>OY728119.1:1717712387-1727712387 GCA_963277665.1 Viscum album | reverse complement strand
TAACAAATGGGGTTCCTTACAAAACCAGTAAATATGCAGTATTCAAACAAGATGTGATTTTACTTTAATAACTAAATATAGTGAAAAATAAAATATAAATAAAAACAATCGATTTTCGAGCTCTATCATGACACCTGAGATTGATTGTAAATAATTTATTCAGTGATAAAGTGACTTTTAGGATATAAATTCCACTATAAAGACACATTTCCTACCCTAATTAACATCGAAATTCCTCCCCATAGGAGTTGTAATAGAAACCTGAGTGACTCCATCCGTGGTCTATACAATATTATGTCTATCAATCAATTTATATAAATAATCCCTATATAGTGTAGTAGAGTCTGAAACATGATGATTCCAATGATGTTATCCAAATAAATATAACAATATATCAAATAGGAACATAGACTAAAGATAATTATCATCTTATAAAATAGCATGAACCTCATTTTCAGGGTGAATTATGAATATAAGGGGATATCCAGTGGTATTCTAAAGCAATATTCTTCATAAAAAATCCTTGTGGATTTCTATGAACATTCATAATCAATATTATTCATATACGAATCCATGTGGATTTCTCAAGGCATTTTAAACTAACAGGAATCATGTGTGAGTCAAAGAGGATTTTTGAATGAATTATAAATCAATTTGAATCTTATAAAATTATATGATGATTACTTGGAATTATATTACATGAAGAATATCATTGGAATTGATTATTATCCATTAATAATACCATGTAAATTATGACACTAATATATAAATAAATTGTAGTGAATCCGTCTTAAAATATATCAAATAATGTATATCACAAGGGTTATCCTATTACAATTTTATACATAAGGTGATCTAATGGTAGTTTTTTCAATATTGTATTTTTTAATAATAATTTATATTGTTGATCAATAGATTTTAAATCCCTAAAAGTATTATTTATAGAAAATGGATTCTAAGTGGAGGAATTTATGAATGTTGTTTAATTAGAATTATTTTATTTCCAATACATATATTTTTAACTGAAAACTATTGAATTTGGGGATGATAAACATAATATTTGAGGTAAAGGGAGGTGGTCGACCAGGTTTAGAATGTTTCCTTTATGGTAAAGCCTATGTCTTTCCCATATGAGAATGAATTCTAATTTGGGTGTTTGTGGTTCATTAAATCTCCACACCATTATATGGTGATTCATTTTATGAATCTAAACGTATGGTTTATGTGGGGATAGAGTTTTATTTATGGAATGATCGATAAGTTATGTATTCATTTGGGAAGAAGATTCTTCAGTAAAAAACGGGAGTAAGTAGTGTCAGAACACAAGGGATGTAGTCATATTATATCATTTATATTACATGCCCCACGTTGAAATATGTGAAGGGAATTTACCAAATAGTTAAAAAGGAAATAAAATTACTAGGGGCATTAGAGGTGTGATGTGACAACAAATAAATGGGTAATCATTTCAATTGGTTTCAACAGTAATATAAGGTAGATATAGTCTGTTTTATGGTAAATTTTGAAATAATGTTTTTTAATAATGAAGGGGTCGTGTATAGAGAATGAATTCATTTGTATGTGCACATGATCTTTAGATGGTATGTGGTGTCTATTCAGTTTTTTACGAAAGTATGATAATAACATGTTGATTATGGTACACGATGTGATGTATGTGGTCCATGAAAGATAGTGAATAGTCCATGTGGTAGAATACATGGTTAATTTGGTATCTCATTGTTACTTCCTGTAATGATGATTAATCCTATTATATTAACAAAAATAATAGTGTCCATAATTTTTATAGATTTTAGATATTAATAGACAATCGTATTTTACCAATTGTTATACAAGTGAAATCTAAACATCAATAAAATATGAAATCTACAATAAATTTAGTAAAATTAGGAAGACTACATCTAATGTAGTTGGACATTTATAGCCTATTAAGGTGATTGTAGGGTTGAATGAAATATTTATTGAATATGATTTAATGTTAGTGCATAGGGAATATATTAACCATAAAAAAATCCTACATTATCTATTGAGGATTAGTGTCTTTGGTTATGATCGTTTCACTATCGATAAGTAATCCAAAGAAAAATCTATTTTCATGAACCAAAAAATAACTATCTTTTATTTTAATGTTTCAATTATGTTTTTCATGAATTTTAATTCTAATCGGATATGATTAAACTGATACTATAAACATGTGGAATGGATTCATATAATATAATGGAAATAATTTGACTCCCAAATATATCCCCTCCTTTCATAGGGTGTGTTGGGATACAAAACACTCAAACTGCTCATTCATTATCATAGAAAGATACTATATTGAATTTCCTATGATTGTCACTATAACCATAAAATGTTCACATAATAAATTATCATTTAAATGTGACACTAAAAATATATATTATAACACCACTAAACTAAACATCTCTAGGGAGAAATTATAATTGTGATACCCAAGGATGTCCCCGATGTCCCCTCATAACACTAACTCCTTATAATTTTCCATTGATCTCAGTATTATCTCATTCGTCAACACCAATGTGGAAGCCCATAATTGTGTGATATGAAAATTTTCATCTAGGATTTTACATGGATGATGATTATGAAAAAATTCTGATATACCTCACACAAATGTAATGATTGGTAGAATCCATAGAGTATGGACTTCAGTTTTTCTATATAAGGACATATGACTTCCCTTATTTTTTTCTATAATATCTTTT
Organism: Viscum album; assembly: GCA_963277665.1. Classification (NCBI taxonomy): domain Eukaryota; kingdom Viridiplantae; phylum Streptophyta; class Magnoliopsida; order Santalales; family Viscaceae; genus Viscum; species Viscum album. The sequence continues at coordinate 1,727,709,646 of OY728119.1, read as the reverse complement.
ATGTATTTTTGTATATGGATCCTAGTAAAATAATAATGGATAGTCAGGTCTTTCTAGATAATCTATCAGGGGGGATACTGTTGACACACACATTTTTGTTATTGATTTCATAAGTGTATAGACTATTGAAACATAATGATATAACTCACAGAAAGGACTCAAAAGTAGAATCCTTGATGATTATGATCTTGGGATTTTATTTATATTAGAATAATTTTATTCCCTTTAATCGTTTTGGTAGATTATATTCTAAGGTTTTATGGGTATGTCTACATAGCCAAAAACAATGGCCATCGAAGTCTATATATTAGAGCCATATCAACCCATGAACTTTTGGTAGTCACCTCAGCCATCCTTAGGGATGTAAATATGCTAGCTATAAAATGTGATAGGGGGTGTATAGGCAAGTCCTTTAAAGAGAAATAGTGTTTTTTATGTGGAGGTAATATAGCTAGACACTAGACTGACATGTAGAGATGTCCGGGATAGTTGAGAACGATCCCCAATAGTTTCTTGTGGAGACTAGAGGATCCAAATTTTTTATTAGGAGATGATAATTAAGAATAGATATTGATGTGGGATGTTTTCTCAGCATGATATTATTGATCATAATGAACATACAGATATATAAAATGCCATCCGATCATGTTTATCATGGTCATCTTATCGCATTAGTGTATTGTGTTGAAAGACCAATAATATGATTCCCTCACCAATACCCATGTTTTGAAACACTATTTCATTCATCAAATTATTTTCCTGAACATTAAACATAACATTTCCTATATGATTATTCATTGATGATCAAGCTAGAGATAATCAAGTCATCCTTAGGGACTCAATGAACTGAACGAGGCATCTCTTTTAATGAATCCAATCAATAATTCACAGAACTCTATCATAATATGTGCTATGGATAATTATATGAATTTGGGAAAAAATTGATCAATCATAGGGTAATGTGACATCATATAACACATGTTAGTGACTACGATATCTTTTACCTTAACACTCTATGCTATCACATGAAAAAGATCAAGTAACCACATAAAATTAAGTGTGAGAGTTTATATAGATCGTGTGATGGGAAAACAATGATTGCGCAAAAAATATTTTGTATCCCATCAGATTTAGATAAAGGAGAACCAATCTACCTATATTGAGAAACTCTCATATTTGGAACATGAAAATATTATAAGATGTTACAAAATTATATCTATAATTTTTTAAATTGTTACCAAGTGAACAATCTATAGTCCTAATATTAATTGGAGTCGATCATGAAAGGCCTCACTGTCTATCTTTCATTCCATTTTGTAAATAAAATATCATAATGGAATGATGCTTTTCTCATGAGTCCATGAACACCATTAACTGGTGAACATGTCACCATCATCATGAAATAAAAATCAACATCTACAAACCTATGCCTATATAAAAAATTAATCTTTATAAAAACACACAAGAGAGGAAGGGAAGGAAGAATGTATGGGTAGAGAAGTTTCAAGTAAAAATAGAGTAAGAACATAAGGATTCAACATTTATATTAATTTATTATGTTGATGATAAAAATAAACAATGTGATAACAAGAGGGTAACATGATCACATGTTTCACAAAATGTTATGTGAATCTTGGTTCACACATGTTATTCACGAAATCATGTCATACCTCCCTAGATTCATGAATCCTCCATTGAAAACCTCATCTGTGTACCTAACCCCCAATTTCTTCCCCCCATAGAGTCCACATATTCCCTCAAATGATCCCTTAAGATATCATGTGATCAAATTATGATATTAAATCCTTTATTATATGATTTTAGTGTTATAAAAAACATGAAATAATTCACCATTTAGTGATAAGTGGTAGAACCCTTGGACTCATAATTAATTTTTTTTGGGTTGGTTCTACGTTCTTGTAGACACCCATGGCATAGGAACTACTGTCTATTGAAAAACACTAGTGGAAAATGCAATGCGTACTTGTAATCATGGACCATAGATTGAATGAATCCTTAGTTGTCATGGAGCTCCCATGAAGAAATATATGTTTCTTTTTTAACATGACTCACCACCAATGATCCCATTAAATGATATGGAAATGATTTTTAAATCCAACCCATATATGTAAATTGGGTTTAAAACCTTTTTCCATGATCCCTCCACTATTCATTCATCAGTTCTGAAATGCATCCCCAATGTATGAACCTAATGCCCATCATAATACCCCATTGTGTCATGAGATCAAATAAGAAATTGACCATCATTTGATTCTACAGTTAGGCAACTCACTTTTAATAGATATACAGTAATGGACATCCCTTACTTTGTCACAAAAAACATTGGGAGGTGTTTCTATGAAGTGAACCATTGGATATTAATTTCTTTTCCCAAGGAAATTTTTTCGTGTGGATATATAATGATCCCTTTGGATGTAAAATACAGACAAATGGACAAGTGTATTATAATGGAAATGTTCTTGAGATTAAATCACAATATTGACTTAAGATAATGAAATTTAAATACACCTTACATGATTTGAGCTTCCCTTACATGTTTTTGGATGTGTCCATTTATTCAAAAGGCATGCCTTGGAAAATTTTATTTGATCACACAAAAATAAATGGAATATTTATATCTATCATGAAACAATATATGGGAAATGTGCCCTCAACATGGGATGAAATCAAGGGAAATCTAGTCTGATCATGAGATGAAACCCTAGGTATTTCAATATTGTCACATGAAAGGAACTGGAAACACTATTGTTGTCATGAAAGACACCAAACATGTCTTCTTTGATCATGTAAATACATCATGTCCAATACACTTGGTCATCTCAAAGACCCTATAATGTCCATTTTTTCATGAGAATAGCTCCTAGCATATAAAATTTGATCATTAAAATACATTGGATATATTCACATCGATCATGTGATGACATAAAATCCTATGAAATTTAATCATTTGAATATCCCTAGACTGGTTATTTTACCATTTCGAAGGCACTAGAAATGTTCACATTGATCATGTGAGGATACCCTAGAAAATTAAATTGATCATGTGTAATACCATTGAAATGTACACATTAATCATGTGAGGAAATCCTTGACATGTATCATTTATCTTTAAAATACATTATTAATAGTTCAATTCAAAGTGTGAAATATGTTAGAAATGTCAAATTCGATTATGTAGATCATCATGGAATTTATAAAATAAAACCCATTAATGATTATCCATGTTAGACTATCACCCCAATAATATTGACCAGAAAACCATGTCATGTCCAATAGATAATCAGGATAAAACAAGAAAATCCTTGAGGACTTGACAAGTTCGTCCAACAGACACAGTCGAACTTAAACCATGTCGATCCCCGACCAAGACCCAATATCCCCATACCCCCTTTATAATATGAGTTTCATTAATGGGTTCGGGATATTCATTCATGAAAAAATATTTATTACATTCTCTTAAACATTCCATATATTTTATACCAAACATATAAAATATTTTTTATTTCTCCTCATCCCTCATTATCTATAAAAATATAGAACATTATTTTTCCAATACAACTATTTATAATCCCATAAAATTCAAGATCTTCAAGGATTAAAACAATTTATATTATTTCAAACGCTAACCTGAACTCATCAGTCTGTTAGGGGGAAATACACTTTGAGAACATTGATTTCTATACTAGTCTGATACATATGATACCTTCTTAAAGAGAAATATCCAATGTTCATCTACTCTAGTGTAAGAACCTGAATATCATTAATATTATTGACCAATGGGAATAAATTCCCATATATTTTTTCCTTCATTTTCCATAATTGGATGAGAAAGGGGCTCATAAACAATTATCATTTTATGTTAATTCTCTACCAATTACCTCAAATAACTCCTTCACTACAGTGGGATTAGGAAATAAAGAATGAAGAGAACTATGATACCTATTATAAATAGGATATTTAGGGTTCCTTACTAATATATAAGATAAAAACTATATCTTCCATGATACGGTTAATCATGTATATCAATTAGAAATTTCAAATTTTGTAACCCCCATGGGAATATTCTCTCATACATTGTGTTCGATCATCCTTTATCTATGGTTTCTCACACAGACCATGAATCATGATGGTTTAGATATTATAAATGATTGTTTTTGTATCATGGAATGGATTCCCTATATTTGGATATTCATTGGGTTGTCTGTATGATTTAATATCATCTTCACTCATAGGTTCATGGATCTAATGAATTAATTTTTGGAAGAAATATATGCATAAGTCCCACTCATGGACATTGATATTGTATCATTAATAAAAAAGACATAGAATACAAACACTATAATAACTCCCTTAACATGATATGTTGGATTATTAATTATGGTAAGATTCATATATTTACTTACTTACAATATGACATTATCTTATATGGATCAGTCCAGCAAGACAACATCAAACTATGTCACACTGAACAATAATAGATCTTATTATTTCTATTCACATAATATATAAGACAACATAATGGGGACTGATCTCAATACCAAGTGCTTATTTTCCATTATATATTCACTTTATTCATGACATTAAACAGAATTTTTGGATTTAAAAACATGGGGTTTCATTAGGGATATAAATAGAATATGTTGGATGCCTATTAATTTTTCATTTGAATACTCTAAATATCAATCACCATCATGGATTTCAATAAAATTTAGAGACCCCAAATATATCCAAACACTAAATCATCGTTAATTAATAGAAAAGTAAATGAGAATTGGTGGAACACATAGAAGATCACATCATCACATGTTCTTAATTATGTAACTGAAAAAGGGGTAACAAGTACCATATCGGGGCATGAGACGGATTTACTAACAATATACTAATTCTATAAGAGTTTAATGGGAATGTAGATAATTATCACCCAATGGGTGTAGTGAGACTAAGCCTCTATCTTATCGACCAATGTGTGTTCCTATTAGATGTTGGGTCTAAAAACAAAAAGGACCTCAAACCATATGAAAGAAGATCCATACAAAATTATTGACATGCGAAAGATAGGGAGTTTCCATTGTGGATGAATGTGGTGATCCCAACATGAATTAGTTTACAAACATGAAACCCTCATAATCAACCATCAGGTTAAAAAAATTATTTCATCATAAAAAATGGTGCTTTTGGTAGGAATTATTTTAACTTTGTCATCCCTTTAATGGGTTATAAAGGATATAACTACATGTTCCATTTGTAAAATTCTTTTCTTAATATTTCATGAAGAAATGGAGGACCCGGCATGTTTCTTTAAAAATTCATGAACCATTAATAAAAGAAAGAAAGACCATTTATCATGTAACTCTGAAATTAATTGATTGAATATATACATATATATATTATGATGCACTAATAAGATGTCATTAATTTAGATCAGGACCTAGAGCTTCCTCACAATTAAAATTAAATCATAGACCATCAATGTATTCTAAGTCCACTAGAAAATCGTATTTATCCCCAATTTCCTGACTTATGTTTTCACCAGTAAAACACCTACATCTGCAGTTGGTGAAAATATTATTTTATGATTACAACATCAATAGATTCATCATGAATTTGGAATAAAATCATGAAATACTTCATAGGATGAGTTCACATTTTCCTTCTTCTAATAATAGGTCATAGAAGGGGATGTGTCCCCTCTTGACACTTTCAACTACGTTGGGAGAAAATACCTAGAGCCTAGAATCACAAAACATTCATATCTAAAAGTGGATGATAAGGTAAATAATCATGTCAACTCATATAGTCAAGGTATTCATTGTATAGAACTCATATATTCAAGTCATTATCATCAATATGTGATCATTATTCCATAAGGAACTATAAGGGATTTTGTTCTCACCCTAAGCATACAAATTGGGTAATCTAGTAGGATATCCCACTAGTTTTATCAAAATATTTGATATCTTGAGAAGTATAAAATCCATATTACTTATAATATTTATAAGGAACAATGGTGTATCATAGATGTGAATCATAATCTATCCTATATTATCACTAACTATTATCCTTTGACTACATTAAAACTAGCCTTGGTGATAGTGGAATCCCAGGGACCAACCCTAGCCCGTTTTGTTGGGGGAATATTAATCATATTTTACTCAATTATCATCTTCATTGTGTGGATGAAAAATAATTTTCTTTATTAAAATAAAACACCTTTTTATAAGGAAAGGGGGAACCCAAACGACTTCAAAGACATAAAGGAAAACAAGACCAATAATCCAATGTTGCAAAAACGAAAACAATCAAATTCAAACCATAAAATAACACCCCCATCAAAATAGTTTTGACAAGCTTCCAACTTCTAATCGCTACTTGGAAAGAAGTCATGTGAATGAATGCACGAGAATATAACATATGTAAAACTCTATACCCTCTAAAACATTCAATTCTAAACAACTAGGATGAATGAAATACCATTTCATTGAACCTCAATTAAAGTTATCCATTGATATGAATTGGATGCATTGACCCATGACCGCTGACCTTAGTGCCTAAAAACAACCATACCTACATAACATCCCTACTTCCAATTAAAAACTTAGACCAACCAAAATAAATCAAGAATTCGTAAGTCCATCCATCGAACTGAAAATCATCATAGAAAAAATATTAGAACCAAGCGCAATTGACTTCAATTACAACTATAAAATCAAGAACCACAAGGGAATATCTATAAGAAAATCCCTAATAACATTCCAAATCAAATATGCAAATTCACCCAAAGCCAATAGCCACACTAATCAAATCATAGGAATAAACCAAACATATCTAATGATGAACCATGCATAACACAAAAGGTCATAACAAATCACATCTAAACTAGAACATGAACACTAGGGTCGAATGATATTACCTCAACCCGTCACCCAAACACCAAAATGATGGTAGAACGTTCCACTGCAATCCATATACAAAATCCCATCACAACCTCCGAGACTGCACTCATGTCCCTTAGAGAACCTCTCAATGCACCCAGAGGAGAAACAAATGCAACCCACAAACATGGGACATGGACATTCAACCTTCACTATGCTGCCTTGAAAATCATATCAAGTTAGGGATAGGTCTAGGAGAAGGTCGACAACAGTGGAATTATCAGAAGGATATCGATAAATTTTGTGAGCCACAACATGAGTCGCCGAGCCAAAATGTCGAGAGAAGACACCACTAGACATGCCCGAAGATGATGGAGGTGGCAGTACGGGGAAAATCCTAAATTCACGATTACCCTTGCGGGATAATCTCAATCATCATCATTATGTTCCATATCCCACAAAAATCTACTTCAAGAACAAAAAAACCAAAGGACATTATTGGCATAGACCACCCAAATGGTACAACAGGAACTGACACAATAAATGGTACAATGACCACCACCCCACAAATTGGAATATTGGGAACAAACCCATAAAAAAATACTCAATTTAAAAGGAACCCTATATTTTTTATAACTCATTTAATATGATTCCAAATGAATATAAATACTTCTCATCATATATGGGTAAGAATACATCATGGATTTAATATTATACCATCACGTAGTGAAATGACCCAGTTATTTATAGATTAATACATTTTCATATCTATTTATAATTACGAATAAAATATTAAATTTACATTCAAAATGAAACTTTGTTTGATATCACACTCAACAAACAATAACATGATTCTTAAAAATCTTATTTTTCCAAAAACATTGAGTTATACTGAAAAATACTATTTATGTAATATAATTTTAAATTATTGTTAATGCATATTCATTGAATTGATGAGAATGAACACAACTAAATAAATTATGATTACTCATATTTTCTAAATGTCATTAAAATTATCTAAAAAATTGTAGAGGCTTAAAATAATAATGAATTGGATTTTAATCATGAAATACTATAATATTTTTTAAAATATTTATTTACCACCTTTTTATGGTGAACCATGTTGAAATATAGTTCATTCATTTTTATATGTTAAATTTGAATAAAAATAAAATTTTTATTTCGAAGGGGGTCATCAAAATTTACTTTGGGTAATTTTTTTGTATTTTTCTAATAATGTTCATATTTTAATGAATATTGAAAATTACAGAATTATAACTCCAAAATGGATAATAATATAATTTATTATTATAATTATATTGACATTTTATTTTTTTAAAGTGTAATTAGATAATTGATTTACCATTTGATCCAATTTTGGTCATTTTATGTAATTTTACATTAAAATTGGACTTAAGAACTTGTCAATCTTTTAGTTGTTTTTTACCTCTAAAAAAATTTATTTTCATTTTAACAACATGATAATATTTTAAATTAATTTATGAAAAATATTTATTTTGAATTTGGAAAATTGATTCCATAAATGGTATCAAGTGGTCCAATGTTTGTAAATAGGTACCTTTTACTTTTATACATTATGAATACTAACTTCAATAAATATTTTATTTACCACGGTTTAATGGTAAATATGGTGTGCGAGGGTAAAGATTAATATTATATTAATATTATATTACCCAAAAACTTCTTAAAAGCCTATTGGATGCGATATATCCACACATGGGAATCCTTGTGTCGATATTGGAACCCCATGGTGCGTCATATCTGGGAAAATTACATTAAAATACTTTTAATTTAATGGTTAAGAAAATATAACTTAACATATATCTTTTAATGAAACAAGTTTATATTGTGTTATATAATTTATATATTCAAATATAAATAGTATTTATAAAGATAAAACAATTTACTAAAATATAGAATTTTATTTAAAAACATTAGGCTATAAAAAAATTTATGACATAATGGTGATGTGTTGATTACCATATAAATGAATGATTTAAATAATTGAGATTATAAATATTTAAATAAATTTATTTGACAGGTTTTATGCCATCCACGAGTTTTAGGGATAATTATGACTTGTTATAATCTTGTTAATAATGTTTTTTTTATAAATAATCATCTTGTAATGGATTTTTAAAATGTCATGATATGAAATGTATAAAAATGGCATTAAAGAGTTTTTAAATGAATTAATAGTTTATTAAATGATATAATAGTCCTAAGAATATATGATTCGGAAAAGTGACATATACTATGTTAAAAATTTCATTAATGATTCATTTTCTGTCTCTTGGAATTTTATAATAACTTTATGAACCATATATTAGGAAAATATAAGAAGACATGGAAAGAATTATTTTATTTTACTAAGGGTTAATAATAACATATAAGGTTTATTCTATAATCTAACCATATATAAAACCCATTTAATAAGTTTATTTGAACCCATAATCATCTCATAATCAAAATATATCACTTTTTTGTTATTATAATTCGTATATAAATTATTAATAAAATAATATTTTCAAACATTCCTAATGTGTGCCTCCTCCCTCTAATAAAAGGACTACACCTTTATACCTTACTCACATAACTAAATCCCCCTTGGAATGAATAAACACTAACCAAATAATCTACCAACAACACTATATTACTCCTAGAAGATATAATTCGGGAATAAAAAAATTAATGGATTCATTTTAGCATAAATCAAAATGAGTTACCCAATTTGAGGTAATGTCTTCTCTCAGTATTCTTTTATTTATATTTTTTATCCAACCCCATAAACCCTATTTATTAAACTATTTTATAAAATAAATAGTATCATAAATATACTAGGTTTCTATTATAATAATTATTCAAACTAAACCTACACACAACTCTGTCTAATGGGTATATAACATAATGTTTCTATGGACGATGAACTACTCCCTCATGAAATAATGATTGTTCAATCTTCTCCTACCACCTCTCATGGGGGACACTATGATAGAACTAAAATTATATATGATATATAAGTTATTGATGTTTTCATTATGCTTATGTAATTTTAATTTATAACATACCTTTATTCTTTTCATGTTGTATAAATATGATAATTTCATTTGAGGAAGTGCATACTATAACCCCCTTAAAGTGATAGGGCACATTCATGCTATACATGTAATGTATACTGGATGGAATTAATTAAATTATGTAACATATATAACATATATATTATAATAGAGTAATAATATATGTATGTATCATTTATTTTCATTCTATTAAATATGAAATAAAAATGAAAGTAACATTAATGCATACGTATGACTTACAGTCTACATGAATGGGGAATTTTATTTCTTATATCAAAATTCTATGGAATATTGTAAAATCATATATACTAGATATATATGATATCTAAATATTGAATATAATTCTATAGATAAATCACTTTTTACTACATGGATTTTTTTAACATGTTCAATTTTTACTCAAATTTCGAACATCAGAAAAATGTCTGATATGAACTCAAATAATAAACTAATTGTAATAGAAATGTAATATGGGATATAAAAAGAATAATAAAATAGAAAAATGTTCTGAAAAATTAGAAATTAACTTAAATTTAGTATTCAAGGGGAACAAATATTTTATTTGATGATTTTGACTCAAGGATAGGGACTTCGTCTCAGTATCTATTCATTGAGGAATATTATGATTAATACACGAATTTCTATTACACGATGTATAACAAACACATGTGAATATTAAATTAAATCAAAGGCGATATTGCATATTTGAAGAATTTTATGAAATAAAAAAAGGAATGTGTTTAATGTATTCGGTGATAATGACCTCTCCACCATTGTAATCATTTTTTGATTCATATATAATACTAAATGTTTATAAAAAACCCTTATTACATTTTTGGGAGTTGTGGTATTAAAAATGGGTTTTGAAATAGACTGATAATTTCAATATCATGAAATTATTTCTTGTGATTGAAAATGAAATTTTATTAGTGAAATTTTGATATTTTGATATTTCATGTGTTTTGATTATATAATGTTACATGGAAAATTGATTTGTGTTTATTTGATATACCAAATTATGGGTGACTATGTGATAAATAAATAATGGTTGGTTATGTTATAAAAACAAATTCGTTAGGTATAGAGGTCATCCTTATGGATATTCCATTAACTGATATGTGTTTAAGTTGGCTGTTTGATTATATAATTTATGTATTTTTATCTCCCACGTTACCACTATATTTTATATGTTTCATTCTATGGGATTGTGGTAATTCGTTGGTTAAAAAATAGTAATCAATGATCTTATATTAACTGTAGTGTTTTTCTACTTCTTTAAGGAGAAATATTCTATTTTACAATCATGTATTCATGGTTTTCATGTTATCTAAATACTAATAGTATTATTTCCTTATATATCCCTTACGAATCTTTTTTATGATTGTACCTTTTTTTGAGGTGTTTTTTATAGTATATAATGTGGAATTGGGTCAGGGATGGGATCATGGAAAATTCATGTTTTTTAAAACATGGATCTAAACATATTTCACTTTTTTAGTTTTTTTAATTTATAACAAAAATTGGATACTGAGTAGAAGTGTCTATATGTAATATTCATGTTGTATGTATATTTTATCACCTAATATTATAAATATATAAACCAGGAAATATCCTCAATGTGAATTATTACCTTAATTCAGGATTATGTAATGTTTAAGGTCGTGTCCTTATAGTTGGTATTAGTTTTTGGTTTAGATACCTATAGTGGATTGGGTGTTATTTGGTCATAAGTGACATAACCATAATGGTTACCATATTAGAAAAAGTCATATTTATTTTAGAAAAATAGAATGAGTTTAAAATAACATGAATAATTATATATTAGTAATTACCCTCTCCATAAGATAATATATGATGATTTTAGTGATATACTCACACTGGCCTTTTCGGCTTTAGTAATCTGTTGGATATAGAAGGCACCAAATTAACAGTGGATTTGAAAGAAACTATGGTTTTTTTTCTGAATGAACAACCAAATGAAATATTAGACACAATGTGAAATATTGTTGTTATTCATAACCAACATCCTTGAGTCGTGATTGAAAACTTGAATTTGTTTATTTTTTATGTAATCATATATGCAAGGAAAAAATTTCAATTTATGATTATTTAATAATCATAAAGGTAAGTATATTAAAATATATATATGTCAATGATGTGAAAAGAAACACTTGGGATTATTATTCAATGGGATGGGATGATGTATCAAATGCGGTTGTGAAGGTCACAAAGAAATATCCTACCCTAAAAATGGAATCATCAAGATAACTATTGTAAAGATAATGATGTTATTTATGAAGGATCAATTTAATGATTTAAATGTGGTGTGCATGTTCATTATACAAATATATTTTTACTAAAGAAGGTTTGGGATTGGGATCAACTGAATCTTACAGACGTATTTTTACCAATTCATAATGTTATTCCATTGAATATAGTGAAACTATAAATTACCAATTAAAGGTGTGGATTATTTCAAAGCTCATGACTTGACAATACTGAAATCATAGAACATTATGCATGATTTTGTTTCTAGGAAAGATGAATATTATGGAAAAACATGGATAAAGGATCCAAAAGAATGTCCGACGATTAATATTTCAAGGAATAGAAGAGTTATGTTGGATCTATGGATGATGATATGATAAAATTTATTAATGAAAAGATTAATGTCGAATACCTTTTCAAGTTTGTAGAACCTATAATATTGATATTTGAGAAGGTGATTCAAGTAAGAATTATGTTTTCTTGTGTGTACCTAATTGATAACCATAGGGGTTCATGTAATCATTTGTTTTTTTGGAAATTACGGGTTATTAGATTTTGGGACTAAAAATGTCAGTTATGAAATAAACATCGAGGTTAAAAAACATTATGGATATTTTTTAGGATTTTATCTCATTTTGTTAATTTAATTTTAATTATATGGTTTTTGGAAAAGTAAAACACGTAGACTATGGGAAAACCCATCTTGTTGGACAAAGCTATGAGAATTGAACCCACAACCCAAGTGTGACTAGGATTTAGTTCCTACCTTTGGACTACATAAAGTCCCTGGTTACTGTGACTTATTAATTTTTTATTAAATTATTTTATTGATCAAGAATAAGTGGATTATTGGAAATTATATTTCATAAAATGGACATCATTATTATAGGGAAATGATATGGTGATTAAGTGATAATGGTTATTTTTGTAGATATTATCTCTTTTGGGAAAACTATATACATAAAGAAATGTTAATACTATGGGATCTCATTTGTGGATTAATGGTTGAAATATTATTTTAGAATAATTTATATTTTTATTGTGGATATATGGTGTTTTTTTGTTATTTATGGAAATTATTAACCTGTCATAGTGAATATGTGATTAGGTTAATTACACTGCAGTATGAGACCTTAAGTGTTGTAAATGTTATTTAGAGAAAAATCTTAAGATTTACTATGCAATAATATGTGATTAAATTCTTCTGAGTTTTTGGTTTCAATATTAGTTTGAATTATATTGATGTATTTTAAGGACAATTGTGTATTGAATGGTATTTTTTGGAAAATGGGTATTATATTCTGAATTTTGGAGATTAAGAGTTATAATTCTTTTTATAATGAATTATAATTTTTGGGGATTATCTTTTCTTGTTATAACTACTTTGGTTTTTTTAAAGTGTAATGACAATAGAAATTTATAGTTCATATGTTCAGATTTTGTGACTCACTAGAAGATGATTCTAACAGGTCATATATTACCAAGTCATCTTGAAAACTCAATGTTTGGGGAAAACATAAGTTAGTGGTATAAATAATTTTAAAGGTTGAAATAGTACATTCCATGTAAGTATATTTCCTTATAATCATAGTCTTGGTAGTAATAAAAGTCATAAACATTATAAAAATGATCTTGAATAAAAATTGGAATACATTTTATTTTACCATCATACTTTTACCTAACCATGTATTTTAAGTATTGTGGTGGTTATGTTTCTCTGACCATGTTCTCTATCAATATTTATTAATCTATGAGAGTTTGTTTCTCTTGCATATCCCTATTTTTCTACATGGAATAATAGAATGTGTTATCTCAGTTGACCATTTTACACATCCTTCTTTATTTTAATGTTATATTTTTATTGACTCTTTTTCCAATACGGGACTTTTGATGATGTTTCCAATAAAAATTTCCCAATTGTGTGGACACAATTTCCAAAAGGGGGAAGGATGTAATGACCATTGTGTTTATAGAGTAATACATTTTCATATCAATTAATATTTATATATAAGATACTAATTTTATGTAAAAGAAGAAACTTTTCTCTATAGTATACACAACACGCAAAACATGTTTCTTTGAAATCTTATGTTTCCCTCAACATTGAGTTCTATCAAAAAATAAAATAATAATAATATTATTTTATATGGTAGTTTGTCATTGTCATTGTATTTATAGGAATTAAAATAACATACATCATTTTTATTAATCATATTTGTAAAATCTCATAAATGTTGTCCAATTAATTTTAAAGGATTAAAATGAAATGAATCTGATTTTGAGCAAGAAAAAATCTAATATTCTTGAATAGGTCGATTTAGAAACTTTTGATGGAGAAAACTTTTTAAATTTTGTTTTGTTTTCACTTTAATATGTTCCATATAAAAAATTATAATACTTCATTAGAATATGGACATCGAAATTTGCATTGGGAAATTTTTTTGCTTTTTTCTGCTAAAGATAATATTTTAATAAATAGTGAAAACAACTATATTTTATGTCAAAACCAGATATTCATCTAGTTTATTTATATAAATAGATTTTTTTAATTGGTTTAAATCTGTAAATATTTTATATTATTATCATTATATACGCATTTGGTCATTGGAAGTAATTTCACATTTAAATTGGACATAATCACATGACAATATTTTGGTAGTTTTTTACTTTTAAAAAATAGCCTTTTTGGTGTTGACAATGGGAATTAATTTTATATTAATTTCTGGAAATTATTTGTTTATAATTTGGAAAAATTGATTCCATATTTGGAATCATGAGGTCCAATATTTATAAATAGGATCCTTTTATTTTTAAATATTATGAATAGTAACATTAATAAATACTTTATTTACCATTGTAAAAGGATTAATATGGTAAATAAGGGTAAAAATAACATTATATTAATATTAAATTACCCTATCTCATATCCTAACCCTATTGGATGAGATCTTTCTAATCCTGGGAATCATTGGATTGATTTGAGGTCCCCATGGAGTCACCTGTGTTTGAAAATGACATTAAATTACTTTTAATTTAAAGTTATGGAAGATATAATCTAAACATGCATCTTTTATTAAAACCACTTTAATATGGGGTTATAAATGTTATATCGTAGACTATAAATTGTCATTAAAATCTAAAAATATTTTCAACACAATGGTATTTTATTTATAAATTTTAGGCATATATAAATAATTTCAATTATGACACAATGGTTTTGTAGTGAATACCTTATTAATGAATGGATTAAATAAATGAGATTATAAATATTAATAAATAATATTATTGCAACATTTTATGCCATACACCATTTTCAAGGAAAATTATGACTTTTTTTATTTTAATTAATGAATTTTTATCAAATTAATCATGTTGTAAATTTTTTTAAAAAATTCATGAAATGAATATTATAAAATTGAAATAAATGGGGTTTTAAACCGATTTATATTTTATTATACGATATAATATACCTAAAACACTACGAATTTTCTAACTGACATATGTGGTGATAAATAAGTAATTAATTATCCATTTTCTATCTCTTTTCATTTTATAATAACTACAGTAACCATATATTATGAAAACACAATAAGTCATGTTAAGAGTTAATTTATTTAACTAAGGGTTAATGCTAAAATATAAGGTTTTTTTATAAACTAAACTTTTCTAAAACACATTTTATGAGAGGATATCTACCCATCCTCATCTGATATTTTAAATATATCACTTTACTGTTAATATAATTCGAAACTAAATTAATAATAAAAAATCTTTTCAAACATTCTTAAAATGCCCATCATCCCTCTTATAAAAGGACATCACCTCTGACCTTTAATCAGACCTCTAAAGCCCCATTGGATAATCCATAATCATGCCAAATAAGATCCCAAAATCCATATATTACATATACAATCTTTAATCATGGAAGAAGGGAATTAAAAATTACTTTTTAGTTTAAATCAAAAGGCCATACCTGATTTTCAGAAATGTATTTTCGTAAGATTATTTCATTTATTTTCCTTCTCCAATGATCTAAACTCCCTTTATTCTATTATTTTATAAAAAAAACAATATATTAAATAAATTAAGTTATTTTTAAGAGATGTATTCAACAAATATTAAATTCACATTTATCTAATTTGTATATAGCGTACAATTACTGTTGACGACAAACTAGTGCCTCGCGAAACTATGATAGTTCAATATTCTTATAACACCTTTCTCGGTGTCCATTATGATAGAAATATAATTATATATGATATTTATGATATTTATTTTTTCTCTATTATTCTGAAATTCTACTTCAAAACATCCCTTTATGCTTTTTAGGATGAAAAAAATATGATAATTGTATTTGAGGATCTACGGACTACCGTCCCCTCAAATTGATATAATTCCTTCAAGATATAGATTCAACGTATCAAGGATGTATTTAATCAAATTATGTAACATAAATAATATAGATATTACATTGGAGTTATAATATAAATATATATTATTTAGTTTTAATTCCCTTAAATATGAATAAATTAAGGTAGCACTAATGCGTACGTACATCTTACCATCTCCATGAACAATGGATTTAATTTCATATAGAAAACACATGAAATATTATAAAAACAAAAAAACATGAAAAATATAATATATATGATCTGTAATTTATTAATATCATTCTATAGATAATGGAATTTCAACAACATTGTGAATTTGTATTTATAACATGTTCATTTTTTACACAACATTGAACATTGGATAAAGGTCCAATATGAACACAAATAATTAAATAGTTGTTATAGAATGTTAATAAGTTATACCAATGGAATAATAAACTTTAAATTTTTTTTGAAGAGAGTATAAATTAACTTATTTTTAATATTCAGGAATAACAAGGATCATACGTGGTGATTCAAACTCTAGGTAAGGGACTTCGTCTCAATATCCATTCATTAAGGAATATTTTTATTTTTACATGAACATCATTTACACATTGTATAATAAACTCCTTTGGAATATAAATTCATTAAAAGGTAATGTATCAGCTATGAATAATTTTACTAAAAGAAAAGGGTAATTTTTTTAACGTATGCAGTGATAATGACCTCTCTGTCACCGTAATCTTTATTTGGATTCCTCTATAAGATTTATTGTTTATAAAAGGAAAAAGGAAAAACCTTCTTCCATTTTTTGGGTTTTTTGGTATTAAAAATGGATTTTGAATGAAAATGAGTATTTCCATGTCTTGAAATGATTTCATGTGGTGGAAAATTAAATTTTATTAGTAAAATTTTGATATTAGAAATATTTTATTTGTTATGATTATATAATGGTGCATGGACATATGATGAGTGGTTATGTGAAAAACTAAATGAAAGGTGGTTCCATGATTAGCCAAGTACTGGTGGTTAAGTTATAACTTCGAATTCATTGGTTATTGACATTGGTCATATGGTTATCCCATTTAGTTATATATGTGGAAGTCAAACTTATAGTTATTTCATTTATGTATGTTTATGTACCAATTTACCTTTATAAGTTATATGTTTCATTATATGGGATTGTGGTAATATTTTGGTTATAAAAGGGTAATAAATGAACTTATATTTAGTGATGTTTTTTTCTATTTCTTAAAGGATAAAAGAATAAATTTTAAACAAACTATTCATGGTTCTATTATTATCTAACGAGTATTAATTTTCATTTTTTATGTATCTATTACTGAGCTTTTTATGCTCATCCCATGTTTTTGAAATGTTCATTACATGAAAAAATGATGAATACCGTCATGAATAGGATCATTGAAAAGTCATTTTGTTTAAAATAGAGAACCAAACATGTTTCATTATTTTATGTTTTTTTATTTTATGACAATAAATATATATCTAGAATAAGTGTCTACATGTAATATTCATTTGGTATGTATAATTTATGACCTAATTCTCTAAATATATAAAACTAAACAGTTCCTCAATGTGAATTATTAACTTAATTCAAGAATATCTTTTGTTTAATTTCAGTTCCTTACATATATTCATCAAATTCAGAATGGGTTGTCCCACGCTATTCTTAAGACATGGGAAAAAAGGATTCAATATTATTTTTCTAGCATATATAGAAGGTATTATGGAATGTGTCATTATTTTATATTGAACTATCTATGGAACAAATGGAAATTTTTATAAAAATATTCAGTATCTAGTTTCCACATTGAGACAGTAGTCATCATCATCACACCCTACCATTGATAGAGGAGAAGGTTTTTTCATGGCTATTTTTTGTCAGTACATTGATGATGAAAAGTAACTTTTGTTGTTGGAACAGATCACTCATATACAACAAGAGAATTAAGATATACATGAAATAATTGTGGTAGTTTTATGAGGATCTATTCCCCGTATTAATGTTGCATTACATTCTTATATAATCCTTCCTTGGAGTAAAGTTCCCCATTCCATAGGTCTTGGTCCATTCACATATTTTTCGTCCACTAATCATGTGAAATCTAGATATTGATCCTACTCAAAACATTACACAGTGATGGTATCATTTTCTTATTTTACAGTGCCACCTCCCACATGGATGTGGGAGTTTCAAAAAAAATTCCCTCCTCATTGATGGTATTGTGAACTATCTGACCACATTCATTACAATAAAGCCTCTTGGAGAGTTTTATTTCATAAATATGTGGGGATAATATTCATTATCCAATGCCACCAATACATGTACAACCAACCACAAACCAATGAATTCTAGATATCCTCACCATGGACTCTAAACTCAACCATTTGTATATTCCAACAGAGGTATGGGTAACACATTAGAGAAGATGTGTTGTATCTCATATAATGATAAAAAAAGGGATATTACAACCCAATAAATATTTCCATAGTTAATTATATTATTAAATGTAGAATTATTGTGTAAAACTACTACAAATGTGACGATATATTCATCATGTTTGATAAAACATGAAAATTAGTTCTCCTATTGTTAATGTATTAATCTTACAATTGTGTTATTATTTAGCTTCTAATTTTGGTTAGTTAAACTCATAAATTATGTCTTGTTAGAGATAAATTATGTTGAAACACATAAAAAATGAATATAAGTCATTTGATCTCCATAAAATAAAATAATATTTCCATCTCAAAAGGATTTGGCATGGAATGTCCTTTTCTAATGATGTTAATCTACAATGACCATGTCCTAGTTTCATGAAGTTAAACTACTTGATATGTGGCAGGTGTAAAATGTTAAACTACGAAGACTATTTCATAGTCACATTACGTTAACCAACCTTATGAATACCTAGTTGTGTGATATTAAAATTCATGATATTTCTTAGTTACTTGACTTTACACTTCTCAACCACATCCTAGATACATTATGTTAAACTATAAAGAACATGTATCTGCCATAGAATGGAAAACAATTTTACATATTAATATGTGAATCATATCATC
This sequence comes from Viscum album, assembly GCA_963277665.1. Lineage (NCBI taxonomy): Eukaryota > Viridiplantae > Streptophyta > Magnoliopsida > Santalales > Viscaceae > Viscum > Viscum album. The sequence continues at coordinate 1,727,689,927 of OY728119.1, read as the reverse complement.
AACATCATATGTATATTATAAAATTCTATATTATTTACATCAATCGAGATAAAAAAGAAAGACTCATCTGGCCCCTCTAAAACCCACAAGAGTTTCTGGCAGAAGTAAATAATGTCGAGGATTATCGAGTACAAACTATGCCATTAAAATTCCATATCGTCATCTCATTCACATATAAGTGATGTGACCAAACTGGGACATAATATAACCCAATATTATTTATTTAAAACTATAAATCTCAAAATGAAAAGGAATTTTATAGAAAAAAATAACATGGATAATCCTCTACTCGATTTGGACCCACCGATGCATTGGATATGTAGACGGTAATTTACGTCCCAAAAAACGGAATTAAAAATGTCATTGTATTATGATTTTAATAATAGTTGAAGATAAATACCCACTTCATAAAATTAGAGAGTGAATTATGTCACCTATCATTATCCCTTATAATTGGACCATAAAATTATGCCATCGAAAAACTAGAGTTTTGGGTGCTACAATAAACCTCTAATGCCCTCTTTCCTTAAATCACTCTTCATCAATCGAGTGACATGGGTTTTTGAGAACCATTCAGGGCCCTTATAATGGATAATATATCCCTCAATTTCATCTTTTGTGTGATTCATAATGGTATGTACCCAACCCTTCATCAAAATATTTTCAATGATTGAAGATATTTCCAATCTTTGTTATCCTGAAATCAACATGGATAAACACATCACCTAATCTTGTTCTATAAAATCACTGAAACTATTTAACATATATTATTACTCATAACCCAATAACCTTGAGAGATTATTTAAAACATATCAATCATTTACTCAAAAGTATTTTTCGGTAATCTTGACCATCCGTTTCCTCAAAAGGATGTGGTGTAAAACCCCCTCATACAATGTCCATGCATGTAATGCCCATAAATAGAGTTCACTTTGGTCAAATATTATAAACATAAATAATATCTTTATATGGTCCAAATTTCATGTCCATAAAAAATCTATTATAATAGACATAAAACTTATCATGTTGAAAACTCAGGATGGTTATCCAAAGAAAAAAATCATGGTTCAACATGATAAACTCTTAATCGTTATTGTATAAGAAAAAGTTATAGTGTGAGTGAATGACTCATAAAGATCATATGGGCAACATTCTCATTTTATTAAAATATATTAAATGGTTCCTAGATATATTTGTCCAAGAAAAAGTTATATTAGTGCTTTTATATAAGATTTCCCTTAAATAGCTTCATTAGATGGTGATAATCTTTTTATGGTGGTCGAACTAATATTAAAAAATACAATTTTCATAAACCCCCATTAATCTTTGTATGTTTGTGATGAAAAAACTAGTTTTGTGAGTAGATATCCTTCTATTAGAACACCATGGACCATTATATTAGTTTCCATTAGATACTAAACATAAAATACAAGTAATATGGAATCTCTCCCCGAAATAAACACTTGTATTTGATGAATATCCCCCTTAAATAATAGATTTATTTCTATGACTACATAGAATATCATGGGTCTTTACATCATTAATTGTGAACCTATACCAATTGGTACCCACCTTCAGTTTACACATATACTATAGGACCATGATTTTAAATTCCCATTACCAAAATATTTAATTATATTTAATATACTCGATGATTTTTCAAAATGTATTATACCCTTTCTAAATGAATGAATGGGACAATATATTCCCAAAACTTTTGATTTCTCACACCACATAAAATAAAACCCTGCATAATAGTCCTTAATCCACCCAACCCAAAAGGGAAATTGATTTTAGGTTCAGTAATTCTTCTTGGGTCATCCTTTTCAGGATACTTTACTCCAAAGTCAAGACGTTTTTTCCTTTAAAAATCCCCCATGGACATTTTAAAAGAGTGATGACCCCCTTTATTATTTAGGAATGTAAAACATATGGGTTCATGCATAAGAGATTTCGACCTACCAACTAGATTCATATCATCTTTATATTTAAGGAACTCTATTCCATGTGATAATTAATGGAACCATAGAGAAACTGAACACCTTATGGTGTTTTTGTTTATCTCTATTACATATACTTCTTTCAAGGATTCTTGATTAACTCTTTAGGACTGGTGACTAATGAAACCCATATTAAAAATTCCCATGTTGACTCAATATTGCTCATATTTCACTATACATTAAATAAAACCTCATTAGAGATGAAAGTTGCTACGACCATTATTGAATACTTTTACCCCATGATATCTATAAAAATTCAAGGTTCTATAACCCTTCATTAGCATTCATCCCCCATAATATTGATTAATAATGCTAGGTAATATATACTTTCATGTAAACATGTTATATACAATCCCAAAATGTATCATTGATATAAAACCCTTAATTAATTCCCATCTTATACTACAAATAGATTTCCCATACTAAAATAACAAAATCTACAATAATAAAAGGTAAGATATTAAAAAATATTAATTATAGAACTGTAACTTCTAATATCAATGAAACAAAACTAAAAAAAATTGGTTGTTTGAGATATGAGAACACAATCAAATAAAATAGAAGTTCCATATTAGAAGACCATAAAAAATAGTAGTATAAGGTCCAATCATGAATACCATTAACTACAATAATGTTATAGTCTTGTTTTAATAACCATAAAATAGACAATTGATATAGAAACATGTCCCTCTAGGTTTAAAACCCCATAAGCGAATCATAGGAAAATTTCATGTCTTTGATCTCTACATTCCTTTATTAAATAAATATTTAGAACTCATACAATGGAAATGAAAACCATATTATGTCAAAAACCCATATTTGGGAGAATATAGTGACTGTAAATCCAGTGACCTCTAAATCTTCCCCATGTGATTCATATGGGAAATTTAGTGAAATGAAATAAATGAGAAAAAATTACTATATAGATCATTAATTGTCCCAAGAAAAAATCAATCTATTCCCATTAATTTTAAAAATAGGTATAAATTAGATAATTCTCAATCTAAGCCATATATCAATCCTAATTTATCATTTTAAATAAGAAGGTATCAAGGAAATTGGAATACGTGCATAATTGATGAATCTCATGTTGGTCATAATTCATGTTATTTTATCAAAAAATTGTTTTGAGTAGAGAACTCAAATCAACGATTTTTGGGTTTATTTGATATTACACAGGGATAGAAATCATTGATGATTCGTCCAATGTATCCATTAAAAAAGGGTCTCCACCTGGGGTTTCTTCATGAAATAATGACATTAACCATATAATATATGATATTTATCCTCATAAGCTCTTTCATCATATAGATCCTCATCTACAAACCTATGTTCCCAGTGCATGAGCTCTAAAATCATATGAGTTTTTAACAAGATAAAATATGGAATGAATTCCATTCACATGGGATTGATATAGATATACATTTACCTTACTTTATATCCCACTATAATCCCATTTACACAAAAATTACACTTTTTATCTCATTAATCATATGATTATACAATTGGATATACCAATGAGGATTAAATATTGATTTAACTTATGAGCACATCTCAATTGAAATCTATTATGGCTTAGACAGTCAATTATAGACAATTGGTTTCATGTTTTGTTACATAATGGAAGGTTTATTTTGATTAAAAATATAATATCGAGTCAATAAAAATACAAGAACTCAGTATAATGAGTCTCCTCTAGGTTAAAAATGAATTCAATTACAAAACTCATTTTAGAAAAATTATCCCATATTGTTCTATATTGAAGGATAATAGATGATTATATATTTAGAAAAGTGATAAAAAGTTACATTAGAATCAAATTCATTTCTATTGGAAAAATTATGATTCTAATGGGGTGAATTTGTTTGAAATCTAATATTTTTTTAAATGCACATTGTACACAAGGATTTCAAAAGTTTAAAGATAATAAAAAAATACCGATATACATTGCATGATGGAATCTTAGGTGGCTTCGTTAATGAGTATGGGATTAGGAATTACTGTATAAGGGAAAAAATTTGTCCCCTTTTCATTTTATCTTGATTATATTTATATTATTTATTGATATTCTTACTTATCATAAAATAATGGACATACAAAACTAGCTAGCTAAGATCACTAGGGGGATTTGTTGACTCCCATAATTGTGTGATATAAAATTTTGCATTGATGATTCCTTACGGGTGAGGCCTATGAAAAAATAATGATATACCTCAGATGAATGACTCGTTTTTATAATCATTGAATAGTATCATATTGGGATTCTCTATATAGGGTAAAACATTTTTTTGATAATCATTTTACCTAGGTTATATTCTATGTATATATGGATTTGAATACTCATCCAAAATTTATTTCCATCTATGGATGGATTACTAATATAACTCAATAGTTTATCTATTAGGTGTTTCCTTAACCATGCATAGGGGGAAATATTTTCTAGATAGAACAAATGTTGGGGTGTATAGGTAATCATGCATAAGTTTAGAAGAGCAACGACACAATGCAGTTGCATAGTAGGACATTAGACCAACATAGGGTAGTGATGATGAAAGTAAGTACAAGACCTCTTTTCCCTCTTTTAGAGACCATATAATACCCATTTTATTATTAATATTAATATTATAGTCAAGAGATTGATTTGGAAAACTATCTGAGAGTGAAAATATTACTCCACCTTAAAAATAAATAAAATAACATTCTCTAAATGATAAAGGATATATCATCTATCTGATCCCTCACCGAAAACCTCTTCTGTGTCCTCTCAATTTTTCCCTCACTAACCCCCTTAACTAAATTATATGAGTCAACCCAACACCAACTTCATGATACTAGTACTTGAAGAACACTACATTGTCCTTCTTAATGATGAATCCAATGCTAGCTGGATCAGCCTCTACATCTCATTGTCATCCATAAGTGTTCACTTTGTATGAATCGAATACAGATATCATAGGATTCCATTACATTATTAACAATAGATCACATGATAAAATGGAGACAACATTAAGCCATCACAGGGGCATGAACATAATATAAAACGTGAATATGATTAAAAATTCGATTACATGATAAATTTGCACTATCAATTATTGTTGATCACCTATCAATATAAAATCCATCATTGTAGATTCTAATGATCAAATTGTTGGAATATAATGAATGTTTGAATCCATTAATATAGAAAAGAGTATTCTATTGATGGATCACATTACACCCTTTCGCATGAGAATCTTATTTTTGGATTTTAAAAATCCTCAAAAGAATCACACAAATAACTCAGGGATTATATATAAATCCACAAAATAGATAATGTAACCACTCGATATTTTATGAGAATTATTCTTTATAATTTCATTAATATCTTATTTTGTATTCTACACAAAATGTAGATTGCACTACATGCATCTCTGACTTGGCTTTCATTAAACGCAATCACGACCTTCCTCGATAGCGTGTGTTGTACGCAATACCGAGTTTCACTAAACAACTATACATTGTTGTAATATTATTATGGACTAGCCGTTATTAATAGTATTAAGTAAATTTCAACGTTTATAACATTATTATTCATCTTAAACATTTTCTAGAACATGGTATGAAAACAAAATACAATTTTTGGGTAAAATAAGTATTTTTCAAAAAATACAGTTTTGCTGCCTTTTGAAGGTGCACGAACATTAAATCTAGTTTTTGAAATTTTTATAAGTTCAATTTGAAAAAATAAAATTCTTAGCTGGAATCAGGACATAAAAATTTTCTTTGTATAACTTTTTTATATTATTCTGATAACTTTCATATTTTAATGAATAGTAAAAACCGGCTATATTTTAATTAAAAACAACTTTTTTCATCGCAATAATTTATATGGGTAAATTATAATATTGAGTGGTTTTATAGTATAAAATTAATATATTTTTACCATTTATTATAATGTATTTCATTACCATTAATTTTACATTGAATTTATAGGTAAAAATATTTCATTCTTTGGAAATATTTAAACATTTAAAACTTGTTTTCTTAACAAAATGATAAATTTAAATTTAATTACTGAAACTTATATGTTTTGAATTTAAATAATTTATTCCATATTTAGATTCATTAGGTCCAAATTATTTTAATAGTTTGCTTTTATTTTTTTATATTATGAATATTGACTACAGTAATTTTAATTTACATCAGTTGAAGATAAATCGGGTAATTAAGGGTAAACGTATGATTATAAAATTTCCCTAATGCTTGAAAAAATTCTATTGGATGTCTAAAAGTATACCCATATCACCTAAGGTTCGGATTAGTTTCATTTTATTGAATTTTGACCATGAAAATAATTTAATTATTATTAAAACCAAAGAAAGTGACAACATGTCACTCAATTAAATTTTATAAGTATAATAATTTAAATTCCGTGATAAACATCATTAAACATTGAACATGAATAGTATAAAGAACTCTAATAACATTATCTACATCATGTGAATTTATTTATAATTTTTAGGGTTTAAATAATTATCATTAAAGGTGACACAATAGTGATGTTGAAATTATTTTATTGGTTGAAGTATCAAATAAATGGTTTTAAAAATATTAAAATAAATATTATATAAACTATTTAATGTGCTACAAAACTTTTATTGATAAATATGAAATGTTATGAAGCTATTAAATCTTATATTTCAAATATATATTCTCTCAGGATTTTATTTAAATTCATATAAATTAAGAGTTTCAAAATTGACACTATTAGTATTTTATAAAAATAACGTAATATAAAATAGATTAAAAATCAAAAAAATATTTAAAAATTATAAATTAAAATTTATATGGTATAAAATTTCATTAATAATCCAATTATGGGAAATTCACAACACATAAGTAGTTATTTATAACAATTTAAAATTTAGAATCTTATAACCACAAATAAAATTAAATAGATTAAATAAGGATAAATCAAGTTGATAATGTTTAAAATAAATTACCAACATGTCTAAATTTTATTGGTTGAGGCGATTACAAACCTATCTAATCTATGTTTGGATTAGGGACATTTTGTAAGTTTTTATGTGGGGTTTGAATTTATTATAAATTTATATTTTTGAGGTTTCCAAAAGTGCCCCTCTCCTCCCTTATAAAAAGGGAACCCCTTCCCTCTTAAAATCACAACCTTTTGAGCCTTGATTATTGGCCAAAACATTTTAATTACTCTTATAAACCTCTCTAGTTATATCATTTAGTTTCTGGTCTTCTCAAAAGACAAGCTCTAGTGCCCTAATAAGAAGTTTAAAGGAGGTCCGTCGAGGAAGAGGTAATCTCTTCTACCTACTCTTTCAAGTTTCTTTTTTCTTCTACTTACTCATATTTAGTTGTTTCATTATAAATTAATAACATAAGTATTAATTATATACTTATATGTTATTATTAATATGAAAACCCCTATTTCACCTTCTATCCATCCTACGGAAAATGAAATCACTGCGCGTGCATACGTATAGAATACCGTGTCCACGTCGTGGTGTAATCAGTTTTCCACCACCTCCTTACATGGATGAGAATAATTGTGCAATGAATAACTATATATGATTATTATAACATAATACATATTCTATGATATTATATCATCCACTCCAATTCCATTCAATAAATATGGGAACGATATCATCACTCGTGCGTACAGACGGATTACCGTCTCCATGACGCGATTAGATTCATTTTCCATGGTAACAATTCAAGAATGATTATAAAGTATATATAATAAGTAATCATGAAATATATGACATAATAATTCTACTATATATATATATATATATTAATTTCATCTACTTAATTACATTTAATTGAATAAGGAAATGAAAACAGCGTTCATGCGTACATACGGCCTATTGTATCCATGAACGGTGTATTTCATTCCATTTATAGATCTATTTTATATATGTATATTATAAATATATATTATATATAAATATTTTTTTATATTCTGGAATTAAGTAATCATTTTATAAGAAATAATATGAATAATTACAAGTCAAAACACGAACGATAAATGAAATGATTTTAACCAAAACGCTGCTTTAACATGGAATAGACAAATGAACAGATAATATAAAGTTATAAGTGAATCATATATGATATCATAAATATTATTATGGTTCTGTTACAAGCTAATAATATTTTTAAACCCACTATATAGGAGTCTCGGACACATACGAAACAAATTAGACATAAGGTAAGGGTTAACTATTCCAATCTTGTTCTTATCCGAGATTGTTATTCGTAAGTATTTATCGGGGTTATTGTTATCATCCATGTCCATGTTTTCTAAAAACGTTTTCATGTATTTTAAAAGTCATTTTTACCGATTTTATTGAAATTTACCACATATTATTAAAGGAATCTCACTTTTTTTACCACACAGGGAACTTTTTGTCTTTCCGAAAACAGTATGAGAAGAATATTATTTTTAACTTATACGGCATGAAGGGATTTTTACGGTTTCATAATGACTTATTTCAATGAACCTTCGTCGAAAAAACATCATTATTATTGCCAAAAAATACTTTTTATTTAAAATTTCATGGCATTTTTAGAAAATAAAATGATTTTGAATAAGAAAGGATATTTTCCTCAAGAATTTATTTCAAGTGTTTTATCCAAACCGTTTTCCATCTAAGATGACATTATTTCATATGTGTATGTTTCAAGTATAATGTCTCTATTATTTTCACGGTTTCGATTCTCTTATGATTAAATGATATCCATTTGTTTTATATGGATAATGTTATGATGGGATGATGTCTATGAAACCCATTTTATTATTTAGGATATGATGAATGATTTGTGTTTATGTTGTGAAACAAGTAGGAATGATTTCATTATGAGATGGGTGGGACCGTTATCTCCCTCCAATTCATTGGGTAAAGATTTATATCTAATTAGATAGACATGTCTGGAATGGAATGTTAATGCAGTTCATTGATACAGGACTGGAACGAGGAGTGAACTCGGTTAAGTAAGGGAATTTGTCCACTAATATTGTCTTGGCAGCAATAACTTGGCTTTTATAGAAATCATATCATGTTATTAATGTTTTTATAAAATTAAAAGTTTTATTTCCAAGATATTTTATCATGATTGACGTTCCATTATGATCTATGCCTTACGTACTGCAATATTTTATGTCATTGCTCATGATTTTGATGTTTAAACATTATCTTCATGTTTTTATGTTCAACTGTATATGGTTTGTTTTATTTTCTCCATACACACCCTTACTGAGCATTTGAACTCACCCTATATATGTTTTCTTTTCTACAAGATATAAAGAAAGGATTTAGGTAAGAAAAAAAGGAAGATCTTTATGGGAGATGTTGAATATCTTTCACCAAGATTAGAATATTATATTCCGAGTTTCCAAAGACACTAAAATATTACGGTACTTTGGTGTCTGTTTTTGTTATGTATTAGATATTCCAAACAATTAATGTATTTTCTATGTACATCAATCTTTGGGACTCTACAGTTGGTATAAAAGGAAAGGTTTAGTCAAACTTTGGAAACTAGGATGCAAAAACTTTAGTGAGATCCCTAGTGATTTTTCTAATGTATGTCTAGGGATGTCACTAAGATGAAGTATAAGTAAAGGTTATATTACTAGAATTATAGTAACGGTCTTAGAATTAATCCTAATATGTAATATATTGAAGGTACTACCCCATTATTATGTTGTTTTCCCTATCATGACTTTTTCCTCTCACACAATTATTTTTGGGTTTTAGATGATGGCTGGAACACGAAGGAATCATGTTGATCAATGTAATGGACAATGAAATGATTATCCGTTTGAACAAACTAATGTTATGGGAGATGGAGTACAAAATCGTATTATAATACTTACACAAGCTATGAATCATTCTAGACTTCCAAATGAGAATAGAAGAGAATAATGTTCTATTGAGTCCTTCATGAGGCAACGTCCACCTTATTTCAGTGGGTCATCTAATCCACTTGTTGCTGAACAATGGATCAGTAGAATTGAAAAGATATTTTCGATACATCGTTGTTCCGAGTATGAATAAGTCATTTTGGTTGTTTACCGTTTAGAAGGTGAAGAAGACTAGTGGTGGACTCTAATTATGAATACATGTCCCCAAGATGGAATTGAATTGATGGAGTGGGACGAGTTCAAGAACATGGTTTTCTGTAATTACTTCCCTCGTATTCTTCGAAAAATGTTGGAAAATGAGTTCTTTGAGCTTAAGAATAAGAATGATGATTCTGTTGGTATATACAAACCTAATTTTACACGACTGTCAAGGTATGCATCTCACTTTATCATCCAACCTGAAAGTAAATTTGATCGATTTTTCAATGGATTAAAACCATGTATTTGAATGGAATTAGCTATAAGAGACTTTAGTAACTATGATGAAATTGTGCATTGTGATATCAAGGTAGAACTGGAAGTTGGTGTTACATATCCTTCTCATGTTTAGACAAAAAAACAACAGATGGATTTCAAGGAGAAATCTCAAAACAATGGTGAAAAGAAGATGAATGTTTCTTTATGCTCAATGTGTGGAAACAATCATGGTTGATATTGTCTAAAAGGTACTAGAAAATGATTCATGTGAGGAAAATTAGGTCATCGAGAAGCTGAGTGCCGAAGTAATGGGAAAAAGTTTTCTAATGACATGAATAGAGAAAATACTACATAGAACTCTCCACCAACACTTCAATTCTTCAAGTGCAAAGAAATGAAGAATTATTCCAATCAATGCCTGGATCCAAGGGTTAATGATGATCGACATTAGAAACCTCTTAAGGAAAAGGATAAAGGGAAGTCACATGAGATCACTATTTGTGATGTTGAGTATGAAAATGATGTTGTGTAATTATTAAATAAATATGTAATGGTATTTTAAAATAGTATCATGGAATCTCATTTATGGTATTGTGGAATATTAGAATATCAATATATTGGTTTATTGTGGTTTTCCATAATTATATGGTACCCGTAACCATGAAAAGTGAATCAAATATTTTGTAAAGAAGATGAAATGTGCATAATGAAGGGATAAGGAGAAAATGAAAAGTTTGGTAGTATTCAGGAGCTTATGAATGATATAAGTACAAAGTGATATCATGGTTTGAGTATATAGAAATTTTGGGATTTTGGTATGTGGAAATAGTTAACTTTTGATAGAATTCATGTTTAAAAAAATGATTCAATGGGTATTCATTTTTTAGATAATACATGATTAATGTATTCAAATATTTAGAATGTGACCAAGAATATATATCGAATGATATATGGGAGATAAATGATGGAATTGACATGCTCGGTAGATGAAATTTTAGTAAGGTTTTTCTTTATACTATGAGCATGGACAGATGTATTTTAGATAAGCCTAACGATTGGAATGGATTATGTTGGAATTAACTTAGTATTGTATAAGGATGTAACTTTTTTTGATAATATTGATGGGATGTTATAATAATGTAGTTCTAAAAAAAGGAAAACCTACAGGACGAGCGACAACCCGTCGCATCGGACAATGCTATGGGAATCAAACCCACAACTGAAGTGAGACATGCCTTTATTTCCTACCACTGGCCTACAGGAAGTCCCTGGTTAGTAGAAACAAGTTTTATTTTATTAATAGGTATGAAAGATGAAGTATAAGTTCATTTTTGGAATAATATACGATTAACCTCACCATAGATGGACTTATGATAACTTTTCTCTAACCTATTTTTTGAGACATATGGAATGACCCATCATTCTATCACATGATCTGCTAACACTTCACTAATGAAAAATTCAACTTCATTTTTGTAAGATATGAAGTGGAAATTGTTCAAGGCACGAACAACGGTGAGATTATATAGAAATAAAGTAAGTATTTGTTGTAATTCAAATTATTCAACTTTGGGGAAATGATCTAGAAAAACAAAAATATTGTCCTGGTGCCCATATATCTGATGAATCAGATTGTACAGTAGATGATCACAAATTTATGGATTTGTTATTGTTGTCTTTTTCATAGCCATGTTCTCTACCACTCTCCATCAGAATTTGATGCTTAGGTATCTCTTCCATATCCATATTTTAACCTATGTTCTCTTGTGTGGAAACCCAGTGATGAGTTAATTTGGGTAATTTATATGTTTCATAATTCAATTTTTAAAATTATGTTTTAGTATTCCCTTTTATGATGTGGGTTTCTATGAAAGAAACTTTCAAGTAGTAAACCATTTATAACCCTAATGAATTTTGTGGACGAAATTCATTTTAAGCGGGGTAGAATGTAACAACCCGAGATTTTATGAGAATTATTCTTTTTAATTTCATTTATTTCTTATGTTGTATGCTACACCAAATAGAGCTTGCACTACATGAATCTATGACTTGGCTTGAATACACAATATCACGACCTTCCTCGGTAGCGTGTGTTGTACGCAATACCGAGTTTCACTACACAACGATATATTGTTATAATATTATTATGGACAAGCTATTATGAATTGTATTAACAAAATATTGAATTTTATAACCTTATTATTTATCTTAAACTTTTTCTATAACATGGTATGAGAAAAAAAATTCAGGTGAAATAAGTGTTTTTGAAAAAATGCTGGTTTGCCTCCTTTTGATGGAGCACCCACATTAAATATAGTTTTTGACAAGTTTATAAGTTCAATTTGACAAAATAAAAATCTTCTATGGAATCAGGAGATTAAAATTTACTTTGTATAAATTTTTCATATTATTATGTTAACTTTCATATTTTAATGAATAGTAAAAACACGCTATATTTTAATAAAAAAAATTTCATCACAATAATTTATATGGATAAATTATAATATTGAATGGTTTTAATGTATAAATATAATATATATTCACCATTTAATATAATGTATGTCATTACCATTAATTTTACACAGAATTCATAGGTAAAAATATTTCAATCTCTCGCAATATTTTAACATTTACAACTCATTTTCTTAACAATAGGATAAATTTTAATTTAATTACTGCAACTTATGTGATTTGAATTTTGAAAAATTAATTCCATATTTGGATTCAGTGGGTCCAATTTTTGTTAATAGGTTTTATTTTTTTGATATTATGAATAGTGACTACGGTAATTGTTATTTACTTCATTTAAAGATAAATCGGGTAATTATGGGTAAAAAATGATTATAAAATTACCCTAACACATGAAAAAAATCTATGAGATGACTAAAAGTAGACCCATATCACCTAAGGGTAGGATTAGATTCATTTTATTGACTTTTTACAATGAAAATAATTTAATTATTATTAAAACCAAAGAAAGTGACAACATGTCACTCTCTTAAATCTTATAAGTATTATAAATTTAATTCAGTGATAAACTTCATGAAACATAGAACCAAAATAGTCTATATAATTCTAATAAATATATCTACATCATTTTTATATATTTATAATTTTTAGGGTTTAAATAAATATCATTAAAGGTGAAACAATCGTGATGTTCAAATTATTTTATTAATTGAAATATCAAATAAAAGGTTTTAAAAATAATAAAATAAATTATATATGAACTATTTAATGTACTACACTAATTTTCAAGATAAATATGACATGTTATTAAGCTTTTTAATCTATTATTTCGCACATATCTTCTGTGAGGATTTTATTTAAATTCATATAAATGAATAGTATCAAAATTGACACTATTATTATTTTATAAAAATATCATAATATAAATATGTTTAAAAATCACAAATATATTTAACACTTATAAATTAAAATTTATATGCTCTAAAATTTAATAAATAATCCAATTATGGAAAATTCACAACACACAAGTTATTATTTACAACAATTTAAAATTTAGAATCTTACAACCACAAATAAAATTTAATAGATTAAAAAAGGATAAATCTTGTTGATAATGTTTAAAATAAATTTAAAACATGTCAAAATTTTATTTCATGATTAGATTATAACCCTATCTCATATAAGATCGGATTTGGGTCATTTTGGATGTTTTTAAGTGGGGTTTGAATTTATTATAAATTAATATTTTTGAGGTTTCTATAAGTGCCCCTCTCCTCCCTTAAACAAGGGAACCCCTTCCCTCTTCTCTTCACTCCCTTTTGATAAATGATGATGAACCATACCCTACCAATTCCTCTTCTCAACCTCTCTAGTTATATCATAGAGGTTCTGGTCTTCTCAAAAGTCCATCCCTAGTGCCCTATGAAGATGTTTAAATGAGGACCGTCGAGGAATAGGTAATCACTTCTACCAACTCTTTCAAGTGTCTTTCTTCTTATACTTCCTCTTATTCAGTTGTTTCATTATAAATTAAAAACATTAGAATTAATTATATACTGATATGTTATTATAAATATGAAACAACCATATTTCACCTTCTATCCATCCTACGGAAAATGAAATCACCGCGCATGCGTACGTACGAAACACTGTCTCCACGCCATGGTGTAATCAGTTTTTCCACCACCACCGCACTTGGATGGGTATAATGGTGTAAAGAATAACTATATATGATTATTATAACATCATATAGATTCTATGATATTATATAATCCACTCCAATTCCATTCAATATATATGGTAATGATATCATTGCTCGTGCGTACGTGCGGATTACCATCTCCACGACCCAATGAGATTCATTTTCCATGTTAACAATTCAATAATGAATATAATGTATATATAATAAGTAATAATTAAATATATGACATAATAATGCTGCTAAATTTATGTATATATATATATGTATGTTATCTACTTAATTCCATTAAATTAAATAAGGAAACGAAAACAACGTTCATGCGTACGTAAGGCCTACCATCTCCATAAACGTTGTATTTCATTACATTTGTCAATCTATTTTATATATGTATATTATAAGGACCCGACCATAAACATTACTTATTATGGAATTAAATTAATAATTCACATTGAGGATATTTTCAGGTTTAGAGTTTTAGAGAATTTGGACATAACTATTACATCACAAAAGTTACAAAGTAGACACATCTACTCAGCTTCCATTTTTTTCACAAAAAATAAAAAATCATGAACAAAAGAGTCATGTCTTGTTCCTTGTTTTAGACAACCTGAAATTTCCATGATCCCATCCTTGACCCTATTCAACTTTATATCCTGTGAAAAACATTTCAAAAAAACATGGGATGATCATAAAAGTTCATTAAGGGATATAACAATACAGAATGAAAACATTAGTCCATGTATACATAAGAATCAATGAAATCATACATAACTCATAAAGCATAAGCAATTTAACATACACCATGAAATCATATGATTTACGAATAACTCATAGAAATCATAAGAAATAAAGATATCTTGAGGCATTCATAACATTCTTACGTAGGGATTAAAAATCATGGTTTGGTTTGGAATAACCATCATAGTATATTCCCTAAATCTCTTCGGAGAACACTTAATGTTTAACTCCGTCGCGTTACCCAATGCATTGGAGAGCTATATCGGGCTCACCAGCCCTTAGCTAATCACAGAACCACCCGTCTTCATAAAAAATTCCCATGAAACATAACATAATCATATAACATAACTTAAGCATAATGGAAACATAACATTCCCACATTGCAATAACAATATAACATTTTAAGTTATTTGAATAATGAATCCATTCAAAAAACCATTTTCAAAACCATTTAAATCATTTAATAAAGAGATTATTAAATCAAAGTGTCCAATACCACCTTGAAGATTTTAAAATTTTAAACCATTAATATCCATTTACATAAATCCTTAAAACAATTTTGAAAACATGGATATTAATGAGAATTATTTATAAGAACAAATCATTAAAACATTTAAAGTGATATTTTAGTTAAAGGGTTTTTAAAAAAATTAGATACACTTGAATAAAATAATTGAGGAATAACATTTAATCAGAAATTTATAATATCATGAGAATAAATGGATTAACGATATTATATTCCAAATAACAATATATTCCCCATATAAGATTGAATTGGTGCATAACAACTATGAATTATGAATAGAAATGTAAAATGGTCTGAAATACCTTATAAGGAAGGAATCCTTAAATTAAAGATAAATTAATATCATAATTATGTGTGACAAATATAAATACACCCAATATTAGTGTATATTATGTTTAAAACAAAAATAATTCATTCACACATATTCATAGGATGACATATTCAATAACTGCAAGTTGAACCCAGAGAAATCGAAATTGGGTTAAGAATTTCCCTACTAAAAAATTGACAGCTTAACGTCGTCACTTTAAAATTTAGAAAACGTGTTGATGAGAAAAAAAGGGTATCTCATCACTTTGAAATAAATTTAACATCAATAAGGATATAGAAGAACATATCCCAACATAATAAGATGTAAATTAAAAGACCTATCAAAAGAAGTATTTTTAAAAGAGGAGGGTGAAAGGTTCTGTTACCGACTTGGGTAACTTTCGAAACGTACACCCCACAAAAGGACTATAAAAAATTGATGTAAATACTCATAAACAGAATTATATTACACAAATAGTATAATAATGGGCAGAACATACACCACTAAGAGGAAATGGTGGAAATGTAGCATAAATCTCATGGGAATGAAAACGAGATGAAAAATCCATTACGAAAACTCGGCAGCCTAACGGCACCACTTAAAACATCAAAAAAAGGATTGATGAAATCAAATAAAGTCTCTCAACATATTAACATTAAAATTACAGTAAGAGTAATATAATATAACATCCCCAAACTAAGAAATAGGATCTTAAAAGAAATGACATAAAAGATAATACATAAAAAGAAAGAGAGAGGTAGGATCCCTTACCTCAAGTCTCTCTTGTCTTGTTCGTTTCTTTGTATTCCAGAATAATAAACATTTTTAAATTTATAATTTCTTAAGGACCTCCATTAAATTTTATTATTCAATTCATATCACATATTACAATGTTATAATAATTAGTTAATTATTTGAGTTCATATCCTATGTTTTTGTCGATGTTTGGAACATGAATAAAAAATGAACTTTCTTGAAAAGGCTCATCCATGTAGTTATAAGTACATCATCTCCATAATATTATTAATGATTTAAATAACATATATATCCAGTACATATTCATTTTATACTATTCCATAACATCTGGAGATAAAAATAAATGAAATACACCGTTCATGGAGACAGAAGGCCGTACGTATGCATTAACGCTACATTCATTTCTTTTCATATTAATGGAATTAAAAATAATTGATATATATATATATATATATTATAATTCCAGTATAATATATATGTTATATAGGTCACATAAGTTCATTAATTTCATTATTTGTACATTCCATGTATTGCATGAACGAGTCACATCACTTGAGGGGGCGGTAGTCCGCACTTCCTCATATGAAATTATCGCATTTACACAACATGAAAAGAATAAAGGTATGATTTAAATATAAAATAAAGAAGAATTTATAAAACATAAATACCATATATATAATATATAAAATAAAGTGACATCATAATTTCCACCATTAAAGGTGTAAAATGAATATTGAACAATCATCATTTTGTGAGGCAGTAATTTGTCATCCAAAGAAACAGTATGTTCTTTAACCATTAGACGGATGTGTGTGTAAGTGTAGCACTAATAAATATTTTAACAACATCCTATTATATTTTATATTCTGGTGTTGTTACAAAAGAAATCAATAAAATTATTTTATAGGGTTGTAGAAGAAAAATAAAACAAAAGAACATAAGAGAAGACATTCCCTTTAAATCGGGTAACTCCCTTTGTTTTGAACCAAAAGGGTTCCTGGAAGAGCTTTCTGCCTAAGGTGAGGCTTCAATGATGAAGGGAGGGATGTGGAGAGGTTAAATGGGCAGGTTTTGGCAGAGCCAAATTCTTGAGAGGTGTTGGTAAGGAGGTAGAGCTGGGGGGCCTTTTATAAGAGGAGAGGAGGGGCACTCATGGAAAGTAAAAAAATGTTACTTTGTTTTAAAAAGCGTTTCAGATTTTAATGGTCCCACATTGATATATTTCTAGTATAAGGTGATAAGGGTTCTAAATATACTCATCCAACAGGTTTTTTTCAAGTGTATGTCTTAGATTTTACATTATCATTTCATTTTATTTAAATCGTTCATTAATGAGGTAATCGCTGCATCATCATGATGTCATATATATTTTAATTTATTGAATGCCTAAAAATTATAAAAAAATACTATGATTCTGGAAATATTTTTATATTTCCAATGAATATTTATAGTCTAAGATATCATTTATGTAGACAAAACTAATATTATTTTACTTAGGTGTTACATACTTTGGTAACATTTTCCTTTCTTTAAAAAAATGATAAAAGGTCACTATCACACTAATGTGATTCCATGGTGTACCATGGTTGGCACAAGGCATCCCATGGTCGGAAACGACACCACCAATAGCATTAGGACACATGTTGGGGTCATTTTATATTTTTATGATATTATTTTCTTACCCTTAATTACTCGATTACTAGTTAACAACGATAATTAAAGATAATTATCGTCGTTACTATTTATAATGTCCAAAAAAAAGTTTCTTAATTAAATAATTTGGACCTTATTATTCAAAATATGGAATCGATTTTATCAAATTTAAAACACATTAATTCTTGTAGTTAATTTAAATGTAAATCCCGTTGTCAAAACAAGAGACGAGTTTTTAAGAAGTAAACATTATCAAAAGATTTAGTTGTTTTTGCATCCAATTGAAAAGTGAAATTACATCCAATGAACAACATTTTATTAAGTTATAAAAACATAATTCAATTATACTTTAAAAACATTTAAAATAGAAATCTAAATATATAAATAAATTGGATGAAAAGGTTGTTTTGAATTAAAACCCGTATTTTTCACTATTCATTAAAAAAGCATTATCAGAAAAGTACCAAAAATTAATCATAATCTATATTTTATATTTCAAATTAAGAAATGATTTCCATTTTACCAAATACAAAACATATAATTTTCATTAATAAATCATATATTTGATTCTCGCTATCAAAACAAATAGCGGGTTTTTTTGGAAGCAATATCTATGAAAAGATTGGCACTTGTTTATGTCCATTTTCATAGTGAAATTAATTAAAATGATCACTATTGAATTAAATTGTAAAAATATATTCTAATTAAAATTTAAAACCAATTAAAATGATAATCTATCAATATATTTAAATTAGATGAAAAAGCATTTTTGATGTAAAATGCAATATTTTTCACTAGTCATTAAAAAAATGAACATTGTCAGAAACATACCAAAAAATTATAAAAAGTAAATTTCAATGTAGCAATAAAAAAAGTTTACTTTGAAAAATAGAGACTATAAAATTGTCAAAAGTTATATTTAAAAAAGGTTCACCGTCAAAAGGCGGTAAAACAATCTTTTAAAAATATTAGAGTATTTATTCGTAAAATTGGATTCATTTGGATTTTAACCCTCTAACATTTATTGGATAAATGTAAAAATACTTAACCAACGTATGTATTCATTTTTTAGTTATTTCTTTGATTACCTCCATTACAACGGCTATGCGTTAACTATTATAATATTATTATATTATTAGTGTTCAACGTAAGATTTTAAAGAAACTCGTTGTTGCGTATTTGGTATGCCATCGAGCATAGAATTCCCTTAAAAGTAATATTAACATTTTATTCAAAAATATTTACAAACCTTAGAATGTAATATTATTTATTTACCTTGGATGTTACATCCTTCCCCCCATTTTGGAATTGCATCCTCGCAATTTCAAAATTGGTCTTGGAAACGTCATTGAAGGTCTCACATCGGAACAAGAGTTAGTAAAACTATCACTTTAAAATAAAGGGATAGAAGTAAAAAGGTCACCTGAGTTAACCCATACTAGGATTCCATGTAGGAATATATGGATATGGAGGAGAAAACAAAGGGTCATGTTCTCATGGAGATTGATCTTAAACATGTCTAGGAGAAAGTTAACCACATGAAAATCACAAACTTGTGATGGGTTAAATGGTATTTGATTCCCCAGTTGGAAAAGTTAACAGACAAAATTTTTGTTTTAAGTTACTTTTCATTGAGGAATTTATTTTTGAGCTTAACTAAATCATAATTAAACATACTTACTTTTCACGTAGACTTTCAACTTTTACTAGATTCCTTAATCAAACTCATATTTTCTCCAAAATACAAGTATTTAGGAAGACTTGTTTGCATTACGTTTACTATAATAAACTTCTTGATAATCACATAAACCACAAAAGAGAACTATATATTTCCCATGTCTTTATATCTCAACCAAAACGAGACAAAAAAGTTTAGTACTAGATCATATAATACCCAAAAATGATATTTTTTTACAAAAAAACTACTCCTAATCTCCAAAATTTTTCAAACAAATCCCAAAGATCAACAAAGACCATTAAATAAACATCTATACACAATATTATTCAATATAAACCAAACTAAGATTGAAACCCAAATCTCTGAAGGATTTAATCACACAGTCTCCTAAGATAAATCTTAACATTTTTCTCCAAAATAACATCAGTTACACATACACTCTCATACTGAAAAGTAATTACCCTAATCAGATATCCTCCATGATAGGCTAATCACTTCCATTGATAACCCAAAATAAACTTACTCTTAATTCATAGAATCATCTAACTAAAAATAAAAATTCAAACTAACCAGGGACTTCACGGAGTCCAGTGGTAGGCGATAAATACCAGTTGCACTTTGGTTTTGGGTTTGATTCTCACAGCTTCATCCGACGCGACGAGTTGTCATACGGTATGCGTGTTGTCCTTTTTCCAAAACTATATAATTCTTAAAACATCCCCCCAAAAAGAGATAAAATATTCAAAAATAACCATAACATATTTTAACCAAAAAGTTTATCTTATAACTTCCATTTTCCAACAAAACATTTATTAACCAGTAATTGCCTCAAATTCAAGGATCATATAAACCCAAATGGATCTTTATAACTATAACCACAATGGAAAGGAAAATTATACCTTGAATAAAATTTTTGTATAAAAAACATCAGGGTTACTATAAAAATTCTTATAATGTAACCCCATCATCAAAGGAGACTTAATACATCTTTGAATTTCTCCATCCTAAAATCTACCATAACTCTTTAATCCCTTATATGTCGTCTTCTAACTCACTCAACATTCTGCATGATCCATTAGCCATTCCTTTTCAACTTATTCTGAAATACTTCTTTCCTAAAAAAAAGATCATGAATCATATCCTAAGATTCCAATAATAGGTAAACATATGTTAAGAAATAATACATACCTTTCATTGGTCATTGTTAGTTTCTTGATCCTCAATCGGAATGGCATTAGGTATTGGTAAATGAATATGTGTACGATATTGCTGACCCCATTCCCAAAACTTCTTCGTAGGACATGTGTTTTCATAATGACCTTTCACACCACATTTAAAATATTCAATTGATCCTTAATAAATTACTTCTTTCCCTTTCCTAGAGTCAACTAGATGCTTCCTTTTTACATGGGAGGTTCTTGATTTATGACCATAATTTCCACATCAATATCATCTTTCTATCCCTTTGAAATATTTTCCTATGTGTTTCCTTCCACAAATTTGACACATAGGTTTCTGAACATACTTACCTTTATGATTATTACCTGATCTCTTGTTTGGATTTGTTTCTCGCATATACGATGCATTATAAAAATCACTAAAGTTCAGGTGGTCAATCCTGACTCTAGATAGTTGGTTGAGGATAACCACAAGAGTTCTCATTGCAAATCCCATATCATTCAGTTGTTCTTTCATAAAACTATCACAGTTTACTTCAAATCCACTATAACTTTGGTGCCTACTAGATCCATCAATATACTAAAACCACAGAGGTCATTGTGAGTATATCAGTAAAATCATCATATAATAAATAGGAAGATAAACACCAAGATATACTTATCCAAGTTATCTCAAACTAATTCTAAATTTAAAAAAAATGACTCCATATAATATACTAACCATTGTGGTTATACACAACTTGTCACTTTTTCTTAAACAACACTCTAACCTCAATAGTTATCTAAACCGACCATTGATACCAACTATAAGGACTCGGCCTTAAACATTACTTATTATTGAATTAAATTAATAATTCACATTGAGGATCTTTTCAGGTTTATAGTTTTATATAATTAGGACATAACTATTACATATCAAAGGTTACAAAGTATACTCATCTACTCAGCTTCAATTTTCTTCACAAAAATAAAAAATATTGAACAAAAGATTCATGTCTAGTTCCATGTTTTAGAGAGCCTAACATTTCCTTGATCCCATCCTTGACCCTATCCAACATTATGTCCTGTGAAAAACATTTCAAAAAAACCATGGGATGAGCATAAAAAGATCAGTACGGGCTATAACAATATGAAAAGAAAACATTATTCCATGTATACATAAGAATCAATGAAATCATACTTAACTCATAAATCCTAAGCAATTTAACATACCTCATGAAATCATAAGATTTGTGAAAAAGTCATAGAAATCATTATACATAAAGGTATCATGAGGCATTCATAACATTCTTACGTAGGGAGTATCCATCATGGTTACGTTTGGAATACCCATCACAGTGTGTTCCCAAAATCTCTCCGGAGAAACTTCAACATTTAACTCCTCTGCGTCACCCAATTCATTGGAGAGCTTTATCGGGCTCACCCGCCCTTAGTTTATCACGGAACCACCCGTCATCATATAGAATGGCCAAGGAATATAACATAATCATAGAAATTAAATTAATCATAAAGGAAAGATAACATTCCCACATTGAAATAACAATATAACATTTTAAGATATTTGAATAACGAATCCATTCAAAAAACCATTTTCCAAACCATTTAAAACATTTAATAAAGATATTTTTGAATCAAAGTGTCCCATACCACCTTGAATCTTTTAACATTTTAAACCATTAATATCCATATAAATAAATCCTTAAAACCATTTTGAAAACATGGATATTAATGGGATGTTTTTATAAGATCAAATCATTAAAACATTTAAGGTGATATTTTAGTTAAGGGGTTTTTAACAAAATTAGTGACACTTAAATACAATAATTGAGGAATAAAATTTAATCAGAACTTTATAATATCATGAGAATAAATGGATTCATGATATAATATTCCAAAGGACAGTATATACACCATATAAGAGTGAATTGGTGCATGACAACAATGAAGTCTCAGTAGAAATGTAAAATGAGATTAAATCCCATATAAGGAAGGTATCCTTAAATTAAAGATAAATCAATAACATAATTATGTTTGACCAATATAAATACTCCCAATATATGTGGATATTAAGTGTAAAACAAAACGAGGTCATTCACACATATTCATAGGATGACATATTCAATAACTACAGGTTGAACCCAAAGAAATCGAAATTGGGTTAAGATGTTCCCTCATAAAAATTTGACAGCCTAACGATGTCACTTTAAAATTTAGAAAACGAGTTGATGAGAAAAAATGGTATCTCACAACTTGGAAATAAATTTTACATCGATAATGATATATAAGAACATATCCAAACATAATAATATGTAAATTAAAAGACCTATAAAAAGAAGTCTTTTAAAAAGTTGAGTGTGAAAGGGTCCCTTACCGACATGGGTAACATTCGAAACGTACACCACATGAAAGAAGGACTATACAAAAATGATGTAAATACTAATAAAAGAAATTATATTGCACAAATAGTTGAATAATTGGAAGAACATACATCACTAAAAGGAAATGGTGGAAAATTTAGCATAAATCTCACGGAAATAAAAGTGAGATGAAAAATCCCTTACGAAAACACGGCAGCCTAACAACGCCACTTAAAACCTCCAAAAAATGGATTGATGAAATCAAATAGGGTATCTCATCATATTAATAGAGAAAGTAAAGTAAGTGTAATATAATAGAACATCCCCCAACTATGAAAGATGAGCTTAAAAGAAATGACATAAAAGAGAGTACTTAAAAAGAATGAGAGAGGTAGGATCCCATACCTCAAGTCCGACTTGTCTTGTTTGTTTCTTTATATTCATGAATAATAAACATTTGTAAATTTATAATTTCATAAGGACCTAATTTAATGTTTATAATTCAATTAATATCACATACTATAATCTTATAATAATTAGTTAATTATGTGAGTTCATGTCAAATATTTTTGTCGATGTTTGGTACATGAATCAAAATTGAACTTGTTTGAGAAGAATCATCGATGTAGTTATAATTACATCATCTCCAGAATAATATTAATGATCTAAATAACATATATATCCAGTACATATTCATTTTATACTATTCCATAACATTTGAGAATAAAAAGAAATGAAATGCACCGTTCATAGAGACGGTAGGCCGTACGTACGCATTAATTCAACTTTCATTTCTTTTCATATTAATGGAATTAAAAATAATTAAGAGATATATATATATTAATCAATGTATAATATATATATGTTATATAGGTCATAAAATTTCATTAATTTCATTATTTATACATTCCATGTATTTCATGAACGAGTCACATCACTTGAGGGGGCGGTAGTCTGCACTTCTTCATATGAAATTATCGCATTTGCACTACATGCAAAAAAAGGAATGATTTAAATATAAAATACAGAAGGATATATAAAACATAAATACCTTATATATCATATATAAAATACAGTAAAATCATAATGGCCACCATTAATGGTGTTAAAATAATATTGAATAATCATCGTTTCGTGAGGTAGTAATTCACCATCCACAGAAACAGTATGTTCTTTAACCATTAGACAGATGTGTTTGTAAGTGTAGCCCTAATACTTCTTTTAAAAACATCCTAGTATATTTTATATACTGGTTTTGTTACAAAATAAAGTAATAAAAAGAGTTTAGGTGGTTGTACAAGCAAAATAAAACAAAAGAACATAAGAGAAGACATTACATTTAAATCAGGTAACTCCATTTGGTTTGAACCAAAAGGGTTCCTTGAAGAGATTTCTGCCTAAATTGAGGCATCAATGATGAATATAGGGATGTGTAGAGATAAAATGGGCAGGGTTTGGCCAAGACAATGGCTTGAGAGTTGTGGGTAATGAGGTAGAGGTGGGGGACTTTGATAAGAGGAGGGGAGGGGAATCTAGGAATGTCAAGAAATGTTACATTATTTTAAAAAGAGTTTCGTATTTTAAAGGTCCCACATTGATATATTTCAACGATAAGGTGATAAGGGTTATAAATATAATCATACAATAGGTTTTTTCCAAGTGTAAGTGTTATATTTTATGTTATCTTTTAATTTTATTTAAATCATCCATTAATGAGGTAATCACTGCATCATCATGATGTCATAAATAATTTAATTTATTTAATGTATAAAAATTATAAAAAAACTACTATGATTTAGGAAATAATTTTATATTTCCAATGAATATTTATAGTCTAATATATCATTTATGTAGGAAAAATTAAAATTATTTTACTTAGGTGTTACATACTTTGGTTACATTTTCTTTTCTTTAAGAAAATGATAAAAGGTCACTATCACACTAAAGTGATTCCATGGGGTTCCAAGGATGGAACAAAGAATACCATGGTAGGCCGAGAAAACATCAATAGCATTAGGACACATTTTGGGGTCATTTTATATTTTTATGGTATTTTTTTCTTACCCTTAACTACCCAATTAGTAATTAAACACGATAATTAATGATAATTATCGTTGTTACTATTCATAATATCAAAAAACAAGAGTCATAATTACATAATTTGGACATTATGACTCCAAATATGGAATCAATTTTATCAAATTCAAAACACATAAATTGTAGTAATTAATTTAAATGTAAATCCCGTTGTCAAAACAAAAGATGGGTTTTTAAGAAGTAAAATTTATCACAAGATTGACTTTTTTTAACATCTAATTAAAAAGTGAAATTACTTCCAATTAACAACATTGTATTAAGTGATAAAAACATAAATCAATTATACTTTAAAGACAATGAAAATTAATATCTAAATATATAAATAAATTCGATGAAAAGGCTGTTTTGAATTAAAAACTGTATTTTTAACTATTCATTAAAAAAAAGAATTATCAGAAAAATACCAAAAATTAAACCTAAGCTATATTTTATATTTCAAATTCAGAAATTATGTCCATTTTACCAAATTCAAAACATATAATTTTCATTAATAAATCATATAGTTAATTCCAGCTGTCAAAACAAATAGCGGGTTTTTTAGAAGCAATATCTATGAAAAGATTGGCATTTGTTTATGTCCATTTTCTATATGAAATTAATTATAATTACCAAAATTGAATTAAATTTTAAAAATACATTCTAATTAAACATTAAAACCAATTAAAAAGATAATATAACTATATATTTAAATTAGATGAAAACGCATTTTTGATGTAAAATGAAATATTTTTCACTATTCATTTAAAAAATTGAACATTCTCAGAAACATACCAAAAATTTATCCAAAGTAAATTTAAATGTCCCAATAATAAATAATAAGTTTATATTGAAAAATAGAGATTATAAAATTTTCAAAATTAATATTTAAATAACGCTCACCATCAAAATGCGGTAAAACAATCTTTTAAAAATATTAGAGTATTTATTATTAAAATTGGATTCATTTGGATTTTAAGCCTCTAAAATTTATTGGATAAATGTAAAAATATTTAACAAACATATGTAATCATTTTGTAGTTATTTCTGTTCATTCCCTCCATTACAGTGGCTAGGTGTTAACTATTATAATATTATTATATTATTAGTGTGCAACGTAAGATTTCAAAGAAACTCGTTGTTGCGTACTGGGTACACCATCGAGCATAGAATTACCTTAAAAGTAATATTAACATTTTATTCAAAAATATTGATAATACTTAGAATTTAATATTATATATTTACCTGGGATGTAACATATATTATGAATATATATTATATATAAATCATGTTTTATATTTTGGAATTATGTAATCATGATCTAAGTAATCATATGTATAATTACAAGTCAAAACATGGATGATAAATGAAACGATTTCACCCAAAATGTTGCTTTAACATGGAATTGACAAATGAACTCATAATATAATGTCATAAGTGAATCATATATTATATCATAAATATTATTATGGTTCTGTTACAAGTTAATAATATGTTTAAACCCACTATACAGGTGTCTCAGACATATACAGAAGAAATTGGACATAAGGTAAGGGTTAGCTATTCCAATCTCGTTCTTATCTGAGATTGTTATTTGTAAGTATTTACTGGGGTTATTGTTATCATCCATGACCATGTTTTCTAAAAAATATTTCATGTATTTTTAAAGTCCTTTTTACCCTTTTTTTTTGAAATGTACCACATGTTATGAAAGGAATCTTACATTTGTTTACCACACGGGGAACTTTGTGACTTTCCGACAAAAGTTTGAGAAGAATGTTATTTTTAACTTATACGGCGTGAATGGATTTTTATGGTTTCATAACGACTTATTTCAATGAACCTTCCTCTACAAAATATCATGATTATTTCCAAAAAAAATTATTTTGATTTAAAATTTCAAGGTATTTTGAGAATAGAAAATGATTTTAAATAAGAATGGATATTTTCCTCAATAATTTATTTCAAGTGTTTTATCTAAACCATTTTCCATCTAAGATGACATTATTTAATATGTGTATGTTTCTTGTATAATGTCTCTATGATTTACATGGTTTCAATTCTCTTATCATGAAATGATATCCATTTGTTTTATATGTATTATCTTATGATGGTATGATGTTTATGAATTCCATTTTATTCGTTGGGTTATGATGAAGGATTTATGTTTATGTTGTGGAACATGTAATAATGATTTCATTATGAGATGGGTGGGACCTATATCTCCATCCAATGATTTGGGTAAAGATTTATATATCATGAGATAAACATGGATGGAATGACACGTCAAGCTGGTTTAGTTATACTGGACTGGAACGAGGAGTGAACATGGTTCAGTATGGGACTTTGTCCCCTAAAATGATCTTGGTAGCAATGCCTTGGCTACTATGGAAATCATATCATGTGATTAATGTTTTTACACAGTTAAATGTTTTATTTACAAGATATTTTATCATGATTGATGTTCCATTATGATATATGCCTTACGTACTGTCTTGTTTTATGTCATTGCTCAAGATTTTGATGATTAAACATTATCTTCATTTTTTTATGTTCAAATGTATTTGTTTTGTTTTATTTTCTCCTTGCTTACCCTTACTGAGAATTTCAGCTCACCCTTTATATGTTTTCTTTTCCCCATGATATAAAAAAAGGATTTAGGTAAGAAAAAATTGATAATTTTTATGGGATATGTTGAAGATCTTTCACCAAGATTAGAAGATTATATTCCGAGTTTCCAAAAACACCAAACTATTACGGTCCTTTGGTGTCTGTTTTTGTTATGTATTAGATATTCTGCAAAAGTAATGTAATTTCTATGTACGTCAAGCTTTGGGTCTCTACAAATAACCAGTAATCATGTTCATCCTTGGATCAAATCACATGAACCCCAACATCATTCATTCATTCAATCATGTGAAGCCACCCCTTGATGACTTGACACATTTCATGTGAATACTCCACCGCCTTCTACCAGATCATGCAACACAATCACCAAGAAAAATGGTATCATCATTTTCCAAACTCAACATATAAAAACCCTTCATTCCTATAAATATGAAACATAACATTTGTAGATAAGGTATCATGGTTGGTTAGTTAAGTAATGAGGTGTAATGGAGGATATACAATAGTAGCCCACCTTCAGAAGTATCTATTCAAGTGATAATGATACACCATTTAATAACCCATTTATGATCATGTAATAACATGAAAAATTGAATGTCATGTAATTCCTATTTTAAAAAAGGAATTCACACTATCACATGATACATAACTGGTTTCAGGAATCTATAATTAAATCCATCATCACTGTATGCAACACCATGTTTGCATCCCACCGAGAAAGTTTTCATAGCCCATTACATGATCCTATAATATATTATGTGAATACTTGTGGATATTTAATCCTTTATTATTATATTTACACATAAATCATGGGAATTTTTTTATTCACATTGTGAGGTTTAGAGGGATAACCCATTTTCTCACAATACATATGTTCCGCCATTTTATGTAAGCTCTCTAGAACTCACGGAACCCAGTCTTTTGTTTGAAGATATTGAATTGGGGAAAATGATATTCCACCCAGAAATAATTAACAATATATCTCAAAAACATGTAGTTCCCACTGTATTTTTTTGTAGAGAAGGATGTGGCTCCCCTGAGATGATGAAACAATGTGCATTAACATCCATTAAAAGTTACTGTTGTTGACATAAACCACATATATAAAAAACATGTTAACAATCATTAGTCATACAAACTCATCATTTTATTCATCGATTATAAAATGTATCCCCATCGTTGATCAAATAACCCATTACAAGATCCCCTTGAAGTCATGTGATTTCATGAACAATTGTTCATCATTTAAGTTTGACATTCGATTTCCCCATTATCATGAATATAAATTGATATAAAGGTTCCCCTTTATTCATAAAAACCATAGGTGGTGTATGTATGATGTGATCCCTTGTCTATTTACACAACTTCCAATAAAAAAATGTTTCTCTTACACCCAATGCATGATCCCATTAGTCATGGAACATTGACACATGTACATTCTCATGATTTTATAAATTTTTACAAGAATCAAATGCATGACTATCATGAAATCATGAGATTGAAATAATCATCCTTAGTCTCTTTATACCATTGGGAATACATTGATATGGTAATTTTATCTCAATACATACATTGGACTATTAGAATTGATCATGTGATTTTCCATGGACAATTTTGGTTGATCATGAAACATTCTATGCATAATTCACTTTGATCATAAAAAAATTTCTTGGGATTGTTTGGTTCAACCTAAAAAGACACACTATACATGAAATCATTATCATGTGAAATATACTATACTTGTTAGAATTTTCATGTAAAATCAATTAGAAATATCAACTCCAATCATGTGAATACATTCTAGACAATGTACATTGATCCTGTGAATGACCCTAATTTTTTTGATTTGATCGTGCATAGATAAATTTAACAATTCACATTGATCATATAAAATACATTGAACATGTCTGGTAGGATCGTGTGAATACATCCCGAAAATTTCACATTGATCATGTGAGCACATCCATGGGAATTTATTTATGCATATGGAATGCCATGTATATGTTTACATGGATCATGTTACATCATACTAGATAAATCAAATTTATCAAAATAATACACTAAGGACAAGTCTATTGATTATAATAATAAAATGAACATCCATACTATGAACTCGCAATGTCATCTCAAACAAAGAATTTGATCATGATAACTGTTCTTGTGAAAGATATCAAACAGTTCCACTTTTTTCATGAGGATAATCTAGGACGTGTTTTGGGGATACCCTTGGACATGTCATCCATATCAAACTGAAACCCCAAACATTCTGGAATATTATCAATACAATTATAGTGAGTAATACAGATATTTAAGGCTGATACACTACGACATGACATCTTTTTCTATAAGACACACTTATTATTCTACAATGTGGACCCCTTGTCTAGGAAAATGTTGTCTCATACACCCTTATAGGGGGTGTGTCTTTATACGGTATATATTATGTACCCATGTGAACCTATTTATTCTATTCTATCAAATGAGACCTCCATGTCAATCTAATAATATTCAAATACTTTTTCGGTTCTCCACCACTCTTTCTCTATCAAATGATAACTAAGGAGTATAATGATGGGATTCCATCCATATATAATCCCCTATAAATTGAAATTATTGTGGAAAAAAATAATGTCTCATGTATAAATGGAAACCCAAAAAAAGTCTTTGGGATCAGGAGAAATGAACTATGATAACTCTAATTGCAGTCCAAAAAGGATATTTAGGATGTATTCATAAGTATCATGGTCTAATGAGAATCCACACTAGGGTAATTACCTTCATATCACAAATATTCTAGAGTCATAATAAGTAACTCTCCAATAAAACATCCAAAGTTACTTGTCCTTCAGCTAATGAGAAGTGAGATCATACACATGAACCATTTTAAGTGTAATACGTAACCATTTCCTAAAATAACTCAAACCCATTAGCTTGTTAGGCATAAAAAATGTTGATATCTCTAATTAAACTTGTAATCATGATACAAAGGACCCCTTACAAAGGAATGAGCACTATACCGTATCCTCTCTATGATTAGTAATCATACCTCTCAAATTTCGACTTCAATGTGAATTCCCCATGTGAGTATACTACACAAAAATGTATCTGGTTTTCTTCAATATCTAGTAACTCAAATCAAGAACGAATCACTTGATAATAGAAATAAAAAATAATTGTAAAAATATCATGGAATGGATAACCCTAGGGTGGGCCATTCATTATTATGAATGTTTTATTACATCTAATTTTCACTCAATGTTATATACTCCCAATAAATAAATTCATGGAAACCATAAATGTATAAGTCTCATTTTAGGCCTCAGTGGTTGATTAATTCATGAAATAGACATGAACTGTATAGAATCTTAGTTTCATATTAACAGGATATGTAGGATTCCGTATAAATACATGATCCTTATATTTATTTGTTTACCAAAAGACATTAATTTACATGGATCCATCCAATCATATATCCTAAAACAATGTAACATAGAACAATAATTACTATTAATGATGAGATAAAATGATACATATAATGCATTCCTAAGGCTTCAAATCTATAAAAATTTATTATGTTACCTCATATATATCCTTTCCACATGACGTTGAATTGAAAAAACTGAAATTAACTTTGTTGGTTTTAATTAATATTATTAAAAAGGATATGCATCCTCCCTTATGATGGATAATTCCCATCATTAAAATATCGATCACCTCCCCGGATAGTAATAAAACCCAAATCACCCATATATTGAAATAAATTAAATAATAATAAAAAAATAAATTATTATGGATAACATATGGGACACACAAGGTATGTAGATAGCCCAAACAATGTTATTGACACAAGGGTAACTACTCTCATATCGAGGTGTGGGAAATCTTTCATATAAATGAAATTAATAGATAAAAGAGTACCACCATAGGTAATTGTTTCCCCCTAAAGGATGAGATGTTTCCAGCCTCTAATCCCCTCTAACAATGTGAATTCATATGAGTCACTCCATCTAAAACCTCAATGAACAACATTTCATTGAAAAAAGTTTCTAAAAATATGAGGATATGGGAGCTATTGGGAGTTACCAATTAGTATTGAAATGGTTATCCCTACAAGAATTATTGTGTTGAAATTAAACCCTATAAGAAAACATAATAATATATTATGAGTTATTTTCATCTTAATTAACATGCCACCCAGTAGACATGTCGCCCCTTGGAATCATTAGAATGATAACAACGACTCATTGGTCTCATATCCATCTCAATGTAATCTATAGGTATGTCATCATTCACCCAATGTAAAACAAAATCCTACATTTATCATACCAACATAATTATAGAAATCTACTATGTAGAGTACCCTTCACCTTATTATCATTTGATATATTTTAATGGCCCAAATTAAATCTAAACTTCCATAATGATGAAATTTGGATAATAACAATTTTTTATGAACTAAAAATTTTAACAAGGATTTATGGGAACCATTGATATGGTCAAATTCAACTAAATATTTATATATAATAATGTTCATTCTCGGGAACCATGTACCTCAAGAATAAAATTATTTATATAATCAAGTCCAACAATGATATATATGTCTATCCAGATCAAAAAAGACTATAATAACCTTTTACACTTTTATATTACATTTATTGTAATTTATATTTATTTAAAAAAAATTAAATAATTGATAATTTTCAATCACTCAAGGAGTCGACACAATAAATATGACATTCCATAAAAAACATTCATAATATAAATGGTAAAATATATAAATACCACTTACTAAATTAATGATGTCATTTTATTTTTATCATATAATGATTTCTATCACCCAAATCCATACAATCCGTCCAACCTTCTATCATAAAAAAAAGTAAATAAGTTAATAGAAAACATCGATTTAAATTAATAAGGTGGTTCTAAAATTAATAATAAATGTTATTCCAATACACATATTACAGAAACTTTTATTTCGCATTGTTTACACACATTAAACCATGAGCAATTATGTGGGGTCTATTCAAGACATACACCCAAACAATAGACTTAAAAGGCTGCAACTCAATTCCATTAATAAATCGTAAAATAAATCAACCATGTATTAAAAATTAAAAATAAATCATTTTTTTAAAAAACATTCATTAAAATGTGACGTGTTTCTCAACATAGGATGTCATGGATAACTGTATTTACAAATCCATTTATTTTTAGGATGATTTCACTAGGGTCATATATAATCATATTCATAATAAGAATTTATATTTCCATTAATATTTTCTGATATTTGGACACCAAGAAAGAGTAATTAAAAATTGGGAGACTCACCAAGAATATATATAGAATGACATCAAGAATCCTCCAAAACAAAGGGGGTCGATATTTATTGTGGGAGTAAATAATATGTGTTTGTCAAAAAATTACATAAAACCATGATATTATTATTAAAAATATTATGCTAAAATGGTAAAATCCAAAAATGTTTAAACAATATTGGGAAACCAAACAATATCTCCCATTCATTGAAAAAATCCAATTTTGTCCTATAGATAGGCCTTCAGGACCCCCTATAGAGATATTACATTTTCACGGTCCTACACCCCTTTCCATTTCCAACCATTCAATGTTCCAAAAAAATATGTAGTGATAAATAATGACTACATAAAAGATAACCCCTCATCCAAAATGATTTATAAAACATTCAACATGGGAATTTCAATTATTCTTTTTCTAATAGGGAAACCCTTTATGGACACTTTTCACCGTGAAAGAAACACTGAAAAACAAGAGTTCGTTACACACCCAATAATTAAAGGATACCTGCACCATGGTTTTTAACGTGATTTAGTGCTCCCCAATAAGGATAATGTAATGAAAAATTAGATATTGGGCCACATAAACATGGACTGACACTCAGTTGGCAAGACAAAAAACCATTAATACTTTGATCCAAATAAGTAAAAATATCCTCATGTTTTCAAAAGAATAAAATCATTGATCTAAATTAAAATTCACCTCACTCATGGATGAAAAATAAAAAATTATCTAATTTTTATATTCATAGAAAATAGTAGTGTGTTTGACCTCCGAGAAATACACCTTATTATCTATGAGAATCTCTAATGGTCCTTGACCATAGATATCTCCCTACCCAATTAAAAAATTAATTTCTAACACCAATATTCTATACCAACAATGTAAATGTGATTACAAATAGAAAATCACCACAAGTAGATCTCTACTAATCAAAACCCCGACCCAACCTTTCTACATTATTACCAATAATGAGATAATTCAAGACAACACTATACAGTCCTGAGACACCAAGGTGAAATCAATCATTTTATTCATAACGTTTTATTTCATTTTTTAATATTACACTTATAATAATTAATATTCTAATTTATATTGGCCACCACCATTTTAATATAATATGAAAATACAATATTGATTGTAAATTTACACAATTGTTGCAGTTTCCATCTCGTTTAATTTAATCACACAAAAAAGACCATGTATTACAACTCTAGAAAATTTACCAAAAATTTCCAATAGAAACTTATTGAAGCACTATCAAATAACCTGATCTCATGGCCTAGATCTCAAAATAATCACAAAATGATCCATATATAAACATTGATGTCAATGAATTATTTCCCGTTTAAATAAAAAAGAGAGATCATCAGTCATCAAATATAGTTTTTTGTACCATGACTAATATAACATCTCAAATTATATCTAAAATTATATATCATTCAAATAATCATATGATTATTGAAAATAAATGTGATTTATCCAATATCACATCTGAATAAAAAATATTGAACTCGAAATGTACCCATAGAGAATCAGTTTTATCATATCACTTCTAATAAAATTCTATATCAATTATCAAATGATTAGTCTTCTCAAATTAATATACATTGAAAAAAGGTTTCAAATATCTATTCCCCAAGCATCATCTATTATTAATTATATTAAATGACCACAACTGTCCTACTAACAGACAACAACAAATACAAACATGAACTCCATCCCAACGCTAGATCACTAGGAACATTAGCACGAACATATTTATAAATTTAACCATCTTGGTTGTCACACTATTATACACAATAAATTATGACAAATTTCTCATTAAATAAATATTATTTCATTGATATATTAATTTACATGCATAACCCTTATTTATATGAACCATAATATAATTATGAAATTTTATTATTTATTGTGCAAGTTATCACCTAAAAATTGGATTTTATGGTTATGGATAGGACATAATAAATTATTATAAATCATTTTTTACACATTTAATGTCTAATTAATCTGTTATAAATTTTATAGAAATGAAAAATATATACTTTTAACATAAAATAAATATATTTCTAAAATATATTTTTATGCGCACAATGTATTTTTATCATAATAAATTTAATTACTAGTTATTGTTAAATGACTATAGTGAAATATAAAGAATATATATTCAATAATAAAACAGAATCAGCATCAACTCGTTTTTAGTTAGAATATGATATGAATGAATAAAATTATATACATAAAAACACCTTTTCCCAAAAAACAATTTCTTGTATTTTTCATAAAAATTTTAAAATTGATTTTCATCACTCAATGAAATTTAATCATTCAATATATATTCCATATTTGGAATTAGTTGTTTGAATTTTTTAAAATAAGACTCTAATATATTTTTTCATTATTATTACAAATTTTGGGGAATATTTTACGACTTAGGAAGGATAAATTATATAAATAATGTAAACAATAATGTGATATGGAAATAACAA
The DNA here is from genome assembly GCA_963277665.1 of Viscum album. NCBI lineage: Eukaryota > Viridiplantae > Streptophyta > Magnoliopsida > Santalales > Viscaceae > Viscum > Viscum album. The sequence goes on along the minus strand of OY728119.1, from coordinate 1,727,653,692 downwards.
ACTATATAATACCAAAAATATTTATGTTAGATGAGTTTAAATTGAATACCCTCATCCGATATTCAATTATATAATGTACTGCAGAAATTTCTCACTGAAAATAAACAAAATATCATTTTAATAAACAATATATCCAAAATATCACTCTTTTTTAAATAAATATAATATTTTTTAATAGTGTGAAAAAGTTTCATCAGTAATATATGGTTATTTGAAATATGGATAATTTTTTTCATGGTAATTTATTTTAATTTTAATAATTTAATAGTTACTTTATATTAAAACAAAATATAGAAAAATTAAATTTGTAGGTGATAGAAAAATAAAATGCACCATCATAAAAATATTAAATGAATGAATATTGTAATTATTTAGTTTATTATGTGAAATTATTTCATAAATATAAAATAGTAGTGATAAGTAAATTTTGGTGATTCAAATTCCATTTGTATCATGCTTTTTAACGTAAAATTACTTGAATATCCTAGAAAATGACTTTAACTGCTTCATATATTAAATAATATTTTATTAAATGAAATAAATTAAAATGAAACCATATAATTGTAAAATAGAGTTGTATATGTGGGGCCATATCACCCATTTTCCCATTTTTTTCCTCTTATCCTTTTATTGAAACATTCAAGAACAATATAGAATAAAAATGTTTATGTCATGGTATTTCTTGATGGGTTGATAGATAATATCCTTGTGTTAGATAGGGGATTGAGATAGAGGTATTGAGATTCTACCATTTATTATACTAGTTTCATATCAGTTTTTAATTGATGAGTTTGGCTATTTAATTGGTTAGTTGATGATCCAACTATGGGGTTACATCGATACTAGAGTTTGGTCATATGTGGTACACTGGATAACCCAGTCGTGGTGGATGATGGTGCATTTGATTTTGAATAAATATTATTTATTTGAGTTTCATCTTAGTTTGTTAAATGGTGGTGAGTGTAAGGACCCAAAATTTTCCTTGTAAATATTCATAATTATATAGAAATATTAAGAGTCCTTTAAAGATAAAGGAACATGATTCGAAGGCCCAGTGTGTCTAGAATGAATTTCTAAACTCTTTTAGGTATGTTCAGAAAAAGCACAAGTGACATTTTGTATCTTTTGAAACGGTGCTCAGAATTGAAATCTGAGGACACTATTGAACTCGCAGCGCCGATATTTTTTTAAGGAGACCTTCACCTCGACCATAGTAGGTCAAGGGTGAGTTATAGTTTTCTATATTTTTTTGTTGTATTAAATGAAGAAAAAAAAAATACAACTTTTTATTGAAACCTCCCATTTGAATTCTTGGTGGTGGGGACTACCCGAACTCACCTTAAAAGTGAGTTACCACTTAGGATTCCCTGAATTAAATGTACCAGCATTAATTGTTTAATAAATAAACTTAATTTATTAAGTTGGATCCTCATATTTATTGAGGTTTGGAAAATAATTGGCAACGGGGGGCTTGGGGGAGCTTTGGAGAAATATCCTCCAAACAAAGAACCTTTCTATTAAAGAACAGACCTCCAATGAGGATGATGCTCATGCTCAGATCAGGTACATGTTGCGAGAACAACGGACATTGAAATATTAAAATTTTTCATCTCATTCCTTGCGCGGTATCCAAAGAATGAGGTAGGGGTTTTGAATTATATTGATATTGGTAGTTATTTATGGTTTCTTGTTGTTTCTATCCTCATGAACCGTCTGTTATTGGTTTAACAAGAAGGGTGTGAGCCAATCAAAAACATCTTTCTACCTCCACAAAATCATCTTGGTATGGCATGTTCTTCACCATTGGTGGAAGGATGGTTTCCGGAACACAAGCCAGCCACATAGAACTAGGGCGGACTGCCTCCGCGCTACCGGTAGAGAAGGAGGCTGCAACCCATCAGCAGTGGAGGAGGGTGGGGGTGACTGGTACCCCAGCAGGCCGTGTGGAACTGAGGTGGCGTGCGTACGTGCCACCTATTGAAGAGGATGTTATGGACCGTCGGTAGTAGCAAATAAGGGGATGACAACCAGCACTCACGCAGTCGTGTGGCGAAGCGGCGATGCGCGTCCGCTGCCGGAGATAGAAACCTTGGCTGCTTGGCCGCGGTGGAGGTCAGAGGGTGGCTGGAATCCGGCCGGCTGTGGTAGACAGTGGCACCATCAAACCGCTTGTTGGAGACCCGGCCGGACTCCCAACCGACCGTATCAGGCCAAACGGGACCGCTCCGGTGGGTCCCGCGTGCCAGCAGTTGCCAGCCGAATGGTCCATGGACCATTTAGAACCCCCACCCCAACACCCAGAGTAGCATTTGGGGTGGGCCCCGCCACTGCGGACTGCACCAGCCGAGAAGACGACATAGTGTGGGCCACGCCTCCCCCTTTGCGTCCCGGGCCAGCCACGATCCATCCATCCGGGTTGGACTCGGGCCCATCTGGACCCAGATACATCATCATGGCAATATCATGAAAACCAGGCATTCATTTGAAAACCGCATATGGCACTGAGATCCTTGTACCGAGATAGTCCTCTTGGTATACTCCACTTGAGTTTTGGATAATGATTGAGTATGATAGGGTTGGATAGAACTACAATCCAACCAGTCCCTCAGAATAGAAACACTAATAACTTACACACCAGACATCTGATTGACACGCCGTTAGTCACGTTGGGTCACATTTTACATGATGGAAGATGCTTCTTCATAGGAATTTTTGGTAGTTGATGTAACGAACAATGTCTTGAGTAGAAGAACCTCCCAGAATCGTGCATGCTTTTTGTGGGAAGCCTATGACTTTCTGTAGTTTAAGAATATTAAGTTCCTGTGTGAGTCATCTTTAGATCATATATGGGGAATCACTCATCGATAATGTCTGGGTTAGCACATACTAATCCTGTGTGGGTCAGTGCTCAAGGATCCTTTGTGGGTCAGCACATACTGATCCTGTAAGGGTTTTCAACAGATCATGTGTGGGTCATCATTGATATAGTGTTCATCAACAACATAGCTTCTCTATGAAGTAAGATGATCTAGAAATACAGTTAATCATCAATACTAACATACTTATGTTATAACTATTGTGCGCATATTATTTACCATTTTGGTACACTTTTCTGTGGTTATATCTTTGTGGTAATATTATTTGTTGCATTACCATTTTGGTACTTTCCTTCATGGTGATACCTGTGTGGTGTTATTCTATGTGACAATTACTTTTTGGTACATACCTGTGTGGTGTTACCTTCATGGTATTCAATCCTTCGTAGAACAGTTGTACTTTTGGTTAAAAAATTGGGTCTTGTTTTTTTTCATGAACGTGATGGTTATACATGATAACATGGATATATGATGGGGATATCACTATGTAGGGTTGAATATTTTTTTCATTCTTTGTGTTTTATCCTATGTAAATTTTGATAGACCATCATGGATCTCGGGGTCCCTACGGAGTATCATTATACTGACCCTTGCATGTCCTTCACCTACACCTTTGTTGCGTCTTGTGAAAATGAGGGAAAACGCTGACCGAGGAAGAGGGTACCGGGACTATAGGCATTTCAGAGGTGACAATTAGACAAGAAGATCCTTAGAGGTGATCGTATGAGTGATGTACTTACCATTCAGGTAAGATCCTTGCTGGGTTTTCACATGAGCTCTTTTTATTTTTACATGTACATTCAACTAGGGCTGTTATTATGGCCCATTTTTTATACTATACTCACAAATTTTACTATACAGTTTACATTGTGCTCATTTTTTGTTGTGTGCTTGGTTGTGTGAGATTACACATTATAAAAGAATTTCCTTTGCAATGTTAGGGATATACCTTTCTGATTCTAGTCGCCAGCCCCTAGCCTATGGAATGGGGCTTAAGGTATTCACAACACTAGCTCCAGGGTATGTGTCATGACAAATATGTATTATAGGAGTTGGTTCTACTAGATAACATGTACTCTGATGTTTCAATCATCAATAATATTAAGTGTTATGAGTGTGGATATTAGTTGGGGGAATCATGTGTTTGTGAGACGACTGATGTATCCATACACTAGGACCCTAACATCTTATTCCCAACTCAGTACATTAAAGCAATGTGTGTGTGTGTGTGTTTTAAATGTTTTCATTGTGATCAATATACATTAGCTCACCAGGTATAACATATTAACCATGGGGCACCTGTTCGTTCCAAATTCTTCCAGGTAGATAGCCATCTGATGTTCTAGGTAGTGTACGTGATGACATCCCATCGAGCAATGAGGCATATGTGTAGGGACCTATTTTGGTAGTTATACCATCAGGTGGTATAGAATCAGCACCACTAACCATTGGGAAATTGATGCCACAAGACCCATTAGTAGAGGTTTAACACTGATTGAGAACATTTCACGAGTTTCAGCACCAGAGGCCATGATGTTCCGGGGTGAGACAGATCTACAAGCGGATGAGGATTGGCTGGAGGCCATCATTAGAGTTTTATCAACTAGTAGAGACACCATTTGATCTCAGGGTGATCCTTACTGCTAGTCTTCTTCAATAAGCTATAGAAAGATTGTTTATCTTGATGCTCTGGGTTCCCGACGAGGTGACTCTCATCTTGGTGGATATCGAGAGCCCTTTTTGGGTAGATTTCTTCCCAGAAATACTATGCATAGTGTCTATAAAGGATCTTCTCCACATGAAGTAGAGTACCATGATTGTGGCTCAGTATTAAGGGAGATTCATTGACCTCTCATGCTACAACACTGACATGGTGCAAGACACATTATTTAGGGCCTAGAATTTTGACCAGGGGATTAGACGAGATATTAGAGCTTCAATGAATTCTCTCAGCATCCCGATGCAGGATGGGGTGTTAGAGTGAGCACTCTTAGTTGAGAGATTTTTTGTTAAGCAGTCAACGATTGTGAGACCCACCATCGGATGCTTGTGGAAGAATCAACTATAGTGGACAGTAAACCGATAATTCTGAGGTAGTAGAGGGCTATAATTTTTCTTGGATGACCACTGGATACATGGTTGGTGATGATGGGATCTTGAGATTGAGTAATATAGGCGAGGAACTTGTTGTGTTACTCGTGTGGCACGCAGGGTCACATGGCTCGGGACAGCCCAACCAGCCGTACGGAAGACCATCATATGGTCGAAGGAGCTCCTTGAAGAAGGTGAAGATTCGATTGAGGTGGTCCACATAAAGGATGCGGACGTGGCAGAGGATAAGGTCGTGTAGCAGGTGGTGGGCAACGATTAGAGGTTTTAACTCCACACCACTGGGTGGTCCACCCCAGCAACAGGGAGCAGGTGGACAAGGATGAGCTTTGCTTCTAGCAGTTGAGGCCAACAACCACAATTCTCTGGAGATGATACGAAGCGTGATCTGTGTCTACCCCACTTTAGTTTTTGTATATATAGACACAGGTTCCAGTCACTCTTTCGTTTCCACAACCCAAATTTGGATCATGGAGATACAGGTGGAGTCGTTGGGTCGATCATTAAATCTAGAGACTCTTACAAGAGAGGATTTATTGATTACACACTGGTTCAAGTAGTGCGAGCTTACTCTAGGAGGTAAGAGCTTTCACTGGGATCTTCTATCAGTGGTGTCAAGGCATTATGACATCATCTGGGGTATGGACTAGTTATCTATAGTCTATGCTCAGATCGACTATATTAATCCCAACGTGGTGTATGTCTGTGAGGATGGGACCATGTTTTCATTCACCGACAAGAAGGGAATCTTTGTAGTGCAGGATTGACATACACAGAGGGGGGAGTAGCCAATCACCCCTTATTATGTCTAGCCTTACCCTCAGAGTGGAAGATGTTGAGAGTTCGAGCTATACTTTAGTGGTGAACCAGTACACTGATGTTTTTCTTGATGATTTTCTGGGTCATCCTATTTGTAGAGAGGTGGAATTTTACATCAACTTATACCCAGGGAAGGCAGTGATATCTACACCAATATATTGATGGATATCATGGAGTTTCAAGATCAACATGTCCTACTGGAGGACTTGTAGAGAAATGGGGTCACTAGGCCCGATGTTTAACCTTGGGAAGCCCCGATTTTGTTCGCTAAGAAGGCAGATGGTAGGTGGACACTATATTTGGACTATTGTAACCTGAACTAGGTGATCGTGATGAACAAGTTCCCACTCCTGAGGATTGACGATCTCTTTGATTAGCTTATGGGGTTAATGTATTTTTCTAAGATAGACCTCAGATTATTCTATCACCATCTAAGGGTACGGGACAAGGATGTGAAAATATGGCCTTCAGATGTTGGTATGGGCATTATGATTTCTTGGATATGCCATTCAGTTGAACAAATTCCCCAACAGTGTTTATGGGGCTCATGAACAAGATCTTCTAGCCATACCTCGATCACATTGTGGTAGTCTTCATCAATGAAATTCAGATATACTCAGTTATAGTGGAGGAGCACGAATATCATCTCCAGATAGTTCTGGACACACTCTGAGAGCACCATCTTTATGGTAAACTCTCGATGTGATGGTTCTAGAAATGATAGGTTCATTTCTTAGTACACATTATCTCTGAGGTTGGAGTGGCAGTGGATCCTGGAATAATTTAGGTTTTGTTATCATGGGAGCCACCCAGGATTGTGACCTAAGTGCTGAGTCTCCTTGGATTGGTCGATTACTACTGGAGGTTTGTGCTAGACTTTTCCAGATTTGTGGCACCCTTATCAGTGTTTACGAATAAGGGACAACCCATCCTTTGGTCAAAGATATAGAAACATAATTTCTAGGAGATGAGGAAGATACTGAGGAGTGATCCCATATTTAGGTTATCTGAAGAGGGTGTTGGGTACGTAGTTTACTACAATTCATAAGAGACCATACTGGGATGTGTCATGATGCAGGAGAAAGTATTATCGCGTATGGTTTTTGACAACTGAGGCAGCATGAGAAGAACTACACTACTCATGACCTAGAGTTAACAGCAGTGGTCTTCGCTTTGAAGTTGTGGCGATATTACTTGATGGGAGAACATTTTATAGTCTACTCTAATCACAAGAGTCTAATTTATATATTCTCTCAGAAGGACCAGAACATGAGACAGTGGAGTTGGCTTGAGTTCCCTTAGGACTATGATTTCGAGGTAGTCTATACTCTTGGGAAAGGGAACAAAGTTGATAATGCGCTCAGTAAGAGATCTGGTATACTGTTGCTTAGTGTGGCGATGGAGCAGCTAGCTACTTTGCGGATATCCTTTGTGGATTGAGATGGAGTAGCTATTCTTCAGTCTCTGAAAGTCACTCCCCCACTACATCAGTGAGTTATGGAGGTGCAGCTTGGGGAAAATCACTACGAGGATCGACGTTCTCATATATCCACAGGACATGCACCTAATGGATTTTATGAAGGTGGGAAGCATGCAATCCTCTTCAGAGGACGTACTATGGTACTGAAGGGACTTGTTGTGGAAGTGTTGAGGGAGTTCTATATGCCCCCTATAGCATTAAATCCAAGAGTGGTGAACTGTACTAGGACCTTCAGCGTCATCACTGGTGGCCGATAATAAAGAATGATGTTGCAAAGTTTTCCACATAGGGCCTCACTTGTGAGCAACTGATGGTAGACCATCATATTACAACAGTCTTAGTTCAGCCACTAGAGGTTCTAGAGTAGAAGTGTGAAAAAAATTTCATGGACTATGTGACAGGACATCCATGCACATCCAAGGGGTATGATTCTATCTGGGTGATCGTTGACCGACTCAACATGTTGGCCCACTACCTACCTATCAGAGATCAGGGAATATTAGAGGGCATGTGATGCCTTTATGTAGAGGACACCATTCAACTTCATGGGGTGCCATATATGATTTTTCTGATATTGTTGCACGTTTTACTTCCCAGATATAGAAGGGCTTAAAGGAGGTGTTTGGGACACAAACTTCGGTTGAGCACCACCTTCCATCCTCATATGGATGGTAAGATAGGGAAGATCATTTAAACTCTCGAGGATATGTTGCGTTCTTGCATCATTGATTTTGGCTGCAGGTGGGAGGATCACTTGGTGTTTGTGGAGTTTTCATACAACAACAATTATCACTCGACCATCGGTATGTCACCATCTGAGGCATTGTACGAGAGACCTTGAAGATCACCTCTGTAGAGGACTTACCTATGGGAGTCATCACACATGGGAATAGAGATTATACGGGCTACCACAGAGAAGATGCACATCATCCTGGAGTGAATAAAGACTTCAAAGAGCAGGAATAATTCCAATGCTGATAGAATATGAAGACCTCTTGAGTTCTAGGATGGTGATCATGTCATTCTAAGGGTCTCATCGGGACGTGGTTTGTGGAGATTTGGATGGGGAAAAAATTTATCTTCGTAGTTCATCGGATCCTTTCAGGTCCTCAATAGTGTTGGCGAGTGGGATTACCGCTTAGTTATTCCCCCTTAGTGGCATCTGGTGCATGATGTTTTCCACATAACCTAGATGAGGATATACGAACATGATTGTTCACACATCATTGACAGGGGTGAGCTGACATCAACGAAGGGATGAGGTTTTTAGAGGTTCTAGTGGATATTGATGATAGACAGGATCAGGTCCTTTGTGCGAGGTCCATACCTATGGTGCTTGTTCGTTGGCAGCATGAGAATCTCTTGAAGAGCACATGGGAGCGTGAGGCTCAAATTCATGCTCAGTACCACCACTAGTTCACCTAGTTTGTGTTATGGATTTTGGGGATGCAAATCCCTGAGATGGGGAGAATATAAAGACCTGAAATTTGTCATGTAATATTTTATAATTGTTTTGAAATATTATGAGTCTGTGAAAATTTATAGTGAATGATTCTAAGGCCTGATGTGCCCAGAATGTACTTCTAAAGGTTTTTTATGTACATTCTGTAAACGCGCAACCGAAGTTTTGTAACATTTGAAACGTTTCTCAGAATAGAAATTCAAGGACACCGTTGACCTCAATGTACTAATATTTACTTAAAGTGACATTCATCTCGACAGTATTAGGTCGAGTGTTGAAGTTTTTTTTTTCATATTTCCATAAAATAATTAAAATAATAAAAATAAAATAAAACAGAAAACTTTATTTTATTTATTTTGAAAGCTCCAATTTGAATTCACGGTGGTGGGGACCACCTGAACTCCCATTAAATGTGATTTAACCCATGGAAGTTTCCCAATTAAATGTTCCAAAATTAATTGATTATTTAATAATATTAATTTATTATGTTGGCTTATCAAATTTCTTGAGGATAGGAAAATCATAGGCAAGGGGAGTCTTGGGAGAGATTTTTAGAAATATCATCCAAACGAAGAACCTCTCCATTGAATAATGAACCTCTGATGAGGACGACGCTGAGCTCAGATCGGGAGCATGTTGTGGGGACAACAGACATCGACATATTCAGTGCATCCATCTCCTTACTAATGCCATATCCAACGAATGATTTAGAGGTTTTGAATTTTTTTATTCCTTTTTGTTCTTCGTAGTTTCACGTATTTTCCATCCTCATGAACTATATGTTATCGGTCTATCATGGAGGGTGTGGGAAAAACAGACATGGCATGTTCCACCCACAACTTCTTCCTTGCATGACATGTTCTTCACCAGTGGAGGAAGGATGGTGGTTGGCACACCGGTCATCCACATAGAACCGGGGCGGCATGAGTCCATGCTGCCGATAGTGAAAGAGGATGCGGCCCATCGGCCGGGGTAGTGGGTGGGTGTGGCCGGCACCTTGGCTGGCCGCGTGGAAACGAGGCGGCGCATGTCCGCACCACTAGTAGCAGAGCAGGCCATGATCTGTCAGATGCATCAGTGGAGCGACGGTGCACGTCTGCACTGTAGGAGCCTAAGAATATGGACGCTTGGCTGCAGCGGAGGTCGAAGGGAGGACGACAAATGGTTAGCCGTGGTGGACAGTGACACCGTCACGTTTTTGGGAGGGGATCCGGCCAGAGCCCCGACCAGCCGCGTCACGTCGAGCGGGACTGTTCTGTCCGGTCACGCACGCCAACATGCGACAACCGAATGGTACACCGACTATTCCAAATACCGAGGGGGAACCCCTAGGTAGCGGCTCGGGTGGGCCCCATCACAGGGGACCACACCAGCTGAGTAGGTCATGCCGAGCAGGCTGCGCCCAGCAGGCCGAGCCACGCCGTTTATAGGTCGGGCAGGTTCGCGGCCAAGCGGGCTGGGCCCACTGGGGTCCAGCCATTCGGGCTAGACCTGAACTAGGTCAGGGTAGGTCAGGCCGACTAGGGCGGATTGGACCTGGGCCCATCTGGACCCAGATACGCCTTTGTGACCATATCTTGTGATTCAGGAATCCGTCTGAAGAACCATCTATACCACCAAGATCCTTGTATCAGGACAGTCCTTTTTTATACTCCACATGTTTTTTGGATACAGTTCGAGTATGACTGGGTTGGATCGAACCCAGATCCAACTAGGCCCTTGGAATGGAAATGCTAATAACGTACAGATTGTGAATCCGATTGAGGTGCCATCAGTCATGTTGGGTCCCTTTTTATGTGACAGACCATTGGAATTCATCTTTGTGAGACTTTGTAGTATTTTATGTAATGACCGTTGGAGTAAGGAGAAGAACCTCCCAGAATCAAGCATTCATACAATAGGAACCCTACAACTGGATGTACCTGAAGAATCATCCTATCATGTGTGGTTCATCTTTAGATATTGTGTGGGTCATCTTCCGATCCTATGTAGGTCATCTTCCGATCCTATTGGGTCTGTTCTCAATGATCCTCTATGGGTGAGCGCATACTGATCCTGTGTGGGTCAGTGCTCAGCGATCCTGTGTGGGTCTGCGCATACCGATCTTGTGTGGGTCATCTCCAAATCCTATGTGGGTCATCTTCAGATCCGATGTTGGTCATGGTCGATCCTATTTGGGTCAACAACAAAGCTTCTCTATGAAGTAAGATGATATATCAATATAGCTAATCATCGATACTACCGTACATATGTTATAACTTGTGTGAGTTGAGTCTCTACCCTTGTTGTACACTTCTGTGTGGTGATACCTTTGTGGTAATCTTCTGTGTGGAATTACCTTTGTGTTACATACCTTCATGGTGTTAACTGCGTGTTAATATTATTTGTGACATTACCTTTGTGGTACTTACCATTGTGGTTATCCTTCATGTTATTCAATCCTTCGTAGAACAATTTTGCATTTGGTTAAAGAATTGGGCCTTGTTTTCCTCATGAACATGATGGGTATACTTTATAACATAGGTATATGTATATAAATATACCTAATTTGGGTTGAATATAGTTTTTGTTCTTTGTATTTTATCCATTGTGAATTTTGAGAGATCATTGTGGGTATCAGGGTCCCTACTGAGTATCGTTATACTCACCCCTTCAAGGTCTTCACCCACACCTTGATGTGTCTTGTGTAGACGACGAACAATGCTAACTGAGGATGAGGGTACCTAGACTGGAGGCTTCTCACATGTGGATATTAAACGAAATGATATGCAGAGGTGACCATACATGAGTTGTACCTACCCTTCAGGTAGGATCCTTGGTGGGTGTTCCCGGGAGCTGTTTTCAGTTTTACTTGTTCTTTCTAGTTGGGATTCTGTTCTGGAACATTTTTCTTATTGTACACACCATTTTTACTATAAAGTTTACTTTGTGCATATATCTTGTTGTGATCTTGGTTTTATGAGTTTACAGGTTATAAATGCAATGCCTTCCCAGATAATGGATATGCTTTTCTGGAGCTAGTCGCAATCCCCTAGCCTATAGATGGCAGGCTTAGGGTAGTCACAGCACTGGCCCCGGGGACAGGTGATGATGGTGAGAGGGTAAATAAAATTTTCCTGTATCATGGGCCCTATGTTTAGATCATTGTGGTAGAAGATCGTTTGAATTTATTACGTAGAAACGAATGAATTCATATTGATTTGGAGGCCAATATATGTTAATATTTATATCTATATCACATTGGAGTCATATATGAGATGATAAATATTAGAGGGGATGATTTACAAACCATCACCCACACATGTTGTGATATTTAGAATGAATTTCAATTTCATACCATCCATGTATGGTACATTTGAATAATTAGGTTCTCATTCAAATCCCAAGAGACAGAGAATATCATTGGTTTTATTAGACATGGTTTGATGCTTCATTGTTTATTATTGTGAAAAAATTATTATTTTGATATGAATCATGTTCAATAGTAGATATGTTTTCAATATATAAAATATCATAAGGAAGACTACACCATGGATAAAATTATGGTGTTACCATATATGTTGAAATATAGATATATCCCCTTTAAAACTATTATCATAATGTTCAAATTGGATGACTCACAAATAAATTGGATAAATTGATGGAGACAACTAAATGGTCAAAGATATGGTGCTAAGTGTTTTTTTAGAAACACGTGGTCATTGTATTTGGGTAGTCATAGAGGCATGGACTCTAAAGCATGTAACTGATTTTTTATTGAATAAAAAAATGTTCTGGTTTTATATCATTGTGAATACTTATTGGGATTTTTTAAGGTAAAAATAATATCTTATAAATAATTGTATAAATATAAGGACTTTTTTAAAATCCTATGTCCATAAGCGGTGGAGGTTGTATTTTGGTTTTTAAATTAGCCAATGATATTGGGTTATGTCTACTCCTAAATTGATCAGCAAATGAGATAGACTATTTCATGGTCCTTGGTGGATTATGGGGTTTTGATTATCCTAGGGGTGGTGTTCCACAAGTGATCTATGATATTTTAGCATGGATAAACCAAACATAGTTGTATATTAGTGGGGTTAAAACCCATATATACCAATGCAATTTATAAACTTTATTCAATTCCATTTCCACATCCAATTAGGCATCTTTAATGATAGAGATCCCTATCAAATAACCTTTCAACATCAATATGCCTTTTTTTGCCTCATATATATTATGAATGGTTTCATTATGATGAGGATTATCACATTTAAATCGTTTTTGTTATAAACTTTTTAAACTAATATCTATGTTTTCAAGTAAGATATTCATCGATGATTCCAATATAACATTTTGGATTCATCTCCATTCTTGTTTATTTTTCTCAGCATACCATGAGGATATCACATGTTGGAAGTCAAGTATTATTGAATGAATTTCCATTTAATTTATCCACATAAAATAACTTTTTAATTTATTAATAAATTAAAATTATTTTGTAGGCGATCGATGTATAATTTTTTATGATTTATCATTTAAATGTGTTTATAGTATTTCATGGACATTTTGAGTCTGGTTTGTCGTGGATTATATAAGTCGATGTTTCTAAGTAAAATTATATACAATTAATCCTATTTGAATTAAACTATAAAAGTTATTGTAAACCTTCAGAATTTTTTTATATAAATATTTTCATGCTATTTTTCCTCATTGTGAGAAATAATTCATGTTTTAGCATGGATGATCATGGATGAAAGGGAACAAGGTGTAATTATGGGTAGAAGAATTCATAAGAGTCCGTTAGACTTGAATGTTTTTTACTATAATTCACATTTTGTGATATTAATATGATCATATACTAACATTAAGATTATTGTTTATATTATTCTGAAAATATATTATTCAAGAAAAAATCATGATTGGCTCGCATTGTCCTAATAAAAAGAAGGATGTAGATATATACCAAATGTTTTGAGGGGGTCCCCTTGTTAAATGAGATCAAGAGGATATATTGGTTGATCCATTAGTTGTGTGTGTTGTATTTCAAGGTGAATTTTTTTTATAATGTTATTTTTAAAATTGATGTCTTTTAGAGGCAATTTAATTCGGATAGATGTTATTTGAAAAGGGTTTTATACTGGTATTTTAGAATAAAAATTTATTTTTCTAAAGAATATTCTATTTTGAATTTTAAATTATTAGAATAATGAATAATTTTTTTTGATTAATTGTTTATTGGTTTTAATATGGGAATTTAAATGATTTTTAAATGTAAATCCATTTGAGTTTTATGGATCTAGTTGATATATCATTTTCTTATTTTTGGTGATTTGTCATTTTTACAATATTTTTTCTATGATGCGATTTTTTATTACGTATATAATTTTTTATATATTAATGAGTGATTATTTTTGTTATGAGGTATGTTCAATGACATTAAATTTTCGTGTTAATGACAAATATTAGTTCATTTGGTGATATTTACACCATAAAAGGGACAGGTGGTGTTGACGGACCCAAATGTGTATTCATGGATGTTATTACCAGAATGACTTGTTGGCATTGGTAAGTGGAAAAAAAGAATAGAACCCATGTATGGTGTCTCAGTGATGATATAAAATTGGGTACCATGGTGGTATCTCCAACAACATAATAACCCTAGGATGGGTTGGTGTATGTTAGGGTTAGAGATGACTGAATGTGACACTGCAGAATTCAGTTCATTTTGGTTAGCCGAATATGGTTTCACTAGGGGGGATGAGTATTTTACATGAGTGTTCTACCTTTTTTATGAGTGAGGTGTTGGGGTAAAAGGATATATAATGTGTCTATTACTAGAATTATGTATTAATTTATTGACATATTACCCTCAAGGAATTATGAATGAATAGTTATTTGATTACATGGGATATAATAGTATCTTGAATTGGGAGAGTACAAAATTTATAAAAACCAGTAATCAATCATGGAAATAAAAAATAATTTTCATAATTAATTGGATCTTATGGATGAACCTGATATCTATGAGATGTTGATGATACCACCAAGGATCTATCACATACACTGGGGGAAAAGGGATTTCATGGTGATTACCTCAGATATGGTGAGTGTGATATTTATATATAGATTTTGTATGGTTATCATTAGATGAATCATATTTATAACATATATTACTATATTTATTTGATACACCACTTAAAATTAACTATGATTCTTAAATTATTTTATTTTCTATGATAATCCACATCAGAATTTATATTTTGTTCTGTATTATTTTATTACCCAATGTTTTAACTGAGTAATTGGTCATTAAGATTGGTATTATTTAGTATATTTTGGTCAGGTAATCCAGGAAAATTTAAAACTAGATGATTTAGGTTTTATATTACTATTTTGATTGTGGCATAAACCAGTTCCCCAAGGGTGGATAGTTTGATATGTTCATAGACATCCAAAACTAGAGAATGTTGTTATTGTCCTCGTAGTGATGTAATGGGTGGAACCTGATGACCAATGTGTATGGTTAATGGTTTTTTTGTTTTATGTTCTTTGGTTGGTAAATTACACCATAATTAAATAAATTCATATAATTATCAATATAATTTAAACCCACAAGAACAGAAAAACACTATGTATTATTGAGGCAATAGAGATTTACTAATAGGTTGTTAGAGATTCCACATACTTACTTATACAGTATCTGATCAGATGTGTGTTGTTATTAGAACACATTTTATTACTGATCATGGTTACTAATTTGAGATGGAAACAAGGGTAAATCATCTTGTTTTAGTGGATAATTATTATGTAGGATTATTATGTTGGTTTTTAAAAAGGCTAATCTATTTTTAAAATTATTACTCAATTACTATGGTCCAATTTTCCAATTATTCATATGAATGAACATTGCTATTATGTTTTTATAATTAATAATTATATTATATTTTCTAGCATGAATTATATAGGTTTACAGAAATAAATTATATAATTTTAGGAAATTTTAGTTTCCTAGTTTTATGCCAAATATGTTTTTGGGTTTCCCATTATACATACGGGTCATTCTAAAATTTCTACAAATATGGGAATGGAACTCATAAATTATTTATATTTAAATAGACTCCATAATAATTTTCTAGAACATCAATAATCATAAAAAGGATTTAATAAATGGGTCGGTGTGACTCAGTTCATATGATGACCCTCGTCTTTATTTCATTTTGGGGATCCGGGCGAATATGTTATAATTTTCAATTTATAATGTGAAAAAATAATTAACATTTATTCAAATTTGATACCTCATGATGGACCATTATAATTTATACGAAATAATAAATATGTAAAACTATATATCATTTTATATTATAATTATTAGTGAGGTATTAAAATACATTTATAATAAACCATTCTGAAAATAAAAGTGATAAGGAAGAATTTATTTTATGAACAAAACTTTTTTATATATTCTAAATATGGTTATAACAAGACTATGACAATAAAATATTATGTTAATTTATAAGTATTAGTTGATAATATTTTTATCAATACCATGGGAAAATATAATTTAAAAAATAAATTTCATTAATTATGTACTAATGGGAAAATTTCATGGTGATTATCTAGATATAATCATGGCTTTTAAAGAGAAGTATAAAATCATTAAAATTTATAAATGATAATGAACGATAAATAAAATTAGAAATATAGAAACTATATGAATACAAATTACATGTAAAAACTAATAACTAGGATTGTGTATGCCTTATTCAATTCATTTAATTTAATTACATCTTATTGTGAAAATAATTAATTATGATTACATATATCTATATTGACAGATTATTTTTTACTAAAATATTTTCTATCACTATAATGTTTTACTCAATATTTTATCTATTAAATTGAATGCATATAACATGTTCTATATGTTAAAATATGAACCATCATGTTCTCATAATAATATTTTCATTCAATGAAATCAAAATTCGGGTTATATTCATTCATTAGGAATGAATGTTATATAGAGAAACATATTGAATTTCTATAGTTTCATTTCTATATACTGGAGTTAACTTTTATTTGTAGTTGTGTAATTATTATAATCATTTTAATGAAATTACAAAAACTAAAACTAAATTTGACCACATGTCTAATTTAAAATCATTTAAATAAAATAAAATAATTTGATTATACACAATACTTAATATATGTACGAACACATTCCTTTTCTCTAAACAAACTTTTACTCTATATATCTAATTCATATTTTATTATGAGAAAAATTATAAAAAATAAGTGATCTGATAAACAGTTTACACCAAAGTGTTATATTTTAGGGTAATATATTAAATTAATTTAAATAATATTTAATAAGAATTAAAAAATGAAATAAATAAAAAAATAAAAATATAAAAAAATGCCATTTATAAAATAAATGATAATTAATTTCGGTATTTAATAGTGTGTCTCTCTTTCTCATTCATCATATTTAATTTATGTTTCTATGTTAAGGTAATGTGGATATATTAAAAAATAGATAGGAATGACCATTTATTTTATTGTTGAAAAATAATTTATTAAACAAATTTATAATCATATGATCATGGAAAAAAATCCTTTAGTAAGTGGATAAAAATTTATGATTCCATTTTACAAAAAAAATAAAAATGTTTACATGTAAATATTGGTTTTATATTCATTCAATACATTTTAATCAGTTATATTAATAAAATCAAAATAAGGTCTCCTATGTAGGAGATTAATTTATTTTTAGATAATTCCCATTGTAATGCATTCTTATTTTTAGAGGTGGAGGATTTATCAGTTCCCTAATGGTCATTATAGTATTGGAGATCCCATATACCTAATATTAATTTATAATTATGGGGGATTAAATGAGCATGCATCTACTAATATTTAAAAATGGTTATAAATTGACGACACGATATGACAGATGTGACAAAAATAATATGAATAATGTTCTACATATATTTGGTTTATATATCTTCCAAATCATGAATTATGTTTTCAAATTACATTATAGAAATTTTAGTGAAAATAAAACCAAACTATAAAAATATTTGTATTTTATAACAGTATATTTACATTTTCATATATAATGTAAATATATAGTTATGAACATGTTTGTATTTTTGGGATAATTATAGATATATCAATATTAATTATCTATGAAAAAATAAGAACAAATATTTAATGTATATATTTTATGATCACATAAATTTATATGTAATGTTTTTTAATAATAGATTATTTTCCAATACTCCAACATAGTTTGGGTCTCAATAACACAAAACTGTTGGTGAATATCATTTTTAAACACATTGGATACTGTTTTCATTTTTATTTATCTCATTCAATTAAGTTGATGTTTTTTGTCCACTCTTCATAACGAATAGTCATTTTCATATTTTCAATACTCTACCCTTTTTATTTTATATTTATTTTATTTAATTATATAAAATCTTGAGACATCATTCTATCACATTTCCTTTTGGTAATTATAAGATATTTTATATTCATATTCTTATTATCACTATTTGATAATGAAGAATAATACATATATTCCCTTCGATATATTCGATAAATTTTTTTCATTTGGTTCAGGTTTATAAAAAATATGTATTGAAAGTTGTAATTTCATTATCTTTTCCTTCAATTATTTAATTATCATTGATATAACATCTTTCACATGTAGATGTGTATAACTAATATTCCTCACTATTTATGGTTTTTTAATTATCATTATTTTTTTATTATAAATTTATAATTTTTTATGGATATATACACAACCATGAAATATTTCTTTAGGGACAACAATGTCACTAATTTTTAGGTGTATAATAATTTGTAGTGAAAAAAAATCTAATCGAAATGTGAAATATGTAGGAGTGATTTGTTTTTTTTTCAAATTTAAAAATATTCTTAAGAATTTACATTAGTGTTTTTCAACAATTTCCATCAGTTGTGATATGAAAATATTATTTACAAAAATTTATATTTGATAGTGTAACATATTCATGTTTCCCTTTATGAGTGTACTTCAACCCAAAGATTTCTAGTGATACATTTTATAATATCATGCATCTCATATATTCCCTAGAACATCTATAACTCTAAACCATTTACATATAAAAATGATCCATAATTTTATTCTATGATATATGAGGTAAAATATCAGTTTACATTCAAATTTATTTCATTTTACTTATAATTTAATAAAATAAAAATGTATTATATTCAATCTAATTTTTTTTCACAAACTCTATTGTCAATTTATTATTATATTTTGAGTGACCTACAATATTTTAAATAATTGATTGATATAAAAAAATTATTTTTAACAATATTTAGTTGGAAATATCCATTAAAAATATGATTTATCTAACTCACATTTACTGTTGATTTCTATATATCAAAAAAATATTGTGGAAAAAGACTCCTTCATATGATTGTGCCAAATATAGATGAATTTTTTATATTCAACTCCTTTGATTCATTAATGTCACATTAAATTCAATTATTATCCTTATATATAATTTGTAATTACTTATCAATATAATCCAATCAATATATGATATAATTTCATCAAAAAAATTCGTATTAAGGACAATATACTCAATGTGTTTCCCATAAAATATTAAAAAAACCAGTTCATCCTAATATGAGATGACCCAGTCCATTGTAACAATCATTTATATAATAAATGTGCTGTAAATAGAATTTTTTTTATCAAATATAACTTAACCTATCAATTGGGAACATTATTTTATTACAATATATTTTAGTAATCTATAACCCATTTTTTATATTTTCCAAGACTCTTGCATGTTTTCAAATAAAAGGATCCCTATAACATAACCAAAATAATTATATTTTTTCTCCCCCAATAAATATCATTCCACCATCTTTGTAAATAAATAAAATAATAATAATTAGATACCCAATAATCATAATTGAAAATATATATTACCTTGTAATATATAACAACTTATCCATATATATAATAGTTAATAAAAATAATTATATTTTAACTATACAAGAAAAGAAGTGGTGTAACAAAATATATCATACTCACGATATATATAATAAATAAAATAATATATAGTGTATATATAGATAATAATTACATGAAATAAATCATATAAAGTTCAAATTATCATGAACCCCTCTCTCCTAAGATACCCCTCCATAGATGTCAATAACAATAAGGTGATAATGACCCCCTCAATACCACCTCTATTAAGAATTTATTTAGTGACCAGAACAAAGGTTGTACATATCTCACAATATTAGATCCATAAACCTTTATAATGAAACAAGATAGATAGATATCATATATAAACCATAATAAAATCAATATCATAATAGATAATAATGTCAACCAATCAAAAAATGGATGTATAAATCAAAACGAATACATATATATACCTCTAAATTAAAACTAAAAAGAGTAAAAGCTAAGGAATCATCACAACAACAACTCCAAATGTCCAAAATATAAATTTTCATCATGGTCTACATAGTCGTCCTAGAAACCCAAAAATAGTATTCATATATATATGGTGAGAATAAAGTTATACTCAGTACAAAAACCAAAGTCTCTCGTGAATCTCTGAAAAGATCATAATAATTCACATGTGTGAAAGTAGTAGACTCAAATAAACCCTAAAAATGTATTCTACCAATAATCCTAATCTCACCTAATATCCCTTACTAAATAATGAAACTATGTTCAATAATATATAATTTAAAGAAAATATATGATAGGGTAAACCACGTCACTCTCCCACAAATTTTTTGCTCTCATAACCCAGTGGAAATAATCATGGTGCTCCCACCTATTTCAAATATACTATGTCACATCCTTCCTGCACACACCTAGGCCTCACAAACCATCCTACCCACACCCACATGGGACTCATAACACACCCCTCCCCCACACACATGCACCATACAAAACATCTAGCACACACACAAATTGATGCATTCCTGAAACCGTATAATATTAATGAATCCATTTATTTTAACTGATTGTATGGGGTTATCCATTTATATAAAAAAACATAAAAATTCGTATATAATTGATGCATTCTTGAACCCATAAATTACTGCACAAACAAGGACCCCCAATGATAATGATTTTCAGTCAATATGTAGCCTAAACATTAACAACATCAATGAAAATATAAATAAAATACTAGGATAATATGTCACATTCCACATTTCCATAACATTGTTTTTATACCAATTAGATTTTTTATATTAATCTGGAAGTGACTATATCTATAAGGATAATAATTTAAATACCCTTCTTACATGATACTAAAATATGAATGACATAATAAATGTTTCATGGAATAATGACAATTGACACTTCCTAGTTCAACCAAAAATAGTGGTGTGTACATGAGGAAACCTCTTTATATGGGGGCTAGATCCAACTACAACACCTCTTTCTAGGACTCTTATGAGATGAAGGATCTCATGCATCCCATATCAAGAGAAGGAATGACCAAATGAAATAAAAATGATCTACTATTTAGAAACATAATAAAATGAATGTTCAGGATTAGATATAGTTTTAAAATTCCCATTAAAGTTGGATCTTACCAAGACTATGATCATTAACCATATAAAAGACAATAGAATTTTATTAATTTAAGGATATGATTGATAGTCTATGAATCGGTATCGTAACCTCTTAATTGTGGAATTAAAATCATTTTACATAAAAAAGATGTACAAAAACAAAAACTAGAAATACTTTAAAATTATAAAAAATATAAAAACACATCAAACAAGTCACCACCAGGGAATGATGATTGACGCATAGATGATTAACTACTAGTGATACACTACTAGTAACTCACATCAAGATTAATCACCAATAGTGGAGTTAGATCAAGAGAATCACGACTATACGAGTCATTTCCTGATGATTCACCTCTAGGAAAGTCACTACCAGAAGAGTAACACCCAATGAGTCACCTTATGATTAGTCACTTCTAGAGAGTCACTGCTAGGATGACCTACTTAATGTATGACCTACCACCAAAATGAGATTCCATTGGAATAATATAAATTTCAATTTTTTTTGAAACAAGTCATCATAAGAATGAATCAAACATCCCAAAACACCTCAGTCTAACCATAGGAAACATAAAAACATTATTTTCCAGAAATTTATAGAATTTAATGTCTGGGCCATTACATCATATACCCCTCAAACTATTATCTCCCTCATGAATTCAAAAACATCAATATGTAAAGAGGGTAAGAGTCTAAACATCTATCCATTGGGATACTTATCATGGATCTTGTTATACTTGGAACACTATCAACAACAAACATGTGACACCATACAACCCTAAAAACATAACATAACATATATCCTTGATAATAGGAATAATTTAATCACATATTTTAGGAAACCATTCCTCTATAGAATAAAACAAGGGAAAAGGTACATCCTTGATAATTAAAATAAAACTAGGAGGAACGAGAATTGTAGTCTGAACACCCAACCCATGAGATAACACTCTTGTTTATTGATATATTTATATCATAGTAAAAACAAGGTAAAAAGATCAAATATACAAAAAACATTATAAACAATTTCTTTGCGGATATACCTCTCAAACAAGAACTGGATTATATAGATATGTATATCATGTCCAATAATAAATAGAAAACAATCAAATAAAAATTATAACATTTTTGAAGGTAACACGTTCAAAAACAATTTTTTCACATTATTTTAACAAAAATATATATATTTTAGATGATAAAAAACATTTTTATACAAATTTCATCAAATACTTCACTTAGAAATGCCATTGATTGGCTTAAAATCTATGTCTGATTTTTGAAAAATGCCTTTTGGAAAATAGAGAACCCATGAATTCGAAATCACATTGAGGCTATGTGAGAACCTAAAAGCCATCAAAATGGTCAATAGACATGATTGGAAAAGAACTCTATACAGGACCAATACCATCCATAAAAACACAACAAAAACACATGGGCATCACATTATGGAAATGGGATAACCAAACAAAAAATATGATAAGAAACTCCCAAGATCACATTACCATCACTAGAACCCCCCACACCAACACAATAGACATTAAAACATTGATATTAACCTATATGGGGTCATGTGTGGAGTAAAAATGCAACAGGTGTAGAGGAGGGAAAATGAAAAATATATCTGAAGTAGAAGCAGCAATCCAGATGAAGAAAAACAACACTGGAGTATGGCCACATAAAATCTAGAACACATAGTGCCACATGCACAACCAACAAAACATGGTGGACAATGATGGAGGGTTCGTAGATAGATCTCCTGATGTGAAATGAGGGGATTGTTGAACCCATAGTTTGATAGAAACATTCAACCAAAAAATATGTGGGGAAGGGAAACAACATGAACTAACGGCACACATTCATCATCCCCATAGATGGAGAATGAATAGGTGAGGAGGCATATCCTACATAGATATCAAAAGACGACACTGTGGATGAATGAAAAAGTGAAAAAAATAATAGAGTCCATCATAGGGATGCATCCTCCAGATGATTGTGCCCTCCACCACACACGAGATCCGGGAAATGAAGGTCACGCTTGACAGCAGTGACCTCAAGGTAGAGGGATCCATGAGAGAGGCGTATAGGTTGACATGCCACATTATGAAAATCTATATGTTCATTATCCAAATTTTATAATCCATTAAATTTAAATTAGAAACATTTAAAAATATTATGGTAACATATCATAATGAAACTGATTAAGAAGCTTGAGTGACATTTTGTTAACAAACATAGATATACTATTTTTGATATTTTATTAATTCATAATGGTGAATGAGTTTTAAATATATGAATAATTTTTCAAGTGATATATTACATTCCCAAAAAGTATATCAATATTTTATTTTCAAGAATGTTATGATTGAAAACATACCTATTAAACTGTTTCAATGAATAATATCATTTTAAAAAAAATTAATTAATCAATGAAATCCACATTCAATCAAACCCCGATTTTGAATCCTTTCAATATCATTGTAGATATGAAAATAAAAATTGTCAATAAACATTAAAAAAATTATAACAACTTTTTGTGAAACATGTTTCGAAATACAATGTAAATAAATTTAAGGGTTTTATTCTTTCAATACTTTTTTTGTGTTCAACTAATATAACTTTATATTTCTCCAAAACATGTAAATATTAAACCAAATTAACATCAAATTTAAAATATTATAATTAACATATAGAATTCATAAAAAATATGAAATGAGTTTTTAAGAAAACGACCTTATCTATGTTTAACTTCTTCCATGTCTGTGAACAGGTCATCAATTTCCAAGAACATACTCATGTTGAAACACTAATGGGTTTAATATTTCAATTTCAATTTTTCACTGGTGTATGTCATTACTTTCAATAGTTTATAATAACATTAATCTGCCAACTCATATACTTATATTAATATATATTGAGATACCAAAATAATAAAAATGAATGAAACCCATCCACAATGCAATGATAATTTTTTGGGAGGCACTGACTCTCCCAAACGATGTTAAAACGTGATGTAATATAATGCTTTTTGATGCGGGGTAAGGGTTTACCTATTATCATATGTTTGAGTTAATATAACATTCTATAAATATATGATCAAATACAAAAATAATCCAACCAAAATAGTGGTATCAAAACATTCTCAACACTTCCTTTATAAAAAGGTTTATGCAAGAGAGGCATGTCCATTTTTATTGATTTCATGATTTCCCAAAATGACCAGTTTATTTTATTACCATTATTGAGTGATTAACCTATTTATGGGTGCAATTAAATTCCATAAACAAATTCAAAATATGAAAAAAATAATTCATCTAACCACAACATCAACATATCTCTTCCACCGCACATCACTACCCCTACACAAAAGAACCACTGGGAAAACATATTATCCAATGAAAAAATTCACAATACATTCCGTATAGAAACATCACCACAACACCTTACTATCCACGTGCCACCCCCCATTTTCATATAAACACATTTACCATATTATCCTCCACACTCCCCCAACTAACGATCACCATTTTCATCAATCACAAATCCAAAAACACAGAAATCATGGAATCCCCTTTCACATGCTGAGATATTATCCGATTTGGGAGGAACTGACTCACCGGTATAGTTTCAATCATGATTATGTATTATGTGTCTTGATTAAGGATAAGTTTTTTCCCTCTTCTTATGGTTGATGTTTTAAATCACATGTCACATAAGGAATCACAATAAAAAGAATCCCACATAGAGGAAACACATACTATCTCCCAAAACATTTTAGGAGTGTACATTATATCATCTCTTTATTTCACATGAGTACTTTAACCCAATTATAAATTTTTATGGTGAATCATTTCATTTTCCATATATAAGTGATTATCATTTTAATACATGGTGATATTTAATAAGTATTCCTATCAATTGTCTCAACATCTATATCAATCACATCACATACTTTGATTCCAACAAATGTTTTTTAAGAAAATCATATTAAAACATCAAATCAATGATAAGAATTCAAAAAAAACAACACTACCCATTTAAATCTCATATCCAATGAACTATCATGCCTTGAATTCAATTATTTCTAACATATTTCCTTGTTAAAGTCAAAAATGAACATAAGTTATCATGACACACTATGTTTAAAATTCATATATATAAAATTCAATGATTATCTTATTATCAGTAAAAATCATTTCTAATATTCATTTAAATTTTTTTTCATGCTAGTTTTTTTTGTTCAATTCAAATACCCCATGACATACACAACATGCTTTTGAAGTCATAAAAATAAAATTGGGTTTTTTACCATGAATCTAACGAAATTCACAACTTCAATTAAAATTTCTCATGCACTATAATTATCAATATAAACATTATTTTATAACTACATTCCTCAAGGAAACATGGTTTCTAATATAGAATTTAAAATTTCACATTTGTTATTACTGTGTTTAATGAATTATCATGCCCAAAATAAATATTAATTAATTAATTAATTATATAATAATAATGTGTATTTATTGAAATAAGGATTACATGATTTGAAATACATATTTATATGACATATATTAAATATGTTACATGTTCAAATATTTTATACTATAATTTATGTAGTTTAAAAAAATGAATTCAATGTTAAAAATGTTTTCCATAACAAAAAATTCAGGAATTTATAATTTAGGTTATGTTAATTTAGTAAATAATTATATTTATCATTTATAAAACAATAATTTTAAACATTTAAATAGTTTTATGTCTCAATAAGTTACCACAAAGCATAATAATCATTTTCTAAAATTTGAAAATAAATTTCATAGTAATAAATAAACTAAAACATGCTTATAAAATATAGTTATATCAATACTATAGAACAAAAATCATTCCAAAAAAATAGAATGATATTTTTTCCCGGTTTCCAAATTCAATAGAATTTTTAATAATAAATAAGAACATTTAGTAGAACCATATATTTAAATATTCTAAATCCATATTTTACAACAAGGTAAATATACATGCTTATGAAAAATTAAACATATAAAGAAATGAATTGTATATTAACATATAGGGGAACCATAATACATCTAATCAGGTTTTAAATATAATTTATGTCATCATGCTTGTGTAAAATATACATCAATGTAACATGCTTAATAATGATTTTCAAAAATAAACAATTATTCTCAATAAAGTACACTAATAATGGTTCCATAGCAATTTCAAAATTATGAAAAACTAGATGTTGTGTTATGTGATTTAGAGAAGGAAATGAAATTCAATTAATTGATAATCATTATATAACAGGTAGTGAAACAACAAATTAAAACTGATGTTTTAAAACATTTTTATAATTGTATATCAGTAAAAATACCAAATGGAATGATATGTTAGACACATTGATTTACATGAAAACTAGAATTTCTCTATGTATGGTTTAAAAATATTTATTTTTATCATCATATAATGATATATTATTGCGGTAACATTATTTATATATGTTTTCAATAATCTAATTATTGGTCAAAAAAATATTCTATTCATGCTTATCTAATAGTTTTAGATATTTGAAAAATAAAATAGAATGTTAGAAATTTATAACAAAGGAAGAAAAATTAATATCATATTTAATCATGCTATAATAGGAAATGAAATAACACACTCTATCCTCTAGTAGGTTAAAAAATATTATCAGTATTGTTAAAAATAATATTAATCACTTTGTTTAGTTTATATGAAGAATTGGTAAAAAAATACATATTATCCATGAAATAATGGGAAAATTCACACAAAAAAAATAAAATTTAATAATTCATTTACTTATTTTTAACTTCACAAAATAAACAAATTTAAATAAGAAGACAAGTCATCTTGAGGTATGTACCTCTCATACGTATCTACGGTAGAAGAAATGTCACCTCCCATGGTTATTCAATGAGATTAGAATCCATGAATTCGGTCATGGGGGATGAAAATCCCATGTCCTATTAGGTATCCGTTGATTATTTCATGCAACCAGGTAAACTCACAATATATCCATACCAACCCATTTTGTCCTCAGTATGCCTAACTCAGAAAACCAATATATCTCTCAACCATTACCTATAATTCAACTCTATCAGGACCCCCTCCATCCAATAATACCCCTCATGAGTTGGAAATGATAAAAAAAATATAATAATCCATGATTCCCTCCTCCTATAGGCATCTGGTTTGTGACTAGAACCAATGTTTTACAAATATCACAATATGGGATGCATTACCCTTTATACGGAAACAATATCATGGAATATGATGCATCAACCATAATCAAATTCATGTCAAAATATAAAATAAACCATATTCATCCCATAATTCATGTATAAATGAAAACCATTATATATAAATATCTCTAACTAAAAACCAGAAATAATAAAATCTAAGACATTGATAAAGAAACTACTCCTATTGTTTGAACTAGAAATATCCATCATGGTCCAAAAAGACTTCCTATAAGCCTGAAAATAGTTTTAATATATGTATGGTAAAAATTGAAGTGTACTCAATAGGAAAATAATTATCCTCTGCACATGTGAAATGATCATACTAATGAACCCATGTGACATTATTAGAATGAAAGATCAACTAAACAGGTATATTAACCAAAACCCCAACCTCAGTAAGTATTACTTACCAAATAACTCATCCATGTACAATAATTTATAATATGAACCACATCGATGATAGGGTACCCCACCCCATATTCCCACTGATTAATCATTGTCACACCCTAATGAAATATTTTTTATTGCTCTAACCTCTTTTGAGTATAAAAGATCACATCCCACCTTCATACAATAGGAACTCACAACACATCCCCCCCCACACACACACTTAGGCCTCACAAAAAATCCCACTCACACACACCTATGACTACCTACACATACGACATTCACACAGCTGGGCCTCCCAAAAAATCCCATATGCACAAACTTGGACCTCACGACACATCACAACTCATTCTGAAGACAAATGGGAAATCATATAAAAACTTATACTGATAACATCTAAGAAACCAGATCACAACTCATCTTAATGACTCATAAGATACCACATCTCAACATATCCTACCCAAAAAAGGAATGGGTCATCGTTATCTAGAAGATGGACTATGTGTGTGTAGGTGTTCATCCATCCATTATCTGACCAAGATGTTCAGAAATACACCACTATGTGGTGATGCTGGTGTTCAGTGCAGAGTGATCAACATGGGGGTGAGTATGGAAATAAAAAAATATATTGTTTTTATACATACATACAGATAAAAATATATAAGTGCAACCTAATGTTTTAAAAATACCACCAACCTAATCCAAACCTCCCCACATTGCTACCACCTATTAATGCATAAAACATAGAAGAAAAAAGACATCGTTTTTCAGTGTTTAATTGACATTTAACCAATTTTTAGACTCCCTATTCCGCTAAACATGTAGTTTTAATAATAATCATGTAATAATTCTAGTTGATTATTACTATTTATTTCACCATCCATATCAACGAGTATACTATTATAGCACATGACATAGCTAGGAGCACATTGAAACAACAAAACAGTAATTTCCAAAACCATCTTTCATTGTAGGCCTCTAACACAACCACATAACCATCATTGCAGACCTACTACATAAAACATATTATCCTCTCCACCACATATGACAATAGATACATATACCTTCCATCATATCAAAAGATCCAACATAGAGCACAAAATCATGTCCAAAAACATGTTATAAAACATAACAGTGAAAAACAATTGTTCATATTTAGCTGGGCATCCCTGATTCAATATAAAATTATTTTTTGTGTTATAGTAGAATATATATAATCATGGGTAATCAATTTATTTTTACTAAATATACATGATTATTAAATTATATAATAATCATTATATAAATCGAAACAATGTCCATGAATTCAACAATACATAAACTACTTCCAAAAATAAGGACCCCAAACAACCATGATTTTCAGTGGGTATTTCTACCATATAATTCAAAGTATCGATAAAAATATCAATAAAATAGTTGAATCATACATCAAATTCTACAACCCCTTAATATTTTTTAGACAAATATGATTATCTATATTAATCTATAATAAAATATATCTACAAGATAAACAATTATATACCCCTCCACTATGATACAAAATTAAGAAATTGGAGATAAATAATACTTTGTAGAAAGACTATTGAGACTACATTGTTTTATAAAAAAGGGTGTGTGTTTAGGAGAAAACTACTTTAGGGGGGCTCAATCCAATTGTATCACCGTAATCTAGGACTCCTATGGAATGAAGGATCTATTATATCCCATATAAAGAAAAGGAAATATAAAAATAGAGTAGTAAGTATCTTCACATATGAAAAACTTGATCCTGATTGATCTAGATTAGATAGATATTTTAAATTTATATTAAAGGTGGATCTGACCAATAACAAACACTTTGACAATTTAAATGCCTCTAGAATTTTTTGAATTAATGATATTATCGATAGTATTTGTTTTGGTATCAAACCCTCTTAAATATTTAATTTAACTCATTTTTAATAAATATATTATTAAAAAGGGATAATCTGAAGAAAAAAAACTGGAAAATTATGGAAATTTGGGAAATTGAGGAAATGTGTTAATGACAACACCAGATGTGTCACTGCCAGATGTGTCACCACCTCTGATTAATCGCAAAATGAGTTACTTCTAATGATTCACTACCAGATGACCCACCATTGGATGAATCACTCCAATACAACTTACCCATAACGACTCAACACCAGATGAGTATCCCCCATTCATTTCATAAAAAGAAGATTTACAACTGGTGATTCACCACCATAAGTGTCACCACCAGATGAGTAATTTCTACATGAGTCACCAACAGATGACCCACCACCATCATTTCCTCACCAAAAATGTAACCAGAACAAGTCACTACCAGGATGAGATACTGCTAGGATGAGCAACTTCTAGGATGAGCTACCAGCTGAATGAGCTGTCATTGAAAAACTATATACTTTGAAAACATGGGAAACAATTCACCATTGGAATTACTCACATGTCACAATCAAACCTCAAGCAACCCCAGACACCTAAAACACTTGATTTTAAAAAAACTGATGGACTAGAAAGTCTGGTCCATTACATAAATGTCATTTATTAACACTCTTTATTCCATAATAAAACAAATTTTATTTTTATCCCACTAATTCCAAATTTATCTCCTAAAATTTTATATTAAATATAAAATGATAATTAGAAAGTTTTAGATTGAAAAAAATTACCTAATAACACTCGATCAAACCCAATATGATGTGAAATTAGTTATCTAGTGTGAATCTGGATATGAAAAAGGTAGCTAAAATTTCATACAGAAAAATGATTCAATGTGGAGTATGAGAAATAAATAAGATCTTGGTGGTTCAGTGTTCCAAAAACATATGGATTTATATATATGTTTATATATGAGGATAAAATAATAACAAAACCCACTAACCAAAAGAAATAATTTTTGTCATTGTGTCTCAAATAGGATAACACAACACCATATCCTATCTGAGTCATCAACTTATTTATGAAAAATTGATCTCTTTCTATATGACCATATCCATTCTTTTAGATTTTGGATAGTGTTTCATTCCAAAACAAGGCCAATGAAATATCACGAATCATATGATCCATAGAAAAACATAGTGGAATCAAATCAAGTATTGGCCTATTATTTCTCACTTTGGTAAGGGTGTTATAATAATATCATAGACCATAACACTATCACATATGGTGGTACATGATGACAAACTGTCACATACATAACTTATTTTAATGTTATTTTTAATTTATTTTCCATTCATTCTTTGTTTTGGGGGTTTCCAAAGGTTTTATGGAGAATAGGGGAGTTTTCATGAATTGGGCCAAACCGTGAGCCCAATTCCAGATTTACAAATAAATTTTGTATCTTTTATAAAATTTTTATTTTGTAATATTTTTCAGTCATTCTAACTCCTAAATGTCCTCCCCTTATATATTAACACCACATTTAAATTTGGTACCTTTATAAATCTATAATCATGGGGGATTTGGGTTTTTATTTCAGAATTGGGCTAACCCGAATGCCCATTTTCCAGTTTTAAATTGTTTTTTTAATATTTTAATATCATATTCATTATAATGAATTCTTCGGTGATTTCACATCCCCATCGACCCTATGAATCGCAGGCGCACTCCCATTCCTTTCCACCTCATTGGAGCTCGTTTGAATCGCGATTGAGTGCCGAAGTTCTTAGGGTTTCTAAAATCGAGCAGATTTGAGGAGGTAAGTTATTTCCATCATAACTCTCTCAATTATTACTCTTTTCCCCTATTCCAGTTCTTACATGATCTTATAATCCTTTTTCGAACATACCTTTAATTGTTGGATGTTTTCAAATTTAGATTCTGGTGGATTTTGGGTTGTTTTATTCAAGATTGTTTTGAGTAAGTGTTTCTCTCTTCAATTTTTCATTCTCCTTAGGGTTTCCTCCCTCATTCATTATGTTCTAAAATGTCCATAAGTTAGGGTTACATCCTAAGGCCTGATTTGGTATATTTTGGGTCAATTTTCGGTGGTCTAGGACTAAATTTATATTCCTTGTGGTCCGACGGTGGTGCGCTTAATGTTTCACACCATGTTTTGAGGGTTTCGACTCAAAAGGTAGGTGATTCCATGTGTATCCATTTTATAATGAGTTATATTGCTTGTTTTATTAATCTAGTATGTTTATAATATGTTTTGTGTGTTGCGAAAACTGTTTTTGATGAATTTGGTTAATCATTTAATTTTTAGTTGTATTTTAGCTTGAAATTCGATACTTTTCATGTATGACTCTTGGGGTAATGTTTGGGTTTTGTTTATAACATATGAAAGTGATTTATTAGTCCTGAAAGGGGATGAAAATTCTGGTTTGGTAATAATTTTTGATAATGTGGGCCTTGAAAAGTGGTTTTTGATTTAGTTAAAGGTGTAAAACTGTGTTTTACTTCTTGAATGTGATTTATGAAAACGTGTGTTTTTCATGTGTATGTTTGTGGTATTATTTGATGTATTTTTATAACAATTGTGGGTGGTTTAATAATTGTTTTAGGACTGAAAATTCTGTTTTTTATTTTTATTGGAATGATTTTGGTATTGAATGAGGGGTTTGAAATTGGTTTAGTCTACAAACAGTGGTTATGCCTCTTGGGTTTGCTTTATCAAAATTGAAAACGGTTTATTTGGTTAAACAAAGTTGGGAAGGGGTGTATATGTACAGTTTGGGTGAGTGTGTTCACCTAATGTGGGTTTTTGAATGGTAAAGTGGTGAATTGAGATGTCAAAATTTTTTAGAATGTTTTATGAATTGCTGAAATGTATTACTAAATTGTGTTTGGTGTGCGAAACATGGGTGTGGGATGCTTCGTGTGAGTTTTTTTTGATAAAATGATTTTTGAAGGTGAGAATGGAATTATGTGACATGTGGGTGGGATTTTATGTGATTTGAATATCTTTTAATGGTTTTATAAAATCTTTTAATGGATTTGTGGTAGTGTTAAAGAAATGTGAAAAGTGTTGTAGGCAATTTTGGTGTGAGTTTGATTTCAAAATGCATTTGAATAAAAAGGGAATTATTTGACTTGTGTGATGTACATGGGGATTTTTGGTTAATGTGTGATGTGGAAGTGATATTTTCATATGAAAACTATACTTATTGGAATGTTGAACTTGTTTGAGCACAAAGGGAAAACACTGGTATCTAGGTGGGTGAACATGTACTAGTATGCTAGTAAATCTGTGGGGTTTGGCCTTAGTTTCACTTAGCAAGATTGATGATTACAACTCTAAATAAACTATGATGATGATGATTGGGGACCACTAGGTTATTGGTATGATCCCCACCAGTGGCTCGTGCACAATAACAGATATTTTTTGTGGTTACTCTCACCGAGATACGAGGTACCTGGGACCCACAGCTAGCTAGTGCTAGGGGTTATTTCCTATTACATGTGCTCATTAGATCCTTTGTACTTACCATCGGTATATGGTATTTTTGGATGGAAAATTCAGTAGCTTTTTTATTTATTTTAAAATTTGTGGCCCTTTAAAATTATCCCACATGAAAACTGTTTTCATTTATTATTGCATCCTTTAGAAAATTGTAGCTAGCAATTATTATTTACAAAACATTCAATGCTTTTTGTCATGAAATATTTATCACAAGGAATCACATAGAGGTGGTATAATACTTGGCTTTCTCTCACACCCTACATAAACCTTTGGGTGTAAGTAGACTTTCTTATTTTATGTTATAGGTTTGGGTACAGTTTTTATGCCATTGGTTCAGGTTTTTAGCTATCCATTGGGATGTTGTGTCATGGAGATGGCTTGAGGGCGGTAAATCTTTCCATGTGGAGGATCTTGGGCTGTCCTTATTTGGTTTTGTACCTTTGTAATGGTATATAAACATAGTTTTAACTTATGTATTGTGGTCCTAAAATTTTGTAAAATACGTTTTTAGTTGAAAAATCCAGATTTGTTTTATTGGGTTTGTTTGTTGTTTAATGTTTATAAAATTGGGTAAATCATTCCCAGTTATCATGATATGATACCCTGGAACTAGTGCCAGCCCGTTGGGATCGGGAATGCCCTTCGGGACTTGTCACGGGCCGAGTTTGTTTCCGATTTGATGGGGACCAGATCCGGTTCGTGCCAAAATGGTATCATAGGAGGTTCTGGTTAAATCTTTGGGTCATGTTATTTAGGGAATAGTCGGGATAATATACAGTTAGGTTTGTTTGGACTTGGTAGTTTGGTTATGGGTACTGTTCCTGATCAACACACCTCATGAAAGGATTCGTGTCGTAAGGGGAAGTCGGGATTTATCTAATTCCTTAGGTTTTCTTGGTTTGATGAAGATTAGGGGAAATGAAAAGAGAGTTGGGTTAATGGTCTCAGTGAGCTCACAGGGCCTGGCAAGCCATGTGAAGCCGGGGATATTCCCTAGAACACACTCTGTGAAAGTGATGTGATTGGAATATGGCTGCCCACCATATTTCCATGTTACCCACTAAAACTAGTTTCCTCTCACATTGTTTTGTGGTTTAGTTTTGAAATCATGGCACTTTGGTTTTAAGGTGACTTGGTATTAATAAGCGTAAAGTTTTTATGAAATGGTTTTCAAATAAAGAGGGAATGGTTTTTTTTATGAAATGGTAGAACTAAATTTTCAGAATTTTTTTGAAATGTAAAATGGTGTGCTTACACCTCTTTGAATGCAGAAACTATATTGAAGTTGGTTTTGAAAAGTGTTTCCAATAGAGTTTTCTAAACAATCAGAGTGTGTTTTAATGGGATGATATGTTTTGAAATTATTGTGAATATATTGAAAGTGAGTTATTTTCTAAATGGTTGTGACTTTATTAAAATTCGTGTAAGATGTGAGTTGGGATTTTGATCGCGTGGTTAGCGGTTTTGAGAAAAAAGGATCTGTTGGTTGACCGTTTTGGTTTTGAAAAGTGTAATGAATTTTTGTTTTAACCATTGGTATTTTCGTGAGAAACCAAATGAATGGAGTTATATGGGAATATTGATGGTCGATGACATGACTGGATTAGTGTCGATATGGATATGAGGAGGGTGCCCGGTGTGTCACATAAACATTCATGTGTAAGGCCCATGGGGTACCATTGGTGGATGCGCTTACCACTAAAACATTTGTTTTCAAAGAAATGTTTTTAAAGAGAAACAAGAAGACTTGATGAATTGTTTGGAATGGTTTATATTATGTGTTTTTGGAAAATTTTGATGTTGTGGGATGTTTTTAGTCCATGATCCCCTCCTGGTTGAACTGTGTTTTGGGTTTGGGTTTGGTCAGTAAGTTGTGTTATAGGGACAATTAGTGATCTATTTTGAAAAATGATTTGGGATGCATTTATGATGGTTCCCTTCATCTGTTTGGATCTGGTTTGTGGTATATATTGACTAATGGACCATCTTGGTTGGGTCCTTGGGTTCAATCGTTGGATAAGGTACACCTCCATTAAAGGATAGTGCACAACTCAAGTGAAACCAGGATTGTTTCATCGTTTGAAGACCCTCCAATTGATCAATATAAGGAATATTTTTCTTGATATTTTTATACTGAGTCAACACCCATTCCATTCTTTTATTTTTATATCCTCTTGTAACGGGAGAGTGCCCGTGGAGGGTTGAAAGACACCATAGTTTCTTATTTTTCCTGATTCATCGAAGGTGGATGTGGCCTAGGGTTGTTAGTGTGGATGAGTGTCTCTATGGCATCTAAGAGGGCCTTTGGGGTTCTTCAAAGTTTCCTTGAAGCATGATTTCATGTTAAACCACCAGTGTGGGAAATATGGTCACGAAAGGATATTTTGGAAACTTTATTGAATTGTGTGTTGTTTGGGGATGTTGTATAAGGTCCCTCTCCATACATTGTTTATATTAGTCACAATGGCCATGTTCGGTGATGCCTTATGATGTCCTGTGCTCGGTTGACCATATAGGTGAATGTAGTGAAATCCTCCGAGAGTCCCTGTTGTGTTGGGTGAATGTATTCCTTTGAAAAACATCAAAATCTTCCATTTTAGAAGAAGGTGAGTGTAGTTTTTCTTTACTTCTATTGTTTCTCATCTGAAGAAACAAGGTGTGATGTGTGTGAATCTTCTTAACACTTGTTTCAGTGAAATATCAGGATAGGGTAAAGTGAGTATGGAATTTGTTATGTCTGGAAAACATATATTGGGTTGTGTTGTAGTTGTTGGTGGCACCAAAAGAAGAATTCTCATTCAGTGGGTTTCTGATGACTAAGTGTGAGGCCGAAGATGCTTCAATCATTGGAGCTCCATCCATAGGTCTCGGAGAGAAGCTGGCTCGTAGTCAGGGGAAATCACAGTGTAATTTAAACCCTTCTACAAAGTCCTATCATAAATATGAATGATAGGATGAGTTTAAACCTCTAGTATCATTATCTTTCTTCTTTTGTTCAAGTTTGGTGGAAATATATAGAGGGCCTTATACCCATGACATCTCCCAATGTCATTCTCTCCCCCTTTGGTTTCCATTGAGTCTTTGGAGAATGGTTGGAAATTTTGCTAGATATGCTGATCCCATGGTTTTTTAATGATTAAGAGAGACTGTGTGCCTGGAATCCATGCAGGAAGATTTATCAGCACTGTTAGTTCATGGTTTCACAAACTGTGTGGACTAACCGTGCGACCTCCCCAAATCTTGAAATTTTTGGGTCTTTCTGTGCCGGCTCATGCTGGTCAATTAATATGGTTGGTTCTTATGGTGGGTAGAACCACTATTATTCTCATGTATGTTCCTTAGGAATGTTTGAATGTAACTCTACCCTAGGTACCGGGGAGTCCATTCAGGCCTCCCCTATTAGTGTCTTGATTATGTCCCGAAAAAAAAATAGTTGTTGTCTCTTATGGTGGTGAGCATATTAGTGTCCCCCATACCAATAACTTAGATTTATCTATGATTTTGTCTTGGTGTAGATAGTCTTGTTTGGAGATATCTATCTACCAACATCTTCCGTGAGTAAATTTTTGGGCTGGAGAGCGCCCAATGGTTTAGTTAAAGTAAGGTAAGTGTAACCTTGTTCAAAGTTGTTGTTCGTTTGGGTGAATTTCATGAGTCTTATTCGGATAGTGTTTGAAGAGTTTTATTTTGGGATAAAGTATGAATGATATTGATCCTTTCAGGAAAGTGGTGTATGTTTTGGTTGTGAGAGTAATCCTTCCTTAATTGATCACTGGAGGTGTTTTTTCCTTTGGGGGTGAAACTTCGCAAAGGAGTACCTATTGGTTTCTCAATGGGGTTTGGTTGTTGCTTTAACCTTCCTGTGACATTCCAGGAAGGAACTTTTTCAAGGTGGGGAGAATTGTCACATACATAACATATTTTTAAGTAATTTTTAATTTATTTTCCATTCATGCTTTTTTTGGGGGGTTTCCAAAGGTTTTACGGAGAATAGGTGAGTTTTCATGAATTGGGCCAAACCGTGAGCCCAATTCTAGATTTAAAAATAAATTTT
This sequence comes from Viscum album, assembly GCA_963277665.1. Taxonomy (NCBI): domain Eukaryota; kingdom Viridiplantae; phylum Streptophyta; class Magnoliopsida; order Santalales; family Viscaceae; genus Viscum; species Viscum album. The sequence goes on along the minus strand of OY728119.1, from coordinate 1,727,616,250 downwards.
GTTTCTTTTATAACATTTCATTTTTTTAATATTTTTCAGTCATTATAACTCCTAAATGTCCTTATATGATATATTAACACCACATTTAAATTTGGTGCCTTTATAAATCTATAATCATGGGGGATTTGGGTTTTTATTTGAGAATTGGGCCAACCTGAAAGCCCATTTTCCAGCTTTAAATTGTATCTTTAATTTTTTAATATCATATTCATTATAATGAATTATTTGGTGATTCCACCTCCCGCTTGACCCTAAGAAACCCAGGCGCGCTCTCATTCCTTTCCCCCCTCTTTGGAGCTCTTTTGCAACACGATTGAGTGCTGAATTTCGTATGGTTTCTAAAATCGAGCAGATTTGAGGAGGTAAGTTATTTCCATCATAACTCTCTCAATTATTACTCCTTTTCCCCCATTCCAGTTTCTACATGATCTCATAATACTCTTTAGAACATCCCTTGATTGGTTGGATGTTTTAAAATTTAGATTCTGGTGGATTTTGGGTTGTTTTATTCAAGATTGTTTTGAGTAAGTGTTTCTCTCTTCAATTTTTCATTCTCCTTAGGGTTTCCTCCCTCTTTGATTATGTTATAAAATGCCCATAAGTTAGGGTTAGATACTAAGGCCTGATTTGGTATATTTTGGGTCAATTTTTTGTGGTCTAGGTCTGGATTTGTATTCCTTGTGGTGCGGCGGTGGTGCGCTTAAGGTTTCGCACCATGTTTTGAGGGTTTCGACTCAAAAGGTAGGTGATTCCATGTGTAACCATTTTATGATGAGTTATCATTACTGGGTTATTAATATAGTATGTTAATAATATGATTTGTGTTGTGTGAAAACTGTTTTTGATGAATTTGGTTAAACATTTATTTTTTAGTTGTATTTTAGCTTGAAATTTGGTACTTTTCATGTATGACTCTTGGGGTAATGTTTGGGTTTAGTTTATAACATATGAAATTGATTTATTAGTCTTGAAAGGGGATTCCAATTCTGGTTTGGTAATTATTTATTATAATGTGGGCCTCAAAAATAGGTTTTTGATTTAGTTTAAGGTGTAAAACTGTGTTGTACTTCTTGAAAGTGATTTATGAAAACGTCTGGTTTTCATGTGTATCATTGTGGTATTATTTGATGTTTTGTATAACAGTTGGGGGGTGGTTTAATAATTATTTTAGGGCTGAAAATTCTGTTTTTGATTGTTATTGGTATGATTTTGGTTTTGAATGAGGGGTTTTGAAATGGGTTTAGTGTGCAATCAATGGATATACCTCTTGGGTTTGTTTTATAAAAATTGAAATCGGTTTATTTGGTTAAACAAGTTGGGAAAGTGTGTATATGTATTTTTTGGGTGAGTTTGTTCACCTAATGTGGGTTTTTGAATTGTAAAGTGCTGAATTGAGATGTCAATCATTTTACAATGTTTTATAAATTGCTAAAATGTATTACTAAATTGTGTTTTGTGTGCGAAACAAGGGTGTGGGATGCTTCGTGTGAGTTTTTTTATAAAATGAATTTTGAAGGTGAGAATGGTATTATGTGACATTTGTGTGGGCTTTTATTTGATTTTAATATCTTGTAATGGTTTTATAAAATCGTTTAATGGATTTGTGGTAGTGTTAAAGAAATGTGAAAAGTGTTGTAGGCAATTTTGGTGTGAGTTTGATTTCAAAATGTATTTGAATAAAAAGTGGAATTTTTGACTTGTGTGATGTACATGGGTATTTTTGGTTAATGTGTGATGTGGAAGTGATATTTTAATATGAAAACTATACTTATTGGATTGTTGAACGTGTTTGAGCACAAAGGGAAAATACTGGTATCTAGGTGGGTGGACATGTACTAGTATGCTAGTAAATCCATGGGGTTTGGCCTCAGTTTCACTTAGAAAGATTGATGCTTAAAAATCTAACTAAACTATGATGATGATTATTAGGGAAAAATACGTTATGGGTATGATCCCTACCAGTTTCTCGTGCACAATAACAGATACTTTTTGTGGTTCCTCTCACCGAGATACGAGGTACCTGGGACCCACAGCTAACTAGTGCTAGGGGTTATTTCCTATAACTTGTGCTCATTACATCCTTTGTACTTACCATCGGTATATGGTATTGATGGATGGCAAATTCAGTATCTTTTTTATTTATTTTAAAATTTTTGGTCCTTTAAAATTATCCCACATGAAAACTGTTTTCATTTATTATTGCATCCGTTAGAAAATTGTAGCTAGCATTTATTATTTACAAAACATTCAATGCTTTTTGTCATGAAATTTTTATCACATGTAATCACTTAGAGGTGGTATACTACTAGGATTTATCTCACACCCTACATACACCTTTGGATGAATGTAGACTTTCTTATTTTATGTCACAGGTTTGGGTACATTTTTATGCCATTGGTTCAGGTTTTTAGCTGTCCATTGGGATGCTGTGTCATGGAGATGGCATGAGGGCGGTGACTATTTCCATGTGGAGGTTCTTGGGCTGTCCTTATTTGGTTTTTTACCTTTGTAATGGTATTTAAAAAATGTTTTAACTTATGTATTGCGGTTCTAAAATTTTGTAAAATACGGTTGTAGTTGAAAAATCCAGATTTGTATTATCGGGTTTGTTTGTTGTTTAATGTTTATAAAATCCGGTAAATCGTTCCCAATTATCATGATATGATACCCAGGAACTTGTTCCATCCCGTGGGGATCAGGAATGCCCTTCAGGCCTTTTCACGGGCCGGGTTTGTTACCGATTTGATGGGGACCAGATCCGGTTCGTGACAAAATGGTATTAGAGGAGGTTCTGGTTAACTCTTTGGGTCATGTTATTTAGGGAACAGTCGGGATAATATACAGGTATGATTGTTTGGACTTGGTAGTTTGGTTATGAGTATTGTTCCTGATCACCACACCTCATGACAGGATTCATTTCGTAAGGGGAAGTCGGGATTTATATAATTCCTTTGGTTTTCATGGTTTGATGATGATTAGGGGAAATTAAAAGAGAGTTGGGTTAATGGTCTCAGTGAGCTCGCAGGGCCTGGCAAGCCATGTAAAGCCAGGGATATTCCCTAGAACACTCTCTGTGAAAGTGATGTGATTGGAATATTGCTTCCAACCATATTTCCAAGTTACCCACTAAAACTAGTTTCCTCACGCATTGTTTTTTGCTTTAGTTTTGAAATCATGGCACTTTGGTTTTACGGTGACTTGGTATTAATAAGCGTAATGTTTTTATGAAATGGTTTTCAAATAAAGAGGGAATGGTTTTGTTTAGGAAATGGCAGAACTGAATTATCAGAATTTTTTTGAAATGTAAAATGGTATGCTTACACCTCTTTGAAAGTAGGAACTATATTGAAGTTGGTTTTGAAAAGTGTTTCTAATAGAGTTTTCTAAACAATCAAAGTTTGTTTTAATGGGATGAGATGTTTTGAAATTAATGTGAATATATTGAAAGTGATTTATTTTCTAAATTGTTGTGACTTTATGAAAATTTGTGTAATATGTGAGTTGGGATTTTGATCTCGTGGTTAGCGGTTTTGAGAAAAAAGGATCTATTGGTTGACCGTTTTGGTTTTGAAAAGTGGAATGAATTTTTGTTTTAACCTTTGGTATTTTCGTGAGAAACCACATGCATGGGGTTATATGGGAATATGTATGGTTGATGACATGACTAGATTAGTGTCGATATGGATATGAGGAGGGTTCCCGGTGTGGCACATAAACATTCATGTGTAAGGCCCATGGGGTACCATTGGTGGATGCGCTTACCTCTGAACCATTTTTTTTCAAAGAAAGGTTTCTAAAGAGAAACAAGAAGACTTGATGAGTTTTTTGGAATGGTTTATATTATGTGTTTTTGGAAAATGTTGATGTTGTGGGATGATTTGAGTCCAAGAACCCCTCCTGGTTGAACTGTGTATTGGGTTTGGGTTTGGTCAGTAAGTTGTGTTATAGGGACAATTAGTGTTCTCTTTTGAAAAAAGATTTGGGATGCATTTATGATGGTTCCCTTCATGTGTTTGGATCTGGTTTGTGGTATATATTGACTAATGGACCATCTTGGTTGCGTCCTTGGGTTCAATCGTTGGATAATGTACACCTCCATTAAAGGTTAGTGCACAACTCAAGTGAAACCAGGATTGTTTCTTCGTTTGAAGACCCTCTAGTTGATCAATATAAGGAATATTTTTCTTGAGATTTTTAGACTGAGTCTACATCCATTCCTTTCGTTTATTTTTATATCCTCTTGTAATGGGAGAGTGCTCATAGAGGGTTGAAAGAGACCATAGTTTCTTATGTTTCCTGATTCGTCGAAGGTGGATGTGGTCTAGGGTTGTTAGTGTGGATGAGTGTCTCGATGGTGTCTACGAGGGCCTTTGGGGTTCTTCAATGTTTCTTTGAAGCATGATTTCATGTTAAACCACCAGTGTGGGAAATATGGTCACGAAAGGATATTGTGGACACTTTCTTGAATTGTGTGTTGTTTGGGGAATTTTTATAAGGTCCCTCTCTATGAATTGTTTATATTAGTCACAATGGACATGTTCAGTGATGCCTTATGATGTCATGTGCTCGGTTGACCATATAGGTGAATGTCGTGAAATCCTCCGAGAGTCCCTGTTGTGTTGGGTGAATGTATACATTGGAAAAACATCAAAATCATCCATTTTAGAGGAAGGTGATTGTAGGTTTTCTTTACATCTATTGTTTCTCATCTGAAGAAACAAGGTGTGATGTGTGTGAATCTTCTTAACCCTTGTTTCAGTGAAATATCAGGATAGGGTAAGGTGAGTATGGAATTTGTTATCATTGGAAAACATATCTTGGGATGTGGGTAGTTGTTGGTGCCACCAAAAGAAGAATTCTCATTCAGTGAGATTCTGATGACTAACTGCGAGGCCGAAGATGCTTCAATCATTTGATCTCCATCCATAGGTCTCGGAGAGAAGCTGGCTCGTAGTCAGGGGAAATCACAGTGTAATTTAAACCCTTGTACAAACTCCTATCATAAATATGAAAGATAGGATGAGTTTAAACCTCTTGTATCATTATCTTTCTTCTTTTGTTCCCGTTTGGTGGAAATATATAGAGGGCCTTGTACCCATGACATCTCCCAATGTCATTCGCTCCCCCTTTGGTTTCCATTGAGTCATTGGAGAATGGTTTGAAATTTGGCAAGATATGCTGAGCACATGGATTGTGAATGATTAAGAGAGACTGTGTGCCTGGAATCCGTGCAGGAAGATTGATCAGCACAGTTAGTTCATGGTTTCACAAACTCTACGGACTAACCGTGTGACCTTCCCAAAAAGGGAAATTTTGGGTCTTTCTGTGCCGGCTCATGCTGGTCAATTAAGATGGTTGGTTATTATGGTGGGGAAAACCACTATTATTCTCATGTATGTTCCATAGGAAAGTTTTAATGTAAGTCTACCCTAGGTACTGGGGAGTCCGTTCAGGCCTCCCCTATTAGTGTCTTGATTATGTCTCGAAAAAAAATATTGGGTGTCTCTTATGGTGGGGAGCATATTAGTGTCCCCTCGTACCAGTAACTTAGATTTATCTATGGTTTTGGATTGCTGTGGATATTCTTTTTTGGAGATATCTATCTAACGACATCTTCATTGAGTAAACTTTTGGAATAGAGAGAACCCAATGGTTTAGTTAAAGTAAGGTAAGTGTATCCTTGTTCAAAGTTGTTGTTTGTTTGGGTGAATTTCTTGAGTCTTATTCGGATAATGTTTGAAGAGTTTTATTTTGGGATAAAGTATGAATGCTATTGATCCATTCAGGAATGTGGTGTAAGTTTTTTTTGTGAGAGTAATCCTTCCTTAATTGATCACTGGAAGTGTTTTTTCCTTTGGGGGTGAAACCTCGTAAGGGAGTACCTATTGGTTTCTCAGTGGGGTTTGGTTGTTGCTTTAACCTTTCTGTGACTTTCCGGGGATGAAAGTTTTCAAGGTGGGGAGAATTGTCACATAAATAACATATTTTAATGTAATTTTTAATTTATTTTCCATTCATGCTTTTTTTGGGGGTTTCCATAGGTTTTATGGAGAATAGGTGAGTTTTCATTAATTGGGCCAAACCGTGAGCCCAATTCAAGATTTAAAAATATATTTTGTTTATTTTATAACATTTTCATTTTTTAATATTTTTCAGTAATTATAACTCCTAAATTTCCTCCCCTGATATATTAACACTACTTTTAAATTTGGTGCCTTTATAAATCTATAATCATGGGGGATTTGGGTTTTTATTTGAGAATTGAGCCAACCCGAAAGCCCATTTTCCAGCTTTAAATTGTTTCTTCAAATTTTTAATATCATATTCATAATAATTAATTCTTCAGTGATTCCACCTCCCCCTCGACCCTAAGAAACCCAGACGCGCTCTCATTCATTTCCCCCCTATTTTGAGCTTTTTTGCAAGACGATTGAGTGTTGAAATTCCTAGGGTTTCTAAAATCGAGAAGATTTGAGGAGGTAAGTTATTTCAATCATAACTCTCTCAATTATTACTCTTTTCCCCCATTCTAGTTCCTACATGATTTCGTAATCCTCTTTCGAACATCCCTTGATTGGGTGGATGCTTTAAAATTTAGATTATGGTGGATTTTGGGTTGTTTTATTCAATATTGTTTTGAGTAAGTGTGTCTCTCTTCAATTTTTCATTCTCCGTAGAGTTTCTTCCATCTTTCATTATGTTCTAAAATTTCTATAAGTTAGGGTTCGATCCTAAGGCCTTATTTGGTATATTTTGGGTCAATTTTTGGTGGTCTAGGTCTGGATTTATATTCCTTGTGGTGCGGCAGTGGTGCGCTTAAGGTTTCGCACCAAGTTTTATGTTTTTTGACCCAAAAGGTAGGTGATTCCACGTGTAACCATTCTATGGTGAGTTAGCTTTCCTGGTTTATTAATATAGTATGTTTATAATCTGTTTTGTGTGGTGTGAAAACCGTTTTTGATTAATTTGTTTAAACATTTAATTTTTAGTTGTATTTTAGCTTTAAATTTGGTACTTTTCTTGTGTGACTCTTGGGGTAAGGTTTGGGTTTAGTTTATAACATATGAAAGTTATTTATTAGTCTTGAAAGAGGCTGAAAATTCTGGTTTCTTAATTCTTTACTATAATTTGGGCCTTGAAAAGAGGTTTTTCATTTAGTTTAAGGTGTAAAATTGTGTTGTACTTCTTGATGGTGATTTATGAAAACGTGTGTTTTCCATGTCTATCTTTGTGGTATTATTTGATGTATTTTTATAACACTTGGGGGTGGTTTAATAATTTTTTTAGGGATGAAAATTTTGTTTTCGATTATTATTGGTATGATTTTGGTTTTGAATGAGGGGTTTGAAATGGGTTTAGTGTGCAAACATTGGTTATACCTCTTGGGTTTGTTTTATAAAAATTTAAAATGTTTTATTTGGTTAGAAAGAGTTGGGAAAGGGTGGATATGTACTGTTTGGGTGAGTGTGTTCACCTAATGTGGGTTTTTGAATGGTAATGTGGTGATTTATGATGTCAAACATTTTTATAATGTTTTATAAATTGCCAAAATGTATTACTAAATTGTTTTTTATGTGAGAAACACGGGTTTGGGATGTTTCATGTGAGTTTTTTGATAAAATTAATTGTGAAGGTGAGAATGGTATTATGTGACATGTTTGTGGGATGTTATGTGAGTTGAATATCTTGTAATGGTTTTATAAAATCGTTTAAAGGATTTGTGTTAGTGTTAAAGAAATGTGAAAAGTGTTCTAGGCAATTCTGGTGTGAGTTTGTTTTCAAAATGCATTTGAATGAAAAGTGGAATTTTTGACTTGTGTGATGTAAATGGTGCTGTTTGGTTAATGTGTGATGTGGAATTGATATTTTCAGGTGAAAACTATACTTATTGGATTGTTGAACGTTTTTGAGCACAAAGGGAAAACTCGGGTATCTAGGTGGGTGGACGTGTACTATTATGCCAGTGAATCCGTGGGGTTTGGCCTCAGTTTCACTTAGCAAGATTGACACTTACAACTGTAACTAAACGACGATAATGATGATTGTGGACCACTAGGTTATGGGTATGATCCCTACTAGTGGCTCGTGCATGAGAACAAATATTTTTTGTGGTTACTCTCACAGAGATACGAGGTACCTGGGACCCACAACTAGCTAGTGCCGAGGGGTTATTTCCTTTTACTTGTGCTCATTAGATCCTTTGTACTTACCGTCGGTATACGGTATTCTTGGCTGGAAAATTTAGTAGCTTTGTTATTTATTTTAAAATTTTTGGTCCTTTAATATTATCCCACATGAAAACCGTTTTCATTTATTATTGCATCCTTTAGAAAATTTTAGCTAGCATTTATTATTTACAAAACTTGCAATGATTTTTGTCATGAAATGTTTATCAAATTGAATCTCTTAGAGGTTTTATCATACTGGACTTTCTCTCACACACTACTTACACCTTTGGGTGTAAGTAGACTTTCTTATTTTATGTCACAGGTTTGGGTACATGTTTTATGCCATTGGTTCAGGTTTTTAGCTATCCATTGGGATGCTGTGTCATGGAGATGGCTTGAGGGCGGTGACTCTTTCCATGTGGAGATTCTTGGGCTGTCCTCATTTGGTCTTGTAACTTTTTAATTGTCTTTAAACATAGTTTTAACTTATGTATTTCAGTTCCAAAATTTTGTAAATGACGGTTTTAGTTAACAAATCCATATTTGTTTTATTGAGTTTGTATTGTTGTTTAATGTTTATAAAATTGGGTAAATCGTTTCCATTTACCATGATAAGATACCCGGGAACTTGTGCCAGCACGTGGGGATCTGGAATGCCCTTCGGGACTTGTCACAGGCCGGGTTTGTTTCTGGTTTGATGTGGACCAGATCCGGTGCATGACACAACGTCTTCTAAGGAAAATGATATAACCTCATTTTCCATGGAATAGAATGGAAACCAATCTCCTCTTACTTAGGATTGCTCTCAAAATAATGTCCTAGAAAAATAAACTATCAGTGAGGATTTTTTATGAAAAAAACCTTGGAGATATGGCATGACTTATCACCATATACTAGACTAGAAAACATCAAAAAGGCTAGACAATTCCTAAATCATTTCAAAAAGAGAATGATTTGATATTAGCCTTTATCATTATCATACAGTCTCGTTCATAATGCCCACACAATTACAATAATTAAGGAATATCATATTTACCTTTCAGAACACCTAATAATATAGGTATTCCCTAACTATTAGAAAAAATTATCATTAAATCAACCCTGAATATTCATAAATAACAACCTGGTACTTGTATCCTATAACTAAACATTATATCTTCAATGTCATCTCAACATTAATCAGGTTTTTTAGACAAAAGTATTATTCTTATTTTAATATGATTTCTCAACAAGATAACTTTTATGAATCACTGTCTCACACATATAAAAATCTATTTGGTTCTATATAACTAATTATCTAATTTGTTAATGATGGAAACTTGCATAAATAATCTTATGGTGACCCCATTGACAATTGGACAAACATAGTCATGGACTAAAGATTCCTGGTACAATTCCCCTATAAAATTTGTACAGAAATATTTGGTAACCTATTGACATGTACTATGAAATAATCATTCCATAAATTCCACTTTTAAACCCATTTCCAAAATGTTATTCAAATTAAAAAACAAATATATGTATCTTATATCACATATAAATTAAAATATATATCTCTCCCATCAATTTGATGAAGCATTCCATGAAACATGACATCCATCATATTACAATATATACCACTAAGGTCACATACACAAACACCAATTTTCCATAAAGCGAGATTCCCTAATCATTTAAGGGATGTTGAAAATCTCATCAATAATCCAAATGTTTAAGACCTATATTCTAGGTAAATAGTTCTTTTAAAACCATTATATGTAATCTGTAATGAATTCCATACCATAATACCTCTCCCATGTTTCTCATAAAAATAATTCATATCCTTTAACAATATTGAAAAACTTATTAATAACATATAAAATATATAACATGAATTGGAGAACATGATTGGGATCAAGGATGGTACATGGTCCCATATATTATTTCATTGGTCATTCACAGTCCAAAAGCCCTTTTATCACCCATTTGTTCAATGAATTTATTACAACAATTTTTAAAAATATATTTTTTAAATTAGAATCTTAATAGTCATAAAAAATGATACTAAGCTTCCTACAAATGTTAACATTAATAACTGCTCGGTGTATGGACCATGACACTACTAATACATATCCACATACAAAATTCCAATAAATTGTCTACCATTCATCCATAAATTCCTTATAAAAAGGTTAAATTTGGAATATAATTTTTTTTGAGAAACATTCCAAATAAATATTAAGAAAATGGATAGAGAGAATCATCCTAAGACATTCTCCATATTTTAGATGTTAAAACCCATGTTTCTTTGTAATTATAACATGATACGAATGAATATTAAATGTAAACCATATTTTTACACTCTATAATCCACAACCAATAATGTAGAAGATTGATATTGGAATATTAAAAATAATATTCTTATAAAACATGTGGTATAATAATTTATATTTTAACAACATCATTAGGGATCTAATAGAGTGATATTGTTAAGTTTCTAGAAAATGAAACATTATGATCCCACATTCCCTTTAATATTATTTGAGGTCCAAACTGGAAAATATAAGATTATAAATATTTTAAAATCTACAAAATTTCCCCATTTTTTATTTACATGTAGGGATAATTCCAAAACATCAATATTTTAGATATTCGTTATTTTATGACCCACTTGACCACAAAAAAAATCATACCCCAACCCATTCATATTAATGTAGAATAATTGAATAGGTTGTGACACCACTCTATGTTAAATCCCAGAAACACAAAGTAATCCCACTAAGAGTCTACCAATAGTAAAAAATAGGCCACCTCTTAGAATGATGGATACAACAACCCATAAGAATCCAAAATTTTGATAACATATGGTATATATTTAATACATCTTCACAATGTAAATCATGAAGTTCAACATGTCTGATAATGGGGTGATCTCCTTCAGGTCCAAAAATTTAAGATCATGAAGAGGAATTGTGGCATTATACACTTCATTAATGATATATCCATCACCATAAATATAAAATATATTTTAATGAAACAAATGTTATTCCAAAACACCCCTAATTTATGAATAGACTATCATCTAAAACAAAATTTATCAATATGACCATCTAGACCCTTCTCTGATGCATATCAATGTAGCTGATACACCTACCGACATCAAAAACCACCCCCATAGATGCATTATATATCAAAAATAATTTACAATCCATAGTAATAAAATATTCCATACACATAAATGAAAAATTTAAAATTCAACTCATTTTATAATCCTAATATATTGTGGATCATTATAAACTCCACATAATAAATTTTATCATCAGAAATAACTACCCAAATATGTCTCTCGTCTGTCATTATAATAATTTTAATCTAAAATCATACCTATTTATTGATTAAGATCATAATCATATACAATTCAAAAATCTAATTAATGATATGATATGTATAGATCATTATCTAAAACCAGATACTCATACTCAAAACACATGAAATATACCTGATATAACTAACCAGATGTTATTTACCATTCCTCATAACTAAAAAATTATAAGATCTTCTTTGATCAACTTCCTCAAAGAACACTCAATGCCATCAATTTAAACCCTATAAAAACAAGAGCACATGATTATTTAATGCCTATAGGACTAATTGAATCACCCAATTTAGAAAAAACTTATTCCAAACATAGTATATTTTATATTCCATAGTAGGGTCATTATCCAATGGAACCAACCATCAAGTGTGACATGTAGGAAAGAACATATACAGGATTTACCTGACTCATGTATCTAAATAAATTATATCATGAGTCCTATAAAAACAGACACTCTCTATCAAAATAGAATATTAATAATAAATATTTCCTTTACATTGAATCTATATACTATTTGACATAACTATACACAATAATATCTGTTTCTTCTTGAAAATATATGAACTGGTCTCAGCAAAAACATGACCCACTTAATAAGAAGGCAATTCATCTTCAACCAATAAGGATATTTGTTCTATAAAACTATCCATATCATCATCATACAACATTCCTGAACACAATATTTTTGGAATAAAATATATTGATTACTAAACATAATTTATGGATGTAACAAAATTCATAATATCTAATCACCATTATAAAACACAAAATGTTATTTCATCCTAGTATTCAGGGAAAATTATCCTTGACATTCAATAAATTTTCATATCAAACATGATTTGTATTCTACAATCACCAATGCTAGGTATCCCAAAATATATATTTCTATAAGTATTCTAAAAAAAATTATGTATGTATAAAAGAATACAAGTTTCCAACATTTAGATCCACATGATCTAATTGATGACAACTCCTTCTATAGTACACACTAATGCCAAATATACTATAGTTCTCTATAATATCACAAATGTTTACATTTACCATAAAATCAAGAGTTATTGTTCTAATAAAAATGTTTATCCACACATTCAATAAAAATAAAATTGATTACATTTTTTCAAAACCCTTAGTGAAATTAAAAATATATCTCAAATGATCTTTCACACCCAATAGTATCATATACTATTTATTATTTCTATCTTCCCAATAACCTCCAGGATGTTGGGTGTGTCAGTACTCACCATAATTTTACATCACCACACATATCACATTATATAAAAACATGAATGATTAAAATAATAATATAAACATCCCATTGTGATACTATCTATTAAAATATTAACCATCCAAGAAAAAAAACAAACCACCTATAAAACATTAATAATTTCCATGGGATGCACCAAAAATACTTACTCTACACTGTTAAGGATGCTTAATCCCATGAAGGACCATATCATATGATCTAATCCAATATTTACCTTTCAATTATCTAAACAACAATGTTTCAATTCATTTTTATATCATATTCAAATGAACCTGACATCAACTCCCAACAGTCACCAATATCTATTCCGAGCCCCACATTCATAATCAACAGAACAAGCATCCCTTTAATTTCAATATCATCTAAAATAATTCAATTGGTTTAACTATTTTTATAATTTTGGATAAATCATCGAATCCCCCTCATGTCTGATGACCCTCCCCAAAATTTCAATTTTAAAAAAATTAAACTACACAAACTCAATCCATAATAGAGAATACAATATAGGATCAGTACTCAATATCCAATTGAAATACACCCCAAAACCATATAGGTCATGGAATCAATTTTTTTTAATATGAAAAAATACAATACATAAATAATATCCATGTTTGTTGGATTTAATACCATATAATTAATATGTCCATAGTCTATACCCTTTTGAAAAAATAAAATTCATCATGGAATCTGATTCCCTTCTAAACCATCTACCAGAAATAATTATCTTTCATCAAATAGACACATATGAATTAAATGACAAATACAACCCACAAACAGATTTAATATTTCACCTACATTTTGTAACTGTGACCATGATATTATTTCATGAAATTCATATATAAAACATCCCACTATAAATCACAATGATCCAAATATGTATATTTCCACCAACTAGTTAAATATGAAAAATCCATAAATAATTTTTACATATAAATTAATTAAATAATCTATCTTCAGAAATATAAATATTATCAACCTTTTAAAAATGTTTTAAAATAGGCAAATAAAAAAACAATAGACTCAAATCAACACACAATACATGAATAAATAGCTCAACTATAATAGTGAAATCCCAAAAAAAATCCAATAACACTACTAACATGAAATTACCAATATATTATTATTCATGACTCACCATATATAAGTATATCACATGATCTGACTCATTTATTTATCTAAATAGTATTCTCCAAATAAAAATACAAAATAAGTGATGCATTGACACTTTTATGTAACATCTCTATTAAAATCTACCAAAGACAACCCCATCGATCCACCATATGTCTTTAGGCATGCCCTCACAAACACAAGTTTCTATTGACTAGTACATATAATATATTTTCAATTATATAGAGAAAATAATATAAATATAATAATAATCAATAAAAAATAAGAAAACATATTCCACTACCTATAAAATGACTTGACCGAATAATTATACAACCAAGAGTTATCATATTAATATGAATGTCAATAATTCAAATATTCGAACTAATACATATTTTATCTGACTGATAAGGCAGAATATGTAATGGGAATAAAATTATACAATGAATATACAATATCCCTGCACTTAACCTATAAAAAATATATAATCCATATCGTCTTTCCTTCTATAGACCTACTGTATAACTTGTACTCAGTAATCCATAAAAGAAATTGGGATTAAATATGTACCAGTGGTCATTTGTTGAATTTGAGAAATAAATCACAGTAGCAATCTAAATGTTACTAAAATTTAAACCATAAAATACTAGAATATAAATGAAAAAACTAAATCTTAAAAAAAATTCCCAATATCATCCACATTGTGTCATATTTTATTAATGAGGTGTCCAACACACTCGACCCTTCGTTGATCAACTAATGGACGATAACGAAGTGACCATATGAAACATTTTTTATAAATTCCCAAGTTATTATTTTATGTTTTCATGAAGTTAATAACTCCAAAAACTCTCACTGAGTTCTAGATCAATAAGGATCCATATAATGATTTAACCACTTCTAGACTGCTACTATACCATTAAGTGTAGTGTCATTCCAATATATCCAAAACCAATACACTATAATATAGAGAGCCCCAACCTATAACCCACTCACATATAGAGTTTATCAACATCATGTATCACTCCATATTACATCAAATAACCCCCTCTCAAATATTGTGGCTCTTATATTCACATTCAAGATAAATAACTACTCACTGAAGGTTATCCCTATTATCACCATGTCCCCAAGGTTTCAAGAATGATATAGATCATAGAGTGATAACCACTAATGCAGGTAGATCTATTCCAACACAATATGAAAAAATGGAAATGATGGAAATTGATTATTGTTATTAAATAAAGGGTTATAGGTAGTACAAACACACATTAATAAGAATGAAAACATTTCCATTCCAAAAAACTAATTAATAGCTCACAGAACAAAAAAAATTCACACAACTAGACTCATATAAAATAAACACATTTAATACATAGGTTTTAACCCTAAACTATAATCTCATAAAATTGACTGATATATCAAATAAAATTCCATCTTTAATATTTTATCATTATATAAAATATTATGGTCCACGTGATGACTCAGTATAAAATTTCCCAGACAATCAATATTCCCATGTCACTGGTAATGGAATTTGTAATGTCATTCACATATGATACAGTCTCTACACGTTGATACCTACAAACAAATATATCATCTACGTGAACCCACGAACCACATGCCTTTTATATCACTATTAGGATAGGTCTAGTTCTTTATACATTTACTAAAACAACTTCACATTTCAGGTCACTATATACAATGAAATACTCATTCAATCATGGAATTTTACTATCATATTTTCTAGTCATATAGATATTTATCACAACCCATATCCCAGTAAAATGTTATATATCTCAATTAAATAACCTATTATCCAAATGTTAGAGTAAACCCTACAAAACATAATTTATATTGATCGAAAACTTGTATCCCACTAAAGCTGAGTACCATTATATAATCCAACAATCATATATGAACAATTAAAAATCTCACCCATAGTCATTTCTATTATCTTCATCATACCTTTTAGATAGATCTTGTACAACCAAAATTTGATATCCAAAAACCATCGTGTGACCCATGATCTACCCCATGAATCTTATAAATTCATTTCTCATTTATACCTATATTGTAAGAAAATATTCATGGTTCATTTGAAATAATTATTCTGAAAGGAAATAATGACTAAACTTTTAGTATGATCAATACCTCCATATCTATTTACACATAGAACTCTTAGTCCATATTAATTTTAAATGATCCTAAAAACAATTTAATCCTATTAAACTACGAATCATCTACTATTTGTTTATGTTTTATTTTGCCAACCTAGAACTATATTCAATTTACCATCTTGGATCCATGATAACAAAGCCATATACAATCCCAAACTGAGCCACATCATTCTTTATATATTTTAAAAATCCATATCTCAATTAAAAAATAATTAATTATATTATTTTTTATATTATATTTTATTTAACCAATTCTTCTATAGTGACCTAAATACTCACAATTATTGCTCCTCCAACATAACCCCTAACCAACAACAAAATCTAGGCTCATGAAAACTCCAAGAGAAATATACTTATAAACCGAAGAACACTCATCGATTAATTTCATCAAATTCTACAAAATTTAATAATTAAATTTAGAAACAAAAATACATCGAATAAAATATTGAAAAATAATTGTCATTCGATATAACTGAAATTAAACCATAAATGTGATAAAATATACATACTTTTTACGATGATTAAACCCTTAAAGGGTGGAATCAACTTAAAATCAGAGGCCAAACTTTCCAGAATAATAATCCAATAAATAATAATAGGAAAAAGGTAATAATGAATAAAACAATTCTATATGGAAACCTGAATAAATTCCCCAAACCATCCCAATTAAAACATTATCAAAAGGAATAACTTATGTGGGAATACACAGATGAATGTATATTTTCAATTCACTATTATATTCGAAATCATAAAAGGGGGCTTCATGTCAAATATTACTATTTACTAATTTTATTATCTAAAAAATTTTCTAATTGGAAAATGATAAATATAGTTTTTAATGGTATAACGCTCATTTGTTGTTTCTTTTAATTGTAATCCACTAGGTCATGTTGAAATTACAACCCTAGAAAAAATACTTTGACATGACCAAAGGTTTAATGATTTGACTTATATCTAAGTAAGAACAAAGTTTACATATTCACACTATTTATAACATATTCCAACTGCTTCATTAAACATTCCACCTCAAAGGAAATTCAATCAATTTCTCCCTTAACAATATATATATAATAATTCATGTTCTATAACATGACACTTACACCTCAATATATTTATTCAATATAACACATGTGGCCATAGGTTGATCCCACGAGTACAATTTAGATAATATTTTATATATTTTCATTTATTTGTTTTATAGAGAAACTCACTCCTCCCCTGAAAAAGATAATAAAGTTGAACAATCTCTATGCTACAACACACCCAATTGTAGAATAACCGTTCAATGAAAATATATTTCTACTTTTAGACAACCTAACGCTTCATTTTTAGACTTTTGTTCACCCAAGATACATCTATGTCCTTTAAAAACACCTAAAACACCGAAGGAGATATTGAAACTATCCATATCTCACTATATGTATGAAATATGAAAGTATTCATTACTATATGACCTGAAAAAAAATTAAACAATATATAACTGCTCATAATGATCTGGGTAATTATGCATAGGGATAAGAGGTATTCATCTAAAAATCTTAGTAATGAGAGAGTTATAAAATTCTCCCAATTGAAATATTCTTTCTATTATATTTTATATTATTTATTTATATTATCTCTTCCACTATTTAATAAAAGTAATTTTCATTGTCTCTAATTATAGAAAAACTCAATTCTATTATAAATAATACATAATTTTACTTTTTTACCCTATTTTCCACATGTAAGAATTTATAACCATATAATCTTGTTAATTACAATTTAATGACATATAAAATTTAATTAGTAAATAATTTATATTCATTTATAATTTTCATATGTTTATACTTGGTATTTGGATACTTCTATATTCCAATACACAATATGGTTCATTATATATAAAAAAGTGTTTCATTATTTTATTTTTCTACTAATGGGTTTTTCCATTTTCAACAACATGTATCCATAAATTATTAACATATATGAACAAATTTTCCAAATTAATTAATACATCATAATATTATATTACAATCATAGTTAATATAATTATATCAAAAAATTGTATCTATAATTTTAATACTTCCACAATTATATATACATTTAATATTTTTCATCAATAAATTATTCATTAAAACAATCAATGTATCAATTCTTAACACAAATAGAATCATTTTTATAAGCTTCAAACCATATATTTCATAGATATTAATAATTTACTTTTGTATAGGGTTTTAGTGCATAATACAAAACTAAGAACCACATTGTATTATTATGATATATCATTATATATCGATGTGTTCTATGTATTTAAAATGTAACATTATATCGAATTTTATAAATATATTTGAAATACAATATTATAATTTTTCTTATTTTTGTTGAACACCAATTGTAGGTATAATTTTTTAATACTTCAAAATTGAAGAAGCATCATCATTTTTGTTTAACATTAATTAATATTAAATTAATAAAATTATTTCTCCATTTTTTCATTTTAAACTATCCAAGTGAATATTATCAACCTTATAAAGAGTGTGGTTCATTATTTCACTACATAATATTTAAGGAAGAAATAAAAAAACATGTTATATATTCTTTTATTGATGAGTAATAATTTTTTCTCTATGGTGTATAATTTGTCTCATATATTTTTGGAATTACAATTTTTTATTACCAATTAAAATTTTTTTATTTGTTTTTAAAATATTAAAATTCATGTAATTCATTTAATCTTAATTTGGGTTTCTCAAATTTAATAATTTGACTATTATTAACAATGAATTAAATTTTTTATATCAGTGAACTAACATGTAAAAATTATGCTTCAAAATTTATATATATTATTTGATATAAATTTCAATCATATTAATATAATTGGAATTATTATTTTTTTATTCAATTTAATTTGATTTCATATTTCATAACCAATATGATATCTTATATCTATTTTGATTTATCATACTTGTAACATTATTTTTCCATAATTTCGATGAACCAGTTTCCCAATTAACATAACTTTGATTCTCCACCTTCATGTAATTGATTGTTTACTAAAATTTATTCTGTATATTCATTTTTAAAAGCCTTAAAAATAATTTTGTCTCATTAAAATAAATCCCTAATATATTTATATTCATTATTATATCTGATCACTATATTAGTATAATATATTTGGTAATAAACTAGTATTTAATAATCCTTAAAGTGGAATAAGTCATTCATGTCACCATTATTTTTTTCCATTTTATAAAGTATGGAAATATATTTATAGGGATATTCTGTTTTTAATTCATTGTGAAATTATTGATAATGTATGTATTCTTGTCTATAAAGAAGTGAAAATTCCCAATATTCTTATTTTCCTCTTGATTCATGATCTTTTAATTAACTATATATAAATCAAGGAAATGAAAAATATTTGAAATAGCTGTATTCACAATTTATAAATATATATGATTTTATAGTTAATAAAAATATTCAATTCATGGGATAATTTTGGGTCAAAATTTTATAATACAAAAATTATTTTATAGAATTATTTTGAGGTACTGCGTATAAGTGGTATATTAAGGTGACAAAATCTTATAACATTAAATATATATGGTCATGAAACCCTCCCCACACGGTGTACCCCTCCTGGGAAGACATGTGAAAATGGAGATAATGACCTAGAGTCCCACCTCCAGTAGGCCACGAGTTGGAGACTACACCCAAGGGAATTGTAAACACACAAATGAAAGGAATTACCTACTAAGGGAAGACATGCAGAAGAGAGAGATAAGACAAACACTAACCAACTCCAACACAGACATCAATATAAAAGAAATACCAAGTACACATATGTAATTTCATTCAAAACTACTTCAAAAGAAAGGGAAAAAAATACTAATGGAAAGTAAAAACAATAGCATCCAAATGTATTAATAGCTCATGAAACCCCAAGCTAGTAGAAACCTGTTGGATCTCTTTCATACTCCAAGTGACCTGAAAAATACTTTGTATATATATAGGGTTAGTATAATAGTATACTCTTTAGGATCCTTCCCACAGACTCTCGTGAAAAATTATAGAAATCATACTAAACTACAGGGAACATCACCTAAAAATAACTCATCACCTAAATACATATCTTAATGTCCTAGCCTCACCATGGGAACTATCACCAAGTATCGCATACAAGAGTATGTAATATAATAGAAATATCAAGGGTACCCCCCTACTACTTCCCCAATGTTTTTTCCCTTTTCCCCAACCTCACACATCAGAAGCCATCTATCTCCAAAAAGGCTTTCATGTCGACACCTATGTGAAGCACCATAACATGAACCTCGTGCAATAAAACAATCACATCCACATAAGAAAAGTAAAAATGTATTTTCAGGGAGCCACCATTGCTCACATAATATTTATCATATCTTGGACATTATACCTCATACCATTACAGCCCACACACCGAGTAAGTATCATCAAGCCATCATAGCCTATACAAGTTACTACAATAGTAATCCTTAGGAAACTGTATCTATAATATATTTGTGTGAATAAAAACAATCCATTACAACCCTCTACACACATATATGGGGAAAACTAACAATTGTTCCTACCAAATCAAGTAACTAACAGGAAACAGAGCAGGGCCATTGGGGGTAGTAAGTCATCTATCCTCCCAGAAATGTGTTGGAAACCCCCCCCCCCCAGGGTTCAGAATCCCTAGGGTGTTAGTTTCCCTAATTTACAGGGTAGAGTGGCATTTAGATACACCAAAAAATATCGAATATAATATATCCCAAAACTAGACTTTGGTTATAACCTAGTCATAGAATCAATTACAGATAACGTCTCTTGGACTCTTGGATTTCACTTCTTAGACTAGGTATCATATAAGCACACAACCATTTAAAGTGATTTATTACATTCCTTTATTACCATTTTATCAGTATCAACTGACAACCATTAATATTTTAAACATTAATTAACTACTAACAATTTCCAAATTATATTTCATTAGCTTCACACCCAAATTCCATTGTTCTTTTAAATTGAAACCTCAACATTGCATCCCAGAAAGCTCCAACCCCTTGGTTTAACATCATTTATTCAACCATTTATTAACATCATTATTACATTCCTATATTCCAAGGCTTTCAAGAAAACAATTATATGCTACTAAAAACAAGGGGCTGAACACGGTGGGTTGGTGAACTACCCATAGAATATTTTCCACATAGAGAAAGAGAATAGACCCATCCTCCACCATGATGCTAAAAACGGAAAGAACGTGGCATACACCTCACGTCTTCTCCCCTTTTAGGTGGAGGGTATCGAAACCATCCTCCATGAGCAGTGGGGAATGTAAATAAGATAAAAAATCAAACAGAAACAACAAGCATCCCAATATTCACATCCATCTTGTTCCATCATCTCCAGTGTCCTCCCAAACACCCACATGCTTAACCCGATTCATATCACCACTCTAGGCATCAACTGCTTCCCAAACCAATATGACTCCCTACACCACATATCAAAACATCCTTCCAGGTTCACATCACAACATAAGAAGTTGGAAAAAAAGATCATATCAATTGGTCTCTTGACCCTTAAACAAGAACGGGGTAACTCAGAACACTATAAGGAATTATATTTTATAAAACAATAAGTCCTTTAATCCATATTGAGTTAATGGATCTATTATTCATAGTTTCCAAATTCTAAAATACATAATAGTAACCTATAAAAAATTGATTAATAATTCTTACTGCATCAATTTTATTAACATAAAATTACAACAAGAAGAAAAATATTTATTTACATTCCTCATTATATTTGAAAATGAATTTAAAATTATTCCTAGTTTACATTCTTTAGAAATTACCATCAAAAACAAAAATCTATGAAAATCAAGAAAGGTATCACACTATCTAAAAAAAGATACAATAACATATGATCAATTTCAAATTATTTATGTAATTCAAATATTTATTATTTCAATTCCATTTTGACCTGGTGGGATAAAACAAGCTAACTCCATAATTTCACATAAATTAATAGAGAGGAAATGAATATCATACCTCAGATTGTTCTTGACGTTCTTTATATGAGAATGATCAACACAACGAATCATGATCGCTTCCTCTCGTGATAATTTCATCCACTTGAGGATGAAAATGTACGACTGAACCAACCAAAACACAAGAAAAATATATTAGAAGAATGTAGAACAGATAACATAACATGTCAAGGAGAAACAAGAGAGGATGAAACAAAAATAATGATGGTAAACCATACCTTATTTTGATGAGGGATCCACCCTTTCTGCTTGCACCTAAAAAGGGTGTGCACATGTATCAGGAAGAAACATTAAAGGGAAATTATCTGAGAATTTAGGATTGATCACATCGCTCTTATAGGGTGAAGGAACAGTTTGAGAATCTCCCACAAGGTAGATCAACGGAGGAAGATATCTCATCCCTTTAGAAGATTTATGGTGCAAGGTTTTAAGGTATGCATGATTTTCCATTAATAGAAGATCGTAATAAACCACATGGTTTGACAATTTAAAGACCACCCATGCCTAAGGAAAATTAATATAGGAGTAATGGGATTGGATTCGTCCTTAAATCCCTCAAACCAAGTCCTTGAATCCATTTTGTGTCAATGAAAACGTTAAATGAGTGAAACTGTAGCAAGCTCGACACACTATTCACGATCCTAGGAATATTGTTCACCTACCCATCCTTGAAACACTATTCATATAATGACTCACCAATGTTGATGGAACTATTCACAGAATAAATCACTAATACCAATGGTACTGTTCACAGATTCACTCACCAATGTCGATGGTACTTTTCACAAAATGACTAATCGATTCTAATGGTACTCATCACAAAATGACTCAATGATACCAACGGTACTGTTCACAGAATGACGGACTGATACCGATGGAATTATTCACATAATGACAACCGATACTGATGGTACTGTTTAGAGAATGACTCATTGATGCCGATAGTACTGTTCATAGAAGGACCCACTAATACCAATGGTATTGTTCACAGAATGACTCATTGATAGAACTGTTCACGTAGGTCTCACCTATGGAACTATTCACATCAGTCTCACTGGTGGATCTCTTCCCATCAGTCTCACCAAGGGAACTATTCCCATCTGTCTCACCGATAGAACTATTAACATTAGTCTCAGTGATGGAACTATTCATATCCATCTCACTGATGGAACCGTTCTCACTGGTCTCACCGATGGTAGTGTTCACATCAGTCTCACTTATGGAACTTTTCATGTCGGTCTCACCAATAAAACCATTCACCTTAGTCTCAATGATGGAACTATTCCAATCAATCTCACCGATGGAACTATTCCCATCAGTCTCACAGATGGAACTATTCCCATCGATCTCACCAATGGAAATATTCCCATCAGTCTCACTAATGGAACTATTTCCATTAGTCTCACTAAAGGAAGAGTTCATATTGGTCTCATCGATGGAACTATTCACATAATTGGAAATTTTGGAAAGTGTGGGGTAAGTCTCCTTGACAACCAGAACACCCCAAAAACATGATTTTTACAGAGGAATGAACTAGAGAGGTCCAGGCCATTACATCAGATAACTCTCAAATCATTCTAATCCTTGAGAATTCAAAACATACCTAAAGGGAAATTGAAATGGGGTTCGAAAAACCACCCATAAAGATACCTCTCAAAAAAGTGTAAGATCCATGAAGTTACCAAATAAACCCATCTCATAAACATGAATGGTCTACAACAAAAAAGAGAATATATATTTTTTAACAAGAAAAGTGTTAAACATCAAATTACTTAGGGTAATGATCATGTATATGGGACTCTGCTTCCTAGGTACTCTCCTCCATGACACAACGTCTCCATAAGACACGAACCATCGTGATAGGATTCCTACGCAACATAGTATCTTTGCAGACATGGACTTCTATCGGCCACTCTTCAATGTTTTCATCAGCAGCAGCATTGATCTCTCTCCAATCAATGATGTGTGAGTCATTATGATGATAATTATAGAGCTGTGATACATGGAAAACATCATCTATCCAACTCACATATGGGGGAAGTGATACTCGATACACCATGACTCCAACACAAGCCAACACGTAAAATGGCCCAACAAACCGGGGAGTATGTTTACTCCCGTGACCAAACCTGCATTGCCCATGACGGGGAGTCACCATTGGAAACACATGATCTCCAAAATCAAACTCCTATGGTCTAATCCTTTGACCAACATATGATTTCACACGATCCTATGTTTTCTTCATCCTGTCAAAAATAACCTAAAAATTATCTATTATATTTTGTACTAATTCTAGTCTGAGAATTTTTGACACTCAAAACTCAATCCAAAACAAGGGAGAATGGAATAGTCAGCCATTAAATTCATTAAACGGTGCCGTACCATTGGTGGAGTGAAAACTATTTTTGTAAGAGAACTCCACCAAGGGTAAGTGCCTCATCCATGATCCTCCAAAATCCAAGAAACAAGAGCATAACTTTTCATCAAGAGTCTGGATAGTCTACTCTATCTGATCTTTTATCTGTAGATGAAAATTAGTGCTAAGGCATAGCTACGAAAAAAAAGAATGATGGAGACATCTCCACAAACTAGAGTTAAAACTATGATCTCAATTGGAAATGATAATCCTTGGGACTCCGTGGAATCTCCCCAACTCTTCCAGAACTGCTTTGACCAGACATCCACTGAGATCAACTCCCAAATTTCAATAAAGTGGGATAATTTCATTAAACATTCCCCTAAAACCCAAATAGTATCATGTCCTACCGAATCATGAGGTAATCTAGTAATAATGTCCATTAATATATCCTCCCACTTTTACTAAGGAACATCTAATGGCTAGAGAAAACCACTAGTCTCACTATTTTCAGCCTTGAATTTCTTGAAAAACAAACATCAAGACACACACTCTTCCACTGCACGATTCAACACTTTCCACCAAAACTGAATCCTCAATTATTGGATCATCATTGTCATGCTGGGATGCACAGCTAAAGGGGGACTTAGGATCCCTCTGAGAACCGTCTCATGAATTTCAAATATAATAAATAGTCTTCTGTGATACAACACAAAATGTTGTTTATCCTAGGACCAAACACCAGGGGACTCTCCACAAACAAATTGGCCTCTCTAGACCCCCACCTAAAAATACCCCATCATTGAATCTTCCACCTAATACAATAGATATGACTGCACCGTCATCTAGAAAATAAAACCTCTTCCCCCAACTTATCCTATATCAATATTTAATGCTAAATGTTCTTCCATAACTATCTAGAAATCACTAGATTCACATATTTCATCACCACGTGACTTCCTGCTAATCGAATTATCTACAGAATTCTCCATTCTAGGGGAATAGTAAATTTTAATTTCAATTTCTTAAAGGAACACCTTCCAGAAACGCTATCGCATGATTAAGTCATGCTGGGAGAAAACAAACCTCATGCACTTATGCTTGGTGAAAACAAAAAAAGCTCACCAATGAGGTAATGTCTCCACAAATTCCGAGAAAACACCACAAATTACATCTCAAGAACATGGGTTTAATTGTTATGTTCATGAAGACGTAACTTTCGAGACCCATAAAAAACAATGGATCTTTGCTACAATAGAACACGACCTAACCCCAGATGTAAGGAATCTCAGAAAACATCAAACTGAACTCTCTCTTCTAGAAGACCAAGTACAGAAGAACCTACTATTTTCTCATTCAGATAGTCAAAAGCTGGCTGACACAGATTAGTCTACATGAACACGTGATCCTTCCTGGTCAATGATGTCAGAGGAGTCGCTTCCTGAGTGAAATCAGCTACGAACCTCCTACAGTAGCATGCAATACCATGAAATCATTACACCTCTTCAACTATATTATGGGATTCCAAAGACTCAAATTCTACTTTCATCAATGAATCTATAGCTACTCCATTCCAGGACACAACATTTCCCCAAAAATGCACTTCTAGATCCGAAAACTCAATCTACAAAATCATCTGAAACTGCAGATGTTGACGAAGTACTACCAAAATGGAATATATATACTCTTAATTCTCCCCCTCAGACACGGAGTACATAAGTATTATGTTGATTAAAACCAAAATGAACATATTTTTGAACTCATAGAACATCGCGTTCATCAATCCCATGAACACAATTGGAGCATTCGTCACACCAAACGACATTTTAAGAAACTTGAAATGCACATGATGAAAACTGAAAGTAGTTGTTGGGATATCCTCATCCATCAAACACATTTGATGATTTCATAATTGCAAGTAAATATTTGAGAACAAACATCCACCATTCTATTTTTTGAACAAATCATCAATCTGTGGAAGAGGATATTGATTCTTCGCGATAACCTTGTTTAAGAGATGATTATTGAAACATAACCACAAAATATCATCATACTTGTTCTCGAAAAAAACCAGTGCACCCCAAAGTGACACACTGATCCAAACAAAACTGCATTATAACTGTGCATCAAGCTATATAGGTATCTCTCGTAACATAGATGTGGCCATCGTATATGGATACATATTGTTTGGAGATGCTTCTGGTTGTATCTTTATTCCTAACTCGATATTTTGTTGAGGGTCTAATGATACATCATCTTCTAGAATAAAATTAGCTTACCCTTCTATGGTCCTAGGAAACGCCAAATTTTGAACTTCTGAAGATATCATCATCAGCTCATCCATAATGGTTGACAAGAAAAGAACACACCTCTCCCCCATCTGAGTCCCTCACTCTCCAACAAACAACATTGGCTCTCCATCCGAATAAAATAAAACAAACAACCTCTTGAAACAATCCATGATAGCCTTCATAGAATACAACCAATCCTTGACAAGGATTACATCATATGGTTGTATCCATAAGCATTGAAAATCTCTCCAAGAGTGGTGCATCCCCATAACTAGCTCATATACTCTGCATACTTCAAACAAGTTATCTTGATATCCAACTGGTATAGTCAATGCCAAGGGCATTGGAATCGTACCAATCACATGTACCAAACATGGGAAAGGGTAGGAGATATGAAGGAGTGTGTCTCTCCCGAATCAAACAAGGTAAACACAAAAGTAGAAATGATGAAAAGGGTACCTTGATAGACAATATGTTTGCCAATTACTGGCAATGCTAATGCTTAAAGCTGACAACGACCTCTTCCATGGCCTCTCGGAACCTGATGAAGACCACCACCGTGGACGATCTCTACACTATAAGGATTGGGAGTGTCCTGGGGTTGTCCACTACCTACCACATCTACTCTAATATGATCCAATGTAGGTGCAACCTGCTGCTGCTACCTCCGCAGGAACTGCCTCAATAGAGGAACCAGGAGTGGAACACCTAGTGCACGATGACTGCTCTAAAAGTTCGGGCACTCTCACTGCTGATCAATATGACCATCATAATAAAAACAAGTGTCTGATCCCATGGTATATACCTGAGAGCCATTACCCTTTGAGAAACGAGATGTTGAGGGATTGGACCTAACCCCTACCAAACAGAAACTCTTATTCCCTAAAAACCAAGAACCTCGGACCACATCTCTACGTCGTGATGAATCATGAAGAATCCCATATCACGAATCTCTAGTTCTATACAATGACCTCTCGATGAACTCTGCCCTCTTCAGTCCCTCAAGATATATCTTCATCATTAACGGGGTGACCTGGCGCTGGATTTAGGGATGCAAATACTCCTCTAAATGCCTCACCCTGGACTCCTCATCTGGAATTAAGTATGAATAATATTTTAAAAGGCTCCAGAAATGGTTTACAAACTATAATACACCAGATCTCCCATGTGAAAGAGTAAGAAGATCTTGGTGACGAGATGCCTTCGCGGTCAATGAAATAATCTCAACTCAAAACTTGTCTTGGATCTCCTACCATTAGATCAATGACTGATTGAGATCCCATAGAACAAAAACCACCATTTCCTCTCTGCTCCATGAAGCATCATCACAATTAAAGACACTGAGTGCTCCTTCTGAACAATGATCGAACTAATCCCTATTTGATCCTCATCCAACTAGTTATATATGACTGTATCTAGAACGGAGCCCTTGTACTTTTGTGGACTCTGGAACTGAAACTCGTGGATTTTCCACCACTAGGTGCCATGGTTTTCAACTTATGCCCTACAATGATCTACGGACCCAACTTACTAGACATCTTCAATGCAATCCTGATGACTATTTCGACCTAGATCCAAACATTCAAAATAACAAATAGTTAGAGATCAAAATCCTGGAACAGGGAACACTCAAAAATGATTATTTAATTTTTTACATTTATTCATGTTAGGTTAAACTATCCAAAGGTCTCCAAATAAAACATAGTCACAATGAATAAGGATTTATGACCCTTTCATAGGTCTCTACCCAGATACTATTATAACCTCATTTTATAGCCATTGTAAATGTAATGGTTTGTGCATCAGATCAAAAGGGGCCCTAAATACAAATGTCTCAGCCAGTCTCCAATTTTTACATCACTTGAAAAACATGACTGACATCACTTCTCTACCATCCCATGCATCCTCACCTATGACTAACACCAAAATTCATTTTATCCCTTAACCAAACCTTTGATACCACTCTATCACGACCCCCCCCAGAATGAGTACCCCTCTTGGGATGAAAATGTGAAAAAAAGAGATAGTGACCACCCGAAGTCCTGCCTCATGTAGGCCCCGAGTCAATTACTAGCACTGAGGGTATAGTAAACACACAATTGAGAGGCCTTGACCACTAAGGGAACACATGTGGAAGAGAGAGACAGGACATACACAAAACAACTCCAACTAATACATCAATAGAAATGAAATCTTGTGTACACAAATGTAATGTCATGAAAACTACAACAAATAAAAAGGGAAAAACTCCAAATACCAAAGGAATGTAAAAACAGAAACAACCAAAAGCCCGAATAGCTCCTGCAACCCCATGAGTGAAGAAACTATCATGATATCCAAACATTTCTAAGTGACCAAAAAAAATTTATATATATATATATACATAAATATATATATATGTAGAATATAATATTATATTTAATTGGATCCTCCCAAGAGCCTCTAATGAAAAAAAATGAAAGCATGCGAAAGCATAGTGAACAAAAAGTGAAACTGACTCCTCACATAAACCGGTATACTAAGTTCTCAGCCTCACCATGGATACACACACCATATATCGAATACAAGATTATATATTATAATAAATAATTGCATGAGTATCCCATACTACTTACCCTATGTTTTGATTATTTTTTCCATCATCGGACATTCTATTTCATCTCTCTCTGAAAAGGCTTTCCCACATACACATGGGAAAAGCACCACAACATGAAAATTGTGTAATAAAACAACCACGTCTACATGTTCAAAGTAACCATGTATTTACTAGAAGCCACCATAGCTCGCATAACTTGCATCATACA
Organism: Viscum album; assembly: GCA_963277665.1. NCBI lineage: Eukaryota > Viridiplantae > Streptophyta > Magnoliopsida > Santalales > Viscaceae > Viscum > Viscum album. Next base: position 1,727,586,679 of record OY728119.1, on the reverse strand, counting down.
TCTATCATTATACCTCATTCCATTACATCCCCCCACACCAAGTAAGGATCCTCAATCCATAGAAGCCTATACAAATTACACCTATAGTAATCCTGAGGAAAATATATCTAGAATATTTGAATGTGAATAAACACAATCCATTCTATCCCTCTCCACACATATATGGGGAAAACTAAACCTTATTCCTAATAGCACAAGTATCTTCTATGACAAGAGAGTGGGGCCAAAGGGGGTAGTCATCCATCTGTCCTCCTACTAGAATATTGGGGACCCCCCCCCCCCCGGTATAAGATTCCTAAAGGTGTCAGTTTCCCTTACTGAAGGGGTGGAGTATCATATAGAAACACAAAAAAATACAGAATATACTATTGCTCACAACCATGCTATGGTCATAACTTAGTCTTAGACTCAACTGCAGCCAACATCTCTTAGACAACCGGGTGCCACTTCTAATTCTAGGTATCCTATAAGTACAAAACCATTTAAAGAGATTGATTATATTTCTTTATTAATTTGTTATTATTTTCATTTTATATTTATTAATTCTTAAAACATTAATTAACTATAAAATATTAAATATTTATATTTCATTTGGATCACACCCAATGTTCAATGATCCATTAAATTGAAAACATGTCGTTGCATCTCAATAACATCCAAACCCATCGTTTAAAATCATTTATTCAATCATTTATTAATAATATTATTAGTTTCCCATATTCCTAGGCATTTTAGAAAAAACAATTTCAGCTACTAAACAATAGGGGCTCAACATATTGGGTTGGTGAACTACCTGTCGAGTATTTCCCACATATAGCAAGAGAGTAGAACCATCCTCCCTCAGGAAGGAAAACACTGCAGGAACATGGCATACCATGTACTTCTTCTTCCCTTTTAAAATGACAGTAAGCAGACCAACTGCCTTTAGATTTGGTGAAAGTAAAAAAAGATAAACAACCAACAATAATCCACAAGCATCCAAACATTCATATCCAACATGTTCCATCATCACCGGTGTCCACCACACATATCAGAAAACATTATGCCAATTCCATTATTATTCAATGGTCTTTAACATTTTAACTCTGTAGTTGCATGTAAAATACTATAGAAGAAATGAATCCACAACCACAAAGAGTTTTTGTGACCCTTATATGAGAATGATCCATATAATGGATCACGATCACCTCCTCCTGTGACAAGTGAATCAACGCAGAGATGCAGCGGTATGACCGCATGAACCGAATCTCAAGGAAAATACATTATAATAATGAAGATGAAATACCATAATGCGGAAAGGAGAAATATGAGAAGATTAACCTATAATAAAGATGATAAAACATAACTTATATCGATGAAGGATCGACCCCTGCTGTTTGCACCAAAATAATTTTTGTGCATGTAGTATAAATAAACATAAAGTGGAAACGATCTGAGGATCAATGTTTGATCAAAATTCATTTATGGGAAGATGGAAATGATCAAATGCCTCACACAAGGTAGAGAAATGGTGTAATGTATCTCATCCCTTTAGAAGATATATGAATTAATGGTTTAAGATATGCTAGTGTTTCCATTAAAACATGCTCGCATTAAACAACATGGTTTGACAAAGTATAAAATCTCAGGCCATAGGAAAATTAATACTGGAGTTATGGGATTTTATTCATCTTTAAATCCTTTAAAACAAGACCATGAATCTATTTTACATAAATGAAAACGTCAAATGTGAAATCCTATAAGAAGCTGGAAACACTGTTCATGATCTTGGAAAAACTGTACACCTATGGATCCTAGAAATAATGTACACATACTGATCCTGGAAACACTATTCAGAGAATGAATCACCAATGATGATAGTACTGTTCATAGAATGACTCACTGATAATAATGGTACTGTTCATAGAATGGCTCACCGATGATGATGGTACTGTACACAGAATGACTTACCATTGGTGATGGAAATGTCCACAGAATGTCTCATCAATACCAATTGTAATGTTCACAGAGTGAATCACCGATACCAATGGTACTTTTCACAGAATGAAACAATTATTACCAATATTACTATTCACATAATCACTCAATGATGTTGATTGTTCTTTTCACAGAATGACTCACCGATTGAAGTTCGCACATCGGTCTCACTGATTGAACTGTCCACATCGTTCTCACTGATGGAACATTCCACATCGGTCTCACTGATTGAACTCTTCACATCAGTCTCACTGATGCAACTATTCCCATTGGTTTCACCGAGGTCACTATTCACACAGGTCTCACCGATGAAACTGTTAGCATCGGTCTCACCGATTAAACTGTTCACATCAGTCTCACCGATGGTACTGTTCACATCGGTCTCACCAATGGTACTCTTCGCAATGATCGTACTGATGAAACTGTTCCCATCGGTCTCACTGATGGAACTATTCACATCGGTCTCACCGATTGAACTTTTCGCAGAATTGGAAATTTAGAAAAGTGTTTGGATATGTCACCATGACCACTAAAGCTCCTCAGGATCTATATTTTCTTAATGGAATGGACCAGAGAGTTTTGGGAAAATACATAAATCTATTGTTAAATTTATAATAATTTTATTTTCAGAAATTAAAAAAATATATATATATTAATATTTCTATTTACTATTTCACACATCACATTCAATGTCACCAACATAATCTTGTATTGAAATAGGAAACTGATAAATAAATTGAAATGGTTCATAAAAATTTATTTTTTCTACCAGGAGTAATAAAAATCCAATATTATTGTTATTTATGTAATGGTTATACTACATGGAGTATAATTTGGGGGTTTCACAACTCCAAAAATCATTAAAAAACTAAAATGTAAACATACTATAACCAATTAATTTTAGCATCACATACCTATGTGATTCCAAGTTGGATAAATCAATATTTTGTTTCTATTAATCCATAATAAAAATCCATTTCTTTTTATGTAAATATTTTTCATCACACTCTTATATATAAACTAATTTTATTCTATATATGTTAATACATGTACCCTTTTGACATATATATGGAATCCATGCATTTATTTTTAAAAAAATATACTAAAATTATCAATTATGACCTTATGATATAAAATTAATATGAATTTAAACAAAGTTGTAATCCTTTTTATTTTCTTAATTATTTCAGTTCCCACAGACTTAATCAAATAATATATCCAAAAAAAGTTTTACAAAAAAGGACTCATATTATAATATTTCAATGTGTATCATCGCTATTTTCTCCATAGATGTTTCTTATTATTTTTTAGTATATTAATTATTTTAATACATTGATTATTGATAATGAGACATTATTATACTTTTAGTATGTTCCAATGGATATCTAAATTTTTTGAGTGAAATATATGATGGCCTTAAAAATATAATATAAAACATTTAAATATAATAATAATTTTTTTATATTCTGATTTTAAAATATATTTCATTTTGTAATGTGATATATCTTGTACCATTGTGTTATATCTAACACGTCTTGTAATATTACAATTTCGCTTCCAATGATATAATAAATTACCCAAACAAAATTTTATGTAGAAAATTAGAGAACACAATAACAATAAATTTATCAAATAATAACAATGAACATGAAAATTATATAACCAATAAACCAAGATATACTGTAAAGGCTGTTGACCCCACTTGTAGTACCCCCAGTTATGGGTACATAACCCCATTCCTCACGTTTTTATTTAATTTTATGTGTATTAAATAGAGAGTTTCCATAACATAGGTATTTTCCATAAAATAGAGAGTTTCAATAAAATATAGAGCTTCTATTAAATAGAAAGTATCCATAATATAGATATTTTCCATAAATTTGGATGTTTCAATAATGTTGGTTGTTTCCATAAATTAGGTTATTTCCATAAATTGGGGTGTTTCAATAATGTGTGATGTTACCATAAAAAATGTGTTTCCATAAAAAGGGTAAAGGCGAAGTATGGGAGAGTTTGGCGTTTTATAAGGAGTTTTGGTTCAATTATTAAGATCACACTATCCATACACGGTTTTCACAAACCTTGTGGTCAAATCTTGCGCAGAGGTCAAATCTAGATCCTATTTTCCAGGAACATGCTCCTTTTTAGTCTATTTATTTAGTTTTGGATTCAAAACCACTATATTTCAATAATAGTCTCCCTTTAAGGCTAGAAAACCCTTCCCATTTTAGTTTAAGCCATTCCAGAGCTTTCCCATGGAGATTTCGAGTCTAATTCTTGGGGTATGTCACTATTCTTTATGGAATTTTCATGATTTCTTGGATCTTCCTAGATAAAATTATCCATTCTCTATTACTTCATATATAATAACCTATAGTGGGTAGATATACGTTTTTGGATGCCATGTATTTCAATGTTGAGTCGTTATATTCCTAGGATAAGCGATCTAAGCCCGCTCTTGGAGAATCGACATGCTTTCTTGTGCGTTCTTCATCTATTGTTAAAGTTTCGTCAAGACCATCGAGGTTGGTGGATTCACCCTCATATCCTATTCAAATCATTTATTGTCTTAGATTCAATTTGTTTTATTGATTGTAAAATTCCTGAAAAAATATTCATTTGTGATGATTTATAGTTTTTCTGAAATTGCATGATCTTGGTGAATAGTTGTGAAAAGGGGGTTAAATTTAAAATGATTATTTTAAATTATGGATTTACTGTATTTTTTAAATTTTTTATGAAAAGGTGGTTTAAAATTGAAATCGTTTTCAATAATAATGGAGTTTTATTGAAATGGATTGGAGTTGAAATATATTGTCATTGATATGGTTTTGACGGAAATAGTTTTCAATTAAAAGGTGTTTTTATTGAAAGGATTTTTTTTGGTTTGATTGTTGGAAATATGTGTGGTGTGTTCATATTTCATATATGGGGCTTGGTTGAAATATGAACTTGTTCTTGGTTACAATGGATTAATTGCACATGGGAATTACATATACAGGGCTTGGTTGAAATATGACCATGTGCGTGGTGCCAAAGGATTGATGGAACATGGGAATCAGTTACCTTGTGACGACTTGGTTGATTGACAATAAATCACTCATGAGTATGGATCTGTCATAAATAATAATTCATGGATGGTAGAATGGGTTGGGAAATGGTTGGTTTTTTCAAAAAGGAATGTTTGTGAAATGGTTTTTAAGTTTGTTTTTTTGTTTTTTTGGAAAAATAACTTGCGGGAAAATTTGATTTAATTGAACTTGGAATGCCTTTTATTATGATTGGTTTTTGAAACTTGTTTATATTTATATTTTGAGAATATGTTTTATATAAACTGTTTTTATATAAATGTTTCTCACTCTCCTATTCTAGTGGTGTGAGTAGGGAAGTCATTGGGGGAAAACCTACTAATTTTTATACTCACCCCTACTTTGGAACATTTGGGCTTTTGGAGATGTAGTATTCCTAGACACAAGTAACGATACACCATCTCATTTCTAGTGGTTCATGGTGATTCTTGAGTGATGTGGTGGTTCTTGGAGCATTGATCTTGGTGTGGATCCACAGACTGTGTCATGGTGTCTTTTGAGAGTCTTGAGTTTTTTTTCCGCTGTTGTGTACTTTTATGTGTTTGAACAAAATGATGTTGCTTAGCTGTCTTTTAATTGTCCATGCATCATATAATCAATGTTTGGTTATGCTTGGTTGGATCATTTTGTTATTTCTTAAAGGGTAAATCTTCCAACACCTGTATTTAAAACCCTTCAGCATTTATTTCTTGCCTTTTGTGTCTTTGGGATGTCTCTTAAGGCCTAGTAATGAGTCATTGTGCTCTCAAGACAATGATAATTGGAGGGTCATTACAAATGGTATCATCTTGTTCGGTCCTTTCCTAACATGTATTCATCGATGTTTCTAGTTTTGGAGATGAAATCCCTTATTGTATATTCCTTGGTTGGGAATCTCAGAAAGGAGTAGGATTGTCAGAACATGGAATGTATAACATAAATGTTCGTAGCTAACCCTTTTATGTTGAACTTAATGTTCCCATGGATTTGGGTAAATAAGTATATTGATACAATTAGAGGATTTTGAAATCCCATTTTCATGGGTTTAGCCAATTAGACTAGCATGCCATGCATTATAGAGGATTGACTTCACACTAGGAGTGCTTACATAATATTGAGAAATGATCATTTTTAAAAAGTATGTAATTTTTTTTCAAATGAATGATTTTGAAAAAGCGAATGATTATCGTATTTTGAAAATGGTTTAATTCTCAAATTCATGTGAAGTGGTTACAAAACTGGTTGACCATGGGAAAATTGATGTTTAAAAAAACAATGTTGTGATAATTGATGTGATTGAATTTGAAAATCTAAGACAATACTTGTTAGAGAGTGAGATTAATGGAGTTTGGTTTTAGTTTAGAAAATGGAACCTGGTAGGTTTCATAAAAACCAACCTAAAGAAGCTGTGGATAATGTGGTTTCACCTAAACCACATGTGAAACAAGATCTGTTTCATTGTATTGTCCAACCTTTTCAAGCTGTGGACATAGGGAACCGGAGAAATGAGCCATGACATGTGCATCATACCATTCAGTTCATGGAGTAGAATCCACCCAATTTCTAGGGTGATTTCGAACCTCAGAAGGCAGAGGTGTGGTTATGTAGGACAAATCGTATCTTTGACTGAATTAGAACACCAATAGGGCTAAAGGTCAAACTGGCGACGTACATTCTCAAGGGTATGGCACATCTGTGGTGGGATTTAGAGGTTCATGCTAAATTGGATGAAGGACTTACATGGGAGGATTTTGAGGAATTGTTCAATAAATAGTTATATCCTCATAGGTTCAAGATCTAGAAAATGACGATCTTCTTCAGCCTGATACAAGATAGTCTCTCTGTCACCGAGAATGCTGTTATGTTAATGAACATAGTACACTTTGCACCAAAAGTTGGGGAAAGTGCCCCTTTGAAGGAACTCATATTCTAATCAGGAATACGGTAAGAGATTCTATCTATTATTGTATTAGATTTTATTACAGACAATACATAGATGATGAACAGAGCGACTATGGTTGAACATGATATCTAAGGATCTATGGGTGGAAGCATGATGATACATACAGGAAATGGTGGGAACACATCCATTGGGAATAAAAGGAAAAGGGTCACCTATTTCCATGGTGCAAGTGGAAATCAGAACCCGGCGGCTAGATCAGTAAACCTTCTTCCACAACCCCAGAGCAAAGCAGGTTGTTTTCAATGTGGTTCACTTGACCACATAAAGAATGATTGAATAGAACAACCTAGAGAATGTCATAATTGTAACAATATGTGACATATTCAATGCTATTGTCATAGTGCTCCTAGGTCAGGTGCTCGTGACAGTTCTATGTTATTGCAATCATCGTATGCTTATACTGGATGAGGACAATAGAATTAGTATCATCAGCAGAGCAGAGCTAGCCATGGTGACTCTACTAACACCATGACTCCTCAACGAGACCAACCTCAGCAAAGCAAACAAGGAGAACAATACATTGAAGAATAAAATGTATGGAGCTAAGAAGATGATTATCGATAACCTTACAATACCATATACAGTGAGAGGTATGATTCTTTTGAATTCTAAATTTTTTAAAGTGTTGTCTGATACTGTTTCATCACATTCCTTCATTTCTTCTCGTGATGTTTACTTTCTTTGTTTAAAACTATAAATGATGCCTTCTGTTTTGAAACAACAAACTCCTCTTTGTGAAAGATAACGCCAAGCCTTTTTGTGTAGACCATGTGCTATAACTATTGATGGAGCCATGTTAAAATGGGTCTTCTCAATGTTGGATATTTATTTCTATGATGTAATCCTCGGTATGGATTGGATGACAATGTTCAAGGCTCAGATCGACTGTTATAGGAGAATTGTTAGTTTCATGACTAAGGAAGGTATCAAGCATCTTTTTAGAGGAGAGAGGATTATAAAGAAAGGTTTGAGGAGAATGTTGGCACCGATGGTGGTAATTATATCATACCAAATGGAATCATTGTATTTGGAATCAATGGAAGAGATCGAGGAAAATAGCTTTACAACTATTGTGGATCAATTTCTAGATGTCTTTCCCAAGAAATTCTCCAGGCTACCACCTCTAAGGGAAATGAATTTTATGATCGATATACTTCTGAGGAAAAGTCATATTTCCCTTCCATATTATATGATGGAACTAACAGAGTTACTATAATTTAATGTGAATTTAACGGAGCTAGAATGAAAGTTTTTTATTAGACCATGTATGTCTCCATGGGCAGCACCGGTTTTGTTCGTAAAGAAGGCATATTAAACTCTTCGTCTGTGTGTTGATTATTGTAAGCTTAACAAAGTTTCAATAAATAGTAGATATCCACATCTACACATTGATTATCTATTTGATCAATTAATGGGAGCTCAGTGTTTCTCCAAATTTACTTGCGATCAGTATATCACCAATTGAGGGTTCGAAAATAGGATATTCCAAATACAACTTTCAAAAGTAGATATGGCCACTATGAATATATAGTCATTAATTTTGGTCTAATGAATTCCCCAGTATTCTTCATGGAATTTATGAATCAGATATTTCAACAATATCTAGATTCATTCTTGGGGTTTTTTGGATGACATTTTGGTCTATTCAAAGACAATGTCTGATCATGAGGTGCACCGGGAAACAGTGTTTCAAATCTTAAGAGATCATTATTTGTATTCCAACCTATCAAAGTGTGATTTTTGGATATAGTAAGTAAGTTTCCTTGGACATGAAATTTCTAAAAAAGACATTTTTGTTTATCTTGAAAAGATAGAAGTCATTATATTTTGGTAACCACCAATGAATGTGTTTGAGATACGAAGTTTTAGTAGTCTAGCTGGTTACTACCGACTCTTTGTGTGTGATTTCCCATGACTAGAATCACTGATGACAACTATGAAAAATAAGAATTCTCCATTACAATGGGTGGAGGAATTTCAGAAGTCTTTACAAGAACTATATGTTTCGATTACATCGTCACCTATCTTGATCTTTCCAAAATTAGGACAGGGGTATGTGGTGTATTCTGATGCTTCTGGATCATGGTTGGGTTGTGTTCTCTTACAAAGTGATCTTGTGGTTTCTTATGGTTCAAGATGGTTGAGGTTGAATGAAAATAATTACCCAACACATGATTTGGAGTTAGCAACAATAATCCATGATTTAATAACTTGTAGACATTTTTTATTTGGTGATAAATTTACTGTGTTTACGGATCACAAAATCTTGAAACACATTTTCTCACATCGAGATTTGAATATGTGGAAAAGGAGGTGGATGGAGTATCTCAAAATTATTGACATTGAATTTATGTATACATCGGGGAAATGAAGTTAAGTGGTGGATGCATTGTTTAGATATTCATATGCTCAGTTATCGAAAGAAGCTTCAGAGGAATGGCGGTTGATGTCATTTTTTTCTGGCATGCATGTTGAATGTGAATACTGAGGTGAATTTGTCATTTTATTTTCATCTATGCTTGTCTGTGTTTTAGTAAATTTGTTCAAATATTTATAAACGTCAAATGATAATGTCTAGTTGTATGTTCAAGACTCAATGATAGGGAGACCATTGATGGATGGAAACTTGATGGAGGTTCAGATTTGTGTTTCAGATATTGGATGGTTGTACCAAAAGTTTGTCAGGTTAAACTACTTCATGATTACCACCATTCAATATGGGTTTTACATCTAGGTACACAGAAGATGTATACGTCATTGAAGGCACAGTTTTGGTGGAGCCGCATGAAAAGGCAGGTGGCTTAGTTCGTCTCGTAGTGCCTAACTTGTCAGCAGGATAATGAAGATCATCAGAGACCAGATTTTATGTTATATTCTTTGCCCATCCCATTGTTGTAATGGGATCAAATAATAGTATATTTTGTTATAGGTCTTCCATGAATAGTCCATAAACACATTGCCATTTGGATGATAGTGATTTGTCTTACCAAGTCAGCCCATTTCATCCCAATTCGTGAAAATCATATGGTGGAGGACCAATCAGATATCTATATTCAAGAAGTGGTAAAGAGGCATTGTGTACCAGTTTCAATAGTCTGAGATAGAGTTCGAAGGTTCACATATCATTTCTGGAAAATCATTAAAACAAGCCCTTGGATCTCAGTTGACTATGAGCAACCTGTATCATCCTCAAATGGATGGTATATCCATGTGGACAATACAAACATTGGAAGACATGTGGATGGCATGTGTAATGGATTTTGGAGGGTCATGGGAGGAACATATACCCATATTGCAGATCTCATACAATAAAAGTTATCAATCCCTAATATGCATGGCTCCGTTTGAAGCATTGTATGGGCGTCCTTGTCATTATCCACTATGTTCGGTGGAGGGGAAACATCACTAGTCAGGCCCAGCCTTGTCCAAGAAACAATAGAGAAGATCCAGTTGATTAGAAATAGGATGGAGACAGCTAATAGTAATTAGAAATCACATGCAGATCACTGTCAAACACCATTTTCATTCATTGTGGGTGATCATGGCTTCTTGAGGATCTCTCCAAGGTTTTGAAATCGTCGTGTTGGGAAGTAGGTCAAGTTATATCCTAGATAAATTGTCCATATTGATATACTAGAACGTGTTGGAAATTTGGCATATCAGTTGGCATTACCACCATGGTTTAGATCGGTGCATAATGTCTTCTTTTTATCGTAGTTAAAAAATTTCACCCTAATCCTGACCATGTGATCAGATGGGATCACGTTGAGCTAGAAACAGATGCATTACTGGTAAATATTCCAATGCAGATCATGGATAGACAAGAGAAATTCTTTAGTGGGAAAATCTTCGGCCCAATGCATGTTTTATGGCAACATGGTCAGATTCAGGAAGAGAGTTTGGAACATGAGAAAGAAATGAATGGGAAGTGGCTGAAACTATTTTTCTCAAGTAGGGGTTTTCGACTTTACGAGGATGGAAAGACCAATGGTGGGGAGAATGTAGTACCCCCGTTTTCGGGTACATAACCACTTTTCTCGTGTTTTTATTTAATTTGGTGTGTATTAAATATAGAGTTTTCATAATATAGAGTGTTTCTGTAAAATAGAGAGTTTCTATAATGTATAGATATTCCATAAAATAGTTATTTTCCATAATATAGAGAGTTTCTATAAATTTGGGTGTTTCCATAATTTTGGTTGTCTTCATAAATTAGGTTGTTTCTATAAATTAGGGTATTTCATTAATGTGTGATGTTTCCCTAAAGAAATGTGTTTCCATAAAAAGGGTAAAGGTGAAGGATGGGAGAGTTTGGGGGTTTAAAAAAGAGTTTTGGGGAAAAATGTAATGTCACACCATCCATACACAGTTTGCACAGACCATATGGTCAATGATTGCGCCGAGGACAAATCTATATCCTATTTTCTAGGAGCTTGCTCGTTTTTATTCTATTTATTTCATTTTAGCTTTAAAACACCCCTAATTCGATATTACTCTCCATAGAAGGCTGGATAACCATTCCTACACGGGTTGAAGCCATTTTGGAGCCTTCCCATGGTGATTTTGAGTCCGATTCTTGAGGTATGTCACCATTCATTACGGATTTCTCTTGATTTCTTAGATCTTCTTAGATCTACCACTATGATCTACATTCTTTCTCATATTTGAACCTACAATGGGTAGATATACGTTTTTTAATTCCGAATATTTAAATGTTGAGTCTTTATCTTGATAGGATAAGAGATCTAATGCTACTCTTGGAGAATCTACCCACTTTCTTGTGCGTTCTTCGTCTATTGTTAAAGTTTCGTCAAGACCTTCGAGGAAGGTGGCTTCACTCTCATATCCTCTTGATATAATTGATTGTATTATTTTAAAATTTGTTTATTGAAAGTGAAATGCATAGAATTTTTTTAAATTATGATGATTTATGGTTTTTGTGAAATTTTGTGATCATGATGAATAGTTGTTAAAAATGGGGTTTATTTTAGAATGATGATTTTAAAGTATGGATTTTCTAGAATTTATAAATGGTTGATGAAAAATTGGTTTTCAATAGAAATGGTTTTCAATAATAATTTTGTTTTATTAAAATTGTATGGAGTTGAAATGGTCTGTCATTGAAATTGTTTTGATGGAAATAGTTTTCAATAAAATTGTGTGTTTATAGAAAGGTTTATTTTGGCTTGATCATTGGTCATATGTGTTGTGTGTTCATATTGAATATGTAACATCCCAAGTATGTAATGAGTAATAGGTATTTTTATCTATGTCTATTAATGAATGAAATAGTGTTTTAGAGTCTTAAAATGAAAATAAATCCAATCTTAAGCATGGAATACACTAATATTTTTAAAAGATTGTTTTACTTCCTTTTGATGGAAAACCATTTTTAAATCTATCTTTTGAAAATTTTATAAGCTATTTTTTTCAAAATAAACTTATTAATTATGATTGGGACATCAAAATTTACTTTGTCTGAATTTTTGGTATTTTTCAGACAATGTTCATTTTTTAATGAATAGTGAAAAATACTGCATTTTACATCAAAACTGATTTTTAATCTAATTTATTTATATGATTATAGTATCTTTTGAATTGGTTTTGAATTGAAATTAGAATATATTTTTACCATTTAATCCAATGGTGGTCATTGAAATCAATTTCACATTGAAATTAGACTTATACTGGTGTCAATCTTTTGATACTTATTGTTTCATAAAAAACACGCTATTTGTCATGATATCGGGAATTAATTATTAAATTAATTAATGTGACTTATATGTTTTGAATTTTTTAAAATAGAATTCATTTTTTAATTCTGAATATCAAATATAGTTTAGGGTGAATTTTTGGTATTTTTCTGAAAAACATAAATTTTTGATGAATAGTGAAACCACTAAGTGGTACATATAAAAACTGATTTTTCGTTTAAATGAAATTTTACCACATCTATGTTTTGAATTTCAAAAATCCGACATACATGGTTGTCATTAAGATGTAAAATGAGGTTCAATGAGATTAAAATAATTTTTTGGTCAATAGTAACTGTTAAGTTCTTAATCGCGATTAAAGGTAATTAGTGTAGTTTAAGGTAAAAAAAATGCTTTAATAAAATGAGATGAGATTTACACATGTCCTACCCTCATTGGATATGTCATGGCCAACCAAGAAAATCCATGGGTCATCTTGGGGACCCCATGGAGACACTTTGGTTGGGAAATGACATAAATAAATTTTTATTTAATGTAAAAGTAAAAATGACACAAACATGACATGTTTTACTAAAAAAACATTTACATGAGGATATAAAGATCAGATTTTTGATTATAAATAGTCATTGTAAAGCTAAAAAGATTTCCTACATCATAGTATTTTTTTATAATATTTAGACTTTAAATAAATTAAATTATTTTTGACAACATGATGATGCAGCAATGACCTCATTATTTAATGATTTAAATAAACTGGAATGATAATGTAAAATCTAAGCCCTAAACATGGCCAAAACCTATTGGATGGGTGGATTTCGAACCCTTATCACCTTATCCTCGAAAAAAAACAATTTTGGACCTCTTAAATCCGAATACCATTTTAAAATAAAGTGGCTTTTCTTTACCTTCCAAGAGTGCCCCTCCTCTCCTCTTATAAAAGGCCCCCACATCTACCTCCTTACCCACACTCCCAAAGCCTTTGGCTCGGCCAACCCCTGCCCATTATGTCTCTCCACATACCTCTTTTACTCCTTGAAGCCTAACTTTGGGAATAAGTCTTCCCAAGGAAGCTTTTGAGCACAAATCAAAGAGAGTTACCCGATTTTAAGGTAATGTCTTCTTCTGAGTCCTTTTGTTTGATTCTGCTTCTCCAACCCCTTAAACTCTTTCTATTATTTTATTTTGTAACAACTCCCGTATCCTCAATATAATAGGATGTTTCTATAAGAATTATTCGAGCTACACATACACACACCTACATCTACTGGTTAAAGGACATACAGTTTCCGTGGATGGTGAATTTATGCCTACCGAAATGATGATTGTTCAAAATTCTTTTAACACCTTCAAAGGTGTCCATTAAGATGAAACTATATTTATATATGATATATAATATGTTTATGTTTTCTATAAGCTTATCTATTTTTCATTTTGGGCATACCTTTATGGTTTCCATTATGGGTAAACACGATATCTTCATTTAAGGAAGTGCAGACTACCTCCCCCTCAAAGTGATTTGATTCGTTAAATACCATATGTGGGACATATAAAGGACGGAACTATGATATTATATATGAAATTATACTGGAATTATAATATACCATTATATCATTATGATTACATTCTATAAAATACGAAACTGAAATGAAAGTAGCGTTAATGCGTACGTACGGCTTACCGTCTCCATGAACGGTGCATTTCATTTATTACCTCTAAATGATTATGTAATATTATAAATGCATGTATATACTGGATATATATGATATATAAATCATTATTATAATTATGGATATAATGGATACATGACCAACTTGTAATTATAAAGGGTTTATTTTTTACTCAAGTACCAATGATCATTAAAACGACCGTTATTAACTTAAATAATTACATAGTGTTCATGACATGGAAATAAGTGATATAAAAGGAAAATTAACTTAAAAATTGTTCTCAAACAAGTATAAATTAACTCATGTTTATTATTCAGGACATTAATGAACGATCGAGTCAAGTCGGACCCGAGGTATGGGACTTCGTCTCAATCTCCTTTCATTGAGGCATATTTTGTTTTACACACAACCTCCTTTTATATGGTGTATAAACACCTTTGACTTTTACGTTTAATCAAAAGGAATCTTTTTTATACGAAGCTTTTACTAAATGACAAAAGGGAATGTGTTTTTCGTACATATGCGGCGACAACGACTTCTCCGCCGCCGTGACCATTATTTGAGTTTCAGCTTCTTCTACAAGCCATTATTTTTTTAAAAGAAAAATAAATACCATGTTATTCTTTTCATTTATTTTGGTATTGAAAATGGTTTTCATAATGTTTTTATATTAATGTGTTGTATTGATATCTTGTGATTTAAAGGTGGAAATGTTATGTTTCCTTTATGCATGTTTTATGTGATACGATTATGATGAGGTTCATGGGCATTATTATGAAGACGGTTGGTTCCGTGATAAAATAAGGGCGGGTGAGCCCGATATAGCTCTCCAATACATTGGGTAACGCGAAGGAGTGAAACATTAAGGTTTCTCCGAAGATATTTAGGGAATATACTGTGATGGGTATTCCAAACGTAACCAAGAGGGTTACTCCCTACGTAAAAATGTTATGATTGCCTCATGTTACCTTTTAGTCTTATGATTTTTATGATTTATTCATGATTTTCTGAGGTATGTTAAAGTGCTTATGTTTTATGGGTAATGTATGATTTCATTATTATGTATATATGTTCCCATGTTTCCTTTCCATATTTTTATATCCCTTACTGAGGTTTTTATGCCCATCCCAAGTTTTTTGAAATGTTTTTCACAGGTCAAGGGAATGGTACAAGATATGATGATAGTCTCAAGGAAGTGTCTAGAAATAATCCATGTTTTATTTTAAATATGTTTCTGTTGATGGGAAAAATGAATGCTATCTTTTATGTAACAACTATGTTTAAATGTGGAATGTAATGAAAGTTTTATGATCAAATTCTCTAAAACTCTAATCCTGAAATGATTCTCAATGTGTAATCTTGTAATAACTCAAGATTAAGTAAGGTTTAAGGCTGGGGCCGTATAGTTGGTATCAGAGGTCAGTTTAGAAAACTTTAGGAGTTCGAATTTTATTAAATGATTATCCAAAAATATTTTTTTATGGTCAGATTAAAGTGATATAGTATTTGAAGATTAACATGTTGCTTCATCTAAGACATGTTTGTTCAGAATGGTTTTCTACAGAGGAAACAGGGAAGCAGTTCTAGGAAGGCATGGAAGAAGGAAATAACCTTCCGAATCAGCATCCTGAGATGGTCGGAATTGGAACTGAATTGTTTTTTTGTAGTAATGGCACCGCTGACTCAAGCGATAAATGGAGTTGGTATCCATACATGAGATCAGCCAGATCAACCGCAGAGGAACATGTCAGTGGTGGAACATTTCATGAGGCAACATCCCCCATCATTCAGAGGATCATCTGAGCATGTGCTAGCTGAAGGGTGGATTAAAGCACTGGAGAAGATTTTTTATGTCATGGGGTGTTCAGACAATCAAAAGGTTAGTCTTGCTATTTATCGTTTGGAGGGTGAAGCAGATCAGTGGTGTTTGATGGTTAAAAATATCAGGGACGCTGATGAGATTGATGCTCTCGACTGGGATGAATTCAAAGGTATGTTTCTTGAAAAGTATTTTACTATGTCTGTTCGACTTAGGATGGAATAAAATTCTTGGAATTGAGGAAAGAGGAAGACTCAGTGGCTACCTATGAAGAAAGGTTCCCTCGATTGGCAAGGTATGCTCCAAATTTTATCCGAGACCTTGATAGTAAAATCAATCGTTTTTACTCAGGATTAATGCCAAAATATCGAAGGTAATTAGCTTCTCGTGAGTTTAAAAGTTATGAAAAGCTTGTTCGATGTGCTGAGAATGTGGAAATGGAGTTTTTCGATGATCAAGTGTTCTATAACAACCAGCATAAGAAGAGACCGAGGTGGTAGGAGAAAGTGAATAATTCTTCAAAAATGTCTGATGGTAAGAAATCTATGTTTCCAGTTTGGGATAAATGTGGAAAAAGACATGCTGGGGAATGTCATCTGAATTCAGGAAAGTGCTACTGATGTGGTAAGATGGGACATAAGGCTCGTGATTGAACTGGAAAAGATCAGGGTGAAGGTAAGACCAAATTTGATTTACAGTTAGTGAAATGTTATAAGTGCAATGAGATGGGTCACTATGCAAACGAGTGTCCGAAAAAGAGATTGGGTGATGGGAAGCAGTTAGACTACAACCAGAAATGGGGTGGTAAAATCCTTTGCAACTACTTCAGCAGATGTTGGGCCATCAAATAAAGTTGTATCAGGTACTTTGTTTGTTTTTTCAGATTATGCCAGTGTGTTGTTTGATTCGGGGTCTACACATTCTTTCATCTCTGAAACCATTTCTAGTAAAATGGGAATACCATATCAAGAAATGACTCCTAATCTTTTGGTAAAAACACCTGGGGAAATGTTGAGGCAAAAAGAATTTATAAGAATCTTCTGATCCTTATCTGTGGAAAGAACCTACTTGCAAACCATATTGTTCTACCTCTAGTAGAGTTTTACATTATCCTGTGTATGGATTGGCTCGCTATTTACCATGCTAAGATTGACTGTAGAGCTAAAGAAGTTTCTTTTCAGAAAGACTTTCAGTTTGTGTAAAAGAATGAACCCTTACTGTTGATAACTTATCAAGAGGCCAAGAAACTTGTAAAACATGGAAATGAATGTTACCTTGCACACATTGTTGAAAACAAGGGAACTGTTCAGATTAATGATGTGCCAGTGGTAAATGAGTATCCTGATGTTTTTCCTGATGAGTTGCATGTAATAATACCAGATCGGGATGTTGAGTTTACTATTGACTTATTTCCTGAAGCTAATCCAATTTTAAAACCCCCTTATCGAATGGCTCAAATTGAACTTTTAGAGTTGAAGGAGCAATTTGCAAGATTTATTAGAGAAAGGATTCATTCGACCTAGAACATCCCCATGGGGTGCTCTTGATTTATTTGTTAAAAAGAAAGATGGTTCAATGAGACTTTGCATTGATTATAGAGCCTTGAATAACATTATTGTTAAGAACAAATATCCTTTGCCTCATATCGATGATTTGTTTGATCAGCTCCAGGGAGATCAATATTTTTCAAACATTGACTTGAGATCGGGGTACCATCAGCTGAATGTAAAGGAAGAAGATGTTCCGAAAACCACGTTCCGTACAAGATATGACCATTATGAATTTATAGTAATGCCTTTTGGGCTAACCAATGCACCTGCTGTATTCATGGACATAATGAATAAAATTTTCCATGAGTTCTTGGATAAGTTTGTGGTTGTTTCCATTGATGATATTTTTTTGTTTTCTAAAAGTAAAGAGGAGCATGAAAGAAATTTAAGGTTTATCTTGCAAACCATAAAAGAAAAGAAACTGTATGGAAAATTCAGCAAGTGTGAGTTTTGGTTTCAACAAA
Source organism: Viscum album (assembly GCA_963277665.1). Taxonomy (NCBI): domain Eukaryota; kingdom Viridiplantae; phylum Streptophyta; class Magnoliopsida; order Santalales; family Viscaceae; genus Viscum; species Viscum album. The sequence goes on along the minus strand of OY728119.1, from coordinate 1,727,568,457 downwards.
TTTCATTCCTTGGTCATATTGTTTCTAAAGATGGGATAACTGTTGATCCTACAAAAACAAAAGTTGTGGAAGACTGGCCAAGACCCACAAATGTAACTGAGATTTGTAGCTTCCTTGGTTTGGCAGGCTATTACCGAAGGTTTTTTAGAAATTTTTCACGGTTATCTAGTCCAATGACTAAGCTAACATGGAAGGGTGTTATGTTTTTCTGGACAAAAGAATGTGATGATTGTTTTCATGAATTGAAAAGAAGATTGGCGAATGCTCCAGTTTTGGCATTACCTTCCAGGAATGGTGATTTTGTTATATACAGTGATGCTTCATTGAAAGGACTTGGTTGTGTCATAATGCAGAATGATCAGGTAATTGCTTATGCTTCACGACAGTTGAAAACTCATGAGGTAAATTACCCTACACATGATTTGGAATTATATTCTATTGTTTTCACATTAAAAATTTGGAGGAATCATTAGTATGGAGTAAAGTGTGAAATATATACTGATCAAAAACATTTAAAGTATATATTAACTCAAAAAGAGTTAAACATGAGACAGAGGCGATGGCTGGAATTAATCAAAAATTATGATTGTACAATTCATTACCATCCGGGAAAAGAAAATAAAGTGGCTGATGATTTGAGTTGAAAAAGTAATGCTTCATTAGCAATGTTGTGTTTGGAACGTGATCCTTTGGTTAAGGATTTGATTAACATTGGAATAGAAGTTGTTAGTGCAGGAAGTTCTTCTATTTTGTTTTAGGTATCAGTGAGATCATCTCTATCAGATAGAATCAAGCAAGCACAGAAGCAAGACAGTGAGTTGTAGAAAAAGGTAGAGCTAGTTCAGAAAGGTAAGTTTCCTGAATTCAACATTGATAATGATTGCGTTTTGAGATTTGGGAAGAGATTGTGTGTGCCTTGTGATTCACAGTTGAAGAGAGAGTTGTTATGTGAAGCTCATAGTTCTCTATTTTCAGTTCATCCTGGCAGTACTAAGATGTACAGAGATCTTCGGGAGTATTACTGGTGGGATGGAATGAAAATAGATATTGATGATTTTACTGTGAAGTGTTTGACATGTCAACAGGTTAAAGAAGAGCGGCAGTTACCGAAAGGGATGCTTCATCGTTTACCAATACCAGAGTGGAAATGGGAGAATATATCCATGGACTTTGTTGTGGGATTACCGAAGACATCTCGAGGTAATAATGCAATATGGGTTATTGTTGATCGGTTGACTAAATCTGCTCATTTCATTGCTATACGAGATACTTTTTCCCTAGATCAACTTTCCCATTTGTATCTTAAATAGATATTTATGTTATATGGATTTCCCCTCTCCATTGTATCTGATTGTGATCCCAGGTTCACTTCTATCTTTTGAAAAGGTCATCAGAAGTCGTTGGGTACTCAATTAAATTTTAGTACAGATTTTCATCCTCAATCAGATGGGCAGTCAGAAAGAACAATTCTGAAATTGGAGGATATTCTACGTTCTTGCTCTATGGATTATCAGGGAAGTTGGGACCAACATCTTTCTTTGGTTGAATTTTCATATAATAGTAGTTTTCATTCCAGTATTCAGATGACACCATTTAAGGAATTATATGGGATGCGGTGTCGAACTCCAGCTTTCTGGGATGAAGTGGGTGAAAGGAAGTTGATGGGGCCAGAATTGGTAGAAGAGATGGCAGAAATAGTTCAGATGATTTAGAAGAACATGGGAACAACTCAGAGCAGGCAGAAGAGTTATGCGGATAACCGGAGGAAGGATCTATCTTTAGAGGTAGGTGATCATGTTTTTCTCAAGGTTTCTCCTTGGAAAAGTGTGATGAGATTTGGTAAGAAAGGAAAGCTGAGTCCAATGTTTATTGGACCATATGAAATTCTGGAGAGAGTTGGATCAGTTGCATACTAGGTGGCTTTACCTCCAAGTTTATCTCAGGTACACAATGTTTTTCACATTTTGATATTGAGAAAGTATATGCCAGATCCATCTCATATTTTGAGTCCAGAGGTAGTTCAGCTGGAAGAGAACCTATCTTATGAGGAACAACCGGTCCAGATTCTTGACCACATGGAGCAAGTGTTACAGAATAAGGTGATTAATCAGGTAAAGGTTTTTTGGAAAAACTATATGATGGAAGAGGCAACATGGGAATCTGAAAATGCAATGAGGGATAAGTACCCCCAATTATTCAATAAGTAAATAAATTGTGGGGATGCAATTTTCAAAAGGGGGGATGGATGTAACATCCCAAGTAAGTAATGAGTAATAGATATTTTTTTCTATGTCTATTAATGAATTAGATAGTGTTTTAGAGGCTTAAAATGAAAATAAATCCAATCTTAATTATGAAATACACTAATATTTTTAAAAGATTGTATTACTGCCTTTTGATGGAAAATCATTTTTAAATCTATATTTTGACAATTTTATAAGCTATGTTTTTTAAATTAAACTTATTATTTATGATTGGGACATCAAACTTTACTTTGTGTGAATTTTTGGTATTTTTCAGACAATGTTCATTTTTTAACGAATAGTGAAAAATACTGCATTTTACATCAAAACTGCTTTTTAATCTAATTTATTAATATGATTAGATTATCTTTTGAATTGTTTTGAAGCGAAATTACAATATATTTTTACCATTTAATCCAATGGTGGTCATTGGAAGAAATTTCACTTTGTAATTGGACTTAAACTTGTGTCAATCTTTTAATACTTATTGTTTCATAAAAACACGCTATTTGTCATGACAGCGGGAATTAATTATTAAATTAATTAATGTGACTAATATGTTTCTAATTTTTTAAAATAGGCTTCATTTTTGAATTCAGAATATCAAATATAGATTACAGTGAATTTTTGGTATTTTTCTGAAAAAATTCTATTTTTGATGAATAGTGAAACCACTAAGTGGTACTTATAAAAACTGATTTTTCGTTTAAATGAAAATTTACCACTTCTGTGTTTTGAATTTCAAAAATCCAACATTCATGGTTGTCATTATGAAGTAAAATGTGGTTCAATGAGATTAAAATAATTTTTTGGTGAATAGTAACTCTGAAGTTCTTAATCGCGATTAAAGATAATTAGTGTAGTTTAAGGTAAAAATAATGCTTTAATAAAATGAGATGAGCATGAAACATGTCCTAAACTCATTGGATGTGTCATGGCCGACCAAGAAATTGCATGGGTCAACTTGGGGACCCCATGGAGAAACATTGGTTGGGAAATGACATAAATAACTTTTTATTTAATGTAAAAGTAAAAATAACACAAACATGAGATGTTTTACTAAAACAATTTTTACTTGGGGTTATAAAGATCATATTTTTTATTGTAAATATAAATTGGAAATATAAAAATATTTCCTACATCATCGTATTTTTTTTATAATTTTTAGACTTTAAATAAATTAAATTACTTATGACATCTTGATGATGCAGCGATAACCACATTATTTAACGATTTAAATAAAATTGAATGATAATGTAAAATCTAAGACCTAAACATGGAAAAAACCTATTGGATGGGTGGATTTTGATCCCTTATCACCTTATACTCGAAACACATCAATGTGGGACCTCTTAAATCAGATTAACATTTTAAAATAAGCTGACTTTTCTTTACCTTCCAAGAGTGCCCCTCCTCTCCTCTTATAAAAGGCCCCCACCTCTACCTCCTTACCCACACTCCCAAAGCCTTTTGCTCGGTCAAACCCTGCCCATTTTGTCTCTCCACATCCCTATATTACTCCTTGAAGTCACACATTGGGAAGAAGTCTTCCCAAGGAAGCCTTTGAGCTCAAATCTAATAGAGTTACCCGATTTGAATGTAATGTCTTCTTTTGAGTCCTTTTGTTTGATTTTGATTCTCCAACCCCCTAAACTATTATTATTATTTTCTTTTGTAACAACTACAATATCCTAAATATACTAGGATGTTGTTATAAGAAGGATTCGAGCTAATGTTACACACACCTACATCTAATGGTTAAAGGACATACTGTTTCCGTGGAAGGTGAATTTATGCCTCCCGAAACGATGATTGTTCAACATTCTTTTAACACCTTCAAAGGTGGCCGTTAAGATGTGACTATATTTATATATGATATATAATATGTTTATGGTTTCCTTAAGCTTCTTTATTTTTCATTTTGGGCATACCTTTATGGTTTCCGTTATGGGTAAACGCGATATCTTCATTTAAGGATGTGCGTACTACCGCCCCCTCAAAGTGATTTGATTCGTTAAATAACATATGTGGGACGTATAAAGGATGGAACTATGATATTATATATGATATTATACTTGAATTATAATATACCTTTATATAATTATGATTCCATTCTATAAAATACGAAATAGAAATGAAAGTAGCGTTCATGCGTACGTACGGCTTACCGTCTCCATGAACGGTGCATTTAATTTAATACCTCTTAATGATTATGTAATATTATAAATTCATGTATATACTGGATATATATGATATATACATCATGATTATAATTTTGGATATAATGGATACATGAAAAACTTGTAATTATAAAGGGTTTATTTTTGACTCAAGTACCTATGATCGTTAAAACGACCGTTATTAACTTAAATAATTACATGGTGTTCATGACATGGAAATAAGTGATATAAAAGTAATAATGAACATAAAAAAGGTTCTTAAACAAGTATAAATTAACTCACGTTTATTATTCAGGAAATTAAAGAACGATCGAGTCATGTCGGACCCGAGGTATGGGACTTCGTCTCAATCTCCTTTCATTGAGGCATATTTTGTTTTATACACAACTTTCTTTTATATGGTGTATAAACCAATTTGACTTTTACGTTAATTAAAAAGGAATATTTTTTATACAAAGCATTTACTAAACGAAAAAAGGGAATGTTTTTGTCATACGTATTCGGCGACAACGACTTCTCTGCCGCCGTGACCATTATTTGAGTTTCAGCTTCCTCTACAAGCCATACTTTTTTTAAAAGAAAAAAAAATACCATGTTTTACTTTTCTTTTATTTTGGTATTGAAAATGGTTTTCATAATGTTTTTATATCAATTTTTTTATTGATATCTTGTGATTGAAAGGTGGAAATGTTATGTTTCCTTTTTGCATGTTTTATGTGATAAATTATGTTAAGGTTCTTGGGCATTACTATGAAGACGGGTGGTTCCGTGATAAACTAATGGCGGGTGAGCCCGATATAGCTCTCCAATGCATTGGGTAATGCGATGGAGTGAAACTTTAAAGTTTATCAGAAGAGATTTAGGGAATATATTGTGATGGGTATTCCAAACGTAACCAAGAGGGATACTCCCTACGTAAGAATGTTATGATTTCCTCAAGTTACATTTATGTCTTATGATTTTTATGATTTATTCATGATTTGATGTGGTATGTTAATGTGCTTATGTTTTATGGGTAATGTATGATTTCATTCTTATTTATATATGTACCCATGTTTCCTTTCCATATTTTTATATCCCTTACTGAGCTTCTTATGCTCATCCCATGTTTTTTGAAATGTTTTTCACAGGTCAAGGGAAAGGTACATGATATGATGATAGTGTCATGGAATTGTCAAGAAAAAATCCATGTTTTATTTTAAATATGTTTCTGTTGATGGGAAAATGATTATTATCTTTTATGCAACCACTTTGTATAAATGTGGAATGTAATGCATGTTTTATGATCTAATTCTATAAAACTCTAAACCTAAAAAGATCCTCAATGTGTAATCTTGTAATAACTCAAGATTAAGTAAGGTTTAAGGATGGGGCCTTATAGCATATACGGGGCATGGTTGAAATATGCCCTTATGCTCGGTGCCAAAGGTTTAATGGTACATGGGAATTACATATACGGGGCTTGGTTGAAATATGACATTGTGCTCATTTCTAATGGATTGACGGCACATGGGAAATAATTACCTTGTGATGTCTTGGTAGATCGGTGAGAAACAGCTCATGAGTATGGAACTGTCATAACGAAGCATGATGGTTTCATGGGTTCAGAAATGGTTGGGTATGCCAAATAAGAATTTTTGTGAAATGATTTTTATGATTTTTTGGTTATTTTTCTGGAAAAATAACTTTATGGATAATTGGTTTAAATTCCACATGGAATTCCTCTAGTTATGAATAATTTTGGAATCATGTTTATATTTAGCTTTTGAGAAATTTTTTTATATAAATGTTTCTAACTCTTCTATCCTAGTGGCATGAGTAGGGATGTCATTGGGGAAAACCTACTGTATTTTATACTCATCCCTGCTTTGGCAACTTGGTGCTTTTGGATATGTTGTATTCTGAGACACATTTAAAGCTAGGGAATATCATTTCTAGTGGTTACTGGTGATTCTTGGGTGATTTGGTGGTCCTTGGAGCATGGAGCTTGGTGTAGATCCATGGAGTGTGTCTTGGTGTCTTTTGAGAGTCTTGAGTTGTTTTTCCGCTATTTTTTACTTTGATGTGTTTTACTAAAATGAAGTTGCTCAGTTGTCTTTAAATTGTTCATGAATCATATAGTAAATATTTGGTGATAGTTGGTGGGTTCATTGGGTTATTCCTTCAATGGTAAATCATCCCCAACTTGTATTTGAAACCCTTCGTCATTTATTACCATCCATTTGCGTCTTGGGGATGTCTCTTAAGGCCTAGTAATGAATATTTGTGCTCTTAGTCCAATGAGAATTCGTCGATCATTACCCCACCTCAACCACCATTCAAATAATTTAACAATATGCCACACCGACATACATACATTGTTTTAGAATATGTATAAACCAGAAATAAATTGATTTAAATAATAAATAACCAATTAAAAACATATATCCAGAACCGAAGATCAAAAAATTTTACCCACATTTTGGAGTCCCCAAAACTATAGTCATTAAACAACATATCTGTAGATAAATGAATAGAAACCACCAGGAATACTTCTCTTAGGACCTCCCTAATAAGATATATGTAAAATCCACATCAATTATGATGATTACTCATTAATCAATTGAAATAACAGATCCTAAAAACCTATTGGTAGAGCACATATCAAATAATTAGAAAAATAACATTAACAAAGAGAATTCTGTAATACATATCATCATTAATTTTATGATAAAATAATATAGAATCATGTGTAAAAATGGGCTTAGAAATGAAGGAATAGGGTTTGTAAAACCCTTTTCATGTGGTTATATATGTGTATACTCTGAGGGGTTTCTAGATTTTGAAGCCTCCTCAGCCATATTTCAAAAATAATTTACCAAAATATTCCATGTTAAAGAAATTGATCACAACCTCATCTTTTTGGGTTATATATCTATTCACCCAAATGGCCATTTCATTTATTGTATTTACACCAATTAAATAACACATAAAAATTGACCCTTTACCCTATGAATGGAAAACTACTGATCCTTTTTAGATAATTGTCACACAAACACTACTCCGTAAATTTGTGAAACTAAAATAACACCAGTAGTAGCTCCAAAATATCAAAAAAATATTGGAAACCATTAAATTTACATAAACCTACATAGATATAGGATTCCAAAAAACCCATTTGTGAAATACATATGATTAAATTCTATTTGTAATTTCATACCTAGAAAAATTTGGGAAAATATATAATGCATGAAATATACATTATGAGATTATAATAATGTTTCTATCATGTGTGATTAATTAATTTTTTAATGTGAGGGGTTCATTGGTTATGCTTTCTGAGATGGTGAATTATTATATTTTCATGAATGATTGGTTAATTAAATACAAAAAATAAATGTTATGTTTGATTGTTAGGAAAAAATTACCAGGAGTGATGTGGTGTAACACATGGTATCATTTTATGAGTTGTATGATGTGGTAGTATTGAAAAATAAACTAAATTTATTATGTGATTTTATTGACAATGATGGATATATTTTTCTCTAATGAGAGGGTTTAATTTTATACTCACTTCAAATTAAACAAATAATTTATCCATTTAGATATATATATGGGTGGGGATTTGAATCATTAATCTATGGATATATGATTGACTGTTTGGTAATTGAATATATTCAATACACCAGAAAAAAATATGATTAATATCGACTGGTGTATTTTATATATTCAATGTGTTTTTTATTTGTGAGTATGTGAGACATAACACAGATGATAGTAGGACTTAATGATCATAGGAAATTTTATATGGTTTCATGATATCCTTTTGAGTTCTTATTATTTTCAAATATTTTCCTAATTTTTTATCTATTGGGACTCATTAGGTAAATATGGGAGGTTCCTAATTTTCATTATGTTCTTTTGACCCTCTAGTCCCTAGATTTCATAGAGCATGTTTGTGGATATTCAGTATGACTCGGTCGATTATCACACATTGGTCAAAAATTGAATTTATTATTGAAAGATTTACCTGTATCAAATAACTAATACTCAATGTAATTAATTACTTTTGAAAACTAAAACCTCATATGTACATTATAAAAAAAAAGTAAAATATTTTTATATAAATTAAAACAACATTAACAATTTATTGAATGTGGTTGGAAATTCATATTGAATTGTTTAATGAATATTACAATAGACTACACAATAAAATATTTATCCCTGTGGTGTATCCTTTGATAAACTGAATCTCAAAATTTTGTTTTGTTAGGTACACCTCCCACCCATGACAATCATTTATTTATTACATGCAATGTAAGGGTGAATGTAATATATTTAATAGGGTTTTAGAGAACTAAAATGATTCTTGGGTAATCCAAAATCAACACATCACATAAGTTACTAACTACTTATATATAACTCAAGGATTATCATAGAGTTTTTTTTGTATTTAGTCAAACATTTAAACAAATATGATAATGTTTATCATTATGAACCCATTATTGACACATAATTGAGCGTTCAATCATCATATATATTCATCATGATCCTTTTTGTATATCAAGAAATAATGATATCATGTTTATAAGATAATTTGAACTAATAACATTTAACACATAGATGCCTAAATGAATCATGGGTTTTTCCTATGAAACATATCAATAAATTCATTATAATTTGGCTTTCGATTTTCCATTTCATAAAATATGAATTTACTTAAATAATTCCTAATATTAATATATGATATTTTGAATATGACATGACTAGAAAAGATAATAACACTTTATTTATATATATATTAACATAAAATATATCAATATCACTTATAGAAACTATGGGACACAAGAAATATCTTCACATTGACATTGTTCCATTTCACAATGAATAATTTGAAATACAAAAAAATGAAATAATTTAATAAAATCCATTTTAATATTTATAAAATAGTTTTTTAATGTTATCATACGTCAAAAATGTATCAAATCATCTAAAATAAATATTTAATAAAAATCGAAAATGATTTTTCAATAAACTAAATAAACATCAAATGTAGAACTATAAGGATTATAAGACTACTTTTTATTTATTTATCCAATATGTGTGAAACCATCAGACATTATATAATTCAATATAGTTATTAATTCTAATATTAATAAATTTATTTAATGAGTGTCCTATAAAAAAAATATTTGTATAAAATGTATTACATTATCTATAACTATATTTATCAAAAACATGTTTTTGTATAAACATATCCTGTAGATATTTGATAATGACTCATGAATTTTATTGTAACCCTTTTTTCAATGAAATCATTTAAAATCAATATTTTTTTAATGTTTTCTCACACAGAATACACATGTGTTCCAAATTTTCAAAGTATAGACTATCGAGGTTGATGAATAATTTAGATGTCTATTACTATTACTATTACCATGCCCCATGTTCCTTTTCTAGTAGATACATGAATAAAAAAATTATAATTTATAGTCCATAGAAATTTCATATACTTCTCAATGAAGGGATGATATATCATACACATCATAAAATATTATAAATATAATAATTTTTTATCATCAATATATGACATGAAAAAAACATACCTAATGAGAACTATTTATTAATATGTGAAGGACATTATAATAATCATCACTTAGGTTAACAGTTCTAATGATATATATCCTTCTATAATATGGTGTTTGTAAAAAATTCATCAAATATACCCAACATTCCTAAAATAGACGTAGTGTATATCCCTTCAGGTGGATAATTGAGAGTCCAACCAACACAAAAATGAATTTTTTTCATTTTAATTATTCAAATGTCCATTAAAACTAAACAATTAATAAAATTATCATTTAATCATAATGTATAATACTACATGATTAACATCCATTTCAGGTAACATGAATTAATACATTTATAATTCAATTATGATTTTAATTTTCAATGGTATACATCCTATATGCATGAATTAAAATATATAGAATGAAATTGTATCACCGAATACAAATTATATTTAGAAACTCCTTTTAAAATATATTAAAAATACATACATATGTGTTTATATGATTATATATCCAATGTTAGATGACCATAGATTACTTATGATTATTTTGTTTCTATTTTATTCATAGAGTCATTATGACATTATAAAATTTCTTAAAACAAAAGCAAGAAAACCTAACAAAAAACCCAGAAAAAATTTCTAATTGATAATATGTATATGAAAATAATATTTTATTAATATTGAGAATATATAATTATATTCACAATATTATAATCATTAATCATGAAAAAATATGGAAATTAATTACATCAAATTTAATAAATATAATAACTTCTATTTTGTACATAAAACTCATTCTATGATCATATTCTACATTTATCATTGAAAATATTCATTAAACATTTACCTTAATTTAACTATAGTCAATTTGTAAAATAATACCTTATCTGTTTAATATATATCATAAAACACTTTTATGATATAAGGTGTGATTAGAACACTATTTTAATTGTATGATATTTTATTTTTTCACATTATGGTAATATGTTTTTTTATTAAAACTTTTACTAGCCTCTTAAAATATTTATTTCTAGTAAAAATGTTCCATTGTACATAATTTTATTTATAAATATATATAATACATTATTCAATTAATTTTAAATTTTTAAAAATAAAATACTAATATGTACATGATTTATTAATTATTATAAAATGAAGACAATAACCTTTTAAAGGGTTATATTTTTTTGGACCAGTACCATAATTTGATAATAATGATCTAGTATAATTGATATTTCCTTGGATAAAAATATTTTATCATTGACATCATTAGAAATTATCTATATAATTATATCAGTCCAAAAATTATGTACTACAAAAATAGTCTCCATTATTGATAATAAACAATTTCATATAATAAAACTGTATATCAAACATGATAAAAATATTAAAATAACACAATATTTATTATGATGTATCTAATAATTAATGTTAGATTCCACATCCAAATCCTATATTTACAAACCCATTGTATCAATGGATGAATGAATATATTATAATGAGAACATTTATTCTCCTACTTTTATTATAACAGCTTAGAACCCACACTCTCGGATATTGTTATGAAATAAAAAATATAACATTCCCTTCTCAGAATCAAATTATTGTTATCCGATTTCTTCATCTAAACCATAAAACATCAAATGGAATATTTGGATTACATACAATATGGAAGAATTTTTATGTTTATAGTTTTTGGGAATTAGGAAAGACCCAAAAATAAAAAATATATGGCTTTAAATGAGAATTTATTTTTTATTAACCATGGAATCATTTTTAAAGTTAATATATAATAATCATCCATATGATATGAATTCTTGACATCATATATTCAAAATAATTCTTTAACACCTGGTAAAATTGAAACAAATGAAAGGTTAACATAGATTCTCAGTTAGTTTGAACATAATCATGAATAATTTAATTAAATTAATGAACATAAGTGTGTATAAGGGTATGATGACATAATCTAAGTGCATGATCGATTGAAAAAGTAATTTAATTTCATCAATACATGGATCATAAAATATGAAATCATGGAAAAGGATTGATTCACGAGATTTAATAATAAAAATCAATATGTAATGAATATTGATCATTATAATCATTATAAATCCATATGTTGAATAAATAAATCTTTTCTATACATGGGAAATCATTTTCGCATTACACTAACATTCACCCCTACGAATAGAATATTCATGCCGTCCACTTCAATACCAAATTAATAGTTGGTTTATCATATACCCACCAATTATTGGTTTAACACATAACCACAAGACATTGGTTTATCATGTAATCACTCCTCATTGGCTTATCACAAAACCACACAACATTGGATTATCACATTACCGCCCATAAAATGACCAAGTAACAATATCAAACCTTATAAATTTAATGATTTCATTTCATTATATCATCATTAGAATAAACATTATCCCATTTTAAATATTATTATAATGTGGAAAATAAATCCGTTATATATTAATTTTATTGAAACATTGTTATACCATTTAGAAGAAATGTAATCCATAATAATATCATTGAAGCATGATTATCTAGTGGATAATATATGGGTTCCAAAATAATTATTCGAAACATAGTTATGTAATGAAGGAAAAAAATTAATCCATAACAATATTAACAGAAAAATTATATACATGTAGAAAGGAAATGGTATCAATACCAATCTCTCTATAACATGATAAATCCATTGTAAATAAATGGGTTCCATAATAATCTCTTTGCATCATGATTAACCTGTGTAAATGAAATTTATTATTTAACTATATATTTTAAATACTCATAATACATGTAAAGAAATATTAAGTATCGTATAAATTAAATTTAACCCTAATGTAGGATAACAAACAATGATGGTTTTTAACATTGATGCCTGGAAATACCATTTAAAATATCATTAAAAAGTTCTTAAGGAAAAGATTCATTAATCATTCTATGGTTTCCCATACCATGATAAAACATTTGAATAACATTAACCATTAATGGAATATAGTTAAATGAAAATAAAATATTCCATATATTAAGGATATTATTGAAATAAAATGTTATTTGAGTAGTATATACACTACATTAATTAAGATAGGTCTATCATATAATAAACATATCAAATATGGAAAATTGTAACAAAAATTCATTCCAACTTTGGTAACATTGAAACCATAAACCCCTAGAATGATAGATACACAAATGGTTAATTATATACACATATATTAATGTATATGAATCATAAAAATCATTCATTATATATATATACACCACCCAACATAAATAAGTAGTGGATATGGAATAAATCTCAAATAAATAAAGGTGAAATTAGAAATCCACTTACATCTTGAGTAACATTTGAATTGTGATAACCATGAAATGATAGAGATAATTTAATCATTGAATGTCTTGAAATAAATGACAGTAATGATAAAGAAATTCATAGGGTATAGATACAACATATAAAATAACTAGGTTTATAATAAAAAATCTGTCTAAATAGAATGTAAATTGAGATGAAACCACTTACAACTAAAACATATTTGATGTGGAAACCCAAATGTAATAATCATTAAATTAATCACTTAATTTACATGGAGATAAAATAACTAATGGTATGATATAAATAAATAGTAATTATATATACCCCACAAAAAATTATGTTGTTAGTATTTAATTTATCTCATAGACGTAAAAATTGTGATGAAAATTCATTGCCTCAAGTCTAATTTTTCATTATTGTAATATATCTTCCTATATAATATAATTAAGTTAATTATTTAGATGATTCAGATCCTTTTCCGGGTTTATTGTTAAATTTTTAATTTATAAAAAAGTTATGTACAATTACATAATTTGTAATCTTTATGTTATATGTTTCGACAATATTTGGCTTATGAGTCCATCCTAAATTTCAAAGGTTGACTAAGGTCAAAGTGGTCATTATTTAAAGATCCAAAAAATTTCAATCATGATATAATAATCATAATTTTAAAACAATTATATGTTGAAAATAAATCATTAAATGTGGTTTGAAAAAAGGAACAAATGTTATGATCATAGAGATGGTTGGCCATACATACGCATGAGAAACATTCACATAATTTAATTTCCATTATGGAAATAAGGTAAGTAACTATTCTCCTTCCATAATAAAAATTATAGAATAAATAATTTTTTATTTAATTGTATATAATATTTTATATCATTTATGTTAATTGTTTTTGAAAATGGAATAATCCCATCACTTTAAGGGGTCGTAGTCTGAATGTCCATGAATGACGTTATAACTTTTTCAATGTGTGGAATGAAAATAAAAAAATGACATATTATATTTATAGGATGGTAATTATGTAATTAATATAATAAATATGTCATTTTATCACATATTTTAATTTAAACCATCCTCAAAAAATTCCATTTAATGTGTGACCGTATCAAATCACTTTGAGGATGCGGTAGTCCAGACGACCCCAAACGATTTAATCATATTATGAAAAAAATAGAAAGAACTATTGTATGTGTAATTTCATAATTAAATTAGATTTTATAAATTATAAATATCATATATAAACTATATTTCCTTCATAATTACCATCCATTTGTTATTTTGAGTGAAAAATGAATGACATTGTTTTGTGAGACTATAGTCTGCCATACCCAGGAATGGTGATTTCACTACACATTTAATGGGATTATGTGTATTTATTTGTCTATATGACAACATAAAAACATATAAGTATATTTAGTAGACTCATTTGATTATATATCATATAATAAGAATAATTTATATGGTGGAAAAAAATGAATCGAATGTTCTCATTGAGGAATGTTACCTCTTCTTCGTGTAACTCCTTTTAGTTTACACAACAATACATCAATCTTATTTTGTCATACTAATGTGTGGATTATAGAAAGAGTGTAAGTATGTTTTTAAATTATTTTTTCTAGGGATGGATAAGTAAAAAGGATTGACATGTTTGAATAGTTTGGGAGTGTTAGTGACTTTTTATAATGAGGGAGTGGACCCATTGGTAATTTTTTAATATATATGAATGCTCCCGAAATTTAAAAGGTCCCAAAAGTCTCCAAATTTGATAAATATATAATTATATAGGAAAAATGGTATATATTTTACCTTATCATACTTTTTTATATAATAATAGGTTAATTTTTACAATATATATTATATGTTTAATCATTATGTAAACTCGTTCTTTCATTAATCAATATAAATAATTTTAAAAAAATTCACTAATATTTTTTTAAATGATAATATTAAACAAATATAAATTACAAATTATGAATATTAAAAATTATGATTCCATTATTCCAAATTCCAATCCCATAATTCATATAATTTTATTAAAATTTCATCCCATAGATGAAACAGAACAATTAGTTTTAAATTTAAATATTTTAATGTTTGAAAGGTTTTTATATCATGTATCATTGTGAAATTGCATCCAATGAATAAATTGATTTAATGGGGTATAGTTGATCTATTTATTCAATAAAATTGATTTAACTATATAGTTTAATAACATTAATAAATCATAGGACAATTTAGTTTTCAATCAAAATTTAGTGTCACTCACTATTCGTCGAAATTTTAATTCTCTCAAAAAATACCAAAAAATATCACAAAGTAAATTTTAATATAAGTAAATAATATATGATTTTAATTTTATTATATTTTTTTTAAATTTTTAAATGTTTTTTTGTAAAATAAGTCTCTCATTAAATGGTGGAAAAAATACAATTTTAAAAAATATGTTATTATGACTAAATTTTGATTTATTCTTATTTTATACATATAAGTGTTAATATATGCATTTAAAAAAACTCAGTGAATATATAACATATAAATTTTATAAATAAATTTTAATAATAGGGATTTATTTAGTCTATTATGACAAAGCACATTTTGGGAAAAAATAATTTTTTTATAAAAAATCATCCTTTATATTCAATTAATAATTATTTTCATTTCTAATTAATTATAAGGAATTAATTTTATTAACATACGTATAAAATATTCTCATAAATTAGATGGTCTCATTCATTCCGATCAATCCACAAACCAGGTGTTAAATGCCATATAAAATATTTATATTATATTATTGCTCAATAAAACATGGGTTTTTGTAAAACACATGTTACCGAAGAGACTCAATGTTGTGTGAAGCATAAGATAAATATTTTTTTGCATAAAACACAAGATAAAATGTTCATTGAATCTAGTTAATGCTATAAAAATTATAATTAATTTTAAATATGAGATTTCTCTAAAATTCATTGGAATTTACATCATACCCCCATGAAATGAATTTCTCCCTTGAAATTAGTATAGATTAAAAAATGATTAAAACTTTTACAAATTATTTATTTATATTCAAAACATAAAAATGGACAATAAAACATCCCATTTAAAAGGTAATGTTGGAAACATAATGATCACCTAATGATATGCATAAATATGAATCCTCATAGGGAGAACATTGGTGGATAATTTGATGATTTTTTTAAATTCAAAACTAATTCTCATGGACTAAAAGAGAGAGATAGAGAATATCGTAAAGATGGAGTAAAAGAAAAACAAACCACAAAACAAAATAGTTGGGAAAATGTTATTTATATCATTATAGGATATAGAAATAGTGTAAATGTTTATTTCAAGATCATTATTGAAGGATTTATTTCAATATCTATACTGTAACATAAAGAAATATACTAACTTGAAATGTAAGTATTATCCATATACCAAAATCTCACCTTTTCATCCAGATGATTTGTATTTAAGATGAATTTTTCGCACATGAAGAAAAAAATTAATATTTTATTGACCACATAAGCATAAATGGTATATTCAATATATTGAACAGATCTTTAGTGATTAAAAATGGTTTTAACATTGTAAGATTATTACCAAAATATGAAAACCCCATATGATAAACTAAAATTAAAAAATAAATTCTAATACGAAAAGTATAACTAAATTGTTCCATAAATAAATTTTATTAAAATTTTTCCAACAATTCAAAACTAAGTTAGAATCCCTATTTTTAAAATCATTTGATCATATATTCTCAGAATATAAATAAACTATTATTAATCAAATAAAATCCAATCTGTTTCTATAATGAGCATAAATTTTACCTAAAAATGTCATCATGTTGATCATATGGGTTATAAATACCTCAAAACAAAAAATTACCCAAAAATTTCATTGATAATCTCAAAATGTATCTACATTAAACCCAAAATGTGTTGTATTAATACCTTGAAATTATTATCGTGATTAATATTATATTGTTATGATGGTATTCATACCTCTTATGATTTAATCATATGAAATCTTACCAATCTCTAATGTTATTTATACTAAATGTTGATACTAAATATAATATGATAACGCCATAGTCCTATATCCTATTTTAAAATCCAATAAATTACATTATCTACAAATATTTTGATAATTTTGATCAAAATTTCACATATAAACCTTTAAACATTGAAAATAAAACATGAATCACTTATATTATGGAAGACATTTTAGGTTTAGAGTTTTTGATAATTAAGAGAAACTCCAACAGAAACAATTCACTAGAATTATTTGACAATTTATCCTTCTTATCCATGAAATTATTTTTCACATTAATTGATCATCATTATCCTTATATAATCCATAATTTCTCTAACTATTCCAAAAAAATCATTAATCCTTGGAAAATATAAACATTATAATGGTGATCTCAGATGCTCATTAATGGTAAAAATAATCTTTAACAAGTGAGTTTCATCGATGATAATTAGATTGTAAAGTGGTATGAGGACATAATTAATGATAATGAGAAATTAATAAAAGAAATAATATGCATAAATACCTAGATTTTAAAATATACAAACATAGATAAGGAAACAGTTATATGAATCCATTATAAAAATCCATGTGAAATCAATATTAACCATTAGAAATTTTATAATCCAATATCAATCATAATGAATACATATATGTACATGGTAATTCATTTTCAATTCAATCTTTCATTTACACGTAAAAATAGAATAAGAATAACATCTTCTTCCATACCCCATGCATTTAAGATCTCTAACACACATACCCTTCATTTTTTATCACGTAACCATATGTCGTTGTTTTATCAATGAACTACCCATTTTATGTTTATCATTGAACCACTCATCATTGGTTTACTATATAAATTTCTATCAAATATTTAATTACTATTAAAAAATCATATGATATAAAATCATTCATTTCAACATAAAATCATAGGAATAACTGTTCTTAATTTCATAACATGATTTAAAATTAGAAAATAAATTGGTTCTATATCAATATTTAAGGAAAATAGTTATAAAGTTGATAAAAAATAGGTTCCATTAAAATCTCATTGAACAATGATTAACTCATGTAAAATAAATAGGTTTTATAATAATCTCTTTGAAATATCATTTTCATGTAGAGAAGAAATGTGATCCTTAACAATCTCACTGAAATGTGACTTACCAATGTAAATGAAATAGTTTTCATAACATTATCTTTGGAACATGATAAAACTAGTAAAATAAAACGGGTTCCATAAAAATATCTTTGAATGATTATAAATCCATAGAAATGTAATTCTTTCTTATTCAATATCATAAAAAATTCATCATCCATACAAAGAAAGAGAGAAAATGGAATCAAGGAAAAATATATGCAGTGGAGGATAATTAACAACAAGATTTGTTGATGTTGATGTATGGATATACCATTAAAATCACACCTAAAGAAAATAATCTTTCGACATTCCAATTTTTCTTATAAAAAATAAATGAATGTGAATCAAAATCCACTTTAATGGAATAAAATTATAGTACATGTAGAATATCAATACAATAAGGATATTCATTATATAACTTGTTAACTGATTAGTATATACATCTCAGTACTATATCTATACTATAGCAGTGCTGTAGTAGCAGAGCTACTATTGCAGCAGCAAGTACTATAGAAGCTACATGACACTGTAGCGGCAACATGGCACTATATCAGCAGTGGGTACTATAGCAAGCAGGGATACTGTAGCAATTCATTTCACATAATGGGACATGGGACAAAAAATGGGCCTATGGGCTATGTAATAGACTACATTCCCAATGGGCTTTCGGGATATGTAATGGGTCTCTATCTACCCAGTTTAAAAGTGGTATTTTCTTTGATTTAATAATAAAATAAGGATTCAGCCCCATCCTTTTTTTAGAAAAATTTATGTGACTCATAAAAAAGTCACGGGTATTATTTAATCCACACAATTGAGAATTTGTTGATCCAAAAATGCCATTAATTTAATTTTGGTTTTGATGCTAACAAACACCATCATTTTTGTTACAAATGATCTATATTTTATATGAATTTCAAGAAATTATTATTACTCATAATATATATTTAAGAATCATATAAAAGACATTCATTTTTTAGGAATACTTGTTAAAATATTCAAAACATGCTTTAACATATCCTGGAAGAAATGTTCATACCTTACCTATGCTAGAATAGAGTATATAATAGAAACCCTATTTTTGGAACAACACATATTGATTATATACCCTATGTTGTTAAAAAATTTTGTTTGATAAACCTTACGTTTGGGAGGATCCATACATTATATGAAACCAAAATAATGGATAAATAACAATAATTTTTATGAAACCCTATGTTTGATGAATCCAAAATAGGTACATAAACCTTGAATTTGTGATCAATCATATGTTTTCAAACCTATGTATGTTGTTTTATCATCGCATGAAGAAACCCTGCATTCAACTATTCAACTAAGGATTTTTAAATCTGTGATATTATCAATGATTTATGCAATGGTCCTAGGAGACATAAATATCTATTCAATGCATATTTATGAATGATTCAATGTATCTTTGTGTTAGTCTTAATGGTTCTTATTCAATATAGTACAATATTCTATTCTATAGGGGATGTTATGACCTGTCAGGAATTATTTTGAATTAAAATATTCACAGATTATTCGATGAAATTTATAGAGCAGGTTAGATAGGGTGATATTAAACATATAATATATATAACAAGAATATATTTTTTGGAATAAATATAAGAATATACTGGAATAGTGTTATCAAAAAAAATTACATGTTTCTTTGTCTTAAGAGATACAAATTTCAGACATACATGGTTTTCACGTATTGACTCATTGTTATTCCTATCATTGCAAAAACACAGTATCATTGCAGCTTCTCCTATATGAATGATGATGTAATTATTAGAGATACACATGGAGACATACATGTTAAAACATTTATAGAGTGTTTTATCTTTTTTTGTTTTATGAAAGAATACTAGATGATGAATATCTATTTTTTTTTTTGGAATTATTTGTGATCTGAATACATCTATCAGGTGTTTCTGAAATGTTTTGGTTTACCCTATATCCTCAAACAAAATCAATCTTTATTGATTTGGGGGGGTTTTGACTAGTCGGAATCAGTCATTGTAATTTTTCTTCTTCATGATCAAATATTTGAATACATGATTCATTGTAAAAGTACCAAATGGATTTTTAAATCCTCATCATAAATGTATCAGCTTCTTGTAAATAGTTATTGACTAATGGTGATAGGATTAGAGGAAATAGTGAAAATCGACATAATCATGATGTTAAAAAGTGTCCAGTGGACTAAAGGATCCTTGTTCCTTGAAAAAAATATAAATCACCATTTTCATTTCCATTATTATTTTTATTACGTATCTTTAAGAGAAAATGAATGGATCATTGCACAACAATAGAGGTGTTTTGAATCATTCAATGTTTTGAAAACCACAATACACTAACCCCTCTTATGTGTTTTTCTTCATCCTTAGCATCCCAACCTAATAATTGGTATCAGTGCAATGGAATCATTTGTTTATTTTATTCTTTATTTTATTTCAAATATTGACATAAAAAGATATTATCTATTTCTCAATTTTTTTTGCAAGACATAGAATATATTTGGCCTTATTTGATACTGAAAATTAATATCAAGGGATAAACATATCATGGAATATTTTTTTGATCTATTAAACATCAACATGTATTTTTATATTTTTGTACATGATTTTTTGGTTTATAAAAATCCCGAGATAAAGATTCATATGATGACATAGTGAAATAGATGATTATTGAGAAGGTATGTCAATGATCTATTCTCCCTAATTTAATAGTTAAATAAATGGATTTTGGAAATCCTGTATGAATATATAATTAAATCATATTATAATAATTAATTATATAATGGATGTAAAACATTAAGATATTCCAAAGTACGATTAGGATGAATTAAATGACATATAATAAAGGGAATATGATTTTAATTCAAATGAAATTGATGTTATTGTGTGTGGTTTAGGAATAGATTAATAAAATTGAGTATCTCAATGTAATATTACCTATAATATGTGGTAGAATATTGTTTTTTCCTATATAGGAACTAAAAATATCAAACATTTAATGTAAAAAACTATGAAGTTGATGTTTTATTCTTTCAGGTTGAATGATAGAGATATTATGACTCAAATTAATATAAGATTGAAAGAGATTTCAAAAAATGCTTCTACTTTAGGAGATCAAATTTCAAAATCCGAATGAGAATTAAACGTTTTTAGTGAACAAACCACTATGTGGAATGGAATGTATGCAGCTATACAAAAATCATCAATTGTAAGAAATTTGAATTTAAAGGAGTTGATATGGACCAAAAAGATGTTTCATGATGATATGTATGTTAAACTGAAAAAACATATACAACATGACAAACCTACACACTACACTAATATCAATGAATCATATGATTCATTTCATTTATATTTGGAACATGAATTATCATATATTGATTATAAGTGTGAAAATTTGTATATAAAAAAAATTTGGACTAGTGAGAATAAATGCTATATGTAAAAAAAAGTCATAAAAAGGAATAATATTCATTAATACAAGAAAAAAATGAAATATGAATTAATTATAAAAAGGGAGGGAATTTTAAAATCTACCTGTATTAATACTTCTATTTTTCATGATGAATCTTTTAAAATTTCATACCCTAAGCATAAAAATAAAATGATATCACTTATGGCTCATACTAATCTTGATGTAAAATCTTCTAACTGTCAAAAGTCATTATGTAAAAATAATTATTATGAAGAATAACATATGTATTTTTATGCCAGAAGATTAATTTGAATCCTTACTGAAATATCATAAAAAAATTTAGAAAT
Source organism: Viscum album (assembly GCA_963277665.1). Lineage (NCBI taxonomy): Eukaryota > Viridiplantae > Streptophyta > Magnoliopsida > Santalales > Viscaceae > Viscum > Viscum album. Next base: position 1,727,546,185 of record OY728119.1, on the reverse strand, counting down.
CCTATTATACTATTATATTAAATAATGAAAATATTTCAGAACATATTATCGATTAAAAATCATCTTTATTATGTCTTATGATTTTCATCAAAAAATGGCTAAATAATTATTAGATGAATTTTATGATGTAAAATATTATTAAACTATTATAATAAAATAAGAAAATTATTTATATCAAATTCATTGAAAATGTAATATACAAAAAAAGAATTTTAGAATATGAAGTAATGGTTAATGACCAAGACTATATATAAATTATTTTGATCCTGGTCTAAAAAGTAAATAGTATTCTAATATTAAATGTTATTATGGTTGGATTAATGGTCATTATTAAACATTTTTATTTTTTATAAAAACACATGATTTTTTAAATATTTCATACTTCTCAAAACAATTTTCAAACAAGAATAGTAGAATTCCAACTCAAAATAAACAATTTTGGTTGCATAAAAATTTCATTTCTAACACTACTGGACCAAAAAGCATATGTGTAAAAAAAAATAACATTTAAATAATGTTTTTTTATTACTCTGCTATTCTATATTTTTAAAAATGTAATTGGTCGATTGATTGAAATATTTGAATGTATTTACAAAATAAGTGAACAACTCTGAAGTATTATGTCATAAAATAATCATCATTACTAAAGTCACTAATCCAAGAAGTATTTATTTTTTATTACTAATATACTTTAAGTACCCTAATTTTTTTATATAGTAGTGTAAACAAATTTATCAATGTTTTGTAAAATCCATAAATTAATATTTAATAATGTTTTAGTCTATTTTTAATACATATCCCATTTTTTTAAAAAAATTAAAAAAAAATTAATTGAGAAACTAGATAATTTTTTATGAAAGGTTAATATTTTTATATTTCTATTTTTTGAGTTATTTTATAATTTTTTTTCTTAAAATATTATTTGATAAAAAAATTGGAATACTATTCTTAGGAAATATACAAATACTATTCTATATTTTTTGGGTATATAAAATTAAACATCATCTGCATTGTGTCAGAGCATAAGGTTTCAGCTTCTCCGTAAATTTTTAGATTATAAATTCATCCTCTTTGAACAATCATTTTAATGAAAATTCTACAAAAATAAACACAAATTGATTAATTAATCTTTTCTTCATGCTCAGAATAAAATCTTTCTCACAAAATGATGAATGGAAATATCTTCTTCTCAAATATCTTATGAAAATATTCTGTTCAAAGTTGTTATATAGAATTAATAATATTTGAAGCTAAGAGAATCATTGGATATGTCTAAAAATTAATATTATTTTATACAGAGAGAATATGTATTAGAAATTATATTCGATTCATTACTAAAATAGTATCATAATATTACAGATATTTTGATCTCAAAAGAAATCATCAAAGTGATAAATGTTGGAATGCTATGTTAGATAGTTTTTTATAGGAAATACGATGTAACAATGAAATATTTTTGTATGATGAAGTATATTATACATGAAATGAGTTTTAATTTATCTTATCAATGAAAAAAATAAGTACAAAACATATTTAAAGATTTTTCATGAGTTTTTTCTTCTATAATAAACATTGGTTGTCATTTGAAAATTTTAGATGAATAGTATACTCTTTTCTAAACCTTCATTTTTATTATTACATCCAATTTAATGATTTAAAAATATATTTTTTTAGTAAAAAAAGTTTAATTATGTTTTAATAGTTATTTTGTAATTTATTTTTGTTGGTAGTCCTATGTGAGAATGAAATGTATAGTTAATTATCTCATCAAATGGATTACTACTAAAAATAATTGTTTGTCTGATGATTTTTTCAAAAAATATATTATGTATAAATTTGAAAGAAATTATGAATTTATTTAGGTTGAGTTTTTAGAAAATATTGATTTATTCATTAAAATATTATACTTCTTGGTTATCAATTTGAAATTAATATCTAGACTTTTATTTCAAATATTATACACTCTTCTCTTTTTTATGTCACAAAAAGGGGGAGATGTTTTTAGTTTTTAGTTTTAATATTATGGGGAGATGATTTCAGTCCATTGATTTTAATTTTATGGGGAGATGTTTTTTTATGAATAGATTACTATATTTGTAGGTTACATAATCATGTTTTTATCCTTAAAAATTACATTATAGAATTTTTTTTAAATAAATTGATAATGTTGACGAATTTTATTTTTCTTATTAAAAGAGTTTCATTATTTTTAAATTCAATTTAACCATGTTTTTTGGGTTTTGTGGCCATAAAAATGGGGGATAGTGTTGAGCATGTGTTAATTCAACAATCTCGTTAATTTCTTGTTTGGTTTTGATTCTCACAAACACCAAAGGTTGTGTTACTAATGAAATGAAATTTAAGTGAAATTTGAGAAATTATATTCAAATATAATCTTTATTCTACAATCATATTCAAGAAATTGAATCATGGGGAATATTTGGTAATGTAATCAGAACATGTTTTATCTTGTTCTAGAGACAATGTTCATACCGTACATGTGAATGTTTAATGTAAGGAATATGAACCCTATTCCTGGAATAGAATGTTTGGATTGTATAACCTAAATCGATATGAATGAATTCCTAAATAACCCTATATTTATTTGGAACCTTATGTTTTGGAAAATGATTAGTATGAATAAAGAACCTTATATTTGTGTGAAATATTATTTAAGATCTTTTTCTTCGTGAATTTATTAACATATTTTTATTTTATTAAAATCCAATTTTTCTTTAATGAGACATTTTCCTATATCAAGGGGAGCATTTGGGGTGTTCAAGGGTTTTAAGAAATAAAAATAAAATAACAGGGCCAACCTATACAAGGTTCACAATCACCGCATGGTTATGTAAATCATACAACCATCATAGGAAAACTGTGAAAACCTGGATAATAGAATTATTCATAGTTAGTGCAGGTTTATTTAAACTATATACCTCTCCCCAGGTAACCATGAAACATTTTTCCCTTAGTTAATAGGTTTCTCACAGTTTTTGCACTATTTGGTAAATCGTCCAGACATATAGTGTTCCCCAACAAATGTTGTAAAAATTATAGTTTTTTCATTATTGGATTTTTAGACCCCCACTCAATTTCTCCCTCATGTCTCCCCATTAAACCATACTGATGAACCAAAACTAACGTTCTTTCCCAAGGGTGTTTCTCATTTGATTCATGGCTGTTTGGAGTACCGTTGATTGCGGATCAATGTGTAAAGTATGTCAATCTCTCATCTTTCTTGTCTTTCCAATATTAATGATTGTAATTTCTTCAATATTCATTCAGAGACCTAAACCCATCTTTTTATGGTTGAATCTATGTTGGCGTTTCAAAGTGAGTTTGGATCCAGATGAAAGGGTATGAAAAAGAGCTTGGTCATCATTGGATTTTAGGTAGGTGTTCTAAAGGTTATGTCCTATATGTTTGTTATAGATTTATTCATATGTTTTGAGATATTTCTTCCCTCTTATTGTGAATTTATATCCTTGAGTTGAATTTAGTAAAATGGTTTTCAATATAATGATTTAAACCACTCATAGAGCCAATGAGATGAGTTGAGGATGATTAGAATGATTTAGGACCACCCATGGGGTGCGCTGGCATTCTCGAATGTAGAATCTGGTAAGGATAAGTATAGATTTGATGTGTGACAATGTAGATCCCTTGATGAACATGTTAATATGGTAGGTTAAGTTGAAATGTAACAATATTTTTTTTCATAGGTTTAGTTATTTCATGAGGGGTCGCTGGGTTGAATACTGATGGGATATATGAATTAACAAAGGAAATAATTTTAATGGGTTGATGGTATAACACTTATGAATGATTAATAAGTTAAATGAATTAATATATATCGTTTTAATGTATTATTAATTATGATTAAATACAAATAACTATTAGTGTGTACAAAATGATGAGCATGTTAAATTGAAGATGCATTGTGGATTGAAGAATATTTTAATGGGTATTCATGAGAGAAATGTTAAAAAATTTAATTGGTTAATAGATGGGGATAATGGGGTATACCATATGGGTTCAATGTAATAATATGGGAGTTATATATCATATATAAGTTTTACTTCTTAAATTTGTAATTCGATATATTGGATAATATATGGTAATGGGTGAATAATGTATACTGTGTGGGATTTGTTGAAGATATATAATGGGTAATGGAACATGATTTGATATTAGGAAAATGGCTATGATATGTAAATGTAAAATTTGTTAGTGGGTTATATAATAGTAATAATTCCCATTGTAATGGTTATGGAATGTCATTTTTATTTTTAATTGTTTAGTTTGATAGTGATATGGTATGTGTGTGGAGAATGGATAAATAAGAATGTTCACATCGCATGGTAGAGTGTGTTATTGACATGAGGTTCTATGCCCATATGTTGAGATATAATGAGGATTTAAATAAATACCAAAATGTATGGGTTTGTGAAATGGATGGATGATATATTCCTGTAACTATTTCATTCCATCTGGAATGAGGTTTTGATGTGAGGATAATCAGTTTATGTTATGTATTTATCCCTAGTATGATAGGGACTTGACTTATTTGAAAATATATATTGACTTATTTCCATAGAACCATGTTTAGATGATATATATTCCTAACCCATGGAACATGTGATAAAAATGGATTTTGTAATGAATATGGAATAAATGATAGAAGGGTAAATATTAATTTCAAGGGTTAAATTAAATATAATTAACTAATGTTATCCATGATTTCCTTGTTTTATTATCATTTAGGTAGTAATTTCATGCACTGTCTATTTATACTATATATTTTATAGATATGGTTAGTGGCAGGATACTATGTTCTACTTGCACCCTGCTTAGGCCACCATTGGGTAACTGAGCATATCTCATGTTTTTTGGTCAGTACAAGGGTATGAGCCCCAAGATAGGGACTTGATCTAGGAATAGTGCATTAATCATGTAGGATACCAACATGAAGTTAGTACCTATTTGGGGGTTATTCATTACAATGGTTTTTTCATCACTTTGTCAATACATTGCCTGAAATTCCATATTTTCTATTTTTTGGACATGTGCATAGTCTAGAAAATGGATTCTTATGTATGTTCATAAGCTTATATATATTTTTATACTATTTCATTATTCTATTATATGGCTAAATATGGAAATTTTGATCTGGTCTCCCCACATGACTTATTTTACCTTTACCGCTAGTGGGAAGCCACATGATTATAGGGTGACATACATGAGTTCATGAGATAACTCAGCATGAGGAACCAGTTTAGTGGTTCCCTAGTTAGGTTTGTTAAAATTTGGTATCAAATCAGTTCAGTTTTGTGGTACTACTATTTGGTGTGTTAGATAGATGGTTAGGATGTGTCAGGCCACAGTAACAAGATCTTGTTTGATAGTGTCTAACCCATGTATGAGAGAAACCCAAGTCACCCAAGGTGGTAATTATTGTTCGTAATATTTGATGATATAGATGAATAGTATTTCACCATTCGGTGAGGAACATGTTGCGTGATGTAAAAAATTTATGATATTTTTCTTATGGGAATAATGGAATGATGTTGTGCATTCGTGGAGCATTTATCGCACCTAAGGATAAATGTTCCATGCATCATGACAAGTACAAACAAGGTGGGTCTGTGAGGCATAAATAGTAAAATTCATTATATTTTCTTAGAAATTTGAAGATTAAATGGTTTTTAATGATTTTTATGAATGTATGAAAATGAATACAATACGAATTAATTGTTAAAGAACAATTTGTATAACAAAAAAAAATTCCAACTAAAAATTTTGATTTGTTACAAGATGTAAATATAGAATGGTGTCCAATAGATATTATTTTTCATAATAATGGTAAAATGGTTAATGATATTTTCTTAATGAATGGTGTAAATTAGTTAAAATGATGATTGTAATAAGATGTGATGTGGGGAGTTTAAAATTTGAATGTTTGAGAACAAAAATGGAGAAGTAAATTTTAAAAGGATGTGTAATGGTGGATCATTGTAAAAACAAGAGAGTGGGTAATCTTTATTTTGTCGATTGGACCCTTGTTATGGGTTATTTGGGATTGTGAGAGTTCCCTAGATTGTGAAGTTATATTTGAGCTGCGATACCTTTTGGGTTATGATATCACTTAGGATAAGTGCTTAGGGAACCCTCGGTAGTGTCGTGGGCTTTGGGTCATGAGGAATTGTTCGGTAATGAGAGTGTGTAAGCCCTCATGGATCATGACTTTTCATAGATTATTTTGGATTTATTTAATGGTTCTTGGATTTTTCTAAACATTCTATTTGTGATATTGTGTGTTTTTTGGCCATAGATAGGGCATTTGGATTGTAGTGATGATGTATTTGTATGGTTACCTTTGGTGGGGAACATGGATTAAATAATCAATTGGTTTTCTAGGTGTATGGGGTATCCAAATAGAGGAGAGTGATGTTCAGAAGACATGATTTATTCATGTGTTGATGTGTATGGTTTGGAAAAAGGACTAATGGATTTCTTTTATTATGACTCAAAGATAGGGGTTTGGTGTCATTTGACTATCTAGGTGACTTATGAGAGTGGTTGGATGAGGTCCTTAATTCCTTTGTATATTTTTCACAAAGGGGGATGATTTGGTGTTATTTAGTGGGACATTGAAATTCATACCACCAAATCAGTCTAAAGGGCTAAGATAAAAGGTTGATGGTTTGGTGATGAGAATTGAGTTTTACTTAAGTGTTTACATTTTCAGGTAAATCATGGGTTAGCTCATGGGATACTAGACAATTGATGGAACTGTGTTGGAATATAAAGAATGGGAGATGAATCTAAGCGCAAATTTGTGAAAATTGAGTACTATCATATTTTGAATAATGGTATAGTTGTACCCTAGTTCATTCATTAGGGGACCCGAGCGCTTTTAGTTGGTTGTAAGTTTTGTCTCTATGGGTTGTATCACATGCACTCATGACCCATCAATTTGGATGATGGGTAATGGTTATCTCATTGTTTTTTTGAGTCGAAGAGACAAGGGTTATAAATGAATATTTAGATTCTATTGTATTATAGGAAACACCTGATGGGAGGGTGGTCACATTGTTGATATTGTTTTTATGAATTATTTGGTTATTTATGGGATGTTGAGAATGCCATAGGGATGATGAGGATGGTAGACCAAGAGGCATGGTTACCTAAGTAAGAGAGCATTGGTCTATGCTCATGTGATGGTGGGCATGTGTTAACTAATGTAAGCATAAGAGTGGTCATTGGATTGCATGAAACCATGTTGGATCTAATGATTTCAAGATATGCGCACACGCTAATAAGAAATGCATTCGATCAGGATAAGTGTGTATCTGTCTCTATGAAACCAAGTTCGGATGCATGGATTTTTAAGAGACTGTTGGTTTTATTGGTGTAGGGGACCATTGATTATTAGATGTTAACTATTTTGGTAATATTTAAGGATCACAAGGGGTGTGGTATATGTTGTGACGCAAGAAACATTGGTTCAAATCTACATTGATGTTGGCCATGGAGTGGTCGTGAGACTGCATATTTAATTACACCATAGTGGGGGGGGGGGGGTTAGGTTCTGATGAGATTTGTGTTATAGGGAAGCCATAGATCTTTGGTATTTTAGGGTGTCCCATAGTTGGAAGTGCATCAGTAATGTATAATCTACTGGTGGTTTTATTCGAAAACATATTAGTGCACGCCATCTAGTGAATATCATTTCAATCGTCTTGACATCATCCTTGGTGCATTTGGAAGCACAAAATTTATGCCTAAAAATATGAAGGTGTTTTTTATGATCTAGTACATCGTTGAGCCTACACTGATTGAGAAATTTTATTTGGAGATAGATTTTGGGATGTAAAACATCAATGTTATTTGGGTGAGGTCCTTGGGATATACTGTTGGAGGAAACTTTTGTGGTTGTCATTCAAAAAATCTGATAATTGGATCAGCATTACATTCATTTTCTTGTTCTGGGAAAATCTAGATGTCCGTGTTTATGTTTTGGGGTTCAACATGTCATAGAGTGTATGAAATGGTGGTTATAATCCCTTATATTGAGAAGTGGTAATGGCACAGTTATGGTGCGAAGTGAAAAGATAGTATTGGATATGGAGTGGAGTATTATGAGTTGATGTCGTACAATCAGAGTGCCAATGAGGAACCTGTGAGGTGAATGTTGGGTCTCTCAGAGAGGCTAGGAGTTACTTGGTTTTATGGAAGATCGAGATAAACCTTTTTATTAGGGTTCGGGTGGTTCTGAATAAAATTTGAGATTCCCATGTATAGTTTCCATAAGGTGTTGTGATACAAAATAATGGTTTGTTACAATAGAGGATGTGTTCTATAACTCCAATAAAAATTGGAATTAAACTTTTTTAAGTTTCATTTGTTGGTATTGGAATGTATCTATGTTTTAAGGAACCTTTACCATGTGATGTAGTGTTATTAGAATGGTGATGCCAAGCATTCAAGGATTAGTCAATGAGGGACAACTCAACTCATCTGGTAGAAAATGACAAATGTGGAAAATTGTAAATAACCATTTGTGGATGTATTGGGATGAGAAGTACGTTTTAAATTTTGGAGTGTGTATGACTGTGATCCTAGAATTAATTAGATAGTGTATTAATGATATTGGTTCTTGTTTTTGGAATATTGATTGGTTCGGTGGATCCGAATGATGGTTTTGTGGGATGTGACGTTATGATGGTGAAATTATATAAAATGTATGGGAATGACTTTAGTGGGTGCATTGGAATATTATAATAGGATTCAAGTTAGCAATTTCCATAGGAAGGTGAAAATTGTGTACGATGAAATCAGTTGAATATAAGTTTTCTAGGAAAATCAATTCCGGGTTTTGTGACCTGATATGGTAAACATGAATGGGTGTTGTGGGAGTGACCCACCATCAGTTTCATGTTGAAAAAACAATTTCCATTCGAAAATGAAGTCAATAATTATTAAGGTCATGTTGATATTATTCCTTAGGTCGGTAGAGTAGGAATTTCCAACCAAGAATATTTTATTGAAATTCTATAGGACAGTGCAGGGTGAAGCCAATATACTTGATCGATAATAGTAAGATGGGAACATGTCAGGCTAAGTGTGAACGTAAACTTGAGATTCAGGAGGTTTTTCATAAATAGTGGGTGTGACATAATGAAATTGAAGATATTGGAGATTTAAATGAAGAGAAATGGGTTTTTTGATTATGAGATCAGAGTTTTAGTTGTGAGGGATTGAGTTATCACTATTCGGATGAGTTGGCTCTCAAAAAGAGCATTGTCATCAGTTTAATTGACTAAGTACTGTAAGATTTTTGGATTCATTTCTATGTATGATTATGGACGGCGAGTTTTGGGTTATTTTTTGTGGATAGATGTATGTTAATAAATGTTGTTGGAATGTTTTTGTTTTCATTTGAATGATATGAGGCCAAGTGAATCAGGTTAGGAGCATTGAACAGGATTGAACCTATGGCATGCAGATCGGTTCCTCCGTTGTGGTATGATCCTCTGTGAGAAGTTTCAGTGTGCTTTGAATTAAATTTCGTTTCTTATGTTTCCCCTATGATGTTCAGGTGGTTGATGTATGGTTGATGTTTATGAAGCTTTCGAGGAGTGTCTAGATTGTGTTGTGGGATGTGGTGAGGATGTCATTCTTTGAATAAACATTCCTTTTGTTCTATTTATATTGTATAATTTTAATGATCGGTATGATATATGGGAAATGTGAATGGATTGGGGTCCTAGTGGCCTGATTTTTTGGTATGATTGTTATGTAATGATTGGGAATGCGGCTTGAGGGTGAGTTGTTATTATATGGGGAGGTGTTATGATACCTATCACTGTAAAGATATTAAAATGTTTAATTTTTTTTTAATCTATTATTTATGAAAAATGTTATGTTTCTAAAGAGTTAGGTGATCATTGGAGGGTGTTATGGGGATTATGGACATGAAATGAAGGAAAACTGGTCCAACCTGTTAAGGTTCCTAGTCATACGATGGTTATGTAAACTGGGAGGTCTTCCCAAAAAATCCATTCAACCTTATATAGTGTCATTATCAATGGTTGGTAAATATTTTTTCAAACCCTGTGGAACTTCCAAGGTAACTGTGGGTCCATTTCCACTAATACCGTTCATCATGAACGATTTGTACAAGGATTTTTATACCATTAAGAAAAATTGTGTTTCCTAATAAAAGGTGGAAAAAAACTATTTTTCAATTATGTGGTATTTATCTCACAATATTATATCTTGCTCATATCTCCCCTCTAGACCCTAATGATGATCCAAATCATCAAAAACGTCCCAAAGGTAGTTCTCCTTTGATCATTGGTCGCTTGGAGAGTTGTTGGAAACTGATCAAACCCCTGAGTAAGTATAACAGTGCTCGTGCATCTCCTTTCATGATGAAGCTATATAGTTTCCCCCATCATCTTAGAAATCCCTAAAACCATATTTTTCTGATGGAATAAATTTTTGAGAGTCAAATGGTGTTTGATTAATGGTCTAAGTCTATGATAAAGATTGTATTTATCATCATATTTAATGTAGGTGGCCAACATGTTATATCCCATAGATGTGTCATAATGTTTCTCATGTGTGTTGTGATATTTCTTCCCCCGGGTTCGCTTTTTTTATCTTGAGTGCGATTTTGTAAAATGTTAGCCTAAATAATGATTTAGACACTTCATGATGACCGTGGAATGTTTTGGTCTTGTGAAATGCATGATTGAAGATCCAGACATGGAGTCGAGACCTGTTTGGTTATTCTAATATTGTAATTACATTCATTTTTTTCTCTTTGGAACTAATTAACATGAAATAAAATATTTTACTGTTTGGCAGTTGAATTGTACCTTTTTTGGGAAACAATTTTTTTATGCATGCTCAATGGATCATATATAATGTTTCCACTATTTTATTGATATGTGTTTTGCATTACTCACTTAAATCTGGTATAGTCTCCCTACATGACTTATTTGACCATATTTCTAGTCTTTGATCTCTATATTATGAGGATACATTCTTAAGGTTATGTGATGACATGGTTCGGGACCCTGGTTTAGTGGCTCCTTGGTCGAGGATGTTAGACAATAGGTTTGAGTAAGAAAACGTAAGGTCAATAGACCCTAATTTTGTTATGAACATTACACTATCTACCCTATGTTTTAATTTATTCTATTAGATAAAGGAACTCTACATTTTACCATTCAATAGTGGAGTTTTAATTGTATTATATTCTCCATGATTAATGAAATTGTATTATTGGACATAACAATCTACTCAAAGATTGTTTATAACTAATTCAAATGCAAATTATGATTTTTAATTCTTGATTCAATTGAGTAAGTAGTTCCAATTTATAAGGGATGTTATAACCTATCTTGAATTATTTTAAATTAGAATATTCATGATTTATATAATGATATTTCTAGAGTGGGTATGACTTTTATCTATTTTTACTACTGTATAAATACCATGAAAAATATCATCATAAAAGATATATAGGAATATATAAAAAATTAAAAAAAATCCATGTTTCATTGTATTCAGAAATAGACATTGGATACATAAATGGTCTGATCTATTGACCCAGCTATTTTTCCATAGTTACTTATATACTTCATTATAAAAACTTCTTATGAATGAATGTTGAAGCATTTATAAAACATAAACACTGGAGAAATACTTGTACAAAAAACAATCTACAGTTTTCTCTATTATTTTTTGAAGAAACCATATGTGATTCTGATGGAATATTTTCTTCTTTTCATTATTGATGATCTAAAAACACCAGTCAGTTCATAGTGAAACCGGGAACATTAACCCATATCCAAAAAGATCAATATTTATTTGGTTGAGATCTAACTACTCGAAATCAGTCTTGGTAAGGTGTCATATTATTTTACTACGAAGACAATTTATAGTTCCTTTTAAATGAACCATGTGGTTTTTTATTTCCTTATCGCAATGGTTTCAACAACCTTCACCCAATTATATATTAAAGGTCATATGATAAGAGGACATAGAGGAAATAATCAAGCACATGGAGTTGAGAATTTTTGCAGTCGAGTAATGGATAATTGTCCCCTTTAACATTATACATATCTATGTTCATTCCCATTGTCTACTTTTTCTACTAGATCATATTTAAGATTAAAGGATATGATCACTACTCAATAAGAGAGGTTTTTTTAATCTTTTAGACTTTCAAAAAATTTCACTCTCGCCCATATTATGTTTTTTTCTACATCATTATCTTCTCAACCTAACACACAAAACAAAAAATATGTGGGCAATATGGAATTATTCTCAAAAAAACAAATATTCTACTTGAAATCCCTATAAAATTTTTATAACTTATGAATCATGAGATTTGGGAAATAATAACAACAATTTAAATATTTAACATCATCAAATAATTTAAAATCATGATATAAAAAGTCATGGTATATTAAATACACCATACTAATGTATCTAGATGCATAATAACAAAACAATATCCATGTAATGTAAATAGTGATGAAACCCCTTACAACTATGGTAACATCTAAATTAGAAACCCCAAAAGTAATATTCATAAAATTAAACATTTTCGTACCATGATACTAAATAGAATCATGATATAATATATAAAAATTTGTAATAGACAAACCACATAATTTGTTTTGTGGTGAATGATTGATTTATCTCATGTTTTAAAATGTTTATATAAAAATCCATTAATTATATTTGATTTGTGATCCATAGACTCTATATTCTTGAATAATAAAAGAATGTTTATTATTTATATTTTGTGAAAAATTTTCCATTTTTAATCACTTTTTATCTTATAAAAACAGTAAATAAAATTACATAACCAATAATATTTATTTTTGATTTTTTACCATATTTGGAATATCTATCAATACATACTTTTATAGGTTGACTAAGGTCAATGAGGTCATTATTTAAAAATATAAAAAATAATTATCAATAATTTTTTCCCTATTTATAAATCAATTATACTTTTAAAATTAATCATGAATACTGGTTGGGAAAAACTAACCTATATAATGGTTGTACATATGGCATGTTGTCTATACACACAGGAAACAATAACAATTTTCACTGATCATTATTGTAATTAGGTAAGTAATATTTATCATTCCATATTGTAAATTATATCATAGATATATTATTATTTAAGTTTTTATAATAAAATATAACATTCTTATTCTATGGTGATGTGAAAGGAATAATCAAATCGCTTCAAGGAGGTAGTATTCCACACATCATTGAACGACATTTTTACTTTCTAGTTTCTGAAATGGACAGTAGAAAATAATATATTATTTTTATATAAAGGTAATTATGAAATTAATATAATATATATATCTTTCATGACTTATATTTTTATTAAAACTTTCTTTAAAACATTTCATTTTATTTGTTAATGTATCACATCACTTTGAGGGGGCATTTGTCCAGAAGTATACAAATGATGTTATCATATTCTTAAAAAATTGAATGCTTGAAGTTATGTGTTATTTATATAATAAATAATTATGATGAAATAATATATGTAATATATATCCTATGAAAATATTATTTTTATCATAATTTCCTTCAATTAGTGGTTTTATAGAATAAATTACCAAAGTCGTTTCACAAGGGGTTACTCTTCTGTACCCACATACAATGATTTCATTACCCATTTTATCAGTGTCTATCTAGGTGTAAGAAAATAAAATTACATAAAACCATATCGTTATATGTATGATATTGATTTTATTATATAACCATATCATAATAATAATTTAATCGGTGTTAAAGGAAGAAAACAAAGGTTATCATTCAATAAGGTTGCATATTCTTCAGTTAATTCGTTTTAGTCTTCACAAGAAGTCATAATCGAGTTTCTTTAGAACCAATGTGAGGCATCTAGGATTATAAGAGGGATGCTGTAAGATTATTGGGTTATGTTTTGAATTATCCAATGGACTTTAATGGTGTAACAATGTTGGTGGGGGTAAATTTGATTATATAGGTGAGAGAGAGGACCCACATGCCAATTTTGTTATCATTTGACTTCAATCCGCATTTTACATGTTCCTAACGGATAAATGTGGATTTTTAAATAACCTCAAAAGTGTAATGATGATTATCATTCCATCGAAAACCTTGATTTTTTAGGGTCATTTTTACACCTTATATTTCCATGTTGAATCATTAAGTGAACTTGGTTTTATAAATTAATAAAAGTAATTAATATTAATTAATATCACTAAATTTGTTATTAAAAAAGTATGATTAACTTAATAAAAAGTAAAGAATAATTTTATTTGAAATATTGATTAAATTTTTAAAATTCCAATCATATATGTGGATGAATTTAATTTAAAATGAACCCACAGATAAGATGAAACGAGAGGTTTTTAAGAAAAATTCAAAAGTTTGAAATGCCTTTTTTTGAAATTTCAATGAGAATTTGATTTAAATTACCTAAAAAAGAACAATTTATGTATAATTGATTTAATGTGACCTTAAAATTAATTTAAAATATAATTTTACTATATAAATTAAAAAAATGCAGTTCTGTATTAATATTTTGTGTCATTCAATACTTATCAAAATATGAAAGTTCTCATAAAATTACCAAAAATTAAACCAAATAATATTTTGATATTATAAATTATAGAAATACGTTTTTTTTAAAAATAATATTCATAAGTGTAAAAATTATTTTTTAATGTATTTATTACATTAAATGAAAATAATATTAACTTTTAGAAAATATTATATTTTTGTGATTAAAACATGATTCATTATTATTTTATGCTTATGAAGTTTATTTAATGAATTTAAAAATTATTTAATTAAATATATAACATATAAATATAATTAATATTTTTCACCACTAGTGATTAATTTAATTTATTAAGAAAAAGTTTCATCCCATTCATAAAAATATTTTTCCTGTAGAAAAATCATTTAAATTCAATTGGGTTTTAATTTGATTTCAAATTAATTTGAACTAATTAATATTATTAAAATTTATAACCGATATTTTCATAATTTAGTTAATATAATTCATTCCCATAGTTTCAATATATTTCTGATAACTATCATATTAAATATTCATATTGTATAGTTGTTCGTAAAAGTTGGTTTTCCATGTAACACATGTTATCAAAAAGACTAATTTATTCAAGAAACATAAGTTAATAATGGTGTGGAATATAATTAAATCTAAACTAATAATTTCATGTTATAAATTCTATCAAAAAATTAAATTATGGTTGAATTATATATTTATTTAAATAATTGGATGTTATAGTTATGAACACATATACACATTAAAAATAGTTGTATGATGTCTTGTCACCCTAAAATTACATTAAAATAGAGGTATATATATATACTATATTATTGATGTGGACTTTCGATTATTATTTTTTGGAACAAATTTATTTCTATAAAATTCCTCTTATAATTAAAATATTTCCTATAATTAATGTATTGTCCCATTATATAAATTAATCTTTTTATTAAAATTATTATATAATGTCTCTCAACATTAATTAGTTTACATATCATGAGTTATTTTATAATTTTTTGTTCCATAATCTGGTAAAATAAAAATTGGCCTCTAATATATTTCTCAGTGACCATCAAAATATTATTTTTTTCAATAGTTTTTTAAATAATCATTGATCTTATGTCTAATTAAAAAAAAGAAGATTCATCCCGTAAATAATGTCTCAATGTAGTTAATTTCTCGAACCAAACAATTAGGTGAAAAATATCTATATAAATATCTTACATATTCAATATTGTTGATATCATGAGTATAGGTACAAATCCACAAATACATTTGACCTTATTTAACAAATATATAATATTTGTATAATTCATTTGTTTTAGATTGTTGATATAATCTTTTTAGCAGTTCTACCATTCTATAATTTCAAATTATTTAATGTAGTAAAATTAATATAGTCACAATAAATGAAATTATTAATATATATTCAGAAAAAGATCACTTTTTTGTAATAATCATTTTCAATTTTTGAATATATTCATTTGAATGAATTTTTTGGAGAATTTTTTTTATATCACATAAAACATATCTTATTACATTTGTAGAATTATCATAAACATAAATCTATTTATGATGTTTAATCCATAAATATTATCATATTATAAGGTAATTCTCAATTTCTTATTTAAAAAAAATTACTCAATGATATCAATAATAATCATTTAATAAATGAGAATCACTATTTTTTTCCTGGTATAACTACATTTTTTAAATATGATCTGATGAAAATGTTGGCCCCTTTTTAATTCCATCATTACTAATAGATGGAAAATTATTAAAATTTTTCTTCAATATGTATAGTTAATCATGTATATAATTACAAAACTATATTATAGATAATTATGTTAATCATATTGAATACTCCTCTTAGATTGTTTATTAGAAATACATTTTCCCAATCCATCATATGCATTTTCCCACCTATACATATTTTTATTCCAATATATTTTTTCTTTCAAAATTATGGATAAACAAATTAAAATTAAAAAATATGGGCACTTAGTAGTTTGATTTGCCTAATTACATTACATCTTGGAAAACATTATCATTATTTTCAGTCAACATCATTATTAAACCACATCATTGATGATAGATGTCTTGATATGTTTTTTAAATTTTAGAAATTTGGAATACAATAATTTTTTGATGGTATTTATTCATATAATATTATCCCATGTTATTCAATATAAATATATAAATGGATTTTTTTTTCATTCCTTCCTCCAAATAAGTCTATAATTTCCAAAATTTTCGATGTGGAATTTTCTCGAATAATATAAAAATGTAAATTTCATAATAGTTCGGAAGTAAATTAATTATCATATCTACAATGTAGATCCTTGAATGCATGTATAAATATTTATATAACATGATCACTCAATAATTGGAATCGTTCACAAATTCAAAACCGAATATTTATATCAATTAATACTAAAAAGGTAATATAATATATAATTAAATAACAAATATACATAAACATAAATAAATAAATAATGAAAAAATAATAAATTATTATATTATATATAAAACATAGTGGAAAAAATAACTATGGATTTATGAAATAAAAGGAATGGGAATACAAAATATTTAATTTTAAATTTATATCGTTTACATTTCACTTTATAATGATTTTTATTTAAATATATGACGTTCAGAATATAAAAACTCTATATGTATAATATACATATATAATTTATAAAATATCAAAATTTAATATATTTATTATTCAACCATTCATTAAATCAAAAATATACTCTCCATTTTATAGAGTTTAAATAAATTCAATAAATAATTAATTTCAAATTTGATAACATAGATTAATATTTATGAACAATACATGGTTTAAATATAAAATACCGCATATTTATGCTTATTTTATTATTTCATAATATTTTATAATTTCTCTCTTATATTTTCCATATAAAATTTATATTTTTATATTGTATGTTATTCAAATTAAATTCAAACTCATTTAATATTAACATTTAACACAATTTATATTTATTTAATAAATGTTTGTGAAATATTATATTCATAAATTTAAATAATTATAAATAAATATTTTATGAATTCAATTTCAAGTAAAATATGTATTCCAAATTATGTGGAAAAATAATTTAAACTTAATTATAAATAAAATAATTCAATTTATAAATAAAAATGTGTTTTCCTCTTTAATATATATAATATTTTAGTATATACTCTATAACAAAATATGTTCCCTTCAACATTATCTATCATTTCTAGGGGTACATAATTATTATTTTTGGATTATTGTTTAGTGGTTCAGAGATATAATTTATGATATAGTATATATCACAATTATAGTGCGAAGCTTAGCTTCTTTTAAATCGATTATCATTGTCATCAACTATGAATCTCTAAATCATACATTTTTATATATGTAACTCTAAACGATATTAAACATGTATCCTATTATGATATTTCATACCATATGGGATACTTTTCATTGGTTCTAAATTTTAGAAATCCATAGAAAAACTACAATGGAAAATGTTAATATTTAATTATTATTTGTATTATGATATGAAATATGCTATAAATTTTCAACAATTTCAACATTGTTTCATGAATCGGGTTAAAAAACATATTAAGTGTAGTGAATTTCAATTGGAACATTAATCATATAAAAAAAATACCGTGAATAAACAATGTTTAAATAAGATGAACAATTACCTTTCAAATGTGATAAACATGAATCACTCATCATTCAAATTGGATGATGAAAATAATTTGGAATAAACCAATGGAATTTATATTTTTTTGTAAAAATAATTTAATAATAACCATAGAAATATTTTGGAATGCACATCAAAATAATCAAATTATAATATCTCTAATATACCAAGGAAATAGAAGGAATATAGCATCGATATGGAGTGAGAAAATTTCCATGATGCAAAAGGGAGCTGAGAAACACCATTATTACAGGTAATGAATCTATATATCACCCCTAATTATTCACCACAATTTTTCATTTAACAAATTGAAAGATGAAAACTAGAAAATTAATGCATGTTGTTACAAAAACATAGTATCCCATTCATTGAACATGTAACCATCATATAAATTTATTTTCATCCTTTACACAATAATTATAATAATGATATATTCTATAGAAGAGAATTTTAATAGTATATTTCAATCCTCACATCACAAAATGAATCGTTGGGATTACTTATGAATCATGATATGCATTATATTATATGTCGGCACTACAGTATTCCTTATTTTACAATATGACTCACATTTGCAGTGGGATGTTATTAAAATAAAAATAATTTCATATGTTTAAACCATACTATAAGATACTTTCTATGTTTTTTATTCCATGCCTATAAAAATATTAATACCATATTTTATTATATTAATGTGTATATATATTTGATATAGGTGAAATTTCCATGAGATATTACCAAAAAGTTATGTGAGATACCTTGATATTATTGAAAATGTTCCAATGAGTAAAATGTATGGACCAATGGTTTTGGATCCATTACATTAATATTATAGCTTGTGTTATATCTAAAACTAATATAACAAAAAACATGACTTAAATTAATCATTATCAATTCTAATTTTATGATGAATATAAAATTTAATAAATAAAAACTTATAAAATATTAATATATGTTCATATTAGATATTTTTATTATTTTTATTAAAGGATACCCTTCGATGAACCCGTTAAAAATATTTGACAGTATTTTACATCAACAAAATTAATTGATCAAATTTAGAATTATAATAAAATAACATATTTTTATTCTGATAATTTATTATCACTACACTCAAGAGTTTTTTAATTTTTTTGAAACAGGATTAAATAAATGTGATGTTAAAAAATTCATTTTTCGACAAAAATATTGTTTATTCTAATTTTTGTCATATTTTAAATAAAAATAATTTTTTTATTTTTATTTCCTTTAAATAAAATCTTTAATATTGAATTTGAAAATAACTGATGTTCAATTTAGTAAATTTTAATGAAAGAAATGAACTTTTTTGGAAAGATAAATTTGGATATTTCAATAAAACTGATGAATTATTGAAAATATCCCAATGTATGGACTACATAAAAATAGATGAAACAATTTCATGGTTATATATTTCGTCTGGGAGAACAAAATACATTTAAAATTATAGTTATGAATATATAAAACATATGTCTCACACCCAAAGTAATATTTTAATATAAGAACTATTTTATGATCATTTATTATAATTTAATTTATTAATATTTTAGTATTTTACTATATTTCAAGATTCATAAAATTTATTTATTTTATAAAAATATTAATTTTTATTATTAAAATATAATCCCAAAAAAAATTTATCCATCAAATTTATATCACGCTTAAATTTTTTTTTTCTTAAAGCTGTTTCTTACACGTTCTATCCATTAACATTGTAATTAATTTTTCATGAAAATTGAACTATTATCATATAATTATATATATATATATATGGATTTATTAGTTAAATATTATTTATTAAAGTCTATTTTATATTGAGGTATTAATATTAAAATAATTATTTAAAATTTAGTATTCAAGGTATAATCATAAATTTTAAAATTAAAATTTTAAAGATTAAATGGGATTAAATTATGTTATACACTTTTGTGAAAATTAATAGATATGATATTATAGAAGATATCTAATTACTCAATCTATATTAATCCATTTTTTAGTATTCTTGGTATTTGAATCTTTTTCTCTCTTTATATTAATTTGTTATATTTTTTAAAATGTAATTATCGTATCTTATAAAATGGGACTCTCCCCACCCCTAAATGTCCACAAAAAAATGACTTTCCTCTTGTAAATATAACATATTTCAATCCCACAGAATAAATTTTATCTATACTTGAACCTCTATTTAGACCATATTGTCCTAATATTTCCATTTCCAAAGAGTCTTCCAAGAGAATGACCTAGTGCTTACTATAAGGCCTTTTTTTCATGAATTTCTCATATTATATAATAAATTTCCTGTTAAAAATTTATTCTTAGAAAATAATTATATTATAATTTTTTAATATTTTATGAAATTATTATGAGGGAAAAAATATAATATACCATTCATGTTTTCCATTATAATAATGAAAATATGATTTCTATGTTTTTTGGACTATCGCATCCTCGAACTGATGTCTTCTACATTTCATCATTACCTCACATTAATCATTATATATAAATAATTGAATAATCATGTGACATATAAAATATTATTTTGAATATATATATAATAATATTCATTTATTTCCCAATCATTCAATGAGAAACTAATGAGATAACTGTGTGTATTGCAGAGTACCTCTTCCACAATGTAATGTATCACAAATTCCATCTACTATAATTATTATTTACTAAAATATATCATATTATGGTGAACCAACATATACTTATATATGTAATAAAATTATTCCTATTAAATAATCCAAATATTCTAAAATAACCCTGTATCATAATCATAATCATTAATTAATTATGTTAGGATTAGGTTTGGTTCATTAATAAATATACTTGAATAATTATGTAAAATAATATTATGGATTAACATTAGAAGATAATTACATCATATATTTTTTATAAATAATTATATAAATATTTTATTTTTATTCAATAATTTAATTATACTTATAAAACTCATTTGTCTTGGTACTGATGTCTATTTATTAAAAATAACTGATAAATTCTCATTACTGATTTCATATTTATGTATCCCAATGAAATCAAAAATAATATTAAAATATAACTTTGTAAATATTCCTGAAAATTAATTTATAGTGAATTTTATTATTTGTTAGTGATATAGTTGATTATAATTTAGAATAATGACATAAAAAATAAGAGACTAGTTTCAAACGATAACGAATTCTCAAAATTGATAATGAAAATTGATAATATCTAACTAATTTACATGTAGTGACAAATTATTAATGAATATTATAAATGTATATGTTAATGTAATACATATTTAAAAATTCTTTTATAAAATTAATGTTTTCATCTAGGATATTTGAGTGTATTATACTAAGGGGGAGAAAAGTCAAGGATTCCTTGTCACAAACTACCAACATTGGAGAGAAAGTTTTTGTTATCAAAGACATTTATTTTATATTTATGTTTATAATTTTGAATTATTATTTTATTATCTTTATCCTCTAATAGTTACAAAAATTTATGGTTTATTTTTTAAAAAAAATTAATGGTTTTAACGTCATGAATTATTCTATATATTATTTTTGGATATTATATGAATTGATTTCAAAACCAACCAGAGAGACGGTGAGTGATTCCAAGTCCCATGGTTCATAAACAAATGATTAATAATTATTAAAATATTTAATATAACACATTCATAGTGTTCCTGAAAAAGGGCAATAACACTAAAATGGGTACCCATATTTGTAATATGAGGGTACAATTTAATTTAGTACAACGAAATTACCCTATGCGCAACCTAAAATTTATTAGTGCATGTCAACTGTATAAAAAAGTCACCAAGAATGTACCCATAAATAAAATTAATAAATAAAAGTATTTTACATTTATATTATAATAACTCTATATTGGGGAATAATAATGAAAATATATGACCACCATTGAGTTCATAAGGCGTGGTTTTCCATGGAGAGACATAATGTTGTCTATTGCGGGTCATTTGTGATTACATTATTGGGGCCCCAAAAAAGATATGATAAATTAAAAGAAAAAATTATTTTATTTTTATTTATAACAACGACCTGTTTATACTATATGTTTACGAACACGTAAATTTTCTTAGGGATGCCTTTAAAACCCTAGATACCTAGACACTTTTGGAGGAGAACGATATTTATGAACGATACAGATTAGGATCAGATAATGGATAGTCGAGCCCGTGGAGTTGGAGGATCTCATCAATGAATAAAATGGAACCGTTCCTCATCAATGATTTATCCGAACTCAAGAATGGGTGTATGTTTCAATTTTTTTATTACCTATTCTTATTTTATTCAATGAACACAATTCAATCAATAAAAAATTTGGTTTGTTTATAAATAACCTTGTGGGATGGGTTTATTTTGGGGTAAATGGGTATAATTATTTATAATTCTATTTATTTATTATATTATATAAATGAATCAAGGTCAACATGACCATCTCTCGAGGTTAATATCACTCCTTTTTTGTCATTTTCTCTCCTGATCCATAGTTTATCAATTGTGTTCTTTCATTGGCCCACGACTTGACTATTCATTTTCTATTGATCATTGCACCCATGGTTCTTGGTACAATGATCTGATATCGTAGATCTGGTTCCATCATGACCCAATGAAGGTGATAAAGAAAATATACAGTGATTCATATGACATATAATTATTTATTTCTTGTTTAATAGAAATATTTAGTATGAAACAAGGAATGGATGCTTTATCCCTCTCTTGATAAGCCCCAGAGGCGGAACAAGTTGTTCCCTGATGGAGAGGCATGGGTGACCCAGTATCATTGATTTCGTGGAGAATCTATTGTCGTATAAAAAGTTAGTGCACCATCCAGAATGTGTGGATGAAAAAATGGAGGTTTGTAAAATATAGAAGAATATTGCATGTACTCCATGATGACATAGCATGTGGGCCCCTGGGCTGTAGTTCTTGGGTTTAGCCGAACGTAAGGACCACCTGGTGTGTTACCACTATAACATGGTGTGTATCCCTTCCTAGATAACACAACATGTAAACAAGAGTGTACACAGACATGGGTAAAAGTACAATGCCAAATGGAACGTCCTATACTTAGGCACATACAAATATTTTGAAACATGAACCAATACATGATTACAACATCATTACACAGACATGTCTTGGAGACACATATATAGAACCATGTGTCTAAAAAAATCATGTACTCATCATACATGCCATGTATATGGATACTACACATTATGTGAGGTTTTTCCACATGGGAAAGAGTTGAGATAGTATAAGACATCATATAACCCATGGGACACATAGTGTACCCCCATGACGAGTGTATACGGCTCTTTGTTTTCCAAGATTTGAAAAATATATATGGATATAATTCCCTTGGTAATTTACTTGACAGTTTTGAATGGATTTACACCACATCATTGGATTATAATCCAATATAGAGGATAAGTCTTAGATGGATTATAGTATCCATCTATGAGACTATAGTGTGATCCTTTATCACCCTAAATATAGTCTATGGAATCATTTAACCATCTTTAGTAGGGAACTGATCATCCATCTATATATCTGCATTGGTAGGGTCTATGGTATCCCCCATTATGACTTGGTGTGGTCCCATATGTACTGGGTTATTCCAAATTGGGTATGCGGTATCCCACAGTGAGTTTCAGTGTGATATGCAGTGTCCCCCGGTTAGTTCTATGCGCGACCCCTATCAGTGTATCAAAATCATCCTTGAAAAATACGTTCTCATTTGTGTAGGTCCCAAAATATATAGAAAGATCAGTGTGTTTATCAGATTGTAATGTGGTCTGAGGAGTGACTTTTCCCGGAATGAGGGTGCTTCGAGAATAATCATTTTGCTAAAATTTGGTTATGACCGATTGATGGCGTGGTGTCTCACATTAGTATATCTGGATGATCTTTTTTATGTGTTTTGTAGACATATATCAGTGTATATATTATTATACATTCCATTTTGTTATTACCTCATTATTTTATGGTAACCTACTAATTATTCTGAGACTCACCCCTACATGGTATTTTCCCACCCATGTCATTTCATTTCTATATTGTCAACATTTTGATGCAGTCTTTGGTTGAATAGGACCATGAGGTGCTTAGTGAGACTTGACTGACCAGGGTGTTTTTCTATGGATTTCATAGAATAGTCCAAGTAACATTACTTTCATGTTGGGATTGTATTACAAAATCAATACGGGGGCATGTATTATTCCCTCTTTACCCCCAATGCGTTTATTAATGAAAATTAGACGTGGTTTATAGTGGTTTTTATGCATTGTTCACTTTTTTTCATTTCATAATTTTTTTCTTGGATATGTATGTCTGTGTATAGATACTTTAAGATAATTCATCCCATTTTTGTGATATTCCTACTTGGTGCTAGTCACTAGTCCCTGGCCTATTATAGGTGGTCTTGGGGTAGTCACCACCTGGGCCCCAGTAGGATGGGTCATGACAAAGTGGTATTAGAGTTGCTTTGGTTGTACTTTAGGAAATGGAGACTGTGAGTTTGTTTTGGGAATCATTTTTATGTGTTTCAATTTCTTATTTTGGGATAGAGACTCTGTGTTTGTGTGGAAGATGAAATATCCATACAAATGGACTCTGATTTCCTTCTTTTTGAAATAGTACAAGAAAACACATATTATAGGAAATCAACAATGGAATATGAATCATATAGGAATGGTTGTGTTTTCTATGTCCTTATTGTGTGAGCTCTCTATGTATACTCAATTGATCATGGAACATATAGTTTTATTTTAGGATTCCCCCACAAAGACAGGTATCCAGGATTCCACTCCATTGTCACAATAATCATCCTTCTGGTGAAAATAAATATTTATAGGTACCAATAGAAGAGATAACACCTATGGGTTGTTTACGCGTTGTTCCACCTCCCATCGAGAAACAACTATGACCAGAACTACCATATGAGGAATCATGCAGGAATAATAAAATGCATGAATTTCAAATCTATCAACCTCCCAGGTTTCGACATAACCCAAACCCCCATATGTATGAGGATTAGTGAGAGGTAGTCATATGTGTTTTCTACCTTTTGAGAAAACTAGCCTACTAGAAGGATGTTCGTGCAATGAGACTTCCTCAGGGCTCTGTGGGGCAGTGGGGGATCATGGTGAATCAATAATGTGATGATACAACTCCCTCTTAAAAATACATAGATCATCTCATCATGGATGAGTTCTATCTATCCATGTTGATATTGGTACACTTACAAGAGATTTAGAATTTATAGCATGGAAATATGTTTTTGGAGGAGTATTCAGTGAATTTTACTGATGTGATGATCTACTTATTGTATATGCCATTGGACTAGTTCTTCAGGGATTTCTCCTTCGATTAGGGTTTGAGTCAGGATATCAAATAATTTTTGACATCCCATAAAATTCCTACATATTCTGGTGAACCTGAGCCAGCCCTGCCAGTGGATTGTTTTCGGGTATAGAAGACCTCGTTAGTATGTATCAGATAGAAGTCACTGTGATCTAATTAGGAAGGACACATCCAAAGGAGATCCTATGAATCATGTTCAGTAATGAAAGGCTCCCCGGTTGGCTCTAATCATCCAACGGGCATACATTGTTACTCATGTAGTAACTGGGGTCATCTGGAAAAAGATTTCCCAACCCATCATTCAATTGATTGGGGGATGGTCGAGGGACAACCGAGGTATAGACATAAATATGAGCAGGGAGGTCTGCATGTTAGTAGATGTGGTAGTGCATCAGGGAGGGTAGTTGGATGTTGTTTTCAGTTCAACCTATTTCCACCACCATCCCAAGGTGGTCCACACCAGGATTAGGGAGCTAGTGGATCAGGACAAGGAAAACATCAAGTGATAGATTCAAATGTCCACATGGCTCCAGGTATGATTGGGGGTACAATCCATGTCTTTTTCCCCATAGATTAAGTTTTGATAGACATCATTTATAGTCATTCAATTCATTCCATAAACCATGTATGGGACTCAAAAATTTTGGTTGAACCATTGACTTAACCCTTATGCATAGATTATTGTATTGGAGGAGAATAAATGATCACAAAATAGTTGTGATAATGTTACCTGACTTTTGGATTTGTGTGTTTTATTTTGGAATCCTTGGTAGTAGCATGGAGTCATTACAACATCATTGTTGGTATGGATTTGTTATCCACATTTCATGATCAGAATTTATTATTTAGGAAAAGGTTGATGTGTGTCCTTAGTGATGGAACCTAGTTTACTATTGATGTTGAAAAGGAATCACATGATGGACTCACACATAGGTGGGTTCATTCAATTACTCTTCTATTGTCTAGCCACACCATCGGTGTAGTGTATGATATGTGTCCTCTATTTATTGTATTGGTAGTGGAGTATGAATATGCATTTCATGATGATGTTCCATGTTTACCACACCATAGGTAGTATTAATTCCATATTGATATACATGCATTTCAACACCGATATGGACACCATTATATCGGATGGCCCTCATAGAGCTTTGTGATCATAGAGTGTAGTTGGGGGACTTGGAGGGAACTGGATTTTTGAGACTCAGTGTTTCCCCCATGTCATCCTCGGTGTATTGTTCCATGAAGGTATAAGGGATCTTGATGTTATTTATTTATTTATTGTCCTTAAACTAGATGATAATGGAGAATAAGAATCCACTACATAGTATTGATAAAATCATTGATTAGATGAAATTGGCATAGTGGTTCTTAATGATTGGCCTCAGATCAAGATATCACTAGCATCAAGTAAAGGATGATGATAAACCAAAGAAAACTATCATATGTCATTATGGTTACTATGAGTACATGGTGATGTTATTTGGTGTCACAAATTTGAAAAAGTTTCCATGAGATTCATGAACCAGATCATTCATCCTTTCATAGACTAGTTTGTGATGGCCTTCATCATTGTAGTCCTATTGTAATAAATGTCTATGGAGGAGCATGTGAGTCACTAGAGGACTATCCTGAACACATTATTAGAGAATAAAAAATATAGGAAGAACTCAATGTGGTTGTTTTGGATTCTATATTTCAATTTTCTTGGACACATCATCTCAAATGATGGAGTTGTTGTGGATCGCGCAAAGGGTGAGGATGTTCTTGATTGGGATCCACCCATGAGTGTTACTAAGGTGCAGAGTTTACTTTTAATGATATTCTATTATTATAGGATTGTAATCGACTTCTCTAGAGTGAAAAAACCTGTGAGATATTTTACATTAATTGGTAAAACTTTTGTGTGGACCAAAAAGTGCTAACAATGCTTGCACGAGATGAGGATATGATTAACGAGTGCTCCCATCCAAATGTTACCAGAGGAAGGTGTCATGAATGTGGTGTTATATGATGCATTAGAGATCAAGAATGGTTATTTTCCAAAGTATAGGTAAGAATTGATGGCTTATTTTTAACACCATTTTACCACATGGTTATAACTATGCAACACATGATCTTGAATACTAGCACTAGTCTTCATATTGACGATGTGGAAATACTACATGATGGGAATGTGGGTTACCATCTAATATAATAATAAAAGTCTCAACTATATCTTCTCTAATAAGTATCTTAACATAAAACAGAGGTGTTGGATAATGTTTCTATCAGACTATGATGTTGGAATTTTTTATACATTAGGGAAGGTGAATTAGGTGGAAGGTGATCTCAGTAGGAGGCCCATTTCACAGTTTTTGATTGAGTAATTAGAGCATCTAGACTCATTGTAGAAATAATTTGATGATGTAAATGGATAATCATTATAAAATTTTATGGTTTTTATCCCTAAAATCTTATTCAAAGTCATGGAGGCACCACTTGGGGATAGCAATGGAGATACTTTATGTGCATAGATGTTCACATGGCATACTTATGATGGATATTCAAAAATGGGGAGCCCATTGTTCTTTTCATAGAAAACACAGTAGTTCCAATGGGGTTGCGGGAGGATGTTATGGGGGAGATTCATACATCTTCATTGGCAGTAAATCCAATCACTATAAAGATGTACTAGGAACTATGACTTCATTTTCGGTGGCCAGGTATGAATAAAGTAGTAGTTGAGATTGTTTTTTAGTGCCTCAATTTTTAGAATGTGAAGGCTAATCACTAGGTTCCATCATGTTTAGGTCAACCACTTGAGAATCTATAATGGAAGTGAGAAGGAATATTGATGTAAATATTTATTGGTTTACCATGTACATATATGGGACATGATACCATCAGAGTCATCATTCATCGACTCAAAAAGTCAGCCCACATCATAGCTATCTTAGAGTAGATTTTAGTATAGGTATTGGGTAAACTCTATGTCCATGAGATAGTTTGATTCCACAAAGTCCATTCCACAATAGATTATAATTGTGATTCTAATTATACATCCAATTTGTGTAAGGGATTCAATGAGGTGTTTGGGATACAACTATGCTAGTTCACCATGTTTCACCCATATATGAATGACTATACTAAAAAGACCATTCATGTTATGGATGAAATGTTCTAGGCTTACATGTTAGATTGTTTCTGTAATTGGGAGGATCACCTACAATTGTTGACTTTAAAAAAAATATATTCCATTCCATGGTTAGTATGACACAATTTTAGGATATGTATGGGTAACCATACATGTCGCCAATTTTCTGGAATGACCCAAGAGAGTCAGCATTCATGGGGGAAAAGTTGGTGTGTGAAACTATAGAGAAATTTCACCCTATACAAGAGTGGATTCAGAATGCACAAAGATATTAAAAGTCTTATGATGAATGTTTACGGGGGGGGCTTTGGATTATGCGGATGGATACAACTTTTTCTTCCATGTACCACCTCAATATGGATTAAATATATTTTCCGGTGGTGGAAAGCTATCTAGGAGATTCCTAGTCCCTTTAAAGATACTACGTTGAGTTTTCTAGGTGGATTACCTCTTAGCTCTACCAATGTAGTTAAATCAGAAACATGATTTATTCTATGTTTCGCTGTTGATGAGGTACCTATATGACCCATGACACATCATTAAATGGGAATAGATAGACATCAGGGATGGGGTGAAATTTTCTACGTACCCAGTATAGATTTTAGATCCCCAGGAGTGGATCTTTGGTGGGTGATTGGTTCCTTTGGTTCATGTTTAGTTGATGAAAAAGAATCTACATGGGAGAACCTGGGAGTATGAGGAATATATATATGTTCATTACCTTCTTCAATTTGAGTTTCCCCTTTTTTTATTTTTGGGGAAATAAATCCCCATGATAGGGAGAATGTAAAATCCCATATTTTTTTGTGTATTACTTTTTGATATTATATAGATTACTTTCAAAAACAGTCACTCAAAAGGTTTGATATTCTGAGGCGCAATGTTTTTGGAACAAATATTAGAATACTTTTAAAATAGTAAATAGCATGTGCAAACATAGTTCCTAAAAAAGGAAATAACTCTCAAGTGATTTCCCATATCTGAAATCTGAGGGAACCATTGAATTTAGAAAAACTGATTTACCCAATGTGAATCCTAAATTTTTAATGTGTGGTTTATCGGTAGAAAATGTTTTCAGGGACGCAAAATGGATAAAATAAAAAAATATTTTATTTTATTTTATTTTTCATTGGTGAAATGACCTGTTTTATCTATAAGTGTATCATTAATTAAATTGTCTTATACTATCTGCTAATCCCTAGAAATATTTTTCCTTTGGAGGAGAATGTTTTTGGAAGATGAAAATGAATCAGGATCAGATCCTGAATCGTTATACCAGAGGAGTTGTATTATCTTGTCAAGAGAGGAAACTCAAACATTCCTCATTAATAAATTTTCCAAACTATAGGCCAGGTGTTTGTTTCAATTTTTTGTTTCTATATTCTTAATATATGCGATGATATAAAATCAATCGATGATCGGCCTGGTTTTCGGATATATCACCTTTCGTGATGTTTTTATTATGAGGTAAATGTAGTGAAATATTTCTAAATATATTCATTGATTATCTTAAAGAAATGTATTGATATCGATAGAAAAAAATATTTATGTTCATTCCTCAAATTGTTTATGTTCTTTTGTCCCCCAATTCATCCTTCATTGCATGTGTTCTAATTTGGGTATACAACTCAAATATTCCTGAAAAATTTAGTTTCGCACACCTATTTATTAGAAAACATGATCCAATATCATAGATCTTGGATCATCTTGACACCAAGGAAGTGTGAAGATGGATATAGAGGGAATAGAAATATGAATGATTCCAAAATTTTCATTCTTCGAAATTATTGGGTTTGAAATGAAGAACAACAGTTTGATCTATTTCCTGAAATGATCTAGATATGGAATATGTTGTTTGGTGATGGTGGGGAATTCATGAATCTGGATCCATGATTTCAAGGATAATCAATTACCAGATTAATGGTTGAGCATTGATCATGATGCGTGGAGGAAGAATGGATGTTATTGAAAATCTCAAAAAGCACGATGTGTAATCCGGGATTAGATGACGTGTGGGACCCTGGATATGGTTCTGGTGTTTGAAGAGAGATGAAGATCACATGGAATTTGAACCATATCAAATGATGTGTGACCATCCATAGATGAATCTATTTTTACTCTAGAGTGTAAATGGGAACATATAATATTACATGACTAGATGGTACTGTGTTTTCTTATACACACACATTTCTTGTCTTACACTGACCGGTACATGACCATGTATTTGGTACATGGACACATCTAGGTTCCACAAGTAGAAAACAATATATCTCATAGGCATTTTACTCATTCTTCATGTCATATTTATGGAGACTACATATAGTGTAAGGATATTTCACACTAACTAGTGATGGGATTGTAGAGTGTGATACTTCATCACCCCTTGTGGAGTCTATGAAATATCATAATATTTTTTGCGGGGAACTAGTCCTCTATCTTGAGGGATGAATCAATATGTTATGTGGTAGCACTCAATGTGTCTGGGCATGATCCCTTACATAGCGGGTTGATCCAGATTGGGTATCTAGTTTCCCTTAGTGAGTTCAAATGTGTTCTATGGTTTCCCTCGATATGTTTTGGATGTGACCCTTTATATTTGTATCAATGTCTTCTTTGGTCAATATGTTCTCATTGGGAAGGTCCCAAATGATCTAGAAATCTCCATCAGTGTCTCATGTGACAATGATGCTCGATGAGTTAGTTCTCCTAGAACGATCTTTCATAGAGCATAATCTGCAGGCCGACATGTTGGTTATGATGACCTGAGGGTTTCGCGTCTCACATAGTTATATCTAGATGTTCATGTTATATGTATTTTAAACATTTATCTACATATATTTGACATTAACTTTCTTAGTGGTGTAATCTGGTAGCATCGGGGTGTCATAATGAGTATTATTATACTCACCCCAATATTGTATTTTCCTGCATGCATCTTGTCTTGAAATGACAATCAACCATTTGATGGAGTCCTAGGAGGACTAGGACTAGGAAATTTATAGTGAGAACGGATAGTCATTGGTGTGTTCGTACAGTTTTCATATTGCAATCCCAATACCTTTACATTCGGGATGGACTTATATTATAGATTCATAGTGATGGGATTTTATTTCGCTTAATTTACATTACAATACTTTTATTATCGTATTTTGGTTATGGGATATAGTGGGTTTCATGCATTTTTTACTTAGTGTATTTTAATTTTAGCATTTGTGGCTTGGAGATATGTTCAATCCTATAGGTAATTTTGGATAATTCCCCCTATTTTTGGGATATTCCTACATAGTGCTAGTCACTATCCCTTGGCCTATTAGTGTCATGCTTGGGGTAGTCATGAAATGGGACCCTCTTGGATAGTTCATGACACATGGGATGTATCTCGAATGCTAATATTTTTATAATAGTTTCTTTTTTTCAATTTCAGGTACATTAGTTATTTTAGAGGTTGTGCACCATAAATTCCTTTATATGGAGTAATTTTTGTAAAATTTATTTAGGAAATATTATATACAATTTATATCCAGATAAATAAATGTAAATTTTATGGAAAAAATCTCAAGACACATTTTAGGGTATGTGGTATCCCCCAATGTGTCTTGGAATGATCCCATGTGTAGTGGGTTGATCCATATTGGGTACATGGTATCCCCTAGTGGGTATGGTGTGATATGTAGTGCCCCTAGGTATGCTCAGGGCCTGACCCCCTCTCATTGTGTCATAGTATATCACGACTAATACATTCACATTCGGAAAGATCCAAAATGATAGAGACCTCTTAGTGAGTGTCTATGGTGATAATGGGGATTATAGAGTGATTTCTCTCGAAGCGATCTTGCTTTAGAGAGAATCATGTGGCTAACATGATGGTTATGATCACCTGAGGTTGTGGTGTCTCACTATATTATATTTGGACGTTCATGTTATATGAATTCTATACATTTATTTGATTAAAGTTTACTCTAATTTTATTAGTGGTATTAACATGAAGTTTAGGGTGCTAATGAGTATTTTTATACTCATCCCAATGCTAAATTTTCTGTCGCATGTCTCCAATTGTAAAGACAATCGACCTTCTGATGGAGTTATAGGAGGACAAAGACCATGAGGTTCTCATTGATGCCAGACAGACCGAAGTTCATTCATATGGGTTTTAGAGAGCAATAATAGAACATTTACTTTTAGGTTGGGCAGGTGTTACATACTCTTTCTGATGGGTTTGTATTTGTCCCTATTTACATTACAGTACATTTACTATCATACACTAGTTGTGGGATATAGTAATTTGATTTCAATTATTACACGGTTTTTTTAGATTCCATCATTTGTGGCATAGAGATGTGTGTGTGTGTAGGTATGTTCAGATAATTCCTCCCATTTGTGGGATATTCCTACTTTGTTCTAGTCAATATCCTCTGTCATATAGGAGGTTGTCTTGGGGTAGTCACAATACTGGCCCCTCTAGGATAGAACTTGAAAATGGGAATTTAGCTCGAATGTTTATATATTTACAATAGTTTCTTTTTATCATTTTAAAATAAAAGAGATATTTTGGATTTTTGGCCCCATAAATTCATATAACAGTTTATTTATCTGAGTTTTCATATAAAAAAATTTAATAAAAATGATACCATGATAATGAAATTAAAATTTAGTTGAAAATCTCTCAGGTTCATTTTTATTTTACATGAAAATTTTATTTTAATTGAATTTTCTTGTTTTTATGTATCAATTAATGATGTTTAATTTCTAATATAAATTATTTCTAATTACTTCAAGAAATTATTAAAAAATATATCTGAATGTGACCTATAATGGTGTCTTTTTTTAATATATAAAAAATGTATTCTAAATTATGTTTTAAAACATTTTTATTGGAAAAAATATTCCCACTTACAATTTAACTTTACATTAAAATTTTATTTATTTTATCATGGATTCTATAATTTGATCATATCTTTATAAATACTTTATTGAAAATAATTTAAAATATTCAACGATATTTTTAAATAATATTTTATCTAAAACTCAAAAAAACTATATCTATGTCATTTAAATTTTAAATTCATATTTTTATAAAAGGTAATCATAAATTTAATCCATAAATGTATCACCCAATTATTATAAGGAGATATTTTTTTTAAAATAATTATAATAATTCAATAGATGGTGTCACACACAATAGTCAGTTTAGACGATGTATACAACATTATTAATATTTTTTGTTTAAATTTTATCTATGTTGTTAGATAGGAAGGTATGTATAATACTAACTAAATTATTATAAATATACAATCTACATGTGTTGAAAATGAATTATTTACTCATCAACTAAATTTAATTAAAAGTTAATAATTATCCTAAAAAATCGATGGATTTTCAAAAAAAATGACGCATTCTTTTCAGATAATAATAATTTAAATTATGCACTATTGGTGATTGATTATGATGAAATATATATATAATATACTGAATATATTGTTTTAAACAATCAAGAATCATATTTATAGGCACATGATAATATTAAATCCAGTTTAAGGATTGCAAATTTATTTATTTTTCTACAAATTAATTTTTATTTCATTTTTTTACTTGCATAATAAATTATTACTAACATTTATAGTTATTAAATTTATTTAAATTGATTATATATTTACAATCATGTGTTTATAATTTGGAATATACTTCCCTTTTATTTTATTTTTCAATATCAATAGTATCCTTCATAAAATTTATCACTATGGTAATGTGTAAATAGGGATATCAATGATTAGAATTTTGGATTAGTCTATAATGTTTCATTATAATTATTATATTATGAAGTTAACTCACCGCTTTTTACCTAATGCATGAAATTTATTAGTTTAATGGTCACATGTCCATGAAAATGTCCTATATAATATTTATTTAAATGAATGTTACAAAATTTTACTCTGTTTTCATTTAATATATATTATTTGTGCACAGAGAGAAACAATATGATATGCACGAATATACAGTTATATTTAGATATTAGTAAAATAAATTTTTTATATAAATTTAAACTAATTTTTAAATTATATAGTTACTTTAATTCCTTATGTAACACTAATTTTTGTATTTCCAAATTAAAAAAATATACCAAATTATTTTTAAAATATTAAAATGTATCAAATTTTATTATTTAATGAGAAATAATAATTTAATATATTTATATAACATACTAATGTTCTGTTGATGAATTAGAATCAAAGTCCCCCATTTTCTGTAGGGATTTAATTTTTATGTAAATTATATGTTTCAAAGTTGACTATTGTGGTATTTTATCCAAATAATGTTTCATTAATGTATTTTAAAAAAATATTTTCCGAAATAAGTTTTGGATGTTATTTTATAGTGTAAAATGTTATAAAATTTCCTTTTATGGAAATGTTTTGAAATTATATTTAAAATTTACATCACCATAGGTAAAATAAATATTTGTTTACTAGGGATTAATCAAAATGATATTGTTTAAAATGGAACCAAAATATGTATAAGTTCTCTTATATTATAGGCTTAAACCCTTATTGTAGCTTATTAGCATATTCCAAGAGATCATGCATAATGGTCCATGAGCCTGAACATATCGTAATTTAATCTATTGAAAAATTCAAAAAGTTCCTCCCCACAAGAATATAGAAGTAATCCTCATATATCCAATATAAAAACAAAATTGAGTTGTACATCTTCAGGAAAAACTTTATATTAATATTTTAAAAATTCATAAAAAATTTAAATTCGTTTTTTATTCCCAAAATACCAACCCTATATCATAGTAGTGGATATCTAAAAGATCATTTTCAATGAAGTGCAAATGCCCCTAACCAAATAGTATCTATTATAGCCTACTTTACCTCTAAATAAACATTATTACATAGAATAGAATTATAATTTCAACATCTTAAATATGATTAAATTATATTGAGATTCATAAAATAGTATTATACGGCCTATTTAAATAAAATTACATGGATTATATATATGAGGCTATACGCCCAAAGGTCAAGATATAATGGGGATTTAAACTCCACTCCAATATTCAAGGGTTAGGGAAGGGGGCAGAGGATCTATCCCCCTGACAATTTTATTCGACCTATACTATGGTTTTAATGTGAGTATAATGTTTTTATGTGATGTTTTTATCCCTAGTGAGATAGTTACATGACATATTCTCTTATGCATAGTGATTGATTTCCAAATTCCCTTGTTTAGCTGATGTATATGCTTTACCCATGGAACATGTGATGAAAATGGATTAAACAATTAAGATGGCATAAATTATTGAAGTTGAAATATGATTTGATGTGTTAAAGTAAATATTATTAATTAATTAAATCCAAATTTTCATTGTTTTCTTATCATTTAATTGGTACTTAAATGAAATATCGGTATACACTGGATATTTTTTACACACTTCTGGTGGTGACATTTAAAGCTGAACTCACACCCAGCTAAGGACTCCATTGGGAAACTGAGATGATCTCATGGTTGTATTTCAGTATAAGGGATGAAGCCCCATGCTTTGGAGTTTAGTTGGGCATGGGGTATACCTAATTTAGTATATTAAATTCGATTCAAGATCTATTTGGGTTCCAATTTTGTCTTCACTTTGGTTTTTCTGTCACCTTGTCCCTTATTAGATTGACACTACATATTTTATTATTTATTTATGGACTTATACCTAGGTTAGGAATTGGATTTTTATTCATTTTCATTGGAATATATATATTTTTCTTCTAATTCATTATTATCATATATGTAATACTCTAGTGTAGAAGGTATAAAATACTGCATGATATATTGGACAAATCTCTATAGTTGGAAACATCTTATATATAGAGTGGTGCAAGTGAGATCATGTGAAAACTCATCACACGACATCGGTGTTGCCAATCATGGCGCGTGGAAGTTACACATTGTTATTAAAGATGTTTTTTTCTTTGGTCTTGTAATTTGGGGTTGGTTAAAGGAGTTTAAGATTTGTTTAGACATTGAAATTAGATATTTTTTGAGATTATCCGACCCATTTATGATGGAAACCTATGTCATCCATGGTGGAAATTATTATTCATAATGTGTTTTGTTACTATTAAATGATATTTCACTATTGGGCGAAGCCCATGTTGGGTTATGTGACCATTTTATGATATTTTTCTCTTGTAGGAATGGCATAACGTTGTGTATTCGTGATTAATTTTGGGCACCTATGGATATATGTGGCCTGAATCATTATAGAAACAAATATTATGAGTGTGTGAGTAATATATAGTAGAATGCATTCTTTTTATTTGGAAAATTTGAAGAAAATGTGGTGTCTGTAAATTGTTATTTAATTGGGTAAATGAAAAGAATACATATGAATAGTTATGTAATATAATCTCTAAAAAATGTTATGAGCAGGTTAAAAACTTTTTTGTGGTATCATGTAAATATTTATCAGTATATAAAAGATAATGATTGGTGTTGTGATGGTAAAATAGTTATTGATTTTTTCTTAATGAAATGTGTAAATGAGTTTAAATGGTGAGTGTAACATGTTGTGATGTGGGCTGTTTATAATTTGAATTTTAAAGATCAAGAATGGTGAAGTTAATTATAAATGGATTTGTAAATATTGAAATTTATGTGAATTGTTGAGTGTGTACTCTTTATGATATCGATTTGACCCATTTAATGGGTGGTTTTGGATAGTGAGTTCCCTATTGTGAGAACATATATGTAAATTAATATTCCTTTTTTGATATGATGGTCAATATGATATGTTAATAGTTAACCCTCTGTAGGGAGGTTGCCTTTGGGTTTCGAGACACTATTAAGTCGTGAGAGTGTGGAAACCCTCATGGGTCATGACCATAAAGGGTTTATTTTGGACATTAAGGATGGTACTAAGATTTTTGGGACCATATGAGTAGGGACCCAATGAGTTTTTTTGGGCCAAAGAGAGGGTTTGTTTTATATGAGTGTTAATGTATGGGTATGGTTACCTTTGGTGAGGAAACTTTTGTAAATGGTCACATGGTGTGGTAGTTGTTAGAGGTATAAAAACGACAATAAGAGTGTTGTCCATGAACATTTATATGTTCAAGTATTGATGTATAACATTTTAAATGATGAACAATGTATTTTACGTATCTTGAGTCTAGTTTAGGGGGTATTATTCATTCAACCTTCATGGTGACCTACGTGATAGGTCAGATGAGGTTCCCAATGCTTTTCAGTGTGTTTCGCAAATGCAGATGTTGTAGAGTTTTTTTATTGGGACACAAACATCGTTTCCTATTGTTTTTTCTTGAGGTCCTTATGGGAAAGATCATGGATTGATCATGTGATTTATGTTCTAGTTACACATTGATTGCTTTCAGGAAATCAAGGATGACCTCATCGAAGGCTAGGAAAACGATGCATGTGCCTTGGAATATTAACCATGGGATCTAGTTTCTATGGGGAATTGATGCATTATGAGTAAAATAAAATTCCAATACATGGTTTATTGGTTACATGATTGTTTCATAAGGCCCACCAATTGATTGTAATTGTTTGAAAGGTTATTTCTGAAGGGTGGTATCACATTGATTCCCAACCAGTCTATTTGGATTATGGGTATATAACATCATGATGTTTTTAGTGGAAGAGAGAAGGGTGAGTGAAGAACAATTAGATTATAACATTTTAAATGATACACCCGAGGTGAGGGAGATCATGTGGATGATATTTTTTTTATGAATGGTTTGGTTGTTTGGTGGGATAACGACAATTATGTGTGGATGAAGATGATGGAATACCAAGAGGCATGTTTAGGTGAGTAAGTTTGTTTTGGGAAATGATCAGGTGATGGAAGGACTTTGGTAACAAAATTTGTTGTAGGAGTGGTCGCTGGAAAGAACAAAACATTAAAGTCTCTAATTTGTTCTAGATGTGGTCACATGCTATTAAGGCATGCTTACCATTGGTATAAGAGTTTGTTGATCTCTGTGAATCCCAAGAGGGACGCATGCTTATGCTAGAGACACTTATTATTATTGTTCTAGTGGAGCAGTGTATTTAATTTCATAACTATTAGGGGTGTACCGAAAGAGCATGGGTGTGTGGTAGATTTAATTACACATGAAATGTCGATTTATATCCCCTTGTTGGATAGTCATGGGGTGTTGGTGAATATTTATTGAAAATTATGCCTTAGTAGTGGTGGTTAGTTGATGATTATATTTGTTCATTAGGAAATCCTGAGATCCTTGTTAGGCCATATTTTTTCCACAG
The DNA here is from genome assembly GCA_963277665.1 of Viscum album. Lineage (NCBI taxonomy): Eukaryota > Viridiplantae > Streptophyta > Magnoliopsida > Santalales > Viscaceae > Viscum > Viscum album. The sequence continues at coordinate 1,727,507,059 of OY728119.1, read as the reverse complement.
TTTGACGTGAAATCAATTATAGATAATTTTTTGGTTGTTTTCTTCAATAACTTCTTTGTGTACCTCATCTTGTGTTGATCATTCACAAAAATACAACATCATCCGAGGTATGTTTGGAATCTCTAATTTTACACCAAGACAACTGATGTTTTTTTGGATGGATGAGGGATATCATTGAGGCTATTCTCATGTGGGTGGTATGTGTGGAAACGGATGGTGGGATTTACACCATAAATGGAATTTGGGTGACGTCCTCATGATGGACCGGGTGGTGGATAACATTGTGGGTGTCATTCATAGAAGCTAGGAACAATCTCTGGGTGATTTTGATTGGTTTTTTGGGAGATTAATGGTTTTAATGTCTATGTTTTGGGGTTTGGTATGTCATCGTGTGTAAGTCATTGTGGTTTTATTACCTTTTATATAGCAATGCTAAGGACACTCCTATGATGGGGGTGACATGTCAGTCTTAGATGAAAAGAGGAGAATGAAAAGTTGATGTAGTGACTTCACGATTCCAATAGAGAACCTATGGGATTCAAGATGTGTATCAAGGAGAGACCACATGGGCCTTGATTATGATGGTTTATTGATCCAATAATTTTCTTTGGGATCATGGTTGTTCTGAATGAAATTTTATATTTTTGTGTCTATTCATCAAATAGTTTGGTGAGACGTAAGAATATATTGTGACAATAGAGTTTGGGTTCTATAAATCCACTAAAAATTGGAATTACAATCGACTAAAAATATTTGGGGGTATTGGAATATATCAATGTCATACGGTGCCTTGTCCATGTGATGTAGTTTCATGCTAGTGGTGAAGCTATGAATTCCAGGATGAGTCAATTAAGGACATCTCGAATCATCTTAGAGAAAAGGAAGAATGTAGATAGTGGAAAATCTCCTTTGGTGGATGTGTTGAGATGAAAAATATGATATCAATATCATTTTCGGTTTGAATATGAACCTATCCTTATTTAGATAGTTTTTAAACATTAGTGGTGTATGTGTTGGTAATTTTGATTGGGGAATTAGATCCCATTAAGGGTTTCGAGGGAAGTGATGTAGTGATGGTGATATTCTACTAGAAGTCCAAGGATGACCTCAGTGGGAGAGTTGGAATATAATTACATGATTCAAGATAGAATGTTCTCAGACGATTAAAAAAGGGATAGTGTGACATTAGTGGAATATGGGTGTTTTGGGACATGACTGTCGAGGTAGTCTGACTGGAGATGGTAAAAAGGAATGGGTGTGGTGCGAGTAACCAGCCTATAGTTGGATGTTGTAGCAGCTAGTGATATTTATAAATGAATTCATACTTAAGTGATTTCAATTTTATCTTAGTCCTATCATGGATAGATTATGAATATAGATCAAGGAAGTTTCAATTGAAAGGGTAGAGGACAGTGTCGGGAGAAGTCCATACGAATGTCCGGGCATAGTGATTTGGGAACATTTCTGGTAATATATAAATTTTGTATTCTTATTCTGGTAGTATTTCATCTATTTTCGTAGATAAAAAATAATGGAATATGTTGGAGAGAACCATAAAATGAAACTGGTTTTTTGAAGATGTGATCAAAGATTCTAGTTGAAGCGACTCAATGGATCACTGTTTGATTGAGTTGGCCAAGATAGTGAACACTGGAAAAAGATTAATTGGTTGATTGACCAGAGAGTTTTGGTTTCATTTGGATTTACAGTTATGGGGTAGTATCATTATGAAATGATTTTTGGATTTATGTAAATAATGAAATGGGGTTGGAGAGACCGTGTGTTATAACTTGGGTGATATATAGTTTTGGTCACCATTATAGTTTTTGAAAATAGTGTAAAATGATTCCTTGTGATTTTGGTCATGAGTTGTGAAGAGGATCGAACTGACAAGGCATTTATTGGTTGATCCACGGTGATATTCTTATCTATAATATTTTTTCATGTGTTATTCATTAGGCACTATTTCCCATGTTTTGGCTATGATTTTCTTCTGGTTGATGTATTATTGAAGTTGATGTTTTCTTTTTTGAGTATTTGATATGTGGTGTGGGTTGTGGTGAGGATGTATTGTGGGAAAAAACCATGCCTCTTGTTCTAATTCTCTTGTAGAATTGTAATGTTCAAAAATAAACATAGGAAATGGGAAGTGTTAAGTAGACCTAGTGGCCTGATCTCATTGTTTTCCAAACACAGTGATGCTTTGGACTGTAAGTTGAGGAGGATCCATTATATTGTGGGGAGGATATAATATTCTTATCTTTATTAAGGTATTAATTTGGTTAATATTTTGTTTTAATAACATATTTCATGTTAGTGAGATGTTTCTCAAGTGTAATGGGATCCTCAAAGGTGTTCTAGGGGATTGGACATGAATATAAGTAATAATGGTCCAACTTGTACAAGTCGCGTAGTTAGAATATAGTTAAGTAAACCATGAGGGATTCCTAGGAAAAATGTTACCCTTGGAAAGTGCCATTTCGAATGGTAGGTTCATGGTTAGTAAAGAAAATTTCAATATTCCATTCATTGTAAACATATTATATTTTACATGTTACACCCATGGATTTTGTGATTTTTTTAAAATAGATTTTATATTTTTTATATTTTTTGTGAAAGGAAAAACTGATTTTTTCAATAATTAAATGTAATAATCAATATAATTAAATGTTTATATATTTTATATATTCTATACTATAAATAATATATTATAGTTATATTTATTGACATGGAAATGTCTCTTTTGGTGGTTAACATAGTGGAGCTTCCAAGATAATTGTGTGAAATTTTCGACATAGATTGTAGGTTGTGAATGGTATGTGAATGGTCTTGTAAACCATGTGGAAAAACCATGTTCCCCAAAAATTATGGATAATTTTAGTTATTCCATCATGGAATAATTATATCCCAACATTATTTCTCCTTTATTTATCACCTCACAACACAAATGATTATACAAATTGACCCAAACATCCCATGGGTCGATCTCCTTTGACTCTTGTCCATTTGGTGCCCTATTGGTTATGTATTGAAGCCTCAGTTATGAATTACACTTTTATTTTTTCTCCTTTTCATATTAGGGTTTGTAGTATCCCATATATTATTTTGATGTTATATAACCCTATTTTTATGATGGGTCAAGAATGGGGTGTCAAAGGGAGTTTGAATATGCATATAAAGTTACAATAAATATTGTGTTCATCTTGGTATATGATATATGTTGTCTATAAGTTATATCCCATAAATTTTTATAATATAATTGTTCATGTTTATTGATATATTTCTTCCCTATTTTTTTTAAATTTTTTACCATGAGTAGAATTTCGTAAAATTGCTTTCTAAATAATGATATGGACCCACTTGATACCTTTGGGAAATATTGAGGATGATTTGAATGATTTATAGCCATTCATTGTGTAAGACTACATTCTCGAACGTAGATGTTTTGAAAGATAAGTGTATAGTTGATATGAGATAAATTAGATCCCATAAAGAACATTTAATTATGGTTTATGAGTATAAATTAAAAAATGATTGTTTTTCCTAGGGTTAGTAATTTAATTATGGGTTAATAGGTTGAATACCATGTGTTATATGAACTGTGAAAGTGAAAAACGAAAATTTGTTGATGTTTTATGGATTATGAATAATAAATGAGATAAATGAGTTAATTATGATTTTGTTTAATGGATTATGAAATATATTGAAATTAAAACAAATGATTAGTGTATATGAAATAATGAACTTGTTAAATTGAAAATGGTTTGAGAATTAATAAAAACAAAAATGGGTTCACAAAAGGGAACTGATTAATATGTTGAATAAGTTATTATATAGGAGTCATGGGTTATACCTGATTGTTTCTATGAAATAAAGTGGTTGTGATGGGTGATATAAAAAATTTACTTGTTAAATGATAAATTGGATATATGGGAGAACGTGTGGTAATATATAAATAGTGGGAAACATATGGAAATTGTTGAATACACATAAAGGGTTAAGTTATTATATTGGACATTGGGTTCAACAGCTATGAGATGTTAAATGAAGATGTGTTAATGGGTTTTTTTAATTATATTTATTCCCATGTTGATGGTTATAGAATGTGATTCCTATTTTTATTGGTTTTGTTTAGTAATGATATGGTATGTGTGCGGTGAATTGATAAGTAAGATTGTGAACGTGGCTTGGTAGAGTGGGGTGTTGACCAAATGTTCTACATCCATTGGTTGGGATATACTGATTCTATATACTCTACCAAAAAAATAACGAGCTAGTAAAGGGGATGGAGGATCTATTTTTTAGAGGTTTCATTCCATCATGGCCAAGGATTCAATGTGTGGATAATGTGTTAATGTTATATGATTATCCCAAGGAAAAAATGGACTAAATTTATTATATTATTCATAGTTATTAATTGACTTAGACCCATGTTATGATTATATATATTCCTAGCCCATGGAAATTTCATGAAAATTAATTCATTAATGAAGATGGAAAAATATATGGAAATTATAAAAATGATTGAAAGGGTTAACGAAATGATTTTTAAGTAATGGAATCTAAGATGTCCTTGGTTTATTTTAATTTAATTAGTAATATCAAACTATATATTTTTAGATTTTTTATTTTTAAAAATTGATGGTGGTAGCCTATGGAGCTGTACTCCCACCTTTCCTAGGCTGTTGTTGGGTACCTAAGTAGATCTCATGGTTGAAGGTCCTGACAATGGAAAGGGACCCAATGCTTGGGATTTGATTTGGGAATGGTACATGCATGTTTTACTATCCAAAAATGAATTTAGTTCCTCTTTTCTAGATCCATTGTTTTCATTACATTGGTTTTTTGATCACTTTGACTCCTCATTGCGTGAAATTTTATATTTTACTATTTTGTTATGGACTTTTACCCAGTTTGGGAAATAATTTGTTACGAATTATCATTTGATAATATATATTTTTTCCTTTATCTCATTTTAATATTCTATGAATTACTCTGGAAAAGAGGTTATAGTATCCACACATTACATATTTTATCCTTATCACCCGCCAGTGATATATGGGTTGGGGGAGGCATGCTTGATGTCATGTGACTACTCGAATCATAGAACTGGTTTAGTTGCTCCATGGTCGGGGAATTTACATCATATGTTTTAGGATGAAAATTTAAGGTATATAAACTCTATTTATTTGATGAATTGTACATTGTCAGCCATACGTTTTTTGTTTTTTCGTCACATAAGGGTGCTCTATGTTTGACTATTCATCGCTTATGTTTCTAATCTGCAATATTATCCATGATTTGTGCAATAGAATATGTGGAAATAAAGATATAGTAAACTATTTTTTATGTTGGATTAATAGGATAACTATTTTTTGTTTTAATGTATTATATTAAAAATAGTTAATAGTTCCAATTTCTACATGATGTTATGACCTCTTTTGAATTATTTTTTATTCAAATATTCAAGATTTATTTTTAGAATTTTATGGATTTGGTATGACCTAGTGTTGTTTGAAATATATTATAAATTTAATAAAACAATTAAATGTAAATGATATACTAATATAATGGAAAATTTATATACATAAAAAACGATATGCCACTTTCATCAGAGATGCACTTTGGAGTCATACATATTTTGATCTATACACACCCCGATGTTTCAGTCGTTTGAAATTCACATCATTATTAAATCATCTTCTTCATGAATGATGAATAATGTTTCAGAGTTATATTTTATAGAAATACATGTTCAAAAGTCATTCAAGAGTTTTCTCTATTGAAATTGGAAGAAATAATATTTGAAATTGAAGATTTATTTTATTTTTTTAATTATCAATGATCTAAATACATCTTTCATTTATAAGGTAAATTGTGATGTGTAACTTTTATCCTAAAAAATCAATCTCTATTTAGTTGTTTGAGTTTTGACTACTCAAACTCAGTCACAGTAACGTATATGATTTTTTAACTATGATGTGGATATATATTTCCTTATAAATTTAAAATATGGTTCTTTAAAGACTTTTTGTAAAGGTATTAAACACCTACACATTGTTTTTGATTAATTATCATAGGATAAGTGGACCTAGTAAAAATTACAAATATAATGGGGTTCAGAATTGGTGGATTGTAGTAAGTTATCATTGTTCCATAATCCATTTTACATATCTGTGTTCATTTTCATTATTTATTTCTATTTCTAGATCATTTTAAAGGGAATATGAAAGGGATAAATGCACAATAAGAGAGGTTTTTTTGTCATTCAATGTTTTGAAATAAAACAATCACCCCACATATATTCTATTTTGCCTCCATCATTATATTACATACCTAGAACAAACAACAATAATTAAATAGAGAAAATGGAATTAGTCTCGGAAAAATAAATTGGATAATATAAATCCACTTATAACTTCAGTAACTTTCGAATCATGATATTAATGAAGAAATAAAATCAATTAAAACATCTATTGACCTGAAATAATTGTAACTCATGATATAAAAATACATGGGGTAGTAGATAAAACATATAAAATTAAACAAGTTCAAAATAAAAAAAACATCCCCATGGAATGTAAATTGAGGTGAAACCCCTTAAAACTATGGTAACACCTGAATTAGAAACAGAGAATGTAATATTAAAAAAATTAAACATTTAAATACCATGAATATAAAATAACTCAAGATATAATATATCAAAAGGGGTTGTATATAAACCCAAAAAAACTTTTATGTTGTTAATATTACACTTATCTCACAGATGAAACAGGTTAGATGAAATTCATTTACCTTTAGTCTGATTTGTGATGAATAACCAATATCATCATGAATAATAAATTTATGTTATTTATATACACAAATCAAAAAAAATACATCAAAATTTTTTACAATTTTTCACTTATATATAATTTATATAATATTTCACAATCCAACATTTTTATGTTGGAATTTTTTCCATAGTTTTCTTATCTGTAAATAGTGATTTTCTTTGGTTGACTAAGGTCATTGTGGTCATTATTTAAACAAATAAAAAATATTAGGATATTATTTTAATACTCACAAATCAATAATAATGTCAAAAATCTCATAAATTATATTTGGAAAAAAGCCCAAATGTAATGATTATATAGATTTTAAGTCGTACATAAACATAAGTAACGATCCCAATTTTCAATGATCATTATTGAAATTAGGTAGGTAATATTAATCATTCAAAAATTACCATTATATCATAAATAAATAATTATTTAAATATTTTTATTTATATATATCAATATTTTTATGTGGTGATGTTAATGGTATAATCAATCACTTTGAGGATGCAATACTTCACACATCTATGAAGGATGTTTTCACTTTTTGTGTGTAGAATGGAATGTAGAAAATGATATATTATATTCATATAAAGGAAATTATGTTATTAATATCATATATATTTAATTTAAATCTAATATTTTAATTAGTCCCATCATTAATATATTCTATTAAATTTGAAAATGTATCCCATCACTTTGAGATGTGGTATTCCACATATACACAAACAGTATTATTATATTCTCAAAAAATGATATGCTGTAAGTTATTTGTTATATAAATATAAAAGATGTATGAAGACATCATATATTTAATATATATCATAATATAATATTATGTTTGTCATAATGACAATCCACGAAAAGTTTTATAGAAAAAACAAATAACATCATATCAAAATCTGGTCTTCTTCCATTCACACGAGCGATGATTTCATTACCCATTTTATGGAAGTCTGTGTACTTGTATGATAAAGACATAATTTACAAACATCTCAATATATTTATGATAATTATTTTATTATATATTCAAATAATAATAATTATTTAATTGGTAGTAAATGAAATAAAACTAATGTGCTCGTTGAATAATGTTACCTCTTCTCCAGGTAACTCCTTTTAGTTTGCTTAAAAAGATATCCATGGTTTACATTTTGACCAAAGTGAGGCCTGTATGATTATAGGACAGATGAAAAAATATTATTTGGTCATTAATTGGATTATAAAAATGGATTTAGTGGTGTAAAGAAGTGGGTTTGGTGAAATTAATTTCCCAGGGGAGGATGAGGACAGACATGGAAATTTAAAATGATTTGACATCACCCCATATTTTACTAGTCCGCAAAGGGTCAAATGTGTAATATTAAATAAAAGTATAGGATTAATTATTTTAATAACTTCATAATATAATTTTAAGACATTTTTGGGGTCATTTTAAACCATATATTAAATATTTAATCATTATGTAATCTCATTTTTATATTAGTAACATTAATTAATTTTAAATTTTGACACAAATACTTGTGGTCAATGTCTAGGTTTACCGTAATACAAATTATAAATTATTTTTACTCCAAAAAATAGATTCAATATTTTAATTTCCAATCATATAATTATAATCATTTCATTAAAAATTGGTCCTACAGATGAGACAAAACTTGGATTTTTTTATGAAAAATGATCAGTTGTTTGAAATGACATTATTTCAAATTTCAAATTGAAATTAACTAATGTGACCTAAAAATGATATATATTTTTCTAAGTGAAATAATTAGACTTTAATATCTATTTAAAATATTATTTAAATATATAAATTCATTAAGACAAAATGAAGTTGTCTATTAAAAATATATGTTTGTCACTACTTACCAAAATATAAATGTTCTCAAAAAAATACCAAAAAATAACCAAATTATAATTTTTATACTATAAATTAGAAAAATAAATTTATTTTTTCAAATAATTTTTTTTATATTCAAAAATTATATTGTAATGTGTGTATGAAAATAAATGGTGATGAAGTTGTTTTTTAGAGAATATAATCTTTTAAAGATTAACATATTCTTCAATCTTGTTTAATTCATATAAAACATATTAAATAAATTTAAAAATATTTTATTTAATAATATATATATAAATATAATATCTTTCACAAAGAGGGAGTAATTTAAATTATTAAGATAAAATCATAATCTATTCATAAAAATAGTTTTTCATAAAAAATACTAATAACATAAATCCCATTTTTTATTTTAATTTATACTTAATTAGAAGGAATTATTATTATAAAAATGTGTAAAATATATTCTCATAATTTATTTATTCTAATTAATTACAATTATTCCAATAGATAGGGTATAACTATCAATTTAAATATTAATATTATATAGTTGTTCCATAAAATTGGTATTCCATGTGACACATGTTATCAAAAAGATTTGGTGTTGTGTGAAATGAAAAATAAACTTGGTGTTTTGTATAATGAAATATGAACAATTAATATCAAATAATTCATTCAATGAAATAATTTAATCAAATTATAATGAAGATATTTATTTAAATCTTGCGATGTTATATTTAGGTTCTTTTATGTACCTTAAAAATTATTGTATGGTGTATTGATAGCCTAATAATCCATTAAAATAAATGAATTTATTTATATAATATTAATTATTGATGTGGAAATTCCATTATAATTGTTTGTAACCACTTTTGTTTTCTTTAAATTACATCTTATAATTAATAAGTTTTTATAATTAATGCATTGTCCCATTGTATAAATTGATTTATTTCAATGAAATTATTTCATTAAATATCTAGAAAATTTATTATTATACTTTTAAATAGATATGTTAATTTTTTTTAATATATATAGGTAACAATATTTCAGACCTCTAATATATTTCTCAATGGACCTAAAAATATTATTGATATTGATATTTTTTTTCAAACACATTGATCTTATATCAAAAAATAAAAAAGAAGAGTCATCTAACACATTACTTCCAAATGTATTTAATTTTACAGACTAGCCTAATAGGTGACCCATTTATCTACAAATATTTTCATACCCAATTTTTTGTGTTCATGAGTAGAGATAAAAATATGCACATAGATTTTATACTAGTGGATAAATATATAAAAAAATTATCATTATTTTCATTCATATTATTGATATAATTTTTTTAGGATTTATTCCTTATTATAAGTCTAAATTGTTTCAAGTAGTACACTTAGTACCGTCACCATAACTATAATAATTAATAAATATAAAAAAATATATTCCTTTTTATTATAATCATTTTTATCATCTAGAATGTATTCATTTGAATGATGTTTTGTAATAATTAACATATTTAATATATCTTATGACATATGTATATATATTATCAAAATGTGTCTATATATTATGTGGAATCTATAAATATTATCCTACTAAATGTTTATTCTCAATCTCTTAGTTAATAAAAACTAATCTATTATATCAATAATAGTAAATTATTAAATGATAATCTGTCTTTTTATTCGTGGAATAATTACATTTGTTAAATGTGCTCTTGCAAAATGATGGCCCCTTTCTAATTACTTCATAACTACTATTTAGACATTATTTATTTTTTCTCATTAATACATCTACTTAATAATATATATATTTATAGAATTATATTTTATATAATTATTTCAATCAAGATGAATATTCATATTATATTTTTTAATCTACAACTATTTTCTCAATTCTTTTTTATTAATTTTTTCACATATACTTATTTTTAATCCCAAAAGGATTTTGTTTACCTACTATGTTTAAAACTATTAAAATTTCTAAATAAATGCACTTACAAGACTAGGTTACTTAATTACATTTCTTCTTATAAAAAATTTCTTTTTGCATCACTCAACATCATCATGAAAGTAAATCATTGAAAACTAATATCTTGATATGTTTGTTAGTTTTTATGAATAAATAACATAATAATAAATTTGATGGTATTTATTCTAACAATAATATCCCAATTTATTTTATATAAATGTATATATAGACATTAAATTTTTTGACTCATTACATCCAATAAATCAATTATTTCCAAAAATATTATCCCATAATTTTATCCTATAAAATAAACAATTGAATTTCATGATAGATAAAAAGTAAATTATTTATCTCATCTACCATGTAAATCCATTAAGGAATGTATGAATATTTATATAATATTTTCTCTCAATAAATGGAATCATTAACATATTCATAACCTAATATTTATATCAATTACTAAGTAAAAGTGAAATGTAATACAAAATTAAAGAACTCATATACATAAACATAAATAAATAATGTTTTGAAAAATCATAAATAATGAAATTATTGATACATAAAAAACAAAAAAATAAATATTGATAGATGAAAATAAATGTATTTTTAATACAACATATTTACTTTTAAATTCATAGCCTTCATAGTTCACATTATAAATAATTTTATTTAAATATATGATGTTTGGAATATAAAAAATCTATGTTTATACAATTAATATATATTTTATAAAATATCAAAATTAAATATATTTATTATTCAACCATTAATTATATCAACAATCAACTATTCTTTTGATATTTAATAAATATTAAATAAATAAGTATTTTTAATTTTGAAAAAATATACAAATATTTAAGATCAATACAATAGTTATAAATAAACAACACTATATTTAGCCTTAATTTATTATTTCATACCATTTTATAAATTTATTTTCTAATTTCAATATTAAAATATTATTTTTAGATTATATGTTTTTATAAATTAATTAAAAAACCATATTAACATTTAATACTATTTATAATTATTTAATATTTATTTTGAAATATAATTTTAATTAAATTCATAAAATTATATATAAATAATTTATGATCACCATTACAAGTAAAATGTGTATAGCAAAATATATGTAATTATAATTAATAATTAATTAGTAAATAAATTAAATCTTTTTTGAAATAAAAAATTATATAATTACAATTTAGTCATGTATATCACCTGTGTTGATATAATCTATAATATAAGGTATACCCTTATTTCTAGTCTATCATTTAAAATGATATGTCACGATCCTTCCTCAGGGCTCGTGCCATGTATACCCCAAGCCCGCCTTCCATAGGCCAGGGGCTGGCGACTACCACCAAAGGCGTAAATCCAAAAAGAAGGGAAGGCATTGCCTTTATAAAGTAACATACACAACATAGTACACATGCGAAGTAAACACTATGTAAAACTGAATACATGCTAAGTGCTGAGAATGTAAATGGGACAGTATACAAACCCAACTGAAAGTACAATACAAATGAAATAAAGTACAACAGTAGAAAGTAAAACAACAACACTGAGTCGTCCTCCAGAAATCCCACCTGAAGGGTGGGTACAGAAAGTCTCCTCAGCTCCTCGGCGTGACCGTCTGCTTCATGTACGTCCCGCCATTTGGTCCACCTATGGGTAACGTCCAGATCCACAAGCCTTTACCTCAATCAGTGTTGTCTATCTTCTGCAGCCAACCCAACGTAGTGCGGGCATAGCCCGTGTAGGGGTGAGTATACGATACTCATTATGGACCCGATACCCCTGAAGGTCTCTCAAAATCCACGAAAGATAAACCAAAAATGAAATATACAATAACGAAGTATCAAAAACACTACTTAGGTATATTCTCATACATATACCTAAGTCATCAGTTACAATTCGCCTCCATCTCCCGAGCCCAAGCACAACCCAGTCCACAAAGGAAAGCACAACCCAATCCACACAGGAAAAGAAAGTCAACCACATCAATGATAATGATTGAGAATCAAGACTCGGCTCACATAGGAATACACTTTATAAGGTGATAGAGATGATCAGATGTAGCCACTGATTCATCTAAGCTGTAGGACCCACATAGGATACAAGACCAGCTAAGCTATCGGACCCACAAGGGTTACAAGACCAGTTACTCTACCGAACCCACACATGATACAAGTACAGAGTCCAATATTGTCGGATCCACATAGGATACAAGAATATTAGTCATCATTGTTGAACCCACAGAGGATTCCACTACGGTATTAGTCGCTGTCGATCCCATGGAGGATTCTAGTACAGAAGTCGATGCAGTCGCAGCCAGCTCTAGGGTTCCCACACACAACATGCTCGATTCCGAGAGGGTCCTCTCCTTGAGAAAAAGAGAGCTGATACATCAAACATCACGATGTCCAGATTTTATGTATCCCAGAGATCCGTCTCGTCAAAATAAACCCAACGTCACAGATGATGTGTCAATTGGATGCCCGGTCTGAGAGTTATTGACTTTTCCGTTCCAGGGGCCCGGTTGGTTTTTAAGCTAAAACCAACCTGACGGTACTCGAGCTGCATCCAAACCCCAAGCGGAGTATGCCAAAATTATCATCTCAACAAAAGGATCCAAACGCAATTGACAACACGTCAATCAGATATCCGGTCCTTGAGATATAAGCGTTTCCGCTTCAAGGGCCCGGTTGGTTTTGAGTTCGAACCAACCCGACCATACCCAAAATTTTATGAAACCTCACATGCAATATAATGAAATTACCGCCTCGATCCAGGGGTTCATACACAATTTATGGTGTGTCGATCAGAGTTCTGTAGCACATGTTAAGGGAAAAAGACCGAAAGCGGTCTGAAGAAGGGGGTCGGGGCCCGACCCGGCCCTACATCCCCCCCCCCCTCGGCGGCCTGAAACAGGTCGACCCGACCCGGGTTCGGGTCCCACCCAGAAGGGTGCGGCCTGACCCGACTGGGCACAGCCCGGCCTGGCTAGGTGTGGCCTGGTCCGGTCCGCGCGACCCACCTCGGCCCAGCCGAGGTGGGGTGCGCCGGCTCAGCCAACGGCCGAGCAGGGGGGACGCGGTCCCCCCTTTGTCCAGCGGACGCAGTGCTTTGCACGACGTCTCCCCTGGATGAAGCGCGGCCGCAGGATCCTGCCACGAGCCACCGCGGCATCCCCTACTGGCTGTGTGCTAGGGAACCGCTGGTGACCCACACCGCCAGAGTCTTTTGTCGGCCACCGGTGTCATTCTGGTGGTCGGTTCATGCTTCCTTCTGCGCCTATGGTCATCCCGGGACCCTTATATTACTGCGAAGGCCTCCAATCACCATTTCGGTCCCGTTTCGTCACAGCTAATTATTCCACACATCAGGAACAAAACAGCATTAGGTTCGGGCTTGTTCTCTAGCCCGCACCCACCACGTTAGTGGTTTTAAAAAAACACCATCAATAAAACACACCATGCTGAGGGTATAGAAATAACACATGAAGAAATTTATACCAAAAATCCCTACCTCAACAAGGAAGATGATCGTCGGCATCGTGGTACGTGGCATCGTATAGAAGAGTATCATAGGCATCGTCGAGGCGTGTTGAGGAGGAAGCGTCATCTCCTATATTTTCACGGAGAAGGGTAGGGTGGTGCATCATCGATCTCTGAGGAATCGGAGTTCTTCGTCGTTCTTCGTCGGGGCTGGAGTTCTTCGTCGCACAACAATGTTGTCCTCCATAATAAAATAATAGCTTCCACCTATTATTCTACTATCCACGCAAAGAAACTCTCCAAAAAAACTCACCACATTAAATAAAACGTGGTGACAATTAATTACGGAAGTGAGGGAGAAGGTGAGGGAGAAGGTTCCCCATTATTGAACGTGTTGGTGGTGAAATAGAAAGGAAGAAAGAGGAAGGTTCCTAATCAAATTATGTGTTGACATAATTTAATGAAGAGATTGGCATTTAATTGTGGTTTTCCAAATGAATGAGTGTATATTAAGAGATTAGAGGGAAAAAATAAAACGTGGGGCTCATGTGGGCCCCACTTCTCTAACCTCGTTAGTAATAAAAAAATTTCGGAAAAATTTTATTTATTTCTTAAACAAATCCCCAAAAAATATCTTCTCCTATTTTGCGAATGAAACTACGGTAAGAGTCCCCTTGAGAAATTACCAGCGCTGCGATTTAATCAGTGCCACCAGATTTTAATTCTGAGCACTGGATCAAAAGTTATAAAAACCCGCTCGTTCGTTCACTGAACGTACCCGAGCTAAACTTTGATAATTGATTTCGGGAACACAGGGCCTCAGAATCGAGCGCCCTCAGAAGCCACAGACTCATAAATTCCAAAGTATTCAGAAAAAAAAATTGACATCAAATTTTAGGGTCTTCATATTACTCCACCTCAGAGATTTACGTCCCCCTAAAGCTACAACATAAACTAGGGGAAAAAATTAGGGTACTGAGCACGCATCTGAGCCTCACACTCCCATGTGCACTCCTATAGGTTCCCATGCTTCCAATGAGTGCACACAAGAGGAATCGACCGTCCACGGAGGACACAATCCTGTCGATCGCCGATCTCCACCAGGACCTCCACAAAAGTCTCCTCGTCATCGATGTCCAGCTCCTTGTGGTCGATGATATGCATTGGGTCATTCATGTACCTCCTCATCTGAGATACGTGGAAGTCGTCGTGCACCCGGTGCAACTGAGGTAGAAGGGCCAGGAGGTAAACCACCTCGACTACCCTTCTGTGGACCTGAAAAATCCCGATGAAGTGTGGAGATAACTTGTCGTCCCGGCCAAATCTTTGTAATCCACATCGATATGAGACCCGTACAAAAACATTGTTTCCATTATCGAACTCCCGTGGTCTCTACCTTCTATCAGAATATGTATTCTCTCTAATTTGTGTAGTCCTCATCCGCTACTTGATGATCTTCACCTTCTCCATCAAAGCCTGAACCATTTCTGGTCCTACGAGTGGTGACTCCCCAAGGTCAATCCAGCATAGAGGCGATCTGCATGGTCGGGCGTACAGTGCCTCGTAAGTTGCCATATCGATGGTGGAGTGGTATCTGATGCTTTACGCAAACTCCAACAAGGGTAGGTGATCAGCCCAGCTACGACCAAATTAAAGGATACATTCACGGAGCATGTCTTTGAGTGTCTGAATGGTCCTCTCTGTCTAGCCATCCTTCTAAGGGTGCAAAGTAGTGCTCAGGCGTAGTTGCGTCCTGAAAGCCTCATGTAACCCCTTCCAAAGCCAAGAAGTAAAGAGGGTGTCTCGATTAGAGACGATAGATGATGGAACACCATGATGTTGTACGATCTCCTTAACGAAGAGGTTTACCAAGCTCTCTACTGAGCCCTGCTCTCTAATCGGTAGGAAGTGGGCCGACTTGGTGAGTCGGTCTACGATCACCCAGATGGTGTCGCGTCCACTAGAAGTAAGTGGAATCCCCATCACGAAATACATGGATATCCCATCCCACTTCCACTTTAAGACCTCTAAGGGCTATACCAGGCCTACAGGTACCCGATGCTCGTCCTTCAATTGTTGACAAGTGAGGCATAGAGAAACGAACTCTACCACAACCTTCTTAATACCCGAGCACCAGTACTGTCGTATGAGGTCCTTATACATCTTCTCTTCTCCAGGACGTACCACTAGAGTGGAAGTGTGTAACTCCCTTAGAATCACCTCATGTAGTAAAACTAGTACCATGGTACTTCCACAGAAGAGGATGACGTGCTCCCCATCTTCCGAAAATCCATCGGGTGTTAGCCCTGTGGATATCTGAGCACGTCACGCCTCACAGTCGACGACTCCATGCTGTGCCTCTATGACCCGCTGAAGTAGAGGGGAGTGACTATGAGGGACTGTTGATAGCATGCCCCATCCCTATCCACGAAGGATAACTAGAAAGCGGCTAACTGCTCTGTCGCCTCTCCAAGTAGGTGAATGCCCGATCTCTGGATGAGAGCATCAGCCATAATGTTCCCCTTCCTAGGAGTATAGACAATCTCAAAGTCATAATCTTGGAGAATCTCGAGCCATCGCCGTTGTCTAAGGTTTTGTTCCTTCTGTGACAAAACGTACCTGAGACACTGGTGGTCAGAGTAGACTGTAAAGTGCTCGCCCATGAGATAGTGTCGCCACATCTTCAGATCGAAGACCACTACTGCTAACTCCAGGTATTGGGTAGCGTAGTTCTGCTCATGCGGCCTCAACATCCATGAACCGTAAGCGATCACTTCTCCCTCCTAAAGTAGGACACACCCTAGTCCATTCCTTGATGCATCGCAGTAAACCACGTACCCTACACCCTCCTTCGGTAGCCTCAATATGGACGCACGGGTCAATTTCTACGCCAGCTTCTGGAAGCTCTGCTGACATCTGTCTAACCACACAAAGGATTTCCCCTTCTTCATCAAAGATGAAAGCAGTGCTATGACTCTGGAGAATCCAAGAACAAATCTCAAATAGTACCCGACCAGACCTCGGAAACTCGGCACCTTTGTCACGCTCCTGGGTGTCTCCCATGCAAGTACTACCTCAACCTTCGTGGGTTCCAATGAAACTCCCACCTCTGAGATGACGTGCCCCACGAAGTGGACATCTCGAAGCCAGAACTAGCACTTTGAGAACTTACCATAAAGCTGGTGCTCTCGGAGTGTATCCAGTACAACCCGTAAGTGGTAGGCGTGCTCCTGCTCAGTAATCGAGTAAATCAATATGTCGTCAAGGAAGACTAAGAAAAACCGATCGAGGTAGGGTGGGAAGATCCTGTTCATGAGACTCATGAACACTGATGAAGCATTGGTCACACCGAAGGCCGTGACCAAGAACTCGTACTGGCCGTACCGACACCTGAAGTCCGTCTTCGGCACATCCTCGTCCCGAACTCGGAGCTGATGATAACCTGACATGACGTCTATCTTGGAGAACCAACGTGCTCCCTTGATCTGATTGAAGAGGTCATAAATATGCAGAAGTAGATAATTGTTCCGCATAGTCACCTAGTTCAGGCGATATTAATTGACACACAATCACAAGTTCCCATCCGCCTTCTAGGCGAACAGAATCAGAGAAACCCGGGGTGAAACACGAGGTCGGATGAAAACCTATCTCCTGTAAGTCCTCGAGCTATACCCACAGCTCACGATGCTCGATGGGAGCCATCTGATATGCTGGAGCAGATATCGGTGATGTCCCGGGGTACAAGTTTATATGAAATCTACCTCCCTGGGAAGAGGTAGTCCGAGAACATCATCAGGAAAAACATTCGTATACTGGTCCACCACTACAAGAAAAATCAGAATCTGCACGTCAACTGCTCCGTGGATGATACTAGCCAACTAATGTGTCATTAGCTACCCTCTCCCCTACATGAGTCTATACTGTGCTTTGAAGGTTCCCTTCTCGCCAGTGAAGCTGAACATGGTCCCATTAGTGCGGACACACCCCACCTTGCGCCTAATACAGTCGATCTAAGCATGGACTGTAGATAACTAGTCCATACCCAAGATGACATCGTAAGGCCTGGACTCCGCTAAAAGAAGATCCCAGCCGAACCTCTCACCTCCTAGAGTAATCTCACACTGCCGGCACCAGTGTGTAATCATCGAGACTTCTCCCGTAGGAGTCTCTAGACGCAAGGATTGAGCCAATGGCTCCGTTGGAATCTTCGAGCTACGAACAAGGGTAGTGGAAATAAAATAATGAATCACACCTGTGACTATAAGAACTGCATCAAGGGTTGAGTAGACAAAGATAGTACCTCGAATAATCTCGGGTGCACCACGGTCGTAAGCCTCTACTGCCTAGAGATAAGCCTGCCTATGCCCGCCAGCTCCTTTTGGTCAGGGTGGACCACTTTGGGGTGGTGGTGGTGGAGCCTCGAAGCGTCGTCCACCACCTACTGCTCATCCAGCTCCTCTTCCTCGTCTGGTTTCTCCCTGCGGACCACTACAGTCGAAGCTCTGCCTCTTCCTGGAACTTCTCTCCATTGCATACTGCTCGTCTGCATAGAGGGTAGGGCAGTCACGTTCCATGTGGCCTTGCCCGCCACATGCATAACACTCTCCGCTCCTCGGAAGGCTGGATCTGCGCCGTGTGCCCCGCACAGCTGAACCCGTGTCCTGTTGGCTCTCACCAGACAGCTTGGTGCGCATGGACCCCTATGTCATCTGTCGACTGCCAACTGTAGAAGACTCCACTCTGTGCCATCCTACGGTGGGTCTCGCTGGTGATGGCTGTTCAGTGAGAAATCTCTCCACTAGCAGGGCTCGCTCTAGCACACCTGCCTAGGACGTGATGCTGAGTGGAATCGTCGGAGCTCTGATCTCATGCCTCAGCCCATGCTCAATGGTCCGAGCCTAGAATAATGGGACCAGTACCATGTCCATGGAGTAGCCAGAGAGGTCAATAAATCTATCCGGGTATAGGGCTACTGACATGCTGCCCTTCCACAACTGTAGTAACTCCTGGATGCGCACTGAACGCAGGGTGACTGGAACGATCTCCGAGTGGAAGCTTCTCTCAAAGTCCGTGCAAAGTAGAGATGCCTCGTCGTGCACCTGGAGCATTAGGCTCCACCATAAACCTATTCCTGCGTACAGAAGACTCACGACAAGGATCACAATGAGGCCTGCTAGTGTCCCTACCAATCTGAAGACTCTGATGACAGCCTCCAGCCAATCCTTGGCTGCCTGAGGATCCATCTCTCCACGGAACCTGGGCGGCTGCTGTCTCTGAAACTCATGCAACACACTTAGGAGGCATTCAGTCTCCGCCAAGGGGGCTGGTAGCATCGTTGTCTCGGAGGGTAAAGGTATCTCCTGTGCCACAACTCTAATGGGGCCATGCACTGAGGCCTCGTTGCTCGGTGGGCTTCCATCTCGCACAAAGCTCGGAACCCTAGCTAGCTTCCATCGTGGGGATATCCTGAAAAGAAACAGGTGTTCCATAGTTAATAAAATATACATGGTGATCTGACACAAAGTAATCAAAATGAAAACTTTTGAAACACACATGCAATCAATGATTTTGTTCACTGAGTTGGGAATCAGAAGTTAGGGTCCTAGTGTATGGATACTTCATCCATCGAACTAACACTGGACTCCCTGGACTGATTCCCACACTCATTATTCTAAACATTATTTCTTCACATAGAAGAAATTATCAGTCATGAGTTCTACTGTAGAACCGACCCCTCTGATACCAATTTTTCACGACCCGTCCTCGGGGCCCGTGCTGTTACTACCCCAAACCCGCCATCCATAGTCCAGGGGCTGGCGACTAGCACTAAAGGCGTAAATACAAAAAGAAGGGAAGGTATTGACATTATGAAGTAACATACAAAACAGAGTACACAAGAGAAGTAAGCACAAAGTAAAACTGAGTACAAGGTAAGTGTTGAAAATGTAAATCGGCCAGTATACAAACCCAACTGAAAGTACAGAACAACTAATAGGAATGTATAACAACAGAATGTAAAAAAGAAACACCGAGTCGTCCTCCGGAAATCCCTCCTGAAGGGTGGGTAAAAACAGTCTCCTCAGCTCTTCGGTCCGACCATCCGCTTCGTGTACGTCCCACCATGTGGCCCACCTCCAGGTACCATCCAGCTCCACAAGCCTCCACCTCGATCATTGATGTCTGTCGTCTACATCCAACACAACGTAGTGTGGACATAGCCCGTACAGGGCTGAGTATACGATACTCAGTAGGGACCCCGAGACCCCCGAAGGTCTCTCAGAATCCATGAAGGATAACCCACAAAGGAAAGATACAATCACGAAGTATCAACAACACTACATAGGTATATGCCCATACAGATAACTAAGTCATCAGTTACAATTCGTCTCCAGCTCCCGAGCCCAAGCACAACCTAGTCCACATAGGAAAGCACAACCCAATCCACACGGGGAAATAAAGTCAACCACATTAATTACAATGATTGAGAATCAAGACTCATCTCACATAGTTATGCACTTCGTATGGTGATAGGGATGATCAAATGCAGCCATTGATTCATCTAAGCTGTCGGACCCACATAGGATACAAGACCAGCTAAGCTGTCGGACCCACAAGGGATACAAGACCAGCTACTCTACCGGACCCACAGAGGATACAAGTACGGAGTAAAATACTTATGGACCCACATAGGATACAAGAATAACAATCATCATCATTGAACCAACAGAGGATTCCAGTACGGTAGTCGTCATTGTCGAACCCACGGAGGATTCCAGTACAGAAGTCGATGCAGTTGCAGCCTGCTCTAGGGTTCCCGCACACAACATGCTCGATTCCCTGAGGGTCCACTCCTCGATCAAAAGAGATCTGATACATTAACTGTCACAAATTTTAGATTTTATGTATCCCAATGTTCCGTCTCATCTACAGAAACCCAATGCGGCAGACGGTGCATCAATCAGATGCCCGGTCTAAGAGTTATTGGCTTTTCAATTCCAGGGGCCCGATTTGTTTTTAATATAAAACCCACCCGACTATACTACAGATACATCCAAATATCAAGTATATTAATCCAAATGACCATCTCAATAAAAGGATCCCACCGCAATTGACAGCCCGTCAGTCGGATATCTGTTCCTTGAGATATATGCATTTCTTCTCTAAGGGCCCGGTTGGTTTCCAGTTCGAACCAACCCAGTTGTACCCAAATTTTTTTTGAAACCTCATGTGTAATATACCGAAATGACCATCTCAATCCAAGGGTTCATACGCAACTCACGTTGCATCAATATAAGGTCCATAGAACATGTTAAGGGAAAAATACCGAATGCTGTCCGAAGTGGGGGGTCTGGGCCCGACCCAACCCCCCATGGGTCGACCCGAACGGGGTCGACCCGACCCGAGTTTGGGTCCGAACCAGCGGGGCGCGGCCCGGCCCTGTCCGCGCTCACCGCCCCGGCCCGGCTGAGGGGGGGGTGGGGGTGGGCTGGCTTAGCCAGCGGCCGAGCAGGGGGGACGCGGTCCCTGGCGCCACGTCTCCCCCGGATCTCGCGCGGCCACAGGATCTAGCCCCTCGCCGCCGCAGCTTCATCCATGGCGGCTCATTCCGTCGGCATGCTGGGGCGCCGCCTCCTCTAGGAGCCCGTCTGGTTCCGACCGCCGGAGTTTTCCACAGGCCTCCAGAGTTATTCTGGTGGTCTGTTCTTGCTCTCGTCTATGCCTGCGGTCGTCTTGGGTCCCGTAGATTACTACTAAGGCTTCCAATCACCATTTCGGACTTGTTTCGTCGCCTCTAATTATTCCACGCATCAGGAAGAAAATAGCGGTGGGTTCGGGCTTGTTCGCTATCCCGCACTCACCACGTTAGTGGTTTTAAGAAAACACCATCAATAAAACACGCCATGCCGAGGGTATAGAAATAACATATGAAGAAATTTATACCAAAAACCCCTACCTCAACAAGGAAGATGGTCATCAGCTTCGCGGTACACGGCTTCACGGAGAAGAGGATCATAGGAATTGTCGAGGCGCATCAAGGATGAAGTGGCATCTCCACTCTTTCCACGGAGAAGGGAAGGGTGGTGCATCGTCGATCACCGAGGAACTGGAATTCTTCGTCATTCTTCATCGGGGTCTGGCGTTCTTCTTCGCACAACGAAGTCCTCCTCCTTAATAAAATAATAGGTTCCTCCTATTATTATATTATTCACACAACGAAATCTCCCCAAAAATAAACTCACCACATTAAATAAAATGTGGTGAAAATTAAGTAAAGAAGTGAGGGAGAAGGTTCCCCATTAGTGAACGTGTTGGTGGTTAAATAAAAAGGTGGAAAATGAAGGTTCCTCATTAAAGTATTGGTTGACATAATTTAATGGAGATATTTTCATTTAATGGTGGTTTGCCAAAGTAATGAGGGGATATCAAGAGATTAGTGGAAAAAAATAAAAGGTGGGTCTCTTGTGGGCCCCGCTTCTCTAACCTCCTTATTAATAAAAATTTGTTCTGACAAATTTTATTTTTTTCTTAAACAAACCCCAAAAAATTATCTTCTCCTATTTTGCGAACACAACTACGGTAAGTGTCCCCTTAAGCAATTACCAGCGCTACAAGTTCATCGTTTCCCTCATATTTTAATTCCGAGCATCGGTTCAAAAGTTAGAAAAACATGCTCATTCATCCACTGAACGTACCTGAGCTAAACATCGAAAATTGATTCCGGGCACACCGGGCCTCAGAATCAAGCACCGTTAGAATCCACAGACTTGTAAAATTCCAGTGTATTCAGAAAAAAAACTTCCTAGAAATTTCAGGGTCTTTACATGCTAGATAACTAATTTTATATTGTTGTTTTGTGGTTGGGAAACATAATTAATAATATAGTATATATCATAATTATAATGTGAGGCTAATATTTTCATTATATGAATTATCACAATTATCAACTATGATACCCTAAATCGTATGTAATTATATATTTATAACTAATTTATCTGAAATATTTATCCTATAATAACATTTAATATTATAAGGGAAACATTTGTATGGCTTTAAATTTTGAAATTACAAAGACAAACCATAAAGTTATATTTTAATAATTTATTATCATTTATAATAATATATGAAATATGATATGAATTTTCACAATTTTCAACAATATTTGAAGTATTAATATCAAAAAACACATAATATGTATAGTTATTTCCCTTAAGAACATTATAACTATGATTAAATTAATATGAAAAAAACAATGATTAATTATAATGATCAACAAGTACCTTTCATATGGGATGAAGAAGAATCATTCATAAATAATTTTGGATGATTAAAATCATTTGGAAAAACCCAATAGATATTCCATATTTTAGTTATCCAAATTAATTAATGAATATCATAAAACATTTGTGGAATCCTAATCCAATTAATTCCATTATATTATCTCTCAAATACCATGCAAAGTGATAGAAAGGACAATTAAAATAAAGTGAGACAATTCATATGATGGTTAATAAATTTGGGAAACCCCAACATAATGGGTAATGAGTCCATATATACCCCATAATGATTAGCCCGAATTTTTCATTCAATTAATTGAATATTGAAAACTAAATGATTTATTCGTTGTGATAAAATAACATAGTATTACATTCATTTCACATTCGACCATCAAATAAATTTATTATTATCATTTATAGTATATTTATTTTAATGAAATATAGTGTGGAAGATAATTTGAAAATTAAATTTCAATCCTCATTTTATAAAATGAATCATAGGAATTCCACATGAATCATGTAATACATTTTATTATAGGTCGGAACTACAATTTATCCATGTTGTACAAAATGACTCACATTTGAAGTGGAATATTATGAAAATAATAGAATTTTATATGCCTAAACCATATGATATGAGAGGTTCTATGTTCATAATTCCATGAAACTGAAAATATTAATATTTATTGGATTTAGGATTCATTTTCATCATATATTTCCAGAACAAATATGAAATACATTAATTTTATTGAAAATGTTCTAATGAGTAAAATTTTAGGAACAATGATTTTTGATCATTTACATTAATATTATGGCTTTTGTTGTATGCAACAACAATATAACATGACACATGACTAAAATGTATCATCAGATATTATAATTACATGATGAATAAAATAATTAATAAATAAAAACTTAATAAATAATCCAAATAAGTTCAATATTTATTTTTAATTACAATTTTGTTTAAAGGGATTTCATTTGACAAACCCTTTAAAAATTTTTGATTTTCATTTATTTTAAAAAATTAAAATTTTCAAATTTATAATCATAATATAATAAGAGATATTTATGCTTATAAAATATTATCTAAATGAGCAAATTTTTTTATTTTTTTAAAAATGATTGGACACATATTATGTTAAAAAATTAATTTTTTGATAATAATTTTTTTTAATATAATTTTCATTTTAATTTAAATAACGATAATTTATTTAATGTTCATTTTTTTTAAAAAAAAATTAATTTATATTTTCAAATTAACTGATGATAATGTGTGTATATGTTTATGAATTAAATTACCATTCATTGATTACATAAATATGGTGCTTTTTATAAAATCATTTCATTAATAAGGATATCTAGAATTACGTTTTACAAAAAAATAGATAGAAAAAATTTAATGGTTGTGTATTTAAATAAGGAGATTAAAAATACATTTAATATTAATATTTTAAATTTTAAAAACCTTTTTATTTCAACAAATGTAAAATTTAAAATAAAAAATATTTTCAGATCACTTATTTTAAATTAATTATTTTAACAAAATTATTTTAAGCATAAATTAAAATTCACATAAAATATTTATCTTTTATTAATAGTCGATGTAAATTATTAAAATCTATTCCCTTAAAAATATTAACCAAAATATTTATTTCACGCTTTAAAATACAATTTTTTAAAAGTTGGTTTTTACATGTTATAAAAATTAACATTGTAAATAAATTTTCATACACATTAAAATATTGTCATATTTTTATATATGTATTTTTTAGTCATATATTATTTAATAAGGTCCATTTTCTTTTAAGGGGTAATATAGGTACTAAAGCCTTTTACAAATATCATTTCATGATTTGAAGAATAATTAATCATCAGAGTACAAACCAAGGATCATTATGTCTAGTGTCATGGAAGACTAGGTACATATAACATAAAACGTGGGGTTTAAAAAAAATTCTTTATTTAACATACATAAATCGCTTCTAACTTCCATTGATCCCATAGATCTACATAGGGCACCCTGGGGAACACATGAAAATAAGGATACATTATGAGAACATAAATTACAAGGCATAACATATTGATATACAAAAAATGGAAAATATTATATAATATCATATAATAATGGGATCATAAAAACATGGAATCATATAAATGTGGTAGAATCATAAAACATTTATTTATTATGGGTAAAGGCTAACTGCCAATCTTGTTTCACATCGTATCTCATGAGACTTAACCATACACAATACATTGGAGCATTATCTAGGCAGACCCATCTCAAAAGATTCATGAATATTCTGGCCACATAAATATTCTTTCCACATAAATCTTCTTTCCACATAAATAATCATACATAATCAACCATACATAAAAATAAAGTTCCCATGGAGAGAATTGGGTACCAAAATCATGACATAAATCATAACCAATGAGTGTATCATGAAATTTTCCATGAATGAAATGGATTAGAACATAAAATGGACTTTCATAAGGTAATATAGGAATATAACATGGTAGGTCATAACAAATAGAAGTTACATCATATAATAAATGTATTTGATAAACATTAACATTAAAACATTTGGGTGCGGTTAAATGGAAATTACTATAGTGCTTTTAAAATAGTAAAGAGGAGATTATTTTATATAAAACCATAATTTAACCAAGAAGGTTTTCATAATAAAAATACTGATTTTAAAATGGAAATGGTGTCTTAAAATAGAGGATGGAGTGCACATGATATTGGGTAAAAGTTCGGGATGTTCCTTTAAATCGAGTGTTCTTATTGGGAAGTATCAAGGAGGGATTCACTTAAAAGCATGTATATCCCCGAATGATAATGGAAGATGTATCTTGAAACTTTATTAAAGATCATATAAACAGATTTTATATGTTTTAGGTAAAAATAATGAACAACTAAATTTTGGTACAAAATAATGATAGAGTAACCCGAAGGAATAAAGGATGTTCGGGTTGAATCCATTAAGGTTTACCGACATGGTATCGGGTGTATCTAAGAGAGATCGTTGATAGATATAATGAATTTAACATCACTTATAAGGTGTTAGGGAATTATGGTGGAGGTGTATAACATACCCCATCACTTGGTGTTACACAAAAAAGGCATAGCCTAGAGAACAATCTTGATTAAGAGTTAAAAGGAGAGGATCCCCTACCTTAAATCCATTGGTGTTCTCCACTTGTTATTAAATACTTGAATAATAACATTTAGGCTTAATAATTACTAAGTACAGAACCTCATATATATTTAATTTATTTATTATAACCCTTTTTAGTTCATTCAATGCCATTTTATTAGTTATAAGGTTCAATTTCTTTCTTCGAGATCGTATATTTACTTGTCTTTAAAATATCGGTTCACTTATATTCATGTTTGGATTATATGTATGATGAAAGTTGGTGTCCAGAGTTGAAGTTATATACTTTAGTGAAAAAAACAAATTACATGCTTTTAATTTTAGTTAGGTTACTTATTGTGAATTCAAATTATTATATATATAACATTAGTGAAAACTGTTTTTGTTAATTGGGGGATTTGATTAACAGGAACATGTTTTTCTTTATAACTTAATACCATTTGTACAAAAGGATTAGGGAAAAAGAAATTGGATAAATTACATATATAATAATCTGGTTCAACCATAACATTTATGGTTTCATGACCCAAATTAATGATAATAATAGAAATTGATAAACTGTTATCCTTGAACGTGCTAAATTAGCACATCTCAAAAGTTGCATTCAATTAATTCACATAAAAGAGTGGGGAAAGAAGATATGACAATGAAATATAATATTATCATGAAAATATTTTAGTACATGTATGTTACTGGATATATCATAATATTATCGTGAATGGAGGTGAGGAAAGAAACATAAGGAAAGAGAACTTAAAAGAATTGAAGGAATTGGAAAGTGGAATTTACCTCTTGAGACTTCATCCTTTGAGAACATCTTAAGGGGTGTTGTTTTGTTATTTTGAAGAGTCTAGGAGATTTTGAAAGTGGGGAAGGATCTTGGTGATATATTTGGACACAATTATTGCAAGGCACAAGGCTTGATATATGTGACGATAAGAGGAAGTGAAGGGGGGGGGGGGTTTATAGTGGAAGAGAGGAGGGATTTCATAATATTATAATAATTAATTTTTTATTTCATCATGAGACAATGAATAGTAACTATTACAAGACCATTAATAGTAATTTTATCATTTTATCCCAAACCAAGTGGGAATATATCATCAGAAAATAATTAATGAATCAATAAATCCCTTATTTAGCATTTATTTTAAATTATCATTTTTTACTATTCATAAAAAATTCTAATATTTCTGAAAAATCACAAAAATTCACACAAACCGTTTTTCGACCTGTAGAATACAAAAATGATTTCCATTTTTTAAAAATAATTTTCTAAATATAATAATTTTAATATTTAATTCAAATAATAATTTAATATCAAAACTAGTTTTGAAACATTCATTAACTTATTCTAAAATATTGCTATATCTTACATCCAACATGAATATTATTTTTATACTACCATAAGTGAGGTTATTATTAATTTTGATATATCACTATTTATAAGGGTATGTTACTATTTATTAGGGTATTTTACTATTAGAAAAAATTATGTTTTTTATTGGACTCTAAATAACATACTGATTACAACGGTGTAGGCCGGATTTTCGAAATTCCAAACACAGAAGTGTCAAACTTATGTTTAAAGGTCACATAGATATTATTAGTTAATTATGTTGTGTTTTCATGTTATTTTATGACATACTTATGAAAGGGGAATTTCCATTTAAAAACATTGGGTCTTTACATTCTTCCCCCCTTAAAAAATTTCATCCTCAAAATTTCATTTTATATTCTAAGAAAAAAACAACTGTGGGTACAATCCATTCATTTCTTCCTCAAGTTCCCATGTTTCCTCTTCATACTTATGGTTTCATTATAGTAACTTTTCTAGATGAGTAGTATTGCAACGTAGAACTTTTTCTATACGATCCAAGAACTTCACTGGCTGCTCCTCATAAGAGATATCATCCTCCAACTATACCACCTTTGATGAGATTACATGTGAACGGTCTGGTATGTACATCATTAAGAGGGATACATAAAAGACATCATGTAATTTTTACATGGTGAGTTGAAGTGCTAGTTGATAGGCCATAGCTCTGACTTGATCACAATTCTCGAAGGGGCCGATGTACATGGGACTTAACATCCATTTCTCCCCAAACCTCATGAACATCTTCCAGGGGGATATTTGTAGAAATACCATATCTCCAACTTTTAACTCAAGGTCTTGTTGATAGTTATCTATATAAGTCTTCTGTCAACTTTGGGATGCCTTGATATGTTGCTGAATGGTTTTCTCCTTCTCCATCATTTCATTGACCTTTTCAGGTCCTAGCAGCTTACGCTCAATGACTTCATCCCAACACGCCTATGTTTTTCACATTTTCTGATAAAGGGATTCATATGGTGTCATTCAGATGCTCGAGTGGAATCTATTATTGTAGGAGAATTGAACAAGTGGAAGATGTTAGTTCCATCCTCCTTTGAATTCCATTGAACACGCTCTCAACATGTCATCCATTGTCTTATTAGTTCACATAGATTGTCCATCAGTTTGAGGATGATAGGCCACACTGAAGATTATTTCAGTGCTTAGTGCATGTTGGAGACTTTTCCAGAACATTGTGATGAACCTCAGATCATGATTAGATACAATATATAGTGGTACTCCTTGTATCCTTAACCCTTCTTTGTTATAAATCATGGAAAATTGATCCAATGATACGTCCTATCGAACCACAATAAAGTGAGGTGTCTTCGTAAGATGATCCACAATGACCCATATAGAATTGTTTTCTCTAGATGTCTTTGGATGTCCAGTTACCGAGTCTGTGGTAATATTCTTCAAATTACATGTTGTTATAGCTAGTGGGTGCATCATCCCCTTATACTTTGTCTCTCAGCCTTCACTTGCTGACATACGAGTCACATTGATGTATATTCGGTAATCTTCTTTTCATATTGTCACTGGAAAATTTTATAAAAAATCTCGATACATCATTGTGCTCTTTGGGAGGATAGAGAAGGTTGAGATATGTTCATAATTCAATAGATACTTCATTATGTTTGGATCATATGGTACATATAATCATGTCCCAGATCATACATGTCCTTCTTCATAAATTTTGAAATCGGATGATTTCCCATTTTTAACAGCTTCCACCCTTTTCTGAATTTCCACATTCTTTCATTGAGAGTCCTTTATTTTCACCAAGAGGGATAGTTGAGTAATCATTTGAGAAAGGATTTATGATTTTCCTCCCTTAATGATTCATATCTCCATTATTTTAAAATCTATTAAGATCAGATACTTTTCAATTCTCATCATTGATAAAGATGCATGATCCTTTCTTCATAGAGCATATTCCACATTGTTTACCTTACTGAGATGGTAGTGTATTGAGTATTCATAATCCTTTATGAGCTCCATACATATTTTCTGGTGCATATTAAGATATTTTTTTTGTGAATATATATGTCACATTTTTTCCCATAGATACAATGCCACAAGATTTTCAAAGCAATGATCACGAATGCTAAATCCAGATCTTGTATAGGATAGTTTTTCTCATGGATTTTCAACCACCTTGAGTTATAGGCTATCATTTTATCAGTTTTAATTAACACATAGACTAAGCCTTTATTAGAAGAAGTACTATTCACCAAAAAGAATTTTCCACTTGAAGGGAATGATAATATTGGTATAGTGATAAGCCTCATTTTCAACTCCTTCAAACTTCCTCCACATTCCTGTGTCCATAAAAAATTTACACCCTTCCATGTCTTCTTGGCCATTGGGTTTGACAATCATGATAATTTCTTCATGAATCGTCGATAATACCTAGCTAGACCTAAAATGTTGCGGATCTCCATTATAGAAGTTTGCCTCGACTACTCCTCAAATGCCTTTGTCTTGGAAGGGTCCACTGATATCCCTTTCCTAGTGATCACATTCCCCAACAATGGTACATAATCCATCCCAAACACACATTTACTATACATTGCATAATACTTCTCGCTTCACAATGTATTTAACATAGTTTTTAAATTCTCCTCATGTTCCTCCATGCTCACGGAGTATATCAGAATATCATCAATAAAGACCGCCATAAATTTTTTGAGGTAATATCTAATGACACTATTAATTAAATACATGAATCTTTTTGGAGCATTAGAGAGTCCTAAGGGAATTAAAATGAAGTAATAGTGTCCATAAATCATTCGAAATGAAGCCTTGGGAATATCTTCCTTCCTCCCCTTTAGTTGGTGATATCCCGACCGAAGGTCCACATTAGAGAATTAACTGGCCCCACAAAGCTAATTGAACAAGTCATCTATCCATGAAAGAAGATACTTGTTATTTATCCTGATTTTATTGAGCTCACGATAATCAATGCAGAGGCATATTGATCCACCCTTCTTCATGATGAAGTGGACTCGAGCACCCCCAGGTGAAGCACTCGGGCATATAAAACCCTTCTCCATATTCTTTTGTAACTGCTTCTTCAGCTCTTCCAGCTCTACGGTCGACATTCGATAAGGTTTATATGAGATTGAAAGATATCTAGGTATAATTTCAATTGAGAACTCAACCTCTGGGTCAGAAAGAAGACCATGTACCTCTTCAGGGAATACATCAGTGTAATCCCTCACAATGGGCATGTCTTTAAAGATGATTCTATCCTTTTTCCCAATCATTTGAGCTAGATATGCTTTCTCACAATTAAGTAGTATGAAGTCTTTAGATGAAGATTCTAAAGGTGACCCATGTTCCTCCTTACACATGTAAAGAATCGAAGGATGCTTCGGGATGTGAAAAGTGATCTCTCTTTCCAGATAATTGATATTTTCCTTTTACAAAGATAGAAAATCCATGACCAAGATAGATTCGAACTCTACTAAATGAATTATGATGATATTTTCTAGGAGGTTCAGTCCACAAACGTTAACTGGGGTGGATTTATAAACCATGGATGAAATAATTACCCCATTCGCTGTTCCCACAGACAACATTTCCTCCAAAATTTGAGGTGGTGTTTGAATTGTTCTACTAAACATACAAGATATGAAAGAATGTGTAGAAAAAAAATCAAATAGTACATTTGCTATTATTGAACGATTTACAATCGTACCTATCACCACATAATTTTTCGGCACCACCTCTGCAGTAGTGATAGCATAATTCCTTCCTTTTTTCCTTTGAGGTTGTTGCTAATTTCCTCTGAATACCCTTGGCAAAGGAATGTTTTTTGCATAATGTACAATCTCCTTGCAATTGTTACACTGCACTATAGGCTAAGATTTGATCTGAACCATCCATTATTCTTCAACATTAGCAGGATTTTTTATACCTCTTCGGTAGTTCTTGGCTAGATAACCAAATATTCCACATTTGAATCAATTCCTGGTTCCCTTGAGACTGTTACCAAGATGATTCTTCCCACAATTTTTGCAAAGGATAACTTAATGCTTCTTTCCATCATGAGATTTGTTAGCCAAACCATCAATGTCGTTCTCTATTTTCCACTTCCTTTCACTGGGCCGAAGATACCACGGAGAGTCTCCAATCTCAATTTCCACCTTGAGGTAACAATAAACAATCTCCTCAAAATTGTCGAAGTCTTGAATTTCCAACACTTTTAGTAGACTAGGATTTAGTCCACTACAGAAGTGATCCACCATGATTTTGATATTCATGACAAATCCAGAGGCATACCTTGAAATCCTTGTAATGTTCATGTAATATGCACTGATGGTCTCATCTTCCTTCTTCTTGAGTCTGAGGACCTCTCTTTCTATAATGAGATGGAGGGTTCAAGGAAAATATGTGTTGAAAAACATCCTATAGAATTCCTCCCAATCTATGGAGTCAATTTTCTCTTGGGACATTGTATTTTTGATCAGTGTCTACCAGTGGTTAGTTTCCCCATCAAAATGGTACACCACCAGTACAACATTTTCTACTTCCGAGCACTGGAGATCTAAGAAAATCATTTCAATGTAGTTAATCCATTGTTCTGTGAGGAGGGGATCAGAGGACTCACTAAACATGGGAGGCCTTTACTGCATGAAGGATTATATGACAACTTTCTCTATACATAGAGGAGGATGATTTTCCACCTGATTCAATATATTATTCATAACGTGAGCCAACTGAGCAAGTACTACCCTAATGTTTTGATGACCCACTTATGTCACATCAGGTATATCAGTAGGGAAATCATCACATTTCCTATCACATTGGTTTTTGTAATGGGTTCTTTATTTCCCACAATTATCTAAGATAAAGGATGTATAATTTGAATTGTTTAATACTTAGCTATTGAGCATAAAAAGGAAACATTGAACATAAAATTATAGACTTATAAATAAGAATTATATCTGGACTTGTGATTCCATAAATTTATATCTAGGTTATCCTTGATCTCTGTCATATCTAATATTCTTATGGGATTCATTTTTCCCCTTAATAACAGTTTTTACTAAGCTTGTGAATCTACCAAATCTTATTCATGGGAGTGTCGTAACCAAGAGTGCAATAAGTCCCATTATAATGCACCCGTTCATATTTGAGTCTATCTCAAAGTGGTTTTTTGGGTTTTACCCCTAGATACATTTGTTATAGAGCCTCTTCTACCACTCGTCCCCATACATGAATGTATTTTCTTGATAAAACATTTACTCAATACTCACCAAAATTCTGGAATGTTTTCTTATACTTAGTCTCATCCATAAGGTTCTCACTAAGGTACTCTATTCATAATTTCCAAAAATAATTAGACCATCCTATGATACCCACTATAGCGATCTGAGCCTCTTACATATAACATTTCATGATGTTAAGAATAATTAATCATTAGAGTACAAGCCAGGGATCATTATGTATAGTGGCATGAAAGACTAGTGACATATATCATAAAACAAGGGGTTAAAAATAAAATTCTTTATTTAATCTCCCTAAAGTGCATCTAACTTCCATTGAGACCTTAAATCTACATATGGTACCCTAAGGAACACATGAACATAGGGATGAGTGGAAAATCACAATAAGGGAATAGAAATAAGGATACATCTTGAGCATGTGAGTTAGGAAGAATGACATATTGATATCCAATAGATGGAACATATGAAATTATATCATATAATATTGGGATCTTATAAACATGGAATCATATAAATGTGTTAGAATCCTTAAACAAATCTTTAGAACTATTAAAGGCTAACCTCCAATCGTGTTTCCCATTTCAGTTCGGGTCATGGATAACTGCCAATCCCGTTTCACATTTCATCTCATGAGACTTAACCTTACCCAATGCATTGGAGCACTATCTGGACGCACCCATTTCAACATTTCCATGAATATTCAGGACACATAAATATTATTTCCCCATAAATATTCATTCAACATAAATAATCATACATAATCAACCATACAAAAATATAAGGTTACCCATGGAGAGAATAGGGTACCACAATCATGGCATAAAGCATAACTAATGAGTGTATCATGAAAGTGTCCATGAAAGAAAGGGATTATAATATACATGGAAGAACATAATTTAATATAGGAATATTACATGGGTGCTGGTAACAAATATATGTGACATCATATAAGAAATATATTTGAGAAACATTATTATTAAAACATGTTTATGCGGTTTTAAGGAAAATACTATAGTGCTTTTAAAATAGTAAAGAAGGAATTGTTTTATATAAAACCAGAATTGAAACAAGAACGTTTTCATAATAAAAATAATTATTTTATAATGACAATGGTGTCTTAAAACAGAGGATATAGTGCACATGATATTGGCTAAAAGTTCGGGATGTTCCTTTAAAATGAGTGTCCTTTTTGGGAAGTATCGAGGATGGAATCACTTAAAATCATCTTTATCCCTGAAAGAGAATGACAGATTTGTCATGGAACATGATTATAGTGCATATAAAAAGAATTTATAAGTTTTACATAAAAAAGAAAACTACATTTTGGTAATGAAAAGAAATATAGAGTAACTAGAAGGAATAAAGGATGTTAGGGTATAATCCATTACGGTTTCTCGGTATGGTATTAGGTGTAACAAAAATAGGTTGTTGAGAGAGATAAGGGGTTTCTCATCACTAATAAAACATTAGGGGGGTATGGGGAATAGAGAAAACATACCCAATCACATGGTATTACACAAAAAAGGAATAGTATAGAGAACAATCTTGATTAAGAGTTAAAATGAGAGGATCCCTTACCTTAAATCTGTTGGTGTTCTCCTCTTGTTATTAATGATATGAATAAACAAATTTAGGCTTATTAATTAATAATTAGAGAAACTATTATATATTTAATTTATTTATTTTAACCATTTTGAGTTAATTCAATGACTTTTTTATTAGTTAAAAGGTTCAATTTCATTGTTCAGGCTCGTTTGTTTACATGTATTTAAAAGATAGGTTCACTTATATTCAAGTTTGGATTATATGTAAGATGAAAGTGATTATTGATAATTGAAGCTATATTATTTAGTTCACATCCAGAAGATTACATGTTTTTAATTTTAATTAGGTTACTTATAGTGAAGTCAAATTATTATATATATAATCTCATTGATAACCGTTTTTGTTAATAAGTGGATTTGATTACAAAGAACATGTTTTGCTTTATAACATAATAACATTTGTACAAAATGATTACGTAACCAAAAATATGATATATTAAATATATAAAAATCTGTTTTAACCATAACGTGAATGTTTTCATGAACATAATTAATGTTAATTATAGAAATTGATAAACGGTTGTCCTTTAATGTGCTAAATTAGCACATCTAAAACTGTGCTTTCATTTCATTAAAATACAAGAGTGGGGAAATGAGAGAAGATAATGAAATATACCATTAGCATTAAAACATTCCAATACATGTATATTACTAGATTTATCATACTATTTTGGTGAAGGGAGGTGAGGAATGAAACAAAAAGAAAGGGAACATAAAATAAATGAAGGAATTGAAATGAGGAATTTACCTCTTGAGACTTCCTCCTTTGAGAACCTATTGAGGAAAGAGGTTTTGGTATTTTGAAGAGGCTAGGAGCTTTAGGAAGTGGGGGAGGATATTGGGAATATATTTTGATAGAATATTTTCAAGGCACAAGGCTTGAGAGAAGTGAAAAGAGGACGGAGTGAAGGGGGGTTTTATAGTGGAGGAGAGGAGGGATTTCATAATATTATATTCATTATTTCATTATATCATCAAAAGACAAGGAATTGTAAGTAATCCCTGACCAATAATAGTAATTTTAACAAGAGTTCCTGAACCGAGTTATATTACATCATCATAACATCATCAATGACTCAATAAATCACTAATTTAGCATTTATTTTATATTATCGTATTTTACTATTCATAAAAAATTAATGTATTTTAGGAAAATCCAAAAAATTTATCCTATACATTTTTCTATGTGTAGAATCCAAAAATGGATACCATTTTTCAAATATAATTTTCTATATATTATTATTTTAAAATTTAATTTTAATAATAACTTATTATCAAAACCATTATTAAAACATTCATTAACTTGTTCTAAAATATAGGTATATCATACTTCCGTCTTGAATATTATTTTTATACTGTCATAAGTGAGGTTATTATTCATTTGGGTATATCACTATTCATAATTTTATGTTAATATTCATTAGGATAGGTTAATAAGAACCAAAAATTATGTTTTTTTATTGGAATCTAAATAACATACTGATTACAACTCTCTATGCCGGATTTTCAAATTCCAAACACAAAAGTATCAAACTTATGTTTAAAGGAAACTTAGGAAATAGTTGTTAATTATGTTGTGTTTTCATGTGATTTGATGACATAATTATGAGAAGGGAATTTCTATTGAAAATCATTGTGTCGTTACAGATTAAAATTAAATTGAACAAGAAAATTTTAGTTATTAAGGTATAACATATAAATTTAAATGTGAAAAATGTAAGAGTAAAGGACATGAAAATATGTACTAAACGTTTGTGAAAATGAATGGATAAGGGATTATAGGACACATCTCATTCCTATGTCTATAATTATATAATATTTTTTATATTTTATTTTATTATTTTAAAGGAAAAACAATAGTACATAATTCTTCTTTTCGATTACAAAATTAAAAATGATATATATGTGTCGTACAAACTATCAGTTCCAAAAATGATGTTTTATTCATTTCAAAACTGATTCACACCATTGGTTCTATAGAAATAATCCGTAAGTATTGTGACATATATAATATTATTTTGAATATAGAAATAAAAACATTTCCCATTTCATTATTATTCATTGAGAAATAATGATTAAACTTTTTGTTATACAAAAAAAACCTCCACATTGTAATCTGTCACGAATTACATCCAGTAACATTTTTGTTTAAAATAATACATTATATTATGATTTACCAACATATAATTTCTTATTTAATTATATTATTCTTATATGATAATCTAATAATTACAAAATAATACATTATCATAATCATAATCATCAATTAATTATGTTTTGGGTTGGTTTGTTTAGGTCTAAAAATCATCTAGAATAATGTGATAAATTAATATATTTGTCAATTATGAGAACATAATTATTGATTTTATTTGATATAAATAATTATATAATGAGTTGAATTTTATTAAATAATATAATTATTAATATTGGGCTTGTTAGTTTTGCTACAATTATCTATTTATTATAAATCATTGAAACATTCTCATCCCTAATTTCATAACTAAGAATCCCAACCAAATAACAAATATAATTAAATTTAAAAAATTTCAATATTTATGAGAAATAAATTATAATACAATTCCTTATTTGGGATTGAATTAATTATTTATAATATTGATGAATGACATTGCAAGTAATAGACTAGTTCAAAATGATAAATAATACTCACACCTCATAATGAAAATAAATCATATGAAACTAATATATATGTAGACATTAATTATAAATGAAGATTATAAATGGTTATGTTTATTTAATACTTTTTTAAATAAATTTTTGTTATATTTATGTTTTTATATAAAATTTTAGTGTGTATTCTACGAAGAGGGATAAAAGTTAATCGTTTCTTCTTACAAATTTTTACACATTCAAACAAATTTATTGTCATAAGACATATATTTTTAATAATGTTTATAATTAATAATTATTATTTTATTATCATTATTATATCATTTTTAATAAACATTAATATTTATTTTAAATCATAGGGGATTTATCGTGAATTTTTATATGGTTTTAACAGTTTAATTTTTTGCATTTTCAAATACATGAAAAATGTCATCTTTGGGCACCATATATTCAATTATATGTTGTATTTATTGGAATATTTAAATTAAAAATATCTAAAAAATTAAATAATAATACTTCTATGTACATTTAATGGAATGTCTCCCGTGTTCTTTGATTCCTATGTTACAATTACTGAACATGTTTCTTTCACTCAACTCCCTTAATTTTTCCAAAATAATTATTCATGAACATATTTTTACAAAATTGGTAACTTCAAACAAATTATTTTATTTCTTGGTATTTTTTCTACCACTCAAGGGAGATTGAATTTTTAATCCATTTATTTTACATTGAATATCTTCACCATAAAAGTATATCAATATTAGTAATAATTATTATCCTCTTAAATGATGGTGTCCCATACTTTTCAATATTTCACTTTTACCAATTTTCTAATTTAAAATTATAAATGTATTTATATTTTATATTACATGTAATTTATATGTTCGTTATAAACTTATAAAAAGTAATTTGGACTTTTCATTTAATGGTGCGTGTATCAAAAAATTATAATTCAAAATTTGAAAATGATTTTCCATCGACTCAAAATTGAATATTTTATTTTACATGCCATATGTAATTTAATGAAATATTTTTAGGTTCAATTGAATTAATATTATTGTCAAAAATATATTATTTCCAATGAAAATATGTAATTTTTTGAATATAAATTTTAATTTGTCCTATATTATTGTATTATTTATGATGATGTGAAAAATTTCTTCTAAAATACTTTTTAAAAAATTTTCATTTGAAAATATATTCCCACTAAAAATTAAATTTTAAATTAAAATTAAATATATGTTATTATATTTTTTAAAAAAATTATAATAGTTTAAAAAATAATAATTTAAAATATTTTGAAATAATCAATGATATTTAAGATTTGTATTTTTCTAAAATTCCTCAAAAAATTATCTATATATATAATTTGAATTTTAAATATTTTTTCCTTGAATATTATCATAATAGTATATAATAAATGAATCACCCATAAATTTTAATGGTATACTTTCCTTTAAATAATTACATTTACTTGATAACTTTTGTTACATAAATAGTTATTTTTGATGAACTGTATAACATTATTAAAATTTAATATTTCATTTATCACATATGTGTTAGACAATAAGGTATGGATAATAAAAAATTAATTATAAATAATATAAAAATGACGTATTATTATAATGATTAATTATTTATCAAAAAAATTTATGAAAAAACCAAAAAATATCCTAAAACAATTGATTGTTTTTTATAATATTTATCCAAGGAGTGTATTATCATATTAATAAATTAAATTAATCACTATTGTTGAAATATTTTTTAGAAATTTATATATTATTTACTGACTAAATCCTTATAAACATTGAAGAATTATGTTTCTAGGAATAACATATGAATAAATCATGTTTTATGACTACAAATTTATTTTTTTTATAGTAGTTATTATCTCATTTTTCATAGTTACCTAAAAATTTATTACTACTATTTATTTGTATTAAATTTATGTAAATGAATTATATATTCACAATTAATTTTTTTTTATTTGGTATATATAACCCTTTTATTTATTGATAATTTCAATAGTAACCATCATAAAAAACATTTCCACAATAAGGTGTAAATCAAGGCATTCTTGATTAAATATTATGGATAATTCCATAAATATTTTTTCTAATTTTTAGGTAATTGAGTTAATTCACCACTTATTAACAATGACATGAAATGAATTGTTTTCATAGTCACAAGTATTTTAAAATGACCTATATAATATTTTATTCAATGAATGTTTCAAACTATAAATATATTTGTTATTAATATATATTATGTGTCCAAATAGATAAGAAGTATGTTATGAATTAATATATGCATATGTTATGAGATTAGTAAAAGATATTTCTCTATATAAATTTAAATTAATTTTTTAAATTTTATAATTACATTAATTATTTGTGGAATACTAATCATGTAATTGAATATTTGAAAAAATATAATAAATTATTTTAATAATATTAAATGTTATATTAATTGTTATATTAATTGTCACATAAAAATTTAATATATAAAATTTTTCATATTATGGATGTTTGGAAGAATTAGATTCTAACTCCCCCATTTTTTTTAGGGATTTATTGTTTTATTAAATGAATAGTGTCAATGATGACTATAAATATATTTTATCAATATAATGTTTCATTGAAGTATTTAAAAACATTAAATTCATGAAATAAGAGTAGGAAGATATTTTATAGTGGAAAATGTTATAAAATTCCCCTTTATGTACCAATTTTGACCTTATATTTAAAATATAAAGCACTTTAATATAAAAATATACGATACCATATGTAAAACTAAAATTTCTAATATATCGATTAATAAAAATTACATTGTTTCAAAGGGAACTAAAATATTTATAAAATCCATTGTTTTATGGTATTAATTCCCAATCATACTGTATTTTTATTTTCCTACAAATTTTGTGTAATTTTTCATGAGGGTTAAAATATCATAAATTAATCTTTTGTGAAATTTCAAAGGTTACCCCCATATTATATATAAAATAGAACCACCTCTCTCAAATATCTAGACAACATTGAGATTTATATCTCAAGAAAAGACATTATATATATTATAAATAACATGATATATATTAAATATGTTTTGGTCTTCCCAAAATAACATCCCTATATACCTTTAATGTATATATAAAAGAGTCTTTAAAAAGAAGAGGTAATGACCCTAACTGAACATTACCTATTATAACCTACATTTCCTTAACATAAATTGTGGAACATATAATATAATTATAATTTCAATATTCATTATATTATTAAATTTTATTAATATTCATATAAAACCTTCATACACCCTCTTTATGATAAAATGATTACTGAATGTATCTATATTTTGTACATTGGGCTTATCGGCGTCATGTAATGATACTATTCATTGTTTGTCACCATATTTAATGGATGGTTATTATTATGGAATTAATTTTTTTACATTATACTTATGGCATAATTATACATTATAAATTATTCTATCACTTAAACCTACAAATCGTCAAAACATTTGGAAAATGATACTGATTATTGTGTGTTCATTTGGACTACCTGTAATGTCCTGACACTGGTTCTACATAATCATACCCCGAGTTGGATCACCTCCTAACCTCAAGAAAGAATCCTCATATTCTATATGATTCTAACATGGAGTGAAGGTCCAGAAATTCATTCATGGGGAAAATATATTATCATTTATCAGATTAAAATTCAGGTAGAAATAAATAGACATGTATGGATGACTATATAACTAAAAAATACTCATGTCACGGGAGTACCAATTGGTAAATACAATACTCAACTGAAAGGGAAAAATTATTGTCCCACACAATTGTCATGTGTCTAGTATGAAACTAAAAAATTGACACTATAACTCCCCATGTGGGTTATAATCCATGTCTGGTTATATCCTCCAATATACATCCCCAATCAGCCAGATATCCCTGGGACATCACCCTAATCCAGTCCTACACCAATATAATCTATTCTGGTACTGATTAGGCCACCTGAATAGTGTGTGGGTACATATCAACAGGCCACCAAATATGGTGTCTAAAACAATTGCAATGAAAATATATTGAATGCAATTTTATAATAAATTATTAAAATGCATAAATAAATAGTTATAACAATATCATTCAATCTTATCTATCAACAATAAATCTTGGTTTCTTAACGATAATCGAACCTCAATAATAAATTCATATCTTACTTGAGAGAGTTGTTCTCCCAAGTTAATACTATATATTAACACCTTCATATAGGTGAATCATGATATATTAAATGTGATATGATATCTCAATACCTTATTTGACTCATGACAGGTTTTTTACATACTCATGTGAGGCCATAACTCAGAGTTCCATTATTTCGATTCCTAAATTTCACATTTATAATATAAATTACCAAAATTACCAATAAAAAATGTAACATGACCATGTTACCATGATTACCTTTAAATATAATGATCATGTTCCCATTATCAATAATCAAAAATGTAATTACCATGTTACCATGTATTCTTTACATTATAATGACAATTTTCCCATTCTCTTACTCATATGTATGATCCCCATATTACCATTTGTACCTATTGATTTATAAAGACCATTCTACCATTCAGAAACACATAATAAATTTATCAATTAATTATCCACATAAATTCCCTTACTAAATCAACAACTTGTTAAATAAATCAGATCCATTAGTTAACACAACAATTAATTAATTTCATAAAAACCAACAATTTATTTATTTATTTATTAATCAACATCACAACTCACATCCCATAATTAATTTTCTAGAA
Source organism: Viscum album (assembly GCA_963277665.1). Taxonomy (NCBI): domain Eukaryota; kingdom Viridiplantae; phylum Streptophyta; class Magnoliopsida; order Santalales; family Viscaceae; genus Viscum; species Viscum album. Next base: position 1,727,464,835 of record OY728119.1, on the reverse strand, counting down.
TGAACTTTATCATTCTAAATATCAAATATTCATATTTTATCCTATATTTAATTATATATAGCTTAATATCGAAGAACATAATTAATTAACAATTAATTATCTCATCTTAACAAATTAAATAATTCATAATTAATTTCCAAATTAATTATCTAGATTAAATAACCTATATCTTATATCCAATTCACCAAAATAATTTTTAATAGGAAGGCCCTTAGTCTCAATTTTAATTCCACAATAAATTACATATTCCAAAAAAACTACAATAACACAATTTGTCAATCTAATTAACCCAGTTCAAGGAAATAAATTTATTAATAATGATAGAAATCATACAAACTGGAATATACATATCATATCCATGAAAATGGGAATATTATTTATACCACCAATCTTGATTCGTTGACAGATGTTTTCCAAATAGAAATCCTCAAAATCTGAGCCCAACCACGATGTTGATAAAAGATCTGGACCAAAATATCTATTCCAAAAATCAAGCTTAAGACATCAAGATCATAGAAATATAGATCTAGATCCATAATAAAATATTTCTATATCACTATGTAGGTTTATATACATGTAATAGAGGATAAATTCGATGAAAATATCAATGAGTGGTAGGAAAAATAATGGGGAAAGCATTGGGATGAAATCCACATTCTGAGAGAAGAAAAGATCATCAATTCGAGATTTCAATCATAATGATAAGTGTTCTTTCGGCCTTAAAATCCCTTTTGGACAATGTTAGAAACATACTATACCCATTGGATAGTATAATCCCGAGTTAGGGCCACATAGGATGTGAAAATTTCCATTTAACGTTGAAAATGAATGACATCCACAAATTTAGGATCTCACTGTTAGCCCTCGCTTGGTTTGGTTGCATGGTTAGACAAACTTCATGGTAACTATGTGTTACCCACTGCATTAAGGGGTAGTTTCCATAGCTTCCTCACATGACCTCTTAATCATTTTTAAACTATGCCAATGCTACTAACATAGGAACAACAGTTCACATGGTTTCTCCTAGGCAGCCACACGATTTGTACAAACCATGTGACAACTTTGCATATGATATTTTTTACCAAAAATTTCATATAATTATCCAAAACTCACACCATGACCTAAAACCCATCAATGGTACTTCATTAAAAAAATTACATAAAATCACACCCAAAATAACTCAATAAAAGGTCTAGATCGCATAATCTTCCCACCTTATGACATATGATACTTGAGATGCACTTTCAAGCCTTTCTATGATTCTAAGCCAAAATAATCACGCCATTGATCCCTCACATCTACATCACTTCCCATTGTTTCCTCTTATACACATCCATGATTTCATAAGTCACAGAGTAACAACACTTTCCTTCCTCACAAACCATTCTCTCTACGATTCAACACACATATTAGATAATACTCAAATGACACATCTATCTCAAGGGCATACCTCATTCACATAGATTATATGAGAAGGTTAAGGGTGATACTGGTGAAATTGTGATACATGAAAAACATAATGCATAGTGATGTACCTCTATGGAGGATCCAATAGGTATGACACCAACATGATTCTATACAATATATCAAAAGGTTCCAAACACCTGGGTGCTATTATTCCCTACCTCTATATCCTATAGTGACTCAACATAGGAGACTCCCAATGGGACACTTGTTGACCCTATAATAACTATTGGGTTTGTTTCTATCTGTCACCATATTACTTTTTTCTGTAATGATCTATAGCCATATGTTTTCAAATAAACTGTAACTGCTCGGATGTCTCCTGCATGAGACTCAGTAACAACAATTTTGACACACCGGCCTTAATTCATCATAGTAGTGATCTACATTTCCTATAATAAATAGAATCATATGGTTCCATATGTATATATTTGTGATAATTATTAGTATAATTGAACTCCACACTAGCCATGTGATATTCCCATGATCCACCGAAGTCAAGCACACATGCCCACAAAATATCCTCAAGCACATGTATAATATGTTTTCATTTTCATATCTGTTTATGGGAGGAAATACATAATCAATAATAAGGCTATCCCAAGTGATTTGTACAAGACCTTATATAAGTGTGACGTAAAATATGAATCATTATATGAATCTATAGTTTTTAAAACTCCATGCACATGGACTATCTTTAGAACTTATAGTTCTCCCAATTGATCTATTGTAATGGTTTCCCTTATAAGAAAGAAACTTTCTACCTTTTCTGGCTGATCCACAATGACCCAAATATAATTATTCTTCAAAATAATATTTTAGTACACACCACAGTGTTCATGGTCACATTTCCCAACTTCCTTTCCAAAATAGGCAATAGTTGAAGCAAACCACAATGTCGTTGATGCTCCACCTTCACCTACTGACAGGTGAAGAATCTTTGTCAAAAACTCATGTTATCTTTTATCATTCTTGTCCAAGAACACTTTTATCATAGTTAAAGGTATATTTTAGTTACCCCTAGATACAATTCACACTACGTGTCCTGAAATTCATGCATGAGGTCCTCTATCAAGATCATAGGTACCACAAATAGATTCTTCTCATAGATGATTTCATCACCATCTATCAACCAGTTCGCAGAGGACTCCTCACCTTCAAAGCACACCATTAAGGTTAAAACATTTGTATCATTATACTATATGTCCCTTTTGTGTCTCAAAATGGTAGACTCCACTATGACTAAAACCAAAATCATCTTCTCTAGACTCTCCTGAAACATCAATTGGATTTTTTATAGTAAATCCATCATCATACCTCGTACACTTGATAACTGAACCATAAGATCTTGATTTTTCATGCTCATGGAATCCACCACACTATTTCCTTTCTAGGGTGTATATTCCAATTCAAAATCAAAATAATTCATATACTCTACCAATATCTGCTACCGAAGATTCAAATGACACTGTAAAAATATATACTTCAAGAAATTGTGATCTATATAAACAATAATATTTCCTCCAAAAACATAGTGTCACCAACATTTATGATCATAAAACACTAATTCAAACAAATTTTTTTTCATAGTATAATTCCATTAAAAAGGAATCAATTATTAAGCCCTATATATCATAACTCAATCTCCCTGCATCACCATAGCTCCATGTCTGATCCCCAAAGCATCACAATAAACCGTTTACACCTCACCTGATTCAGGTACAATTATTATAACTGATGATGTATGGTTCTTCTTTAACTCCGAAAAAGATATCTCATAAGCCTCTATCTCTTCAACATTTACTCCCATTTTGGTCAATATTGAAAGCGGTGCTCCCAAAAAAGATAAGACATGGGTGAATATCCAGTAATATCATAATAATCCCATGAAGCATCATATTTGGAGAAAATTCTGTAGATGAGCCCATGAAAAAACTATATAAACCTTATCTACCTCCACTAACACACCTTCCTATGGGATGATGTTCCCTATGATGTGTACATAGTAAATCAAAAAACGAACACATATATAGATTGGCATATAGATGATTATCTCTCAATGTAATGAGGTGATGTAATGTTTTTGGGCATGATCATCATGAGACATGTAGTACACCAAGATGTAATCCAAAAACACCACAATGATCTGATCTAGATAAAAATGAATGAAATTGTTCATCAAATCCTTACACATTGTTGTTTCATTTGTCAACTCCAAGGACATTACAAAAAACACATGAAGGTCCATCCTTATTTTTAATGTATTCATCAACATATCAAAAGTCCATACTCTCTAATGATATATCATGATCCCAAAGAAATATTTGAGATCATAAAATCTACCTTCCATTAGTCAAAAATAACATCTATACATAGAAGATGACATCAGTTCTTCACATTATTATTGTTCAACTTCTGTTAATCGTCACATAACCTTAAAATCATGACAACATTATTTGTGAACAAAATATGTGATCCCCAAGGATATGTATGTGGATGAATAAATTACTTATCATAGAACTCCTCTAACTAATACTTATTATCTAGATGATATGTTGGTGTCTTTATGTATGGTTGAAGAGATGTTGGCCAATCTCTCGACATTAGATCAATAGTGATTTCTACATATCTCTATGGTCATATCCCTGAGAAGTCATCAGGAAAGAAATCCTAAAATAGTTCCACTAGTAGTGGATGAACATCTTTCCTAACCCCCCCCCCCCCATCATCCAACAAATTACAAGAAACATGGTTTGTGAGCTCTCCTAGTTGATGAGTAATTGGCCATGCTCGACCATCCTAGATATCCCACTCTCCACGATGAACATACTGGTCACCCTTAAGAGATGTAAACATAACCCCATTACTGTAATAGTCTGTATGGGATTGGTATTTGACTAGTCAACCCATAACCATAATCAAGTCAAAGCCCATTGTCTCATGACCATTTAGATATCATGTAAAATGATATTCCATGCTCTCCAGTGAACATCACTTACATAGACTGATATCAATAGTCCACACTCTCAACGATTTATCTATAGTCATAACCCTTCTCACGATCTCTACCACTAGGATCAAACAAGTAATTTGTTTAGTAGATATAGTGGAAAGAGAGGCCCCAATATCTGACAAGGAACTTGATAAAAGAGAAACTTCTAGAATAGTAACTCTCACTGTCTATGGTCTAGCCTCACAATCTATAAGTGTATGTTTTAGTGCATGTAATTGGGCTCCCCCTCTTCCATGAGATGATATCAGAATTCCCTAACTAGAACCACTCCAATGATGTGGGTGATCTTACCCAGAAGCACCAAATATAAAAATTCTACCTCATGTGATTGTATAACTCCAACTACCAGCCTCATTTGGTATAGAAGATCCTCTTCCCACACTCTGACTTTTTATGACTGATCCTTCTGTACAATTTTGTCACTACGACCTACAAAACATTTGTAGATTCCCTAGTACTACAAGAACAACATTATACTATTTTTCAGTAACAAAATTGAATATAGTTCTTAAATCTATCACAGTAATGATATATCACCCATTAAAGAATTATCCAACTGACCATCCTGTCTATATACACTACTTCCCATTTCCTTGGAAAATGTTGTCATAACGATGATTCCATCCATCAGAAGTCACGCCCCTTGATCATCTAGTAATAACTACTTCTCTAGAGCTAGAATCATTTCTCAGGTTTCCATAAACTACGATATATTGATCCCCCACTTACATAAGCTTCTTGAGCTCAAAGATATTCACAAGATACATAATCTCACACTTATCTTCATGCTAAAAATGTTTGGCCATAACATCCTCATATCCTTGTAAATAACGATCAATGGGTTGTAGATCTATGTAGAGTTCTAAATATTACATCATGGTGGAGTGATATCTATTGTGGTATGAAAATTCCACCAATGGTAAGTGGTCGTCCCAGCTGTGACCGAAGTCAAGGAAACAAGAATGTAACATGTCCTTGAGGGTCTGAGTGGTCCACTTAGTCTGACCATCTGTCTGAGGGGGTAAGGCATTGCTCAAATGTAGCTTGGTCTCAAAAGAATCCTGCAACCCCTTCCATAGCCGGGAAGTAAGTCATTCATAATGATTGTAGAAAACATAAGCATGTAATCCATATAGCCCACAATCAATTTCACATAGAGGCGTCCAAACCTCTCTACTGAACCCTGCACTATGATCGGAAGGAAGTGGCTGGACATGGTGAGTCAGTAAACAATCACCTAAATTTATTCATGGCATATGGATGTATGTGGAAGTCCTATCAAAAAAATCAATGGATAGCCCATCCCACTTCCACTCTGTGACCTCTAATGATTGAACCAAACCGGTTGGTACCTGGTGCTCCGCCTTCACTTGCTGAAAAGTGAGACCCCAAGAGACAAACTCTACAACTGCCTTCTTTATTCCCGGCCACCAGTGCTATCGCCCGAGATCATGGTATATCTTCACCACTCCAAGATGTACCTCTAGTGGGGATGCGTGGAATTCACTCAACACTTCTTCCTTAAGTGACACTGGTATAATATGTACAATGCATACATAACCATTTAATACATTATCATTCATTCTTCTCTAATTACATTAACTCTTTGGGTAATAAGGATACCCATACATTAAAACTAACATCATTTTGTACTAGATCCCCAACAATTCCCCAGTTAATACCATATATTGATACCATGTTCTTGTTAAAGCTCTATGTAGTCATGGTTCTTTGGAATATCATAACATGATTGAACTCTTTCCAGAGTTTGAATATTTTTTTTGATTCCATAAATCATTGTACCATTGTTCTAGTTCTTCAATTTCACTTTTATAAGCCAAATTTTCAAAATTTTCAATATGAAAAAATAAGTAATATGACCATGTTACCATGATTTTCCCTCAAAATAACGACCATGTTCTCTTTCTCCTTACTCATAAATATAATCACATTGTCACCATGTATACTTCACATTAGAATGAACATGTTTTATTTCTCCTACTCATATGTGTGATTTCCATATAACCATTTGTACTTATTAATTTAGAATGACCAAGTTATCATTAGAAAACACATAACTAATTTATCAAATTAATTATCCACTTCAATTAACTTAATAATTAAAAAATTAGTCAAATAAATCAAATCTATTAATTAAAACAACAATTAACTAAATGCCTCAATCCCATTAATTAATTCATTAATTAATTAACCAACATCCTAACTAATATCCCATAAATTATTTTTTAGAATTATGTATATCATTCTAACTCGCAACTCTTTATAATTAATTCCACAATTAATTATCTAGATCATAATCCCAAAGAACATAATTAATTCACAATTAATTTTCTCAGCACATACTCTTCAATATCACATAATTAATTTCCTAATTAATTATCTAGATTACTACATCTATCACTTATAAAAAATTCCATAAATCAATTATCTTATAGGGGATCCACTTAGTATCATGATTAATTCACCCAATTAGTCACTTATTTTAAAAAAACATCAAAAAATCAATTCGTCAATCTAACTAACCCAATTCAAAGAAATAATGTTACTAAGGAAGCAAGAAATTCAACAGTCTTTCATATACATAAAAAATCAATGACCATTGGAATTATATTTTTACCACCCACCTTGATTCATTAATGGATGTTTTATCATTGGAAATCCCAAAAATACAAGCCTCATAATGATGTTGATAATTATTACTGATCTAAATCCGGAAACCAAAATCAATATTAAATACATCAAGATCCCATAAAACTAGATCTATATCCACAATCCATGATCTAGATATCACTACATATTTTTATATCCAAGTAACATACTATATATTATCTTAAGAAATCAATGAATGATATATGAACAAAGAATGAAAGAATCAGGATGAAATCCACAAACAAGGAGAAGAGAAGATCTTCAATTTGGGCATTCAATCATTAAGAACGGTGCACATAAGGTCTTGGAATCCTTATGGTTTTATTGGAGAAACTTACACTACCCTTAGGAAAGTAAAATACCTAGAAAGGGATGTATAAAAGGTGAAACATGTTAGTAAATATTGAAAATGAGTGAGATCCATAATTTTAGGATCTCACTATCGGCCCTCACATGTTTTAGTTGTATGGTTAGAAAAAATGTGTGCAAACCATGCATTAACTAATAATTCCATAGATGGATACCTTTATGAACCTCTCAAATAGTACTTATACAATTCCAAATCTACTGCCTAATCAATTAGTGTTCACATAGTTTCTCCATGGCAGCCACACAAATTGGACAAAATGTGCACCAATAGTGCACAACCACTTTTCCTTAACAAATTTCTTATAAATCCCCCAATATCACCCCAAGACAAAACTACCATAAATTTTATATATTATTTAAAAAACCAACTAGGAATAATTCCCAAAATTACTCTATCTATGGTCCGGATTATATACTACCACTTCCTTGATGCAATGATATTCGTTCTACAATTTAATTTTAAATTGATGGAAATAAGGATATAAATAATTAGTAGATATGATATATATATAACAAGATAATTATTCAAAAATGATGACATAATATTTACCATTCATTAATTCCATCCATTGAAAAATAAAAAAAAACAATCTTGTGTATGTATGACCTACTGTCACCTAGAAAAATGTAATTATTTTTAATATCTCTAATATTTATAGTTGAATATGTATATAAATATTAAATATATATGATTTTTATGACATTATTTACATTTTTACATGATGGATTTATGATCATTATACATGGAAAAAAACTAAAAATCATAAGAAAATTTAAAAAAATTAATTATCACTTGAAATATTGATATTAATATGTAATTGTTATTATATGGGTGGTAAAAGGTTAATAGTTAATACAAAATGGTTTTGTATATATTAGTACATTTATATAATATGATATATAAAAAAGATAGTATAATAGAACATGATTTTAGAAAAAATATGGATGATGTTATATCAAAGGAAAGTTGTTTTACATTATAATTTCATATTTATCAAGATTTCATGTAATTAAGTTATTATAATGAAATTTTATGATAAATATCTCAATATAATTAAAAAACAATATACCATATATTTCTTTATTTAAAATAAATGACTTTATTTTAATTTCATCAACTAATGTACTGAAGAGATAGAAAGTATTAATTTTATAATAATCCTTATTTATTATCTCTTTAGTTTAAAAATATTTCTCATCCAAATTACATGTAAAAAAACAGTAATGGAATGTGTTTAATATTATCTAATTTCATTTTAAATTCATTTTTATCTTCATTTTAATTTCACAAAAAAAATGTATACAATTATTAGTATTTTCATTTTCTCAATGAGGTACGTTTTTATTTTTTAACATAAATGTAAAAAGAATTTTTTATTTCAAAGAGTGTATTATAGTTTTCATATTTATTCTTAAATCAAATATAATTAATATTTTATGAACATGCTCACCAAATTTCACATGTGAGTAAAAATGTTTTATCGTTTTTAGAATTAAATACCCTATGATTTTAGATTTATTAAATTACAATTTTTGCTTCTGTCAACCACAATCCTGAACAAATTAAACACCCAAATAAAATAAACTACATCAAATAAAAATTAAAATTTGAATATTATCATCAGTTAATAGAAATATTGTTATTAATTTATATAAATATACATTAGTATTTCTCTTTGATTAGTTTTTTTAATGATATCGTTCGATGAACAATTTAATGAAGGTGTTATTGTATCTTACCATAAAATTTTAAAATTTTAAATGATAAAATATTATCATAATAATTAATATTTAAATATATAAAATATTATATTAAAATTAAATTTTTTGAAATTTATAATAAAAATTAATAAAGACACATCATCTTTAAAAAATTATTTTATTAAAATAATTCTTCTTAAATATTTTGTATCGTCATTTAAATAATAAAATTTATAAAATATTCAATGTAAATTTTTTAAAATGGATAATATTTTTTTAAATTATAATTTAAATTTTATTTTAGCATTAATTTTTTGTATTTTTATGAATTAGTTTATTTTTTGGAGAATAGTTAGAAAACCATTTTGAATTAAAAACACAACATTTATGAATATATCAATAAGTTTGTATAACATGAAAATTTATACAAATGCATTAGAGAATGATCGTGGAGCCCCAAATAATTACATGGTAATGATTATTTTTTCTACAAAAATGGAATCAATTAAAATCCCTAATTATAAAAATTTAAAAAGGAAGGAAAAAAGTTTCTTATCTAGCCTATTATCATGGGAAATGATATTTTCTTATTGGTTTAAATGGGAATATGTAATTAAATATTATGGGTATTCCTATATCAGTAAATAATAAAATAGATAATAATAATTTATTAATATAGGAATAAAATAATTAAATGATAATAAAATAAAATGATTAAGCTATATAATTTATTTCCATTATCATTTCTAATTTTATATATAAAATTTGTTAAAGGAACATTAAAATGTATTACCCTTTATTATAAGTTACAGTGAGAAGTGAATATAATTATGATACTTATATATATAATTCAACATCATTAAATAATATGAAGATGCGAGAGAAATTAGTTTGTGATAGAATGGTAAAAACTTGAATAAAAACTGTGGTTGAGAGAGATCCATTTCCATAAGGAAGTCACTATTTATGGTGATAACTACTTAGATTGGCATTAATGGTTTGTTTGAAAGTTCATTTAATTTTAAATTAATTGTTTTTCCATCATATCCATAGTTATAAACATCAAATTAATATCCTATATATTGAATATATATAAGTTTATAGTCATCCATTAATTGTATAAAACAAAATTAATTTCACCTTCCCTTGAAAAGGTATGTTGTAAACTCTCATGAATGAAATTTCAATTTATCATCTGTGAAAGGAAGGAATAATTCATATAAAATAACATTTATAGAATAGAAAAAACTCATAAATGAACATTATTTTTTTAATCCATAATTATTATATCATGTGATTAGTGATGATGGGTAATAAATTACATCGATTCTGGAGGAAGTAGTCCTCCTACACTCAAATGTGAATTTTGTTTCTCATTTTATGGAAGTGGAGATGGATGTTTTTGATTCCATTAACTTAATAAAATATAAATATATGGTTGATGTATTTGTTATTATTTCATCATTGATTAATAATATTTGACAGAATTAGATGAAGAAATTAAACTAAGGATTTCAATGTCACTGCTCGACCCTAGTTACCCTGAGTCGATGAAATATTACATTACATTGTAATGATACAATTAATCATGTCTTGAATGACTATTCAGTTTAGTAGAATTGTAAATACTTGATACATACATCAGTTTTACATTAAATCATGAAATAAAAAAACCACATTGTGTCCCCTTTGAACACTTTATATCCCTAAGCATATTCTTGTCGGTGAATCCTAATTTTCTTATTTTCATCATAGGAAAAATAAAACATAAGAAAGGGGTGAGCTCATATACTCATTAAGGATAAATATATTGCAGAAACATTCATCAATAAACATAAACTTTTAACGAAATGTATAATACTAAAACAAAATCCTTTTAAACATAAAATTCAACATAATATAGAAAAGATAAATCAAATAATTCAATTTAATTATTCACAAGGATATTCAACTAGTCAAATAATCCCTTGTAATATCAATATCCAATTTAATAAAGATTTAATGCATAATGCCAGTCTTCAAAACCACATAGTCAATGCCTTGTGCCAAGACTACAAATAAGATTTTTTCAAGGACTTTTCCCAAGAAACTTGTTTCTATCATGAGACATATCGATGCATCAGAGAGATATAGAAGGTTCCACCCATAAATTTATAATTCCAATTCATTCATCAATGAAAAGGTTTAAATATAACATAAACATTCATTTAAAACTAGCATACGAAATGTCAATACATTATCCATAAACCATGAATGGTATAAAAATTACACATCCATAGTAAAACATATCATAAAACCTTCAATTAAATATGAAATATTTTTACCAAAATAAATCATCTTCGATGAATAATAATATCTCGTAATGTATGTTGACGCAGTTGAAAATTATCAGTAAAAATCTTTGAGAGAAATATCTCTTTTTTCATGAAATCATTTAAAAGTTCACTATTTATCATGAAGTTGATTAAAATATATTTTTGAGCCAAAGTGTCCCATACCAATTTGAAAATTTTATATGGAATTTAAATTTTAAAAAATTAATTTCAATTTAAATGAAACATTAAATCCATTTTTAAAACATGGACATTATTGAGAAATATTTAGAAGAATAATATTTTAAAACATTTAAAATGTTATATTTTTTAGAGTTTTTAATGAAATGATAGATGCTTGAATACCAATAATTAATGCAATAATAATGTTATAATTTGATGAGAATAATGGAATTCCTGATATACTATGTCAAAGTACATTATATACACCAGATAAATGTGAATTGGTCCATAACAACAATGATGTCTTAATGGAATGTAAGTTGAGATAAATTCCTTTATAAAGTCTGTATACTTAGGTTATGGATAAATCAATGAAATAGTTATGTGTGAAAAATATAAATACACTCAATTTTATTGGATATTCAGTGTAAATCAATAAGAGTTCATTCAAACATATTCTTGTAAAAACAACACCATATACTTGGATGTTTAACTCAATGAATAGAAATGGAGATAAAATTACTCTTATCAAGTTTATATCTATGAATTGAGAATTTATCAATGGAGTGATTATGTGTATCAAAATAATTTATAAAAAAAGGTGAGTGTATATTAAAAAATATTTAAATAAACAGGAATTTGACACATAATCATGTAGTAAAGTAATCGATGACTTTTGAATAAAACCGAATGTGTGGACATGGAAATTTAAAATTCTCTTACAGATTTGGTAACATATGAAACATACACCCCATGAAATAAGGATCATACAATGATGATGTAAATAACCATAATTTAAATTATATTATGCAAACAATACATTCATGGGATGTACATACACCACACAAAAGGTAATGGTGGAAAATAAAACATTAATCTCACAGGAATATAAGTGAGATGAAAACCCCTTACCATGTTGTAATCAATCGAGTCGTATGAAAAAATGTTAGTAACCACATAATTAAAAACATAATACCATGAATATATATATAATATGGATAATATATATCAAATTTCAATACACAATACAACACATGCAAAAAATAAGTGGAAAAACAGAAATCTCACTGTAATAAAAGTGAGATAATAAACCCCTTACCATGTAATTTTCTTTGGTCGATGGTATGTTATCCTCATTTATAATAGTTAAATAATTCTTATTAAATTATAAAACAACTGTATACATATATATTATATCATATATGGTCCTCTAATATTTCTTGGATAATAATATTTTAGCAGTATCATCGTTTCATGTGTTAACTATTCCTTTTTCCATTATGTTCTTGGGTACGTAATCCCTATTTATTATGGATATGACGTATTTTATTAATATCCAGAATGATATTAAGTTCTTAAAAATTGTTTTTAATTATATATTCAAAATTATTCCTGAATGCTTATGATGGGGAATGAATCTCATCTTGTTTGTGGAGACTATAATCTGTACGTATGCGCGAGTGACAATATCATTATATTAATTGTGAAATTTTATGTAATTGGATGGTATATCATATATAAAAAATAATTAACATGTTATATTTATTATTTACATCATTTATACTCATTATTATACCCATCCAATTAACGAAGTGTTTGAATAACAAACTACACCATGACGTGGAGACGGTAAGTTGTACGCACGCACATATAATGACCTTGTCATTCATATGATTTATAGAATAATGAATAAGGTTGAAAGATTTTTATAATAAAATAATAGTATATAGAATATAATTTCGTTATTATTTCATAATGTAGGAAACAATGAAATATGAATTGGAAAAATAAAAGAACATGAAAGAAGTGATGAAATATTCACCTCTTCTTCAGGTTCTTCCTTTTCATTTGATCAAAAGGGCTCCATAGGTTAGATTTCTTATCAAAGTAAGGACTTTATAATGAAGGGAGGGATGTTAGGAGGTTTTTTGTGTAGGTTTTGTTAGATACAAAAGGCTTTGGAGGTGTGAATTTAAAATAAGGGGAAGTGCCCTTCTGTAAGAGAGGTAAGGGTCAATTTAGGAAATGCATGAAATATTACTTTATAATAAAATAATTCTCAGTTTATAACGGCTCAAGAATGAATTATTTTTAGGATAATGTGGTTATGGGTCAAAACTCGCTAAAAAAATAGGTTTTATAATGGTTTAGGTCATCATTTTAACATTATCGTATAGATTTAAGTCTTAGTTAAATAGTTTATCATTTACCATGTATCTTTGTATTTTTAAATTTAATGTCTAACAAAGATACTATACAGGCCAACCAAATCCCTCGTGGTTAATTATTAATATATATAACCTTATATATTTCATTTGGCCTATCCTTATATTTTTAGTAATATTATATCTGTTATAATGTAGAATTTGTTTTAAACACTCAATTATGTCAATTTTGACTCAATTTAGTATTTGATTTTTTTGAAAACAATAAAAAAATTATCACTTCAAATAAAATATATTTAACCATCCCTAACATGTCATATTAAAGTATAAAAATAGTTTGATTCATCATAAGTCTAAATTTAAATTAATTTGGGTATTTATAATATCAATTATTTTAATATTTCATTAATAATGTAATTAAGGCATCATCATTGTGTCATAAATAAATAAAATTATTTAATATCTAAAAATTTAAAATAAAATAAATTTATATATGAAATCTTTTTATATATGTAATTAATATTTATATCCAAATTATATATTGGTTATAACTTTATATTAAAAATAGTTTAGTTATTAAACATTGATTTTAACCCTTTTAACTATTCTTTAAATAAATTAATAATAAATGTCCTAATATATTTCATGTGGAACAAATATGATCATATATTACTACTAAATCTATTTTTGGTCGAATTATACTTATCCAATAGAATTAGTACATGTGTTAGGGTAATTATAATATCATTTTTACCCTTAATTACCCTAATTCCTTTTAAACGTGGCAAATAAAGGTCAAAATTTAATATAAAAAAAAAATATTTTCAACTTATTGAACAACATTTTACTTACTGATGTAATTCGTGCCTCTCTGATTTTTAAAATTTAACTCACAGAAGTGGTAAAATTATTTTTTATACAAATTTGTAAATGCTCCAAGAAGGTGGAAAAAAGACAGTAAAAAATTGAATAATATTTTATATATCTAAACTTATGATAAAGTGACTATAGTGAATTACAATGAACATATATAGCGATTATTTATATATATTGACCTATAATAAATTAAAATAAAATAACTAATTATATAAATAAAAATTTGGTTTTATATAATAACGCATTTTTTCACTATTCATAAAAAATTGAATGTTTTCAGATAAATACCAAAAATTCACCCAAAGGTAATTTTATTATTATAAATCAGAAAATAAAGTCCATTTTTTAAAATAAAATATCAAAAAAATTCAAAAAGTGGGTATTAATATTTATAATGGCTAGTTCGATTTGTCGTGGTGTGTTAAAACTCCATGTTGCATACAACACATGATACTACATCACACAAAGGGAAATGTACCATGCAATCATGGGGTGTTACATTCTTCCCCCTCTTTTGTAATTTCATCCTCTAAATTTTAAAATTTTTCATGGGAACTCATTGAAAGACTCTCATCGGAAAAAGAGTCAATAAAAATATAATTTAAAAAAAGAGAAGTGAAAAATGTCACCTGAGATAACCCAAACTCGGATTCCATGTAGAAAAACATGGATATGGAAGATAAAATATGAGTCATGTTCTGATGTTGAGTGATAGAAAACATTATCATGAGAAATTTAACAACATGAAAACCACAAACTTTTGATGGGATAAACGGTTATTAGTTTCCCAGTTGGAAAAGTGAAGAGACAGTGTTTTTTATTTTAAGTTCCATTTCATAATGTTGATGAATTTATTTATTATATTAACTAAGAACATAAAGAGATATACTTACTTTTTAATTATAGTTTCATCATTTAATAAATTTCTACCACTTAGTATTATTTTTTTTAAACAATGAGTATTCAAGATGACTTGGTCACACCTGGAGCACTAGAATCATCTTCTAGAGAATCACATTATCATAAAGGATAAACTTTATATTTCCATTGTATTTAGAGATTAACAAAAATAAAAATGGTTAGTACAAGATCAGATGATCCCCATAAAAGATAATACATTAAAGAGGAAAAAATAATACTCTTAATTTCAAAAATTAAACCAACAATACCCAAATTTCAATAAATACCATTCAATAAACAATTGTCCTTAAAATCCGTCAATATAATACAAAATACTATTGAAACCCAAAACATAGAAGAATTTGATAATGTAGTCTTCCACATTTAATTATTTCTCCAAATGAAATCAACTACTCTTAAAGTCACAAAATTAAAAGTACTTTACCTAATCACATATTTTCTACGATAGGTTAACCATTTCCATAAATAACCCAAACTTCTATAAATCCACAATAAAAAAATTGATAAGAATTCACCATTACTCCTCAAATGAAATCCCATAGTATTCTATTTGTCATAGGCATATAGTGTTCCCAACATAGTGAGCATCATTTGAAATAACATATATCAATTAATCACCAAATATTTTTCGTATACTAAGGATATTCATTTTATAAGTCATAATATACAAAATCAACATATTATTGATCAATAAAATCGTTTAAATATAAATATTTAGTCACACCAACCAGGGACATCATGTAGTCCAATGGTAGGTAATAAATATCAATCACACAATGGTTGTGGGTTCTATTCCCATAGCTTTGTCCGACACGATGGGTTGTCACATGGTATGCATGTTTTGCTTCTTTAAAAACTCTATTTTATAACATTCCCAATATAAGTTAAATTCCTCAAAATAACCATAACATAATTTCACCACAAACGTTATCTCTTACCTCGTATTTTCATCCCATAATTTAATAACATTTTATTTCAAAAAATTAAAAGATCATATAATCCCAAATGGATATTTATAACTATATCAACAATAGAAAATAAAATTATTCCTAAAATAGAATTTTCACATAACAAACTATAGGGTTACACATATAAGAGTAAATTCTTCCAAAGTAATTCCATCAACCAAGAGCACTAATAATTTTAAACATTTCACCATATATTTATTTCCATATAGGTTCTTCCTCGACCATGTGGTTATTTTATAGAATAAGGAATTCACTTGTGTAATTCCCAAGTCCCCTATATTTTCAAAAATTCACAGTATATTGATTCATGTGATAATTTTTATTTTCTTCCATTCTACTTTTCAATTTTCCTCATCAATTCCTAACTTTATGTCCTTATTTTACACACATAAAGCATTTTGTTGTTCCATTGAGAAAACTCTCGTGGTGTCTCCATCCATATTTCCTACATGATGGAAATTGAGCTTTCTTTTCTCTACGGTCCCCACTGCTAGAGCTCTTATAATGCACCACCATTATCTTCCTTATTAAGTCAAGTAGTTGGGTAATATATATGTTTATTATCATATTTTTGGAAACTGATTCGGCATGAACACAAAATCTTTTACACCTATCAACAATCCATTTTTTTGCTCATTTCCACCACCGTTCCCCCCTTTTACATCATGTTCAATGTTACAATGACTTATATGGAATCCAGCTATTAACAAACACAAGAAAGAATAATGTGAGTCATAAAATCCTTTTGAGAATATCATAACACCATATTTTCAATATAAAACAGCTTAGGATTAATCAAGTTTATTCATTCTCATCTTATATTATAATCCATCAAATCAGTTTGTATAGAAAATGTGAATTATACTAAGCATATCCCTTTGGAGTGTCATAACCAAAAGTGCAGCAAGGTCCGTAGTCATCTACCAGGATACCTGGGGTCAAGATCGATACTTATTGTCGGCGTTTTCACTCTTAGGTACATCTATGCCAGAGCCACCTCTAACTTCTCATATCCAGACATGGATGCATTTCATGGAAAACCAACATAATATTTACATTAACAATTTTTTTATGTTCTTCTTTACTAATCCCAAATGTCTATCTTTGGGTATTGTTTTCTCATCAGAGTTTTTTTTTCTAAATCTAACTTCTAATTCTTGTATTAAACTTCTTATGATACCAATTGTAACGACCAAACCCTAGTTCCCCAGAGTCAGGGAATTATTACATAACATTGGCATGATACAATATATCATGTCTCAAAATACTGGTAAGTTTAGTAGCCTTATAAGTACTAGATACATACATAACTTTTACATTACATCATGAAATAAAAAACAACAATATTGTTTCCCCATTAAACACTCCTATATCAATTAGCATATTCCTACATGTTAATCATAATACACTTCTTAGCATCCATGATAAAATAAAATATTTGAATGGGGTGATATTAGATTCTCTGTATGTATAACGATATAGCAGAAACATTCATAAATAAACATAAACATTTAAGGCATTGTATAATAATAAAACAAAATAATTTTAAAAATAAACATCAGAAAAATATGGAAAAGATAAATCAAATAATTACATTTACTTATTGAAATGTATATTCTAATAGTCAAATAATCACATGAAATACTATTATCAAATTTCATAAAGGTGGAATGCATAATGCAATACTTCATAACGGAATTGTCAATGACTTGTTCCAAGACTACAAATAAGATGTTTTCAAGGCCTTGTTCTAGGACAGTAGATTGCCTCATGAGACATACCGATGCATCAAGAATCTATAGTGGGCTCCACCCATCACATACTAAGTCCAATGCATTCCTCGTATGAAAATAATTAAACATAACATATACATTCAAATTAAAACTAGAATACGAAATGTCATTACATTATCTATAATAAACGAATGGTTTTAAAATTACACATCCATAGTCAAAAATATCTCAAAACCTTCAATATAGTATGTATTTTTATCATAAAAATCAACATCAAACAAGAAAAATATCCTGTAAACGATGTTGATGTAGTTGAAAATGATCAGTAAAATCATTTAGAGAAATACCCCTTTTTCATGAAGTCATTTAAATTTCTCACTATTTATCAAGAAGATGTTTAAACTATATTTTTTAATCAAAGTTTCCCATAGTACAATGAATATTTTAAAATGAATTTTAATTTTATAACATTTATGTCTATATTAATAAAACCATAAATCCATTTTTAAAACATGGACTTTAATGAGAACGGTTTAGAAGAATAAAATTTTAAAACATTTAAAATGATATTTTAGTTAGTGTTCCAAACCAAATGAGAGATGCTTAAATATATATAATTGAGGAAATATAATAATTATAATATCTGGAGAATAATGATATTCTTGATATACTATGTCAAAGAAAAGTATATAAACCAAATAAAAGTGAATTGGTGCATAACAAAAAAGAAGTCTTAATGGAATGTAAGTTGAGATGAATTCATTTATAAAGACCGCATCATTAGGTTAAGGATAAATCAATCAAATAATTATGAGGGAAAAATATAAATACACTAAATATGATTGGATATTTAGTGTATATCAATTAGAAGACATACACACATACTCTTGTAAAAACAACACCAATGACTTGGATGTTTAAATCAATGAATATAAATTGAGTTCAAATTACTCTTATTATGTTTATATAGATGACTTGAGAATTTATAAATGGAGTGATTATATTCATAAAAAGTAGATACACACCGAGGGGGGTGGAAATTACTGCATAAGTAAATAGGTAGTGATTTCAAACATAATCTTGGAGTAATGTAATCAATGAAGTTTGCAAAAAACCAAATGTGTGGAAATTGAAATTTGAAATTCCCTTACCGATTTGGTATCATAGAATCATAAACCCCATGAAAGAAATATCATCCAATGATTAAGTAAAAACCCATAAAATAATGTATACTATACAAATAAAATAGTCATGGGTAGTATATACGCCTCACAAAAGTTTATAGTGGAAAATATAGCATGAATCTCACAGGAATAAATGTAAGATGAAAAACCCTTATCATGTTGTAATAAATCGAGTCATATGACCAAAAGTTAATAACCGAAAAATGAATAACAGAATTCAATGAATATAAATATAATCATGATAATATATATCGAATTCCAATAGACAATACACCACATGCAATAAATAAGTGGCCAACAATGGAAATGTCATGTGAATTAAAGTGAGATAAGAAACCCCATACCATTAATTTTCTTTGATCGAGGGTATATTAAAATCCAATATAATAGTTAACTAATTATTTTTAAATTATACAAGAACTATATATATAAATATTATATCATATTTGATCCTCTAATATTTCTTTTTTAATAATATTTTAGTAGTATCATCGTTTCAGGTGTTAACTGATCCATTTTACTTTTTGTGCTCAGTTACGTAAGCCATGTTTGTTATGGATAATATTTATTTAATTCTTATCCAGAATGATATTATGATCATAATTTTTTTTAATCATAAATTTAGTATTATTCTTGAATGATTACGATGGCGAATAAATCTCATCGCATTGGTGGAGACAGTAATCTGTACATGCGCACGAACGACAATGACATTATATTGATGGTGAAATAATATGTAATTGGATTGTATATCATATATAAATAAACATTAAAATATTATATTTATTATTTAAATTATTTATCCTCATTATTATACCAATCCAAATGTTGAAGTGTTTGAATAAAAAACTACACCACGACATGGAAACAGTAAGCCGTACGTACACACAAATGGGGACATTATCACTCATATGATGGATAAAATAATGAATATGGTTCTACTATTTTTATAATATCATCATTTTATATCGAAGATACTGCAGTTATTATTTTATAATTGAAACAACAATGAAGTATGAATTGGAAAAAGAAAATAACTTGGAAGAGGTAATGAAATATTTACCTCTTTATCGGGTTCTTCTTTTTGATTTGATCACAGGGGCTCCTTAGGATAGATTTCTGACTAAAGGAAGGCCTATAGGATGAAGGGAGGAAAGTTGAAAGGATATTTGGGCATGATTTTTCCGATCCAAACTGATTTAGACGTGTGAAATTAAGATAAGGGGAAGTTCCCTTTTACAAGAGATGTGAGGGTCACTTTATGAAAGAATTGAAATATTATTTTAAAATTAAATCATTTTCTATTTTTGATTGCTCTAAAATGAATTATTTATATTATAATGTGAGGATGTGTCGAAAACCACTCAACCAACAGCTTTTAGATAGGTTAAGGTCATTATATTAACCTTATCTTTTAGATTTAACTCTTAGTTTAATCATTTTTCATTTACCATGTCTCTTTTTATTTTTATATTATATGGTTAATAAATCGCTATAATAGGTCAATACAACCCCATGGGTTTAATTATTAATATATATAACCTTATCTATGTCCATTGGATGGAAATTATATTTTGTTGATTATTATATAAATTAATTATATAGTATTTGTTTTAAAAACTCAATTATTTCAATTTATAATCTATTTAGTATATGATTTTTTTGAAATCCTCAAAAACTTTATCACATAGAATAATATTTATTTAACCAAAACTAACATGTCATATTTACCTAAAAATTAGTGGAATTTATCAAAAGTCCCAATTTACATTTATTTGGATATTTATAATATCAATTATTTTAATATTTCATTAATAAAGTAATTAATGAATCATCATTATGTCATAAGTAAATTAATTTATTTAATTCTTAAAAATTTTAAATAAAATAAAAATATTTAGGAAATATTTTTATCTTTCTAATGAATATTTATTGTCGAATTTATATTCTGTGTGTCCTTATATTAAAAATGGATTAGTTATTAAACGTTTAATATTTCTCTTATTACACTTCTTTAAATAAAATAATAATAAATGTCCTAATATAATCCATATAGACCAGAGAGGATCATATTTTATTCTTAAGGTTTTTTTGGTCAAATTAAACTTATCCAACATAATTAAGACACATATTAGGGTAATTATAATATCATTTTTACCATTAATTACCCTATCTACTTTAACCGTAGTAAATTAATGTCAAAAGTTACTATTCACCAAAAATTAATTTCATCTAATTGATCTACATTTTACATAATGATTTCAACCATGACTCTAGATGTTTTGAAATTCAACTCACAGATGCAGTAAAATTATGTTTTATGCAAATTTGGAAATGCTCCTAGATGGTGGGTAAAAGGCGGTAAAAAATTCAATAAAATTACAAATATCTATTTTTTTAAAAAAATTGACCCTAAGGAATTACATTGAACATATATAGGTATTATATATCTATTTTGAGCTAAAATAAATTAAAATAAAATAACTAATTATTTAAATAAAAATTCAGTTTTAAACAATAACGCAGTGTTATTAACTATTCATAAAAAAACCTTGTTTTCATAAAAAATAAAAAAATTCACCCAAATCGAATTATGATATTCTGAATCAAAAAATGAAGTCCATTTTGAAAAATAATATTTATAGAATTTCAAAAAGTGTGTATTACTATTCATAACAATTAGTTCGATGGGTCATGGTTTGTTAAAACTTCAAGTTACGTACAACACATGCTACTGCATTATTCAAAGGGAAACGTAATGTGGAATCCTGGGGTGTTACATTCAATTATTGACAATAACACTAATTCAAAAATATTCCATTGATTGGAACATTAATACCTATAAGGAAGTTATTATTGCTGAACAAAATCAACTAGAACTAGTGGAGGTACTTTTTGAATGTATTTGGGAGTATATTAGACAAAATAATAAGATTTAATGTGTTATGAAATGTGTATAAGAGGTTCTATTTTAAAATTGTGTGGAAGGACACTCGTGTAATTTATTATACTATTAAATTAAATAAAAAATAAATTTTTAATATGAAACAATAAAAACTGATATAATTAGAATATATAATGAATATTTATTGAAATACTATCATCAAATTATTTTGGAAAATGTTTATATTTTTTACACTTTTTAATTATAGTAAACATAAATTGACCCCTTTTGAGACCATCTGATATAAATAAATTTTTTACGATTTAGTGGTCTATATAGATAATATAAAATTAAAATTGTTCCATAAATACTAAATATTTGATATTTTAAAAATCAAATAACTATTCCAAAATTGGGATTTTAAGGGATTCTAAATCATATAATAAGATAGTATTTATTCTAAAATTAAAATAATCCTATTTTGGAAAAAATTCATTAAATTTTACATTGAAAAAATCACATGAAAATAATAGAATTTGATTCTCATATATCAAAATTACACTAATATGTTATTTCTATCCATAAAATTTATGTGGCACAACAATTAATTAAAACTAATTTGAATGTAACTTTTTAAAATCAATTAATTAATTTTTCCCCTAATTGAATAAATATTGTGTCGGCATTGAACATGAATTTTATAAAATTGCCACATTAGAAATAATTATAAATAAATGACCATAATAAAATAATTATATATCAGTAATATAAAGATTTATTTCCTAACATATCCCCTATATTCCCCTATGTACAAAATTTAAAGAAAAAATCGAAAATGAAATTTTTGAAACTTTTATTCATAAAATAATATACTTCTTAAATTTAACGAAATATATAACCATGATTCCATTAATTTGAATCATGGATTGTTTATGAAAAAATAAAATCATCAAATAGGATAATGGAATGTTTTAGATTAATTTTTTAGTCCCCATCATATTATAAATAACCAAAATTACCAGATTTACCCTCACTATAATGACAATTACTTAATATGGTCAAAATTAATAATTACGAAAAATAAAATGGTTTTATTTAAAAAATAACAACCTTCTATTTTGAAATATTGAATCCATATTTCATTATTTTCTTTATAGTTATAGTATAAATTAATAATCTATAAAAATCATAAATGTAACGATATTTATTTTAATAGTAATATTCCTATTAAATATAAAAAAGATATACCATATTAAATTATCATATTTGATATAAGGAATTTAGTATAATTATATATAATAAAATGGTATATATTAATTATTATATATAATCAAAAATAGAAATTTAAAATCTAATTACTTCAAAATAAAAGAAAATTTCTAAAAAAATTAATTTTATAGTATGTAGTACATAAAATTCAGAAAAACATGAAAATTAAATATTATATAATTATAAAAATATTATTTAAAAAATTAAGATCGTTTTACCATACATATATTATATAATTTATTGAAAATTAATATAATAATTTTGCATAAAATGAAATTAAAAAATTGTTGATAAAACCAAAAATATTTAAAGAATTAAATGATTTATTATTATATGAGAGAATATATAGAAATAAGTAATCAATGTATTTTTATTTAAAAGGATCTTTATATAATTATTTCATAATGTGTTTAAACCAATTTATACCAACTAATATATATAACGAGATGTAACATTAATAATATTTCATGGTTTGTTTATTTTTTATTATGTGTTTCATATGTGCTATCGAAAATAGTATTCTTTTAAAATATCATATTGTTACATTCTTCCCTGTAATGATAAATTTTATATTAATTATGGAGAAAAAAGGGGAAAGGGAAATATTCAAGGAGGCCTAAAATAATACAGGCCATTGAAATCTGCCTATAAATATCAACACACTCATTTAGTGTGGATCCCATGGAAGTGTAAATAATGAGGGGATCACTTGGTTCCCATTGGATGGTAGGATGTTCACTAAAAAATTTCTCTCAGTACAATTGTAGTTCAAGCTAGCCAAACTAATCGCGGATCATAAAATATGGTAAAAAAATGGGAAAATGAGATTCATGCATTCCCTATAAGGAGTAACAAATATATAAGCAGCCAGTTTCAATTTCAATGATTGTAATGATCATATCATAAAAAATATATTTCTCATTGAGCATTTCCTTGGCCTATAGAATAAGTGAATCAACATTCCCATATTAATTTTTTGACTCAAACGATAAACGAACCAGAGGTTTAGTAGAAAATGCCACCCCCTCTCAGGATTAACATTGTGCAAGAACCATTAGTGTTGAGTTTGAGGATATTTCTATGAGGCTTCTAGTGGACCCAACTACTCAGTGAATGTCCTCAAGATCTACGGTCATATATCATTTGATTCATTATCATCCTCATCAATGGTGTATTTCTCTAAAAAATCATGGAAATTCTAGGAACCACCTCTTTGAACCTATCATGAGTCATAATATAAAATAGGAGATCAATGAATCTTCAGCCCTTCCCTTATTTCAAGTATTCAAGAATGTCTAGTAACTGGAGGAGATCTAGAAGGCTCTTCCCTTTCCCTTAATACCATTTGACTACATGACATGGAAATAGGTATGAATGATGTTGTAAGTAATATAATTCATTTTAGAAATTCCAATGAAATTTACTAGTCCGCACCACACTACACATGCCCAATCCTTGAAAAAAAATAGATCATTAACCGACACCTCCATAGAACACTGACAAAACAAGAACCCAAATACTATTCTAATTCCTCTACACCTGATCAATTCATCCATCTGAATCGAATGGTTCCATACACAACATTCAATTATGTTGAATTTATTCGGATACTATTTTCAACAATATAACATAAATACACCAACATAATACCTTACATGGAGAGATTTTTAGGACACCTTAGAGGATATGATCACTGGTGAGACACTAGTCAACACTATATTTTTTAGGAATTATGGAATTATGAATTATTCTATGACATCACATTGATGATAGTAAATGGTGGAATGTATAAATCATGTAAATCTTCTTGATTGAGTCAATGAAATGCTGAGGATAAAGAAACCTAAAAATCCCAGGGTTAAAGCCACCTAGTTCTATGTAAAAAAATCGATATCAACACACCCAATAATCCAACTAGGCAGATTTTTTAGTTTTAGTAGTTATACTAGAAACACCTGCAATCATTAGAGGTCTTCTAATAAGGCTCTCTTGAGAACTCACTATATTTTATACTCATGAATCTTATCTAATGATAATTTCCTTCTAAGGCACATCATGTCAATTTCGGTTGATGGCTATAGTTGTTTTCACCCATGTTTAGATTGTAAAATCAACTTAATTCCATAGGTATAACCATCGTATCCAATATATCGTAGTTATATTGGAATACCTTGTGAGAAACCCATAGAAAATAAGCCATGGTGTTTTAAATTATCATAATAAATATTATTATATCTTTGAGGATTAAGTGTGCATGTATCAGATTTGTGGAAATGACCAAATTTAAAGACATAATGTGACACCCAAAGGATATGGATTGGATCTTCCAAGTATTGATAAATCCTATTTTTTTTGAAATAAAATTGTCAAAATGAAACTTACTAAGACCTCCAAGTGTTATCGAGACCCTAAGTAGTCAAATGTGAAGGGTATCTTGTTGATTCTGAACATTACCACATTATTTTCTGCAATATTCAAGGAAACAATTAGATATGTATATTTTGATCTTCTCAAATTAATTCATTTTCCACTCCATGTGAAGTACTCCTTGATAAATTTGACCACATCCCAAATAGATCACTTACAACTAATAATAATAATAAGAACACTTTTGGAAAATATAAGATGGTTCATTCTATTAATGATAGTCATATATCTTAAAAGGAAGGACACTTTTGTTAGCCATGAATCCGAAATAAAATAGTCCAAAGAATTCATGATAATGAATTAAAAGGATAGAGAAAAGACCATCTCCTAATATTAGTCCTCCTATTAACATGAAGAACTTTCATTTCCTTAACATGAACATAACAAATAACCAATGAGAATCGAAGCATATGAACATTTCATACAACATCCTATTAGAGAATCCTAATGGGTATAACAACTTTTAGATGAATCCCCACTCAATTCAATCAAAATCCTTATCCATATCAATTTTAATTACCATGTTTGATCCTTTAGTCATCCTATTGAGGCCCCCAATCATCTATTGGGATAAATCAATTTCCTCCTAAGTTGACCTCCCTCTAATAAATCCATGTTTCTCGTCCACAATCCACTATATATGGTAGGTATAATTCTCATATGGAAGAAGCTAGCATGTAATATTTATCTAATGATACAAAAAAATATTATATGCAATTGTTTAATTGAATTTGGATGATTTTTTTTAATATATGGTTTCTTGAATATATTTTTAATTTTGTAGGTTATATTTTTAAATTAAAATGTATAGAAAAGGTGGCAGTGACATTGTCGCCTTTATGTTTTGGTTGAATGGTGGAAACACCAATGTTGACATTCCAATAAATGAATTACTTTTTACAATTTTTTTTATTATTAATTTTTTTTATTTTGTTTGGATTTTATTATATATATATATAAAAAATTAGTAGAATTTATCTTTTATTTAATATATAGCTATTTTTTCATTTCAAAAATATATATTATGGAAGAAGCTCTAATCCAAGGCTTCCTTTTATAAGAGTGGTTACCCTGAAAATAATTATGTATTTCTGATGTGGGGTTCTGGTTCTCTTTTTCCTATGTAGAACATTATCCATTTCTGATTAGGGATTCAAAATAGTTTTTTGTACGTTTCTTTGAATGAAAGTAAAATTTAAACTACAAGAAAAATATATATTAAACATAAACCATTGAATAAACCTATAATAAATAGTTAAAACAAAGATAATTACATAATTTTTTTTATAAAAGATAATTTATAATCCATCAAATGCACCTACATAAAACAAAAAAGTATTTCTATTATAAGAGATGATGATCCTATAAAATATAAACTATAAAACCAATATAAATGAAACATAATGAATTGGTTAAATATATACAAAACGGTGAAAAAAAATTGTAACAAAGTTTCATGAAAGATAATTTAAATGCTTCTAAATCCACCCACTTGAAATCTAAAAATGTATCAATTATGTGTCTTTGGAAGACTATGAAATATAAACTATAAGACAAATATTAATGGAAATTAAAATCGGGATTAATGATATAAGAAGTAGTTCAAATAAAAAGAATTTAAAAAAAATGATGACGAAAAATATTTTATAACCTTTCAAAACCACCTATTTGAAAATTAAAAATGATTCAAATATGTCCCATTGAATGACTACAAAATATAAACTATAAGATGAATATAAAGAAAACATAATACATGGAATAGATATTAATAAATAGTTAAAAGTTAAAATATTTTCTTCAATAATGTTGATGAAAAATAATTTATAGGCTTTCGAACAACCTACTTTTATCTTAAAAATGATTCGAGTATGTGGAGTTGAAAGACTATAATATATATATTATAAGACAATCATAAATGAAACATAAAACATAGATTAAACATTTAATAAATAGTTAATAATTAATTGGTTAATTAGTAGTACAATTAATACTTTTATAATTATGAATATAATTCTAATGAATTAGTAAATTTGTAACATAATTATAAATTATAAATTAAAAAATTTAATTTTTAATTATTAATATCATTATTAATTATGTACGTATTATGTATATAATAACTAGTTAGTTAACTAATAATATAATTATTAGTTATGTAATTTCTAATTATTTTATTAGTAATATAATTATTTATTATAATTATTCATTATAATTTTAAATTTATTATTATTATTAATGATGAATACTATTATAGCTAGTTAGTTCATTAGTAATATAATTATTAATTATATAATTAATTAATTAATTAATTATTAATATGATTTCCATTTATAATTATTTATTATTCACTATATAATTAATAATTATATTTATTAATTATTTTATAATAAACAAATTAAAATTTAATAATTATATTACTAATTTACTAATTAATTAGTATATATTAATTAATTATTATTTATTAATTATATTAATAATTAAATAGTTATATATTATATAATTGTAAATTATATTAACATGTAACTAATTAATTTATAACTAATTATTAATTATACAACTAATTAACTAATTAATTATTATTAATAAATATTATATTACAAAATAACTAATTATTTATTATATAATTAATAATTAAATTACTAATTAACTAATTAATTATTTTATAAATAATTATTAATAATTAATAAAAATTAATTATAATTAATAATTATAATTAATAGTTATATTAATAATGATAATTAACAGTTATATTACTGAAGAACTAATGAATACATATGTTATTTAAAAACTAATTATTATATAATTAATTATTATATTATAAATTTACTAATTAGTTATTAATAATTAATTATATTACAAATTATGTAATTAACTATTATATAATTAATAATTATATTAATATTTAAATAATTAATTATTAATTATTAATTATTTTACAAATTATCTAATTAACAATTTTATATTAAATAAATATATTACTAATTGGACTAATTAATTATGATATATTTAATAATGCATAATGCATAATTATTATTTATAAAACGTAATTATATAAATAATTATATTTAATAATTATATATTTAATTATAATTAATAATTATA
The DNA here is from genome assembly GCA_963277665.1 of Viscum album. Lineage (NCBI taxonomy): Eukaryota > Viridiplantae > Streptophyta > Magnoliopsida > Santalales > Viscaceae > Viscum > Viscum album. Next base: position 1,727,435,594 of record OY728119.1, on the reverse strand, counting down.
TTAATAAAGAAAAAATAAAAAATTATATTCCCAATTATCTGATTATTATATAATTAATAATTATATTACTAATTCAATAATTATATATTATAAAATAAATAACTATATTACTAAAAAAACTAATTAATTATTATGAAATTAATAATTTATAATTAATAATTATTAATTATAATTAATAATTATAATAATAATTATAATTTATAACTATATTTTTTATGAACTAATTAACAATTATATTATTAAATAACTAATTAATATATAATTAATATTTATATTACACATTAAATACATAATTATTATATACTGAAAAATTATATTACTCATTAAATGATTATTTACTTATTATGTATTATATTACTAATTAACTAATCATTTATTATAAATAAAATTTAAAATAATAATTAAATAATTAACTATTTTTAATTAATAATTATATTACTAATTAACTAATTCATTTTTATATAATAAATAATTATATTACTAATTAAATAATTATTTATATATATTTATTCATAATAATACTAATAACTAATTAATTACTATATTATTAATAATTATATATGTATTTATTATATTACTAATTTACTATTATTTTATAAATAATTATATTACTGATTAGAAGATTAATTATTATTTATTTAATAATTATTTAAAAAAATATTATATTATTATTTAAGTAATAAATTTCAAACTATTTATAATATTTTTAACCCATGTTTTATGTTTTATTTATATTTTTATAATAGTTTATAGTTTATAGTCTTTCAATCCCACATATTTGAAACTTTTTAATATTTCAAATAGGTGTTGTGGAAACCTTATAAATTATTTTTCATCAGCATTATTAGGAAATTATATTTATTTTTAACTATTTCTTATATGACTAAATTATGTATTAATTTTATTTTATATTGGACTTGTGGTTTATATTTTACATGCTTTCAATGTAACATTCATGAATCATTTTTAATTTTTATGTTGTTACATTTGAATGCTTATAAATTATTTTTTATAAACATTTATTAAGGTATTATATTTATTTTATACTATTTCATATATTTTTAATCGATGTTTTAGGTTCTATTTATTTTGGACATATAGTTTAAATTTTATAGGTTTTCAAAATCACATACTAGAATCATTTTAAAGATTATAGTATATGTTGTTGTATGTTTATAAATTATTTTTCATCAACATTGGGTATGAAATTATTTTTATTTTCAAATATTAATTATATGTTTTATCCATGTTTTATGTTTCAATTAGATTGGTCGAATATTTTATATTTTATAGTCATTCAAATCCACATACATGAAATAGTTTTGAATGCAATGTCAGAATTGCAGAATTTTCTGTACAAGAAATGGAGAACCATAGTACCATAATAGAAATAGAGAATGATTTATAGGGAAACCCCCTTATAAAGGGGAGAATTGGGAGAGACAGTTTTAGTTAGAATCCCAACTAATGATATTTCATTACTACTAGATATTATATAATAGAAAAATTTTCATGAAAATTATTGTTTTATTTATGTATATATATATTAATAAAAAAACTTAAAATACAAAGTTAATAAAACAATTAGAGGAAAGGAGGCAGCATTGGTTCATCCCTTTACCTAAAACATAATGACAGCAGTACTGCTACCTCCATTAGAACAATTTTTTTAATAAAATAACCTATATATTTAAAAAAATCAATATATATATATATAGAAAACAATAGAATTTGGTTCATTCAAATGTTGAATAAGAATTATATTTGTGGAAAAAGAATCATGAGGCCAAATTCCCTCCCGAAATAAGTCTTGGATGATGTTCACCAAATCCTTCTAAATTAGTTTCCAATAAGAAACCTAAAACAACCCTAGGATCCCATCAGATCATAGAGAACTATCATGATTAATAGTGTTCACCGCTTCCCAAAACTACCCCTCATCCTGATTTTTTTGATATCTGAATTGACATCGGACAACTCCACATTTGGGATAGCTTCATATAGGGGGACTGACCTTAATTTAATCCCCCTTTCATTTCTATGTTACATCCTTTGATAAATATTTTAATGTGTTCTTTCACCATGGCCCTAACAACATCATTGTTTTTTTATAGGTTATTCCTCCATACAGATATTTGGTGGATTACACTATTATGTTTCTCTAATAAAATTGTGTAAAAATATAATTTTTTCCCATCCTTTAGCCAAATTTTTTTTGTATTTCCCACATGTATTTATCACCTTTGAAGAAATACATCTAATGTCGTGATTTTATTTTCTATGATATCATTAAATAAATCATACCTCCAGCATTAATCTAAAAGAGACACATATTCCTCAATCATTTTTTGACTTTGTCCAGCTCTGGGAACATAGGGGGTTTTCTTTAGATCCTCCCATGTAGATCTCCATTCAATAGTCTGAGTTTTTCACGAAACCCAAGATACACATTATCATGACTGGGCATATTATCGGATTTTTTTAACATAGTATAGAAACTATTTAATGTGATCAATTTCAAGGAAAATAAAAATACAGGTCATGATTCATAACTAGGAGAGGTGAGAACCAGTAGAGGGGAGTGGTAAGACAAAGGGCATACCAGATGGGAAAAAGTGATCCCAATATAATGACATATATCATGGAAGATCACAAATAATTGGTAAAACCATCTTCATAAGGGGTTAAATCCCTTTTTATTATTTCAAAATTTAAACATGTCCCCCAATAATCTAAATTCCATGATACCTCTTAGATTTGTAAAATTTTAAAATTCATTGATGTCATTCCACGAAAAAATCCCTCCTTTTTTATTTGAAGGATCCATTATCCTGTTGATGTCACCAATGATCATCCATAGATCACCACAATATTGAACCATACATGATTTATCTAATTGATACCCCTCATCCCCATGTCATATTTAGCATAATCATGGGATATAAATCACTTGGAGTCACCAATATGAACCATTTCTATGATGTGTTTTTCGGAGAATGAGTTTCTATTAACAAATATGGAACTCTTCCAGTTAATCACAATATAATGATATTTGGGTTATCCATGCATAAAATTATGTATACCAATATTATATCCTAATATCAGAAAATTTGAAATAGAGTATTTGAGATCATGAACTTCCATTATAGATTCTTTTCTAATAGATAATTTATTGCCACAAAAATCAATTTTTATTCAGAAACTATGTCCACATGAATTCCTTAAAATAAATGATATCATTAAAAACTGTTCACCCTTGGTTTGTCCCATGGAGATGAATAACATTTATGCTTTATAAATGGACAAATAGACCCCCTCTATTGAAGGAACCAGGAACACACACCATAGAACACCACGTCCTGCAGTGGGTATGGTATGTTTTTCAATTTACGAGAATTTCCTCACACAATGAAATCATTTGAAGTCAATATTGTGAAAAATAAAATATTTATTGATTTATAGTTATCTAATTGAGTATCATCTTTTTTAGAGTGAAATTGAAAACAGAGATCAACCATAGAGGAAGGATCAACCCTTTCTAGAAGAGTTGACTGACATGATAAAAATCACTCTTCTTGGATGAGCTCTATATAATGTTGATAAAGCATTCCTTACAGTGATGGACAGAGAGACTGAGATATTATAAAACTGAAGAGTTGAGGTGGCTATATTAATGAATAGAACTAAATCTATGAAATTATATGGACTTAATTTTTGAACAATATATGCATGGGGATGTGGCTCTCAATATTGAGAAAATAATTGAGAATGGTGATGTACATGGACAACATAAACAAAGGGTGGATGTGACAACACCAGAGAAGGATGAGTTATAAATTAACATCCTAAAATTAACAGAATGATGGCCCTGAGGATGAATTCTTAAAAAAATATCGATCATTAATACATTCCACCATTTGATGCCAACAATATGCCACATTATTCCCATGGATCTGATAAAATGATCAAAAGTGAGGGAGGTTAGGATAAACAATATGTTGATTCTATTAGGATTCCACTTCGATATAGAGAAGAAGTTTAAATGGGAGATCGTGGGTTAAATCAATAGAAAAACATATCTGGCTAACAGATGCCTTCTAGAGATGAAGTGTTTGGTCATTAGAGTAGAATAACTCTCTAAGAGAGTTCACAATCCTCTAATAGAATGATGAATTGAATAAATTAATATGAAGTCCCAAATTATGTTTTCAAACAAAAAATACATAATACTCCCACCCCTGAAGAAAATTCATGAACCAGTGTATGTGATTGAATCTCTGGAGAACAACTGAATATGGGCTAATGGCCCAGACCTTGATGAAGCACGACTTCTATGCGAGGAAGGTGATGAAGGAGCGTCTACTGAGTAGTGAGATAGATGACGAGACCCCAAATCCCCAAGATTATATGAATAACTCTATCACTTAATGTGGATGTTTATTGAACCTGAAAATTAATATAAGGATCAATTTATGAGATATGATTCATAATCGAAGGATGTTAATAGGATGACAAAAAGATGGGATCTGTTCTCTGTGGTAGAAATGACATCTGGAATTGGGACCTCTAGAATCATGGGGGATGATTTCTGGATTGGAGATTTAAATATGAAAATAGTCTCTTTAAAATAGGTAACAGACATCTAGGTTTCCTCTACTCAGCGATAAGACCCTAATAGTTAGGGATCCAGAGCACCATATGTCATGCATTGAATGAATGTTGATTGTCTGGCCAAAAAAGCTATAACAACCCCAAAATTTTATCAATTTAAATCCAAATATTATAATTATGTCATATATTATAAAAAATATGAAATAACTTTTATTACATGATAAAAACATTATAAATGAATATTTAATGAAATAAGAAAAAATTCTTAAACATAAGAAACCTATCTGGTTGGAATAGTAACATGACCCTTAAAATAGTAACACGATCAATAAGAATAGTAATTTGGTTAATTGAATTGTAATGACATCAATAAAATTATAAATAATATTTATTATTCTTATAAATGATAATATTATAGAATTATATCTTGATAAAAGTAAATAAATATTTTAATATTTATTAAATAATTGTTGGTATTTTTTATAAAACCTACATGCTCATTTATAAATTTATAATTAATTTAATTTTGTGAAAGTAAATTTATATTCATAAAATAGATTCATAATTTAACATTTTATTGTCTTATTATTATATGATAATTTTATGAGACCATATGTGTCATAATATCAGTTATAATTTTACAATATGTATTCTTCAAATAAATTATGATTTTAATTAAAAAAATATATTTCACATATTCAAGAAAATATTTTCATAAAATGGACATTATTTTTATATTATAATCATCAAGTAATGGACAGGATATTTTTTTTTCTATTTATTAAAAATACATGTTTTTTATGTATAGTAAAATTAGATAATTTAGGAAAAAAAAATACAAAAATTTTCAAGTCATTTTTGATGAAAGGATGATGTATGCCCATAATATCAATCTCTCGTTAATTATTTTACATATTTAGTAATAATTTTCCATTAATTTATTGATTTTTTCCAAAATAATAAATAAATGAATAATTTAATGAGAAAACACTCCTCTTCTTCCCTTTAAACACCACTCCTCACCACCACATCTTATCACGCCTTTCAAGAATTGAGCATTATTGAAATTCTTCCCAATAGTCTCTCAAAGACCCTTACCAACATCCAGGAGCAGGTTTTCATATCATAATACCAACTACTATTTCCCTAATGAGTTTTTCAAAGTGAATAATTCAATAGGTAACTGCCTCTTTCAATTTCATTTAATTTGATTTCAATTTATTTTTCATTCTTATTCTATCTTTATACCCCCATACCTGAGTGGAATGGTAACCCCAGTATCATATATATAATATAATTTTATTATTTCAAAGGAATAATACATCATTAAACATCTTCTACTCACCCTATTATTTTAAAAATGAAAATATCATATGTGGTGTCTCAATTTTCCACCTCAATGACGATGTTTTTTTATTTTCCATTACCAACTTAAAAATGGGATCTTAACACAATTATAATGGTTGAAATTATTCATAAAAGGTATATTATAACATTTTCAATGTGTAATAACTAACATATGTACATAATATTAAAAAATAATACAAAACTTGTTTTTTTGAGACCGAGAACTGCCAAAATTAATATTATAGTTTATCATGAAAATTTTACGAAATGAATAATCCTTATAGATATAAGAGTAATAATATGGATAATTATTCAAATTTAACTGGATCTTCTATACATGTATATAGGTGAACATATCATGAAAAATAAAGAAATAAAAAAACTCAAATAATGAAATTGTAACATATCAATTCTCCAAATGGACATAATAGAACACAATATAATTTCAATGACTGAAATACTTGTTGAAGAGTTTTGGGATTTCATAATTAATGAATATAATTTTATTATCCTAGATAATAATGTGAATAAATAATTAAGATATAAGGTAATCAGATTATCAAACCCCATTTCCATTTTTTGGGATATTAATCTTCGATGAAATATTTTAGTGTGGATGTTCTTTAATATTCCAAAAATATAATTTCACTGAACATACCATTTTATATTATGGGATATAAATGTTTTAAATCTGATTTTATGTCACATTAATCTATATTTCAAAATGGTCTATGAATTATAAAAACATGTGTTTGACATGTCTCTTGTTTGTTACTTCTACAATAATGATTTATTATTCCAATACCAAGTATGATATTCCCTTTTTATTTTATAAACACCAATATTTATTCATGAATTTATTCTCATGGAAATTCTCATGAAACCCTTTTCCTTTAAATGGGTTATTTTATGTACATGATTTTTATACGTTCTATATGGAAGGCACGTGTATGTAAAAGTTATGGTGTGGTTGGTGTGACCAAAATTATATTGTACTCTAAGGAATTGAGTAATGTGATGTATCTCATGAGATAATGTAATATATGCATGAAAATGGTACTATATTGTTTTAATTGATGATGATGTTATTATAATTCAAATATATTATTCAATAACATGACCCTAGTTTTGTTTAAAACTATGTATGGTATATATACACTAAGTCATGATGTTTCATTTTTATGAATTTTTAATTTCCATTACATTATATAATGATTCCTACAATGATTTTTAATATGATCCTTTTCAAATTTTATAATGATAATGATTATGTTCACTCATGATTCTTATATCTTCTTCATCCCATTCTTGGGCTTCTATCTCACATTCATTTGAGGTAGATCCTCATCTGAATAATTTTACTAAGGAAAACAAGAGGGCTAATAAGAATAAAAATATTGGGGAATTAATTAAATTTTTTCCTATATACATTATATTTTTGTATGGTCTTAATTTTGATATGACACAAAACATTGGGATACTGGTTGTGTAACAGTATTATGTTGTTTATCTTTTAAACAATTTAATAATATTGTTAAAAAAGTAGGGTCACTATATTTGGTATTGGAGAATATTTTAGTTAATTTATAGTTTATGAATATAGAATCTTAGTGAGAACCATTATTGTGAGACTAAGTTTATTAAATAACCATCCTCATTCAATATATTTTTTTATTTCTATAAAGGGAAAAAGGAAAAAAAGAACAAAACTGCGGCTTAGGGGGGGGCCTAATGTAATAGAGACCGAGGGAATCCCCTCTGATCAATATAACCCCCTTGGGCATGACGAAACTAATATTTGTATATCTTGTTATATTTGAACTTGATCCTTCTATAGAGGCATGATGATCCACTTCACTATTTCCCTACCTCCATGTGTCACCCACATGAATGTTATTATTGAAGTGAGTTATATATTTCCTGAAGAAGTAGAATATTGACCAAGGGGAGTCGCACATTCCCTGAAATATTTTGTGATGTATCAAAGAGTATGTATATTCTTGGGTGATATCATGGTTATCCCAATTTCATAAGGATAACCCAGTTAGTATTACCCCAGCCACATCATGTACGGGGTTTCCATTACCATAGGATGCAATAAATGCCACGATGACATCCCCGCCCCCCCCCCCCCCGAGTGTAGTGCACCACTCCCCCTCATGTAATGTTTCCTAAAATACATGACACATCTATATTAATGAATTATAGATCTACTAGGGGAATCCATCAAACACATTGCCCAATTGAATTTTATTAAGACATGGACAAGTGAGGGGTTGACCTGTACAATATTTACCAATGTATATTCACTCCAATATATAAAGAGGGTGACCATATCCACCATTAAGTTCCATGTTTTCACAATGAAAGACCTTACTGTGGGGTTGGATCCATCTTACATGGATATATTTTTATCCTACTATAGGAACCAATATATAGCATTTGGTATTATGGACCTCACCATCATTTCCGTACCCTCATCATTCATCCCACTGAACCAACTATCCAAAAAAACAATTCTCCACCATGGGAATAAGAGGGAAACACAATGATTCCACCAAATATAGTCCATTTTGTATGATTCTACTCCCATTATAATTATAGATAAACTATTCTTTCCTACTAATGGTTCCTTCAACAATGAAACTGTGATTCCATTTTGATACCCACTTTTAAGATATTATCTTCCATTGACACAACCTTCCTCTTTATTCTCTAGTCATGAAAGGTATACTTTGAAGGAATCTGGATGCATCATACAGTGTCATTCCAACTATCATGATGAACCCTCTTTGTCTAGAGCCTATGGAAATCCACAGTGGTAAAATCACCTGATGTTGAAGGGGTGAAAAAGAATTTATCGGGATAAAAACAAATAACAATTCAACCAATGATGTCCCATTGTCCCTCGTATAGAACTGATTTAATGAATGTGGAATAGGTTCTCTCTTCTCTGAACATAATTTTAGAGCATGGAATCGATGAAATCCAATAACAAATCTTATCGTGTTGTGAGACCCGAAGAGAATATTACCTTCCAAAAAAATCAATCAAGAGATTTGTTGAAGGGTAGGGATGAGAAGATTAATCTTGGCATATTAGGGAGAGGCCTGGAATCAATCATCTTCGACACCACCAGCCTAGTTGGGAGTAATGGTCTTCCCCAAAAGCATACATTCTTTTATATATTCTTATGTGTGTTTCAGATGCATGTCGTGGATCGTGTTGTATAGGATCGTCACATTGATTCCACTATCATTAATGGTTCGTTCGATCATTCCCAATGATACCCACTGCATATTACCTTCAGATATAGCAACCTAATAAAACATGGATAGAATCCTATCAATGGTATTGATTACACCTTTTATTTTGTAGGTGGATTCCATATCATGGATGGGTATAGTCGTCATAATGTTGTTAAATAAAGAGATAATTCCCCTAAAAGATATGTAGTGGTTCTTCTAGTTATGAATGTCTCATGTTATCCTAATTACAATTTGATCAATGTCTGGTACACGATATCTCCCCAAATATATAGGTGTTCCCAGGTATTCGATGGGGAATAATTCATACTGCATTTCCAAAGTACTACATAAAGAATATACACTATTTGAACTAGACCTGTTGGAGATATAGGCATGGATTTTAAAATTATTGATGAAATGGACACTCTTGAAACAACAATCCCTGAGGATCCTCTTGAGATTTCAAACAGATATCATGACTAAATTTATCAAACAATGGTTCCATCAACGAGAATCAGGTGGGATAATTAGGGAGTTTCATTTTCAATCTATCATATAAAATTTCTCCATAGGACAAGACACTATTGATAATGCAGCTAAGAGAATCTTCTGCAAGGGTAAAAATAATGGAAGAGATAGGGTCACCCTTCTGGAGTCCTAATGTGTCCTTGATGAAGCTATGTATCCTCCCCGTGAAGGATACCGCTATCCATGAGGAGTTGAAACATGGAATGTTTTGGTATGTGACACCTTGAGAGAACCCCATATTATTGAGCACATTGTTAATGAATCCCCACTTGATCTTTTCATTTCCCATACTCATATCCAAGAACACTATAATGTCATAACCTTGTGTCTTGCTATTGAGATCCCAAAAAAAGATTTTGTGACATGGCTATAGCTCATTCGATTGATCAAACCTTATGAAACCCATGTGTTTTAATGTAGAACCACAAAGGGAGATGCATAAACAAAGTTTATATAATGATGCTCTCTAAAATTTTAATGGGGATGTTACAAGTTCTCACTGGTTTGTAATGTTCAAGGGATGAAGGGTCATTGATCTTTGGTATAAGAACCAACATCCTATCAATACTGACCTACGAAAGGATACCTCCTTTATAAATGTCCTGATTTGTAGTAGTGATATCATACATAACCACATCCCATGAATCCCTATAAAACATACATTGAAATAGTCAAGGTCTCACACACTCTCGGGTTTGAGGTTCCCTATGGACATTCGTATTTCTTCTTCCTCTGGTCTATCCCCCAACACTATGTTCTCCCTGTGAGATACTAGCATGGGAAATGCTAGCCAAATATCCAAATTCCACCAGGATATTAACAGGGCATTCTCAAGTAGGGTTTGGATATGAGATCATAGAATAAGGTGTTCTTTATTCCTCTAGATGTGTATATATCATCTGTGAATGTTTCATCCTCAATAAATATGTTCGGTTTGGGGGCCCACTTTTTTCATCGATGATGTTGTTGATGAAACTAGTGTTTTTATCACCTCCATGCATCCATTTGACACCAGATATCTAACCCACCAATCATTTTTCATTGAGGATCATTTCATCCAAAGAGATTATTGTCTCCAGTAGTTCTTCAAACACCATGTCACTCCACTCCACCTCCAGACTGTATTCCAGTATAACCATACATTTCTTGAGGACCTCAATGTCTTAATAAAAAAGAGGGACACTCTTTTCCCATTTCTGAAGACTGTGTGTCAATCGTCGAGGCTTATTATTAAAATATATCTTGTTATACCTCATGTTTTCTCCCCCACATCTCTCTTACTAACCATTTATACACTAGATGTCGGGTCTATTATTGATAAAAACAAAAAAAAATTCAGAGAATCCATCCTGGGGGACATCATAACTAGTAGTAGTGAGTGGTCAAAAATACCGAGAACATGAAGTTTAATGTTTGAATATGAGAACATAGATATTTCATTGAAATTAGATAATCATCAATCCATCCAACTCCATCTTCACATATCCCCCTTTTGATTGTACACTATGTATAATAGTTTCCAGAAAAACTGAAATAGAAATGGCCATTATCCTCTATGAATTGGACAATGTCCAAACTATCCTTCCGTGAAAAAAGCCCTCTTATCTTCATCTCTTTTGGTTTAGGAATGATGTCAATGTCCCCAATCCACACCCACAAAATTTCCCCTTAGGTCAAATGCACTAATATCATGCCATAAAGGTTTTCTTCTGGGAGTTTCATAGTTTTTTACCTGAAGGATAGAAAGAAGCATTCCACAGATTTTGAATCATTTTTAATCATTAACTAATCTCCCGATGGGATAAAAACTATAGATATATCCTATATAAATAATATATATATGTGATAGTTAACAGGGTCTGCAGGTATAGATTCATGCATCCTTATGTTATGAAAAAAATCCTTTGATCCTAATTGAGCCTTGTGTATTCTTGAGTATCGTAATAATTAGAGCCATATTCATATTAAACATGGAATAAAAGAAATCTATTTTTACCTGAGCGCCAAGGCCTCAGGTGCTCCAAATTATCTTGGATAAAATCTAAACATACAGCTTCCCTATTTTGGCCACATTCTCCTTAGTCAACTTCCTATGTGAAAATGATATCTCCTATATCTTCTTTACTCATGAGCATGTGGATATTCCATGACATGTTCCTGGTGGGTTTATTACTGGGTGTTCTATGGGAGGATTCGTCATTATAGTCATTCCTCACACTGCAATGGGTGGGGATTGTACAACATGAACTTTTGTATTTGTTCAATCCTTGAGGAAATTGATCAACCAATTAGGGTGTGGCCTAATTCAACCATCTTGTAATCAATTTTTGATGACATAGGTCTGGCCGTACGAGCTAAAGAACCCGACCATTCTGATGATATTTGGGGAGGTTTTGAGGAGGTGAGAGGTAGTGCTAGGGATCATAGGAAAATGGGTAGGGTGTCACAAAATTCATTCCAGAATGAAACCCTAGAGTGATTCATGTTCAGGGATCATACACTCGTCCAAAGGAATAGAATGCCCAATTTAATGGTTCGGTGGAGAGTACGACACTATTTACAAAAAGGAGGAACAATATGTGCTAGTGGGAAATAAGAAATAGGCATGGGCACTAGATATGGAGTTACATGCTGGTCAGGAGCTGGGGCCAGAGTAGAAACCCTAAGAGGTGCTGATGCAACACTGTCTACTAGAGAAGGGACAATCCGGTAAATAGACATGGCAAGGGTATAAACCCTGAGAGGGACTAGTTAAAAACCATATTCTAGAGGAGGATGAGAGAAACCTCTAGAGGAGACCCATTTTTTAGTTAGTTAACTCCTTATAATTTATTCTGATGATCCTGCACAGAGTGGCCCTTGAGAAGGAAGGAAGATCAATACCAGGGGAAATCCAAGAAGATGATATCTTGAAACTAGACGAAGGGGTCCTAAACCTTCAGGGAGATCAATTATCAATTACTAATAGATGTTTTAATATCAACACAAATGCGGAATACCATTATATCCTCTCCATGAAATGTGATTTCGTCTAGACAATGTAACCCTATAAGGGATTATCCGCAGGACCTCAGTAGAGTACCATTCTAGAAAGGCAGTAGGAGGCCTTAGAGACAATCCGAGATGACAGATTTGGGGATCTCCTTCCCTCGGTGATCATCCATTGAATAATGAACTTTTCTAAGCTTCTAACGTCTTAAATACTATGGAGGTTTTCACCATCCTCCATTAAAATCCTCCTCTGATTCCAGGACCCGGTAGAAATAATTCCAATGCATGGAGGAGATCCTAAATGTATCTTGAAAACCCCAAGAATCAACAAGATGCAAGAATACAGGTAGGGGTGGCTTCTCTACACTGAAACATGCCACCAGTGTCCAATTGAGATAGTCCACCACCTCCTAAAAAGCATATGAGGGCATTGCCAACAAGATATAGGGGACCTCCTTTGACACTACTAAAGAGATCAAGCAAACATTTAGAAAGAAATCCTATGGTTTACATAGAGAAGAGCCACATAATGCTACCTTGAGGGAGATATATGGCCAACACTATCTATGGGTAGAGCCTGAATGATCTAGTGGAAGAGAAGCCACCTCCACAAAAGGATTGGGACCAGGTGTTGTATCCCTAGAGGGATCATAGATAGGTTCTAATGGAGACCACATAGGAAAAGATCCCGTAACAAGAGACCTAGAAGATAAAGAATATAGAGACGGTGATGGAGATGTGGGGAGCGATCCTGGATTGAATTTCTTCATCCATGAGAGGGAAAATGCAGACCAGACAGTGGAGGACGAAATGGTTGATATTTTAAAAAAAATGATGGCATGTGCAATGTGTTCTCCAGAAGAAGTGAGAGATCCATTCAACACATAAATAATATTAAAGAACCCGGGATGATTTTATTTAGAAAAGTGGTAGACATATGGATTTCACATGATATTTCGTTAATGATAATTTCACAAATAAAAAATTTATTTATTAATTAATTTTTTACTTATGCTATGTTCATACATTTTCAATTTTATAAAATCTTTGGAACCATATGAAAACATACCAATAACCCGTGTGAGGGGAAAGTGATTTCTCAAATGAGATCCAAAATGCCTTGGAATTTCCAAATTTTATAGAGATATTTACCTAGATATCTCTAGACATGAACAATAAAATAAACAATCTTGAACATCATGCTTCATATAACTGGGGAAAACAGGATATCAATGAATTTATGTGGCAATGACTATTGTCATTTGGTAAATCGTTGAATCCACTAGTCATGGAATTGTGGATCAACATAACTGATAAAATGTGTGTCATTTATACAATAAAAATAATTAATATGACTATTTATAAAATTTTTTTGATTACAAATGATTCTATGAAATTATAATTAGAGGGTTGTAACCCCATGAATTGAAATATATCCGCCCTGATTTTTAGATGCCTCTTTATTATGGGGTGGTGCTTCTGAGGTCACATAGAACATAGCATAGGCATGATATTCTATAATGAGATGCTGAAAAGTATCCAGATCATTCCTCACATTACAAATATATATTATAGAAGATAATCTATTTAAAATACATAATTCTATATTGTTATGTTGAAGAATAAAAAATCCAACTAATTAATATTCACAATAATTTTGATTTATTCATTAATTTATTATATCATCAAAAGAAGACACTAAAAAACACTAGAAAAAAATAAAATATATAATCCCATGCATGATTTCTTATAAACATTCACAAGAACAAAATTATTTGATAGAGTTTCTTCTAGTATATACATATATTCCACCCAACATAAATATTGTTTATTACAAAAAAATAATATATAGTAATTTTATGGTAAATAATCCATTAAATACATAATGGAATTTAAAAACATCCATATAGAAGGGTCACATGATCCATATAATAAATAATAATGAATAACTTGCATAATTATCACCAGAACAAATGATATTTATTACAACATTGCAAATTTCATTTACCCAGAGTGATAAAATGATTTTATGTGAATCCCCATGCCCACACTATATGATCTAGTTCTATAAACATATACTTTACATAATAGATTTATTACCAATAGTATGTTTTCATAAATAATAAACCTATAATTATAGACCATACAACATATAAAACATTATATACATTCATATTACCATTTATATTTATATAATTATCAAATTAAGAAAAACATAAACCTATATATCCTTTTTTATTTGAATTTAAATGAATGATTTACCAAAATATTAGAAACTACCATATAATTAATTATTCCTAATAAAATCGTAAAATAAAATTCAAAAATATAATACTACAAGATATTACATTTGTACTATGTTTCATTATAACACAGGGATGTGGAAATATAAGAAGTTGTAAGATTAAACTCAATGTATTCGATAAAATGCCATAGAGGAGATAATAGACTTAACATTACATAAATATTATATGTCTAAAGATATTAAAAATTAATTATATAATATAATTAAATAAAATGCATAATATATCTATGGATTATAGATAAAAAAAATATAACATGGTTTTCACTAACTCATACAATAATTATGGAATTTATAATGGAATGTAACTAATTATATATCATAATATAATACATAATGATATTACTCTCGAGCCTTTTTTGGGAAATACATTATTCTTGGTTTCCATACACTAATGTACCCATGAAATATTTTCTCATGAGACCTACAAATGCATCAAGGGGATATATAAAATCATCAACCAATTATCCTATGGTTATCTCCATATAATTAATCATATTGTAAAATAAAAAAAATTGTACATAATTAGTTTGGACAAGATCATATCCACTATAACAACAAAATATAAAACACAAATATATTTCATTCTATTAATTAATGGGATGAAATTATCATTTACTATCTAGAGATAAAATATGTATAGTTAATAAACATATAGTAATCTTGTATATGAAATCAATAAGTATTATTATCAGAATATCAAATATAAGGATATTCCGTTAGTTACCCAATCAATAAAAAATATAAAATACAATGTAATCATCTCTAAAGATAAAATAAAATGGATTAATATTATAGTTTTAAATTAATAATCTCCCCTACCAATCAATACATGAATTCCATGTGAACACCCATCAAACAATAGAATGAATATTGTACTATTAAATTTGTATATTCATTGGATGAAAAGTTACTCATATTAAATGTGGATTGTTAAATATGAAAAAATAAATAATTCATTTTCATCAATAATAATCCCCATAAGAAAATAGTTTTATAATATTTAAAAGGTAATCCATGGCCAACATATACACTATTGAAATAAAATAATTGATCCAAAGAAATCATACATATCACTGATGAATACTGATATTCAAACATACAAATGGTAATATAAATGTAAAAATCAAACAATATAAGTGAGGGACACCCATTTAGGCATGAATATATATATATTGAAATATATGAGGTATATGGTAAATAAAATTCTTCAATAATATATTCACTATAAAAATTAAATATATGGAAAATAAATCATGAGTCCAAATGAAATAAAATTAACATGTTATAACCCACTTATAGATTGACAATAATTTCAATATATATATATATATCGATGAAAATTAATGTAAGAGTATTATTAAAATAAAAATTTTAATGTTATTAAATCTAAAATATGAAGCATATAAATTAATTTATATTGATAATAAAAAACATATCTCCTGGAGTGGAATTTGAGCTGAAAAATCCTTATAACATGTGGATAATTTAAATCAATGATTCTTGAATGGTAGAGAGATATTAAATATGAAAATTAATTTTCATGAATAATGTTTAATTAGGTATCTAAAACTATATTAGGAGTAAGATACACCAAATAAAATAAATTATGTGCATCATATAAGACATTCCTAAAATTGGGGATTTCTAGATAAAAACACTTTCAGCAAGAGGAAAATTTAAATCATAACATATTAATTTAAAATAAGAATAAACTAAGTTATTAGAAAATAATTAAAATTTATTTCATTATAAAAAATAATAATTTGGGATAATGTACATATCCTTAATTAAATTCGGCAATTAATAAAAACATTCCTATGAAAGAGAAATTTGAGACAAAAAACACATACATTGTATTAATAATTAATAAAACAAGATGTAGCAATATATATAATGTAATTTAATAAATTAGTCACTTATCCGAGAACCAAAAATGTAATCCTATTACCCATTTAAATATATTATATAACAATATATGAAAAATATATTCACTAATTAGTTTTTATTTCCTTTTTATGTGAAAATAATTTTCTTAATCCTAAAATATTCATGATGATGGGATCAATAAATTTGTTTATATTAATTTTCATCATTCATAGAACATTTAATTAATAATAATTATTTTTATCAAATTATATCTTGATTCCAAATCTTATTATATTGTGGACATGAATACAAAATCTGAAAAAGTAAATTGTGATGGACAAGTTTTCAAAGAGTATAATGATAAAATGGTTATATAATAATAATTTATTATTTATTAACATGTCACATACCAAACATGGGTTATATTTAATTTTAACATTTTATATGTCTCAGATCATTTGTCCAAGGATTTGGTTTGAGTCCCCGTAAAAAAAATTGATTTCAGACGTTTTTGTGGGTTTTATACCTATACACCCACACTGCACGGTTAATGAAAATGATGTGGTCAGCCCAGGTACAAGTGTATCTAATCTATGTATGGGATAAAATTTCAAAACTATTTTCAAATGGTCACATATATAGTGAGGTATCTTTTGTGGTTGTTCCAGGTCTTCAAAATCCTGAAACCTTATTTTCCCCCCTCTCAATTCTACCCCAATTTCATGTTCCTCCTCTATCCTCTAACCTAAGAACACTAGGGGAACATGGAGACACTCTAACCATTCTCCCAATAGACTGTGGATACCTCTGATTCAAATCTATGCTATGGTCCATTTGTTATTAGTCTTTTACCTCCTTCCTCTCCTTTCTTCTCTTGGTTTAGTGTTCTCCCATGGAAGGCGTCCTGTTTTATTGAACACTATATATTATGGTTTATTTATTATATTTTGTTTATTAGGATTTATGGAGTACAATATGTTTTTTGGGGCTTGATCTTCCTCCCTTGTAATATTCATCACCTTTATACTCCATTGAGTTAGGTATTTCCATGTTTTCCTTTTAATTCATTATGTTGGTGCTTGAGGTCAATTAAATACTTTTTTAACAACACTCACGTGCTTATGATAACCTTGACTAGTTTATTATGACATTTTTGTATTAGTATATTTTTTTTAAAATTAGGATTTCATGTGATTCTTGAATTATGAATAAGTGAATGTGGACATTAAGTGTTTGATAAAATTACTTGGATTACATTAAAAATGAAATATGGTGTTTTTGAAAGTGCATATCCTCCTTTATTCGTTGATATTTGTTTTTTGGATTTTGAGTTGGTGATGTGTTTATGAAATGGTGATTTCATAAGGGATGGAGCTTAGGTATGATTTCTTGTATTGGTTGGAAAATATGTATCATCATTTTAGAAAAATATCGTGGATTATTGTGGTGTTCTATTTGATGTGAGAACATAAATGTGTTCACAATGTGAACACATGGATATGAGAACAATTTATGAGGTTTTTGGATGAATTTTCCCCACATAAAACCCTTATTTTCATTACAATTTCCTCCCTCCTAATTCCTCTCCCTCAAAATCATTGTTTTTCACTAAATTATTCTTTGTCTCATGTTTCCGTAAGGTGGCTTTAAATGTTATGTTTGAAATCATGGTTCTATTTGTATTTCATAAACTATGATTGGTTTCTAAATGATTGGAAATCCCATTTGAAATCATTATGTTTTTTTTCTGTCTTCATATTGATCATGCAATAATGTTTCATATAGAATAATTTCATATAGGTAATAAAACTCTCATAAGTGGTTATTTGTAATAATCATGAAATATTTTGTTGAGGTTTGTTTTAAATAGAATTGATATAATTCCCGGTAGTCACTTTGAACTATGGGAAATGAATGTGGAATTGCCTATTAAACCACAATTGGAATCTTGAATTTTTTAAGAAAGATTTTATATGATTCCATAATGTGATAGAAGATTTAGTACATATGAATGAATTATTGGATTATGGGAATTACTATTTGGGATTTCTCTAAATTGGTTAGCATATAGGTGGCGTCCATGTTTTGGATAATAATGTTTGTTGGGGACACATTTAATGAGTCACATGAGTGAGCGCCTCCTACATAAAAATTATATTATTTCCACGTATATATTGGAAATATTTAAAAGGGTTGAGTGACATTTGATGATAAACCTATATTAGATATGTAGGTAGCCTAATGATTTTCTGAGAGTGCAAGTGGTATGTGGCTCTGAATTGTTTAGTTGAGGTTAACCTATTGGTTATTGGGAAGTGATATTCACCATTATGCCGAGACGTAGTTCCAAATAGATTACATCTACCGATAAATCTAGGGATGTTTAGGGAAATAGTATAGATACATTTTTATGTTATTTTAATGTTTATTTCATTTGGCTATCATGTTTCACTATTTAATTATTTTCATCACATGTTGATATTATTTTTTTTGGGATTTTTCTTTGGGTTTTGATTTAAAAAATAATTACCTCTTTATATAGAAAGATTTTAAATGTTATTATGAATTACTTTTTTAATAGGGAAATTAATTTAGTGTATTAAAAATAGAAAACGGTATTCTTATAATTTTATTTTCAAACTAGTGTTAATGGAATGGTTTGGTAAATAAAACATATAGATTCTCTAGTGATTTCCTAATATGATGTGAAACTCACACCCTAATTTTACCGCTTAGTGTCAGTAAACCCAATATAATTTCTATCATTAGGTTCTCGTTCAGGCATCCTAGTTTGAGCTAGATCATGGTGTAGTTTGTTCTTGTCCAAGAGGCCCCATGGGGATCATATTTGTAATAGTTTGGTTTCACCATGTTTGAGTTTTAGTTTTGTTTAGTTATACATTTTATCTAGCTCATATTGTGATGTTATTTATAAAAATTTATTGTTTATAATAATTTTTATATTATTTTATTAATCCTAGTACAAGGGGAAATTTTTTTCCCATGTGTATCATTTTTTATTCATGAAATTATTTTCCATCCCTTGGGGATCGAGAATGCCCTTCAGGCCCTACCATGGACTGGATCAGATGTTAGGTTGGATCACAGCTTGGGCTAGTTTATGTTATATAATCTCCCCTTCTAAATAATTAAAAAAATCCATAATAAATCATAATTACATTATATTACTATTACTTGAAAACTAATAAACATTTAATATATAATTGTTATATCATTGCTTACTCAGGTGGTTAAATTCACCAAAATTGAAACATGATGAAATGATTTAATTTGTAAGTGGTTGTATATATATTATAATAATGTGATATATAAAAAAACATGAAATAAAATTTATCTATCCACAATAAATAATTTCTAGTATCCCACAATGATCATAAAGAATTTTTAATTAAATTCCTCCTTTATGGATATGGTAGTCAACATGTACCGTAATTAAAATTATATTTTCTAAAAAAATAGATATAAAAGTGGTACATTGTAAATTAGTAATTAAGAATCAAATAAATTACATATAAATAACTTTTATTCATTAAATATCAAATCGATAAAAATCATGAGAGTTTGTGAGAAAAAATGAAAATGATTACATAATGGATGTGGTAGTCTACATGTTTGATGTTTGTTTCCTTAATAACTTGATTAGAATGAATATTTAATGAATAATTAATGTAATAAAATTAAATTAAAAAAAACTAAATGAATTAAATTTCTAAATTTAGATAAGGTTAGGATAGTAAAAAATTAATAAGAAAACATTATGATGTTTTTTTACTCATGTAAGATACTTGAATTTTCATATTGAATTATCAATTGAAATGATGGAATAATTCTAAATTTTATTAACGAGAATAATTTGGATTTGGGATTCAGTATAAATAAATTTTTTATTATTTTCATGAATGAGTTATTTGGGAATTTGATTGTTGAAGTGGTGGAAGAGTTATCTTTTTATATGTGATGGGAATGGTAGTGCTGGATGTGACCCTTAAATTTTAAATTATATGAAGATACTACTCATGATCAAATGGCCACAATAATGAAAAACGTTGAAGTTAATGTGAAATTGTTTTTATATTCACCTAAACCATGTTCTCTTTTATAAAACCATTTGTATAATTAATTTTTATTTAATTTTTATAACATGATTCATATTTTAGCTTTACCATGGTTTTTAATTTTAAAATGAATAATCAATTTTAATGAAAAAAATTAATGTTGTAACATTTAGAAATTTTTATCTTTCTGATTTAAATTTTTACATGAATTTAATAAATATAATCTATATTGGTTTCAAAATATAATTTTATTATTACTTCACAAAATGTGTAGAAACAATTTTTTTTTTTAAAATGACATTTTATGCATTAAAGTTTTATGTGAGTAGAAAATATTAAAACAATAAATTTATATAAAATATATATTTTATTATATTTTTATATAATTTAATAGGATTTCCTATCATTTCAAGACTGAATACCACATTAAGAATTATGAATTTATAATGTATTAAAAGGATAAGGGTAAATCCCACATTATTGATCATGAATCAAGAAGACCTGTTTGAAAATAAAAAAAAATACGGATCCTATTAAAAGTGATGGAAAATTATTTATAAAAGGACACACCATGAACAACATGGTCTTACATGTCAAATGTAATGCAAACATCAATGCAAGAACCCAGAGAATCCTTGTCACCACCCTCTCTAGATAGTATAATAATGAAACCCATTTAATATTTTAATATAAATAAAATTAATCAGGATAATCAATTTTCAACACGTTAATCTTTTTATATAATTATGAATATTTTAATATTCTGATAAATTCATAAAACTATCAAGACTAATGAAGAAAATATTGATTGACTAAAAACCATCCATTTTAGGAAAATTTTATAAAATTAAAGATAATTAAATTTTTATTTGAGGTGTTAAAAAATTTAGTATATTATATCTTATTATATTTGTAACTTTTTTAAATTTTTTTAAAATATAATAGATAATATAATTAAAATGATATAATTTAAAATCACACTATTCAATGATAAATAATTTTAACCATTTACCCTCTAAAATTATAAAATATTTATTTATTATAATCGTAATGGTTGGCATTGATTTGTGTATAATCATCACCCAATATGTTTAAATAATTTGTTGTTTTTATGAAAAGTTATATAATATACAATTTCAAAGTCAACAAACCTATTACTTTCTCTAAGAAAAGATTGACACATAAAAATTATCCATCCTTTAATCTGGTTTTCATATATACTTTTCTTCCAAAAAATAAAAATTTTATAATAATAAATTTCATGGAATTGATTAAATATATATGTTACTTGAAAATATAAATGTTGAAATACTCACGAAAAATCATTAGATGGTTCACATAATCCACATAACAAATAATAATATATATTATAAATGTTAAACATTGTTCGATGAAAAATGTATATGATGGTTGTGATTCAATAATTTCATTAATAAAAAAATGTATGGATTATCTATTAACACCCATTAGTCAATGGAAAGGAATATTGTGTATTCATGATTTTAAGGGAATGTAAGAGAAGTATAGCCTTTTAAAATTGATGGGTAAGAAAGAAACTGACAATAATCTATTCTTCAAATGGGAAATAACACCATTAAAAATGATTTTAAAAATATTTAAATTATAATACATGAATATTATATATTGAAAACAAGAATAAAAATGGGGAATACTTATTTTATCTCGATGATTCAAACATTATTTTCAATATACATTAATATATTGGTAATGTATGAATAAAATTATTTTGATGGAGGTATAAATATACTGATTTCGAGTTTCATTATATTATTTATAATTAATTAAAAATAATTTGATTTAAATTTATTATTCACAAAATATTCGTAGAATTGATGAATAAATCAGTATTACCAATGAAGAAAATTGAGATAGAAGAGCCAACGTAAGACTTGGTTAACAATTTTATTAAAACCGATAAAAAGTGTGATATTAAAATTAATCAATAAATTAGATGAATAAAATGGATTTCAAGATATAATAAGTGAAATACGAACAAAAAAAATGAATATTTGGTATATAATGTAAAACACTTATCAATGAAAGTAATTTGTGACCAAAACATTTAAATTATTAGGATAATTTAATTATAAAAATAATTAATTATTGAGGGAATTAAATTGAAATTAAATGATAATTTTTTATGTTTGTATCAACATAGTATATCTCCATTAGAAATCACAAACATGATATAAAATTAATTATATTGATAATTTATAAATTGTCTCGGAGAATGTAATTTCAAAAGAAAACCCATTTAAACATAATGGGATTATAAATCATAACTTCTAAGAAAGAAGATGTAATTATCACAAATAAAAATTAACATAAATAAAGTTTATTTAATGAAAAATAATCACTATTAACTGGTATATACAACCCTAATAAGATATTATGTGCATACTCTTAATAATGTCACATATAGATGAAATCTTGATGAAAACCCCATATATTTTATTCTTTCTTAGATGAAAATCTCTAAACTCATGTATATTTATTATAAATATATTAATAAATATCTTATATTAATAATATAAAATTTGAACAATTTCTATTTATTTTAGATAAATATATTAAAAATATATTAACCACCTATACTTCATTTTCATTACTCGGTGTTAGAGAATTATGTTGTTTGACCCTTATAAGAATTATGAAGAAAAGATTGATTCCTACTATGTTTATTAATGACATACATTACTAAAATTTTCAACATATAAAATTATTTTCCATTAAAAAAATTCATATGACCCATTCTCATTAGGTGGGAGACATGAATACGAATTTGGATAATTAAAACCAAGTTGAAGTAGTTCTTGATTTGTTTTACAATCAAAAAGTGATATACAATTATTAATTTTTATATTTATAAAACATAAAAATTAATAATTATATCTTAAATATATTATTATTTCTTGATATTAAAATTATTTAAATACAATAAAAATTTATTGGAATATACTCCCAACATCTTTTACATAATTAGATAAATTCACCAAAATGGTAATGTGTTTTAATTATTTAATGACTAAGTGGATGTATTTAGATAAATAAAATGGGAAAAATAATGAATATTAATGATGTATCAAAAATTATATATTCTCATGAAATATATTCTTGGAATGATTAGTTATTTGTGGTGATGAAAAATAAAAATCATTTTTTAGGTCAGTAACATTTTTTTATTGAAAAAATAACAATTCCAATTGTCATTGAAATAATGGAATGATGGTATGTGGTAAATGATCATTTTTTGAAACATAATTTTAAAACATACAACAATTTTTTCAATAAAATCCATCTTTGGTACCATCCAATAGTTGTAGGGATAAAAAATATAGAATATCACATTATGGAGGTGGTAGTCTGTACTTATGCATGATAGTTGTTTTTGGTTGTCTTAGTATATGTATGAAAATTTTAATTTTTTTATTGGATATAATTATGTTTAACTAGAAAAATAATACTTACATTGATTAAAATTGTCTGGTACAAAATTACAGTATAGTAAAAATAAGGAATTAAACAATAATGTCAGGGTCTTTAATTTTCATTGTAAATTCTAAATTAAATTAATGGATTAAAAAAAACATACAGTGACCGGAAGATTTAATATTAGGGTTATGGTTTAGTATGAAAAATATCTTATATTTTTAATGATAAATTTGAATTTATGCTGAGTCTTTATGTGGGTATGTATTAGAGTTTTATTTCTCAATATAAGGGTACTTTGTTTATGTAAGACTTATATTTTCAATAACATAATTTTATTACTTAATAATAAATTATTAACATATTTAATAAAAAACATGGTAATGTGATTTTGGGTCTAAAATCACATCAAACTACAAATTAAAAGGAAAATTGATATTTTTAGGGATTTGCATTTTCACTTGGAATCTTTTATTATAATTGACGTTCACCATTATAATTTAAATTGACATTAACAATAAATTTTATGGCTAAAATTTATTATTAAAATATTTACGAAATTTATAAATGATCATTTAAAATTTTAAAATGCGATCATTAAATAAAATTTTGATTTGTTTTAAAATATAAATATATAATTATCTCCATAACATGTAATTTTTTTGTTTAGAGAAATTATGTTTTTAAGAATAAAATTTATGTGTATGGAATACTAATTAAAATTATAAATTATTTTTATACAAATATTATTATAGTAAAATAAAGACGGGATGAGGCTATCATGTAATTCCAATATAGAATGTTACCTTGAAAATACATGATATATCAGAAACTGATGCTAGTTTTGTTAAAGAAAAATACATACATTATTTATAATAATCATTAATGTAGGATTTATACTTTTAATGAATATTTTAGAATAAAAATGATATTATTTATATTTATATATTATCACATAAATGGGTTTTAATCTTCTTGATCATTCTTATATAGTGTTGAATTCATAAAAAATAATGTTTCTTGATAAATTTATTTTAAACTAATGCCCATCCTTTTTAGAAAAATGGTATGAAATTCATACTATGTAAATATAGTTATGAGGATTTGTAAAATGAAGCTATATAAAAATAAATTTCAATAAATAAAAAAATTTATATTTAAAATAAAACATAAAATAAACTGAAAAATAATTTTATGTAATATATCCCTTTTTAATACTAAATAATTTTATTCATTTATCCTATAAAATAATGAAATATAAGTTGATTAATATAGGTATTGTTTTAATATAGTTATAGTAAAAATCATCTTCCAATTGGATATTGAACATTTTTTTCTTGTTTTATATGTAACATAAATGATAGAACTTAGAATATATTTTAAATGTTTAAAAATATAACATTGTCACATTTTAACAATATTGTGTATAGTAGATATAATATAGATTTAGAGGTGATAAATAATTCCAATTTATAATTTATTTATATATTTTATATAACATTATCCCAATGAAGATAAATTATTTATATAGAAAACAATAAAATGGCCTGGACCACTCTAATACATTCCTCATCAGAAATCTGGTGTATAAGGTGTTATGGGTGGTCAATGTGACTTATCCCGAACAATTTTTCAAATTTTTAGATCTACAAACAGTTTCATCGTTGCGAACGATGAAAAAAGTTCCATTAGTGAGACCGATGAGAAAAGTTCCATCGGCGAGACCGATGCGAACACATCCATCAGTGATACCGATATGAATAGTTTCATCGGTGAGACCGATGTGAAGACTGCTCCCAGTGAGACCGATTTGAATAGTACAATCAGTGAGACCGATGTAAAAATTTCAATCAGCGAGATCTATGTGAACTATACCATCGGTATCAGTGAGTCATTCTGTGAGAATTACCATCAGTATCAGTGAGTCATTCTGTGAATTCTACCTTCGGTATCATTGAGTCATTTTATGATCAGTGCCATCAGAATCCGTTAGTCATTTTTGTAAATATTGACATCCAAAATGGTGAGTCATTCTATGAATAGTGTTTCCAGAGTCGGTAGGTTTATAGTGTTTCCAAGAGCTTGTATTGTGTTTCTAGGATTGGTAGGTGTACATGTTTTCCAAGATCGATAGGTGTACAATGTTCCTTAGATCTTGTAAAGTGTTTACAGCTTCCTACAGTTTTTCCCCTTTGATGTTTTCATTGACGTAAAACTCATTCAAGGACTTTTATAATGGATTTATGGATGAATCGAAACCCATAACTCCTATATTAATTGTTCTTAAGGCTTGAGATACTTTTACTTGGTCAAATAAAGTTGTTTAATGCAATCCACTTTTAATGGATAATAACGTGTATCTTAAACATTCTTCATAAATCATTTAAAGGGGTGATATGTCATCCTCCCCTATTATTACCTTCTTGTTCCACGGTGTGAGACACTCGATCTATTCCTTCATCCCATATGAGTAGTGTGATCAAAAATTAATCCTCGTATCGTTTCCCACTAGATTTTTCTTAATTCTACATGCACACCTCCTATTTTGGTGCAAGCATCATGTATCGATCGTTCATCTACAGAAGGTATGACATACCACTATTCTTGTGTTTTATTCGATCTTTATACTCTTATTTCTCCTTTACATGCTTTGGAATGCGATGTCCATGCTTTTATTAGCGTTTTCTTGGCTATCTGATGGTGTGGTTGGGCCGCAGAGTCCTCCGGTGGATACAACTGTCTCTGCGTCGGATATCGTAATCCATTTTGTGAATATTTCTTGTATAAAGAATGCCAAAAACCATTTGTGGTAGGTAATTCATTTCTTCTCCATTATTTGAGGTGAAAATTTTTAGTTACCATGTTTTAACCCATTGGATAAAAATGTAATTTACATATTTTATATTTGAACAGGATAATTAATTTGATATAGATCTTCTATTATTGCCTTATGTTTTTTCAGATAGTGTGATGTCTATGCATTTTTTGTTAAGATTTTTGTTGATGATTGAAATTGGTAATGAATGTAAACATAGACTAATTCTAAATTAATTTTAAAAAATTGAGAGGCATGTAATTTAATTTGATTCTTGTGGTTGTAATTTGATATAATCAAATTGATTTAGTAAGCATGTCTAATCATTTCTGTTAGTTATGATATCTTTCTATTATGGATAACAATATTTAGAAATAGAAAATAATAAATTTTTTAATTATAGATCATTTAATTAATCATCTTTTTTTAAAAATATAATTCCTTATAGTTTTCAGAGTTACCCTCTTACTCATAATGTCTAATAGCCTTATGATTTCAACTGTGAGATATCAATGTGTTTGATGGATGTATGGCTTGATTAAGGGCCAATAGCCTAATTGATATGATGTTTTCATGCTTCTTGTGTTGTGATGTGAGCCTAGAAAGTAGTTTGGATATGTGGTGGTAGGGAGGCCGATTGGATGTGTGAGCAGTTGATTCCTAGAGTGGTGAGATGCATTGGTTTATTCATGTGGGTGTCGTGGAGGACACCGAGGTTGATGAAATAGGTTGGATGTGCATGTTAGGATGCTTCCTAATTCTTGTTGGTTTTTTATCTTATTTATTTTCCCCACTACTGAATATAGCTTTAATTAATACCCTCCATCCAAAAGGGGTGAAGACGCATGGGGTATGCCATGTGATTTTCATGTTTAGCATCCCGATGGAGGATGGGTCGATGCTCATTCTATTGGATGTAGTGACTTGATAGGTATTTCATCTACTCAATGTGTTTTTTCTACTTTGTGTTTAGTATAATAAAATGTTTTTTTTGAATTCTACAGATAAATGGAAATTAATAATGTTTTTAAAAATGAGTGAATAAATGATGTTAACTGATGGGGTTGGACCGTGCAGGGAAACAATGTTGAGGATGAAATTTAAAGGAACATTGGACTTTGGGAGTGATTCAAATGAAATAAAATGTGTAAATTGGTAATGGTTATTTAATGTTTAAATAATTAATTAACATAATCTGAAACTGATATAAAGGGTATGAAGTAATGTAACTAATATCTTTAAATGGTTTTGTGCATATAAAATACCTAGTCTTAGAAGTTTCAGTCGGGAGTCTGATAGACGTTTGCTGTAGTTTATTATGTATTGAGGTTATGCCCCATAATGTGGTTGTGAGCTATAGTATATTGTGTACTTTTTGTGTTTCTATATGCCACTCTACCCCGTTAGTTAGGGAAACTGACACTATAGGGATTCTGAGCCTTAGTAGTGTTTCCCCTAACATTTCGGTGGGAGGATGGATGGATGACTACCCCCTTTGGCCCTACTCTCATCTCATGGTAGGTACACGTGATGGTAGGTACAACATTTAGTTTTTCCCATATATGTGTCTAGATGGATTCAATGGTATTTAGTTATTCACACACAAATATTATAGATATAGATTCCTTTGGACTACTATAGTGGTAACGTGTATAGGTGGTGATAGCTTGTGGATCCTTACACTGTGTATGAGTTGTAATGGCTCGAAGTTTAAATCTCGATGTATGATACATGTTATGTGATATACAATGGCTCCCAAAAAACAACATTTTGTCTTTACATACATGCACATAGTGGCTTTGTTACACGAGGTGCATGTTTTTGTACTTCGCCCAAGTGTTTGTGGGAAATTATTTTTAGTGAGAGATGCAAATGACATGAAACATTGAGGCAAAGCTACAAACCAGTTGGAATTTATTATAGGGTCACCCTTGGTATTATTTATTATATTATACACTCTTGTATGCAAAACTTGGAAAGAGTATACATGGTGAAGTTGGGATCATAGTAAACCTATTTAGTTAATGAGTTAGTTTCACCTGTTGTTCATTGAGCATCAGCCCACTTTCATTAATATTTAACGACAGGAATAAAAGAGTATCCTAATGAGTATATTATTTTATGAACCCCATGTATATATCGAATTTAGTCAGGTCTCTTGGAGAAGGTGGGAGATCAGGTAGGTTTTTACTAGATTGGGGTTGCAAGAGCTGTTCGAGCTTCGGTGTCACTGTTTTTTTAATATTATTTTGGGTACTTATATTTTTCCCCATTAATTTGTTGTAGTTTTGAATGACATTACATACGTGTACTTGATATTTCGTCTATATTATTATCTAAGTTGGTGTTGGTAGGATTCTGTATTATCTATATGATTCACATTTATTTTCATAATGGATAATGTATCTCATTTGTTTGATTACTATACCCTTGGTTCTAGTAACCAACCAAAGGCCTACTGGAGGCGGGACTCGGGGGGTCATTATTTTTCTTCTCATATTTCCTACCATGTAGGGGTACACCTTGTGGGGATGGGTCCATGAAAGAGTGGTTTCAATAGACCGGTAGTTAGATAGGATGGAGTTTGGTGTTCGGAATGGGTGTGGTTTCAGGGGTTAGTATGGAAACAGTGTTAGTCAAGTTTGAAAAGTGAAGTAAACACTAGAGGCCAGATGAGAAATAGGTGTTGAGGGCCCCCTATGATCTGATACATGGAACTTTATGTTTATAGTGGCTACAAAATTAGGAGATATGAGTTTCAGGGTAGATTCCATGTAATGGATCATTATTCATTATTCTCTGTGCCTATGTTCCATTGGGTTTATCTTGGAATAGGTTAACCTTGAATGAATAAAAAAACATTTAATTAATAATGTTAAGTATTAAATATACAATTTTTAGGATATATTAATATTTTTTATTTTGTAGGTATGGATCCAGGTCAACGTCGTCATCAAGTTTTTGCAAAATATGTTAAGCAGGCTGTGCCAATAGATCACCACAGGGTTGAGGTTGATGACGATGAATCCTATAGGAGGATACTCCATGAGTTTCAGCACCAGAGACTTCAAAAGAATGAGGTATCCATTTGATATACAGTCTTGGAAGAACGGTTGGAGGATTTATATATAGGATTTTGTTTTATCCATGCTCAGAAGGATAATTATGTGTCTTTGGTTGTGACGATGCTGCGTGGAGCAGCAAGGCAGGGGCTGTTCTTGTTCCTGAGCGATTACGATGTGTTGGTGATCTCAAGGGAGAAGTTTTGAGTCATGTTTAGAGTCATGTTTCTTTCTGTTACTATAATGGAGTCTAGTAACCATGATCTTATTACACATTTACAGGGGAGATCTAGTGTGCGAGAGTTTGTAATATGTTTTAGGAACATTTTACGATATGCTTTCGACCAGTTTCTATATGAGGAGGTAAGGGCAACATATTTTGAGGGAGAATTATGTCCAGATATCTAGCTCCAAGTCACCCCATTTATGTTTTATATATATCATGAGGTTATGTAGACGGAAGAGGTCATCGAAAGGACATTGGCCAGAATTGAATTTTCTTTAGAGGGGAGACATATTGATTCCACATTAATCAGACCTGTTGCTTGGGGTTCCCAGTTTTAATGGAAGAAGAGTTTACATTAGGACAAGGATAGGTTCCATCCCTCATCATCTCATATATCTGATGGCAGATTCACTTAGGACAATACCACATGATCATGTTTATGTTTTTTTGGTGGTTTCTGAGTTTATTAGCAGCGAGAGTGCTTGATCATTCAGATTAGTCATTGTGCAAATGGTGTTCTTCTACATGTTTCCCTATTGAGGATGTTCAGGCCGAGGCAGAAGCAGATGGTTTCACCAGCTTTAGATCAGCTTAGAGGATATGGGGAAAGAAGTGGACAACCCCATGATTCACCCCATACTTTTATAGAAGAGTTTGGTTGTTGATTCGGTCATCATCAAGGTCATATAGATTGTGGAGGAGGTTGTGTTCAGCTTCATGCTTTAGTGTTTCCAGAACCAGGTGACCCATATTTCATTTGAGGTTAACTATAAATCTTTTATACTAGGGTGTATTACATTTCATATTTGGGTGAGATACTCTACATAATATTACCTTTACTTTTTCATGCTTTGGGACTTGAGGTATAGTGGATTCTAGTGACCTTGTTGTTCACTACGCCAGTTAGAGGTCGAGCTAACTCGATTGAAGTATGATGAGACTGTGATCTAGTATTGGGGAAAAAGAAATATTTGGATAATTTCATATGTTTAGGGACAAAAACATATGATTTCATCCATGGAATGGATTGGTGTTATTTGGTTCATGCTATTGTGGATTTCTTCAAGAGGCAGTTCGTGTTCCTCAATGCAAATAGAGAGACAACGGTGTTTGTTGATGATAGAGACACTTGGATGGGTCAGAGGTAGGTTTCATCCTTATCAACCATTATAAATGAGTTGATATTGTGTTTATAATATTTTCCATAGTTGTAATTTCCTACAGTCAAATAAGAGTACATTGATATCTTTCCAGAAGAGGTTGTAGCATTACCCCCTCGATGAAAGATCATGTTTGCGAAAGAAATAAATCTAGAGCATCTTCTATCTCTATATCTCCATGAAGGATAGACCCTTTTGGTTTAAAATAGCTACATATAAAACTTTATGGTCTATTACAGTTTGGTTTTTTTCAGCCACGTGTTTTCCCATGGGGTGCACCAGTTTTGTTCGTAAAGAAGGCTGACGAACGTTTTCGGTTGTGTATTGATTATCATTGCTTAAACAAAGTGGAAATGAATAATCTCTATATTATTACATGGATTGATGATTTGTTTGATCAAATTATCGGTGAATGTTTGTTCTCAAAGATTTAATTTTAGTCCTGATATCATATGATGTGTGTGAAGGGTTTTTCTATCTCAAGGACTGCTTTCTGTTGTCAGCATGTCCAGTACTAGTTCGTTGTAATGTTGTTCGGTGTGACAAATGATCTAGTTGTGTTCATTGAATTAATGAATTCATGGTCATGTTCATGGTGGTTTTAATCAATGAAATACATGTTAACACCAAATCTGAGGAGGAGCATGCATAACATCTACACAATGTTTTGGGAGTTCTTCATAACATTATAGGTTTGGGAAGTGGACGAAGTGTGAGTTTTGGGAATGAAACGTCAGTTTATATTTGAATATTGTGTCATAATTGGGAGTGCCTATGGATCCATAGAATATAGAAGCAGTTATATCTTCGGAATCCCCCATGATAGTGGAATAGGTGAGAAATTTCCTTAGTCTGGCAGGCTACTACATGAGGTTCATAGCCGATTTCTCTCAGATTTCAACTCCTATGATCACATTTACCAGTAAAGATCATGAATTCGTGTGGAATAATAAATTTCAGTAATATTTTGAGTATCTGAAGGAGAAGTTGGTATGTCCTCTAGTTCATTGTCTTCTTGTAGAGGATGCTCAGTTTGATGTCTTCAACTATTATTTACATCTAGGGTTAGGTTGTGTTCTGATAAAGCAGAGATCTGTTGTTTATTTTCAATCACGGTAGTAGCATCCCCATGAATGTAACTGTGAAACCCAAGATTTTAAGTAGTTGGATATGGTATTTTGTCTGATTTTTTGGAAACATTACCTCATTGGAGAGCACTTTGTGGCATTCACCGATCAAAAGAACGCAATGTATTTTTTCTCCCAAAATTACATAAAATTGTGAGAATGTCAGTGGATGGAGTTCATACAAGAATATGAATTTGAAATATCATATAACCCAAGAAAATGGAATATTTTTAATAATACATTGAGTAGTAATTCACGTAGTGATGTAGTGAATGAATTTGATGATTCCTAGAGAGTAATAGATGATCATTCAGCATTATATTTTGATATGGTTGAAGTTGGGTGAAGAGGATGTGTTTTTTCCGATAATGGTGAAGTAATCTCTAGTGCAGTAGGTGGAAGAGTGCGCATCAGGGGGATCAATAGATGGAGGTATGGAGAGATAGAGTTTATTGTGTTCATTCCCTTGATGGTTTGTTTTAGTATAAAAAATAATGAGTTTTGTATCATGGAAGGCAATTTCTTCCTTTGGAAATGTGTGAGACGGTTCAAAGATTGTTGAACAATTTTCCTTCAATGATGCATCTTGGTGTCAAAACGATCTATCGAGCCTTGAGGAGTTATTTTTGGTGTCCTTGGTAAAAGCTTGAAGTTTGAGATTGTGTTTCTAAATGTTTTGTCTTCTAGAAGCTGAAGGTCGAGCGTCGTGTCCACTGTGGTTTTCTCTAGAAATTTTGTGTTCTTCAGTGGAAGTGAGAGGACATCTCAATGGAAATCATAACCAGTTTACATCATGATCAGTGAGGACATGATGATAATTGGGTGCTAGTGGACCATTTAATGAACTCATCACACTTTATAGTGATCAAGAGTCAAGCTTAGTGGATGTTTTTTGAGGCAGTATCTAGAAGAGATGGTGAGACTCCACATAGTCCCAAGGATGATCAATTCGGATCATGATCCTTGTTTTATATCTATGGTGTGGAAAGGCCTAATGCATGCTTTTTGGTATGTAATATTCCTTATCACTACTTTTCATCTGCATATGGGTAGTCTGATAGAGAGGACTATGCAAAATCAAGACGATATATTGCTCTCTTGTTTCATTGACTTAGGAGGTTCATGGATAGGGCAGTTACCCTTGGTGGAGTTTTATTACAACAATTGTTTTCACTATACCATAATTATGGATCCTTTAAAACTATGTATGTCTAACCATGCCATTCTCTATTGTACTGGACTATGGTCGGAGAGTTAGAAATTCTCAGACCGAATCTACTAAAAAATACTACAAAGATGGTTCAGGTGATTCGTGAGAGGTTGAAGATAGCGTATTATCTTTAAAAAACAGATGTCTGTCAAAGGAGAAGAAATTTGGAGTTTTATTATGGGGATCATGTTTTTCTAATGGTGAATCCTCGTTGTAGATAGTGATGGTTTGGTCATGGGAGTACGAGTTCTCCCCGGTTTCATGGAACATTTGAGGTGTTGGCTTGTGTTAGAGATGTGCCATATCAAGTAGCACATCCCCCACAGAGGATTTGGATACACTATGTTTTTCATTTGTCATAGCACCATAATTATCATCAAGATAACACTCATGTTATTGATTTTGGAGTGATCTATATTGATGAGGATGCGACCTTATCGGATCGGCTTGTGGACATCCAAGACCACAATGAGAAGGTGTTGTTCATGCTTTTTATTCCCTTGGATTGTGTCTTATGGTGACACAATTGAGTGTATGAGAGTACATGGTGATGTGAGTCATAGATACCTGCTCAATACCCAAATTTGTATAATTTTTATCTCTTTTCAAGTTAAAAAATGTTTTATTTGTGGTTGTAGACCTTTCGTGTTTATGAGAATGTGTTCTTTTGTTTCTTTTTCAGGCTTAATCTCTTTTGAGATGAATCGTGATGTGTGGTTGGTTGGACACTGTTTTTGTTTCCTTTTAGGTGGGTTTTTAATTCTCGAGGATTATAATGGTGTGATAGGTATATTATTTAATGACTTGGACCTATCTAGTTCATTCCACTTTTAAAATATGTCGTTTGAGGTGTTTTGGGAGGTAATGGGGTCTTATCTCCAATAATTTTCCACATTATCAATTATATGAACAATTCCATCGGTGAGACAAATGTGAAAAGTTCCATTGGTGAGACTAGTGTGAAATGTTCTATCCGTGAAACTGATGTCAACTGTTACCTTAGTGAGACTAATGGGAATAGTCCAATCAGTGTGACCGATGCGAAATGTTCCATCGGTGAGACCGATGCGAACAATTTTATCAGTGAGATTGATGCGAATACTTCCATCGGTGATTCCCATTTGAAAGGTTTTATCGGTGAGCCCGATGTGAACAGTAACATCGGTATAAGTTATTCATTCTATGAATAGTATGATCAGAATCGGTGATTCATTCTATGAACACTGCCTTCGGTATCAGTGAGTCTTTTTTTGAATAGTGTCATCAGTATCGTTGAGTCATTCTGTTAACAGTGCTTCTAGGATTGGTATGGGTAATGTTGTTCGAGGATCCTGTAATGTGTTTTCTAGGATCTGTATGTGTATAGTGTTTCTAGAATCGGTAGGTGTACAATGTTTCCATGATCATGTACAGTGTTTGCAGCTTCCTACAGTTCACCTCATTGACGTTTTCATTAACGTAAAATGCATTCTAGGCCATCTTTTATGGAATTAAAGGCCTCATAAAATACCATAACTCATATATTAATTTTTTATATGTTTCGTCATGCTTTTACATGGTCAAACTACATGGTTTAATGTGATCCTCTATTAATGTAAAATCCATCGTATCTTATACCTACTCTGCAAATCTTTTAGTGGGACGATATATCTTCCTCCATTTTTTTACCTTCATTTTCCATAGTTCAATATGATTAAAACTTTCTATCTTTCCATATAAGTGGTATGATCAAACCATAATCCTCATATCATTTCCCCCATGAAGTTTCTTCCCACTGCATGTGCACCATCTATTTTGGTGCAAGCATCATGTGTTGATCCTTCATCGATAGATGGTATGACATACCTCTTTTATTATGTTGTATTTGATCCATCTCTTTCTATTTATCCTATTCATGTTATGAAATGTGATCTCAAAGCTTCTAATGGTGTTTTCTTGGCTATCAGATAGTGTGGTCATGCCCCGACCTTTTCGGGTGGATGATGTTGACAAGGGGGAGGAGATCGTAATTTTTTGTAGGGACAGTTCTCATATAAAGTAATTAATATATTGTTTAAGGTATGAGACTCTTTTCTTCTCCCTTATTTTATGTTGAACTGTAGAGTTGTCATGTTTTATCCCACTATATCGTAATCGAATTTCCATAATAAATATTTGACCCAGAAAAATAAAATTATATTGATCATATCATATTGAATATTTTTTTCTAGATAGGGTGATCTATATGCCTACATTGTTTATATTTTTGTTCATGAAAGAAAATTTTCAATGAACATTAACTATTGTTAATTGTAACTTAATTTTAAAAGATAATGAGGCATGTAATTGAATCTGGTTCATGTTATTGTAATTTGATGTTAATCAAATGGATGGAGTAATGATTGTTAATTAATTAGTTATAGTTATTATAGATGTAAATTTAGGTAACTTATTGTTAGAACCTACAAATAATAAATCAATGAATTCCATAATAATTAATGAAATAGTTATTTGATCAAATGATAATGCATTTTAGGGTTATGAGTTACCCTCTTTCATGTAAATACCAATAGCATAATGCTTGGAATTGTGATATACCATTGTGTTTGAAGGTTGGATGCCTTGATTAAGGGACAAGAGAGTAATTGATATGATGTTTTCTATCTAGTTATTATATAATGTGATCCTAGAAGTATATTGTTATATGTGGGGTCATTGAAGCCTACTTGTTGTGATAGTAGTTGATGCCAAAAGTGGTTGGAGGAATCACTTTATGCATGTGGATGTCGGGGAGGACACCCATGATGATGAAATAGGTTCGATGTGAATATTTGGGTGCTTTCTTATTCTTTTTTATTTTTATATTTTTTACATTCCCCACTGCTCAAGGAAGTAGGTTTATTTACCCTCCTTCCAAAAGGGGTAATCATACAAGGGGTATGCCATGTCCTTTCAGTTATTTGCTTCCCGAGTGAGGTTAGGTCTATGCTCTTGATATAGGGGGAAATGACTCGAAGGGTAGTTCATCAACTCACTGTGTTGATCCCCAACATGTTTAGTTTTTATAATTTTTTTCTATAATTTTTTAGAATATGGGAATGTAATAATGTAGTTAATAAATGATTTAATAAATGATGTCAACCCATGGGTTTGGATATTACTAGGATGCAATGATGACATTTCAATTTAAAATAATAGTGGACTTTGGATGTGATAATAATGAAATATAATGTGGAATTTGTTAATGTTTAACTAATGTTTATAGAATTTATTAACGAAAAGTGAAAATGATATAAATGTAATGAAGTAACATGATAAATCTCTTAAGATGGTTGTCTGCTTATAGTATACCTAGTATTAGAAGCGACACCTAGTAGTCTGAGAGACGTTACTTTTACTTGAATCTATGACTAGGTTACGCCTATAATGAGGTTGTGAGCTATAGTATATTCTGTACATTTTGTGTTTTTATACGCTACTCCACACCATCAGTTAGAGAAATAGATACCCCATAGATTATAAGCCCTGGGGGTGTTTCCCTAAAATTCTAGTGGGGGATGTAGGGATGACTACCTCGTTTGGCCCAACTCTCTTCTCATGGTAGTTACAGGTGCTAGTAGGAACATCAGTTATTTTCCCCCATATATGTGTGTAGAGGGCTATAATGGCTTGAGATTATGCACAAACATATTTTCTTGATATAGTTTCCAATATAATACTTATGGCATAGCGTGTATAAGTTGTGATGGCTTGAGGATCCTTACTCGGTGTATGGGTTTTAATGTCTTCAGGTATAATTTCCAATGTATGATACATGTTATGAGAGCTGTGGTGGATTCCAAAAACAAGTTGTCTACTTTTCTTAGAAGGGTGTGGTCGTTTTTTTGCATGAGGTTCAGGTTGTGGTTTTTCGTAGTGGTGTTGGTGAGTATGCCTTTTTGGAGTGAGATTCTTAGGATGTGTGAGCTTTTGGAAAAGAAAAAAACTAATAGGGAAGTCGTAGCGGGGTACCCTTGGAGTTCTTAATTATATTATATAATCTTGTATGTGGTACATGGTGAGAGTATCCATATTGAGGCTGGGTACATTGTATATATGTTTAACTGACAAGTTTGTTTCCCGTGTTGTTCACTGTGCTTTAGCACTATTTATATACATTTTCACGAGATGATCTAATGAGGGTCCTACTAAGTATAATGTTATACTAACCCTCTGTATATAAAACTAGTTTTTAGGTTAGTTGGAGAGGGTTGGAGATCAGTCTGGTTACTACTTTCTTATGGTTGGATGAGTTGTTTGGGATTCGTGGTTGTAGTTGTTTTTACTTTTTTGGGGGTACATGTAGTTTTCCCCTTTCAGTTGTAGTTTGTTTTTTATGAAATTACATATGCGTTCATGGGATTTCTATTGTATTTATATATGAGTTGGAGTTGGTTGGTGTTTTTCTTATCTCTCCCTTTAGAATGTATTCTCATTGAGGGTAATGCCTCGCATTTGTGTGTTTACAATACCCTCAGTGTTAGTAACCATCCCAGGGCCTACTGAAGGTAGGAATCAGGGTTTATTATCTCTCTTCTCACATTTCCAGACTAGGAGGGGTACTCATTGTGTCGAGGGGTGCAGGAAAAGCATGGTCCTTTCTATTAATTATTTTTTGATAAAAGATCCAAATATTCTTCAAATTTAAAAAACATAATGGATTTTGGTCCACCTAATTTAACAAGACATAATGTTTATATTATTGCAATAAGATAACAAATTACTAAAAAATAAATTTAAATAATTTACCTCCACTATTTCCCATTGAATTGATTTTGATCCTCTGTTATAAAAATTTCCCTATCCCTGGTTACTCAAATAATGTTCCAAGTGAATCAATTGGAACCC
Organism: Viscum album; assembly: GCA_963277665.1. Taxonomy (NCBI): domain Eukaryota; kingdom Viridiplantae; phylum Streptophyta; class Magnoliopsida; order Santalales; family Viscaceae; genus Viscum; species Viscum album. The sequence continues at coordinate 1,727,396,706 of OY728119.1, read as the reverse complement.
GGTGAACTTTACGTTATTTAAGAAATATTCATTACACCACAAAATATTTTTTCCTCCACCGAACAATTTTTTTATGAAAAATCAACAAAATTATAAATTAATTTTCTTAACTAATTTATATAAATCTAAAATAACTAGATAATACAAAAAACCAGCCATATAAAAATACCAATTATTAACCCATGACTAGAGACACACCCACCAACCATAATTTTCAGGCCCATTAAAACCATACATATATATATTTATTAATATATAAAAGTATGGATGTCCAAATTATTATAAATCATAATTTATAATCATAATTAAATATTAGATTTTTAAAATAATTAATGGATACAAATTTCATTTTATAAAAGTTTGTCTATATTAAATAGTTGGTAATGAAAAATCATCCACCATCAATTCCTCAAGGAGTGATTTTTATTGACATATTAATTTAAAATTAATAGTTTAATATTAATTAATAAAAATAATATTTGTTATATAATTATTAACATTAATAAAAAATAAATGATTATTTCAACAATAAAATCTATTAATAAGTTTAAAATTATACTATATAAATATATATCGAACATATTGTATTATTTACAAAATCATTCTTTAAAAAGCCGTATTTTTTCAGTGATAATAATAATTATTTAACTAATAATCCTAAAATAAATTCTCCATATACTTAATTCAAATTATTAAATATAATAAACCAATATCATTCCTTATAATTGATAAATGATATGAAATCAAAAAAAAATGTTTCAAAATAGACAAACTATGAATATTAGTCACCAAACTAGAATTACCATTAAAATATTACATACATGAAAATATAAAACACTACTATCAAATATCATTACTTATACATGGATCTTACACCTACCAACATGATAACATATCTATATGAAATCTATCATTACAACATTTTATATTCAAAATTGTAATATATATTCAAATAATTTTTTATATAGTGGTGACTATAAATGGTGGGATAAAATAATATTGCATTTAGATAGAAATAAGTAAGAAAAATTAATCATCATAATAGGAAATTGAAATGTCATGAAATTAAATTTGATAATTTGGGTATTAAACCCTTTATTATGGACTGTTCACATACAGTAATATCCTCTATAAAAATATTATTTCATCATACTTGGAACAAAATATTAGGAAATAAACACATATCCACATGCCTATGTTACAAAATGTTGACAATATACTTCATAATATAGAGCTATATTTTCTATCTTAGTAACATAATATTGATAATTGAAATACATCAATAATTTCATCACATTTATGATATTTTATATTTAGTCATCTTTTAAGGAAACACAATTTAATAGTGCATATCTACATTCATTATTTGTATATCATGGTCCAAATAACTATTGTTGAGAATATAAAAATTATCTAAAACCAATGATTCTCAAACCTCTATGGGACTCATAAAAGGATATGATCAACTAATATATATCATATAATATTATCACCTATAGTAATTAGGTGATATTTTTCAATTATGATTCATTATCTAAATCCCCATATGTGTTTAATTCACACTATCATAACCAATAATAAGAAATGTAATATAATTTATACATCACTATTATTAACAATTTAGTAATTTGAGTTTTCATGTAACCAAGACAATGATTTCTGTTATTCTAAAATGATATATTTAGAAAAATATTTTATATTATTGAATATCCAAAATATTTCTACCAATAAGATATATTTTATGGAATTTTTTATAAGGATTCACAAATATATTCTTATAGGGATGAGGATCATTAATGTATCATAGTATTTTACATTGAACATTAGATTCATTGAAAATAAATGTTATTGTGATAAAATTAATGTATTTTACTTAATGTATTTTTACTTTACTAGTAAATTTATAAAATAAAAATATAAATTAATATCAAAATCATGCCCAAGAATAATAGACACAGTGATCATGATGAACAATTAATGTTTACTCCAAAAAAAATTTGCATGTTCAGGAAGAAATATTTTTTTGGTTGAATGGGAATCCATAAAATCATAAAAATATAAATAAGAATATATCATAATTGTAACCACTCATAAATTCATATAAATATTCATTGTTTAAATGACATTAATCCTTCTTAAATGTATGAAGATATCTTTATCACAATCCAAAAAATATCATATCAGATATTCCGCAAGAATCTCAATCATTCGTATAGTGATCAATGATAATCTATGAACTCCACAAATGTAATAACATATTTGAACTAATATGAAATTATTAATAATACAGAAGTTATTTAAAATAAAATTATATTAATAATATTCAACCTATATAAGAAACACTTCATTATTTAAGATGATTTACACCATTTCAATTTTTATTCAAACATAGTTTTGAAGATCAACAAATAAATGATTCTATTTTATGATAACCTAATTGAATATTATATACTTACATGAGAAATATAAATTAGAGATAAAAATATAATATTTATTCATGATGAACATAGAATATCTATTCATATATTATAATACAAAAAACAATTTGAGAAGTCAATATTCAAAATTATGATTCCATGTATTCATACATTAATAATAGATATGGTTAATATTCAGTCAAATTTTTATTTGAATTATTATTATATATCTCTTATTTTCACAAATTTGTATTACAAAAAATTCAAAATCTATCATTTTTAAACGTCATTCAAAGAGGAAACCATGTTTTACACTTATTAATATATTATATTTTGTGAATATGAAAATAAAATCCAATAACATACAAGCATTCTAAAAATGTTTTATATAATTTATTTTTAATTGAATAACATAGTAATTTTAGTCACCAATAATAATAATTTGTGATATTTTATTACATAATTATGTTTAAATTAGGTTTCACATTGATCCATATTATCAATGCACTCAAAAAATAAGATATTAAAAAATATTGAAAATGTACATTAAAGTATAACACGGTTATTTTTTATAGAAATGAAAAAAAATAAAACTAATACTCCTAATAAATAAAGTGTAACAAATCAGTATTTTAGTGTGATCCTTTATATCAATAAATCTAGGTTTATATTTAAAATTCTTGAACAAATTCTTTGAGACTTACCCAATAGTCATCAATAAAAAATCATAGTATGCATGATGAAAAAATCTTCACCCCACTAAATAGTAACATATTTTAAAAGAATTATAAAATGATTGTTTCATATTTTTTCTTAATTTCTAATTTAACATTATCTATTTTTATAAAAAATATAAATAAATCTTGAAACTATAAACTATATACTATTCATATTTATTTTCAGAAAACTATACATTTATGAAAATACCTTTTCCGAGGTAACATTCATGAATATTGAAGTATGTAGTCATGAAAATCTAGTCATTTGTCATTTTTAAAAACATTAATCTTATATAAACATTTTAAATTATCTAACACAAATCAACTATTAAAATTATAAATGATTTATCATTCACTATATATAATTCTATGTGATATAAATTATTATAGAAAAAAATATTATGAATAAACAAATCAAAATAATCAATTAGGGTAAATAAAATAAATATTTTTTTATATTATCATTATTATTATAGTCATCCACATGAAAAAATGTCAATTTCTTTTAATAATTAAAAAATATTTTATATGAATTAAAAAAATATAAGAATACTTCACGTGTTTCAAACTTATCGGTCAAATGTTAAAACAAATCCTTAGTATACAATCCCCTTTAAAAAGACATTTCATTCCTATTAAGATGGAAACCCCTAGTTTATTAACATTTCATCCCTCTCAAATTGTTTAACAATATAAAAATTATATTTTCAGAGGGTTTGAATAATTATATCATAGCCTTAAAAATAATGATGTTAAACACCCCCATCATCCTTATCATTGAAAGTTTATGTCATGACCCGTCCTCGAGGCCCGTTCCATGACTACCCCAAGCCAGCCTTCCATAGGCCAGGGGCTGGCGACTAGCACCAAAGGCGTAAATCTCAAAACGATGGAAGTAATTTCCTTTATAAAAGAAAACAAACACCACCGAGCAAGTAAGAAGTTGTGAACACTAATTAAAACAGGGTACAATAGTAAGTGATAAAAAGTAAGTGGGACAGAATACAAACCCAAACTGAATATAAAGTACAACTGTAAGGAATGTACATCAACTGAAAAGTAAAGCAGCAACATCGATCCATCCACTGGAAATCCCACCTGAAGGGTGGGGACAGATAGTCTCCTCAGCTCCTCGGGCCCAACCATCCGCTCTGTGTACGTCCCGCCCAGTGTTCCACCTCCAAGTACCGACTTGCTACATAAGCCTCAATCACGATCAGCGTGGTCCATCGTCTGCATCCAACACAATGTAGTGCGGGCATATCCCTTGTAGGGGTGAGTATACGCTACTCAGTAGGGACCCCGAGACCCCCGAAGGCCTCCCAATATCCACAATGGATAATCAACAAAGGAAAGATACAATCATGAAGTAACATCCAACAATACATAGGTATATGACCATACATATACCTAAGTCATAAATTCCAGTTCAGCTCCAACATCCGAGCTCAAGTTCATTCAAGTCCATAGAGGATAATACAACCCAATCCACACAAGAAAGCACAACCTAATCCACACAGGAAAGCACAACCCATTCCACTTAGGAAGAATGTCAATCATATCGAAGATAATGATTGAAAAGTCAAGACTCAGCTCAAACATGAATACTTCTTCGTAAGGTGATAGAGATGATCAGATGTATCCACTGATTAATCTACCTGGGACCCACATATGATACTAGACTAGCTATGCTGTCGGACCCATGTAGGATACTAGACCAACCACTCTATCGGGCCCACGTAGGATACAAGTACAGAGTCAAATACTGCCAGACCCACGTAGGTTACAAGAACAGTAGTCACGAACTGACGGACACACATAGGATACAAGAACATAATTCATCGTCATCGAACCCATGTAGGATTTCAGTACATTCGTCATCGTTGTCGAATCCACGGAGGATTTCAGTTCAGTCGTCGTCACTTCCAATCCCACGGATGATCCTAGTACAGTTGTCATCGTCATCGCATTCGCAGCCAGCTCTTGGGTTCCCGCCCATAACATGATCATTTCTGGGAGGGTACGCTCCACGAACCAAGGGGTCGATACATCAACTGGCCCGTAGTTCATAGTTGATGTATCCTAATGTTCCATCTCATCGATAGGAACTGGACACGACAGAAGGTGCGTCTAACGAACGCCCGGTCTGAGAGTTATTGGCTTTTTCATCCGAGGGGCCCGGTTTTGTTTTGAAGTCAAAACCAACCTGACCATATTCCAACTGCATCCAAACCTCAATTGGTGTATTCCAAAAGGTCTGTCTCACTAAGAAGGATCCAGCAAAGTCGACGACATGTCAATCGGATGTCCGGAACTCAACTTATAGGCATTTCCGCTCCGAGGGCCCTGTTGGTTTCGTGTTCGAACCAACCCTTCCATACCCAATGTTCTCCGAAACCTTGAGTGTAACTTACCAAAACGACTGTACCGATCCAAGGGTTTCATTTCAACTGAATATGTGTCAATCGGAGGTTAGTAGCCCATGTTACGGGCGTTTTAACGAACCTTTCCGTTTTTTGGGGGTTTTCGGCCCGACCGACCCGACCCGAGAGCCCCTGGGTTGGCATGAACGAGGTCGACCCGACCCGGGTCTGGGTCTGGCCCATTAAGGCACAGCGCGGCCCGGCCCAGCTGGGGTGGCCCGACCCCGCGTGGTCGGTCCGGCCTGGGCGGCTCGGCGCTGGCCGATCGGATGCGAGAAGGGGGGGCACTCTTCCCCCCTTGATGTAACGGCGGCCCCCCACATGGGGGCCCGCTCCTTTGCCAGCCGGGGGTTACAACCCACGGTTCTTCTGAAATGGCCGGCCCGGTTGGCCGGCCGGTGCCGCCTCCACGGGACCCCACGGTCCTACCCCTCCGAAGCGCCGGCAGCCAGTGATTCCGGTTGCCGCCCCCTGCACCGCCGTGGCCTTAAGCCGCGACCTTGTCCGACTGGCACGACACGACGGCGCCGCGCCCCTCCACCACGGACTGACTCCAAATGCGGTTTCTTTCGGCCTCAACTATTCCGTGAGATGGCGTCACACTCTTTCTCCATGTTCCTCCTCATTCCCGAGTGGTTCTGTTGCACCGCGCCACCTTCGTTCGAACCGCAATGAGCACAACAACAAAGGGGGAGGAGGGTCGGCCGTGTTCGTGCAGTCTGGCCCCCTCCCGTTAATTCGATAGCAAGTGGCTAATATTTTATCGATGGATGGAAAAAGAATAATCACAAACAAAATACCTAACCCATACCCCGAAGAAGTTGTCGAATGAGGATCGTCGTGGGAAAAAGAGGTCGTGAAAGACGATGTCGCAGAAGACGGCTTCGCGGATCGAGGCTCCATAAGCTTCATCGGTGATTGCCTGATGAATGATGTGGTGTTTCATAATTCTCTGGAAAAGGTGTCTCTCACTAGATATGGAGAGGAGAGAAGACGGCACGACGTTCTCCCCTTGCGGTGACAGAGTTCTTCATCGTAGACTCGACGTTCTTCGCGAAGAAGATGATGTTCTTCAAGACCGCAAGAGTTCTCTCCTCTATTCCACACAACGAAACCACCAACAATAAAATAAGACATTTTCTTATTTTATTCACACACACACATGACAATATTAATATGAAATTCATATGATCCCATTAAATTAATGAAATTAATTTAAAATCCTTTAACAGTCCAATTAATTGCAAGAGTTGACATGTCATTTAAAAAGGGGGTGAGGGTGTGTTACACAATTAATAACATGAGGGAGGTTTTAAGGGATTTGAAGGGGTGGGCTCGTGTGGGACCCTCCTCACTATTATCATATCAAGTGGAGTTAGGATGTAATGGGCCCCTCTCCAACATCCATGCATAGGTTAAAAATTCTTAGAAGGGAAAATAAAAATTGTAGCACAATTTTTTATTTCATTCATTAGTTAACCCATTTATTTAATTACTTCACCCGAAAAAAAACCAACTCTAGAAAATCTGTTCCTAAGCAATTACCAGTGCTTAGGCTTCATTGATGCCCTCAGATTTCGATTCCGAGCACCAATTCAGAAGTTAGGAAAACCCACTAGTCTGTTCACTGAACGTACCCGAGCTAAACATTAGAAAATTATTTCGGGAACACCAGGACTCAAAATCTAGTGCCATCAGAAACTACTTACTTGTAAAATACCAAAGAAAATTAAGAGAAAAAAAATTCCCTTGAAATTTACGGGACTTTACATTAATCTCACCTTAGGGATTTACGTCCCTGTAAAGATACATCACAAACTAGGGGAACAAATGAGGGTACTGATCACAAATCTGTGCCTCTCGCTCCCATGTTCTCTCCTGGAGGTTCCCGTGCTTCCATCTGATACGTACTAGAGGAATCGACCACCCACATAGGACCTTCTCCTGTCGATCCTCAATCTCCACCGGGACCTCGGTAAAAGTCACCCCATCGTCAATTTCTAGCTCCCCATAGTCGGTGCTATATGTCTCGTTGTTCACGTATCTCCTCAGATGAGATATGTGGAAGACGTCGTGCACCCGGTGTAATTGAGTTGGTAGAGCCAGGAGATAAGCCACCTCGCCTATCCTGTTGAGAACTTGGAAAGGTCCGATGAAGCGCAGAGATTACTTGCAACCCCAGCCAAATCTCCGTAATCCACATCGAGGTGAGACCTGCAAGAAGACGTGGTCTCCATCCTCGAACTCCCGTGGTCTCCACCACATGCCAGCATAAGAATTATGTCGGCTCTGAGCTATCCTCATCCGCTCCTGGATGACCTGGACATTCTTTGTCGTGGGTTGGACCATCTCCCATCCCAAAAGTGCGGACTCCCCATGGTCTGTATAGCACAGAGGGGATCTGCAAGGTTGGTCATACAGTGCTTCATATGGTTCCATCCCAATGGTGGAGTGGTATCTGTTGATGTACGTAAAATCCACCAAGGGTAGGTGATCCTTCCAGCTACGACCAATGTCGAGGAGAAATGCACGGAGCATGTCCTCGAGAGTCTGAATGGTCCTCTCCGTCTGACCATCAGTCTGAGGGTGAAAGGCGGTGCTAAGACGTATTTGTGTCCCGAATTCCTCATGCAACCCCTTCCAAAGCTGGGAAGTAAAGAAAGTATCTCGATCGGAGATGATAGATGATGGAACACCATGAAGCTATACAATCTCCTGAACGTAGAGGCGTCCCAAGATCTCCACTAAGCCCTTCTCTCGGATGGATAGAAAGTGGGACGACCTGGTGAGTCGGTCGACAATCACCCAAATGGAGTCATGACCTCTAGATGTATGTGGAAGTCCATTCACGAAATAACTAGATATAACTTCCCACATCCACTCTGGAACCTCCAATGGCTGTACCAAGCCTGCTTCTACCTGGTGCACTGCCTTCACCTGCTGGGAGGTGAGGAATCGATAAAGGCACTCTTCTACAACCTTCTTCATACCCGGCCACCAGTGTTGTCGTCTGAGATCCTGGTACATCTTTGCCACTCCTGGATGTACCGCTAAAGGGGATGTGTGAAAATCCATCAGCACCTCCTCCTATAAAGCATCTGGTACCATGGTACGTCCTCTGAAAAGGAAGACGTGCTCTCATCCCACAGAGAATCCATCAGGTTCCCGTCCTGAGGATATTTGTGCACGCGGCGTGTCACAGTCAATGTCCCCACACTGTGCCTCTCTGACCCGCTGAAGAAGTGGAGGAGTGACTATGAGTGACTGAAGAATGGTTTCTCCATCTTTATCCATGAAGGATATCTACAAGGAGGCTAGCTGCTTTGTCGCCTCCCAAAGTAGCTGAATGCCCGTCCTCCTGCTGAGACCATCAGCCACTACGTTCCCCTTTCCAGGATTATAGTCTATCTCAAAGTCATAGTCCTGGTGTAACTCGATCCATCACCGCGGTCTCAGGTTCATGTTCTTCTGGGAGAAGATGTACCTGAGACTCTTGTGGTTAGAGTAGACTGTAAATCACTCTCCCATAAGATAGTGTTGCAAAAACTTCAGAGCGAAGACCACTGATGCTAACTCGAGGTCATGGGTAGTGTAGTTCTCCTCATGATACCTCAACTACCATGATCTATATCTGATCACTGCCTGCTCCTGTATCAGGACACATCCGAGTCTGGTCCTTGTTGCAGCACAGTAGACTAAGTACCCTACACCCTCCTCGGGTAGCCTCAAGATAGGTGCGCTGGTCAATCTCTGTCTCCACTCCTGGAAGCTCTGCTGAAATCTATCCGACCATATGAACGGTTTCCCCTTCTTCGTCAAAGCTAAAAGTGGTGCCACAACTCTATAGAAGTCTGGCACAAATCTCTGGTAGTACCCAGCTAGACCCAAGAAAATACGCACCTATGTCACGCTTCTTAGTGGCTCCCATGCTAACATTACCTCGATCTTCACAGGATCCACCGCAACTCCCACCATAGAGATGATGTGTCACAAGAATTGGACCTAACGTATCCAAAACTGACACTTTTAGAGCTTACAAAAATGTGGGTGCTCTCAGAGTTTGTCCAGCACAACCCACAAGTGGTATGTGTTCTCATCCTCAGCAGTCGAGTATATCAATATATCGTCTATGAAGACCATGACAAATCGATTAAGGTAAGTCTGGAAGATCCTGGTCACGAGACTCATAAACACTGCTGGAGAATTGGTTATGTCGAAGGGCATAACCAGGAACTCATAGTGGCCATACAGACATCGGATGGCCTTCTTCTGCACATCCTTGTCCCGAACTCTGAGGTGATGGTAGCCTATCCTGAGGTCTATTTTCAAGAACAATCATGCTTCCGTGAGCTGATCGAAGAGGTCGTCAATCCATTTCCATGCACGTCCTCCAGCTGTACCCATAGATCTCGAAGCTCAATGGGATCCATTCAATATGCTGGAGTAGATATTGGGGCTGTCCCAGTGTACATGTCAATATAAAATTTTACCTCCCTGCGAGGAGGTCGTCCTAGAACGTCGTCAGGGAAAATGTCTACATATTGATCCACCACTACAAGAAATCTAGCACTCTGCACGTCAACTGCTCCTAGGATGAGGCTATCCAACTGATTAGTGATCAGTTGTCTTCTCCTCTGCGTGAGTCCATCCTGCGCTGCTAAGGCTTCCTTCGCGACGGTGAAGGTGAACCTGCCCCCATCTGTGCAGACACACTGCGCCTTGAGCCTAATATAGTCGATTTGAGCTTAGACTATAGATAACCAATCCATTCCCAAGATGAAGTCGTAAGGCCTCGATGCCACTACAAGAATATCCCAGCCAAAGATCTCACCTCCTAGAGTAATCTCACTCTGTCGGCACCAGAGTGTAATCGTCCATTCTGCTCCCGTAGGAGTCTCTAGTCGTAAGGATTGAGCCAACGGCTCTGTCCGAATATCTGATCTCCAAAAAGGGAAGTGGAAATGAACAAATGAATCGATCATGTGTCTATAAGAACTGTAGCAGGGGTGGAGTAGACATAGATATTACCTCGAGTCATCTCTGGTGCGCCATGGTTGTAGGCCTCTGCTGCCTGAAGCGGAGCCTGCCTCTTCCCGCCAGCTCCCTGTGGTCGGGGTGGACCTCCTGGTGGTGGTGGTTGTAAAGCCTCAAAGAGTCACCCACCACCTTCTGCTTGGCCAGCTCCCATGCCTCATCTGCATTCTCTCTGCGGACCGCCACGGTCGACCCTCTGCCTCTGTCTGGGTGGCCCCTCAACCATCCGATACTCCTCCGCACGGTGGGTCGGGCAGTCACGAGCCATGTGGATCTGCCCGCCACATGCATAGCACTGTCTGCTCCTCCGAAGGGAGGCACTGCGCCGTGTGCCCCATACCTTTGAGCCAGTGTTCTGAGGTCATCCGTCTGATGGTCTGGTCTGCCTGGACCCCTGCGACATCCGTCGACTGCCAGCTACAGATGACTCGTCTACATGACACCCTGCGGTAGGTCTCGCTGCTGGTGTAGGCTCAGGAAGAAAACTCTCTACGAGAAGGGCTCGCTCTAGTACTCCTGCCTACTTTGGAAAGCTGAGGGAGATCATCGATGAACTGATCTCATGCCTCAATCCCTGCTCGAAGGTTCTGTCTCAGAAGAATTCATCCCGTACCATGTCCGTGGAATAGTTCGAGAGATCGGTAAATCTCGTCGAGTACTAGTTTACCGTCATGATGTCCTGTCGCAGTTGTAGTAGCTCGAGAATGCGCACAACACGGAGGGTGGTTGGGATTATCTCTGAGCGGAAGAGGCTCTCAATGTTGGTCCAGAGGAGAGATTCCTCATCATGAACCTGGAGCATTAGGCTCTACCATCTTCCTGCTACCGCATGCAGGAGGATCACTACAAGGATCACCATGAGGTCAGTTGGTGTCCCCACTAACCCGAAAACGTGAAATACAGCCTCCAGCCAATCCTCGGCTCCCTGATGGTCCGTCTCCCCACAGAACCTGGGCGGTATCTAATGATGGAACTCAGAAAGTGCACTAAGGTGATGTGCACTCTCAGCGGCTGGGGCTGGTATCATCGATGGCTCGGCGAGTAGAGGTACCACTAGTGCCCCCGCTGTAAAAGGGACCTGCACTGAGGCCTCGTCTCTCGGTGGGTTGTCGTCTCGTAAAAAGGTCAAGAACCCTAGCTGGCATCTTTCGTGGGGCTATCCTAAAAAGAAACAGGTGCACGATGGTCAATACAGTATACTTGGTGAGATAACACAATGTAATCACAATGAAAACATTTGAAACCCACATGCAATCAATGTTTTCGTGCACTGAGTCAGAAATCAGAAGTCAGGGTCCTGGTGTATGAATATGTCGGCCACCGCACCAACACTGGACTCCCTGGACTGATAACCACACTCAATACCCTTAACACTATTGCTTCACATAGAAGGAAGATCAGAGTTCTCAGTTCTGCTGTAGAACCAATCTCCTCTGATACCAATTTGTCATGACTCGTCCCCGGGGCCCGTTCCATGACTACCCCAAGCCCGCCTTCTATAGGCCAGGGGATGGTGACTAGTACCAAAGGCGTAAATCTAGAAATGAGGGAAGGAATTTCCTTTATAAAAGAAAACAAACACCATAGAGAAAGAAATAAAAAGTAAACAATACGTAAAACTCGGTACAATAGTAAGTGAAAAAAAGTAAGTGGGCCAGAATATAAACCCAAACTTAAAGTAATGTACAACTGGAAGGAAGATAAAGCAACTGAAATGTAAAAGAAACAACGTTGAGCCATCCACTGGAAATCCCACCTAAAGGGTGGGTACAGATAGTCTCCTCAGCTCCTCGGGCCAAACCATCTGCTCCGTGTACGTCCCACCCAGTGTTCCACCTCCAGGTACCGACTTACTCCACAAGCCTCAACCACGATCAGCGCTGTTAGTCGTCTGCATCCAAAAAAATGTAGTGCGGTCATAGTCCGTGTATGGGTGAGGATACACAACTTAGTAGGGACCCCAAGACCCCTGATGGTCTCCAAGAATTCACAAAGGATAATCCACAAAAGAAAGATACAATCACGAATTAACATCCAACACTACTTAGATAAATTCCCATACATATACCTAAGTCATCAATTCCAGTTCGGCTCCAACATCCAAGACCAAGTTTGATAACGTCCACACAAGATAGTACATCCCAATCCACACAAGAAAGCACAACCCAATCCACATAGGATAGAAAAACCCAATCCACTTATGAAGCAATTCAATCATATCAAACATAATTATTGAAAAGTCAAGACTCAGCTCACACATGTATACTTCTTCGTAAGGTGATAGCGATGATCAGATGTAGCCACTGCTTCATCTAGCTATGGCCCTCATAGGATACTAGACCAGCTAAGCTATCGGACCCATGTAGGATACTAGACCAGCCACTTTGTCAGACCCACGTAGGATACAAGTACATAGTCAAATATTGTCGAACCCACGTAGGATACAAGAACAGTAGTCACGTACTGCCGGACCCACATAGGATACAAGAACAGTAGTCATCACCGTCGAACCCATATAGGATTTCAGTACGGTTGTCATCGATGCTGATCCCACAGAAGATTTCATTGTAGTCGTCGTCACTGCTGAACCCACGGAGGATCCTAGTATAGTCGTCATTGTCGTCTCAGTCGCAGCCACCTCTAGGGTACCCACACACAACATGATCGTTTCGGGGAGGGTTTTCTCCACGAGCTAATGGTCGGTACATCAACTGAAATGTAGTCCGGATTTGATGTATCCCAATGTTCCATCTAATCGATAGGAACTCAACATGACAGATGGTGCACAAAAACAGACGCCAGGTCTGAGTGTTATTGGCTTTTTCATTCAGGGGGGCTGATTGGATTTTAAGTCAAAACCAAACCAACCATATTCCAACAACATCCTAACCTCTATAGTAGTATTCCAAAAGGTCAGTATCACTAAGCGGGTTCTAACAAAGTCGACGACAGGTCAATCGGATGTCCAGAGCTCAAGTTATAGGTGTTTCAACTCCGAGGGCCCGGTTGGTTTCTTTTTCGAACCAACCCGGAAATACCCAAAGCTCTTTGAAACCTTGAGTTTAACATACTGAAATGCATATCTCAATCCAAGGATCGCATCGCAACTGACTGTGTGTCAATTGAAGGTCTGTAGCCCATGTTACGGGCGTTTTAACGAACCTGACCGTTTGTAGGGGGTTTTGGGCCCGGACCGACCTGACCCAAGACCCCCTGTGTTGGCCCGAACCGGGTCGACCATACCCAAGTCCGGGATCAGCCCATTTGGGCGCGGGCCACCTCGTCTGGCATGGCCTGGCTCAGCCAAAATGGCCCGACCCAGCCAGCGCGGCCCGACCCGACGTGGGCGCCCCGTCCCGCTGTGGCTGATCCGGCCTGGGCAGCTCGGCGCTGGCCAAACAGACGCGGGAAGGGGGCGTGCGCTGCCCCACTTGTTGTAACGGTGGCCCCCCACATGGGGCCCTACTCCTTTGCCTGCCGGGGGATACGACCCCCGGTTCTTCGGACACGGCCGGCCCGGCTGGCCCGACGGTGCCGCCGCTGCGGGACCCCGCTGTCCCGACCCTCTGAAGAGCCCACGACCGGTGATTCTGACCGCCGCTCCCTGCACATCCGTAGACTTAATCCATGGATTTAAGAAACAGCCTTGTCCGGCCAGTGTGGCACGACGGTGCCGCACCCCTCCGCCGATGCGCCGCTCCGGCGGCGGCCTCTTTGTGGTCCTCCGGCGCGCCGCGACGGTGCCGCGCCCCTCTGCCGCGACCCGACTCCAGTCACGGTTTCATTCTCCCTCTACGGCACCGTGTGATGGCACCAAACTCCTTCATTTTGTTTCCCCTCATTCTCGCACGGTGCTGTTGCACTGCGCCTCCTTCGTTCGAACCGCAACGAGTACAACAACAAAGGGGGAGGAGGGTCGGCCGTGTTCGTGCGGTCCAACCCCCTCCCGTTAATTCAAAATCAAGCGGAAAGGATTTTATCGATGGAAGGAAAAAGAATAATCACAAAAAAACCAAAAACCTACCATTTTGAAGTCATCAAACGAGGATCGTCGCGAGAAAAAGAGGTCGCAGAAGACGGAATTGCAGAAGATGGGGTCGTAGATCGAGGCTCCGTAAGCGTCGTCAGTGTTCACCCGATAAAGGATGCAGCACGTCATTGTTCTCCGGAAAAGGCATCTCTCACCGGCTGCGGAGAGGAGAGAAGACATCACGGCGATCTCCCCTTGCGGTGACGGAGTTATTCATCGTAGACTCGACGTTCTTCGCGAAGAAGATGAAGTTCTTCATGACCGCAAGAGTTCTCTCTTCTATTCTACACAACGAAACCACCAACAATAAAATAAGACAGTCTTATTTTATTCACACACACACATGCCAAAATTAATTTGATATTCATATGATCCCATTCAATTAAATAAATTAATTGAAGAGCCTTTAACAGTCCAATTAATTGCGAGAGTTGACTTTTCATTTAAAAGGGGGTGCGGGTGTGTTACACAGTTAAAAACACGAGGGAGGTTTTAAGGGATTTTAAGGGTTGGGATCATGTGGGAACCTCCTCACTATTATCCTATCCAGTGGAGTTAGGATGTAGTAAGCCCCGCTCCAACATCCCTACATAAGTTAAAACTTCTTAGAATAGAAAATAAAAATTGCAGAACAAATTTTTATTTCATTCTTTAGTTAACCCATTTATTTAATAACCTCACCCAAGTAAACTCAACTATAGAAAAGGTGTTCCAAAGAAATTTCCAGAGGTGCGGTGTTATCGGTGCTCTCAGATTTCGATTCTGAGCACCGGTTCAAAAGATAGGAAAACCCGCTCGTCCGTTCACTAAATGTACCCGAGCTAAACTTCAGAGAATGATTTCGGGCACATCGGGCCTTGGAATCAGGTGCCGTCAGAAACTGTGTACTCGTAAAATACCAAAGAAAATTAAGGGAAAAAATTCCTTTTAAATTTATGAGTGTTTAAAATTTATCCTTTTGAAATGTCATTGTAATGAAATATCATAGAAGTTACATTATTTAATATAACACTGACTTCATCCCTCTTTTCTAGAATATTTTCATTTTGTAGTGGTATCTGTTATCACGATTCATCGATCTTGGGATTTAGGTGAAATTTATTATGAGATTTATCACAATCTAATTATGGTGTCAAAAATTCATTTGAAATATCACTACCCAATTTTGAAGATCAATATAATATATATTGACATGAACTTGGTTTAATTAATTAATTTCAATGATAAATACTATTAATTTAATTTGTATACAACTAAACAATTTATTCATTCTACTCAATTCTATTAAACCAACACCCACGTTTAATATTGCACTAGATCTTGAAATATCATCATTAAAACAACCTACATAATGGATTTCACTAAAACCATAATGTTCCATAATTCATAAAATATGTTACGTATGTCCAAAGACAATTGTTACATTGATATATAGTCATATCCGAAAAATGAAAAGGATGTGTCACACATTCAATTTAAATTTATACATTAACATTATATAATATATTCAGTCAATATATAGTCAATTAGTGGACAAAAATAATGAGTTTCCCAAAATCCATTTAGTTTACCTTATTACCATCATGAGATTTGGAATGAATAATTCACCAAACTAATAGAGTAATAATTTAATTTGAATCATCAATACTAATTTACATTAACATCTCGCCGGATATTTATCATCTGAAATATAATTATAGTACTTCCCTTATGATATCTAAATACCATTGATATAATTCCCTTCCCCAAAATCAAAAACTATAATATTTCATTTATTTCTCTATCAAACATCTATTAAAACTTCCATAATTTATAGAACATAAAATATCATAAACACTGTAAAAAATATAAGGTACCTATTTATTTTAATATTTATTGACATTTTTATATAATATTCATTTAGAATAAATTTTTAACATCAAACATGATTCCATATTCAAATAAAATTCCATGGGGGTTAAAAAAATACCTTGTTCAGTTTGAAAACACTTCTTATATAGTAATTAAAAAAATAGAAAATATCATTTCTCTGTGTATAAAACCTCATCATATTTAGGATTTTTGATGAATGAGTTTCCATCCTATTATAAAATAATGTATTAAATTTTTATTACAATAGAATAAAAAATTAAAATACCAATTATCAATATTATTATCCATTTACTATAAAAATAAACCCATAAAACATATTAAAATTTATTGTAATTGTAATTTTTTGTTAATTTATCATCAATTCAAATCATTCATCCACATTTTATGTATATCTACATTTTTCCTATAATTGTTTTCCATTAGTTTACAAACATACTACAATTTTATGGTTTTTTAATCTAATGTATATAATGATTTATAGTATCTAGTTATTCTTAATGCTTCATTTTTATGTAAAAATCGTGGTTTAAAATGTTAAAATTATTAATACATCGCATTCACTGAAATAAATTATTTGTGGAATCTCCACAGTCATTGACAACCTCATAATTATAGAATTATTATATAAATTGTTACATGAAAATGATGAGTCAACATATATCATGAGAATAAAATAAGAATAATAATTATTTCTTCAATTGTAAATTTATATTTAAATAATTGATATTGTATAATTATTACCTCGATAAAATATTCTTCTTTTTAAAAAATCTATCGATGAAGGCTCAAGTTGAATAATAATGTAACAAAAAATAATATAAATATCATCCTTAATATTGTTGTTTTATCTCCTTCCATTTGGTTGAAAACCTTGAAAATTTCCAGTACAAAACATTTATCATTCCTTCTTGTAACATTCTGAACTAAATTATACTAAACCAGTTCCCCGATCTGGTTCCCCATAAGAACTAAATTGTGCTTAATCATACAATAGAGGATTATGAATAGAATTTGGGGGATATAAAAATACAATGAGAGGCTATACTATATCATAGTTCTAACTATATGTAAATAACTAACCATCATATACATTAGAGAACCTGGAATGAATAAATATATTGAAATAAAATCATGTCGTTATAAAAACGAATAAAGTTACAACCTAAAAACCATGCGACACATAAAAAATGATATCCTACTAGAATAATAAAATTTAAATAACCAAAAAATACAAATATTTAAACAATGATCTTATTACAATACCGAGATATGTAACATTTATAGTCTCTAGTACCCTATCAAACTTCTCTACCCTGATCACAAACACAACATGATGAACCCTCTCAATCATGAAATCATGGGCTTTATATGTCTCTTTTTTGAATCTTCACATAACAATAAAGCCAAAAAAAATATCCATGGAGACCAAGGTTCTTATTCATGGGTTGAGAAATAAATCTCAATATTCCTCCTTAAGAGGTGAACTTATAAACTAATACTATTTGTGTATTCTATTGAAATATTATCTAACAAACTGAAACAGAACTAAAAAAGATAAAACTAAACCAGTCCCAATCCTTGGGTCAAGGAATTTGATCAACTATATGTGATTTGATTAATGTGGTAATATATTTATGAAATTATTGATATCCATTAATCCCATTAATCCAATGGATTACATATCCACAGAATACCCAAATTATCATCTCAACCATGGCCCCTTTCTAACAACATTACAATCATATGGGTTCCTAATCAATGGTAACCCTTCCATGATCAGATGACTACCATGATTATAAATAACATGATAAATAGATACCATAGTTTAAATAAATAATACTAATATAGAATTAAAAAAAACGTATACGGTCACTCGAACATCTATCCCATGTATCATGAACCAATGTTTTTGAGTATCAGCCTATCAACAATGTCTATATCAATGGAATAGTTCTTGGAGAATAATCCAAAAACCTAATCCAATGATATTGAGAATTTGTCCTCTATTCCATTACTCCATTAATACCTTCATTTCCTAGTGGATCATAATGAAATTGATAAGATCAAGAAATCTATGATTTTCTAGATCCCCAGTCCTACAAAAATACATATATTACTCTACACATTCCTAGGACATCAGTATGACATGTCAACTACATATAAGGAATTCTATGTCCACCATGCTCAACATATATATGGGATTCTATGTCTATAAATCTCATCAATATATGAGGAATTACATTTCATCTATTCAAAACTATATCAAAAAAAATATTTCTTGGAATATAAGTCGAGCACACATCTAATGAAAAAACTATCAGCACTGATACACCACATAATATACATATCTTTCCAACATGGAATCCCCTATAAAAAATAGGATAAAAAAATTTGAAAACCCAACCATATCATAATATTCTTATAGTCATAATAAAAATATTAATTTCCACAACCAAAATAAAGCATCTCAAGGGATATCTGAACACCCACTGCAATCAAAGTATATTAAAATTGTACTAATAAAAAAATTAAGAGAATAAAACAATACATGGGTTTCCCAATTATCATAAATAGTCTTGGGATTATCCAATCCTTAAAAACATACACAAGTAGACCTCAACATCCAAGAGTTGATCCTCGAACAAAAAGATACCATAAAAACATTCCAATGCAACACCGTGAAATTTTTTCATCACCAATATCCTAAAATGACATAAAATGTACAAATAATAAGAAACAATCCCTGTATATAATCTTTATGAGTCTCTTGAACTCATTTATGTAGCACAACAACCCTATCTATATCTGTTGCACTACAGTGCCAATCTAACCCAAAGGTTCCCTCAATAATGATCCTCAAATATAGGATCTAAAACCTTATATATTCTATCATAAAACAACTTACCCAAGAAATCAAGTATAAACACTGATATCCTCATAGATACAATTGAATCCAACCTTATATGATTGGTCAATTGAAATATGAATATATCATCACACCAATATCTATAAAGGCTGATCTTCAAGCGCACATCACTCATCTAATCCTTGTATCTCAGAACCCAACCATAGGCAGATTCTGAATGTAGACCTCTATAAAAACCACATGATTATATTTCAAAGTCCATGATGGAATCTGGACTAAATTTAAAAAATATAATGGATTAAACTATCATGGTATACATGGAATACACTCTATGAATTTATTATTCACAAGTATAATCATGACAACCCCATACTGGGTAATATTACACAGTGAGTGGTTATGATTATAAGACATGAAGTGTCACATATACTACTGATCACATGCTTCAACATGGATAGAGAAGATAAGGGTTTTAACCGTGTATTTTAACATTTATATGTTTTACATGGGGTCTTACCATGTTCTAATGTATAACCACATACCCCTCACTTGGAGTTTAGGTTTAAGCTAATGGAAACCTACCCATGTTCAACTACACGACAGATACCAAATGTATATGGAGTTTAGTTTATGAATTTTTGTCTTCCAATATAATATTACACATTTCCATTTATTATAATGATTAATACCAAACTTGATGTGATTATGTAAATTGAATACCCTTACAAAAATTATATCTTCCTTGAGCATGGAGAACACATCGTGTGTGTTCTTAAAACCACAAGACTTGTCAATAAGGTTTCAAAACAATATAAAATCTCAAAACTCTGTAATCCCTTTTAATCCATGATTATGAATTGATCGAATATAATAGGGAATATATAAGTCATAAAAGGAATGTAAAACAAGAAACCATAACATATATGTGGATCAAATAATGAATTAAAAATAAGTTGGACTACATTTTGAAATAAATGCAGATAAATTGGGATAAAATCTACTCCCACAAGATTTTTCACTAAAATTTGGTGTCAGTTTCTATAAAGGAAAGAGTATAGTGGAATATCATTACCTTCCCCAATCAGCATGGATAGAAAAAATAAAAAATTAATAACCTATATACCTCATATTTCTTATCATTGGAATGACAATGTGGGGCTTGTTATATTATAATAGTAAATAAATAAATAAATAAATAAATCTTCATTTTTAACAATCATCCCATGTCCTCAAACCAGAATCATGTTTCCACATCATCTAGGAAACCCCCCCATTCCTATGTCAATTATGGAGTAATAATATAAATCTGACACTCCCTTCGAAAGACATTTCCACCTAAAATGTCATGAATCATTAATATTTTATTAATTAATCAAAAATTTGGTTTCAAAAACACAAATGATTTAAATTATTTCAAAATTTATATCATAAGCTAAAACCCCTATTATAGAACATATGTAGTATTCATTCATAATATATGAGATAATATAATTGAGTAAATTTTCCATTTTACTACTCATAAGCCTGTAATGGAATGAATTCTATTTTCTGATAAAATTTATATTCCTGAAAAACACAGATCTTTAAAACCTATTGACTATAAACTTTATCTTCCTTAATAAGTTATAGTGGTATTACAACAATACATATAAACCCATTGTTTTCATGAAATAAAATTAAATAATTTTTTTGTATCATAGAAAAACAATATATTTCCTCTACACAACAATAATGATAATGCTGAAAACCCATCAATGGTGTAGCCACCTATTGACTCTACCATCAACCAAAAATATAGTTCCTAATAGAACCAATCTATCCTAAGGTGTCATAGTGTTTTCTAAATATTATCCTCAATCCCATGGTTCTACCCACTGTAGAACAATTCCAAAAAATGGATACATCTTATCCTTTATGATTATCAATATTAGAGTCCTATATCAAATCATATCCATGGATATCCTGTATAATTATCTATATGTCCGCATTATATCATCAACCCCACCATCAAAAGGGTCACATCACCATGACTACACTGAAAATTAGAACCATTTAATTATCATTATTTTTTCTTCACATCCGATGAAAAAATCCACAGATCATTCTCAAAACACTATAATAAAACAAAACGTGACCTGATCACCTCACTCTAACTATATAAAAATATTAAAATATAAAATATCTCTCATTCCCTTCTTCATAGAATTTAATCCATAGTTTTCATTGACATCTGATCCACTATGAAGTCCTAACTAAAAATGGCTGATGGTACACCTGCCACTATATTGTTTCACATACCCTACTCTTCAAGTGTAACCCTCCCTATATTCCCTTCATATAACATGTATTGACATCTATATATAATAATGTATATATGATAATAATGGAGTACTTTAGATTATGTAAATATATTTTTCATGATAACCTCTAATTTAGAAGTATATTGAGGTGGAATCGATCAATTCCACCACAACCTCAACAATTACTTGAACATCATAGTTCCTTATTGAGGTCCTAAGGTGACCATGTATTTAAACTCTTGAACCCAGCCACAAGTGTTCTCATTCTTATTATTGATATATAGTAAAACAATGCATTTTTTATACACTCCCATAGAACCCATTGAAAACAAAATGTCAAAACATTTCATCATTCATTTAACCAGTAAAATATCTTCAAAACAATACTATTATATAGTCTTGTGTCACCCATCTAATGAACCTGATTCTTATTATAATTAGTCACACCTATATAAAACATGTCTCATGGATCATATACAAATAGCCTTGTGAAATTATTGTGATTGTAATGGAGATATTAAATTCTATGTAATACTATATAGGATATAAATCAACAAAAATAGAGATAATAATGATCCTCCCCCTCTTGAAAAAAAACCACATGTATGATCCACTTAACATATTCTCTTTGAATAAAAAAATCAAAGGAGAATAAATAGAAAACATTGATGCTCCCTTCAACATATATCCCTAAAATTCTCATGCATCAGTCAATGCATCACATTCTTAGAACACACAATACCATATTGAATCATATAATGTGTCTCCCTCAAATTACATAAGGCACAATCTCACTAAATTTAAGTAATGTAAAGATATTAATATGAACTCCCAACAAGAATTACTATTCATGACATGAAACCATACAATATGTAAAATTTTATAAAACAATACAGACTATAAGATGGCCTCAACTCACATGGAATCAAACATTCCCCAATACCACCATCACAAAACATTAAAATTTCATAACACCAATCAACATGGTCTAACATGTGAAATAATTCACACATTAAAAAAACACCCACAACCAAGGAAAATATCCACTCCCTGAATCTAAACATTAGACCACTCTCTAGAGGACATTCCACCTTTATATGCAGACATAGAGGTAAGAACAACAACCACCCACATGGATAAATTGGATATGCACATAAAACATGAAGTCCCACCAAGGAAACTAAAACTACTATGAAAAAGCATAATATTTTTCCTCATTTCAGAGTGAAAACTATATATCCGAAAAAACATATCATAGGAATGAAATGCCAAAAAATACTAATGTATTATTCATATGATGTATGGAATCGATATACATATAATAATGCAAAAAATACATGTTAATTATATAGTTAAAGAGTCATAACAAGTCACTAGACCCACTCCAACCATCCAAGTGATAGAAATATATCATAAAAAAACTAAAAACCACATGTACGTCTCACAAAGTGAAAATCTTACAAAACAACATCATAAAAAACAAGAATATAAATCCAATACTTGGTATCCTAAACATACTACCAAAACAGGTGTTCGTGACTCACTACCCAATATCCATTAATGGATCCCAATGATTCCTATACATCATGTTTAAGAGATTTGAAATTGTATATTATGAAATTAATTCATATAACAATACAGGGTAATTTACTTTACTTGATGCCACAAAACTAGTTCCACCAGTTGGTTCGCCAAAAACAATCACTTGCGTCACCACATATTTTAGAAGATGTCAACTATTATTATGGGTGTAAGGTATAAATATATTGATACCATAGAACCATATCAGAGTGAATAACCAGAATTAAATAAAGAAACATCATAAAAATATGAATATATAGAATGAATAAATAATCTCATATAGAATCATACTCTAATAGAATGAAATATTTTAATGGCCCAAATAGCCATGCCATACAATGATAATTTATGATTTATTGGCCATATCACATATAAAAAATAATCAACATAAAATAAATAAAACATTATGAACATCCATATATGATCCATGTCATATACATGGAATCTATTAAACTATTGAAAAGATCACACAATATCATCAAACACCACAGAAAAAACAAGATCAATCATGAAATCATGGGCCTTAGAACTCTAAATTTTTCGTCATTTCTTAACTGAAAAGAAGACATAAGGTCTTCATGAAACTCACAGTGAACATACACAGTGTGAGAAATATATCCTAGTATTCCACCACAATAGAGAAAATTAAACGTGATTCTATATGTAAATTCTCATGTAATATTCATTTCCAATATGAACCACATCTAAAATAAAGAAAAATAAAACCATCATCGATCCTTTTTTCTATGGTTTTGATCAAGAATAACTAAATCATCCAATCCTAGAATATATTATAGCACATCTCAATGAATTTTTACCCCAACTAAATTATTATTTCCACATCCAAATTATCCCATCTAACTATCAAATCCTTGGGTCGTTTTCTACAATAGTCATTCCATCATGATTCATTATCTATGGAAACCCTTACATCTTCCCATGTAACCCTCTTCATTACATTATTAGTTTCTAGATTCCTTATTACTAATTAGTGATACAATTATACAGTACTACCAATATATGTAGAATCCATATTTCAAATGAATAATTTATCATAAACCATAGTTCCCAAAGTATTATTCTTGAAAATATACATTTAATTAAACCGATATTACCTATAGAATTAATCCACCACTTATTCCAAGGAAACATTAATTTATTCCTCCATCTGATTACTCATATAATACCCTTATTTTATATATAATCATTCTATAACATAAAATAAACTATCAATGTCTTGAGTCATGGTCAGAAACCAATGAATATAATATACTTCTTATGCCTATATAATCAGTACAAGACCCTACATATCAATGATATTCCATGCACACAAATATCCTAAAACTCTATGTTATTCCATGTAAACAATTTTAAAATATATCAATACAAAGATATGGATCCTTTTTCCAGCACCTAACATATGACCAAAACTATTGACACCTATAAACCACATTATGACCATCTCTCCTAAAAATTGAAACAAAAAAATGTAAATCTTACTTCGGGACATGGAAACCCAACCATATCACAAAATCTCTATGGGAGTAAAACAGGTTTCAATGTCTACAACATAGAGAAAACATGACAAGGGTTATCTAGGCACCCATTCCCATCGAAAGGACATAATATGGCTTTAGGGAAAAAATTAGAGTCGGACACGCTATGAGGGGTTTTTATATCTTATACAAGGACTCAGGCCAATAATGGTACGAAATAAATATTCATACATCCCCCAACAACCTCCAACTAATACTCAATAAATAATGTTATAGGAATATGATCCAAAAAAATACCACAAATATAACACATTATAAATAGAAAACTATATAATCTAATGATAACATGATAATAAAATATCCAATATGTGATTCCTCATTAGTACTTTTGAATTAGTTCAACATCAAAAATCATCATACTATAAATTTTTATCTTATGGGGTAAATATGGAAAAAATATTTCCATAACTATGGCCGTCAAACACTAGATCAATAGCCATATGTTCTCTAACAATGAACAACAAGTCCCAGTATCATCGGATAAACCAAGATACTATTTGAGTTAATGTAAAATATATCCATCCAATATCTATACAAAGAACATAAATCCAATCACTAGTCCTTGTTTAGTTCTATAAAACCACAAAGATCGCAACCATCACTAAAGACCCATTACTTGGAACCCTACAACTAGATGATTATTAATCCAATCCTTGAGGAAATCCTCATACTTAAATATCATAGTACACAAAACTATCGAGAGAGACTCTAAAAACCAATGTGGTTTCACAAATGTGGTATATGATAAAAATGAAATGAATGGAAACAATTAATTGTCCAATTATAACTTTGTGGAACAAAATACACCAAAAATTATTTCTAGAAATAGTACCCAGTGTATGAAACCAATTATACAACATGTACTCTCAGATATACTCTAGTCTAGGTACTTCAACATTTACAGGGTGGACATGTGGGATTCTAGAGTACAACCACCATACTAAGTCATACATATACTATTTTCCCATATCACTACATGAGAATATACCCCTTATAAGTGTTTTCTTCTTAATTACATGGCCAAACGGACATGTCACAATACAAAATTGGTACATAGAGTACTCGGAATGTACATTATGAAAATATATCTTCCTCTTTACCATAACACGAAGATAGACACATGGAAAAGTAGTAATATATGAAGTACACATATTAGAAATATTGTGTACTTCCAAAAATTACCACTTCCATAAATGGGAAGGGAGCATTTATTTTTTTCATAAAAATAAGCATCGTGTAGTAAGGGTTCATGAAGTTGAAACCCCTAAAATCCACTTCAAACCCATGTTTTCCCTAATTAATCATATAATGACCCTCATGGGGTCCTTTTGTGTCATAATAATACTGTAAAACATGCATAAAACACATATATGGGAATTAATGTAAAAACAATAAAAATAAAAATAAGACCTACCACATGAAAAACACACCAAATAATAGGGTTCAAGTCCTCTACAATAATCCATTTCACCTCTATTAGGTAAGTATCTACCTAATAGATGATGTAGAACAACATATCATTTCCCTCATATCTTATTTTGGCCAGTACAGTAATGGGAATTTACTCTCTCTATTCTACACATAAGAATATTTCCCCAAGAGGAGTTTAGGGTGTTCTAAATAAATTATTATTTAATTACATATTTAAATATCATCTCTAGTCCTTGAAACTGAAGCAGGTTTAAACCTCACTAAAGTCCCCCCCCCTTCAGAATAAACTATGGAGTTGGAATCTCAAATTAAATCTTTGTTCAACTTATATCTCCACCTAAACTTGTATAAATACATTTATAATAATTTAATTAAACATAAATATTCCTTCAAAATTTAAATAATTCTGAATTCCACCAGACACCTATCATATGGTAAATACCCACAATAAGACCAACAATGTGGTTTGATAAATTATCTGAGATCATCCACTATAAGAAAATTTATATTTTACCCCTCATGAGACTCTAATTCTAAATATTTTAAATTCTGGTGAAATCTAAACAATAAGAAAACCCAGGTTATAAAAATTCTAAAATTATATCCAATTATAATGAATACAAAATTGTACATGGAAAAAATATCCAAAGATATAAAATTCCTAATATATTGACAATAAATAATTTTATACTCACATAATTTGACACATTATATGATGAAATAATAAAATATTCATTATTCTGAATATCACATGAATATGTACAGATAAAACCATCTAAATAATTATGAGTAACAGTATATATTTTCAATATAAATTTAATGTCATATAAAGAAATTTAATAAACTCCCAATAAATTATCATCACATGAGGTATAACTTATCATATTAATTTTTATGTTCCTATTTAACTAGTGAATCATATTAATAGTAAGATATAAAATTTTCAAAGGTAAAAATAATATGTATAATTTATTTTGTATTGAATTAAAATATATGAAAAAACATGAAAATGGGAAAATAATTCATTAAAATTTAAGTATATTCATAACAGTAGATTTTAAAGGATGAATGAAAAACAATGACCATGGAATAACGATATATAAATTTAAATGTAGGATTAGTATAGAATACAATATAACATGTTTTATGGATAAAGGAATATGGGAAAATAAATATTTACCATGGATGCATAAGATGAGACTATGTGTGAAAAAAATTCCAATCAAATTCAACCCTGTCATTAATTAACATCATATTATAGATGTCCGGTTATCCTTCCCATTAAAAAATATATAATTAATTAGGGATAACTATTTAATTCTCATAGTGGAATGAATCTCACTACTAGAGTCACATTGAATAGTGTAATATGTGACTCTTTCATATAACATAGAGGGTTATTCACCAATAAATGAATCAACTTTTATTTTAATTGGATATTCATCATTAGACAATTTATTTTTAAATTATATTAGAACCACCCATTAAAAAATTATAAACCATACACAAATCTCCAACATTTAATGAAAAAAATCAATAGGATGATATCATATTTTACTTCGGAAAAAATGGTCATAAAATTAAAAATCATTTAGTATACTAACTTTACAATGAATAATAGTGTCTATCATGGTAAATATCCTTATATAAGAATGAAAGTTTGTAGGTTTTTTTAAATAGAATATAAAATATTTTGGATGATCATAATATATTTCCAAACTCAATTAATTTTATGATTATCCCTATTAATAAGCATCTCCATGAAATATATATTATATGGAACTAAGAATTGAATGTAATTAGTGGAAATGATATCATTACATATTTACGGTCAAAAGGTAATGAAATATTAGTGAGGGGTCATTCATTCGATATGAATTTAATTTCCTCATATGATTTGGCTCATGGATGAATTGATTCTGAATCACAGGATTAATTAAGACTACTAGAATGTTTAGAAATATGTATAAATAGAGGAAATAAATATAAGAAACCTTAAAATTTTGGGACATTGGAGGATATTGATGTACTATAAATGTTATTTCTATGAATATTAATAATTTTAAATAATTTAATAATACATTCCATTGATTTTACACACTATTAATATTTAAGGTAAAATAGAAATTAAATACTGAAACATTATTTCTAATTGTTGACTTCAATAAATGGATTTTTGAAAAATGGTATATATTAATATATAATTTTAATTATATTTAATATATTCCCCTATTAATATAGATTGGAATTTTGATGTGAAATCACAAAACCCATTTCCAATATGATATGGTAATTATGTTTTATGAAAAAGATATATATAAAAAGAAAAAAAAAATTCATGAATGGATACAAGAATTACATCAAAATAAATATGTTTGGAAAATATTTGTCTTAAATATTACTTTCATTTAGACATAACTAAAAAAATATTTATTAAATGATATAAAGAATATGGATGTGGTGTGATTTATTTATTTAATTAATAATACATTATTTAATGTAATGATAATTTTTAAAAATGATATATTAATTTAATCACATTGAAATTAATCAAAAATATGTTAGTTTTAATAGAGAATGAAATCATTACATTCAAAATAATTAAATCAAACATTTATCTCCACTTATAAAATTCAATAGTGAAGAATGATATAAATAATAAAATGATGAGTTTTTTATTATAATAAATCATTATGAAGTAAAAATCATTCCAAATGATTATTTTGGTAATAAAATTTATTCTCATGAAAATAGATTATTATCAATAACATTGGAAAATGATATTGGTGAATATAGAAAACATTAAAATTTCATTCAAATAATAGAGTGTCTGATTCAATGGAAATTATATTGAGTTAGTATAATAAATTTGAAATTTTAATTAATAAATTGGGAAAATATAATGTATTATTAATATCCAAAATGACAGGAATAGATGAATGTTTGATAATTTTGATGGAATGTAAATTCAAATCCACTGTGTAATTATAAGTCCAATGAAACCATAAAAAACATATTAATC
The DNA here is from genome assembly GCA_963277665.1 of Viscum album. Classification (NCBI taxonomy): domain Eukaryota; kingdom Viridiplantae; phylum Streptophyta; class Magnoliopsida; order Santalales; family Viscaceae; genus Viscum; species Viscum album. The sequence continues at coordinate 1,727,367,455 of OY728119.1, read as the reverse complement.
GAGGGAATGACTTGTAAATTTCTATAATGTAATGTGGATATGAATAAAAAAGAAACCATATGGTAGAATAAATGAAAAAAATATATATATTGGAATAATAAGAAGAAATTAACAATTATTAGTGATTGATTTATCAATATCCTCAATGAAATTTGAAATCGTATAATATAATCCAATTAAATAGAGTACATTAAATAGACTATTTTATACCCTGTATCACATGGATATTACGAGGAATGATATTGATTTCCTTCTATATACACAAAATGATTGGAAATATATGTATAATTAGAAATTTATTAAAAAATTTAGGAAATTAAATATATAATACTTTCCTTCTAATTATTCTCTATTGGTTGTGTTCATAATTGGTGAATGATTAATTCAGATTCATATTAATTAAAAATAATACATTGATCATAATTATTTTTAATAAATAAGTTTATTTATAATTCATTATCACCAATTTATTATTTATTATTTACTATATTTATATGTAATAATTTAATTGGTTCAGTGTCTCCACACAAACTCTAACATTTCAACCATAATCACCGAGTCCCTAACAGAGTTCCACATATCCTCTTGCATGCTTCACTATATACAATAGGATAACAACTAGAGGTGAGAGACTAATGTAACATGTGTATTAAATCCCCTTAGTTAACTTTTCAATCACTTGAATATAATAACCTATATTAGTATAGAAGGATATAAAATTAAATTATATAAATGATGTTGTTTAATTTCACACATGTGTAATGAAATATATCATGAATGTTACAATATAACAAGAATAAATTTACAACTAGAAATGGAAATAAATAATAGTGGTTCAAAAAACATATGGGGACTCCCTCAATAATACACCCTCCTCCCAAATGAAACTACTCAGTATCCTATTGTAGTATGTTTTCCCTTCATTGGAGTGATTATGAGGAAGTCTGAATGAACCTCTCTATGGCCTTGTTGGGTTTATTTATAAACCTATTACAAAAAAATTAATGCATCCTTACCATATGTTAACATTTATAAGATGTTAATTCCATTAAAATATAGAAACACTTATTCATGTAATATCATAAATTTTGATGAGGGGTTGTGTGGTTACCAAACGAGCAAGAATCCAGACCATACATTCTTTCGCTCTATGTCAGATAATTGGTTGTAATATATATCATGACCATGGTTTATCTATAACAAAAACTCGTACATTTCTGAGAAAATACTTGGATAAAGTATCACAAATTAGTTCATATATCCATAATGACATAACCCATTAACTAGTCATGCCACAAGGCTATCGTACAATTAGATCTACATTTCACTAAGACAAAAAAAAATTGTATCCCTACACTTTTTCATGTCATACTACATGGCCATTATATACTATAATATTGTCACAAATCATAAAAAATTATTTTATACTCATACTGAATGTCTTGATACATAACCTTTATTATTATAGTTAACAAATGATCCCCCTATGATGGATAAGAAAGATACCATGAGACCCCTATATTTTTAAACGATAATCAGGTACAACAATTGAAATACATCTATACAAAAAATGGAAATAAAAAATATAGAAATAGAATAAAATATTTATCATGAAAATCTATATCCACTAATACTCACATAATCATTTATTGACAATAATAAATGGTTTTCATGGCTAGACACAGTCATGCGATCAAAATCAATGATGGGACTAAAATATCACAATTATATAGCATTATATAATGAAACATTAATACAAAATGGATATATAAGGAATGGATTTTAATACCTTATTTTTTTTATACTAATATCTGATATACACTATGGGAATACACCATTATTTCACTTGTACACTGACAAGAACAATATAACCCTCCATGTATTAACTATAATGGACACCGATCTATAACAACAATGCATCATCTGTGATAATACATAAGATATTAATTCCAAATGACATATTTAAATCCATTTATCTGATGAGAATGATGTAAAATAAAAAAATAGAGAGGAACTCACATATAGTCTCTAATAGTTCAAGTTGAAACCATGGGGGTAAATCCATGTTTTGAGGGATATAAAATGACTAGTGATTAATTGGAATCACAAATGGACTGAATGGAAAGATGAGAAAAGGATGAGTTAGAGGGGTCATAGAAATTTTTATGTAATATTGATAAATATGAATCATGAAGAATCAATTTTGACTATATTTTTATGGGTCTCAAAGTATCATAGAAATTATTGAAATGGATATGAGTATGTAGTAGTAGTTCCTAGTCTAACCCATTTCATAAATAAGTGTCGAATAAAATGTATAGATCATATAATCCGAGGAAAGTGACCAAATTATAGTGGCCTTAAAAATGTTACTAACTACAAGAACATACATTAAAATAACAACATATCTAATTATCCACAAGATAGTTATACCACATATGAAAAAACCACATAAACCTACACATATACCCTATTCTGAAAATGAAATGCTACATGATGAAGAAATCAAAACATTTTGAGAAATTTGTTCACCCACTATCTAATCCTTCAAATTTAATCTAATAAACTACATAAAAAAACTATTAAAAAATATAACCATTATATATAAGTATTATTCTATATCACCCCCTAAATTTTGTATCTAGAGCCTCTAGGGTACAATAAATTCACCATAATGTAGAATCTAGTTATACCAAAAATATATAGGGAAATAAAATATCCCTTTTATTGAATGTTATTCCATGGAACGATACTATAGAGTTGTAGGCCATTAAATATTTACACTTATCATATAAATCATATTTCAACTCAAATTTCACTTCAATGTAATATCCAAGATAATATAGGGCACTAAAATTATTCACCATCACAACTTGAAAAAAATTCTTCCAATAGTTTATCATCACTATCAAGATCTAAATAAATTATGTATTAGTATCTAAAACAATTTTGTCACATTTGACCACATGTGTTGAATCAATCATGTAGTGATGAATCCAAGAGAATTCTAACACATATTACATATCATGGTACCATGGAGGAATATCCAAATGGTAAGACAATATCCTGACACAATTTATAATATCAAATTGTCCAAAACCCTCTTCTCAAGATTCCCTCTATTTGAAAATCCTTGATTCTCAAGTTTTTAAGTCACCCAAAATATTATTTCGTAGAACACATTAATCTCAAAGGGTTTCATAATATTTTCAATATAATATAATGAAATTTACTAAGTCATTAATAACCAAATGATTATCAAATAAACTATCATATAGGACTTTTGTATTAATCATTTACCTATAACTACTAACTCTCTGTCCAAATTCCAATATAGTATAAAGAGACATGGTTAACCCTAGAGAGATTCAATATAACCTATCTAAATAAAATCCTTGAAACTGTTAATGTAAAAATCCCAACCAATGTTATATGATCATCCTAGGATCCAATAGTCTCTAGAATAAATTCCCATAACATATCATTTAAAACATGGTTCATTATATCTGACTGTTTATCAAATTGAAAATGACAGGATGTACTCAATTTCATCTAGGTATCAAATTCCATATATAATTCCTACAAATTAATTGTAGTAAATTATTTTTATCTATCTGCTATGATGCTTAGTATAAATTCTAGGATGTATAAAATTTACCATAAAAATAGAATTACCAAATCATACACTTAATGGTCGTCTTGAATCAGTATGAAGTGAGACATCTTCATCATCCAATGGACTGTCATGAAAATTTTATAGTGTTTCCTCATGATTTTAGGTAATCCCATAAATATTTCTTTTTTCACATAATCCCACATCCTCATTGACCCCAAATGTTTATGGTGTAATTCAAAATGACACAAATGCTCATCCTTTTTCATCATGAAGGTAAGGCATCGTGAAAAAAACTATTGAAATATCTCCCCAAACATATAATCAAACTAAATATTAAATTTTAATGCTACATCTCTATCTAGAAGGGATATAAATACAACATTGATGGATGACATGATCTTGTCATTCCCTGCATCATTGAAATGGAAACTAAAACACTCGAAATAACATAGATCACTCTATCATCATATGGGGATAAAATTTTTATAGAGTAATACACTGAAAATTGATCATATATTACAACATAATTACTATAAAACCCACAGCTATAATTTATACAACATAAAAAATAATACAGAAAAACTGAATATGATCTTTCAATAACTACATGATCATCAAATACATATATTATCAATTTATCCATCACAATGACCAGACAGAATTACCCCCTAATCGATCCTCTCAAAGATAATATTTTTGTTGGATTTTCATAGTGGGAGAATCTAAAATAAAATTACATTTCTTTAGAGAATATTCGATATCAATATGAAATTTTATAAGGACTCTGCCTTATTACATTACATAGTATTTAATTTTGGTCACAAATTTACATCCTTTCACATTGATGATTTTTTTCATATTTTGGATTTTTAGAAAATTGGTATATAACACATACATAACATTCAACATTAATACAAAGCAGTTACAACAAATAAATAATTCATTTATTCGAAAATATAAAACATTTCAAATAAAAAATGTTTTCTTCACCAAATCGTCATTACATTTATCATGAATTATTTTTTTCTCTTACACATCTTTATAACCTATAAAAATCATTTAGAAAATTGGGATGAGCACAAAAATCCTAGTAAGGGATATAAAAAAAATGAACGAAAACATTAGTCAATGAATACTTGGAACATATGAAATAATTTAAAAAATACATACTTCTAACCCATATAAACATACTTTGTGAAACCTTAAATTTATAATAGATTTAAAAAAACATATAGAACATAAATAGAAACATAAATATATCCTGGTGCATTACTTAAATAATATTCTAACCCTGTTAGCTACCTTATAATTTGAAACCCTCATGGATACTATATAATGTAACCCTCATAGCTACATTATTGTGTAACCATCAATGTTACACTTAGCATAACCACACAGCTATCCTCCAACATACACATACCCAATGAATTGGATAGAGATATAGGTAACACCATTAATCTTATCCAATTCCCATTAACCAAAACCTAATCATTCAACATGATTAATTTCATAAAAACAATGATTTTGAATTTGGTAAAATGGAATTTTAAAATTTGGTTTTAAATGAAAAGACCCTTACTAATAACATTTAATTGATGTGAGAATACATAGAATGATATTAATATGTCACTACACTATTAATACACATAATACAATATAATATAAAAACATTATCACTTAAATGATCGCAAAACCACATAATGAATGACGTATATGGTTAAACCAAATAATAGAAATTGGGTTAAGAATTCTCTTACCTATGTTTTCTTTTACTTAAATTGTTTTTATACATTTTTTATAGTAGTTAAAATATTGTTATTAATTTACAAATAAAAAATATTAATGTTTATAATACCTCATATGATCATTTCATAATTTCATTTCACCTTTTAAATATTTTCACCTTGTTACATCCATTTTTTCTGGTGTATGATTTCCATAGCCGGTGTGAATTGCATTCCCCTATCTTATGGAAATGAAAATCCATAAGTGGTATGAAATGGTATTAATATTTTTACATAAAATTAATGAATTACATATATCATTTTAGTTCGATGATATGCAGATTAATCATTATATAAATCGTTAATGATGATTGTTAGTTTAATTTGATGAATTATGATCATTATGAAGCACCTCTGTACTATTGATAACAATTATGCATATGCACTACTTCTACTACCTAAAATAAGTTATATCACAAAAATTAAAATATTTTACAACAATTAAAATATTTTTACAACTATATTTGAACGATATAAAGAAAATTGAAGTCGCGTCATCTACGATGTTAATAAATTGACGCATCACGAATGATGTTTTTTATTTTTAGAATATGATGAAGATGATTGGTATAAATAAGATGAATCTTTCCATAAAAATGATAAATATCCATAATATATATCCTACTGTGTCATTAATTCCTATTGAATAAGGGTTGGTTATGATAATATAATAAGATAATTGATTTGAAAAGAAAACACAAGAAAAATGAAAGAGGATTCTTACCTCTTGATATATTTTCTTTGATATCATCTTTAAGGCCATTATATTTGGACTTTTGGTGAGACAAGTAGGACTTGGACGTGGGAATGTACCATGGGGAAGGGATTTTGAAGAATTTAGACATTTCTCAATTCTTGAGGGGTGTGAGAGGAAGAGGGTTATAAAGATGATATTTATAGTATAGGAGAGGTGATATTTTACATTATTTTAATCAATATTGTAAGAAAATTTTCCAAGGCTATGATTATTATTCATTATTATGATAAAAATTGTAGAGAGATAATTTCAGTTAGAAAAAAGTAATCTTTCCTCATCCATGATGTTAAAAATAGGTCTTTTAACTGATAATATGAATATATGGTATTTTTCTATATTTCACTATTCAGAAAAACTTCATGAATTTCATTAAACACCCAAAAATTCACCCTAAACATATTTTTATGTGTATAATTCAAATATAAAATCCATTTTTTTAAAATAAATTTTTCGGTAAAATGAATTTAATTTTAAAATAAATTCATAATTTTTTCAAAAATAAGAATTTTAAAACAATAACTCATTTCTAAACTCATTAAAATCTTAATCAATATGTCATTATGTTAAAGACTTAATAAAATAAAATTATAATACAATTTATGATTCAATAGGGTCATATTACTGTTCCTATGAAAATTCATAAGGGTATGTCACTATTCACCAAAAAAATAAGTTGCCTTTATTAGACTCCAAATAATATATTTGTCAAAACCATAGATGACCATTTTTTAAATTCAAAACATAAAACAAGAAAATTATGTTTTAAAGGATATTTATAAAAAAAATAATTAAAACATGGTTTCATGCATTACAATTTATTTTTAAAACCTTAGGGAGTTACATTATCTCTACCGTCTGTAAATTGTGTCCTCCCAATTTTATTTAATTATTAACCATGTGAGGGTAACATTCCCCCATAGTAATTTCAGTCTCCTATGCTACTTCATCAACAACATAGTTTCTCCACAAAACCTTTTCCGGGTGAATTACCTTATTCAACAATACTTGTTCCCTTTGGTCAATAATTTGAACTAGTTTATTTTCTGACGAAAGGATCCCATCGAACTGAACTGATTTTCGGCTTATGAGATGAGATGAATCTAGAACATACTTTTTCAACATTGAAACATGAAAAACATTATGTACTTGAGATAAAATAAGAGGCAAAGCTAATCAATATGTGACTGGTCCATCATTCTCTATGATTTCATAAGTTCAAATGAACATTGGACTTATCTTTTCTTTCTTACCAAAATGAATAAAACTTTTCCCCGATGAGATTCTAAGATATAAATAATCACCTACCTGAAAAGAAAAGTATTTCCTCTTATTGTCTTCATATACTTTCTACCTACTCTGAGCTGTCCTCATGAGTTTCTTGGATCATCTTCACATTCCTAGCCACATCATCATCAAATTTTGGGGCTATAAACTTCTTTTCCATAATTTTATCCCATAAATATGTAGCTGAACATTGTTTCCCATACAATTCTCAAAAGGGTTTCATCTCTATACTGGATTGAAAAGTGTTATTATAAAAAATCTCAACTAAAGAAAGAGGTTGATCCGAACATCCCTGGAAGTCCATTGAACAAGGTCAAATCATATCCACCAAACACTTAATTACTAATTATGACTACCCATCTGATAAAAAATGGTAGGCTATACTAAAATTTAATTTTGTGCCCAACGACATCTGATGTACCATAAAAAAATTGATGTGAACTGAGGATCCCAATAAGATATAATGGAAAGAGTCACTCCATGTAACCTGACAAATCACTTTAAGGTAGAATTGAGAAATGTGATCCAATGATATTGTATCTCGAATGGAAGGAAAATATATAGATTTTTTTAGCTGATAAAAAATAACCCAAATTGCATTTTAACCTTGATAATTCTTATGAAGTCACATCATATCCATGGATTTATTCTCACATTTCTATTATGGAACTGTTTGCGATGAATAATCCCCTTAGATAACTTACACTATGCTATAACCTATTAACATTTCAAGCATTTCACTGTAAAATCTATAATATCTCTTTTCATTCCATCACACTGGTTATACTATTGATTCTATATATTTATCCTAACACTAACAAGATGAACTAAAAACAGAGAACTATTAGCTTTACACAACAAATCTTTTTTAAACTATGAATCACAAGGCTCCAACATTATTTTTTAATATCTTATAACACAATCTTTTTTATGGTAAAATTTTGTAAACATACACATTTTTACCATTCTACATTTTTTATTCCTCACAATATTGCTCATGTGCTTTCATAATTCTATCTAATAATGATGACTTCAGTGAAACCTGAAACAAAACAAATTTGTTTCTTTCAGAAATAACTTCATTTACAAAATTCATCAACTCGTTAATCAAGGGTTTATGTTCCAAAAGTAAGGTGGTTAGTGAAGCGTGATGATTTCAACTCATTGAATCCACCACATTGATTGCCTTTCCGAGATGATAACTGATCGTAAAATCATAATCAATTTTTAATTCAATCCATCTTCTCTACCTCTTGTTTAATTATATCCACGAGAATATATACAAAAAAACATTATGGTCGGTATATATTTTACATTTGGATCTATATAAATGATGCCTCAAAATTATCAAAGAGAAAACCATAGTTGTGAATTACAAATCAAATGGTGGATAATTTAACTCCTGTGGTTTTTGTTTTCATGAAGCATATGCAATTACCTATTCCTACATCATCGAAACAACACCAAGTAACTTCATTGAAAAATCATTATAGAAGAACCACACACCATTTCGGGAAAGAAAGGAATAAAATAGAGCCTTCACCAATCTCTTCATTTATTATTGAAAACAGACATCAAATTCTTCTATCAAAAAACATTTAAAACATTTTTCATGTTAACATAATTAGCTGTATATATAATCATGCAATGGTTTTAACAAACCATCAATTATATCATACTAATTCAAGAAAACTGTGTATATATGTAACATTTTAGGTCGTTTCCATTCATCAACATCTTTTTATGAAAGGAAAAACATCTATTAAATTATTATTGACAATGTTCCCAAGAAAAAAATATATTGTGACAAAAAAAGCAGACATTCTATATTTTCTATAAAATATCTTTTCCTGTATGATTTCCAAAACAACCTTTCGATGTTTTTGATGACCCTATTCACTCTTATAAAAACCCATAATGTCATCAATAAAAACAACCAAAAACATATCCAAGAAATCAAGAGATATTTTATTCATACGATCCATGAATATAATATGTTCATTAGTTAACCCAAACAAAATAACAACAAATCCATAATGGACATATCTTGAAAATATTTGTTTAGGATTTCATCCTCCTTCACCTCTAAATGATTGAATCTAGATCTCAATTCAATCATAGAGAAATATTATGCTCTATGGAGATAATGAGACTATCCATTAGTATGAGGCAGAAGATAATTTTTTTAATAGTGATGTTATTGAGTTCTCTATAATCAATGCAATGTTTCATGGAACCATCATTATTTTTTATGAAAAAAACATGATCACCCCATTGTGAAGTGCAATGATGAATGAATTTGTTATTAATAAACACCTATTAATAATTTTTCATCTTAACAAGTTCTATTTAACATATTTGATATGGTGGTATTATAATAATATTAACATCATGAGCAAAGTCAATTGTGAATTCAAATTCCTGATCAGTTATGACGTCAGATAACTCATCAAGAAATAAATTATACTATTCACTTACAACTCGAACAACATTAATTTGAACAGTTCCCTTAATTTCAAAAATATGAGGATGATAATATTAATTTAAATCTTTTAACTTTTTCTCAGAATCCTTATATGTTATCAATAATAAGGGTTCATTCAGGTATACAAACATAAAATATTTTTGAAGAAAACTTCTTTATATCAACTGTGAATCATAGAATGAAGAATAGAAATCCATTTCATTCCAGAATTCCATGATAGAATACTATGGGATAAAACAACAATGTTTTTATGTTAGTTCTATCCATATACCACAATATAAATATTCTTATTATTCCTCTTGGTGATAATATTCCCCACTGTGTTTTAACAATATGTTATGGTCTCATTTGTTTAGGTTATTTTTCAAATTTGCAATAAAATTATTCATAAATAAAGGATTGTGTAGAAACTGAATAAAAAATCATTAATGAAATCCCAGTAAAAAATAATGGTACCTGATCCAATAACATTGGATGACCCGATGTATATTGACATAGTTGCAAAGGATCTCACTCAACCATTCTTCTTATAATCCAGCTTCCTCGCATCATTCATATCTCTCTTTGGGTAAAAATTTTTATAGTGACCCATCACAACACATTTAAAACAAGTAACATTTTTCATATCACGATTATTATTAGGATCATTTTCATTATAATATCGGGCCAAGACACCAAACATACCAAATCAAAAACACATCCCAGTTTTGGTAAGGCATTACCGAGGGAGATTCATTCCACAGTTTTTACAAACATAAAATAGAAATTTCTTACCATCAGATATCTTTGATTGATTCTCACCCATCAATATCCATCTGAAACTCCTCATCTCTATATTTTTCAATGTGAATGTGATCATCATAAACCACCATTTCTAGCCTCTCAGTAAATTATTAATCTTTCTTATTACTTTTGAATTAATGAAAGTACAATTCCATTTGATACCATGGCCTTAATCCTATGTAAAAGCGTATGATTTTTCTATCATTATCCAGAATAATATTTGGAGAAAAGATCATCAGTTGGGTGAATTTTTATTCATAAAAAACCACTTAATCTTCCTTCTTTTACATAAATTCAATGAATTACTTCTCCATTATATGTTTATCCACCTTAGGAAAATATTTTTCCAAGAGAAGATCATTAAATTCATCTAACTCTATGGATTAATTATCCTCATTATCCATGATGTTATTATACATTGACCACCACTAATCATCTTAACCTAAATAATTATAAATGGAAAGACATAATTTTTTATTTTCTAAACATCCCATAAATTTGAATATCTTTTCACGGGAATTAATCCAACTTTCAGCTTCTACTATCTCAGAAGATTCATTGAAAGAAGAAGGGTGTTGCCTAATAAAATGTTGCACTATCATCACATGACATTGTGGTAATTATATTTTTCTATTGGATGGATGCCACCTCCATTTATTAAATATGTCTAATGATCCATTACTATCACAAACTGCATGGGTCCAATCCCTACAATTCCAAGATGCATATTTATAAGGATATCATTCTGTCTCTGCCACTCCACTTAACATTCCCAGTTTCTTCTTTGGAAAACAATTATGAACCAACATATATTTTTTTGAATTGAAATGCTAATATTTAAATTATGATTCATTTAAAATTAACCATATAGTTAAATATCATTAATGGTATTCTATTAACATCAACCTAAATCCTAGAGTTTTCTAATACATCATTTGATAGAAACTGTAAGGACCCATCCTTATTACATTATATAATATTTAATTTTAGTAATGAACTGACTTCTATTAACAATAATGATATTTCTTTCATATAGTTTTATTTAATTGGGATAAAATGCATACATAACATTCCACATTTATACACTGTAGATAGAACAAAAATGAACCCATTTCTTCCAAAACATAAAAGTTTTCAAATAAAACATGTTTTCTTCCCCAAATCATCATAACATTTATATTGGATCCCTTATTTGTGTTTAAATCATTGTAACCTATGAAACTAATTTAAAAACATGGGATGATTACAAAATTCGTATTAAGTGATATAAAAATTAGGAAATTAAACATTAGATCAGGAATACTTGTAACAGATGAAATCATTTTAAAAGGACATACTTATCACCCATACAAACATAATTTTTGATACATGGGATTTATATTAGATTTCCAAAAAACCTATAGAAAGTAAATAAAAATATAAATGTATCATTGTGAATTAATTAAATAATATTTTAATCCACTTTTATACCATTTAATTGGTATCCCTCACAGCTACCTTACAATGTTATCCTCACAACTACCTTGTTGTGTAACAATTTTAGACACACATGGTGTAACCATATAGTCGACCAAAAACATAAACATAACCCATTAATTTTGGGGAGATATAGGTACCATCTTTATTCATAATCAATTCCCAAGAACCAAACAATAATCATACATTATGAATAATATCATTAAAAACATTGCTTTCGAATTTTTTAATATAGAATTTTAAAAGATATTTTTAAAGGAAAGTACCCTTACAAGTATCATATAATTTAAATAAGAATATAGAGAATGATTGTAATATATGTATACACTATAAAAATAAATAATTAAATAGAATATAAACCAAAATTACTTTCATAAATTATATCAAAACAACAAAATAAATGAAGTAAAATGATAACAAAAAGAATGGAATTTGTGTTAAGGAATACCTTACCTCAGGATTTTATTATTTCAAACTTGCTTAAAACTTCTATAGAATGGTTAAAATAATTTTATTAATATATTAAAGAAAATTATTAATGTTTATAATACATTTTATTATCCTTTCATGACATCATTTCACATTATAATTATTAGTATTTTGTTTCATCCATTGTCTTGGGTGCATGATTTCCATGGTCGATTTGTATTTTATTTCCCAATCATATGTAAATGAAATTAAAAAATAATAATGTAATGGTATTCATATATTTCCATAATATTAATTTCTTCCATAAATCATTTTTATATGGTATGAGGATGAATCATTAGTGATGATCATTAGTTTAATTTGGTGAATTCTGATCGTTATGAAGCACCAATATTTTATTAATTAAGAGTATGCATAAGCAATAGTTCTAGAACATAAAAAAGTATATATCATAAATTTTAGAATCTGTTTAGACCATTAAAATTGTTTTACAACTAGCTTTGAAGTAAGAAAATGAAATTGAAGACACATAGTCCACAATATTGGTAAATTGACGTATCAGAAACAATGTTTTTTATTTTTATAATCTGAGGAATATGAGAGGAATAATGATGATTAATATGTATCTAAACATGATTTAAATCTAGAATATTTTTCATACAAGACATTTCATTCGTCTTGGATATGGGTAGTGGAAGAGAGTATAATAAAAGTAATGAATTGAAAAGAAAACATAAGAAAACTGAAAGAGGATTCTTACATCTTGATATCTTCTCCTTGAGATGATCCTCATGTACTTTGATTTTTTCCTTTTAGTGAGACCTACATGTCAGGGATGTGGGAAAGACCCTTGGGGAGGGGTTTTGGCAGAACATAGGCAATGACCAAGGTTGAGGGGAGTGGGAGGAAGGGGGGAACCAGTGAGGTATTTATAGTGGAGATGAGATATTTTATATTATTTGAATAATTATTTTAATAATTTGTTCTAAGACTTTGAATAGACGTCATTTTTATGATAAAAATAGTAAAAAGATCTTGTGAGTTCTAAACTAGTGGGCTTACATATTCCATGATGTTTAAAATATGGTATAAAACTGATAATTTCAATATACGGTATTTTACCATGTTTCACTCTTTATGAAAACATCATGAATTTCTGAAAAATCCCAAATAATCCCTGTAACCATTTTTCTACTTGTAGAATTCAAAAATGTGATCGATTTTTTGAAAATAATTTTATAAATAATATTATTTTAATTTTTAAATAACATCATAATATATTCAAAAATAACATTTTTAAAACTCTAATTCATTTTTTATGACCTTGAAAAATTAATCATGATATAATTATCCTAAATAGATATGAAAATAGAATAATAATACTATTTAATAATCCTTAGGGTCAAATTAATATTCATATTAGTATTGTTATGGTTATGTTAGTATTCACCAAAAAACAATTCGGTTCTTTCGGACTCCAAATAACTAACTGATCACATATATAGATGATCATTTTTTAAAATTCAAAACATAGATGTAGAAGAATTGTGTTTTAAAGGATATTTATTACTAACTAATTAAAAAATGTTCATGAATTTAAATTTATTTTGTAATCCTTACGGTATTATAAATTTATTCATAGTCTCTGTCCAGTGCCTATACCTCATATTCAGATCTTTTTAATAGAAAATGAATTACACGATCTTGTGGTACACAAAAAATATTAACCTATTACCAAATAGTTAATATCTCCATCACATCAGAAAATGAAGAAAAAAACATTCTTTATATCATACATTGAATTTTTTCTTGCGTGGGATAACAACTAATGCGACTTGTACATGACTATCGGATTCCTCTACATCAGCATAGTACCCAATACAACACTTTAGGGATCACTATATAAAGAACATACAATCCCAGGCATTGAAATAATCCTTAAATGATCACTATTTAATGTACAATTATGTTATGTGATAGTGTATTAACAATAATCTGATAATTAATACATAAAACACATTTTTCAGATTCGTAATCAGTGATTAGAGATATAAAAATTCATGAATAAACCATAAATATTAATCTAAAATCCCATATAATATCGATATGTCAAACACATTATTATAATGATAAAAATAAATTGCAACTTTGAATTTCTCCAAGAATACTAAAATAACTACATAAACAATTATATTCCAGTGGAAATAAACCTCATGAATATAGAAGTCGAATTTTAATAATTTGGCATAATGATAATGTAATCAATGTGTAATAATAATATATCAAGGTGATTTGTAGGAATATTTTCATTCCTACAATATATTAATTAAATATCCATAATTACAATGATAAAAGTGTCATGATATGGATTTAAAATAAAATTAATGAGAACAATGAAGACCACTCATTAATTTTTCAAACCTAATATGATGAAAATATATACATATAGTCCATACCGAATATAAAAAGTTACTATGGGAATATCCTCTTCTATTAAATGTATCTGATGGTACCCATAGTGATGATCAGTCATTGAAAATAAATGTTATCCTAAAAACATTTCAAATAAATCATCAATCATTATTAATGGGTAAATTATCTTATATATTGGTTTATTTAGTTTCATTTAATTTTCACATATCTATAGACTACTATCCATATTCATGGAAAAATATTCCAATTATCCCTAAGGATACACACTCAGTCTTATAAATCCATTCACATATAAGAATTTTTTATATACCTTAAACTTTCTCAAATCATCTTCATCAATTCAATAATGATGTATCAATGTCATTTTTCCCTCAGTATGAGCTCGGTCATAAATTTATTTAAAATTTTAAATTGAAGGACTATGATTTCATCTGGGAAAACATCTCAAAAACTATCCACTATAGGAGGGATGATTTATAAGTTTACATCTAATTATATAGAACTACAATATATATATACATGGGTTATGATGACTATATTGTTTTCTAGGTCTTATTACACCCCCTTTTCCATGTTCCCACTCCCATTTCCATACAAACCTTTATCCTATAGGTATACTGAATGATACATTCCCCTATTAATTGTTGATGTGAGCTCGATAATAGGATAAAATGTCTTTAATGAATATATCACTGAAAATATTCATCAACATGATCTTAAATTCACATAGATGGCCATAGGAAATAATAAATATAGTAATATTTTGAAAAAAATTTATTTTTTTGATATTCTTTCCCCAGAATGTGTCATGAGGATATAAATACAATGTTTATCTAATCGTTAAATTTCATACAAAGATAATTTTTTATATATAATGGAATAATAATATACTGAATGAATAAATGTTTATTATAATGTAGATTTATTCAAAATCATATGTCCAACTGTAGACTGTTCGAATGTACTTATGTATATAATCTCACCCATCATGTACATAATATCTTTCTATGCAGAAAAGGGTCTGTCAGTGTGGTGATGAATTTTCCTGAGTCATCAATGTTTATATTGTCAGGGTCTATATCTAAGGACCCCTACCTTCACCATGATATATCATACATAGTAATGAATTTGTAAACATATAACAAAATAATTATAGGTGGCCCATTATTACACATCAGTGCATCCACTTATTGTCTTCGTGCAAGATGTACTATATTCTCCCTTCTAAAAAAATATCACCTAGTAGAACCTCTTCAAAAAATAACAATCTAAGAAGAAATATTCCACTCCACCTATCTTCTACTATAAATAAAATCATAATTCTTCCACCTCCCACTACCGAAAGAGTAACTCACAATAGCAATGGTAAATTTAATCATTAATGTATTTTACTTCAGAAGAAACCATAAAAGATAATACTCCAATATCCCTTATCAAAATTCAATGTCTTGACATTAATATCTATGTATGTAATATTTTGAAAGTCTATAAATAGTCAATTAATATTCAGAATTAGTCTAATATAAATGTTCTTAACATTATAAACATTATTTCAATCCAAAAGAGTTGAAAATAATTGAAACATTATAAAATGATAAGACTACGAAGAAACATACCAAATCCCTTGAGAAATATATAAAAACAGTTATGATACATCATGATGTTGGATTATAGGGATTTAAACCAAAATGAATAATTCCTTGATGATTTATTATATATGTCCATCAAACTATAATATTATTACCAATGTCAATAACACCTCATAGAGCGACCATGATATATAATTGAATTTATCATTATCCTCTTTTCAATTATATTCATAAAAATATGGATGTTATAATAGATGATTCCATCATATCACCTAATATTAAATGGATAAATAGTAACATAAAATATTGGGAGATAGTGTATTTGAATTTCTCCAAAATAATAATCCACCATCCTCTGTTCTCCTACATTATGAGAAAGAAAGATATATATGATTTTCAGTTGGTGTGTGTTTACAACCTAAATCAAAAGATCACGTTCAAGAGTGCACTGACATGTATCCTCCTGCTTAGATTTAGGTAGAACAAGTGATTCATTCCTAACAAGATCATTGTGGTTTCTCTTAGGTGGTATTTTTATAGAATTCTTAATTTACTAATAGAACACATGTATAAACTTTCTCACAAGATCATTAAATATGATACATGGAACACTTATGGGATTCCAATAATAAGATTCATACGAGGAGAAACCCATATAAAAGGTATAATGATCGTATTTTAACCAATGGCTTAACCCTCATCTTTTATACCACCACATTAGTGAAAATAATATATATATAAATATATATATACACACACACACAAAGACACACACACCCATAGATATATATATATATATATATATATATATATATATTTATATATATATCACAACACCTGAAAAATTCTATCAATCTAAATCCAGCATAGATATGTCACCAACATTAACCATAAACCATTCCACTTAAGTAACAAAATTCTATAGAACACAATATATATATATATATATATAACATTACGCTATACATAACATCATGTCTTAAATAACTATGAGACCATTAGCCGGAATGATCACCACACAGCCTCATGAATGCCTCCGTAAATTCCATGGGATGTCAACTAGAAAACATGGTCTAATGATGTTATTGTGGTGAGAATTTACCCTCAATATCAGAGTTTCATATAGATAGAATAATTAATTAAAATATAAAAAGTGAATGAATTATACACAACATACATAGAAGATGGTGATAATAATTTTCTGATAAAATGTCCAATGCAATATGTACAATCACTCATGCATGTATTGATTGATAAAAATAATCATATATATAAAAAAACACGAGAAAATATACAATATTAGATGGATAATTATAAATAAAATATCCTCTACAGTGATTTCTAGGAGAATCCTGAGCTCTGGATCAACCATATGATTTTAACTCCATAGTATAAATCACATCACAAGTAACCACCATTAGACCAAGTAACTACAGATCTAGACCACTACCTCAGTGCATGAGAAGCATGATTTGGGTGTCAGATATGATTAGTAGGCCACTGCCAATAGTGTATAAAGAATAATCGATTATTTGAATGTAAATTCAATTATTGTGTAGATTTATCAATAATGTGTTCAATAAATAATCATAAATAAGTTGGTTATGTTTTTAAAGGGACAAATGGAATTCCAATGTTACATTATTATGTTCCTAAATTCGTCTAAAGACATGGTGAGAATTATATATTTTCATACATGGAATTTTTTCAATGTTATAACTACAATAGTGATGGACCCATGTATTAGATCCACATTTTCGAAACAATAATATATATATATATATTTAGTGTTAGTAATAAAAATGTATCATAATTGTAACATTCAAAGAAGAATAATTCAATCATTAGATGAATCCATGAATGTCATTCAGCCTAGAGGATGCAACCTTTAATTTGATAAAAAAAAATTATTATATCATTAAGAAGTGTCATTAAAGATTAATGGTATATAGGAATCCATGGTCCATCCATGGAAGTCCATAAAAATAAATACCAAGTATCATACAATGATCACTATAATTATCCATCACCTTAATAATCAGCCCAATTAGATCCATAAATAGGTGTACCCAGTATTACTCTTGATATGGGAAAATGGAATAATCCACTAATCCTATCATATAAATCACACATAGGGGATCAATTATCACTTGTGTCATGCTATAATAATATTTTCATAGAGACCATCCAAGGTGTATCATATATATATTTTTTATGACGCATTGGATTAGTAATAATAATCATCATAGGATAAAATACATGGATATTAAAAAAGGGAAAACCTAACTATCTCTCAAGGAATATCATTTATCAAAAAATATATGTGAAAATCAATATTAATATGTATTACGAACCCATTATAACTCAATGTGTGGCATAAGTATATCACCCATTGAGTTTGTTAATGGTATATAACTTAGGAACCATATAGATCTCATGGTATATTACATAATCATCTTCCCACCCATCCCATTAAATTTAATATACTAGGGTGTTGGATCCATTGTAAGATATATATGATACTAATTATAGTATCAAACTATGGTGTAGATACTCAATATACAAGAGGTGCTGAATTGTGTACTAAAAAACCATTTAGGAAATTTTATATAAACAAAATTTACAACACCTCTATGTTATACTAATTTTCTTGATTCTGGAAAAGTTATTCTGGAAATGAAACTTAACAAATGTTTAGAACAACAATGATCCTACCATAAAGTGTATAGAATCTTATTAAATCATTTTACAACTCTAAGGAAGTTTAAGATATTTATACATTCCTAAACAACAAAAATTACAGCAGAAAACAAAACTGAAACACTACAAGTAACAAGTAGTAAATACATTAACCTAATGATAAGGGTATCTAACAACATTGGATAAAAGTCCCTTTATTTTTACATTCAAGAAGATATATCTTACCCAAACCCAGGTAATCCCCAATCAAAAGATTAGTATCTATCTTGATATCCTTGAAGGCCCTCGATTTGTAACGAAATTGGAACATCTGACTTCACAACTAGAAGTCTCTTCTTTTAAGGGCATCGCTCCTCTGCACAAAGCAATTCTGCACGATAAAAAGTTTGAAAAATCCATTCAAACATTCTCCACAAATCCTGAGAGTTTGTAAGAGTATCTCTTTCTATAAATCACTACAACATTATATAAGCTAGTTCTACCAAAGGTAATGTACTAAAAAAGTACTGATCTCATTCAAATGAGATCCTATTTAAAGGAATTGCTTCAATGGTCAGAT
Organism: Viscum album; assembly: GCA_963277665.1. NCBI lineage: Eukaryota > Viridiplantae > Streptophyta > Magnoliopsida > Santalales > Viscaceae > Viscum > Viscum album. Next base: position 1,727,347,560 of record OY728119.1, on the reverse strand, counting down.
CCCTCCTCCAACGGTCATATTTTTCCTTCAATTTCAATGTGACCTGTACACATGTCACTAAAAAATGGTTATTTAGTAACTGAATTCACAACATCGTTTTATAACCAATACATGTGTATGAAAAAAAATGGTTATATAAGAAAATTAATTTTTCAGAGTTTAAGAAAAAATGAATGTTTTTCGTCTAAAAAAATTCTATTAGGACTCTATAATACATGAATATTCGGATTCTGTTTATCAGAAGAATTCGGAGTGTAAATTTCATGGAAACTCAGAGTCTTTAATTAAATAGAATTAAGAGTCTGAATTCATAAGAGTTTGGAATCTAAATTTAAAATGTTTGGAGTATGAATTCAGAAGAGTTCAGAGTCTAAAAATAGAACGTTCATAGTATGAATTCAGATAACTTGGAGTCAGAACATAGAAGAGTTCAGAGTCTGAATTCAAAGAACTCGAAGTTAGAACTCAGAATGTTCGGAGTCTAAATTCATATCCTGAAATAATAATTCTTGATATATTTTTATATATATGATTCCTAAGTTTAAGATATGATGATAAATTTTATACTTATAGACAAAATGATCAATGAAAAACATTTTCAATGTAATGGCTCAGACCTCTCCGGCCCATTCCGTTGTCGAAAAGAGGGCCATGAAATGTTCTGGAGGGTAGAAGGGACTTTTCCCACACTTTTCAAAATTTTGTAACTATACGCCGTGTAGTGTGAGTACACGACGTGTACCACCATGTTGGGTACACCCCGTGTTGAAGCTGTGTCCTTGCCGTGTGAAATAAATGACTACGTGTTATTTATCCCATACTACACGCCGTGTAGTTCCTCCCCCCGTATGCGTTACCCTCAAACCGTGTGTTGAACAGTCAACGTTCGTGTGTTGTGTTGAAGCAGTGTCCTTATCGTGTGAAATAAATGAGTACATGCCGTGTAGCCCATACTACATGCCATGTAGTTCATCCCCGCATACGTGTTACCGTCAAACCGTGTGTTGAGCAGTCAATGACTGTTTGCCGTATTAAAGGTCGTGTTGGAATCTGCATGGCAACCGTCTGAAATGGCCGAGTACATGACATATACTATAATGTACACATCGTTTAATTTAGTTTTGATCGCCTATAAAAGGATGGGGCCTCTCCTCCATTTCAAATTATCCCTCTCCTCCCCTATCCTTCGAGCAGAGCTCTCCCAAAAGACTCTGAATCTACTTTCTTCCATAACATCTTCATCCGAGCTCCGATTTACGATCTGCCAGCGACCACGAGATCGTAACGACGAGGCGGATCTTATGATCTTGGAACTCTTCTTCCTCTTTGAATTTTCGTCCATACTTCCACCAAATTTGTTCTTGCTAGATATTTCCAGAAGCGACGGATTCCAACGGATGTCTTCTAATGTTTATCTGGGGGAGCGTTGTTATCAGAACCTGTTGAGGTATGGATCTTACCTTCGTCTCTCTAAATTGAGCATCATGTGGGGTGGGTGTCCTCTTGTTTACATGAATCACATTTGAACCAGTTTTAATAATGATAATAACTGGCTTATATAACGGGGATGGGATGTTTGTGAATGCAGTTACAATATTTATAACCTGTGATATTATGTTGTGAATTGAATAGGCTTATGCTGAATGAAAATCACTGTAGATGGGGGCCTTTTCTGGTGCAATGAAATGATTCCCTATTTTTCTAGACCGTTTATTGATGGAAACTTTGTGGAATGTGGAAATTGGTTAATCACGTAAAGTTATTTGATTAAATGAAAATCTGGAACCCTTTTGTGATCACCCTATTGAACAAAACTGAAATAATAAACATGTGGGTGATGATTAGGGTTTATTTATGTGGGGGGGGGGTATTTTTGTGGGTTGTTGTGGATCAGATGAGCAGTGGGGCTGTGGTTGGCTTGGTTGTGGGTTGGTGTGAATTCTATATTGGTGATGGGCAGGAGGGATGCTATAAATGGTATCCAGGGATGATGATGTATGATTGTATGTATGTTTTTGGTTATGATGGTTGGTGGGGCATGGTAATGGAATGGGAATAATAATATATGGGTTTGGTTATTTAATAAGAAGGAGTTGTTTGTGTTTCTTGTGTTGTCCTAACATGATTTGTGGATATAAGGGATATGTTTTATGAACAATCGATGTGGTTTCTTGTGGATAATTTCCCAGTAGTCAAAGAACTAATAAACTAATTTTGTTTTAACATGAAAACCTAAATGGGGATGGGTTTGTTTGTTGTATGCATTCTTCGTAGTAGAAGTGCCGAGGCAGAAGCTCAATTTATCTATTTAGAAGACATAGGTTTGGCTGTGTGTTTGGTATACATATATATATATATATCTGTATCTATGTGTTTTGTCGCACCCCACCAATGTTGAGCACTTAGTGCCAAACAGTCCCATTTCAAGGGAGAGGGTGTTTTCCCCTTAGTGACTAGCTCTATCCTGCTCCTTCATCCATAGTTTGTGATGGATTGAGGTGACCTTACACCCTAGACTCTCGGGTAGGTTTCTATTGGGGTGGTTTTAGACCAAGACTCTTCGGGCTGGTTTACTATTTTTCCCCCAAAATCATTGAGAAGAGGCCTATGTGTATGCGGGCGGGATATGCGGTTGTGAGTCTCAGGTGTGTGTGGGAAGGATATGCGGTTGTGAGCCCTAGGTGTGTGCGGGCAGTATATGCGGTTGTGAGGCCCATGTGTGTGCGAGCGGGATATGTTGTTGTGATGCCTAGGTGTGTACGGGCGAGAAGAGTGTGGTAGCGTCAGGACGTTTGCTATTATGAAGAGTAGCTATCTAGTGGGAAATGATGGGGGGGGGGGGTACCCAATACCCATGGTCTTATATACTACTAATAATTGTTTTGTGTTTTCGGTGAGCATGGATGGTGAGGTTGGGTGGATAGAATTCCTTGCTAGGTTTTAGATTCTTCTATTTTTCTCACGGGACATTAGGATGTATCCCCACATGTGAACGAGAGATTTAGGTTTCCCTACTGAGTATACTTGTATACTCGCCCTAAATTTACTTTTAGATTTTCAGGAGGACTACCTGGGCCGTGCGGGACCCTACTAGTCCGGAAAATTGGAGTTGTTGCAGTTGTTGTACTCATGTTTTCTTTTGGTATTGTACTTTTGAGCTTTCTTGTCCTTGTACATAGATTCAGAATTTTTTAAACATGCATGTGGGATTTGTTTGGTTTTATTTACTTGTTGCTTTTTCTTTTGGTGTTTTGACTCATCCAATATCCCGATCTTAAATAATAAAAAGGGAAATGCCTACCATATTTGTGAAAACTCATACCCTTGGTGCTAGTCGCCACCCCGGGGCCTACTGGAGGCGGGACTTGGGGCATTATCTCCCTTTCACCATTTCCAGCTCGGGAGGGAAAGCTTTGGTGAGAGGGGGTCATGACAGAATGGTATCAGAGGTTATGGGTGAGAGATAGGACAGTGTTTTGGAGTTAGACACATTGAGGATTTCATGGGATGGTAGGGCTACAATGTTGGCTGATCTTGGTGCATGACATAGGCCTGAGAAGACCAGCTCGGAAAAGAGATTTTAGGGCCCCCGTGATCCGATGCAAGCACTCTGTGCCTACCAAACGACCAAGTGAGACTGCAATGATTGCAGGGTAGAGAACCTAGGGAAGATAAATGCATCATCATGATTGTGTTTTACTTGATATGGGTGTTCTGGAAAAGAAATTGAAATAAAATGATAAAATAAAATCTTGAGAAAATTTCATTAATACTTGGGATTAGATAATATTTGATTACCATACAGATATGGCACCTTGACATCATCCCTAGGTGACTCAGATGGCCGAGGCCCAGCAGATTCAGGTGGTCGATCAGTTGAGGATTGACTAAGAGGAGGAAGATGGCTAGTGGCAGATGACTCTCTGTTCATTCCAGTGACAAACCCTAAAGAAGTACGATGGTAGTACTTCGGATAGAGAGACAGATGGGAGGATTGAGGAGTTAGGGAAAACTTTTACCTTGATCCATGCTCCGAGGGAGTATTGGTTTCCCCTAGAAGTCAGTCAGCTGAGAGGTGCAGAGCGACAGTGGTGGACGCTCTACCTCGGGGAGAGGTCAGAGGCATAGATTCTGTGGGCTGACTTTGAGAAGGAGTTACAAGAGGAATTCCTTTATTCCACGATCAAGGCGGAGAAGCGGCAGGAGTTACTCTCCCTCCAACAGGAGAGTATGTTAGTTCGAGAGTTGGGGATCATGTTCAAAGTTCTCTTACCAATTTCTCCGGATCTCTTTCTGGATGAGGAGTCTCGGGTGAGACGTTTGGAGGAGGTGCTTCGTCCTTCGCTCGAGTATGTTGTCACCCCTTTCACCCTTCTGACATACCATCCAATACAGGAGAAGGTTGAGGTTGTAGAGAGGATTCACTCTTAGTGAGGTGCACCACGTGAGGGGATCCATCCAGGTTCGTCAAAGGGGAAGGCAGTCAGCAGCAGGGCTCCTCCGAAGGGACCTTCCAGATTCAAGCCAACAAGGAGAAGGCCCCAACAGTTCCAATTCAGATCTTCAGGTCCTCTTCCCTTTTTCACGATCCCAAGACCGAAGTATTTCTCTTTTGGATGTTTTGGGCACATTCAGAGTCAGTGCCAGACCCGAGCTCAGTACGGTGGAGGTGGGCAGGTTCAGTGCCCGCTTCAGCAGCACCAGTTGCGGATGATGCCCTTCCAGCAGCAGTAGGACCATGCTCCTATGAGGGAAGACATTTCAGGAGGAGGTCGACCTCAGGGTGCTCCTCAGGGACCTCGACCAGGGAGTGGTCGGGGAGGTGGTCGACATCAGAGTGGCAGAGGAGGTGGGCACGGATAGTTGCACATAGCAGAGTTGGCAGCTCTGGCAGGGATAGAGGTGCTGCGTGGTAGGATTTGTTTGTTTAACACTCTCGTTTCTGCCTTGTTTGATTCGGGAGCATCACACTCCTTTATTGCACCTAGTCCAGCCCATGCTTTGGGACTAGATGTAGAGAGACTTTTCGTACCCCTGGTGCAGAGTACACCAGTTGGAGGCCAGACCAGCGTATCTTGTGTTTTCCGTGGATGTGGGTTGACATTGGGACCACATCAATCTATTGGGGACCTTCATTTGCTACAGATGTATCCATGAGATGTCATCCTAGGCATTGAATTGTTGTTTTCTGTCGGGGTCATTATCGACTACTTCTGAAGAAGGGTCGTGTTCTCATATATGGATGGGTAGCATGTATCTTTTGTCGGTGAGAGGAGCTATCACGTAGAAAGCCAACATGTGAAGCCTCTCATTTCCTTGTTAGGTGGGTTATCAGTGATTTCAGCTGATACAGTGATCATGGATGTCCTAGAGGTTGTTGGGGAGTTTCTTGATGTTTTTCCCAAGGAGGTTGTGATTCTACCACTCGATGTGACGTTGAGTTCTGGATATAATTACAGCCAGGTGCCCGTCCTATTTCGATGGACCCTTATCAGATAGAACCTTTGGAGTTACTGGAGTTTCAAATTCAGATTGACGATCTGATAGATAAGGTTTTTGTTCGGCCCAGTGTGTGTCCATGGGGTGCTCTAGTTTTTTTCGTGAAAAAAAGATGGTGGAATCGGGCTATTCATATACTACCGAAGGTTGAATCAGGTAATAGTCAAGAATCGTTACCCACTTCCAAGGATAGATGATCTCTTCAACCAGTTGAGGGGAGCAGGTTGCTTTTCTATGATTTATCTACGATATGGATATCATCAGCTGAGGGTAAAGGATAGTGACATCTCAAAGATGGCTTTCAAGTGTAGGTATGGGCACTTCGAGATTGTAGTGATGCCATTTGGAGTTACGAATGCACCGGCTGTGTTCATGAGACTTATGAACTTTGTCTTCTGAGAGTTTCTGGACCGATCCATCGTTGTGTTTATCGAAGAAATCCTGATCTACTCAAGATCACAGGAGGAGCACGTTGAGCATCTCAGGGTAGATTTGGAAGTCCTTTGACACCACCGGATTTATGGGAAATTGTCGAAGTGTATGTTCTTGATGCAAGAAGTAGACTTCCTTGGGCACATGTTGTCTCAGCATAGTGTGTTAGTGGACCCTTCGATGGTAGAGGCAGTTGTTTCTTGGGCATCACCCAAGATCATGGTAGAAGTTCGTAGTTTCCTGGGGTTGGCAGGTTATTATCGGGGGTTTGTTTCAGACTTCTCTCGAGTTGATGCTTCATTGACACCTTTGACTAGGAAGAACCAGGTATTCCTAGGGAGTGAGCAGTTCCAGAAAGCATTCGACCACCTGAAGGAGAAGTTGGGCAGTGCTCAAGTACTCAGGTTACCAGAGGAAGGCATGTATGAGGTGTTTTGTGATGCTTCTGGACATGGATTGGGGTTCATACTGATGTAGAATAAGGGTGTGATCTATTATGGTTCTAGGAAGTTGCACCCCCATGAGCATAATTATGCCACCCATGACCTAGAGCTTGCAGCAGTGGTGTTTGTACTGAATTTTTGGTGACATTACCTCTTTGAGGAGAGCTTTGTGGTCTTCTCAGATCACAAGAGCTTATGTTATATCTTCTCCCAATGTGACCTGAACTTACGACAGTGGAGATGGGTCGAGTTTCTCCAAGACTATGACTTCGATATCTCTTACACTAATGGTAAGGGCAACACTGTGGATAAATCCCTGAGTAGGAAGTCGCATAAGGCAGTGGTTCATGAATCCGCTGATGCTTGGGAAGTGATGGGAGAGTTGGCTACCTTGCACTTGGATGCAAGGGTAGAGGGTGTTAGAGGCTGTTTGTTTCAGATAATGGTGAAGTGCTCCTTCTTGCAGCAGGTGGAAGAGTCTCAATGGAGGGACTCCGAGGGGAATTTAATGTGGGATCGTATCGATCAGGGAAACACTCCAGAAGGATGGTCAGATGAAAGCCGACATCAGATGATTTTTCATGAAAGGTTGTTTGTTCCGGAGGCAATTCATGAGGGAGTTCTCTGTGAATTCAGTAGATTATCCTTGGCGGTACATCCGAGAGTTTCAAAAATGTACCAAGGCCTGAGGGAATATTTTTGGTGGCCCGGGGTGGAACATGCTGTGGAGGAGTTTGTGGCTATGTGCCTAGTGTGTCAGCAAGTAAAGGTCGAACACTGTGTTCCCAGTGGTTTGTTTCATCCTTTAGATGTCCCCAAGTGGATGTGGGATGACATCTTAATGGACTTCATCACAGGACTACCCAGATATCAGGGTGGTTATGCTGATATCTGGGTAGTGGTGGATTGACTGATGAAATCAGATCACTTCTTAGCAAATAAGGAGTAGGGCCCAGTGAGTACCTTAGCACAATGGTATGTAGATGAGGTGGTGCGTTTTTATAGAGTTCCTAATACTATCATCTCAGATCGGGATACTCGGTTTACCTCACGATTCTGGAGGGGGTTACAACATGATTTTGGAACCCAGCTACGCTTTAGCACTGCTTTCCTCCCCCAGACCGATGGTCAGACGGAGCAGACTATCCAGATGTTAGAAGACATGCTATGAGAATGCATTTTGGATTTTAGAGGATCATGGGTATGAAACTTTCCTTTAGTAGAGTTTGCCTACAACAAAAGCTTCCACTCTACTATTGGAATGGAACCATTTGAGGGTTTTTATGGAAGACCATGTCCTTCACCCATTTTCTGGGAAGAGGATGGCGAGACAGGTGCTCTTGGGCCAGAGGTAGTACATAGCACCACAGAGAAAGTCCAGCTTGTGAGTGAAAGGATGAAAGCGACTTAGGACCGACAAAAGTCTTATGTTGGTCTTCGGAGGAGGCCCTTGGAGTTAGAGGTGGGATATCATGTGTTCTTGAAGGTTTCCCCTCGACGGGGGAAGTAGATGGTTGGGAAAGGGAGCAATCTCTCCTCTATGTTCATCGGACCTTGCGAGGCGCTGAGGCGAGTGGGTGAGGTGGAATATCAGCTGGCCCTGCCAACACAGTTGGAGATGGTTCATGAAGTCTTCCATGTCTCCCAGCTTCAACTTTACTTATATGACGACTCTCACATTATCAACGGGGGAGAGTTAGATATGGGAGATGACGCGACCTTCGAGGAACGACTAGTCAGAATCGAGGATCGTAAAGAGAAGGGGCTTTGTTTATGAACCATCACCATGGTTCATGTGTTGTGGAGGCATGGAGGGCTCAAGGAGATCACATGGGTAAGGGAGGCCTGGATGCACGCTCAGTACCCAGAGATGTTTTGAATTATGTTCTGCCTTATTCTTCTGAGCTTTGTTTTGATGTTATACTTTGTACCTTTGATATATGGAATGCTTGGCTTGTCAGTTGTGAGACATTTTGTATCCTTATTCTCTGGAAGTGTGTAACATGTCCGGATGTGTGGGGGAAGGGAAAAACCTTATCCTTAATCGAGACTCATTAATGAGGATGTGATTGAACCCTTGCGGGTGAGTCAGTGTCACCTAAAGAGGATAGTATCTCGACATGGGAGAATGAATTCCCCAAACCATTTGTTCGGGTAGTGTGTCGGTTGTACGGTGTTGGGGGCAGTTCAGGTTGAAAAATCCTTATGTATGGAAGTGGGAAGACCCAATTCATAATTGAGAAACATTAATGAGGATGCGATTAAACCCATGTAGGTGAGTCAGTGCCTCCTAAAGCAGATAATATCTCGACATAGGAGATGGAATTCCTAACACATATGATTAGGGTTGTTTGATGGGTCCCTGTTATAATGAGATCCCTATGAGGTATCTTGATGGGTTCCTCTAGGTTGTTTTTGAATTCTCGTGGACAAGAATGTTTTAAGAGGTATCTGATGTAATGGACCGGTACTCTCCGGTCCATTCCTTTGTCGAAAAGAGGTCCATGAATTTTTTGGGAGGGTAGAAGGGAATTTTCCAACACATTTTAGAATTTTGTAACTACACGAAGTTTAGTGTGAGTACACGCCATGTACCACCTTGTCGGGTATACCCCTTGTCGAATTCGTGTCCTTGCCGTGTGAAATAAATGAGTACATGCCGTGTAGCCCATACTACACGTCGTGTAGTTCTTCCCCGCGTACACGTTACCCTCAAACCGTGTGTTGACCAGTCAACGGCTATGTGCCATGTGGAAGTCATGTCCTTGCCATGTGAAATAAATTAGTACACACCATGTAGCCCATACTACATGCCGTGTAGTTCCTCCCCGCGTATGCATTACCCTCAAACCGTGTGTTGACCAATCAATGACCATGTTCCGTGTTGAAGGCCGTGCTGGAATCCGTGTGGAGACCGTGTGAAATGGCCGAGTACACACTGTGTACTATAATGTACAAGTTGTGTACTTTATTTTTTCTCACCTATAAAAGGAGGGGGCCTCTCCTCCTTTTCAAAGAATCCCTCTCATCCCCTCTTCTTTGATCAGAACTCTCCCAAGAGACTATGAAGCTCATTTCTTGCATAACTTCTTTGTCCAAGCTCTGATTTATGATCCATCAGTGGAAAAAAGATCGTAAAGACGAGGCATAACATCTGATCTTGGAACTGTGGCATCCCCTCGGCCTTTCCTTCCTAGATTCCACCCGAGGAGGTCTTGTTGGATTTTTTCAAAAGTGACGGACACCGACAGACATCTTCTATAGTTGATCTGGGGGACCGTTTTGATCAGAACATTTTGAGGTAGGGATCATACCTTCATCTCTCTAAATTGTACATCATGCGGGGTGGATGTCCACTTATTTACGTGAAACACATTTAACCCAGTTTTAATAAAAATAATAAATGGCTTATATAACGGGGATGGAAAGTTTGTGAATGAAGTTATATTATTTATATCCTGTGATATTATGCTGTGAATTGAATAGGCTTATGCCTACTGAAAATCATGGTCATAGGGGCCTTGGCTTGTGCAATTAAATGATGCCGTATATTTCCAGACTGTTTATGGATGGAAACATTGTGGAATGTGGAAATTGGTAAATCACGTAAAGCTGGCCGATTAAATGAAAATCTAGACCCCTTGTGTGATTACCCCGATTGAACAAAAGTGAAATAATAAACTTGTGGTTGCTGATTTGGGTTTATTTATATGAGGCGGTGTTTTGTGGTTTTTTGTGGATCAGGTGAGCAGCGGGGCTGTGGTTGCCTTGGTTGTGGGTTGGTGTGAATTCTATATTGGTTATGGGAAGCATGGATACAATAAATGCTATCAAGATATGATGATGTATGAATTTCAATGTGTTTGTGGTTGTGATGGTTGGCAGTGGGGCTGCACAGATGGGTTTGAATGTGAATGAACTATGGGTTGTGAATAATAAATAAAAGTGGGAGAATTAATGAATGGAGGGTCATGGTAATGGAACAGGAATAATAATCAATGGGGTTGGTTGGTTAATAATAAGGGACTTGTTTGTGTTGCTTTTGTTTTCCTAACATGATTTGTGGATGGCTGGGATATGTTTTACCAATGATCGATGTGGTTGGTTGTGGATAATTTCCTAGTAGTTAAGGAACTAATAAACTAATTTTTTTGAAACATGAAAACCTAAAGGGGTTTGGGGTAGTTTGTTGTATGCATGCTTCATAGTAGCAGTGCCAAGGCACATGCTCAGTTTCTCTGTTTAGAAGCAATAGGTTGAGCTCAATGTTTGGTATACATATATATGTATATCTATATCTTTGTGTTTTTTCGTATCCCACCCATGTTGAGCACTTAGTGCCGAAAACTACCATTTAAAGGGAGAGGGTGTTTTAACCATAGTTACTATCTCCTTCCTACTCCCTCTTCCATAGGCTGTGATGGATTGAGGCGACCTTACACCCAAGACTCTCGAGTAAGTTTCGATTGTGGTGGTTTTAGCCCAAGACCCTTCGGGCGTGTTTACTATTTTTTCCCCAGAATCATCGGGAAGAGGCCAAGTTGTGTGCGGGCAAGATATTCAGTTGTGAGACATAGGTATGTGGGGGCCGGATATGCGGTTGTGAGGCCCAGGTGTGTGCGGGAGGGATATGTGGTAGTGAGGCCCAGGTGTGTGCAGGTGATATATGTAGTTGTGATGCACATGTGTGTACGGGAGGTAAAAGTGTGGTAGCGTCAGGATGTTCACCATTAGGAAGAGTAGCTAACTAGTGGTAAATGGTGTGCGGTACCCAATAATCATGTTCTTATATACTACAACTAGTTATTTTGTGTTTTTGGTGAGCATGGCTGGTGAGGCTGGGTGAATAGAATTCCATGCTAGGTTTTGGTTTCATCTGTTGTTCTCACGGGACATTATGATGTCTCCCCACCTGTGCAAGAGAGCTTTAGGTTTCCCTACTGAGTATACTGTATTCTCACCCTAAGTTTAATTTTAGGTTTCCTGGAGGAATACTAGGGCTGTGCAGTACCCTACTAGTGGGGACAGTTGGAGTTGTTGCAGTTGTTGTACTCTTGTTTTCATTTGGTATTGTACGTTTGAGCTTTCTTGTACTTTTACTTTGATTCAGAATTGTTTAAACTTGCATGTGGGATTGGTTTGGGATTATTTACTTGTTATTTTTTCTTTTGGTGTTTTGAGTCACCCTATTTCCTGATCTTAAACAATGACAAGGGTAATGCCTCCCATATATGAGAAAAATCATACCGTTGGTGCTATTCGCAACCCCCAGGGCCTACTGGAGGAGGGATTCGGGGGGTCATTATCTCCCTTTCACCATTTCCAGCTTAAGAGGGGCATCATTGGTGGGAGGGGGTCATGAAAGTCATGATAAAGTTCCTTGGGGAAGGATATTTTCTTTATAAAAGCAAATCATAGAATAGAGTAGAATTCTCTTTTAGATAAGGTGTTTGTGATTTTCTAAACAAGAAATAAAGGTAAGGTCATAAGGAAACCATATTGACTCAACCATCATCCCAAATATGAAGTAATGGAAAATTCCTACGGAAACCTTATTGACTCAATAATAACCCCCTTTTTGGAAAGCACAAACATCGTTATGAAAAATAATATAATGACTTAGAATATATTTTTCTAGAAATTTAAAAAAAAACGTATCTCCCTTACCACATAGGTAAGGATGAATACGACTATCTCCCTCTAATGATTTGGAAAACTGTGGATAATATTCTATATTTATGGAATGATATTTTCCATTATCTTGAATATATAAATATTTTTAATGAAAACTCCCCCTTAGATAAACTCCACCTAACTTAGGGATTTTTCTTCTTTACTCGGACTTCTTTTTTCCTTTCTCCCCCTTTGTGATTTTCAAAAAGGAATTTGAGGGAATTGAAATGAAATTATTGTACCTAAAATATTAGTACAAAACATCCCACCGACAAGAAACCATAAAATTTACTATGATAAGAAAAATTTTACAAGGAAAGAAAAATGTAGAAAAACATCAGATTTAAGAAATATCGTCCTTCCTTTTCCTTGTTCATTCACTTCGTCACTATTTCCTTTAGCTTCTTGAGCTCCTTTTGATCATTCTCTTCTGTCTAAATAATTTGTTCCGGATCATCATCATTCTTCTGTAATGCTTCGATTCTATCATCCTGATCCTTGAGAGCCTCTACCTGAGCCTTCAGTACTTCTTCTTGCTTGACATGTTTTTCTTCAATCTCAATCCGAAGATCCCTTTATCTCATCCAACTTTGAGAAACTAAATACAACATTCCATTCAAATCATTAACTTATTGAATCTGAGAATTTTGTTCCAGAGTCATCATTTATTCAAAACTGGTTGTGATATCCTTGATCTTAGAATCTTCAATTCCAAAATCATCGTTGAAACTATCTTGGAACTCACCAAGTTCCATCATTTCATCAATTGTATTCTTTTTCCAGCTAACCATTTTCTTACAAGACCTTTTGTGTGAATCATAGTTAATGAAAAAATTCATGAAATCAGACTCAAGCATTATACACTTATCCGTCACCATGGATAATGAATCTTAATTCTGATTTAGTGTGTGTTGAAGCATATTGCATCTTGAGTATACGTTTGGAAAAATTGAATTGGTGCCTAAAAACTTCTTTAATGAATGAACAATGAAACCATGTTCAAAGGATGATGATTCCGAATTTGAAACTTTTCTTGGTGAGGGCTCTTTCTCAAGCTCATCAAGTTTCCTCTTTGAAGATCCACCTGCTTCTTTGTTCTTTACCACAACATTAGTAGGTGTATCAACAAAAACCTGTTTAACATTATCTATTTTTGGAATGGCTTCCTCATCCAAATATTTATGTTCACTCTCAGATAGCTGAACATTTTTATCTACATATATATTTTCTTTCATAGCCCATGCCTCAGCATCCACAGGGTTAATGAAATGAAGATTATAGCTTTTTTCTTCAGACATCTTATTCACTTCATCTTCAACCTTGTCATGTAACCCTTGAGTAGAAAGCTTTTAAGATTTGATTTGAGAGGTTCAGATTGACAATTTCTCAGATGGGATTTCCTTCTCTTGAATGTATTCCACATTCTTAATCAAATCATCGGTGTCAACACTGCTTTTAGCTTCTTTTTTCAATTCAATTTTTAACTTTTTTTTATCAAAAATATTTTCTAGGACTTTTTCCAGAGTAATGAATTTCTTACCTAGGGTTTTAGGAAATGATTCTACAAGGAAAGATTTTATTATCAGAATATTTTTAAATTCTTTCTCAGTATCCCTCAAAAGGGATTGAATTAAATATTTTTAATTCATCTTCTTCTTTAACTTCTTTTCTTTATATGGATTTTCAAACTCATCAGTTGCCATCCCTTTTAAGGATTTTTCTTCAGCATGATCCAAACCAAAACCTGGCTACCCGGCTTTCTTATTTTTCTTATCATCACTCTACTTTAAAACTAACTCATCCAGATATGATTTTTTATTAATAGGTTTTGGTGGTTTGGATAGAGATTCCTTATATTTTGGGTTATTTTATTCCTCTTCTAATTCCTTCAACTTCATCTTCCTTCCAAAATTTTTTGATGGTTTATCCAATTCGTTTTTTAGAACAACATAAGTTTTTTCTTCATGTATGTCATAAAATTCATTTAAGTCTGTGGAAAAACCAATGTTAATCCTCTTCAGGGTATCATCACTAACCAGCATGACTTTTCAATTCCTTGGCTTCGAGCTGTAAGGAATTTTAAGAGATTCTAACCACCGAACAATTAACTTGGAGAGAATGGCTGGAATCCTAATTATATGAGCCTTCATGTTTCCATTCATAATATTATCAATCATAATGAGAATATTTTTAACCAAATTGACCTTCCTTTGTTTCACCAAGAAATCCAAAATATACATGACACTGTTCTTTAATGTATATTTGTCACCTTTTCTCGGAATAGTGAATCCATGAACCCATAATTTGAGAATCTGATAATTTGTAGTGAGATAAGCAATCTTCGGAGTCTTAATAGTTTTATGACCGAGGCACTCCATAGCTATCACCTGAACAAAGCTTCCTTTGACATCTTGCAGCTTATGAGATCATAAATCGGCTTCCCCTTCATATAGAATACAAATCAAAAGAGATACCTCAGTATATGAAAGAGTACATGAATTTCCATAGCTCTTGAATGAAAACATCTCTCTCCCTAATTCCTTGATGAAAATGAATGATTCATAAAACTCAATTAGTAGATCCAGATTCACCAAATCCTGAGCCCCTGGTTCGATGCATAAACACATTCCCATCCATTGAGCATAATGTTCTTCGAGATGATTGAATCATACTTGGAAAAGATGTTCAGATGCACCAACATTTGACTATAGACATGCCACTCCATGATTGGTATGACAGTAGACATATCTCTCTTTGAGGATTTTTCTAAAAATATTTGGTATTGAAAAACTTTTCGAAATCCAAAATGATCTAATGTAGATGGCCAGAACATCAGCATGTGAGATCTTGAGATTTGATTTGGGACAACCATCGGGGGGTCCCTTATATAGGTGTTTGATCCGACGATTCATCTTCCAAACTCAATCCAGTGGCTGAAAATTCTTCAAATCAGATCGGACAGTTGATATGATAGCCACAAGGAAATCATGGATCAGATCATTTGAGATTTTTTATAAAAACATTTGTATTTAAGGAAAAGAGAATCATAAAATTTTAAAAAAATAAACTACCAGAAAGTAATGGATGATTACAAAAATTCAAGAATGGAAACATACATTTCGGATTTATAGGACGATGATTCGTATTGAGGAGAAAATTTTCTTGAAGAACATTAGATACCTATAATTTGATTAAGAAAAATTTGAAAAATGAAACTATCGACTATGAAAATGTATGTTACAAAAATTTTGAGAACGAAAAACATCATTACGAAAATTTTGAGTACGACAATGATCATTTGAAAAAAAATTTGTAAAAAATTGACAACGAAAATTTTCATTAGGAGAGTTTTGAAAAATCTTCCTATGAAAATTTGCATTACAAAAATATTGTCAAATGTAACTACGAAAATTTTCTTTATGAAAAATTTGAAAAACTAACAAGAAAATGTACTCCCCCTACGAAAATGATTTTATTACTGTAAGGATATTGGTTTCGATAGAAATTTAACAAGGAAGATTACCATATTGTTACCATTCCTAAATTCTATTTAATGTATTCAAATATATCAATGGATAAATATATTGTGAAAATATCAGCAAGTTGATTTTGGGTTCCGATAAATTGAAGAATGATATCTCATTTTTTGTGTGGTCCCTAAGAAAGAGATGCATAATATTAATGAATTTTTCATGAGAGTGATGTGCATGGTTTTTACTAAGGTCTATGGCACTAGTATTATCACGCAATGTTGTTTTTTTGGTAAAACTCATACCATAGTCTGTGAGTGTGTGTTGCATCCATTAAATTTGAGCACAACAACTTCCAGCTTCTACATATTCGGCTTCAGTAGTGGAAATTGATACTGAGTGTTGTTTTATGAATGTTAATAAAACTAAAGAATATCCTAATAAATGAAAAGTTTCATTTATAGTTTTTCTATCCATTCTACATCCACAAGAGTCAGCACCTGAAAAAATCATTAAAATAAAATCATTTTCAGAAGTATAAAAAATTCATAAATCCATTGTTCCCATTAAGTAGCAAATTTTATTTCACTGCCTTTAAATGAGATTATTTAGTATTGGATTGATATCTTGAACATAAGCATACTGAAAACATTAACTTTGGAAGACTAGCTGTCATGTTAAATAAACTTTTTATCATACCTCTAATTATATGTTTTATAAGGCCCCAGCCTTAAACCTTACTTAATATTGAATTAAATGAATAATTCACATTGAGGATCTTTTCAGGTTTAGAGTTTTAGAGAATTAGAACATAACTATTACATCTTAAAAGATTACAAAGTAGACACTTCTACTAAGTCTCCATAAAAAAAACTCTTAAAAAGAAAGATGTCTAGATAACATGTTTTAGATAGCATGAAATTCCCTTGATCCCATCCTTGAACTTCTTCCACTTTATGTCTTGTGAAAAACATTTCGCAAAACTTGGGGTGAGCATAAAAAGCTTAGTAAGGGATACAAAAAAGAATGAAAACTGTTAGTTTTTCAAACCTCAAGTAAACCATGTATACAATATCAAAGTAATACCTTCACCTTCATGAAGTAGTAAAAAAATCTTCACTGAATAAAGTATCATTACTTACCTTTTTGTAACCAAAGGATTACCATAAAACCCATATAAAGAACACATAGAATATATAAATGTAACTTGGGACATAAACATACTTAAGTGGAATAACCATACGGTTGACTTCCACACATATCACTTAATGGAATAGCCATACGGCCAATTTCCATACATACTTAATGGAATAGCCATACGGCCGACTTCCATACCCAATGCATTGGAGATTATAACGTAACCATCCATCCTGGTATTCACGGCACCACCCGTCATATGGTTTATAACGTGACCACCCGTTAAAATTTCCAAGTACCAGTATAAAATCATAAAACATAAAACCAATATAAAGGAATGATAACATTTCCACATTTCAATCACAATATATCATAAATATATTGACATAATAGAATCCTTTTTCAAAACCATTTTCAATACCAAAATACATAAACGAGTATATGGTATTTATTTTATTCTAAAAACATTACGGCTTGTTGAGAAATACAAATATCAAATAATACTCGCAGCGGCGGAAAAAGGTCGTTGTCACCGCGTACGTTAAAAAAAACATTCCTTTTTGTCGTTTAGTAAAACGCTTCGTAGAAAAAGATTCCTTTTGTATAAAAGTAAAAGACAAAGGAGTGTATACACCGTATAAAAGAAAGTTGTGTATAAAACGAAATATGCCTCAATGAAAGGAGATTGAGACGAAGTCCCTTACCTTGGGTCCGACTTGACTTGATCGTTCTTTAACGTCCTGAATAATAAACTTCAGTTAATTTATACGTGATTAAGAACCTTTTTAAAGTTAATTATTCCTTTTATATCACTTATTTCCATGTTATAAACATTATGTAACCATTTAAGTTAATAATGTTTGTTTTGTCAATATTTGGTTCTTAAGTCGAAAGTTGACTTCTTACAATTACATGTTGTTCGTGTGGTCAAAAGTTCTTTATATGCAGAATGAAATTCCTGATTTGATATCATATATATCATATATATCCAGCATATACATGTATTTATAATATTACATAATCATTTAGAGGTAAGAAATGAAATGCACCGTTCATGGAGACGGTAAGCCGTACGTATGCGTGAACGCTACCTTCATTTCTTTGTCATATTAGTGGAATTAAAACTAAATGAGAGGTATGTATATTTTAATTCCAGAATTATATTCATCATTTAGATATATAATTAATTATATATATACATTATATACATGGAATTTTAATAGTACATTACATTTGGGGATAAGAAATGAAATGCACCGTTCATGGAGACGGTAAGCCGTACGTACGCATGAACGCTACTTTCATTTCTATCTCATACTTTAATGGAAAGAAATAATAATGATATAGAGGTATATTATAATTCCAGTATAACATCATATATAATAACTTTAAATCCATCCTTTATACGTCCCACATATGGCATTAACGAATCACATCACTTTTAGGGGGCGGTAGTCTGCACTTCCTTAAATGAAGATATCGTGTTTACCGATAATGGAAACCATAAAGGAATTCCAAAAATGAAAAATAAAGAAGCTTAAAGAAAACATAAACATATTATATATCATATATAAAAGTAGTGACATCATAATGGCAACCTTTGAAGGTGTTAAATGAGTATTTGAACAATCATCGTTTCGGGAGGCAGAATTTCACCATCCACGGACACTGTATGTTCTTTAACAATTTGATGTAGTTGTGTGAGAGTGTAGCTCAAATAAATATTATAACAACATCCTAGTATATTGAAGATACTGTTGTTGTTACAAAAGAATAAAATAAAAAGAGTTTAGAGGGTTGGAGAAGCAAAATAAAACAAATGAACAAGAGAGAATGAATTACCTTTAAAAGTGTAACTCCTTTTGATTTGAGCCTAAAGGCTTCCTTTGAAAGGATTATTCCCAAAGGTAATCCTCTAGGATGAGGATAGGGATGTGGAGAGATTAAATGGGCAGGTTTTGGCAGAGCCAAAGTCTTTAGGAGTGTGTGAAATGAGGTAGAGGTGGGGGCCTTTTATAAGCGGAGAGGAGGGGCACTTTTGGAATGTAAAGAAATATTACTTTATTTGAAAATGTATTTCGGTTTTAAAAGGTCCCACATTTATATAAATAGTGTATAAGGTGTTAAGGGTTCGAAATACACTCATCCAATTGGTTTTTGACATGTGTAGGTTTTGGATTTTTCATTATCTTTCCATTTTATTTAAATCGTCAAATAATTATGTCATCGCTGCATCATTATTATGTCATATATAATTTAATTTATTTAATGTATAAAAATTATAAAAAATATACTATGATGTAGGAAATCGTTTTAGATTTCCAATGACTATTTATAATCAAAATTGTGACTTGTATAACCCTACTCAAAAATTATTTTAGTAAAACAATTTATGTTAGTGTCATTTTCACATTAACATTAAATAAAAATATATTAATGTCATTTTCCATCTAAAGTGGTTCCATGGGGTCCCCAAGTTGGATCATGGCTTTTCATGGTCGGCCATGACTCACCCAATAGGTGTAGGACAAGTTTCATGGTGTTTTCACATTTTTATAATACCATTTTTACCTTAAACTACACTAATTACCTCTAATTGCGATTAATGAAAAAAAGTTACTATTCACCAAAAAATTATTTTAATCTCATTGAACCACATTTTACTTATTAATGACAACCATGTATGTCGGATTTTCAAAATTCAATACACATTAGTGGTAAACTTTCATTTAACTGAAAAATCAGTTTGCTTGATTACCACTTAGTGGTTTCACTATTCATCAAAAATTGAAGTTTTTCAGAAAATTACCAAAAATTCACCCTAAGCTATATTTGATATTCCGAATTCAAAAATGAAGTCTATTTTACAAAATTCAATACATATAAGTAAAATTAATTAATTTAATAATTAATTCCCGCTGCCAGAGCAAATAGCGTGTTTTTATGAAACAATAAGTATCAAAAGATTGACACTGGTTTAAGTCCGATTTCAAAGTGAAATTAATTCCAACGACCACTATTGGATTTAATGGTAAAAATATTTTATAATTTCACTTTAAAACCAAATAAAAAGATAATCTAATCATATAAATAAATTTTATTAAAAAGAGGTTTTGAATTAAAACACAACATTTTACACTATTCATAAAAAAATGAACTTTATCAGAAAGGTACCAAAAATTTACACAAAGTAAAATTTGATGTCCCGATTCTTAATAAGAGTTTTATTTGGTCCAAAATAAAGTATAAGATTGATCAGAACTATATTTAATGACGGTACACCATTAAAAGGTGATAAGTGAACCTTTAGTGAAAATTAGAGTATATATGCCCTAAAATTGAACTCTTTCCGTATTTTAAGCCTTTATCTTTTATTGGGTAATTGTATAAACATTTAAAAACATATATAATCATATTATAGTTATTTCTATCCATTCCCGCCAGTACAACGGCTACTTGTTAACTAACATTTAAAATAATATTATTTTATTACTAGTGTGCTACGTAAGTTTCAAAGAAACTCATCGTTGCGTATCGGGTACGCTATCGAACATAGCAACCCCTTTAAAAGAAAATTAATATTTAATTCGTAAATATTAATAAATATGAAAATTATTTATTCTTTATTTACCTGGGATGTTACATCCTTCCCCCCTTTTGGGAATTGCTTCCTCGCAATTTTATTCACTTATCAAAATAAGTGGGGGTATTTATCCCTCATAGCATTTTCAGATTCCCACGTTGCCTCTTCAATCACATGGTTTTTCCACAAAACCTTTACCTGATGAATCACCTTATTCCGTAACACTTGCTCCCTATGGTCAAGAATCTGGACCAGTTGTTCCTCATAAGATAGGTTCTCTTCCAGCTAAACTACCTCTGGACTCAAAACATGAGATGGATCTGGCATATACTTTCTCAACATCGAATCGTGAAAAACATTATGTACCTGAGATAAACTCGGAGGTAAAGCCACTCGGTATGCAACTGATCCAACTCTTTCCAGAATTTCGTATGGTCCAACGAACCTTGGACTCAACTTTCCTTTCTTACCAAATCTCGTCACACTTTTCCAATGAGAAACCTTGAGAAAAACATGATCACCTACCTCGAAAGATAGATCCTTCCTCCGGTTATCCGCATAACTCTTCTGCCTGCTCTGAGCTGTTCTCATGTGTTTTTTGAATCAACTGAACTTTTTCTGCCATCTCTTCTACCAATTCTGGTCCCATCAGCTTCCTTTCACCCACTTCATTCCAAAATGCTGGAGTTCGACACAGCTTTCCATATAATGCCTCAAATAGTTCCATCTGTATACTGGAATGAAAGCTGTTATTATAAGAAAATTCAACCAAAGAAAGATGTTGGTCCCAACTTCCCTGATAATCCATCAAACAAGCTCGTATCATATCCTCCAATGTCTGGATTGTTTGTTCTGACTGCCCATCTGATTGAGGATGAAAAGCTGTACTAAAATTTAATTCAGTACCCAACGACTTCTGAAGGCCTTTCCAAAAGTTAGAAGTAAACCTGGGATCACGATCTGATACAATGGAGAGAGGAACTCCATGTAACCTAACTATCTCTTTAAGATACAAACGGGAAAGTTTATCAAGAGTGAAAGTATCTCGTATAGAAAAGAAATGAGCATATTTGGTCAAGCGATCAACAATAACCAAGATTGCATTATTACCTCGAGATGTCTTCGGTAATCCCACAACAAAGTCCATGGATATGTTTTCTCATTTCCACTCTGGCACTGGTAAATGCTGAAGCATCCCTGCCGCTCTGCTTTAACATGTTGACATGTCAAACACTTCACAGTAAAATCAGAAATATCTCTTTTCATTCCATCCCACCAGTAATACTCCCACAGATCTCTATACATCTTAGTACTGCCTGGATGAACTGAAAACGGGGAACTATGAGCCTCACATAACAACTCATTCTTCAACTGTGAATCACAAGGCACACATAACCTCTTCCCAAACCTCAAAACACAAACACAAACTTATCCAAGAACTCATGGAAAATTTTATTCATAAGGTCCACGAATACAGTAGGTGCATTGTTTAACCCCAAAGGCATAACTACAAATTCATAATGGTCATATCTAGTACGGAACATAGTCTTCGGAACGTCTGATTCTTTTACATTCAACTGATGGTACCCCGACCTCAAGTCAATCTTCAAAAAATACTGAGATCCCTGGAGCTGATACCACTTCATTCGATGGCCCAAAATCTGCTGAAGTTGTTGCAAAGGATTTCACCACCCCTTTCTGCTTGTAGTCTGGCTGCATTCCCCCAGTTGAGTTCTTCGTTGGACACTCGTTTGCATAATGAACCATTCCATTACACTTAAAACATCTTACCGTTGGATTTTCATTTCCTGCTTGATCATCTTCCTTATAGTTACGAGCAATATGACCAGACTTACCACACCGAAAGCACTTGCCAGACTTGGATAAACATTCTCCAGGATGCATTTTACCACACTTCTCACAGGATGGATATTTGGTTTTCTTACCTCCTTGCTTCTTTGATGAATTCTTCCCCTTTTCCTGCCAACTAGACCTCTTATTATGTTGTTTTTCATAGAACACCGGATCATCGGCAAACTCCATTTCTACCTTCTCGGCACATCGAACAAGTTTTTCATAACTTTTGAACTCACGAGAAGCTAAATCCCTTCGATACGTTGGCTTTAACCCTGAGTAAAAACGGTTTATTTTACTATCAAGATCTCGTATGAAGTTTGGAGCATACCTTGCCAATCGAGTGAACTTTTCTTCATAAGTAGCCACTGAATCATCCTCCTGCCTCAATTCTAGGAACTGTTTTTCCATCCTAAGACGAACCACCTTAGGAAAATATTTCTCAAGAAACATACCTTTGAATTCGTCCCAGTGAAGATCCTCAATCTCATCACTATCCCTTATATTTTTCACCATCGACCACCACTGATCAGCTTCACCTTCAAAACGGTAAACAACAAGACTAACCTTTTGATGTTCTGAACATCCCATGACATCAAAAATCTTCTCTAGTGCTTTAATCCACCCTTCAGCTTGCACAGGGTCAGATGATCCTCTGAATTATGGGGGATGTTGCCTCATGAAATGTTCCACCACTGACATGTTCCTCTGCGGTTGATCTGTCTGATCTCGTGCATGGATACCACCACCATTTATAGCCTGAGTCAACTGTGCCATCACTGCAACAAACTGTTCAGTTCCGATTCCGACCATCTCAGGTTGCTGATTTGGAAGGTTATATTCCACCTGATGTCGTCCCAACGTAGCTGCTTTGTTTCCTCTGCAGAAAACCATTCTGAACACAGAAATATCTTAGGCGAAGCAACATGGTAATCCGTAAATGCTATATCATTTCAATCATATTATAATTTAACACTTTTCTAATACCTAAAGTTGTCTAAACCGACCTTTGATACCAACTATAAGGCCCCATCCTTAAACCTTACTTAATATTGAATTAAATGAATAATTCACATTGAGGATCTTTTCAGGTTTAGAGTTTTAGAGAATTAGAACATAACTATTACATCATAAATGATTACAAAGTAGACACTTCTACTAAGTCTCCATAAAAAAAACTCTTAAAAATAAAGATGTCTAGATTCCATGTTTTAGATGGCATGAAATTCCCTTGATCCCATTCTTGACCTTATCCACTTTAAGTCCTGTGAGAAACATTTCGAAAAACTTGGGGTGAGCATAAAAAGCTCAGTAAGGGATACAAAAAAGAATGAAAACTGTTAGTTTTTCAAACATCAAGTAAACCATGTATACTATATCAAAGTAATACCTTCACCTTCATGAAGTAGTAAAAAAAATCTTCACGGAATAAAGTATCATTACTTACATTTTTGTAACCAAAGGATTACCATAAAACCCATATAAAGAACACATAGAATATATAAAGGTAACTTGGGACATAAACATACTTAAGTGGAATAACCATACGGTTGACTTCCACACATATCACTTAATGGAATAGCCATACGGCCAATTTCCATACATACTTAATGGAATAGCCATACGACCGACTTCCATACCCAATTCATTGGAGGTTATAACATAACCACCCGTCCTGGTATTCACGGCACCACCCGTCATATGGTTTATAACGTAACCACCCGTTAAAATGTCCAAGTACCAGTATAAAATCATAAAACATAAAACCAATATAAAGGAATGATAACATTTCCACATTTCAATCACAATATATCATAAATATATTGACATAATAGAATCCTTTTTCAAAACCATTTTCAATACCAAAATACATAAATGAGTATATGGTATTTATTTTATTCTAAAAACATTACGGCTTGTTGAGAAAGCCAAAGATCAAATAATACTCGCGGTGGCGGAAAAAGGTCGTTGTCACCGCGTACGTTAAAAAAAACATTCCTTTTTGTCATTTAGTAAAACGCTTCGTAGAAAAAGATTGATTTTGTATAAAAGTAAAAGTCAAAGGAGTTTATACACCGTATAAAAGAAAGTTGTGTATAAAACGAGATATGCCTCACTGAAAGGAGATTGAGATGAAGTCCCTTACCTTGGGTCCGACTTGACTTGATCGTTCTTTAACGTCCTGAATAATAAACTTGAGTTAATTTATACTTGATTAAGAACCTTTTTAAAGTTCATTATTCCTTTTATATCACTTATTGCCATGTTATAAACATTATGTAACCATTTAAGTTAATAATTTTTGTTTTGTCAATATTTGGTTCTTAAGTCGAAAGTTGACTTCTTACAATTACATGTTGTTCGTGTGGTCAAAAGTTCTTTATATCCAGAATGAAATTCCTGATTTGGATATCATATATATCATATATATCCATCATATACCTGTATTTATAATATTACATAATCATTTACAGGTAAGAAATGAAATGCACCGTTCATGGAGACGGTAAGCCGTACGTACGCATGAACGCTACTTTTATTTCTTTGCCATATTAGTGGAATTAAAACTAAATGAGAGGTATGTATATTTTAATTCCAGAATTATATTCATCATTTAGATATATCATTAATTATATATATACATTATATACATGTAATTTTAATAGTACATTACATTTGGGGATAAGAAATGAAATGCACTGTTCATGGAGACGGTAAGCCGTACGTACGCATGAACGCTACTTTCATTTCTATCTCATACTTTAATGGAAAGAAATAATAATGATATATAGGTATATTATAATTCCAGTATAACATAATATATAATAATTTTAAATCCATCCTTTATACGTCCCACATATGGCATTAACGAATCACATCACTTTTAGGGGGCGGTAGTCCGCACTTCCTTAAATGAAGATATCGTGTTTACCCATAATGGAAACCATAAAGGTATGCCAAAAATGAAAAATACAGAAGCTTAAAGAAAACATAAACATATTATATATCATATATAAAAATAGTGACATCATAATGGCCACCTTTGAAGGTGTTAAATGAGTATTTGAACAATCATCGTTTCAGGAGGCATAATTTCACCATCCACGGAAACCGTATATTCTTTAACCATTTGATGTAGTTGTGTGAGAGTGTAGCTCAAATAAATATTATAACAACATCCTATTATATTGAAGATACTGGTGTTTTTACAAAATAAGTAAATAAAAAGAGTTAAGAGGGTTGGAGAAGAAAAATAAAACAAATGAACAAGAGAGAATGAATTACCTTTAAAAGTGTAACTCCTTTTGATTTGAGCCTAAAGGCTTCCTTTGAAAGGATTCTGCCCAAAGGGAATCCTCTAGTATGAGGAGAGGGATGTGGAGAGAGTAAATGGGCAGGGGTTGGCCGAGCCAAAGGCTTGAGGAGTGTGTGAAATGAGGTAGAGGTGGGGGCCTTTTATAAGAGAAGAGGAGGGGCACTTTTGGAAAGTAAAGAAATATTACTTTATTTGAAAATGAGTTCCAGTTTTAAAAGGTCCCACATTGATATAATTCGTGGATAAGGTGATAAGGGTTCGAAATACACTCATCCAATTGGTTTTGGACATGTGTAGGTTTTAGATGTTTCATTATCTTTCCATTTTATTTAAATCGTCAAATAATGATGTCATTGATGCATCATTATTATGTCATATATAATTTAATTTATATAATGTCTAAAAATTATAAAGAAAATACTATGATGTAGGAAATCTTTTTAGATTTCCAATTACTATTTATAATCAAAATTTTGACTTGTATAACCCTACTCAAAAATTATTTTAGTAAAACAATTTATGTTAGTGTCATTTTCACATTAACATTAAATAAAAATATATTAATGTCATTTTCCAACTAAAGTGGATCCATGGGGTCCCCATGTTGGCTCATGGCTTGTCTCGGTCGGCCATGACTCACCCAATAGGTGTAGGACAAGTGTAATGGTGTTTTCACATTTTTATAATACCATTTTTACCTTAAACTACACTAATTACCTCTAATCGCGATTAATGAAAAAAAGTTACTATTCACTAAAAAATTATTTTAATCTCATTGAACCACATTTTACTTCTTAATGACAACCATCTATGTCGGATTTTCAAAATTCAATACACATTAGTGGTAAACTTTCATTTAACTGAAAAATCAGTTTGCTTGATTACCCCTTAGTGGTTTCACTATTCATCAAAAATTGAAGTTTTTCAGAAAATTACCAAAAATTCACCCTAAGCTATATTTGACATTACGAATTCAAAAATGAAGTCTATTTTAAAAAATTCAATACATATAAGTAAAATTAATTAATTTAATAATTAATTCCCGCTGCCAGAGCAAATAGCATGTTTTTATGAAACAATAAGTATCAAAAGATTGACACTAGTTTAAGTCCGATTTCAAAGTGAAATTAATTCCAACAACCACTATTGGATTTAATGGTAAAAATATTTTCTAATTTCACTTTAAAAACAAATAAAAAGATAATATAATCATATAAATAAATTAGATTAAAAAGAGGTTTTGAATTAAAACACAACATTTTACACTATTCATAAAAAAATGAACTTTATCAGAAAGGTACCAAAAATTTACACAAAGTAAAATTTGATGTCCCGATTCTTAATAAGAGATTTATTTGGTCCAAAATAAAGTATAAGAGTGATCAAAACTATATTTAATGACGGTTCACCATTAAAAGGTGATAAGTGAACCTTTAGTGAAAATTAGAGTATATATGCTCTAAAATTGAACTCTTTCCGTATTTTAAGCCTTTATCTTTTATTGGGTAAATGTATAAACATTTAAAAAAATATATAATCATATTTTAGTTATTTCTATCCATTCCCGCCAGTACAACGGCTACTTGTTAAGTAACATTTAAAATAATATTATTTTATTACTAGTGTGCTACGTAAGTTTCAATGAAACTCATCGTTGCGTATCGGGTATGCTATCGAACATAGCAACCCCTTTAAAATAAAATTAATATTTAATTCGTAAATATTAATAAATATGAAAATTATTTATTCTTTATTTACCTGTGATGTTACATGTTTGATCTACTGGATTCCCAGCTTCATCAAGATCAAGTTAGTTTGAGTTACCAATGGGAGTACTAATAATATTATTGTTGTCATATCCATACTTTTTTAGATGATCTTTAATATAATTATGTTGGGATATATAGATTAATTATAGTTTTTGGGAAATTTGAAAACAACGAAAAAAATTTAGCTCACCCATCATACTAATTTCAAACTCAGATTTCATTAGATCGGCAAAGAAATCAGTAATAGATTACTGAGTTAATCCAAATGTAATCTCTTTAACATAAATCTGAAAAATGAATACATTTTTCTTATCTTTATTTATAAAAAGGGTTGGATCTGTGTTTCCCTTAACATAATTATTTTGAAGAAAAAATCATGTATGTCTATCAAAATAAGCTTGAGGGGATTTCTTAAGTCCATAAAATGCTTGGGTATGTTTAGAAACATGATTAGGTTGTTTTGTATCTTAGAAAACAAGGGGTTATTCAACAAAATGTTCCTTTGATAAAAAACCATTAAGTAAATCACATTTCACATCCATTTGCAAAAGATTTAAGTTAAAGAAAGTTGCAATGGAAAGTATAATACTAATAAATTTATGTCTTGCTATTCGATAATAGGTTTCTTCATAGTCTATTCCATCTTGTCGATTGTAGTCATTAGAAAACAATCTATATATATTTATTACTATGATTCCATTTTCATAACACATATTTCTGAACACCCATTTTACTCCAATAACAGAAGTTTCATTAGGTATTTCAAACAAGGTCCAGACTTTATTCCTTTTGAATTCAATTATCTCATCTTTTATTGATTTTATCCAATAATAATCAACTAAAGCATCATCAGTTATTTTTTGTTCTTATTTGGAATGGAATGCTAGATGTTCTACGTCATTCCTTAATGAACATCTAGTCCTTACGGGTTGATTTGCATCACCAATGATACCATCACTGGGATGAATCTTAAGAAACAAGTAATATGGGTTTTTTTAAAATCTGTTCATCAACATAGGGTAGGAAATTTTTTTGGCTAAATACTTTAGACGTATCTTCATGGACATTTTCATTAACAGAAGGATCTTCTAACAAAGGCTGATAGTCATTTTTTGAAAACACATCTGAAGATGTAGGTTGGGGTTGTTTAAAAACAAAAGGACCAGCTTCATCAAAATTGACATGTACTGTATCTTTTATAGTACATGTGTTTTTATTGAAAACTATATAAGAATTAGAAGTTATGGAGTAGACTAAGAAAATTCATTCCTCATATTTTAGTGTTACTTTGTGTAATTTATCTTTAGTATTAAAAATTAATTCCTTCTAACCAAAAATTGTGATGTAGGAATGTCCAGGTTTTCTACCATTCCATAACTTGTAAGGAGTTTTATTAAGAAATGGTCTAATAAAAACACAATTTATTGTATAACAAGCTGTACATATAACTTCAGTACAAAAATATTTGGCTATAGAATATTCACATAACATGGTTCTTTTTATCTCTTGAAAATTTTATTTTTTCTTTAAACATCACCATTTTGTAGAGGAGTTCTTGGTGCTGAAAATTAATGATTAATGCCTTTTCTACTAAAACATGTTTCAAGGTCAGAATTTGGAAATTCTCCTCCATGATCACTATGAATAATTATCAATGGATGGTTTTTCCCATTTTTAACTTGGTCTCTAAAACATTTGAAATATGAAAAATATTTAGATTTATTCACTAGAAATTAGACCCACGTATATCTAGTGTAATCATAAACTAAGAAAAATACATAATATTTCCCTCTAATGATTCTAGTTTATGTTGGACTAAAAAGATCCATATGCACCAACTGTAATGCATCAATGGTTGAGACTTCAATGACTGATTTAAAACTTGATTTATGTTTCCTTACTTATTGACAAGTATCACAATCTTTTAAAGAATAAAATCTAAGCTCCGGTAAATCCTTATCTAGACTATTCGTAGAGATTTTTCATAGGTTCCAAATGATACAATGTCCTAACCTTCTATGCCACAACCAAGAATGATCTTCCATTTCACTAAGTCTAGGTATATCTTGGTTCCTAATTTTTTCTATGTTTATTGTGTAATCATTCTCTTTCCTAATAGAAGAAAGAATAGACTCTTCCTTGGAATTGTGTACTAAGAATGTGTCATTACTAAAATTAAAAAGGTAACCTTCATCACATAATTGACTTATGCTGATGAGGTTGTGCTTAAGACCCTTAAAAAATAAAACATTTGAAATCAAATTTTTTCCATGAAGAATGATGTTACTTATACCAATAATTTCTCTTTTAGCATTATCTCTGAATGTTACATATCCTCCTTTTTACTTGACAATCTTTTCAATGATTTTTTTTGTTACGAGACATATGACGAGAACATCCACTATACATGTACCGAGTATTATTGTTGGTAGTTTTTTTTATTTTCCTAAAAATAAAAATGTTATACTTTCGGAATGCAAACATTCATGGATCTGAAATTGTTAGGCAATAAAATTGTGGGTATCAACATTTTTTAGAAAAATAATCAATATGAAACCCAAGAGATTGAAATTTATTAAATGAACCATTTTCCTTCCAATTCCCACCACTTTGACTTTTAGTACAAAAAGGGGATTTTGATGGAATAAAATAGTTGTTTTTGAAAACAGGTTTTCTGTGAGTATAACCTACTCCAGTAGTATTTCGTTGAGGATTGATTTGAGAATACATCTTGTCAAAAAAAATTTACCAAAATTAATGTTTGCAAGATGTTTATTATGATAATATATTTCGGATTTTATTCTTTTGATTAAATTTCTAACCTCAGGAATTATTTCTTAAAGTTGGATTTTTTCTCAAAAATAATTATTTTTAAAATAGCATTCTTAATATCTTTAGAATGTTTTTCCTTTTATAATTTACTTCCTTAAGGTATTTAGAGATTTTTTTCTAGAAGATCATCCTTATCTTTAATACCTCTAAAGAGGTATAAAGTTTCTTTTGTAATAATTTCGTCCCTAGTATTTGCCTTTTCAAGTTACTTAGAAATTTTACAATTTCATGCATCTAATAACTTGGAAAAACTAGATACTTATTCATATAAAGGTATTTCTTCATTATATGAAGATGAAGTATCTTCATTGGAAGTAAAATATTCATAATGGTAATTCTTATCAACATATGAATTTTATAATGCCTCAGCAGAGTATACCTTGGCCATAAGACACATATTTGGGAAAGAAGTAGTAGCAATGAATCCAATTTTTTTTGTCCTGAGGATTCATATTAAGAAGATTCACTTTCCAAAGAGTCTCCACATCTATCACTCCGAGGGTCGTTTACTTGAAGTCTTTTCTAGGGCTTTGAACGATAGAACTTCTTCTTGTTTCTCTCTGAATTGCTTTCCTTCTTTTACTTCATTTTTAATAAAGTGGAATTATGTCTGATATGACATGTTCTTCTACATTCCTAAAAAGTAAATTCCCCATCATTCTTATCTTTTTAGTCTCTCATATTGAAATTATTTTGATATTTCTTCTAAGCTACAATCTTGTTCATTCTCCAGGAAATATTAACTATCTGAAATATTATATCCTCCTATCATCATCAGGTAGTTATCAAATCCAGTGATAATAATGAAAGTCATAATCCTATCCCCCCAGTACTAATAATCATTTCCATAAAAAATAGGAGGTATGGTAGGATTTAAATTGTCAATAGAACCAACATTTAAACCTTCCATATTAAAGAAAATAATTCCTCACAAATTTGTTTGTAATAAATGTTTGTGAAAAAGAATGAAATATCATAAACGAGGAAAAAAAGAACTAATGTATCTCTAAGAAAAATATGAATCCGAAAATTGTGAGTCCGAAAAACGGATTAGGAAATATGTGAAGAAGAATGTTTCTCTTCTAAATCTAATCATGAGATTAATTCAGATTTAACCAATGCTATGAAGCCAATTGTTGGATTGGTTCAGGGTACAATGTCACCTCCTCTGAAACAAATTTTTGGATTGATTTTAAGATAGATATGATACTGAATGTAGTATCAAAATATGGGTAATATACTCAATATACAAGAGGATGATGAATTGAATACTAAAAAACCCTTAAGTAAATTTCATATAAACAAAATTCATAAATCCTCTATGTTCTACTAGTTTTCATGATGCTGGGAAACTGATTCAAGAAATTAAACATAAAAAAAGTTTATAACAAAAAATATTATAACTTAAAGCGTAAAAATACTATTTAATCAATGTACAAGTATAGGGAAGTATAAGATAGTTATAAATTCCTCAACAACCAAAATTATAGTGGAGAACAAAATTGAAAATCTACACGTAACAAGTACTAAATATTTTAACCCAAATAGAAAGGTATCCAATATACTTAGGTAAAGGTACCTTGATTTATTCTTTCAAGAAAATATATCTTACCCAAACCCAGGTAAGCCCTTAATCCAAAGATCGTTATCTATCTTCCTATCCTTGTAATCCCTTTATTTTTTAGGAAATCAGCACCTCTAACTTCAAAAACCGATGTCCCTGATTTTAAGGAAATCTCACCTCTACACAAAGAAAATCTTCATGAAGAAAATTTGAACAAGCCATTCAATATTTCTGCACAAATCCTGAGAGTTTTTAAGAGTCTCCCTCTATATAAATCACTTAAATAGCATTTAAGTGAGTTCTGCCAAATGTAAAGTAGTTAAAAGGTACTGAGCTCATTCAATTGAGATTCTATTTATAGACACTACTTCAACAGTCAGCTCCCTCCTCCAACAGCCTTATTTTTCCTTAAATTTCAGAGGGACGTGTACACATGTGACTCAAACAATGGTTAGTTAGTAACTGAATGCATGAAATCCTTTTATAACAAAAAATGTGTGACAAAAAATATGGTTACTTAAGAAAATTAATTTGTTGGTGTGTATGAAAAAATGAGAGTACGGAGTCTAACCAAAATCTATTCAGAGTCTATAATACATGAATATTCAGATTTTGTTTATCATATGAATTCAGAGTCTGAATTTCATGGAAATTTCGAGACTTTAATTCAGTATATTTCAGAGAATAAATTCATAAGTGTTTGGAGTCTGAACATAAAAAGTTTAGATTCTGAATTCAAAATCGTTCGGAGTCTGAACATACAATGTTTGGAGTCTGCATTAATAAAACTCAGATTTAGAACATAGAAGAGTTTAGAGTCTGAATTCAAAGAACTCGGAGTTAGAACTCAGAATAATCAGAGTCTAAATTCAGATCATGAAAAAAAATACTTTACATCTAAGTACATATATGATTCCTATGTTTTGGATATGATGAATAAATTTATACATAGAGACAAAATGATCAATGAAGAACATGGTAAGGATAACTTTACTTGAGGAATGATATTTTCCAAATGAAAGCAAAGAATATGTTAAAATGAAAATTTTGTTAACATATGGTGTTTGTGATATTCAAAACAAGGAGGAATGGGAAATTCATAATGAAACCATATTGAATAATCTCCCCAAATATGATGGAATGGAAAAGTCATAAGGAAACCTTATTGACCCAACATTGGGGACCCATTATCTTTCATGGGTAAAATTATCTCAAATATCCCATGACCTCATCCAATGAATTCCTACATGGGAATATGAGGATCAATCTAGGTGTAATAAAATTAATTAATTTAATATAGTTCAATATCATATGTGTACTTATTCATAAGCAAAGTACCACACCACAATTATACAAATAGTAATAATTGAATAGGAAAGAAAAATTCATGTAATGAATACATAAAAAGAGGTCCAATATAATTTTTCATTTTAATTAAAAAAATAATAATGTTAATGATCAAATATTTCCATTTATAATTTAAAATATACCTATTTAATTTCCTAAATAAATTTGAGGAGAAAAATAACCTATTCGGTGGTTCAAATATTATATTGGGGAATGTATATAATAAAATTTCATTTAATTTATAGCAATCACCAATTAGAAGATGTAAAATTAATCGTAACACAAAGTAATTATTTATAAGAAAGAAAATCTTAGCATGTGTATCCTAAAAACACCATAAAGGAGTTGTTAATACTCATAAATAGTCACTGAGATATTGGGAATAAATGTGACACCCCACAGGGGAATGTTTTGGTGATGATGAACATCCTACGTCATTTTAAATTAATTAAAAATAGAAATTAATATAAGGGATTACATATTATTTTATTAAATTCACTTCATGGAAGAAATGCACGGGGAATATACTGAGAGGTTTAACTTCATAATTTATAAAAGTGTTATACAATGAGGAAAAATACATAGGCTTCCAAACATAAACATGGGAAACTGAACTCATACAATATTGATTCTAGAATTGATATGAATCCAATGAAAATAAGGAAATAGATAAACACCTATAATATATAGAAAAGTAGTTCCCATAAATATTTCTCTATATACTGTGAATAAAATTAGTGTAAAAAATACAGTTGATTCATAGTCTCATAGAGGGGAATAAATTGTGATATACGGTGCCTAAAAAAAATTCTAGATGGATGAGTTTTCTCTATGGATGTATGATTGGTGGGGGATACCCATTAAGGGATGCTACACGTAGATGAGAGGAGATTAAAATGTTAAAAAATCTTTAAATAGTATTTTGAGAAATTGTAAAATGCCCAATTTTAAAGAGGTGAGGAATTTTACCACATGGTAGGACAAACCTTTATATAAACCTCCAGGGATACTTACGGAGAAGGAGGCACACACAGTCTATGTGAACAGATTTAGAAACAATATAAAAACCATGTGTTCCTCCTCTATCAATGATATATAGTTGCATGTACATACTTCAATATCCTCTAAAATTATTAGACCACACTACTTGATAAAAAATTCACTACACGATCATCCACAAGGATTCATTAAGTGGGACACATAGTACAAGAGAAACAGTGAACTATTACCAATTCTAATTACAAATCAGTTTTTGGAGCATCGTGCTCCAAAAATTTGATAGAACACCCAATGAACCTATAGAGACATTATGTAATTATTAATCCACATTTATGTGTTCCAAACGAAATAATTATGATATTTGAATCACTTTAAAAAATTTCTATCTACAAAATGGAAAAATTGAAAAACAAAATGACGTTTCGAACCATAAAACTACATTGGACATTACAACCTCTCCACCATAAAACATATCATCCCTGAGAAGCCTTTTGGAAACAATGAAAAGATACATTACCTACATTTTTTAGGGATATTCATACAAACGACTGAGTTTTGATTCCAAACACTCAATGGAACTCCAAATATTACCTTAACAATATGACACATAAGAAGTAGAAATTAAATTTAATGATCAAATATAAAACAAAAGGTTACCAAATATGACTACCCAATTCTGTTAACCAAGATTGATAATGCCATCACATAATATTTAATATCCTATCCTAAAGTTTACCCCACCATATGATCTATAATTTTACATCCATCTGTAAGCCATTGTATTTACACCATCATAATATTCTTACAAAAGTTTACTTATAATTATAACCACTATTTTTTAATGATATCTAGATTAATATAAATATTGAATCTCAATAAAAATATATTATAATGGTCTATATAACTTTTCACTGAATGCTTAATTAAATAAAATTTCACTATCCCCATCATAATGAGGTTCCATATGTGGTTCTCCACAAACTAAATTTATTCCATCTAGAGGATACATGATGAGTCAGTATGAGCAGTGTATTATAAAATTATCATATTATATAGACATAATATAACAATAAAAAATTACAATTACCTATAAAATTAGGTATCATTTTATTTTCAGTGGTAACCCTCACTGAATTCCATTACTAGCATATGGTGATGTCTCTATCCAATCATCAACTTGTATTTTCATGCTAAAACATGAACATAGTTATACAACCAATGAAACATGTTTTTATTGTAACCCCATTAACAATAAAATCTAGAACATCTATAGTTTAGGATAATCTAATAATCATCAATGAAATTTAAGAGTGATCATCCATTGCTAGAAATAATATAGTATTTATCAGTGATATGTTAGTACATAATAGAGACAACTATGTATGAGAAAAATAACTAATAACAATGGTCATAAGGACAAAGAGCTGACTTCATTCCATGATTCAGTCCAGGGAATTTATACATGGGAACCCATCTATGATTCATGAAAAACCATTCTTCTAGAAATCTATTCTTCTAATGATGTACTATGATGGTGTCTATTTATCAGAACATAATGGCATTATAATTTAGTATAACGTATATCCAAGGATATTTCGGTGTATCACAGTTGATATCAAGATTGGGGAAATGTTCTTAATTAAGATAAGAATTTACATCGAGTCTAAGAATAATTACCAAATATACTAGAGACACATCTACAATAACCTAGATTAATTTACCGATATGGTTCCAACCAACCTTGACAAATAAATAAGAAGATGAGCAATCAAAAAACTATTATTTGACTTCAATTAAATTGTTTTAGCTACAATGCCCCGTGAATATTCATTATATTACCACAATTCCATTACCACATGAGGAATCCTTTCCAAAATCATTAACCAATAGATATTTTCAATATAAAAATATACCTTTTCATTGGTTGTGTAAAATATTCAAAAAAATCATCTTTGTTCCACCTCAAAAGAACTAGTACAATTGAATGATTACTAGCCAAATGTGAGTTCAAAAGTATCACATTCCTTCTTCAAATTGGCCTTCTAATTTCTGTTCCATGTAATTTGAATAAAACATTTAACCTTTTTCAAATAACACTCACCACCATATGAGTGTATGTATAATCAAATTACTAATAATGGGGATTCATCCCAGGGAAAACACTCCACCACCCACTAACTATAGTTCTTGGTTGTGGATAAAATTATTCTACCAAGAACTAATTCAGAAGGAGGAGGAATCTCACCACATATAATTTTAATTGAATAGATTCACTCTTGATATATGTGTGAGAATCCTATTTATATAAGGCCATGCAAACCCTATAACATTACATATATGACAAAACCAGCTTAATAGCATGTTATGAAACCTAATTTTATATTTCTAATATTGAAAATATTTGGGATAAGTATGTTGTACACTAATTATAGGGTCATTTTTACATAGTGATTAACATGGATCTATTCATAATTGACCAATGATTGAATAATTTCAATAGTACTCAAATGTTTCACTACACGATTTATCAATTTGACAGGTACAATGTGTATTGATACATACTACCGAAAGATTCATTTTCAATATTTCACATCAGTTGAAACTATATATGTCCTTTTCAAACCAATGAAGTAGTACCTGACGAAGTGTAAAAGTAAATATACTATATTCAGTTTATCTCGTATCATTTTAGCATGGATGAGGATGTGTTAATTCTTACATCCTTGGTAAAGAAGAAAAATGGGGGTAGATGACCCCCCTACGTGGCTGACCATGCCCTAGGAATGCCAAACCCACTAAATAATAATTATATTGTTATAATGTGGGTACAAAGGGTAAAACAATATCATGAAAACCCATCAAAAATAGCTATTTATTTTTAAAACAAGGTCCAAATTGTTAAAAACATAAACATAATGGAACAACATGTCAGAAGTTGTTTAATAGAGACTATTAAAGTTCAAAAGTTCTTAGGGAACCACATGACATGGGATAAATACTTTACAAAACATTATATTTTTGACCCTAAAAGATTTCATTCTTAATGGAAATATTGTTTAAGGTCCTACAATTTATGTCTGAGCTACAGAATAAAGGGACAACGGGGAACAATTATGTCCCAATTTCATGGAAAACAACTAAGTTAATCAATTAAAATATTGTTACACACGGTTCAATCGTAAAACCCACTAAAAGATTAATTGTCACACCATCATTTTTATATTTTAATATAAACAATATAATTATAAATTTATGATTATCAATAACCAATCGTGAAAAATTTAAATACTGTAATTTATTTACCTAAATCTCAATGACACAGAGGAATTTTTTTACTTCCTTTTAAAAAATTATTTCTAATTAAAATCCAATCATTATTAGGTAATTTTTTATGTAAATTCCATTTAATCACTTTATTAATATTTAAGGATTTTATAAATCAGTCCCAATTAAATAAAATTTCAATTAATATCTATAAGGAAAACACATTATGGGTTCTAATTGAAATTATAATTTTCTAAAAACTCAAACAAGTGAAACTAAAAATTTGATAGTATTTTGGTTATTAATTAAAAAGGGAAATGTCAAGTAATAATAGATAATAATTATACATGTAACTCAATATAAGAAGCTGTAGTCATGTTAAATTTTTATTACTACATAGAATGTGTATACCACTATGGGGTAAAATTCTGTGAAATTCCAAAAAAGGTGACCAACAAGGATCCCATCAATTATTTCATGATAAAATTACACCATATGTGGGTTCTATAATAGAAAAATAACAATTCTATGATAAACAACTTGGTCAAGCCGATGATAAATTTTTAATAAACCAATTCAGTTTATGTCTAGAGTTAACAAGATTTATAATTATATTATGGTCTTAAGGTACCGAAATATCATAATGAATTTCTCAATTTATGGATGGAAATTATCTAGTTTATAATGATCATATTAAAATTATAAATATCAAATAGTATCCCATTTAATCACAAAAACCATGTTTCAATGCATGAATAAAATTCATTCTGTCTCAGACATGTCATGATTGGTTAGTTAAGATTTGACCATCAAATTGTTTGGTAAAAAACCATTTTGGTTGATGTGGACAAATTAACAAAAAATTGAATATCGTAACTATAAATAGAAATTATTTAATAATAAGTAAATATATGTATCATTATTATTAATTTCCAAATAATTATACTCCACAACATGAACATAAAATCATACAGACATAACTCTAAAGAAAAATATAATTATATCATGTGATATAAAATGAAAACTATATTGACAAGAAAGTGCATTGAATGTGAATCTATATGTGACTATAATGATTCAGGTAATTGTACTCATCTTCCATATTAGTCCAATGAAATTTTTCAATAAATAAATAAGTCTCATTAATCATTGATAAGGTAAAATATATCAATTAATAATGTTGAAAATATAGTTGAATTTAATAATGAATAACAAGAAAACTAACCCCATTCGTGTAAACTTTCGCATTTATCCAGTTGTGGGTTGACCACCCCAACATAATGTTTATTAAATGGTACTGACATGTTCGATGTCTCTTGCATACTATCGATAAAATTAAATAAAAATTATAATAAACCCTTTGATAAAACATTGTAACATACCGAACCATGTGAATATAAAACCAATAGCTAGATCGGTCACCACATGGCCCCAAGAAAATCTACCCATATGCTTTATGTTACTGAAATTCACATGGGTCTAATGATGGTCTAGTGGGGAGACTATACCCTCATGATTAGATTAGGGAAAAGGTATAACAATATGTAAATAAATAAATAATGGAATAACAATACATAATATTCAGATTAGAAGAGGATAATAATAAATAGATAAAATGTCTTATTCCAAATATGAAATCACACATTCAAGTCCACATGAATATAAATAATCAATGAAATAACATAAAACATGATAGATAATATATAACATTATCATAATAATGAAAAAAAAAATCCATGGATGACCTTAATGAGAAACATTAGCACTAGCTTAGCCATGTGCTTGAAATTTCCATTTAGTATAAACACCAAAAGTAATAATTCATGGACATGGGAAAATGAGTTTTTCTCAAGAACCAAAATATAATGGTGGTTCAG
Organism: Viscum album; assembly: GCA_963277665.1. Classification (NCBI taxonomy): domain Eukaryota; kingdom Viridiplantae; phylum Streptophyta; class Magnoliopsida; order Santalales; family Viscaceae; genus Viscum; species Viscum album. Next base: position 1,727,308,501 of record OY728119.1, on the reverse strand, counting down.
GTAGGGTAAAATATATACTCATTTTTCCAACACCATGGATTTCTAAAGCATATAAAATCCAATTAATATAAATTAAAAATGTTCAGGTATATAAATAAATCATTAACTAAATAAAATTTAATAATTATGCACAGTTCCCTAAGGGACATCTATCCGACCAAACAATATTCGCCATAATCTAGAATACCACTGAACACATGATAAAATATATATATATTCATACATGAAAAGTTTCAAATGATATTGATATTAGAAATGGACATGTTTATTATTTCTTTATAATCCAAATAATAATAAATATTTATAATTATTCATAAATAGAGGGCATAATAGAAAGTCATCAAAACTATTCCTACAATAATTTATCAATGAAAAAAGATAAAGAACCCTAAAATGTTATTAGTCAGGGAGGACACATCCTTTTATCTAATAAACTATAATTTATAAGATGATTCGAAAATAGATTTAATGATTCATAGTGAAGAGTCATCATGGACACATTCAAGGTGATCGATAAAGTAGAATCCCAATTTTCACATTATGAGAACTATAACTAACAATGCATATAAAAGTACATCCATAATGATCTATATATAGAAATCACAAGTATCACTCTTAGAATGGAATAAAGTCATAATCTACTTATCATATCCATTGTATCCCAAATAAGAGATTGATTATCACTTAGGGAATTATATAACCATAATTACACTAAGACCATTCCAGGTATTTGACATATGGTTATATGATCTCTCATGGGGATAGTAATCTAAATCATAATTTTATCCCATCCATATATTAAAAAAAAAGAAATACTAGTATCCCTCATGAAATAACATTAATCAGAAAACCTATGAATTAATCCTTGGAAATCTATATCTGAAACCCAATATCACTCATGGTATATCTTAGGGAAATAACCCATTATGAATTACCATGATATTAGACAAGGGGAACATTTATCACTCGTGGATTAATATACAAACATCCACCCACAATGATTTTCCAATGTACTCCACTTGGGGGGACTAGTTTCTCTTAAGGTTATTATAGTCATAAAGAACCCATGATCTGGAAAATGTAATCCCAACATTGGAATATGTGTATCATTATTTGTGAAATTCAACTAATTTAATCATTAATGTTCATCTATGAAAGTGGAAATATATATAAAAATATATTTAAAAACTCTATTATAAAAAAAAATTCATCTCATTAATCATGTCAAATTAAAATTACATAATATTTCATGGGACGAACATAAAATTTATCATTTAAATTATTAAATTATTTAACGAAAGTTATTAATTAATCCCTTCATCAATTCAAATATCCTTGAATAAATTCCATATATTATTTATGGAGACAACATATCTTGTTGATCGTTTTATTGTGAAACATGGTCAAATGTACCTTACTAATTATTTAAATTTATATTTTATAGTTCACATATGAATGAAAATCTAATATTTAAAAATTTAAATATTTATAAAACGGAACTATGATAAATGGTATCCATGAAAAACCCATAGAGAGTGTTTAAAAATCTGGATAAGGAATTTATGTCAATGAAATATAAGTAACACTACCATGTTAGATAGTTTGAGTTGACATGAACAACTCACAATGTTTTAAAGAAATTAATTTTAATAATTAATATACAGTATTAGGTTATACAAAATTAAATTCAAACCATGTAGGAAAGAAATTTAGAATATATCATGTATTTAAAAGATACAATTTATAAAGGTTCTAAACAATAAAATAAAATGTATAGACCATACAACTCATTATTATGATTCTCAACTCATCAAATATTGAGGATTGAATCGGGATTTTTTTAATAGAAATGATGAAATATAAAAACACAATATAAATAGGGAAAATTATCTCACATTGATATGGAAGAAAATACAAGGAAGTATATGAATAAAAGAAATAATTTGAGTTGTAGACTCAATAAAGGGATTATATTGTGACAGACGAGCTCAAAATAGAGTCTGAATGGAGGAGTACTCTCCCTGCAAGTATGAAAGGGTGAGGGGACCCATATAGGTAAGATGCTTGTGGATGGGAGGTGATGGAACGTGGTAAACACATTAAATAAGCCCAAAAAATCCAAAAACACCATATTATAATGAACACTACAATTTGGACACATGGTTTTCCAAACTGTGTGCCAACCATGAAGGCGATATTTCATGATAAGGGGACTCACATAGTTCTTGTGCATGATATTATAAACTATTTAAACCCCATGTTTTTCCACTATTAAATCAATATAGTTAGTCCCCATTCCATGTATCTCATCTCCAATGTTTATAAAAAATTTTGAGAGACCCCAAATTCCACTATATTAGTCATTGTGTTTCACCTGGTGGGATTTTCATTCTCATACTAATTGTGCTCCATTACTATTTTTACAAGAACCTGAGTTTTTGGAATCTGACAGTCGTCAAACTAGATTTAATAAAAGAGGAACCTCCTCTGCTTTGAAAAATTATAAAATCGTCATATTTATGTGTCTTAATACATAAAAGTTTTTATGGTCTTTGGTTCAAAATTTATCCCATCAATAAAATGGTAGAAATGTAATACTCGTAGACATTGCGATCTGCACCAAAACACGTAAAATTTCATAACATTCTTATTGATGATTCATAAATGCTACCACATCTCATAAAACTGTAAAAAAACTCCCATCACTCATAACATGATGTTCAATTACAAATTACATGTCTAGGAACATGGAATCTCCCATGACAGGGTTCCAAAAATCCAACCAACTTTGTATCATTTTCCTAATTATATTGAAAAGCAAAAACTAGATCCTTTTTTAAAAATTTATAATAGACTAACATGAATCAAATTTTTGATCAAGAGTTCCACATAACTCCATGTTTGACTATGCAAATTTAGGAGTTTTTTTGACTTGTGTTGAGTGTCCACTATAATATATAATGACTATTGTAGACACCATGAAATGTATTCCATGCACTTTTCTCTAGAGTGAAGATATGATTATCACATACACAAGAATATTTCAAGTATTGGTAAAGATGTTTTCACAATGAAAAAAGAAGATGCATGCTGGATTTCTTTGTGCTAATATACTACCCCACACCCAATGAAAAGGTGGAATGATTCCCCCTTCTAGTTGTATGTTGTGGATCTCCAGGATTTATGATGATAAGATTTCAAAAAATTAAATTCAATTTCTACATTTTTTCTAAGAAGACATGGTGTATATATGATCTCAAGAAGTGTGGATCTCTTTGTGACCTTCGATTTGATAGGTTTCAGAACCCAAATAGACATACGGATCAAACGTTATGCCACTCGGAAGAAAAATCAATTTTACAAAGGGACCTAACTGGAAGACCTACGGGTAGGACCTATGTGGAGGACCTACACAACAATCAATGTTTTTTATACACCACTAAAAAGAAGACTTACGTTAAGGACATACACGGACGACCTACGCCGACAACCTCCATTCGGACAGGTCCCCTCTTTTTCTATAAATAAGACTCTTTGTCTCCATATTTCATGGACCTAAAATGTTAACAGAATCCCCAAAGCTCCTACTGCGTAGCTATTTCACCAATATCCCCTGAATTTCATCGGGTAACCCTAAAAAATGAGAGAAGAGATAATTAAAGGGGAAAACGTGGTTCAAAGTCCAATCAGGGTCTAGAATATATTGAGCTATGCATAGAAACTATATGGAGAAACTGCACGGTGCACCTACATGGAGCACCAGCACGAAGCGTCGTGGTAGAGATCCTGGGCGAAAAACTGTGGCAGAGTAACTGCGCAATGCTCAATGGCAGAGATCATGCGCGACCCACCTTAGCGGAGCACCTGCGTGACCCCACAGGTCCATACCATAGGTCATGTGCCCCCACACCCCTAGTTGGTTTCAGTGCCGGGCTGGGGTCCTAGGCCTTCGAGTTGGTCCCTTCACATCTGCCACTAACCCCCGTGAATAATGGAGAGTCACACCGTGATCTTTTCTGATCTGGTGGATGTAATTTTCCATTGCGCCCTTTATGTATCCCAAATTCGAACCTTGAAATTCCATGATTTGAGACAATCCATAACACTCAATAATTTTTATTTCATTGACATAGTACTCTTTGTTCCTTTCAGAAATTGCGGGTTTCGACTCAATTTATGGATTCCTCGATTACCTTGAGTCGATACACTACTCAAGAAACTCCTCAAACTTCATCACCTAAATTCTATGCCAGGTTAAAACTCAAATGGTAAACCTCTCTAATAGTAATAACCAACCAATTTCAAATGGGAATCCTCATTAAGAGTATGCCCAAAGAAATTTTTAAAAGGTAAGCTATCCTGGTGTATTCCCCTCACCTTCGTCCCTTACTCCATACATCGAACCCTTGACCAATATAAGTTGAATAGAGGGAAGGCGCGTCACCTCACCCTCTTCAACCGTCCATGCACCATCTTCCATCATGGGAGGAGGAAAAGTGTGAAGGGTCATTGTTGAATATTATCACATCTTCTTGTTTCACACAATGATCTTGACTAATGTGGGCTTAGAGATTTGTCATGATTACATCATGTGATATGACACTCATTCAAGGAACTATGCAAACTTTGAATCTTGTTAAAAAAAATATGTTTGGAAGATATTTCTATGCTCGAGCTCATTGGATATCCTATTCAACATTACAACCCTAATTCCTCCAATATGGGCATCCTCTTTAAGAAATAAGCCCCAATTTAATCCTCAAATCATCGAGGAATCCTTTTTAGAAAGTAAACCCAAACTCAACTCTTCTATAAGACCATACTCTCCTATGAGATTTATCACACTACGTGGGCTATGATTCCCATCTATATGGGATACAAAGGAACCCTCCTTGAGGTTCAAACCCAACACTTTAAATCAGCCTTGTTCCCTTTGGGACATATTCCCAATAGGGTATAATCTTACATGGAATCCTATATCATTTCCAATGTTCCTCGGGCTTCTTCGCCATAAGTCCCAAACTATTTTTCAACAATGCACCTTCATCATAGAGGTCCTTATCACATGACCATAAATGGTATAGTGTGTCCTATTATGCGGCACCAAACTTGGAGGGTTCTGATTCTTTTCACAAGGATATATAGGTAGCCCATCTTTTGGGAACAATCACAAAACAAACCAAACCTTCGTCGCCCTTGATGAAAATAAAATACCAGAGAGCCCCAATGACTGGATTAAAAACTAGTATAATCAGAAAAATCATAAAAATAATCTCTAATCGGTATATTAGAGGACACCATGGATGGAAAACATCGAATACATATGGATTTTTCCATTAATGAAGAAACATGAATGCATACTAATGATTTTATATTTTTCACATGTTAATAAGTGATTGTAAATTTCATGGGATACTTATTATATACTTGGTGAATTAATAAGGTTTCACAAAAATATTTTAATTTGTAAAAATATTCCCAGAATATAAAATAAATCCCCAAAAAATGGTTTGATGAGTCCGACCTCCCATCCTCTCGATTGATTCATGTTCCTAAGTATCGTAAACTACAAGCATAATGAATGAATACCTTGGGAAAGAATGTCCCCTTTGGATAAAAAACTCTTTTATGTTTCCATTTCCATAAATAAATCCAATATAAACCACTTGGAAATAGTGATTATTAAAACCAGAACACATGATTCAAGATCTACGAAACAAAAAATGGTGAACCCGACGTGAAACCGTAACCAAGTTAATAATGTTACCCACATGTTAGGACACTATCAAATGATAAAAAAAAGGTTAGAAAAAGGAACTAATCATGCATTTATCCATTTATAAATATTTTTCATTAATAGAGTTTTTCACTGATCTCAGTTTTCCATAGATTTCACTTTAATCCAAAGAATGAATTTCTCCAGGACCACATTTGTGAATTTCCTGACCACTGCTTAAGGTGGATCATCATCCAAGGGATGGAAATTATCACTAACCCAATTTCTTCAACATTAGGTCTCTAATGTACTGCTAAAATAATATCACCAGCACGGTACAATCCCGAATTTGGAAGCTGCTCGACAGGCCCTCCTGGTCAACAATAATCCCCGATCATCTGGCCAACGAGGACCAATGATCAAGAAGAAGATGGTTCCAACCACTATCTCCAACCATTTTAGGTCCTTATCCCCTGAACGCAATAACCAGACCCTCTCATACTATAGGGAGGCTGATCAAGAGTCACTCAAGGCCATGATTCAAGTATGCATGAGTCTTTCTTGAGGACTCTCATCTGCAATCGACGCTAGAAGAATCATGCGGTAGTGAACCCCCAACATGATGGGGGTGTTGCCTCTAGACATTCTTCCCAGGTCTCTTAGACTTGGTCATGCAATTTGAACCACTAGAGACAACGTTCGGTCAACTGGGAGCAGGTTCTTACCTATACCCCTTCCGGAAAAGACCATCGACCTAACTTGATGGAAAATAACAAGAGGGCATATACACCCATCCATCCTAATTTTGTTTTTAGGGGGTCTTCTGATAATAACTCACCAATCCCACCAGATAAACCCAATGGAGTATCATGAACAAGAACATAAACCTGATTACAACTTATCATCCAGTCTCCAAGATCGTCTTACGACATTTTGAGAGGCCGACAAATCTAATATTGTGGCAATAGGTAAAAAGGAACATAAACCTGTTTACAATCACTAATTCTGTCAGCAGTATCGTCTACCTGTATTGAAGGATGTGTGTCAACCATACATGATGGATAATAGCCTGCAGGCACATACACCTACCAATGTTCATCAAGCATGCCAACAGTCTCATTTGGTTGCACCAAGAGAAGTCAGTCGAAAAACTCCAATGTAAAAATTGGAGTAGACCCAAATCTCTACCCCTATGAATAATTATATTCAATAACCATTGACAAGAAAATGAGGACAAGAGCAGGCACATACAACTACTCTAGATACAGAGTTCAGGTATATTATCATTCTGACCGTTGAAGTCACCAATCACATCTTATCAATGGTTAAAGGGAAGACTCATATCCCAACCCATATTCTGGAAGAATGTAAAGATATTTTAATAAAATATTCAGAAGTTTCAAGGTAACAAACATATATATCTATCCCCACACTAGGGATAAGACATCAGAATGCTATCCTAGAGCTAAAACACACCTATGTTTCAGTCCAAGAGGGTCATAAGGTATATTCCCCTATATCATACGGACAACAAGATTGTGAACATCAACCATTTCCAATTGGAGTTAATCGGTCCATTCTGGTAACTACTATAAGGTAGGCACATACCCCAACCCATTATAGCCACTTCTACCAATAGGTTGACCTAAATAAGTATAAGTGAACAACCAATAATAAGTATCCCCAAACACCATTGGAAAATCAAGATTCAATATGTGATTTAACTACTCTTAATGTTGGAGATATTGAAGCACCGAGTTGTTTTTCTATTGCAAATCAAGATCATAACCTCTCATTACTAAATTTTGGGAGTGGTAGTTATAGTTCTGAAGATTCTCATCAGACACTTCATCATGAAAAATTGCTCTATGAAAATTTGGTCAATCCAGAGTGTCTATATTCATATGAGAGCAATTGAAACCCTTCGGGTGGCTAGAAGACCAAGGAGAAAGATGACTTATCCCTTACTGTAATCCACCACAGTGATCCTCCACATGATGAAATTTGCATCAAAATTCATCTCCGCAGTATTATTACACATTGTAAATAATATTTCATAATTGGAACTGTAGTGACAAGAAAGCCCTCCTATTATGTGGCACATGCACCCACAAAGCCAGTCATGTATGGAGCTTTTTCATTTATGGGTGAAACAATTTCTAAACTAGAAGACAACATGAGGGAATAGTCATTATCCAATCCTCCATTTTCATATTGGTATTCTAATACAGATCATCTACTCTAGTCAACTGAAGTGGAGAAACCTCTTTTAACAAATGAAGAAGATGTACCAAACATGAGGAAACAACTAGCAAATAGGGAAATATCATCCATTCTTTTACCTTTGGAAAATTATCAGTATGATATTCCTCAATTGATAACAGAAGATTGCATTTATGAAATTGTTCTGAAATTATGGAAATACCTTCATCATTTAAAAACAAAAATATAACCATATGATGAATATCAAAATCAGGTAAAGGTAATAGAAGGGTTAAAGTACCAAATTGTCCTAGCATCTATTTCAGTTTCAAAACATCCAAGGGATGAAAATCCATAGAGAACCCTTCTATGTAGATGTGTCATTTATATAAATAGGCTACACCAATTAATTTCTAATCCATCTTCTTGTGTTTGTATTAGAGGATGGAGTGCATATAAAGAATTGAATTTTGCTGCACACAAAAATCAACAAAGTCCACCAAAAGTGGTTTCATGCAATTTAATTTCCCATGGCTGACCACAATCAATATGTTTTGTATGTAATCAAATTTACATGTGAGAATAAGCCTCAACCAGTTCTCATCAGAATAAGGACAAAAGAAAAAACGTTTTTGAGCTACTTTTACATCAACCATGTGAGAACATTGAACATGCATCCCCTTTAAGGGATTTCTAGCATTAAAGGATGAGAATGTCTGAAATAGAACAACCATATTCTAAAACATGTGATTTAAGTGATTTTTGGATGATGCACCCAGTTAATGTCAGATCCAAATTCCACAAAATCAGAAGAATGGTTGCAAAAATTTCATCCATAATAGTTCAACAATCACCCAAACGTTCCAGGTCGGTGGTTCATTTAATTCAACCTTAAAATTCATTAAACAATGATCAATGATTTAAATAATAAGAATAGTATCAACCCTAGCATACAAGGATGTGGGCTTTTTGACATCTATAATCCCCTCCTCATCAAAAGGTAGTCTATTCCCTATTAGGGAAGAATCCAAAAGGATAGCATACAATATAACTATCCTATTATTACCTTCATGTTACTATCTACTAAATAGTTCCCAGTAATTCTTCACATAGGAAAAAGAAGTCTTATGAAAAAAAATGGATATTATCTAGTAAAAACACTAAAAGAATTCCCTCAATGTATTATTTGTTAGTGAATATTATTAACACCATTACAGAAGATCCTCAAGAAAATAATCCCAGTTCAGGGGAATCAAGATGATGAAGTTCTTATCCATAATATGGTACACTCCAAGGCAAAAGAAAAATGTGTTTGTACCCAAAATTAGAGGCTTACACAAAATTATGGTATGCCTTCAAATAACCAATTACCCCCTCTCTAAAAGGAATCTTATAAGGGGAATATGAAAAGACATATTGTATCTCACATTACCACTGGATAAGGTCAATCTCTATCACATTAAGAGAGATTTTCACAGTAATAAGTGTAAATAAAAGAGATGAAAAAACTCAACATATGCTTATTTCGAAACAGCACTTCTGCTAGACATACTCCCCAGTAAAGTCCTCAACTTGAATATCCTATAGGATCTCCTATGAAAAGGGGATTTGTAGGAACTATAGATGTGGATAATTAATTCCCTCCATCAGGTACAATATCAAGGCATGATCATATACATATTGATAGACTTATTCCCCTAGGTTATCCTAGGAAGATATCAGCACCACCATCAGGGGTTGTACTTGTCATTGCACCAGTACAATATCTAGTTTCTATACCTTCATCTAATCCTGCTCATCCATATATTATCCAAATGCTTATGAACACAATTGAGGCATTGACGACTCAATTGAAAGCTATGTAGGAATGACATGAACTAGTTCAGCCAGAAAAGAGAGCTTACCATGAATGGGTGGATGTAATTACTCCCCAATAAAATTTTGTGAATAACACACTTCAATTATTTAATGGTTCAGGAGATCTTGAACAAATCTTAACAAATTTTTTTTCTCCTTGTGATCTTATGACAGGAACTTCTAAAGAACATGAAGCAGTTATGCTTGGGTATTTTGTGCAGTCATAACATAGACCAGCTTTTCTCTGGTATACAAGTTTGCAATCTCGATCAATTTCTGGGTGGGAAGATCTCAATCAGAAATTCATTCTTCAATTCATATAAACACTAATAAAGATGGTAGTTTTTTATCTTACCAATTCTAAAAAAATGGAGAATGAAAGAGTTTCAGATTTCATTACTCAATTGAAGGGATTAACATGTTCCTTATGTTAAGCACTCTCTCAAGAAGAGTTGCTACCAATATGTGTGGCAAATATGTGTGATGAATTGCACCACCATCGATCCCAATGAAATACATAGGTGGGTTTTGAGACCTTTCTTAAATATGCTCAGTAGATAGATGACTCTATTACAAAAACTATTCCTAAATTCGTATAATTCCATAAGCTCCAGGAAGGATGATAGGAAAATAAGAAGCGACTAAAACCACACACCAACATGCACATGTACCTTCTACTACTTCAAGAGTTTCATCATACCGAAGGGCTCTGCCTCCATAGCATCAGTAGTAATGACCATCTCATCAAGATGATCAAAGATATCAAAGGCGGAAACAGTTTGAGGAATTAAAGTATAATGTTTATTTATTCAAGAATGAACATGTTCTTGGTTACTTCATCTATTCCATAGAAAACAATTTGGTTTAGTTGCCAAGGATGAAGAAGCCAAATAATAATGGAGATGAAGATCGTATGAATTATTGTCCCATTAATCAGATATTGGGGCACCCCATTAAAGAGTGATTTGTTTTCAAAGATGTTCTGAAAAATATGGTAGACTCTGGGAATATGAAATTGAAAAGTTCATCAGCTCAAATAGCATGTGTTACTACTACAAATACAACGGAAAAAAGAGAATTTCAAGGAATTAAATGTAAAAATGTGCAATAATATGATGATTGGATGATTAGTAAAATGATCAACCAGACTCATTCTATTTTACGAACATAGTTGAAACAACTAATTGTGTCCTCTTCCACACCTTCCAAAGAAAAACCATATTCATCCAAAGGACTTTCCTCAAAGAAACAAACTGATAATAAGGATAAATAGGAGGCAGAAGAATAAGAGATCATGTCAAGTCCAACGTTTTTCTTGACCTTCAAAAATTTTATACCATCTATTTCAAAATCACGAGCACCACCTCACCAAATGACACAACCAGAAGTAAATTGTCTTGTAGAATCCGCATCAGATAAATAATTGATTTTTGGTTCTGTTAATGTAATCCATCTTAGAGATCCTTATTCCAATGATTATTCTGATTATAATGAGAAAGAATTTATTATACTAAATTGGGGAACTAGAGAAAGAGGCCAAATTCGAGGATACAGTGGAAGACTTGAGAATTCTAGAAATCACCATTTTAACTCTACCCCTACCCAAAAAATATATATGCGGTCGAAACTCATGGAAGATCCCTTTTGTAGGCTAAACAAGTACAATTTGTTTCTTCCATGAAAAAAAAATCTAATTCTGGAACAATTATTTTGGAGGACTGATTAGAAGTAACGCCATATTCCTCTCACAAGTGAATAGACCTAGTCTATCTAATATTCCAATGTCTTGAATATCTTGTGCTTCTACTTCAACACATAATATGACTACATCATATGCATCAACTTCTAAATCACCTGTAAAACTGCATCTCCATGATGGTAACCATAGACATTTTGACCAAAAGTATTACGTATTGAAATAATTGTCCCATGTACCGACCATGTTTTCAACTATAGATGCTTTGAATCTATAAAAAGATCTCTAAGAGGAAATCATTGAAGCATTGTCATGTTATCAAGAGATTGAAACCAAAGATGTTGATGATGAGTTTGACCATATAGAGAATGATTCCATAGAATGACATGCAGTCATATATTTTACAAATGGAGATGATGACTATGTGGTATATGGGAGTATTAGAGAACTGTATCTATCTAGTATGGTCAATAATATAGATATCTGACCATCCTTCGTTGATAATGGATTCATGGTCAACCTCATTCCTGTTCATAAACTTCGTCAATTGGGCCTGACTGAATCTGACATATCTCATTCAACGTTAATGTTTCATGGAAATGAAAAGAATGATTAGGAACCTGTAGATGAGATTACACTCAGAACTCAGTTTGGAGATCTTATGTCTAATTCAGATTTCATGGTTGTTCGTCTAGACACAACAATCAATTTTCGGCTTGGAAGGCCTTAATTCCATCAACATGCAGTCAAACCTTTGCCAATCCATCAATGTCTGAAATATTGTCTCAATTGTCAAATTGGGACATTGTATAGTGATAAGGATCCATTCAAAACTTGTGAGTATCAATATATTGAGGAAGAGTTTACCACACAAAAGGAATGAAGTCCATGATGAAGGAAATAACAAGGGTTAAGGCTCAAAATGGATTGAAAAAGAATCCAGAAAATACATTCAAGCATGTGAGTACAGATTATGTGCTACCCATCAATGATATTTAAAGGTTAAAACTAAATCCATGCCCTTATATAGTAATTTCCATTATTTCAATTTCGAAAATTTAGTCTGACAACATGGGAGAAAAAATTGATCCACCATGTAATGAAGGAAGACTGAATAGAGATGTTTTCATTTCATATACTGAATGAACCTAATCCTCTACTTCGTCAATCAGAGTAGATGATATTGTAGAAATACAAGTGGAAGACAAAAATGTTTTTTCTTAGTCCATCAGACCCTATTTGTTACCAATAGAAGACCCTTTATCATCAGTAGGTTCAATTATGGTGGCCTATTTTTTGATCTGTTCAAATATTGACTCGTCCCCTAACTCTAGTAGTTTTTCCTTGTCAACTACCATGGAAATGGAAAAAGAATAGTTAACATATAATGAAGAAGAAAATGAAGATCTTGGGGATGGTACTCCAGTATTTGAAGAGGGTGTATCTACCATCAAGGATGAACTTAGAGAAATAAATCTTGGTACATAAGAATGACCAAGCCCCACTTTAATTAGTGTGGACATAACCTCTGAAGAGAAAGGGGTGTATAATTCCATTATAAAGAAACCTCAAGATATATTTACATGGAATTATATATAAATTATCTATCTTAATCCTGATATAGCCGCCAATCATTTGGGTTTTTTTTAAAACATCATGGATTCAAGCAATCAGTGAGAAGAAAACACCATACTCATGCCTCTAAAATTGAAGTTGAAGCTGATAAGCTTATAAAAGATAACGTTTTTAGGTAAGTTCAGTATCCCAAATGGTTTCCCAATATTGTATCATTAGAAATTAATTATGGGAAAATTATAGTTTTCATTGATTTTAGAGATCTTAACAGGCATTTTCCTAAAGGTGACATTCTCATACTGATTACAGAACTTTTAACTGATGCAAAAGCTGTTTATGAATCCCTTTCCATTATAAAGGATTACTCTGGGTAGAATCAAATCTGAATTTACAAAGTGGATGAAAATTCTATAGCCTTTAGAGCCCCTCAATGTTTGTTTTTCTATCGGGTAATTCCCTTTGGCATAATGAATGCTGTCACAACATACCAACATGCCATGCACCATATCTTCAAACCCATCTTTGGGAAATTGTTTCAATGTTATTTGGATGATTTGGTATTCAAATCCAGAAAACATTCTATTCTTTTGTATAGTTTGGAAACATTATTCAATAAATTTTGGCAATACATTTTGAAGATGAAACCCATGAAATGTGATTTCAGGGTAACCTTAGGAAATTCATAGGATTCATTATTTTCAATCATGGTATTGATGTTGATCCTCCAAAAACAAAATCAATCCTCTGTATGTCCCCTCCTCAAAATTTAAAAGAATTAAGAGGACTCTAAGGACACATGGCCTATATTCGGTGATTTATCTCCAATTTGGAAGGCAAGTGTTTACCCTTCACCAGGTTAATGAAGAAGGGGTTAACTTACCAATGGACTGAATATTTCCAAAAACCATTTAATACCCTCATGAAATATATCTTGATGCCACCAGTATTGATACCCCCTATTGAAGGAAGACCACTCATTCTCTACGTGTCAGCCTTTGAGCAATCACTAGGTGCCTTTCTCACACAAAAGAATGATGTTGGGTTTTAAAACATCCTTTAATATTTCTACCAAACTGTTCTTGATGCAGAAACTCGGTATTCACGTACTGAGAAGTGCTGCCAAGAATTAATTATTGCAGTTCAGAAATTGAGGCACTACCTGGATCATCATGAGGTCCAATTATTTTCTCGCAATAACCTGCTAAAATTAATCCTCAGTCGTTGTATGATTACATGATGTCTATCACGGTGGGTAGTTATTTTTCATTAGTTTAACATATAGTTTGTGCTTCAAAATGCAGTTATGGGACAAGCTCTGGTTGATTTCATTTCTGAGTACCAATATACGGAAGATACATCATTTAATAATGATCATACTAATGAATAGTTTTTCACTATTCAAGATAATTCCCAAACATGGGAAATGTATTTTGATGGTTCTTCTAGAAGTCCAATAGAGAAGAAACTGGAAAATCATAAATGCAACAAGGTTGGATTAAGAATTTTCCGTTTTTCCTTATTAATTCCTATTATTGGAAGGTGGTACCAACAATGAAGTAGAAAACCAAGCTCTCATCATAGGTTTAGAATTGGCCCTTCAGGTGAAAATGGATAATTTTAAGGTAAAAGGTGAATAAAAATTTGTAATCAAACAAATACATGGGGAATATTCTATCAGAAAAGAATAGTTAATCACTTTTTGTGATTATGTCAGAGGGTTAATGGATAAATTTCTCTCTGATCCAACATATTCTTATATCCCACAATCAAAAAATGATCAATCATATGCAATAACTAATGTGGATACAGTATTGGAAGATCCAAATCAGGATGAGACAGTTCTCAGCATAACCCATTACCGTTTGGTCTCACCATTTTATCAAACCAAAAGGGAGGAAATTAATGAATTTATCCCTATTTCTGAACCGTATGGTCATACCATGGGATGGATAACATCCATCATATAATATATTTAAATTCGGATACTTCCATTAGAAAAGGCTAATAAATAACCGATTCGGCGATGAGAAAAAAATTTTACTCATTATGAAAGTCCATACCACCAAAAGATTTTTTACATGCGAGGCTTTGAAGAAATATTCTTCAGATGTATTGATGGAGAAGAGACTGCAGCTGTCCTAAAAGATGAACATTTAGGAGCTTGTGGTTCCCATCAAAGAGGGCACAGACTCTTTGATCAGATCCAAATGCTTGGATAGTTTTGGCCTTTAATGTCACATGATTTTATAGATTTCACCAAAATATTTAATCCCTATTGTCACGAACCAGGCCGGGTCGCCATCCGACCCGGCGCTCGACCCGGTCCGCGGCAAGGCCCGAAGGGCGTTCCCGATCCCCACGGGCTGGCACAAGTGCCTGGGTATCTAGACTAGCACGTGGGAACGATTTACCCGAAATACAAGACAGAAAAACCAACTAACCAGATAGATAAACTGAAATTAGAAATAGACAACAAAACGTGCCTTTAAACTATGAACAAGTTTAAAGTCTACAACTGGAAGAAATAACTAAAAAGAAAAGACGACAGCGGAAACTAAACTCATACCCAACCTCCTGGCAGAAGTGAGACCACATCAACATCATTCTGCATGAGAAGACCAGCTGCCACATGAACCACCATCACTGAGCACACAGACACAACCTGGAATTCACAGGAAACAAAGTCTACATACACCCAAAGGTGTATGTAGGGTGTGAGCCAAAAGCCCAATAGGACGTCACCCAATAAAAAGGTTCCATGCCACAACATCAAAAAGACAATTTAATGTGTTTATTCAAAATTATACTTTCAAGATGGTTTTAAAGAAAACGTTTACAAGCCAAATGCTAAAGGGAAACACTAAAAGGAATGCATTTCACAAATATGATTTTTGAAAGGAAGGGAAAAGTTTAATATGGGCACACACACACACACACTCTCTCAAGCACACACACACACTCACACACCCACACACACACACACGCTAACCCGCATGGTCCTCCATATGCCGATGGAAGGCACCATGCCACAGATGGTAGAGCACTATAGGTAAAACCCCTAAGGATCATCTAGCTCGAGTGGGACCCTAGAAACCTCGTGTCTCGGTGAAACGTGGCTTAGAAGGCCACGACCCTCAGAAAACGTGGCTTAGAAGGCCACGACCCTCATAACACGTGGCTTAGAAGGCCACGACCCTCAGATATCATGTTTAGTTAGTGTTGCAATCGTCAATCCAGCTAAGTGAAACAGGGACGATACCCATCCGGCTCACTAGCACACTAGTTCTAGTCTGCCCACCTAGATACCCAGGGTTTCCCTTGTGCTCAATCAAGTTTCACATTCACATAATTCACCACTTTCACATTTCACAAACCAAGCTTGACATTACACCAAAAAGGCACCACTTTCATACCAAAACACTATTTCAAAGACACGCACACAAAGGACATGTCTCATTTTATAAAAATACACCACTTTAAAAATGAATGCGTATTCAACTCCTTCAAAATACCATTTTCACATCATAAAAATGTACCAAAGAACCATTTTCACAATTAATTAGACACTTTAAAAATTTACCACAACAAGGTCGAAATAAATAAATAAATAAAAACATAACCACTTCTAAAGAGAGTGCAATTTTTACCACGCACGCATGTCAAACAATTTTTAAACCGCATTCCGTGCAACTTATAAAACACAACCATTCATTTATACAACAACACATATAGAACACAAAAACATACCATTTCGAAAATCCAATTTTTATCAAACGAGCATGGCAAAGCATTATAAACAAATATAGCACCATGCAATTAAATCATAGATCTTATCAAGTTTAACTAAACAAACAAATTAAGTTATCTAGATGATGCAAAGGCATGGAACCACCTACCTCGTCATCGCAGACTTCACGACCGTGGTGCGCAACGACCGCCGCACATCAACCGCGACTCAAACAAAACCAAAATTGATCCTAAACAAACAATTGAACCAAAACACCAATAATTAAACCAGAAATTCATTGAATTCTTCAACCGCACATAATGCGCACCATAAACGAACTCAGAAAAAGAACCTAAAGAACAAAATATCGACAGAAGAATTAAATTCAGACCAAATTTAGCACAAATTGGACCCCAAACAACATGAGACTCTCACCGGAAACTCAACAACTCAAATGCGAACCCTAAACAATAGATCGAACCAACAATAATCAATATCAAACCATAAAACAAACATCATACCTGCTGGAAGATGAACATATAATAAAAATAAAATAAAACTCACCTAATAGGAGGGGTTCGGCAGAGCTGTTTGACGAGGGGAGGAGGATGCAACCGAGAAGAGGGAACTGGAGGACGACGGACCAGGGAGCGCGACGGGAATAGGGGGCGACGCCGGATTAGAGTCGGCAGCCATGGGAGGGGTGCGGGGTTGCTCTTCAATCGGGCTGAGAGGGGGGAGGCCACCGCACAGTAGTGCTCCAAGAGGAGAGGGAGCAGGGCGAAGCGGTGGTGGTCCGGTGTGGGAGAGGGCTTGGCGCGACAGCGAGGGGTTCCAGCGGGAGGGGTGCGGTTTTGGCTGATGAGGAAGGCAGTAGGGGGGAAGGGTGGTCAGACGAGTGGGTAGCAGGGGGTGCGGGGAGCTGGTTCGGAAGTAGGAAAAAAAAGAAAAATAGAAAAACAGAAGGAGAAGGGGCTACGGGATTCAGGGGGCCGGGGGACAAAGCCGGCGAGCTGCGTGTGGAGCGAACCAGAAGAGGTGGTGGGGGTTCCGACGGGAAAGGAAAAAAAAGAACAACAGGGGAGGGGCGCGACGTGACTCCGAGAAGGAGAAAGAGGTGCGGCGCATCCGGGCTGGCCAAGCGGGAGCTGTTTCGATGGCGGCGAGCCATGGGAAGGAGGTGCGGCAAGAGGCGACGACGATCCAGGAACGGTGCACGCGCGAGGAGGCTGGTGCGAGGTGTTCTCGAGGCGGGAGGAAGGCAGTGTGAGGTTTCATATGGGAGGCGATTGAATTCGGCTGAGTATTAGGGTTTGGGGTGCGGCGAGATAGAGAGGCGGGAGGAAGAGGTAGGGAAAGAAAAGAGGGGAAGAAGAGAGAGAAAAATAGAAAATAAAATAATAAAATAGAATAAAAAAAACGTTATAAAATAAAGAATAGAAATAAAATAATAATAAAAAATAGAACCAAATATATATATATATATATATATATAGTTTAGGCCATTCAATATATATATTATAATAATGGTGTGTTAATAATTTTGTAATTATCCCCATAACTTGATAATATCAACCAAATTAAAATGTCAAGTGAAATAATAATTATAATACTAATCACATTAATAACATTAATAATAATCACAATAAACATAATTAACTAGATAATAAACTATAAAATGATCAGCCTAACAAAATGCTATATAAAAAATAATAATAATAATAAGTTCTAAATTGAATTATTATCTAAGATAATAATAATAATATCTTCAAGTGACATTATTATGATTATTATCATCGAAACAATTGTTAGTTCATTTTATTTCATTAATTAAACATCGGCAAGGCGTGCAGTGAACCGGGAGGGGCCGCACGATGGACTAAGCGAGGCCGCGCAGCTTCGACCACGTTGCACTGGATGCAAACAGGGCCCAAACACAACGAACTCAAAGATCTTATGTCAGGATTGGACCCGAACTACCCGACGCAAAGAAATTTAAAATAAAATAAAATAAATAAATAAATAAATAAATAAATTAGAAAAGATGGGTGTGACAATTCTCCCCACCATAAAGCTTTCCATCCCCGGAAAGCCAAAACTAGGATTGAGATACGAAGAAGAAACTGACACCCCACTAAAGTTCAAAGAGGATCTCCACAATCAACAAGTGAAAAGAGGCAAAAGCATCACGCTCAGACAAAGTGACTCAAAGACAACCTCATGAAACTCATAAAAAGACATTATGATATGTGTCGCCGCTCCCAAAGAGCTAGAATTCCTCCAGTTGATTGATCAAGAAAAGGGGACTCTCGCACCCACAGAAACCAACTTCACAAGCCAAAACACCTCAAGCACTCTGAAACTGAAACCACACCACTTGGATAATTTGAACAAAAGAGGTCAAACCACGTCCTCGGAACACTCCTATCACTCATCGACAAACCATCTTTGAAAACAGAAGCTATAGATCAACATGGGGAAGCTCGAGGGGCTCCCCACCATTAAGAAGTCACTGATGCTCGAAAAGAGAGTGGACAACAGACAGGGGGAGGTCCGAGCGGACTCCCGCCATTAAAGAGAAGTCTAGCACTGATTCATCCTAGAGACGTTCGTGCGAGACCCAATGTGGGTCTCCCCACCATTAAGAACCTTCCAACGCCAAAGGCGAGACTAGAAAACCAACATGGGGAGGTCCATGAGGACTCCCCACCATTAGAACTAACAAAATGCATAGAACATTGAAAAACTTCTCAATGGTGACCAAACACCCCACCAAAAGGGGCGGGGAGGGAGGGGCCTAACCACCCGGGCGTCAGAACCATGACCTAAGACCTGACCAACACATCCACATCCCGGGATGAGCATTATAAAATTTTGGGACTGATTTTTCCCCAACAGACTCTCAAGGACCACTAAAGGTGATTGCATCCAATGGGACGCAACCCAAAAGACTTTAAGTCAACGAGACGAACAAGCCTCCACATGATCATGAAAACCTTCTGCAACCAGATGGTTCGCTTGGAGCAGAACAACCGTAGAAATCAATTTGAGCTGCATTCACTTTCAACACCGATGACAGAAATAAAGTCGGGGTCTCATATACTCTCGGGGTTCCTGACCACGTGCCAGCTTCACTCCGAGGCCTATGGCTGGAGCCCTGATGCTTGAAGCATCTTCTGCCTCGTAGTCAGGCATGGAAAACTCCCGAACGGAGCTTCCCTTTTTGGTGTCACACGAAATTCTATTGCACCTAAGGATACATCATCAGACACAACACACCATGACATCCAACTGATCATACACAAAACATCAACCAACATAAGAGCTGCAATGGTGCATGCGAATCACCCTTTGTCATACTGGATGGGAACTAGACGCCGCAAATCGTCACCGAACATGACCATTACTGTTGAGATGAACATTATATAGAGAAGGAATTCAAACTAGGTCTTAAACAATACATGATTCCTGCAATTGACCGTAGCATCCCCATGTGACTGGGTCTGACACACTAGTGGCCTAACGTAAACCTCTTTCTCAAACAAGACAAAACAAAGATCAGAGGTCATTTAGAATGATAGACTACACCGAAGACTTAGGGTTGCTTCTTAACCACTGTTGATTATCAAAGAGGTCTCACACTGCAAGAAGGCACCGAACATGACCCTTGCGGCTAATGTAAACACTACCGACCATTCAAGACATCGATAAGCACTGACAGCTTTCAATCTCCTTTACCCCTCCCCACTAGAATTTCTTTCGCCATTTCTAGGGGAAACCTTCATGCGTAACGACGTCTAATTTCACACTCGACGACTCATGCAACTCAATGAAACCAAAACTTTGTTCAACTCCCCTCACATCTGTCATCCCGCTGCGAGAGGATCTACTTAGTTGTAAGAAGGAGAGGTGGGTTTAATCCTAGAATTCACAAAGAGAGTCCTTCAATCAATTGGAGTGCCGGCCAACGGGGAATTCCTCGTAGTTGTGCTTCAATCACATGCCAATGCTTTGTGGGGGCATACACTAGTCAAGAAAGAAAACTATGGACCCAACCAAACTGGTCCAACAGTCAAGACATACCACAAGCAAACACCAAACATGCAGGGGAAACCACTGCAAGTGCTCCCCGATGTACTCTTCAAAGGAATTTACTAACCACACGCTTACATCCCAACTTACAAATAAGAACTCAAACTCAGGACATAAACCATTCAGAAATAATACTCAGTTCAAAACGCCACACATCCAACATCTCAAAAACACAAGGACACGCCACACAAACACCGTTTACTAAAACACCAAACATTTTCTTTAACAAGGCATTTTAAAAATAAGTAAAGCCAGTAGATTGCACAAACACCAATGGCGTCCCGTGAGCTCCGCACATGCATGTTCCCGTGCCGCACTGGCACCCACCTCAAATTCATCTAGGCACTCATCCGCTCGTGCCATTAAACCTTTCTCTTTCCATATACACTTATGCATGTGGTCGCCCACGAGAACACCATGTACCAAAACCAAACCTTTCCATTTTTCCAGAACCAAAACATCCAACCCAATTTTTTTCAAACCTTCCACATCATTTCATTTTTAATGTGATTCATTTGAAAACATTTTCTAAGACCAAAACATTTTAACTTAAAAACCAACTTTCCACAAATCCAAAACAATGAGATGAGAAACGACGCAAGAGAAAACTAGTGTCAGCGGGTGATTGAAGCATATGGTTGGCGGCCATACGCCAATCATGCCACTGGCCACGGAGAGTATTTTAGGACAGTGTCCCCGGCTCCACAAGGTTTGCCAGACCCTGCGAGCTCACTAAGACCACTGGCCCCACTCTCTTTTCATTTCCCTTAAGCAAGATTAACCACACGGAACAATGACTCGGACAAAACCCAACTTACTTTGGTAACTCGAGTCCCGCCACGAGGTGTGCTGGCCAGGCACATTGCTCGTAGCTAGAACGCCGAGTTCCGACAACCTTAATTTTGGTCCAGTCTGACTCTATCTCAAAATAGAAAGACCCAAGAGAGCAAACCTTGCCCTCTGATACCATTTTGTCACGAACCAGGCCGGGTCGCCATCCGACCCGGCGCCCGACCCGGTCCGCGGCAAGGCCCGAAGGGTGTTCCCGATCCCCACGGGCTGGCACAAGTGCCTGGGTATCAAGACTAGCACGTGGGAACGATTTACCCGAAATACAAGACAGAAAAACCAACTAACCAGATAGATAAACTGAAATTAGAAATAGACAACAAAACGTGCCTTTAAACTATGAACAAGTTTAAAGTCTACAACTTGAAGAAATAACTAAAAAGAAAAGACGACACCGGAAACTAAACTCATACCCAACCTCCTGGCAGAAGTGAGACCACATCAACATCATTCTGCATGAGAAGACCAGCTGCCACCTGAACCACCATCACTGAGCACACAGACACAACCTGGAATTCACAGGAAACAAAGTCTACATACACCCAAAGGTGTATGTAGGGTGTGAGCCAAAAGCCCAATAGGACGTCACACAATAAAAAGGTTCCATGCCACAACATCAAAAAGACAATTTAATGTGTTTATTCAAAATTATACTTTCAAGATGGTTTTAAAGAAAACGTTTACAAGCCAAATGCTAAAGGGAAACACTAAAAGGAATGCATTTCACAAATATGATTTTTGAAAGGAAGGGAAAAGTTTAATATGGGCACACACACACACACACACACTCTCAAGAACACACACACACTCACACACCCATACACACACACACGCTAACCCGCATGGTCCTCCATATGCCGATGGAAGGCACCATGCCACAGATGGTAGAGCACTATAGGTAAAACCCCTAAGGATCATCTAGCTCGAGTGGGACCCTAGAAACCTCGTGTCTCGGTGAAACGTGGCTTAGAAGGCCACGACCCTCAGAAAACGTGGCTTAGAAGGCCACGACCCTCAGAACACGTGGCTTAGAAGGCCACGACCCTCAGATATCATGTTTAGTTAGTGTTGCAATCGTCAATCCAGCTAAGTGAAACAGGGACGATACCCATCCGGCTCACTAGCACACTAGTTCTAGTCTGCCCACCTAGATACCCATGGTTTCCCTTGTGCTCAATCAAGTTTCACATTCACATAATTCACCACTTTCACATTTCACAAACCAAGCTTGACATTACACCAAAAAGTCACCACTTTCATACCAAAACACTATTTCAAAGACACGCACACAAAGGACATGTCTCATTTTATAAAAATACACCACTTTAAAAATGAATGCGTATTCAACTCCTTCAAAATACCATTTTCACATCATAAAAATGTACCAAAGAACCATTTGCACAATTAATTAGACACTTTAAAAATTTACCACAACAAGGTCGAAATAAATAAATAAATAAAAACATAACCACTTCTAAAGAGAGTGCAATTTTTACCACGCACGCATGTCAAACAATTTTTAAACCGCATTCCGTGCAACTTATAAAACACAACCATTCATTTATACAACAACACATATAGAACACAAAAACATACCATTTCGAAAATCCAATTTTTATCAAACGAGCATGGCAAAGCATTATAAACAAATATAGCACCATGCAATTAAATCATAGAACTTATCAAGTTTAACTAAACAAACAAATTAAGTTATCTAGATGATGCAAAGGCATGGAACCACCTACCTCGTCATCGCAGACTTCACGACCGTGGTGCGCAACGACCGCCGCACATCAACCGCGACTCAAACAAAACCAAAATTGATCCTAAACAAACAATTGAACCAAAACACCAATAATTAAACCAGAAATTCATTGAATTCTTCAACCGCACATAATGCGCACCATAAACGAACTCAGAAAAAGAACCTAAAGAACAAAATATCCACAGAAGAATTAAATTCAGACCAAATTTAGCACAAATTGGACCCCAAACAACATGAGACTCTCACCGGAAACTCAACAACTCAAATGCGAACCCTAAACAATAGATCGAACCAACAATAATCAATATCAAACCATAAAACAAACATCATACCTGCTGGAAGATGAACATATAATAAAAATAAAATAAAACTCACCTAATAGGAGGGGTTCGGCAGAGCTGTTTGACGAGGGGAGGAGGATGCAACCGAGAAGAGGGAACTGGAGGACGACGGACCAGGGAGCGCGACGGGAATAGGGGGCGACGCCGGATTAGAGTCGGCAGCCATGGGAGGGGTGCGGGGTTGCTCTTCAATCGGGCTGAGAGGGGGGAGGCCACCGCACAGTAGTGCTCCAAGAGGAGAGGGAGCAGGGCGAAGCGGTGGTGGTCCGGTGTGGGAGAGGGCTTGGCGCGATGGCGAGGGGTTCCAGCGGGAGGGGTGCGGTTTTGGCTGATGAGGAAGGCAGTAGGGGGGCAGGGTGGTCGGCCGAGTGGGTAGCAGGGGGTGCGGGGAGCTGGTTCGGAAGTAGGAAAAAAAAAGAAAAATAGAAAAACAGAAGGAGAAGGGGCTACGGGATTCAGGGGGGCCGGTGGACAAAGCCGGCGAGCTGCGTGTGGAGCGAACCAGAAGAGGTGGTGGGGGTTCCGACGGGAAAGGAAAAAAAAGAACAACAGGGGAGGGGCGCGACGTGACTCCGAGAAGGAGAAAGAGGTGCGGCGCATCCAGGCTGGCCAGGCGGGAGCTGTTTCGATGGCGGCGAGCCATGGGAAGGAGGTGCGGCAAGAGGCGACGACGATCCAGGAACGGTGCACGCGGGAGGAGGCTGGTGCGAGGTGTTCTCCAGGCGGGAGGAAGGCAGTGTGAGGTTTCATATGGGAGGCGATTGAAGTCGGCTGAGTATTAGGGTTTGGGGTGCGGCGAGATAGAGAGGCGGGAGGAAGAGGTAGGGAAATAAAAGAGGGGAAGAAGAGAGAGAAAAATAGAAAATAAAATAATAAAATAGAATAAAAAAAACGTTATAAAATAAAGAATAGAAATAAAATAATAATAAAAAATAGAACCAAATATATATATATATATATATATATATAGTTTAGGCCATTCAATATATATATTATAATAATGGTGTGTTAATAATTATGTAATTATCCCCATAACTTGATAATATCAACCAAATTAAAATGTCAAGTGAAATAATAATTATAATACTAATCACATTAATAACATTAATAATAATCACAATAAACATAATTAACTAGATAATAAACTATAAAATGATCAGCCTAACAAAATGCTATATAAAAAATAATAATAATAATAAGTTCTAAATTGAATTATTATCTAAGATAATAATAATAATATCTTCAAGTGACATTATTATGATTATTATCATCGAAACAATTGTTAGTTCATTTTATTTCATTAATTAAACATCGGCAAGGCGTGCAGTGAACCGGGAGGGGCCGCACGGCGGACTAAGCGAGGCCGCGCAGCTTCGACCACGTTGCACTGGATGCAAACAGGGACCAAACACAACGAACTCAAAGATCTTATGTCATGATTGGACCCGAACTACCCGACGCAAAGAAATTTTTAAAAAAAATAAAATAAAATAAAAATAAATAAATAAATTAGAAAAGATGGGTGTGACACCTATCATGTGAATGAAAACTTTATTCATCAACCCCAAGAGTTTCTACATAAAGCTAAATACTCCTAGTCATTATCCACATGGGTAATGGATGTAGTACGACCTTATACTACAACCATATCTAAGAAGTTCAAGTATATTCTCCCTGAAAGTGAATTTTTATGTAAATGGGCTGAGGTAATTACTCTCAAGGATATCAGAACCAAGATAATTGTTAGTTTTGTCAAAAATAATATGGTCACTAGATTTATCGTCCCTTATACTATTTTGACAAACAATGGAACCATTCATTGTATTACTAATGTAAAAAATTTGTATTATGAACATAATATCAAGTCCAACCACTAATCTCGCTATCATGTGATGACCAATTGATAGATTGAGGATTTCAACAAGATTATATCAAATATACATTAGAAGATGGTGGATAAAGCTAATAAATCATGTCCTAATATACTTTTTGATGCATTATAGGATTATCGAACAACTACCTATACTACTACCCAAGGAACTAATTATTCATTATTATATAGAACTCATGTAGTTTCTCTAATTGAAATACAATTTCCTTTACTTAGAGTTGCAATATGTGATCAAATGTCTTTAAATGAGAGGTTTTAGAAAGGGTTCAATGAGTTGGAAGATTAAAAGAGAAATGACGGCAAAATTTGCATCATTTATAAGTCTGTCAGAAAATAATAGAGTGATCCTTTAATAAGAATGTTCGCCTTCATTTATTCCTTCAAATAGAAATGGTATTGATCCTTAAGACTCCAATGTTACCATGAAAGAAACCTCCAAAACATGAACCAGAATGGGAAGGTCCGTATTCAATACATAAAACTATTCAAATGAAACCTATACTTTAATCTCAATTTATGGAGATTTCATTACAACTCCAACCAATGCGAGAATATTGAAGAAATACTTTGTGTTATAAAATATATTCATCCTCGCTCCAAGAGTTTCAACTTCTCAGTACAATGTCCTCACTGCACGACTTCAAACTTCACAGTCCAATGTCTTTGTAGCAAGTCATAAATCTGCACAACCCCCATGTCCTAGTTGCAAGAAATTAAACTGCATAGCAACTATAAGCATCCATGAGGAATGACGTCAAAGTGTGTAGCATCTTCATCCTTGTCACATGACATTAAATTGAATGACACCATTGGTACAACTAACGTTTTCTCTATAATTCATTAAAAGATTCCATAAGAAAACATCATTGATGTCACCACTACAACTTATTAGTACATGATTCACTCTATTTCTTATGTCAGAGTCAGATCTGCATAAGGACCATGTTTCATGAACTACGTATGGATTGATTCTCATTTTAAATAAGATACGTAGAGATTACAGAATCACCAATTTCGGGCCCAAACACATAAACAAAATCATTTTTTTTATTTTTCTCCTCTTATATATGAATCAGATCTATAAAGTGTGTTTCATTAATATATATGATTTGTTCAGTATTCCATTTTATTTCTTAAGATTTAATGTTCTCTCAGAACATGAAAAATCCCCCATTCATCATGTCAAACTCCATTAGCACGATGAATGATTTTTTCATGAACTACGTATGGAATGATTCTCAATTTCAATGAGATACATAGAGACGCCTATATCTCCAATCATGGCCCCAAACACGATAAAAACCCTCTTTATTTCTTGTTTAAGAGTCTAATCTACATTGAATATGTTTTTAGAGATATGTATGACTTGATTCTTTCCACATCATGACATATAGTGACACTTGGGTTTTATTCCATAATCAAGTTACAATACGTCTTTCTCTTCATATTGGTTCATTGTCGTCCATACCACAAGAAGTTAAACTGCATGGAAATTTAACACCTCTATTATTCACTTTGGTCACCTTTATATATTAAAAGAAACCCTTACTGAACTTTGTTTCTCACACCGAGCACAGCTCATGTTGGTTTAGGAATTCAGTAAATTGATTCTTTATATAAATAATGTGTTTTCAATTTCATATGGGGTGATAAATTCCCTCACTAAATTACTCAAAATTTTATAGTATATTTTCTTCATTGCATGACATTAAGCTGAACATCTCAATATTAATTCAAAAGAAACAAAGAAAGAATCCATTTTAAATATGACTCGGATCTATGTAAAATATGTCAAACTAATGGCCAATACTGGTTCAAATATTTCTCACCTTCATTGAACAGAATCCCTTTCCATATTTCATACTTCTAAATATGATTATTTTTGTATTTTCATAATATTTCTTTACAGTTTCTAGTAACATGGTTTCTAATATCTAAGAGCTCTTTTTCTTGACTATGTAGCATGTTCTGTTAGGCGACCATACATAAGTTGCCTACATAACAGGCCTGTCAATCAAAAGATTCATCTATATGGAAATGCAACATATTCCCTAGTTGGCCCAGCATAATACAGCCCCCATAATGGCTTTTTAATGAAATGGTAACTTCATTCATGGTTATAGTATCATTGTACCCATTAATCTTTGATGAAAATATACAAGAATTGGTATTTTAGAACAACAATTCAAGTATAATTATCCCATTATCATTCTCACAATCTGAAAGTCTTCACGATAATGGTTTAAACATTTACCTAATTAAGTTTTCAATACACTATGAAATAACCTTGAAATCAACTTTCCACATATTATATATTGTTTACATTTCTGGACCTAGTTATATGACCAAAAACTACAGACACCATATCTCTTAAATTTGGGTCAAACCTTCTTAAATATCGTATTCCTATGATTCATTGGACATCTTGGTTGGAAATTCCCTTTCCATATTCAGGTAACTTTCTCAATAAACTATGCTCTATGCTTTGGAAAATCTGAATCTCCCTAAACATTCTTCTACTTTTGGAAATAGAACGTTAAATTTATATATGCTATTTTCCCTGACTATGAACCATGTGCACTTAGGTGGCCTTGCATAAGTTTCCTACATAACATGAAAATCATTCATAAGATTCTAATATTTGGTTATGCAACATATTCCCCACACGGCCTTCCATAAGATAACCCCCATTAAAGTTTTGTCAAATAATGGTAAATTCATTATTGGGAAAGACTTCCTCTAAAGATTTTATCCCTTTTCCTATATCAGTCCTCAGTTTCAGAAGTTCCTAAATCACAGTTCACATTTTTTCCTTTAATATGTGGATGTGATAGTATGTTTCCTAACACAATTTTCAAGAAATTGGGAGATATTTCTCTTTCCATTGGTTAGATCTAAAGACCATAAATTAAATCTCCCCAATGTCCTCACTACAAGACTTAAAATGACACAGAATAAAGTCCTCACTACATGACTTAAAACTGCAAAGTACAATACCCTCGCTGCATGACTTAAAACTCCATAGTACAGTATCCTCACTGCATGACTTAAAATTACACAGTACAATGTTATCACTACATGACATAAAATTACATAGTACAATGTCCTCACTACATGGCTTAAAACTATATAGTACAATGTCTTCACTTTATGAATTCAAAATGTGTGGTATAATTTCCACACAACATGATTTAATACAGGAGTGTATAATATCATAAATATCCATTTATGAGAAATTGTAACCATTACACAGACACCAAATTTGTAAAGATATGGTTTTCTTATTCATGACTTATGTCAGTCTAAAATATCCCTTTATTTCTTTAAATTATATTCCTTGAAAAAAACACCGACTATGGTCTTCAGTCACCAAAATCTTATTTTTCATTGTCAATAAATAGTAAAATGTTAAAACATTGATGAGATC
Source organism: Viscum album (assembly GCA_963277665.1). Lineage (NCBI taxonomy): Eukaryota > Viridiplantae > Streptophyta > Magnoliopsida > Santalales > Viscaceae > Viscum > Viscum album. The sequence goes on along the minus strand of OY728119.1, from coordinate 1,727,279,363 downwards.
CTTTTTCTGACTATGTAGCACATGCCCTAATTATTCCTTGCATATGTTTCCTACATAACATGCCTATTTTTCTAATGATTCCACTATTTGAATATGTATCATATGCCCCAGTTGGCCCTGAAAAACACACCCCCGATAATGGGTTTGTCAAATATTGGTATCTTCATTCTTGGAAGTGATTCCCCTTATGTTGATACAAGTATTAAATTGGGTGTCCATCAAAATCATGACTTAAGATTACCCTTCTAAATTTTGAAATAATATTAAAGAAATTTTTAGTTACAGAGTCTTGTTTATGAACTAATTTCAAAATATATGGCCAAAACTATTAGGCACTAAATATTAGCCCTTTATAGATCAACATTCATGACTATAAACTACAAAAAACATGATACATTGTACTCTCCAGATTAGAAACATTCCTTGGGAAACCTGCACATATGTTGAGTCCCATCTCACTAAATGTGCATTTTTGTATGGTTTAGGTAATAATGTATGGTTTTCCATATGACCCTATGAATATTCAAATTATTCTTTCTAGGCCCCATGGCTTAGAAAAATTTTTGAGCATCCTTAACAAATTGATGTAGCTCCAAATATTACCAAATGTTTTTTGAATGCGTCAATGCGTGATAATTTTACCACAGAACAATATTCTTTTCATTCCAAACAAATCAAATTCTATGGGGGGATACTGTAGAGACTATGAAATGTGTTCCATGCACTTTTCGGTAGAGTGAAGAAATGATTCTCTCATAGATAAAAAATGTCAAGTATGTGTAAATATGTTTTCACCATGATGAAAGAAGATGCATGATGGATTTCAATGTGCCAATATACTACCCCATAGACGATGAAAAAGTGGAATGATTCCTCCTTTTAGTAGTATGTATTGGATCTCTATGATCAATGATGAAAAGGTATCGACATATTAAAATAAATTTATGTGTTTTTTTGTGAAGACATGGTGAATTTACGATATCATAAAGTTTAGATCTCTTCATGAACATCGATTTGACAGGTTGCAAAACCAAAATGGACATGTGGATCAAATTTAATGACACTAGAAAGATGTAAAAATTTTATAAAGGGACCTACGTGACAAATAATTTTTTTAACACCCCTACTTAGAAGACCTATGTGAAGGACCTATGAGTATGACATGTGCAGATGGCCTCCCTTTGGCTAGGTCCCCTTATTGCCTATAAATAGGACCTTTGGGATCCCCATTTCAGGGACCAAAAAAGGTAAAATAAGTCCATAATCTCCCATTATGTAGCTATTTCGCCAAGATTCCCTGAATTTTATTTGGTAGATCTCTAAAGAATGAAAGAAGAGAAAATTAAAGAGGAAAAAGTTGTTCAAAGTCCCATCGGGTTCAAGAATATATGGAGCCGTATAGAGCACATGTGTAAAGCACCTGCGTGACACACCTACGAGGAGCACCATTGCGAAGCACCGTGGTAGAGATCCTTTGTGACGCACCTTGGAAGAGAACCTACAGAACACATCGTGGATGATACACTTTGCAATGCACCTTGGCGGATCACCAATGCGGGGAACCATGGAGGTGCACCAGTGTGACCCCATTGGTCCATAACATGGGGCATGCAGCCCGCACAACTAATTGGGGTCTTTGTCGGGCTGCAGTCCCTCCACATCATTTCCATCACTGACTCCCATGAAAAATGGAGAGTCACACCATGAACGTTCTGATCTAGTTGAGGGAAAATACCACTATTCCCTTTTTATGGAAAAACTTCCAACCATAAAATTCCTTGATTTGAAAAAATCCCGAACAATCAATGAAGTTCCTTGATTTGACTTAGACCTCTTGGTTCCTCTCACATATTTTGTGTTTGGAATCTCATTATGGTTTCCTTGAGTACCTTGAGTCGATAAACTCCTCAAGAAACTTCTCAAACTTCATCACCTGACTTCTATTCCCGGTTAAACCCCAAATTGGAATCCTCCATAGGAGTAAGCCCCAACAAATATCAATTGGGAATCCTCCATACGAGTAAGCCCCAACCAATTTCAAATGGACATAATTTTTTGGATTAATCCCAAAAAATCCCCCAATGGGCATCCATCCTGGTGTAAGCCCCTCACTATCATCCCTTCCTCCAAACATTGGACTCTTGTCCAATGTAAATAGAATAGAGGGAAGTCTCATTGCCTCACCCTCTTCCATGTTCCACACATCATCTTCCATCAGTGGAGAAGGAAAAGTGTAAAGTTTCAATGTTGAATATTTTCAAATACTCTTATTTCTCACATCGAGCATGACTCACATGGGCCTAGAGATTTTTCATGATTAAAATATTTGTAGAAACACTCATTAAAGAAACTACAAGAACTCTGATTCCTATTCAAAATATAATATGTAGAAACATCTTTATGAGTCTGAGCTCACTGGATATACTCCTCAATAATCCAACACTAGTTTTTCCAATTTAGGCATCCTCCTTAGGAAATAAGCCCCAAATTAAATCTTCAAATCATTGAGGCATCCTTAACTAGAAGTAAACCCAAACTCATCTCCCTTAGAGAACCATACTCTTCTATGATATTTATCGAACTATGTGGTCATTGATTAACATCTACATTTCATACGTATAAAGCCTCCATGAGGTTCAAACCCAACAATTCAAATCCACCATGTTCCCCTTGGTCCATATTCCTAGTAGGGTTTGTTCGTACTTGGAATCCTATATCCTTTCCAACGTTACTTGGGCTGCTTCAGCATAAGTCTAACACTAAGTTTAAACTATGCTAAATCCACTTAGAGGTCTTTATCACATGACCATAAAAGGTATGATGTGTCATATTAAGTGTCACTAAACTATGACGGTTCTAATTCCTTTCACAAGGATATATAGATAGCCCTTCTTATGTCCATGATCCCAAAATCCATCCAAAACATCATCTACCTGGATGAAAATAAAATTATAGAGTGCCCCATTCAGTGGCTTAAAAACTAGTATTATCACAACAATGATTAAAATAATCTTCAATCGGTATATTAGATGATAATATTGATGGAAAACCTCAAATACATTCTGATATTTCCATTATGATGAATCTTGAATGCATACTGATGATTCTAAATTTTACACATGTTAACAAGTGACTATAAATTACAAGGGATATGTATGATATTCATGGTGAATTAATAATGAATCATGAAAATATCTTAAATTTAAAAGTAGAGTCTCGGAGTAGAAAATAATTCCCCCCCCAAAATGGTGTGATATGTCCAACCTCCCATCCTCTCGACCAATTCATGTTCTTACATATCGTAAAATTCAAACATAATGAATGCCTGTATATGTAAATTAGGACCCCTTTGGATAATGAATTGTTGGATTTTTTTGGTTTCATAAATATATCTAATGGAAATCGCCATCAAATTGTGATTCTTAATGCGTGAATTGATGTTTTAAGGAGCAATGAAAAAAAAAAATTTGGTAATTAAAACCCATTACTATTAGATAATGGAAAAAATTATAGAATAACATATTAAACATATATTATATAAATGATGAAATATAATTTCCTAAAATAAAAATGAAATGGACCCAAAATGTGGTATTAAAAAAAATATCCAACTATTAATGGTTAAAAATATATGAGTTGGAGAAACCATTGAAATTCTTTAATGGCGTCTCTTATACGAAACTAATTCTATATTCTATGCAGCGTTTCTCATTTTATATTCCATTCTAATGGTCCATGATCAGAAATCGTGCTCATATATTGAGATTCAAGTACATTTTTGTATTATAAACATTGTAGCACACCACCAATTTATCCTTACAAAATGTGAGGAATCAGAAGAGGTTTATTCGAATAAAATAAGTATAAAAACATTAAGGTAGTGAAAAATCATTTTTTCAATGGTTGTGTGCTGAAAAATCACCATGAACCCTAATCCAACCTTTTCCAAATCGGTACCGATGGATTGTTTAAATTAGAATTTTTGATCATGGGTTGACAATAAGGCCACCACATACCTCATTGAGAATTCATAATGAAAATTATTCCTAAATTTTACTATAAATTATTAACTTTACATTTCTATCATGTTTTATGTAACAAGGTCATCAAACACCTTCAACATCCTCAGTTCAAGGAATTTGGTCATTATATCTCAACACTAGCATAGGTCATGAATAATGGACATTATATCCAATAATTGTGTCTCTTATTAGGCCACTAGAATGTAATAACCCTTCGTTTTATCTTCGTCCATCATCATCATCATTAAAAATCTCATAAGATCACCCTCTAAGAGATAATAATGAAATAAAGGTCCACAATTAATTTACTATAATGATAATGTACTCCCCATTCCATATATAAACACAAAATGGACAATCATACATATAGAAAAAACATAACATGTCAATGTTGATTATCAGTAGCCATATTCATCCACACCCACCTACAAACTCAATCATAAGTCACACATGCCTCTCACATTCTACCCATGAACAAACATGTGACAAAAATCATGAATGGGGATCGATGGAAAAATCATATAAAATATTATAATTCCAAAAATAATACAAACTAGTACTTTGCCCGTGCATTCGCACGACACTATAAATTATTTTTTATTATTATCTATATAATATTATTTTTCAAACATAATACTTTATATTAATATTGATTTATAAAAAATTGACATACATAATGAATGAAAGAAGATAGTAACCACAATTAGAATGATAAAGTATTGGAACTCAAGAGGTGGAGGGGGAGGGGTAGGAATTGGATATTTGAGTGTTTGTAGAAATAAGAGTACCAGGATGAAGTGAAAATTGGAGATGCAGGAAACATTGGAGGATATGAAGGGGATCACAAGCATGAACCCAAGATGGAATATTGGAATACATGTAGAAGTTTATTAAAACATCATCACAATAGTAATAACGAGAAATTTTACATAAAAAGGAATATAAAATTATTTGTTCCATTGAAAAATATTTGATATGATGTAACAGAATACATGGGGATCAACATTGAACCCAGAGTGATACTCCAAAGCAGTTGGATTAATATCATGTACATCCTAACACAATGGTGAAAACTGTTTTTGTGGTCAATAATGCAAAATACACAAATACAACAATGAGAGAAAAGAATACATGTTTTAGGAAGTATTAAAGTCCACAATGAAGAAATCTGTATGAAATTGAATTATTATGTATTCAATCTGATGCATTCAGATATTTTGTAGACAATGAGAAAATTATCACATAAATAAAAACACGGTAAAGTGAAAAATAGCATCTTCCAAGTGAAATCTATGAATAATATTTTATGTTGAATATCCCCATTTTTTTCTTCTCCAGATTTCTATATACAGGACTCAGCCATTCATCCGCATGATTCCGCCCTTGGATTCACTCATTTAAAAAAAAATTGCTCTAGAACAACTTCACCTGTCCAAACAGCTAGAAAAAAATCCAAATTATGTTGCATATATTTTATTCATGACACACTACAACCAAACAGTTAGGAATAAGAAATCATTAAAAACACATGTATGAGAAATTATCAAATAGTTGTATATGAAATATGGAAGAGATAGTTTGGATGAAATGTAAGATAACCGATTGTTTATTTAAAAGGAATTATGTTATGAAAATATGGTTGAGTTATTATAAAACTGGATCTACTGTATAATGAGAAACACATATATAAAAACACTATCAGATAAAACTTATAATAATGAGTGGGAAAAATTTATAGGGGACACATGAGGAAATGATCAATCTCTTTTTATTAAAACTGAACAATACCGACCTCGAAATCAAGGAGGCTAGTTCAAGTAGAGCACCTTGCTATCGCCCTTAGAAAAAAAAACATAGTCAACATGCAAGAACCATATATCATTATAAATGATATAATTATTAGAGAGAGTACCTTGTGAGGATATGAATCTTCAACAAATAAAACTTCCCTCTCAGTGTGTTTGATGAGGATATCTTGATTGATCAATATTTGGATCCTTATAACAATATAAGTTAACCGCTGAGGATTTACCTAGTCCCATTGGATTTCTGGATAGAGGTCCTTTCCAAGTTTAACCTTCTACAAACCTAAAACCACAATATGAACACATTTCATTAACTAATAACATTTTCAAGTTAAATTATTGATGATGAATATGAAAACATTTCATGAAATTAAAGCGATTGATGTACCTAGATTTTTAGTAATGATAAGGAGTTATAATGGTGGAATAAGAGGTAATAAACCATGAGCTGAGCACGTACGCACTCACGAAATATGATTACCTGCAGAAAAAATAATATTATAAAAATAAGAATACATTCTACACATGAATAATAGGGATACACTTCAATAAGAACTTCATAAATATGTATAATAAATCTGTTAAAAAGTAAGTATGAGATATTGAGAAACAATGCAATAAGAATTCTTGAAATATATATGTATGTCTAATAGGGAAATAATTAAACCTAAGAAATATGGAATCATTTTTTTCACAGAAGTAAATCTACATATTATATTATATAATTATTTGGGTGTTTTTGTTAACATAAGTTTCTGTTTGGTTTAGTGTACCATGTTTTCACAGAAGTACATCTACACAATAAAACAAAATTATGTGTAATGGTGTTGGAAAATCTTCCTATATGATGTATAATGATAAAAAACACACCCATATAGGTAAACTGATCATTCCAGATATGTGCATTGGTAAGATTAATTTCATGCAGGTCAGATTTGACATCTAATTCATGCAACATTATCAAATAATGAAAACTAATCCAATGTCAGTGCTGCAACTAATTTATAATGATCCACAGCTCCAAAATGTGTCGCTACTTCCCTTTACATGATGGGTATTTATCCAAATTGATGTCTAACTCCACCATGGGAACTGGTATGTTGGACCATGACTATCCCAACCCTCGTAATGTTTACTGATGATTTATCACCCAATCTCACTATACAATAGCTATAATGATCATATCATATGTGTGAATTCAAAATTTTCATCAAAACAAATAACCTATAAATAAATTACCGCACTATTAAAATTATAACTAATAGTTGTATAAGATTCTAAGACATCATCAAAATAGTACTAAACATCAATTTTATATGAAACAAAATAAAAATTTATTTGTACCATTCAGAAATAATATATATGAAGTAACAAACAATTCAAATAAGAATTAATATTAATGAACATTGAAACAGGAACAATGTACATGAGAATTTGATCATATTGGATATATTCTTGAAACCAACAAAATATTAAAAAATTATTTCACACAAGAATTTAATTTTCCAACAAAGGGTGTTAGAGGTAACAAAAACTGTATTTTTTAAATGATATTCACATTATACCTTCCACGTCAGTTTATTCCTCCAAATCCAATGTTACATCACATTTTCCCCTTGTTTGCAAGATCAAAACATGGCATTAAAATTCATTATACTGAATTTATTGAAGGAATAAATTAGTGGTATATAATATTACAGTAAAAGTAGATTAAATACAGAGACAATTAAAATAGTAGAAAATAGAATGGATAATCACATTGTACCTTTTTACTGAATCCTCATATTCCAGATCGTCCGAAACATTCAACAATATCTATACATAAAGAGATACATGTAGACCTTAAGGATACCATTTCAATATTGGAACATCCATGTATACATTGAAAACCTGTATCTAGAGGAGATAAAGTCAAAAAATCTACATTGATTAAAACATCCATGATCTTCACAAACATGTTTATAGAACAATATATATAGGTATGTGGGTATGGAAACATATCCGAGAGAGTAGGATCCCCTAAAATACATTCCTCGACAACAGATTTTTCTAGGAGAAGTTCCATATATTCCATTACATTATAGTTGGAAACCCCACAATGACCTAAAGATCGACCCTTTCTAAAAGAGGAGACAATTTGTCAACATAATGACTATTGTGAAACACCTAAAGTCAAAGTGCACTACAACAACATGAAAATATTAAAATAATCAAATTTCATTTGTTAATAATCACATCGCTCAGTTTGCTATGGAGAAAAGTCTCTAGCTACTTCAAATGGAAACGATCAAGTCCAAAAGATCCTCCCTGTTATTCTTCTAGTGTATCTGCTTCCTGGGAATCAGCATGGGAAAATCTAGTAAGATCGTAGTTAGATTTAGAGATATAATAATGGTTGATAAATATGATTTCCACCATACATATTGAATTAATGCTTAGTCTGGTAGAGTGATAATACTCTAAAAGAAATGGATGAGTACACCGACCTGCTTACATGCAACTCATGAGTGGGTTGTTCTGGTTAATCTAGGTTCCCGGATCACAAATCACAACTTTCATGTATCTCTCTCATGCTTCCAGGATTTGAAAATATAAATAATAGGGCGATGAGATAAAAAATTAAGAATCACATATCACCATTTCCTATTTGACAACTCAATGAACACAATCAATTGTCATATTTGAAAACAAAGATAAAACTATTGAACTGGTTCTGAAAACATCAATAATAGACAATATCATGTAAACAATTACATTAGATATGGATAAATTTCATCATACAAGGGCGGATGAAAAGATATGAAGTTCAATGTACATTTAAAAAATGATTCAAAACATCCTTACAACCCTATCTAAACAGGTTTCATAAACCAAAAGAATGTTTAAAAACATTGAGCATCCATATCCTTCTAAAAGAAATCAACCAAGGAAATGAAAAGCATAATGAATTCTTGGAAATAAATCCTTCTAGCAGGATTCAGCCATACCTTCAAGAAGACATTGAATCCTTTAGCCAAAATTTTTACTCATTGTCAATGTCACATCTCCTTTAAAACATAATGATTTCCTGTGACATACCTGAGTAAGTAGAATAAGTGACAAAATTTTAAATTTTAATTAATAGAAAAATATATCAGGATAATTACCTTGATTCTGTGTTACCATTTTATTCAAAAACTAGAGATGATGATAATGAAAACTAAATCAAATAAGACATGGAAGCTCATTATGAACCATTACAACGATTAATCAATGTAAAAACAATCTTCAAATTGTGAATAACATATAATTTGGTAGAACCGTTAAATAATGAAACAACACTGAGCCTAAATTCATTATAGTTTAGGAGGATATTGGTATTTCATCATATGAGAATTTAAATGATAAAATTAAATAATAGATTTTTCAAGATTCAGTGATCCTAAAATCTGTACATTTTTTATGGGATATGAAATCCAAGTAAGTCAATGAGAAGATCTACCATACATCATCTGATGGTAAATGAGATCATACCCAAATACCATTTCTATATGACAATAATTGTGGAGGCCACCTCCAGACATGATTCAGTCACACACACCACTAATATTAGAAAAGATAACAACATTAATGATATTGGATATATTATTGAAACAAAAAAAATATTACAAAATATTTTCACAGAAGCATTTAATTTTCAAAAAAACGTTGTTAGAGGTAACATAAACTGTATTTTTTTAAATTATATTCACATCATACCTTCAATGATGGACTATTCCTCCAAATCCAGCGTTACATCACCTTTTCCCCTTATTTTCAGGATCAAATTGTGTGTGTGACAAGTGGATATGAAGAAAGCCAGGATTAGTAGAGATAATATATGCTAAAACCAAACGAATTTTAATCAAAACTGGATAGCTTTGGAGTGGCCAACAATATCATAAAATCAGAATCCTGTTAGGTTATAAATATTTTGATACTTGACTGGAAGCATTATATCCATAACTGCACAATTCAAACATCATAACTGATTAAAATAAATGAAAAATTTAGCTAACAGAATTCAAAGAACAATAATTTGAATCCCAGTGCAATTCAGTTATAAAGAAAGGGAACTAGAAATCAAATGGAAATATATAATATGCATACTCAAAATGAATTTGATAAAAACTGGATAGTAGTTTACATAACTGATGAAATGGTAGGAAACTTCTACCATGTGTGAATGGCTGTGACACAATTTGAGAGAAGGATGAAAAGTCACAGATATGAAGACCAGGATGATGATGTTTTGTTAGACGCAACTTCCCACAGCCACGACATTCTAGTTGGCATAGGAGCAGCAGGGATGTAGATGCACCGGGATGTCCAATTGCACTAGGAACAGCTAATTGAAATCAAAAAATACCTGGATTAGTCAAATGTACTCGCCTGCGTTGGGGGGTTCGAAGCAGTGGGCACAAATCGGAAGGATTCCTCAACCCAACGATGAAGTTGATGTTAGCCAATTCTCGAGCCGTTTAAACCCTCACGGAGGTGATGTCCGGGATGACGATGGTTTTGGGGATTCAATTAGTTTCATCGAGCGTGAGCATGTCATAGTAGGAGTACCCATGGATGTATAGACACCGGTAAAAGGTTGCGGTCGTCGACGGAGGTTTACCGGTAACCCTAGATTGTGAATAGATGTTACGCGAAATGGAATCGGAACCGATGAAGGTAGGAACCATCAATACAAGATAGGAGAAGGTACCTGTTTGAGAAAAAGGTTAACTTATTTCAGTGAGGAAGGGTGGCTCAGAACGGTGGTGGGGAGGGTTTTCTGGTTACAGAGAATGGGAAGAGATGAAACTCGAGTAGGAGATGCTTCGAAAGGGAGAGAAAATAAATTAGGATGCAGTCTTCAGTGGTGTGGAGACTTGGAGCTTGGGGTTTGCGAGGAGAGGATGTAGTGACGATGAGAAAGGCAAGCGAGGAGTGGAGTTCACGGTTAGCAGAAATGCGTGTGTTCACTGGTTTTGGAAAATTGGAGGAGACAAAACCCGAGCGCGAGATGCTTGGAGCGGAAGAGAAAAGAAATCCTGAGGTGGGCTTCAGCGGCGTGGAGACCTGGTTATTCGACACGTAATTTTTTCATGACGTGGAGAGATATGAAATTGACACGTGGCTTGGAAGAAAGCCAGGATTAGTAGATATAGTAGATATTATCAATAAAGTATGTAACTATGTACCATAAATGTGTTTATCCCAATATTTAGAATACACTAAGAAAAAAATCCCATATTACAACCCCATCACCCATAGAATTGATACAAAATAAAAAGGACTGAATAAAATTGATCTTTATCAATAAAAAGGGTTATAGTGTGAGGTTCAATAAGAGATATGTACCTATAACATATCAATACAATAAAATTACAATGTTAATGTACTGGGAATGAAAATAAATATGATAGGAGCTCACCAGTGGTCTCCATGTGTCAATCCTCCAACAATGGTGACAATGTGAAGAGTTTGTGACCTATAAAAGATATCCACGATTCCCTAGAGTGTCCCATGGATAATGACGAATGTATAAGAAATGTATAAATTCAAGGGGACTCAAATATTATTATAAAATGTAAAAAAATGAATCACGATTCAACACATGAGTATAAAACTAAATGGGTACCAAATGAGAAATGATTATGATTAAAAGGATTTTATCATTCCATAATAATTCTTTGTTAAAAGTGTTTCATGATTATGAATTGTGAACATTGATGAGATCATATAAACATTCTAGAGGGACAATGACTAAAAAGTATTCATAATTCCATAAAAAAATTATTCCATTATAAGTACAACACATTGTAACTGATTTTATATTTATGTATATCGACCATCACTTTTCATACATAGACATTACATCAGAATTTTCGAATAAATTAAATCATATACACACCGAAACACCAGGACCATATTATTTCAGTGCCTTTGTAAATATGGAATGTAAATCTTCTGACATAGTGAAATATATTCAATGTTCACACCAAGATCTTCCCCTATAGTATTTCTACATAAAAAAAATTATCCATAACCCATAGAAGGTAAATTCATAAAATGGGTGAGTTAAAATGCTAAAAAAGGGTAAATAATGGAAATGTGTAAGAATACCATGAAATTAAGGGTATTAGAACATGGTCACGATCATTAGTAGATCATACACATCATTTCAGAAATCAGAAATCTAAATCATATAATAAATACATGAAGATCATAAGACCTGAATAATTGTAAAATAAATAACACAATCCCTTAAATCATAATATAATAATATGAATTAAATCTTTGGATGGTAGATATGAATTTAAAAACATATGTTAAAGAGGCATACCCAGGCCTTATTAACTAGTTTGTCTTGGCTTAATCACTAGTTTACCTACATTAGGAATGGGATTCCCTCATGTGTACACTCTTGTATTGTTCATGAGATTTCCTCCCATGTAACCTCTTATTTTGGGATTATTTTTTCCTTCCATGTACCACTTGTTTTGGGATTGGGATTCCCTCATGTGTAGTCTTAGATATTATAAACCTTTTATCATTTACTAATGATTTATAGGGAGATTTATCTCCGATACATCTCATAATTATATCATAAAATATTTGTTCCACAAATTCATAAACAATCATATAATAACCCAATAAATTAAAAGAGTGTTATTAACATAATATCATACCATAAATTGTGGAAATGGAAACATGTTTTATTTTCATTTCATCAAATAATATCATGGGAAATGAAATAAATTTCATAAGAATATAACCAATGAAAGACAAATTGATTTTTTAAACATCATGTGATAAAAAATAAACCATTAAAAGAAATAATATGAATGGATACATTGAATAATTTCCCCATAATGGAATGATTAACATTAATAAATGTTATATTAGATGGTAAATAATTTTTAATGATATTTTAAAAACACATCATATGAAAACAATGATTTCTACTTTAAAAAATCATCATAAAACATAAAATATTTTAAAATCCATTTTCATTAAAATAAACATGAATAATATAAAGTATTCATTTAAAACTTTTATAGAGATTGTTTCCATGTCAAACAGGTTGATTAACTTGAAAAAAATATTTAAATATTTTTTCCTTGTAAAAAAAAAGAATCATGAGAAATGGTCTAATCAAAGCACAATTTATAGTATAACAAGTTGTACATAAAACTTCAGTCCAAAAATCTTTGGCTATAAAATATTCACATAAAATGGTTCTTGTTATCTCTTGATTAATTTTATTTCTTCTTTAAACAACACCATTCTGTTGAGGTGTTCTTGGTGCTGAAATGTTATGATTAATGCCTTTTTTACTAAAAATTGTTTCAAGGTCAAAATTTTGAAATTCTCCTCCATGATCACTATGAATAGTTATCAATGGATGGTTTTTCCCATTTTTAACTTGGTCTCTAAAACTTTTGAAATATGAAAAATATTTAGATGTATTCACTAGAAATTAGACCCATGTATATCTAGTGTAATCATCAACTAAGAAAAATAAATAATTTTACCCTCTAAGGATTCTAGTTTATGTTGGACCAAAAAATCCATATGCAGCAACTATAATGCATCAATGGTTGAGACATCAACGACTGATTTAAAACATGATTTATGTTGCCTTCCATATTGACAAGGATCACAATCTTTTAAAGAATAAAATTTAAGCTCCGGTAAATCCTTTTCTAGAATTTTCTTATAGAGTTTTCATAGGTTCCAAAGTTTACAATGTCCTAACCTTCTATACCACAACCAGGAATGATCTTCCATTGCACTAAGGCTAGGTATATCATGGTTCCTAAGGTTTTCTATGTTTAGTGTGTGATCATTCTCTTTCCTATTGGAAGAAATAATAGACTCTTCCTTGGAATTCTATACTAATAAAGTGTCATTTATAAAATTCAAAAGGTAACTTTCATCACAAAATTGACTTATGCTGATGAGGTTGTTCTTAAGAACCTAAAAAATTAAATCATTTGAAATCAATTTTCTTCCAAGAAGAACGATGTTACCTATACCAATAATTTCTCTTTTAGAATTATCTCTGAAAGTTACATATCATCATTTTGCCTTGACAATCATTTCAATGATGTTTTTGTTACCAAACATATCCCGAGAACATCTACTATACATGTACCAAGTATTATTGTTGGTATATTTTTTACTTTCCTGAAAAAAATGTTATAATTTTGGAATTCAAACATTTATAGATCCGAAATTGTTAGACAATAAAAATTTGGGTATCCACATTTTTTTAGAAATCATATCTTTATGAAACCCAAGAGATTTAACTTTTTTAAAATAAAATGTTTTCCTAGAATTCCCACCACTTTGACTTTACGTAAAAAAGTGGATTTGGATGGAATAAAATAGTTATTTTTGAAAATAGGTTTTCTGTGAGTATAACCTACTCTAGTAGTATTTTGTTGAGGATTGATTTGAGAATACATCTTGTCAATTTTTTTTAACAGAATTAATGTTTGCAAGAAGTTTCTTAAGATAATATATTTCGGATTTATGTCTTTTAATTAAATTTCTATCCTTAGGAATTATTTCTTTAGAGTGTGATTTTTCCTCCAAAACAATTATTTTTAAAATAACATTTCTAATATCTTTAGAATGTTTTTCCCTTTTATAATTTACTTCATTAAGTTATTTAGAGAGTTTTTTTGAGAAGCTCATATTTATCTTTAAGACCTCTAAAGAGGTATAAAATTTCTTTTGTAATAATTTCATCCCTAGTATTTTCCTTTTCATGATTCATATAAATATTACAATTTCTTGCATCTAAAAACATGGAAAATGTAGATACTTATTCATATGAAGGTATTTATTCCAAATATGAAGATGAAGTATCTTTATTGAAAGTAAAATATTAAGAATGGTAATTCTTATCAACCTATAAATTTGTTAAAGCCTCGGCAGAGCGTACCTTGACCATAAGACACATATTTGGGAAAGAAGTAGTAGCAATGAATGCAATAATTTTTTTTGTCATGAGGATTCATATTGAAAAGTTTCACATTCCAATGAGTCTCCACAGCTAGCACTCCATGTGTCGTTTACTTGAATACTATTCTTCTTCTTTGAACGATAGAACTTCTTCTTGTTTGTCTCTGAATTTCTTTCCTTCTTTTACATCATTTTCAATAAAGAGGAATCATGTATGATATGACATGTTCTTATACATTCCAAAAAAATAAATTCACCATCATTCTTATCTTTGTAGTCTCTCACATTGAAATTATTTTGATAGTTATTTTGAGCTACAATCTTGTTCATTCTCCAGGAAAGATTAGCTAATTCCTTCTCATAATTTTCTGTATCACTATATTCTGACTGAATGCTGACATTATTTGAATTTGAACTAGTTACCCTTTCTGGAGTCTTCGCTTTCGTATGATTTGAAGTAGTTATAAAAGAAACTCGTCCATTCTCATTCTTATTTTTAACATTATCAGCATCTCACATCATTCTACTATCATGCTGAATAAGAGTTCCAAACAACTCATCTAAGGAAATCTTAGTGACTTTTTTGTTCTCATCAATTACTGTTCTCTTGGATGCCCACTCATTTGGCATGATATCTATGATCTTATATACAAGATCCTCATCATCCAATCCTTTTTATCCCATATATTTTAAGATATTCAAAATTTTCATGAACCTTTGATGAATATTTCTTATAGGTAATCCATAAGGAAAGTTAAATCTATGGTATTAAGCTCTCAACATAGCTCTTCATGTCTCTATAACATTATAAGTACCAAAATTTGTAACATAAAATTTCATCCATATTTTGTTTACAGCTTCAGAGGAAGATATTTGACTATAGATATTTCTAATAATAGATCATAGTAATGTATTTCTAACTCTAAAATCTGCTTGATATTCGAATTTCTCATGATTAGTAAATGTTCTCAATTCATTATCTTAAATATTATAGCCTCCTATCATAGTCAGGTAGTTTTCAACTCCAGTGATAATAATGAATGTCTTAATCCTATCTCCCCAGTACTAATAATCATTTCCATCAAAAATATGAGGTTTGGTAGGATTTATATTTTCAAAAGAATGAAAATATAAACCTGCCGTATTAGATAAAATCATTCCACAGAATTTTTTTTCTAACAAATGTTTGTGAATATGAATGAAATATCCTAAATGAGGAAAAAAAGAACAAATGTATCTCTATGAAAAATATGAATCTTAAAATTGTGAGTCCAAAAAATAGATTATGAAATATGTGAAGAAGAAGGTTTCTCTTTGAAATCTAATCACGAGATTAATTCAGATTTAAACAATGCTCTGAAGCCAATAGTTAGATTGGTTCAGGGTACAAGGTCACATCTTCATGATAGAAATTTTTGGATTGATTGTAATATAGATATGATACTGAATGTAGTATCAAAATATGGTGATGATACTCAATATACAAGAGGATGAAGAATATAATATTAAGAAACCATTAAGTAAATTTTATATAAACAAAATTCATAAAACCTCAATGTTCTACTAATTTTATTGATTCTGGAAGAGTGATTCCAAAAATTAAACATAACAGAAGTTTATAACAAAAAAGATTATTCCTTAAAGCTTAAAAACCCTATTTAATCAGTTTACAAGACTAGGGAAGTATAAGATAGTTATACTTTCCTCAATAACCAAAATTATAGTGGAGAAAAAATTTGAAAAACTACACGTAACAAGTAGTAAATATTTTAACCCAAAGAGAAGGGTATCCAACATACTTGGGTAAAGGTCCCTTGATTTATACTTTCAAGAAAATATATCTTACCCAAACCCAGGTAGGCCCTTAATCCAAAGATCGTTATCTGTCTTCCTATCCTTGTAAGCCCTTGATTTGTAATGAAATCAGCACCTCTATCTTCAAAAACCAAAGTCCCTGATTTTAAGGAAATCACACCTCTACACAAAGAAATTATTCATGAAGAAAATTTGAACAATCCGTTCAGTCATTCTTCATAAAGCCTGAGATTTTTTAAGAGTCTCCCTCAATATAATTCACTTAAATAGCATGTAAGTGAGTTATGAAAAATGTAAAGTAGTTAAAAGGTACTGAGATCATTCAATTGAGCTTTTATTTATAGTCACTACTTCAACAGTTAGCTCCCTCCTCCAACGGCCATATTTTTGCTTAAATTTCAGAGGGACTTATACACATTTCACTCAAACAATGGTTAGTTAGTAACTGAATGCATGAAATCATTTTATAACAACAAATTTGTAAGCAAAAATATGGTTACATAAGAAAATTAATTTTTTGGTGTGTAAGAAAAAATGAAAGTACAAAGTCTAACCAAAAACATTTCAGAGTCTATAATACATGAATATTCAGATTTTGTTTATCATATGAATTCAGAGTATGAATTTCACGGAAATTCAGAGTCTTGAATTCAGTATATTTCAATGCCTAAATTAATAAGTGTTTGGATTCTGAACATACAATGTTCAGAGTCTGAATTCAAAATAGTTTGGAGCCAGAACATATAATGTTCGGAGTCTGCATTAATAGAACTCGAATTCAGAACATAGAAGAGTTCGGAGTCTGAATTCATATAACTCGGAGTTAGAACATGGAAAGATCATAGTCTAAATTCAGATCATGAAAAAAGAATACTTTATATCTAAGTATATATATGACTCCTACGTTTTGGATACGAAGCATAATTTTATACATAGAGACAAAATGATCAATGAAAAAAATGGTATGGATAAATTTCCTTGAGGAAGGAAATTTTTCAAATGAAAGCAAACCTTAGGGTGCAATGAAAATTTTCTTTAGATATGGTGTTTGTGATACTCAAAACAAGAAGGAATTTGAAATTCATAAGAAATCCTTATTAAATAATCTCCCCAAATATGATGGAATGGAAAAGTCATAAGGAAACCTTATTGACCCAACATTGGGGTCCCATTATCTCTCATGGGTAAAATTATCTCAAATATCCCATGACCCCATCAAAATAATTCCTACATGGGAATATGAGGATCAGTCTAGATGTAATAAGATTCATTTATTCAATATAGTTCAACATCATATGTGTACATATTCATAAACAAAGTACCAAACCAAAATTATTCAAATATTAATAATTGAATAGGAAAGAAAAATGCATGTAATGAATACATAAAGAGAGTTAGAATATAATATATCATTTTAATTATAAAAATAATAAAGTTAATGATAAAAAATTTCCATTTATCATTTAAAATATACATATTTAATTTCCTAATTAAATTTGAGGAGAAAACAGGCCTATTCAGTGGTTCAAATATTATATTGGTGAATGTATATAATTAAATTTCATTTAATTTATATCAATCACCAATTAAAAGATGTAAAATTAATCATAACACAAATTAAATATATATAAGCAAGAAAATATGAGCATGTGTATCCTAAAAACACCCTAAAGGAGTTGTTAATACTCATAAATAGTCACTGAAATATTGGGAATAAATGTAACATCCCACATGGGATGGTTTTGGTGAAGATGAACATCCTACAACATTTTAAATAAATTAAATATGTAAATTAATATATGGGATTACATAGTATTTTATTAAATTCACTTCTTGGAAGAAATAAATGGGGAATATACCGAGAGATTAATCTTCATAATTTATAAATGTGTTATACATTGAGGAAAAATATATAGGCTCCCAACCATAAACATGGGAAGCTCAACTCATAAAATATTGATGCTAGAATTGATCTGAATCCAAAGAAAATAAGGAAACATATAAACACCTATAATATATAGAAAATTAGTTCCCATAAATATTGTTCTATATACTGAGAATAAAATTATTGTAAATAATAATGTTGATTCATAGTCTCATAGAGGGGAATCAATTGTGATATACGGTTACTAAAAAAAATTCTAGATGGATGAGTTTTCTCTATGGATGTATGATTGGTGGGGGATACCCATTAAGGGATGCTACACGTAGATGAGAGTATATTAAAATGGTACATAATCGTTAAATAGTATTTTGAAATTATTTCAAAATTCCCATTTTTAAAGAGGTGAGATATTTTACCACATGGTAGGACAAACCATTCTATAAACCTCCTGGGATACATACGGAGAAGGAGACACACACAATATATCTGAATAGATTTAGAAACAATATAAAAACCATGTGTTCCTCCTCTATAAATGATATATAGTTACTTGTACATACATCAATATCATATAAAATTATTAGACCACACTACTTGATAAAAAATTATCTACATGATCATCCACAAGGATTCATTAATTGGGGCATGTATTACAAGAGAAACAATGCACTATTACCAATTCTAATTACACAGCAGTTTTTGGAGCATCGTGCTCCAAAAATTTAATAGAATTCCCAAGGAACCTATCAAGACATTATGTAATTATTAATTCACATTTATGTATTCCAAACAAAATAATTATTATTTTTGAATCACTTTAAAAAAATTCTATCTACATTATGGTAAAATTGAAAAAAAATTATGTTTCAAACCATACATATACATTGGACATTACAACCTCTCCACCATAAAACATATCATCCCTAAGAAGCCTTTTGGAAACAATGAAAAGACACATTGCCTATATTTTTCATGGATATTCATACAAAATACTGAGTTTTGATTCCAAACACCCAATGGACCTCCAAATATTACCTTAACAATATGACACATAAGAAGTAAAAATTAAATTTAATGATCAAATATAAAACAAAAGGATACAAAATATGACTACCCAATTCTTTTAAATAGGATTGATGATTCCATCACTAAATATTTAATAACCTATCCTACAGTACACCCCCCCATATGATCTATAATTTTACATCCATCTCTAAGCCACAGTATTTACACCATCATAATATTCTTAAAAAAATAGACTTATAATTATAACCACTCTTTTTTCATGATATCTACATTAACATAAATATTGAATCTCAATTAAAATATTTTATAATGGTCGATCTAACTATTCATTGAAATCTTAATTAAATAATATTTTATTATCCCCATCATAAAGAAGTTCCATATGTGGTTCTCCACCCACTGAATTTATTCCATCAATAGGATACATGATGAGTCAGTCTGAGCAGTGTATTATAAAATTATCATATTATATATACATAATATAACAATAACAAAATAAAATTACCTATAATATTAGGTATCATTTTATTTTCATTGGTAACCCCCAATGAATTCCATTACTAGCATCTGGTGACGTCTCTATCCAATCATCAACTTGTATTGTCATGCTACAATATGAACATAGTTATACAACCAATGAAACATGTTTTTATTGTAACCCCATTAACAAACAAATATTGAACATCTATATTTTAGGATAATCTAATAGTCATCAAATTGATTTTATAGTGATCATACATTGCTGGAAATACTATAGTATTTATCTGTGAGAAGTTAGTACATAATAGAGACAACTATGTATAAGAACACTAATTGATACCAATGGTAGTAAGGACAAATAGCTGACTTCATTCCATGATTCAGTCCAAGGAATTTATACATGGGAACCCATGTATGATTCATGAAAAACCATTCTTCTAGAAATCCATTCTTCTAATGATGTACTATGATGGAGTCTGTTTATCAAAACATAATGGCATTATAATTTAGTATAACGTATATCCAATGATCATTCGGTGTATCACATATGATATCATGATTTGGGAAATGTTCTTAATTAAGATAAGAATTTACATCGAGGGTAAGAATAATTACCAAATATACCAGAGACACATCTACAATAACCTAGATGAATTTATCGGTATGGTTCCAACCAACCATGACCAATAATTAAGATGATGAGCAATAAAAAAACTATTATTTGACTTCATTTAAATTGTCTTGGCTACAACACCCAGTTGATATTCATTATATTACCACAATTCCATTACCACATGAGGAATCCTTTCAACACTCATTAACCAATATATATTTTCAATCTAATAATATACCTTTTCATTGGTTTCATAAAATATCCAACAAAATCATCTTTGTTCAACCTCAAAAGAACTAGTACAATTGAATGATTACTAGCCAAATGTGAGTTCAAAAGTATCACATACCTTCTTCAAATTGTCCTTCTTATTTCTGTTCCATATAATTTGAATGAAACATTTATCCTTTTTCATATAACAATCACCACCATATGAGTGTATGTATCATCAAATTACTAAGAATGGGGATTCATCCCAGGGAAAACACTCCACCACCCATTAACTATAGTTCTTGGTTGTGGATAAAATTATTCTACCAAGAACTAATTCAGAAGGAGGAGGAATCTCACCACATATAATATTAATTGAATAGATTCACTCTTTCTATATGTGTGAGAATCCTATTTATATATGACCATAAAAACCCTATAACATTACATATATGGAAAACCAGCTTAATAGCTTGTTATAAAACTTGATTCTATATTTCAAATATTGAAAATAGTTGGGATAATTATGTTGTACACTAATTATAATGTCATTTTTACATATTTTTTAACATCGATCTATACATAATTGACCAATGATTCAATAATTTCTATATTACTCAAATGTTTCGCTACACGATTTATCAATTTGACAGGTACAATGTGTATTGATACATACTACCGCAAGATTCATTTTCAATATTTCACATCAATTGAAACTATATATGTGATTTTCAAACCAATGAAGTAGTATCTGATGATGTTTAAAAAAAATTATACTATATTTAGTCTATCTCATACCATTTTAACATGGATGATGATGTGCTAAGTCTTCTATCATTGGTAATGAATAAAAATGGGGGTAGATGACCCCACTATGTGGCTGATCATGCCCTAGGAATGCCAAACCCAATAAAAAAATAATTATATTATTATAATGTGGGTAAAAAGGGTAAAAAATATCATGAAAACCCATCAAACATAGCTATTTATTTTTAAAACAAGGTCCAAATTGGTAAAAACATAAAAATAACAGAACAACATGTTACAAGTAGTTTAATATAGACTATTAATGTTCAAAAGTTCTTAGGGAACCACATGACTTGGGATAAATCCTTTACAAAACATTATATTTTTGATCCTAAAATGTTTTCATTCTTAATGGACATATTGTTTATGGTCCTACAATTTATGTCCGAGCTACAAAATAAAGGGACAAAGGGGAACAATTACATTCCAATTTCAAGGATAACAACTATGTTAATCAAATAAAATAGTGTTACACAAGGTTCAATATTAAAACCCACTAAAATATTAGTTAGCACACCAACATATTTATATTGTATTATAAAAACAATATGTACAAATTTATGATTATCAATAACCACTCTTGAAAAATGTAAATATTGTAATTTATTTACCTAAATCTCCATCAAATAGAGGAATTTATTTACTTTCTATTAAAAAATTATTTCTAAATAAAATCCAATCATTATTAGGTAATTTTTCATGTAAATTCCATTTAATAACTTTATTAATATTTAAGGATTTTATAAATTAGTCCCAGTTAAATAAAATTTCAATTAATATCTATAAAGAAAAAACATGTTGGGTTCTATTTAAAATTATTATTTTCTAAAAACTCAAACAAGTGAAACTAAAAATTAGATAGTATTTCTTTTATTAATTAAGGAAGGAAATGTCAAGTAATAATAGATAGTAATTATACATGTAACAGAATATATTAAGCCGTAAACACGTTAAATTTTTATTACTACATAGAATGTGTATACCACTGAGGGGTTAAATTCTGTGAAATTCCAAAAAAGGTAACCACCAAGGATCCCATAAATTATTACATTATAAAATTACACCATATGTGGGTTCTATAATAGAAAATTAACAATTCCATGATAACCAACATGGTCAAGCCAACAATAAATTTTTAATAAACCAATTTAGTTTATTTTCACAGTTAATAACCTTTATAATTATATTATGGCCTTAAGGAACCATAATATCATAAATAATTGTTCAATTTATGGTTGGAAATTATCTAGTTTATAATGACCATATAAAAATTATAAATATCAAATATTCTCCCATTTAATCACAAAAAATATGTTTCAATGCATGTATCTATTTCATTCTATCTCAGACATGTCATGATTGGTCAGTTAATATATTACCATCAAATTGTTTGGGAAAACCCATTTAG
Source organism: Viscum album (assembly GCA_963277665.1). NCBI lineage: Eukaryota > Viridiplantae > Streptophyta > Magnoliopsida > Santalales > Viscaceae > Viscum > Viscum album. The sequence continues at coordinate 1,727,256,307 of OY728119.1, read as the reverse complement.
GTTGATATGGACACATTAAAAACAAATTGAATATCATAATTATAAATAGAAATTATTTAATAAGAAGTAAATATATGTATCATTATTATTAATTACCAAATAATTATATTCCACAAGCTGAACATGAAATCATACAGACATAAATCTCAAGAAAAATATAATTATATCATGCGGTATAAAATCAAAACTACATTGACAAGAATGTGCATTGAATGTGAATCTATATGTGACTATAATGATTCAGGTAATTGTAATCCTCTTCCATATTAGTCCAATGAAATTTTTTGATAAATAAATAAGTCTCATTAATCATTGAGAAGGAAAAATATGTCAATTAATAATGTGGAAAATATAGTTGAATTTAATAATAAATAACAAGAACACTAATCCCATTCGTGTAAACTTGCATATTTATCTAGTTGTGGGTTTACCACCCCAATATAATGTTTATTACTTGGTGTTGACACGTTCTATGTCTCTTGTATACTAGCCATAAAATTCAATATAAATTAAAATAAACCCTTTGATAATACATTGTAACATACCGAACCATGTGAATATAAATCCAATAGCTAGATCGGTCACCACATGGCCCCAAGAACACCTCCACATATGCTTTATGTTACTGAAATTCACATGAGTATAATGATGGTCTAGTGGGTAGACTATACCCTCATGATGAGAGTAGGGAAAAGGTATAACAATATGTAAATAAATCAATAATTGAATAATAATACATAATATTCATATTAGAAGAGGATAATAATAAATAGAAAAAATGTCTTTTTCCAAATATGAAATCACACATTCATTTCCACATGAATATAAATAATCAATGAAATAACATAAAACATGATCTATAATATATAACATTATCATAATAATGAAAAACAGAAAAAATCCATGGATGATCTTCATGAGGTACTTTAGCACTAGCATAGCCATGTGCTTGAAATTTCCATTTAGTATGCACAACACAAGTAATAATTCATGGAAATGGGAAAATGAGTTTTTCTCAATAACCAAAATATAATGGTGGTTTAGGTAGGGTTAGATATATACTCATTATGACAACACCGTAGATTTCTAAAGCTTTTTAAAACCAATTAATATAATGTACAATATTTTTAGGTATATAAATAAGTCATTAACTAAATAAAATTTAATAATTATGAACAGTTCCCTAAGGGACATCTCGTCGACCACACCATATTCACCTAAATCTAGAATACCTCTGAACACATGAATATATATATATATATATATATATATATTCATACATGAAATGTTTCAAATGATATCGATACTAGTAATGGACATTTTGATTATTTCTTAAGAATCCAAATAATAATAAATATTTATAATTATTTATAAATAGGGGGCATAATAGAAAGTCATCAAAACTCGTCCTACAATAATATATGAATGAAAAATTATAATGTACCCTAGAATGTTCATATTCAGGGAGGACACATCCTTTTATCTAATAAACTATAATTTATTTGATGATTATAAAATAGAATTAATGATTCATAGTGAAGTGTCATCATGTACACATTCAAGGTGATCGATAAAGTAGAATCACAATTATCACATTATGAGAACTATAACTAACAATACATATAATAGTTCTTCCACATTGATCTATAAATATAAATCACAAGTATCACTATTAGAATGGAATAAAGTCATATTTTACTTATCATGTCCATTGTATCCCAAATAAGAGATTGATTATCACTTAGGGAATTGTATAACCATAATTACACTAAGACCATTCCAGGTATCTAAGATAGGGTTATACGATCTCTTGTGGGGATAGTAATCTAAATCAGCATTTTCTCCCATCAATAGATTTAAAAAAATACGAAATCCTAGTTTCCCTTATGAAATAACATTAATCAGAAAACCTATGAATGAATACTTGGAAATCTATATCTGAAACCCAATATCACTCATGGTATATCTTAGGGAAATAACCCATTATGACTTACCATGATATTATACAAGGGTAATATTTATCACTCATGGATTAATACATAAACATCCACCCACAATGACTTTCCAATGTACTCCACTTGGGGGACTAGTTTCTATTAGGGGTATTATAGTCATAAAAAACGAATGATCTGGAAAAAGTAATCCCAACATAGGAATATGCGTATCATTCTTTGTGTAATTCAACTAATTTAATCATTAATTTTCATCTATGAAAGTGGATATATATATAAAAATATATTTAGAAGCTCAATTATAAAAAAAATCATCTGATTAATCATGTCAAATTAAAATTACATAATATTTGATGGGAAGAACATAAAATTTATCATTTAAATTATTAAATTATTTAACAAATGTTATTAATTAATCCATTCATCAATTCAAATATCCTTGAATAAATTCCATATTTCATTTATAGAGACAACATATCTTGTTGATGGTTTTATTATGAAACACAGTCAAATGTACCATACTAATTATTTTAATTTAGATTTTATATTTCATATATGAAAGAAAATCTAATATTAAACAATTTAAATATTTATAAGAAAGGAACTATGATAACAGGTATCCATGAAAAACCCATAGAGGGTGTTTACAAATCTGGATAAAGAATTTATGTCGATGAAATATTGGTAACACTACAATGTTAGATGATTTGAGTTGACATGAACAACTCACAATGTTCTAAAGAAATGAAAATTGATAATTAATATATAGTATTAGGTTATAGAAAATTAAATTCAAATCATGTAGGCAAAAAATTGAAAATATAGCATGTATTACAAAGATATAATTTATTAATGTTCTATACAATAAAATAAAATATATAGACCATGCACCTTATTATTGTGATTCTAAACTCATCAAATATTGAGGATTGAATCAGGGTGTTTTTAATAGAAATGATGAAATAGTAAAACACAATATAAATAGGGAAAATTAACTCACATTGATATGGAATAAAATACAAGTAAGGATATGAATAAAAGAAATAATTTGAGTTGTAGACTCAATAAGGGGATTATATTGTGATAGACGAGCTCAAAATAGAGTCTGAATGGAGGATTACTCTCCCTACAAGTATGAAAGGATGAGGGGAACCATAGAGGTAAGATGCTTGTGGTTGGGAGGAGATGGAACATCGTAAACACATTAAATAGTCCTGGAAAATATCAAAACACCATATTATAAAGAACACTACAATTTGGATACATGGTTTTCCAAACTGTGTGCCAACCATGAAGGCGATATTTCATGATAAAGGGACTCACATAGTCCTTGTGCATGATATTATAAACTATAGAAACCCCATGTTTTTTCCACTATTAAATCAATATAGCTGGTCCCCTGTCTATGTATCTCATCTCCAATGTTTATAAAAAATTGTGAGAGAACCCAAATTCCACTATATTAGTGATTGTGTTTCACCTGGTGGTACTATCTTTCTCAAACTAATTGTTCTCCATTACTAGTTTTACGAGAACCTGATTTTTTGGAATCTGATAGTCATGAAACTATATTTAATAAAATAGGAACCTCCTATGACATTGATAAATTATAAAAACGTCAAATTTATGTGTCTTAATACATAAAAGTTTTTATGGGGTTTGGTTCAAAATTCATCCCATCAATAAAATGGTAAAAATGTAATACTCGTACACATTACGATCTGCACCAATACATGTAAAATTTCATAACATTCCTATTGTTGATTCATCAATGCGACCACATCGAATAAATCTGTAAAAAACTTCCATCACTCATAACATGATGTTCAATAAAAAATTACATTTCCAAGTACATGGAATCTCCCATGACAGGGTTCCAAAAATCCAATCAACTTTGTATCATTTTCCAAATTGTATTGAAAAGAAAAAACTATATCCTTTTTTACAAATTTCTAATAGCCTAACATGAATCACCTTTTTTATCAAGAGTTCCACATAACTCCATGTCTGACTAAGCAAATTCAGGAGTTTTTTGACTTGTTTTGAGTGTCCACTATAATATATAATGACTATTATAGACACCATGAAATGTGTTCCATGCACTTTTCTGTAGAGTGAAGATATGATTATCACATAGACAAGAATATTTCAAGTATGTGTAAAGATGTTTTCACCATGAAAAAAGAAGATGTGTGCTGGATTTCTATGTGCCAATATACTACCCCACACCCAATGAAAATGTGGAAGGATTTCCCCTTCTAGTTTTATGTTGTGGATCTCCAGGATTGATGATGATAAGGTGTCGAAAAAATAAATTCAATTTCTATGTTTTTCTGAGAAGACATAGTGTATATATGATCTCAAAAAGTGTGGATCTCTTCATGACCTTCGATTTGATTGGTCACAGAACCCAAATAGACATACAGGTCAAAATTTATGCCACTCGGAAGAAAAATCAATTTTACAAAGGGACCTACGTGGAAGACCTACGTGTAGGACCTATGTGGAGGACCTATATAACAAATAAAGTTTTTTATAAAACACTACAAAGAAGACTTACATTAAGGACTTACACGGATGACCTATGCTGACAACCTCTTTTCAGACAGGTCCCCTCATTTCCTATAAATAGGGCTCTTTGGCTCCCTATTTCATGGACCTAAAATGTTAGAAGAATCCCCAAAGCTTCTACTGTGTAAATATTTCACCAATATCCGCTGAATTTTATCAGGTAACTCTCAGAAAAAATGAGATAAGAGATAATTAAAGGGGAAAAGTTGTTCAAATTCCAATCAAGATCTATAATATATTGAGCTACGCAGAGCACCTATACGGAGCACCTACATGGTGCACTTTCATGGAGCACCGGCACGAAGCACCATGGTAGAGATCCTGGGCGAAAAACTGTTGCGGAGTAACTGTGCAAAGCTCAATGGAAGAGGTCATGCACGACCCACCTTTGCAGAGAACCTGTGTGACCCCATAGGTCCATACCACATGGCATGTGCCCCCACGCCCCTAGTTGGTCTCAGTGCTGGGCTGGGGTCCTGGCCCTCGAGCTGGTCCCTTGGAATTTGCCACTAACCCCCATGAATAATGGAGAGTCACACCGTGATCTTTTCTGATCTGGTGGATGTAATTTTCCACTGCGCCCTTTATGTAGCCCAACTTCAAACCTTCAAATACCATGATTTGAGACAATCCATAACACTCAATAATATTTATTTAATTGACTTAGTACTCTTGGTTCCATTCAAAAATTGCAAGATTGAACTCAATTTATGGATTCCTAGATTACCTTGAGTCGATACACTCCTCAAGAAACTCCTCATACTTCATCACCTAAATTCTATTCCAGGTTAAACCTCAAATGGGAATCCACTCTAAGAGTAATCCCCAACCAATTTCAAATTTGCATCCTCATTAGGAGTAATCCCAAAGAAATTTTCAAAAGGGAAGCTCTAATGGTGTATTCCCCTCACCTTCATCCCATCCACATTACATCAGACCCTTGAACAATATAAATTGAACAGAGGGAAGGCGCCTTACCTCACCCTCTTCGACCGTCCATGCACCATCTTCCATCAGGGGAGGGGGAAAAGTGTGAAGTGTCATTGTTGAATATTTTCACATCTTCTTGTTTGTCACAATGACCTTGACTAATGTGGTCATAAAGATTTGTCATGATTACATCATGTGATCCCACACTCATTGATGGAACTATGAAAACTTTGAATCTTGTTCAAAAAAATATATTTGGAAGATCATTCTAATCTCAAGCTCACTGAATATCTTATTCAACATTACAACCGTAATTCCTCATATTTGGGAATCCTCTTTAAGAAATAATCCCCAAATTCAATCCTCAAATCATCAAGGACTACTTTTCATAATGTAAACCCAATCTCAACTCTTATAGAAGACCATACTCTCCTATGAGATTTATCAAACTACGTGGGCTATGTTTCCCATCTATATGGGATACAAAGGAACCCTCCTTGAGGTTGAAACCCAACACTTTAAATCAAACTTGTTACCATTGGGATATATTCCGAATAGGGTATAATCCTACATGGAATCTTATAGCCTTTCCAATGATCCTCGTGCTTCTTCACCTTAAGTCCCACACTATTTTTCAACTATGAACCTTCCTATTAGAGGTCCTTATCACATGATCTTAAATGGAATGATGTGTCCTATTATGCGGCACCACTCTAGGACGGTTCTAATTCCTTTCACAAGGATATAAATGTAGCCAATCTTATGTGAACAATCCCAAAATCAAACCAAACCGTCATCGCCCTTGATGAAAATAAAATTCCAGAGTGCCCCACTAACTAGCTTAAAAACTAGTATCATCAAAACAATTATTAAAATAATCTCTAATCATTATATTATAAGAAACCATGGATGGAAAACATTGAATACATTTGGATTTTTCCATTAATGAAGAACCTTGAATGCATACTAATGACTCTATATTTTCCACATATTAATAAGTGATTGTAAATTCAATGGGATACTTATTATATACTTGGTGAATTAATAAGTTTGCACAAATATATTTTAATTTGTAATAAGATTCCCGGAATATAAAATAAATCCCCCAAAAATGGTGTGATGAGTCCAACCTCCCATCCTCTCGACTGATGCATGTTCCTAAGTATCATAACGTTCAAGAAAAATGAATGCATACCTAGGGAAAGCATGTCCCCTTTGGATAAAAAACTGTTTGATGTTTCCAGTTCCATAAATAAATCCAATATAAACCACCTGGAAATAGTGATTCTTAAAACCAGAACACATGATTCAAGATCTATGAAACAAAAAACGGTGAACCCAACGTGAAACATTAACCATGTTAATAATGTTACCCAAATGTTAGGACACTATCAAATGATAACCAAAGGTTAGAAAAATGAATTAATCATGCATGTATCCATTTAGAAATATTTTTCATTAATAGAGTTTTTCACTGATCTCAGTTTTCCATAGATTTCACTTTTATCCAAAGAATATAATTCTCCAGGACCACATTTGTGAATTTTTCAACCATTGTTTAAGCTGGATCATCGTCCAAGGGATGGACGTTATCACTAACCCAATTTCGTCAACATTGGGTCTCTAATGTACTGCTAAAAGAATATCACCAGCACGGTACAATCCCGAATTTGGAAGGTGCTCGACAGGCCCTCCTGGTCAACAATAATCCTCGATCATCTGGCCAACAAGGACCAATGATCAAGAAGAAGATGGTGCCAACCACTATCTCCAACCATTTTAGGTCCTTATCCCCTGAACTCAATAACCATACCCTCTCATACTACATGGAGGTTGTTCAAGAGTCACTCAAGGCCATGATTAAAGTATGCATGAGTCTTTCTTGAGGACTCTCATCTGCAATCGACGTCAGAAGAATCATGCCGTAGTGAACCCCCAACATTATGGGGGTGTTTCCTCTAGACATTATGCCTAGGTATTTTAGACTTGGTCATGCAATTTGAACCACCGGAGACAACGTTCGGTCAACTGGGAGAAGGTTCTTAACTATACCCCTTCCGGAAAATACCATCGGCCTAACTTGATGGAAAATAACGAGATGGTATATACACCCATCCATCCTATTTTTGTTTCTTAGTGGGGTCTTCTGATAATAACTCACCAATTCCACCAGATAAACCCACTGGAGTATCATGAACAAGAACATAAACCTACTTACATGTTATCATCCATTCACCAGGCTCGTCTTACTTCATTTAAAGAGTCCCACCAATCTAATATTGTGGCTATAGGTAAAAAGGAACATACACCTATTTACAATCACTAATTCTGTCAGTAGTCGCGTCTACATGTATTGAAGGATATGTGTCATCCATACATGATGGATAATAGCCTGCAGGCACATACACCTACCAATGTTCCTCAAGCATTCGAACAATCTCGTTTGGTTGCACCAAGAGAAGTCAGTCGGAAAACTCCAATGGAAAAATTGGAGTAGACCCACCTCTCTACCCCCATGCATAAGTACATTCAACAACCATTGACAATAAAATGATGACAGGAGAAGGCACATATAACTACTCTAGATATAGAATGCAGGTATATTACAATTCTGACCGTTGAAGTCACCAATCACATCTTATCAATTGTGAAAGGGTAGAGGCATATCCCAACCCATATTCTAGAAGCATGTTAAGATATTTTAATAAAAAATTCAGATGTTTCAGGGTAACAAACATATATATCTATCCCCAAACTTGGGATAATACATCAGAATGCCATCCCAGAGCTAAAACAAACCTATGTTTCAGTCCAAGAGGGTCACATGGTATATTCCTCTATATCATATGGAAAACAAGATCGTGAAAATCCACTATATCCTATTGGAGTTAATCGGTCCATTCTGGTAACTACTCTAATGTAGGCACATACCACAACCCATTATAGCCACTTCTGCAAATAGGTGGACCTAACTAAGTATAAGTGAACAACCAAAAATATGTCTCTCCAAACACCATTGGGAAATCAAGAGTCCATATGTGATTTAACTACTCTTAATGATGGAGATATTGAAGCACTCAGATGTTTTTCTATTGAAACTCAAGATCCTACCCTCTCATTACTAAATTTTTGGAGTGGTAGTTATAGTTCTGAAGCTTCTCATCGGACACTTCATCATGAATACTTGCTTTATGAAAACTCAATCAATCCAGAGTGTCTATCTTCAAATGAGAGCCATAGAAACCCTTCGGGTGGCTAGAAGATCAAGGAGAAAGATAACTTATCCCTTTCTTTAATCCACCATGGTGATCCTCCACATGATGGAATTTGCGTCAAATTTCATCTCTGTAGTAGTATTACACATTGTAAAAAATATTCCATAATTGGAACTGTAGCGACATGAAATCCCACCTATCATGAGGCACATGCACCCATAAAGCCAGTTATGTATGGATCTTTTTCATTTATGGGTGAAACACTTTCTAAACTATAATACAACTTCAGGGAATGGTCATTCTCTGAACCTCCTTTTTCACATTTGTATTCTAATACCGATCATATACTCTAGTCAACTAAAGTGGAGAAACATCTTTTTATAGATGAAGAAGATGTACCAAACATGAGGAAACAACTAGCTAAAGGAGAAATATCATCCATGCTTTTACCTTTGGAAAATTCTCAGTATGATAATCCATAATTAATAATAGTAGATTTAATTTATGAAATTGGTATCAAATTATGGAAAACCCTTCATCATTTAAAAACCAAAACATAACAATATGATTAATATCAAAACAGGTAAAGGTAATAGAAGGGTTGAAGAACCAAATTGACTTAGCATCTCTTTCCGTTTCCCAACATCCAAGGGTTTAAAATCCATAGAGAACCCTTCTATGTAGATGTGTCAATTATATAAAGAGGCTACATCAATTAAGTTCTGATTCATCATCTTGTGTTTGTATCAGAGGATGGAGTTCATATAAAGCATTGAATTTTGCTGCACACAAAAATTAGCAAAGTCCACCAAAAGTGGTTTCATGCAATTTTATTTCCCATGGCCGACCACAATCAATAGGTTTTGTGTGTAATAAAATGTACGCTTAAGAATAAGACTCAACCAATTATCATCAGAATAAGGACCAATGAAAAGAAGTTTTTGAGATACTTTTACATCAAGCATGTGAGAATTTTGAACAGGCATCCCCATTAAGGGATTTCTAGCATTAGAGGATGAAAACGTATGAAATAGAATAACAATATTAAAAAACAGGTGATTTAAGTGATTGTCGGATGATGCTCCCAGTTAATGTCCAAACCAAAATCCACAAAATTAGAAGAGTGGTTGCAAAAATTTCATCCATAATTGTTCAAGAATCACCCCAACATTCCAGGTCGGTGGTTCATTTAATTCAACCTTCAAATTCATTAAACAATGTACAATGATTTAAAGAAGAAGTATAGGATCAACCCTAGCATACAAGGCTGTGGGATTTTTCACATCTATAATAACCTCCTCAACAAAAGTTAGTTTTTTCCCTATTAGGGAATAATCCACCAGGATAGCATACAATATAACAATCCTATGATTCCCTTCATGGTACTATCTTCTAAACAGTTCCTAGTAATTCTTCATATAGGGAAAAAAGTCTTATGAAACAAAAAAAAGGAGACTATCTAGTAAAAACACTAAATGAATTCCCTCAATGTATTATGCATTAGTGAATATTATTAACACCATTGCAGAAGATCCTCAAGAAAATAATTCCAGTTCAAGGGAATCAAGATGATGAGGTTATCATCCATAATATGGTACACACCAAGGCAAATGAAAATTGTGTTTGTACCCAAAAGTAGAGGCTTACACAAAATTAAGGTATGCTTTTAAATAAAAAATTCCCCCCTCTCTAAAAGGAATGTTATAAGGGGAATAAGAAAAGACAAATTGTATCTCACATTTCCACTAGAGAAGGTCAATATCTTTCACATTAAGAGATATTTTCACAGTAATAAGTGTAAATAATAGAGTTGAAAAAACTCAACATATGCTTATTTTGAAACAACAATTCTTCTAGACATACTCCCCAGTAAAGACCTCAACATGAAAGTCCTATATGATCTCCTAAGAAAAGGGGATTTGTAAGAACTATATATGTGGTTAATTAATTTACTCCATTGGGTACAATATCATGGCAGGATCATATACATCTTGATAGACTTATTCCCCTGGGTTATCCTAGGAAGATATCAGCACCACCATGAGGGGTTTTACTGGTCGTTGCACTAGCTCAAGATCTAGTTTCTATACCTTCATAGAATCCTTCTCATCCATATATTCACCAAATTCTTATGAACACAATTAAGGCATTAACAACTCGATTGGAAGCTATATATGAATGACATGAACTAGTTCAGTCAGAAAAGAGAGCTTACCATGAATGGGTGGATGTAATTACTCCCCTAATTTTTTTTTGAATAACACACTTCCATTATTTAATGGTTTATGAGATCTTGAACAACTCTTAACACATTTTGTTTCTCATTGTGATCTTATGATAAGAACTTCTAAACAACATGAAGCAGTTAAACTTAGGTGTTTTTTGAAGTCATAATATAGACCAGCTTTTCACTGGTATACAAGTTTTCAATATCAATCAATTACGGTGTGGGAAGATCTCTATCAGAAATTAAATCTTCAATTCATCTCAACACTAATGAAGACGGTAGTTGTTTACCTTATCAATTCTATACAAATGAAGAATTAAAGAGTTTCAGATTTCATTACTCAATGGAAGGGATTAACATATTCCTTAAGTTATGCACTCCCTCAAGAAGAGTTGCTACCAATATGTGTGGCAAGTATGTGTGATTAATTACACCACCATTGATCCCAATGAAATACACAGGTGGGTTTCGAGGCCTTACTTAAATATGCTCAGTAGATAGGGGTCTCTATTAAAAAAACTATTCCTAAAACTCGCGTAATTCCATAAGCTCCCGAAATGTGGATAAGAAAAAAAGCGACTATAACCACACTCCAACAGGAACATGTACCTGCTTCTACTTCAGGAGCATCATCATACCGAAGGGCTCCACCTCTTGAGCATCAGCAGCAATGACCATCTCATCAAGATGATCAAATATATCAAAGGTAGAAACAGTTTGAGGAATTAATGTTTAAAGTTTATTTATTAAAGAAAAAATATGTTCTTGGTTACTTCATCTATTCCATAGAAAACAATTTGGTTTACTTGGCAAGGCCGAAGAAGCCAAATAATGATGGAGATGAAGATCGTATGAATTATTATCCCTCTAATAAAATATTCGGGATCCCCATTATGGAGTGATTTGTTTTCAAATACCTTCTGAATAATATTGTAGACTCTGGGAATGTGAAATTGAAATGTTCATCAGCTCAAATAGCATGTGTTACTGATACCAATACAATGAAAAAAGGAGAAAGTCAGGAGTTTAATGTAAAAATGTGCAATAATATGATGATTGGATGATTAGTAAAATGATCAAATAGAATCATTCTATTTTACGAACATAGTTGAAACAACTAATTTTGTCTTCTACCACGCCTTCTACAGGAAAACCATCAGCATCCAATGGACTTTCCTCAAAGAAACAATGTGATAATAAGGGTAAAGAGGAGGAAGAAGATAATGATCTCATGTCATGTCCAACGTTTTCCTTGACCTTCAAAAATTTTATACCATCTATTTCAAAATCACGAGCACCACCTCGCCAAACGACAAAAACAGAAGTAAATTGTCATGTAGAATCCTCATCACATGAAGAATTGATCTTTGGTTATGTTAATGTAATCCATCTAAGAGATCCTTATTCCAATGATTATTCTAATTATAATGAGCAAGAATTTATTATACTAAATTGGGGAACTATAGAAAGAGGCCATGTTCGAGGATACATGGGAAGACTTAAGAATTATAGAAATCACCGTTTTAACTCTACCCCTACACAATCAATATATATGCGGTAAAAAATCATGGAAGAGCCCTTTTGCAGGCTCAACATGTACAATTAGCTTCTTCCATAAAACTCATGTCTAATTCTGGAAAAATTATTTTGGAGGACTGATTAGAAGTAACTTCATCTTCCTCTCACAAGTGAATAGACCATGTCTATCTAATCTTAAAATGTCTTAAATATCTCGTGCTTATACTTCAACACATAATATGACTACATCAGATGCATAAAATTCTAAATCACTTGTAAAATCGCATCTCCGTGATGGGAAACATATACCTTTTGAAGAAAACAATTCCATATTGAAACAATTGTCTCATGTACCGAACAAGTTTTCAACTATAGATGCTTTGAATCTATCCAAATATCTCCTAGAGGAACTCATTGAAGCATTGTCATGTTCTCAATAGTTTGAAACCGAAGTTGTTGATGCTGAGGTTTACCGTATAGAGAATGATTCCATAGAATGACATGCAGTCATATATTTTACAAATGAAGATGATGACAATATGGTATATGGGCGTATTAGAGCATTGTATCTATCTGGTATGGTCAATAATATAGATATCTGACCATCCTTCATTAATAATGGATTCATGGTCAACCTAATTCTCATTCGTACACTTCATCAATTGGGCCTGATTAAATCTAACATATCTCATTCAACGTTAATGTTGCAAGGAAATGACAAGAATGATTAAGAACCTCTAGTTGACATTACACTCAGAACTCAATTTGGAGATATTATGTCTAATTCAGATTTCATGGTTGTTTGTCTGGACACATAGATCAATATTCGGCTTAAAAGGCCTTAATTCCATCAACATGCAGCCATACCTTCGCCAATCCATCAATGTATGAAATATTGTCTCAATTGTCAAATTGGGACATTGTACAGTGATAAGGATCCATTCAAAACTTGTGAGTCACAATACATTGAGGCAGAGTTTACAACACAAAAGGAATGAAGTCCATGATGAAAGAAATAACAAGGGTTAAGGCTCAAAATGGACTGGAAAAGAATCCAGAAAATACATTCAGGCATTTGAGTACATATTATGTGCTACCCATCAAGGAAATTTAAAAGGGTAAATCTGAATCCATGCCCTTATATTGTAATTTCCATTATTTCAATTGTGGAAATTGAGTCTAACAACATGGGAGAAAAAATTGATCCACCATGTAATGAAGGAAGACAGAATAGAGATGTTTTCATTTCATATAATGAATGACCCCAATCCTCTACTTCACCAATCGGAGTAGATGATATTGTAGAAATGAAAGTGGAAGTCAACGATGTTTATTATTAGTCCATCAGACCCTATTTATTACAAATGGAAGACCCTTTATCATCAGTAGGTTCAGATATGGTGGCCTATTTTTTGAAATTTTCAAATACTGACTCATCCCCTAAATCTAGTAGTTTATCCATGTCAACTACCATGCAAATGGAAACAGAATAGGTAACACATAATGAAGAAGAAAAGGATGATCTCGGGGATGGTCCTCTATTATTTGAAGATGGTGTATCTACCATAATGGATGAACATAGAGAAATAAATCTTGGTATAGAAGAATGTCCAAGCCCTACTTTAATTAGTGTGGACATAACCTCTGAATAGAAAGTGGTGTATACTTCCATTATAAAGAAACATCAAGATATATTTCCATGGAATTATATAGAAATTGCATGTCTTAATCCTGATATAGGCGCCAATCACTTGGGTTTTCCTGAAAAAATCATGGATTCAAGCAGGTAGTGAGAAGAAAACACCAAACTCATGCCTCTAAAATTGAAGATGAAGATGATAAGCTTATAAAGGATAACTTTTTTAGGTATGTTCAGTATCCCAAATTGTTTCCCAATATTGTCTCATTGGAAAAGAAGAATGGGAAAATTATAGTTTTCATTGATTTTAGAGATCTTAACAGGTATTTTCCTAAAGATGACTTTCTCATCCTGATTACAGAACTTTTAACTGATGAAACAGCTACCTATGAATCTCTTTCCATTATAATGGATTACTCTGGGTAGAATCAAATCAGAATGCCCATAGTGGATGAAAAATCTATAGCCTTTAGAGACCCTCAATGTTTGTTTTGCTATCGGGTAATTCCTTTTGGCATAATGAATGCTGTCACAACATACCAAGATTCCATGCACCATATTTTCAAACCCATCTTTGGGAAATTTGTTCAATGTAATGTGGATGATTTGGTATTCAAATCCAGAAAAATTTCTATTCTTTTGTATAGTTTGGAATCCATATTCAATAAATTTCGGCAACACATTTTGAAGACAAAACCCATGAAATGTATTTTCGGGGTAACCTTAGAAAAATCCTAGGATTCATTATTTTCCATCGTGTTATCAAAGTTGATCCTCTAAAAACAAAATCAATCCTTTGTATATCCCCTACTAAAAATATAAAACAATGAAGTGGACTCCAAGGAAAGTTGGCCTATATTCATTTCTTAATATCCAATTTGGAAGGCAAGTGTTTACCCTTCACCAGGTTAATGAAGAAGGGGTTCACTTACCAAAGGACTAAATATTTCCAAAAAACATTTAATACCCTCATGAAATATATCTTGAGTCCACCAGTATTGATGCCACCTATTGAAGGAATATCACTCATTCTCTACGTGTCAGCCTTTGAGCGATCACTAGGTCCCTTTCTCGCACAAAAGAATGACGTTGGGTTTTAAAACAGCCTTTACTATTTCTACCAAACTATTCATGATATGGAAACAACGTATTCATGTATTGAGAAGTGCTACCAAGAATTAATTATTATAGTTCAGAAACTGAGGCACTACCTGGAACATCATGAGGTCCAGTTATTTTCTCGTGATAACCCGCTAAAATTTATCCTTAGTCGCCCTGTGATTACATGATGTCTATCACGGTGGGTTGTTATTTTACAATAGTTTGAAATCTAGATTGTGCTTCAAAATGTAGTTATGGGCCATGCTCTGGTTGATTTCCTTTCTGAGCACCCATATACGGAAGATACATCCTTTAATACTGATCATACTAATGAATAGTTCTTCACTATTCATGATAATTCCCAAACCTGGGAAATGTATTTTGATTGTACTTCTAGTAGTACAACAGGGAAGAAACTGGAAAATCATAAATGCAACAAAGTTAGATTAGGAATTTGTAGTATTACCTTATTCTTTCCTATTATCGGAAGGTGGTACCAAAAATGATGTAGAACACCAAGCTCTCATCATTGGTTTAGAATTGGCCCTTCAGGTGAAAATGGATCCTTTGAAGGTAAAAGGTGAATAAAAATTGGTAATCAAACAAATAAATGTGGAATATTATATCAGAAAAGAATAGTTAATCACTTTCTTTGATTATTTCAGAGGGTTAATGGCTAAATTTTCCTTATATCCAATATATTCTTATATCCCACGATCAAAAAATGATAAAGCATATGAAATAGCTAATGCGGCTACATCGTTGGATGATCCAAATCATGATGAGATAATTATCAGCATAACCCATTACTATGTGGTCTCACCATTTTATCAAAACAGAAGGGAGGAAATTAATGAAATTATCCATATTTCTGAACCATATGGTCATACCATGGGATAGAGAACATCGATCGTAGAATATATTTAAATTCGGATACTTCCATCAGAAAAGGCTGATAAATAACCGATTCGGCGATGATCAACCAATTTTACTCATTACGAAAGACCATAACACCAAATTATTCTTTACATCTGTGGCTTTGAAGAATTATTCTTTAGATGTATTGATGGATAAGAGACTACAACTGTCCTAAAATATGAACATTAAAAAGCTTGTGGTGCCCATCAAAGAGGGCACAAACTCTTTGATCAGATCTGAATGCTTGGATAGTTTTGGCCTTCAATGTACAAATTTCACCAAAAACAGTTATCCCTATCATGTGAATGACAAATTTATTCATCAACCCCAAGAGTTTATACATACAGATAAATTCTCCTGGTAATTTTCCACATGGGGAATGGATGTAGTAGGGCCTTATACGAAAACCACAACTCAAAATTTCAAGTACATTCTCCCTGAAAGATAATATTATTGTAAATAGGATGATGCAATAACTCTCAAGGATATCAGAGCCAAGAGAATTGTTAGTTTTGTCAAAAATAATATTGTCACTAGATTTATCGTCCCTTATACTATTTTGACGAACAATGGCACCAATCATTGTTCTTCTAATGTAAAAAAGTTGTATTAGGAACATAATATCAAGTCCAACCACTAATCTCGCTATCATGTGATGACCAATGGATAGATTGAGGCTTTAAACAAGATCCTATAAAATATACTTTAGAAGATGGTGGATAAAGATAATAAATCATGGCCTGATATACTTTTTGATGCATTATAGGATTATGGAACAACTACCTGTACTACTACCCAAGAAACTACTTATTCATTATTATATTGAACTGAAGCAGTTTTCCCAATTGAAATACAATTTCCATGACTTAGAGTTGCAATATGTGATCAAATGTCTATAGATGAGAGGTTTCAGAAAGGGTTCAATGAGTTGGAAAGATTAGAAGAGAAAAGACTGCATACATTGCATCATTTAGAAGTCTGTCAGAAAATAATAGAGTGATCCTTTAATAAAAATGTTTTCCTTCGTTTATTCCTTCAAAGAGAATTGGTGTTGGTCCTTAAGACTCCAATGATACCAAGAAAGAAAGCTCCCAAACATGAACCCGAATGGGAAGGTCCTTATTCAATACATAAATCTATTCAAATGAAACATATTCTTTAATCTCAATTTATGGAGAGTTCATTACAACTCCAACCAATGCAAGATTCTTGAAGAAATACTTTGTGTTATAATATATCTTCACGCTCACTCCAAGAGTTTCAACTGCTCAGTACAACGTCCTCACTACAAGACTTCAAACTGCACAATCCAATGTCTTTGTAGCAAGACATAAAACTACACAACCCCCATGTCTTAGTTGTAAGAAATTAAACTACAGAGCAACCATAAGCGTCCATGAGGCATAACGTTAAAGTGTGTATCATCTTCATCCTTGTCACATGACATTAAATTGAATGACACCATTGGTACAACTAACGGTTTCTCTATAATTCATTAAATGTTTCCATAAGAAAACATCATTGATGTCGTCACTACAACTAATTAGTACATGAGTCACTCTCTTTCTTATGTTAGAGTCAGATCTGCATAGAGACCATGTTTCATGAACTACGTATGGCTTGATTCTCATTTTAAATAAGATACATAGAGATTCCAGAAACTACAATTTTGGGCCCAAACACATACACAAAATCATCTTTTTTTTTCTCCTCTTATATATGAATCAGATCTATAAAGTGTGATTCTTTAATATATATGATTTGGTCAGTATCCCATTTTATGTCTTAAGATATAATGTTCTCTCAGAACATGAAAAATAACCCATTCATAATGTCAAACTCCATTAGCATGATGAATGATTGTTTCATGAACTACGTATGGCATGATTCTCAATTTCAATGAGATACATAGAGACACCTTTATCTCCAATCATGGCCCCAACCACGATAAAACCACCCCTTTATTTCTTGTTTAAGAGTCTAATCTGCATTGAATCTGTTATTAGAGCTATGTATGACTTGATTATTTCCCCATCAAGACATATAGTGACACTTGGGTTTTATTCCCTAATCTAGTTATAATATGTCTTTCTCTTCATATTGGTTCATTGTCGTCCATACCACAACAAGTTAAACTGCATGGAAATTTAACACCCCTATTATTCACTTGGGTCACCATTATATAGTAAAAGAAACCCTTACTGAACCCTGTTTCTCACACCGAGCATAGCTCATGTGGGTTTATGAATTGAGTAAATTGATTCTTCATATAAATAAGGTGTTTTCAATTTCTTATGGGGTGATCAATGTCCTCACTAAATGACTCAAAATTGCATAGTATATTTTCTTCATTGCATGAAATTAAACTGAACATCACAATATTAATTCAAAAGAAACAAAGAAAGTATCCATTTTATACATGACTCAGATCTTTGTAAAAGATGTCAAACTCCTGGCTAATACTGGTTCAAATATTTCTCACCTTAATTTAACACAATCCCATTCCATATTTCATACTTCTAAACATGATTATTTTCATATTTTCATAATATTTATTACAGTTTCTAGTAATAGGGTTTCTAATATCTAAGAGATCTTTTTCATGACTATGCAGAATGTTCCCTTAGGCAAACATACATAAGTTGCCTACATAACAAGACTATCAATCAAAAGATGCCACTATTTGGAAATGAAACATATTCCCTAGTTGGACCAGCATAATACAGCCCCCATAACGTCTTTTCAAGAAATGGTAACTTCATTCATGGTTATATTATAATTGTCCCCTTTAATCATTGATGAAAATATACAAGAATTGGTATTTTAGAACAGCAATTCAGGTATAATTATCCCATTATCTTTCTCAAAATATGAATGTCTTCAAGATAATGGTTTAAAAATTTACCATACTAATTGTTCAATACAATATTAAATAACCTTGAAATAACCTTTCCACATATTATATACTGTTTCCATTTCGAGTCCTAGTTATATAACCAAAAACTACAGACAACATATCTCTTACATTTGGGTCTGACCTTCATAAATGTTTTATTCCTACGATTCATTGGACATCTTGGTTGGAAATAACCTTTCCATATTCAGGTAACATTCTCCATAAACCAAACTACAAGTTTTGGAAAATCTGATTCCCCATACACATTTTTCTACTTTTGGAAATAGAATGTTAAATTTCTTAATACTATTTTTCCTGACTATGAAGCATGTGCCCTTAGGTGGCCTTGTATAAGTTTCCTACATAACATGCATATCAGTCATAAGATTATACTATTTGGTTATGCAACATATACCCCACATGGCCTTGCATAAGATAACCCCCATAACATTTTTGTCAAATAATGGTAAATTCATTATTGGGAAAGACTTCCTCTAAAGATATTATCCCTTTTCGTATATCAGTCCTTAGTTCTAGAAGTTCCTAAATCACAGTTCACATTTTTTCCTTTAATATTTGAATATGATAGTATGTTTCCTAAAAAAATTTTCAAGAAATTGGGAGAGATTTCTCTTACCATTGGTTAGATCTAAAGACTATAAATTAAAACCCCCCAATGACCTCACTACATGACTTAAAATGACACAAAACAAAGTCCTCACTGCATGACATAAAACTACATTGTACAATGCCCTCACTATATGACTTAAAACTCCACAATACAATGTCCTCACTACATGACTTAAAATTTCACAGTACAATGTTATCACTACATGACTTAAAATTACATAGTACAATGTCCTCACTACATGACTTAATAATAAATAGTACAATATATTCACTTCATGAATTAAAAATGAACGGTATAATTTCCTCACTACAAGATTTAAAACAGCAGGTTATAATATCATAAATTTCCATTTCTGATAAATTGTAACCATTACACATACACCAAATTTGTATAGAGATGATTTTTCTATTCATGACTTATGTCAATCTAAAATATCCCTTTCTTTCATTAAATTATTTTCCTTTAAAAAAACACCGACTATGGTCTTCAGTCACCAAAATCATATTTTACATAGTCAATCAATAGTAAAATGTTAAAAAATTGATGATATCCTTTTTCTGACTATGTAGCACGTTCCCTAATTAGTCCTTGCATATGTTTCCTACATAAAATGCCTATTTTTCTAAATATTCCACTATTTGGATACGTAGCATATGCCCCAGTTGGCCCTGAAAAACACACCCCGATAATGGGGTTGTCAAATAATGGTATATTCATTATTGGAAGTGATTACCCTTATGTTGATAGAAGTGTTAAACTTGGTGTCCATCAAAATCATGACTTAAGATTCCCCTTCTAAATTTTGAAAGAATATTAAAGAAATTTTTAGTTATAGAGTCTTGTTTAGGAAATAATTTCAAAATTTATGGACAAACCTATTAGACACTAAATATTAGCCCTTTATAGACCAACATGAATGACTCTAAAGTACAGAAAACATGATACATTGTACTCTACATATTAGAAACCTTCCAAGGGAAACCTGGACAAGAGTTGAGTCCCATCTCACTAAATATACATTTTTGTATAGTTTAGGTAAAAATGTAAGGTTTTCCATATGACCCTATGAATAATCAAACTATTCTCTCTAGGCCCCATGGCATAGGAAAAGAATATGAGCATCCATACCAAAAAGAAGTAGCTCCAAATATAACCAAATGATGTTGGAATGCGTCAGTGTGTGATAACTTTACCACAGAACAAGATTCTTTTCATTCCACACATATCAAATTCTATGGGGGATTATGTAGACACTATGAAATGTGTTCCATGCACTTTTTGGAAGAGTGGAGATATGATTCTCACATATATAAAAAATGTCAGGTATAAGTAAATATGTTTTCACCATGAAGAATGAAGATGCATGATGGATTTAAATGTGCCAATATACTACCCCACAGACGATGAAAAACTGGAATGATTCCCCCTTTTAGGAGTATGTAGTGGATCTCTAGGATCGAGGATGAAAATGTATCGACATATTAAAATCAATTTATGGTTTTTTTTTGTGAAGGCATGGTGAATTTACGATATCATAAAGTTTAGATCTCTTCATGACCTTCGATTTGACAGGTTACAAAACCAAAACGGACATGCAGATCAAATTTTATGACAATCGAAAGATGGAAATTTATTACAAAGGGACCTACGTGACAAATAATTTATTTAACACCCCTACGTAGAAGACCTATGTGAAGGACCTATGAGTATGATATGTGAGGATGGCCTCCCTTTGGCCAGGTCCCCTTATTTTCTATAAATAAGACCTTTGGGATCCCCATTTTAGAGACCAAAAAAGGGAAAAGAAGTCTGGAATCTCCCATTGTGTAGCTATTTTTCCATGATTCCCCGAATTTTATTTGGTAGGGCTCTAAAGCATGGAAGATGAAATTAAAGAGGAAAAAGTTGTTCAAAGTACCATCAGGTTCAATAATATATGGAGTTGTATGGAGCACATGTGTAGAGCACCTGCGTGGCGCACCTATGAGGAGGACCAGTTCGAAGCACCATGGTAGAGATCCTGTGTGACACACCTTGGAAGAGAACCTACACAACACATCGTGGAAGATACACTTTGCAATGCACCTTGTTGGATCACCTATGCGAGGAACCATGGAGGTGCACCTGTGTGACTCCACTGGTCCATACCATGTATCCTGCACCCCACTCCCCTAATAGGGGTCTCTGTCGGGCTACGGTCCCTCCACTTTGTTTCTATCACTAACTCCCATGAAAAATGGAGAGTCACACCATGAACTTTTCTGATCCGGTTGAGGGAAATTTCCACTGTGCCCTTTTTATGGCCAAACTTCTAACCTTCAAATACCATGATTTGATAAAATCATGAAGAGTCAATGAAGTTCTTTTATTTGACTTATACCTCTTGGTTCCTCTCACATATTTTGTGTTTGGACTCTCATTATGGATTCATTGAGTACCTTGAGTCGATACACTCATCAAGAAACTTCGAAAACTTCATCACCTGACGTCTATTCCCGGTTAAACCCCAAATGGGCATCCTCCATAGGAGTAAGTCCCAACCAATCTCAATTGGGAATCCTCCATACGAGTAATCCCAAACCAATTTAAAATGGGCATAATTTTTTGGATTAATCCCAAACCAATCCCCCAATGGGAATCCATCCGGGTGTAAGCCCCTCACCTTCATCCCTTCCTCCAAACATTGGACCCTTGTCCAATGTAAATAGAACAGAGGGAAGGCTCATCACCTCACCCTCTTCCATTGTCAATGCATCCTCTTCCATCAGGGGAGGATGAAATGTGTAAAGTGTCATTGTTGAATATTTTCAAATCATCTTATTTCTCACATCGAGCCTGAATCACGTGGGCTTAGAAATTTTTCATGATTAAAATATGTGTAGAAACACTCATTAAAGGAACTACAAGAACTCTGATTCCTATTCAATATATGATATGTTGGAATCTATTTATGAGACTGAGCTCACTGGATATCCTCCTCAAGAATCCAACCCTAATTATTCCAATTTAGGTATCCTCCTTAGGAAATAAGCCCCAAATTCAATCTTCAAATCATTGAGGCATCCTTAACTAGAATTAAACCCAAACTCTTCTCCATTAGAGGACCATACTCTGCTATGATATTTATCTAAGTACATGGACAATGATTCCCATCTATATTTCATATATAGGGGGACTCCTTGAGGTTCAAAACCAACACTTCAAATAAACCATGTTCCCCTTGGGCCATATTCCTAATAGGGTTTGATCGTACTTGGAATCCTATATCCTTTCCAATAATACTTGGGATGCTTCAACATAAGTCTAATACTATATTTCAACTATGCTACATCCACATAGAGGTATTTATCACATGACCATAAAAGGTATGATGTGTCTTCTTAAGTGGCACTAAACTATGATGGTTCTAATTACATTCAAAAGGATATGTAGGTAGCCTTTCTTATGTCCATGATCCCAAAATCAAACCAAACATTGATCTACCTGGATGAAAATAAAATTAGAGAGTTCCCCCATTTAGTGGGTTTAAAACTACTATTATCACAACAATGATTAAAATAATCTTCAATCGGTATATTAGATGATAATATTGATGGAAAACCTCAAATATATTCTGATATTTCCATTAATAATGAATCTTGAATGCATACTGATGATTATATATTTTACACATGTTAACAAGTGACTGTAAATTCCAAGGGATACTTATGATATTCTTGGTGAATTAATAATGAATCATGAAAATATCTTAAATTAAAAAGTAGTGTCTCAGAGTAGACAATAATTCCCCCCCAAAAATGGTGTGATGAGTCCAAACTCCCATCCTCCTGCCCAATTCATGTTATTACGTATCATAAAATTCAAACATATTGAATGCATGTATTTTTTAATTAGGTCCCCTTTGGATAAAGAATTATTGGATTTTTCGGTTTCATAAATATATCTAATGGAACCCGCCATGAAATGGTGATTCTTAAAACTAGAACACATGTTTCAAGGAACTATGAAACAAATATATATTTCTTATTTAAAACCCATTACTATTAGATAATGGAAAAAATTATAGAATAACATATTACACTTATATTAAATAAATAATGACATAAAATTTCATAAATTAGAAATCAAATGGACACAAAATGTGGTATCAAAAAAATATATCCAACTATTAATGGTTAAAAATAGAAGTGTTGGAGAAACCATTGAAAATCTATAATGGTCCCTCTTATACCGACCTAATTCTATATTCTATGTAGCGTTTATCATTTTATATTCCATTATAAAGTTCCTTGATCACAAATAATGCTCATATATTAAGATTCACGTATATTTTTGGAGTATAAGCGTTGTAACACACGACCAATTTTTCCTTACAAAATGTGAGGAATCATAAGATGTGTATTTGAATAAAATAAGTATAAAAACATTAAGGTAGTAAAAAATCATTTTTTCAATGGTTGTGTGCTAAAAAATCACCGTGAACCCTAATCCAAACTTTTCAAAATCTATACCGATGGATTGTTTAAATTAGAATATGTGATCATGGGTCGACAATAAGGCCACTACATAACTCATCGAGAATACATATTGAAAATTCTTCCTAAATTGTACTATAAATTAATAACATTTCATTTATATCATGTTTTACATAACAAGGACATCATACACCTTGAACATCCAAAGTTCATGAAATTTGGTCATTATATCTCAACACTACCATAGGTCAGGAATAATGGACATTATATCCAAAAATTGTGTCTCTTATTAGGCCACTAGAATGTAATAACCCTTCATTGTGTCTTCTTCCATCATCATCATCATTAAAAATCTCATAAGATCACCCTCTAAGAGATAATAATGAAATAAAGGTCCACAATTAATTTACTATAATGATACGGTACTCCCCATTCCATAAATAAACACAAAATGGACAATCATACATATAGAAAAAACATAACATGACAATGTTGATTATCAATAGCCA
This sequence comes from Viscum album, assembly GCA_963277665.1. Taxonomy (NCBI): domain Eukaryota; kingdom Viridiplantae; phylum Streptophyta; class Magnoliopsida; order Santalales; family Viscaceae; genus Viscum; species Viscum album. The sequence goes on along the minus strand of OY728119.1, from coordinate 1,727,231,725 downwards.
TATTCATCCACGCCCACATAAAAATTAAATCATAACAAACATGTGACAAAAATCATGAATGGGGATCGACAGAAAAATAATATAAAATCTTAAAAATCAAAAAATAATACAAATATAATCAATAAAGTATGTAACTGTGTACCATAAATGTGTTTCTCCCAATCTCCAGTATACATTAAGAAATTCCATATTACAACCCCATCACCCATAGAATTGATACAAAATACAGAGGACTGAATAAAATATATCATTATCAATCAAAAAAGGGTTATAGTGTGAGGTTCAATAAGAGATATGTACCCATATCATATCAATACAATAAAATTACAATGTGAATGTACTAGAAACGAAAATAAATTTGATAAGAACTCACCAGTGGTCTCCATGTGTCATTCCTCCAACAATGGTGATAATGTAATGATTTTGTGACTTATAAAATACCTCCAAGATTCCCTAGTGTTTCCCATGGATAATGATGAATGTATAAAAAAAGTCTAAATTCAAGGGGACTGAAATATTTTTATAAAATATAAAAAAATGAATCATGATTCAACACATGAGTATAAAACTAAACGGGTCCCAAATCATCATTGACTATAATTAAAAGGATTTTATCATGCCATAATACTTCGTTGTTAAAAGATTTTCATGATTATGCATTGTGAACATTGATGAGATCATATAAACATGCTAGAGGGACCATGATTTAAAAGGATTCAAAATTCCGTAAAAAATTATTCCCTTATAAGGATAGCACATTGTAACTGATTTTATATTTTTGTATATCGACCATCACCTTTAATACATAGAAATTACATCATAATTTTGGATTAAATTAAATAATATACACACTGAAACCCCAGGAACATATTATTTTAGTGCCTTTGTAAACATGGAATGTTAATCTTATGACATGGTGAAATATATTCAATGTTTCACACAACAATCTTCCCATATAGTATTTCTACATAAATAAACATATTCATAACCCATAGAAGGTAAATTCATAAAATGGGTGAGTTAAAATGCTAAAAAAGGGTAAATAATGGAAATGTGTAAGAATACCATGAAATTTAGGGTATTAGAACATGGTCATGATCATTAGTAGATCATACACTTCATATCAAAAATCAAAAATCTAAATCATATAAAAATAAAAGAAGATCATAAGACCTGAATCATTGTAAAATAAATAACACAATACCTTAAATCATAATATAAGAATATAAATTAGAACTTTGGATGGTAGATAAGAATTTAAAAACTTATGTTAAAGAGGCATACCAAGGTTTTATTAACTAGTTTGGCTTCGCTTAATCACCAGTTTATCTACATTAGGAATGGGATTCCCTCATGTGTACCCTCTTGCATTATTCATGATATTTCTTCCCATGTACCCTCTTAATTTGGGATTAGTTTGTCCTTATATGTACCATCTTGTTTTGGGCATGGGATTCTCTCATGTGTAGTCTTAGATATTATAATCCATTAATCATTTACCAATGATTTATAGGGAGATATATCTCCCATACATCTCATAATTATATCATAAAAATTTTTTCCACAAAATCATAAACAATCATATAATAACCAATTAAATTAAATGTCATTTATTACCCTAATATCATACCATAAACTGTGGAAATGGAAACATGTTTTATTTTCATTTCATCAAATCATAACTTGGGAAAAAAATAAATTTCATTGAAATATAATCCATGAAATACAAATTGATTTTTTAAACATCACGCGATAAAATATAAACCATTAAAAGAAAAATTATGAATGGATACATCGAATAATTTCCCCATAATGTAATGAGTAATACCAATAAATGTTATATTAGATGGGAAATAATTTTTAATGATATTTTAAAAACACATCATGGGGAAACAATTATTTCTACTTTAAAAAATCATCATAAAACATAAAATATTTTAAAATCAATTTTCACTAAAATGAACATGAAAAATATAAAAGATGAATTTAAAACATTTTTAAATCTTGTTTCCATGTCAAATAGGTTGAGGAACTTCAAAACCATCTTAAAATATTCTTTCCTTGTAAAAAATAAAAAATAATCATGAGAATATTCTGAAAAACCGATCATTGAAAAAAAAATTCAAAAAATATCCTTTTAGGTAAGAATATAAAGCTTCAGAGAATTTATCGAGGGTCAATCCTTTCATGTCATACATGGTAAAAATAAAAGTCCTTTAACATCATAAAAAGGTTAGATAAAAGGCCTCGTTTTTAGAGCTAGAAAAAGATACATTTTAATACATTGGTAAATAAAGAAAAGGGTAAAAGTTTTATTTCTTGATCATAATAGATTAACATTATATTTATGGAAATAATTTTATAAAACAAGGTTTTGGATGAACATAGATTTACGATAGATAGAGAGAAATGTAGGGCTTTCTAAAAGACACTTTCTGAACAATATTATGTACCAATGATTGATAAATTGTAACTATACATCAATATATCATGGATAATCATACAATAATTTAATTCTAGAATTTTCTTAGAATATGGATCAAAATATTTCATAATAGGAAGTATAAAAATAAAAAATATCTAAAAGTGAGGAGATTATTTTAATAAACTCTTACAACATGGTAACATTGAACCATACACCACATGTATGAAAATGAAATTACATGAAGAATAAAATATAATGAAAATTATTATATTCGTGATAAAAAATTTCAATTTTAGTATATAAATATCATGGAAAAAATATATGTGCATAACATGGCATGTGTCTTAAAGAAGGAAAACTGAGAGAAAATTACTATATTGATTAGGTAACATTTGAAACCTAATCCCAATAAAATAAATTTCATAAAATTGATATATAAAGACCCATATTAATACATATAATAATAAAATTATAAATCCACGGTATGTATAAGACTTAAACAAAATGAATTTGTGGTGAATAAATCATGTATCTCACAAAAATAAAACGTGAGATGAAATACCCTTACCTTGTGTATTTAGTCACGTAGAACTTTTAAAAAACTCATGTATAATAATATAAGATAATTATATATCTATAAAAGAACCATATTATTATATATAATACATTATATGGTTTGATTATGACCCTATATTACCTTCTTATTAATAATACTATGTTAGAGTTTCAATTTAGTTAATATTATCTTTGTTCTTTGCATGTGTCTTAATTTGTTATATTTTGGTTAATTAAAATTATATAATTATTTTAAAAAATAAAATTCTGAAATAAATATAATTTTTTTGTATATGTGTTTTATAATTATCTATAAAATATAAAAGTATGAAATGGATGATACTGTTCACGGAGATAGTAGGTCGTACGTTTGCATAAACTTTATTTCTATTTAATATTAGTATTGAAATAAATTAAGTAAATGAAATATAATTATACATATTTGTTAAATTAGAATTATAATATAATATATATCATATAATTTCACTAAACTCATTATTAATACATTCTATATATTGTGTGAACGATTCACATCGCTTTGGCAGGGCGGTAGTCCACAATCCTGAAACGAAATTATCATATTTTATAAAAATGGAAAGTGAAGTGATATGTGTTGTAAAATAATTAAATAGTATTAAAAAAATATTAATATAATATAAAAAATGTAAAAAATAGATTTTATCATAATTTCCTATACGATAGATGGTAAGGAAAAATGAACATTCATCATTTTGTGAGGAGGTAGTTCACCATACACATAAACAATATGTTGGTTACCCATTAGATGGAGGTGTGTGTAAATGTAGATATTAAAATATGATTAAAAACATCATATTATATATTAGATACTAATCTTTTATATAACCATGAGATAAAGAGAGTGGCAGGGCTTTAGAAAGAAAATAAAATAAACAAGATTCAGAGAAGTTTTTACTTCTTAATTGGGTACCTCTTTTTTGTTTGTTCCAAAAAGCTTCTATACATTTAATTTTTACCTAGGATATGATTCATGTAGTATGTTAGGGATATTTATATGATTATTGGGTATATATTGGATGCTTTTATTTTGTTTGATATTTGTAAAGAAGAGGAAGGAGAGGGGAATTTTTATTGTGGAGAATGAGTGGTAGTTTTTTTTAAATATTTGATGAGAGAATTACACCCATGATTATAATTTAAAAAGTTGATACAATAATTTTCCAATTAATACGAAATTAAATAAAGGGTCTATATATGTCCTTCTAAATAATCTTGGAAAATATTCTAGGTCATTTTGGGTCATAAATTTATAGTTTAGTACATTCTTAACCTAAATTTTCTCCAAGTCGTTGTAGATAATTTTAGTGACATTCAGAAAACTATTGTGTGAAAAATAATATTGAAAATATGTTAAAGTATAATTTCATTTCATTAAAAATATAAAATCTATTTTCCTGAATTTCAATCACATAATAATAAAATATTAATTTAGAAAATAATTCCGCTGATGGGATGACATCGTCAGTTTAAATGTTAAATCTTCCAATTGTTTTCTATGTTATATAACCAATTTTGATTTTAAATTGATTAAAAAGACATAAGTTGTATTATTTTTTATCATTATTATATCATTAAACTTTAAAATAAATTTAAAATATAATTTAACAGTAATATTAATTCGATTATTTTTTTTCTGAATTAAAATTCAGTATTTTTATCTATTGATTAATAAATGAAACTTTCCATAATAAAATAAAAAAAATCAATCATAACCTAATTTTTTTTTTCTATTTCAATAATTATTTTTATTTTAACATGCTATAGCTATAATCCTTCCAAAAAATGGATTTAAAATGGGATCTCTAATAAATGATGGTAAAACTACCTTTATAAAAATATTTTTTCCTATGCCTAAAATTGGTCTACTCTTATATTATACCTATTAAATCTATTAGTTGATAATAAGAAATATTATTTGGAATATAGAACATTAAAATATAATTAATATATTGCACTATTATTAATTAATTTCACTTTATATAAAACATGTTTTTCAAATAAAAATAGGAATTTATAAATATAGTCCCATTATATTCATTTGGTTTCAATATTCTTTTCTCAATCAATTGAGATATATATATTCATAATTTATTAAATAATATAATAATAATAAAATTAATTACCATGAAATATTATATTATATAATATTATTTTAACAATAAATTATTGTTGTTAAACACTATATATTCTGTGTTATGCAAGCAATCGAGGAAAGCTAGTCTTGCGTCTAACAAAAGCTAACCTAGGTGTTTTCTGTAGATAATGAAAACATTTATATTTCATGTAGTGAACGATTTAATTGTTGTTTCATATAATTTAATCCATAAATATTTATTAAAATAATATATATTAATTTCAGTGTGTGACAAAATGAAAAATATCAATGTGAATAAATTATTTTGGGAAAAATTATTTAACAAATTATTGGGGTGTTACACTTTATATATAGAAAATAATAATTATCATTCTAAACCCAAATTCCAACCATTGGTGTCACATGAAATAATCTAATCCACACATTTGAAAAAAATAAATTGAATCATAAAATTGTACCCCAATTATATAAATTCACAATTATGTCTCATCCAAAATCTATATAATTGATTCCAAGAACCAAAATATATAATCATGTTCCCCCAGAAAACATTGAGTTATTACACTAGTATCGATATATAATTTTTCTTCCATCCTCACAAATCATGTGATAATTTTCTATATAATTTCTATGTTGATATTTTTTAATTTTTTATATATTTTAAAATTCATTATATTTATAGTGTTTTATCATTGGGAATGATAAATTTTTTTTTTTCATATTTATTGTATAAATATAATTTTTTAAATATATAAAAAATATAATTATCTTGAATAATGATTTTTTAATTTTTAATAAATAAATAATTTTTTTAATAATTTAATATTATATTGGTATTATTATTTATTCATTATAAAAGTATTATAAAATTGTTGATATAGGTAGAAAAAGTGTCCCAATAAATATCACATAATAAGTATTGAATGAGTATGAATTTGAATTTAATAGACTAAATATCACATCTTCCAAATCCTAATTATCATAATGTAAAATTACTAGAGAAAAATAAATATATTTTGGATTATTGTTTTGAAAATATAAATCAAATATATGTGGAATGACTCATTAGATTGATTAAACAGCTAATTCAATATATTATTTCCATCAAAATGAATGATTTAAGTAATATTTTTGGGAAATAACTCTAAAATAAATATATATTACATTACAAGAGATATTATGAAATTTATTCAAGAAATTATTGTTTGGAATATGTGTTTTTCGTTTTATGGTGGATAAATAATTTTATGCATGAAAATGAGTTAATTTCTATAGGAAACGTGAACATGGTGATGGATAGACATTGAATCACAATATAGTTTGGTGAGTTCGGTAGGGAAAAATTTATTGAAAGTATAGTATTATTTTAGGTACCTATAGATGATCTTGGGGAATGGTATTCTATAAATTTGGTATTTAAAAACATAGTCCATTTCATTTACACAGTTTTACTTCATTTTATAATTTTTTTATTATTTACTATTATAATTATTTTTTACCAGAAATAGATAAATGGATTATCCGTCTTTATATTTATTCAATGATTTCAAATATTTTATTAATTCAGTAAAAATAATATAAAAAAATGTTTTATATAATATTTAAAAATATAATTTACCTAGGGAAAACATTTCATAATGAAAAAGAAATTTTGAAAAACTGTGTAATATTATACTTATTTTATATTAATTATTATACAGAAAATTATTTACAATATATTTTTTACATATAAAAAATAATATTATAGAACAATACATATATAATGATTTAAATAGTTTTTTAAAATTAAAAAACATAACCTATAAAAATATTTTTTGGGAATTTTATTTAATATTTTTAAAAATTTATTTTTTATTTTTAAAAAATAAATATTGTATGTCATAATTTTTATCCTTTTTATTATATAAATTAAAATTATATTTCATGAAATTTCATAATCTATATTTACGAAATTAAAAATTTCATGAAAATAATGTAAAATAATAGTTATTTTTTATATATTTTTTTGGAAACTGAATAATTTATATATTAAAATGTTCCATGATTTTATATTCATATTTATCTGATTATTCGATAAATTCGACCAATCCATTTTTTTGAAATCATTTTTAAACCAAAATGTGAAATTACTAAAAAAAATAAAATGAATTTAATTTATTTTTATAGATAAATTATTATCTTTATATTTGTTTTGAAAAATTTATTTTATTACATATTTATATAAAAAAACATTTATTTATATATAATACATAATGGTAATTCCAAATTTGTAATATGTGAATTAGTATTATACAAAGTGTTATATATAAATTTCTAATAGTCACAAAACATTAATATTACCCGAATTAAATTCTACAATTTAGCCAATTAGAATACACCATGTCACAAAAATCATTCAGTTTACTTTTTTCGGTATTTAAAATTTGATTTCACTAATCATGATATTTCTCTATATAATAGATTTTTATCTAAGGAAATATATTTTAAGGGTTGAAGATAATCAAGAGAACTCCTTGTTGAAGAAATATTATTCTATTTTCCAATTATGATTTAAGATATTTTATTGGATATAATCATTTTTTATAAGTATGGATCAATGGTAAATAATAAATGGAATAATTAAATATAGATGTAATAAACTATTATTAGTATGTGATATTAATTTCATTTACATAATTTATTGGTTTATTATATATAATTTTTTATATTAATCTTAATGAATAAAATATTACCTATTAAAAGAAAATGAATCCCTTTATTCTAAATGTTACATTCTCTACCCCATAAATACATTTTAACCTCATAGTTTTTCAATCTATTTGTTATGTATGTATTTTTCTCATACCATCAAAATGATTATCTCAACATTCAACATCAAATTTTTTATTAATATTGAACATGAAAAATTTCTTATATTATTTTTAATCTTAAAATGGATCTTTAGTTTTGTGCATAAACGTACATTAATTAAAAATTGTATTCACAGTATAGTCCAAGAATGGACCATATGGTTTTTTCATGGCTAAATACTAATAAAGATAATTTTTTATAATGTTGATCTATTGGACTAGAATTGAAGAATAATTAGTTATATAAAAGTATTATTCTAATTTAATGATGAAATAAATATTGGTATCTTCATTATTTTACGGATTTTCAATATTGATAAATGTCAACATTAAACATATATCCTCAGAAATCTTATAAATTAGGGTATCTACACTATATCTTATCTTTTTTTATTTTTTTATATAAAATCATTTCATTATTAATTCATTAATTTTTTACTCACTATCTGATGTCAAAATTTTATGTATAATAATATAGGGGGGTTTTATTTTGGAGAAAGTATGTTTTACTCTATATTCCCTATCATGTGGTTAAATTGATCATTTTAATATTGTGGATTATTTTTACAAATTTAATTCAAAATAAACACATTGAAGGGTTTTTCGAGTAAAATTTTATAATATAAAATGTGTGTATAAAATGTGCACAAACCATAATTAATTAGAAGAGGCATGGATCAACCATCCAGAGAACACAATCATGTTAAAAGACCATATCTCACACTCCATATAAAAAAACATTCCATGTGTGCCCATTACAATATTAAATAGTCTGGAGATGGATTCTAATTTCCTTCTACATCAACCTGTCAACCGATATACTTAAACTTGTACACAATCGACAAGTTGTAATTCATGTGGTGAAATGGTCTTCCACCAACTAGTAAATAATTAATCTAAATTGTAGTTTACATTAGATCATGATGTTTACATTTTATACCCACCATGAAATCCATTTTTCAATATATTTATAGGATGGACTCCATGTTTGTGGTCAGATACACCTATGTGGAGCTGCTTCCATTTTATTAACATGATCCACCCCCAAATCCAGTATGTTTTTTTCGTTCGCACTCATTTATATATTATTTCCACACCTCTAAACCAAATTTACCAATATGCAATGTAGATTAATTTAAATTCTAGTTTACATGATTACATGGTGTTTACACTTTTTATACAAACCGTGTAATCTATTTTTCTATAAATTTATAAGATGGACCGCATGATTGAGGTCAAATACACTTATTAGAGGTGCTTTTATTTTGTTATCATGATCTGCCCCCAAATCATGTATGAGTATTTTTCACTGAAAATCATTTTTATCTTATATCCTTACATATAAAGCTCATGTATTAATATATAGTATTGATTTACAACTAGGATATTGAAATTTTATCTTGGTTATAATATGGTAGAGTTTCAATTTTGGGGTTGTAGTTAAACTATCTGGGCATTGTTATTATAAGACTAGTGTATTTTCACTGCATTGGATTTCTTTTTTGTAATATAACAAATGATTTTATCTGAAATTTACCACTGCTTTCATATAGGACAAATAATTGATGAAAATGAGAAAATATATGGAGTGATGACTCTAAATTATATGGCCATTTTGTAGTATAGCTCTCGAAAATTACTATAGTTTTGATAAAAACCCAATTTTATGAAATTAATTACTCAATGAATTAATTGATTTCTGAAAGATATACATATTTTTTGACCAAAATCCAATAACATAATTGAATCCCCAATTGTTTAATAATTTCTTAAATAATATAAAATAATTAGAAATTATATAAATGAAAATTAATATTAAAATTAGAAATCCTAACATGCTTTTTCTTTTATTTATTTCACATTAAATTGTGCATATTTATCATCTTTCAGTTGATTATTTTAAATAATAAATTAAATTAAATTTCAAAATTATCTCAGATAATAAAATAAGTATATATTAAAATATTTTTTGTCCACATTATTATTGTCATCAACCCCTACTCCCAATAGTTAATAGTTTTTCTATGATGAGACGCGAATCAATGTTTTTCAGACGTAATGATTAGAAATGAAAAAAATGTTTCTCTATATAGAGTTAATATGTTGGGACATATATTATTATAGTTAATAGGAATATCGAAATTATTTCACCTGTTTTTTTTATATTTCATCTATTGGGTCATAAAAGGTCATTTCTATGATAATTTTATTCAATCAAATTTTAGTATAGATTTTATAGGGAGATCATTTTTGATATGATAAATTTTAACATAACTATATTATAGTCATGGTAACATCTATATATGGATAATATTTTTTATATTAAGGAATAATTATTGACATTATATGCCCTATGGAAAAAAAAATTTCTCGATTTTTCCTTGAAATATAGTTAATAATTATAATCGATATGAAATCTAATACCACTCCATTGTGGAACAAAACCAAAATGATAGTTAAAAATTATTATCTTATAAGGAGAATATCAATGCTGTTTAATAATATGGATGATTATATTGAGATTGAAGATATATTACCAGATTTATTATTATGATATTTTTTATATAATGATGTATAAAAAAATTTACTTCCATTTTTTATGAAAATGAAATGATTAATAATGACATTTAAATTTTTGTTACAGCATGACAATTTTTAATTGAAATTGGTCAAAAAATTATTATTTCATCCTTAGATTATTATTTTAAATTTTTAATGGAATAATTTTATTAGTTTTATGGTTTCCGTTCTAATAAAAATTATCCAAGGGATGTATAGGATGTTATGAAAAAAATATGTACACCTATACAATCTTCAAACTAAAGAGTAGGGTTACATAAATCTATATCCAACAACTATTAGTAAAATTGAAAAAATTCATAAAATTAGAGGGTTATGAACATCTCTAGCCATTCATGATGAATAATCTTAACCATCCTCCAATTTTCATGTATTCATTCCAAAAAAGTTTAATCCAAAGATATAAAATAATGGTTCTTCATTAAAGGAATCCCAAACTTGCTCTCTCTCCCTCCATACCTCCCAAAAACTATATCTCTCTATATATCTATTATGTTTAAAATAAACACTTTATGTGTACTTATTCTTTTCACTCAATGTATATTTCTTAATTTCATTTCCCACACTTTTCATTAAAACCATTGTTGATATATGAGTGAAATTATAATTCACATCATGTATCCACAATAATTGCTCAGAAAAGGAGTTATTAGTGTATATTAAAAGAATAATTTCTATAAAAGTATTTTTTTATATATTTATAAACATGAATAAATAATGGGATGATAGAATAGTTCTCTCATGTTATCTATTATATCGTTAGATAAAATAGCATCATGACCACTATTGGTACATAAGTCATTCATTTTACCCCATATTTTTCATTAATGTTTTTCTATGTAAAATCTCCATATAATTATATATATATATATATACTAAATTACAATACTTTTATTGGATTTGGATCATCTATTAGATTCATAATCCATGGTTTAAAAGGAAAAATGGATGATCCCTTTAATATTACATAATTTTATAGTTTTTCTACTAAAAAGTATACAATGTTTATTTTGATAGGGAAGGTATGATCTGTAAACAATATTACCTAGTTATCATTCCATAATAATAATGTTATACGTACATGAATCCTATATTTACACTTACTGAGAATGGATTTTAGTATAAGTAATATAGGGGAAGATAATATAGAAAACATGTCAATATATATAACTAATTTATAATATTACCTTCCATGATAAAAAAGACACTAAAATATTACTGTCATTGGGCATATATGATTGTAATATTCTTAGGATTAATATAAATTGTTGTGATTTCCTTGTTTTTTATTTTTGGCTATATATAGTTTGTATCCAAAGAAAATATTTTTTTTCTAACATTGTAATATATTTTTTGAAAACGTTATTCGTATTCCTGTGTATTTTTCGAAGGATATTTCTTGCGGTATATGTGAGGATAAATATAAAGTTGATTTTTTGTTTAGGAATATGTATAATAATTATGGTAAAGTATATAGCGAGTATTTTCATTGAAATAAATCCTTATCTAGATTGTATAAGAGGAAACTTCTCTTTAGAATATGTACATAGGAGTAACAACTTTGACAAGGTGCATCGGGCCAGAATCTAGTGTAACATGTTAGCTGACAATGTGCCTTACTGCGCAACTAGTTCGACACTCCTAGGTGATATGATTTGGGATTTGATAAACACTTTATGAACCATAATTATTTGTATAAATGGAATATTATTATGAATAACATTGTATAAATGTAATGGGTCTTGTATTGAATAAGTGTGTTTCATTGTGTATATTTCTTATGAGTAACTTTTTATTTAATAATTTTTTTCTATTTTGATAATTTTTTCACACTCTAGGATTTCTTGTTCTAACCCATATAATTATATAATAATATATGTGTTAACATTGAGTGTTTCAAATGAGGATTGTATGGTCATGATTAAAATTGACATGAAATAACATGATAAGAAATATGAAGGCCCATGGGTATTGATTTTACTATTGAAGATAAAGATACCATAAATGACATGTGAATGGTATGAGATGTTCTTCCAGTGTCATATACATTTAAATTAAGAAAAATGAATAAATTTAGGATGTGGAACATTAAGAGAAGATTTATATTCCACATTATAGGTTTAATGGTATTAAGGAATAATTTTTTATTCTATATATATTATTTCAATAATAAATTTGGATGAATAAAATATTTATGTTTTGTAAATAAAATAAAATTTTATATGAATCATGAAATATATAGGTATTTTCAATATATGTTTTTCATTAAGTATTTTATAGGATATGTTGAATGGTGTTGATTAATTTCCAAAGTGATTTAATGGAATTCTAATATCTTGATTAAGGGATGTTTTCCCTTCATTTTGTCATTATGTTGAGAAAATTGTATTTATCTTGTATAAATTGATTATTAATTTTGATGATGTAAATTGGATAGTATCGAAGAGAATAAAACTGATTAAGTATTTTTTGAGTAATTGGTTCATTTTAACATGAATGAACTTTACTACTTATTGGAATTATGGAATATATGTAGTAATCTTTGGAACTAGGAATCATGAATGTAATCTAAAATGATTAATGGTAATTCATTTTAGGACCATGTTTCAAGAGAATATATGATGAATATATTCACATGTTTGGAATGTGACAACCAAGGGACACATTATGTTATATTGGGATCATTTTAATTATCAAATTTCAATTCCCTTTCAACTTGTTGGATTTTATAATTATGTAAGTTTAATGCGGTTAGCTATTTTGAGGATAATTTAGGTTAAACAAGATATGAGGTTGCATAGATTAAAGTATTATCTCACTATATGGGAGTTAATGCTTTTTGGAAAACATGTTCTACAAATATTTGGATTATTGAAAAAAATTAAATGATTCGCCATTTTATTTATATATCTCATGATCTTTTTGTTCTTCATGAATGAAAAATTATCACTCATTTTTTGAGTAAAGGTTAACGTGGAAATTGTATAATGAAAAATGAAAGTGTGGGATCCTGTTGAAAAAAGGTAGTATATATTCATTTGAATGTTATTGAACTTTAGGAAAAGGATCTTGAAATAAAAAAAATTCAATCCTAGTAACTTAATCTCTAATGAATCAAATGAATCTTTAGATCATCGAATATTTATTGTTTTGGGTTCAACCATATACACTTACCATTTATCTTTATCAATTTCCATCCGTACATGGTAGTTCTTTTTATCATGAATTTAGTTTTTTCACTTCCATTTATGTTCTCCTTGGTGGGAATCTTGTTTGAGTTACATTAGGGGAATGCTATGGTTGAATCATTCATTTTTTATTGTATGTTTTATTAATAAATTTTATTATATTGGTATCATTGAAAGGAAAATTCAGGTGTTAATCCATAGATAACCTCGAATAATTTCAAGTTAAGACTTCATTTTATTGGGGTAGAATGTAACACATGTTGATTTATTAAAATATATTCCTTTTTAAATTAATTTAATATTTTTGATATATTCATTTGATAAAACATTGAATATATCTTGTGTTATATGAAATCACAAAGTTATTATTGGATTTTAAAATACACTATGTTTGGATTTTATTGTTTTATTACTCACGAAATTTTTTTCATACATGAAACATCTAATTGTATTGTGTTATATGTAATACCAGTTTTTCTTGTGTTACCGTAACATTGTGTTTCTATAAAATAACAATTATTTATAATAATTAATTAAACAAGGTATTTATTACATAGTCATTATACATAATAATATTAATAATAATAACTAATTTTAAAATATCATATATAATGGTTTTATATTAATTAAACATAATGATAATAAAAAATATAATTTTTTGTAAAGTCTTTATTTGTTTGTAATAACTATTTTCTCAAAAGTTCTCATTTTTATGCCTATTCCTAAAAATTAATAAAATTATATTTATAAACTCTTTGATATTTTATTTTATAAAATAAAAAAAATTGAATTAAGAATGTAAAAATTAGAATGGCCTGAATTTTTGGTATTTTTCTCAAAATCATCATTTTTGGGTGAATAGTAAAAAATTATGAATTTTAATTCAAAATTAATTTTTGCCACATTTATTTATATATTTATGTATATATATTAAGATATCATTAAATTAACAATAAATCTATTATAAATATTTTATTCCAATTCATTTAATTGAAATCAATTTTATGATGAATTTAGATATAAATGATTAATGACCTTTCGAACATTCTTACTTTAAAAATATGCTTTCTAACAACGTCTTATAGATTAACATTTAATATAATTTGTCAATATCATTGAATTGAATTTATAAAAATGAATTTAAAAGTTTATAGTAATTATTATAATTATAATCTAAAACGATCATCTTGATTTTCGTCCAAAATGACTTGTCAATGTAATAAAAATTAATTACAGTCACTTAGGTAAAATTAAGATTAAAAAGGGACTAAACATTAATCATAATGATCCAAATGACTTATACACTTTTCCAAAACACATTATATTTAACTATTTATTTGATTACATTGAAATTGATGAGTTACGTTATTTTTTGATGCACTTTTTTGGGTAAAAACATGGGTAAACCTAACAAGTTATCCATATACACCATTTGGCTCCCCTCCATCCCATATAAAAGGACACCAATGATCACCCTTCCTCACACCTCAAAAACAACATATGATCGAACAATCTATTCTAAATTAAAATCCTAAATTCTCACAATTACCGCTTCAATCCTTCTTTTTGGAATAAATCTATCAAAGGATGTCCTTTGGTAAAAACATAAGGAGTTTCCAAAGATAGAGGTAACACCCTTCCTGAAGCGCCTTTCCATTAATTTATTTATACAAATATTTGATTATTATTATACCATTCATAAATAATTAAATATTTATCCTAAATATAAATTTAGGTTTTAATGATATGGTTTTTATCTTTCCAAACACAAACATCCATATAATGGGTAATAACCACATAGTTCTGGTGTCTGACTAACTACCGCCTCATGAAATGATGTTGTACCTTTTTCTATTTCCACCATTCATGGTAGAGAATTTTGAGGGAACATATATTTATATATGCTTTATATGATTTATATGATGTATTTATGCTTATTTATTTATTATTTAACTCATAACTTCATTCTTTAATTTTTTTTGAATATGATAATTTTGATTAGGGGAATGTGGACTACCACCTCCTCAAAGCGATGTGTTTCATTCACATACTAAATTTAATGTATTAGTGATGTTTATTTTGAAAATATAATATATATAAGATATATTAATTATATTATAATTATATTATTTATAAATTTACATATATGGAATTTATTCCCCTTATTTCTTTATTACAATGAAAAATGGTAATAATGTAATTCCGAACGTATGACCTACTATATTAGTGATTGGTTTATTCCATTTATTATATATATATTATATATATTTTCATAAATTTCACTGTATAATGAATATAAATTATATATGTATCATGGTTTATATTTTTATGTCATGATATAAGTTTGAGGAAAAAATATATAAAATTAAGACACATGCGAAATACAATGAGGATATTACCTGAAGAGAAACATTAAATTAGAATTGTTAATATGAATTTGATATATGGTCATAATAAACACATATTTGGTATTATATATGTGTATATGTTTCAGAAAATATGTATAATAAACTAAAATATATTATAAATTAGTTTTTTATAATTAAAAAGAGAGAATGTACATACGGTAATATAATTTCAACTCACTATTTAATTCCATTAGATAAATTCCATATTCACTACTCAATTATTTAGTGTGGTATTTATAAAACGATATAAATTTTTATGTAATAATTTAAATTTATTTACTAATATTGAAGTCTTTAAATAGATGCTATTATTTCATAGTGGTCACGATTGTAATGTTACTGAAGTTGTAGGGGTTTTCTCATCTCACTTTTATTTTCTATAAGACCCAATCCATGTTCACCTCGTAATTATACTACGTGGGATGCATACATCACAAAGATTTATTTTAGGATACATTTACCTAAATGTATGTCTATTTAAATATCTATTTTTTATTATTATTTCGTTGAGAATACTATTCAAATGATACCATATTGTTAAAGTTATTTTGTGTAAATTTTACTTCTTTTAGAAACATTCCTTGTTATGAACCTATGTATTTATATGATATATATATACTATATATGACCAGTAAAATAACGAATCAATTTATTTTCATTACATTTTATGTATAACTAAATAAGATTTTATTAAAAGGGGATTATCATTCAGTGTTACTAAATAATATGAATTTATTGAAACCATCTAAACAATTTTTTATATTAATTTTAATTTTGTATCCATTAATGAAATATTGTGAACCATATTTGATGAGAATTCATGATGTATATAATCATCTACATATTCATTATATATTCATCTATTGGAACTATTTTTTCTTTATTTGGTTCATAATACTATTAAAAATGTGTTTTGAATAATTCCAATCATTACCTCTCTATTCAGTGGAAAGTTGTATTCTTTCAAAACCATGTTTTCTGAAACGGTTTCAAAAAAATTTCAATAATTATTCTTAATTTTTCAATTCATTCTTTAGTTAAATGGTTTTGAAAACTATTTTAGTCATTTAATATATATTTTAATTTTATTTTATATTAAATGGGTTTCAAAATGTTTTATTGCGTTCTTTATAATTTTTCAATTTTTTTTCAAAGGAAAGGCTTTAAAATTATTTTGAAACAATATTTATGTGTATTCAGTATGCTTTCAAATAAAATGGGTATTAAAAATTTTTAATTAAATTTTTTTATTTTTTCAATGAAATGGGATTAAATTTTATTTTTATGACTCTTATTAAACTAATCAATTTTTTTCAATATTTATTTTAATGCCTAAAATAAAAAAAGTTTTCCAAAAAAAAATTAAGCATTATTTTATATGTCTTCATGTAAAAATGGATTCAATATTTTTTGGACTTATTTCTGGGTTCTCAATTGATTAAAAACAAGAAATATTTTCAAAAACATTTATGTTTTAAAAATCCATTTCAATGAATAAATGAAATTTTACAAAAGAAAAGTTTTTAGACTGTATTTGAAAATTATTTTCCATCTATGATAATATATGTTGTTGTTACTAATTAAATTATGGTAAATGATACAAATGTTACTTTCATATTATTTATTGAAGGTTATATGTTTTTATAAAATGATTCTTATGATATAAATTTACCTTCCATGGGTTATATACTTTTGATTACCACTTCCTTCAATCGGCTATGCATTGATTGAATGATTATGAGACATACATATTTTACATTGTTAATGATATGATGACATATTTAGGTTTACCATTTCATTTCATGGGTTATGATATGATTATTGATAAAAATATTGTGGTACGCATATTATGTGATGAGTGGGACCTATTTCACCCTCCAATATAATTGGTAACGATATATGGATTTTGATCCTAACTGTTTACACTGGAGGGAATATTTTCCTTAAATAAGATGGAATCATGAGCTAGAAACAAGAGGGTACACATGACGAGATCTAAATAACGAAATAATATAGTACATTAGAGTGCAGATGATTCCAACAGACCAAGGTACTCAATTTGGAATCCAAATCACAAAACAATAAGGAATCTTAAGACCAAATAAACAAAGTACACATGATGGAATACAACATTTAAAACAACATTGTACATGGGAGGAATCCCAATCCCAAAAAAAGTGGGTACACAGGAGGGAATTCAATGATTGAATAAGGTACACCTATTATTATCCCAAGCCAAACATGTCATGAAGACATTGTGTATGACCTTAAAATAGGATTTTCCATGTTTATATGTATGTCGCATGTTCATATTAATATTACAATGTTATGGTTTTAAGAATTGATATCATGATTCCTTAATGAATCATGTCTTATTAAATGACAATATTTATGCCATGTCTTATGATTTTAGTCATTGATATGTAGAGTATGGTCTACAAATGATATTATCATGTTCTCATACCCTTATATACATGTTATTCTAACATTTTTCCTTTATTTACCCGTAATACATATTCAAGATCACCCAAATTTTATTTTTTCATTCCACATGTTATGAATAAATGATTTATGTATAAGTCTAATGGGGAAGTACATTATGAAAAACACTGAAGATCTTTTAACATGTTTTATGATTTTGTTCCATATTTCCATCGGCACATATCTATTATGGTGTTCATTAATGTAATTTTGAAATGTGATGAATATTCATATGAATTGATATGATATGAATACATTTTCATATTGGGTCACTATATCAATATTTTTTCAAATTTAGTTATTCAATATATGTATTATAAAATCCTCATGTGTTTTAAAATTTCTCATATATTTGATATGATAGATATTAATTTCATTATACTTCAACTCATAGTGAAACCTACACTCTATATATAATCTATTTTGTATTGATTCTATTTACTGGTAATTATTCATAATATATATAAAACCACTATCATTCATAGTGTGATATAGAATAGAACATGAATCACATTATTTCTTGTGATTAAGCATTTTAATCCACAATGTGGTTTTTTTAGTTTAGGAAATTTAATGGGGTGTTTATTTTTTCAGAATAAATTATTATTATGAATTCATCACCCATCAATAAAAATCCATTCACCATTTTTAAATTTTATACCTAAACTAATTTCATAATTGTAAATCCCTTTTATATAAAATGTCAATTATGACAGTTAAATTTACATAAATTGAATCTTATATAAGGGGACACTCTGATAAATAAACCATACACTATATAAATCTAATACATAATGATCCAAACACAACTTTCGATAATATTTTAAAAAAATCATAAAACATTAAAAATATGACTCAAATTTAAGAAATAATCATCTATGAATTATAGAATATGTTCAACTATTACATAATGAATTATAATATTATGCAATCTCAATCAGACTTTATGAGAGTCATTAGGTTTTTCCAGAACAACACACAATAATTCCATGAAATATCCAACACTGAAATTCATATCTGAATTATTAAAAAAAATTTATAATGATTCACACAAACATGAATGAAAATTATTAAATAATTAATGATTAAATTTATTATATCCATATCTAAGTTTGGATTTATTTTCTATATCACCATACTCCTTCCAAAATATGACATATCATAAAAGTGGAAATAATTTTAATAAATTTACAAAGTGACATGTATATTTACCCAACCCTATATGATAATTTTTTATAGAAAATTTCATCCCTTGGTAGCAAGAAAATTTGGTGCATAAGATTTGAATTCCCTCCCCCATAATTTAGTATCTTACCACTCATGTTTCCTCTCAATCATTTTCAAATATAATATATATTGATTTAAAATTATAATGATAAATATTTATTGTTTATCCTAGAAACTGTAAAAAAACATCCAAACCATAGCGTGGGTATATTAAAATAATTTTAAACATGTTTCAAAGAATAAAAATTCATGTTATTCCTTAATGATTCAAATCAATCCTTCTATACAATCTTGTTGAATATATTTGTACGATTTTTTTGGAATGATTAAATTTAATAATTAAATAACCATTATAATACTTTTATAGATATAAAATGAATTATGATATCAATGAATATATATTATGATTTTTGTATTGGGTTTTCATAAATATAACTAGAAAATTCATTGTCAGATAAAATTTTCAATGTTTTTAACAATAATAACCAAAAATCATATTGTTCCTACATTTTACAACATTTTTTGTAGAGGTAATAATAAGAACATTATATTTGTCTTCTATTGAATTCAATGTGAATGAAATATTATCCTTTTAATTCAATTTTTTTTCATCTTAGAAGATATAATCTATCCAAAATGTACATTCTATCATCAAAACCACATGACTCAATTAAATTAGTATATGCATATATAATATGGTTAGATTTTTAAATATAAAGTTATAAAATATTGCACATCAAAAGGATATATTTATGCACGTTCTAGGTAGAAATTGTATTCAATTACTTCTAATTACTCTAATATCTTTCAGAAAAATCTACCTAAATACACATTATCATGATTGTATGTTGTGAGTCTGAAAAATATATTTTTCAATATTCTATACAACATTCGATTTAAAGTTTATCATTCAACATATTTTTAAGGTCTCATCTAAACATATGATTGTAATAATTCTAGATTTTTATCCTCCCTATTGAATTTCATAAACATTACACATGATTAATTTTCATCACATTAATTAATATTCCATTAATTTTATATAATTTAATATCTTATAAAATAACTTATCTGTCAAAACATTAATAATCAAACTAGTTTTTCATTTTATTGGAAAATTTATTACAAAATATTCCTGATTATTTAAAAAAATTTCATAGAAATATATAAATACAAGGACATTAACATCCCTCATATAATTAACATATACAAATTAACTTCCAAAATTAAAAAAATGAACATCTTCCACTATTAGAAAATTTCAATCTTAAAACAATGTACTCCAAGATATATTTTTAGTATATATAATGTGATATTCTACATTCAACATAATAATTAAATATTTCATGCATCTAAATATATACTACATTATATAACTGACCATTAAATATTGATTTTTTAAAATTAAAATGTTTAATATTTTAAATACATGTACATAAAACACATAGAACATTATTAAAGTTATTAATAATATAAAAGTAGGTAATGTATCTTCAATTTGAATCTATATATCCTATGAATATCCATTTAAAAACAACGAGATTGTTTCATTTGAATTCTCTATTTTCATTCAACTTATTGTTGAATAAAAACAAAATTCCAATAACATTGTTATCATTAGGTCATAGGACTAGATAAAATATATAATTTTTCTCTACATTGTCTGACTTTTCAATCATAGATATGAAAAATTTATTATTCATAAAAATGAAAAAATAAAATTTGGACTGATATGTTAAATTACCAATTTTTTATTACAAAAATATTGATATAACAATTTATTATAATTATTCTAACTGCTAGAAAATTTGATAGTTTTATAATAAATATTGGCCTCTAATAATTCTTCATTCAGTTTAAAGAATACATCATCAATAATTTCATGGTCTGATTCATCATATTCAATTGGTGAATCAATCTTAATTTTCATTATTTTCAATCCATGAATTCAATTAATTATGTTCAATAAATTCCATAATATAATCATTATACTGGACATTATTATTGTTTATATTTTATATATCATTCTTCAAATATCTGTTCAATATTTTTTAAGCAATTCGACAAACTTTTTTTATAAAATTCCATGTGATTGAAATACAATAAATATTCAAATTTTTACACTTCTCATCAAATTTACATTATAATAATAAATAATTTTAAAGGCATAATGGTTAGAAAAATTATAATATAGCTCATTTTACTATTCCACTTATACCACATATCATTTTTAGTCATATATGTTTCTGATATTTATAAAAATAAAACAATATGGGACCAACTGTTCTCATTTCTTCTCATTAAATGCATTTATATATCTAATCATTAAATATCATTATTCTCCACATTTAAAAAATAAAAATATTCTTTTATTTCGAATCTACATTCAATTATGGAGTATAATAAGAAATATATTGGTTCTCAATCCAATATTTTGATTTATTGGATTTAATATATTTCCTAACGATATTATTTTTTGTATTATGTCCCCATAATATTTTGATAAACTCCAGATACCCTTTAAATTAAAAGAAAAAAATTGTAAATATATCTACCATGTGGAAGTGTTATTGCATGAAATATTTTCATAACATTAATTGATAATCACCAATGATGGAAATTAAAATTAATTTTCCTATGGTGGATTCGTACATTATAGTTATGAATTAATTATAGTGTACCAAAAATTGTGGTTCAGATTATTGTGTCAATACATATTTATACTCGTTATGGAGCACATCTCAATTTTGAAAAACATATAAAAAATATATATACTCTCGGTCAGGGGATATATCAATCCTTATTTTATTTTGATAAAATTTTTGTAATGATATAATATAATGGGGAATATACATATTTTATAGCGATTATTTTCATATTTAGTAATAAGGTTACATGAATCCTTTAAATTACAATTAAGAAATAGATTTTAAATGATACCTTATATTTTTTATAAGATATATCCATAGTTTATAAAATTAATGTGTAAAGATCCCATTTTCAAAATATCCTAGTATCCCTCATCACCTACCTTGCTAAAATTCAGAATGATCATTATATGTTCAGAAATATATAATTTGTTTAAAAATATTTATTATTATAAATAATTTGAATTGATAAATTCACATAATATTTATTGACCCTTTTAAGAAAACATCACTAAACCTATATTTTTCCCTTTAATGTCTTTTAAGAAAATTATATTTTATTTCCTTTGTAATAGGAGACAACTATAAGGAATTATATTATTTGTACTCCTCATGTTTTACTCAGGTTTTAATGATAAAAATCCCAATACATCATGTAAATTTTGTTAATCCAATTTTATCTATTTCACGTCGTGTGTAAATATGGTTGGTTGTTTTATTCTTTAAATAAATTTTATCATGCTCTTAATTGATATTAATCTTGTTTTATTATTTTAAACATTATTTTACATTGGTATATAATGATTTATCTTATGAATGAATAAGTATAATTCATTCTGTGAATATTACTGCGTATGTCTATGTACAGATATTTGCCAATGTCTGAGAATCCATGAGTCTGAACCTGTTCTGGTTTTCTAGAAAAGGACCAAGACACTGTGTCCCATACACTGTGACCCAGTCACCATGACCCAGAAACCATAACCAAGACACCTAGACCCTAACATGTGACTAGACACTATGACCAAGACACCGTGACCAGACATCCTAACTAGTTTTAGATCTGTTGATGCCTGTGAAATGAGTTACTTTCTATAAAACAATTTGAAGTTTGGAAAAGGACCAGAAAATGTGAACCTTACATCACATCTATGAAGTTAGTTCTGATATCTATACATATATTCTATCAAAACTGTCACATCGATCAAATGTAAAGAAGATGAAACCATTTCGTGTTGACATAATTTCCAGGTGACACCCATTCCTGATAGAGTGTGACATCATTGTTTAATCTACTTTTTCATTTCCAATTTTATTTTTAAAGGAAATATCTGTGTCTTTTAAATTCACTACAAAAATTAATATTTATTTTTACACATGTCACTTAATAGTACCAGGTACAAGGAGAAGAATAAATGCATCTTGTTGTCACCAAAACATGCACTACAAGAATAAGAAGAAAAGAGTGACCCTGAAACATAAAAGTGGCAGAGCAGTAGAAGTGTGAGCATTCATTGGAAAAGAACTGGCACATACCACAAGAAACATTTGAAGTACACAAGAATAAATCATGAATCAAAAATCTAGGATATAACTGATCAGATTCAACAACAACTTCGCAATAAAAACTCCACGAGGAAAATAAGCTATATCTAACTAGAATCTAGAGAACCATAGATGTGATACTCTGTTTTCTAACAAGAAGATTTGATACTTGTATCTATCTCATACAATATATCTAGAGAAGCATAAAATAACACTCATTGAACTTCTATCCATATCTCATCATCCTTATTCTGTTTTGTACTATTTTTAGTATTCGAGCAGCGTGCCTCTTTCTATATTAAAACACACACTGTCTTATACACTAAAATGAAGGATAGAAGATATACTTTCTCACATATATTATTACACACGTTTACCCCCATATATAATTATTAAATATTTCCATATGTGACCTCATAGTTTATACCGATAAAGAACTCTGGAAGTGGTCATATGACCAAGACAATCCTGTGCACTTTTTTTTACCCCAATTCTGGGTGTGAATCATGTTTATTAACATAAACTGTTTTGTTGAAGTTGATCAACTAGTGGATTAGATTAGGTCTCGCCTTGATAATTAACCACTTATTTTATATCATTTGTGTTGTTTAATTTTGTTTTCTCTATTTTACTATATAATTCATAAATCACTCGATTTACTTTGATAGTTAATCTTGGGAATAAGTAATAATTGTATAGATTTATTAGAATATATTCAAAAGTAATATAAATAACTAATATTGAGATTATAGAGAATTAATCAATTTAATGAGAATTTATTTGAATAGTTAAACATTCATTACAATATTACTTTGATTAACTAAGATGTATTTGTTTGTATTGGGAAACCTTCTAAGAAAACATAAAAAATATAAATTTTTGTAGATACTCAATTAAACCCCCTATTGAATAATCTAATTTGACCAACCCTATTCATTCTATATATTATAGTTATAGATATACATCTAAAAATGCATATTTTATCACATATTTCTTATGATTCTCCCATCCTACGTTAGTTTTTTTGAATTGGTATCATTATACACCATGTTTTTTATAATAACCACATCATCCTGAAATATAATTTTTGAAATCATAATTTTTTGTTGTTATACAATTGATAATTTTCAACATATAGTCTTCTATTTCACATATATTTTTTCTTTTTCTATATAGGGAACCCCTAAAAACCTAGAATTATCATATTTCGTGGGATATATATAGTGTACTAGTATCAATATGAATGATTTCAAAAAATACCATATCACTCAATAAACCCCTTCATCCTAGTTTTTACATAAATCAATTGAGTCTGTATACATGTTCGATCTTGTAGTTATAGAAAATATATATTCTTCAATTTGATTAATATTTTAAGGAAAATATTTTCGATACATAATATATATTATTATGAAATCTTTATAATATTATTATTCTTCATCCTAACCAATTATTTTTCTAGATTCAGGTTTATATACCACATTACTTTAAAATAGGTATTTTTTATTTCCATGTTTAATTACTGTTGACTTTACATCAATTTATGTAATGTTTTTCTAAAGAATATGAAAATATTCATCATTTACATTTCAATACCTATCATAATTATCATTTATTTATTGCATTGAATAGATTTCATTTTAATACCAAAATTGTTCCATGATTGTCTCTTCATCATTCAATATGATTTTATTTTACATGTTTTTCTAATTTTATAATTATTTTATTTATATTCACCCTAAGAATCATGAAAACCACATAGAAACCAGAATAATAACCATGATTACTGTCATATTCATTTATAAAATTTTCAAACATAGTTAGTATGTAATTTTTTTCCTCTTGGTGTTGAGTCTATATTTCTTTGTGTGTTGCAATATTAGATCTCAATATGAGATCCATATTTGTTTCACATAATTTTTCATCACTACCAGAACATTATAATTTATATTGAATATATCCCATGAAGAAACTATATTATAAATCATTTTTATTTATATAATCATATCTCTAATATAAATATTACTCAATTTAGTATTAAGATTACTCCTATAAAATAATCAAATTATTAATAACATTGAATGATATATCCTCCTTAATGTTTTCAAATAAATAAAGGTTTTCTAATATCAAAATATAGTTTTTTTTATTTTAATTCATCATGTGAATGGTCTAACTATTCTATTATTATGTAAATCCATTGATTGAATCTCTATTGAAAAATTAATTAATTTTTAAAAATTAGTTGAATCATCTATCATATCTCTAACCCATTTAATGTTAATATTATCTTATTTTCCTTTTTAAAAGTATCATTAAATGACTCAACATTATTAACTCTAATGAAAACATAACTAACAATTCATTTTTTTTGTTTCAATGATTATTACATTTCCATCTAATAATACAATTTCATGACCCACAATTTTTTATCATTATTCTTCACACTCAAATTAGTATATATATTTTCTATAATAATGATCATATATATTATTTCCATTCTACTAAATGAACCATTAAATTTATATTTCCATTGATTTTAAGTTCATAATCACTATGTAAAGTACTAAAAAAACTATCCCTCTATCACTGACCTCATGTCTATGTGATTTGAATGAGGATAATATGTTATTCTTCTAGAAAAATTATCAAAAAATCACAAATTGAGACAAAATAGCTATTTAATAAATAGATATTGTTTTCTTATATATGATGGATCATAGAGGGATTATTTATGGCTATATTAAAAAATATTTTGTGATAATTAATTAGATAGAAGATGAGGGAGGAGGGGTAAATCATCAAAATATTTTTAAAAAATATATTTTCTAATTTTAACTATTTGTAATTTTATTCTATAGTTCTATTAATTATAAAAAAATTGTTATCATGAGTTAAATTATACAATAATTTCATTATACAATATTTATTTATATGGTTCAGACTCATTTTTAGATTCCACACAATGTATTTTGAAATATTTATCGAGAATCATATTATATTATCAGTTTTTTAATTATAGTGATTGCAAATTGATTTTCATTCACATATAATTGTTTGAAAAATAATTAACCCTTCTTAAAGAAGGTATCACCCACATCAAGAATAAAAATAATAGATTTATTTATTCTTTATCCACTAGTCATCATTGTTCCATACCCACTATTGATTTTGATTAAGTAATTATACATATTTTCCTAAGTATTTTTATTAATGGTGAAATATTTTTTCTATTTTAGGATCATAATAATCCATGAATTCTAAATCCCAATAAAATACATGAATTTTAAACATTATAAATCTATTTTAGTGATCCACATGTTCTTGAGGACATGTAAAAATACATTATTTTTCTTTGATATTACAGAAAGTAATCCATATGATCAGAAACCACCTTACATGTCATTATATAGTTGATCAAAGAGTGTGCATAATATTTCTATATTCACTATTTGATACAAAATCTCTTCAATGTAGTAGAGTTTTGAATTTTCAATTTTTATATATCTTCATCAATTGTCTCATAGATAATTAAATAATTCCATGATTTTCCCCCATATTTTATTTCTGTAAATCATCCTATAATTCATCGTAAATATTTATAACAAGGTAACATGATCCAATCAATTATATATCATAATCATATTAAATAAATTTTAAATTTTATAATTTTAATTCCATAAAATATATCCTCAATATATTCTAATTAAAATAATATTCACATCAATTTTAGTATTTAAATTTTTAATTACTAATGTTGTAAAATCAAATTGTGTTCTCGAACTCCTTCCATGAACGATTTCATATGGTATTGAGTAATTTTAACTTAACTCACAGCAGAAGTAAATTACATCATAATTTTTATTCAATGTTATCAATATAATATATTTAATTAACACTCTATTTTAAATTATTAGGATCTATAATTCATTTTCTAATATACCATGAAAAATAATAATTTTTATGCATAACCCTTAAGATCAATTGACTGAGGTTTTCATTTTCCAAATTATACGCATTATTTCTATTAAATGAATAATTGGTCTGTAAAAATTCAGATATAAATTTAATGATTTACATATATCATAAAAAATTATTCTTTTAAATTTATATCATAATAGTACATGACTCTTGCAATATCTATCCCAATAAAAAATTACTCTTATATATTTTTTATATTTATATAATACTAATGTAACTAAAAATATAAAATATATAACAAGAATCTTATAGAAAATCAATCTTAGATTTTACTGATATTAAATTCCCCTAATTAATTTTCTTATATAAATATTATATTAATAACATTTTCTAAACTGAACACCACAATAAAATGAAACTGTTATATGTCAACAAAAAATATGATCATTTAAATATATACATTACATTTGTGATTATGAAAGGATATCTAATACTAGAGATTCTATGATGTAAGTAAATGAAATCAAGTAAAAATGGCCACCAATATGAAGGGCAATTAAAATATATAAGGAAGTAAGTGGATTCTATAAAATTTTCTTTGGACTAATCCAATTTTGAAATATAATGATTATGGTAGGACATAAATTGTGGGTGATAGAAATATATTCTCATTAAACCTAACATGAGATATATAATAGTTGAATCACCACCCATGATCACCACCAGAGAATATTCAAAGAATATGCTTTATGAATTGCACATAAGGGGTTATGCAGTTATAAATTTTGATTATACTATAATTTTGTAAAATATTTTTATATATCCAAATATTATGAATATTTATTATATTTAAAATTAAATGTTTTTTTCTCATATAAAATTATATTTAGAAATTTAATATCTAAGTGTATCATATTATTTTGTAGAATTAACATTATTTTACTTTTTTTATTATAACACGATATATTGTGCCAGTTTGGATTTCCTGTTTTCCACCTGGACATTGTAATGGGTTCCTCCTTTCCCCATTCATAGAAATGAGCTATTTTTCTGTTTATTTTAGGGGTTCTACAAAAAAAATGGAAAAATTTTTAATAATTTTTTTGTTATTTTTCTAAAACAATTCATTTATAGGTTAATAGTTAAAAATACCATATTCACAAATAAAATGTATTTTATGATATTATTTATAAAATCCATGAATCAATGTCTCTATAACAGATGATTAAAATATATATATTTCATTCCTTGATACAGATAATAAAGACGCATAATTATCCATCTTAAACATAAAAATAAAATGGAAATATTGGATCACTTTTGTTCCCAAGGAACTTTTGGGAATAATGCAATAGTGAATTTATAAAATCCATATTGAAGTATTAATATCTTTATAGTATACGACATTCCAACAAAACATTTTCATTATAAATCTTCACTACATACAATCATGGTAAAAACCATATATTCAATTTTTACTTTTTAATATTTCATTTCATCCTTATGAAATATGAAATATCATTCCAAATCATAGGATGATAAAAAAAATCATAACATGCAATATGTTCAATGAATTGAATCCCACTAGTCAATTTCAAACTATATTATTATATATGAGAGTCTTCATTTATTTTAATATTATTTCAAAAACAATTTAACTGGGAAATAATACATACTGAACCCTAAAAATAAATATTATAAGAATCCTTTCAGATGGAATAAACTAATTCATTATTTCCATAACAATTAATTAGAGAACATAATAAAATCAAAATAAATTGGAGATCTATATCAGGCTCACATATCATAAAATTTATCAAATAACCTAAAATATCAAAAAAAACATATAATAATAAATTTTGACAATAAAATGTCATAAATTATTCTCTTCATAGATATGTAGATTCATTTTTAAACATCATGTGAATATAACTTTAAAATCCCTTTTTCATTGAATAATATATAAAAAGTAAATGTTTGAATAACAGGAAGTAATATATTAATATATAAAGACTTGAAATAATTATATTGGATTTTCTTAAATAATAATTGTTATAATGGTTGTGAATTTTAATCAAGTATAATAGGTTAAAAAATATTAATTTCAAATTTTTTTAAAAAAAAATAAATATTTGGAAATAGATTTAAATTATTACCTGAAAACCATCATAAATAATTTAATAAAAGTAATAATAATAAATTTAATATAAATTTACCATAACACGTAACGAAATTTGTTGAACATGAACATGTAATAAATATTGATAAAATACTTTAAATATATTTAAAAAATTAATAAACAATAATCATAATGAAGTTATAAAATTTTATCTAATGAATCATTGAATAGATAAAAAATAATATATTACTAATAAATTGACTTCTTTTTTAGAAAATTGATAAAATACATGAATAATTATGTCTCTATAAACCACACAAATGGAAACTAGATGGTGGTAATAAAAAAGTTATAATAGAAGGGAACTGAGACTAAAATCTCTAACCTAATGTCTAACTTGTCACATATACTCTTTAAATAAAGTATAAAGAACATAAATTACATATTTAATTTCAAAAAACCTATTATATGGTAAATAAAAAAAAGTAATCTCTTTATTTATTTTTATTAAATGACATAATTAATTTCCTAACTACTTAAGTCACCTTCAGTTGTTTTGAGGCTATTCAGTTCATAATTTCAAAAAGAAAATGTCACATTGAATAGGTTCAAATATTACATTATTACATCATACACAAAAATATAAAAATAGAATTTATATAATTTATATTCTATATAGAACCCTTTTTAAAATTCCATGAAGGACATATAAGAAAACCTAATCATGTTGGGTATGGAAGTCCACATATAATTATGAATGATGTTATAGTTTTTCAAGGGATTGAATGTAATGAAATTAGATGATGAAATATATATCAAAAATAATTTAATGATATATATTTTTTATTAATTAAATACATTATGAAACCAATTATTTTGAGGGGGTGGTGAAAATAACAAATAGTTTAATCGAGGTGGTAATCCATAAGTACACATGAGTGATGTTTTTTTAAATAATTGTATATAAAAAGAAGATGATTCTTAACAAAGAATATAATAACAGATATGTATAAAATATATAATGATTATATTATATTTAAATTTGTAATATGGAATTTTTGGAGGTATAATAAGAAGTAAAATTAAAATAATTTTTTTTTATGATTACCTCTATATTGGAGAACAACTTTTGGATTTGATGATAAGTACCCAAGGTATAAAATTTAAATGTGTTCATTACCTTTATAACATAAAAAATGATGTTTATAAAAATATTATTATGTTTTAGTTGATATGTCAAAAAAATTCGAATAAAAGTGGAAATGTGATAACTTTTTATAGTGAATGAATGTAAGAACATGGAATTAACTAATGTATAAAAAGATAATTAAATATTAACAATGTTACTGTTTCAATGTGTAGAAAAAAATATTAATATTATCATTGTTATTCTTTAAACACATTAATATGATAATATTTGTAAGGGTTTATGACATACATTAATATTCTTCATTAATTTAAATACATTCCTTAACCAATTTTAAAATTAATTGCAGTAATAAAATTTTCAATGAAAAACATATATAAATATACTCAAAAGATACTGATATTATATAAAATAGTTTATAGATGATATTTATGATAATATCTCATTCCACTTTTATTAATTCATGATATCAATATTTTTTTATTAGTTAATAATATATTATTTATCCTAAAATACCATAAGATTAATTTGGTGAAGTATTAAAAAAATTGACATAAATGACATAAAAATTGTATGGAATTTGAATGTAAACACTTCAATAGAAAATCATAAATTATTATTAAAAATAAATTAAAATCTAAAAACTATTTTATTGAACAAGATATATTTTTATGTATTTGTAATAATTGACTTTGATTTTTCTACCATATACAAAACCAATATGGTATCATTGCATAATAATTTCAGATGACAGTAACATCACTAAAATTTAGGAATAGTTGTTTCAAAAATATTATTAAATTATGTTCAAAATATTCATTTATATTCATTTGTGATATCATATTAACTTTATGTGAACAAATATAATAGGTTTAACGTATAATTTTGACATTTTTTTTATTTTGATTCAATAAAGGAATAGAAAAGGTGTTTATAAAAGATCAATGGAAAAAAATTAAAAATATTTTTGAATATGTGAAGGGGATAATGAAACTAAACTAAAAAATTTAAAAATATAAGGACTTATATATATTTATATTGCATTGAACGTAATTTTTAACCCTTAATTACTTGATTTATCCTTATTGGGGAGGGAAATATTTACCATAGTTTTTATTCATCATGACCTTATATAAATTCAGACTATTAGATATATTTTGACCATGATGATTCAGATTATTGAATATAAATTAACAAAATGAAATTCATTGATTACAATAATTATGATTCAATAAATTTACAACAAAGGGTCTAGGAAACAGATTTTAGGAAAATGAACAATTTATGTATAAAACAAAAAATCACATTGATTAAAATAAATACGATTATATTTAGTATTATCCATCCTAAAGTACGAAAATCTAGTTATTTTTTAATTTTTAATCTTTCCAAAACTGAATGGAACTTTTTAACATTACAACTAAAAGAAAATAACCATATATAATTATAAATTTTAATAAAATAAAATATATGATAATAAATGTAATTCATGAGATCTAAATTTCAATATAATTTTTAAGATAAATTATATAACAATATACAGATATATTTATTCAATATAGTATATTTTAATTTCACATTTTCATTCTTATATCATATTAATATCATAAAAATATTTGTAAGTGAATATTTTTTATTGTTAATATTAACTAAAAAATCATATATTTTCAAAAAATAATATCAAATTCATTAAAAGATATTTGTTTCTAGTATAATTTAAAAAAAATTATTTTGTTAAGTATCATTTCTTATATTATTATAATTTAGTTATATCATTTCCTCAATATTTGTATTAAAAACATAATTTATGTATATGAATTTTTAGAGAAAATATAATATTACATAGAATATGAGTATTTATTTCATAATATTTTATAAAAAAATAGTATAACCTACATATATATATATTTATATTTTTATTATATATACCTTGCAATTAAATTACTATATTACATCTAGCATAATTAAATTATAATATTTCACATTCATTAATGTTCAGTGTTTCCTATATTGTATGTGATCAAACATTATATTATTTTAAAATATCATTCTATTATATAACAAGAATATTAAAATGAATTGGGAAATAATGTGACCTCGTTTTGAGACCAGATATGTATTTTATAACATAATATATTAATTTAAATTTTTTTATTTGTTTCTCTAAAAATTAATTCAAATCCAAGAAAAAGATATATTTTATATATAAAAATGAATTTTATAAATTATAAATTTAGTATTTAAAAATTAAATTTTATCCAAATTATAAAATTTCTAAAATAATATATTATTCAAATATGGAATAATTAGGTCAAAATTAACATTATAATTGGATTTTTTCATGAAAAATTTAAAAAAGACATTTCTAAAAACTGGAATACATAATAAAAATAAAGTTGTGTAATAAGTGTTTAATATTAAGGAAAACCCCAAAAAAATTAAAAAATTGTGTGGGTATATGTTTTTGATGATTTAATAGAACTCATCTCTTCACCGTGATATTATTTTCCAATTATATATATATATATGCGTTCATTTTGACTTTCTATTATTGATTTTTTTGGTTATTTCTAAAACATGAATATCATTTAACTTATAAGAGGATAAATCTTCTCTTAACATTACCAAAAAACAAAAACAAATATTATTGGACCAAATGTTTTTTAAAATATTCCTAAAGACTATAATAATCATTAAAATGTTCTATTTTGATCAAAATATCAACCCTAGAAAGAATAAAAAAATTTGAATAATTTATTTTCTATTTAGTGACATATAAGTTTTAATCATTTACATTCTCATTTCTATTCCTTTAGTTATAAATAATATTATAAAATTAAATAAAACAATCATAAAATGATAATCTATGTATCATTAAAAATAGTTGTGTCTTATTATGATTATCATATATTTATTATTAAAATAATATTTTTTTTCTTTAAGGAAAACAATATTGTGAATTGTGTGTTCATGTGAAATTCTCTGTCCATGAAAAATGTGTTTTTTCATCACCCCATTACATGGATGTTACCAAAAAAATAATAAAACTATATTTCTCATATATATATATTACCTATGTTCCTAAAATTATAAAAAACCTTATTTCCTTTATCTGCCCAGTGAATAATAAACTCTTCATCCTTATATACATTTGGACTATCGCCTCATTAGAATGTGGCATTCAATTTTATTAATACCAATTTCATGGATTTATTATGATTGTACAAGAATCTAATAATATATATATATATATAATATCAGTAATATGTTTCATTAGTGATTAATATTTATATCAGTGATAATATTTATATTCTATATTTTTCCTTTCATGTATTGTTTTTATTAAATAATATCCATAATTATATTAACATTACCAAATCTATAATTGAAATATTACTTAGATGAGTATTTAAAAAACTCCAATAAAATAATCAACTTGTTAATGACATTGAATGATATATCCTCTTTAATGTTTTTCAAATAAATAATTTTTTTCTAGTATCAGAATATTTATTATTGTATTTAAATTGATCATATTAATGGAATTAATATTCTCCTAATATGTAAATCCATTGATTGATTCTCTATAGAAAGATTAAATAATTTTTTAAAATTATTTGAATCATCTATCATATCTCTAACCCATTTAGTGTTTATATTATCTTATTTTCACTTTTAAAATTATCGTAAAATGTCTCAATATTATCAACTCTAACAAAAAAATAAATAGACATTCGTTTTTTTATTCATTTATTATTATATTTCCCTCTAAAAATATTCCATTTCATGTCCCACAATTTTTTATCATTATTCATCCCCCTAAAATTAGTATATATATTTTATTTAATATTGAAAATATATATTATTTCCATTCCACTCAATCAACCCATAAATTTATTTTTTTATTTATTTTCAATACATAATCATTGTGTAATATATTGAAAGAAACTATCCCTCTATAACAGACATCAGGTTTATGTTATTACAAAGTGGATAGTATGTTATTATTCTAGAAAAATCATCAAAAAATCACAAATTGAGAAAAAAATATATTTGATAAATATATATTCTTTCTTCTTTATATATTTTGTATCATAGAGGTATTGTTGATAGATCTATTACAACTTATTATGGGAAAATTAATTTGTAAAAGTAGGAAAGAGGAGGGGTAAATCATCAATAATATTTTATGAAAAACATATTTTAATTTTAACTATTTTGAAATTTATTCTATAGTTCTATCCATCATAAACACATTGTCATCGAGATTTCAATTATTCAATAAATTCGTTATAAAAAATGGATTTTTATGGATAAACCTCATTTTTAGATTCCACATAATGTATTGTTAAATATTTATCGAGAAACATATTATATTATAAATTTTGTAATTATATTTACTGAAAATTGGTTTTCATTCACATATAATTGTTTGATAATTAATCAACCCTCATTAAAGAAGGTATCACCCACATCAAGAATAAAATATAGATTTATTTATTCTGTCTTCACAACTCATCATTATTCCAAACCCAATATTGAATTTCAATAAGTAATTTTACATATTTCCCTATGTATTTTATTCAATGGTGAAATATTTTTTCTATGTTTGGTTCATAAAGTACATGAATTATAAATCCCAATAGAATACATACATTCTAAACATTATAAAACTATTTGAGTGATCCACATGTTCATGATGACATGTAATAACACATTATTTTTCATCGATATTACAAAAATTACTCCATATGATCAAAAAACACATTACATTTCTCAACATAATTGATCAAAGTGTGTGAATAATATTTATATATTCTCTATTTCAAACAAAATCTCTTCAATTTAGTAGAGTGTTAACTTATAAATTTTTATAGGTCATCATCAATTGTCTCAAATATAAAAAGAAGAAATTCCATGATTTTCCCTATATTTCATTTCTAGAAATCATCTCATAATTCATAGTATATATTTATAACTTGGTAACATAATCCCAGAAATTATATATCATCATCATATTAAATACATTTAAAATGTTATAATTTTAATTCCATAAATTATCTCCTCAATATATTCTTATAAAAAAATATTTTCAAGAATTTTAGGATTTAAATTATTAATTACTGATGTAGTAAAATCAAATAGTTCTCTTGAATTCCTTCCTTGAAGGATAACATTGGGTGTAGAGTAATTTTAAATTATATCACAACAAACCTAAATTAAATAATAATTTTTCTCAATGTAATATATATAATATATTTAATTAACACTCTGTTTCAAATTACTATGATCTACAATTCATTGTCTAATATCCCATGAAAAATCATAATTTCTATGCATAACCATTAAGATCCATTAATAGGGTTTTTTAATTTTGTAAATTATTCGAATTATTTTTATTAAATGAATAATTGATCTATAATAATTCAGAGAAAAATTTAATGATTTACATATCCCATTATAAATGTTTCTTTTAAATTTATATCATAATAGTACATGAATATAACGATATCTATCCCTATTGAAAATTACTCGTATAGAAATTTATATGTATTGAATATTATGGTTTTAAAAAATATAAACTATGTAGCATGAAACTTATAGAAAATTAATATTCCATTTTAATGATATGAAATTCCACTAATTAATTTCCTTATATATATATATTATATTAATAACATGTTCTAAATTGAACACCAAAATAAAATTAAAATGTGATATGTTAAAAAAATACGATTGTTGTAATATTTACATTATATTAGTGATTATGAAAGGTTGTCCAATACTAAAGATTCAAAGATGTAATTAAATGACATCATGTTAAAAATCGACGACAATATGAAGCGAAATTATAAATCACAAAAAATTTCTTTCATTACATAATCATTATATTGGGATGTAGGTAGATTCTATAAAATTTTCTCTAGAATAATCCACGTATAAAATATAATGATTTTGGAATGAAAGAAAGTGTTTGTGATAGAAATATGTTCTCATGAAACCTAACATGAGATCGATAATTATTTAATCACCAAAATTGATTATCACTAGAGAAAATTCAATGAATAGGTTTTATGAATTGCACATAAGGGGTTACATAGTTATAAATTTTTATAATACCAATATTTAGTAAAATATTATAATATAATCATATATTAGGAATATTTATTTTATATTAAATTAAATTTTTTCTCATTTAAATTATATTTATAAACTTTTTATCAAAATGTGGAATTTTATTTTCTAGAATTAAAATTATTTTAGTTTTATAATGGCATGATATATTGATCATATGAATTGTCAATTTATAGTGAATTAATTACTATTTTACAGAGAATAGCATAGTTAATATTCTAAATACAATTTGATGAGAAAAATAGGTTTACATTATATTTTCCAATTATAAGAAGAATAAAATTATATAAATTAAAACTATTATTTTCACAAAAAATTTCATAGTTTTGGATTAGTTGTGAAATTTGTTTATAATTTAACTGTGTTATTTTTTGAAAATAAAACATTTCTAGGTTAATAGTTCAAAATACCATATTAACAATTAAAATCTATTTTATGACATTATTTATAAAATCCATGAATCCACACATCAATAACTGATGATAAAAATATATATATTTAATTCCTTGAAAAAGATAATAGAAACCCATATTAAACCACCTTATATATAAAACATCAAATAGAAATATTTGATCACTTTTGTACCCATGGAACATTTGGGTTTAATGTTTTATTGAATTTATAAAATCCCTATTGAAGTCTTAATTTTCCCATTGTATAGGACATTCCGATAAAACAATTTCACTATAAATCATCACGACCTATAATCAAGGTATGAACCATATATAGAATTTTTACTTTTAAACCTTTCATTTCATCCTTATGAACTATGAAATATCATTCAAAATCATGGGATGTTAAAAAAATTCTAACATGTGATATGCTTAATGAAATGAAAACCACTAGTCATTTTCAAAATATATTATTATATATGAGAGTCTTCAATTATTATAATAGTATTTCAAAAATAATTTCTTTGGGAAATCATATCTATTGAACCCTATAAATAAAAATTTTAAGAACCCTTTCAGATGGAATAACATACTTGATTACTTCCATAAAAATTAATCAGAGAGCATAATAAAATTGAAATACATTATAGAGCTATATT
Source organism: Viscum album (assembly GCA_963277665.1). Lineage (NCBI taxonomy): Eukaryota > Viridiplantae > Streptophyta > Magnoliopsida > Santalales > Viscaceae > Viscum > Viscum album. The sequence continues at coordinate 1,727,193,312 of OY728119.1, read as the reverse complement.
AGGCTCACATATCATCAAATTTATAAAAAAACATAAATTATATAAAAAACATAGAATAATGATTTTGTACAATAAAATCTGATAAATTATTCTCTTCACTAGATATGTTGAATCATTTTCAATCATCATTTTAAAATAACTACAAAATACCATTTTTAAATGAATAATATATAAAATATCAATTTTAGAATAACATGAAATAATATATTAATCTAGAAAGACTAGAAATAATTATATTTTATTTTCTTAAATAATAATTGATATAATGGTTGTAAATTTTAATCAAGTATAATATGTTATAAAATATTTATTTCAAATTTTAAAAAAATTTAAAAAACAATCTGTTTTGAAATAGATTAAAATTATTATATGAAAACAATCGTAACTAATTTAATAAAATAAATAACATGAAATTAAAAATTAATTTATCATCATTCCTAGAAAAAATTAATGAACATGTACATGTAGGATATATAGATAAAATCTGTTAACTATATTAAAAACCCTTTTAAAGAATAATCATAATTATGTTTTAATATTTGAACTAATTAATCATTGAACGGATGAAAAAATAATATATTACTAATAAATTAAATTATTTTGAGAGGATTGATAAAATATTTTAATAATTATACCTATATAAACTGCACAAATGGAAGACACGTGGTGAAAATTTCAAATGTTATAATAGAAGGGAATTGAGATAAAATCATCAACTTATTGTCTAACAAGTCACATATATTCTTTAAATCACCTAAAATGAACATAAATTAATTATTTAATTTCAAAAAAACTTATGATATGGTTAATACAAAAATAATAAACAATATAATTAATTTTATTAAATGAAATAATTAATTTCATAACTCGTTAAGTCACATTCGGTTGTTTTGACGACATTCAGTTCATAATTTCAAAATGAAATTTTCATGTTGTACATGATAAAATATTTCATTGTTACTTCATATCAAAAAATATAAAAATAGAATATATATAATTTTTATTCCACAGAGAACTCCTTTAAACAATCCATGAAGGAAATATAAGAAAACCTATCCTTATCGGGCATGGAAGTCTACATATAATTACGAATGAATATATAGTATTTCAAGGGATATAATGTTATGAAATTAGATGATGTAATATATATTAAAAATACTTTAATGTAATGAAAATTTTATATATTAATTAAATACATTATAAAATCCATTATTATGAGGTGGTAGGGACAAAAAAACATTGTTTTGTCCTGGTGGTAATCCATAAGTACTGATGAGTGATGTTTTTTTCTATAATAGTAAAAATAAAGAAGATGATTTAAAATAATAATTAATAACATCTGTGTATAAAATATATACTGATTATATTATATTTAAATTGGTAATATAGAATTTATGGAGGTTTAATTAGAATTAAAATTAGAATACTTATTTGAGATGGTTACCCCAATATTCAAAATCCACATTTGGATCTGATAATAAGGACCTAAGGGATAGAGTTTTAAAGTGATCATTTCCTCTATTACATGAACTATTATGTTTACAATTGTTTTTTTGTAGGGTTTAGTTGAGATATATGGTAAAAATTCAAATAAAAGTGGAAATGTGGAAACATTTATTGTGAATGAATGGACGCAAATGGAATTAACTCAAATATTGAAAAATAATTAGTTATTTACTATGTTACTATTTCAATTTGTAGAAAAAAAATATTAATATTATCATGATTAAGATTTAAACACATTCAAATTATTATATTTGTAAGGGTTTAGAATATACATTAATATTCATCGTTAATTTTAAGCCCTTCCTTAACCAATATTATCATTAATTACAATAATACAATTTTCAATGTAAATAATATATAAATAAAATCATAGGATTCTAGTATTATAAAAAATTGTTTTAGGATGATATTTAAGATAATATCTCATTCCACTTTTATTATTTCATGATTTATTTTTTATTAGTTAATAATATACTATTTAACCAAAAATACCATATGTTAAATTTCATGAAGTATTAAAAAAATTCACATAAATGACATCCCAAAATTTATGGAATTTTAATGTAAACACTTCAATGGTCTATCGTAAATGATTATTAAAAATAAATTAAAATTCACAAACTATTTTATTGAAAAAAGATATCTTTTTATGTATTTGTAATAATTTAATTTGATTTTTCTACTATATACGAAAGAAATATGGTAGCATTTGTATAATAATTTTAGATGACACTGCCATCACTAAAATTTATGAATATTTATTTTCAAAAATTATATTAAATTATGTTCAAAATATTCATTTATGTTAATTTATGGAATCATATAAACATTTTGTGAACATATAAAATAGTTTTGAAGGAAAAGTTTTACATTTTTTAATTTTTATTTAATTGTTAAAATAAAAAGGTGTTTATAAAACAACAATGGAATAAAATTAAAGTATTTTTGAATATATGAAGGGGACAGTCGAACTAAACTCAACAAAATTAAATAAATATAGACTTATATATATTTTTAAATCCTTGAAAATTATTCTGAGCCCTTAATTACTCGATTAAACCTTATTGTGGAGGGAAATATCTACCATAGTTGTTATTCAAGATGACCTAATGTAAAATTAGTCTATTACACATATTTGGACCATGATGATTTAGATTATTGAATCTAAATTATTAATATCAAATTCATTCATTACTATAATTTAGATTCAATAAATTTTCTGAAAAAAGGCCAACAAAATGGATTTTGTGAAAATGAAAAATTTATATATAAAACAAAAAATCACATTGATTAAAATAAAAACGATTACATTTAGTATTATCCACCATAAAGTACTAAAAATGGAATTTTTTTTAATTTTTAATCTTTCCAAAACTGAATGGAACATTTTAAACTTACAATTAAATGAACAAAACCATATATAATTTTAAATATTTATAAAATAAAGTATATGATCATAAATGTCATTCATGAGATCTCAATTTCAAAATATTTTTTAAGATAAATTACATAACAATATAAACATATATTTATTCAATATAGTATATTTTAATTTAATATTTTCATTCTTTTATCATATTTATGTCATAAAAATATTTTCAATTGAATAATTTATATTATTACTATTAACTAAATAATCAATCATTTGAGAAAAATAAAATTAAATTCATTAAAATATATTTCTTATAATATATTTTAAGAAACTGTTTTTTTCAATATCATTTCGTATTTTATTATACTTTAGTTAAAACATTTTTTATTATTTATTTTAAAAATTAATTTAAGAAAATGTATTTATATAAGAAAAATAACAATACATAAAATATGAGTATTTATTTCATTATAATTTATAAAAAAATCAGTAGAAATTAAGTATATATATTTTATTATTAAATTAGTATTATATGTATCTTGCAATTAAATTACCATGTTATATCAAGCATAACTAAATTATAATATTTCATTTTCCTTAGTGATGAATGTTTCATATAATGTATGTAAACGAACATTGTATTATTTTAAAATATCATGAAATTTTATTAGTAGAATATAAAATTGAACTGGAAAATCATTTGACCTAGTTTTGAGACCAGACATGTATTTTATAATATAATATATTAATTTTAAAATTTATATTTTATTTCACTAAACAATAATTCAAATAAAATAAATAGATATATTTTAATAATACAAATGTATTTTATAAATTTTAAAATTTGTATTAAAAAATTTAATTTTAGACACATTATAAAATTTGTAAAATAAATTTTTATTCAAATATGGAATAATTAGGACAAATATACTATTATAATGGTCATTTTCATGAAAAAAGGGAAATTAAATTTCTAAAATCTAGAAACCATAATAAAAATCAAATGGTGTAATAATGATTTAATATAGAGGAAAAGACCCAAAAAATTTAACAAATTGTGTGGGAATGTGTTTTTGAAGATTTAATAGAACTTATCTTTTCCCCTTGATATAATTTCCCAATTTTTTATATATATGATGTCATTTTGACCTTCTATTGTTAATTTTTTTGGGTATTTCTAAAACATCAATCCCATTTAACTTATAAGAGGATAAATGCAATATTAACATTACCAAAACCAAAAACCACTATAATTGGACCAAATGCCTTTAAAAATATTCCTCATCATCATAATGAACCGTTAAATTATCTATTCTGTTCAAAATACTATCCCTATAAGGAATAATAACATTTGAATAGTATATTGGCCATGAAGTGACATATAAATTTTAAACATCTACTTTCTCAATTGTATTCCCATAGTTATAAATAATATTATAAAATTAAATAAAAAAACATCAAATTATAAACTAAGTATAATAAAAAATAATTGTGTCTTGTTATGATTATCATATATTTATTATGAAAATAATATTTTTTTACATTAAGGAAGACAATATTGTGAATTGTGTGTTGGTGTAAAATACTCCCTCCATTAAAAATGTGTTTTTTTTTCATTACCAATTTACCTTGACGGTACCAAATAGGTAATAAAACTAAATTTCGTATATATATATATATATTAACCATGTTCCTAAAATTATAAACAACCTCACTTCCTTTATCTGCCCATTGAATAATGAAATCTTTATACTTATATTCATTTGGACTATCACCTCATTGGAATGAGGCATTCATTTTTTTAATACCTATTTCATGGATGGATTATGACTGTACATGAATAGAATAATATATATATATATATATATATATTTAATATTAGTAATATGTTTCATTATATATAATATATAAATTTAGGATCATTTGTTTGGTGGACCATTGATATTGGTAAATGACATGAATCTATTTCAGTGATGATATAATCATTCAAAACAATGATAAAAATCCCATTTCATAAATTTATAACCATATATATGATTATAAAAAATTAATTATCAATCAAATTAATTATTTTACAATTATGAAAATTTTTATATAATTGAACATTAATGAAACTATTAACAACAAAGTAAAAAATACTAATGATTATTACTCCCATTTGTTGAAAAAATATTATATAAATATAATAGATAAAGAAAATGGTTTTTAATTAAGGATATAAAGTGAAATTTATTATTAATATGGTTCTGTAATAAGAAATTATTATTTTCACAATTATGATATATTATATAAAGGAATGTTATTTATTTAAAGGTTAATTCATTGGAAAATAGAAACTCCAATTTTTATCCTTGGGTTATCTTATTTATAATTGAACATGACTCTTCCATGAAATTCCATTTTAAGGATAATATTTTTTCTCATTTCGGGGAATATATCTTTTAGTTCTTCAACAATTCTATAAATGTTTTTTATATTCAATTATTTTTAATAAAATATTGTGACTTTTGGGAAAGAGACACTAAAATATGGAATATACATTGATGAATCCAAATTTTTTAAAAGTAGAACCTTTCATTGTTTTGTTTTTTTAATCTTTATCACAATAAATACCAACCAAAAATAGATTTATGTTTCATATTTTAACCTATAATATCATTTAATCAATCATTTTTCGGATACATTTTTCAAAATCAATGAATTTAATTCATTGTTCTATTTTGTATTACTTGAATGTTTTTAGTATCATTTATTTTATATTTGTTCAATATTTAAATCATAGTTATTTATATTTGATTTATTTATAATAACCAAATTATATTATTGGTTTCTTTATTAAAATATGATGATTTTCAACTATTTATTGAGTAAAAACCAATTTTTTAAAAGTGATTTTATTTGGAAATTGGATGATTTTAATTTGAATATTTTTTGAAACATAATTGATTTAAATTTGATTATTGTAATACCGGAATAGATTTCATTTTTATATTTTAGAAATAAATATTATTTCTTTGGGTTCAGTATGATTTGATCATTGGATGATTTTTATGTTCCATGTGTATTTATATTTGAATACTAGGTGAGGTCCTATATATATATCACATTAATTAAAAGAAAAATAGTTTGGGTCTCATGATATAAGAATTCACATGTATATTATGGTAGTTCATTATAATTGGAAATGATAGTATTTCCTATGAGTGTTCTATTTTCATATAATAATGTGTGTGTCTAGTATAATGATATTTTTATTATTATTTTATGATCCTAATATTCATGATTTGTTTAAAATGTTTATAATCCATGTTATATCAATTATAATTTATTTATTAATAATTTCATGTATTATGTTATTATTTAGTATCACTTTAATGTAACTTATTTATTTAGATAACAAATAATTATTTTATAATATTTACCTTATAATCTAGTTTTTCATTATTCTTAGGATATCATGAATGGTTGAATTTTTATTCATCCCATACTTATTTTTTTATATCAAATAATTTTTCTTTTTTCATCCTTCTTTTTTTTGTGGATTATTTTTAATAATGTGATATCTAAAATATTGATCAGTATGGTACTATAATGTGGAAAAGGGCATGGGTATATCAAAAAAAGATTTTTGTGTTTCTAGTATCCAAATTCATTATCCCAGTCAATTAATGGGTTAATATTATTTATGGAAGATAATGTTTGAAACATGTAAATGATGTAAAATAATGTCTTAATTTTTTATTGGTATCTATATTTATTATTAAAATGATTGGGTAGTTATTTTTAATGTTAATTTATGTAATTTTTAGAATATGTCTATAAAATAATAGTTAAAAACATAGAGAGAAGTAAATGTATCTAAGGAAATAATAAAATTTTAGAAAATTATTTATCATATGGTATTTAAAGAAATACATCAATTCATGGATTATAGATATACTGAGATACTTTATACATTCATGAAATGTGTGTAAATCATACAAAAATGTTTCAGAGGGGCCTTAAATTATCATTCTCACTAATTCAAAAATAATGAGTATATGTCTATAAAAAATATTGTAAACTAGTAAGGATTTTCATTAGTATCTGAAATTTTCGTATGAACTATTATGATCTATTTATTTCCTAATTATATTTAATTATTTCATAAATATTTTTTACAAAAAAACTAAAAAATTATCCAAGAGTGAGGTTGACTGGAATAAAATAATATACGCTAACATGATTGTTTCCAATAGTAATATATTTTATGGTTTCGTCACATTTAGGATATAGATTTTGATAATCCCCCTATGATGTTAAATATTCCTCACTCATGTTAACTACTTTTTATTTAATTATTTGTTGGAACCAGAAGGAAACACATGTGGGATTTATAATTTGATGATTTCACCAACTATAAAACAATTAAACTATGAGTTAGATTTATAATCCATGGAATAATGAAAAATAATCTTTTATAATATAAGATAATAATTGTACACATAGTTTAAATCCTAAAAAAACAAAGAATATATTAGACTTTCTGATGGATGTTCCGATGATAGTGATGATGGAGGACAGAGTGTTCAATTTAAATCATGTAAAAAAAGAGGGAAGATGAGAAAATTTATATTTCTCAATATAACTAAAATATTATTTCCCTATGTAAATATAGGTATTCTAGTAAAATTAACATAATGAAATTGGATGTGTTCTATCAATATGATAGGGAATATTATTTTTCCTTAACTAACAACTAACAATTTAATATTTTTTATGTGAGTAATTATTGGAAAAGTAAAAACATTTTACTATTCTCAATAATTAAAGTGATAATTGATTCAAATAAATTATATGGATATTTAAAAAGGATAGATAATTTGAAGACTATAATGGATGTATAATGTAAATTTTCACACAAGATATTTGTATTTATAACGTTTACCCTATTCTTTTATATTAATAATTAAAATGAAAACAAATAATTTGTGGTATATTTATTATATCTATAATTTTTGAATAATATACACGATTTCTATAAATTTATGTATTTTGGTATTTTCTCAAATGTAATTATCCAGAATAGATTAGTAATAATTTAAAACATTTTACCAAGGTATCACATCAAATTGTGTATATAAAAGTCTCATGTGATAACCTAAATCAATCCAGAGTAAACTAGTACTGTTTAGAGGTCTTTATAAAATTTTCCTCATGTAATAATCTATGAAATGTTGTGTATGATATTTATTTAAAATGTGGGATGTGACAATATGAAATTCACCTAAGTATTTTGTTTGATAACATATAATTTAAAAAGTATGTTGTAATCCTGACACTATTCTAAAATAAAACTATGATTATAGTAACCAATATAATAAATAAAATATATTACATCTTATTTGTGATATTTTCATTTCTTTTAAAAAAAACACTGATGGTTTCTATAATGGATAAATATCATTAAAAAATTTAATAAATAATCAATAGATTTATAAGTGAAATATATACTCTTCCGCTATTTTATTCCTAACTATCACCTTTCTTCAACATATAAAAAGAATACTTTTATTACAAAACTAGGGAATCTAAACCAATGAAAGTGTGATCATAAATTCCAAGTAAGGGTAAACAAAAGATATATCATCATTATACAAGAAGAAATGTATGAACCTAGCCTTCTGCATTACAAAATCTTGTTAATTCAACTATAATCACATTCATACATTCCCAATGAAATTTTAGTTTTATATATTTATATAATTTGGTCATAATGTCATATATTAAATCTCATTAATTACAATGTATACAGATTTACTCAATATCCATTTTCTACAATATGAATATTCTAAAACAAAACATGATTTCTTTTTATAAAAAACATAATATCATTAAACATTAGTTATTATCATTATTTATCCAGTCACAATCCCTATGGAAATCATTTTAAATAATGGGATGAGCCCAAAAAGATCAATATCAGACATTAAAGGAAGAATTAAACTATTATTTCATGAATTCAAATAGTATAACTTTGTTATAAATTTTACATGTATAATATAAGAACATTAGATTATCTTATAAAGTCATATGTTCCTTGTAAGACCATATATTGAAAACATAAATCATATAATGTAACTTATGGAATCCTTTTCATATGACTATATCATATAATATATCTCTCCCGTCTACACAAGTAGTAACTATCGTGGTTATAAATTGAATAACAATCAAAATATAAACCCAAAATCATTTAGTATAATGATAACTTATTAACACCATCCTTTCTCCCAATGCATTAGATAACTATAATGGTATCACCTTCCCTCAGAATTATAATGGAATGAACCATCACCAAGAAAATTACCAAGACTCTTAACATTATCGTATCACATAAATATTTCTAAAGATAAACATTATTGATGAATATAATATTTCAATTTTTAAATAAAATATCGTTTCTGAGAAGATACATACTTATAAATGAAAACATTTTAATTGAAATCAATATTTCATGATTTTAAAGGAAACATAAAATCAATAAGGTGTCTTAAAATAGGTAAACTAATATTACTCTATATGACTGAAAATATATTTTTATTAATAAATAGAGTTTTATCTTTAAAAAATATTTTTTAAAAAATATTTTTCCTTATCATATGTTTTAAATGATTCTCCAAATTGGATTAATGTCACAGATAAAAAAATTATATTAATTAAATAGAACATTAATTTTTTTTACATTAGTGTTTTATTTATTATCATTTTACTATGTTTATTTAGGGACATTTCAACAAGTTATAAATATTATAATCATTATTCCAGGATCATTTATTTCGTGGATTTATAGACAGTTCCCTTGACTATAATTATTGGACGTCATATCAAATGGAACATAAACATGAGAAGTGCAATGAAATGGTATTAAAATATATTAATAATTTTAGACTATCCCATTTATATTTCTATTTATTATATGGGGATGATTCGTTTTATAGAACATTAATGATAAATTTTTGGATTGTTTTTTGTGGTTTTTCTTACAAAAACAATGTTGTTTGGTTTTATTTAACTATTTAGAAGTAAATTAAATCAAGAAAATTTAATAGAGATATCATATACATATAATACATCTATTAATGATAAAAATGGTTTTACGAATATCCAATAATGGGTTAATTTAAATTGAAAAATCATCATCCATAAATGAGATGAATCATCAAATCACGAATGAAGTTTTCATTTTTTAATTAAGTGTGAAGAGAAGAGGTTTAATAATGAATATTGCATTAAAATAATAATATATTAATATATATATATATGATATTTTATTTCTCATGATGGTGTTTGTATTTTATTTGAGGATATGTTTGAATGAAATAAAGAGATGATCAAATTGAATGAGAAGGAAGGATTTTACATTTTCAACATCGTCTCCTCGAGAAACTCTTTGAAGAACATGGTTTTGGTCTTTTGGTGACACCGATAGGTGTCAATCGTGGGGAAGAGTATTGGGAAGAGAATTGGGAAGAATATATATAACATTAATTTCATATAATTTGGGAGGATTTTTGGATGTGATTTTTGGTTTTTAGAGGGAGAGAGAAGTGTTTATTATTATTTTATTAATTTTATTTTTACTTTTTCCGAATACTATCAATAGTTTTTATTCATGTGACTATGCATAGTGAATAATAAATTTATTTTCTAAATGATGGGTTATTACATAATGAGTGATTCAATAATTCATCTATTTAACTTATATGAATATATACCATAAATTACCACATTTCACCATTCACCCATAATTCAAACATTTCTAAAAATTACAAAATATTCACCCTAACCATTTTTCAAAATGTAGTTTTCAAAAATTGAATCCAATTTTTGAGTATAATTTTATAAATATGAGAAATAAATTTTTAATTAAAATAATCATTTATTCAAAAAAATACCGATTTTGATATTATAAAATATTTTATGACACTTTTAAAAAATTATTAAATTCACATAAAATTATCTAATAATTTAAATAAATATATATATATATGTAAAAAAATTATTCTAAAAAATAAATGTTTCTTTTATCATTTAATTAATTATAAATTAAATTAATCATTTACATTTCACCGAATTACTAACAAAAAATTTATCAATTTTTAAAAAATTTGTTTAACTATTCCATTATATTGATATATCATAATTTCATTTATGGGATACCTAAAATTTATTTATACATTCATAGGTGAGGTTCTTATTATAATGATTCTATTTCTATTCTTAATTGTCATATTACTATTCGAATGATCGGTTCAATATTCTATTAGTATTGATTCCTTAATGTCTAGAAATAAATATTATATTATTATACAGTAGTTTTGAATTTATATTTTTAATTTTAGAATTAATGGAAAATATTCAATACATTCATGGGATTTTATATCCCCCCTCCTTCTAGAAACTTTGTCCCCCCAAATTTATTGACTTACCCGTCTTATGGAGAAAACATTGCCACATAGTAATTTTAGATTCTCATGTTACTTCTTCAACCATGTTATTTATCAACAAAACCATAACTCTATAAATTACATAATTCCACACTAATTTATCCCTAAGATTATTAATCATTGTTGGGTTTTCATTATAAAAAACATTATCTTATAACCAAACAATCTCATGGATCATAACATGATATATATCTGGAATATACATTCTTCGCCTCAAAACATGAAATAAAAATTCATTCTAGGACAATATCAGTGCAAAATACAATTGGTATATAATTAATCCATCATATCATGGATTTCATAGGGCCCAATGATCCACGGAACTAGCTTCCCCTTCATTCAAATAGACATCACAATTTGACATGAAATAAAATTGGGAAATACATGACTTCTTACCTTGAAATAAATATCTTTACTCTGGTTATCTACATAACATTTGTACAGTCTCTATGTAGACCTCATGTTCATCTGAATATTTTGATTATTCAATACCATTTCCACTAAATTTTCTTGTAACATCAAATTTATATCACCCAATTTATCCCAATAAAATGTAGTTATAAACCACTTTCCCTATAATGAATCAATATGTGATATTTGTATACTAAATATAAAATTTTTATTATATGAAAACTCCACTAAAGAAGTATTTTCAACCCCAAATCCATTTTAAACCACTGAAAATACTCAAATAATGTCCTACCAAGTCTATATTGTTCTATATTACTATAAATACTATTGAGAATGATAATATATTATGAAATTTATTTAAGTTCACAATGGATTAAGAAGGACTTTTCAAATTCTAAATGTGAACCTGTGATCATGATCAAATACAATGCATAATGGAACTCCATGTAGCCTAAAATTAAATTTGGGGTATATTTGAGAAAGTTGAATAATAAAATAGTATTCCAAATAGGAGGAAAATTTATATATTTAGTCTGTTAATCAATAATAACCCTAGTCACATTGATACATTGATGGTTTTTTGTAATCCAAATATTAAATCCATGGTTCTATTTTCCCAAATTCACTCCAGTACTAGAAAAGGTTATAGCATACACTTGCGTAATTTTTTATCTTCTATTACATGATGACAAGTCAAAGATCTCATAGTAAAGTAAGAAATATCTATTTTAATTTTATCCCACCAGTATAAAAATTTAATTTCCTAATACTTCTTAGTTATTTCAAGATGAAAAAAACCATTGAACTATGAGCTTTAATCAATAACACTTTATTCAAACGAGAATAATAATGCACACATAATCAGTTTCTAAATCTCAAAACACAATAATTATAAATGTTTAATTCTAGAAACATTTTAATTTTGATTAAAAATATTATTTTCTATAACAAACATTCTTATATTTACGCTTTATAATTCTGTCTGATAGAGATGACTACACTGTCACCAAAAACAAAAAAATTTACTTCTGGCACCACCAACATCCATTCTAGAATTAACTAAAAATTAACCAAGGATTCATGTTCCAAACATAAGATTTAAAATTTTTCATTATGTTTTTGAATCAATGAATCCACCACTTTGTTTTCTTTTTCAGGATGTTAATCAATCATGAAGTCATAATTAAGTTTCACTTTTTACCATCTTTTATACATCATTCCAAATTATTTCCATGGGAATTTATAATTAATTTTTTTTTGATAATTATATTATTCAATCCTCACTCCATATATATAGTTTATAAAGAAAATTTAAGCAAAAACAATAGATTTTAATTACAAATAACATATGAGAGAATTTAACTCATGATATTTGAGTTTTAGTGAAGTATAAAAAATTACCAAATTATTTTGTATCAGAACACAACCATTACCCTTTAAAGAAGAACTTATATAGTTTAAAATGTGTATATTTCTAGAAGGAAGTTCCAAAACAATATAATTCACCAATCTTGTTTTCCTTTCATAAAAAAAATTAACTTTCTTCTTTCAATATATTTTTTCCCCATTTTCATGTTAACATAGTCACACAATTTAATAAATTCAGATGGTTATGGCATCATGAAATGGTCCATCACTAACATATTCCTATAAGGTTGATCATTATAATTAAATGTATAGATGTTACCAATATTTATATCTTGTATCATCTGATCTGTTACTATCAAAAACTAATCTACTCAAATAACTATAATTATAGGATGTGGATTTAGAAGGATGTCATCCTATCATTATCTTCCTAATTCAGCATTCATTTTTATTCTATGGAAAACCCTTCTGAGCATATATATATAATACAAAGAAAATAGATATATTTAAATTCTATGTCATTTCATCTTCACAATAATGTCAAACTGATTTATTGGATTTTTATTAACATTATCCAAAACTCTAAATTTATGTACATTTTTTTTACCAAATGTAACTACCCTGTCACAAACATAACATAATCTTTCTAATTCAACTAGAAATTACTTTTAGACATTCCCAATGATCATTTATGTTTAGATTTATATATAATCATATCACAAAAACCATTCTATAAACACATATACAATAATTTTGACTATTTTACTATATATAAATTTATTTCATAATAATACACATTTAAAACATAATAATAATTTCCTTCCATTATAAAAACATAAAATATTTAAACATGATTTATTCTATTCTGTTACCTATCCACAAACCATGTATATTTTTGAGCGCAAGAATCATCGTAAAGGAAATTAATGTAAAACATAAATTGTTATTCTATGAAATAAATTTTATTAACAAACATATAAATTTTACACATAAAAGATTTTATCTTCTGCATAAAATATTAAATAATAAGTTTACTATAAAACCATTGAAATAATATGTAAACCATAAAAGCTATATTTTTAGAATAATTTTCATTTTATTTTTACAAATAATGTAGCTATACCATCTACAAATGGAGTAACTATAATGGATACACTTTGAATAACCCTCATAGTATATTCCCATAATATCTTAGGATAACCCTTACTGGTTAACTTCATACCATTACAAAATGAGTTGGAGAGTTATAATGGGATCAACCTAGCTCAATATATAACAAGACCACACATCATCATAACAATTAAATACAACTAGAAAATAATCCTTACAAATTAATCATTCATAGAAAAACATTCATTATGAAAATAACTTTTTCCTTTTGACATTACATTTCATTTATAGGAACTTGAGCCCTTATAAAGGAATAGATTTTATTTAAAACTAAAATGTAATGGAAAAAACATGTAGATAAGAATTCCTGAAAGGATAAAAATATTATTATGTCATGTAATTGAAAAGTAAAACATTTCTTGAATAAAAAATGTTGTAAATTAAAAAGACGGTTTTGAATAATATTTTCCTTTAACTTATGTGTGAATTCATTTTGCAATTGTACTTAATTTTATGGATAATAAAATTAGAATAATTAATTAAATAATATATAACAATTTATATATATATATATTATATTTATTAAAATGTTATTAATTTCTATTATTTATATTTTGATGAGTTACAAATTTAGTGTATTTTTTCTTGGAGCATTCATTTCATTGATTTATGGTCTATTATATTGAGTATAATTATTAGAGTTCTATTAAAATTGAATAAAACCTACATAATTTAAAATAAATTGTATTAATATTTATCCATTATATAATATAACATCATATATCAATTTTTTTGATATTATTTTGATTCATTATATAAAACATTAATGATATATTTTTGGTATTTTTTTTATTTTTTTTTACCATCATAAACTAGATTCATATTATTTAGTTATTAAGTCTTTGAATTAGTTCCAGAAAATTAATCATGTTATAAAAAATTTATTAAATTACAGTTTATCCATAATGATGGTTTTATTACTAGTCCTGAAATTTGAAATGGAAAATGAAAAATCACTCTACCTAAAGGGGTTGAATCCACATGTTAGAGATGATTCTTTCATATTTCTTAACTAGATGAGAATATAAGAGGATTGATGGTGGATATATCATTAAAAAAAGATAATTACAGTATATATATATATGGTAATATATTTATCATTATTGTTTGGAACTGGTATGTGATAATAAGTTCGAATGAATAAAATAAATGAAGAATTTAAATGAGAAAGAATGAGGATACAATCGTTTCAATATCCCCTCCAAAGAACCTCCTTATTGAATATTAGTTATTTCAGTGGTATCAAACGGTCTAAAAAATATGGAAGAGGATTAGGAAAATTAATTTGAATAAATTTGTAAGATTCATGGAATATAATGTGTGAAGATAATATGTGGTGTGGTGGTATTTATATAAATATGGGAGGGTTGTTAATATTATTATAATCATTTTTTTATTTATTATCAAGGAAATCAGTAGTATTGGTTATTTTGACAATGTATAGTAACTATTATATGTGGGTCTGATCTATTGAGTGATTACATCCTCAATGTCTCATAAATTATTTTATTCAACTTATAATGTAGAAAACCATATATTATCATATTTCACTATTCATGAGAATCCATTTAATTTAGAAATATCCAAAAAAGTCACCCTTACCATTTTCCAACGTGTTAAATTGAAATTCAAAATCCTTTTTTTGAAAATTAATTTTTACATATGTGAAATTGATTTTTAATTATAATAATAATTTATTCAAAAAATATCAAATTTAATATTATAATAGATTTTACGTCACATTGAAAAAGTAATTAGTATCAAATAAAATAATCTTATAATAAAAGAAAAAATTATTAATATATGTATATATATATTATAAAAAAAATTCTATATTAATCAATTTATTATTAATGGAATTCTAAATAATCATTTATATTTCACCAAAATACAATCATATAAATTTTATTATTGAAACATTTAATTACATATACCCTGATATAAATATATAATATTTCCATTTCTGAGATACAAAAATATTATTTATAAATTAAAAGGGGTGTTATTATTCTAATGTACTGATTACTATTACTAATAGTCACATAACTATTCTGACAGTCTGGTTTATATTCCATTAGTAATGATTGCTGAATTTCTATAAATTCGACTATTTCATTTTATATTAGTAATATATTTACCTATTTTATTATACCATGATGAACATGAGGGATCCACTAATTCCACATCCTCTAATTTTCATTCCCTAGATGGTGATTGTCATTAAGCCATACCCCCTCCCAAAATTTGGAGAGGGATGTTTGCAACCTTTCAATGTAAATTTAACAATTCCCTTCTCTCCATTTTCAACCCCTGATTAACATACTTAATTTATTCATATTTCCTTTAACCTAAATTTTCTATTATTTATTGATGGATCCGTAATACTATTTATTTTGAACATGGAATTTACTGAATATTATTCATTATTTAATCTATCATTGATTGTGTAGTTCAAACAGCGCTAAACATCGGTGGACTCCTTAAGCTATAATATTTTTTAAACATGGGGTTTACAAGTGTGAGATATTGTATGGCTTATAAATTAAAACAACATAATGATTTTTTTTCTTCAGAATATGATATGTTAATTCCATGGTTTACATTCTTTTCACCTTAAATAGATCCAAGTTTTTTCTATGTAACTAGATGTTCATTTTCAAAATAAGCATAATTATCCTACCATGAAAATATATGAGGGACTTCCACACCACCCAATTAATTTTAATAATATTTAATTATTATTATGTCTGGAAATCTCACATGGATTTATCTTCTTTCATATAGTATGATTTTATTATTATTTTATAATATTTAATTAGGAATATGTTTTGAAGCGGGGGTGTCAAAACCGCATTTGGAGTCCATATGAATTGCATTGGTTGAAGAGTTTTGATACGAAGAATATGATCTTTTTAAATCATAATGTTATTTCAGCACCATGTGTATTACATTTTGGCATGTACTGATGCTATTAAATTATGGGAAGTTGATGTAGAGGGCATCTAGTTCATCTTCAATCCAGATGAATCGTGATTAAGGTGGAGTGTCTTTTGATTGAGGCCTCTTCAATGATGTTGAGTGTAATTGACTGCATGAGGGTTGAGGGTTGACCGAGATTGGTCGGTTTTCTAATAATGAAAATATTCTCGTGATCTCGTGTGGATAAGTCAAGGAGATATTGAGGAAAAAAAGGTTATACCTTGAAACCCTATGTAAAAATGTATCTTCGATAAGATGAAATGTGAATAAGAGGGGTGTGTTATTTTGGGGAAGGGTTGTGTCAGGTAAATGTAGCAACAATGAGTGATAGTCCTGAAAATGATTTCCATTTATATAATGATCGTTCTGACTAAAATTAACTGTTATGTGATTCTTATGTAAGGAAAATAGACATGGGATATATCAAGATGAATGTGTCCAAATTGTGGATGGGGATGACAGTTTGAATATATATATATATATATATATATGGTTATGTAGTTGGGTTCATTGAATAACTCTATGGATGTTTTGGTGAATGAGGAGATTTTTATTGATCATGATTCTTATGAGGATACCCAGTTCGTGGTTTTAGAGAACTCAAATATCTAACCTCATTTTATGAGGGTGAAGAATCATACAACTAATAGGTTCTCACATGTCAAGAAAGGATCTAATGGATGGTGATCACAACATAGGTTCAAAAAGTAAAAAATTTCATGAATATATTTAGAATTTTTTTACACTTTTGTTAATATATGATAAATGACACAATGTTTCTAATGATGAAGGGCTGAAGGAAAGAACCCCATTTATACTTTTAGTCATGTTAAATCCTTATTCAAAATATTGTCATACATGGGAATAAAAAGATGATTTACAGACAGAGATTCACCTATTCTCCCATTAAGAGAAGTTCAGGGAAGAACTAATCCAATATTTCAAATATCTTTTTAATAGATAATCCTCAAAGGAAACAAGAAAGATCAATGTTGAGATCCTTAAGATCTCCATTCAAGGTATTTTTCAATTTAAATGTGAAACTCATGATGAGTAAGGATATGAAAATTATTTTTTCATACTATGATATTTATATTTTCTTCTGTTGGATGAGGGAAATATTTGATCACATCTATGTATTATTTCCTTGTTTACATTTTCATTCCCTTTAATTAAATTTCCGAATCATTTATCTAATTGGATTTTCCTCATAATTCATGAATGACTATTAAAATATTCTAAAACACCAATGTTTTTTTAACAAGTGTAAAAGTCCAACATAATGACATCTGAATACCATACCTTACATATTGTATATCAAAAACAAGATCGATGAAATAAATAAATATATATATATTATAAGAAATGATTCAGAGATGAATCAATAAACATAATCTATGAGATACTATCATTGACATATTGCATATCTGTTACCATGCACTTGATAAAAGGAATTATAATTTACATGTTACCATCCAATCAATTCATAACATTTTAGAATGGGTTAAATACTAATATAACTTCATAAATATTGGGATAACCTCATGTGTACCATATTTTGGGCCTATGATAATATTTTATATACCCAATATTGGTATTTATAAGGCCTCCCCTATTACTTATTTTGGGCTTGGGATAATATCCCATGTACACTTTGAGCTCATAAAACATTAATATTAACCCAACATATTATATTAAATTATAATTCTAAACCAACATTTAACATTATTAAAATAATAAAAATTTGTGACTGAATATTATAATAGATTTTTCATATTAAAATCCACAATAAAAATGTGGGGAAAAAAATGATTTCAATATGGTATATTATAGGAAACAAAATTAGTAATTAAAACAATTTAATAAATTTATTATAGCATACATCATTGAAAAAGTATGACATTAGTAAAAAAACATATCATTATAATAATAAAAACTCTAAATAATAAAAAATGGATTTCATCATTGGATCATATCTCCAATAATGATTTAGAAACTGCAAATTATTCTATCATATATGGGAAATTATTTTCAAATTTATATTGAATAATTTCTTAAGGAAAATAGATATTTCTCTTTGATAACATAAAAAATTAAAAAAAAATTCCCAAATAATAATGATAATAATAATTCAATATGAACATGAATAATTTAAATAAAATAATAAAATCATTGTGCGTTCATGATGGTGGGAAATTTATTCTTTTTATTACATTAATGATAAATTATTTTTTTCATATCTTCTAAAAAATGTAAAATGTACCTCATTTAAAAAATTATGAGAATGTTTCATTTAAAAAATTTCATAAAATAATAAATATGGGTAGAAATAAATTTATTTAATATTTATATAATGTATAAAAATTAATGAATTTTTTTAAAAAAAAATAGAAAAAAGAGATAATGAATTTTTTACCTAATAGAGAAATACCTTCATTTTTTTGAAAAATGTATTTGTGAATCATTAGATATTAATGAGAGAAAATAAGGGAAAATTTATTATCCTTAATTAATTGTTGGATAATAAATATGATTAATTTATTAATATATTTGTAGTAATATTTCAACATCATAATTATAATCATAAAAAATTCTGTAAAATTTTTTTATTAAAAACCATTTACTACATTCATGTATTTTGAATCATAATCCCTATGAGTGAAATAAAATTATATATATTTTTAAATGAATATAAAATTATTAATATCTATTTTAAATTTTAATCTAGTTATGTATATACCCCACATAAAATACACCACTAGTGGATATTTCATATTTATTGCAGGAGTAAATGTGAGACTTTAATTCCTTACCTCAAGTATCAACTACAATTATATAGGTTATAAATAATTTTATATAACATATAATATTACAATTATATTATTACAAAACCCATTAATATATATAAAATAACATATATAATTTAATTACACATAGTATCACCAAAAATTATTTATTAAAAAAATAGTCACATGTGATTATTACTTTGTTTTTAATATATGTTTTGGTTTGGTAGTATGGATCATTATACATTGATTATGGTTACATTTTAAAAATAATTATAATAATTATAATAATATAATACATATTAATTATATTCATATTTAGTATTGTCGACAAATTATAGTGATATGATAATTAATTACACTAGAAATGGATATGATTGGTCATATGTATTCATGAATGGTGTTTCTATTTGTAATGGATGAAATTATTGAATAAAAAATTATATCACACAATTATAAAACCATAATTTTATCAATTAAATCATATATATTTACCTAATATATTTTTATTGCAATTTTTGTTAATGTAAAATGAAAAAGTGATGACATCGCTTCTAAAAAGAGGCTGACCAAATTTATGAATGAGAAACATTATCGTCATCTATATATTGGGAGTTGAGAAGGTATATGGAATTTTATATTTATATAAGTATAATTTTATCATTAATATCATATATATATATATTAAATATATTGTAATATCTATCATTTAAAGGTGATGATGAAAAAATAATTTCATTGTTTTGAGATGAAGTAGTATATTGTAGACTGATTAACAGTTTCATTTCCAATTTTATATTAGAAGATATTAATAATGTTTACTGCATGAAAGTAATCACATATAATTATTTTGGATATAATTATTTTATTTTATTAGTAGGATTAAAAGATATGATGTAGTTGACAATTGAAATAATATAAAAATGATTGGAAATGAATGACACAACTTCTTGAGACTACCTATTTAGTTATCAAAGAAACTCATTCCATGTATGAGTTTATCATCAAACAACATGACCAAATCATGTGGTGGAAATTAATAAAACTTTGTTTTAGTTAATGAACAACAATAAATTATTTATAAGTATTAATAAAATATTATAGGATATTTTAATATATAAATGTGAAATAGTGACATTTTTTAAAATAACCATAAGAAATAAATAAATGGAATTACTATAATTACATTTATATCTGATGTTTTTAAAAGTTGTATTGGAAGGATTATATAGTCAATACAAAACTCCAAAAATAAATAATACAAATTTTTTTAAAAATTTATCCCCTTAAAATTAAAGTATAATTAGTTACACTATTATAGTGTTCACCACATTAACTAGTTTCTCACCTAGGAAATATATCTATTAATACTAAAATAATTATGTTGAAAATTAAATAATTTAATCATTATTATTCAAATTATGAAAATTAATTTATCAAATATGAAAATTAATTTTGATTATATTTAATTTTAACACGTGCAGCTATGTTAAATAACGACCCGAGAGCCACAGAACGATGCCTCATGTCAGTTGGCCACATGCCCTCAAGAGTTCTTCCTCGTATGCCAGAGGGTACTGACTAGAATTTAGGTTCTGGTATTCTTATCTGGGGGTAGACTA
Organism: Viscum album; assembly: GCA_963277665.1. NCBI lineage: Eukaryota > Viridiplantae > Streptophyta > Magnoliopsida > Santalales > Viscaceae > Viscum > Viscum album. The sequence continues at coordinate 1,727,171,609 of OY728119.1, read as the reverse complement.
TACAATATTTTATCATAATAAAACACCAACAAAAGAAAACAAGAATAGCCAAGTGTGGAAGCATATAAATAACTAGAACAGAACCATGACATATCATATTAAACACATGAGGAATACAATACTCAACAGAAAGGTAAACCATTTTTTTAAAATAAACATTTCGAGTGTCTACAATTCATCTATGAGTAAATACATAGTGAATCCCAACTAGGTCTGGAACCATGTCTGGTTCCCTCTCCCATGCACCAATCTCAAACTACAACATATCCCATGGCCTTGCCATTATCCTATCATAGAACAAAAAAATATACTTGGGTTCCAATCAAGCAACCCAAAAATGTTGTGAGTACACCATAGTTTTCCACAACCAATAGTGTTTCAAATGATTCCAATCAATTGATAATGCATGCAGTTCTTGGAAATAGTAAATATAATCCATATTTAAACAGTTATCACTTTTTCATTTAATCATTAATCATCACATTATGCACAGTTTCAATTCATGTTTCTCATTTCAATGATCATTAATTATAATTAATCATTTGGGGAAGTTCACAATACCTATCATCCCACATTTAATTATGTATAGGTCACCATTCATATCACTCTATATCTCATTCATTGTAAGTCATCATGCACATCACCCCATAATCTCATTTAGTGTAGAAAATCATGCCTATAACCCTATAATCTCCTGATTGGGTAACTATTAGGGAGGAAATCCATGCCCATGTCCCAACTTTTAATCATTCTAGAATTCCATGTCCAGCACAACAAATATTTCTGCCATTAAATCATTCATTAATTCAAGAAACTTTTCCAAAAACTTCCATTTATAATCAATAATTAGTTAAACATTTCAAAGGAACTTAGTTAGCTCAACAATTAACTAATCATATAACCCCTTAATTAATTTAGTATTTAATTAATCCCTCAAAATAATTATAATTACATTATTAAATGTTTAAAATTAATTATCCATTTATAATAACAACTTATCATAATTAATTCTCATAATAAATTATATTTTTTCAACATCATGGTTCAAAATTAATTCTCACAATTAATTATCTTACAAAGCGAAATAAAATTTCATAATTAATTCCAAAAAATTAATTATCTTATCAAAATCAATTCAATATATCAATTACAATATCTCAACCCATAATAAATCTCCATATATCTATTTAGGATACACCCATTTGTTTGTTCTGGGATTCAATTATAAATTAATAAACAATGCAATCACATGTCAATTCCACATTACTAATTACTCGAATTTAGGGAAATTAATTATCAAGGGATGCTTGAAAATCCCTACAATCATATACACATATAAAATAATGACTATGGGAGTTCCATTTAGACCACCTACCTTAGTTTATCAAAGGATGATATCCCAGAAAAAATCCCCACAATCTGAGTGGCACAACATCATTAGTCATGCTTTGGATCTAAATTGGTAAACCTAAATTAAGATCTAAGTCATCAACAACATGAAAATATTGATCTAGATCAACAATACTAAATCTATATATGAACTCATAGGTATATATCCATCGAAACATTTGATACCTTCCATGAAATGATCATGGAATGATATAGGAATGAACAGGGGAAACAACGGGATGAAATCCACTTACTGGGAAGAGAGAAAATCATCAGTCAGGGGTTCTTATCTCAATGAATAGGGTTTAAATCACATTGGAATCCATTTTAATGGCTTTGGAAACACATATAGTTTCTAAATACTATGACAAGGTTTAAAAATATGATTCTCCTGGGATCTTATGTTTTTAAAATCAATTTTTAGATATTAAATATTATGTGCACTATTTCCAGGGAGAAGGTACATGGTTTGGAAAAACCGTGAACCAGCACTAGGGACCCCTTTTTCTAGGTTTTAATGTTTGGAATGGTTTGGTATCACAATTTTTCATTCCATCCAAAAACCATGAAGTCATATTTCTCCTATTTCACATGCATGGAGCGGTTTTTTTGCATGGTTTGTCAAACTATGTCCAAACCATGCAGTTCCCACTGTAATTTAATTTTCATTAAAAGTTCTGAGAAATGAACACCATGTCACTATTCATAAATTATGGTACATGAAACCCTAAAAAATTGCCTAAAAATATTCCTAATATGTCTTCTAAAAAGGTTTATTTCACACAATCTCCCCACCTTAGTCAACTCATCATTGAGCTGCACTCATTTATTTATCTAAGATTCAAATCCATAAAATATTGGTACATTAATCCATCCTATATTCTTCCCATTCCCATGTTTCCAATCAAACACTTCTATGATTCCATAACATATGAAATAATGGCACAGTATATCCCCATAACTATTTCTCACTACGATCTGGCACATGTATCAGATGCTCTTTATAGGAACCATATATATCGAGAAAACCCTCTTCCACATCAATCACATGAGAAGAGTAGAGTTGACGTCTCCTTGCTTAGAATCATGTAAAACATAATTCATATAACTGAATTTATATGTAAGGGAAAACTCATATGTCGCTAGCCCAATTCTCTTTAGAAACATAATCGGTCCTATAAACATGGGAGCCATCATGCCATTCCTCTGTATCCTCTAGTGTCCCAATCTAGGTGACACCCGAATGAATACACGGTCAAACTCTGATAAAAATAGGTGTCATATATATATATAGGTATATGACTTCTACCTACTCTAAGCCACAGCCATACGTTTCAGAATCAACTACACCTGCTATGACGTCTCATTAATGAGACTCGGTCCCAACAGATCTGACTCACCCACCTCTAACAAGCATCACTGTGATCTACAAGGTATACCATAAAGTGTCTCTTATAGTTCAATATTAATAGTTTATTGATAAATGTGGTGATAGGAGAACTCCTCTAAATCCATGTGCTTCTCCCAAGAACCACCAAATTCTTTCCAACATTCCTATAGAATATCCCATAACACATGTATGGTACACTTCGACAACCCATTTTTCCATGGGTGAAAGACATACTTAAAAAACATGTGTACAAATCCCCTTCAACAAACCCTACCAGATGTATGAAGTAAACTGTGAATTGTGATATAAAACAATAGCTCGTGGAACCCCATGAAAATAATCTATATCTCTCACATACATTTAATCTAATAGCTCCTCTGAAATGTTTTACCTGATTGGAAAAAAATGTGCTACCTTCATTAGACGGTCCACAATTACCCAAATAACATCATTATTCCATAGAGTCTTTGGTAGTCCGATCACAAAATCTGTTTTCTTGTCATCACATTTCCATTTCAGAATTGGAAATAGCTGCAATAAGACTCTTGGTCATTGATGCGCTTCCATAACCTACTGACTAGTGAAACATCTTGTTATATACCCTGCTATTTAATTTTTATTTCCTAGACACTAAAACTGTCATCGTCAATCACAATACATTTTTGTAACCCCAAGATGTACGCCCCACCTTGAAGAATTAATTACTCACATGAGTTCCTCTCGTATACTCATAAGTAAAACAATTTTTTTTAACATAGATGATCTTTTAATCATTTATCATTCAGTCTGATGGTGTATCCCCACCTCCACAGATTTCACATACGGGTAAACAATTTGGATCCTTATACTTTTTATCCCTAATCCACATCAAGAGTGTAGATTCCACTATTATAGAAACCTGAATCATCCACTTCTCACTGTCATAAACTAACACATTCCTTTATGCCAGAAAATTCATCATCTTTGACTCTACACTTGAATCATGTTAAAAATGAGGGAGAGTTTTCCTACTCAAGGAATTAGGCACACTATTCTACTTCCTTAGTGTATACACCAGTTCAAAATCAAATGACTACAAATATTGTATTCATATTCACTACCAAATATTTATGTCACGTTGAGAAAATATATAGTTCATGATTTTTTGTACTCTAAAACTATAAACTTTTCACCCAAAAGATAGCTCCTCCTACATATAATTTCATAAAACACTACTAGAAACTTGAGGCCATGCGTAGGGTAATTCTATTTATGTGGTCTCACATGCTGAAGGACATAAGGAACAACTCAATCCCTTTTCCTGAAAACAGCTCAATATTTTTTCCAAGAAGAATCAAAATACATTGTGTATTTCTCACCAAACTCAGGTAAGATCAAAACTGCTGCCAATTTCAAGCGCTTCTTCAACATCAAGGATTATTTCTCTCATGCTTCTATCTAATCAAACTTTATCCATTTTTTTCCAAACCAGAAATATTCTTTTCTAATAAAAAAAGCCTTTCATGAACAACCTGTAATAACATGCTAATCCCAAATGTCTTCAGATATCAAAAACATACTTGGGTTGCTCCCAAAAAATCACTGACATCTCATTTTCAAGGTCATTTTCCACACCTTCAGCTGATATGACCTGTAGTAAGAATTAATCAATGTCAATACAAAACATAATTTTACATAGCTTGGAATGTATCTGAATCTCTTTTAGTGTACCCAAGAATATGTAAAGATTTTGGGAATGATGGTAATACGTATTAGAGTACACCAAGATGTCGGCCACAAAAACCACCACAAATTGATCTATGTATGAATGAATAATATATTTATTAAGGGCATGAATACTACTAAATAATTTTTCAAACCAAACTGCACTACAACAAACTCATAAAATCCATACCTAACCTTGAAAGTAGTTATTGGTATATGAGAGCTCCAAACATTCACCTGATGATGCCCTAATCTCATATCAATATTTGAGAACACACAATCTCACATCAACTGGTCAAACAACTCATTGATATGTGAAAGAGGATATCAGTTCGTCACAGTCATTTTATTCAAATTATATTAATCAAAACACATGATTAATCTCTCATTGACCTTATTTGAAGACAAGATAGGTGATCCCCATAGTGACGTATTTGGATGGATTATCCCTTTATACTCCAACTCCTCCAACTAAAATTTGGGCTATTGAAGCTCATTAGATGTTATTCTGCATGGTGGAATAGATACAGGCTCATCCCCCAACAGGAACATAATAGTGAATTCCACATATGTCTATGGTGGCAACCCAGAAAAGTCATCAGGAAAGACATCCTGAAACATTTCTACTACTGGTGGAATGATTTCTTTCATACCACTCGCATCATCCAATAAAAGACAGGAAACATGGGTTGTGATCTCTCCCATTTTATGAGTAACTAGACCAACTAGACTTGTATGGATATCCCATTCTACATGAAGAACATACTAGTTAGCCTTAGAATATACAAATGTTTTTCTCTTGCGGTAACAATCTATGAGGGTGTGGTAAGAGACTATCCAGTCCAAACCCATTATCAGGTTGAATCCCTTTATATTAGTTTAATAGATATCCCAAACAAAACTATTCTCTCTGATCTCTAGCAAAAACCCAATTCATAAATAGATATCTCTAGATTGTGTTCCCAATGGTGTATCGATATTCATCCCCTCGCTTACGGACTCCACCTCCAACTCAATCCATTAACAATAATTGCAGATATAAAGCATCAGATGCACCAGTATCAAAAAATGGAATAACTAAAGTAGATACAAAAATAATAGTACATATAAATTTCGATGGACTAGCTACACTCACCACAAGTGTAAGCCGCACTAAATTTTACTATCCTTCCCCTCTTCCCTGTAGTGTCATATGACTCTCTAGAGTAGCACCACTATACTGATATGTGAACTCATACTCTAAATCCCCACGCCAACTTAATCTAATACCTCTAAAAGTAAAACTCATGCTTCCACAACTATATGTTGTGGAATACCCCATTCCCACTCTATAGAACTGAGAAGATTATTCCTCATCACTAGTATGCTGCTGCTTCTAGAATAACTTTTTTATGGTCCCCATCTTCCTGCAAAACAGCACTCCACTGGTGTTCGAGGAAAATGTGTTTGATATTATTCATACCTACTGCACTGGTGGAAAAGAACATTCATATGGTATGGTGAAACTATTCCCCATAACTATCCAGAATTATTTACACAGTCCTGACTAAGATTCTCATAATGGCACTTCCTACTCATGGAAGGTGCACTCCCTAGTCGTCTAGTGAAAACTACCTATCCAGTACTACAAGCCTCCTACAAGTACCCATCTGAAATGAGAGACTGATTAACCACTTCAGATAATTTCTTCAACCTAAATATATTCAACTAGGACTTAATTTCACAACATTTTTTCCCTTGAATTTTTTTTAAAAATAATCCTCATCTTTTTCCAAAGATAGAACAAAACGTTGTAAATCTATGAAAAATCCATTGCATTCAATTATGGATGTGATTACTTGGTTTAGATCCATAAACACAAAATCCATCTTTGGTTTTAGTGTATTTGGATTAAATTCCTCTAAGAACTTCTCCAGAAATTCCTTCCATAACATATCATCAGTCTATCGAGATCAATCCTGAATGTTCCAACAATGCTTCACTAAATCTGTAGCATAAAAGGCGCCAACATGTCCCTCTTCCCTGCCAGAGTGTAATGACCCATGTATTTATATAATAATACTTTTTCATATATTTTAATATTTATGAATTAGATATTAATATTATGGTAACAAAAAAACATTGTTTAATAGCATGCTCAAAACTCAACAATGGGTTTCTTTGAAATATTATATTTCAATCAACTTTTAGTAATACCGAAAAGTAATATACTATTACTATTATTTTACATGGTAGTTAATGCATAGTATTCGTAATTATGGGAATGAACATAACTAACAAAATTATGATAAAACATGTTTGTTAAATGTCTTTACTTTTATCCAATAAATATTAGAGGCTTAAAATAAGAATGAATTTTATTTTAAGAATTAAATACTCTAATATTATTTAAAAGTTCAGTTCACTGACTTTTGATGGTAAACATTTTTAATAATTTTTTCTCAGTATTATATGTTCCATTTGAAAAAAATAAACTTCTACTTTATAATTGACTCATCAAAATATATTTTGTGTACATGTTTTGTATTGTTTTGATAAAGTTCAATTTTTAATGAATATTGAAATATTCTGCATTTTTCGTCAAAACTATATTTTCATATAATTTATTTATAATATTATATTGTAATTTTAAATTTTTTAAAGTATAATAAGATGAAAATTTTATAATTTAATCTAATTATAGTAATTGGAAGTAATTACGTCTTGATATTTGACATAAAACATTCCTATTTTATGGTAGTTTTTACATCTTAAAAAAACCCTTTTTTTGTTCTAAGAATAAGAAATAATATTAAATTATTTTCTGAAACATATATATTTGGAATCTGGAGGTCAAATTTTTTTAAATAGGTACCTTTTATTTTTAGTCATTATGAATAGTAACTTTAGTAACCATTTTATTTATCCTAGTTAATGGGTAAATCTGATAAATAAGGGTAAAAAAATAACATTAAATTACCCAAACACATATCCTAACCCTATTCAATGAGATATTTCCAACCAAGGTGATCCTTTGGTTGATTTTAGGAACCCATTTAGCTAATTGTGTTTCAAAATGACATTTAATTACTTTTAATTTAATATTAAAGAAAATATAACTTATGCATTTATAATTTACTAAAAAAATATTATCTGGGGTTAACTATTTGATATATTCAACGATAAATAGTCATTAAAAATCTAAAAATATTACCTACATCGTGATATTTATTTTATAATTGTTAGTGATTATTTAAATAAATATATTTATGAAACAATGGGAATGTAGTGATTACCTAATTACTAAAGTGTCAAATAAATGAGATTATAAATATTAAAATAAATTTATTTTTTTACTTTTTATTCAATTTAAATAAATTATGAATTACTATTACTTGTTATCATTGAATTAATGATTTTTTGTTTAAATGATCAGGTTTTTATGGAAATGTTTTTAAAAATTGATGATATGAATTGTATAAAAATTGACATTAATGAGTCTCTAAATAAATTAATATTTTATTAAATGAAATAATAGTTAGAAAATCTACGATTCAGAAAATGGAAATATATTATGTTACAAATTTCATTAATGATACATTTTTGGGTCCCAAGAAATTTTATTGTATGTATGGTAACCATATATTTTGAATATAAAAGAAGGCATGGTAAGAGTTAATTTATTTTACAAATGGTTAAAGCTAAAAGATAAGGTTAATTTTATGACATAAACTTGTCTAAAATCTATTGGCTGAGAGGATTTTGACCCATCCTCATATAAAATTCTAAATATATCCCTTTTGTGTTCTTCTAATTTAAATACTAATTATTAATAATTAATATTTTTAATTATTTTTAATGTGCCTCTTCTCCCTTTTATAATAGGATAACACATATAACCCTTTCTCACAAGAATAAAGCCCCCTTGGCTCATACATACACTACCAAAATAATCTCCAAACATATATATATTCATCATAGTTTTCTTACTTTTTTAATATGTCAATTAAAGAATCCCTTTCAGGATAAATCAAATTGAGTTACCTGATTTGAGGTAATGTATTCTCCCAAAAAAAATTATTTTATTTTCCTTCTCCAACCACATAATCAATCTTTATTAAATTATTTTATAAAAATACCAGTATCATAAATAGAATATTTTTATTTTATGATATTTATTCGAATTAAAAATTCACAAACCTCCATCTAATGGTTATATAACATACTATTTCTCTAGACTATGAACTACTACCTCACGAAATGATGATTGTTCAATATTCTTTCACCACCTCTTATGGTGTCCATTATGATCAAACTGTAATTATATAAGATATTTATGATATTTATTTTATCTTTATACTTCTTTAATTCTCATTTAGAACATAACTTAATGCTTTTAATATTATATAAATATGATAATGTAATTTGTGGAAGTGAGGACTACAACCCCCTCAATGTTATATGATTTGTTCATGGCATACATGTAATTTATAAAGGATAGTTTTAATGAACATATATATGAAATTAAACAGGAATTATAATATACTTATGTATCATTAATTTTATATTCCTTTAAATATTTAAATAAAAAAAAGTATCATTTTTTTGTATGTACAGATTACCGTCTCCATGAATGGGGCATTTAATTTCTTATATCCAAATGATATGTAATATTATAAATAAATATAAACTAGATATATATGATATATTAATATTGAATATCATTATAGAGATATTTTTTTTTACCACATGGACAATGTGTAATTTTAACAAGTCCATTTTTTACTCATGTTCCAAACATCAACAAAATGCTTGATATGAACTCAAATAATTAACTAACTGTTATTGAAAGATAATAAGATATATAAATGGAATAATAACCAAAAAAATGGATCTGAAATAATTTGAAATTAAATTATGTTTAATATTCATGAAGAAAATGTGACATACAAGACAAGTTGGACATGAGGTAAATTAATTCATATCAATATCCTTTCATTGAGGCATGTTTTGAAAATATACACCTCTTTATTTTAAATGGTGGATAATAAACCACTTTTAATTTTTCATTTATTACAATGGAATATATTATCTTCGAAATGTTTTACTAAATGAAAAATTATTAGTTTAAACATATGCAGTGCCAATGACCTCTCCAATTCCATAATCATCATTTTCCTTCCTCAATAGGCCTTAATGTTATTAAAAGAATAAAATAATCCCCTTATTTCCATATTTGGGTTTTTTGGTATTGAAAATGTTTTTTGAAATGGATTAAGGATTAAAATACCTTGAAATTATGTCTTGTGATTTCAAATGTGATTTAAATATTGAAATGATGATATTTTTAATATTTTATGTGTTATGGTACTTGGACATTTGATGAGTGGTTACGTGATAAACCAAAAGGTAGGTAGTTCTGTGATAATCCAAGGATGGGTGATTACATTATATAAACTAATGTATTGGGTATGCATTTCAGCCGTATGGCTATTCCATTTAGTGATATGTGTGGAAGTCATCCGTAATGTTATTCTATTTAATTATGTTTATTTAATATGTTATAATTATATGTTATATGTTACATTTTATGGGATTTTTGTAATATTTAGGTTACAAAAAGGGAAATAAATGAGCTTATATTCATCGATGTGTTTTTAAAACTTCTTAATAGAGAAAATTATTACATTATAATATAGTATTCATGGTCTTGTTTTTATTTAAAGAAAAAAGTTTTATTTATTTATGTATCCATTAATGAGATTTCTATGGTCATCCTATATTTTTAAATTTTTTCCGTATGATATAAATTAGAATAGATTCAAGGATTGGATCAAAAATTTAAAATTCTATTAAAAAAATTAATGATGTCATGTTTTGTTTTATATATTTTTTTATTTGTAAAAAAATAGATAGTTAGTTGAAGTGTCTACTTGTAATATTCAATATGTTATGTATAATTTATAACCTAATTCACATAAGCTCAAAAAATGAAAATATCCTTAATGTTAATTATTTTTATAATTTAATATTTTGTAATGTTTAAGGCTGTGGCCTTATAGTTAGTATTAGAGTTCATTTTATATATCTTTAGAGGTTAGGAAGTTATTTAATGATAATTGAAATAACACTAATGGTTATCATATTAAAAAGTGTCATAGTTATTTAATATAAATTGAACAATTTTATGATAACATGAATAATCATATCTTCGGGTTTAACCTACTCATAAGATATTATATGATTATTTAATTAATATAATCACACTAAACATTTTGTTTTTAGTAAATTGATGGATCTAGCATGGACCAAAGTAACAATGGATTTAAAGGAAACTGTTGTGGGTATCTGAATGAGAAACCAAAATATATGGGAGATGCAGTGAAAACTATTGTGGTTATTCTTTACCAACTATCTGTAGTTAGGATTGACCTCTTGAATCTTTGTGATTTCATATAAGGCATCAAATATGCGAGAAATGAATCCCAATGTATATTTTGGTAATAATCATAAATGAAAGAATATTCAAAAATCATATGTGTAAAGGATGTAGAAAGAAACATCCTGAAAAATGCATCAATGTAGTGGGAATTATTTTTATAGGTGGTAATGTAGTTCATAAAGAAATAACATGCCCTAGAAAATGGAAGCATCCAGTTAACTTCAATAAAGGGAAACATGTTCTTTCCCATGATTCAATTGAATGTTTTAAATGTGATGTGCATGGTCATTATACAAATAGATGTCCTAAAAAGAATGTTTGAGAGTGGGATCAGTTGGATCATACAAATGTTAGTTCAAAAATTCTTAATGCCCTTCTAATTGAATATTGGGAAAATAAAAATTTACAATAAAGGATATGGATTATTTATCAGCTTATGTTTTGACATTATTGAAATCAGAGGACACTATGAATGATTATTATATTAGGAAATAAAAATATAAAATAATATGGAAGAACATGGATAAAGGATCATGAGGAATGGTTGATGATTAAGATGTCTATATTTTATGAATGGAAGTGTTATGTTGGATCTATAGATGATAATATTTTTAAATGTATTAATGACCAGATTACATTAGAATACATTTTCTAGTATGTGTAACCATAGATTTTAATATGTGATTATTCAATGAATAATTATCTTTTCTTTTGGGGATAGATTTATAAATAACATATTGGACATATATGATCCTTGAATTTGTGGCAATTAACGGTGATTACTTATTGGCACAGAAATGTGAGGAATGAGATAAAATTTGTGGTTAAAATTTTTTGTAGTTATTTTTGGAGAATATATATCATTTTTTGGGAATTTTATAAAATTATATCATTTTAGGAAAAACGACAACATGAAGACCGTGCGACAACCTGTCACGTTTAACAATGATGTGGGAATCAAACCCACCACCAAAGTGCAATTGATATTTTTCTCCTACCACTAGACTACGTGATTTCCCAAGTTAGTATGACTTATTATTATTTAGTTAAATGATTTTATGGATCATGAATCAGTTGATTTTGGGAATTTATGTTTAATCAAATGGATATCCTTATAATAGGAAAATTATTTGGTGAATCTCTGATAAAGGTTATTTTGGAATACATATTCCATTTTGGAAACATTATATAGTTAAAAAATAAAATACTATAAGATCACATTTGTGGAGTAATGGTTGAAATTTTAATTTTGGAGAATCAATGATTTTATTGTGGACATTTGGTGATTAAGGTTATTTATAGAAATAATTAACCTATCATAGTGAAAATATGATTAGGTTATTTACACTTTAGTATGATACTTTAAGAGTAGTTGAGGCTATTTTGAGATAAATGTTAAGATTTACTATAGAAGACTATGTGATTAAATCGTTCTGAGTATTGGGTTCAATTGTAGTATGGATGACATTGATAAATTTTAAGGGCAGTTGTCTATTTAATGGTCTTTATTGAACATTGGTTATTGGTTGTTGAATTTTGGAGATTATGTCTAGTAATTTTTTAAGTGTTATCCTTATTGGGGATTATCAACTCCCATATTTACCATTTGGTTTTGGATAATATTTAATGACATGGAAAATATATAGTTCATTTTTATTGGATTATGTGATTCTCTAGAAGTTTATTCTACTGTTTTAGATGTCACAATTTCATCTTGAATACTCATCTTTTAGAGAAAAAATGATTTTGTTGTAGAAATTTTATTAAAGGATTAAATAATACATTTCATGGAATTATATTTACGTATGATCTTAGTCTAGGTCATAATGAAATTCATCAACTCTAAAAAAAGGATATTGAAGAAAAAAATTTATACACTTCATATTATCATCATACTTTTACACAACCACAAATTTATGGTATTGTGGTGGTTTAATTTCTATGATAAAGTTCTTTATCACTCTCTTTTAATATATGAGTGTTAGTTTCTCTTCCAAATCCATGATTTCCTACATGGAATCCTAGTATGTGTTATCTTATATGACCCTCTTTACTTATCTTTATTTCTTTTCAAGTGATATATTTACTGACACTTTTTATGATGTGGGAGATTAAATGAAAATTCCAAACCCATTTTTAAAATTTCAAGGATGAAATTTTAAAAAGGATTGATGGATTTAACAACCAATGAATTTATAGAATAGTAATTTTTCATACATTTTAATATTTATGAATAAGATATTATTTTTATGTTAAAGGGGAAACTTTTTTGATAGCTTACTCAACACGCAACAACGTTTTTCTTGGAAATATTATGTTTCAAAAAACATAGAGTTATAGAGAAAAATAATATAATAATATAAATATTTTAAATGGCTGTTAACAAATATCATTTGTAATTATGGGAATGAACATAAAAAATTAAATTATGATTAAATATGTTTTTAAAAGGATTTTAATTTATCCAATATATTTTAGAACCTTAAAATAAGAATGAATCTTATTTTAATCATGAAATACTCTAATATTCTTGAATATGTTGATTTACCATATTTTGATGGTGAACCATTTTTAAATATGTTTTTTGCCACTTTTTTTATCCATTTGAAAAAATGAACTTTTCCATTAGAAGTGGGACATAAAAATTTACATTGCGTAAATTTTCGGTATCTTTCTGATATAATTATTTTATTAATAAATAGTGAAAAATACTGTATTTTATGTCTACAATGTCAATTCATCTAATTTATTTATATGAATAGATTTTCCTTTTAAATTGTTTTAATGTTTAATTAGATTATATTTTTATCATTTATTACAATTATTTTAGTTGGAGGTAATTTCATTTTGAAATTTTACATAAACTCATGACAATCTTTTGGTAGTTTTTACTTATGAAAAACAAAATTTTTGGTTTCAACAAGAGAAATTAATTTTAAATTAATTCATAAAAATTATGTGCATTGAATTTTGAAAAATTGATTCCCTATTGGGAATCAGGTTGTCCAAATTTTTTAAATTGAATTGCTTTGTTTTTTTACATTATGAATAATAACATCAATAAAAATTTTATTTAACATTGTTAAAGGGTAAATTTAGTAAATAAGGGTAAAAAATAATATTTTAATAATATTAAATTACACAAAATCGTTTCCTAAATATATTGGATGAGATATTTCTGACTGTGGGAATCCTTGGGTCAGTTTTAGGACCCCATTGAGCAACCTGTGTGTGAAAAAGGAATTTTATTACTTTTAATTTAATGTTAAGTAAAATATGATCGAAACATTTATCTTTGACCAATAAATTTTTTATATTTGGTTACATAAGTGATATCATTAACTATATATATTCATTATAAATATAAATTTATTTTCTACATGATGTTATTTTATTTATAGTTTTCAGACATCAAATATATATATTTATTTATGACACAATGGTGATGTAGTGATTACCTTATTATTGAATGATTTATATAAATTAGATTACATATTTTAAATTAAATTAAATTTTAATAATATTATGCCATAAAAAAATTTTATGAATGATTATGAAAATTTATTATTTAATTAATGATATTTTTTTTATGTAATATACTTCATATAGATTTTTTTAACATGTCATGATATGAATAGTTTAAAAATTGACATAAATGAGTTTCAAAATCAATAAATATTTAATTAACTAATATAGTAGTCCTAAAAATATATTATTCGGACAACTATCATATATAATTTTACAAATTTCATTAATGATCCATTTTTGGGTCTCTTTGAATTTTATAGTAACTGTGGTAACCCTATGTAATTAATATACATGAAGACAAGGTAGATGATAAGTTACTTTACTATGGGATAAAGATAAAAGATAAGGATAATTGTATAACCTAATCATGTCTAAAGACTATTGCATAATATTATTTCGACCCACCACCATCTGATCTTCGAAACATGTCTCTTTTTTGTTTTTAGAATTCAAAAATCAATTAATAATAAAAAAAATATTTTCAAACATTCCTAAAGTGCCGCTTATCCATATTATAAAAGGAAACCAACTCAATCCCTTAATCACACCATTCAAGAAACATTTTATCATCCAAACCCCACCCAAATAATCTACCAACTTCCATCTATTAATCCTATATGCCTTAATTTATTAATAAGGCAAATAAATAAAGACTTTTATCTTAAATCAAAAGAAGTTACCCGATTTTAGGTAATGTTTTCTCTCGTGATTATTTCTGTAATTTTCCTTCTCCTGCCCCCTAAACTATATTTATTCAATTATATTATAATTACACCTGTATCATCAATATATTAGGTTGTTTTATGGGAATTATTTGAACTAAACTTAGAAATACCTCTTTCTAATGCGTATAAAACATACTATATTGTGGACGGTGAACTACTATGTCACAAAATTACGAGTGTTGAATTTTCACATACCACTTCTTATGGTGGCCATTATGATTAAAATGTAATTATATATTATATTTATGATATTTATTTTATCTTTATTCTACTTTAATTATCATTTAAAAACATACCCTTATGCTTTTCATGTTGTATAAATACAATAATTTCATTTGAGCAAGTGTGGACTACCGCCCCTCAAAGTCATATGACTCGTCAATGAAATAAATGGAACATATAAAGGATGATGTTAAAGAACATATATGTGATATAATAATAGAATTATTATATACATATGTATCATATATATTTAATACATTGAAATAGGAAAATGAAATTAAAGTAGCATTCATGCGTACGCACGGCTTACCATCTCCATAAATGTTGAATTTAATTTCTTATATCCAAATGAAATGGATATTCTAAAAACATATATACATGATATATATGATATATAAGATATATAGATCCTGAATATCGATCTGGAGTAAATCTACTTTTGACCACATGTACAATTTTTAATTAGAACATGTTTATTTTTGAATGATGTTCTGAACATGGGAAAAATGAATGATATGAACTCAAATAATTATCTATTAGTTATAGATTAGTAAAAATAGATATAAAAAGGATTGTAAAACGAAAAATATTATTACGAAAGTATAAATTAACTTATGTATATTATTCAGGAAGAACAAGGAACATACGAGACAAGTTAGACTTGAGGTAAGGGACTTCGTCTCAATCTCATTTCACTGAGGCATGTTTGGATAATATACACCTCATTTTTTTACACAATGTATAATAATCGCCTTTAACTTCTACATTCATTAAAAGAAAATCTGTATTATATGAAGAAATTAACTAGATCAATAAGCGAATTTTATAATGTATTCTGTGACAATGACCTCTCCACCGTCCTAATAGTCATTCATCTTTCTTTATAAGCCTTTATATTTTTAAAAGGAAAAAATAAACCCCTTATTTATTTTTGTGGTTGTTTTGGTATTGAATTTTTTTTTGAAATGGAATGAGTATTTCAATATCCTGAAATTATTTCTTGTGATTTCAAATCAAATGTTATTACTAAAGTGTAGAAATTATAATTATTTTATGTGTTATGGTACAAGGAAATTTGATGGGTGGTTACATGATAATCCAAATGATTGGTTGTTCAGTGATAAACAATGGATATGTGGTTGTGTTATAACATCCAGTGCATTCGTTATGGAAGTCATCCATATGGATATTTCATGTTGTGATATGTCTTGATGTCAACGGTATTGTTATTCTTTTTATGTATGTGAATTTCTCAAGTTACCTTTATATGTTATATCTTGAATTCCATGGGATTATGTTAAACGTTTTTTATAAAAAGGGTCATCAATGAGATTATATTTAGCGAAGTGTTTTTACTACTTCATAAAGGTTATAAGTATTACATTATAATAATGTATTCATGGTTTTCACATTATTTAAAGAATAACAGTTTTCTTTCATTATGTATCCACTATTGATAAATTTATGATCATCCAATGTTTTGAAATGTTATTCACATGACATAAAATAGAATAGAGTTATGGATGGGGTCATGGAATAGTTATGTGGGAAACACAAGAATCAATTTCATGTATTTATTTATAAATTTTTTTTTAAAAACAATTGATAGTGAGTAGAAGTGTCTACATGTAAAATTCAAAATGTTCTGTACATGTTATGACCTAATTAACTAAATATCTAAAAATGAAAAGATAATCAATGTGAATTATTAACTTAATTCTATATTTTTTAACATTTAATGTTGGGGCCTTATAAATGGTCTCTAAATGTTCATGTAACATCTCTATTGATTCAATCTAGAATTCAGATCCCTCAGATCCAC
Organism: Viscum album; assembly: GCA_963277665.1. Taxonomy (NCBI): domain Eukaryota; kingdom Viridiplantae; phylum Streptophyta; class Magnoliopsida; order Santalales; family Viscaceae; genus Viscum; species Viscum album. The sequence goes on along the minus strand of OY728119.1, from coordinate 1,727,154,408 downwards.
TCTCTCAAGAAAAAGTAGGAGGGTATTGTAGCTGAAAATCCATTTTCAAATCTGACATGCTTTTATAAACCCACCTTCTGTCTATATACATGAATTTCATGAAAAGTGAAAAGTTCCATCGGAACAACACCCCTTCCTCTATAACGTGCACCAATATTGCCTCAAGATCCCTGTCTGCAAGATCATTCTTGGCCATACCCCCCGATCTCTCCCTCAATAAGCGTCATTGAGGAATATATATAAAAATCTAAACACACGTCTTAGGATTCATAACACAGCCATATCATATTACATATGTGGATAATCTAACACAACATGTTTCAACATGTGCATAACCTTTTTCCGCCACACGATAAACACCAAGGCCTTATCAATACACTTAACTATTCTACTCCTAGGTCTAGGTTAACAAGAGTACATGAATTATCATTCATTAATAAAACCTTTAATTAATCATATTTTCTCAAAATAATTTATTCACCAATTAATTAATTATTCATACTCATTTCATCAAAAAAGGTTCTAATTTGAAACTCATTTATTCTCATTTTGCATCATTATTTCAATCTTACAACAAGGAAAATATTTTATGTCCAACAACATAACGAAAACAAATTTTCCCTTGAGTTCCTAGAGTGATGAAGTCCACAACAACCTTGAGTGCCTAGAAATATGCATGAAAAATAATATATCATGCCTCATTAGGCCACAAATCAAAATTAAATAGTTTTCAAAAAAAATATCACATCACCCCATATTTTCATTACCCATGGTGAAATAATATCCAACTGTTATAAAAAACAATAGTCACAAAAATCCCACCATAAGAACATAGATTTTCCCCAATACATGGGTCTGATACTCTAATGCACGAGATCATTACCAGGCCTCTACTCTTCTTAGACTCTTGTCTGCCTTTCCCAAAATAGTAAGACAAAATGAGAAAAAAGAAATGAAAACTTCTTTGATACAAAATTGTGATGTCTGGACAAGAGACCCACTAAAAGGTGACTTGAGCCAGTTGGTCAAATGCCCACAGGCGCACATACCTGTATGCCATAGGGTACCTCTTAGCAGTGAGGGTATGATAAGTTAGTATTGCAGAGAATATACAATATTTTATCAAAACAATCTCTTATAGAATCAATGAACAATATCCAAGTCAAGAAGTGTATAAATAACTTTAAAAATAACCTAAAATATGATAGTCCAAACCTAAAAAATATAATACTCAACTAAAAGATAAAACATGCTATGGAATTTCATGTATCATGTGTATACAATGAAACTAAGAGTAATGAATCGATGACCCCCCCCCCCCCCCAAGCGGGTCTCAATCCATGTTCAGTTCCCTCTCCCATGGTTCAATCCCAATCTACAGCCTATCCCATGGCATATCCCTTATCATGTCCTGCAGCAATAATGTCTACATGGGTTCCAATCAGAAGACCCAAATTAGTTGCGAGTACAAATCAGTAGGCCACCAATAATGTTGTCTAAAATGAGTCCAGTAAAAAAATATTTCATTTAGTTCTACAATGGAATAGATATGATCAAAAATTAAACAGTTATCACAATATCATTTAATAATTAATGATCCCATTAAGACCAATTTCAATTTTTGTTTCCCATTTGAATCATCATTCATTATTTTTAATCATTTAGTGTAGTTCTTTATGCCTTGAACCCCAAATATCAGTAAGTGTATGAATCCATATCTATCACTCTATATCTAATTTGATGAAGGTCATTGTCCCTATCCCCTCATAATCCCATTCAGTGTAGGTCGTCATGACTAGAACCCTATAATCTCAATCTTGGATAACTATTGGGGAGGAACACCATGTCTATGTACAAACATCTAATATATCTAGTACACCATTTCTAGAAACAAAAATATCTAATCCATTTAATTATTCATTAATTCAATAGAATTTACCACATCATTTAATTAATAATCCAACGAGGAGTCAAACATTTAAAAGTCCAATAGTTAACTTGACAATTAAAAAATAAAACAACCTATAATTTTTTTGAAAAGGTAGAAACACAATGTCCCAATTATTAAATAAAAGAAAAGTGGATTTGAAACAAAACCTTAAGGGTCTAAAACAAAATCAAAAAAATAGAAAACTTTAGTCATCTAAAAACTTGAGATCAGGTTCTTATTCCATGGTGAGAGATACTTCATCCATGACCATGAGAATGTCATCCCCATCACCATATTTTTGTTGGAACCCACAGTCTATCTCCATCGTTCGAGGTTCCATCATCACTGGGAGCTGTCAACCCTTTAACATCAATTACACGATCACATATTTTCCTCTCTTATTTGCTTCTACAAAAGACTAGAACATCTATGAAATAATGAGTTTTTACATTTAAAGGTTGATTTATCTTTTGTTGGACCAAGATTGTTTTTTCGGAAGAACTAGCACCCTTCATATCATATGTTTCTAAAACACAAACTCATACAAGGATAGATTTAACTATTTGAACTAGAATAGAGTCCAAATGTTGTGTTGAAGCCATCTTGCTTTGCTGGTCTAAAGAAGATCCTAATAGGGTATCGAACACACCACCAAAATCAAAGGTGTCATACTAATCTGTAGATGTACCACTCTTGAAGTGGGTAAAATACTTTGTACAAGAAATATATCCATATTAGCTTTGGATTTTGATAGACTTCTTTTTTTATCAATAGGGGAAATCAAGTGTCCATACGGTGTCCATGGAATCCCTATTGTTGCTTACAACCATTAAAAATGTGCAGTAACATCATAATTATTTTCTTTCTCTCGTCCATGAGAAGGATAAATAGGTACTGCATGATTTGGTTGATCCTTAGTATACCTATGGTCGGTGGTCACTATTGGTTTCTCTGACTGACTAAAAATAACATTTTATTGAATAAGAAGAGAACAAAAATTCAATACCAAAGCAAAAAAATCAAGGTGGATTAATTTGGTAGAGGCATAGGGCGTCATCGAGAATAACCTAGTTTTAGATCATTGGAAAAGAACCAATCCAGTTGTAGATAATGATTCCCACGATAGATCTACCTTCATTGGCCAACATATCCATTTTAAAATTTCATTCAATCCAAATATTATTGAAAATACATCCATGACTGATAAAGATCTTATAATGTCTCACCAGATAGTAGTGATCCCATAGAGGTTCGATCTAACCTTAGTGGAAGAGGAAGAATATAGTAGAGTCTAATTCTATACTCTCATCCTCGATGTTGAGGTGGTCTCACAATGAGAGGCATGTGTTCATGGCCCTAACTTCCAAACCCAAGGATGAGCCTGAACCATAGAAGGTGTAAAAACCAATGATGACTGAGTTTTTTCATTCCTGACCAGTATGCCACCCCTCATCTCACCATCAGTGAAGCAACCATCGACATTGAGCTCTATTCCACTATAGGTAAGTAACCGCTGAAACCATTCCTTCGATGATTGGTCTTGTGCTTGTATACGATATTGATCCAGGGAGAACCATTATAATGGAGGGATAATCCATGAAAGCTTGAAGAATATTTCCCATCTCGGCCACCATTGATCGGTTCTCACCTAGAGTGATCTGTTGGAAGTCTTCACACCTTATCCTACCTTGTTTTTTACCTCTCAGATATTATTGTAGGTAGCCAATGCAACAGATTCACATATTCTTTGTTATATGTCCTGTGGTCCAATGTCCCGAAACAAACTTATGAAATGTTCTTGAAAAGTATCTTCACTGCACTTGAGGTCCAGACAAGATTCCATGTATCACCATTGGGTCATTTCCCATTCCCTATTCATAAACATGAGTACCAATGACTCCATTTCCAGGTGGGTGAAACAATAGAAACGTGACACCATGGTCACTCCCCTAAAGTTTTCCCACATCAGGCGCTCCTTCTTAGCATGCATAGATTCATCCACACTATGTAATCCAACACCTCATTCTTCTACCAACTTTTCCATATGGATCCATGAATCTCATTGGCATCGTCCCAATTGGTTATAAACCCATAAAAAAGATTTCATTGTTTTTTCAATCTTATCTATTGTGCCCTTCAATAGATTGATGATTGATAGAAAATGCATGGGGATATACGTGAGAACACAATTAATGAGGGTGACTCCACCTCAGAATGAGAGTAACTTATTATACCAATTGAATATTGTTCTAGTCATATGGGTGATGACAGCATCGATGAGGTTCATTTTTATTCTCCAATAAAATATGGGAGCTTGGAGGTAAGTCATTGGCAGAATAACCTGGTGAATTACCAATATATATTTAATTAGCTTGCATCACCTCTTAGAACAATTTATAAAAATATAAATTGTGATCTTTTGAGTGTTGATGAGTTGGTCTCCTTCCTAGATGTATGCTTCCATGATACCCATCAGGTATTAGAGCGTCTTGCACTTTCCATTAGTGAAAATTAAAATATCATCAACGAACATTAGATGTGTTACTGAGTTTTCTCGGAATATTGAGACAAGAGGCATGATCCTGCCAACTTACATACTATAGTGAAAATTGGATGATAGGGCCTCTTGAGATAAAATTAAAAAGAAGGGATACATGGGATCTCTATGACACACACCACTGATATTTTTAACGAAGCCAAAATCCTTTCCCATAAGTGAGAATGAACGCCAAAGAGAGGAGAAACACCTGAAGAAAAGGTCACAAAACCATTATTGAAAGACAAATTTACTCATCACCTGTATGATGAATCTCTATTGGATTCTATTGTAGGATTTTTCCCTATCAAATATTATAATCACATTAGACCCCATTGTCCATTTGTTAATGTCACCAACCAATCCCTTGGCAACATCAACCGCCTCCTGGATTATTTTACCCTTCACAAAACCATGTTGATCAATAGATATATAACTTTGGATGATATTGATCATCCTTCTTGATATAAGGCTAGAGATAATTTGGTGAGAGAAATTGTAGAGGAATAAATTAAAGTACTATGAAATCCTATTTCAGTCCTTAATCATAGGTATGAGCACCAGCCTCGAAGAACATACTCCCCATAGCCGAGAGACCCCATTGGAATGGTTATGCACTACCTGAACCACATGGTGATACAAAATTTCCAATGTATTAATATAAAATTATTAGGGGGAACCCATCAATTCCTGGGGTTCTATACTGCTTTAAATTGAAGGTGTAATCTTTGACTTCCTCCCCTTTCAATATTTCTACAAGGGATGAGTTGTCTGCGCTTTGAACCATCCCCTAAATGCCGAAAATAATATCATCCCCCTATTACTGGATGGAAGATTCCTATTTTTGGAAGACAAAATGTCTTCCAAGAGTGTCTTGAAAAGGGTTAATTCCTGATTCCCTACCACATTAACATTCGAGGTGTTGGACCCATCCTCTAGTTTTTTGTGAAGGTGATAATTCCATATTTTTTTAGAAAGTCATGGAAATAAGAGGTACTCCTATCCTCTTCCTATTGCCAATGGGCCATCAATATGGAATGGAATGAAAATTTTATTTGAAGAGTCTTATCAGACAGTAGATTGCATGTTTCATTCAGTAGTGCAAAAAGGATTTTGTCTCACACCTCCTGATGTGGAACTTCATGCTTGTCGATGCCCATATGATGTCATCCCAAAAATATTACTCTACCATGTTGTTTTACCGCCAGTATAAACTATACCTTTTATGCTGTATAATCTAATAATAAATACATTCCCAAGTACTTATATTGACTTCAGACACGCATGATGCCTCAATCATTTGGATAAAGCCCTCCTTCTTGTTCCATCCCACAGAAAAATAAAACTGACACTACCTCGGAGGGGAAATTTTCAGATTGACTAGGAGAGGTGAGTGATCGTACAAAGCTTTGGTTAAGTGAGAAAATGATACCTACAAAAAAGATTTGATCCCTTGGATGTTCGAAAGGCACCATTCATGTTGTCCCTAATTACGATGAGTCCCATTGTTGTTGGTTCATCATGTAAATTGGTTATAGATGAAGACTAGATCCAAGAGCCTAGAAGATGCCATGAAACCATGGATCCCCTGCATAATGTTTGTGAAGACCACCACCCCCACTTTTTTTCATCATCTTTGCAATTTTTTTAATATCATCCCTGAAGAACCACTGTTTTTTCATGAAGTGGAAACTGGCTAACTGCAACCATGAATCATGGCTCTCTGTGACCTCACAACTCACATAGACAATGGTAAATAAAATATCAAACCTATTGGAATACATGATCTTGATTAGTTCTTATATCCTAGGATAATATATCCATGATAGAGAATCCAATGATAGCAAAAGTACATGTATCAGCTATATTCTCCAAAGATTCCATAGTATTTCCAATATCTTGAAAATTGGGTACCAATCCCTTCACATAGCTTACACTAATAGGGTGCAGAAATGTACTAATTTATTCATTGTCTGGTGTAGCACTGACTGAAAATTCATTCTTCTAGAAAACACCCTTGGGGGTCTATCCATGAACATTTCCTAGGGGGTTATTCTTATTGTCAAGCCTATTGAAATTTTGGAGGTCATGGCCTTTAATTTGACATTGAGAGCATAAAAACCCAATAAAATTATATTTTGAGTGTCCAATAATTTAGAAGTATTTAAAAAACAATGGTTTCTTTTCATACTAAATTATGAGGTTAATCTTGTACTGGGGTGTGGAGATCACTACCTTATCTATAAAGGCTTCACTTAAATCAACTTCAACTAATAAACTAGAAAAGTGACAAAAGTTGTCCAATTCAGTGGTAGAATCAATCCAAATTGGTGTACCTATGGAGGATGCAATGTAAAATCATCATAGTTAATTATCATTCTGTAATTAATTCTTCACAATTAATTCTCCATTTTAAATTTCAACTTGTTATAATTAATTATCACAATTAATTATCTTTGATCAACATCGTGGATCATAAATAATTTACAATATTAATTATTTTACATAGAAATACATCAGTGAATAATTAATTTTGTCCAATTAATTATCATAACACAATAAATTAAATACCAGAATTACAATAACTCAATGCATAAAAAATCTACATATGTCTCTTTGGGAAACCCCCCGTCATTTGTTCCATGATTCAATTATCCATTAATCACATTTTATAACACATTTCAATTCGTAATTCCCAAATATCTGAGCAGCACAACATCGTCAATCATGTTCTGGATCAAAATTCCTAAACCAAAATTAAGATCCAAGACATCATGACCTAGAAAATTTATATCTAGATCTCGAATACCAGATTTGAATCTATACTTATAGGTTTAGATTAATGGACATAGTGGATGTATTCTAAGAAGATATCTAGGAAATATAGATGAAACAATGGTAGAAGCAATTGGGATGAAATCTGCATACTAGGAAGAGAGAGGACCATCAATCTAGCATTCCAAACTATAAGAACCTCGTTTGAATCAACTCTGAATCCCTCTGGATGGATTTGAGAACACCTGTAATTTTCAAGCATTATCCAAGGTTGATATGTCAGAGTTTTAGGGTTTCATGTGGCATTAAAATGATTTTTTGGATATTAAATTTTGTGTGCACAGATTCTTGTGCAGAGGTGCATGGTTAGATAAAATAGGGAACCAATCATGTAGACCTATCTATCAATGCTTTCACATTTAGAACAGTTTTTCAGTCCATGTGCAAACCATGCAGACCCCCTCAATAGTTTTGTACACTTTCCACAGTTTGATCGCACAATTTTTCAAATCGTGCACAAATTGTGTGAAGCCCACTATTATTTAGTTTTTCCTAAAAGTTCACTTATACACAACCAAAGCCAATAATACAACAAAAAGTTACTTAAAACCACACAAATTACCCTAAAATGCATCTGAGATGACTCCAGAAGTGGTTGAGATATTACAAGATATGACTTGAAAACTGAAAATTTAATATTATCCATTGAGATTATTTTTTTAACTAAGTATGGGCCATGTAAAGTTTTATTAAAATAAAAAATATCCTTTAAATGGAACATGGATGATATTTCAAACCATTCACAATTCACATGGTAGTTTATAATTTTTAGTAATTTTTAATCATTTTAAAAAACACTATGTATTATAAAATATCATTACTATTAATTTTACGCTATTAATTTAATTTGACTTTGAAACCTTCATGAAATGTTTGAAATGATAATATATAAAGCTAAATATCACAAACATGTGATAATTTTTTAATAGTATTTTGGAAAATAACAAATTATTAAAAGTTAATTATTTTAATGTATTAAAAAAGATTTATAGAATTTTTCTAATTAAGTAATTACTACTACTTTGTTGGTTATAAATTTAAGGTTTTTATGTCATATAATTAATTATAAATATGTTAACTTGATAAATACAATTTATTTATACCATGAACTTATATTTATAAATATAAATACCTCTATTTCATGTCTATGTTTAAAAAAAGATTTTGAAATTTAAGGGAGTTTCATTTTTTATTTTTCATTACTAACATTATTATTAAAAATGTTATCTAGGCCATATGGCTACAAAACAGTAAATATATATGAATAAGAACAGATACTATCTAAATATTTCTAGAAAATATAAATTATAAATGTTCCTAGATCATTAACACCTTAATATTTTTTGTTTAATCATAGGTAAACCATTTTTTATTTTAATTCGAAAACAAATTTTTACTGTTTTTACTATTTTTTAAGAAAGAATATAAATTTTAAATTATTACGTTAAATTATTTATTAATAATATAAATATTAAATAATTATATCTATATAATTAAAGGATGTGGCATCATTTATATTTAAATTAAGCCTATAATAGTGATGAAAAGTGGTTTCATGAAAAGAAATTGAGGAAAATGATTATATTAAATTAAATATATGAATTGTAATAAAGATTATATAAATATAAATTAACATATATGGATTTATAATATTTCTATTTATGGCCAATAATTATCCATTAGTGCTTATTTTCATTAATTAATAAGTAAAAGCTTTATGCAATTAAAAATATTTATCAGAAAACTACATCTTTGTACTCAAAAAACATATACTAAAAGCATGAAATATTACAAATAAAATTAAATTAATTAGATTATTTTAAATAAAAGGTTTAATAATTTAATTTAAAAAAATCCATTATATATTTTTAATTATTTAATGATAATATATGACAATTTTTGAAGAATATATAATTTTATCAATTCACAAAAAAATCATATCTGAAAAATTAAGAAAATTTAACCTTATGTTTATATAGTTATGTTTATTTTATATATAATGATATTTTAATTAATAAAATTTATCATTTAATGAAATTTATCAGAATATTTTTTCATAAAAATTTAGGAATGCATTTATTATGAAATCCCCATTTTGAAAAATAAAATATATTTTTTAAAAAAATGATTGAATAATTACTACCCAATTATGAATAAATTTATATAGAGTATGAATATTCTATATATTTTATAAAAAATTAATTCTAATTTATACCCATTAATTTAATGGATATGTTATAACATTTATATAATAATAATATTTCAAGGTTTATTAAATCTCATTATTTCATGCAATATACACTATCAAAGATATTTTATTTTTTGAAAAAAAAAATTCGCGTTAAAATAATCTTTTAAAAAATATTTTTTGCATTAAAACACAGTAATTAAATAAAAAGGTATAAAATATTTTAACTATATTAAGAAATATATAAAACAATTAACTACCATCAAGTATAAGAAGTCTCCCATTTGATGATCATATATCCAATATTTAGATGAGGTTGTATTATCATGGGTTTTCTCAAGACCTTTCACTAGTTGAACATAAATTCCAAAGGTTTGATAAAATTTCATTGTGAGTGAAATTAATACCTGTGTTAATTTCCACATGATATATGATAACTAAACTTCCACCCTCGTCAACCACCTTTGGGTATCTAAGGTTTCGTTTTTAAAAATAGTCCATAAGGGTTCATGTAATTATAAATTTGGATTTTATCAACATATAAAAAATTATACAAAATTATTGTAATATTGTGCTTTTTATAATTTTTTACAATTCATTATTGATAAATTATCCTCATGATAAAAATATTAATTTTCTATATATTATTGTTTTATTTGGAAGAACTATGTTTATTATGATTTAACGATAATATTTTATATTTATTTATGAATGATACGTTTACACTATATAATTTATTAATATATAATAATTAACCTGATAATATAATAAGATTCATTTTCCAATTAAAATTTCGTTATTATAGTTTATATATTAACAAAATATTAAAATTACATTGGGAGATTGAATAAATTTACAAAATTTTTTGTTTTCATTATGAAATAACATTAAGATATGAATTTTTTAGATTAAAAATTGGATTATTAGGTGAATATTACAAAATTTAATATCTAAAAATAACATGAAAATAATTCCATAAACATTATATAAGTAGTAATTTGAAATTCATGAATCCGTTTTATATGGGAATATTATTATTTTATTAGTGAAATTATAAATTTAAAATATTTGGAAATAATTAACTACAACATAATTAACATTTCAAAATGTGACATATTGATAGAGAAAATATATTCCATTATATTAAGTTCAATATTATCGTTTTAAATCGAACCAAAGAGTTACTTTATGATTAATTGTTTCATTTTTATGATATTGGTAATATTTTGAGCTTAATTGTAAAAATGTCCCATTTAGGATTTTTAAATGTTTTATATTATTTCTATAGTTTGGATATAACATTTTATAAACTAATTAAAATTTCATAATTCATTCTTTTACAGAATCTACTCATACAGTGCCTCATTTCATCTTTTTGAACCAAAAGAAGAATTGGTCATATGGAAGTTGAAACGAAGCTCACAAGTGGGAGTATGAAAACTGATTACAGATCATCCATGTTTTGGTGCGGGGTCCCTAACTAATTCTTGGTGGTCCTAACTATTGTGAAATGTAGGACATGGATGCAGAAGGAGTTTTATAACAACTCTTATGAAGCGAAGGCTGTAGGAATTGGCCGTTATAAGTGTAATTAAATAATCATAATATGGATGTTTGAGATTTTGTGTGTCTGATTGGACATAATAAAATGTGAGAGTAAAACGAGGATAACACTTGGATTACTTGTCCCAATATTTTGGGATTTTTGAGCGGAAATGCCTATGCGAATTATGAACAACATTATAGAAGGGTTCAATGCATTAATATTTCATTTAATGGGGATACACTACGTCAACATTCGGGGGAAAATATAGCTATAAAAGTAGGGGAGATTATCCCTCTCAAAGAATCTCTTATTCCACCCCATTCCTTCTAGGACACCAATAAATAGAACTTTTCAAGTTTTTATTTTTTTTTAATTTTTTTCATAGTGTTGTAATACCTTATTTTTCCCCATTCATCTCGATTACCCTTACCATGGTGGTTTAAAATTTTTGTGTGATTGGTGGAGGGTTGGTTTTCTATGTTTCAATACTTGAGTTCATGAACTTAATTTACTGAAATTTATTTCTTCTTCAATGTTGTATTAAATTTCATATAGACGATTTTATTATCAAGTGTGCTTGTTCATGAACTTTAATTCCGTTATTGATTTTTTCCTTTGTAAAATAATCATTACCTCCCTCCACTAATTTATGTTTTATATACGATGGAGTAAACCAAGAATTAGTGGTGATGTACTCGACGATCATCAGTATGTGTAAAAGGGGTAGTTTATGTTAATGATTTTTTGGGATAAACAAGACCTAATCGGGTATTTTCCACATCAATTGAGGACATTCAATACAACAATTTTGGCCATGGAATGATAATTGACCAAACTGAGATATTGGTAAAGTTTTCCCCACCATAATAATTTCAATAAGGAAGTGAGAGGAAATGATTGTGGAAACTCAATTCAATCAACTAAGAAAAAGAGGATTGAATTAAATTGAACAATGATAGAATTACAATTAAGAAACCGACACTGACCTAATAACCTCTTTTAAATTCATAGTTTTTCAGTCAATTTAACATCAAATTTCCTTTAAAAAACACAAAATTTTTACCCTCGTTTAAAAGTGACAAACTATATTTTGTGCACTCCTCCTCGGGAGACATCCTAGGCCAACCACATTACTACATTTTAACTTAGGAAATAATTTTTTTTCTATTCCCTACGATAGGCCTTCGTCAATCATGGCACCATTTCAGGGAAGGTAGTGCCATAATTTATTTGTTAATATCTTTCTTTCTCAAAATGAAAAAAAATTAAAAATATTTTTCATTGTTGTTTTTAAATGATTATTTTTTTAATTCCGGGAAAATTTACCCACAAGTTTATGAACCAATAATTGAATCAACTTGGTTTATAGAGTATTGAGTTTCTTTCAGTGCTAAACAAATTCGGGTAGCTCGAATACAATTCATCCCGGAGGGTGAATTTAACGATCTCATTAAAAACATTAAATAGAACCTATCATATCTAGTGTTGGAGGGTTTGGAAAGAGAATTAATTGAACTTGAGGAGTATTTTCTAGAATTTTATCAAGTAATGATCAGTATGCAACACCACGAAGAAGAAGTTCACAAGGATCCCAAAGCCCAATTTGGAATAATTAATCAAAAAGTTCAAAACATAGAGACCAAAAAAGAGTGGATAGCGGAACTAGTACATGCATCCTATGATTAACAACTATAGCTTGAACAATAAGCAGAACTAGAAACATTACTAGATGATGTAGCCCCACAAATCCTTCATGTTTAAGAACACATGGAGGCCATTATGAAATTAAAAGAAGATGAATTGAGCCCATATCAATCAATATTGGAGGAGCGTAATGTATAAGAATTAGCTATTGAAATGCATATGGGAGATCAATAAGATCTGCGTAACTTCTTTAAAGAGTGTGAGTAAATTCTTGATCCAACTATTCCTCCAAATGTACAAGATTCAGCAACATTGAAAGATGAAACCACCCTAGCAGTGGAATTTGGAGAGAAGAAAGAGGAGTATGACTACCAAATTATTTTTAGGGAAATTCAACTATAATTAGAACATCCCATTAAATATTCAGTTGAAGTAAAATGAACTCAGGGATATAATCTTTTCATAAACTCATTATCTTTTGATTTTGTTGAAACTGAATTGAGTAATCCCTCCGCTTGTTTTAAATTTTCATATTCATCCAACTTTTTTTCTCTTGGTTGGAGATTATGCATCTGAAGGGGTATATATGGAGTTATACAAACCTATTGAACATTTATAGGAGGGACTAACAAAGAAGTTCGAAGTGGATTTTCTTTAGGAAAATGAGATATAATCTACATACTTAGAAAGGAATGAATTCGATGTTTATTCTTCATGATAATTTTCATTTCAAATAGAATTAAACACTGATATTCCCTTTAAATTTTCCACTGATGTATCATACCTTCAGGAACCACTAGATTATAAAGAAGATGTTGTTCAATTATAACCCACGAAAGAGAACAAATCATTCATTATTCGAACCCCAACATTCATGTTGTATCTAATTACAATGGGGGTGTAAAAGGGGTATTTTATCGATGTATTCCTAAAAAAAGGAAGAAGATCATATTTGAATAAAAATTATTTGTTGTGTCATGAGTATTAATCTTCACCCACCATCAGATTGTGGATAACCGATTACAATTACAAATCTAGAGGCAATCAAAACCCATGGCCGGCATGGGGGATTAAACCAATATTTATCATTCATTTCTTATTCAAATTCTATTTCCATTTGTTTTAATAAAATTTTTATGTTATGTTTTTACTTTTTTTAAGTTTTCCAAGTGCAAAACATTGGATCCAAACACAGCGTTGCATTGACAATAAGATTGGCTGTACCTCTACTTTACATTTTATTGTTGTTGTGATTCATTTTAAAATTTTCAAATATGCAAAATCCAATTTAATGAATTGAGGATACATCATCATTTATGTATTGGGGATGGAACTATTGTAGTTTAGGATTTTCATTTTCGGTTTGTTTTTCAAGAAAATATGTGTTTTCATATATATATGTGAGTTTATTTTTCAATATTTGGTGTGTTTTTTGAAACTTTTGAGCTGAAATGATTATCATTAACATTTTTGAAACCAATGTAAATGATTCAACCAGTATATTCCATGAAATTGAGCTCAAATCACTGCTGAAATGCCTTTGTTTCAAGTTAAAATATATTGGAATTTCATGAAAAGAACACTAATTTTTGAATCCCATGCCATATTTCACTGTTTATATCTTTGAAATCCCTTTCCTATGAGGCTTCCAAACCATTATTTTCATATTATTTTCATTCACCTCATTTTCTATGAGAACTAAAAAATGCTTGTTTTAACCAGAATTCGATTTACTCCATTCAAAACATGAGGTTTTGGGGTATATTTGTTTTAAATGATTTAGGCATTTATTTTAAATTAAGCCACATTTTCACTATTTTATTCATTATGGACTACCTTATAAATTAATCATTGTATCCCCAAGAATCCATGAACAATATATTAGGTTAGCCATATTAAAAGCCAATATTCCCTATCCAACCAGCTCTAGAAGTTTAATTGCATGATCTAGTTAAACATACATGTGGGGGAAGATGTCTAGTGGTGTACTAACTCATTTGGTGATACTTTTGGAGGAATATAAAATTTTGAAGAGATGATGTTTCTACTGAAGATTTAATATTTTTAAAAGATGTGCCTTTCTGGAGAATTCATGGAAAAAGTGAATGTGTCTTTTTGGATATTCCAAAGTAGAAAGAAATTAGTGCCTATCTAGATATTTTAAAAAACATATATATTTGAGAAGAAATTTTTTCTTTTGAAATGCTAAATGGAATGAACTTTCCATGATTTATCATGAGGATAAAGATGATTATATACAAATTTGATGAAAATAAGACCATACTTGAGTGAAAATTAGAATCTTGCAATTTTTCTTCATAAAGGGCCAAAACCTCCTTTTTCGGTCTCCAAAATGTTAACATCTAAATCCTTCCACAGAAAATAAATTGAACAACCCTGAAAAATATTCATGATAAACACATTTCCTTGACTCACATCGGGGGGAGAAGTATAAATTTATCATGCTTCTAGTGACTCTTGTGTGAGTTTGGATGAGAAAAGCCTTGTTGAGCATTTACGTTTGTGAGATGAGATAAAATTCATGTGAGGTGTGTGTTTTGTGTGCATGGGATAAGAAAAAAAATGGAAATATATTAAATAAACTAAAATGGAGAACATGAAATAAATTTTTTGATGAGGAATGATATAATTTTGTTTCTTGATATGGATATGGTAGATCAAATTGTTATGTGTTTTGGATTTTATTTGATTTGTTTTCTATGTTTACTAGTTTGGGAGTCCATGTTCTAAGTATGGGGGAATTGATAGAGAAAATATTTTCCACTAATTTATGTTGAATATTATTGTTTTAAATCCCACCAAAGTGTTGCTTTAAGATTAATTGTTACGTTTTTATGATATTGGTAATATTTTGAGCTTAATTGTAAAAATGACCCATTTCGGATTTTTAACTATTTTATATTATTTCTATAGTTTGGAAATAACATTTTCTAAACTTATAAAAATTGAAAAATTAATTTCTTTTCAGAATGTACACATATTGGCTTCATTTCATCCTTTTGGACCAAAATATTAATCGGTCATATGGAAGCTCAAACTAAGATCACAAGTGCCTGAATGAAAAATGATTACAGATCTACCATGTTTGGGTTTGGGGTCCCTAAAAAATTATTGGTTGGTCCAATTGTGGTTAAATTATATAGTGGGATGTGCAAGGAGTTTTTTCAAATCGTTAATGATGGGAAGGATATGGGTATTGGCTGTTTTAAGTGTCATTATGGCATCCTAATCTGGAGTTTTTCGATTTGGCATGTCTGACTGGAAAGAATAAATTGTAAGAGTAAAACAGGCCTAACTCTCTGATTACTTGTCCAAATCTACTGAGATATTTATGGTAAATGCCTAAGGGAATTATGAACAATATTCAAGAAGGGTGAAATGTGTGAATGTGATATTTAAGGAGGATAAAATGAGTCAAAATTTGTGGGACACATTCTTTCTATAAAACGTTGGGAGCTCCTCCCTCTCAATTCATCTATCATTCCACCCCATTCCTTCTGGAACACCAATAAGGAGAACTTTTTAGATTTTTTTTTATAATATGGTAATAAAATCTTTTTACCCCTTAATCTAGATTACCCTTACCATGGTGGGGTAAACATTTTGAGTGATTGGGGAAGGGTTGGTTTTCTATGTTGTAATTCTTGAGTTCATGAACATAATTGAATAAAAAAAATTTCATCATCAATGTTGTTTTCAATTTCCTATAGCGGATTTTCTTATCAAGTGTGATCATTCTTGAATTTTAATTCTGTTATTGATTTTTTTTTCCTTGGAAAAATAATCATTATCTCCCTCTATTAATTTCTGGTTTATATATGATGGAATAGACCGATAATTAGGGTTGAAGTACTCGACGATCGTCAGTACGTGTAAAAGGGGTACTGAATGTTATTCATTGTTTGGGATAAATAAGACCAAATCGGGTATTTCAAATGTTAATTGAGAACATTAAATACAAAAATTTTTGCACATGGATGGGTAGTTGACCAAATTGAGATCTTGGTAAGGTTTTCTCTCACCATCATAATTTCACCAAGGAAGTAAGAGGAAATGATTGTGAAAACTCACTTTAATCAACTAAGAATAAGAGGTTTGAATTCAATTGAACAAGGATATAATTAATATTAATAAAACAACCTGAACTAATCACCACTTTTAATTTCATTGGTTTAAATCGTTTTAACTTCAAATTTCTTCTAAAAAACAGAACATTTTTACCCATGTTTAAAAGTGAAAAATCATTTTGTGTGCACCCCTCTTCGAGAGACATCCTAGGTCAACCACATTACATAATTTCTACTTAGGAAATAATTATTTTTCCAGGACCTACGACATGTGTGCATCTTATATATTTTCCACACAAAAAATTAAAGGAATTATTTAGTGATTATTTTAATAATTTTTATCCAATTTAATAAATTAATATAATAAAATGTATTTAAAATTTGAAATCATTTCATCCAAATTTTTTAGTATGTAAAAAACTATTTTCAAAAAAAAAGTTTAATTTGTTTGGAAAAAATGGGCTACATCAGTAAAAATATGATGGTGTAAAAAAGGTGTAACCAAGAGCAGAGTAGAAGAAATTTAATAAAAATTTTTGAAAAAAACCTGAATTAGGTTATTCTCAACCTTATAAATAACAAAAGTATATTTTTTTCTGAATTTTGGTTTTATAATAAATGCGTGTGGACTCTTTTACAAATTTTTTTTCTTATTTAAAAAAAATACCATCCTATTTACATATAAAATATTTAGTCTTCTCTTCACATCCCATTAACAATAACCAATAATGATGATCTAAAATAAGGGTAAACCTAAACAAAGGAACACTTATACTCCATTATAGGTTTTCATTCTTAATAAATTTTTTTCCCTAAAAGGGATCCATTTGAAAAAATATATAATCCGAAAGAGAGGTATAAAATTTAGAGCAATCATTTATAATTTTGATTTATTATTATACATTTATTGTTCCAAAAAATACATTATAGCATCAAAAAATAAAAAACATATTATCATTAGTATACTGGTATATGTTTATGACTATTAAAAAATAATTAATATGCATTCCATTTTAGTTTGTGATTAATATAAATATAAATCATGCAAACGTAAGGACTATATCATCTATTTTTATGATCTAACCTGGGATGACCATGAATTGGTAACATCAGATTGCCTATGATAAAGCCCGAAGGGCATTCTCTATCCCCACAGGCTGGTAACTAGTGTCGAATATGAAAATAAACATGTTGGGAATGATGCGTCCCAAAATAGATATAGATAAATAATCATAAACTAAGCCAACATATTAATGAAAGAAAATAAATTAAACAAACTGGAAGATTAAAAGGGAACAAATGAAGCAAACGAGACATAACCAAACTAGCCAAATGGGTCAGAAAAAAACATAATTACACACTCGCAAACATAGATAAATAGCTAGATGAACCTGAAACTGAAAATAAATCCATGCATTAACTCGGAGATTCTCCTTATTAACGATAAAATACAACAATGTCATATGCCCTCGCCTTTAGAAAGAAACCCAATCATGCTATTTTGAAAATAATTCAGAAAAGAATAGTTTTTTATTTTATTAAAATTCATGTAACAATTTTAAATTTTTATGTAATGAATTTATATTCCACAACATTTTTGAAATTGTTTGCGTGCGTGAGTTAACATTTCAAAATAAATGGACTAAAATTTAAATTAAAAACTTTTGGGTTTCATAAATGAGGAAACATGCATGAAATAAACAAATTGATAATCACATCACAAGACTAATAGAAATATCCCAAACCATATACTGTTAGTTGGGGACCTAGCATCCTCGTACCTCATTGAAACATGTCATGTCATCCAAAATGAACTACATTCGCTTTCATGATCCACAATTAGGGAACACACTCATAACCTAGTGGTCTCCAATCAATGATCCTTTATGTTTAGTTAGTGTTGTAAGAGTCAATCCATCTAAAAGAAACAAGGATGAACCACTTATGTACCATATAGTGTACATGTCCTGGTCCTCCCTCCTTGATAACCAGGGTTATTGATGTGATATATTTCAAATGGTGGTGAGGTTTAATCAAGATAACATAAATGAATATATGAAATTCTTTATCCATAAACCATTCTCCATCCTTATGTAAATCCCTTATATTCCATGTCACACACTGCATTATATGAAACATCATGCATAGATAATAATCACATGTTAACACATGTATCACATTTATCAAACTTGGTGAAGGTCCTCAAGAGTGGTTTTCATCTTTTTCAAACAATTATAAAAGTTCAAAACATGTCTCATTGTATCACATGGAATTTAATCATTTTAGAAGTCATTGTTTCTAAACACCTTAATGTTATAAAAATAATTTAAAAACCTACTTTTACAACAAAGGCACCATGTATTTAAAACAAGTGTAAAACCTCACAAAAAATTTGGTAATACATTTATTAAAATCATCATGCCATTATACTTTTAAAATAATAACTTATTGAAATGACCCACGTCTTTAGAAATACATGTTTCACGTAACAAAATCCAGGATACATCATTTCAATAACCACAATCATTTACAAATATACCTATAAAAATAGTTCATATAAATTTATATTAAATAAAGAATCATAATTTTTAAAATAACACCCAGAAAATAATGGATGTTCTCATTAATGTTCATGTCACAGTGAACTTATGTTATGGTGGAACCAAACAAAACATTCCACCCTCAGTGATTTCTAACTAAAAACAGTAACTCCCCAACATAGCATAAACACATTCAAATTCTCATACGGACACCTAACCCCTATCCACACAAATTCGTGGCTATTAAATTGTGAAAGGGGATCCTTATAGATATTCTTATATGAATAAACAAGTTTACACTCACCTACATATACATTTTCATATATATACATGGGCACACCTATCCCCAAACAAGCATATTCACTTCCATGGATGATTATACATGTAAAAAAGGGACCATTATATACATATGTACTTACATATGGACACATATGCGAGCCATCATAAATATGGTGACTTGAAACCGTAAAGCAGAGTTCAAAGCACTACACCAAAAATACTACGAACCATAATAAAATAAATACACAAATTTAGATGGAGTGAAACCATTAAACAACATAAAATCCAGACCTCATATGGTGGTGGTGAACCAAATCTTCTTGATCCACCTCGTATTTGGTGGTGGTTGATGAAATATGCAAGAATAGGTCTCAGGGGACCATTATCACACTCATAAACAACAAGAAATGACAAAAAATAAATCAAAACCTAATTTAAGGTTTTAATTAATTAATTATGAAATCATTATATCATATAATAAACCAATGGAACCCTAAATCACAATTATAGGAGACCAATAACATAATCATCAATCACATGAACATAAAACCCATATACAAAAAGAGGGTTCAATATGTGGAAATCAATATGAAATCACATATTTCAACGAAGACTTCACTAAGAAGTAAGAAAATAATAGATTTAAAAAAATCATTTGAAATAAAATTAAAAAACACATTTCAAAACCATTTGAGTGCAGACCTCAATTTAAAACCAAATTTCGTTTTTATGTTACAGTTTTCACCTAATGAAAAACCAAATATGACAAGACCCATTTCCCTTCATTAAAACCATAAAAGGGGAATATTAAACTCATAATTATATTATCACAAGTAAACATTCTAATTTAAAACATTGAATATGAACTACAACAAAACATCCAAGACAATGGGACATTCCCCTTCTTAAAAATACTCGATCATGGAAACCATTTTTAAAAATGACTCTCCATTGTTCAAATATTCAATAATTTATACACCAAACACATAAAAAGGATAATATGACCAAATGATTCATTTTCCATGTAAAATATCCATTTGAATATACACACACCTCAAAACCCTAAGAAACACATCTCACATGTAACAAAAAACCCCAAAATGCTTCCACCAATGTTTCTCAATCTAAGTAGAACTTATATTAACGATTTCTCAATTTATAAAACATCTCACATGCATACCACAAGGCCTCACCTCAAGACATGAAATCTTCAAAGGAAAACCCCATTTTAAAATAATTTTCACATCCCAACCCTTATAAAAGCCCATTTTAACCCCATCAGATATTTCTGACAACAAAAAAATCATAAAACAACAAAATTAATATTAAGACAAAGTGATCAAATTGAAGAAGACATACCCAAAAACCATAGAGAACCCACTAAACATGATGATAGTGACTATAAAAATCCTCGACAGAACTTGACAAACCCAGAATAACAATAATTTATCAAAAGAATAACCCCAAACACATTAGGGTTAGACGAAAAATACACAACCCACATAATTAATGTAAACCACAACAATGGGGTAATAAATAGAGAAGGGTGAAACCATTGGGGGGGGGGGTGGTAGAGGATAATTTCACTAGCCTATGAAGGGGGATCAAAAACAAGGATGCCGAATAAGAAAGTGGTCGTTCAAGGGAGAATTGTGGTGTGAGGATGTGGGGCAATGTGATGAGGATCTGGTCGGTGGAGGGTGATGTGCCGGAGAAGGAAGAGTCTCTGAAAGCCCTCAGTCGGTGAGGTGGTCATGCAGGCAGTGCAATATAGGGAGAGGGAGGGGGTTGGGTAACCTGAGGGAGAGGAATTGGAGGGATCATGATGGTTAGACAAAACAAATAAAATAAAAAAATCAATAAGAATTATATTTTTAATAATCACAATACTAATTATAATAATTTTTCAAAAAACAATAATACTAATATTAGTTGTATTAATAATAGAATTATAATAATAATAAATATACTAATATTATTATTATTATCCATAATAACAATAATAACATTATTATTTTTAATAAATTTTTCATTTATTTATTTTATTTCATTATTATATTTAAATTTTTTATTAAACATATAAATGAAAGACTCATATATGAATTGAAAACAAACTGTGATTATAAGATGTTAGGTTGGGGCGTGGCAATTCTTCCCACTACAAAAAAAGTATGCCCCCATAAATTCACTCAACCAATAGAGGAATCAAGCTTGAGTTCCCATCTAAAAGAAGCCAAAAAAATCATGAACTCGGTGTGAATTTCCACTCCACTAGTAACACCCTACCCACCCTAGGGGAAACTGCCCTGAGAAGAAACATTATAAAACAAATAGGGTTCTTCCCACCATAAAAAATCCAACTACCATAGCCAATATTGAGACTCTCAATGTGTGATAACTATAGAACTAGTAACCTAAACCAATGTGGAGACCGCCAATATAGACCAAAACCCCCACACAGGAAAACTCTTAGAGAAGGAACCAAAATATCCATGATGGTTCTTCCCACTAGTTTTGAACTGACTAGAATATGCCAATTATCACAAAAAGTTACAGGATACCCAAAAACATCTAACCCTCAAACTCTTCACATAAACAAAGCATCCACCACATGGGGTCCCCCCAAAAATAAATTAAATAGTATGGTGGACCAAACCCCTATTATTTTTTCCCCAAATGAATGTATCTCCATAATGAGCACGTCCTAAAACCAGAAATGGTCACTAATGAAGCCATCCACACAAGGGAAACAATCATCTCAAGACTCATAGATATAAAGAGAAAACCTACAGAGCTAACATTTGAGGAGGTAAAACTACTAGAATTACAAAAAAGATAGATCACTGCTGGAGCTATAATTTTCACATATTATATACTATATTAAAATGTTATAAATCTCACAAAACTGTTATTTTATGGGAAATTGTCACATTTTTATGTATTAGTGGTATTTTGAGCTCAAATGCAAAAATGGATTAATTTTGGTGTTTAACTGTTTTATTTGGCTTTTGTATTTTGGAAATAAAATTTTCTAAACTGAAAAAAATTGTAAAATTCCTTTTTTGTAGGTTTCCTTACATAAGTTTCCTTATTTCATCCTTCTGGAGTCCCAGATCACTCAATCATTTTGAGGCCCAAAACCACCTCACAATCCGGACCTCAAAAACCGTGTGCAGAATTGGAATGTTTTAACTGTGATCATTTATCTCTAATATGACCAATCCAATGGAGCTGAAATTTAACATGGGGCTAGAAGCGTAAATAAATAACATCTTTTATTATGGATTAGATGTCTTAATCGGCGGTTTTCAAGGCCTTAATGTCATGGGAATTTGGTGTTCTGGAAGACGAAGAGTCACATGGACAGATTTAATTATCCTCACCAAAACAGTCATAACTAATTCATAGGTGGACCAATCTAGATGAAAGATTGTGGAGGGACGCGGAAGCTGATGTGAAACATCTTTCAAGAAGGGACCATTTCCCAATTCTGTCATTTAATGGGTCTAAAAGTCGACGCAATCCAGAGAACAGAATTAAGAGATATTTCTTAACCCATTTCCCTATAAATATGTAACTCCTCTCTCTTTTACAAGGACAGTCTTTTCAAGGGGGTTGGACCAAGGGAGTGATATTTTCTGGAGGAGATATTTTGGAGAATAGCAGTTCAATTTAAAATCAAGACATGAAGGGATAAACTCCAAGTGGTGGTGGGCAGCGGAGATCCAAAGATTCTTCCCTTTTGGGTTCGGAACTTCAATGTATTCAAGTTATATTTTTCTGGAATTGGTTTACACGAATGATGTAGGTCTATTTTCATTCATGAATTAACATTACAATATATTGTTCAATACTGCTTATCAACTTGTGAATGTAAAATAATTGTCTTGTTGTTTAAACCTTTTTGGGTGAGGTCTCCCTATTGAGCACAACATGTTCAATTAGTTTTGATTGCTCGAAGGTCTTTGAGTAATTGAATCACATTCATAAGAGGATAAAAACCCATATTTGAGGTCTCGATATGGTGTCTAGTAAATATAGGTTTTCACTTAGAGATATTTGAGTGATCATTGAGAAATATAATCTGATAATTCAATTAAACAAGGATAGAGGGAGTATCTGAGGATCAATGATTGTCCACCACTGCCTTCTTTTGTTTGTTTTCTTCAATCTAGTTTACCTATGATTTCTAATCAATAATGTATATTTAAAGTTTAATTCTTATTTTATATTATTTAAAATTGTTTATATAATTTCAAATCCCCATTTCTAATTCTGACATTAACAAAGTGACAGTTTGATAACATAGCATGCAACCTCCTCGTGAGACAACCCTGTGGTCACCACCGTGCTACATTTTAAGGGGAAATTATTGACTGGAGTTTCACGAAAAAAACCCCAGCGTCAATTTGGTGCCGATGCCGGGGAGATTGCCTAAGTTTTTTTATTTTGTTTTTAAATTTTCAAGGCTTTTTAACCACAAATTGTGTTTAAAAAAACAAAAAAAATGGATTTTCACAGTGACTACTCCTATGTTTGTACTGATTATAAACAATATGAGGAGCCTGGTAATGATGTGCTTTTAAAATTTCAACATGATACTCTTGAAATGCAACAAAATAATTTGGTGATTCAAAAAAATATTCATGAAGTTATCAGAAAAATGGTAATTCTTTACATTGAGTTAAAAGAATTGAAAACACTGAAAGCGAAAAAATATTCTCAAGAAATTGAAAATGACATCCAGCCAATTTTTTATGTTGATGAACTATGTGTTGATGTGTTGAAACCTGATTTTGAATCATCTTTTTCACATTTTAAGGAAGAAATTTTTAGTGATTCGCCAACAGATGTGTCTTTTGGAAATGAAATCCCCTTTGAAAAACATTGGGATGAATTTTTTGAAAATGAAATTTCATTTGAAGACACTATTTTTGAAATTGATAATTTAGAAACATTTTCTGAATCGTTGGATAAAAAGCAACTGAAACGTGAGCCATTACATTTTGAAGAGTATATGGAAGAACCAGAGCTGCTTCCCACATTCAATGCCACTATTTTTTACATGCAGAAAGAGCTGGTATCTAAGAATCCACATGGAGATGTCTCAAATTTAGATCCATACATTCCTAATAATTTTGATAATAATTTTCTACGTGATTCTCCCTATGCCGATTTAGTTCCGGTTTCTTATGAGTGGACTGATTTTTCAGATGATGAGGATTTAAAGGCTGAGATTGAGGAAATGATGGTGTGCCTGTGTCAACAACCAGTGGAGGCGTTTTGTGAAGATAATGTCTTGGGAGGTTTATTTTATGTTTTGTTCCCTCTTTCAATATATCATCAAAACAAAAAATTCATGGAGGGGAAGCTAAAGAAGTCTATTTTTGGGAGCTTCTACAAGATGTGTGAGCTGAAGAAGATTGGAGATATTTTCATTTTGGTGGTTTCTGAGCAAGAAACCTCATCCACCATCAGATTGGGGTTAAACTACTGCAACTGCTGGACTAGGGGCAGTAAAAACCTAGCACCCACTTGGGGGGGGGGGTCAAACCAAGCATTATCCCCTTTCTTCTATTTCCATTACTCTTTATTTTTATTTATTTTTATCATATTTTATTTATTTCATGACTTTTAGGTCATGTGGCAATATCTAGGATCTTAACTCAAGGCCGCCACTGAAAAATAAATCAGGTTGTGTCTTTCCTTTTCTTTATTTTGTTTGCTTCCCAATTTAAATTCTGTGTGAACATATTTCTTGATCTGATTTGAGCTAAAAGAGGGTAGAAAATAGAATAAGTTTAGGGGAGGTATTTCAACTTGTTTTTAAGAATTTTGTGTGTGCATTTATTTTTCATTTTTTGGAGTGTTTTTAGGAATCTTGAGCTGAATTGAATTCTTGGAAAAATTCCAACCATCTTGGTATTTTTGGCACATTGTTTGATTTGATTATTTGAGGATTAACATGATACATAATGGATTCATAATATTTTTGAGAAGTTTTGAAATTTTTATCCATGTATGAGGCATGATAATTTCTCTAATATGATAATTGAGATGTGTGTTCATTTATGCTTTGAGATGTTTGTTTTGACCTTAATATATGATGATTGCTTGAGAGTGCAATGATTAAGTGTGGGGTAGTGATGGAGATATACTTTTCACATATTATATACTGTACATAAATGTTATAAATCTCAAAAAGTGTTATTTTATGGGCAATTATCACATTTTTATGTTTTTGTGGTATTTTGAGCTCAAATTCAAAAATGGCTTAATTTTGTTGTTTGACTATTTTATTTGTCTTATGTATTTTTTCCATAACATTTTCTAAACTGAACCAATTTGTGAAATTACTTTTTTTAGGTTTCCTTAAATGATTTTCTTCATTTAATCCTTATGTAGTCCCAGCTTAATCAATCATTTGGAGGCCCAAAACTAGCTCACAATCCGGACCTCGAAAACTGTGTGCAGAATTGGAATGTTTTAACTATGAGCTTATATCTCTAAGATGACTGATCCAATGGAACTTCAATTTAACATGGAGCTGGAAGAGTAACCAAAGAACACCGTTCATTAAGGAAACCACATCTGAATCGTCTGTTTTCAGGGCCTTAATGTCATGGTAATTTGGAGTTGTGGAAGACGAAGTGTCACATGGACAGATTTAATTATCCGCACCACAACAGTCATAACTCATTAATACTTGGACCAATCTGGCTGAAATTTTGTGGAGGGATGCCTAAGCTGATCCGAAACAACTTTTAAGAAGAGAAAATTTATAAATTTGGTCATTTAATGGGTCTAAAACTGGATGAAATCTGGAGGACAGAATTAAGAGATATTTCTTCACCCATTTCTCTTTTACAAGTACAGTATTTTCAAGGGGGTTGGACCAAGGGAGTGAGATTTTATGGATGAGATATTCTAGAGAATAGGAGTTCAATTGATAATCAAGAAACTAAGGGCTAAACTCCAAGTGGTGGTGGGAAGAGAATATCCAATGATTCTTCCCTTTTGAGTTTGGAACTTCAATGTATTCAAGTTATATTTTTCTGAATTGGTTTTCATGAATGATGGAGGTCTCTTTTTTTCATGAATTCACATTCTTCTATATTTTTCTATACTGTTTATCAACTTATGAATGTAAAATAATTGTCTTGTTGTTTAAACCTCTTTGGGAGAGGTCTCCCCATTGAGCACAACAAGTTCAATTAGTTTTGATTGCTCGAAGGTCTTTGGGTAATTGAATCACAATCATAAGAGGATAAAAACCCATATTTGAGGTCTCGATATGATGTCTAGTCAATATAGGTGTTCACTTAGATATATTTGAGTGATCATTGAGAAATATAATCTGATAATTCAATTAAACAAGGATAGAGGGAGTATTTGAGGATCAATGTTTGTCCAACACTGTCTTCTTTTGTTTGTTTTCTTCAGTCTAGTTTACTTCTGATTTCCAATCAATAACGTATATTTGTAGTTTAATTCTGGTTTTATATTATTTAAAATTGTTTATATAATTTCAAATCCCCATTTCTAATTTTGACATTAACAATGTGACAGTTTGATAACATATCCTGTAACCTCCTCATGAGACAACCCCGTCGTCACCACTGTGCTACATTTTAAGGGGAAATTATTGACTGGAGTTTCACGACAAAAACCCCAGTGTCAATCACCATGACTTCATACAATCAATGATGTGTATTTAATAAATAAAGACAAAATCGAGAAAATGAGACCCATATGCCACCTACAGAAAAATAAAACCATCAATGTTGAGGGAGTTACAACAGAGAAATTTAAAACGTCCCTAGTTCATCATTGGAGACAAATGTTAGACCAATGTTCCCCACACCCAAATTGTTTAATTTCCATGAAAATCATTACTCTAAGTTCTATATGTGTACCTATGAGGTCTTCAATCATCTGATACCCCATAGATAGGATCTTGCATCCTCTGATAGAGACTCCTTCTAATGATGTCGCTAGCAGAACCTATCTATGTGTCCGAAACAGCCACTCAAATAGAAATCCTTCAGAGGATTATGTCAAGGAAACATAATGTATCGAAACTATTAACAATAGAAGAAAAAAAGAGATAGTCCCGACTAATACAAGATAAAATAGACCAGAAGACATGTCTGAGATAGGTTCCTCCAATTCCCTCCACTCAGCAGATGGGGAACATTACCCAACACTAAATATAATCAGTCCCTGAGTCCTATAAAGGCCCCCATAATATATAAACATGAATCGATGCCACTATGACACATCCAGAGAAATGGTAATCAACCCATTTAAATGGTTGACTTAAGCCTTTACTATTCATTGTCCTAGTTTTACTGTCACAAGCTTTTCCATTATCCTCCCATTCACGTCCTTATGAATAAACCATCAGAGGAGAGTGGTATTAGAAACCTTCAAAGGCATCCCATTATGCAACAACTCTGGGATTATCTCATCCCCCAGTCCAATGTTATATACTCAAATGATCTTGAACAAGCATGACCTCTCATATATTTTGAATTTAATAATACCCAGAGAGGACAAACAGTTTCACCAAGCCAGTATAGTAGCTTCAATAGATATTGATCACCACAATGATGAAAAACAACCAAAATAAATAAATTCCACCATTCGGCTAAGAGTCTGGTATAACAATCAACTAGAAAAGACTCACTATAACCCCATGGGTCTTTTCTAAGAGGCATAAAAAACATGTGGCAAAAATCTGAATCGAAACTCATCATAAATCAAAATTCAACAATTCAATAACAACCTAAAAATCAAACTCAAACCACAATTCCATTCACAATTCAGTATGTCAAATCCATGAGCCCGAAAAGGGATCCAAAAAATGAAAATAGAACACTAAATAATTTCTCACTCACATTTCAAATCATTTAAATTAACCTTTTCTGGATCAATTTTTGGTCAAATTAAAAATTATATTTCCACAATTGGTATTCCATGAAGTCTCCAATATACACATATACATGTGATATCTAATAAACGCATCCACACATACCATGAATTATCCTTGTGACAGATCTATACCTTTATATATGAAATCCCTCATTCGAATACCAAGGATAATTTCAAAACAAAAATCATTTTAAAAATAGATCATTCAATGCAATTCCCAAATTATCAATCAATTTGAAAATGTCACTTATCATTAAAGCAATGCATTTTCAAATTACCAAACATTATCCAATTCAAATTACAAAATTTTTTACCATGAACCCAAAACAACATCCAAAACACTTCCCATTTTTCCAATGAAACCACACATTCTATTTAAAGAAAATAATTTCCATTTGAATTCATTCTATCTACTCTAAATCCACATTCCATTTATAAAACCCTCTTTCTAAAATGAATTTTCATTTTTTAAATCCACTAATCCCAGTAAAAACCAATCCAATGCATAACTAACATAATAACTTCCAAAAATGAAGGACTAGTGGTTATGCCAACCCGTTAAAATGGCATAGAACACCATGCTTAATGTGGCATTCCACTATAGGAAGTATCATTAACCATGCATTCAATCTTTACATGGGTCGCTACACCATAAAAGCTCATCTTGTAACACCGAATCACTTCCTTTTTCATAATTTATCCACAGAGGACAAGATAATGAAAAATATAAATAGTAGAAAACCCCTGGAAACTCGAGGCTTGTGATGTGAAAGGGTTCATGATGTCGTTATTGCACCTACCTCTCATGTCCAGACACACATAATCACCAAGCTACCTAATACATCGAATAACAAGGGTCCCCACTAATACTATTTTTTTCATGAACAAACTATTGTCAGCCCTGAACTGGTCGCCTATGTTGTAATGTGACGACACTCGAAGGGTGTTCACGATCCCCATGGGCGGGAAACTAGTGTCAGGAATCAAAATATACTATTTAGGAATTATTTGGATTATACAAAATATAGATAAATAATCTTAATCAGAATAAACAGATAAATAATATAAAATAAACCCAGATAACTAGTAGTTGAAAAAAGAATGAACAAAGAAATAAGGAATACCTCAAGTGACCTTGTTGGTCACCACCAAACATAAACTATACTCACTCCAAGAGAGATCCAAAACATGAGGAACCTAAAACTAGAAAAAAAATAATGTATTCCCGAGCACTATGATTCTCAATTGAAAATCTAGTGTACAACAATTTCCTATGGAATTTCCATTAAAATGAAACTCAATCCTTCTAATTTAATAATAAGACATAATAAAATAATTATTTTCATTATATTCAAATTCAAGTCACACGTTTACATTTCTATGGGTATCGTCTACATTCCACTATAACATAGAAATAGTTTCCAAGCATGAATTAAAATTTTCAAATGAAAGGAGACCAATTTTGATTAAAAAATATACCATTGAAAATTGAGGAAAAAATCAATAAATAGCATAATAGAAAATTATATCACAAGAACCAGTGTAAATCTGTATACAGATAGTCTTAGTTGGGAATCTAGGATCATTTTTCCTTTTTTGAAACGTTTCATAAAAACCAAAATTAAATACGTTCTCATATACGAGCCACTATAACGGAACACACTCATAACCTAGCGGTCTCCAATCAATCATAATTATGTTTAGTTAGTTTTTTAATCATCAATCCTACTAAATTAAACTAGGATGAACCACTTCAGTGTCATCTAGCATACTAGTCCTCATTCTCCCAACTAGATAATTGGGGTTACCCTTGTTATCTCTTTCAAATGGTGGTGAGGTTTTATCACATGAATATAATTGAACATAACACATTCATTATCAATGACCCATTCAACCTCTCACCACCATTCTACCTCCTTAAGCACATTCCCCAAAATTCATGTCACACGACACACATGACTCTACATTAGGCACAAATCATAAATCAACTATTAAAACATGTATATCATTTCCTAAAATAGGGAAATGGCCTCATTAATAATTTTTCCACATATCAAAACCATTATCAATGATCCAAATAATCCTCATTGCATTACAAGGAATATTAACATTTTAGAAAACTCTATTTCTCAACAACATCAAGTTCAAAAAATAGTTTTCCAGAACACATGCACAACCATGGAACCACATAATAAATAAACATAAAACTATGCTTAAAATTGGGTAATCCATTTATGAAAATCAATATTTCATTACACTTTTATCGCAAATATTTACATAAAGGACATAGGTCTTTGGAAATACCTATTTCACTCTCTAAAATTCTAGCAGACTACATTTCATGAACAACTACCATTTATATATATACATTTATATATATAATAAATAAATTTCAGATAAATAGAGGTGAATTACATTTTAAAAGAACAACAAGAACAAATGGAAGGTCTAATTAATGATCAAGTAATAGGGAACATACCTCTGGTTAGAACGAAACCGAGCATTCGTCCCTTGGTTCTTTCTATGTAAAACTTTATACTCTGCCACTTAGCATTTACAGCTTCACATACCTATAATGAAATATAACCCCTATGCACACATCCTAATGACTATGAAAATGTGCAAGGGGATCATTACATATATTATTATATGCATATTCCAGTCACCACTCACCTACACATACTTCTCCATATATATACATGGGAAAAAATATCCACATACATGTAGATTACCTACCATTATTTATTCTAAATATAACAGGGAAACTAATATATATATATATATATATACATTCAAAGGAATATTAGGCGTGTCACGTTAAACGTGGTGAATCGAAACTGTAATACAGTGTTCAATGCACTACATAACAAATACAAAAAACCTTAAAAAATTAAAGACACAAATTTAGATGGTCTGAGACTAAAATATGGAACAAAATCCATACATCAGATGGAATAAGAAAAGTGAATCATCCTGAACAACCTATCCTTCAGTGATGGTTGGAAGAATCCAAAAAATAGGTCATGAGGGACCATTATCACAACCCTAAATCATAATAAAAAAAACCTAAATCAAATCCAAAAAATGGTTTTAAATTAATTAATTAATTAATTATTCTATAATTTAATAAAATAAATAAAATATAAAGCATAATAGGAAGTATCCAATACCACAAGAATTAATAACATGAACATAAAACTCATATACAATAAGAGGGTTTAATATGGGAAAATAAATATCACATCACAAATGAAAAATTAAGCTTTTACTAAAAGGTATGCAACTTACACTTTTCAAATCACCATATGAAATACAACTAAAATCCATTTTTTGAAATAATTCAAGGATGTACCTCAATTTAAAAATGAATTCTATTTTTATGAAACCATTTTCATGTAATGAAAAATGAAACAGACCAGGACCCATTGAAAAAAATTAAAACCATAAAAAGGGGAAAATGCATCTTATAAGAAACATAACACAAGTAAACCTAATAATTTAATACATAAAAAATAACTACACCAAAAAAACCAAGATGATAGGCATATCCCCTTCGTAAACATACACGATTTTTGAAATCATTTTTGAAACATTCTTTCCATTGTTCGAATATTCCATAATTAAAAAGTTAATCTACAATTATAATGTTCCCTAATAATTTATTTTAAATTGAAAATCTCTATAAAAATATAAAAATGCCTAAAAAATACCATCACATCTCACACCTACAAAAACCCCCAAAACCCTTATAACCATTTTTTCATTCCAAAAAGAACATAAATAATAAATTTCCGAAATTATAAAACATCTCGCATGTATACCAAAATTACTAAATAAAAAACACAAAAATCTCACATGATAAAACCCTTTTAAAATCAATTACACATCCCAACACTTGTGAAATCCCATTCACAACCGAACAAGAAATTGATGAAAACTAAAAAATCAGAGAACCCATATATTAAAATTAAACCACAATGATGAAATTGACGAATCATTTCCCAAAAACAATGTAAAACTCACTACACTTGATATTAGTGCCTAGAAATGACTTCGACGGATCCTAAAAACCCCTATTTAGTAATAATCGATCTAATGAATAACCCCAAACACATTACAGTTTATCCAAACCTTTGAAACAAACAATGTAATGTTATACCACAAAAGTGTGTTACTCAATAGAGGACAATATAGAAACTGGATGGAGAACTAGAGGAGAGGACGGAAAGAAAGAGAAGGGGGTCACAAACTGGGAGGTCATACAAGAAATGTTCCTCTCAAGGGAGAGATGTGACATGATGAAGTGGGGCAGCGTGAGGAGGATCTAGTCCGAAGAGGGTCACACACGGAATAAAGAGGAGGTGCAGGAGTCCCCCAACCGATGATGGGGTCACAAAGGCGGCATGATAAAGTTAAAGGAAGGGGTTTAGGTCACATAATGGAGATGATGGGGAGGGACCTTTTAGGCTTCAAATAAAAATTATAAAAACAAATAAAAAAAGAAAAAGAAAATGAAAATCAATGTGAATAATAATAATAATAATAATAATAATAATAATAATATTATTATTATTATTATTATTATCTTCATTAAAATAATAATAAACTTACTTATAATAATATAATGATAAATAATGACAATATTATCATTTTTATGGTTATTAAATCAATTTCCATTAATTTTATATTATTTAATTTTGATTATAATTTAATAATTTTTTATACATAGAAACAACAATATAAAATATTATTTAAAAAAAGTGCCACCCTATTATATGGGGTCGGGGAGTGACTTCCATGATGAAAAGTGATTCATTGTCAATTACATCCCACACTATGTAGCTCAATTAATGAATTAATTGTATATTAATTGTACATATATATCATAATTATGTTCCAAAAATAAAATAAAATATTACTTATAACTTCCTAAATTTGAAAATTGAAATCATCATTCATCCATACATGAATACTACATTCAACATATATAATCATTATTTAAGTTACAAACAAAACATTATTTTGGTAATCATTTGTCATGAAAATTTCTTATATTAATTTTTGTCAAATATGATAGTTTTTTATGGTATTTGGTATGTCCATCATCATCATCGTCATGAAAATTTTTATTCAATAAAAAAGGAAGTGGTATAATTAGGGCCTGTAAAGGTAGGAGAAAGAAAACACATGACTATGGGGTTCTAAAATATGGGAGAGTGAGGGCATCCCATTTAATGATTATAATTTTTACTGACTTCATGTAGTGTAAGTTATGAAAATATATCTCTCTAGACCTAGAAATCAAGCAAGGCCAGATAGTCCATGACTTTATTACCCTCCAACCATGTTTGGAAATCATTGGTGTATTTATTAGGGATTATGTATCATTTAATGGTGATATAATCAATCAAACATGGGATTACTCTAAGGCCATTCAAGGCATTGAATAATAGAAATTAATTTATTTCACCTTACATAATATCCAAACTCCTCTGTATGGACTCACTAAGACCTGTGAGAATGGCCATAGCCTCTTTATAGAGAAATGTACCTTGGAACATCCTGATAGAAAAATCCAGGATGACTGATCCATCACTATCATGAATGACTCCCCCACATTGGATAGCACCTAAGGAACAAAATTTATCTTGGACGTGCTTGAAGACCCTATGTGAAAGATTCGAACAGACCCATTAATAGCTAGTAATATTTCTATAAGGAGGAAGATCATAGAAATAAATTTCAAATCGATGAAAATATTGTGCCTCCCCCAGTTACGTTGTACCCTAACAATATCTTTATGTAGATTATTTGTACCTATGATGATCAAGTGGATGGTCAAGTCTTCCCCCTCATGTAAACAATTATTCCTCTCATTCCACTAACACCAAGAGCCGGTATAAAATAACTAATGTGTGAGCCCTTCTCTCTATGCCCCCCACTTTTATGTCGTGGAACCAAATATCATGAGAGTGATGATCAACAATGTCCAGAATGGATAAAAATATGAACATGTTAAAACTCATTCATACCTCCATTGCCTAATTCCCCTAAAAGAACATTTGACTTATGATATCTTCTTTATTCCGTAAATATAAATAATACATAGAATCCATGAAAACACTATAAACTCTAATGATATCATTGGTGGGAAAAACATTGTAATGAAATTATTATCAAATGAAACAATTCCAAACTGATTACCTTGAAAAGGCTAACTATTTATTATAAAATAATTATTTTATAATATTAGAAATGTTTTTAAAATGTAATGGGTTATATGGGTGATGAAATGAAATTGATAGTGGATATTGAAATTAATTTCTGTTTTATGGATAATGATAATGAAATGAATTGAATTATTTTCATAATGAAATTGATAATGATTCTGGAGTAATAAATGCACGATTATTTATTGCGTCTTAATAGAAATTATTTTTCAGAATGGAGTGTGTATTACTGAAAACAATTTGATGATGATTCTTGAAATGATTGAACATGTTCTAAATGATTATTACCAGATTATTGAATGGTGAATGATGAAATAGATTTTAGATTAATGATTTTCCCATATACTATTTTACATAAACAATATGGATACATTGTTTATAATGTGGTTAGTCCATGAAAATATTTCTACAAACTTATTAACTATGCATTAATATTGATTGATTATTAAAATAATTATATACTACAAAATAAAAATTAATTTATTCAGTTTATTAGAATCTTACTCCCACTAAACCATAGGTATAGGGATATTTGTAGAACTAGACTCTTAATTCCTTGAGATATGTGATGATCCTTGGTAAGTGATCTAAAATTGCCTAGGTATTATAATAATGGTTCATTGAATAAAAATTATTCTTATATTCAAATTCTTATTGAATAATTATTCCGTACCCACATTGATTAAGAATGTTATTCAAGCCAAAGGTGATAGAGATTAACTTCTACATGTTTAACTAATTCCCATTAAATGAAATGATAATCATATTATATTTTTAATTTTTAATGTGTCACCCTGAAATATTTTAATAAAATTTGAATTTATATTTGTAATTTAGTGTTGATTCCTTATGAAATTTATTTATTAGAATCAATTGGGTTACTGTTTTCACACCTAAATTCCATATTTTATAATTACTAGACATTATTTTATTATGTCCATGAAAAGATAAACAACCACATGTAGGTGGTGGGTGTTCATGGTTATTTGAAATTCTATTATGGTCATGATAGAAGTAGTATGTGAACCATTTGTTTTGTGTATAGATTGATCTTTATACTGTTTTAGTTTGATACCATATTTTCATCTACATACTTTTCTACATTAAGATGCATTACTTATTTTTGTGTGTTTTGGGAAAATATATATTTATGAATTCTTATATTTTTCTTTTTTCTTTTTAGTATAAACTTGTACTGAAATACTATGCAATGTTTTTTATTGTACATGATCTATTAACTGGACCATTGTAAAATGAAAATCCATTAGGATCATAACATGATTGATTTGAGTACCATTTTTGTGGTTCGGCATGGTTGGTTTATGAAAATTGATATTAAAGAAGGTTGATTATCTTATTCGGTGTTGGTATATACTTTTGGATAACCTAGTAGACATGATATGTGATTTTTTAGGACTTTAGAGGTTGCTTAAAAGTATGTTATAGACCATCTATATTCATTGTGAGCCTCATGTCACTTAGTGAAGTTGAAAAATGTGTCTTTATATATTTTTTTCATCTTGTTATAATATTTTACAACAATATGATATGATATTGGGTTTTCGGTGGTGGATTCTTATTGATAAATTTTTTGATCATTAGACTGTTGAGTAATGATTGTATGTTATATTTAAATGTGGGGTAGTATCATACAACCGTGAATATTTTTAAATAGAATTTAGTGAGGATATATTTTGGTTCATTAACGTGTGAAAACAATATATCACTTGATATTTATATATTTATTATCTTGAGAGGTCCATTATATGGGCCATAGATCCACTCTTATCCTCATTCCGGATATAGATGTAAAATATTGAAGGGATCATATATGTGATCAATATTAATATATTATATTTAAATAACCAAGATATTTATATTAATGGAATGACCTTAAATAGAGATAATAGTTTTTGGGATGTAATTAATGAGTCATCATGTTATGGGATGTGTCATATTATAATACTGTGATTCATGTAATCATCATAACTAAAGGGAATTATAGGAGGGCATGAAATATTATTCATCGTGTTAAGATTAATAATTCCTTAAAGTGGAAAGGATTCATGACACATTACAAAGAGAGACACTTTCTAGTGTTGATGATTTTTTATGAGTACATGTAATTCCTTAATAATCACAAAAATACAATAACCTACTTTTTTTTATTTGACGTTCAATCAAACAAGAAGAAGAATGACTGGGGGATTGAGATAGTTCTTCAACTGGATATTTAATCATACGTACTTATATATAATAATACATTTTATTACAATATGATGTATATGTTTTTGATAGATGAAATTCATCTAGATGGTATGTTAGTTATTATGGGAGTTCGAACAACTCTTAGGGAATATTTAAATTGTTTATTTAATGGGAAAATAATTTTTAATTAGTCTCATGCGTGGAATATTATAGGTGGAAAATTGAATTATGAATAATCTAGAACATCTATAATGGGTAATAAATTCCTATTAACTATTTTTACTATATTAGTCATTTGAAACTTGAAACATTCTTTCTTGGAGGCACCAAATTTTACAACTCACGTAGTTTCTTATGTAGCATGAATTTATTTTTTATGTTATATGAACTATTCTTTGTTAAATGACCTATGATTTTAAAATATATTAATAATTTAATTATAAAAATTAATATATATTAATTTGATATAAGGATCAAAATTCCCAGGTGTATCTAGATGAATATGACATAATACATTACAGAGATATTAAGAAAACTTCCCATAATGGGATCCTAAATTATTATGATCCCTTATACATTATTAGAAAACCTATGTAATAAATGGAAATGAGGGGTGATACAAAACCATAGAAAATGATATCACATAATAAAGAATAATAACATATAAGTCAAATGTATATCATGATATCATAAAAAGAAGGATCCTGAGTCATTAAATGGAATAATGAAATAATTAATATGGAATCATACTGTTATAGTATTATTAGAAATGTGTTATCCGAAGAAAACAAGAAAAAATAATAAAGATTAACTACTATGATTACATCACTTTCTAGAAGAAGACTTATAATGAATTAGGTTTACTCTCTAATACCATTTATGATATCTCGTGAAACTATATCTTTACTAAATGCATTTGTGCTCCAACCAGTCCCATCCATCCAAACATTTTGATGATGCATATGTTCTATGTAATGGAAATAAATAAAAAGGAATAACATATTAATTACCCAATGAATGAAAATCTATTTCATAATCATTATTCAATTCATAAACAATGGAATTTTCATGTTGATGTAATTTGGGAAATTGTTACAAGGAATATAATTCTATATCAATGGAATTGATAATAATGAAATGTGAATGTGACCAAAATATACACATAATTTAAAAATAACACATAAAATAAAAGGTTCACTTAAAAAATTTAAAATAACAACATATATTATTAAATAATATATCTTTTAAACATTGAGTAATATTATTGTATTTCATCTTATATGGAAAATGATTTTATATTATCTATTTAAATATTTCATTGGGGAAATTTAATTTCTATTATTGAAATTCATATTTAAATATAATAAATTAACAATTATTAGTGAAAAAGTATTTTGATAATTATAATTGAATCATTAAAAAGGAATATTAAAACAATTTAGTTTTTATTGTGTAAAAAAATAATGAATAAAAATAAATTAAAAATTATTCATTACGTATTTTTTTATGTGAAGCCAAAATATTAACATTTAATAAAAATTTAGGAAGTTTTAAATGAAATATTTTTATGAAAACTAATATTAATTGTAAAAATAACATCTATATATCATATATAAGATATTATTAATACATTTTTAGAAAACATGGATTTTGATGTAAATAGTTATACGAACGAAGGGAGAAATGAAGTTATATTTTCTAAAAAAATTACTTTTTTGTTGAAATACCAAATGGGTGAAAATGGTAAAATTAAATGAAAAAATGATGAATAACCATAGTATAATAAAATGGAAGTTATTTATTGGATAATTATAATACAATTTACTTCAATGTATTATTAAGAAATTGAAATCATAATTAAAATGATATAGAATCATAAAAAATTACCTCTTTGGTATCATTTGAATAATAATGTACGATGAATGAAGTGGATGAATTGTAAATTAAAATCACTTGATATGGTAAGAATTCATGATATATTTTGAAATTTTGAATAATTTAAACCATTTAAAATGAATTTGGTTCACAAATGAACAGCTTTATCAAAGAATGATGTTTTATATTAGACGCTTATAATGCATGATTCATTTAGGTTTCATTTAAACAATGTGGTTATTATGTGAAAAAATAAGATCCATAAAAATTCATATGTAATTAAAAACTTCGAAAAAAATTTATCACATAATTCTACCCTCATATAATAAATGATGTTGTCATGTAAGACAAAAAATGGAAATTCAGTAAAGTATTCATGTCCATTGTGAATTATATTAGTTGAGAATGAAATCAATATAAGCCCCCATCCTTAAACATTATATTATATTTAATTAAATACTGAATTCATATTAAGGATATTTTTTAGCATTATTTTTATTAGATAATTATTCCATAACAATTATATAACCACTCAAATATTAAAATGTACATCCTTTTACTAGTAGTATATTATTTTCTCAATAAAAAATGATTTAAACAAGATTTATTTTTTCATCATAACAATATTCATTCATCATGATTTTTTACTATCTCATACACAAACATATACATTCTAGAAAATATTTAAAAAATTTGGATGATAAAAAATCATAAAAGGGATATAAAATAAAAAACGAATCCATTAGTCCATAAATACTTTAAACTGATGATTTTTTAAATAAAAATAAATATATTAACCCATAAAATAGAAAATATTTATGATACCTCATTAAATAAAAGGATTTATAACAAAATTCATTTAAATCATTAATCATTCATGTATCTTGTTGAATTAATATGATACTTACATTTTAGCTTTCACATCTACGTTGGGAGTTAACTTCGGGGTTATGTTTATATACGCAGCAAATTATATTCCACAAATCATTAAAGAGAAAACTTATCATTCAACTATCTATAATTTCCCAATGCATTGGATATCTGCCATGGGCTCACCAACGCATGTTTTATCATGGAAACACCCATAATCATAAAAAAAGTTACACGAACCAAAACATTAGCTCAACACATAAATTATGCATAATAGAAAAACAATAATTCAACATTTCATTCAAAATATATAATCTAACGATATTTATATAATCATTCCTTTCTCAAAAAACAATTTTCAATAGTTAAATTAAGAAAAAGTAATATTTTATATATTTTTCATTTTAAAAACATTACAGCATGTATAGGATTCCAAATACCAAATAATGGTCATTGTAACGAAAAATTCATTTTCGTCATATACGATGAAAATATACCTTTTTTATTTTAAAAAAATGCATTACCAAAATATATTACTTTTTAAAACCATTAAATGAAATTATTAGAATAATGGTATTATTAAACACCATATAAAAAAGGTTGTGAATATTATCAACACATGACACAATGAATGGAGATTGTGAAGATGTCCATTACCCTGAGTCCAATACATCACATACAATATTTATACTCCAAAATAATAAACATAGGTAAATTTTCACTATCTTTTGAAAATTTTAAAGTTTACTATTCTTTTTATATCAGTTATTACCTTTTTATAAAACATTGATAATTATTTACGTTCAAATTGAACATTTTGTTGATATTCAGGGATGACTGGAAAACGAATTTGGTGTGATGTCAATAAGCCATGTGGTCACAAGTCTATCATCCCCAAAATAAAATTTATTATATAATAATAATATTTATTAATCAATTATTTTATTAAAATGAAATTATATTTTTATTTTATCAAAAATGAAAAAGTTGTAATCCATGATACGATAGGTCGCATGTATTCTTGTGAAACATATTCATTTGTAATTTATCATTATGGAAATAATGAAATTATTATATTATCTTTCCATAAAGGTCATAATATTATTAAAATTATAATAATAATTTAAATATACATGTATATATATATCATAATAGTTTTTTGGTGAATAAAAACGATTCACATCACTTCATGGAGTTGATAGTTCATATGTATTCACAAACGAATTTATCATTTTCACGTGCATAGAATGTAAGAAAATAAAATATATATTTTTCTGTTATATTGATTAAAATGTCATGAATATTATTTAGAAACATTGATTCTAAATTATGACCTTTCTTGAGATATTGTAATGAAATACAAACTATATCAGTTCGTGTGGCAGTTTCCCATAGTACATACAAATGAAATATTCATTTCCCATTTGTCGAAATTCGATATTGATATTAAAGATGATTTTAACATAATAATTTTTTAGTATATTTTGGATACTATATTTATTAATTTATCATGGATGAATGATATTTAATGTAAGTGGAAGAAGAAATAAAATTGAAACACTTAAATAAAAACATTACCTTTTCTTCGGATAATCATCTTTTTATACCATAAAAAATCAAAGAAGGGTTTTATGCCTAAAATAAAGAAACATGTATGTGGATACGGATTCTAGGAAGAGTTTTTGGTAGATATTGGATTATATAAATTGTTTTTTTAGGGATAGGAATTGGTAAGAATTGTTCCAATTTATTAGAGAGGGGAGAGGGACTCTAAAAATTATAAATACTATTAAATTAATATAAATTAGTTTTCTAGTAATAATTAGTAAATGTGGAATTAGTTAGAACATTTGATGATCAT
Source organism: Viscum album (assembly GCA_963277665.1). Taxonomy (NCBI): domain Eukaryota; kingdom Viridiplantae; phylum Streptophyta; class Magnoliopsida; order Santalales; family Viscaceae; genus Viscum; species Viscum album. Next base: position 1,727,112,844 of record OY728119.1, on the reverse strand, counting down.
TTTTTATTCATTCATCCAATAAAAATTATATTATGTTAGTAAATTATTTAGTCATTATCTTTTATTTTATAACCCCTTAAACTCTTACAACTTTATAACGAAATTTACACATTGAGAGTAAAGTTATTTTCCATGGCATTTCAAATAACCAATGAATAATTGAATAACAATATTTAGAGGCTTACCACAACTATTCTGATGAGACATCAATTTTTATAAACAAAAAATCAATTAATCAAATATTTAATATTTTAAAATACAAATTATGTCAATTTTGACACTATTCATTAATTTACATTTTTTAAAACTCCTAAAAATATTATTGCTTAAAAATATTTTTTAACATTATAGTAACATATCAAATTCATTTATTAAATTCATATATCATATCAAATATTTCAATTATTATTTATTTTATTATTTTTAATATCATTTATTTGATTCATCCTTTAATAGAACTATTATTTCATCATCATTGTGTCATAATTAAATATAATTTGTAATTTATTAAAATAATGATTAAATTATCATGATGTAGGTAATCATTTAATATTTATATGAACTATTTATAGTATAATATATAATTTATATAAACCAATATTTAAATTGTTTAATAATAAGATTCATGATTATGGCATCTTTCTTTATACCTCAAAAAATATGCAAAGGCCACAATTTTGGCCATAGAATTCTCTCAGTCGATAATAACTCCTCCAATAAAATTTTTAAAAGTGTTATGATAGTTTTATTTTATTTTAATATTATTTTTACCATAAATTACTTGATCTATCTTTAATTATGGAAAATAAAATACTAAATTTACAATTAACCAATAAATATTTTTATTGAACTAGATCAAAATTTTCATCATAAATAAAAACATGTATGACAATTTTTTAAAATTCAATTCACATAAGTGACTAAAATTAAATTTAAAAATTAAACATGTGGAAATATTTGGGAAAACAGGTTTTTAAAGTATAAACTTTGAAAAGTTTACAATGTTATTATATCCAATATCAATTTGAAATTGATTACGTTATCCTAAACACGAATAAATTAAAAAACATTTCTTAATAATAATTAAAAAAATATTAATGAAAAATCATATTATATAAATAAATCATATGACAACGATGTTTGAATTAAAATTTAGTATTTGTCATAGTTTATTTAAAAATATATTAATATAAAAATACCAAAAATTATCCATAGAAAATTTTTATTTTACGCATACAATGAACAACGTTATTTTTGAATTAAAATATTTAAAATAATAAAAATGTAGAATTTAAAAGGGTTATCCATTAATAGGTAATAAAACTACATGTTAATAAATACTAGATCTATTTTGGATTAAAATTGGATTTATTTTTATTTGAAGGCCATAAAATTTATTGGAAGACAGTAAAAACATTTAAAAAAAGTGTAAACAAAATATAGATTGTTATATTCATTCCCTCAAAAACTATGTCATCACATTAACTACCATTTAATATATTAATATTAATAATTTATTATTTTTTGGTATAACTCAATCTTCTGTGCAACGTATGGTTTCAAAGAATCCCATTATTGTGTGTCTGTAATGATATCAGAAAAGTTGTACCCATTAAATTAAAATTAATATCAAATTAACAAATATTAATAGATATGAAAAAGTATTGTAATTTAAATTACCTAGGATATTACATCCTTACCCCTTTTGGAAATTACATCCTCCCATTTTCTTTCACTTATATAATAAGTGGGGATATTTATCCCTCATATAATTTCATAATCCCATGTTTCATCTTCAAACTTCTGGGTTTTCAACAAATCATTAACATGATGAATCAACTTCTTCCGCAACACATTCTCTCCATAGTCATGAATCTAGACTAGTTGTTACTCATTAGAAACATTTTTCTTCCAATAGATATACTTCTAGGCTCAAAACTTGAGATGGATCTGTCATATACATTGTCAACATCAAAACATGAAAAAAAATTGTTTAACTAAAAAAACATTGGAGTTAAATCCACTCTATTGGGAACTGATCCAACATTTTCTAGAATTTCATAGGGTCCAATAAACCATAGACTAAAGTTATACTTCATACCAAAACTAATCACAATTTTCCCTAGAGAAGCTTCGAGAAGGATTTGATCGCCTACCACAAAATAAAATTTCATTAATCCTATCATCCACATAAATTTACATTCTTCTCTAATCATCCCTCACTTGTTTTTGAATAAAATGTACTTTTTGTGCAATCTCATCTACCAATACTAGTCCCATTGAATTACATTCCCCGATATCATCTCAAAAAGATGATGTTCACCATATCTATTATTATAATACCTCAAATAGTTCCATTGGTATATTGGAATGAAAAGTATTATTATAAGAAAACTCAACCAATGAAATATATTTTTCCTAACTTCTTTGGTAAACCATTTAAAAAGCATGTGGTGTATCCTCAAAGGTATGAATTGTTTGTTTTGACTTCCCATCTGATTAATGTTGAACTATTTACTAAAATTTAATTCAATTTCCAATGACTTTGGGAGGCCATCCAAAATGTTAGAAATGAACATTGGATCAAGATCAAATAGAATGGACAGAAGAACTCCATGTGACCTGACTATCACATTATGATAAAATCAAGAATGATGATTTAGAGACAAAGTATCTTTAATAAGAATAAAATAAGTAGATTTAGTAAATCTATCAATTAAAACTGAAATCGTATTGTTACCTCAAGAATTATTTGGTAATCTATATATGAAATCCATGTATATATTTTCCAATTTATACTCTAACACTAGAAATGTATGAAGCATCCCTTTTAGAAACTATCATTCTATATTAACCTGTTGAAAAGTCATAATATTCTTAGTAAGGTCAGAAAAATCATTTCATTTTATCCCAACAGTAATAATATCAATGATATTTTTACATTTTAGTATATCTTGATTGAATTGGAAACAAATAAGAATGGTCATAACAAAATAAATCTTCCTTCAGTTGTGAATCATAAGGCACATATAATCTCTTCTCATGTCTCCAAAGACATTATTAATCAACATTAAATTCATGAATCTTTCTATTTTGAACCAATTATACCCTTTTATTTAATTCTATATTTTTCTTTTGTTATTTCATAATTTTTTATGATAGGGATGGTTACACTAAAACCTTAATCAAAATATATGAATATCCTAACTACCACAAAAAATATTTTTTTTTATGATTTTTCAAAGTAGTTTTTATGTGAGTGGAAACCCGACCATACATGAGAATACCAAAAAACATTATTCAAAGAACAAATTAAATAAAATGCACGTATGAATAAAAATTCTAACAGCATCTCTATACATCTTCGGACATGCTTCCTTGATTAGCGAGCCTCTTAGTGTTGTTCACCTGACATCAAATCACCTTATCCTTACCTTCATCACCTTCATTAGACATCACCAACTAGACACACCGTCCATCGCCTCCACAACTTCAAACATAGATACAGATAAAATCATCTATGTTTCTATCATCCCTACAAAACACCATCATCGTCCCCATCCAAATACCATCTCCAACATCATCGTTCCATCATCTCTGGAATCACCATTATGAAGAAGAAATGTTGAATATCCAAGCGAACCATAAACAAAAGTACCTTAATGGAACCTCGACCGTCGAACAAACAACATCCACCAGCAGAATAGAACTCACTAATCCATCGAATGACCATCATTGAATAACAAATCGACAAATCAATGAAAAAAACCATAGATAAAAATACTAAAAAAATTCCCCAGTGCGATGAGGAATAAAGATGTTCCCGTTGAATTTCAAAAAAAAAATCATCATTAAAGGGTCGTCTCGAACAATGTTGACTGCTACCGAACCAGCCATCCAAAAATATCGTCATTTCCAACGTTCCTAATATACCTTGGAGGGGCGGAAAATTACATGATACAAGAGCAAAGAGAGGGTATACGAGGGTTCCAAATTCTAGCACCGTCAATGAGGAAAAAGAAAAAGAAGAAACCAATAGGCTCCGGAAGAGCCTGAAAGCCCTCAACCTCCAAAATGAAACACTAAAACCCTTTAATATGAAATTGATTCATCACAGGGAAGGATAAACGTCGTGGTAAGAGAGGTCAGAGCAAGGGATGGGGGTCTGAGGGAGTCAATAATATCCTCTATTAGTAAGCCTTAACAGAGGATGAGGATTCCAAAATAGAAAACCATCACCTGAGAAATAACAGATGCTAACACTGAAGACGAAACCAAGAGATACAAAAAGTGTAGAGTGGGGTAAAATGATGAAGGGCCACACAATGGACTTCCCCACTCGAAGCCTCCATCGATGAGGAACACTAGCAAGGGAGAGAATTCTGGGAGACACCACTCATAGAGTAATTTCTTGCACAAAAACATTTATTCCATATTTCATCAATTCAATACATTATGGGTCATGTTCCAAACATAACATGGTAAACATTTCATTAATTTTCCAACTCAATGCAATTTCCAAACTTTTGATTTTCTAGGGTTATAATTGATCATGAAATCTTATACATGATTAGTTCAAACCATATTCTATGTCTCATGTTGAATTCTTCTTGAGGGACTACAAACGTAAAAAATTTATTGTTTTTATTTTTTTTCATTTGACTCCAAACATATGTTGCCTCTTGTCACGACCCGCCTTCACCAAAAGGAGGGAAGGGTCAGCAGGTTGCCAGGCCCTTCCTTCTTCGAGTTGAAGGAGAGATAATGACCCCCGAAACCCGCCTTCAATAGGTCCCGGAGTGGCGACTAGCACCAAGGGTATAGGAAGTTCTCACAAATGGAAGGCATTACCCTTTTTATTTTATAGGATCGAATGATAAGGAGGAGAAAACCCAACAACACCAAGATAGAAAGAAAAGTAAAGCCAAAAGTAAACCATTCCCACATGAATGTTTAAACAGTTTACAACAAAGTACAAGTACAAAAGAAAAAGAAGCTCTCAAGTACAATGCCAAAAGAAAACAAAGGTACGACAACAGCGACAACTCCAACTGTCCGACTAATAGGGTCCCGCGCAGCCCTGGTAGTCCTCCTGGAAACCTGAAAGTAAACGTAGGGTGAGCATACAAGTACACTCAGTAGGGAAAACCAAGACTCTCGTGCACAAGTGGGGGAACGTACTAAAGTCCCGTGAGAAAGAGTAAACCAAACACCTAACAAGGCAACTATCCATCCCAAGCCTCACCAAGGTTCTCTCCCCAAATAACGCAAGTCAAGTAATATATATATAAGAGCACATCGATGTTTGGGTACCCCGCGCCACTTTCCCACTGGTTATTGAGACATCCTACGCATCAGACCAATCCCGCCATTCTTACCGCAGTCCCACTGCCACACCCGCCCGCACACACCTGGGCCACAACCACACGCAGTCCCACTGCCAAATCCCGCCCGCACACACCTGGGCCACAACCACACGCAGTCCCACTGCCAAATCCCGCCCGCACACACCTGGGCCACAACCACACGCAGTCCCACTGCCAAATCCCGCCCGCACACACCTGGGCCTCAACTGTCACAAGTAACCATGCCTGCAAACACCTAGGCCAGAACAACCACCGCTACGCCCGAAGACACCTGGGCTAAAGAATCCACTGCCACGCCCGAAAACACCTGGGCCTCATCCCGAAGACACTTGGGGAACCACCTGCCGCACACACCTGGCCAACCACCACAACACCCTGCCCGACGGTTCTTGGGCTAATAATGGACTTCAGGCCATCACAGCCTGCCCGAAGGTACTTGGGATATCCGGGAAAGGGAGCAGAAAAGGAGCTAATAACCAGCCACTAAGTATAGTGTTGGGAAAAACACCCTTCCCCCATAAATGGGGGTGTTCGGCACTAAGTGCTCAACTGGGGTGGGGCGCGAATAAGAAACACAAAGCTACAAGTATAGATATAGGTAACAAACACTCACCCAAAAACTTAGGTTTTCCTAGCCAACCTACAGAACACAATACCACAACGCCCGAGTCACAATTCGCGACCCTTGCCCACAAAACCATTTGTCCCATTCTTGTTTCACGTTCAGTCAAATGTTCAATAAATTTTAAGCACTACTGGGCAACTACCATAAGCATAACCAAGGAAAACGTCAAGCATAGATCAACCAAAACACCCACACCCGGTTCTGCCAACAGAGGATCTCTCCCCAGTTTGTGATAAAAACCCACAACCACTGAAACCATGCCAACAGGAGATCCCATCCCCCAAATTCACACATCCGCCGAGAGTATAAAAAGAACGGGGGATCCCATCCCCTCCCACATTTCCAGCAAACGGCCCGAAGGGAAAACAACCAACAACCACTACCAACACGAGTAAGGGATTTTCAGATTTAAACGACTTAACACACTCCATGATTTCAAAAAATTCCATGTGTTCTATCTGTTAGTTATCACAGAAGGGTTGATCCTGGTGCTTTCAAATTATTCAGCCGGGTATACGTGATTAACCAATTTCACAGCAGGAGTTCACAATTTCAGCAACCCATTTAAAACATCACGAGGGGATTCAAGTGCACACACACGACCACCAACGGCCTCAATTTTCAGAAAACATAGACCAGTACAACAAAAGGGATGATCACAAGATAAAGCGTAAACAACGATCACAACCCCTTCCCCTTCTTTCTTTAGAACTTCGTTTAGTATCTTCATTAGGGTTTGGTTCAACCAATTTGATAGGAACAAAAGTAACGCCCACCCCGCATGATACACAAAAGTGAGAGACGAGAGAAATTCCCTACTTGTTGATGGATGATCGACGTTTAGGCCGGGGGCGCGGAACTTTACGGATAACGACGCAGCGGTCCCGATGCACCAGAAGAGTCACGATCGAAGAAGGGGGAAAACCACGGCCTAACCCTTAATTATAAGGGCTGGGGACGGTTGAGATGAAAACACAAAACCACGGAAGACGAGGGAGTCGTGGGTTGACCACGTGGCTTGACTCATCATTAATGGCGCTGGGTGGTTTTAACTGACCCATGAATTAATGAAGCATTTAATTAAGACCTTTGCGCGCGTTTCGGATTTCCAAGATATATTTAGCAAGGAAGAATAGGGTTTAAAACCCTATTTGCGAAAAAGGAACATTACTGGAACAACTTGGCAGGGCCGGTCTCACCGATCGGTGTCACCGATCGGTCTCACCGATCGGTCTCGCCGATCGGTCTCACCGATCGGTCTCGCCGATCGGTCTCACCGATCGGTCTCCCCGATCGGTCTCACCGATCGGTCTCCCCGATCGGTCTCACCGATCGGTCTCCCCGATCGGTCTCACCGATCGGTCTCACCGATCGGTGCCACCGATCGGTCTCACCGATCGGTACCCCGCAAGGAAACCGGATTTTTGGCAAAGGAAGGGACCAAGGGGGTTCTGGGTCTTCACACCTCTACATTTATAAATTAAAAAACTAAAACTAATTCCAAATCATGTGTAGGGTAATTTATCTCATGAGTTTTCAACTGACACAAATCATAAGATTTTACGTGATCATTTTTCATTAGGAAAAACCAAGTCCTTTCATAGAATAATCTCTATAGATAACAAAATCATCATCTTTGTAAGGTCGTGTGAATGTTAGAGAATTCATAAATCAACAATTCAATTTCTAAAATAAATCATCAAACCCTTTTTTAAAAATTAAAATTAACCTATTCTTAGTTAACTTATTCAATGGGATACATAAAAAAGAAATTATTAGAAAACCTTTAGTAATAGCTTACTATACTAAGAAAACATTGAATATCAATTTTATGTGTTGGTCAGAGATATTCTTCCACAATGATCATTTCATAAGGATCAATAGTTATGCCATAATTAGAAACAACGTGACCAAGGAATGAAAATTTTCACCACAAAAACTCAAATTTGATAAATTTCCTATACAATTTCATTAATATTATGGTTTTAAAAAACCCTATAATTACATTGATACTTATCTTTTCTTTTAAAATTTTCCAAATTTCATCAAAAAACACCCAAACAAGTCTCTAAGAACTCATAGAGTAATCTATTTATAAGTTCCCTGAATAAAACATGTGAATTAGTTAACCCAAATGACATAACCTAAAATTCATAATGGACATATCTAGTGAAAATTTAATCATTTAGAAAGTGTAATTCCTATTTTCTCAATTGATGGTCCATCGATCTCATGTAAACCTTCTAAAAATATTGATCTCCCTTGAACTGATCAAACCAATCATAAATATGAGGACAATGATACTTTTCATAACAGTGATGTTATTAATGTATCTATAATAATTGAAATGTCTCATTGAACCATCTATATTTTAAAAAAACAAGACAGAGCCACCCCATGGTGATGTGCTGGGTCTAATGAAATCTTTATTTAATAACTCATGTAATTTTTTATTCAACACTAAAAGTTCAATTTGATCCATTCAATAAAAGGGATTTGAAATTATATTACCATAAAGAACTAAGTTAATAGTATATTCAACTTCTGAATTGGTATAATATAAGGAATCTCATCATAATAAACATCAAAAAAATTATTTACCACATGAACACCATTAATCTAAAAAATTACTTTTTTTACATGGTAACATTAATTTCCATATTCTAATGTTTTTTATCTTCCAAATATGTTATATATATTAATGGTTTATTCTAGTTAAATAAAATGAATTCATCTTTAAAATAAAATTTATTAGTAGTATATTCAATCATATCATTGTAAAAAGAAATCCAATCCTTACCTAAAATAACATCAAACTCTACTAAAGGTAATACATCATGTTTTATAGTTATCTTATTTCCTAAACTATCAAATAAATATTATTTTAATTTATTTATTCTTCAAAACCTCCCTATGTGTTTTTACCATTAGTTTGGGATTCATTTCTAATGTTGGAATTTATAATTAACTAGATAATTTCTCATAAATGAATGAATGTGTGGACCATGAATCCAAAAACACATTGGAATAATCTCAACAAATAAACAACATACCTGGTACCAATTCAGTTTATAAACCAATATATATTGATTTAGTTGTAATGTATTTTTCCACACCTTTATTCATATATTCTATTTGATTCCCGTCATTTGAGTTCTTTATAGGACACTAATTTGAAAAATGACTAATCTCATTGAACTTAAAAAAATTACTAATTTTAAATTATAATTTTTCATGGTACTACTATCATCATTTTCAGTGTATTTACAAGATTTATGTCCCTTTTACAGAATAAAAATAACTTAATATAATTATAAAGTCTATCTCCATTGTTTTTTATTAAAAATCTCACAAAATATAAATTTAATTTTATTATTATCATATTTTTTTAATGGATTATTCCATTTTACTAAAACCTTGACCTCTTATTCTAGTGTTTTTCAAGGAACACATGATCATTTTAAAACTCCATTTCCACCGTCTCCACTCATCAAACATGTTTTTTACAATTTATGAACTCCCAAGAATCCAACTCCCTTAAATAAATTGGATTAAATCCTATTTAAAATTGAATGATTTTACTATCAAGATCCTGGATGAATTTTTTTTTCTTCTCTTCTAATCAAGTGAATGTTTCTTTATATTCAGCCACCTAGTCATCATCTCACCTCAATTACTCGAATTGTTTTATTATATTATGTAGAAAAACATTATGAAAATATTTATCAAGATGCATACTCTTTAATTCATCCAAATAAAGAGAATAAATATCCTTACTCTACCTGATATTTATCAACATAGACCACCACTGATCTTCATAACCTTAAAAATGTTAAACAACTAGACTGTCTTATTGATTCTCTGAATACCCCATTAGAAGTAAAAATATTTTATAGGGCTTTAATCAACCCTTCAGCTAGCACAGGTTATGATGATCATCTTAACGGTAGAGGGTGTGGCCTCATGAAATGATCCTCTAGTGACATGTTCATATATGGTCAATCTAAATGATATGGTGTTTGTATTCCTCCAATATTTACTGCCTCAATAAATTACACCATCACTATAACAAACTATTCAGTTTCTATTCTAACCATCTTAGTGTACTAATTTGGATGGTTGTTTTCCCCTATATAGCATCCTAGCAAAAATGCTCGGTTTTGTCTACGAAATACCATTCTAAAGAGACATATCATAGATGAATCCACATGATAATATTAAAATTAAATATCTTTTCAATTTTAACAAAATTAAATATTAATTATGGATATTCAATTAACTATATCCTTACCCCTAAAGTAATTGAAACTGGCCTCTCATACCTACTATATGGCGCCAAATTTAATCATTACCTAATACTGAGTTAAATGATGGATTGAAAATGAGGATCTATTTAGGTTTAGATTATTAGAGAATTATGGAATATCAATAACATAACAACTCAAATATTACAAAGTAGACACTTCTACCCATGATTCATTACTTCACAAATATATGATCATTAAACAAGATTTCATTTTCTGGATAGATATATTAATTTATATTAACTCATTCTTCTCTCTTGACTATCCTTATACATTATAGAAAAATATTCAAAAACATTGGATGATCAGAAATTATCTATGACAGATATAAAATAAGTAAGGAAACTATTAGTCCATGAATATATTAAACTCATGAAAACATTTTCACAAATCATACATTTTACACATAAAACATAAACTATTAAACTTACCTCATGAAATATAATATTCTCAAAAACCTTTTTAGAAATAAAAAATCATAATGTTAACTTCTGGCATCGATATCATAGTTATATTTTATGTTTTACATCTATATAGGGAGTAACCATCATGGTTATGTTTGGAATATCCATAAAAGTATATTTTTTATCTCTCTCTGGAGAAACCTTATCGTTTAACTCAATCTCATTACCCACTACATTGGATATATATCATGGGCTCACACACTCTCATTTTATAATATAACCACAAATATAAAAAATATATTCCCATGATCCAACACATAATCAAATCAAAAAAACATGTATAAAAGAAAAATAACATTTCCACATTTCATGCAGAATGTAAAGACCCATATATTTATAGAATAATACACTTTCATATCTATTAATATTTATTAATATGATACTTTTTATATGTTAAATAGGATTACTTATTCAACATAATACACATCATGAAACAACATTTTTCTTTGAATTCTTATGTTTCACACATCTATGAGTTATACTGAGAAATAATATAATAATATTATTATTTTAAATGGTTGTTAACACATAGACATTGTAATTTTTGGAATTAACATAACTAAAAAAATTATTATTACATAAGTTTATTAAATTTATATACATTTATTCAATAAATTTTAGTGGATTAAATTACGAATGAATCTGATTTTAAGCATGAAACGCTCTTTAAATGGTTGATTTAACTCATTTTTACGGAAAACCCTTTTTTAATATATTTTATTTCATTTATATGTTACATTTGAAAAAATAAACTTTTTATTTTGAATAGGGGAATCAAAATTCACATTGAGTAATTTTTGGGTATTTTTTTTATAGTGTTCAATTTTTAATGAATAGTCAAAAAATTTACATTTTCAATCAAAGATATCCACTCAACAATTTTATTTATATGAATATATTGTACTTATAAATCTTTTTATTGTTTAATTATATTATATTAAAATCATTTAATCCAATTATGGTCATTGGAAGTAATTTCACTTTGAAATTGTACAAAAACACATGTAAATATTTGGGATGTTTTTCACTTCTTAAAAACATACTTTTTGTTTTTGACATTGACAATTAATTTTAAATTAATTAATGAAACATTTGTGATTTGAATTTTGAAAAATAGATTCCATATTTGGATTCATGTGGTCGAAATTATGTAAATAGTTACCTTTTATATTTAGGCAATATTAATAATAACTTTAGTATATATTTTATTTACCTTGGTTAAAGGGTAAATCTAGTAAATAAGGGTAAAAAATAAAATTATAACAATATTAAATTACCCTAATATATCTTCTAGCACTATTTTATTTGATATTTCTGACCATGAACATCCTTGGGTTGATTTTAGGACCCCATGGAGACAATTTTTTCTGAAATTTACATTTAATTACTTTTAATTTAGTGTGAAGGAAAATATAACCAAAGCATGTATCTTTTAATAAAGAAATTTTTTATATAGGGATATATAAGTCATATATTCGACTATAAATAGTCATTATAATGCTAAAAATATTTACTACAGTATTATATTTTATTTATTATTTTTATACATCAAGTAAATAAATTTATTAATGACCTAATGGTGATGTAGTGATTATATTATTAATTGATGAATTAAAAAATGAGATTAAAAATAATAAAATAAATTTATTTTTAATATTTTTACGACATCCAAGAATTTTATGAATTATTATGAATTATTATCATTGAATTAATGTTTTTAATGATTCATCGTGTAATTGATTTTTTAAAAAAAAATTATGATATGAATAATATAAAAATTGACATAAATGTGTTTCTAAATATATTATCATATTATGATTTAATTGTTCTAAAAATATAATATTCATAAAACTAACATATTTGATTTTAAAATTTTCATTAATAACCCATTATTTGGTCTCTTGGAAATTTATTGTAACAATGGTAACCATAAATTATATATATACATGAAGACATGTTAAAAGATAAATTAGTTTATTCGGGGTGAAAGCTAAAAGATATGGTTAATTTTCCATCCTTAAGATGTATCAAATTTATTGGGACAGAATATTTACACTCATTCTCATCTAATATTTTAAATATATTACATTGGTATTATTATAATTTTTAATTTAATTAATAATAAAATAATATTATCAAGCATTCCTAATGTGCCCCTCCTTCCACTTATGACAGGAAGACACCTCTAACCCCTAATCACACCTCTCTAACCTCTTGGCTCATCCCAACTATGTCCAAATAAGCTCCCAAAACCCTATATTCATCTATTAATTCTTAAATTTGGTATAAGGAAATTAACGAAGACCTTTTAGATTAAATACAAAGGAGTTACCTGATTTTAGATTATATATTCTCTCAAGATTACTTCTTTTATATTCCTTACCCAACCCATAAAATATCTTTATTCTATTATTTTATAAAAAATCAGAATCTTAAATATACTAGGTTTTTATTATGATATGTATTCTAACTACACTTACACAAATCTCTGTCTTATGGGTATAAAACATTATGTTTCTCTAGACAGCGAACTACTGCCTCACGAAATGATGATTATTCAATATTCCCCACCACCACTTATTGTGTCAATTTTGATGTAAATGTAATTATATATGATATATATGATATTTATTATATCTCTATACTTATATAATTATCATTTTTAACATACCTCTATTCATTTCATGTTGTCTAAATACGACAATTTCATTTGAGGAAGTATCGAATACCGACCTCAATGTGATATGACTCGTTCATGCCATACATGGAACATATAAATAATAGCATTAATGAAATTATATATGATATTATACTGGAATTATAAAATACCTATGTGTCATTTATTTGTAATTTCTTTTAAATATAAAAAAGAAATGAAAGTAGTGTTCATTCATACGTACGACTTAACATATCCATGAACGGTGTTTCTCATTTATTATATACAAATTCAATAGTCTATTATAAATACATATATAATAGATTTATATTATATCTATTATATCTAAATCATGAATATTATTCTAGATATAATTTACTTTTGAAAACATGGACAATTTTTAGTTTTAACAAGTTCTTTGTTTACGTAAGTTCCGAACATCGGAAAAATGTATGATATGAACAAAAATAATTAACTAATTATTATAGCAAGATATTAAGTGATATAAAATTAATAATAAACATGAAAGGGGATCTGATGAAAATATAAATTAACTTCAGTTTATTATTAATTAATAACAAATAACATATGAGACATGTTGGATTCGATGTAAGGGACTTCATCTCAATCTCTTTTTATTGAGGAATGTGTTGATAATATAATACTACTTCTTTTATGCAGGGTATAATAAACCCCTCTGACATTTACATTCATTAAATTGGATTTATTTATCTACGAAGCATTTAAAAATAATAATAAAATATATGTTTTTTAATGTATGTAGTGAAAATGACTACTCTGCTACTATAATCATTATTTGGCTTCCTCTATAAGCCATAATGTTTTTAAAAGGAAAATGAAACCCATTATTTTTTATTTTTGTTGTTTTTTATTTAAAATGGTTTTTTATGTGTATTGAGAATTTTAATATCTTGAAATTATTTCTTGTGAATCCAAATAAAATTTTGTTAGTGAAATGTTGATATTTTAAAAAATTTATGTGTTATTGTACTGGGACATTTGATGGGTGGTTATGTGATAAATCAGAATATGGGAGGTTCCATGATAAAACAACAATGGGTGGTCCATTATTACCTCCAATGCATTGGGTATGAAATATGGAAATTTGGTTATTTCATTTAGTGATATGTTTGGAAGTTGACTATATGGTTATTCCATTTCAGTATGTTTATGTCTCAACTCACCTATATATGTTATATGTTTCATTTTATGAGATTGTTTTATTTTTTCCGTTACAATAGGGTAAACAATGAGATTGAATTTTGTTAACTATTTTTACTACATCATAATATTGAAAAGTATTACATTATAATAAAGTATTCATGGTTTTAATATTATATAAAAACTAACAGTTTTCATTCTTAATACAGCCCTTAGTGAGCTTTTTATGGTCATTACAAGTTTTGAAATGTATTTCACATGACATTAAGAAGAATAGAAAAAATATGGGATAGAGAAAAATGTATTCTATTAAAACATGAAATGACGTCATGTTTTTTAAAAGTGTTTTTATGAAAAATATGCAATGAGTTGAAGTTTATTTTGGTAATATTCTATATGTTATGTATAAGTTATGACCATATTATAAAAATACATAATCCAAAAAAGATCCTCAATGTGAAGTATTAACATAATTCAATATTTTGTAATGTTTAAGGCTGGGGCCTTATAGTTTTCATCAGAGGTCGGTTTAGATAACTTTAGTGGTTAGAGTGTTATTTAAAGATATGTGACATAACCATAATGGTTAGAATATTAGAATGAGTCATAGTTATTTTTGAGAAATTGAATAAGTTTAAGATAACATGAATCAGTATATCTTGGTTTTTACCCTCCTAATAAGATATATAATAATGATTTTTCTACTACACTCACGTTCTCTTTTTTGTTTTTAGTAAATTGATGGATCTATGAAGAACCAATGTTGTAATTAATTTCAATGAAACTATGATAGTTTTCTGAATGAGAAACCGAATGAAATGGGAGCTGTAATGAGAAGTCTTTTGGTTATTCTTAACTAACTACCTGGAGACATGATTAACTACCTGAACATTAGTAATTTTTCTACTGAATAATATATGTGAGAAATTAATCCCAATGGATGTTTAGTTAATAATCATAAATTTATATATATTCAAAAAAATATGTGTCTTTGATATGGAACGAAACACCCATGAAAATTATTCAATTGGATGGGAAGATATTTTAGATGTGGTAATGAAGATCATAAAGCATTAACCTGCCCTAGAAAATGGATGCATTCAGTTGACCCCAAGAAAAGGAAATATGTTGATTATAAAGGATTAAATTAATGTTTTAAATGTGTTTTACATGGTCATTATACAAATAGATTTCCTAAGAAGAATATGCGGGAGGGGGATCACTTAGATCATACAAATGTATGTTTACCAATTATAAATTCCATTCAAATTGAATATGAGAAAACAGAAAAGGAACTATTCAACGTATGTATTATTTCTTAGCTCACATTTTGACATTAATGAAATCTTTGGACATTATACATATTTTTTTATAGAAAACAAGTATAAAAGAATAATGTGGTAAAAAATGGATAAAGGATCATGATGAATGTTCTGTGATAATGATTTGTACATTTTATGAATTGAAGAGTTATGTTGGATCTATGCATGTTGATATGTTTACATGTATTTATTATAGGTTTAATTTTGTAGACTTATTCCAGTATGTGTAACCCTTGAGTTTGAAATGTGAAAATTTTATTCAAGGAATAATTATCTTTTTCTTCTTTGGATATTGTTATAAAT
This sequence comes from Viscum album, assembly GCA_963277665.1. NCBI lineage: Eukaryota > Viridiplantae > Streptophyta > Magnoliopsida > Santalales > Viscaceae > Viscum > Viscum album. The sequence goes on along the minus strand of OY728119.1, from coordinate 1,727,096,622 downwards.
AACCATTTTTATAAATATCATCCTTGAATTTGAGGAAATTACAGGTTATTACTTTTTGGGATAAAAATCAGAGGTATGAGATAAAATTTTTGGTTAATATTTTTTATGGTTATTTATGATTATTTTATCTCATTTTTGGTAATGTTAAAATATTATATAGTTTTCTGTAAAAGGACAACATGCGGACCTTGTGAAAACCCTTCGCATTAGACAATGTGGTGGGAATAGAACCCAAAACCAATGTGAGATTGGGATTTAACTCCTATGGCTGGACTGTGTGAAGTCTCTGGACATTATGACTTATTCATTTTCAGTAAAATGGTTTTATGGATCAAGAATAATTTGATTTTGGGAAATAATGTTTTATAAAATGGATATCCTCAGTATGAAAATATGATTTTCTGATTATGGGATAATGGTTATTTTGGAAGACATTCTCTTTTTTTGGAACACAATGTGCTCAAGGAAAATAGAATACTATGGGATCTAATTTGTGGTGTAATGGTAAGAATTTTAATTTATATGAATATATGTTGTTATTGGGGAAATTTTATGATTTGGGTTGTTTATGGAAATAATTAACCTATAATATAGAATATATAATTAGGTTAATTAACATCAGTATGAGACTTTAAGAGTAGACGATGTTATTTGGACATAAATGTTACGATTTACTATAGAAGACTATGTGAATAAATCCATATATGGTTTGGGTTTAAATCGTAGTTTGGATTACATTGAAAAAATTTAGAGACATTTGTTTTTTTAATGGTATTTGTTGGATTTGGGTATTTTTTGTCAAATATTGGAGATTAAGAGAATTTTTTCTTTTTTTAAAATGTTAACATTTTGAGGATTATCAACTCTTGTACTAACCATTTTTTGTTTTCAATAATATCTAAATATATAGGAAATATATAATTCATTTTTTTGATTATGTGATTCTCATGATGTTGATTCTAGAACTTCATATGTGGCTAAGTCATCTTTAATACTCATCATTTGGGGAAAAGATGAATTTGTGTTAGAAATTTGATTTAAGGATGAAATAATAATTTTCATGTAAGTATATTTCCTTATGATATTAGTCTAGGTAATAGTAAAATTCTTCATCTCTATGAAAATTATTTTGAATAAAATATGTTATACTCATTATTTTATCATAATACTTTTTCCCATCCACGAATATATGGTATTGTGGTGGTTAACATTCTATTATCAAGTTACCAATCACTCTCTATTAATCTATGAGTGTTAGTTTCTTTTCTATATACATGTTTTCCTACAAGAAATCCTAGTATGTGTTATCTCAGGTGACCTTTATTATTTTCATTCTTTCTTTTAATGTGATAGTTTTAATGACACTTTTTCTGATGTGGTACATTAAATGAAATTTCCAAGCCCAATTTTAAAATTGTGAGGATGCAATTTCCAAAAGGGAGGAAGGATATAATAAACCAGGTTTTTATAGAATAATAAATTTTAATATATATTAATATTTATGAATAAGATATTAATTTTATGTTAATGAGGACACTAATTTAGATTGCATTCTCAATATGCAACAACAGGTTTTTTTGAAATCTAATGTAGCACAAACATTGAGTTATACCAAAAAATAATAATATATTATTATTATTTTAAATGGTAGTCAAAAAATTGAAATTTTAATGATGTTAATTAACATAAATAAATACATTTTCATTAAACATGTTTGTTAAATGTCTTTTTTTTTCAATAATTTTTTGAGGCTTAAAAAAGAATGAATCTGATTATAAGCATGAAATACTCTTTAAATGGATGATTTACTTCATTTTGATGGGGAACCCTTTTTAAATCTTGTTTATTTCACTTATAAATGCCCCAATTTAAAAATTAAACTTATTATTTATAATTGGTACATCAAAAATTACTTTGGATAAATTTTTAGTATATTTCTGATAAATGTCATTTTTAATGAATAGTGAAAAATACTTCATTTTAAGTCAAACATGTCTTTTAATCTAATTTATTTATGTTATTATATTTTCATTTTAAATTGATTTAATGTATAATTAGATTATATTTTATCATTTTATCCAACTATTTCCATTGAACTCAATTTTACATTGAAATTGGACGTAAACACATGTCAATATGTTAGTAGTTTTTACTTCTTAAATACACGCTTTTTGGATTTTGAAAACAGGAGTTAATTTTATATTAATTTCTGAAAAATTTATATTTAGAATTTGGAAAAAGAGATTCCATATTTGGAAACAAGAAGTCAAAATTGTGTAAATAGATACCTATTTTAGACATTATGAATAGAAAATTCGGTAAATATTTTATTTACTGTTGTTAAAGGGTTAATCTGGTAAATAATAGTAAAAATAATATTATATTAATATAAGATTACCCTAACTAATATTTTATCCCTATTTTAGGAGATATTTCCTACCACGGTCATCCATTGGTATATTTTAGGACCCCATGGAGCCACATATGGATGAAAATGACATTTAATTACTTTAAATTTAATATTAAGAAAAATATAACATAATCATGTACATTTTATTAAAACAATTTTTTATAAAAGGTTATATAATTGATCTCTTAGATGATAAATATTTATTATAAAGATAAAAAATTTTACATCATGGAATTTTATTTACAATATTTATATATCATATAAATAAATTAATTTATGGCACAATGGTGATGTTTTGATTGCCTTATTAATGATTGATCTAAATAAATGATATTTTAAATATAAACAAAATTCTTTTTGAACTTTTTATTCCATAAAATAATTTTATGAATCATTATTAATTGTTATATATTCATTACTGAAGTGTTTTTGAACGAATAATCATGTTACAATTTTTTTTAAAAAACATCAAATGAATAGTTAAAAAATTAACATAAATGAGTTTCTAAATAAATTATTATTTGGTGATATAATAGTCCTAAAAATATAATATTCAGAATCACGACATATATTATGTTATAAATGAAATTAATGATTCATTTTGGGGTCACTTATCATTTCATAGTAAATATTGTAACCATATATTTTGAATATACAAGAAGACATGGTAAATGTATAATTTGTTTACTAAGGGTTAAATATAAAAGATATGGTTAATTTTGTGACATAAACTTGTCAAAAATCAATCGTGTAAAATTATTTAGATCCATCCTCGTCTTATATTCTAAATATATTATTTTTGTGATAATATAATTTGTAAATCAATTAATAATAAAATAATAATTGAAAAAATTTATAAAGTGTCATCCTCCCTCTTATAAAAGGACACCAAATTGAACAACTACTCATACCTATAAATACCCATTGGATCGTACAATATATTCCAAAATAACCTCCCAGCATCCCTCTCTTTATCGTAGAAGCCTCACTTTGGGAAGAAGGAAATTAAATAAGGTCTTTTATCTTAAATCTAAATGAGTAACCCGATTTGATGTAATGTCTTCTCTCAATATTCTTTTTTTATTTTCCTTCTCAAACCCCCTAAATTAAATTTATTAAATTAGTTTATAAGAAAAAAATTATATTAAATATATTATGTTTTTTTTATGATAAGTATTCTAAAGAAACATAAATAGACCTATGTCTAATGGGTATATAACATATTGTTTCTATGGATGGAGAACTACTGCCTCATGAAATGATGATTGTTCAATTCACTCCTACCACCTCCTTTGGTGTCCATTATTATAACACTATAATTATGTAAGATATATTTTCTATTTATTTTATCTCTATTCTTCATTAATTCTCATTTAGAATATATATTTATGTTTTCCATGTTGTATAAATAAGATAATTTCATTTGAGGAAGTGCAAACTACAGCCCCTAAAAGTGATTTGACTCATTCATTCTATACATATAACATATAATTTATTGATGTAATGAACATATATATGATGTTATACTGGAATTATAATATTCATATATATCATTTATATTTAAATCATTATAACATGTAATTGAAATGAAATTAGTGTTTATGTGTATGTACGACTTTACGTCTCCTCAAACGGTGCATTTAGTTTCTTATATCCATAATATTATGGAGTATTATAAATAAATATATACATGATAATATGATATATATGATATATAAATCATGATATCATTTTGTAGGAAATGTAATTTTTAACACATGGAAAATTTGAATTTACAAAAAGATCATTTTTGACTCAAGTTCTGAACTTTAAAAAAATGTTTGATATGATCTAAAATATTTACTAATTGTTATATCAAGGTAATAAGTGATATAAAGGTAATAAAAAACATGAAAAAGGATCTGATGAAAGTAAAAATTTACTTCAGTTTGTTATTCAGGAAGAACAAGGAACATGTGAGACAAGTCAGACTCAAGATATGGGTCTTTGTCTTAATCTCCATTCATAGAGGCATATTGTGATAATATTAACCATCTTCTTTTACACAGTGTAAAATAAACCCTATTGACTTTTACATTCACTAAAAGGGAATATTTTATCTAACAGTGTTTTACTAAATGAAAAAATGAATATTTTTAATATATCCAGTGTTGATGACCTATTCAGCATTGTAATCATTATTTGGCCTCCACTATAAGGCTTAATGTTTTTAAAAGGAAAAATGAAACCCCTTATTTCTGTTTTTTGTTTTTTTGGTATTAAAAATTATTTTTTTAAAGGATTCAAAATTTAAATATATTTAAATGGTTTATTATAATTTCTAATGAAATTTTATTCATGAAATGATGATATTTTAAATATTTAATGTGTTATGGAACTTAGACTTTTGATGGGTGGTTTCATGAAAAAACAAATGATGGGTGGCCCCTTTACAAACCATGTATGGGTGGCTACGTTATAACCTACATGGAATTGGGTGTGGAATTCACTCATATGGCTATTTTATTTAGTGATATTTTTATATGTTTACCCTATGGTAATTCTATTTAAGTGTGTTTATAGCCCAAGTTATCTTTATATGATATATGTGGCATTCTATAAGTCATTGGTAATAATTTGGTTACAAAAAGTGTGTGCAATGTTCTTATGTTCATTGAAGTGTTTTTACCACTTATTAAAGGTGCAAAGTGTTCATTTATAAAATAGTATTCTTGGTTTTAATGTTATTTAAAGACTAATAGTTTTCTTTCTTTATCTATCCCTTATTAATATTTTTATGCTCATCCCAAGGATCGAATTTTTTTCAGAGGATATAAAGAAAAATATAGTCAATGATGGGATCAAGGAAAAGTTATGTGGCTGAAACAGGAAACGATGTCTTGTTTTTTTAAAAAAAGTTATTCTTTTATGAAAAAATGTATAATTATTTAAAGAGTCTACTTTTAATACTGAATATTTTATTTATAAATTATGACCTAATTATCTAATGATCTAAACCTAAGAAGATACTCAATTTTAATTATTAACTTAATTCAAAATTTTGTAATTTTTAAGGTGAGATCCTTATACAGAATATATCATATTATGATATTGATATAATAAATTCATTTTCAAAACCATTTTCTTTACCAAAATGGATGAAAATTCTATATGGTATTTTCTAAAAAAACTTACAACATATAGGGGAAGCTAAATATCAAATAATAGTTAATGTAATAGAAATGTCGTTGTCATCTTATACAATAAATTACATTCATTTTTTCATTTTTTAATATTCTTTATAAAAATATATTATTTTTCAAAACCATTGAATGAAATTATAAGTTAAAGGGTTTGATTATAAATTATATAAAATAATATACTATATATTATCAAAATATTTCTCGAAGAAAGGGGATTGAGACAATGTCCCTTACCACGCCTCCAACTAATCACATACAATCTTTATATTCTGTAATAAAAAACATAAGTTAATTTATATTGAATTGAGCACCTTTTCCAGTTTTATTATTTCTTTTATATAAAATATTACCATGTTATAAAAATTTCATAATTATTTATTTTCATATCAATCATTATTCATGATATTCAGTACTTGAGTTGAAAATTAATTTAATATGACATCAATAGTCTATGTGGTAATAATTGTTCAGTCAATAAGGTTATCCTTATGATATTTCCATTCCATCATACTTGGGGGATATTTTTAAGTCAATATGGTTTCCTTATTACTTTACCATTATTTCTTGTTTTGAAAATCACAAACACCTTATCTTAATGAAAAATCTCATTTTACCATGTGTTTTACTTCAATCAACAAAATTTTATTTCCCAAGGAAATATATTCTTACCATGTTTTTTCATTGATATTATATTAATTTCTCTAAGTGTAAAATTCTGTTTGTAACCATAACCTCGGAATCCTATAAATACCTAGATATGCAACTTTCTGTTTTAGGATCCGAATTTTGATTATGAATTCTGGTTATGAACTCTTCTGAGTTTTGACTCAGAATTCAGATTAGGAATTCTAGTTATGAACTATTCTTTGTTTTGACTTTGAATATTGTATATGAATTCTGGTTAATAAATAATCCGAGTTCTGACTCTGTGTTCTCTAAATATAGACTCTAAACTCTTTCGAGTTATGACTCTGAATTCTCATGAACTCTGACTCCGAACTTTGTATGATCTAGTTCCAAATTATTGTGAATCTAGATTTTGAATTTTCTTTAAATTTATACTCTGGTAATATATGAAGTTTTGCTTCCTAGTTATTTAGATAATAGAATCTTAATATCCTTATATTATAGACTCCGAATTAATTTTTGGTTAGAAACCGAACATTCATTTTCTTACATTCTGAATGTTGGATATTAGTTATGTAACAATATTTTTTGCTTACACTTGTTTTATTAATAAAAGGTATCATGCATTCAATTAATAACTAACCATTTTATTAGTGAAATGTGTATAGGTCCCTCTGAAATTCATGGAAAACTATGACTATTGGAGGAGGGAGCCGACCGTTGAAGTCGTGCGTATAAATAGGAGGTCATTTGAAGAGCACACATATTTTTTGGAAAATATTACTCACATCCTGTTGAAGTGATTTCTAGAGAGAGGCTCTTATTAACTCTCCCTCTTTTTGCAGAAATTTTGAACGTCTTGTTCAATCATTGTTTCATGAAGAATTGATTCGTGCTACTCTGATTGTTGTAATCTACAATCGAGGGCTTCTGTGGATAGGAAGACTGATGTGCCGAATACATTGACACATAGGGCATACATGATGAGGATGACATGGGTTCCGACTAACATGATGTTTGAGGGCTTGCAGAGATAGCAAGACAAACTCTGATCTTTATATCGAGGGCTTTCCCTGGTGTGGGTAAGACAAACATTCTTGAAATTATAAATCAAGGGACCTTTATCCAAGTATGTTGGATACACTTCTCTTTGTGTTTACAAATTTACTTCTTGTTACTTGTTTTGTTACAAGTTTTCCACTACATTTTTTTCTTGAGGAAAGTATAACTATATTATACTTACATATACTTGTACTCTGATTTAGTAAGATTCTGTACACTTTACGGTAGAATATTTATCGTTATAAACATTAATTAAGATTTATTTTCTGAACCATCATTCCAGATTCAATTTCTCATAATCATATTTCCAGATTCAAGAAAGTTTGTAGAACTAGTAGCTTTTTAAATTACCTTTTTTATCCTTGTTAAACATAACCATCATTAAAAGTTCCAAAGGAATTTTTAAAATAATAAAATTTTCCCCCTATATTATTTTTTGTTTCACTAGAAAATACATATAGTATCTCTATTATTTTGATCCAAAATTTGGTATTATAGAGTATAGAATACTCACATACCATCTCAATAATTGGTATCACAGGAGGTGCACTTCAATCCTGGTCCAACCTAACAATTTTATTCAGAATATTGGTTCAATATTCATTAATATCACGATTAGTTTTAGAAGAGAATTATTCTTCCTTTTATTTTTAGAATCATATTTATCAGACTCATAAAGATCAGATTCATAATTTTTTAGAGATAATATAGTTTTATTTTCTTTGTTGAGGAATATTTTCCTTCGTTACCAAATTTTTTTACTACCATTTTTCTGTGGAAAGATTTTTTAATGATGGAAAGAATCAATGTTGGTTCTCTTGACAACTTAAATCCAACAAGACCACCGATTTTTTATGGGAATGATTATGAATACTGGAGAGATCGCATGAATACTTTTATTATCAATAATAGAGTTGGAAATTTTTTAATGCTTATTAGAGGATATAAAATCCCTAATAAGGATGTTAGTACCTTTAACAATCAAGAAAAGCATGAATATCAACTGAATTTTATGGTATTAAATACTTTACTTTGTTCCATGATGAGAAATATATATCCAAATTTCATCTTGTGAAGCACCAATCAATATTTGGACAACACTTGAAGTTACTCATTTTGGTACTTCTTATGTTATTGAAACTAGAAGATCCATGCTTAGTGCGGAATAGTATGGATTTAACATAACTTATGGAAAACAATATGCAAGGTGCAACGAAGATTCATGAATATTGTGAATAGTTTACAATCCATGGGTGAAAATGGATTAGATGATGAAGCTCATGTTGATAAAATCAGAGACATCATGCCCAATGAGTGGAAATCCAAGATGAATACTATTGATGAGAACAGAAAGGTTATGTAGATTACACTTGATGAACTCTTTGGAACTCTTATTCAATATGAGACTAGAATGAAGAGAGATGCTGATAATGTAAAGAAGATGAATGGAAATGGTAGTTTTTCTTTTACTAAAACTTTGAATCACATGAATTCCAAGACTATTGCGAGAGTTACTAGATCCAAATCTGATAAGGTTATTATTAAATCTGAATCTATTGGAAGTGAATCTTCAGAAAATGATCATTCAAATGCTTCTCGATGGATTAACAATATTGGTTGCTAAAAGAACATTTAATCCAGATATAATAAAATGTAATGTTAAGACAAGAAATATTCAAAAGTAACATGTCATGAATACAAGAGAGCTGGACATATAAGGATTGATTGTCCTATGCTTAAGAGAAAAGAAAGAAAGGAAATGCTGAATCTATGAAAAATATATCTTTTAATTCTAATGATGGTAAATATTATAAATCTTATAATGAATAATCCTCTTCAGATGAAGATGATACTTTACCTTCCTACGAAGAAGTTTCTAGGTTTTCCAAACTCCTTGAAATTGAGAATTCAAAACTCATGAAAAATATAATGAGTAAAATTCTAGAAATATTGTTCTTACTAATGAAATATTTGATATTTATAAATATATTGATAAGAAAATTTTTGATTTTGAATGTATTTAAAAATATCTTGACGATGTAAATTCTGAGAAGAGTAAACATTCTAATGATCTAGAAATTAATTTCTAAGAAAAATGTTTTCGTGCTAAACTCTAGTTCCAAATTTAATGTTTTAGAAGACAAGAACATGGTTATCAATCTAAAATCTGAAATTTTTTCCTTTAGGAAGTGTTTGTAAAACATTTTCATAGGTAAGAAAAATGTTGATAAAATTTATTCTCGAATATGACCTTTAAGGAATAGTTCTGGTTTTGGTTGTACTAGTTCTAAAATGATTTTTAGGAATAATTATTTTGTTCCACAAAGTGCTTATTTTTTCACAAAGTGTCAGTGTGGTGGAAAATGGTCATAGAATTGTTCCTTAAAAACTCAATCATTAGGATTTCATAAATCTTATTTTTATAAGAATATGTGATTGCCAATGATTTTCCTTTCTGAAATTTCTGGATGCAAGAAAGTTTGGATTCTGAAAGTCTAACTCTTTTGTTTTCAAGAAAATAGAGAGGGTACCAACAACAATACTTGGTACATGGATAGTGGATGTTCTCAGCATATGACTGGTAACAGAAAATATTTTGAAAAGATTATCAAGATGAAAGGAGGAAATGTAACCTTCATAGATAATGTTCAGGGAGAAATTATTGGTATAGGTAAAATCATTCATCTTGGAAAAACATTGATTTCAAATGTTTTACTTGTTAAGGGTCATAAGAACAACCTCACTTCCATAAGTCAATTATGTGATGAAGGATATATTGTAATTTTTAGGAATGATAAGTTCTTAGTACAAAATTCTAAGGAAGAGTTTATTCTTTCTACCCATAGGGAAGAGAATGTAGACACACTAAACATAGAAGTCCGTAACAGCCAAGATCTTCCTTGCCATAGTACAATGGATGGTCAGTCTTGGTTATGGAATAGAAGGTTAGGACACTGTAACCTTATGAACCTATGCAATATTTCAAATAAAAGGATGGTAAAATATCTACCAGAGCTTCGATTTTATTTTTCAAAAGTTTATGACCCTTGTCAATATGGAAAACAACATAAATCGTGTTTTAAATTAATTGGTGATTTCTCAACTACTGATGCATTACAGTTAGTACAAATGGATCTCTTTGGTTCTACACAAACTGGATGCGTTGGTGGAAGGTATTATGTATTTGTTTTAGATTATGATTACACTAGATTTATGTGGGTCTATTTTCTAGAAAACAATTCTAAATACTTTACATATTTTAAAATCATTAGAGCCTAAGTTAAAAATGAGGAAAACCTTAAATTGAAAACTATTCATAGTGATCATGGTGGAGAATTTAAAAATTATAATTTTGAAACTTTTTGTAGTTAAAAATGCATTACTTGCAATTTCTCATCACCAAGAACACTTTGAAAAAATTGTGTTTTTGAAAGAAGAAATGTAATTTATTATGAGATAACAGAAACCATGTTTAGTGAATATTCATTAGAAAGAAATTATTGGTCAGAAGCTGTATGTACTTCTTGTTGTACTATAAATCGAGTTTTGATTAGATAGTTTCTTAATAAAACTCCTTATGAGTTATGGAATGGTAGAAAACATAAACATTCCTACTTCAATGTTTTTTGCAGGAAAGTATTCATTCTGAATACAAAATATAATCTTTACACATTCGCACAAAAATTTGATGAAGGAATTTTTTTAGGCTACTCCACAGTTTCTATAGCGTATAGAGTTTTCAATAAAAACACGTGTACTATTGAAGAGTCATTACCTGTGAAATTTCATTAAACTAACCCTTTTGTTTTTAAACAACCCGAAGATACATCATTAGATGTGTTTTCAAAAACTGATTATCAACCTTTGTTAAAAGATCCTACTGATAAAGAGAATGTCCAAGAATATGTTTCTGAAATAATTACCCCAAAATATTTTCTACCCTGTGTTGATGACCAGGTTTTACATAACCAAAATCTGGTGTTTCTCAAGAATCATCCCAGTGATAGTATAATTGGTGACATGAATCAACATGCAAGGACTTAATGTTCCTTAAGAAATGCTTTATAACATCTAGCATTTATTTCCCAATTAAAACTGAAAATCACTGATGAAGCTTTTTATGTGGTGAGGATTGGATAAAAGCTATGCAAGATATACTGAATGAATTTGAAAGGAATAATGTTTAGACCATGGCTGAAAGACCTAAGGAAACCTTGTAATTGGAGTAAAATGGGTTTTCAGAAATAAGTGTGATGAAAGTGGAATCATAAATAGAAATAAAGCACGATTTTTTGATAAATGCTATAATCAACAAGAGGGAATAGACTATGAAGAAACCTATGCTACAGAAGCTAGACATGAATCTATTAATATCCTTCTTTCCTTTGCAGCAATCTAAAATTTTAATCTTTTTCAAATGGATATGAAATGTGCTTTTATTAATGGTTATGTTCAAGAGGAATTTTTTGTTGACCAAGCCCCTGGTTTTGAAGATAAAAAACATCCTGATCAAGTTTTTAGAATTACTAAAGCTTTGTATGGACTTGAGAAATCCCCTAAAGCCTGGTATGATAGAATTTAATTATTTTTTCCTCAAAATAATTATGTTAATGGAAATACAGAACCAAACATTTTTATAATGAAAGATAAGAAAAATATATTGATTCATTAAATTTATGTTGATGAAATTATATTTGGCTCAACTCAAGAATCGTAAACTGATTCTTTTATGGATCTAATAATGTCTGAATTTGAAATGAGTATGATGGGTGAGTTAAATATTTCCTTGGTTTTCAAATCTCTGAAAACCCAGAAAGAATCTATATATCGCAACATAATTATATTAAAATTCGTGATAGAATTTAAAAAAATTCGTAATGATGTTTTTCATATTTTTCATAAGGATTATTTTCATATATTTCATAATGATGTTTTTTCATGTTTTTCATAATGATGTTTTTTTCATAATTTTCGTAATGAATTTTTTTTCATGTCTTTCGTATTGAAGAGTTTTTCATATTTTTCAAAATGAATTTTTTCTCATATTTTTCATAATGTTTTTTTTCATTTTTTTCTTAATGATGTTTTTTCATATTTTTCGTAATGATGTTTTTTATATTTTTCATAATGAAGTTTTTCATGTTTTTCGTATTGTGGTTTTTGGCACTTAAAATATTTTGTAATGGAAATTTGCGTAATTATGGTTTTCTTAGTTTTTTTTTTCTAAATTTCATCAAGGATAATTATTCCTCAATATAGACAATATTCCTGGTAATCCGAAATATATGATTTCTTTCTTAAGATTCTATAGTCCTCATTTCATTGCTGGTATTTTCTTGTGTGTTTTAAATTTTTTGGATTCTAGTATTTATAAATCTAATTTTTTTCCTTTAAAAACAACAAAAAATTTGATACTACCAAATTTTCCTTGCGGCTATCCTTTCAACCGACATATCTAATCAGAATAATTTTCAGCAATTAGATTGAGTTTTAACGTTCAACTATCACATCGATTCCTATACAAAAGACCCCTGAAGGGTGATCCCACATCAATTTCAAGCATTTGCGTATCAAAGCTCTGCCCTCATAAAAATTCCCATTCAAAACTTCTCAATTTTTTCTCATGTCTGAATGTCTATAGAAGAATCCTCTCAGAACAATATGTCTACTGTCAAGATGATTGCAGAGTGGAAATTATATAGAGAATGACTGGTGCATTTGAATTTCGTCAACAATTATGAACCCATTATCTCCAAAAACATCAAGCATTACAAATGGAAAAGTGTTTCCATTTCTAATCCAGGGGCTCAAGACTTGGTGTATCAGGATTTACTTATTATGTTCTATGAGTCGATTAGTTTCCTTATAGAAGAAGGGAGGGATATGTTTTCATTGAAGAGTTATGGAAAAACCTATTCCCCTTCATACACCAAGGCCACATGCTTAGTGGGGCAGTCTTATGGAGGGGAAGTCGAGTTCTATTCCAAAAAGCATCTATATATTCAAGGAAATTTTTTAAATGTGAAGGATTTGGAGTGTCTTGGACTTTAAGATGTGAGGACTACAAATATTTCTCATTTATCTACAAATAATCGGATCTTTGAGTTGTTGGTTTAAGGGTTTATAATTATGAAAAAGGGTTTCAAAGACACGCTGAAGAAGAGTGATATGTAAATCTTGTATTTTTTGTTAAATGTAAGGAAGATCAATCTGATGAAGTGTATTCTCATTAATATAGAGAATATCAAGAATGGGAACTTTAAAGCTCAGATTCTTATATACTTGGCCATTTTTTCCAAGATTATTGTTCGGTGCTTGGAGTCCTTTAAAATTCTATGCAGTTCAAAATAGAGGAATTGAAATGTTATGGTAATTAGTGATGATACATTAAAGAGGATGAAAGTGGGTTTCTCTAAAGAATTAGGAGAATTCTATGATATACTATAGGAAGATGTCGAAGATGTTCCGAAGGAACAAAAAGTTCCTGAACCATCAAAGAAAGAAGGAAAGAAGAGGAAGATAAAGAAAGTGGAAGAATAAGTGAAAACCTCTAAATCTAAGGATTATCAATCTGAACCTCTAATGACCAAGAAGTAAAAATCCTATTTGGATGAGGTTTTTTCAAAGTGGAAGGAGGATAAGAATGGTAGCCATAATTTTGTCTAGATCCGGTTTAGGCCAAGGCTTTAAAAGAAAAGACATCCAATGAGCTTCAGAAGCAAGCCAGGGAAAAGAAGCAAAAGAAGAAGATCTCAGAGGCTGATATTGTTCAATCCATTCTAAGGGATACTGAGATATCATCTGAGAATATCCATGTACTGAAATCATTCATGATGGAACCATTACCTGAGACATATGGGAAGAAATTTATCACCCCGAAAAAGCCCAGGAGAAGGTTTCTAAAGAGAAAGAAGCTATATAAGATGTACAAGTAGCTGAATGAAAAGATGATAGAGCTGATCTGATACAGAAAGTTGATTAATTTCATGAGAAGGACTGTGCTTCTATGAAATTATCAATCCAAACATCTCAACCCAGATCATTAAGGATTTATACTCCTGGGGTTGATGAAAAATCTGAAGAGGAAGTGAACAAATTATATGAGGAGAAGATTCATAATCATGATTTCATTCATCCTGATGATATTTAGGCAGGAGCCGATAAGAATGAACTGATGATTATAGAATTGTTCAGTTTTCTGAAAGTGATCACGAGTCTCCAGATAAAGAAGTTGTTCCGAGAACTAACAAGGGATAATAGGTGATTGCTAGTACAACTACAGAAGCTTTTTTAAAGAAGATATAAGCTAGTAGATCTTCTTTTAGGAAGCCTGTCGAAATAGAGGAAGAACCATCAGCATGAAAAGTATTATATTCTGAATCATCAGCTTTGGGGAATTATTTTGTCATTCAATCACTAAATAATCTTGTAGAAACCATTCCAATATTTCCAACCCTTAAATCCAGATGTCAAATTCTACAACATAGCATGAATCAAAAATAAGATTATGCATCCATGGTGATGGATTGGTGCATAATGATTGAGGCTGGATACAAGAAAGTCCATATCAACTATGGTGCATACTGAAAATCTGGTAAGATAGTGGTCATCAGGTCAAAGAATATAGTTGATGATTTGAGAGAGATTTGATAAGTTTCAAGATGATGTTAAGGAAGATTTTGATTCTGAAGATAGTAAAATCATGTATCTCACAACCACCTTGGAGTAAAAGCTAACACTTGAGCATAATACACGGATTCAACAGGTCAAGGATCTAATTGGGAAGTTTTACCCTTCCTCTCAAAGATGGAAAAGGGAACGGGATCTCTGGATCAAGATTGAAGAGAATCAAGTAAAGCAAGATGACTTTTTGAAAGCGCGGGAAGAGGATCTGAAGGATCAAGATGATATGATCAATGCCTTAGTGAAGTAAGAAGAGGAATAACACAATGAGTTAAGAAGCTGAAAACCATTATGAAGAAATTGATACCCAAGGAAAAGGAAGTCAAATAAATCTGATTTTTTGTTTTTTTTCCCTTGTACAATTTCTTCATATCTTAATGAAATTTTTCTACTTATTCTTTCTTTGTATACATTATACTAATATTTCAGGTACTATATTTTTTACCATTCCCTAAAATTCTTTTTGAAAATTACACTACTGGAATGGAGAGCTATACCAACAGTTTGGTGCCAACGGTTTTAGAAAATCGTTGGCATATGTGGATTACAGACCACTTTCCCAACGGTTTCATTAAACCGTTGGGATATCTCACTATGGGAAAACTTTTACCAATGGTTTATGTAAAATTTTGGGAAAGCTTGATTTCAACCAACTTTTACAAACGGTTTACATTAAACCGTTGGCATATGTCATTAAAACTAAGGCTTTTCCCAACGGTTCAACAAAACCGTTGGGAAATCTTGACCTTAAACCACATTTTCCCAACTGTTTAGTAGAACCATTGGGAAATCTTCATATTCAATCATAGTTTTCCCAACACTTTTTAAAAACCGTTGGGAAAAATTCTCTCCAAATACAGTGAGCCCCCAATTCTCTCTTTGTGCGACTGCAGCCCTAATATTGATTCTCTCCCGGAACTCTCTCCTTACAGGTATTGGAAACTCCATCCATCCTCTTCAATAAAACAACTTTTTTGTTCAAGACATCTGTTCAAGACATCAAATCTGTAAGTCCTACCTCAGTTCTAATTTTTTTCATCTATCTTTTCTATTTTCTATTTTTATTTGACCTAAATGGGAGAGATCTCTCTATACCCAGATTGAGAAAGTCATTCCACTTGATAGATCCATATTAAATCAAATAATTTTGTAGTTCTACACTCTAAATATGTATGTACTACCTTTGTTTAAATGTTTTGCATCTATAATTTTTGTTTTCTTTTTTAATTTGGTATAAACCTATTTGTGATATTTATGGCATGGAATACCCAACAAGTGCACATTGATTTGTTTTTTTGTCTTTCTTCAATACTTATGTTTCATGATTGTATGGATCAACATTATTTGAATTCTACATAGCCAATCCTTTCCTGTATTTAGTGAACCATATGAACCAATGGAGGTGCTGGTGAGATGTATCCCCACTCAAAGATGATAAAGAGTTTGTTTAGTCATATTGTCTCATGGTATTTAATGGATATAAGTATGTTTCATGTGAAGTGATTGTGGACGGTTGGGGTAGTGGTTTAGGTGGTTTTCCATTTTTTAGTGGGGTGATATGGTAATATCTATGGACTTTAGTTTAGTTCAAAAAATGGATATGTGTATTGTATTTATAGTTTTTATTTAAGGAATAATGGGAAGGTTACTGATATTGAGGATGAATTGGATGTTGGTTGGGTGATGGATTGGAATTTTGATGTTGTTTGGATTGGGTTTAGATAATTTTCAAAAAATTATATGGGGATTTTCTCTCTTTAACAAAGCCCCCTCCTCCTGGACCATGGACACCCCCTCTTGGACCCTAGACACCCCCCTCCTGGAACATGGATAGCCCACCCCCTCTTTCTTGAAACCTGGATAGCCACCCCCCTCCTGGACCCTGGACAACCCCCTCCACCCTCCACCCAAGACCTTGTATAGTCCCTCCTCCACCCTCCACCCAGGACATTGTATAACCCCTCCACCCTCCTCCATGGTCCCCGGACAGCCCCCTGGACACCCCCTAGATAGCCCCCACCCTCTTCCTTAGACCCCAGACAGCCCCCCCCCCCCCCCCCCTCGGACATCCCCCACGACCCTCCTCGGTCCCTGAAATGTCCCCCGGACAGCCCCCTATACATCCACCCCACCCTCCTCCCTGGACCCCGGACAGCCCCCCGGGCACCCCCCAAATAGCCCCTGGACTGCCCCCGGATAGCCCCCTGAATATCCCCCTGTTATCCCCCCACCCTCCTCCTTGGTCCCCGAACACCCCCCCCCCCTCCTCCTTGGTCCCCGGATGACCCCCCCCAGACAACCCCCTCCTCCTTGCCCCCGGACAGCCCCCCCCCCATCCTCCTTGGTCCCCGGACACCCCCCCCAGACAGCCCCCCACCCTCTTCCCTGGAACCCAGAACACCCCCCCCCCACCCTCCTCCCTGGACCCCGAATAACCCCCGAGACAGCCCCCACCCTCATCCTTGGTCCCTGGACAGCCCCTCAGACATCACCCCACCCTCCCTGGACCCAGGATAGCTCCCCGGATAGCCCCCCACCCTCCTCCATGGACCCCGGACAGCCCCCCAGACATGAATAACATTTTCCTTTTGTACCACTGTGTATTCAAGTTAATGAGACTCATATTCCTTATTTATAATTCTATTACAAGTTGATTCAATGTTATACCTCATGGATGATATGTAATTGTAGGCATGTTGATTTCACATGCCTTTTTTATTTCTACGATCATGCAATGTTATTTAAGATTATTCTATTTTTTATGTCTTGAAATATATGAATTTCTTGGTAAGCTTATCAATTCATTCTCATCAAATGCATGTGATTATATTCTTTAATTTGAATACAAATCCTTGTTGTACATTCTCTATGATATGTGAATTATGCCTTGTTTGATTTGGTTTACTTGTTAATTGTTAGGATAAGACATGGGTTAGAAGTTATGGACTCATGGATGGACTCGTCATGCTTAGGGAGAACGATCCATGAGTCATATGTGACGTGTATGATTCAACCCCGCCAAAAACTGAGCCACGGTGTGGCCGGGACTACTCGAACTGTATCTCTTTTGTTAAAAATGTAATAAATTGTAATTGAAATCAACAAATGACATACGGGAAACGGAACAAACGCCTTCTTATTCTATTTAAACGTTAGGACAATGATCCATGGGTCATATGTGATGTGTATGAATCAACTCCGCCTTAATCCAAGGCGTCGTGTGGCCGGGACCACCCAAACTGCCTCTCTTTTGTTCAAAATGGACAATATTTTACGTACATACGCCAAACCAATCAAACAGATTCTGATTGTATTTAAACATTATGAAAAGTATACCTGGATCATATGTGACGTGTACGAGTCAACCCCGCCTCAATCCGAGGCCCGGTGTGGCCGACACCACTCAAAGTGCCTCTCTTTTTTTAAAATCTATTTAATTTTAAGTGAAAACAACAACTAACATAGAGAAACCGACCAAACGCCTACAAATTATGTTAAAACATTAGGAAAACAATCCATGAGTCATATGTGACGTGTACGAGTCAACCTTGCCTCAATCTGAGTCATGTTGTGGCTGACACCACTCAATGTGCCTCTCTTTTGTTTAAAATGAACTTAATTTTAAGTGAAAACAAAAAATCACATACACCAAACTGACCAAACACCTACGGATTTTATTGAAACATTAGGAAAACGATCCATGGGTCAAATTTGACGTGTACGGGTCAACCCCGGCACAAACCGAGCCACGATGCGGCCGAGACAACTCAAACTCTCTCTCTTTTTGTTCAAAATGGACTAAAGTGTAAGTGAAATCAACCACTGGCATACGGGAAACAGACCAAAAGCATTCAGATTCTATTGAAATGTTAGGAAAATGATCTATGGGTCATATTTCAGGTGTATGAATCAACTATTCCTTAATTCGAGGCGACGTGTGGCCGGGACCACCCAAACTGCCTCTCTTTTGTTCAAAATGGACAATATTTTACGTACATATGCCAAACCGAGCAAACGGATTCTGATTGTGTTTAAACTTTATGAAAATCATACCTGGATCATATGTGACATGTATGAGTCAACCCTGCCTCAATCCGAGGCCCGGTGTGGCCGATACCACTCAAAGTGCCTCTTTTTTTATAATGTATTTAATTTTAAGTGAAAACAAAAACTGACATATGAGAAACCGACCAAAAGCCTACGAATTATGTCTAAACTTTAGGACAACAATCCATGCGTCATATATGACGTGTAAAACTCAAACCCGCCAAAAAATGAGCCACGGTGTGGCCAGGAATACTCAAAATGTATCTCTTTTGTTAAAAATGGACTAAATTGTAAGTGAAATCTACAACTCACATACGGGAAACGGACCAAAAGACTTCAGATTCTATTGAAACATTAGGAAAAGGATCCATGGGTCATATGGGATGTTTATGAGTCAATATCGCCTCATTCCGAGCTACGGTGTGGCCAGAACCACTCAAACTATCGCTCTTTTGTTTAAAATATATATTATTTTAAGTGAAAACAACAACTAACATAGGAAAAACCAACCAAACGACTTCTTATTCTGTCGAAACATTACGAAAATGATCCATGGATCAAATGTGATGTGTACGAGTCAACTCTGCCTCAATCCGAGCTGTGGTGTGACCGGGACCACTCAAACTGTCTCTCTTTTGTTCAAAATGGACTAAATTGTAAGTGAAATCAACAACTGACATACGGGAAACTGATCAAACACCTTCGGATTCTATTTAAATTTTAGTAAAATGATCCATGGGTCATATGTGATGTGTACGGGTCAACCCCACCTCAATATGAGGCTTCGTGGGGCCGGGACCACCCAAACTCCCTCTCTTTTGTTCCAAATGGACAATATTTTATATACATATGAAAAACTGATCAAACTGATTCCGATTGTGTTGAAACTTTAGGAAAATGATTCATGCCTCATATGTGACGTGCATGATTCAACCCCTCCTCAATACGATGCCCGGTGTGGCCGAAACCACTGAAAGTGCCTCTTTTTTTAAAAGTACTTAATTTTAAGTGAAAACTAAAACTGACATATGGAAAACCGACCAAACACCTAAGGATTCTGTTTAAACTTTAGGAAAACAATACATGGGTCATATGTGATGTGTACGAGTCAACCCCGCCTCAATCCAAGCCACGGTGTGGCTAGGACCACTAAAACATTCTCTCTTTTGTTGAAAATGGACTAAATTGTAAGTGAAATCAACAACTATCATACGGGAAACTGACCAAATGCCTTCAGAATCTGTTTAAACTATAGTAAAAAAATCCACGGGTCATATTTGATGTGTAAGAGTCAATACCACATCAATTTGAGGCATGGTGAGGCCTACACCACCCAAACTGTCTCTCTTATGTTAAAAATGGACAATATTTTACATACATACGCCAAAATGATCAAACAGATTCTGATTGTGTTGAAACATTAGGACAATGATTCATGGCTCATATGTGACATGTACGAGTCAACCCCGCCTCAATCTGAGGCCCGGTGTGGCCGACACCACTCAATGTGTCTATCTTTTGTTTAAAATGGACATAATTTTAAGTGAAAACAAAAGTTGGCATACGCCAAACAAACCAAACAAATTAGGATTCTATTGAAACTTTAGGAAAACGATCCATGGGTCATATTTGATGTGTTCGAGTCAACCCTATGTCAATCCAAGCCACGGTGTGGCCAAGACCACTCAAACTGTCTCTCATTTCTTCAAAATGGACTAAATTGTAAGTGATATCAACAATTGACATACGGGAAACAGACCAAATACATTCTAATTCTTTTAAAACATTAGGAAAACGATCCATGGGTCATATGTGACGTGTATGAGTCATCCTCGCCTCAATACGAGTCACTGTGGGGCAAGGACCACCCAAACTACCTCTCATTTGTTCAAAATGGATTAATATTTTACGTACATAGGCCAAACCGATCAAACGGATTTTGATTGTGTTGAAACTTTAGGAAAATGATCCATGGATCATATGTGATGTGTACCAGTCAACCCAGCCTCAATTCTAGGCATGGTGTGGAACTTATTGAGTCACAAGTGATGAGACTCCTTTGAAAATACCTTTTCACCATATATTATAAAAGTGGTTGTCGTATGAAGATTGAAATGGGTGTAAATAATATTTGATTTATTGAAACTGTGATTCAACTATATTGGATGATTTTTTTCATATGAAGATTCAAAGGGGAATTATTCCCCATGACTCTAATCAAATAGGTGGTGTAATCAACTAGGTGGTGTTATTTTTTGTTGTTTTAAGAATGTCACTATTTTTAGTGCTGTTTTTTATGCAGGTGTATGCACTGGAGGGGCTACTGGAGGGGCTGCTGTGCAACAATTCTGGAAATACTGAATACCAACGGTTGTAAACCATTGGTATACTTTGAGAAAGAATTATACCAATGGTTCGATAAACCGTTGGTAAAAAACCATTCTTAAACATATCCCCACGGTTTCGTTGAAACCGTTGGGAAAACATCTATACCAACGGTTTACAACCGTTGGTATAAGATCAAAACCATTGAATTCCCAACGGTTTTTTGAAAATCGTTGGGAAAAATACTATACCAACAGTTTTGAACCGTTGGTATAAGATCATAATTATAGTATTCCCATTGTTTTAGAACCGTTGGGTAAACCTATACCAACGGTTCTTGTTGAACCGTTGGCAAATCCATACCTAGATTGGGCTATACCAACGGTTTACTACAAAACATTGGTATATATCTTTCCCCACGCCTTACTTCCCTACGGTTTGGAAAACCATTGGTATAGAATATACCAACGGTTCTCCAGCCTATACCAACGGTTCTAAACCGTTGGTATATCCTTTATTTCCAGTAGTGTTACATAGGGGAAGAAAGGAAAATGAATTCCAAAAAAAGAATAATTGTCCCTATTTTAGGGTGAGTTTCTCTAAGGGGGATTTTTCTTTACAGATATTTTTGTACTCATGATAATGAAAAATATCATTCCAAAAAACTAGAATATGATCCTTAGTGTTCTAAAGCATAAGGTGGAGTTAGTCGTATTTAGCATTTCCAATTAGAAAAGGGAGTTATGTTTTATTTCAAAATCTAGAAAAAAATTTCTAAGACCTTATATTGTTTTTCGTAAGGATGTTTGTGCTTTACAAAAAGGGGAAGATTGTGGAGTCAATAAGGTTTTCCTTATGAAATATCCATTCCTTCATACTTGGGTGAGACTGTTAAGTCAATTAGGATTTCTTATGACTTTACCATTCCATCATGTTTTGAATATCTCAAAAACCTTTTCTTAAGGAAAATCTCATTTTACAATGTGTTTTACATCTATAAGAAAAATATTCCTTCCCTAAAGAAATTTATCTTTACCATGTTTTCTTATTGTTCTTTTATTAATTTCTCTATGTGTAAAATTCTGTTTGTAACCAAAACCTCAGAATCCTATAAGTACATAGATATGATGCATTCTGTTTTACGATCCGAATTCTGATTACGAATTCTGGTTACAAACTCTTCTATTTTTTTGACTTAGAATTATGATTAGAAATTATAGTTACGAACTCTTCCATGTTTTTACTCCGAATACTGTATATGAATTCTGGTTACCAACTCTTCCATGTTCTGACTCTGAGTTCCTTGAATATAGACCCTGAGCTCTTCCGAGTTCTAACTCTGAATTCTCATGAACTATGACACTGGAATTTTTAAGATCTGGTTCCAAATTCTTGTGAATCTAGATTATGAATATCCTAGAAATTAAGAATCTAGAAATCTATAGAGTTCAGGTTACGAGTTATTTAGAAAAAAGAAACTCGAATATCCTTTTATTATAGATTCCCAATTCATTTTTTATTAGACTCCAAACATTTATTTTCTAACATTATGAATATTGGATTTTAGATATGTAACCATATTTTTTCTTACACTTATTTTATTACAAAATGGTTTCATGAATTAAGTTACTAACTCACCGTTGTTTGAGTGATATTTGTACACGTACCTCAGAAATTGAACAAAAAATATGACCGTTGGAGGAGGGAGCCAACTATTGCAGTTGTGCTGATAAATAGGAGCTCGTTTGAAGAGCTCAAAAATTTTTGGGAAAATCGTACTCATAAGCTGTTGAACTTATTTCTAGAGAGAGAGGCTCTTATAAACTCTCATTATTTGTGAAGAAAGTTTGAATGGAATGTTCAAACATTGCATCGTGATGAATTGATTCGTGATACTCCAATTGTTGCTATGTACAATCGAGGGCTTCCGGGGAAAGGAAGACAGAGGTGTCGACAACCTTGTGGTTCAGGGCTTGCAGAGATAGAAAGACAGAATCCGATCTTTTTATCAAGGGCTTACCCTAGTGTAGATAAGATATATTTTCTTGAAAGTATTAATCAGTGGACCTTTATCCAAGGTTGTTGGATACCCTTCTCTTTGTGTAAAAAGATTTACTAATTGGTACTTGTTTTGTTACAAGTTTTCCACTGCATTTTATTTTTTGAGGAAAGTATAACTATCTTATACATCCTTATACTAGTACTATAGTTTAGTGAGATTCTATATTATTTAAGGTATAATCATTATCATTGTAATCTTTCATTATGTTTCATTTTCTGGAACCATCTTTCCGGATTCACTTTCACAGAATTATATTTTCGGTTTCAAGAAAGTGTGTAGAACTAGAGGTTTTGATAATTACCATGTTTAACCTGGGTAAAAATAACCATTACAAAAAGATCCAAATGAATTTTTAAAAGATACATTTCTCCCCCTATTGTATTTTGTGTATCACATGATACTACATATAGTATCTCTATTATTTCGATCTACATTTGGTATTATAGAGTGTATCATACTCACATAACATCTAAAAAATAATTGTATAATATCTATAATAATATTCATGACATAATAATAAATTATATATATAAATTATACTTTTAAATAATACTATTTATTTAGGTAACAGAAATTGAAAATTTTTTAATCCAGGAGATATTAGGCCATGCGTACGCATGACTAACGTTTCCATTTTTATTGATCATTATAGAAATAAGTTAATTTTTGTTTTATCATTTCATTATAATAATATTAGTTTTAAAATCATAATAATCAATTAATTATAGTTATATATATCATACTAGTGATGTGGTGAATAAAAATGATTCACATCGCTTTTTAGATCTTGTAGTTCACACATACACACTTATGATGTTATCATTCTTATGTGCATGAAATGTCAGAAAGTAATGAATTAAATATTATGTTATAATGATAAATAATTTATTAAAATAATCAAAGTAGAAATTCATTTAATATTACCAGTCTTGAGATATGATAATAAAAAATGAATTATATTTTTTTGCGAGATGGTAGTCTTTCATGCCCACGAAAGAAATGATCATTTCAATTTGATGAAATTGTAGATTTATTCTTGTGATGATATTAACATAATAAAATATCATTATGTTGAGGATAATATATATTTATTAGTTCTTCCTAGATGAAGGATATTTAATGGAAGTGCAAGAAAAAATAAAATATGTATAAATAAATAAAATCTTTAAATTTCCCTCGAATGATCCCTATTCTTAACCCATTAACTCTAATATGAAAAGTGTTATACCGAAAATAAGGCCTCAATAATCAGACTAGTTATTCTAGGAAGTGTCTTTGGTAGATATCCAATGAGAAAATTAGTTTTGGAAGTGTGAGGGGGAGATAATAAGAGTTTACTTTTATAGGATAGGGGAGGGGTATGATAGAAATTATTTGAAGTAATAAAATCAAATAAAATATTTTTATATTTAAATTTGGTACATGATAATTTCATTCAGATATAGGATTAGGATGGGTTTAAATCCATTCTTCTAATAAAAATTGGAGATATTTTTGGTACTTGATAATCCTTATCCTTTATGTTTTATCCTTTTAACTCTTACCGTTTATTATGTAATATACATTTTGAGAGTTAAAATAATTAACATGACATGTCAAAAGACTAACTAATAAGTCAATAATGATATATAAAGTCTTAAAATAAATTTATTTCAAATAAATGTTTTCTATAAATTTCAATTCATTTTATTAATATTTTTTATTTTTTAAAAAATGAATTATGTCAATTTGAAACTATTCATTACTGACTTTTTAAAAAAATAATAGAAATAATATTCCTTAAAATATAATAGTTCACCATATAAATAACATGTCTATTTATTATATACAATTCTTTGAGGACCTCAAATATTTTAATTTTTTTATGATTCAATTTTTGATATGTTTTATTTCATTCCACCTTTAATAAATATATTACTTCATCGTCATTGTGTCGTAATTAAATTTCAATATTTAATGTCTGATAATTATAAATAAATTATAATTATATAGGTAGTATTTATATATTTATATGGACTATTTATAATATAATATATCACTTATATAACCCCAAATTAATATTGTTTGAGAAATAATAGTCCTTTTTATAACATTTTTCACTTTATAGTAAATAAAATGTTATAAATTTCATATTCAAACCCACATGGCTTCAAATTTTTAAAATATTAGATTATTGATTTTTTTGGTCTATTATAACTCATCAAATAATATTAACAGTAGTGTTAGGGTAGTTTTTTATTATTATAATATTTCGTTACCTTTAATTGCCTGATTTACCTTTAACCGTTGCAAATAAGATACTAATTTTACTATTCACACAAAATTATTCTGATCCTCTTAGATCACTTTTTTCATAATTATTACAATAGTGGATGTCCATTTCGGATTATTGAATTCATATAAATTAATAAAATGAATTTAATAAATTAATATCTTTTACAGATTGAGGAATAATTTTTTTAAAGTAAAAACGATCAAAAATTTGTGAGGTTTTTTCACCCAATTTAAATTATAAATTGATTTCATTTTCCAATATTGTATTAAATGATAAAATAAATTATAATATATTCTTTTAAAATAGATAAAATAATAATCTAACAATATTATCAATGCAAAAAAAAATGCAGTTTTGAATTCAAATACAGTATTATTCACGGAAAATCTACAATAACTTTATTAGGTCAAATCATGATTCTGTTATCATGTTAAAGATGCCGATGGGAGCGGGAGCTAGGGAACTACCTAGTGCAGGTGATGGTGAAGAAAACCCTAGGGAAGGGTTCCGCGATGCAAGGTCCTTTGCAGAAGTTGTCATGGGTACTGATTTATCCACTGACTTGCGGAAGGAAGAGTTTTTTGCTCTGAAAACTTACATACACTGAGGATTAAATTCCATATCATTCTCGAAGGAGGAGGTAAACAATATTTCCTCAGATTTAAATTTCTCCTTGATAGGTAAATTCTCAAAATAGTGCACATCGCTCATGTTCCTTATAAATACTCTCGAAAAGATTGGATTCTATGATTACAAAATCGGTTTCTTAAACTCTTGGAATGTACTTTATCGATTCTCATCATATTCGAATTATTATAGATTTTGGGTACGTGTTTTTTGGAACTTTGGGAGATCCAACATGAAAGTGCTGAAATGGTCGCCCGAATATCTTGCTGGTTTTGAATCCCCCATCTCTCCAATTTTTATTTCTTTTCCAGATTTGCTGATCCATTTGTTTAAAAGGAAATATTTATTTTCTATTGCTAATCTCTTTGTAACCCCAATCAAGCTAGATCATTCTACTGAAAATCTAACAAGGCCCTCAGTTTCAAGGGTATGAACCGATATTGATCTGTCCAAAGACCTTCGGAGCTGCTTTTGGAACCAAAAATAGTGATAAGGGCTTTGTGGAGAATGTGATTTTTGAAAACCTAACAGAGTTTTGTAATAAATGTTTTAAAACTGGACATGTTTACAACAACTGTGGAAAACAAGAAGCCACCCCTCCAAAACAGATAAAGTCATTATGGGTGGAAAAAGTTCACAAGAAAATTTCTAATTCTCAGAACCGTTTAACTGTTTATGGAAAGATATCAACCCATTATAAAATCCCTTACACTTATAGTTTTACAAGTACTTATAAAGAGACTATTCAAGTGGTTGAACAGATTAATGACCCTAGTTTGGAGGTTAGGGTTGCAACTATTAATTCTCACAATTCTGAGAATCAAATTGGAGATTTTGTCAAGGATGTTCTTGATGATACAAAACAAACTAATGTGGAAAATAGGATCACTCAACATGATTCTGTTAATTTCAAGGTTTCTATCCAACATAACATGGAAGTTAACAACTTACATCTTGATGTTAACCCATCAAATGATGCATGTAAAGACTGTCTTGTTGTATCTGTTAATGTAGATCAAGAATTAAGAGAAAGGGACCAGAAAGATGACTCTGATTATAGTGGATCATCGAATGAGAAGGATGATATTCCTGGACAACTAGAAGAATATTACTTGAAATCCATGTCTAAAAAAGGAAAAAAATAAATGGTAGATGCTGATGGCTTCATTACCTCAAATCCAAAGAAAACAACAAGACGTAAAGACTACTCACAAGCAGAGAGAACCATTTCTACTAGGCCGACAGATGTCAATAAAAAGGTTTCTCCTAAAAAAGAGAGTGAAAACCCAGCATTTGAGGAATCAATCACTCTCTTATATTATTTCTCACCACTTTTCACAGAAGAAGATAATAAAGAGTGGATTTTTAATATGGTAAATAAACAAGAAATTGCTCCTTAGGAGCTACAATGGGGAATTATCAATGCTGAACAATATATAGAAGTTAAGATAATCATTTTCAATGAGAAATTGAAAATGAATCTAAAATAATATGGATGATTCTGTTTGTGAGGAAGTTCAATTGCTGGTGCTTTCTGGTTTTTTTGAGTTTTATGCATCCTACTGTGTAGTTTTATCCGTGTTTTTATTTCTAAAATCTTGAGGGTTTGTATCCGGAACTGAACTGTTCTGTTTGATTATATTTTTTGAGAATCATGATGCTGGATGGAAAATATATAGTGGTACTCTTTTGTGACTTCTTCATAGATCTTTGATTGACTTTTTCTTGGGGAAATTTATCTAGTTTTTGGCTGGCCTGATCTACAGATTTCAGTTCTTTAACAGTATAGTGTTATGTCCTTTTATCTGATTTTCTTTCATGGTTTTTGATTATGTACTGGAACTTTTATATGTGTTTCTGTTAGAGATTATGACTTATTTAGGATTATAGTGAGGTCTTTATGGAGGGATGGCTTATTTTTTCAGGAATCTTGAGATTTTGGACCTGTCTTATATTTGACAAGCTCTGAAATTCTTATGATCTTCTCTCGTGGATGATGGAAGACCTATTTTTTTGTTGCGGCACTGCCTGGATGATGAGCTTCTTTGAAGATCATAATATTTGGACTATTTTTGTTATTATCCTGCTCTGGAATATATCTTTTTACCTTCTATGGGATAGTTTGCTTCTGGATGACTCTGGTTTTATTCAGAATAGCTTACTACTGGTGTGTATTTCAAGCTCAAGCTTCCACAGCTATGGCTCTGAGATTTCTCTACACCAATCTTGAGCCTGTTAGAAGTTAGATTGCCAGGTTCTTTAAAGATGCATTTGATTTTGCTGTCATATCTGTTTCTGTTGGTGTAGTTTCACTACACCTCGTGTATTCACTGTAAACTTCTCTTTTAATAAATTCATTTTATCATGGATTGGGAAACCAATCCATGTCACATTCTTGCAGTATTTTTCACAATTCATTTAAAAAGTGAATATTTTAAAAAAATAACAAAATTCATCCAAATTATATTTTTATGTCCTGATTAAAAATAATAAGGTAAATTTTCAAAATAAATTTTATAAAACTATGAAAATTTATAATTAAAAAGGGTTCGACATCCATCAGTAGTAAAATAACTTTTAAAAAATATAAGAGCTTTTTATGATTAAAATTGGATTTATTATTATTTTATGCAAATAAAATTTATTGGAATAATGTAAAAACATTTGAAAAATATCTATATACAAAATATATTTTGTTATTTCGTTCTTTTCAACACAACATCTAGGTGTTAAACACCATTTAAAATAATAATATTATAACTGTATTGTTTTTGAGTATAACTCAATCTTGTGTAAAACATATGATCTATAGGGAACCTATTGTGGAGTGTTAGGAATAGTATCTGAAAAAGTGTCTTTCTTAATGTAATATCAATATAAAATTAATAACAATGAATTGATGTGGAAACGTCTTATTCTATAATTACATGGGATGATACATTAAAATTATGTATTGGGGATTTAAACAAGTTATTAACTTATAATTAGACCATATTAGTATTTTTATATTATATATGATTCTTTTATAACATCTAATGAATCATTAATTAATAATCATTCAATATTAATATTTTTCCAGGAGTTAATTTCGTTATTTTTCAATGAATTGTTTATCATGAATGTTATAGATCCCAAACATAGGATAAAGAGAAACTATATATATATTGATATCAATGTTATGTGAATAATTATTTTCATTATACACATATTTATAATAATTATTCAATTTTTAAAATGGATAATGAATCACATCATTTTGTTGAGAAGGAAGGTTGTACATATGCATGTGAGATATTTTTATTTAGTTAGTGGATAAAATGATAAGTAATTGGATTGTAGAATAATATTATTAAAATAATATTGTTTTATATATATCATGAATATTTATTTACTTTATCCTCTTTTTTATTCCATGGTAAGTGTTAGTGAAAAACTAATCTCATTACTTTACATGACAGTAGTCCTCTCTAAAAATGAATGATGTTGTATTATTTCATATGGAATGTAAATTAATCAGTTATATATGATATTATAATTAAATAAGTAAAATAATATAAAAAATATCATATATAAACATTACATACATTGTTATATCCATCCTTCTAAAGAGGTGATAGAAATAAAATCTTATCAGTTCGCAAAACAGTAGTCCATCAAATACATGATCAACAGTTTTGATTATTATTTGTGGGAAGAGGAGATAGTTTTTGATAATTCCATGAACCAAATATCTAATTATATTTAATATAGTATGTTTATTATATCACCTTTTGTTTATTATATTTTTATGAGGTGGATGAAAATTTTAAAAAGCTTGCTCTATTAAGGTTGTTATATTTTCTTCGAATATATATTTTGGTTTATATGAAAACTCTTCCAAATTTTGTATAATGGTTAAAAAAATATAAGATTATTAGAGTAATATGGTAAGTGATATTGGAATATTTAAGTCCAAAATAATAGTTTTGGAATTCTTGAATGTCGAGTCGATTAGATGACCATTTATAAGCTAGGTAGAGGGAACCACTGAAATTCCGAAAAAGTCCCAAGTCCACCCATTTTTTATCACTAAAAATGATAATAAATGTACCAATTTTAGTTAATATTATAGATATGATCAATATATTATGTTAAAATATTAATTATAATTTTTTTTTTCATTTTTAACCCATATATTTCAATTTATTCTTCTTGGTATACATGTTTTTCTTTAACTGTGGTAAATAATTTTTACTGTATTCACTTGTAATTATAGTAAACAATTAATTTTAAAATATTATATAATATATAATATTCATATTATAAATTCGGAATCCATTTTTAATAATTAGAATCACCAAATGGTGAATAATTTGATTAAAATGTAAACCCATAGTCATCTAAATAAACAATCATCCAAAAAAAGTTCAAAATATTAAATAACGTTTATATAAATATTAGAAATTAAATTGATTCCAATGAAATTATTTGGATTAATAAATACATAATTTAACGATTTTCTTATAAAACCACATTAATTTAAAATATTTATTGTAAATTATTTAAGAAAAAATTAATATTTTAATAAATATAATTATTTTCAATTATTCATCATCAAATTAAAAATTTAAACAAATTACCATAAATTTACTCTTTTATAATTTTGATATGATTATTTAAAAAAATGTGTATATTTTATTAGAATAAATTTCTAAAATTATTGAAAAATAATATCAAATTATTTCTACAGAGTTCGACTACACAACATTTTAGAAAAAAATATATTTTTTGTTTTGGAAAACAATACTTTTTTGATGAATTGGTTTTTATTTTATGTCTAGTCAATAGAGAATAATTGAATTTATTTTATATTTTTAAAATCATATATTTTTTTAATTTAATTGCACCAATTCATATCCTCTAACACAATCGACATGTTACAATGGATATATGTAAAAAATAATATTTCAATAAAGTCTCACATTTCATTTAAACATGTTATTACATGCATCAAAACATATCAATGAGATATAATTTATTATAAAATAAATATATCATAATTTATTGGATTGTTACCTTATCGTATATGTGTTCTGTTACATGTCATAAGTGATATTGCACAACACATTCTGATTTTTAAATCATATGGCGTTATATTATACCCCCATTAACAAATTTCAACCATGAAAATGAGTCTTCATCTCGATATTCATGGGAAAAATATTTGAAAATACTAATACTAGATATTTTTTTTAACAATATATAATAAAAATAAATCATAAAAGGATTAAAACAAAATAAAATGGTCTTATGAAATAACACACACCTAGTGTTCTATGATGGAGAACATTAATGGGTAGTGAAAACAAAGGCACATGTGAAAATATTAAATAATTACAGAGGTAGATAATGATAATTGATAAAAATAAATCAAATTATCCAAAAAATATTAGCATCA
The DNA here is from genome assembly GCA_963277665.1 of Viscum album. Lineage (NCBI taxonomy): Eukaryota > Viridiplantae > Streptophyta > Magnoliopsida > Santalales > Viscaceae > Viscum > Viscum album. Next base: position 1,727,064,885 of record OY728119.1, on the reverse strand, counting down.
GAAAATCCTTCAATATTTGTGAATTATAATAATTGAATCATTTAATTTGAATGTGATAGGATATAGTTTTTTATTCCATTTCTATTTGCTAGAGTTATGAGATTGGACTTTTATATTGATAGAGAGTACAAGATGATATAAATAGTTGATATAATATTATTTCATAGACATCATATCATTCTTTCATTTTTCTTGGATAATTTAAACATAACCTCTTACTCTAGGGAATCAGTATCCCAAACACTGAATTATTTATGCATGAATCACTAAAATTAAATTCTAATGGATTTTAAGAACCACAAAAGAATGAAATGTTATTCAACATACCATTAGTAAAACCATAATGGATATCAAGAATGAAGATACTATTTTAAATGAATATAAATATTTATATCTATAATGTTCAACATTGAACGAAATGATTAAAAAATATTATTCCATAACTAAATGACACATTATACCCCATAGAAAATCTACATTTTTATTTTCAATAAAAATTAACAGTTAAGTGTGGACGACCACAAAGTTCCATAATGAAAAAAATAAAATATATTCAAAACCCCCACTGCCCACTATAAAAAATCCAAAAATTATTGCCATCAAGAAAAAATTAGAATTTTAAAAAATAAACAACCTCCATTAATGTTTCCACGACTCCAAAATTCATGAGAAATGACAAACCTTTTCAAAATTTGAAATTTGAAAACATACAAATCATTCACATGCCTCGAAATCTTTCATCACGAGATTCCTAACACCATTGACCATCATCCTGCCTTAGTCACCATGTGAAAAAAAACTCATTGCCATAACCATCGTCAACCCATTGGAAATTATCTTCATTATCAAAACACTAGAAATCTTCTTCAATATAGAGATACTGACACCATCACCACATAGAAACCATGTTTTGTCTTCATTGTTGCATCAATTTCAATGTGCCACTAAAGAAATTATAAACATAAGAATGAAAGGAGTCACCAAGGGTAGAACACCCTGAATCACAAGTTTTGTAATCACCAAACTGACAACACTGGTGATGTACGAGACATCCACCAAAACCCACTATCTAGGTCAAATACAAACCTAAAATTGAGTACCACCCGAGGAACCAAACACAGCAGACTTATACCTCTCTCTATGGAAGAAAAACTATAAAACATGAACAAAAAACTCAAGAGTAAAGAATATATCCAACAAATGACCAGAAACAATAACACACATTTCCCCCAATCCTCATGAAAAATAATCATGGAGGGAGCACAGAATCAGGGAGAGAAGACAAGATGAGTCTCTTGAAATAGAATCTGTTGCTCGATCAACACCTCCCAAGAAACCCCGATATGCTTTTCACTAATACAATATGGGGTCTAGAGGAAAAGGATTTAGTGATAATTTTAGTGAAGAAACTTACAGATACCTTAACGAGGATCCATATATGAAATAAAAATCATTGAATAAAAATGGTAGAACAAGATGAATCATTAAGAAAAATGTAGGGGATGAAATTTCCCAATAGGAAGGTCCGTACACCACTAATCTCTACTCCAAAATCCCAAACCCATATGAGAATCCAACACAACTAACCAATATGGGTTCAAGCATGTCATTCCAGATTGGTAGAGCAGTGGGGGAGAGGGGAACAGAACAAACTAGAGGGCCTAAAATGATGAACCATATGGAAAGTATATAAAGGAATCATGCATAGAAAAAGGAATACATAGAATAGAGGGGACATCAAGAATAATAGAAACATAAAAACAATGATAGACCCTAGAATGATGTATCTGATGAACTGGGAGAAGGATCCATCACCGTCAGGGATCTCATGAAACTGAAGATGGAGGGTGAGAGAAGAGAAAGAGAGCAACACGAAAGTAGGGCCATAATATACACTATATTACAATGAACCTAAATAACCTTAACATGAATAATGATTTTAACCTCAATGGTAATATAATTCCCTTTGAAAAAACATCTAGAAAATATAATTTAACTCTTCTTTAATATTCCACTTAGTTAAACCATAAGGTAATATATAATTCAAATTGATAAAATTTCTCCTGAAAAATAATTCATCAGTACAAAATAAAATGACATGATCCAAAAATATGTTTAACAAAATAATATTAATATTTATCAATCCAACCATGTTTGTATGATTAATGTTATACTAAATAGTGTATAACATTTTCTAGTGGTAATAGAGTCACCTTTATGTACTTCGATTGTGGAATGAAACCCTGAATCCATGCAAATTGTGATGGGTTTTCACCCATCTTTCATGTTACCCTTTTCATAAAAATCATTGAAATCATATTTGATAACATATTCATAATTTTACCTAATTTAATAAATGTGTCATGAATATGATTATCATATTCAAAAATAAAAATAGCCATCAAATCATTTTATATAATAAATATATATTTCTATAAAACTCATTCTATTTCAAAAATTAATCTAATTACATAAACACCAAATACCAATCCATGGTTATCTTTTCATCTGTTATGTGTTTTAATAATAGATTATCACTATAATATTAACTAATATTTCTAGGTCATTTATTCAATTCAATATTTTCTTGAAAATCCCTAAAAAACTTATCTAGAAAATTCAATATATTTATATATATATATATATATTTCTTGATTCACATAATTCTTCAGTAATATAACATATATATTTTAATAATTCATAATCATTATTAAACAAGTAAATATGATGGTTTATATTATTCAATAATGCATCCTACCTTTCATATTTTATTTTAAACTCTTACTCAAAAACATGAAAACATTGAATCGTGCATCTCTATTGATCATATTAATGATATTTCCCTCTAGTAAAATGATAATTAAAATTCAAATTATTACCATATTTAAAAAACTAACACATTAATGATTCCATATTGAACTCGTTATTCATTTCCATTTAATTAAATATAAAATTAATTTTTCCCTTAAAAATTAATTAAATGTTTTCATTAATCTCCACACATAAACAGTCTTATCTTTCCTTTCATACATTCCCTTAAAGAATTTATCCCTATTCTCGACATATAAATAATTAAATATTCTTCAATTCATAATATTCACTACCCTAACACTCAACGAAATCTATAATTATCTTAATTAGTGATTCCCAGTGTTGGTTAAAGTGAATGATATTAGTCGTATATCAAGATTATTAATTATAAGTAATAAAAATATTTTTAATCAAGTCGGCATACCATTTTTCTCTAATATAAAATTATTATATCACATTTATTAGTAGCCATGTTTTTTGTAGTTTCTACCATTGACTAAAATTTCAATGCATATTAAGAGAAATAATAATCATATTAGAAAAATATATAATAATGTATAATACTGTAAATGATATCTAAAAAATTAATCATTCTTCTCAATCTATTACAACTAGTCTTATAAAACGTAATTCATGGTTATAATCATGTCAAATAATTCTGGTCATTTGTATAGATTTTTTGAATTTCTAAATCAAATCACCTCGGAGTTATTGGATCAATGTTCAGTATGAACTTTTATTATTAGTCATGAGGTAGAATTTATAAGGTTTTCTCTCGAGTAATCTTAAAATTAAATCATATAATAATTTTATTACATAAAATTTATGTGAGAAAAATTTACAATCCTTGAAAATTCTATGATATCTATAATATTAGAATCAATACCATTGACTGACCCAAGATAATATATGAAAATTAGGTATTACACATAGAATATATAATTTTAAATATTTAAACATTTCTATTTTATCAAAGTATAATATAATATATATTGATATATCATAAAAATTTATATTATAGGAATGATCACTTTTTTCTCAAATAATAATATTTTAAAAAAAATTCTCCTTGTTATAGAATTTAATTTCATGGAACTATGAATATTTTGATATAATAATAACAACATATATTGATCATATTTATAATAATTCTATACATTATTAATTTATAACATATTGGAAAATAGAATTGAATATTTTAAAACTTTTTTTCCTATAAACATTATTTTTCCTTATATTTATTTTTTTAGTAGAATTTTTTTATATAAATGTTAAATATTGATTTTCAAAAAGTTATATTAATTTTTTTCATCATAATGGTATTATTTTTATAATGGAAATTATATATTTTTATAAAATAATACATTTTTTTGAATATTTCAAAATATAATATTTTATTATAATAATAATTTTATGATATTATTAAAAAAATTCTTAATCCATAAATTTATTATCCGATTATAAAAAAATTATATTTATGACTTTGATATTGATAATAGGAACATAATTTTTTCCATCCAAAACACAGAACATAAAATAGAAATATTGGATAATTTATTGACACATGGAACATTTAGAATTAATGTTTTAGAGAATAACTAAAATCCATTTCAAAATTTTTATTTCTACTCAGTATCCAATTTTCCCACAAAACATTTTATTTATAAAGGAAAAATTTCATCATTCAAGGTAACTTACATATCTATAATTTTGAATCTATTGGTATTTCAATTTATTCTTAAGATATGTGAAATTTAATTTGAAACCATTTGATGAGAAAAATGATTCTCATTATAGGAAATTTGAAAAGTAAAATGAAACCAACATTTCCTTTTCAAATGATTATTATTATATAAGATAGTTATCCTTTATCATAATCAACATTGATCTAAATTAATAATTCACATTCCCCATAAATCATATTTAATATATTTTTTTCATTAAAATCATTATTTAAATTTCTAATGAACAAATAAACATCATGGTGGGTTTATAAGTATAACATAAAAACCCATGAATGTATTCTCATAAAAAAATACATTTTTATGCATAATGGGAATAATAAATAGTTAAAATATAGAATTTTTATCATACTTAATGGAATAAATTGATTTCAATAAATTGTTTTGACTGAATCGAATATTAATATTCATTCCTTATTTTATCAGCACAACAAAACTATTACAATAATATTTATTAAAACTCTTAAAAATTGAATAAGATACTCAGTTTATTACCTTATAATTTTTCAAAAGAATAGTAATTATCAGTCTAATAGGGGATCTATACTGGGCTCAATTATGTTAAAAAATAATTTCCAAATAGCATATCATATGTCAAAACACATAAAAACTTTCATTTGAATTATAAAAAATAATAAACTATTCTATTTGACAGAAATGATGAATAATTATTGGGAATCAATTAAAAATATTTATAAAAATAATTTTAAATTTCAGAATATGTATACATATAGTGAAATAAGAACATAAAATATGATATTATTCTGAATTGACCTGATACCATTATATAGTAGTTTCATATAAAATAATTTTTTTGTAGGAATGAATTTTTTTTCAAGATCTATTTGTTAAATAATTATTTATTTAATTTTTTTTAAATGATTGAAATAATTATTTTATAAATAGTTCAAACATATGATTCCAAAAAAATTATAATGGAAGAAAAAGTTGAATAATATTATTCAGAATATAGATTTTCTAATAGACCTAAAAATATGTTATGAAAATGTATTTGTAATAAATTTTTATGAAATATTTTTATTATTTTATGAAATATTTTTAAATAAAAATGAATAATTAATTAATAACATTTGATATAAGAAAATAATAAATGAATTAACAATGACTATTTTTTAAAACATAGTAATTTTTAGGGATGAATGGAAAAATATATTGTCAATTCAGTTTGTACTCCACATAAATGGATCCATCTGTGGAAAATAGGTTATGTCTCAATGGATAGAATTTAAGACAAATATCTTTATCCACAATTATGAATTTTCAAAAATGTAATATATATAATTCTTAATGAACATATCTAAATTATTTGATTTCATAAAAACATTTCTCGGGTTTTCAAATTTAAAATTACTTCATTTATTACATTTTATAAAATGACAAATTTTATTTCATAATTTGTTAATTCTATGTTAGTTGTTTTTTGGGAATTCAGATAATAATTTTAATCTAGAATTGTTGTGTTGACCCTGGTATAAAATTATCTTTAATTAATATCAAAAAAACATTATAATTGGATTATTATCATTTTTATTCATAAAAATAAAATTTTATAATGATCCATGAAAGCCATACATGAAACCCTATTAACATTAGGCGTTATAGTCCCCACATACACACAAATGATCTTATTATATTTCATTTAATATAAGGATAACAATAAATATTACATATTATTTGTAGAAAATTATATTTAGATCATGATCATATTATAAATTTATTGAATCCATCATAACACCTATTATTTTTTGGTCGTGATGAAAAAATAATTACATATCTTCAGGGAGGAGGTAAGCATGATATACACTCAAATAGTGTTTTTTACAATATAATTAGTATTGGAGATGAAAAAAGACTTCAAAATAACATAATAACGTTTTATATATGATATATACTGGATATTTTATATTGGGTTTGGATGGATTGAATTGTTAGGGGTATAATAGATATTTTAATGAAAATGTTCTATTGAGTAGATTACCCCTAATTTTTAGGACCGCCTCTATGTTCTTCTTTCAGGACAATGGGGATGGACATTTAAAGAGATCATAACCTATATAATGTGTAAAATTATCTTTAAATTAGTGTTATCTTGGGTTTTTTGAGCTATATAACCTCATGTGGAGTAAAGAGAGGGAAAGGGTAGTAACATGTTATATTGAATGATATTAAACACTTGGAATAAATTTAAAATAAAAAAATCATTTAAATGTTAATGTGTCACCATTAAGACAATTATTTGAAGATAATATTGGGTATGGATTAAATCCATTCAATATATAATATTTTCAAATGATGATGTTGAATTTTAATCATTACCTTTTGGTTTTACCCCATCAATAATAATTTTTATTATTAATAGTGGTGACTGATTTTGAAATACTAAAGGATTATTAATTTTTATTTAAGATTACCATTAGATCTAAAATTTTTATTGGATGATATCTTAGAAAATATCCCATTTACCTTGTTATATTTTCTTTTTCTATTATATTATATATTATATTATTTTTCATAAAATACAATAGATGTCATTTTAATAAATATACAAATATTTGTACATTAATTTCATCCAAAAATGTCTTGAATTTGAATACATAATCATTGAATGAAAAATACCACTTTTTCTAATTGTCTTCAGAAATCAGAGGAACATTACATGGCCTTAAGAAACATCCCTATAATGCCAAAGTATGTCAATTAATTCCTTGTAAATTAATAACAAGTGGTAGATGATTTTCCCACTAAAGTTAATCAACCAACCAAGAACACCATAAAAAACAACTACATTGTGAAAGAATATAGATATAAAACAACTCATGGTAAGAATATTAATATCAATACCTAATATCAAGAGTACCAAGATTGATGTCAAAAAAATCATTACATAAACAAAAGAAGAAATAACCGATGATACCCAAGGAAGCCTACAATGAATCAAAGCTCCAACAACCTCCATGCTTCAAAAAGTATCCATATTATAATGTAACATCACTAAATATGTGTGTTATATTACCTTTTCTCATATAATAATGAAAAATATATAAAAAATCACCAAGTTTACAAAGTAGGGGTGAGTACTAAAACATAGTAGGAAATCCCATTGACTTCCCTACTCTCACCACTATGAAAAGAAATGTAATACAAATTATATAAAACATTGTATACAAAGATACATCTAAATTTAGTCATATAAAATTATAGTGTATTTTAATATTAAGAATTATCTCAAAACGACATGAAATTTCATGGATTAAAAGAATTGTTTTTAGAAATCAAATCAAAAATTATATTGTTGTATCACTATTCCATTTCACATACCCACACTAAAAGACCATGAATGAAAACCTATACCTCCATATACATGTGATTGGTGAGGTATCCTTTTACAAATCCATCACACAGTAAACCAATTTTACATGGAAAATACTTCAATTTTATTTCTCCCACTAATGATGGGGGATACTCTATACCTTTCTCGATCCATAATGCACATGAAAACAGACTAATGTTATGCCAAGAACCAATACACATGAAACCAATTCAACCTTTTCAATAAATTTGTTCATTAATTTAAAACAATTCGAACATAATATTTCAAATCAATAATCCCAATTCAATTTAATAAAACCATAATTTTATTCGAAATTTTTTTATTAATCCAATTACCACAGTTCCATAAAAATTAACATTTTAAAACCAAGAAAACCATGAACATTATAAAAAATAACAATATCCATGTTTCCACAAAACATCACTGAAGAGGGTTTTGTACTATAATTTCATAGATAAAGAGGACTAAAAACATATAACCGACCTCGATACATAATTTTCGGATCTATTCTTTGATTTTGCATTGTTAGTTACAGGATAAGAAAAAATGTGCACTAAACATTTGTCATTTTCTATCTCAAATAAATACCATGAACAGTTGACATGCATAGTTTCTAAATAGTGAGCCAACCATAAAAATAAAATACCACAAATGGAATGGTTTTCATTATCTATCCACTGGAGAATGTGTAGTCACTACCCCAATCTCGTATCCCATTGGCCAGGGGTTGGTGACTATCCCCAGAAATGTGTTTCCCTAAAATTGGGAAGGGATTTTCTTTATGCCTGCAAACTCACAAACTAAGAACCTAACAAGATGAAAACCATGTATTAAAACTGAAGTTGAAAAAGTGTGTATTTCTATTAAATGGGCCAGAATACAATCCCAGCTGAAATATACAACTAAAACAGAAATCATATTCTGAGATCATCCACCAAGGATCCTACCTAATGGGTAGGTATAGCTTGTGTCTACAGCTCTGCACATCAACCAGTCACATTCATGTACCTCCTAGTCCTGGATCCCCAAAGTATCAACCACGCTGCTTGTTGTCTACACAAGAAACAATATGGTGCGGGCGAAGCCCGTGAAGGGGTAAGTATAACAATACCCAGAAGGGACCTCAAGACCCCTGATTGTCTCCATGAATTACACAGAGTAAAAAAACATAAATCGTGACCTAAATAACAAATATAAAAGTAGAGACAGCTCACAAATGTAATCAAGTTAGAGTTTAGGAATAAATATGACTAGTCTTAAGCTATATAATTTTATTTTATTAGGAAGTTTCCATAACTAAACCATGAATGAGTTGTTCCATTATCAATAAATACAGTGTCATAGGCCGTTTATCTGTGACGGGATGCTCAAAGGCCGATCCTCATTAGTTTACGCACTATTGATCTACATAGGGTCTCTATAACGATAATCCACATTGGGTCACTATGATGCTTATCCAAACATGGTTTCTATGATGATATTCAACACTGGGTCGCTATGATGATGATCCACAGAGTGTCTCTATGATGTATATCAACACTGGGTCCCTTTGATTCTTATCCACACAGGGAAAATATAATGTTGATCCACACAGGGTATCTAGGATGTTGATCCACACAGGGTCACTATGATGCTTATCCAGACTCAGTCACTCTTCAATTGATAGTCATCCACAGGATTCCCCAAACATAATGCACATGACTACCATAGAATATTCTTCTCAATATATTATTTGGTCCTCAACAACCATGATTCTCTATAATGTAGTAACACAATAGATCGCGATGTTGTAAGGTTTCCAACGTGACAGACGGTGTACAACCAGATGTCCGGTCAGTGAGGTGTAAGAATTTTAGTACCAAAGGCCTTGTTGGATTTGGTTTTGATCCTTCTTGGTCATATGCTAACTTAATCCAAAACTCAGGTGGAGTATCCTGAATGGAATATCTTGTTCCAAGGATTCTAGCACTGCAGAATATTCGTCGAACGGATGTTTTGTTTATGAGATACGACATTTTAAGTGTATCTGGCCTAAAAAGTGTCTGGGGATGGTCTAACCCATTCAGACCGACTTGACCCGACACAGTTCGACCTTGTCGGGGTCCGACCCACTTCGACTCGGTCTGGGTCCAACTCGAGTGCGACTTGTCCCGACCTGAACAGGTGGGGCCGACCCGAGTTGGTGGGGCGTGGTGGGCTCGACCATCCTTGGCCAGGCGCGACCCTCCTGGACACGTGGGGTCATCTCCCCCTTTTCAAACAGACTTATGGTTTGTTCGGTTTTTAGAGATATCACCATGTGTTTCCACCCTCTATTAGCGGACCCTTGAGCATGGGTCCCTCTCTGACGCAAATCAAAGCCACCACCTCCCTCTGTGGCATGCGAAAGTGCACCGCCAACTGCCAACGCGGTCGGCCGACACCATCGGGGTATCTACAGGCCACTATGTAAGCTCTGGTGGTCCTTTTTTCACTTCACATTTCTCCTAAAGGCCTCTTGAGATGCATCCATCACATCGTGACTTCCAGACTCAATATTTTGTCGAGTTGAAAAAGTTTACCCTAAAGAATGTGACAAAAACCGATGAATCTAAGGGTTAGGGCCTTGTTCTCTTGGCTCATGCCCTCGGCATTAGCATCATATCAAGTGGGTAGTAAAAAATACATCACATAGATAATGATTAACCCCATTAAAACATTTCCCTCTATAACCACACACAATTTCATAAGAATCACAGATAAACTCATTTAAGATGATTTTAGTTCTTCATGTTTTTCTAGAACGAGTTTTTGAATTAATAAAATCACATAGATTAATAAAAATCACAAATTTGAAAACTCATGGGATGTCGTGTCTGTGGAAAAAGAAACTACATTCATTAAATCCACCAACATTCATCGATCATGGATCAATTCCCCCAATGACTTCATTCAAGCCTTCATCATTCATTGGATGGATTGATCATTGGTGATTCATCGAAGTTCTTTAGTTTTTCCATCATGATTCATTCAATGATCCCCCAATACTCTTTTTTCAAATTTTTTATTAATCAATAAGAGGAATTAATAGATAAATAATCATTTCATATAATGGTTCTCTAATTTGGGTAATTAATTAACCATATTAATTAAACAAGGGGTGGTTACAAAATTGATGTGTAACCTGTATTTAATCTCCTCATTAAAAGTCTGACATACTCATTGGTCCCCGCCACCATCTCTCAAAAGGTGCTAGAAAAATAAAATTACATTATTATATTATTCTATTATTCAGTCAAAATTTCCATGAAACTAACTTCTTCAATCGACATATTGCGGTCGATGTTAATCCTCCCTTCAGTGAATCCCAGCTTTGCAAATTCAATGGTACCCTCAAATTTAAATTATGAGCACCAGTTCAAAAGATAAAAAATTTCACCCTTACGTTTACTTAATATAATTTTAAAGACAATAAAAAATTTGTTTCTGGCATAGTAGGCCCTTGAATCAAGTCCCTTAAATTTTTTATGCCTCAAAAATATTTCCATTTAATTAAAAATGAAAAAAAATTACATTGAAAATCCAAGTGTTTACATTATCCCCACATCAGAGATTTTTGTCCCCAAAAGCCACAGTAATGGATAAGGAAACCAATGGCGTTACTGAACATGCATATGAGCCTCCCACTCCCTTGTGATCTCTTGGAGGGTCCAATGTTGCCACCGAACTCAAAGTAGAAGAATCGGCCACACATGAATTAACAACTCTGGTCGATCCTCTCTATCTACTAGAAACTCAGCAAATGTCACCCCATCATCCATGTCAACCTCACCCTAGTTGATAACGTGGGGTGGATCATGCACATACCTCCTCATCTACAACACTTGGAAAAAAAATATACAACCATTGCATCTATGGTGGAAGAGATAGAAGGAAAGCTGCATCGCTTACTCTGTTGAGAATCTAGAAGCGTCTGATGAACCTCAGAGATAGCATGCCTCCCCAACCAAATCAACGGAAACCTCGTCGAGGTGAGACCCATAGGATAAAATAGTCTTTCTCGTCAAACTCCAAGGGTATCCATATCCTATAAGCATACGACATATGCCTGCTCTGTGTAGTCTTCATCTAGTACTAGATGATCTGTACCATCTCAGTGGTATTCCATACCAATTGTGGACCCATAATTGCTGACTCTCGAAGGTCTGTCCAGCATAGAGGTGATCTACATGGTCACACATACAAGGCTACAGACCGAGCCATGTCGATGGTGGAGTGATAAATATTGTAGTAGGATAACACAACCAATGGAAGATTACTCTCTAAACTGAATCAAAAATCATGGACTCTTGCACGAAGCATGTCCTCGAGTTTTTATATAGTCTGCTCCATCATAAAATATGTCTGAGGATGTAAGGTGGTGCTAAAATATAGCTGATTCACGAATTCCTCCTATAATACCTTCCAAAAGTGGGATGTAAAATGAGTTTCATGATCTGAGATGATCTTCAATAGATGCACATGAAGACATACAATCACTTGTATGTAGAGACGTACCAAGATCTCTACTGATCACTAATCATTGTTGGGTAGAATGTAGGTCCACTTGGTTAGTCGATCAATGATCACCCAGATGGAATCATTACTCATGGACATATGTGGTTTCCCTGTCACAATGTCCCTGGATATACAATCCCACTTCCATTATGGGACCTCATGTCACTGAGCTATGCATGATGGTACATGATTCTCAGCCTTCACTCTTTGATAAGTTAGGCATCGTGATCCGAACATCACCACTACTTTCTTCAATGTTGTCCATCAGTACATATACTAGAGGTCTTGTTACATATTCCCCACTTCAGGATGTACCACCAAGGGGGATGTGTGGAACATCGTCAACACCTACTCTCATGGCATAACTGGAACCATGTTGCATCCTCTGAAAAGGATTACATGCTCCCCACCATCATAAAATCTATCAGGAGCCTATCTTGAGGTTATCTTAGCACCTCAAGCCTCGAATTCATCATCCCCAAGTTGTATCATTCTAAATCGCTAATGTAGTGATGTAATAACTGTCATATAATGGAGTTATATTGTTTCATCTATATCCATGAATGATATATGCAATGTGGATTACTGCTCTGTCACCTCACTCAGCACCTATAGACTGGACCTCATGCAGAGTGTATCATCCACCACATTACCCTTCCCATGAGTATAAACTATCTCCAATTCATAGACTTGGAGGAACTATATCTGTCATCACTATCTCATGTTCAGGTCCTTCTATGGGATGATATACCTGGGAATCTTGTGATCATAGTAGAATTTAAAACATTCCCAATCATGTAGTGTCACCACATCATTAATGTGAAGGCCATTGAAGCTAACTCTAGTCCATGGCTAGCATATTGCTTCTCATGTTGTCTCAGCTAATGTGAGCCATATGTGATCACTTCTCACTCCAATAATAGAACACATCCTTTTCAAGACCATGATGCATCACAATATATTACATACCCAATTCCCTCCTCCTATAGCCTCAAGATTGGGGAACTCATCAGTCTCTGCCTTAGCTCCTGAAATCTCTATTGGGATATCTTCATCTACATGTAGGAATGTCCCTTAATTTTTAAAGCTAACAAGGGTGTTCAAAATCTGGTATAGTAATGTATGAATATATGTTTTCATCCATCTAATCCCGAAAAACGTCACACATTGGTCACACTGTTGGTTGATCACAAGAATTCATTATTACTATCTTCTATGGATCCAATGCAACATCAGCCTCCATGAAAATGCTTTCTAGGAAGTGGACTTCTCGTATTCATAACTATTAGTTTGAGATATTTCCATAAATCTCATGCTCATAGAGTGTATCCATAACTATCTGCAATTTCATGGAATGCTCCTCCTCCAATGCCGAGTAGACCCAGATTTTGTCAGTGAAGACTGCCACGAAGTGATTGATGTAAGACTAGAAGATCCAATTAATGAACCCCACGAACACTGCCAGAGTGTTGTTATTTATGAAGTTCATCAAATAGAACTTTTATTGCCCATACCAAAATCTAAAGGCTATCTTCAGTATGTCCTCATCTCATATCCTGAGCTTATGATAACATGATCTGAGGTCTATTATCAAAAACCGTCGATCTCTCTTCAGCTGTATTAAGATATCATCAATCCTCGTTAGAGGATACTTGTTCTTCAAAGTCACCTATCTCAGGCACCAATAGACCACACAATGCCTCATACTCACATATTCATTCTTGGTGATCAAAATTGGGGATGCCCATAGAGAAACAGTTTTCCTTATGAACCCCTTCCTCTGCAGGTACTCTAGCTATACTCAAAACTCATTAATCTCCACAGGAGCCACCCGATATGATAGAGTATATATCGATGACTTCTTAGAGTACATGTTAATGTTGATGTCTACCTCCCTACGAAGATTTATTTTTGGAACATCATCAAGAATGACATCATCATGATGGTCCACCACCACAGGATAGTTCGGACTCCTATTATCAACTACTCTGAGGGTAAGGATAGCTAACTGTTGTGTGATCGGTTACACCCAACTCAGATAAAGTCCATCCTGATCTTTAATGGTTCCCTTCTTGTCATAGATAGAATACCTAGTCCCATCCTCGTGGACACACCTCACATTACACCTAAAGAAGTCAATATGAGCAGGGACAATGGATAACCAGTACATACCCAAAATGACATCGTAAGGCCTCAACCCTGGTACTAGGATATTCATACTAAATCTATTTCCACCTATAATAAGCTCACATTACCGACACTAGTGTGTTATCATCAAAACCTCCATTAAGAGTCTCCAATCGTAATAATTGAGCCAATGGATCTATCGAAATCTCCAAGCTCCGAACGAGAGATGTGGGAATGAAAGAGAGATTAAAACCTATGTCTATAAGTACTTAAGCTAGGGTAGAGTAGACAATGATCATACCTCAAATCATATCTCGAGCACCATGGTTATAGGACCTAAATTCATGAAGTTGTGCTTGTCCCTGTCCGCCTGCTCCCGAAGGTTGGAGTGGACTACCTAGATGTGGTGTCACTAGAACCTTAAATTTCCGACCATAACCTACTTCACGACCTACTTCTCTGCCACATATACATCCTTGTAGACTCCCTCACTAAAATCACTAACTCTACCTCATCATTCCCTCGACCATCTACTGATCATTAGTAAGGCGAGTTGGGGAGTTGTGGGCCATGTAACCCATCCCACCACACGTGAATCACATTCTTCTCCTCTTCTATCATGCTCTACCTTGTGAGCTGCACATCTATAAATCTACATCATAAGGATATTATTTAGAAGGTATTCCCCATTTGGGACTCTGTGTCATCTACCTACTACCTACTATAGATGACTAAACTACCTATCATCTAATGGTCGCTCTCACCATCAGTGCCTTCTTATATAAGAAGCTATCCACCAATAAATCCCACTAGAGTGCAGAAGCCTATGATGGGTTATAGAGTAATATAAATGACACTCTGATCTCCCTCTTGAGACCCTACTCAATGGTCAAGGACCTAAATACAAGGTCTCATATAATGTTACTGGAGTAGGGAGAGAGGTCAGTCAATCTCACTTAGTACTTGGGAACTGTCAGGCTGCCCTACTGTATGTGTAGGTGCTCCTGAGTATGGACAGAGCATAATTTCGCTGGTTCGAACTCTTCCATGAAGAGGATCTCGATGTCTGTTGAAATTATGGTCACATCTTAGTGTAACTTGATCATTGGAATCCACCATCTTCCTATGATGAATTTAAAATGACTTGTTCATAGGATCACCATCTTTGTTGTTTTTGCCCCAACATGGTGGAAAACTCTAGCCACAACATCAATCAAGTCCTCAACTGCCTATAGATCTGTCTTGCCTCGAAATATAGGAGGCCTATACAGTTAGAATGTGTGAAAGACACTCATTTGGAATGCATCATCTACTAGTAGTCCTAGAGGAAATTGCATCCAAATGGTTAGTGGTGTCGTCGGTGCACCACCAGAAGGTGCTATCACTATATGTTGGTCTTCACCAAAGCCTCATCCCTAAGTGGACTGTCATCATGAACTCTCTCTGGATTCATGGCTATCTGTCTACGTAGAGGAATCATAAAAATAAACAGGTTTTCCATGGTCATTATGTTATATCTAGTGATCTGAATCAATAGAGATCAAAAGTAATATATTTCCAAACCACACACAATCTGGGTTTTCATGAACTGAGTCTGAAATTAGAATTCAAGGTCATGGTGTATGGATTTTTAGCACATAGTAGAAACACTAGACTCCCCAAACTAAAAACCATACTCAAAACACTTGACATTGGTGCTCCATTGAAAATAATAGACTCCTAGTTATTTGGTACAACTGACACCACTGATTCCACTATGTCACGAACCATCCCATGGGGCCTATATTGTGACTACCCCAAGCCCACCTTCCATAAGATTGGGGTTGGAGACATGCACCGGAGAGCAGTTTACCTAAAATTTGTATGGAATAGACTTTATGAACATATACACACAAACCATAAACCCGAAAAGATGAAAACCACGTAGTAAAATTGCAGTGGAAAAAGTGTGTGCTAGATGAAAAGGGTTCTTTAATACAATCCCTATTTAAAGATACATCTACAAAAGAAAAAAATCCCTTAGGATTTCCCATCATGGATCCTATCTAAAGGGTAAGTACATCTCATCTCTGCGGCTCTCCATGTCAACCAGTCACCTCCGTGTACTGCATGGTCCTGGATCCCTATTGTCTTAGCCAAGATATTGGTCGTCTTCACAAGACTCAATAAGGATCATGTGAATCCCAAGCATGGGTGAGTATAACATTGCCAAATATGGACCCTTAGTCCATCGATGGTCTCCTAGAATTCCAGAAAGGAAAAAAGTACAAACCACGACCTCAATCACAAAGCACAATGTTGAGGCAGCTCACACAAGGTATAAAAATCAGAGTTAGTGAATTAAAATGATTAGTATTAAGCTATATAATTTTATTCCATTAGGAAGTTTCCACAACTAAACCACAAAATAGTTTATACCTTGTAGATCCACACAAGGTCATATGTCGATGCTACATGAATGAATGCTCTAAGTATGGTCATCATCGGTCGTGCAATGTTGATCCACATAGGGTCACTAGATTGTTGATCCAAACACGGTTTCTATAATGCAGATCCACCTGGGGTCCCTATGATGCTGATCCACACTAAGCCTCTATGATGATGATCCACACATGGTCGTTGTGATTTTGATCCACACAAGATCAGTATGATGATAGTACACATAGGGAGTCTACGATGCGGATCCACACGGGGTCGCTATGATGATGATCCACACAGAGTCACTCTTCAATTGATAGCCAACCACATCATTCCCCGCAGTCAGTGCACTTGAGTTCTGTATAATATTCCATTAATGTTATCAGTTATTCCTAAACTACTACTATGCTCTAGAAAGGAGAATCCAAATTGAATGCGATGTTGTAAGGGTGTTAACATAACAGACGACACGTCAATCGGACACTGGTCTATGTGTTATAAGAATCTTTTGTACTGAGGGACTAGTTGGATTAGGGATTGATCCATCCCAGCCATACTGAATATTTCTTCAAATCTTAGGTGGAGTCTCTCGAATGGATAGTATTTTTCCAAAGATTCAAGGGTCATAAGTGGTTTATCAAACAGTCATCTTGTTTGTGAGATAAGGCCTTTGAAGCGTATATTTGACCAAAATGCCCCGGGTCTAGTCCGACCCGATCAGACCTAGCTGACATGCCCCGACATGGGTCAACATGACCCGGTTCGGGTCACCCCGACATGGTCTGTGACCGATCCGGGTCTGACCCGTTCTAGCCAAAACATCCTTGTCTAGTTGGAGTGGGCTGGGCTATGAAGGGCTCGGCTTAGTGGGCCGCAGACTGCCCCGACCTGTCTGGGCTGGGTGCAGCCCGCCATTGATTGGCGCAGTCTGTTGGGCCACATGGGGTCAACTCCCACAACGGAAATATACATTTTTAAAGTTTTGTTTTTAATAGTGCGCCAAGTACCCACCCCTTTTAAGAAGGACCCATGTGACATGAGACCCCCTCCGATGCAGATTGATTTCATGGATTACCTCTGCGGAATATAGCAATATGCCACCCTACTACCCACACGACTAGCCGACACCGGCCACCCCCGTTGTCCGTCGTAGCACCTACGGGCGCCATCATCACCGTCATGCCAGAAGGGCTATGGTGGGACACCTGGTGAGCTCTGTAAGTCTATTTTCACTTTTTATTTCTCCTATGGGATTCTTTGGACGTTTCCTTCATAGCGTGAATTCCGGATTCAAGATTCCACCATGTTGAAAAATCTGCCCCAAAAGTACACGACCAAAACTGATGTGGTGGAGGGTCAGGGATTTGTTCGTTTAGCCCAGGTCCTCATGATTATCATCATATCAACATGGTAGTAAACTATATATCACATAGATATTGAAAACCCCACTCAATATTTTACCTCAACCACCGCAAACAATTTTATACAAATCACGGAATAAATCATTTTGGTAGATCCACGTTCATTATGAATTTCTAGAATAACGGTTTGAATTAATAAAATCACTTTTATTTGAAAACAAATCTCTACCATGAAAATGTATGGGATGTAGCGGTTGTGGAAGAAGAAACTAAATTTATTGAAGCTTCCAGAACTCGATGAACCCAGATCGATTCTTCCAACAACGTCGTTCATGCCTTCGTCCTTTGTTGGAGTGGTTAATCATAGGCTCCTCGTGGAAATTCATTGGTCTTTTCATCAAGAATCATTCCATTATCACACAATACTATTTTTCCATGGTTTTAATAAAAAATAGGTATAGTTAAGAGATTAATCTTCTTTTCAAATAATACTTCATAAATTGGTGTAATTAATGAACCATTTTAAATTAACGAGGGGTAGTTAGACAATTGATGTATAAACGACATTTATTCTCCCCCATTAGAAGTTCAATTGCCTTCATGGTCCCCAACACCATGAATCAATAGGGGGTAAAATATAAAAATAGAATTTTTATTTTATTATTTTATTAATTTAGAATGTCTTTTAAACTATATTCTTCCCTCGACCAACAATAGTCGATGTTAAGACTCCCTTAGGAGAATTCTGGAATTGTTAATTCAATGGTTCCATCAGATTTAAATTCTGAGAACCAGTTACAAATTTATAAAATATCACTCGTATGTTTAATAAATTTACATTAAAATAAGTTCAAAAATCTTCTCTAGGAACACCAGGCCCCAGAATCAAGCGCCTTCAAATTTCATAGTTTAGGAAAAGATCCATTTAATTAAAAACCAAAAACAATACATAGAAAATCCAGGTTATTACATGGATTCCCATAGTATAAGACATCATTGAAAAAATCAGGCATCACCTACACACCTTCCCCCTTAGGCCCAGTTTCATTATGGGCATTTTTTTGAAGGTGCTTCATGATTTTCTCTAACTGTGAACCAAATGTGAAAATTAATAAAATCCCCAAAAGGAACTCAATAGTTTTCCAAACACTCTAAAAATTAACCCAAATTAAAAATAAAAAACAACGGACTACTCACATTGAATTGGGGGTGCTACATTATCCCCACCATTGGAATTTTAATCATTAGAAATTAGGGAACCACCAATGATCTAAATGTTTTATGACCATTAATCTTTCATTTCCTTCACACATCCGCAAATATCCTCTTAAATCTTACCATTTTTTCGGAAAAACCAAACTAGAAATATAATTTTTCCATACAGTACATTCTCATTCATATCCATAATTAGTACTTGAATGTTCACTAGTGAAGAAACCAGATCTTGGTTAACTTTATCCCAATAAATTACAAGGTCTGTATCAGGCTAATAATTTTTAAACGTAGACACTTGAAAAATATAGTTTAATGAACTGAATTGCAGTGCCAGTGCCAAATGATATTTCACCTCAAAAATTTGTTCTAGTATCCCAAAAGGGCCTATGTAATGAAGAGATAACTAGCCCTGCATCTTGAAATGTTGATTTCCATTCCATAGAGGGTTTCTAATGAACACATGATCACCCAAATTCAACAATAATGACCATAGATGATGAGATACATACAATTTCTTCAATATCTAGACCGTCTCCATAAATTACCAAATCAAATAATTCTTCATCATTGTCTCTTATACATGTCTTATCACAACTAGTGATATCTCACATGATTCCAACCAACAAAGTAGAGAATGAGAAGTAATCATTTAAAATGATTCCAAAGGATCCATATGTATCGAGCCCTAATTTTTGTTATTACTTGAGAAATACACTAATGAATGATTCTATTACCACAAGCCACTAAAATATATTAATCAAGTCCATAACATGTTTTAAAATGTTTTTATTGTCTGTTTGGAATATCCGTGCAATTGGGTATGATATTCCATACTCATTTTCAATTAAGTACCAATGGATTTCTATAATGATTTCCCAAAATGAGATATAAACCTCATATATCTGTCTAAAACTGTTCCAACTGGTATGACATGACTCTTTACAGCTTCTTTGATATGAATATATGAAAATTCCCCCACCATGCATGATTCAAGAATTAAGATAAAATTGGTTGAATTTTGGAGATGCTACACTGTTAAAAATTTGGAATCTTGTTTCACATCCATTCTTGGAAGACATGTAACAAAATCCATGGATATATACTACCATTTCCAAACAAGATTCGATAAGGACTACAACATACATACTATTCACTAATGGTCCACCTTAACATTTTGACATATTAATCATATCAAAAAACCTCACCCACCTTTCATTCCATTTTGGCTCAGCAGAACTGTGCTTTCAACACTTTATACATATTCTATATTTTTGGTTGAATATCCCATAAGAATGGTGGTTTGAATGATGATGTTGTTCTTGACAAGCCATACTTATGGCCATCTGATTTTTGAATAAGAGCACTAAACTTACTATCACTTTCCATAACTCAATGGTCTCCCCTCCAATGACTTTTTTACCTCATATCCATGCATTATACATAAGATGTTTGATCCAACTTAACTCTATTTACCAATTTAAGAATGAACTAAACAGAAAAGAAGGAAACTCCTTCACATCGGTCCTCACATTATAGTGCATGCCAGCTATGACTAACATCAACTACTAGTCATCCTATGATTTTTTTTGAAAATAATCTAATGATGTTCTGCTTAATTTATCTTGCATTGAATTACCTTTACCTGATGTATACATCAATTTAATGTCCAACATTTAGAGATACTTCATACATATTATTTGTCATATATACAAATATAATTATGGTAAAAATATGTTCCGTGATTTTATGATCCCTAAAAATTTAATTTTCTCATCAAATGGATAATAAATAAAAGATTTAAAATCATATACTACGAAAGGTATCTCTAAATCGTATGTTGGGTATGTATTCCCATGTAAAATTTAATATATTGATTAGTAAGAAACAATGTGATATCATTGCATGAGAACACATCACATCCCAGATCCTGCAGCATCTGAATACCACGCATACAATTGTACATATTCTATAAAAATCAATTTTGGTGGTGATGTACGACTATTCGTCAACTCTTGAAAGGATTTATAAAATTTTCCAACCCATTTTGATAGGGTATTTTTATTTTTAAAACCTATCACAGGTGAAGGAAGTATTGATATATCTTGAAAAAAGTTTCGTTAATAAAAAGTAAGATCAAGGGAACTCTGTATCTTGGATACATTCTTTAGTGGTTTCTAAAAGATTATTGATCCTATCATTTTTGGATCCATATAAACCCCTTTATAAAAATTGAATGGAAAATAAAATTTACCTCTTGTATACAAATATCACACATTGATAATTTTTCATTTATAAAATTACCCATCAATATTCCCAACTCTATAGCCTAGTGTTTTTCACAATCATCCTTTTTCCTAGAATAAAATAATACTGCATCTACAACCACAACCACAAAATAATATATATATATATATATATTAAATATCTGATTCATTATTTCCATAAAAAATACTAGTTATATCATAAGAGATAAATGAATGACCACATATTCAAACAGATCATATCTTCTCTCTGATGATTTTTGGAATGTCCTCCAAAAAGCATGCTCTTTATCATAATTTGTTTTTACATCATATTGAAAAACAAACTAGAATGATAAAATCATTGGTGGATAATTTTTCATGGAGGAAGATTAATTTATCCACCCTTTTGATTTTGATTTGTTATTATACATTTGAAATATGTTTTCCTCTTATGATTTCACCCAATTTTATAGATCCCATAGATTCCTATAAGAATCAACATAAATCCTATTCACATAGACCCTAATCTTCCATTTCTTACACTGTCTCTCTATTGACTATCTCTGTGTAGTCCATTTTATATAGCATAAAAATTATTTGGTAAAGATCCTACATCATCTCTGATACAACGATGTATTCCGTTAAGGACTCACATCCAGCAACTTCAACAGCAAAGAAAACTCAATTCATGAATTTAGCCACATAATCTATCATATAATTTTTTTCCTACATCATTATGATGAATTTTTGTTTCATTGATTTCTCAATGTGTGGCGGTAGAATTATTTGTTAAAAAATTCCTAAAAATCCTCATGTGTATGTTAATGGTCCAATTTATCATGGAATGAAAAATAATAGTAGTATTGTGAACCATTATCCAAAATATACATTAACGTAATAAATTTTAACTCTTCTATTTTTCATTTGAAATTAAATATTCTAATCATCCTGTTCAGAAACACCTATGATTTCACCAGTTCCGAATAATCGAAAATGGTTGGTGGATTGTGCATTCAGAACAGGAATGAAGGACAATATTTCCTTGGCTTATTCCTTGTGTTACCCATATCCAAAACATGACAATATTATACTACACTCTAAACAATTTGTTGGATTAGCTATGAAAAATGTTAGACCACATTCTCTATATATTCTTCTAGTTGGTTTCTATGATGCATACCAATTGCAATTTTCAATGAAAATGAGAACGACCATTAATCTCACTATCCATCAACAGAAGTCTTAACATTAAAAATTATATCACATAATAATTATCACAACAATTCTTTACAATATAAAAAATTACCAAGTTCGACCATTTAAAAAAAATCAACTTTCATTTGAAAATATAACCAATTTAAAAATAAGACAATCATTCTCTTTCTAATTCCATTCATTTATACAGAACTCCATATTTTATCAAACATATAAGTATTTCTCAAAATAGTATATCATAAGTAAAAGTTAAATACTCACTAATTTTTTGAATTCATCTTCTAATTCTTGAGTTTTTAGTCTCATTGGCTAGGAAAATGGGAATAATATTTCAATTGCTATAAGTGTCTCCAAAAAACATATGTACCCAACAACCTGGTAACATAATGTTCATCAATAAAAGTTTAGCTACATCTTTTAATTCTCTACATTTCAATTCAGTAAAATCATAATTCTTTCTACCATACTAAAACAAGGTATAGTCAATAATGGAATTTTACAGGAATACCAAGATAATTAAAGACCACTTGTTTCATTAGGACCATAAAACTAACACCACTTATAACATCCCTCTACTTATCAGTGTCTTGAGAAGGAAGTAGAATATTACATGGAATTAATCAAAATACCAAAGATGAAAAATAATATAATTAAATTTCAAGGAATTCATTAACACATGGGGGAAAAGTTTCCTTTTCATTGAAAACCACCAACTAAAAACACCTTGACACAAATACTACATGATGTATAATAACTGATGTAAAACAACAGAAGGTAAATAAATTTATATCATTACCAACTATGTTGAGTACCATGGAAGATGTTTTTGAAACATCAAGGTAAATAGTATAAGACATAATTTCCATGGCCCAATGACCCAAAAAATAACCATTGTTCCAATAAGCTACATGGTCCACAAAATTTTACATTTTTTATTAAACATCACTAGGAGGTGTGATAAATTACCTTTTCCAGTATCTTGATGAAAAATATCAGAAAAACAAAAAATGTTACAATGTAAGAGTGAGTATTAAAACTCATTAGGAATTCCCTATTTCTTATTTATTATTTCCACTAATACAAACAATTGTAGTTGAATTATATAAAATAGTTTATATAATAAAATTTCTAGAAACATTTTATTTTAAAATGTAAACAATTTCTATAATGATTTTTATCTCATAAGAAATCCATCATATATAAAAAGAAACTTAACAATGTTATAAATTAATTTGAAAAAATAAATTTTTGTGTAACTATTCCATTTTACAAATACACATATCCAACCAAACTGGAAAACATGAAACTCTCTATACTCAACTATAGTGATTCATCCTTTCACTAAGAGGTCACTTAGTAATCCATTTAGATGGAGGAGATACATGAATTATACCTATCCCAATAAATATTGGGGAGACAAAATAGCCTTATCATTCCCATATGAATATTAACACACACATTCATTATTCAAGTATCTAATTCCATCAAAACCATTTCTACAATTTCAATATAATCGTTCTTATATTTAAGTGCTTCTACGATATATATTTAAAATCAACCATAAAAATTATTTTAAATAAACACATAATTTTAATGAAAAAAATCAATTAAACTAGATTCCAAAATCCAAGAAATTCCACATTATAAAATAACTATTTTAAAGAAAGAACATTAATCACTTTTTCCGCAACATAGTTTCCATGTTCTAAAAAACTAACACTGAAGATGAATTTAAACAATAATTTCCTAGAAAACTCACAATACATTTCAAGAGAAATTACCAATTTTAAATCCATATATCATAATTTAAATTTAATAGTTGAGATTGAATCCATCTACCTTATGTTTTATGATGAAAATATAGAATAACACTAAAAATCCAATGAAACTAGGATGAATCTGCAAAATACCAACACAGATCTATTCCCCAATCATCAAAACAAGAATATGTAGTTATATATTAAATATAATATCTGTTATATATATATATATAATATGTAGATATAAGAAGTTGAGAGATATAAAGAGGTTAATCAATGAAAAATCACAAAATTCCAGCAATAATGATGACTTATTCCATGAATTGAGCAAGAACACATAATGGAATGCCTCCAAATCACTTAAAAATAAATGGGGAGGTGTTATAAAAACCTTGAGAAGAAAAAATTCCATGTTAAGGGCGTTTTGGGGGAAAATGAGTTATGAAAACAAAAAACCAACCTAGATCCACAATTTTAGAATCTATTTTTTCAACATTTATGTTATGTCACATGGTTAGTAAAACCATCTTATGGTTGTATACTTTTTATGTCAAAATTAGGAACCCAAATGGTTGGATCACACGGTTTCCAAATAGTGTCCCAGCTATTCCAAATCCCACAGTCTCAAGATGAATAGTTTATGATAAGGTGCCACATGGTTTGAAAAAACATTATACAACCGACATTCCTTCCCCCTTAGACAATGTTCATTTATACATATATTTCTATATGTTTTTCATAGTTTTTAAAAACCATTCACCAATTTTTTTCCTTTAGAAGACCACAAAAATATCTAGAATATTCTCCTAACAATCCAAAACATCACCCATATACATAACATAACTAACAAGAATATATAAAGGGGTTACATACTTGAAACCGAGGAGATACATTGACCATCAATTATCATTTATTATTAAATAAATAATTCATTTAGCACCCTATTTTATCCTAATAAAATATCACTTATGATGTTTCTAAAAATATTATTTTTTTTTACTACATATAAAAGCACTGTGATATCATTTTATAATCATTAAATAATGTTTAAAAACATAAAAAATAAAAAACCCATTAAAATTATTAAATTTTAGTTAAAAATAATCATTTTTATTTATTCATTTCATATTTATATCCATATGTAAATAATATGATAAAGTAGAATCAAATGTGATTGATTATGGATGTTTTCATTACCTAAAAAAATGTATTAATTAATGTGAAATTGAATAAAATGTCTATTATTATGAATATATGAAGGGGTTGGTCAAACTAAAATCAACCTATTTAATGAAATATAGATTCATATAGTTTTTAGTTATTTATCACATTACCTTTAATATTTATTTCTTGAATGACCCACACTAAGGGGACAAGTATTTACCTTAGTTATTATCCATTATGACCGATATTAAAATTTCAGAATTTTCCAAAAAATTTACATGATAATTAGGAATGCGGAAAATATAATAATAATATAAATTTATCTAAATATACGAAAATAAATTTATTCTACTTATAATAAAATTCATGATAAATAGATTTAGTGAAAATATTTGATTTTTATATAAAATGATTTCACATGAACTAATGGAAAAAATCATTTATAATATTATTTTTCATAAAATACTTGAAAAATGATATTTTAATAATTTTGAATAAAAAAACAAGGATGTACCATTCCCAAAATTAAATTTAAATAAAATATGCACAAATTGATTTGATATTGAATAATATATTTTTTAAGTACATACAAGACTCTTATGTTCTCTCAAATTCAAAATAAAATTTTAAAATTCAATTAGACAGTACATTAAAAAATATATTGCCTTTAAAATTTGTATTAGTTTTTATTTTTAATTCTTAAATCATAACAATATCATAAATGTTACAGAATTTGGAAAAATATTATTCTAAATATTTATTGAAAAGTCAATCATTTCGATAAAATCCAATAATTTCATCAGAATAGTTTTTTTAAACGATTTCGTGGAAAAATAATTTTTTATAATATATATACTCACAAAATTTATAACTAAATTATAAAATTTTTTCATTAATTTTTAATAATTTTTTAATAAAATGTAATTTTATATCATAAAAAAACAATACATAAATGATTAATGTTTATTTCATAAGAATTTATAATAAAAAATTATCAATTAGTACCATTATATATATATATTATAATTGAATTATTTTTATTCATACACATCAATTTAAAAACTACATTACATTGATCATAATTAAATAATAATATTTCATATTTTTTAAAACTACATGTTAAGTATCTTTCATGCTGATGTGGCTTTATTTTTTACTTATTTTTTCTATATATTTTATTTAATTTATATCAATTTAATTAATTAATTTTCCACTTTTTTTTTAAAAAATGGCACTTTTGTATTTTTATCACTAAATATGTTAATTAACCCTTTTTTATAATTAAATATGTGTTTTTAGTCTTTTTATTTAGTCATTATTGTAATTCTAATTGTATTAAATAATATTTTAGTATATTAATCATATTCTTCTCACCTTTTAATAAAATGATATTAAAAATAAATAATAATTTTATTTCTTTATTTTTTTTAATTAATTTAGACTATATTATAATATTTTATCATTTAATTAAGATTTAGTATAATAAATTTACTTTAATAAATAATTTTTTTACCCGTGTTTCTTAATAAATAAGTTATGAAAATAAGTTAATGAATAATTAAATAATGTGTTTTTTAAATTTAAGTTTCATCTTGTTATTTAATTATTTTACATTATTGTTTTATTTATTTAGTTAATTTACATTATTTTATTTTCATGTTTGGAGATATTTATTTGTAGGTGTTCTACATCTTTTTAGACATATGTTTAATTAGTCATAATTTTTATATTATTATTTTATAATTTAGTCAATTTTATTTATAGATTGTGGAATAACTTAATTAGAATTTAGTTATAGTTAATTAATTGGCCTTTAATAATTTATTTATTTATTTTGAATTTTGTTTTAATTAATTAATATTTTTTTTTAATTTATTATTTTCATTAAATTTAATTTTTATTTTCTACATATCGTTATTTTCTATCGGTGAGTTTTCAAACTGATCTTTTGTCATACTGATCTTTTTACATGCCAAAGTTTTTTTTAACTGTAGGTGTGTTGTGACTCACAAATTACATTGAAACACATTCTATCTTTCGTGATGCACCGATGTTGCAATGCACTGATACCTCCATCAGTTTTGTTCTCTCTTTTCAAACATTCGGTTAGTCGTTATTTTCTTTCATTGGTGTGTTACAAACCGATACTTTTTTATTTTAACTAAAGGTTTGTCAAGACACAACGATGTTATTCAGTGTCATCATTTGGCACTGTTTAATTCTATATATTGTTGAGTTAAGTTTTTTTTAATTATCGGTGAGTCATTGACTCACCAATATTCTATGTCACCATCGGTTTCTCATCGCACCGATTGCTTTTTGATATTTTAATTATCGGTGAGTTGTTATTTTTCTTCAATCGGTTTTTTTAGTGAGTCAATTTATTAAAACTATTGGTCTCTTTTATTAACTATCGGAGAGTCATCCAACTCACTAATTCTCCCATGCTCTCCAATTTTCTTCACAACGATGTAGCGTGTTTTTTCAGTATCAGTCTCACCGATTATTTTGGTCTTTCATGAGTCTCTCACTCTCCTTTTGATTTTCTTCTCACACATCCTTCATTTCACATTGTAGATCTCCATCGGGATTGATGGTATCCTCTCCACGTTTTTTATTACATCCCCATATCTTCATCATGTGTCAATCTCGTTACTACAGATCATATCATTGCTGCATTTTTTCCAGCTACTACCACAAACTGTATCATCATTTCCACAGAAATTCAAAACAAAAAAATTTCAAAACCCCTAAAATCTATTTACACCTAGATCTTAAATTTGATGAACTTGAATCCACATTATTTGATGTCCAGGGAGCAGAGCCATTGTGAAAAGATTGTGCGCCATTTCCTCCCAACCACTATTCTTGGGGAAGAGGAGAAGTGTTTCACCGCCACAATGAAACCTGATGTGATGTGCTAAAGGAGAAAGTCGTCATCACCTGTTCATTAAAAGGATGAGGTCGTGCCTAAGAAGCCGAAAAATTGGTTCAATCGAAGACTCTGCACCACCTGTTATAACAAAAGTGATCGATGTGGGAGTTTGAGGGGGTGGCCAAGTGAGAAGCTGAGTCTTACACGCTACGGGGGAATACATCGAGCCGAGTCTGAATTCTGTTGGAATTAGCTGAGGAGGATGACTGCGTCACCGGTACTGCTGGAGCATTGAAGCCGCAAGGATGAAACCTTGTAGTGCGGCAATTTTTCGGGAGGAAGAAGATCTTCCCCTGTAGCGCCGATTTTGGGGGAGGAGTTAATGAATTTAAAAATAAACTAATAACAAAAACTAATAAAAAAACTCAAATTAAAAACCAAAATTTAAAAAAACTAAATGTAAAAAAATTTAAATTATAAATAATAATCAATATAAGATAATTCACTTATAAAGAAGAATTAATAATTTAATTAACATTAATAATAAATTAATTAATATAAACTAATTAATTAGAATTTTTTAATTAAATTAACTATAATTTAATGTATCGTGCTAAATAATTATTTTTGTAATAAAATTAAATAATTAATAATAATTTATTATTAACTAAAATAAGATAATCTAATTAACTAAAAATAGGAAATTATTTAATTTTCTCAATTAATAATAAATTTTATAATTAACATAAATAACATTAAATTGATAACAAAATTTATATTTACATTATAATGTCATTTATGAATTTTTATAAACTAATGTCTTTATTTATTAATTATTTATTCCTTGTTTGAGTTTTTTTCTTGAGCAGGTTCATTCATGGGTTATAAACGTGCCCACATTCATTCAGCTAACTCACCCAGAGTTAGTTACAATGGAAAAGATATTGCGATGTGTCAGTCGAGAAAAAACACCCATTTGTGGGGCACAAGTGGAGGATTTCTAAAGTCGGTGGAAATGTGCAGTAACGTGCAATAGATACCGGATGATATTTTAAACAGAGTAGCAGTAGAATTTTGAGGGGGGCCCTCATTCTCATTCCATGATCACATCCACTCGAGAGCGGGGACATTCATTCGGATTCCTAGGAGCAGCACTGATGATGAGCTCGAGGCAAAGGAGCCCAAAGCCAGAGCAGCACTTGGGGAGTTCTTCCTTCCCCTTTTGTTAATTCTTGTACGCTACTTTTGGATGTTTTAAACACTAGATTTCATGATGGCCATAGGTTGAAATGTTTAACTTAGGAATTTTACTGTTTGCTGGTTTATTCTTTTAATTATTCACTTTAATATTTTCTGAAATCAATATTTATCAGCAAGATCAATTTTAATGATCATGTTAATTGTTCACACCTTAAATTCTTTAAAAAAAATCATAGTTTCAATTTCAATCATCAATATTGAACTTAATCATCATCTTGTTGAAGCGTTAACATAATTTCAGTTGGACTTTTATAGCGAGTTTTATATCAATAGTATTCTTCTTAAAATTCATTATAGTGGATGAGTTTCAGAGAGATGAACTCATAAAGTCATACCACTACTTTATGTATATTCTCGTAAGGATGAAATTTCAATCTAGTCTTAAGATGTGCTTTAATAAATTTCAGTGGATAATTATCTTTTTTACCAACAATTTTAGAATTCCTGAGTGTTATTTCTTGATCATTGTTCATTATCTTGATACATAATATTAGTATATTTCATCTCTCTAGTTTTTTAGTAAATAATGTAAAATTTAGTTTCATTGTAAAAAAATCACCTTTCATCATCGTGTTTCCACATCATCATATAAATAAATGAATATAAATATTCCCCACTACCGACAATAATGGGGGTTTAAAATTCAAAAACCTTAGAACTCAATCACCATCCTTCATTGTGGATCGAACCTACACCACTATGCTAGTGTAGGTAATTATATGTAATTTTGATGGTCGTGATGACCTTCGGCCAGTTCCGAGCCGAGAAAACCTCCGACCAATTCAAAATTTGGCATCATTTCCAGGGAAGGCATGGGCTGGGTGTTCTATGTATTAGAAAATCTTAAAAAATAAAACAAATTAATATAAAAAAACTGTTGTAAAAAAATACTTGGAACTAGAACCTATAGTTTTTGTTGTTTTTGAAAAATATGCTTCACCATGAACAGTTGGGTGTTTAATCTCACCAGTTCATTCTTTAAAGAATGGAAGTTAATGAATGTTGGGATCAACTGGGCCCTCATTGTGTGTGTTGTGGCTGTTATGGCAACACTCCTTGGTAGTGTGTCGATTACCAGCCACAACAGGATGTTTTAATTAAAGAAGATTAAAAGATTGAATCTAATCCTAAATTCCTCGATAAACATGATTTAATTGAAACTAAACTAAATTCTAGGGAGAATAATTATAACACCTGGTTTAACCAAACTGATGAAATTCAAATTAGAGATTCTCAAGATCGAGATTAAAGAATGAAATGTTTAGAAAACATGATTTTGGAATTACAAAAAATTGTTAAAGAACAATAATAATTTGACTAAAAAGAAAATTAAAATGTTTATAAAAGATTTGAAAATAATGTGGAAGAAGAGTGTTACTGTGAAACTGGACAAGAAAACATTCACATTGAAAAATATGATTCTGTTGAATTAAATATGGAAATAACTAACTCACTGATTCAAGACTATAACATTGAAGACACCAAATTGAACTTTAATTCGGTTGAGTTAGACAATTTTAAAGAAGAATTAAAATAGATTGAAAAAGATTGCCCAGTTTTTTTCATCATCCATTATTTATAGAAAAATCACTTTTTAAGAGTTTTGAAAAGTTAGTCACTCAGGTAGAAGATATATTTGAGAATGAAAATTTTAATGTTAAAAATTGTTCACCAGAAATTTCTGATATTCTAAATAATGAGTCTGAACTAAATATTGGGAACACATTGGAAGAGGGCATTAAATTGGATGTTGAAGAATCTGAAATTTTTAAACCATAATTTTTAACCAATCGTCCATGTTTTGACCCTGTAAACCCAATAAATTTTGAAATGTTGTTGGGAAATGAGGAAGGAATGATATTTAAAGAAAGACTAACTATTGATTTCTCATTTAGTTATTCTCATAGTAGTCATTTTTTTGAAGTATTGTGAAATGAAATTGAATGTAGTGTTAACCAACTTGAGGATAATTGTCTTGATTTTAACAATCAGGAAAATGAATTTATTAAAACAAAATTTTAAAATTGTTCTTCTAAAATTGAATTTCTACACTAAAAAAACATGGTTATAGAAAGTGATCATTTTGAACATGAACTTGAAAAATATGTTGAGGACACACAAGATTATGGTTTCAAAATTTAATTGATAGAAACAATAGATGTTCAGTGTGAGTTAACAAATGCAGATCTTTTGGAAGAGATTTAGAACATTGATAGTCCTGAATCTGTTTATGATAAAATTAATTATCTTCCATGTTATTCACTTAATTCCTCAACTGTGATGGGTTATAATCCTTTTCATGATACTTTTAGTAGTCTCGAGGGAGAATCAGACATGAGTTCCAGTGTTTATAATTTTTTTCATCACTCTATTGAATCTCCTCTTAAAACTGCTAATCAGAATTTACCCACATGCACCCTTGAATGTGAATCCTTGAGAGTTGAGGATGAGAGAGATATCCATTAAAATAATTCCAAACCCTTCGAATCATCTTCTACTATGTTTCCCCATCATGTGAACAAAAATCATGATAACTCTGAACCAAATTTGAGAGTGGAGAGTATTATTCCCACAAATGTTTAAGGGTTTTTATTATTAATTAATATACGCTACAAGAGTCTGGTTATGTTCAGTTTAGGATCCCACAAATTTCATCTTTCTGTTAAAACTGTATTTTCCAAACACTTGTGTTGTTTTCTATTAAGGAAACCACATCCACTTAGTGACTACGGTTAGTTCTATATAAGTTTAGATGTTGAATCTAAATCTAGCTCTATATGGGAGGAATCCAATTGTTTTTTTTGTGTTAGTAAATAAAAAAAATGGGATTAAATAAAATCTATCTGAAAAATTTAAATTCAATGCTTTATGGGATTCAACCCACACTCTTTCTTTGTTTTCATTTTTGTACAGTTTTGTACTGAATAAAATGATGATTTTTTGCTTTCTGTATGGTCTATATCTTCTGTATTATTGTTCTTGGTTTTCATGATCTGTGTTTTTAGGTTGCTGCTACTATGTAATAAAGTATTGGAATTCCCATCATAATTTTTGGACAAAAACCTACTAAGGAAAGTACTTCAATTTTCTGCATGTATTTCTGCTTCTATTATTGTTAATAATATTCTTCTAACTAAAAAATTATGCTTTTTTAATAAATTATCTTACATATTTGCAGAAAATCTGTTGAATATCTTACATATACTAAAACATTTTTGATGCATTTCACTGTGTAAATAAAAAATTCTGCATGTACTTCACTGCTGAAAACTGAATTTCATTATTATTAAAACCATTCTCTGCATGAAACTATGTGTGGGGGGGAACATGTGTAAAAACCTGACCCCCATGTTCCAAGAGCCGGTTCCCATGAGACACGATGTACTATAATTATTGCATTACATTTATATTCGTCACATCATTTCTCATGCTATAGAGGATCATGAGGATCAGGTTCTGGGAAAACCAGTTTCAGTCTGAACCTTCTTTGAAGACATTACTAAAACCTGAAAAAATTTCATTTAAAACATATGGTGAGCATTGAAATACTCAGTAAGGGGTTTTGAAAGTAATTAAATATAGTTTTTGAAACATTCCATAAAAAATACTTTAAAATACATTAAAATAATTCTTTAAAGGAAAACGTCATGATATTTCTAAAGTTTATATAAATCAATTAAAGCATTTGAAACACAAGTATTTTAACATTTAACTGAAATATAATAAATGTACAATGTAAGAATTTTTGTACAAAAGTGAATGAATTCTACTAGTTAAAATAAACATAACATGGAAGGTATGCAAGTAATACTAAGAATGAACATTATTAGAGTTGCACATAAAAAATTTCACTATATCCTGTATATTGAATGTTATGTAATGATAACATTTGCATTAAAATTTTGGAAAGGTAAACTGATAATGCATCATCATTTTTTCTTAATGTGCCATGTGAAATTAAACCAAATAATCATAGGAAATGGTTCTATAACCAAGGATATTTCTCTAGTTAAAATAATCACATGGTTGGTCATATATTAAATCATAATGAGAAAGTATATAGTGAAGGACTCAGGGTCTCTGTGTCATGGCCTCGTGACATGACCTAAGGGTAAAAACCCAGATAAACTATCTAATGAGAACTTTTGATGCATCAAGGGGCTATAAAGGGCCCCACTTGTCACATAATAAGTCCAATCCATTACTCATATTATTGGAGATAAACATAAACAAAAAATAAATTCATATTAGAACTATAATATGAAATTTAACTATCTTTCCCCAATTGTTAAACATAAAATACTAACCATTAGAAATAGTATGGTGATTGGTTTTAGGGTAGATCATCCACAATAGAATTATTAATAACCCATTAAATAAAATATGGTAGATGACTTCATAAATGATTAAACCCAATAATACCATGGAATCAACAAGAGTGTTGAATTTGATGGAAACACTATTATAAAATCATTAATCATTTCTGGAGATATATACTCTTTTATTTTGAAAAGAAGATTTATTTTAGAAAACTCATTGTATAAAACCAGAAGTGAAGTAAGATAGTATTTTCATAATAAAATGAGTCACTTTATAATGATAATGGTTTCCAATAACAGAATATAGAGTTCCCTTTAAAATAGATAAGAATTTGAAAAATTCTATTGAATTGGGCTCGTATTTTTGAATCAATTTTCAACGTACCTTTTAAAAATTGTAATTATCCATAAAATTATGAACGATTATGTTTTGTAAACATATATATTATACTATCATAGAATATATGATGACTAAATAAAAATAAATAATTATTACATCAAGGTAATTAGAACATGAAATTATACCAAATGAAAGTGGAATTTTGGGTGGAAACCCCCTTCCCTTAACTCCAAAAGTGTTCCTCTATTGTACATAAGCTCCAAGAATTAAAAATTATTCTTGTTCATAACCTATTTCAGAACCTATTATAAATGTATTTAGTTTACCATAATTCTGGATAGTTCATTTATGTCTTTATTGATAAGTTATTTTATTGAATTTAGTCGTTCTGGAGTGTTCGTTTCCTTTATTTTCATATTTGGTTCACGAGTTTTTAAGTAATGAAGTTCATGTGTAATGGTTATAAATATCCAAAATTGGAATTATATATTATTAATGAACATAAATAATTGATAATGTTCATTTCAATCATTTGGTTACATAGTATGAGGATGAATCATTAGATGACAACCACTTCTATTATTCGGCGGTATTTGGAATATTATGAACTAGTTTTTTCATATAACATAATTATATGTACATTTTCTGGTTCAAAAATATTAATTAGTTAATAATATATATATAATAGTCTGGTTAAACCATGAATACGGTTTTGTGACCAGTAATGAAGAATAAATTTAGGAACAAAACTTCGTTGTCCACGAAGGTTATAAATCGGATCCTCATGGACGTCGCATTCCTTTATAAATAAAGGAAGGGAGTGAGAGTATATGTGATGGTTCATCCATTCACATGATATAAATCAATTATATACATGTTACTGGATTTTTCATGATCATTTGGACAGAATGGTTGAGGAATGGATTGCAAAAGTAGATAAATTGAAATGAAACCAAAAGAAAAATAAGGGTTCTTTACCTCTTGAAATAACCTCCGTGAGAAACTCTTTATGGGAAGGGATTTTTGTCTTTTGTCAAGACCAAAAGATTCTTGGATGTGGGGAGAGACTAGTGGAGGGTAATTGGGCATAACATTAAGGAGTTTAACGTCATAGATGAGTGAATAGAAGAGGGAGTGGGGAGGGGTTTTATAGTGGATGACATGGGTAAATTTTGAATATTTAATTCATTATTTTATTATTTCCCTCAAGACAACCAATAGTGTTGTTTCATGTGACCCCTAATAGTAATAAGTGCATGTCAGTTCCAATAAAGTGGCCTTGAATCACTTTTTATGTCATTAATAATATATTTAACTGATAATTTTTATATACGGCATTTTATCGTAATTAACGATTCATCAAAAACACTAGAATTTCAGAAAATCCCAAAAATTTACACCTATCATTTATCGTCGTGCATAATTCAATAGTTAAATAAAAGTTTCAAAAATAATTTTCTAAATATTAATAATTTAATTTTTAAATAATGTCATATTTAATTCAATGTATAACAATCATAAAATGTAATTAGTTTTATTTATCCATGAAAACTATTTAATATTTCATTATCTTATTGCCTTAAGAAAATAAAAGAATATTATTATTTACTATTCATAAAGGTCATATTACTATTCATAAGGGTATGTTACTATTAACCAAAAATAATGTATGTTCTATCAGACTCCAAATGACTTAATGAACACAATAGTGTTTGTCGGATTTTAGAAATACATATCAAAAAAGTTACCAACTTATGTTTTAAGGGTCACATAGCACATATTAGTAAATTATGTAGTGATTTCATGTGATTAAGAAATATTTATAAGAAAATAATTTTCTTTAAAAAAAATATTGGGTCGTTATATTTGAAATTCACATCATAGAAGTGGAAAAATCAGGTTTACTTAGCTAGGTTATAACAAAGTGGTGTTTTAGAGATATAGTGATCTATGCAATATATACTAAAATTATTTAAAATTTCATGGGGTGTTAAATTATTCTCACCTTCATAAATTTATTCATTGAAATTTTATTTACTTAATAAATAGTGAGGGTACCATGATTATGGTGTCGATCTCGTTTCATCATCATCTTACTCACATAAATAGAATGATCATTCTTTGAAAAAATGATTTAGAGATCCTTCAAAATCATTTTCTTCCTTTATCTAGATCGACCATGTACTACATGGGTCATATGGGTGTTTACAGAAAAATAGTTTCTAAAAATAATTATCCATGCCATATTATATGAAAAAATATTATAAAACATTATTTTTATAAAATGGTCAGAGAAAATTTGAATTTAAACATTCAATCAATAGTCCTTTTAAAAATCTATAAGTATGTCCTGAAATATTATATTTCAAATGATAATACAAATTATTTGCACAAGGGTCTCCTTCTTCAGCACCTTTTACAAAATCATTATATACTTAAAAATATAGTGATAAGGTAAAATATTTTAAAATTCATTGATAATATTTAACTTTCAAAAAAATATGAAAATATTGAGAAAATATGATTTTATTAAATACACCCATGATCCACGATGGTATCGAGGTATAACGGTGGTGTTTGATATCTCAAAAAAAATTTTGCTAGTGAGTTGTATGTTAGAAAATATTTCAGAATTGTCGGGGCATGATTTTACAATAATAATTGCAAGAAATTCATTAGGAAGGGATAGAAATGTCATTTGAGATTCTCCTCCTTCCATTTTCAATTGACGTTCCTTAATCTAAAAAGTTATAAAAACAATGGATTAACATAAAGAATAGACATTGACACTAACCATATGTTTAATGAAAACTCATTTTCCCTAAAGGGGCCATTCGTAAATAATTTCATACACTAGATTGGGTTATTAATCTAAAATAGAAAATCACTCAACATAGATTGAAATTATATGAATATCAAATCATATAGACATGGTTTCTCTAAGAAAAAATTTACAATAAACTCCTTCATAATGGATTATAAAGAAAACATAAATAATATTAATCATATCCCCTGGGAGTGTCATAATCAAGAGTGCATAAAGGCCTGTTGTCATGCACCAGTTCCCATTCAAGTGAAGCTCAAAGCAGTGTTTTCGGGTTTTACCCCTAGATACATCTGTGCCAGAGCGGCCTCTACCGGCTCGTCTACAGACATGGATGTATTTCTTGAAATATCAACATAATCTATTCCTTACAAAAATAGCAGGACATTATTGTATGTATTTCCTCAATGACGAACATAGGGAATCTTCCGTAATTCTACGTTTTCTAAATTTAGTTTCCAGGTTTTCTACTAAACTTTCTCTGATACCAACATTAAGGACCTGACCCCAGTTGCTCGGAATTGGTGCCTTATTTGATTAACTTGGTATACAAACAAGGAATAAATATCCCGAAGGACCAAGTAGTTTAGTATTAATTGACACAAGATATGTACATAAGTTCAACTTCACATATGGAAAGGAAAAAACGAACACTAATTTATTCCACAAGAGTCATCATGTCTCCTAGATTATGCTTGAAAGTCATTCAAAAATTAAATCTGCATGCCCTGAGAAAATGAAACAAAAGAAAGGTGTAAGCTCAAACACTCAGTAATATTAAACAATACAGCGAAAGATAATATATATAGTAGACATGGTGAATAATTTAAAACACATGCCTTTAATAATAATATTGAACACATTATGGAAGGAATATGAGTTGAGTAAACAATGTGATAATAATACATAATAATGGGTATTATACTAGTCGAATAACCACACGAACGTTCAAATAATAGCTTCATAATGAAGGAAGTGCATATGCCAGACATTCTGAAACATTTTTTCATGGGCTCGGCCAAGACATCTACTGATTAAGGCCTCAACCAAAATCCAGATCACATTGTGAAAGGGCTCGACCAATTCCATGTCTAGTTGTCTCATGAGATATACAGAAGTATAGAGGGGATATAGCATGCCCTAGCAGTCACATAAAAAGTAAAATCCATGCTTAATATGAGTGGGGATAAACATAAACAACAAATACATTCATATTGAAGCTGTTATATAAAATGTAACTATCTTTCCCCAATCATTAAACATAAAACACTAACCATTTAGAATAATATGGTGAAGGGTTTTAGTATAGATCATCCACAATAGAGTTAGTCATAAACCATAAAGTCAAATATGGTAGATGAATTCATAAATCATAAAACCCAATAATACCATGGAATCATCAAGAGTGTTTAATTAGATGAAAACACTCTTATAAAATCATTAAGCAATTCTAGAGAAAAATACTCTTTTATTTTGAAAAGAAGAGTTCTTTTTGAAAATTCTTTTTATAAAAACATAGGTGAATTAAGATAGTATTTTCATAATAAAATTAGTGGTTTTATAAAGAAAATGGTTTCCAAAAATAGATTATAGTGTGCCCTTGAAAATAGGTAAAATTTGAGAAATTCCCTAGAATTGGGATTCTATTTATAAAACAATTTTGAATGTCCTTTTAAAATGTGTAACTATGCCTAAAATAATGAAGGATTATAGTGTGTAAACATATATATGATACCCACACAAAACATATTTTGAGTACATAACAATACATATGATTTACATCGAGGTAATTAGATTATGAAATTATCCCGAATGAATGTCAATGTTCTGGTGGAAAACCCCTTACCATAACTCCAAACGTGTTCCGCTCTTGTACATAAGCTCCTGGAATATGAAATTATAATTTTTAATGAATTATTTTAGAACATTTTAGACATTTATTTATTTTACCATAATACTGGTTAGTTCATTTATGTCTTTATTGATAAGTTGTTGTATTGAATTTCGTCATTCTGGAGTGTACGTTTCCTTTATTTTCCTATTCAGTTCACTTGTTTTTAAGTGATGAAGTTCACATGGAATGGTAAAAACTCTCCAGGATTGGAATTATATATTATTAATGAACATAAATAATTGATAATGGCCATTTCTATTATTTGGTTACATGTAATGATGATGAATCATTAGATGAAAACCACTTCGATCATTCGGCGGTATTTGGAATATTGTGAACTAGTTTTGTCATATAATCTAATTACATATACATGTTCTGGTTCATGAATATTAATTAGTATATAAAACAAATATTATAGTATGGTTTTTCCATAAATATTGTTTCATGACCAGTAATTAAGAAGAAATTTATGAACGAAACATCATCGTCCGTAAAGGTTATAAATCAGAACCTCATGGAAGACGATTTCGTTTATAAAAAAAGAAAGGGAGTAAGAATATTTGTGATGTTTCTTCCATTCACATGATATAGATCCAGTATATAAATGTAACTGGAATTATCAGGATCATTTGGATAGAGTAGGTGAGGAATGTATAGAAAAATAAGATAAATTGAAATGAATTCAAAAGAAAAAGAACGGTGCTTTACGTCTTTAAATAACTTCCTAGAGAAACTCCTTAAGGGATGGGTTTTTGGTCTTTTGAAAAGACCAGTAGCTTCTTGGAAGTGGGGATAGGCTAGAGAAGTGTAATTGGTCAATATTTTAGGAGCATCAGGGCTTAGAGGTGTGAAGAGAAGAGGGAGTGGTGGGGGGTTTTTATAGTTGAAGAGAGGGGTAAATTTTGAATATTTAAATCATTATTTTATTATTTCCCTCAAGACAACAAATAGAGTTGTTTTATGTGACCCCTAATAGTAATAAGTGCATGTGAGTTCGAAAAAAGCTGTCTTTTATCACTTGTGATGTCATGAATAGTGTATTTAACTGATAATTTGTATATATGGTATTTTATTGTATTACACTATTCATCAAAAATTCTATAATTTCAGAAAAATACAAAAAATTCACCCCTACCATTTTTCGACATATATAATTAAAAAGTGAAATCCATTTATCAAAAATATTTTTCTAAATATTATTAATTTAATTATTAAATAATGTCATAGATAATTCAATAAATAAAAATCTTAAAGTGCAATTAGTTTTATTTCTCATTGAAAATTTATTTAATATTTCATTATCATAATGCCCTTAGAAAATAATTTAATATTATTATTTACTATTCATAAGGGTCATATTACTTATCATATTACTATTCATAAGGATATGTTACTATTCACCATAAATCATGTTTGTTCTATTAGACTCCAAATGACTTACTGAACAGTACTGTGTATGTTGGATTTTTAAAATTCACATCACAAAAGTGGAAAACATATGTTTTAAGGATCGCATAGCACTTTGTAGTTAATTATGCTGTGATTTCACGTTATTATGAAATGTTTATACCAAAATAATTTCCTCTAAAAAAATATTATGTCGTTACATTTTGAAATTTACATCACCAAAGTGAAAAAATTAGTTTTACTTGGCTAGGTTATCACAAATTGGTGCTTTTAGAGACATAGTGATATATTAATTCTATAAAAAATATATATTAAAATTCATGGGGTGTTACAACATGCTATTAGTATGTCGAATCTGCTTTAGTTCTGATTGTTATTAGCATTCATTTATCTGCTATATGAAACATATTATTGAACTCAATCATTTAAAATGCTTTCACCTAGTTCACTTTGCACTACCAAGTTACATGCCTTGTTTTTACATTAACGGAAGATAATACTCACTAGATTTAGTGTTCATGCATGTACTTGGATATGAACCTGCTGTAATTTATTTTTTGTGGCAAACAATATTTTTTATCTTTATTGAGACCATATATAAATGTCATTAATCTGCTAAATTGAAAATCTGTGTTGAACCTTAATTGTCAAATTATGATTATCAATATTTATAAGTCAGCTTTGGATGAAAAGTTGGGTATTAAGTGTGTGGGAGGGTTCTTGAGTGTGTTAAACTATGTTTTAATGAAATCCCATCAATTCCCACCGTAACTCAACATTTCTGGTAAAAAGTGGATAAATTGTTTTCAAAATTCTTGCACAATTTTAGTCATTACATTTTTTTAAATGGTTATTTACTATGGACAATATTTCTGTAGTAGCTAAGTTGTGCATTGAGTTTATGTTTAATGAAGTTGGATGCTTTCTGAGTGATATTTACATAGTTGTTGAATAGATATCATGGATTAAAGAATATATTTGAAGGTTATTATTGTTACCTGTTTATAAATATATGATCAAAACTATTGGAACTCAAAGTTTTATTATGATTGTAGGGGCCTCATTTCATTTTAATTATTAAATGTATTTCCTTTAATGAGAAAATGTTAATAATTTTAATATAAATCTTTTGGAACTAGAGTAATTTTGGCATCTGTGATCCCTTGGTGAGTCTCCGAGACCCTACATGATGGGTGCATTAATATTTATTATAATCCCTCTGTTCACATTAAATAACAGAATTTTAATAGTTTTTAGCACAATGAAACATGGATTGGGAAAAATAAATAATGTTTCTAGGGTCAAAAATGAGTTCATTAAGGTGAGGGTAATTTTGATCACCAATTGAAGACGGGTACAATTAGATTATATGAAAATCATTTAGATCATATAAATACGGTGATTTAAAAAAATATTTATTTTTAGAACTTAGGTGAAAAATCTATGTACAATGTTTCTTGGTTAAGGTCTTAATTCCATTGATATTTTACCTTTTGTCACTCTAGGACTTGGACTTATGCTTGGATTGAAGTTAGTGACTAATGTTTATCAACAAGGAGGCATAAAAGTTTCATTGATGGATAGTCTTTGTTTTCATAATTACCCTTGCGTATTTTTTATAGGCAAGATTCATATGAGTATTTCATCTTTATAGAGCCTATTGTTATGTTTTTTCCTCTAATTTTAAATGGATGAACATGTTACATTTTGATCTTAACCATAAATACATTTTACTATTTTCAAAATAATAACACAAGGGATTGTTTAAGGACAATCAATTCTTAATTTTGGGGGAAATTGATGTTGCTTTATTTTTACTTAGTTTTTCCACATCTTGTATTTAATTTTTATCAATTTAATTAAATTTTTTGACACTTTTTAATAAAAAATGGAACATTTTTATTTTTATCAATAAATATGTTCATTAATCATTTTTTATAATTAAATCTGTGTTTTTAGTCTTTTTTTTTAGTCATTATAGCTATTCTAATTGTATTAAATTAAATTTTATATACTATTCATAATCTGATCACCATTTAATAACATGAAATTAATAATAAATAATCATTTCATTTCATTATCTCTGTTTTAATTAATTTAGAATATATTTTAATATTTTATCCTTTAATTATGATTTATTAAATTAAAATAACTTTGTTAAATAATTTTTTTAACCATTTTTCTTAATTAATAAGTTAAGAAATTCAGTTAATTATTAATTAAATAATGTGTTTTTTAATTTTATGTTTCATTTTATCATTTAATTATTTTACATTCTAGTTTTATTTATTTAGTTAATTTTAATTATTTTATTTTCCTGTTTGTATATATTTATTTGTAGGTGTTCTACATTTATTTAGACATTTTATAATTAAAATTAATTTTTATATTCTTA
Organism: Viscum album; assembly: GCA_963277665.1. Lineage (NCBI taxonomy): Eukaryota > Viridiplantae > Streptophyta > Magnoliopsida > Santalales > Viscaceae > Viscum > Viscum album. The sequence continues at coordinate 1,727,021,627 of OY728119.1, read as the reverse complement.
GTTAATAGTTTAGTATATTGTATTTATTTTTTCTTGAATAAAAAAATTATATTTTCATTACAGCGAAATAATTATCCTATAATAATTTAGTTATTTTGACTATTGTTTTAATTAATTAATTTTTTTTTATTTTATTATTTGTTTTAAATTAATTTTTATTGGATAAATCTAATTTTGTTCTATCAGTGAGTTGTCACACTGATCTTTTTTCATATTAATCTTTTTTCACAGTGACGTTTTTCTATTAACTATTGTTGTGTCGTGACTCACCGATTTCATTGAAACACCGTCCATCATTTGTGACACACCGATGTTGTGACACATCGATCCTTCCATCGGTTCTGGTCGCTCTATTTAAACTTTCGTTGAGTTGTTATTTTCTTTCATCGGTGTGTTACTAAGAGATAATTTTTTATTATAACTAAGGGATTGTCAATACACACATATGTTATTTGGAATCATCATTTGGAACCATTTAATTCTTTATATCGGTGAGTTCGGATTATATTTTCAATTATCTGTGAGTCACAGACTCACTGATATTCTAAGTCACCATTAGTGTCTCATCGTGTCGATTACTTTTTAATATTTTAATTACTGGTATGTCATTATTTTTCTTCAATCAGTTTTTTAGTGAGTCAATTTATTAAAATTTTCAATGTCTCGTTTTTTTAACTATCAGTGAGTCATCCAACTAACCAATTATCCCCTACTCTCTATTTTTTTTCACACCAATGCAGCATGTTTTTTTCAGTATCGGTCTCACCGATTCCTTTTCCCTTACATCATTCGCTCACTCTCCTTTTACTTTTCATCTTAAACATCCTCTATTTCACACTACAGATCTCCTCCAGGTTTGACAGTATCCTCTCCTCATTTTTGTCCACAGACTCATCACTTCATCGCGTGTCAAACTCATTGCTATTGATCATACCATTTCAGTATTTTCTGCAGCTTCTACCACAAACCATTTCATCATTTCCACAGCAATTCAAAACTAAATAAAAATCAAAACCCCTAAAATTTATTTCCACACAGATATTAAATTTAAAGAACATTAATCCACTATAGTTGACGTCCGGAGAGAAGATCCAGTGCGAGGAGTTGTTGCACCATTTCCGCCCAACCGCTATTCCTAATGAAGAGGAGTAGTTTTTCACAACCAAAATTAAATCAGACGAGATGGGCTGAAAGAGGAAGTCATCATCACATTTTCATCAGGAGGATGAGGTCACGCCTAATAAGTTGATACATTTTTGCAACTAAATATGCCACACCACCTATTATTATAGAAGTCGTTGACGAGGGAGTTGGAGGTGGAGGCCGAGTGAGAAGCTATGTCTTGCATACTGTGGAGAAATACTTCGATCCATGTCTGATTTCAAATGGAATTAGATGAGGAGGAGAACTGCATCATCGATATTGGTGGAGCACTGAAGCCACAAGGAAGAACCATTGTAGTGCAGCTATTTTTTTGGAGTAATAAGACCTCACCATGTAGCACCGATTTTGGGGGAGGAATTAATGAATTAAAAAAAATAAAAAACTAATAAAAAAAGTCAAATTAAAAATAACTAAATGTAAAACAACTTAAATTATAAAAAATAATCAATATAAAATAATAAACTTATAAGGAAGCATGAATAATTTAATTAACATTAATAAAACATTATTAATGCTAAACTAATAAATTTTAATTTCTTAATTAAATTAACTATAATTTAATGTGGCCTGAAAAATAATTATTTTTATAATAAAATTAAATACATAATAAATACTTATTATTAACTAAATAATAAAATCTAATTAAATAAAAATATTAAAAGATTTAATTTTATTAATTAATAATAAATTTTTCAATTAATATTAATCACTTTAAATTAATAATAAATGTAATAATAACATTATAAAATCTTTTATGAATTTTTATAAACTTTTTTTTAATAATTATTTATTTATTCTTTATTTGTGTGTTTTTCGTGAGCATGTTCATTCATGGGTCATAAACATGACAACATTTATTCAACTAACTCACCCAGAGTTAGTTACATGGGAAATGATAGTGTGACGTGCTAGTCGAGAAAAAACACACGTGTGCGGTGCTCAAGTGAAGGATTTATAAAGTCGATAGAAATTTGAAGTGACGTGAAGTAGATGATTGATGATATTTTAAGCAGATTAGCAACAGAATTTTGAGGGGGGGGGGGCGCTCATTCTCATTCCATGATTACATCCACTCAAGAGATGGGATGTTGATTCAGATTCCTGGGAGCAGCACTACAGATGAGCTGTAGGCAAAGGAGACCAAAGGTAGAGCATCATTGGGGGAGTTCTTCCTTCCCATTTCTTCAATTCTTGTACAATTCTTTTGGATGTTTTTACTGCTATATTTCCTCATGATCATAGGATGAATTTTTAATCTCGGGAATTTTACTCTTTGTTGGTTTATTCTTTTCATTCTTCACTTTATTCTTTTCTAACTTCGGAATTAATCAGTGAGATTAATTTTAATGATCATTTTAATTATTCAAACCTTATATTATTTTATACAAATTCATAGTTTCATGTTCAATCAGTGATATTGAACTTGATCATCGTCTGGTTGAGGCATTAATGTCATTTTAGTTAGAATTTTACAGTGAGTTTTATTTGAACATTAATTTTTTTTCAAATTATTAGCACTAGATGAATTTCGAAGTGTTGAACTCTAAATTTCATACCTCTATTTGATGTATATTCAGGGGAGGAAGATATATCAATCTAGTCTTAAGATGTCGTTTAAAAAATTTTAGTGGAGAATTGTCTTTTTGACCAACATGTTTAAAATTCCTGAGTGTTATTTCTTGATCGGTGTTCCTTGCCTTACTACATTATATTAGTATACTATTTCTCCCTACTTTTTTTGTTCATAGTGTAAAATTTATTTTCATTATATAAAATATCATGTTTCTTCATCCTGTTTCCACATCATCATCTAAATAAATGAATATAAAATTTCCCAATTCTGACAATAGTGGGTGTTTAAAATTAAAAAACCTTAGAATTCACTCACTTGCCTTATCTCTGGATCGACCCCGCACCAATGTGATAATGTAGGTTATTAAATGTAATTCTGAGTACTGTGAAGACCTCCGTCTAGGTGACATGCTATTAAAAATTTTATTATTTTGAATGGTCATGGTGATACATTTTTGCAATACATGTATGGTTTAGAAAATAATGTGACCTCTTTTTGAGGTCAAATATGTATTTTATATGTAAAACTATGATATTAAAAATATGGATTTTTTTTTCAAAAATAATTATTTTAATCTCTATAACAAATTGTATATTTTAAATGAAACACAATATTTTTTAAATTATAAATGAAATATTTTAAAATAACTTTTATATAAAATGTACAAAAAATATATTAAAATTTAAATAATATGAAGAATTATTTAGTCTTAATAATTTAATTATTATTCGTTTGTTTTAATAAAGAATGGATAAATTACCTTTGTAATATCTTAATACCTTGATTAAAATGAAATGGTCTACAAATCTCTTAAAAAAGAGGGAATGACAAAAAAAATATTTAATAAATTTTTGGGAATGTGCCCATAATTGCTTAATATAAATTATTTGTTTCCCTATATATTATTTAACCATTTTTTACATATATGGGTCAGTATTGATTAACTATTGTTAATTTTTTTTGGTAATTTCAAACAATGGAATCTCATTTCACTTATATTGAGGTCACTCCTCTCTTCACATCCCCTCACAAAATAACCCAATTTATTTAGCCAAAAGTATTCTTAAAATTATCCTAAACATTAAAATACTCATTAAAATGTGTTTTTCTTCTCAACAACCCTTCCCATAATGAAATATCACCATTCTAAAATTAAATAGTTCAGTAAGTGATGTATAAATTTCTAACCACACCTTTCTCATATATATTGTTTTTGGTATACATCATCCTCTAAAATTACTTGAATCTCATATAAAATTTTAAATGAATATTCATTAAAATTACATTATTTAATTTTTATAACCATAAATTCATTTTCAACATTTTCCTTTTTCATTATGAAAAAAATTGAATTTTTTCTCCACTAGACTACAACAACCATGAAGAAACATGTTTTTTCCTTAACCCAAAACCCAGATGGTCCAAGATATAGTAATGATTTATTTATGATATATATATATATTGGTTCCCAAAATTATATACCATCTTACTTCTGTATTTATCGCATAAAATAATGACTGATTCATCCTTATATAAGTGTATACCATCAACACATTTGAAAAATGCACACAGATTTTGAATATTTATTTCATGGATATTTTTAGTGATTATATATATATATTATATATATCACGAATAATGTTATTTATGAATAAGATATAAAATGGGTATCATTTTTATGGAAATCCATTGATATATGTAAATAATTCAGCAATGATTCAATAACGATCTTTTCTCCTTGAAATGTGACTAAAAATACCATGTGATGGAATTATAAAATTATACGTCATTATTAAATAATAAATAAATTTCTAGTAATTGTATTAAAATTATGAGAATTGGTATTTGATGGAATATATACAAAACATTTATGGAAATTGTTTAAAAATTTCATGATTATAAACCCCCCATTTCCAAATAGCGATTATAAAAATCTAATACATGAAGTTAATGATTATTAAATATGAGTAAAATTTAAAATAAATTAAAAATTGTAGATCTGTAAAATTATATTAATATTTATTTGTTTATGATCAATGATTTAAATCAACATTTCTAGACATTCAGGTTAATTTTTATTGGTAGGGATTCCAAAATAAATTACATTATGTTATAAAATTTATAATTGAAATTGTTTATTTTTTGAAATTAAATTTAAAATGATATTTTGTGTTTTATTTGTTTGGGAAAATATTTTTCAACCCGAATCCATTTCCATGAATCATTTTACTTTCACATATTTTTTTAAAAAATTGGGTGTTTTTGAAAGGCTGTCATAACAATGGCTTTCACATAGGCAAATAAAAATATATCAAAGATTTCTCACTTAATGATTAATTTTTTATTTTACATTATATATTGAAAATAATATTCCAACAATGCAGTAATGTTTCATGTTTCAACCTATAATTACATTTAATATGTATTTTTTTTGGGGATCACCATGGCAACATCAAAAAATTTAATTCAAGATGTTATTTTGTATAATTTTCATCGGGTTTGAATAAAATTCAATTTCTATGAGTTTTATAATGAAATGTTATTGATTTTCATGTTTTTTAATTTTAATAAACATTTTATAATCATCGTTTATTTGTGAAAAGTAAATAATTACTATGTTTATATTAAATAAAATCCATTTTCTTAAAATAGGATTTTTAAAAATTGTATTAATTCAATTATAATATTTTATAAAATCGATTGAATTTATATTTGATAATTAGGAAAAGGAAATGAATTTTAGATTTATGTTTTAGAAATCTGTTTTATTTTCTTTTGGATAATTATGATATGAAATGTTATTGTTTTATAAATGGCATGCATAAGTATATATTAATGACAGGTGGGGTCATATATATTTATATATTTCTATATTTATAATTAATTGGTTAAGAGTTTATTTCTCATGAGATCGGTAATCTCATGTATATTTTGTGGAATCATATTAATGAGAATTGGTGGTGTTTCCCATGACTTTGACATTTATCTATGTAGTGTTTGTGCCAAAGCGAAATGATATTGTTCATTACGATCTTCGTGTCTCATGATTCATAGTTTTTTCCAAATTTTTATAATCCATATTGTAACTATTATAAAATATTATTGTTTTCCGTTAATTAAGTACATATTTTATTAACATTTAATCTCAGCTATGTATTATGATTATAAATGATTATGTTATAATATTTCGTTAATATTTATAATTTTAATTATTATAATGAACTCATGCATGAGGAAACTTTTTTCCATCCCTCAGTTTTCAATTAGTATCACATCATTATTATGTAATCATCAAATTATTTTGGGATGATAATTACTAATGTGATACTTAGAATATGGATTAATATGTTACCAGAATTTAAATCATCCAGCAGTATCTTAAATATTGTTTATGATCTTTCTTGTCCCTAAATACATTAAAAATATGAATTAATGGGATATTATTAGTTATGGAATGTGATTTTAAAATCATGTAAATAATGTAAAATATATATAGAAACAGAAAATTTAGTCCATTATCCTCCTTATACATTCTACGGAATATAATTTCCCAATTTTGGTTCTATAATACATGCGAGGGGCTTTACATTAATATAATATTTTTCTTAATTTTAAAAAATATCATCCCATTTTACTTATAATATGGGAAGTATTATCTTCACTTCCCATGAAAAATAATTAATTTTGATCATCTAAAAAAATAGAAAAAAACATTTAAAATAATTCTTAGACTCCATTAATTGGATGAATTATTTTTATATTTACATCCCTCACATTTTTAACCCCTTCAAAAATGATATAATACAATAATTGAAGTATAAAATTTTGACAACTATTTTGTCATTTTTATTAATTTTTATACACTTATTCCTCCAAAAAAATCTATTACAACATCTGAAAATGATAAAATTAGTCTCATTATTAGACTAGTATGTTATTAAGATTATGGTACAAGAATTAACATCCTTTATATTTCCATTTATGAAAAATTTAAATGTGAATCATGCATATGTGAAAACTAAAAAATCCATAGTGAAACATGTTTCATTTTCCACCAACACCAAACCAACCAATTACAAAAGGATAATTAATTTTATATGTATTATATATATATATAATATTAAACTTCCCAAAATTATAGAGCATGTTACATATTTCATCCCTTATTTGAGAAACCTAATTATCAGTCATGTATATGTGAATACTTCATATAATATATATACTATTTATTTTAGGTACATACATCCCTTTGTTACAAGAATTATTTGTTTAAAAATCATCAAATGTTATTTTTGGTGAATATTTTATGGTTTTTGGTTTATTTTAGGTATGTTCATAGTTAAAAAATGTTTATGGAAAACTGTTCGTGTCCACCCAGGAAAATGAGATACCATGGTTGGAGTTCCAGAGGTGGGTGAATAATTAGATTCATGGTTATGGAAAAACTTTTGGCCTTCCCCTCATACCATTTGAATCTATGAGGAGTCCTATTGCAAGGATTACACATGTTTTGTAAAAATAAGTATCTAAAAACTGTTCATATGTCATTATCCAAGAATTGGGTGCGTATTTGGTGAATAGTTGTCAATTTGTGATACAAAAGAGTGTGGAAGAAATTATTTTTTTCCATATTTGCATATATTAATTCCTAAAAAAATATTTTTTAAATATAATAAAATATTACTCAATCTTCAGTTGAATCCTAGGATATAATACAATCTCTTGGGGAAATTATATCCCTCATAACAATAAATCATTATTTATCAATGTGTTTATTTATGCATTTAATCTCCATCGGTAAGTGTAACCAATAACTAATTTTGAATTCATTAGTCCCCATCAATATCCATCATTGAGTTCATTGGATACATATTTCATTATTTTATTCATCTCATGATTTTTAGTGTTCTATTTCTAGGAATAAACCTCAATTTATTCTAACCATTCATCTCTCTCTATATATAGAATAAATTTTTTGTGATCCATGATCTTGTGAAATGTGGTAATTGGTTTTGTACAGATATTAAAATTGACTAAAACCATTATCAATTTTTTTATTTTAAATGGGAATCCAATTGATTCCCAAGTCTTGATTTTATCAATTATTATTTTTTATAAAATATTTTGGGGTGTGTTTATTTAAAAAAATTAGTTAATGGATATTGAAATAAATAATTTATTTCAAGAAATAAATAATTAATTATATTTAATCATTTGAAGAATCAAAATTATGATGATCCCAATGTAATAAATAGATAATATGTATATTGTTTTTGAAATGGAATTTTTTTTATATAACCAATTTTATATAAAAAACAATGTGATTGTGATTAATCAAATGAAAAAACATGTTCTCAAACATGATTTCATGATACCTAAATTATGAATAATGAATCTTATCTAAGATGAAGAATTTTCCATTTGATTCATTTACATGAACCCAATGGAGTACTAGTTAGTATGGTCAGAATTATATGAAAATCACACATGGAATTAATTAACCTTTCTCCAAATTTATTGATGATGTGAACCATTATAATCAATATAATTATAGGGTTTCATTCATTTGGATGGATTCCTACCACATAGACATGAGATAGAGGTATATCTATATAATTAGTGGTGATATCCACGTAGATTATTTGGGATACATAGTTAATGATCTAACATACCATATGTATTATAATAAAGGTTTTATAAATTGAAAGTATTAACAAATTCCATTTTTTATTGAATGATTCTTCCTTGTTTGTTTTTATTGAGTGACTAACCATGAATAAGACGATGAAAATAAATTTTTGTAATTATTTTTAATATTTAATGGAAATGATATAAAAATCATGTTATATTTATAATGTTGATAATTTTTTCATGAAATGTTTTTATAATATATTTGTAATTTTTTAGAATTATTTTCCTTTAAAATTATATTGTGGGATTTTACTACAATAGTGTTTATCACAATGTAATTTTTCCTTTTATAATTTGAGTAATTTCCGTGAATAGTTCCAAGAAAATAGAAACAAAAAAAATTGTGGTAGTGGGTTTTCATGACTATATGACATTTTGTGATGATGGTTATATATGGACTATTTGATACATCAATTTCTTTTAGATATTAGTTTTTATGATGTTTTGATTATCTATCCCATTTTTGGAAATATACAGGTTTACCTCATGGTACTTATCAAATTATGGGTTTCTATATAATGTCTCTTTATGAGTTCATCATTTTTATTTTTATATTTTATGAAAAAAAATTCTCAAATAGTACATCATTGATTTCGTTAGATGCACAGAACATGTCACTATGCCTTGAGGATTGGGAATTCCATTCAAGCCATCTTAGGGATCATTGGATTGTTAGTTTATTGGGTAATATATGTTTTTTCATGAAAATGTTTTTGAAAGAGGTTGATTAATGTCGTGGTTGTCATTATACTATTTGATATGTCAGGGTTGAGAAGATATATGATTACAGGGTCTCAATGGGGTTTTTTATATGTGAGTTCTAGGCCATCCCCTTTCATAGAGATCTGTATGTTACATTTTGTATCATGGAAAATGATTATTTTTTAATATTTTCACTGTACTATCAAATTTTCACAAAAATTGAAATGGGACTGGGTTTCCAAATTCTAATTATGATAGATATAATATTTTAACATATTTCTATATAGTGATGATTATTTATTATATGTTGATATTGTTTATTATATTGCATCCATCAGGGAGTCTAAATAGAATTCCTAGAGGAGTTATTCATATAAAATAACATGAAGAAAAATATGCTTCTCTATATACTTATATAAGAAGTGTAATAATCATTCCATGATGTGATACCAGGATCCACACCTATCATTATTCAAAATACTATTATGGTACCTTGAATAGGGGATGGATGAGATCAATCCTAAGTGACTCTTCACAAGAAACAACCATATTTCTAGGGAAAAAAGGATCCTCATGATATTGATTAATGGTTCAGATATATTTAATGCTCCATAGAGTTCTTGGATTTGTCAAAATAAAATAATGTGAATCATGTAATAATAATGCTTGAGGTGTATTATAATAAGTTGTGGCCTAATATAGTTATTACTGAGAAGAATGAGGCCATAGTGTGTATTCTCATAATGAATATTTTCATTTAGAACTACTATTTATGGTCCATATCATTTGATAATAACATTTAATTCATAATCCTTCATAATTTAGATATGATAATGACTATATATTTGAATAGTTTTTCTAAACCAAAATTTTTTTCATTGCATTTGATATCAAACTAGAATTAGAATTCCCTGAGGATTGAGATGGGACTACAACTTCAAATAAAACATTTTTTCAATATACATAATCATTCCTTTTATGATAATATTTTATATAAGGATATATTAAAAAATTATTTGGATAGTATGTCATTTATTATGGGAGTTCCTCCTACTCATAATGACTATTTCATTATTTTATTTAAATAGTTGATATTTTTAATGTGTATCATGGTGGAAATTAATGTGGGGGTCCACTGTAGTATGAATTTTTCAAACCATTTATAGTTCCTACCAAAATCTCAATGACTAGTTTCTTATGATAAAGGGTTTTAAACACGAAGCATGTGCTCATAGATATATCAATAATTCAAAACTCATGAGGATTAATATGTAATAGGTAGTGGGTTTTTCATTACATAACCACTACACTTTTAATGACATACAAATTCATATACACATATTAAAAATGACTTTATAGAATAAATATACATTAATATGGCATAAGGATTATAATGACCTAGTTTCTTTGAAATTCTTGGATCATAATACATATAAGTATGAATAAAATATAAAACCTTTTTTTATTCTCCCTAATGATCTCTTAAATTATTTAATGATCTTAAAAAAATTTTATTACATGGGAAATTCATTGAATAAATGTGTGGGCTTAAATCACAGAAAGGGAGGACGCATTGTAAGTAATCATTAATTGTGAGTCAGAAGTATATCATGATTTCATAAATAAAATGATCCTCATTAATAACATAGAATAATAATATAATGGAAATAGTATCATATGATCATGGTATGAAATGAAATGTAAACGGAAAAAAACATAACATAAAAATATGACAATAAAAAGTACCAATACAAAATAACATGGGTGATAGACTCTAGTAAAAGATTATGACTAATCCCTAATCCCATAGATTTTTTCCCCAATACTAAAGCATTGATATCTAAATTGGATCTCTTTGTGGTTGTATAAAACATTAAATGTTTATTATACTAGAGTTACACATAATAAAAACAAATAATATGTAACAACAATAATAATTATCCATTTAAATAAAATGTGTTTCATAATCAATCATCCAACCATATTCAATTCAAATTTCATAATTAATGAATTTTATAAATGATCCTAAGGAATGTTTTTCCTCATAAATTTAAGGGAGAATACCTGGTATCATATGTGAGAAACATATATACATAATTAAGAACAAATACATAACATAATTATATTATATTATTGAAAAAAGATATCAAAAGTATATAAAAAATTCTTCAAGAACATAACATTTTCACATTGATTAACATCATATGATGTCATCTTCGATATAAATTAATATTTAGAGATAAGTTAAGAATTAATTAAGGAAAATACCCCTTCCATTTCTAAAACTATTCTTTAAAATATATGAAATCTCAAACATTAATTTTTTTTAAAAAAATAAATAAATATTGAAACAAAAAATAGATTCTTTTACATATTGGGTGGTCATGGAAGTGGAAGTGGTCCATTGATTCATAATATTTTATAAAAAATGATTATTTTCATGATATTGTAAGGGTATTCAAAAAGTTACGTTTTAATTAAAATAAATTAATGTTCAATTTAATACAGTATTAATCAAATATCATTATGGGTAAGAATTTATTTAAACCATAATTTTTAAAAAAATGTTGAAAACTTTTTTTGAAAACAAGTATTTTGGAAAATAAATTCAACCGAAGGGAGAAATGAATATTGATTTCCTTAGATAAATTTCCCCATTCATTTAAATAAATAATAGATGAATGTAGAAATTTTAATGAAAAAATATATAATAAACATATGATAATGAATAAAATGGGTTTATTAGAAGAATATTGTAACAACACGAGATTTTATGAGAATTATTCTTTTTAATTTCACTGATTTCTTATGTTGTATGATACACCAAAGGGATCTTGCACTACATGCATCTCTGACATGGCATGCATTACAAGCAATCGCGACCTTCCTCGATAGTGTGTGTTGTACGTAATATTGGGTATCACTAAACAATGATATATTGTTATAATTTCATTATGGACTAGCTGTTATGAATATTATTAACTACATTTTGAATTTTATAACATTATTATTCATCTTACACATTTTCTAGAACATGGTATTAGAACAAAATAAATTTTTCCGATAAAAAAATTATTTTTAAAAAATTGCAATTTTGTCACCTTTTGATAGAGCACCACTTTAAGTATATTTTTTACATTTTTATATGTTCAATTTGACAAAATAAAATTCTTATTTGGAATCATGAGATAAAAATTTACTTTTGATAAATTTTTCATATTATTCTGATAACTTTCATATTTTAATGAATAGTAAAAACACGCTATATTTTAATTAAATACAACTTTTTTCATCACGATAGTTAATATTGTTAAATTATAATATTGAATGGTTTTAAAGTATAAATATAATATATTTTTACCATTTAATATAATTTATGTCATTACCTTTAATTAGACATTGAATTAATAGGTAAAAATATTTCAATCTTTGGCAATATTTTAACTTTTAAAACTTGTTTTCTTAACAACAGGATAAATTTTAATTTAATTACTGAATCTTCTATGTTTTTTATTCTGAAAAATATATTCCATATTTGGACTCATTGGGTCCAAATTATGTTAATAGGTTACTTTCATTTTTTTGATATTATGAATAGTGACTACGGTAATTTTTGTTTACTTCAGTTAGAGATAAATCGGGTAATTAAGTGTAAACCTAAGACTATAAAATTAACCTAACACATTCAAAAATTATATTTTATGACTAAAAGTAGACCCATATCACCTAAGTGTTAGATTATATTAATTTCATTGACTTTTTACCATGAAAATAATTTAATTATTATTGAATCCAAACAAAGTGACAACATGTCACTCTCTTAAAGCTTATAAGTACAATAATATTAATTCATTGATAAACTTCATGAAACCTAAAAAATGAATAGTCTATAGAATTATAATAAAATTATATACATCATGTGAATTTATTTAGAATTTTTCGGGTTTATATAATCATAATTATAGGTGAAACAATAGTGATGTTGAAATTATATTTTTGATTGAAATATCAAATAAATGGTTTAAAAATTATAAAAATAAATATTATATGAAATATTTAATGTGATAAACTAATTTTATAGATAAATATGACATGTAATGAATCTATTAAATCTTTTATTTCTAACCTATCTTCTGTGATGATTTTATTTAAATTCATATAAATGAATAGTGTCAATATTGACAATATTATTATTTTAAAAAAATAACATAATATAAAATTGTTTAAAAATCACAAATATATTTAAAATTATAAATTGAAATTTATATATTCTGAAATTTCATAAATAATCTAATTATGGACAATTCACAACATATAATTATTTACATCAATTTAAAATTTAGAATCTTATAACCACAAATAAAATTAAATAGATTAAACCAGGATAAATCAAGTCGATAATGTTTAAAATAAATTACCAACATGTATAAATTTTATCAGTTGATGATATTACAACCCTATATCATCTAATTTTCTATTTGGTTCATTTTGGAATTTTTATGTGGGGTTTGAATTTATTATAAATTTATATTTTTGAGCTCTCCAAAGTTTCCACTCTCCTGCCTTATAAAAAGGGCACCTCTGCCCTCTTCTCTTCACACTTTTTTTAACCTTGATGCTCAGAAAACCCTTAGTAATTCCTCTTCTCAACCTCTCTATTTATATCATAGAGGTTTATTTCTTCTCATAAGTCCAATTCTAGTGCCCTAAAAAAAGTTTAATCGAGGTCTGTCGAGGAAGAGATAATATCTTCTACCGACTCTTTCAAGTTTCTTTCTTCTTCCACTTCATATTATTTAGTTTTTTCATTATAATGTAATAAAATCAGTAATAAATATATACTGATATGTTATTATAAATATTAAACAACCCTATTTCACCTTCTACCCATCCTACGGAAAATGAAATCATCGTGCGTGCGTACGTACAATATACCGTCTCCACGCTGTGGTGTAATCAGGTTTCCACCACCACCATACTTGGATGAGTATAATGTTTTAAAGAATAACTATATATTATTATTATAACATAATACTGATTCTATGATATTATATCATCAATTCCAATTCCATTCAACAAATATGGGAATGATATCATCGCTCGTGCGTACGTACGGATTACCGTCTCCATGACGAGATGAGATTCATTTTCCATGTTAACAATTCAATAATGATTATAAAGTATATATAATAAGTAATCATGAAATACATGACATAATAATGATACTTTATTTATGTATATATATATTTATGTCATCTACTTAATTCCATTCAATTCAATAAGAAAACGAAAACAACGTTCATGCATACATATGGACTACCGTCTCCATGAACGGTGTATTTCATTCCATTTATTGATATATGTTCTATATGTATATTATGAATATATATTATATATAAATAATTTTTTATATTCTGGAATTATGTAGTAAAGATCAAATTAATCATATGAATAATTACAAGTCAAAACACAGACGATAAATGAAACGATTTTACCCAAAACGCTGCATTAACATGGAATTGACAAATGAACGGGTAATATAATGTCATAAGTGAATCATATATGATATCGGAAATATTATTATGGTTCTGTTACAAGTTAATAATATTTTTAAACCCACTATATAGGATTCTCAGACACATATGGATGAAATTGGACACAAGGTAAGGGATAACTATTCCAACCTCGTTTTTATCCGAGATTGTTGATTCGTTAGTATTTACTAGGGTTATATTTATTATCCATGTCCCTATGTTATAAAGATGGTTTCATGTATTTTTAAAGTACTTTTTACCCATTTTTTAATTCTACTATATGATAAGTAAGGAACCATTCTTTTTTTACCATATGAGGTAATTTTTGACTTTTCTACCAAAATTACGAGAAAAATGTTTTTTAACTTATAAGGCGTGAATGAATTTTTATGGTTTCATAATCACTTATTTCAATGAACCTTCCTCTACAAAATTTCATTATTATTTCCAAAACTATCCTTTTATTTTAAAATTTCATTGAGTTTTGAGAAAAGAAAATGATTTTGAATAAGAAATGATATTTTCCTCAAGAATTTATTTCAATTGTTTTATCCAAACCATTTTCCTTCTAAGAGGACATTATTTCAGATGTGTATGATTCAAGTATAATGTCTCTATGATTTACATGGTTTCAATTATCTTATGATGAAATGATATCCATTTTTTTATATGGATTGTGTTATGATGGCATGATGTTTATGAAACCCATTTTATTCATTGGGTTATTATGAATGATTTATGTTTATGTTGTGGCACAATAAGAATGATTTCATTATGAGATGGT
This sequence comes from Viscum album, assembly GCA_963277665.1. Taxonomy (NCBI): domain Eukaryota; kingdom Viridiplantae; phylum Streptophyta; class Magnoliopsida; order Santalales; family Viscaceae; genus Viscum; species Viscum album. The sequence continues at coordinate 1,727,006,179 of OY728119.1, read as the reverse complement.
TGGGACCTATATCTCCCTCCAATGCATTGGGTAAAGATTTATATCTCATGATATAGACATGTCTGGATTGGTAAGTAAATCCGGTTCTGTGATACAGGTCTGGAATGAGGAGTGAACTCGGTTCAGTAAGGGACTTTGTCCACTAAGATGGTCTTCGAAGAAATGACTTGGCTACTATGGAAATAATATCATGTGATTAAATTTTTTCAACAATTACATGTTTTATTTACAAGCTATTTTATCATGATTGATGTTCCATTCTGATCTATGCCTTACATACTGCCATGTTTTATGTCATTTCTCAAGATTTTGATGTTTAAACATTATCTGCATTCTCTTATGTTCAAATGTATATGAATTGTTTTATTTTCTCCATGCATACCCTTACTTTGAAATTGAGCTCACACTTTATATGTTTTATTTTCACCAGGATATAAATAAAGGATTTATGTACGAAAAAAGGATGATCTTTATGGGAGATGTTGAAGATCTTTCACCATGATTAGAAGATTATATTCCGAGTTTCCAGAGACAGAAATCAATTATGGTCCATTGGTGTATTTTTTTGTTATATAATAGATATTTTGCAAAAGTAATGTAATGTCTATGTACGTCAAGCTTTGGGTCTCTATAATTGGTATTAGAGGAAATGTTTAGTCATCCTTTGGAAACTAGGATGCGAGAACTTTAGTGAGATCCCTAGAGATATTTCTATGGTGTGTCTAGGGATATCCCTAAGGTTAAGTATAACTATATGTCATAGTCCTAGAATTATGGTAACGATATTAGAATCAATCCTATGATGTTATATATTGAAGGTACTCCCTCTTTATTATGTTGTTTTCCCTAGCATGATTTTTTCCTCTCACTCTATTTTTTTTGGGTTTTAGACGATGGGTAGAACCCGAAATAACTCTGTTGATCATTGTAATGGACAATGAAATGATTGTACTTCTGAATAAACCAATGTTATGGGAGATGTAGTGAAAAATCATATTTCTATACACACACAAACTATGAATCATTCTGGACATCCGAATGAGCATAGAAGGGAACAATATTCTATTGATTCCTTCATGAGGCAATGCCCACCTTCTTCTAGTGGGTCTTCAGATCCACTTGTTTCTGAAAAATGGATCAATATCATTGAAAATATATTTTCCATACTTTGCTGTTCAAAGCATGAAAAATTTATCTTGGCTGTATACTATTTAGTAGGTGAAGCAGACCAGTGGTGGACTCTAATTAAGAATACTAGGCCCTACGATGAAATTGAAACGATGTAATGGGACGTGTTCAAGAACATGGTTTTCTGAAAGTACATCCCTAATATTGTTCGAAAAAATATGGAAAAGGAGTTCCTTGTGCATAAGCAGAATGATGATGAATCTGTTGGTATATACGAAGAGAATTTTACAAGACCTTAAAGGTATGTATCTGGCTTTATTATCCAACATGAAAGTAAAGTTGATTGATTCATCAGTGGCTTAAAACCAAGTCTTCGAAGGGAATTTTCTATAAGAGACTTCAGTAGCTATGATGAAATTGTGCGTTGTGATATCAAGGTAGAACTATAAGTTGGTGTTACATATCTATCTCATGGTTTTAACGAAAATGAAATATGGAGTTCAAGGAGAAATATCAAAACAATGGTGAAAAGAAGATGGATGTTTCTTTATGTTCAAATTGTGGAAACAAGCAAAGCGGAGATTGTCTAAAAGGTAATATAAAATGTTTCAAGGGTGGAAAAGATGGTCATCGAGTAGCTGAGTGACAAAGTAATGTAAAAAAGGTTTCTAATGACATGAATAGAGAAAAGACTATAGAGAACGCTCCAACAACACTTCAATGCTTCAAGTGCAAGGAAATGGGGAATTATTCTAATCAACGATCTAATCCAAGGGTTAATGATGATCGACATGAGAAACCTCTTAAGGAAAAGGATAAAGGGAAGTCACATGCGATCACTATTTGTGATGTTGAGTATGAAAATGATGTTGTGTAATGATTAAGTGTTTATGTAATGGGATTTCAAAATAGTATCATGGAATCTCATTTATGGTATCGTGGAATATTGGAATATCTATGTATTGGTTTATTTTGGTTTTCCATAATTATATGGTATCAGTAATAATGAAAAGTGATTCAAATTTTTTGTAAAGCAGATGATATGTGCATAATGAAGGGATAAAGAGAAAATGAAATGTTTTGTAGTATTCATGATCTCATGACAGATATAAGGACAAAGTGATGTCATGGTTTTAGTATATATAAATTTTTGGATTATGGTATGTGGAAAGAGTTAACTTTTGACAGAATTCATGTTTTCACTAATGATTCAATGGGTATTAATTTTTCAAAATAATACATGATTAAGGTATTCAAATATTTGGAATGTGACCAACAAGATATATCTTATGATATATGAGAGATAAATGATGGTATTCACATGCTCGGTAGATGACATTTCTAATAATTGTTTTTTATACTATGATCTTGGACATATGTATTTTAGAAAAGCAAAAAAATTGGAATGGTTTATGTTGGACATAAGTTATTATTGTTTAAGGATAGAATTTTTTTTGATATTAAGAATTGTATGTTATAATAATGTAGCTTTAGAAAAAGGACAACCTGTAGGATGGGTGACAACCAATCGCGTTGGACAAGGCTATGGGAATCGAACCCACAACTGATGTGAGAAAGGACTTTATTGCCTACCACTGGCCTACATGAAGTCCCTAGTTAGTAGAAACTAGTTTTATTTTATTAAGCGGTATGACAGATGATATATAAGTTAATTTTTTGAATCATATAAAATTAACCTCACCATAGATGGACTTATGATAACATTTTTCTAACCTTTTGTTTGAGACATATGGAATGAACCATCATTCTATCAAATGATCTGCTAACACTTCACGAATGAAAAATTCAACTTAATTTCTTTAAGAGATGATGTGGAAATTGTTTAAGGAATGAACAACTGTGATATTATACCAAAATAAAGTAAGAATTTCTTCTAATTCAAATTATTCAACTTTATTGAAATGATCTTGAAAAACAATAATATTGTCCTACTGCCGTTATATCCGATCAATCAGATGGTACCATAGATCATCATAAATTTATGGCGCTGTGATTGTTGTCTTTTTCATAGCCATGTTCTCTACCACTCTCCATCAGGACATGATGGTTAGGTTTCTCTTACATATCCATATTTTCACATATGTTCTCCTATGTGGAAACCAAATGATGTGTTAATTTGGGTAACCGATATGTTTCATACTTCAATTTTTAAAATTAATTTTTAGTATTCCTTTTTACGTTGTGGGTTTCTATGAAAGAAACTTTTAAGTAGTAAACCATTTATAACCCCCAATGAATTTCGAGGGAAAAATTAATTTTCAGGGGGGTAGAATGTAACAAACTGAAATGTTATGAGTATTATTCTCATTAATTTCATTGATTTCTTATGGTGTACTCTAAACCAAAGGGATCTTGCACTACATGAATCTCTGACTTGTCTTGCATTACACGCAATCATGACCTTCCTCGATAGTGTGTGTTGTACGCAATACCGGGTTTCACTATACAACAATATATTGTTATAATATTATTATGGACTAGCCGTTGTGATTAGTATTAACTAAATCGTGAATTTTAAAACATTATTATTCATCTTACACATTTTCCAGAACATGTTATGAGAACAAAATAAAATTTTTAGGTAAAATAATTATTTTTAAAAAAATGAAGTTTTTCTGCCTTTTAATGGCACACCCACATTAAATATAGTTTTTGACATGTTTATAATTTCAATTTGACAAAATAAAATTCTCCTTTTCAATCAGGAGATAAAAATTTACTTTGTATAAATATTTCATATTATTCTCATAACTTTCATATTTTAATGAATAGTAAAAACACGCTATATTTTAATTAAAAACATCTTTTTTCATCGTAGTAATTTATATGGATAAATTATAATATTGAATTGGTTTAAAGTATAAATATAATATATTTTTGCCATTTAATATAATTTATATCATTACCATTAATTTTAGATTGAATTCAAAGGTAAAAATATTTCAATCATTGGAAATATTTTAACTTTTAAAACTCGTTTTCTTAACATCGGGATAAATTTTAATTTAATTACTAAAACCGCAGGGTTATGAATTTTGAAAAATGGATTCCATATTTAGATTTAGTGGGTCCAAATTATTTTAATAGGTGATATTTATTTTTTTGATATTATGAATAGTGACTATGGTAGTTTTAATTTACAACAATTAAAGATTAATCGGGTAATTAAAGGGAAACCTAAGATTATATGATTACCCTAACAAATTCCAAAATTTTATTGGATGACTAAAAATTGACCCATGTTACGTAAGGGTCATATTAGATTCATTTTATTGATTTATTACCTTGAAAATAATTTAATTATTATTAAAACCAATGAAAGTGACAACATGTCACTCTCTTAAATCTTATAAGTATAATAATTTTGATTCAGTGATAAACTTCATGATACTTCAAACATGAATAGTATCCTGAAGGATAATAAAATTATATACATCATGTGAATTTATTTAGAATTTTTTTGGTATAAATAATTATCATTAAAGGTGACACAATATTGATGTTGAAATTATTTTATTGATTGAAATATTAAATAAATGGTATTAAAAATATTAAAATAAATTTTATATGAACTATTTAATGTTCTACACTAATTTTCTATAGAATTATGATATGTTTTTAAGCTATTAAATCTCTTATTTCTAACATATCTACTGTGAGGATTTTATTTAAATTCATATAAATGAATAGTATTAAAATCGACACTATTATTATTTTATAGAAATGACAAAATATAAAATTGTATAAAAATAACATAAATATTTAACTATTATAAATTAATTTTTATATGGTATAAAATGTCATGAATAATAAAACTATTTACAATTCACAATACATAAGTATTTATTTACTACAAATTAAAATTTAGAATCTTATAACCACAAATAAAATTGAATAGATTAAATAAGGATAAATCAAGTTGATAATGTTTAAAGTAAATTACAAACAGATCTAAATTTTATTGGTTGATGAGATTACAGCCCTATATTATCTATTTTCGGATTTGAGTAATTTTGGAATTATTTATTTTGGGATTGAATTTATTATAAATTAATATTTTTGAGGTTTCTAAAAGTGCCCCTCTCCTCCTTTATAAAAAGGGAACCCCTTATCTCTTCTCTTCAAACCCTTTTGATCCTTGAAGCTCGGAAAACCCCTACCAAATATTCTTTTCAACCTCCCTAGTTATATCATAGAGGTTCTGGTATTATCAAAGGGCCAACTCTAGTGCCCTATGTAGAATCTTAAAAGAAGTCCGTCGAGGAAGAGGTACTCTCTTCTACCGACTCTTTCAAGTTTCTTTCTTCTTCTACTTCATCTTCTTTAGTTGTTTCATTATAAAGTAATAACCTCAGTATTACTTATATACGTATATTTTATTATAAATATTAAACAACCCTATTTCACCTTCTATCCATCCTACGGAAAACGAAATCATCGTGCGTGCGTACGTACAGAATACCGTCTCCATGTCGTGGTGTAATCTGTTTTTCCACCACCACCTTACTTGGATGGGTATAATGGTGTAAAGAATAACTATATATGATTATTATAACATCATAATGATTCTATGATATTATATCATCCACTCCAATTCAATTCAATAAATATGGGAATTATATCATCGCTCGTGCGTATGTACGGATTACCGTCTCCACGACGCGATGAGATTAATTTTTCATCATAACAATTCAAGAATGATGATCAAGTATATATAATAAGTAACAATTAAATATATGAAATAATAATGATACTATATTTAAGTATATATATATTTATATCATCTACTTAATTCCATTCAATTCAATAAGGAAACAAAAACAACGTTCATGCGTACGTATGGCCTACCGTCTCCATGAACTGTGTATTTCTTTCCATTTATCAATCTATTTTATATATGTATATTATTAATATATATTATATATAAATAATTTTTTATTATCTGTAATTAAGTAATCATTATATATGTTATAATATGAATAATTACAAGTCAAAACATGGACGATAAATGAAACTATTTTACCCTTAACGCTTCTTTAACATGGAATTGACAAATGAACGGATAATATAAAGTCATAAGTAAATCATATATGATATCATAAATATTATAATGGTTCTGTTACAAGTAAATAATATGTTTAAACCCACTATACAGGAGTCTAGAATACATATGGAATAAATTGGACAAAAGGTAAGGGATAACTATTCAAATCTTGTTTTTTTCGGAGATTATTTATTTAAAAGTATTTACTGGGGTTATATTTATCATCTATTTCCCTATTTTATAAAGATGTTTTTTTGTATTTTTAAATTCCATTTTACACATTTTATATTTTATATATTGTATGAAAGGAATCATTCTTTTTTTACCATACGAGGTACTTTTTGACATTTCTGGAAAAAGTCTGAGAAGAATGTTTTTTTAACTTATACGACATGAATAGATTTTTACTTTTTCATAACTACATATTTCAATGAACCTTCCTTTACAAAAGATCATGATTATTTCCAACAAATTAATTTTCTTTTAAAATTTCATGGAGTTTTGAGAAAATAAAATTATTTTAAATAAGAAATGATATTTTCCTCAAGAACTTATTTCAAGTGATTTATCCGAACCATTTTTCATCTAAGATGACATTATTTCATATGTGAATGTTTCAAGTAAAATTTATATATGATTTAAAAGGATTAAATTCTCTTGTGATGAAATGATATCCATTTGTTTTATATGGATTACGTTATTATGGGATGATGTTTAAGAAACCAATTTTATTCTTTGGGTTATGATGAATGATTTATGTTTATGTTGTGGAACAAGTAAGAATGATTTCATTATGAGATGGGTGGGAACTATATCTCCCTCCAATGAATTGGAAAATGATTTATATCTCATGATATAGACATGGATGGAATGGAAAGTTAATCTGGTTCAGTGCTACAGGATTGGAACAAGGTGTGAACTTGGTTTAGTAAGGGACTTTTTCAAATAAGATGGTTTTGGCAGCAATGCCTTGGATACTATGAAAATCATATCATGTGATTAATGTTTTTCCACAATTAAAAGTTTTATTTCCCAGATATTTTATCATGATTGATGTTCCATTATGATTTATTCCTTATGTACTACCATGTTTTATGTAATTGCTCAAGATTTTGATGTTTAGACATTATCTTCATGTTTTTATGTTCAAATGTATATGGTTTGTTTTATTTTCTACATGGTTACCCTTACTGAGAATTTAAGCTCACCCTTTAAATGTTTTCTTTTCCCAAGGATATAATGAAAGGATTTAGGTAAGAAAAAAAGGAAGATCATTATGGGAGATTTTGAATATCTTTCACCAAGATTACAAGATTATATTCTGAGTTTCCAAAGACACTATTCTATTACGTTCCTTTGGTGTATGTTTTTGTTATGTATTAGATATTCCGCAAAAGTAATGTAGTGTCTATTTATGTCAAGATTTGGGTCTCTAAAATTATTTTATAATTTACTACAATGGTAAATAATTCATATGAAATCCTGATTATAAGTATATTTAAATATAAAGCCTTACCACATTAGTATCATTTGAATCATAATGTACCAAAAATTAATTAGATAAAATGTAAAATAAAAATTATTTTTTTAGAAATACTTATTGATATAATATTTAATGGGTAATTATATACACCACTAAAAAAAATAGTTTCAAAAAAGGACATGTGTCTCAAAGAAGGAATATTGGTTTGAGACCCATATGATATACATAACATTTAAGCTAGAGTAAATCAATGTATGGATAATGTATAATTTTTTTTAATTAAATAAAATTAAATTTAATGTAAAAATTAATATATTAGATTTCATTTCAGGCATTATTTTTGCATCGTATAATTAATAATGTAGTCATATTTACCTAAAATTAGAAATTTTGTTAAGAAATCCATTACATAGTGATAAAATTTAGTTGGAAACTCTTTATACTTATGAATTATAGATTAAAATATGATATTAACATTTACTATAGTCATATTAATATAATTAATATCATGTGTAATTATTTTATAGCTTATAATTTCAAATTCACTGAAATTATTTCATTATCATTATTGTATCAAGTGTTAATTGCCTTGAATTACGATGAATGATTTTTCATGAAGGATTTGCATCTAGAATATAATATATTGATAAGTAATATGTATAATTATATAAATTTAAAATTATAATTTTTACGCCTCAAATATGTCATTATAATAACTATTGATTTTTTAATTATAAGAATGAATCACATCTCATTGTTGATATGGTATTTCAAATGTATTCACGAGTGACAATATCATTTCCTTACTGGGTTAATGGGTAATATATTTGATTGTATATTAATTTTATATAATTAATATCATGACCAGTATCACATATATTAATTTGAACTATCATTTATTACCTTTTATGTACAATTCTTGTGAGAAAAATAACATCTCTTCGTGAGGAAGTAGTCAATCATACACATGAGAAACATTATCATATTCTAAATGTAATGGAAAATAAGAAGGTATATATGATGTTATAATTATATAATTATAATAATTATAAAATAAATATCATTTATAAAATATAGATACATAATTATATCTATCATTGTGAAGTGGTTACGGAAAGTGAAATACACTGGTTCACAAAGCATAAGTTAGCTATTCAGACTATCAACCATTTTATTTCCCATTTGTGGGTGTAAGTGATATTTTATGTTAATAACCCAAACATAAAAACATATAACTAAATTGAATATAATTTGGTAATTATAAAATAATGGAATAATGATATTTGGATGAGTGGGAGGAAGAAATAACATTACACACTCGGTTTCAGATGTGACATCTTCTTGGACAACTTCTTTTGGTTTTCACCTAAGGGAATCCTATGTTTGGCCTATGAAAAAATAAATTTAGGATTATTGAATATATGTGTTTTATTTTATTTGACTGATATAGGCTAAAAATTAGTTTTCGAATTTTGGAATTGATATGATAGAGGAAATCCTTTTATATGAGGTGGAGAGGACAGACATGGAATTCATGAAAATAATGAATTAAATCTATGTTCTTATAGTTAAAAAGGATAAAAAAATTAAAAATTTTAGAAAATTTTAGGATATAGGGTCTAACTATTACCATAAAATTATAGGTAGATTTTTTTTTTCATTTTTGCCATATATCTTATAATTTAAACCCATGGAAACCATGTATTTTCTTTGGTGAGGTAAATGAATATTAATGTTTAAACTGTAAATTATTGGGAAAATATTATTTGAAAAAATTATATATTATAAATTATTAATATTAAAAATATAGGATTCATTTTTCTAAATTAAAAACACATAAAGGGAATAATATATTTTATAATTAAATCAATCTTCCTAATGAATATAATTTAAATGATTCAAATATTTTTTATGGAAATTGAATATGAAATTTATACAATGATTTTATTTTGATAAATAAATATATAAACAGGGTATTATAATTTAAAAAACATTGTTATTAAATTTTTATTTCAAATTCATTATATGTAATGTATGTTTAATAATCAGTTTTTTCTGTGGTTCCAAAAATTAATTTTTTTAGAAAAATCCAATAAATTCACCACATGATAATTTTTATATGTGTATTAAAAAAATAACATTAATTATAAGATATTAACTTTTTTAATTGTAACAATTACAATAAAATTATGTTTGTTATGTGACACTAACCCACCTTTTAGAAAAATATAATTTTTTATAAAATAATTCTTTTTTAATTGGTTTTTTTATTTCAATTAAATATATAATCATCAAATGTTTTATATATATGATTAATAAACTAAAATTTTCATAATTTATTTATTCCTATTAATATCCAAAAATTTTATGGATAGTTAATAATGCGCATGTCCTAAAAATATTATTTGATTTAACTATCACATTTCATTTAATCCTGTAGCTACATACATCATAGACTACCGATGAAATTTAATATCTTTTAAAATATATATATCATAGTATCCAAATGTTTTCATATAATATTAATTTTTAGTATTTCTTTTCATATACACAATTGAAAAGATTTTCCACTTTTAAAATCAGATTATGTTTCATTATACCCTCTTAAATAAAATGCATCCTCAAAATCTATTCATGGTCAATGTTATCAAGGGATTTATATTTCAAAATACCTTTGATGAAAACAATATATTATTTTTTTAGTAAATTATTTACCTTAAAATAAATGAAAAGTTAATACAATGTGCATCAGTAATAACACACATTTAGGGTTTCATGACAGAGAACATTGATGTGATGAGAAAAATTGGACATAAGAATATAGTATATAATTTCGAGGGAGATGGGGATCATTGATAATATGAAAATGAATGATAAATAAATTTAAATAATAATAAATCTATAATCCTTGTTGAATTTAAAGACTACTGAATCACCCTATGAAAATGTAATATGATAATATATTTTATTCAATTTCTATTTCATAGAGTTGAGGGATTTTTTTCTGTTATGATATAGAAGACTCTAAAATATATATATATATTATATCATTTATTTCAGAAACCCAAATTAAAACATTTTTTTATGCATTTGTCAATTTCAACATGACCTATTACATCAAGGAATGATTTAAAAAAAATTGCATTTTTTTCCCTATGTAATAAACAAATATTTTTTAAAATTGTAACATCTACAGTGTAATGAGATATTACTTCCTTAATTATTAAAACCAAAATTGTTATCACAAATATGATAATATCCAAAATGATCTTTTAATTCCCATTCATTCTACATTTAAAACATTATCTCATCGATGATTCCTTTAAGAAGCTACTAATATATCCCATTTCATTAATTGAGAATTTAATTTATCCTCAATAATTACTTACATTGTTCCCTTATTATTCACTCCCAAAACATCATATAATTCATTTAATAAATATCTTTGAGTGATTCATCCTTCATTCATGTCATATTAGAAATTGAAGCTCGTGTATTCCATGTATCCAAAATCTTAAATCTTATAGAAAATTATCCTTCTATTACATCATGAGTACGATTTTTAGTTATGTTCCATGATAATATTCATATATAATGATAACTAATTAATCATAATCAAAATATATTTTTCACCCATTATCATCCCATTCAGTTTCACACTAGTACTTTTTCTCAAAAAAGTCAATGTATATATTGTTCTATTTTATTACCTCTATTTCCCTAAACATCAATGTATATTATGAGAAGTAATAATCCAAGTGGGTTATGAAATAGTCCAGAAAAATTATTCCTATGATTTACAAATCATAACATATTATTGATAATATATGATATCATAGGTTCATCAATGACCAATCATGTTTATCATCTATTCAAGTCACCTAGGATATTTCATAATGTGTTTATATATTTACAATTCATATCCACCAACAGTACCAGAACAGGTACATAATAAGGCTCATTTTTGAGTACTTGGTAACACTTGAGTCGTGCTCAAAATTTCTTTTTCAGTTTTATTACACCAAGGTATGTCTAGGCTTGAACAATGTACACATATACTCTATTGATATGATTTAAATTACTCATGAATCACTCATTATAAATAGAACAAAAATTCCAACATATTTTAATATAGATTTATTTATCCTTATAGTAATAATTATAATTATATATAGGGTTATCAGTAACAGTTTCTCATACATATTTCCAATGGTTAACAAAACATTTAATATGATAACAAAAATGAAGATATAACACTTTTTCACATTATATTATATGATTTTTAATAAAAAATATCCATTAATATTACACAAGGCTCATAAAGTCCTACTGTATTTAGATGACTATATTCATTATACATCAATGTGTGAACAAAAAATCATAGTTTTAATTTTATTCTTCATTATGATCTCATATATCCTCTTAAGATCCTAAAATACATGTAATAACATGGGGAATACAAGAAAAAATAAGGTTAGCTGGAAGCACATTATGGAAAAACAGATGCCAAGGAAACATGATCTATGAATAAATCTTTTATCATGATATCATAAAATGAGGGGTCATAAGAATTCACATGGAATCATAAAATAAATACCATTTTTCATAAGATCATTGTATCATTTGAAATTTGGAATAAATATAAAACATATAAAAAAAATAAGTCATGGATATCTTCCAAGACAACATCACATAGTGGATTAATTCCTTGAATTATTTAAGTTTAATACCTAATCTTATACGTGATGTTTCATGAGAATAAATCCATATCCAATTAATTGGCTTGACATATGGATTCACACACCATAACATTTTCATGATTTATGTGTTCCACTTAATTGAAATTACAAACATTAAAAAATATAAGATAACATATTGTATGAAAATTGATTGAATAATCATCCTCTAAATCATATTCAATAGAGTTTTTTCTATGATGGTATTTTCAAAATTATCATAAGCCACAAATTTCTCTTCCAATGGAAGTGAAAATAACGATCTATATAAGTGTGATACACATATACCAATTTAAAAGAAATAAATGACATATATGGTAGTTTATTTGATGAAAAATATATTTACAATGATAAAAAAGTGCCTATTGAAAATAACCATTTCAAATTTTGTTTCATCAAATGATTATATCGTAGATAGAAAATTATTTTGATATATAAATTTGAATATTTCTTGAGGAAAATATAATTTTAATTTTGAAAAATATAAAATATGTAAAATATATAAAACATTAAGAAATTTTTTTAAAAAAATAAACATTGAATAATAAACAGAATATTTATAACATTGACTGGTCATAATGGTGGAAGAGTCAAAATCATTTTAAATACATTAAATTATTATAATTTACTTTACTTATTTATGGGAAATTCAAACAAGTAATATGTTAAGAAAAAGACAAAAATATTCCTTTCGTAAAAAATATCAATGATAAAATCAATTATAACAATGGATTAAAAACAACAGTAATTTTTTTAATTTGTTGAGAGAATAATTATTTGGAAGATAAATTTATTATGATAGAAGAGAGAATTAAAGTATAATTTTCATAAAAACAATTTTAGTCATTTTATAAACCAAAGAGTAGAAATTAGTAATATTATTTGAAATCATAATGAGTTAAAATAGTTTAAAAAAATTAAGGGGATTTATTATATTAGGATTAATTAATTTCATTTAATGTAAAATCATTAATTATAAATCCCTATTCAAATTGTATTCAATTATAAAACATTGAAGGTTTGATTAAATTTGAATCATAACTTACCATGAATAAATTATACAGACTGTAATATAAAATATCATTATATTTTATGTAATAATATTTTATTTTATAAATGGATAGTATAGAAACCATTCAATATAAATTAAGTTAAAAATAGAATATGTTTCGTAATGAAATATATTTGTGAAAAAACCCTTACAATTTTATTATCATTAAATAGATAGTAAATAAATGTGTTGATCATGAATTAAAATATCTATATGCATGGAAATAAAACAATAATTAAAAAATAAATCAAGGAAATTCATTTCTCATATAATATTTTTTAACATAATAAATGATATGTTCATATAAACTCGCGAACTAAAATTGAGTTATTAAAACCCTTAGCTAACACATTCCATTATTGGAGAACTCATTTACATAATGTATTTTGGTTTTAAATTTGTTATTATCTAGAATAGAAATTTTTTAATATTTATAATGTCATATATAATATGGTAAAAAAAATTATTACCCATTCATCCAAAATACATCATTATCAATATAGTTTCTGATGTTAATTTCCTTGTTTTATCAATCATGTTTTATTATGATTGTTTTCTATCCTGAAAATATGTTGTACCAGAATCATCTCCAAAATTATATTAATGTAATCAATATAATTTTGATTCAATGCATTTATATTTAGGATTATTTTTTTGGAATGGATAATGATTTATATCGCATTGTGGAGACGATGGTCCATACATTCATAGAAGAGACCATATCATCTCTTTAATAGGTGAAAAGTTATGTAAGATAAATCTATTATAATTTTCCTAAATAAATAAAATTTTATACAAAATGAATTTTTTAATTAAATTTATAGTTTATTTTGTTCCATGTAATGATTTAATGAAAAACAAATCAAATCAATTCGCGATGAGGTTTTTGACCCCACAAACATGTGATGTAACTGTATTATCTACATAATGGAATAAAAATATGTTATATATGATTTTATAATTAATGAATATTTAAATATCATAATTAAAATATATAAAAATTATCTACTTTATTATACCCATTTGAGAAAATAAGTGAGTAAAAAGAAATTATGATTTTTTAAGGTTGTAGACCACCACTCAATACATTAATGGTTTCATTTCCGATTTGAGGGGGATGAGATCGTTATGGGTCTTTAAAAATAAATAAAAACATATAACTATTAGGAAAATGGATGTTTAATACATATTAATTTTTTTATATTTTAAAGATAATGTTAAAGAATAAAAACAAAACAATTAGTTAAAGATGATACATCTTCCAAAGAAAACATTTTTTGATTTCACCGAAACTACCCCATATTAGATTTATGAGAATATAATGTCTTTTATCATGAGTGACTGGAATTATTGATGTGATTTTTAATGGTATGGGTTGAAAAATGGTATTATTTTTATGTAATTTAGAGGAGAGTGGGTGACCTTTTATAAGTGCGGGAGAGGACACAGATGGATGTTTTTAAAAGAAATAATTTCTGTGATTTTTTTAGAGAAAAGTTGATCCAAAATAGAAAAAATATGATTATATGATATTATATTGTATATTTTATTCTAATAAAATTTCAATTAGTCGTGATATTTGTCATTTTAAACTATTATTTATTATCTATAGCCCCTACCCTACCTTGTAAACCAGTTTCACATTATCCTAAACAATTATTTTTTATTTTTTTCAATATTCATGAAGTAAAAAAATTAAATTAACCATATTGGATAATATATATAATTTAGATTGAAAATATAATTTAAATATTTCAATATATAATAAAAAATCATATAATTATATAATAAATTAAACATTCATTCATGTCAAAAAATATTTTTCCAGATCAAAAACATTTAAAAGAAAAAAATGATAATATATAAAAATATTATATGAAGTTAAATACAATGAACTGATTTTGATTTCTAAATCTATTATTTAATTATTTTTAGTTTTATAACCGTGTTAATATTCAACTGGGACAGTAAATTATTTTAAACAAAAGGATATTTTCAATAAAAAAAGAAACATTCATTATTTTTTGAAGAATAAAATTTATCTGTAAAATCCCAAAAATTATTAGTAATATAATTAAGATATGGTTGTATAAAAAATAAATATTATTATGTGAAATAATTTTTTTAATTTTGGTAAAAATGATTTTAAAATATATTCTCAATGACCCACCAAACAAACTTTCACAGAATATAATTAACAGAGAAATATTCTCTTTTTCTTTCAAATTATTATTATTTATTTCTAATAAACATATTTTATTTTAATTAATATTGAAACTGTCTAAAAAAAATAGGATTATGATAAAATATTTAGTCATATTTACATCCTATAACTTGAGGGATATGATTAAATGGCCACGTTTGAATAATATTATTTTAATAGTGTAATTTTTAATTTTAACACAATGTTGGGTGAATCATAGTCTATTTAACATATTTAATTTATTTAAAAATATGTATAAAAATTAAGTTGGGTTGATACCTACTGTAATGTGACTAGTAATATGTGTTAGAAAAGATATTAAAAAATACATTACTTTATTATAATCTTGTTGTGTTACACTAAGTAGTATTGGATCATATGTTCTGAGAGGATCTATATCACTGTGAGATTCATTATTGAAAATGTTGTTTTAATCACTTGAATCCAAAATGAATAAAAATAACATAATAAACTAATAAATAATGGGAACATATATGGGTCCTATGATTTTTTTAGGTATCATTTATAATTATTTATATACAGTGACTACATTATTTGATAAATGTTCTTATAATTATTTCTTATCGACAAGCACCATGGATATATATTTATTATTTATATAGATTTGACACCTTGAAAGACTAAAATTATAACACCAACTTAAAAAATTATAGAAAATAGAATCTCATACCCCACTTATTTTATTTTATTTGGAAATATGGATCACTGGTTAATTATTTATTCTTAATAATGATAATCCTAATATCATTTTTAGGACTGATTGGTTGGGGGATTACAGTTATTGGATTGATTTTTAATCGTGGTGGGTGTCCTTTAAAAATAATAATGGGTGTCTCATATTTTTGGGGGGAATGGGACCCATGTGTGAGCTATTATGACTCTCTTATTAAAGATATTTTTTGGTTGGTATCCTTATGTAATGTAGATTTTGAGGTTGATGATTATTTATGTGAACTTCCTCTTGTAGATTCTTACATCCTTTGTTGTTCTTCATCAATCATTTTTTTTTCGTCAACTGGAGATCGTGGTATATTTTACTATTAAAAATATTTTAGATACATAGAAAAAATTAATTCCTTAATTCTATATAATTATAAATGTACCAAAGGGGTAAATAGGTTATTTGATTATATATTATCGAATGGAATCATTTGAACCAGTGTGCCACCATAGTCAGTAGGAATTCTCCTCTCCAAGAAGGCTCATGAAACCCTTAACCGGTATTTTATCCTTTGGATGATTCATTGGGATGTGGTATATAACAATAATATATTTTAATGATATATGATTCTTTTGATGGTTTGAATGTGTGAAATGGTTTTTTATTATTTAATCATTAGTCTGGATATCTCTACTATAGGATCAAGGTGTAAGTTATCTTAATGGCCTCATTTAGGAGATTCTTTAACCACTATTATTATATTCTAATTCCATTTTTTTCAAATGATCATTATTTATTTATGTTAGTAATGATCATGATTTTTCAATAGTATCTCGACTTTTCTAATATTATAATAAAGGATTAAATAATGATATACAATAAATAAAATGATTATTATGTTCTTTATTTGATAGTATTTTTGGGTATATTGAGGAATAATTGAAAATTTTTAAGATATCCTAATGGTAGATACGATTATAGAATTTATATTAATGGGAATGTTGATCTCAGTTCATATATTATATGATTATATAGAGTATGTTAAATATATTATATAAAGGGAGGAACCAAAAAACCTCTTTGAGATATTGAAATATTGGTAATTGATAGGATATTTTCATTAGATCGTTAATAGTATATCTAAATTTCATTTCAAATTGACTTCTATAACATAAAATAGAGTATAGTTTAGTAGGGGTGAAAAATTTCAAACATCCCATGATGAGTAATATAATCATTTAACTTCATATTTAATGTTTTATCATCAAGATGTTAGTTAAGGCTACACGATGTTCTATAATTCCTCTAGTTCCGGTCATGGATATGTAAGAATTATGGGTGATCATTTGATGGATTTTTATTCTCAATAATTTTAGCTTCATTATAAGTGAAACCCCACCTAGTATCATGATAATTCAATTTTGGATGAAATCTCTTCGGATTTGGTGTAACATCTTTTTCTATGATTTTTTTTCATTTACTATGATTATATAGTATTGACTTATATCATTTGGATAATAATTAAATCTCTTTCGGAGGTGATCTATGGAGATTATAAAATAATTAAATGATTAATCCTTCTAAATATAATGGAAGGAGATCTATATATATGATTCAATTTTTAGGAAACTATTATCCTAGGTCATGAAGGAATCATAGGATAATTAAAATCTCATGGTTCTATTTTCCCATATGCATTTATGATTCTGTGTGGAGGATATAAATATTAACCAAGTAAATTTTCATTTTAAATCATATCGTATAAAGTTGATATGTTGTAACAGGAATTATGATGATGATTTCTTGTGGTTCATTTGACTTATTATAAGGTGGAAAGACCATCAGTGTATTTTCTCAATCATCAGATGATGTCCTTTGATTTTTCAATTTTTTATTAATACATCATCTATAAGAATATATATTATGTGTTATTGACACAATTACAATTTTAAATCCCACCCATGCATGTGGAATATTATTTTTGTTAATAAGAATTGATTCTGATATATAGTTGTGAAATAAGACATCATATACTTTTTTTCTCACTACCATTAATTATTATGATATTTTAACACGTAAATTGAAACCATCAATTATCTTCTACTCCTTCTCAGGGTAACATGTATGTGAAATTATTATTTTTTGATCTATTTACAATATTTACACTACACCATATATAATTAATTATATTTCTATTTTGATAGACTAATTAACTAAATCATATTATTATATTCTCATCCATTATATTATCAATATTGAATACTTTTGAAATATGTATATGAATGATTGTGTTATAAATTATGAAGCTTTATCTACCATTTCATCTAATTAGAAGCCCTTATTTGCAACTTATTTTTGGAGATTCATTCAGGAGGGGATTCTATCATACATAAATATTATCTCAATATATAATCCATAGATATGTATTAGATAGAATAATCAATAATGATTCATGAAGACATTCGTCATTATTTCATCCATAAAAATAGAGGATAATGGGATTTCCATTAAGAAATAATTGAGTTTACATATTGATACATCTACTATAAATCCCTTTTAATTGAACCATTTGAGAAATTTTATTTACATATATATAAATCTCTACTCAATTGGATGAAGATTGGTAAATCTTCCATTATGGGTCATGGTTTGGTCCTTGAGATGACGGTGATGATCAATTATATTTAATAATGATTGGTGATGGTTTAGAAGAAAAATTAATATTATTAATACCGTTATTGACATTCATTTGACGAATCAATTGATTAATATGTTTTCTTGATAGACTCACTGAATTTTTGTAACCTGTTTCTTTGAAAATTAATTAATTTATCACCATGACTCATGGTAGCACTTGAGGTTTTTTATCATATTGGGAAGGTGTAATACAATTTTAAATTTCTGTAATGACCATGACACAAATTTCTGATAGTAAATGGTTACATTAATACATTTTAATAAGATACATGGTGTAAAATCATGAATAAATTAATAGTTTATTATTATTTGTAAACTAGATAAATAATTTGGAAATCATAGAACAATTAAAAACATAAAATACACAACATTGTTTCTTTGAGAAGGGCATATTTCCCTTTATCATATCATTGCATATAAACAAAAACACAATTAATGGTATCATGGTGAAAATAAAACATAAGAAAGGGGATCGATCAATTTCTCGATATGGTTAATCATACAAAAGATGATATCATGAATAAATTAATGTATTCAATATTCCACGGTAAAGTACTAAATATAATTCCATTTATACAATAACATTATCTTTATTTGGATTAAATAAATAATGATCAATTAATCCATATATATGGTCACATAAACTAGACTCTTATCCATGGTTAGTATATATAATAAAAAAATAACATATTCATCATTAAAATTTATTATTACTTCTGAATAAATAATGGTGTACTTATAAAACATTATATAATTCACTTTCACAAAGAATGTTTAAATTTATGGTTTAAACAAATCAAATTTCACTAAACGATTTGTATCATGGGAAATATCAATCCACTAAGGGAATGTCAATAACCAAGCCCCACAAATCAAAAAACATTTCAAATTTATTCTTTTTATGAATATGATAAATCCAAATAAATTTAATCATTTATATTTAAATAATGTAAAATAAATTTTTAACACTCACACTAACCATATAAACACAATAAAAGACCATCAAAAATAATATGATGAATGGTTATAACATTTTGCATTCTTAGTAAAAATGATCATAAACCATCCAAATAATGAATAAGAATAATATTAATAAAAATATCCCAAATTGATCATAAAAATATTAAATGGCCGATTTTGTTGATTAATATAATACAATAAAAATGTCATTAAAAATATTCTTGAAGAAAATATACTTTATAATATAAAAGAATAAATTTTTAATGAATACAATAAATAATAATATTTTAAAATGACAATGAATTAAATTTTAAATATTACATAAATTATTTAGTGGAGATTATGGGTAAAAAATTATTTCTAGTCATACATTTTAGTAAAAATAGTCCTTCAAATTTTTTTGAAAAATTTAAATGGGAAAAGTTTTGAAAATTAAATAATGATTCCTATTATGAAATTATAAAAATATAAAATTGTTAAAATTTTTCTTAAATAATAGTTTTTAAACTATGATATACAGTTTGAAAGCATTTTTCAAAAATTATTTATGGAAGGAAAAGTTTTTTTATCGAAGGGAATGAAAATGTCGTATTTTTTTAAAAACAAATTTCAATAAATTTAAGTATGAATGAGAGGAAAAATGGAACCATTAATTTAATAATACAATTAATAAAAATATGATATGAAAATATATTTAGTTTTATATAGGAATATAAAATAATACCCTTGTAGACTTAAAAATCATGAACATGGACGATATATTGAAATAAACCATCACTGTATTGGTAAATTCTTAATCGTAAGCCTCATAAAATAAATAATCAACTAATAAATAATTAAATGATATGAAAACAATGAGATTCATGATATTACTTATTAAATTTTCATTATATACACCACTTAATGAAATAAGAATTGAAAATGGCATATTTGTAGAGGATGTCAATGTGAGATGAGAAACCCCTATCACATGTTTGACTTAAGACATATCATTATGAAAATCCTATATATAAAAAAATGTTTTTTATAAATATATTAAATAACTATAATAATATATATATTTATATCTATATATGATTTAATTATACTATTTTATCACCTTTTTATTGTCAATTCATTGTAGAAGTAAAAATTTTGGGTGATGATTGGTTATTTTTTTCATGTATGTTTCAGTAAAGTTATTTTGGTCCTTTAAGTTTGATCATGGATAAATAATATTAATATTTATAAAAATGATATTTATATAATATATATTTTAAACATTCATGTATATATATTGATTTATTGTAATATATTAAAATTAGATACTGAATGTGAACCACACTATTAATGAAGTCGATAGGCCGTATGTAAGATCTAATGTTGTTTCATTTATTCTAAATGAATGGAATGAAATGAAAATTAGTATTAATTAATCATTATTGAATAATTATAATATAATTTATATAATTTATATTAATAAAATATTTCTCAATTACAATCCATTTAAAAAGATATTGTAAAATGTTTCACATTAGTATGTTGAGGCGGCAGTCCACATGTATACACAAGTGATGTTATTATATTCCAACATTTTGGAAGGTAATAAGATAGGTTTTATAATATATTTAAAAAATTATTATTATAATATATTTAAATTATATAATTTAATTAACATTATCATTAGTACAGTTATTTAAAACATATAGGGAAAAATAACTTTGATTCGTGAGGTGGTATCTACCATACACACACACACACACACAATGTTATCGATTCCCCCATGGAATGATATATAAAAACATATAAATCATATCATAATTCTAGAAGTAAAAATATTTCATTAATATCACACACACATATATATATATATATATATTAAAGTTTTTTTTATATAATTTTTTTGGGTGGTGATGGAAAATGAATTACATTGGTTTACGATGACTAGTATGTCTTACACATGATCAATTGTTTCATTCCAAATTTAATGGAAGTGGATATAGATTATAGTAATGGAATTTATAAAATAAATTACCAGTTTTTATAATATAATTGTTTTATTATATTATCATTTGAGGATGTGTTTTTATGTAGGAGGATGAAATATATAAGTTTGGTTAATAAATATTCCTCGTCATTAGATAGAATATTTTGTTTTATAACTAATCCATGAATAGGATGGATTTATATTAAAAAAATAACTCTAATATGTTGAAATAGAAAACTTATGGTGTTTCAGTAGGATTTCAGGATCAAATGGGTTTTTATTTGTGAAAATGGTAGGTTAGTGGGAGGCCTTTTATAAGCGGGGAGACGAAACATGTAGAATTTATTAAATAATAAAGTGATAACCATGTTTTTCTAATTCCAAAAGCCATAGTAATAGGTAATTATAAAACATTAGTGCTGATATGGAATAAAAATTTCCTTAAAATTGTTATTTTACTTATTATAGAACATTTTAACCCTTGTGTTCTTTGTTTGACCCCCAATAAATCAATTTTTACCTTAAATGTTTTTTTTAGTTTTCAATTGTTTTCTATTCATTAAAGTGAAAAAATAATTTAACCATATTATATAATTTATAATATTATGGTTTCAAAAGTGATATCTATTGTCAAAAAGATAATTCAAATACTGCTATGAACTCAATTTTGTATTAAATTGTATAGGCAATGAAAGAGCAGTTTCAAAAGAAAAAAATATGCACATATAAATAATGTGTTTATATCATTATTTAATATAAAATTGACTCCAATAAGATAATTTAGTTAAATTTTAATATAATTGTACTAATTTTACGGAAAAAACCTAAAAATAATTGTATTTTTTAAATAATTTAAATGAAATGAATGTTCTCCATAAAAATTATTATTTTTCACTTTTCGTCCAAAAATTATTCTGTTTATAAAATTCTCAAAAAAAATCAGCATTGATAATTATGAAATTTATATTTAATAAATAAATTTCATTTTTCAAAGTGATTTTTTAAAAAATTTTAATTAATAATTTTTATTTCTGTGAAAAATGCGCGAGTAGTCTTCCTTTTGGAAGATTTTTTTTAGAAATCATTTATTTCTTGTTGAAATAATTAATAAATTGTTCATAATCAATAGATAACTATTAAATTTATAATTAATAAATTAATCCATATATTTTAAATTATTAATTTATTTCTATTCTTACCCACAAACATATGATATAAATAATTCTCATCATGTTTAATTAATGTTTATTATTAACTAATGCATTATGTATAAACACAATGTTGTGTGTTTTGAAATCTATCATATAAATTGTCATTACTTGAAAAACAATTAATAGTATTTTCATGTGGGTTTCACTATCGTATATTCTTGTGTTATCCTTTCTTATAAGATGTTTAGTATGTTGTCCATATTTTAAAATATTTGGTAGTTACATTCTATAGAATTATATAAATCCCATCATCAAAATTTAATTATTATCATAGTAATCAAAGGCTAAATATTTGAAATTAACCTACCTAAAAAGTAATATCACATGAATATTTAGTAAAACATCATATTTATTTGGGAGTAAATTAAATATGGTGGCCATCCTAAATTTCATATACTAGGTTCTCAAATAGGAAAACAATGGTGGCGAGTTAATACATGACATGGGGGAAAATGATATCTAATTGTGTAAATTTTAAAAGATAATTTATCATAATAATTTGAATGATTAAGAAAATATAATAACCATGAATCTATAAATATTTTATTGATATAAATACCCTCAGTTCATTAATAATATATTTAGGATAACATATTTTTTTGAATATTCATTTCAGATTTTTGGTGATTTCAATTAGTATCTTGATCGAGAACATATGAAAATATACATACATGAAATATTTATACTTCATAAAAAATTCATAGTCCTTTAGAGTTTCTCTTATCAATTCCCACTTCATACCATAGTTCATGAAATGAATATCCAATATAAATTTTAATACATTTAACAAATCTTTATAATGAAAATTCATTCAACATGTATCTAAATACATACCTAATAAAAAATGGACTGGGAATTTTATCCAATAACTCCCAATGTTCATTATAATGCATTCAATTTATATATTTAACAATAAGACTCATCTAAAATATGTCAATAAATTCTATGTCCAAATTTTGAGAAAGAATGTAATAAATAAAATGTATGTTCCACAAATAGTAGAATCTGGATATTAATTTAAAATTAAATATATTTTAATATAATGATCACCATAAAACCTTAATGAAAAATTATTTCTCCCAAAAATAATATATTATATTATTTGAAATATTCCATAACTCGAAATATATCTTAAACTCTATAAACTATAATAGAAACCATTAAATCAGTAAAAAATTAAATATCATAGACAATATCCAATAATAAAATTATTATCAATATTATCCCAATATCGAGTACATATTAAGGGTTATCATAATTAAAAAAAATATTTTCTAAAAATATTCACTTTTAACAGAATCACGTGTTTTTTGGAAATCAATACTTTTCATCATATTATTATATATTATTAGTTAAAAGGTATCGTAGTCTAAACATTAAACATTATATTATTATTTTATTGATAATATAAATGAAAAAAACACTTTTTTATTATATTTCATGTAATGAAAATAAATAAAATTAATCATTCCACTAGTGTTGTATTAATAACATTTTCTCGACTGTGATCCCATTGATTATTCTTGGTTATATTTTCCAGATGCATGGAAATTTGTTTACATTAATACCTTTCTATATGTATTTTATGAATTGAATATTTTCAAATTTATTATTTACCATGAAATAACAACCATGGGGCCTTTCTCTCCATTATCATATGACACTCAAATTCCCCTCTATAATGTCGTTTGGTGTTTATTTCCTCCATTATCACATGTGAGAAAATTCATAACTCCCATCTAACCCATATAATTTGTTTCTATGACATATCAATATTCCATTGCATCCATTTGAATACACAATACATCTATAATTTTTTATATATCTTGATAGGAAAAGTTATTTTTTCCTCAAATGATGACAATGTTTGAGAGACTAGTTCCCATTGAATGATTGGTTTAATCCCAACTGTTAAATAATATCCATTCCTCGTTATAGTACATTCATTGATATTGTTTATATTCATTCTAATAGGATGAATTTATATAATATTTTATAAACTATATTACATAATAAAATTATTTATCTTAATATATGTTAACAAGAATATTTAATCACCTATCACAAATTAAAATATTTATTCATGTATAATCTCTTAATCAAAAACATAGTTTCATAGGTAATTTATCTAAATAATTAAATATTAAAAATTATGTTACTATATATTTTGGATAATGTTTTATTATCCAATTTATATCTCTCGATAATTTCAACCCAGGTGTATAGAATGGACTATTTTCATGTACCAGATAATGCTACAGTTAAGACCAATGAGACATTTCAATAAATATTTACCCTAAAAACATATGTTCTAGAATGAAATCTAGTTTTATTATCTGTAATATAATATATTTATAGAATAAAAACAAATTTTCTTACAGTTAAAAAATTATGATGTTATCCTTTAATATTACTTATCCTTAATGTATTAATTTTTGTTTATATCTTAAAATATTTTTTCAGAAATCTAATTCAAAAGTTTTCTCTGAAACATACATTGATAAAATCTAAAAATACCATAATACTACTAATCTAGAGCATTTTTTTTATATTATTATGTTGATATAAGATACAAATAAAACACATATAATTGGTAGAAATAGTATACTATTTTTTCTACTCATCATACATATGTGACATTCACATTAAAATTAAAGAAAATAAATACAAAGAGTTATTCCTTCTAGAAATATAGATTTTTATATAGTAATCATTACATATTAATTAAATAATATGTCAGGGGTTCATACAAAAATTTAATAAACAAGATAAGAGTTCAGCCAAATACTCGGTATGGGTAAGTTCATAGTGGAAGATATCATGATGAAATAAGAGTAATCAATATTGAATAGTAAATAAGAAAAAAAATCTTCCCATTGAAAAATAAAATCATCATTATATGGAAGGAATAATGGATGATAAGATAACCTCACATAAATAATTGTATAATCCCAAAACATATCCATTAATATTTTAACTAATAGTAAAATCACAGGTAAATAAATAAATATTTATAATGAGGTTATTCATAATTATGGCCATCTGAATCATACTTTCATGAACCATAACAAGGATCTTTTAATATATGTGTATAAACATCTTATAATATTACCAAAAGGATTATTTCATTAGCTTTATCTTTGTATGGAGGTTATTTCTATAATTTGTCCCACCCATCATACAAAAATTCCAATAAATCATTCATATAAAAGGGGGGAAATATAATAAAAATGAAAATTCATTTTGAAACACTAACATATGAAATAATAATACTTACAAATTTTATATAAAAATAATCACAAGACATCTATAAAGATATAGTGAATAATAATAATATTACACATCCACTATCAAACTAATTTGAAATGAAACATATAAATAATAATGATTACATAAATTCAACATATCCCAATGGAATAATAATTATAATACATTGTTGATTTCATATATAAATAGTAATTCCATAAATATCTCATTATAAACATTATTGATGAAAATATAAATAAAAAATTGATAAGGAAATATCAAAATAGAAATTACACAATCCATTTAAAATAGAAATTTATTTGAATATAGAAGTAATGTACTTGAATAATAATCATTAAAACATCAAGTGGTTATTTTGTTTGAAAATTATGTTGATATTGTATATATTAAAAATAAGTTGTGATATCAAACCTCATTATTTTTGTTTCTTTAGAATCATAATAACCTAAAAAAAGTTTTATGATTAATTAAATACAATTAATAAAAATTGATTCATTATATAACATATCAAATTGGTTGTATATATTCTATTAAAAAGAATAATCTCTGACTATTGTGTAGGTCCCATAGGCTTAAAAGTGAGATGAGAATTTCCCACCTTAGTATAAACATTTATAATATCTATCATAAACTATTATATAATAAATGTAATTTTATAATAGATATATTATCAATTAATAATAAAATTTCCCATACCATATATAATTTAATTGTATAATTTTATCAACCAATTATTAATCATTGTATGTTAAAATCACTTTTTTGGGTGATAACTGTATCATTATTCATATATGTTTTTTCATTAATTTCAGACATTTTAAATTTAAAAAGTAAAATTCATCTCCATAATGATTAAATTTATATAAATATGATATACACTCATTATATATGTATTTATATTAATCAAAAAAATTAATAAATTGAATTTTTTTACATTGATTATATAGATAGTATGTTATATATACACATTAACATTGTTTCTATATTTCCCAATAGATTCAATAAATTAAAAATAATTATTAATTAACATGTATGTATTCATTATTATGGAATATATCTCATTTATATTAATAAAATACGTCATTAATTTTATACATGTAAAAAAATGAATACAATTTCACATCACTACATGGAGGTAGTTTCCCACACTTATGCTCGAGCAATGTTATTTTTTTCAATGAATTGGAAGTTAATAAAATACATGTGATATTATATTATAATATTAATTTTTAGATAATAAATATAACATATATGAATTTAATTTAGCATTACTACCTTTCTTGTAATATCTTTGCAACAAATTTATCACACCACTTTAGAAGGTGGTAGTCTACTGTACACATGAGTGACATTATTAGATCCCACACTGAATAGAAAGTATCAATTTATGTCACAAACCAACCCAGGTCGACCCTGATCCAGTCACCCGAGTGGATCTGTGCCAAGGTCTAAGAGGCATTCTTGATCCGCCCGGGCTGGCGGCAAGCACTAGGGCATCGAAAAAGATGATGGGAATGAGTTTTCACAATGTAGATAAATAAATCCACATAAATAATAAAGATCAATGTAAAAATATAAACCAAACAAACAACTACAAATGAAACTGAAGAAGTTAAAAACCTACTGAACTCAACAACAAAACTAACTCCAGGTATCCTCAAGGGTCACTCTCCGACTCAGCGATCAAATGTCACCCAAGGTGAGTACACCCAATATGGAGCCTGCACAAACACTAAAATCAGAAAAAAAACTATATATGTGCATATGAAACACTGTAGGCTAGCCCGATAATCTATTCCCAAGGCAATACATTTTTAATTAAAGAAACCCCATTTCTATTCTTAACTACCATTTATCAAAGTACTTTTTTCTGAATATTTTACTAAAAAACAATTTACAAACCATTTCCCATATCAATTATCAAATATAGATTCATTTCATTTGGGTTAATGACATTATAGAAAGGGAATGTGATGTTTATATTTACATATTCTCACAAAAGGGACTCAACACTTTCATTTGCAACCCATTTTACGGAACCTAATCAAAACCTATTTACCAAATTCCATGGAAAATAAATACACAAAAATTAAAAAAAGTAAGTACACAACATTGGGAATTTAGAAATACATAAAATTACCAAATTCATCAGTAGAAGTAACTGGAAGTCCATAGGCATGGGTAATCCTTGGAGATAATGAAAAATCGTCATGAAAACATTACATGAGACCTTATCCACATTGGAATTCCATATACGATGAAATAAAAACACTCAAATGCTCATCCATCCTTTCTCAAGAAGGCCAAGGGAAAATTCCATAGCAAAGAACCCAAACATATCTGCCTACTATGGAACAATGGTCAGTACCATAACCTACCTGTGCGGCAATCGATTTCAAAATATTCTTTCAATATTCCAGGTTCCTATTTTTCATGTATTTAAAAAGGGGGTGAGCCAGCTAATACCATCTGAGCGTTCAATCAAAGTACACTTTATAACAACACACAACAGGTCTCACCCCATGTCTCTCCTAGGGTTGATCTCATGCCATTAAACAAAAGAACATAATGATTCCAACCTCATGAACTCTAACAATTTATCATAAGGTTTACATAGTAAGGACATCCCATAAATTATATACACAAAATTATGGAATGAGAATCATCCAAATGAGGTTTCTATAAGAAGAATTTTTTCACTAATTTCACGAAACGGTCAAATGTGCCCTTAATTATTCACCGACAAACCCCGATCTCAATGTGAAAACTTTTTTTTCAAAATGGAATTAATCATTCCATTCCCACTAAAATAAATTTATAATAATTCTTCAAAACATTTCTTTTTCATGTTCTAAATAAAAAACCATTTTACACGAAAATGCATGTTGAGTCATTTATTAACAGAACCTGTAATGTTTATTAAGATAGTTTCTAATCAACACTTAACAAGGATCCAAGTGGACCTTATATACAACTTAAAAAAACATCATCTATATGTTAAGTTAACTATATTTAAAAAAAAATAATCCCACTTCTTTATACTTCATAACCATTTTAAAATAATCAATTTAAATAACTCAAACAACTTTTAAAAACCCAATGCATTTTTATTAAATTTTTAAATGGTCCAAAATCCATTTTACTAGTAAGAAAACTTTTAAAACCAAACACACACTTTTTTTAGTCATTCAACCACTTGAAACACTTCTCCAAAACCCAAGTTCACAATTTCAAAAGTACAATATTTATTAACCAGTCCAACCCAAGCATTGCATACCAAATACATATCACAAAATCCTACTCGGGATTTCATAATATGTATTTTTTGTAATATTTTACAGTGAAATTATATTTATCACACAAACAAGTATAAAATAGAATTCGGCATGCTAAAAAATGAATCCCAGAATCATACATCAATAATTATTAATTTAAAAAGGTGAAAAATTTATGAAATAAATGAATCTTGAATTAAAAAGTATGTGAAAACAGAAATACTACCTCAAGATCAAAGCGTGAAGACACCCCAAACTCGGCACCAAGTCATGATGACATCACTCACTCAAAATCACTTCATACGGGGTCTAAAATATCAAACATACCTAAAACAACAATTAATTAACAAAACCCCTAATTAAAACATGCATATATATATATATATATGAAATATAATTATCAAATAGAGATTGAATAAAATGGGTATAGCATGGTTTACACATCTGATTGCAGTTGTGCATGCTAGAAGAAGGGGTCAGCCACTCAGCGCATAATGGGGATGTAGTTTTAAGGACAGGTAGGAAGTTGCCCAGTGATGAAAAAAACACATGGATATAGGGGGTCTGAGTGGGGATTGTAACACCCGAGACTTTTATGTTATATAAATCATCAAAGGAATCTTTTTCTACACAACACTTTCTTGGTTTGCTTTACACGCTATCGCGACCTTCCTCGATAGTTTGCGTCGTACGCAATACCGAGTTTCACTAAACAACAATATGCTATTAAAACTAGCCGTTATGAATAGTAATAACCACTTTTTGAAATTTTATAAATTTTATTTTTCAAAATGGACTTCATTTTTGGACTCAGAATATCGAAATTAGCCTAGGGTGAAATTTTGGTATTTTTCTGAAAACTTTCAATTTTTGATGAATAGTGAAACCACTAAGTGGTGGGTTAAAAACTGAATTTTGCATAAAACTTAATTTTACCGCTTCTGTGAATGGAATTTCAAAAATCATAGAGACACGGTTAATATCAAGGACTAAAATGTGGTTCAATGAGATGAAAATAATTTTTTGGTGAATAGTAACTTTTTACTATTTTAACCGCGGTTAATAGTAAATAGGGTAACTAAGGGTAAATATGATATTAATATTATCCTAACACATGTCCTAATTCTATTGGACAAGTGTAATTCGACCAAAAACAAACTTAGGAATAAAATATGACCATTTAGGCCCACTTGGATTAGATTAGGACATTTATTATTAATTTATTTAAATAAGGGTTAAAATAGTTAAAATCAAAGTTTAATAAGTAAATCATTTTTAATATAGGGTTATACATAAGATATATTCGATTGTAAATATTCATTAGAAAGCTAAAAAGATTTCCTACATGATGGTATTTTATTTGTAATTTTTAGACATCAAATAATTTAATTTATTTATGACACAAAGATGATGCAGTAATTATCTTATTAATGAAATATTGACAAAATTGATAATATAAATACCAAAATAAATGTAATTTGAGACTTTTTATGAATTCCACTAATTTTCTAGGTTACTATGATACATTAGTATTGATTTAATCAACTTGGTTCGAACATATAATTCTGTTATGACTTTGACAAAAATCATATATCAAATAGTGTCAAAATTGACACAAAATAGTTTTTAAATCAAATATTATATTATTAATTGTTATTTTATTCCTAAAAATCTAAGGTTCGGCCAAATGACTTATATAAGGATATATATATTAATAATAAACAATTTGGGGTTCGTTTGGCATGTTATAGTAAGTGTATTAACCATATATTGAAAGAAAACAAAAAGACATGGTAAAAGTTAAATTATTTAACTTAGAGTTAAATTTAATTGATAAGGTTAAAATAATATCCAAAACTTGTCTAAATTCTATTGGTTGATAGTATTGCGACCCATCCCCACTTTAACTTCGAAATAAGACCCTTTAGAACCATTATAAACCGATTTTGACTTTAATATAAAATAATATTTTGAGATATTCCTAAGGTGCCCCTCTCCTCCCTTATAAAAGGGCACCTCCTCCCCCTCCTCCTCACACCAATTTGAGAACTCAAGCTCGGCCAACCCCTGCCATTTTCCCTTCTCCACTTCCCTAGAATAATCCTAGAGGTCCTGGTCTTCTCCAAAGACCAATCTTAGTTCCTTAAGTGGAGGATTCAAAAAGGCGTTCCAAAGAAGAGGTAATATCCATTACCGATCTTTTCAATTTCTTTCTTCTTCAACTTCTTCTTCTTTAGTTGTTTCATGATAAAGTAATAACATCAGTATTACTTACATACTGATATGTTATTATAAATATGAATCAACCCTAATTCACCTTCTATCCATCCTACGGAAAAATGAAATCACCGCGCGTGCGTACGTACGGAATACCATCTCCACGCCGTGGTGTAATCTATTTTCCACCATCACCTTACAAGGATGGGTATAATGGTGTAATGAGTAACTATATATGATTATTATTAATTAATATTGATACTGAAATAATATATATATATACTCCAATACAATTCCACGATCATAGGAACGATATCATCACTCGTGCGTACGTACGGAATACCGTCTCCACGATGTGATGCGACTCGTTCTACATGATCTTCATTTCATAATGATTGTATAAATGAATTGAATGAATGAATATGGTATATACTACACTAATACCATTCTGGAAATGAATTATCTATAACCTAAAGATAAGAATAAGAATTTATTCGACAAAACACGCATAAGAACAAAAAGTTATAAAGACCCGAGTAACAAGTAACAATGAAATATTACTAACAAGAAGCTAATAATATGACCATATATGATCTCATATAAAAATGTATGATTCTGGAATAAGTCAATAACATTATTTAAACCATTATACAGGAGCTTCGTACACGAACAAAGCAAATCGGACCTATGGTAAGGGAAATATCACAATCTCATTTTTATCCGAGATTGTTTATTCGAAAGTAATTACTGGGGTGTATTTTATCATCCACATCCATGTTTCCTCAATATGTAATATTGTTTCCATCCACTTGAAATAGTTTAAATCCAATTTTACCCTTAGGTGAGTTTTTAGTAAAGAATATGAAATGAATCTTTTGTCGTTTTTCCGTACGAGGTACTTTTTGACTTTTCCGACAAAAGTACGAAGAATGTTTTTTTTAACTTATACGGCATGAATGGATTTTTAAAACATTACTTCAAAGAAGCTTCCTTTACAAGTTTTCAAGTTTATTTTTAATCAACTTCTTTTATTTTAAAGTTGTATGACATGTTATGAAAGGAAAAATGTTTTTGAAGAAGAAAGGATATTTTCCTCAAGAATTCAATTCAAGTGTTTTATCAAAATTATTTTCCATCTAAGATAATAAAGGGTTCTGTTTCTATCCATATTTTTACATTGGTTTGACTATGTTGTGATGGAATTATGTTTATGAATTCCTTTATCATATATGAATTGATTTATGATGTCATGATGTTTCAAGAATCCCATTTTTGTTACATGTGTTATGCGATGATGCATGTTTTATGATTATGTGGCACACATAAGAAAGGATTCATTATAAGATGGGTGGGACCTATATCTCCCTCCAATGCATTGGGTAATGATTTTATATCTCATGAGATAGACATGGCTGGAACGGAAGGTTATTTCGGTTCAGTGATACAGGAATGAAATGAGGAGTGAACTCGGTTCAGAAAGGGACTTTGTCCACTAAGATAGTCTTGGCAATGAGTCATGACTAACAAGAAATGATTTTCCATGATTATGTGTGCATGCCACAAAGATTCAAGTTTTATGTTATGATTATGGGGATCTCATTTTCACTTCTATGATTTATTCCATGTTAAGATATTATGATCTCTTTTGCAGGTTTTGATTTTCATAAAGATATGATATGATTTTTATTTCCTTTATTTGCCCTTGCTGAGCATTTGAGCTCACCCTTTTATGTTTTCTTTTCCCCAGGTCAGGAAGATGGATATTAAGTAGAATATGCTAAAAGGGACCCTAGATATGATGAAATAAATGGGAGACATTGTAGAAGATTTATGAACCAGTTGTTTATGTTTCCCCAGTTTCTAAAGACACTATACCTATACGGTCCTTTGTGGTTTTGTCATATGTTGTAATAAGAGTGCTTCAATTTTGAAGTATTAACAATGTATGTAAAGTGTGGGTCGTTATAGTTGGTATCAGAGGAAAGGTATAGTCAACCTTTGGAAACTAGGATGTGAAATCCTTAGTAAGAACCCTAAGGATAAGTCTAATCATAGAACACAATCTTAGAAATGGCCATGAATAACCTAGGATAAGACCATAAGCATGAAAATTTTATTCTTGAATTATGTGGTTTCCTATTATAATTAGTGTTGCTCACACTATTCTTCTTGGTTTTAGTCAATGGCTGGAACCCGAAGGAACCGTGTTAATGCGGAATGCGATGGGCAATGCAATGATTGTCCCCCTGAGCAACCAAACGATATGGGAGCTGGAATGCAAAATCTTGTAGCCATGCTCACACAACTTTCTCAAGCTATGAATCATGCAGGATTTCCAAATGAACAAAGGAGGGAGCAACATTCTGTTGAATCCTTCATGAGGCAGCGTCCACCATCTTTCAGCGGGTCTACTGATCCATTAGTTGCTGAACAATGGATTAGTACTACTAAAAAGATATTTTCAGTTCTTCAATGTTCTGAGCATGATAAAGTCATCCTAGCAGTGTATCGTTTGGAAGGAGATGCGGATCAATGGTGGAATCTTGTTAAGAATACGAGGCAAAGGGATGAAATTGAGTCTATGGAATGGGACGAGTTCAAGAACTTATTTTTCAATAAGTACTTCCCTCGTATTCTCCGAACAAAGATGGAGAAAGAGTTCCTTGAACTGAAGCAAAGGGATGATGAATATGTTAGTACCTATGAAGCAAATTTTACAAGACTTGCAAGGTACGCTTCTGGTATTATTATCCAACCTGAGAGTAAGACCGATCGATTCTTTAGTGGCTTAAAACCAAGTCTTCGAAGGGCGTTAGCCATAAGGGACTTCAATAGCTACGAGGAAATCGTTCGATGTGCTCTCAAAGTCGAGATGGAGATTGGAGTAACCCATCAGTCACATGGGTTTGATAAGAAGAGGAAGATGGAATTCAAAGAAAAATATAAAGAGCACACGGAAAAGAAGATGAACTTTCCCTTATGCTCAAAGTGTGGAAAGAAACATGGAGGGAGTTGCCTTAAAGGGACAAGTAAATGTTTTAAATGTGGAAAGGAAGGTCATCGGGCATTTGAATGCCGTGATAATGGGAAGAAGATGTCTAATGATGCAAACAAAGGAAGGGATACACAGAATGAACCTGCTACACTTCAATGTTTCAAGTGCAAGGAGATGGGGCATTATGCCAATCAATGCCCAAATCCAAGGGTTGATGATGATGGTCGACGTCAACAAACTCTTAAGGCTAAAGAAAAAGGAAAGTCACATGCAATTTCTATCAGCGATGTGGAGTACGATAACGATGTGGTGAAAGGTACACTTACCATCCACTCTAAAGTAGCAAATGTTTTATTTGATTCTGGATCCACCCACTCTTTTATTCCTGAAAAATTTTCTAAGGGTATCACCGTATTACCTCAACAATTAGATGTTGAGTTAGCTGTGACAACACCTAATGGCACATCAATCGCATCAGAAGTTTATAATTCTTCTCTGATCGAAGTTTGTGGGAAAGTGGTTCCTGCAAATCTTGTGATCCTTCCTTTAGTGGAATTTGATGTGATTCTTGGCATGGATTGGATTTCTCTACATGGAGCTCATATCAATTGCCAAAGAAGGGAAGTCACATTTCATATTCCAGATCAACCTACGATCGTCTATCAATGCAAGGATGAACATAACCTTCCAGTGGAAATTTCTTCCATCTTATGGGTATTGATTCCACTAAATGAAGGTTATTTATCTCAAATGGTTGGTGAGAAACTCACGATTAAGAATATGCCCATTGTACGGGAGTTTGATGATGTCTTTCCGGAGGAATTGACGGGTCTTCCACCAAATCGTGAAGTTGAGTTTTCAATAGAACTCGTACCGGGTGCTTTGCCTATTTCAAAGACACCTTATAGATTGGCCCCAATTGAGTTGCAGGAATTGAAGAAGCAACTCCAAGAGAATCTTGATAAGGGATTCATACGCCCTAGTGCGTCACCTTGGGGAGCACCTGTTCTATTTGTTAAGAAGAAAGATAGATCAATGAGACTCTGCATTGATTATCGAGAACTTAACAAGATCACTATCAAGAAAAAATATCCTCTCCCACGCATTGATGACTTATTTGACTAACTACGCGGAGCTCAATACTTTTCCAAGATTGATCTTCGTTCAGGGTATCATCAATTAAGGGTCAAAAGGGAGAATATACCAAAGACGGCTTTCCGTACAAGGTATGGACACTATGAATTTATAGTGATGCCATTTGGTCTTACTAATGCCCCTGCTATCTTCATGGATCTAATGTATAGAGTCTTTAGAGACTATCTTGATCAATTTGTGGTAGTCTTTATAGACTATAATCTTGTCTATTCAAAGAGCAAGGAAGAGCATGAAGATCACTTGAGAATTATATTGAAGACCCTGAGAAAAGAGATGCTTTATGCCAAATTTACCAAGTGTGAATTTTGGCTTCAAAAAGTTGCATTTTTGGGTCATATAATCTCAAAAGAGGGGATATCTGTGGATCCAGCAAAAACAGAGGTTATCGAAAGATGGTCAAGACCAACAACAGTAACTGAGATCCGAAGTTTTCTTGGTTTGGCTGGATATTATCGACGTTTTGTAAAATATTTTTCACGGTTATCTAATCCAATCACC
Organism: Viscum album; assembly: GCA_963277665.1. Taxonomy (NCBI): domain Eukaryota; kingdom Viridiplantae; phylum Streptophyta; class Magnoliopsida; order Santalales; family Viscaceae; genus Viscum; species Viscum album. Next base: position 1,726,969,590 of record OY728119.1, on the reverse strand, counting down.
AAGTTGACTCGGAAAGGAGTTAAGTTTGTCTGGACAGAGGAATGTGAAGAGAATTTCAAGGAGTTGAAAAGAAGGTTATCCAGTGCACCTGTGCTCACACTGCCTTGTAGTGGAGAAAGGTTTGTGATCTACAGTGATGCATCCAAGAAGGGATTGGGGTGTGTTCTTATGCAAAATGATATGGTGATAGCTTATGCCTCACGACAGTTGAAAATCCATGAGCAAAATTACCCAACACATGATTTGGAGTTGGCTGCGGTAATCTTTGCATTAAAGATTTGGAGGCATTACCTTTATGGTGAAAGGTGTGATATTTATACTGATCATAAAAGTTTAAAGTATATTTTCACACAAAAGGAGTTGAATATGCGCCAAAGAAGATGGTTGGAGCTGATTAAGGATTATGACTGCTCAATCCATTACCACCCTGGGAAGCAAACAAGGTGGCAGATGCATTAAGTCGACAAGACCATGCTAGTTTATCCATGATGAGGATCACAAAAGATCCAATATTTATGGATTTACAAAGGATGGATCTTGGAATTATAATGGAAGGGGAAAAATCTTATCTTTCTCAAATGAATGTTCAACCATCTATACATGTGAAGATTAAAGAGGCACAGAAAGAAGATGTCGAGTTACAAAAGAAGGTGAGAAATGTTCCTGAATTCAACTTTGATTGTGATGGGATAATAAAGTTCAGGAATCGGGTTTGTGTTCCTCCCATCCCCGAATTAATGAAAGAGCTGCTGGATGAGGCTCATAGTTCTTCATTCTCTATTCATCCTGGAAGCACGAAGATGTATAGGGACCTGAAAGAGTACTTCTGGTGGGATGGCATGAAAAGAGATGTTGCTGAATATGTCTCTCGATGCTTGGTTTGTCAACAAGTTAAAGCTGAGAGACAGAAGTCTAAGAGGATGTTACAACCATTACCCATACCCGAATGGAAATGGGAAAACATCACTATGGACTTTGTCACAGGACTTCCTAAAACATCCAAAGGCAATAATGCTATCTGGGTCATAGTTGATCGTCTTACAAAGTCTGCACACTTCATTGCTATTAGAGAGGATTTCTCTCTAGATCAGCTTGCCAGGATATATGTAAAGGAAGTGGTAAGATTGCATGGAGTACCACTTTCTATTATATCTGATCGGGATCCGAGATTTACCTCGATGTTCTGGCGAAGTCTTCAGCATACTCTGGATACAGAGTTGAGTTTCAGCACTGCTTATCATCCCCAGACAGATGGTCAGTCTGGAAGAACAATTCAAACCCTAGAAGATATGTTGAGAGCTTGCTCTATGGATTTCAAAGGAGGTTGGGATCAACACCTACCTTTGGTGGAATTTTTTTATAATAATAGCTTTCACTCCAGTATTCAGATGGCTCCTTATGAAGCTCTCTATGGAAAGAAATGCAGGACTCCAACTTGCTGGGATGAAGTTGGGGAAAGAAAGCTATTAGGACCTGATCTCGTTGATGAAATGGCAGAAAAGGTCAGATCTATTCAACAACACATAAGAGCAGCTCAGAGTCGACAGAAAAGTTATGCCGACAACCGAAGAAAAGACCTAGAGTTTGAAGTGGGTGATAAAGTGTTCTTACGAATATCTCCCTGGAAGAGGGTTATGAGATTTGGAAAGAAGGGGAAGTTGAGCCCTAGATATATCGGTCCTTTTGAAATACTGGATCGTGTTGGGAAGGTAGCTTACCGATTGGCGCTTCCACCGAATCTCTCTCATGTTCACGATGTGTTCCATGTATCTATCCTGAGAAAGTACATACCAGATCCTTCACATGTACTCAGCTCAGAAGTTGTACCGCTGGAGCAAGATCTTTCTTATGAAGAATTGCCGATAGAGATTCTGGATCGTAGTGAAAAATTCCTACGAAACAAGACCACTCGCTTGGTGAATGTTTTATGGAGAAACCACCAACTTGAAGAAGCTACATGGGAGCTTGAGGATATGATGAGGGAAAAGTATCCTCATTTGTTTGTTGCAAAGTGACGAATTTCGAGGGCGAAATTCTTTTTAAGGGGGGTAGAATGTAACACCCGAGACTTTTATGTTATATAAATCATCAAAGGAATCTTTTTCTAAACAACACTTTCTTGGCTTGCTTTACACGCTATCGCGACCTTCCTCGATAGCTTGCGTCGTACGCAATACCGAGTTTCACTAAACAACAATATGCTATTAAAACTAGCCGTTATGAATAGTAATAACCACCTTTTGAAATTTTATAAATTTAATTTTTCAAAATGGACTTCATTTTTGGACTCAGAATATCGAAATTAGCCTAGGGTGAAATTTTGGTATTTTTCTGAAAACTTTCAATTTTTGATGAATAGTGAAACCACTAAGTGGTGGGTTAAAAACTGAATTTTGCATAAAACTTAATTTTACCGCTTCTGTGAATGGAATTTCAAAAATCCGAGAGACACGGTTAATATCAAGGACTAAAATGTGGTTCAATGAGATGAAAATAATTTTTTGGTGAATAGTAACTTTTTACTATTTTTACCGCGGTTAATAGTAAATAGGGTAACTAAGGGTAAATATGATATTAATATTACCCTAACACATGTCCTAATTCTATTGGACAAGTGTAATTCGACCAAAAACAAACTTAGGAATAAAATATGACCATTTAGGCCCACTTGGATTAGATTAGGACATTTATTATTAATTTATTTAAAGAAGGGTTAAAATAGTTAAAATCAAAGTTTAATAAGTAAATCATTTTTAATATAGGGTTATACATAAGATAAATTCGATTGTAAATATTCATTAGAAAGGTAAAAAGATTTCCTACATGATGGTATTTTATTTGTAATTTTTAGACATCAAATAATTTAATTTATTTATGACACAATGATGATGCAGTAATTATCTTATTAATGAAATATTGACAAAATTGATAATATAAATACCAAAATAAATGTAATTTTAGACTTTTTATGAATTCCACTAATTTTCTAGGTTACTATGATATATTAGTATTGATTTAATCAACTTGGTTCGAACATATAATTCTGTTATGACTTTGACAAAAATCATATATCAAATAGTGTCAAAATTGACACAAAATAGTTTCTAAATCAAATATTATATTATTAATTGTTATTTTATTCCTAAAAATCTAAGGTTCGGCCAAATGACTTAGATAAGGATATATATATTAATAATAAACAATTTGGGGTTCGTTTGGCATGTTATAGTAAGTGTATTAACCATATAGTGAAAGAAAACAAAAAGACATGGTAAAAGTTAAATTATTTAACTTAGAGTTAAATTTAATTGATAAGGTTAAAATAATATCCTAAACTTGTCTAAATTCTATTTGTTGATAGTATTTCGACCCATCCCCACTTTAACTTCGAAATAAGACCCTTTGGAACCATTATAAACCGATTTTGACTTTAATATAAAATAATATTTTGAGATATTCCTAAGGTGCCCCTCTCCTCCCTTATAAAAGGGCACCTCCTCCCCCTCCTCCTCACACCAATTTGAGCACTCAAGCTCGGCCAACCCCTGCCATTTTCCCTTCTCCACTTCCCTATAATAATCCTAGAGGTCCTGGTCTTCTCCAAAGACCAATCTTAGTTCCTTAAGTGGAGGATTCAAAAAGGCGTTCCAAAGAAGAGGTAATATCCATTACCGATCTTTTCAATTTCTTTCTTCTTCAACTTCTTCTTCTTTAGTTGTTTCATGATAAAGTAATAACATCAGTATTACTTACATACTGATATGTTATTATAAATATGAAACAACCCTAATTCACCTTCTATCCATCCTACGGAAAAATGAAATCACCGCGCGTGCGTACGTACGGAATACCGTCTCCACGCCGTGGTGTAATCTATTTTCCACCATCACCTTACAAGGATGGGTATAATGGTGTAATGAGTATCTATATATGATTATTATTAAGTAATATTGATACTGAAATAATATATATATATACTCCAATACAATTCCTCGATCATAGGAACGATATCATCACTCGTGCGTACGTACGGAATACCGTCTCCACGATGTGATGCGACTCCTTCTACATGATCTTCATTTCATAATGATTGTATAAATGAATTGAATGAATTAATATGGTATATACTACACTAATACCATTCTGGAAATGAATTATCTATAACCTAAAGATAAGAATAAGAATTTATTCGACAAAACACGCATAAGAACAAAAAGTTATAAAGACCCGAGTAACAAGTAACAATTAAATATTACTAACAAGAAGCTAATAATATGACCATATATGATCTCATATCAATATGTATGATTCTGGAATAAGTCAATAACATTATTTAAACCATTATACAGGAGCTTCGGACACGAACAAAGCAAATCGGACCTAAGGTAAGTGAAATATCACAATCTCATTTTTATCCGAGATTGTTTATTCGTAAGTATTTACTGGGGTGTATTTTATCATCCACATCCATGTTCCCTCAATATGTAATATTGTTTCCATCCAATTGAAATAGTTTAAATCCAATTTTACCCTTAGGTGAGTTTTTAGTAAAGAATTTGAAAGGAATCTTTTGTCGTTTTTCCGTACGAGGTACTTTTTGACTTTTCCGACAAAAGTACGAAGAATGTTTTTTTTAACTTATACGGCATGAATGGATTTTTAAAACATTACTTCAAAGAAGCTTCCTTTACAAGTTTTCAAGTTTATTTTTAATCAACTTTTTTTATTTTAAAGTTGTATGACATGTTATGAAAGGAAAAATGTTTTTGAAGAAGAAAGGATATTTTCCTCAAGAATTCAATTCAAGTGTTTTATCAAAATTATTTTCCATCTAAGATAATAAAGGGTTATGTTTCTATCCATATTTTTACATTGGTTTGACTATGTTGTGATGGAATTATGTTTATGAATTCCTTTATCATATATGAATTGATTTATGATGTCATGATGTTTCAAGAATCCCATTTTTGTTACATGTGTTATGCGATGATGCATGTTTTATGATTATGTGGCACACATAAGAAAGGATTCATTATAAGATGGGTGGGACCTATATCTCCCTCCAATGCATTGGGTAATGATTTTATATCTCATGAGATAGACATGGCTGGAACGGACGGTTATTTCGGTTCAGTGATACAGGACTGAAACGAGGACTGAACTCGGTTCAGAAAGGGACTTTGTCCACTAAGATAGTCTTGGAAATGAGTCATGACTAACAAGAAATGATTTTCCATGATTATGTGTGCATGCCACAAAGATTCAAGTTTTATGTTATGATTATGGGGATCTCATTTTCACTTCTATGATTTATTCCATGTTAAGATATTATGATCTCTTTTGCAGGTTTTGATTTTCATAAAGATATGATATGATTTTTATTTCCTTTATTTGCCCTTGCTGAGCATTTGAGCTCACCCTTTTATGTTTTCTTTTCCCCAGGTCAGGAAGATGGATATTAAGTAGAATATGCTAAAAGGGACCCTAGATATGATGAAATAAATGGGAGACACTGTAGAAGATTTATGAACCAGTTGTTTATGTTTCCCCAGTTTCTAAAGACACTATACCTATACGGTCCTTTGTGGTTTTGTCATATGTTGTAATAAGAGTGCTTCAATTTTGAAGTATTAACAATGTATGTAAAGTGTGGGTCGTTATAGGGATTCACTACAAGAAGAAAGAGGAAAACGATGCTACGGGCCGATCATGGGGTCTCAGGTGGGCTTCACCTCTAAAATCAGGATGTCGAGGGGGTGGTTGGCCGGATCGAGGATGATAATTCTTTATGGAAGAGGGGGTGCCTCATGCAGGGGTTGTGAATTTTTATGGGGGTTGGCTGAGAGGTCATCTGCGCATGGGCCAGTAGAGCTGCAGGCTCGGGTCTCGACCAGGGGATGAGCAGAAGGATGATGATGCACTGAGTAAGGGGGATTCTCACTAGTGAAAGAGGTTGGAAACAAAGTTGTTGGGTCTAAAGACAGCTGTGGAGCGATGTAAGAGGAAAGGGGAGCTGGAAGTGCTACTCCGAGATGAGGGGAATATGTGGTGGTTGCAGCAGAAGAAGATGGGGCTGAGCGGGGTGGAGGTGCTTCTCGTGCCGAACCTGGGGTGGGGCATGCTTGCACCACAAAAACAGAAGGAGGGGGGGATGGAGGAAACCCTAATAAATCAAGAAAATCTAGTTAATAATAATAAAAATTATAATAAATTTAATTACAATAATTATTATATAGATCATATTAATAGTGAGAAAATTATTTTAATAATCGTAATCCAAAAATTAGAATAAGAAACGTATTAATATCATTTTAATAATAATAAAATCTTATCAATAAAAAAATTTTATGATTAAATTACTATTTGTTTTATTTAAAACAATCATTTATTATCACTTTATGATAATTGGAGGTTGTGTCGTTACCCTTTTCTGAAATGAGATCCACTAGTGCACCCAAAAATGTCGAAACTAAAACGCACATTTTTGTAAACAAAAACTCAAAAATATTTTCCGAGACTCACCCTGAAGAACAGAAAAAATATTTACTGGTATAAAATAATTAATGTAAAATAATCTCATAATTCATGGTGTGACAGTTCTCCCCACCATAATGCTTTCCATTCCAGGAAAGCCATGACACCATCCAGCCAATCGATCAACACCATAAGATTCCACAAAAACATGATCCATCATCTTAACACATCGACATTCAATCGACCACCAAAGGGAGTTATCCCTATCCCTAGAAACTAATTAACATCATTTAGTATGACCAAATGGAATCCACCCCATAAGAATTTTACTAGCATCTAAACTGAGACTTAATCATGCTAAATGAAACACAACAATAACACTTAAACCTCTCACACTCGTTTGAAACGAATAAGAGTTGAACTAAAAACTATGTACCAACCAAATTCATTCACCCCATGGGTGGGGTGGGAGGGCCCAATTATTGTATCAATGAATATAAAAGGGAAAACTACTCCCAACTCATCACTTCAGGATGGATACAATCCAATGCCTCAACTGTTTAACATGGGTTGTCCACGCAAGGACAATAGTCGAAAACATAAATCCAAAATACATAATTACTGACATTGGTTGGGGTATAAGTTAATCATACTCTTTGAGAAAAGAGGAGAATTAAAATGACACAAAAATCACAAAAGAAACACTAAAACTACCTCAACACAATGATATTGGGAACACCTTAACAAGAATCCTTAAAATTACCCAAGGGTTTCTAACTACATGCAGACCTCACTCTGAAGCCATCTGGCTGGAGCTTGGATGGATGAAGCATCTCCTATCTAACATTAATTTTATGACAATTCGAATAAGAAACATACAACTTTTGATCTGATAGATGAAAGGACAAAATTTTGAAATGGAAACCATGCTGGCATTGAAATCCTGAGTTTATTATAAGACCCATGACATTCCCATACATTTCAAAACCGAAAACACCATTATTACACTACAATGATTAGAGACCCCTTACACAAAAATGTGACATACACATTAATCTTTAAACAAAAACCCAACAAAACATCACTTACGATAACTTCCCCTGTGAATTTTTCAAGCAACGCCCCAACAGAGTATTTGAATGTGATCTAAATGTATGCAAGCTCAACAATGATTAGGAGTACATGGGAACGTCAACTTCTTGTGGCCCATCATTCCAAACTGATAAAACCCAAGGATCTATCTCTCGAAAGAGTTTGATGAAATACCCAAAGGCCTTTTGATTCCATGTCATGATGCATCGACTTTTGATCACTTACTCATCTTCATGTTGGATGTCTCCCCACTACTCCTTATAATTAAAGGAGGGAGGACCACTGGAGTTTCTCTAGTGGTCCGTTTTCATTTCCGTCTACGCTGATGCTCAACCCAGGTCCCGTTCTTCACTGCGGAAATATCAAATCATCTATACGGCACGTTCTGTCAATGTCCATCGTTCCGCACGTCAAAAGAACAAACTGCGGAGTCTTCCGTTCCCCTTCGCGGTCCCAACTACGACCACACATCCGTTCAGCCTCGACGGCGCCGCGCATCCTTGCCGCATTCCTCCGGGTTCCCGCGCGGTGTCGTCCCACCTTGCCGCCATCTTCCGAACCGAAACAACACAACAGTAAATGGGGAGGAAGGTCGGTCGTGTTCGTGCGGCGAACCTCCTCCCGTTAAGATGATAACAAGAGGCCCAAAAAAATATAAGACAAGGACCGACAAAGAATGTTTCACGAAAAAAAAAGCAATAAACCCCTACCTCGAAAAGAGGTCGCATGTCGTCGAGCCGCGGAAAGAGGCAAGCATCGTGGTGTTCGTTCGCCGCAGATGATCGGTGTTGATTCCATTGTCATCAGAGGAAGAGCTATCGTCGATGGCGACGTTCTCCGTCGGAGGCGTTCTTCGTCGAGAATGTTCTATGTTGAACGGAAAGTGTTATTTGTCGAAGAACAACCGTTATTCATTGAAGATACGTCGTTCTTCGTCGGAGGAAAGTTCTCTTCTTCTTCACACCAAATTTCTCCCAAAAACTCCAAAACGTTGTTAAGGTTTTCTCACACACCAAAAGCTCCAAAATAATATCCCATGATATTATTTTTATTCAATCCTCAAGAATTTTTAATATTCAAACCAAACCAGATAATTAATTAAATGAAGAGTCTCATCTCATTAATTAAGGCACGTTGGGATGAATTAAAGGTGGAAGGATAGGTGAAGAGTTATAAAAACTTAAAGGAGGATGAGATTAAAGAGGTGTTAGCACATTATGTGCAAGGGAGTTTAAGGGAGTTATAAGAAGATCAAAGGGGTTATGGTCTCTTGTGGGCCCCACCACACTAAACTCTCCCATGGGAGGTTAGGTGGGTGTGGGCCCTACCTCCAACATATTCACACAAGGTAAGTTGGGTGGTTTTGGACCCCACCAACAACTTCCCATGGTAGATTTTAACTTCCTTGAATAAAAAAAATAAAATTGTTCACAATTTTATTTATTTCTTCCTTAAACCCCAAAATTAAACATCATCTCCCATGAAAACACACCTATGGTAAAAGTACTCTTATAGAAATATCGGTACTTCGATTTCATCGGTGCCCTCAGATTTCAATTCCGAGCACTGGTTAAACGATAGAAAAACCCGCTCCTTCGTTCACTGAACATACCCCAGGAAAACATCAGAAATTGATTCTTGGCACACCGGGCCTCGGAATCAGGTGTCGTCAGAAACTGTGTTCTTGTAAAATCCCAAAGAAAATTAATAAAAAAATTCCTTTGAATTTTACGTGTATTTTCAAAATTCATCAACACCATTATTTTCAATGAAACAATTTAACCAATTATTTAACATATTTCAATTGAAATAACCAATCCATTTTAATCATCTATTTATATTTTTTATTTTATTATTAATATGCATTCCATAAAATAATTAACTCAAATCAATTTTTCCACCCATCACTATTGTACAAATGAGTATAGTTTAGTAAATACCTTATCAATAGTTTACAACCCAGAGGCTTTACAGGAATTTAGAATCTCCACCACATAAAGATGTAATTCATAATTAATTATGAGGGCATTACCATTTACGTTAAAATAAATCTAAACAATCACAGTATGTGAGTAAATGATGGAAAATTTAAATCTCACAAAGGATTATTTTCTAAAAATATTATTTAATAATATTAAAATATATTCCCAATAAAAATTTCACACTAAAGAAGTCATATCACTCTTACAACCAAGATGATTAATTTTGGAACATAATACATGAAATCTAAATGAATTAATCAAACTTTTTTCATCTATTGATTTTAATTATATTTTTTTAATTTTTTTAATATTATATGATTATTATAGATATCATATCCACCACTTAACAACATGTGACAAAAATATTGTGAGTCTATAAAATTATTATTTTGACATTCTCAAGAAACACTCAATAATTTCCTTTTTTCAAAACAAATAAACAAGAGAGGTGAATGAGAAAATAAAATGACAAAATATATCGTCTCCCGCAAAATCACAATAAAATCGATAATACAGTCTTTTGACGGATATAAATCTTAGTACACAATAAAAAATGGATCCCAACAGATTTATTCCTATAAATATCATGGGATTAATTTAGAGTTAGGAATATGTGGATAAGATATGAATATAACATGAATCATTTTTTTATTTCGTTATTATTTTATAAAATGTGATTGAAACGAAAAATTAAATGTGGGTCCTTTGAAAAAGTGAGAATAAAAAATAATTTCACAATCATATTAATAGTCAATTTGTTCAGTAATATCCTTGATATGATGTAATCATTGTTTTAGAAGAGAACATGACTATGTTATTAATGAAATATACTATAAAAATAATATTTAAATTTATCATATGTTATGTCTCAAGAATTTGAATAGTTTTTTTTTGGAAAATCACTCATTGAAATTCATATGAATAATAAAAAAATAAATGCATAAACAAAAATTCAATTAATTTCCAATATTACCAAAATTCATTTAAAAAAATTTAAATTGTCCACAAAATAATTATTTTTCATGTCCTATTGCACATGGTTATACAGAAATATTAATTATTCAATTACTATCATTCAAATTTATAGACATGAATATTTAAAATTCATGGTATGGGAATTGTCATTGGTAGTTTATCTTTCCTAGTTTAGAAGAGTAATGAATTAATAAAGCGATGGAATGAAATTAATAATAAAACCAAATTTTTTTTTAAATATAATGAATAGATATAAAAATTATAGAATTTAAATTATTACAAACATTTTAATGATGTGTTTCATATTAATGTATAGGTTTTTCTTGCACTATATTCACTATGTGTATTGGTCCTACAAATTCACTTCATTATTTTGGTTTCTTTGATTTCTAGTTCATCTATTATAGAGCTGTGAAAATAAAAATCATTTGAATGTGTAGGACATTAGAATAACACTCAGTAAAATAAGAGGAATGGAAATGAAATCCAAATATAAAATTAAATCTTCTTTAATGAAATAAATTGAATATTATTGAAAACATTAAATATCAGGTTTCCTCCGAGAATCTTCTCATACATCACAATAATTTATCATACTAGATCTAGGATATATTATAGTAATTTTTAATAGATATAACCTTATTCTGATCACTGAATTTTGATAATCAAATCCACACAACTCAAATCATATTAACATCATTAAATTTTTTTTGGAACATTGAGGTGTTGTGAAGAGTCTGAATAACATGAGTATAAATAACAGTATATAAATATCAATTCTGACATTGAATATTTCATATTTACCAAATATAGATCTAATGTATTGAATTTAATCAATGATTACATTAGTTTCAAAACGTATTTTCTCCCATTGTTATTTTTTTCAAAAAAAAATTTATCCCCCTATAGATCCAGTGTAGGGTGTAGTTGGATCATATTTTTATTATTTTAGTCCAATTATGGTGTCTACGAATTACATGATTAATGTGGCTTCCATAAATTGTTATTATTTTTCTTTGTGAGGTTGTTTGATGAAATATGCTTCATATAAAATCCATGTACCATGTTCAACACCATTCTTTGAACCTATAAAGTATTTGTGAATAGTTATTAGGATCAAATTTATATCATTTCTATTATATACCTCACCTCTTTTTCCATGATTATTTGTCCACGATGATCCTTATTGAATTTTGTGTCCAAGATATTTGGTTTTTTACATTTATATTTGGGGTATAGTTTTGGGTGGTCATTGGATTGAATTTTCAACGTTATAATTTCATTAATATGTTGTTAGATATGTAAGTCTAGTAATGGAAAGATGTAGTTGGTAGTCATCCTATGATGGTGGTCTCTCATAATACCGTAAATACCCACATAATTATAATGTAATAAAAAATATATAATCAAAAAAAATTCCCAAATTTATATAATTGGAAACATAAGAACGCATTTTTCTTAAATTATTAATCTAATAGATTCCCCCCTGATATCCTTAGGAACAAAAAAATTTATCATGGGGTGTGATTAATTACCTTAGTAGAACTGAATTTGGAAATTAATAATGTGAATCAGGAAACCACTAAACTATAGTTTATTACAATATATGAATGTTTGGGGAAGAACCTATCATGAAAAGGGTTATAGAAATTATTAATTAAATAACTCTAGCCTAAAATAATTGTGATTTTCATAAATTGAATCCTAGTAATTAATACGTTCATTCATAATTACTATGAGAAATAAAAATATAAAATAGGTTTCGAACAACAATGAATCCATTTTCATGGGATAACAAGGTATGAAATAATTAATTAACAATCATTGAGTAATTATAATTAGGTTCTTGATATTACAATGGTAAATTTTAATGCTCTCTATCATATTTCCTCATTTTCTCATTGTTAATGACTTTAGATTCCAAAGAATGGGTAACATGAATCCTTATTTAAACATAGGGTAAGAATACACCCAATTCATATGGTGGAATTCTAAACTAAAAAAATAGTATTAAAAAATAGTATTCTCTTATCTTTTTCAATGGTTGTGAATAAAGGATAAATGAAATTAAACAAGAATTATAACCCCATGAATAATGGTAATGAAAATAGAATTAGAGAATAGATAAAAATGAAGAGTAAATATGAAATCCAAACATAAATTGACGAAAAAATGATATACCTTATACAATAAATCATTTTACATCATGAACATCATAGAAAAAATAAACTGCATCCTCATTCTCACCATTAATGTGTACAAAATGAATAAAACACATATGTATTAGTCGAAGTGGGGCTCCAAAATCAAATTGCACAAGTTTTATCAGTCTGGTTTGTGTAACGATTCCCAATGTGGCTAGTAAAGGTGTGCGTAAATTGTGTTTTGGGTCAATCCCTTGCTCGATAGAGTAATAAATTATCATTTTTGTGATGGGTTCACATTGTTTAAGCCTTATACATCGTGTAATTATAATTAATGACATTTCCAAATAATCATTTTGATACTTTGATGTCTTTTGTAGCTTACACGACTTGCACAACTCCAATTTTCAATATGTGAGAAGGCTCCATGAATTTGGGAATATCTCTTATGAAAAACATATCATAAAAAATAACACGATTTATTTATTACATGATAAAAAATTAAATTTCATATATTCTACACCTCTTCTATATTTCTATTTTTTTATACCTATTGTATCCTCGCATAAAACATAAACCAAATTAAAAATTCAATGAATTATAATGATTACTCATTTAAATACCGAAATTTACATACTGAAATAATATAACATACATTTACCTAATAAAAATATAAAATACCCCCCACAATTGAATTCAGACTTGTCCTTAATGATAGAATCTCAAAATAATAAAAATAATAATCATTCATCAAGAGTGTGTGAATTTGGGATCATCACCCTCCATTATGGGTAATTATATCATATTTTGTGACACTATTATAAAATTGATATATATTCATGAATCTATTATTAATTCATGAGTTTTTTGTGGATTCTCAAAAAAATTCAAAGAATTATTATTATGTATGGAATATCGAATCATCTGTGTGCATCTGATTTTATTTATCATTGGAGATATCAATATGTATCTGAGGTTGTCCTTCAACAGTATCCTATAATGTAAAAATTAGATATTCCTTCGCCATGATGATGAAGCTAGTTTTATATCCACATAGTGAGGCACTCTTAAGTGTAATTTCACCCATGGGAACATGAGTTGCTTAGGTACTGGGACCGAAACCATGAATGGTTTTTTTACGTATACATGTCAGAGGAAGTGGACCCATGTAGTTTGATGATTATTAATGGGGAACATAATACCTTTTAATGTCATTTAATATAGACCTAAACCTAGTGTTTAACATAATGGGTTAATGACATCTAGATGCAAGTTGCATAGTCAATGTTAATTTTTGGACTTCTTCTGAAGCATACTGAGTAACCCGGAAGGAATATAGACCACCAGGATGAATTATTCTTGTTGGGAATGTGGCCTAGTGAGAACTGTATTGATTTGTGGTGTTGGGTTTGGACCTCAATATGGATTCCTATGTATCCCATTTGTATGTGAATCAAAGACCTTGAATTTCAATTAATCTCTTAGGGGAGTATGGATATTCAAGAAGAGTATGTTAGTTATTACATCATGAGGAGGATTCCCACTAAGTGGACTATAAGGGATGCTTTTTGAAATGGTGGTATACTTTAGGGATTTATATTTATTAAGATTCACAGATTGTGCGGATTATGATTTGTGATTACTCATAACGAATATTCTCATTGATATCAGGGATTAGGTATACATAATACGTATCCTAGTTAGTAGGAATAATACATCTCATAGTTAAATATGTCACATGGATTTTTCAGATTTAGTGATCACCATTAACCTCAATTTCAACATGAGTCATGATCGGTGTAGGGAATAAGTGGAAAAGTGAGATATGGAAAACCACACAATCTGATTTTTTATTCAAGTATAAATATTGAAAAATACCAAGGGTAGAGGGACGAGGAGTTGAGTGTTCCCACTACCTTTTCCCCTATAATACTGATGGAAGATGTCGGGGCTACAACGTAAGAGGTTGGGGATACAAAACTTCCCTCTGTTCACTTTGACCAGGAATGAATCAAGGATATGGGGAAGGAAGGGGGATCTTTTTTGGTGCTAATGAGGAAGAGAGGTGAAAGAGTTAAACATTTTATATTAATGGTGGGGGGACATAATCCATTAGTTATTTACATGGGTTTTTTTACAGAGGAGTATCTCAACCCACATTTAATAGAAAATAAAGTGAATCCTCGCTTTCCCAGCCAAAAATTGGAGGCTTTAGGTCCCATAGATGAGAAGGGAAGGACATGTTCCAAACCCAAGTGATTAATAGTGTGATCTTCCCAACACTATATCTATGGTAAGGGTCCACCTAACCATTGGGATAGATACTCACATCCACACTAAGGACCCAGACCGGCCAATCCGATAAGTGTGGGAGACCGCTGACCATTGAAATACCCACCCAAATGCAGGACACACTGGTTTACCCCATTCCATGGTTGTGTATGTCAGAAGGATTTGGTGGGGATTTAACACTGTCCAACTCAGTGAATAGAGACAAAATAATATATTCCTTTCTATGGATGGCATTGCAAAATTCTTTATGAATGGCTCATTCATGGTTGAGGTTAGGGTGAACCAATGTGGCCCACGTAGGGGTGGTATGCATTGGTTGACATGGGTGAATTGGTAGCACCCTTGAAGATGGGTCTTCTGAGAGAATACACTTGGGAAATACCTTACTAAAGACTCCATGGGTCTCCATAAGTGTTCCTGGAGGTGGCTTGTGTATGTCCCTATTGAAGGATGGGTACCTTGTACTAGTGTTTGATAGCCATGGGTTGAGTGAGTTACTATGGATGTTGTCATTTATTATGAACCCTATGAAGAATATAGATTCACTATGACACATTAACTACCTCTTCTTCATGTTTTACAAATATACGTCGAAGGTTATGGAGGGATTTTGAGAAGCACTAGGGAGAATATAGAATCATTTGGCCTTCTGTAATTGTTCATATTTACCAATAAATACAACATGATCTTATTTATAGGAAAATATATTGCCATCAAAAAAGGGTTCATCCATCTCAGGTGGTCCTCGTTATGTGTCTCATGCAATATATTTCTTAGATTGATCATGTAGGATAACATGTAGGTAACCTGTGAATTGGGTGTGTTTAAGGGTACGAGGGTGACTTACCATTAGAGGCCTTCATCATCCTTCTCCTTCTCAATTTTTCTTCTCTTATTAGTATGATATTTCTATTTAGATCCTTTTAATCTATGTGAAAAATTGGAGTTTCGAAAGAAATTTGCAATCATTACATATGACATTTAATAAATTCCTTAATTTTTTAAGAAAAAATTCAAAAAATAATTTTACTTTTTTCCATTTAAAAAAAGAATATTTTTTAATCATCCATTTTTTAATTCATTTTTAATATGGATTACATTTTCTATTTTAGTTAGATAAATTTTTCCACTCATCATCAAGTTAAAAATGAAAAAATTTGAGCACATACCTCGAGAAAAATGTCACAAACAATAGTAATGTAAGGCATCTAACATCTCAACATTTTAAAGATTATGACTACAATTAAACAAGGGGGATTCATCGTCAACGATCAAATAAGTCTGTGGCTATATAGTATGTGGGTAAATTATGTAGAAATTAAATCTCAAAAATTAATGTTTTTCTATAAATATTAATCATGATATTAAAATATTAGATCTATTAAAACCTTACTCTAAACATGTCTTCTCTCGCACGCCCCCAAAAGATTTAATGTGTGTCCTTGATACATGAAATAAAAAATAATGATTCATCCTATCATTATATTTTAGTTATTTTTATTATTTTATTTTTTTATAAATATATTCGTAAAAAAAATATAACACTCCCCTATATAAAACAATTTGATAAAAAGGTTTTTTATTCTATAAAATTGGGATTTTGGATCATCCAAAGGCAGAAAAAATTTCAAACAGAATTAAAATTATTTTATAAATGGAGGTAAATAATAAAATTCATTAAAATTATATGTGGTTTCTATATAAATCAAACGAAAACCAGTATAAATTATTCATAATGAAATATATCTTGGAATAGTAAAAAAAGTACTCCACTTAACATCTTCTATTAAATATCATGAAAATAATTTATTGGAAGGAATAAATGTATTTGGTATTCTTGAATCATATCCCATTTCCTAAAATTTTTATTCATGGATTAATTAGGATTACATCTATTTATATAAGGTGGGTGTTCAAAAAATGGAATTTTCAAAATGAATTCCTAAATCATTTTATAAGTTTCTCTATTCAATAAATTCACTAACTTTATGAAAAGAATTTTCTATAGGATTACATGCCCATGTCCCCAAAAAAATATACAGTAGGAGGAATAGAAAATATTATATTATATAATAATTTATTATTTAGAATGATGGGTTGTGAAAATAAGTCATTAAAATAAAATATAACAAAATAATTAATAAAAGTATAAAAAAACTAGGTTTGGAAAATCTCAAAAAAAATACCTAAATCAACATTCACCCTTAAATCAAGATTTTTCAAATTTTCATTTAATTATGAACACTAAAAATTATTTCTATGTATATTTTAATTAAAATTTACTAAACCGATATTTAAAATGCATGGTATATAAATTGGATATTGTAGTTTATATCTCCTAGTTCAGTTGAGTAAATCATCCATCATGTGTGAGAATGAAATTTGAAATAAAATATCTATAAAATTTCATTTTGGGAAAAAATGTATTTATTGAATTTAAAGTATTAATACACATTAAATGATTAATTGAACATGTCTTTAAAGGTTGTTCTAGATCCAAATCACAGCTTTTAACAGTCATAGAACATCACTTCATTCTATCTAAAATATTCTTTTACAGTGCTTCGGTATAAGACCATAATAAATTAAAATCATATGAATGTAAAGGATCATCCAATAAAACTCATAAATAATAGGGGGAATTTATATTAAATACTAATATATATTTAAATATTTTTAATAAAATAAATGTATAAATATTAATTAATTCAAAATTATATTCCTCCAATATGATTCTCTATTTTAACGGTTATTTATCTTGACCTTATCTGATTTATCATATCTTAGTTTTTCATAAAACTATCATTCTTATTTTCGTCTATTTATAAAACTGAAAAATATATTACTAAAATTATGATATCCTCATTGAAATTTTCATGGATAATGGAGGTGGTGACCAATGTATTAATAGAATTAGTTTATCCAACAGTTTTCCATAATTTGTTAAGACATATAAGAATTAATCATTGGTAACTATTGTTAACATGTGTAAATTTTCATTGATGATTAATCTATGTCACACGACCATATTCTCAATTTCTTCTTTTTTGTAGCCCTTTTTTATTTATCTATAACGTCAGGTAAGGGTGTAAAAAACACATTTTCTGCTTCATGTAGTTTAGATGGATTTTAAAAAAAATCCTTGATGAATGTCGATACCATATTTTTTTATCCATATTGTTGCTATTATTTTCCAAATTTAGTTTCCACCAACACAATTATGTAGAAAGGTATCACTTTTTCTATAAATGCACAATGTATAGGGCATCATGATTAAGAAAAAAATTAGATTTGGATTTGGAACATTCATCTTCATTGTTTTCCCTGATTATATATTCATGATGCTCACAATAAAATTGTAGCTCCAAAAAAATTGGTGTATTAAATTCACAGCCTGTGTACAGTTACAGGTGCCCATTAGATCAAATTTTAATCATTCTAATATCATTTAGATATTATTTCATATCATCCATCTATAATAAAAAACAATCATTAGTAGTCATCATCCCTCGAGGCCCTTCCATCACATCAAAAAAATGATCATTACAATAATAATGAAATAAAAAAATAAATAAGCAAAAAAAACATTGC
Source organism: Viscum album (assembly GCA_963277665.1). Taxonomy (NCBI): domain Eukaryota; kingdom Viridiplantae; phylum Streptophyta; class Magnoliopsida; order Santalales; family Viscaceae; genus Viscum; species Viscum album. Next base: position 1,726,951,040 of record OY728119.1, on the reverse strand, counting down.
TAAAATAAGAATGAAAAAGAATATGAGAAAATAGTTTTCTTAAATTATTAAACAAATAGACTCCCCATTATATCTCCAATAATGACAGAAATAATTTTATAGCATGTGGACAATATATAATTTCCCCAAGGATACTGAATTTATAAATTTTTAACATTAATAAGTGACCTATTAATATAATGGGTAGTAGAGGATATAAAAGTCTGAACTCGAACCTAATGATATAGGTTTATAATAATTTTTAATTCAAAAATTAAGATATATAGTAATTTTTATTTATAGAATTTAAATCATATTTACATATCATTTTATTAATAAAGATATTGTGAGGATAAAATATTAAATAGTTTTTAGTTAGATTTAATCTAGATTAATTGGAGAACGTGTAATTAAATAATTAATTAACTATCATCCAATCCTCATAATTATGCCTGTGTGAGTACAATGGTCATTCTAAATATTCAACATCATATGTTCTCAAATTATCATGGTTAAGTACATAATATTTTCATGAATTGGTATCCTTAAAACATATCTAAACATTGGGTAATGAGATACATAATGATCATGGAATGATTATAATGCCTTGACCTCCCACTAAAAAATAGTATTCAATCAACTCATTTAATGATAATGTACGAAAAAATAATGAAATTAAACCCACTTCCTAACACAACTAATAATTTTCATGAATGATGAAAATGATCAGGGATAATAATGAAAAAAATATATGAAATGCCATCATAAATTAGAATTTAATAGAAAAATCCTAATGCAATCAATTCACATTCATCATTCACGCCATAGAAAAAATAAATCAATCCCTCAAGCATGCCATGGGAGGGTGTGAAAAAAATAAATAAAACTCTATAGAGCAACAACAACAAGGATCTTAAATCACCTTAGATCAATGTCACCGGCCCCATCCATGATAAAATCTCCAATGTGGTTGATAAAGGCGTGTTTAAATAGCTTTTTGGGAAAAATGGCCTATAATGTCACAAATATTCAATATTTTTATATGTTCCTAACATGTAAATCATACCTATCATTTAATGTGTTGTGGATGCTTTCCTATATAAGTATATAGATACTCTCATGGAGTTTGTTGTTTACATGACCTCTAATGCTCTAATTTGCACTCTTTGAGAAGTCTTTCTGAATTTCAGCATTTATCATCCTAAAATACAATTATGAAAAACTCATTTCTTGTAATGTTTATATGATGTGATAATTTCTATTTTTTGATTCTCCGCCTCTACAATATCTTCAATTTTACAATATCGCACCCCTTCACATCGATCGATGTTCGATGTGTCTTTCACTCATTATAATGGTATTTTTTAAAAAAATTAAAAAAAGGTTATATCATTCTATAAAAAAATAAAAAACATAAAATAGTCCAATAATATGATATATTAATAACTAAAATATATTGAAATAAAATAAAATACATTCCTTTAATAAACATATTTCTTTGTGTGGTAATATTCCTCTATAAACATGATCGATAGTCATATTTCCCATTTCATAGAGATCTTGATGGATATTTATTATTTCATTAACATAATAAAATATAAGTATATAGTATATAAAATTTTTATTATGTTTTAGTAGTAAAATATTGTTTTGTGGGGATGAATGAATAAATAAAACAAATAAAAACATTTTTGAATTTATTAATTCATTAATGCACATCGTTATATTTATTCCTAAAGATTTTATAAAACATATTCTTAAATATTATAAGGCCTCTAGTATGTGGGTATGGAATTAGGAAAGGTATTTGTGTAGGTATTGAAATAACCTAATGGTATTGGTTATGTTAATAGGGTATGAGAGGGGGTGAACATTAATATATGGGAAAGAGGACAAACATTATTTTTTAAAAATATAAAGTGGTACCAACATTTATCTGATTTCAAAATCCTCCAAAATTGGCTGTTATAAAATATTAAAAATCGTTAGGTGGAAATATAACAATAGAATAAGTTTATTACAATTATTTATCATTTTTTCACATAACTTCATAGTCTAAACTCTGTCCCAATTAAGGCATTTTTACCTTAAACATGGTATTTAATTTTTAATGATATCACTATTCATTATGGTGAAAATTATGTTCCACATTTTCAATAATATACTTTATTTTTATTCCAATTATGGATTCCATTTTATAATATTCAATTAATATATGTTGTAGAATTCAATTTAACTGTAGACTACATATATAATGAAAATGCATTTTTCCAAAGTGAAAATTCAAATCATTGCAGAATATTTTAATATAAATATTCATAATAAAGTTAATACTAATTAAATAAATTAATAATATAAATATATTATAGAACTAATTTAACATTATAATCTATATAAAATATATGTTCACATTGTAAATAATTTGAACGGAATATAAATTCATAATAAAACCCAGTTTATTTAACCTTAAAAAAAAGTAATTTTTTTAATTTACATAATAAAAAATATAAAAACATATTTTTTTACATTATTATATCAGAAATTATGATTATTTTTTGAATTAAATTTTTAAAAACAATTTTAAAATAATTTTAATCTATGCGAATAAGTGTAATTATCCTGTCTTTTCATGAAATTCAAATTTTTAAAATATGTTTTTATTTATTTGAAATGGTTGAAATTTTATTTATAATTAATAATTAAATATTAATTTTTTTAAAACATTTAAGGAATATAAACATTTTAATTTAGAAATTACTATACATTCCTCTTAACTTAATGGTTATGAAATAATTTCCATGTTTAAATAATAATTTATTAATATATTATCACATCTCATTTGAAATAGTTGTTACGTGCTAGGAAACCTATGGAGGAAATTAATTTTATTTAAAAATATTTATATCATAAATTATTGTGATGTTTTATTATCTTCTAATATAGGACTTTTATGTTGTATACGCAATCAATCATGATGCTATTCATTTTAATTCATAGGGTGTTGCATTTTATATCTCTAATTACTATAATCCTTGACGTGTTTCTGGTGTCACAGATCAATAAATATTATTTATACCCATATCTTATTATAAATAATGGGATTTTTATGTAGAAAGTGAACTGATAGCTTTATAGTAACGAAATATTAAATTTTTTTTTCTAAAAATAATGTTTCTACATGGGATGTCTATACCATTTCCTTATGTGTTATGTCTGTATCATATTGATTCACAAGGGACATGTGAATAAGAGATGTTGATGATAGTAATGTGGAATAATATTATTGTGGACAAATATTCAGTATATATAAATTATCGTTCATAAATCGTTATGTTGGGATTAATTTTTAAATCTTATTACTTTCTTTATGTTACATAGATCTAATGATCTGAATATCTTATAAATTGACATTTTATTGATTTTTTGGTGATTCTTTTATATTATAGGTGTTTCTAGAAATGGTCATTATCAATACATTTTTTATGAAAATATATTAGACATCCTATAAAAAATATAATCATGTATTGTTTTACAATAGTACTACCTACAATTTATTTCATAATTAGTAAAAAAATGAATCACCATAACCTAAAATAGAGTGACTCTAAGAAGTGGTTTTTTCATTGTTCATAGAATGATTTCCCAAGAACATTACAAAATCCTAAGGATCTTATAGTATCACTTAATGGGGAATACTAGTGAAATATGATCTTATAAATAATGAAACCAAATTTTTTGACATGAAGTAATTTTTCTGATTTTATGAATTTCATTTATAAAATAAGAGTTTTAACATAAATCTCTTCTACATAAAACCATATTTGAACTGTATCATACTGGATACCCTCATAAGGAAATTTTCTTCCTTTAAAATGTGAACATTCACGGGTTTATCATATTTTTAAAGTGTTAAATATCTTTCAATATGTTAAAATACGAAGTAATTTTGTATTATTTTAGTACTCATTTATCTATTTCATTAAGAGAGGTGAATCATTTTTTCATTGATCTATTTGGAACACAATTTGACTAATTTTAGTTAAAGACACGATAATGATTAATTATAGACTTTATTATTTAAAATTTTGTTGATTTCAGTATGGGATATTTATGAACTAATGAATTGTGGTAGGTGTTTTTATAAGGTCACTCATATCGATTGAAACTATTGTTACATGATTGATTTTTTTTGGATTTACCATTAATTTTAAAATCATGATTTTATATATATGGTATTTAATTTTTTAAATGGAAATATTTGTTACTTATCAAATTTATTTGATAATGTATTATTAAATAATTCATTTATTTCTAATAAATTTATATTTAATTGAAATGTTTGAATTTTATGAAAAATCATGCTATTTATTATTGGATAATGGGGTAATGGAATGATTTATTATTTTAAAATAAAATTAATTATTTGTAATGGAAGGAGTTTTAGTGAAAAGTATACGTTCATTTCGTTTGAAATGTAATGTCATGTTCTTATGATTCATTTTCAGATTCAGGAGTGATGAATTTAAGAAGTAGATTCTAGTAAAATGATTTTCCGCTTGATTATTTTACTTCACGAAAAATATATCCTTTGTTGTGAGGCATGCAGTCTATGACTAAAAATCTATTAACAAAGTAAAAATACCTATAAATTATTTTAAGTTTAAAATTATCCAAAAATTATGTGTCTAGGGAGGTCATTTTGTACGATGGAATCAAATTCACACATTCCAATATTATTGGTAAGTTCACAAACCTAGAGTTTTAGAAAATTTAGAACTGTGAGGATCCTTATTCAGTAATATAAAGAACCTAATGGATTATAAAAATTTATAAACTATTTAAAATAATATAAACATGGTCATCATTCAAAAAGGATTTCTTAATAATGGTTTTTTATGATTCTTATTCATTTTTTATTTTACTGAAATGAACATTTTTACTTGTTTCACACATTCCTTTTAAATGATTTGAATGTCACATTTTATAGTTAGTTTTGAAAATATCTTTAGTGAATTTTTTATTTAAATAATATCATATTAGGTTTATTTGATATTTATTTAATATGAAATGTATTGGTCTGATTTTACTGGGATGTTGTTGGTAACACCATAATTTTTTCATTGGGATTTTATCAATTTTATTGATTTTGAGGAAAATAGAAAAAACCACTTAGAGGTAGTGATTATTGCTAATTGGGGACCTTTAGAGTAGGATATGATAGATAGATAATGTGATCATTCTATTTAAATTTCATAATGTTCATCATTATGTATTAAACTAATATCCTATTTTGGTCTATGTACATCTCTACCTTGTCGTACTTTTCTCTCGATGAGTATTTCAGAAATAAAACATTTTATGAATTATTTTTCTAATTCCATATTCATGATAAAATATTATTTTTAATATGGATACCTAGGAATATCATACATTCATATTTCAGAATTTTTATGAATATTTTACACACTAAAAAACTAGTGCATGTGGACCATAATAGTTTACAATATTTTTAAACATGGAAACATAAACACTGATCCATAAGTGAGTTATGCCATCTCACACTAAATTCATCACAACTAGAACACTTCTTAAACATATCATACATAATAAAAATATTCAGAAACTGGGGAAATGATAAATATTACAGGGTGATATTAGATGGTCATAATAGAAAAAATGCAGATACATAAGAATAACATAAACATTAGTGTTTGAGAATATGATCATATAATTTGAAAATCAAGACATTCATATCAATGACCACACTTTTGAATCATATAATTGTGTTTGGTAATTTATAAGACATGAATAATAAAGAAAACAAATTACATAATCTATGAGAGCACAACATTGGTTTAATAATGGAATTTTTGGAATTCACATAGATATAGAAAATAATTTCCATACTGAACAATGATATCTTCCACAGACATCATAGCCGAAAAATTCCTTTACTCTATGGAGTTTACTCATCATTAAATCTATGATACTCTTAATTGGGTTCCCTCACTATTCTAGAAGTATATTTTTTTCACAATGTTCAATCACTATTTTATCCATGTCTAAATTTACTTGTTTCAATTCTTATTCAATACCTATCTATATCATTAGATTTATAAATATTTACCCAATTCATTAGAGGGTGATGTAATCCCCACCATTCACATAAATAAATAATACATATTTACTCCACATGATTATAAAAATTAATCAGATCATAACAAATTGTATTAAATGGGTATCAAAAAAATTTAAACATATCATAAACTGTAGAAAATAGTCAGGTTTCATAATCATATAATAATATATGAAATGTATTTGGTTTCATAATAATTTCACCATTTAATAAATCATGGAGGATAAACATGTATATTAATCATATTCAAATAAAAAATTGACCGTTTATAGAAATAATATGCATGTTATCCCTGGATAGTATCCCCATTGTGTGAAAGTTAAAACCAACAGATGTCATATTTGATTAAAAGTAATTTATAAATATTATTTAAAACATTTCTTGAGGAAATTATCTGTTACCCATTGAATTTATTTTTAAAAATAAAATATTTTTTAAACATTTTTTATATTAAATAAATATGGAATAATCTAATCAAAACTTTTTAGAAACTATTTTTCATGGCATTGGAAAATTCTAAAAATGATATAGATGCTAAAAAGATGATTCCATTCATTGTTTTTGTAAAATCAAAACACGTTTTTATTAGGAATTTAAAAGATAATTCCTTTCTTTTTTAGAATTAAATAATAGGTAAAATTTTCTTTTAAAACATAATATAGTAATAAAAAATTTATAATATTTTCAGAAAGAAAGGGTCTGAATGAAAAATTATTTCCGAAAGAAGAGAGGTATAAATTTTTTATTTCTTCAAATCATTTTAATAATAATCATAAGTACTATTGATTTTAAAAAGTGTTCCATTACATAAAATATAACATGGAAAACCATTTGAGAAAAGTTTCATTATAATTATTAATAATTAGATTATGAGATTAAAAAATTGGAGACTTGATGGTATGTATCATAAATAAAATAAAGAATGATAATAATAAAATTATTATGATATATTTAATATATAAATATAAAATTCATCACTATTTCCAACAATGAGTGGTGGTAATGGAATAAAAAATGACATCAGTTCATGAGGCCCTAGTCAGATGTACACACTAATAGTGATTTTGTAACCCATTTGGCTGATGTTTGTGTTGTTGTAGGTCATACATATAACATGAAAACATATTATAAGATGCAATATAATTTAGGTAAAATATATTAATTATAATTAAAAAATATTTAGATATTGAAGAATAAATAAATTAAAAACAATCATTGACAAATGTTACAAATTCTATGTGTATTATCTGTAGGATTGCACTAAAATCCATACGTGATTGAGTTCCATTCCAAATAAAGGATTATAGGATTATATAAGAAATTTTTTCAGTTATTGGGGGAATTAATGGAATAAAACATATTATTTTATGGTGTTAGTTATAGTGTTTATTGTGAGTATTTTCATAAGTGTGGTGAGTGAAAAACATCAATATTTTTAAATGAGATAATTCCACCAACATTGTTCAAATGATACCAGGGTCCTAAAAGAGCCAATGTAGAAAATAAAAAGTGTAATTGTACAAACATTGATATAAAATTGAATTTATAAAATCCTATAGGTGATTATAATCAACATATTTTTAGTTTAACATCTTGATAAAAAAATTTACCTTAACTATGGTACTTAATTTCTACAACATTAAATATTAATTATGATAAAGAATTATGTTGCAGTTATTATAGGTTAAAAATACTTTGATTCCAAATATGTATCCATTTTTATGGATTATAATAATATATATTGAAAAAATTATTTTGAAATAAATTCCATAGATTTGATGAGAATAAGGGTCATTAACAATAATATCATCAAATCCTTGAAATTTGTATATATTTAAATCCAATATAAATAAGATTCCACTAAAATAAATTGGATTAAATAATATTTAATTTAATTATTGTTCATTTTAATCAACTTCAATATATTACTTAACACTATAAAAGTAATTATCCCAAAAGTTTTTTTCTATTTAAAATTTATTAATTTTCACTATTTATCAGAAAATGAAATTTTTCATAAAAGTTTAAAAAATGAACCCAAAAATTATCTTGACATTAAAAATTCAAAAATAAATATTATTTTATGAAATTAATTTTCTAAATGTGTCTAAAAATTATTTATTTATTTTTCAAAATGGTAATAATATTTATTTGATAAATAAAATAATAATTAAAAATATATATTTAAATTAAAGAACATTTTGTATTTTATTATAACTAATTCTTATTTATGAAAGTCAAATATATATAATACTTAAAAAATTTATTTCTACTAATAAAACTCTGTTAATTGGATAATCTATAATTTTCATGTGTAAATAATTATATTGTGGTTTTTTAACACTCATTTTTTGTATATAGTAATTGTTTACCGAGGGTTATCTATATTGTATTCCTGAAATTTTGTTATGTTTAACACAATAGATAAATTTAATTTAATATTATAAAAAAAATGAAATCATTTAAACATGGTGGATTACATTAAATCACCTTAAAATTATTTTTCCCTCAAAATCCATCACTTAGAAATAATAAAATAGGGAAACTTCTACAATATTACATCCTCAAATGCACATCTAGATTCATCAAATTTTGGAATCATCATCATGAATTTACTTTGTGAGAGGTGTTTTTCCTTATAATATTATTCATATGATCATAATTCTCCACAATAAGTTTCTCCATAGAAATATTATTCTCCAGTGTTAATACCTCTGAGATCTGTATATGTGAAGAGACAAGTACGTACTTCCAAGAGAGAGATACATAGAATATGTTGTGGAAGTGGTAGAGATTTTTTATAAGAATAAATTGATAGGATATTATCTTGATATGATCATTAAATTATAAAGGACCAATATATAGGGATGAGTTTCACTTTATTCCAAAATCTCATCACGTTCTAGTAGGGGGAAAAAATTCAGCGAATTCCTACCAACTTTAAATTATATATCAAGCTGAAAATTACCACCATAACATTTCTTCTGACTCCAGGATAGCTAAATGTGTTTCTGAATGTATTTAATATTCTAAAAAAGTACATCATCTATGATAGGTACTGATATCATTCATTCCCCAACATTAATCTTGATCATATGATATTTAAATTTATATCCATGGAGGAATTTATAGGGAGGCATATGATTTATTGAGTGAACATTATTTTCGAAATAAAATTCAACTTGTAGAATGAGTTGATTGGAACAAAATTTGTAATCCAAAGATAAATATATCAATATATACACTATTGTTTTTTAATAAAGCCTAACAATTGTTTCCAGGATTATATGTTCCACCAAAACTCAACTTTGAATCATTAGCTTTTTATGTCTTCTCAATGGAATTGAGGTATACATCATTTCCCAGTCAAATAAAATGGAATGTGGAAGTCCAACCAACCTAAAATATTTTTTAATGATTATCATTCACTTCTAATCCAACTATATTTCTACTATAACATATATGAACTCCATTGACATAGTATGTAGATAGACTACAAACCATATAGTATTATTCCCTTTAGATATTATGTGGGGTGAAATGTCAAACTCCATTGTGATTTATTTCAATTAAAATTCTAGTATTGTAAATTAATTCAACATCGATTGAGAATTGTAACTTTCATATGTAACATGTTGGTATTCCAAACAACATGATATAAAATCTATGATGTCTCTATTAATTTCATCCCATTAGAAATAATCATTTACATATCTATACATCATTGTTCTTCCAGGATGAATATATAATTACTAACTACGAAATTCCTCAAACAAATCCTAATTCAATCATGGAATGGGTGGAACACATACAATATTAATAAAAAATATCATTCAATCATGATCATGTTTATCCTTAGGAACATTCCAATCGCTATTTTTCAAACCTACATCTTCTTTTTCTTCAAATTAGTAATCACTTGAAAATATACCAAAAGATTAAATATAAAAATATATTATATTTCCCCTTCCATTATGATTTCTAGAAATATAATTTTAAAATCAAAACATATTGAATTATTTTTTATCATCATTTTTGAAAATCATGCATGATGCTTCTAACAAAGAGCATTTTCTACCATGTCTGCTTTCCAAGGGTGGGAATTTGTTTTGTTGTCATTTTCCTTAATGTGCTCTAATAATATTTTATAGAGATTGATCCACTCATTCGGTGTTAAAATTCAATTTATTATTTTATGATCTATATCTATATATATATCACACTTTTATCCATAATGTTAATTACTCAATATATTTATCGCAAATATTTGCATTATTTACTCCATATCACGAGTTAGGTTATTTTATAAAAAATCTACAATTTTCATATTTCATAAGATATATTGATGCCATTGTATATATGAACACATCTCAATACCTTCTTATATGCCACATAATATATTACAAACCCTTCTAGAGAAGTGATTAATGTCAAAATAGGCACACTGACTAATATTCTCTTTAGTTCTATTTAATATTCCTCACAATCATGTATCCAGAAGAATGTGGTAGACTTCCAATACAATATGGTTATATTATTAGGGAGTTATACTAAATTTTCCACAAAACCATGGTTATTTCTACATAAACCTAGAAAACTAAAGAACATAGTCACTATGTATTTTCAAGGACAACATTCAACAAACCATTCCTTTGATGATTCAACTCATATGAAAAATCATGATATTATATAGACCAAGAAATGAATCATTTTTTTAAAAAATCACACGATATAAATCATTCATATTTATATTTCTTCAATGGGGGTTTTTAAAAAAAATTATGAATGGATCTCCAAAATATTATTTTATATATAAATATATAAGAATCATATCTTTATAAACTACAGAAATTGATCAATGTAATATCTAATGAATCTATTCATTATGACCATCAATATATCGGGGTAATTAGTTAGACTTAATAGCATAAGTATATATTGATTGTTTCAATAGATTATAGATAATGATGAATTGGGTATATCACCCTTTTAACCCTTAATTTATGATATATATAAAAATTTCAACCAATAAAATGTATTGAGATCCACACATTTTATCAAATGATATATCAATTAGAGGAAGATGATATATTTTTTTATAATTACCTTATTCAAAAAAATATTTTCATGGATAAGGGGTATCAATCAAACTATATTATTTACAAACAGAAAATGTGAAACCAAAGTTGACCTAAATAGTTGAGTTATTCCCTTGTAAATGTTTTCCTAAAATTTCTTCTTCAAATAATGTAACTCAGTACGAGTGATTTTATTTGGAATATTTGAAATTGTTGTAGCACTACATGTCAGTTATATTGAAAAATGAACATCATGATGCAGGGAAGTCAACGAAAATCATATATATAAATAAACAAAAAATCATGTAAAATTTTAAAAACCTTGACATATATATTCTACCCAACCATATGATAAAAAACCACTCTTGAGTATGAATTAAAAATTAATCAATGAATGTGATATCTATCAAAATATCATACATATCAACACATTGTTAGAAGCCTATAGGTTGTTTTCTAATATAAAAAATGTATTACCTTAATCAGCAAGGTATGTGGAATTTATATAGATAACATTAATCCATGATTAAAATTTCATCAAATTAAAGAACATAATGAATGAAAATATTTTCCAAAAGCTTATTCCTACCTAATTTAACCAAGATGAATCGTATACAAGATATTTTTAAATTTTTCAAATAAAATATTTTCACAATAAATTAAATATATAATTATTTGGTGGCTTATTCACACACTAATAAAATTATTATGATAAAAAATAATATATACAATCAATGTAAAATAAGAAATTAATATATCTAGAGTGGATTTTATGTTTACTATTCTCCACACCTTTCTCCCACCACTTTTCAGAAATATTGAATGTGTGAGACATTCTATCATACATTGGATTATGATGACATTGATGTTGGTTATAATCAATAACCATTACGATGGGGAATTGTTTAGCCTAATGCACATTCTCTATACACATGAAGAAAAAAATTGGGGAGGTGTTTTGTGTGTATCGTTCTCTCTATCCTCATTATTAAATAAATTATTCTCATCACATTGTAAATCCATTTCTTGGTGAAATTTTCTCAAAAAATAAAATCATATCGTAGTCCCCAAACACAATTTTTTCCATGATTCTTACAACACATGGAGAATAAAGGAATGGTATTCATCATCACTGTCTAGTTTTTAAATTTAATATTGAAATCTATCTTCCTTGTATTATAAAATCTATGTGATTGGTTTTTAATAATAGCCTTCATTTCCATATTGATATCACATAGAAAATTATATTCACTACTACCAATGTCTGTTATGGATAATTCTTATTAGAGACATTTTGTTAACCCATTGAAGAATTAATCAACCATATATAGGTTACATGATAATTCTAAAATAGGTTCTGGCATATAATCTAAAATGAGCTTTATATATAAATACAATTCTTTTACTTTTGTATTGAATCAAGGAAATAATTATCTATATTCATACAAATACCATATATAAATTACTTACTAAAAAATATATTATTGAAATCATCCAAATACATAGGGTAAATTTCACCATGTTCGCATTTATACTTGATATGAGTACGCCATATATCTTTTTCACCTTCCAAATGGTAAAAATATAGAATGAGTTTTCCGTATTCAAAAATAATGAGAGTGTAAATTATAAATTTTTTTGTACTCATCCATTTCATAGTAAGTATAATATTATAATTTTTATTAATTAAAGGATTCTGTTGCCTCATAAAAGACTCAAAAAATAATATTTCACTACATCTCTCATTAGATGTTCAACATGATTAATATCTTGAGATAATTGCGTGAATATAGAAAGTATATTTTAAATTCATCTAATATATTTTTTGGATTAATAGGAAGAAAATAATTTCATTGTATGCCACACTCAATCATAATGTGGTTCTTTCATGTTCTACCAATTCATTAAAACCAAAAATCATATAATAGGAAACATTAATACAGTGGTGACTATATAGTCAAGAAATATGACTCATATGATGTCTAAAAAAATACACATTATTTAATCAGAAACATATTAGGTTTATCATAGGTCATCAATTTTCATATTATATTTAAATATTCTATGATGGATCATAATAATTATTTAAATTTCTATTTGATATCCCATATCTGTTTTAAACCATGTGTATAAAAAGGGTCGTTTCCATGAAATAGTACCTGATCAAGTCTATATCAATATTTTGTTATATGTGTTATTACCCCTATGTACATTTTTTCAGAGACATGTCCACTTTTAGTTTTTTTTAAAGAGATTAATTCCATTTAAACAACTAACTCTATCATTTAAAAAATGTGTAGGCAATTTTTATATACATTAACTTATTGATAGAGTTATAATTATACATGTCCATAGGTATATCACTATGGTTATATCATTATAGTTTCTAATGGTTAAATATAAATATCCTATTATATGAACTACAATTAGCCAGGTTTATTATAAATGTATATTACCTTATTTTATTGAATATTTATTACATTACACAAACACACATCTGATGATTGTAACTACTTTCTATCTTTGTTAACTTGGAAACCTAAACCTAGGTCCATAAGTGGGATATGTCTTCTCCCACATTATTATTCACAACTAGAACCATTATTATACATACCATAAATAATACATATCTTCACATCTAGGGAAAATAAATCATGTGGAAGGCTTAATACAGATTCCCAGTATGGGTAAAGAATAGAGATACATAATAATATTATGAATAAAATTGTATGATAACATGAGAATAACATTAGAAAATAACACCCTATTATATCATATATAAAAATAATGAATCGTGCAAAATAGAATGGTAGTTCATAAGACATGAATTATAATGAATTTAACGGATACTATCCATGAGAGAATAACATTTGTATAAGACATAGAATAAATCGAATACAAATAATAATAATAAATAATATCCATATTGGTAAAATATCATTCCAAAGGTTCTAATAGTGGAAAAGGTAATTTAATGTAATGAATTCACCCATCATTCCATCCATTTCATTCAAAATAAAGTTCACTGTTGTTTCAAAACTATCTTAATGTACTAAGATCACTCGATGGTTAAGCCATGTCTTACTATACATGGTTTACTCCATATTCCATTAATGTCTATATCATAAGAATCATGGTAGTCACATAATTAAATCTTACATATGACATCAACAATATAATAAAAATTAATCATATCATAACCCTTGAAATGAAATGAATATCAAAAAAATTTAATCATATAATAACCAATAGAAAAAGTCATAGAATTTATAATCATATAATAAGCTATGAAAAGATGTGGGGTTCATAAGTATTTCCTCATGGTTTAACTCATGGAACATAATCACATTTTTTTAATAACAAAAAATTAAAAATATATAAATTCAAATAAACAATATAAACAGTATCCTTTTATATTATCCTTAATATCGCATTGTAAAGTCTAAATAATTTTATCTTATATAGAAAATAAATTTTCAATATTATTTAAATAATTATTTATAAAAATATTCTTTCGTATTTGAAAATTTATTTTTAAATAAAAAAAAATTAGAAACCTTTTTCTTCAATTTTTTTTTAAATCTGTGAAATATTTGTTGAAGTAATGATTGGTCATTAAATTAAAATACTCTTTCCATGTCATACTTATTAGAAGGGAAATTCCATTTTCATTTTTAGAAAAATTCAATAACAATTATTTTAGAAGAAAAGTCGTATATTTACTTCAAAAATGATTATTAAAAAACTCGTATATGTTTATTATTTTTCAAAAAAAACAATATAATGTAATAATAGAAATTTAAAATTTTTTATATGACATTGTTTTCAAAGTTAAATAATTTTCACCTAAAGGGGGAAATAATGTCGGATTTTCTTAACATATTTTTTTTAATTCTATTTAGTAAAATATAGAGGAATAACAAAATGATTACATGAAGATATAATGAATAACCACAGGGGAAAATCATTAATATAATAATTTCGAGGTATATCATGTTATTTCATCATTGGATACATGATCATAAAAATCCTGATAATGGATCACATTGTAACAAAAAACTATTAGCACATAGGCAACCATGAATCATAAAACCCATGAAGAAATAACATTAAAAAATATTACAATATCATGATGTTGAATAACATTCATGATATTCTATGTCAATGGGGTTGTATATACACCTCAAGAAAGAATATTATTTCATAATATAATGTACTTATCAATGATGGAAAATAGAGGAAATTATTATTTATTGCTTGAGGAACATTAAAATCATAATCAATATTAAATAATAATATCAACATAAACATTATTTATAAATTAATAATTTATATTCATGATATACCATCTCATGGGAAAATATATAGACAAAAAAAGAATGGTTAATTTGATATAACACTTTATGAAATAAAAGTGAGGTTAGAAATCTGAAAACCATGTGTCCGTAATTTCATCATTATAATTCAAATATTATTTATAATAAATATATGTTTATTATTCATATATCACCAGAAAAAATTGACATCTATAATATCATATATTATATTATTTTGACATTATAATACATTTTTATTAATAATTTTATTTCATAGTTTTTCTCAGGTGATAGCTGATTTTTATACATGTTTGGACTTCTTTTCTGGGAAATATTAATTTAATAATTATTTAATAATCTAAAAATTTAAAAAAAAATTAATTGTATAATTAATATATAGTATATAATTATTATGATTAATATATATAAATAATCCTTAATACATTATATGTAATTTATGAATTTATGTGATCTCATCACAAGGTTGTAGTCCACTGTACACTTGAACATCGTTATAGTATACACAAAAATGCAAAGCAATAATTATTTTTTAATATAAAAAATCCATAATCCTAAAAATGTTATTCATATAATAAATATCATATATAAATATTAATTACATCATTTTCATCAACCATTAGAGGTGGTAATATAATAAATAATTTCATCAGTTCACGATGTGGTAGTCTGTCCTACACATGAATGATAAATTCTTAAATCATTCGATGAAAGTATGTATGGTTGTATGTCATACCATTAGCATAAAAACATATCATTACATGTAATACCTATATTATATTATATAATCCTGATATTAAATAATTTAATGTGTATTTGGATGAAATAAAACAAAAAATTTTTTTGACGAACATTCTCTCTTCTTATGGTATTATTCATTAGTTTACACTAAAACCTTCTTTGTGTGGATTTAAATAAAAAATTTAATCTAAGATTAGGGGAGGGATTATTAGATGATATTTAAGAAGAAATTTAATTTAAAAAATGGATTTAAGGTGATATTATGAGAGGATAGATGGTGGCCTTTTATATGTTTGATGAATGGAAAACAATTATATATTTGAATTAGTGAATTTCAGCAATGTTTTTCATATTTTAAAATGGTATATAATGAAACATTAGAGAACCTAATACTATTAATAGTCAAAATATGACCATAAAATTAACTTTTAGAAAAGTTTAGTGGTGATTTTTACTCCTATATATTTTGTTTATCCTCGATAATCCATATTTTACCTTAACCATGCCAATCAATTTTTTATACATCCAATATTTATTTTGGTCAAAAGTTATGTTTAGAGTATTTGAAATTATAAATTATTTTGATTGAAATTATGGAATAATTTTTTCAAAATAATTATCATTTACTGTTCAAATTTAAAAAAAACTAATCCCAAATATGTGATGATAATTTTGTTTTTTTTTAAAATAAAATAAATGTGATTGTTTTTATATTGAAATTAAATGTTAAATAAAATAAAATAAAATAAATTGAATTAATTAATATAAAATTTAAATAATGTTTCTTTATAACCATTTTAAAATATAATTCTATACTATAACAATGTTAAGATAAAATTTAATTATCAATTAAAATATAGTAATTCGCAATATTCATCAAAAAACATTTCATAAAAATACTAATACTTTACCGTAAGATAATATTTAAATTTTGATTTCTAAAATAGAGTTTTTTGGTAAAATTAATTTTAGAATTTTTCCACAATTTAAATTTATTATTGTTCTAAAAATAAATAAAAATTAATGCATTGAGAAAATATTTTTTTCAAATATATAAACACATTAAAAATTTATGTAATTTATTATCAATATGTTTTTATATGAAAAATTTTAATATAATATTTAAAAATTATTTATTAATATTAATATCACTTGGTTTCAATATTATTTAATAATGTATGATTTTAAATAAATATATAATGTTTTTGTTAAAACCCGTTGTTGCGTATAGTCAATGATAACCCATGGTTGTGTATAATGAAAGCTTGAATTTATGTTCTAGTTAATGTAAGAAATTAATCAAATTTAGTTTACTTGAAAAAACTAATACATTAATAATTTATTTGTTATAATGATATCATCACCTTGTTGTTTTTTTGATTTCTCGACACTATTAAAAAACATATGGAATAATTAATTACCATAGGGACATGACATGATTAATTACATAACCATTTTATGTGGTTATCTAGGTTGGATTGTGATATTACCTCATTAATAGATAGATACATTATTTTTTTCAGTAAAAACATCAAATTTCATTATATTTTATATTTGATGAATATATATGAAATATATAATTGATATATATCTGTAATATTTTTTTAGGGAGAAAAAAAGGAAATGTTCCTTATAATGTAATCTGTTAATGTCATTAAATATCAAAAAAAGGTTCAACGCTCATTTATTCTTCATATAAAGTTAAAAAATCTAACCCTTGATGGAATTATAACACTACATGTTCTTATAAAACATCAATTATATTTCTATTAAATATTATTATGTGATGAAAATTTAGGGAATAATGATTATCGACACATATTTTATGAAACATTTATAAAACATTCTATATTATTAACACCCAATGTTGAAATGAGTTATGGAAATATTATACATTAATATAATTGTTATTAATGAAACATTCAAATTGAAATATATATAAATATGTTAATGAAATATTATGTTATTTAATTTATTCTTATGATACATAAGGATTAAGTACTTTTGAGAATATCAAGGGTAGTGGAATAAGACTTGGTGTCTTAAACTCCATTATTTTAGTTATAATTTTTTTATTGAAAATATCCCCTTCTAGTATCTCAATTTATAATTCTTTTCAACATTTTATTTCTATAAAAAAGGATTTTCTAATCCAAATGAATTTCAATGAGATGTGTTATTTGTACATAATTTGAAAAAAATTGGTCTTTTTCAAAAGAGGCACATATATGTGGCATTAACATTGATGTAAAAAATATATTATGGAATATAATTTTATGATTTTTTTTCATTTTCATTATTCTTTTTAAGATTATCTGTATAAAATTATGGTCTCATTAATGTTTCATCAAAATATTATATTTTATTATGTGATTATTTTGGTGAACCGCAATTTTTTGTATCAAAGGACATAATTCATGATGTTTTCTTATAATATTAGGATGTTTCACTAAATAAATTTACTTCAATGAGTTAATTATGAAATATGAGTGATTTCATTATGAAAAATTTTTATTTTCTTACATTCATTATGAAAATTATTTTATATTCGATTTGTTATTTTATGAAAACTGAATTTTATTTCCATGAGTTTCTAATTTAAAATAACCTGAATTTTCTTGTAGTTTATAAGATTAAATATAATTTATTTCAATGAGATATTGATTAGGTTAATTGTTAATACATTTATATTGAACACATCTGTGTGGATGAATGATGGGTGGGGTCCTATATCACCAAAAAATTCTCCAGATAAGAAGTTATAACTCAAGAAAAAGTTATTCATGAGTATAATTTATTTTATCATAAGCATCACCACTAATGATGAGTTTCATGAATGTAATGTTTTAGTATTATAATGTTTTTTTGAATAATTAATGAATGTATTCATTAATATATTATTAATTTATAATTCTAGTTGTTTTTTTAATGCTTACAATCCATGTTATGGATATTATTATTCTATATTGTTATTATGTGTCATGTTGTTGATTTTCCTTGTACATTTAATATCACCTATGTATTTTTATTATTAGTCATAATGTTATGAAGTTTATCTTATGAAAATTCTATTAATTATTATTGTAAACTCATCCATAATTAAATGTACATTCATTACTTAAATATTATTTTTTATCTCCTCTTTCTTATGTAACTATTCTTCTCAGTTTGATGAAGTCATTTGATAATGATATGTCTATTAGAGAGGATAGTATGGTGGAATTAACAATAAATTATTTTAATCATATAAAAATAAGTATAATAAGTATAATATCCTCATATATACAAAACATATTAATACATTAGTTTTTGTGATTTCAATAATTTATTTTTTAAATTGTGTGTAAGATTTAATAAAAATGTATTTATAGCTTGATTAACTATATATGTGATCCTTCATGATCTTAAAAAAAATTCATGGATCATTCAAAATTTATTTGAATATTACCAAATCTTATTGAACCTAAAATAATATGAATATATCTTTTCAAATCATCATCACTGATAAACATATTCTCTAAGATTTACGGAATATATATGATACTGTAAAATTCACTATATTATTATAAGATATAAAACATAGTTTCAAAAAAACTTTATTTCATTCAAAAAATATCAAATCATTCCAATGAATCCATGAAATCAAAAACATATAAATAAAAAATGAAAATAACATTAAAATTATCACACATTCAAGGTTTAACATAAAAACAATCAGTAACAAATCCATTATGTACATAATATTTAAATAAATATAGCTCACTAAAATACAAACGGAATATCCCAATTCCCACAATAAATAATATATGGTTAATAACACATTCATTACATAGTTACTTTTATTCAATATAACATAATCCAAAATAACATACATTATTTTATATATGATTTAAATATTAAAACACAATGAAAATACGTAAATATTCAATTTGAAAATGGTTTAACTACTTAAATAATTAATTTTGTACTAATAAATCATCATCAAGAACAAAATTATCTAACCATGAATTTTAACTAAGAAATAATATATCAAATAGGTTACTATGGAAATTGGAAAACATATAAATTGATAGAGATAAAATACATAGTAAAATAAAAAAAAATAAAAAAATTAGTGTGTTTTAGATCATAAAAATTTGAGAAAACTTGAACATGATATAAAATAATTAATTAAATGAACATGGATTCCTAAATTTTGATCATAAGGAAATACATATAATCACATGATATAGAATAAAATTATATAATACAAATGATATTAATTATGAAATCAAACCCAATATCAAGCTATATGTATTTTTAGGGATTAAAAAATAATAATCAGCCATATGAATAGATCATGGTAATGTAAAAAAATAATAATCCATGAAAATAAAAATATATATCAATGTTGTCTACAAATAATTTTCTAACATAATAGATTAATATATTTTTACATTCCCATAATACTAATGGATATATCATCATTACATGTTTCCTATAGTGGATCGGTCATCAATACACACATTTTATAATATATTGTATTAGACATCAGTATGGATATCAAATAAAATAAAATATCATGTATCAGTACTCACATACATGAGTAATTACTGGTGTCATATAAATTTTAAAAATGAATGATATTGACATAATTCACCCACATGTAACATAATTCTTATCCAAAAAAAATTTTCCAAATAAAATCAATCATGATTTCATAAATATAACATCATGACAAACATATAAAAATAAAATTGATTTCACAAAAACAATCTGGATATATGATATATATATATATTATTATATAATCCATCATGGATAATACATTTAATGTTGAATAAAAGAATTTATGATATTTTTTCCAAATAAAATAATTTTTATGTGATCATGAAAATTTATTTAGATAATAAATCAAATTGAATAATTAGCTATGTAAATTTTATACAATAAGAAGAAAGAGGTATAGTGTACCTATAATGAAACAAATATATAAAAATGCCTTTTTTAGCTATATAGTTTGAGGATGAGATGAAAATAATATTATTGGTAGATATATTCATGAAGTATAAATATTATGATCACCAAAGACAAATGAAATATTTTATCAAGAATCAATGGATTATTGTAAAACTAGAGAACTAAAAGGAATTGAATAATGATTGGAAAATGTCATATGTAATATTAAATGGACAGAATATAAAATTTTAATGACATAAGTGAAAACCTAGTCATATAAATGATTAAAATTTTTATTGAAATATGAATAAAATTATTCATATGTTATGAAACATTGAAATAATAAAAAATAATGATATAACATAAAATATTTTTGAAGATGAGAAATGAACTCCACAGTCAGCCTATCTCTCCAGTCACCATGAGATGCATTTAGTGTCTATGTTACAAACCAGATGAATGAACCAAAAATTATTGAAATGAATATTATTCAACTCTTTATTATGTTAGGAAATGTAATAAAACAAATGGTCTCATTCATTTGATAGTTATCTCTGATCAATAAATGGTCCAAAATTATTATTGATGGGGAATCCACTAGCACACCAGGTCCCTTAGGTTGTAGAGGTGAATTTTTAACATAACATCTGTTTGTCAATGGGTGCTTCCATCACCACACTAGAGTGGGGTTGGTTAAGAATTGTGTTGTGGGTGATGATATATGTTGTTGGAGTGATTTCCAGTAGAAATAGAATTTATTATGGACAAAATATGATTCTGAAATGATGGTGGAAGCCTTAAAAACCAAAACAAGCAATGTGTCTTGGTATATCTTACCTCGTAGTATTTAATTAATTAATAAGGACACTCAGATCTACGTGGTAGTCTCACATTCTTACATAGAGGAAAATTAGTTAGCAAACGTTCTGTCGGATAATGATGTTATGGGAACGGGTATGATGTGGTCCTTCATGAACCCATATTGTTGAGATCCAATTTTAGTGGATGACATTTTGGGTAAATATCACTCTCCTATTTTTAATAACCCCTTATAACACTAGACGCATACTAGTTATATATGTATATATATATATATATTAGGGGTGGTTTTTATAGGATCCTAGATTTTTTGTAATATGTAAACATTATATGATGTTTTTAAATACATAAAACATAAATCCTCAAAATAACCATAATCTATAAAGAATATAATATTGGGATATATATTTATAGAATACCCTCTTAAAATGTCATGTTTTATAATTTATGAATGAACAAAAAAGGTGAGTCTTATTAATAAATGTAAATAAATTAAAAATTAATTGAAAATAAAATTTTAGTTAATCATAGGTTATAATAAATCAACCATATATGAACTTAGACATTGCAAAAAATTATATGACCAAATGAATGGATATCAGTTCAAAAAAAAACATATGAATTTGGTATTGTATGAATCAAAGTAAATAACATTTAGAACATAAGATTTATTCAAATATAACCTAAATCATGTGAAAATTATTATTAATAATGTTAATGATATCATATAGACATATAATATTTTAAAATAATCCCATAATATGAATCATGTCTCAAGAAAAAAGAAATTTAGATGAAACCCCTTAAATTGAATTCCACCATAGTCAGAATTATTCTAAAATTTTTTATAATCTATGTATATTTTTTTTCTCTTAAAAATTATAACCATATTATATAAATCTTTACTTATATATGTGTATTTAAAATAAATTTTAACACATTTATAGTCTATTGTTATTATCAATATCCATTAGATGTTAATATTATCATTTTTCTATTTATATATTAGTATAATGGATGGTATAATTTCTCAATAGTCATATATTAAATTCAAAAAGAATTATCATAGTGTTTATATGAATATTTTTATATATTTACAGAGATACATTCTAATTTTTTAGAATGTATGTAGATACATCATAATGAAGGGTGAAAATTATCCTTTTAAGAAAATTATTAAAAATTTGATTTTATTATTATAAATTATTATTAATAATACTATTATAGAATAATGTTCACATATAAAATCCAAAATTAGAAAAAACATATTTCTTGAAAATAATTTTTTATAATCATTCATGAGGTATGCATTATTTCCTCATCTGTGTTAGTTTTTCAATCAATACAAAGAATAACAAAATAAAATGATGAAGTTAGTAAGAATACGTACTAATATAGGACGAATGTCATATAAAGAAGTTACTTATAAATTTAAAATTATGTTATTATAAAATTGAATGATATTTTTGAATGTTAGAGTTGGTAAGATAAATGAACATAATAAATAATAACTTATTGGTTTCAATGATGGAATCACACCTTTATGTGACGAGTACCTTCATAATGAAATCATTTAGGATGCTTTTATGGAAGATTTCACAAAATAATTTAGGTGTGGAAATTATGAGAAGAATTTAGGGTGTATATTCTAGTTGAAACTTATTTAATAAATTGATTTGGATTTTTTGAGTATAATTTGATTTATATGTGAAAATGAGGCACACTTATATTGAAATATGAGTTTAATGAAAGATGAACATGGAGTCACTTGGGGTTTAGAGGAGTTAAGTAAAGAAATATTAGTGGGAATTAATGTATTGACTACCATACCAAATAAATGAATTAAATATTTTTTAATTTTAGACATATTTTCTTTCCCTTTTTACAACATACTGATCTGTTTAAATATTCTCTAAAGAAATATTTTCCCAAAAAAATATAATTTAGAAACATCACCATAAATTCTATAATAACATTTATTCATTAAATAATACAATTCTAAAACAATGATACAATTATCATTTAAATATAAATATACATAACATAAAATAGGGTTTTTTTTTGAAAATGAATATTTTTTAATTATTAGTTTTTTTTATTTTATATTTGGGAAATAAATATATAATTTTAAAAAATTATTTCATCATGTATATATATATTACATTTATTTCGAATTAATAATCTTCTGAATTTCATATTTATATTTTTTTAAATCAAATATAATATATAATATAAATCAGTATTTTTAATAAAATTAATTTCCCAGTTTATGAGTAAACAAAATATTTAAATAATTTTTCTATTTAGTTTATTTATTATAAAAACTATTAATATAATTTTAACAATACATTATAAAAAAATATTTAACAATAATGAATTATTCATAAAAATAGTTTCATTTAAAAAATTATAATATGACAAAAAAAATTTATATTTTTTATACTATTATAAAATATAATATTTTTCAACTTATTAATTAAATTTTTTTTGACATTTTTAAAATATTATAAATATTAACTACATATTATTGATTAATAACATTCAATATTTCTACAAGTATTATATTCAATGGTTATATATCCCTTTATATATGTCATATAAGTGCAATATTACCCCCATTAGGTTCAATATATCAATTTCATCATGACATCAAAAATCAAAAATTTCATTCAAATACTTCCAATATTAGATTTTACATAATAATTCTTAGTTTCCTAGTGTTTTCAATCACAACATGTTTTGTTCTAGGAAATTGATTCACAAGTGTGGAAATTAACATAATGACATTCTATCATTGAAACCATCAATCTTTAATATTATTTAAGTAATTTTATTCTATGAAGTTTTAATGGATGTAGTAATTCATGTTATATAATGGTCCATGTTATTTAATAATTTGTTTCAAGTAGTTTTTGCATGATATCCCATTATAAGTAAATAATTTGTTGTTAGATTGCATATTATTGTCGATAAATAAAATTTCAAAAAATGATTCTTTTGATTATTATGATTAAAAAAATATCTGATGAAATAAAATTCATTATAAATGTATTTTATGAAAACAAGCATAGGTAAATAAGTCTAGGTGTATTAATTTAGTATATCTCTAATGGATTTATGTCTAAAATTTTGTGATAGATTCTTCAGGTTTTTATATTTATTATAAAGACCTGAAAATTTCAAGGAAAATATTTTCTTAAATTATTTGAAATTTTACGAGTATGTGTTCTTGACGGTGCCTTATTTCAACGCCAGGAATCAATTTTTCATGTTTCTTCCAGGTACGTTCAGTAAAGGTACGTGCAGGTTTTTCTATCTTTTGAACAGGTGCTCGGAATTGAAATATGTGGACACCGATGAACTCGGAGCAACAAAATTCACTTAAAGAGACCTCTACCTCATTTGCATTTGGTCGAGAGAAGAAGTTAATTATATGGATTATTGATAAATTAAATAAAATTTACGCGTTTCATAATTTTATTTAGTTGGTGGATTTTATCACCAAAGGGAAGTTGGAGGTGGGACCCACCCTCCACATAACCTCCCATGGGAGGATATTGTGTTGTGGGGCCCACACGAGCACCTTACCCCTCAACTCCCCTTTAACCCCTTTAACTCCCCTTGAATTTTTTGATCCAATCCATTCTCCATTTATTTTGTGTGAACTCTCCACCTTCCCACCACCTTAACTGTGCCAACATAATTAATTGATTCCATAATTAAATAATTTGTGGTGTAATGATTTCATTTGAATTCATTTGAATTTCATGACATCCTTAATAAATGAGGGAGCATATTATTTTGTTTTCTAGGCAAATAATATGTTGGGAGGCTTTGGGATAATTACGAAGAATGTGTTCTTCCATGAAAAAAATCCTCTCCACTTCTTCAACTGGGGAAACAACGTGAGGCGACACCCATGAGGAATTCATGTATTCCTTCCTATTCCTCCACGTTAAGGGAAAATATGCCGCCCCCGAATAATGTCACCAACAATTAAGCTTCTTCCACGGACACGACCTGATGTCAACGGATAGACGCCATCATCAACGAAAGAACACTGAATCATGGTAGGGGGATTTATTTATTTTTAAATGAATAAAATTATACCTCATTCTTCGATGAACGATTTGGTTCACCATTGGAAATTGGATATCACGTAATGCAGAGGGCGCGAGATGAACTATGATGGTCTGAAGACCCTCTGATTATTCTTGATTATGTTAAAAAATGGAGGCTTAGCTGAGAGGGCGTGGTGTCTTCACACCGTGCTGGAGGTAGGAGGCCATGGCCATGAAGAGGCGGTGACCGAAGGTGGTGGCGACCAAAGAAAACGGAAAGTCCAGGCCATGGCAGAGGCAGACTGACACCATTGTGGTGGCCGCAAGGGAGGAAAATGTGGCCCACATCAGTGGGATGCTCGGACGAATCGAACCGGTCGACCGCCTGCCGGTCGAGATGGAGGACCACTGCACTACTTGGCATCGCGCTGCGTAGTAGACCGCGACACGCGTACGGGCCTCTTGGTGGGTAAAATGGCATGCAACCTGGAGTGTGGTCTAAATAAACTGCAGTACCACATGGGATGATCCGCAGGCCACTGTGCAGGCCACGCACACCGAGAAGAACCGGTCAGCTACGGCCGGTCGGGCAGGAGGGGCGGCCCCGCCTGGCGCCTTCGGGCGAACTGAATCGGCCCGCTCTACGGGCCGGGTCTACGAGTGGGTTGCGGCCCACCAAGCCGGGCAAGCCCCCAGTTGGGTAAGACCTACCATATCAGGTCGGGATGTCCCCAAACTGGTTCGGAACTGCCGAACCGGGTCATGCCGACCCGCAAGCCCACTGGGCTTGACGGGTCGGGACCGTTTCACTTAAACGTGAATAAATTCTAGACTGTGCATCTGATCAATGCGCCGTCTATTTCACTGGGACCCTAGCGAAGAGGTGATAATTTTTGGATACTCTATGTGAGTTTTGGATGAATTTGGAAAACATCTAGGTTTGGATCGAGTGAAAATCCAACCAGGCCCCTGAAACGGAAAACCCAATAACCCTCAGACCGGGCGTCCGATTGATGCGCCATCTTTCACGTTGGGTTTATTTTTATGAGAAGGAACTTTTGGGTACATTAAATCAAAGCTTTGTGATTGTTGGTGTATCAACCCCTTAGCTCGAGGATCAAACCCTCCTGGAATCGATCGTGCAGTGTGCGGGAACCCTAGAGCTGTCTGCGACTGCAATGACTACTATACTGAAATCCTCCGTGGGTTCAACGATGAAGAATAATATACCAGAATCATATGTGGGTTTGAAAATTATGAATTTTGTTCCTATATCCCATGTGGGTCTGATTGAATAGCTGGTCTTGTATCCTTAGTGGGTCCGACAGCTCAGATTAATTATAGCTGCTCTCGTATCCTATGTGGGTCTGACAACTCAGGTGAATTATAGCTGGTCTTGTATCCTATGTTGGTCCGAAATCTTAGATGGTCATGTATACATTTTGGGTCTAACATATTAGATGAATTATAGCTGGTCCAGTATCCTGTGTGGGTCCGATAGCTCAGTTGAATTAGATCGGGTCCTGAATCTTGTGTGGGTCTGAGAGCTTACCTGGTCCTATATCATGTGTGGGTCTGACATCTTTGATGATCATGTGGTTACATCTAATCATCTGTAGCTCTCTACTATTTCGTCATACCTGTGTGAGTTGAGTCATGTCATTCAACAATTATCATCGTGGATATTTACTTTACTTCCTTTGTGGAATTGGTTTATTCTTGGGCATGACAGTTGGAGTCGGACATAGATTGGTAACTTAGGTATATAAATTGTCATATACCTAAGTAGGGTTGGTTGGTACCCTGTGATTGTATCTTTCTTCTTTTCTTTATCCTTACTACATTTTTTGAAACCTTTGTAGATCTCAGGGTCCCTACTGAGTATCATTATACAAACCCCTGCATGGGCTATGCCCGCACCTCGTTGTGTTGGATGCAGACGGCGGACAACACTAACGGAGGCTGAGATCACAACGATTGGTTGGTACCCATAGGTGGACCTTACAACGAGTCGGAACATGGAGGATTCTGACAGGTGTGAGTGATGAGGTATCCATCTGTACCTACCTTTCAAGTAGGAACCTCGGAGGATGATCCAAGAGTTGCGCTTTAATTCCATCTGGTTTTCCTTTACTTTTACTTGTTGATCAGTTGGGTTTGTTTACTAGCCCATTTACTTTCCACCACACTCTTTTGTATTCAGTTTTACTTAGTGTTTAATTCATGTTGCGTACTCTGTTGTGTTTGTTTACTTTTATAAAGGAAATTCCTTCCCAGCTTTGGGATTTACGCCTTTGGTGCCAGTCGCCAGCCCCAGGCCTATGGAAGGCGAGCATGGGGTAGTCACGGAACGGGCCCCGAGGACGGGTCATGACAAATTTGTATCAGAGGAGTGTCTTCTACGGCAGAACATAGGACACATATCAATCTAATTGTGAAGCAATAGTGTTAAGAATATTGACTGTGGTTTTCAGTTCAGGGAGTATAGTGTTGGTGCGACGGCTGACGTATCCATACACCAGGACCCTGACTTCTTATTTTCGACTTAGTGCATGAATACACTGATTTCGAGTGTGTTTTCACGAGTCTTCTTTGTGAACTCTTTGAGTCAGCTCACCAGGTATAGCTTATTGATTTTAATGCATCTGTTCCTTATCAGTATGTCGCTGCATAGAGAGCCATCTATGGATTCTGAGATAGCACACAATGACTGCCCACTGAGCGATGACGCTCTGGTTTAGGGTCCTCTTACTATGTTTGAACCTTTGGGTGGTGTACATGCAGCACCACGAAATGTTGGGAAGAATATTCCACGAGCCGCATTGGAGGACGGTGCAAGAAGAATGAGCGCATTTCATGAGTTCCAACAGTCAAGGCCTCTGAGGTTTTGAGGCGAGATAGATTCCAACATAGCTGAGGGTTGGATGGAGGCGATTACTAGAGTTTTCCACCTATTTGAGACACTATTATAGAAGATGTTGATCGTAGCTACTAATCTTTTTCAGTTAGTGACCATGAGGATGGTTCTCATAGTGATGGCATTTCGGTACTTGGAAAGTTTACCGAGATAGTACCTTCAGGAAGTGTTCCAACTATATCATTGCATGTTGGTCAGCAGACACTACAGGCTGTACCGGTAGAGGATACTTGTGGGATTAGTGCCTTACATTGTTTCAACACTAGATATCCCTCATGTTCCGAGGTGATCCTGCCCCAAAATCGGCTGAGGACTGACTTGAGTAGGTGGATGACAGTTTTCTAGAGCATATGCACTTTTGAAAGGACGACATGATGATAGTTGATTTTTCATCAAAGTGTACCGACCATTCCTGGTACTCGATGAATATGATGCGGATAGTGCTTTAGAGCATGGACCTCTGAGTGAGGTATGTTTAAGGAATGATTAATCTGCAGGGAAGTATACGTGGAAGCAATGATAGGAGACCAGTAAGAGGTGGTGAACATTTCAACAAGTTACTACCACCCACCTTTGTAGTCCTCGCTAGGCTTAGGGAGCTGGAGGGTAGGGAAGGAGAGTAGCTGTATGTGATCAAGGAGTGTGACCCAAGGGATCTAGGAATTATTTGAGGTAATAGATGCATCTACTACTAGTTATCGTATCAATAGACATATGTACCAATCATTCCTTCCATCCACGAATCTTGACCGAAAACTGGAGTTTCCTGTTAAACTATTGACTTGACCCTCATGTCTGGAGATACCTTTGGGAGGAGACTCAATAATCACACTTACCCTGACGGTGTGATCTGACCCTTGAGGCGAGAGTTTCAATTGGATCCTCTTGATGGCAGCGTCGAGTCATTATGACGTTATATTGGGTGTGGACTAGGAAACCACAGTTCATACACATATTGATTGTATTAAGAAAATATTTTCTGGTTTCTCTATAGCGTTGGGATGGGGTTTTCCATCGTCGATGAAAAGTAAAACCCAGGAAGAACAGGATGGAATCATGTATAAGAGGGTGCAGTCGATTACTCATGATTCAGCCAGACGTACCTTTGATCCATACTTCTCCAGAGTTGTAGCACCGCATTCAACATTGACTATAAAGGGGAAACCTTTCGTGTGGTCAGAGAGATGCCAATAGAGATTTCAAGAGATGTGATAGAGGTTGACTACTGCGACCTTCTTGAGGCTACCAGAGGAGGGTGTAGGGTTTGTTGTATACTATGATGCATGAGGGACCAGACTCAGGTGAGTCCTGATACATGAGCGAGTAGTGATGGTGTATAGATCTCGGCCGGTGAGACATCACATGATGAAATATGAAACCCATGACATTGAGTTAGCCGAAATTTTATTCTCCTTGAAGATTTGGTGGCACTATCTTATGGGAAAATGGTTTAAAGTCTACTCTGACCACTAATGTATCAGGTACATCTTCTCACAGAATGACCTGAACCTGAGACAGTGACGATAGCTCCCGTTACACCAGGACAATGACATCGAGATAGTCTATACTCTCGGGATGAGGAATTTTGTAGAAAATTATCTCATTAAGAGATCACGCATTCAGCTAATAGGAGGGGTGACAGAGCATCTGGCCGCATTGAAGATATCCTTTGTGGATAAAGAAAGAGTTTCCTTTCTGTAGTCTCTCATAGTCACTCCTCCAGTCCTTCAGCAATTGAGTGAGTCATAGCGTGGGGATGTTGACTGTGAGGAACGATGTGCTCAGATATCGTCAAGGCAGGCACTTAATGGATTTTATAAAGGTGGGGAACATGTCATACTCTTCAAAGGACGGACCACGTTACCGGTTGCACTACGGGAGGAGGTATTGAGGGAGTTCTACACTTCCCCTCTAGCGGTACATCCATGAGTGGGAACGATGTATCAGGACCTCAGACGATAGTACCAGTGTCCAGGTATGAAGAATGTAGTAGGATATTTTGACTCTCGATGCCTCACTTGTCAGCAAGAGAAGGAGGAGCACCAGGTTCCAGCAGGCTTGGTTTAGCCCTTAGAGGTTCCAGAGTTGAAGTGGGATGGGATATCCGTGGATTTCATGATGGGACTTCCATGTAACTCCAGAGGAAATGACTCTATATGGTTGATCATAGACCAACTCACCAAGTCAGCCCAATTACTACCAATCAGAGAGCAAGGCATAGTATAGATCATGGGACGCCTCTACCTTCGTGAGATCGTACGACTTTATGGTGTGACATCGACTATTGTCTCGGATCAAGATGCTCGTTTCACTTCCCAGCTATGGAAGGGGTTACATGAGGCTTTTGGGACGCAGCATCGCTTGAGTACTGCCTTCCATCCTCAGACAGATGGTAAGACTGAGATGACCATTCATACTTTCGTGGACATGCTTCATGAATGTGTTATTGACTTTGGTTGAAGCTAGGAGGATCACTTACCCTTGGTGGAGTTTGCGTACAACAACAACTACCACTCCATCATCAGGATGGCCCCTTATGAGGAAATGTACGACCGACCTTTCAGATCACCTCTGTGTTGGACTGACTTAGGGGAGTCAACACTTATAGGACGAGAGATGGTGTAGGTTTTGATGAAAAAGGTGCATATCATCTAGGAGCGGATGAAGATTTCACAGAGTAGAAATAAGTCCTATGCTGATAGGAGGCGAAGACCACTGGAGTGCGTGGATGGTGACCAATTTTTCTTATGGTCCTCACCTCGATGAGGTCTATAGAGATTTGGCTGAGGTGGAAAGTTATCTCCGCATTTTATCAGGTCATTCCAGTACTTAGCATAATTGGAAAGGTAGATTAATGTCTATCCCTTCCACATATGTTTCTCCGAGTGCACGAAGTCTTCCACGTATCTCAGCTGAGGAGATTCGTGCACAACCCATCCCACATCTTTGACCATGGGAAGCTAGACATCGATGATGAGGATACATTCATGGATGTTCTAGTGGAGATTGAGGATCGACAAGAGTGGGTCCTACGTGGATGGTTAATTCCTCTGGTGCGTGTTTGCTGGCAGCACGGGATCTAGAAGAGCACATGGGAGAGGGATGTTCATATGCATGATTTCTACCCCCATTTGTTTCTCTAGTGTGTATTGTAGCTTTACAGGGAAGTAAATATCTGAGGTGGGTGTAATTTAAAGATTCAGAAATTTCAAGGAAATTTTTTTTATTAATTCTTTGGACTTTTACAAGTCTACGGTTTTTGACGATGCCTGATTTTGAGGCCCAGTGTGAACAGAATCAATTTCTGACGTTTTGTTCAGGTACATTTAGTAAATGTATGTGTGCATTTTTATATCTTTTGAACCGGTACTCGGAATTGAAATCCAAATACATCGATGAACTCGTAGCTTCTGTATTATCTTAAGGATAACTCTAACACAGATGAATTTGGTCGAGAGAGGAAGTTAATTTTGGGGATTCTTAATAAATTAAATAAAATTTATGTGTTGCGTAATTTTATTTAGTTGGTGGGTATTACCGCCAAAGGGAAGTTGTATGTGGGGCCCACCCTCCACATAACCTCCCCTGGGGGGATATTGTGTGGTGGATCCCACACGAGCACCTAACCCCTCAACTCGCCTTGAACCCCTCTAACACCTCTAGAATTTATTGAGCCAACCCATTCTTCATTTATTTTGGGGGAACTCTCCACCTACCATCCCCCTTAATTGTACCAACACAAATAATTAATCCCATAATTAATTAATATGTGGGGTGATGAATTATATTGAATTCATTTGAATTATATGGAATCATTAAAATATGAGGAAGTATATTATGTTATTTGATAATAAAATATTCTGTTGGGAGGCTTTGGGATAATTAATAAGAAAGTGTACTTCCATGAAGAAAAACTTCTCCATTTCTTCAATCAGGGAAAGAACGTGAGGCGACGCCCACAAGGAATGCATGTCTTCCTTCCTCTTTCTCAGCATCAAGGGAGAAGACGCTTCCCACGAAGAACGTTTCCAATAATGAAGCTTCCTCCTCGGATGCACCTTGACGTCAATAAATCGATGACGTCATCAACGAACGAACATCGAATCAAGGTAGGGGGATTTATTTATTTTTAAATTAATAAAATTATACCTTGTTCTTCGATGAATTTTTTTGTTCATATTTGGACATATGATATCACTTAATGCGTAGGGCGCGAGATAAACCAACATGGCCCGATGAACCTCCGATGATTCTTGATTTTTTTAGTAACAATGGAGGCGAATCTGAGAGGGTGTGGTGCCGTCACACCGCGCCGAAGGAACGAGAACACGACCATTAAACGATGGTGACCGAAGGCGGCGGTGACCGAAGGCCGTGACCAGACCAGGCCGTGACGGAGGCGGACCGGCGCCGTCACACCACTTGTGAGGGAGGAAACTGCGGCCCGCATTCGGGGGCCACTCAGATGAATCAAACTGGTCGGCCACCTGGTGGTCGGGCTGGAGGACAGCGGTGCCACTTAGCACCGCGGTTCGGGGAAGACCACGTCCCGCAACCGTGTGCCGCTCAGTGGGAGAACTGGTTGGCCGCTTGCTGGCCGAGATGAATAAACAGCGGTGCTGCGTGGGAAGAACTGTGGCCCCCTATGCGGGCCACGAGTGTCAGGTACAACCGGTCGGCTATGGCCATCTGGGCAGGAGGGGTGGTGACGCTTGGCGATGCTGGGCGATCCGAACTGACCCGCTCCGTGGGCTGGGTCCACAGTTGGGCCACACACCACCGGGCCGGGCCGACCCCCAGCCGGTTCAGATCTGCCAAATTGGGCCGGACCAACCCCCAGCCGGGTCGGACCAACTGATCCGGGTCGGTCCGACCCGCCAGCCCACTGGGCTTGATGGGCTGGGGCCGTTTCGCTTAAACGTGAATAACTTCTAGACCGCGCGTCTGATCGACGTGTCGTCTATGGAACTGGGACCCTTCTGACGAGGCGGTCCTTTTTCAATACACTATGTTAGTTTTCCATGTCTTTAGAAAATGTCCAGGTTTGGATCAAGCGAAAATTTAACAAGGCCCTTGGAATGAAAAATCCAATAACTCTCAGACTGGGTGACTGATTGACGTGACGTCTATCGCGTTTGGTTGCTTTTGATGAGATGGAACTGCGTGATACATCAACTCAGGGCTCCTTGATCGTTGATGTATCTAACCATTTGCTCGAGGAGCAGACCCTATCAAATTCGAGTGTGCTGTGTGCGGGAACCCTAGAGCTAGTTGCGACTGTGATGACTACTATACTAGAATCCTCTATGGGTTTGACGAGGAAAAATACTGTACCAGAATCCAATTAGGGTTCGACAGTTCTAACTTCTGTTCCTGTATCCTGTGTGGGTCTGATAGAATATCTGGTCCTGTATCCTGTGTGGGTCAGACAACTCAGATAAATTATAGCTGCTTCTGTATCCTGTGTGGGTCCTACAGCTTAGATGATTTATAGCTGGTCCTATATCCTGTGAGAGTCTGACAGCTTAACTAGTACTGCATCCTATGTGGGTCCAACAACTCAGATGAATTATACCAGGTCTTGTATCCTGTGTGGGCCGGACAGCTCAGATGAATTATATTTAGTCTAGTATCCTTTGTGGGTGTGATAGCTTAAATGACATAGCTGGTCCTATATCCTGTGTGGGTCCGACAGCTTAGCTGGTCATGTAGCCAGTGTTGGTCCGACAGCTTGGATGTTCTAGTGGCTACATCTGATCATCTTTATCTCACTACTATTATGGCATACTTGTGTGAGAGGAGTCATGCCATTAAACCATTATCATCATATAGATTTAATTTACTTATTTTGTGGAATTGTTTTGTGCTTGCGCTCAAGAGTTGGAGTCAGACTGAGGTTGGTATCTTTGGTATATGTATGGACATATACCTATGTTGGGTTGGTTGATACGTTGTGATTTTAACTTTATTCTTTTGTTTATCCTTAGTGTATATTTTGAGACCTTGAGTATCTTAGGGTCCCTATTGACTATCATTATACTCACCCCTTCACGGGCTATGCCTGCACCTCGTTGTGTTGGATGCAGACGACATACAACACTAATGGAGGCCGAGAGTACCACGACTAGATGGTACCCAGAGGTGGATCTTTCCACGATTTGGCACACATAGGATACTGACAGACGTGAGTGCTGAGGTGGCCATCTGTACCTACCCTTTAGGTAGGATCCCAGGAGGATGATCCAAGAGCTGCTCTTTATTTTCAGCAGTTTTCCCTTTACATGTACTTGTTGTTCAGTTCGGTTTGTATAGTGGCCCATTTACATTCCAGCACACTCTTTTGTATTCAATTTTACTTTTTGTTTAATTATTTTTTCATAATATATTGTCTTTGTTTACTTTTATAAATGAAATGCTTTCCCAGCATAGTGATTAATGTCTTTGATACTAGTCGCCAGCCCTGACCTATGGAAGGCGGGTTTGGGGTAGTCATGGTATGGGCCCTGAGGACGGGTCGTGACATTTATTATTGTTTTAATTTTGGCCTACAAAACATGCATGATTTATGAAAAAATAGCAACATCATATAATCCATCAGAACCCAAAAAATTAAATTAAATATCACTATTCTTTTGTGGGTAACAAGTTTTACTAAACACGTATTTGATTTAATAATTTTCCAAACAATTAAAAATAATTCACATTTTATACAATTTTCAATTTACCATTCCAATTCACATTAATATGTTAAAATGGTCCTTGTATGAACATGTCTTTAAAATTTAAATCCTCTTCATTGGATTTGATTTACATTTCATAAAAATAATATCTATACTATGAATAAAATAATCAATTAGAGAAAAAAATTAAAATATATATTTATTAAAACTATTTTCATATTCAACTAATATATATAAATTCATTATCTCATGTTTGAAATGATTCATCATTTACATATTCATGTGTGGAGAATTAAAAAATATTTTTTTAATGTAAAAAAATATATATCAATCCATGTTGAACATATTATATTCTGAGTATTTGAATTATAAGTAATCTCTTTCATAATTAGTTTTTTAGGTTGAAAAAATAATTTTCTCCCAAAACACATCAAAACAAAAATCAAAAATATAAAAATTATTCGAAACAATAAATTGAAATAAATTTATAATTCTCTAATATAACATTTTCATAAGATGAATATAAATGGAACCATTTTTATAAAATCTATACATTAAAAAACATCATTCAATCCACTGAATTAATTGTAAAAACTATGTATATTTTGTCTTAATCCACAAAAATCACATGTATTTTTCAATTTCTATTATATTACCTCTTTTTTATGTTTTCATAAAACCATTTTTTTAATTACATAATCATTTACAATTGACACTAAATATTATATATGCTTTTGAAAAATATTAAGAACATTTATATCACTGTTCACAAGAGATAAACAACCACTATCATATACCTTTAAAACACATTTGATTTACTAATTTTTGAAACATGTAGAATGGTGGATTTAAACTTTTGTATTTATAATTCCCACTATAAATATTTAGTATTGAAATTAATAGAAAATTAATTTGGAAAACATGACTGATATTTATCATAATCATAACTAGGTTTGTCATATAATTCAAGATTTTCATCAAAACTAAAATATCATTTTCCATATTAATTTAAAAAATATAATATTTCATATAATATAGTTTTCATTTTGTAACTGAATTTAACATAATTTAAATTTTCCAAATATTATAGGTTAATGATATAAAACTAATTTATCTCATGTATTATCTCTATGTGTGTGAATCCTATCAGCACAAATAATTCCCTTAAAATTTGAATCTTTTTAGAAATTTATTTTTATATATAGACTATATCAACTATGTTTGATCATTATTTTTCTATATGATGTTAACAAAATGTTGGGGAATAACTTTATATCATCTCACAACATTACATACCCCATTATTCAAAATCCTTGTATTATTCAACATTTTATTTGTGAAATTTATTTATATATGTGTTTACATTCATATAAAAACTATATATATAATATAAATTAATTTATTATGAAAATTATATACATTTAAAAATTTATAAAATTATGATCAATGTGGATATTTTTCAAGTGTGAAATGTAAATTTTTGAATATCATTATTTTATTATTAATGTAATTTGGAACAGGAATAGTCATGGGTGATGGAGTGAGGATCCACCATGAGTTATTAAAGGATATGTCAATATATTTTGGATAATGATGTGGCTTACCATGATGAACTTAGTGAAAACACACAATTGGGAAACCCATGGATAATATTATTACATAGTTTTTCATAATGTAAAATACATGTTTCAATTCATTGTGAATTATTCTCAACATATGTTATATCAGAAGTGAATAATTGAAAATTTAGTTGGATTACAGACCCTATATGTCATCTTGTAAATCTATAATAAAAATAATTACGATCTGATCAATTATCACCCGAGAATATAGATGAAATTAAGTAGTCCATTCCAATTGTTTAGAATATTACATTATAATTTCAACGTACGTTTATTTAATTAAGGTTTTTTTAAAGGTAAAAATATAGATTATTTTGAGAGATAAAATGGGTATTTTTTATTGTATAAGTGTTTGGAACATTCTATAATTGGCTTAGTTGTATGTAATTGTATTGATCTAGAAGGATAAACACTGATATAGGGAACTATACTACAATATAAGAGATTTTGTCTATAAAAAGTATATTTTATCTATAATGAATAAATATGACACCTGTGAATGTGAATTGATACAAAAATAATATAATCTAGATGTTCAATATGTATATTTTACACATGTCCTAAATATTGTATAAATAGAAAATAAATTATTCATTAGAAATATATTTTTACTAGATGATTTTGATCAGACTAGTGAATAAGTGAATTAAAAAATTTCATGCCAAATTAATAAATTTTTTGAACCCCATAATAAATTTTATTTTTTGTAATGATCGAAAAGGGAAAATTTCATCAGAAATAGGATATTTTCTTTCATGTAAGAAAATTGATATAGGTGTAAGTGAATAAAGCTACAAATTATAAATTTCATGTTCTAACGTGATATTTTGGTTTTCAATATTTTTAGCATGGTTGACCTTATATGAAAATTTATATATCGGAAATAAATTTTCAAGATATATAAAATATTTATTTTCTTAAAATGATGATTGTTAGGAATAAATTTTTTAAAAAAATATATTAAAAAATTTTGATAATTAAAAAATTATTTAATTTGAATAAAATGATATATGTGATGATGTTAGTGATGTTATTATTATTTAGAGAAAATCATTTTGTGTTAATATGAAACCATGAAAATCATAATGAATGAAAAAAATGATTACATAAAAGAATATTAATGAGGGAATAATTTTATATAACATTAAATGTTCACAAGTTATACTATTTTCTTCTCAACAATAATGAATACATTTTTTGGGAGAATCTCAATATGATAACCCATGTTTAAATCATTTACAAAGAGATGTATTTGATAATATGTATGAAGTAATGGTTTTTCTGTTGTATAAACTCAATATAACTTCTATATAATAATTCATGTCATTTTATCACACTACTAGAGATACTTCCATAATATATTATAATAGGGATAGAAATAAAAAAATATCATAGCTAGAGATGTCTCAGTAAAGAAGAATAATGATTATTTACAATGAAGTGTTATATTGTATTTTTAAT
Organism: Viscum album; assembly: GCA_963277665.1. Taxonomy (NCBI): domain Eukaryota; kingdom Viridiplantae; phylum Streptophyta; class Magnoliopsida; order Santalales; family Viscaceae; genus Viscum; species Viscum album. The sequence goes on along the minus strand of OY728119.1, from coordinate 1,726,912,274 downwards.
TATTACTATGTGTTTCTAAAATAATTCCATTATTATTATAGAACACAATTCAAAAATATTCAATCGTTAAAGGTGAAATAAAGAATGGTACTCATGGAATATATGTTGAGTTGAACAAAAGGGCTCAAAAATATCATGATTACCCTAAATGTGTATCTTATAATTGTTTCATTAATTTGGAATTATGAAAATACTATTTCTATTAAATATATGAATTTTTAAATTTATTTATTTTTTTTATATAAACTCGTATTAATGTGAGAAAATTAGGATATTGGGGATTATTTAAATGATAAAGGGATTCAAAAATAGTTTTTGTTTGATAAATTCTAACAAGATCTTGTAAAATGAAAAATAAAAAGGTTAATAACAGGAAAAAAATAATACCCTACTATATGATATAAGAAAATATGGATATGTAATCTGATACAATTTTTTCGGAAGGATTATATTGTTGTCAAATAAGTTTTATTATAAGAAGAATATGTTGATTATGAGGATGAAGTGCTAAAATTTGAGTTTGGATGATATATTATTTATTTTCATCCTTGAGAATACATTTTCTATTATATGAATATATATTTTAGATCAGTTTTGATTGATAATATTTTTAAGAACTTGTATCTATATAGATTTATAGAATATCATTCATATACTTATAGAAAAATATATATTGCATTTTATGTCACGCTAGGGTGAATAAAGAGATCATTTTTTAGCGTGTATGTATATCTCAATTAATATTATTATCTATTTTAAAAGGAGGATGAAAATTTAATATGTAACAGGTGGTACAATAATATAAACCACAAAAGTGGGATGCTGCATCGACCACCTGTTTAATATTGATAGTTTACACTACTGTTATAAGGACTCGACCTTAAAACATTACATAATCTTCAATTAGATAAATAATTCACATTAAGGATATTTTTAGGATTAGTGTTTTAGATAATTAGGCCATAATTAGTATATTAGATCTCAAGAATTAAAAAGTATACACTTTTACTCAAATTCCATTTTTCTTTGAAAAACTAATAACTCTTGACAAAACGATTCATGTCTACATCCTTGTTTTTGACATCATGACTATTCCTTGTTCCCATATATGAGCCTATTCATCTTTAAGTCCTATGAAAAACATTTAAAAAATTAGGATGAGAATAAAAATCTCAGTAATGGTTATTAAACAAAGAAAGAAAACATTAGTTCATCATTACATACATAACATATGCTTTTTAACATACCTCATGAAATAATAATATTTTTGAATAACACATAGAAATAATATTTCATAAAGGTAACTTTTGGTATTCATATCATACTTACCTTGTAGCTATCACAGGTACATAGGGAGTTACATTTGGAATAACCATCATAGTATATTCCCTAAATCTGTTAGGTGAAACATTCACATTTACCTACTTCTTGTTACCCAATGCATTGGAGAGCTATCTCAAGCTCACCCGCACTAGGTTTTTCATGGAACCACCCATATACTTAATCAATGCAAATAAACCATGACATATTCATATCTTATAAAACAAACAAAAAATGAAAGATAACATTTCCACATTGCAATCAGAATATATCATTTAAATATATTGACATGACAAAACCATTATCAAAACCATATTCAATACTGAAATATGTAATAGAGTATACTTTATTTATTTTCCCTTTAAAAACATTACTGCATTTTAAGGAAGAAATAGATCAAATAATACTCGTGGTAGTAGAAAAGGTCATTGTCACTGCTTACGCTAAAAAGGAACATTCATTTTTTAGTCATTTATTATAACGCTTCATAGAAAAAATTTCCCTTTTAATGAAAAGGAATCTAAAATGTGTTTATTTATAATATAAAATAATGTAATGTATTAAAACAATATATGACTCAAATTAATTTAGATTGAGACGAAGTCCCTTACCTCATGTCTGACTTGACCCGTTCGTTAATTAATCTCCTGAATAAAAAACTAAAATTAATTTCTACATGATTAAGAACCTTTTTATTTTTATTAATCCTTTTATATATCTTATTACCATGTTATAAACATTATGTAATCATTTAAGTTCATAATGACCATTTTGTAGATATTTGGTTATTTAGTCAAAAATAAAGTACTTATATTTATAAGTTATTTATGTGGTCAGAAGTACACTATCTCCATATTGATATTCATGTTGTAGATATCATATATATAATATATATCAAATATATTTATGAATTTATAAAAGTACGTTACATTTGGAGATAAGAATGGAAATGCACCGTTCATGGATATGGTATGTCGTACGTACCCATGAACGCTATTTCATTCCTATTTTCATATTTTAATTGAATTAAAACATAAATATATATTGTTATATTTCAATTACAGCATAATATCATATATTATATCATTTAATACCTCGTTTATATGTCCCACATATGTAATTAATGAGTCATATCACTTTAAGGGTCTGGTAGTCCGCACTTTCTCAAATAAAATTATCTTGTTTTCCCATAATGGAAACCATAAAGGTATGATATAAATAATAAATAAAGAAGAATAAATAAATCATAAAAATCATAAAAATCATATATAAATACTATTCCTTCATAATGTCCACCATTAGATGTGGTAGGAGATAATTGAACCATCATCATTTTGTGAGGTGTTATGTTTCCATCCGCATAAACAATATGATGTTTACCTATTAGATGGATGTGTGTGTGAGTGTAGTTTGAATATTTCTCATAAACATATCCTGTTATATTGAGGATATTTTTTTGTCCTGAAATAATGTAATAAAATGATTTTAGGGGGTTGGAGGAGTAAAATAATACAAAATAACTTAAGAGAAGGCATTACCTTTAAATCGGGTAACTCTCTTTGGTTTGAACCAAAAGGGTTTTTTGAAGTGCCTTCTTCCTATGTTAAGGATTCTAGGAGTAGGATATAGATGTAGAGAGATTAATTGGGAGGTGTTTGAATGATCATAGGGGGTTGAGGGTTGTGAGTAATGGGTTAAAGGAGAGGAATTTTTATAAGGAGAGTAGGGGCCCATTAGGAACGTGTGAAAATATTATTTTATTACATAATTATTTTTGGTTTTCAAAAGTCCAAAACATATTAAATATGAATATAATATGATTAATGGTCAAAATAAAATCATCTAATAATAATTGGACAGTTTTTGGATATTATTTATATCTTTATAAGATTATTATTTAAATCATTTATTAATGAAGTAAACACTACATCATTATTGTGTCATGAATAATTTTATTTATTTGATGTCTAAAAATAATAATAAAATATATCATAATGTAGGAAAAATTTTTATATTTTCAAATAATATTTATAGTCTAAATGATAACTTATATAACCCTATGTGAAAATTAATTCACTAAAATATATTTGTTTATGTCATTTTTGTATTTACATAATGATAATTAAAATAAAGTGTCATTATCACTCACAGGTGGCCCCACAGGGTCCCAAAATCGACCCAAGGATGGTCAGGGTCATAATTATATCAAGCAATAGGATAAAGTCACATGTTATGGTAATTTTATATTATTATTGTAATATTTTTTTACCCTTATATACAAAATTTACCCTTTAACCATGTTTAATAAAATATTTACTGAAGTAAATATTCATAATGTCTACAAATAATACTAACCTATATAATCAATTTGGTATTCTTGATTCCCAATATGGAATTGATTTTCCAAATTTAAAAAATAGAATTGGAAAAAGTTATTTTAGAATGAATTCTCGTTGTCAAAAAATGACATGTTTTTTAGAAATAATAATTATCCAAAGACTAACACTTGTTTATGTCCAATTTTAAATTTAAATTAATTAAAATAACCAAAAATTTATTAAATGGTAAAAATATAATCTAAATACTATTTATAACCAATTAAATTGATAATCTATCTATATAAATAAATTAGACTAACAATGAGTTTTTGATTAAAATACAGTATATCCCACTATAGAATAAACGTAAAAATATTTAACAAATATGTATAATCATATTTTAGTTAGGTCTATTCATTCTCTACAATACAAAGGTTAGGCGTTAACTACTATTTAAAATAATAATATTATATTATTATTGTGCAATGTATGATTTCAAAATAACTCGTTGTTGTGTGTTGGATACGCCATCAAACATTGAAACCCCGTTAAAGATAATTAGTAATTAATTTATAAATATTAACATTTATGAAAATGTATGATTACTTATTTACTAGGGATGTTTCATCTTCCCCCCTTTTGGAAATTACGTCCTCACAATTTTTATTCACTTATACATTAAGTGGGGATATTTATCCCTCATATCATTTTCAGATTCACAGATTGCCTCTTCAACCATATGGTTTTTCCATAAACCCATTACCTAGTTAATTACATTATTCTGCAATGCATTCTCTCTATAGTCCAGAATCTAGACTGGTTGTTCCACATAAGAGTGGTTGTCTTCTTATTGAACAACCTCTAGACTTAAATCATGAGCTGGATCATGCATATACATTTTCAACATTGAAACGTGAAAAAAATTGTGTACCTGGGATAAATTTGGATGTAAAGAAATAATGTATGTAAATGATCCAACTCTCTATATGATTCCATTGGGTCCAATTAGCCTTAGACTCCACTTTCCTTTATTACCAAAAAACATCACACTTTTCCAAGGAGAAACTATGACAAAGACATGATCACCTATCTCAAAAGAATGGTCATTACTTTGATTATCTATATAACTTTTCTACCTCCTCTGAGCAGTTCTAATGTGCTTCTGAATCAACTGAACCTTTTACATACTATCTTATACCAATTATGGTCTCATTAGTATCTGTTCCCCTACATTATCCCAAAAATATGGAGTTCTACAACCCTTTCCGTATAATTCGTCAAACGTATCCATATGTATACTAGAATGAAAACTGTTATTATAAGAAAATTAAACCAAATAAATATGTTGGCCCTAAATTCTATGGTAATCCAATGAACAAGCACATAGCCTATCCTCCACGGTATAAATGGTTCATTCTAACTACACATTTGATTGTGGATGAAAAGTTTTAATAAGATTTAATTTAGTACCCAATGACTTGTGAAGGCCATTCAAAAATTTGGAAGTATAATTAGGGTCATGATCGGATACAATGGCAAAGGGAACTCCATGAAACCAGACTATATATTTAACATACAAATGATAATTTTTTATCTAGATCCAAAGTATCTCGAATATGAAATAAATGAGCATATTTAGTCAATTGATCAACAATAACACAAATTTCATTATTATCGCAGGATGTCTTTGGAAATCCCAAAATAAATTCCATGGATATATTTTCCCATTTCCACCCTAGCACCGGTAATGACCGAAGCATCCCATTTGGAAACTGCCGCTCTACTTTAACCTGCTGCCAAGTCAAAATTTCACAGTAAAATCATCAATATCTCTTTTCAATCCATCCCACCACTAATACTCTTGACGTTCACTATACATCTTAGTACTTCTAGGATGAACTGAAAACGGGGAACTTTGGGCTTGAAATAACAACTAATTCTTCAACTATGAATCACTAGGCACACATAATCTATTTCGAAATCTTAATTTACAATCGTTATCAATAGTAAAATCAGGAAACATACCCTTGTAAACCAACTCTACCTTTTTCTGCAACTCATTGTATTCATTCAATGCTTGATTTATTCTGTCTGATAGAGGTGATCTCACTGACAACGGAAACATAATAGAAGAATTTATTACACCAAAAACTTTTTTGAAAAATTTCAACAAATCAAAAACAGAAGGATCTCGCTCCAAATGTTTCATGGGTAATAAAGCATTACATTTTCAACTCAAAGAATCAGCCACTTTAGTTTTTTCCCATATGGTAAAGGATCAAGAAATCATAATCCTTGATTAATTCCATCCATCAACTCTGTCACATGTTCAATTATATGTTAGTGAATATATACTTCATAATTTTTTGTTCAGTATATATTTCATATTTTGCTCCATTCAAATAATACCTTGAATTTTTTTAAATAAAAACCTACATCAACTGATTCCAAATCTCGTGTAGGGTAATTTAACTCAAGAGGATTCAAATGACATGAAGCATAAGAAATTACCTGATCATTATTCCTATGGAAAAAGCCTTTTCATTTCAACAAAGAGTTATTATAAATAAAAAACTCGCCATTTCTGGAAGGAATATCCTAAACTAGAGCATTCACCAATCTATTTTTCAATTTCTAAAATAAATCATCACATTATTTTGTCCAAACAAACTTAAAACATTTCCGAGATAACTTAGTCATTGGACTAGATAACCGTGCAAACTATTTCAAAAAAACACTTCTAACAACCTTTTAATTCAAGAAGACCATGTATCATGGTAATATTTGTCAGAATTTTCCATTCTTCAACAAGTTTTTTTTAACAGGATCAATAGTTATGCCATTTTTTTAAAAAAATGTGACCATGGAATGAAATTTGATGTAACCAAAACACACACTTTCTAAATTTCCCAAAGTGTTTCATTTTTTATAATATTTGAATGTCAACCCTTAAATGACTTTCATGATCCTCTTTACTTTTAGAATAAACCAAAATATCATCCATGAACACATCCTCAATCTTATCCATGATCTCAAGGAATGTTCTATTTAAATGATTCATGAATTCAGCAGGTTCATTGGTTAAACCTAATGGAATAACTACAAATTTTTAATGGCCATAACTAGTATGAAATGTGGTATTTGGAAGGTCTTCTTCCTTTACATTCGACTGATGGTACCCCGACCTCAAATCAATCATCGAAAAATACTGATCTCCCATGATTTGTTCTAACAAATCACTGATATGTGTAAAAGGATACTTGTTCTTAATAGTGATGTTATTCAATTCTCTATAATCCATGAAAAGTATTATTGAACACTCTTTATTTTTTAAAAATAATATAGGAGCACTCCGTGGTGATGTTTAGGTCGAATTAAACCTTTATATAATAACTCCTACAATTGCTTCTTTTTCTCTAAAAGTTCAACTTGATCCATTTGATAAAAGGGTATTGAAATTGGCTTAGTATCCGAAACTAAGTCAATAGTAAATTCAACTTCACGATTAGGTATTATACTAGAAAACTCATCATGAAAAACATCATGATACTCATTTACCACTAGCACATCATTAATTTGAATAGTTCCTTTTTTTCAACAATATGTGTATGGTAACATTCATTTCTATTTTTTACTATTTTCTCAGCTACCTGATATGTTATCAAAAGTAAGGGTTCATTCTTGTCTACAAAATGAAAATATTTATAAAAAGAAACCTCCTTACCTCTAAAATCAATCATATCATGATAAAAAGATAGCCAATCCATCCCCGAAATAAAATCAGAATATAGTAGAGTAAAATAAATATGGTTTACAGGTAGACACTTTTCGCACTGAAGGATAAGAATTTTATTGTAATTTATTTTTGTCTCATCATTTCTTCCAGGTGTTTTTTACAATAAGTTCAGGATTCATATATTGTGATGGAATTACAAATTTACTAGAAAATACCTCAATAATAAAAGAATGATTAGACCCTGAATCAAACAACACATTGGCATAATCTAAATCAACAAACAGTGTACCTGGTACGACATCATTTGATGGCCCAACATATGCTGAAGTAGTTGCAACAGATTTCACCACCCCTTTCTTCTTGTATTCTGGTTTCCTTCCCCATTTGAGTTCTTCGTTGGACTCTCAATTGAATAATTACCCATTTCATTGCACTTAAAACATTTGACTGACTTTAAATTGGATTTTCTCTTACCATTACCCTGATCTTTTTCAGTGCAATTACAAGATTTGTGTCCCATTTTACTACATCGTTATCACATACCAGAATTCAAAATACATTACCAAACATGCCTTTTACCACAATTTTCACTAACTATCAACTTAAGTTTCATACCATCAGACTTTTTTGAAGAGTTATTCCTTTTCATCTACCATCTTGGAATCATATTATGTTGTTTTTCAAAGAAGACCTGATCGTTGGAAAAATCCATTTCACCCTTCTCCTAACATAGAATATGTTTTTTATAAATTTTGAACCCATGAGAAGCTAATTCCCATAGATAGTTTCGCCTTAATCATGAGTAAAAATTGTTTATTTTACTTTCAAGATCTTGTATGAAATTTGGAGAATAACTAGCTAGTTGGGTGAATTTTTCTTCATAAGCAGCCACTGAGTCATCATCCTTTTCAATTCTAGGAATTTCCTTCCATCCTAAGATGAACCACCTTAAGAAAATACTTTTCATGAAATATACCATTGAATTCATCCCAATAAAGAGCATAAATCCCCTCAATATCACTGATATTTTCACCATATACCACCACTAATCTGCTTCGACATAAAAATGGTAAACAGTGCGACTATCCTTTTGATGTTATGAAAACCCAATAACATTTAAAATCTTATCCATTTCATTAATCCACCCTTATGATAGCACAGGGTCATATGATCCTCTGAATGACGGGGGTCATTTCCTCATGAAATTATCAACTAAAAACATGTTCTTCTATGGTAAATCTAGCTGATCTTGTGCATCGATACCACCACTATTTATAGCCTATTTCAACTGTTCCATCACTACAACAAACTGTTCTGTTCCAATTCCGACCATCTCAGGTTCTTGAATTGAAAAGTTTCCTTCTACCTGAATGACTTCCCAACATAGCTACCATGTTCCCTCTACAGAAATCCATTCTAAACACAGTGATATATTAGGATAAGCAATAAGGTAATCTATAAAATCTATCATTTTAATATTAACATATATAAATTTAGGGATATTAGTATATCAATACCATAACTCCTAATGTTATCTTAAATGACCAATGATACCATCTATATAGACTCAGCCTTAAAACATTACATAATCTTGAATTAGTTGAAAAATTTACATTGAGGATCCTTTCAGGTATAGAGTTTTAGATAATTAGTCTATAAATATTATATTACCTATCATGAATTACAATGTAGACTCTTCTAGTTATTTTCTATTTTATTCACAAAAATTAAAACTCTTGAAAAAAAGAGTCATGTCTAGTTCCTTGTTTTTTACAACATGAATTTTTTTTTGTTCCCATACATGAAAATATTCATCATTAAATCATATGAAAAACATTTCAAAACTAGGGATGATCAAAAAAAGATATGTAAGGTATAATAAACAATGAAAGAAAACATTATCTCATAATTACTTAAATAACATTATCTCCTTAACATACCAAATGAAATAATACAATTTATGAATAGCACATAGAAATCATAAATCATAAATGTATCTTGTGGCATTAATATCATACATACATTGTAGATATAACAATTACCTAGAGATTAACATTCGAAATTCCCATCATAGTATATTCCCTAAATCTCTTATTAGAAAAATTCACATTTACGTCCTTCACATTACCCAATGCATTGGTGATATATCTCGGGTTCACTCTCTCTAGTTTCATCATGGAACCACCCATATAAATAAACAATTACCAAGAACCAAAAAATATTCATAGCACATTAATAAAAAAAATAGAAAGATAACATTTCCACATTACAGTCAAAATATATCATTTAAAAATATTTCAAAAAAACTCATTATCAAAACCATTTTCAATACCAAAATCTGAAAAAGAGTATATGGGATTTATATTTATTTTTACAAAATTATGAAATGTTAAGGATGATGTAGAACAAATATTACTCATTGTGGTAGAAAATGTCATTGCCACTGCTTACGTTAAAAAGAAAAATTCTTTTTTCAGATGTTTAGTAAAATGATTTGTAAAAAAAGATTCCCTTTTTATGAAATGAAATGCCAGAGGTGAAAATATATAGTGTATAAAATATGGTCATGTATTAAACCAATTTATGACTCAATAAAAGGTGATTGAGATGAAGTCCCATACCTCGTGTCTGACTTTACCCGTTCATTCTTTAATCACCTGAATAAAAAACTAAAGGTAATTTTTACTTGCTTAATATCATTTTTCAAGTTCATTATTTTTTTATATAACTTATTACCATTATTAAAAATTATTTAATAATTAAAGTTCATATTGGTTATTTTTTCGATATTTTGCGATGACTCCTTACAAGCATCCATGAGACCCTAGTTCAAAAACTAGGTAGAGAAATAATTTTGGGGGTATTGCAGTAATACAGTGGTAGGTACTATTTGGTACTATTATAGCTAGAACTATTCACCTTAGGCCACTAGTTTGGGTATGGAGAACTTAAGGCCTTCAGGCAACTTAGGCCATTTGGTCAGTAAGGATTTTAGGGAACCTTTAAGGCCTTTCAGCCACCTCAAGGCCATTAGGCCACATGATCAGTTATGTTTCCCCAAACTGACCTACAGAAATGAGGTAGACCCAGAGGAGGATTTAGAGAAAGTGCACTCACTAGAGAAGAACCAGATGGATTTTTTTAGAATGAGAATGTTTCTTTATTCCATCAAGACCAACCTGGTCTTGCACGAGAAGCCTATCTAGATGGCCATGAAATGGTGCAGAGCTACTATGACGATGTAGATGCGGGGGAGGGGCAGTTCCTTGTAGATAGTCTGGTATAATTGATTAAGTCCATTAGGTCATGTAATCATTTAAAGCCCATGGGACATTAAATCATTATTCATATGAGACATTGAAGGGTTCAGATCGTACCTTTAAAAGGGGGTTATGAAAAATCAATAAAAATGAAGGCCTTCGGGCCATTTGGGTGGGGGGTAATGGTGTCAAAAATGAACTTCTTATATATACAATCTTTTTATGTGGTCAAAAGTCCATTATCTCTAAAATGGTATTAATAATGTAGATATCATATATATCATGTAAATGTATGTAATTATAATAGTACATAACATATTGCGATATATATTGAAATACATCATTCATGGAGACGGTAAGCTGTACATACGCATGAACGCTAATTTCATTTATATTTATTATTTTAATGGGATTAAAACACAATGATACATAAGTATATTATAATTTCAGTATTATATAAAATATAATATCATTAACCTCATCCTTTATATGTCCCACATATGGCATTAACGAGTTATATCACTTTGAGGGGGTGGTAGTCCTTATTTCCTCAAATGTAATTATCGTGTTTACCAATAATGGAACAATAAATGAATTATATAAATGATAAATACTGAAGCATAAATATAACATAAACATAATATATATCATATATAAATATTGTTCCATCATAATGGCCACAATTAGAGGAGGAGGGAGTTTATTGAACATTCATCATTTCATGGGGCATTAAGTTACCATCCATAGATTCAGTATGTTAATTACCAATTAGATGGAGGTGTGTGTATGTGTTCTTATAATATTTATTATAACAAAACAATAGTATATTATTGATATTGGTTTTTTTATGAAAGAATGTCATAAAAAGATTTTATGGTTTTGGAGGTGAAAAATAAAACAAAAAAACATAAAAGAAAATGTTACCTTTAAATCGTGTAACTCAATTTGGTTTGAACCAAAGGGTTTTTCGATGTGCCTTATGACTAAGTTAAGGTTCCTAGGAAGATAATTGGGATGTATTCAGATTAAATACATAGATTTTGGACAAGAAATGCGGATTCAGAGGTGTGAGAAATGTGTTAGAAGTGAGGCTTTTTATAATGCGAAGGAGGGGATCTTTAGGGAAGTGTGAAAATGTTATTTTATTACATAATTATTTTTGTTTATAAAAGTCCCAAACTTAATAAAAACGAAGGTAAGACAACTCATGGTCGAAATAAAATCATCCAATAAGAATTGGACCGGTTTTTGATATTATTTTATCATTATAGTATTATTTATTTATATAATTTATTAATATGGTAAACACTGCATCTTTATTGTGTCATAAATAATTTTATTTATATGATATCTAAAAAATATGAAACAAATATAATGATGTATGAAATTTTTTATCTTTACAAAAAATATTTATTGGTATAAAATATAGCTTATATAGCCCTATATAATAATTAATTTACTAAAAGATATTTGTTTATGTCATTTTTGTCTTTAGTTTTAGTCAATTAAAATAAAGTGTTATTATCACTTCCATGTGGCACCATGGGGTCCAAAAATTGAGCTAAGATGATCATGGTCGTAATTTTACCAACAAATAGAATCATGACACTCTTTATGTAATTTTATATTATTATAGTAATATTTGATTTCCCTTATTTACAAGATTTCCCTTTAACCCTGATAGATAAAATATTTAATGAAATAAATATTCATATTGTCTAAATATAAAAATTACATTTTTACACAATTTGATCCTCCTGATTAGAAATATGGAATCTATTTTTCCAAATTCAGAACACAAGGGATTCAAAAATTAATTTAAAATCAATTCCTGCTATCAAAACACAAGGCGTGTTTTTAATAAATAATAACTGTTAAAAGATTGGAATTTTTTATGTCCAATTTCAAACTAAAATTAATTCTAAAAACAAACATTTGATTAAATGGTATAAATATAATCTAATTAAATTTTAATACCATTTTTAAAAAAATATAACTATATAAATAAATTATATTAAAATGGCTGTTTTGAAATAAAATACAGTATTTTCACTATTCATTAAAAATTGATTTTTAACAGAAAAATACCAAAATTTTACCCAAAGTGAATTTTGTTTTTCCGATTCTAAATAATAATTTTATTTGGTAAAATAGAACACATAATAGATACCAAAACTAGATTTAAATAGGGTTCATCATCAAAAGGTGGTAAATCAACCTTTTAAAGAAAATTGTGTTTAAAACTTGATTCATTCGCATTTTAAGCCTCTGCCTTTTATTGGATAAATGTAAAAAAATTTAAAAAACATGTTTAATCATACTGTAGTTAGTTTTTTTCATTCCATCCAACACAATGGCTAGGTGTTAACTACTATTAAAAATAATATTATTATATTATTATTGGGAACCATAAGATTTTAAAGAAACATGTTGTTATGCATCATGTAGGCCATCAAACATGAGAACCCCATTAAAGTAAACATAATTTTTATTTCAAAAATATTAATATTAATGAAAATATATTATTCCTTATTTACATGGGATGTTACATCTGTAAAATGGAAAGCATTCTTCCATGATTATATATATGAAAAAAATACAGGAATTGATAATATTAATTAAATTTCTTATATATGACTTTGATATAAAATGAATTACTAGGAGTAGTATTAATTAGATGGGGGAAACCCTATAATAACCCATTTAATTATTTAAAACCTCACACAATATTTCATATATGTTTATACTATGATAATCATTAAAATATCCAACAATATTTACTCAAAACTAAAGATAAATTACAGATGGTTTTGAATTGCCAAAAGAAAAAATTAGAAATTGGAAATGATAAGAGTATACATGATTTGTCCCCCACTTTGGTGTATCTAGATGATCCATTAACACAACACAGATGCACATTATCAAGAGAAACTACAACTCCATTTACTTTTATTTGAGTTATATATATATTTATTGACCAAACAATTATATATTATTAAAAATTAATCATCAATACATTTTATATTAAACTATTCTCCTCTTTTTGAATGGGTATTCAGATGAAAACATAAATTTTTTTAAAGTAAATCTAACATCTACATGTTTCTAAATAAATTAATTTGTTTCCATTTTCTTTAAGAATAAATTTAATATTTTCATGTTATTTCATTAACATTGGAGGGTAACATGTTTATCTAATAAATCTATTTTTACTACATTTATTAAAATTTATTATGAGATAAATAAATATCATATAATGTTTGAGAATGATTCTTCCTATTTTTATTTTTTTTCTGTATATATGAGATAATTGCACACTCAGTCCATTTCAGAAAATTTAATCATAAACTGTATTTTAGTTTCATTCTACTTTATTTCACAAAAATCCTTTTCACTATTCATATTATCAATTTTCACTTTTTCCAACAACATGAGCTAGTATATTTCACATAATTTTTCAATTTAGGTTTTATCTTCACCTAATTCTTCATCATCTAACTAAGGGAAGAAATTTCTATTATTAGAATTTTATGATTCCATTCCTTTTTCCGTGCATAGAAACATCATGTTGTTGAATTATTATGTTTTTATCATTAAAAGTAAATTTAATTAATCCACACCATTGACTCATTATTCATTATATTTTCAGGTATCATTGACTAAAAAATGTATAATAACTCAACACATTATATAATAAAGTTAAATCAGTATTTATTAGTTTCCTTTTCCTTTCTGATTGATTTGTTAGAAACGTTTTTGTAACAAGTCAAAACATGTTTCAATATTATCATAAATCTATATATTTTTCAAATCATTATTGAAATAATTATTAAAAATACTTTAGTTTTACAAATTAATTATTTTTTTCATTATTATTTTCATATGTGAACATAGTTTCACCATTTTATAAACAGTTAATATTCATTTTTTATCATCCATTATTAGTGTGTTAAAATAATTATCATCAAGTATAAAATATGTATCATAAATTTCTTATGAAAATATATATAGTGTCTTTTTGATATCCATAATGTTTACTGGTTTCAAAAAAACTACTCTAATAATTTTAAGTACATAATATAATATTCAAATTTAAAAAATCATTATAATCAATAAATATATCATTATATTTTAAATTCTAAACCTAAAATTATTTTATATCAACTAAAAATTTCATGAATTGATATTCTCCAACATTTCGCTTTTACTATTCACTGGATTTATACCATTAACCATGATGAAAAAAACAATGATATTGATTAAATAACAGGATTAATATGGATTTGATCATTTTATATGAAATTTCATTCCATGTTTCTCATTTTAATTATTTTCTTGTGATAATATCCATGTTACCTTCAATGAAATGAACATCCATGAATAATAAATCAGTCCTATAAATCCAGTATATCATTAAAAATATGAATTATTATTCCCCCAGAAAATTCAACAACATAATTGTCTAATAAATTTATATTATCCATTATGAATAAAATTATCATAACATATTAAACTTTGTTGACATTAAAAAATTGTCACATAATATATTTATATATCTTTTTTACTATAATCATCACCTAATGATCTAGTAAATATTAAATTGTACCCTGATAAAAATCAATACTAGGATCCAATCACATCTCATATTATAGTGGGTGGGGGTGCATTAATGATTCACATTATATTACATTTTAACAGTAATCAATAACCATCACCTATTAAACTGATTTATCTATATATTTTTCCAATATTTATTTTCCTTAAAACTAAATGTTAATGATGTAAATTTATAATATTAATATCCTTACACCCATGAAGAACATAGATAATGTGAATAGTGAATTTAAATAGTTACCATTTGGAAAAATTGTATCATCATTTTAAAGATGTAAAAATCATTAAATTTCATGATTTACTATACTCCCCATAATTGATGAAATATGAATGGATTATTCATTAACATTTCTTAGTTAAGAATATTTATTAATTTATGTAGTGGTATCTTATTCAAAAAGATGATCCTAAAATGTGACGCTAAATATTATCATTTAGCATTAAATATTACTCCATGATATTTAAAATATGTTCCTCCTTTAAAATTTTGGTTCAATGATGAATTTACAGCCAAATCTTAAAAGAAAATATTATTATTTTTTAAATCAAAATATACCTGTACTCAATGTAAAATCATTAAAAATAATTAAATCACTAAATTTTAATCCCAGATAACTGACATAAAACATCACCATACAAATTTATGTTCTATGTAATAAACCCTAAAAATTAAAACATATTTAGTTTTATTCAATAAATTACTTTCTTTGGAAATGATAATATTATTAGGTTTAGTGTTTCAAAATATTATGTCATAAAACATACATAATATTTCACATTAATAAACAGATTATAAAACTATAAAAGTAACCATTTCTTCCAAAATAAAATTCTTAAAAAATAAAATATGTTTTTCATGAAAAATAATCATATAAATCATCATGAAATCATTTTTTATATTACCCATATTTATATCTAATTGATTCATTTTAAAACATTTAGAGAGAAAAAAAAGTATAGTAGGGGAAATAAATGTTAGGAAGAATCCTTTATCAAATAATACTTTAAACACATGATAATTTTATATCAAAGTTATAATTTTCACACATAAAACATAAACTCTTTAGGTTACCACATGATATCATAATATTGTTATAAAACTACATAGAAAACAAGAATCTTAAAGGTTACATGTGGAATCAATTTTATTGAACTCTTATAGTACATTTTGTAGCTACATTGGGTGTAACCATCATGGTTACATTTTGAGTACCCATCATTGTATATTATATATATCTCATTGGAGAAACCCTGCTGATCAACTCTCTCTAATTACCAAATGAATTAGAAATATATAATTGGCTCACCAAGACATTAAATATTACATATCCATTAATAAAAATATTTTTTTCGCATAATCCAAAAAATAATCATAACACAAAAATCATGCATAAAATAAAAATAACTCTTCCACAATCAAATAACTATAAATTTTTACAATGCCACAGGCTCAAAATTAATAACACATTCATTGAAATTATATTAGTAAAATAGTTAAGGATAAATATAAAAAATTAATGTTACATTAAATCTGTAATTTCTATTTATGTCATATATGTTAAAAATAATATTCTATTTTGGAGTTGTAAAAAATAGTTGATAGAGTAACTTTAATGAATGGTTTTAAAATAAAGTCCCTTACTTTGAATTCGACTCCTCATGTACCAGAAGTATCATCAGAAATAAAAATAATTAGTTAATTATTTTTTTTCTTGAGATGAATTTTAATGATTATATTTTCTTTTATATTACTAATTATCCTGTTATAATAATTACTTAATTATTTAACTCCATGTCATATTTGTTTCGATATTTTATATAAGAGTCCAAAATGAATTTGGGATTATGTGAAAAGTAAAATTTTTTATAATTCAACCATATCCAAAATAATATTCTTGAAAATATAATGATTTTTATACATCAATTATACTTTTAAATCTAACCATTTATGTATGTTTATGAATAATAA
Source organism: Viscum album (assembly GCA_963277665.1). Taxonomy (NCBI): domain Eukaryota; kingdom Viridiplantae; phylum Streptophyta; class Magnoliopsida; order Santalales; family Viscaceae; genus Viscum; species Viscum album. The sequence continues at coordinate 1,726,895,057 of OY728119.1, read as the reverse complement.
ACAATTATATAATCCTAGAGATAGTAGATCACATTATGCATGAATAACTTTTATTCCTTTCAATGATCAATATAGAAAGAGGGTAATTATTTTTTATCATTAATGAATGATTAAAATATCATAAATATAATATTAAGAGTTTTAATATATGTATATATATCATCAATTTGATGTTGTGATTTTAAAATAATCACATCACATTATGGAGGTGGTAGTTCATATTTACGCACAAACAACGTCATCATTTTCATGTGAATTGAGAGGTAAGAACATATATGATATATTATCATTTACTTATAATAAATATTTTATTAATATAATATATAAACATTAATATTATCATTAAAATCATTATATAGTTATGGTGATAGAAAACGAATTATATTAGTTTGTGTGGTTGTATTCTTCCATACACATCAACAAATAATTCAATTATTTTTGATAAAATTGGAGACATATTTAGGTGACTATAATTAAAAAATAACATATCAGTATATTTAGTATACTAGAGTTTTTATTTCACCTTTTTTGAAGAATACTTCCATACAGTGGAAGAATAAATAATGTAGAAACAATTAATTAGAAATTACACCTCTTATCCAGACATCCTCTTTTGATTAACAACATAATACATCTAGAGGTGGGGTTTTTTCTTAAACTAAGGCCTCTATATTGTGTTTATGGATCTAGTGATGTTTTTTCATAGATCTCATCCGATCAAAATTAGTTTTTATGTTCGAATAAATGGTATGAACTAGTTCTCTTCAATAGGATACGAGAGGGGAACACATTGATTTATTTAAAATATTAAATTAATATAAATTAGTGTTGTTTTACAAAATGGTAAAAATTCATTTATTTTTAATATTGGATGATTATGGGTTGATATAAATTTATTAAATAAAATGTATTCATGTTTGTAATACTCTTTTAATCCTTATCATTTTGTTTATGCCCTTATTTAATCATTTTAACTCTTACCGTGACAGAAGGTAATTTACCATTTGAGGGTTAATATACTTATTAGGAAGTTCCAATGGAATAATAAATGAATTATTGATTAAATTTCAAGAAATATAACTATAATTTCAGTGATTTTTTTTATATAATTTTATTTCATTTATTTAATTATTATTAATTTTAAAATTCCAATAAAAAATTTAAAAATATTAATAAAATGAATTTATAAATATATCATAATAGTAAGATAAATTTGAAAAAATACATTTAAGACATCACTAAAAAATTAATTTCTTATAAAAAACTACTAATTGACATTAATTATCTCAAATTATATAAATTTTAATATATTTAATATCATTTATTTGATCTTTCTTTTAATTAAATTAAAGATGCATTATCATTGTGAATGCCTATATTAAATTATTTATTACATTAAAATTACCAATAAAATATCATGATAAAGAAATAAAAGTTAGGTTAAAATTTATTATTTATAGTTCAATAAATCCCATATATTACCCCATATTAAAACTAATTCCCTTGTTAAAAACAAAAGTGTGATAAAATTGACTTTTCTTTTAATATAAATTTTTAAATATCATATTATTATCAAATTGGATTAAATGGGAAATATATTTTCCACATTGTTTATTTTTTTCATGTAAACTCATAAATTTAAATGAGGATAGGTTTAATGGTAATGTAATAAGATGTATAATATTATTTTTATCCTTATTTACCTAATTTACCTTTATCCATGTTAATTTTTTTTTCTAATGTTGTTATTCTTATTGTCCAAAAACTAAAGGAACATATTTATATAATTTAGAACAAATGATTCAAAAAATTTAAAAAAATCAATCCAAAAAAAACATATAATTTTAGAAAAATTGTTTAAAAATTAAACCTCTAGAAGGGATGAAACAAAAAAATGTAAAGGAAAAACATTTAGAATTTATCAATGTTTTTTATGTACAATTTAATTTTAAATCGATTCAAATGTACTAAATTGGATTAAATGATAAAATATTGACCTAAAATATCTTTAAAACAACTCAAATACATAAATTATTACAATAAATAAATTTGATGGAAAGGATTTATTCAATTAAATTAGAGAATTTATTTCACTATTCATGAAAATTAGAATGTTATCAGTAAAATATAAAAAAAAGTAAATCATATTTATTACACTTCCAAATATTTTTTTATATATAATTTTTAAAATTGTCAAAAAAAAATATTTAATAAAATATCATTAATAAAAGTAGGAAAATTGACTTCAAGAAATCCTTTTTTATAATAAATCTAGATTCGTTATTATGTTATACTAAAAATATATATTGGATGATTTTTAAAAAAAAATTGAAAGGATGTGTGATTATTATATACTTACGTGGGTCATTATATTCTTCACCCATTTTGTAAATTGTATCATCACAAAATTATTCATTTATTAAATAAATGGGGATATCTTTATCTGAAAGTATTTTTGATTCCCATGTTGCCTCTTAAATAATTATTTTAACAATAACATATCTTGATCAATCTCTCTATTACCACACACCTTCTCTATATGGTCATAAACCTGAACTAGTTGTTCCTCATCATTAATACTATCTTCTAAATGAACTTCTTCTAGACATGAAATATTACCTGTATTCTGAATATACATTCATAACATTGCAACATGAAAAATATTCTATACATAGGAAAAAATTATAGGAAATGACACTCGATAGAAAATTGATAAAACAATTTCCAGGATGTCATAGAGTCTAATGAAATTTGTACTCTACTTCCCTTTCATACCAAAAGAATTACACTTTTCCATGGAGAAAATTTGAGAAAGGCAATATCACCTACCATGAATGAAATATCCTTCCTCTCATTACCCTCACAACATTTCTTATTTCTCTAATATTTCCTCTTATCTTGTGGAATAAACTAAATATTATCTAAAATTTAAACTACCAATCCAATCCCCATAAACATCGATTCTATAAAATCATCCCCAAATGTTTGAGCTTGACACTACATTCAATATTATTCTTCAAATGTATCTAGATGTATACTGCAATGAATGTTATTATAATAAGAAAACTCATCAAAATAATGATGTTGATACCAATATCCTCTGTAATCTATAGAATAATCACATAGAATATCTTATAAGGTTTGAATTAATCATTCCAATTTCCCATCTGATCGAGGACAAAATGATGAATTAATTTTAATTCAGTACCCAATGAAATCGTGGGGCCTTTCAAAAAATTTATAATTGAACAGGGGATCAGAATCAAATACAATAGATAAATGATTTATATGTAACATGAATATTTATTTAAGGTACATATATGAAATTTTATCTAGTTATAAAGATTCTTGAATATTATATAGATGTGTATATATTTTCTACCGATCAAAAATAACTTATATCACATTCTTATCATGGGATGTATTTGGTAATACTAATTTAAAATATATAGAAATATTTCCCATTTTTACTCTAGCATAAAGAAAGGTCGATGTGTCACTTTCCATAACAGTCTCCCTATAATAACCTATTGATTAGTTAAAAAAATAACCTAGTAAAATCAGCAATATCAATTTTTATTAAATCCCATCTGTAACACTCCCAAATGTGTATGTACATCTTAGTGTTTCTAAGATAAACTGGAAATTGATGACGATGAGATACGCATAACAACACATTATTAAACTAGAAATCATAAGGATTAAGTAATCTCCTCAAAAATATCAATACACAATCATGATCAATGACAAATTTAATAAACATCACCTCTTAAACCCATTAAATATTTTTCTATATCTAACAATGTTCCTTCTATGCATTATTAATTCTATCTGATTGAGATGGATGGAACAAAAATTGAAACAAAAAAGAGGAATTTCCTTCAAAAATAGCTTCTAATACAAAAATCTTCAAATAATTAACCAATGGATCATGTTTTAAATGTAACATTCTTATTGTTGAATTATTTTTTCTGAATCATTGCATAAACCACTTTATTTTATTTTACAAAATAGTAATTAATTGTGAATTCATAATCTATTATTAGTTACAACCATCATATGTATCTCATGTTTTATTATTTTTAAGTAAATATATAAATCAAACAATTATTATCAGTATATATTTCATGTATTACTCTAAAAAATGATGCCTCCAAAATTTTATTCATAAATACAATAGATGTAAATCGCAAATAATGTGTAGGGTAATTTAAATCATAAGGTGTCAACTAACTTGAAGAATACTAAATTACCTAATAATTCTACATTGATAAAAAAACCTTTTCCTTTTAACAAAACATCATTATAGATAACAAATTACAATTCTTTTGTAAAGAATGTCATGAACTATAGAAGTCAACAATATTCATTTATATTCCTATAAATCATCATCACATTCTTTTTTCCAAGCGATCTTAACATCTTTTATTGTTAAATTAAATATTGCATTGGATAATAGTGCAATTTTTTCAACAAATCTCTCATAATAGCATGCTAAAAAAGAAAACTATGTGTATCTGTTATTTATTGTGTCTTTTCCATTCATTAAAAATTATTCCTTTTTGTATGATAAAAAATTATTAAATCAATAGAAGAAATGTTACTGTGGAAATAAATGTTTTAAAACTAAAATTTACAAAATAAATTTTCTAATAGATTTTATTTTATATTTAGGGTTTGAAAAAAATTATAGTTTCCTTTCCTATTCCTCTTTAATATTTTAATATACCAATATTTCATAAATAAACATAAAAAAAGATTACCCACACACTCATTAAATATTATAATAAAATATTCCATGAATACAATAGTTGTATTAGTAATACCAAAAAACATATCTATAAAATCATAATTTTCATAACTAGTCCAAAACATCATATTTAAAATGTTTACCCCATTACATTCAACTGATGGTACCCCTACCTCAACTCAACCTTCAAAATATATTTTTCTCCCTAGAAATGATGTTACTTACCATAGATATCAAGAAATGGATACTTGTTTATATCAAATATGTTATATATGTATCTATTATAAATGAAAATATCATTAAACCATCTTTCAATTTTAAAAAACAAGATACGAATTCCCTAGAGTAATGTGGTAGAAAAAATGTAACCTTTATATATCAATACATGAAAATTATTTTACAATTACAAAAGTTCTACATTATCCATTCCATAAGGGGTGTTGTTAATATACATAACATTAGGAAGTAATTCAGTTATAAATTCAAATTCATGATTTGGTATAATACCAGGAAACTCATCCATGAAAACCTCAACATACTCATTCACCAATTGTAAATTAATAATCTGCACAATTTCTTTTTTTAATAATTTGTACAAGATTATATGAAATACCATCTTATAACAATTTACAAGATTAATATTATGTTATCAATGGCATGGATTCATTATTTTAATCAAACTAAAACTATTTTAGTAATAAAATTTCATTAGCTCAATATCCTATCATAACATGGTAAGCAGAATGGGAATCTTTACCCCAAATGACATCAATCTTAACTAGCAACAAAAAAACATGTATTCCTTATATATTATTTCCACATACGATGATAAATAAATTCTAATTATTTATTTTATCCTTAATATTTACCCCAGTTTTTTCACAATAAGTTCTAGGATCATTTCTTGAGGGTAAATTTCTATTTTACCAAATGATATTTTAAAAATTAAATAATTTGTCGACCCTAAATCAAGAAACACATGTGAATAATCTAAATAAATAAACAATGTTAATAATAAAACATCATTTGAAGAACCCAATTTTTTTTAAGTACTCACAAAAGATTTCAACATACCATATTTCTTATAGTCTAACTACTTCACATTATTTAGGTTATTTTCCAGACCCTCAGTTTCTTCATTATCCATCACATTTCATTTAAAAAAATATAGTTACCATATAACATATTTTTTCATAACACTACCATGATGTTTTTAATTGCATTTATGTGCCTTATGTCCCATTTTACAACATAAAAATAAGTTATCATAATTTAAAAGGCATTCCCCATTGTATGTCTACCAAAATTCTCACAAATGTATACTTATTTTCATACCATCATACTTCATTGCAGAATTCACCCCTTTGGCCTACCATCTCGAAAACTATTTCTATTGGTTTTAAAATAATAGATTATAATTTTAAAAAACCTTTTCCACATTCTATATATATCAAAAAAAGTTTTTTGTAAATAATAAATTGATTAAAATCTCATGAACTTTTTTATTTCGTCCATAATAATTAGTAAAAATGACAGATTTTAAAAATAATGTCCTAGATAAAATTTGGGGAATAACAACCAAGTGAATGAATTTTTATTCATATATAGACATTTAATCATCATCTTACCGCAATTAAATGATTAATTTCCATCCTGAGTAAATCATAATTAGTAAAATATATCTCAAGGAAAATATTATTGAATTCATCCCATTCCAAAGGATCAATCCCCTCATACTCCATGATATTATTACCCATAGTCCACTACTAATTGACTTCACCATCAAATTGGTAAATATAAATACTATCCTATTTATTTTATGAACAGTAGATGAAATTAAAAAACATACCAAGGGATATAATCAACACATCAATGACAACTAGGTCTGAATATCCACTAAAAACATGAAGATGTTTCATTATAAAATGTTATACTACAAAAACATTACACTATGGTTTAACTTGTTGATATTATTTATGGATGCCTCCACCATTTATATATAGTGTCATATAAACCATAATTTAAATAATCTATTGAGTTTTGATTTGTACTATCTCAGGATGCTTACTTGGAAGGTTGTTTTCCTCTTGATCTTTCCCAAAATAGCTTCCCTGTTTCCAATACAGAAAACCATTGTATGATGAAATATCTCAGATATAAAAAAATGGTAATCATCAAATCATAATCATTTAAAATTTACAATAATGTAAAAATAATTTATGGATATTCAATTAAAAATATCATATTCCCAAAAGTTATCCAAATTATCCATTGATAACAACTATAAGGACCTAACTACAAATGTTAGAAAATATTTACAATTAGTTATCACATTATAATATTTAACTTTGACGATCTTTCCTGTTATAAAATATTATAAAATTATGACACAATTCAATCATAACATTTCACATTCATATAAATTGGATACAACTAAATAAATATCAATTTCATCCAAAAAATATATATTATTAAAGGAAAAATTATTTCTTTTTCTCAAAAAAATAATTATTGCAGTCATCTAGAATTTGTTTTTTTCTTACCCGTCATCATATAATGTAATTTTTCTAAAACATTTGGTAAAAAAAATCAGTAAGGAACATAAATTATGGAAAAAAACTATTAGTCTAGGTTTATATTAAACCCATTATGTTTTTATTCAAAATGGTATAAATTTCACAAAGAAAATATAATTTCTTTAGCCAACTTACTGAAATTATAATATTAATTTACTAATACATATAAAACATATATCATAAAATTATATTGTGGAGTAATTTCTATTTCACTCTTATATTATCATTCATGGAAATATCTGGAGTACACATACTGGTTACATTTGAAATATCTATCGTAGTATATTCCGATAATCTCTTAGGGGAAAACCAACCAATTATCTTTTTCTCAATACCCAATGCATTGGAGTGATATAATGTGCTCAACAACCATTTTTTTATTACGGAATCACCTGTAATCATTAAAAATTCACATAAAAAACCTTATCCTTAAAAATAACTGATACATAAAAGAGAAATAAATTTTCTACATTCATATCACATTTAATTTTTACAAATCTATAAACTATTAAATAAAAACATTTAATTTGAAAAAAAACATAAACATGTACAGGTTTAATAGAAAAACTAATGATAAATGAAATAAGGAAATTAGTTTTATTCTTTATATGTTAAAAAACAGTCATTCTATCTTTTATAAAATGTAGTTGATACAATAAGTACAATAGAGGTTTTCACAGGAATGTCCCATAACATGAGTCTGGCTCTCCGATTAAAATAATTTAATTTTTTAATAATAGAAATATGTTAATTATTTAATTTCTTGAGGAATTTTTTATTCTTATTTATCCATTTTATTATACTTATTATTATGTTATTATAATTACTTAATTGTGTATGTTCTTGTTGGACGTTTTTTGATATTCGGTATATGATCCCAAAAAGAATTTGGTATGATGTCAAAATTCGAAAATATCATAAGTAAATAATCTCTAGAATAACATTATTGAAATAATAATCAATTTAATACATAAAATATACTTAAAATAAAACAATTTAATTACATTTATGAAAAATGAACAACTTTGTAATCATGGAGATTGTAGGCCATATATACACATGAGAAATGTCCCCTTTGTTAATGTATCATTATTAAAATTAATTAATTATTATTTTATCATTAAATAAATTTGTAAATATCATATATATTATTTTGATAATTTTTATATTCTTATATATGTCATTCATTTTATTTTGTGATGAAAAATGTGTCACAACTCTTCATGGAGGTGATTATTCACTTGTACGCACGAATGATGTTATAATATCATGTGTATGGAAGGATAGTGACATAAATTGTATATAATATTTCAATATAAATTAGTATTTCTTTAATATCATATATAAAAATTAATTCCTGCATTATAACTTGTCTTGATAAAGAATTATTAAAAATGAATTTAATCGGCTAGTGAGGTGGTAGTCTGCAACACACACCAACGAATAATTCATTTCCCTGTTGATAAAATTAGAGATGGATTTATATGATGATAATAAAATAATGAAATATAATTATATTTGAGATATGTTATTTATTATTAAAAAATTATTGAAAAATATATTTAGGAAGTAGAATAAGAAATAAAACTGAAACACGTATTTAAAAATGATACCTCTTCTTCAGACGACCTCCAATGATTAAAAATTTGACACCTTTATGGATGGTTTTATTCCTCAAATAAGAATATACGTGTTTAAATTTATTAAATTATTTTATTTCTGTTAATATTTTCCATTAAAAATATGTTTTTCATTGTGATGAAAGGAGAGGAATGGGTTCCCTTTATAAGACAGGAGAGAGGACATCTTGGAATTCATCAAAATATTAAATTAATGGAAATTAATTTTATATTAAACATGGGATGAATATATTTTTTTTGGAATTTAATATTATTATACGTCAAAATAAAATCATCAAATAAAAATTATACATGATTTTTTAAAAAATTAATCTTTATATGTTTTTTCTAACCCTTATTTAACCATTTTAAATCTTACTAGGATATCATGTAATTTACATTTTGAGGTCCAATATCATTACAATAAATGTAAAAACTATATAAATGAGCCAATGAATATATTTTAGTGTGTATCCCAATAGGTATGATAAAATTGGGTTTTAAATTTTTTTATCATTTAATAAAATATTATTTCATTTAAAATATTATAAATGTCAATTTTGAGATTTCTCATAACATTTTTTCTAAAATATATTATAATAGAATGACAAATAAAAACCAAACATACAAATAAATCACTATAATGTAAATGTAATCTAAAAAAATTTTATGAAATTAATCATCTGTAATTATATTTATTTTAGTACTTTTAATATAATTTATATGATATTTATTTTAGTTAAACAAATACTGCATCATCATTGCGAATGATTTTAATTAAATTATTTATTTTTATAGAATTTAAAATTATATTATCTTGATAAATATAAAAACATTATTCCAAATTAATACTTATAGTCTAATATATTCCCTATGTAAACCCATACTAAAAATATTACACTTGTTAAAAATAAAAGTGTGAAAAAATTGACTTTTCATTGAATGTAATATTATAACATTCATAATTATATCCATATAGATTAAAATGTTATTATTTTTTAAAAATAGATAATTTGGATTTATGTACACTCAAAAAAAGTAATTAATAAGGCTATTAAGATAATTTAATAATATTTATAACATTAATTTTACCCCTAATTATCTGAAATTCCTTTAATCGTGTTCAAAATTATTATAGTTACTGTTAATGTTGTTAAAAAAAACAGGAACCATTTCAATAATTTGTAAAACATGATTAAAAATATTGAATCCATTTTCTATAAATGAAATAAACCTAATTTTAATAAATTAATTAAAAAATAAAATTGATGATTGGAAGAAACAACATGTTTTAAATGTTAAAACATCCAAAACATCACAATGGTTTTATATCAATTTTAAACGTGAAATTGATTGCAATTACCCCAGAGGGATTAAATGACAAAATATTATTCTAATTATACTTTAATACCATTAATATATATGATTTAATTCTATAAATTAGTTTTATAAAAATGAAAATTTTAATTAAAATGAAGTATTTTTTTATATTCATCATAACATGGAGTTTATAAAAAAAATTCAAATAATTCAACAAGTGAATTTTTTATAGTAATATTAAAAATGAAAATAATATTTTTAAAATAGAATTTATAAAACTGAAAACCCCCATATTTAAAATGATTTCACCATCTATGATTAGAAAAACTGCCTTTTAAAAAATCATTTTTATTAAAAAGATAGATTTATTCTTATATTATTCTTTAAAAAAATATTTTTTTGGAATGAAAAAAATTAGAATATACTGTAAAATTATTAATTTCTTTACCAAATTTGATACAGATGTATCACACTTCTTCAATATAAGATTAATTATCCATATAATTTTTACATGAAAAATAGAAATGATGAATATTCTCTCCACTTTTTAGGTGTATTGATCCAATTACATTACATTAGTCTCACACTATATACCCAAAATATTTTTAAATGTAAATATATGTCTATAATTTCAAATAAATATAGTGGTGCTTTATTCTTTTTGTATTATTTTTTTAAATTTCTAAATAAAATCATATAAATGCATTTCATGATTAACTCTCAATTTTTTAAATTTTTTTGGTTGAATCTCAAAATATTCATAAATCATAATATATAATTGGAGTGATATAATATTTTCATTTTTATTCTTTGATTTATTCATTTATAAGCTTCTTGAAAACACAATAATACTAAATAGATACATTATTACAATATGAAAAGGGGGTTTATATAAAATATATTTGGGATTCAACGAACTTTTAAGAGATATGATAAATATCATCAAGTATCATATAATGACTACTCTAAATGTAACCATGATCATAGAATACATACAATCATATAATTCATAAAAATTTCATTGAACTATCTTGATTTAAAGGATATCAATCATCATGGAATAATCAGACCCCTCAAAAAATCACCCTCTTCTCTTCACAAAATACTCAATTTATTTAAGAGCATTGTATAATGATGTCAACATATTGTATAATGATTTATTATATTATTTTAAAACGATTCTCTCTTATGGGGAAATAGTTTTTTATAACAATACAATGTGAACAGGATAACTCTTCTATTTTTTTATTGTGGCATGATGTATATATCATTCCAAATCAACATTAACATCATCTTCTATAAAATGTGAAATCATGATGTTTGATCACCATTGATGCATGAATTATATTGGATTAAATAAATTATAATATTCATAAAAAATTATATTAAAATATATATCTTACCACATAATCTATTATTACATACTAGATCTTCTCAAAAACATCCTTTTAACCATTATTCCTAAAAAACAAAAAATTACAATTGAACTTCACCTTAATTTAATTTCAAACAATCAAATGATATTGAATCTATTTCAATGATTTTATAATTCATTTACTAAAAATGCTTATTATTATCCACAGACCATATCCACTTCAACATCTACCCCAACAAACTTCACTATTAAAATTGAATTATTTTTTCTATACCCTTCCATATCCAACAGAAACATCATCTGATCATTTATTTCTTATTTCAAAAATTAATCTATATTATAAAATTTTCACTAAATTCTATATTTTTAGAAGATGAAAATTTATACTCTGTGAGTGCTTCAATACTAAATATTTCACAAATGATAACTGAGAATCATTGTTAGACACAATCAATTAGTGAAGTATGTGAATCTTAACAAATTATCACATATAATCTTGTAAAAAATTCTATTAAAAACTACATTATAGCATAATAATATATTAAATTTCTCAATCTACCAATAAAGACCGGATAAAATCATAAAATCACAATACAAGAGGAAACCCATTCATAATTTTTACGGATAAATCAACCCATTTAAACTAATTATTTCTCAATTAATAATATTGCCCACAAATATAAATATAATCAACCATTACCCAAGGAAAACCATTGTATCTTCATAATAATTATAAAATATTCATATTTTCAAGTAATATTAAAACTACCATTATTTACATACAAATTTTCAAATTATGGGGTTCTATATTAATATAATGTATTATTAATAAAAAATATTATCATCTCACCAAAAACATTAAATGTCATAGAGGTGTTCTCATCATCAAAAAATAAAATATATTCATCATAATAACTAAATTCAAATCTCCAAACATCTCCCATAGTTATCTAAATAATTATTTTATCATACATTATAACAATTAAAAAGATATTTTCATATAATATAATTTTTATTTTAATATTTTAACATATATTTTGACCCTTAAAATGTTGTTATAATGTTTTTAAAGGGTCTAAGATCACTATATTAAATGATATATATTAAATTTTTCATTCATTATTTAATTTGTTTTTGATAATATACAATCCACAATCATTTATTTTTTCATTGATGGATTACAATTTTGTATTGTCAATGTAATAATTAATTTGGTAATATTAATTATAAAATACCTTTTATTTTGGTTCAACGTTCTAGTGTAAAAAATTCATACCACAATCATGGGAGATAATTCTATCCTCAAATAGAAGTCATTATCAATTGAAAGAAAAATCAATAATATATATATTTTAAATAATTGTTTTATTGATTCATTTTTATAATGATGATTCACTCTCCTTATGGTTGATATTATTTATTGATGTATTCCTTAAACCATTATTACAAATGTATTATTTAATTATCAAAATAACCAAAACTCAAAATATTCTTCCCAATAACTATAATCCATTAGTTAAATGTCTCTTTTCACATATAAATTTTGAAATCTCAAAGATCACACATGGTGTATTATAAATATTTGTGTGAATATGAACATCTAACAAAGTTATTCCATCTTCATGAATTTTTGGAGACCTAAGAAAAATTCCAATTAAAACATAATTCATCATTAATTGTAAGAAATAACCACTCTAACATGTATAGTTCTCCATACCATATGTTTTTTCGAGCTTAAAATATACTATATAAAAGACCATTTTTTGAATCTATGATAATTAATTTCTGTAAAGTACATGAGAAAATATTTATACATACCCTTGTTTTTTATTCAATTTCAAACAATATGAAAAAATCACTTATAACCATGAAATAAAATGATGAATGTTCATGATAATATAAATCTGTATTAAAAATGAACTGTTTAATGCGTCAAACAATCCATAGATCATAAACATATTTTATTAGTGAAAAAAGATATATTAAAAATAAATTTGTTTTTAGTACTATCAAGATACTATAACCACATTTTTGGGTTTTTATTGGAGTGCTAAATCAAATTTTACCAAAATATTTTTTGGCTAAATATTTCAAATCATTTTACTGCTTGATCAATGTATTTCTTAATAGAGTATCCCAATTACTATCCATCCAACTATTGTTATGATTTCAAAAATTCATTATATATAATAAACAACCTGTTATATGACATAGCGATAATAAATTAATTTTTATGGTTAATTGTAACCATCCTAGATCGCTAAAATACCTTCTTCCTCCTTCCCTAAACGGTTTCTTGCTTATTGATCATTAAACCCACTCTTTCAAGATCGTCCATAGAAATAAATACATCACAATATTTCGAATATAAAATTCATTATACTGTGATATGAATGGTAATAAATTTTTATTATGTAATTAAAAAAAGAATGAAATAATCTTAAATCCCAATATGTCTCTCATTATTAGTAATATTTACATCCATCATGGAATTCTATGTCTCCAAACATCATTATTAAAATCTGAATTCACCAAATTGTCTCTATACAATTAAATTTTATTCTATGTTCGCTAAATATACTCCAAAAAACTATCACGTGTATGAATAATGACATTTTAATTCATCAAAAATCCTCTAAAATGGATTGAAAATTTGACGATTTATTAAAATCATATAAAGTCATAATCATCAATGGGACTAAAAATCAATACACATTAGATATATTATATATATTAAAAAATATATATTCTCAAAAATATTTTCATATTATTCTCTTTACATTTGAAATATTTTCGTTATTTTTTTATATATAATTAAAAATAAATGTTTCAATTTTTAGATAATTTAAATTAATGATATTTTTTATTCAATGTTTTAGGTTATAAATCATGTTAATTTAAATATTCATGAATAAAAGACACTGTGTATTCATGATCAAGCTAGGTGTAGGAATATTAAAATATTAAAATAAAAATTAATGATTCCCCTATTATTATTTTTAATATATTACATTTCAAAACATTCTATTTGAAAACATCATGATAATTTCTCAAACTATTATTTATACCAATATCTAATAAATCACTTAAGATAATAATTATTATGTGGATTTAGTAATGTGAAACATATATATCCCTTTGAATATCAAATAAAACATCATTTGAAATTTTTCAAAACATCCACAAAAATCTCTCAATGATTGTAACAACTAAGTCCCAAGAATCCTAGAGCCGGTGCCTTAAATAATTAAATTGTCCATGATACAAGATTCAATTCCAAAATGATATATCATTTTATTATCTTTGGAAATTACATTATATGTTTCTTACACATTTATAATTGGAATATAAAATAAAGCAACATACATTAAAAAATATAATATACAAAATTCTAGAAAATTTATTCAATTATGTTATCTCCATAACCTAGGGAATAGAAAAAGTAAGGGTACGCTCAAATGCTCAGTACAGATTATGTACATTAGAACATATCCTTAATTATTAATTAATAAAAACTATTTAAAGGCAGGTAAATGCACACACATTCTATATAAATAATTGGATAATAAATAATCTATATGGATATGTAATCAACATAACACACATTCTATATCATAAATAAATGGATAATGAAATAAATCCATTAATATTATCTTAATGAAAATATAATGGATAATAATAACCAAAATTTACTAAAATTAATACTTAATTATTATATTACTTGTTTTCCTAACACGTAGAACTTTTTTCATCTATATCTTTTCTCAATAGAGTTTATAACTAATGGTTCAAACCCTATTAGAATTTGAAATCTGATTTATCTCAGTGTACTACCTGTACATCATGTGGATATCATTAACCGGCTCACAAATATATCTTTTGGTCAAAAAAATTCAACAGTTATGGAATAATTTATTTAATAACATACTTTATCAGCAAACAACATTTAAAATAAACATTGTATATAAAAATGGTATACAGTTTATGAAAAAGGTATACCAATCACAAAAGAATATAATATCTATGATAAATCGCATGAATGTAAATAATGGTAATACATATTTTAATTTTTCCATTAGAAGGTTATTAATCATGGAAGAAATTGAGACAACAAAGATATCACCGAAAAAAGTTATATTTCATGTCAAACCCCCCTTGGATGACATAATTAAATATGAAACTCAAAATACTCTGATGTGTGAGCGAATAATGACATAAAATGACAATGCTCATTATATTTACCATAATAATTTGAATTGGTGCATTATAGAAAATAATTTTCAATGGATTGTAAATTATGATAAAATCCATTAGATTATGATATTTTATAGCTAAATACCCTTTAAATGATTCACGAACACCACTACCCGAAGCCCGAATTAGTGTACTGTACCCCATATCATCCTTAGAAACATCCCACAATTTCATAGATTATTCAGAAGATTGAATGATTTTTTTAATTTCTGGGTGAGATTTGACACATTATTGTCCATCAACATGGTCAGAGATTGCATCCTGAGATTGATCAAATATCATCAATCTTGAAGATTGTGTAATAGTTCTTTATCTAATGTAACATATTTAGAAACATGAACCTATGGGACAGAGGGTCCACTATGATATCTCTCTAGAGATAGATCCACCAAGAGACCTTTGCCTTTACGATTAGACATAGAGAATCAGACATCCCAAAAATCATCACATCAACTACATTATAATTGGGTTACTTGAGTGCATCACTACTATAAACACTGGTATTTGACTCCCTTCAGAAGATTTTTGCTGGATGACCCCTCATTCCATACTATTCACATGAGACATGCTTCTGATATGTCTCAAACGAGTTCCCATTAACCATACAATCATGGAAGAAAGGCTGTTTTTTTCAAATTCAACATCAATTTGAAAGTTATGAGAAGGAGTAGAAGGATTCCCCTTGTCAAACAAAGCAGAAATAAGGTCAAACTCTATTAACATCCTAGAAAAAGGGAAAAAATTTGAAAATATTCAGTCTTATTATTGAGAATAACAAGAGTCTCAATTACTTTTCCAATGTCATAAAAAATCTAGGGATGCCAAAGGACCCAATTGAGCACATAAAGTGGAGCCCAGACCTGAGAGAAGACATTTCTTTCACGTTCAATATTAATGTCCCAAGACCATACGTGTAGTGAAATCCAACCATGTTTTAATAACAAATTCCCAATAAACTAGACAAGATTTCTCAAATCATCCAAAGGAAACATGAAATGAAAAATCCTCGACAAAAATGGACACATTTCTAATTAGTGAAACCCTATTAAATAGATATCCAGTGAATCAAATCTTCTAGATTATATGGTTTTCACCTTTAGGTAAATCATTGAGTGAAATCGAAGAGTTCTTCCTAATTTTTAGTCTCCCAGCAAGTGTTGTAGGGTCATCTTTAATGTGAGATGATGAGCCCTTATGGATAATCCTATCATAATATGAATTGTTGAACACACACAGAGAACTTACACTATTCCAGATCAGACATAAATTTATATTCTTTATAGCATCAGCAAATTATTGAGAGGAAAATAATTACCACCCTAAAGTGTTGAAGCGGTCCTTGCATCCTACAACGATGCCTTCTCCTTCAGACCAGATGACATCAGCACATCACCACAGTTTAACATCACACCATAAGCAGGTCGATTTATTGTATCTTTAGGTTTATCAAGTAGATCTATAGGCTATGAGGTTGGACCAAACATTGTAGCACATCATTAGATATATAATGATGATCTGACACAAAATTAGGACCATCTAAGATGCGGTTTTTTGATTCATTTTAAGGGTTGAAGGTATCAACAAAACACCATGATAATTGTGGAAAATTAGTAGATCTAAAAGGTAGACCATAAATGATGTTAGAAGAGGCATATTCATGAGTCGACATCACATCCTTGTGGTTACGAGAATCAATTGTACGAAATGGGTCATGAATAGGTGAAGACACCGAAATAGTACCACTAGGGAGGAGGATTTTGATGCCATTGAAGTGTGGGATGGAAAAGACCAAACCATATATTCCATCACTGAGGGAGGAATCTCCCATTCCATATCTTCTACCACAATAAATGTATAAAAATTTTTGATAGGAAATTAATTACATAATTCATGAAGAAGGTATGATATGCATACATTTGAACATTTTTTAGATTATCGTATCCATTAATAAAAGAAAATAATTGATATATATGTATATTATAATAAAAATATAATTATTATGTAATATATATTATATATGTTTATTGAAACCATATTTAATACATTCCATGTAAATAGTGAATGGATAACATTGATTTGTGGGCTGTAGTTTTTCCTACACACGAATGACTGTACGGTATTCAAAGAAATGAAAATCATGAATGTATGTTCTATATAATAATAATATGAGAATAAATATATAACAAATTTAATAAATATCAAATATTAATGATATTTCCATCATTATTTCAATCTATGATATCTTTTAATGGAATAACGAATGACTATAATTTGTGAGGTTGTTATACATCGTACACACAAATTATAATTTCATATCCCATTTGATGGATGTATGTATAGTTTTAGATTGTAACTTTTAATTAATAAAATCTTGGTATATTTTGGATATTGATTTTATTATATATTCATGATGTAATATAAATTTACCTTGGTAGAGAAGGAAACTACATAAAAATACTTTTATTGGATAATGAACTCTTCTTCAAGTATTCCCTTTATGATTTCAATAATGCCTTTCAAATATAGATTATACCGATCATAAAGACACTATGTTGGGGGCAGTGATGTTGTTGAGTTAATTGGGTTGGTATTTGGAAACACTAATTGGTTTGAGAGGTGTGGATAAGAGGAAGATGGGGGTAATTTTTATATGTTGTGTGGGTGGAAAACATGTAAATATTTGAAATAGGAAATTCCAACCAAAATTTTCCCAATTATCATTTCTCCAATAATGAAAAAATGAGATCCTAGAGGGGATAATATCTATATATGGCAGGAAAACAGGTTTTGGGAATGTATTTATGTCATTTGGGACCTTATGATTAAAGTTTAGTCACTTGGTAAACATGTTTTTCTATTAATTGATGTAATTAATTTTATCTGTTTTCACTAATAATTGTAGTCAAATATTACATTAGAATTATTAGACGATATGAATTATTATGACTAAAAATATGGAATTATTTTTTGATTCAAAATCAATACATAGAAGAGGAAAAAATGAATTTTATATTGTTCTCACAAATATAGTGAGAGAAAGGGTTTTTAAATTGAAGATTTTTAAATGTTTACAATGCTTCTATAAAATAATTTGGTATATAATTAACTAAAATTAAGTAAAATAGATTAAATTATGTTTAATTAATAAATTATTACCATAAAACCAGTTTGAAATAAAATTTATCATTATAAAGTGTTTAGAATAAATATCAATTTTAAACAATAAATTAGTACCTTTCAATATTCCTCATAAAACTAAACTTCTCAGAAAAGTACAAAAATTTTCTCAATGATAATATTTACATAAAAATTTAAAAAAAATATTATTTTAAATGGAAAATTTATATAAAATTAAACATGAATTTTTTAAACTAGTCAACTATTAAATGTCATCAAAACATCAATTATAAAAATCCATCTTTTTATGAATAAAATTGGATTTGATCTTTTGTTATGGATATAAATCGAACCTATACTTTTAGGTAATTAAAAAAATTATTTATTGTAAGTACCTCATGTATTATGGTACTCTTTGAGACTATTTGGTGGTGTATTGGAATTTTTTTTGCCTTTTCTAGATGTTTATAGTTTGATAATGATTAGTAAAAACCATAGAACACCGATAAGAAAATATGCAATGAGAGATAATGGGCTCTGGGTAGTTGCATGGTTAGGAGTATCGTTTGGAAAAAATATGAATCCGCATATGATTAATCATGAAATTTTGAATATATGGTTTTTTTAAAATTGCTGAATATTTTATCTAACCATTCCATCCAACCATATAATGGGTTTTTTTATGATGTTATAGTCACACCTTTTATGAACATTCTACCAAACTATGAATCTTAATATATAATTGTTGAAAAAAATGAATCTTGTGGAACTAATATTTATTTCCCATAAACCTATCATCTTTTCTATAAACAGACCCTAACTCAAATTCTTATCCTCCAAATAGTTGTAGAGACCCTTTTACATGATCCAGAAGGGATCAGTTGGTGATTCATTATGCATTGTGTGCCCATATTCCTTTATAAGTTCCCATTATTGTTTGTTTGACATAGTTTTATTCATATTACCCATCTCAAATTAATGGATATAATCTATTGGGTAAATATCTGTGTTGGGTGATTCCAATATAGATCATATGTGGAAGTGTTGTTGTTAAAATACAAGATCTAAACAGGGTCGTTCGAGTTTCAATCTGAATGTGTTGACAATCTTATTTCATTATTCATTATTTCTGATGTCTGTATTGTAAGTGGATTAAAACTGCAACCATTTAATTAGAATATAAATGTGTGAATTCAATTGTTTGGGATTTCATGAAATTGATTTTGAAATTTATGTGAAAATTATGATTTAATCATTATATAGTTTCCGTTTGGAAATTTTGGGAAATTTTATTAATGAATAATGATTTCATTCATGATTTAAAAATAATGTTTTAATTTTTTTTATTTATTTAAATTTAGGATAATATTTTTAAATAATTTTATTCATAAAATAATTTTTTTATTTAAATTGTGGAAATGAGTGATTAGGAATGAAATTTAGATTTCTTAGTTGCCATGTGTTTCTTTTCATTGACATGGCCCTATGAAATGGTTTTCTTCAATTGGGGATCTATGTATAGGGTTACCATGTAATGAAATTGTAGATTTATGAGAGGCTTCACTTTAGTTTAGAGAAATCACATGGGAATGTTTTTGTGGTTGGGTTGAATCATTGAACTATGGGATGGGTATTCAACAGACTAATAAATTGTATAATAAATATTCTGTTTTCTTTCATTGTTATTGTTTTTGGGTAGGAAAACTATTTTGGTATGAGAAATATATTTATTATAAATGGTTTGGATTTTATATTAAAAATATTGATGTTTCTTAAATAATTGTTTTATTTAAATTTTCTGTCTTTTTTATCATTGTGGGTTAGTAGGGAAGTCAGTTAGGGAAATCCTACTGAGTTATATATTCACCCCTAATTGGTAACATTGGTATGTTTCTATATATTTTTAATCAATATACAAGTAATAAAAAGGTATCACCTTTTTTATTTATATATGATGAAACCTTAGGGATGGATTGTGGAGTTTTAACTTGGAGCATGTTGGGAGGAGTAGTGTTATGTATTTGGGGTCTTTGGGATTTTATGTTTTTTACTTCCCCTTTTTACTCCGATATGGATCTTATTTTTCTTTCATATTGTATTCATTTTTTTAAAAATTGTTTTTGAATTACATTTTTTCATGAATCATATATATAAAAAATAATTCCCCAATTATTTATGAATCCATTTGAATTTATTACTATAATTTGGTGTCTTGTAGATGTATCATAAATACAAGTATTATCCAACCTCCTTTTCAAGTCAACAAGGAGGGGAATTGTATGACAAATGGAATCATTCACGGTAATTCAATGCATCTTTAGGGACAAATGGTATTGTTTTTAGTATTTAATGTAGAAATTAATTTTTGTTTAGTACTTGAGTATTCATGGAATTAAAGAGTTGGATATTCAGCACATGGATTATAGATCATAAAAATTCATAGATACCCAATTTTAGATGAACATCAGGTTACTAGGGAGTTTCCAACATAAGTGTTTTTAGAAACATATACGAGTTGTATCATCCTTATCATGGATTTATCCAATGATAATATAATGACATGATTTGATAAAAATGAAATCCAACAACTATTTCATTTTTTGTTATGATTAATGAAATTTTATCTGATTAAAAATATTTGATTTTTTAAATGTGTTGATTTTTTTTCAAATGTCAGATTTTGAAAATAATATGTTATGACATTTTGAAAATGGTTTGTTTTTCAAAATGAAAGATTTACTTTTCAAAAATAGGTTGAATGTGGAAAATGATTATTTTTGGAAAGCCTTATTATGATACATGTAATGTAATAAATTATCAATTTCTATGATATTATTTTCTAGAAATGGATAAATAATTTGTTTTGTTTTGGATATAGAAAATGGAACCTGGTATGTGTATAATAACCCAACCGGGAGAGGCTACTATTAATTTGGTTTCATGTATTCCCCAGGTGAAATAAAGACTTTTTTAGAGTACTTTCCAATCCTTTATGGCGGTGGATCGTGGGAACTGAAGGGATGAACCAAGATCAGTGTATCATTATGTTCACATCTAGAAGAAGATTCCACCCATCATTCATGATGATCTAGAACCTGATAAATTAGAGTTGTGGATTAATTGGGTGAATTGAATCAATGTTTTATTAGGAACACCAACTAAGCATAATGTCTTCCTGGTATGGTACATGCTGGAGGATATTGCACAGTAGTTCTGTGATGGATAATTTCACGAAAAAATAAAAAAACTCATTTCATATGAGAATTTATAATATCTATTCCACAAACTATTATATCGATACATTTTTAGAATTGGTAGAAAAATAGATTTTTTTTCTTAATGAATGATATTCTCCCTGTGATAGATTATGACGTTAAAATTTTGAATAAAAAATTGACATGAATGTTTGAAAAGTGTATCCTAAAAGAAGCCAATTTTAAATGAGGTTTGAGGGAATAATTTCACTTGATTAATGTCTTTATTTGTAAAAATATTTTTAATAATATAGTTTATAGGGGGACTATTGTAGAAAGATATATATTTAGACGAATGGGTAAAAGAATCATGTTGTTACCCATGGGAAGTTTTTGGAACTCTAATGAAGGGTAAAATTGGAAGTGTGAAATATATTCCCATGGTAGTGGAAATACTCATGTTTAGAGTGTTAGATTAGGGAATCATTCTAAAAAAAGGAAAACCTATATGTATTTAATGTGTTTTTTCCGACCACATGAATCAATATTTGCATGAACCACCGATAATATTCCACAATTTAAATCAAATGAGGAATCATCAGCACTGCTTTCACAACACATGAATGTTAGGTCCTAGAGATACAACCCAGGTTATGAATACATTGTATGCTACGACATGACATGTGAAAACAATAGTTTCAACCAGCATAATCAATAATGTTATAGTGATTCATGTAATACCATGACTTATCATTTTTGTAAATCTCAATGGTGAAATAAGTAACAATTTTTAGAGAGAAATAATTTTAATGGAGCATATAATGTTATTATGGATGATCAATATTGACCATCAATAATGAGAGGTATTGTTCTTTTGAATTCAACACTTGTGTATGATGTTTTTGACGTGGGTGTAAGGAATTCATTTATTTCTTCTACAACATATGATCTTATATCATTACATTTTGAAAGGATTTTCTGTATTTGGAATAATGAAACGCCTATTTTCCAAAGAAAATGTAGTGCCATTTTTTACGTAGTGTGTTCTATAACAATTGATGGAGATAAATTGTGATTGAATTTATTTTATGCTTTAGATATATTTTTATGAAATAGTCATGAGTATGTATTTCATTACTATGTTCAAATCTCACATTGACTATTATACAAAGTAGTTTAAGTATATATGTGATGATTGAATTGAGCATCTCCTTAATAGGTATGCATATATAAATGAAGGAGAAATATGATTGTTGGTACAATGTGTTGGAACAGACTCATTCTAGTTAGAAGAATCTTCCCTTCTATTTGTGGATTAATTCATGAATTTATGGTTTCCAACCATTTTTTATCACTTTCAAGATGTGTTTTCGGATTATTCCTCATGGATTCCACCGACAAGAGAAGTGGATTTTAGGATTTATCAATTACTAGGGACCATTCTTATATCACTTCCATATTATCAAATGAAACCCAAAAAATTTATTTAAATTTATTGTTTTGTTGGAATACTTGGAATGAAATGGGATCATTCAATTAGTATATCTTTATCAGTAGTACTATTCTTATTCCTGAAAATGTAAAACAAAACTCTCAGAATTTTTCTGTATTATGGTAATTATAAGCAAGCTAAGATAAATAATTGGTATCCACTACAACACATTAATAAACTCTTGGTTCAATTGAGTGAATCCAACAGGTTTTATAAATATAAATTACAATTAGGATATCACCAATTTTGGGTTTAGATGGAGCATATTCGGAATTCATCATTAATATGTCGATATTTCTATTAAATTTATTTATTTATTCTTTTTGGTTTTAAAAATCCACCCATTACCATTATGGAACTAATGATTCAAAAATTTCATTAATATATGTATTCCATATTCGTGGTGTCTATTGATAACATATTCGGGTATTCGTGTAAAATGGTTGGGAAATAGAAACACTTGGAAATAATGTTGGGTATCTTTTGAGATCATTGTTTATATGAAAAATTTTCAATGTTTTATTTTTAGATATAAAAGGGCTATTTACATGGCCATGAAATCTATGAATGAGGTGTTTCTATCAATCCAGAAAAGATAGAGGCTTTTATTTCATGGGAACATAAAAAAATACATTTCATATAATTAGATTCCTTGGATTATATAGTTATTATCAATTTTTTGGTCAGGATTTTCCATGACAAGCTTTACCAATGGAATATTTGGAAGGTAAATATATTCCATTTCATTGGAATAAGGAATGATATAAATTATTTCAAGAGTTTAGTGTTATTATGTTTTAATAATCAATTCAAATATATTTGGAATTAGGTCAAGGTTATGTAGTGTATTATGATGAATTGGTATCTCGAATTGGATGTGTTCCCATGTAGGGAGACTATCTTGTAACTCCTAGCTCATGAAATGTATAGTTCAATCAGAAAAAATATTCAATAGATGAGTAATAGATAACTACTATTGTATATGCTTGTGAAACATGAAATCAAAACCTCTTTCATTAAAAATTCATGGTGTTTATGGATCATAAGATCCTGACAATTATTCTCTCAAAAATTTATTTTAATAAAAAAAATCAATGGAAGTATTATCACTATCTTTTTTACATTTACTTGATATATGCATAGGTTAAAATAATTTTAATGGACAATTCATTAAGAAGTACGTCATATGGTCAGTTGAAAAATTAAGCATCGGGTCATTGTAATTTGATTTCGGTGATAGATAACTTACACATGGATTTTTAATACATTATTTGTGTTATATATTTCAATATATTACTAGAAATATTGACAAAATGGTAAAAATATCAAAATATAACATGTTTCATGCTCCATCAAAGCAAAAAATCTTTTTGGACTATTGTGCCCTTCACTGCATGCCCCATGCCGCTTCCTTTGACCCTAATGATAATTGTCTCTAGTTCTTCATCCATCCCCTCCTCGATGGATCCATATTGCCTCTACCAAGGGCCTCTAGAACGTTTTTATGGTTTTTCATCTATTTCTTTCAAGTTTGTATACTGTTCTACTTCCTATCCTATCTCTCATGCTACCTCACATGTTCATGTCACCCCTACTACATCTTAGGTTCCCCCCAGCCCTCCTTCATAACTCCTATCTCATTCCTCTCATTTATGGATTCTCTATATGGCTCGTTCATTGCATCCTCCCATCCCTACATCATAGAGGTATCCATGTCACTGTTATAGGCATCGAGGGAGGGTTCCTATATCTATCATGAATCTCTATGTTTCTCATCAAGGAGGTAATGACTGGTATGAAATGGACAATGGTAGACAACTTTTGAGAAGCAAATCAACCATCCCCCATTTTGAAGAACATTGGGATATTTTGGGGGATACATCTTTTGGTGAAAATCACCATGATCCATAGGAATTCCTTTACTAAATCCTCACACTAGTGGAATTTATCATTCATGCTTCATGTAAGGAACCCCACTCCTTGGGTCATTGATTTTTTTGATGTCCAAGTGGTCAATAGGAGTTCCCAAGGGAAAATATAGTATGAAATCAATGGTTTGGACCATACTCCGTGTGCAACCATTTCCATTCCAGAACAATGGATTACTCAAGGTGATTAGAGACTCTATTTGAGGATACCTTTTCTCGGATGACAAGACTATGTGTTGTGCAGATACCTCAGTGGCCATCATCTCTGTGGAAATGGATATATATCTTCTTTTTCTAGAAAATATCACACATAGGGAACATGATTTATTTTATTGTTAGTAGGATATTTCATAACCTTTATACCCTAGATATTACACTCATTTCCTAATTAAGGTTCATTCCTTCCATATTTTCAATCATCTCCTCTAAATCGGGTTTCTCCACCCTCCCACCAAAAAGGTCGTGGACAGGGGTGTACGAATGGACCCACTCAATATTACTACATCTAAATCATATCTGGATGCAGTTCAGGTCCCTAGTGTGGATTCCTTTCCACCTTCAAGATCCAGAACCTGATAATCCTTTTCTTCATTTTGTATAAGGGGATAAGGTGGAATGTTTTAATATAGTTTCCTATATTCCATGGTGGTGTACTCCTTTCCAGGTTGGTGATATCCCCTATATTTTCCTCAAATACATACAGCCTCTCTGTGTTTTTAGGATGGAAGACATTCAATGATAACAGCACCAATCCACTAGTTTTATGTTCTTTCCTTCTTACTAGATAGTTCCACAACAATGTTGTTATGAAGACTATGAGCATGATCATGAGGATTTATCATCACCAATGGGTTATCCATTCGAAGGGCCCATTAATTCTCCTATCTCTTAATCCCCCTTGGTGCATATTGTGGGATCTCTATCACATAATTCATGTACTAAAATGTGAAACTAATATCCTCCCTATATATTTATATAAAGATAACTCTACGCACCCAGGATACCCCCACAACCCCAATAGTTATCCTTTCCAGGAATACTCGTATATGTATGAGGTACAAATCGAGGAACATAAATGTGAGGCCATCCTCCAACTTCTTGATGGCTATGAGTTCTAGAACCAGTCTCAGAACACTCATTCAACAATGTTTCCCCTTTTCATATGGACTTCCAATGGAATTAGCACCTGGGTCACATACATATGGAATTTTGTGAATACCAAACATAAGAAAACTATAGTTTCCATACTCGGACTTAAACAACATCACCAAGAATCTGTTATTTCTCTATAAAGCTTCTGAGCATGGCTACAAGCATACTGACCCATCCAACCAGAATACATGGATATTTTGGAACAAGTACTTAATTGTTGATCTGATCCAATCCAGTGACCCATTCATCATAGAATTTGAGACTACAAAATACATTCCTTCCTAGGGTCATTAATTATTGTTTTATCAGACCCCAAACAAAGAGATAACTTGTGGAAAGAACACAATGTGTTTGATCCAGACAACAATCCCTGGATATTTGGGGGATAATGCAATGTTGTTGCCGATTTGGAGGAGAGGAAGGGTATGGGGACCTTCCCCAAAAACTGTAGATTATATTTTGTACAATTAATGGTGGGAAAGAGGCTCATGGACATCCTCTTCCTAGGTGGCCAGTTCATATGGTACAACAACCAATGGGTGAACCTTCATTAATATAGTCATTTAGATCGATATCTAGATAACATGACATCCATATCTGCATTCCCTAACAATAGGGGGGTCCTCTGGTGCATGAAATATCAAATATTTCCTTCCTTATGATCTCCCTATCCAAGAAGGACCACCTTGAATGGCTTAGAATACCAGCACTGGGTCAACATACATGGGTACCATGACCTGGTTAGATACACCTAGAATAACCAAGGACAGGTTCATATTTGGACATCAATTAACAAATAAATGAGAAAGGTCATGATTAGGATCCAATCATAGACATGCGATGTTCCTCTTATTGATATATATATATATATATATATATATATTCCACACTGCATGATTTTAAACAACGTGAAAGTAGTCAATAGGAGGATTGGAATGATATGATTTTTGTGGAAATCACATGTATGATGGAATATCATGCTGATATGATTCTAAAATAAGAATTCATATCTTGGGAGGGAGTGATAATCAAATGACTTCTGTAGGTATATAAGAACACCACATACTTTGATTCATGAATCAAGGAGAGGAAAAGGCCAGTTAAACTGGTCATTTTTTTGGATGATGGTACTTATAATGATAATAGGGATGTTGTGGGAGGATTTTCCAACTCTTCATTCTAAGATCTTCTTGCTAGCCCCATCACCAGAATGCCTAATGGAAACCCAATGGAATTCATTGTCTATGATGAGATTCCATACATTTTTACATACTGGGGAATTGATGTATTGGGGGACATGCCTAGAGGGAATTCGATTATTGATGCTACGATGAACCTAAACCCTTATAGTGTGGAGATACTGGATGGATTATCATGTACTTTTTATAGGTCCTCTTGGGATATGGTGAATGCGGATTTGTTAACGTCTATCCAATACAACTTTTGGTGAGGTCACATACCTCAAATTTCATGTACCACCACCATTGTGTTCTTAAAAAAACAAATAATCCATCATCATTCCTTAATTATAGAATAGTGATCATGTGTATCATATGATATAAATTATTGGATTGCATCATTAAGTACATGTTATCTATTCATAGCTATTAGTGGGTCTATATGGAACAACACAACTTTGTGAAGGGTCTCTCAATCCAAGGGGATATCATTTTGGAGTAAGAAATTATAAAAGATATCAACTTCAAAACATATTGTCCTAACATGGCCATAAAGTTAGATACGAAAAAATTTTATGACCACATTGAATGGAGTTTCATAAACATGGTTATAACAGGTATGGGTCTTGACTCATAGAATATTGATATTAGTTTTCACTGCATTAGTTCCTCTTGGTTAACAGTTACATCATGAGTGACCACGTGGATTCTTAAAGGAAATATGTGGCCTAAAGAAGGGTTTACCCAATTTTCCATTAATATTTATTCTCACCCAATACATCCTTATCCTCATCATCTAGAGAGGCTTAAGAAAAAGGGAATTACTCTCATTTTGTGCATGCATGAGATCTCTATCCGTGTCCCAACTCATGTCTGATGATGATACAATTATATTTATTAATGATATGATCATTTAATTATGATTTTTTAGTAGGTTGTTGGAGAATTATTTCAATAATAATGGCTAGGTTATTAATAAGATAAAGATATGTTTCAATATCTCTATCAATTAACCATACAACCATATATATACTGTAAGTTACAATCCAGACATACATAGAGGGGGCCTTCCTTTGAATTACTATTGTAACACACCAGGTTTTTAAAAATAAATTTAAATTCATAAAACAATGAGTATATAAATAATGAAACATTGTTTTAATAATATAGTTAAATACTATAAATTAATCATAATTTTTCCACATCTATGATATTAATTTTAATAAATGGATATCTAGAGTTACGATCAGAATGTTATGTAGAGTCTGATGCAACCAACTTCTATTTTTACTAAATTGTAACATATCCTTATGAATAGTAATATGTATAATTATATGACCATTATGAATAGATAAAAATAATTTTTTTTCTCAAGGATATAATTTAATAATATCTTCATTAAATTTTCATGGTGACAGAAAACGAGGTATAGTTATTGAATTTATATTTTTAGAATAAATTATGATTTCGTTTAAAAAATAACATGATTTATTTTTTGGAGTTATATACATTGATAAATGGTTTGGCTATTTTTTGGTGATTTTATGAGATGATTTAATTTTTGGTGAATATTAAAAATACAATTTTTGTGTTTGGGTGTTTAATGAAATAATATTGATCTAATGATGATGTAATCATTATGGTAGACTATATGGGTTTAAAATATGATATTAGGTGTCCCAAGTGGATAATATAATGGGAAAATACACAGGGCAAGTACATGGTTTTTCCAATACCATTAATGACGTGTCCTTTTAAATTAATTAAAAACGCCCTTCTTTCCCAATAAATACCACCCTCACCCCCTCCTCCTATCACACATCACATGCTTCGATCATTTTATGAATTCTTCCAAATACACTTCGTACACTCTCCCAAATGTATATGACCTTATGTTCACATCCAAATCTATAACTATAGGCCTTAAGGAAGATATCAGGTAGAAGATATCAGGAGGTAAATATCCTCCCTCATTTTCATGTGTTTTAATTTAAATTCATTTATTTTACTACTCTATCTTCACCTCCATTTATATAAGATAAATGAAAGCTCCAGTATTATATATATTTTTTATTCTTTTAATATCTATTTAAAATTTCATCATTTTACATCTTCTCCTCCACCTCTTATTGTAAAAATAAATTAAACATTCACGATGTGCCGATTTAGCAAAATCATGGTTGATGTGTTTTAAATTTCATTTAATTCATTCTAATATGATTGTAAATCTAATGTACTGGTTGAAATAGTTTTCAAATTTATTTATATGAACTATTATGTGTTCTGGAAATAACATATATGAATAATAATAAAGTAATATGTTGAAACATGTTGGATATTATTGAAGAATCACCAAAATGATCTAAAAAATAGAAAAAATGATTTTCCTATGGAATCATCCTCGTACTATATAATCAAAATTATATAAAAAAAAAATTTAATATTATAGAAGAATATTAACACCATTTTTCTACTTGGTAAGTTTTGCTTCTATTTGACATGAAAATGTTTTACGAATTGACCAAGAAAATATTTTAATAAATACACCTAAAACAATGGAAATAAATAAATATTATTAATAACTGGGTCGAATGATGTTATAAAATGATTATATATGGTTTTACAAACTAGATTATTCTTCTTTTAAAAATTAATAACACCAATTAACAATTATTCTATTGTTTTAAATAAGTATGAAGTTAGAACTACCCGAGGTATGTGAATTATTTACTCAGTTTCCATTATATTGGTTAACAGTCTATTTCATTACATGTCTCGTAATAAGATCATTTGCGTAATGAATTTAATTCATATTATGTTTAATTATTCTTTTTTTATTGTATACATATATTTCATTAACTCTATCAAGTCTCATGTCAATTATATGATATTTTTAAGGGAATTTTCATTCAAAAATTCACTTTTAAAATTATATTATAAAAACATCAAAAGATATTTTTTTATGAAATTATTCATGTTTTATGATAATGATATTGTTCATAGACATTGTCTAAAAAAGATTGGGACATATATATCCCTCCAATTAATTGGGTATTTGTAGGTTGAAGAATATCTATTTGGTTACTCAAAGTGTAACTGTGATGGTTACACCATAAGGTAGTCATGAGGGTTACATTATAAGGTAACCGTGAGGGTTAAAAATAACAAGGTTTCCATAAGGGTTAAAATATAGTTAATTAATGCCCCATGATACCCATATGGATTTATATACATTTTTTTAATGCTTTATATAAATATCATGTTTTAAAAAGTAATTATATATGGTTAAGAATAATGTCTTTGTGGAAATGATTTCATATAATTTTTAAGTATTAATATTCTAATGGTTTTTTTCTATATTTTTATATCCTATACTGTGCTATTTATACTAAAACATGTTTATTAAATGTTTTTCATAGGTTATAAGGATGTTTAAGAGTACTAATGACGTCAAGTTAAATGTTTTGTATATTTTTCAATGAAATCATATTGTTTTTTTGTGTATAAAATTAAATGTTTTAGAAGAAATGAATATTATTTTAATGAAATACACATTATATAATTTTGGGTTGATATGGATGATTTATTTTAATTATTTCATAAAACTATAATATGAAAGGATCTGTGATAATTTAATGAAGTGAAGTCTCATTGATATAGCTAGATTAACTAATGTTTAAGGTTGGGTACTTATAGTGGGTAGTATAGAAAAATTTAGTTAAATTTAATAGTTAGTATGATGTTATCCAAATAACATTAATGATTTTTAAATTATATTTATGTTGAAATAGTTTATCATTTAATGATTTACATGTTTATTTTTCAAAGATATGTATGTTCAGAATAGATTTTTTCATAATAAATAGGAAGCTTGAGATGGAATGAACCAATAGGCTGATATCTTTCTGAAAATATAACTAGGAATGGAGGAAATTTGAACCAGGTAGTTTGTGAAATTAATGGATCTCCTAACATAGAAAACAAATTTTGATGGCATTCATGTAGGAGAACAATGAGAGATACCAAAATAAAACATGATGATTGTAGAACCTTTTTTGAGGCAACAAATTCTTAATTTAAATGGATATTTTAAACCATTAGTAGTTGAAGGATAGATTAAATCCCTTGAAAATATACATGATGTTATAGGATGTTCATATAATCATGATTTAGTCTTTCTATTTATCTTTCTTAAGGTAACACTAATCAGTGATGGTAAAAGGTCTTTAAAATCAATGATGTAGACGATATTGAATCTCTAGAGTGGGATGAAGTTATAAGTATTTTCCTTGAAAAATATTATCATATGGTGGCTTAACATAGAATAGAGAATAAATTTGTTTAATTGGAAAATTAGGAATATTTAGTTTTTATGGGTGAAGTGAACTTCACCCGAGTGGCGAGGAATGCACTAAATATTAAACTGTATCTTGATAGAAAAATCAATTCTTTTTAATATTGATTGAAGGGATAATTTCAATGTTCATTGGCCTCTCAAGAATTAAAAATTTATATGAAAATTATCTGATATGAAGATCTGCAGGAAACATGTTTTGTTGATGATCACTTGTATATTGATAATAAATAGAATAAGGGATCTAGGTGCAAAATGATGGGTAGGAATCAATCAAAAAAATCTAATGGAAAGAAAATCTAATTTCTAGTATGTGTAATGTTTGGTTGAAAGCTCCATGGGGGATGTCTTAACAAAATTGGGAAGTGTTTTCTACATTGTAATATAGTATATATGGCCTGATATTGTAATGAAATAGAACTTTGGATCATTTATTATAGGAAAAGTGTAAAGTGATTCAAATTTGATAGATTAATCATTATGAAAATTCCTTCCCAAAGAAAGATCTGAGTGATGGAAATTAGAAGGGATATAAATATAAAGGTGTAGTAAGATCCTTTTCAACTATGTCACTAGATATAGGTCCATCCAATGAATTGGTATCCAGTACATTGTTTGTTTAGTCAAATTTTTCTAAATTCTTTTTTGATATGGGGTCCACATATTCATTTAATTATGTGATATTTTCTATTAAGTTATATATTCCATCCAATGAAATGAGACCAAAATTTATTGTTAATACACTAGAGAAATAGTTAAAGAAAAAAAGGAATTTTGATAATCTTATTATTGTTAACTGTTGAAATACATCACCTATAAAATATTTTTTCCCATAGCAGAGTTTGAAATAATTATGGGTATGAATTTGATTTTTGTATATCCTGATAATATTTAATGTTGGATTAAAGAAGTTGTATTTCATAATGATTTGCAGTTTTTATATAGGAATGAACCCATAATGTTGTCAACATATTGGGAATCTAAGAAATTAGTGAAATATGGAAACGATAGAGATATTGGTCATATTTTTTAATACTATGGAACTATTTAAATTAATATTTTTCCATTTAGTAAATGAATACGATGATGTATTTCTTATTGTGTTACCTAGTGTCCTACATAATTAAGAAGTTTAATTCAAAATTGACTTAGTTATTGATGCTAATCAAATTTAAAATCCCCCTTATCAAATGGATATAATGTATTTTCTTGAATTGACAAATTAGTGGCATGAGTTGCCTGATAAAGATTCCTTTCATCCCAAGACATCAAAAGGGGAGATCATATTCCATTCGTTAAAAATAAAGATGGTTTCATGATACATTTCATTTATTATAGAATGTTGATAACATTACTGTTAAGAATAAGAATATTTTTTCTTCACATCGATGACTTATTTGATATTCTATAAAGAGTATAGTATTTTTCAACGACTGACATGAAATCCAGGTACCATAAATTGTAGGTAATGTAGAATGATTTTACGAAAATAGATTTTTGAACCAGATATGGTCATTATGAATTTTTAATTATTCTATTTGGGTTATCAAATGAACATATGGTGTTCATCGATATTATGAATAAAATATTTCAGAAGTTCGTGGATAATTATGTGGTAGTGTTTATTAATCAGATTCTTGTATTTTCTAGATTTAATGAGGAGAATGAAGAAAAATATGTGGGTTGTTTTGATAACCCTAAAAGAAAATAAACTATATAAAATTTTTAGTCTATTAGTATTTTGGTTGAAAACAAATTCATTCCTCGGACACATTGTTTCTATTGATGGCATAACTATTTATAATGCTGAAGAAAGTTGTTAAATAATGTCCAAGACCCATATATAGAACTGATATTTTTATAATTATCGGTTTTTATGCAATTACCAGAGGTCTGTTGTTAACATTTCATGGTTATCTAGTCCACTTACTATGTTAACTCGAAAAAGATTCAATTTCTCCGAGAAAAAATAATGTGATGACTATTTTCAAGATTAGATAAAATGATTGTTGAATTATCTATTTCTAATTATACGTTCTAGAAATTCCATATTTTTT
The DNA here is from genome assembly GCA_963277665.1 of Viscum album. Classification (NCBI taxonomy): domain Eukaryota; kingdom Viridiplantae; phylum Streptophyta; class Magnoliopsida; order Santalales; family Viscaceae; genus Viscum; species Viscum album. Next base: position 1,726,860,691 of record OY728119.1, on the reverse strand, counting down.
ATCTAAAATGATGAATAATTAAATGGACTTGGTTGTGTTTTGATACAGAATGATCATTTAGTTACTTATTATTTATAAAAACAAAAACCTAATTTGTTAAATTATCCCACGCATGATTTGGAATTAACAGTTGTGGGTTTATCTTTAAAAAATTGGAGGCATCATTTATATTGAGCCAAATGTGAAATATAATCCGATGAAAAATAATTGGAGTATATATGCACTCAAAATTATTTTAACATGATGTAGAGAAGATGTAATGAATTGATAAAAATTTATGATTTCATAATCAAATACCATATTTTAAAAGAAAACAAATTTGCCGATTTATTGAGTCGAAAAAATCATGCATAATAAATTATGTTATGGATAAAACAATACCCTTGAGTAATTAATTAATAAATATTGGAAAGGATGTTATTGTTTAAGGAACTTCCTTGATTTCGATTTAGGTGTTAGTTTTGTCATCATTGTCATACAAAATTAAGAAAGCACAGAATGGTGATGGGGAGCTACAGGAAAAGGTAGAATTGGTTAAAATTGCTATGTTACTAGGATTTAATTTGATAAAGATTGTGTTATAATATTTTTAATGATATTGGATGTTCTTTGTGATTCTTAGTGTGATAAATAATTGTTTAGTGATGCTCATAGTTCTCCATTTACATTTCTTCATTGAATCACAAAGATATATAGAGACCTTCAGTTGTATTACTTGTGGGATAGAATGAAAATAGATATTATAGATTTTACCATGAAATGTTTGACATGTCAATAGGTTAAAATAGATAGGCAATTACCGAATGATATTATTCACCCTTTACCGGAGATAAAGTGGAAATGGGAAAATATTTCAATGGACATCATTTTGGGACATCCAAAGACTTCTTGAGGTAACAATGAAATATGGTTTATTATAGATCGATAGACCAAATCTACTCATTTACTTCTTATTCGAGAAATTATGTATTTCGATAAACTTTGGTAATTGTGTCTCAAGAAGATTTTTATGATACATGGAGTCCCACTTTCCATTGTATATGACTATGATCTGAGGTTAACATCAAATTTTTTGAAAGGCCTTCAAGTGTTCTTGGGAAAAGAATTAAATTTTAGAACAACATTTCAACATCAGTTCGATGGGAATTCAGAATAGATGATTCAGACATTGGAGGATATGCTTCGAGCTATTTCAATGTATTACCAAGGAATTTCGGATAAAGATATTTTATTAGATTATTTTTTTTATAATAGTAGTTTTCAGTCTAGTATATAGATGGAACATGGTGAGGTGTTATATGTGAAGAGGTGTTGAAATCATTATTTTTGGGATGAAGTCATGGAAAGGGTGTTAATGGGAATATAATTACTAGATAATATGGAAGTGAAGGTGTAGATGATCCAGCAACACATGAGGAAAACTCATAGAAGTTATAAAATTTATGCTCATAATAGGAGGAATGAAATCTCTTTCAAGGTTGGTGATCATGTTTTTTTTTGAATCTCACTATGGAAATGTGTTATGTGTTTTGTTATGAAGGGTAAGCTAAGTCCATAGTTTAATAGACCTTATGGAATCATAGAGAATGTTGGACTCATTTCCAACTGAGTAGCGCTGCCTCTAAGTATATCTCATGTAAACAATGTTTTTCATGTTATGATATTGAGAATATCTGTTCTAGATTCATCAAATATTTTCATCTTAGAAGTAGTTTAGCTACAAAATAACATTTCTTATAATGAGAAACCTCATCTGAATCTTGATCAAAGATAAAAATTATTGAGGAATAATGTAATCAACTATGTGAAGCTTTTCTAGAGAAACCAACTTTTTTATGGAGAATCTAGGGAATCATAAAATTCTATGACGGAATGGTACCTTAACTTTTTTAGTAAGTAAATTAAATTTCGAGGACGCAATTTCCAAAATATGGGGAGAATGTAACAACTCATGTTTGTAAAAATATATTGAATTTTATGAAATAATGAGACTATACAAAATAAAACATTATTTTAAGGAGGAAATTATAAAATATACATTAAACATAATTTTCCAACTTATATGATTTGAATGTCAAAAAATGGACATCTACGATTCTGATCAGTAAGTAATTTAGCATCTGGTTGAACAAAATTGTTATTTTGTGAATAGTAATAAACTGTTTTGAATAGTTATATGAATAAAAGTATGAATCTATTGAATAGTAAATCATATTATTATTATTATTATTATTTTCATAAGGTTATAAAATAATAAGATACTGATTGATTTCCAATGGTGATATAAAATAAGTTATTGTTTTAAATTTGTTATTTTTCAAAAAATAGATTTTATTTCGAATTTAAATCAATAATAGTTAACAAATTATTTTCAAAAAATGGAGTTTAATTTATTTTTCTACATGTCAAAAAATAAATACTTTGTTTTTTTGGGATTTATTTTAAATAGTTTAAATTTCAATGAAATGTACAAATATTATTTTTATGTTTTCAAATGTTTAATGACATAAAAAGGTTGTAATAATAGTTAATCAATTTGGTACACTATTGATGATAAAAATATAATTTGATGTTCCCCATGTGCTAAAATAAAATGGGAAAAACAAGGTAATGCCCCAATTTTTTTAAATATTACTAATGAGGTATCCATTGAAATTAATTAAATACTCATTAACTTTCTATATCAATACCACCCTCACCAAAATATTCTCCCCACACCTATTGAGCTTTTAACATCGCCTAAATTCTTCCTAATCCCCTTCCCAATTATCTTTCCCACAAACCAGACCTTATGGTCTAATCAAAAGGCCAAAACCAACGGACTTAAAGATGATTTCTATGAGAAGAGATCAAGTGGTAAAAACACTCCTTCATCTTTATGTGTTTTCTTTTCAATTCATTTATTTTATTATTCTCTATTATAATCCCCTTATACAAGAGGCATGAAATATCCATTATTATATATGTTTTCTGATTTTATCATGATTATTAAAAAAATACATCATTTTATTCTTCTACATCTCCTCATATTCATAAAATAAAAACAAAATTTTCAATGTGACGATTTATCAAAATAATGGACAATGTATTTTAAATATCATCCATTTCCTTAAAATATAGATGTAAACCCATTTTAATGGACTGAAATGTTTTTAAAGTCTATTATATGACCACTCATATGTTCTGGAATTAATATTTATGCATTATATTAATTTTATATGATGAAACAAGTTCGTGATTAATGAATATACCCCAAAATGATATAAATGAATATCACTAAGGATTTATCTAATGATTCATCCTCATACCATATAATAAAGATGATTTAATGAGTCATTGAAAATATGAAAACATTATAACAATATTTTTTCCACTTATGTAGTTTCTCTTCTATTCAACAAGAAAATACTTTACAAACCGACCATGACAATATTATAAAGAACACACCCAAAACATTGGAAATAACAAAATATTATTAATAAAATAGATGAATCATGTTAGAAAATGAACATATATGGTGTTATAAACCAGACTATTCTTTTTTAAAATATTAATGGAACTGTTTTATCTGTTATAAAAGTGGTTTGACCAAGTGTTTTGTAAGATTAACCTGGGGTAAGGGAATTCATAACTCAATTTCAATTCATTGGGTTAACCATATATTTCATTAATTATATGGAACTAAGATCATTTGGGTAATTAATTTAATTCATATTATGTTTTCTTATGCGTATTTGTAATGTATTCACATATTCTTTTCATTATATCAATTCTCACTTATATTATATTATATTTGTAAGGGCCTTTTCTTTTAAAATTATATATTATAAAATAAAAAATTAATGTTTTTATTAAATTATACATGTTTTTTAAATATTTTATTCTTTTTTGGAATTATTTATAACAAAGGGTGGGATCTATATCCCCTTCCAATGAATTATATATGTGTACATTTAAGGTCAACCTCATTGTTACTCCAAGTGTAACTGCGATGGATACACATTAGCTAGTCATGAGGGTTACATTGTGAGGTAGGCATGAGGGTTACAAATCATTAGGTAGCCATGAGGGTTACAATATAAATATGTAATTCCCCAATATACCCTTATTTAATTATATGTATTCTTTAATGTTATATAGAAATCTCACATTTCATAATGTAATTACAATTCGGTGAGGATTACGTCTTTTTGGAAAGGATTTCATATGTTTTTAAGTAATCATTTTATAATGATTTCTTTCCTTATTTTTATAACCCTTAAAATGATTTTTCTTCTCATCCAATGTTTTTAATTTTCTTTCATTGGTTATAAGAATGTGTAATAGAAAGAAGGTTTTCATGTTAAATGTTATGAAGATTTATTAATGAAATCATGTTGTTGTTTTGTGTTAAAAATTATATATTTTGGGAGAAATTAATACAATTTAAATAGTAAATACATTATATTTTTATGGGTTAATATATTTGAGTTATGTCCTATCATTATAAAAATATAAACCATTTAGATATTTGGGAAAGTAAAGAATGAAATATAGTTGAAATAAATACATTATGTAATGTTTAAGGCTAGGTTTTTATTACATAGGTGACCCCAGGTCATCTTTTAGTATTAATATTCATGAATTCAACCCCCAAATTAGTATGATCATGGATCAGGTACTCAACCGAAAGAATAAGTATCTATCCATCAAGGTTCGGATAGAGTAGATTAAAAGTGTTATGATGGATACTTATGTGCATGCCTTCTTGTCATTCATGGTTCAGAATGGCATCATCTAAGACATTGACAGGATCTTATAAAGATTCATTTGGGATCATATCCCCAAACAAAAACTGGGAATATATATCATGGATCTAGAAGGAAAGGATAGTTTTAGAAGGAGTTATCAATGTCTGAAGTCTTGAGGACACACCCCTTATACTATATTGTCATGGGATGTTCTGAACACACACACTGTGGGGCATAACCATGAAAAACAATTCTTCATAGAATTTGAGTTCCTTTTAATGACATGACTCTCCACTTTGGTCTATTATTGGCCCCCTTGTCGTATCCCTTCAACCTCATACATGTTGGATTTTCAAGAAAGGGGATATCTCATATCGGACCAAGAATCGGTGCACGAATATCATTGGATTTCGATGATTCCCTAATAATTACTTTTCTTTCCGGAAATCCAGACTTTACCCACCTACCATTAAGGCTATTATTGATAGAGCTGAATGTGGACCCCGAAAGGTTTTTTTTCACCTCGTCCCCCTTAGGGTCCTTCACAATGATGGAATTTCAACGAACCATCAGCGTCTAAGACAATGATTTTATTTGGAATGTTGTTCTATAAGCTAAATGTATCAGAAAATAATTGAACATCCTCACCTAGTGGATAAGGATAAATGAAGTCCCAATGGATGAGAACACAATGCATTATAGAATTAACAACATATCCATATGTTCTTGCTCCAATAATAATTTGATGGAGGATAGTGCCCATATTTTCATTGAGGGTGAGTGGGAGAAGGAGGTGTGGAACTACATGAGTGATTCCACTACATTCTCCACTCCTATCATGGTAAATTAACCATTTCTAGATCACTATTACCTTGTCGTGGGAGACGGGGTCCCAAAGATAATTGCACATACTATAGTGATTAATGTTGGATGTTAGTTCCTATGGAATTGTAGGAACAAAGTGAGACATGAGGGGGTTTTCATGTTAGGAATATATTTAATTATAAGGGAAAAACAAATTAATTGACTTATTCATCGTCTGAAGTGACTATAGGGATGCCCCCTCTCTAAAAACTATTTAATGAATGGTTCCCTGGGGGCCATCTTTAATTTAGTAGTTTGCAGAACATGTGGGTTCATTAGAAACCCCCTAGGGGCCTGAAGCTCAACATGGGTGGGACATTCACCATGGGAGTCATGTTTAGAGGGGGTGTTGTTCATTATTCCAATGGCTCATTAAGGTTGGAAATTATTTCCCAACTAGTCTAGGGATCATCTATCATGGAAGAGGTTAGGTCGATGCTCACAAGACATAGTTTGTGTATCTAGAGGTGCTTCAATATCATGGAAGCCAGATCTAATTCAATTTTATTGAACTATACCATACATAGATTATGTTTTTTTCCATTCATCTATATCTAATGACATTAGGAAAAGTCGTGTCATTCTTAGAAACAATATTAAAGAGATCACCATATGAAAGGAGGGTTACAAATTTGTGGACCACCTAGCCTCACTTAATATCATTAGTAATGAAGAATTATATTTTAATAATATCGGAATCATGAATCCTGAAGTAATTAGTTTTATTGGAGGGGATTCCAACACTCTCCATTTTTTTAGAGTACCTAATATTTATTTCCCATTGTCCTGCATTGATTTTTCATGGTTTTATGGTACCATCTTTTCATAGAATAAAAATTTACATGATAAGGATGAAGGTATTGTTTTGTTATTATTCTATTTTAATTTTCACTTAATTTGGTGGAAATGGTTAATGATTAACAAACAATTCATAGTGAATTTTTAAGAGGTGAAAAATCAATGGTAGGGACACCGTTGAGGGGTGGTAATTTAATGGGAGTTCAGTTTTCCAGTTTTTTGTTTGAATGGTCGTAACTCTAGCTTGTCATGAACAAAAACATCATGGATAAAATAATTTGATATGGTCTTTGTTATGATAAAATAACTAACATGTATAAGGAAATGGAAGAATAGTTTTAGTTAATTTACATGAAAAGAAATGTTTTTGATTTTGTTTTAAGATGACCCAAATATCAGTATGTCACATAATCATGTTTGGAAATTAGTGCAGCTAGACATTGATTTTATGATAGGTATCCCATTGATAGTTGGGATATATTATTTCATATGTGTGATAGTGGATTGACTCCAAATATATGTCAATGTGACCACTATTATTGAATCTCATATTATATAATACATGTCAAAAATAAATATTGTTGGACCCTTTCTGAAATAGTTTTTTCATGATCACAAATTAATCCAATATACAAATGAAATTAATTCATATATTAAGTTATAATAAATATTAATAATGTCAATGATTTTTTATAAATGAATAAATTATGTCTCATGGTTAAATAAGTAAATAAATTTTGGATACTTATGTTACAATATACATACAGGTGTATATTTTCATGTAATTATGATTTTCAATTAATATTGTGTTGTTATCTATAAGATAGAAATTTTTATGTTTTTAGAGTCTCATACACTGATAGCTTAAAGGAGTCACTGATGGATGACTTACCGATGAGGTCTCACAGTTAGAAGAAGTCACTAATCGAAAAATACACCAAAAAAAGAATCATTGATAGGCAATACACCAATAGATCAAAATTAGTCATCGATGAGGACTCATTGATGCCCAGATGGACCGACAAAAAAATGACCCCCAAATTCATCGATTCACTAATAGAGATGGAAATGAATCACTGATGAATTAGTCTCCAATGATGACATACCGCTGCATCCAATTTGATTCCAATGAGTCACTGATACTTATGACACATTGATATTCATAAATATAGTTTTAATTTATTAATTCAAATTTATATTTAATGGTTATATTTGGAAAATTTAATTTTTATGACATTATTTAATGTTCTATGTAGGACATTCAGTAGACAATACGAGGTACATGCACATGGGGAGATCTTCCAGTATTCTGAAACTAAATGAATAGAATAATTACAAGCCAGATCAATAAAAATAAGATAAAAGTTATAAAAATTATCATGAAATGAAAACACTATACACTCTTCCAACTCTGGAGCACACATTATAAAACCCAAGAACTCAATGGATGAACATAAAGTGAGATAAAAATTTGAACCAAAACCTTGTGGTCTGATTAGGTCATCTTTCAAACACAAATATAAACATTTCACATCTGGATTCTAGAGCACAAAGACAATGATACTCTATTTTGGAGACATCTTCCAAAAAAGACTCAAACTTCATATCCAAATAATCAAACAAGTCAAGAACTAAATTGAAAAACACACAATGATTAATAAACCTTATTCTACATCTCTAACACTATTGTGTTATTTCAGTTAGATTTCTGTGTAGTTTTTATATCTGTCTATTACACAGACAATAACTCATGTTCATATCTAGAGGATACATGATGCCCTCAAACTCACATTAATTATTATTATTTGTGTCCCATGTAGAATAGTGGAAGCAATCATCTGTGAATTATTTTTTATTTTCCCATGAATAACTTTGGATGATGTTAGGTGTGGCTACGAAAGACATGTGTCCTATTGGAAACCATGATCTAGTATGTGGGTAAAATTGTTTATTAATTTAAACTTCATGGTGGGAGGTCATCACAAAGTGGAGAGAACTATGTATCAGCTTGATATTTTTACTCTTTTTTATATTTGCTATGTTTTTAGCTTTTAGTTTTACTCTGTGTTTATTACATTATTCATGAAACAATGTTGAAATTTTATTGTTAGTTTAGTAAGTGTTTATAATTTTTTTGAACAAGTATATTTTTTTTTACATGTTTTTTAATCCTTATATCAGTATATCTAAGAACTAATCAAATAATTTGGGAAATTAATTGAACATAAATAACTGATATAAGTTCACTTCAAACTAGCATAGATTATATTTTTAATTAGGGTAAAATTTTCAATGAACCCATTTTAACAGATATTTTATTAGATACTCAATTCTCCCACTTATGTGTAATATACTCTGACCAAAATTTACCATTAGAGAAATTTAAGAATTATTTAGTTTACCAATCATTTTCAATCATTTTCAACTGCGATTGCAGTAGTGTTTCAATGTTCTTATCATTTAGGATATTTCTATATTTTTTTCTCATTGAGATACTTTCAAACATAATATGTTGGAAAATAGATTATAAAGAGCTTCTACAAATAGACAAAAAAATTTTTAATAGAACAAACTATACTGAGTGTAAACTTATTATGAAAATACATCTGGAAAAAATGGGATTTGAAATTGGGACTACTATTGAATATAAATATTCAATCCATGAAATTTCTAGTAATACACTAGATGTACCTAAGAACACTTCGTATAATAATAATTATAAAGCAATGAATTCTCTATATTCTTAACTATGATATGAAGAATTGAGTTTCATTTCTGCTCATAAAACTGCCCAAGATATTTGGGACTCTATTTATTTTCCAGGATGGAACAACCAAAGTGAATGAAATGAGACTAAATAATTATACTATTAAATATGTAAATTTCAGAATGTACCTTAATGAATCTATTTATGATATGTATCTCAGATTTAATGAAATATTGAACACTATGATCTCTCTGGGAAGAGATACCACTACCAAATAACAAATCATGAAGATTCTCATATGTTTTCCTGATAGATGAAGAGGAAATTATGTATCCATTAGGGTATCGTGTGACATCAGATTTTTACCTATCAAAGAACTCATTGGAAATATGATGATGTATGAAAAAGAGCTAAAAGTCAACAATTAAAATGTGGACAAGACAAAGGGAAAATATATAGTCTTCAGGACTACCACTTCCAAAAGCATGGTCAAATAGTAATTTCAAGATTCTTCTGAGAGAATAAGTAGTGAAAATTGGCTTTTGATAATGATGAAGAGATGGAACAGATGGCTAGTAAATTCAAGATATTTTATAGGAAAAAATAATTATTTCATAAATCCCAATTACTAGGTAATGTGCGATAACAAGGGAAGCTGGGAAAAGGATTGGAACAGAAGTGAAAAATCAATAGATATAGTTTTCTACGAATGTAAAAGTATATGATATATCATAGCTGAAAAAAATAATTTAATATACAAAAGGATGTATGAGGTCAATGATAGAAAAATAAGAAATCCATGAAGGCCACCTGGAATGCGTGTGAGGAATAATCCGAGGAATATACTTTTTCTCATGAGGAGAACAATGAAAGGGACAATATGTATTTTTTGAGAAACACGTATGAGTTAACCTTAGATGCTTCGATATATACTACTTGTTATTCTTAAAATTAAAGTGAGTCTGAAAGTATTTCAAGTGATGAATCGTTTGAGTATTATACCATGCTGGATGAAAATTCTATTGATCTATAAGATAAATATAAATATTTAATGAAACAACATTCCCTTACTATAAATATTAAATATGAACTTACTACTGATGAAGAGATAAAAGATCAACTTCTCAAATAAAACAATAAGCTAAAAATGGCTAAGGTACAATTAAAGAACTATTTAAAAAATTCTATCAACTGGAAAAACACACTTACTCAGTTACATGGTAAAAATATAGCTCCTAGGTACAGTTAAATAATTTGATATCATCCAGGGAAATGGAATTTATCAAAAAAACACACTTTTTGACTGTATTAGATAAAATATGATTCTTTTCCAAAAAATCACAATTCTACTGCAATCTATTATTCTAATAATTATTATACTAAATAAATTTTTTTCTAGAAAAAAATATTATTTTTCAAATATATTACATTCCAAATTTTTGAAATCCATTAGGCAATTGTGGGTTCCTAATGCTTTTATTACTAATGTTTCAGGTCCTTGTTAAATATGGGTACCAAAATTGTTTCATGGATAAATTTTTTTGTAGGTAAACTACATAAATAGTTCCTATAGAAATATATGGTACTTGGGTAGTGGATATTCATGAAAAATGACAGGATACTACTCAAGATTCCAGAGTCTCATCTACATTGTTGGAGGACATATCACATTTTGTGATAATAATAAAGGAAATATCATCGGCTTTTTCCATATTGGTAACACAAACTCTATTTTAATTTAAAAAATAAATTATGTTGTTGGATTAAAATATAACACACTTACCATATCTCTACAAGGTGTTGATGGACTTAATTTTAAATTATAAAATGATTCATTTCATGTTTTTGATGCTTAAAATAACTTTCTAAATACTACACAAAAAATTGTAATGTATATACTGTAAATATAGACACACTAGCATCACAATATGTTTCTTGTCTATATGATTTTCACAAATAGTCTTCGGTATAGCATTTAATAATAGAAAATTTTAATTTACACTCCCTAATAAAGTTATCCAAAAAGGATTTACTTAATGACCTGCCCAAACAAGATTTTCAAGACAATATAGTATGAAATCCTAATAAAAAGGGAAAGAAACATAAAATCTCATTCAAAACAAAGAAAAAAGTTATTATCTCTCAACATATATAATTGTTTCATATTTATTTTTTTGGACCATCTAGAGTTTCATGTCTCAATGGAAAAAACTATTATACTATTCTTGTAGATGACTACACTATATATAACTGGACCATTTTCATAACTCACAAAAGATAATAATTTTCCCTCTTTACCAAGTATGATAGGACTATAGAATATAAAATTGGATATAAAATTTAATCCTTAAGATGTGACCACGGCTATGATTTTTAAAATCATGACAATGAATATTTTTTCCAATAAAATGACTATAGGCACAAATTTTATTCCCCTATGACACCTCAATAGAATGATCTAGTTGAAAAAATAAATATAACCCCACATGAAAGATCCTAAAAGTTTCTTAATAAATATGACCTACCATTTTATTTTTGAGTTCAATTTGTGAATACAGCTTGTTACATGAAAAAAAAGTCTTAATCTGACGTATTCATAAGAAAATACATTATCATCTATGAAATAATAGGAAACCCTAGTTAAGTTATTTTATAAAGTGTTTGGATGAAATGTTTATATACTAAAAACTAAAAAAAATCAAGATAATTTTTCCTCTAAAAGTGATGACGTAATATTCCTTGGATATTTGACATCAAGAAAATCGTATAGAGTCATTAATAAGAAAACTAAATGTGTGGACGAATCTATACATGTCAACATTGATTAAATATATCGATATAAACCTAAGATCTCAATTAGGAATCATGAAGAGGATATGAGTAATCTGGACATTAATTCTAAACCTTCAGACCATCCTATAAAGGAATTTGTAAAAATTATTAGTTCTAGAAATTATCTACAATGTAGATATAATGAATTTGAACAAAATGATAAACCTAAAAACAATCTGTATTTTTAAAAGACCAAGTAATACCTTTAAAACCCATCTTTTAGATATTATTGTCGGAGATTTTGATAAAGGAACCCAAACCAGAGATTCTATTAGAAGTAATCTTTAACATCAATCATTCTTATTATAACATGAACCTAAAAATATCAATGATGTGGTCAATGATGAATTTTGGGTTATGGCTATGCAAGAAGAGAATATCCTGTTTTAGAGACATAATATCTGGAATCTTTTTGATAGACCCAAAAAATACATTGACAATAGGATCTAAAAGGGTGTTCAGGAATTTAGTGGACAATTCTGCAAATATAATAGGAATAAAATCTAGATTGGTTACTCAAGGATTTAATAAGGAAGTAGGAATTTATTATGAGGAAACCATTGCACCAGTAGTTGGGCATGAAGTCATTAGAATCATACATGCATATGGATAACACCATTATTTCAAAAATTACCAATTGGATGTCAAAAGTTCATTATTAAATGGATATATAATTGCGAATGTTCTTGGTGAACAATCCCTAGGTTTTAAAAATCCATATTTGTAGATAATGTTTTCAAATTATCTAAAGTTTTATATGGTTTAAAACAAGCTCCAAGAGCATGGTATGAAATGTTATGTCACATTTTTGTTTCAAATGGTTTTAAAAATGGAGTTTTCGATCCTTCTATGTTCATAAAAATAGTTTCGGTAGATGTTTTAATTACACAAATATATGTGTATGAAATTATTTATGTATCTTCTACAAATTCATTATGTAATGATTTTTCATTGATGATTCAAAGGGAATTTGAAATTAATTTGATGGGTGAACTTAAATATTTCATGGATTTCAAATATTTCAATACAATTTAGTTATTATTATTATTAATAAAAGTAAATATTCGAAGGATATTTTGAATATATATATGGATTTTATAGTATTATGTGTAGTGAAACAAATATGAGTTCAACATGTTTGTTATATCTTGATGAAAATGTGTAATTTGTTGATCAAACTGCTTAGAGATGAATGATTGGATGTTTTCTGTACATAACATCAAGTCAGCCAAACATTATGTTTAGTGTGTGTATATGTGAATTATTTTAGGAAATACAAGAATATTCACATTTAAATTTTGTTAAAAGAGTTTTAAAACACCTCAATTATAAAACTAATTTTGGATTGCTCAACCCCAGAGGACAACCTATTGAATTGGATAGTTATTCAGATGCTGCCTTTGCTAGATGTAAGTTAGAAAGGAAAAGAACCTATGGATCATGTCAAATTTTGGGAATGTCTTTAATTTCATGTATTAGTAAAAAGAATAATTTAGTGGCATTATCAACTGCTAAAGAAGAGTACAATGTTGTTGGTAGTTTCTATGCTCTAATTTTTTGGGTGAAACAGACATTATTAGGCTATGGATTTAAATTTTGACATATCCCCATTTCTTTGATAATAAAAGTTATATTATCATTTCTAAAATCCAATTTCTCATTCATGAACCATATATATTGATTTCAGACATCACTTTTTGATATATCACTATCAAAAATTGATTTAACCCTTGTGTTCATTGGTACTGACCATCAACTTTCTGACATATTTACTAAACCCTTAATCTCTGAGGGAATGATTTACATAATAAATTAACTATGAATGATAAATATATAAAAACTATAAAAATATATCCCAATTTAAAAATATGTTTATTTGTGAAATCGATCCGATGAAACTGATCGCTCAAACCAATCAAGAGAAGTCAATCTATCAGTTTGATCTGGAGAAAACGATCTATCAAACTGATCAGGAGAAAATGATCCTTCAAACCCCTCATGAGAAACTGATTTTTCAAACCAATAATGTGAAACCAATCTGTCAAACTAATCTGGTGAAACCAATATGTAATACTAATATGTGAAACTATTTCATTGAGATTGTTCCTGTGAAACCGATCTTGGGAAACAGATCGAGTGAGACAGATACTGTTAGTATGAAACTGATACTGATTTATATTTTTTATAACTCAATCTGTCTTAAATAAAAAAACATAGTTAATTTAATTTAATTTTACCATCATTATATTTTATATTTTATGAGTTACAATACCTTAATGATAAATTTAATCTGATCCACAACTCTTTACTAACCTCAATACCTTTGAACCTTCTACCCTTCAACACTCTACATCTCTACCCTTGACCTTTGGACTTCCTCCTTCAAAATCAAACCATAAGAATGGAAAGGATGAAGATTCATATAGATTTACTGATTGAATAACTATCGCCTACATGTAAAATGGGTGAATCAAAAAGTGCATCGGCATCAGTGAAGCTATGACTGGAAAGCCACATAGTGACTGATGAGAAGAATGTGTCTGCCAAATGGTTTTTGTCGAACCTATAACTCTTTTTGAGATGATTGGAATAACAAGGATGGATCACCTTATTTTAAAATAATTAGAGACCATATTATCAAGAGATGGTACATGAGTCCTATCAAAATTTAACATTTCCTCCAAAAGGATTTGAGGAGGGTAGAATGAAGTCAGTGGTGAAGAGGAAAATATATTTCATTTCATTCAAATAAGTGGTTTGATTGTCCGAAGATGCCTCATATTGGAAACTATGCTCATTTTACTCATATGAGGTTTCATTGATGGAGTTTAATGGATATGAGGAGTTGAGGAGAGCTTCCCCAGTGAGTTGGATAGAGAGGGAAGACTTCTTTTCTAGTTTATTCAATATAAAATCTTCCCTAGGATGTGATATTTTACAACTGTGAAGTATCAAGATGTCTTCCTTATTTATTTGGTGAAGAATGGGGTGAAGGTGAACATAAGTCAGTACCTCATGGTAAACATATCTGATATGATCAAACCATCAAATAGAGAAACATATTTATACTACCCTAGGATGTTTTTTGCAATGCTAAATAAGCGGGGTTGTGTAGAGGATATAGATGAGGTAATCACTGTATGTAGTGGATTCTTCCTACAGAAAAACATTATCAAAAGAATTATGATATTTTAGAATTCATTGAAGATATGTTGGGTAGTGGATGAGAAGAATATATATGATGATTATAATCCCACTGATCATCCTACCATACATAAGGATCATGTTGATCTAGGTTTTAACCCTAGTGAGAAAGTTGTTTACTATGATGAAGATGTTGAGCAGGACTTACCTGGGGAAGAAGGGTCTCATATAAATTACTGGAGTGACCTAGATATAGGTGAGATCACTAAATATATTTTATATGGACCTTCTAGTCCACCATTAGAATTACCCTCTTGAGAGCCTTGGTCATGTGATGAATATGGGGAAGATACGGAGGTCTCTAGAGTTCAATGATATGTAAGAAAAATATATGGTGATGATGATGATGAAGATGGTGATAAAGAGAATGAAAATGGTGAGAATTTGAGTGACACAGTATAATAAGGGCAATAATATTTTAAAAATGGTGAGGATTATCTTCATAGGGAAGATGATGAGGCTAATATGGTAGCTTATGTTGATCCTATTGGACAATATGCTGCTAGTCAAGGTGATGGTGGAGATGATTGAAATGTGGCTAGAAATGGTCCCTCTAATGATGCTCAAGGAATAATTCTGGAGATTAATGATGTTATGGAAGGAGGATAAGAGGAGAAGGTGAGGATCCGATTTCACATATGCTTCAGATTGAGGAAGACTCTTAAGGAACTGCAGGGGTTGGAGTTCATGTAGAACTTCATGATCATTTCATTCTACTGCCTAGAAATGATTTTATGGGATAGAGTACAAGATGGAGGTTATGAATGTGAAGATTATTATGAGGGGTATCATCAAGGATGAAGAGTAATGATTAACATTGTATAGCCTCTATACTAGACCTATTCTGGTGAGAGGAATGAAAATCCAGGTTATATCCTATTTGGGTTGGACTATGACTTAGATGAAGAGATTTTAGAACCTCCTTCTCTAACTCTACAAGCTAATGTGGAACCGTTTTCTCCTACTTCACCTGTCTTACCTACTGATGAGCCTATTGTATAGAAAGTTCATAGTGACTATGTCACCAAGGCAGATTTAGATATTTTCATGTCTAATATATGTCAGTCAGTGAGATCTTCTATTGGAGTCAAAATTGAAACCTTTACATCCATATAAATTCCAAAAGTTGATGCTGCTAAGATTTTAAGAATAGTCATTCATGAGATTCATCATAACATAATCACAACATCTGATATAATTATTAGAATCATAACAATTCTATAAGAATAAGTAAAGATGATTAGTAATGAATTGGAATCCCTAAACACTGATTTCAGGACCACACATGGTTTTTTATAATGGTTATTAGGAACCTAGTTACACATATGATGAGTTCGGATTTGAAAAAGATAAGATGGATCATTGGAAAATATTATATATTGCATCCAGTTCTAAATGTACAATATATGAAGCTGGTATAGAATTCCTCATGACAATGGTAAGAGAAGAGATCAAGGGTATTCAGATCGATTGTGATAGGGATACTCCTTCCAATGTACACATGAATAATGACCTTGTATATATCATTGTTAGTGACTGTACCAATGAATAATCTACTACTCATAAAGAAATTAGAGGAAAGGGGGATAATTATTTCTCAATAATCTATACCACGTATGATCTGATCAACAACTTATTGTACATGGTTGATAATCATATGATACCACCAGTGACCGTGTCCTTTAAGATAAAGTTCTTTAGATGAGGGTGTTTACTCTCTCCTTAGAAAAGATCATATAGAACATGGAAGAATTTGAGGTGGAAATTCAATGTTGATGTAAAATCATCATTTATTTCATCAAAAATGTTGAACAATTATATTCATGTTCTAGTTGAAGTATTAGGGGTCCCAGCTACTACTTCCATTGCACCTGGTTCTCTGCCTCATGCTTAGAAGATAATAGATCATGCCATATCTCATATCAGGCCTATAATTAAGAAGAAACCTCAATTTCGTGCACTGTTAGAGAGGAGACCATGCCATGGATCTATTATTCTTACCGGTATTGCCATAACTGGTGTTTCCATTCCACCATCCCTTCCTATATACACAACAACACCACTTTAACCTCCTCATGACCCTTCACATAATGGGAAAGCACCTAAAAAGTCAAATCCTTATTGGTGGATTGTTTATTTAATGAGGATTTGATCATTTTACATTTTTTTATGATTTTAATATTTTTACTTCTAGATTTCAATTTTCCATTCACTGTGTCTCTAATTTTCATTGTCTTATATCCCATTATTATTTATCATTAATTAATCATTTTGTATAATCTAAAAAGGGGGATAAATATATGGATGTCCTACATAGACTCTTAAATTAGGTGAAATATATAGATGGGATGGCATAAAATATTAATTTAAGGTGGAGTAACTCGAACATATGAAAAATGGCATGTACTCGTCTAATAAAACTCAATCAGACTAGTCTAATACAAATAGGGAGCATGAAAATGATTTGATATAAAGAATCTTTTATATTATTCCTTTAATACATTAATTTAGGGAATTAAGAATGGAAATACCTTACTCATTTTGATATTTCACATTCATTATTTGGTGTGCTATGTCATGTAATTTTCATTCCTTAAAATTTTGTATAACTCATTTATTCAATAATTTGTAATTACTAAAAAGGTGGATATTTTTGGACCCTTTCTGAAATAGTTGTTTTCATAGTCACATATTATGCAAATCTTCAAATCCTATTAATTAATATATTATGTTACAAAGATGTTAATCATGTCAATAAATGTTTATAAATATATAAATTATGTCACATGGTATAATAACTCAATGACATATGCGTAACGCCCCAACCTGAAAACCATAGAGTCGGTGCATTATTTTAATACATTGGCATGATTACAAGGAATCATGTTCTGAAGTACTGATCAGTTTAGCAGTCTTGGAATATTGTTTACATATATGAATGTTACATTTCAAATTCAATCATAAAACACAACATTAATAATTTTTTGAGAGCACCATTATTTCCCAATCATAAACATACATATCAATCATAATACATTTATTGGAATCATGAGATAACAAAACATAAAAAATGGGAGAGCTCAGATGCTCAGTAACAGTAAATAATTTAGTAGAAGATATAAAATTTTAAGGTAACTAGTGTTATAAAACAAACAACCTTTCAAACATAAAATAGAACCTAATATGGAAAAAAATAAATCAAAAATTACCATATAAACAAGCACTTGAATACTTTACTAGATGAATAATCACATGAAATAACTAATTTCATAATGAGTGAATACCTAATGTTGGCCATTATAACCACATAGTTTAGGCCTCATTCTAAACATACAAATTTATTTTTTTTCAAGCCCTTGTTCCAAAACATTAATTTTTTTCATTAGACCTACCAATGCATCGAGGGGCTATAGCAGGCCCATCCCGTCACATACTAAGTCCAATGCATTCTCATATAAAAATGATGAAACATAACATAAACATTGGTATTAAAACTAGCATATGAAATGTCAATATTTTAACCATAAACCATTAATGGTATTAAAATATAACATCCATAGTAAAACATATCATAACTCATTCAATACAATATGGAAGATTATATTACAATAAATCAACCGCAACAAAGAATAATATCCAAAATAGGATGTTTACATGGTTGAAAATGATAAGGAAAACTCTGTGAGAGAAATACCCCTTTTTCATGAAATCATTTTAATGTCACAAAATTTTAAAAGTTATTTTTTAATAAAAGTGTCCCATACCACTTTCAAACTTTTTAAATAAATTAACATTTTGAAAAATTCATGTTCCTATAATTAAATCCTTAAAACCATTATAAAAACATTGATATTAATGGAAAATAATTAGAATAATTAATATTTAAATCATTTAAAATGTTGATTTAGTTAAATAGTACCTTAAAAGAATAATTTTTAAATATCTTTTATGAAACATTGACATGGATATCAAATATTTCCTAGTGAATACTTACATATAAACAATCTCGAATAATAATGAGATTGAGAAATTAACCCTTACCTATTACTTTCCTTTAGTCAAGGATACCATTAACCTCCTGTATAATGACCATAGTATATTATTAAATTATAAAAAAACACATTAATATATATTATATCATTAATGATTCTTTTAAGATTTTATACTACTCATATAATAGTAATGTTCTTGTTAAATTAATATTTCTGTTAATAATCACCTTCTTTATTGTAGGTGTTTTAACTAGTTATTCTTGAATGTATCAATTATATCATGATTTAAAAATTGTTGTATTATAAAACATGATTTATATATCATATATATTTTTAATATTACTATGTATAATATATTGATATATAAAATGTAAAACATTGTTGATGGAGATGGTAGGTTGTACATACGCATAAACATTGTTTTTGTTTTCATATCGTATTGAACAGAAGATAGTGAATATGTTGTATGTAAATACATATATATAAATATCAATATTTTTATAGAAGCATTATTATGTCGTATATTACATAATTATTAAAAATATATATTTTTATAATCATCGTTGAATGGTGAATGTGGAAATGAATCTCATCACATCGTGGAGACGGTAATTCGTACGCACACAAGAGGGACGATATCATTCTATCGATGGTAAAACATTTTTTAATTATATTGTGTATTATAAATAAAGAATCATTACAATGTTATATTAAATAATTTATTTAATTATTCTAATTATTAAACCCGTACAAATAATGTAGTGTTTAATGAAAAACTAGACCCCGACATGGAGACAGTAAGCCAAACGTACGCATGTATGATGACTTTTTCAGTCATATAATGGATAGAATAATGAATTTAGTTTTACAATATTTATAATAACCTCTAATTGTGTATATGTTACTGGATTTATAATTTTATTATAGAAATAACAAGGGAAGAGGAAGTGGACGAAGAAGAAAAGAACATTCAAAGTTGTAATGAAATAATTACACCTTCTTTAGGTGCATCCTTATGATTTGAGAAAAACGGCAGAATAAGATGGATTTAGGATCAATTTATGTCTTCTAGGATGATTTTAGGGTAGTTGGTAAGATATTTTATTATTTTTTGGCTGAGACAATTGTCTTTGGAGATGTGAAATTAAGAAAAGGAGAAGTGGCCTTTTATAAGTGAGATGAGGGGAATTTTAGGAACAACATGAAATATTAATTTATTATAAATTTATATTAGTTTTATAATATCTCTAAATGGATTTATTTCTAACATAAGGTGTTTATGGGTCTAAATACTATAAAAATAATTTTTATACAAGTTTAGATCCCCATTTTACCCTTATATTTTTTATTTACCTCTTAGTTAAATAGTTTAACTTTTTCCATGTCTTCTTGTTTTTTTATATTACATGGTTAATATAGTTACTATAACATTGCAAGGGATCCTCAAGTGGTTAATTAATTACATTTATAACATTATATAATTCATATGGTTGAATCATATATTTTTAGAAATATTATAACATTTAATAATATAGTGTTTGTTTTAAAAACTCATTTATGTCAATTTTAACACTATTTAGTATTTGGTTTTTGAGAAAGTAAACAAACATTATTAATTATTAAAAAATAAATTAAATCATTATAATCATTTTATATTAACATAGAAAATTCTTTCATGGCATTAGAAGTTTAAATTTGCATTTATTTTAATATTTATAACATCAATTATTTTAATAATTCATTCAATAGGTAATTACATAATCATTATTGTGTCATAAGTAAATTTAATTATATTTTGTATAAAAATTATAGATAAAATATGATGATGTAGGATATTTTTTATCTTTATAATGAATATTTATAGTTGAAATTATCATATGTGAAACATTTTATTAAAAATGTTTTATACATTAATCATTGAATTTAATACTATTAATTCTTTTATAAAAATATATAATAAATGTCCTAATCTTACCCAAATAGATCAAAAGGGTCTTATTTGTTTTTTAAAAGTTTATTTTGGTAAAAATACACTTATCCAATAGAATTAGGATATGTGTTGGGGGTAATTGTAATATTATGATTACCTTTAATTAACTTATTTACATTTAACCCTGGTAAAAATAAATTCAAAAGTATCAAATCACAAAAAAATTATTTTCATCCAATTTATACAAATTTTACTTACAAATTTCAACCATGACTCTTTGTTTTTCTAACTTAAATTCACAGAAGTGGTAAAATTATGTTTTATTCAAATTTGTAAATGTTCCTAGAAGCTGGGTAAATGTGCATAGAAGGTGGGTAAAAAGATGATAAAAATTTTCAATAAAATTTTATATTTATAAAATAACTAAAATGAATTTTTTTACTAATATGTGTATAATGTATCTATTTTGATTTTAAGATAATTTTTTTTTAAATTTTATTTAAATGAAAATGTGGGTTTTTATGTACTATGTAGTATTTTTCACTATTCATAAAAAATTTAATATTTCGGAAAAAAAGAAAAATTCACCCTAAGCTAATTTTGATATTTTGAATTAAAAATTAAAGTCCATTTTAACAAATCATATTTTATAGAGTGTATAAATATATTTTTATTATTTTTCTCAAAAGAACATAAAAGGTATTTCTTATAAGATAATATCTTTTTTAACTATATAAATATTTCAACAAAACTTATACATTTCATTATTAATATATTTTACATACATGAAAACATTATAAATAATATTAAAATTTTATATGTTTCTATTAATAATACAATATTTAATTAGTAAATATTGTATTTGTTTAAAAAATTATAATACAAAAGTATTGTTTCACAAAAATTAAATCTTTTGTATAATGCAATCTAAGTTGGTGTTGCATGAAATATAAGCAATTAAATTATTTTGAATAGATAAAAAACTATGTAATATTGGGGTTGTTGGAACAAAAATTCAGGACAAAGAAGAGGCCTGAAAAGGGCCCCATTGATGGACTCACGAGGCCACTTCACGGAGTTCCCCAGCATCACGTCCACCGCAAAGCAAAATGTCGGGGCGCTCCTTGACCAGATTTGACGTTCACGAACCTGCCGCGAAGCCCTCAATTTCCTCTTCACGCCTCATATGCTCCGCTTCACAACGCATCTTACCTATAAATACCAGGCTCCCCCTGAGCCCAAGGGACAGAGAATCTGGCCATTCTGCTTCCCAGCCTTCAAATTGTGAAGCCTCTTTCTGCTCTACGAACCATGTGTAGTGCGATGTACTTTTGCTCCACGAAGTGCCTCCCCTTCATCATGTTTTGATCCCCTATTTCGAGAGGGATACCTTTTGAAAATCCTAAGGGCCTTCACGATGGAATGGGATCCCCAAGGGGACTCGGGTCATCGCGTAGTGTTTATGCTTCACGAAACACCCTTCATTTAGACATGATCCCTATGCTAAGGCAGGGTCACTGTCCTTCGCGAAGCACATTGCTTCCCGACAACTTGTTTTGTGAGGCACCTTTTCTCCACGAGGCTGTGCTCCGCAAGTCCCCTTCCACTTCATGAAGCACCTCCCATATTCACTTCCACCCCATTCTTAGTCTAGGGCACCCCACATCTCAAAGAACACCCCTTCGAAATTTCCCAACACCATGCGGAGCACCAGATAACACAAGGCCCCTACCTATGGCCCCATTGCTTGGAAATTCCTTTTCTCTTGCAACACTCCAGGTTTGCACGATGTGACTTCAATGTCCCCTGGAAAATATAGACACTTATATTATTTTTCTTAATTCTTCTTCGCATAGGCACAATAATGGCTATTGCTTCTTCTCATAGCCACAGTAATGTGGACCCCCCGATGGTTCTCTCTAACACAGCCCCTTGCCACAGCGTTGCTGATGCCTTGCATCTTGCAAGGAGAAGATGGTATAGGTCATGTAAGCCCTGGGGGTGCAGATCACACCTGCCTCATCTGAGCTGCATGATGTTAAATTTCCCAGCACCATCGCCCTCAGCACATGAAGTTTAACTATGACCTCCCCCATCACACGCACACAGCCCCCCCCCCCCCCCCTGCCTCAGGCATTCTTCATGCCCACTTGTCTCCATGGGGATTGGATCACTGCTCACAGAGGATGATATCCTCCTTATTAGAGTGGTGTTTGTCCACGGTGAAAGGGAATCCACCTTAGTGCAAGCCCCTAGCTTCTCTTGTAGGAGGTAGCATCCCTGCTCCTCCTCACTTCCTCAGTGCCATGGACCAAGAGGGGAGGCAGGGACAAGGGTTTTCTATCACCCTTTACCTCTCCCGCTAGGCATTGTTACAATCCGGACTCCATCCTAGAGTAAGACCCAACTTCCTGGGCTTCTAGCCATGCGTAATCCCATGTTTTCTCTTTGGGATGCTCCTTTCATAAGCCCCTCTTCACATCCCATGGATGCACCTTTCACGATGTGGTCGTCATGCCATTGCTACCTCTTGTTTCTCACACCGAGCATGACTCACGTGGGGTTAGAGTAAGCATCGACCATAGAAACACCCTCATACCACATGACGTTAAACTGTATTCACCACCCAAACTATGTGGACTTTGATCCATGTTAAGGCACGGTACGTAGGAAGCCTCTACAAGGTTCAATCCCCAATCCACCCGAACTACTCGGTCATTGATCCATGTCAAGGAAGGGTACATAGGAATCCTCTAAGAGTTTCAAGCCCCAATCCACCTGAACTATGGGGAATTTTATCCATGTGAAGGCATGGTACGTAGGAAGCCTCTACAAGGGTCAGGCCCCAACCCATCTAAACTATGAGGACTTCGATCCATGTCAAGGAATGGTACATAGGAAGCCTCCATGAGGTTCCAGCCCAAACCACCTTGGGTCGCCTCATAGTGTAAGCCCCAATCCATCCCGAACTACTAGGAATTTGATCCATGTCAACGCATGGTACGTAGGAAGCCTCTATGAGGTTCAAGCCCCAAACATCATGGGTCGCCTCAAAGTGTATTCCCAATACATCCCAAACTACTAGTACTATGATACATGTTAAGGAATGGTATATAGGAAGCCTCCATGATGTTCAAGCCCACTGCCATGTCGTTTCAACTGTGTCAGTTCACTAACACCTTTCGCTGCCTCAGAGCGTAAGCTCCAAATGCCCCCATCCCGCATAACGTTAAACTATATTTACCCACCATCCAAAATAAAGGAACTTTGATCCATGTCAAGTCATCGTACATAAGAATCCTCCACGATGATCAAGCCCCAAACACCTTGGGTAGTATATAGTTTAATCCCAACACCCCCACCCGAACTACATGCACTTTGACACATGTCAAGGCATGGTATGTAGGAAGCCTCCAAAAGGATCAAGCCCACCACCCATGGGTTCCTCCGACCCTCTTCAGGTTGGTTACCCCTCGTCCCGCATGACGTTAAAATGTACTCACCATATGAACGACGTGGTATTTGATCCATGTTAAGGCATGGTACTTATGAAGCCTCCCTGAGGATCAAGTCCACCACCTAGTCATTCTGACCTCCTTCACATCGGTCCGACCCCATCCAGTAGAAATCCATTTTTGGCCTCATTCAACGGTAAGTCGTCTTCAGATGAACTATGAGGACATTGATTCCCCACCATGGAGATACGTAGGAAGTCTCTTAATGGCTGAGGACCAACACTACCGCCATCTTCATTATGGTCGGATCCCCATCAATTGCTCCATCATACATCATGATCCTTACCCGGGCCACCACATCCCGGTGAGATCTGCCATCCCTGTCCCCATTCCGCTCAATAGCATTCAGGAGGCCACCCATGTGATGGACCCAATATAAGTTCTCCCACCAGGGGTTCCTCCATCTCATCAAATCTAGTCAGTGTTTTGATCAGCCCAATACATCTTTGTAGGACGTTAAACATAAGGCACACCCTCTGTTTAAAATAGGATGCTAAGGAAAACCTAAGATACATGCCCATGGAATATGATTCCCTGTATTTGTTGTGGGATGCCTCGGGCATCTTCACCATCGATAATCCCTTTAATAAGGGACATAAGAAAGACATGACAATCCCCCAGCGTCCAAACATGCCTTTGATTCCCCAACATGACTACTCCACATACCGATGGTTTTTTTCTTAATCGAACCCCTTAGAATGTACTGATAGGAGCGGCATAATTAAATGGTGTCCATGATGATATGGAGCCAGGAAGAGTTTCATGAAAAATGTATTAAATCTATGAGGAGTCCCAGATATGGTAATGTGTTCTAAGGAGGAATCCACGGAAGGGGTAACTGACATCCCATAATCCTGTTTCGATCAAGGAACAGACATCCCTGAATAAAGAACAGATGTAGCCCACCATTTGAAAGTGGGAATACAGGACAAAAGTTGTGCGTCCTCCACAAACGGATGTGCACGTGCCCCGAAGAAAGCATCAGAAATAGAAATAATGAACCTGACATGAAATTATTCTCCATGATATGGATATTAGTAGTTCATGGGGTGTTATTGGATTGACATGTCACCAGATCCAGCTATCCGGTGCCGGCCCCCACCATGAAAATAGAGGTCCATTCATGAAACTCACCATAATTTGGGGAATTAGAACACTGGACATTATGTTCTGTGACGTAGTCATCATGGATCCATCTTACCGGTCATGGAAAATGGATGGCGTTGTGGCAATGGTCGTAGATTCCCCTTTCTTTCGGCACTAATGAGTTCTTCTCTCTGCTTCTCAAGAATCAGGTTGTTTCCACAAGAACAGGATCACTGCCCGCCCCCTACGCAGGGGCAGAGGCAATAATAGAATAGCTGCTCAGCCAAGATTCACCGCTTCCGCAATGGCTTTTACATCCATGATCTTGGGGTGACCACACCCCATCTCCCCATCGGAAGTTATCCAATGAAGGGTAATTAATGACCTTGTACGTCATTACGAGGAGTAGGGAATAATACCAACTCGGGACATGGCCCTCTTGGACATGGAGGCATATAGGACCCGCCATCAATGCCACCCCCAAGAGTCGCACTGGGAGCCGCTGATCCCCACCACAAAATTCAATTGTTTCGGGAGCCTACATCCCAAGCGCTTTGACGAATCCATGACTTACGATGATGAGTTGGGTGATGTCCTGGCCAGCCTGGTCTGAGTCTCATCCTTAGGGATCCCAGGAAGGGCCCCAACCCAGCCACATCAGCATCGTCGCCCATCTTTATAGGAGGTGCAGGTATGTTATGCACCTGCACCACCAGCATCGGCTCATCCGACCCGACGCCAACGTCGGGCATGTGCTGAGGATGCCCACCAGGGGGTGTCAACGTCGAAAACTACTGTGGCCAGAGCTACCGCTGACGCATACCATCAGGTCCCTACACACACTGAATAGGGATGCTTACACACCCAATCGGAATCGAGGCCCCAACCGCCCCACTGGTAGGCTGGGTCAACTCTCCTGGTCGGAGGCTTGAGTAGGGGTCACCGTGAACCAACCCATAGTAATGCCACCATGTACGGAGGTCCTAGTTGTACCAATACCATATAGAGTGTGGTTCTTACCTTCTTCGAGGATCCGCATGGAGTTCTGCCCCGTGTTACTCCAAATTTGAATGAAGGTCTTCCCCATGACGGCAATGTTCTGTATGGAAGCCTCTCTCGTGCCCATCACACTGAGTATGGAGTCCTTTCACCTTCCCCCAACCATCGATATATGGACATTCCTCATCTTGTCCCTCTCCAATGTGGGGATCCTCCCTACATCCTTTCCGTAGCTGTAGAAGGTCATCCTCGCCCCGACAACGAGAGGGGTGAAGGACGACCTCACTCCACACGCACCAAGCATGGAGGTCCTCCCAATGCTCCTCCGGGTTCCAGTGGAGTTTTTACTCGGTCTAGTGCTATCCATGGAGGTCCTACCCATGTCCCCATTGAAATTTGCCCCGGTGCTCCTTGCACCCTGGCTATCTTGTGTGGAATCCTTCCCCACCCCAACACCAGTGCTTCTGGAGGACCCCTTATTGGAAATCAGCCCTGTCCAAAGGAGCCACCCAGGGGCAGGAAGGTCAGACATTGCCTCCACAATAAGAATATGATGCACCGGATTTATGTATACATTTCCATATATATAATTGACAATAAAAAAATGTTTTCAGAAAATATCTATTTTTTATGAACATATTCTTTGATTTTGGTGAATCTATTTACTTTCAAGAGATTTCTGGAAAAATACACGGATCAAGGGAAGTCTGTGAAAATTTGGAAACTACACGGCATGTACTTTTATACACTCCATGTACTTCCCGAAAAGGACACGGACCAAAGTAGGGAGAACATTCCCATGTCACTAGGCAGAGATACACGCAGTGTGGGGTGGCATTACATGCCATGTACCTCTTTCTAGAAGCGTTGGTTGCTGAGAAAAGTCTACACACCCAATGTGGTCGTTGAAGGAGACACGGCGTGTTTGAAATTCTACACGCCATGTATGCCACTCTAGAAGGGGCTAGTGGCCAAAATTATGACACTACACACCATGTATGGAGGTGCTACATGCCGTGTACACCCAACCACCAGGAGGAGCCATGTCCAAAAGTCAAAGACGACGTGCTAGGCCGCCTACCTGTGGAGAAATTGGCTCCAAAGCGCATTGATGAAAATTACATGGCTTGTAATTTCTATACATGTCGTGTAAATTATTATTCTATAAAAAGAGGCCTTGGCCTCCGGATTTGAGAAAAAAGGAGAACCATTTTATAGGAGAGAGAAGATCTGCTATTACCATTTCCGAAGCTACCTATGTGTCGTCACTCTACTATTCCACTTTCTGACACCCTACCATGACACCTACACGATGAATCTGTCAGGTATCACGTGTGTCATCTCTCTCCCACTTTCTATGTTTAACTAAACCCCTCGTGTTGGGGCTGTGAATGATGGGATCATAATTTTTATGTTGTTTTATATAGTTGTGTTTGAATCGTTGTAATTCATATTACTTTTCTTAAACCACTATCTAATATAACTAAGAATTCTGAGCCGGACCAAGGGAAGGATTCTCAGCGATACAAAAGAAAAGTAACGGTGAAATCATCCATGACAATTGGATGGATTTCACAAATTCAAATAATGGACCGAACATAATAACGAATTAATAACACTGACCTCCGGACCAAGGAGTCAACTGTTCTAATTCAAAACAAGAGGAACAAGACCAAGGAAATCATGTAACAAAACGAAATCCAGAATGATTGAATTATTATGAACAAAAAAACCATTTAAACATCCTACAAAAATACTCCATAATCACCAAAGCCCCGACACGTCTTTAATTCCTATTTTAAACTCTTTAAATTTAAACGTTGTTTTATTTTAAAACTGTTAATCATTTCTTCAAAGTAAGACAATGTAGTTTCAATTAAAAACCCAAAATCAACTCAATCAACATTAAATTATGCATACTTTACCTAATTAAGTATAAACTCAAATGAATCTATGCACGCCATTGTTCCATGGGGGTCGACCCTAAACTTATGCTATACTAAAGTGTTAAGAACGGGTAATTAATTTGGGACGCATATAACTTTAGTCAATGACAACTGAGACCAAATTTTGGCATTGTTGTCGGGGAATCCTTTGGTTTTAGTGCTAATATTTTAATTGTGTTAATTATTGATATATGTGAAAATAAATATCAAAAATTATCAAAAATCTCTTATCTAATACAATTTCAATTTTTCTCTTTTCTTTTTCCCTTTTACGCCTGGATTTCGTTTTTGTGTTGTAGAGAGCATAAAGTGTATGTTTAGACATCGTACCCGATCCAGAAGCGCCGAATTGTTGGAATTAGTTCCGCTTGATCTGGAAATCGAACGGACCTTGCCAGATCATCAGCGTACATGGACAGAAACTCACAACCATCAACCACAACCCATGGCGAACAAGGAAGAGAGAGCACTAGCCGTAGATGTTGTGACTGAGCATCAGTACCAGGATCAGCAGCCTCCCGCTACTGGTCTACCAGGGCAACCTCATAGAGCATTCACGGAATTCCTCCAAAGTTATTACCAAAGGCTTCTGCAAAAACTCTTCCAACTGCCATACTTCGCCCCTCAAGGAAAATTAATGAAAGCTCCACCCCTTCAGCAGCATCCTCCAAGATGTACCCTTATAAAGTACGGTCTTTCTTCGATCCATGGAGCTGACACGGGCATCGTTCGTCCCTCGATCTAGGCTCCACACTTCGAGATCAAGCCTACTATCATGCAGCTGATCCAGAACACAGTTCAATTTGGAGGTCTGGCCAGTGAGGACCTGAACACTCATCTCTCCAACATTCTGGATATCTACGACACCTTTCGGTACACCGGCGTGTTCGAAGACACCATCCCTCTTCACCTATTTCCCTTTTCATTACGGGATAAGGAGAAAGACTGGATCAAGGGGCTACCACAACAATCTATCCTCACCTGGGAGGAGAAATCCGAGATGTTTCTATCCAACTACTTTCCACCATCAAAGACGGTGACACTCCGGAATGAGATCCATAATTTTAGTAGCACGACTCCGAGTCATTGTATGAGTCCTGGTATTGCTTCAAATAAATGTTAGAAAAATGCCCTCACCATGGACTCCCACTCTGGATGCATGTCCAGACCTTCTATGGAGGACTTAACACGAATACCAAGTCTGTGGTGGACGCTGCTGTCGGAGGCACAGTGATGTAGAAATCCCCCGAAGAACTATTCGAACTACTGGATGAAATGTCTGCCAACAGCTTACAGTGTCACTCCGAGCGGGGGACTCAAAAGTGAGGTATGCACAATATTGATGCTACCACTTTGTTTTTTGCTCAGTTGGAAGCTGTGTCCAAGAAAATCGACGCATTGAACCTCAAAAGAGCATCTCAAGTTCTTGCAGTGCACCATCCAGCGTGCAGTGATTATGGTGATAACCACATCATGGGAGAATTCCCGGGTTTGAATGGAGGCCCTTCGACGAGCGAGGTGAGTTATGTTGCCCAAAACCGATGGCCCAACCAATTCCAGCAATACCAGAACCCAGCATGGCAAGATCAAAAGAACACAGGCTGGGGCCAACAACAACAGAATCCTCCTCCCAATCGACCGCCCATCTACAACCAGCCACTGTACCAGAACCAATAACAAAGGCCGCAACAACCCCATAAGGGTCCTTATCAGCAACAAGGGTATCAAAACCCTCGTCCACATCAGCCACGACAACCAATTCCTCTACCGGCTCAACAACCGCCTCAGCAGGAAAACACCTCAAGGTTAGAGGATATGATAACTAAATTCATATATACTGCTGAGACTCGGTTCCAAAATCATGAAGCTTCAATTCAAGGCTTGGAGATCAGATTGACCAGCTGGCAAACCAACTTTCAGGGAGACGGCCCGGTACACTACCGGGGAACACCGAAAAGAACCTACGGGAGGAGGCTAATGTGATCATGCTCCAGAGTGGAAAAGAGATCCAACAGAACCAATCAGCAAAGCAAGGTCCATCTACATGCACTGTTGATGAAAAAGGTACCTATACAAACCACTCCTCATCCAAAATCCTTCAGAAGGAGGCTTTCTAGAATAAATAAAAGGAAGTAATCAGACCATTCAAGTGTGCCTTACTTTTTCCGGAAAGATTGATGCAGAGAAAGCTGGACCACCAGTTCAGCAAATTCATGGTTGTGTTCAAGAAGCTACATATCAACATCCCATTTACAAAAGCCCTGACTCCGATGCCCACCTACGCCAAATTCGTGAAGGAAATCGTCTCGAATAAGAGGAAGATTGAGCATTTGGGCGTTATTTCACTAATAAAGGAGTGCTCCACGGTGGTTCAACATTCTATTTCTCCCAAACTCCAAGATCCAGGTAGTTTCACCATTCCTTATACTATTTGATCTTGTGAGTTTGGGAAGGCCCTCTGTGACTTAGGGGAATGAGTGAACCTCATGCCCCTCAGAGTTTTCAAGAAGCTGGGACTCAATGAGCACAAGCCTAGCCACGTAGCCCTTCAAATTGATGATTGATCCATCAATCACCCGAAGGGACTATTAGAGGACGTACTGGTCAAAGTGGGTAGGCTGATTCTCCCTGCTGATTTCATCATCGTTGATATGGGGGATGACTAGGAAGCACCTCTTATACTTTGAAGTCCTTTCATGGCAACTGGGAAGGTATTGATCGATGTGCACCAAGGGTAGCTTATTTTTTGGGTAGGTGATGAAAGAGTTTCCTATAACGTCCTCAAAACCGTCAAACATGATTCTTTATTAGATCATTAGGACTGTTATGCAGTGTCCACCATGGTTAATCATTTTAGCGAACAAGGGGATGATCTGGGATGTTCTTTTATTTTGAATAATTTAACTATTCTAGATATTCTATTAGAAGAAGCTCTAGAAGACTTGAAATTCATAGAATACCAGGGTGACCACTATTGGCAGCGTGCAGTTTTTCCTGATAGTTTGGAACGGGACGAGGTGCAGCCACTTGTGCCTTCGATTTTAAAGGGGCCTGAACTCGAACTGAAGCCTCATCCGTCTTCTCTCAAGTATGGGTATCTAGGACCCAATCAAACTTTGCATTTTACACTTAATGCACAACTATCACAGGAGCAGAAAGATGCACTTTTGAAGGTTTTCAAACAGTAAAAGCATGATATTGGGTGGACAGTCGCTGATCTAAAGGGAATCAGCACTACCATTTTCACTCACAAGGTGTTACTTGAAGAAGGTGCCAAGAAATGTCGGCAACCACAATGGTTCTTGAATCCTCCCATGAAGGAAGTTTTCAAAAAGGAGGTAATCAATTTATTTGTTACATGCATCATCTTTCCCATCTCGGAAAGTATGTGGGTGAGCCCTCTCCATGTGGTACACAAAAAGGGAGGTATCACTGTGATTTAAAATGAATAGAACAAGCTCATCCCTACACACACTATCACAGGTTGGAAAGTCTGTGTGGATTACCGGATGTTAATCGATGCCACCAGAAAGGATCACTGTCCCTTTCCATTCATGGATCAAATGTTAGAGAGACTAGCAGGGCACAACATCTATTGCTTCCTCGATGGTTTTTTCGGTTACATCCAAATCTCCATTTCTCCAGAGGATAAGGAAAAGAGCACATTCCCTTGCCCCTATGGCACATTTTCTTATTGATGGATTCATTTTTTCATGTGTAATGCCCCCGCCACCTTCCAGCGCTGTATGCTGGCCATCTTCCATGACATGGAGGAACGAATCTTGGAGGTATTCATGGATTATTTTTCCGTTTACGGAAAATCATTCACCATTTTTTTTTCGACACTTAGAGCTTGTTTTGGAACGATGTGAGCACACTAACCTAGTCTTGAACTGTGAAAAGTGTCATTTCATGGTGAAAAGTGGCATAGTCTTTAGCCACATAATTTCAATGAAGTGGATGGAGGTGGACCCGGCGAAGACCGAAGTCATTTCATGACTACCTATACCGACTTCTGTCTGAGCCATTTGCAGTTTCCTCGGGCGTGCAAGTTTTTATAGGAGGTTCATCCGCGACTTCTCCAAAATATCCCAGCCCCTCATCAATATTCTAACCAAGGATTCCATATTTGAGTTCGATGTGACATTTGTCAGATCTTTTGAGCATCTCATGCAGCTCCTAGTAGAAGGTCCAGTTATGATTTCTCCCAACTGGGAGGAACAATTTGAGGTGATGTGAGATGCGAGCGACTATGCCGTGGGATCAGTCTTGGGAAAGATACATGACTAGATTTTACAACCTATCTATTATGCTAGCAAGATGCTCAATGAGGAACATATTAACTACACCACCGCTGAAAAGTAGTTGCTTGCAGTGGTTTTTTCATTTGACAGGTTTTGTTCTTACTTAGTGTTATCTAAAGTTATTGTTTATACTAACCATGCAGCACTAAAGTACTTACTCAAAAAGAAAGATGGGAAGCCTCGATTGATACGCTGGGTACTCCTCTTACAAGAATTCGATCTTGAGATCTGAGATAAGAAAGGGAGTGAGAACATCATTGCTGACCATCTCCCCCACCTCAAGTTTCCTCATTTGGAGAAGGAAGATGATCGGGAGATCAGGGAGGAAATTCCTGATGAGAACCTCTTTTCGTTCAATGAAACACCTATTCCATGGTATACTGATATCACTAATTTTCTGGTTACAGGTGTCGTTCACCCCGACCTCTCCTTCCAGCAAAGGAAATGATTTTTCTCTGATATGAAATGGTACTTATGGGAGGATCCTCTTCTATTCTGATCCTGTGAAGATGGAGTGATCCACCGTTGCGTCCCAGAGAATGAAGTTCACGGTGTCCTGGAGTTCTATCACGCCTCACCAGTAAGAGGATATCATGGACCAGACCGTACCATAGCTATGATCATGCAGTTTGGATTTTTCTGGCCCACCATGCACAAAGATGACAGGGCCTTTGTTTCCTGTTGCGATCGGTGCCCAAGGACCTATAATATGGGACATATAGCCGAGATGCCCCACCACCCATTCCTGCAGGTCGAGATTTTTGACGTTTGTTGCATAGAATTAATGGGTCCCTTTCCCCCATATCTTGGGAACATTTATATCCTGGTCTGCGTCGACTATGTCTCCAAATGGGTGGAAGCCACTTCTACAGCTCACGACACAGCCAAGGTAGTAATTAATTTCTTAGAGAAAAATATTTTTAGCAGGTTTGGAGTTCCACGAGTACTGATCAGCGATATAGGGACCCACATCGACAACACACTGATGAGAGGAATACTATAGAAGCAATGGAGTAAAGCATCAGATGGGGAAACCATATCATCCCCAGTCCAGTGGACAGGTAGAGCTCTCCAATCGTGAGCTCAAACAGATCCCAGAGAAAACAGCAAACACTTCATGGAAGGACTGGTCCAAGAAGTTAGATGATGCCTTGTGGGACTATCGGAGTGCTTTCAAAACACCACTGGGAATGTCCCCATTCCGCCTCGTCTATGGAAAACCCTGCCATTTTCCAGTAGAATTGGAACACAAACCCTACTGGACTATCAAATCCCTAAATTATGATCTGAAGGGAGCTAAAGAAAAACAGAAGTTCCAACTGTCAGAACTAGATGAGATCTTGATTAGAGGCATACGAGAACGCCAAGTTGTAAAAGGAGAAGAAAATATCCATTCACAACCATATGATTTCATGAAAATCGTTCCAACCCGGTGATAAGGTACTCCTCTTTAATTCTCATCTTCTCTTATTCCCAGGGAAGATAAAGTCATGATGGTCGGGACCATTCCACGTTGTACGCACATTCCATCATGGAGCGGTAGACATTTCTAGAGAAGACGGTCAACCATTCAAGGTAAACGGGCAATGGTTGAAAGCTTACCATCCTACAGACAACATGGTGGGAATGTTGTCCACAATACTCCTCAGGTAAGCAAGGTAAGTAGGTCGATCCAATGACCTAAAACAAAGGCGCTTCCTGGGAGGCAACCCATAGGTTACACGCCGTGTCCCACTTATATACATGGCATGTACTTATCTTTTTTTGTCATCTTAATAATATAAATCTCTAGAATTACAAATAAATAACCAGGGATGATGTCGGTGCTGATGGCAAAGTCACTGGAGTTTATTCGAGCCGTCCTCATTTTGAATCCTTATGACCTACCTTCGGCACGGGGTTCCTCATTTTATTTAAACGAAGTGTATGGTATTTTCCATATAAGTATATATATAAATGTGTTTAACAAAACCCATGATGTGGATGGAACGATTGGCTAGAATCGTAATCCGGTTTCAAAAGACCCCGGTTCAAATCCAGACAGCCGTTCCATTTCCATTATTTGTTCTTTTAATAAAACCACTCGACGTGTATCCCGATATACACCGTTTGAGCCATAGTTTTTCAAATATAAATTAAAAACGTTTTAAAAATAAGAAATTTCATGCGGGTGATGTTGGCGGATTTGCAGAGTCTCGGAACCAGGATCAAAAGACCTGGTTTCGAATCGCACTAATCTCCCCACTTCACCACCATCCTTTCATAAATAAAAACCACACGCCATGACTTTCTTTCTTTCCATGTGTATATTCCGTATAGAATAAATATATATATATATAATAAATATGGACAATAGAACAACCTTTGCTCTAGTGGGTGAGGGCGTCTGTTCGAATCGACCGATCGCCAGTTCGAATCTCGCCCCAAGCACCGGACCAAATGTTGTACTACACTTTTTCTCGTTTTAAAATACACGGTGTTTATTTCTCGATATACTTCATGTATTGATTTATTTATAATAGAATTTGTTGATATATCTATTTTATTTTAATTATTAATAATTATTATATAGTTTACTATAATAATTATATTTATTTATATACTATTTGTAATAAAAAAAACAGGATACACGGAGTGTACCATACATACACACCATGTACCTCGGCTATATAAGCCATGGTCCACCCGGATTGACGCCGTGTCACGTGGTCTCCCCATTTCCTACCCTCTTCCCATTTTCTTTTCTAGAATGCCACCCGAACCCCCTTCTCCAGATCCGTTGATTTTGGGCGTTTCAAGTTCTGATTGTTCTCACGTTGTGATCTTCGATCCAGGTACACCATTCTACACCCTCTTTTTCAACTTTTTAGACTTGTTTAGGATGTCTTCCAGATCGGCCGACCGTTTGGCTTCTGGCGGTACATGACCACGAAATGAAGAACACACGTCGTGTACTTCTTTACACGACCACACACAAAATATGTTGAAATTTGAATATACACGGTGTGTCTGTTATGTACACACCGTGTCATTTTCATCGTGACCGAGTATACCTTTGCACACGACCTCACCCACCAATATCATACATAGAATATATGTTCGGTACACACAGTGTAGACAATTTCCCTTTGCCCCTCCGTGTGTGGATCATAACACAGCCTATCACCCCATGTTCCAGTACACGGTGTGTGTGTTCGGTACACGTCGTGGCCTTAATATCTATATTCGGCCCGTGTTTCCCCTCTACACGGCCTCTCACCCTATATTCCTCTACACGACGTGTCTGTCGGTACACACCGTGTCTGTGAGACGTTTGACCAGCCCGTGTCTCACCCTCTACACGGCCATGTTCTTCGTGTGCAGTCCATGCCGTGTCCAGTACCAACACGGCGTGTATTTTTTTCTCTGAACTGATAAAAACATGGTCGTTTCATTTGTTCCACACGACCACCAACACGTTGAAAGAACACGACGTGTATGTTCGGTATGCGCAGTGTACTTTTCCATGGTCTGTTTTCCTCCCTCGGCATGTCTGTCCAGAGAACACGGGATACTCTCCATTATTGACTACACGTCGTGTACTATGGAGTACAGTCCGTGTACTTTTCTTTTTTACTTTTCTCACATTTCCTTTGTTTTTTTTCTTTCCTTTTCCTTTTTCTTCTGTTTTGTTTTCTATTTATTTCTATTTCAATATATGGCATATCACGATCCTTCGACCGGGAAGCGGCCAGCCACTACTACTGAGGGCGAGGAGTCCAGTTATCATCGGATCCGACTCTGACCACCGACGCAGTCAGACCCGGACAGTCCGGTCATTGATCTACTTCCATTGGCCATTCTGCCACCACTCACTCCCTCAGATGAGGTCGGGCTTACTTCTGGTGCACCAGCTGCCCCTTTCCCCATACTATCATCCGCAGCAGTTGGTCCCTCTTCGAGCACACCTTCCACTGAGCCACCTCCTACACCAGGAGATCCACCTCCAGAGCCAGATAATGCAGCTGCACTGGCACTTGGGCCGGGACCTGCAGGTGCTCCCTATCCCTGCACGGTATTCCCGGTCACCGACCTCACACACGACAGGTTTCGACGCTTCCCTCATCGACCGATACCATTGAGTGACTGGTACCTTGACAGCATCATCCTGCAGCGGCTCGGTATTTGGGAGGAGTTGGAGATACTTCTCGGGCACACCACACTCCTCGATATTTTCCAGGTCAGTACTCCTGTGTTCCGTGATTTATTTTTGGAGGTTGTGGCTTCGTTTGAGTTCGATGGAGTGGAGTACCGAGAGACACCATGCGATGTTGTGACATTAGTTCGATTCCGGCTAGGCGGCCGGTGTTTTTCACTGACGATGACAGAGTTTTGGCCGAGGGTGTGGCTTCTACCCCCATCCTATCACCCCACCCCCCATTTCTGACATGACCTGGCCTGAGCACTCTGACCTCATTTCCATGTGGCAGGAGGTCGTTGGGCCTGACCACCTGTACTCCCCCACATCCCAAAAGAGCAAACTTATTGCCGACCCCATCGTTTGCTTCACCCACTGGTGCTTCAGCGCCATCCTATTCTCCCGCCACGAGGATATGGGGGTCGTGACCGGCCGTGACATGGAGCATCTTACCTGTGTCATCTGGCACGACTACCCGGACCTCCCCTATCATGCCGCCTCCTATTTACACTCCATGTTTACCGGCCGTCAGGGCAACCTGAACGACGGGTTTTACACCACCCGTCTTGCCCACCACATAGGGGTATTTGAGCCCTTATTACCTCATGAATTGATAGGTTCTCCCCAGTGTATGGAATTCTTCATGCTCATTCGCATGGGATTGGTTCGGAAGTAGGGGGTGCCTACATCCTTGCTCAGGCTCAAGCTCCACCACCTGGTGACCCCCCTGCCCCAGCTGCTGACCCCTCTCCTCCCTCCCCACCCCCTCCCATTTTTCCACCTCACCCACCTCCTACTGACCCCACTTCTTCTGACCTTCCTTCTTCTATCCCATCCCCCATCCCACCTACCCCCACAACCTCGGTCGATCCGGCCCATTCCCTCTACCTAGCCATGATGGAGCAGAAGTTAGTTCGTACCATCAGCAGCCAGGACACCATTGCACGCCATTTGATTCTTCTGGACGGTCTCTAGGACCTTATGGGGAATCTGTTGGAGCATATTGCTTAGCATCTTGGTTTTCCACAACCTCATCCACTAGCATCTGCCTCCGTTCTAGGCCCTTCCATTGCTGCTCCACTATCTCCTACGCCGGCCACTGATTCCATTCTGTTGACTACGGTGAGCCCTGCTGCTACCACTTCTGCCGGGCCAGGGCCTGCTACTGAGCTATCTTCGCCGAGTCTAGCACCTACGGCTCCTACTTCTTCAGTTCCCCTTCCCGATGCAGAGTCTGGGCCTCCCACATCCCCGCCTCCTGATCCATCTTTACCGGCCGATTCTGTATAGGATGATGCATCCCCTATGGCGACCACCAGATAGTGACATTTTTCTTTATCTTAAATATCTCTTCTGTCATTTTCTATGCTGTGATGTTGTGCATGTTTGCAGTTTTCTTTTTCCTCACCAGTCACATGTATCATGGAGCACCTTGGGCATCACTTTTTCACAAGGGGTTTTTTTTCATTTCTATTTTCTTTCTTTTTGGGTTTACTTCTTCCACTACATTCCCTCTTTTTGTCCCCCATTTCTCCCCGTTACCCACCCTTTACCTTAATATTGCACTTGGTGGACCATGTGAAGTATTAAGTGTGGGGGAGCATCTATATATTTCCCCTTAGTCATTGCCCTTAAAATAATCTAGGAGACATCATTATTAGACTCTATATTTTAATATGTATAGAAATTTTGGTTAATCATTCTTATAAATGCTAGAGTTATCAGTAGGAACTTTTGGAAATATTGCATTCTTATTTTAGTTATTAATCATTTTAAATTGATTGCTTATATAGTTTCAATTGCAACTTTTCATCCTTGACTAAATTATATTGATTAGTATAATCATTTATATGAATTTCATGACCTAATTGCCCCTTTATTTTTCCACTCCAGAGAGGTATTCTAAACCCTTTTTGATATTTCTTTTCTAATACCGTCTTTTTTGAGAGATTCATAGGATATGCATCACTACTAGAATTTGTAAATTTTCTTTTCAAAACATGAAGAAATTTTTTGAATTACATTAAAATGATTGAGTCATTAGATTGTTTCAAACCCTTTATCTTGAGACATACCCAACATTTAATCTATGTTATTCCCATAGAAGCCATGGACAACCTTCTATTGGAAGCCACGTTAGAAGCCTATTTCCCTTCCTGCCCAATTTCTTTTTAAACTATGAATGATTATTCGTTTCAGCATTAAATAGAGAGTTGACAATGCATGGTATATTTTGTGAATAACCATGAAATACAGTGTGGGGGAGAGCCTCTTGATTATTTGGGGTAGAATGGGTCACAAAAATCTACACATTGTATTCATAAGTGTTTCCCTTATGTTTAAAAAAACAAATAAAAAGGGAACCTTATGCTTATTTTCCCATGAATCCTACTTGCCTAAGGAAGATGGGGACGATTACAAAAGAATTTGAGTGAGCTTTTGAAGGAAGTATTATCAGTGAGATTTAATTTGAATATCATACAATGTTGTTTAAAGGAATTAGCCTTCCTTTATCAAGACTCAGAATATATTTTCACATCTATACCTACCAACCCTTAGCCATAAAAACATCTGATCCTTATTGATAAATCCCACATGATTTTCGTATTTCAATTTTTCTAAAGTAGAGAAGAATATATCTTGAAAACCTATGGATAGAGTTTATATAACTTAGATTGAGCATAACTCTGAATAAAAATATCTTGAGTGTGGAGTGTAAATTTGACTGGTATGGTAAATCATCAAATGACATTCTTATTTTTGAAAGGATGAAAATTGTGTTGAAAGAAGATGAGAGTAGTTAATTTCATTATATATGAGTCATGATTTTAATATCTTTTGAATTAAGTCTCTTTGTGCCTTTTATAATTTTTACTCAGTAACTTTATCAGTTATTCGTTTGATTAATTAAACACCTTCCTTTAAAAGTATAGGCTCTCTTAATTAGATGTTGAGATTTTTCTTGTGGGCAAGAAAATGACTATGTGTGGGGGAATTTGATGCACCTGATTTATGTATACATTTACATATATATAATTGACAATAGATACATATTTTCAGCAAATATCTGTTTTATTATGAACATATTCATGGATTTTGGTGAATCTGTTTACTTTCAGGAGCATTCTGGATAAATACAAAGATCAAGGGAAGTCTGTGAAAATTTTGAAACTACACGACGTGTACTTTTATGCACACCGTGTACATCCAGACAAGGAAATGGACCAAAGACGGGAGAACACTCCCATGTCACCAGGCAGAGATACACGCCGTGTGGGGTGGCATTACATGCAGTGTACCACTTTATAGAAGTTGTGGTTGCTGAGAAAAGTCTACATGCCCAATTTGGCCGTTGAAGCAGACTCGGCGTGTTTGAAATTCTACACGACGTGTCTTCAATTCTAGAAGGGGTTGGTGCCCAAACGTATGACACTACACGCCATGTATAGCGGCACTACACGCCGTGTACACCCAACCACCAGGAAACACCATGTTCAAAAGTCAAAGACGGTGTGTTAGGCTGCCTACCCATGTTGAAATTGGGGCCAAAGAGCGTTGACGAAAAGTAAATAGCGTGTACTTTCTATACACGTCGTGTGCATTATTATTCTATAAAAAGAGTCATTGGCCTACAGATTTGAGAAAAAATGAGAACCATTTTAGAGGAGAGAGAATCTCTGCTATTACCATTTCCAAAGCTACCGAGGTGTCGTCACTCTGCCATTCCACATTCCGACACCCTACCTCGACACCTACATGATGAATCTGTCAGGTATCACGTGTGTCATATCTCTCCCACTTTCTATGTGTAACTAAACCCCTCATGTAGGGGCTGTGAAAGATGGGATCATAATTTTTATTTTGTTTTATATAGTTGTGTTTGAATCTTTGTAATTCATCTTACATTTCATAAACAACTGTCTAATATAACTGAGAATTCCGAGCCGGACAAAGTGAAGGATTCTCAGCGATACAAAAGAAAAGTAACGGTGAAATCATTCATGACCATTGGAAGGATTTCACTAATTCAAATAATGGACCGAACTTAATAATGAATTAATAACACTGTCCACCGGACCAAGGAGTCAACTGCTCTAATTCCAAACAAGAGGAACCAGACCAATTAAATCTTGTAACAAAACGAAATCTAGAATGATTGAATTATTATGAACAACACAACCATTTAAACATCCTGGAAAAAAACTCATTAATCACAACAGCCCCGAAACGTCTTTCCTTCCTATTTTAAGCTCTTTAAATTTACCCGTTGTTTTATTTTAAAAAAGTTATTCATTTATTCAAAGTATGAAAATTTAGTTTCAATTAAAACCCCAAAATCAACTCAATCAACTTTAAATTCAGCATACTTCTCCTAATTAAGTATTAACTCAACTGAATCTATGCACTCCATTGTTCCCTGTGGATCGACCCCGAACATATTCTATAATAAAGTGTTAAGAACCGGTAATTAATTTGGGACTCATATAACTTCAGTCAATGACATGCGAGACCAGAATCCAAGGAAGGTCTAGATGGAGATCAAACCGGTCCTCTTGTCAGACTCCGATGAGGAGTACGACTCAGCTTGGGAACCCTCCCCTTGCTCATCCGAGTCAAGGGTCGGGGTAGGAACAAGGCGCACAAGCCAGGTTCTCTCAGAATGCGAGTTCAACAAGATTCCTGCTTCCCTCTGTAGGTATATCAAGGAGGATGAAAATCTGGCGACCCTGTAGGCTACAACCATGCAGTAACCAACATTGTCACCGGAAGCACTCTCTACCTCTATAACAGATCACGGAGATCTATTCTGGGGACCAATGGTGGGAAAGCAGTAGCATGACCGACCTCTAGTAGCCATGGCCCCTGATCCAAGAACGTTAGTCGTCAGCCTGTCTTATCGTGATATAGCGGCCAGGATGCTACACTCTTCGGAATACAGCCCGAGAATCGGCGGCTTCTCAGCATGTTCGTTGTATTCTCCACCAGCCAGCCTGCCGTCCCAGCGGTCTTCCTCAGTACCGCTACCATTTCATCAGCCACCCCCATTTGATGAGTGGGGAAATGAAGGTCCAAAACCAGAATCTGATCCGAGGAGCATCTGGAACATCCTCGAAGCCTTCCACTTTCCTGAGGAGTTCTGGCCCACGACAACGCAGGATTTCAGCGTACCCGAGTACCTCACCAAGTGAGACATGATTTACCACAACCATAATTATCACATCATATTCATTTACAAATATCACATCATGTTCCATACTAAAGAGGATCGTGTGGTTCAGGTTCTGAGAAACCTGTTTCATTTTGAAACTTTATTGAAGACAAGACTGTTGCCTAAAAAATTATCATTTAAAACTCAGGGTGAGTATATGAATGAACAGTAAGGGTTTTTATATTAACCTTTATAACTTTTGAAAACATTATTTAAACCATTTAAAAAACATTATTCTTAAATAAAATCTATTACACATGTTCACATCATAAATGTTCTCAATTAAAACATGATATTAGAATTATAAGGATACACCATTTAAATAGAGACATGTTGAATACAAGAAATTATAACATGTATGAAATAAGAATATGTGTAAGCACAAATAAAATAGTTTTGTGTAATGAATGATCATATTTGCGTATAAAGGTAATCACTTCAATTTCATACATAAAATAAAAAAATCACTGAGTGCTATACATATGTCATGCAATAAACATTTACATTTTTGATTACTTATATGTAACAGTTCTTTACCATGGACATTAAAATAGTCTAATGCCTATCTGGATAGGTAATTAACATACACATAATTAATAAATTGAATACGAAGGACATTCTGAAGAATTTTCTCAAGGCCTCATCCAAGTCATCTAATTATTAAGGCCTCGGCTGAAACCCGTAAACTCTTTAACCAAATATTCTACTAGTTGAATATTTTCCTGGTTAATTAAATTACATATTCATAATGAGGGATGTGCATATGCCGGACTGTATCAATGTCTAGTGCCAAGAACTTGGAGCTAACTGTAACTGGACCCCAACCCGGAGAGCCTCTGTAACTGGACTCCAACCATGAGGGTCTGCTGTAACCATACCCAAACCTAGAGGGCTTACTTTTACCAGTCCCCACCCTAGAACATACAAGTTCAATGCATTCCTCATAACTCTAAATCAAGGTCCAAAACCACATTGATTTATTAAATCACTTATCATTCCCATGACACATTTTACCTGGTTTCTCATTTCACATTATTCAAAGTGCCCCATACCACTCTGAATAATTCGATAGTTTTTAAATTATCATGAATGATAAATTGTTTTATTATCACATAAAATAATAACATTACATATTTTCAATAGTAGCATGCATTTAATACATTAATAAACATGGTCATTATTCATGCTCAATTAATGCATTGATTCAAGGAATTGGAACAGAATAAATCATAATATGATAGGTAATATTTAAATTATAATTTTACCCATCGACATGCATAAAATAGTAAGGATTACATGCACATGTGATATTGACATAAAACACTCCAATAATTAATGGATGTGGTTACCAAATAAAATGATGGTTCATGAAACTATTTAGACCAATTGCTTAATGACCTCTTCAACTGGGTACATAATGAATAAAAGGTAAGACCAATGTTCCATGTGGGGTTTTAATTTCTTATTTCTTAATACATTTATTATAAATGAGGTGATAGTATGAGACTGAACCGTAACCTGCATCATTTATTATAAATAGTGGAGAGTAACTCATACATGTGAGTATGAAATTCCAAACCTCCAATATAAATACTCATGAACTGAGCACATTAATGAAAACATTTGAATTTCTTTTTGAGGATTTTATTTCGTATAAAAAATTCATTCAACATGACATGCATAAAAAGTTGTGAGTAGTCAAGACAAAAAG
Source organism: Viscum album (assembly GCA_963277665.1). Taxonomy (NCBI): domain Eukaryota; kingdom Viridiplantae; phylum Streptophyta; class Magnoliopsida; order Santalales; family Viscaceae; genus Viscum; species Viscum album. The sequence goes on along the minus strand of OY728119.1, from coordinate 1,726,816,687 downwards.
AAAAAAATTTCTTTTTAATGCCCATGTTTAATACTCCCTTCGCAAACTATAGAAATTTTATAAATATATAAATGAATCATGTTGGTATTAATGCGCACGTACACACATAGACGATTATGCAATGATAGAATACACAATGTTACTATTTATGTTAATTTCACAATTGAAACTTTATCAAAACATGGATTAAATTAGTAGGGTACAAATATTGATTTTTTTCAAAAACAACATTTACATTATGTGTATACAAGCATTCATGATTATTTATAATAAATTGTTACACATAGTGAATCCATACATCTTGGTTATTCATTAACATGACTCTCAAACTTATAAATATTTAACATGGGTATTTGAAGGCTATGTAAATCCGAGGGTTGTGTACATTATTCTAATATATTTTCATAACATGTATATGTATATAACTGATTATGTTTTTCAGGCGTAAAATAGTTTTTCATGGGGGTTTCCATATTTAGGGTTGTCAACACATTATAACTCAAATTCCTACAACTTTTAAGGAATATAATATCAATCTATTTGGAGAAGTTTGCTAGTTTTATAATTAAATTCAAATATATATATATATATATTCATAGAAGTTAAAAACAAGAAACATAAATACTAATCCCTTACCTAGCTTGAGGAGGTTCTCTTGAGACACTAGAAAACTCAGAAGACTAGGATGAGATTCATTGGAGGTTGGGTGCAAATAACCGAGAGGGTTCTTAAAATTCTCTAGTGAAGTTTTTATAATTGATACCTATAATGCATGAAGAAGGGATTCGAGGCCACATTTCTTATAAAAATAATAGGGTGAATGGTCTTCGTGGAAACCATGTGAGAGTGGAGGGTCTGAGGGCTAAAGGAGTGAAGAAAATGGTTATAAAATTGGGTCTATGGCTACTGTTTCAGGGCATGCCGCGGGGAAGAAGATAGAACCACTAGAAGAAAGTCGGGAGGAAAAACAACATCCCAGATCACAATTTCCTTTGATCCAAGGGTTGGGGGATGATCATGGTTTATAATTTTAACGATGGTTCAGATTTAATCCGAGCCTAATTGAACAACTCACATAAATGCGGTGATATGCCGTGATTGCTGAAAGCCAGACGCGGGATCAAGATCAGTGGCTCAGATCACGTGCGACACGATCCAATGGCCAGGATCTCATTTATCCAAAATATTTGGTTCCCACATCGAAATGGGAAGCCTATTTTTCTTCCCTTATAATCTTCGGCCTCCCTCAATGCTAGGAATAACACATCACACAAACAAGAGTCCTTATACATGGGCCTCCGCCTCCCCTGCAGGCCTCGGCCTACTTATTCATGCATTGTGGTGCGCCCGTGCTATGCGCACAAAACCGCTCATGTGTTCTACCATGCACAACACGGCATCACACCTGCGCTGCATACACACATGCGCTCCTCGAGTGACCCATGTCCGATCTCGGGCTAGCCCAGGCTTAGGCTGAGGGCTAGGCTTGGCCACCTTGTGTAAGCTGCCTCCCTTGGCCTGGTCAATAATGGGCTGGCCCTTATGAGCCCAAATTTAAAAAAAAAAATAAACATAACCTAGAATCATGGAGTTTAAGGAAAGTAAAACTATATATAAATTTCCTTTTTTAAAAACATGGATTTTTTTTAAATATTATAATTAAAGTGAACTATTTAGATTTTGTTTTAATATAATTTTCTAATGTTGCTTATAAATATTAACCCTTTAGCATAAAATGTCATAAAAGGACATAAATCCCTTGATAATTCACATTCAAGTGTCATTGTTATCAAAACATATTTCCATTAAATGTAATTAAACATAACATAAAAAACTGAATGAGAATAGTTACAATTAACATGAATTAATTACAAAATGTTTGATTTCCTTATTCCTTTTTACAAAACACCAATATATTATTCAAAACATTTCATTTCACCCTTATTGCTCATGGTTGTAGTAGTTATATTATTTTTTCCAATTAATAACTTAATTACATGATGGACTACAATATACTTATAATTTTCCACTTAATTGACCAATGAGCTCGATGGCTATATTTATAGTCGTCAGACATCCATGTTTTCCCAAGGAAACTGTTACATAAGAGTCTTTATAAATCCCGAACATAGATTGTCCTAACACTAAAGTTGATTGGAGAGGATGGTTAATGTCATACCATTGGTGATTAGTGTGGCTGTAGTGGTTTAGGTTGTTCTTATGCTCTTAATGGCGGATGCTAAGGACCCATATTATCTTCTCAGGGTTCTCATTGTTTTGGGAGGTCTCCTTGTAATTTAATATGATTTTTCATAAGTATCCTTGGTTATCTTATTTTCCCATTTGATCTCAGTGTGTTGTAAACTCTATAGTGTTCTTATTTCAATAAAAATCCTTACATCAATTTCATGAGCTTATTTCATTGCATCATATTATAATTTTTCCATAAGAGATAAGTTTGGTTCAGGAAATAGACAACATAAAAACATATAAATTACCATTACTGGAAGAAAAAGTTCTTGCGGTGTCACATTATTCACCCCTAAAAAGAATTGCATCCTTGTAATTCTATTAATAAACAGGAAAAGAAAATTCATAGATGATTATCATCATCAAAACGAGATATTTGGCTCGGTCAACGCAATACATTGGTTGGTATTCAGTTCCTCAGCTTCTCTAGCCTAGATACACCATGATCAGTATGTTCTGAACTCCAGCCCATGCATTCTACACTCAGGATTCCATATGGAGGCTTGAGAAGTAAAAAGTTCAGAGATGTCCGAATGGACATATTCTCTGATGCCCAACTAGAATACATCTCGCTCGAGATATTCGATTGGAATGATGCGGTTAAACAGAATAAGGATTAGGATCTAGAAGATAAAGGATCCTCTGATCTTCCCATCTTAGGAAGCCACTAGGAAACATGATTTGGAAAAAAAATTTGTGCCAGAGTGAAACACTGAAAAATCCCCCCTGATGTATCTCCCTCTTTGCCTATAATAGGGGTTTTCGGTAATGGAAATGGAGTGGAAGAAATGGTCATTCCCTTGACAGGAACGAAAGATCTCAGGGATGGTAGAAAAGCCAAACATGAATTGTCATTATCCTCGCAGGTTGAGGAAAGAATAATACTCCATAACTCATGATATGATTATGATATCATCCAATATCTCATCGGGTAGAGATGAGATATTTGTACGTGTGTCCATCTGAAAACATATTCATGAGAATTCAATTTGAATGTTAAGATAAATTATAGACAGTAATGAGAAAGATAATATTTCAATAAAACATAATATTGTTACTAAACAACAGTGCATGAGTTCCCTTATTGACAAACTACACAATCTCCACACAGAAAAGAAAAACACCCTATCTCCTCAAACCAAACACAGGATAAGAATTCGGGGTTAAACTCATGGGGGAACCTGTGACATCTCCTGAGTGTAGCATGAGGGGTATGAAGTTGGTAGACGTCAAAATATACGTGTTTCCTACAAAACAGTTGGGTGGAACCATCTTGCAACATTATGAAGTCCATCAACATTCCACAGAAGATATAGTTCATGATTTTACAACGATAGGCCGCTTGGAGGTCACCTGCAACAACAACTTCTTGAAAAGTGTCAAGGGCCATAAAGCCAAAGTCCTCACCTTCCGTGATCACTCGGAAGAGTCACCCATGGTACCTCCCCCGACGTACATAAGAGGGTAATTGTGTTATAATAATAATAAGGTAATCCAATACTAACCCCTGGTGTATCTGAATAACCCTAGGTGAGTATGACACATCATACCGGTGTTCGCACATCATTCAGATATGAGTATAGTTATGAAAATTCTAATGGCTAGATAAAGACACAATGGTCTCTAGAGCCTCAGCAGGGAGTGATGGTATATTGGTAGGAATATATTCATCTTACATCTAAAAATTATAATAAAATCACTTTGTATGGTTCAATCATAGCTATATATTTTTTATTACCTGGTTTTCCAGAATTGTTTGAACCTATCCTCTGTTACCATCTTTAAGGATCTAGCCCGCGAGTGCTCGGAGCTGGTGCCCATGATACATGATGTACCATAACCATAATTATTACATCATATTCATTTAAAAATATCACACCATATCCCATAATACAGAGGATCGTGAGGTTCAGGTTCTGGGAAACAAGCTGCATTTTGAAACTTCTTTGAATACATGACTGATACTTGAAAAATTTTCATTTAAAACATAGGGTGAGCATATGAATGACCTTTAAGGGGTTTTAAAATATAATTTAAATTTATTAAAAAAATTCTTTCAACCATTTCACAAAAAATGCTTCTTAAATAAAATCTATAACACATGTTCACATCATAAAGTTTGTCAATTAAAACATTATATCAGAATTATAAGGATTCACGATTCAAATAGAGGCATGATATATAAAACAAATTCTAACATGTATGAAATAATAATATGAGTAAGAAAAAATAAAATAGTTAATTGTAATGAATGATTAGAGTTGCACATAAAGGTAATCACTTTAATTTCAAGCATAAAATACTAAAATCACTGAGTGCTATACATATGTCATTCCATAGAATTTTACTTTTATGATTACTTATATGTAATGGTTCTTGACCATGGAAATTATTTTAGTCGTATACCTTTCTGGTTATGTAATTGACATACACCTAACGAGTAATGTGAATATGGAGGACATTCTGAAGCTTTTTTTCAAGGCCACATCCAAGACGTCTAATGATTAATGCCTCGACCGAATCCCAAAATCTCCTTAACCAAAACTTATAGTAGTTGAATATTTTCCTGGTTAATTAATTTACATATAAATAATGAGGTTAGGGAATATTCCAGACCGTGTGAAGGCCTCATGCCATGACCTAGGGGTTGACTGTAACCAGACCCCAACCCGGAAAGCCTCTGTAACCGGACTCCAACCCTGAGGGTTTACTGTAACCGCACCCCAAACAAGAGGGATTACTTTTATCAGTCCCCACCCCAGAACATACTGGGTCCAATGCATTCCTCATACCTCTAAATCAAAGTGCACATACAACTTTGATTTATTAAATCACTTATCATTCCCATGACACAAATTACCTGGTTTCTCATTACACATTATTCAAAGTGTCCCATACCACTATGAATAATTGGATACTTCATAAATTACCATGAATGGTAAATTGTTTGATTATCACATAAGATAATAACATTACATCTTTTCCACAGTAGAAAACATTTAATGCATTAATAAACATGTTCATTATTCATGCTCAATTTATGCATTGATAAAAGGAATTGGAAGAGACTAAATCATAATATGTTAGGTAATATTTAAATGAAAATTTTCCCTATAGAAATTCATAAAATATTAAACATTACTTGCACATGTGATATTTACTTAAAACACTCTAATAATGAATAGATGAGGTTACTAAATAAAATGATGGTTCATGAAACAATTTTGAACAATTGCTTAATGAACATTTATACTAGGTACATAATGAATATAAGTTAAGCCCAACATTTCGTGCAAGGTTTTAATTTCACATTTCCTCATACATTTGTTATTTACGAGATGATAGTATGAGACTCAAACATAACCTTCATCGTTTATTATAAATAGTGGAGAGTAAATCATACATGTGAGTACGAAATTCCAATCCTCCAATATTTATACTCATGAAATAAGAACCTTAAAGAAAACATTTAAAAAAATATGGCGAATATTTCATTTTGTATAAAACATTCATTCAACTGGACATGAATAAAAAGTAGTGAGTAGTGAAGGCAAAAAGAAAACAATTACATTTGAATACCCATGTTTAGTACTACATTTCAATCTATATTAATTTTATAAATACATAATAGGATCATGTTTTTATTCATGCGCATGTACTCACGTAGCTGATTATACAAAGCATGAATAAATAATGTTCTTATTTAAGTTAACTTTACACTTTTAAATTTATCAAAACATGGATTAAATAAGTAAGGTACAAATATTGATCTGTTTCAAAAACAACATTTACATTCTATGTATACAAGCCTACATGATTTGGTATGAAACTTTCATAGAAAAATTGAATCCATACATCTTGGTCTTCATTATCTTGACTGAAAAAATTAAAAATATTTTACATGGGTGAATGAAGGCTATGAAAATATGAGGGTTGTGTACATTATTCTTATATATTTTCATAATAATTATATATATGTATCTGGTTATGTTTTTAAGGCATAAAATCCGTTTTCATGGGGGTGTACATGTTTAGGATTGTCAACACATTATAACTCAAATTCATACTACTTTTATGGAATATAATCTCAAACTGTGTGGAGATGTTTCCTTGTTTAATAAGTAAATTAATATATGTATATATATATTCATACATCTTAAACCAACCAAGATAAAGACAAAACACTTACCTATATTGAGGAGGTGGGGGGGGGGAGGATCTTGGGAGACACGGTAATACTCGGAAGACAATGATGAAATTTGCTGGAGGCTGAGTGCAAAAAAACCAAGAGGGTTCTTCAAATGATCTGGTGAAGTTTTTATAATTGATTCCTATAATGCATGAATAAGGGATCTGAGGCCACTTGCCTTATAAAAATAATAGGGCGAAAGGTCTCTGTGGAAACTGTGTGAGAGTGAAGGGTCCGACAGAAAATTGAGTGAAGAAGATGGAGATAAAATAATGTGTATGGCTACTGTTTTCTAGCACACCATGGGGAAGAGGACAGTGCCGCTGGAAGAAAGCCTGGAGGAAAAACAACAACCCAGATCGCGACATCCTTTGATCCAAGGGCTGGGGTATGATCATGGATTATAAAGGTAAGGATGCCATATATTTAATCTGAGCCTGATTGAACTACTCACATAAATGCAGTGATATGTCGTGATTGTTGCACGTCGGATGCGAGATTTAGAACAGCAGCTCAGATCGCATGCAATGCAATCTGATGGTCGTGATCTTATTTTTCCTGAAAATTTGGTTCCCACATCAAAACGGGAAGCCGATTTCACCTCCCTTATAAGATTCTTCCTCCCGCAATACTAGAAATAACACAACAAAAAAAGGGGGCCTTATACATGAGACTCTACCTCCCCCGGAAGCCTCAGCCTACCCATTCATACATTGCCTTGCGCCCGTGTCGTGCGTACACAAGTGCTCGTTCTTGTTCCCATGCACACCGCGGCATCACGCCCACACTATATCCACACATTTGCTCCTCGAGATACCCATGCCCGATCTCGGGCTGGCCCAAGATTGGGCTAAGGGCCAGGCTTGGCCACCTTGACTGATCTACCTCCCTTGGCCTGGACAATAAAGGGTTGACCCTTATGAGCCCAATTTTTAAAAAAACATAATCTAGAATCATGAAGTTTATGTGATGTAATACTATATAGAAATTTCCCTTTTTTAAAACATGGCTTTTATTAAATATTAGAAGGTTAAAGTTCACTATTTAGATTTTGTCATAAAAGTATTTTCTAATGTTTCTTATAAATATTAAACGTTTAGCATAAAAGGTCATAAAAGGTTATAAACTCATTGATAATTCATATTGTAGTGTCATAGTGATAAATACATTATTCAATTAAAATAAATTAAACATAACTTTAAAAAAACTGAATGAAAATCATTACAATTAAATTACATTAGTTGCAACATGTTTTATTTCCTTATTCCTTTTTCAAAAAACCCCAAAATATTATTCAAAAAAATTCATTATACCCTTAATGTTCATTTTTGGAGTAGTTTTATAATTTTTCCCAATTTATAACTTAATTACATGATGGACTAGAATATTCTTATAAGTTTTCACTTAATTGACCAATGATGCCAACAACAATATTTATAGTCGTTAGAGTTCCATGGTATCCCAAGGAAACAGTCACATTAGAGTATTTATAAATACAGAGCATATAGTGTCCTAACACTCAAGATGATTGGAGAGGATGGTTCATGTCATACCTTTGGTGCTTACTATGGTCGCGGTGGTTTTGGTCGTTCTTATGCTCGTTATGGAGGATTCTAAGGACTCGTATTATCATCTCAGGGTTCTCGTTGTTTTGAGAGGTCTCCCTATAATCTTAATAGGATTTTTAATAAGTATCTTTGGTTAGTTTTTTTCCTCGTTTGATCTTGGTGAGTTTTGAACTCTATAGTGTTCTTATTTGAATAATCCTCCTTGCGTCCATTTCATGTTCTTATTTCATTGCATGATATTATAATTTGTCCATAATAGATAAGTTTTGTTCATTCAATAGACAACATAAAAACATAGAAATTACATTTTCAAGAAGCACAAGTTGTTCGGGAGTCACAGATCTGGCCGCACTCCTTATGGCACAACGCCCCGAGTCACCAGGTCACAGTGTGGACCTCTAGCAGCAATGTGTTCCGGGTATCAAGGTACTCTGGAAAATCATTAGGGAGGCTACCCCCATGTGAAAATCCAGGGATGAAGGCAGTATACCTCCCTCCTCTTCAGTCATATCTTGTGGCAGCCCGACTTGCAATGCGATATTGAGGACTTGCACCTTGGAAAGGTCGCAATAAACATGGATGATATTGGGTAAAAGGATGATGAGATAGGGATTCTCGATGGAGACATACCTCCAGGGGTTTTCCCACCATTGTTTGACCCATCGGGGAGGATTACCCATCAGAAGAGGAACCTCCTATGTATCCCTGCACCCACCGAGGAATTGTTACTTGATAGGAATGCCAGAAAGGGAAAAGAGAACATTGGAGGTTTCAAACACTTCGACTCATCCTCCTCAGAGCAGAAGACGGAGGAGGACCCCTAGAAGGCCACGATGCCCTAGAAAATTGCGAAGTAGAAGATATTGGTCAAAGAACTCCTAGATGAACACATTGAAGAGTGACGACCTGGTAATCCTAGGTCGGTGTAGTAGGGGCAGGGAGGACTACTTCTTGGCTAGCTACCCCTACGCAAACCTAATTATACGGTTTTTATGGACAGGCCTGAAGACACAAATCATGAAAAGATAGCACAATATGTCTCACCAAACCCTCCTTAATGGCATGACAATTCAAGGAATCCAGCACGGGCGCCTCTAGCTACCCCGCCGGTTGCTCCACCAGTGGCCCCAGGAGCTGTTGAGCCTGTTTACCGTATTGAAGAACCTGGAAACACGCTCGTGGGTAGGGATCCCTGCCAAGACAGAGACCCCCCCATCCATAGGATCTAATATCATCAATAATTTCCCACCTAGAGGTGTTGGAAACACGATAGGTGTCAATCACACCTGATGGAAAGCCATACACGACATGGGTGGATGATTTGTCATCGCCTCCGGGTTTCGGGAATCCCAACTTCTCCCACATTAATGGGACGGGGGACCTACCACAACACTTGGCCCACTTCCAATCAAGGTACAGGCCCATGTTGGGGACTCCAGCACATCAGGAGGTTGCCAAGCTCTGTTGTTTCATTTAGACACCGGAGGGGCTGGCATTATTCTAGTACAACCAGCTCCCCATTAGATCTATGACCAGATGGGAGGACCTTCACAGACAGTTCCTCTTCTAGTTCAGCTCTACCACTCGGAATACCATCATCACAGACCTCTTCAAGTAAAAACATAGGCCTGATGTGCGAGTGGCTAACTTTATCACCCAGTGGAAGTGGCTTACATACTCACTTGACATGCCACTGACTCAAGATAAATTACTTATAATGTTCATAGGAAATGTCAAGATAGAACTAGTTCCTTATCTGATCACCCATATCTACCTTTTAGGATTCTAAGACTTCTCTAATAAGGTCCAGCTCCTGGAGGAAGCCCAACAATAGGCCAGCTAGGCATGTCTCTGGCCTCCTGTAATTCCAGTGAGGAGAGCTGCCAGAGCTGAGCCCACCGCAGTGGCCCAAATAGAAGCCCTCAGACAGCTAGAGTTACAACCCGTGGCACTAGCCCCGCAGTGTCATAGAGGACCTCCACCTTAGGCATAGCCTCTGGCTCATCAGCATCCTCATAATCGGTAGGCACCTCGGCGTAACGCACTGCCACCACCGAAGTAGGACAATCATGGTCCAGCTACTTGATAGTCCCTTCTGGCTCCTCGTCAGGGCCAGGTTCCAAGGGCCCCCTACCCGGAAAGAAGGCACCAGACTTACTCGTGCGGTGTGAATCAGGTCACTGGTTTCTTCGGTATTGCCTTAGAGCTGGGGATTATATGCTTGCCTGAGTGCAGAATGCTGGAAGAGGTGAATCTCACTGATCGCCCCAACTACTTCCCTAATCATCGGATTCTGGGACACACCCTCAATAATTTCTATGTGTTTAAAGACTAGATCCCGGACCAGGTCGATAACAACATAGTCAGGCTAGGCCCACCCCTAGAGTAGGCAGCGTGCATCTTTTTAAGGACGAACAATAGTAGCGACAATGAAGGCGAGGGGAAGTCGGTTTCTAGTCGTGGATCCCAAATGAACAATGACTGGATGGCCTGAAAAACGGTCGCCCATACCCATGGAATCATCAGGACATGCCGGAATCAGTCAGATCCTTTAGAAGATGCGGCCACTGCTTCTATATCATCATCTCAACCGACCTCTTCCCATAAGAGTAGGCATCGACAGCATAAGAAAAACCAATGTTCCCCACTAATTTCATCGCCGCCCCGTAGACTCATGGAATTAATTCCCACTAATATTGGGATTCCTCACATAATCCGCCTAGTGGTGGATGATTCTTCGAGTGACAGTCAAGGGTATGCTTCGGTTAATACCGTCGAGTTGGTAAACCCCTATATTACTTCCGAAGAGGGGTAACTCTAGGAGAACATCCCCAACTTCCCCATCTGACGCCAACGTCGGTGAAGCCGTGGCTATATGGGTCATCGAGATGCATCAATCAGCACCTCCATGCAGGCCGTGCATGCCACTGAGACCCAAAAAGAGGCCCATCACAGTGCTCAGCATGCACAACCTCTTCATCTGGTGTCATCAGAATTGCCTCCACCACCATTCGTGCTACTGGATCAGGTAGAGATACCTCATCCAGGCCACGACCAATCTCGCCCGACTATAGAAAGATCTCAGTGTTCTTGACCTCATTAGTAAACTACTCTTCGAGATTCGACTAGTGAGAACTGGGATAGGGCCAGCACTAGCCAGCTGCCGGTCTAGCTGGCAGGGCCAGCCATGCCTCCAATCATAGAGCAGCCTCCCATAAGAAGAAGTTCACGCCTGGATCAGATTTACGATATTTTAATGAACCTTTCTGGCATCCCATCTTGGATTTACATCCTTGAATCCATTCGTCTGTCATCGGATATGTGTGAGGCCCTATTTGAGTCTTTATGAATCCCCCTCCAGTTTGAGACTGAGGTAGAAGTCGCATATGCCTTTCATGATGAAGCAGTTGATAAGGTCGAATGCCATGCCATAATTTTGTTCTCCAAAGAAGATGAATGCTCTCCCATACATGGGAACATCCTCCTGATGTACATCACCACCCAATTTTACAACATTTAGGTTCGCCGCTGTCTCATTGACAACGACTCTGGGATCAACATTATCCCGAAGTGGATACTACGGATGTTGGGGTTATTCAAAGATGACATGACTCCCTCCGATTTAAGGATCTAGGGATACGACAGGACAGAGAAAACCCCGGTCAGAAAGATATTTCTGAAGACCTAGATCAGAGGCCTAGTTTCCAGTATTGAATTTACGGTCATCTCCCAAGACACCGCATACAATGCATTGATGGGTAGACCATGGCTCCATCTGCACACGGCAGTCCCCTCATCATATAACCAGTGCCTCATGTACTCCCTGAATAGTCATGTAGGCATACTCCTAGGTAATGAATCTCATTTCTCCTCTAGTTAATTCCATTATATGGGTGATGACTATTACAAGAGCAAGGATAAGAAGATTCTAGAAAGTGAGGTTGATCCCTCCATGGTCACAACTAACCCCTGGGCTTGCCTGGATGATCGCTACATCTTCATAATCCATATATTGGAGGCCACGACCCATGACGTGGGGCTATTCTTTGTCGTCTCCGGTACAAGAGGAAGACATATTCATAAGTCCAAGCGTCGACGAAAAATCACTTCGTACTCCAACTCCAACCAGACCAAGGTGATCTTGGAACTTCCTACTCCCGTACGTTATCAGGATGTTCTCCCCATGGCCACAGTGATACGTCATAAGTGTCTGTTTCATTGGGATGGGAATTACTGTCTCAAGATGATGAGTCACTATTTATTTGACATCATCAAGTGTGGCCCCTTAGGCCGAAGACACGATGGGATTAGATCTCTTTCCTTTGTTGTTATGGTCTCAGTGGTGAATGAATCTCCTAATATGTTGTCTACTATTGTCACGGCTGGTACTAGACTTCCGTCAGGTTCTTTCGACCCAGGGGAAGCTCCACCCACTGGGAATCCCTTTTCTGGAAAGGAAGAAGAGGATTTGTATGTTTCTCCGCCACCTTTGAAGAAGGAATCTATGCCCCAATCGATGAACTGGTACAGGTAAACCGTAGTAGTGAGGTAGATCGATACCAACATTGATCAGTTCTGCCATGTCCCATGAGGAGAAATAGCTGCTTGTAGACATCCTCAAATAGTAATGTGACGTGTTTAACTGGAGATACAATGAGATACCAGGACTAGATAATCCGGTAACTATCCACCGTCTCGGTCTTCAAGGGAATCATCGCAGATTCAAGATGCCTCATAGGAAGATGAACCCTTCCCACGTTGCCATGGTTGAGGTTGAAGATGACAAGCTCATCAGAGCCAATTTCGTCAAGGAGGTCGAGTACCCCAAGTGTCCATCCAGCATCGTGCCGATCAGGATGAAGAATGGATAGATCAGGGTCTATATAGACATTCGTAATCTCAACCACCATTGTCCAAAGGATGATATTACCCTTCCAGTGACAGAATTATTGATTGATTCTATGGCTGGTTTCCAAACCCTCTCCTTCATGGATGGTTACTAGGGATATAATCAGACCTAGATGGCCCCTAAGAATCAAGAGTCCACCGCATTCAGGGTGCATCAAGGTACCTTCGGTTACCAGGTTATACCCTTTGTCCTGAAGAATGTCGGTGTCGCCTATCAGCGGGCCATGCATCACATATTCAAGTCGATCGTCGGGACATTGGTGGAGTGATATGTGGATGATCTTGTGGTCAAATCTCTCCAACACCAGAACCATATGAAGGACATTGAGAAATAGTTCGAATTCCTCTGTGACCGACATTTGAAGTTGAACCCGTTGAAATGTGTCTTCGGAGTAACTTCTGGGAAGTTTCTTGGATTTTTGCCAGGTACTGAGACATCGATATTGACCAGGAAAAGATCAATCCATCAGCCAGATGCTTCCCCTGAGTAATATTCAGGAGCATTGAGGTTTCCAAGGTCCCATTTCCTACATACGCCAATTCATAGTGAATCTGGCCGGAAAGTGTATGCCCTTTTCTTGGATCATGAAGAAAGGCTCTCCCTATGAGTGGGATGAATAGTACCAAACTGACTTTGTGGAAATAAAGTTGTATCTTCTTCAACCCAGGGTCTTGATGTCACCCATCTCTAGGAAGCAGCTGGTCCTCTATGTCACTGCCTTGGAACGATCCATCGGCGCCCTTCATGCCCAGAAGAACAACGAGGGGACACAGAACAATATCTACTACCTCAGCCGCATGATTATTGATATAGAGACCAGATACTCCCCATCGAGAAAAGCTACCTTGAGCTCATATTTTCTATGAAGAAGTTCTGAAATTTCCTGCAGCACCATGAGGTACAACTGGTCTCTTGGGTAGACCCACTAAAGTACATTTTGAATCGCACCATATTTAACAGACGTCTAGCACGGTGGGTGGTAATCCTCAAGCAGTTCAACATAAGGTTCATCCCTTAGAAGGCCATTAAGCGACAAACATTGGCAGACATCCTGGCTGCCCATCCAACCTGCGTGGACCGGTCCTTAGACTTAGATTTTCCCGATGAGGCAATCCTCTTGGTTGATCCTACCATCCCATGTCATAAAATGCACTTCGACGGTGCCTCTAGGATCCCCTCATGTATGAGGCTCAATTATCCTCAACTAAATAGAGTAGGTCGAGGTATCATCTTCATAACCCAAGTGCATGAATTTCTACCGTTCTAATTCCTGTTATCAAGAGGTTGCACCAATAACAAGGCAGAATATCAGGCTCTTATCACTGGCCTCATGCTGGACCTCAAGATCGATGTACCGCATTTACATGTTAAAGGGGATTCCGAACTATTCATCAAGCAAGTCAACGGTGGAAATGTTGCTAGAATTATAGAGCTCATACTATTTTTGGAATGAACCACCTGCTAATGGCCAAGTTCCCATCTCGACTGGAGGTTATCCATGTCCCTCAGTCATACAATGGTCGATCGGACGCTTTGGACAGCCTGGCTGCATCAATTGTAGAGCCCGAGCATGATGGTCTGATTATTCATGTGGCACACCAGAGAGTAATTTCCCCCTTCACCCCAGAGGATGACGATGGCCTATGAGTAAGCCATCTTACCACCGGATAATCCACTTAAGGACCCCCAGTTTCTTCCGATGTAGTGGTTGAAGCGAATCCATACTAGAGAGATCCTTCTGTCGAGTATCTCCAAAATGGTTGCCTCCCAGCTGATCGGGCTGAGCGTGAGCAAATCCGACGTCGCGTGTTGCAGTTTACCCCCCAAGAGTTGTCCCATTCTTGTCCAGATCCTCTACAAGTTTGGGTTTGATGGTGTTATCCTTTGTTCCATCCAAGTAATCAAGATTTATCATATCATGCATGAGGATCATTCCGGTTTTTATGGGGCTCACCCGGAGGGGCTGAAGCTGTCCCATTAAATCTGGAGACTCGAGTACTTCTGGGCCTCTATGATCCATGATTGTTCTGAGTTCGCCAAGAGATTTCAGGCGTGGCAAGTTCATGATAACATCCTACATTAGCCACTATGACCTCCCAACTCCACCAAGTAACCTTGTCCATTTTCAGTGTGGGGACTTGATGTCATGGGACCGTACCCATCAGAAACAGCTTTCCGGTGTATGTTCATCCTGACCGCCACAATTTTTTTCTTGAGATGGGCAAAATCAGTTCCGCTCAACAAGGCCAAGGCCCATTCCATCGATTAATTTGTGAGATCCATCATAATCCTCCTATTTAGAGTCCCTAAAGCTATCCTCACTGATAATGGCACCAACTTTCGAGTTTCCTAATTGATGAAATTATATTCCAAGTACAAAATTTGATCAAACCATACCTCCTACTATCACGCGATTGCAAATGGAAAGATCGAGGAATTCAAAAAAAACCTCTCTAAAATTTTGCAGAAAATGGTAGGTTAGAACAAAAAGAGTTGGCCGGACATGCTCCCAAACTCCCTTTGGTCCTATCGGACGACGACTCGTAATTACACCTAGGTGACCCTATATTCCCTGGTGTTTGGAGCTATGGTCGTCCTACCCATCGAGATCCAGCTGCCTTCGTTACGCACTGCGGTCTATGACCATCAGGCGCCAGATAAGGTGGCCAAAATTCATCTGGATGAATTGGATGCACATGAAGAGAATAGGCTTCATTCCCTGCACAATCTGGAAAGGCATCAGAATAAGATATCCAGAGCCTTCAATAAGATGGTTCTCCCCCGTTCTTTCTTGCAATTCAACCTGGTGTTGGCCCTCCGAGTGCCAATGATCCCTGGTAGCAAGCCACCCAAGTTGGAACCCAAATGGGAAGTAACTTACATAGTCCACAGGGTCTACCCCAATGGAGAATACTCCTTGGTAACCATGAATGGAGATCATATAACTCCTCCCACCAATTCCATGTTCCTCAAGTAATACTATGTCTGAGTCTAGTGGTCCTACATGACATTAAACAGATTGGTCCAACATGACCTTAAACTGTGACATCATCCTACAAGATGTCAAACTACATCTCGAGAACTATGTGTGGTTTAATTCCCATCCTTATGGGATATATAGGAATGCTCATACACCTCTTCTTGACCTCAAACACCAAACTCTTCTTTTTGACTCTTCCCCCTGGGTATAGTTCCCCCGGAGCCCACTCTCATCCTTCTACCATTCCCCTTCTTCACCGCACAATGTTAAACTAAATGGCCTTCATGAACTATGTATGGCTTGATCCCCATACTCATGGGATACATAAGAACTCCTGGACATTTCTTCTGTTGGCCCATCACAAATGCAAGAATCATTCCCCCAGGTTCAAGATGTATGGAAATGGTGCAATGTTTTCCCAATTCACATTGAGCTAATCTTGATCCGGTTGTACATCCTGATCCCTGGAGACGTTCTCCTCTTTTAGAGATGGTTATATCTATGCTTCATCCACTCCTTTGATTGGGATTCCATCACCTTCCCCATACGGAAGAGCCTTTGAATGGTATGGATGCTAGGCCTGAGGTATCTCTTACAACTTTGAGCCAATTCTCTCGAGGATGTCGAGCAACAAGACGATTCAAGTCACGCATTTCGAATATGGTCAGCGGTCGATGCTCATTTGTTACTCTAATTTCAGGTCACTATAGGGATGTTGTGTTTCGAACTTTGTCAACAGTTGTCCAATATCATTATAACCACACCCATTTTTTCCAAACATCGAGCATAGTGGTTCATTCTACCCCATTGTATATCCAAGAGATGAACTCCCTTCGATCAATGCCCGGTATCAGACCCCGTTTTATGGGGAGAGCCGAGAACGGCTCCTTGATTCCCACACCGAGGACCGCTCTTGTTGGCTTAGGATCTGTGATGAGACAGTAATCATACAAGAAGGCGTATTCTCTTCTATCAGAGGCCCAGCTTCATCCCCTTATCCTTTTTGGGCCCTCGGCCCAGGTTCTCTCTTATGGGATTGTACGTCGTGGAATGGGACTATGTCCTCCTTCACGTCAGGTTTCTCACCATGATGTACACATCCCAAGACGAGACAACTTATCCATATCCTTTTCCTCACTGCAAGATGTTAAACTACAAACCGGCCAGCCCTTCATGACCAAGGCTCAGCCTCAGGCAACTTGGTCTTCTCAGGCCACCAGCCCCAATTCTTACCCAGAGTGTACTGTGTGGTGCGGGACTATTTCCTCCTTCATGTCGGGTTACTTTCAATGACATAAACCCCTCCCCCCTCGTTAGGGTATCTTATTCCTTAGGTACCTTCATGTACTATGTTTGGCTTGATTCTCATCCTCATGGGATATGTAGGACCACCCAAACGTCTAGACATCAGGTCCAGCCCCATCTCCCTGAAATCTAAATTTCACCTTGGCCCCTTGGCTTACCCTTCCCTGGGGAGGGGAGTATATGTTGTGGAATGGGATTATGTCCTCATTCAAATCAGGCTAGTAATGACCACGACATGGATCTCTCCCTCCGTGTAATTATCTATCCCCTTACTCTTTAGTTCGGAACTTTCATCGACCCTCTTTGGCGGTTCACCAATGTACCTAAGGGTAATCTAGTTTAGTAACCAGGATATCGGACTCCTCTCAGACATGAATCCACCATCTTTTCAGTCTTTCTGATCCCCTTCCAAAGGGATTCCATCACCTTTCACACCCGGAGGGACCCCCATGTGGCATGGATTCTAGGCCTATGGGCTCTCCTACCATTATAGGACAACGTCCTCATGTTTCACAGACAACAAGCGGATACAAATCCCGTGTTGGGAATATGGTCAGCAGTTGATGCTCATTTCTTTCACCCCTTTCAAGCTAACGTGATATGGATATTTTGTTTTGAACACAGTCAATAGTTATCCTCCATCGCCATGCTATCCCCATTAATCCCAAAGTGTCAGTTACATAATTCACATCCCTCTCCACCTTATAATGTCCATGTGGAATTTTGAAACCCTTGGTACTAGTCCTATGTGTGCATCCACATGTTAGGGGGACAAAAGTCGTGACAAGGTCATCATTCGGGGCTCTGCATCAATTTTCCTCTAGTGTGTGCTCCTGGTATTGAAGTAAACATCCTCCTCCCTTGTTTCCCACACCGCGTTCGACTCACGTGGGCTTAGGGATTAGGTAGAAGTGTGATATTACTGATGGGTTATCGCTCATCCATGGTCTGAGCTCTAGGACCTTAAAACAAAGATCTCAGATTGAACTATCTATTATGTGATTCCCATCCTCATGGGATACGTAAGACCAACCAAATGTCTTGTTTTCATGTCCATCACAGTTGGGAGATAATTTCTCCTCCCCCTTTCCTTCTTACCTCTATTCAGGCCCTAGGGCCAGAGGCTCCTTTCTCGGAATTGTGTACGGTGTGGTGTGGGATGATGTCCTCATTCATGTAGGGTATGTTTTATCACGTCGTATGAATCCTTTCATGTCCATGACATACGACTTTAAACTATACCTCATTGTCCTATCACATGACCCTAAACTGTGACATTATCGTCCTAGCTGCACGACAGAAAATGGCACTGCATCGGGATGTCCTCACTCAAGGAGACACCGTGTTTGGTATTGGTCACAAGCCATTACATTTGTCAATTCCTTATATGGATTGATTCATGTGCTGATTCCATGTCCTACAACCAATGGAATGTCTCTTAAAAAAACCAATCATCTTAATGGACAAACATGATATATCAAATACCGCTTCTTTTCCTGCAAGGGCTACACCAGCACAACCCTTTTATCCGTGGAACTGGTACCTTACCTTGACACCTCTTAGAACTACGTGTATCTTTATCCCCATCCTCATAGAGTACATAGGAACACTTTTGAGCCTTGCCTCGGGCCCAACTTCACTCTCGTTTTCGGTCTCCTGACCTGAAACCTCTCCAAGGAACATATGGTGGTTGGAATCCCCAGTTCCCATTCACGTCGGGTTGTTTTAATTACTCCACCATGTGTCTACCACCTTTCCTATCATCCATGGTCCAAGTTCTATGACCATAAATTAAGATCTCTCTATGGGAAGGGACTCGGCTCCCTCTATCTAATACGTCACGTTATCGTATTCAGATGCTTTTTGACCGAGAGCCTAGAGTGTGGAATTTTCATGGGGACATTCCCATATTTCCATGTCCAAGATTCGTGAGCTTGCAATATGGATCCTCATCCTATTCCACATCAAAATGGACCCCTGGATGGCATGGATTCTATGCCAAAGGGCTCTCCTACCATTTCAGACCAAATTCCCTAAAGATCTTGAAAGAAATTTGTGATAGGTCCCATGTTTTGAACATGGTCAATGGTCGACCCTCATTTTTTTGTACCCATTTCAGGCCAACACGATGTGGATGCTGCGTTTCCTCCATGGTCAATAGTTATCCTCCATCGCCACACTGCCATCATTGCGATCATGATTTCAAGCATCATGATTCACACATTTCCACTTCCTCATGGTCAAGTGGAATTCCAACATACTTGGCATTACCTCTTTGCATGTCTAGGTGCTCTACATGGAAGAGTTAGCATCACTGTATCAGCATTCACCATGAGTCCCTTCACCCTCAAATTTTCCTTCCTATGTCAAGAAATTCCCCTGGTACTTCTTGTTTCCCACATGAAGCATGACTCACGTGGGCTTAGTAGTTTTGGTAGGATGTGTACCGGCGTAGACATGCTTCTCATCGTACCGTGTGATGTTAAACTGTGCTTCTAGAACAATGTACGGCTTGATTTCCATCCTCATGGGATACGTAGAGACACCCTTGTATTTCTCTTTGGATCCAGCCCCAGGAATCATAAGTCCTATTCCACCCCATTTCCGACCCCCTGTCCTAACCCCTCGTGGGGAACCATGTAACTACAATTTTTTCCTAAAAATGTTCATGATGCCACAAGATGATATTGGGATGTGACGACTCCCTCGCCAGAGAGGCCCTTCCTATAAGAACGAATGATCCATGAATAGACTAATGTGCCCATCTAATGTGCTATTACCATAGTGGTGTGATTTCAAGATTGTTGGAATCCATTTGAACAACCCATCATTCCACACTCCACACTTTGCATGCTCTTTATTCGGACCCTCATCCTCTTTCACGTCTGGAGGAACCCCCTAATTGTATGGATGCTTGGCCTATGGCCCGACTATTGTCCTGGTCTAACATTCTGGAAGACTAACGGATGAAATTTCAGTCTGGACCCATGTTTCGAACATGGTCAGTGGTCGAACATCATTTTATATCCCCACTCAAAGAAAATTCAATAAGGATAATGTGTTTATAACACGGTAAACAGTTATCCTTCATTGCCACACCACCCCCACAATGTTCCATATTTTGGTTATCGTGATTCACACCTCACATTCCCATCTATTCAGATTGATTTCTGCGCCCCTGGCGTTACCCCGTTCATGCACAAGAGCACACTAGGAAAATGGTAATTTGTCTGTTCTGGGAGCTTAATTCTAAAGTCAGGTCTCTCCCATTTCCTCCCGGAAATATGGACCAGTTGTTCAAACCATAGATTCCTGAAGCTTGGTTTTAACTCATACGATGGGATGATATGGTGGTTAACCCTTGTTTCTCGCATTTGGCCTAACCCACGTGAGCTTATGGAAAGATCGCTGGATGCAACAAGAATCTTTTTGGATTTTGGGGATTACCCTCAGACTTCAACCCTTGATCTCTTTGAGGCTCCAAGTCTAAGGGGGGAATTTGTTGGTTCCAAAATTCAGGACAAAGAAGAGGCCCGAAAAGGTCCCCATTGACGGACTTGAGAATCCACTCCTAAGAGCTTCCTAGCACCGTAGCCACCACAAAGAAAAGATGCGGGCCGCTCCGCGACTGGATTAGACGTTCGCGAACCCACCATGAAGCCACCGAGTTCCTCTTCGCTCTGCGTAATCTCCACTTCATGATGCCACTTCCCTATAAATACTGGGCTCCCCCTGAGCCCAAGGGATGGCTAATACAACATTTCAGCTTCTCATCTCCCGAATTTTGAAGCCTCCTTCTGCTCTGTGAACCATGAGCTGCGTGAGTTACTTTTGCTCTGTGAAGTGCCTCACCTTCGTCCCGTTTGGAACCCCTCTTCCGAGAGGGATTCTATTTGTGAAGCCTAAGGGATTTCATGAAGTAAGGGGATCCCCAAGGGGTCCCGGGTCATCTCAGAGCGTTTATGATTCACGAAACCCCCTTCATGTAGACGTGATCCCCACACTATGTTAGGGTCACTGTCCATCGCAAAGCACATTGCATCCTGACACCTTGCTTCATGAGGCACATTTTTTATTGTGAGGCTATGCTCCGAAAGTCCCCTTACACTTTTTGAAGCGCCTCCCATATGCACATCCACCCCTTTATTAGGCTAGGGAACCCTACTTCGCAAAGAACACCCCTTCGCAAGTGTCGTCCGCCATGCGGAGCACCAGAGCATCACAAGGCCCCTGCCTATGAACCCCTCTGCATGGCAATTCCTTTTCCCATTCGAAATTCTAGTTTTAAACGATGTGACATAAAAGTCCCTAAGACAATATAACATGTTGTGTTGAATTTCCTAGTTCTTCTTAGCATAGGAACACTAATGGCTATTGCTTCTTCACAGATCCATGCTATCATGGACCCCTCGATGGTTCTCCCTAACAAAGCCATGTTCCATGGCGTTGTCAATACGTTCCCTCCAGTAAGGAGCAGAGGTTACAAGTCATGTAAGCCATAGAGGTGCAGATCACACCTGCCTCGTCCGAGCTGTGTGATGTTAAACTATTAAGCACCATCGTCCTCATCATATGATGTTAAACTGTGACCTCACCCCATGCAATGCACGTAGGGCTCCCTGCCTCAGAAATTCTCCACCCCCACTCGTCCCCACGAGAATAAGATAACCCCTCATTGGGGACGATATCCTCCTTATTGGAGTGGCATTTGTCCGTGGGGAAAGGGCATCCACCTTGGTGAAAGTCCCTATATTTTATTTCATGAGGTATAATCCATGCTACTCTAACACTTCCTCGGTGCCAAGGACCAAGAGGAAATGTGGGGACATGGGTTTTCCATCATCCTTTCCCTCTCTCGATGGGATTTTTTACCACTGGGCCTCTATACTATATCAAACCCCGAATTCTAGGGCTGCTAACCATGCCTAAGACCCTGTTTTATCTTTGGGCCGCTCCATGCATAAGCCCCTCTTCACTTCCCATGGATGAACCTTTCATGACGTGGTCGTTAGGCCTTTGCGGCCTCTTGTTTCTCACACCGAGCATGACTCATGTGGGATTAGAGTAAGCATCGACCTAGAAAACACCCTCGTCCTGCATGAAGTTAAAATGTATTCACCACCCATACTACAGGGACTTTGATCCTTGTCATGGAATCATACGTAGGAATCCTCTATGAGCTTCCAACCCCAATCCACCCGAACAATGAGGACATTGATCAATATAATTTCATGGTACATATGAAGCCTCTACAAGGTTCAAGACCTAATCCACTCAAACTATAGGGACATTGATCCATGTCAAGTCATGGTAGATAGGAAGACTCTACGTGGGTCATGCCCTAGTCCACCAGGACTACGGGGACTTTGATCCATGTCAAGGCAGGATACAAAGGAATCCTCCATGAGGTTCAAGCCCCAAACACCCTAGGATGCCTCAGAGTGTAAGACCCAATCCATCCCAAACTATGGGGAATTTGATCCATGTCAAGTCATGGTATGTGGGAATCCTCAATGAGGTTCAATCCCACCACGTGATCGTTCTGACTGTGTCAGTTCACCAACACCTTGGGCCGCCTCAAAGCGTAAGCCCCAAATTCCCCAGTCCCACATGACGTTAAACTATATTTTCCCACCATCAGAACTACAGGGACTTTGATCTGTGTCACGGCATGGTACGTAGGAAGCCTCCATGAGGATCAAGCCCTAAACACCTTGGGAAGCCTAGTGTTTAAGCCCCGCACCCCCACCCGATCTACGGGGACTTTGACCCATGTCAAGGTATGGTACATAGGAATACTCCAATAGGTTCAATACCACCACCCATTGGTCTCTTCGACCCTCTTCACGTCGGTTCACCCTCGTCCCACATGATGTAAACATGTACTCGCCATCGGAACTATGTGGTCTTTGATCCATGTCAAGGCATCGTACATAGGAAGCCTCCCTGAGGTTCAAGTCCACCACCTGGTCGTTCCAACCTCCTTCACACCAGTCTGGCCCCATCTAGAGGAAATCCGTTGTTAGCCTCATTCGACGGTAAGCCGTCACCATATAAACTAGGCAGACATTGATTCCCTTCCACGGGGATACGTAGGATGTCTCTTCATGGCTCAAGAACAACAATACCTCCATCTTCACGACAGTCCCATCCACATCAAATGCTCCATCATCCATCCTAATCCTTACCTGGGAAACCACATCCTGGTGAGATCATGCCATCACTGTCCCTATTCTTCTCCACAGCATTCGGGAGGCCACCAATGTGATGGACCCAATATCGGTGTTCCCTCCAGGGGGTTCCCCTGTCTGATTCAATCTAGTTAGTGTTCTGATCAACCAGATCGGTCTCCGCAAGATGTTAAACATGTGGAATAACCTGTGTTAAACATAGGAAGATGGGGAAAACCTCAGAAACAAGCCCATGGCATACGATTCCCCATGTTCGATCTGGGATGTCTCGGGCTTCTACGCCCTCGAGAAGCCCTATAATAAGGGATAGAAGACAGACACACAAATCCCCCAGTGTACAGACACGCTAGTGATGCACCAACATGGCTACTCCCCTAACCGAAGGTTGTTGTCCTAACCAGAACCCTCGAAATGTCCTTAATGTAGTGGCATAATAAACTGGTGGCCATGAAGATGAGATGCTGGTAAGA
Source organism: Viscum album (assembly GCA_963277665.1). Taxonomy (NCBI): domain Eukaryota; kingdom Viridiplantae; phylum Streptophyta; class Magnoliopsida; order Santalales; family Viscaceae; genus Viscum; species Viscum album. Next base: position 1,726,792,825 of record OY728119.1, on the reverse strand, counting down.
GTTTCACAAACAACGTTTTAAATCTATGTGGGAGACCCGGACTAGGTAACGAGTTCCGAGGAGGAATCCACGGAATGGGTAATCGACTTCTCCTCATTCTATTTCGATCAAGGAGAAGATTTACATGAATAAGGAACAAATTTTTCCCGCCCTTGGTAAGTGAGAATGCATGGAAACATCTATGTGTCCTCCATAGACGGATACGCGCATGCCCCGACGAGAGCATCATAAATAGGGCATTAAATTATTGATAGTTATGTTAAAATGTATTTACAGGTGTATATTTACATGTAATTATTAATTTTAGTTATTCTATTGTTATTTTGTAAAAGACAGACACGTTTTACCATTATTTATGTCACCGAATCCAATGGCTCAAAAGAGTCACTAATGGTCAACATACCTATGTGGACTCAATGCTAAAAGAAGTCACCAATCGAAGAAGAAACTGGTGAACAACTCACCTATTGGAGACACACTGATTGTTTAAAATGAGTAACTAACGAGGAATCACTATTTCCCTGACGGAATGATAGTACAAACGACTCACTGATGGCTCGAGTCACTAATACTGATGGAAAGTATCCATCGATCAATGAGTCACTAATGATAATAGATTGATGCTACCATAATAATTCCAATGACTCACTAATACTTATGACTCACCAATAGTCATAAAATCTATTTTTAATTTATTAATTCAAATTTATATCTAATAATCATATATAGAAAAATTAATTTTTTTGACATTATTTTTTGTCTCTAGTATGACATTTAATAGATAGTTAGTGGTACATGCACATCGGGAGATCTTCTTGTCTTCTAGAACTCGAAGTATAAAAGAATTAAAAGAAATATCATTAAACAAACAAGTAATTTTCTAAAATTTAGTTTGAAATGAAAAGTCACTAATCTTCTGCAACACTGGAGAAAACTTCTAAAAACCCAAGAACACAAACGAAGAATATATAGGGATATCATGAAGTGAATTGAAACCTAGTGATATAATCAAGACATCTTATAAACATGATTCTAAACATTTCAATCCTCGAAGCCAAGGCACATAGACTACGATACTTTTTTTAGATCTATCTTCCAAAAAATGGCTCTAAAATCATTTCTACTACATCCATTGAGTCTAGAGATTCACTACATAACACATAGAGATTTATAAACATTATTCTACATATCTATCTCTATTTTGATTTTTTATTTACATTTATGAGTATTATGCGTATCTGTATGATACACACACTAACTCAGGTTCACAACAGGAGGATACATTATGTCCTTAAACTCACTCTCATTATTATTGTATGTATCCCATGTAGAACAATGGAATCCTTCATGTGTGAGTTGTTTGTTGTTTTTCTCATGAATAATTGTGGTAGAGGTCAAGTGTGTCATGGACATCATGGTGTGTTGTTTGGAGCCCAGATACAAGTTATTTATCAAACTATTTATTAATTTAAAATGTTTTTTTTTCTGGTCAGTAGAATGTGGAGAAGAATAAGTCTCATCATTAGATGAAAACTGTTGTTTATATCTTCTTTTTTTTACCTTTTCATTTTACTCTGTTTTTATAATTTTTTGTAAAACTAAATTGAATGCTTATAGTTAGTTTTGAAAGTGTTTATAATTGTTTTAATCCATTATATTAATTTATAAAGTTATATAATTATTTAGATTAGTAAACCTAAGAACTTATCAATATTATGAGAAAATAATTGAACTTTCAGAACACTTATATATTCACTAGAAGCCTACTTATATAATATTCTTAATTGGGGGAAAATTTTCAAAGAACTAATTTTAATAGTAATTTTTATAGATAAATAATTCACTCCCCTCTTGAGTAATATATTCCGAAAAAAAAAATATAATAATTGGACAATACAAATATCATATGATTTAAAAATTTATCATACCAAGATCATATATTTATGTATTATTTATAGAAATCCTTGTATAAAGTCCTTGGGACTCTCTAGAAAATGTGTATTGCATATCATCCCCATATGGATGGAAAATACCAAATGACCTTACGATTGTTGAAATATATTATTGAAGCTTATGTGAAGGATTGAATTTGGTCATGGGAGTAGACTGTACCATTAGTGGAGTTTTGGTATGATAAAATTTATCATCCCATAATACATATTTCCACTTTTGATGTAATGTATGGGTGTCCTGGTCACACTAAAAAATTTAGGTGGAAACATGTGAGACATTAATGGTAGGACCATTCCTTTTGAAAACGGCAATAAATAATACTCAGTTGATCAGGAAGTGGATATAGTTGGATCATAGTAATAAAAAACATATTTGGAGCATTTTTGATGATCATTTTAATCAGATGTGATTTATCAGGTGTTCTTTGTAATATCTTCATGTCTTTAGTAACATTGTTTTTTAACGAGGTGAATGTTATATCATTGATACAAAATCCATTTTGAAAATTATTAATGGGTTATTATGGTCGAATATGATTTGGATTGTTAGCATGATTCAGTTAAAAAAATATTGTGTTTTAAGTATCTCATATAAAGAATTACCAAACTGATCATGGAATTGTGATTATATATAGATCACATGGACTAAGAGTCAGATGCAACATTGGTTCATATGCCGGAAAGGATTTTGGATTGTATATAGAAATACCTACATGAGAAAACCATGGGACTAGTGTTAGATTTGTCGAGACCTCGTCAAATTCAAGAAGAAACAATAAAAGATAAGAATGAAATGGTCAATCAATGGCTTGAGATATTTTAGATAAATGGTGGTCTTCTCTGTTCTGATATTGGAAAGGTCAATGGTTTGATGAATATAGCAACACTAATTTCTGGTAATAAACCCATTTTAATTTATTTTAGGTATATAATGTAAATAGGATATTATATAGATGGTTTGGAAGAGTCTGATATATACTTAACATATTATTTTTGGGGATCACGGTTTTAGTGTGGTTGGTAGAAACTGTGCAACACATCCAGGAAACTGTATAAAGGGAGATAGTAGGATATAAGTAAGTTCACTATAAGGCACACTATTTTGGTAAAACTATGTGACCACATATGATTAAAAAAGAAATATAGAGTAGATGTGTTTTTCACATTTGGTGCATAGTTTATTTACCATGTGATCCCACCATATGAGGGGTGTTTTGAGGTACTCTCTATCACATAGTTTTCTTAACCATGTGACCAAATTATGAACTTTTATAAATAAGATCAAAATATTGTGGATCTAATTTAGATATTAAACTAATCCTATTTTTTCTAAAGACACCAAATATCTATTTTTTCCAATTAAAATGTCTATATAGACCACAAACCTTGATATAAGAGTGATATTTTGGTTATTCATATTGTTTTGGAGTCCCAGATTCCTTGGTAAGTGATCGTCCTATTAGTTTTCCATAGTTTTCTTCTTCTTCGTAGTGTTAGATTCATCGATCTAATCGATTCGTGGTAGATTCATGGTTTTAGGATAATAATAAGGACATTTGGTTATATTGATGTTATTGAAAAAGATCTAAGTCATGTTTTCATAGTTTCATTCTTATCTTTTTGTTAAAAAATTTACATTTTTTTCTCCTATATTTTCAAGGTAGGTGGCTTCACTCTTAAATAGTCTTATTAGATCATGTAGTATTTTTTTCAAATTTTTTTAACTACATGAAAATTATTTTAAAATTTATGTTAAAATGTTTTTAGAAACCTTCTTTTGTGATGATTTGAAAATTTAGCAAAATTAGAAGTTATGAAATATTCTTTTTTTCATGAATTTAAAATCATGTTTTAAAATAATGAATTTTTCTTACTTATATGATTGGTTTGAATGAATATTTTTCAATAAAAAAAATTTTATTTAAATTTCATGAAATTATTTGTTTTACATGATATTTGTCTTACTTGGTTTTTGTGTGTTCATTTTCAATGATGTGACCTTGTGAAGGGGTGTGAGCCTTTGGGGAACTCTGTATATGGTTACCTTGTGATGACAAGGTGGATTGACGAGAGACCTCTCATGACTATTTAACAATCACATTGGAATTCATGTGTGGTTTTTTGGAATTTTATAAACATTTAATTTGTTCTTCAATGGAATTATTAATGGTTTAATGGAATTTATTGGTTTCATTCCTTTGAAATGGTTTTAATTATGAAATATTTTTTAAGAAAATCTATTTTCAACGAAATGTTTTGGATTTAATATAATCTATAACACATTTTTTTATATATATATTTTATATAAATAATTAATCATGACCCATCATAATTCTGAGATATGGAAATTCATTTTGGGAAATCCTAATAAATTTCTTGTCACCCACAACATTTTCACTTTAGTACATTTGCCAATATTATTTATGATGACCCCAGTAATGTCAATATATCTCATTTATTAGTGATTAATCCCATAACCGTTTTCATGGATTATGTAGTTGGATCCTGGAGCCTGATGGGATATGTGATTTATTTTATTATAGTCTAATATCAATGATTATTTTATTTTATACTTCATAATATGATATAGTATGTGCTTATGGTGTGTATTTTTTTATTTTGGTATTATATTGAGTTTTATTTCATTTTTATCAAGTACAATATATTCATTTCATAGTTATTATAATATTGGATAAGTTTTTTATTTTAAAATTAAAAATCAACACCCAACTTTTAACGAAACACTTGGCATTAGTTGATAACCTCTAGTGTCTCAGTGATGTCCCCTAAGGCCATGTAAAATTCATCACCTTATCAAGAAAATGAGGAGGGTATGATGTTTTAATATCAAATATATTTTATTATTGTAATTTTTTTATTGAAAATATAATATATAATTTCCATTAACATCATACAATGGCTATAAGTATATTAATTTATTAGGATAAATCACTACTGACTAAAAATAATATATTTTTAAAACATTTCCTTCATATTCATGTGGTTTTTATATACATTTATAATTAGTTTGTAACCAATGAACTCGAACATATATATTTTTATGTTATTTAATCATAATCATAACTTAAAACATATAAACTAGAAGATTATGGTAATTTTTAATATTATTATGAATAATATTTAGTAAAAAATGGGGATGAGTTTAATGTAAAAAAATGATGAAAGTCATTATTTCATGTAATGAATAAAAAATTAATATTGTGTGAAAATAAATATACAAGGAAATTTATAATTATCATAAAAAGATTATATTGTAATATATTGGGGTCTAACATTCTTCCTTATTTCATAGAATGCATACTAAAATTTTCAGGGCTATTAATATCTAAAAATATTAGTGTAGATCTTCCTCCAAATAACATATTGTTCCCATGTTGTATTCTCTATTTTACGATTACTCCCGATATCCTTTATAATAAGGGTTTTATAATTACACAATATTTCTCTCTAGTATAAAGAATCTATATGGGTTCTTCAATATAAGATAGATAAATTTATAACTCTATTTCGTTAAGAGTGATAACATGTGTTTGTTCTACAATGTACATTCTTAACAAAAACATGTGAAACACATCGTGTACTTCTAAGAGTTTTTTATGAAATTTTTAGATGATAACAAACAATTATAATTTGTTTCATAATTTCAAAGTGTCCAATTCAACTAGGTATTATTCCCCCTTTATTACCAAACATTATAAAAACGTTACAAAAAGATAAATTTAATAAAACATAATCTTTAGCATGTAATAAAAAAAAATTCCTCTGATTATCAGCATAAACCATTTCACTAATATGATCTTATTTATAGTGAGCATGAAGATCCTCTAAATTTATTTTTTCTTCAACATTTTTAGAGCTTACAAGTTTTATCTCACAAAATTCATCCCAGAAAATTTGAGTACGAAATCTGTTTCCATATAATACATAATACATCACCTTCGGAATACCTAAATTGAAAATATTGTTAAAAGAAGGCTATATCAAAGGTAAATACTAATCCTATATACAATGAATGTTGATTGAGTATTTCCTCATATTTTCTTCCATTTTTAATATTTTTTAATCATATTTTCCTTTTGTTTAAGGACGGTCAGTGGTGCTTAAATGAAGCTCAGTATCATGAGACTTATGAAAACACTTCCAGAATATTTAGGTAACATGAAGATATCTATTAGAAATACTTAAAAAAGGTGTGTGTCTCAAAACATAATTAATATAGTCTTGTGAGTTGGTCATGTCACGACCCATCCTCGGGGCCAATGTTGTGACTACCCCAAGCCCACCCTCTATAGGCTAGGGGCTGGCGACTAGCACCAAATGCGTAAATCCAGATAAAAGGGAAGGAATTACCTTTATATAAGTTAACGAACACAACAGAGTATGCAAGCTGAAGTAAACACTAAGTAAATTGAGTACAAAAGTAAGTTCAAGAAAGTAAATGAGCCAGAATACAAACCCAACTGAAATTACACTACAATAAAAAAGAAATAACAACTGTATTAAAGTAAACCAAAATCCACTAAGTCATCTTCCGTATATCCAACCTGAAGGGTGGGTATATATGGTCACCTCAGATCCTCGGGTCCGACCGTCCTCTCTGGGTACGTCCCGCCAAGTGATCCACCTCCAGGTACCGTCCCTCTCCATTAGACTCCACCTCAATCACTGTTGTTTGTCATCTGCATCCAACACAACGTAGTGCGGGCATAGCCAGTGCATGGGTGAGTATAAGAAACACAGTAGGGTCCCTGAGACCCCTGATGGTCTCCAAGAATCCAAAAAGGATATACCACACAGGAAAGATAAATTACACAAACTATCAACCAAATCTACTTAGGTATATGCTCATACATATACCTAAGTCATCAATTCCAGTTCGGCTCCAACACATGAGCCCATGTACAACCCAGTCCACCTAGGAAATCACAACCCAATCCACACATGATATCAAGTCAATCATATCGATGATATTGATTGGAAGTCAAGACTCATCTCACATAGGTATACTACTCACGAAGAGGGGTGGAGATGATAGTTGTAGACTCCGAATCGTCTCCCTTGCCAATCCCACGTAGGTTCCAAGTACAGAAGTCGTCACTTCCGTACCCACGTAGGATCCTAGTATAGTAACCATCATTGCAGAACCCAAGTAAAATCCATGTACTGTCGTCATTGTTGTCGAACCCACCAAGGATCCAAGTATAGTCGTCCTCGCTGCCGAACCCACGTAGTATCCAAGTACAGTCGTCATTGTCGTCGCAGTCGCAGCCAGCTATAGGGTTCCCGCACTCAACAAGATTGATTTCGGGAGGGTCTTCTCCTCGAGCCAAGGGGTCCGTTTCACCAACTATCATGAATTCCAGATTTTATGTATCTCAAAGTTCCGTCTCATCAATAGGAACTCAACGCAACAGCAGGCGCGTCAATCGGACGCCCTGTCTAAGAGATATTGTCTTTTTGTCCCATGGCCCCGGTTAGAAATACGCTCGTTTCTAACCTGTATGATATCCAAATTCAACTGAATTTCACTTAAATTATAGAAAAATGACCTTCTCGTCTAAATAGTCACAGTGCCATAGACGGTGTGTTGATCGGACGCGCGGTCCTTAAGTTATTCACGTTTAAGTGAATAATGGGCCCGACCCCTTTAGCCTGGTGGGTCGACGGGTCGAGTTGACCTAGTTTTACGGGTCCATCCCAACAGGGGTGTTGGACTGGTCTGAAGAAAAACATAACTCGGTCCAAAGGGACGCGTCCCAGTTGAAGTGGTGCGGCCCGACCCGAAGTGGCACGACCCGGCCCGGTGCGGCCCGGCTCGGCCAGCTAGCAGAGCGGCTCGGTAGAAGCTGAACGGGATCCAGGGGGGGTCTTCTGCACCGGCGGCGCTGCCCTTCCCCAAACTGACCGGCCTTCTGTGCACATGGACCGCATGGGTTGGCCGACATTCCCCAGTGTGGCGCCCTCCCTGCGTCACGGTCTAGCTCCACCTGGCCGGCCAATTGGAACGCCTATTAATCCGCTAAAGCGGCCAGTGTAGCGGGCCACAGTTCATTCCAAACAACTGGCCCTATGGCGCTGATTCCCTTCCCCACGTTCATGGAACAGCGCGGTAGCGTCGTACTTCCTATTCCATTAATAGCCATTTCTAAATTAATAAAAGAGAACAACAGAGGGTTGTCGGGCCGTGTTCGTTCGGCCCGCACCCTCCATGTAATATGATAGTAATCAGACAAGGTAAACAAGAGGCTCAAAGAAAAAAAAGAAGAATTTTAATCCATTAATATTTAACTTAACCCCTACCACGATAATCGATGACGAGATTTGGCATCGCGTGATGAGGGTTCTTAGACGTCGATGGAGAGTGTCCGAGGAGGAAGTGGTGTATCCCCATTTTGTCATTGAGAGAATATTGAAAGGCATGACATCTTTGTCATGTTCCCATGTTGGTGTCTCCTCCCTTGTCACGGAGGAAGAAGAGGATGGGAAAACTGGGGTCACCGAGTTGATGGTCTTCGTCTAAGAGTTGATGTTCTTCATTTAGGATGATTTACTTCAAATAAAACTAGACCTCTGTCCCCAAAATCTCAACACAACATGCCAACCCCAAAAATAAAATAAGGCTTCCCTTATTTTATTAAATCATGCCATTCATTCAAATTTACAAAATTAAAACACATAATTTATTAATTAATAGTTTCAATTAATTAAATACTGTGTGTGTTGGCATTCAATAAAGAGGGAGAGAGGGAAAATTACATAATAAAAGGGAGTTAACAAGTTTTAAAGGGGGAGTTTATGAGAGTTATGGAAATGTGAAGGGTTGGGTCTCGTGTGGGCCCCACTTCACATTTACCCTCACATTGGTAGTTTTGATGTTTGTGGGTCCCAACCTAACATCCCCATATAGGTTATAACCACATAAGATATGAAAATAAAATTGTTCCATAATTTTATTCACCTCTCAATTAATCCACAAAAAATTTAACTTCTTCTCCCATGAAAAAGCATCTTCGGTAAACATCCTCATAAGCAATTACCAGCACTGCGAGTTCACCGGTGCCCTCAGATTTAAATTATGAGCCCCGGTTCAAAAGATATAAAATACAGCTCTTTCATTTACTAAACGTACCCGAGCTAAACTTCAGAAATTGATTCCGGGCACACCGGGTCTCGGAATCAAGTGATGTCAGAAGCCATAGACTCGTAAAATTAAAAAGTATTTAATAAAAAAATTCCTTGAAATTTCAAGGTATTTAAATTACTCCTACCTCATGTATTTATTTCCTCGTCAAGATACATCATAAAATAGGAAAACAAATGAGGGTATTGTGCACGCATCTGAGCCTCCCACTCCCATGTGCTCTCCTGGAGGATCTCGTGCTTCCAATGAATGCGCACAAGAGGAATCAACTATCCACGTAGGACCTGGTTCTTTCAATCCTCGATCTCTATTGGGACCTCCACAAAAGTCGCCCCGTCATTGATGTCCAGCTTCTCGGGTTCAATGATGTGCGCCGGGTGGTGCACGTATCTTCTCAACTGAGATATGTGGAAGATGACGTGCACTTGGTGCAACTGAGGTGGAAGAGCCAGGCAGTAAGCCACCTCGCCTACCCTGCTGAGGACATGGAATGGTCCGATGAAGCATGGAGATAACTTCTCATCCTGGCCAAATCTCTATAATCCACGTTGAGGTGATACCCGTATGAAAACGTGGTCCCCATCCTCAAACACTAGTGGTCTCTGCCTCCTGTTAGCATCAGAATTCTGTCTGCTCTGTGCAGTCTTCATCTGCTCCTGGATTATCTACACCTTCTCTATCATAGCCTGGACCATCTCTGGTCCTATGAGTGATGATTCCCCATGGTTAGTCCATCACAAAGGTGATCTTCATGGTCAACCGTACAATGCCTCGTATGGTTCCATCCCGATGGTCGAGTGGTAGCGGTTTTTGTACGAAAACTCCACCAAGGTTAGGTGATTCTCCCAGCTGTGACCAAATTCAAGGACACATGCACGGAGCATGTCCTTGAGTGTCTGAATGGTCTCTCCGTCTAGCCATCCGTCTGAGCATGAATGGTGGTGCTCTGGCGTAGCCAAGTCCCAAATGCCTCCTGCAACCCCTTCTAATGCTGGGAAGTAAAGTGAGTGTCTTGATCGGAGACAATAGATTATGGAACACCATGGGGCCATACGATCTTCTGAACATAGAGGAATCTGAAGCTCCCAACTAGGCCCTGCTCTCTAATAGTTTTGAAGTGGTCCGACATGGTGAGTCGGTCGACAATCACCCAGATGCGGTCATGTTCTCTGGAAGTATGTGGGAACCCCATCACGAAATCCATGGATATCCCATCACACTTCCACTAAGGGACCTCTATGGGATGCACCTAGCATGCAGGTACATGATGCTCTACCTTCACCTACTGGCAGTTGAGGCATCGTGAAATGAACTCTTCCACAGCCTTCTTTATACTGGGCCACCTGTGCTGTCATCAGAGATCCTGGAACATCTTCACCACTCCTGAATGTACCACCATAGGGGAATTGTGAGTCTCCCACAGAACATCCACCATTAATTCAGCTGGTACCATGGTACGTCCCTTGAAAAGGATGACGTGATCTCCTCCTACATAAAATCCATCGGGAGCATGTCCTGTGGATATCTGTGCACGTCGCATCTCACAGTCAATGTCCCCATGTTATGACTCTATGACCTGCTGAAGTAGTGGAGGACTGACTATGAGTGACTATAGAAAGGCTGCTCCATCTAAATCCACGAAGGATATCTGCAACGCGGCTAGCTTCTATGTCGCCTCTCTAAGTAGTTGAATGCCTGATCTCATGCTGAGAGCATCATCTAGTACTTTCCCCTTCCCAAAAGTATAGACTATCTCAAAGTCATAGTCGTGGAGGAACTTGACCCATCACCGTAATCACAGGTTCAGGTCCTTCAATCGGAAGATATAACTGAGAATCTGGTGGTCAGAGTAGACTGTATAGCACTCACCCATAAGATAGTTCTACCACAACTTCAAGGTGAATACCACTACTGCTAACTCCAGGTCACAGGTAGCATAGTTCTGCTCATGCTGCCTCAACTATTGGGAACCATAAGCGAACACTGCCAGCTTTTGCATTAGGACACACTCGATTCTAGTCCCTGATGCAGCGCAATAAATTCCGTACCCTACACCCTCCTTCGGTATCCTTAAGATAGGAACAGTAGTCAATATCTTTCTCAACTCTTGGAAGCTCTGCTGACATCTATCTGACAATAAGAAGGGTTTCCCATTCTTCATCAAAGATGAAAGCGGTGCTACAACTATAGTGAAGTCTAGAAAAAATATCTTATAGTACCTTGCCAGACCTAGGAAACTCCGCACCTCCATCATGCTCCTGGGTGGATCCCAAGCAAGTACTGCCTCGATCTTCGCAGGATCCGCAGCAATTGGCGCCTCAGAGATGACAGGCCCCAAGAAGTGGACCTCTCTAATCCAGAACTGACACTTCATGAGTTTTCCATAAAGCTAGTGCTATCGGAGTGTGTCTAGTACAACCCGTATGTGTTAGGCGTGCTCCTCCTTAGTAGTCGAGTAAATCAGTATGTCGTCGCTGAAGACTGTGATAAATCGATCGAGGAAAGGGTGCAAGATCCTGTTCATGAGACTCATGAACACTGCTGGAGAATTGGTTACACCAAAAGGCATATCCCAGAACTCATAGTGTCCATAATGACACTTGATGGTCGTCTTCTACACATCCTCATCTTGAACTCTGAGATGACGATATCCTGACCTGAGGTCTATCTTCGAGAACCATCGTGCTCCCTTGAGCTGATCAAAGAGGGCATCAATCCTCTGAAGCGGATAGTTGTTCTTTAGGGACACTTGATTCAGGAGACAGTAGTCGATACATAGTCTTAAGTTCCCGTCCACCTTCTTGGCGAATAAAATCAGGGAATCCTAGGGTGAAACACTAGGTCGGATGAATCCATTGCCCTACAAATCCTTTAGTTGTACTCGTAGCTCACGAAGCTCAGCGGGAGCCATCCGATATAGTGGAGTAGATATCGGGGATGTCCCAATGTATAGGTCAATTTAGAAATCTACCTCTTTACGAGGAGGTTGTCCTGGAACATCGTCAGGAAAAATTTCCTCATAATGATCAACCACAACAGGAAAACTCGGACTTCGTACATCAAATACTCCGAGGATGAGACTAGACAACAGAAGTGTGATCGGCTGCCCTCTCATCTACATAAGTCCATCATGCACTACAAAGGCTCCCTTCTCGCCAGTGATGGTGATCATGCTCCCATATTTGTGGACACACCACAGTTTGCGCCTAATACAGTCAATCAGGTCATGTACTATAGATAACCAATCCATGACCAAGATGATGTCGTAAGGCCTCGACGAAGCAATAAGAAGATCCCAGCCGAAGCTCTCTCCTCATAGAGTAAGCACACACTACCAGAACAGGTGTGTAATCGCCGTGTCTTCTCTCGTATGAGTCTCTAGCCGTAAGGATCGAGGCAACGGCTCTGTCAGAATCTTCGAGTTCCAAACAAGGGAAGCATCAATAAAATAATGACTCACTCCTGTGTCTCTAAGAACTGCAACAAGGTTGGAGTAGACATAGATAGTACCTTGAATCATCTCAGGTGCACAATGGTTTTAAGTATCCACAGCCTGATGTTGAGCCTTCCTCTGTCTGCCAGATCCATGTGGTCAGGGTGGACCTCCTGGTGGTGGTGGTGGTGGTAGATCCTTAAAGCGTCACCCACCACCCACTGCTCGGCCAGCTCCTCTGCCTCATCCGCCTGCTCCCTGCAGACTGCCACGGTCTAACCTCTGCCTCTACCTGGGTGGTCCCTCAACCGTCTGCTGCTCCTCTACATGGCGGGTCAGTCAGTCACGAGCCATGTGGCCCTACCCGCGGCATGCATTGCACTTCCTACCTCTCATATGACTGGCTCTACTGTGTGTGCCCCCCACCTCCGAACAAGTATCCTGAGGTCACCCACCTCATGGTCGGGTCTGCTTGGACCTCTACGACATTTGTCTACTGCCTTCTGTAGAAGACTCCACTACGTGTCTCCCTGCGGTAGTCCTCGCTGCTGGTGTAGGCTCAGAATGGAATCTCTCCACATGTAGGGCTCGCTCCAGTACTCCTTCCAACGTCGGAATGTTGGGGGAGATCATCAAAGCCCTGATATCATGCATCAGTCCCTGCTCGAAGGTTCGGGCCCAGAAGAATGGGTCACGTACCATGTCCATGGAGTAGTGAGAGAGTCGTTAAACCTCACCGAGTACTTGGCTACAATCATGCTGTCATGTCGTAGTTGTAGTAACTTCTGGATGCGAATCGAATGGAGGGTGGCTGGAACGAACACCAAGTGGAAGAGACTCTTGAAGTCCATCCATAGTAGAGATTCCTCATCTTGCACCTGGAGCATGGAGCTCCACCATCTACATGCTGCTACATGCAAGAGACTCGCCGTAAATATCACCATGAGGTCATCTATTGTCCCTATTAATCTGAAGACTCAGACAACAGCCTCCAGCCAATCCTCTACTGCCTAAAGGTCCGTCTCTCCATGGAACCTGGGCATCCTCTGTCTCTGAAACTCTTGCAGCACACTCAGGCGGTGTGAAATATCCACTGTTGGGGACGGCGGTATCGGTGGCCCAGCGGGTAGAGGTACCGCTGGTGCCTCCGCTGTAATGGGGCCCAACACCGAGGCCTCATTGCTAGGTGGGCTTCCATCTCACACATAACTGGGAACCCTAACTGGTTGCCATCGTGGGGCCATCTTGAAAGGAAACAGGTGCGCCACGGTTAATACAGTATACCGGGTGAACTGACACAAATTAATCACAATGAAAACTTTTGAAACACAAATGCAATCAGTGTTTTTGAGTACTGAGTTGGAAATCAGAAGTCAGGGTCCTAGTTTATGGATACGTCGGCCGCCGCACCAACACTAGACTCCCTGGACTGATAACCACACTCAATATTATAAACATTATTGCTCCATAGATAAGAAATTATCAGAGTCCTATGATCTATGGTAGAACCAACTCCTTTGATACCAATTTTTCACGACTCGTCGTCGGGGCCTGTTCCGACACTACCACAATCCCGCCTTCCATAGGCCAGGGGTTGGCGACTAGCACCAAAGGATTAAATACCGATAAAAGGGAATAAATTGACTTTATATAAGTAAACAAACACAATAGAGTACACAAGATGAAGTAAAAACTATGTAAACTGAGTACAAAAGTATGTGCTGGAAAGTAAATGGGCCAGAATAGAAACCCAACTGAAAGTACAGTACAATATAAAATAAATAATAGCTGTAATAATGTAAACAACCAACCACTGAGTAATCCTCCGGATATCCCACATGAAGGGTGGGTATAGATGGTTTCCTAAGCTCCTCGGGTCCGGTCGTCCTCTTCGTGTACGTCCCGCCATGTGGTCCACCTTCATGTACCATCCCTCTCCACTAGACTACACGTCAATTAGTGATGTCAGTCGTCTGCATCCAACATAATGTAGTGCGAGCATAGCCCGTGCATGGGTGAGTATACGATACTCAATAGGGACCCCGATACTCCCGAAGATCTCCCAAATCCACAAAGGATATACCAAAAAGGAATGATAAATAACATGAAGTATCAACCAACACTACTTAGGTATATTCCCATACATATACATAAGTCATCAAATCCAGTTCGGCTCCAACACACGAGACCAAGTACATCCCAGTACACACAGGAAAGCACAACCTAGTCCACACAGGAAAGAAAGTCAATCATATCGATGATATTGATTGGAAGTCGAGACTCATCTCACATAGGTATACTACTCACAAAGAGGGGTGGAGATGATAGATGTATCCACTGAATCATCTCCCATGATGAACCCATGTAGGATCCAAGTACAGAAGTAGTCACTGTCGAACCCATTTAGGATCATAGTACAGTAACCATCGCTGCCGAACCCACGTAGGATTCATGTACAATCGTTATCACAGTCGAACCCACAGAGGATCCATGTACATTTGTCCTCACTATCGAACCCACGTAGGATCCACGTACAGTCATCATCATCATCGCAGTCATAGCCAACTATTGGGTTCCTACACACAGTACGCTCGATTCCGGGAGGGTCCGATCCTCGAGCCAGGGGGGGTCATTTCATCAATTGTCACGAAGTCGAGAGTTGATGTATCCCGAAGTTTGGTCACGTCAATAGGAACTCAACGCAATAGACGGTGCGTCAATCGGACGCCTTGTCTGAGAGTTTTTGGCTTTTCAGTCCCAGGGGACCGGTTAGAAATATGCTTATTTCTAATCCGTCTGATATCCAAATTCATCTGAAACTCACATAGAGTATCACAAAAGGACCGTATCATCGAAAGAGTCCCAGTTCCACATACTACTCGTCGATCTGATACGCGGTTCTTATGTTAGTCATGTTTAAGTGAAAAATGGGCCCGACCCGTTTAGCCTGGTGGGTCGATGGGTCGGGTTGACCCAGTTTGACGGGTCCGACCTAGTAGGGGTGTTGGATCAATCTGAAGAAAAACATAACTCGGTCCGAAGGGAAGCGGCCCAGCTGAAGTGGTGCGGCCCGTCCCGAATGGTACGACCCAGCCCGGCGGTGCACAGCCCGGCGCGGCTAGGCCTAGCAGTGCGCGGCTTGGCCCAACGCGACCTGGCTGGCTCAGCCGTCTGGAAGAGTGGCTCGGTCGAAGCCAACTGGCTCGATCGAATCTAGGGGCGGTCTTCTACACCGTTGGTTCCAGGCGGTGCCGCCCTTCCCCGAACCAGCCGGCTAGACTAGCCAGTCTTCTACTCACACAACCCACATGGGTGGGCCTCCATTCTCCACCATAGCGCCCGCCCGGTGCCATGGCCTGGTTCTGCCCGGCGGGCCGACGGGCTGGCCAGTTCCTCTGCCGAAGAGGCCCATGTAGCGGGACACGATTCTTTCCACACAACTGGCGCGATGGCGCCGGTTCCCTTCACCATGTTCCTGGCACGGAGTGATGGCTTTGTGCTTCCTTCTCCATCAACAACCATTTCTTAATTAATAATTGAGAACAACGGAGGGTTGTCAGGCCGTGGTCGTTCGGCCTGCACCCTCCACGTAAAACGATAGCAATAGGACAAGGTAAACGAGATTCTCAACGAAAAACCAATGCACAATTTTAATCGATTAAAAATGAACATAACCCCTATCTCAATAATCGATGATTAGTGTTGGCGTCGCGGGATGATGGTTCGTTGACGTCAACAGAGAGCGTCCGAGGAGGAAGTGGCATCTCCCCTTTTTGTCATGGAGAGAATATTGAAAGGTGTGCCGTCATTAGGGAGTTACTGCGTCGGTGTCTCCTCTGTTGTCATGGAGGAAGAAGAGGACGGAGAAAGCGTGGTCACAAAGTCAATGCTCTTCATCAAAGAGTTGATATTCTTTGTTGAGGATGAAGTTCATAAAATAAAACTACAGCTTTATCCCCAAAATCTCAAAACAACATGCCAACCCCAAAAATAAAATAAGGCTTCCCATATTTTATTTAGTCGTGCCATGAATTCAAATTTAAAAAATTCAAACACTTAATTAATTAATGAAGAGTTTTAATTAATTAATTAATGTGTGTGTTAGAATGAAATATAGAGGGAGAGAGGGAGAGTTACTTAATTAAAGGGAGTTAGCATGTTTTAAAGCGGGAGGTTATGAGAGTTATTGAAATGTGAAGGGTTGGGGATCGTGTGGGACCCACCTCACATTTACCCTCAGATGGGTAGTTAGGATGATAGTGGTCCCAACCCTAACTTCCCCATGTAGGTTATAACCACGTAAGATATAAAAATAAAATTGTTCCATAATTTTATTCACCTCTCAATTAATCCACAAAAAAATTAACTTATTCTCTCGTGCAAACGCTTCTTCGGTAAAACTCCTCTTAAGAAATTATCGGCATTGCGTGTTCACCGGTGCCCTCAGATTTCAATTCCAAGCACTGGTTCAAAAGATATAAAATCCTACTCATTCATTTACTGAACGTACCCGAGCTAAACTTCAGAAATTGATTCCTGGCACACCAGGCCTCAAAATCAAGTACCAGCAGATGCCATAGACTCGTAAAATGAAAAATTATTTAAGAAGAAAAAATGTTCCTTGAAATATCTATTTCTTTATAGGTCAAGAGTAAAACCTTCGCTTATAGTGAAAAATTTTGTGATTTTGATGGAAAATCAAGAATAAACCATTTTGAATATTTCTTTCTAGAATTATTTGGTAGTTCTATCCAAAATAATTTCATACCATTTCCAAATAATAAAATAAATAGTTTGAATGAATCTTATATGATTCTTACTCACACTATTAAATTATTTAAAGACAAATCATCTAGACGTAGTATAAAAAATTTTGTGCTTCATCTTATCCCAAAAAAATGGCCCTTCAAATAATAATACAGCTTTGTGCTACATTGGGTGTTTAGGGAATTTTGAGCTATATGAATCATCCAAAATTGATCTTTTTAGATCATTTGTATATGGAATAGATAATATCATTCCAATTATATCACACCATCATAACAAACAATTTCTACTAGTTTACCATCTTTCACATATTTAATTTTCATCTTAATGTTCACATCATCAGATTTCGAATTCATTATCTTATCCATTAAATAATTTTTTTCATCATTTAAAAAATGATAAATTATAATACTTTCTTATTCATTCCCATATCCATATTTACATGATCCATGAACTTATGATCCCTATTAATCATTATTTGGGATATAATTCCATTATCATTCCTACTCAATGAATTCACTAAATTATTATTTTTTCCTAGTTAGTAGTGTACTAATAAATAAAAAAAATTTAGTAGCTCAGAATACATATTTTTCCTCATATAGATCTATTTCTTTGAAAATATTTATTTCATGATTTAATGATCCATTTATATCTCATATATTACACAAGGTTGATATATTCTTGATATCTTCAAGGAAAACAATACAAATTCTAACACAAAATCATGGGTTTGGTAGTTATTTCCTTCAATTGTAAATTTCCTTGATTCATATGGAGGAACACCATCAATTTTAAATTGTTAAAAACAAATTCCCTTCATTATTGTTTTTCTATATCTCATAAACCAATCACTTCCAGTTTGTAGAATCATAATCAGAGCATTGGATTCTATCCCAATTAGATGATCGAATCATTGTTCACATTACTTTGTCTAAAAAATCATAAAAACATTACCTGTAGTCATATTTTATTGGTTATGAAATCAGGAAAAATTAGGAACAAATCCCTAATAATAATATAAAAAACCAATGAATCTAAATATATAAATTTTTTATGTTGGTGTTTTCCATTCTCTTTGTATCATTTTATTTGAAATTTCAATGCAGAATCTACTTTTACAGACAATATATCCTAAAAAGAATCATCCAAAATCCATAAATCACATTTAAAATTTTCAAATTTAACACTTTCCTTAAAAGATTCTTAAAATTAACCAAATTTGATTCTCATAGACCTTATAGCTTTTAGAATACACCAGAATATCATTAATTAATACCCAAAAAATAGAATAATGATATTCCTTGAATAGTATATTCATTATATCCCAAATAATATAGTTCATTAGTCAATAAAAAGAAAATTACTTAAAAACCATAATTTCCAAACCTCATTAAAAATGATATCATTAGAATGAATTATTTCATTACTCACAATTAGTGATACCCCGAAAACAGTTAATTATATCAAAATTATTTGGCTCCATAAACATGATCAAATAAGTCATAAATGTGTTTCTTAGTATACATGATCCCAATCATAATACCATTTATATCTCTATAATAAATGCACATTCTCATGGATCCATAATTATTTTTAATGTAGAGAAAAGGTTCCCCTGGGAGAAACACTAGGGTGAATAAATCTATTATTACACAAATCCACTAGATTTTTTGTAAAATACACTAATTCAATAGTAATTATTTATACGAAGTCCATTATTTTTGATTTAATTTAGGGGCTTAATAAATGGAAAAATAAACATCACTCTAGGGGATGATTGGGTAATTTTTACTGAAATTCATCAATGTATAATTGTATAATAGAAGAATACTCAATTTTATGATTAAATTATTCATACCTAGATGTTATTTTTTCCTTATTCCCAATTAAATTACACTTATTATAGAATATTTTGGTGGATATATAATAATTATATGGTTAATCTTCTTCACAATTGAAAAGGTGTTCTATCTCTTCCCCAAATATAGTAATTTCATTATTTGTGAAATAAATTGTTTACATCATATCTTGGAATCCAATCCGTACTTTGAAATATATCTATGTCAGCCACTGGTATGATAATAATGTTAGTAAATAATAAATTCTCTTTTTTAAAAATGGTGACTTCCTAAAACATTGTTTATTCCATGATAATTACATTAGGTGTTTTTACTAATAAATTTCAACATAAATCACAACGGAAATATCTAATTTTCAGGGAAACTAGGTTGATAAAAAATGCATGATAGCCCAAAATAATATATTTCATTGTATAAATTTAATGTTAGGGTTATTGAACCTGCTACCACATCCTTGAGAACTTCTACCTCAGACATAGTAATTTCATAAATATAGCCTTCATCCATTGGGATATTTTATGGTGGATTCCCCGGACTCTTGGAGGATTAGTGTTAGTAATGACACATATACCAAATGTTGATTCATATGACACAATTTTTTATTATATTACCCTTTAATTATTTATCATGATGAACCTTATCTCCAATGTATTATGAAACTCATAATTTATTCTGGATTTTCAAGGTTGATTCTTCCATAGTTATTATAAGGTGGAAATTACATTGTTTTCTTATTCTTCATTGATTCATTAAATTTCTCTTGGGTCTAATTTGACCTCCTATTTTCTTGGTTTCACATAAATATATAAGATATGGATATTTCTTCTTCCAATTTTAGAGATTGAATAATCATTTTATTATATGATAAATAAAATTGGATGACTCTTTCCCAATAGAGTTTTGTATTAATCCCTTCAATGAAATGGTTGATCATTTAGTCCATGTTACGAATATAATTTGGAGAATAACATTATCAATGTGTAATGGTAGCTTCATAAAAATTGAACCATTTTTATTCACTATTCATTATATTGAAGAACTCATTATTCATCAAATTTTGTTTCGTGTAAGGAAAATATTTATTGAAAATTATTTCTTTAAATAATTTCCATTCGATGAATTATATTTCTTCATCCACCCTTGTATTCTAAATCAACATCCAACACTGAATAACATCACCGTTGATAAAACACAAAGAATGTGTAAACTTGTAATTTTCATCACAATAATTGAACATATTTTTATATTCCATATATGTAATCAATTTCTCTTCTACAGTTGG
Source organism: Viscum album (assembly GCA_963277665.1). Taxonomy (NCBI): domain Eukaryota; kingdom Viridiplantae; phylum Streptophyta; class Magnoliopsida; order Santalales; family Viscaceae; genus Viscum; species Viscum album. The sequence goes on along the minus strand of OY728119.1, from coordinate 1,726,772,367 downwards.
ATTCTTATTCCAAAAAATGATGGGGGATTATCTCCCATTAAGCGATCTACTATATGATAATCTCTATCTGGAATATGTTACTCCATTCATGGATGTTTATTTCAAATAACCTAATTAATCCCTCAAATATAGAAATAATTTACTACATTCCAATACTTACTATAATGTTTCCCTCGGAGTGAAAAATCTACATTTTCTATTTTTATTAATACTATTCTTGCTTCCATATACCATTTCTAAACACAAGAATATACTAGATTATCTTATATAATTATGAATTTTATATCATATTCTCTAATTATAAAACATTAGGATATTTTACTATACTTATCCATATTTTCTATCATATAATAATATTCAATAATATATGTTTTAATAAATCTATTTTCAAAGGTTTTAATTAAAAAAATTTCTAACTGCAACAATAATGTCCCCTACCCCAGAATCCCATATCTAGTTCCTTACAATGTTATGTTGGCATAAAGACATGATTGTAATCTAAATGGACCAATCAGATTAGTTGTTTTCGAAGCTAGGATAAATATATGTTACCCATTATACATTTTGAATATTAAATAAAACCTGATACATATATAAATTCTAATATATTTCATCATTAAAAACTAATTCAAATTTATTTTCTTCATAACCTATGGAATGGAATAAAAATAAGGGCGATCTCAAAAAATTATTAATGGTTATGTGTAGTGGAAACAACATTAAATCAATAATGAATAATAACTATGGGGAGCTAAATGACTGAACACATATTCCATCTAAATAACTATATATGGTATAATCACTATTTAATGGTAAATAACAAAAAAGGTTGATTAAATCAATAATATTTGAATGAAATAAATAGATAGATTTTTTCAGAGGGACAATATCATGGATAATAATTACAGAAATCTAAATGTAGTAAATTAATAATTATTGAACTCCATTTTTTCTAGGAACATGGAACCATTACCATCATGATATATTATCATTATATTTTATATCTAATGGGAGAAAAACCATCCAATTTTGGCATTATGACTCATCTTGTTAGACTACCAATCCATCAACGGGGTGTCACTTAACGATACCCACCCAGTATTTCATGCCTAAATCTTTCATAAAATATGAAATACTTTATTTTATAAAGTTCATTATCATTTAATATCTATATTGAGTAAATAATATTGATTAATCATCATTTTACCTTAATTAATAACATAACTATCATTGTAAATGTAGTATGGAAAAATGATATATGGTTAGGAAATAATAATATCAAGCATGGAAGAGAATATAAATTTATGATAAATGTAATTTAAAATAGTAAATATCATATGAAATGGATTGTTTCGTGATTAATCTTCTAATCACAAAATAAAATGAGAATTAATAGATAACTATTACAACATAATAATTTTCCTGCCCAAACACAATGGATGATATAATTCCAATTAAAACATACAAGACCATAGTGTGTTAGGGAATCATGGTTTCAAATTTCAATGGGGAATTATATTTACTAAAACAAAATTACTTATTTTAAATGAAAAATAAGTCTCAATAATATTTAATTTGTGACAAAATCCCTTACATTATCATCAATTTTGTTTGATCACCATAAAACCACATGTATATTGGTTTAATGACTGTATATAACTTATAAATGAACATTATTAATATTAATAATAAAATATATGATCCATCTATGACCTCGTATCACCATTTTTTTTAAAAATACTTTATTATTTTCATTGTTTTATTTGTCAATTACCTTGTTTTTATGTACGTTTTGACATATTATTTTTTCATCCTCACAAATAGATCATGATTTAATCATATAATTTATATAAATCATTACTTAAATATCATACATATTTAATATTTTTTTATTTATATTAATTAGGATATTTTGTGATTATAAATGAAATACATCATTTAGGAAAAAGGTAGGTTTTATAATCTAAAGAACAATATTTCCATTTTCTTTTCATATGAAAAAAAGATAAATAAATTATAGAAATTCTTATTATCATTTAATTATCATTATTATGTAATATATATCATATATTTTTATAAAAAAATAATCCTTGAAAAATTCCATGTTATACATGGAAGAATCACATCACTTTGGGAGGTGGTTGTCTCCCATACACACGATCGAGGTATTCATTTTCCCAAAAAATGGAATAAATGATGGTATGTGTTATATAATAATTAAATAATCATATATACAACATAAATATATTTAATATTGTATATAATATTATTTATATTATTATTCCCAAGCATGAGAGGTAGGAATTAATGATCAAATGACATATATTCACGAGAAGGTAGTACATAATAAACACGAACAATGAATTTGTATCCCATTTGATTGACATTTGTGAAGATATATATAATAAAAATTGAAAAAATAGCCCTATATTGAATATAAAAATTTCATATCTAATAATTATATAATATAAATTAATGGAGTGGTGAAGGAAACAAATTAATATTTCTTTTAGAAGTTCATAACATCTTTTTCAGGTATCCTTTTAGGGATTTCACTAATACCGTCCTATGTTAGACTTATGACCAAGGTATGGATCCAATGATTATTTGAGGGTTGTTGAGGTGTTATGTTGCCTATTATTTTGTTATCCTATGTGGTTTTATATGTGATAATATAGGGGAGATGGATGGCCTTTTATACGTTGGTTGAGTAGAAACATGTCAATATTTTATAGAATTACACCGAAATATTTTCTAGGTAATGGGTATCCAATAGTTTAAAAACCTAGATCCTATAATTTTTTAGGTAAAAATGTATCCATCACATGGGGTTTGGGTATTTTTTTCGTTAATTTGGTCCCTTGATTTTATATTTTAATACAACGTTTTTCTATTAATCGATGTAAATAACATTAACATCATTATTAAATAATATTGGTAAAAAATTATTTTTTTCATAATATGGAATTATAAATTATTATAAATCCAAATATTAAATAAAATTTTCAAAATTCAATCCAAAAAAGTTGAAAAAATGTATTTAATATTAATCTTGCAGACATGAAAAAAGAATAAACATTTAAAGTGATAATGTTCAACACACTAAAAAGTTATTATATTAATATATATTATAAAATTTATTTCAATGACATATATTTGATTAATTTATTTATATTTTAACTATTATTATATTAATAATTTTTTAATATATAATTTATCTTAACAAAATTTTTAAATGAAATGTCAGTTTTCATTTAAACTTCGGTATTTTTTACTATTCATCAATAAAAACAATCATCTCATAAAAATAAAATAATTAAGCATAATATTATTTTTTAAATACATATTTCCAATGGGAATTTAATTTTTTCATAAAAAATATATTAATGTTTCCAAATTATGATTTAAAAAAACTATTCCATTAAGAGGAGGGAAAACATCCTTTTGAAAAATATATCTTTTTATCTACAAAATTGGAATGGTTTTTATCAAACACATATATGTTACATTGGATGAATATAAAAATAGTTTTTTGAATATATATTTTATAAATTTAATTATTAACATTCACTTATTATTCTTAATTTTACTTGTTATGAGAAAACACATTTGGAACATACTAATAGTTTTTTATAAAAATGTTTCCTTTTTGATTAATTGGTTTTTTTATTAATTTACAATTAATATCTAATAGATAATTAAAAATATAAATTTTACGAAGGTATGTAATAATATTAATAACCTCCAATTTATTTTGTAGGAGATAATTTCCATATTAAATAATAATACTAATAGTATTTGGTAAACAGTTGTCTTGCGTGTAACGTAATCCATCGAAGAAAGTCATTGATGCATGAAATGAAACCTAACTCACTATTGTAGGAATTTAATGATATATGGAAAATTAATATTAATAATAATTTGTATAGTTTTCTATATGGGGGTGTTATATTTCTTTTATGGAATGTATTTCACACTCATTTTCTATCTAATGATCTCATAACTCTGAAGTGGAAGTTGTTTTTTTAGAATGTATACAACTAAATACATATAAAAAATTTACACTTCTTTTAATGTGGTAGTTGAAAATTTATCCTTTATTAAATTATATGATATTTTTGTTTTATTTGGTTCTTAATTATATGAATTATTCTAGGAAAAAATATAACACATTCATTTCCATTTACAAAATACTATTATATAATCCAAAAACAATCATATCAGTGACGTGAATTAGAATCGATATCAATTTCTATATACATGTAAAGGTATAATGCATTACCATAATTAATACCCAATATTATATTGGATTACTTACTATTATTTGATAAATAAAATCATCCCAAATAATTCTTCAAATAATTTTGAATCAACGTGACTAGAATAATCATAATCTCTAAATCCTTGTAATTCTATCAATGAAATTTTATCATATAACAAGCCCAAATTAATTGTTTTACCTATTTTTTATAGAAAAATATATAATTTTCTATCTAAAATATTATTAAATATATTTATTATTAAAAAAATTTGGGGAAAATTAATATATTTATCCATGATATAGTAAAAATCTAGGGGATAACTGATCAATTTTTTAAAATATGTTCCATTCCAACATTACCTATCATTATCAGTAGTTTTTTTATCACAATTAAATTTTAATACAGATAGAACACAATTTTTTTCATTAAATATGTAATTAAAACATTATTGGTAAATATTTCATTATATTTTAAAATATTAATATTAATATTGTTAATTTTTATTATAGTAAAAAAATTTCATCATACCATATAAGGATAATTGAAATCATGTCTTCATTTGAATAAAAATATAAAGCATTATTTCTTCCTCATTGGAAACCATACTATAAAAATATATATAATAAAATTAAACTATATATATTAGTCCGTCGATATATAAATAACTTCATTGATATTGATTATTTTATTTTCATACTCTTTAAATACTCATAAGGCTTGCAATATGTACATCATTTTTCATGATAAAATTAATACACTTCCATGATAGTTTTGAATGAACATAACTCATATAAATTATAAATAAAATAACATTTTTCTTAGAATAAATAATTTCATTAATATGGGTATATGACAATGTTCATTTAACCAAAATTTAATTTATTAAATTGTTTGTTTATACTATAATGTATAGATATATTATAACGGGTTCTTTTTGTGATATTAGTATATTAAATGAATAAATTTAAATTAATTAATTTTTTGAGAAACCTTTTGAATGGTAATGATGTTTCCTATGTTTTGTGTACAACCTGTTTGATGGGGGGAGTTAGTGGTCACTTATATCATCATATCATTATTTCCCAAAACACAATTACTAAATCAAAGATGTGTAAAATGTAATTTATGGTGGTTATGTGATAAAAATAGATTTAGAGATAAAAAAATATTGATATTTGGTATTTTAATAATTTTTTGTTCCATTTAATTCATGTTATTATTCATTCCTATAATACAGTTGAGGTTATGTTACCCATATTTGAATTTATTTTCAAACAATGAACTAAAAGATAAAAATTAATATATACCCTCTCATTAGATAAATATTGATATTCCAAATCAATTAATAAAATATTTCATACCATAACCACAATATTCATAGTAATTTTCATTGGCTGCAGAATGTTTTTTGACACCGTAATATATTATATGAAATTCTTTTCGAATAATATGAACCCTCATTGATTCCTTAAACAAAATCATTCTAGGAGTGTTTCTAGTTTATTTATATAAATTAAAATGTGCTCTGTGTGACAAGCCTTATTATATATTGATCCATTGATAAATATTTTATGGAATTATAAATTAAAAAGATCTCAGAGTATGTTATAAACTATATGAAGAAAATTATGACATGATCATTTGACTATTTCATATTATCATTGATTCTTGAAAAAATATAATCTCTATAATTCCTTATGCATCCTCATTTAAATGAGGATACCAATATTTTACTATAGGATTTCTCAATAATATGCAGTAACATAGATATTTATACAGAAACAAAGTATTCCTCATTAAAAACAATCTCGATGGTATGAGAAATATATGATATATTGAAATGAAATATTATATAATCATATATGGGACTAACAACGACATAAAATGATATTTCATTTTTGGAAATATAGTTTGAAAATACTTCAATTAATGGTTCATAAAAAAACAATTGACTCATCTTGAAATGACTGAATTTTAATTTACTTTATATTACAAATAAAAATTACCTAATAAAAAAGGTAAATTTTTTCCAAAAAATAAATAAAACGATTCTTATTAAAAATATGGGAAAAATATAATTAATTAATAATATATTATTCCATGTGAAACAATATTTCATTAGGTGTTATAATTAATGAAATTTTCAGAAAATTCATCATTACCCTAAATTTTGAAATAGATACTAAATAATAGTGTAATATGTGATATCATGGGTTGTTATATTTTCACTTCATACCATATCATAGAGTTTGAAATTATTAGTTATCAAATATATATTTATTAAATGTAATTTAAATACTAATCATTATCATACATGAATTATTTCATAATTTTGCATTTGTATAATTTGTTATTTATATTTTATAACATAGTTTGTGTTTTATATAGGAATAAAAATTCCTCAATCAATTTGACATTTTATGATATTCCCATTAATATGATTTTTTATAAGTTGGTTTATTATTATTAATTTTTATAAATTAAATATGTTTAGATCATATTAGTTTTGTAGAGGCCCCCACAAGAGTATCCCAAATATCACAATTTGGTAAAAATATTAATATAATCTTATCTCAAAGGACTGATCAATTTAGTAGTATTGTTAAACTATATACATAAATGATACATATATTACTATTCAATAGAAAAAATATAACCTAATTTTTTTCGATAATATTATTATCCAATCATGCATGTTCTTAAATATATATCATAAAAACATCCTAGAATCATATTTAATTTAATTAAAATAATGGTGATCTAAAATGAAAAGTAAGGATTATGTATCGTGGAAAGTATCATGATTCGAAATGAATAAAAAATATGACAAGTTAAATAACTAAAAATTCATTCTATGAATTCAATAATTTAAGAAGGATATGTATCCAAATAAAATAGCTATTCAAATTTCTCTTGGATAATATTCAATTTGCGGAGTTAAGTAACTAAAAACACACCACATTTAATCAATAATATAATTATCTTAATTGGATAACGAATATTAAATATCTGATGATAAATACCTAAATCCAAATCTAATTAATCAAAAAATAATAATGTAATTAATCTAGATATAATGTCTTAGTGAATATTACTATAATAGTCACAACTGGATACTGATTGATGAAAATTATTAAGTTTGGAATCCTTGTTTTTTAGTATCATGATACAATTTTCATCAACACCTTTCAAAATATGGTTAAAGACATATTGAGTTAAAACCCACAAATCTAAGGCAATCCAAAATATTCATCCCATGATATTAATAATGAATTAAGGGTGTATTTATAACTAGACCCCACCCATGACATACCATTGAAAATAATTTCACATATATTGAATAATCTATTTAATTCATAAATAATGTACCTTATCAAGTAACTTTTTTTATTAAATAATAATTATATATCTGTATTTCCACATGAAAACAAATGAAATTGATTATAAAACATTACATGTATGAATTATAGGTGGTCAAATAAATAAACATATCTATGATAAATAATTTGGATATTTAGGGGAAGTATAAGGTCGAATTATTACTTGAATTTTCACACTTCAAGGAAATTTAATTTCATACAAAAATGAATCAAGTAAGTGATTTTGAAAAACATTTTTAGTTAAAATGAAAAAAAAAGTCCAGTTGAAGAATAATTATTTTATCAATTCAATATATACCAATTGGGATAAGTATAAATGGATTTTTACATTGATGAATAGGAATACCAATGACAATATTTAAAATTTTCTTCACAAAAAAATACACTTTTTAATATGAATTTTTATTGAATGACATTTCAATGAAAATAGTGTTTTAAAAATAAATTTTAATAAGTAATTTTAAATTTAATATTAAATAAAAATAACAATTTAATATTATTAAGTAATATTAATTACATATTATTTTTAATGTAATTTGGAAATTCCATTCATAATGTATACATTAGAACAACATTAACTTTTAGTGTTTGGTTAAAAAAGAGGGGTATTTTTTTCTAAATTAATATATATTTATTTTAAAACGTTTTTAAATTATTAAAAAGGATTGAATATTCCTTTAATAAATATTTTTTAAAAGGATCAAATACTTTATAAACATTCATTGAATCATGATTTTTTAGAAAAACATAATTCAAACCAAATAGGCGAATGATGTCATATTTTCTAAAATAAAATTTCCAAAACATTTTATCTACCAATGACTGAAAAAATTGTAATCATAATTGAATATACAACTAATATCCAGAATTAATGAAAATGTAAATTTTTTTATTATAAATTTTTTATGTTAATTTATTTATCAGATACTAAAGAAAAAAATAACAATTAGAACAAGATTTTTAAATAATCCGTAAAATGATCATAATAGTGAATTAACAAATTAAAACTGAAATGATTGTGTGTATCAATATTATATACAATTAAAACGTTTTTTAAATATTTATTATTGTAATAAAAAATTATTTAAAACATAATCTTAGAAATATATAGTCAATGAAGTATATGTTTATCCTAATCAGTGGAAATTGAGTTAAGAAATAACTTACCTTATTCACGATTTTTTATTAAAATTATTTAATCTATTTTATTTATGTTTTAAAACTGTTATTAACACATTAAGGAACCATTTTAAAATTTATTAAGTCTTATGAAGTATTTTTTTAGTATATAATCTATCTTTTACTAAAAATACATCATTATTTTCCATGTTTTATTTTTTAATTGCCTTATTTTTCATAAACTCATATAGTTAATAATGTTTTTGTTAAGTCCATATAGTTTTACAATAAAATAAATAATAATCTTGAAAATATTATCATATTTATAATCTATTACACCTTTATAACCAATAATTAATAATGGTTATGAAAATATTGTACATTACCTTCTTGGAGATTGTATATTTTACATACGTATGAATAACGTTTTCATTTTCCAATGATCATTGTTGAAGGGATTTAAGTATATTTTTACCATTATATGTTGATGATTATATAAAATATTATATATAATATACATATATATATCATCTTTATTTTATGGTTAGGAATAGAGTTTCACATCGATTGATGAAGGGGGTAGTCAAGTCAAACACGAATGGTGTTATCAGCATTTTATAAGTGACATGGAAATAGAAAGAAGGTTTCATATTATATTTAAAAAATACTTAAAATTTAATTAACCTGATAAATATTCTATTTATATTACTTATAATCATTAATAATATCGTTATCACCATCCATGGGAACCTTTAGTGAAATAATAATCACATCACTTCGTGAGGTGGTAGTCATCCGCACACATGACCGATGATATCATTACTCCTATATAATGAAATAATATATATATATATATATTATTTATTTATTAAATAGGTATAATTATTTTATAAATAATATATATATATATACTTCACATATATCCTCATACCAAACATTGATTTGTGGATATTGAGAAATTAATGACATTAGTTCATGTGGTGGTAGTTCTCCATTCTCCCGGGCAGTGATTTCGTAACCCATTTGATGGAAGTGAAGATGGTTTCAATAAATACAATTAATATATCAAAATACAATTATACGGAATAAATTGAGGATATTATATAATCATTTATTAATTAAAAATTAAAGGAGGTGGGGAATGATGTAAAATAAAGACCCTTGTTGATAAACTTTATCTCTTCTTTGGGTAACCTGAGTAGGATTTCACTAAAGTCATCCTATGATGGAATTCATCACTAAATATGGATTATCAAATCTGTGTCGGTGAAATGTATGTTTTTATTGTATATATTGGCTGATTCAAAGTGTTTTTATGGTCCTAAGTGAAATGGATAATGGGTGGCATATTATAAGTGTCGAAATAACACAATTGGTATTTTAGAAATTAATTGTTTGTTCCCTCATATTTTATATGTTAGAACATTCCAAAATAAATAATTCTAAAACCATATATGTTTATATTTTGAAATATGTCTATTAAATAGGTTTTATAAAATTCCATAGGTTATTTTTACCCGCATAATTTTTTTAAAAACTTGATATATCTATATTTACATTAACCACGATAATTTATTTTTACTAGAATCATTATTCATATTGATATAAAATTAATTTTACATTATTATAAATTATAAAATATTATTGTTTATAATATTAAATCTATTTTAAAAAATTAAATTCATATTATCATCAAATCATAACATAAAATTTATCCCATTGACCTGAAAATAATGAAGGTAATTAATGTGAAAATTTTCAAATGTTTAAAATGTTTTGATATATAAATTAATTATAAAAATTAATCTAATAAAAAACATAGAATTAAATTATATAAAATTAAACATATTTTATATAAAAACTAATTAAAAATATTCTTTAATATATAAATATAAATTTAAACGATACTGTAATTTTAAATTAAAATTCAATAACTTCACTTTTCATCAAAAACATAAATAATTTCTAAAAATAAAAAATAATTCACACATGTATAACTTTTATATTCTATATAAAAAATATTATTTTTTCATATAATTATATATGTTTTTTAAAAATTATTTTTAAATTATATGTGCATAGCATTATTACACTATCTAAAAAAATATTATTTTTTATAAAACATTTTTTTTCCTTTTAATGAAACATTTATTATTTATAATTAATATTTAATTAATAAAAAAATGTCAAAACTATATATTTATATATTTTAGTTAAGTTCATTCATTACACCAATTATAATTTCAATAAATTAAATATCATATTGATTAATAATATTATTATTAAATTGTTGTTCGGTAAAACTCTTTCTTACAAGTAACCCATGCTATCGAGGAAACATGATCATATGTTTATCATCATCTATTGAGGAAATTAACTATAATCTAAAATATATATAATTCTAGTTATTTTTCTATTATATTATCTTCTAATGTGTCTATTTTTTTCACATACGATATTGAATAAAATGATATTCTCTAAGAATTTTTCATTTTAAAATACATACCACGTTAAATAAATTGTGAAATCACATTTCAAACATGATACTTGAAACCATGGGATTGATATTTTAAAATATAGTTCATGGGAAACCATAATTGTAAAAAAAATTGTTCAAAAAATATCAATAAAAGAGATAGTGAATTACAAATGTTATATGAAAAGAATTATAACTTGGTCTCCATGTTGGTGAACAGTGGGGAAAAGTGATGATATGGATAGGGAGGAAAGGATTTAATAGACATATAGAGGGATTTAGGTCATTCTTCATAATAAATTTAATTATCAATGGAATGTTATTGGACTCAAAACTATAAATCTATGCATATATTAATTAATATATGATTCATCTAATATTAATGTAATATGGAAACAGTTTTTACATCATTATCATTTTCCAAATAAAAAGGTATTATTTTATTGTCTAAAGATATTATTAAATATAATTACTTGATTGTTTTCTCATCAATACACAAAATTACACTTTTTTTTCTTTTTTCACTTACTCTATTAAATGAATTTGAAAAATTATATAGATTATGCCTATTCAGGATAAATTAACTTTTTTGTTATTATAACATCCATAACGGTGTAACAAGTTATTTTGTATATTTATAAATATTTTCCAAAATAAATATGGTCATTACATTTATATATAAGACCCAATTTCAATTCCACTACCTTTTCATTAATATTTATTCATCAAATTTTTTAACTAAAAGTGATGTCATATTAACCAGGACATCACATAGGCCTATGGTACACACTAAACCATTATCATATGTTGATCAATAGATTCCGGACTAGTGGTATTTCTGATCATAATGTATTGTCACCTGAAATTTTGGCCGTCCATTTTCTAAAATTTTATTAATATAATTTGAATAAATTTCAAATAAAATATTATATACATCATTGAAATAAAATTATTCAATAAATAACCACTTACTTGGGTTTTCAATGAAATTATTTTTAGAATGTATAAAAATATTATTCTACTTTTATTACAATTTTTTATGATCATATTAACCCTTAAGGTTATCAATACCTCTAAAATAATTTATATGAAATTTAAATAAATTATATCTCAAATTACATTAACACTAATACATATATATTCCATACAGTTATCAAAATAAATTACTTAATCATGTGAAATTCCTAACACATGAATTTTTATGTTATGTGTTTAAGACATTGAAAATATGATAAAACATATACACATAATCCAAAATTTTATGCATTACTATGAAGTTATTATAATGATAATTATGTTTATTACACATTAATACATGATTTATTTTGTAAAATTACACTTAATAAAACATAGATAATCGTGAAGTCTAGTTTCATTTGGAATTAGGTATGTTACATAACACATAAAAATTAGAAAACCATCATCTTTATTAAAAACAACCTTAACATGCTCACACATAAACCATCATGGGATAACCTACAAACATAAATAAGAAAAAGGGTGGGATATAAATCCCACAAATAGAATAAACATTACATGACATGAAAATAATAATAAATTATAGATAATAAGAATATGAATGATATATAATATGGGTGATTGCCATAAAAATGATAAATGAGGCATCATTATATATGATAACATAATGGAGAAATTGTAAATTTTGAAACAAATAAAAATAGTAAATCATAATAACAGGTTAAGACTAACATCCAATAAAACAAGATAAAAAACATCCAAAAAAGAATCTAGTTTACTCCATTTCCATGAATGATGTCTCATGAATCTAAAAATTAACCAATTAATTGGACTGAAATATAATTCTAGGCACACCCATCAATTTCATTTAATTCTCATTCATTAGTGTACCACATAGATCTTACAACATCGATTAATCCGTCATCAATTTTCCCATGATCAATGAGTGTTTAATAAAAAATTATATGTGCCAAATGAAATAATTATAATTGTATTAATTTTAACGCCCTTAATGGGAAATGAGAATGGTATTCACTACACGATTACTTTCACATGGAAAATCATGGTGACATATTAAAATCATAATTATAATAGATAAATATTAATAAAATGGAATGATAATAGTGAAAGGGGTATCCCATAATTTTGAAATTAAATGGGAATTAATAGGGATATTTATAGACATATTCACTAATTAGTAATCTTAAATTTAAGCCCTGTTATAATAATAATCCTTTATAAAGAGAACAATTGGATGATCCCATACCTGGAAATTGTGACTCCAATTTCATTGGAGGAGCTTCATGAGAGAATTTGGAAACCATAGGTAGAATATATAGATATTTGTGAGTAATATGTACATTACCCATGGATTTCAAGTGAATATAAATGAGTTCTCTGTTGGGTTTACATAGTAAATGAGAGGGGAATTCTTTATTATTTCCCAAACAATGGTTTTGGAATCAATAAAATTATATAACCAAAACCAGAAACAATAAAATGGTTTTCTATATGGTTTCTTTTAATTGGTAGTTTATTTATTTATTTATTAATTCCAAGGGACTAAATTAATAATATACTACCATTACCGATGTATAAGTAAGTCATAGTCTTAATGAAATGATTTTAAAACCATTAAATATATTAATTTTTTTGAAGGATTCATAAAATATTTTTAAAATTTATAAAATATACCTAAAATAAAATTATTTTAAGGTGAAAAATATATTTTATCTTTTAAACCCATTATTGTATTTATTACATAACCTTTGTGTCATTGTAATGTTATAATAAAGACTATATATTTACACTGTATTTAATTTTTTTACCCAAAAATTCAATTCTCTTATAAAATAATGAAACTTTCAATGTTGGATAATTATATTATTATGATTTCAAAAATAAAATTCAATTTATCAAAATAATATTAAAAAAATTATTTTCTCTTTTAAAATAAGAATATAAATTTCATAATAAATCGTGCTTTTTCTGACAATTACTACTTTCTACCTCTTATTAAAAAATCAATTAACTTCATAAAAAGTGAATAATAATTTATATTTTATTAAAATTAAATAATTATAATATTAATATATTTATTTGATTCAATAATCAGTCAACTTATCATAATGAACATCTTAATTGAAATTTGATACTAATTACAAATTACATTTTTTATTGTATAAAAATTAAAATCATTTATAAGGTAATGATTTGAAGAAAAAATAAACATTAATATAATAAATAATACTATATACATATTCATATTATTATGGATTCAGTATATATAACTATAATATAGAATAAAAACCCAATAAAATAAAGGGTGTGGTGTTAAGAGATTCATGGGGTGGATCAACATACATGGTTTTGTACAGGATCTAGATAAGCTTGAAAATATCAAATAAATGGGTTTTATCATGAATAATTTGTTGGATCTAGAGATGGGAAAGGTAAAATCCCTATGATGTCATCTCCCTCATAATATCTAATAAATGGGATTCATTAGGTACGGTCATATTAGTTGAGGTCATCACTTCCCTTATCTGTTCTAATTGGATTTATCAAAACCATATATTTATAATAATAATATGATAATTGTTCAAAGGATATATTATCAACTATACTTATTCATAATGTTATATTAAATATGATTGTTTATAATAGAAAATAATCCCATATATTTTCTCTTGGAAAATATAGAATTTAATTAAATCATAATTTTATTTTTATTTATAATAGTTTGGGACGTTACAATCTCTCTCTTTAGAAATTATTCGATCAAAAGTTTTATTTCCCACACTAAAATAGATGAGGGTGATTATATTTAATAACTTTATATGGTTCCCATGTTACTTATTTAACCCTTTTTTTCACTATATAACTTTTATCATGTTCATTGTCTTATTTTATACAACATTGTCCCTATAATCAATGATCTTCTCTAGCTGATCCTTATACGAAATATAGTTCCATAATGGTACCACTTTTGTATTGAGTCCATGTGAGGTGTATGGTACCTACATCCTCCATAGGGATACATGGAATTCATCATGTACTTGATATAGGTTAGATGAGAGTGGTATTCAACAGGCCACCGCTCTGATGCCTTCAAGGATTTGAAGGGACCAATGTCTCTTAGAATAACACTTAACATCTTCCCAAATCTTATTACCTTCTTCCCTAGATATATTCAAATGAATACCATGTCTCCATGGTCAAACTAAAAGTCTCGTCAAAGATTATCATCATAGATCTTTTGTCTACTTTGGACTGTCTTGATGTGTTCTTGAATGATTTTAACCTTTTCTACCATTTTATGATCCTTTTTTGTCCTAGAAGCTTATCATCACTGACTTCACACAAAAATTTTGATGTTCTGAATGTTTCCTAATAAAGGGAGGCATATGGAGCCATTCAAAATATTTATTGCTTAATATAATTGTATAAGAACATGAAAAAGGCTTATGTTCATCCCATTATCTTTTGTGGTCCACAAAACATGATCTCAACATGTCTTGTAGTGTCTAAAGAGTATGATCTATCTATCCATCAGATTGAGGATGATATATAGTTATGATGCTAATATTAGTGTTTAGTGCATGTTTGAGAGTTTTCAAGAACATTAAGGAAAATATCCGACTTCGATTAGATACAGATAATTGTGGTACTCCCTATAGCCTCACCACTTCATTGATGTGTATCCATGAAATTTGGCCAAGTGAGAATTAATATTAAAATTAAATAATGTTATATTTATTTGTATGGTCATACAAATAAATTCATATAGAGTTGTTTCATTCTTATATATTCTGATACACGGTAAAAAAATTCAATAATGATGTATTACGATTTTCATGTTGGTAAGGGAAGTGGTTTCATCATACCCTTATACATTTTTCCTAAAATCCTTCAATTGCTGACATGTCAGGAACAATTATGGATTTTCTATGAAATATTTATCATATTTTCACACCAATATCTATCTAGGATATCTCAGCACATCTCTATGCTTCCTAGGTGACTAGAGAAGTTGAAATAACAATATCATTCAAAATATCTCTCTTTATATCTTGCTTAAATAGTAAACAATGTCTAACCCAAACCTTACATATCCTTCATCCTCATTTTTTAAATATTATTATTTCTATTTTCGAATAGATTCCAATGTTTTCTAAATTCCTACATCATCTCTTTGAGTGTTGTTTTTCTTTTCCTAATGATTCAGCTGAGAAAATATTAATGAAAGTATTAATGATGTTTCATAATTTATGATTCCAAAATACATACTTTTTTTTAAAATATAATTTAATCCCTCTCAGTTCTCATTGTTAATATAATAATTGGATCATTTCTAATTAGAGTGTTTGTCGCTATATTTTTCATTCTAGGATTTTAGTGGATAGAGAAGTCAAAGTCAATGACCATATCTGAACATTATCATTGGTGAATTTTCATCTCTGTGTTTGTGAATATATACTTAATGTTTTTTTGGTAAAAATATATTTACACAACTCCCTAAATAGATAACTTTAACATATTTTTAAAAATAATATGAATGTTCTAACCTCCAAATCATGCATTTGGTTGTTTTCTTAATGAAATTTCAACTACCTTTTAGAACATGCTAATACATTTTCATTTTTCATCAAAACATATCCTTATCCCTTCTTTTATGAAGCATTTAATACCATGAAAGGTTATACAAATGTGGGTAGTGATATTACATGAGTAGTGATGTTCCTCTTTCAAAATTCATGAAGCACTATTCACATTCATTATTCCATGAAATCTTGATCCCCTCCAAAGATAACAATCATATGGTTTTAAATAATGAATAATTTCACCAAAATCTTGATAATACCCATATTATCCATTGAAACTAAAAATATATGTCACAAATATTTTCATTGACTATAACAACCCATGATTCCATGATATGTTTCCTTTTATAAAAATTCGATTTCTATCGTTGCATGTAACACCGAGTTTGAGCACACCATGACCGTTTAAACTACAATTTTAAATATATGATACCAACAATATTAATCACATTATGAAATGGGTAAAATTTATTATTCAAAATTGACTACATTTTTTAATTTTTTAACATCAAAATTAGCTTAGGGTTAAATTTTGGTAACTTTCTCAAAAGATTCATTTCTTAATGTGTAGTAAAAATTACTACATTGATGTTGCAAACTTACTATTTCATTTTAATAATTATTTTACATGAAATTTATTTTACTGAATCAATATATAAATAGTAAAAATATTTATCCAATATAGTTCATTAGAATAATTTTACAATATTGTAACATATAAAAAGTCATTAAACTTTTGAGTGTCTCTTTTACCAGCCTTCTAGCCACTTCTATGGGATTTTCATTAAATATAATTTTACCAATTCTATGAATTGAATTAAAAAAACATTCATTCATGGTTTTAATCTGTATGTAAATCATGATCAAATCAGATAAAAATAAATTTTTTGTTAATAGTAACTTTATGATTTTATTTAACATGGTTAAAAGTAAATTTGATAATTAGAGGTAATGAAAATATTTTAAAAATATAATATGACTCTAAATTTTAGCATAATTTCATTGGATAAGTACTCTTATACAAATATAATCCTTAGGTCTATAACATGATCAATTTTTATCAACATTTTTTATCCTATGAAATTTGTTATATTTTATTTAAAGAATAGTTAAAAATATAATATTCTAATTTTAATAAAGATATAATTTTTAATATTAGTTTATAATGTAATAAGATTTACTATAAATATTATTTATAATGAAAAAAAGTTTATATAAATAATTTTTTTTATAATTTAATGAAATTTAAAATTTAAATAAATAGTTACATAACAATGATGCAATAATTGAATTATTAAAGGAAAAATCAATGAAATGATATTAAAAATATGAAATTAAATATAATATTTCATAATTAATGACATAAAAGATCTTAAAATATATAAATAAACATGTTAATTACATTTCAGAAATATTGGATTGACGTTATCATGATTTTTGTTATATTTTAAAAAATGAAAATATTGAATAGTATCAAAATAGACTTAAATGTTACTTTAAACTGAATTATATTTATTAAAGGTAATACATTTTTAAAAGAAAATTGGTTATCCCAAATATCTTGGATAGTGTTAATTATTTCATTAATGATCCAGTTGGGTTTATTATTCAATTTTATATTAAATATATTTTCCCTGTATTATAAAAAGTGATGTAAACATGGTAATAGTTAAACTATTTAACTAATGTTAAAATACAAAATATAAGATTACTTTTTGGAAATAAATTTTAATAAATATAATTAGTTGAGAGGATATTTATCGGCCATGATTATATACAATATATATCTCACTTTTTATATATTTAAAAATAAAAATAAATTTATGATAATTTAATTTTTTTTAGAGATTTTTAAATCGCCCCTACCCTTTACTATATAAGAGAACCTGTCATTCTATTTTATTCACATGTCTAAAATAATGTTTCTTGGAAAATACATAACCAATTATCCTCCCAACTTCCCCCAATTCATTTTAGAGGTCATACATTGGGCATAATGCCGTCCTATGGAGTTTTTTTGGAAATCAAAAGGAGACATTCAAAGAAGGGGTAATTGTATTACTAATTCCAATCAATTTCTTTTCTTCTTCTAATTATTAATCCTATGTTGTTTCCATACTGATTTAATTAATAAAATATTATTTACTGGATTATTTGATTTTATAATTATGGGACAACCATATTCCTTCTTTTTTTCCATCCAATGAATATGAATATCACCATTTGTACGTACGTATAGCTTATAGTCTCCACGTCGTGGTGTGATTTTTTATTCAACACTACATTATTTGTATTGGTATAATGTTGTTTATAATAGATATAAATAACCAATATAAATTGATACGAATTATGTATTATTATTATATCATCCAATTCAATACTATTTAACCATCAAGGGAATGATATTGTCGCTCGTGCATGTGTACGACCAATCGTCTCCACATAACAGTGGGGTTCATTCCTTGCATTAACGATTCATGAATTATTATAAAACTTATATGATGAGTAAAAATAATTATTATAAAATATATATCATTCTTTATAGTAATAAAATATATCATATACATAACAAACATGACATACAAAACAAAACATGCCTAGGAAAACAAAGCAGTTAACACCTGAAATAATGGAAATACTGAAATATTATTAACCAATTGATAAAAGTATCATGTATAAATTCATTAATATGGATATGGTTCTGTTATAATTTAATAAATTATATTAACCATTATACAAAAGTACAATCACACTCAACTAAAGGAATGTATAGGGAAAGGGTTAATTTCACAATATCATTGTTGTTCGAGTTTTTTTATACATATGTATCTACATAGAAAAATTTATCATACATGTACATGTTCCTTAAAATATATTTCAAAAAATTATTGGAAACACTTTAATGTAATATTTACCCATGTTTAAATTTTTATAATACGTTTTGAATGAAATATTTCCCACATTCTCCAAACAAGGTACTTTATGACATTTTTGATAAATTAATGAAATAATTTTTTTAATATTATAAAAAAAGAGATAATATTTTCCACCATTATTAAGTCATGAAATTAGGAATATCCTATTACAATGTTAAAAGGTTATTTTCAAATTAAATTGTTTTTATTATAATTTCAGAACCTTTATATTATTTTAATGTAAAAGTGTAATTTTTCTCAAAGAGTTTTAATTTTTTATTATATTATTTTCATTTATGTCATCATTTTCCATTAGATTTTATGTTTGATTCATTTTTTTAGTTATTATAAAATATTACATATTTTATAGAAGGAATTATAATATGTATTACTATGGATGCACTAATTTGATACCACTCATTTTTTACAGTTAAATTATTAAAATTTAATATGTTAGTTTCAATATAGATGTTTATGTTATTTTATTTACCACTTTCATAAGAGGAATGAATTGGACATAGTATGTTACAGGTGGGTATCACTATATCCCCTCGATGCATTATTAGTTCTCAGAATAAAAACAATTTTCAAATAACAAGTCCTTGAGGGAATGATTATTTATTGTCTTAGCTCAAGCCCGTGACGGTATGGTAATGATGTCCGACATTATGATTTCCTTTTTTATGATATTAGTTAATGATATTTCATATGATTCTTCAACTAGTAAAATTTCCATGTGAAATTATAAATGGAATTAGGTTATTTATTCATCCAATATAATGTTCATGATTATGTTTAAAAAGATTTTATTTCAATTTTATACCATGCCTAAAAAATTAATTCTTATTAAAGATAGAATCTGCTATATTTTTTATCCTTGCTAAGCATCTGACCTACCCCCATTAAAATATTTCATTTATCTCTTGGGTTTGAATAATTATATTATGACTGGAATTCATGGATAGTATATTTTATATGGGATTTTTCGATGAATACACTATGTTTTTTAAATTTAATGATGTAATGTCAAACTTATGGATGTATCTAGTTTTTACAAGGCAACTAAAATGATTCATCCTTATATATTTGGTTTCATAAGATCATTCCAATGTAATAAAATAAGGAAAAATCACTGGGAAATTGGTGTAGAGGTTTTATAGTTGATATTAGAGGAATATTAGTATAATCCTATAAAATAGATTTTGAAAATACAATAACTAGGGACACTACACTAAGAAAGGATTTAAGGATAAGTAAAAAATTAAATCCTAAAATTTTGGTAATGTAGATATTATTTGGGAATTCCAAGCAAACACATCCATGTAAGGATAATACCAGTGGATGTGGTTCTAACATAGATTTACCTTGGAGTGACAACTATGAAATGCTGTTCTGGTCTTGATTCGGGGTAAGGAGGTAAATGACAATCGGCCCTATTACTCATTTGGTTTGACACTCCTAGTTTATTGTTAGGTTAATTATAATTTTCATTAAAAACAGTTATGAGGGATTTCTATGTATATATATCCACAAAAGGGAACCTTTTTCTGATTATGCATAAGATATGCATAAATTATTCAATTTATGTTAAGTACTTTACTAGTTTGGAATTATGATTTATGACTCATAACCAAATATATTGTATTCAATTTTTTAGGAAATGGTGCCTAGTGTAAGGAATGGAAATAGTATCAACACACCAAATACTTGTAGGGATTACCCAAATATGTATGAAAATGAGAGTGGAGCTAGTGATACCACTTGAACTAAATAGCTTATAACCACACTAGGAAAACTATCTGAAGTTATGAATAATAACATGACCAATATGGAGTATCCTGATGAACAAGATGGAGGATCATTTTTAGGCCACATTATGACACAAATACATCAAATATTTAATGGAAAAGAAAAAATATTTTTATCTAAGAAATCGATAAGTTCCATAGGGAAACTATTTCTTTCTTTAGGGAGTGATGAATGGGAAAAACATGTTATGTATGTCTATCATATATCATGAGATGCATATCATTGGTGGTTATTAATGCAATACATGAAAAAGGATGAAGTGGTAAAAACATGGAATGTTGGAAATTTAAAGAACTCTTCTTAGAAAAATACTTTCCTCACCATCTATGTGTAGATATAGAGAGGCAATTTATGAGTTTGACATTGATGGATGATAAAAATGTTTGAAACTACGAATCTGACATTACAAGGATAGAAAGTCATGATACAGACTATATAAAAATCCCAAAAAGTATTATTGATCTATTATTTAATGGGTTAAAACTATTCCTGTAAAGGGTGTTGGTCTCGCAATATTTCTCATCATATGAAAATATAATATCATGTATTATCAAAACATAAAATGAATTCTTTTTGTATGATGAATTTAATGAAAATTACCAGAAGAAGAGGGTTGTTAAACACTCTCAAAAAGGAAATAAGAAGAATTTGGTAAAATTCGACAATCCACCATAATGTAATTATAGGAAGAAACACACTGGTACATGCCTAAAGTGAATGGTATTTTGATACAAGTACGGAGAAAAATCCCACCAAGATCCTGATTGCACCGGGAATAAAGGAGAAACCAATTTTCAATGATATAATTTTAAATATATGGTATATTATGATAATTATTTTCCTAGGATTCAGGTAAAAATTCCATAGAAAAGGCCAAGAGATAAATTCTAAGATTTTGTGATCACATTTGATGGGGTTTAATATCGGAATGATATGGTGGAGGGTAATTTAATTGATTCCTCAAATTTAGTCAAATAAATATTGGATTCTTGATTATCTCATTAAATTATATCTTCCCCATTTTAAAAAATATTTATATTTCCAATTCCAATTCACAATGGTGTTTTGAGTCAAAATCCCTAAAGAAAGTATCATTGCAAAAAATATGTTTTAGGAAGTTCCCATTTTGGCATAAAAAATATTTAATCAAATGAAATTATCATCATACATTTTTAGGACATCAATATAATCCTTAGAATAGACATGATATAAAAATATTATTTGAAAATTAATTTCATGAAGAATTTTATTGTTATTTGTGTGTAAAATGTATAATCCATTATCATTATAGAAGAAAATTCATTATCTGATTCTTATCAAGATCCACATCATGTAGCTCTGGTAAATGAAAGTATTGGGGATGAATAGAAGATAAAACCTACTAACATTAAAATCAATTGTGTACTTATTGTAAAATAATACATTTATTTATTTCGAAATGATTTACCTAGACATCCTCCAGAGAGAGTGATTGGGTTTTCTATTGATATAACATCTATTTCCAGGACACTATAGAAAAACTATCTACATAATGGACACTTTGGATATACTAGATCCAAAGAAACAACTATATGATTTGAGTAATACTATATTTATTCACCCATGTGTGTCTACACGGGGAACCCTATTTCTATTAATAAATAAGAATGAAATATAAATTAAGCTATGGATTGATTATCGAAAAATCAATGCAATTACAATAATGGACATGTATCATCTTCCTCGCATTGATGATTTTTTAGGTCAACATCATGGAGATAATTTTGTTTTGAGTTTTGAACAACATTCTAGATATCATCAATTTTCTGAAAAGAAGATTGATATTCCAAAGGTAACATTCCAAACTCAGTATAAGAATTGTGAGTCTACAGTAATGTCATCTTCACGGACTAATGAACCATCTATTTTCAAGTATCTAATGAAAATAGTATTTATGTAATATCTTGATTATTTTTTTGTGGTATTTATTGATGATATATATGTATATTTCAAAATATATGAAGACCCCAATAATCGATTTCAGATTATCTTGAAGTCTGTTATAAGAAATGAGCAATATGGGATGATTATCAAATATGAAATTTGAATTCAAGAAGATTCTTTTATTGTCCATATTATCTCAAATGATGGGAGCTCTCTTGATCTTGCAATGATAAAGGAAATTCAAGATTTATAATATCCGACAAGTAAAAATATGTCACACTATTCTCTCTGGTTAGCAGGTTACTATAAGCATTTCATTTATAATTTTTCTAAATTTGAAAACCCATTAACCATGCTCACACATATAGGAATTAGTTTTATTTAAAAAAATAGTAAAAATGATTTGAAAATCTTAACATAATATTAGTCAGTAGGCTTATATTTAATTTACCATATGATAATGACTGGATTGTTCTTTATAGTGATTCATCATCTAAATTAATATTATTTTTAAAAAAATTGATAGGGTTATTTCATATGAATCAAGGTAGTTTAAAATTGATGAATAAAACTACCCATCAAATTATCATGAGTTAGAAGTTATAATTTTTTACTTTGAAGATATGGAGACAGTATCTCTATGGTGAAATATGTGAGATATATTCCAATAAAATAGTTTGAAATATATTTTCTCATGGAAAGAAATATAAATGAGATAGAGGATATTAGTTCAGATAATGACAAATAAATATGAAGATTCTTTATATAGGAAGGAATACAGATTTATGAATAGAACGAGTCTTGAAAATGACACTATGTTCATGATATAGTAAATTTGGGTATGGGAATTATCATGGATGGTGAAATTCCACTACTTTTTACAAATTATTCCAAACCACCATTACTATAAATGATACAAATTTCTCATTAGGGTGATGTGGAGATTCAAAATAAAATTAAATATGTGAATTATGGGAGATTGATTTACTTCTTATATCAAGATGGAATTTCAAAATTTGTGAAGAGGAATTCGGTTCCAACTATACATGTGCTAAAAAGGATTTATTTTATGATGTTCATATCTCCATTTTTTCAATAATCCTTTTATGCACTAAGATATATATATATATATATATATATATTTGAATGAATATTTCTCATTGGACAACATGAAGAGGAAGATTTCTGATTAGGTGTCTGGATGATTGGGTTTTCAATAGGTAATTGTTGGAAGACAACATCCTAGAGGATTCCTCTAACATCTTCCTATACCTACAAAGAATGGGATGATATTAATATGGACATTATCATTGTGCTACTTATTTATCTTATAATAAATAATGTGATAGGGGTTATTGTTGATAATCTAACGATATCAACACATTTTCATGCTATAAGATAACATTTACCACATGAATTCATATTAAGACATCACATTAATGATGTTGTAATACTTCATCGTGTACCTATATCTATTTTTTCAAACCATGATCCTCATTTTAGATCACGATTCTGGAAACGTATTTAGAAGTCCATGTCTACTGAGCTTCATTTGTACACTTCCTACCACCCGTAAACTGATGTACATTTATAATAGACTATTCAAAATTTATAAAACATGTTGTGATCTATCTAACAAGACATTCAAGGTATGTTAGATCAATATTTAATGCTAGATGAATTTTCATATAATAATTGATCCCATTCAAGTATTCATATGGCATCATATGAAGCATTATATGCAAAGGGATGTCACACACCGACCTGATGGGATGTTGTTGGTGAAAAAAAACTCTTTGGATAATAAAATGTTAAGGAAACAACGAGAAAGTTGATGTTTATTCAAACCCATATCAAAATAGCTCAAAGTTGTAAAAAGAGCTATGTTGATAACCGAATGAAGGATTTGGAATTTCAAGTAGGATATTATATTTTCTTTAATATATCTCTATAGAAGGGTATTATAAGATTTTGTAAGAAGGGTAAAGTAAATCCTAGGTACATCAATCCATTTAAAATTTTGGAATGAATTGGAGTGGAATCATACCATTGGTAAATGGCACCGAGTCTCTCAAAAGATTATGATGTGTTCCATGTTTCACTATTAAGTAAATACATGCCAGACCAAAACAAGTACTCAATTTCAAATAAATTGGACTCAAAAATGATCTATCTTATTGTGAAGATCATATCATGATTTTTGATACCAGAGAACATGTGTTGAAAAATTAGATGACTCAGATAGTAAACGTTCTTTGGATAAATCATAAAAAACAGAGGCAATACGAGATATTAAAGAACAAAAGATGAATAACCACCTAAATAATTTAATCTAGGTCTGTTCTTAATATTTATAGGCTGAAATTATTTAATTGAGGGAATAATGTAACACCTGAAGATTCCACGGTACGTTTCCTTTGAAATAAATTAATTATCTTTCACTGCATGTAAAACCGAGGTCGAGTACACCATGACCTTCCAAATATGTCATTTAAAATGAGGCAATGAAAAATATTAACCAACTTCGGAAATCTATAAATTTTATTTTAAAAGATAGAAAATATTTTTTATTTTTGAAAATCAAAATTAGCATATGGTGAAATGTTGGTACTTTTTTGAAAAGGTTCAATATCTGATTAATAGTGAAAATTACTGCATTGATGTTAAAAACTAATATTTTGTCTAAATAATTATTTTTTACTAAATTGATTTTTGAGTAATGATCGGTAAATAATACACATAATAATAATTTATAGTTCTTTGGAATCATTTTATAATTTAGTTTGATATAAATTTTTTTTAAACTTTTGAATGTCTCTTTTACTCGCCTTGAAGATACAACCATGTGAATTCTTTTAAACATAATTTCACCACATGTATGAATAAAATTCAAAAAACCATTCAATAATGGTTGTAAATAGTATAAAAATGTAGTCTAATATGATCAGAATAAATTATGTTTTATAGTAACTTCTGGATTTTATTTACCAAGGTTGAAGGAAAATATGACAATTAGGTGTAATAATATTATTATAATAATATAATATTAATCTAAAACTTGTCCTACTTTCAATGGATAAGTGTTTTTAGACAATAATCTACCATAGGTCGAATGTAAAATCATTTTCAAGGAATTTTTGTTAGATTAGGACATTTATTAAATTTTAATAACATGCATTAACTATTGTACAATAGTTTTATGCACCACTGACAAAAATTAAGTACAAGTTTATTGGTAATTCACAATCTCATTATTATTCAATGTTGATTATACATAAGTATATAATGGGACATCATTATCATCCATGTATATTTTTTCATTAAAATGTATTTTAGGACATTATATACAATTTTTTAATGTCATTTTTACCATTTTTTGAATTTTTATAAAATGATTTAAATGAAATATTTCATTTATTATCTAAAATGAGGAACCTCAAGACCTTTCATAAAAATTAAGGACGAATTTTTCTCAACTTATAGGGCATCAGATGCGATTTTCCACCATTATGATGCCTTAAGATTTTGAATTTTTCCTTCCAATCATAACAATATATTTTTCAAATAAATGTTTTCTTTTATAATTTCTTGACTTTTTAAATGATTTTAATTTAAAAATGGATTATTTTCCTCAATGTGTTTTAATGTTTTTATTAGATTACTTTCATCGATTTCAATATCGTTAGATGGATTTTATACATAATTGAGTTTTATTTATTTTGAGAGAATCTTCCTTATTGTATTAAAGGTGTTATAATAAGTTTTACTATGGATGTTCTATTTTTATACCATTAATGGATTAAGGTTAATGTATTAACATTTCAAATGATAGTTTTAATATTAATTTTTATGTTATGTTTTTTCATTTCATAAGAGGACATCATTGTAGTTGTTAAATTATGGGTGGGCCTGTTATAGACCTTCAATGTATCAGTAGATATCATGAGACAATATACATTATTGGATCAAGGCCTTGATGATATGGTTATTATGGTCATAAAAAGAGACCTTGAAAAAATACTTATAATGTCAGAAATTATGTATTCCATCATTATGAGATTATTCATTTATATTTCATGTGATTATTAAACTATTTGAATATCCATGTAAAATTTTAAATCACATTGTATTATTTATTATTTCTATATTATGTTGAACATTATGTTCATAATTCTTGTATATCAAATTTATACACTTCCTTAAATTTTTATTCTAACTTATGATATCTTTGACTATATATTTTTTCCTTACTAAACATTTAAGAACACCCATTTCTTGTGTTTCATTTTTACCACGGATGTGTAAAAGTATATTAGTATTGGCCTGTAGGGATAGTATAATGTGTATGGGTGTTTTTTAAGATAAGACTAGATTATTTTCATTTCATAATATAATATAAAATATAATTTTTCAATTTTTTTCCAAGGCTATTAAATTGATCGGCCCTTTGGGATTTGATTTCTTGTGATCATTGTAATGTAAAAATATTAATTCACCACCTCTAGGAAACAGGGGTCGGTGCATTACATTGTCCACCATTCATTTGCTTATATTCTTATTGTGTTAACAAATATCTCATTGTTTATTATGTTATTCACCATGAAAGTGATATACATAATACATTACTCAATTTTATTATTTGGAATAATGATTATCCATTTGTATTATCCTCATCATAATTTAAATATTCTCCCCATGCTCCTCCTTTATTTTTTATTATAGTTTCATATTATGTAAAAAACTTCCACAAATTTGTAAATGTAACACCAAAATATTATATTAATCAAGTCATGATGATCGCTAGAGAATTATTGTGTATGAATGAAAATACATTGTACATAGAGTGCTCATACCTTGTACGAAAAGTATTCCTTTGAATACTCTCCTTTTTTATGCTCACTTAGTAATATACCAAAGACAGATCCACCATAGAGAAGTATTAAGCTCTACATAACTAATATAATGAATCATCAATAAATGGAAGAGGATGCATTTTCTTTATCATGATCATGTTAGAATGATTATAACTACTAATAAGAAAAATTGACCCATGTTTTTTGTTAATGAAGAGGCTTAGTTCACCACAGGGGAAAGAACTTCAGAATAAGAACCCTTTATCCAACATCTATTATATATTTTTCTTTCGAAATTATTTCCCCAAAAATATATTTTATGTCGAATCTTAGACAATGAAAATTACCCATGTACTAGATAAATTTGAAATTCAACCTCTCATATAGGAGAAATACTGATAAATATCTCAGGAAACACATATACACATTTCTTCACGATGTCCATGTCATCAAGGATGATTCATTCATTATAATAACTCAATTGAGGTAGATATTCCTAGTCTAAAAAAATAATATTCATGATTGAGATGCAGGTGTTGAAGAAGATTCATCCTCCTCATTTCACTTGTATATATAAGGAGGATTCTTTTCAATGTAGAGAGTTATTTTCTTCTCATATAAATTCATGTTGGCTCAATATAGGTAAATATAATCAAAACTAGAAATTGCATAAAATTTCACCAAATGGAGTATGAAAAAGATAATTATGAATTTTAGGCCACAAATTATGATAGAGTATAAGTTTTATATTTTGGATTCAATAATTTATCCATCTTCTTTTTTAACTAACATATCTAATTCTATGATTTCGAGTGTGTTTGAATAGTTCAATAAAACTTTAGTTTATGAAGGAATGCGTATAATGAGAATAAAAATATTATTCTCACTTTTCTTGAATAAATAACTAGTGTACCTAAAACCACTTAATTTTCAGGATCCACCATAGTGGTTGTGATTTCAAAATCTCACCCTTGTTTCCTTGGAGGTTGTTGGTTTTCTTTAAAACCCCATGGCTTAGTGAATTGGTTTTCAAAGTTCACTAGTTAAATGTAGTTGTAATAATGAAAAATGAATTGATAGTTTACCATGGCCCTCTATTCCACCATCACATTGGTTGGCTTCCACTATATGTAATCACTAACTAGGTTACCTACCTTCCCACACATAACTCACCTCCTCATCCTGTTATAGAAATTTCTAGTGGTAATATTTCTCTACTATTTATTTACGGGATGTCAAAATTTCATGGAACCATTAGATTTCACCATCGTTCCACCGAAATTAAACTCTAAATAAGTCTTATATTCCCCTTAATACCCTTTATATTCTCTGATATCCATCCCCACATTGAGGGGACATCGTACATATTCATCAAAGATATCAATTTCAGGGATGTTCAAAGGTTTTCATAGACTAGTTTTTAGACCACCAAAAAACAGCCAACTGTAATCTCAGGGGGTAATAAAAATATCTGAGGTGTATTGTGATTGTCTTGTGATGTTTCCCTTTTACGAACGAATAGATTCTTCATATTTTAATTTTAGGGAAATGAAATAACATTCCATTTTCAATAGGATAGTATGAGAAAACTATTTATGGAAAAACATTTTACAGATTACTTTCCATCCAATCAATTAGTTCCCTTCCTAAGGCATTATATTCTTGATCAATGTCCACCACTTGAAAAGTACTCCATGCATTTTATTAACATCCAGTAGAACCATCCCTTCCACAAAACTTTCAAGGATGTATAGTAACTTACCAATTATCTCGATCTATTATTCAAAAATTAATAGAACAGATGATCCATTTAAATTCAAATCTATTTTTAGTATATGGGTATCAATTATGGATTTGATTTTTTTGGGTGTTTTGGATGAACTTATGGATCTATATATATTTTCATGAAATGAGTCATATGAGAAAGGATCATCATAAAGATCATGATTCCCACTCCTTTGGATTTGAAATACCTTTATAGAAATTACCACATTACCCATTGAATTTAATTTTTTTCCAAAACCAACTTATTTATTACCATTTTCTATTATAAAGGGAAAATTAGATATGAGTTTTATCAAAATATAAAACACATAAACATAAATCTAGTGACAATAAATTGATAACATATAAATTACATCGGTATTCTTATGATGAGAAATTATTGGATTGAATCTATGTTATCTGTGTTCTATTTATGAACATGTTTTATTATGGGTATTTTCAGTTCCTAGAATAGTGTTTCATAATTAGATTTTGAATTAACCAATGAATATACCCCAATATTTTTGAACCAAGTGTATAAAAAGTTCCATTTTCAAGCACTAATTCTTTTTCGAGTATAGCTCCACACTATGTTTTTGGGTTTTCTGACTATGTACATTTATTCCAGAGATTCAACCACTTGTACTATCCATATAGGGGTGTAGTTACGTGATAAACCACTAAATCAATAATTATAAATATTTAATTATTTTTTCTTATAAATAGTCATCTCCATATGGAAATATCTTGAGTTTTATACTCCTAATAGCAAGAAAATAATATTCTACATTGATACCAACTATAACCACAATTATATTAATTACATATCAGTACATGATTTACTAAATAAGACTGCACATAATGAAAACAGAAATATAATAAAGTATAGTTTCTTTGAGAATTAGGAAAATTACATAATAAAATAAAATTGTAAAATACTCAACTTTTTTCAAAAACATTCTTAACAATATCACACGTATAACTGGATGGGATAACCTGGGGACATAAAAAAGAAAAGTGTAAAAAATCTATCCCATTAAGGGAATAAGAATGGGATAAAATGAATAGAATATTACATTTTAGAAAATATTTATATCAATGTGAAATAAATGGGGTTATTATCATAAACATTAATGATGATGCATGATATACTATAATAACATAACGGAAACATGGGAAATGTTGAAACAAAATAAAAGAATACATCTTAAACATAGTTCATGGTTATATTCAATGTTATAATGATAGAAATATTACAATAAAGGAATGTGGTTTACTCTATATCCCAACATGACACCTCATGGGAGAGAACATTATGTAATATATTGGAGTGATATATATTTATAGGTTCACCCATCACGTTAATTTCATTCTAATTCTTATGTGTTCCATATATAACATATAACATGGATTCATTTATCCTATTATGTTATTACACAATCCAGGTGTTTGGAAGAAATACATGTAAGTACCAACACAAAGATGCATAAGTGTATAATGTTGAACAACCATGATAATAAATGGGTACAATATTAACTAGAGAAAATTTTTATTTGATAATCCCGGTGCAATTTGGGCAGCATAATGACTTAACAAGAAAACCATTAAATGGGTTGATGAAATAAAAAGTGGTCTGTAATAAATTTCACATAAAATGAGATGTAATAGTCATATGGAATTATATAACATAACCTTAAGAATTATAAATTGAATGCATAATATTATAATGAAACCTTAACAAAAAGGAGAATGGAGGGATCCCAAACCGTGAAAGTTGAAACCAAATGTTTGGGATGATATTATTGAGAGCATTAAGCCACCTTTGAAGGGGTCTATAAAGTGAAGGGGAGAGTAGTAATGTTCTCCATGTATTTTGAGTGAAAATAAATGATATATTGGGTTGGTATATATAGAAAATGAGTGGACAATTCATTATTATTTCTTAAACATAGATCTTTGATTCTATATAAAAAATAACCAAAAACAAAAATATTATCACTATTTTCCAGAGAGTTTACAAAAATAAGAGTTTTCATTATTTTATAAGGCCAAGGTCTAATCATAATAAAATAATAACCTTTAGGTTGTGAAACTGAATCATACTCTTAAATTAATGATTTTATTACTATAAAATATATTAATTTTTTTGGAGGATTCATAATGGATTTATAAAATAAATTAAATAAACATAAAATTGAATTATTTGAAATGGGACAATATATTTGGCCATGTATAAACTTTATAGTATTTCTTACATCACAATTGGTTCCTTATGATTTCATAATACACACCGTAAATTAATTCGTTATTTTAGTTTTTTAACCAAAAAACCAGCTATCATAGAAAAATATGAAAAATTCACCATATTATAATTTTAATTATTTTATCTCAAAAATAATATTTATTTTATAAAAAAATTATAAAAATACGTATTTTTACTTTTAAAATACAAATTTACCTTTATTTATTAATTATGGGTTATTTGTGATAAAATTTTTCCATACCTTATAATAATTACATATGACTGCCTAAAAATCATCTGAGCATTTATATTAAATAAAAATTATTTAATAATAATTATTATTATTATTATTTGAAATAAAAATTAATTAATTGAAATGGAAAAATTTTCTTGAAAATTAATACTAATTAAAATATCATTTCTGTTTTATTGTATAAAAATAAGAAACAATTATAAAGTAATGAAAATGAAGAAAATAAGGGCATCATTCTAGTGAAAAAAAATATTCATATTATTATGGTCGTGATTCATATCCCATTAGTACATGAGAAGACTTCCCATGAATATGGTGCATACTGGAGACATATTCATGGGATGGTTTGGCATAAAGTGTTTGGGCCACGATCTCAATGATCATTAACATATCACATAAATGGTTTCGCTCAGGATTAAGTTGTTGGATAACAACATGGGAATGGTAAAATTCCAATGATGATATATATCTGTTGGAAGCTCTGATTAATTGCACCCACAATGTACAATCCTATTGGTTGAGGCCATCCATTCCTTTGTCTGTGCCAATTGGATTTATGAAACCTTGTATTTACACTAATAACGTGATCATTATTCAATGCATATATTATCAATGATAAAAATTCTTGATGTTATTTTAAATCTCATAGAATAAAATAAAATTAAATAGTGTATTTTTCCTCCAATATAATAAAACATTTAATTAAATCATAAATGGAACTTTATTTATAGATTGTTAGGTCATTACTTTTAATTAATAATCATCAGCTTCTAATGTTAAAAACAATCCTTGGACATTTCATGTTCTTTATAAGAAAAATACCTATTTAGAACACACAATATTGTTTTACTCTTGAATCACAATACGTAACTAAATATTCTATTTTATTTCATAATTGGCCCTTCATTGGTCTTGGGTTTCAGGTAATGATTTGGTTCTCCACTGTGATGATCACAAACAATAAACAGATCACTAGGATTAGATTTATTTCCTTCAATTGTACTTTTTATTTCTACGCGATGATTATTTTCCCGCTGCAATTTATCTCCACACATAAATAATTTTATCATTCAATTGAGAAACTTCCAATGTGTTTCCTTCAACATTTCATACGTGATTAAATGAAATATTTTTTGTCTTTGTGGACTCCTACCCTCGTGCTCTTTGAAAACCTCATCCTTCTCTTCATTTTTGAGTCTTGGAGTAGGTTAAGGTATATGTTTTTAATTATATTTTTTAGAAAAGTAATTTGGACTAACCAGATTATTTATCACTCCATTATTCATCATAGTTAGATTCTCAAATCAATATTCTTTTTCATCATATTTGATTTTATCTTGATTTCATTATGTTTTAACCATTAGATAAAACCAACATAATTGTTTCCTAAAAAATAATAGTTGGAAAATCACAAAATGTTTTATTTTTTTTCAAAATCGTGACACATTATCAATATTCATAAAAAAAATATAGGTTTTAATTAGATAATTAATTATGATAATATATTTTTATCCATAAAAATGGTTTGTAGTGATAATTTTAATTTTCCATAACTTGTCCTATGAGAGTGTCTAACTAGGTGTGCAGTGAGGATTGATTCCATGTTTTAGGTTCCCATCAATTCAAATCCAATGTGTCTTTTTCATTGTTATCCCCCTAGGTAAATTTGTGCCCAATCCACACCCACTTGTAGTATCAGGCATAGATGCATTGAATGTAAAAACCACATAATATCTAACTAAATAGAAATATCGGATTTTCTTATATACATATCCATGATTTCTTATTTAGGTTTATATTTTGTAATATATGTTTTCTACAATATGGTTATCATGGATTGTATTAATATTCTTATTATTCGTACAATAAAGACTATGACCCTAAAATCTTGGATCCATTCCCTACATCCATTAGATTGGAATAGGATACCGGGAATCACATCCCGATGGATAGATCAGTTTAGTAACAAGGGAAAGCTAGATACACACAAGATATATACATTATAATTGAATAGAAATATTAAAGCATTTGTTTATTAAGAATATCATTATTCCATTGAGAATATTATTTTATATCGATCTATGTAAAATTCATTTAATTTTGAATAAAGGAAACAAAATAAAGGTGATATTAAATGTCCATTACAATTTAGGTACCACAAAATATATGCAGAATAAATAATCATCAACTGTATAGTAAGATAAATAAATAGACACACCTAAAATGTTTTTAATAAACCAGGAATGAAGTGATTTATAAGATAATATCAATGAAAAAATCTCATGTATAATAATCAATATGGAAAAGTAAAAAACTATGTTGACATGAAATTTAATCAATAACTGATAAGGAATTTCACCTGGAGATAATTTAATCTTTTAAGTCTTCTAAATAGTAATAACTGAATACATAATGAAAAAAATGGTAAATTATTGGACTTCATGATTATAATGTAGATGAATACTTTATAATCAAGTCCTCTAAAAATTCATTTTAATTCAGACATGGTGAAACCCCAAATAACAATGTCTATATAAATAATTCATCCTTTAAGACTACAAATGCGTTGAGGGAAGCTCGGCCCAACCCGGGTCAAACAATTATAAAAAATTAAAAATATATCTTATAATAAATCTTTTTCCAAAACAATATTCCTAATCATATATCTAGTTTTATTATAGAATAAAAATTTATATTTATTTCCCTAAAAACATATGAAATTCAAAATTTGAAAACATATATCGAAATGATATATATTTTATGAAATAATCATTACCAAGATATATAAAATGGATATTCAGGGGATGCTTAATAGAAAATGATCATCGGAATGTCCAAATTACATGAAAAAACTATTGAATAAAAAATAAATCAAGTATGTGAATTAAAATACATTCTTTAGTCAAAATAATCACAACCCACCAAGAGGATATACAAGGATGATATAAATTCAACATTTACCTAATCAGGTTTAAATAATGGGTTGTTTTATTTTATGAATAAAAATACCTTAAATGCATCTTTAATACCATTATTGGTGAACATATAAATTTTATTTGTATATTTTTTGAAGATAAATTTCATTACTAATTACATATAAAAAAATTTAAAATAATTCTGACAATAATTTTATTTTAAATTAAAAATTTAATCCTTTAAATTATTATTTTAAAAATTATATTGGTTATGATGGCTAGAAATAACATTTATTCCATTTGTAGTAAAACAATGTTTCAGTAACCTTTTATTTGTAAAATAAAAATGAGTATTTTATTGAAAATGGAATAATGATTCCATTGAAATAATTTTATAAATATTTATAATGGGTTTAAAATTATTGAATAAATCATTTTTAAATTGGTAACACATTTTTTAAATCATTTTTAGAAAAGACGGTTTTGGAAGAAAACATATTTATTAATGAATACTAAAATAATTCAGACTTTGTTGAAATCATTTTTGAAAAAATATATGCACAAAAGCGTGGAAACTTGTACTATTTATTGGAAAATTGATGAAAAATAAAATGATAAAAAAATTAATTTTTTTATTAGGAAATTATACGTGAAATTTTATTTAAATAATATTCAATAATAATAAATCTTCTGTAGAATTAGATTTTGAATTAAACCATTAAAATTATCATTAAGTTGAAGCGAGAATTTATAAATAAATCCATTATGTTTATAAACTATATATTAAAATAAAAAAGTTTCAATAATATGGAAAAATCACTACAATCATAATATTTTCATGACATGATCTATGAACTGAATGTTTAACTAAATGAATTGAATTTTTCTTATAAAATCGAATAAATTGTACTCCCTTTGGGATGAATTTTTTTTAAAATCCATTATATTAGAATTATGAATTTTATTAACTTATTTATAAAAAATATTAATAATTTTTATAACATAAATTATCATTTTGTATCTTCTTATCACCCATTCATTAAAAATCATTCACTATTTTCTTCATTTCTAGTGTCTATTCCCTTGTTTTTTATGTGTGTTTTTGTATAAATTTTTTTGTTTTTCATATATAGTTCTTTTATATCTATTATAATAGTCAAGAAATAATTATTTTATTTATAAATCACCTATACATTGAAAATCATCCAATAATTATGGTTATGAAAATGAATTTTGGTACGATCGTGGAAATAGTATGACAACCGTACAAATGAGTAACATTTTAAATTTTCAATAATCATTTTAGAAAGAAGGTAGGTAATATTTTAAATTTGACTAATGATAATAATATAATAAATATAAAACTATAATCATATATATGTTCTCTATGTTTGTGTGGTGATGAAAGTAGAGACACATCACATTGTGGAGGTGGTATTCCACACGTAAAGGAACGATGCCGTCATATTTAAATGAGTTAAGGGAAATTAATGAAAATAAATTTTATTATTGTTATAGAATGGGAAATATTTATTTAATATCATTAAATATTTCATATATTTCACATGTAATTTTTAATTTTATCATTATCACCTTCTATATGAATCATTAATGAAAGTCAAATCACATAGTTTCACGAGGAAATAATGTCCCATACTCAGAAATGCCGTTATAGTATCTTGTAATTAATGGATGGTTAAAATAATCTTTTGATATACTGAATATATATGTTGTAAATATTTTTTAAATATTATATTTATATATATACTTTATATCTACCATAATACCAAACAATTATAGTTGGAAATGGAAAAACGAAAAACATTGTTTTGTGAGGGGGTAGTCCTCCATTCACATGAATGGAGATTTAGTATCAAATTTGATGAGATTGGAGGTGATTCAATAAAATTACATTATTATTAAAATAACCACATATATTTAATATATGATTGTTTTATATCATCATGGGTTACTAAAAATTTGACGGAGGTGGAGAATGAGGAAAAATAAAGATGCTCGTTGAAGAATATTACCTTATATTTAGGTATCCTTTATCGAATTTAAATAAATTATTCTTAATTTGGTTTATTTAAATAATTAATAATTTTATAATGAGGGTAGTTATTTTGGGAATTGATTTGGTTACGGATTATGTGATGTGCCACCCATGGATCCACTGAACAATGCTCTGATCTGTTTGGAAACATTAATTCAAGCCCACCTCCCAGTACACCAAAGGCATCCAAATTGTTGTGACAGACAATGGTTTTTCTATGTGGAGACTATTAAACCATCTCAATAAAAATTAAAATAGTGGTAAAGTGTATGAATATACAATATATAAATCATAGTGATGAATAAATATTACTCGAAAGAGAAGTTAAATAAACGCTCATGTAATAAATTACCATCTAAATAACTAGAAACAATATAACATATAAAATGATGATGTTTTAATGTTACAATATAACAATAAAAGGTGTTTACATAGAAATAGGATACATATAAAATAAATGATATATAAATAATGAAAAAATAGAAAATATATTTGCATCTCGAGCAATTTCCTAGAATTTTCTACCAAGAAACAATCCTAATGAAATCAAGTAAGCCTTGTGTCTAAGTATTAATTCATCCCCTAGTCAACAACATCAATAAAATAACATTCTTAGTTTTAAATATAGGTCTATAAAGTATGTGAGATAAATATTAGTAGGCCACCACCAATAGAATCTATATCATTCTATCTTCGAATATATACTATACAGTGTGTATGTAGATAATAAATTATTAATATAAACATATAATATCTAATTTTACATTAGATGGTGTATAAACATGTAAACAGTCCATTAATATTGATTCATTTTAAATATTAAAATCAGGGTAAGGTGGAAACAGTACACAGATAAATCATAATAATATAAATGGATGATCTAAGTGGTAACCAAGGCATCCATGAAAAAATGTTTCTAGCCAACTCATAAAAGAAAATCATGTAATATGACTATATTGGATGTCAGTGTAATCCAAGGGATTTATCAAGGAATTAATTTGTATTATTTTCTAATCAATTTTGTAGAGCTTTTCCATGTAAATCCCAAGCTATGTATGAGTGGGCCAAACATAGTGAATCCATTGTGCCACATGTCTTAAGACACCATGTTGAATCAATGGAATATATCCGATATCTATAAAAGATTTCAAGTTAATCATTTTTACTATATTATACAATTAAATAAATATGAAAATTAACTATTTATGTAGTGGGTAAATCCAATTAAAATCTTCTCAATGAATCGGAATGGTGTCCTCTTAGTTCTCCTGTCATTTCCTAAGGAATAAATGGATGGAATAAATCTTACAACTCTTATAGAGTGATAAATGACCAAAAAATTATATCCTTATACTCCTTCCATTTATATATATATATATATATATGTAATTAATGGAAATATAAATTTCATTACATTGATTAATTTATTATTTTAATTCAATACTCTCCAATAAAAATGAAAATTTTTTCACGGACATTCAACCATTTGTCACATGAAATTTCAAATTTTTCATTGGTTCATTCAATACATTTCATTTATAATGAAAAAGAGAAGAGTACATGAAACCATTATAAACACAATATATAATTAACTTGTAAATTTTTTTCCATAAAATAGGATTGGTATTTAATAATTTAAAATTCATTTAACCATGATAAAAATCCTACCTTAATAATTCCATGTGAAAGCACACCCAAACAATGTCAAAAAGGGTCAAAAGGAATAACATGGTACGGACCCGACTAGGTGGATGAAATTGAGGTCCCAACCTCCAATGGTATTAAGGACATGTATAATTAAGGCTTTTGAACACAATCCAAAGAATTCTAATTATGAAAGATGAATTTCAGAAGAACTAGCTAGTGATTCTGGTATGCATGAAATGATAAAAATTTATAAATGAAAAAAATTATAAGGAAAATTAATATAATGAAAAAAATTATTCCTATATAAATCTCCTTATTTAGTATCAGTTCATAGTTTAGACTGGATTATAAGAAATAATATGAATTAAAAAATGGCCTATGAAATAATTCTTGTGAGCCACCATCAAAATGAAATCGTCAGTATGAATAATAATGATGAATAAATAGAAATGTTTTAAGATCATACCAATATATATCCAATGTCATGATTGGATCTTGAACTAGATTCTATATGAAGGTTTTATTGAGGAACCATTGCTGAAGATCATTAGAGTGATAAATGAAGAAGAAATGAGACTCATGTTATCTAAAATATAAAATATAACAAGGGTGTTACAATTATAGATCCACCTTGGAAGAAAAGACACATATCCATTTTGAAATAGGTGATAGGGTTTTTCCACCTAGTTGGAATAACCATATTCCCACCATTATTGAACTATTGTCCATAGAGGTCTGATATATGGTACACATACAATCTTCTTGTAATACTTTACAAATCATATTTTAACCCCTCTAAAAATCGTAGAACAATCATAAGGGAATGAAACATGAATTTCATCAATACATAAAATCATGTAGGTCACATTTTCCCACTTAAATTCCCTATATAGTGAGGAGAATCCAGGGGGACTAGGCCACAGGGTTTCTACTAACCATGCAGATTAGTGTTTTATTCCACCAGTAGAGGTTCCCGTCTATGAAAAACCCCGGGTTACCCTTGATTCATCCATATCCACACACTAGTAAATATCTATATGTCCCAAACCAATTTGTTGAACTCAATATTAATGGATATATACCATATAAATGAAATTGGGTTCTTATAATAGTCCCCCATAATGGAACTCATCCCTGGTTTTCCATACAGAAGGTGGGTGGAGGTTGTTTGATAGTAGCTCTTGCCAGTGAGCATGTACACCATACTTCTATTACCTAGTCTCATTTTTTACATGTTCATACTTCCATAGAACATGTAAAAAATAGAAATATTTCCCACATAGAGGCTTTGTACTTTGATCAATGATGTGAATTGGATACTCTTCAATTGAGGTATCATCATATGACTAACATACATGGGATAGAAATTATGATCTGGGTTGTTATTGTATCAACAATTGCATGAAACATGAAAGATTATGTTCATGGAACGATACATATTAGGTAATAATAAGAAATAGAATACCATCTTGACACTCTCTAGGATCTCAAAATGACTAATAGAGAGTTGAAATAGATTTCCTTTCCTCTCCACCTCTCTATTACCATTATTGAATGATACCTATAAGAAAACATGATCACATACCTCGAACATCAATGGCCTTAGATGAAGACTGGCATAATATTTTTTTTATAATAAGTAGTAGGAATAATTTTTCTGATCAATGTTACCTTCTCTTCCATCTTCTATAATCAACAAAGATCTAATATCACTCCCTCTCTGTCCTCTAAGAATAATATGGCTGAACAGAGTGAACTATAATAAAAGGTCTCATGCGGAGCCATATAAACCATCACCTGAAGGGTATTATTTTTGGATAACATTATGGGAGGGATACTGTTCACCTTGGATCCACTGAAATCAAGGATTCATTCTCCAATCTTGTCCCCTACCACCTATATCATTAATATAATTAGA
Organism: Viscum album; assembly: GCA_963277665.1. NCBI lineage: Eukaryota > Viridiplantae > Streptophyta > Magnoliopsida > Santalales > Viscaceae > Viscum > Viscum album. The sequence continues at coordinate 1,726,731,253 of OY728119.1, read as the reverse complement.
TATTAGTTTGAAGAAGAAAATGTATTATCTAATAAAGTAGTATAACCAAATATCTATATAACTAATACCAGAACTATGATGTGAAATGGTCATCCCAATAAAAATTTAACATACTAGGGACCTCATTCATCTGTATGATCTCACAGACACATAACAATTTTAGTTCACCAACTGATACAGTATCTCTGATAGAAAGGATGTGGGAAACTTTTGGATGTTTATCCATAACTACTCTAACTAGGTTTCTACCTCGAGTTGAGATTATAATTTCAGATACAAAATCCATAGCAACATCTTCCAATTTTCAATTTGGGTATTTTGACAACATTGACATGAAATTAGGGTGATAGTGCTCCATGTTAAACTTATTTAATTTGGACCACATAGTGATAAAACACTCTATCTAATATTTCATCCCACACCACAAATACTAGAGAGACATATCACGATACATTTTAGAGATACATAGATGTACTACCAAATGAGAATCATGTGACAGTCACATCTTATCCTCCATCATATTCATAGGAACCATGCATTCCCATGCACAAAAAGGATATCATCTCTATCAACTGACCAATCTCAAGGTGGTTCATCAACATAAATAATCTATCTTAAGACTAAACCCGTAGGATCTATATGAATAATTCTATTAACTTTATCTTAGATTGAATAGGTAACTACTAAGGTTGATAAAAATTCATCTCATAAATCTCATGAAACTATATATTCATATAAAAAATAAGTTTCATCAATTCCCATTCATCACTAGATACTAACACAACATGTTCATATGCATTCTTGTTCAGTTCATCAGCTACCACATTGCCCTTACTAATAATATAGGAATAGTCAAAGTAAAAATAATAAAGGTATTCACCCCACCATCACAATATCATATTCAATTGATAATTTTTAGTGATACATTTAAACTCTTACAATATGTATTCACCAAAAGAACTCACCCCTCAGATTATTCCACTAGTAATACCAGGCATGAATGATTTCTTTTAGTACAGTGTTGGGAATCAGGTAATTATGATCAAGTGGTATCAACAGGAGAGATATATAAATAATGAAAATATCCTCCATCAATAATACCACCCAATATAAAATTCCTAATGAATCATATAATATTTTTTAGCAACATCCAGACTCTTGGTGAATTGGAATTGGGGCAGATGTAAGCCTTACAATTAGTCCTGAATAGACTTATTTAAATATTTGAACCACAAGAACATCACACCATCCATTGTAAGACCATTACAATTTACATAAAGGAGTGTTAAGTCCTATGTTAAATTACTATAGTATCCATACATCCCCAATAAAAATAGAATCTGAAATGAAATATTATGTTTCACCGATTAAGAAATAACACTAACCTTATTTGGGTCAACTAATACACTTGTTCGTGAGATAATTTGATTCAAGAAGTGATTTGTTTTCAAATTAAAATTAGAAAATTATGATATTAGAGTATAAATTATCATCTTATAGTTCATTCAAAATGTTCCAAATATTTTCAAGATGTTCCTTTCATGTATGATAATGCACAATGATTCTATCAACCAAAAAACTCAACAATAAAATGTGGATAGGGGTGGAGAACCCTTTTCATCAAGGAAATAAGAATATAGGGTATTTTATTATGACATAATGGAATCACAAGAAAATCATATAAACTATGCCAACTAAATAAATACATAAAATATATATCTTTAGTCCTAACTCACACATGATGATATATCAATCTCATGTCGATATTTAAGAACACTCTTACTCCATGGATCTAGTAAAATATATCATATATTCAAGGTAGTAGATATAGGTTCATTACCATATTCTATTTAAACCATTAGTAATCTACTCATAGAAAAATGGTCACATCCTCTTTCCTAGTGAAATGAAAGGATAATCCTCAGAGGAAGTAATGTGTTATTTTAATACCATAGATTCTAAATCCTCCAACTACCTTTTAATCTGCTAGAGAATTGTAGTTGTCATCTTGTATGGAGGAATTGAAATTGGATATACACAATGCATGATACTAAATGTAAAATATTCCTCCCTTTTGAGAGGTACTCTAAAAACCTTAAATAAATCTACAACATGAAGAAAATCTTTTAGATCTATCTTCCAATCATCCAAGAAAATACTGGAAATATGGGCAGTCATTACGCCTATCCCTGGATGTTATGGTCAAATTATACTTGAAATTAAATTCCACTCACCCCTATAAAGATATCTATCTCTGACTTTTTGTGTAAAAAATAACATATGGTTATATTATTCCACATTGTCAAGATGAGGAAATGACCAGTCCATCCTAATAATCATATCAAAAATCTTCATCCGGGGAATAAAGTGGTCCCATTGGAAGAGACAATTTTCTAATATAATGTAGCAGTATTTTCATGATTTTATACACTCTATCTATAAACCCAATAGTGATTCTTGATTTATCACCTCGCAAATGTACTAAAATTATAGCCTTATACTTCCCATAGATTATAAAGAGATAATGGAGCAAAAGGATCCTATATCAAAAAACTAGATATGATGTTAGAGTACATTAGAATAGTTCCTCGTGTAGTGGATGATCCTAAACTCCCATCATTATGTATTATATAAAATTAAACAAACTATTAGGATCCATGGTTATGAGAAACAAGTTGACTACCTTTGGATTTTCTGTTATGATGGAAATGATAATCATAATTCTTGCTACCTCCACCACAACTTTCTCCATGGGTTGATTGTCCAGTGCATCACCAACATGCATCCGGATAAAGAATTAACAATCCTTCCCTTGAAGGTGGATCCAGTGTAAATCATCTTCAACTATAAAAAACTAGATTGGTTTGGAATTATAATTGATGAAGACAAATCAGACTATAACCAATACACTGAAGTGAGTCCCAATCAAACTGAGGATTCCCATGTCTTGGTCTTCCACATTAATGGCATATAACACAGTAATCTATGTGAGTACATTTGCTATCAACACTCTTGTGAGAAACCACCAAGATATACTTCATGCTACTGGAATAACTACTTCCATACATGGGTGTTGATTATCTATTCCTTGAAATAACAACTTCTCTCAGGTTTCACATATTGAAAAGATTATATTTAATGATCTCGAAAAACGAATATATGGGAATGAAATTCATCAAAGTGTTCATGGAACACATGATCACATCCCCAATTTTCATCTGTAATGATATCACATCACCTTCTAGAGGAAGTGAAATGCATTGTAATATAGTGAGACATGCTGAATAGTCTATGATGGATATAACATAATACTATAGGTGCATGAACTCTCTCACTCAGTCATCGCTCAACATTTAATTGAATAAATAATCATAGTATGAATTCTAGATGTCTGGTAATGGTATTACATAATGATGACCATCATATGTAATGAAATACCAGTTGTTCTTGTTGGAATCATGCACCATGTCAGTGGCGTGATTGAACCTTCTCTCTAGAGGAATCTATAAATTCACAAAGATAAAAATATTGGCCTGCTGTTACGACTCATCCTCATATGGGCATCCATCCTCTATAAAGAAGGGTTGATGCTACTAGTTGAAATTATGAGTCAAATCATACACTGTTGGTACAGGTCACAGAGTAACATAGATAAAATTCATAAATAGTATAATACCCTCTAGTAGATGATCATAAGAGCCTCATTTTGGAATAACATGACTTGCCTTAGGTGTCACAACTAGATTTATCCCTAATGGCTTATGGACCACCACCTATGTATGATGATTTTTTCCCCAACATGGTGCATGAATAAAGGAAATCATTATGAAATTTCCAAATAAATTCTAATCACACACATCATAACAATATTTAATAATGAAATAAACTCATTAGAAATTAGAAAACATGAATAATTGATTACAATCCAAGATACTAACCCCTACTACTCACATATTTGTCCAGGGTATTAGTAAGTGTTCCAGTTTTATTTGTTGGTGTTCCTTTTATGGAGGTTCAAGCATGTCAAGGAAGAATACACACATAAAATTTCACTTGTATAATCCATTTACTATAATCCATTTCATTTAAAAGTCGTTATTTATATTTGGTATTTGTATACTATTATATATATATATAATTTTTCAATTAAATGGATCATTAATTACATTTTATTAAGGACCATACATAATATAACTAATATCGATTCCCATTTAATTCCAAATATTTCACATACAATTCATTCATTTAATTTTTTATGTAAAATAACATGTCTAAACTTGGTGATATTTCCCTTTATATTTTTTAGGTCTAATAATATTTCTAAATTGAAACTATTTTTCACTCAATCATAGATACTCTCATCTCAGGTAACTATTCGTACATCAATCAAAATGTTTGGAACCAAATATTTATGATTATCTATCAATATATACATGAAAAGACTTTTTTGGTTGATGATGGGATTTGAAAGAAAAAAATACCCTTTACCTATTGAAAATGTTAGTATCACAAGAATATATAAGAACCATTGATCAATAACCTTTCTTAGGTGAAATAAGAAATCAAATCAGTGAGATTCAAGTATATGGAATCAAATATACATAGAATGTGAATTCTATATTCCTAAAATGATGCATATAAAAAATTATTCGTACCACACCCGGATATGGAAAAATATCCCATAATAATAAAAATACCATTTTTCTTTTTCTTTATTGAACTATGAATGTATATCAACTGAAATAAGAAAATTAAGAACACAAGTGTCACATTCCATTGAAATATTGTTTTTATAATGAATGTGGGTTTTCTACTATTATAAACAGTTTATGAACAATTCCATCATATTACTAATTTCTTGTCCAATTTTCCCAAACAATAATAAAAAAAGAAACACATCTAATACTACTTTTTGAAATCTAGTCCTTAGATATAATAAAAATTTCCCTATGATGGTTCTCCAAAAGCATGCCTCTATGTACGAATGAGGATTTCAACTAGAAGAGAGGGAATATGGCGTATCTATAGGGAAACTATTCCCTCATATCGATTATAGAAAATTGGTGATATAGTTGATTAATATGTTTTAGTGGAATAATAGTATTGAATAAATGGAAATGAAAATGGAACTACTATAAATAAAGATCTCATAATTTATTATTTAAATAACTAAAGAATGTGTGAAAAAACTTATGATGATAGGATGTCTCCATAAAACAGTAAAACATGTGTACATTGAATAATAATATATGAAAATTAAATTCTATTAAAAGAATAAAAAAAGAAAATATTTCAAGGAATCGTGATCACAGGTCCAATCATCTATAACCAAGATATCGTCATAAAGAAATAAATAATGCTACATTTACAATGAGGGACGCTTCCCATTTTCCTCACATATTATGTTCCATCCCAACCAAACTAACCACTAAACCGACAGCTAAACTGGTCACCGCATAGCATCAAAAATGCCTTCCAGTATTCTAGCGGATGAATACTAGTAATGATGGACTGAGAAGGTGATATTGGGGATACTATACGCTTATGATCAGAGTATCACATTGGTATATCATTAATAATTAAAAGAAAATAGTAAAAGCATTAATAAATGAAGGACATAAAAGAATAATAATATTATAATATAAATATGAGATGGAAAACAACTATACAAAACCATCAATAAATGTTCATATGGTGATACATAAAATGAAATAGTATACATACCAAATAACAAACAATTGTGCAGTACATGATTTAAACAAGAATAAAATACCCATGGGATAACTCCTTGAGCTTTTTGAGCGCCATCTCAGTCCCATTCTCCTAAATCACTGTAACCAGCTTGATAATGCAAGAAATAATCCATGGACTTGTGAAAAGACAAATTTTTTGGGAACCCCGGTGTAATGCTGGCTAAGAAGGGAATGAGAAAATATCCCAAAAGGACCCCACCGATGATGTCCAAACATGAATCCATAATTTCAATTTATGGTGAAGTTGTGCATAGATATATATAAAAATAAAATATGCTGGAAAAATTTATTTCATGATGCTCAGTTTAATGATGTATTCCTGGATACTCTATCTACTTTCATTCAAGGCTGGAATGAGTATCGCACAAGATAAAATATATATTATGTAAAATATATATATATATATATATATATAGTTTTATATTTCATCCTCCTATATGGATCAAGTATATGCAGATTTGTGTTTCTATGTACCTAGAATTCAAGGTGCCAGTTAGACCAGGTCATATCAAAAACATCCATAAAACGTATAAATGGACCTATAAGCTCAGACATTGGTTATATTACCGGCATCTCCTAAATAGTGTGATACTTCATGATCATCACTCAAGATAGTGAGTGTTTAAACATATCTCTACTCAAAACCAGTGATGTATTGTGTCATTCCCAATATCCAAATAGTGTAAATGGTGAGATATGACATTCTCAACATGCGATGTAAGGAAGTGAGACACTCTGAAGCCCAAAAAAAACCTTAGCATCATTCCACAACCCATATAAAAATCTGTAATAAAATTTATAATAATATCCATGGGGAATTTCCAAACATGATTTATATTTTCGAAGCCCACATATTGAAAAGGGAAATTTCATTCATGTTATATTAAAAACATAAAAAATTAATGGCCTTTCCATCGATTCAATATAATACAACACACATAAGCAATGTTATTCATATATAACATGTGGTATGTTCATAAAACCAACTCATTTCCATTTAATGTAATCCATTAAATTTACACGAGCCATTTAATTTATCAATTCTATGATTCTTAGAGTCAAGACATGCCAACTCATTTAGAAGTGGTTAGTCCTAGAAATAAAAGTTAATAAGGTAGGCCATGTACCATGCCTTCCATCAATCTAGAAAAACACATATCCATAGGAAAACATAAAATTCAATTACTAATCATCACCTTTTTGTTTAAAAGATAAGACACCGCTACTAAGGGGTTTTATTGTAAAACCCGACATTGTTTGTCAAAATTCATTTAACACAAATAATCATCAAATTCATGTATCATTACTCAATTTTAAAAAATAAACAATTAAAAAATTACCAAACATAGTAATTCTTATCTTTTTCAAACATAGCACTTAAGATGTGTTGTTATCAATTGTGAAATTACTTCCATGGGTAAATTTCATGATATGCCTGGTCAGGAACATATGAGGTGCCTTGCATTTAATCATCATTTATTGACAATGGGAAATATAATTTAAAATCACATATGAATTCATATAATTCATTCCCATCATTTAATTAACTAAATATCAGAGGGAATTCAATGTATCACACCCATGGTGTTTCGTTCATTGATTTTTTCATCCAATAATTACATAAAAATAAATGGTTGCATAATAAGGTGTGTATGATGAATTAAAATGAAGAAATTAGTTTTATGGAGATCGCTGAAATTTTATTGAATGGATAAAATTGATAATATTAATAAAAAAATATAAATATGGGGAAAGAGACATATACCTTCTATTGTATTATTAGGACACTCTATTCATCCAATATTGGAGTATTTTTTAGTCCAGTTTGGAAGATATCAATGAAATAGAAATTTGACAAAAAATTGATTGAATGATCTCACACCAAAATATTACAACATTTAATAATAGAAACATTGAAATTTTAAAATATTATTGGAGATCTTACAAATAAAAATTAAATGTGACTGATTGAATTCCAATTGGATTCTGGATCCATGAGATATCATGATACCTAGGGTTAGAGAAGGAGAATGCTAAGGGAGGGGAGGGAGATAATCACATCAGTGTAGAAGAAGAAAAGAAGTATGATATAGTAATTAACTACATTAGTGAAAATGTTTACATTTCACCCTCAAAACTGGTTCACCTTATTTTGTAGCTTGGTTGGAAGAATCGTGAAACTACATTTCCATGCCCACTAAATAGAAACCCTAACCCCATATTATTTTCCCTTTTGGTCTTCCCTAATGGAGTTCTAGCCGTGTACACACATTGCCAATGTGGAAATATGTTAGTTCACAAGGAACATAGTGTGGGAAACCGTGTGCAACCTGTGCAGTTCAATTTCGATCACCTGCAGCAGGCACACGATTTGTAATGGTGGCTCGAATATTTTAAGTTAACCATGAGCCCATACCAATCCATCCCAAACATGTGGTTTTTTGGATATCCACTCCCTAAACACTAAAAATAGATAAGGTACAAGTTGGTCCCTTAAATAAGTATAAAAACTATATTTTGAGTTCTCTAACACTCTAATTTTTTTTTCTGATACTTAGTTCAGTGAATGGCCCATCCCCCAAATGAAAAAACGTTAATTCCATTATAATTCAACCATTTCTAAAAATGTGGTTAATTACACTCCACCACACTATAGAACTTATCATCACAAGGAAGGCTTGGGTAGTAATAAAAACATCAACTACCCAACATGGTTTGTGATGTCTCACTCAAATAGTCGTGTTGTGTTTCCAAACACCTATTTCACATGCAAACGTTACATATGAATACATCACATAAGCCATGTCATCCTGAACTAATTGATATTTTCTTAATAAAACATAGAATAAATACATATATGATCCTGTTTAGAAACAAACATTATCATATTGTCATCTATTTAAACATCTGGTCGATGGTGCTACCCAACATAATACTTAAAATAAAAAATGGGGCAATTCTGAGAAACGATACCTCTACTGTCATGATTTCCTACAACGAATTCCTCTAAAAATTATAATGGTGGTTTTTTGGTTATATATATATATATATATGTGTGTGTGTGTGTGTGTGTGAGAACCTAATTATATTGGAGGACATTTTGGGGATGTCTCAATAAACATGGGCCTAATCACCATCAACCAAACTAAAAATGGTTGTGAAATATTTTTTTGAAAGGCATAACCGATTTTTTCAGGACACATGGATTAACATGGTGGTATATTTGAATGGTTTCATCACTGACCATATTCCTTATGAAATATTAAATGAATTATTGCTATATTTGGATGACCATTATTAGATAAATCAACATAGACAACCGAAAAAATAAAATTAACCTTCAATGTCTTCATACAATGAATATCACATTTATAATGAGAATGTTCACTAAATCCCATACCTAAAAGCAGTTATTGTTCCCTCATTAAACAATCACCCGACCATTTACTATGACATTCCTTTTTACAGACGAGGGTGTAACCCAAATCCATCATAGTGGAATCATCTCCCTTTAAACATCACCTATGTGCCTAACAACATGTCCCAAATAACCTCATAATCAATTAACAGGAATCCAAATTACTAACCCACGGTGTATGATACTCCATTCATTCAATTTAATAATTCATATAGGGCTAATACGTCCACATTAGATCAATTATTGTGCCAATATCAGCTTCATCATGGTGGTCAAGTTGGTGGAAAATTACCAACGTCCATTAATATTTTAAAAGGGTTCTTACTTGGAGACCTATGTATGAGTCTATGAAAACCATTACTTGATAAAAATCACACATCCATCATGAAACTCTAATAAATACTGTTTATTAAAATATAAAGGAACAATAATCTTTCTATCTCGATATATTACAAGAACACTTTTAGAGAATCAATGATAATTTCAAGATAGGGGACATGTTCGTCGATAAACAAGAGTGAAATTTGAAGTTATATACAACATTATAGGATTCCAGAAACATCTATCATTTTCAAGATGAACTAAAACCTATGTTTTTAACCAACCATACCCAACTATAGGAAATAAAAGAATTTTTACAATACTGGTCAGCTGGTGGGATGAAGCTTGGCTTCACTTACTGATGTGTCTCCAACTAGACCTTGATTCCCTTATAACCCATGGTATTATGTGACTACTAAGGATGACCCATTAAATTCCACCCATGACAAATGGTGCTTCAAAAGGGTTCCATAACAAAACACATCAACACCCAAATTCCAAGAAATCATTTACATTTACAAGATTCCCCATCCTCACTGATATTTGAAAATAGGACTAACCATTTTAAAATGGTATTCTTAGGTCGTTTCACTTTTACATGGAAAGGAACATTCAAAATTATTTACATGATGTTCCCCACATTTAGTGTTTCATTATATTCAGTATGAAATATATCCTACCCCCTCTCAACCATGCTAGGATAGATTCAACATAAAAGAACACATGACAATTCCTTATGTCACAATCACAAAATTCAATTTTTTCATGAAATCACAAACAACCATGATCGGAATGTCAAAACACTAGATCCTATTATTGTACCATCCCAAGAATTGAGATGAATTTGATTCATTTATCATCGATCTCATTATATTCCAGGGATGACTCGATTCTATAATCAGTATCTCAAGGATCAATTATACCACCAAACTCAACATCTTTATTATATAATTTTGCATGTTGATGGGTACAACGTATTTGTATTCACACTACCATGAGGTTTGATAAAAAAGTATGAAACATCCTCAATACTATATATAGGATTTCCAACAAATGAAACCAAGTATCAGGTTGTCCATCATAGAGATTTATCTCATTTTTGGTATTGTCCCACAAAATCATTAACCTAGATTAAGACATTCCATTTCATCTATCACTAAAGATGAATAAATAATTGTGTGACATATTAAGTGGATGAATATTCCCTAGGTATTTTTATCCTTATGAACTAAGCATTACCTTTCACTCATTCCTATAAAAGGATTCAAAAATACCTTGAACACCCATCTATGCAAGGGTGTTATTTTGAAGCTAATATTCCAACTAGGGAAACGACACTCATATGATACCGTAAAGAAGAAAACCATTGACATTTAACAAAGAATATAATATCTAAGGCTGGTTCCTACATTAGAATATCCCCATATCAATGAATAAGGGTCAAAACTATCATCAGGTCACACCAAAAACATTTCAATATTTTCTACCCATTTCATTTGAGCTACTGTTAAAAGGAAAATAACCTACAAGAAACACTCACAATTCCATTCAAAGTAAAATCATGAAGATTTTTTAATTATCCTTAAGAGTGTTTTTAAAATAATTATAACACCTATGGATCGATTTTAATTCATTTCATTTATTCACATTAATTATTTAAACTTTTAAAATAGAAAAAAAATAACATCATGTAACAAAGATAAAAAAATTACATTGTAAAAGATAACACATCCTACGGTGGTCCCTCTAAGGAATCCTAGGTTCAATATAATGATCCCCAATAGCACTTCTTAAATTAACATTGTTTGTAAACACCCGTAGTGGGTTGTCCCATAATAAAAATTCTCCAAATTACCAACTATGGTCTTGTTGTTCATTTCATTATTTAGTCACACAGATCAACATTCTTGTGTGATAGCCACACATGAAATTATATGATGTTTCCAATACATTTCATATCAAAATTAATAACTTTTAAATTTACAACAATTACAAAATACATCATGGTCATGTATAATGTTATGATTATCATTGTTTACATATAATCATCTATAAAGATAACATAAACATTATAGATCACAAGATATACTTAATTTAACTGGAAACAATTCACATTGAAAACTGAACTCTTTTATATTTTACATTTTAGAAATGCCCCTGGTATATATAAGGATCACTGATAGTTTCAGTACATGGTTTAACTATCCCAAATTATAAGGCTCTCAAACAATATAATAATGAAAATTGGGTCCCATTTAATTGTAAGTATATATATATATATATCATAACTATCCATGTTATCACCAGTAATAAACATATATAAATAAGCTATTATTCAAAGAAGCCTGATACATAAAAAATAAATGCTAAATAACATGGAAACATGGTATATAATCTGTTAAGACCCTGAATTTCAATGTAAATTTTTTAATTATATGGGAATTTTATGAGTTTCAAAAAATTTACGGCATGTGATTATGAGGCCCGGTGTGCCCTGTATGAATTTCTAAAAAAAATCTGGTACGTTCAATAAACGTACGAGGGTGTTTTCGTAACTTTACACCGGTGCATGGAATTGAAATTTTATGGCATCGTTGAACTCACAGCACTGATATTATCTTATGTAAACCTTCACCTCGACCATAGTAGGTTGAGGGTGAAAGATATATTTTTTTTTGTTTTTCGTGGAAATGAAAAATAATACAATATAAACTTTTATTTTATTTCTAATAAAACCCCATACATTAATGTTAAAGAGGTGGAGACCACCTGAACTAAAACCCCCATTTTGAAATTAACTATGGGGACCACCCGAACTCTATTTAATGGGAGAAACCCATTTTCAACTCACCATTTAATTGTTGGATCCGACATAAATTAATTAAATGTGTAAGCATTTAATTATGCCAACATAAATTAATCTACATAGCTTAATTTATATTGGAAACTCTTTTCTTTGGTGGATTGGATAGTGAAGTGTGGAAAATTGGTAGAATGTTGTGGAGAAATCCTACCTCTCCAATGAAAAACTTTTCCTCCAAATGAAGAACTTCACTGAATAATGTTCTTTGGAATCATGAAAGAGGAAAATGCATGAGCCAACATTGGAAGTATGATTGTGGAAGCAACGAATTTTGGTACTTTCCCTTACTTCACTATTTTCATCTTGCAACACAACAAAAAACCTTTGAGGTAGGTTTTGATTTTCTAAACACCTCTTTTACTCATTATTGATGTTCTTCATGATTCAAATGTTGTGAACTACTTTCTACCACTCTAACACAGAGGGTGGGGACCATGAAAACATGGCCTGACCTCCCCACAATCACTTTTGGTTTTAGATGAAATCATTGTGACTGAGGAAGACAACAACCATAGGCCAACCACACGATGGGGGTGGTGGCATGAATCCATGCCACCTGGAGATCAAGGGGTCGCAGATTATGCCGTGATGACTAAGGTAGGATGTTCGGTTGTGACGGATACCAGTGAAGGCACGGCAGCGCCCCGTGTAGAGGACGGCTCACCTTCCGGCCAGCCATGGCCAACCCGCCATACCATGGCCGCCCCGCTACACCGCATCTACCCTTTACCGCGGGCCACCCAGGCCAGGATTCTTGATTGATGATATGTCATCTACGTTGAGACAATTATCACATGGTGGTGCTTTGGGATACTTCTTCATGGGACTTTTTGGAGGTTCGATATCCAACCAGTAGCTTGAGGAGCAGACTCTCCCGGATACGAGCATGCTACTGCGGGTACCCTGTAGCTATTTGTGATTATGTATAGGGTCTTGTGCGGGTCTACCATTGTACTGACGATGTACTAGGATCTTGTGTGGGTCTAACGACCAGCTGAAAATGTATTAGAATTCAGTCTGGGTCTAATGATGTACTAAAGATGTACTAGGATCTAGTGTGGGTCTGACAATGTACTGATGATGTACTAGGATCATGTGTGGGTCTGACGATGTACTGACGAGGTACTAGGATCATGTGTGGGTCTGAGGATGTACTGATGATGTCCTAGGATCCTATGTGGGTCTGATGATGTAATAGGATCATGTGTGGGTCTGACAATGTACTGATGATGTACTTAGATCCTATTTGGGTTTGACGATGTACTGACATTGTACTAGGATCATGTGTGGGTCTGACGATGTATTAATATTAAACTATGATCTATTGTGGGTTTGATAGTGTACTAGGACAATGTGTGGGTATACAATTTGGGATCCTTCATGGTTCTGGCTCTTAACAGAGTAAGATAATTCAGTAGATACATTTAATCATCTCTAGTACGGTACCAATGTTATACCTAGTGTGATCTGAGTTCGTACATGTGTGGTACTTTCCATCATGGTACTGCCTTTTTGGTATCCTTCTATGTGGCGTACATGTGTGGTACTTACCTTTTTATTATTCTTTCCATTGTGGAACAATTGAGCTTTGTTCTTTTGGGTTGGACCCTGTGATTCCTCATGATTGATATGGGTATACTTGATAACATAGGTATATATTTGGGCATATACATAAGTTAGGATGTTAGTTGATTTCATGCTTTTTCGTTTATCCTTTGTGTATTTTGAGAGACCTTGAGGGTATCGGGGTCCCAACTGAGTATCATAATACTCACCCATGCACAGGCTAAGCACGCACCTTGTTGTGTTTGGTGAAGAGGACAGACATCGCTGATCGAGGATGACTGTACCAGGACTGGACGGTGCTTAGAGGTGGACCATATGGCGTGTCGGTACGTAGGGGAGACGGGTGGACGTGGAGTGCTGAGAGGGAAATCTATACCTACACTTCAGGTAGGAACCTCAAAGGATGACTCAATAATTTTCTTTCCTTTCTTCAGTTGTATTATCATTCAGTTGTACATGTACCTTTACTTTTGTGCCTGTATTCTGGCCCCTCTTACGTTTAGCACACTTTTTTCTATACATTTTTCTTGTGATTGTATCTTCTTGGGTACTTGGATGTGTGTGTTTACAAGATATAAAGGTAATGACTTCATGGTCTTACAGAATACGCCTTTTGGTGCTAGTCGCCAACCCCTGGCCTATAGAAGGCGGGCGTGGGGTAGTCAAATCATGGGCCCTGGGGGACCGGTTATGGAAAATTGGTATCAGGGGAGTCGGTTCTACTGTAGAACATTGGAATCTGAACTTCTTTTTAATGGAAAATGTGTTAATGGTAGTTAGTGTGGTTATCAGTTTAGGGAATCTATTGTTGGTGTGGTCGTCGGCGTATCCATACAGAAGGACCATGACTTCGGGTTTCCTACTCATTGCATGAAAACCCTGATTATGTGTGTGTTTTCAAGAGTTTTATTTTTTATCTATTGTAGTTATCTCACCAAGTATAACTTATTTACCATGGAACACCTGTTTCTTTTCATGATGCCCCCACGTAGACAACCAACTAGGGTTCCAGGTATAGTATGCACTGATAGGCCACCAAGCGACGAGGCCTCGGTACAAGGACCTCTTCCAGTACAGGCACCAGCGGAGGCTCCGGTGGTACCATTACCTATTGGGCCACTGATGCCACTAGCTCCAGAAGCAGAGGTTGCATTGGAAATGAGAACATTGCATGAGTTCCAGTGCCATAGGCCACCCATTTTCCAGGGATAGACGGACACACAAGTAGTTTAGGATTGGATGGAAGTCGTGCTGAGAGTATTCCGACTGGTAGGGACACGAGCTGATCCCATGGTGATCCATGCCGCCAGCCTTATAAAGGTAGAAGCAAGAAGATGTTGGAGCATGATTCTCTAGGTTAACGATGAGGAAACACTTCTCTGGGAAGACATTGAAAGCCTGTTTCAGGTAGAGTTTGTCCCAGCGACTCTTCGTGTAGTACGCATACAAGAGCATCTTCATCTGCAGCAGGGCAATACGACTGTGGCTCAATACTCAGCGAGGATCACCATCCTCTCATGCTACACAACTGATATGGTGTGGGATCCATTCTTTGCATCCCTGACCTTTGAGTAGGGACTCATGTGGGTGATCAGGGATTCAATGATTTCTCTCAGCATCCCGACAAAGGCGGGAATGTTAGAGTGAGCCCTCTTAGTGGAGAGTTTTCTTACTGAGTAGTCACTAGAAATGAGACCCACCAGTAGTCATCACATAGAAGAGTCTTCTACAACAGGATGTAGATATATTTCAAAGATGTCTCAGATGACCATACCTATAGGTGGATGACCACATGACTTAGGATCAGTTGTGCGGGGTACTGGAGACAGATCCAGTCTGGCGAGGAACAAGCAGGGTTTCACATGGGGCAGGCAAGGTGACATGCCTCGTGACTATCTGACTTGCTCTACGGATGATCATAAGATGGTTGAAGGAACTCCCTATCAGTCACAGAGTTTCAGCCGAGGAGGTCTATAGGGAGTAGGTGGACGTGGCCGAGTTTTTGGCCATGTATCTTGCGGTGTGAAATGATTCAAGATGTTACCGCCACCACCACTAGGTGGTCCACCCTGACAGTAGGGATAAGGTTGAAAAGGTGAGATCAACTCTTGGAATCTAAGGCCTATGACCATGCCACTCCAGATATGGTACGAGGTACGATCTGTCTCCACTCCACCTTAGCTGTTGTACTAATAGACATAGGTGCCAGTCATTCATTTATTGCCACTGTCCACGTTCAGAGCATGGGGATTTCAACAGAGCTGTTGGATCAATAATTATGTATAGAGACTCTTACATGGGAGGATTAAATTATTATGAAATTGTTATGGCATTGTAATATTACTCTAGGAGGCGAGAGATTCAGTTGGGATCTCCTAGTAGCAGCATCGAGGCCTTACAACATCATCTTGGGTATGGACTGGTTATCTATAGTCCATGACCAGATTGACTGTATTAGTCGCAAAGTATGATGTTTCCACACAGATGGGACCTGGTTTCCATTCACTGGTGAGAAGGGAGCCCTTGCAGTAGAGGATGGACTTACTCTGAGGGGAGTGCAACCGCTCACTCATCAATTTTCTAGCCTTACCCTCAGAGCAGTTGATGTGGAGAGTCCGAGCTATCCTGTAGTGGTGGACCAGTACATGGATGTTTTCCCAGATGATGTTCCTATTCTAACTCCTCAGAAATAGGTGGATTTTTACATTGACGTTTCCCCTAGGAAAGC
The DNA here is from genome assembly GCA_963277665.1 of Viscum album. Lineage (NCBI taxonomy): Eukaryota > Viridiplantae > Streptophyta > Magnoliopsida > Santalales > Viscaceae > Viscum > Viscum album. The sequence goes on along the minus strand of OY728119.1, from coordinate 1,726,714,604 downwards.
ACTGATTTCCTCACTGGTGTATCAGATGGCTCCCATGGATCTTTGTGCGCTGTGGGTATAGCTGGAAAACTTACAGGGGAAAGGGTTCATTCGGACCAGTGTTTCTCTTTGGATAGCCCCAATATTGTTTTCCAAGAAGTCGGATGGGAGCTTGAAGTTTTGTGTTGACTATCAGCACCAGAACCAGGTGACTGTGAAGAACAAGTACCCACTCTCGAGGATAGAAGACCCCTTTGATCTACTGAAGGGATCACTATGGTTCTCAAATATACACCTCAGATTAGGATATCCCCAGCTCAGAGTGTGAGAGAAGGATGTGTAGAAGATGACTTTCAGATATCGTAATGGCCAATATTAGTTCTTTGTTATTCCATTCGGCATGACCAACACCCCAACAGTGTTCATGGGACTCATGAACATGATCTTTCATCCCTACTGTGAACGCTTTGTGGTAGCCATAATCAACAACATTTTGATTTACCTGGCTACTAAGGAGGATCATGCCTATCATGTGTAGGTAGTTCTGGACACACACACATAGAACCAGCTTTATGGTAAGCTCTCAAAATTCTAGTTCTGCATCCGAGAGGTGCACTTTCTGGGACACATAATTATAGAGGCTTGAGTTACAGTAGATCCAGTGAAGATTGAGGTGGTACATGCTTGTGACCCACCCAAGAGTGGGACAGAGGTATGAAGTTTCCTAGGTTTGGATAGATACTACTGGAGGTTTGTGCCAGATTTCTCCAAAGTTGCAGCACCTTTAGTAGTGTTGATGAAGAAGGGGAAACCAATCATGTGGTCAAAGAAATGTCTGCAGAGTTTTCATGAGTTGAGGTAGAGGCTGACTAGTTCCCCCATCTTGAGGCTTCTAGAGGAGGGTGTAGGGTATGTATTATACTACGACGCATGAGGGACCAGGATCAAATGTATCCTGATGAAGGATAAAGCAGTGATCGCATATGGTTCTCGATAGCTAAGACAACATGAACAGAACTATGCTATCCATGACTTGGAGTTAGCAGTAGTGGTCTTCGCCTTGAATATGTGGTGACATTATTTGATGCGCGAGTGTTTTACAGTAAACATGGATCAAAAGATTCCTAGGTATATCTTCTCAGATAATGACATGAACCTGATACAATGATGTCAGTTTGAGTTCCACCAAGACTATGACTTAGAGATATTCTATACTCATGGGAAGAATAACGTTGTAGTAGATTCACTAAGTAGGATATTAGGTATACAGCTACTAGGAGAGGCGATGGAGAAGATGGCCACTTTACAGATATCCTTTGTGGATTGAGATGGAGCATTTTTCATCATTTTCATTCAGTCACCCCCCCCCCCACTTCTTTAGAGATTCAGGGAGGTGCAACGTGGGGATACTAACTGCGAGGCTCGACGTATTCAAATATTCCCAGGAAAGGCACCTGATGGATTTTATGTAGGTGGGGAGAATGTCATTCTCTTCAGAGGACATCCCATGGCACCAGTGTCTCTTCAAGAGGATGTGTTGAGGGAGTTCCACACATCCCCTATAGCGGTACATCTAGGAGTGGTGAAAATATTCTAGGACCTCTGAAGACAGTACTGGTGGTTGGGAATGATGAAATTAGTAGAAGAGTTTTTCTCTCAGAGCCTCACTCGTCAGCAAGTGAAGGTGGATCATCAGGTACCAGGAGGCTTGGTTCAGACTCTAGAGTTCCTAGAGTAGAAGTAGCATGGGATATCCATATACATCGTGATAGGAAATCCACGTACATCTAAAGGGAATGTCTATAAATGGGTGATCTTCGACCGACTCACTATGTTGGCCCACTTCCTACCAATCATAGAGCATGTTTCAGTAGAGATCTTGGGATGCCTCAATGTGTAAGATATTGTGCGGCTACATGGAGTAACCTTGATGATTGTCTCTGATCATGATACATGTTTTAATTCCAGGCAATGGAAGGGGTTTCATGAGGCTTTTAGGACACAACTTCATTTGTGCATCACCTTCCATCCTTAGATGGATGCCCAGACTGAGTGGACCATTCAGACCCTCGAGGACATGTTGTGTGCTTGCATCCTTGACTTTGGTTTCAGCTAGGAGGATCACTTTCCTTGGGTGGTGTTTTTAGACAACAACAGCTATCACTCCACCATTAGGATGACACCTTTTGAGGCATTGTACAGGAGACCATGCAGATCACCTTTGTGCTAGATTGATCTAGGAGAGTCAGCAATGGTGGGACTTGATATGGTACATGCTTCCACAAAAAATTGCAGATGATCCAGGAGAAGATGAAGACTGCATCGAGTAGTTATAAGTCATATGCTGACGGGAGCTAGAGACTTCTGAATTTTGAGTATGGAGACCACATATTTCTATGGGTCTCACATCGAATAGGTTTGCGGAGATTTGTCTGTGGTGGAATGTTATCTCTAAGGTTCATTGGTCCCCTCAATGTCCTCATCAGTGTTGCCGAGAAGTCTTACCGCCTAGCACTTCCCCCTCAGTTGCACCAGGTGCACAACGTCTTCCACATTTCGCAGCTGAGGATATACATGCACAACCCTTCTCACATCATCTACCATGGAAAGATGGACGCCAATGATGGGATGACATTTATGGAGGTTATAATAAAGATTTAGGACCGATAAGAGTGGGTCCTTCATGGGCAGTCGATACCTCTAGTGTGTGTTCACTGGCAGCATGGGAACCTCCAGGAGAAGACATGGGAGTGGGAGACTCAGATTTTTAGGGATGAAAATCCATGCGGTGGCGATAATGTAATGACACAGAATTTCCATGTAAATTTTTTAGTTATTTATAAGGGAATTTTAGGAGTCCACAAAAATTTACTTCATGTGATTGTGTGGTCTAGTGTGCTCAGAATGAATTTATAAATTTTATTCAGGTATATTTATTTAAGGTATGAGTGGGTATTTGTAACTTTTAAACAGGTACTCAGAATTGAAATCTGAGGGCATTGTTGAACTCTCATCGCCAATATTCACTTAAGAATTCCTTCACCTTGACTGCAGTAGGTCGAGGATGAAAGATTGATTCTGTGTATTTCATGGAAATGAAAAATAAAATAAAATAGACATTTATTTTATTTCTAATAAAACCTCATACATGAATGTTAAATAGGTAGGGACCACCTGAACTAAAAGCCCCATTTTGAAATTAAAAGTGGGGAACACTCAAACCCTATTTAATGGGAGAAACCCCTTTCAACTCCCAATTTAATTGTTCAATCCAACATAAATTTATTAAATTTGTCAACATTTAATTATGCCAACATAAATTAATCTACTTATTTTAATTTATATTGAAACATATTTTATTTTGAGGATTGATTGGTGAAGTGTGGAGAATTGGGAGAAAGATGTGGAGAAATCCTAGCACTCCAATGATGAACATTTCCTCCACAAAAAACAACATTGAAGAACATTATTTGGAATCAAGAAAAAGGACGATCCATGAGACGATTTCAAAAGAGTGATTTCAAATTCCCAGAATGTTGGATCCTTCTTCTCCTTCTCTATTTTTATCCTGCAACACAACAACAACCCTTCAAGGTAGTTTTTGAGGTTTTAAATAACTCCCGTACCTGTTCATGATGTTCTTCAGGATTCAAAATTTTTGAGCAACTTGCTACTGCTCTAACGTGGAGGGTGCCGACCAATAGAACATGGACCGACCTCTCCACAATGCCTTGTCAGTTTTGATGAAATCTTTGAGATTGAGGTAGATGGAAACCGGTGGTTGGCCGCACGATAGGGGTGGTAGTGCACGTATGCGTCGCCCGACGAACAAGGGGTTGCGACTTGTACCACGACGACGAATGGAGGACGGTCGACCGAACCAGCCACTGACGAAGTCACGGCGCATGACCATGCCATGTAGAGAAAATGGTTGGCCAACCGGCTAGCTGTGGTGACCCGCTGCACCGCTTCCACCCCAACGCACCATGTTACCCCACCGCCCCATTGCACCGTGGCAACCCCACACTGCGGGCCGCCCATGCCGGGGTGCCCAGCATGGGCTGAGACGCCCAGCGTCGGACAGGCCGCCCAACGCGGGCTGGGTGCGACCCAGTAGGCCAGGTCGGACCTAGCAGGCTGGGTCAGATCAGCCCAGGCTGGGGCAGGCCAGGTCGATTCAACCGGGTCGGACTGGTCCCTGACCAGTTGCGTCCCTATAAGTTCTTTCAGCAATAAATTTGGCAATGGGTGACTATTTGAAAAACCGTCTGCAGCGTCAGAAACCATGAAATAAGATGGTCTTTTTGATATTCCCCACTTGAGATTTGGATACATTTGGGGGTATGTTCAGGTTAGATCAAGCACGAATCCAACTGGGCCCTCGTAACTAAAATGACTAGTAACATACAGACCGGATGTCCAATTGAAACATTGTCTATTGCGTTGAGACACCAATTACATGGTGATCCATTGGAATACATCTTCATGGTAATTCTTGGAAGTTGATGTATTTGACCAGTAGCTTGAGGAGAGGACTCTCCCGACGATGAGAAAGCATAGCGCAAGTACCCTATAGTTGGATGTGACGTTCTACTAGGATCATGCATGGGTGTGACGATGTATTGACGATGCAATGACGAATTACTAGGATCATATGTGGGTCTGATGATGTACTAACGATGTACTAGGATCGTGTGTGGGTATGATGATGTAATAAGAGCCTGTGTGGGTCTGACGATGTAATGACGATGTACTAGGATCATGTGTGGGTCTGATAATGTACAGACGATGTAATGGGATCCTGTGTGGTTCTGACGATGTACTAGAAGCATGTGTGGGTCTTACGATTTACTGATGATGTAGTTGGATATTTTGTGGGTCTGATGATGTACTGAAGATGTACAAGGATCATGTGTGGGTCTGATGATGTACTCATGATGTACTATGATCCTGTGTGGGTCTGACGATGTACTGACGCTGTACAGGGATCCTGTGTGGGCCTGACAAAGTACTAAAATGTACTAGGATCATGTTTGTGTATGATGATGTACTGACGATGTACTAAGAATATCTATGGGTCAGAAATTTACTGACGATGTACTAGGATCCTATGTGGGTATGACGATGTATTGACATTGTACTAGGATCGTGTGTGGGTATGACGATGAACTAATATTGAACTTTGATCCTGTGTGGGTCTAACGGTGTACTAGGATCCTATGTGGGTATACAATTTCCGATATATTATAGGTATAACTCTTAATAAAGTAAGATTATTCAGTAGTTACATATAATCATCTCTATTGTTGTACTTATGTTATACCTGGTGTGAGCTGAGTTCATACCTGTGTGGTACTTTTTTCGTGGTAATACCTTGGTGGTGTCCTTCTGTGTGGAATACCTGTGTGGTACTTACCTTTGTGGTATTCCTTCCATTGTGGAATAGTTGAGCTTTGTTCTTTTGGTTTGGACCATGTGTTTCCTCATGATTGAGATGGGTGTACTTAATAACATAGGTATATTTATGGGCATATACCTATGTAGGGATGTCAATTGATTTCATGCTTTGTGGATTATCCTTAATGAATTTTTTGAGACCATGAGGTTCTTAGGATCCCTATTGAGTATCTTTATACTCACCCTTGTATGTGCTATTCCCCAAACTTTTTGTGTTTGGTGCAGAAGACGGACAATACTGATCGGGGCTGTGGGTACCAGGACTGGACGGTGCCCAGAGGTAGACCATACGTTGTGTCGATACACAGAGGAGACGGGAAGATGTGGAGTATCAAGGAGGTGATCGGTTCCTACACTTCAGGTATGAACCTCGTAGGATGTCCTAATATCTATCATTTTTTTCATCAGTTGTTTTTTATTTCATTCATACTTGTACCTTTACTATTGGGCTTGTATTTCAGCCCCTATTACTTTCAACAATCTTTTTTCTATATAGTATTATTGTGTTCATATCTTGTTGTGTTCTTGGATGCATGTGTCTATAGGATATAAAGGTAATTTCTTCCCGGTTTTAGACAATATGGCTTTCGTTGATAGTCGCCAGCCCCAGGCCTATGGATGGTGGGTTTGTGGTAGTCCCGGCACAAGCCCCAGGGGATGGGTCGTGACATAATCATAGAATCGTGGAACCTTATTTAAATGTTAAATAAATATGGCATGAATATTTTATAAACAGACAAGTTGATAAAACACCTAAACATGTTCCAAACTAAGAATGTAACTAAAATGCCGAACATGTAATATAACAACAAGGATAAAAGATACAGAATCTATATTATAACAATGTCGGGGAACATAAAAATGTAATTACATGGCTTGTAATATGAATGTCATTCGAATATAAGCGTTCTTATAATTATTCATGTAATGATACCTCCCTTCCCTAATAGGCCAATGAAAAAATAATATTAATTTCCTAAATTAATATTTTGTGGATGGTAGGAAAGTCACTAAAGGAGAAATAATAATCAACTACAATACCAAATAGCACTAACAAATATATCATCCCCAACAACATGGAAATTCCCCCTCGGGTGGAGTAATAACTCTAATAAAGGGAAAATTACCAAGCACCGACATATTACTATTCTCCAATCTACCATACCAAAATAGTAAGAAAAAGGGAAAGCTACCACAAAAAACACTTTGTAATGTCCCCTCCAAACTGATCACTAAAATAGTAGCTGGAACATTCAACACAGGGCCTAAATTACACCTCCTCATAGAATAGAGACTTACAACTATAAGCATGGGTATAATGAGGTGATTTTGGGTAGGAAATACCATAATTGTGGTATTTTCACATCAGTATATCCAAAATTAAATATTAGACAATAGTTGAATATGTAATAAACAAGATATGTCAGTGAATGAATAGTAAACTCTAACAAAGGGATGGCCAAAACCCATATACAATAGTGTATACATGTCTATATGATGATAAATAAATGAAATTTATAGACATACAGAATACAACATGAAATAGTAAAGTTCATGTATAACAAAGAATAAAATCCATGAGACATACCTCCACAAGAATAATAATCTCTTTCTTTATCTTATATTCCTAACTTCTAGTTACCAGCATGAAGGCGAAAGTAATAATACATGGACCTATGAATGTTATATCTTCTCAGGTTCCCCAGTGTAATGACTTTCCGAATATAGAATGAGATAAAATCCATGTAGTTGACCACTCATGGTCTCTATAAATAAACCCCATTCATGACTATATGGTAAAGAATTATGCAGATAAAAACAAATAATCAACAATTCTAAAATAAAAAAATATCATCATTGTCATGTTCAGGAAGAACACCTGGAGGCTCTAAGTGCTTTGGATCAAGGCTGAAATTATAGTAATAAATGTTACTATATGTATTTTAATAATATATATAGTGTATTTGTATATTTATTCCACCAATATAGAATATGAATACATTTGAGGAAGTGACTATATATCTGGAATACTATGTGATGACTAGAACGGGGTGTAACTCATACATTCATAACTATTTTAACAATCCTACAAGATCAATCAATATATAAATTCTCTAAATCTCATAATTAGTGGGAGACATCATTATCATCACACAAAATGGTGGGTGTTTCATCATTTAAATACTCTAAACAATGTATTTAGTGGATCATGGACACCATCCAAATAGTGTCAATGGCGTGAGATTCCATGATCAACACCTGATGTAAGGGAGTTTGATACCAAAATGCTAAACAAAACCCATACCATCACTCCATGACATATCCCAAAGGCCTATTCATATTTATAATTAATGCTATGAAACATTACCTATCATTATTTTTAATTACTTATCCAATATATATCCAAGGGAACTTTAGTTCATATTTAATTAGAAACATAAAAAGGTGTAGCCTTGCTTCTTATTCAATCTAATACAATTCACATAATCCTTGGTTATTTAGATATAGAAGGTAGTGTGTTCATACCACCAAATCAATTCCACTTAATTTAAATTAGTCATTTTTAACAACCAATTTAATTTATTATTATTTTTATTCCTAGACACATGTCATGCCCATCCACATAAAAAGTGGTTGGTCCTCATAGTATTTGTCTATAAGGAATCCCATGTAGTAATCATTCCATAAATTAGGGAACAAAATATATTCATAAGAAACTACCAATGTAATAACTGATAATAACAATTTTTTAGATGAAATCACACCTTATATGATGGTTTATGTTATAAAATATTACAATCTCCATCCAAATTCACTTAGCACAAATAAGTATCAAATTCATTATTCATAACTCAATTTTGAAAAAAATAATCATTTATAAAACTACCAAAAATGGAAATTCATTTCATTGTAAATCATATCAAATAGTTTTTGTAACACCCAAGGATTTTATGAGTTATATTATTTTAATTTTTTTTATTTCTTCTATTATTCAATACACCAAGATTATCTTTTACTATACGCAATACCGTATTAGCTGCAATATACACAATGCTATTCTTGGCTTGTGTTACACACAATTTCAAGTTCTTGTTGTGGAAATTATTCTACACAACATTATGTATAGATTCTGTTTAATTTTTAAATGAAATAAGTTTTGATTATGTTATACGCAACACCAAATGGAGCTCTCACTACACATATCCTTGACTTGGCTTGAATTACACACAATCAAGACCTTCCTCGATAGCTTGTGTAGTACGCAATACCGAGTTTCACTAAATGAGATTTTTTTATAATATAATTATGAACTAGTCGTTATGAATAGTAATAATGACATTATGAAGATTTATAAATTTTATCATTCAAATTGGACATCATTTTTGGATTTGGAATATCGAAATTAGCCTAGGGTAAATTTTTTGTTCTTTTATGAAAACATTCAATTTTTGATGAATAGTTAAAACCCTGGGTTACTATTTCAAAACCGACTTTTTATTTAAATTTATTTTAGGTCAAAATTGATAAATAATACATATATAAGTTCAATGTAATTCATTGGAGTCATTTTATAATAATTTTAGTCAAATAAAAAATTTATTGAACTTTTCACCGTCTTTTACCCACCTCCAAGGAGAATTTGAAAATTTACACAAAACATAATTTCACTGCTTCTGTGAGTGGAATTTAAAAAATTCAAGAGACATTGTTAATATCATGGAGTAAAATGTGGTTCAATAAGATAAATTTTTTTGTGAATAGTAACTTTTTACTTTTATTTACCACAGTTAATAAAATAGGGTAATTAAGTGTAAAAATGATATTATCATTTCCCTAACACCTGTCCTAATTCTATTGGATAATTCTAATTAGACCAAAAAAGACCATAGGAATAAAATATTACCATTTAGGTTCACTTGGATTATATTAGTACACTTATTATTATTTTATTTTATGAAGAGTTAAAATAGTCAAAATCATAGTTTAATAACTAAAACATTTTTAATATAGGGTTATAAATAAGATAAATTAAACTGTAAATATTAATTAGAAAGCTAAAAAGATTTCATACATAATGGTATTTTACTTATAATTTTTAGACAATAAATTTATTTATTTATTTATGACACAATGATGATGGAGTAATTACCTTATTAATGAAATATTAACATAATTGATGTTATAAATAACCAAATAAATGTAATATGAGACTTTTTATAAATTCAAATAATTTTTTAGGTCAATATTACATTTTATTATGGATTTAAATAACTTTTTTCGAACTAATCATGCTGTTATGATTTTCACAAAAATCAATTACCAAATAGTTTCAAAATTGACATATAATAGTTTTTTAAAACAAATATTATATTATCAATTGTTATTATATTCCTAATAATCTAAGGATCGGAAAAATGACTTAGATAAGGTTATATATATTAATAATTATGGGATGATGTTTATGATGGGATGATGTTTATGAAACCCATTTTATTCTTTGGGTTATGATGAATGATTTATGATTGTTTTGTGGAACAAGTAAGAATGATTTCATTCTGAGATGGGAGGAACCTATATCTCCATACAATGCACTGTGTAAAGATTTATATCTCATGAGATATACATGGATGGAATGGTATGTTAATCTGGTTCAGTGATATAGGACTTGAACGAGGAGTGAACTCGATTCCGAAAGGGACTTTGTCCACTTAGATAGTCTTGACAGCAATACCTTGGCTACTATCGAAATCATATCATGTGATTAATGGTTTAACACAATTACATGATTCATTCCCATGTTATTTTATAATGATTGATGTTTCATTATGAATTATTCCTTATTTACTACTATGTTTTATGACATTGCTCACGATTTTGATGTTTAAACATTATGTTCATGTTTTTATGTTCAAATGTATATGGTTTGTTTCATCTTCTCCATGATTACCCTTACTAAGAATTTGAGATCACCCTTTATATGGTTTCTTTTCCCTAGGATATAATGAACGATTTTAGGTAAGAAAAGAAAATGGGAAGATCTTTGTGGGAGATGTTGAAGATATTTCACCATGATTAGAAGATTATATTCCATGTTTCAAAAGACACTAAACTATTACGGTCCTTATGTGTCTGTTTTTATTATGTATTAAGTATTCTGCAAATGTAATGTAATGTCCATGTACATCAGGCTTTGGGTCTCTACATTTTTTTCTATTATCCAGTGGGAAATACCATTCATTTGTTAATTTCATTCATTAGATGGTACAAGAAAATAGTATGTTCATTGTGCCCATTCAATATTTATATAAATAGTACAATATAATTTAAAATCAAATATGAACATTTAGAATTCATTTGAGACATTTAATTAATTAACTAAGAAGGGGAAATTAAATTTAGAGCCCCCAATGGGTCCCCATAATAGAGTTTTTCATAGTCTGTTTATAGAAAAAATAAACAATTATACAAAATAGTGTGTTTGATTCATTAAAATAAAGAAACCAATTTTTGGGAGACGCACTAAAAGGGATAATGTGAAACAAAATAAATATTTATTAAATATCATAAATATTTTTAATGACCCATATACAACCAATATCATTATTAGGATTCTCCACTCATCAAATATCATTTTTTTATTTGGTCTGGTATGTAAGAAATCAATGAAATGGACATCCGTACTAAAAATATGGAGAATATAGTAGAACCAAAATTGTAAAACATTTTGGAAGAGAAACAATGAAATGAATAAATTATATTAGATAGATTATTTATATGGAAACAACATGGCTTATAGTGTTCAAATTAGTGACTGGATCAATTATATATCATGATCCCTCGGTTGAGAGGATGAAACACCCATAAGGAGATAAGAGAGAGAATCATGTGGGTGGAGTGGTGGAAAAGAAAGAGGAAAAATGATTTAACCTCATTAAGGTTAAAATTGAAATTACACCATAAAAACGGGTCGCATTATTGTCCAAACCATGCACCAACCATGTTATTTCCATTTCATAGGAACCCTAAATCCAGACGTTTTCTTGATATAGTTCTCCCTAATTATTCAACAACTGTGATTCAAATAGTGCACACACAACATATGTGTCACCAATTTGGTGGGTTGGGTGCAAGGTTTGGGAATCCATGAAATTACTGAGTGGTTCAATTCATCTCAACCTATAATAGGCATATGGTTTTCTATTGTGGGCTACATAGTTTATGAAAAACATTTCACCCTTACCAGTATAACCCAAACTTGATGTTTCGGTACCTAATGCTCTTGAACTCCATGAAACACACTTAGAAACATCTTTTCCATTATCCAAGTCAAAAAATCACTTTTTAATTATCATAATATCATTTATATCACAATAATAACATAAATAATATTATATATATTATCCATGTGATTTTTTGATGAAAAATGAATCATATTGCATCATGAAGGTGATAGGTCACACGAACACACACGCGCTATTATCATTTATATGTGCATTGAAAGGTAACAACACAAATGATGAATTATATTTTTATAATAATTATTATTTTATTTAATATCAAATATAATTACTGTGTCTATAATTATTACCATCCTAGATCGATGGTTATGGAAGACGAATTACATCAGTTCGTGAGAGGTTAGTTTATCGTACACACAGATGATGAATTAAGTTCCCATTTTATAGAAGTGGATATATATTGTTCATACCAAAATTATAATAACTAATTAGTATATGGATAATATTGATGTTTTTATCTTATCATGGTGGAATAATATTTTAAGGATCTAGATGAATAAATAAAATAGAAATAATTGACAAAAATGATTCATCTTGTTTTGTATGTCATCATTGATTTACATTTTAAGACCTATAAGGTGTGAGATAATAGATAAATAAGTCATATTAAATGTTATGGGGGATTATAAGAAGATATTTGGGTATATATTGGTTTAGTCAAATAGGTTATATATTTTCTCCAATTAATAAGAAGAGGTAACCTTTAATAATATAGGGTTGGGGAACTCTTTGAATATCTAAAAAATTTAATTAAATATAATATAATTTCCAAATCCAAATAGAAAAAAAATTATTTCTAAATAAACATGATTCTGGATATAAACACTTATTCCTATAAAAATTATACATTTTTTTAAATTTTTTATTTCCTAGATTTCCTTAACCACTATTTCACCCAGTTAACTCTTATTGTGACAACATGTATTTTATCTTTTTGAGTGTTAATATAGAAACAATGAAATTCCAAATAAAATTAAGTAAATATTAGATTACATAATCAACCATATATTTTTAATTTTCTTATTTTTTATACAATTTTATGGAACTTAATAATATATTATTTATCTTAAAATAACATTACTGTCGATTTTGAGACTATTCATTTGTTCGAATCATAAAACACATTCAACACAACAAATATATATATTGAAACTAAATATGTTAATAAAACATAATTAATTAAAATTACACTATAAAATCTATGTAAGACATTTACTATGCTGAATCATATTAATTTTAATAGTTTTAAAATCATTTATTTTATTTTTACATTAATAATATAAATATTGTATCAACCTTGTAGAAGAATTTTTGAATATTATATAATAAATATAAATTATAATTAAATTACCATAATTTATATAAATATATTTTATTTAAATTGACTATTTATAGTAGAAGTTATCTTTTCGTTATCTTTATATTACATATGGAATAGTTATAAAAATTACGAGCATGACATCATTTACTTTTCTAAAAATAAAATATTATTAATGTAATAATCACATTAAAGTTGATTATAAAGGTTATAATTTGGATCCATGAAATCTACGGATAAAAAATTACCAATTAAATATATGGGAAAATGTTAGGGTTAGTTTCTAATCCTTATCGCTTTATTTTTACCATTAATTACTCATTATACCAATTAACGTGGTAATACAATTTATTAAGTTTAATGTTAATATAGGAAAAAATAGAAAAAAACCTATTTACATAGTAAGTACATTCTAATTCCAAATATGGAATCAATTTTTAAAATTTATAACCAATTAGTGGCATTTTTTATTTTAAAATTGTGCTTTCAAAATTCATTAAAAAACAAGTTTTCTAAAATATGCCTATAATAAAATATAAATTTTTTATATTCTATATTCATGTAAAAAAACTAATTTAAAAACCATATTTTCATTATATTAAATAAAAATTAACTAATAATAATTTAAAAAAAATTCAAAATCATATTTCTATTTTGTAAATAAAATAAAATTTTTAATTAAAACTATGGTTATTTAACTATTCATTAAAAATCTATATTTTTTAAAAAGTAACTAATATTTTTCTATGATTATTTTTATTATATAAATTAAATTAATAATATAAATTTATTCACATTAAATATAATGAAATAAATATAATCTTATTATTTTAATAAATCTATTTCCTTTTTAATATTTTATATTTATAGAACTAATTCATAATAAATGTTTTCATTCCATTAAAAAATAATAATAAATTTGAATCAATATATTAGATCAGTAGTTGGGTTATTATATCCCCCGTTTTGAAATTTCATCTTCACAATTTTTTGACTTTTTAGACAAGTTTAGCTATTTTTCTGTCATAGTATTTACGGATTCCCAAGTTGTTTCTTCAAACATATGGCTTCTCCATATAACTACAACCTAATGAATTACCTTGTTCCACAATAAATTTTCTATACACTCAATAATATGAAAATCCTTTTCTTTACAATTATATTTATCTTCCAAATTTACTACATTAGTACTCAAACATGATATGAATCTAGAACGTGCTTTTGTAACATAGAAACATGAAAAAATTAGTGTATCTCGAAAGAAATCTTAGGTATGGTTGCTCGATAGGCAACTGGTCCAGCTTTATCTATGATTTCATATGTTAAAATGAACTTTCCACTTACATTTCCCTTATTACCAAAACTCAGATCACTTTTCGAAAGAGATATATTTAAGAAATCATGATAAATTACCTCAAATGTACGTTATTATATCCCTTAATATGCTCAAATTTTCAGCCTACTCAGTGTTTTCCTCATATGATGCCAAATAATTTTCACTTTCTCAACCATTTAAAATTCCAATTCTAGTCCCATCAATATCCTTTATCTTAATTTATCCCAAAATATTGGATTACAACACCTACTTCTAATAGTTATTTAAAAAGATACATTTTTATAATATAATGAAAATAATTATTATATGAAAACCGAACTAAAGAACGATATTTATCCCCAAATATTTTTCAATTATTAATCAAGCATGGATCATATCCTATAAGGATATAATTTTTATTATAAATATGCATCTAATTAATGAGGATATGATTTTATGAAATTGAAATCAGCTGTTGATGAAATCAAAAGTAATTAAAAAAATTGTAAGGGAACCTTTATTCAGGATTAGAAACAATGGAGAGATGAACAACATGTAACCATAATATATCATTTATAATAACCCGTGAAACATGATCTAAAGACATAGTATCTCAAATATGATGAAAATGTTTAGATTGAGTCATTCAATCAAAAACAACCCAAACCACATTATTATGTTGATAATATGTTGTAAATACCACTAATAAATCCATGATGATATCTTTCAATTTCCACTCTTTCACTACGAATTGATTAATAAAATTCTTCTATAATTATCATTCATATATTACCTGTTTACATGTCAAACATCTCATGGTGTAGTCAGAAATATTTTTTGTTATTATATTCCTCTATTAGTACTCCCAAATGTATTCATACATCTTTTTGTTACTATTATTAACTAAAAAAGGAAAATATTTTTTTCACTTAAAATATCATTATGCAACTATGAATAACAGGGCACACATATTCTCTAACCATATATTAAAAAAATCTGTATTAGTGATAAATTTAAGAAACATACCCTTTTTACCAATTATACATCTTTCAGTAGTTCAGAGTATTCTATATACATATTTGAAATTTTTTATAGAGATAATTTCACTAACACATATAACAAAATAGGAGAATTTCCAGCACTAATAGATTCCAAGCCAAATTTCATCAAATAATTAATCAATGGGTCATGTTCCAAATATAACATTTTATTGTGTCATTATTCCCCTAAATAAAAGCTTCCACCACATTATTTTCTACTCGGTGATTGATGGAGGTGTTGTTGTATTTCTATTTTGATCCTAAGGATGTCTTTGTCCCTCCTTCGAAGGTGGTCGCTCTGGGTGATGCTATTGATTTGGCGGCGAAGGATTGTCTGCTAAACCCTAGGCAGAAGGATGATGGCTTGGCTTCCCGAAACAGGTTTTTCTCTGAATCCCTATCTGATTCAGCCTCTCTAAATAAGAGGATCACCAATAATGGTTCGATTTCTGTTGTTGAAGCTAATCCGAAAGTTCTAGAGGATCGACAGGAGGAATGTAGGTTCTCACTGCTCGCTAGATTGTGGAGAACTCGTAGCGAAGCTCCTGTGACGGTTGATGAAGTGCGCAATTGCCTGGCCAGAAGTTGGGGGTTCTCGGATTGGCGTCTGATTTCCATCGGAAGAGGTATGTTTCATGTCGTTTTTCCTTCGAAGGAATTGCTGAATATAGCCTGGAGCTTTGGACCTGTTTCTTTGAAGCCTGGGTATATAATGGTACAGCAGTGGGATCCTTTATCGCATCCCCATGCCACTAAGAACTCTTCCACTCAAACATGGTTCCGCATTAGGGGTTTAAACAGGTTTTTTGTCATCCTTAAGTCTTATGGGAAGTTGCCTCAGCCATTCGAAGTCCAATTAAGGTGGATAAGGAGACTGAACACCCTAGATTTGGCCATTTTGCTAGGGTCTTCGTAGAAATTGATCTAGCACAGGTCCTGATTGAAAAAAATTTCCTTGTTGCTGGGGAGTTTAAGATGGAACTTGTTGTTCAATATGAGTGGTTGCCTATCCTCTGTAAATCGTGTCTTTGCATTGAGCATACTTCTATGCAATATCTTAGGAATTTGAACTGTACAATTTGTAAGTCGATGGGTCATACCTCTGAGCAGTGCAAAACAATTTCAGCGGTGCAGGCTGGTTCTAAGTTGGTTTCTAGAGTACAGGAGCCTCCAAAGGTAGGCCCTGCCTCATTTGCTGAGGCTGTTCAGTTTGGTTTGGGTAAGCAGTCTGTTGGCCAGCCGGCTGTTGCTGATGACCGATCAGTGGATAAGGTATTGGAACCATCTGTTGTTGGAATTACCAGGGGTGATGCTTGCAGGTCATGGGCTGATATTGCTGAAGAGGAGGAAGGGTGTCATCTAGTGCATACGGATGCTGCTACAATGGTTACTGAAGTTCATAAGGAGGCTACGGTTGATGCCCAGCAGGGTGAACATATGCTTGTTGAGGAAGAGGACGGGGTCCAATCGGAGCATGAGGTTGTTGTTCAGGATGATGTCAATGCTGAGTTTCATCGTGCTGCAGTGGCTTCGGCTTGTATGAAGGGTAAGATGAAGATCTTTGATGAAGATGGGTTTAAATTGGTGACGTCGAAGAAGTTGAGGGCTGATCCAGCCCAGGTAACTACTTTGGGAGCGCGGCTGGATGGTGCTGTGATGGTGGATAATGGTATTGTAGGAGAGGATGTGGTCCAGCAGGTTAACCATTATGATTTATTATTGAAGGGTAATGGTGATATTGGGACATAGGATATTCTGGAGATTTCAACTCTGCATGTTGCTGATATGGAGGCTGCTCCAAAGGATACTTTGAGTGCTGAGCTGAAATCTCCCAAGCCAATACTTAATTTCTTTTCTATGTTGGAGTCGATTAATACTCCGGAGTTTGATATGATTAATCTGGAGGGGCTTAAGAAGGCAGGATGTAGCAATAATCGATATAGCACTTTGATACCTGCTGCTGATAAGGGGACGGAGATCCAACTGGTAGTGGAATCCACTGCTTATAATACTACTTGCTCTTCTTCTGAGATGCAGGTGGTCCAGGATACACAGGAGGTTCGGTCGGTGAATGAAGAGTATCATGCTGCTGCGGATCACAAGGAAGACACTTGCACTGATGTTGGCCTGCATGGGGAAGCTTCCCCTATGGAAAATACTGAGGAACTGACTATGGCAATGGAAGCTGGACAGCAGAGCGGGCGTGGCCGCCTCCCGGCTAGTCGGGGGGGATCTAGATGTCGAGGTCATCCTCGAAAAAGGTGATTTTCTATTTGCTCTGTTTGTTCTTGTTGGCGTGGTCTGTTGGACTGTAGCTTTTCCCACTGTTTGCTGCAACTTTTATTTTTCTTTGAATAAATTTTGGGGTCATGGGCCTTATGCCCATGATCGAGCCTTCTTGGTAAATTTCCCAATTCGAAAAATATAAATTATTCTGCTAATTTTTTTAAAGAAATCCACAAAATATAATTCCAAATCATGTGTATCATAATTTAACATGTGAGGATTCAATAGTCATGATGCATAATAAATTACCATTATATAACATATCAAACAGAAACCATGTCCTTTTATTGAAGTATCACTATAGATGATAAAATCACTATTTCTCAAGGGTAGATCGAAATCTCAATTATTTACCAATAACCTTTTTTAATTATTGAAAACCATTATCATAATTGTTTTTAAATAAATTCTACTCCATTCATGTTATCATAGTTTATAGGATAGATGGCCACAAAATATTTTCAACTAACCAAGAGTAATGTCAATCTAATTCTCAAATACTATGAATATAAGTGGCATTAGTATATCCTAGTAATTCAAAAACCATTTTTTAGTGGGATAAACTATTATTTCATAATTATTTATAATGACCCAATGGAATGAAATTATTTGTAACAGAAAATAACATTGGAAAAATATTTTGTATAACTTATTTTATTTAAGGGTTTTAGAGTAACAATTATATGTTTTTATTGATCCTCGTTAATTTTTGAACAGACCATATATCATAAATAAGAAATCAAAAAACATATCCAATATTCCTGCAATACACTATTTTAAATATCCATTAATACATTAGGGAAATTATTCATACAAAAGTGATTAAATACAAAATCATACTGACCATATATAGATCAAAATGTATATTTTTGAATGTCATCCTCTTTCACATTTAGTTGATTGTACACTGATCTCAAGACATCCAAAAAAAATTAATGGGTCCCTTGGATCTGATCAAAGAATTAATCGATATGAGACTATAAAAATAATTCGAACTTGTAATTCTAGTTAAGTCTATACAATCAATGAAAATAGTTATAGAATAAAATTTACTTTTATCAAAAAAAATCTATATCCCCAATGTGAAGTGATGGGTTGAATAACAGCTTTATCTAGAACCTCATGTGACTTATGTTTCAATTTTAAAAGATCTTTTTAATTCATTATAGAATGATGTTTTAAAATTGGATGAGAATAATGATCTAATTCAAAAATAAAGTCAACTTCTTAATCAAGTATAATACTAGAAAACACATCATGACAAAATTTAGATACTCATTAACCAATGGAACACCATTAATCTAAAAAGAACCATTATTTTCAATGGTATGTTCAAAATAATATCCATTTAAATATTTTAAATTTTTTCTCCACTTCTTGATATGTTATCAAATGTATGGGTTCATTCTTGTATAATAACAAAAACTATTTTTAAATAAAAATTCATTAGCTCTATAATAAATATTATTTGGGTAAACATAAATCCAATCAATGCCTAAAATAACAGAAAACACTTCTATGGAAAAATCCAAAAGGCCATAGTTTAAATTATTTTCATATACAATGATATGAATATTCATATTCATATATATATATATATATATTTTATATTTCCGCTAATTTTTTTTTTACTTTAAGTTGTTACTTTTTTTGAGGACTAGTATCAAATATATAATAAAATATCTCATTTATTCAAGAATGTAATGACCTCTTATCAAAAAAATCATTAGCATAATGTAAATAAAAATAATATTTTACATAATACCCTTTCAATTAATGGCACAAAATCAATTTAAATATCAAGATACCTGATTTTTTCCATTAATGATTCTAAAATATTTCAATATATATTTCCAGAGGTTGGAATTGAGATGACATAAGATTATGAGGCCGGACATGCCCATAATTAATTTTATACAAACATTAAATATATTTTATATTCTGTACAATTTTTTATAAAGAAAATGTGATCAAAATAAAAAGAAATATCATATCAATAATCAAAGACCATACTTGATACTAGAACATGGGTTTTACCCTAGGGGTAACAAAAATACTTCATCATGGTGAGTATGGTCAAAATTCTCATTAGTAGTACGTTAATTGGATTACATTATTATTTAATTGATTATTTAATTCATTTTAACACAAAAAAATATCTACAAATAAAAATACATGAACAATTTTCCAGTGTTAGTCATAGAAATCATGGGATAATTCTATAGGATCACTTTCCTTCATCATTGTTGAATCACCATAGATGGAGATGCAACACCTAATCCAAAAATATCCAAGCACAAAAAAGGAAATGAAATCCGTTGATCATTATGAGGTGATTTATTACAGGGAGAATGTTCTAGCTTTCATATATGAATTTTCAATTTTTTTATTACACAACATTGATTAAATTTTTTGATCATATCAACATGTTCTAGTGATATGCTCCAATTTTGGACTATATATGTGCTTACGAGCCAATTTAATTTGCTATTTCATTTGTTTTATAACCTTGGTTTTTTAGTTCTTGATAATTTGGTCATGAACACTTGGAAACAATCGGTATATTAATTTTTTTATTCTATTCTCCCTCATTCACATGACGTTTAGAATCGATTGAACTCTACTTTCCTGGTTTGAAAATATTAGGTGGTACCGAGCCTAATTGGTCCCTAAAAATTGAAAAAAATTAATTATTGGGGCATGCATTGATTAATATAACATAGTTCCAGGATGATTCTAGGTTTTAGAATATTTTTTCAATTAAAGGAGTCTCTAACATCAATGGTGAATGGTTGGAAAGTGAGGCGGCAAACAGGTTCACACTAACTAAACCAGATATCGTTTTTCGGCCATCTGAGGGCTAGAATCAGTCATTTCCCACTTGATCGACTACTTTATAATGGATATTGGGATTGATTTCAAGTAGTGAATGTGGATGTGAGGTATGGATTATAGATCATTTTTTCTATGAAAAACTGGACTACATCCCATGTATAAGTATGAACATAAGGTTTTTATCCGCATGGCTATGGCTGCAATGGTCATTGGAAATCTTTTGGAATGTAGGACATGTAGTGTTTCTACACACCATGTACATCATCCCTATTCGAAAGTGCCTGGTGATGGATCAATTGTGTGGGACATCATGTGGTGTTTATCATCTAGGGAACATGACCATGTATAGAGGTACATAAACACTTCATGGTCATAAGGGTAGCACCCCGTATGAAGCAACACATCATGTATAGATGTACATAGACATGAGGTCATCTACACAGACATGGCTAGAAGGGCACAACCCGGTACTAGTTATTGTGGACATGCCATGTAGTCTACCTAAAAGGTGTGTACTACTACAGGGGTTGGGAATATGTGTGATGGACATGATTAAAACTTGGTGGTGGAGTGGGACCACACGGTTTGTGGGTCCCCTAAAATATTGTGAACCTCTTAGTTCCTTTTAAATAATCATCAAGGTTTCATATCTACTTTGTATGGTGTCAAAATTTTCCCCAAAATAGTTTATCAAGTGAATTTTTCCTTATATAATATGATGCTTCCAGCCATTGTTTATTTAATAATTTATGTGGAATGTTCATGGAATGATTCTTGGTTTGGGGACGCTCGATGATGGTACTAATCTCATAGTATCACCAAATACCTTCATAGAGGTACTATCTAGTAGATCTGGGTAGTTGGTCCTTGATTCCATTCAATTGGTACCCTCTATTAGAGACGGGTGGTGGGTCCTCGACGCCTTCCAGGCGGTACCCTCTAGTAGGGATGGGAGTGGGTCCTTTATTCTTGCAGAGAGTTACCCTACTGTGGAGCATGACAGTGGGTCCTTAACACCATCCTAGAAGTACCCTCTATTATAGTTGGGTAGTGGGTCCTCATTGACATATGGTATGTACCATTCTATAGACCATGGAAACTAGTCTTCGATGGCTATAAGAGTTGGACACTATTATTGTACTGGGGAATGGGTCCTTTACCTAGTGTTTTGACACCTTTCTTGTGAAGAGTAGTTATGAGTAATGGTTTTCGGTAGATTGTTACACCTGTGTAGACTTTTTAGATACAAGGAATTATTAATGGGATTTTTTAACATTTGGTGAATCTTTATTCGGGGATAATCTATGAGGGGGAGATACACTACCTCAATAATTTTTGGTTCTTTTAAAAGATTATATGTATAATATTCTGTACCACATAGGATTAAAATATATAGTAGGTATATAGAATTATTTATGTGTTTATATTTTCGTGTTTGGGTTATTCAGATCTTCTTATATGGGTGTAAAATACTCGATGTGTAGTTAATCTACTCACAGTGTTGAGCACCCACTTCTTGGATGAGGTTACCCTTTTTTTCTTTGGGTTGAGAATTATAATGTTTATTATCCAGTATTATTTATTTTCTATTGTATATTTTACATCTTCCCCTTCACCTTTCAGTGCATCATAATGGGTATGTATAAACTCTACAATGCATGGGATTTAATTCAATGTGGTGTGTCATATAAAGAAGATAAATATGTCGACAATGAATATAGAGGATCATAGGGATACATGGTACATTAGAATGCTTATGGTGGTCATAAATCTGATATAGGGAGATGAGATCTCTCATTACATTAATTTTTAATATTTATCTTGTTGGTACATTTTTTTGTGCATGTATCTTTTCCCTTTTCTTTTCAGGTTACATCTTTTTACTCTTTTTACACCATAGTGTTTATTCATTATTAGATTAGATTCTATCTATTGCATCCTTTTTTATTATTTCCCCTTCACATATACATTAAGTTAGTTGGGTGTATGTGTACTGGTACATATGTAGAGCCCCATCCCATTTTGGGTAAAACAATCAATTCATTTCACCCCCTCTAGCATATAGAGTCATTCTTGGGGTAGTTGTGGCTTGATCCATGACTTTGTTCGAGTCATGATAGATTGGTCTTATAGATGTTCATTTTTTGGGAATTTTTTTGAGTCCTACCCTCATGATAATTTGATGGGATTAGTACAAAAATTTCAATGTTTCTTGGTTGTGGCTCTTAAGAAAGAGATTTTAGTTGGGGTATTCATGATCGATATATCCATTCACCAAGACCTCAACTATCTCTTTGTTGAATCAACATACCAAGAAATTTGTTGTAGTAATTAATGGTGAATGATACATATAGGATTAAGTATTTGACAATCCATATAGTGTTATTTCTAAATTGTTTATATATATATATATTCTCATATGACCATGTTGCATGTTGAAAAATATTAGGATTCCCCCATGACGATTACCACTAAATACATAGGTTTCGGATCATGGTACCAATCTGATGAGTGATGAGGCCTAAGTTCAGGGTACATGCAAAGAGATTCTTCTTCCAGGTGGAATGTTATAAGAACCTCCACCAAAAGACCAACATAAGATCCCAATAGAGTAGGTTTAATATGTGTTCATACATAACACGCTCTATGTGATCCATCAGTAGTGGCCACAGTGGTTCTGAAAAAAGCCAAATCATCAAGAAACAAAGGATTAGAAAAAATCAGTGGTATGTATCTTCATTTGTGTATGGACCTTGCCATATTAGGTAGTCACACTAGAACCTGGAATCATCTGTATATTATATTCCTGCTAAGGGATATTTTTAACACAAATTAATGATGAGTGAAATATCTCAAGGCCGGAATTTTAGAATATATTCAATGAGTAAGAGTACCCCTCCTACTTATGCTCGATTTATATTTAGGATCTTCTAGATCAGATCAGTGATGGATTAAAGAGGTTTTATATATATGGAGATTTAATATCCTTTTTTAAGGCTGTGTTATGGTCATTGACCAAAACAAAAATTATATTGATAAAAACAAATAGTTACACAAAACTGAAATAAGGTATTTTGTTTACATACCTAACATAAAGAGGGTGTAAATCAGGAGGAAGTTCATCCCTCCAAAGAATATCATGATAAATACACATTTTAGTAATCCCATCAGGGATCATGTTTTCTTCATGATACGTATGAGTGACGATGAAGTTGATATCTGAAAGAGAGTATGGGTAGTCGATCCAGCACGCAGTGAGGATCCTAGTAAGATGAATGTTATTATTCTATATGGCATGAAAAATCTTAGTGGAGTCACATTAGATCCAGATATTGTTCCAATTGTGTATCTTGGAGAATTATATAGCATGGGTAATTCTTATCATCTAGGCTTCCAATGTGGAATCAAAACCGCATGATCTATATAATCAGTTGAGCGTCAGTTCAAGGTGATTTTTGAAGATGGAACCACAACCCTTTGGGCCAGGGTTTCCATTAAAAGCACCATCCACATTGATTTTAATCCAGCTTGGGGGAGGGGGCCGCTAAAAAACATCAAAAAGTAGATCTAGGGTGGGGGTAATTTCCATTAACCCCAATATGATGATGAATACCAAGGTCAAACACCGAGTTGGTGCAATGATCCTTTTGAATCGAAGCCGCATCCCGAATCGCAATGAGAATTCTAATTTTACCTAAATTATTATTGAATGAGTTTTTATCAAAAGTAAGATAATTTGTCCCATACCAAATCACATGAAGATGGTCTAATACAGAAACAAAAAAAATATTTTTGATCTATTGGAAGTCAGGTAGGTACATACACCGGCGTAGCTGTGTGGTAAACAAACTACAAAACAACCATCATAACTAAAAAATGTCAAAAATATAATGCCATAGAGTCTTTTCCGTATCACAAAATTAAAAGAGGTGATTAATATCTTCTTGTTGTTGGTTACACATATGGAATTTAGAATAGATATTAACCCCAAAATCTTATAAGAAGGTATCTGTGGGGATTCTACCATTGGAGATACGCCAAAATAGAGTGAATCTTGAGGTTTTTAACTAGACTTTATTGAATTTAATATCCATACTTTTTACTCCATTGACATGATCTGTGATTGCTAATTTTGGGAAAAAATATTTTATAAGGGATTCTGTATAGAAACCCAAGCCATTGTGGAACCTCTGTACATCACTAAATATGTTTGGTTGATTGAGTGGGAACTAGTGATATAGATATTTCAATATATGGGATTCTAGATAGGTAGATCAAGATCTGGCCATCACAGACCTATGTCGTCTTCAATAGTTATCAGGTCCCAGCTAGTGGGATCTTGGAAAAGAGACCTAATCACAAATAGACTCAAGAGAATGTTCATGTCACACATGGATAGAATAGAGAAAAATGGTGTCCTAGAGAGGGTTGGTGATATTCCTTTGACGGGTGATGTCACATAGTTTATGATTGTCCCACCACTTGTGATGAGCAGTGTAGTCAGGTAGCTGATAGACAACTACGGTAGAGGAAGTGATGTGATCATGCATCCCGCGGGCAAGGATAGGGTCCTCCCCAGTGAGGCGGTGCTAGAAGATGAGTATGAGGATATATGGGTGGTGGAAGATACTATGATATCCTTTAACCACTACCACAATTTGGCACATGATAGGATATAGGAGAAGGTAGTTAGGGATGATGATAGCTATAGTCTTTAGATGTTTATAATACCATAACACATGATATGTACAATGGTATAATATGGGTCTATTATACCCACTATTCATTAGTAGTATACACAATATAAAGTTATTATTTCATCTCTATAATATATCAATGAGAGTTGGAACACTAGGTTGAGGTGTTATCTCAATATCTTCGTTTTGATCTTCATACATGGAGTTGTTCTTCAGTATAATTTATCTATCGGATGTACAGTAAATCTCTTAGTGGGTAGAGGTTCATGTGGGCCCTTATTGATTTCAAAATGAAACCCAATGACATCAACAAGGATATGGATTGGTTTTCTATGGTTTTATCCCTAATTAACTATCATCAAGGATGAGCCAGATGTCTCTACACTGATGGGATGAGATTCACCTTAATGGGTGATAGATATCTTAGGGTTGGACAAGTGGGTTCTTTGAGATTGGTTTGTATCCAGTCACTAACATGTTTTTGATTATAACCCTTGGTAAAACAGATTCTTCTGGAATTTGGATTCCTTTAGTAGTGGATGATTACATGGACCTCTTCACTGGGGATGATCCCGGGATTCCTATGAGGTGGTAGGTGGAGTGTTGAATGCACCTTCATCTTGGGAGAGCTATGATATCATCTAGGTAATATTGTACTTCCCCTACCAAGCTCCAGGTGCTTCAAGTGCAGTTGTAGTACCTTTTAGTGAATAGTTTCATTAGAAAAATAGTTTCCCCCTAAGATGCTCTAGTGTTGTTCATGAATAAAATAAGGCATGAGGTTTCATATTTTTTTGGATTAACATCACTTAAATATTAACTTGATGAAGAAAAAATATCAACATGTGATGTATTTATGACAACTTTGACCATTTTGAAGGAGTGAATTGGTTATTCCTAGTCGATATTCAGTCTAAATACCAACATATGAGGGTTTTCAAGGTTTATATATTAGGGATGGAATTCCAATGACTCTAGAGAAACTGTGATTTCATAGTGATTCCATTTAATGTAAAAAATTACAACATCATGTTAATGTATTTGATGAACAAGGTATTCCATATGTACTTGTACTAGTTTGTGTATGACGTCAATGATGACATTATAAAATACTCCACATTAGAGGAGGAACATGTAATTCTCTTAGTAATTTATCTATATTTTCCTCAAGAGTAATAACATTACAGAAAAATATATAAGTCCCAATTATAGAATAATGTGGTACAATTTACTTGTCAAGTAATTTTTTTTAATGATTTAGCTTTGGACCCTATGAAGAAAAATAATGTTCATTTTTGGGAACCACCCAAGACTGTGTTGGTGGTGTATAAATTTCATGGCTTGGAAGGGTACTACCTGATGTTATTGGTATACTTATACTGATTTTCTTCCCCTTTGACTTCTTAAACTTGGTAAGGAAGCAATTTTTATCATATGAGTTGTTTTGAAGGTCCTTCAAGGCGTTAGCGATGAGGTTGATGAGTTCTCTTATGTTGAGACAATCAGTGGAGGGTGTAGAGTATGTAGTGTATTTTAATGCCTTTGGATATTGGATCAGCTTTGTATTGATGTAGCGGCATGATGTTATCACATACTGGTCATGGAAATTGAGACACAATGAGTATAATTATGCAACTCATGATGTAGATCTGGAAACTATATTCTGCACACAGATTATGTAGAGTCTCTACCTTCTTTGGGTGCATATTGTGAATTACTCAATCCATCAGTCCTTGGTATATATTCATTTAGAAATACATGAACATGATATAATGACATTGTTTTGAGTTTCTAATAATCCATGATATTGAAATAGTATTCAATCCAATGATGTCCAACATAGTATTAGATTCTCTTATGAGGAATTCCTAGGAATGGTTGGAGTAGGAGGCTTCAAAACTTTTGGATTCTCTACAGCTGACCCAGGTGGAACATGAGGGTATAAATTGTCAACTGTTGACAGAATTGACTCTTATGTTCCTCAAATATGTGAGAGAGTCTCATCTATGATAAAATGAATGTGAGGCCTTGGGTGATCATATATCCACTGTGGAATCACAAGATGAATATTCTAAATGAATAAATCATGTTATACTTTTATAGGGACAGATGTGTTTTATAATAATGATGTAGGAGAGGGTGATGTGAGTGTTCTACACTCCCCCTAGATATATATCCTGGTGTGGGGAAGATTTACACATACCATTAGTTTTATTTTTAGTAGTACTAGATGTGAGAATCATAGGTGATTTAATTTCTAGGTTCTTCACAGGTTTGTAGGTATTGGATGAGCACCATGTTTTGAGAGGTTTGTTTCACCCCTTCAGATCACAGAGTATATTGTGTCAATATATCCATGGAATTTGTGATAGGGCTTCCATGCACAATGAAGGTACATGAAACCATTAGGGTGATAGATTACTAACTCATGAAGATGTCACATTTAGAAAACATTAGGGAGTAGAATTTATTGGAGATTTTGTGGAATTTGTACATATGAGGTATCATTCACATTCATGGGGTTCCCTAGATAACTATATGTGAACATGACATGTGGTTTATGAAATGATTGTGGATATTTATACCAGAGTAAGTAAATACCTAAATGAGGATGGGTACACCATTTCACCCCCATAATGATGAGAATAATTAGTGAATTATCCCAGTGTTGGATGATATTTTTTGGGAGTTCATGATATACGTTGATTGGATCTAGGAGGATCCCATTCCCTTGATATAACGTTCATAAAAAAACGGTTACCACTATACTATCGAAATTTTACCTTTTGAGGCCCAGTATAGAAGGAAATTTAGGTAACCCTTTAGTTTAAAAGACATTTGTGATTCATCTAATTTTCTCATAGAGGTAATGTCGGTGATGAAAGATAGTTTTTATTTCATCCAGGAGTAGATTATGATGACCCATAGCTAACAGAATTATTATACAGATAACCATCATAGTCGCTTGAATTTCATCTATGGGGATAACAATTTCCTGATATTATTCCAATGATGAGCAGTATGATGGTTCATCTTGGAAGGAGAGATATTCTCGAGGTACCTTAGGATATTTAAGATCTTCAAGATGGTTAGAGAGGTTTCATACCACCTCACCCTACCCCCATAGCATGAGCAGTTTCATGACTTCTTCCATGTGCTACAATTGAGGAGATACATGCATGACCTGACAAATATTATCTACTAATTTTATGTGGATATTGATGATAGATTTTCCATTACAAATAACCTAGTGGAAATAAGGGACTATCATGATTGGACCCTATGTGGATGAACGATCTCCCTAGTTCGCTTGTCATGGGAAGACTTGAACATGATGGAGAGTTCCTTCGAGTGAGAGATTGAATTGATGGATTGTTATCTAATGTTTTGTGTGTGTTTTTTCTTTTTAATTACAAAATATTGAATGTGATAATGATGCAGAGACCTTATTTTTTCTTTATTAAACATTTATATATATATATATATATATATATATAGTTAGGCTCTATAATCGAGTGTGACTCATAGGCTCCATGAGACCAAAATTAATTTTATAATAATATTAAATATATATTATATTTCATGCAATATTCCTTAATTAATATGGGATACCAATTAAATGGATGATTAGATCTAAAATATGAGACCATTGTTTATTCTAGAACATGTTTTTTTTCAAATGAGAGTCCTAAAATATTTCAGTGTGGGGGGATTGAGACACATTTATATTTGGTGGTTTCTAGAGGCGATTAACTAATAAGTAATTAACTCATTGAAAAATTTAAATGAAATGAAATGTATATAAATTGAAAAAAATGGATAATTCATCATGTTTTATCATAAAACACCTAGGATAATTCCATAGATTCTCTTTCCACCTATATTATCTATTCTCCCCAAATAATGATGAAATGAATGATAAGATAATATCAGAGTGTAGAAGATGAAATGAATTCATTTGATCATTTGAGGGGTTTTTCTTTGATGATGAATAATGCAATCACCAATTATAACTTTTCAATTGGTTTTTATGCTCTCTTTGATAATTTTTTTAATATATCAAACTTTTAAATTGATCTACGCTAATTATAACAAATGTATGTACTTAAAAACCAGTTCAATTTTATATTTCATTATTTTTCTACCCTTAGTTTCCCCTTTATTGATTTTTTCAATGAATAATTGGAAATTATCAAAAAATTCTTTTTTACCAAGCTTATTATTATCACTTTTCTCAGTTTTAATCAGTTGTTGGACCACACGGTCCCGATACGACATTGTTGGGTGGTACTGAGCTCAATCAAACTCCCAAAATCACAATAGCTTCATGAACGTGGCACAAATCGTTAAATAGAGAAAATATTTTTTATTATTAACATTTATGGATGATTGTTTCACAAATAAATGGGTAAATATTTAAGGAAAAAATTTCCAGTACATTCAGTGGTATAAATATTCGCATGGATAGACCCAATGATCAATTTTTACCCACTTGAGGGATGGAATCATCTGGTCGATGATAGATCCAGTTTTCACTCGCGTAGATAGGGACATATTTGAAGTAGTGATGCTATATTTGAGTTTGAGATGGTAGATATGTAATTATTTGAAAAAATCTATTACACTCCATGTATAAGGATAAAATAATGAGATATGGCACCTTGGATTGGGCGTCGTGGAATTCATGAAATTGTAAGGATGGAATGTTGTGCAGTTTCTCTATAATCCATGCACCTCATCCCTAGGTTGAAGAGTATTGTGATGGATCAAATAGGTAGAACTCTTTATTTTAGTACATGGAAGTGCACAAAAGTACACAGATCTGAACAGGGAACATGGGAGGAACCTTGTGTGAAGCAACAAACTATTTTCCAATGTACATGGACATAGGGTCATGTACACATAAATGGAATGTATGACACACCTCTATATAAATTCACCTGTAAATTTCATGTAGTCTATATGAAAATAAATAAAACTACATGGTTTTGGATCTGTATTATGGCTAGGGTCACATATAGGCATTGGATTGGAGGAACACGCCATTTGGGTCCCCTCTCATGCGATGTACAACATGGTTCATTTTTTCTAGCTATAAGGTTTTGTATCTCAATTTTTGAACTCGTATTTTATCCAACGTATAGCCAATCCTGAGTTATTTTCAAAATAGAACATGATGGTTCCATCAATTTTATCATTTGTGATATGATGTCAAATTTTTTATGCACGATGCATGGTTTGGTGTTGCTCTAAAATGGTAGTGATCTCTCGTGATCGCCAGGGAATTTTTGACTGGTACACTCTAGCAGAGTAATGTAGCTGGTCCTTAATTCATTAAAAGTGGTACAATCATATAAATCATGGAATTGGTTCATCTATGGCTTTTTAGTGGTACCCTCTAATTGACATGGATGTTGGGTCCTCGACGCCTTCTGAGTGGTAACATTTGGTAGAGTTGGGTAGCGGGTCCTAGATGCCACCCGAGTGGTACTATATAGTATAGTTGAGAAGTGGGTCTTTATGGCCTTCTGAATCATTTTTTCTAGTAGATATATGAATTATGTACTCAACAACATTTGAGTGGTACCCTCTAGTAAATATGGGATGTGGGTCCTTGACAGCTTCTGAGTGGTAACAACCAGTAGAGTTGGCCAATGGTTCCTCAATAGATATTAAATGAGGACACTATTGTTATACTAAGAAAAGGGTGATTTACCTAGTTTTCTTCCACCTCAACCATGTTCCATAGTGATAAGGAATAGTTTTACTTGAATGGTTACCTAATTCAGATATGTGAAATTCTAGAAATTGTTGATGGACATTTGGATACATTTGTGACTCTTCTTTATCGGTAGAGCTATAAGATGGAGAAACCTTTACTGTCTTATTTGGGATTTTTTAATGAGAATATATAAATTCTTTTGTATCCACACAAAATATTTGGCTACTCTTATTCCATGAGACGTGAAAATAGGCATTTTATTCCACATGAATTAGGTTTATATCTTATAGTGGATAGAAGTGTTCACTCTCTAGCCAGGGGTTGCAAATAATCAACATGTAGTTCATCTAGTCATAGTGTTGATCACCCTTGTTATTGGAATAGTTTAGTCAATATATTTAAAAGCATTGATTTTTATATTTTTTCTATATACTATGATTCCTTTCCTATTGTATCTATTACTGCACCCCCTTCAAGTATCTGGGAATCATATTGTTCATGTATATACACAACATTGTATGGGATTTCCTATACATTTCATGTCTTATAGAGATGATGGATATGTTGTTGATGACTACATATTATCTCAAGGATACAACATACAATGGAGTAAGTAATATAGTCTTATCTAAGAGATTAGGTATATGGATTTCTCAATAGTTTTCTTTACGATTTTTTGAGGTTAGAAAAATTTTATTATAGAGCCTGTATTTATTCTCTTTACATTTCATGTTACACTCCTGTACTATTGTATACCCTAAATGTTTTTTATTCATGGTTTACATTATAAATATTATATATTTTAATTTATTATTTGCAATTCACATCTACATTTAATATTTTAGGCATATGTGTTTGTGTGTACTTAGGAAAAGTCATTCTTTTTTTATTATTCCATTTAGCGGTTGACACTAACCCCTAACCTGTGGATGAATGATTGGGGTAGTTTCATCTCAATATATAGAAAGTTTCGAGTTGTTAAAAAGAGTTTGAAATGTATTTTTACAAACATTTATGTTTTTAATAAAGATTTTTCACATCATTTTGGTTTTTTACACTCATTATAATAATTACCCATCTCTTTACATGTGAAACATTTTAATTCATTATTATTATAATTTTTTTTCAAATACCAACTCAATCTTTTCCATCAAAATTACGATCCATATTCCCAATATGACAACATCCTATGAACATTAAATTAGTAAAAATGAATTACATAGCATGTTTCTTAGGAAAATTATTAAAAACTAAAATCTTAATTTAATTACAATAAACATTCTTTGATAAATTATTTCCTTTTTCATTATTCCTCAACCACTATTTCTACTTGTTTTCAATAAATACATGAACATCAGGGAAATACATTTTCACTTAATAAAAAAGTTGAAAATGTTTATTTTCACATTTGAATTCATGAGAATATAATTCCCATTGATATAATGGCTTCAATCCTGAGTATAAATGACATTTTTTAGTATTGAGATCCATTATAATAGATTAAGCGAACCATGTTATAAAATTCAATTTTTTATATACTGATATTTAATCCTCCTACTATACAAATTCTAGGAAACTTTTTTCCATAATAAATCTAATCACCTAAATATAATATGTATCATGAAAAATATTTTTTAATTCATCCTATTATAAAGAATCAGTCTCCACACTATCCCGAAAATTATAGACTCTAGATCACCACTGCTTCACCCTAAAGACATTTAATAGATATACTATACAGTTAATTGTATGAAGAACCAATGAATTAAAAAGTACATTATTGGACTTCCATACATCCTTCAGCAACTAGTGGGCCATAGGTTCTACTAAATACACGAGGGTGTTGCCTCATCATATTCTCCACTACTATCATATTCCATTATGGTTTATGAGGTTGTTCCCTTGTACAGATATAATCACCATTTATACATTATTACTATTGATGCATCATTGTGAAAAAAGTTTGTGTTCATATTCCAAAAATCTTTATATGCTATGATTGAGGGATGTTCTTGCCTCGATTCCTTCTAATCATAAAATACATTTTTCCTCTATGGAAAACCACTAAAAATAGACATTACATAGATGAATAAAAATGGTAATCATAAAAATATATATCATTTAATATTAATAATAAAGTAAATAAATCATTTATTGGTATTATAATAACAATATCCTAACCTGTAATGTTATCTAAAATTCCTCTAATACCAAATATATGGACCTAATCATAAATTTAACATATTCTATTATTTTTTAAATATAATTCAAATTATTAAACTTCTTAGGATATTTTTTTGAGTTTTAATGAATTATTCCATAATTTATAATTAAATATTCACATGTTTAAAAAGTGGAATCTATTAAAATAGTATCCATTTTTTCATAATGTAATACATTTAAAATAAATGATGAATATTTTTGGAAGAAAATATTTAAAACTTTTACCATGACACCCTCTATTCTCATAACCAACCATAAACCATATGAAAATATTTTAATACATAGGATGATAAAAAAATCTCAACAAGGGAGATAAAAAGTATGGAAGAAATTTTTAGTCTATGAATACTTATCAACGAATTAAATCAATTTCATGAAATTATACTTTTCACCCATAAACATATTTTTTTTGATGCCTTATGAAATCATATTTATCTTATAAAATCCATATAATTCATAAATTATAAATGTATCTTATGAATAATTTTTAAATAAAACATACATATGTTGTATCTCTCGCGGATACTATTTCTATCACAACAACACATGTAGTAACCTTCATAGTTTCATTTGAATAACTTGTAAATTATATTTTTATAATCTCTTGTGATAATAAAAAACCATAAACTCATGTTAACAATAGAAAACGCATCTAAAAAATATTCCAAATGCTCCAGTTAATTATCCAATAGAGTAGCCCGTTTCATAAGATTCTATTTGATAGGTCGTAGATCCCAAACGGAGTTACAGATTAGGAGTTACGAGAATTTGATGATGGGTGGGAAAACTGGTTCGCAAACCCAATTCGTGAAGCTCCCTCCACGATCATGGAGCCCCGCCGTGAAGCAAGGAGGGGGGATGCTCCGTGAACACCTTTGACGTTCACGATCCACTACAAAGCAAGGAGGAACGAAGGCTCTGAAAACCCATTGACGTTCAAAAACCCCCACGAAACAAATAGGTGGGGCGGCTCAACTAACCCCTTGATGTTCGCGACCCACCGCGAAGCAAGGAGGTGGGACAACTCCATGACCTAACTTGACGTTTGTGAGCCCTCCACGAAGCAGGCTCCCTCTTCACGCAAAGCGAGCTCTACTTCGTAGTGCCTCTCCCCTAAAAATACCTAGCTCACCCTCTTCACCAAAAGGACACTCTACCCCATGGGCGGCCAATCTCCGGGTTCACGGTGCTCTGCTTTCCTTCGCAATGCAACTTTGTGAGCCCATGCTCCAAGAGCTGCTTTCTTCTCGATGTTGCACTGTGAGTAGATTCCTTCGCGATGTTTCTCTGCGAGACCATGCTCTATGAGCAGCATTTTATCAAGTAGAGACCTTTGCTCCTTAAGAGACATTTGCACCGTGAGCCGCATTTTCCCCGCAAGTCCATGATACGCAAGCCGCCTTTTCTCCATGAACCTACTTATCAATGACCTAACATTTTCTATGATCTTACATTCGCACCCACCGGTCCATACCGCAATGGCTATGCCCCCGCACCCCAGCTCTGGGTCACTTCCGGGATGTGGTCCCGGCCTTCCATGTCAGTCCCTTTACTACCACCACGGTCCCCCATGAATATTGGAGAGTCACACCATGAACATTTCAGGAATGGACGTCGACATTTTTTATTGTTCCTTTATGCACACCCACCTTCAACCTATGGAATACCTTGATTTCAGATACTCCTTGACACACCATGAAACACCTTGAGTTGACGTATTCCTATATGTCTGTTTCCCATGTCGTCTGTTGAGATTCTCATCATCAATTCCCCGAGTTCCATGAGTCGAACCATTCCTCAAGTAACTCATCCAAACCCCATCACATGGATCATATGCCATGTTAAACCAGAAAGGGCCACCCTTGCATAAGTCCCAACACCAAGCATTGCTAGGTGCCTTATGACTAATAATCCTATCTATAAGACTTTAAACTGTAGTAAACCCTATATCATAAATATTTGACGCCTCATACTCAATAAAATGGATTCCTTATCCTCCATGAATAAGATTCTAATAGTCCTATCTACATGACTTTAAACTGTAGTGAACCCTATATGAAAAATATAAGATGCCTCTTGCTCTATATGATAGATGCCTTGTGCTCCAATAATAAGATTATAATAGTCCTCTCTACATCACTATAAACTGTAGAACACCATATGTACCAAACATAGGATGCCTCATGATCTATACGAGATATTCCTTATGCTCCATGCAATAGATGCCAAATTACATGATTACTATGGTGTAATTTCAACAGCGTTGGAATGTGTTCCAACATTACATCACTCCACCTCACGCTTTGCATGTCCTTCATTCAGATCATCATCTACTTCCATGTATAAAGGGACCCCCCTAATGGCCTAGTCCCATGCCACATCATCTCACCTACTATCCTGGGCCTACACCCCGTAAGACATTGAATGAAACTTCGAATAAGGTCCTCTGTTTCGAAAACAGTCAGTAGTCGAGCCTCATTTGTTTGTCACCATTTCAGGCTAACACGATATGGATTCTATGTTTCGAACATGGTCAACAGTTATCCTCCATCTCCATGACACCCTCATTGAATTCTGAATGTCGGGCATGTGATTCACACTTTTCATCTTCCTTTGTTTAGACTGATTCCAATTCCCATGGCAATATCCCTCTTCTGCACTAGCACATAGGTGAAGGCCTCAACCCACCAGTGGGATGGGATGCCCTCATGGATAGAAATGAGGAATACATTACAGGTATATCCCTTGCGTAAGCCCCATCCACCATTGCTGCTCTATTACAGCACCCGGGAAACATCCTTGCGTAAGCCCCATCCACCATTGCCTCTCCATAGCGGCACTTGGGCAGTTACCTTGGGTAAGCCCCATGCACCATTTCCGCTCTATAGAGGTACTGATGCACCTTCCTTGTGTAAGTCCCACCCACCATTTTCACTCCATAAAGGTTCCCGGGAAGCTTCCTTGCGTGAGCCCCATTTACTATTACCGCTCCATAGCGACATCCGGGAAGCTTCCATGTGTATGCCACATTCACTATTGCTGCTTCGTAGCAGCACCCAAGTTGTTGTCTTTTGTAATCCCCATTCACCATTGTCACCCCATAGCGGCACCCGTGAAGCTTCCTTGTATATTCCCCATTCACCATTGCCGCTCCATAGCGGCACCAGAGCAACTTCCATGTGTAAGCCCCATTCACTACTGTCGCTCAATAGTGGCACAAGGGTAGATTATTTATGTTATCCCCACCCACCTTTTCCGCTCCATAGTGGTACCTGGGTTGCTTCCTTGTGTAAGCCCCATGCACCATTTCCGCTCAATAGCGGCACCCGAGCAGGTCCTTTGCATATGCCCCATCCACCATTACCGCTCCATAGCAGCACCTGGGCTGCTTCTTTGCATAAGAACTATTCAATATTTCCACTCCATAGAGTCACATGGGCTTCTAAATAGGAATAAGACCCTGTTTTCTCTTTGGTCTACGATCATGTGTAATCCCCGCTCCATTATCCATGGATGCATCTTTCGCGACGTGATTGTCATGTCTTTTCTACCTCTGGTTTCTCACACCGAGCATGACTCACGTGGGCTTAGAGTGATAATCAATAACGAAGAACACCATGGGATTCCTAGAGTGTATTCCCCACATAAACAACTTGAAATACGTGGTTTTTGATCTTTTATAAGGCGAGGTACGTAGGAATCCACCACCAAGTTCATGCCCACCACCCATGGGACCATAGGTCCTCCTTCATGTCGGTTCACTAACATCCCATCCTAAACTACGAGGACATCGATATTTTCCAAGGTAGGGTACGCAGGAAGCCTTAATGAGGTTCAATCCCAACAACTATTGTTCCCTTCCATCTCCACGTCGGTTCACGAACACCATGGGCAGCCTATATTTTCAGCCCCACACACCAATCCTGAACTACGTTGTCTTTGATCCTTTCTAAGGCTAGTTACATTTGAATCCCCATGAGGTTCAAGCCCACCACCCAAGGGACCCGTGGTCCTCCTTCATGTCAGTTCACTGACGCTCGATCCTAACCTATGTGGACATTGATCCTTTCCAAGGCAGGGTATGAAGAAGCCGCCATGAGGTTCAAGCCCACCACCCATGGGACCCCAGGTCTCCCTTCACGTCGGTTCACCGATACCCCATCTTGAAATATGCTGTCTTTGATCCTTTATAAGGAGAGGTACATAGGAAGCCTCCATGATGCTCAATCCCACCATCTATCTGGGGCCCATGTCCTCTTTCATGTCTGTTCACCCCCGTCCTACATGATGTTAAACTATGGACCTAAATCAGCGGTAAGTCGTTGTTCCCCTATTCAGCTGTAAGATGTTTTCAACCTCATTTGGCGGCAAGCCGTTGAAGTCCACAATCTACGGATATACTTCTCTAGTTGAACTACACGAACATTGATTCCCTACCATGGGGATACATAGGAAGCCTCCATCAGGCTCAAGCCCAGCACCCATCCATGCGTCCGTTCTCACGGGCCACCTCCTCAGGTGTCCCATCATCCCACTGAACTACACGGACTTTGATTCTCTGCCACGAGGATATGTAGGAATTATCTGCAATGCTCAATCCCAACATCAACATCGTCCTCATGTTGGTTCCATATCATTCCCCCTCCACATCATTTAGCACTACATCATCTATCATGATTCTTACCTGGGATGCCACATCCCGGTGAGATCATGTCATCACTTTCTTCACGGCTCCTAGCAGTACCTGGGCCATTGTCCATGCATAAACCCCAACATGTATTCAGGTTGTTGTCCTCTGTGTACTCCCTAATTCATCACCCATTTGAACTACGTGGGTTTTGATTCCTGTTGTCTACACAAGCTATGTAGGAAACCTCCATGAGGTTCAATCCCAGCCAATGGTAAACCTTGGTGTAGCACCATTCTGGGGTGCACACTCAGTGATTCTCCCTCAAGGGTGTCCATATTAGCTTTCACGGTGTGACATATCCCCTCTACCGGACACACCTCCTCTGACCCATCTCTATGGGAAGTTATGATCACCCTCATTCCATCTCTACAAGACGTTAAACTCGTGGCCTACCTCGTGTTAAACATGAGACGCCTGAGGAAAACCTCGGAAGATATGTCATGGATGTAAGTGTCTCTGATAGACGTTAAACTTGCGGGGTAACCTTTGTTAAACATGGGAAGCTGAGGAAAACCTCAGATATATGCCTATGGAATATGATTCCCCGCATTCGAAATGGGATGTCGTGGGTTCTGCACCATTGAGATTCCCTCCTATGTGGAAGAATACAGGTTCACCAATGTCAAAGCATCCAGATATGCCTCGACATGCATGATGTTACCGTCTACTCCGACTGAAGGTTTCTACCACATCAAGACCCCATGGAATGTCCTGACTAAAGTAGTGTAATGAACTGGTATCCACAATGATATGGAACTGGGACCGAGATTCATGAACAATGAATTATTCTATAAAGGAGACCCAGAATAGGTGATGAGTTCTGAGAAGGAATCCATGGAAGGAAAAACCGACATCCCATCATCCTGTTTTGATAAAGGAGAAAATTTCCATGAATATGGAACGGATGTCTCCCGCTATTGGAAAGTAGGAATGTGGGGAAACAACTTTGCATCCTCCACAGAATGATGTGTGTGCCCCAAAGAAAGCGTCAGAAATAGAAATGATGAACATGAGTTGATTCTCTTCTCCTCCAATAGAGAGTATAACAAATATGTCGGGAAAATCAAAGCATCACCCATGTGAATCCCCTCTCCTTCATATGTGAGAGGATGTGTACCATTGCGTGTATGAAGACCCAACTCCATCGGCTCCTCTCCGACACTGCTACCTGAAGATGCCACGTAGGTGGCATCAGCCACCCAACTCCAACGGTTCCACACCGACCCCACCTCCTGAAGAGGCTGCACATGTTGCCTCCGCCACCAAACTCCATCGGCTCCTTGTTGACCCCACCGCCACAAGACGCCATGCAGGTGGCATTTGCCACCTGAATCTTTCGGCTCCTCACCGACTCTGCCCCCTTAAGAGGTTGTACAAGTGGCATCCGCCACCCAACTCCATAAGCTCCCTAATAACCCCTCCACTTCAAAAGGCCGCACATGTAGCATCTTCCACCCGACTCCGTCGGCTGCTCACCGACTCTGCCACCTGAAGAGGCTGCACATGTCGCATCTGCCACCAAACTCCATCAGCTCCTCGCCGACCTGTCCGACCCAAGAGGCCGCCCAGCTGGAATCCACCCACCCGACTCCATCATCTCCTCGCCTACCCCGCCGCCTCAAGAGGCCGCACCGATGGCATCATCCACCCGACGCCTTCAGTTCCTCGCCAAATCCTCCACCTTAAGAGTCTTCATAGGTGGCATACACCACCCAACTCCATCAGCTCCGTGACGACCCTGTTACCTTAAGAGTTCTTGTAGGTGGCATCTTCCACCCAACTCCATCAGCTCATCGCCGACCTCTCCACCTTAAGAGGATGCCTAGGAGGCATCGACTACATGACCCCTTCAGCTCCTCCCCGACAACGTCGCCTTAAGAGGCCACACAGGTGGCATCTGCCAACCAACTCCATTGGCTCCTCACCAAAGCCTCAGCCTTAAGAGGTCGCACATGTGACATCTGCAAACCAACTCCATCGGCTACTCGCTGACAATGAAACCACAATAGGTCGTGCTGGTGGCATTCACCACCCGACTCCATTAGCACCTCACCAACCTCTTGGTTCAGGAGGCCACACAGGTGGAATCCACCACCCGACTTTATCGCCTCCTTGCCGACCTCACTGCCTTAAGAGGTCATGCATGTGGATTTTTCCACATGACTCCATCGGCTCCTCGCCGACCTCTCTGGCTGAAGAAGCTGCACAGGTGGCATCAGCCACCCCACTCCATTAGCTCTTTGCCGATTACACTACCTCAAAAGTCCACGCATGTGAAATCTTCTACCTTACTCCATCATCTCCTTGCCGAGTACACCGCCTCAAGAGGCTGTGCATGTGGTATCCACCAATCAACACCAATGGATCCTTGCAAACTCTGTCACTTCAAGAGGTCGTGTAGGTGGAATTCGACACTCGACTCCACTGACTCTACCGCCTCAAGAGGCTACGTAGGTGGAATCCGCCACTAGACTCCACTAGATCCTCTCCAATTCGGTCACCCCAAGAGGCCGCATAGGTGGAATCCGCCACCCGACTCCACCGGCTCATTGCCGACTCTTCTTCCTTAAGAGGCCGCACATGGAGAATCCTCCCCCAACCCCATCGGCTCCTAGCCAAATTCGCCAACCTCATTGGATGCATAGGGGAAAACCACCCCCAATCCAATGGTGCATCTCCAAAAGCACCAATATCCACTCGAAGGTTCTCGCTGCACCGCTACCATTTTTCCTAGGGGTTCTCTCCATCCCTAACATCAAACATCAGGGAGGTACTCCAAATGTGTTAGCGAAGTTGTTCTGCCTTATGAGATGACATAACAGGCTTCCACGCCTTTCGGGCCCCATCGCCCCTATCGTACTGATGTTTTGGGATTCCACGTAATCCGAGGTCCATCGCCCCATCATACAGACACTCCAGGCTTCCCCGTATTTCGGGCTCCATCGCCCCCATCGTACCGATGCTCCAAGATTCCACACCTTCTGGGCTCCATCGCCCTTATCAAATCAATGTCCAGGATTCCAAGCCTTCTGGGATTCCTCGCCCACGTCGTACTGACATCCAGGATTAAATGCCTTCTAGGCTCCATCCCCCTTGTCGTAATGACATACAGGCTTCATTGCATTCCGGGATCCATCTCCCCCATCATACAGATGCTCAAGGCTTCAAGGCCTTCTTGGCTATATCGTCGTGTCGTACCAACGCTCCAGGCTTTCATGCCTTCTGGGCTCCATCAGCCTGTCGTACTGACGTCCAGGCTTCCATATCTTTCGGGCTCCTTCAACCCCGCCATACCGATGCTCAGGGATTCCATGCCTTATGGGATCCATCTCCAAATCGTACTATCGCTCCAGGCTTCCACCCCTTCTGGGAACCATCTTCCTACCGTACTGACGCTCAAGGATTCCACGCCTTTCGGGCCCCAACTCCCCATCGTACTGATGTTAAGGCTTCAACGCCTTTCGGGGTCCATCGCCCCCATCATACTGACATCTAGGATTCAATGCCTTTCGGGCTCCATTGACCCATCATAACGATGTTCCAAGCTACCATGACTTTTAGGCTCCATCACCACATCATACCAACTTTGAAGAATCCATGGATTCTGGGTTCCATTACCCTATCATACCCACGATCCGGGCTTCTTCGCCCCTCGGGACGGAGTGAATGTTATCATCATTTCCACCCTTGTAACAATTTGTGTTATCCCAACTACCACATTGCATCAACCCCAGAGGTCCTCCCTATGGCATTGACACTAGCTCATGGATGGCTCGTTATGGGGTATCCTAGCTCATGCATGTAGAACATCTATGCATACGATAGGGGAATTATTGGGAAATCCCATCATATAGATTTCCCTCTCATCCCATCCCACCAAAATGGGTTAGAGATGACCATCCCTCTACCAATACAATATATGTGGCATCATCATCCTACATGATGTTAAACTATTTATCATCGTCCTTCATGATGTTAAACTTCTCATTATCATCCTACATGACTTTAAACTACATCATCGTCCTACATGATGTTAAACTGTTCATCATCATCCTGCATGACGTTAAACTATTCATCTTCATCCTTCATGACGTTAAACTGATCATTATCATCTTGCATGATGTTAAACTGTAAATCTTCATCCACATGATGTTAAACTTCTCATTATCGTATTGTATGACATTAAACTACATCATCATCCTATATGACGTCAAACGGTTCATCTTCATCCGTCATAATGTTAAACTGGTCATTATCTTCCTACATGACATTAAACAGCATAATCTTCTTGCATGATGTCAAACTGCTCATCTTCATCGGTCATGATGTTAAATTGATCAATATCATCATGCATGACATTAAATTTTATCGTCGCCCTGCATGACGTTAAACTGATCATCACCATCTGTCTTGACGTTAAACTTCTCCTTATCATCCTACACAACATTAAACTGCATCATCATCCTGCATGACTTTAAACTATACATCTTCGTATTTCATGGTGTTAAATTGCTCATTATCATCTTGCGTGACATTAAACTGTATCATCGTCCAACCTGACGTTAAACTGTTCATCTTCATCCGTCATGAAGATAAACTGCTAATTATCATCCTGCATGATATTAAACTACATCATCATCATTCATGACTTTAAACTGCTCATCTTCGTCCATCATGACGTTAAACTGATCATTATCGTTCTTCACAACAGTAAACCACATCATCATGCTTCATGATGTTAAACTGTTCAGCGTCATTTTTCAGGACGTTAAACTTCTCATTATCATCATGCATGACTTTAAATTACATCATTGTCCTGCATAACATTAAAATTTCCATCTTTTTCATGCATGACATTAAACTATTCATCTTTATCCTGTATGATGTTAAACTGTATCATTGTTTGTCATGATGTTAAACTGCTCATTATCCTCCTTCATGACAATAAGCTACAAAACATTCTGAGCTCTATGACCATAAAATAAGATCCCAACCGTCCACATCACACAACATTAAACAGTGTGATCTGTCCAAACCAAAGGATGTAAAACCACTTAGCACTTTTCCCGCATGACAATAAACTTCAAACATGCTGGAACATCCCATCCTTGGCCGAGACTCTGGTCCCTTAGATTTTCCGGGCCCCTGGCCCAAGTTCTCATTTAGGATTTTATGGTGTGGTGCAGACCCATGTCCTCATTCACATAAGGCAATTTTACCACAACACACATATCCCCTTTAGATGTCCCTTCCTTCATTAATCATCTGTTCTGCGAGCACAGGACATTCCATGTTCGACATGACCCATCATTTGGGTTTATGTGAGCCTCTGTATCCATAATGGCTCCCAAATGGCATGGATGCTCGGCCAAAGGGCTCTCCTACCATTGTGGGCTAACGCTATTGAGGATTGTGAGTGAAAAGTTGATTCAAGTCTCCTCTTGTGAATATGGTCAACGGTCAACACTCAATTGTTCTCCCAATATTTTGTTTCATAAGGGTTGATATTGTGTTCCAAACCTAGTCAACAATTGTCCTCAATCACCGTTGCTGCTTTGTAGTCTTGTACATGCATAATGATTCTCCCTCTCTGTCCTATGTAGATGAAATTAAATTAGGCATATATGGTCCAAGATCTATGACCCTAAACTGATATCACCTTCGCCCCCACTGGATGATGTTAAACTGTAAACTAGTCGAGACCTTCCATCTGAGGCCCAGCTGCATGCCCCTTGGCCTTCTCGATCCCTCATCCCAGGTTCTCACATAGGGTTATACGATGTGGTGCGGGGTTATTTCGTCATCCATGTTAGGTTACTCACCGCACCGTACACTTCCCTAGTTTGAGGTATCTTGTCCCTCCCTTCATCCTCACAGCATGATGTTAAACTACACGCCGGATGGGATGATCCACCCAAGGACTAGCCTCCGGCCCCATGGACATCTCGGACCACCAGACCAAGTCCACACTTAAGAATGTATGGTTTATCATGGGATTATGTCCACATTCATGTCAGGTTTGTAACAACCATGCCATCTACCTCTTTCTTGGGAGGGTTATCTATACCCTTGTTTTATACTCGACATTTGAAATCAGCCTCTCTCAAGATAAGCGCATCGATCATCTTCAATGATTCACCAACGTGCCCATGGTTGCTCTGGTTTAGCACTTGGAATTTCAGATTCTACTTGGACATGAATCAACCCATTTCTCAGGCTTAGTGTTCCTATTCATTAGGGCTTCCATCACCATTCACATCCCAAGGGACCCCTGAATGGCATGGACGCTCAGCCCAAGGGTCCTCCTACCATTATGGGCCAACGTTCTCA
This sequence comes from Viscum album, assembly GCA_963277665.1. Lineage (NCBI taxonomy): Eukaryota > Viridiplantae > Streptophyta > Magnoliopsida > Santalales > Viscaceae > Viscum > Viscum album. Next base: position 1,726,670,413 of record OY728119.1, on the reverse strand, counting down.
AGGGTTTTGAGCAAAAAATTGATACAAGCCATTCATTGTGAACATGGTTAGTCGTCGATGGTCATTTTTTGTTCCCATTCCAGGATAATGTGATATGGATGTTGTGTTTTGAACACGGTCAAAAGTTATCCTCCTTCGTCACAGCAGCCCCTTCAAGCCTTGAATGTTGGTTACATGATTCACATCCATCTCCACATCATCATGTCCAAATAGAATTTCTACACTCTTGGAACTATCCATCTGCGTGAATTCGCATGTTAGGAGGACAAAAGTCATGGTTAAGGCATCATTCGGTGCTCCGCACGAACTTCCCTTGGGCATGCATTCCAGGTTTTAAAAAAAACCAATTCTTCCCATGTTTCACACACTGAGAACCGCTCACTTAGGCTTAGGGATCGGGTTGAGGAATTTGATTACTTGGAAGGATTTTTCCCATCAATGGATCTAGCTCTAAGAACATAAACTAACATCTCTTATAGAACTACGTACATCTTGTTCCTCATTCCCATGGGGTACATAGGTATTCTGGTGCACATTGACTCGTCCCCAGTTTAACATTCGGTTTCAGTCCCTCAACCTAAAACCTCTCCAAGGAACACATGGTGGTCAGAACATGAGGTTCCCATTCACGTTGGGTTTTTAATTTCCCCAACATGTGTCTCTCTCATTTCATACCATCCATGTCCCACTCCCTATGACCTTAAACTAGGATCCTACAGTCCATGTGACATGACTTTAAACTGTTAACCATCATCTAGGAAGTATGACCTTTAAACTATGTAAATTTTCCTCAATGTATGTCATTAAAATACATGACCATCATCCTTATTGGTATGAAATAAAACTATTGATCATTCCAGGTCCTCACCAGAGAGGTCCTATTCTGAATTATGTTTGATCCCAGATCAGAACAATGGGCCAACCAAATGTGTGTCCACCACGATGGAATAATTTTAAGTGTGTTGGATTCCTATCGAACAACCAATCAATCCACACTCCATGATTTGTGTTCCCTTTAATTCATACCCTCGTCCTCATTCATTTCTAAATGATCCCCCTAACAGTATGGATGCTCATCCTATCGATCTCCTACTGTCCTAGGACAACATTCTATAAGACTAATGGGGTGTATTTTGAGTTAGGCCCTATGTTTCGAACATGGTCAATGGTCAGACCTCTTTTGTTATCTCTATACCCGGATAATGCAATAAGGATACTTTTTTTCAAATGCAGTCAATGGTTATCCTTCATTGTCACACCACCACCATAGTGTTCTGTATTTTGGGTATCGTGATTCACACCTTCAACTTCCCTATGTTTGGAATGATTATAATGCCCCAGGTGATAGCCCACTCATGCACTAGAGTACAGTGGGGGAAGCAGGTCGGCTGTCCAGAGAGCCATGTTCTCCAGCTGTGACCCATCTCTCTTTTAGGATTCTCCCAAATGGTGATCAATGTCCCATGATGATCCCTTCACACCTTCCCTTGTTTAACACTCTCGTACAATATCTCCTATTATCTCTTGTTTCCCACACTGACCATATCATATGTGGGATATGTGATTTATTTGTATATTTCCTCAATGAAATCAAGGTAAAATGAACCCCATGGAATGCGTTTTCCTCAGTCGTTTTCTCAGGACACGGTCCGCCTCACCCTCCCTATTCTTGTTGGACCCCTTTCATAGCGGTGGAATTTGTTGACATAGGAAAACACGTCCCCAAAATTTTCCAAATGCTTCTGTAAATTATTCTAGAGTATAGAACGTTTCATATGCTTAGATTTGATAGGTCGTAGAGCTTAAAAGGAGTTACAAATTAGGAGTTACGAGTATTTGATGTTGGGCGGGAAAACTGGTTCGAGAAGCCCATTCTCGAAGCTCCCTCCTTGATCGTGGAGCCCCACCAAAAAGCAAGGAGGCGGGATGCTCCACGATACCCTTTGAAATATTCGGCCCTCTATGAAGCAAGGTGGTGGGATAGCTCTACGAAACCCTTGACGTTCGCGACCCACCGCGAAGCAAGGAGGCGGGACGACTCCGTGACCGCACTTGACATTCACGAGCCCACCATGGAGGAGGATCTGTCTTCGCGCTGAGAAAGCTCTACTTCATGGTACCTCTCCCTTATAAATACCCAGCTCCCCCCTACTAAAAGTCCTCTCCACCCCTTTGGCAGCCGATCTCTTTGTTCGCCGAGCTTCACTTTCTTTCACGAAGCAGCTCCACGATCCCATGCTCTATGAGTAGCTTCCTTCGTGATGCTTCTCTATGAGTCCATGCTCTGCGAGGAGCTTCCATCACATGGATGCTCTGCCAGTCCACACACCATGAGCACCCTTTCCTTCGTGAGGGTCCTTTGCTACAGGAGTGTCCTTTGCTCCGCAATCCACCTTAGCTTCGTGGTTCCATGCTCCATGAGCCCCCCTTTGCTCCGTGAACCTACGTCACGATGACCTATCATTTGCGATGCTCCCACCATTGAACCAATCAGTCCATTCTGCATTGTCTACACCCCCTCACCCCCGCTAAACGTCAGTGCCGAGATGTGGTCCCGGCCCATCGGTCTGGTCCCTTCCATACCGTCATTGACACCAATGAAAAACGGAGAATGGCACCATGTACTTTTCGGGCTAGGACATCGAAATTTTCCATTGCACCTTTATGCGCTCCCACGTTCCACATATGGAATACCATGATTTGAGATACTCTGCTACACACCATGAAACAACATGAGTTGACATATTCCTCTTGTTCCATTTCCCATGTCCTCTGTTGAGATTCTCATCATTAATTTTCCGAGTACCTTGAGTCTAACCATTCATCTAGTAACTCATCCAAACCCCATCTCTTAACTCATATGCCATGTCGAACTAGAAAGGGTCGCCCTTGCGTAAGTCCCAACACCAACCATTTCTAGGTGACTAATGCCCAATAGTCCAATATATATGACTTTAAACTGTAGTAAACCCTATATGACAAATATAGGATACCTCTTACTCAATATAAGGGGTCCCTTATGATCCATGAATAAGATGCTAATAGTCCTATCTATATGACTTTAAACTGTAGTAAACCTTATATGACAAATATAGGATGCCTTTTTCTCTATATAAGAGATTATTTATGCTCTAAGCATAAGATGATAATAGTCCTCTCTACATGTCTATAAATTGTAGTACACCCTATGTGACAAACATAGGATGCCTTGTACTCTATATGAGATATGCCTTATGCTCCAAGCATATGATGCCTAATGCCAGGATTACAATGGAGTAATTTCAAGAGAGTTGGAATCCATTCAGACATTCCATCACTCCCCCTCACGCTTTTTATGTCCTTCATTCTGGTCATCATCCACTTTAATGTCTGAAGGGAACCCCTAACGTCCTGGTCCCATGCCGCATTGACTAACCTATTGTCCTAGTCCAATTCCCCATAAGACATCGACCAACACATCAAGTCAGGTCCTATGTTTCGAACACGGTCAACAGTCTACCCTCATTTGTTTGTCCATATTTCAAGTTAACGAGATATGGATGTTGTGTTTCAAACACGAAAAACAGTTATTCTCTATCGCAATTCCTCCCTCACCACGTTCCGAATGTCGGGCATGTGATTCACAACTTTCATCACCCTTTGTTCAGACAGATTCCAATGACCTTGGAATTATAACTCTTGTGCACTAGTTCATATGTGAAGGCCTCAACCCGCCAGTGGGTAGAGATTCCCTCCTCGACAGACATGAGGAAGACATTATGGGAAGCTCCCTTTCATATGCCCCATCCACAATTGCCGCTCCATAGCAGCACTCGGGTAGCTTCCTTGCGTAAGCCCCATCCACCATTGTTGCACCATAGCTGCACCCGGACATCTTCTGTGTGTATGGCCCATGCACCTTTGCCACTCCCTAGATGCACTGGGGAAACATCATTGCGTAATCCCCATCTACCATTTTCTCTCCATAGAGGCTCGTGGGCAGCTTCCTTGCGTAAGCCCCATTCACTATTTCCACTCCATAGCGGCACCCAGGAAGATTCCTTGTGTAAGTCCCATTCACTATTATTTCTCCATAATAGCACCAGGCTTTTCTCTTGTGTAATACCAATTCAACATTACCGCTCCATAGCAGCACCCATGCAGCTTCCTAACATAATCCCCATTCACCATTTCCACTCTATAGTGGCCCCTGGGCAGCTTCCTTTTGTAATCCCCATTCACTATTGTCTCTCCCTAGAGGCACCTAAGAAAATTCCTTGTGTAAGCCCCACCCACCATTTTTTCTCCATAGTGGAACCATGGTAGCTTCTTTGTGTAAGCCTCATGCCCCATTTCTGCTCTATAGCGGCACCTGGGCAGCTTCCTTGTGTAAGGCACATCCACCAATGCCGCTCTATAGCAGCACCCATGCAGCTTCTTGGCGTAAGCCCCATTAACTATTACCACTCCATAGCGGCACCTCGGATTCTAACCATTCATAATCCCATGTTTCCTCTTTGGGATACGATCTCGTCTAAGCCTCGATCCACTTCCCTTGAACGCACCTTTCGCGATGTGATCATTAGGTCTTTGCTGCCTCTTGTTTCTCACACTGAGCATGACTCGCGTGGGATTAGAGTAAGCATCGACCTTGAAAAACACCATGGGAATCCTAGAGTCTAATCCCCACACACCCAACCTGAACTATGTGGTAATTTATATTTGACAAGGTGAGGTACTTATGAAGCCTCCACGAGGTTCAAGCCCACCACACATGGGAACCCAATTCATTCTTCACGTCGGTTCACCAACACCCCATTATAAACAACGAGGACATCAATCCTTGCAAAGGCAGGCTATGTAGGAAGCCTCCCTGAGGTTAAACTACAACACCCATTGGTCCCGTCCATCATCATGTTGGTTAATCAACACCATGGGAACCCTAGAGTGTATGCCCGACACAGCCATCCTGAACTATATGGTCTTTGATCCTTGCTAAGGTGAGGTATGTATGAATCCTCCACGAGGTTCAAGCCCACCACCCATGGGACCCCGGGTCCTCCTTAATGTCAGTTCAGCGACTCCACATCCTGAACTACATAGACCTAGATCCTTGCCAAGGGGAGGTACGTAGGAAGCCTCCATGAGGTCCAATCCCACCACCCATGGGACCCTAGGTCCTCCTTCACGTCGATTCACTGATACCCCATCCTGAACTACACGGTCTTTGATCCTTTCCAAGGCGAGGTATGTAGAAATCCTCCATGAGGATCAACCAAACCATCTATCTGGGCCCCAGGTACTCTTTCATGTCGATTGACCACCGTCCTGCATGACGTTAAATTGTGGACCTCAATCATTTGTAAGCCATTGTTCCCCATTTAGCAGTAAGTCATTCTCAACCACATTTGTTGGTAAGAAGTTGATGTTCCCAATCAATGGTAAGCTGTCACAAGATAAAATACACAGGCATCGATTCCCTACCATGAGGATACATAGGAAGCCTCCATGAGGCTCAATCCCAAAACCAATCCATGCGTCTATTCTCATGGCCCGCCACTTCATGTGTCCCATAATCCCACCGAACAACGCAGACTTTAATTCCCTACCACAGGGATATTTAGGAAGTATCTTCAAGGATCAATCCCAACATCACAGTCGTGCTCACATCAGTTCCATCTCATTCACCCTCTACTTCATTCTACTCTCCATCATCTATCCTGATTCTTACACAGGCCAAAAAATCCTGGTGGGATCTGGTCATCCATTTCATCACTTCTCCTAGCAGTACCTGGGCCTCTATCCACGCATAAGCCCCAATATGTATTCGGGTTGTTTTCCTTTATGTACACCCAGATTCATCACCCCTTCGAACTATGTTGGTTTTGATCTCTATTGTCTGCATAGGGTATGTAGGAAACCTCCCTGAGTCTCAATCCCATCCAATCGTAAACCTTGGTGTTCCCCCTTTCTGTGGTGCACACTCCCTGATCCTTCCTCAATTGTGTCTAGATCATCTTTCACAGTTTGACATATCTCCTCTACAGGACAAACCACCTCTGATCTGTATCTATGTAACATTCTGATCACCCTCATTCTGTCTTTGCAAGATGTTAAACTCATGACCTACCTCGTGTTAAACATAAGATGCCCACGGAAATCCTTGGGAGACATGTCGATGGTGTATATGTATCTGTTAGATATTAAACTTGCGACAAACCCTATGTTAAACCTGGGAAGATGAGGTAAACCATAGATTCAAGTCTTTGACATAAGATTCCCCGCATTGGATGTGGGATTCCTAGGGTTCCGCACCATTGATATTCCCTCTTATGAGGAAGAATACAGGTTCCCCAAAGTCCACACATCCAGATATTCCTTGAGAAGACTGATGTTACTGTCTACTCTGACTGAATGTTTCTACCACGTCATCACCCCATGGAATTTCCTGAGGAAAATAGTGTAATTAACTAGTGTCCACAAAAATATGGCACTGTGAATGAGATTCAGGAACCACGACTTAATCTATAAGAGAGACCAAGACAAGGTGATGAGTTCTGAGCAGGAATCCACGGAAGGATGAATAGACATCACATCATCCCATTTAGATCAAGGAGAAAATGACCCTGAAAATGAAACGGACACTGCCTACCTTTAAAAAGAAGGAATGCGAGCCAACTGCTGCGCATCCTCCATAGATGGATGCGTGCCCCCCAGCGAAAGCGTTGGAAATAGAAATGGTGAACCTTACGTGAATATCTTATCCTTCAATAAAGTGTATACCAAATATTTCGGAAAAATTGAGGCATCGCCCATGTGAATCCCCTCTTTTTTATGATAGAGGATGAGTACAATCGGGTGTGTGAAAACCCAACTCCATCGGCTCCTCGCCATCCCTGCCGCCTAAAAAGGACATGCAGGTGGCATCCACCACCTAACTCCATCAGCTCCTCATCAACCTCACTGCCTCAAAAGGACACACATGTGTCTTTTTCCACCCAACTCCAACAGCTCCTCGCTGACCCCGCCACCATAAGAGGTTGTGCAGGTTGCATCTGCCACCCGAATCCTTCGGCTTTTCACCGAATATGGTTCCTTAAGATACCACACAGGTGGAATCCTCCACCCATATCCATCAGCTCCTCGCTGACCACACAGCCTCAAGAGGCCGCATTGGTGGCATCTACCACCGACTCATTCGGCTCCTAGCTGACTCCGCCGCCTGAAGAGGCCACACAGGTGGAATCTGCCACCCAACTCTATCGGCTCCTCGCCGACCACACCGCCTCAAGAGGCTTCACAGGCGGCATCCGCCACCCAACTCCATTGGCTCCTCACCAACCCTTCTACCTTAAGAGGCCTCACAGGTGGCATCCTCCACCCAACTCTATTGGCTCCTCGCCAACCCTACTACCAGAAAAGGCCGCATAGGTGGCATCTGCCAGCTGACTCCTTTGGCGCCTCACCGACGTCGCTGCTTGAAGAGGATGCACAGGTGGCATTCACCACCAAACTCTATCAGCTCCCTGATGACCTTTCCACCTCAAGAGGCCACACAGGTGGCATCCCCCACCAAAATCCATCGGCTCCTCAATGACACCCCCGCCTCAAGAGGCCTACTAGGTTGCATTGGACACCCAACTCCATCGGATCCTCACCAATGATGCTTCCTCAAGAGGCCCCATAGTGGGCATCAGCCACCCGACTCCCTCGGCTCCTCGCCAACCTCACTTCCTCAGGAGGCCGCATAGGTGGCATCCAACACCCGATTCCATCGGCTCCTCCCTGACCTCCCTTCCTTAAGAGGCTATGAAGGTGGAATCCAACACCCGTATCCCTCAGCTCCTCACTAATTCTGCCTCCACAAGAGGCTACACAGGTGGTATCCGCCACCAGAATCCATTGGCTTCTTCTCAACTCTACCACCACAAGAGGCTGTATAGGTGGCATCCGCCACTTGACTCCATCAGCTCCTTGGCGACTACGATGACTCAAGAGGCCACACAGGTGGAATACATCACTCGACTCCATCAGATCCTTGCTGAATCCACTTCCTCAAGAGGACACACATGTGGCATCCGCCACTCGACTCCATCGGCTCCTCACCGATTATGTCGCCCTAAGAGGCCGCGCATGTGGCATCCACCAACCGACTCCACTAGCTCCTCGCCAACTCCACCGCCTTAAGAGGCCATACAGGGGGAATCCTAACCCGACTCCATCAGTTCCCCGCCGACATCTCCACCCTCATGGGATGCATATTGGAAAACCACCCCCAATCCAATGGTACATATCCAGCTGGACCAACAACAACTGTGGAGGTTGTCGCCACACCACTACCATTTTGCAGGGGGGGTTCTCCTCAACCCCAACATCTACAGTCAGGGAGGTCCTCCCAATGTGTCAGCAATGTTTCCATGCCTTACGAGATGACACTCTTGGCTTCCACGCCTTTCGGGACCATTTCCCCCATCGTACCGACGGTCCAGGCATCCATGCCTTCTGGGCTCCATCGCCCCATCATACAGGCACTCTAGGATTCACCACCTTCCGAGCTCCATTTCCCCCATCATAATAACGCTCCAGGGTTCCACGCCTTTCAGGATCCATCTCCAACATTGTACAGACATCCATGATTCCACGCCTTCTGGGCTCCCTCACCCTTGTTGTATCAACGTCCAGGCTTCAACACCTTCTAGTCTCCATCATCCCCATCGTACTGACATCCAATCTTCACCACCTTCTAAGCATTATCACCCCCGTTGTACTGACACTCAAGGATTCAAAACCTTCTGGGCTCCGTCGCTGCATCGTACCAACGCTCAAGGCTTCCGTGCCTTTTGGGCTCCATCACCCCGTTGTACCGACGTCCAGTCTTCCACAACTTCTGAGCGCCTTCTCCCCATAGCACTGATGCTCAAGGCTTCCACACCTTCTAGTCTCCATCGCCCTGTCGTAATGATGCTCAAGGAATCAACACCTTCTGGGATCCATCGTCCCGTCATATCAACTCTCAAGGATTCCACGCCTTCTGGGATCTATCGCCTTGTCGTACCGACATCCAGGCATCAACGACATCTGAGCTCTATCTCCCCCATTGTAAGGATGTCTAGGTTTCAATGCCTTTCGGGCTCCATCTCCTCGTCATACCGACGTTCCAGGCATCCAAGCCTTTCTGGATCCATCGCCCCGTCATAATGATGTCCAGTCTTCCACGGTTTCTGGGATCTATCTCCCAATCATAGCCACAATCCTAGATTCTTTGAATTTCTGGACAGAGTGAATATTGTCATTACTACATCCCTTGTGACAGTCTGTGACATCCCAACTACCACGTTGAATCATCCATAGAGGTCCTCCATGTGGCATTGACACTAGCTCGTGGAAGGTTCAGTCTGAGGAATCCCAACTCACGCATGGAGAACATCCATGCATATGATGGTGTAATTTTCATGAAATCCCATCACATAGATTGCCTACTCTTCTTAGCCCACCAGAATGGGGTAGAGATGACAATCCCTCTATCGACACAATCTGTGTGGCATCATCGTCCTACATGACATTAAACTATTCATATTTATCCTTCATGATGTTAAACTACTCATTATCGTCCTGCATGACTTTAAACTACATCATCATCCTACATGACTTTAACTATTCATATTCATCCTGCATGACGTCAATCTATTCATCTTCGTTCATCATGATGTTAAAATGATCATTATCGTCATGCATGATGTTAGACTGTACATATTCATCCGTCATGAGGTTAAAGTGCTCATTATCATCATGCATGACATTAAACTGTCTCATCATCCTGCATGATGTTAAACTATTCATCTTCGTCGTTCAAGACATTAAATTGCTCATTATCATCCACTAAGATATTAAACTGCATCATCGTCCTGCATGATGTTAAACTACTCATCTTCATCCTTCGTGACGTTATACTGATCATTATCATCCTGCTTGAAATTAAACTTCATCATCGTCTAGAATGATGTTAAACTGATCATCTTTATCCATTATGATGTTAAAATGCTTATTATGGTCCGACATGACATTAAACTACATCATCATCCTACATGATTTTAAACAATACATATTCATCCTTCACGATTTGAAACTTATCATTATTTTCCTGCATAACATTAAAATACTTCAATGTCCTGCATGACGTTAAACTGTTCATCATTGACTATCATGACATTAAATTGCTCATTATCGCCCTGCATGACATTAAACTACCTCATCATCCGGCGTGACATTAAACTACTCATCTCCATCCATCATGAAATTAAACTGATCATTATCAACCTCCATGAAATTAAACTGTATCATCGTCCTGGATGACATTAAACTGCTAATCTTCATCTTACATTACGTTAAACTGCTCATTATTTTCATGCACGACATTAAATTGGAACATCGTCCTTCATGACGTTAAAATTTACATCGTCATCCCCCATGAGGCTAAAATTATCATTATCACCTTGCATGATATCAAAATTCATCATCATTCTACATGATGTTAAAATGTTCATTTTCATCCATCATGACTGTAACACCCCGAGCTTCCACGATACGCTTCTCATTCAATAATGCAATAGTTTGCATTGTACGGAACTTCGAGTTCTAAAACACCGCGACTAATCAAAGTAGCTGTTATGAATAGTAATAACCACATTTTAAAATTATAGAAATTTTATATTTCAAAATGGACTTCATTTTTGTATTCGTAATATCGAAATTATCCAAAGTTGAATTTTTTTGTAATTTTCTGACAACTTCGAATTTTTTTTGAATAGTGAAAATTACTTAAAAACAACTTTTTTAATCAAAATAATTTATAGTGATAAATTATAATATTTAGTGGTTTTAAAGTATAAATAGAATATATTTTTAACATTTTATCCAATGGTGGTCATTAGAATTAATTTAACATTGAAATAGAACATAATCAATTGCCAATCTTTTGATATAAATTGTTTCTTAAAAACACGCTATTGTTGTGACAGCGGAAATTAATTATAAAATTAATTAATGAAACTTATATGTTTGGAATTTTGTAAAATAGACATCATTTTTGAATTCAGAATATCAATTATAGCTTAGGGTGAAATTTTGGCATTGTTCTGAAAAACTTCAATTTTTGATGAATAGTGAAACCACTAAGTGGTAGTTAAATAACTGATTTTTCGTTTAAATGAAATATTACCACTTCTGTGATTTGATTTTAAAAAATCCAACATACATGGTTGTCTTTAAGAATTAAAATGTGGTTCAATGAGATTAAAATAAATTTTGGTGAATAGTAACTTTTAAGTTCTTAATCGCGATTAGAGGTAATTAGTGTAGTTTAAGGTAAAAATAATGTTATAATAATATGAGATGAGATTGATACATGTCCTACCCTAATTGGATGTGCCATGGCCGACCATTAAAATCCATGGGTCAACTTGGGGACCCCATGGAGCCACATTAGGTGGGAATTGACATAAATACCTTTTATTTAATGTTAAAGTAAAAAAATGACACAAACATGAAATGTTTTACTAAAACAATTTTTACATGGGGTTATACAAGTCATATTTTTATCTATAAATATTAATTGGAAAGCTAAAAAGATTTCCTACATCATAGTAGTTTTTTTAATAATTTTTAGACATTAAATAAATTAAATTATTTATGACATCATGATGATGCATCGATGACCTCATTATTTAACGATTTTAATAAAATGAAAAGATAATGTAAAATCCAAGGATTAAACTTGTAAAAAGTATATTTTATGGGTAGATTTAGAACCCTTATCACCTTATCCACGAATTATATAAGTGTGGGACCTTTAGAATCCGAATATCATTGTATAATAATGTAACATTTCAATCTTTCCAAAAGAGCCCCTCCTCTCCTCTTATAAAAGGCCCCCACCTCTACCACCTTATTCACACATTAAATCCATTTGGCTCGGACAAAATCTGACAAAATACTCTCCCAACTTCCCCCTCTTACTTCTAGAAGCCTCACTTTGGGCAGAACTATTCCCAAGGAAGCCTTTGGCTCAAATCAAAAAGAGTTACCCGATTTTGAGGTAATGTCTTCTCTAATGTTGTTTTGTTTTTTTTTCTTCTCCAACCCCCCTAAACTATTTTTATTCATTTATTTTGTAACAACAAAAGTATCCTCAATATACTAGGATGTTGTTATAAGAATAATTCGAGCTACAATTACACACACCTACACTTAATGGTTAAAGAACATACGGTTTCTGTGGATGGTGAATTCCTGCCTCACGAAACGATGATTGTTCAACACTCATATAACACCTTAAAAGGTGGCCATAAAGATGTGACTATATTTATATATGATATATAACATGTTTATGTTTTACTTATGCTTCTTTATTTCTCATTTATGTCATACTTTATGATTTCCATTATGGGTAAAACGCGATAATTTCATTTTAGGAAGTGCGGACTACCACCCCCTCAAAGTGATTTGAATCGTTAATGCCATGTGTGGGATGTATAAAGGATGGAGTAAATGGTATTATACACTATATTATACTGGAAGTATATTATACATTTATATCATTATGATTTCATTCCATTAAATACGAAATAGAAATGAAAGTAGCGTTAATGCGTACGTACGGCTTACCGTCTCCATGAACGGTGCATTTCATTTCTTACCTCTAAATGTTACGTAATATTATAAATGAATGTATATACTGGATATATATGATATATATGACATCTAAATCATGAATATTATTCTGGAGATAATGGATATTCTACCACATAAACAACTTGTAATTATAAGAAGTTTATTGTTGACTCAAGTCCCAAAGAACGACAAAACGACCATTATTAACTTAAATAATTACATAATGTTCATAACATTGTAATAGGTGATATAGAAAGGATAATGAAATTTAAAATGGTTCTTAATAAGGTAGTTATTAACTCTAGTTTATTATTCAGGAGGTTAAGGAACGGTTGAGTCAAGTCAGACATGAGGTAAGGGAATTTCTTAACCCAATTTCCATTCTTTGGGTTAATCTCCTACTTTCAAATTATGTCATGATATTATTATGTGCTATTTTGTATTTTTAATTTCTTTATGTGTACCAATAGTGAATACACATAATAGAACTATTTTATTTTAAAAATTATCTTTTTATGGAGTTCGTCTCAATCTCCTTTCATTGAAGCATATTTGGTTTTATACACAACTTTCTTTTATACGGTGTATAAACCCCTTTGACTTTTACGTTTATTCAAAAGGAATATTTTTTTATACGAAGAGTTTTACTAAACGACAAAAAGGGAATGTTTTTCTTTCCGTACATATGCGGCGACAATTACTTCTCCTCCGCCGTGACCATTATTTGAGTTTTGGCTTCCTCTACAAGCCATCACTTTTTTTTAATGAAAAATAAATACAAAGTTTTAACTTTCTTTTATTTTGGTATTGAAAATGGTTCTGAAAGCGTTTTTATTATATCAATGTGTAGTATTGATATCTTGTGATTGAAATGAGGAAATGTTATGTTTCCTTTATGCATGTTTTATGTGATACGATTATGTTATGGTTTATGATATGTTTAAACCTATTCATATGAGGAATGTATTGGACTTAATAAGTGACGGGTGGAGCCCGCTATAGCTCCTCGATGCATCGGTAGGTCTCATGAGACAACTAGACGTGGAATTGGCCGAGGCCCTTTACCAATTTGATTTATGGTTTTGGCCGAGGCCTTAATCATTTTAGACGTCTTGGTCGAGGCCTTGACAAAATGTTTCAGAATGTCTGGCATTATACATTCCCTCACTATGAAAGTGGTTATTGATATTGCATGTGATTATTCGACCAGTAGAATATCAATGTGAAGAAGTGAATGGAATTATCTAATTTTACTTTTTCCATATTATGTTGAAGATCATGTTTAAAAGGCTTTTGTTTTAGTTATACATTGCCTTAAATGTTTATGTTTATTGATGAAAGCTTCCGCTATATTGTTATCCTCACTGAGCATCTGAGCTCACCCCTTTCAATGTTTTAATATTTTTCAGGATGTGAAAAAGTATAATATGAATGACCTTCAGGGATAATATAAGGGGATATGAAGAGAAGATATTGTAGTTTTGTTTTACTTTATGATGTAATGTAAGACTTATGAATGTATCTAGTGTTTCCAAGGCTTCTAAACTAATCAGTCTTTCGAGACTTGATCTTTTGTGATCATGCCAATGTTACGAAGTAATGCACCGACTCTGGGTAGCTGGGGTCAGGGCGTTACAGTTGGTATTAGAGGCAGTTTAGTACTACCCTTGGAAGTTAGATTTAGATAAACTCTGATTAGAGCACATAGCCCGAAGATAGACTTTGAGGATTAGTATAGAAGAACTTCCTAGAATTTTGGTATTATAGAGATTTTGTGAGTTTTCCGAGAAATACATCCCTATCTGGATACGAGCAGGTAGAGGCGGCTGTGGCACAGATGTACCTAGGGGTAAAACCTGGAAACACCGCTTTGAGCTAGACTCGAACGAAAAATGGTGCACGACAACGGGCCTTGTTGCACTGTTGGTTACGACACTCCCGGGGGATATGCTTAGGATAATTCTCATTTTATTTACAAACCACTATGATGGGTTATGAGTACATACTTCCTCAAAGAAAACATTTTTATGATTATGGATTATATCCATAAATATTTCAATTTATGTTAAGTATTTTACAAGTACGGAATTATGTATTTTGATTCATAAACTAATCTATTTTATGCCATTGTTTAGAAATGGCTCCTAGTGGAAGGAATGGAAACCGTATCAATGTACACACTCCATGTAGGGATTGCCCTCCTACTCAAGGTAATTATTGTGGAGATGGAGATACAACTGGTGCTGATCAACATATTAACATACTTGGAAAACTCACTCAGGTTATGAATAATAACCTAACTCGTATGGAGCACCCTGATCCGCAACGTGGAGGATCAATGTTAGATCGTTTCATGAGGAAAAAACCACCAATATTTAATGGGGGTACAAATCCATTAGTAGCTTAGAAATGGATAAACTCCTTAGAGAAAATATTCCATGCCTTGGGGAGTAGCGAAAGGGAGAAGGTTGTCATGGTAGTTTACCGCCTCACTGGAGATGCTGATCAATGGTGGTCATTGATTCAAAACACAAAGGAAGATGATGACATATCAAATATGGAATGGAGGGAGTTCAAAGAGCTTTTCTTAGAAAAATACTTTCCTCATGACCATCGAGCAGATATGGAAAGACAATTTCTGAGTTTGAGGCAGAAGGGGGGGTGAGAATGTCGTAAAGTATGAGGCTAACTTTATAAGGTTAGCGAGGCATGTTGCAGATTATATACGTAACCCAAGAAGTAAGATTGATCGTTTCTTTGATGGGTTAAAACCATTTATTCGTCGAGCACTAGTCTAAAAAACCTTCTCGTCATACAAAGATATTGTCTCGTGTGCTATCAAGACGGAAAAGGAATTCTCTATGTCTCATGACTTTAAAGCAAAGCAAGAAAAGAAGAGAACGGTGGAACAAGAGACGGATAAAGGAAAAAAGGGAATGAAGGATTTTCCATTATGTGATATTTGTGGGAAGAATCACCCTGGTACTTTCCTAAAAGGAATGGGAGTTTGTTATAAATGTGGAGAAGAAGGTCACCAGGCACGTGATTGCAAGGGAAAGAAAGAAGATATCAATGTTGAATGCTACAATTGTAGAGAAATGGGGCATTATGCAAATGAATGTCCTAAGCGTCAGGGAAACTTACCTCAGAAAAGTCCAAGGGATCAAGGACAATCTTATGTTGTTACTACAGTTGAAGCAGAATAATTAATGTATTGGTGCTTTTGGACTCATGGATTATATTCTGGTTATTAGAATAATGTTATATATATATAAGGATTGTACTGCAGTAAATGTTGATTTCATTAAAGTTTCAATATGATTATGGTAATCATATTTTTAGTATTTGACAATAAGATAAAATTTACCTTGTTTAGGGAATCTAATGTTAAAATTTTTTTGGAATTTAATGACCTTTTAGAGAAAGTCTGGATGGAAGTATTTTGGATAACTATAATGGTTGGAATGGATTAAGTTGAACTTTTAATAGTATTGTTTAAGGTTAAAAAATTTCTGAAGATTATTTTTGGAGTATTATAATACTATATTTTTAGGAAAAGGACGACATGCAGGGTGGGGAATAACCCGTCGCGTCAGACAAAGCTGCAGGAATCGAACCCACAACCATAGTGCGACAGGCCTTTATTTCCTACCACTAGCCTACATGAAGTCCCTAGTTATTACAAAATAATTTTACTAATCTAAATGGTATGTGTTAACATTTGGAACCTTATATAATTAGGATAAGTATAATATTTTTGAGTTCTATTATCTTTTTGAGTGAAAGATGAGTTGAAGGTTGAAACTCTAATTGTCAAGCATAAATATATATATACCTATCTCTTATTCAATGAATAAATTAATTCTTAAACTTTAGTAAAGGGATATTAGAACAAAAAAATGTGTTATCCTAATAACTTATGTCTTGTTGAACTGATGATATTTTAAATCAATATAGATTGAAGTCTTTGAGGCCCTCAATTTGACAGTTGATTGTGATTGATGACCTCAATCACTCCCTACAAATATTTAAATTTTTCCTCCAACTATATGTCTCTAATTTCCACCTATGTTCTCTTAATCGAGATCATAATTTGGTGGTGACTTTCTTATTTCCATTTCCCTCTTATTAAGACTAAATTTTTATTAATATTATTTCCGATGTGGGTTTTCCTCAAAGGTATTTTCTTTTTTCAACCATTTATTTTCCAAGAAAAATTTCAAATTGAGAGGACGCAATTTATTGAAGGAGGGGAGAATGTAACACCCCGAGCTTCCACGATACGCTTCTCATTCAATAATGCAATAGCTTGCATTGTACGGAACTTCGAGTTCTAAAACACCGCGACTAATCAAAGTAGCCGTTATTAATAGTAATAACCACATTTTAAAATTATAGAAATTTTATATTTCAAAATGGACTTCATTTTTGTATTCGTAATATCGAAATTATCCAAAGTTGATTTTTTTTGTAATTTTCTGAGAACTTCGAATTTTTTTTGAATAGTGAAAATTACTTAAAAACAACTTTTTTAATCAAAATAATTTATAGTAATAAATTATACTATTTAGTGGTTTTAAAGTATAATTAGAATATATTTTTACCATTTAATCCAATGGTGGTCATTAGAATTAATTTAACATTGAAATTGGACATAAACGATTGCCAATCTTTTGATATAAATTGTTTCTTAAAAACACGCAATTGTTGTGACAACGGGAATTAATTATAAAATTAATTAATGCAACTTATATGTTTGGAATTTTGTAAAATAGACAACATTTCTGAATTCGGATGATCAATTATAGCTTAGGGTGAAATTTTGGCATTGTTCTGAAAAACTTCAATTTTTGATGAATAGTGAAACCACTAAGTGGTAGTTAAATAACTGATTTTTCGTTTAAATGAAATATTACCACTTCTGTGATTTGATTTTCAAAAATCTGACATACATGGTTTTCATTAAGAATTAAAATGTGGTTCAATGAGATTAAAATAAATTTTGGTGAATAGTAACTTTTAAGTTCTTAATCGCGATTAGAGGTAATTAGTGTAGTTAAGGTAAAAATAATGTTATAATAATATGAGATGAGCTTGATACATGTCCTACCCTAATTTTATGTGCCATGGCCGACCAAGAAAATCCATGGGTCAACTTGGGGACCCCATGGAGCCACTTTAGGTTGGAATTGACATAAATACCTTTTATTTAATGTTAAATTAAAAAAATGACACAAACATGAAATGTTTTACTAAAACAATTTTTACATGGGGTTATGCGTGTCATATTTTTGACTATAAATAGTCATTGTAAAGCTAAGAAGAGTTCCTACATCATAGTATTTTTTTAATAATTTTTAGACATTATATAAATTAAATTATTTATGACATCATGATGATGCAGCGATGGCCTCATTATTTAACGATTTTAATAAAATGAAAAGATAGTGTAAACTACAACGCTTAAACTTGTCCAAATACTATTGGATGGGTAGATTTAGAACTCTTATCACCTTATCCACGAATTATATAAGTTTTGGACCTTTACAATCCGAAAATCATTGTATAATAATGTAACATTTCAATCTTTCCAAAAGAGCCCCTCCTCTCTTCTTATAAAAGGCCCCCACCTCTACCACCTTATTCACACATTCAAGCCATTTGGCTCGGCCAAACTCTGCCCAAATACTCTCCCAACTTCCCCCTATTACTTCTAGAAGCCTCACTTTGGGCAGAACACTTCCAAAGGAAGCCTTTGGCTCAAATCAAAAAGAGTTACCCGATTTTGAGGTAATGTCTTATCTAATGATGTTTTTTTTTCTTCTCCAACCCCCCTAAACTCTTTTTATTCATTTCTTTTGTAAAAAAACCAGTATCTTAAATATACTATGATTTTGTTATAATAAGTATTAGAGCTACACTTACACACACCTACACTTAATGGTTATAGAACATACGGTTTCTGTGGATCACGAATTTCTGCCTCACGAAACGATGATTGTTCATCACTCATATAACACCTTCAAAGGTGGCCATTAAGATGTAACTATATTTATATATGATATATAATATGTTTATGTTTTACTTATTCTTCTGTATTTCTCATTTATGGCATACTTTATGATTTCCATTATGGGTAAAACGCGATAATTTCATTTTAGGAAGTGCGGACTACCGCCCCCTCAAAGTGATTTGAATAGTTAATGCCATATGTGGGATGTATAAAGGATGGAGTAAATGGTATTATACACTATATTATACTGGAATTATATTATAAATTTATATCATTATGATTTCATTCCATTAAATACAAAATAGAAAAGAAAGTAGCGTTCATGCGTACGTACGGCTTACCGTCTCCATGAACGGTGCATTTCATTTCTTACCTCTCAATGTTACGTAATATTATAAATGAATGTATATACTGGATATATATGATATATATGACATCTAAATCATGAATATAATTCTGGAGATAATGGATATTCTACCACATAAACAACTTCTAATTATAAGAAGTTTATTGTTGACTCAAGTCCCAAAGATCGACAAAACGACCGTTATTAACTTAAATAATTACATAATGTTCATAACATTGTAATAGGTGATATAAAAAGGATAATTAAATTGAAAATGGTTCTTAATAAGGTAGATATTAACTCTATTTTATTATTCAGGAGGTTAAAGAACGGTTGAGTCAAGTCAGACATGAAGTAAGGGAATTTCTTAACCCAATTTCCATTCTTTGGGTTAATCTCCTACTTTAAAATTATGTCATGATATTATTATGTCCTATTTTTTATTTTTTATTTCTTTATGTGTACCTATAGTGAATACACATAATAGATCTATTTTATTTTAAAAATGATCTTTTTATGGACTTCGTCTCAATCTCCGTTCATTGAAGTATATTTGGTTTTATACACAACTTTCTTTTATACAGTGTATAAACCTCTTTGACTTTTACGTTTATTCAAAATGAATATTTTTTTATATGAAGCGTTTTACTAAAAGACAAAAAGGGAATGTTTTTCTTTCCATACATATGCGGTGACAATGACTTCTCTGCCGCCGGGACCATTATTTGAGTATCGGCTTCCTCTACAAGCCATCACTTTTTTTAATGAAAAATAAATACAAAGTTTTAACTTTCTTTTATTTTGGTATTGAAGATGGTTTTGAAAGAGTTTTTATTATATCAATGTGTTGTATTGATATCTTGTGATTGAAATGTGGAAATGTTATGTTTCCTTTATGTGTGTTTTATGTGATACGATTATGTTATGGTTTATGATATGTTTAAACCTATTCATATGAGGAATGTATTGGACTTAATAAGTGACGGGTGGAGCCCGCTATAGCTCCTCAATGCATTGGTAGGAGTCATGAGACAACTAGACGTGGAATTGGCCGAGGCCCTTTCCCAATTTGATTTATGGTTTTGGCCGAGGCCTTAATCATTTTAGACGTCTTGGCCGAGGCCTTGAAGAAATGTTTCAGAATGTCTGGAATTATACATTCCCTCATTATGAAAGTGGTTATTGATATTGCATGTGATTGTTCGACCAGTAGAATATCCATGTGAAGAAGTGAATGGCATTATCTAATTTTACTTTTGCAATATTATGTTGAAGATCATGTTTAAAAGGCTTTTGTTTTAGTTATACATTGCCTTAAATTTTTATGTTTATTGATGAAAGATTCCGCTATATTGTTATCCTCACTGAGCATCTGAGATCACCCATTTCAATGTTTTAATATTTTTCAGGATGTGAATAGGTATAATATGAATGACCTGTAGGGATAATATAAGGGGATATGAGGAGAATATGTTGTAGTTTTGTTTTACTTTATGATGTAATGTAAGACTTATGAATGTATCTAGTGTTTCCAAGGCTACTAAACTAATCGGTCTTTCGAGACTTGATCTTTTGGGATCATGCCAATGTTACGAAGTAATGCACCGACTCTGGGTAGCTGGGGTCGGGGCGTTACAATGATGTTAAATTGATCATTATCGTCCTGCACGACATTAAACTGCATCATCATCTTGCATGACATTAAACATCTCATCTTAGACCTTCATGATGTTAAACTGATCATTATCATCCTTCATGACATTTACCTACATCATCATCCTACAAGATGTTCAAATAATCATCTTTGTTCTTCATGAGGTAAAACTTCACATTATCATCTTGCACGACATTAAACAACATCACCATCTTGTATGATGTTAAACTGTACATCTTCGTCTATCATGACGTTAAACTTATCATTATTTTCTTGCATGATATTAAACTTCTTCATCATCCCGTATGAAGTAAAAATATACTTCTTTGTCCCTCGTGTCTTTAAACAACTCATTATTGTCCTGCATTACAATAAACTGCATCATTATCATGTATGATGTTAAACTGTTCATCTTCTTCTGTCATGACGTTAAACTGATCATTATTGTCCTGTACGACATTAAACTATATCATTTTATTGCATGACATTAAACTGTTCATCTTTGTCTGTCTTGATGTTAAACTGCTCATTATCATCTTACATGACTTTAAACTACATCATCTTCCTGCATGACATTAAACTGTTCAGCTTCGTCCTGCATGATGTTAAACTATTCATCTTCATCCTACATGAGGTTAAACTGTATCATCATCTGTCTTGAAGTTAATGTTCCCATTATAGTCCTACATGAAAATAAACTACAAAATGGTATGAGTCTATAACCTTAAAATAAGATCGCAACCGTCCACATCACATGATGTTAAACTAGGTTATCTGTCCAAACTGAAGGATGTAAAACCACTTATCACTTGTCCCACATGATAGTAAACTGCAAACAGACTAGAACATCTCATCTTTGGACCAGCCTCCGGACCCTTTTCCTTTTCGAGATCCTGGACCATGTTCTCATTTTGGATTGTGTGGTGTGGTGCAGACCCATGTCCTCATTAACATCAGTCTATTTTACCACGCCACACATATCCCCTTGAGATACCCCTTCTTTCATTTATCATCTGTTATATGAGAACATGCCATGCCATTCTTGTCATGGCCCATCATTTGGGTTTTTTTCACCATATATATCAAGAATAGCCCCTGAATGGCATGGTTTCTGGTCCCAAGGGTTCTCCTACCATTATGGGATAACGCCCTTGAGGATTTTGAGTGACAAGTTGATGCATTTACCGTGTTTTGAATATCGTCAATGGTTGACGCTCAAATTTTTTCCACTCATTAGGTCACATAAGAGTGGATACTTTGTTGCAAACCTGTTCAACAATTGTCCACAATCAAAATTTCTTCTTTGTGGTCTTCCACATGAATGATGATTCTCCCTCTCTGTCCCACGCAGATGACATTAAACTAGGTGTATACGGTCCAAGCTCTATGAACCTAAACTAAGATCACCTTCGTCCCCACTGAAAGGCATTAAACGGAAAAATGGCTAGGACCTTCCGTATAAGGCCCAACCGTAGGCTCCTTGTCCTTCCCGAGCCCTCATCCCAGGTTATCACATAGGGTTGTATGGTGTGTTGTAGGATTATGTCCTCATTCGCGTTGGGTTACTCATCGTGCTGTACAGCTCACTAGTTTGAGGTATATTGACACATCTTTCATCCTCACTGCAAGATGTTAGACTATAAGTCATCCGAGACTTTCCGTCCAAGGCCTAGCCTCAGGCCCCTTGTCCTTCTTTGGCCCCCAGCATAAGTATTCACTCAAGAATATACGGTGTGGTATCAGATTCTGTCCTTATTCAAGTCGAGATTGTAACAACCACGCCATGTACCTATTTCTCTGGAGGGTTCTCTATCCCCTTGTTCTATAATCATATTTTCAAATCGTCCTCTCTCAAGATGAACCCCTAGATCCCCTTCAGTGATTAACCAATATTCTAATGGGTACTCTGGTTTAGCACCAGGAATTCCAGATTCTACATGGACATGCTTTCACCCATTTATCTGGATTCGTGTTCCACTTAATTAGGGCTTCCATTACCTTTGACATCCAAAGAGACCCCTAAATGGAAAGGATGATCATCCCAAGGGTACTCCTACTATTAAGGGCCAATGTCCTCAAGTGTTTCTATAAAAAAATTGATACAAGTCCCACATTGTGAATTTGGTCAGTGGTCGATGCTCATTTGTTGTTCCCATTCCAAGCTAACGCGATATGGATGTTCTATTTCAAACATGGCCAACAGTCATCGTCCATCGTCACGCCATCCCCTTCAAGCCTTGAGTGTTGGTTACATGATTCACATCCTTTTCCACATCATCATGTCCAAATAGAATTTCTCCACTACAGGAACTATCCCTGAGTGCACATTTTCACATTAGGATGAAAAAAGGCGTGGTAAAGGCATCATTCGGGGCTCCGCACTGACATCCACTTGGCGTGCATTCTAGGTTTTGAAAAAAACCTATTCTGCCCTTGTTTCCCACACCGGGCACCGCTCATGTGGGCTTAGGGATCGGGTTGTGGTATGTGCTTACATGGAAAGATTCCTCCCATCTATGGTCTAGCTCTATGACCATAAACTAATATTAATTTTAGAACTACGTACATCTTGATCATCATCCTCATGGTGTACGTAGAATGATCATGCACTTTGCACCGGGCCTAGTTTAACATTCAGTTTCGGTCTCTCGAACTAAAACATCCCCAAGGAACACATAGTGGTCGGAACTCTATGTCCCCATTCACATTGGGTTTTATAATTACCCCAACATGTGTCTGTCATGATTCCTAACATCCGTGGTCCACTTTATATGACCTTAATATAGGACCCTACAGACCATGTAACATGACTTTAAACTATTAACCATTGTCCAGGAAGTGTGACCTTTGAGCTATGTACATTTTCCTCACCGTATAAGAATAAACTACGTGTCCATCATCCTTATTGGTATGACGTAAAACAACTATTCATTCTATGTACTTACTAGAGAGGCCCTGTTCGGAACTATGTTTGATCCTAGATCAGACCAATGCGCCCACCCAATGTGTCTCCCCCACAGTGGCGTAATATCAGGTTTGTTGGATTTCAGTCGAAAAACCCATCACTCCACACTCCACGCATTGTGTACCCTTTTATCTAGACCCTCATCCTCTTTACTTTATAATAGAACCCCCTAATAGTATAGATGCTCGGCCTATAGCTCGCCAACTATTCTGGTCAATGGTTCTAGAACACTAATGGGTTAAATTTTGAGTCAGGCCCTCTGTTTCGAACATGGTAAACGGTCTACCATCATTTTTTATCTCCATTTCAGGATAATGCATTAAGGATACTATTTTTCGAATGCGTTCAATGGTTATCCTTCATTGTCACACCACCCCCATAGTGTTTTGGATTTTGGGTATCATGATTTACACCTTCCACTCTCCTCGGTTCGGATTGATTCTGATGCCCCTGGTGTTAGCCCGCTCATGCACCAAATCAAAGTGGGATAAGAAGGGCAGTTGTCCAGAGAGCCATGTTCTCCAGCTGTGACCCCTCTCAATTTTAGGATTCTCCCAAATGGTGATCAATGACCACTACTGATCCCTTCACACATTCCCTTATTTATCACGCTTGTATAAGAGATCCTATTATCTCTTGTTTCCCCAACCAAGCATGGCTTACACGGTCTTAGAAATTTTTTTAGAAATTTCCCCAATGAGATCGAGGTACAATAGACCCCAAGGAATTCATTTTCCTCAGTCGTTTCCTCAGAACGTGTCCGGACTCGCCCTCCACATCCTCATTGGCCCCCGTTTTTAGGGGTGGCATTTTTTGACACTCTAACACACATCCCCTAAATTTTCCAAATGCTTATGTAAATTATCCAAGAGATTAGAAAGTTTTATAATTTTCGATTTGATTGGTCGTAGAGCCCAAACAGAGTTACTGATTAGGAGTTACGGGCATTTGAAGTTGGGTGGGAAAACTAGTTTGCGAAGCCCATTCGCAAAGCTCCCTCCGCTATCGTGGAGCCCCGTCGTGAAGCAAGGAGGTGGGATGGTCCGCGAGCCCATTTGATGTTTGTGACCCACAACTAAAAAATTAAGCGGGATGACTCTGTGAACCCCTTGACATTCGCAACCCACCGCGAAGCAAGGAGTCGGGATGGCTCCGTGAACCACTTGACGTTCGCGACCCACCATGAAGCAAGGAAACGAGACAGCTCCGTGACCGCACTTGACGTTCGCGAGCCCACCACAGAGCAGGCTCCATATTTGTGCTGAGTGAGCTCTCCTTCATTTCACCTCTCCCTTATAAATACCAAGCTGACCCCCCTTCGTGAAAAGGCCACTCAGCCCCTTGGGCATCCAATCTCTCGGTTCGCGGTGCTCCTCTTTCCTTCGCGATGCTGCTCCGTGAGCCCAAGCTCTACAAGCATCATCCTTCGTGATGCTGCTCCATGAGTCCATTCTCCATGAGTAACTTTATTCATGATGTTGCTATGTGAGTCTATGATCCACGAGAACCCATTTCTCCACGGGAGACCTTTGCTCTACAAGAGGCCTTTTCTCCATGAGCCACCTTTGCTCCATAGTTCCATGCTCTGCGTTCCCCCCTTTTCTCTGCAAACCTAATTCGCAAAGTCCTATCCTTTGCAATGCTGATACCTTCACACCCACTAGTCTATACTGCGGTAACTACGCCCCTGCAACCCAGCTCGGTGTCTTTGCTGGGATACGGTCTTGGCCCTCCAGGCCGATCCCTTCTCTACTGTCACGGACCCCAATGAAAGATGGAGAGTTCCACCATGAACTATTCGGGCCAGTACGTCGGCATTTTCCATTGCGCCTTTATGTGCACCCACATTCCACCTATGGAATACCTTGATTTGAGAAACTCTTCCGTACACCATGAAACACATTGAGTTGACATATTCCTCTTGGTTCGTTTCCCATGTTGTCTGTTGATATTCTCATCATCAATTTCCCGAGAACTTTGAGTGAAACCATTCCCCATGTATCTCATCCAAACCCCATCATTTGGATCATATTACATATTGAATGAGAAAGGGCCGCCCTTGCGTAAGTCCCAACACCAACCATTGCTAGGTGCCTTATGCCTAATAGTCCTATCTATATGATTTTAAACTATAGTGAACTCTATATAGAAAATATAAGAAGCCTATTACTCAATATAAGGGATGCCTTATGATCCATGAATAAGATGATAATAGTCCTATCTATATGACTTTAAACTGTAGTGAACCCTATATGATAAATATAGGATGCCTCTTTCTCTATACGAGATATGCCTTATGTTCCAACCATAATATGCTAATAGTACTCTTTAAATGAATATAAATTGTATTACACCCAATTTGACATTCATAGGATGCCTTGTGCTCTATACGAGAGACGCCTTACGCTCCAATCATATGATGACTAATGCCCTGATTAAAATAGCCTAATTTAAAAAGCGTTGGAACCAGTTCAAACATTCTATCACTCCACCTCATGCTTTGCGAGTACTTCAATCAGATAATCATCCACATCCATGTCTGAAGAGACCCCATAACAGCCTGGTCCCTTGCCGCATCGGCTCACCTACCGTCCTGGGCCAACGCCTCATAAGACTTTGAAAAAAAAACACTTAGTCTAGTCATGTGTTTCAAACACTGTCAGCAGTCGACCTTCATTTGTTTGTCCCCATTTTAGGATAATGCGATATTAATGTTTTGTTTCGAACACGGTAAAAAATTATCCTCCATAGCCATGCTAACCTCACCGTGTTCCGAATGTTGGGAACGTGATTCACACTTTTCATCTCTATTTTTTTGGACTGATTCCAACTCCCTTGGCGTTATCCCTCTTGTGTACTAGCACATAGGTGAAGGCCTCAACCTACCGGTGGGTTGGGATTCCCTCATGGCCAGACATGAGGTAGAAATTACTGGAATCTCCCTTTCATATGCCCCATCCATCATTGCAACTCCATAGCGGCACCAGGGAAGCTGCCTTGCATAAGCCCCATCCACCATTGACGCGCTATAGCGGCACCTGGGCACCTTCCTTGTGTAATCCCCATGCACCATTTCTTCTCTATAGTGGTGCCCGGGTAGCTTCCTTACGTAAGCCACATCCACTATTATCGCTCCATAGCGGCACCCTGGAAAAATTTCTTGCGCAAGCCCCATTCACTATTGTCGCTCCATAGTGGCACCCGGGAACCTTCCTTGCATAAGCCCCATTCACTTTTTCCCCTCCATAGCAGCACCCAAGATGCTCTCTTGCGTAATCCCCTTTCACCATTTATGCTCCATAGAGGCACCCAGTCTGCTTCCTTGTGTATGTCCCATGCACCATTGCCGCTTCATAGATGCACCCGGACAACTTCCTTGCAAAAGCCCAATTCACAATTGTCACTCCAGAGCGGCACACGGTAAGCTTCCTTGCATAATCCCCCTCCACCATTGCTGCTCCATAGTGGCACCTGGGAAGCATCCTTGAGTAAGACCCATGCACTATTGCGGCTCCATATCGACACCTGGGCAGCTTCCTTGCGTAAACCCCGTCCACCATTGTCGCTCCACAGCGACACCCGGGTAGCTTCCTTACGTAAGCCCCATTCAATATTTCTGCTCCATAGCTGCACCTGGGCTACTAACCATGCATAATCCCCAATTACTTCTTTAGGCTACAATCACATGTAAGCCCCTCTCCATTTCCCACGGACTCACCTTTCATGAGGTTATCGTCAGGTCTTTACTGCCTCTTGTTTCTCACACTAAGCGTGAATCGCGTAGTCATAGATTAAGCATTGACCATGACAAACACCATGGGCTTCCTAGAGTGTACGCCCCACACACCCAACCTAAGATACATGTTCGTTGATCTTTTCCAAGGTGAGGTACGTTAGGAAGCATCCACGAGCTTCAATCCCACCACCCATGGGACCCCAGGTCCTCCTTCACAACATTTCACCGACACCCAATCCTAAACTACGAGGAATTCGATCCGTTCTATGGTAGGGTACGTAGAAAGCATCCTTGAGGTTCAATCCCAACACCCATTGGTCCTGGCCATCCTAACATCGGTTTATAAACACCATGGGAAGCATAGAGTGTAAGCCTCAAATATCCATCCTGAACTACGTGGTCTTGGATCCTTGCTAAGGTGAGGTACATAGGAAGCCTCCACGAGGTTCAAGCACACCACCCATGGGACCCCAGATCCTCCATCACGTTAGTTCACTGACACCCCATCCTGAACTACGTGGACATTGATCCTTTCCATGGCAAGGTACGTAGCAAGCCTCCCTGAGGTTCAAGCCCACCGCCCATGAGACCCGTGATCCTCCTTCACGTCGGTTCACCGACACCCATCCTGAACTATGTGGTCATTAATCCTTTCCAAGGAGAGGTATGTAAGAAGCCTCTACAAGCTTCAATCCAACAATCTATCTGGGCCTGAGGTCCTCTTTCACATCGGTTCACCACCATCCTGCATGACGTCAAACTGTGAACCTCAATTAGTGGTAAGCCGTTGGTCCCCCATTCAGTGGAAAGTCTTATTCAACCACATTAGGCGGTAAGCCATTGATATCCCCAATCGACGTTAAGCCGTATCTATATGAACAATACATACTTTTATTCCATACAACGTGGATACATAGGAAGCCTTTATGAGGCTCAAGCCCAGCACCCATTCATGCATCCATTCTCACGGGCCGCCACCTCAGGTGTCCCATCGTCCCACCAAACTACACGGACATTGATTCCCTACCACGGGGGTACGTAGGATGTCTCTTCAAGGCTAAATCCCAACATCACCAACATAATCACCTCAATTCCGTCTCATTCCCCCTATAATTCATTCAACTCTCCATCATCCATCCTGATTCTTACCCAGACTGCCACATCCCGGGTGGATCATGTCAGCTATTTCTACAATTCTCCCAGCAGTACCTGGGACATTGTCCACGCGTAAGCCCCAAAATGTATTTGGGTTGTTTTCCTCGGTGTACTCCCTTATTCATCACCCATTAGATCTAAGTGGGTTTTGATCCCTACTGTCTACGCAGGGTAAATATGAAACCTTCTAGAGGCTCAATCCCATCCAATGGTAAAACTTGGTGTTCCCACATTCTGGGGTACAAACTCCCTGATATGCCCTCAGTTGTGTCCAAATCATCTTTCACGGTGTGACATTTCCCCACTACGGGACACCCCCCCTATAATTTGTCTCTATACGATGTTCTGATCACACTCATTCTATCTCCACAAGATGTTAAACTCGTGTCCTACCTCGTTTTAAACATGAGATGCCTGCGGAAAACCTCGGAAGACACGCCATGGGTGTAACCATCTCTGCTAGACGTTAAACATGCGGCATACCTTATGTTAAACATGGGAAGCTGAGGAAATCCGCAAATACATGACAATAGAATATGATACCCCACATTCGACATGGGATGCCTCGGGTTCTGCACCCTTGAGATTTACTCTTATGAGGATGAATATTGGTTCCCCAATATCCACGCGTCCAGATATTCCTCGAAATGCCTAATGTTACCATTTACTCCGACTGAAGGTTTCTGCCACATCAAGACCCCATGGAATGTCCTCACAGAATTAGTGTAATTAACTAGTATCCACAATGATATGTCACCAGGAACGAGTTTCACGAACCCCAACATAATCTATAAGAGAGACCTAGACTAGCGACGTGTTTTGAGGAGGAATCAACGAAAGGAAGAACTGACATCCCATCATCTTTTTTGGATTAAGGAGAAAAAGTCCTCAAATAAGGAATGAATGCCACCCACCATTGGAAATTGGGAATGCGGGGAACAGCTATGCGTCCTCCATAGACGGAAGCGTGTGCCCCAGCGAAAGCGTCGGACATGACTCCGTACCATAAGATAATGCAGTGGAGAGCTCTAACAGGCACACCCACCATCAATATAAAACAGAACCACAAATCCCGTAGAAAATTTCCAGGAACCAAAACATATTCACAACACATAAAACATGATTAAAATAAATATTCATGATGAAAATAATGTTTTCCATTTTTTATCACTTTTAATTTTATTAATGTCACACACCCATTTTCGAGAACATTCTGTTTCAAAATGAAATTTTAAACATGTTTGAAATTTTAAAAACATTATCGTTTCAATAAATCTTATGAAAATATTTATTCCATGTATGGTAGAAAACATTCCTTTTGAATTTTATAAAAAATATGAAATATTAAATTTAAAAGATAGTTTCGTAATGAAAATCCTTTACCATGATTCTTTATCGTTTTGGAAAATATTTATAATCCTCCATAATTATTTTCTGAATTATTTAAATCATTGATAGAATTTTCATTTTTATTAACAATTTTTTAATAAATATTACAACGTAATTACAATTACAATATAATTTATGTTCACATATGATATATTGATGACATTCGATACATGAGTCCAAAATGACATTATATGATGTCTATACTCAAAGTAGTCATTTTTATATTATATCAAGAACAATATTCATGAAATAATTTTCCGTTTCATATATAAATAATAAATTAATATCCATCCCTTTAATTTGGTTATGAAAGAAAAACTATACTATAGTCATGGAGATGGTATCTCATACTTATGAATGAGTAACATTTTCATTTTTAAATGATCATATAGAAATGAGGTAAGTATTATTTTCTCAATAAATAATTTAAATATTATCATTAACATCACATTAATAATTTAAATATAATTATATATGTCATCCATATTATTTGGTGATGAAAAACGAATCACATCACTTCATGGAGGTAATAATTCGCCCGTATGCACTAACAATGTTATCTGTTCACTGTTCATTAAATGGTAAGAACATAATTGATGTTTTATATTTTAAGAATAATTATTAATACTTTTAAATCATATATAAACAATAATTTCATCATCATAACAACTCTAGAGATATGTTTTTGTAAAATTAATTATATTGGGTTGGGAGGCTGCAGTCTACCGTACACATTGACGATAGATTCTTTTCTAATTTGTTATCAGAAGAGATAAATATTTTAAATTACACAAAATAGAATAAAATATCATTTTTTTGGTATATTTCATTTATTATTTTATAATTTTTTAATAATATTTTATTGAAGTGTATGTATAAATAAGATATAAACAATTAAATAATAATCGTATCTTTTCATTGTACCATCTCCTTTGAATAACACATTAACACTAGTACGGTGAGAGTTATAACTAAAATAAGGCATCTATAATGTGAGTAAGATCTAATGTAAGGTATTTGGGAAGATATTTTCCAAACCAAATAGTGTTTATGTTTTAATGAATTATAATAAGAATATCCCTTTTAAATGAGAGGGGACCAACATGCATAGAATGTAAAAAATTTGATGTAAATTAATTTTTTATTCCAAATTTATCAAATGTGATATATTTATAGTATCAGTTTATGATGGGTAAAAATAAATTCGTCCAATAAAAATTATACATTTTTTTCATTTTTATGCCTAATCATTTTTTAAACCCTTATGTTACCCCCATAAACTCTTACCTTGATAACTTGCATTTTTTCTCATTGATGGTTAATATAGTAACTATAAAATTCCAAATGATCCATATATATATATATTACCAGTGACAATATAAACCTTATCTTAATCATTTTTTAAAATTTAATATTTCATGGAACTTTAGATCATTTTAAAAAATATTATCTTTCTTAAAATGTTATTATTGTTAATTCTCTCACTATTCATTACATTGACACATACCTAAAAATAGACATAATGATATATTAATAAAACACTATTAAAAATTACCAAATATCTCTATGTAATTTAGAAAACTTTTGGAAGAAATTATATATCGCAAATTATATTTATTTTAACAGTTTTAATGTTATTCATTTATGTCTTCTATTAATAGAATAATTTTTGTATCAGCCATTTGTAAGCACTTAATTTAATTATTCCATCACTATAGATTATAAAAAATTTACCATTATTCAGATAAATATTTTATATTTAAAATTAATTTATATAGGTGAATTTTTATTCTACTTATTCCAATATTAAATATTAAATTCATATAAAAATTAGTAGTACGAAATCTCTAACTGTTCTATACAAAAATCATCTAAATTTAATAATATCATCCAACTTCTATAAAAGGCTTTAATTTAGATTCATTATTGATTATCATCTATGATAACACATTAAATAATATTTTTTCATGTTTGGGGGTCATTTTCTAATCCTTAACAAATTATCTGAATCATTAATTATTCATTTTAATCATTAGCATGACAATAAATATTACTACGTTTACTATTCATATTAAAAAAATAAAAATATTTACTAAATTTGGAACATTTGAGTCAATATATGGGATCTTTTTTTATAATTAAAAACATGTTATTGGTAGAATTTCATTTCAAAATAAATGTAAAACAATCATCAAACAACATTTTTTGGGAAAATGCCTCTTTTAAAATATTAATTGTTTCTATAATAAATTCATATATAATACTCATTCAAAAAAAATAATTAGATTATATAAATTAAGAATGAAAACATTTTAATTTTTGAAAACACTAACACATAAAATTGACTTATAAATAAAATATAATTTTCAATTAAAACCACTATTTTTCTCTAAAAATTAAACAAATCAATATTTTCAGAAAATTATCAAAAATTAATTCTCTTATTATTTTGACATGATGAATTAAAAAAATGTTTCTTAAAATAATAATTATTTTTTAAATATAACCTTATGAGTTTAATACACAATTTATGTTTTTAAATATTAGAATTACTATTCATATTTATAAAAAATTTATTTATTTATTTTAAAACTATTAACATAAATAAAATAAATATTTTCTATACCAAATGGGTTTTCACACCACCACCTTCTAGGGTTCTATTCACAAAAAAAACCCATGGCCTCTCTATTTTCCTCAACATTCTCATTAGTAATTATTTTTTGGTCAAAAAAATAAGTTATAATTATAATTAAAGAATTAGTACTATAGAGAAAACACAGGGTTCTTAGTGGTTGGATGAACAAATGTGGTTTAATGGATTTAAGTGAAGAGGGGAGGGGTGGCCTTTTTAATTTATGAATTTGAAAAACATGTTATATTTTAAAATAAATTATTTCTCCCATGTTTATAATATGTAACAATTTTTTAAATTTGAATATTTCTGAACTTTAAAGGTGGCATGATCATTATATAGTGAACCATGAATAACATACCCAGATATTACAACATTTTTTATAAATATTCATGAAATTAAAAAAATACATTCTTGATGACCATAGTGGTTTACTGTATTTGGAATATTGGAAAAACAATCCTCTTTATTTGTGAAAGATGTTCAACATCAACCTTAATGATCTTCCCCATTAGAAAACCGATATAAAAATTTTATTTTTAACCAGGGGAAAGGAAACATAAGAAACTGGTGGGATCAGATTCTTTGTAAGAGTAAAAAATTGAGATATGTAAACATAAGATGAGTATATGGACATGAGAACATGATCATTACATTTGATGATCATACCCTTCATATCAATGATCATTCTCAAATGTCATGGAATAAATATTAGTAATTTGTACGACATGAATTATAATTATATAGATAGAATGAATCGTGATATCATTAAATAGTCATAATACATGTGACTATGTTAGAAACATAATTAGATAAAAGTATTTTCATATTATTCAAGGGTTAATTCTAATTCAATATTCGTGGAATGGGTTCACACTTCAAACCCTAATAGTAGTCATGGTTCACTTCGAATAAAATCATAGTGTAACAATTCCTTTAATTAAACTAGATCACTCACAATTCGAACATTATTTTAATGATCTTAGTTCCCCTCCCATTTTAACATATATTACTAAATTGTGTTCAGACCTAATTCCTTCTCATTTTTCTTGAACCAGTTTCACCTCTCGTGCAAGCCCTATATTATTGAACCAGATTCACCTATACTTCCATCCATGTATAAATAAACCACACAAACACCACATTATATCCATGTATTACTATAGTAATTTCACTCCTCGTTACATCCATATGCTTCTGAACCTCTTACAACACCTGTTAAAGCCAAGTAATTCTAATATGAGTTCACTTTTTATTTTATGCATGTATTTCAAAACCGAGTTAACTACTTTTTATATCCATGAATTACTAAACATGGTCACTCCTCATTCCATCCATTACTATCTCAAGATATATATACATATTTACTCAATTTACTAAAAGGATATATGGTTCCCACCTATCAAATAATGAAATAATACATATGTGTGCCCAAAGATAATAATAAATTCATCCTATCATGACCAATAAAAAGATATTGGTTTCATAAACAGCATACCATGACCCATGAAATAATATGGGTATGAAAACAAGTTCATCATACTATTACATAAGGAAAATATAATGTATTAACAATCATTTCATCATAGAAAACCCATATAATTTAGCATGTTATATAATCATTTTAAAAATGTAAATCTCATGGAAGAGAAATGGATTTCCTAAGAAACTTATAATCATAATAATAAACCATTCACAGAAACTATAACAATGGTTCCCTTGGATAATAACACTATTAATGAAAAAACTATATTCAAGGATATCATATTATATGAATAATAATTTCTATATATAACTTGGATGATAACTTTTGGTTGAAAATTAATTTTTTTAAAACATATCACATTTTCAAAATATTTCTCTATGAAAAAACATTGAAAAACATTAAGGAATCAAGGAATATATTTTAATTTTTTTAATAATATATCATTTATTCATTGAAAAACTCTTTTTAAAAAATAAAACATATTTAAAACATTTTTATAAAACATTTCCTTGAAATAATAGTGTTTTTGATAGAATAGAGATATATAGTCTAATTTTCATTAAAAAACATTTTTAATTATATTATGTACCAAATAGTAGAAATTTTGTTACAATATAAAGATATATCATAGATAACTATATAATAGTAAAATTCATGGTATTTTGTGAGATATAGTTAATGTGATTTCATCAATGGAAGTATAATCAAAAACATTCTTGATAAATAATTAAATGGTAGCAATAAATTATTTTCACATTGGTAACACTGAATCACAATACTATAGAAATAATAAAATTACATGAAGATTATAATATCCTTATAATAATGATATTAATGATATAAAATATCAAAATTCTGTATATACACTTCATAGAAAAATATAGGTGCATAACATGGCATGTGTCTCAATGAATGAAAATTGAGACAAAATAACATTACTATTTTGGTAACTTTTTTACCCTATAAACCAATAAAATAAATATAATTAATTATATACTTTAGTTTATATAAATATAAATATAAATATGATATAATAAATTCATGGTTAATATATAAACAACCAAAAATAAATGAGTGATGAATAGGGGATAATTTTCACATAATTTAAAGTGTGATTTGGAAACCCTTACACTATGTCATGAATATCATCATACATGTTAAAAAAAATTATATAATAAGTTTAATTTTATAATAAAACTACCATAAATTTTTTTATAAGATATCATTCCATATTTTATTTTATTATAAACATATATTACCCTTTTATTGTGAATTTATTGTTAATGTTACATTTCATGTAATATCAACTTTATTTTTTGTATAATATTTGACTTGTTATTTTTTTCCTATTTAATAGATCATTATTAAAATATTTACATAATGGAAAACAATATTCAAATATAATATATATTTAGTATATATATATTTATAATAATCTATAAAATATATAAATATGAAATGGAATACGTTTTTCACAGAGATGGTAGGTCGTACGTATGCATGAACACTATTTCTATTTTATTATCATATTGAAATAAATAATGTAAATGAAAAATATGAATATATATTTATAATAAATAAATTAGAATTATTATATCATATATATATTATACTTTTACAAAACACATCTCTTTTACATTTCATGATAAGTGTGCCCAAATCATATCTCTATGAGGAGGCGGTAGTCCACACAAAAACAAACAAATTAATCATATTTATAGAAAATAGAATGCATGGAGTTTTTTTATGTAAAAATAAATGAACCATAAATAGATAATATATATCATATATATCATATAAAAATTGTATTTACATCATAATTAAGAACCACTATAGGTGGTAATGTAAAATTGAATGACATCGTTTTAAGAGGCAGTAGTCTGCTGTACATATGAACAATCAGTTGGTAAATCATTTGATGGAAGAGTGTGTAGGTATAAGAATAAACCATAAACTAAAATATTACCAGTATATTTAGGATAAATAATTTATTATATAATAATGAAATAAAAATATCTTAATGTGTGTTGAAACAAATAAAATAGTCATGAGCGTCGAAGAATGTTACATCTTTTGCAGGTAAATTATTTTCGATTGAACCAAATGGATTTATTGGTTGGATTTCTAACCATATAAAGGATTGTATGATGAAATTATATATTGTGGTAGCTTATTTTATCTAGTTTTGGATCATCCAAATGAAATGATAGGTGTGAATAAGTGAGGTGTATGAGTTCCTTTTTATAATAGAGGATGAGTGGCATTCTTGTAAACAAAAAATTATAAATACTATTTAAGAGGCCGCACTAACATTATGTGACTCCAAAAATTTTAAATTTTTTAAAAAGGGAGTATATGGTCGATATATGTGCATACAATGGATTTTATAAATGTCTGTGGAGTATGTTTCTACTTATGTAAATCTCTAACCACTAAGAAAACTCATTTTCACCTTAATCACTGTTTTAAATTTTAATTACTTCTTATAATATTTGGTTAATAAAAGGTTAACTAACTAGATATTATAATTAATGATGGTAATGAATATTTACTTCATTATTAATAATTCCAAATTTTTATGTGGAAAAAATTTATTTTAAATTAATCACACAAATGTATTCAGAAAGAAATTTTTTAAAATGAAACATTCGAAATGAATATAAGGTATTTCTTCAATTTCAATGTGAAATTGGTTCTAATGTGAAATTGGTTCTGATGACATATATTTTCATAATTGATGTATTTTTTATGTAATTATACTTTAAAAAATATGTAATTTATCGTTATAATTATATCGCACATAAAAGTCATTTAGAATTGAAATTCAGTATTATTTATATTAATGGAAAAAATGATACTTTTTCATGAAAATTCCAACCATTCACAAAAATTAAATTATGATATTTTTCTATAATAAATGTAGTTTATTTTTTCAAATAATAATTTTAGAAGTGTCAAAATTTAAATTTAAAATGGATTCTCCATTAAATTGATATAAAATTACCTTTTATAAAAATACATATTTTTATTCATTAAATATGATTTATACTTATCATACACCAATAAATATTTTGGATGAGAATAAAATTATTTATTAAATATATAATATTTAAATTTAACTGAACATATTCATCAAAATTGGTTTTCGTAATTTATTGAGAAAAAATTGTGCATTGTACATAAAAAACTGTTTAAAAAAAGTAATTTTTGTGCGATTAGGGAATCCAAATGCCCATTTAAATTGAATTTTATACTCCCAATAAGGTAGATATCATATTGTCGTTGCATTGGTGGTCTTTATATTACCTCCTAACGCACCATTTGGATGGTATTAATTTATATATTCTCATAAAACAAAATAAATAAATAATTAAATATAAAATGTGTTTTCTCATGACTGAGGTGTCCAAACCTCCTATGCATAAAATATTTATACCTATATTAGTGTAAAAATATATTTTTGGACCTAATTGTGGTCTCATATTTTTCATAAGATTCTCTTTTTTGGATTTATTAAATTATTTTTTTTAAATATTCATGCTTATAACAATATATTTAATACTTTTATCATTAATTAGTCGAGGCATTGCAGACATCATTAACATGAACTTACTCAGTGATTAACAATGAAAATATTCAATTGAATATTCCAGAGTGTTAAGTGCGATTTTTAACCATCTATGATAAATTTAATAAAAATTGATATCTTTCACTAATAAATTATTATTTTCCACTTAATAATTGTTTATAATATGACTTTATGATTACTATAAAAACCAGGATGTTACAATTAGACCACTACATTGAATTATCATCCTCGAGAATCATATCTAGATTCTTTCTTGAACAACTTATACCACTGAGCTCAAAGATGAGACACGTGTTCTCTTTTCTCTTCCTAAATCTATCATTGTTTCCTCTGAATCTGGACTAGTGGTGTATTATTTCCATCCAATTACTCGTCACTTCAAAATATGTTCCACACTAACGCTCCTCACAATATGCATCAATTCCCAACCCAATATCCTCAAAAAATTTCACATGCACTAGGTTAGGAATGCACATCTTATATTTTGATACATGGAACAAGTCATATATTCATAGATATTGAGATATGAGGCCTCGATGATACACCAATACCCAAATAATATTACTAAATACATTATCAATTTCTTATCAAATTATAAATTTACCACCAACCTATAATATAATACGCTCTCGTGTTGCAGTTTCATGCCGTACTAGAGAAATGGATAAGTAGGGAAGAAAAACTCTACTAGTGAATCACGTCAAGATATAGCTCTCAAATTGAGTGAAAAAAAACAGCACTCAACCGGGAATAAAATTAAAATGAAGTTCTTTAAACCATACTTCATACGAAGGAAATATCGTTATCACCATCAGTTGGTGCTAGGACCATTTCATATAAATTTTTGTCATTAGAACAATGATCATTCCCACATCAGTCATGCGTCATTGTCGTCATGGGAGTCTCTATCCTCTTCTAATTTTATCTGTTCCTAGACTTTCATAAACTTATAGAACTCATATGGTATTTAATTGAGTATAAGAATCTAATATGGAAAACCATTCTACACCGGTGGTAGTCTACTACTGGCATCCTGCACGTGCTGTTATAAAGTCCCCATTTCCCACAATTATTTCAATTTTGTGAAAAATATCTATTATTACTAGAATATCCAACAGTCTGTAGATGTTACATTGTTCACAAAGAAAGAGGTATAAAAGTGTCGGTGTAAAATATTGGGCAAGGTCCCTAAATTAAAGTAATGAGGAAGGACTGCTTGTGATACATTATTCGGAAACTGTTGCCACATCTAGCACTGAAACAGGTCATTTCTCATTCCAAAAGTTGGTCACCGCTCAATGAATCAAAAGTGACTTCCAATCATCATTAATATTGGCAGAGATATCCAAGAAAAAAATATTCTATGAGTGGTCTCCTCCATCAAGAATGTGGGTCTTCTGTTTATGTTTGTTATGTAGCTATGGATTTATACAATACCTATCAAAAGTACGATGTGAAACCTGAATCTATGTCAGAAACCAAACTCATGGGATCTTCATGTAAGTGTTAAATTTCATGGAGATAATTTTTTCCAACTCATCTAATAAGTGATTATTTCTTATTAATAAAAAGTGGGTGGACATTATTAACCAATTGATGATCACTCAAACAGTATCCTAAAAACTTGGGGTCCTGGGTATTCTAGTCACAATGTTCATAGTAATTTATTCCACTTCCATATACGTATTCAATATGGATTCAATAGACCTCCTATATGGTGGTTCTCATAATCCACCCTGTAATAGGTATGGAATCAACGGAAAAACATAAAATGTTCCTCTTAATATGTGGCCACCAGATCTAACATCTGATGTCATGGAATATATTCATCACACTAGGATTTATCATTAACCTAGAGGTATGTAAATCCCTCATTAGTTCCTCTCTAATGGATGTAGGAACCAATATTCTTCTATAGACATTGTTCATGTTATTATTTTCCATCTTCCATCTATGTATCAAGTCACTTTCAATAAACCATTTTCTCATCGTATTACACTCTAGTTCTGATTCATGACTAGTACTAACCATTCCCATAAGGGAGGATACAATCTTATAAAGGTTATAAAATCAGATATCTATAATTCAGTAAGGCATCAACCATCCTTTCATCCAAAAATCACATCAAACTCCACTTCTACTCTATATATTTCACTCCATATTCATGATCATATTGCTACCTATGGCTAAGGAAATATACTAGAAGAAGTTTCATTCTAGGTGAATATGTCATCTCAAAGTCGAATTTCTATATATATGACCCAAAATCTTCGCCCATGATTAGGCCCCACTGTGTAAGATATATAAAATAATCTTGTGGTCTATGTAAACAATAATCCTTTCACCAAAAATATAATTAATCTAAAATTTCAGTTCATGTACTATTACTGCCAGCTCCAATTCATGCATAGGGTAGCTCTTCTCATGGTCCCATGACTGTCGAGACCCATATACTAATTCCTTTTTTCTTTTAATTAGTACTACTACCAGACGAACTCTAGATTCATCGTACTTCACTTCATATACAAACACCATGCTCAAAGAGAGTTAGTGGTAGATTTTTCATCAACAATATCTTTAGATCATGAAAATACTCTTCAGACGGATCTGACCATTCTAAAAGTTTACTCTCTTCATTTTCGGTGATGTCATGTGTTCTGATAGTCGGGAGAAGTCCTGGATAAACCATTGGTAGTATCCGTCTAATACTAGTAATCTCCTAATCACAAACACATTTCAAGGAAATGTATATTACATTATTTTAGGGAACATTTTTTATTTTACTAATATACAAGTTTTAGACACCACATGTGCATGTAAATTCACCTCCTTAGTCCAGATGTCACATTTTTACTGCTTTGCATAAATTCTATGAGCTCAGAGCATACTCAGAACTATCGCAATGTATTTAGAATTTTTTTCTAATGTTAGTGAGTATATTAGATTATATCCTCAACAAACACTATGATGAAAGCGTCCAAGTATATATGAAATAATTTTTTATTATAGAAATGAAAATTTATAGAACATTCATCTTCCTCATGAATAGAATCACCATCTACTCATGCATTTCATGTATAATCCCAAATAATTTCTTCAGAATTTCATATTACATAACATTAAACTAGTGGTACCTCAACAAATGATCAATTTTGGGGAACCATCATGCTCCCCTAGTTAAAAAGATCATTGATCCAGGTAATAGACATTGGTTCTTTACCATCACCTGGTAAACATCTAGAAATCATCACATTGACCATGAAAACAATCCGCCATCTAAAATTACCATAGGTGAATACCATATTGAATTATCTAGACTTATGAATTTCTTCTTCACCATGTTGTCCAGCTGAACCTAGAGATCATAATTTTGTTTGGCACTATAAGACACGAGGTATCAAAATTGAGGCACTCACAACATGATCCCAATCTATGCTTAACGTGTCAATTCTCCAGAGTAATCACTAGGTCAGGTGATCCCAAAAACATTTCAACCCATTATTCATTATCATGATATGTTTCCGTGATCTAGATGTATTATGAATACTAGAACTAAAAAGCATGTAAAACTCAACCATAATTCTGAGCACCTATGGCTAGGAATGAACTAATGAAATATGTTTTCTTGAATAAAAACCGATCCCTAAACTGAAAAACAATGGTTGGATTTTTCTCAAATGAATTATTCAACACATATTGTATTGATGAAGACACACACTTTGATGCTAAAGCATTTCAAAATTCTTCACAAGTAGTCCCATATGACACTGTAGAGGAAACATCTTATATAATGTGATGGAACATAGTTCATAAACAAAATAGGGTCATTAGGATAAACCCTAATCATTATAAAATTCATACAATGTTATTCTTAACCTATCTATGGGATCAATATTGGTTTTTCATGGAGTATACATTTAATCCATGGTATAACCCTCCTAGAACAAGAAACTGTATCTATAAATGCACGCTAATCACAATCATTATATACATATTAACACAACAACATTCTTGGTTCAACTGATTAATGACTATAATGATATATCACACAGAATTGTAACACATATATTTTTAAGAATAAAAACATCCTGAATAGATTGAAAAAATAAAGGCATTTAATAAATGATCTACTATGAAACAAATAATAGTTATATATCTTGTATGTGAAGCTACAAGAATAATATTCTTGATTGATAATGTTATAAATATTTTATACCTTATATAAAATCATGTGCCTCATGCTAGGTGAATGTAAATAATAGTAAAGAGTAAGAAAAAATCCTATTTTTTGGTAACTTGAAGGTACACTATATAGTTCCTGATAGACAGTTCCATAGTTTTCCCTGCCCTAGTCCTAACCATCCTAGCTCTTTTTTGACCTCTCCCAAACCAAGGATTAGAATCATGTTAGTAATAATATATCATGACCGTCTTTTACCATTTGGTAAAATCCCATCCAAAATAATTTGGTTGGATATGGAATGATTTGTTGCCTCATATGCGACTCCCCGTACACTATATATTACTGACTAGCAGAGAGGGAATCAAGTGAAATATTTTTGAGACAATACCGCTTGTTAAATGTCCTAGGAGTAGATAAAAAAAATATATAATAAATTAAAGAAAAAACACAGAAATTAAATATGACATACAATAAATGTAATGTCTCCCAATGTGGTGAGAAAAATCATGTAAGCATTAAAGAAAATTGATGTAAATAAATAGTCTTCTATGGATTGACCATGTGTCTATCCCGATCTAGTTATGATTAAGGATAATTTTCTTAGTCATCCACCATAGGGACCTTGCACTTCAATGGATCCCTACACATGAAATCTACAAGGGAACTGAAATTCCCAAGGAGGGTGTGAGTACAAGACTCGGTATGACAACACTAATGCACCCTAAACCTAATGTAATTAAGAAAATGTATACCATAAAAAACATTGTAGAATAAATACATAAAAAAATCGAGTGGTATTGTGCTAAAAAAGATTTCATAACCACTAGTCATACATTCTTTAAATATATACATGAATGGATAAGAACAATTTAAAATGAATCAATGATTATCCATTAGGCTAATGAATTATGTTTCTTGGTGACGTTGTATGATAATATCAATGCTCAATAAGAAGATATGTTTCTCTATGTGTAAAAGAGAAATGAGATATAATAAACATCCCTTAATCATATAGTAGATGTATTGTGGGACAACTATAAATTCTGTCCCTTAGCCATCTATACACACCATCGAGAATATATAATAGAGATTTAGAGCTAATTAATCCCCTCTTCATTCAGTGCATTCAAAGGAAGCATCATATATTGTA
Organism: Viscum album; assembly: GCA_963277665.1. NCBI lineage: Eukaryota > Viridiplantae > Streptophyta > Magnoliopsida > Santalales > Viscaceae > Viscum > Viscum album. The sequence continues at coordinate 1,726,627,464 of OY728119.1, read as the reverse complement.
ATCCATTGATCCCTCATCGTCAATCCTGAAAATACCACATCCAATAGATAACACATGTCATGATTGTCCGCTACATGATACACCAAAGAATCATCAAATTCCACACAATTAGACATGCACATACCAAGGCTTCATCATGCTCTCTCCATATTTCATGGATTGTTGGGATCAGTTATGTGCATCCCCTATCTAGAGGATAACACAAGACACAAAATTCCACTACATGGATTTCCATAGGCATCATCTTTTCCCTACCTCGTTCAATATCCCTTTATAATTATTCATGCACATCCATCCTCCAAAGGATAAAACAAGCCGACAATCCACTTATCATGGATTTATAACAAAATTTTGAGGTATACATAACATGGAAGGATATATTTGTGCATGAATAATCACATCATCATGAGTAAGTAGAACATTGTCTTAACATAATTACACACCAGTGTGAAAAAACATATAAAAATTACTCAAGACACACCCACATGAATTAAATATTTAAACGTCATTATGAATTATCTTTTTAATGAAAATCAGTTGTATATAATCCCAAAAAGCAAAGGAAATTCCATCTTCAATAGTTGGAAAAATCCTCTATTCATTTTTTCAAGCATCAGAGTGTCACGTCAAAGTCTTCAGTTATCAGCAAGTCAGTACATGTGGTTTATCAACGTTTTCGCAAGAATCGTTACATTTATTTTACTTCATATGTGATAAAACATCACATATTCAAATTATTTATCATTCTCAAAAGATTCTGAAATTATCCTTGAATTTATTACACATGCTCATAAATTCTAATCATCACTTTACCTTTTAGTATGTCATATAAAGTGACGATTCATGACATTTAATTTAATTTCTTTCACATGTGATGATAAATTAAACTATTATTTTTTCATTTTAAAAATATCACATGAAAATATAATTTATCATTTTTAAAATTATATTTTTCACACGAGATTTAAAATAAAAATATTATTTCATAATCTCATAAATATCACATGAATTGATAACATATTACATTTAGTTATTTTTATTTCATTTGTTAATAAATAAAATAATCACATTATCATTTCTTAAATATTAAATGAAATGATAATGTATTTATCACTTTTTTTCATAATTTAAAATAATAATTTATCATTTCAAAAATGGTCACAAAAAATGAAAAAGTTTTATAACATGCGTTGATAATTTAAATAATAATTTTTTCACATGAAATGTTAATTGAAAATTTTAAATTATCCTTTATGTCATCCTGTGTAATTAGAATTATAATTATTGTCATCAAACTATCTCATAAACTGATAATTATAAATTATAATTATAAATAAATTATAATGTGGGTTCATAATCATAATTTTTAATTAATAATTAAATTATCTTTTGTTATCGATAATTACATATTCAAGTTTTCATTTCAATTAATTGATGCTTTTTTTTCGAATATTACACTCTTATGATTATCTATTTATATACATATGTGTGTGTATATAGATATTGATATATATATATATATATATATATATAATTTGTTGATTTTGATTATTTATCATCAATAAATCATTGAAATTATCAATTAATAATTAAAATGACCATCCTTTGATAGTTTCTATAACCTTATCATGTGATAATCACCTCATAATTATGTTTTAATGTTTTCTATAAATTTATTGTCAAATGTTTTTTTGCAATAAACCACTACAATCACTTCTTAAAAATATATCATAATTATATTTGATAATTTTAGCTGATTTCAATTTTAATGAAAATAATTATAATTATACATTAATAAATTTTTAAGGAAATAAAATAATAATAAAAATAAAAAATAAGGAAGAAGTCACCTTTCATTGGAGGTTTTTCGCCATGATCCACGAGAGGGGAGGTGCCCTTGGAGGATTCCCCTTCGGTGTTCGTTTTCTCTTCTGAATACTTTAATCGTGAAGTAAGGAGGATCTCGGTCGGGGTTCCAAGATTATATAGGGGTTTCACCGTGTGAATCGCTAAATATTTTTAACACTAACAATAACATTCTATGTGAAATTAAAACACATTTTTTAGTCTATTAATTTATGAAATTATGGTGGCGGATTCATTTAATCATACATAGAATCATGATTTTGGTTTTTATTGTGGTCGAAACATATTTATTTTACTTAAATGGTGAAAATGGCGTGGGAAATATGGTGGTGGATAAGATGAATGAAAAATTCCCCCTTTAAATTTAATTAATACTTTTTTTAATAAATTACCTATTTGAATCAATTTAATGATATATAAATTGTTATTAAAGTCTTCGATTGAACCTAAATAACATTTACCACTTGGTTAAAACCCTCATTCTGGAAACAATGATGGAGTCATAATTTCTATGTGACACTCTGTTTGTGAGTTATTAAATAATTTCCAATAATTTAATATTTAGAAACATTAATTTAAAAAACATTTATTAAGGATTAGAGAATCTATATACCTACTGACATCAAATTTTATATACCCACTGGGCTAAAAATATATTATGTATCCAACAATGGTTGCAGTTTTACCACCTGATAAATTGTTGGTATAATATTAATTTATTTATTCAAAAATGGAATAAATAATTAACTAAATATAATAAATGTGCTCTTCTTGCGTGTGAGGAGTCCAAAAATCTAGTTTCTATAATGCGTATTCCTCTCTAAGGGAAAATATCATGTTTAAGACCGAACTGTGGTATCAATTTTATCATACAATCCACTATTTTGGATTTATTAAATTATTTTGAATAAATTTCCTACGATTAAAATAATATATTTAATACTATATTTCTATCTTTTCTGATGATTTATAATAATCATAAAAATTTAGTAACTAAATATTAAACTTTAAAAATATTCAATTGAATATTCTAGATTGTTAACAAGGATTTTTACACATTCGCGATGCGTTTAACAAATATCTAGTCTTTTTGCAGATAAATTATTGTTTTTTACACATAATTATGTATCATAAGAGGCCATTATAATTATTATAAAAATCGCTGTTTTACATTTTTGAAATTATTAAATCCCATTAAAGATGTGGTAGTTCAAACATTTACAAATGAAGTTATGGTATTTACAGAAAATGGAATGAAAGAAGGTTGTTTTATGTAATAACTCTAAAAGAATAAATAAATCATATAAATCATATATATAATATAAAAATAATATTTCTATAATAATTCCTCACCATGAGAGGTGGTAATGGATAAAATGAATGATTCCTTTTCATGATGTTGTAGTTAGTCATACACATGAACATTATGATCATTACCCATTTGACGGATGCATCTCTTGGAAGAGGTAGAACCCCTAGAATGAAATCATAATAGTGTATTGTGGGTAAAAAATTTATATTATAATCATTTAATTAGAAGAACATAATGAGTAGTGAAATAAAAATAAAATATATAATCTTATGGAATAAGGTTGCCTCTTTTTAGGATAACTCATTTTGCATTGAACCAAAGAGAATATTTGGTTGGATCTATTCCCATAATGATGCTTCAAGGATGAGAGTAAATATTATGGGAGAATATTTGGGTAGGGTTGTAATGAGATAATTGTTTTGATAGGTGTTAATAAGTGAGGGGGTGAGTACCCTTTTATAGTCGATGAGGAGTGGCATTATTATAAAAATGAAAAGGTAAAAACTATTGACTGTATCCCATATATCTCGTACCTTTTATAATTTTCCATTTTAATGAAATGGAATATATGATTGAGATATGTCTATGTAATAGAATTTAGACTTTTCTGTAGGGTATTTGTCCCCTTATGATAATGTTTTACCACTAAGTATTCTCATTTGATACTTAATTCACTGAAATTTATTTTAATTAATTTCATTAATCCTCTTTGTCAGAAATATGTAAATCTATAAAGATATTATAAAATTTTTTGACTCCAAATATGGAATCAATTTTTCAAATTATGAAAAAATATGTGGAAGAGATTTATTTAAAACTAATCCCACTTATGTGCCATGAAAAATGTCACTAAAAGAAAAAAAGTACAAAAGATTGAAATATTTTTTTTATAAAATTTATATTAGAATTTTGATCCAATGAGACATATATTTATTAATTTATTTATAATTTATAAAATTATAATTTAAAACTAAATTAATTTATTATTTATCTATATTAATAAATATGATGAAAGTCAGTTTTGAAATAAAATTCAGTATTTTTCAAAATTAATCTAAAACGAAACTCCTCATAAAAATACCAATAAATCACCCAAAGTAAAATTTGATATTAAAATTTAAAAAAATTACATAATATTGAAAAAAAAATTTATAAAGGTGTTAGAATATAAATTTAATATGGGTTCCCCATTTAAAGGTGGTAAAACTAACTTTTAGAAAAATACAACAATTTATTTACAAAATTGGATTTATTATATTATTATCCCTACCAAATCTGTTGGATGAGTATAAAAAATAATTATTGAATATATAATTTATATATATTTTTGGAAACATTCATCCAATGTGTTATTTTAATTTAAGGATATAAAATATTTTTTGTGTGTAGAACTATAGTTTTATTAGAAAATTTTCATCATTATTTTATTATAGTTCATACATTCATTTCTAACAAATTGATAATCAAAGGATTTATATTATATACATTTTTAAATAATATTTTTACAATTAATTTATTCTTATTTGTATATTCAATTCCAATGTATTAGTGTTAACGATATTATTATTCTAATAATAATATTACTAGTATATAATAATTTGGAAAAACATGAGCTTTCATTTGATAAAATATATCAAAGGAACATGAAATTGTGTATAACATAAGCCAAACATTGTGTTTGAGGTGAAAAATGTTAATCTAATTATTTCATGTAGTATAAGCACAACATTGAGTTACTTATAATAAATGAAAACATATGATTTAATATAACATAAGCTATATTCAATGTTGTATAAAATGAAAAATATTAAAAATATTAAACTAATTATAAAAAAATTATTTCACAGAATATCAGGGTGTTACATGATGTATGGATATCAAATGGTTTTTTTCCTAGCCTATAGGTCATTTTTACCCATATCATTTTACCATGATAATCAAGGGTCCGGACAAGCCGACAATAAAATTTATTAAATTAAATGTATGAGTATAGAGTTTGGAATTATAGGGGGATTACCAAGGTAGGAATAAACAACAAAACCCATATCATCCTTCACCATTGGTGAACAATACTCATGAACCATGATGGACCACGTAGTACTCATGTCAATGATTCCTCTCTTTGATGGTGCATCAAAAACCATATTTTCTTCTCTGTAGATATGTGTTGATGCTAAATTAATATTAATTGACTGGTTAAAACGTCTAATCCAATGGGAAAATTGTATCTAGGGAATATTCCTAGTTCTTGATTTGATATCAATAAAAAATGTTCAAAGTCTGATTCAATCTAAGAACATTCAACTTATGAAAGGTTATAGGATTTGTAGTATAAATAATGTCCCATAATTCTGATTCATATGCAATTCCCATCCATGTTAAATGTATGAAGCAACCATTGACAAATTCATTTTCAACATAACATGATAATTGAATTTTAATACATCTACTATTCATTTTTTGAATGAAATTATGTTTTCCCTTTTTAACATCACATTTTTTATCTAATGTGGAATCAATATTCCCAAATTAAAATGACATAATTGAAAAAATCTAATTTAAAATTAATCATGTACACAGGATGAGAAAGTGGGGTTTTAATTGAAAATTTTCAAATGTTTATAAATTTTTTATATAATTATTAAATATAAAAATGTTTCCACTAACATAAATCAGAATAAATTTTATAAATTTTAATTATTTTTTCGTAAAAAATATAAAAAATATAGTTTTCATTATATATAATTAAAATAAAAATTATGTTTTCAAATAAAATTTATTATTTTTAACTATTTAGCAAATTATTAAATATTTATTTAAAATCACAATAATTCAACCAAGAATAATTTTGAAATTCCGATATCAGAAAAAAATATATATTAAAATTAATTTTAAATATGTGGTAGAAATAATTTTTAAATTAATTGTGCAATCATAACAGAAATGTTTTTAAAAAAAATAATAAATTTTTATAAAAAAAATATTTTTTCTTGTAAATGTGTTTATTTAATATATAATTAATATATAATTTACAAAAAAAAATTCAAGGAATAATTTCTATAATTTAGTTAACCCTTTTCTTTCCAACCACTACAATGGCTAGTAAATAACCATGTTATTAAATAATAACTTTCATAATATTTTTTTGTTTGATAAAACTATTTTTTGTGTGTTAAGATAGATATTGAATAAACTCATTAACATGTGTATCGTAATATATAAAAGAAATTAAATTTATACTAAAATAAATATATTTTAAATTATTGGATTCTATATTATATTATAATTTTGCTATAGGATATTGGAAATTATATTGAACAAAGGGTTATTCATTTATAATTTGATGATGTTATAAGTTGGTTTATTTCATATTTTCATACTAAATAACTTAAACAATCATGTTATTGAAACATGTTAAAAAATATGTTAGTCATAAAACATTTTATTATCTCTATTTCACCCATTATATCATATTAATTTTTTTATAATAATACATGACTATTTATGATCACCAATCAATCTCATTATTGTTTCAACTAAAAATTAGGATTTATCCTAATATGAACCTAAATTAAAAACTTATGTTTCAATTTTAAAATCATTTATTAACGGACATAACTATTTAAAATGATGTAAAAAATGTTTAGTGTCATTGGATATCATTAAGTTGATAAGGAATCTATCATTCATTATTTTTTTACAAAATATTATAATACATATATTGAACAAATTAACATCCTATGAAAAAACCAGTAATTTTATAAAAACCCATTACATTAATAAAAATTATAAAAATTCATATGATTTATGATTTCAAAATAAAAAAACATATTTCCTAGTTATAATGTATAATTTATATAATAACACATAAAATAGCTTTCATGTTTTGACATTGATATAAAATTATACTATTTTTACTAATAAAGACATTATTACTTGAGTTATTGTTTATAATATTTATATTTCAATAATCTGGATTGTTTTAATTTTTTTCATAGGATATATTTTAATAACAACTTTTCAATATTTTATTAATATTTTTAATTAATTGATTCATATATTTTTTTAATTCTATTGACCATTTCATTAATGTATCTATTGAATATTTAAGCCTATAAATATAGATACTTGTATTGTTGAATAACTAAAGGGATTTATAATTTTGTTTGTTTTTTGATCCATTAATTAAATTGAATATAAGAAATCATATTTAATATAATTTTAATCCCAATAATATTTTGAATATTATATTGTAATTCAATATGATGTGTTGGATAAATAATCACAATATACATGAAATGGCAATTATTTTAACTTGGATTAAATTTCACATGTGATGTACTACCATAAAACTGGATAAGTACAATATCTGAATTTTTTGAAACCAAATATTATATAGTTACTATAGAAAATATTGATAGAATTATAAATTCAATCAGTGTGGTCTTTTTTAGAAAAATATGGTGATGTATATTTTTAATGAAAATATATCATAAATTTTAGCAACATATTTTCTTTGTTGAATATTATTAAATGACCATATCTATTCACTAATGAAACATATAGGTCATGCATTTCACAAATTTTCACCAATATTGAGCTCATATATTTATAATATAATATATAAAATTTATTGTGATGTCACAAACTGAAACACATAATTCATTTTGTCTAATTATTGATTTGAAAATTATATATTTCCCAATTAATTTGAAAAAAAAAATTCCATAGATTGATTTACGGTTAATGTTAGTTTTAATGGATTCCATGAAGTTCTATTTTGGAAATGGTATTGAATCATATATTATTGGAAAAAATCATTATATTATAAACTTGTATAAATTAATATTTTATATATGAGAAGGTAAATAAAGAATAGAATTTATCAATCAAATAATTGGATGAAATATTAATTACATTAATATAAAACATATTTAATTATGTTATGCAATTCATAATGATATCATGAATACCATATGTATGGGGATTTTAATGTATCTTTTAATATATTTTGTAATTAAGATAAATTTTTTAAATTCATTAAGACTATTCTCACACCCCATGTAATTATAATGATGTATATTTTGGTCATATTTTAAATATCACATTTCAATTACATTCATTATTTTATTAATTGTAGGTTTTATAATATTCATGTAATCAGTCATGAAAAAAATTAAATGTTTTGAAATTTTAAATTAATCATTACATTTAAAAAATAATGAAATCCAATTTAATAATTTTACATGTTTTTTTAATTTTAAAAACATGGGAAACAATATGCTAAAAGTTTTTGAACAATTATTGTAAATGAAGTTATTATTTCTCATCAATTTTTCAATTTGGTAAACCAAATTGAAGAAGAATAAATAAGTTATTTAAATTAAGATATGATTTTAAATAAAAATTAATTTTGGTGTTTGTTTTTTGATTCATGGTCATCATTGAATAATATTATATGGTATAACATTTTTAATCTATTGAGATATTAGAAATATTGTTGATACTATTGGTTTTTAATTTTTTTTTTAATATTATCATCTGCACATCCATGATGTGTGGGATTTCACTATAATCATTTTATGAAATAAAGGTTGTATAAAAAATTCATACATCCTATTTATTTATAAATAGATTATTTCGAAAAAATATCATGAATATGCCTATTATTTTTTATGATTATTAATTGATCAATAATTATGAACATTTTATTCGACCATTGTTTTCACTGTCAATAAATTATCAATGCACACTATAATGAACTAGATTTCCCCCTGCATTTTTTTGTAAAATTTTTGTTCTTATTGTGTTCTTGGGTGTCATACTATTTTATTGTGGGGGTTTTCTGAAAATCTTGTTTCACCCAACTATTTCAACATAATGGTCGCACACTAAAACGATGGAACTGTAACAGTAGCACACCGAAATGGAGGCACTCTAAAGTTGACACACCATATCAGTGTCACAACGAAATGGAAGCACAATAATGGTGGCACCATGATAGTTCCACACTAAAACGGCGGCACACCAAAAGATGTCTCACCCTTTTCCGAATTTCTATTATCCTGAGTTATCCTAGTTTCACCCTCTTACATATTATTTAACGTTAACTAAGTTTAAATCATTACATGGGATTTTTTAGGGAATTTCTATGGAAAATAATTATATCTTTAATATCATAATGTCGGAGGATATTTTAGATACTCAAACCACCTGATCTTGACGACAATCTAATGATAATGTCTTTTGGAAACTGTTATTACTTTAATATTGGGTCTGTGTCCTCAATGCCAGGATCTTCCATTCCTAGTGAGTTTTTTGTTTCCCCTTTGTGATTGTTTAACCATTCTACCAAAACAATTCACGCACATATTCTAGAGCCCCTCATGCTCAGTTTTTTAGGTTTTCCCACTACTGGCATAATCCCCTGTTCTTTGCATTGGATGGAACATAAATCCTTGGATCATCCATGTAGGGATTTATTCTTCCTCTTTTTGTTTTTACATCATGCAGGGAAGGTGTACAAATGATTCCTCATGAATAATGGATGAATTCATTTTTGTAAAAAATATAAAAAAGGGATGGGGATGATGATAATAAAAATATAAAAAGTTATCTTCTAATAATGGGAATGAAATTAACGATGGGTTAACATCGATCACATTTTTTGTTTTCTATATTTGGTTATTTTATGGTATTTATGGTTGTTTGTCTTCTGAAAATCATATTTTTTGGTTCTCTTTTCGGGAACACAGATGATGTTCTCTTTTTGTGGGTTGATTTAAAAATGGTTGCAACATTAAATGTTCCTTATCATGTAAACATGGTTAATTTAAATGGATTCATACATATAAAAACCCAAGTATGATCACCCCTATTTATTAATTGGACTTAAATTAAAATTTCTATCAAATCTATGTATTTCTTGTTTGATAGGTGTGGATAAGTGTTGTGTTATGTTGAGTTTTGTTCCCTTTTGTGTGTTTTCTGGTTCTACCATTGGGAGCATGATTATGGGTACATGGATGGATAGAGGAGTTGGATCAGTGAGAAGGGTGTGGAAATTGTGTGCATTGGGGTTGTGATTTCATGGTATTTATAGTGGGTTTTGCATGTTGGGAAGTACCTGTGGTGTGTTGGAGTCTTCTGTTGAGATACTGATTGATTTTGGAATTTATGGACTTGTAGGAAGTGGAACATTTTCTTTTTGTGATGTGTCCATGGATCGACGTTGGGTTGTAAGATAATGATGTAGTTAAGAACATTTTTGTAGTGGGGATACATCTGGGAATTGTTTTGGTAGTGCTGCAGTAGGGCTTTTATGTGAGATAAGGATGGTGCGGTATAAATTTTAAGTATGGTAGTTTTTAGTGTTTCAATGAGGGTATGTTGTGGGATTATAAATATGGTATTTTGTATTTTTGTTAATTTTATGGTTGGTATTTTTAAGTAAGTGCTAGAATAAATTATGGTGAATCCCCTTAAATAAATAAATGACATGTGGTTAAATTAAATGGTGTTGGGTTCATGATTGGTGGTGGTTGTTGTGTGGTTGTGCATTTAGGAATAACAACAAAAGTAGTACTAGTGTGTTGGTTTGTTTTGTTGTTTTAAAGTCATAGGCTAGGATGAGTGTTTTCTTACCTATATGTATAAATTTTAGTTGTTGGTGATTTCTATACACACCCCACCCTTTTTGGCACGATGTGCCGAAAACCCCCATTATATGGGGGAGGGTGTCTTTTCCAACATCTCAGTGAGAATATGGATGGTTGGTCACTCATTTTATTCCTTTCACCCTCTTTTGGGTACATACTAATTATGTGTATCCAAGAATTCTATTAAGGATTGAGGCTTACCATAGTCACAGATCCTTCTAGGAGGTTTGTTGTGGTCTACAGGCCAAGGTATTTGTGGGTTAGGATTGTTTTCCAAAGTGTCTTTGGGATGAGGCACATGTGTCTCTTAGTGAGATGAGTGGTTGTTGGGGCCCAAGTGACTATGGACAGGTTTGTGATTTTTTGAGGCCCATGTGTGTGTAGGTCGGTTGTGACAGTGAGATTGAATATGAGAATAATGGTATTATTATAACATTAGCCATTAGGGATGAGTTATTAACCAATAGGAAGATAGTGTGGTGTACCCAAATATTGATGTGCTTATACTAATAACTTAATAGAAATGTATTATTTGGTGAGAATTCTTTAGTGAGGTCAGGAGGGTTAGTATTCCATGGTAGGTGATTTGTAGTTCTATTGTTTTCTCATATGGACATTAGTATGTTTCCCCCACATGGGAATGTGTATCTTTTGTTTCCCAACTGAGTATACTCGTATACTCACCCTACTTATATAAATAAATTTTGATGATTCTAGGAGGACATTGAAAATCATGCAGTTCTTTTCCAGATTGGATGTCAATTTTATTTGATTTTTTATCTATGTCTCTTTTCTTTTAGTACAACACATTGGATTATTTTTGTACCATTAATTATCTATACTTTTGAACACACATATGGGAATGAATATTGTCATTACTTTTAATTTTATTATTTGGGTTTTCCTAGGATTTATCATCTTATCTCTCTATCTTGTTCTATAAAATGAGTTATTCCTTCCAATTTATGTGATATTATAAGCCCTTGGAGTTATTTTCTACTTTGCGTCCTATTGATGGTGGGACTCGGGGTTCATTATCTCTCCATCTCGAGAAAGGAAGGGTGTGTCACTTTTTTGTCACTTCTCTAATCTTGAATAAGTTGCATAGTGACAAAATGAAATCAAATGGAGGTTGAGGGATATGATTGAGTTAGAGATATATACAATGAGAGTCTCATGGGATGGTAGGAAAATAGTGTTAAGTGACCCTGGTTCAGGAAATAGGCCAAGGAAGATGGGCTATGACATGGGATTTTAGTTCCCCTTGTGATCTAATGAGAGATGATGGAACAAATAAATGACAAAATGATGCTGCACTAATTTTAGGGTACATACCCTAAAAAGGTACATGAATCATAATGACTATTGTTCTTATTTTAGTTGGTTGTTTTATAAAATTAAATAAAAATTAAGAGTTAAAATGAATTTAAATGAAAATTTCCATACTATCAGGGCTTAAGAGTTCTATGATTCCTTTTTAGATATAGACCCTAGACATACCACACATCTGGTACGAGTAGTTAGGACCTAGTAGGATGACCAGGTTAATCGGTAGAGGACAGATCAAGTGGATGTGGATGACCAATGGCTAAAGATGATTCATTCCTTCCAGTAGGAGACATTGGGAAAGTAAGAGTGTGGTGTCTTAGATATGGAGACGAAGAGTTGTATCAACGATATGATAATAAAATTATTATTGACATGGGTTCTGATGGAGTACTGGGTTCTTATGGTAATGATCCAGAATCCAGGAACAGTGCGTTAGTGGTGGACACTTTACCTTAGTGAGAGAACGAAGACCGATGTCTCATGGGCTGACTTTGAGATGGAGTATCTGGAAGAATTCATTTCATCCATGATGAAGGCCTAGAATAGGAAGGATGATATATCCCTATAGAAAGGGAGTATGTCAGTGAGGTAACAAGGATCAATTTCAAGAATCTACGACACTTTTATTTGGGTCTCATTCTGGATGGGGAGTCATGGTTTAATTGCATGGAGGAGGCACTTCAACCTTCTCTTTATCTTGTTGTCACTTCATTTATTCTTCCAACATACATTGAAGTTCAGAAGATGGTTGAAGTAGTGGAGGGGATGCAATCATAGGGAGGTGTACCACAATAGGGGATTCATATGAGTTCATCGATGGGGAAGGTAGTCAGCTGTTGGTCTCTGACATCAAGGCCTTCTAGGATTCAGCCAGTTGGGAGTATGCCTCAGTAGATCTAATTATGATCTCATGGTCCTCACCCTTTCGTCCTAGTTTTGAGAACGAGGTGATTTTTTATGGGGACCATGTGAATATTAAGAACATATTCCCAGTTTGATCTCAGTATTGTGGGGTTGGGAAGGTTCAACGCCCACCACAGAAGAAGCAGTTTCAAATCAGGACTTTCCAACACTGGGGGAAGCAAGCTCTTGCTCCACCGATGGTAGACGGGGCTAAAGGATTCTAAAAATAGGTTCCTCCTCAGGGACCTCATCTAGGTTTTTTTCACAGAGGAGTTTGATAATCAATGGGTATATGAGCTTGGTTTGGGTAGTTTCAATCGAAATAGAATGAAATTCCACTGAGGCTGGAGGTTGTTTGAGGAATGATCAGTCTACCTAGTACCCTTGTGTGTGCTTTGTTTGATTCAAGAGCTTCTCATTCCTTTGTTTCACCTATCCTATTCCATTCCCTGGGTCTAGACGTATAGTTAGTTTCCATTCCCCTAGTGTTGAGTATTGTATATTGAGCATAGACCATCCTGTTCAACATTTTTTGGGGATGCAGAATGTTGTTGGGACCACATCAGTCTAAGGGGATCTCCTTCTACTATAGATGCATCTATAAAAGGTCATCTTTTTCATCTAATAGTTGTTCTATATGTGTTTCATTATCGACATCTTTCAGAGAAGGGTTATTTTCTCATATATGGGTGGCCCCATGAACATTCCATTGGAGAGAGAAGTTTCTAGGTGGCCATCCATCATATGGAGACTATTATTTCTTTATTAGTCAAGATGTCAGTGCAATTGATAGACATAGAGATTGGATTATTCTAAGGGTTTTCAATGTGTTACCTTATTTCTTCCCTGAAGAGGATTTTACTCTACCCCCTCGATGTGATGTCGATTTTGGGATAGACCTTCAACCCGATGACCACTCGATTTTAATGGATCTTTTTTTGGACGGTTCCATCAGAGTTATTGGAGTTACAGATTAAATTTGATGACCTGATGAAGAAGTGTTTTATCAATCTGAGTGTGTTGCCTTGGGTTTCTCTAGTTTTTTTCGTGAAGATGGATGATTAGGGTCAAGGACTATGTAATGACTACCAAAGACTAAACCAGGTGACAGTCAAGAACTGTTATCCCCTTCTGAGGATCAATGATCTTTTCAACAAATTAAAAGAATTATGTTGGTTCTCTATTCTTGATCTTTAGTCTAGGTATCACTGGTTTATGGTGAATAAGGGTGAAATACCGAAGACAGCATTTAGGTGATGTTATTTGAAATTGTAATTTATTATCATGTCATTCATTGTTACAAATTCTCCAACAGTGTTCATGGGGCCCATGAAATCTGTTTTTAAGAGTACGTAGACTGGTTCTTCATCATTTTCATTAATGGAATTATGATCTACACAACCTCATATGGGGACCACGCCAAGCATCTTATGATAGTCTTGGAGGTCCTCTAACACCACCAGCTATATATAATGTTTTCCAGGTGAATGTCTTAGACAAGAGAGGTACACATCCTTGGACACATGGTTTCTTAGCAGGGGATGTTATTGGACCCTTCAAAGGTTGATGTAGTCGATTCATAGGTACCACCGATGAAAGTGGTAGATGATTTTATTTTATTGTTTTTAGAATGCTACTACCAGAGGTTCATACACAACTTCTCTTGGGTTGCAGCTCTGTTGACAGCATTAACCAGACATGGCCATGCCTACCTATGCAGAGAGCAGTTTTGGGCAGCCTTCATCTATCTGAAGGGTAAATAGGTCAGTTCTTTTGTGCTAATGTTTGAAGAAGTATGGGTGTCTTTTTAGGTATTTTGTGATGATTTTGGTTTATGATTGGGGTGTGTGTTGATGATGAAGTTGGTAGTGCACTCTTATGGGTCTAGGAATTTACGTCCTCATGAATGTAACTATAACACCCATGTCATGGAACATGTAGTGATCAGTGGTGATTTTTTGTCTTTATATAACACAAGAGATTGTGGTATATATTTTCCCTGCGAGACATGAACTCGAAACTGTGAATGTGGATAGAATTTCTCCAGTACAACAAATTCTGAATTACATAAAATGTGATAATGGGAAATGTTGTGGATGATTATTAGAGAAATAAGTTATAAAAGGAGGATGTTTAGGAAGCCAAAGATTCTAGGAAGGCTTTGGAGGGGTTGGTCATATTTCTCCTTGATGTTGGGGAGGAAATTGGTAGAGGTTATCGATTTTAGATGACATTGCAGTCTTCCTTGGAACAGAAGGTGGGGGAGTCCGATTGGGGAGACTCAGAGCCTAATGTGATGCATGATCATGTTATACAGGGTTATTCTCTAGAAGTATTGTCACAGAATAGTTAGAATCAATTGTTGTTTTGGGGGAACCTATTTTTACTAGTTATAATGAGCGAGGTACTTCTCTGTGAGTTATATTTCCCTCCACCTGGCGGTACACCCAAGAGATTTTATGATGTACCAAAGACTGAGGGAATATATTTGGGGTCCCATGGTGAAGCAAGCAGTGGTGGAGTTTATGGAAAGTTTCATAGTGTATCTATAGGTGAAGGATGAGCACCAAATACCCAGTAGTCTGTTGCAGCACTTAGATATTTTGGGTAGTGGTAGATCAATTGACCCTGTAATATAACTTATAGTAAAACTACGAGTCATGAATAGTAGATTCCTCAGCACATAGGTATATAGGTGACGTGGTGAAATTGTATTGATTTCAAAGATACATCAACTGTGATGAAGATACATGCTTTACCTCACAAGTCAGGATGTGATTACAACATGATTTTTTCACCCAGATATATCTCAACACTACCTTCCACCATCAGACATATGGGAAAATAGAGAGGACCATCCAGATTTTATAGGATATGTTGCGAGCATGTGTTCAATACATTTGAGGATCTTGGGTATGATAATTTCCTCCTATAGAATTTTATTAAAATAACATATATCATTATACTATTAGAATGGAACCATTCAGAGCCTTGTATAGATCACCATGTCGTTCACCATTATATTGGGAAGTGGTTGGGGAGGTAGCTGTTCTTTTCCCAGAGTTAGTGCAGAATACAACCGAGAACGTTCATGTTGTGTGTGAGAGGATGAAGGTGGATCATGATCGACAGAAGTGGTATGATTGTCACAGGAGGATTCCCTTAGAGTTTGAGGTTTGAGACCATATTATCATTAATTTTTCCCCTTTATGTGGGAAATAGAGTTTTTGAAGAAGAATAATGCTTTCTCCGAGGTTCATCAGACCATTAGAGGTGTTTGGATGAGTTGTCGAGGTGGCATATGAACTAGCATTTCCACCCTAGTTATAAGGGAACCAAGATATCTTCCATGTCTCTCAGCAGTATCTGTATCTAAATAATGAATCCCACATCATTGACAAGGGAATGATTTATTTCAAGAAATACTTGACATTTTTTGAGCAGCTAGTAAGGATTAAGGGTCCATAGGAGAATGTGCTCCATGTATGGATCATTCCTTTGGATCATGTTCTATGGAGGCATGGTGGCCTCGAGGGGAGTACATGGGTTTAGGAGGCATATATGTGTTCCCAACACCATTAGTGGTTCTTATTTTTTTTTTAACATTTTTGATTTTCCTTGTGATGCAATTCATAAACTCATTTTCTATCAGTTGATTTGTTTTTTATTTTCTAATGTTTTTGAAAAATTCAGACATGTGGAGGGGGGACCTAATCACTAATCGTGATGCATTATTGTGTACACGATTAATCCCATACAGGTGAGTCAGTGATACTCATTGTGGATAGTATCTTGACATAGGGTAAGGAGCTCTCTAATCAATGAGTCTGGACAATATGACCCTTGGTGTTTGTGTGGTTTCTTGGGGTATGGGATCCCAAGTTTTTTTATAGTTGTTCAAGAGATAGATTTCATGGTTTTCTCTATAGTATTTGAACAACTCATAGTTGTTTGTCCCTGATAGGTATCATAAGGTATGTTTTTTTGAACCCCACTTTCTTTCGATTTTAGTTTTCAATTTTTGGGTATGTGAATTGTTTGATAGGTATCTGATGCAGTGACTTACATTTCCCTTAGGCTTTCCATGTAGGAAATCTAGTTCTTCTGGTGTTCTATAGGGACAAATTGGTTTGTTATGGGGGATTCCCAAAAATCATGTTTCTTTAAATGAATTCTCCTTAATGGTGGAACACTAAAATGATGGCACCATAAAAGTGACACACCAAAACAGTGGCACTATAATTGTGGCACCATGATTGTTCCACACTGAAATAGTGGCTCACCAAACTGTGTCTCACCCTTAACTGAATTTCCTGTTTCATGAGTTTTCTCGGTTTCTCCCCTCATACATCTTACTTTATGTAAACCACATATCAAGCCTTATATAGGTGTATTTGGAGGTGTTTAGAAGGATATTAATTAAATCATTAATATCTTAATGTCTCAGGGTATTGAGATACTCAAACTACGTGATCTTGAACATGATCCCATGACAATGAATTTTAGAAATATATCTTCCATTAATATAGAATATGGCTCTTCAGTGCTGGGATATTACCTTCATAGTGTGTTGTCTATTTCCCCTATTTGTTTCTAGAGGCATACTCTCTCAACGATTTGTGACCCTTTCCAGGAACCCCTCTGTCTTAATTTCCATGGAGTTCCCTGCTGCTCGCACGATCATCGGTTCTGTCGACAAGGAGGAACATTGTTCATTTGATCATCCTTGAAGGGATTTATTTTTCCTCCCTTTATTTGTGCATCATACAGGGTGGGTGTACTAGTGGTCCCTCATGAAGATGAACTTAATCCTTTTCATTAGAAATTTATAAATAAGGTACAAAGATGTTGATAATAAAAAGATAACAAGACTTTATATAATAATAGGCAAAAAATTGTAGATGGGTATACTTTGATTACATGTTTTATATATTATATTTTGTTATTTTATGTTTATTATGTTTTTATTTCATCTGAAAATCATGGTCATTGGTGGTCCTTGCATGCACAAGAATGATGTTCTATTTTGTTGAGATGTTAAAAAAATTGATGTAAAATTAAATATTCCTAGTCACATACACTTGGTTAATTGAAATTGAAGTACCAAAATAAAAACACTATTGTGATCACCTATATTTATCATGTGGACTTAAAATATTTTTTTTCAAATCTAAATATGTCATATTTGATATTTTTGGCTAAATGATGAGTTTTTTTTTTGGTTTTGTGACCTTCTGTGAGTTGTGTGGTGCTTCCATTGAGTGCATGATTATGGTTACATATGTGGGTGAAAGAGTTGGCTCAGTTACAAGGGTCTGCAACATGTGTGATGTACAGTTGTGGTTTAATGGTGGGTTTTTTGGGTATGATGTGTAGGGTGCTACGTATGGTTTTTTTGGAGTCTCAGGATGAGATACTGATTGATTGTGGAATAGATGGACTTGTAGGTTGTGTGACTACATTTTTTTGTGTTGTGGCCACAAAGTGATGTGGGATAGTATCATTATGGTGTGGTTATAAAGTTGTTATGTAGTGGGACTACAACTATTAATTTGTAGGGCAGAGGGGTTGTAGGGCTTCGTTGTGAGAGAAATATTGTGTGGTATAACATTGAATAATGTTAGTTGGTAGTGGTTGGAATGGGGGGTGTAGTGGGACTACAAATCAAGTTTTATTATTTTTTTGTATGGTTATGGTTGGTTGTTTCCTGATAGTGAAGGAATAAATTATGTTGAATCACCTTATATAAAAAAAATGGCATATGGATAAATAAAAATGGCATTCATTTTTTAGCTTCATAGTGACTATTGTGTGGTTATTCATATAGGGGTATCAACAACTGTTATATAGGTGGGGTCAATTGTTTGGTTGTCTGAAACTCATTGGTTGGGATGAGGGTTTGATAAACTATATGTACAATTTCTAATTCTTTTTGATTTCTATATACACCCCACCCTTGTTGATAACCATCTTTAAAACTCCCTAATTTAATGGGGGGAGGGTGCCATTCCCAACATTTCTATTGGAGAAATGATGGTTGGTTACTAATATTATTACTTGTACCCTCTTCTGGGTTAGTATCTCTTGAGTATATCCATGAATGATGTAATGGATTCTGGTATACCATATTCATAGATCCTTTGGGAAGGTTTCTTTGGATGGGAGGAACAGGTTCTTTAGGTTGGGATTGTCTTCCCAAGTGTCTTTGGGATGAGGCTCAGGTGTCTTCGAGAGAATTTGTAGTGGTTGGGGACCATGTGTATGTGGGAGGGATTGTGTGTGGTTTGAGGCCCAGTTGTTTGTAGTTTTGTTGTGGTAGTCGGAATATGAATGACAAGAGTGGTATAATTAGTACGTTATCCATTAAGGATAAGTAGTTAACTAGTGGAAAAGTTGTTAGGTGTACCCAAATATCGATGTGCTTGTTCTACTACATTAATTGACATGGGTTATTTTGTGAGCAAGACTTGGTGAGTCTAGGATGGTAAGTATTCATAGGTAGGTAATTTGAGGTTTTAATATTTTCTCATTGTGACCTTAGTTCGTTTCCCTTACTTCTAGATGGGTAGCGTTAGTTTCCCAATTATGTATACTCATATTCTCACGCTATGTATATAATACAATTTTCATGTTTTTGAGAGCACATTAAGGACAACATGGGACTTTACTAGCTCAATCATTGGTATTAGAAATGGTTGATTCTTAGTTTCTTTTCTTTTTGTAATTTACATAGGTGTTTTATCGAACATTGTATAATCATTTATATTGAACTTGCATAGGGGAATGGATTTTGGATTTACTTTTAATTTTAGTATTTGGATATTCTTTGGATTTACCATCTTGTCTCCAGATATTTTTCTACAAAAATGGTATTGACTTCCATATTACGTGAGATTTTATACACTTGGTGTTAGTTGCTTCAATGAGGCCTATTGAAGGCGGGTCTCGGGGGTCATTATACCTCCTTATTTTGGAGGAAAGAGGGTAGTCGTTCTTTGTTGTCCATTCCCTCATCATGAATACGGTGGGTCATGATACACACACGAAATAAAAATAGATAAGGATGATTAAATAAAAATTTTAATAATAATTAATAAGTGGAAATACGGGACAACAATAACGAGTATTTATTATATATTTTTTTTAAAAAAATTACATATTTTTTTGTGAAGAGTAAGAAACACTTTTCTCACATATAAATAACTATGAATATAAATATATATAATTTTCAATCATTATTAAATGAAAAATATATTAATGAACTTTGTAATTTTGGAGTTAAAACCATATTATGAGATATAATTTTATGGTAATATTTTTTAGTGAAATAAAAATATAAGGTCTTTATTTCAATGGATTATAAATTACTATAATATAATTTAATTTAGTTATAATGATTAATGTAATAAATATTATTTCACCAAATGATTACAAAATAAAATATTACCATCTATTATAGGAATATTCAATGAATATCATTATTATTGATGATAGAACTATAATGGTTACGTGTTTTTTGAATCTTAGATATATAAAAAATTTATGAATAAATGATCTATATCATCTCCCAATCTATTACTCAATATTATAACCCCTATTGATATATCATAGTTATGAAATTTTTATATATCATAGATAATTGAATCATAATATTATTTGTGATCATATTATTAGTAACTAAAGACAATGTAGATATCAAATATCCTTTACAAATAATGTGGTCTTAAAAATATGGGAACATGATCATAACATTTGAAAATAATACACAATAATTCATTTATCAGTATCATGTTTTATGAAATATATTTTAGTTCCTAATAAATGATTCATAATGTAATCCTAGAACATAAGTATTGAGAGTAAAACATTGCAATTATATGATGCCTTAATGGATTGGAATAAATTGTGGGAAATAATAATCCTATAAATATTATTTCAATTGAATCCTCTAAAGAATTATTTACATTTTATGCTTAGGATAACCACCCATGTACATTCCTTTTTTGTGTGATAAAATTCTTTGTATCCCCTTTTGGGAATGGGATAACCTATTGTGTTTTTATTATTTGGATTGGGATAATCTCACAGGTATACCATGAGAATAGAATTCATTAATATATAGACAATTATTTAGATGGATGCAGTAAAAAAATAGTTACATAATAATAACCTATTCATATTTATATGAAAATAACATGAAAAAATTTATCATTTCAATATTTCTTATCTTATTGAAAAAAGAACATGTTTCATTAATATTTCATCACTATAATAATAAACTATTTAAAAAAAGAATAAGGTTTTTATTCTTGGATCATATCACCGTTGATGAAAATAAAACATCAACATATGTAATTATATATTAAAATAATTATAAAAACCACAAAAAAATTCCATATGGAAAATAAAAATTTTATTTTGAGATAAATTATTTAAAATATATAATTTAATTAAATTTTGTGGTAAAATTTTTCTATTAAAATTTACCTTCGAAACTTCTACAATAATCATTAAAAAATTTATTCATCAAGACACAGGTGAACATGTTTAGTGTGACATATATTAATTTAAATAATTTATACAAATCATTGGAAAAAACTACCTAATTTTGAAAATGATCAGAAGATTAATTTTTTATAATTTTATTGAATATAAAAAATATATAAAATTTAATTTATAAAATCATCAGGGAATTTAATATAAAAATTTTTAAAAACATTTTTAATAAAATGTAGAATTGGAAGAAAAAGAATACTTATTTCAGAGAGAAATAGTGATAATTTAAAACAAAATATTCATTCAGTATCATTACTACCTTAATAGTAGAAAAAAAATTTAAAATTTTAATATCTATAAATTTCATAAGGATAATATATCAATATATAGATAATATAAATTTTTTCATTATATGTATAAGAAAAAACATTCCAATTGAAATGTGGAACTGTAACATAAGACACTGTCAATAAGTTTCACAAGCATTGTATGTGATTAAACCTTATGTATACTAAATTTACATAAGTATGTATTATAGAAAATAACCATATATCTACTTATAATATCATATATTATCCATAGATAAGGTTTCAACACCCATTAAATAATATTTCTTTAGAAAAATCATCATTTCAAAATATTAACTCCATCATTTTTCATATAAGATTCAGTTCAGATGTTCCAATAATTTTATTTTGATCCTGATTCCATCAAATATAGAGTTTCAAAATAGATATACAAAATATAATATTATTATTATTATAATTAATCAACTAAAATAATACGTACAGTTATATTAATTATATCTTTCAAAGAGATGGTGGTCCATATGTACACATAAATAATATCTTAAAAATTTATAGAAAATAATTAAAGAATGAAAAATTATATTTTACCATAAAAATTATTTAATTATATAATTAATATGAAATTTATTTATTAGATCCATCATAATAACCAACCATGTATTATTGTGATGAAAAATGATTTATATCTCTATGCGGAGGAGGTAGTCCACAAGTTCACACATGCAATTCAATTATTTACTATTTGATGGAAAATAATTTTAAAATGGGGTTTTCAATATTTAATAAAATATAAAAAATTATTTTTGACATTTTATTCATCTGGTTATGATGGATTAAATTGTTTTACAAAATTTATAAAATCAAATATAAATAAAATTACTATATTTGGAAATTCGGCTTGTTATTTAGAAACCTCATTTATATTAAAACTGAAGCCCAGAAAGGAAATAATAATCATAAAAATAGTACCTATAGGACTTGTGATGTGATATTTATAATATAATATGAAAGTTATTGTTGTTGATAAGTGTCTCCTATTATGTGGAGAAGATAATGGATTGGTTTTCATTTATATATGAGGGTGAGGGAACAATTGGAATGTTTCGAAAGATTAAAATATATTAATGTTCTATTATTTGTATATAGATCCAAAAGTAATTTTCGTATATAAATTTATGAAAACTTTATAAATATGGCATATAATATGATTTATTTAGGTTTCTGTTGTGTTCCTCTATTATTTCATAGTTCAAACTCCAAAAAAAATTGTTTTTAACCAAAATCATTGTTAAGAAATATATTATTATTTCTATTAATCATGATCCAAAATGAATACCACCTCATTAAAAAAATTATATTATTATTAAAAATGTTGAATCCCATTTATTATTTAAATTTCAAAAAAATTTGGAATATACATTTCAAATAAATATATAAAACTCAATTAAAAAAACTACTTTTTTTGGAAAAAAATCAAGGCGACAAATATTTTTATTATAAATTAATACATATTTATATTCCAGTGAAATGTATTTTATTTTTGTAGCAAAATGTATTTATTGAAATTTTAAAATAGACCAAAAAGAGAAATGTATATTAGAAATACATGACTGGGAAAAATCTTTCCATAAAAAAGGTATTGTTTCCATATTTACTATGAATTTTTCTTTCTTAAAAAAATTATCATGAAGATAATTTCATACTGATTTATTCAAAAACGAGTTATATTTTTTATATTTTATTAAATTTATTAAAAACGTAGTGTATATATCCATATAGAAAAATCCATAAATTCAATTTAGAAGAATATATAATAGTTTTTTTTAAACATTACAAAAAATTAAGAACTATTAAAAAATAAACATTACATTTTAATTATATAAAAATAGTATACATGTTTTATATAACGTGGTTATTCTTACTCATAACACTAATTACAGAGGTTTTTTATGTGGATGAATGTTAATAATCATTTTTTTATATTATATCATTGTTCGTTTAAATATAGTGAACTATGTAAAATAACCTATCGAAAAAGAAACGTTTAATATATATAGAATACATAAAAAATGTTTTTTTGCTGTAAATAATATTTCGATAGTTGTTAATTTTATAATATATCTTGAAGTAATGTCACTAAATGTAAATTTAACTTGCCTTTATATCAATTATCATTAAAAAATAGTATATTTCATCAATGATAATGAATATGTAGAGGTACGAAGTTGTTTAATTTAAGGGTCGTAAAAAACTATTAATTTTCATATATTATATAAAACATAGTTGTAATATCAAATTTATATCTCTTTGAGTTTTAATAATTTATATCATTATAAATTTTATTGACTATGAAAATTATTATTTGAGTTCATTGTTATAATTCAAAAATTAAATATCTATAAAATTTTATAGTAATGATAGATGTTTTTTAATATTAAAAATATATTTCCTAAATGAAATAGAAATTAAAATTTTCAAAATAATATCATCTATTCTACCTGATAATAATTAATCAATCTATAACTAGAGTTTTTTAAAATTCACTGATTCTAAAAAATGACCACAATGAAAATAGATTTATATAAATGGGTGAATTTTGATTGATTTTACATTCATAAAAAATATATCAATACAAAATAAATCATGAAATATTTTTTATTTTTATGAAATACATGAAAATAGTTTTTGAAACTAAAATTTAGGTGATAAAAAATTGAATGAATATACAAATAATTTACTCAAAAACATGATATATATATGATCTATCAGGTATTAACTATTAATAATATTTATACACTCCCTTTTTACTCAATTGTTTTTCTGACCATGTTGAAATTGGTGGTTCGTATGAATATTTTATATTTTATCTATCATTAATTATGAGGTATTTCACACCCAATATGATCACCTAATAAAGAGGATTATAAATTACCATATTTAACATTTTTAAAAATATAATTATAAATTGAATTAGTTTATATATTTTTTAGAATATCCACTACATTTAGATGTGTGTTAGTATTCTGATCACTCTTTCATTGGATGTTTTTTACTGGAACACATTTGTGTGTGGTTTTATCCCATAATTATAAATTGAATTAGTTTATGTATTACATGATGTATATAATGAAAAATGTTATATTTATATATTAATATTTGGATTTAAATAATTATAAATTCCTACTAAAATTGAGTTAATTTTTTAAATATTACATTACTTGATTTTATCAATTAACATAATTAATTAGTAGTGACAATCCCAAAAACATTATTTATGATTATAAGGATTTTTTTAATTTGTAAAAATTTATTTTCCTCTTCATCCATATAAATTTAAAAAATTAATTTCAACATCCTATGAATCCATTTTGTAAAATTGTTTTAATTTTATAGAAGATGAATTTATTTGAGTTTTGATGGTCTAGAAATTCATCAGAAGATTATGTAATGGTTCAAATATTTTCATTAAATTTATTAACCACTGTAAAATTGAATGAGAATATTTAGAAAACGAATTCTCATCCCTGGCCATCTATTCTTCAAAAATATTTTCTAACTAGTGTTTCACATTCCATTCATTAACTTACTCATAAAAATCATGCCAATGTGAATTTTATCTCAATAACATTCCATTAGATTATCCTTTCAAGGAGTATAAAAAATATCAAATTATAGTCATGAAGTAGTTGTAACATTATATAATATGTTCCGTAGATGTCAAAATGTATTCTTATAACATATATTGCATTAATAAAATCAATAAAAATATCAAAACAACTAACAATTGGTATACAATTACACAATGATATAATTGTGTGTGTGGCTATCTAGGGAAAAATGATATGAAATAGATCTCATTGATTAATAAAAATAATAATTCATATTGTGAAGAAATTCAAAAACGCTATTAGAAAATCCATCTCTTTTAATAATATAATAATATATCCTTGTTAATAAGTACTCATATTCATTATAACAATAAGAATACTATGCAATGGAATTATAATTTATAGATTATTTTGATAATGTGTGTTTCATCTGAGTGAACCCATAGGTTAACTTATGATAATTTGATACTAATATATATGAATAATAATTTGATCCGATATTTATGTTAGGTCCCCCTATGATAAGTGTAAATTTATTCTCATAGAGTGTAGTGAGGCTGTTATCATTGATAATGTGACATTGTATGTAAAGTATAGATAACTAGAATAAATATTAATTTTGTTTTCTCATTAAACTAACTTTTCTAAAATAATATCTAAACTGTACAAGAAAAAATAGGTTTCCCTTCATATATTATTGAATTAAATAATGAATTATCAATGAATAATTTGAAAAACATTTCTCTTTATTGTGAAAATATTGATATATAAATCTAAATATTATATTATACTAATTTTGAAAACATAATGGTATCATAATATAAAAAATTTGATAATAAATGGATTGAAAATATCTATATCAAATACAGTCCACAAAAATTATCTATTATTTGTAATTTATCTAAAAAATGATAATAAAAACTAGCATTCATATTTTAATTTGGTAGAGGTATAATTAAAAAATGATAATTATTATGAATTAAAAATACATATAGGATTGAATATTCACAAATAAATTTATATAATAAAAATGGCACACACATTGTTAGTGAATAAAATAAGAGTATATCATGTTGACACACTAATCCTAATTTATGCTCGCACTAATATTTCATCAATATTTACGGTCAAAAAACAAAATAATCATATTTTTAACATGGTATTTATAATTTTTATCCTCACTATACTTATTTATAACTCTATATTGTACATAAAAATATTATGGTGTTTCCAAAATATTTATTTTTGGACTATATAAACTATTTGATGAAATAAATAATCATTTACCCTCTATTATTATGAATCATTATAAATACCATCTTTGAATTATTATCAAAAGGATAAATATATTGAAAAATCATTTTATGACATACTTCAATAATGAAGAAAAAATGTCCAATATCATTAAAAAAAGATAATATTTCAACGAAATCAATCAAAAAATAACTGTCCTAAATTAATACACATATTATAGTTAATGAAACTACATAGGCATAAAAATGATCATATTGAAAGATAATTTCATCTAAATGAGATTTAATTTATGGAAAAGAAAGCCCTAATCTATAATGAATTTCCAAAAATATTATTCCTAGTTAAAAAACATTTTTGGATATTATATCAAGATATTTCACATATTAAAAAGTGTATAAATGAAAAAGGAATGATATTATAATTTCATATGAAAATACAATATATATTATTGATATAACAGACAGCCTTCCAAACTCTATCATTATGATAAATATCTCAACATCATCTATTAAGTGGGGCTTTCCTTGACCATATCATATACCTATATATTTTAGTAGTTATCTTCTCCCTTATCAATGTTTTAATTTGATAGATAACAATATAATAGATTTCTAATCTAATAATATGTATTTTTATCAAATATATAAATAGGAAAAACTCCAAATTTATTGGAACTATTATATCTATTATTTTAAGTTCTATTGTATGTTTGGAAACTATTTTATATTATATTTATTAAATAATTTAAAAATAAAATTACCTATAATCCTGTATTCCTTTATAATATAATAATTATAGCATGATCAAATAATTGGATAGAGATGAGCAATATTTCATTACATAAATGAAATAATGACGGGTCACACATATTTATTATTTAACAACAAGCTTCTAATGTTTGATAATTCATAGATAAATCCTATTTTTAATCATGTATAACACTTTATGATCATAGTTAATAATAATTAACTCATAAATCATCCAAATAGATGTCATTATAATATCAATTCTTTATAATTATCTATATAGAGATGCAAATTTCTTGAAATATTAGAAATCATTAATAAATCATTGTATTTTTTAGTACAAGGTATGAATTAATCATTATGAATTCATATAATGGTACCTCAAAAAATTAATTACCCCCCAATATGGACATCGAACATATTAACTTAATAACTAATAATTTTAATGATTATATTTGTAATCTTTAATAAATTATATATACCATGTAGAATAGTTGACATCCCATTTTCACATTAATATAAAATATATAAAATCAATCCTCTATTGGCCATAAAACACGATATAGTAAATTATGGGCTCATCATTAAATTTATTTAGAAAATACATTACAGTTGTTTCACATTACATGATCATAAATAAGGGTACCTAAAACAATTTTAGATTATAAACAATAAAAAATGAATTTTGTAACTCATCTAACCACCTATATTACTCTTGGTTAGAATCAAACCCCACGATAAATGTACACCTTGTCAAATGATCTATCAAATAGTTAAAATATATGTTACATACTCGAATATAATCATTTCATTAATCCTATATTGAATTTATATTGTAATATTTTAAAAATATATTCCATGGGTGAACCATTTTGATATCATTCTCTATGAGGCGTAGAAGTTATTTTATCAGGAAGCATCCAATGAACTAAATAGAGGTGATTAAAATATCCCTTTGATCAACCTATGATAACAGCAATCGTATAATTTAAATACAAAAGAAAATATATATGAGTTAATATTTAACTCAATAGCTTGGACCTATAAATATTCAATAAAGTATGTATTTTTTAACAAAACTACATTAAAAAAATAGAGACATTGGTTATCATACAACATTGGTAAATTAAATACAGGGAATCACATACAATATGAACAAATTTTTTAATTTAATTTAAGAAAATATATACATAAATTATTGTCTCATTACATTAAAAATTTAAACATTGAAATATATTACCAATTTGGGTTCATTATGATTTCATTTTTTATATCACTAAAAACATTAAAATTTCATTTCTTATTAGTCTTGGGAATGTAAAAAAAATAGTGACCCTAGATTCTCATTAAATAAAATAATACAAATGGATACATTATAAGGAAATAAAAACATGAATTATATTTACAATATAATGAATAAAAAAATATATTCCAGATAACTTATATCATGATAGTGTAACATAATCCAAGATAAAAAAACATATATAATGAATCATTGATCGCGTTGTCAAGAGCGTCAAATTAGTTGTTTAATTTTGACTTGAATTTCAGCAGTATAGCAGCAACCCTAGGTCGTCTCTCAATATAGTTAGATCATTAATTTAAAAATACGGTTTTTATAATCAAATTAAAAGTTTAATTAGGTTTTTTAAAACTTGGGGGTTTTATGATTAATTATGAAAATAGAAAATGAAAGCGAAAAAACACAGTATAAATGAACAAGATTGATTAAACGTGATCAACCCGGGGAAGTCTCGTGATGCTCATCCTTCATCGCTTCAAGGGATGGGGTTATGATTTTTTAATCCCTGGTTTGTAACACGTAGAACCAAAATCTTACTATGTTTATGCTAGGATACTACCTAGGGTTCATTCGAAAACACATAACAATTCACCGGACACCGCCGATGATGGGGTGATTTGTGCTTGACATCATAACCGAAACTCACTAAGGAAACACATGAAAAATTTTATGTGCTGTCCGGGTTTTCATGTTATTTCATTATGATACCATGAAATAAATGTGCATGATCTTGACATTTCTTATGTGAGTTCAATTGACCAATATGAACCACCCAAATACTGCAATTTAATGAGGGAAGAAAAGTGGAAGAACGGTTTGTGAAACATCACATGAAAGGGTACCCCCAAACATGATCATTTGAGTTGAGTATAACATACCAGTATATAACTCAGTTAAATAAAAATAGAGGATTAGGAAAAAGAACATACAACATGGAATTAAAAATATCATTCAAAATAATACAACTTTGAAGCTCGGGATTGCATCACATTCCTCCCCGGGTGATCACAAGGGGTTTAGAAACCCATGGGGGAGGAAGAAGAAGAAGATATTTAAGAATCACTTCCCATAGCCTTCAAAACTTCCAGAGATGTTGATAAAACTCCTTGGAGACTCCAAAATGGAAGCACCTTAACTCCTGGCCGAACATTCAAATGAGGTTCCCTTGGTGGCCTTTTATAGGAAAATTGGAATCTGGTTTTAGGCACACATATTTCATCAATCCACGTGTACCATGCGTTTTGGTCTTCAGACAGCCTTATCTCGGTTTTGAGAAAATATAAAAGATTTATCCCTACATCTTTACTGTCTCCACTGAATGTTTGGCCACATTTGGACAACTACATCTCAATATATTTATAAAATACAAAACACCTAATTTGACATGGTCCAAATTCGGTGGCTTGGATAGATCATTGCCGATGGGCCCCATAGAAGCAGAATCAGGATTGGGTTGCTTAATATTAAATGTAGCCTATTAAATTTTGGACATTAAGAAAGAATATCATCCCATTTGGATCCACGAATTTCGTGTAATATGTAAAACAGTGGACAGATGTCTGTGGATCCATGCAATTTTGGCCCATTTTTCTTCCACTTCATCAAAGGCCCTCCAAATCATCTCCACCTACATTGAAATAATAAAAACAAGTAACATTTCCCATTATAATATTCATTAACATTAATTTAATGATTCAAACATAAAGTGAAATTCATTATTATATTTGGAATATTCATTACAAAAATAGTTTAAATCTGCGGTGTAAGGGTGGAATAAAACAGTGAATCATGGTACGATCACACCCCCACACCTAAACATTTGAATTCTTGGGAAAAGTCACATATCCAAATACAATGATGCATATATATATATGTATATATATATATATATATTTCCAACATCCTGAAGATTTATCATTTGTGGAAATTTTATTTAAAGTAAAGTGATCAATGCACGAACCACACCAAGGAGTTCTTCCTAATGAAAATAGAAAAAGATGTCTCATAAATCATATCATAATGAAATTCAAAAAGATTCAAGATACCCAATTGAGAAAGGAATTTAGAAGTAAATAATGACACTAACTCTCCTTGTGTGTGTGTGAAAACCATTCCATTCCATTATTTCCTCTTACTACCCAATAAATATATGTTATTTTAACATTTTTCAACTTAAATGATTTTGTCACCGAACATGTCCTATATCATTTGCAATAATATTTCAAGACCCACTCATTTAAGCATTCCCAGAAGTCAAACCATATTCTCCCGAACTAGATATCCTCCTATGTTTCACATTTCATCACTCCCCTCATTTATTATAGATTTTTGTTTTGAAGTTGCAATTGGAACAAATCTCACACTCATCTCTCAACCCTTGTTTGATCTCCTCATGACACTAATTACAATAGTTATAACATGATAAAAGGTGGAGTATGAGTGTTTTTTTAACTTCCCAATACATGAATTTTTTTTTAGGGAATACAATAGTCGGACATTAGGTACACACGCATAGGTCAATCTGGTACAATAATGAAATAGATCGGATAAGGAATGAACGTATGGAAATATCATTTAAAGATGAAAAATATTAACCCAAAATATATTTACCTTATACTATGTAAGAAATAATCACACTTTGTGGCCTAGTGAAAATTTGTGGAGATATTAGTGACACAGTTTTCCAAATAACAACTCACACAAAGGGCATCAATCTTCTCAAAGGTTTCACATAGATACGACCATTTATATCTTTGAGATAAAATAAATTCACTAAAAAATCACTCCTTGATGGTAAATTCAAACACATATTCTTTTTGGCCTTTGTTATGGTATTTTTACTTTCCCCACTTTATGGACGCCAAGTCATGGTACTTCGAAATTGTTGATTGGGAAAAGTAAAAATAACATAAAGAAGGCCATAAAGAGAAAACAAAAGGAGAAAATAATGAAAACTATTAACTAACCCAGGAATGTATCCACCCCCCACACCTAGAGTATACAGTGTCCTCACTAAAATAATTGAGAATGTGAGAAGGAAGGATAAAACCTAGTGTGATTTATTGGTATGATGCATCGATAAGGTGGATTTCCTCCAACAGATTCTTCGGAAAATCCTCATAGAAGTGTTTAAGTAACTGCCCATTGACGGTAAGACTTCGTCCACTCTACTCATGAAAAACCTGTATTGCACCAAAAGGGTAATCATTAGTAACAATATAAGGACCGAACCATTGGGAACGAAGCTTACATGGGTGGAGCTTAAGCCTGGAATTGTACATGAGGACCTTCTCACCAATATGGAAATTCCTCTAGTGAATCATGATATCACGAATATCCTTTGTGTTCTCTTTATAGATTCAGGAGTTTTCATATGCATCACGTCGAATTTCTTCCAACACTTGAATCTGCAGCTTCATTTTCTCACCTGCATCTGAAAGGTTCATATTACATTTTTTAACAGCCCAATATTCATGGTGTCCTACCTCAACTAGGAGGTTAAAAGCCTTTACAAACACAATTCTGTATGGTGACATTCTGATTGGGGTTTTTAAACCTGTACGGTACGCCCAAAGTGCATCATCCAAGCGCAAACTCCAATATTTCCTATTGGGTTGTACCGTTTTTTTCAAGATTCGTTTAACATCCTGATTTGATATTTCTGCTTGTCCATTAGTTTGGGGGTGATATGAAGTGTAGACTTTATGATCAACCCCATATTTACAAAGCATGTTTTTCAAGTTACGATTGCAAAAAATTGTACCCTGATCACTAATGATGAATCTTGGTAGACCAAACCTACTGAAAATCTGGGACCTCACAAAATCAACAACAACTAGAGAGTCATCAGTCCTAGTAGCCTTTACTTCAACCCATTTAGAAACATATTCAATAGCTAGTAAGATGTACAAAAATCCAAATGAATTTGGAAAATCCCCCATGAATTCAATGCCCCATGCATAGAAGATTTCACAGAATAACATGGGTTGTTGGGGCATTTCATTCCTCTTAGAGATATTCCCTATGAATTGACATCAAGTACATGATTTACAAAACCTATGGGCATATCTATACAATGTTGGCCAATATAATCCTGAGTCAAGGAACTTTCGAGCTGTATGTTGAGAGCCAAAGTGGCCCCCACATGCCAAGGTGTGGTAGAAGGTCAAAACAGAGGTGAAATCATGGTCAGGGACACACTGACGAACAACTTGGTCCCTACAAATTCTCCACAAATATGGGTCATCCCAAGTGTACCATCAAGAATAATGTTTACGTCTCTGGGATCGTGAAGTGCTAAAAATAGTAGGGACATGAGATGTGGCTAGAAAATTCACAATGTCCACATACAAGGGGGTAAGGTCCCAAACATCACAAAGGTTCTCATGAGGGAAGAATTTTATAATGGGTATGGGTGAGTCAACATGATGGTCCAATGGTGGGGAAATCCTATTAATGTGGTCAGCTACCACATTATCCACCCCTCTCTTATCTCTAATCTCAAGGTCAAACTCTTATAGGAGGAGCATCCACTGAATGTGGCAGGGTTTGGATTTAGGTTTCTTTAGGAGGAAACTAAGGGTAGCATGATCATAGAACACAATCACTTTTGACCCACAATGATATGAACGGAATTTTTCCAAGGTAGACACAATAGAAAGGAGTACTTTTTCTGTGGTTTTGTAGTTTACCTGGGCAGGGTCAAGGGTATGTGAGGCATATGCAATGACATGAGGAGCCTTTTCAACCCATTGTGATAAAACATTCCCAATTGCAAAGTTAGAGGCATCACACATAAGCTTGAAGTGGAG
Organism: Viscum album; assembly: GCA_963277665.1. NCBI lineage: Eukaryota > Viridiplantae > Streptophyta > Magnoliopsida > Santalales > Viscaceae > Viscum > Viscum album. The sequence continues at coordinate 1,726,593,870 of OY728119.1, read as the reverse complement.
ATCCCACCTTGGTGGTTAGATTATAGGAGTTGATGTGAGACTCTTTTTTAGTGAATTGAATGCATCCTCACAGTTTTTATCAAATAGAAACTTAGAATCGTTTTTTAATAACCGAGACAATGGAAGTGCAATCTTACTAATGTCTTTAATGAATCGGTGGTAAAAACAGCATGACCCAAGAAAGATCACACCTCTCAGACACATTTTGGATATGGAAGGGTTGAAATTAATTCAATTTTAGATTTATCAATGTGAATTCCATTATTTGAAATGACATGCCCAAGAACTATCCCCCGCTCAACCATAAAATGGCATATCTCATAATTTAAAACAAGATCATTTTCAATGCATCGGCGGAGGACAGAACCTAGGTATTCCAAACAATTTTCAAGAGAAGAACCATAAACTGTGAAATCATCCATAAAGACTTCCATACCACTCTCAAGGTACTAAGATAAAATCCTCAGCATACATCGCTGAAAACTACCAGGAGCATTACAAAGACTGAATGGCATCCTTCTGTATGAAAATGTACAAAATGGACAGGTAAATGTTGTCTTTTCTTGATCCTCATGGGCTATATGGATTTGGAAATAACCCGAATAGACATCAAGGAAACAATAATGGGACTTACCATCCAATCGTTCTAACATTTGGTCAATGAAAGGTAAAGGAAAGTGGTCGTTCCGCATGGCTTGATTCAGTTGACGGTAGTCAATACAGACTCGCCAACTGTTTTGCACATGCATTGGAACCAATTCATTCCTTTCATTTTACACAACTATTATTCCTGTTTTTTTAGGCACAATTTGAACTGGGCTAACTCATTTACTATTAGATATAGGATAAATGATCCCCGAAGCAAGTAATTTACTGACTTCCAATTTTACCACTTCAAGGAGAGTGGGATTCAACTGGAATTGAGATTGTCTTACAAGTTTATCCCCATCATCCAAAAGTATATGGTGCATACAAATTGATGGGCTAATCCCTGTAATATCAGCCAATATCCATCCTATTGCCTTTTTACACTCTCTCAAATGTCTGAGCAGTTTCGATTCCTATTTTGGAGAGAGGTTATTGGCAATAAAAATGGTCAATGGTCAATACCCTCAAGTTATGCATATTTTAAATTAGAAGGAAGTTGTTTTAATTCCAACACTGGGCGTTTTTGTATTGAGGGAGTGGATTTAGGGGGATTGAGGTCCATGAAACTATCTATATGCTCATGTTTATTCTCTAAATATAAAGAATATATATGAATGAGATTTGCATAATCATCGACGGTCATGGGTACCTCATAATAACCACACTCATAAATTAAATGACAAAATTTACACTTTTCTGAACCCACACAACACTCAAAACATGAATCATAACTCAAATCATCCAAGGGTGAATAAAGAAATGAATCAGGTTTTGGGTTGAGGTGATAATTGTGTGTGTGTTCAGCATTTGAGAGCGCTTCCATCGAATAGACAGGAAGAGTGGAGGTCTCTTCAATGGGGTGTTTCATAGCCTCAAGGATGTTAAAACATACCTTTTCTCCACTAAACTCCACAGAAAACATACCATTGTGAACATTGATGATCGTTGTTACTGTTTTGGGGAATGGAATACCAAGTATGATAGGGGCATGTCCTTGGGTTCAGGTATCTTCCATCTCAAGAATGTAAAAGTATGCAGGGAAGATGAGATTCTTAACATTTACGAGGATATCCTCAACCACTCCTGATGGGTGTGTTGTTCTTCGGTTGGAATGTTGCATGACAATTCCTGTTGGTTGAAGCTCTCCAACCTGCAAAGAAGTATACACGGAGTGAGGCATTACATTAATAAAATCACCTAAATCTAGCATAAAATCAAAAAATAAGGTCTCCCCTATGGTACAAGGTATGGTGAATGTGCCAGGGTCCATGAATTTGTTTGGCATTGATTGTTAAATCATGGCCGAGACATTCCTTCCTATGTTGACTCTCTCATTCCCCTTCATCCTCCTTCTATGGGTGCAATGCTCTTTAAGAAATTTGGAATATCACGGGATTTGTTTAACTGCATCCAATAAAGGAATGGTAACATGATCCTTTTTAAATGTATCCATTATTTCTTTATCAATCTCATTATAAAAATTCATCCTAGATTTAGTGAGTCTTTGAGGGAATGAAAAAAGAATGTATTGTTCATTTGAATCAACAATGACACTTCGATTACCATTTTTGTCTTGTATTTCATTACATGAAGTTTTGAGGATTGGGAAAGAGAGTTTTCATGAGGGGGACATACCTGCTGTGTATAATCAGTAGAAGGAGAAACTTGTTTACCACTAAAAAGTGTAACAACACATACATTGCCTTTGTCCATCGGATTAGCAATGTGTTGGGATGGTAGTTGTCCAGAACCATGCATCTTAATCTCACCGATGGTGTTTTCCAATTGCCCCACTTGAGTTCCCAAATCGTGAATTGATGATTGTGTTGTATGTTTGAATTGGAGGATCTGGGTTTCCATTTGCTTCAGAATATCCTAGAGGCTTGGTTCATATTTGGGAGGAGGATTATTGTTTTGAGATGTTGATAGATACGAAGGTTGTATACCTTGGCCTTGTTGATACCAATTTTGCTTGGGGTATCTTGAGTTTCCTCCTTATCTGTACTGGGGTTGTGCCTTCCACCCTAGATTTGGATTTGGCCTGAATTGTTCTTGGTTGAAGGGAGGTGCTTGTTGGAATGGACGCCCTAGGAACACAGCTACAGAGGACTCAGCTGAATCATGATGTTGTGGGAACTGGTCAGAAAAATGAGTGTTATCAGAACAAATCCCACAATGTAGTGGAATAGAAGTAGAGTGTGAGTTAACTTGTTCTTGAGATAATTGCCTTAGAAGGGTATGTATCTCATCATGTTTAATATCTACCTTTTTTTCTAGGGATGAGTGACTTACCTAATAAACTCCTCGGGTTGGTGCAATAGCTCGTGTACCAAATTGTTGTGCATTTTGAGCTATGTTGGCTATTAAATCACGAGGGGTAGAAGGAGTTTTTTCAACTAGGGCACCACCAGCTGCAGCATCAATCATTCCACGATCCATGGGGATAAATCCCTCATAGAAGTATTGAATTAAATGTTTTTCACTAATTTGGTGGTGGGGGCAGCTTGAGCAAATTCTTTTGAATCTCTCTGAGTATTCATGAAGGGTTTCTCCTTGTGATTGCCTAATTCCACAAATTTCTTTCCTAATTGAAGAAATTCGGGAGGTAGGAAAGAAATTTTCTAGAAAAAGTCTTTTTAGGTCATTCTAGCCCCCCAATTGTGGTAGGAAAATTTTATAACCAATCTTTGGCTACACCATCATGGGGGAAAGGGAAGGCCTAATCTTAATGAGGTCCTCAGACACATTTTGGGGTTTCATGGTGGATCACACTATGTGAAACTCCTTTAGATGTTTGTGAGGGTCCACTCTAAGAATACCATTGAATTTTGGAAGGAGATGGATGAGGCCAGATCTTAGATCAAAATTGGATGCATCCTCAGGATATTGGATGTACGTAGGTTGGTATTCCACATCCGGGGTGGTCAGTTCTTTTAATGTTCAGTTATTTGCAGCCATGATCTCTAGGGTTTGATTTGGTTCAATTTTTGATTGGTTTTGGAACACATGAGGTTTCACAAGGGGTTCCTAAATGTTACTTTATTGACCTTATCTATATTCCTTGATTTGTTTGTGATGTGAATTTTCAATTTCAGGATCAAATTCAAGTAGTGTTTCTTTACTAGATCTTGTCACGCAACAATGATGTCCAGTTTGATTGATTGATTTTTTTGGTTTGTTTTTTTATTTCAGATGGATAAAATTAAAAAAACATATGAAGGGTGAAAGAAGAATAGAATGTTATACTATATAATATGAGATGGAGATGGAGAAGAAGACAGAGAGAGATAGGGAGAGATAAAGAATACACAAAAAACAACCAAAAATAAACACAAAACCCAAAACAAAAACAATCAAATGGGGGAAGGGTATTTAAAGGACTAATAATTAAGAAGTAAAATAACTAAATAAAAGGAAATAAAAAAATGATCTTGGATCCCCGGAAACGGCACCAAAATTTGATCGCGTTGTCGAGCGCGTCAAATTAGTTGTTTAATTTTGACTAGAATTTCTGCAATATAGCAACAACCTTAGGTCGTCTCTCGATGGATCCTTAAGTCATTAATTTAAAAAGAGGGTTTTAATTGTTAAAGTATAAGGTGAATTAGGTTTTATGAAACTTGTGGGTTTTATGATTAATTATGAATATAAAAAATGAAAGCCATAAAACAAAGTAGAAATGAACAAGATTGATTAAACATGATCAACCTGGGGAAGTCTCGTGATGCTCATCCATCATCGCTTCAAGGGATGGGGTTATGATATTTTAATCCCTGGTTCGTAACCCTAGAACCATAATGTTAGTTAGTTTATGCTAGGATACCTCCTAGGGTTTAGTCGAAAACACGTAACAATTCACCGGACACTACCGATGATTGGTTGATTTGTGTTCGACATCATAAGCGAAACTCACCAAGGAAACCCATGAAGATTTCGATGTGTTGTACAGGATTGAATGTTATTTCATTGCGATACCATGACATAAATGTGCATGATATTGACAGTGATTATGTGAGTTTAATTGACCAATATGAACCACAAAAATACCACAATTGAATAAGGGAAGAAAAGGACATGAACGGTTTGTGAAACATCAAATGAAAGGGTACCCCCAAACATGATCATTTGAGTTGAGTATTACATACCAGTATATATCTCAATTTAATAAAAATAGAGTATGATGAAAAACAACATACAACCTAGAATTAAAAAGATTATTCAAAATAAAACAACTTTGATGCTCTGGATTACATCACATTCCTCCCCAGGTGATCACAAGGGGTTTAGAAACCCATGGGAGAGGAGGAAGAAGAAGTTATTGAAGTAGAACTTCCCATATCCTTCAAAACATATAGAGATGTCAATAAGACTCCATGGGTACTCCAAAATGGCAGCACCTTGCCTCCTGACCGAACTTGCAAATGAGGTTTCCATGGTGCCCAATTATTGGAAAATTGGAATGTGGTTTTAGGAACACATATTTCATCAATCCAATTGTACCATGCGTTTCGGTCCTCAGATAGCCTTATCTTGCATTGGAAAAAATAGAAAACTTGAATACCTACCTCTTTAATGTCTCTACTGAACGTTTGTCACCATTTGGACAAATACAACTCATGATATTGATAAAATACAGAACACCACATTTGACTTGGTCCAAATTCGGTGGCTTGGACAAATCAGTTCGGATGTGCCCCATAGAAGCAGAATCAGGATTGTGTTCCTTAATATGAAATGTATCCTATTAAATTTTGGATAGACCCACAAATTATCAGCCCATTTGGATTCACGGAGATCGTTTACTATGCAAACCAGTGGACAGATGTTCGTGGATCCATGAAATTTTGGCCCATTTTTCTTCCACTTCATCAAAGGCCCTCCAAATCATCTCTACCTACATTGAAATAATAAAAACAAGTAACAGTACCCATTGTAATATTTATTACCATTAATTTATTGATTCAAACATAACGATTAATTAATTATTATATTTAGAATATTCATTACAAAACTAGTCTAAAACGGCGGTGTAAGGGTGGAATAAAACAGTGAATCGGGGTAAGATCAATCATGTAAGAGTAATTACTTTTATAATTATATAATATATAATTTTTAACATAATATTCATAAAATAAAGGCCTATTACCCTAAAATAACTATTAAATATGTAAGGCATAATCCCTTCCCCAAAGCTAGTCTCTCAAATGAATCTTAATGATGCATTTTGGGGATATAAAACATCATTCCCCAACTATCACATGTTATGTCCCATATAGTCATTATATGTATATAATGAACAGTCACACTAATATATAAAATGAATAAATATTCATATTTGAAAACTATAAAATAATATTTCATTATTTAAAAAATAAATAAATAGAAAAAAATGATCATAAGAAATATGAACTGATAATGCGGTTGGTATTATGAGGGAATATCCCTATAGAAATGTATGAATCATTAATGGATGTCGAAATAGATGAATAAAATATTTTATATGGACATTTTATTGACTCATTAGAAATAATATGAACTGTTATATTAATTAGAAAAAATTGAAACAAATAAATTAAAATGAAATTATAAAATATAGTTATAAAATGGAAATGGATACTTATATAGGAAAAATTATATGAAAAATTTATGTTGACTGGAAGAGTAATTAGAAAGGTAATCATTTAAAAACATTATTTTCAAATTTTGTAAAAAGACATAATTGACTTATATGGACTGTGATAAACAAATTTCTTTGTAAATGTTTTATTGAATATCAATGTTAAATATGTATTATCATGAGTAATGATTGAATTATAAAAAATAAATTACTTTAGATTAAATAAAAAATAGATATGGAAAGGAATGATTCTAGAATAAAATATGTGGAAAATGTTTGAAGTTTCTTATATAATAAAAATTATTGTTTTTAGTAACAAAAAATAGAATAAATATAAGAAAAACTAAAAAACCATGAGTAAAAAACATAATGGGGTATATTAGTGATATAGAATATAAATCCCCAAATTTATATTGAATCATTAAAAATAAATAAAAATGGTATTTATCATTAAATAGTTACCTATAATTGTCTCTTATTAATAAGAATGCTAACCTAATATATAATAATTTTATATTTTATCTTAACCTATATCAAATCCATAATTATATATATCATAATAAATAATTTTTTTCTATCTTCCTTTCCTGATTTATTCATAATTAATATTTAAATTAAATATTTATGTTCTAAATATTCCATTTCTCATGCGTGAGTTAATTTAGGTGTTTCAGTCCATGAGAAATTGATATAGATTAACCATCTCCATTATATTATTGATAATATAATTATTTTAACATAAATATTTCATTAAATATTTTTTCAAGTAAAATTATTTTCATAGGTAGCTTCTATTACACACCACCCCAAGTCAAAACAAAAAATGTTATACTATTCAATTATTGTTAATTAATATTACACTTCTAAAATATTCATTAAATATTAATGTTTGAATACAATAACATAAAATATGAAAAAAAATTATTGAAAATATATAAATTAAATTCAATGATTATTAATTGATTCTAAATAAAATTAATAAAATCATTTCTATGTAAAAGAACCTTATTAGTAATAAAAAAATTTAATTAGAGAAATGTATTCCAAAAATTAAAATTTAAACTATAAATTACTGGTTAATTATCTTTATTATATATATATAAATATATTATTTAATAATTTTTTTCCATTCATCGAATATTTTTCTAAAATATCAGTATAAATATATCATTGTGCAAAAAAGTATTTTATCGTAGTTTTTTCATCATTTTATGGTCAATTATATTAATATTACTCAATTTAATTTTTATAAAAATTATTCAAATACATTAAAAATAATGTATACAATATAAATTTCGAAATTATTTTTAACATAATCTTTTATTATTTATTGAATTATATAATTTTTTGATGTCCAGGGGAAAATGAAGCTTTATATTTACATCTTCATTTTTTGTTAAATAAATTAAAATGTAATAGTTTGTATTAAAATGATTTAAATTTAAAATTAATTAAATTATACTATTTTAAATCTAATTCAGTTCATTGTAATAAATTTAATATTGTATTCTGAAATAAAAACATTTTACAATTATAAACACTTTTTCTTTTCAAAACTATTTTTCATTGTGTCTATGAGAGTAATTGTAAATTACATTTTCTTACTTCTATAAATTCCATCCATCCCTCAGTAACATTTTATTATTAACTAATGTTGTGAATTTCAAAGATACCAAGAAAATTAAGGAGTTCTAAAGTAATGGATACCCTGTCCATCTTCCCTAACAATGCTACCACATGGTTGTGGGATAGATTCCATCTTTGAAAACAAAAAACAATGATCACCATTAGTAATCATAGATGCGAAGAAGTTTACAACAGTGTTCCCATCATGCCATGTTTTGGATAAGTACAACCTAAAGGTCCATAATTATTTTTCCTTTGTGAATGATGCAGTAAATGGTCCAAGGGATTTTGATATTCCCTTACATAAAACTATTAAAAATACTTGTGTCAGTTTCCATGGACTCTAACATAATTTTTTCCGACAGACATAGCTCCATACCAATCAGCATTATAGGAGAATCTTCTACAAGGGAATCTCCAACTCAAAATCCATCACAGTAAGCCAATATAACTTCTCCTTGATGGTTGTACACTATTATACCCCTCCTAAATCATGAAACACATATTCCATCTAGGTTTATTTTCAATATACTACTTCAAGTGATTCCACCTCACCCATTATCCTTGCAGGTTAATAGTTTCTAAGCTGTGAGTATAAGAATTAACTGCAATAAATACTCTCAGTGAATGAACAACCTCCCATATTTTATAGAGGGAGGCCAGTTCTTTCCAATAAAACTAGATCTATCTAGTATTTCAAGACCTGAAGAGATCGTACCACCCATGTCGGCTTTTAGTTATAGTAATCTAGATACTCCAATAGGTTGTAGAAAGAAAAGTTTCCCTCACCATCTATTCAAAAGCATTATTTTCAGTTCCCAAGATACAGGAATGGAGAAATTGAGCATGTATAATTACCTAGACTCCCCACCAAAAGGACTCTCTTAGAGAAATTTTGATTTTAGTCACTTAGTCATAGGAAATGAATAGATGTTCAGTCTTTTCCTATTCTGAATTAATGCAGAATATTCATTTGGATTCCAAGGAGATCCCCCTTGTCCTCACCTGTTCATACATTGGAATATCTTGACATTGAATATTTCATATAATAATGTTGTATTTCAATGGTAGGTCACTACACTAAATAGTTTCATTCCATATATCTAGTATTACATAACACTATGTTACCAATCATTACGCCTTAGCTAAGAACTCACCCGAATCCATCCCTGTAAATATAAGATTGTCCAGTTTCCCATTCAAGATGATACTACCAAATTATCATTAGTTGATTGTGAATGAGAATATACTAAATAAATACACTTACTCAAATATATCGGGAAAAGGAAATCTCTAGTGTCAGACATCATGGGAATCCAAGCACTGAACAAACCAATTTATCATTCATGAAGATAGTTTTCCCATAGCCCACAATACAATAAGAGTATGTTAGAAGCACTGGTAAATAACTAGGAATCGTGAGCGAGAGTCAAGTGGTATTCCCTATTCCACTATATAATTGTTTTTCATCTCTATTGTTGATAAATATTTCTCACATAGATTTACAATCCATAATGTCCCATGAATACATAGCATAAATTCCAATTATTTCCCACTAGACACATCATATATAAATAAAAATATTACAAATATCCCTCACCAACATGTCCCATTAATTTCAATGAAATATTTCTTCATTGTGTGAGTCCCATATGAATCCTATCAAAAAATATCCAATATTGTTCATCAAATCCATTGGAATGTTGAGAACTCATATCAAATTCAGGGGGGTCGATGACATGACACAATTAACCAATGTGATGGACCCGCCAAAAAATATAAATCATTTCTTCCAATTTATAATACCTATTGTAATTGTACCAACTATTCCATCAAATTGATTAATCTAAACCCTTACCAACTCAATAAGATCTCCTAGATATTACATAAGAAATTATTTTTTATGCATTACGAATGCTTCAACAACCTTTTCCCCCTTCTTTACAAACACCATTTGAAGATAAAAAATAACACTTTTATATCTATTGATGTCCTAGATACACCAGTTTTAGTAAGTTTCCTAGATCTTGTTAAATTCTCTAATTTTCCTCATATTTACATTCATAGAAATTAAAATGTCATTAGCCAAAAATATATGAGATATATAACTGTTATTGGTTTAACAAAAATATAGAATAAGGCCTCCACTATGTAAATAAACCTCTAGATATATTTTAGGGGTGACATGAGACAAACTAAGGAGGATGGGAGAATGATGATAACCATGTCGAAATCCATGGGTGGTTTTATATAATCAAATTTTATTTCCCATGAAATATATTACTAGTTAGGGAGAGATAAAATTCTAAATAGTACTTCCACAACCCCTATAGAGAAACTCATATTCCCAAACAATTTAGTGGTAAAGATCCATTACATTTATTCATTGGGATGATAATGTCCACTTTTATAACCACATTGGACCAATGCATATTAACTTCTATCTCACACACAAACTCATGTACCATGGAAGGGGGAAATTGATTATATATCCTTTTAATAAATCTCTTTTCATTTTCCAAGACACATCGATGAAGATAGAACTATAGTCTTCGGTTGAGAATGTTTTTAGGGACCTTTAATGGGAAGGTAAACATTCTAATTGTCCTATATTGATTTCGTATGGATGGGTTTTTCACATTTGGAATGAGATTAAAAGTAAATTCACAAGAAACCTGAGGAATATGTCCCCCTCAATAAAAAACCTTGATGGAATCAAGCAACGAACCTTTAACGAGATCCCTAAATCTAATGTTTATGTATCCTAGAAAAACATCCAACCTTAGATCACCCTCAAGATTAATGAACTTAACAGCCTCCCAAATATAATCTTCAAATTGTGTTTTTTTCAATGAGATATTTACCTCATTGGGGACCACCCTTGGAAGCAAGTTTAACACATTAGATTTTTTAGACAGATATCCTTCATTCATAGATGGGCTAGGATCATCAAAAAAAATTCTAAATAATCAATGGATATACCTCTCACATCCCCTATCTCTTGGGTAAAAGACCCATTATCCATTCAGATATTGGGAATATTTTTATGTCTCATTTCTATGATTCATGTCTGAAAAAAGGAGATATTTCAATCTCTATATTGAAGCCAATTTACACTAGATCTCTCATGGAAAATTATTTTTGTCTCTAAGAGTAATGGTAAAAGTTTATTTTTCTTTTCAACAAGGGTGCCAAAGATTTCATCATCCTAGATATCTTCCAGCCTTCTCTCAAGACACTCACATTTTTATTTTTTATCATCTAAAATATCTACACTATTGGTTTTGTTGATTTATAAATTTTTCAGGTCTTCTTTTTTGACATTGTTTTTAATAAACCCCTTATGATATGGATATTAGTATAAACCTAATGGGGTTATCTGAAAAAAAAGGGTAGTTATAAACCAAGAATTTTAGTTTTTTTAACTTCCTTTAAAATCATTAAAATAATATATTATGATAAAATTACTAGAAACCTATGACAACCGGGTCCCAGTGACACCACAGCCACCCCGCCTTAACATGGTCGTCGGGTCCTGGCCCACCAGGTACCACCAGTTGCCCCGCAGACAGGTGGGGTCCACCCTAGGGTCCACCCACATGCCTGAACGGGTCATCTGACTAATGACAGTCCCCATAGGCCAACACTTGTCTTTTCCAGTGTGCTTTTTCCTCACTCAGACACACCCTGGGATACTTCCCAGAAGGTCAACCATCCTGATCACTACTCCAGGTCATGCAAGCTTAACCGTGGAGTTCTATCCAGGTAGGCTCCCAAAAAAGGAAGGTGCACCTTGTTGACATAAGTCATATCATTTAGTCATTTAATATTTTATCATTTGGGGATGTTACAATCACCCCCCCCCCCCCCGTAGAGCACAACGCCCTCGTTGTGGGGCCCTACATATCAACCCAGGCAGTGCAACGCACTTAAGGCTGGGTTACTCCTCTCTTACCAAATGTGAGAACCGGGTCCCGGTGACAGCACAACTAACCCGCCTTAACATGGCTGTCAAGTCCTGGCCCACCAGGTACCACCAGTTGCCCCGCAGACACCAGGGGCCCACCCCAGGTCCACCAAAATGCTTGAACGGGTCATCTGACTAACGACAGTCCCCCCAGGCCAACACTTTTCCTTTCCAGTGTGCTTTGTCCTCCCTCACACACACCCTGAGAAACATCCCAGAAGGTCACCCATCCTGATCACTACTCCAGACCAAGCATGCTTAACTGTGGAGTTCTAACCAGGTATGCTCCCGAAAACAATGGTGCACCTTGTTGACATGAGTCATATCATTTAGTCATTTAACCCATTATCATTTTGGGATGTTACAAAACCATTACCATAGATATTATTATTTTAGTTTCATAACCTATATCTATGTAATATTCTATAAAATGGTTAATGAAACTATCGATCATATGTATCAAGGAGCACCACCTTGAAATCTGATGTAATTTTTTAAACAACACCTCCCCTTATAGAAGGAATAATAAAAATTTAATATATATATATATATTTAAATTATTCTTCTTATGGATTATAATGGAACCCATAACATTTTATGTTCATATATGTTAAAAAATATTATGTCACATGTTTATACATGCAGACTATCCTTACCACTGAGAGATGTGATATGATTTTCCTTTTATTTTGACATGGAATGGTAATGAAATAATATTTAGTTTATATTTATTATAAATATGATATATAAATTATTATTTAATGTTTTCTTATTATATAAACATTCTTAATTCCATTAATCAATAAAATTCAAACAATTTCCTTGCGCACGTTCAGACAAAAATTTTAAAGATTTGTGTAATTTATTTTACTATATAAATATTTTGATGAATAAAAATATGTATATTGTGAATATGTATTATAATTATGTAATTAATAGATTTTTTTGATTATGGGACAACAATTATAGAACAAGGAATATATATATTGAACCAAAACATAAATGAAAAAAAATTTAATATTACACATATAAGAAATTTTAAATAATAATTATTAATAAATTAGTGAAAAATATATATAAATAAATCATATAAGGTGTGATATATTATCATATTGATCTATAATATATTCATAATGAAAAATTATTAATTTTATAAATGGTTTTAGTGGGCTAAAATAATGTTGTGACTAGACGTAAGGGAATCTCACATGAATTTCTTTTGTGCCAGAGGAATTATACACTACTTATTCATTTTTTCTGTAAGAATATAAAATGAATGTATTTAAAGGATATTATTATTAAAATAAGTTTATAAAATATTCATAGGGTTCCTATTATTCAAAATTAACTAATGTTGTATGGGTTTTATGTTACAATATCATTGTTTATTGGGATTATTTATGGGTATAATTATAATAGTGATATATTATCATTTATCTATCGAAAAATTATAAAATATCTCCTAATATGAATATTTATATAGATTATATTTTTTATATTTATTTTCCTCTATTTTTGATATAATGATACCAAATGAATATATCGAAGGAAAAAAACAAACATTGTTTAACAATTAGGTCAGGAATTCCATTAAATTGATAGAAATGTTATCTAAAAATGTTTCCCAGAATGTTTTAAATAATAATATATTATTATTAAATAAGTTTTATGCTTTATAATATTTTTTCATAATTCATGAAAAGTAATATTCGAATCATTTTATAAACGATACACTTTTCCCTTTTTACCAAAAATGTAAACGTAATCAATGTTTTATACTGAACTTTATGAACAAAATTTCTCAATGTAACACAATAATATATTTGTTATATAGAATATATTTAAATGGGAAAGTGGAAAACCATAAAATTTCAAATACAAAAATCATCCAACCCAATTAGGAAATGTTTTTCCACTCAATCACAATTTAAAATAGTTAGTATTCAATACCGTGACCTACCTCCATTCTGTGTGGGTAACCTTATATTCTAGATTTTCCATTATTAGTCATTCAATGAAAATCTACATTGTGTCCCAAGTCTTCACATAATCCTATAGGTTGTAATTTTCCCCATTAAATCCAAAAATCAAACTTTAATTTTGTTTATCAATATTAGTTTACGGTTTATCATTCAGATCAACACATTATGGTCTCTTTAATAATTTGCGTCTATCCTTCTATGAAATTTGGATTAGAAAGAACTTTTATAATATTTAGTAATCAATATTCATTAGGATTTCCTCATATATTTATTATTCATATCGCTTATTGTTAGTATTTATTATATTAGTGATAGGTAGCTTGCCTACCTATATATCAAATACCTTCTTCTCTGTTGAATCCAATTGTGTATCCTCCCCATTATGACTACACTTGGTGTTGACATTAACATAAGACAAATTATTTTGTGGAAATTTAACATTACTATAAGATCCAATTTGTATGGGGATAGGTAAATTTAAGTAATATTTTCATCTACGAGGCATTCGTGTCTACTTATAAAACCTTCTATGTGAATGAGAGTATTCTTAGATTTCTATCCAGAAGATCTAATGTATTCTTATCTTAATTCAACATCCTTGGAATCTACTAACAAGTACTCTGAAATGGAATCGATATCCGCACCATCATCTTCCTACCTCAAATTATGTTCTTTATCCCAATTAAGATAAAATTCAATAACTCCTTTAAAAGGTTGAAAAACATATTCTCCCAATACCTCAAAATGATAGTTAGAACTGTGTCCTATGACATTGGATTTTTTAGTAGATGACTGTGGCATTTTGACATCATCATAAATATACTCATGCCATTATGAGAATAAATTCATCACTGAGCACAACCAAGTTCCCTGATATTCTATAGTATTATCTTATGTGAAATATTATCATATATTACAACATCAACAAAATAGGAAAAAGTTATTGGACTGATTCTTTGAACCCCACATTTCCCATGGTCAACACGTAGAACAATATTATTGATACCAAATTATTTTATCAATCTATCAATGAATTTCATTACTCATATATTTGTCATCAAATATTTAATTTCTTTCTCTTTGATAGAAGAAATTCTATCGTATCTAGTATACAATTGATTCATCTCATAGGCCATGCATGCTATAACAAAATAATATTTTTGAAGATAATGGGGAGAATCTCCCTAAAGAAAATGAGATGAGATTATAAAATTTCATCTAAAATCTTGGTATATTATAGTAAATTTCAAGAATAAAAAACCAAAGAATCATATCATACCATTTTATTCAAGTGTGTTCTCCTTCATCATCAATTCTTATGAAATCTAATGGTATCTTTAAGATAAGAACTGTCACAAAAATTATAGGAGAAACAAAATGATAAAAAACAATGTTATGATAATAAAAATAAAGGTACCAAAAAAATAATATTACCAATAAACTAGTTAACAGATGAATTCTTGAATGGTAATGGGAGACCGATGAGAGAAATCCAAATCTTCATGAATGGAGAGTCACATAATAAATGAAACTCGAAAACCCACTATGAGATGTTGAAGAAAAAAATCCATGAAATGTGGTGTATTAGTCCATGAATATATCAAATCCTCCCCATTAAAAAAATATTAATAATTCTATAGCCCAGATGAGTTATAACCACCTGCTCCTGCAATTTATAGGACGAGAAGATAATTCTGTTGAAGGCTTCAAAAAAGGGCAGTTTCTTCCAAAAAATGAGCAACCAGGGTAATATCTAGTTATTCCATGGAATTTTTTACTCCATAGAAGATATAAAAATAGAAATATCTCCATTAAAATAATAATTAACTTTAGGTCTCACTTCAATAGGGGAAATTTAGTTAGTGGAAATGGGTCCATGTAAGGGGAAAATGAAGGAGTGTGAGAGCGTAACTAAATTGGAGAAAGAGATTATATCTCCCTCCCCCAACAAAGGGGGTTAAGGAGGGAAGTATGTGGCATGAAAATTACCTACAAAATTGAAGGTAGTGAGACTGGAGTAGAGCTTCTTGTCCTTAAGTTATTTCTATGGAATTCATTGATCATTTCCCTCTTTGTAACACTAAATTATTTATTCTCCATATGATATTTTTTATCATACATTTAAATTGAAATTTATTATTTAATATTTTGGATCAATTTTTATTTTATTGTATTTATTTGAAAGAGAATATGTTTTTTCTCTAGGATATGGGTCATATGATATTTTATACTACTTTTCTATCTAATGGAATCCTCTAATTTATCATAATGATTACTTGGGGAAATATTCAATAAAACAATCACTATTATTTCTATGTATGGTTTATTTTTATTATGAAATTATTTTAATGAAATAGGTTACTTTTCAGTGGTTTATGTTATAATGAATTAATTACATTTTTATGAAACCAAATTTTTTACAATAAGTTTTGATATTATAAAATATTTATGAAACCTGTTTTTTCTTCAGGATATTCTATGATGACATATTTTTTAATCCCATTTAATTTAATTAGTTATTATTTTATTATCATTTACTGATCTTTTGGAAGAAATATATTTTATTTAATTGTGTTTAAGTTTGGAAAAGAATTATATATCCCTCTAAACCATTGGCCAAATAATGATATCTCATGAGATAAAATGAAATTTAATGGGTTGTGATACTACTTTAGTATGGGAATAATTCCTCTTTTATGTTCTAGAGAGAAAACCTTAACTACAATTATGGTTTAGGGAGTGAATTATTTAAACAATTATTGTATTTAAAATCATCATTGAAAACTATGGAAATGATATTCTATGATTACATGTATACCAAAAACTAATATACTATGCATACATTATTATCTCATTGATAGTTTTCCTTAATTACATTATTTTTTAGGTAATATGAATAATAATAAAAACATATGACAAAATATTATGATCTTTGTTAAACATGGTATGATTCTTAAATTTTATTATCATTTCCTCATTCCATTATTCTTATTTTTTGTTTATGTGAACATTGATATCTAAATTTGTTACCCCAACTAGGAATTTTATCAAACCTTATATAATGATTCCATTCCCCAAGTTATGAAGAATGATTATTTCTATAATATGTCTATGAAGGGTGATATTTATTAATAACATTACCAATGATGTTATAGTTATCTTTTGAACTATTTGTTTATGTATTCTTTTTTACAATGATAGTAACCCATTATATTCATTATGAGTTTATTTATATAATTTGAAAAACAATTATATATTTTGATTCCATATCTATATATGAAAATTATGGGTCGTTATAGTTGTTATCATTGGATAGGTTTAGTTAACCTCTGGAAATAAAGAATATAAAACATTAGGGATATCTACAAGGATAAATTAATATCAAGATAATAATCGTTGTATTTTTTTGAATGATATAGTAAGTGGTTTATATGAAATTACATCCATGTATTGATATTATAATTTTATATTGATTTCATATAGTAGTTCCTCGGGGTTATAACATTAAACTGGGGGCATCAGATCCTGACTCAATTTTAAACTACTACGTGATAATGTTTTTTAGATGACAGATTGTTTGAAAATCCTAGTGGATATAATTTGGAAATTCAAAATCACTCTAAAATCTATCATTAATGATTTATTTGATAATGAACATGAAAAAATTATGGTAAACTGAATTAGTAAGATATTTAATATAATGGTTTAGGATAATGGAATTTTATACATTATTTTCATGATAATGTGTTTTCCCACTATAATATTGTTTCTCTCAGTATGTTTTTTATTTTCAGTTTGATCCTAGAACCCTAAGTAACCATATTAAAGAAGAAATTAAAATAAATATATTTAAAAGCTCGGATCTGGATTCCACTGAACTGGTTATCTACACTTGGTTGGTCACCTAGCCTAAAGCGCATTTCCCAAAATGTCATAGGTTGGTGATTAAAAGCAAGGGCCTAGGGTCTGATTGTGGGGAAACTATTCCCACATTGGTAGAGAGTAGCATAACAGAACAATAATATAAAATAGTGTTAGTAGTAAATACCAAACAAATGATGGTAACAATGGAGGATTGATAATAAAGATAACTAGAAGTCATAATATTCAAATGAAGCTTCTTCATATCACATGTTCTAATAAATTATCTATAACATGATAATATTTAGTTAGATACAAAATACAATACCATGGTATATAAATTCAGAAGAATGATATGAAGCATCACAAGACACATCTTGGTCCTTTGTTCTCCTACTCCTAAACAAAAAATCATGTACCAATAGAAGGGTGATTTCCTAGGTTGACACATGCAATAGTATAATCTATTTATCCCAAAAGCATGACCCAAACATAGTGTGAGAAATTAATCCCACTCGGAAGACCCCCATGATCTATGAATTTTTGTAAGTGATTATATACAACATGTAGTTTAACTAAAAGAAAATACATAAAATAGGGCATACTCAAATGTAATAAATCCAAAAATTCTTATATCCATTTATATTCAGTTCGTGTTCATTAAATAATAAGATTACATAAAATTGTAAACATATAGAGATTCTACATTAGTTTGAAAAACACTCATATCATGTAAGCACAAAAAATGTCTTGAAATATTGTCTACATAGTAATAATGGAAGACCGAATCGAATATTGTACATTGGATTGGACGACATGTCATAAGGACTTCTATATGATATTCAGTTCAAAACTGTTCCCGCATGCATTGAAAAAACCCTCCAACATGAATAACACAGCCCCACACATAGGCATAACCAATCCTCACCCACTAGCACACCAAATCCCCACTTACAGGCATGACAGAACATATCCCACAAAAATATCACTACCTCACCCACAAGAATTGAAAAAAATCTCCTATATAGATTAAACTATTACCTGGAAACCATTGATCAACTCATGTGGGAAATTCATAATACATACCTAACATGAAATCTTACAATTAAATTGATTAACAATAGTTTATCTCACAATGGTAAAAATTTAATTAACCAATGATCATTTTAAATAACCCTTTAAAGGAAAAAATGGTATTCCCATAGGAATCCTTGGATGAAATGAAAACAAATTGGTTATCTGTGGGAAATGCACCCACAGGATGTCACTAAATCAAACCCAACAAGCTCAACATGCTTCAATTCATATAATAAACCATCTAAACATATTTAGGTGTCAATACGGTTCAAAATCTCAACAAAGAGACAGCCTAAAAATGACCATTAGACACTATAAAACATATAAACTACTCCATAATTAGAGAAAGGCACAAGAACACCTATATTATATTCATGTGGAACTCCTCACACATCATCAACTTCCAATTCTACCTACAACCGAGTAGATCTAAAAAATAGAAAACAAAATCATGATTTGATAACTACATCTAGAGGAGAAATCACATGTATTGTCTCCTGGTGAATGAAGAGGATACTTAGGAAATTACAACACACTTGATAATGTCTGGATCAGTGATCAGATTGAGAAATGAGATCCAAAACAATCCTCTGGAACAGTTGTAAGAAAATATGTATAGTGAGGTTATGTATATTTATAAATAAAATGAGACTAATAGAAATTTTATAAAAAAAATCCATGTAAACTATTTTTTATTTAAGTACACGAAGTTGTACAAACATGACATGTACCCCACATACAGAGTGTGTACCTAGCCTGCAACTATTTTTTGCATTTTCTACCCTTTTTCTCTCTATAACAACAAAACTGGCCCTTACACCAATATAGGGATTGTGAAAAAATGGTTGGTAAACAAAATTTTGGAAAAAAGAATTATTTTTACCTCAATAATGTCTTAGGATATTACCAACATCACCCTTTAAAGAAATGCTTCCCCGAAATTCCATTCCAAGGGTTGTGAAGAATCAACTTGAAATAACTCTGGCCACTGAGCACGTACTTCAGCCTCCCATTCCTATGTCTCATCCTACACTCAGTTGTGCAACAATAGAACTTGTACTGAAAGAACTAACCAGCCTCAGAGAACCATCATGCTCTGATTAATTAAACATATTGGATTCTCCTCAAATTATGCATCAACATGAAGTGGAACCTCATCAGGATAAAAACATTAGAACGGTCTAAATGATAGTGGAACACCTGAGATACATGGATGACATCCTGCATGGCTTGGTATATTTGAGGTAACTAAAACCAATTGGAAACCAACCCAACACTCTCTAGAATCTCAAATGGCCTGATAAATCACAGTGAAAGTTTACCCTATCTACTGATCCTTATTTGTCCCAACCTTAAATAAACATGCAAGAAAACCTGATTCTTAACCTCATAATATAGAGGTCATCTTGGAAGATTGGCATAAGATTTCAAATAGAAATACGTTCAAGGTTCCAGGCATAGCTGAATTTTGGTCGAGCTGGAAGCCATTATTAATTTTTACCAGTATCAATGATTATTTAGAAATCAATATGACACTGAACGCTAGTCTCCACAGAATAGAATCAAAGGATTAGATAATGTAGTAAGAGGCTTGAAACCATTAGAGGGGATATTTCATATCTTATTTATAATTATTTTAATTAATTTCATTATGAAAATAATTCCTGGATTTTCAATATTTTCTTCGTTGATGATGTTGATCATTCAAAATGACTCTTCATGATTATCTCATTGCACTTGTGAGGATCCAAACTAGAATCCCTCTAGATGTGATCTACATGTGCTCTGATGGACTCAGATCGGCACCACTTGTTCTCCGGGTGCTAGAACGGAGAAGAAAGTGTCTTATGTCTGTCTTTCATGACTGCTTGTTCTTTGGCCTTGAATAATGACTCTCAATAATGAGAGTGGTGGGAAGAGGATTCGAGAGAGAAATTTTTTATCTCAAAAATTCTCAATTCACCAAGCATGTGGTGAGTCCTATATAGAAAAATAGACTTACATCTCTATTTATATGCATGAAACTTTAGTCATAATTTTTATATTCATAACATCATTTAAATACATTCATGAACATAGAGAAAACTCAAGCTCGTAATAATACTGCTTCATTATTTATGTTGTTCCAACTTGCGCAAAATGGAATTATGAATGAAATTATTGCATCAAAAAATAATAACAGCATCACTATTATTTTAATGTGTGATAAATAGTAATTATTTACCATCTTTATAATAATTATTTGACTACCAGATCATCCTTGGTCCGTTAAAACTACAATTTCATTTATTGAACGCCCAAATAAATAAATAAATAACTTAATATCTTAAATATATAATTTATTTACAAACTAATAAATAAATATTTATTATATATTCAATAAAATAAATATATCTAATTAAATTTATGTGATCATCCTTAATAGAATATAATTATTCCACGATCTTGAGACCATTATTTATTTCATTAAATAAAATCAAATAGAAATTTACCATGACCACAAAAAACACTTACTGGGTGACACTCTAGGATTATTTCTCATTTGAATTAGGTGGTCTTGCTTAATGTCTAAAATTAATTTCTAGAAACGGGTCAAGGCACCTAAGATAAAGAACATAATGTTAAAAAAAGCATCCACATGCGAACACTAACTACGTAATACAATCTCTTTGTCTCAATATCTCATCAAGCAGGTTTCATGATATTATCATCAACCATTATGCTTGATACGACGTTCTATGACTTCCAGAAATAATCTCATTGTTACACCATTTCCATTGAATTTAGCATGCGGTTCAATTTCAATACAAGGGACGAGATATAAATTCCATAAATTTAAGGGAAAAGCCTTCCTTGAATTATCCATTAATAACATGTCACTCGTGATGCACCCAATGTACCCTACTTCCTTCCAACTGTCTACCTTATGGTTTTTGTTAGCAAATAAATGTGTGGGAGTACTAACATATATGGAAGGATTTGTATAACTGAAATTTTTTATAATGAATAAAAATAATGAAATCTATCTAAACATCATATATCTATGTAAATATAAAATAATTTCAATATCATTCAACAACATATCAATGAAACATGAATTAAATATAAAACATATACTGATAATCATCACTTAGATGTAGAGATTGAAGATTGTGTGATTGTTTTTAGTTGAATATATCCATTTAAAAGAGATATTATATTTATTTATAAATGAAATATGATCCCTTGGTATATTTTCATTATCGATAAATATTATTTGGTATGTATGGTAGCTTAACATTTGGGTCTTCTAGGAATCCTCTCGCATGCTCATGACGTGTTCAATGTATCCCTCGAGATGATGTATATACCTTACCATTAATATATACTAAACATAGAGATCGTACCACTAATTTGTGATGATTTTTATGTGGAACAACTCGTTGAAATTCTTGATCATAGATATAACATTCTGTGAATCAAGAACACACACCTTGTAAATATTACATGACGAAACCACTGATTTGAGGAAGTTGTATGGGATCATGAGGATACGATGAGAAAATCTATCATTAATAATTTGTAATGGAGTGACCACGTTTTAAGGGGTAATTTATTTCAATGATGGAAAAAATTTATCACCCCATGTTATTTTGAAATATTCTATTCAAATAAATACATTATCTGTAATAGTTTGTATTACATGCAACATCGAGTTTAAATGAACCATGATATGTTAAACATATAATACTATATAGTGTGATAAAAATAAAATAGATGACAATTTTTTGTATTAAATGGATTAATAAAATTATGAAATTCATATCATTGAAACATGTATAATATAAATTCAATATTTATCAGTTGATTAAAAATAATAATAATAAAACATCTGAATATAAGAAAATCATTTTACCAGAAAATCATTTTCTATGTATAATATGGTGTTAGTAATATTAAATTAAATTACTCATTTTTTGTGAGTAATTTTGAAGAAATTTAAATATAATTTATTCCATAAAATATTTTGTTTTTTAGTTAATAATTTTCTATGCATTGAGATTAATAAATCATTTTTTGGTAAAAAACTATATTATTCGGAGAAGGGATATCATCATGATTTTTGTAGTAATTTGAAAATTCATTTAATAAAAAATGATAAATTGATTTTTGAAAAAATAAATATTATTTATGAAATAAAAAAAATTATTGAATTTTCTATAAACTATTTATCAATGAATAGTGAAATTGATGATTTTTTTTCGAAAAATATATTATTGTTTAATGGCTCTAGTATCTTCCATTTTTTAAATCATTTAAGTAATATTTTTTAATAATATTACTATTGAATGAATTAACCTCCCATTAATGAATTTATTTTGATTTTTAATATACATACTTTTTTCATTATGAATTTTTTTATTGGAAAACTGATTTCTTCATCACATCTATGGAATAAATTTTATAATAAAATCTCCACTTAAGTGAATTAATATTTTTCAAATTATCTACATATATGGATTCCTCATAACTAATATTTTTTATCATTTACAACAAAAAAAAATTCCTAAGAATTCATAAAACTATAAAAAAAATTATCGTAAAGTATAATTCCTTTTATGATAGATATGGGTAACTATTTCACTATAAATTATATATCTAATTTAATAAATTCTCATTAGCTTCAATATCTTATATCATAATCCTTGGGCATTCCATAGGTGGTGATAGCCTCTACTTCTATCCCAATCCCTTCAGCAGGGAGTTGGGGGACACCCTTCCTCAGGGGAGATCCTTTCTTTTTTATCCCATAATCTAACACCAAATTAATGAAACCATTTATTCAAATACACCATTTCCCTAAAGATATGAAAATAATTTATGGAATTATATATCTTTCTATTTTGACCTTAGATTTTACATATTCTTCATCTCTCATGAACATGACCATGGTTTCTCGATTCAATTTGTAGTGTATGTCAGTTGACTCCTCCAATAGATTTGTGTGTGGTAGTTGGGGTCTTCAAGAGATGGTGACTATCTAACACCTTGATAAACATAATATCATGGTATTTTCAGAATCCTTGAACTATTTTACCATTGTGCCTTCTAGAGATCATATGTCTTGAAATGACATGTAATAACTCCTCTTAATATGCCTCTATTATTTTCACAAGATGTGGGACACACTAACAACAGACATGATGGTATGATTTCTCAATCACCCAATTCCTTTATAAAACCATTATATAAAAAGAATCTTGGTAATTTGGATTGACATTTTTTGTGCATGGACTCTAGAACCAATTTTTTCTATCATCCTATTTTGTAACATATATGTTTCAAAGATAATGTTTGAAAACACCTAGTATAGTGGGTGTTTCTATCTAATGGATATTAATTTTAATGGAAAAAATATGTGGTTTTAGTGTCATGGATGGATTTATACTCATCATTTTTATTCATGCTGAAGTTTTTCTCTTCATATTTGTGATGAATGAGGAAACTATAGGGGTGATGTTATCAGTAGGCTAAGAGGACCCGGTCTCTTTCCCCACCCCCTAAATTGATCATACATATAGTGGAGAGGTGATAAATGATGATCCAATATATAAATCCTCAGGTATTGTGGGAATGAATATGATGTTGGGAGATATTATTGATAAATTTAAACATTATTTGGGATTATCTTGTTTTAGAACATATGATATGGGTATAAAAACCATGCCCACAAATGGTATCCTTTTCTGATGTAGTAACATTTGGATGGAAGTAAATGGGTAGAAGATTACACCACTATGTGTGGATACAGTCCCTCTAAATTGTAGGTCCCCTTGACAGTAGGACCATCTTATGTCCTTACATATCCAAAATTATTACTTTTATTTGGGTGGGAGAGTGAATAAGAATGTTTTTCCAAAAGTTTCATTTACATTTATTCCAAAATGTAAAATGAAATTGTTGGATCGATGACCTTTGACGATTCTGATATTAGCGATAAGAAATCACATTGGAAGAAAATTTTATACCATGAGAAGGACTCCTTCATGGCTATGATTATTAAGTATTTATCAAGAAAAGGAATTTAGGGAAATCATTTTTCTGGTAATTTCCCAGTTAGTACGGTGAAGGAATCTAGGGAATAAAAGTACTACTAAAACATACAAAAAACCGTGGTCACTAGATAACTAGGAAAAGAAAAAAAATCATGTTTTAGAGTAATTTAAAATCATACTAGCATGTGTTGATGATGTTATTCAGGAGCTCAGTACATAAGGTCTGCAAGCTCTAACCTCTAGTGTATGGACTGAGGAGGATCAATGTGACTGGAGCATGAATTCAAAATTATTGATGGGATATCAGGATGATAGAAAAATCATCCCAATTATTGTATTATAGAAAAATTATATTTCACTGATTCTTTCTAGAAACGATGTTTTTGATAGAGTAGTGTTTCATGATATCCTCATTCATTATAACAAAGATATGTCAAAGGAATCTTTTAAGACCAATATCACTGAAGAGAATCCTCATTTAATATTTAAATGACCACTGTATGATAATTGTAATGATGAAAAACATTCCTAGATCAAAATATAGAATAAAATTATTATTTGCGGCATCAAAAAGGTTATGGTAGGCTTTGAGGAACACATACAATCATGGGAACATATATCCTTCCAATTTTAAGATCTCATCATGGAAAATCCAGACTAGGATGCCACATCTATCGAATAGAAATTATAAAAAAAATTCATTCCATCTATTTTCATTTTATTTGGAATGAATATAATTTACCCATTGAGGTTTTATGTTCAATTGGTTTCATTTACATTTTTACATCATTTCATTAAAAGTGATTCATTAAAATAAAAAATAAAATTAACTAGATGGTTATGGTTAAAACATTTTTAGTGTGGGGTTAAAGAAAAATATATGTTTATTTTTTTAATATTATTATATAAAAATCATATTTTCTAGAAATATTTAAATGTTAGATTATCAAAAAAATAATTATATGTTTACATTTCATCATCTTTATCAAGAATTACATTATTGATTTTGAATATTATAGAAAAGTTTATGGAGGTTACATATGGTTCCTCTCCCCCAATTATAATTGGGCAGATCATTTATTATACTCCTCACACATAAAAAATCATTTTTTTATCAAATACCCAAAATATATACATTCAATATTTCATAATTTATATACTAGAGGTCTTATATTGATTAGGAATCCCTCGGAAGAAGGCTTTAGGTCTAAACCAAAATTGTTTCTAATAATAACAGGTCTAGTTATTAATCATGAATTATAATATTGTATCCCCTTTATCCACAATAAAATATTCATCAACTATAATAATTTAGTTATATAATTCAATTATAATATACATATATATTATTATTTTTGTTTAAGAATGAACTTCTCTCTCCACTTCTATGAAATGAAAAACAAAACTATTGATCATGAGTACGACATACAACCACTTCATGAATGAATGTAATTTGTTTTCCATCACATCCATTCATGGATAGATGTAATTATGAAATAAATATATTATTTATTGAATAATTATTTTTGGTGTACCATTTACAATCATTATTTAAAATCTTTTAAAAAATGATAATATTCCTCAAGCATATGTGGGGACTACCACCTTAATGAGGTGATGTGAAACATTTTTACATTAATGTTTAAATGAATGGTTATAAGGATTTATTTAATAAATATATATTTTACATATGATTTAGATATTATCGAATATATTTTTATTAGTAGTTAACATTATTTTTATACATTTTCTATAAAACATGAAACAAAATTTAGAATATATAAGACATTCCATCTCTATGAATTGAGTAATTAATTATTCCATATATAACATCATGTATGAATCTAAAAATTTATATAATGATTTTATATGATTTTAATATCATTAATAAAATTTTGGATATTATAATACAATAATAAAATTATAAGGGCTAAAATTGTCGAACAAAAACAAACATAAAAACTGATGCAGATTTCTGCAGAAACAGTAATTTTAACAAATAATTGATAATAATTGGGTACTAAAAATATATATGAAAATAGTATATGGTATGATATATATCTTTATATTTGTTTAATGGATATATTACATTCATATATTTATTATACAAGGTCTTTGAAAGGTAATGATATAATTTGTGACTTGACAAAAGGTATATTCATCTCACTTTTATTTCTTGGGGACACATTCCATATACACAACTTGTTTAATAAGTTTCATATAAAAGGTTAAAATTAATTTATTTTATGAATATTATTATAAAAATTATGGGTCATAAATATCCATCTACATACAATTCTAATGATCGAATAGCTATTCAAAAGTGACTAAATTTATAAGAGTTTTATGTTTAAATGTTATTGTTTAATGAAATTCTTTATGATTATGATTCCAAGGATGAAATAATTTATATAATTACTAATAAAATAATAATGTTTATTATACTACATTTATTTGTGGGTAATTAATTTTCCCATACATTTTCATCTCTTATATATATAAATAGTGTAATAAAATTTATAAGGAAAAAACCACTATTTATCTCACTGGTTGAAAATCAATTTTCGTGAATAACTATTTTATGAAATGTTTTATTTTTGATTACTTATATTTTATATGATTTATTATTTTCATTTTGTCAAAATAATTTATTTTTACACAATGTATTAAATAGAGTATTCTAATTATTGTTTTGGAAAATTCACTATTTTTATTTATCAAAAAAGGGAATGGACCTTTTTTTAATCATTTATGGCATGAAAATATTATATCATAGGATTGAACAATCAATTATGTCAATATCAGTTTAGTTACTTTCAAGCTTACAATCATGGAAAATTATTTCCTTAATATGTGGTAAATATTTTTATATTTCAAATAAGTTATTTTGAAGATAATAGTATATTTTCCTTTGGAAATGATTCAAGTTATTTTTTAAAACCATCATCGATCTGAAGAGGGGGTTCTTTGATGTTTCATAATCATTCATATGTCAATTATCTGGTGATACCATTGAATATATTTGTTTGGATAGTTTATTATTTTGATGAAAACATTTTTATAAAATTGGTTCATTTTTTAAGGGTTATGCTATTAGGAATTTACGAAATGATTATGAAAGTAGTTTCATTTTCCATTGGTAATGCTATGATTAAATGTTAATGAACCTGATTTCATTTCACAAGTTATTATAGTAATAAATTTTTTCAAAACCCAATTATTTTTACACTTTATGATGTGAATAATATTTTATATTAATTGGGAACACATATTTTTTATTTCCTCTATGTGAAATGTGGGACAAAAATTATATTTCTCATCCATTCATTAGCTAAATATTGATTTCAAATAATAATAAAAAAGGTTTATATAATCAATGAAAACATGTTCATAAAGGAAATATTTCACCTATGATAGTATGGAGAGTGATCCTAGACTAATATGACGATTTGGTGGTGAACCCATTCCACCATGATAGTTTTGTAAATGATCATTTAATATTAAAGTAATGATTTTCTATTATTATTTCATTACTGAAAACTCATTTCTTATTAATATATTATGATATCATTTCTCATTTTCATGATTTCATTATGGTTGATATCTTATGAATATCCAAACATTATTCCATTACATAAGATTATAAAAAATGTTATAAAATGAATGGGTATCAGAATTTATTCTTGTCTTCTCATACACATTTTCTCATGTTATGTTAATGTGTTCATCGATATCTCTCATGTTTACCCTTACTGTCATGACCCACCTTCACAAAAAGTTGGGAAGGGTTAGAAGATTTCCAGACCCTTCCTTCTTCATGTTAAGGGGGAAATAATGACCCTCGAAACCCGCCTTCAATAGGTCCTAGAGTGGCGACCAGCGTCAAGGGTATAGAATCACTCACTAAATGGAAGACATTACCCTTTTCTATTAATAGGATCGAGTGATAAGATAGT
The DNA here is from genome assembly GCA_963277665.1 of Viscum album. NCBI lineage: Eukaryota > Viridiplantae > Streptophyta > Magnoliopsida > Santalales > Viscaceae > Viscum > Viscum album. The sequence continues at coordinate 1,726,565,101 of OY728119.1, read as the reverse complement.
AAATCCCACAACACCAAAATTAAAAGTACAAGGAAAGGAAAAACAACCTTTCCCATATGCATGTTCTAAAAGTAAATACCACAAAGTACAAAGTGACTACAAAGGTAAAGTACCAAAGAATGAAAAACAGCAACAACAATTGTCCCAAAGGTCCTATGCTAGTATGGTCCCACGTGATCCCTAAAGTCCTCCTAGAAACCTGAAAATCGTTTTATATACGTAGGGTGAGCATACAAGTATAGTAAGTAGGGAAAATCCTAAAGCTCTCTTGCACACATGGGGAGGCATACTTATGCCCCGTGAGAAAATATATAACCAAGCACTTAACAAGGAAACTAACCACCCAAGCCTCACCAAGGTACACTCCCCAAATAATGCAAGTCAAGTAAAATATAATAATATCACATCGATGTTTGGGTACCCCGCGCCACTTTCCCACTTGTTATTGAGGACATCCTATGCATCGAACCAATCCCGCCATTCTCACCGCAGTCCCACTGGCACACCCCGCCTTCACACACCTCAGCCATACCCTCACATAGTCCCACTGCCAAACCCCGCCCGTAAACACCTTGGACACAACTGTCTCACGTAACCATGCCTGCAATCACCTAGGCCAGGACAACCACCTCTATGCCCAAAGACACGTGGGATAGAAGATCCACTGCCATTCCTGAAGACACATGGGCCTCATCTCCATGACACTTGGGAAACCACCTTCCCGCACACACCTTTTCCAACTACCACGCTGCCCTTCTCGAAGATTCTTTGGATAATAATGAACTTCAGGCCATCACAACCTGCTCGATGATATATGGGATATCTGGGAATGGGATCAGAAAGGATCTCATAACCAGCCACTAATAGAAGTGTTGGGAAAAACACCCTCTCCCATGAAATGGGGGTGTTCGACACTAAGTTCTCAAAATAGGTGGGACGCGAATAAGAAACACAAAACTACAAGTATATGTATAGGTAACAAGAACTCACCCAAAGATTAGGTTTTTCTTCATCCTTCCAAAAGAACACAATATGTACCATGTCCATGTCACAACTCAAACCAAACCAAAACCCATTTGTCCCATCCTATTTTAAATGTTCAATAATAATGTTTAAATAAGTTTCTCCACCTACTTGGGCTACTAGCAAGCATAAGCACAAGCCAAGGAAAGAGTACAGTCAAACATCAACTTAAACATTCACACCCGGTTCTCTTATAAAGTCACAACAACAAAGGGATAAGTGAGATCCCTCGAAGTAATATAACAAATGAAAACCCCAAGGTACAACCCCCTGTCCCCAGAAGCCAACGGCTTCTCAACAACATAAGATTCCACCCCAATTCGTGATATAATCAAGGTAACCACCCGGTCTTAAATTCACAACCACTGGAAGCATAACAACAGTGGATCCCATCCCCACCCACATCACCCATCAATCGGCCCGTGAAGTAAAAACAACAAACCACTACCACCAAAGCAAAGTAGGCCTATGCTATTATTTTTAGATTTAAACGATTCAACACACTCCATGATTCGAATTCCGTTGTACTTTAACCGGGGTTATCATAAAAATGGGGTGATCCTGGTGCTTTAAATTTATTTAGCCGGATTTACGTAATTAACCAAATTCCTTTACAGGAAAGGGTTCAAAAACATAATACAATCCATCTAAACATCACCAGAGGTGATGGTTCATTAGTGCACAAAGAAAAACCACCAACGACAATGATTTTTAGTAGGCATAAGCCCGCACAATTCAGAAAACAAGATCATAAAACAAAGCAGCATCATCGATCACAACCCCCCCCCCCTCGTTAATTAGAGTCCGTTCATTATCTTCATTAAGGTTAGTGTTCATCCAATTATACAGAATAAAAAGCATTCCCACCCCACATGATACACAAAAGGAGAGACGTTGGAGAGATTCCCTACCTGATTGATCAACGATCGAAGATTATCTCACCCACCAGGAACAGAAGATGCATGATTTGCAGGGGTGAGGCCTCAGAGAGAACTAGCAGACGAAAAGATGGGAGGGTGATCGAGAAAAGAAGAAACCCAAAGAACCCATTAGTTTATAAGGTCTGGGGGAGATTGAGATAAGAATGTGAAACCGCGTAAGGAGCGGGGGTCGTGGGTTGACCATGCGGCCCCACACGTCTTTAAATAAGTCCTCGCCTTTAGGGGCGGTTTAAACCGATGCACCAAGGTTATCTCACTTTATCAAATTACATTAATTGGCGTTAATGGGACATACATCAGGCTTAAAGGGGTCAAAATAGGGTTTAAAACCCAATTTTCACAAAAAAGGAGGCGCTGCTGGAAAACACATGGGGGTAGGCAAGAGCCACCGGTAGCCGAGAGATACCGGTGGCAGACAACAACTGGTAGCTGAGCGACCGATAGGTTGCATTGACCAGTAGTCGAGAGCTACCGGTGGGTGACAACTACCGGTAGCCGAGCTTCCAGTAGGTTTCAGCCACCGATAGTCAAGAGCTACTGGTGGCTGACATCTACCAGTAGCCGAGCTACAGGTAGGCTGCAGTGACCGGTAGTAGAGAGCTACCGGTGGCTAACAGTTACCGGTAACCGAGCTACAGGTAGGCTGTAGCTAGAGGTAGACGAAGCTACTGGTAGGCTGCAGCTACCGGTAGACCGAGCTACCGGTAAGACTTCTACTGGTAAGCTAATGCTACCGATAAGCATACCGTGGGTCAAACATCACCGAGATGTTGGGATGGCCACCCCGACCACCCAGATCACCTCAAGCATCAGATTTTTACTATGTAATGGACATCCAACAACCCGGTACATTACATCAGATACCTTTCAAACTATTCTCACCCTTGAGAATCAAAAAAACCCACAAGGAAGGAGAGGGTCCGAACAACCACCTCGAAAGATACCTCTCAAGAGTGAACATCATTGTTAACAAACAAAACACCTTTCTATTAAGAATAAAGAAACATACCATGTCAGACTGCCCAAACTGTGGGTTGGGGAGTCTCTTCCCCCATGTCAAGATAATATCCTATTTGGGCGGAACTGACTCACCCGCACGGGTTTAATCACATCCACCTTAATACATCATGATTAGGGGTCTGATCCTCCCATACTCATAGCCAGATATTTTCACGCACATTCATAGAGGAATGATAAAACCACATACTTCATAGTCAAGAAGGTAATATGATCCACCACAACAATTATAAATAGAACAACACAAACACAAAACAACTTTGGGTACTGGGAATGCATCTGGGCTTCCCTCTCCCACGTACTCTCCTCAAGCCCACCATGTCTCCATAACACACTATCCAAGGGAATGGTTCGCCCACGAAGAACCTTCTCCTCACGATCCTCGATCATCACTGGTCTTTCCACAAAGGTCACTTCATCCTCGATGTTTATCTTTCCCTAGACAAAGATGTGTGAATCTTCATGCAGATAACGAAGGAGATGGGACACCTGGAAGACGTTATGTATCCTCAGTAGCGACGGTGTTAACGCTAGATTATAAGCCACTTCGCCGACCCGCCGCAACACTTGCGAAGGGTCTAATAAACCTGTGAAAAATCTTACTCCCCATGGCGAACCTCCGTTGTCTATGCCGAGGGGAGACCTTGAAGAACACGTGGTCTTCAACCTCAAACTCCAAGGACCTACTCCTGGTATCAGCAAACGACTTATCTCAGTTCTGATATGCCTTCATCCTTTCCCGTATAAGCTGAACCTTCTCCATTGTGCTCTGCACCACCTCCAAGTCAAGGGTTCCCGCCTCTCCGACCTTGGTACAACACACAGGTGAGAGGAACGACCTCCCGTACAATGCTTCAAATAGGTCCATACCAATGGTATAGTGATAGATATTATTGTAGCTGAACTCTACCAGAGGCAAGTGTCGCACCCATGATCCTCTAGATCCCAGAACGCATGCCCGCAGCATATCCTCCTTGGTCTGGATGGTGCGCTCTGTCTGCCCATCTGTATGGGGATGGAAAGCAGTGCTAAGATGTAGATGGGTGCCAAAAGCATGCTGCAATCCTCACCAGACTTGTGACGTAAACCGTGCATCCCTATCCGAGACTATGGACCTCATAAGTCCATGCAACCACACGACCTCATCTACATAACTTTGAGCCAAATAATCCACTGCACTTGACTCCTTAATCGCCAGAAAATGATCCAATTTCGTCAATCGGTCCACTACTACCCAGATGGAATCGTATCCCCTTGAAACTTTGGTAGTACCATGATGAAATCCAACATTATGTCCTCCAATTTCCACTCGAGGACATCCAGAGACTGCAGTAGGCCACCTGGAACACGGTGTTCAGCCTTCACCTGCTGATACACTAGGAACATGTCCACAAACTCTACCACTGCTCGCTTTTCTCCAGGCCACCAGAACTGTTTCCTCAGTCCCTGGTACATCATGGAAACTCCTGGGTTTTCCTGTAGGGGTGAGTTGTGGAACTCACTGAGAACATTGACCCACATCGCCTCTGGAACAAACAACTTCCCATAGAAAAACATCCAGTTCTGACCATCCTTCGTCCATCCTTCCGGAGCATTGCTCTGGTCAAATCGGTCACGCATCACTTCGCACTCTAGGTCTCCCCACTAAGACTCCTCCACTTGCAAAACAGAGACGACTGCACTATCATTTGTTTCATGAAACATCTACCGCCATCCATCCTCACATTCAGGTGGAAGGAATCCAACTCCTCCATCACCTTCCAAGTGTTTTCCAACTCTCAGACCACATCCTTCTGCGACCTCCTTCTCAAGGAATCGGCCACTACATTTCCCTTCCCTAAAGTGTAGGAAATATCGAAGTCGTAATCCTGGAAGAACTCCATCCACCTCCATTGTCGCAACTTTAGGTCCTTCTGGGAGAAGATATACCTCAAACCTTTGTGATCTGTGAAGACCACAAAGAGTTCCCCAATGAGGTAATGACTTCATAAAATTATCGCAAAAACAACCGTTGCAAGCTCTAGGTCATGGGTGGCATAATTATTCTCATGATGGCATAGCTTCCTGGACCCATAAGAGATCACTCCTTGATGATGAATCAACACACATCTGAGGCCTCGCCCTGAAGAATCACAGAACACCTCATATGCCACCCCTTCATCTGGTAGTCTGAGCCCTGAGGAATTTACTAGCTTCTACTTCAAATATCTGAAGGCTACCTAACACTGCTCACTCCACATGAAATCCTGATTCTTCTTGGTCAGGGCTGTCAAAGGGGATGCAACTCGAGAGAAGTTGGGTACGAACCTCCAATAGTAACCTACCAGCCCGAAAAAGCTACAAACCTCTGCCACATTCTTGGGTGCTTCCCAAGAAACAACTTATTCAACCTTTTATGGGTCCACCGCTACCCCTTTCTCGGACACTATGTGCCCAAGGAATTTCACTTCTCACGTCAAAAACATTCATTTCAACAACTTACCATATAGATTTTACTATCGGACGACCTCAAAAACCCTCCTTAGGTGCTTCGCATGATCCTCCTTTGATCTTGAATAGATTAGGATATCATCAATGAACACAATTACGAATCGATCCAGGTACTCCCGGAAGATTGAGTTCATAATCCCCATAAAAACAGCTGGGGTATTCGTACCACCAAAAGGCATGACTACGAACTCGAAGTGTCCATATCTGCACCTGAAAGTCGTCTTCGGAATGTCTCCCCCCTTCACTCTCAACTGGTGATACCCAGACCGCATGTCGATCTTCGAGAACCACCCTACCCCTTTCAGCTGGTCGGAAATATCGTATATCCTCGGAAGAGGTTAGCGATTCTTGATCATTACCTTATTCAGCCTCCTGTAGTCTATGCACAACATGAGACCACCATCTGCCTTATTTTCGAACAATACTGGAGCACCCCATGGTGATGCACTTGGTCGAACATAACCCCTCTTCCTTAGATCTTCAATCTAAATCTGTAGCTCCCGTAGATTCGAAGGTGCCATCTGGTAAGGAGCCATCGAGATCGGACGAGCACAAGGCTGCAATTCTATCCCAAAATCGATATCACATCAAGGGGGTACAGTCGTCACCTCCTCAGGAAAGACATACATAAACTCTCTGATGATTCCTAGAACCTCTACCATCTCAACATCTACTGGCTCTGCTGACAGCTCGGCTAACAAGGAGAATATGGGTTCCTCTCGCCTAATCTCCTTCTGAATGCTCCGCTTGCTGGTGAAAGTAGCACGTCGGCCACCAAAATATGACAACACAACCCTTCCTCGAAAGCAGTCGATTACGGAACACACAGAGAATAGCCAGTCGATGCCTAGGATGACATCGTATGGTTGTATCTGTAGCAGTAGTAGACCCCTGACCGACTGATGTGGTCCTTTCATCAGTCGGAATCCTCAAAAAACATATAACATGTCGGTCTGACCTCTGACTAGTGTGCGCAACACTAGGGGCACTGTAAGTCTCCTAGCATCTATACCCAATGCACGGGCTAGACTGGGTGAAACAAAGGACTGCGAATCTCCAGTATCAAACAAGGAATAAGCAAGAGTGCTAACCAAACCAATCGTACCTCGAAGAACCTCTGGCCCTACTAGAACTGCTGCCTCCGCAACGTGCAACTGTCCACGCCCAGCTCCTCTTCCCCTTGGATGTCGGGCACCTCCCCGACCATGCCCTAGTCGAGGTCCCTGAGGAGCACCCTGAGGTCGGCCTCCTCCTGCAATGTCTTCCCTCGGAGGAGCGGGAGCTCACTAACCCCACTGCTGCTGCTGGAAAGGCCTAGTTGGAAGCTGCTGTTGGGGTGGTTGATGGGGTTGTCCGCCATCTTCGTACTGTACTCAGTCTGGGCACAGACTCCGTAGATGACCATGGCTCCCATAGACAAAGCACTGCAGTCCTGTGCCAGATGGAAAAGGGCGAGGACCATGAGACTAGAACTGAAACTGATGTGGCATACCCCCTACTAGTCGGAACCTGGAGGGTCCTGACGCTGGAGGCCTAGTGCTGATAGCCTTCCCCTTCAATGGTCCCAGCTGTATCCCCTCTCATGGAACACCTCCTAGAGCGTGCATCCTCTCTACCACTTTGGCCTTCTTCTGGTCCTCCATGTACGTCGGCAGGGTAAAGGGGGTAACAGCATACTGGAGGGAGGGTCATCGCGCCTCCTCTAAACTTTTTGCCCGAGACTCCTCATCGGGAAAGAGGTCCGAAGAAAAACGTAAGAGGTCCTTGAACTTCATTCCCAGATCCCTTACTGACATACTCCCCTACTGGAGGGAGAGAAGCTCCTGCCTCTTCTCTGTCGTTATCTTTGAAGAGAGGAAATCCGCCAAGAACTCCCTCTCGAAATCTGCCCATGCCACCTTAGCCTCTCTCCTCTCCCCAGGTAAAGCTTCCACCACTGAAGCGCCGCTCCCTATATCTAGCGGATGGCCAGAGGGACCCAGTACTCGGTCGGGGCCTGAATGAGGCCGAAGGCTATCACCAGCTCCTCTAGCCAGCTCTATGTCTTCATTTCAAAGGTGATTCCCTCATACTTCTCGTGGGTCTGTCGCTGGAAGGACCGATGTGTCTTCTGCCACTGGTGGTCCTGTTCTTCTCGATCAACACTCTGCCGATCGCCCAAGGTAGTCTCCAGGGCCTCGATCGCCCGCACCACACATGGTCGCCTCCCAAGTGCCATTGTTTGATGGTAAACAAGGAATTCCTAATCCCAAGTAGTGCATAATATTGATCATAAAATTTCTTGAACATCTTATTGATTTAAATTACCAAAACACCCATGAAACACGATAACAAAAGTCATTATGATGCATGTACCTTTTCTAGTGTCTCTCGCCTGTAATCAGTGTGGCCTCCCTTGGTCATTCGGTAGGTAAAGAGTCCTTGCATCAGATCACGAGGTTACCTAAAATCCCATGTGCTAGCTGTTCTTCCCTGGCCTAATTCACGCACCAAGGTCACCCAACACTTTATCCCTACCATCCCATGCAGTCCTTACTGTGCCTAATTGCAGACTCCATCCTATCTCTAAACCTTGATCTCATACCATTCTGTCACGACCCGCCTTCACCAAAAGGAGGTAAGGGTCAGCAGATTTCCAGGCCATTCCTTCATCATGTTTAAGGAGAGATAATGAACCCTGAAACCCACTTTCAAAAGGTCCCGGAGTGGAGACCATCTCCAATGGTATAGAATCACTCACTAAATGGAAGGCATTACCCTTTTTCTTTTAATAGGATCATGAGATAAGATAGTAAATACCACAACTCCAAAACTAAAAGTGCAAGAAATGCCAAAAGAAACATTCCCATATGCTTGTTCCAAAATTAAATACCACAAAGTACAAAGTGACTACAAAGGTAAAGTACCAACGAAAGAAAAATAGCAACTAAAACTATCCCAAAGGTCATGTGCTAGTATGGTCCCATGCGATCCCTGAAGTCCTCCTGGAAACCTAAAAACTGTTTTATATATTTATGGTGAGCATACAAGTATACTCAGTAGGGAAAATCCTATATCTCCCATGCAAAAGTGCGGAGGCATACTAATTCCCCTTTAGAAAAGAGATAACCAAGCACATAACAAGTAAACTAACCACCAAAGCCTCACAAAGGTACACTCCCCAAATAACGCAAGTCATGTAAAATATAATAATAGCACATCAATGTTTGGGTACCCCGTGCCACTTTCGCACTGATTATTGAGGAAATCCTACACATCGAACCAATCCCGCCATTCTCACCATAGTCCCACTGCCACACCCAACCCGCACACACCTGGGCCATACCCTCACGCATTCCCACTGCCAATCCCCGCCCATAAACACCAGGGGCACAACTGTCTCACGTAACAACGCCTGCAAACACCTAGGCCAGAACAACCACTGCCACGCCCGAAGACAGCTGGGCTAGAAGGTCCATTTCCACACCCGAAGACACATGGGCCTCATCTGAAGTCACATGGGAAACCACCTACCCGCACACACCTGGGCCAACCACCGCGCCACCCTACCCGATGATTCTTGGGCTAATAATGGACTTCAGGCCATCACGGCATGCCCGAAGATACTTGGGCTATCAGGGAAATGGAGCATAAAGGAGCTCATAACCGGACACTAATAGAAGTGTTGGGGAAAACACATTCTCCCATGAAATGGGGGTGTTCGGCACTAAGTTCTCAATTTAGGTGCGGCACGAATAAAAACACAAAACTACAAGTATATATATAGGTAACAAGCACTCACCCAAAGTTTAGGTTTTTCTTCAACCTGCCTACAGAACACAATCAGTACCATGTCCAAGTCACAACTCACACCAAATCAAAACCCATTTGTCTCATCCTGGATTACATGTTCAGTAATAATTGTTAAATTAGATTCTACACCTACTTGGGCAACTAGCAAGCATAAGAACAATCCAAGGAAAGAGTACAGTCAAACATCAACTTAAACATTGACACTCGGTTCTCTTGTAAAGTCAAAACAACAAAGGGATAAGTGAGATCCCTCAAAGTACTGGAACCAAAGAAAACCCCATGGTACAGCCCGATGTCCCTAAAAGCCAACAGTTTCTTGACAACAGAGGATTTCACCCCAATTCATGATATAATCAAGGTAACCACCCGACCTTAAATTCACAACCATTGGAAACATAACAACAGGGGATCCCATCCACACACACATCACCCAGCAATCGGCATGTGAAGAAAAAAAACAAACCACTACCACAAAAGAAAAGCAGGCCCATGCCGGAATTTTCATATTTAAACGATTTAACACACTCCATGATTCCAATTATGTTGTAATTTAACCAGGGTTATCACAAAAAATGGGTGATCCCGGTGCTTTAAATTTATATAGCCGGATTTATGTAATTAACCAAATTCCTTTACAGGCATGGGTTCACAAACACAATACAATCCATTTAATCATCACCAGAGGTAAGGGTTCGTTAGTGTATAGAGAAAGACCACCAAAGACCATGATTTTCAGTAGGCATAAGCCTGTAGAAATTAGAAAACAAGATCTTAAAACAAAGCACCAGCATCGATCACAGCACCCCCCCCCCTTGGTTCTTTACAGTTCGTTCATTATCTTCTTTATGGAACGGGTTCGTCGAATTATAAAGAATCAAAAGCATGCCCATCCCGCATGATACACAAAAGGTGTGACGAAGGAGAAATTTCCTACCTGATTGATCAATGATCGAAGTTTATCTCACCTGCCACAAACAGAAGATGGGTGATTTGTAGGGGTGGGGCCTCAGCGAGAACTAGAAGGTGAAACGATGGGAGGTTGATCGAGAAATGAAGAAACCCAGAGAACCCATTAGTTTATAAGGGTCGGGGATGGTTGAGATAAGAAAGTGAAACCATGTAAGGAGCGGTGTTCGTGGGTTGACCACGTGTCCCTACACGTCATTAAAGCGGTCCTCGCCATTAGGGACGGTTTAAACTGACGCACCCATGGTATCTCACTAAATAAAATGCCATTAATTGGCATTAATGGTCCTTACAGCAGGGTTAAAAGGTTAAAAATAGGGTTTAAAACGCAACCTGCGGAAAAAGGAGGCACTGTTTGAAAACTCTTGGGGGTATGGAAGATCCACCGGTAGCTCTCGGCTACCGGTGGCTGAAAACTACCGGTAGGGTGCAGCTACGGGTAGTCGAGAGCAACCAGTGGCTGACAGCGACTGGTAGCCGAGCAACCGGTAGGGTGCATCCACCGGTAGTCGAGAGCTTCCGGTGGATGACAGCGACCGGTAGCCGAGCTACCCATAGGGTGCAACTGCCGGTAGTCGTGAGCTATCAGTGGCTGATAGCTACCAGTAGCCGAGCTACCGGTAGGTTGCAGGGACCGGTAGTCGAGAGCTACTTGTGGCTGACAGCTACAGGTGGCTGACAGCCACCGGTAACTAAGCTACCAATAGGCTGCAGCTACCGGTAGACTAAGCTAATGATAGGACTTCTACCGGTAGGCTAAGGCTACCGGTAGGCCTACCGTGGGTCAAACATCACCGAGAAGTTGGGATGGCCTCCCAGACCACCCAGAACACCTCAAGCATCAGATTTTTACTATGTAATGGACCTCCAACAACACGGTCCATTACAATTACTAAGAATCGAATAACACCCATTCTTATGTTTACATTCTCTATGTTATGAAGAATGATTTTATTCATGATATAAGAAAAAATGGTTCTGGTTATAATGAACATTGTGGGAAATGATGTTGTTCACATATGAACAAGTTTTTTTTGTATCCCAGTATATTATTACAATGGTTCATAATAGTCCTCTTTAATTTTTTTCAATTATTGTATATTTAAAAATTAAAAATTAATATATATGTTTGATAATTAATGGTATTAATAATTATATATTATTTATATTTATCATAGTTTTAAGATCACAAATGTAGATTTGTAAAGAAAATGATCCACTTCATTTCAGGAAGATAGTAGTTCGTATATAAGCATTAATTATGTTTTTATCCTTCCAATGTATGATAATAAGATAATGTTGATATCTTTTTAACATTAATAGAAGTATGATCAAATTAGAAATATCATATGTATTCAATTAATTCATACACATTACCATTCATGTTGAGAGAAAATGAAAAATTAATCACATCTATTTATGTAGGTAGTTTTAAAAAAATATAAATAACACACATTATAATTTTCAAATTGATGGAAGTGTAAAAAGGTAAATGGTATATTATATTTCAATTTTTAAAATATTTTAATTAGTATATATATATATATATTCATTGATACCATCATTATTGTTATTCATGTTATGTGTTGATGAATAATGATCCATATATCTTTGTGAAGCCGGTAATTCAAACATCTACATGAATGATGTTTTCATTTATCATAATATGTAAAACAAGATGATTAATTGATTTAATATAATCATAATATAATTTTAGTATCTTATAAAAATTTATGATATTATATAAATAAGTTTATGATTGTAGTGGTCCAAACCATATGGCCCCTCACTTTTCCAAAAATAGATTGATTGAGGAGTGTGGGGGATATATGGGGTCTTTTGACCATTAATTATATCTCTAGCGGTGAGACATTAATATTTCTGAGACATTTTTTATGGTAGTTGATTATAGTGAAGAGTCATTCTAGTGGTACGTTTTTCTATTAGTGAGACATTTCTTACTGTATATCATTTTAGTGGTGATATATTGTGGTTAGAAGGCTATCCTAGTGGTTGTACATACTAGAAGTAGGCCATTTTGGAGGTGATACATTAATGTCGGTAAGTAATTCTAAGGGTGATTCATTATAGTGTAATGTCATTATGGAAGTGACTCATTGGGTGTGACTCGTTGTAGCTGACTCTCTTTTAGTTAGTCTATGGTGGTGAATTACTAGTGGTGACTCACTTATAATGTTTCACTAGTGGTAACTCTAAGGCGGTGACTCACTGGCAGTGAGTTGATATTGGTGACTTGCTAATAGTAACTCACGAGTTTTGAGTCATGAACATTGTATTCAGTGTTTCCAAAATTTTCATATTTTCCTATCTTGATGTCTCTTATGGGAAAATGGGGTTAATGAATTAATTATGGGTTTTCAAGTTGTTTCAAAGGCGATTAATAATACCTCAAATTTATAAAACATAAGAAGACCGTTTAAATGTTTAATATTCATGGATTTATTGATATTCATTTATAATATCCAATTAAAACCATAACTAATACATGTGGTTTGGGATACATTCTTCCAAAATAGAAATATTTTTTAATCATTTTGGGATAATTTTCTATTGTGATTGGAGGTCCAAATTCTTCTTCCTTTGCAGTCATTGATTTTTTTATAGTCCCTCCCATTTTCCTCAAAAATGATATCTCATATACATGAACCCCGTGTTTCTAGTTTATCAATCTTGTGTAAGGATCCTTTATTTCCTATACAAATTAATTCATTTCTTCTTTGTATGTATCATGTAGGGAGGGATTTTTTTTATCAACACATAATTAGGTTCATCCAAATTAATAATGATAATTGGATTTTTCAAAAAGATATAAAATGTGGTAGTGGATGTGAATCTCATGATTTTATAATCATTGAATTTATTATTATTGACATGTAGTTGGTACAGTCATAATGCCTTGCCGAAAATTGTGGTTGTTGTCGTTATTGTTTTTTATTTTATGATTTTAATTATGTAACTCATGTTGTTTGATTATTTTTAATAAATAATCCATAATTAGATAATCACTTACAGTTGGGAAATGAATTGGAGGGCCCATGATATTATGGATTGTGTGATAACACCATTAAATAAATAAGATGAATAGAATAAGAACCACATTGCTAAATATAAAAAGGTGTTGTGTTGCAGAAAGTCATGTGATGTGTTGAATGGTTTTTGTTTTTGATCTTTGAGAATATGTCATGTGGAGTGTCTATATTATAATGTGTGAGGGGATTTTATGAGATATCATTATGTAGTAGGGTTGGAATTGTTGTTATGGTGTGAAGGTGAAGTGGGGATATGATAGAGGTTGTAGTGTAGTTGTAATTGTTTGGATTTTGGATGTTTTTTCATGTTGTATGATATAAATTGTTAATTTCTCAATTATTAATGGATGTTGAAATGAATAAAAATATTGTGATGTTTAATGAATTAATTAATGAAGGGTTTTGTGGATTAACTGGTTAATATTTATATATGAACATGGGGATAGAAATACTTAGAAAACTACATGTTGAAATGGAAGAAGATGGTGAAATATAATATAGAAAAAGGATATATGAAAATTAAAAATTGAAATATGAACTAAGGCCTTGGTTTTTCTTATTTGGGGGGGGGAGGCTGGGTTTTGATTTTATCTTTTACAATAGAAGTGATGGTTCATGTGAGTTGTTTTGTGTCATGGTTGTGAACACATAGGATAGGTCTAGTGTACTGTAACTCTATATTATTATATATAGTATATTATCAGGATTTATATTCACATCCCACCCTCATTATTCACTATGTAAGGGAAACCCATTTAGTGATAAGAGATTATTTTACAAATAGCTTAATTGGAGGATGGAGAGCTAGCTACATGCTCTTCCTCACTCTATCTTCAATGAATATGTGATATGAACTAGTTGTGATAGTCATAAGTCATGATTTTAGTTGCCTAAATGTTATGTGGTATATATTTTAAGGACTACGTGTGTTTTGGAGAGATGTGGTAAAATATCATAGTGGGGGGGTTGTGCATGGTAGGTGGAGGGAATGAGGTTGTTGTCTTTCACATTCTTGATAAAATTTTACCCTAGTAATGATATGTGATGTGCTAGACCAGGAAAATTTCAGAGGGATGTGATGTAAGGCAGTGTTATTTAAAAAATGTGGGATTTCCTAGTATTTAGACGTTGTGGTGTAAGAGAGGAAAAATAATTGGAAAGCGTTGCGGGATAACTTTCATCAATATGAATCATATTATATTACTATAAATTAATGTGTTGTTTAAAGATACATGGATAGGTTTGGTTTTCTGTTAGAATACATGTATATGTGATGTTCTTTTCTAATATTTTTCACATTGGTGCATTAGTATGCTCTATTCACATTTTAATGAGATACTTTGGTTTTCTTACCAAGTATACCTTTTTTCTCAGTATACGTATATACATAATTTGTTTCTGTTATCTTAGAGAACATCAAGAACAATGGGGGAAATCACTAGCTTGAACATTTTCCAAGAGGGTGTGTCACTACTTAAGATTTTTTTTGGTATTTATGTTGAGGACCTTTATTGGTGTCATTAATATTTAAACATATATTATGGTATGTTTTTTGGAACTCTTATATATATATGACATAGAGTTGATTGTGTTTCATTCATCTAATATAGAAGTCCCACTTTTATTAAAAAGGTAAATTTCTTCAATACATGATATTATTATACACTTAGTGATGTTGTCCAACCTAGGGCCTACTAGATGTGGGACTCGGTGGGTCACTATAACTCTCCCCTAATTGTGGTATCTTTAGAGGGATTTGGTTATAAAAAATTTGTTCCATTAATGATGTTTGAGGGATATGATGTATTTTGGAGTTAATCATGGTGAGTATTTCATGGTTTGCTTTGGAAGCAGTGAATGTTTACCTTGATTCATGACATAGGCTAGGAAGACTGGCTAGAAGGTGGGATTTTGGGGCCCTTTGTAATCTAGAGCTTATACTCTGAGCTTTTTGAACAACCAAGTGATGTGGACTTGTTTGAAGGGTAGAGAAATAATATATGTTCATGTATCATAATCATTATTATTTTAGTTTGAATTCATAATTTTTTGGAAGAATAAAATGGTTAAAATGAATAAAATGTATGAAAATGAATAATAAACAGGTTGCATACAACTAGTATTAGGAATTTATTTTCTCTTTTTGTTATGGATCCTGGTAATCATCTGGATTTTTTTCAATAAATGGTGGCTTATAATGAATTTGTAATTTATTTAATGATATTTTATCTATGTAAGGAATATAATTAGTAAAAGAGGTTTATGCGATAATTTCAGTGACATGTATTGAAGAATTAGGGAAGATTTTTCAATGAAGAAAAATAGGGAATTCTAGATGATATAGAGATCACATTTGGTTTTTTCTATGACCAGATATAGTATTGGGTCACATGTGTAGTTATTTCTATGAGAGAAGATATATCTCATTAGTGTACATTATACCTTGGTGAGGAAAATGAGGTAGTAGTATCACAGGATTCCTTATAGAAGGAGTTTAAAGTGGTGTTCCTTTCAACAACCTTGATGGATTTTAAAAGGGAGTATATACTCTTACTTTTGTGATGGTTTATGTATTTGTGGATCTTCAGATCATGTTTACAAAGATTCTATTATTTACCATATCTATTTTCCCATATATCTTTTCCCGATTGAGGCATCATGAGGTGGTATAATGTCCTTATATTTTGAATGCAATTACTCCTTTTACATTACCAACATATCTAGTGGTTCAAAAGAAGGATGTGGTTTCTTAACTGATGAAAATGTTATAATTAATATCATGATATTATAATAGGATTTGTTTTATAGGGAGCACAATTTTCAGAAATAGCTCATTGGTTTTTGGGCCTTTGAGGTTTTGACCAGTAGGTAGTCGACATAATCACCTTCCCTTCTAGCCATCTGGTTCAATTAGTTTATATACTCATAATAGAGACTTCATACCATTATGTTTCATATATGGGGGTTGTGTAAATACTCTGGATTAGTTCCAAGTGGCATGTTGAGCTCAAATATTTTGAGATTGAAAGGTGTAATGTGAGGCTTAGAAATAGTTACCATTGTGGCCTTTCCAGTATTAGGGGATGCAGGCTTATGCTGCACTAAGAGAAGATGTGGTGGGTGGAGTTAAACCTCATGATGTACCTTATCCACACGGATCTCTACATGAGCATTGTAATGGTGGTTCCTATTAGCATATATATAGAGGAGCTGAGCATGGGTTAGTTATAGGCAATGGAAGAATTAGAAACAGATGGGGCTATTATTATTTGATGCATGATCGGTCTATCATGTACCCTTGTTTGTGCCTTTTTGATTTTGGAACATTAAACTATTTTGTTTCACCCCCCTTTACTATAGGATATGGGACTAGATGTAGTGATCCTTCTTATTACCCAAGTGTAAACTATGCTAGTTTGAATTAAGAACAAATTGTTTAATGTGTGATATGGATGTTCACTAATGATGGGGATGTATGGGTCATGTGTTAACCTTATTTAAATTCATATGAAACCATATGTTTTCATCCATGATATCAAATTGTTGTACTCAATGTGGATTATTACGTAATTCTTCCATAAGAGAGTCTAGTTCTTAGATATAGATAGCTAGCATGGGGTTTTTGTTGGTGAGGGGGGTTTCTAGGTTGGTAGGTGGCATTCAGAACACCTTTTTACGTGGTGAATGTGTTGTATATGAAATTAGTTAATACATGGTTAGAGAAGGGACTCATATTTTGGGATTGTCCCTAAGTATTTTCTCTAAGGTGGTTTTGACACAAACCCATCGATGATATGTTGAGATCAGCATAAACTAATATCATGGTGCTTATCTGATTTTTATGGATCTCTATTAGATAACTCATTTTATGATCTGGAAGTTGTGGATTCTGATTGATGATATGAGGTAGATGTGTTTCATCTTATCTAGTGTATTACTATATGTTTCTCCTTTCTTATTCTGAATAGAGGAAAATGTGGTATGGTCTTGTCCATAGTGTGCCATAGGTTGTAGCAGGTGATGATCGAGAATCACAATCCTCTTTTTAGTGTTGATGATCATTTCATCTAGTTGAAGGGATATATTTGGTTATTTAAAATTCAGCTGTTGTTTAGATATCACAATTCAATGGTGAAAGATCGAGATATCCATAAGACTATGTCCTAAAAACGGAATGGGTATATTGAGATCATTGTCATGTCTTTTAGTGATATGAATTCACTATACAGGTTCATTAGTATTATGAACTCTCTAATTTTTTAGTTCATAGATTTATTAATTATCATATTCATCAATTAAATATAGATATATCCAATGTTAGATAGGGTTCATTCGGAGAATAAAATAACTATTTTACAGGTTCACTTTCACCAACATCTCTAGGGAATGTTGTCCAAGTATATGTTTGGGACACAAGAGGTGTCTTTACTCATAAATTTTGTGTCTCTAAAGGATGCGGAAGTGGACCCATTGATGTTGAGGTAGTTGTTTCTTTGGAAGAACCCAATAATGTGGTACATATTGTATCCTTCCTTGGTATTTCATGTTATTGTTAAATGTTATCTCCTGATTTCTTTTGAGTTTCATCACCTTTTATAGTGTGAAAAATAATGTACCTAGATTTTTTGTGGAAGGATCATTACCATGTAGTGTTTAGTTACATATAGGGGATGTTTTTCATTTCTCTAGTGCTTCGGTTTAATTAAGAGGGTGTGAGGTTTGATGTTTTCATTGAGGTGTCCCTTTTGATCTTATAATGCATCATGATATAGAGAAAGGTAGTGATCATGTTGACAATAAAAAACGCTCCAGGGATAAAGCAGGATGGGTTGGGACAAAGCAAACCCATATTTGGCACCGAAGGACCATTCAAGGGGGGCCGAAGGTGATGCACGAAAAAAAATTCAAGGACGTGAAAAAAATGTCTAGAATGAAAAACTCTGGGATTCACAAGAATCTTTGCGCGTGGGGATGGAAACATTTCACGCGACAACCCTACATGGTTAAAATTTCATGTGGCCAATGCCAGCACGCAAAATTTCACGAAAGTTTGTTTTCCTTGTAGAAATGCAACCTCCAAGTACATATAAATAGAAGGTCACCCCCTTAGACATATAGGCCAAGGAATCTGAACTGTCTCCCCTGCGCGAAATTCTTCTCCCATGCGTGCAAAAATATGGCACTCAGGTACTGATTTTTTCACACCTGGTCACCCGAGGGTCCACCATTATGAGAAACCACTCGGGCTTGATCCTTGTTTGAATACTATCGAGCCCCTTCCCTCGCACAGAATTCCTTCCAATTGCACACGATCAGTTCTTCAGCGCATAATTCTTTTTACGCGCATCCCCGCCCATTTTGCACCCATAAGTTGTTCTATGCACCGACCCGGCATTATTCACGTGCACAACTCAATTTCACGTCATCTCTGACGTTTTCACGCCCGCAAGTCCATTTTTAGTCGAACCATAACCCTTTTTCGTGCATTCTGCTCATTTTCGTGTCGTCCCGACCCTTTTTTGCGCAACAGCCTCTTTTTCACACAAACCACCCGCATTATGCGCTCGTTATCTCCCTCTTCCAGACATCATTTTAGGGAACCTCATGTTCCCAACGAACCATAACCATATACTCACTTCCAATGAAACATCCTAGGTTTGCACAAAGTATCTTCAAATTCCCCTTAATAACACTGCTCGTTGTGTTGCTTCGCCTCATGCATCTTCGCATAGGCATGCTAACAACTATTGATTCATCGCATAGCCAGGCTAACATGGACCCCCATTGGTTTAGTCCAGGGCACCCCCTATCCCTAGCATTTCTTGTCCCCTCTCTTCACCAAGGTGTAGAGGGTGCCGGTTATGTATGTCCATGGGGTGCGGAGCGAACCCACCTCGTCTGAGCTGTAGTGCGTTAAACTACCAAGAACCATCATCCTCAGCACATGACATTAAACTGCGACCTCTCCCCATTCCTCTCACTCAGGGTGCCCCCACCTTGGACATTATGCATGCCCACTGGTCACCATGAGGATGA
The DNA here is from genome assembly GCA_963277665.1 of Viscum album. Classification (NCBI taxonomy): domain Eukaryota; kingdom Viridiplantae; phylum Streptophyta; class Magnoliopsida; order Santalales; family Viscaceae; genus Viscum; species Viscum album. The sequence goes on along the minus strand of OY728119.1, from coordinate 1,726,545,786 downwards.
GATCTTCTCTCATACGGGATGATATCCTCCTTATCAGAGCGGTGTCTATCCATGGGGAAAGGGCAACCACCCTGGTGTAGGCCCCAAGATTAAATGAAAGAGGTTGCATCACTACTCCTCCTTTTTTATTTAGTCCCAAGGATGATGGGTGGGGGGGATGGACACTAGACCCCTCCATTATTCGGTGTCAAATCCCTCTCCCACTGGGCATTGTCACCACTCATGCCTCCATCCTGGAGTAAGTCCCAATCTCTATATTCGGGCTTCTAACCATTCGTAAGCCCATGTTTCATCTCTGTGCCGCTAACCATGTGTAAGTCCATGTTTCCTCTCTATGTTTCGGACCATTCATAAGCCCATGTTTCCTCTTTGGGCAGCTAACTACATGTAAGCCCCACTCCACTTCCCCTGAATGCACATTTTTTGATGTGATCTTCAGGTCTCTGTTGCCACTTATTTCTCACACAGAGCCTGACTCATGTGGGTATAGAGAAATCATCGACCATGAAAAACACCATGGGAATCCTAGAGTGTATGCCTCAAAAACCATCTAGAACTAAGTGGACTTTGATCCCTAACTAGGTAGGGTACGGAGGAAGCCTCAACGTGGTTCAAACCCACTACCCTGGTCATTTCGACCATCATCACATCAGTTCAGCAACACCCATGGCAGCCTAGAGTGTTAGCCCCACAGACCATTCTGAACTACAAGGACATTAATCCATTATAAGGTAGGGTATGTAAGAATCCTTCACTATGTTCAAGCCCACTACCCCTATCGTTCCGACCATCTCCATGTTGGTTCACCAATACCCTAGGCATCCTAGAGTGTAAGCCCCACAGACCTTCCCAAACTATGAGGAATTTGATCCCTGCTAAGGTAGGGTATGTAAGAAGCCTCCATGTGGTTCAACACCAACACCCATTAGTTTCAACCATTTAGTTCCATGCCCCATATTTTACTATATTTTATTTTATCATTTCCAAGGAAATGTACGTAGGAATCCTCCATAAGGTTCAATCCCACCATCCATTGGTTTTTCTGACCATCTTCTCTTCGGTTCTCCCCCATCCCACATGACGTTAAACTATGGACCCCTTTCACCGGTAAGGCATCGTCCCTCTATTCAGCAGTAATCCATTGTCACTCCTTTCAGCAGTAAGCCGTTGAAACCCCATCCAGCGGTAAGCCGTTTTTATCTTAATTAGCTGTAAGCCATTGTGACCATATGCAACATTAATTCATTGCAACCACACCCACTGGTAAGTGATTAAAACCCCTAATCAGCGGTAAAACACCGCTAGATGAACTAGGTGGACTTTGATTCCCTACCATGGGGATACATAGGATTCCTCTTCGAGGCTAAATCCCAAAACCATCATTATCCTCATAACGATTCCATCCCATCCACTTCATAGAACCTTCCATCATCCATCATGATTTTGACACAGGTTGCCACATCCCGTTGGGATCATTCCACCCCATTCCCCATTCTATTTAATAGAAATAAATTATCCAACCATACGTTGACCCCATCATCGGTGTTCCCTCTAACGGGATCTTCCAACTGATCCACTCTAGTCAGTGTTCTGATCAGCTCAATCTTTCTCCCTCAGGTGTTAAACACATGACATACCATGTGATAAACATGAGAAGTTAAGGAAAACCTTAGATACATGCCCATGGAATATGATTCCCCACATTCGATATGGGACACCTCGGGCTTCTGCACCCTCAAGATTCCCTGTGATAAGGTACACAAGGCCAACGCTCTAGTGTCCCAGCATCCAGACATTCCAGTGATACCCAACATGACCACTCCCCTGAATGAAAGATGATGCCTTGAAAAGACCCCTTGGAATGTCCCGACATAAATAGTGTAATAAACTAGTTCTCATAAAGATATGGAACTAGGAAAAGTTTCATGAACAACGTATTAAATCTATAAGGGAGACCCAGACTAGGTGGACAGCTCCGAGGAGGAATTCAAGGAAGGAAGAACTGACATACCATCATCATATTTTTATCATAGATAAAATGTCCCTGAATATGGAACATATGCTTTCGGCATTTGGAAAGTTGGAATACGGGGCAACAGGTGCGTGTCTTTCCTAGACAGATGCGCATTCCCTAGTGAAAGTGTCAGAAATAGTAATGGTGGACCCGACGTGAAGATTGTTTCCTCAACACTGAGACTAGTATAATTTGTGGAATCAATGGATTGACATATCACCAGATCCAGTTATTCGACATTGGGTCCCTCTTATAACAAAGCGGTCCTCGCGTGAAACTCACCAGATGTCAAGCAGAAGAACGTTGGACATCCCGTTCTGGGACATTTTTAGCATGGATCCCTCTTACTAGCCATGGGAGATGGGATGAATTTGGGGCATTGGTTGTCGATTCCATTTTCTTCCAGCACTGATGAGTTAATCTCCCTACTCTCAGGAATCAGGTCGCAAAATCAGAAATGATATCACCTCCAGCACACCGGTGCCGGGGTCGGGGCAGAAGTAATGTGGTTGTCCCATGTGATTCCACTACTTCAACAATGGACTCTACACCCATGTCCTTATGGAGTCCATGCCCCATCTACCCAACTGAGGTTATCCAATGATGGCTATTAAATTACCCCATATGCCGTTATGAGGAGGAGGGCATAATCCCGACCCAGGATATGGCCCGACTGATCTGGAGGTGTCTGTGCCTCACCTCCAAAGCTGTCCCTGAGAGCTGCGTTGGGAGACGCTGCTCCCCATGCCAACATAAAATCATTTAGATATCCTCTCCCCAGAATGCTTTGATGACTCTTTGCCTTACATTGATGAGGTAGGTGGCATCCGGACCAGGCCGATCAAAGTCCCATTCTAGGGGCTCCCAGTAAGGGATCCAACCCAGCCGCGCCAGCGGCACCGCCTGGTTTTGCTAGATGTGGAGAAGGTAAGCTATGTACCTACACCACCGGCCCCAGTTCATCCGACCAGATGCCACCGTTAGGCATAAGGTGAGGAGGAAACCCACCAAGGGGAATCAATGTTGATAACTACTATAGCCCGGGCCACTGTAGATGCATACCATTAGTTCTCTATATACGTAGAGAAGGGGCACTTATGCACCCGACCAGGATCGAGACCCCAACCTCCCACGGGAAAAATCAGTTGACTCTCTTAGTCTCTAGCACGAATATTGGCTACCGCAAGCTTATCTGCAGCGATACCACTCTGTACAAAGGTCCTCCCCTTACCAATAACCTGGAAAGTTTGGGCCTTCCACTCTTCAAGGATCGACATGGAGGTCCACCCCGTGCCACCCCCAATCTGATTTAGGTTCTTCCCCGAAACAGTGTTACTCAGTATGGAAGCCTCTCTCGTGCCCTTTACACTAGGTATGGAGTCGTTCCTCCTGCCCCCGACCACTGGTGTAGGTAAATTGCCCATACGGTCACTTTTCAACACGGGGACCCTCCCTATGTCTTCTCAGCAGCTGGTGAAGGTCCTTTTTACCTCATAAACCAGAGGGATGAAGGTTAGCCTCGCTTCACCCGAGCCCAGCATAGAGGTCCTACACGTGTTCAGGTAGCCCAGTACAAGGACCCTCCTCAAACTGAGGTTTCCATGGAAAACAAGCATAGAGGCCCTCCCCATGCTTCTTCCAGCTCTAGCGTAGGTATTTCCCGCTCTATTGTTACCCATGTAGATCCTCCCCATGTCCCCTATGAAATATTTCCTGGTTCTCCTCACACCACAGCTTTCACAGGTCGAATCACTCTCCGCCCCAACACCAGTACGACCAGAGCTACCCATGTCAGAAATATGCCCTATCAAGAGGATCCACCTAGTGGCAGGAAGGAGGGTTATTGCAATCATAAGTTGAATTAAAGGAAGGCCCAAATGGAGATCAAACTAGTTTTCTTCTCAGACTCTATACCAGAATAAGACTCAGCACGAGGATCGTCCTCTCACTCAGTCGAGTCAATGGCTGGGGCTGGGACAAGGCACATCAGCCTAGTACTTCCAGAATGTGACGTCTGTAGGATTCACTCCCCCCTCCGAATGTATTTCTAGGATGATTCAAATCTGGAAACCTCATAGGTTAAAATCGTGAAATCACCACTGTCATCACCAGAAGTGCCCTCTACCTAGACAAGAGATCACAGAGAGCTATTTTGGGGACCAATGGCAGGCGAGAAGCAGCGCGACCTATCGCCAGTAGCCCTATCCCCTAACCTCAGAATTGTGGCCATCATCCCATATTATCCTGATATAGTGGGCAGGTTGCTACACTCTTCGAAGGACATTAATAGATTCGGTGGCCAGTCAACCCGCTCTCTGTACTCTCCAATGGCCAGCTTGCTGTCCCAGTGGTCTACCTCAGTACCACTAATATTTCCTCAGCCTCCATCAGTTGACAAGTGGGTAAATAAAGGGCCAAAAAAAATCAGAGCTGAGGAGCTTATGGAACATCCTTGCAGTGGACCACTTCTCTAATATGTCATAGCCTATGGCAGCACCAAATATTCACGCACTAGAATCCATCACCCTAGAAGAGGTTTAATGTTTCCGCCAGACCCTCTAGGTGACGTACATTCACCTTCATCATCAGCGAGTGGGTTATCCTAGGAGCCAAACTCGTTTTAAAGGCATTATAATGAAATGTTGTCTGGTCGATATGGTTGTGCTCCCAGTGGCCTAGTGCCCCAAGTCACCATTCCACCGTAAGGCCCTTCAAGATTAGTGCATTCAGAGTTTCAATGTACTCAAAAAGATCATCAAGGAGGGTTCCCCCATGCTCTAGTCTGTGGTTGGGAGTAGTACGCTGCCCTCCTCTTCAGTTCTATCTAGCGGTATCCCGAACTACTAGGTGATATTAAGGAAATTCTACCAGGAAGGGTCACAGTAAACGTGGCCGACATAGTGGATGAGGAGGACAAGCTGGTGCTTCTCGATGGAGACTTACCCCCCGAGGGCATGCCACCACAATTGGACCCATCATGAAGGATTACTTGTCATAAGTGGAGCCTTCTTGGTATCCCTATGCCCACTATGGAATTCGTACTCAACAAGAATTATTGAAAGCATAAAGTGCATGTTAGAGCTGCAAAGCACTACGACCTGTCTTCCTCAGTGCAGAAGACAGAGGAAGACCCTAAGAAGGACACATTGTGCTGACAACTCACTGATCAGAAAAAGTTGTTCGATGAACTCTGGGATGAATGTGCTATAGTTTGACGGCTATACTATAGTGATCCTAGTCCAGTAATGTAGGGGCAAGAACAACATACCCTCGGTGATCTTCCTCCACTTGACCTCGACCGTCCTGCCCTAGTAGACAGGGTTGAGGCCAGAACTTATGGTAACAGAGCATGGTATGTCTCGCCAAATCCTCTCGAATGGCATGAAAATCCAAAGGACATAGCTCAGGCTCCTCCAGCCTCCCTAAGGGTATTTTCGCTAGCTACTCTGTGAGCCTCTAGGCCTGTTTACCATGTTGATGATCCCGAAAATGCACTCATGGTTAGGATCACCATCAAGATTGTGACCCATGCCCAGATGATCCTATGTTGGAACTCATTTCCTGCATGAAGGCATTGGAAACATGATAGGTGGCAATCCGACCTGATGTTAAGCTATATCTAGCATGGGTGGATGATATGCCAGCACCTACGGGTTTTGTGATTCCTATCTTCTCAACCATTAATGAGATGGGGTACCCGCCGGAGCACCTGACCCACTTCAACATTAGATGTGGGAACATGTTAGGGGCTCTAGAATAGAAGGAGGCTTCTAAGATCTACTGTTTTGTTCAGAAATTGGAGGGCCCGACATTCCTCTGTTACAACCAGCTTCTCGTCGGATCGGTAACTAGCTGGGAGGACCTTCACAGGAAAATCCTCTAGTAGTTCAGCTCTACCACCCAGATAAAGATCATCATAGACCTTTTCAAGTGCAACAAAAGTCTTGATAAGAATGTTTTAGAGTTTATTTCCCTATTGAAGGGGCTCACATACTCCCTTGACATTCCATAGACTCATGAGAAATTTCTGGCGATGTGCGAAGGGAAGGTCAAAATGGAACCGGTTCCTTATCTATTCACACAAAACTACCATGGTGGGTTTCAAGACTTCTCTGTTATGGCCCAGTGCCTAGATGAATCCTTGAAACAAGCCAACCAAGCATGTCTGTTTCCCCCTGTAATTCTAGAAAAAAGGGATTCTAGAGTCGAGCCGGCTGCGCTAGCCCATATAGAAGCCCCCAGGAAACTAGAATTTTTACCCTTGCACCTACCCTGCAACCTCATAGAAGCCATCCACATCAGGAGAAACCTCCATCTCAGCAGCATCGGCCTCAAAATTGGAAGGTTCACCAGTGAAATGTGCCACCCCTACCTAGGTAGGACAACCAGAATCCACCTCCTCGATAGGCTCCTATAGCACCTCGCCAGGGCCCAGATCCAAGGCCCCCCTTTCCATACAGAAGAAATTAGACCAACTCATTCAACATGAATTAGTTCCCCTACTACTTTTGAAGTGCCCTTGAATTGGGGATTGTGCATTTTCCTGAGTGCAGATGGCCAGAGGAGGGTAACCACACCGATTGCCCCAACTACTTCCCCTATCATCGGATCCTGGGGAACACCCTCAAGCAGTTCTATGTGTTCAAATGCTGGATTCAATACTAGATCGATAAAAACATTATCAGGTTGGGCCTAGCCCCCACACAAGTTTCACGCGTCGTTGTAAGCCCAGACAGTAGTTGCGACAGCGAAGGTGAGTTGCAGCAGGTTTCTAACCATGAGTCCCAAATGTATGATGACTGGATGGCTTGAAAAACAGTTACTCATGCCCATGGTATCATTCGTGCGTGCCTTAATCTACCAGAGCCTTCGAATGTTGCGACCACTACTTCTGCATCATAATATCAACTAGCATGTTCCCAGAAGAGCAAGCATCGGCGGTGCCAGCGAAGGAAATGTGCCCCACCAATTCCATCATCATCCCACACTCTTGGAAACTTCATGAAAACTGAGATAGGGATTCCCCCTATAATCTGTCTAGTAATGGATTAATCTTCATGTTATAGTCATGGGTATGCTTCAGTTAATACCATGGATTTGGTAAATCTATATTTGACTATCGACGATGGAGAGTGCAAGGTGAACCTCCCCAACATCCCCAGCTGATTCCATCGTCGATGGATCCATGACCATATGTGTCGTTAGGGCACATCAGTTGTCACGTCTCTCCAGGATATGCATGCCACTGAGACTAGAAAACAGGCCCAACACAGATCTCATCATGCACAACCTTTTCATCTAGTGTCGTCATGGCCTGCCTCGACCACCGTTTATGCTACAGGATCTGGAAGAGCTACCTCGACGATGCCACGACCTGCCTCGCCCTGCTATAGGTCGATCATAGTCGTCTGGTACTCATCATGCAGGTACTCTTTGGGCATCGACTTGTGAACATAGGGATATGCCTAGAATCATTCAACCACCGACCCAGCCGGCAGCGCCCACCATGCCTCCTATCACAGAGTGGCCTCATGGAAGCAGAAGTTCATGCCTGGCACAGAAATATGATGTCCTCAAGAACCCTGTCGGCCTCCCAATGAGGATTTTCATCCGTGATGCCCTTAACCTATCACCAGATATTTATGAGGCCCTTTCTATGGCATTAAGAATCCCTCTCTAGTGCGAGACGGAGGTACCAGCTGCAGAAGCCTTCCATGCTGAAGCGGTCAACAACGCTGAGTGTCAGGCCAACATTTCATTCTCTAGAGAAGATGAAGGATCCCCCATACAAGGATACATCTACCCACTGTACATCACAGACCAATTTAACGGCATGGAGGTTCACTACTATCTTGTTGACACCAGCTCTGGGATTAACTTTATTCCAACGCGGACATTGCGGATGATAGGATTATCCGAAGATGACCTAATTCCCTCCGATTTAAGGATCCACGGTTACGACATGACAGAGTATACCACAGTTGGTAAGATCAACTTAATGACCTAGTTTGGTGGACTAGTTTCCAGCACCGAGTTTATGGTTGTCTCATAGGACACCACATACAATGCATTGATTGGAAGTCCATGGATCCTTCAGCATGCAGTTGTTCTCTCGTCGTATCACTAGTCCTTCAAGTACTCCCTTAATGGTCGAGTTGGCATACTCCAAGGTGTTGCCTCTCCTTTTTCTTCTTGTGAAGCCTGGTACTTGGACGCCGACTATTACAAGAGCAAGGACAAGCAGATTTAGGATAGTGAGGTCGAACCCATTGTGGTTGCAACTGACCTCTAGGTAGGACTGGATGATGCTTACATCATCCTGATACATCAATTGGAGGCCACAACCCCCAACACGGGGCAAGGATTTGTTGCCTCTAGTACAAGATGGAATCATAATCACAAGTCCAAGCGGTGGAGGGAAATAACCACTTAATTCTACTCAAACTAGGAATAGGTGATCCCGGAGCCTCCTTCCCCCATATGATATTGGGATGTCTGCCCCCTGGAAACAGTAGTACATCATACATGTCTGCTTCGCTGGGCTGGGATTAACTGGCTCAAGAAGATGTGCCAATATTTCTTTGATATCATCAAGCGTGGTCCATTAAAACGAAGACAATATGGGATCAGATCAACTACATTCGTTGTTATGGTTTCAGAAGCATGTCAATCTCCCAATATGTTGTCCACCGCTACTCAGGATCATTCCAGCCTCCCGTATGGAACTTCCAACCTAGAGAATGCGTCCTCTACTGGGGATCCCTCCTCTTCAAGAGATGAAGAGGATCTGGAGAATTCTCACCATTCCTTTGAAGATGTCATCTCCGCCATGGTCGATGAACTAGCACATGTGAACCTTGGTAGCGAGGCTGATCTGAGACCCACATTGATCAGTGCCACCAAGCCCCCCGAAGAGCAACACCAGCACATGGATTTCCTGAAACAGAATCGTGATGTATTATCATAGAGCTACGATAAGATTCAAGTACTAGATCCTCAGGTATCCATCCACTACCTCGGTCTTCCGACAAATCATCGCTGGTTCAAGTAGCCTCCCAAAAAGATTCACCCTTCTCACGGTTCCACGCTCTAATCCAAAGATGATAAGATCATCAGAGCCATCTTTTTCAATGAGGTCCAATACCCCAGGTTGATATCCAACATTGTGCTTGTCAGGAATAAGAATGGATAGATCAGATTCTGCCTCAACTTCCATGATATCAACCACAACTGTCTGATGGATGATTTTCCCATTCTTATGACAGAACTGTTGATCGATGCTACAGGTGGGTTCCAAGCCATCTCTTTCATGGATGGTTACTTTGGGAACAACCAGATTTTAATGGACCCTAAGGAAGAGGATTCCATAGCCTCTAGGGTACCCCAAGGTACTTTCGGTTACCAGGTTATGCCTTTCGGCTAAAAGAATGCATGTGCCACCTATCAGCGGGCCATGCACTGTATATTCAAGCCAATCCTTGGAAGATTGGTGGAATGTTTTCTGGAAGACCTTGTAGTCAAATCTCACCAGCTCGAGGAACATGAGAAATTCATCAGCTTCCTGCATTCCTGCCACCTGAAGATGTACTTTTTCAATTGTGCCTTCAGGGTCAAATTCGCGAGGTTTCTTGGATATGTTTTCAGGTACCGAGGCATCAAGATCGACCCAGAGAAGATCAAGGCCCTCAGTAAGATGCCTCCCCTAGAAATATTTGGGATCTTCGAGGTTTCAAAGGCCACTTATCCTACATAATCCGATTCATTGTGAATCTAGTCGGTAAGTGTAATCCCTTTTCTCGGCTCATGAATAAAGGCTCGGCCTAATAATTGGATGAAGAGTGCCAGACCACATTCAAGGAAATAATGCAGTACCTACACTAGAATCTTGTTCTGATGCCACCTGTCTTCAGAAAATAAATGATCTTATACACAAATAACCTAGAATTATCTCTTGGCACAATTCTCACCTAGAAGAACATATAGGGAATGAAGAAAAGTCTCTACTACCTCATTGATATGCTCATCAATAGAGAGACTAGATACACCCCCATCGAAAAGATATCCCTTACGCTGGTATTCACTGTATAATAATTGTGACAATACATGCAGCACCATGAGTTATAGTTGGTATCTCGGTAGACCCAAGAAAGCACATTTTGAACCGCCCCATGTTGACCAGCTGTCTAGCACAGTGGGCTATAATCGTCCAGCAGTTTGACATTAGGTTTTTCCCACTAAATGCTATCAATAGATAGGCATTGGCAGAATTCCTTTCAGCCCGTCCAGCTCTTGTTGACCACTCCCTGGACAAGTATTTTCCCGATGATGCAATCCTCTCAGTAGATCATCCCATCCCATGTTGGCAGATACACTTTGATGGTGCCTCCCGGAGCCCCACCGGAAGGAGACTCAATGATCCCAGACTCAATAGAGTAGGACTAGGTATTGTCTGTATTACCCCAGCATATGTCATTCTGTCGTACTCATTCATGTTGTTGAAAGGCTGCACCAACAATGAAGCAAAGTATCAAGTCCTCATTACTGGCACTGAGCTGTCCCTCAAGATCGATGTGCCCCATTTTCATGTGTAAAGTGATTATGAATTGGTCAACAAGAAAATCAACGGTGACTAAGTCGTTAGAAATCTCGAGGTCGTAACATTGTTGGAGCACACCCTCCAGCTAATGGCCAAGTTTCCATCTCGACTGTATGTTACTCATGTCTCTCAATCTTAGAACAGTTGAGCTGATTTCCTGGATGGCCTGGCTGCATCCCTGTTAGAACCCGAGCAGGATGATCTGATTATGCACATGGAACATCAGAGATTCATTGCACTCATCACTCTTGATGATGAAAATGGCCTACGAGTAAGTCATCTTACCACCGGAGCATCCATGTCAGGACCCTCGAGATCCTCATATGTAGTGGTTGAAGTGACTCCTGACTGGAGATCACCCTTTTTCGAGTATCTCCAAAATCATTACATCCCGGTAGATCGGGCCGAGCATGAGAGAATCTGACGTTGCGGGCTGCAGTTTACCCTCCCGAGTGGTCCGAGTCTTGAGAAGATCCTCGACAAGAGTGGGTTTGATGGTGTTCTACTCTGATGAATCCATGGAGTCATGACTTCTCAGGTGATGTAGGAGGTTCACGCTAGTTCCTGTGGGGCTCAGAAGACCGGGCCGAAGCTATCCCATCAGATCCGGAGACTGAGATACTTCTGGACCACCTTGATCCATAACTACATCATGTTCTCTAAGAGATGTCACAGATTCCAAATTCATGCTAACTTATTTCATAGGATGCCTAAACCTCTTCACTCCACCAAGTACTCCTGGCTGTTTGATGTGTGGGGACTTGGCATTGTGGGACCATATCCACTGGTGAAGGATCACCAGTGCAGGTTCATCCTGACCACTACATATTTCTTTTCCATGTGGGCAGATGTAGTTCCTCTCAAAGAGGTCGAGGCCTATACTATCATTGACTTCATGAGCTCCAATATCATCCACCAGTTTGGAGTCCCTGATGCCATCCTCACCGATAACAACACCAACTTCCGAGAAGCCGAGTTGGAGAAGTTGTACGCCAAGTAAAACATATGTTCAAATCATACCTCCTACTATCACGCGTAGGAAAAAGGGTATATCAAGGCGTTAAAACCCCCTCTCCAACATTTTTTAGAAAATAGTCGGTCAGAGGATGGAGGGTTGGCCAAAAACCTCCCCAAAGCCCTTTGGGATTATCGGATAATGACTCATAATTCCACATAGATATCCCCCATATACACCGGTGTACGGATCTAAGGTCGTCCTGCCCATCGAGATCTAGCTACCTTCGCTACACACTACGGTATATGACCAGTAGGCACCAGATAAAGTAGCTGAAATTCATCTGGCTGAATTGTAAGCACTTGTTGAGAATATTCTTCTTTCCCTTCATAATCTAGAATGAAATTAGAACAAGATAGATAGAGCATTCAACAAGAAGGTTTGCCTCTTCTCTTTCCTGCAAGGAAACTTGGTATTGGCCCTTCGAACGCCAATGATTCCTGGAAGGAAACCACCCATGTTGGAGCCCAAATGGGAAGAACCTTACATAATCCACATGGTTTACCCCAAAGGTGCATACTCTATGCTGACCATAGATGGTGTGCATATAACTCCTCCCACCAATTCCATGTTCATCAAGAAATACTTCTCTTGAGCCCATGGTCCCGCATGACCCTAAACTGCATGATGGTCCCCCATGACCCTAAACTACATGATGGTCCCGCATGATCCTATACTACATAATGGTACCGCATGACCCAAAACAGTATAATGGTCCCGCATGACCCTAAACTACATGATGGTCCCACATGACCCTAAACTACACGATGTCCTGGCATGACCCTAAATTTCATGATGGTCCCCAATGACCCTAAAACTCTTAAAGTTCCTGCATGACCCTACACTACATGATGGTCCCGCATGACCCTAAACTGCATTATCCTGCATGATGTTAATATGTATTTTTTCCTTCACGATGTTAAACTGCACCTTCAGAACTACATGTGGCTTGATTCCCATCCACATGGGATACATAGGAACACTCAAGAGTTCCATCTTGAGCCCAACCCCCAAACTCTCTTCTCTTTGACTATCCCCCACTAGGTGTAGTTAGCTCGGAGGATCCTTGCATGATATGGTGTAGGCTACCTTATCCCCACTCATGCGAGGATTATAATATTCACACCATGTGCCCGCTCCTCATTCATCTATCCTCCCACTTCTTCACCGCACGCGTTATTCTACATGTCCATCATGAACTACGTATGACTTGATTTCCATCCTTATGGGATACATAGGAACGCTCTAAAATATCGTCTATTGGCCAAACCCAAATGCCAGAATCTACCCTCGGGAAAGGACATATGTTATAGTCCATGTTTTTTCCTGAATCCACATGTATCTCATCTCGACTCTACATTACGTCCCACTCCCCAGTGGTGTCCGCCTCTTTCACCATTCTACTTGACATTAAAATGTCTGGGTACAACTATGCCTCACCCACTCATTTGATTGGGACTCTATCATCCTTCTGTACCAGAAGGTCCCTTGAATGGTAGGGATTCTAGGCCCAAGTGATCTCCTACCACTTTGGGCCAACACCCTCAAGGATGTTCAGAAAAAAAATTGATACATGTCCTACGTTGCAAGTATGGTTAGTGGTAGATGCTCATTTGTTGTTCCCATTCTAGGTCACTATAAGGATGTTGTGTCTCGAACATGGTCACCAACTATCCTTTGTCGTTAAGGCCACCCCAAGATGTCCAAAACATTGAGTGTATTGTTTCATTCTTCCACATTGTATATCCAAGAGATGAACTCCCTTTGGGCGATTCCAGCTACTAGACCCCAATATGACAGGGAGAGAAGAATCTTGCCCCTTGTTTTCCACCCCGATCACTGATCCCATGAGATTAGGGTCTGAGATGAGGAGGTATATTCATAAAATGTCGTATGGATACTAGTTGTCAAGAGGCACGACCTCAATCCCCTTGGCCTTTTCCAACCCCTTGGCCCATTCCAGCACCTTGGCCCTTTCTGGCCCCTGGCCCAAGTTCTCATTTATGGTTTTGTGGTGTGGAGCGAACTCATGTCCTCATTTATGTCGGGCTATTTTTCCATGCCACACATATCACCTTGAGACATCCTTCCCTTCATTTATCATCCATACTGCGAGCACAAGCTCTGTCGTGCTTTGCATGCCCAATATTGGGCCCCTGGCCCAGGCCTTCTATTATGGGAGTGTATGGTGTGGTGTGTGATTATGTCCTAATTCACGTAGGGTTATTCACATTGTTGTACACCTACCCATTTTTGGGTTTCATACCCCTTTTTTCGTCCACACTACAATATGTTAACCTACAAACTAGTCAGGCCTTTCCGATCAAGGCCCATCCATAGGCCCCAACCTTTTCTATACCCTTGTCCTTCTCAGGCCCTAGCCCAAGTTATTACTTGGAGTATATGGTGTGGTATGGGATTATGTCCTCATTCACGTTTGGTTATTCACCCAGCTGTACACCTCTTGTATTTGGGGTATCTTACCCATTGGTTCTTTATTGTATGATGATAAACCACACATTAATCCTCTCAAGAACTATATGTGGCTAGATTCCCATCCTCAAGGGATACGTAGGACTGACCGAACATCTAGACTTCGGGTCCATCCCTATCACTTTAAACCCTTCCTATCATTTTGGACCCTTGGCCCATGTTCTTCCATAAGAGGGGTATATGGTGTGGTATGGGGTTATGTCCTCATTGACATCAGGTTTATAAAAAAAACTCCGCATAACTCTCCCTCTTGAGTGGCCTTATATCCCTTTCCCAACTCTCATCTCTTTGATTCGGTTGCCATTAAGTCAGGCCCACCAGCCCACTCTGATGATTCACCTATTGACCCTTGGGTACTCTGGTCTAGTACCTGGAATGTTCGACTCTACTCGGACATGTTTTCACCCATTATTTAGGCTTCGTGTTCTCCTCCATTAGGGATTAGATCACCTTTCACACCCAATGGGACCCCCGAATGGAACAGATTCTCAACCCAAGGGCCCTCCAACCACTACGGGGCAACACCCTCAAGGGTTCTAGGCATCAAATCGATAGATGTATTACTTTGCGAATATGGTCAGTGGTTGGTGATCATTTGTTTGTCCCCATTTCAGGCTAACATGATATGGATTTTGTGTTTCGAACACTTTCAACAATTAACCTCCATCATCACGCCTACCCCCTAATGTCACAAATGTCATTTACAAGATTCACATCCTTCTCCACCTCATCATGTCCAAGTAGAACTTTGAAACTCTTGGTACTATTACACAGAGCACATCCACATGTTAGGAAGAAATAGCCCTGATAAGGCATTCATTCATGGCTCCACTAATTTCCCCTTTGAATGTATTTCATTTATTGAAAATACCTTACCCGACCTTGTTTCCTACAACGAGTTTGACTCACGTAAGCTTAGGGATCAGGTTAAGGTCTTCACTTACATGGAATAATCCTACCTCCACATGGTCTAAGTTATAATACCCAAAAATAATATCTTTTCACATTTCCCTCTTTGTAGAACTATGTACATCATGATTCCCATTCCATGGGATACATAAGAATGCCCAGACATCTCACCTTTTGGCCCAACTTGGTTCCATTAATTTATTTCCTCTACTATACCTTTAAGGAAACCACCATTATAGGTTCACACTGTGTGGTTTGTATGATTTTATACCCTCATTCACGTCGGGTTTGCAAGATCAACACCACACACACCCCCTACTAGGATATAGTCCCTCCTACCTATTGTCCTGCATGTAATTAAACTATAATTTATCCTGCAAGATGTTAAAAGGCAGCTTTTAGAACTCTGTACAGCTTCCTTAAATTCTTCATGGGATATGTCGGAGCACCCAAAAATATCATTTCTGGGTTTAGACCATTTGGGAGCTAGTTTCTCCTACCCCTTACCCTCTTACCTCTATTTGGGACCCCTGTCCTGAGGTTTCATTCTCGAAATCACATACGGTGTGGTATGGGATTATGTCCATAGTCACGTCGGTATGCTTTATTTCACCGTGAACATTCCCCTTTCAGCCTAATCTCTATTACATCTGTTCCACATGATGTTAAAATGCATGCCCGGTCCCATCACATGACCCTAAACTGTGACAATATCATCCTGGATGCATGATGAAAAATGGAACTGCATCATGATGTACTCACTCCATGGGACTTCATGATTGGTATTGGTCAGACACCATACCATTTTTCAACACCTATATAAGTCCTGATTCATGTGGTGATACTAGGTCTTGTTATCCTAGGCATGTCGCTTCACTAAAAACGCAATCCACCTTAAAGGGAAAACAAGATTTATCAAATGCCGCTTTTTTCATTGAAAGGGCCAGACCCACACACCCTTTTCTCCCTGGTAATGGTACCTCGCCATTCCATCCCTTATAACTACATGTGGCTTGATTCTCATTCTCATAAGATACGTAAGAACGCTCAGGTAGTTCCCCGTGGGCCTAGACTAACATTCGTGTTTAGTCCCTTAACCTAAACACTTTCCCAATGAACACATGGTAATCTAAAATTATGTCCTCATTCACGTCGGGTCACACAATCACTTGACTAGGTGTCGCTTGTATCCCTTACCAATCCTTGGTCTGAGCTATTGGACCATAAACAAATACCAATCCGTGTCCTTTCCACAAGACATTAAATTGCACTACATTTTCCAGAACTACGTCTGGCTTGATTCCCATCCTCATGGGATATATAGGGATGCCTAGGAATTTCACTTTGGGTCAAGCCCTAGGAATCATAAATCATGTTCCTCCTCATTTACAACTCCCTGGCCTGACCTCTTGTTGGGAACCATGTAACTGCAGCTTTGCCCTGAATAAGTTTGTGATGCCCCATGATGACATTGGGAAGTGACAACTCCCTCGCCAGAGAGGTCCTATCTCAAAGAAACAATGATCCATGATCAGACTAATTCACCCATCTAATGAGCATCCACCATGGTGTCCTAATTTCAGGAGTGTTGGAATCCATTCTAACATACCATAAATCCACATTCCATGCTTTTGGTACCACTTATTCTGACCCTAATCCTCTTTCATGTCTAAGGGAACCCCCTAACAGTACGGATTCTCGTCCTATGGCCCGCCTATTGTCTTGGGCCAATGTTATGGAAGGCTAATTTATGAAATTTTGAGTTAGGACTCGTGTTTCAAACATGGTCCACGGTAGGCCCTCATTTGTTATCCACATTCCAGGATAATACAATAAGGGAACTGTGTTTAGAATGCGGTCAACAGTTAATCATTATTGTCACGCCACTCCCTCAGTGTTCCAAATCATTGGTATCGTGACTCACACCTTATATTCCCATCTGTTCGGATTTATTCCCACTCCCCTGGCATTACTCCATTCATGCACAAGAGCTCATCCGTAAAATGGTACATCAATTATTCTGAGAAATTCATTTTATTTTCAGTTCTCTCTCTTCTATATTTGAGAATCTGAATTGGTCGTTCGATCCTCGGGTTCCCGAAGCTTGGTCGACACTCCTACATTCAAACGATGTAATGGCACGAACATCCCTTGTTTATCACATCGGTTTCGACCCACGTGAGTTTATGTATGTATTACTATTTGTTTCAGGATTGTAGTTGAATGCATTAAACCAAATGAACAAGTAAATGAATCTATCCATACACCCATCAATATATGCATTTCAGAACAATAGGTTGTAAGGAGAAATGAGTTTATGAGTTCAGATAAAATAGGTCCCTTAAGGGTCATCTTCTTGGATTTATCATTTTTTTGTGCCACTCCTATTTTAAGCACAAAAAGGCCCTAGGGGATTTGGCGTCACGACGTTTCCCTTGAATTAGAACTTTGAGGCCACTCGCCAATCCGATTCCGAGGGGGGGAATTTGTTGATGCCAAAAAAATGCTCCAAGGCTAAAGCAGGTTGGGTCGGGACAAAGAGAACACATATTTGGAACTGGATATCCACTCTGGGGTGCTCGGAGGTGACATGTGAAAAAAGTGTGTTAACCTTTATGAACATATAATTATTTATTGGGGAATTAAATTTTTTTTAGTACACACTAATAAATCATGGAATAATATATAATATTTATTGAATCCATTTTTTATAATCTATTTTGATCACTTAAGCATCAGAATGAATCGAAATTGACTGGTGAACCTGGAATTATATAGCACTACTGTGCATTGGGTAATGTTTAGTCTCCATATATGACATGTTAGGATATGGAGTAAATGTGATTAATTTATGTAAATATCCTTATAATCATTTATTGGTATTTATCCATGACATAGGTTTATAATTCATTATTTTATATTGATCCCATATTTCCCTTGTTGGATTTATTATTATCATGATATATCATGTCTTATTATTCTTGTTTGGGATTCTCACTCCATATATTCAGTATTGAAATTAATACTAGATAATATGTATTATTTTCATTATGGAATTCCATGTTTATCCCCGTACATGAATTAATGCCTCACACATTCCTTATATATGTCCTTAGGTTATCCCAAACTGTTTTATATTCAATAAAGTTAATGATTTTTTCAATAAAGATAATGTTTTTACAATTTATTATCGTTCTATAACATATTTAATTCCCAAATAAATATGAATTCTTGAACATATAGGTTGTACTATATGTTAAATTATGTGCAAAATAATGTATTAATTTGATTAAATGATTAGGGTTGTTATTGATTGTATCAAAGGAAATGTTTAGATATTGTGAGATTGAGATTAGAAAACTCAATCAAACATCATAGAAATTAAAATATCTTTAACAAAACATACCTAAATTTATATATTTATTGGGTATGTTCTTTATCTTGAAAATAATTCCCCTATATGGATTCTAAAAGTGTATGTGTCTCTAGTAAAATTTTTCTTAGGGGTAAATACATAAAACAATGCATTAAGCTAGACTCGATCAGCAACTGGTGCATGAAAACAATACATTTTATAGACATGGTTTGACATCTTATGGGAAATGCAAAGGAATATTAATAAGGATTATAAACCGTTTTGGTATCATAAAAATACCCATAAGAGAATTTTTTAAGAAATAGATGATGGATAACATTGTTTTATGCACATAAATATATAAGCAGGAAATACATGTAATTTAAAAGTTATCTATTTAATGTCATTAGATTATCCTATTATGCGTTTAAGAGTATAAAAACACCCATCCATAATTTTATGTTTATTCTATCCATTAGATACAAATAGTAGTAATTATGAAATAAAAAATGTGATATGCAATTTTATGACCATCCCAATGTGATTCCCAAACCAATTGGAGAAGGAGTCATGAACATTATGGAAATACTCTCTCAGGATAATCAGGTTCTAAATAGAAATATATTTTTGGAGGAGGATTAAAATCCCCCCAAGAGTCAAAATGTTGTGATTGATGCCATTATGATAAATGGCCTCTAACATTGAATTGATCATTTAATTACTTAATCACAGAACAATATATCAAAACAATTGAAAATATTGTACCCATCCTTAAATGTTCATAGAAAGAGATTTTTTACTTGAAGTTTGTGTATGTATAGAAAATATTTACAGTGGTGGAAATTGATCAATAATATGATGCTTGAAAAAGTGATAAAAAATATGGGGTGGAAAGAATTCTATAAAAAAAATTAGAAAATTTTCCCTTTCACTCTTCATCTTAAAATTGAAATAGATTTCATTGACCTAATGAAAAAATATGATGAATCGATCAGGAATAAGTAGAAAACATCATAAGACTTCCAATAGACCTTCATCATTGTCGGTAACCTTGAATGAAATAATTATCACTTATTTGGAGAGAGAAACCTACTTTATAAAAATTCATGGTGATCTGAGACTCTGATAGCTTTGAAGAAACTGTCCGACATTACCTAAAAGATGAAATAGTGATCATGGAATAACACATTTATATTTGGGATGAGAATCAGAATGGTGAGTTTAATTCAGCCTATTTGACATAGAATTCAATTTTTTTTAATAAATATCAATAACCCAATTGTCAAATGTGCTAAAAGTATCACCCCAAATAATTTTATGGGGGGAAATAATATACCTTAGGTGTCCTAAGGTATGATACATAGCTAATTATTTGAGAAAAGAGAAACCGAATAAATCAATGGAGGAAATGAAAGATCAAAAAAAACCACAATGCATTTTTAAGTGATTCCACTTGAAGGAACCATGGTAGTTTGTAGAAAAATTCACTATACCAATTGCATTCAAAGACAACAATCAAATTCAAAGGAATTAATGGTGATATTTTTACATCACAATCACTATGGTGGTTCTAGAAAAACATATAGGGAAATGAATTCATGTTATTCATTCAAGAGGAGGGAAAATTATTTTTCTATTCTGATTCTACAGATTATATCATTTCATAAAAAAATTTATAGATATTCAAACATATCACAAATCATGAAATTAGAGTTATCAGTGAGAACATAAAATGGGGAAATTATTTCGTCCCCTGAATATAACTCCACCCCCATAATATTTTTGTGGAATGAACATCCTTGAAGACCTTATAATAATTTATTTGGATGAATTTTATTCAATTATAGGTATAGGGAAGCGATGCCTATATAGGTCTATCATGAATTTCTACATGAAGAAAATCACTATTTGTATCATGAATATACACCCGATTCAATACAAATTCAAGGGGGTTATTATTTTTTAGAAAAAACATATAAATAATTGATTTAATTTAACTATGAGAAAGAATATCTTTACAAAGTTATTTAGTGTATGTAATGAATCATTCTTGAATAAATTCTTATTATGATGGAATTCAACAAAGGGTTTCTCGATTAAATTACATATCATTATCATATCTAAGAGGTTTAATTTTCAATAAAGTGTATACTTAGGGAATTAACATTATCCAAGACTACATATATAATGGATATTATGCAACATTAGGATATGATGAAACAAATAGAAGATAATATAGATAATGGTTTCATACTCCTAAGTGCCTCATCATGGGGTGACCCAATCCACATCATCAAGAAGAAAGTTGAGCCAATATTCCTTTAGATTTGTTATCTTAAACTAAAAAAGATTGTGGTAAACAAATGTATCGTTGTCCATGGATTGAGAACTTTTTTGATCATCTACATTGAGAACAATAAATATCCAAGTTTGTTTAATGGTTGAGATATATCCATGTTAGGGTGATAAAGGTGGATATCCCAAATACTTTATTCATACAAGGTACATGCATTATGAGTTTTTTATATTTAAATTTGGTGTCACTAATGAGGTAGTAATATTCATTGAAATGATGAATATAGTCTTTAGTGAAAAACTAATAAATTTTTTTGATATCAATATTGATGAAATTATCATGTACTTCAAAACAATAGAGGTTCTTGAGGAGTATATTAGTGATCTGTTAAGGACCTTATGAAATGAGATGATTTATGAAATTTAGAACAAATGTGGGTTTTTGTTCAAAAGGTATCTTTATTGGGGAATAACATCAAATTCAATGGGATATTTCTCTACTATTCAATGATTGAAGCTATTTAATGATGGATAAATCCAATATCTATGATTGATGTATATAGTTTTTAGGTGTTATATGAGTACTATCATAAATTTCTGATAAATTAATCACAATTATCAAAAATTGTTACCCTAATAACGATGAAGAGTGGTTTGATTATTTAGAATGATTAATGTGAAGAGGGCTTCATTGAATCAAAAATGATGATTCTCACTACACCTATAACCAAAATACCCACAAGTGAAGAACATTTATCTAATTTACTAATGCTTCCATGATGGGATTGGAATGCGTGTTAATGAAGAATAAAAAAATCATAGCTTATTCTTTATGTATTTTTAAAATTCACAAACCAAACTAACCAAAACCTGATTGGGAGTTAGATTTTGTGATATTCATTTGAAAATATAAAGTAATTATCTATTTTAGGAGTAAAATATATAAGGATATCCAAATAAAAAAGTATATATTCACAATGAATGAGATGAAAATTCATAAAAAAATATTCTTACAGATGATTTAAGACAATGAAAGCTGAATCGACTACTTTCCTGAGATAGAGCATAATGTGAAAACATCTATATGTAAAAGAACATAAGAACATTATCGTTTATGATATAATAAAAATTTAATTTCTTCTTTGACCTAAAAAGGATGGATATTATAACCATAAATGAAGAAAAATCCTGAATCATTTACCAAATGAATTCTCAAGAATCAAATATGGAGTTGATAAAGTATGCTCATTGAGTTGATGTGTGAATTAAGATTAAAAGTGAAAATTTATGAAAATTGCAATCCTTTTAGTCAAATTATCCTGAATATGTAATATTAATATTTATTTCAAGACTATTTATATAATGAAATCATGTTATTAACAAGGATAAATTGGATGATTCACACAGTTCTATATTCTCCATCCATCCAGGAAGAGAAATGATGTATCAAGATATCTGTTAGCACTTTTGGAGGGACAATATGATGAATAATATCATAAACAATACGCCAAGATATCTTATATGTTATAAAGTTATTTTTAAATAAAAAAACCAATCGAATGATTCATGAATTACCCATAGGTACATGGAAATTGGAAACCATCACATTGGAATTTTTCAATAGACTTCTGAAGAAATCAAGAGGAAATAATGTTATATGGTTTTTGTTGGTTCTTATATCAATGACTACTCACTTCATTGAAACATGATAGGACATCTCACTTGATTAACATGAATTGATATACAATAGAGAATTGGTTAGGTTTAATATAACACCATAATCGATTTTATCTGATCAAGAAACTAAATTAACCTCTATGCTCTAGAATACTATCCAACATGCACTAAATATGGAGTGGAACATCATCATGTCTTTCCACCCCCAAACTATTAGAAAATATGAGTATGCAATATATAAACTTGTGGATATTTTTAGAGCAGGATCAATTGACTTTAAAAGAGGATCGGATCAACATCTTCCATTGGGCATGTTCTCAAAAAACAACATATTTGACACATACATCCAAATCAATCTCTTATGAATCCATTCATGAAAATTAGGAATGAACACCAGAATGCTGGTATGACATTGAGGAAACATTATTAAGATCCAAATGGTTAAGGAAATGGTATAAAGCTCAATAACATTCATAAGGCCATCAAGGTAGCTTAGAGTCAATTGGGATGTTATTCGGAAAATCATCGATGGGACATAGTGTTTGGTGTTGGAGACATGGTAATCCTCTACAAATATATATGGATGAAAGTGATATGATTTGGGAAGAAGGGAAATTTTTACATATATCGACCCCCTTGAGATACTTGATCATATAAACGTGGTGGAATATCGGTTTTCACTTCTATATAACATATATCATGTACATGATGTATCACATGTATTCTTACAGAGTATTTTCATACCATACCCCTCGTATGTAATCAATCCAAAAGTGTTACCATTTGAGAATGATATTTCCTACAAAGAGAGCCTGATGAAGATCTCAGATCATAGAGACAACATTCTATGAAAAAATAAAATGAACCTTCTCATTGTGATTTAGAGAAAACACAAGTTGGAAGAGGTAACACGGGATCCATTACAATGTGATGAAACAGAGTCACCCCCAACAGTTTTATTGTTGGAAATGAAAATTTTAAAGGGAAAATCTCTAAAGTGGGGCGATTGTCATGAAACAAAATATTAAAAATAAAATACCCCATGATATTTAATTAAATTAATAATTATTTAGTATGGGTATAAAAATTAAAATAACTTATTTGATTTTATTATACCGTATTTAATTTAAAAGAACATTTAGAACTATTACTGTTGATAATATAACCATTGAATAAAGATCACATGTTTTTTATAAATATTGGGTTTTGAGAAATCCAAATGATATAGACAATAGAATTTATTGCCTTAGCTAGTAGGATCACACCTTATGAATCATTTTTATTATATATTTTGAGGGAGATAACATCACTGGAATTTCCACTGGTACAAAACTAAGAATAGATGTCACAACACAATCATGTGTGAAGCCATTTACATGAGAAGTTCAAGCTCATCGAGATCACATACAAATCCATGTATGTCGGACCACCCAATTAATGTATTACCACAACACACATTACTTTTAGGGTGTTTCTAGTATATAAAATGGATATGTATCAAGACCATAATCTTATGAATATGTAATGTTTTATTTTTAAAATATTATTTTTCATATTTTCTTCTTATCATCACTTTATAAATGATCTTGATTTTTATACAATAAAACACTAATCATATTTTTAATTTGTATTAAATTTTATCTATGATATTTATTTCAATGATTTAATTTATATTCAGAATAAAAATTATTTTAATAAGAGATTTACATTATTTTCTAAAAAAACTAAAACTAAAATTTAAATTTAATGATGTAAAATATAAATGTTTTAAGGTTTTAAAAATAGTTATTGTCAAAAACCACATCATTTATCACAAATTATAGATTGTTATTTTAAAATTAAAATTTCCTTTTTTAAAAAAAAAATTACTAAATTAAAATTACTTTTGGAATTAAAACATTGCAATTATCCAAGAGTAAATTTCTCAGATTTTTTTGAGAGAAACAAATTTTTGGGTAAAAAATTAAATATATAATAAATATATGGTTTTTTATGCCATAATAATGACATAAAATTGAAATAACAAACAATATAAATTTGATACCAAATAAAATAAATTTATTTTCTCAGAATAATTTTTTTTTATTTTTTATGATTTTTTATAAATCCATTACGAATCCTCCAAAACATATAATATATTTCATGATTTTAAAATCATTTCATTGAATTTATGACAATCATACACATCAAGATGATTATTATTATTATTAATTATTCAATTGGAATCATAAGAAAATAAAACGAATTCTATTTTTATGAAAACATATGAAAAACTCATGGTATGTTATGTGGTTTTTTTATTTTATTAAATAGATTCTAAAACCTATGCCTCTAAAATTGTAACAAATTCCCCACCAATTTACTATATAAACCCACCTAAGAAGCCACTTATAGTCACTCAAAATCATTATAGAACGTCCTTAATATCAACTCACATATCTAGATTCATCCTAAGGTTCTATAGTTCTATCATGAATTCCCTACCCAGTATTCGGTGTCACACACTAATGTATGGGATCTCTCTCTATCTCTTATTTTTATTCAAGCCCTTGTTTTATGTCATGCCTTTAAATTACCCTTTTTAATATTAGGTTGTTTCTTTGACATACACATGATTTTCCATTTGATGTATAATTTATGTGATAAACCTTTCTCTATTATTAATTTCCTTCCATTATACTGTAGGTACAATCATTCCCATGATAAAAATTAGAAAGGTTTTTTTATTTCTCATATTTATTCAAGTTTCATGATTCAATTTTTCTTTCTATTTTGAATTAAATTTTTTATAGGTTTATCAATGTCTATACTACATTCTGTATGATTTTAAAATTCATAGAGACCCATTTATCTCATGTAAACCAATTTTAGGAACCTTTTTGTGACACTTTCATTGTTGAAATTTCACTGTGATTTTTAATGCCAAAGGAATTGTGTACTAAATAACATAACAATATACTATCAAGGGTGATCAACTTTATGAATATATAATTATTTATTTGGTATATACATGTACTTCATCCACAATCCATGTTTATTTAATAAATATAATGAAAAATGAATCCATGTTTTTAGATCTATGTGGAACACAAAATCCTAAGAGTGAAGTGAATGTGATTGATGAAAACAAAAATATATTGCACTCAAATAAATTATGTAATTTTAGCCACACGAAAAATCTTTTAGGGAAAGAGGGTAAAAAATAAATATGTTGTGGTAATTTTCCTATCATAATGTCTTGGTAGATATTCATGACCTTTGTTTATGGTGAATTATTTTAATTGTTTTGCCACATTCCTCATATGGCCTTTATGATTATCCTGATATATCATGTATCATTTTTCATGCTTATGATTCATACTTATTTTCTACCTTATTGAAATCACTATTGACTAACATGTAATATTATATTCATATTATGACATGTTTTTCACTTAATAGGCTTTATAGCTCATCCCTTTTTTATGTATGTGCTTAGTTTATCTCGAAATGTTTTATGTATAATAATGTTGGGATGTTTTCAATAACGATGATTTTTTCAGAATTTGAATTGTTATATAATGTAAAAAATTCTCAAGGATATAATAATTCTCGATCTGCTGAGTTATATTATGTGCAATATTATCTAATAAATCCATTATTAATATTATATAAATATATGGGTTGTTATAAACAAATTAATCCATTATTTGTATTGAAAGTTACAATAAAAGGAAAAACAAGATATAAATGTATCCTGCATGATATTATACACCATATTCCATTTAAAGGGACGGTGTTATATTTTTTAATAATTTTATATAAATTATAAAAATATTAATTATTCTAAAATATCAATTTTTTATTTTTGAAACTATTCATTTAAAATAAATTTAAAAATAACATAAAAATATAGATTGATAATCTAAATCATTATGAAACTAAAATAAGTTATAATTATTTCAATTTTTTTAGAATGAAATAATTCAAAAAAAGAAATTACCACTATTATTTTTATAATAATTTATTTTACATTCCATTTAATGAAAATAATATTTCCATGGTGTTGCATATGCAGTTATATTAAATATATAATTAAAAAAATATCAGCATGAAAATATTTTCATCATCCTCAAATTAACCATTAAAATTCATTCACAACTACATATATTCAAATTTTAAATAGAAAAAATATATTTAATGTATGAGGGTGGCATTTTGTCTTTTTCATTATCAAATAAATTATATTGTTCACATTCAAGGTCTAGTGCCCCAGAAAAAATTAATGTTGAGACTAAGTGATTTTTTTAAATACCATTTTTTAATAACATGAAATATTGAATGTTTTGTCCATAAAATTTACTTTTAAATTTATTTTAACTAATTTATTGTTTTATTGTGGTGGTTAAAATTTACTTTTTTAGTGGTCTATATGAATAAAAAATTATTTTACTATATTAGATAATATTTATTTATCTTATTCTAAGTATTTAATCAATGTTAAAATAATAATACTATATAATATATAGAAACCCATTTCTAAGAATCCATTAAATAATGAAAAAAATGGGATTCCAAAAAAGTATTATTTTATCTAAAGTTTTTTACTAATATCCCATAAACTATTGTGTCCTATATAATTCATTATAATATTTATATCTAAATGATACTTAAATAAATTATGGATAAAATTCAAAATTTTATAGAAATTTTTATTAAAATTTAATTATAGTTTAAAAAATAATTATTTTTCATAATTTACTAAAATCACTATACATTTTTTATGTTCCCAAAATTTCATCATAGTGTAATTTTCTATGAGAGTTTCAAAAATTATATCAGTTTTATCTAATAAAAATTATATATGTCCTACAAATTAATTATAATATTTTATCTCTAAATAAATTAAAAACATTTTTTATGGGAAAACAATTAAGTCTAAATTTAAATTACTAAAATTCCAACGATTATTTACCAAGAATTTATCAATAAATTTATATTAAGTATTACATATATATAATTTTCATAGAGAAGTTAGTCATATTCATAAATTAAAATTTTATGGATATGTTTTAATGGTCATGTTTAAATAATTATATTTAATGGTTTTTTAGGATTGGGATTTCTTTTCATATATGGTATTGAAAATAGTTCTCAGTTTTAATAATGTTGTTGTATTACACTTTATCACAAAAATTTCATTCACATTGTTTATAAAATTTCAGAAAACCCTATTCATATAATGATAAATATATTCCTCTAAAAAACATAGAAAATAGAACATGAGAAAAAATTCATTAAAAATAATTTATTGAATGTTAAAAACAATCAAGAGAAATCTTTTTAATAAAAAATAGACATGTATGAATATATTCTCGACCAAAAAGAAAAATATGGTAAGTTATTCATTCAAATAATCTTTTGGTCTCCTGATTAATAAAATAAACAAAAATATAATGAAAATATAAAATGTATAGAATGAAATTGATGATATTAAAATACATTGTAATTAGTAATGTTATATCATGTAATATAATCATCAACACATTAATTATAAAACAAGACACATAAAATAATATTGTAACATAGAAGTTATACATAATTTATTTATTTACTTGTAAGCGCTATATGCTCCAATATAATAAATTCAAATAAAACATTACTCTATTCCAAAACTATAATCAAACCACTAAAACCATTAATGGGTTACTAATAACATCTTATCAGTCATTCATTAGTAATTTTTCATTATCATCGTAATTTTTTGTGTTAACTACTTCGCTTTCCATGAGGGTTGTGGACCAGTGATTACAGTACATTAACATTGAACATAGATCATTATTCAATATTATTTTAATAATGACATAAATATCATATATAGTAATTATAGAAAATATTTTAAAATTTCATATAAATAGGCCATGAAAAATTAATTACATTACATTATAGAGATTGTAGTTCATACATGTGCATGGGTGACATTTCTATTTTAGATGGATTGAATGAATGAAATATAAAATTGTCAAATACTTTTAGAATATTAATTTTAACAAAAATATTGTTTATAAAAATTAATTATATAGTAATTTTTCATCCATTAATTATGGTGTTAGAAAATGATTTAGATTAATATGTGGTGGTAGTGGTCCATATTGATGTCTGAGATGTACTTTCAACTACAATTTGATAGAGAAGAGGTGGTGAAAGAATGTTTCATAATCCTAATAACATCTCATAAAATTAATGATAGTATAATAATTTGGATATTCTAGATAAAACATGATTATATTAATTAGATGAAAAAATAAAACAAAAAATAGATTTATTATGATCTATACCACTTCATTGTGAAGACTCATATTGCATACATCACAAGCATTGAATAATTATAAATATGAGAAAAATGGAATATTCCTAATGAAGGGAAGTATCATAGGGAGTTTTTGGGAAGGTATTTTCCCTTATATAATTCAAAAAAGGTTAGAAAAGTGAGGACAAGATGTGTCCTTTTATAAGTGAAGTGAGGGAAACACGTTGAATTTCATAAAATATTCCTATGATTTAATGCCATTTTCATTGTAACGTGGATCAAAAGAGAAATGGATTGAAACATATTGAAATATAATTTTGATATATTTTATTTCAATATTAATTGGTAATTTTTTAAGGTAATACATCCCTTATCTCATGGTTTAACCCACGATATATCTGTGTAAATAGTCGTTGTGTTAAAAAAAATATTGTTCAATTATTCACAGTTACAAAAATAAATTTTATCCTAATATATAAAAATATATTTAATGATTAGAAATATTTAATCCATTTTAACAAATTATATTTCATTATTCATTATATTTCATTTTTATTAAAGCATGCAAACAACAATGGAAGTCAATTTTTGATAAATTAATTTTTAATGGAAAAACAGATTTCATTTTATTACATGACATAAATAATATATTAAATGGATGCTAAAAAATTATATTGAATATATAATCGAAATATTTAACAGAACTGAATAAGAAATAGAAAAAAAAATTCTTTATTATGATACAAATATATTGGGTGCAGGAAAACGTTTTTTTAAAAAAAATGTGATTTTAAGGGAAGAAAATTTCGTATAAAAAATTCATTTATATTAGAAATTAATATTTAATAAATTATATTTTTTATTAAAATGTTATATATTTACAATATAATCCATTTAGAAACATCATTGATGATTTATATGAAATGAAATGACAATTTGTACAGAAAATATATTTTGACTTTTTCTAAAAATTAGTAATCCTAAAAAAATACATATAAATTAACCATAAACAAAATAATGGTAATATAATTCCAAAATTTATATTATTTTAATAAATCAGAATTTAAAAAAAATATAAATTAAATATTATGTTTTTCATGTTAAATCAATAAAAATGATTCTCTGAGAAAACTCATTTTTGAAGAGTAAATTAACTTTACTAAAATAATTTTCTTATTTAATATGAAAAAAAACTAAATTGGAATAATTAAAAATAAATATACTAAATTTTCATAATATTTTTTTTACTATTAATATCTTCAGATTTAATGGTTAAGTAATAATGGTGTCTATTTTATAATGACTTGTGGTTGTGTGTAAAACAGGATTTCAATTATTTAATTTAAAATAAAAAATATAAAACCATTCACTTTTAAATTAAAACTCAGATTAAAATGAATTTATTTTTTAAAATATTAACACTGTAGAATAAAACAAACTTATTGTGTCTCTGCTTTATTGAATCATCATTTTCCCATATAGCTTCCTTAGATTTCTAATTCCTTTTGAGAACTCATATCAGCTGAGTAGTCTTATTCTATATAGAATTATATATACTATTCAATATCTAATAAAATTTATCATCATTGGAATTCTCATACATCAGTGGTATAACCTATGAGATCTGTTATAGTAAGGTGTCGTATTTCGATTACCTTGGTAGTGGTTCGTGGATGAGACTGTGAACTTGATAAAGGATTGGATAGAGTGACAAGTGATAATCTATAATCTCGTTCTGATTAAGAATCCTCAATGTGAAAATATACAAAGGGATGAGTATTGATTTATCTTTTAATCTCAATACATTTTTATAAGTAGAAATTAATCATAAAACATTCTCACCAATATCAAATACGAGATCACACTGATGATTATCAGCATAATAATTATATAGACACTGAGATTCCATGATATGATGATGAATATCTCAAACCATATCCAACATTTCTTCATCTATATCAAAACATAATAGATTTTTTCTTATTATATAATCCCAATATGTTAGTAATATATCCATATTCCTATATATTAATTCATAAGGATATATTTGAATGATCGAGTGAATGTTATTATTTAAAAAAGTACACCAGTGGATGGAGTTGATCCCCAAAAATATCTAAATCGATTGAAAAAATATCAATATATCATACCAGGTTTGAATAGTCCTCTCAAAAATTACATCTATATATAGAAGAAACAAATTTCTAAAACATAACTCACTATATATATTTTTCTAAAGTCTACTGCAGAACATTGGGGTAAAAATTGGATACCCATCAGAAAAAATAGTGTAGTACTCTCTGAATAAAAATGAAAATTATAATATATATACTAGAAATATGATAAATATATAAATATTTTATAATAGTAATGATTTTTTCAAAATTAAAAAGGTGATTGACTAAAATATAAATAATATAATGGAATATATATATTTTTGGAGTCTGATGAGAAAAATAGGCTATGTTTTAGCATTTTAATTCGAGTATTTGTAAATGATTTTAAATTTAAATTGGAATATGTCACACATCCTTAACATTCTAAAAATTCCTGAATCAAAATATACACTCCCCAATATCCCTATTCAAATATTCCTTATCTAAATAGTCATATTGACCTCTATTCATCTTCTTACATCTATGATGAATATATAATGAGGAGGTATGGACTTTGTTATGTATTACAAACAACATTTCTATGAATGGTAGGATATATAACATAATCCATCAACATATCATTCCAACATTTTTCCTTCTCATATGAACAATTCTTTACTTCTTTTATAGTTATGAATCCATATTTCAAGCATCTATTATCTATAAATGGATTTATGTTTCACAGTAATTTGCAAAGAATCTGATTTCTCCTCTTCATTAAAGATTTAATAATACCCAAATTTAAAATAAATATATTTTGGATCTCTTTTGATCATCATGTTATATAAGCTAATATGATGATCTATAATTAAAGGAACAACCACATTGTTCTCATTCACTAGGTATAAGTGTATTGGGAAATCATAATCATCAATAAACATTGAATATCATATTTTTATCCAATTAATATTTTTTTTGTAAATATACAGTTTAAACATTTATGAAAATTATATATATCAAACATTTTATATAAATGTGATCAACCATTTATTTAATTAAATTATTTTTATTGTTAACAAAAAATAATGAATCATATAATTTTTATCATGAAAATTCAATTAATATAAAAAATAATATATCGTTATAAGATTCCATATGAGAACACATCCCTATAATTTATTTAATGAGTGACTATATATCAACATCCATTCTCCAAAATAGGGTAGTGTGTGCTCTATGTAAATTACTAACCATCTCTTCGTGTCTTCGAAATTCTCATCACACTGATCCACCCAAACAAACATAACTCTATTCTGAGTAAATAATTTGATTAAATAATTTTTCTTGGATAAATCGTTGAAAATTAATTAATGGAATCCATCTTATTAAATAAAACAATGTATTTTATTAATACCATATAGTCTAGAACAATGATAAATAACACATATCATTGATAGATAAGTCAATATATGCTCCCATGAGAATATATAAACTATAAATGATAATTTCTATTTCCAAACTTCACACTAATGAAATTTTTCATTCAACATATCATTGCATAGGTTCATCAATAAAATCCTTAGGTAATCTTCTTGATAATAATTTCACTTAAATTATATAATAATATAATCTATAATGATTACCAAAAACTTATCAAGATAATATATAAATAATCTAATCATTAAATAAGTGATGATAAATGTGAAATTATTAAGACCAAATGGATTTTCTATAAATTCATTGCTTCCATTATTTCTTTAGACTGAAATATTGAATATGTCACCACTTTGTATGCTCATGTTATTGCATTCATATCAATGATAAATCATGGAAAAAAATTTATATCCTATTAATTTATAGAATAAATCATTAATACCGGTAAGAGGGTGCTTTTTATTGATCATAATATTTTTATATCATAGATAATAAATGTAGATTTGGGTTGATTCAAAACAATTTTTAATAAAAATTATATATGAGACTCATGGTATTTCATGTGGGTGAATGAATGCCTTATCGATATTCTATTTTCATTAATTCATTTATTCCAACAACACAGTCTAGGTGATATAATATTTAGTCTTTAGAATATGTATATCCCCTGGTATGATTTATAATGAAAAAATTACATCAATATTTGTACTAAGACTAAGAATATTATTGGGAATTTCATCATAAAACTCTTATAAAATACTCATATCATAGATGATGAGATTATAACCAACCATCTAAGATAAATACCAAGTTTGAATAGAAATTAAGACCCATGTAATGTATTTAATTTCCATGAGATGGTTAAATTTTTATTCACCCTAATATAAAATCATAGGTTAGTTTATAATAACAAAATGTATAAACATACATTGGAAATTTATATATGATTAATGTAAATAAATAAATCAATTTACCAGAATAAAAAAAAATATAAACCATATGATGAAGAAAAATTAATAATCACATTACAACAAACATAAATTGTGGAATATTCATAGACATGAGATAAAATAAACATACCATTAAGTCTTTTTAATTTTATTTCAATATTTTTTTTCATTTTTGTGGTAATGTGATTCCATTTTAATATTATTCAAA
This sequence comes from Viscum album, assembly GCA_963277665.1. Classification (NCBI taxonomy): domain Eukaryota; kingdom Viridiplantae; phylum Streptophyta; class Magnoliopsida; order Santalales; family Viscaceae; genus Viscum; species Viscum album. The sequence goes on along the minus strand of OY728119.1, from coordinate 1,726,512,455 downwards.
AATAAAGTATTATGTAAATATAGAATAAAATAACACAATAGGTGTTGTAGATATATTTTCTGGTGTATCATTAACCACTTTATTATTTCTCCCACAATGGGACTTGTGATCTCCTGATATATCCCATTGTCTCTGGGATGAAGAGGTTAAATGCAATGTTCATAATAATTAACCATTAAATTTTAGAAATGGTTATCATAGTATTCGTACTTCATGTAATTATATCATCATTGTGGGTCTCATGAATTGTGTATAGATTTATATCCATTTTCATCTCTATCTAACGTCATCTAATTACATTGGAATTGAATTTTTACATTTTCATCAATTCCATAGTAAAAAACACTTATTAATACCTTTAATAAAATTTCATCCTTATTTAATTCCACACTTCAAGAATATATAAAAACTCATCAACTTCTCTTCATGGTTTTCGGTATTTGAAATATCATCTAACTCGATCCGTATTTTCTTATAAAATCATTGTGATTTATTTTGGCCTCTAATATCTATTACAATAATGAGGTACCATCAAATGATTTCCCCATTTCAACTATTTTTTATAGGTAATTCCCTTTGGAGACATTCATTTATCATCTATATAATATATATATCTAACTAATTTGTTTCGTAGGACTACAAAATATGTACCTGGTAATTCATCCAATATTTTCACCATTTTTATGAATATATTCTTAATCTTTTTATTTCTCCTCAACAAATACCATATTTATTATCATACAATAAATATATTGACTGTTATTATTGAAAAACTAACATTTAAAATAATCCCATCTCATGGGTTTAATTTCATTTCATTGACTCATATTCCTAATAAGAGTCTATAATTGATAATTTTAAACTACCAAATGTTAAAATAGTAAAATATCATTTCAATGTTTTCAAAAATGTGGAATATAAAATTTACTTCTACTGGTATAGATATATTTATCTTGTAATGATGGATTGTTGAACCCCAAAAAATGTTGATATTAAAACATTAATGACTCAAGAGTGTGTCATTCCATCATTCTTATATTTTATATCACTATATTATTCATGATGTGTGTATGTTATTTAATAACAAAAACTATTCCATTCAAACTGTAACGCCCCGACCCCAGTTACCAAGAGTCGGTGCATTATTACATAACATTGGCATGATCACAAGAAAGATCAAATCTCGAAAGACCGATTGGTTTAGTAGCCTTGGAAACACTAGATATATTCATAAGTTTTACATTACATCATAAAATGAAAAACTACTACAACAACATAATATCTCCACAGTCCACACTATTATCCCCTCATAATATCCCTGCAGGTCATTCATAACTTACTTCTTCACATCCTGGGGAAAATAAACATAGAAAAGGGGTGAGCTCAAATGCTCAGTAAGGATAACAATATAGCGGAACATTCAAAATAAGCATAAACATTTAAGGCAATTCATTACTAAAACAAAAGCCTTTTAAACTTGAACTTCAACATAGTATGGAAAAAGTAAAATGAAATAATGTCATTTACTTATTCACATGGATATTCTACTAATTGAATAATCACATGAAAAATCAATAACTACTTTCATAATGATGGAATGCATAATGCTAAACTTTAATTTCTTTTCAAGGCCTCGTCCCAAGACCTTGGGGATAACTGTAACTTGAACCCAACCTGGAGTGCCTCTAAAAACCGGACACCAACCCGGAGTGCCTCTAATAACTGGACACCATCCCGGAGTGCCTCTAATAACCAGAGACCAAACCGGAGGGCTTACTTTTACCAGTCCCTAACCTGGAGGGCTTACTTTTACCAGTCCCCAACCTGGAGGGCTTACTTCAACTAGTCCCCAACCTGGAACATACTTGTCCAACACATTCATATGAAGTAAAGGGTGAAATATAACATAAACATTATTATTGGAACTAGCATATGAAATGTCAATACTTTACTCATAAACCATGAATGACACATCTACAGTCAAACATATCACAAAAATTCATTACAATATGGAAGTTTTATATCATAATAAACCAACTTCAAATAATCTTAAAATCCATCAAAGGATGTTGACATAGATGAAAATGTTTTTTTAAAAATTATTGAGAGAAATATCCCTTTTTCATGAAAACATTTTAATGTTACACAATTTAGAAAGTAAGGCATTTAAATGCATTTTTGGATCAAAGTGTCCCATACCACTTTGAAACTTTTGAATGGAATTAACACTTTTAAAACATTCATTTTCATATAAATAAATCCTTACAAACCATTTTGAAAACGTGGACATAAATGAGGATGATTTAGAAGAATAAATATTTAAAACATTTAAAATGATGTTTTAGTAAAAGTTCCCTTAGAAATAATCCCTTTGAAAACTCTTTTATGAAATATGGACATGGATAGTAAATATGTCCCTATAGATACTTACATAAAGAGAACCTCGGATATTAAAGAGATTGTGAAGTAAACCCTTATCAATTTGGTAACTTATGAAACATAAAACCCATGAAAGAGGTATCATACAATGAAAATTTAAATACACATAAGGTAAAGTGTATTACACAAAGAATACAATTATGGGCAGTACATACACCACACAAAAGATAATAGTGGAAATATGGCATGAATCTCACAGAAATAAAGAGTGAGATGAAAACCCCTTACCATGTTAATCAACTGAGTCGTATGGCCAAAAGTTAATAACCACCAAATTATTTACATAATAACATTAATATAAAGATAATCATGATAATATATATCAAATTCCAGTACACAATACACCACTTTCAATAATTTAGTGGCGAATAATGGAAATCTCACGGAATTGAATGTGAGATAAGAAAATCCCTTACCTTGTAATTTTACTTGGTTGGGGTAGGTTAACCTCCTTTATAATATTGAAATAATTGTTATTAAATTATTCAAGAATCATATATATTAATATGATATCATATATGATCTTTTAATATTGATTTGATAATAATATCTTAGTATTATTATTGTTTCGGGTGTTAGCTTACTTGTTTTCTTTTATATGTTTTGTTACGTAAGACATGTTTGTAAAGGATAGGTTTTATATTATTCATATCCAGAATTATATCAAGTCCTTAAACATAATTTTTAAATCATCAAATGATAATTATACTTGAATGGATACGATGGAGAATGAATCTCATCGCGTTCGTGGAGACGGTAGTCCGTACGTACGCACGAGCGACAATATCATTCTTTTGATATTAAAATAATATATAAATGGATGGTATATCATATATACAGAATCATTAACATGTTATATTTATTATTTACATGAGTTACATATCATTATTATACCCATACAAATAATATTATATTGAATAACAATTACACCACGACGTGGAGACGGTAAGTCGTACGTACGCACGTATGGTGACATGTTATTCAAAGGGTGGATAGAATACTGAATATGGTTGTACCATATTTATAATAACATCACAGTATATATATGATACTGGATTTATTATTTTATAATGGTAACAACAAAGGATGAAGAAGTGGAAGAAGAAATGAACTTAGAAAAGGGTGGTGAAATCATTACCTCTTCTTCGGGTTCTTCCTTTTGATTTGATCAAAAGGGCTCCTTAGGTTGGATTTCTGATAAAACTAAGGACCCTAGGTTGTAGTGAGGGAAGTTGGGAGAGTATTTGGGAAGTGTTTGGCCGAACAAAAAGGCTTTGAAGGTGTGAAGAAAAGAGAAGGAGGAGTGCCCTTTTATAAGAGGGGTGAGGGGCACCTTTGGAAAAGCTAGAAATATTAATTTATAATAAATTCATATTCGGTTTATAATGGATCCAAAGTTGATTATTAAAAGTTTAAGGTGGGGATGGGTCTAAAAAAACTCAACCAATAGAATTTAGACAGGTTTTGGTGCTATTATTAACCTTATCTTTAAGTTTTAACTCTAAGTTAATTAGTTTCACATTTACAATGTCTCTTTGTATTTTTATATAATATAGTTAATAAACGTACTAAATACATCAAAGAGACCCCCAAGTGGTCCATTAATGATGGACCTATCATGATATAAGTCTTGTGGCCGAACCGTAGATTTTTAGTAATTTAATATCAATTAATAATATAATATTTGTTTTAAGAACTCTTTTATGTCAATTTTGACACTATTCAATAGTTGATTTTTGTAAAACTCATAAAAGATTTATTACATCGAAAAAAGTCAATTAAATCAATCCTAATATATCATAGTATCCTATAAAATTAGTTTAATTCATTAAAAGTTTCATATTATATTTATTTGGGTATTTATAATTTCAATTATTTTAATTTGTCACTATTATAGTAATTACTACATGATCATTGTGTCATAAATAAAATAAATTATTTAATGTCTAAAAATTATAAATAAAATACCATTATGTAGGAAATCTCTTTATCTTTCTAATGAATATTTATAATCTAAAATCAAACATATATAACCCTATGTAACAATTGTTTTTCTAAAAGATATATGCTTGTGTCATTTTTGTATTCATTTTAACTTAATTAAAATAAAGTGTCATTATCACTTACATGTGGATCCATGGGGTCCCAAAATCGACCCAAATATGCCTATGGTCGAACATGTATCAACCAATAAGGTTAGGACACGTTTTAGGGTAATTTAGTATTATTATAATATTATTTTTTAACCCTTATTTACCGGATTTTCCCTTAACCATGGTAAATAAAATTTTTACCGCAGTAATTATTCAAAATGTCTAAAAATAAAAGTTACCTATTTACACAATTTGAACATCCTGATTAAAAATATGGAATCCATTTTTCTAAATTAAAAACACAGAAGTGGCAGAAATTAATTTAAAATTAATTCCCGCTGTCAAAACAAAAAGCGTGTTTTTAAGAGATAATAACTATCAAAAGATTTACACCTGTTTATGTTCGGTTTAATTGTAAAATTATGTCCAATGACCAAAATTATATTAAATGGTAAAACTATATTATCAATATACTTTAAAACCCCTTAAATTCATAATTTATCACTATTAATTATTTTGATTAAAAAAGTTGTTTTTAATTAAAATGTAGAAATTTTCACTATTCATCAAAATATGAAAGTTATCCAAAATGTACCAAAATTTCACCTTAGGCTAAATTCGATATTCCAAATCAAAAAATGAAGTCCATTCTAAAATATAAAATATATATAATTTCAAAAAGTAGGTATTACTATTTATAACGGCTAGTTTGATTGGTTGTGGTGTGTTAGAACTCGAAGTTGCGTACAACACACGCTACTGTATTATTCAAAGGAAAGCGTACCGTGGAAGCCTGAGATGTTTCATTTTAATTTTTTTTGATGTCCCCATTTAGTCAAAAAGTTTAAAATATTGTATTTAAAAAGGTTTCACTATTAAATGTTGATAAAAGTGCAATACTGAAAATGAATCTGTTCTTGTATTATGTCTAAGAAACTCATAATATGGATTCTAAAATTATAAGGATTATATAAAGTTTAAAATTTAGTTAATACTATTCATAACCTCTATTGAACGGCTTGTTTAGTAATTCATGGTGTGCTTGAACTCGGTGTTGCGTGTAGTGCAAGTTATTGTATTATTTTAAAGAAATAACACACTATGAAATCTTGGGGTGTTACATTCTACCCTCCTTCAATAAATTGCGTCCTCGCAATTTGAAATTGTTCTTCGAAAATAAAAGGTTGAAAAAAAATAAAAAAAATCTTTGTGGGGAAACCCACATCGGAAATTGGGTTACTAAAATTTATTCTTAATATGAGGAAATCAGAAATGAAAGGGTCACCACCAAATTATGATCTCGATTAGGAGAACATTGGTGGCAATTAGAGACATATAATTGGAGGAAAAACGTAAATATTTATAGGTAGTGATTGAGGTCATCAATCACAAACAAGTACAAAATTGAGTTCCTTAAACTCATCAATCTATGATGATTTGAAATACCATCGGTTCAACAAAATATAGGGTATTAGGATAACACATTTTTGACGTTTCAAAATACCTTAGTTGAAATCCCACATCGAAAAATGAATTAATGAGGCCTCTATTTAAAATAAAGAGTGGAAAGTATGAAGATTACCGAAAATAACACATACTAGGTTTCCATGTAGGAAAATATGGATATGGAAGAGAAATCTAACCATCAATTATCTGATGGAGAGTGGTAGAGAACATGGCTATGAAAAGGCCAACAATCCCAAAGCCATAAATTAGTGATGATTTAAGGTACCATCTAGGACAACATTTTTGTTCTATGTTCCTTTTCTTAATGTTGAGGAATTTATTTATGAGATTGGATAAGATCATAAGGAGATATACTTACATTATAATTAGAGTTTTGTCCATTAATAAATTTCTACCACAAACTCATCTTTCACTCGTAAAAAAATTCTATTTATACTATTCATACAGGGTTCCAAAATAAACAAATTTATAATTCATCTACCAGATCATTTAAAAAAACTACATTATTTAATCCAGGACATCTCTTGGGCCAGTGGTAGGTGATACACCCTTGTCGCCCTTCGGTTGCGGGTTCAAGTCTCGCGGCCTTGCCGGACGCGACGGGTTGCCGCCCGACCTCCGGGTTGTCCTTTTATGGCAATCCAAAATTAATTTCAAACTAGAATTTATCCAAAATATTTCTGACCAAACTCACAGTCCAACATTTATAAGGAAGTTAAACATAATGTAGATCCTTTTTACCACGTAATAGCATATTAATACCTTCATCATGTATTCTTTTAATACACTGAAACATCCTGAATTACCATATTCCTTATTGATTACATTCATGCTCCCTTATTCCATATAGAATGCTGGATATACCTCATCAATCCAAAAATGTTTTAAACCCCAACAATAATGGAATATACAGATCATTAATCAGTTCCAAGATAGTCAAGAATATCCAATATAATTTATCCAAAACAATCATGTATTATTCCAAAATCACTAACTCGGTATCAGAACTATATTATGGTTTATCATTCTCTCAACAATATAATTTCCAAAAATTTATCCTGCTGTTGAGTCACCTTTCTTTGTTCCACACAATCTCAAGTCCTTAATGAAATAGTACTGCAGTACAATCCTTATATACTCCATAATTATTATAACAAGTACATTTTTGATACAACACTCAACTGACATAATCAACATAAGAACTCTAATCATTCCTCTTCATCTGGGGTAGTATCATAACTTGATTATTATCCAATAACATCATTTGCGGTATATTCTGATGATTGGGACATAGGTTCGCATAGTGTCCAAACTCCTTGCAAATGAAGCATTGTACATTTGAAACCATTTTCTTACCCTTGCAGTCACGTACTATGTGCCCTTTTCCTCTACACTTATAACAAACTCCCATTCCTTTCAGGCAAGTTCCAGGGTGTTTCTTTCCACAGTTACCACATATGGGAAGATTATTCTTTTTCCTCTTCCCTTTATCCATCTTTCTCTCTTCCACCCTTTTCTTCTCTTGCTTCCCTTCAAAGCCATAGGACTCAGTAAACTCTTTACTTATCTTATCAACACATGATATTATTTCTTCATATGATGATAATACATGCGAGACTATTTCTCTTGTAAATTCTGGCTTAAGACCATAAAATATATGATCCTTCTTTCTCTTTGTATCATGTGCATTGCTGGAGTTCTCATTCCTTCTACTAGGCGCCGTTTCTAAACATTGGCATACACTAGATTAGTTTATGAATAACAATACCTAATCCCAAACTTTTAAAACACATAACATAAATTAAATAGTTTATAGATATAATCCATAATCATAAAAATGTCTCCTTTGAGGAAGTATATACTCATAAACCCTTCATAATGATTTGTAAAGAAAATTAGAGTTATCCTAAGAATATCCCCCGGGAGTGTCGTAACCAAGAGTGCAGCAAGGCCCGTTGTCGTGCACCAGTTCCCGTTCGAGTCTAGCTCAAAGCGGTGTTTTCGGGTTTTACCCCTAGGTACATCTGTGCCAGAGCCGCCTCTACCTGCTCGTATCCAGACAGGGATGTATTGCTCAGAACACTCACAAAATCTCTACAATACCAAAATTCTTAAAATTTATTCTATACTAATCCTCAAAGTTCATCTTAGGTCTACGTGCTCTAATCAGAGTTTATCTAAATCTAGCTTCCAAGGTTTGTACTAAACATTCTCTGATACCAACTGTAACGCCCCGACCCCAGTTACCTAGAGTCGGTGCATTATTACATAACATTGGCATGATCACAAGAAAGATCAAATCTCGAAAGACCGATTGGTTTAGTAGCCTTGGAAACACTAGATATATTCATAAGTTTTACATTACATCATAAAATGAAAAACTACTACAACAACATAATATCTCCACAGTCCACACTATTATCCTCTCATAATATCCCTGCAGGTCATTCATAATTTACTTCATCACATCCTGGGGAAAATAAACATAGAAAAGGGGTGAGCTCAAATGCCCAGTAAGGATAACAATATAGAGGACCATTCAAAATAAGCATAAACATTTAAGGCAATGCATTACTAAAACAAAAGCCTTTTAAACTTGAACTTCAACATAGTATGGCAAAAGTAAAATTAAATAATTCCATTTACTTATTCACATGGATATTCTACTAATCAAATAATCACATAAAAAATCAATAACCACATTCATAATGATGGAATGCATAATGATAAACTTTAATTTCTTTTCAAGGCCTCGTCCCAATACCTTGGGGCTAACTGTAACCGGAACCCAACCCAAAGTGCCTCTAATAACCGGACACCAACCCGGAGTGCCTCTAATAACCGAACACCATCCCGGAGTGCCTCTAATAACTGGAGACCAAACCGGAGGGCTTACTTTTACCAGTCCCTAACCTGGAGGGCTTACTTTTACCAGTCCCCAACCTGGAGGGCTTACTTCAACTAGTCCCCAACCTGGAACATACTTGTCCAACACATTCATATGAAGTAAAGGTTGAAATATAACATAAACATTCTTATTGGAACTAGCATACGAAATGTCAATACTTTACTCATAAACCATGAATGACACATCTACAGTCAAACATATCACAAAAATTCATTACAATATGGAAGTTTTATATCATAATAAATAAACTTTAAATAATCTTAAAATCCATCAAAGGATGTTGACATAGATGAAAATGTTTTTTTAAAAATTATTGAGAGAAATATCCCTTTTTCATGAAAACATTTTAATGTTACACAATTTAGAAAGTAAGGCATTTAAATAAATTTTTGGTTCAAAGTGTCCCATACCACTTTGAAACTTTTGAATGGAATTAACACTTTTAAAACATTCATTTTCATATAAATAAATCCCTACAAACCATTTTGAAAACGTGGACATAAATGAGGATGATTTAGAAGAATAAATATTTAAAACAATTAAAATGATGTTTTAGTAAAAGTTCCCTTAGAAATAATCCCTTTGAAAACTCTTTTATGAAATATGGACATGGATAGTAAATATGTCCCTATAGATACTTACGTAAAGACAACCTCAGATATTAAAGAGATTGTGAAGTAAACCCTTATCAATTTGGTATCTTATGAAACATACAACCCATGAAAGAGGTATCATACAATGAAAATGTAAATACAAATAAGGTAAAGTGTATTACACAAAGAATACAATTATGGGCAGTACATACAACACACAAAAGATAATAGTGGAAATATGGCATGAATCTCACGGAAATAAAGAGTGAGATGAAAACCCCTTACCATGTTAATCAACTGAGTCGTATGGACAAAAGTTAATAACCACCAAATTATTTACATAATAACATGAATATAAAGATAATCATGATAATATATATCATATGCCAGTACACAATACACCACTTTCAATAATTTAGTGGCGAATAATGGAAATCTCACGGAATTGAATGTGAGATAAGAAAATCTCTTACCTTGTACTTTTACTTGGTTGGGGTAGGTTAACCTCCTGTATAAAATTGAAATAATTGTTATTAAATTATACAAGAATCATATATATTAATATGATATCATATATGATCTTTTAATATTGATTTGATAATAATATCTTAGTATTATCGTTGTTTCGGGTGTTAGCTTACTTGTTTTCTTTTATATGTTTTATTACGTAAGACATGTTTGTAAAGGATAGGTTTTATATTATTCATATCCAGAATTATATCAAGTCCTTAAACATCATTTTTAAATCATCAAATGATAATTATACTTGAATGGATATGATGGAGAACGAATCTCACTGCGTTCGTGGAGACGGTAGTCCGTACGTACGCACGAGCGACAATATCATTCTTTTGATATTAAAATAATATATAAATGGATGGTATATCATATATACAGAATAATTAACATGTTATATTTATTATTTACATGAGTTACACATAATTATTATACCCATCCAAATAATATTATATTGAATAACAATTACACCACGACGTGGAGACGGTAAGCCGTACGTACGCACGTATGGTGACATGTTATTCAAAGGGTGGATAGAATACTGAATATGGTTGTACCATATTTATAATAACATCACAGTATATATATGATACTGGATTTATTATTTTAGAATGGTAACAACAAAGGAAGAAGAAGTGGAAGAAGAAATGAACTTAGAAAAGAGTGGTGAAATCATTACCTCTTCTTCGGGTTCTTCCTTTTGATTTGATCAAAAGGGATCCTTAGGTTGGCTTTATGATCAAACTAAGGCCCCTAGGTTGTAGTGAGGGAAGTTGGGAGAGTATTTGGGCAGAGTTTTGCCGAACCAAAAGGCTTTTAAGGTGTGAAGAAATGAGAAGGAGGAGTGCCCTTTTATAAGAGGGGTGAGGGGCACCTTTGAAAAAGCTAGAAATATTAATTTATAATAAATTAATATTCGGTTTATAATGGATCAAAAGTTCATTATTCAAAGTTTAAGGTGGGGATGGGTCTAAAACAACTCAACCAATAGAATTTAGACAGGTTTGGGTACTTATATTAACCTTATCTTTAAGTTTTAACTCTAAGTTAATTAGTTTCACTTTTACAATGTCTCTTTGTATTTTTATATAATATGGTTAATAAACTTACTACATACATCCAAGCGACCCCCAAGTGGTCCATTAATGATGAACCTATCATTATGTAAGTCTCTTGTCCGACCCATAGATTTTTAGGAATTTAATATCAATTAATAATATAATATTTGTTTTAAGAACTCTTTTATGTCAATTTTGACACTATTCAATAGTTGATTTTTGTGAAACTCATAACATATTGATTACTTCGAAAAAAGTCAATTAAATAAATCCTAATATATCATATTATCCTATAAAATTAGTTTAATTCATTAAATGTTTCATATTATATTTATTTGGGTATTTATAATATCAATTATTTTAATTTTTCACTATTATAGTAATTACTTCATCATCATTGTGTCATAAATAAAATAACTTATTTAATGTCTAAAAATTATAAATAAAATATCATTATGTATGAAATCTTTTTATATTTCTAATGAATATTTATAATCTAAAATCCAACATATATAACCCAATGTAACAATTGTTTTTCTAAAAGATATATGCTTGTGTCATTTTTGTTTTCATTTTAACTTAATTAAAATAAAGTGTCATTATCACTTACAAGTGGATCCATGGGGTCCCAAAATCGACCCAAAGATGCCTATGGTCGAACATGTATCAACCAATAATATTAGGATACGTTTTATGGTAATTTAGTATTATTATAATATTATTTTTTAACCCTTATTTACAGGATTTTCCCTTAACCATGCTAAATAAAATTTTTACCGCAGTAATTATTCAAAATGTCTAAAAATAAAAGTTACCTATTTACACAATTTGAACATCCTGATTCCAAATATGGAATCCATTTTTCTAAATTCACAACACAGAAATGGCTGAAATTAATTTAAAATTAATTCCCGCTGTAAAAACAAAAAGCGTGTTTTTAAGAGATAATAACTATCAAAAGATTGACACCTGTATATGTTCGGTTTAATTTTAAAATTATGTCCAATGACCAAAATTATATTAAATGGTAAAAATATATTCTAAATATACTTTAAAACCACTTAAATTCATAATTTATCACTATTAATTATTTTGATTAAAAAGTTGTTTTTAATTAAAATTTAGTAATTTTCACTATTCATCAAAATATGAAAGTTATCCGAAATGTACCAAAATTTCACCTTAGGCTAAATTCGATATTCTGAATCCAAAAATGAAGTCCATTCTAAAATATAAAATATATATAATTTCAAAAAGTTGGTATTACTATTTATAACGGCTAGTTTGATTGGTTGTGGTGTGTTAGAACTCGAAGTTGCGTACAACACACGCTACTGTGTTATTCAAAGGAAAGCGTACCGTGGAAGCTTGGGATGTTTCATTTTAAATTTTTTTGATGTCCTCATTTAGTCAAAAAGTTTAAAATATTGTATTAAAAGAGGTTTCACTATTAAAAGTTGATAAAAGTGCAATACTGAAAATGAATCTGTTCTTGTATTATGTCTAAGAAACTCATAATATGGATTCTAAAATTATAAGGATTATATAAAGTTTAAAATTTAGTTAATACTATTCATAGCCTCTTTTTAATGGCTTGTTTGGTAATTCATGGTGTGCTTGATCTCGGTGTTGCGTGTAGTGCAAGTTATTGTATTATTTTAAAGAAATAACACACTATGAAATCTTGGGGTGTTACACAAACACTTATAACATTATCTTATCTAGGTGGAAAATCATCACACTATCCATAATATTGACCATTAACATGAAAAATTAATTTTCAATCCATTTTTTGAAACAAAAATAGTAGTATGGGCTATAAAAATAATAGAAATATTTAATATAATCATGAAAATAATTTATAGGTAGTCAATATCATATCACATTATTTTAATTAAATGACACAGTAGTTTTATCCAAGGTCATCCTAGTATATTATTTATACAAATAATTCATAATGGATCTGGAATAAAATCTGAATTAATATAAGAATATCTCTAACAAGTTTCAAACTGAGCACATATTAAATTCCCATTATTCATCCACATAATGATATTCTATGTATATGTAGAAAACTATTTTAGGGTTTTTCCCCTATATTCATTTTTTTGAAAAAAAAAATCTATTTATGTTAACCAAATAGGGATGTCATATCTTTTGGTAAAGAAAATATTTTATTTATCATAACATCAATTTTTACTAATAAATTAGATTATCCTAAGGGTTCCCACCAATAATTCAACATCCTAAATTCCAAATGATAATAAACCTTCCCTTAATACAAACTATAGTGACATAAAAATTTCCTAGATAAATTATACATCACTTAATAAAAATATTTAAAAAAATAAAAAAATACAAATCAAATGACAATAGAGGATTACTGACTTTGGAAACAATGATGTTCAAAGAACTGACACATAGATTACCGAATTATTTTTAATTATTCTCTTCACATGTAGAACACTTATTATAAATAATATACCTGAAAATAATCTTCATAACATGTGGAATGGAAACATTTTAAAGGGTCTACATAGAGACACAATCATGGTAAACATAATATACATAAATCAGCAATTTTAGGTGATGATAAGTTCAGTATAAGAGTATGATAACATGATCATGATGTACAATAGCCTTTCATAATTATTCAATTATCATTATTCATGAAAGAGGAATACAGTTTTTTTAAACAATTAACATAAGAAATAAGAATTCAGAATATTCAATAATCAATCATGTTCCATGAATAAAAGTAATAATCATATTAAATAGTTTTATTTTTATAGAATTATGAAGAGTAAATAATTTTTGTAGTCAAGGATCACATCAAATATTATTATTATCAATTCATCTCACTCGATGTTTCGTTATTTAACTAGTAATAGTTCTTTAAAAGGACTATTTTATTAAAAAAATTATATTATTATACTATGTTCACTAGCCATTATAATATATATATATCATGATATTTATTTATTTACATAGATAATAATAGGGTAACATAATTTAGAGGCCTCCCATAACAAAATGAAAGAAATGAATATGTTTTCAACGTGATGATATACCATTAATCATATCATTAAATCCAAATTCATTGGGAGGATACATATTTCATAAGTATTTCACGATCAGAATCTTATACATCAATGGGATTGAATAAAAAATTTGAAAATTGGATCTTATACAAAATATATAATAAAATTGAATGATTTAATTTATGAGGAGAATACCATTAAAATATCATTAGATCTATTCTATAGGAAAATAAAATTTTTATTCGTAATAAATTATATTGACTTTAAAATTTTAAAAAAATATTATGTAATTTTTTTATATGAGCATAATATATATAACATATAATTGATTAATAAAAAAATTAATCTTTAATTACGGTGTAAAATATGTTCATGTCGTGCACAGTAAAATAATAATTTCATAAATGTAGTTTATTAAATGTAATTAGGACCTAATTTGGAAAACAGAAGAATTATTTTAAAATAAACATTATAGAAATTTTGGTTCAGTAAAATATACATAAATGAATATTTTTATAATACATAATATATAATTGAAAACATTTAAAAAATATATATACATTGAATAAAATATTCACACTTGCAGATAATAAAATGGTTTTCATTTCTTAAAAAAATTATATTCCAATTTATTGACTACATAATTTATTAAAAATTAACATAAAAAATTCATTTCACATAAAAAACAATATTATAATAGAATAAATATTAATTTGGGGAGATAATGTTTATAATTTCATCTTGTATTAATTTTATTTTAAATGGATAGGGTAAAATGTTATTCGAGCATAAATCCATTACCAAAAATCTATCACGCTTTAAAATTACTCTATCCAATTTTATAATAAATTTATTATTATTATTATTTTATTTTATAAATTTCATAGAAACTGTAATACCATATGTTTTTTTCTTAAGACATATTAAAATTTTTTCATTAAAAATATTTCATTATTATTATTATTAATGTCGTTGAGTATATAATTTTTCATGAATATTTTTAATTGGAGTTAATTGTTCATGAATATTTATCTTTTTTATTTAATATATAAAATGTCATTAAGGATATTAATACCATATATAATCATTATTAACTCTTTTATATTCATTCATATAAATCGGTGATGAAAATTCTAATTACATTTCTACGTTGATATCGTAGTCAGTGCGTACGTATTGACAAGTATCGTCTCCATTTTTGTTGGATGAAATGTTACAATGGTATATATTAAATTTTAATTCTAGTATCATTTTTATGAAAATAATAACTTATAAAAAAATTTAATATGTCATAATTACCATCCATGCCTGATGGTGGTGGAAAATGTGTCATCTTCAAACTTGGATGTAGTAGACCACACCTACGCAAAAGGGATACTTTCATTCCAATGGAATTGAGATGAGGTGGTACATGAATTTAAAAAAATATAATGTAATATGAATATATTTTTATATATATTATTGATCATTTTTTGTTAGTAGAACATGTTCATAAGAACTAGATTAATTAATAATATTTAAAATGTATGGTTTAGATAAATTTTTAGTCTATGAGAGTCCTCTACTAGATTACACATTATTCCCTGATGTATTTGAATAAGGAGAAGACCACCACCTCTAAGATTATGTTAATTATTATTGGAAGGTATTTTATTAGTTATTTTATAACAGATATGGATGAAATGATGTGAATAATTTTGGAGAAGAGGTTCTCTTTTATATGTGATCTCAGAGAGACAAAATTAGTTTGTTAAAATATTCAATAATTTATGTCCACAATAATGGACAAGTTTATTGAAAAGTATAATTATTTTTTGATAGGATAAGAAAATGATGAATTATCATCAACTAGTGTTACATGAATATTTTATGTTTCAATCTTAACCTAAAAACATGGTTTAACTACAAGGTAATACTATTTTACTAATAACCATGGTAACAAAATATTAATTTTATTCAAATTCTCTCCGACCAGTAATTATTTATACCCTAATAAAATATATATTACTTATAATTATTTATAAAATTAAATAACTTTTACCAGATTAATTTTTAATAAATTTATGAATTTAATTTTTCTAAGGGCATAAACTAAAACAAAATCATATTTTAAAAAAATGTAACTTTTAAACATTTAAAAAATTACATCCATATGATTCCTTGTATAAATAATAAAATTTATTTTATAATATATTGTTTAATATATAAATTAAGAATTTCAACTAATACATTAATTAAGGATTATTAAATTGAATCACTTATTAAAATATCTTACAGCCATAAAAATAATTTTTAATAAAAAATAATTTTTGAATGCAATCAATTATGTTACTACAATGTATTCGATAATGATCATTCCTATTTAAATAATTAAATAATATTTAAATAAAATAATTTTATGTTTCATTGTTATTAAAGTCAATGAATATTGGGATATTTATTTGAAATGAAATGAAAATACACACAAATTTTTTATTTTTAATATTTATTAAAAAATAAATTTTTTTAAATGAATCAAAAAAATATCCCTAACATAATAGTGAAATGATGAGCTAAATTGTTTTCCATTCCAACAAATAAATTTTAAAAAATATATAAAAAATAATTATCTATTTATTATTAATAAATGAAATATTTATATTGTGAGGAAAACATATTTTTGAATCATAATATGATGTCACATAATATTGGGTATTTATTTATTAAACCAGAATAAATACATTTTAAATATCTAAAACATATAATTTTTTTAAATAATTTTTTTAAATAATTTTAAAACAATAAAATTTATTGGAGAGGTTATAATGGTTTTTTGTTCATAAAGGACCATGTATTAGTGTATGGAACGTTATTTAATACATTCAAGATTATTTTGAAGGAATAAAATATAATAACTTATAGTTTTCTAATTTAATTTTTGATCAATACAAACATGTTAGTGGTGATATGATGACTCGTTGTTTTTCTAATATCCTAATATTGATTTATTATGTTGGTCCTTAAGTTATCTATCTTTCCTATCCAAAAGGGAGGGTGGAGTTAAGAGTCAAAATATTTCCATTCCGACCATTTTTTATTATAGCATGATTTGACTTAATAATGTGCTCCATAATTTTATTGAGTCAACAAATAATAACTAGATATTTTTGTGGAATAATTATTACAACACATTAATATTATTGTTTATATATTATATTAAAACAAAACATTATTTGATAGTATTCACCATACACAACACAATATATTAATAAAATGTGATATAAAATTGTTTAAATATGTCTATTATAACATTGTAGTTCTATTGGTGGATATGAATAAAGGAAAAAAATTAAAAAATACATGTATAAATTTCATGAATAATTAATATAATTTTTCAATATAACATCTTAATATCCATCTAATTATTGATTCTAGGAATATGGTAACATTGATTTCATTATCTTCTTTAGAAATAATTTTTTACAAAAAAAGAATTTAGGTGTTGGATACACGCATAATTAGAATCAATTCCTATTATTTATAAAAATTGTACTTCATATAGAAAAAATAATTTAAGAAATGTCGAAGTCAAAATTTTCTTATAATGAATTTTTGAATATTTTATTTTTATTTTTTGTAAATAGTAAATATTATATTTTCTGAAAAAATATCACTTATTTTCATTACATAATGTATTTATTAATTATAATTCATTTTTATAAATTTATTTAATATAATAATATTATCATAGTTAATAACCATATTTTAATCAATTCTATATGAATATTTATTATATTTGAATTTTTTATTAGATCATATTTATACATATAATTCATTTTTATGAAACAAATTGACGTGTTTTCATAATTATAATTTTATAAATTTCTAAAAATTAATGAAATTTAATTGGAAAAATTTAAATCATTATTTATAATTAAGATTTTAATATTTTTTATATTGATCAATTTCATTTTTCATCATTCTGAATTTTAAAAATGGTGATTTTTTATCACTACCATTATAGATAAAACAGGTTAGTTAAGGTAAATACCTTGATATAATGTCATAATGACAATCAATATCAAGAAATTATTTTACTTAATAAGTTTAATTGAACCACAATAATTCTATATTCATAAATAATTAATATTTATTCAACTTTACTTTTATTAGATATATTATATTATTTTATGTAGAATATAATAATAAAATTACACTTTCACTCACTTATTATGTTTTAAAACATTAAATTTGGATAAGAATGAAATATGAACGAATATAAAGTATAAAATTAACAATAATTATTCTATATATATGATATAACTTTTAGTGTTTGTGTGGTTAACTTGGATGTATAATCATTGCTGATTGAGGGCACGTTCTTGTATCGAGAAAATAACATAAATATTTTTTAAAATATCTTTCTTCACATAAATTCAATTAATATTTCTTTCCCAGTAATTTTTATGATAATTATAATTTACTAATGATTTTTAAATATTTTATATTATAATCTAGTTGTTTTCTAGATTCTTATAAAATAAACATATATCAATATTTTTGAAAATTACATAAAATTGGGTTTAATGTTTAAAAATTACTTTAAAAGTATTATACAACTAAAAAACACCAATAATGACTCAAAATGGTATTAATTGTTTAGTAATATCATTAATATTTCGTTTATATTCATTTCTTCATTTTTAAAAATTCATTCTGAACTATAAATGGCACAAAAATTTGGGAAATGATCAATGTTAACTAGGGATGATGAGGAAATTAAACAAAAATACATGTTTTTAAATTGAAGATATACTTTTATAATTTATATTTTATTAACATATTTCAGCCATATACTCAATTTTTTTATAATTATATTTTTTCCAATATAATATTGTTAGATAAATATTATATATTTATATTTGAAGTATTTTCAAGATTTCTAGAAACCAAAATTAAAAAAAACCACTAATCACATCATACTCTAATATTAGGATCCATCAATTTTGGCCATTAATTACTCAAATACCAATATAGTTTCATTTTAAATTTACTAGATCATTTTTCATCCTCAAGAACATCTTATATTAGAAAAATGTATATGTTAATTGATGTTTTCCAAAACAACTTATATAAACCTAAATGTGTTCATTCATTTTTGTTATTATTCAACATCTTTCAATGCTATTATATCCTTGACACTATAATTACATTATTAAAATAAATATAATAAATTTCTCTTAAATTTATAAAAAAACTAGTATTAATATCATTTTCTATCCAATTTGAAATGAATGAATCAATCATATATTTGTTTTTTACGACTTCATACAGGAGAACAGGTATTTTATTTTTCATATCCACCAATCATGGTTTTTCATAATAATGAATTTAATATTTATATATGATATTAATAAAATGATTTTGAATATTTAAGTATAAAATATTATCTCCCTTGTTTCCCTTTCATGTGTAGGAAACTGATAATATCACTCATATGTACATGTGGGATAGCACCTCCATGTTTTAATGTGATTATTTTTCTGATTCCTATATACAAGTTTCGTAATAAATATATATATTATTTTCTATATATTTGTAGAGACCCGAAGCTTGACGTACATAGAAATTACATAACTTTTGCGGAATACTTAGAACATAACAAAAACAGACACACAAGGACCGTAATAGTTTAGTGTCTTTGTAAACTTGGAATGTAATCTTCTAATCATGGTGAAAGATCTTCAACATCTCCCATAAAGATCTTCCCATTTTCTTTCCTTACCTAAAATCATTCTTTTAATCCTGGGGGAAAATAAAACATGAAAAGGGTGAGCTCAAATGCTCAGTAAGGGTAAGCATGGATAAAATAAAACATACCATATACATTTGAACTTAAAAAAACATGAACATTAAAAATCGTGAGCAACGACATAAAAATGGAAGTACATAAGGCACAGATCATAATGTAACATAAATCATGATAAAATATCATGGGAATAAAACATGTAATTTTGGAATCCATTAAGCACATGTAATGATTTCCATAGTAGCCAAGGCATTTCTGCCAACTCCCTCTTAGTGTACAAAGTCCCTTTCGGAATCGAGTTCACTCCTCGTTCTAGTCCAGTAATACTGAACCGGATTAACTTACCATTCCAGCCATGCCTATCTCATGAGATATAAATAATTACCCAATGCATTGGAGGGAGATATAGGTCCCACTCATCTCATAATGAAATAATGATTACTTGTGCCACAAAATAAACATACATCGTTCATAATAACCCAACGAATAAAATGGGTTTCATAAACATCATTCCATCACCACATAATCCATATAAAAGTAATGGATATCATTTCATAATGAGAAAAGTGAAACCATGTAAATCATAGAGACATTATACTTGAAACATACATATGAAATAATGTCATCTTAGATGAAAAATGGTTTTGATAAAACACTTGAAATGAATTCTTGAGGAAAATATCCTTTCTTCTTCAAAATCATTTTCTTTTCAAAAAATTTCATGAAATTTTAAAAGAAAAGCATTTTGTTGAAAATAGTCAAGAAATCTTTTGACGAAAGCTTCATGAAAATAAGGATTTATAAAACCGTAAAAATCCGTTCGTTCTGTTAAAGTTAAAAAAACATCAATCTCGTACTTTTGCTGGAAAAGTCAAAAAAGTAACTCGTAACGTAAACAATAGAAAGATTCCTTACATACCATGTATTAAAAGTCAAAAATGGGTAAAAAGGAATTTAATAATACATGAAAACTCTTTTATAAAACATGGACATGGATGATATAAATAACCCTAGTAAATACTTACGAATAAGCAATCTCGGATAAAAATGATATTTGCAAAATTATCCCTTACCTTAGGTCCGATATGCTTTGTATGAATCCAAACCTCCTGTATAATGATTTAAATAATGTCATTGACTTATTAAAAAATAATATTTATTGTTATGATGTCATATATGGTTCACTTATGACTTTATATTACCCGTTCTTTTGTAAATTCCATGTTAAAGAGTGTTTTGGGTAAAATCGTTTCATTTTTCGTCCGTGTTTTGACTTGTAATTATTCATATGATTACTTAGATCATGATTTATTAATTTCAGAATACAGAACATGATTAAAATGTAATGACCCGTAAAATTCAAGGGAAATTTTTTCTTAATTTTATTTGGAATTTTACAAGAACGCGGTTTCTAACGGCACCTGATTCCGAGGCCCGGTGTGCCCGGAATCAATTTCTGAAGTTTGGCTCGGGTACATTCAGTGAATGAACGAGCGGGAATTTCTAACTTTTGATCCGGTGCTCGGAATTGATATCCGAGGACACCGATGAAATCGCAGCGCCGATATTCGCTTAAGGAGACCTTTTCCGAGGTTGCGTTTATTGCGGGTTGAGAGTTAGTTTTTGGGTTGTTAGAATAAGTTAAATAAAATTCTAGAATCCAAATTTTATTTTAACTTGTTGGTTATTTTCTCCCAAAGGGAGTTAGAAGTGGGACCCACATCCACTTAACCTCCCAGGGAGGATTAAGTGTGGTGGGGCCCACACGAAGCATAACTCTTCACCCTCTTTTTTTAAAACACCCTTAAACTCCTCTTTTAATGAACATGACATCTTTGTTAATTAATGGAGTTGAATTGTTTGAATTTAAAACCTTTGAAATTCAAATTGTTATGTGTGTGAATAAAATAAGACTTTAGCTTATTTTATTTGGGTTAGAATTCTCTAGCCGCCTTGAGAGAAATTGGAGTTCTTCTTCTTCTTCTTCAAACATTGACGAAGAACGCGAAGAACCTTCGAACATCGACGAAGAATGCCACGTTCTTGGGAATCGTCTTCTGCGACGCCATACCCGCGACACCGACGACGTCTTCTTCTGCGTCATCTCTTCCGCGAAGATTTCCCGCGACAAAATAGTCGTCATAGAACATCGAATCCTCGCTTCATGACATCGACGTCCTTCTTCCGTGATGCCGACCATCGCGACGCGTCTTCCGCGGGTCGTTGACGATCATCGTTCTTGAAACCGATGTAGGGGTTTGTTGTTGATTATTTATTTACTCTCGTTCTTGGTTCCAGCATGATAATCTTGTGGATAAATATTTAAGGGTTATCATCTAACGAGAGGGGGGTCGGACCGCACAAACATGGCCGAATTCCCCCTCCTTTGTTCTTGATTATTATTATTTTATTGAGGATGAACGAGATGGCGTGGTGCCGTCGCACAACGCGGGAATCACACGGCAAATATTGCGCGGTGCCGTCGCGCCACGCCGTGGAAAGATTATCTTGAACGCGACGCCGTCGCGCCGCGTCGAAGGAAACCAAAGGCGCTGCGGCCAGAGCGGGGCCGCGGCGGAGGGGCGCAATGCCATCGCATCGCGCCAGACAACAAAGGCCGCAGCCGGTTCCGGGCCGCGGCGGAACGGGAAGACCGGCGGCCAGCCGGGCCGCCGGTGTCGGAAGCCGGAAAGGGGACCGGCCTTGCCGGTCCCGTTGAGGAAGGACCGGCCGGCCAGGACGGGCCGGCCGGAAGGGAGAAGAACCGGGGGAATTAATTCCCCCGGCTGGCCAAAACCAGCCCCCCATAATGGGGGGGCCGCGGTTACACCAAGGGGGGGGGGGCAGCGCCCGCCCGTTTTTTTCAAAAGCAGGCCCCCACGTGGGGGGGGCGTTGGACAAAGGCGCCGCTCTCAGCCGTGCCGCCATCAGGAAAGCGGGGACTTTTCCCCCCGTGCGTGGCACCCGAGCGGCGCCCAGGCCGTGCCTCCGCCGGCCGCGCCGCGCCGCCGGCCGCGCCGCGCCGCCGTGCCGGACCACGCCGCCGCGCCGCCAGCCGGGCCGGGTCGGCCCGGACCTGGACCCCCCATTTTCGAATCGACTTCGGTCTTTTGTCCATAACATGAGCTACAGACCTCTGATTAATGAACCGTCAGCGGCGATGCGATCCTTGGATCGAGATGGTCGATTCGGTATATCGCACTCAAGGTTTTGGAATACTTTGAGTTCGGCCGGGTTGGTTCGTACACGAAACCAACCGGGCCCTCGGAGCGGAAACGCTCATATCTTGAGCTACGGATGTCCGATTGACGTGCCGTCAGCTTTGTTGGGTTCCTCTTAGTGAGACGGATCTTTTGGCATACTCCGCCCGAGGTTTGGATGCAGGTGGAGTACGATCAGGTTGGTTTTTCCTTAAAAACCAACCGGGCTCCTGGGACGAAAAAGCCAATAACTCACAGACCGGGCGTCCGATTGACGCGTCGTCTGTCTCGTTGCTTTCCTCTTGATGAGACGGAACTTTTGGCATCCTCCGCCTGATTTTTGGATACAGTTGGATAGTGGCCGGGTTGGATCACACTGAAATCCAACCGGGCCCCTGGATCGGAGAAGCTGATACCTTTCTGACAGAACGTCTGTTTGACGAACCGTCAGCAGCGTTGGTGATCTCGTTGAGAAACAGTCCCTATGAGTATACCCTATGAGTGTTCGGGTTATAGTTGAGTTACGGCCGGATTGGTTCGCACACGAAACCAACCGGGCCCCTGGAACGAAAAGTCTAGTAACTCACAGACCGGGCGTCCGATTGACGTGCCGTCTGTTGCGTTGAGACCCCTATGATGAGACGGTCCTTTGAGATTCTTCTTCGTGGGACATTGAGATACTTGGAGTATCGACCACTAGCTCGTGGAGCGGACCCTCCTGGAGACGAGCGTGCGGAGTACGGAGACCGTGTAGCTGACTGAGACCCGACGACTGCTGATCGGACGACCCGGTGTGTTATAGAGGTGCGCTTGGTTGTAGCGGCACATGGGAGCGCTTGGTTGTAGCAGCTGGCCCGCGGTACTCGTCAAGAGGAGCACCTCAGCAGTCTTAGGTTAGTGAGCAGTACCTCGGAGTTGTGACAGGACCACTGTACACTCCAGAGACAGAGCTCTTCAGCAGTTACGGTTTCGATAATGAAAATTCTGGTTTGAGCTGAGACATTTGATCTGTGTGTTTACCTCATGATTGAGATGGGTCATTTGATAACTTAGGTATATGTATGGGCTTATACCTGAGTAGTGGTTATCCGTTGATTTCATGATCCTTGTGTTTCCTCATAATTGAGATGGGTTACTTGATAACATAGGTATACGTATGGGCATATACCTAAGTAGAGGTTATCAGTTGAGATCTTCTTTGTGGTTATCCTTGTTGGTTTAGTGAGACCTTGAGGATCTCAGGATCCCTACTGAGTATCGTTATACTCACCCCTGCACGGGCTATGCCCACACCTCATTGTGTTAGTTGCAGACGACGGGCAATGCTGAAAGAGGCCAAGTAGTCGAGGACTGGACAGTACCTGGAGGTGGACTATTATGACAAGACGGTACCCAGAGGTGGACGTGACGACGAGGCGGTACCCGGAGGTGGACCACTGGGCGGGACATACTCGGAGCGGACGGTGGGACCCGAGGAGCAGAGAGCTATCTGTACCCACCCTTCAGGTGGGATTTCTAGTGGACATCTCAGCGTACCAGCTTTACTTTTCAGTTGTTGTTTTCCCTTTCGAGTTGTACTTTACAGTTGGGCTTGTATTTCCGGCCCCTTTTTTACTTTCTGCACTTACTGTTGTATTCAGTGTTTACTTCTTCCGCTTGTACTCTGTGTGATTGTTTACTTTACAGAGGCGATGCCTTCCCTTTTACCAGAATTTACGCCTTGGTGCTAGTCGCCAGCCCCTGGCCTATGGAAGGCGGGCATGGGGTAGTCACGGCACGGGCCCCGAGGACGGGTCGTGACAAATTGGTATTAGAGGAGTTCGGTTCTACCACGAACTCTGATCTTTTCTATGTGAAGCAATAATGTTTAGCGTATTGAGTGTTGTTATCAGTCCAGGGAGTCCAGTTTTGGTGCGGTGGCCGACGTATCCGTACACCAGGACCCTGACTTCTGATTTCCGACTTAATGCACGAACACATTGATTGCGTGTGTGTTTAAATGTTTTCTTTGTGATTACTTCATATATCAGCTCACCATGTATACTGTTCTGACCGTGGCGCACCTGTTTCCTCTTCAGGAGGGCCCCACGATGGCAGCCATCTAGTGTTCCGAGAGTCGAGCATGACGACAGCCCACCGAGCGACGAGGTCTCGGTGCAGGGCCCTTGTTAGCAGTGGCACCGGTGGTAGCTCTACCCGCCGAGCCACCAATGCTTCTAGCAGCAGTCGCTGACGATGCACGTCGCCTTGGAGCTCTGTACAAGTTTCAGCGCCAGCGACCGCCTAGGTTCCGTGGGGAGACGGACCCCCAGGCAGTAGAGGACTGGCTGGAGGCAGTGGTACGAGTTTTCAGGCTAGTGAGGACACCCGCAGACCTCATGGTGATCCTCGTTGCGAGCCTACTGCACGCAGCAGCAGGACGATGGTGGAGCATGATGCTCTAGGTGCACGATGAGGCATCTCTACTTTATGACGGACTTTGAGAGCCTTTTCCGCTCGGAGTTAGTCCCAGCCACCCTTCGTGCGGTGCGTATCCAAGAGCTTCTTCAGCTGCGGCGGGGCAGCATAACGGTCGCTCAGTACTCAGCGAGATTTACCGATCTTTCACGCTACTCGACCGACATGGTACGAGACCCATTCTTCTGGGCCCAGACCTTCGATCAGGGACTGAGGCATGAGATCCGGGCTTCGATGATCTCCCTCAACATTCCGACTCAGGGAGGGGTATTGGAGCGAGCCATCCTAGTGGAGATTTTCCTTGATGAACAGTCTTCGGCAGCAGGACCCACCACTTACCGGCATGCGGCAGATTCTTCTGCAGCGGGCAGTAGAAGGATGATGCGGGTCCAAGAGGACTGGACCTACAGGTGGTCGATAGCATGACTCTGGATCATTTGCGCGAGGCACTCGCGGTGGGCAACGACTTGCCATGAGTGGGCAATGTTACTTCTGTGGTGGGGTTGGTCACATGGCTTGTGACTATCCGACCCGCCTTACGGATGACCAGCCGATGGACGAAGGACCCCCCAGGCAGAGGAAGAGGTTCGATCAGGGAAGGCCGCATGGAGCAGGCGACCATAGCAGTGGAGCTGACCATGCAGCTGGAGGTGGACAGCGCTTCGAGGTGTTTCCCCCACCACCACCAGGAGGTCCACCCTGACCACAGGGGACAGGAGGACATGGAAGAGCTCAGCTTCAGGCAACTCAGGCCTACGATCATGGAGCTCCGGGAGCAGATGGATAGGAGCAGAACTAGTGGATACGTCTTTGTACTTCTAGTCCCTTGTTGTTTTTGTATAGTGTCTTTGTATTATGAGCTGAAATAATAAAAGACGCATACCTTTGTGATGTTTTCATTCCTGTCCTCTCTTGTGTTGTTACTAAGAGGTTCCGGTTTAGACTGTTGACTTGATCCTCACTTGTGAGACAACTACTGGAGGAGACCCAGTTACCACACACTGATGCCGACAGTGTGACTCAACCCTTAGAGGCGAGAGTAACGGTTGGATATCTTGGTAGTAGCGTCAAGGCCTTACGACGTCATACTTGGAATGGATTAGTATCATCCATGTCGGGATTGACTGTATTAGGCAAAGGAAGTGGTCCATCCAGGGGATGAGACCAGATTTCTCTTATCGGCAACGGAGAAATCTTAGCAGCTCTTGTGGGACCAGAGATGGTCCAGGCCACGAAAGAGAAGGTCCAGGTCATCCACGAGAGGATGAGGACATCTCAGAGCCGGCAGAAGTCATACGCTGACAGGAGGCGGAGGCCACTAGAGTTTGAGGATGGCGACCACGTCTTCTTGCGTGTCTCACCTCGACGTGGATTACGGAGATTTGGCCGAGGCGGCAAGTTATCTCCGCGCTTCATCGGACCCTTCCAGGTCCCCAGTAGGGTAGGAAAGGTGGATTATCGTCTGGCTCTACCACCTCAGTTGCACCGGGTCAACGACTTCTTCCACGTGTCTCAGCTGAGGAGATACGTGAACGACCCGACACACATCTTTGACCATGGGGAGCTTGACGTTGACAATAGGGGGACTTTTACGGAGGTCATGGTGGAGATCGAGGATCGATAAGAGCGGGACCTATGTGGGCGGTCTATTCCTCTAGTGCGCATCAGATGGCAGCACGGGAACCTCCAAGGGAGAACTTTGGAGCGGGAGGCTCAGATGCGTGCTCATTACCCTCATTTGTTTCCCTAGTTTTGGTTGTAGCTTTACGAGGACGTAAAGCTCTGAGGTGGAATTAATGTAAAGACCCGTAAAATTCAAGGGAAATTTTTTCTTAATTTTGTTTGGAATTTTACAAGAACGCGGTTTCTGACGGCACCTGATTCTGAGGCCCGGTGTTCCCGGAATCAATTTCCGAAGTTTGGCTCGGGTACGTTCAGTGAACGAACAAGCTGGAATTTCTAACTTTTGATCTGGTGCTCGGAATTGAAATATGAGGACACCGATGAACTCGCAGCGCCGATATTCTCTTAAGGAGACCTTTTATGTGGTTTTGTTTATTGCGGGTTGAGAGTTAGTTTTTGGGTTTTTAGAATAAGTTAAATAAAATTGTAGAATACAAATTTTATTTTTACTTGTTGGTTATTTTCTCCCAAAGGGAGTTAGAAGTGGGACCCACATCCACTTAACCTCCCTTGGGAGGATTAAGTGTGGTGGGGCCCACACGAAGCATAACTCTTCACCTTCTTTTTTTTAAAACTCCCTTAAACTCCACTTTTAATGAACATGACAACTTTGTTAATTAATGGAGTTGAATTGTTTGAATTTCAAACCTTTGAAATTCAAATTGTTAAGTGTGTGAATAAAATAAGACTTTAGCTTATTTTATTTTAGTTAGAATTCTCTAGCCGCCTTGAGAGAAATTGGAGTTCTTCTTCTTCTACTTCTTAAAACTTTGACGAAGAACGCGAAGAACCTTCGAACATCGACGAAGAACGCCACGTTCTCGGGAATCGTCTTCCGCGACGCCATACCCGCGACACCGACGACGTCTTCTTCCGCGTCATCTCTTCCGCGACGATTTTCCGCGACGAAATCGTCGTCAAAGAACTTCGAATCCTCGCTTCACAACATCAACGTCCTTCTTCTGTGACGCCGACCACCGCGACGCGTCTTCCGCGGGTCATTGACGATCATCGTTCTTGAAACCGAGGTAGGGGTTTGTTGTTGATTATTTATTTACTCTCGTTCTTGGTTATAGAATGATAATCTTGTGGATAAATATTTAAGGGTTATCATCTAACGAGAGGGGGGTCAGACCGCACAAACACGGCCGAATTCCCCCTCCTTTGTTCTTGATTATTATTATTTTGTTGAGGATGAACGAGATGGCGTGGTGCCGTCGCAGCACGCGGGAATCACACGACAAATATTGCGCAGCGCCGTTGCGCCGTGCCGTGGAAAGATTATCTTGAACGCGATGCCGTCGCGCCGCGTCGTAGGAAACCAAAGGCGCCGCAGCCGGAGTGGGCCCGCGGCGGAGGGGCGCAATGCCATCGCATCGCGCTAGACGACGAAGGTCGCGGCCGGATCCGGGCCGCGGTGGAACGGGAAGACCGGCGGCCAGCCGGGCCGCCGATGTTGGAAGCCGGAAAGGGGACCGGCCTTGCCGGTCCCGTTGAGGAAGGACCGGCCGGCCAGGACGGGCCGACCGGAAGGGAGAAGAACCGGGGGAATTAATTCCCCTGGCTGGCCAAAACCGGCCCCCCATAATGGGGGGGGGGGGGACGCGGTTACACCAAGGGGGGGGGGGGGGTGGGGAAGCGCCCCCCCCCCCCCCCCCCCGTTTTTTTTTCAAAAGAAGTTCCCCACGTGGGGGGGCCTTGGACAAAGGCGCGGCTTTCAGCGGCGCCGCCAGCAGGAAAGCGGTGGCTTTTCCCCCTGCGTGTGGCACCCGAGCGGCGCCCAGGCCGCGCCGCCGCCGGCCGGGCCGCGCCGCCGTGCCGGACCGCGCCGCCACGTCGGGCCGCGCCGCCGCGCCGCCGGCAGGGCCGTGTCGGACCCGGGTCGGGTCGACCCGGTTCGGGCTGACCCAGGGGGGGTCGGGCCGGGTCGGACCGGACCCGGACCCCCCGTTTTCGAATCAACTTCGGTCTTTTTTCCATAACATGAGCTACGGACCTCCGATTGATGAACCGTCAGTGGTGATGCGATCCCTGGATCGAGACGGTCGATTCGGTATATGGAACTCAAGGTTTCGGAATACTTTGAGTTCCTCCGGGTTGGTTCGTACACAAAACCAACCGGGCCCTCGGAGCGGAAACACTCATATCTTGAACTACGGACGTCCGATTGACGTGCCGTCAGCTTTGATGTGTTCCTCTTAGTGAGACGGATCTTTTGGCATACTCCACCCGAGGTTTGGACGCAAGTGGAGTACGGTCGGGTTGGTTTTGCCTTAAAAACCAACTTGGCTCCCGGGACGAAAAAGCCAATAACTCACAGACCGGGCGTCCGATTGACGCGTCGTCTGTCTCGTTGCATTCCTCATGATGAGACAGAACTTTTGGCATCCTCTGCCCGAGTTTTGGATACTGTTGGATAGCGGCTGGGTTGGATCGCACCGAAATCCAACTGGGCCCCTAGATCAGAGAAGCAAATACCTTTCTAACAGAACGTCCGTTTGACGAACCGTCAGCGGCATTGGTGATCTCGTTGAGAAACGGTACCTATGAGTATACCCTATGAGTTTTCAGGGTATAGTTGAGTTACGGCTGGATTGGTTCGCACACGAAACCAATCGGGCCCCTGGAACGAAAAGGCTAGTAACTCACAGACTAGGCGTCCGATTGACGTGCCGTCTGTTGCGTTGAGACCCCTATGATGATATGGTCCTTTGAGATTCTTCTTAGTGGTACATTGAGATACTTGGAGTATCGACCAGTAGCTCGTGGAGCGGACCCTCCCGGAGATGAGCGTGCGGAGTACGGAGACCGTGTAGCTGACTGAGACCCGACGACTGCTGATCGGACGACCCGGTGTGTTACAGAGGTGCGCTTGGTTGTAGCAGCACATGGGAGCGCTTGGTTGTAGAGGAAGACCCACGATAGAGGTTCTATTGGTTGTAGAGGCACATGGGAGCACTTGGTTGTAGCGGCAGACCCACGACAGAGGTGCGCATGGTTGTAGCGGCACATGAGAGCGCCTGGTTGTAGCGGCAGACCCACGACAGAGGTGTGCTTGGTTGTAGCGGCACATGGGAGCGCTTGGTTGTAGAAGCTGGCCCGCAGTACTCGTCAAGAGGAGCACCTCAGTAGTCTTAGGTTAGTGAGCAGTACCTCGGAGTTGTGACAGGACCACTGTACACTCCAGAGATGGAGCACTCCGCAGTTACGGTTTCGATAATGAAAATCCTCGTTTGAGCTGAGACATTTGATCATTGTGTTTACCTCATGATTGAGATGGGTCATTTGATAACTTAGGTATATGTATGGTCATATACATGAGTAGTGGTTATCCGTTGATTTCATGATCCTTGTGTTTCCTCATGATTGAGATGGGTTACTTGATAACTTAGGTATATGTATGGGCATATACCTAAGTAGGGGTTATCTGTTGAGATATTCTTTGTGGATATCCTTGTTGGTTTAGTGAGACCTTGAGGGTCTTGGGATCCCTACTAAGTATCGTTATACTCACCCCTGCACGGGCTATGCCTGCACCTCGTTGTGTTGGTTGCAGACGACGGGCAATGCTGACAGAGGCCGAGTGCTCGAGGACTGGACAGTACCTGGAGGTGGACTATTACGACGAGACGCTACCCAGAGGTGGACGTGACGACGAGGCGGTACCCAGAGGTGGACCAATCGGCAGGACATACTCGGAGCGGACGACGGGACCCGAGTAGCAGAGGAGCTATCTGTACCCACCCTTCAGGTGGGATTTCCAGTGGATAGCTCGGCGTACCAGCTTTATTTTTCAGTTGCTGTTTTCCCTTTCGAGTTGTACTTTACAGTTGGTCTTGTATTTCCGGCCCCTTTTTTACTTTCCGCACTTAATGTTGTATTCAGTGTTTACTTCTTCCGCTTGTACTCTGTGTGATTGTTTACTTTACAAAGGCAATGCCTTCCCTTTTACCGGGATTTACGCTTTGGTGCTAGTCTCCATCCCCTGGCCTATGGAAGGCGGGCTTGGGGTAGTCACAGCACGGGCCCCGAGGACTGGTAGTGACATTATATATAATATATATTGAGAAAATACATATATATAATATATCGATAAATGGAATGAAATACACCGTTCATGGAGATGACAGGCCGTACGTACACATGAACATTGTTTTTGTTTCCACATTGAATTGAATGGAATTAATTGGATGAAATACACATATATATACATAAATCCAGTATCATTATTATTTCATATATTTCATTATTACTTATTATATATACTTTATAATCATTTATGAATGGTTATTCATTGAGAATGAATCTCATCGCGTCGTGGAGATGGTATTCCTTACATACGCATCAGCAATGATATCGTTCTCATGATCGTGGAATTTTATTGGAGTGTATGTATACTATTAAATAATCAATATCACTTTAAAATAATCATATATAGTTATTATTTACACCATTATACCCATCCAAGTAAGTTGGTGGTGGAAAATAGATTACACCACGGCGTGGAGACGGTATTCCGTACGTACGCATGCGTGGTGATTATTTTTCCGTAGGATGGATAGATAGAGAAATAGGGTTGTTTCATACTTATAATAACATATAATTATATGATTGATACTTATTTTATTACTTCATAATGAAACAACCTAAGAAGAGGAAGTGGAAGAAGAAACAAAGGTGAAAGAATCGGTAACAGACATTACCTCTTCTTTGAAGCTCCCCTTTGATACCTCCCCTTAGGGAACTAAAATTGGTCTTTGAAGAATACCAGGACCTCTAGGATGTTTCTAGGGAAGTGGAGAAGAGAATTTGGAAGGGTTTCGACGATCTTGAAGGCTCAAAGTGGTGTGAGGAAGAGAGAGAGGAGGTTCCCTTTTATAAGGGAGGAGAGGGGCACCTTTGGAATAACTAAATATATTATTTTATTATAAAGTCATATTCGGTTTTTAATAGCTACAAATTGATCTATTTCGAATCTAAGGTGGGGATAGGTCGAAATAATATCATCAAATAGAATTTAGAAAAATTTAGGTCATTATATTAACATTAACTTTTAGTTTTAACTCTTAGTTAATTAGATTGACATTTACCATGTCAATTTGTATTTCTATATTATATAGTTAATAAAATTACCATATACATCCAAGAGACCCCCAAGTGGTCCATTAATGATACAAATATCATGATATAAGTATATTGGACGATCCTTAGATTTTTAGGAATACAATAACAATTTTTAATATAATATTTGTTTTAAAAACTATTTTATGTCAATTTTGACACTATTTGGTAATTGATTTTTGTGAAAATCATAACAGAATGATTAGTTCTAAAAAAGTTAATTAAATCAATACTAACATGTCATATTAACATATAAAATTATTTTAATTCATAAAAAGTCTCAAATTAAATTTATTTGGGTATTTATAACATCAATTATGTCAAAATTTCATTAATAAGATAATTACTGCATCATCATTGTGTCATAAATAAATTAAATTATGTTAAGTCTAAAAATTACAAATAAAATAACATTATGTATGAAATCTTATTAGATATATAATTAATATTTATAGTCTAATTTATCTTATATATAACCCTATATTAAAAATAATTTAGTTATTAAACATTGATTTTAACTATTTTAACCCTTCTTTAAATAAATTAATAATAAATTTCCTAATCTAATCCAAGTGGGCCTAAATAGTCATATTTTATTCCTAAGGTTGTTTTTGGTCGAATTACACTTATCCAATAGAATTAGGACATGTGTTAAGGTAATAATAAAAACACTTTAACCCTTAATTACCCTATTTTCTTATAATCGTGGTAAAAAAAGTAAAAAGTTACTATTCACCAAAAATTATTTTCATCTCATTGAACCACATTTTAGCCCTTTATATTAACCGTGTCTCTCGGATTTTCGAAATTCCACTCACAGAAGCGGTAAAATTATGTTTTATGTAAAATGCAGTTTTTTAAACTACCACTTAGTGGTTTCACTATTCATCAAAAAATGAATGTTTCCAGAAAAATACCAAAAATTAGGCCTAAGCTGTATTTGATATTATGAATTCAAAAATGATTTCTATTTTACCAAATTCAAAACATATCAGTTGCATTAATTAATTTAAAAATTAGTTCGCGTCGTCAAAACAAATAGCGCGTTCTTAAGAGATAATAATTATCAAAAGATTGACACTTGTTTATGTCTGGATTAAATGTGAAATTACATCCAATGACCAAAATTGTATTAAAATGTAAAAATATATTCTAAATATACTTTGAAACCACTCAAATTAATAATTTATCACTATTAATTATTTCGATTAAAAAAGTTGTTTTTAATTAAAATTTAGTAATTTTCACTATTCATTAGAATATGAATGTTATACAAAAAGTACCAAAATTTCACCCTAAGCTAATTTTGATATTATGAATCCAAAAATGAAGTCTATTTTGAAATATATAATTTATAAAATTTCAAAAAGTGGGTATTACTATTCAGAATGGCTAGTTCATAATAATATTATAATAATATCTCGTTTAGTGAAACTCTGTATTGCGTACTACACACGCTATCGAGGAAGTTCGTGATTGCGTGTAATGCCGCCAAGTTAGGGTTGCGTGTTGTGAAAAATCCTTCATTTTTTTTATAACAGAATCCAACCATATTTCATTTATACATTGAATATATATATATATATATACACTCAATGTTGCGTAGAATGACTATTATAAAATGAACTTGAAATTGTGTGTAACACAATCTAAGAATAGTGTTGTGTATACTTCAAGATAATACATTGTGGAATATATCACAAGATAATCTTGTTGTAGCATAAAACACATGACATCAAATAAATAAAAAAGAATACTTTTCATAAAATATCAGGTTGTTACATTCTACCCCCCTTAAAATGAATTTCGCCATCGAAATTCGTCGGGGTTATAAATAGTTTACTACACAAAAGATTCTTTAATATAAACCCACATAGTAAAAAGGAATACAAAAACATGGCTTTACAAAATAATGTATGAAACGTAACGGTTACCCAAATTAACTCATCACTGGGATTCCACGTAGGAGAACATATGTGAAAATATGGATATGGAAGAAAAATCTAACCATCATGTTCTGATGGAGAGTGGTAGATGACATGTCTATGAAAAAGACAACAATCACAAAGCCATAAATTTGTGATGATATAAGGTACCATCTAATTCATCGGATATAAGAGCACTAGGACAACATTTTTGGTTTTCAATATCATTTCCATAAAGATGAAAATTTTGAATTAGAAAAAATACTTGCTTGATTTTGGTACAATCTCACTGTTGTTCGTGATTTGAACAATTTCCACTTCATCTCTTAAAGAAATGAAGTTGAATTTGTTATTCGTGAAGTGTTAACAGATCATGTGATAGAATGATGGGTCATTCCATCTGTTTCAAACAAAAGGCTAGCAAAAGTTATCAAATATACATAAGTCCATCTATGGTGAGATTAATCATATATGGTTCCTAAAATGGACTTATACTTCATATATCATATTGCTTAATATAATAAAACTAGTTTCTACTAAACAGGGAAATCTTGTAGGACAGTGGTAGGCGATAAAGGTCAGTCGCACTTCGGTTGTGGGTTTGATTCACACAGCCTTGTCCGACGCGATGGGCTGTCACCCATCCTGTAGGTTGTCCTTTTTCTAAAAATATATTACTATAACATACCATCAATAATATCGAAAAAACTTTTATCCTTAAACAATACAACTTATGTCCAACATAATCTATTCCAATCTTTAGGCGTATCCATAATACTGCATTCTACTCTCATAATATAGTGAAAACGATTACCAGAGATTTAATACCATCGTTGATCCCCATATATCATATGATATGTCTTGTTGGTCACATTCCAAACATTCGAAGGCCTTAATCATGTATTCTCTTGAAAAATGCATACCCATTGAAACTTAGTGAAAACATGAATGCAGTTAAAAGTTAACACTTTCCACATACCAAAATCCTTAAAATTCTATATACTCAAACCATGATATCACTTAGTCCTTATATAAATCATGAGATCATGAATACAATCAAACATCTCATTAACTTATTATTCCTTCATTATGCGCATATCATCTACTTTAAAAAAATATCTGAATAACCATCCATGGTTACTGGTACCATTCAACATATAATTTCAAATACTTTTTGGAAAAACAATAGTGTAACAATCCTTAGATGATTCTTTATTCCATAGTACCATTAACTATACAACATAACTCTCAATAAACATACAATCATTCCACTACCTTCTAAAACAACAGATTGAGCTTCAACACTACTTTCAGCTCATATATCATTTGTAGTTTCCTCATCATCATCCACATAAATACTACCCATATGACCATGATGATTCTCTTCATGAGATTTTCCATTAGGGAATTGGTTTGCATAATTCCCGTACATTCCACATTAAAAACATATAATCATTGTTGATGTCGTAGCAATACCATTATCCTTGTCCATGGTGTTAATTGAACCTTTTCCTTTGCACTTACTGGCTTTGTGTCCTTCTTTTCCACACCCAAAGCATCTTCCAGTTCCTTTGAAACAATCTCCCTCATGCCTCTTCCCACATGATTTACATGACGGAAATTGAACTTTATTTCCTCTATGATCATCATGAAACTCCATATTTCTCTATTATCTGAGTTGAGAAACATACCAAAGTTGAGATTATTGATCATATTATGATATTGCTTATTAGGCATAATAACGATGTTTGGACTTCTAGATCCCGTGTCATTTTTTTTCTCATGAACAATATCATTCCATTGTCTGTCATATCCTCCATTATCGTGAATATTCCGGTTTCCAGCAATTTTCTAA
This sequence comes from Viscum album, assembly GCA_963277665.1. Lineage (NCBI taxonomy): Eukaryota > Viridiplantae > Streptophyta > Magnoliopsida > Santalales > Viscaceae > Viscum > Viscum album. Next base: position 1,726,476,311 of record OY728119.1, on the reverse strand, counting down.
AACCCAAAAAGAATAGTGTGAGAGGCAAAAATCGTGATAGGGAAAAAAAATAGTAAAGGGGTAGTTCCCTTAATATCTAACATCTTCGGTTAAATTATAATATCGTTACCGTAGTTCTAGGACTATATCCTATACGTATACTTGTCCTTAGGGACATCCCTAGACATACCATAGAAATATCTCTAGGGATCTCACTAATGTTTTCACATCCTAGTTTCCAAAGGTTGACTAAACCCTTCAACTGATACCAACTGTAGAGACCTGAAGCTTGACATAAATAGACATTACATTACTTCTGCGGAATACTTAGTACATAACAAAAACAGACACACAAGAACTGTAATAGTTTAGTGTCTATGGATACATGGAACATAATCTTATAATCGTGGTGAAATATCTTCAACATCTCCCATAATGATCTTCCCATTTTTGTTTCCTTACCTAAAATCATTCTTTTAATCCTGGTGGAAATGAATACAAAAAAAGGGTGAGCTCAAATGCTCAGTAAGGGTAATCATGGATAAAATATAACATACCATATACATTTGAACTTAAAAAAACATGAACATTAAAAATCTTGAGCAATGACATAAAAAATGGAAGTACATAAGGCATAGATCATAATGGAACATAAATCATGATAAAATAGCCTGGGAATAAAACATGTAATTGTGGAATCTATTAAGCACATGTAATGATTTCCATAGTAGCCAAGGCATTTCAACCAAGACCATCTTAGTGGACAAAGTCCCTTTCTGAATTGAGTTCACTCCTCGTTCCAGTCCTGTAATACTGAACCGGATTAACTTACCATTCCACCCATTCCTATCTCATGAGATATAAATCTTTACCCAATGCATTGGAGGGAGATATAGGTCCCACCCATCTCCTAATGAAATCATTCTTACTTGTTCCACAAAATAAACATACATCGTTCATAATAACCCAACGAATAAAATGGGATTCATAAACATCATTCCATCACCACATAATCCATTTAAAAGAAATGGATATCATTTCTTAATAAGAAAATTGAAACGATGTTAATCATAGAGACATTATACTTGAAACATACATATCAAATAATGTCATCTTAGATGAAAATGGTTTTGATAAAACAGTTGAAATGAATTCTTGAGGAAAATATCCATTCTTCTTCAAAATCATTTTCTTTTAAAAAAATTTCATGCAATTTTAAAAGAAAATTATTTTTTTGAAAATTGTCATGAAATATTTTTAAGGATGCTTCATGAAAATAAGGCTGTATAAAACCGTAAAAATCTGTTTGTGCCGTATAAGTTAAAAAAAACATTCTTCTCGTACTTTTGCTGGAAATGTAAAAAAAAGTACCTCGTAACGTAAACAAAAGAATGATTCCTTACATACCATGTAGAAATAGTCAAAATGGGTAAAAAGGAATCTAAACATACATGAAAACACTTTTATAAAACATGGACATGGATGATATAAATAACCCCAGTAAATACTTACAAATAAGCAATCTCGGATAAAAATGAGATTTGCAAAATTATCCCTTACCTTAGGTCTGATATGCTTTGTACGTATCCGAACCTCCTGTATAATGATTTAAATAATGTCATTGACTTATTACAGTATCATATTCATTGTTATGATATCATATATGGTTCACTTATGACTATATATTACCTGTTCTTTTGTAAATTCCATGTTAAAGAGCGTTTTGGGTAACATCGTTTCATTTGTCGTCCGTGTTTTGACTTGTAATTCTTCATATGATTACTTAGACCATGATTACTTAATTATAGAATATAAAACATTATTTATATATAATATATATTCATAATAAACATATATATAATAGATCGATAAATGGAACGAAATACACCGTTCATGGAAACGGTAGGTCGTACGTACGCATGAACGTTGTTTTCGTTTCCTCATTGAATTGAATGGAATTAATTGGATGAAATACATATATATATATAAAAATCCAGTATCATTATTATTTCATATATTTCATGATTACTTATTATATATACATTATAATCATTTATGAATGGTTAATCATTGAGAATGAATCTCATCGCGCCGTGGAGACGGTATTCGGTACATATGCAAGAGCGATGATATCGTTCCCATGATTGTGGAATTTTATTGGAGGGTATGTATACTATTAAAGAATCAATATCACTTTAAAATATTCATATATAGTTATTATTTACACAATTATACACATCCAAGTATTGTGGTTGTGGAAAATAGATTACACCACGGTGTGGAGACGGTATTCCGTACGTACGCACGGACGGTGATTTCATTTTCCGTAGGATGGATAGATGGTGAAATAGGGTTTTTTCATAATTCTAATAACATATCTGTATATGAGTGATACTTATGTTATTAATTCATAATGAAACAACCTATGAAGAATAATTGGAAGAAGAAATAAAGGTGAAAGAATCGGTAGCGGACATTACCTCTTCTTTGAAGCGCCTCTTTGAGACCTCCTCTTAGGGAACTAAAATTGGTCTTTGAAGAATACCAGGGCCTCTAGGATGTTTCTAGGGAAGTGGAGGAGATACTTTGGCAGGGGTTGGCCGAGCTGGAAGGCTAAAAGTGGTCTGAGGAAGAGAGGGAGGAGGTGCCCTTTTATAAGGGAGGAGAGGGGCACCTTTGGAATAACTAAAAATATTATTTTATTATAAAGTCATATTCTGTTTTTCATAGCTCAAAATTGATTTATTTCTAAGATAAGGTGGGGATAGGTCGAAATAATCTCATCCAATACAATTTAGACAAGTTTAGGTCATTATATTAACCTTCACTTTTAGTTTTACCTCTTAGTTAATTAGATTGACATTTACCATGTAACTTTGTATTTTTATATTATATAGATAATAAACATACACTATACATCTAAGATACCCCCAAGATGTCCATTAATGATACACCTATCATTATATAAGTATATTGGCCGAGCCTTATATTTTTTGGAACATAATAACAATTTTTAATATAATATTTGTTTTATAAACAATTTTATGTCAATTTTGACACTATTTGGTAATTTATTTTTGTGAAAATCATAACAGAATTATTAGTTCAAAAAAAGTTAATTAAATCAATAATAACATGTCATATTAACATTTAAAATTATTTTAATTCATAAAATGTCTCAAATTACATTTATTTTGATATTTATAACATAAATTATGTCAATATTTCATTAATATGATAATTACTGCATCATCATTATGTCATAAATAAATTAAATTATTTTAAGTCTAAAAATTACTAATAAAATACCATTATGTAGGAAAGATTATTAGATTTCTAATGAATATTTATAGTCTAATTTATCTTATGTATAACCCTATATTAAAAATGATTTAGTTATTAAACATTGATTTTAACTATTTTAACCCTTCTTTAAAAAAATTAATAATAAATGTCCTAATCCAATCCATGTGGGCGTAAATGGTCATATTTTATTCCTAAGGTTGTTTTTGGTCGAATTACACTTATCCAATAGAATTAGGACATGAGTTAGGGTAATAATAATAACACTTTTACCCTTAATTACCCTATTTACTTTTAACCGTGGTAAAAAAAGTAAAAAGCTACTATTCACCAAAAATTATTTTCATCTTATTGAACCACATTTTAGTCCTTGATATTAACCGTGTCTCTCAGATTTTCGAAATTCCACTCACAGAAGCGGTAAAATTATGTTTTATGAAAAATTCAGTTTTTTTAACAACCACTTAGTGGTTTCACTATTCATCAAAAAATGAAAGTTTCCAGAAAAATGCCAAAAATTAGGCCTATGCTATATTTGATATTATGAATTAAAGAATGAGGTCTATTTTACCAAATTCAAAACATATCAATTGCATTTATTAATTTAAAAATTAGTTCCCGTCGTCAAAACAAATGGCGTGTTCTTAAGAGATAATAACTATCAAAAGATTGACACTTGTTTATGTCTGGTTTAAATGTGATATTACATCCAATGACCAAAATTGCATTAAATTTTAAAAATATATTCAAAATATACTTTAAAACCACTTAAATTAATAATTTATCACTATTAATTATTTCAATTAAAAAACTTGTTTTTATTGAAAATTTAGTAATTTTCACTATTCATTAGAATATGAACGTTATCCGAAAAGTACCAAAATTTCACCCTAAGATAATTTATATATTCTGAATCCAAAAATGAAGTCTATTTTGAAATATAAAATTTATAAAATTTCAAAAAGTGGGTATTACTATTCATAACGGCTAGTTCATAATAATATTATAATAATATCTCATTTAGTGAAACTCGGTATTGCGTACTACACATGCTATCGAGGAAGGTCGCGATGGCGTGTAATGTAGCCAAGTTAGGGTTGTGTGTTGTGAAAGAATCCTTCGTTGTTTCGTATAACATAATCCAACCATATTTAATTTATTCATTGAATATATATATATATATAGCATCCCGCCTTTTTGTCACATAAACTTTCATTACATTTAAAAAATTGAGGATCTTTAAGGGTTAGTGTCTTGGAAACCAAGAACTTAATACATGAAACAAAAAAACATTCTTCTTAAACACTTTAAATTATTCTCTTTATGTTAATCATAGGTTCATTACAACATCTCATAACCTGGGGACATACATCAAAAGAAAGGGTCAGCAGAAGTCCCAGTAAGGGAAATAAGAGAAACATTCTACATGTGAACTTGAGATACATCAACAATATCATGAAAATAACTTTAAGGCATGAGAAAGAAATCATGAGTCATATCATAATAAAAATAATGTTTTTCATAACTTGAATATGTGGCTACAACATTTAATATAGAAAATCATGAACATATCACCAAGGTCCATCCCCAAGGTGTCATTTAAAAATTACCAAGGTTATTCACCAAGATATCGTGAAAATTGTAATCTCTAGTGGTTACATCATTACACAATGAATTGGAGCGCTATCAGGGTGCACCCTTAAATTTTCCTTTATAATCATGTGAGACACATCTATAATCATCAAACATTTCATAAATAACCCATATAGCATAAAATAAATGGGTTTCATTTCATAATCATAACATTTTAAAAACTGCTTTAAAGACATGATTTTTACGTCACTTTAATCCCACGGAAGGGGAGAGCGGGTCTCATGTATGTAAATCCCAGAATTTAAAATATAAAATTTTGATATATATGTGAATACGCTTTTAGAAATAAGAGCTTTGAGTATTCACTTTTTAACATAAAATAATTTTGAGAAAAGAGAGAGGCATTTTGAGACGAAAATTCTGCAGTGTAACGGCTATGTTTCGGGGTTTCAGAAAACATTGAAAGGAGAGGGGACATGGGTCAAACATTCATAAATGACCCATAAAACAGTATAGGGAAAGAATAAGAAGGATATATGAACAAGGCAATGAAATTTTAAGGACATACCATTTGAAATGAAAACATGGAAGGAAGACAAAAATTAGATTTCTCTTATGAAAATTCGGCAGCCTAACGACGTCACTTAAACTTCAACAAAATGATTTGAAAAGATAAAATAGGTTCTCTCATCATGTGAGCATAAGAGTTAAGTATGATATATATAGAGATCATACCCCAACATAATAAAAAAAAGAACTTGAAAGAATTGACATGAAAGTAGAATTTTGAAAAGAAAGAGAAGGGTGAAAGAATCCCCTTAAAAATTCGGCAGTCTAATGGCGCCACTTAAAACGTCAAAATACTGAATTGAAGAGATCAAATGGGGTCTCTCATCATATGATCCTAAAAGATAATTATGATAGATATAGATATCATACCCCAACAGAATAAAAAGGAACTTGAAATACTTGACATGAAAATAGATCTTGAAAACGAGAAGGGTGAAAGAATCGGTTACAAAAATTTCGGCAGCCTAACAACGCCACTGAAACATTCATAAAATTAAATGATGAGAGTAAGAGGAGTTATCTCATCATATTAACATATAAAGGACATTATAATGAATTTAAGAGAACACACTAAAACATAAGAACATGGAGCATAAAATTAATGACATAAAAGAGATTACTTGAAAAGAAAGAGAGAGGTCGGATCCCTTACCTTAAAACGTAACTCTTAAAACTCAATGGTTTGGACCTTGAGGGGCTTGAGGTCACCTTGTGAGGACTCCTTGGGAGGTAAGGAGGCCAGAAATTCTTTGAGAAAGATTTTGGAGTCCAAATAATGAGAGAATGGCTTGGTATTTATAGGGAAAGTGAGGGGACAAGGCATTAATGGCCAAGGGACACCTCATAAGTGGGTTTCACAAAACCATGTGCTCTCCCATGATATTTCCCATGAAGTTAGGCCACATGGGGCCCCCCATACAATAATTCCTCACCTTTTGTCGGCAAACCCATAAAATATCTCATTACATCATCATGACAGGGTTATGATGTCATTAAACATACTGAAACCCTAAAACTGTATTTTCACTATTCACTGAAAATTCAACTTTCTCAGAAAAATCCCAAAATTTCACCTTAACCAAATATCAATGCACTGATTTCAAAAATTAACTCCATTTTATAAAAATAATTTCTTAAATATTTTTAATTTATTTTTTAAATAAATACACTATTCACGGAAAATTCATTTATTTAGAAAAAACCCCAAAAATTACATTAACATAATATCGATGCTCTCAGTTCAAAAATGAAATTCATTTTATAAAAATAATTTTCTAAATATTTTTAATTTAATTTTTAATTAAAAAACACTATTCACCCGAAAAAACTAATACTTGAATAATAATTTATGAAACAGTTATTTAACCATTTTATTGAATCGCATTAATTAATCAAGGTGCCTAGATTATATTAATACTTTCTTTAAGTGAGATTACTAATCCATTTGGTCACATTACTAATCCTAAGCATAAAATCACTATTCATAATTTACTATTCATCGAAATTCAAGTTTATCTTATTAGACTCTAAATTTCATACTTAACATAATTGTAGAAGACCTTTTTTTGAAAATCATTACACATTTTTAATTATTTAAGGTTTACATAAACATTTTTTAAAATATTCATTCTCTAAAATTCGCCAAAAATATGCATACTATATTTATCCAGACATTTGAAAAGTCATAAAAATCATCATAAGAAGAAATCCCAATTTTTATTTAAAACAAAGGATTACACAAGGCAGTTACGGTCTCCTCACATAGCCCCTTATCACAACAGCATATGAACTAAGTGTAAGGTGTGCTAAGGTGAGAGAATCCGAGGGAGGCTCGGCCAACATCGCACGAGTAGTAATTTCTATCAATTTGAACTTCTCACGAAGTCGATTCCATTCTAGCTTCACATGATGAAGTTCAGCTTGGGTTTGGTCCAGAGCAAATCCTAGTGGTTCTATCTCCTTCCCAAGTTCTCTTAGATGGGCTTCGATCGGTCCAAGACTACTAGGTGAGGCCATCGAATCTTCTTTCTATATTAATTAAACAAGATTACTTGTATTTAGAGACAATAATAAAAACGTTTAGTTTCCAGCGGTCATATTGACCAACGGTCATATAAAAGTCAAAATACAATGGTCACATTTTAATTATACTCATGTTATAAAATGAAATAGTTTTGTTGAGTATAAAAAATAAAATAACAGACAAAATTAGAAATCAAGATTTATTCAAAATTTCGGGTCGTTACAATCTTCCCCCCCTTAAGAAATTGCGTCCTTGCCATTTTTAAAATTGGGTTTTGATATTTCATTGAAAGTACCACATTAGAAAAAGAGTTAGTAACACTATTACTTTAAAAGAAAGAAAATGAAGTACAAAGGCCACCCGAGTTAACCCACACTATGATTCCATGTAGGAAAACATTGACATGGACGAGAAAAAAAAGAGTCAAGTTTTGAGGGAGAGTGATAGAAAACATGATTAGGAGAAAGTTCACCACGAGAGAATCCCAAGCTTATGATGTGTGTAAACGGTCTTTGATTACCCAGTAGGAAGCTTAAACCAACAACGTAATTGTTTTACGTTCCATTTAATAATTTTGAGGAATTCATTTACTACATAGAATAAAAACATAATGAAATATACCAAGCTTCTAGTAGAATTTCATCCTTTAATAAGTTCCTACCAAAACTAATCTTTTCTCCAAACGATGAGAATTCAAAACTACTTTGTCTCATCAAAACACAAGAATCATCTTCTTGAGAGTCACTTAATCCAAAAAAGATTAACTATCAATTTCTTCTATCTTTAAACATTATCCCAAAAACATAAAGGGTATGATAAAACAACTCTTCAAAAAGAATGATTCCTATAGTAAGGGAAACTACATTTAAATCTTCAATGTTCCATGGTACTACCCAAAGTTCATCATTGACCATTCCATAAATAACGGTTCTTAAAATTCCTCAAAATAAACCAAACTAATATTGAAACCCAAATACAAGAAGGATTTTATAACATAGTCTTCCAAAATAAACGTCATTGTTCATCTCTAAAAAACATCAACCACTCCTAACATCTTATAAAAAAAGTATCTAACCTAATAATATTTTACCCAAGATAGGTTAATCATTTCCATAAGTAACATATATTACTATAGGTCCACCTTAAATTCATCAATTCTTCAAAATATAAGTCAACCTTACTCCTCAATGAAAATACCGTAGTAATATATTTACCTCGATCATATAGGGTCCCCAAAATAGTGAACGTCTTCAAAAATAATAATCATATTATAATCCCCTAATCATCAATGTCATATTAATACGGAAATCGTCGCATTTCCAATCACATTGGTTGTTGGGACATGTTCTTCCATTTCCCACCATTAACTAAGAAGAGAAACTATAATTAGGGGCTTAAATACTTGGCCAATAATCATGAAAAGGAACTTAAAGCATATAAGGATAAATTGTAGAAGAAAATTATACCCTAACTTGTGATCCCCTAGGTTCCCATCTAGGTTATCCATGATAATAAATTCTTATGTGAATCTTTATTTTATTTTATCTTTGTTCCATTAACAATGGTTCATACTAAGCTTATGAATTTACCAAAGCATATCCCCCGGGAGTGCCGTAACCAAGAGTGCAGCAATGCCCATTGTCGTGTACCAGTTCCCATTTGAGTCTAGCTCAAAGAAGCATTTTCTGGTTATACCCCTATGTACATCTGTGCCAGAGCCACCTCTACGTACTCATATCCAGACAGGGATGTATTTTCTTGGAAACCCATTACTCAATACTCACCAAAATACTAGGAATATTTCCTATATATAAACTTTTCTTTAGGATTCATCATAAAGTTTTCATATCCTAATTTGCACAAATAACTAAACCATACTTTGATACCAACTATATCATCCCAACTTTTTGTCACATAAACTTTCATTACATTAAAAAAACTGAGGATCTTTAAGGTTTAGTGTCTTGGAAACCAGTAACTTAATACATGAAACAAAAAAAAATTCTACTTAATCACTTGAAAGGTTTCTCCTTATGTTCATATTTGGTTCATTACTGCATCTCATAACCTGGGGACATACATAAAAAGAAAGGGTGAGCATAAGGCCGAGTAAGGGAAACAAGAGAAACATTTTACATGTGAACTTGAGATACATCAACAATGTCATGAAAAGAACTTTATGGCATAAGAAAGAAATCATGAGGCATATCATAATAAAAATAATGTTTTTCATAAATTGAAGATGTGACTACAACATTTAATATTGAAAATCATGAAAATATCACCAAGGTCCATCCCCAAGGTGTCATTTAAAAATTACCAAGGTTATTCACCAAGATATCGTGAAAATTGTAATCTCTAGTGGTTACCTCATTACCCAATGCATTGGAGCGCTATCAAGGCGCACCATTAAATTCTCCTTTATTATCATGTGAGACACATATATCATCATAAAAAATTTCATAAATAACCCATATAGCATAAAATAAATGGGGTTCATTTCATAATCATAACGTTTTAAAAACTGCTTTAAAGACATGATCTTTGCGTCACTTTAAACCCACGGAAGGGGAGAGCGGGTCTCATGTAAGTAAATCCCAGAATATAAAATAGAAAATTTTGATATATATATATATGTGAATACCCTTTTATAAATAAGAGCTTTGAGTATTCGCTTTTTAACATAAAATAATTTTGAGAAAAGAGAGAGGCATTTTGAGACGAAAATTCTGCAGCATAACGGCTATGTTTCGGGGTTTCAGAAAACATTGAATGGAGAGAGGACATGGGTAAAACATTAATAAATGACCCATAAAATAGTAGAGGTACAGAATAAGAAGGATATATTAACATGTTAATGAAATTTTAATGACATACCATTGGAAATGAAAAACATGGAATGAAGACAAAAATTAGATTTCTCTTATGAAAATTCGGCAGCCTAACGACGTCATTAAACTTCAACAAAATGATTTGAAAAGATAAGATAGGGTCTCTCATCATGTGAAAATAAGAGTTCAGTATGATATATATAGGGATCATACACCAAAATAATAATAAAAAGAACTTGATAGACTTGACATGAAAATAGAATTTTGAAAAGAATGAGAAGGGTGAAAGAATCCCCTTAAAAATTCGGTAGCCTAACGATGCCACGTAAAACTTCAAAATACTGAATTGAAGAGATCAAATGGGGTCTCTCATAATATGATCATAAAATATAAGTATGATAGATATAGAGATCATACCCAAACATAATAAAAAGGAACTTTAAATACTTGACATGAAAATAGATCTTGAAAACGAGAAGGGTGAAAGAATCCGTTACGAAAATTTCGGCAGCCTAACAGCACCACTTAAACATTCATAAAATGAAATGATGAGAGTAAGAGGGGTTCTCTCATAATATGAACATAAAAGGGAAATTATAATGAATATAAAAGAACATCATCAAACATAAGAACATGGATCATAAAATTAATGACATAAAAGAGATTACTTGAATAAAAGAGAGAGGTCGGATCCCTTACCTTAAAACGTAACTCTTAAAATACAAAGGATTGGACCTTGAGGGGTATGAGGGCACCTTCTGAGGACTCCTTTGGAGTTAAGGAGACCAGAACTTCGTTGGGAAAGATTTTGGAGTCCAAAGGATGAGAGAATGGCTTGGTATTTATAGGGAAAGTGAGGGGACAAGGCATTAATGGCCAAGGGACACCTCATAAGTGAGTTTCACAAAACCATGTGCTCTACCATGATATTTCCCATGAAGTTAGGCAAAATGGGGCCCCCATACAATAATTCATCACCTTTGGTGGGCCAACCCATAAAATATCTCATGACATCGTCATGACACAGTTATGATGTCATTAAACATACTGAAACCCTAAAACGGTATTTTTACTATTCACTGAAAATTCAAGTTTCTCGGAAAAATCCCAAAATTTCACCTTAACAAAATATCAATGAAATAATTTCAAAAATTAACTCCATTTTATAAAAATAATTTTCTAAATATTTTTAATATATTTTTTTAAATAAATACACTATTCACTAAAAATTCATTTTTTTTAGAAAAAACCCCAAAAATTACCTAAACATAATATCGATGCTCTCAGTTCAAAAATGAATTACATTTTTTAAAAATATTTTTCTAAATATTTTTAATTTAATTTTTATTTAAAAAACACTATTAACCCGAAAAAACTAATACTTGAATAATAATTTATGAAACCGTTATTTAACCATTTTATTGAATCACTTTACTTAATCAAGGTGCCTAGATTATATTAATACTTTCTTTAAGTGAGATTACTAATCCATTTGGTCACAATACTAATCCTAAGCATAAAATTACTATTCATAATTTACTATTCATCAAAAATGAAGTTGATCTTATTAGACTCTAAATTTCGTACTGAACATAATTGTAGAAGACCTTTTTTTGAAAATCATTACACATTTTTAATTATTTAAGGTTTACATAAACATTTTTTAAAATATCCTTTCTCTAAAATTCACCAATAATATGCATACTATATTTATCCGGACATTTGAAAAGTCATAAAATTTATCATAAGAAGAAATCCCAATTTTTATTTAAAACAAAGGATTACATGAGGCAGTTATGGTCTCCTTACATAACCCCTTACCACACCAGAATATGAAGTAAGTGTAAGGTGTGCTAAGGTGAGAGAATCCGAGGGAGGCTTGGCCAACATCGCACAACTAGTAATTATTATCAGTTTTAACTTCTCGCGTTGGTGATTACTTTCTAGCTTCACACGATGATGATTAGCTTGGGTTTTGTCCAGAGCAAAGCCCAGCGGTGCTACCTCCTTCCCAAGTTCTGTTAGATGGGATTCGATCGGTCCAAGACTACTAGGTGAGGCCATCAAATCTTCTTTCTATATTAATTAAACAAGATTACTTGTATTTAGAGACAATAATCAAAACGTTTAGTTTCAAGCGGTCATATTTACCAATGGTCATATAAAAGTAAAAATCCAACGTTATCATTTAAATTATACTCATGTTATCAAATGAAATAGTTTTGTTGAGTATAAAAAATAAAATAACACACAAAATTAGGAAATAAGATTAATTCAAAATTTCGGGTCGTTATAATATATATACATTCAATGTTGCGTAGAATGACTATTATAAAATGAACTTGAAATTGTGTGTAACACAATCTAAGAATAGTGTTGTGTATACTTCAAGATAATACAGTGTGGCGTATATCACAAGATAATCTTCTTTTAGTATAAAACACATGACATAAAATAAATTAAAAAGAATACTTATCATAAAATATCGGGTTGTTACAATATTAATGTAAGAAGATACTCAAAACTACTGCGAAACATTCCACTAATATTACATTGAATGAAAAGATCATAAATTACATAATTTATGTAATGTGATTTTGTTAAACTAAATTAGATAATGAACATAGTAAAAATAAACAAGGTTATTTTACATTTAAACCAATATTATTAAATTATTGTCCAATTTTATGTGGGATCAGGTTTTATGTACCACATAATTTAGTTCATGATATTCTTTTAGACCATATTTATGTTTTAGGAATCCCTTTTAATTCCATGGTTTTTTTATTAATAGTGAATTATTTCCAATTTTATTTTTTATGGATCTAAATTTAATCTCGTGGGATCATGAATAAACAATGTATATATAAATTTGGAGATTTAGGAATCCAACATTCATTTCATGTTTTCATTATAATGTGAATGTTGAATTATTTTTATTTGGTACTTGTATGTATCCATCAATGATGTTTGGGGTCCTACATCACCAATAAATTCATTGCAAACAAGATTATATCTCATAAGATATGTTTTCATAAGAATTTCGTTTCTCACATGCCTAGGAAATGATATTTTGTTTCATGAACATAATGTATCATTATATTAATTTTTGTAATATGATTAAAGGATATTAATAATTAAAATTTTATGCACTCATTATTGTTCTTTATTGTTAAATTTTTTATTCGGTGATATGACTATTATGTTTCGTTGTTGATTCATATAGAAGAGAATTAATATTCCTTATCAATTGACTATTGGAGAGTTTTTTATTATAAATTATTATGTTATGATATTTGTCATATTTTCATTTTATTACTAATTCATATGAACTCATCGTTTATGAATAAGTATTAATATCATAATGAGAAATTTATCTAATTAATTTCATATTTATTTTCATTACCAATTCTTATATAATAGGACATACTTATGTGATCTCTAGAATATGGAATAATATCATTCTTATATGGATAAATGATCACTGTGTTTATAAAGGAATAATATTATTAATATTTCATATCAATACATTTAACCTCTATGTATATATGATATTTTTTGTGAAATACAATTTTTTAATATCATATAAACGATCTAAAATAATGGTATGTACAACCCGATTCATTATAGACATGTCTGGTTCAATTATAAATAGACATTTGATTCATTAATTGGTCTATTGAAACAAATGAGTTTGAAAAAATAGAAGTCTAATTTGTGTTAACCAACCTATTCATTGAATGTTTTTAGAATAGACTTTGATGGTATGATTCAGGATATATTATCTGATAATTCATTAATGGATCAGGAAAATATATATTTCTTTATTTCCATTGTTATTAATTTATTTTCCATTATCCATGTAAATTCTATGAATATATTTAACAAGTAAATTAAAATGAACTTTTTGAATTAATTAGAGTGGTTTCAATTAAACAATATTGATTTCACATTATTTAATCGAGATATATTTAACTATAAATTACCCATCCAATGAATTTTAAATTTTACTTAATTTAATTTCACTTCCCCAGGATATGATGGTGGAATATTTAAAAAAAATCATAGAGGCCAGATATTTATTCATTATTCATTTTTATTTTATTAATAATGTAATATATAATGAATTATCATATTTATTATTCCAAAACATCTAAAATAACAGATCTTGTATAGTTTGATCTGTTGAGAAGTATTACAACATTTTAAGAAATAACTGCAACTTCATTATTGGATTTAGAGTAACTATAATTTGTATTGGGGGCGGTTTAACAAGGCTATTAAACAGAATATATTAATAGAAAAATAATAAATGAAAAATATAACCCTAAATAGTATTTTATAACATTAAAAATCATTGAGATATTTATTTTAAGAAATAATAATCAACATTAATTTGGTTTAACTATATGGTTTTCCCAGTTTTGTCAAGTGTAAAGTCTCGTGTTTTTTAATGGGGTTAAAAAAAATTTTATGAACTTATTTGTTTGTTGGATGGGTCGTTCAAAATATTAAACCATGGGATGAGGTTTTTTTAGTTTGGATTGTTTAAAAGTGTTTATATCAGGCTTAAGTAAAGGCTTGAGTAGTTTCCTGGATGGCTAGTTGGAATTCAAGAGAGCCGGACATGGTAAATCTTGTTTTTTAGGAATTAAAGATAGCACGCGGTTGGTGAAAATTGTGTTAAACCATGCGGCCTACTACAGAAAACCATGAAACATAATTATGGAAGATATAGGTGCTCTCCCGGTCCACACATGGTTAGGAAAACATTGTTGGATAAATCGTGTGGGGTGAGTGTCTTAAAGAGAGACGCACACATGATCTATGCACGGTTAGTCATCCCATGTAGGACAGACCATGCAAGGTGGGTTCTATAGATAGAAAAATATGCACTGTTGGCACATGTTTTCCTAGACCATGTGAGCCTAACCGTGAGGCTTTCCTAGTATTTTGTTTCATGTTAAAACTATTTAATTAAATTTTAGATTGTGAGGGATTTAATTAAATGTCGAGATATGTCGGTTTATATTTAATTAAATCTAGAGTTAAGAAAAATTTACGTAATTGATTCAAAACAAGGATCAATATAAATAAATTAATTTTGAGATATATTAATTAAATGATAATGATTTTTAGGTTTTATTTATTTAAATCAAGGTGAATGTATTTAATTAAATGAGTAATAAAACTGGAGTTTGGGTTTTATCTAGTGAAATTCAAGGATAGGATGAAATTAATTTTTTGATGAAAAATGATTTTTTATTTAACTAAATTTGTGGATAAAATTTAATAATAAATGGTTGAGTTGTATAATTTATTTAATTAAATTTCATGGAGGATAATTTAATTAAACGATGTGTCATGGAAGAGTTATGGGGTTTATCAAATAATAATATTATTTAAATGATAAAATGTGTAGTACTGTCGGGTTCTGGTATGTAACCCTTTATTGATGCTTTTAATGGTTTTAATGTAAGGGTGATGAATGGGAGAGTCTGGAGATCTTTGAATGATGTTTTGAGGTAATGTATAAGTCACACGGATGGCGCACGTTTTGTCTAAACCATGCGGTAAAACTGTGCGTAGTTGGTCTTGGAGGTTGTAGATTCCGCATGGTTGGTGCACGATTTGTCTAACCATGCATACAAGCCATGCATGGAGGGTCTATCGAGGCAGTGTCTAATGCACAGTTAGCACACGGTTTGTCTAACCGTGCAAGAAAACCATGCGGCCACTTTAATGAGTTCATATAAAAGTGGATCTCACTCGCTTCTGCATTTAAGTTCCTCGTTTAAGCTCCTATGAGTCCATAACTCGAGATTTTTCTTCTCCTATGGAAAAAGAGGGTTCTCCCATTGTTCTGGAGGTGATCCGACGGATTCTCTTGGCGAATTGAAGTTATATTTTTTAGGAATGTGATCGTTCTCCTTCGTTCTTAATCAATTTCTAGATATACATAGATCTACTTCTCCTCTTCTCTCGGTTTCATATATCTATGCCTGTTATGGGTAGATCTAAGTGTGTAGATGTGAATTATGATGATATTTTGTTTTGATCTTGCTAGGAGAAGAAATCTAAGGTGAGTTTTGGAAAAATCGACCCAGGTTTATTGAGCATTCTTCGACCACTGTGGTTTTCTTCAAAACCTTTGAGGTAGGGGGCTTCAATCTCGAATCCTCTTGTTATAATTCATTGGATTAGTTTCAATTTGGTTTATCTAAAATGTATTGATTTTGAAAAGCATGGAATAAATCTTCTTTAGTGATGATTTATGGTTTTGATGAAATTGTGAAATCTTGGTGAATTGTTGTGCAAAGTGATTTGGCTTCTTGAATTTAAAATATTGATTTTAAATTATGAGTGATAAAATCTTAAATGGTTTGATGAAAAAGGGGATTTCAATAAAAAGAGATTTTATTGAAATGGTTTGATATTGAAATGAATTTGATGGATTTGGTTTTCAATAAAAATGGAGTTTTATTGAAATGGTTAGGAATTGAAATGGTTTTGATGGAAATGGTTTTCAATAAAAATGTGTTTTTATTGAAATGGGATTTGGCATTACTGTTGGGAATATGTGGTTTGTGTTCTTGTTTCATGTACGAGGCATGGTTGAAATATGACCGAGTGCTTAGTGCCAAATGTTTAATGGCGCAATGGTAACTACTGGTACGATACTTGGTTCAGATAAGATCTTGTGCTTGGTGTCATTGGTGTAATGGAACATGGGAAAAAATTACCTTGTGATGACTTGGTGGATCGATGAGAGACCTCTAATGAGTATGGAACTGTCATAATGAAGCATGCATGGTAGGTAGCATGGGTTGGGAAATGGTTGGTTATTCCCAAAAGGGATGTTTGTGAAATGGTTCTAAATCATGTTTTGTTATTTTTCGGGAAAAAAATCTTTCACAAAAATTGGAATCATTTTATCTTGGAATGCCTTTGGTTCTGAATGGTTTTGGAAACTTGTTTATATTTAGTTATAAACTACTATTGTGAGAAAAATTTCTATAAAATGATTTTATATAAATGTGGATAACTCTTCTATCCAAGTGGCATGAGTAGGGAAGACATTTGGGAAAACCTTCTGAGTTTTATACTCACCCCTACTTTGGCACGTTGGTGCTTTTGCAGATGTTGTATCCCAGGACATAGGTAAAGGTAAAGCATATTATTGATAGTGGCTTGTGGTAATGCTTGGTAGATGTTGTGGATCATGGAACTTCTGGAGCATGGAGTTGTAGTTTCCTTCGAGAGTCTCGAGTTGTTCATCCATTGTGTAATATGATGCTTGGTTTGGTCTTCCATTGTTGTGTACTTTCATTTGGTTTGATATAAATGAAGTGTTTGTTGGTCTTTCACTTTCTCATGCATCGTATAGGGAATGTTTGGTTATGGTTGGTTTAGGAGTTTATTTCATAAAGGGTAAATCGTCCCCCAGTTGTAGTTAAAACCCAACAACATTAATTTACAACCTTTGGTGCCTTGGGGATGTCGCTTAAGGCCTCGTAATGACTTGTGGTTCTCTCAAGACAATGAGAATTTGTGGGTCATTACAAATGGTATCAACTAGTTATGTCCTTGACTAATACATGGTCATCGATGTTCTTGGTCTTGGAGTTGAAATTCATTCTTGTCTATTCCATGGGTCGAAATCATAGACAGGAGTAGGATTGTTGGAACTTAAAATGTATAGCATAAAAGGATGTAGATAACCCTTTTATGCTAAACTTCATGTTACCAGAGGGTTGGGTACATAATTGTTTTGGATACACTTCTAGAATCTTGGAAATCTCATTGTCATGGGTTTATCTAATGAGATGAACATGACATGAATTATAGAGGAATAATATCCCGTTAAGATTTCATATCTCATTGTAAATAATGATTTATGATTTCAGGCAAGGTGAAATTTTTTTAACAATGCAGAAATAGTTTTCAAGTAAAAGATTTTGAAAACCTGGTATTTGGTGTATTTTGAAGATGGTTTTATTATCAAAAAGAATGCAGAATGTTTTAAAAAATGGTTGAACATGGGAAAAGGGATGTTTTGTAAAAAAAAGTGTGATAGGCGATGTGATATAATTTGAAATGCTAAGCCATCAGTTGCTAAAGATTGTGATTGTCAATGTTTGAAGTTGGTTTAGAAAATGGAACTTGGTAGGCGTCATCGGAACAAACCCTAAGAGGATGTAGAAAATGTGGTTGCACTAGAATCAAGTGGGAACCAAGAGCTGGTTCAGAGTACTGTCGAGGATTTTCATGGTGTGTAAACGAGGAATTGAATGAATGAACCAAGGCATGTGGATCATACCATCTAGTTCATGAAGCAAAATCCACCGAACATTTGGGGTGATGTTGAACCCGAGAAGGCAGATATGTGGCATGTAGGATGAACCATATCATCGATTTCATCGGAACACCCTCAGAGCTCAAGGTCATGTTGGTGATGTATATGCTCGAGGATCTTGCACGTTAGTTGTGGGATTTAGCGGTGCAGGCTAAATTCGATGAAGGGCTTACATGGGAGGATTTTGAAGAACTGTTCAACTAACAATTTTATCCTCACACATTCAAGATCCAAAAAAATGGATTTCATCAGTCTGAAATAGGAGATCCTCTCTATCACAGAGTATGTGGTTATGTTCATGAATTTAGTCCATTTGTTTCACTAGAGGTTGTGGCAAGTGAATCTTTTAAGGCACACATCATCTAATCGGGGCTATGGTGGGAGATTCGATCGATGATTGTGGTTCTATGTATAACGTTTTATACAGAGATGGTAAATAGAGCGACTATTTCTGAATGTGACATACCAGGATCAATAGTTGGAGGAATGATGATACCTACGGGAAATAGTAGGAACTCAACCACTGGGAACAAGCAGAAAATGGATACCTATTTCTATAGTGCGAGAGAAAATCAGTACCAACCGATGGGATTAGTGAACCTTTCTCCATGACCCCAGTGAAAATCAGGATGCTTTAAATGTGGTTTGACTAACCACATAAAGTGAGAGTGCATGGAGAAAACTAGAGAGTGTCACAATTGCAAAGAAAATGTGGCATCTACAGTACTATTGTTGGAATGCTCTGTGGTCGGGTGCGCATGACCCTTCCCAGGTGTTGCAAGAATCATATGACTCGAAAGGATGAGGATAGCAGAGTCAGTCTCGTCAGCATCACCGAGCTAGCCATGGTGATTCTCGATATACCA
The DNA here is from genome assembly GCA_963277665.1 of Viscum album. Taxonomy (NCBI): domain Eukaryota; kingdom Viridiplantae; phylum Streptophyta; class Magnoliopsida; order Santalales; family Viscaceae; genus Viscum; species Viscum album. Next base: position 1,726,456,790 of record OY728119.1, on the reverse strand, counting down.
TGACTCCTCAACCTGGGAAATATCAATATGGCATCAAGGAGAATAGTGCAGCGACGAAGAATTTGTATGAAGCTGAGAATATGATTGTTGATGATCAGGTTCGACCATCTACAGTAAGAGGTACCATTCTTTTTAATTCTACCGTTGTGAAAGTGTTTTTTGATACTGGTGCATCACATTCTTTCATTGTTTCTCGTGTTTTTGACTTGCTATGTTTAAAAATGGAAATGATGCCTTCTATTTCGAAACTACAAACTTGTCTTGGTCAAATAGAATTTCAAGCCATTGTGTGTATAGATTTTGCTATAAATGTTTATGGATCTATGTTAAGATGGGACTTCTTAGTGTTGGAGATGGATGTATATGATGTAATCTGGGGTATAGATTAGTTGACAATGTTTAAGTATCATATCAACTGTTATAGTATAACAGTTAGTTCCATGACTGAGGACGACGTCAACTATCTCTTTAGAGGAGAGATGGTGGAAAATAATGGTTCAAATATCTTTTTGGCACCAATGGTGGGAACGATATCATACCAATTAGAAACGTTGAATTTGGAATCAATGAACAAGATCCAGGAAAATTGTTTTCCAGCTGTTGTGGATCAATTTCCAGATTTATTTCCCAGCAACTCCTTAGGGTTTCCATCTCTAAGGGAAGTGAAGTTTACGATTGATCTCTTTCTAGGGAATAGTCTTATTTCCCTTCCATCTTATAGGGTAACACCAACAGAGTTACAAGAATTGAAAGTGTAGTTAGAGGAGATAGAAATAAAGGGGTTCATTCGACAAATTACTTCTCTATGGGCAGCACTGGTTTTGTTTTTGAATAAGGAGGATTTAACTCTTCAGTTGTGTGTTTATTATCATAAGATGAACCAAGTTATGAAAAATAATAGATATAAACTTCCATACATTGATTATCTATTCGATCAATTAAGGGGAATTCAGTGGTTCTCCAAGATCGACTTTCAATCAGGAAATCACCTATTGTAAGTTCGAAAGGAGGACATTCCAAAGACACCTATTTGAAGCAGATATGGGTACTAAAAATATGTAGTCATGCCTTTCGGTCTAACGAATGCACTAGAGGTCTTCATGTATTTGATGAATCAGATATTTTAGCGATATCTATATTCTTTTTTTGTGGTTTTTTTGGATTATATTTTGGTCTATTCAAAGACAAGGGTTGATCATGAGGTGCACCTGGAAACCGTGTTACAAACATTGATTGATTATCATTTGTATTCCAAATTATAAAAGTTTGATTTTTGGATTCTGGAAGTACGATTCCTTGGCAATGTTATTTCTGAGAACAGAATTTCTATTAATCTTGAAAATATAGAAGTAGTTATCTCCTGGTAACCACTGAATTTTTTTTTCGAGATACGAATTTTTCATGGTCTAAATGATTACTACCGATGCATTGTGTGTGACTTCTCAGAACTAGATTCACCAATGATATCTTTGAAAAATAATAATGCTCCATTACAATGGATAGAAGAAAGTTCGATGTCTTTCCAGCAACTGAATGTTTGGCTTACATCGGCACCTATCTTGATCTTTCCATAATCACGAAAGAGGTATGTGGTGTATTATGATTCTTCAGGATTAGGGTTGGATTGTGTTCTCATGAAAAAATATCATGTGGTTTCTTATGGTTCAAGGTAGTTGATGGTGCATGAGAAGATTTACACAACACATGATTTGGATTTAGCTGCAGCCTTCCATGCTTTGAAAACATAGAGACATTATCTCTTTGGTGAGAAATTTACTATGTTTACGGATCACAAAAGCATGAAACACAATTTATCACATTGAGATTTGAATCTGAGAAAAAGGAGATGGATAGAGTATATCAAAATGTTTGAATTTAACTTCATGTACACATCGTGAAAATGAAATTCAGTGTCAGATGCATTGAATAGAAATTCATATGCTCAGTTTGAAAAAGATGCTTCAGGAAAATGGTAGTTGATGTCAGTCTTAGCCGACATGATTTTTTAATGTGAATACAAAGGTGATGTTGGTATTTTCTTTTAAACTATACTTGTTCCTGATTTAGTAAAGATGATCAAAGAAGAAAAAACATCTGATGCAAAATGTCTAGTTATATGTTCAAAACTCAATGGTGGGGAGACCATTGAGAGCTGGAAACTTGATGGGGGTTCAGTTTTGCGCTTTAGAGATTAGATGATTGTACCTATGGTTTGTCAGGAACAACTCTTTAATGCTTACCAACATTCAATATGTTTTGTACATCCAGGTATACAGAATATGTATAAGGCGTTGAAGGTGTAATTTTGGAGGAGCAACATAGAAAGGGAAGGTGGTCGAGTTTATCTCACGTTGCTTAAATTGTCAATAGGTTAAAACAGAGCATCGGAGACCAGCTGGTATGTTACAAAATTTACCTATATCAGTTTGAAAATGGTATTAGATAGCAATGGATTTTATTACCGGTCATCCACGAATGGTCCAGAAACACGATGCCATTTGGGTGATAGTGGTTCATCTAACCAAGTTGGCCCATTTATTCCAAATTCTTGAAACGAATACGGTGGAATATCATTCAAAAATCTATATCAAAGAAGTGTTAAAGAGGCATGGTGTACCAGTGTCTATATTCACATATAGAGACTAGAGGTTTACATCTCATTTTGGGAAATCATTACAAAAATCCCTTGGAACTCAGGTTACTTTGATCATGACGTATCATCCCCAGATGGATGGGAAATCTGAGCGAACAATACAATCGGTGGAATAACTATTTTGGGCTTGTGTAATGGATTTTGATGGCTCATGGGAGGATCATATAACCTTAGTTCAGATCTCATACAATAACAGCTATCAATCCTCGATATGCATGGCTCCGTTTGAAACATTGTATGGGCATCCTTGTCGTTCTCCACTATGTTGGTTGCAAATGAGTGAAACATCACTAGTCGGGCCAAGAATTATCCAAGAGTAAACCGAGAATATATAGTTGATTATAAAGAGGGTGGATATGGCTCAGAGTCATCAGATATTTTATGCATATCACAATCGATGACTATTGTCGTTTTTTGTGGGTGATCATGTTCTCTTGAAGATCTCTACAAGGCATGGACATCATTATTTCAGGAAGCAAGGAAAGTTATCTCCTAGATACATTGGTCTTTTCGAGATACTGGAACAATTTGGAGACTCGGAATATTGGTTATCATTGCCACCATGGTTTAGTTCGGTGCATAATGTGTTCCGTGTATCTTAGTTGAAAAAGTATCAGCCTGATCCTGACCATATGATAAGATGGGATCACATTGAGCTAGAGTCGGATGCTTTGTGGATACATATCCCGGTAAGGATTGTTGATAGGAAAGATAAATTCTTGCATGAAACAAATATCGGTCTAGTGTCGATTTTATGGTAGCATGGTAATATTTAGGAAGAGACATGGGAATGTGAAAAGGAAATGAAAGAGTAGTGGTCGAAACTCTTTCCGTTGGGTGAAGGTTTTCTACTTTCTGAGTATGGAAAGACCAATGGTGGGGGAGAATGTAGCACCCCCATTTTCTGGTATGTAACCCTTTATTGATGATTTTAATGGGTTTAATGTTAATGGTGATGAATGGGAGAGTCATGAAAACATTGAATGATGTTATATGGCGAAGGGGAATTCACACGGACGACGCACGATTTGTCTAAACTGTGCAGTAAAATAGTGCATAGTTGGTCTTGTAGGTAGTATATTCTGCATGGGCAGTGCATAGTTTGTCTAACCGTGTGGCCAAATCGTGCATGGAGGGCCTTTCGAAGCAGTGGCTAATGCCCAGTTAGAACGCAGTTTTTCTAATCGTGCGACAAAACCGTGTGCACACTTGTATGAGATCCTATAAAAGTGGATCTCACTCATTTTTTCCTCTAAGTTCCTCGTTTAAGCTTCTATGTAGCCATAACTCAGGATTTTGCTTCTCAAAAGGCCATAGAGGGTTCTCCCATCATTCCAGAGGTGATCTGAAGGCTTTTCATGTTGAATTGAAGCCGGATTCTTGAGGTATGTGACCGTTCTTCTTGATTCTTGATCGGTTTCTTAAAACTACTTAGATCCACTTCTCCAATTATCTTGGTTTCATATATTTACACCCGTTATGGGTAGATATATGTTTTTTAATGGAAAATATGATGTGATTTGGTCTTGATATTTCTAGGAGAAGAGATATAAGGCTGGTTTTTGGAGAATCCACCTGGGTTTCTTGAGCATTTTTTGACTATTGTGGGTTTCATCAAAACCATTGAGGTAGGAGGCTTCACTCACAACTCCTCTTGTTAGAATTGATTTTATTAGTTTCAAATTGGTTTATTTAAATTGTTTTGATTGGGAAAATCATAGAATAAATCTTCTTTTGTGATGATTTATGTTTTTGATGAAAATTTTAAATTATTGTGAATTGTTGTTCAAAGTGATTTGGCTCCTTGAATTTCAAATGTTGATTTTAAATTATGAGTGCTGAAATTGTAAATGTTTTGATGAATAATTGGTTTTCAATAAAAAGGAAATTTTATTGAAATGGTTTGAGATTGAAATAACATTGGTGGATTTCATTTTCAATAAAAATGGTGTTTTATTGAAATGGTTTGGAATTGAAATGGTTTTGATGGAAATGGTTTTCAATAAAAATGTTTTTTTATAGAAAGGGGTTTTGGCATTACCATTGGGAATATGTGGTGTGTGTTCATGATGCATGTATGAGGCATGGTTGAAATATAAACTTATGCTCAGTGCCAAGGGTTTAATGGAAGAATTTTAACTACTTTTACAATGATTGGTTGAATTATGACCTTAGGCATGGTGCCAAAGGTGTACTGGAACAAGGGAAACAATTACATTGTGACGACTTGGTAGATTGATGAGAGACCTCTCATGAGTATGGAACTGTCATAACGAAACTTGCATGGTTCGTAGCATGGGTTGGGAAATGGTTGGTTATGCTAAAAAGGGATGTTTATGAAATGGTTCTAAATCTTGTTTGGTTGTTTTTTGGAAATAAAACATGCTGGGAAATTGGATTCTATTGCTCTTGGAATTCCATTGGTTATGAATGGTTTTGGATACTTTTTATATATAGTTATAAACTCCTTTTGAAATTTTTTTATATAAAATGTTTTTATATAAATGTAGATAACTCTTATATCCTAGTGGCATGAGAAGGGAAGTCATTGGGGAAAACCTACAATATTTTATATTCACCCATGCTTTGGCACATTGGTGATTTTACAGATGTCGTATCCTGGGACACAGGTAATGGTAAAGCATCCTATTGATAGTGGATTGTGGTTATGCATGGGAGATTTTGTGGATCTTGGAGCTTGTTGAGCATGGAGTTGTAGTGTCTTTTGAGAGTCTTGAGTTTCTCATCTGATGTGTACATTGATGCTTAGTTTGGTCTTCCACTTTTGTGTACTTTGATATAGTTTGATATAAATGAAGTGTTTACTGGTCTTTCATTTTTTCATGCATTGTTTAGTGAATGATTGGTTATAGTCAGTTTATGGGTTTATTTATTAATGGGTAAATTATCCCCCAATTGTACTTGAAACTCTTCAGCATTTGTTGTCAACCTTTGTCACATTGGGGATGTCGCTTACGGTCCAGTAATGACTCGTGGTACTCTCAAGCCAATGATAATTGGCGGGTCATTGCAAAAATAATAATATTGTTATGATTATTATTTTTATATTAATTATTATAAATCTAATAGGGGTTATTTTAGAGAAAATAAAAAAAGAGGAGGGGAACAATTGGTGTAGCATGACCCCTTCCCCCTTGGCTCTCCCATGGGTGGTACACCACCCTCCTCTCTTGGATCCCTCTATGTACGCATGATCGTGATGGTTACAACATGATAGATGTCTGACTTTATGATGTAAGTCATTCTCCATGCGTTTCATTATTCGCATTTGATATTTTGGCTCTCTGTCACCTAGTCTCCATTAGTTCAAAACCCTAAATTGAGGTATTAATTTTGTTTCTTCTTTTCTCACAACATTAAGTGGTGTAGAAGATGACTCGGGACCCATTGGTCTATATTCTGATGAACGCCACTAAAGGCGAAGCAATTCGACTTGATTTGATTCACCACTATCATATTATGGTTCGTCTTTATACACATTAATTCTTTTTCACACAACTTGAATTATGTTCTTATGGTGTATTTGGGTTTCTAATGATTAATTTGGTGTGTAGAGGTTCTCGACGAACAATCTTGGGTTCTAGTTTTTTCTATTAATGTTTTTGCGTTTAATTATGAGTGTGTACGTGAAATTGTTGAGGTGTTTGTATGTGAGAGGATGGTAGTTCAAGAAATAATATATTTGATCAGCCAATTGCATAAGGTAAGGTACTCAACATTGCTTAATTAATAAAACATATTATTTTTTTTGTTACTGCAGTGGATATGTTTGACTGTAAATAATGAATTAATGGTTTATTGGTATAAAATGGTTTGAAAGTTTGCACAGTCAATTTTTTATTACAAAACCCCTCCAACGGAGGTGTACTTCCTTCAATACTAATATATAGTGATTATATTGATATGTTAATTTAGATTTATACTATGTTTTTTTCAATTTTCACCATTACATGTTGACGCACTTGGGTTAATTGATAATTATGTGTATTGGATGGGATAAATTGAGATAATCAATCATGGAATTAATTATTTCATACTAAGTGGAATCTTTAATATAATTAATTGTGGATTAATTATGTGACATGAGATTGAAATATAAATAATTAATTTTCATATTAATTATTAGAATTCAGTAGGATAAATTGAGATAATTAATTTTAGAAATAATTATGTTCTTTGATGTTGGAATATAAAAATTTAATTAGGGGATTAATTATAATTTAATGAATTTGATAATTAAAGTAATTAATCATTGGATTAGTTGTGATATGTTTCTTTGCATAATTGATGAAAATTAATGGTGTACTAATTATGTGTTTTTGATGTAATGTTTGGGAAAATTAATTGTGGAGTTTTAGTTTTGGAATGAGATTTTCGTTAATAGATTAATTTATTGATGAATTAATTAATCGAAATGTGGACTCAGCTAATTGTTGGGATAACTAATGGATTTTGTATGATTCAGTAATTGATTGATTATTAAGGGAATGGGTGTGTATTATTCATGGTGAATTAATTATTGGGATTGTATTAATTAATCTATGAATAAATAAATGATTGAGAATGTGGAAATATGAAATGATGTTCTAGAAAAAAAAATATATTGGGACGTAGAAATGGTGTTCCCCCCCAATAGTTATTAGATTGCGTAAATGATTGATAATTTGGTTGTGAGACATGTTGTTCTAGACAGATGGAGATATTTGGACATGGACAAGGCATTCCTCCCTAATAGTTATCTATGATCTTAGACGTAAGGTGTTAGATATGGAGATCTACACCTCATGTGATGTTTGGTGGTATAAATGGTGAGATACACTAGTTGAGATTAGGTTTAGACATGGTGATCTACACTAATTGTATACATATCTGAATTAGATATTAGGTTCTATACATGGAGTTCTACACCAATTATATACGATAATAAATAAATGTGATTTGATTGAGACATCTAAATTAAATATGAGATAAATTTGATTAAATAAAAAATTACTATAGTGATCAGAACTTATACATGAGTAGAAGTGTGTACTAGGTTATGATATTACCTAGGGAACACTTCGGGCCCCAGTGTGAGCCTATGTTAGTATTGAGGTATGGGAAACTACAAGAATCATGGAGATAATATAAGATTAATTAGAGAATAATTTTTATATTTCAAACAAGTATTTATTCTCGTTAAATATGATTTTATGTTTCTTATAATGATTTCTATTACAGATATGACCCAAAGAATTTAGCACCATCAAGTGTCCCTTTGGATCCTTGATGAGTTGTTGGTTATTAATTCTGCTCCGTTATTTCCTTGTTATATATTCACTTTTTTTGATATATTTCATTTTCTAGATTGAGCATGACAACTGGTGGTCCTGATCTACTAAGACTTATATCTCAAACCTTATTCAAGAATCCATTTAAATGGAATAGATAAGTCTATTATCTTGTTTATATGATAGTGGATCTTTTCTTTTGGTTGTTTTTAATACTTGGTAGTTAGGAGAAAACAACTGAGTGAGAGGTCAGGACACTTGTGGATATCACCCTCAAAGATTTGAGTATTTACTTTATATATATATATTGTAATGTAATTCATAATGTTTTGTTTATGACTTTTCTATATGTATCATAATGATATGCATGCATAGTATAAACTAGATTAGGCCATTTTCATTATACAGCTGACTATTACTTATATTTGCATATGTATTTGTCAGGTTTTATTATCAAGTTCATATATAAACTCTTAATATAAGGGTATAGTCTCATCACTGACTCTTTATAGACCCTTGATTCTATTCGTTAACCTCTTGCATATGTGGAGATGCATTAATGGTCATCCGAAAACAGATCCGACTACTGGTTCGGGGTTAAGCTGAGTCGTGACATTATAAAGTGGTATCAGAGCACTAATTTCCATTATTTTTCAATTGTCTTTCTGATTTGGTGTTGATGTACAAACGAATATGAAACTTTCAGTGCTCATTTAATATCCATTCCTAGGATTGATCACCCCACAAACAGAAAATGACCAAGTGGAAAGGAATGGGAATTGACATTTATATTGTTCTTGGTTTCATTATATTTGATTTCACCTTCAGTTACTGGTGTATTTTCCACTACATATTTATTTTTAGTAGATAGAAAATTTTCCTTGTCTAAATATGGAAATTAAAATTCGTTATATGCATCATCTTACGCACTTAATGATTCATATTCCATACATATCATATGCTTTGTAGTCGCATTAGTAGGATTCCTGCTAATTTTGACTGTGTTCCTTTAGTGTAATTACATGTTTTTATCATCTATAGCATTTCTTCTTTTATAACATGTTTATATGATTATATTGCACACTGCCTTTGTTATTAGCATGTTTTTATGTTGTTCCATGCTTCTCAGTTATAACATTATATTGTGTTGATTCTTATGATAACATGTTAGATATGTTTTTATGTGTAAAACAATACATGGGTAATAATAGATTGATTGAATTTAAAAAGGGATCCAATTTATGTTATAATGTTTATGGGTTCCTTATAACTAAAATAAGGTAACCTATGTATTAAAATGATTGAAAAAGTGGATACTAAAGTTAAAATGATAAATGGAAATTCCATGTGATAAATGGGAGTCAAATGCCAGTGGTAAGGTGTATGGGTTCCTTATAGATTGGTAAATTTCCACCCATGTGACTAAATATAGTACAACCATAGTGTGTTAGAAAACAAGTATAAATGAAAAAATATTTAGTTTTTTGAAATAAACTATTATTGGATTTCTTTTTTAAGAACCTAGATTTGAATAAATGGAAGCCTTAGAGGTAACATTTTTTTAAAGGAATATTGATACTACATTGCCTATTTAAATTTAAATGACACCAAATGTTATGTGTTAAACAGGAAGATTGTTATAGTTTTACAGTGTTGTCCATGTGGTGTTTATTGGAAACCAAGTTCCTTATTTTGGAAGTGAACTTGTTGGTTTGATAAATTTATTTACGATTCTTAGAGGATGAAATGATTTATTAAAATGGGTTAAATAATGTGAGAATTTGGTCCTAGTGAGTTTTGTTTTTCATGACCAAGAGAGAGGGTCAACGTGTGTACATTGGGTGGGTCTAGCCTATGGTAGGTAGCACCCTTATAGTTTGAGATTATTTGATTCCACTATGATATTTTGATGTTCGTAAAATTGAGTGATGTAATCCCAAGAAGGACTTCAATTTTTAAATGAAATAAATCCATGTTTTTAGTGGTTCTTGTTGTATATTGACTCTTGATGAGGGAATACGCATTGGAGAATTCTTGGTTCAACATTTCAGACATTCCTTAGTCACAGTTTGCCATTAAAAATGTCTTTTGGATAAATATGGAGTAATTTTTTTTGGAATTAATGTAAGTTCAAGCCACTACTCGGGATGAATTTTGTAACTCGAGTGGTTCAAAATTCCAATAAGTTATTGTTTCGTCTTTCAAGTGAGATGACATGGTGAGCATGATTTTTGGAACATCACAAGTGCATTTATGGTGTTTCTAATAAAACGTGCTTATGAGAAGCTAGTATTCTCTTTGATGACATGGACACCTCTAAGGATGGTAGTTACACATCTATAGGTGTTTGGAAGAGTTTTAGTGGGAATAATTTGAGGAACAACGATGATTTGTGTGATACAAGCATCATGGTTTGGTTAATGATATATTTGTAGGAGTAGCTAGAATACTTTTGTATTAAATTAAACGATGATAGTATTACTGATCTTTTGGTGACCTGAATTTATTATTTATTTGCTCTAATGAATAGGATGAGAAACTCCCCTATATTGACCTTGTTTTGGAGGCACTATTATAGTTTCGGTCACACGTTGTGCTGATGTTTTAAATGTTGTTTTCCATGATGAGATATTGTATAAATTTTGTTTTACGTGGGATCTTTTATTTTTTGGGTGACACACTCATTCATTCTAGGGAACAATAGTCTTTTAAGTATCCTTCTGATAGATTGACTCAGGATGGTCATCAAAGGCCGAGTAAGGATTTCAGTGTACATGTGGTTGGTGATGAATCATTTTAAAGGAATATTTATAGTTAAAGGGAGAATGTTGGTGTTTAGGTTTGGCGTTGTATTTCAAGGAATGGTTTTTGGTTTTTAATTTGACCATTATATGATAATACCATTTCTGGAAAGAACCAATTTGTGGATGGATGAAGAGGTGATGAATTATCATGTCTCTAGTTTTTGGTCCTGGTTATGTATTATTTTGATGTTTTGGTTTGAAATATGAGTGTTGGAACATGTTTTTAAAGTCTTAATCTGTTAATATTGTGATTTAGTTAAGGTGTTTGGGGGGTATAGAAATGAAATGTGGTGTTTAGAAATGCAATGTGATCATTCAAAAAAGGCATTATGACCTTGGTGGGTTAATTTATGTTGTATTTGTTTTTGATGGATTATTAGTGATGAGTTGTTTTTATGTTGGTTTGATTGAAATTTCCTCTAATTTTTAACCATGTTAAAATATGAATGTTTTTGGAAATTTTAATTTTTTTGATGGGTCGGTTGGAAAACCAATCCTTAGGATGAAGTTTATTGAGTTGCAATATTTTAAACGTGTTTATATCAGGCAAGGATAAAAGGCTTGAGGAGTTTCCCTGATGACTAATTTGAATTAGGGAGCATCTGAATGGGAAAATTTATGTTTTAATGGAACTGTTGAGATCCAACAGTTGGTGCACATCCTATTAAACCATGTGGCCTACTATATAGAATTTCTCACCTTAATTATGGGAGACATAGGTGCTCTAATGGTCTATGCATGGTTATGCAAACCATGCGGAATAAATTGTGTGCAGTGAGTGTCTTTAATAGAGATACTCGCATGGTCTGTGCATAGGTATTTAAATTGTGTAGGATAGACCTTAGAGGTGGGTTCCTTATAGAGATGGTTTTGAATGGTTGGTGCCCTCTTTTCTAGAACATGTGGGCTAAACTGTGCAGCCTACCATCTTTTGGGTTTTAAGTAAAAATTATTTAACTAAAATCATGGTTAAGTGGAAATTAATTTATTTGTACTAAACAAGGTTTCATTTATTTAAATCAATGTTGAGATAATTTAATTAAAAGATATTTATTTAGATTTTTTGTTTATTTAAATTTAGGTGAATTGAATTTAATTAATGGAGTAATAAATTTGAATTTGTGGTTTAATCAAATTAAATTCATCTTCTTGGATGAATATATTAATTTTATGAAAAATGGGGGTGTTATTTAATTAAATTTAAATGTGACAAGTTAATTAAATAATGATGAGTTATAGAATTTATTTAATTTAATTTATTGGAGGATAATTTAATTAAATGATTTGTAATGGGGTGGTTATGGGGTTTATCAAAGTAGGGTTCAAATTAAATGATAATAATAATAATATAGTTATCATTATTAATAAAATTATTATATTTATTATATTAATTCATATAATTATAAATGAGTTGTTTGTTGGAGAAGAGAAATAAGGATGATTGGAACAACAAGTGTGGTGTGACCCCTTCCCCCTTGGCTCTCCCATGGGTGGCGTACCACCATCCTTATTCAGATCCCTCTATCCACACCAGATCATGATGGTTCTTTCATGATATTTTTCTGTCTCAATGATCTAATTCCTTCTCCAATATTTTCATTATTTTGATCAGTTCAGTTGTATCTCCATATCTTAGTCTCTATTAGGATGAAACCCTAAACAGAGGGATAAATTTGTTTTATTTTTTCTCCAAACAATAGGGGGTGCAGAAAAATGCCTTCGGTTATGTTGGTCTATATTCCAATGTTTACCATTAAAGTAGAAGTAGTTTAGCTCTATTTTGTTCCCTTCAATATTATTTGGGTAAGGAATTATACCTAATAATTGGATTCTCACCCCTTAAAATAGGTACTTATGTTGTATTTGAGATGTGGTTGATGAATTTGGTTTGTGTTGGTCCTCAACACACTAATATTGGGTGGTGGTTGTTTTAGTTGTGGAATTTTTATTATTTTTGAGTTCTCTTTAACTATTGTTGAGGTGAATGTATTTGAGAAGATCACTGTTTATGTTAAAAGGCATTTTTTCAACCAATTCCTTGATGTAGGGTCGTCAATATTTGATAATTAATAAAACTCTGGATTTTTTTATTATTAATTTCGATGGGTTGGAATGAAAATAGTTAATGAATTGATTATTTTTATAAAATTATTTAAGAGATTATATAATCACATTTTTGTAATAAAACCCCTCTAATGGAGGTGCACTACCATCATGTAAGAAACATTGTAATTAGGTTAATATGTTTGTTTAGATTTCTTTTCTGTGCTTTTCTATTTCCACCCTTACATGTTAAAACACATGGTTTAAGTTGAAATTTTGAGTATTGGACTGGATAAGTTGAGATAAAAGATCTGGGAATTAATTATGTGATTTTAATTTTATTTGTTAAGATAATTAATGTTTGATTAATTATTTTCCTTGAGATTGAAATTGAGATAATAAATAAGGGAATTAATTTTGTGTATTGAGTACGATAAGTTGAGATAATTAATTTTTGAATTAATTATCTTTATTATGATGGGAATATAGATAATTAATCAAAGGATTAATTATAAGATAATGAATTCACTTATTATGATAATTAATGTGTGGATTAATTATTTTATGTTTCTTTAGATAAATGGAGAAAATTAACTGCGTATTAATAATGTTCTTTTTCAATAATGTTTGGGATAATTAATTCTGGAAAATTAAATATGGAATGAGGATTGTGTTAATAGATTAATTAATTGATGAATTAATTAATAGAATTATGGGATTTATTAATTATGGGTTTATTTAATGTATTTGGTATATTTCACTAATTGTTGAATTATTGAGGGAATGGGTGTGGATAAATCATTCTGAATTAATTATTAGGATTGGATTAATTGATTTATGAATTATCTAATGATTGACAATATCGGTGCTAGTTTTGACTTTTTAGACCAATGAAGAATATGGTACTCAGACATGGTGTTCCACTCGAATAGTTATCAAATGATGTAAATGATTGATATTATGTGTGATAGACATGACATTCTAGACCATTAGAGATGATGGGACTTGTACATGGCATTCCTCCCATATAGTTAACTATGATCTTATATGTTAGGTCTTAGATAAAGAGATCTACACTATATGTGATGTGAAGTGGTAGACATGGAAATCTAGAGCAATTGATATTATGTGTATACATGTTATTCTACAGTAATAGTTTAAATATATGTAAGGGTGATTATGTGGTAGATACGATGTTCTACCAAAATATAATATGATATGAATGAATTATTATTTTAATGAGACATATGAATCATAACTGAGTTATGTGTGACTAAATAAATAAAATTTTAGAATGAATAGAATTTTGACATGAGTAGAAGATGGTATTGGGTTATAGAATTTTCTAGGGAACACATCGGGCCCCAGCATGAGGTGAAGTTATTATTAAGGAATGGGGATCCATGGGAACCTTGGAGATAAAAAATTATTAAAAAAATAATAATTGGTAAAGTGCTATTTGTTATTTATTCTTGATAGATATTCTTGTATGATTATTGTGTGGACTCTTATTCTATCTCTGGGCTAAATCATGTATCGCCCTTAGGTGTCCCTTTGGAACCTGGATGGGTTGTTGGTTATTTAATCAATTCTGTTATTTCCCTTTAATATGTTAATTATTTTTTGATAAATTGAATTTTATATATTGATCAAAAACATTGATGGTCCTGGACTACTAAGATATATATCTCACACTCTATTCACGATGTTGTTTCACTAGGTTACCTGATTATATTTTCTTATTTGCAGGACTGTGGACCATTGCATATGGTTGTTTATTATACTTGATAGTTTGGACAAATGGACTAAGCAAGATCTTTGAATGCTCATAGAGATCACCCATGGGGATTTTAGTATTTTCATTATATCTGTATTGGAATGTAAAGAATTATGTTTTTTAGCTACATTCTGATATGTAGGACCATGACATGTAATAATTTAATAAACTCACGTCAGCCATTTTATTTATATAGTGGACTATTACTTATATTTTCTTTATTTGTTGTATAATTTTATTATATACTTTCTTTGTACACTCACAATATGAGGGTATAGTCTTCCCACTGACTATCCATATACCCTCACTACTATTCTGTTACCTCATAGGTACATGGAGACAGGCTTGATATCATGTGGTGATCGGTCTGGCTACTGGTTCGAGGGTAATCCAGGTCGGGATGTTACAATATGGATCATAGAGGATATAAGGGATTAAAAACATCATTCTCAATGTAGGTATAACCATTTTAGTCATACTAATAAATTAGGTGTGATAGATAAACCTATCATATATATATATATTATGATAACTAACTCAATGCATGATAAATATCCATCCAATATAATGAAACCATGATAGACAGAATATCTGTTGGATGATCTTTTTTAATTTTTAGACCCATTGAATTTTTTTATTAGAAAAATATATTTATAAAGAAACATAAAAAAACATGAAATAAGAGAAAAATATTTCTTCATAGAATTATATTAGATAAATACTATAGAAGGAATGAGATTTGATATCCTATATATCAATAATGGTGTAAGATGAACATAGGTCAAGACATAAATAAATGATTTTTTGAGTCATGTGTGTGGGAAAATCCATCATTCTCATAATTTCAATTTAAGAAATGAATCAATTCATTTCCAATCCTTTTTATATTTGAATTTATTTAATATTATAAACTAAATCTCAAAGTATCCTATAAAATCATATTAGTATATTATTGTTTAATATTGGTGGCATAATGAAAACATTTAACAATTATGAAGAGCATGAGGATCACATGGAAATAATTGATTCATAATTAAAAGGGAAATGTATTTAATGTGAAAATTGGAAACTGTGGAATTTAATTTAATGAGCATTCTTTCATGGTCAATATTATCTCATTGCATGAAATATATTTTGATATTTTTATAAAAAAGGATGTATTATATATCCTTCTCGAATGAATATTAAATTTTGGGTATTTATTTAATATTCATTAAGGTTATTTAAGAGAATATCTGATTATTATATAGTAGTTTCTGCTAGTATCCTTTTAGAATTAATATTAAGAGAAAACGTCCAAGGATTCTTCAATAAAATTTATTTTCCATTTTTCATTTTTTATACAATTACATTGAATGTGTATGAAATGCTCACATAGTGCATATCTAGGTAGTATAAAAATCTTCTAAATAATTTTAAAAGAAATAAAATTAATATATATAGAATGATTTATGGTTTCCCATTAATTTTATTTAAAATATAAATATATATATTATTCTAAATGTTTTTGAATTCTCATTAATTTTTTTTCATCGTCCCTTAAATAAACGATATGTTAATTTTCATAAAAACAACCTTAATTAGTGTTTAATAAATAAAAAATATTTTTAATTATTTATGAAATTATAAAAAACCTATCCCATGTAAAATATATTGGTAATTTTCCAACCTATAATGAATGGTTCATGAATAATACTTATGGAGGAATATTTTCTCTATGGTTAGATTTACTAATTTCCATTTTAATCTTATGTATCCTATACAATTTCCCATACCGAGGGATGTTTTCCTTGATTTTTAATTGTTTAGAACTAGTTTTTAATGCATTTTTTGGATTATGATCCTTTGTTTCGGTCATTGATCATACTCACCGCTTTAAATTTTATTATTTTACATTGAAATGATTTTTCCATTTTGGAGATATTATTCAAATTATATTGATTTAGGATTTATAATTTATAAATCCTATTGTATTGGTTATAAATTTGGGTGTTTAGTTGCAAATTTTCAATTTCCACAATGAGAAATTTCAGTCCGAATTCAATTAATTAATTGATTATGTTGAGTTTTCTAAAACCATCACGGATCCCATTGGACCCATTAGTGGTTAAGAGACTAGATGTAAATGGAAACCCATGGGGTTTCCAACACACATAAACTGATGATTTAATTTATTGAGAAATTTTTGAGTAATGGAATATGGAAATTTTTTATAAATGGGATTATGAATTAGTTTGAATAATGGGTTATGAAAAAAGATAATTTTTGATATAATATTGGAATCATGTTCTCTTATATCAATGAATTATGTGAAAAATGAGTTGTGGGATAAGAATTTATTCTTCAAATACCCACATAGTTCCATAAAAAAAATATAAAATCCAATCAGATATATAATTAATTTCATGTGATCATTGAGTTTTGGGACTAGGTGTGCTGCTAAAAATTCACAAGGCATGCCAGAATTCTACTCTTGGTTTTCAATATATGAATGTTATATTCAAATTATATGAATAATTAAATCCCATTAAATAATGGTTTTTCAATTTTCATTTGATGTTTTATTCAATCATCTATTATTAGATGAATATGATATGTTTTTATCAGTTTTCACTGTTAAATTGGGGGGGGGGCTATATGGTTTATTTAAGAATCTTAAATGTGGAGATTGATTACTTAATCAATTTTACATTTTCATTTTTACAAATATATACAAAATTATAGAATGGATATTACATTATATATTATTAGGGGTCTGCTAATTATTTTTACTCACACCATAATCAGGATATCTATTTGGTACCAAAATATACATCATGTTTTCATGAATGTATTAGGGAAATAGAACTATGTTTGCGGGATGACTTTGGGATTTTGGATGGAGTATGGATGAGTGAAAAATACATGATATCAGGACTACCTGAGAGTTTTCATTGTGTCCATATTTTTTAGATTTCTTTTTTCACATGGAATCTATATGTCTTGACATGTTTTCCATAATTTTTTATATTCATTTTCAATGTTTTTTATTTACCTATGATGTTGAATGAGTATTAAATATTTTATATTAACCATTTACTATATTTTATTTATTTCCATGGATGTAATGTTTTGGTAAATATGTCATCATATGAACCAGGTAACTATATAATTAACATTTTTATTTCGATTAAAACTTACGATTAATATAATAATTTAAAGTTAAGGGTGACACTTTTTCTGATATCATTCTCTACAAACAACAACGGGGTTCTCTGAAATCATACATTTCACACAGCATTGATTTATACGGATAAATAATACAATAATATAATTATTGTTTTAAATGGTAGTTAACACCTAGCCATTTGAATGGTGGGAATGAATTTTATAAACAGAATTTTAAAATATTGTTTCAAAATGTTTAGCTGATGATGCATTGATTACCACATTTACTAGAAATGTAAATACAAACCAATTAAATATAATGGATGAGTTTTTATGAAAACCTATTTAAAAAAGAATAATTGTGTTTTCATATCACAATTTACATATTTTTATTTAATGAAATATATAATTATATATATTTAATGTATTTTTTTAAATTCATCTTATATGTATTCTAGATATGACATAAGAATACATTCATTTTTTTGGATAAAAGAATTATTTTTCTGATAATATAGTTTTACTAACTTTTGATAACGAACCCTTTTTAAATATTTTTTTGAACCCTTTATATGTTCTATTTGATAAAATTAACTTTTTATTTAGAATCAAAAAATTTAAATGTACATTTGATGAAATTTTTTATTTTTCAGCTAAAGTTAATTTTATAAGGTTTAGAGAAAAATAATACATTTTAATTCAAAACAAACTTTTAATCTAATTTAATTATATACATTGATTGTACTTTTAATTTGATCTAAAGTGTAATTGGTTTATATTTTTATCTTTTAATGTAATTTTGGTAATTGGTCGTAATTTTACATTGAAATTGTACATAAAAACAGGTTAATAATTTGTCAGTTTTAGTTCTTAAAAACACATTTTTTGGTTTGAACAATGGGAATTAATTTTAAATAAATTTTTCTAAAACTTTTGTGTTTTGAATTAAAAAAAATGGATTTCATGGTTGGAATCATGAGGTTTAAATTTGGTAAATATGTACCTTTTATTTTTAGATATTATGAATAATAACATTTGTAAATATTGTATTTACCATGGTTAAATAATAAATCCAGTAAGTAAGGGTAAAAAATAATATTAAATTACCCTAACATATTTTATAACCCTATTTGATGAGATATTTCTGATCATGGTAATCCTTGTGTCGATTTTATTTCCCCATCGATCCAATTATATGTGAAAAATACCATTAATTACTTTTAACATCATGTTAAGGAAAATATAACATAAACATATAACCTTTACTAAAACAATTTTTATATCAAGTAATATATGTTATATTTTCAACTATAAATATTCATTATAAATATAAAAATATTTCCAATGTCATTGTATTTTATTTTTAAATTATAAAGATCAAATAAATAAATATACTTATGAAACATTGATGATGTACTGATTAACTTATTAATGACTGATTCAATGAAATGAAATTATAAATATTAAAATGAATTTATTTTGAAAATTTTTATATCATACACGAATATTAGTGATTTTTAGGACTTGTTATATTTTAATTCACGAAGTTTGTGTTGAAATATTCAAGTTGTTATGTATTTTTTTAAATGTCATGATATGAATAGTATAAAAATTGACAAAAATGAATTTTAAAATAAATACTATTTTAGTAAATGATATAATAGCTCTACAAATCTCATATTTGGTAAAATGACTTAGATAATGCTTTAAATATCATTATTGAACTACTTGAGGTTCTATTTTCATTTTATGGTAAATATATTAACCATATATTATAAATATACAAGAAGACATGGTAATAGTAAATTTAGTTAACTAAGGCTTAAATCTAAATGATAAGGATGAATTTGAAACCAAACCATGTATAAAACCAACTGGTTGAGAGTATTTCCAACAATACTCATATTATCATCAAATGGAATGAGTTTTGGACCATTGTAAAATTGATATTTTTTTTATAATTAAATAATCTTTTAAGACATTGCTAATGTACCCCTCCTCCTGATTATAATAGGCCACCAACTCAAACCACTTACTCACACCTCTCAAGACCCTCCTCTCATCAAAAATGTATTAAAATAATCTCCCAACATTCCTCCTTCATTATAGAATCTTTACTATAAGAATAAGGCAATTTAAGAAAGCATTTTGGTTCAAATGAAAGGGAGTTACCTATTTTATGAAGTAGCGACTTCTCTAAAGTGCGTTTCCAACATTCTACATTCTCACTCGCTATTGTATTATTATTATTTGATTACCAAAAAACCCCATTATCCTCA
The DNA here is from genome assembly GCA_963277665.1 of Viscum album. Classification (NCBI taxonomy): domain Eukaryota; kingdom Viridiplantae; phylum Streptophyta; class Magnoliopsida; order Santalales; family Viscaceae; genus Viscum; species Viscum album. The sequence goes on along the minus strand of OY728119.1, from coordinate 1,726,436,796 downwards.
ATATAATATGTTGTTTTTATGTGATGGATTACAACTAAAATTACACACAGCTCCATATAATCGATTTAGAACATACTGTTTCTTTGGATGGTGAACTACTGCCTCACAAAATGATGATTGTTCGATTAGCTCCTACCGCCACTAATTGTCGTCATTATGGTGGAACTATACTTATATGAAATAAATTATGTTCATGTTTCCTTTATTTTTCTTTAATTTTTATATACAACATACAGTCAGGATATTCATTATGCGTAAACATTATAATTTCATTTGGGGAAGCATTGACTACTGCCCCCTCAAAGTGATATGACCCCTTCATTCCATACATAGAAAGTATAAAGGATGGAGTTAATGAAATTATATAACACATATAACATATTATATTATAATGAAATTATAATATACCTATGAATCATTATGTTTTCATTCCATGAAATATGATATAGAAATGAAAGTAGCGTTCATGCGTACTTACGGCTTAACGTCTCCATGAACAATGCATTTTATTTCATATCTTCAAATTTTATGGAATATGATATTGAAATATATATTGAATTTCACGACCCGTCCCCCAGGGCCCATACCGTGACTACCCCAAACCCTCCTTCCATTGGCTAGGGGGTGGAAACTAGCACCAAAGGAGTATTCTCTAAAAAAGGAAGACATTGCCTTTATGACCTATAAACACATGCAACCAAACACACAGCAAGATATGAACACAAGTCAACTGTATAGTAAAAAAGTGAGTATATTGAGTAAAATGGGGGCCATAATACAATCCCAAAAGGAATGTTCACATACAATTGAACAGGAATAAAACTGAAGAAAGAGAAAGGAAACTACTAGATCATCAATCGAGGTTCCTACCTGAAGGGTAGGTACCGATCGCCTTCTCACCACTCTATGTCCACTCGTCTCCTCTGTGTACCGACATGTTGTATGGTCAAATTCTATGTACTGTCCAGTCTTAGTACTCTCATCCTCAGTCAGTGTTGTTCATAGTCTACATCCAACACAACACGGTGCAGGAATAGCACGTGTAGGGGTGAGTATAACGTTACTCAGTAGGGACCACGAGACTCTCTAGGTCTCACAAAAACCATCAAAGATGAATCAAAAAGTATGAAATCAATATATAAACTTATGTAGGTATATGGACATAGTTATACCTAGGTTATCAAATAATCCATCTGAATCATGATGAAAAACAAAGAGGTACTGACCAATCTCACACCAAGATATATTCTACAGTATCATCAAGTAACATTCTTAGTCACAACGTTGAACACCTCAGCAGCTGGAGAAATCCCCCTCAATCAATTATAGTGGGACTGTCGCATCACATGAAGGTGTTTCCTACTGATCATGGACTGCTGAGGTACTCCTCCTGTTGAGTACCATGGGTCTATCGCGTCACCAAGGCGCTCTCTACCATGGGTCTGCGGCATCACCAAGTTGCTCCCCACTGGGCCTGCTGAGGTACTCCACCTATCGAGTATTGTGGGTCTGCCTCAAAACCATGGTGCTCCCCACTGTGGGTCTACCGCGTCACCAAGGTGGTCCCCACTGGGCCTGTCAAGTCACTCAGTGTCGAATCAATCAGTAGCCATCATGTCTCATCCAACCATTGGGTTCCTGCACTATGCTCGTGCGTCTCTTGGAGGATCCGCTCCACAAGCTACTGGTCTATACTCCAATTGCCACGAATTCCCACGATTAAGTATATCAATGTTCCACCACATCATATGGGTCTCAACGCAATAGACAGAGTGTCAATCAGATTCTTGGTCTTTGTGTTATTATCCTTTTAGTCTCAGGGGCCCAGTGGGATTTGTGCTCGATCCAACCTGATTTTTCCCCATATTAATCCAAAAATACAGTGGGGTATACTCAAAGGGACCATCACGATCCAAGATTTCTAGAGCTGGTGAAGTTTTATCAAACATACATCAGGTTCAAATATTATTTCTAAAATAAGTAAATGGGTCGTAGTGGGCCAATGTCTAGTCTAACCTGGTCGGACTTACCCAGCCCGACCCGTAGGGTTCCACAAGGTTGTGGGATAGCTATGGGTACTAGGAGGGAACATGCCAGATGTGGGTACTGCAAGGGGGTGGACCGACCGCGAGGTCAGTGACCATCCATGAGAGCGTCGACTAGCCAGGAGGGCGGTAGACTGACCATGAGGGAACAAACAGGCTGTGGGGGCATGTACCAGCAACGAGGGTGGTGGACCGGCCACAAGGGTGGCGAACCGGCCACGTGGGAGGTGAAAAAGCAATTGGTCAGTGGTTTGGTTGTGGTTCGGTGGTCTGACCATGGGTTGACGGCTCGGCTGGCCACGGGGTGGCACCTTTTCCTACCACGGGGTATCGCCTCTACCCTAGGATAGCGGCTCGGCCGGCCGCAGGGCGGCATTCCGGCCGTGGGCAGGTGGATCAGCTGCCCTTGGGCGGCGCCTTGGCTGGCCTCAAGGCGGCTGTCTGGCCGTGGGCCGGCAGCTGGGCCGGACGTGAGTCATCACAGAGCCACAGATGGCTGCGGTGGCCGCAGTCGACGCAGAGACCATGGGGTGGCAGCGGTGACCGCAGGGCGGTGCAATTTCACTATTGCCATCATTGCAGTTGGCGGCAGTGTTGGTCGTTGTTCTCATGCCCCAACCTATGATGGTTTCCATCCTCATCCATCACAAATAACATCACAAGATTTTCAGAAGGGTTGGGCCATGTTGGTTTGGAATGTAGCCTTGATTTTGGGTGGTAGCATATGGCTCAACAAGAAAGAGGAACGTCAAGCTTACAACATCCTGCAACATTTTATTCCCAAACTGAAAAAGAAACCAAGGTAAGAATACATGAAAATTATTATCATGCAAATAAACCCCCTACGTTGTTCGCTTTATGATGTTGGCCCAAGAAGGTAGTATGGTCATCGATTCACCATAGGTGAGGATGTCCCACATTGGAAGAAGTCCGGAGGGGGACGTTCAAATGAGGTTGGCATTCTTCGTTTAAAGATCCTTCTTCGTTCGAGTGATTTATCCCATGTTCTCCCAATCCTCCTTTAACAACACCATTCCAACAAATGAATAGCCATCCAAATAAAATATGTTTATGTATTTAATTTTTGGTCAATTCAATGTTGTCATAATTAATTGGAAACAATAAATGGGTTATGTTGGCATAAAATTCAAATTGGAGGATACCAAGTGTTGGAATAATTAATTAAGGAGGGTTGGCACAATTAATTTATAGGAAGCTCAAGAGGATCCTCCACACTAATGAGGGAGTCGAAGAGGTTTAGACCTCGGGTGGATCTCAACAACATAACCTATCATGGGAGGTTAAGTACTGGTGGTCCCCACTTCTCAACATCCTCACGGAGGGTGGTTACAACAAAATAAAATAAAACATGTGTTTATTTTATTTTATTTTTTCCCTAGAAAAACCAAAATTTATCTTTCACCCTCGACCAACTATCTTCAAGGTGAAAGTCTTCTTAAGAGAATATCAGTGCTACGACATCAACGGTGCCCTCATATTTTAATTCCGAGCACCGGTTCAAAAGTTAGAAAAACCCACTCACACATTTACAAAACATACCTGAAAAGGAGTTCTTAAATTCATTCAGGGCACTCTGGGCCTCGGAATCACGCGCCTTCAATTTTCTTGGACTCGTAAAATTAACATTTAATTAAAAATAATTACATGGAATTTCCGTCTCTTTACATTCTACCCATGTAAGTTCTCTACATACCTATAATACACAACTCAAACATGGTAAACAAGTGGGGGTACTGAGCATACATCTGAGCCTCCCGCTCCCATGTGCTCTCTTGGAGGTTTGCATGCTTCCAGAAAATTTGCACAAGATGTATCGGCCATCCATGAATGACCCACTCTTGTCACTCCTCAAACTCTACTAGAACATCTGTAATAGTCTTCCCATCTTCGATGACCAACTTTCCATGGTTGATGATGTGTGAAGTGTCATGCACGTATCTCCTCAGCTGCGATATGTGAAAGATGTCTTGAACCCGGTGCAACTACGGTGGAAGAGCTAAGTGGTAAGCCAAATATCCAACCCTGATGAGGACCTGAAAAGGTCCGATTAACCTCAAAAATAACATTCCGCCTCAGAGAATTGTTTGTAAACCTCATAGAGTTGAGGCCTATAAAAATACGTGGTTGCCATCCATGAACTCCAGAGGTCTCTATCTCCTGTCAGAATATGACTGTTTCCTGCTCTGTGTAGTCTTCATCCACTCCTGGATGATCTGTACCTTCTCTGTGGTATCATGTATCATCTCTGGTCCCACTAGTGCTGACTCCCCTAGGTTAGTGCTGCACAAGGGTGATATTCCAGGTCGCCCATACAACGCATCAAAAGGTGACATCCCATTGGTGGAGTGATAGTTGTTGTTGTATGAAAACTCCACCAATGTAAAGTGATCCTCCCAGCTGCAACTGAAGTCGAGACCGCATGCACGTAGCATGTCCTTGAGGGTTTTAATGGTTCACTCAGTCTGACAATCCGTCTGCGGATGGAAGGAGGTGCTCAAACAAAGCCGCATTTTGAATGACTCTTGAAATACCTTCCATAACCGAGAAGTAAAACGTGCATCACTATCAGAGAAAATCGTCAAGGGTACTCCATGTAACCACAAAATCTTTTTCACATAGAGGTGTTCCAAGCTCTCTACTGAACCCTGCTCTCTGATCAGTAGGATGTGGGCCGAATTGGTGAGTCAGTAGATGATCACCCAAATAGAGTCATGACATCTAGATGTATGTGGAAGTCTGGTCATGAAGTCCATGGATATCCCATTCCACTTCCACTCGGGTACCTTTAATGACTAAAACCATACCTTATGGTACCTGATGCTCTTCCTTCACTTGCTAACAAGTGATGAATCAAGACACAAACTCGGAAACTACATTCTTTATTCCCGACCACCAGTACTGTCGTCGGAAATCCTGGTATATCTTCGCCACTCTTGGATGTACTGCTAGAGGGGATGTGTGTAACTCCCTCAACACTTCCTCCTGAACTGACACTGGTACATTGGTACGTCATCAAAATAGGATGATTTCCTCCCTACCCTCATAAAATCCATCATGTGCCTATCCAATGGATATCTCATCACATCGTTCCTCAAAGTCAGCGTCCGCACATTAAACCTCCCTAACTCAATGAAGATGTGGGGGAGTGACTGTAAGAGACAGTAGAAAGATTTCGCAATCTCTATCCACAATGGATAGCTGCAAAGAAGCCAACAACTCTGCTGCCTCGCCTACCAGCTATATACCAGATCTCATACTGAGTGTATTTGCAATAACATTCCCCTTCCCAGGAGTATAGACTATCTCAAAGTCATAGCCCTAAAGGAACTCAAGACAACGTCACTGACCCAGGTTCAGGTCCTTCTTAGAGAAGATATACCTAATACTCTTATGATCAGAGTACACTGTAAAATGTTCGACCATTAGTTAGTGATTCCATATATTCAAGGTGAAGACCAGTGCTGTTATCTCTAGGTGATGGGTAGCATAGTTCTGCTCCTGCTATCACAGTTTCTGAGAACCATATGTGATCACTACTCGCTCATGCATCACTACCCATCTGATCTCAGTCCCTAATGTATCGCAATAAATTATGTACCCTATGCCCACATCTGGAAGCCTCATGATAGGGGAACTAGTCAGTCTGTGCCTCATCTCTAGAAAACACTGCCGACATCTCTCCGACCACACGATGGGTTTCCACTTCTTTTTCAAGGATGATAGTGGTGCTATAACTCTAGATTATTCAGGCACAAACCTTTGGTAATATCCATCCAAACATCAGAAACTCCCTACTTTTGTCACACTCCTGGGTGGCTCTCAAGGAAGTAACACCTCAATATTCAATAGATCTACTGTAACCCCATCCTCTTATATGAAATTTTATAAAAAGTGAACCTATAAGATCCAAAACTGGAACTTTGTGAGCTTAACATAAATCAGGTGCTCCCGTAGTGTGTCCAGTACTACCTAAATATGATAGGAATTCTCCTCCTTAGTAGTCGAGTAGATCAGAATGTCTTCGATGAAGACCACTTCAATGTGATCAAGGTATGGCTGAATTATCATATTCATGAGTCCCATGATCACTAATGGAGCGTTGGTCACACCAAATGGAATGACCAAGAACATTTAATGGTCCTAACGACACCTGAATTCTGTCTTCTGCAAATCCTTATCTCATACTCTGAGCTGGTGATATTTTGATCTAAGGTATATCTTCGAGAACAACTGTACTCTCTTCAGGTGATCAAATAGGGCGTCAAGCCTCGGTAGTGGGTGCTTGTTCTTCATGGTAACCTAGTTTAGGCGCCGATAGTCAACACAAAGCCCCATGCTCTCATCGGCCTTCTTGGAGAACAAAATCGGGGCTTCCCAGGGAGAAACACTAGGATGAATGAGACACTTCACTTGCAAGTCCTCTAGGTATACTCGTAGCTCACGAAGCATCATGGGAGCCATATGATATGTTGATGTGGATATCGATTTCGTCATGTTGTAAAAGTGAATGTAAAAGTCCACCTCTCTACAAGGAGGTAGATTTGGGACATCATCAGGGAAAACATCCGAACACTGGTCCACCACTACTGGATAGCTCAGACTCTCCACATCAACAGCTTTGAGGGAAAGGCTAGCCAACTGATGGGTGATCAGCTGCACTCTCCTCCGGTTAATTCCATCCTGTTCTACAAAGGCTCTCTTCTCTCCGATAAACATAAACCTGGTCCCATCCTTGTAGACACACCTCACTTTGTGACTAATACAGTAAATATGTGAATGGATTGTAGATAACTATTCCATACCCAGGATGACGTCGTAAGTCCTCGATTCCGCAACTAGGAGATCCCAGCAGAGGCTCTCACCTCCTATAGTAAGCTCACACTGCCAGCACCAACATGAAATCATTGAATATTCTCCCATGAGAGTCTCTAGCCATAAAAATCAAGCCAATGTCTCCTCCAGAATCTTTGTGCTCCGAATTAGGGCAGTGGTAATGAAAGAATGACTAGAACCTCTGTCTATAAGTACTGCAGCTATGGTGGAGTAGACAAAAACCGTACCTCGAATCATCTCTGGACTTCCATGATCGTAATCATAAACTTACTTGAGATGAGCTCTCCCTATCCACTTACTCAGTGTGGTCAGGGTGGACATCATGGTGGTGGTGGTGGTAATATCTCAAATTGTCACTCACTGCCTGCTGCACGACCAGCTCCTCTTCCATGACCTCATGCTCCCTAAAGACCACCTCGATCAAACCTTTGACTCTACCTAGGAGGTCCCTCGAACATCTATTGATCATCTGTACAATGGGTTGAATAGTTAAGATTCATGTGACCCTACCCACCGCATGAGAAACACTACCCGCTCCTGGCATAACTGGCTCTGCCGAGGGTACCCCGCACAACAAATCATGAGTCATGCATCCATAAACCTGTAGGTATGGTCCACAGGGACCTCTGGGATGACTATCTATTTCCAGCTACAGAAGACTCCGCTACCTGATGACTGGTAGTGGGTCTCACTGCTGGTGACTGCTCAGTAAGGAAACTCTCTACCATGAGATATCTCTCTAACTTCCACCTCATGCGTCGGGATGCTGAGTGAGATCATTGAAGCCCTAATCTACCTCCTGGGCCCATTCACGGAGGTCTGGGACCTAATGAATGGGTCCTGCACCATATCTGTGGAATAATGTGAGAGGTCAGTGAACCACGTTGAATACTGAGCTACAGTCATTTTGACCTGTAGTTGATGAATAAGATCATGTATGCTCATTGTACGAAGATTCGCTGGGACAAACTCTGTCTGAAACATGCTCTCGATGTCTGCCTAGAGAATCGTCACCTCGTCTTGAACCTAGAGAATCAAGCTCCACCATCTACCTTCTGCTGCCTGTAGAAGGTTGGCGACAAGGATCACAATAAAATCAGCTGGTATCCCTACCAGTCAGAAGACTCTCACTAAGCCTCCAGCTAATCCTTAGCTGAATGCGGGTCTGTCTCTCCCCTAAACATGGGTGGCCTCTGGCACTGTAACTCGTGAAATTCTCTCAAGAGACATGAACCATCTACTACTGGGGCTGGTGGAATCAGTGGCCCAATGGGGAGTGGTACCTCTATTTCCTCCAATGGTGCCTCTACTGGAAAAGAGCCATACACCGAGGCCTCGTCACTCGGTGGGCTATGAGTGTGTACAACACTTGGAACTCTAGCTGGTTGTCTTTGTGGAAGAATCCTGAAAAAAACAGGTGTTCCACTATTAAAATGTTATACCTATTGAGATGACTCAAAATATCACAAAGAATATTTATGAAAACACACACACAATCAATGTTTTCATTCGCTAAGTCAGAAATCAGATGTCAGGGTCCTTCTGTACGAATAAATCAGTCGCCACACCAACATTGGACTCCCTGAACTGAAAACCGCACTCATTACCCTTAACACTATTGCTTCACCGAAAATATTAGAGTCCTAGTTTTTTGGTATAATCAACTCCTCTAATAAATATTTATCATGACTCGTCCCCCAGGGCTTGTCCTTGACTACCCCAAGTCCGCATTCCATAGGCTAGGGGCTGGTGACTAACAACAATGGTGTATTCCCTAAAAATGGGAAGTCATTTCCTTTATAACCTATAAAAACATGAAACCAAACTCATAAAATTATATGAACTCAATTCAATTGTATAGTAAACAAGTGAGTAAAGTAAATAAAATGGTGCCAGAATACAAGGCCAACTGGAAATTACAAGTACAACTAAAATGCAATACAACTGAAGAAAGATAAATACAGCTCCTGGATCATCCTCCAAGGTTCCTACCTGATGGGTGGGTACAAATCACCTTTTCAGCACTCCATGTCCACCCGTCTCCTCTGCGTACAGACACACCGTATGGTCAACATCTAGGTACCGTCAAGTCCTTGTACTCTCAACCTCAGTCAGCGTTGTCCATCATCTGCATCCAACCCAACAAGGTGCGGGTGTAGCCCATGCAGGGGTATAACGATACTCAGTAGGGACACTATGATCCTATAGGTCTCACAAAAACCATCAAGGATAAATCCCAATGTATGAAATCAACAGATAACCTTACTTAGGTATATTCCCATATATATACCTATGTTATCAAGTAATCCATCTACATCATGAGGAAAAACACAAAGGTACTAACTCAACTCACACCATGATTTACTCTAGAGTAGCATCAAGTAAAATTACCAGTCCCAACCTCAATCACATCAGCTGCTGGAGAACTCATCCTCTATCGATTATAGAGGGCATGCCGCATCTAACAGAGGCACATTCCAGTAAGCTAGGACTACTAAGGTACACCTCCAGTCAAGTACTATGGGTCTTCTGTGTCACCAATGTGATCCCCAAAATGGGTTTATCACGTCACCAAGGCACTCCCCACTAGGCCTGTTGAGGTATTCTTCCTGTCGAGTACCGTGGGTCTGCAGGATCACCAATGCACTCCCCACCGTGGGTCTGCCACGTCACCAAGGCGCTCTCCACTGGACCTGCTGAGGTACACCTCATGTCGAGTACTATGGGTCTGTCGCGTCACCATGGTGCTCCCCACTGTGGGTCTACCGCTTCACCATGGTGCTCCACACCGTGGGTCTGCCGCATCACCAAGGCACTCCCCAATGGGCATGTCGAGTAAATCTGAGTCAAATCAGTCAACAGTCGTCATGTCTCAGCAAGACACTAGGTTCCTGTAATATGCTCTCTTGTCTCTGGGAGGATCCTCTCCACAATCTACAAGTCGATAATCCAACTACCATGAAGTCCCATGAAGAAGTATTTCAAAGGTCTGTCATATCATAAGGTTCTCTTGGAAATAGATTGTGTGCCAATTGGATGCTCGGTCTGTGAGTTATTAGTCTTTTAGTCTCGGGCCCGGTTGGATTCATGCTCAATCCAACCTGGCCATTCCAAATCTTAATCCAAAAATCTATTTGGGTATAATCAAAGTATTGGGACGCTCTAATATTTCCATCGCCACTAACGGTTCGTCAAACAGACGTCTAGTGCCAATGTTATGGCCAAAAAAAGTAAATGGGTCGTAGTGGCCCCGGGTCCAGTCTGACCCGTTCGGACCGACCCGGCTAGGCCCGAAGCATACCATGGGGGTGCATACTAGCCATTGGTACTACGAGGGTGTGGACTAGTAGTGAGGGTGTGGATTGGCCTCAAGGGCACGAACCAGCCGCGAGGGCAGCGGATCGACCGCTGGCCAGAGGCTCGGCTGGCCACGAGGCGGCGGCTCGGCCGTGACCGGGTGGTGCTGCCAACCACGGAACGACAGGCCAGGCGCGGACTGCGACTCAGCCGGCCCTTGGAAGGTGGCTCGGCTGGCAGCGGTCCGATGGCTCAGCTGGGGGATGGAGCCTCGGTCACGTGTTGGCGCCTCGGCTGCGGGTCAGCGCCTCGGTCGTGGGTCGGCGCCTCAATCGTGGGTGTGCGGCTCAGTTGTTCGCGAGGTGTTGCGGAGCTACGGATGGTAGGGGTGGTCGCGGTCAACATGTAGACCACGAGGTGGTGGTGGTGACCACGGTGTCCTGCAGTTGCGCCATCACCTTTGTCATGGCCGGCGGCGGTGCTGGTTGTCGTTCTCATGCCCCAGCCTTGGGTGGTTGTCGTCCTCCTCTATTTGGAAGAACACCACAAGATTTGAGGAAGGGTCAGGCCATTTTGGTTTGGCATGTACCCTCCATGTTATGGTGGTAGAATATGGATCAAAAAGAAATAATAACGTCAAGCATACAACTTCCCGCAACGTTTCATTCCGAAACCACAAAAGAGAAAAATGTAAGAATACAAGAAAAGTATTATCTAGAAAATAATACCCATACCATGTTTTCTTGATGACGTTGGTGCAAGAAGGTAGTATGGTCATCGATTCTCCATAGATGAGGATGTCCCACATCATAAAAATTAATGAGGAATAAGTTCAAGGGTGGTCAACGTTCTTCATTGGCGGAGCATTCTTTGTTGTAGAGCTTTCTATCAAGTTCTTTGAATCCTTCTTTTTCCAATACACTACCAAAAAATGAATGGCCAAACAAATAAAATATGTTTATCTATTTAATTTTTTGTCAATTCAAATTTTTCTTAATTAATTAGAAACCATAAATGGGTTGTGTTGGCATAAAATTCAAATTGGAGGATACTGAGGGTTGGAACATTTAATTAAGGAGGGTTGGAAATATTAATGTGGAGGATGCTCAAGAGGCTCCTCTAGATTTATGAGGGAGTTGAAGAGGTTTAGAAATCAGGTGGCACCCACCACCATAACCTCTCATGGGAGGTTAAGGTCTGCTGGTCCCCACTTCTCAACTTTCACATGGAGGGTGGTTACAACAAAATAAAATAAAATGTGTTTTTATTTTATTTTATTATTTCCACGGAAAACCCAAAATTTATTTTTCACCCTCGACCAACTGACATCGAGGTGAATGTCTTCTTAAGTGAATATTGGCACTGCATGTTCAACGGTTCCCTTATATATCAATTCCGATCACATGTTCAAAAGTTATAAAAAACCTCTTGCACGTTTACTAAACGTACCCAAAAAAAGTTCAGAAATTTATTCTGGGCACTCCGGGCCTCAGAATCACGAATTGTCAATTTTCACTAACTCATGATATTCCTGTTTAATTTAAAAAATGACATGGAAAATCTGGGTCATTATAGTTGATATATATGATACATATATGAATAATATTTTTGAGATAATGTAATTTTGACCACCTGGAAAAATTGAAATCATAATAAGATCATTTTCGACTCAAGTACCTAATATAAACCAAATTACCGATATTAACCTAAATAATTATTTAATTTTTATAACATGGTAATAAGTGAAATAAAGGGAATAATAAACTTGAAAAATGTTATAAAGAAAGTATAAATTTACTTATTTTTATTATTCAAAAAAATTAATGAATGAATGAGTCTTGTTGGACACGAGGTAAGGGAAACTTTCACCCTCATCTCTTAGTCAAATACTTATTTTATGTTATGTATTTTAATATCAATTTTCAAATATTAGGCAATGTTATTTTATATACTTATTTCTAAACTTTTTATGTCGTGGTGATGAGAGAAAATTTTCACTCTCACCAAATTATTTTCTGAATTCTTATGCGACGCCATTAGGCTTCCGAACATTTTTAAGGGAATTTCTAAACTCAATTTCTACTCATTGGGTTTTACACATACATAGTTGATTATGTTATGACATTATTATTTGTGGAATCCTGTTTGGTTTATTTATCTTATAAAATCCTATTTCATTTCTGTGGATACACTATTTCTACACATAATCACCTTATTGATAAATTCTAACATCATTTATTCGAACATTGTAAGGGAAATCTAAACTCAATATCTATTCATTGAGTTAATTATCCATGTCGTTAGTTTTTTTAATGAATCTCTTTGAATGGACTCTAAGGGTTCTACACATAATATCCACATATATTGGGTGTATTTATATTAGTCACATATAATTATGTAATTTATTTTTCCTTAATCTAAAGATATGTTCTTTGTAAGAGACTGCATCTCAATCATCTATTATTGAGTCATATTTTGATAATATACATCTCCTTCTTTTATATGGATTATAATAAACCCATTTGACTTTTAATTTCATTCCAAGGGCATCTATTTTCTATGAAGTGTTTTACTAAATGGAAAAAATAATCTTTTTAATGTATGAGGTGACAACAAACTTTCCACCATCGTGAGCATTATTTAATAATTGGATTCCTTAACAAACCAGGATGTTATTAAAAAGAAAATTAATAACATATACCCTTTTTACATTTTTTGGTCTTAAAAATGTTTTTGAAAGTGGATTTACTATTTTTATATCATGAAATTATTTATTTTCATTGAAAATTAAATTTTATGATGGAAATTTTCATATTTGTAATCTTTGAAGTGTAGTGATTATATGATAGTACTTGGACATTTGACAGGTGGTTACGTGATATACCAAATGATGGGTTGTTCCGTGATAAACCAAGTATGGGTGGTTATGTTATACCCTCCATTCCATATGTTATGGAAGTCGGTCATATGGATATTACATTTAGTGATATGTGTGGAAGTTGACCATAAGCTTATTCCATTTAAGTATGTTTCTGTCCCATATTACCATTATATGTTATACATTGTTTTATATAGGGTTTATCACAATCTTTTGGTTACAAAAAAGGGTAAGCAATGATATTATATTCATTGAAGTGTTTTTTAAACATCATTAAGTTGAAAAGTATTACATTATGATAATTTATTCAGGGATTACTTGTTATTTTGAAGAAAGAACAATTTTTCATTGTCATGTATCCCTTACTAAGATTTGTATTATCTTCCCATGTTTTGAATTTTTTTTACTGGACATAAAGATAAATTAGCTCAAGGGTGGGATCATGGAAATGTCATGTTGTCTAAAACATGGAACTAGACATGTTTCCTTTTTTAATAAATTTTGTTTTATGAAAAAAATGGATTGTGGGTAGATGTTTCTACTTGGAATATTATAGTTGTTATGTATGAGTTATGACCTAATTATCTAAATCTCTAAACCTAAATAGAGTTTCAATTTGAATTATTAACATTATTCAAGATTATGTAATGTTTAATTTTGTGGCCTCCTAGTTGGTATCAGAGGTCAGTTTAAATAAAATTATAGGTTAGGGTGTTATTTATGCATATGTGACATAACATTAATGGTTATAATATTATAATGAGTCCTTGTTATTTTAGATAAATTGAATGAGTTTAAGATAACAAGAGTAAGTATAGCATAGTATTTACCTTTATCATAAGATATTATATGATGATTTTACTGATATACTCTCAATGACCATTTTGGTTTTTATATATGGATGGATCCAGGAGGCACCAAAGTAATAATGGATATGAAGAAAACTATGATAGTTTTCTGAATAAAAATATTAATTTAATATGAGCTACAATGAGAACAATTGTGGTTATTCTCTTCCAACTATCTGGAGTCACGATTGAACACCTAAACCTTGTTTATTTTTATAGGTCATCATATATGAAATAATAAAATCCCTATAAAATATCATGTAATATTGATAAATGTAAGTATATTAAATAACATATGATTCAAGGATGTGGAATGAAATTGAAAGGAAAATTATTCAAAGGGATGGGAAGATTCTATATATGTTGTAATGAAGGTCATAAAGCATGAACCTTCCATGGAAAATTGAAGTGTCCAGTTGACTCTGAGAATGGGAAATATGTTCATTCTAAGGGATCAATTGATGGTTTTAAATGTGGTGGGCATGGTCATTAAACAAATTTATGTCCTAAGATGAAGGATTTAGAATGGGATTAGCAAGACAATAAAAATATATTTTTGACAATACATAATTCCATTCTAATTGAGGTTGAGGAAACTAACAATTACCAATTAAATATATAGATTATTACATAGCTGATGTTTTCACATTATTGAATCTTATGATATGATTCATGATTTTGTTTTTAAAAATGAAGTATTATGGAATAAGTTGTAAAATAATGGTTAATGGATTACAAAAACTGTTGAATTAGTATTATGTCTACAAATAATGTATTCAAGAGTTATGGTAGATTTTAGTATGGTGAAATGATTAAAAGTATTAAGGATCTATTGATGATGAGATTACTTGGGGAGACTTTTTCTTTTATGTGTAACCCTAATTCTTGATATGTGAAACTATTATTCAAGAAAGAATTATATTTTCTAATGTGGACATAATCGATAACCTTAGGGGTTCTTATGATCCTTTTTTAATGTGATATATGGTTATTACATTTTGGGATGTAAAATGAATGGTATCAGATAATAGTTGAGGATAAAATAGGATAGGTTTTTTAAAAAATAAATTTTTTTATAATGTTATAATAATTGTATGGTTTTAGAAAATGGACAACCCGTAGGATGGATAACAACTCATAGTGTCTGTAAAGGCTATGGTAATCGAACCCCCAACCTAAGGGAAACAAGGGTGCATAACCTACCATTTGCCTACTTGAAGTCCCTGGTTAGTATAACTAATTATTTTTTGTTAAATGATTTTCTTTATCCTGAATAAGTTCATTTTGGATATTATGTTTTATCAAATGTGTATCCTTAGTATAGGAATACGGTTTTGTGACTAAATGATTAAGGTTATTTTAGAGGGTGTTTTCTCTTTTGGGAACACTATATGACTAAGGAAAATAGATTACATTTGGATATCAATTGAGGAGTAATTGTGGAATTTTATTTTGGAATAATCTATGTTTTTATTGTAGAAATATAGTGATTTGGGTAATTAATGGAAATGATTAACATATAATAATGAATATATGGTTAGGTTAATTACATTTCAGTATGATACTTTAAGAATATGAAAATGTTATTTGGAGATAAATGTTAATATTTTTGTGGAAGTCTATGTGATAAAATCCATCTAAATTTTGGGTTTCAAAATTGGTTTGGATTATTTTTAATAATTTTATCGACAATTGTGTATTTAATTTTCATTGTTGAGACTTTGGATTTTTTTGTTCAATTTAGGAGATTAAGAGTAATATTTTTTATAAAATATTATCCACCATGATAAATATTATATATTTGGGTTCCTTAACAAGAAATGATGTTTCTAAATGGAAAATAAATACCATATACCCTTTAATGTATTTTGGTAATGAAAAAGGTTCTGAAATTGTAATTACTATTTCAATATCCTGAAATTATTTCGTGTGATTGAAAATGAAATTTTATGATCGGAATGTTGATATTAGAAATATTTTATGTGTGATGATTATATAAGGGTATATGGAATTTTTATGGGTGGTTATTTGATATACCAAATGAATGGTGGTTACATGATAAACCAATGATGGGTGGTTATCTTATAACCTCTAATTCATTGGGTATGGAAGTCAGTCGTATGGTTATTACATTAATTGATATGTGTGGATGATGACTGTATGGTTATTCCATTGAAGTATTTTTATGTCCCAAGTTACCTTTATATGATATATGTTGTTTTCTATATGTTTTATGGTCATATATTTTTTACAAAAATGGCAATTAATGAGATTATATTCAGTAATGTTTTTGCTACTTTTTTATAGGGAAAATTATTACCTTATTATAAAGTATTCAGGGTTTACAAGTTGTTTTGAAAAACTACTTGTTTTCCTTCTTTATGTATCCCTTACTGAGCTTTTTATGCTCATCCTAGGTTTTGATATGTTTTACATTGGACTTAAAGATGAATAGGGTCAAGGATGGGATCAAGTTAAAGTCTTGTAGTCTAGAACATGGAACTAGACATGATTCTTTTTTTATGAATTTTTTATTTATGAAAAATGGATAGTGATTAGAAGTGTCTACTTGTATTATTCTAGTTTTTTTGTATATGTTAGGACCTAATTCATTAATGATCTAAACCTGAAAATATCATCAATGTTAATTATTAACATAATTCAAGATTATGTAATGTTTATGGCTGGGGCCTTATAGTTATAGTCTCTGAAACTTACATATTAGAGACATTTTGGTAGCCATTAGCCTTTATAATATATTGGGATGTGTCTAAAGTCATCTGGTTTACCAACATGGGGAGATTACATGTGGAACATAGTTCAGGACATTACAATTTCTCACTATCATATTAATTAATTACATTCAATTTAAATAAAAACTTTTGTAGGTTTAATTTTTAAAAAATAAAATATTTTCTAGTATTCTTCAAATATAAATTTAAAATCTTATAAAAACTAATGGGTTTCCGTTTCATGTTTAAATAAAATTATTTTTGAGTATGATATATAATTTGTATTACAAAAAAATGTTCATGTATTTTACTTTAATTTTTCTCATTTTTTATATTCTATTATTTATAGTCATTTTTACAAGAAAAATTTAATTTTACTATGAAATGATGGTCTTATTTCATCCTATAAAGAATTATTAATTAAAAATTATTTTATAATCATTCAATTTATTGGCATATTTTCCTTTTAAACTATCCATTATTTATCAAACCTTTTTTCCTCTTTCATGTTTATATTTTCAGTAACATGAATATAATCAGCATCTATTATAATACATGGATGTTTACTTAATTGTATTCCATTTAAATATATGGCATCATTTAATAAAATCTTATTAAAAATTATTTCATTTCCTTGTTAAATATTATTGGTTAATATTATTAATTTCGGATGGATTGTTTTTTATTTATATAGAATAATGATAATGAATTATGTTAATCATTCATTAAATGATTTATTAATAATATTTAGAGGTCATAGGTGCAGACTAATTTTTAATGTCCCAAATATTCATTAATAGTTATAATTGAAATAAATAGTCACAGTAGATCAATAATCCATGTGTACATACCCAATACATAAAATTGTATTTTATATTATTTTCATTTTACGATTTATGATATATTTGATGAGGCCTTTATGTTATGATCATGAATGATTTATTATATTAATTTTCTTCATTTATAGTTAATTTTATATTATCCATGATTTTAAAATGTTGATATTATCTATTGTTACAAAATGAATTCAACTTGATGATTCAATGGAATTTGTTTTCATTATCCACTACCATATTAATTAAACCCAATTTCTCATGACTGATTACACTACATGAAATGTATTGATCATTCTATGTTGGGACCGTGCTACAAATCCCAAAGTATGCCTCTAATAATCAAGGGAATGGTGACTTGAAAAAAGTAGGCATATCACTAACATTAGAGGTATTTCTATTTACCAGTAACCACACCCACATCTCTGAACTAGAAAATTTAAAAATTTAAAAATAATTGACCAACCTATGAATGCATAAATATTTATCCAAAATCCATTGTATGAAGAAAGTAAATAAAGTATACATGGGAATAAATAATGACCCTAATAGTTTGAAACAATAATCAAACCTAAAACAAAAAGAAGATGTTGTATGAAATCAACTTGAGCACACATCAGTCTTTCTGATCTTACTAAACACCATCTAGTCTTTGTTTATCTAGAACACTTTTGAATAGTTGATATTCTGCAAAAGATACGACATGTGTGGGAAAATACTGTATAGTGTTGAGTAAAACAATACTCATTAGGACAACACAAAACCAGAAAGCATACAACAATGAAAATATGGTCAAATCTATACAGGTATACATATACAATATATATAACAATAATATCTAGATATACTCAATCCAATACAAATGGTAAATAATTAATTCATCACCATGGTACAAAAACCATAGAATTTCAGCTCAAAGGATCCATGAAGCACACATTCTAGAGGACATGCTCATGAGTCTGATATCACTGATGATGTCAATCCTAGAGGTACTTCTCATCAGGTAATGACTTGATAAAAACACACTGATAGTATAATGATATATGATACTCCAGTGAGGATCACTACCAAGGCCATGGGGTGATACAAAAAAAAACAAAATATGGATTAACCAAATAAGTATATGAATGACACCCCTACATTTTTAGTCAATAAAATAGCTAAAACTCCACTGAGTTCAGGATGATGAATAATGGATATCACTCAGGGTATCATAGATGGATTCCCACAACTCTATCGTAGTATTCATGCTAAATGGATTGTTGTACAAGAATAAGGAAATTATTCTATACCAACCATCAGGGAGGGGAAATGGGAACAAACCATAACGAAACATATCCAAGATAAGGAGGAAAATATATCCACACCATGATTAGGAGAGTACACAGCATGTATTAGGTTTATATACTATTCCCCTTGACTGTATGCCCTACCCATGTAAATAACCCATGTCATGAAACATTGTCTGTATAGAAGAGTGCCTACCTTATATAAATATTGTGTACTCTACCCATGTTTCTGTACACGACTCTTACCTATATATGTATGTGTCTGTACTAGTACAATACTTATTACATGTACTTCGTCCAAGATGTATCAAATGGAGGAGTGTACACCATGTTAGAAACTCATGTACACCACCCTATGTCTGTGTACATACCATAGAACATGTTGAGTCATTCAAAGGGTACTACATGCCAAGTAATCAATACTACAAACCATGAGTATCTTGTTTTCCATGTATCCATTATTCTTCCTCCCACTCATACCCACACCTTCTTCCCCTTGAAATACATCTCCAATATTCAAATGATGCATAAATCTACCTACACCCACCAACTTCATCGAAAAAACAATAGATTTTGTCATCAAATCTATTTTGGATTAAGATATATGTTCTGCTCTTCATCGCATGTTAAATTACATGAAAATCTGACTATATGTTACCTTATCCACTACCCCAACCACTATTGCAACATCATCATGTCACATCAATATCATATGTGATATATCATATCATTTCACCAAAAAAAGTGGTAAAAGATTAATGATTTTATATTATGTCAATTAATAAGGAAACCAAGAATATCATGATGAATGGATAATTTAGGTGGTAAAAATTAAGGAATAAAATATATAAAAAACCATGAATGATGTTTGTTGAAATATAATTTCATTTATATTTGTATGATAATCTATGAAATCAATAAACATAAATAATTATCCTCATAAAACCTCATAACCATACCCATCCTGGAAGATAATCAAACCAAAAATTAATCTGTTCATTAATTGTTCTACATTCATCATTGAAATCAATAGTTGGGAATAAAAAAATCAAAACATACACCATAACTCGATTCAGTTTGATCACAGATGAAGAATAATTTTTCATCATTGTTGTTGGCTTGATCCATTGAATCTGAGGTTCGTTGATCATCAATCTATAGTCCCATCGTTGGTCACCTAAGAGAAATTCTATGAAGCTACTTCCTATGTTTCTCTTGAGGTTCACAGTTTATTAGTATAACCATATAAATGTTACATAATATATATTTTTAAGGATAAATAGTATATATTCAAATATTTAGAAGTAAAATAAATTACCTTAATTATTTTATTCATTTCTGAACTCATGATGACATTTCAAAAAACATCACATCCTGAATAATGTTATGTCACACCTAGGGTAAATAATTCATTTTGAACTCAATATTTCTCTCATAGTTCAGATCTATTAACCCATTCAAAATTTATTCTAGCTTTTTAGGAATCATGCACGTGTGTGAAATTTAATATATTTAATGTATTTAAAACTTTTATTCTGGGAACACAGGACCTTGAAATCACATGCCATCTTCATTCCTAATCTTCAAAATAATCCACATATTATAAAAAATATATACAATAAATATTAAATATAAAATTCTCCTCACATTGGTTTTTTACATCCAGAAAATAAAAAACAATGGATATTCAAAAGGATTTGGATAATGAGAATGAATCTGATCCTCCAACTACCATATACTCTCATTGAGATTCATGTGATACAATCAAACATGATCTAATAGAATCATTCTCTCATGTATGATCCTCTCCTATCGATCCTCTGTCTCTACCAGATACATAGATAATGTCCCTCTATCTTTGATTCCCATCTCGCCCTAGTTGATAATGTGTTATGGTTCATGCATGTACCTCCTCACTTGCAACATGTTGAAGAATTCATGTACCCAGTATAACTACAATGGTATACCTTAGTGTTATGATACCTCTCTAAATATACACAGTATCTAGAAAAGGCTAATTAATCTCAGAGATATCTTTTCACTCTATCTAAATCGCCACAATTTAAGTCAAGGTGATCCCCATAAAAACCCTTGGTCTCCTTCCTTGAACTCAAAGGCTTCGATCACCTATAAACATAAGAATTAGGGTGACTTTATATAGTCTTAATATTATATTGGATGATCTTATCCATCTCTGTTGCTTCTCACACTAACTCTAGGCCCATCATTTTGTACTCTCCTAGGCCAGTCCAGCCATGTGGTGACCTATAGTATCGCCCATAAAATCCATTAATGGATTCATAGAAATGGTGTAATGATAGATATTTTTGTATGTGAATTACACCAATAGTAGTTGATCCTCTCTACTGTTGAAAATGACCAACATGAAATCTTACATCATATACTCCAAAACCTAAATTGTCTTATCTGTCTGGAAATTAGTTTTGGGGTGAAATGATGTGCTCAAGTATAAATGGGTCCCTAATTCATCCTATAAACCCATTAAAAATCAATTTATAAAGCGAGCATCATGATCAGAAAATATCATCAGTGGAACTCCTTAGAGTTGAACTACATTTTGAACATATATGAATCTCAATATATTTACAAAACAATTCTCTTAAATAGATAATAATTGGTCCATCATGGTGATTGGATCTACACTAACCTAAATGGAATTATGTCACCTAGATGCACAAGGTCATCCTATAAATATGTATGTAAATATATCATCCCACTTTCATTTCAGAACCTCTATTCCCACTGGAACAAGGTGCCAAACCTTCACATACTAACATGTATGGCATTGAGAGACAATATATACAACAAAATTCTTCATTTCGAGCCACTAAAACTGAGATTGGAGGTCCTAGTACATCCTTTACACTCATGTATTTAGCACTAGAGGAAATAGAAGAAAATATCCCAAAACATTCTTCTATAACATCATGGGTAACATCATGTTTCCTCTAAAATAAACAATGTGATCCCCACCATTAGAAAATTCATCTGTAATGGGACGTGTGGATATCTAATTATTTAGTCTCTCATAGTTGATATCCCAGTGTTGTGCCACCATAACTCACTATAGGAGCATATTGGTAACAAGTATTAACTTGAGGCATGATTCCCCATATCCTCCTATAAATGATAACTCCAATAAGGAAAAATACACTGACACCACATTCAGCAACTGTGAACAATTTCTCCTACTAATAACTTCTTATACCATGTTCCCCTTGCTGGGAGTATATAAAATTTAAAAATCATATTCCTAGAGGAACTCTATCAATAAAATCTATCATAAGTTGAGATCATTCAGGGAGAATATATACTGTATACACTTTTGATCTGTGTTGATAGACCGCTCTTCCATTAGGTCATGTAATCACATCATCAATGTGAAGACTGATTCTACAGATTAAAATCATGGGTTTTATAGTTCTGATAATGTGGTCTCAAATAGAGTGAAAAATATAAAATCTCCCCTTTCCACTACATAAGAAATTGAACAATACGGATTCCTAATGCATCTAAGAACATTATATACTCAACAACCTCCTCCAAAAATCTCCAAATGTGAGATCTTGTCAAAAAATTCCTCAACTACTGAAAATCCCACTAGCACGTCAATGCCCATACAAAAGGTTTTCCCTTTCGAGTAAAATATATCAAGGGTTATAATATCCTAGGTAAATTTTGTATGAATCTTCAATAATAGCCTACCCACCTAGGAAATCTCCTATCTTATATATGTCTCTTAGCTTTCTCCTAATATAACACTTCCTCAACCTTGGTTGGGTCCACTGCCAATCCTTCAACTGAATTAATATGTCCCATAAAGTGGACCACCTAAATATAGAATTGGATATTTGAGAGAATTTCATGATATTGATGGTCCAAGAGTATGTCAATAATATCCAAATATACTTAATACAATAAAAATGGTAAATAATTAATTCACCACCATGGTACACTAACCGTAGGATTTTAGATGAAAGGATCCATGAAGCACTCAATCTAGAGATCATGCTCATGAGTCTAATATCACTGATGATGTACATCCTAGAGGTACTTCTCATAGAGCAATGACCTGATAAAAACACACCGATAGTATAATGATATATGATACTCCATTGAGGATCACTACCAAGGCCATGGGGTGATACGAAAAAACAATAAGATTAACCCAATAAGTAGATGAATGGCACCCCTGCATTATTGGTCAATAAAATAACTAAAATTCCACTGAGTTCATGATGATAAATAATGGATATCACTCAGGGTATCATATATAGATTCCCACAACTCTGTCCTAAAAGTCATGCTAAATTCATTGTTGTACTATAATAAGGAAATTATTCTATACCAGCCATCAGGGAAGGGAAATGGGAACAAAATATAAAGAAACATATCCAAGATAGGGAGGAAATTATATTCATTCCATGATTATGAGAGTAAACAGCATGTATAGGGGTTATATACTATGTCCCTTGTCCCTAGGTCCTACCCGAGTAAATAACCCATGTCATGAAACATTATCTGTATAGAAGAGTGCAGACCTTGTATAAATATTGTGTACTCTACCCATGTTTCTGTACATGATTCCTTCCTATATATGTCTGTCTGTGTACTAGTACACGACTTATTACATGTACTTGGTCCAAGACGTATCATGTGGGGGAGTACACACCATTTTTTAAACTCATTTACACCACCCTATGTATGTGTACATTCCATAGAACATGTTGACTCATTCAAAGGGTACTACATTCCATGTAATCAATACTACATACCATGAGTATCTTGTTTTTCAAGTATCCATTCTTCTTCCTCCCCCTCATACCCACACCGTCCTCCCCTTGAAATACATCTCCAATATTCAAATGATTCATAAATCAACCTCAACCCACCAAAGTCATCGAAAAAACCATATATTTTATCATAAAATATGTTTGGGATTCATATATATTCTTTTCTATTCATCGCATGTTAAAGAATTTGAAAATCTTCTTATATGTTCCCTGATCCACTACCCCAACCACTATTGCAGCACTATCATGTCATGTCAATCTCAGATGATATATATCATATAATTTCAGAAAATAAACAATTTGGAAAAGATTAATAATTTTATATTATATCGATCAATAACGAAACCAAGAATATAATTATGAATGTAGAATTCAGGGGGGTAAACTTTAAGGAATAAAATAAATAAAAAACCTTGAATGATGTTTATTGAAATATAATTTCATTGATATTTGTATGATAATCTCACAAATCAATTAACATTAATAATTATCCTCATAAAACCTCATAACAATAACCATCCTGGAAGACTATCGATCCAAAATTCAATATGTTCATTAATTGTTCTACTTTCATCATTGAAATCAAGAGTTGGGAATAAAAAATCAAAACATACACCATAACTCGATTCATTTTGATCACAGATGAAGAATAATTTTGCATCATTGTTGTTGGCTTGATCCATCGAATCTGAGGTTCGTTGATCATCAATCCGCAATCCTATCGTCGATCACCTAAGAGAGAATCTATGATTCTATTTCCTATGCTTCTCTTGAGGTTAATAGTTTATTTTTATAACCTGAGAAAAATTAAATAATATATATTTTTATGGATAAATATTATATATTGCAATAATTAGAAATAAAATAATTTATTTTAAATATTTAATTCATTTCTGCACTCACGATGAATTTTCAAAAAACACCACATCCTGAATAATGTTTTGTCATGCCTAGGGTACAGAATTCATTTTGAACTCAATGGTTCCATTATAGTTCAGATCTATTAACCCATTTATAATTTATTCTTGTTTTTTAACAATCATGCATGTGTGTGAAATTTATTATATTTAACATATTTAAAACTTTTATTCCTTGGGCATAGGTCCTCAAAATCACACGACATCTTCATGCCGAGTCTTAAAATAATGCACATATAGTAAAAAAAATACACAATGGATATTACATATAAAATTCTCCCCACATTGGGTTTTTACATCCAAAAAATCAATAACAAGGGATACACAAAAGGATGTGGATAATGAGAATGAATCTGACCCTCCCACTCCCATATACACACACAGTGATTCATGTGATACAATCAAACATGATCTAATAGAATCATTCTCTCATGTAGGATCCTCTACTACTGATCCTCTATATCTACCAGATACAAAGATTAAGACCATCTAGCTTTGATGTCCATCTCTCCGTAGTCAATAATGTGGTTTGGGTCATGCATGTAGCACCTCACCTACAACATATTGAAGAATTCATGTACCCAGTATAACTGCAATGGTATAGATTAGTGTTATGATACCTCTCTAAATATACACAGTATCTAGAAAGGGCTAATTAATATCATAGATAGGTTTCCACTCTATCCAAATCGCCACAATTTAAGTCACGGTGATCGCCATAGAATAACTTCGCCTCCTTCCTTGAACTCAATGCTGTCAATCACCTATCAACATAAGAATTGGGACGACTCTATATAGTATTCATCTTCTCTTGGATGATCTTAACCATCTCTGTTTCTACTCATACTAACTCTAGGTCCATCAGTGCGCACTCTCCTGGGTCGGTCCAGCCATGTGGTGTCCTATAGCGTCGCACATAAAATCAATGAATGGTTTTATAGAAATGGTGGAATGATATATATTATTGTATGCGAACTCCACCAATTTTAGTTTATCCTATATACTATGGAAAATGACCTACATGAAATCTTGCATCATATACATCAAAACCTAAATGGTCTTCTTTGTTTGGAAAATAGTTTTGGGGTGAAATGATGTGATCAAGTATAAATGGGTCCCTAATTCCTCCTATAACCCCATTAAAAATCAATTCATAAATCTACCATCATGATCAGAAACAATCATCAATGGAACTCCTATGAGAAGAAATACATTTTAAACATAGATGAATCCCAATATCATTACAAAACAATGCTCTCATATAGCTAATAATTGGTCCATCAGGGTGATTAGATCTACAATCACCTAAATAAAATTATGTCACCTAGATGCACAAGGTCCTCCTATAAAGATGTATATAAATATATCATCCCACTTTCATTTAGGAACCTCTAATACCACTAGAACAAGGTTCCCAACCTTCACATACTAACATGTAAGGCATTGAGAGACAATATATGCAACAAAATTCTTTATTTAGAGCCACTAAAACTGAGATTGGAGGTCCTAGTACATCCATTACACACATGTATTTAGTACCAGAGTAAATAGAAGAAAATATTCCAAAACATTATTCTATAATATCACGGGTAACATCATGTTTCATCTAAAATGAACAATGTGATCCCCACCTTTAGAAAATTCATCATGAACGGGATGTGTGGATGTCATAGTATTTAGGCTCTAACAGTTGTTATCCCCATGTTGTGCCACCATAACTCACTACAAGAGAATATTTGCAACAAGTATCAACGTGAGGCATGATTCCTAATCTCCCCCTATAAAGGATATCTCCAACAAGGACAACTACTCTAACACCTCATTCAGAAAATGTGAACAATGTCTCCTACTAATAGAATATTATACCATGTTCCCCTTCCTATGAGTATATAAAATTTAAAAATCATAATCCTAGAGGAACTCTATCAATAAAATATATCATAAGTTGAGATCATTCATAGAGAATATTTACTTTATACAAATTTGATCTGTGTTGATAGACCGCTCTTCCATTAGGCCATGTCATCACATCTTCAATGTGTAGATGATTCTATAGTTTAAAGATCATGGGTTTCATAGTTCTAATAATGTTGTCTCAAATAGAGTGAACTATATAAAATCTCCCCTTTCCACTACATAAGAAATCGACCAATACAGATTCCTAATGCCTCTAAGAACACAATATACTCGAAACCCTCCTCCAAAAATCTTCATATGAGAGATCCTGTCCAACATTTACTCAACTAACGAAAATCCCACTGGCACTTCAAGGTCCATAAGAAAGTTTTTCCCTTTCAATTCAAATATATCAGGGGTTTTAATATCCTAGGTAAATTTTGTATGAATCTTCTATAATAGCCTACCCATCTAGGTAATCTTTTCTCTTATGCATGTCCCTTAGTTGTCTCATAATATAACACTTCCTCAACCTTGGTTGTGTCCACTACCAATCCTTCCACTTAATGAATATGTCCCATAAAGTGTACCATCTAAATATAGAATTGGATATTTGAGAGAATTTCATAATATTAATGCTCCTATAGTATGTCAAAACAATCATACAGGGTCTCACATGAACTTTCTTAGACGATGAAGGAAAATGACATCATCGATGAAGAATACCATGAACTGGTTTAATAAATGCTATATGGTCCAATTCATGAGTCTCATGAACACTTTTGTAGTGTTCTTAGAGAAAATTTCCATTACTAAGTACTCACAGTGACAGTAATGACATATGAATGTTGTCTTTAGTATATCTTCTCTTATAATCAGAGTTGGGGATAGACTGACCTAAGGTAAATATTTTAGAAATATCATGCCCCTATCAACAGATCAAAGAGGTCATAAATCCATGATAGTAGACATTTTTCCTTTACATTCACTTAGATCATGCATGGGTAGTCTACACACAGCTTCAAGCTCCCATCTTCCTTCTAGGAAAACAAAACTGGCAATGCCCAGGATGAAACATTGTGTCTCACGAAGACCTTTCTATGCATGTCCTCCCACTACATCCTCATATTATGAAACCCATCATGAGCCATATGATATGATAGTGAACATATCTATTATATATATAAGTAAAAAACATATAATTGTATCTCTGGTTGGGGAGGTAAACCTAGAAAATCGTGGAGTAAGATGACATTATACTCATCGACTACTGCAAAAAACTAGAAACTCAAAACACCGAAAACACTAAGAGTCCATATACCAATTGATGAGTAATCAACTACACCCTCTTATGCATGATTCTATGCTTCATTTTCTAGTTTTCCCTATCACTAAAATAGGAAAACCTAGTTCAATCAATATGGACACACTAGACTGTTTGCCTAAAATATTCTATTTGGGCATGAAATTTATGTAACAAATTCGTACCAGGAATGATTTTGTTATGTCTTGACACCACTACCTTGTGATACCATCCAAAACACTCACCTCCAACAGACATGTCACAAAATCGACACAATTGTACGATTACTAAGTCATATCCAATAAGAGTCCCTATGAATAAACGTAGATTTAATGGATCAATAGAAATTTATGTGTCTCGTGTAAGATGTATGGATAGAATATAATGAATAGAACATTTATCTATCATTTCATATAATAAGGTAACAATTTCATAGACTATACCTAAAATAATTCTGAGAGGATTTTGGTCATATGATTCAACTATCTGCAACTACCCTGACCCTATCCTCCACCTCCCTGAGCCTCGCATTGACCACCTGGGGTGGTGGTGGTAACAATTCAAAACATCAACAACCAATTTCTGGTATCCCATATCAATGGAAACATCTGCCACTCAGGGAACCTACATTCACATTCTTCTATCTCAGCCATAGTGATTCATCCATGATTTCTCTGTCAGTATTATTATTGGTCGGAAAATCCCATACGACATTTCCCCTACCTTCATAAGAGTATCACCTCCTCACACTGGGCTTTATGGACCAACCTTGTGACCCAATAATTGTAGATCCTCTATCTTGGGACCACCTACTAAAATTTAAAGCTCATCAGGTCCATAAGACTGATGTCGATTCCCCACTATCATGATCTCTGCTTTTGATTTTCCACTACTAACAACTATTAAATTTATGTTCTCTTCCAAGAAATTCTCTACCACCAAATCTTTCCTTATCATCCCAACATAGTTATAAATTCATAGATAGATAGTATTGGCTCCGATGTATCTACGTAGAACTCTCTAAATGTTATGAGCATAGAATAACTTATCTTTAACCATAACCATTGAGTATGTAGATAGGTTGGAATATCTCTATGTCTACTCTGCCTGTATCTTGTTTCCCAACTGGAGCTATAGAGGATCCTAGATATGTACATCCATCAACATAACTGGTGTGAACACCTCAATGAAAATGTGCATTCTGTCTTTCCATGAAATATTCATCTCATCATAATTATGGGTCAATAAATCCAACCATCACATTATCGATCCATGAAAAAGGATCGCTTCCATGACAACCACCTGATCTACTAGTGTCCTGGCTAGATTGAAAAATCATGTGTCCACATCAATCCAGTACTCAAAAAACTATGGGGTGGGCTAGCATAAGAATCAATGGGGTCTCTGACACTTAATCTCGTGATGCATGCTCACCCTATGCATGTCATCCGCTGATACTATAGGTACCATGTTCTCCTCAATAGGTTGTACGGCTGGTACACCACCCAAAGGTAACATATAAACAACTAGTTCCTAAATTGATTCCTCTTCACAGTAGGGACCATCCTCATGATCAATATTCGGAATTATAGCTACTATATGAAGCAAAGGAATCCTAATAATAAACAAGTCAAACCACAGTCAATTAGTATTTATATAGAGCTGGCATGAGATGGATGTGGAAGCAGAACCCATTCATATATGCTTAATGTACCTTTATTTTCATTGAAACCAATATTCTCCTCTACTGACATGAAAATAATGTAATAAATGTTTTTTTGTATAAATATGATGGCCACTCCACAAACAATATAGTCTATAGGATAAATGATGAATTCAAAACACTTAACACTATTTCCACAAACTAATCTCGCATACTCTCAGTCCAAAGGTATAACCGACCACATATGATACCACTCTTTCATGACTCATATTAGTGGTTCTCATTCAATGACTATCCTATCCCCCCTCCAATATGTTAGGGGATTATGACTAGTATCGAGTATGAGTATCACTGGAATGGGAGGCATTTCATAAGTACCTATATCCACACAGACATTACCAAGCCCAAAAAATGATGAAATGAAAAAACAAATGATCAACCAATGCAAGAATATATCTATATCCCATAATGAGAGATTAACTGAAAGACAATAATGTAAAAAGTCCAAAATAAAATCCCACCAAAATGAGTATAAAATAATAGTCCAACCTAAAAAAGGTACTCCTCTATGAATGTCATAAGAACACACCTTTTTTTGTCCGATCTCATTAAGAACTATCTGGTCTTGGTCCATATTGGACGTTGTTGAAATTAAGTTCGTGATGCATTTTGGTCAAACATATATGCATCAGTCACTTTGAGTCATGAAATTCACAAATCAACTCATCTCTCGGACATATGGTTAGAACTACACAGCCCCAAAAAAATATGATATCATTTTGAATTATATTCCAACCAGAAGGTGACTCTCCGCCATCAATAATTCCCTCAAGGGAAAACAATCTACATCATCATACAACATCTCCCAGATCTGGCATAGAAATGTGGATTACACAAATACATTTACATGATTTATATGATCCTAGGCCTTTTGGACCATAATACACAATGTCACACCCTGACTTGACATCTTGAAGTCATGGTTTTTTAAACTCATATTTCATTATTTTGGTTTTATATTGTTTAAAACTTTATTATCTACAATCAAAATGAAATAAAATAAAATAAATGGAAAACTATTTAATAATAATAAAAATAATAATATTTTTGTTATGGATAATAATAATAGTTTTATTATTATTATTATTATTATAATTAAGTTATTATAAATTTTAATAATAATAATATTGTTATTATAATTATTGTTATAATTAATATTTTTTCTTTACTTTTTTTATGGAAAACCTAAAGGGTTATATACCTCCCCCCCTTACCCTCCGTGACACCTCCCTCCCCCTCCCTTCAGTGCACTGCCCCTGCTCTCAGAACCCCCACTGTCCAGCTCTCCTCTAATGTGGTGACCCTTCAGCAAGCCTCCCTCCCACCTTTTGTAGTGGTCATCCCCATACCCTTCTCACCTAACGTGACCTTATCGCTCGCTTAATAACATGATCTAATCGTCCAGGAGGGCTCTGGCGCTCCACTCCCTCCTTCTGGTAGCCATTTTTCTTCCCGGTTTCTTGTGAATATATCGTCAGTGAGCCTATTATCCATTCCTTGTCTCTTATTTTGGTATTTTATTTGATTTCATTCGGTTATAACACCATTTCCAAACCCTAAACTGATTTTTTTAGGGTTGGGTTATTTTTTGAATATTTATCATTAGGGTTATTTGGTTCTTGTCGTCACTAGTTCTTTCCACTATCATCAAAAGTAGTGGTTTCTCCATGGTTTTTATGTAAGGATTTTTCAGTTTCATTATTTGGGATTAATTTTCATTTTCTGGTTTTATTATTTTTGAGTTTTACATAATTTATTTTGGATGATTGGGTCTTTTTCGCTATTTTTGAGTTGTTGTATCATTTTTATTGTTTTTGTGGGAACTCTGGGAAATGGTTTTGGGCTACATGTGCTGAGGATTTCTACATGTACATACATAGGGTAAGTAAAAAATATATATATATATATATTACCCCATTTTATATATTCCATCATGCTGTATAGAATTAGTGCAATGAATATATGGGTACATATATATATAAATGCATGTGCATGGAAGTGTGAATTGTTGGTCTGAGTTGTCATCGAAAAATAGCTGCAAGTCTAATGTAGGTCTCATATTAATATACAATTAATTTTAATTCCAGTACTTCATGATTTTTTTTAAAATGTGTTTTCAATTTTAAATAGACTATATACGGTCTATGCAAAGTGTTAGTGATTCTTGGTGTCGGACAAACATTATTTTTCTTGATTTACTTTTTTTGAAATATGATATTATTTTACATGTACATCTAGGAATGAAAATTTAAATTCATAAAGGATTTTTCAAATATGTTTTTGGGTATAATGTTGGTAGTGCCCAGGATGTTGGGTGTTGTGTATATTTGTTTTGAAAGTTAAATTCTGTGAACATGGGTTTTTGTGTGAATTTAATATTAATTGGAAAATGTAAATTATCTAATGGTTTTATTTGGGTTAGACATGATTTCATGATCGTTTGTAAGTGTGTGGTACCTTAGTGGTCTAATTGAGAATTTAATGAATTTTTTGAATTAAATGTATTTCGGTAATTATTTTTTATAAATATGAATGTATTCCTTACAATGTAACAAGTCCCATTTGGAACTTGAAAATGAATTGTGGATTTGAAAAACCCCACATGAGGTGTTTCCCTTATGTTTAGAAATGCGATGCAAGTGTTAATGTGTAATTATTTATATGTTCCTAGTGTAAAGCCTTCTGTGTGGTTGTGTACTATAAATAGGGGATGTACTCAAAGACGGAGATCAGTGGTGAGTGGGTGGGTATGTTATAAAATAAAGAGGTTTATATGTTCATTCATGTTTTCCTGATAAAAAACTCACCACGACTTTAAATAGATCACATGGGAGACCTTGGTATTTAGGCACTCAGACTAGGACTGTTATGCTAGATGATTTAAAAGTGTTTCCTAACCATTTAGTCTAGCATGATTGATGCATACTACAGTAACTAAACCTATAGATTATATATTTGAGACCACTGGGTTATGTATTCACTCCCTACTAGTGAAGCATGCATGAAAACATGGGTTTTTGTGGTTGTTATACCATGTTTCACTGAGCTATGAGGTTCTGAGTCTCCCATTTCTGTTTGTTACTAATAAAGATTTCCATGGTTCTTGATTATGACATTTAGTTTGTGAAATTATTTCAATTTATGTTATTTAAAACTTGTTTCCTTCTTTAAAATATCCATGATTTAAATTTAAACTATTTTCTTTTTGTTTTGAATTTCAATGCATACATGGAATCAATATTGAAAATACAGTGGAATATAAACTATTTAATTAATATTGTTAATTTGTGACTTGAATGATAATATAATGAAAACATTATTTTATTATGTCTTGTTTTTTAGACTACCATAATTGGGTTTCTTTTAAATGGTAAGTGAATAATCCATTGTTGTACACTGGCTTTCCTACTGAGAATCATAGTCCCCACTCCATCTTTTTTTTCAGTTTTAGGTTCCTCTAATTATGGATCACTTTTAGAGGAAGTGTAGGTTATTTTTCGTGGTGACCCATATGGCCACATTAGGTATATATCATTTCTTCATTTATTCATTTTTCTGCCACTAGTTTGTTAAATTTATTATTATTTATCTATATTTATTACGGGAAAAATAATTCCCAACTAGTTTATATTGATGCACTGCAAGTTTTTCCTATCCATGGGGATTGGGAACTCTCTTCAGGCCTTGTCATAGGCCACCTCGGGTGATCAGTTAAGGGTCAACCCAATATGGTTATTGAAAAAATGGTATCAGAGGTAGCATTTTTTATTTCGGGTGTTCGGTAGCATGGTTATTTTGTTTTTCTGCACTCATGAGGTAGGTGCATGAATGGAGTCATGATCCCTTATCCATCCAGAACCTCGAGTTTCCAGGGGTAGTCTTGGAATTGAATTTTTCTTTTTCATAGATTGTGATGGTAATGGATGACGAAGTAAGTGAGTCGGTGTTACCTGATGATCTATCATAGGCTAGTGACCCATGTACATCCCAAGTGCATGGATCAAGGTACTTCATATCTTCAATTCTCTCTCAGAGCACTTAAACCATGTTACCAAGCTTCCATTGCCACTAGTTCCTTAATTTTGGGTGTTTTGATGTTTGTTATGTATGGTTGTCATTTGGGTTGGTGTTAGTTGATCTCAAAAATGAAAATGGTTCTTATTGAGAGGGTTTTTTAAAAGGGAGTGTGATTTTGATGTGGAAAAATTGTTTTGGAGATAGAAATTGTTTTTTTCTAATGAAATTGGAGGTATCGAGGGGGAAATGGGAGGTGTTTTGGATGTTTTTTTAGGATCTTAATACACATTTTGGAATGTAAATTTGAATATGATTGGGAATTTTGAAATTTTTTACATTAATGGTAAGTGACATTTTTTAATGGGATGAAAATTTTTTCATTACATTAAATGATCTAATTTTTTTATGAGATGTTTTTTTAATTGACACTTGATATTCATACGAGGGTTCACATATATAAAAGTACGCATGTTTCACATGTATAGTCAGTGTTCTATGTGGATGGGTGCATGAGCTAGCATAAGGGTATATATGTGTGTGTGTGAGAATGCATTTAATACCAATGGTTGATATTTAAGATGTTTTGTTTTGTGAAAAATGGTTTGAAAAAAGGGGAATTTCAATGTTTTGAAATGTGTGTGAGTAATTTTTAAGTGTTCTCTTTTCTTGTTTTGTATTCTTTTTCATGGGCCTGTGGTTTTGACATACTAAATTGTGGTCAGAATGGTGGTTTAAGTTTTAGATTTAGTATGTGACTAAAGTGTTGAATTTTTATTTTTGATGAGTTTTTTGTTGGCTTTGTGCCTCTTTATTTTATGTATGCCACCCAGAAAAACATCAAAGGGTTATAGTTAGTATCTTATAGTTGTTTGTTCTACCCAGACTCTTAGAGGAGCAGTGTAATTGAAATATTTTATGTTTTATTTCATCTTATGTTGTGATTGTTATCTAATAATGTTTGCAGACTAGAATGGTGAATGTTTTTTGTTTGGTGTTATTGGGATCTCCCAAATCTATAATAGCTTATGTTGGTTAGAGATCTTTTGAGGGTTCAATGTTGACTAGTGGATGAGATAATCCCAACATTGTTGCATGATTTTATTTTGTGGAAGGTGTTTAATACAACTCTCATACAATGGTATATACCTGGGGATGTGAAGTTGGGGATAGTCGTACAGATCTTGAGTGCCTAGAAAGTGAGATGAACAGTAAAGGAAACCATCGGTCATTTTAAGAGGTTGATTCCCTTATTTTTGAAGGTAGTTTCATAGAATCAGTTAAAGTTTCACATGATTGGGGTCTTCTTCTATGGTGCATGGTACGAATCATTTTGGTGTTCGAGAAGGTTCCACATATAAATAGGAGAGTGAACTAGAGGAAACTATTTCAGCATTGTCTTCATGTCAATTCAAACTTCTATTAGTATGTCAACTATTATGTCTACCTCTGGTGAGGTCAGTTTTGTTACTTTAATTATCCTTGTTCTCATCCTCCGAAGGCTTGTCATCGGTATGGCCATTTGGGAAACTTAGATAGGTTCTGCTAGCTGAATTGTTAGAAAGAGTCGCAATTAAGGATGATAGCACCTCATTGTGAGGTGGACGATTCTTTGATACATCAAATCTACCACCATAGGTCTCAGAGTGAATATTTTAACATAGTTTAGAATCATCGAGTTTGGGGAAACTTTGTCTAAATTTCGTCTCTAGTGCTGAAATATGTACGATTTAAATTTCTGTGTTGTTGCTCCATTGTCTTTGAATCTTCCGATTTGTTATAAGAGGCCTATAGGTCTCATTTTTTCATTGATGTCTTTTTTCTTCGTATACCCAAAATTGGTTGTACGAAGGTTTGGTGATCTCTTTTCCATGTTATTTGAGTAGTTGTGCCTCCTAAAATGTGACCTTTGAAGGTTTTCCCTTTATAGTTGGGAGTCTTGAGATTATAGTCTCTCTTGTGTGGATATTTCCTTTGATGACTCATTATTGTTTAATAAATTATCATTTGGAGATACATGAGTCTTAGGAAATAATGAAAAGGGGTTTGGACCGCCATTTGGTTTAGGGTATTTCTTCGTGGACCCTATGTTGTGGTAATTTGGTTTTTGTAGAGAGTTGGTTTGTTTGGGAGTTTTTCTCTGTGTTGGATGATTCCAATTATGGTGAAGTTACAATTTCTAATGTTATCCCGTGTTAATAGTCTCACGGTTGGTTGTGATAGTCAGGTTTTGGTGGTGGGGGGAACCCTCTTCGTTTTATAATGGCTCCTCTGAGTTCAATTTCCCTTAGATTTGGTCTGCTGTGACTGGTGGAGTGAAATTTCACACTGATTTCGTGATTTTTTTGGCATCATTTAGTTTCAAACATGAGTTTTATTCATCGTTTGGCTAGGTGACGTTATTGTGGAAGAATGTTTTTATGGGGGGGGGGGAATTGTCTCACCGTGACTTGAAAACTTGCGGTCATGGTTTTCTAATTCTGATATGAGTATATTGTTTTCTTAGTGATAAAAAATTATAAATTCAATCAAAAAATAAATATAATAAAATAAATGTAAGATGATTTAATAATAATAATAATAATAATTTTATTATGAATAATAATATTATTTTTAAGGTAATTATTATTATTATCAAGTTATTGTTAGTATTATTAATATTAATAAGGACAACATTATAATTATTATTTTTATGATGATGATGATGATGATGATGATTAATATTACTATTATTATTATTATTATTATTATTATTATTATTATTATTATTATGTTCTTTTTTATTTTTTTTATTATTGAAACCGTAAAGGGGTCTTTCCCCTTCCTCCCCCTTACCCTATGCAATGCCTCCCTCCCCCACCCTTCAATGTGCTACCCCTCCTCTCAGAACCCCCACCATCCAGAACTCCTTCAGAATGGTGACCCTTCCTCTAGCCTCCCTCCACCCTCACATGGCGTACATCCCCCTCCCTTTGACAGATAACCCCCACCCCATCTCTTACTCGTTCGATCAAACCTACAGAGAGATCTCTACCGCACCACTCCCTCCATATGAACGATACTTTTCATCCTGATTATATGTGAACATCTCTCTAGTGAGCCTCATCTCCCTTACTCTTCCACTATTTTTGTGTTTTATTTTATTTCATGGGGTTCACACACGTTGGCTAAACCATAAAATGGTTTTTTTTGGGTTTTAAATTTTGAATAGTTATGATTACAGTTCATCGGTTCCTGTGGAGACTGGATCTAACAACCACCATTAATGGAAGTGGATTCTCCATGGTTTTTAGGTGATTATTTTTCAATTTCTTCATTTTGGATTAATTTTAAAATAGGGATTTTATTATTTATGAGTTTTCCGTAATTTATTTTGATGTCTCGGTCATTACTACTATGTTTGAGTTATTGGAAAAATATTATAGTGTGAGTGGGATCTCATTGCAAATGGTTTTGGGTTGCGGGTGTTGAGAATTCCTACATGTACATGCATAGGGTATGACATATATATGCAATCCCTCGTTGTACATATTTACTCATGGAATGAGGAATATGTGCAATGTAACTAGGGTTATATATATATATATTCATGTGCATAGAAGTACACAGTGTTGGTCTGAGTGGTTATTGATAAATACCAGCATGTTTAATGTTTGTCCCTTATGTATATACATTTAATTTTATTTCTTGGATTTCTTGAGAATTTTAAATATCTTTATTCATTATTTAATAGAATATATACATTCTATGAAAATTGATGGTGATTCTTGGTATTGGACTTGCATTTTTTATTCACTTTTATGTTTTGAAATATGGTCTTATTTTAAATGTTCTTACAATATTGATAAGTAAATTACATATATGTGTTTTAAAAAAAGGGTTTTTTGTAAGGTTTTTATTCCCCTTGATAACTGGTGTTGTGCATATTTGTTGTGATAGTTGATTTGAGTGAACATGGGGTTTTGTGTGAATTTGTTATTAATTGGATGTCTTACTTTCTAAAATGGTATTATTTAGTTTGGACATGATTTCATTATTGTTTTTAAGTTTATGGTACCTTTGTGGTCTAATTTAACATTTAATGAATTTTGAAATTACAGTTTTTGGGTAATTATATTTTATAAAAATAAAAGTATTCCTTCAATGTAATGCATCCTATTTTCAGAAGAAATTTATATCCGATAGTGGAGAACCCCACATGAGGTGTTACCCTTTATTTACAGAAATGTGATGAAAGTGTTATTGTGTAATTTTTTATATGTGGCTAGTGTAAAGGATTTTGTGTGGTTATGTACCATAAAAAATGGTTACTCTCAAGTAGGGAGATCGGTGGTTAGAGGGTGGCTGCTTTTTTAAATAATTGGGATGATATGTTTATACATGTTTTCCTGATAAAAATTCCCACCAATTGAAATGGATCACATTGGAATCATAGGTATCCCGGGGGCATACTAGGAATACTATGCTAGTTTATAGAGAGGTGGGTCATCCATGATTCTTCTAACATGATTAACACTTATAACAATAACTAGTTGTAATTATGATTGATCAGACATCACTAGGTTATTGGTGTGTTCTTTGCTAGTGGCTCATTCATGATAATGCCATTCGTTGTGGTTGTTATTCTATTTATTATCAATGTATGAGGTTTCTAGGATCCCATTCGTGCTAGTTACTTTAGTAATTGACCATGGTGCTTCTTTATGACATGGTTTTGGTGAAATGATTTAAATTGTTTTACATAATTATTGTTTTTTTCTTTGAAAAAACAATTATTTAAACATAAACTATTTAACTTTCCTCTTGGAATATTAATGCATACTTGGAAACTATTTTTAAAATGTAGCAGAATATAAATGAACACCTACGGAATATAAAAATTTTACTTGATTTTGAATATAATGAAAAACATTATGTTATTATGTCTTATTTTAAAACTAGCATGATTGGGTTTCTTTTAAAAGGATAGGGAATATGGAATTGTTGTAATTTTTCTTCCCTGCTGAGAATCTCATTGATCACACCTTCTTTATTTTTTTCCAATTTCTGGTTCCTCTAGATTTGGATCTCTCTTGGGGAGAGTGTATTTTATGTTACATGATGAACCATAAGGAAACATGAGTTATGTCTCATTACATAGATCATTCCTGTTTCCGCTTCCATGATGTTTATATTATTTTTGTTTATTTATCTATTTCATTAGTTTATTATCGTTTATCTTTCACTATTATGGGACAAATAATTTCCAAATCATTTATTTTTATTTCAGGAACTAGTTTCCAGCCTATGTGGATCTGGAACACCCTTTGGGCCTTGTCACATACCGAATCGAGTGACTAGTTCTAGGTCGACCCAAGTTGGTTTGCATCATAAATCTTAGCTTCAATGTCCATAATTATCTACTTAGAGCTGGACTCTTAAACAGTTTGTGTCTTGTCCTTCATTTATAAACTATCCACATCTCTATTTACCTTCTCTGGTAAACATTCTAGCTCAAAAAAATATAATACATATATTCGACCAATATATTATGTAATAGATTCAAATCATATTTCCAATATATATGATTTATGATTTATTTAATACTATCCATAGTAAACATTTCACCAAATAAATAATTCCACCAAAACATAAAAAAATATACCATTATAGATATATAATTATTTTCATTATAGTAATTAAATTTAGGTGGCCATAACATTTGTTATTGATACACCACAAATCAATCCCCCTATATCAATATTTCTCAATGTTCAACCATAGAGGCATCAAAAACCATAATTTAATCCTCATATGTATCTGATAGGATCATCCTTGATGTAGTAGTAAACATATTATTCATCTCGTAGAAGTCATTCTCACATGATCTAGATCATTGAAACGTGATATCCTTCTAGGTTTGACCCAATAGTGTGGCTTCCAAGTGGAAAATAATTACGATAAACCTCTGATAATATCTCTCCAAACCGTGAACACGATTGATATAAAATTATTTATTGTGATTATACAAAGGTAACCGTATATATTCCTTCCCTAGGGACACTATCAGACATTTATATGAGATGATGTGAACCATGATATTCACCCTACTCATCCATAATTGAAACATATATATCTTGGGGTATATAAGCTTCACTCTCAGTGTACTAATGATTATGTCAATATGTTTTGGAATGATCATCGTTATACTTGGAGTTCACCCATATTTCATCCAAAAAACTCACACAAACACATAAAGGTATTTATGGAATGTTTTTTTCATCATGACCATAAACACATATAGACCATTATTCATCCAAATTGGCATCATAGAGAACTCATATAGTCCCCACCAACTTTTAAAATCCATTCGTGGTAAATATTATGGCCTAACACTAAACTAACGATCCCCTGATTCAATTTCAATATGGGAGAAAACAAAAGTACATACCGAATAGTCAAATAGAACATAAATATTACAATGAGGATCTTAGTCCTTCGCTATAATTTAGATCAAAATCTGATAATCAACACATCAGTGCATGGTTTTGTCAGACATCATACAATATAAGTCCTCAGAACACAAATGCATCATCCGCGTATTGATCAATCCCTTATCCATCAATTATTCTAGATGAGTTTTGATCCATTGAATATTTATTTGATCTATTCAATATAATAGAATAAATAAAATCTCATTTCTATGAATGATCTCAATCATAACCTATATGTACCTCTAATGTGGAAGCATTGATATACCCTATAAGAAACACATCATGGAACCTGTCCACAA
Source organism: Viscum album (assembly GCA_963277665.1). Taxonomy (NCBI): domain Eukaryota; kingdom Viridiplantae; phylum Streptophyta; class Magnoliopsida; order Santalales; family Viscaceae; genus Viscum; species Viscum album. The sequence continues at coordinate 1,726,396,581 of OY728119.1, read as the reverse complement.
TCGGTGGAAATTCATCATGATCTACATCCCCATCATCCATTGAATGACTTGTAATCGTGAAGATGAGATCCTCTTGTGTCTGATACATTGTCCCTATATGACCTAATTATTTATCCCACTCTACATGGTATAAAAAACTATTAACCTCAGTATATATAAAGGCCACTCTCCTAAAGTAACAATCCTTATGTGCTCGGTATTGTTCTAACATATCACTTCCTAAAGTCATCTCAATACCAAGAATTTAATATATGTAGAGGTCCATTAGAAATAATAATCACCAACCTTGATAGAAAACCCCATACAAAAACTAATTTCCATTATCCATACTCCTAATAGTTTATTGATCATAAAAATCACACTCACAAACATTAACTCTAGAAACAAACCATCACAAGGTACATAGTTATAAAATAATTAAAGGACCTTGTATCAAAAATTGAACTAGAAAATATAGAATATATATGAATTGTACCTCTAACTGGTGATGGTAAAGAATTTTTGTCCACAAGTGTAGGTTGAGCATCCTAAAATTTCATACTCCACTTCCCTATTATTCAGTTTTAGTCTCGTGAGTAGTACCATTATGATGATACTTGTTCACATTATCAAAAATACTTCATCCACTTCCCCGACAATAAAGGCTAGTAGAAGTTCAGCATCAAGACTGATATGGTGTAGAAAATCTCTTTAAATAACCTTGATTATGCTTTTCCCCTTTATCATTACTAATCAATCATGGGTTCCTATAGAACCTTATAGATGTACCAATCCTGTCACATGATCAGAACTATATCATTATTTAGGATAATTGCATAAAAAATGGAAAAAAACTACCGTAATGGTAGAAGATCACTCTAGTAATGTCACATGTAACTAAACCAACCTTCAAACCACTCTTCTTGGTATCTCCCTAGTTTTAATTAATAATGTTATGCTCCTTATTCTTATAATACATACTTTAAGTCCATACATTTGAAACAACATGTACTCCACTAGAAGTATACTTTACGTTCCCCTAATATATGAGATCCCGATTACCCACATCAGAAAACAAATTTTTCCTATTGTTGTTCACCTGTGGAATAATCTCACACATAGGCTGATCCTGTAATATTTTTCAGCTTTATCATCATCTCTTATTTACATTGGAGCAATGAACTACAAATCTGAAAATGATCAGTTTAGCCCATAAGGGAATTAATTCCCTTGGATAAACTCATATACTTATATTCACTCTCCTCTATGATAATATTTGGGTAAATTTGTTCTATGAACATCTTATGAAAATACTTATGTGCCATGTTTTCCTATTATCTGTCATGTTTCTGGATGACCCACCAACACTTCATTATAACTTGTAACATATAATCTGTGAACATTAATCTCATCTCAGGAAGAGTCTCCAAATGGTCATGTATTATATAGATAGTCTCAATCTAGAACACATATACCTTAGGTCCACCCTATCTAGTGAATTTTAGATGATGGTCTAACATTAACTCCAATGTCATGTCTGAATAACTCTTCACCACACTATCTAGGTAACTTTCAATAATCATCATAAACTGAGAAAATTTATGAATGAATTTCTCTCTCCCTCTTCACCTTGAACTATCTGGGGCTCAAATTCTATGACTGGAGCCACATTCCAAGACATGTCCTCCTTCAATCCTATAAAAAATCATCATCGAGGAGGCATATATCAAAATCAATAAACACGTGTATTAGGACACATTACAAATCATAATCATATTTTAACAAGAGGTGCTCACATTAATCCATAACAATTCATCCCCCACACCCCTCCACGTTTTCAAAACTATGTAACTATGACAACCATCATCCATCCCTCATATAGGACTGGTTAACATAGGGTACGGCATTTCCATATTTCAAGTCTTCCCATTTGACACCAATTTATATATTTAATGAATTATTACTTTAAAATCATCTATAATTTCATTATTTTATATTATGAAACATATATATTTATATTACACAACAAATAATATCCCCTTGATATAAAAAACTAATCTGTTGCCTACTTTTATATGAATGCAAAAAATTATAAATATCACTAATATTCTTTTGTTCCAATAATTATGCATGAATACTTATCTCACATTCTATATTATGCTAGCAGTAAAATATCTGAAGCTATAACATCACATTGAAAGTGAATCACCCAATGTGAAATAATGTCTAACTATAAATGAAAATAGCAATAACCAAATCCCACATTGGGTACATGGGTTTTCCCACATAAATGGATTAGATAATTCCATGAACCAGCTCATAACAATGGCATGACTCATTCTAGTCTATTGTATACCATTCCCAAATAGTAATACAACAAAAAATAAAACAAAACCCCTTTTACACCACAATGTATTGTCCCGACCTTGGTGTCAGCTACTAGTTCCCAATGTAGGGTCACTATGTCACCTCATGCATACCTCCATGTACGCCAGATTTTACCAAATTGCAGTGGGGTCTAATATATAACCAGGGAAAACAATACCCATTTTTCAATTCATCACGACAATGTAAAAAATTAATCAATATCCAAATAATAATAAACAATAACAATAATAATATCAAGACCAATAAAGAACATTATCACATGATAAAACAAAATAAGAAACTATAGCTAAAATAATGTAATAGATTTATCTTGGCATATATGAGTCTACTGTCAAATAAAAAACACAAATTAAGAAACTGACATTCCCAAGGGGGTGTCATCATCATTTATAGTTATGCACTGTATTCTCTATCCCAAATAAATAATCTAACATAGGTTTCTTACCTATACAATCTCCTTCCATAATAAATTTTATTCTGTTACCAATCTTGATGCCTTAGAAGACTGTTACTACAACTCATTTGGCCACCAAAAAAGTTTTCAAAAAACAATATCTATTCTATAAAAGTGTATGATGTTGTATAATGTAAATGGTAAAATACATAAAAAAACATTAATCATTTTTTTATTATTATATAATTAACAATCTAATTCTCAAAGTTCATATTGGTACCCAAATCATCAATACATATATTTACACATCCTGTTATCTTAACCATATAAAGAGGAATCAGAAACCATACATTAATTTCATTCATTATGATTTGAATTCCACATTCATATCATAATCATTATTAACCATATCACAATGATAATATCATGGAGCCAAGGAATATCATGTCATACACCCCATGGGAATTTGTAGAATCCATCCATATCCCACACCTCATTGTTTATTTGGGTATTTAAAGCATCATTACTTACCCCACACTCATAATTACATATGGGTATTTGGATCATTAATACCTATCAAAAACTAATTATCATATATATAACTATTTATATTAACTAAGGATAAAAAGCTTTAAAATTTTTATCAAACTTTCTCTTTATGGTGTATGTTTATAATTTATAAAAATCCTATAGTTCATCATATTCATCACAAAGAATTATATAAAAAACGCACCATTAACCCATTTAACACATTTTGTTATAAAATCCTTTATACCATTATGATTATGCTAACATAACAATTAAATACCATTATCACCCAATTATATATTCAAATTAATTAATTAACATATTAACATATTAAATTCATGATTCAATTTCCAAAATTGGAAATTTAATTTTTATGAATACATAGTCTAAATTTCACTTCAATAAATTTGGAATTGTAAAATAGACGTACTACATCAAGTACATTTAAAGGAACTAACCACTACATAAAACCTGAAATTGAAGAGGAAAACTATGATCATGATGTTGAGTAAGATATAGTACCAAAACCAAAGATCAAGACCAAATGGAACACTAATATAAAATCTTGCATCTTTACACACTTAAAATAGTGGATAGCTCATTCTTCTTCATCAACTAAAAAAGATATATGAGTGAGATAGAATAAAATGGGTATTAAAATACATTCAATAGAAAAAGACAATAGTTTAATTGAATCTCTAATTTATCAATAATGGGTTTATAAGATCCCTAAATCCCTCTTGGAAGCATAAAAAATAATGGAATAGCTATTGGGTCGTATCGGGGTGAAAACAAATTACAATCGGGGGGTTTGATAATTTAATTGTATTATTTTGAGAAATAAAACACTTTCCCATAAATTCATGGTATGGGGTGTACTATTTTCTAAACAATTAACCTTAAATTTTAATCTCTTATATAGTAGAAACCAATTTCACTTAATTTGTACATAGTGTGAAGCACTATTCACCGTCTATATCAATCCCCTCTTCTTGGGATTTCATAGTTTGTTGGGATGGGGACACAATTTTGGGAAAACCTTGTGCCAACTGGGCACTACCTAAGGTCCCTCCAGTAACATCCAAAATTCTCTCATTTCACCTGAGAAATTCCTAACGTAAAACCATAAAAAGATATAACAAAAAATGGTAATATAGTACATATAAAAGAACATGACACATCTTTATAAATGTAAGGGGTTTTACGCCACCTCTGCTATTTTTTGGGAAAAAAATATCAATTTTTATATGTCTGGACCACTGCCTCAGTGATACAACGTGTTTTTTACATAACCAACTTAAAAGTTTGAACCTGAAATGGAATTTAATTTATATTAAAAGTATATAAAAATTAATTCATATTTTTAATTATAAACCACATTACTTATCATCATAGTTCTATGGAAAATTAAATTAGAATTTATACTTTTATGCTCACTACGTCTTACAAGAAATGATTGCTTTCAAGTTTTCATTAAAATAAAACCATACATGTATGATCCATAAAATTATTTTAATGGAAAAATATATTTTTTATGATATTATAATGTTATAAAAATGATAAATTTTTCATTGTTTTAAAAATATTCTAAATAAACATCTATGGTAAATTGTAGTGTCCAAAATTTTCTTCTTTGAAGAAAAAATGGTTTCTTGTTATAATTTTATAACATAATATAATTAATATTATACAATTAATTATTTAAAAAGATTATATATAAAAATATTAAAAAATATATAATATCATTACTCAATTTTTATATAGATATTACAACTAAATCACAAAATATTCATACATTAATTAGTGTATGTTATTTTTGGGTTTTTTTTACTACATATTTGATAAATGAAGTAAATTTAAATCATGAATTAAATTTTTTATATAATTTTTATTATTATAATATATAAAGACTTTATAAATGTTATTTTAAAAAAAATTATTTTATTATTTAACTCATTATCTAAAAAATATTATGCATTCATAAAAAATCATCAAAAAAGTATCATCAGTTAATTCATCATTAATGATTCTAAAAAATATAGAATGAATCTATGCCATTATAAATAACTTTTCTACATAAATTAGATTACCTTATATGATCTAAAAATGATGATAATTGGGATATGATTTATTAATAGAACCAATATTACAAAACTAGTTCATGTCGATTAGGATTAATCCCACCTGATAAAAGAATTAGATAAAAAATAACTAATATATATGTCACCAATAATCATAAATTAATTATATAAAAGTCTATAGATATAAAAATTTCAATAAAATGGGTAACCATGAAATTTTATTTTCCTGTTCAGGAGTTTATAGTGCATTTTCACTAAGCATGAATTATGGAATGTGTATCTTATCTCAATTATCACATAGACAAACAAATATTTTATTATATTCAATATTTTATTAGGAATTGTGTATAAAATTAGTTGTGATATATTTTTACCTTATTAATAGGGTTTTTAAAACAAATATAATGTTCTATTTCAAATTTGTTTTATTCAAAATATACTATTGTGTAAATGGTTTTTGATTTAAATGGTACACAAACTGTGATAGTTTTTATTATAAATTTTTTTAAATATAAAAATAAACTAGATTGATTATAAAAATAGAGAATTAGTATTATTTATCTAATCTATATTCGTTTTCATCTTATATTCATGACTGTTTACATTTCCGAACAAAATTTATTTACCCCTTTACACATATCTTAAATGATGGATTTATTTTAAGTGAAACTGACCACAACTTTCATTCTTGTTAAGGAACATCACATTATTTATAAATATGTTCATCAGATTATTTATAATGTGTTATTATCTATCATTAAATAATTTAGTTTATTAATTTTATTCTACATAAACTTATTTTATATTTTTTAATATTTTTTCTAATATTTCATTTAACTGTTTCATTCATCAAAATGTGAGAATCAGCAATTTAAAATTTTATGAGTGACCGATTCATTCAAAAAAAATTTAGTTTATATAAATCCTTATATTTTTAAAAAATAGGTTTTCAAAGTATTTGTTTTCAATATAATTATAAATTTCCTATTTTTCCATTATATAAAATGATCACAGTTATTTCTTAAATTAAATGTTACTTTACAAAAACTCGTAAACATTAATTTAAATTAATACCATTTCATATGTGTAATTATTTATTAATTAAATTCATAGAATGTTATCATCCACCTACTCTTTTGGTATGGATTAGGTAATTATATTTTCTATCAATGATATGATCCATTATTGTGATTTTTTTTCTAACTATCCATTTGTTATAATAAGACTTTTCATCTAATTACATTCCATTATAAACACTCTATATATCATACTTTTAATGAAAGGGTGTTCAAATAATTTTTTTATATCATTTTATCAGAATATTATTGACATAAAAATTTACCCATTGTCTATATAGTGAAAATAACACATGGTTTATCATAATTTTAAGTGTATTTGAATATAGATATATATTATATAGTTGGATTAAAATTTAGTTTCCATAAGTATATCATCTTGATGATTTAATTATTTGAATAAATTTTGAAATTATATGAAACCCATTTTCATCCATGGGATCCTTATAATGTGTTTAATGAATCATATTTTCATTTCAGGGGTTCTTCATATAATAATAAGTGAATGATTATGATTTCAAGGTTTTGTAGAATATAATTTAGAATTATGGGTTCCTTATGATGGGAAGAGTTAATAATTTTGATGTGGAACACTTATCTATGGATTAATGATTGATAAGGTCCAATATATCCATCCAATGAAATTTTTTGGAAGTGTATACGTCCAGATATAATTGTTATTATATATACTGTAATTTCATATATGAATTGGAACTGATTGTGTGGAACAGATATATAATTTTTCCCTATAATAATGTTTTTTTCTAAATTTTATTGATGTTGTTCAATTTCTTTAGATATCCTATTTATAATAAAATACTCATATCATACATAGGAAATTATTTTAATTCTAAGAGATCTTTTGATTATATTATAATTAAATTATTTCTTTCTATCATGTAATTGATATTCCCATATCATTGGGCTCCTATAGTTGTTATCAGATTAATTTTTACGAATATCTAATGGATAAGATGAAAGATTAGTATATTTAATGGGTTGCTATATTTTATATGATTGTTATATTAATGGTATATAAACCATTTACATAGTTTGATGTTTAATTCTTAGTATTATGATAAAATAACATTTCTGAATTAGCATGGGATATGTTTAAGGGATATGATTATGAATGGGATAAAATTATACAGTATGTTTAAAAAATGGATTGTGTGGTTTTGATTTAAATGAAATTCTTATATGGATACTACAATTCACGGTTGTATTATGTGAAAATGTACATATGGACAATAAGCATGAAAGTGGATTATTGGGTATTAACTCGATTATCACTCAGTGAAGGCAGAAGAGGCATAATTTCACACCTTGTTTGACACTCCCAAGGGATATGATGTGGTTAATTGACATTATCTCTAACAAACCATTATGAATTATTTGATTATAAAAACAAATAAATAGATTATTTAACATAAAAGTTCAATTAAATTAGGGAACATATGAATGAAAAAATATATTCCATATGTTCAATAAAGAGTATCATATTTCAAATATGATTTTTTCATAGAAAAATACAACATCATATTGATATTTCAATGAACATTACCTTTGTTTATTATTTTGATGATGGAAATTTTGAGTTATATATTTGTACATAATGTGATATTTCCAAAATCATAATAGAAATTAATCCTTCATAATCTAATCTATTTTCACAAGTTTTTGATATTTATTTATAATATTATATATTATAATAAATATTATGATATTTATTTATCACATCGATGGGTTTTTAAAAAAAAATATTTCACATAATGGTACATTATATTGAATAGTATAAATAAAAATGAAAGGTGAACTTATGAAAAGGATATATTTTTTTCTAACTATTGGAGGCATGCGATTAGGGTAATAAAAATCTTTACGATAAATATATTATTGTTATTAATGTCATAAAAGTAAGAATGATTATGATAGAATTATGTTTGATATTATTTATATCAATTTAAATGATTATTAATATATTGAAAATGGCATCCATGATATTTTTGGTAAAATTAATCTCATAATTAATATTGTGATATTTGATTGAATTTTTTGATACTAAAAAAATAGTGGCTAATGGACTTAAGGGTTGACAATAGGATAATTTTTTAAAAAAAATGTATAATCCCATAGTGTTATAATACCCTGAAAACCAAAATGGTATTGGGAGACATATGTTATAGAGAATGTATTCTTATGTTATTAAAAAACAAGGTTAAGTTATTGTTTGAATATATAATATTTCTTGATGAAATTTATGTATCGTGAAATACAATAAGAGTGAATTGAATTTCCCATTTTATAAGTTATATCTTTAAAGATGAATATAATAAAAATATCCTCACACAAATTCATAATATATGAATAATTAATAGTAAGAGGACACATTTTATTTATAGTATTGTAATTTGATCATATTCAATATATGCTTTTCTATAATTAACTAAATATATCAGATTTCTTACTCGATGAAAACTTGTGAAATAAACAGAATCACTATTATATGTATATATAAATATGAATATATAATAAATATTAATTTTTGAATTATAAAACAATCCATCAATTTATTTGGTACTAATTAGTATTACCAAATTACAAAAATATTAGTATATAATTATATATAATGGGTATTTAATAAAAATTTAAATATATCATTATTTTATTAATTTATCAATATTTATAATTGAAACACTTTTTCCAAATGAAAAAACAGAATATTATATTTTGATTATTATGTTTATAAAATTTTTATATTTTTATAAATACATGATATTTTATTATATTATGGAAATTAGGAATAATTAAAAAAATTATTTCATAATGTAATTTTTCTATAAAAACATTTTGTTTTCGAGGTATTATAAATTTTATTAAATTTAAATTCATATATTTTGATTTTCTAAATTTTCAAAATAATAATTTTTTTAAGATTCAGTATAAAAATATAAACTTATGAATAAGTTTTTAGATATTTATAATTTTTTTTTTAATTTTGAAATATATGTTTTTTTACAAATTACAAGATTTCTCTAACACTATTACTATATATTAATGAATTTTAAATTTATAAAACATTTTCATAATAAATAATAATAATTTCATTAGGGAATTTATCATATAAAAATTAGTTTACTATTTTTATTAACTCATATTAGGTATTTTTAAATTTATTTTATAATTTTGAAAATAATACATAATATTTTATCTTTTCAAAAATAACAATTATCACTTTTAGAAAATTAATATAATTAAATGGGATTACACATTTAAATCTTTAGTTTCAAATTATGTATTATAGAATAATTTATTATTTAGAAAAATTTGTACATTTTATTTCTAAGACTAGATTCCTTAGTGAAAATCAAAAGGGGTAAAAAGTGTTTGACTAAAAAAATATGATAATAATGTTTACAAAAATTTGTGGGAATTGGTAGTTGTGTCCTTATATAAAATTTTACGTTCCCCTATTCATCATATCTAGATTTTATCAAATATTCCATGAGAGTGACTTCCCATCTTTAAAGAGGTTTTGGCATTTATAAAAGTTTCATCTGTTTTATTTTACAGAATTATCACACCACTCATGACATTCCCTTACACCAAAACATGCATATATTTTACAAAAATCAACCCAAACATATTTCAGACATTATTATCCCATTTATGTTGTTTTTCCATAATACTATAATATAATTTCATATCCCCCCTTTCAGTACATAAAATCTATGATGTGTTGTATAGAATTGAAATCACTCCTTCCGCATATCAATATAATTATGTTCTTTAGTTTTTCATAAAATAAAACAAAAATATTTTAAAATATTACATAAGTGTTATTATTATAATTAAATGTTTTGAGAATTATTTTTTATGTATTAACCACATTGACCTATTCTGTTCAAAAATTATAAACTATAAATTGTGCATTGTACGGACTACCACCGCCCTAAAAAACATATACAATTTTCCTTAAAAACATACTTGGGTTTTAGGAATTTTTAATTTATTATCTATGTATGATATTTATAACATATTTTTTTAATAATGTACATGAAATATTAGCATTTCCCATATTATAAGAAAATTTACATCCTCTTTTATGTGATTGTGTGGACAACTACCACTATGGAACAATAAATTTTAGTTTATATTTTCATTAATGAATTACATCTATGATAATGAGAGTGATATTTATTGATAAATATATTGACTATTTATTATCATATATTTTGATGGTAAATTTTATAACATATTAACAGTGTATGAAATAAATAACAAATGAAAATTCATTCGTCCAGAAGAGATATCTTTGAGAAAAATATGATTTCTTCATATTATATAATAACATTATATTGGTTATATTTTTATCCAAATTCTTTATAATTTTTATATGCGTCTTTAATAAAAACTAATTTAGAGTACTATTGTTTAATTATAATGATATTAAAATTTATTTTGTTTATAATCATCAATTAAATACTGTTTTTTTGGGTTTGTCTTCCCACGTACATGGAAAATTATGTAAATTTATTTCTTGGATGAATATGTGAATTTATTTTTTTTAACATGTTTTTAAATTAGTAAATAATTTTTTGGTTATTTATATAATGTTGGTACAATAATTTAACAAATTCGTAATAAAAAATATTACATTCTCTAAGAATAATCAAAACATTCTCATCACCAAATTCCTCATAATGCATCGTAAACAAGATAAACACAAAATAAAAGTATACTCTTATCTATAATTGTTAAAAATTAAATAAATTAACAATTATAAAAAGTAAATTATGTACCTAGTTGGACTAGTGAAGGTCAACACCAGTTTTTTGATAGTAGTTAAAATGATCAAGATTATAAACATGAAATATCACAATTAGAAAATAACTAAATAAAATAATTACAATAAATGTAAATTTCATTTATAAAAGTATGTTGATAATAATGATAATTTTCTAAATATAATTTCTTAGTAAATGTTAATGAATATCTAATTAATTTATTGGATTTGGGAATAAATTTTAACATATTGGTATATATTTCTTATTAAAAATGTTTTTTTCATTCAAATAGTGTATTTTCATCATAAATAATTTTTCATACCGTATTCTATAGGTTTTTAGGAGCCATATAATGATCTATTTTAATTTAATTTCAATTAAAATATACTTATGTTGAATATTTTTTTATTAAAATGTTATTTAGAATATATGTGTTTCATACCAACATTATTTCTAAATCATCATCTAATTTAAATTATAATCCATTTAGTGATTTTATATTATTTATAAAAAATCATACTCTTAATAGATATTAATTTATTTATACATTTCCCATAAAAATTTCATTATCCCATTACTCATATAATATCAAATGGGTTTATTGTAAGAGAAACTAACCTCATCTCTTCTTCTCATATAAGATCATCTATTTTTTTCAAATATTTATACATTAGATTATTTTGAAAGTTTTCATATATATATATGAATAAAATAAATTTTATAGGTATTTTTATTTAACATGATCATCAATTAGTTGTTTTAATGAAATGTTTTAATGTTAAATGATGTATTTTTTTCAAAATTTTAGAAGAACATATTTTTATATTTATATATAAATACATCATTCTTCTTAAATTGTAGTATTATGTATATTTATCTATATATTTTCATGTTTCTAAAATGAATTATTTTTATACTTTATTTATTATGTATCTATTTTAAAATGAAATCAAAATATCTTGTATATTTTTTATTTCAGAAGTGATTTCCCTGTTACACATAATAATATTTTTTTCCAAGTCCTTGTCCTTTGGTATATCTTATGATTGATCGAGGATATTCTAAAAATGTTACCATACAATATATATATCATTATTTATTATGTAGTGGTAATTTATAAGAATGATATAATATTAATATGGCTCTTCATTTCAAACTATACACCATGAATATACAATTAATTCATCCAACAAGTTTTGTTTATGAGAAATCTATATTTCTTTCCTTTGATAGAATATTGTTCATATATAATCCTAAAATCCTTTTATTGGAGAAAATATACTCGTAACCATATAACTTTTACAGAAATTTTGGAAATGCCGCATGAAATTTCTTTCTTGAAGGGTATTTAACTAGATGGTTACTAAATATATTTTTATATATATTTTTTCATGGGTTTACCATGATTTATATTTACATTTTTATTCCATTTTGAGAGTATATAAACCAATTTTATTCAATGGTTTTCTTTATGCTCTTTATATTTAATGGAATTTTTCTTTCATCATTTTTTAATGGATCAAAGATTTATTTATTTTCATTATAAATATTATTCGACCTAGTTTTCATCCACCTATTATCATTAATGAAGTATGTTAATGAATTTTTGGTGTCCTTGATATGTTTGGGGAAATGATGAGTGGGTACTAATATCACCCTAAATTTCATTTCTTTAAAATTTGATATCTTATTATCTATGTATTCACTACTACATTTTAGTTTCATTTATTTTTAGGAACTGATTGTGTGACACAATAATGTAATGTTTCATAATATTAATCTTTAATACCATTTTATAACCTTATTCTATAGTTTTATTCTTGATCTAATGAAAATTTTATTCTCTCACAGATCATTTTTTTTAATCATGTTCCATAAATTATTAGAATCCTTTAATATGATATGATATTACTTATTATATGATTTCTAAACCATTAATTTTTTTGTATAAGTTTTCTTTGTACCCTCAGTAGACCCATATTATCATTATAATGTGTTATAGAATTGAGGATTCCAAAAAAATATGTATAATTCTTTTTCTTTTATTTAATGCCTATTTTATCCAAGACCTTTTTCAAATATTTATAAACCATGTTAAAATGATATCATATGTATCTTCCACAAAAAAAATTATTTTATAATTTTGGTACATATCGTTTTAATATCTTTTTTCATCCTATGGGAAAGGAAAACATCACTCATGTGAACGTGTGGAATACCACCATGATGTGTTGTGTTTGAATTTCCACCACCATATCCAATTTTTTGTTAAAAATTTTTCAACTGATTATGTATGATATTTTTTACATAATTGTGATTCCTTAAAAATATGTTATTTGTTATCTTCTTACCCCAAAATCCATAGAAAAATAATATCATTGATTTTTATAAATAGTAGTTTACCACCTCCAATAAGTAGTGTTATGTTTCTTCATTTCCTCTATACATTGATAGTCAGAAGGTTTTAATATATATATGTATCTATCTAAATTAAATAAATTATTTTTTCTTATAAAAACGTAACTTACTATCTACATTATTCAAATTTATTATTTTATAGAAATGATAATATTGTACTAAAACATGTATAGACTACCATCCCACTAAAACATTGTTGTTAATATAACATTTCCATGATAAATAGTTCGTTTTAACATGAATATAATATATTAATATGGTAATTATAAATATATAGATTATTTCAATAATTAATATATAACCAACTTTTCCATAGTTAATTAACTGATTATAATTTGGGGTTATAAATATAACTTCCTCAAAACATATAACAATAACATAACTATTTATTAATAAAATGAAACATGATAATAAATTAAATATAAATTATAAAGACTATTTAATGAATATGAAAATGTTTAATAACCATTTAAAAGATTTATATAGTTTTATTATTCAGGATTTATTGAATGTATGAAGCTATATGTGAGTTAAGGTAAGGAACATTGTCTTAAATATATATATTAAAGTGTTCTATCATACTATATGCATTTCATGTTGACGAACATTTTAATGTTTCATTAATATTTAGACTTTTGATTCAATTTTTTATAAATGAAATTTTATGAATTATTTTACTTTATTTTCTATATATTAAAAGGAATATATACATTTTTTGTGTTGGTTATATTTTTTCATTTAGAAATGATCAAAAATATATTCTTTTTAAGGATATATATAAACCATCGTTTCTAACCATAATATCCTTTAAACATTAAAACTTTATAGTACAAATTAACATTGTTTTTCAAAGAAAATAATTTTCCCTCTCTAATAAAATTATTTAATTTTATAATCACTTAATCATAAAAATATATTTAATCATTTTATTAGAATAAAATGTATTTTTATTTTATGATGGGTTCAAGTGAGTTATTTTGGTTACTTTTTTAAATAAATTAATTATTACAAAAAAGTATTCAGGATATTGTACTATAGAAATATTTTAAGGGGATGGGTGATCCCCTTATACCATATAAGAATTGGTGGCCCCAATATAGGTATCCAGGGTATTTTTTGTGACTATGTATGTGAAGTCAATACATGGGGGAGATAACGAGTTTAGTCACACATAATGAATTAGAAAGGTTGAAATTATTCTTATATGAGTTAAAAAATCATATCATGGGTTATCAATGTAACGCACCATGGTAAAAATATTATTATTGAAAAATTGGATTGTATAGAGATATTATTATATTATGTATTAATGAATTTTAATGAACTTATAAATGGTAAACTATATATTTTTTCCATCGGTTTCCACATTCCATTATATTTCTTCTTAGGTATTATTAATTGTAAGGGCTTTTAATTGATTAAAATTGATAAATGTATTATTTACATATATAGATAAAATTTATGTCACGACCCGTCCTTGGGGCCTGTGCCATGACAACCCCAAGCCCGCCTTCCATAGGCCAGGGGCAGGCGACTAGCACCAAAGGAGTATATGCCGATAAAAAGGAAAGGCATTTCCTTTATGAAACTCAAAAACACACAACCAGAGTACAAGGGGAAAAAACACTAAGTAAATCAAAATAACAAGTGTGTTGAAAGTACAAAGGGGGCTGGAAATACAATCCCAACATTAAAGTCCAAGGAAAAGAAAAAACATCAGGAAGGTGTCAAGCTGCTCTGGGATCATCCTCCGGAGTTCCTACCTGAAGGGTAGGTACAGATGGCTACCTCATTTCTCCACGTCCGTCTGTCACTTCCAGTTATCATCTCGCCTTGAATTCCACCTCCGGGTACCGTCTCATCATGAATTCCACCTCCAGGTACCGAACAGCTCTACAAGCCTCAACCACGATTAGTGTTGTCCGTCGTCAGCATCCAACACAATGAGGTGCAGGTATAGAACATGCAGGGGTGAGTATAACGATACTCTGTAGGGATCCCAAGACCCTCAAGGTCTCACCAAAACCAACAATGATAAACCACAATGAATGATCTCATCAGATAACCTTTACTTAGGTATATGCCCATACATATACCTAAGTTATCAAGTAACCCATCTCAATCATGAGGTAAACACAAAGGTCATTGACTCAGCTCAAACCATGATTTTTATTCACGATGATGAAAACACAGCTGCTAAAGAAACTCCTCTTCTGTCGAGGGCAGTAGTCCTGCAATGACTCCGAGGTGCCACTCACAAAACTTAGAATAATGAGGTACTCCTCCACTGTCGAGTATCGCGGGTCTGCCACGCCAACACAGTAGTGCTCCTCGCCATGGGTCTGCCACCCCCACACAGTAGTGCTCTCCACTAGTCTAGTGAAGTCATTCTGATACGAATCGGACAAGCAGTCATCAGGTCTTAGCCGGCTACATGGTAACTATACTCTGTATTCTCATCTTTGGGAGGATCTGCACCTTGAGCTACTGGTCGACACTCCATGTTTCATGAAGTTCCATGAAGATGTATCTCAAAGAACCGCCTCATCATTGGGGTTTCAATCCAATAGACAGCGCATCAATCGGATTCTCGGTCTGTGAGTTATTAGCATTTCTGTTCGAGGGGCCCGGTTGGATTTTGGGTACAATCCAACCCATCCATACTCCAACTACATCCAAACCTTAGGTTAATTATGCCAAAAGAACCATCTCATCAAGAGGAAACCAATGTAGTCGACATCACATCAATCAGATGTCTGATACTCATGTTATAATTGTTTCCGCTTTAAGGGCCTGGTTGGAATTACGCTCCTTCCAAACCCGACCATTTTTTCAAAGTCATCCAAAACTCACTAAGAGTAATGCAAAAGGACCGCCTCATCACGAGTGTCCTAATTCTGGAGACGGTGCGTCGATCGGACGTACGGTCTACATGTTATTCACGTCTAAGTGAAAACGGGCTCGTCCCGTTAAGCCCGGTGGACTAACGGGTCAGGTCAACACATGGTTGGTGGGTCCGACCCGATAGAGGGGTCGGACCGGCTCAAAGATTCGCACGGCGCACCCTGAGGGGTGCGGCCCTACCCGAAGTGGCATGGCCCAGCCCGTGGCGGCCCGGCTGGGCGTGACCCGGCTGGCTCGATCTGAAGGCCTAGCGGTCCAAGGTGGGGGCACGACCCCCAGCTACCTGATCCAGCGGTGCCAAGCAGCGCCGCCCTCCCAAATCGTCCATTCTTCTGGTGCATGTGGCCCGCACGGTGGGCTGCTAGTTACTTCAGTGCATCTCCCTCCTGGCGTCGCGGCTCCCCTTCACCCGGCCGGCCGACGGGCCGACCGATTCTTCCACTGAAGCGGCCCATGTAGCAGGCCGTAGTTCCTCCCACACAACCGGCGTGATGGTGTCGGCTTCCTTTGACGTGTTCCCAGCATGACGCGACGACATCGCGCCTCCTCCGCCTTAAGTTGACAATTAAAGAATAATAAATAAGATCAACAGAGGGTCGTCGATCCGTGTTTATTCGGCTCGCGCCCTCCGCGTAAAGTAATATCAATTGGCCGTATATAAACCATGATTTCCAATGAAGAACGGGGTATGAAAACATTCACTTAAAAAAATAAACCCCTACCTCGAAAAGATGACGAACGTCAGTGTCGCAGTAGATGGCATCGCGAGATGAGGATTCGTAGAGGTCGACAGAGTGCGTCCGAGGAGGAAGTGGTGTCTCCTCACTCTTCGCAGAGAAGATAAAGGGTGGTGTGTCGTCTTTCATCGTGGAAGGGCAGTGTTTTTCAAAAACTCAAGAGCTCTCCCAAACATCCTTCGCACATCAAAAGCTCTACACCAAAATAAAATAATATTCTCCTCCTATTATTTTATTGCACATGCAATTTAGCTTTCAAAATTTAAATCACCTCATTAATTGAATGTGTTGGAAATAAATTAATGAGGGGGAGAGGAAAGATCCTCATTCATTAAATGCATTGTAATTTACTTAAAGAGAGGGAGGTGAAAGATCCTCATTAATTTGAGTGGTTGACATGGATTAATGGAGTGAGGGAGGGGGAGATATTGGCAATTAATGGGGGGTTTCCAATTTAATGAGGCGGTTTAAAAAGTTTAGTGGAAAAAAATAAAAAGTTGGGGCTCATGTGGTCCCCACCTCTCTAACATCCACACATGTGTAGTTAGGTGGTTGTGGGTCCTATTCTTAACTACCCACGGGATTAATTTAACTCCTTAGATAAAAAATAAAATTGTACAGAAATTTTGTTTATTTCTTTAATTAAACCTCAAAAAAAACTTCTCCTCCCGCACAAGCGCCACTATGGTAAAGGTCCCCTTAAGAAATTACCGATGTTGCAAGTTCATCAGTGCCCTCAGAATTCAATTCTGAGCACTGGTTCAAAATATCAAAAAACCCGCTCGTTCGTTTACTGAATATACCTGAGATAAACCTCGTAAATTGATTCTGGGCACACCAGGCCTCGAAATCAAGTGTCGTCAGAAGCCACAGACATGAAAAATTCTAATGAAATTAAAAAAATTACTTGGAATTTCCGGGTCTTTACATTACTCTCACATCAGGGATTTATGTCCCCGTAAAGCTACGGAACACACTAGGGAAACAAAAGAGGGTGTTGAGTATGTATCTGAGCCTCCCGCTCACATGTTCTCTACTGGAGTATCCCATGAAGCCAACGAACACGCACCATAGGAATCAACTGTCCATGCAGAACTCGTTTCTTTCGATACTAAATCTTTACTAAAACCCCGTGAAGGTCGCCCCGTCATCGATTTCTAGCTCCCCGTGGTCGATGATGACGGATAGGTCATGTACAAATCTCTTTATCTGAGATACGTGGATGATGTCCTGCACCCCATGAAACTGAGGTGGAAGGGCCAGGTGGTAATCCACCTTGCCTACACTTCTGAGGGCCTGGAAATGTCTGATGAAACGTGGAGATAACTTGCCGCCCCATCCAAAACTTCGTAGTCCCTGTCGATGTGAGACCAGTAAGAAGATGCGGTCACCACCCTCGAAATCAAGTGGTCTCCATCTCCTATTAGCATAGGACTCTTGTCTACTCTGTGAAGTCTTCATCCGCTCGTGGATGATCTGCACCTTCTCCTGTAGCCTCAAAATGGACTCACTGGTCAACCTATTCCTCTGATCTTGTAAAGATCTGATGGTGTCTCTCTGACCACAAGAAGAGTTTCCCCTTCTTCGTCAATGGTAAAAGTGGTGGAGCAACTCTAGAGAAGTCTGGCACAAATCTAGGTATGGACGACTCATGAGTGATAGAATGCACCCACTTATTCCTGATTCCATCATGTGTTTCCTGGGGTTTCCTTTTTTCCGACCAAGGAAAAAATAATCCCAACATTTTAAGTAAACCCCCAACCTTTTTGCCTAATGCAGTCAATCTATGTATGAACTGTGGTTACCCAGTCCATACCCAAACTAACATCATAAGGCCTCGACGCTGCCACCAAGAGGTTCCAACCAAAACTCTCACCTTAGGGGTCGGATAACACCGTTGGCGTAAGCATGATTATCGAGTCTCCTCACAAAGGTAACTCCAGACATGTGGGCCAAGTCAATGGATTAGCCAGAAACTCTAGGTCTGGGACAAGATTCATGGAAGGATGGAATTATTCTTATTAATGTCTATTATTATGTCAGCTAGTAGTAGACACTGACCGTGCCTCAAATCATTCCTAGAGCCCTTGGGTCACACTCCTTGACCGAATTTAGCTACTCTCTTCCCCTACCCTTGTTCTCCCTAAGCCTGGAGGGGACTACAAAGGCTGGTGGTTGTAACATTTATAAATGTACATCACCACATGCTACCCTCCTAACTCTGCTTTTACATCTGTTGCTTTGCAGATTCATCTGTCATTAACACTTCCTCTTCTTAAGACATTTTACACACCCAAGTCTCCGAGAATGGTGATAGTTTCCTGCTTTCTCACTGCTAACCTTCACTGGATGTTTCCACTCAGCCAAAGGATTCTCATCCACAGAAGTTCTCTCTAGCACACTAACATAAGTAGTAATGCATAGAGGAAAGGTTCTTTCTCAGAAATAAATTAAACACACCACACTCAGAGGTCTGAGCTCAAAAGCATTAAATGAATCATAGTCATCAAGTACCAGGAATGATCGGTATGCCTTGATGAATACTCAGCAACTGCCATGTTGTCCTTCCGAAGCTGTATAAGCTCTAGAAAACTCACCGCCACCTCCTCAATCCAGTCCTCAGCCACCTGTAAGTCGGGCTCGCCTCAGAACCTGAGGGGTATGTAATGCTGAAACACATGTAAGGAACTATGCCTATATGTGTCATCTACCGGTACCGCTGGTTGAAACTGCTGAGCAACATGTAGTGGTATAGATTGAACACTACCCGATGATACTATCTCAGGCATCAGTCCACATACAGAATCCTCATCACTATGAGGACAAACCTCATGGTCATTCAGTGGGAAACACCAGTAGCTAAGATCACTATCTGAACTACTAGTTTATAAACTTGGTTTAGAACTCTAACAATCTCCTCCAGCTAGTCCACTACTGCTTGGGAATCTGTCTCGCCACATAACCTCAGAGGCCTCTTGTAACTCCCCGACCCCAGTTACCTAGAGTCGGTGCATTATTACATAACATTGGCATGATCACAAGAAAGATCAAGTCTCTAAATACCTATTAGTTTAGTAGCCTTGGAGACACTAGATACAATCATAAAGTTTTACATTACATCATAAAAAAACATCTTGTCTTCATATCCCCTCATACTATCCCTGCAGGTCATTCATAAATTACTTCATCATAATCCTGGGAAAAATAAAACATTAAAAGGGGTGAGCTCAGATGCTCAGTAAGGATAACGCTATAGCAGAAGCTTAAGGCAGTTTATAACTAAAACAAAAGCCTTTTAAACTTGAACTTCAGTATAAAAAGGCAAAGATAAAATAAAATAATACCATTTACTTACTCACATGGATATTCTACTAGTCGAATGATCACATGCAATATCAATAACCACTTTCATAATGATGGAATGCATAATTCCAGACTATCATAACAACATAGCCAAGGCCTCGTACCAAGACTACAAATAAGATTCTATCAAGGCCTTGTGCCAAGACACTAGTTTGTCTCATGAGACCTACCGATGCATCGAGGAGCTATAGCGGGCTCCACCCGTCACTTACTAAGTCCAATGCATTCCTCATATGAAAAGTTTTAAACATAAATAAACATTCGTATTAAAACTAGCATACGAAATGTCAATACTTTATCCACAAACCATGAATGGTATAAAAATAGCACATCCACAGTCAAACATAACTCATTCGATACAATATGGAAGATTTTTTTGTATCATATTAACCTCAATAAGGAATAATGAAGGATATTTACATAGATGAAAATAATCATCAAAACAATTAGAGTGAAATATCCCCCTTTTTCTTGAAATCATTTAAAAGTCACACTATTTGTCAAGAATCCATTTAAAATAGATTTTAAAATCAAAGTGTCACATACCACTTTGAAACTTTTAAAAGGAATTTTGATTTTAAAACAATAATTTCCATATAAATAAATCCTTAAAACCATTTTTAAAACATGGACATTAATGAGAAAGATTTAGAATAATCAATCTTTAGAACACATAAAAAATGCATTTTAGTTAGAGTTTCTAACCAAAATAGAGACACTTGAATAAAAATAATTTAGGTAATCAAAACATTATAATAACATGAGAATAAAAGGATTCATGATATACCATGTCAATGTACATTATATACACCATATAAAAGTGATTTGGTGTATAACAACAAATAAGTCTCAATGGAATGTAAATTGAGATGAATTTTCTTATAAAGACCATGTCATTTGGTTAAGGATAAATAAATGACATAATTATGTGTGAAAAATATAAATACACTCAATATGATTGGATATTTAGTGTATATCAATCATATTACATTCACACATATTCTTGTAAAAACAACACCAATGAATTGGATATTTAACTCAACACATGGAGATTGAGTTAAAATTACTCTTATCAAGTTCAAACCGATGACTTGAGAATTTATCAATGGATTGATTATGTGTATAAAAATTATATACATAGAAAGGGGAGTGGAAATTATGACATAATCAAATGAATAGTTATTCTGCACATAATCTTGAGTAAAATAATCAATGAAGTATGTGTAAAGCCAAATGAGTGGAAATTGAAATTTCAAATTCCCTTATTGATTTGGTAACATAAAAATCATACACCCATGAAAGAAGGATCATACAATGATTATGTAAATATACATTAATTAATTTATATTACACAATTAATACAAACATGGGCATTACACACACCACATGTAATAAATAAGTGGTGAACAATGGAATTCTCACGGAAGAAAAAGTGAGATAAGAAACCCCTTACTTTGTACTTTTTCCTTGGTCAACGGTAGGGTAACCTCCTGTATAAGGGAGAAATAATTTTTATTTAATTATACAAGAATTATTTACATTAATATGATATCATATATGATCTTTTAACATTGATTTGTTAATAATATCTTAGTATTATCGTTGTTTCGGGTGTTAACTTACTCGTTTTCTTTTATATGTTTTGTTACGTAAGCCATGTTTTTCATTGGTAAGTTGTATCTTATTAATATCCAAAATTATATCAAGTCCTTAAAATTTATTTTTAAATAATAAAATGATAATTATACTTGAATGGATACGATGGAGAATGAATTTCATCGCGTTCGTGGAGACGGTAGTCCGTACGTACACACGAGTGACAATATCATTATTTTGATGTTAAAATAATATATAATTGGATGGAATATCATATAGACAGAATGATTATCATGTTATATTTATTATTTACATGAATTAAACATCATTATTATACCCATCCAAATAATAATTTATTGAATGACAATTACACCACGACGTGGAGACGGTAAGCCGTACGTACGAATGTATGGTGACATATCATTCAAAGGATGGATAGAATACTGAATATGGTTGTAATATATTTATAATAATATTAAAGTATATATAAGATACTGTATTCATTAATTTAGAATGGGAAAAACAAAGAAAGAAGAAGTTGAAGAAGAAAAGAATTTGAAAAAGGGTGGTAAAAACATTACCTCTTCTTCGGGTTCGTCCTTTTGATTTGATCAAAAGGGATCCTTATGTTGTATTTATCATCAAACTAAGGCCTCTAGGTTGTACTGAGGGAAGTTGAGAGAGTATTTGGGCAGGGTTTGTCCAAACTAAAAGGCTTTGAAGGTGTGAAGTAATGAGAAGGGGGACTGCCCTTTTATAAGAGGGGTGAGGGGCGCCTTTGGAAAAGCTAAAAATATTATTTTATAATAAATTCATATTCAGTTTATAATGGCTAAAAAGTGTATTATTTAAAGTTTCATGTAGTTATAGGTCTAAAACCACTCAAAAAATAGAATTTAGACAGGTTAGGGTCATTATATTAACCTTATCTTTAAGTATTAACTCTTAGTTAATTAGTTTCACTTTTACAATGTCTCTTTGTATTTTTATATTATATGGTTAATAAACATACTATATACATCCAAGAGACCCCCAAGTGGTCCATTAAAGATACACATATCATGATATAAGTCTCTTGTCTGAACTGTATATTTTTAGGAATTTAATATCAATTAATAATATAATATTTTTTAAAAAACTCTTTTATGTCAATTTTGACACTATTCAATAATTGATTTTTCTAAAAAACATAACAGGATGATTACTTCGAAAAAAGTTAATTAAACCAATCCTAACATGTCATATTAACCTATAAAATTAGTTTAATTCATTAAAAGTCTCAAATTATATTTATTTGGGTATTTATGATATCAATTATTCTAATTTGTCACTATTATGGTAATTACTGCAACACCATTGTGTCATAAATAAATTACATTATTTAATGTCTAAAAATTATAAATAAGATATAATTATGTAGGAAATCTGTTTATCTTTCTAATTAATATTTATAGTCTAAAATGCAACATATATAACCCAATGTAACAATTTTTTTTTCTAAAAGAAATATGCTTGTGTCATTTTTGTATACATTTTAACTTAGTTAAAATAAAGTGTCCCTATCACTTACAATTGCATCCATGGGGTCCCAAAATCGACCACACGATGCCCATGGTCGGCCATGTATCAACCAATAGGGTTAAGACACGTTTTAGGGTAATTTAGTATTATAATAATATTATTTTTAACCCTTATTTACCGGATTTACCCTTTAACCATGGTAAATAAAATATTTATCGAAGTAATTATTCAAAATGTCTAAAAATAAAAGCTATCTGTTTACACAATTTAAACATCCTGATTCCAAATATGGAATCCATTTTTCCAAATTTAAAACACATAAGTGGAAGAAATTAATTTAAAATTAATTCCCGTTGTTAAAACAAAAAGCGTGTTTTTAAAAGATAATAACTATCAAAATATTGGCACTTGTTTATGTCTGGTTTAATTGTGAAATTATGTCCAATGAAAAACATTGAATTAAATGGTAAAATATATTCTAAATATTATTTAAAACCACTCAAATTCATAATTTATCAATATTAATTATTTCGATTAAAAAAGTTGTTTTTTATTAAAATTTTGTAATTTTCACTATTCATAAAAATATGAAAGTTATCTGAAAAGTACCAAAATTTCACCCTAGGATAATTTCGATATTCTGAATACAAAAATGAATTCCATTTTGAGAGATAGAATTTATAAAATTTAAAAAATGAGGTATTACTATTCATAACGGCTAGTTTGATTGGTTGTGGTGTGTTAGAATCTCAAAGTTGCGTACAATGCACGCCATTGCATTATTAAAAAGGAAATGTACTGTGGAATATTGGGGTGTTACATCCTCTCCACCTTCAATAAATTGCGTCCTCATAATTTTTTTTAAAATTGGGCTTGTGAATATAATGGAAAGTCCCACATCAGAAAAAGAGTCAATAAAAATATTACTTTAATAAAAAGGAAGAGAGGTATAATGGTCACCCAAGATAACCCATACAAGGATTCCATGTAGGAAAACATGGATATGGATGATAAAATAAGTGTTATGTTCTGATGGAGAGGGATAGAAAACATGATGAGGAGAAATTTAACAATAAGAAAATCACAAACTTGTGTTGGGACAAACGGTCATTAGTCTCCCAGTCGGAAAAGTAAATGGAAAACATTTTTTTCCTTTTAAGTTACATTACATAAGGACAAGGAATTAATTTATGATATTAACTAAGAACATAAAGATATATACTTAATTTTTATGTAGAGTTTCATTCATTAATAACTTTTACCACTAACTCAATTTTTTTTAAAAATGAGTATTCAAGAAGACTTGGTCACAATGGAAGAGCTAGAATAAACATCTATAGAAATACATGATCCACGTAGGATAAACTATATATTTACCCTGTCTTTAGAGATTAATAAAAACCAAAATGGTTAGTATAATATCTGATGATCCCCCCAAATGGATATTCCATTAGAGAAAAAAACACTAATCTTAATTTCTGAAATTAAACCATCAATATCCCAAAGTTAAATAAATACCCTTCAATAATAAATTTTCCTTAAAATCCTTCAATATAATACAAACTAATATTCAAACCCAAAACATATAAGAATGTAGTCTTCCATGTTAAATTTTATCTCCAAAAGACATTAATTACCCTTAAAGTCACATACTTAAATGTAATTAACTTAATCATTTCCATAAATAACCCAAATAACTATAAATCCACAA
Source organism: Viscum album (assembly GCA_963277665.1). Classification (NCBI taxonomy): domain Eukaryota; kingdom Viridiplantae; phylum Streptophyta; class Magnoliopsida; order Santalales; family Viscaceae; genus Viscum; species Viscum album. Next base: position 1,726,371,098 of record OY728119.1, on the reverse strand, counting down.
TAAAAACATAGATAAAAATTCACCATTACTCCTCAAATGAAATCCCATAATATTCTATTTTCCTTGGGCATATAGTGTTCACAACAAAGCGAACAACTTCCAAAATAACATTTATCACTTAATCACCAAATCATTTTCCTATACTATGGGTATTCATTTGATAAGACACAAGATCACAAATCAAATTATTATTGATCAATAAAATCATTTAACTAAATATAATAGTCACACTAACCAGGGACTTCACGTAGTCCAGTGGTAGGTGATAAATCCCAATCGCACTTTGGTTATGGGTTCGATTCCCACAGCTTTGTCCGACACGACGGGTTGTAACATGGTTTGCGTGTTGTCCTTTTTCAAAAACTATGTTTTATAACATTACCAAAATGAGATAAATTCCTCAAAATAACCATAAAAAAATTTAACCACAAATTTTATCTCATACCTTTCATTTTCATCCCAAATTATAATAACTTGTAATTGCCTCAATCCCAATGATCATATAAGACCAAATGGTTATTTATAACTATATTCACAAAAGATAATTCTTCCTCAAATATCATTTTCACATGATAAATTGTAGGTTTACACATACAAGAGAAAATTATTCCATAGTAATCCTATCAATAAAGAGTACTAACACTTTTTAAAATTTTACCATCCATTTATTTCAACATAGGTTCGTCATCATATGTTCCCCGGGTTCCCACATTACCTCTTCCATCTTATGATTTCTCAATAGATATTTTACCAGACGATTCATCCGGCATATCAACACTTGATCTTTGGTATGAATAATTCTGATAGGCTCTCCACAATAATATATATCGGGTTCCAGTTTTAATTCTTCATAGGTGAGTACATGTGTTGGGTCGGGCATGTATTTTCTCACTAGAGATATGTGGAACACAACATGAACTCTAGAGAAACTAGGCAGAATTGCCTTTTGGTATAATGTGTTCATGTGTCACAGTGGTACCTCAGGATTTTTTCAAAATCATCTATTTCCTAGATCCAAAAACTCCTCATCCATCCTAGATTATATCGATGGAAGCATCGATGCATCATAAAGAAATATGTATTTATTATATATAATTTTGAGACATCGTCTTTAACATGTTTATTTAGAAAAATTCTTACTGATTCATCTTAAAATATTTCAAAATAAGGCTTTGGTAAATCAGTTATTGTATTTCCCAAAAGACAAAAATATATAATCTGATACATGTAGGCTTATGGAAGGTCTCCCTATTCTGCAGCATCTAGAAAATAATTTAGTTCCTGGTAATTTTGAGATAAAGTGAATAATTTGAAAAGACCCTGATGGTACTTCCCACACTTAGCGTGGTAAGAAAGTTGAGAGCACAATATTATCCCATAGTCTTTACTTGATCCTTGAAAGAATTGGGCAATTCTAGGGGTATTGGATGTCTCATAAAGTTGTTTGCATGTAACTCGAACATTTGAAAAATTTTCAACATCATCTTCGCATGACTTCTGGATAATAATTGTAAGTAGTTCTTCAGGAAGAGAGAGAAGAGTTGTTTGTGATCTTGCTCCCTCCATGTTTCAACTAACAAAAAGAAAATACAATAAGGGTTTTTGAATACTTATCTAATATGAATGTAAAAAAATAGACATAATAGGATAATCTTGTAATTGAACAATATATCCTATCTTGGGGAAACCTATGTTAAAATCTAGGTTATCCACTATCTATTTTCCGACATATATTCTTAGGGGAATTTTTTGTATTCCCTTAATAATGGATCATAAAAATCTTGTGAATTTACCAAAGCATATCCCCCGGGAGTGTCGTAACCAAGAGTGAAGCAAGGCCCGTTGTCAGGCACCAGTTCCCATTCGAGTCTAGCTCAAAGCGGTGTTTTCGGGTTTTACCCCTAGGTACATCGGTGCCAGAGCCGCCCCTACCTGATCGTATCCAGACATGGATGTATTTATCGGAAAACTCACAAAATTTCTACAATACAAAAATTCTAGTATGTTCCTCTATACTAATCCTCAAATTCTATCTTAGGGATATGTGATCTAATCAGAGTTTATCTAAATCTAGCTTCCAAGGATTGTACTAAACTTCCTCTGATTCCAACTTTAATGCCCCGACCCCAATTAACCAGAGTCATTGCATTATTATATAACATTGACATGATCACAATAAAGATAAATTCTCGAAAGACCGATTAGTTTAGTAGCCTTGGAAACACTAGATACAATCATAATGTTTTACATTACATCATAAAAAAAATCTTTTCTTCATATCCCCTCATACTATCCCTGCAGGTCATTCATAAATTACTTCTTCACAATCTTGGGAAAAATAAAACATTGAAAGGGGTGAGCTCAAATGCTCAGTAAGGATAACATTATAGCAGAATCTTAAGGAAGTTTATAACTAAAACAAAATCATTTTAAACTTGAACATCAGCATAAAATGCCAAAGATAAAATAAAATAATGCCATTTAATTACTCACATGGATATTCTACTACTCAAATGATCACATGCAATATCAATAACCACTTTCATAATGATGGAATGCATAATGTCAGACTATCATAACCACATAGCCAGGGCCTCGTGCCAAGACTACAAATAAGATTTTGTCAAGGCCTTGTGCCAAGACACTAGTTTGTCTCATGAGATCTACCGATGCATTGAGGAGCTATATCTTCATACACCCATCACTTACTATGTCCAATGAATTCCTCATATGAAATGTTTTAAACATAACATAAACATTCGTATTAAAACTAGCATACGAAATGACAATAATTTATCCACAAACCATGAATGGTATAAAAATAGCACATCCACAGTCAAACATAACTCATTCGATACAATATGAAATATTGTTTTGTATCATATTATCCTCAATCGAGAATAATGAAGGATATTGATATAGATGAAAATAATCATCAAAACAATTAGAGTGAAATGTCCCCCTTTTTCTTGAAATCATTTAAAAGTAACACTATTTTTCAAGAATCCATTTAAAATATATTTTAGAATCAAAGTGTCTCGTACCAATTTGACTGTATTAAAAGGAATTTTGATTTTAAAACATTAATGTCCATATAAATAAATCCTTAAAATCATTTTTTAAACATGGAAATTAATGTGAAAGATTTAGAATAATCAATCTTTAAAACACTTAAAAAATGTATTTTATTTTGAGTTTCTAACCAAAAGAGAGACACTTGAATAAAAATAATTGAGGTAATAAAAACTTTATAATATCATGAGAATAAAGGGATTCATGATATACTATGTCAAAGTACATTATATACACCATATAAAAGTGATTTGGTGTATAACAACAAATAAGTCTCAATGGAATGTAAATTGAGATGAATTATCTTATAAAGACCATATCCTTGGTTAAGGATAAATCGATGACATAATTATGTGTGAAAAATATAAATACACTCAATATGATTGGATATTTAGTGTAAATCAATCAGATGACATTCACACATAATCTTGTAAAACAACACTAATGAATTGGATATTTAACTCAACAGATGGATATTGAGTTAAGATTACTCTTATCAAGTTCATACCGATGACTTGAGAATTTATCAATGGAGTGATTATGTGTATAAAAATTATATCCATATAAAGGGGAGTGGAAATTATGGCATAATCAAATGAATAGTGATTCTACACATAATATTGAGTAAAATAATCAATGAAGTATGCGTAAAGTCGAATGAGTGGAAATTGAAATTTCAAATTCCATTATTGATTTGGTAACATAAAAAACATACACCCATGAAAGAAGTATCATACAATGATGATGTAAATATACATGAATTAAAGTATATTACACAATTAATACAAACATGGGCAGTACACACACCACATGTAATAAATAAGTGGTGAATAATGGAATTCTCACGGAATAAAAAGTGAGATAAGAAACCCCTTACTTTGTACATTTTCCTTGGTCGACGGTAGTTTAACCCCCTGTATAATGGTTAAATAATTGTTATTTAATTATACATGAATCATTTACATTAATATTATATCATATATGATCTTTTAACATTGATTTGTTAATAATATCTTAGTATTATCGTTGTTTTGGGTGTTAACTTACTCATTTTCCTATATATGTTTTGTTATGCAAGCCATGTTTTTCATTGATAGGTTGTATCTTATTCATATCCAGAATTATATAAAGTCATTAAAAATTATTTTTAAATAATCAAATGATAATTATACTTTAATGGATACGATGGAGAATGAATTTCATCACGTTCGTGGAGACGGTAGTCCGTACGTACGCACGAGCGGAAATATCATTCTTTTGATGTTAAAATAATATATAATTGGATGGTATAATATATTGAAAGAATAATTATCATGTTATATTTATTATTTACATGAATTACACATCATTATTATACCCATCCAAATAATAATTTATTGAATGACAATTACACCAGGACGGGGAGACTGTAAGCCGTACGTACGCACGTATGGTGACATGTCATTCAAAGGATGGATAGAATACTTAATATGGTTGTAATATATTTATAATAATATTACATTATATAGGAGATACTGGATTAATTAATTTATAATGGGAAAAACAAAGATATAATATGTTTACGAAGAATAGAATTTGAAAAAGGGTGGTAAAAACATTACCTCTTCTTCGGGTTCTTCCTTGTGATTTGATCAAAATGGATCCTTAGGTTAGATTTCTGATAAAACTAAGGCCTATAGGTTGTAGTGAGGGAAGTTTAGAGAGTATTTGGGCAGGGGTTGGCCGAACCAAAAGGCTTTGAAGGTGTGATGTAATGAGAAGGGGGAGTGCCCTTTTATAAGATGGGTGAAGGGCACCTTTGGAAAAGCTAAAAATATTATTTTATAATAAAATAATATTCGGTTTCTAATGGCTCCAAAGTGGATTATATAAAGGTTAAGGTAGTTATAGGTCGAAAACCACACAACCAATAGAATTTAGACAGGTTTTGGTCATTATATTAACCTTATCTTTAAGTATTAACTCTTAGTTAATTAGGTTCACTTTTACAAATATCTCTTTGTATTTTTATATTATATGCTTAATAAACATACTATATACATACAAGAGACCACCAAGTTGTCCATTGATGATACAAATATCATGATATAATTCTCTTGGACGAACCTTAGATTTCTAGGAATTTAATATCAATTAATAATATAATATTTGTTTTATAAACACTTTTATGTCAATTTTGACACTATTCCATAATTGATTTTTGTAAAAATCATAACAGAATTATTACTTCGAAATAAGTTAATTAAATCAATAATAACATGTCATATTAACCTATAAAACTATTTTAATTCATAAAAAGGCTCAAATTATATTTATTTGGGTATTTATAATATCAATTATTCTAATTTGTCACTATTATGGTAATTATTGCATCTCCATTGTGTCATAAATAAATTAAATTATTTAATGTATAAAAATTATAAATAAATAATCATTATGTAGGAAATCGTTTTATATTTTTAATGAATATTTATAGTCTAAAATCCAACATATATAACCCTATGTAACAATTGTTTTTCTAAAAGATATATGCTTGTGTCATTTTTGTATTCATTTTAACTTAATTAAAATAAAGTGTCCCTATCACTTACAAGTGGATCCATGGGGTCCCAAAATCAACCCAAAGATGCCCATGGTCAGCCATGTATCCACCAATAGGGTTAAAACACGTTTTAGGGTAATTTTATATTATTATAATATTATTTTGTAACCCTTATTTACCGGATTTACCCTTTAACCATAGTAAATAAAATAATTACCGAAGTAATTATTCAAAATGTCTAAAAATAAAAGTTATAAATTTACACAATTTAAACATACTGATTCCAAATTTGGAATCCATTTTTCCAAATTCAAAACACATAAGTGGTAGAAATTAATTTAAATTTAATTGCCGTTGTTAAAACAAAAAGCGTGTCTTTAAGAGATAATAAATATCAAAAGATTGGCACTTGTTTATGTCTGGATTAATTGTGAAACTATGTCCAATGACAAACATTGAATTAAATGGTAAAAATATATTCTAAATATACATTAAAACAACTCAAATTCATAATTTATCAATATTAATTATTTTGATTAAAAAAGTTGTTTTTAATTAAAATTTAGTAATTTTCACTATTCATAAAAATATGAAAGTTATCCGAAAAGTACCAAAATTTCACCCTAGGAAAATTTCGATATTCTGAATCCAAAAATGTAGTCCATTTTTTGAAATAGAATTTATAAAATTTAAAAAATTAGGCATTACTATTCATAACAGCTAGTTTGATTGGTTGTGGTGTGTTAGAATCTCAAAGTTGCGTACAATGCACGCCATTGCATTATTCAAAAGGAAACGTACCGTGGAATCTTGGTGTGTTACACCTTTGCTGCTAGAACTCTTGCGATGCACTTTGTCAGCGTGCACTGTCCGCTAGTACATCTGGTCGCATCTGCTGCCCAACGGGTGGTGGTGGTGCTAGTACACCACTTGAAGGTGCCAAAATAGCAAGAGGGGTCTACACCGGACCTCGTTGCTCGGTGGGCCATCATCGGGTACTCTCTCGAAACTCCAACTGACTGTCTGCGTGGAGGCATCCTGAACAGATGTGACACGGTCAAACGATTTAAACCTGGTGAGATAACCTGGTTTGAGCTGACTTAAGAAAAACTTTTGGAAACACACACACATTCATTGTTTTCGTGCACTGAGTCTCCAATCAGAAATCAAGGTCCTATTGTATAGATACATCGGCTACCGTTCCAATATTGTACTCCTTGAACTAAAAACCGCACTCAGTAACCTTAACTCTATTTCTTCACAGAAAAGATTGATTAGAGTTCTGATTTCTGCAGCAGAACCGACTCCTCTGATACCAATGTGTCACAACCCGTCCTCAGGGCTCGTGCTGTGACAACCCCAAGCCCGCCTTCCGTAGTCGAGGGACTGGCGACTAGAACCAAAGGCATATATCATGATAAAAAGGGAAGGCATTTCCATTCTGAAACGTAAATACACACAACTAGAGTATAAGCGGAAGAAAACACTATGTAAATCAAAATAACAAGTGTGTTGAAAGTACAAAAGGGGCTATAAATAGAAGCCCAATAGTAATGTACATGGGAAAGACAAAATAGCAGGAAGGTGTCAAGCTACTCCTGTATCGTCCTCCAGAGTTCCTACCTGAAGGGTATGTACAGGTGGCCACCTCAACTCTCCACGTCAGTCTGTCACCTTTGGATAGTTTCTCGTCGTGAAGTCCACCTCCGGGTACCGTCTAGCTCTACAAGCCTAAACCACGATCAGTGTTTTCTTTCATATGCATCCAACACAATGAGGTGTGGGTATAGCCCATGTAGGGGTGAGTATAATGATACTCAGTAGGGACCATGATACCCTCAAGGTCTCACCAAAACCAACAATGTAAAACCAAAAAGAAAGATCTCAACAGATAACCTTTACTTAGGTATATGACCATACACATACCTAAGTTATCAAGTAACCCATCTCAGTCATGATTTAAACACAAAGGTCATTGACTCAGCTCAAACCATGATTTTTATTCACGGTGACGAAAACACGGCTCCTAGAGAACTCCTCCTATGTCGAGCGCAGTAGTCCTTCCATGACTCCTAGGTGCCACTCACTAACCTTACACTGTTGAGGTACTCCTCCATTTTCGAGTACCACAGGTCTTCCACCCCAACACAATAGTGCTCCCCTACTTGCCTATAGATGTACTCTTCATGTTGAGTACCACAGGTATTCCACCCCAACATAGTAGTGCTCCTCGCCATGGGTCTTTCACCCGAACACAGTAGTGCTCCCCACTGGGCTAGTCAAGTCATTCTGATACGAATCAGACAAGCAGTCCTCAGGTCTCAGCCAGCTACAAGGTCACCGTACTCCGTTTGCTCAACTCCGGGAGGATCCGCTCCACAAGCTATTGGTTGAAACTCCATGTATCAAGAAGTTCCACGAATATCTTTCTCAAAGTACTGCCTCGTCATAGGGGTCTCAACACAACAGATGGTGCATCAATCGGACGCCCGGTCTGAGAGTTATTAGCATTTCTGTTCCAGGGGCCCGGTTGGATTTTGGGTACAATCCAACCCAGCCATAATCCAACTGCATCCAAACCTCAGGTGAAGAATTCCAAAAGAACCATCTCATCTAGAAGAATCCAACGTAGTCAACGGAACGTCAATCAGACGTCCGGTCCTCATGTTCTATGTGTTTCTGCTCCGAGGGCCCGGTTGGAATTACGCTCGTTCCAAACCCGTCCATTTTTTCAAAGTTGACCAAAACTCACTAAGATTAACGTAAAAGGACCGCCTCATCGTGAGGGTTCCAGTTCTGTAGACGGCACGTCGATCGACACACGGTCTTCATGTTATTCATGTTTAAGTGAAAAGCGGCCCGGCCCGTTAAGCCCGGTGGACTGACGGCTCAGGTCAACCCAGAGATGGCGGGTCCAACCTAGTAGGGGGTTGGACCGGGCCGATGATTCGTGTTAACCAACCTAAGGGTCGCGGCCTGGCCAGAAATGGCATGGCCCGGCCCGATAGGGCGCGGCCCGACCCGGCCCGGCACGGCCCGGCTCAGCCCGGCCCGGCTGGCCGAGCAGTCCGAGGTGGGGGCGCGGCCCCCAACAGCCCGAACAAGAAGTGCCTACTGCAGCACGCGGCCCACACGGCGGGCCACTGGTTTCTTCAGCATGGCCCCCTTCTGGCATCGTGGTTCGGCTTCGCCTGCCCGGCCGACGGGCCGGACGGTTCTCTAGTGTGGCGCCCTCCTCGCGTCGCGTTTCTGCTTCACCTTAGCGGCTGACGGGCCAGCTGGTTCTTTCACCGAAGTGGCCCGTGTAGCAGGCCGTGGTTCCTCCCGCACAACTGGCACAACGACGCTGGGTTCCTTTGACGCGTTCTCGGCACAACGCGACGGTGTCATGCCTCATCCGCCTTCGGTTGCCAATTCAAGAATAATAAATAAGATCAAAGGAGGGTCGTCAGACCGTTTTCATTCGGTCCGCGCCCTCCGCGTAAAGTGATAGTAATTGGCCGTATATAAACCACGATTTCCAATGAAGAACGGGGTATGAAAACATTTACTTACAAGAATAAACCCATACCTCGAAAAGATGACGAATGTCGGTGTCGCAGTAAATGGCGTCACGAGGTGAGGAATCGTAGACGTCGACGGAGTGCGTTCGAGGAGGAAGCGGTGTCTCCTCACTTGTCGCGGAGAAGAGGAAGGGTGGCGCATCGTCATTCGTCGTGGAAGGGTGGTGTTCTTCAAAAACTCAAGAGATCTCACAAACTTTCTTTTCATAACATGAGCTCTCACCCAAAATAAAATAATAGGATCTTCCTATTATTTTATTGCACATGCAATTTTCTTTCAAAATTAAAATCACCACATTAATGAAATGTGTTGTCAATAAATTAATGAGAGGGAGAGGAAAGATCCTCATTAATTAAATGTGTTTTCATTTAATTAAAGAGAGGGAGAGGAGAGGGAGAGGAAAGATCCTCATTAATTAAATGCATTGGCATTTAATTAAATAGACGGAGAGGAGAGGGAGAGGAAATATCCTCATTAAATTGAGTCGTTGACATGGATTAATGGAGTGACGGATGTGGAGATATTGGAAATTAATGTGGGGCTGCCAATTTAATGAGGGGGTTTAAGGAGTTTAGAGGGAAAAACTGTTGGTGTTCGTGTGGGCCCCACCTCTCTAACATCCACACTTGGGTAGTTAGGTTGTTGTGGGTACCACCCTTAACTACCCATGGGAGTAATTTACATCCTTAGATATAAAATAAAATTGCACAATAATTTTATTTACTTCTTTAATTAAACCCAAAAAAACTTCTCCTCCCGCACAAACATGACAACGGTAAAGGTCCCCTTAAAAATTTACTGGGGTTGCGAGTTCATCGGTGCCCTCAGAATTCAATTCTGAGCACCGGTTCAAAAGATAGAAAAACCCACTCATTCGTTTACTGAACACACCCGAGTTAAACTTCAGAAACTGATTCTGGGCACACCAGGCCTCGGAATCAAGTGTTGTCAAAAGCCACAGACTCGTAAAATTCCAAAGAAATGAAAAAAAATCCTTGAAATTTCTGAGTCTTTAAATTTTATTTATTATATCAATTTTTATTCATAAAAAGAAAATAAAATTAATGTCTTTCATGTATTTACTAGAATTTCCTTATTCACTTTTTTTAATTTACCATAATGGGATTTTTTTTCTCATACAATATTCTAGGATGTATATTCATTTGTTCTGAGTAGAAACTATAGAAATGGAAAAAATTCGTCTTTTATCTCATCTTAAAAGAAGTAATATTTCCTTGAATGATGTAAAGGCTTAATACTATCGCTGTGTTTTGTGTTGAAATAAATTAATATATATTGAAGTGTCCACATTTTTGTTTCATTATTTCCATAATTATATAAAATGTTAAGAAGAAAAGATCAGGGGTATGTAAAAATATGGAATCCATAAAACTAAAATCATATGTATTTCTTGTTAAAGTTGAATGAAGATATAAATATTTATATAAAGCCTCATATGTCCTATTTTTTATCAGTTAAATCAACCATTTGTATATAATTCATTAAAATGTATTATATTAATGACTGAAATAAACTATCTTAATATAATTATTTTCAAGACACTTTTAAACTCCTTTTCTGAATACATAACATTATTTATGTTTCTTATTGGTTGAATCTAAAATTTACCCTAAAATGGTGACCAATTCCATGAATCAAGTGAGTCTCAATTAGAGGAAGTTGTAATACACACCCAAAATTGAAACAACATGCTTTAAGATTCTGATAACAATATTTTTTTAACTTAATATTATAAATAAATAATTTATGGTGAAATACATTATAGACTTCTACATCATAACCACCATGGTTCCATCATTCACCATCAAAAAATCAAAAACCCATTTTCTCAATGCATCTTCAATCACAAAAAAACCTAATAGACAACATTTATAATTTATGATGTAAAAAAATGGTAAAACACACATTAAAGTATAAATTATCACTATATCATGACATATTGTATATTGGAATAGTGATAACCATAATAATTAATAGAGTAATTTCCTTCAATCTATACCTTTATATGACTTATACTATATTTATCTTCTTATTTCATTATTTTGGGAAATTTTCAATGTTAATAAAGCTATAAAAATTAATTTTTATAATTTATATTTAATTATATGATTTTATCGAATGTGGAATAACATTTATTAACTCTCCATGCAAATTGGAGGAACTAAAACCACAACTATCATCAATATTATAGTCAATGAAATATTTATAACATTAAAATAAAAAATATTCACTTCATAAAAAACCTCAAAATCAATGAACATCAGCCAATAAATATTAAAAATTAATTAATTTGAAAAATTTACATACCCCAAGAATAAATGGTGATTAAAAATGTAAGTTCTTCTTTTATGGAAATATTATAAAAACTATTATTCAATGACCTATAGATCAAGATAATTTGGTCTCTATGTAGTGGTATAATTATCTAATCCCATACTAGAAACACCATAACCCAATGGTTGAAAATAATGGGGAAAAACAATAGGAATATAATGAATCAAATGAAAAATCTATATGAAAGAGAATCTGATACAACCCTCTATTATCAAGATTAATGAAAAAGTAATAGAAGTGGAGTATTGGAAATATAAATATCTACAATAAACCTTATTTGAATTCAATCAATTTGGATGACTAAAAATATGTTTGTAACATATATTATTTAAAAAATATGATTTTTCATTAAATATTAACATTATTCACCCATAATGAGTACTCGATACCTCACCACCCATATGTTGTATGCCTCACAATTTTTTTATAAGGTATTCATGGTCTTCCCATATTAGATCTATCTTCAAGTAACTAATGAAACTAAACATTGTACTTGAGTACATATTTATAAGTTATTTCCATATCATGGTGGCATGGTTCCAACATTACATTACTTTTAGAAGAATGACCTCCTAATATTATTTCTAAACACCTAAAAACATAATAAAAATACCATTATAAATTATTAGTGATAAAAAAGTCAATATATTTCTGACAAATAGACTCAGATGGGGTCTATGCCTCAAAAAGATTAAAATAAATAGAATTAAATGTCATATAATGTCATGGGAAATTAAAAAATAAACATGATAGAAATTATCAACCCCTAAAAACATTCGAAAATATTTTTTTACATCAAATTAATTTTGGGATTCTAAAAAAACTAAAAAATAATAATTCTTAATTGAATCGGATAGAGTGACAAAAAATTATTTTTGAATTTATTTTTACGTTTTAAAAAACATTTTTTTATATAATATTTCAAAAGAATTAAATATCTAAAACAAATTTCATTAATATTAATAGACAGAAAATATGAAAATAATTTTTATAGTGTAATAAACTATAAGAATTATATAAGAAAACCCTTAGTAAAATCATGTGATTAATAATACTATAAGATATTAAAATTTACACAAATATGTAATCCTTGTCTTGACACATTATGTTGAATAACATAACATAGATATAAACTGAGGAAATAAGTTAATGAATTTGAATTATGTTAGAATATTTTATATAGATGTTACTAAATATGATGAATGAATCATAGAATTTATTCAATTCTATATATTTTCATGAATTCTAATTATCATATATATGGTCATAAGAAATATGGACACTATATATGTGGTCATTAGAAATAAGTTCATTGGAAATGTAATCATTTTATATAAGGTCATTTGGTAAGTAGATATAAAATATATATATGGATGTTGTTTAATTTTTTAATAAAAAAATAATATAATATAATTGTGGAATTAAGTAAAAATATAATTTATGAATAAAATGTTTTACTATAAAAATATATATTTATATTTTATATATATTTATTAGTAATTTATATTATCATAATTTTTGTAAAATGAAATTAATTTTCATTATTTCCAATTGAATGAAAAATTTACATTTTTAGGTGCTGATTAATTAATTGTAATGTCATTTCATTATACTTATTAAATGATAGAAAATAATATTTTTTCATAGAAATATTTTTTTATTAGATATATTTAGTTTAATAAATTCAATTGATCACATTATAATGATTAATAAATTGATTTTTTTTATTAATAAAAAATTGAATAATAATATTCTAATTGATATTCACATTATTTCAAATAAAAAAATGTCTAAATGTTCAATATTTTTATATTTTATGTCTCATCGTATAAAACATTAATTAAAATTAATTACAAATTTATTTAGATGAATGGATTTGAAAATAGTAATAATTATTTAATAATTAACTAAGGTGGTGAAATTAACATTTATTCATTAAAATATATTTAATAATTTAAATATTGAGTTTCCATTCATTAGGGAAGAGGAAGAAAAAATGGAAAATACTACGTGGTAATGAAATAAAATATATTATAATCATATCAATATATGTGTTCATTTTCACATACTAGGCCCTTACATATCTCAAATAAAAAATTGTCCACTTTTTTCATCTTTCAATTTATAATTACAACTTTACACATTAGTAAATGACCATATTATTAATTGGAACTCAGTCCTCAACTATAAAAGGACCCCACATCAACCCCATACATTTTGTTCCAACCATTTAGTTCATTCGTGAATATATACCCATATCAATTATTATAAATCTTTATTATAAATTTTATAAATTATTGGTTAATGATTGAAACCTAAATCATTTTTTCCAAAGGAAACATTGTAATAAATAATTGATTTAATAAAGTGTTTATATTTTTTGTTCTAAAACTTTTTCATTTACCTTATCATATAACCTATATCAAAATATTATTCTAAAATTTATTGATTTCTTATTATCATCATTATAAATAAGAAAAAATTATTGTATTGTTATGTAAATATATAAAATTATTAACAAAAAAAATTAGCATGATCTTATTTGGGTTGGATTAGTCACATACATGGATGGTTCCATATCATCGGTATCATTTTAATGATTATTATGTATCATGAATTTTATAATGATAGTATATTATGTCAATGATTTATACATTTCATGAATATGTCTCTTTATGAATTATAAAAAATGATCATTATAAATAAACTCTTGGTTATTAATATATTACCTTAAAATGTTCATTATGAAAAATTTTCTCACTAACCATACCAATACATTGAATAAAATAAATATTTTAATACACAAATAATCTAAACACAATGATTCTTGTTACATTAAAAAATTTAGAATGATTAATTTTGTATCATATTATGGGGTCTGCCAACATCATTATAAACCTTTAAAAAAAATAATTCACATAGTATGATGAATACAAATAGTAATTAACTAATATATGTTTATTGAATAACTATAATTGAAGAATAATAATGGGTAACGGTAACACCTGCAGATTTTGTGAAATTTTATTTTCAAAAAAATTATATCATTTCAATATTTACCATTATATAACATAAATATTTCAATTGTGTTACACTCAAAATTTATTATAGCTTCTATTAAACACAAAAAATAGTTTATGATGAATTACACTCCACACTGAGTTTATCTAGTGTTGCATGTAATACTACACATAAATGAAACATGACCCGATATTAAAATATTTTATTTTTAAGAAAAAAATTCTTTCTTAAATGTTGGAATGGAATATATTAAAAGTATTAACTAAATTGTCACATAAATGAATTATTTTGAAGTTAAATTTCATTTATTTTCCATTCATTCTTTGTTTTGGAGGGTTTCCAAAGGTTTTATGGAGGAATAGATGATTTTTTAGGAATTGGGCCAAACCGTGAGCCCAATTCCAGATTTAAAAATAAATTTTGTTTTTTTTATAACTTTTTCATTTTTTAATATTTTTCACCCATTCTAATTAATAAATGGTCTCCTCGGACCTATTAACACAAAAACATAAATTTGTAGCATTTATAAATACATAATCAGGGAGGATTTGGGTTTTTATTTAAGAATTGGGCCAACCCAAAATTCCATTTTCCAGTTTTAAATTGTTTCATTAATTTTTTAATATCTTATTAAAAATTATGGATTTTCTGTGATTCCACCTCCCTCTCGAACCTAAGAAACCCAGGCGCACTACCATTTCCTTTTCCCCCTCCTTGGAGCTCTTTGAAATCACGAATTTGGGATGAACTTCATATGGTGTCTCAAATCGGCCAGAATTGAAGAGGTAACTTCATCCCTTATTAACTCTCTCAATTCTTACTCTTTTCCCTCCATTCTAGTTCCTAAATTACCGCCTAAATCTTGTTCGAACAACCCCTGAATTTTGGCTGTTTTCAATTAAAGAAACTATTGTTTTTTGAGTGATTAATGCAGGATACTTCAAGTCAGTGAGTCCATTTCTTTCCTCTTTCAAATTGCTTAGGCTTTATTGCCTTATTCATGAATTATAAAAATCACAGAAGTTAGGGTTCGTGCCTAGGATCTAAATTACTGTATATTGGGTGAAATATTGAGGTTTTAGGTTTCTTTTAACTTTCTTGAGGTGCAACGGTCGTGCGGTTGATGTTTCGCCCCAATATTTGAGGGTTTTGACACATTCGGCAGGTGATTCCGTGGGTAACCATTTAATGATGAGTTAGTTTTCTTGATTAAATAATTTTTCATGTTACTTATATGATTATAATTATGCAAAAACTATTTTGGTAGGAATAGTAAAGCATTTGGTATTAAAGTTACATTTTTGTTTGAAGTGTATATTTTTTAAATGTATTTCATGTGTTATCTCTTGTGTTAGTTTTGTAAAATGTGGAAGTGATTTATTAGTTGTTGAAAGGGGATGACAATTTTGGTTGGGTAATGATATAGTGTGATCTAGGCCTAAAATGGAGGGTCTTTGAATGGGTTTTATGTGTGTAACCTTGTTATACTCCTTGAAAGTGTTTTATAGATTTGTGTGTTCTCATGGGTATCTTTTGCGATATTATTCAATGTGATTATATAACATTTGAAAGTGGATTATTACATGTTGATTGGGATGCCAATTCTGTTTTGGTAGGATATTTGTGTGATTTTGTATTAAAGATAGGTTTTTGAAATGGGTTTTGTGTGCAAGACATATTTACAAAACTTGGGTTCTTTTTATGAAAATAGTAAATGTTTTAGTTTATTAAACAATGTAGGAAAAGGGTGCATATGTACTGTTTGGTATGTGTATTCACGTATTATGGGGTTTTCAAAGGTGAAGTGTTGTTTTAAGATGTAAAATATTTTTAGAATGTTTTGTAAATTTCTGAAATGTTTTATTAAATTGTGATGTTGGAGTGAAACTTGTTTGCGCGCTGTTTCGTGTAAGTTTAATGATAAAATGATTTTCAAGGTAAAAAGGGTGTTATGTAATAAGTGAGTGGGCGTTTATGAGAGTTTTAATATATTGGAATGGTTTTATAAATTTTTTTTAATGAATTTGTGGAAGTGTTAAAGAAATGTGAAAAGTGTTGTGCGCTATTTTGGTGTGAGTCGGATTTCAAAATCAATTTGAATGAAAAGTGGACTTTTGTGAATTGTGTTTTATACATGTGGGATGTTTGGAAAATTTATGATATGGAAATGATATTTTCATGTGAATATTATATTCATTGACTTGTTGAACTTGTTTGAGCACAATGGGAAAACCTAAGTATCTAGGTGGGTGGACGTGTACTAGTATGCTAGTGAATCCGTGGGGTTTGGCCTCAGTTTCACTTAGCAAGATTGAAGATTACAACTCTAACTAAATTATGATGATAATGAATGGGGACCACTAGGTTATGGGTATGTACCCTACTAGTGGCTCGTGCACGAGAATGGATATTTGTGATGGTTACTCTCACCGAGATACGAGGTACCTGGGACCCACATCTAGCTAGTGTCTAGGGGTTATTTCCCATTGTTTATGCTCACTAGATATTTTGTGATTATCATCATTATATGGTATGAGTGGATGGAAAATATAGTAGCCTTGATATTTATTTTAAAATTTCTTATTATTTAAATTATCCCACTTAAAAACTGATTTTTTTAAGTTACATCTTTTAGAAATTGTAACTAGAAATTACATGTTTTTGAAAACTTTGATGCTTTTAGTATTTGAATTTTTATCACATGGAATCTCTTATTGGTGGTATCCTACTGGGAATTTTCTCACACCCTACTTGAACCCTTTGGTGTTAGTAGATTTGGTTATTTTTTGTTTCAGGTTAGGATACAGTATTTAGTTCCAGTGTTCGGGTTTCTAGCATGTCCTTGGTTGTGAAGTCTTTTGAAGATGGATTGAGGGTGGTTCCCCTTTCCATGGGGGTTCTTGGGCTATTTAATTATGATTTTATACCTTTTTTAATGTCTTTTTGAGTTGTTTTAAAACATTTAATTCAGTTCTGAATTTTTTAAAATATGGTTTTAGATGAAAAATCCATATTCGTTTTATTGAGTTTGTTTGTTTTTTAATGTTTATAAACTTGGGTAAATCGTTCCCAAACATCATTTAATGATACCCGAGAACTTGTGCCAACCCGTGCGGATCGGGAATGCCCTTCGGGCCTTGTTACGTGCCGGGTTGGGTGCTAGTTTTGATGGAGACCATATTTGGTTCGTGAAAAAATGGTATCAGAGGAGGTTCTCTCTCTTTGAGTCATGTTATTTGGGGAACAATCGGGATAGTCTGGAGTTAGGAATTTTGGGACATGGAATTTCTATTATGAGTAGTGTGGCTGATCACCAGACCTCATGATGGGATTAAGGTCTCCAGGGGAAGTTGGAACCTTTCTTAGTCCTTTGGTTTTCTTGGTTTAATAATGATCAGGGGAAATGAAAAGAGAGTTGGGTTAATGGTCTCAGTAAGCTCGTAGGGTCTGGAAAGCCCTGTGGAGCTGGGGATATTCCCAAGAACACACCCTATGACAGTTAAGTGATTTTAATATGGCCACCAACCATATTTCCAAGTCACCCACTGAAACTTGTTTCCTCTCCCATTTTCTTGTGTTCTTTAGTTTTGAAATATTGGAACTTTGGTTTTAAAGTGACTTGGTTTTATGAAGTGTAAAGTTTTTGTGAAATGATTTTCAAATAAATATGGAATGGTTTTATTTATGAAATATTGGAACTGAATATTCAGAATTATTTTGAAATGGAAAATGGTGTTCTTACACCTCTTTTGAAAGTAGAAACTATACTGAAGTTGGTTTTGAAAAAGTGTTTCCCATAGAGTTTTCTAAACTATCATAGGGTGTTTTGTTGGGATGAGATGTTGTTAAATTGATTTTAATAACATGAAATTGAGTTCTTGTATAAATGTTTGTGTCTTTATGAAAATTTTAGTAATATTTGAATCGGGATTTGGTTCTCTTGGTTAGCAGTTCTGAGAAAAAGGATGTGTCGGTTGACCGTTTTGGGTTCTGAAAAGTAGAAAGAATATTTATTTTATCCATTGGTATTTCCATTAGAGACCACATGCATGGGGTTATATAGGATTATGGATAGTTTATGTCATTACTGGATGAGTTTCAGGACGGATATGATGTGGGTGTCTGGTGTGGCACAAAAACATGCATGTGTGAGGCCCATGGGGTACCATTGGTCGATACTCTTACCGATGAACTGTTTGTTTTCAATGAAATGGTTTTAAAGAAAAAAATTATGTCTTGATGAATAGTATGGGATGGTTTGTATTATTGGTTTTTGAAAATGTTGTTTTTGTGGGATGTTTTTTTAGTCCAATAACCCCTCCTATTTGAACTGTGTTTTGTGTTTATGTTTGGTCGGTAAGCTGGGTAGGAGGACTGGTTAGTAGTCTCCTTTGAGATATGTTTAGGGACACCTTTATGGTGGTTACCTTCATGTGTTTGGATCTAGTTTATGGTTTTTTTGACCAATGGACCATCTTGGTTGGGGACTTGGGTTCTCCCGTTGGATAAGGTACACCCCGATTTAGGGTTAGCACACAACTGATGTGAAACTCGGATTGTTTCGTCGTTGGAAAATCCTCCAGTTGGTCAATGTAAGGAATATTTTCTTGATCTTTGTAGAATAAGTGTACACCATATACATTCTTGGAATTTATTTGTATCTTCTTGTTGTGGAAGAGTGCTCGTGGATGGTTAAAACAGACCTTAGTTTCGTAAGCTACCTGATTCGTCGAAGGTGGAAGTTGTCTGGGGTTGTCAGTATGGATAGTGTCTAAGAGGTCCTCTGAATCCTTCATAGTCTCTTCGAAGAAAGAGTTCACAATAAACAACATGTGTGGGAAATCTGGTCATGAGAAGATATTGTGGCCACATTCTAGAATTATGTTTTGTTTGGGGATGTTGTATAAGGTCCCTCTCCATGGATTGTTTATATCAGTCACAATGGTCATGTTCAGTGATTCCTTATGATGTCATGTGCTCAATTGACCCTAAAGGTAAAATTCATGCAATACATTGAGAGTCTCTATTATGTTGGGATAATATATCCCTTGTAAAAACATGAAAATCATCCATTTTTTAGGAAGGTGAGTATAGGTGTTATTTACTTCTAATGTTTCTTACCTGAAGAAACAAGGTGTGATTTGTGTTCATCTTCTAAGCCCTTGTTTCATTGAAATACTGGGTTAGTGTAAAGTGAGTTTGGAATGTGTTATGTCTTGGAAATATTATCGGGGATTGCAGTGTAGTTTTTGGTATCACTGAAAGAATAATTCTCATCCAAGGGGTTTCCAAGCACTAACTGCGAGGCCAGAGATGCTTCGATCATTTGAGCTCCATCCATAGGTCTCGGAGAGAAGTTGGCTTGTAGTTAGAATAAATCCCTGGGTCATTTATACCCTTGTACAATTTCATATCCTCGGTGTGAAAGACATGAAGTGTTTAAACCTATGGTGTCATCATATTCCTTCTGTTGTTCTCGTTCGGTAGAAATAGGTGGTTGGCCTTGTACCCATGTCATCGCCCAATGTTATTCCCTCCCCCTTTGTTTTTCATTGAGTCTTTAGAGAAAGGTAAGATGTTTGGCTAGACAGGTTGACCACACGGTTTTTACTTGGTTAGTAGTGACCATGACCCAAAAAAACTATGTATATAGAAGAATCCCCACTGTTAGTTCATGGTTTTCCAAACCATGAAGACTAACCATGTGGTCATCCCTACACTTTCTATTTTGGGGTCTTTCTCTACTAGCCCATGCTGGTCGATTAAGATGGTGTGTTCTTATGGTGGGGAGTCTATTTTGTTCCCCCATACCAATAACTTAGACTTATACATGGTCATGGATTGGTGGTAGGTAGTCTCATTCAGATCTATCAACCTACATAAATCTTCCTTGGGTAACCATTTATATTGGAGAGTTCCCAATGGTTTAGTTATAGCAAGGTAAGTGTAACCTTGTTCGATGTCGTTGTTCGTTTGGGTGAATTGATTGAGTTTTGTTCGGATAGTGTTTGAGGAGTTTTCCTTTGGGATAAAGCCTGAATGTGATTGATTGTTTTAGGAAAGTGTTGTATATTTTTGTTTTGAAGTATTCCTTCCATAATTGATCATTGGAGGTTTTATGGACTTTGGGGTCGAAACCTGGCAAGGGTGTACATCCTGGTTTATCAGTTGGGTTTGGTTTTCGTATCTGGCCTTTCTGTAGCTTTCTATGGACGGATAGTTTTCAAGGTGGAGAGAATTGTTACATACATGACTTATTTTAAAGTTCCATTTCATTTATTTTCCATTAATTCTTTGTTTTGGAGGGTTTCCAAAGGTTTTATGGGGGAATAGATGAGTTTTTATGAATTGGGCCAAACCGTGATCCCAATTCCAGATATAAAAATAATTTTTTTTCTTTTATAAATTTTTCATTTTTTAATATTTTTCACCCATTCCAATTCATAAATGGTATCTAATGACCTATTAATACCAAAATTTAAATTTGGAGCCTTTATAAATCCATAATCAGGGAGGATTTGGGTTTTTATTTAAGAATTGGGCCAACCCGAAAGTCTATTTTCCAGTTTTAAATTGTTTCTTTAATTTTTTAATATCATATTAAATATAATGGATTTTTCAGTGATTCCACCTCCCTCTCGACCCTAGGAAACCCAGAAGCCCAACGATTTCCTTTCCTCCCTCCTTGGAGCTCTTTGAAATCTCGAATTAGGGCTGAACTTCATATGGTGTATCAAATCGTCCAGAATTGAAGAGGTAACTTCATCCCTTCTTAAATCTCTCAATTCTTACTCGTTTCCCTCCATTCTAGTTCCTAAATTACCTCCTAAATATTGTTCAAACAAATCCTGAATTTTGGCAGTTTTAAATTTCAGAAACTATTGTTTTTGGAGTGATTAATTCAGGATACTTCAAGTAAGTGAGTCCATTTCTTTCCTCTTTCCAATTTCTTAGGGTTTCTTCCCAAATTCTTGAATTATAAAAATTCCAGAAGTTAGGTTTCATTCCTAGGATCTAAATTACTATATTTCGGGTGAAATATTGACGTTTTAGGTTTCTTTTAACTTTCTTGAGGTGTGGCGGTCGTGTGGTTGATGTTTCGCCACAATATTTGAGGGTATTGACACATTCGATAGGTGATTCTATGGGTAACTATTTAATGATGAGTTAGTTTGCTTGATTAAATAATTTTTAATGTTCATTATATGTTTTTAATTATGCAAAAACCATTTTTGGTAGAAATAGTAAAGCATTTGGTATTATTGTTTCATTTTTTTTAAGTGTGTATTTTTGAAATTTATTTCATGTGTTATCTCCTTTGGATGTTTTGTAAAACATGGAAGTGATTTATTAGTTGTTGAACGGGGCTTCCAATTTTGGGTGGGTAATGGTATAGTGTCATGTAGGCCTAAAATGGAGGGTCTTTGAATTTGTTTTATGTGTGTAGCCTTGTTATACACCTTGAAAGTGTTTTATGGATTTGTGTCTTCTCATGGGTATCTTTTTCCATATTGTTCAAGGTGATTATATATCATTGAAATTGGATTATTACATGTTCATTGGGATGCCAATTCAGTTTTGGTAGGATATTGGTGTGATTTTGGCTTAAAAATAGGTTTTTGAAATGGGTTTTGTGTGCAAGACATATTTACACCACTTGGGTTCTTTTTATGAAAATAGTAAATGTTTTAGTTGGTTAAACAAAGTGGGAAAAGGGTTCATATGTACTATTTGGTATGTGTATTCACTTATTATGGGGTATTGAAATGAGAAGTGATGTTTTAAGATGTCAAATATTTTTAGAATGTTTTGTTAATTTCTGAAATGTTTTATTAAATTGTGATGTTGGAGCGAAACTTGTTTGCGAGCAGTTTCGTGTAAGTTTATTGATAAAATGATTTTAAAGGTAAAAATGGTGTTATGTAACAAGTGAGTGGGATGTTATGAGAGTTTAAATATATTTTAATGGTTTTATAAAATTGTTTAATGAATTTGTGGAAGTGTTCAATAAATGTGAAAAGTGTTGTGGGCTATTTTGTTGGGAGTCGGATTTCAAAATCAATTTGAATGAAAAGTGGAATTTTGTGACTTGTGTTGTATACATGTGGTCTGTTTGGAGAATTTATGATATGGAAATGATATTTTCTTTTGAAAATTATATTCATTGACTTTTTGAACTTGTTTGATCACAAAGGGAAAACCCGGGTATCTAGGTGGGTGGATGTGTACTAGTATGCTAGTGAATCCGTGGGGTTTGGCCTCAGTTTCACATAGAAAGATTGACGATTAAAACTCTAACTAAATTATGATGATGATGATTTGGGAACACTAGGTTATGGGTATGTACCCTACTAGTGGCTCGTGCACGAGAACTGATATTTGTGATGGTTACTCTCACTGAGATACGAGGTACCTGGGACCCACAACTAGCTAGTGCCTAGGGGTTATTTCCCATTGCTTGTGCCCACTAGATATTTTGTGATTATCATCAGCATATGATATGAGTGGATAGAAAATATAGTAGCCTTGATATTTACTTTAAAATTGTTTATTCTATAAATTATACCACATGAAAACTGATTTTTTATGTTGCATCTTTTAGAAATTGTTACTAGAAATTTCATGGTTTTGAAAACTTGCATGATTTTCATCTTTGAATGTTTATCGCATGGAATATATTAGTGGTGGTATCATACAGGGAATTCTCTCACACCCTACTTAAACCCTTGGGTGTAAGTAGATTTGGTTATTTTTTGTTTCAGGTTAGGATACAGTTTTTAGTTCCAGCGTTCGGGTTTCTAGCATGTCCTTGGTTGTGAAGTCTTGTGGAGATGAATTGAGGGCGGTGCCACATTCCATGGGGGTTCTTGGCTGTTTAATTTTGATTTTGTACCTTTTTATAGTCTTATTGAGTTGTTTTAAAAGATGTAATTCAGTTCTGAATTTTGTAAAAGATGGTTTTAGATGAAAAATCCAGATTCGTTTTATTGAGTTTGTTTGTTGTTTAATGTTTATAAACTTGGGTAAATCGTTCCCAAACATCATTTTATGATACTCGGGCACTTGTGCCAGCCAGTGAAAATTGGGAACGCCCTTTGGGCCTTGTTACGGGCTGGGTTCGGTGCCAGTTTTGATGGCGACCAGATTTGGTTCGTGGAAAAATAGTATCAGAGGAGGTTTGCTCTCTTTGAGTCATGTTATATTTGGAACAGTCGGGATAGTCTGGAGTTAGGGATTTTGGGACTTGGAAATTCAATTATGAGTAGAGTCTCTAATCACCAAAACTCATTATGGGATTCAGGTCTCCAGGGGAAGTTGGGACCTTTCATAGTCCTTTGGATTTTTTGGTTTAATAATGATTAGGGGAAATGAAAAGAGAGTTGGGTTAATGGTCTCAGTAATCTCACAGGGCCTGGAAATCCCTTTGGAGCTAGGGATATTCCCAAGAACACTCTTTATGATAGTGAAGTGATTGGAATATGGCCTCCAACCATATGTCCAAGTCACCCACTGAAACTAGATTCTTCTCTCATTGTCTTGTGTTCTTTAGTTTTGAAATCTTGGAACTTTGGTTTTAAAGTGACTTGGTTTTAAGAAGTGTAATGTTTTTGTGAAATTATTTTCAAATAAATATGGAATTGTTTTATTTATGAAATATTGGAACTGAATATTAAGAATTATTTTGAAATGGAAAATGGTGTGCTTACACCTCTTTTGAAAGCAGAAACTATACTGAGGTTGGTTTTGAAAAAGTGTTTCCAAAAGAGTTTTCTAAACTATCATAGGGTGTTTTGTTGGGATGATCTTTTATGAAATTGATGTGAATAACATGAAATTGATTTCTTGTATAAATGGTAGTGTATTTATGAAAAAGTTAGTAATATTTGAATTGGGATTTGGATCTCTTGGTTAGCATTTTTGAGAAAAAGGATGTGTTGGTTGACTGTTTTGGGTTTTGAAAAGTGGAAAGAATATTTATTTTATCCTTTGGTATTTTCATTAACGACCACATGCATGGGGTTATATAGGATGATGGATGGTTGATGGAACGACTGGATGAGTTTTGGGACGGATATGAGGTGGGTGTCTGGTGTGGCACAAAAACATGCATGTGTGAGGCCCATGGGGTACAATTGGTCGATACTGTTACCGATGAACCGTTTGTTTTCAAAGAAATGGTTTTAAAGAAGAACATTATGTCTTGATGAATAGTTTGGGATGGTTTTTATTATGGGTTTTTGAAAATGTTGTTTTTGTGGGATGTTTTTTTAGTCCAATAACCCCTCCTATTTGAACTGCGTTTTGGGTTTATGTTTGGTCGGTAAGCTGGGTAGGAGGACCAGTTAGTAGTCTCCACTGAGATATGTTTCCGGACACCATTATGGTGGTTAACATCATGTGTTTGGATCTGGTTTAAGGTTTTTTTGCCAATGGACCATCTTGGTTGGGTCCTTTGGTTCTCCCGTTGGATAAGGTATGCCCCCATTTAGGGTTAGAGCACAAATGAAGTGAAACTCGGATTGTTTTGTCATTGGAAAATCCACCTGTTGATCAATGTAAGGAATCTTTTCTTGAGATTTTTAGAATGAGTCTACACCATCTACATTTTTGTTTTTTATTTGGATCCTATTGTCGTGGAAGATTTCTCTTGGATGGTTAAAAGAGACCATAGTTTCTTAAGCTGCCTGATTCGTTGAAGGTGGAAGTTGAATGGGGATGTTAGTATGGATGGTGTCTAAGAGGGCCTCTAAGTCCTTCGTAGTTTCTTCGAATAAAGAGTTCACAATAATCTACCAGTGTGCGAAATCTGGTCACGAGAAGATATTGTGGCCACTTTCTATAATTATGTGTTGTTCGGGGATGATGTATGAGGTCCCTCTCCATGCAATATTTATATCAGTCACAATGGTCATGTTCGGTGATTCCTTATGATGTCATGTGCTCGATTGACCCTAAAGGTGAAATTCATGAAATACATTGAGAGTCTCTATTATGTTGGGAGAATGTATCCCTTGTAAAAACATCAAAATAATCAATTTTTTAGGAAGGTGAGTATAGGTATTATTTACTTCAAATGTTTCTTACCCGAAGAAACAAGGTGTGATTTTTGTTCATCTTCAAAGTCCTTGTTTCATTGAAATATTGGGTTAGTGTAAAGTGAGATTGGAATATGTTATGTCTTGGAAATCTTATCAGGGATTGCAGTGTAGTTTTTGGTAGCACTGAAAGAATAATTCTCATCCAAGGGGTTTCCAAGCACTAACTACGAGGCTGAAGATGCTTCGATCATTTGAGCTCCAGCCATAGGTCTTGGAGAGAAGCTGGCTCGTAGTTAGGGGAAATCCATGGGTCATTTAAACCCTTGTACAATTTCATATCCTCGGTGTGAAAGATAGGAAGTGTTTAAACCTATGGTGTCATCATATTCCTTCTCTTGTTCTATTTTGGTGGAAATAGGTGGTTGGCCTTGTACCCATGTCATCTCCCAATGTTATTCCCTCCCCCTTTGGTTTCCATTGAGTCTTTAGAGAAAGGTATGAAGTTTGGCTAGACAGGTTGACCAAACGGTTTTCCCTTGGTCAGTAGTGACCATGCACCAAAAAAACTATGTAGATAGAAGAATCCACACTGTTAGTTCATGGTTTTCCAAACCGTGCAGACTAACCATGTGGTCGTCCCAACACTTTATATTTTGGGGTCTTTCTGTACCAGCCCATTCTGGTCGATTAAGATGGTTGGTTCTTATGGTGGGGAGACTATTTTTTTCCCCCGTACCAATAACTTAGACTTATCCATGGTCATGGATTGGTGGTAGGCAGTCTCATTCAGATCAATCAAGCTACTTAAATCTTCCTTGGGTAACTATTGAGAGTGAAGAGTGCTCAATGGTTTAGTTATAACAAGGTAAGTGTAACCTTGTTCGATGTCGTTGTTTGTTTGGGTGAATAGCTTGAGTCTTGTTCGGATAGTGTTTGAGGTGTTTTCCTTTGGGATAAAGCCGAAATGTGATTGATTGTTTCAGGAAAGTGGTGTAATGTTTTTTGAAGTATTCCTTCCTTAATTGATCATTGGAGGTGTTTTGGCCTTTGGGGGCGAAACCTGGCAAGGGAGTACATCTTGGTTTATAAGTTGGTTTTGGTTTTCGTATCTGGCCTTTCTATAGCTTTCCGGGGACAGAAAGTTTTCAGGGTGGAGATAATTTTCACATAAATGACTTATTTTGAAGTAAAATTTAATTTATTTTCCATTGATTCTTTATTTTGGAGGGTTTCCAAAGTTTTTATGGAGGAATAGATGAGTTTTTATGAATTGAGCCAAACCATGAGCCCAATTCCAGATTTAAAAATAAATTTTGTTTCTTTTATAACCTTTTCATTTTTGAATATTTTTCACCCATTCCAATTCCTAAATGGTCTCCTCTGACCTATTAACACCAAAAGTTAAATTTGGAGTCTTTATAAATCCATAATCATGAAGGATTTGGGTTTTTATTTAAGAATTGGGCCAACCCAAAAGTCCATTTTCCAGTTTTAAATTGTTTCTTTTTTAATATCTTATTAAATATAATGGATATTTCTGTGATCTCACCTACCACTCGACCCTATGAAACCCAGGCGCGCTACCATTTCCTTTCCCCCCTCCTTGGAGCTCTTTGAAATCTAGAATTAAGGCTGATCTTCATATGGTGTCTCAAATCGGCCACAATTGAAGAGGTAACTATATCCCTTATTCACTCTCTCAATTCTTACTCTTTTCCCTCCATTCCAGTTCCTAAATTACCTCCTAAATCTTGTTCAAATAACCCCTGAATTTTGGATGTTTTAAATTTTAGAAACTACTGTTTTTGGAGTGATTAATTTAGGATACTTCATGTAAATGAGTCCATTTCTTTCCTCTTCCAAATTGCTTAGGGTTTCTTCCCTAATTCTTGAATTATAAAAATTCAAGAAGTTAGGGTTCGTACCTAGGATCTAAATTACTGTATGTTGGGTGAAATATTGAGGTTTTAGGTTTCTTTTAACTTTCTCAAGGTGCGGCGGTTGATGTTTCACCCCAATATATGAGGGTTTTGACACATTCAGTAGGTGATTCAGTGGGTAACCATTTAATGATGAGTTAGTTTTCTTGATTAAATAATTTTTCATGTTCCTTATATGCTGTTAATTATGAAAAAACCATTTTTGGTAGCAATAGTAAATCATTTGGTATTAAAGTTACATTTTTGTTTGAAGTGTGTATTTTTCAAATGTATTTCATGTGTTATCTCTTGTGGTAGTTTTGTAAAACGTGGAAGTGATTTATTAGTTGTTGAACAGGTCTTCCAATTTTGGTTGGGTAATGATATAGTGTCAATTAGGCCTAAAATGGAGGGTCTTTGAATTGGTTTTATGTGTGTAACCTTGTTATACTCCTTGAAAGTGTTTTATAGATTTGTTCGTTCTCATGGGTATCTTTTACGATATTGTTCAAGGTGATTATATAACATTTGAAAGTGGATTAGTACGTGTTTATTGGGATGCCAATTCTGTTTTGGTAGGATATTGGTGTTATTTTGGCTTAAAAATAGGTTTTTGAAATGGGTTTTGTGTGCAAGGCATATTTACACCACTTGGGTTCTTTTTATGAAAATAGTAAATATTTTAGTTGGTTAAACAAAGTGGGAAAAGGGTGCATATGTACTGTTTGGTGTGTGTATTCACGTATTATGTGGTTTTGAAAGGTGAAGTGATGTTTTAAGATGTCAAATATTTCTATAATTTTTTTTAAATTACTGAAATGTTTTATTAAATTGTGATGTTGGAGCGGAACTTGTTTGCGGGATGTTTCATGGAAGTTTAATGATAAAATGATTATGAAGGTAAAATGGTGTTATGTAACAATTGAGTGGGCTGTTATGAGAGTTTTAATATATTGGAATGGTTTTATAAAAAAATTTAATGAATTTTTGGAAGTGTTAATGAAATGTGAAAAGTGTTGTGGGCTATTTTGGTGTGAGTCGGATTTCAAAATCAATTTGAATGAAAAGTGGACTTTTGTGACTTCTGTTGTATACATGTAGGCTGTTTGGTGAATTTATGATATGGAAATGATATTTTCTTGTGAATATTATATTCATTGACTTGTTGAACTTGTTTTACCACAAAGGGAAAACTCAGGTATCTAGGTGGGTGGACGTGTACTAGTATGCTAGTGAATCCGTGGGGTTTGGCCTCAGTTTCACAAAGCAAGATTGATGATTACAACTCTAACTAAATTTTGATGATGATGATTGGGGACCCCTAGGTTATGGGTATGTACCCTACTAGTGGCTCGTGCACGAGAAATGATATTTGTGATGGTTACTCTCACCGAGATACGAGGTACCTGGGACCCACAACTAGCTAGTGCCTAGGGGTTATTTACCATTGCTTGTGCTCACTAGATATTTTGTGATTATCGTCATCATATGGTATGATTGGATGGAAAATTCCGTAGCCTTGATATTTAATTTAAAATTTATTATTCTTTAAATTATCCCACTTCAAAACTGATTTTTTTAAGTTTCATCTTTTATAAATTGTAACTAGAAATTACTTGTTTTTGAAAACTTGTATGCTTTTCTTTTTTGAATGTTTATCGCATGGAATCTCTTAGTTATAGTATCCTACTGGGCATTGTCTCACACCCTACTTACACCCTTGGGTGTAAGTAGATTTGGTTATTTTGTTGTTTCAGGTTAGGATACAGTTTTTAGTTCCAGTGATCAGGTTTCTAGCATGTCCTTGGTGGTGAAGTCTTGTGGAGATGGATTGAGGGTGGTGCCCCTTGCCATGGGGGTTCTTGGGCTATTTAATTTTGATTTTTTACCTTTTTATTGTCTTATTGAGTTGTTTTAAAAGATGTAATTCAGTTCTGAATTTTGTAAAAGATGGTTTTAGTTGAAAAATACAGATTTATTTTATTGGGTTTTTTTGTTGTTTAATGTTTATAAACTTGGGTAAATCGTTGCCAAACATCATTTTATGATACCCGGGAACTTGTGCCAGCCCGTGGGGATCGGGAACGCCCTTAAGGCCTTATTATGGGCTGGGTTGGGGGCCAGTTTTGATGGTGACTAGATTTGGTTTGTGACAGAAATTATGAATAAATATTGTATATAAAGGGGTATAAGATAAATTAATTCATGATATATTAATTATAAATGAAAACAATGACCATAAAAAACAAAGGAAATCAGTTGGTTTTAACAATTATTTGTAGGAGTAGAAATGGGTCTAACCTAAAAATATTAATCAAATACATTTTGGTGGTTTATATTAATGAAAATTGTATTATATATATTCAACATAGTATATTAATTTAATATTATGTGTTTTCTATTCAATAGATAACAATAAAACCAATTTGACACATAAAAAATATATATTTCTAAATTGATTATTTGATGAATTACCACAGTTATTATAAAATTTATTACCTAGTTTCTTATCGAATTTAATTTAAATAATAAAACACATTATTTAAATAATAATACCAAAATTATGTTATGGTAAATTTTTTATAATCTTTTTTGGAAGACAACTTTTTTGTGAAAAATACAGGCCTTAATTAAGAACTGTCAGTTATTTTAAAGCATTAAAAACAACAAATTATTTTAATATTTTATTATAATTAAATTTGGATAAATTATATAAATTAATCCAAATCAGGCCATTTTAATAAATTTAAAATTTTATTTGGATATAAAGTATTTTAAAACATTTGAACATTTTCTCTTTAGAAAACTGATTTCGCATCGCGTTAGCATGATTACTTTTTTTGAAAATTGTATCAATATCTATTAATGGAATTCGTAAATGTTTATTCCATATTTAATATATAAATATTTTATATTGATTAATAATTCCAATTTAATTCTATACCATAATTAATTATAAAAACATTTAAAATTATTTTTCATGGTTAATGTAAAAAATATGCTTAAATGGTGTTAAACTAAGAATATAATGATTTAAAATGACAAAAAGCTTCTCTAACACCCATTAGATAGATCTGAGTTGAAAAAATATAATATAGTAATGATAATTGAAAATTTTGGACAATTTTTATAGATCAAAACATGGATATACCATTTTTTAAATAATTAAATGTGTGAAAGTCACCACACTTATAAAGGGAAACAAAGTAACCTCTCCATATAACACTTCTATAAAATATTGATTCATCCATTACCTACCCAAATGACTTCCTAGATACCATTATTTAATCCTTGAAGCACTATTTTGGTCATAAATCCATCCTATTATGACTTATTGTTTTAAAACTAAGAACACATTTGGTGTAAACCAAAAGATATTTTTTGAAGAAGAGGTAACACCCCTAACTGACTGTCTATTTTCATTTTTTAATCTACCATATGGAATTATTATTAAATCATGTTTGTATAATATACTCAGTGTCTTACATATAATTATATTATGTTATTTTAAGTTAAAAACCTACAACAATATCCTCTTCCATCAAATAGGTTATGAAATCATTCTTTCAAGGGTACAACAGACTACCGCCTCGTGAAAACAAATTGTTTTGAATCCCCTCCATTCATAGGTGGATATAATTATGGATTCATTTTCAATGTATTTCTTTATTATTTTTTATTCTCTTGATTAATTACAATACATTATTATTCTTACATTCAATTTCCTTGTAATACAACAACATTTATCTTGTGTTTGGAGGACTATATCACTATCATGCAGTGTGTTTCATTCAACATGTCTAGCTCACAAAAAAGGTGATAAAGAAGATATTAATGAAAATATGTTATATTTATGACAAAAATAATATTCTTAAAATATAATTTAATATTTATATTTCATTCATTCAATCGGTTGAGAAAATGGAATTAATATTCAGGCATATGTACGGACTAATATATATATATATGATTGTTTAATTTATTGTATATATCTATATTTAATTGATTAATATAATAAATATATAATGAATAATGATTATAAATTTATCAATTTTAAAATTACAGATATTTCATAACCATGGTCAATGTAATACATCTAAATATTTCAAAATAAAGACTATGTGAAATATATGTTATTTGGTAATATGTAATTTGGACAAAAAAATTTCAAAAATCCATTAATAAAATTTCATTATTAATAATATATGGTATGATATTTATCTATATTTATGGCTATATTATATATGAAAAAAACAATATATTTATTATATCTG
Source organism: Viscum album (assembly GCA_963277665.1). Taxonomy (NCBI): domain Eukaryota; kingdom Viridiplantae; phylum Streptophyta; class Magnoliopsida; order Santalales; family Viscaceae; genus Viscum; species Viscum album. Next base: position 1,726,339,312 of record OY728119.1, on the reverse strand, counting down.
AGTTCCAAATGTCTTTGATGGAAGAGGAGACTTAAGGTACTGGATTTTCTTCTTAAACTATCTTCTTTAGGACATATATTGTAATATTTACCAATTTTCTTAAATGATATATATATAATTACCCATTGAAATTTTATATCCATATTATCATTAAATTAATTATTTTTTATGTTTAATTTTATTTTATTGGTTAATTCAGATTACGATTCAAAAGAATAATAATTGAGTAAGGGATATTCATCTATCTTTTTATATATGTAAAACATGCCATATTCCCCAGGTCTTTAATTTTAGTGGTGTACATACGTAACATTATTCTTTTCTATTGTTATTTTCCTTGAATAAATGGTGATTTAAATTTCCATTTAATATTCTCTTTTTAATGGTGTTTACAATTCAAAATATATAAATAAGGTAATTTAATTTTGCGTAAATTTTTTTTCATTAGGACAATTTTTATAATATGCACCTATATAATTTTATGTTCTCTATATACATATACATTGACATGTAATATCAGGAATTTATTTATTTTCAGGATATTATATATTTAATTTAATATTATACCATCATGGGTGTTATATGTAAGTGTTATAATTATTGTGAAGACTTTATGTTACAATATAAACAATTTTCAAGATACGATATGATTATGTATCCGATAATAGAATCTTATGGTCTATATCTGAAGAAAAAGATAAAATATATAATCCTCTAGTTAGGTCATGATAATAAATGTTTTATATTTATTTTCCTCTATTGATATACTCAAAAGTTGATAATAATTATTTTTGGAAAAATCATATCAATTTCTCTCTTCGTTCGAAACCCCATTTTTCATCTAAAACATTGTTTTGAAAAAGTATTTACACATTTTAAAAAAAATAAAGCATATATTTAATAAATAAATTTTCAATGATTTTTTAATTATTATTTTTTAAAAGAAATATTCATGTAATTTTTAAATGAATTCATTTTTTTCTTCTTCTAAATAAAATGTTAATTAAATTATCCTTTTAATGTGAACTGCGTGAATAGAATTCATTTCCATCAAGACCAATAATTTCATTAATTTTCCCTTTATATCCATAAAATTATCATTTAAAATTAATTGATTTGGAAAATATTTTATGTTCTAAGATGTTTATTTGATATTTGATATTTTATTTTACTTAAGAAATGTTTTAAATTATTTTTTGATATTCACTTATGTTTTTTCATAGAATTTTGAAGGAAATGGATTTCTAAATTTTTTTATGATCTATTATTTTTATTCAAACTAGAAATTATATTTTGATCTTGAATAAATTTAAATAAATTTTCTTGTACACAATAAATGTATTAAACATTATCTTAAAAAAATTATTTTTAAATTATTTTATAATTTTATGTATTTCTATGTCGAAAGGATATTTTACATAGTAGATGATTTAAATTATTATTTAAAACAAATTTTCATCAAATAATACATTAAATGATGTAACCTATAACATAATAGGGATATGATTCAAGGATACCATTCTTTTTCATTTTAAAAATGATTAATATTTAGGATAAAATGGTGTTTTTGAACCATATTTGTATTTTATGGGTTATATAATGAACATGTTATTATCAAACCCATATATTTTCATTAATTATACTATCATGAAAAAATGAAATATTTGTGAAACATTCCTCTTTTTAATAATATATGATTTTATGTATTGTATATGAACTCATTTCATTTAATGGGTTATGATATGAAAAATGTTTTATGATATTTTGGAATAATTATGTATGATTTTCAAAATTTTATGGTTGGGAACTATATATTATTCCAATGTATTGGTTAAGGAATAATATCTATTATGATATAATGTGTTGGAATAGAGAGTAGGCCTGGTTCATTAAGAAGGTTTGTCTATAATGATGGTCATGGGAGAGAACCACAAAAACTGTGATAATTGGGGGAGTGAACCCGGTCCACTATGGTAACATTAGTAGTGATCCTTTTATAATCTTGATTTCATTTTATATAATTATTCATATTAAAAAATAATATTTATTATAAAAATTGTTTTCTCTCTTGGATCATGTTCCTTGATTTCTTTTTGATACATATATTATGAACTATTAATATTTATGTAATGAATCTACCTTATGAAAATTGATATACAGGATGTGGATATCAAATTTTATTCTCATGTTATCATAACATTATTCTCATGTTATCCTTATGTACATCTATTGTTTACCATACAGTTCATCTTTGTTAACCCATTCATTTTTTCCTTCACACATGTTAAATAGATATGTTTTATGTTGGGTATTTCATTGAATTTTACTATGTGGGAAAATTTTAATGAGGTATAGTGAATTTATTTCAATAAATAAAATGATTTTAATTATATTCTCCAAAGGCTCTATAAAATTATAATCATTAGCTGTGAGATTGCGTAATGTATTAAATATGCATCTAAAATATGTAATATTTTTGTATGAAAATCATGAGTCACTATATAATCTGTAAAAGGTTATATTTAGTTAACATTTCAAAACTATGCAATGAAAATATTAGTGATAAATCTAATTCCATGTCTATGCATATTTATACGTATTATTCAATGTATAAGAAAATCTCCTTGAATTTTGGTAAAGGATTTAGCTGCTTGTTTCAAAAAAATTGTATCCCTTCCGGCATAATAAATACTCATGTGGCTCCAGAAAAGAGGTACCTAATGGTAATAAATCTATAATGGGAACATATATAATACAAGTACCCGGGTACTAATAAAATAATTGTTTTTCAATCACAAATTAAATCATCAAATTCAATATAAATGTTTAATGAAATTAGTGGTATTTATAAAAATTACAGAATATATACCAATAGAATACTAAACAAACATAAAAGAGTTTAAATAATTTTTGTTTATCTTAAATGTGAAAATATGAAAAATTTATATCATAGAATAAGTTAATAAATATTTTCAAAATAATAAATTAAGTGTTAGTACTTTGGTGGAAAATAAATTTTCATTTTTAATTTAATAATTAATTCAAGGACTAAAATGTAAATTTGTCATCATAAAATGGACCCTTTCATAAATATTTTTTCTTATAATTATAAGATAATTTTGATAAACCTTACATATTTTTTTAAAAAGTAATAGAAATAGTTATAATTTTAAAATCATTATTTACATATACATGTTTACATTCAAAAAATTAAATTTAAATTTTTTCAGAAATAATTTTTAAAAAATTGATTTCATTTTTGAGTTATATGCATCAATAAATAGAGAGTTTAAATATTTTTTTTAATAAACTCCTGAAATTTTTTGAATATTAAAATACATTAACATGAGATATATATAAATTATAAGTCAAATACTATATTACATGAGTCATTTATGATGAAATCAACAAAACCTGGAACTCGCCGTAACTTTTTCTATATATTTATTGATAATTCTCAAACTATTCATACTATTGTGCCAATGTAATAAACAAATGATCAAAATATTTATAAAAAACACCTCTCTCATCCACTATAAGTACCACTACTCACCACCAAATCATTTTATTTCATATCCTCTCCAAACCTAACCTATAAAAATATAAATGATAAAGCTAATATCAAACATATACTATAATATAGTTATTTTAATGTAATATCCCTCATATATCCTCTCCTCTCATCCTCTTATTTTTCCAAATGAATGCTTCTTCCGTGGCATGTCGATTCACCGTATTCTTTGATGTAAAATTTTCTATTTTCATTTTCACCATCAAGTATTTTCATAGAATGATTATTATGGATATAAAATAATTTAGTTTTTATATTATAACTTCATTAATTATATGTACAAAGTTAATATTCATAAGATTAAAAAAAACAAAACAAGTATGTGATGGCTGGAAAAACCTACAAAAAATATACAAAACCCTTAGATTTAATGTTTAATAATGTTAATAATCATCATAACATTATAAAATTATATATGGTATCATTTAAAAGTATAGAAACTTATTCATTCCATTTCAATCAATGTTTAGAGTTTTTGTTCCATTTGACGTGAAAATTCATAATGAACCAACGATGGAAACCATGAAATAAATGAACTTGAAAAAATAACTAATTATTCTTATTAAATGGGATGGAATGTTTTTTTAAAAATATAGAATATGGAATTATAAATATTAATATATTTATTTAATAAATTTATAACACTTTTTAATCCATTATATCATATTTTTTAAAATAGTTTTATAGAATTAAATCCTAAGGTACGAGATGTTCCATTAGAAATCATTTTTAATGAATATTTTTTTAATTAAAAAATGTTTTTCAACATATGAGGTGTGATATTGTTTTCCCTTTTTCATCATACCTTATTCTATTAAATTATAATTTTAATAATTTCATCATTTTTTAAATGAATATTTTCTCCACTCCATGTGTGTACTATTCATTAAAGATAAATTCTATTTCTCAAGGAATATTTTTTATGATGAACATATTACTATTTAACTATTTTTTTATAGTTATTGAGAGTTATTAATGTTAAAGATTTGGTTCATGGTATACATCCAATTAAATAGGTTGTTATGTATTATGATTACATTAATAGTTAGTCAATGTGTAACTATGATGGTAACATCATAAGGTATCCATGAGGGTAACTTTATATGTTAATTGTGAAATATACAAATCATAAGGTATATAGGGTTAAAATGATATGTATGTATAGTATGAAAACTATTCCCTAAGTCACCTAATGTGTTTATTTAACATTTATAAAGGAAACATTATTTTTTCAAAATGTATATATTTGTTACTTTTAATGGGGAAAATTTTATCATTAATGTGTTTTTATGTATTAATGGACTAATGGTTTTCTTTTCATCTTTTTATGTCCCTACCTGAGATTTTTATTCTTCAAAAAATAATACAGTCCCATCTTTTTGATACATTATTGTTAAATATTGTTAATGTTAAATAAGATAATTTCATTACACTTCTATGATTTGAAGGATTAGTTTATTGGTAAATCTATAACCATATATAACTTTTACAAATTAAAAAATAAAAATTTATTTAATTCCATATTCTCTGGATTCTTAATGTCCCTTTAATTCTCCTTAGTACAAGTACTCACCTATGGATATATATAAAAAAGCGGTGACCTAAATTCACTGTAATAGGACAGATAATAAAATTAAACAATATCACATGGGGTGAGAGTAATCATTAGAATCATTTCATAATAATAACATCATAATAATGACAGGAATCAGTAATAGAGGACTCAGAATGATGGAATGCATAAAAATGAATCATCGTGTCTTAGTGGTCGACTACAACACAACGTTTTGAAAAAGATAGAATCATTGTCACACATATTCTACATTAATCATGATTTTCAACACATTAACTAATTAATTATAGCACTATATAATTCTGGGATCACCCATCACATCCTCACATTAACATTGCGCTATATAATTCCAGGTGCACCCGTCACATCACATCATTTACATTATCATGCATGCCACATAGAACATAAATCAATCATGAAAATATAATAATCCATGGAAATTAATGGGTTTAATTTCATAATAATACATTAATATAAAATGGGTTCTCAAATTAATGAGGTAATCACATACATGATATAGGCATCATCATCCTTGCCTGAAAGAAACAATCTTGAGAAGTAAAAGATATGTTTAATTAAAATAATTGTTCTTTTAGAAAATAATATGTTTGTCAGAAACTCAATTATAAAACATATACATCCTACAAATGTAAATTTAATGACTATTAAATTATTTTTAAGTAATAAAAATACCTAAAATTGAGTGAAAGTGGGAAAACCCAATGAAATATAGTTATCTTCATGAATTCTTTTTACCTTTTATCTGAAAGATTCTTTCACATTAATATATTATATAATTACATTAACTTTTTTAATTAACAATTCCAAATCCTTCTATACATTAATATTATTCAATATTGTTTAATTATGTTCTTTTATATTCATTTGGATAAGTTATATTGTTTAAATTCATTGTTTGGGATTGCTTGTTTTCTAACATTTAATTATCGGAACATTGTTATACTGGAATGGATGTTTTTATAAGATGTGTATAAACATACATAATTATTGTTATATGTATTAAATTATATTATAAATTTTTAATGACCTTATTATGGATTTGGTTTAAGAATATGTGGATGACTCAGTAGATGGTGATCATTGTACGTTAATTTTGGTTGTTTTTGACCATAAGAAACTTGTTTTATTTTATCATTTAGTATTAGGTGTATAAAATAGTGACAAAAAAGGTTATAAAATAAAATTTAAAATATATGTTGAACCATTTAATGGTCTTATTAAAAACCTTAATGATGTTTAAAAAATTAATGTCCATCACCCATGAAGCCAGTAATTTACAAATCGCGGCAGGGGATTTCAGTTTTAAGATGAAAGAGCTAGAGGGAGGAGTTTAAGGATAGATATTCCAATAAAAATAAATTAATAATTTATATATAAGGTAATTAACTTATAATTCCAATTGGTTTAATGGAGGGACCTAAATAATAATAAAATAAATTTAAATTGAAAGGAAATGAAATAAAATGAGAGATGATTTACCTCCTGAATTCTCCTATTTAGATCCTCCTCAAGGCACTTTGGATTCACCTTTTGATGGAAGTAATTGCTTCACGATGTGGGGTGGGAATATGAATTTTTATTGAAAGTAATATAAAGAATTATCAATGCGTGATTGGTTTTAGGAGAAGAGGGTGTAAGGGGTGGTATTTGAAGTGAAAGAGAGGTGTGTTTTCAAATTATTTTAATCATTGGTGTATTATTTTTATCAAGACTAGAAATAGTTAGGTTTATTGTGACTAAATAAATTAACTACTTCATGTTAGTTCTAACCAATTTTCACCTACATCATCTATGACTCAATCATGACATAAAAAATTATGGTTTTTAGCATTTATCGTAAATTATCATATTTTACTATTCTATAAACATTAAAGTATTTCAGAAAAATAAAAATTATTCACATTGTCAATTATTTAAGGTGAATAATTTTAATATAAACTCCATTTTATTGAAGTGATTTTATAATTATGATTAATTTATTTTTTAATTAAAATAATCATTTACATGGAAAATATAAATTTTAAAATTATAACATATTTTATTACACTTTGAAAATATACTTAAGGTCTCATATAATTATCATTAAATCATTAGACATAAATATTAATTTTGGAATGCAAATTGTGAAAATACATTTAGTTTTAATTTAATCATAAAATATCAATGACTTAAATAAATAAAAACACTTAATTAATAATTTGAAAATAGTTATTTACTTATACTGTGATATATTTATATCATATTGTGAATTTTAAGATGGATATATTTTATTTATACTGTAATTTGTATGATTACTATTCACTTTACTGATATACGGTTCATAATAATCATATTAATATTCAAAAGGGTATCATTACAATTCATAAGTGTAATTTACTATTCCCAAATAATTAATTTTGTTCTATAAGACTCCAAATATCATACTAATCACAACTGTGTATGTCATATTTTCAAGATTCGAAAAAAACATGTGAAAAAATTATGTTTCACGAATAGGATATAAAGGTAAAATATTATTTAGTAGTTCATTTATACATGATGTGGAATTGTGTTTACAAATGTGACATTATTTGACATAATTATAATAAGGGGATTTCTAATGCTCAAACATTGGTTTGTTACATTCTTCCCCCATTTTAAAATTTCTCCCTCAAAATTTCATTTTACCAAAATAGGTTAGGGTTATTCTTCTTCATCACCTCCTCTAGTTCCCGTGTTTCTTCTTTATACTTATTGTTTCTTCACAACACATTTGAAAATGTCTGGTGTCTTTCTACATAGAACATTATCGGTCTCATCCATAATATTTATTGTATTCTCCATAAAAGAGAGGACATATTATTGTTGTACCACCAATGAGTTTAGTACATCCGAGGGATAAGTTATTTACTTCATTTGGAGTGATACGTGAAACACATCATGAACTTTAGCCATATTCAGTGGAAGTACAAGCCAATAGGCCATAGTTCATATGTGATGAAGGATCTGAAAGGAAACCACATACCATGGGCTCTACTTTCCTATATATCCAATCATGTTACTCTCTTCCATGGTGATATGGAAAGGAATTCTTTATATCCAACATCAAACTCCAATTCCCTTCAACTATTGTTGGTATATATTTTTCACTAAATCTAAGAAGATTTGATATACTGCTGGAAGGATTGAACATTTTCTGTTATCCATTGTACGAGATTAGGTATATGTATATTTCTTTCTCGGACTTCATCACAACATTTATGAGTTCTACATCGCTTCCCATACATAACATCATTTGGAACAATCCAAATACTTGAGTTGAATCTATTTTTGTACCAAAACTCAACCAATGGAATATGTTGATCCCATCCACTTTTTAATTATACTGAGTAGACTCATAATATGTCTTAAATCATATTAATAGTACTTTTAGACGGGCAATTAGTTTGTGGGTGATAGGCAGTGATGAAATTAAATTCGGCACTCAATACATGTGGATGACTCCTCCAGAATATTGATGTCTAACAGGGATCATGATCAGAGAAAATCGATAGTGGAATCCCATGTTGCTTTCACCCCATACATAACATATATCTTTGAATGTTGATCAAGTGAGATATCTTCCCAAATAGTGATAAAGTGATAAGTCTTGGTGATTCGGTCCACCACAACCCATATTTCATTATATCCTTGGGATGTCATCGACAAACCCTTGGAAACGTACATTGGTACCATTCTCCCATTTCTCTATTGGTATAGGGATTGATTTTTTCATCCCTTTGGAATTTATTCTCTCTTCCTTAACATTCTATCATATCTTGCACCTTGATATATATTCCGCAATCTCATTATTTAGGCTATCACACCAAAAGTCTTCTTGGAGATCATGGTACAAATTGGTTCTACTAGGATGGAAAGGTAATGTTTAACTATGTGCATTTTCCAATAGCTCCTTTTATATCTTGTATGATGACAGCACAAATATCTTTATTCCAAACCAAATTACACCATTATCATCAATATGTACCTCGTGCAGTTACCTTCCATTACTACATTTACAACCACTTCAAACATTGTATCATCCTTTTATTCCTCCGTAATCATCTCGTAAATAGATCAATGAGGAATCATTTAGGAATTTGGGGATATTTTTCTTGATATTATGATTTCTAAATCAATATTTTGCATGTCGAAGAAGAAATATTCTTTCCCAATCTGCAATAAGGAAAGAGAAGAAGGTTCTTTTCTACTAAGAGGATCAGATACCATGTTCTCCTTTACTAGATGATAATTAATAGAGAAATAATAGTCTTTCATTATTTCTAACAATCTTATTTGGTGCATGTTGAGATATTTTTATGTGAATATATTCCTCAGACTCTTTTGATTGGTATATATGTCAGCCTACAATCCATAAAGGTAATGTAACCGTATTTGAAATTCAAATATAATAGCTTATAGATATAGATCATGCATAAGGTAGTTATGCACATGGATCATCAACTATCCTATGGTGTAGGCTATCACATTATCATTTTTCATGAGTAAAAAACCCTAGTAATTCTTGAATGAATGACTATATATCATAAAACATTCTCCAATTTTTGGTAATGTGTGTACATGTGCAGTGTCCATTCTTCTATTTATCTCCATAATGATTAACTCACATTCTACGGTCCATACATACATTACCCCTTTACTTGTTAACACTGTTTGTAGGCAAAAAATTCATGATAAATTCCCCATGAAATGTTGATAGTACTCTTCTAAGTCAAGAAAAATATATATTTCTATGACACTATAGGGTCTGGACCATTCCCCAATTTACATTGTTTTTGAAGGGTCCATAGAAATTCCCTCAATTTTGATCAGGTGTCCCATGTACTTGATGGGATGCATCCAAAAGTCACACATTCTGAACTAGGAATACCACATCAACTTCTTCAATGTCGCTAATTGAAGTCTTGGATGTTCTTCATATACCACCTTGATCATAGTGTATAGGAGAATTTCATCAGTAAACACTACCAAAAAATTGTCGAGGTAATGTCTAAATACGATATTCATCAAATCCATGAAGGTTTTGAGGATATTAGTAATTCAAAATGGAATCACCAAAAACTAATAGTGCACATACCTTCTTGTGGAATGTAGTCTTATAAATATCATCCTTCTAAAAAATCAGCTGATAATATCTAGAATTGAGATCAACCATTGAGTTATACTGAGATTCTGTTAATTTATCAAAAAAGTCCTAAATCCTTAGTAGATGAAAATTGGTTATTATGGTGATCTTGTTGTGTTCCTTATAATCGATACAAAACTGCATTGATCCATCATTTTTCGTGAAAAATAGAACTGGCGCACCCAAGGTGATGCACTATATCATATTAACCCTTTGTTCTAATGTTATTGTAGATTCGTCTATAACTCTTTTATATTTATAGGAACAATCCTATAGGTACACATTGAGATAGGGGTAGCTCCAGTTATAACTTCTATTTAGAACACTACCTCATGATCTGGGAGTATTCTGGGTAACTCATCATTAAATACATCACTATATTCCCTCATGATGGGAATTTAGCACAAGTGGATAATTTCCTTTGACTCATCCATTTGACAGAGGTATGCCTCTTCACAAAAATCAAGACCCACCAAATTGAAGTATTTTTTTCAATAGAGATTGATGATCATTATTTCATTTAAAGTGGAGTATGTGATGGTTCGGAATATGAAAGTATATTTTTCATTTTCTGGAAAGTTTATTTCATCTCTATATTAATAGATCTAATCCATACCCAATTTAGCATATAATTCCAACATGGAAAGTATGAGGAGGTTTTTATGAATTATCTCCCCATATATGTTAATAGATGAAGATTCCAACAAAAGTGTTGAAATGATTGCGCCATTAGGTGTTCATAAGGATATATCAATTTCAAGGATTCCAGAAATATTTTAAATACTTCTATCAGACATGTGACTTACAAAAGAATGTGTATAACCAGAATCAAATAAGACTTTTTCCATTATGGAGTGAATATGAAGTGTACCATGTATGACATCATTTTCATTCTCCACATCTATATTTTTGATCACATAATCCTTCCTATTTTACTTTGGAATTGGTGTTTGATGATTCTAATTATGCTAAAGAACATTAGGTTTAGGCACTAGCTAGCATAGTTCACATTCTCCCTGTAGTTATACCATTTTACCATGGGTTGTTCTCTCCTTTACTCCTCCACATTATCCATCCTTTTTATGTATTTTTGATATATGATCATGGTGGAAATCTATCCCACATTGGAAGCATCTCCCAATAATTTTGAGGCAGTTCCCATGATGATTCATCGAACATTTTTGATATATTGGTGGTCGAGTTTCCCTTCCACCTACATCGTTAGATCCTCCATCAAGAAACTCCATCTTTTGTTTCTTATCATCATATACATGGTACCATTTTTAAAACTCTATCACTACATTGATATCACATCAAAATACTTCATCATAACTCCAAAAGTCTCTATTTTTTAGATCCATTAGAAGGATTATTTTAAAACCACTTTTGAATCTATCAAAATTTTTATCATTTTTGATAAAAAAACCCAATGCATACCTAGAATGCCTTGTAAAATTTGATTCATAGGTTGTGATCGATTATCCATATTTTGACTTTATCTCAATGAATTATCTAACCATATTTGATATATTAATACAATGGAAATACATGTTAAGAAAAATTATCTAAATGTCTCCCCACTACATTACATCAATTTCATCCTTCGGCTTGGTGTTCTTAATAAACACCCACTATTAGTCAGAGACTCCATTTAGATGATAAAAAACCACATTCATGTTCAATATCTTAGAAAAATGATGATTAGAAAAAATAATTTCTATAGGTTTAACCCAATAATCTTCAACTAGTCGATTGAAAGATCCCCAAAATATTAGTGGTTTTCGAGGCACAAAAACCCCAGTAGCCAGTTCAACTCTCTTAGGTGAAGGAAGATATTAAAATTTATTTAGTTTATTGTTCATAAACTAGGGTAACCAGGTAAGAATCACCATGAAAATTTTGCCTCCTCCTTAGGCATTGGGGATTTCATTAGAGAAATTAGTACACTGTATCTCACACAGGTTGTTGGCAGGGTTTCTCTTGGTTTCCAACATTTTCTGAAGTAGAAAATGTTTTTAAAAAACATAAGTCGACAAGTAATTAATATATTGTTTATTACATTGTGTAATTAATTATAAAGGAATATCATGGGGTTATTTATGTTTATTAATTCATCCTTTGTTCTTACAAATAAATAGTCTCATAAAAAAGGTTTTCATTAAGGTTCTCTATTCATAATTCCCAAATTAACTAAACTACACTATGATACCAAATATAGTAACCCTTATTTTTCTTACATTAATATTAGAAAATTTTAATGATAAAACACATAATTAAATAAAAATTTTTGGTAAAAAGTTTTACTATCATAAGAAAACTGGGACTATACATGATGTTTTAAAAATGAAACATAAAAAATTATTTAATTCCTTCTTCTATGGATTCTTATTCGCCCTTGAATTCTCCTTAATATAAGTACTCACTAGAGGATATAAATCATATATGGCTGAGATAAAATCATTTTACAAGGATAAATAAGGACATAATGGAATAAAACATGGGATGAGAGGAATAATTATCATAACAACATAGGCATAATATCGTATCCATGAGAGGAATCAGTAAGAGAAGACTTGGATTGTGTAAATGCATAAAAATGAAACATCATGTCATTGTGGTCAAATACCACTCATAGTTGTGAAAAATTCTACCATAATTTTCACACATATTTAATATTACTCATGAGGTTCATCACATTACCAAATTCATAAGATCAATATATAATTCACAGTGAACCCATCTGATCATAACATTTATATTAAATTATAATATTTCTAGGTCACCTGTCACATCACAACTTTTACATTATCATTCGTGCCACAAAAATATATCAATCGTGGACATATAATAACCCATTTAATTTAATAGGTTTCATTTTGTAATATTAAAATCATAAAAATTTCACTCCCAAATGAAAGTGGGACTAACATACATGATATAGTAATCATCAAACTTTAGAGAAGGAAACAATCATGAGAAGTAAAGCATGTGTTTTTTTTGAAAGAATGGTTCTTTTTGAAATACATTTTTTTATAACCTCATGTAAAAAAAATTTATATCCTAGAAATGTAAATATAATAATGAATAAATAGTTCCTAATTAATAAAGATACAGAAAATTTAGTGAAAAGGGGGAAACCCAAAGAAAGAGAGTTGGGTTCAAGAATTCCCCTTACATTTTGTGGAAAGATTATTTCACCTTAATATCCTATATAATAAAATTATATTAATTAATTTACAATTATATAACATTTAATATATTAATATGATTAATTATGATTTTATTATGTACTTTTATAGGCCATTGTATTCGATAAAGAGTTTAAATTCATTGTTTTGGAGTGTTCATTTTCTTACTTTTCCAGGCTGTCTTCACGTGTATTAATGAATGGATGTTAATTTAAAATGTGGATAGATATAAAGAGTTGATTTTATATGTTTTTAATCATATTAATTTTTTTAAAATGATCTTATGATTGATTCTTTATATTCCATGAGGATGTTTCATTAGATAATGATCGTTTTTGGATAATATTTATTGTTTTTATCACAACAGACTTGTTTTATTTTATAATTTAATATTACATGAATATGTTTGGTTAAAAACATATATTTATTTGTAAAATACATTGAAAAATAACTTTTGAACCAATTAATGTCCCTTTTAACATCCTTGATGTTTTTTAAGAAAATGAAATTTTATCGCCCTTAATGTCTGTAAATTGACACATCACGGGCAGTGATTTCATTTTTAATATGAAATAGAGAGAGGGAGGTGATTAATGTTTTATATTACCTTAACAATATATAATTACAGTATATGTATGGTACTATAGTTATTAGGACATTTTTATGAAGGGAGGTAGGGAATGAATAAGAAAATAAATTGAAATTGAATGGAAATTATAAAAAAGAGGATTTACTTCTTGAAATCTCCTCTTGAGATCCTCATCAAGGAAATTAGGCTTGGGCTTATGATTAGACCAATATATCCATCATGTTTGGGAGGTACTAGGTTGTATTATTTGTCATGATGTAGGTAGGTCTTGTAGCTCAAGAGATATGATGAAAAGATGGTGTGAGGGGTGGTATTTATAGTGGCAGAGAGGGGTGTTCTCTTTTTCATTATAATCATTAGTTTATTATTTTTTTCAAGGAAATAGATACCGAAGATTCTTGTTACAAGATATAGTAATTAGTTCATTTGATTTCCATCCAATGGTCACTTATTTAATCCAACACTCAATCATGACATAAAAAGTAATGTTTTTAGTATTTATAGTAAATTAGCATAATTTTCTATTCCCAAAAAATAAACGTCATTCATAAAATTCCAAAATAATCACCATAACCATTTTAAGATTTTTATAATTACAAAAGAAATTCTATTATATGAAAAATAATTTTATATATTTGAGTAATTTAATTTTTTATTAAATAATCATTTACATGGAAAATAAAAATTTTATAATTGTAATTGATATTAAAACACTTTGAAAATTTACATACTGTCCCATAAAATTACCTAAAAAACATAAGACATACCAATATTATATTATTAATACATTTTTAGAAAATAAGATTTCAACTAAATTAATTATAAAATATTTATGACTTATAAAAGTATCAACACATAATTAATAAGTTTAAAATATTTATTTACATAAACTATGATATACTAATATCATATTATCAATTTTATGATGGATAAATTTAATTTTTACTAAAATTGGTTCAATTACTATTCACATGGATTATTTACTATTCATTAGGGTCATATTACTATTCACAAGGGTAACATTAATATTCGTAAGGGTAAGTTAGTATTCAAACAAAATTATGTTTTTCTTATCAGACTCCTAGTATCTTACTGATCGCGGACATGTATGTCAAATTCTAAAAAATCAAAACACATAAGTAGAAAAATTATGATTAACAGATAAGATATAAAGGTCACATTGTGTTTAGTTGTTATTTTATGCTTGATGTGGTATTTCATTTCCTAATGTTAATTTATGTCACATAATTATAAGAAGGGAATTTCCATTTATAGAACTTTGGGTCATTAAAAAAATTAATAATTTTTTCATCACAGGGTTTAAGTATGGGTAATTTAATGGAAGACTATATGTTTGAATTTTTTATGTTTTTAATAGAAAGAAATCATTTATTTTCTATAAAAGATTTTTATTTTGGAAAAAATTGGTATTGAGTGGAAGTGTATACATTGTAATATATGAGTTTTTATGTATATGTTATGACCTAATTATATAAAATTCTATACCAAAATATAATTTTTGGATATAAAATTGGACTTTTTTGTCTAATTTACTAGATTTTGTAATGTATAAGGAAAAATCCATTTAGTTTTTATTAGATAATAGTTTAGATAACTATATGTATTATGATGATATTAATATAATATCATAAATGATTTTTACCTTATTGTTTTTGGTAAATGATATAGATTTTGAATATTATCAAGTTGATCGATCTAATATATGTCTATTTAGAATGGTTTTAAACATAAGAAACAATTATGTAGATTTAAAAATACACAGAGGGGACAATATCTCTGAATATGAAACTTGGAATATTGGGAATAGGAATGAGAAGTTTGTGACTTTAATGGATCACTTGATGTAGCAAATAAATGGTAGTGACATCCATGTAAGAGAACATGCAGAGCTACAACAAAGGTACATGATGATAGTAGAATATTTTATGAGGCAAAATACCCCTCATATCAGAAGATCTTATGACCCAATGTTGGATGAAGGGAGGATTAAATCCTCTAAAAACATATTGGATGTCATGGGCTATTCAGATAATCTAAATTTTACTATTTATATTTATATTTTAAATATAAATATGTCAATTAGTGTTTATGTTTCAATAATATTAGGTAAATATAACATATTGATGCCCTGGAATAGGAAAAATCTATGAATCTTTTCATTGAAAATTATTCTATAAGGTGGTATGACTTATGATGGAAAACTGATTACATGAATTGAAAAAATTTATATTGATTCATTTTATGTGTATGGAGAAACCATCAATTTGTTGGAATGTTATGTTCCAAATATTATTTGTTATCTTTATAGTAAAATAAATCATTTTACTCAGGATTGATGCCACTAAACTGAAGGGAATTGGTTTCCTATTAATTCAATTGTTTTGAAATACATGTTTGATGTGGTGAAACAATATAAATGGAGTTTACTAATGATCAAATATTATTTGAAAATACGTAAAATAAATGTCAAAGATATAAATAAATTAGTATGAATCAATCGAATAAATATGAGAGAAAAAATATCCAGATTTAATTTCGTGGAATATATGGTACAAAATTCCTTGGGGGATGCCTTTAAAAAATCAAAGTGTTTCTGATGTGCTATGTTTATCCATATGTCCTAAGAATTAAATGAAAATGATCCAATTATTAAATGTTATATGAACACTATAATGTGCTTTAAATTTGTTTAGATAGGGAAATATTCACATACCATCCCAACAAAGGATCTAAATGATTGGAAGTAGGCAGATTTTGAGTAGAAAGATGTAGTGAAATCCATTGGGACTACTTCTAAAAATTTATGACAACATAGTGAAGTGGTATTCGGTAAATTATTTTTTGAATCCTATTATTATAATATCTAGATTCATACAGGGTATAAATATTAGATAATTTCATATAATTTTTCTGTTATATTTATAAATTTAGCTAAATAAATAAAACTAGAACACTTGGTAAAACCACTAGGGGGAATATTAATGCAAATAGGAATTATAAGAACCTACCTTTTTTGTTTGAGAAAATAAATTACCTACAATATGTTTTAAATCAGTAGACTATAATTCTATTCTGGTTGTAGATATTATTTTTGTTTTTCATTATATGATTGATCGTATAGTAACAAAATATATTTTTTCAGAAATAGTTTCAGTTTCTATTCAAGAATAATCCCATACCATTGATAAAATATTAGAAATATGTGAACTATTAAAATATAGAAATTTAAGTTATCATTTACATGTTGTTGAAAAATTCAACACATAAGTTTAATAATGATCTATTGGTAAATAAATAACTATATTTTTTATAATGATTTACATGGAGTTATAATTGATCGGTATGTTTCATTTAATATTGAATTATTTTGTAATGCTGTGAAAATTTCAAAATTCCCTAATCTAATGGCTCAACTGGAACTTCTAGAATCTAACAAGTAGTTGTAGGAGTTTCTTGATTAAGGCATTATTTGTCATAGCACATCACCATGGGTTGGTTATGTTTTGTTAGTTAAAAAGGAATGTAACACCCCAATCTTCCACATTACTTTTTTCTTTGAATAATATAATAGCTTGTTTTGTACACAACATCGAGTTCAAACACACCACAACCAATAAAAATAGCTGTTATGAATAGTAATACACACTTTTTGAAATATTATAAATTTTATCTTTCAAAATGGACATAATTTTTGGATTAGGAATATTGAAATTAGCTTAGGGTGAATTTTTGGTATTTCTCTAAAAAAAATCAATTTTTAATGAATACTGAAAAACAATGAGTTGTTGTTTAAAACCTAATTTTTATTTAAATAATTATTTATTTTATTTAAATTTATTTCCTATCAGAATAGATACATTATACCTATATAAGTTGAATGTAAATCAATGTAGTCATTTTATAATATGTTGAGATATATAAAAATTTTATTGAACATTTTACCGTCTTTAACCCACCTCCTATGAGCATTTGAAAATTTTCATAATATATAACTTTACCGCTTCTATGAGTTGAATTTCAAAAAATATGAGAGACAAGGTTAATATTAGTAAGTAAAATTGGATGCAATAAGACGAAAATAATTTTTGGTGAATAGTAACTTGTACCTTTTATTTTCCACTGTTAAAAGTAAATAGTGTATTTAATGGTAAAAATGATATTAATATTTCCCTAACACATGACCAAATATTATTGTATAAGTTTAATTCAACCAAATACAACATTAGGAATAAAATATTATCCTTTTAGTCAACATGGATTAGATTAAGACGTTTATTATTATTTAATTTAAAGAAGAGTTCAAAGAGTTATATTTAATATTTAATAACTAAAACATTTTTAATGTTGGGTTACACACAATATAAATTCGAATATAAATATTCATTAGAAAGATAAAATTATTTCATACATAATGGTAATTTATTTATAATTTTTATACATTAAACATTTTAATTTATTAATGACACAATGATGATATAGCAATTACCTTGTTATTGAAATATTAAAATAATTGATATAATAAATGATCAAATAAATTAAAATTGAGACTTATATTGAATTCAAAAAAATTATAGGTTAATATTACATTTTAGGTTTGGTTAAAAAAAATTATTCTAAGTGATAATGTTTCTCTGGCTTTTCAAAAAAATCACATACTAAATACTGTCAAAATTGACGTAATCGATTTTCTAAAACAAATATTATATTATTAATTGATATAGTATTATTAAAAATAAAAGGTTCGGTCAAAGTACTTTGATAAGATTATATATATTAATAATGAACGAAATGGGGTTCTTTTGGCTTGTTATAGTATGTTTATTAACCATGTAATATAAAAATATAAAGAGACATGGTAAATGTCAAAATATTTAACTCAGAGTTAAATGTAAATGATAAGGTTAATATAATGACATAAACCTATCTAAAACCTATTTTTTAAGAGTTTTTCTAACCATCCCCACCATTTTCTCTAAATAATTCATTTTGTAGCCATTAGAAATCGAAAAATATTTTATTATAAAATAATATTTCTTATTTTTTCTAAAGTGACCCTCACCTCTCTTATAAAAGGGCACTACCCCTTCTCTTAATTTCACACATCCAATGCCTTTTGGATCGTCAAAAACCTACCCAAATATATTCAAATATTCCCTCAATTAAACCTAGAGGCCTTACTCTGATCATAAATCCATCCTAAAGATCTCTTTTCATCAACTCAATAGGAAACACCTGAAGTAGAGGTAATAATTTTTCCACCCTCTTTCAAGTACCTTTCTTCTTCGACATCCTATTTCATTATTTTTTCCATACCAAAATAATAAATACATTACCTTATACATACTCTGATATTATTATAAATATGGTACAACCATATTATTTAGTCGATCCATCCTACAAATGACAATGTCACCGTACGTGTGTCTGTCTGGCTTACCGTCTCCACGTCATGGTGTAGTTTGTTATTCAAACAATTCATTATTTGGATGCGTATAATAATGAGTATAACTGATGTAAATAATAAATATAACATGTTATTTATTCTATATATATGATATATTATTCAATTACATACGATTTAACCATCAATATAATGATATTGTCGCTCGTGCGTACATATGTAGTACCTTCTGGGTGAACGCGATGAGATTCATTCCCCATCGTAATCATTCTAGAATAATTTTAATTTTATTATTCAAAATAATTTTTATGACCATATTATCAATATATATGAATCAAATACATCCTATTCATAACAAACAAGGCTTATGAAACCTAGAATATAAATGAAATCGAATCGGTTAACACTCGAAACGGAGATACAACTAAAATATTATTAAAAAAGCAATGTTAGAAGATCATATATGATATCATATTTATGAATATGGTTTCTCTATAATTTAATAAAAATTATTTAACTATTATACAGGATTTTAATGTTACCTTTACCAAGGAAATGTACAAGGTATGGGTTAATTTCATAATCTCTTTATTATTTGAGGTTATTTTTACGTAAGTATGTAATGGGACCTCTTTGTCATCCATATCCATGTTTTAAAAAAAAAATTCAATACATTTTTAATATTTTCTTTACAATGGCTTAAAGGAATTTTAACCCATATTTTACCTTATATGTTTTGAATGTAATTTTTTCATCATTTTCCAAACAAGGTACTTTATGACCTTTTCGACAAAATTAATGTTAGAATGTCTTTTTTTAACTTATACGGTGGGTGCATCTATTTTCTTCCATTATAAAATCTTCAAATCTTCCCATAAAGGCTTATAATAATATTTTCAAAATAAATTTTTTCTTTTATAATTATATGACTTTTAAATGTTTTCAAAATTGATAGAGATATTTCTCTAAAAAAATATTTTATTTCATATATGTCAACATCCTTTGATGGGTTTTAAGATTTTTTGAAGTTGATTTATTTTGATTCAAAAATTCCATATTGTATTGATGGTTTTGTGATATGTTTAACTGTGGATGTTTTATTTTTACACCATTCATTGTTTAGGGAAATGTATTTACATTTTGTATGCTTGTTTTACTATGAATATTTATGTTATGTTTAATCCATTTCATATAAGGAATGCACTGGACTTAGTATGTGATGGGTGGAGCCTGCTATAGGTCCTTGATGCATTGGTAGGTCTCATGAGTCAAACTAGTGTCTTAGCACAACGAATTGATAAAATATTAACTGTAGTCATGGAACGAGGCCATGACTATGTGGTTATGAAGTCTGGCATCATGCATTCCATCATTATGAAATTGGATATTGAAATTGAATGGGATTATTCAACTAGTAGAATATCCATGTGAATTAGTAAATGACATTATTTGATTTTATTTTATACATATTATGCTAATATTTATGTTTAAAATTCTTTTGTTTTAGTCTTATAAATTTCCTTAAATATTTAGGCTTATTTATAATTTTTCCGCTATATTGTTATCCTTACTGAGTGTCTAAGCTCACCCCTTTCAAGGTATAATTTTTCCCTGGATGTGAATAAGTATTTAATGGTTGAACTGTAGGGATAGGATAAGGATATAAGTGTGTTCCAATGGGAAAAATTTTTGTTGACATTTTTATTTCATGATGTAATGTAAAATATCTGAATGTATCTTGTACATCCAAAGCTAATAAACTGATCAGTCTTTCGGGATTTAATCCCTTGTGATCATGTCAATGTTATGTAATAATGCACCGACTCTGGGTAACTGAGTTTGGGGTGTTATAGTTGGTATTAGATTATGTTTAGTACAAACCTTGGAAACTAAATTTATAAAAACTCTTATTAGAGAAGACTCCAATAAGATAGACTTTGAGGATTAGTATAGAAGAACATGATAGAATTTTGGTATTGTAGAGATTTTGTGAGTTTTCCAAGAAATACATCCCAATCTCGATATGATCATATTGAGGTGGCTCTGGAATAGATATAACTTGGTGTAAAACTCAAAAACACCACTTTGAGATAGACTCAAACGAGAACTGGTGCATGACAACGAATCTTACTGCACTATTGGTAACAAAACTCTCTGGGGATATGCTTAGGATAATTATCATTTTCATTTCAAACTGTTATAAAGGGTTTATGACTATATACATCCTCAAAGAAAACATTTTTATGATTATGGATTATATTCATAAACTGTTCAATTTATGTTAATATTTTTACATTTTTTATATTCTGTATTGCAATTCATAAACTAATCTAGTGTATTCTATTGTTTATAAATGGATCATAGTGTAAGTAATGGAAACTAGTTCTATGCATGTAATCCATGTAGGGATTTACATTTTACTCAAGATAATTATAGTGGATGTTGTGAAGAAACTTATGCTAATCAGCTAATCATCATACTAGAACAACTCATAGAGGTTATAAATAATTACCTTACCTATATGGAGCAGTCTGATCCATAATGTGGAGGATCAATGTAAGACCAACTCAAGAGGCAACAACCACCAACATTTAATGTGACTAAAAATCCATTAGTAGTTGAGAAATGGATAAATTCATTTGAGAAAATATTTCATGTTTTGGGGAGTAGCGAAAGGGGAAAAGTTGTCTTGGACGTTTATTGCCTCACGGGAGTTACAGATCAATGGTGGTCATTAATAAATAACACAAAAGAAGATGAAGAAGTATCGAACATGGAATGGAGGGAGCGTAAAGAGATATTCGTAGAAAAATAATTTCCTCGTTACCATCAAGCGGATATGGTATGACAATTTCTGAGTCTACAGCAAAAGGAGGATGAGAATGTCGCAATGTATGAGGCTAACTTTACATGGTTAGCAAGGCATGCAGAAGATTATAAAAATAACCTAGGATTAATATTGAAAGATTCATTGATGGGTTTAAACCAATTCACCATCAATCATTAGTCTCATAATCCTTCTCGTCATACAAATATATTGCCTCATGTGCTACAAGTCAGAAAATGAATTCTCTAAGTCTTATGACTTTAAAGAAAAGAAAGTGTAAAAAGATCTGATGAACACTTTGGAAATGGAAATAAGGGGAAGAAGGGAAAAGTTTAATATTCATCATGCGGTAAATGTGGGAAGAAACCCCCAGGTGCTTGCCTAAAAGGAATGAGAGTCTGTTTAATGTGTGGTGAAAAAGTCCACCAAACTCATGATTGTAATGGGAAGAAAGAGGCTCTCAATGTTGAATTATACTATTTTAGTGAAAAGGGGAATCATGAAAATGAATTTCCTAAGTGCTAAGGTAAAATACCTCAGAAAAGACAATGGGAGAAAGGCCAAGCTTAACGATCACTAATGTTGTGGTTGAAGCTCCGAAATACGCAGTGGTAGGTAAATTAATGGTTTTCTCATGTTTAGATAATTCTATATTTTATTATGGATCATCTCATTGTTTCATATTTTCCCAAATTTCTAACAATATTATATATTTTCAATTTGACTTAACAAGGGAGTTGTCATCCAAACACATAAGGGATGTATCATCACAACAATTTGTTGTGAATCATTTCCCATTAGGGAATATAAATTGTCTTTATTTGATGATCTCATCATCATACCCAAGATTGAATTTGATAAAATCCTTGGAATGGATTGAATTCAGGACCATGATTTGATAATTTATTTTAAGAACATGGAGGTTTCAATTTTCGATGATGATAAGGAGTACATTATCTTTAGATCATAAACCTCACCACCTGATTTTTATCAAGATCCACCCCAAGTAGCTCTACTAAATTCAATTATTTAAGAGAGAGATAAAGAAATAACTATGGGTGAGGAAAATAATGTTTTAATTGAGGATGTATATATTGTTCAATAATATGTTGATGTCTTTCAAAAGGATTTACCTGGACAAACTCTAGAATGAGAAATTGAATTTTCCCTTGATTTATTTCCTGGTTCAAGGGAAATATTGAAGACCCCTTATAGAATGGCCACAGTAGAATTATTGGAACTAAAGAAACAACTACTGGAATTTATTAATAAGGGATTTATTCTCCCAAGTTTTTCTCCATGTGGAGCCCCTATCCTTTTTGTTAAGAAGAAAGACGAATCTATGAGGTTGTGCATGGATGACAGGGAGATCAATGTTATAATAATAATTAACAAGTATCCCCTACCTCATATTGATGATTTATTTGACCAACTTCATGGAGATCAATATTATTAGAAGATTGACCTTCGATCTAGATATCATCAGTTATGTGTGAAGAAGGAAGACATTCCAAAAATAGAATATAGAACCATGTACAGGCATTAAGAGTTTATTGTAATGCCTTTTGTATTTTCTAATGAACACTCTATCTTCATGGATCTAATGAATAGAGTTTTCATGGAATATATTAATGAATTTTTAGTGTTATTTATAGATTATATCATGGTATACTAAAAAATATATGAAGATCATAAAAATCACTAGCGCACTATTCTGAAAACCCTCAGTTGTTATGAATTATATGGAAAGTTTAGCAAGTGTGATTTATAGATTGAAGGGATTTATTTTCTTGGACATATTTTCTCTAATTATGGATTCTATGTTGATCCTTCAAAGACCATGTAAATCCATTAATGGCTAGCACCGACAAGTATAACTGAGGTATGCAGTTTTATTGTTTTAGTTGGTTATTGTCGATGTCTCATCCATAATTTCGCCTAGTTGGCTAACCCATTAACCAAGATCACATGTAAAGGGGATAAATTTGATTGGAAAAAAGAGTATGAAGAATGTTTTGAACAACTAAAGAGAATATTATTCAATGCTCCTATATTGAATATACCATCAGGGAACAATGGGTTTGTTATTTATACTGATGCTTCAAAGAATGACCTTGGTTGTGTCCTTATGAAGAATGATAGATTTATCGCCTATGCATCATGTCAGCTAAAAATTCATGAGAAAAAACTATCATAATCATGTTCTTGAGTTATCAGTAGTTATATTTTCTTTGAAAATATGATGACACTATCTCAAAGGTAAAAAATGTGAGATTTATACTGATCACAAGAGTTTGAAGTATATTTTCTCACAGAAAGAGCTCAACATGAGGCAAAGATGATGGCTTCAACTACTCAAGGATTAGGACTACACTATACACTACCACATAAGGAAGGAAAATAAGGTGGCAGATTCTTTGACCAGAAAGGACCATGGTGTTTTTAACAAGATGAGAATTGAAAGGGATCCTATTTTCATGGATCTAGTAAAGATGGATATGGGAATAACCGTGGAAGGTGAAACAACAATTCTTTTTCAAATGGTTTCCAAACCATATTTACAAGAAAGTATAAATATTTCTCAGACCGATGATCAGGAGTTTGAAAATAATATTTAAGTTGTGAATGATGGGAGATTGAGTGAATTCATATATGAAGATGGAATTTTGAAATTTTGGAAGAGAATTTGTGTTCCTAACATACCGGATTTAAAAAGGGAATTGTTGGATGATTCTCATAGATCCAAATTATCTATACACCTTGGGAGCACCAAGATGTATAGTGATTTGAAGGACCATTTTTGTTGTGACAACATGAAGAAAGAGATTGCTAATTTTGTGTCAAGATATATAGTTTGTTAACCAGTGAAAGCTGGAAGGAAACATCCTAGAAGAGTCATGCAACCTTTTCCCATACCTCAGTATAAATGGGATAATATTACGATGGAATTTTTCATGGGGCTACCAGTGACTCTTAGAAGGAATGAAGCAATATGGTAGATTGTTGATCATATAACCAAGTCAGGAAATTTTCATACTATAAGAGAAGATTTACCACTTGAACCTATAGAAAGATTGTATATTAATGAAGTTGTAAGAATTCATGGAGTACCACTATTGATAGTTTCGGATCGTGATTCCCAATTTAGATAAAGATTTTGGAAAAGTCTTCTGAAGGCCCTTGATGCTGTACTTCGTTTGAGCACTACCAGCCACCCTAAAACTGATGGAAAATCATAGTAGACTATTCAAACCTTAAGAGACATGTTGAAATCTTTCTCTCTTTCCTTATATGGAATGTGGGTTCAATATTTACCTCTGTTAGAATTTTACTATAACAATATATTCCATTCAAGTATTAATATGGCACCATATGAAGCGTTATATGGAATGAGATGTCACACACCAACTTGTGGAGATGATGTTGGTGACAGGAAACTCATAGGCCTAGAACATGTGGAGGAAATGATGGAAAAAGTAAAGGTTATCCAAACCCACATCAAAGAAACTCAAAGTATGTAGAAGAGCTATGTCGATAATTGATGGAAGGATTTGTAATTTCATGTCGTGATCATATTCTCTTGAAAGTATCTCCATGGAATGGGGTTATAAAATTCGGTAAGAAGAGTAAATTATGCCCCAGGTATATTGGACCTTTATAAATTCTATAAGGAATTGGGGTTCGAGCTTACCATTTGGCAATGTCGCCATGTCCCACCAAAGTTCACGATGTGTTCCACGTATCACTTTTGAGAAAATACATGCCTGACCCAACACATGTACTCACCTATGAGAAAAAGTAATTGGAACCTTATTTGTATTACTGTGAATAGCCTATCAATATTCTAGATAACAGAGAACAAGTGCGGATAAATCGGACGACTCATCTGGTAAAAGTTTTATAAAGAATATATAAGATGGAAGAGGCAACATGGACACCTGAGGAACTTATAATGATGAACCAAATGAATATTTTTATGTAGTAATATTTTATGAAATATTGAGTATGAAATTATTTTAAGGAGGGGAGAATGTAACACCCCAAGATTCCACGGTACGCTTCTCTTTGAATAATATAATAGCTTGTCTTGTACACAACTTCGAGTTCAAATGCCTCACAACAAATCAAACTAGACGTTATGACTTCTAATACCCACTTTTTGAAATTTTGTAAATTTATCTTTTAAAATGGACTTCATTTTTTGATTCAGAATATAGTAATTAGCTTAGGGTTAATTTTTGGTGTTTTTCTGAAAATATTCATTTTTTATGAATAGTGAAAAACACTGAATTAATGTTTAAAACCGACGTTTTATTTATATAATTAATCACTATATTTAAATTTATTTTATGTAAAATTAGATACATAATACATATATATGTTCAATTTAATTTATTGGAGTCATTTTATAATAAGTTTATATATATATAAATTTTATTGAACTTTTTACCGTCTTTTACCCACCTCTTAATAGCATTTTCGAATTTGCATAAAACATAATTTTACCGCTTATGTGTGTTGAATTTAAAAAACATGAGAGACACAGTTAATATTAGTTATTAATATTTTGTTCAATAAGATGATAATAATTTTTAGTGAATAATAACTTACAACTTTTAGTTAGTACGGTTAAAAGTTAATAGGGAAATTTAATGTAAAAATGATATTATTATTACCGTAACACATGTCCTAATTATATTTCATAAGTGTATTTCGACCAAAAACAACCATAGGAATAAAATATGATCCTTTTGGTCCACTTTTATTAGATTAGGGCATTTATTATTATTTTATTTAAAGAAGAGTTAAAAAAGTTATATTCAATGTTTAATAACTACACCATTTTTAATATCGGGTTATACAGAATATAAATTCAACTATAAATATTCATTAGAAATATAAAAAGATATCATACATAATTTTATTTTAATTTTCTTTTTTAAACATTATATAACTTAATTTATTTATCACACAATGGTGATGCAGTAATTGCCTTATTAATGAAATATTATGATAATTGATATTATAAATATCCAAATAAATGTAAATTGAGTCTTATGATGAATTAAACTAATTATCTATGTTCATATGATATTTTAGGGTTGGTTAAATAAATATTATACTAAGTGATAATGTTTTTATAGATATAAAAAACAAATACTAAATAGTGTCAAAATTGACGTAATTGAGTTTTTAAAACAAATATTATATTATTAATTGATATAATATTCCAATAAATATAAGGATAGGCCAAAAGGAATATATAAGGTTATATATATTAATAATTAACCACAATTAGGTCACATGGTATGTTATAGTGGGTTTATTAACCATGTAATATAAAAATAATAATAGATGTGGTAAATGTCAAACTATTTAACTAAGAGTTAAATATGATAGATAAGGTCAATATGATGACCTAAACCTGTCTAAAATTTATTGGTTGGGAGGTTTTCGAACCATCCCCACCTTACCCTTGAAATAATTTATTTTTTATTCCTTAGAAACCGAAAATGAATTTATTTTTAAAAAAATATTTCATTCTTTTCCTAAAGTGACCCTCCCCTCTTTTAAAAAAGGGTACTTCCCCTTATCTTAATTTCACGCTTCCAATGCCTTTTGGATCATCCAAAAACTGCCAAAATATCCTCCCAAATTCCCTCAATTTAACCTGGAGGCCTTACATTGATCATTAAACCAACCTATGGTGCCCTTTTGATCAACTCGAAAGGAAACAACCGAAGTAGAGGTAATAATTTCACCACTATCTTTCTAATTCTTTTGATCATCCACTTCCACATTCATTGTTGTTTCCATACAAAAATAATAAATCTAGTACCTTATACATAATGTGATGTCATTATAAATATGGTACGACGATATTTATTATTCTATCGATCCTACAAATGAAAAACTCACCATGCGTACATACGTACGGCTTACCGTCTCCACATCGTGGTGTAGTTTGTTATTCAAACACTTCATTATTTGGATGTGTATAAAAATTAGTAAAACTGATGTAAATAATAAATATAACATGTTAATTATTATTTATATATGATATAAAATATAATTACATATAATTTCATTGTCAATAAGATTATATTATCCTTCATGGGTACGTACAGATTATCGTCTCCACGAACGCAGTGAGATTTGTTCCCCATCGAAATCATTCAACAATAATTTTAATTTTATGATTCCAATTTTTTTATTAACATTATATCATTATATATATAATTCATATACATCCAATTCATAGAAAACATGTCTTAAGTGACCAAGAATATAATGGAAAACGAATCATTTAACAATTGAAATGATGATGCTACTAAAATATTATTAACAAAGGAATATTAGCATATCATATATGATATCGTATTTACATATATGGTTCTATTATAATTTAATAACATTTATTTAACTATTATCCATGAGTTAAATATACCCTAAACCGAGGGAAATTACAAGGTAAGGATTAATTTCGCAATCTCTTTATTATTCGAGGCTGTTTTTACATAAGTATCTACTAGGACCTCTTTATCATCCACATCCGTGTTTTCATAAAAATGTATTTCAAAACATTTTTAATATTTACTGGACAATGTATTAAATTCATTTATACCCTTATTTGACATTATATTTTTTGAAAGGAATCTTTCAGTCATTTTCCAAACAAGTTACATTATCACCTTTTCGACAAAATTAAGGTAAGAATGTATTTTTCTTAACTTATACGGCGAGTGCGGCTATTTTGAATTGTTATAACATCATCGAAGCTTCCCATAAAAATTTATAATAATATTTTCAAAAATAAATGGTTCATTTATAATTATATGTCTTTAAAATGATTTGAAAATAGAAATATATATTTCTCTAATAAAATTCATTTCATCTATTTCAAAATCCTTTGATGGATTTTAAGCTTGTTTGATGTTAATTAATTATTATTAAAAAATTAAATATTTTATTGAAGGTTTTGTGATATGTTAGACTATGGATGTGTTATTTTTACACAATTCATGTTTTATGGATAAAGTATTTACATTTCGTATACATGTTTTAATGCGAATGTTTATGTTATGTTTAAACCTTTTCATATAAAGAATGCATTGGACTTAGTATGTCACTGGTAGAGCTCAATATAGATCCTTGATCCATTAGTAGGTGTCATGAGATAAACTAGTATCTTGGAACAAGGCCTTGATAAAATATTATTTGTAGTCATGGAACAAGGCCTTGACTATGTGGTTTGGAAGTCTGGCATTATGCATTCCATCATTATGAAATTCAATATTGAAATTTCATGAGATTATTTGATTAGAATAATATATCTGTGAATAAGTAAATAGAATTACTTTATTTTATCTATTCCATATTATGCTGATGTTTTTTTTTGAAATGATTTTTTAGTCTTATACTTTGACATAAATGTTTATTCTTATTTATGAAACTTTATACTACATTGGTATCCTTACTAAGCATCTAAGCTCACCCCTTTCTATATTTTCTTTTCCCCAAGATGTGATGAAGTATTTAATGGTTGACCAGCAAGGATATTCAATGCATATAAGTGTGTTCAATGGTGTCAATTTTTTTTTTGATTTTTTTATTTTATTATGTATTGTAAATCTTATAAATGTATCTAGTACTTCAAAGGCTACTAAACTGATCGGTCATTTGGAATTTGACCTATTGGGATCATGCCAATGTTATGTAATAATGAACCGAATATGGGTAACTGGGGTCAGGGAGTTAGAAGAATGATGGTTCCATGAGAATTTTCATTGATTATAGATATAATAATAACATAAATCTCTAGAATATGTTTTTGTTTCATCATATCAATGAATTGATAGATCACCTCAAAGGAGATCAGTATTGTTTCATAATAAAAATTATATATGGGTACCATTATCTGAAGGTGATGAAGGATGATAGTAAAAAATAATGTTCTAATCTAGATATAAGAAGTATAAGCTTGTGGCTATTCCAATTGGTTTGAGAAATGTACCTTTTGAATTCATGGATCATATGAATATAATAATAAATGAAAACATGAATATGATTCTTGTGATTTATATTGATGAAATTTTGGTTTGTGAAAAAATTAATGACTATCCTAAAAAACATGTATGTTTTTCATTACAAACCCTTAATGTGAATAACTTATACGAGAGATATTTAAATTGTTATTTTTGGTCGGACCATATTTATTTTCTTAGGATCTTTGTAAATAAGGGTTGTATAATATTTAATCCTTCAAAAAAATTATTAATGAATGGACATGACCTACAAATTATATTAAGATTCATATTTTTCATGGATTATCTAGAATATACCGAGTGTTTGTTAAGAATATTTCACAATTAACTGTCCCGCTAACTCTGTTTTCACAAAAGGGCATAAATTTATTTGTATAAAAAATTGTCATGTTATTTTTTAGGAATAGAAAAGAAGATAATTGAATTCTCTAGTTTTGGATATACCTTCCATAAATTAATATTTTTTCATTTATAGTTGTTCTTCATTGAAGGGGCTCAATTTCATTCTGATGAAGAATGATAATGTATTTTCTTATGGTTGAAGAACATTGAAACCAATTGAGTTAAATTATCCCACATATAAACTTGAATTTCCAGATGTGGTTTTTTCTTGAAAAAATTTTTGACATCATTTCTATGTAACCAAATGCGAAATTTATACTAACCATAAATGTTTGAAGTACATATTAATAAAAAAGGAATTGTACATGATGAATTTATGATGACTTGGACTAATAAAGGATTATGATTTCATGATAAATTTCCATCCAATATAGGTAAAAAATCTGGTGGCTTCCTTGAGTTAAAAATATCTTGAATCAGTAACCATGTTGTGGGTGGAACATGACCATTTGATTTATTATTTGATAAATTCTATCCAGTTAATTGCGGGTATGGTAAATTTATCTATTTTTTAGTTTTATGTACAATCATCATTGATAGACTAAATTAAGAAATCATGGATGGAAAATTCGGAGTTTAAAAAAATGTAGAATTTGTTAAAATTTTATGTTTCTAAATTTTATCATTGTCAGTGTTTTTTTTAGATTTTTGGAGAGAATATGTGTTAATTGTGATTCATAGATAAATATATAATTTTTATGTGAATATCATAATGATATATTATCAGTTCATCTTGGTTGGATTAAGAGGTACATATACTATTGTCAGTATTACTGGTGGGATGGAATTAAAAGATATATTTATGATGTTACCATGAAATTTTTGACATGTTATAATGTTAAAGAAGAGCTAAAACTATAAAAGGGGATGTCCCATCATTTTCTTATGCTATAGTGGAAATGAGAAAATATATCTATTGATTTTATTATCAGACTACCAATTACATCTCTTGGAATCAATGAAATTTTAGTTATTCCTATTCAACTAACTAAATCTAAAAAATTTCATAATTATCGAGACACATTATTTTTTGGTCAACATTATCGATTTTTCTTCAAAGAGATAGTCTGGTTATATAGAGTTCATATCATTATGGTATCTGATAGTTATCCAAGATTCACTTCTATCTTTTTCTAATGCCTTAACAAATAATTTGGGAATATAATTAAATTGCATCATATCCCTTCATCTTCCATGTAATGAATAGACCAAGTGACCAATTCATACCTTCGAATACAGGATAAGATCTTGTTAAATGGATTATCGAGGAAATTAGGATCAATATATTTAATTATTTTAGTTTTCTTATAATAAAAGTTTTCAATCCAGTATACACGTATATATTTTTACTGTATTATAAGGTAAGTGGTG
Organism: Viscum album; assembly: GCA_963277665.1. NCBI lineage: Eukaryota > Viridiplantae > Streptophyta > Magnoliopsida > Santalales > Viscaceae > Viscum > Viscum album. The sequence goes on along the minus strand of OY728119.1, from coordinate 1,726,307,139 downwards.
TCGAACTCCCATATTTTGGGATGAAGTCTTAGAAAGGATGATTGTGGGACCATAATTAGTTGAATAAGTCGTTGACAATTTAACATTTTTCCATCACAGTATGAGGATATCTTACAGAAGGCTAAAAATTATATAGATAACTATGGGAAGGATCTTACATTTGGTTTTAGTGATCATGTCTTTGTCAATGTTTATACATGAAAATATGTCATGTGTTTTGGTATGATTTGGAAGATGATTACACAAATCATTAAAACCTATAAAATCCTTGAGAAAGATGGATCAGTTTCATACTATCAGTTTTTTACTCTATGTTTTTTCTAGGTACATATGATTTCCATGTTTTTATTTGAAAAATGTTTATACTAGATTCATTACATGTTTTGAGCCATGAATTAGTTTATTTGGAAGAGAACCACTCATATGAGAAAATACATATTCATCTTCTTGATCGTAGAGAGAATATATTATAGAATATGTTAATTAACCAGGTTAATGTTTTGTGGAGAAACCACATTGTTGAAGAAGAAACATGGAAATATGAAAATTCAATGAGGGAAAGGTGTCCAAACTTGAATAATAAGTAAATAAGAATTGTGAGGACATAATTTCAAAATGTAATGGAGAATATAACTATTCAAGTACTTATAAGATAATTTGTTTTCATTCAAGAATTAAATAGTTAAATTCATTATAAATTTACAAGGAAAGAAGTGTTATTTTAAGAAATTAAGGAATCTATAGTAATATAATTGTAACATCACCTACGAGAGTATAAATAAAATTTATAAATTTAATAATTAAAAATATTATAAATTTATATATTGGAATAAGTAAATAAATGTTTTTAAAATGATAAATTAAGTGCTGTTATTTTTGGGAAACATTAATTTTTATTTAAACTTTAATAATTAATAGGAGGATTTAGAAAAATTATCATCATTAAATATAGTCATAATTAAATATTTCTATGTCTAATGATTATAATATAATTTTATGATACGTTACATACATTTTCATTGTGTAAAAAATCATTTATATTTTAAATATTATTATTTTTCATATAAATGGTGATTTTATTTAAAAACTAAATTAAATAGAGTTAATTTTTTAATTCAACACATCAAAAAATGGTTAGTTTTATTTTTTTTATTTTTCTAAATGACTTTAATTTTGTGAATATTAATATATGATAATGTACAATATATATACTTTCTAAGTTAAATAATCTATTCCTTGATTCATTGTTTATGTAATCACTATAATTTCAAACTATCTTGAGTTATGTTAATATATTTAGTGATAATGAAAAAAATATTCCTACTCATTATTTAAAATAATAATATAATGAAAAATATATAAAAAAACACCCCTCTTCTCCATTATAAGTAACACCTCCTATCACCTCTGGTCTTCACACTTTCATATCCATGAATATTATCCAAATTCATCCCAATAATATTCCCAATATTTTCCAACATGACTAAAATACATTTTTATAATCAAAATTCCTAATCCAGTTTGCCTATGGATTTTCTCATTAAAGTAATCCCAAGAGGTAAACTCCTCTTTAATTTTATTTTATTTTATTTTTATTGAAATTTATTTTATTTTCTTATCCTCTCCTCAACCCCTATATCCAAAGTTGCATGATTACTCTAGTACCGTACATATATTTTATTTTTTATGTGTTAATGTGATATCTATTGTTGAACCACTTCCCATATCTTCTTATTATATAAAATGAATTTATCTTTTTTGACGTGTCGATTCACATCCATTTTGGGAATCATATATTTATTTTTCATTATTACATTCAAGGATAGACATAAATCCTTTTTATGGTTCAAACATATTTTAATATCTATGTTATAAATTTTTTAGTGTTCTAGAAACTAATTAGTTTTCATCACATCAAATAAAACGTAACTAATTTGTGATATTTTGAAAAAAATATATAAAAAATAAACCAAATATTTATCATTAATGATCATCTAATGAGTAACCATCATATCAAAAAAATGATATATGCTTTAATTTAAAATAATGGAAACATATTTACACTATTTCATTACATTTATGTATTTTTTCATTTTAGTATAAAATCCCTAATGAAGAAACTATAAAATAAATTCACTCAAAATAGTGAAAATAAATAAAATTATTAATAAATAAGTGGAATTATGTTATAAAAACATATGAGGTATTATAAATTTTTATATAGTTCATTAATACATTTATGAATATTTTTAAACGATTATACAGGCAGTTTGGACAGGTTTGATGGATGTCAAACCTTAGGTAAAAGACTTTCAATTAAAAGTATTATTTAGTATCCTTTTTTAAAAAATTCAAAAAGATTGTTTTCTCACAAATACATCATGATAATATTTTCCACGTTCATGTTTCCTTATTTTTTTAGTCATATTTACAGTATTTTATTCTTATTTGGAGAAAATTATTTCATTTTCATGTATGTAGATTTCTTTTAAAATAAGTGATTTTTCTCAAGGAATTATTATTATAATGCAAGAATTTTTATTTAATGAATATGGTATAGTTATTGGGAATTTTTTATGATGATGAGTTTTTATGTTATATCCCACCAATGTATTTGGTATGTTTATTTTTTAAGTTGATATTATTGGTTCATCCAAGTGTAAATGTGATGGTTGCATCCTAAGTAATGCTTGCGAGTTAAATTATATAATAGCCTTAAGGGTTACAAATCATAAGGTAACCACAAGGGTTAAAATCCAATGAATTTTGGCTATGAAAATGATTCACCAATTTAACTAAATTTTATATTTATATGTTCTATTTTTTTGGTAACCTCATATTTTCACAATGTATGTATATGTTACTTTTAATGGTGATAAGTTTATATTTCATGTGTTTCTAAGTATTCATGAACTAATGTTTTTATTTCCTTCTTTTTATACACAAAACTGATATTATTATGTTCAATTTTTACGTTATGATGTTTGTTACAGTAATAAATCATGTCTTGTTTTTAATTGTATCATGTTGTGAAAAAATTCATATTTAGTAGAACTTTCTAATTCATAACATATGAGTTCCTAGGTATATGTTATGTTCTAATTCATTAGAACTCTAAACCAACAAGATATTAGGTAATATATAATGTGATTTTCATGATGAATTTTCTAGAGTATGTAATGTTTTAGGTAGATCCCTTAGACATATTGAATCAATCATTACATGGTTCTTAACAATTTTCCTTGTTGCACATATTGATTGAAACTCCCATTAGATATTCATTGTAATTTCACAAACACATTATAAACCATCATCAAGTATTTTAATAATGACTATTGATTACTGCATGGTGTCATATATTGAAAATATGGTGTCATGATTCGTGTCTTGTATATGTAATTTTTCGTGATTATGATGTTTACCTGTTCAAATAATTTTACTAACAATATTTATTTTAGTTTTAGATAATGGTGGGAAACATAACGAACTAGATTAACATTGAATATGGTAGAAAATGTTTCAATGTACAACCAAATTGGATTATGAATATATTAAATGACTTTTTAAATATTTTTAATCAGTTTTCATGATATATTATTGAAAATGTGCACCATAGAAAATCACGAACATACCAATAAAAATGAGGATAGATATCCGTGAGTGTTCAGGATGTGGAGGCCATAATGTAAAGAATATTCAATTTCATAGTTTATGAGAATGTGGAAATAATAACTCCAAATAATTCATCAATGGAACAAGAAGATGATTTTTTGTTGATATGAAGGGAACATATGTGATAATTTAGGTGGAAAACTGAAAAGTTAGATTAGTGTGATAGATTAGAATCATTTTCTCCCTATTATATAACTGATATATGAATTTTTCAAATGTGTAATTATGATAATTATGAAATTAAATATCTTTTAGGGAAGTCTATTGAAGAGATTCAGCAAGGATGTATGAGTAATGATTGTATTTCTTATGATTAAAATACTAACAACAAAATGTAAGATAAATGATGCATTAAGTAATATGATGTCGAATCCTATTAAGTTTTTTAGGAATGAATTATATTGGCTGTATATTATATGTATAGTAATTTATAAATTATGAAATATTTTGTGCTTTTTTATATAACCTTTTTATTAAGGGTTTTTAGGAATATTTAGAATTATTTCAGTGACCTATAAATGTGATTTTATTGAAAGGTGATATTTTATAAATAAAAAATTCAGGAAAAATAAACATTAATATATTCTTATGTATAATATAATGATTCTGAGAAACTTTCATAACCATAACCTGTGGAAATTGAGTTATAACTTCCTTAATCCTGCGTCAATAGGTGAAGAGTTGACGATAAGAATTTAATGGTATATCTAACAAGGTAGGACTTTTCCCAAGGTACCTATATGTATATAACTAACCATATCAATGAAACTATGTAGAGGTATAATAAAAAATTGATTCAGTATGTATAATATAACCATTAATATGAAAAACTTCTAGGGTGTAAAAGAGTATAGAAATAAAAATTTAATGTAAATGGAAAAAATAAACACTCAATAAGAATGATTCCCAGACCTGATAGAAATAGAATGTAAATGTTCTGAGAGAGAACATTTCCTAATCTCAAAACTATAGCCATAATACATAGTCCAACACACTAGGTGTGTCTATGATCTTTGGCAGTCACTTTTGACATATCCTTTTTCATCATAATACAAGACATGTGTGTGGAAATACCATTTAGATATGAGTATATATATACCCATTACGATTCCCCAATTGGTGAAGGAGGACCAATAAGAAAACTTATTGGAAAATTTGGATTGTAGACATCTCAAACCAAAACAAGAGTGTAAACAATATCCAACATCATGAATAAATATATATTTTCAAAAATTAATGAAACCCAAATGAGAGAGAATATGATATTTATCTCATAAACCATCCAAGGTAAAACTTCCCAACTATTCTAAAATTAATAATTGATTCCCTACATTTGATATTTTATTCTATATATAAAACCATGGGGAGTTATTATGCCTCACCACCATGCATCATATTCAAGGGGCACAATATACCAAAAATAGATATGTTCCCTTGTGCATCAGGGGGTGCCACTCAGTGTATAGAGGACTTATTAATTATCTAATAGGGGTAAATCATAGAAGATAGAAGACCCTTTACCAAATTTCATAGTTATAAAACACTAAATAGGTAGAGGACCCACACAATAATTCAACAATTTCTTCACTCAGTGGGTATAAGACCCACACCTTTCTACCATACAGGGGGTATCACTCATTAGGTAGGGGAAATTCAAAATAATTCTATATAGGGTACCATGGAATAGGTTTTGGACCCACTCCATAATTTTATAATGGTTTTGACTCAATCAGACGACAGAGGACCCATAATACATTATTCAGGGTGTACTGATCTTGTATTCCACCCTGATCACTATCTTCGGTGAGCACCACATAAATAAGCATCATTCTAGAAAAATCATGAATTTTATATCAAAATCCTCCGTCATATTCTAAATAAAAGTCACTTAGGATAAGCTACTCAAATTCCAAAAATATGACTCCAAATGAAGGATATATAATAACTTCAATTTTCTTCGGATGTAATGTAGGAGTACATAGTGTGTAAGTGGACCCACAGGGCATGAGGTTCCAATTAATCTCTAAGACATTCCACTTCCAATACATTGATTACAATCCATATACCCCTAAATGGTCTGTAGGTGTACTGAACCTTATCCATCAACCACTTGAATTCATGACTGTCCTCCATAGTCATGTACCAATATCCCATTAATATTTCTTTATCCTACTTGTTTCCATGTACGTAAACACATTGTGTATTCCATGTAGTTATTATACCAATGTACCCTTTGTGTGCATGCTGATTCACCTTCATCAGGGTCACATGTCATTTTTCATTCCACATTATGTGTGATACGTTTCTCTATTGAAACCCTGTCTGCTCCAACCAATGGGTCACATGTCGTGTGTTCTTCTAAATATAGGACACATAGTCTAGATTTTCACAAAAACATAACAATTCTGTCGTGAATCCCATTTTAGTCACTCGCATCGTGTTTCTTTCCTCAAGCCACCCAAATATGGCCGCACATTATACGACTGAAAATTCTATCCCAACAACAACTATAAATCATATCATCAAACATTACCCAACAAATATCACACACTATTGTCAACATACACATACCTCCCATTAATTCCATATCTAGTCTTGATCTTGGATCAACATGTTAGGAACATTAAACCATTGAATTCTCTGATTTCATCCTTGAATAACAATTCCCTTCATCTCATGAAAAACTATTGTTGTTATAAGGGTCCGATCTTGAATGGACTTTCCCAAAAATATTGAATTAGGACCCCATGGACCAACGATTACTAGATAAAATATGAGAGGGGGAATTATACAAGAAAGATATGTGAAATATTAAATTAAAAATAAATCTTGGCTGATGAATAAATATTTGGTTTTCCCATGATAAGAAACCATTATATGAAATTAAATTTCAATACATGGGTGCATGTGAGATCTTGCAATTAACACAAATCACAAAATGGAAGGATACTACTCAAATAATTTAATCATATGAGTAAGAAACCATAATTGATGATTCCCACCTCGTTTCATATTTTTTTCATCAACGAATATACTAACTAATGAATAAGAGGATTCCTTGCATTCATTGTGTCTCAATATTTCTAGATCTAGAGTCTCTTCATTGTCAGATTATGATTTTCCAATGAATGGTGGTGGAAAAATATTATTTATCATTTGACTTATATGGAAAAATATGGATAATTTCACATGATATTGTTTTTATAGATGATGTTAGAGATGGTTTAATTAAATAAAAAAATAAAATTATATTTCTTTTTCATAAAATGAACCCATCCACAACTACTTCTATCCAAACATACTATGTCATCCAATTTTGGTTCTCACCCATGTCAAGCCTCGAATTCTAGATTCAACCATGGTCTTAGTTTTTTTATCTAATATCCATCTATTTGTTATACCGTTTTATTTAAGAATACTATTCTTGCATAATATAAGTATATTTAATATTTTATAATATTAATTTCACGAATATATAGCCTTGTAATCACAAACTATCTTAGTGCTTGGATTAGAAAATATATCTATATATATTTAAATATATTTAAAGAAAAAAAATTTCTCTTATTCATTCCCTCCCTACTTATTTTCCTCCCCATATAGTAAAACTAAACAAAAATATTGTGATTTGGAGCCCAAATATGTCTCTCTCACTCCCCTGAGATCACTTTCAAATAATCGTGGTCCCACAACTCATAAATCAAAGGGATGGTCTGTTCACATTGGGTCCTATCACACATATCCTTGATCTTTACATGTTTCTCAATAATAGCTAATATATTCTTGATTTGCATCTTTCCCTGCCTGTAACGTGCATGGGGTAATAATCATGTATCTTCATCTAACACATGTGGATGATGTCACCCACCCACTCTACAATTGGGAAAAGGAAATGTGGTATGAAACATCACCAACCCATTATAGGATCTTAAAATTCCTAATTAAACTAAGGTATAGTTTCCTCCTCAGTAGTATATTCACAATCCATATCATAGAGAGACTCAAGAAAACATGGCCTCTATACATGCACTCTAAGGGCCTATGATGTTGACCTATATAATATTTCTACTAACTATGGAATTTCCTCATCCACTCACAGAGGACATGGTCTTTTTCTTTCATCACCTACACCTTTGATGGATCCATATGAAATTATTCTTTCAACCATATACATAATAAGTGTTAGCTACATGGTATCCCTAATAGGGACTCATAATGTTCCATGCCAATATTATAGTGGTATCTAATATTATACAAAAGATGTACTAGTCTAATATGACCCTCACTACTTTAGCCAAAGACTTACATGCAATACCTCAATATATCCACCAACACGAGGATAAGTTTCTTATCTACCAATATTTTTAGGGTTGGTAGGCTATACTCATCCTCATCTAGGTAATGAATTATTAATGTTGGACAATCTAGAATCATGATTCCAACCATGCATCAAATTTAGTGGCAATATCTGTGGGAAACCCATGAAGGATAAAAATATTTCATTTGTACATCTACCCTAGATTCATCAAAGAACTCTTCTATTTGATAGAAATTAATTGCCCTGACATTGGTAGTTGGTAAAATATAACCTAGATGGTGTCATCTCCCTTCAATGTTTGTGGAATAACTTCCATAATTTACTCAGATAATTCATCCCATTTCCACTCTGGTATCAGAAGGGGCTAAAAATGACATTCTAGAATATGGTTCTCAATATTGACCTGTTGATTGGTTAGCCACTGTGAGATGAACTCAACCCATCTGCATATCATTCTGTCCAACCAATACTACTTCTAAATCACTCATCGCATCTTCCCCATACATGGATGACCAACTAATGGATATGTGTGGAACTCTATCATCACCTCCTCAAACATCAGGACTGGAACTGTCGTCTATCCATGGAAAATGATTAAGTGATTCCATACATCAGAAATTCTATATGGTGAATCACTTTTTAATATATGGTCAAAAAATACCTCACATTTGAAGTCTCCTAAGTAGGACCCTCTCACTTGTTAAAAGATAGGAAGATTAAAAATTATAGACTAAATAAATTATACACACCCTTGCTCAACCAATGATAACTACAATGAATAAAACATCTTATAATCCGACCTTACCAAATGATACTAGGATTTCTAGTTTAGGTAATCTGCTAACATGTTTACTATCACTATATTATATATTATCTCAACATCCTAAACCTAATGGAACTCCAACTATATTCACTATCAATGGTTTATGTATCTCTGGATGAACACATACCTAGGGCTCTAATGGTTTGTGTAAACAGAAAAGTTCACTCCCAGAAGATTGTTCCTCCACCTCCTCATAGTGGAGACTACAAATTATATTCATAGGTCATGATTAATGAATAAATTCTCATGGGGTCCCAAATTCCTTAACTGATATGTAATAAATAACTACATCTAGATCAATACAAATCTAATCCCACCTCTTGAGGCATTACAATACACCACATAATGTACACCCTCCTCTGGTAGTATAAAAATATGACCAGTCAACATACTCAGCATCAAATCCACAAAGGCCCTCTAGAACCGATTAGTCTAGGATAAAATATTACCTTTATGTGTTAGGGTGGTCATAGGGGAATCAATCCATGAGATTTCTTCCAAAAACAAACTATATTTCCCCACTAATAAAAGAAAACTCTGCACCATTGACACATTCTTGGGTAGATCCCAAGCATGATCAAAATCAATCATGTCTAGTTAAATACCCAATCTATTCTTAAAATTGACATGACCAAGGAAATAATCCTAAATATCCATAACAAACAATTTGGGAGATCTCTATATAGTTTGGTCTCCTGAAGGAAATTTAAGACCATCCTCAAGTTATCATTGTGATCCTCCTCTAATGCATACTATAAGAGAATTTCATCGATTAATAAAATAAAAAATTGGTCCTATAATGGATATAAGATCCATTCAATCAAATCCAAAAACATGAAAGTGGAATTTATCACACCGAAAAACATCATGAGGAACTCATATTGTTTTTAGAAACATTATAATTATAGCTATAGAATATCAGCATCATGAACTATCAACTTGTGGTAGAAAAAAATGGGATTGATCCTCAAGAATCACACAGTTCTTCAAAACTAGTAAAAGGGATAATCAATCCATGGATATATGATTGTTATCATTATCATGTCCTATTTCAGGCGATACTAATCCATGCAACGTAGCAAGATATTAACCTCATTTTTAGTAATCAACATCAAAACTGCCAATAAGGGAACATTGTGTCTGAAGAAACCATTCTCTATAAGGTCATATAACATCAACCTCGACACACAAAGAATATTAGGGTCCAAATTATATTTAATAGAAGATATCATAGTATTTCCAGGATGACAATCAATATAAAAAACATACCCAACCATAGATGTATTCCCAAAACATCCTATAGGAATACATCCATAAAATTATCCACAAATGAAAGATTCTATCTGCCTAATGATCCAAATAAAAAAAGGATACATATGAAAACAAATGGAGTATGGGATGTAGAATCCTGTTCACATAAACCACTCATCTCTCCATGAGATAACTCACACCAATAAAGGAGAATCTATCCCCATCAGTGCAGAGGAATCTGAATCATATCTAGTGATAGTCAATCAGGGTTTTCAACCATGAACAACAAATCCATACTAAATATATTTTATTAGAATTTGATCATATAGACCAAAAGGTCTCATGTGAACCTCCCACCATCATGACCTAGCCCATTTTATAGGAAGGTAAAAGATAAATAATAAGTGTTCCTCTCAAGAAACCCAATAAATGGTTTTTTGTCTAACAACTCAACTGGGAGTTATAGCACTCACACCCGGATATAATTGATAATGGAATGAATACCTCCTATTTAAACTAATACTGGGGAATTATTTGGACAAAAATAGGCCATACATCTAGTTTTCTCATGTGACCTTTGGTTATATAACTCCATACCCTACAATTATTTGTAGCCCAAACCACTATCTCCTAGAGCCTAACGTGGGACACCCAGTGGTGGTGAATGAATAATATAATAATGTCATTCACCACATTTTCTTCCTCATCCTAGATCATCACATGAACCTCTATCTTCTATGCCTCCCTGAAGGTCTCCATGAGGTCTCATACGAGATCCCAAAACATGGTTCTACCTATGTCGGGCCGGTCCATATACTATCTACCTTCCCACCTCAACAGATCATTTCGAGCATTCACATGACATTTGACATCACCAGTCACATGTATAAACATTACACTCTCCATCCTACCCTGATCATCAATGATGTGCGTATGCTACCTGACCAAATGCCCGAGTCATGTCATGGGGGGTCTCATGCTCTATGATCCTAATGACTGGCACCTACTAGATTATAGAGATGACTCAAAACTATAACACACCAATCAAGATCCAACTTCTTGTTGTCACTATGAATGAAATATATATATATATATCACCAATACCTTCTGAAACTCCTTGAAATAGGTGGGTATGCACAAGGGAACTATAAAATCACAAATTTATATGTTGAAACCCATCTAAAAATTCTGTACATAGAAGTATCCATCCACAACCTTATCAATGGAGAACTATGTGAAGTCATTAAATCTTTACAGTTTACTCATCCACTACCATTCCTCCTGGTTATAGATGAAAAATATCCTAAATTTGATCCCAGTGGAATGAAGAGGCGTAATATTCATCATTGAACAACTATTGTATGTCATTCAATTAGAGTGTTGAATCATCATGTATTTAGGTAACAATAACCCACCAACACCCAACTTCTCTCTGGAAAATTCAATCTACATAAATAAATACATAATATTTAAGTGTTTGGATAAGAATAAACAAACGAAACACCAACTCAAGTTACTCTTCTAATACCTAGGGATCTGGATCATTGCGGACCATCGAAATAATATGGCATTAGAATGTAAATATTGCACTAAGCATGTCTGTAACCTAATCTTGTCATGCTAGTATGATCTAATACTCAACATGTAGGGTTTATTATACCTATCCACATGAATAATGGACCTCATAAGATGGATCTAGAACTAAGGCCTTGTCACTCATTGTGTTTTCTACAAAATATACAACTAGAAACCCGAATGGTTTTCATCATGGTGAAGTCCAAATAAATATAATCATAATGTACCATGATAAGATGAAAATATGCATATACAATGGGTAGGTTACTAAATAAGTACATGAAATTGATAAATACTATATGATGCATGTACCATTGATCCCTGCATCTAATTTCTCGGAATACAGAGTCAAAAGTCATGTAGTTAAGATTATAATGGATGGATATGTCAATTATTGCACCCACACTGGGTTCCTTGTACTAAGAGACACACTTGAGACACTCTGAAACTGTTTCCTTAAATCCAAAAAAAATCAACATATGTGGACTACTCCAAAAACCTTCCCATGTATTGGAGAAGATCTAATACTAATCTGTTATGATCAGACCCAATTTGTCTTGCACCTTAACTACCCAAATCTCGCCACTATAGGCTAGAGGTTGGGTACAAGTAAATAAATTCATATCTAAAAATGGTGCCCTTTTCCTAATGTAACTATAATCCCACATCCAACCATATCATCAATGAAATGTAATGGTATAATAATTATATGATTTAATATCATGAATATAAATAGGAATATGTAAAACCTCTACATTGTATAAGAGTATGATAGTGAAAACTAAAAGTTAAGGAAAAAAACTCACCCACCTAGAAAGATCTACCAATATGATAAAAATATAATGTAAAAGTGTTGAGAGATCCATTATCCTTATCACCATGCTATGACCATTATAAATTTTCCAACACACCAAGTATCCCAATAGTTTTATGTGGTCAATGAAGACCTGTCTTTTATTTAAAAATGACACAATCTGTGATGGAAAATCAAATGTAGGAGTGATTATATAAATACCTAAAAGGCCACCGATATTAAATAATGGGGTGTAGTAAGACACATGATATGAATAGAATGACAGTATCCAACTCATTCCAATGTAAGAGAGTATAAAAGAATCCAACAACATGGACACACACACACATATATATATATATGTATTCTCAAACCAATGAAACCTGAACCTGATAGAAATTGATCTCCATATCACAAAACAACCAAGGTAAAAAGCACCAACATTTCCATAAGTCCACTATTTATTCATATCTTCTCGCTTTTTAGTCCAAATATGTAACTATCATGAGGGACCAAGCATCTCCATTATAGAACACAAAAGGGAAAAAAGAATCTCCATGTAGAGGAATAATTCCCTAGTCCATCTGGAGATTCAAATCAATGTAAGGTGGACCTGAACCCTAACTAATATGTGTAATAAAAAGTAGATAGAGTAACTATAACCTAATTCCATAGGCGGTAACAATCATTTAGTATAGGACCCTCACCCCAATTACATACGGGTACCACTCAGTTGGTAGGGTACCCAAACCAAGTTCCTTAGGGGTAAAAATCCATGGGTGGAGGACCCACATCCTAATTCTATATGGGGTACCACTTAGTATATAGAGGACCCTCACCATAATCTCCATTGGGGTTAACAACTCGGTAGGTAGATACAAGACCAACATCCAAGTTCATGGGGGTGGGGTCCCTCTCTGATGACCATACATTATCACAACAATCTTTAACCCACCTCCACTTAAATAGGAATTGCGATATGTAAAAAATTAATTGTGTCTTAAAAGACACCATGGATTCAACCATCTCATTATATTCAGAAAAAACCATGATTATAGGCTACACACGATCCAAGATCTGAGTCTAAATAAAGAAGATACCCATGTTTGATGTTTCTTGAAATAGAATGTTGGGATACATGGTGTTTAAGGGGACACACATAGCTCGTGGCCCCGCTCCATTGATTGGGTGTGACATTCCCAACATACAGATAACATCCCATGTATCCCTATATTTTATGCCACATCTACTTGGTTTCATGCCTATGCTCCATGGTCGTGTTCATGTATCTTTCCCATATCTATGTATCATGCTCATGTATGTGTACTCTGAAACATGGCACATGACTAACCATTCCTAAGACTAGGTAATTCAATATTACATGTCGGTTCTCCATCATGATGGTCACACAACATGTCTGGGTCCCACATATTTTGTTAAACTATTATCATAGAAAACCTTATACATCACTTCCATATTGTCACATGTCATATTTTCTTGTGAACTACATTTCGTATAGATATAACTTTTTTTAATAACATATTTCTCCTTTTGGTTATTCCATATATTGCTCATATTCAAAAGATCTCACCTCAAACCACCCTAGAATGGACGATCTTGCTTCATCTGGTGATTCTACCCCTCCAATGGTTGGAAAAAAAACCTCAAACTATTCCCCCATGAACCATCCCATACTATCGTCACCCCACAGTGGCCCCACATCACCACCATCTCTGGTTTTGATTCAAATCAATAAACCAAACACTAAAAACATGTGAATAATACAAACTCATCCATAGTTTTTCATTCCTTTCATCACACATGAATCTATAATGGTTTTGGGTGTCTAATCATGCTTGGTCCTACCCAAAAATGTTGAATCATGACCGTAATGTCCAAAAATGACTAAAATGAAGAATAAAGAAGGAAATTAACAAAAATATATGGTAATATATCATTTTCCATGGTTTATTGGAAAAAATCATATTTGCGGGGAACAGGTTGAGAAAATTTGTTAAATAGATTAATTTCAATACATAGGCACCTTCATACTCTTACAATTGCTGAAAATGAAGAAATATAATAATAATGCTGAATAAAAATCAACCAAATGAGGCATAATTCACAAACTATGAGTTCTATAAGTATTTTTAACTTTCTTCATCTATAACGCCCCGAACCTAGTTATATATAGTTGGTTCTTTATTACATAACATTGGCATGGTACAAGGAATCATGTCCAAAAATGCCGATCAGTTTAGTATTATTGGAAACAAGATACATACATAAGTTCAACATTAAAACTTGAAAATAAATACTACACTAATTTATTTCTTTAAAAACATACAAGCCTCCTATATTACACCTACAAGTCACACATATCTAACTTCTTCATATCCTAGGAAAATGAATCATAAGAAAGGGGTGAGCTCAAATCCTCAGTAAGGGTATGTAATACAGTGGAAGATAACATAATCATTCGGCATGATGACTAATTCAAAACAAGTTCCATTACAAATGATAAACATGAACACTTTATGAAAGTAATATGAGCTGAGTAAATAATTCCATAATAAATCATATTCGTGGGTATTATTCTAGTCGAATAATTGTATGAACAATCATTATTATTTTCATAATGAGTTAATGTATAATTCTCTAAATTCTCAAACATTTTGTCAAGGCCTCGGCCAGGACGTCTAAAAATGATTAAGGCCTCATCCAAAACCATATATCAAATTGGGAAAGGCTTGGGCCAATTCCATGTTTTATAGTCTCATGAGACCTACCGATGCACTGAGGAGCTATAGCAGGATCAACCCATCATATACTATATCTAATACATTCCTCGTATGAAAAGGTTGAAACATAAAATAAGCATTCATATTAAAACATGCATACAAAATGTCAATGCATTAACCACAAACCATGAATGGTATAAAAATAACACATCCATAGTCAAACATTTCACAAAACCATCAATAGAATATGGAATATTTGTATCATAATAAATCAACTTCAAATAAGTTTAAAATCCATCAATTGTTGTTGACATAGATGAAATGATAACTATTAGAAAGAAATACCGCATTCTATTTTGTAAACATTTAAGAGAATAATAATTATAAATAAATAATAAATTGAAAATATTTTTTTAATATATTAAGGGAATCATCGATTATGTTATAATGATGGAAAATATCAGCACCCGCACTATAATTTAAAAAACATTCTTGCCTTAATTTTTTCGAAATGTTCATAACATACCTTGTTTGGATCAGGATGCAACGATTTTATTCAAAACATATAAGTTCAAATAAGGGAATAGATGAATTTAACCCATAGTCTAGAAAATAGTAAAAAAAATTTAAAAATTTTTTTTATGAAAACATTGATGTGGATGACAAAGATTTCCCAGTTGATACTTATGTAAAAACAACCATGGATAATAAAGAGATTTTGAAATTAACCATTACCTTATACTTTTCCTTAATCAATGGTATGTTAACCTCTTGTATAACAGTTAAAATATTGTTATTAAATTATAAAATAAATATATACATAAATATGATAACATATATAATCCTCTAATATTGCTTTGTTAATAATATTTAAGTAGTATCATCATTTCAAGTGTTAACTGATTCGTTTTCCTTTATATGCATGCTTACGTAAGCAATGTTTGTTATGGATAGGATTTATTTTATTCATATACAGAATTATATTATGTTTATAAACATTATTTTTAATCATAAAATGAAAAATATTCTTGAATTATTACGATGGGGAATGATTCTTATGGCGTTCGTGGAGACGGTAATCCGTATGTACGCACGAGCGATAATATAATTATATTGATGGTGAAATCATATGAAATTGGATGGTAAATAATATATAAATAATAAGTAACATTTTATATTTATTATTTACATCATTTATACTCATTATTATACCAATCCAAATAATGAAATGTATGATTAACAAACTACACCACGATGTGAAGACAGTAAGCTGTCCGTACGCACGTATGGTGACTTTGTCGTTCATATGATGGATAGAATAATGAATATGGTAGTTATATTTTTATAATTACATATTAATATTTAGATTATAATATATTTATTATTTTAGGATGAAAAATAAAAAGAAAGAATAAGTGGAAGAAGAAAACAACATGAAAGAGATGATAAAATATTTACCTCTTTTTTGGGTTCTTCAGTTAGATTTCTTCAAAAGGGATCTGTAGGATGGCTTTATGAACAAAACAAGGCCTTTAAGATGAAGGGAGGAAATTTGTTAGGATATTTGGGGAGGATTTGGACGAGCCAAATGGATTTGGTGGTGTGAAATTAGGATAATGGGAAGTTCCCTTTTATAAGAGAGGTGAGTGTCACTTTTGTAAAAGCTTGAAATATTATTTTATAATAAAATCGTTTTCTATTTCGAATGGCTCCAGAATGATTTATTTAGAGAATAATATGGGGATGGGTTAATGAAATCTTATCCAATAGGTTTTAGATAGGTTTAGTTCACCATATTATCCTTATCGTTTAGATTTAACTCTTAGCTAAATAGTTTGACATTTACCATGTCTCTTTTTATTTCTATATTATATGGCCAATAAACATACTATAATCTTCCAAGAGAATCCCAAGTGCTTCATTATTAATATATAAAACCTTATCTAAGTATTTTTTCCAAACCATAGATTTTTTTGAATATTATATAAATTAATAATACATTTTTGTTTTAAAAACTCAATCATGTCAATTTTGACACTATTTAGTGTTTGATTTTTTTTGAAATACCTTAAAACATTATCACTTAGAATAAAATTTATTTAAATAACCATAAAATGTCATAGTAACATAAAAATTATTATAATTAATCATAAGTTTCAATTTACATTTATATGGATATTTATAATATCTATTATTTTAATATTTCATTAATAAGGTAATTATTGCGTCATCATTGTGTCATAAATAAATTAAATTATTAAATGTCTAAAAATTATAAATAAAATTCCATTATGAGTGAAATATTTTTATGTTCCTAATGAATATTTATTGTCTGATATATAATGTGTGTATCCCTATATGAAAAATGGTTTAGTTATTTAACTTTGCATTTAACTCTTTTAACTCTTCAGTAAATAAAATAATAATAAATGTCTTAATCTAATCCATGTGGACCAAATTGGATCATATTTTCTCCCAATGGTTTTTTTGGACTAATTACACTTATAAAATAGATTTAGGACATCTCTTAGGGTAATTTTGATATCATTTTTACCCTATTTACTTTTAACCGTCATAAATAAAAGTCAAAAGTTAATATTCACCAAAAAAAATCATCTTATTGAAAACAATTTTTCTTTCTGATATAAACCATGTCTCTTATATTTTTGAAATTCGACTATTATAATCTGTAAAATTATGTTTTATAAAAATTTGTAAATCCTCCTAGTAGGTGGGTAAAATATGGTAAAAAGTACAATAAAATTTTTATATATCTAAAATTATTATAAAATGACTCCAATGAATTACATTGACTTATATAGGTATTATATATCTATTTTTAACAAAAATAAATAAAAATAAAATAAATAATTATTTAAATAAGAATTCAGGTTAAACCAAAAATGCATTGTTTTTCACTATTCATCAAAATTGAATGTTTTTTGAAAAATACCAAAAATTTACCCTAAGATAGTTTCGATATTCCGAATTCAAAAAAATGAAATCAATTTTGAAAAATTAAGTATTTAAAATCTCAAAACGTGTGTATTACTATTCATAATGTCTAGTTTTATTGGTCGTGGTGTATTAGAATATCAAAGTTGTGTACAATGCAAGGTATTGAATTATTCAAAGGGAGACGTGTCGTGGAATCGTGGGGTGTTACATCATCAAAGATTATACTCTACAATAAGGAATGTGAGTCATTAGTTTTGTGTTTTCTTAGTGTTCATGAATCCAAAGTCTCTTCAATGTCTGATAATAATTTTCCAATGAAGTATGGAGAGAACCAATAAATTCTCCTTGCAATTATGTGGATAAAACAATAGAATTTAGATTAATGGTTTTATATAGATGAAATAATAATTAGGTTAATTATTTAGATAAATATTTTTTTCCTTTAACTAAAGGCACCCTCCCATGGTTTCTTTTGTCCAAATATCATGTGACAATATATTATATGTCGTGGCTAAGATATAACTCTCATTATAGACTCAATCGTGATATCATTTTTTTGATTTGATATCCTATTTAATTTTTTTCTCATTTTCAATAATAAAATGCGAACATGTAATATAATATTTATTTATAATTTTTATAAAAATAATTCTGGGAACCCTAAGCCTCAGAATTACATGTTTTCTTATTGCTGGCCTCCAAAAATTCATCTACAGATATTTTAATTTCCTAGAAAGAAAAAAATCAAGTTATCTATACATAAAAATATGACTAATATGGATAATGTAAATTAGATAGTACTGATTACCTCAGAACTGATTACTGATTTATTAAAAATATGATTTATTCTATTATTTAGGGTCTTTAGAAATGTTTTGGATTTAAGAAATATATCTAATAATCTAGGTTTTATTTTTAGAATATGAAAACATATATCTTTTTTATATAATTTCAGGTTAATTTTTGTAATTAACATATTTTATGATAATACTTGATATAGGTATTTACAAGATTGGTATAAAAAAATTTAAGAACAACATTATTTTATATATTGGGATTAGTGTAAATTTAAATTTTAAAATTTATGTTACCTTACTTTTATATTTTACACTTTTTAAAGATTATATGTTTGACCATTTAAGGAAACGTTTTAGATAAAATATGCTTACAGATTTAGAGAATAAGATATTAATTCACCATATCTAGATTCATGCATATTGGACAAATTGTCCTAACCATTTTCTTTTTTTATAATTACTACTGATAGTATGAGTGATTTTTCATTATTTTAATGATATTTTTCTCACACAGTACTTCAGTCAAAGAAAGTTCAACTTCATTTCATTGAGAAATATATGATGTAGTAATTGATAAAATATCTACAAAAGTATGATACTCTTTTTATGAAATATCATGAAATCATGTGAGTATATATTTTCATAAAAATTCCCCAACATTAGTAAATGTTAATGAAAATAATATTTTGTCTTATTACTATCATTACTGATGATATCAAAAACGTTTTAAGAGTAATTTTATTTATGGATTTCGAGTCTTTATTTCACATGACTGGTCATAATCTTGTGATCATCGATCTGTGTCACTATCCATCATTATTTTGACATTACGATTTTCATTCATTTCCATATAATCACTAAACACTTCTTCCCTCATATTTGGAAACCTAATATCTATTATTCCATATACCTTTCACACATCACGTTTTCTTATTTTACAAGGATGTTTTGTTAACTCTTCTTAAAATTTGGGATTCCAACTATGTTATTTTCAAATTTTAAACCCTTTATCTCCATGAAAATGATCAAATTGAAAGTATGCTATATATATAAGAGGGTAGAATATAACACCATGAAATTTTCGGAAATAGATTCATCAAATAAATGTAATAATTTTAATATTTTGTGTTACACACAACACACTATTTATATTGAATTACATTATACACTAGTTTTATTATTATATTACACAGATAAATCATTTTACCTTCCTCTATAAGAATCATTGATTTTATCATTCACTACACGAAACATAGAGTTAAAAAAACATGACATTCTATTAAAATATTATAATTTATGATGATCTTTATTATATAGATATTGGAAAAGAGTTTATGATTAGTATTAACTAAATTATGAAAATATATTGGACTATATTCATATATTATTTTTTATTAGAGACATATTAATTATAATTGAAAGAAAAACATTTTAAAAAATGGAAATATTTATTTTTGATAATCTCTTTTTTGGGCACTAACATGTTTTACATCAATAAATTAATAAAATAAATTTTAATAATTGATGTTAAATAAATATATATACTATATATTAAATAAAATTTATACCCCTTGTCTTATGAGTATTCTATATATTATATATAAATATAGAAAATTTTATTCTTAAAAACCATGTCTTTGAAAAAAACAGTTTTGTTTCCATTTAGAATTTTTTAAAATATTAATGAATTCTATGTTTTAGATATATTATAAACAAAAACATTTATTTATTTAAATAATCATTCCAACATTATATTATGTGTAAGTGCATATAATATTTCAAGAAGTTAAATTTATCGATTAATAGTGATTGTTAATAAGAATTTTAAATTCTATTAAAGAATTTAAATACACCTAATAGTTTTATTTCTTAAAAAAATTAATAATTTGTTTAATTATATTTATATTAACCCAATTCATGTCATTGGAATGAATCTCATAATTTTTTTTTGATATAAAATATTTTTCATCTATTAAATATTTTTTCCTTGGAAAACTGGCTCTTTATCATGTCTGTCAGATTCATTATAAATTCAAATTTTCCGCTTTTGGGAATGGGATTTTGAAATATGGATTTCTTATTTCGAATAAAAGTAATTTATATTACATAAAATGGTGAAAATAATTTTTTACCATGATGAATAGTAAACAAAATATTTACCATGATTAATGTAAAAATGTGTTTATAATGTATTTGAACTAAAAAGGTAATGGAAAATGATGAACTAAAATATTTCCAACACCCCTTCACTAGTTATATTTTAAAAATATCTATTTTATTTTCTAGAATTGTATAATTAAGCACATTCTGACATGAGAAAAATGTGTGTACACATTTTTATTTTCAAAAACTACATATGTGACACTCATCTATCTTATAAAATACACCCTATCACCACTTCCCTTCACACATCCAAAACCATTTGGTTCAACCAAGCCGTGCCCAAATCACTTTATTATATAGCGTAATAGTTTTTGATTTTTCCTCTATCTCCTTAAATTTTTATTAAAACATTATGATATAATAGCTCATCATATTCTATATACTGAGATGTTTTTATGTTAATGGGGTTATCTATAACTATCTACTCTTCCATTAAAAGGGGTACAAAATCATCATTTGCGTTTATAGAGGACTACCACCCTCGAAAAATGATTTTATTCTTTTCCCCCTAATCCACTATCACAGATATAAATAATGAAAGTTTTATTTTTTATATAAGATATATTTTATATTATTATGAATATTGAATCATGATATCACATTTAACATCAAACATCATAGTCTGTGGAATGATTATAATGTCATTCATGAGTACGACAGACTTCCGCCTCACAAAGAGATTTGATTAGTTATTCGCGTATTATTTAAATAGAAGGTAATAATTATGGGAGTAGTGAATATATGTGATATATATGACCTAAAATTTATTCTTGAATTATAATATATATTTTTTCTTTTCTTTCATTTATTCTTCCAATTAAATGGAAACAATGTTCATGCGTACATATTGACTAATGTCTCCATGAATGGTGTAATTCATTTTACATCACAAAAATTTGAAAACTTATATAAATAAATATATAAATAATATATATGATTTTTAAGTCTTGATTTACCTGATATATTGTATGACACCATGATCAATGTAAGAAGATAAAAAATTCCAAAACAAATCACACATTTAGTACCTGAAAAAATATTTTAATATGGACTATTTAAAAAATTAATAATAATGGTTCATAAGTAAAAAATATATGGTAATATATATATATATATGGTTTTAATTTAATTAAAATTAAATGAAATTTATTATATAGTAGGTTCTATCATGTATGAAGGATGGTGAGACTTAATGTAAAGGAATTTCATCAAAATCTAACTTTTGTTTGGGACAAATGATATGTTATGCGCTGATCATCATCAATGAGGAGTATATAATGTCCCATTAAAATATTATATAATTAATATAATTATATAAAAGATATTTTAGTTATATTATTCATTTTTAAGAGGGGTTATGATTAAAAGGATTATTAAAGTAGTAAGATATTTTTTTATAACTATTAATTTTAGTGACACACTAGAAATATTAACCACATGTTTATTTTGTGTGGTGTATATAAATACCATGAATTTATTTTATGAAAATTACCCATAATTATTGTTTTTAAGATATCAATATTTGGATCTCAATTTCATGGTTTTATTCTTTCTAATATTATGAATGAGGTAAGGTATTTCAATCATTATTTTCCTTTCATGATATAAATGTGATGTTAGAAACCTATCTTATTTTATGAGGTTCATATACAACCCCAAAAATATGTTATATCCTGAATTTATTACTTGTGATAATATTTTATATTTTTTAATGGTAATATTTTATGTGTAAAACAATTAAATGTTACCAATGTGGTGAAGATATTTTGTTACAGTCTCATCATTTATTAGGATTCTTTATGATTATTTTTCTAATGATAATATATTATTACATATCTATAGATAAGTTAATTAATTTTCTTCTCCTTTTTTATTTCATGATAATACTTGATTTTATATACTCAATAGTTTAAAATAATGTTTCTATGAAAAAGTATCTTTATTTATATCTACCTTTGAATCCCCATATTCATTAGAAAATAATGTTTTCTAAAAGTATTTTTATATTTTCTTTAGTATTCTACAAATAATTTGTTAAATAATTTTTTTTTATTTTTTAAAACAATCATAATGAATATTCTTGTTATTTTCTAAATAATTCACAGTCTTATTTTTCTTAAAATGTAACAGGAATCATTATTTTAAAGTGTATGACATCAACATAACTCACAACCATCATGAAAAGACATTTCATTTAATCTTCCTTTATAATCCTCTATTTTTTTCATGGAAAATTATTTTTTATATAGTTTTATGTATTTAATAAAAATATTTGTTTAAGGTTATTTTCCACAAGATATTTTTTAAAATATATTTGATGTTTCCATTATAATAATTCAATGATATTTTCAAAGAAAATTATGTTTATAATTACTTCTATATTAAAAATTTTAATTCAGACATGAAATGAAAATTTACTTAAAAAAAGTTTTTATGTTATTTATTGCGATTCCTTTATATAGTTTCATGGTTATTTTGATTTTATAGGTCTATAAAAAATTTATCATTTTAATTTTTTTTAATGTAGAAAGATTATTTTATTCATGAAATTATTCAAATAATCTGTCAATATAATTTTCTATCTATAATGGAATATGATGTTGTTGCATATGATTTATTGGTTATATGATCCACATATGTAATTCTTGTAATTTCTCTTAATGGTTTATGATTATAATGGGATTAGGTTTGTGAAATGTATTCCTTATCCTCATGTTATATGAAAGGGAAATGCTATATTAAACCTTTTTCTTTTACCTAGATATTATTTTATTAAGTAATGAAAATATTATGAAACATGGCTCTTTTATATTGGTTATGATATGAAAAATTATTTATAAAACCCATTTCATTTATTTGTTTTGGACATGATAAATTTTTTACAATTACAAGGAACACATATTTATTATTTTCTTTATCTGATAGGTGGGACCTACATCTCTTTATAAGAAATTATATAATGATTTATATCTCAACATAATGATATGATTTTAATAGGGATTCATCTTGATTGAATAATGAAATTTTTCTACTTTGATGGTCCTCATAGTGAATCATGACTACAATTATTGTTTGGTGTGTGAAACCAGTATAATTTGATATCCTTAGAAGTGCACCTTTACTTCTATAGAAATGACACAATTATATATCATATTATAATTTTATACTCTCATAGATATTGTTCTTTAAATTACATATTATTTATTTCTTAGGAAATTCCAATCATTATCCATTAAATAATGATTATTGTCATTCATATGCAGGGTATGATTTTTATATTTTATATTTATCTTCTCATACATTTATCCTCACATTATAATAATATATATCCCTTGATTACCCTTACTAATAATTTGATATCAGCATTCCTTATGTTTCCTTTCCCTTGGGATTGAAGAATTGTTTTTGTTGGGTATTTCTAAGAAGATTTATTTATTATATGATATTCATTAGATATATTGAATATAATTCAAGAAATAAATTTTTTTTGTGCCTAGAATCCAAAGGAACTGTACCATTATGATCATTAGATTATTTTTTTATTAATTTAAAGAATATTTATATGAACAATATAATATCTATGTATGAAAATATTTTTTCACATTAGTAATTTATATTAATATGTTCTTGAAATATTTTTTTAAAATGTTCATGTTCATTGTATAGTTGTTTGAATTTCATTCATGGATGTCATCAGTAAAAGGTAAGAGATTTTTATAATGTAATTTATTAATTGAGATAAGTATGAATGAGTTTTCATTTTTGTAAATTTATATTATTTTTATTTTAAAACACCTATAATTTCATCCCATATTATTTTTAATGTGTTTTATATTTTCTCTTACCATGTCACTTCCCCTGTTATTTATAAATAACATAATCAGCTTCTTATAAGAGTTACTGATGATGTATCTAGTTTTTTATAAATATATATTATTCTCGATTCCAATTTGAAATATTTAATCAATTATATATCCATATATAAATATATATCAATTTTTTCATTAAGGATATTTATGTTGTCGTTAAATGTATTTTCATATTTTTGAATTTAATATTTTGAATGTTTTAAAAAAATCATTTTTTATTGATTTATATTTTCATTCCAAAATAATCCATATAATCTATTTCTAACATTTTTTAGTGTGAAGGAATATCCAAGTATTATTCATTTATTTATGTTTATATGACATAATCTCTATGTTTTTATGTTTTCCAAAATATATATTTATACCATTTAAAAATATATTTACCCAAAATATATAAAAAATGTTAAGGATGGTTCTTTTTATTTAAATATATAAATATGAATTCTAATATAAATGTATTTTTTATCCAGGATAAAATCCAATAATATATATTGCGATTCACTAAGAATATTTACTAATTAATTGATCATCCATTTTTCTCTTAATGGTATAAGATAATTTGATATGTATTTTTTCATTACAATTATGTCCTTTGGACTGATTAATTATGAAATGATTGAATATTAACTATTTTTATGTTTTTATAGAACAAATATATGTGGATTATCATTATGTAATGGGTGTGTCTATTATGGACTTCTTTTCAATTGTGCATTTTTTTATATATTATAAGAATATAATTTTTTAGGTTTTTGGTACCATCCTAAACTATGATCCACTTAAACTGTGTTCCGAACCGGGGGGGCACATGGCCTCTGGCCCAACTCCCCATAAGCTAGTGGTTGTCAGCTTTTAGCAATATTGTAAAGGTGGTATAGTGGGAATACACTACACTCATCTCAATAGGTCAGAAAAGAGAAAAATAATTACATTATATTTTCTTAATAATATGTAAATAGTCATAATATATATTTCCAAAAGGATAAATAACAGAGTAGGTGAGTGATAATATCAAAATCCACAATGAACTGTCAGAAATATGGACTTGTGGAATACTGATATACAAAAGGGGAATGTGGGATAGACAGATACAATCATTATATATAAAAATTTCAGAAATGAGAAAAATATTCTCCCCTAAATTCTCAATCATATGCTCAGCCCTATACTCTTATGCTCCAACTATGTGTAAAGCACATCATTATCCCAATGTAGTTTTCTTTCATTATTAGTACATATAGACAACTTGTCTACTTTGGTACCAAAGGCGGACTGAGTATGGTGTGAGATAAAATCCATATTTGACAAAACCAATATTTTTACAGAATTAATGAAAAAAAATTTAATATATAAAAATTTGTAGGTATACATAAATATAAAATAATTAGGAATAATAAATCATAGGTCGGATCTATTTCCTAATGGAAATATGGTGGATCTACCTGCTATGGTTCATGAAAAAAAGTTATTTTGATAATTAACTATGTATATAGTATTAATATATATATATATATAGTTTTATAGTCCATCCACCTATATAGACCATGTCGGTGTGGAGGAATGTGGCTATATACCTAGAACACTATGTGCTCGCTTGAATGGGGAATAAAGTAGACATCCATAACCTATCTAAATGATTATCTTCACTCAAAAATAGGATATGTTCCCTGGATCTCATAATGGGTGGGAGATATCATGATAATCACCATTAGATTTTTTTCTTCTATTTTACAATAATTCCCATAATTATTCATGGTATAGATCCAAAAAACCAAGAATAAAATGCACCAAAAACAAAATAATTAAATATTAACTCATGGGATTTTCCAAAAATGATGATAATAAAATTATGATAAATCAAATATATGTTTAATAAGATATTAATTTTGGAATTAATGAACTCATTCTACATATCTATGACATTATTTTCAAGTACATATTTCTTTCAAACATAAGTTAAGGGACTACATCTCAACCTCTAATTCATTGATTTGTAATTGGTAATTTGAACGTAATAATTTTTTGTGTTGTATCTACTACCCCCTTGATATTTTTTTTCTATTAAAAAAATTTTAAGTATCCTTATTTATTTTATAATACATATGATTATTTTCTAATCTGTAAACAATTTTTACATACGATGTTAACTCTGAATGTTTTTTAAAAAATGGAAAATATTGATAATTCTATATCTGCTACTTAATACATAAATTTTGGAAATTTATATTATTCAGGAATTAAATATATTTATGAAGATTGATTTGGAATTTCAGTGATTAGTGGGTTCTGACATCATAGACCCCCAAGCCTTTAACAAATCTCATGAAACAAAATATTTGGTGACTAACACATAACATTTAATTCTATGAAGAATCAGATGGGTTTCTACCCATAGACATAATTTAACACCCCAGGTAAATAAAGAATATGACATTTTTATATTTATCCATATTTGTTAATAAAATATTAATATTACTTTAAAGGGAACTCTATGCTTGATGGCTTACCCAATACGCAACAACGAGTTCCTTTGAAATCTTACGTTTCACTCTAATAATAAAACAATTTTATTTTAAATGGTAGTTAACACCTAGAAATTTTAATGACGAGATTGAATAGAACTAACTACAAAATGATTATATATGTTTTTCAAATATTTTTACTTTTTACAATAAATGTTAGAGGATTAAAAATGAAAATTAATCCAATTTTAAGCATAAATCTTCTAATATTCATTAAAAGGTCGATTATCCTCCTTTTGATGGAGAACCCTTTTTAAATATACTTTTGACAATTTTATATGTTGTATTTGAAAAAATAAAATTCTTCTTTATAATAGAGACATCATAATTTACTTTGTGTAAATTTATTGTATTTTTCCAATAAAGTTCATTTTTTTATGAATAGTGAAAAATGTTGTATTCAAAACCTCTTTTTAATCTAATTTATTTATATGATTATATTATATTTTGATTTTTTTTTAAAGTTAAATTAGAATATATTTTTACCACTTAATTCAATAGTGGTCATTGGAATTAATTTCACTTTGAAATAGGACTTAAACTAGTGTCAATCTTTTGATATATATTGTTTCATAAAAACACGCTATTTATTCTGACAGCGGGAATTAATTATTAAATTAATTAATGTAACTTATATTTTTTTAATTTTGTAAAATATACATCATTTTTGAATTAGGAATCTCAAATATATCTTAGGGTGAATTTTTGGTATTTTTCTGAAAAACTTCAATTTTTGATGAATAGTGAAACCACTAAGTGGTACTTAAAAAAACTGATTTTTCGTTTAAATGAAATTTTACCACCTCTGTGTTTTGAATTTCAGAAATACAACATACATGGATTTCATTAGGAAGTAAAATTTGGTTCAATGGGATTAAAATAATTTTTTGGTGAATAGTAACTTTTATGTTTTTAATCGCGATTAGAGGTAATTAGTGTAATTTAAGGTAAACATAATGTTTTAATAATATGAAATGACCTTGAAACATGTCCTAACCTTATTGGATGTGTCATGGACGACCTATACAATCCCTGGGTCAACTTGGGGACCCCATGGAGCCACATTGGTAGGAAAATTACATTAAAAGCTTTTTATTTAATGTTAAAATAAAAATGTCACAAACATGTGTTGTTTTACTAAAACAATTTTTAAATGGGGTTATATAAGTCATATTTTTTACTATAAATATTAATTATAAAGATAAAAAGATTTAATAAATCATTATTTTTTAATAATTTTTAGACAATAAATAAATTAAATTATGTATGACACCATGATGATGCAGTGATTACCTCATTATTTAACGATTTAAATAAAATGACAAGATAGTGTAAAATCTAAGACCTAAACATGTCAAAAACCTATTTTATGGATGGATTTATAACTATTATCACCTTATCCTAGAAATATATAATTTTGGGACCTTTAAAATCTGAAAATAATTTTATAATAAAGTAAAAGTTTATAACTTTCAATAGTGTCCCTCCTCTCCTCTTATAAAAGGCCCCCACCTCTACCACATTACCCACACCTCTCAAGACTTTGGATAGGCCAACCCCTTCACATTTTATCTCTACACATCCCTCTCTTCATCATTGAAGCCTCACCTTTGGGAAGAATCCTTTCCAAGGAAGCCTTTGAGCTCAATTCAAAAAGAGTTACCCGATTTAAAGGTAATGTCTTCCCTTGTATTCTTTTGTTTTATTTTGCTTATCCAACCCTCTAAACTCTTTTTATTCCTTTATTTTGTAACAACAAAAGTATCTTCAATATACTAGGATGTTTTTATGTGAAAGATTATAGCTACACTTACACACACCTTCGTCTAATGGTTAAAGAACATACTGTTTCTGTGAATGGCGAATTTCTGCCTAACGAAACGATGATTGTTCAATATTCTCTTAATACCTTTCATGGTTTACATTATGATGTCTCTATATTATATATATGATATATATGGTATTTATGTTTTCTATATGCTTCTGAATTTTATATTTAAATAATTCCTTTATGCTTTTCATGTTGTGCAAATTCGATAATTTCATACGAGAAAGTGTGGACTACAACCCGCTCAAGTGATGTGACTCGTTCATGCAATACATGTAATGTATAAAGAATGAAATTAATGAACATATGTGACCTATATAACATATATATTATACTGGAATTATAATATATATATCTCTCAATTATTTTTAATTCCATTAATATGACAAAGGAATGAAAGTAGCGTTCATGCGTACGTACGGCCTACTGTCTCCATTAACGGTGCATTTCATTTCTTTTTATCTCCAAATGTTATGGAGTAGTATAAAATGAATATTTACTAGATATATATGATATTTAAATAATTAATACTATTCTGGAGATGATTTACTTATAACTACATGGACAATTATTCTCAAACAAGTTCATTTTTGACTCATGTACCAAACCTCAAAAAAAATGTCTGATATGAACTCACATTATTAACCAATTATTATAACATTATAATATGTGATATGAACATAATAATAATCTTTAAAATAGTTCATTAATCAATTATAAATTTACCAAAGTTTATTATTCAGGAATATAATGAAATGAACAAGACAAGTCAGACTTGATGTAAGGGATCCAACCTCTCTCGTTCTTTTTAAGTACTCTCTTTTAGGTAATTTCTTATAAGCTCATCATTATTATGCTTGGGGGTGTTATTTTAAATTCATAATACTGTAATTTTTTTGTTAATATTATTAAAGACACTATTTGATCTCATAAATCAATTTTTTGATGTTTTAAGTGGCGTCGTTAGGCTGCTGAGTTTTCATAAGGGATTTTTCATCTCACTTTTATTCCTGTGAGATTTATGCTACATTTTACACCATTTTCATTTGAGTGGTGTATGTACTTACCATTATTCTACTCTTGGTGTAATATAATTTCGTATATGGGTATTTACATCAATTTTGTATAGTCCTTCTTTAATGGGGTGTACGTTTCGGATGTTACCCAACTGGGTAAGGGAATATTTCACCCTCCTCATTTTAAAATATCTCTTTTTTAGGTATTTTAATCTTATTATGATGGGATATGTTCTTATATATCCTTATTGCGATAAATTTTATGTCCAAGTGATGAGATACCCCTTTTTATCTCTCATCAACTCATTTTCTAAATTTTGAAGTGATGCCGTTAGGCTGTCAAATTTTTGCAAGGGAACTTCTTAACCCAATTTTGATTCTTTGGGATAAACTTGTACTCCTTGAATATGTAGTTCTATGAATATGTGTGAATAACCTATGATTTTTTTATACTTAATCTCCACTTATATTTGGTGTATTCGTTTGTCACACATAATTATGTAATTGATTTATCCTTAATCCAAGGATACCATCTTTTTAAGGGGCTTCCTCTCAGTCTCCTTTCATTGAGGCATATTTTGTTTTATACACAACTTTCTTTTATATGGTTTATAAACCCCTTTGACTTTTACGTTTATTCAAAAGTAATCTTTTTTATACGAATTGTTTACTAAATGACAAAAGGGAATGTTTTTTTTGTCGTACGTATGCGGCGACAACGACTTCTTCGCCGCCATGACCATTATTTGAGTTTCGGCTTCCTCTACAAGCCATAACCTAACTTTTTTTAAAATGAAAAATAAATACAATGTATTACTTTTCTTTTTTTTTTGTATTGAAAATGGTTTTTATAATGGATTTGTTATGTCAATATATTTAAGTGATATATTGTGATCAATGTGTGGGAATTTTTTCTTTCCATTATATTTTATTTATGTGTTATGATTTTATAATGGTACTTAGACATTTGACAGGTGGTTACGTGATAAACCATATGACGGGTGGTGCCGTGAATACCAGGACGGGTGGTTACGTTTATAACCTCTAATGCATTGGTTATAGAAGTCAGTCGTATGTCTATTCCATTAAGTATGTGTGGAAGTCGACCGTATGGTTATTCCATTTAAGTATGTTTATGTCCCAAGTTACCTTTATATGTTATATGTTCTTTATATGGGTTTTATGGTAATCTTTTGGTTACAAAAGGGTAATTAATGGTCTTTTATTTAAGTGAAGAGGTTTTACTACATCATAAAGGTGAAAAGTATTACCTTGGTAAAGTACTCATGGTTTACTTGTTGTTTTGAAAAGCTAAAAGTTTTCCTTCTTTGTGTATCCTTTAGTGGGCTTTTTATTCTCATCCCATTTTTTTGAAATTCTTTCCACAGGACTTAAAGATCAATATGGTCAAGGATGGGATCAAGGAAAGACATTATATCTAAAACATGGAACTAGACATGATTCTTTTTAAGTGTTTTTTTCTTTTATTGAAACTTAGTAGAAGTGTCTACTATGTAATCTTTTGAGAACTAATAGTTATGACCTAATTCTCTAAAACTCTATTCCTGAAAAGATTCTCTATGTGAATAACTCATTTAATTCACGATTATGTAATGTTTAAGGCCAGGGAATTATAGTTGGTATCAGAGGTCGGTCTAGATAACTTTAGAGGTTAGGGTATTTTCTAAGCATAAGTGACATTACCATAATGTTTAAGATTTCAGAAAGAGTCCTAGTTTCAGATAAAGTGAATGAGTAAGTATATCTTAGTGTTTATATTCCTCATTAGTACATGATGGTTTTGTTGATATACTCATACTGACCATTTTGGTTTTAGTAAATGGCTGGATCTAGTAGGCACCAAAGTAACCGTGGATGTGAAGGAAACTGTGACAGTTTTCTGAGCGAGAAACTGAATTATATGGGAGCTGCAATGAGAACTCTTGTGTTTATTCTCAACCAACTATTTGGAGTCATAATTGACCACCTAAACATTGGTGATTTCTATAATGCATCATATACGTGAGAAACAAATCCCTAAGGAACTACAGGTAATAATCATAAAGGTATGTGTGTTCAAAAACCTACGTGTCAAAGATGTGGAAAGTAACACCTAGGAAAATGTTTCAAAGGGACAGAAATATTCTATAGATGTGGATATGAATGTCATAAAGCAATAACCTTCCATGGAAAAAGGAAGCATCCAGTTGACTCAAGTAAAGGGAATGATGTTCTTTCTGAGGGATCAATTAAATGTTTTAAATGTGGTGTGCATGGTCATTATGTAAACACATGTCCTATGAAGATGTTTTGGGAATGGGATCACCAAGATCATACAAATATTCGTTTACCAATACCTAATTCCATTCTGATTGAGGATGAAGAAACTGGCAATGACCAATCAAATATATGGATTATTTCTTAACATTTGTTTTCCTATTTTGGAATCATAGGATATAATTCATGATTTTGTTTTTAGGAAATAAGTATTTCAAAATAAGTTGTAAAGGAATGGTTAATGTATCATGAAGAATGTTGCATGAGTAAGAAGTCAACATATAAGGGCTTCAAGAGTTATAGTGAAATTCATAAGAGTATTAAGTCTCTTTTGATGATGGGGTTACATAAGAAGCCTTTTTATAGTATGTGTAACCCTGATGTTTGATATATGAAACTTTTATTCAAGGAATAGTTATCTGTTCTTTTGTGGACATAGTTATAAAGAACCATTTGAGTTTATTGATCCGTACATTTGAGGTAATTATGGGTTACTATATGTTATGAAGGAAAGTTAAAGGCATGAGATAAAATTGAGGTTAAATTATGTTATAGTTATTTTTGATGATTTTATCTCTTTTGGGGAATGATTTGAGAATTATATAGTTTGGAAAAAGGACAACATGCAGACCATGTGACAAACCGTCACGTCGGAAAAAACTGTGGGAATCAAACCCACAACCCAAGTGAAACTGGTATTTATCACCTACCATGGGACTACTTGAAGTACCTGGTTAGTCTGACTAATTATTTAGTTACATGATTTTATGAATTAAGAGTAAGTTGATTTTCGGTTATTTATAGAAATTATTAACCTATCATAGAGGATATGTGATTAGGTTAATTACTTTTCAATACGAGACATTAAGGGAAACTGATGTTGTTTGGAGATAAATGTTAATATTTAACTTAGAAGACTGTGATTAAATCCTTCAAATATTTGGGTTTCAATCTTAGTTTGGTTTACTTTTAGTCTTTGTTGATCTTTGGGTCTTGTTGGACATGTTTTGGAAATTAAGAATAGATTTCCTTTTTATAAAGGTTTATTATTTTTAGGTATTATATGATCTCATACTAACCTTTTTTGTTTTAGTTTTGGTTAAGGTCTAAAGACATGGGAAGTATACAGTTCTCTTTTGTGGATTAGGTGATTCTCTAGAAGATGTTTATAGGTCTCTTAATGTAAACAAGTAATCCTGAATACTCATCTTTTGGAGAAAATATGAGTTCGTGTAAAAAATCTAGTAAAATTTGAAAGTCAAAATGACAAGTATGTTTCCTTTTGTTTTAGTTAAGCTCAAAAATAAATTCCTCAATTAAAAGTAACAAAAACAAATGTACTGAGTTAACTTTTCATACTGGGGAATCCAATACCATTTAACCCATCACATGTTTGTGATTTTCTGGTGGTTAACTTTCTTCTAAACATGTTTTATATCACACTCCCTCAAAACATGACCCTTTGTTTTTTTGTCCATATCCATGTTTTCATAGATGTAATCCTTGTATGGTTTAACTCGGGTGACCTTTGTACTTCCCTTTCTTTCTTTTAAATTGATAGTTTAATTTACTCTTTCTCCGATGTGGGGAATTCAATGAAGTTTCTGAGCCCAATTTTAAAATTGCGAGGACGCAATTCCCAAAAGGGGGGAAGGATGTAACACCCCTAGTAAATAAAGAATATGACATTTTTATATTTATCCATATTTTTGAATAAAATATTAATATTACTTCAAAGGGAACGCTATGCTTGATGGCTTACCCAATACGCAACAACTTTTTCTTTTGAAATCTTACGTTGCACTCTAATAATAAAATAATTTTATTTTAAATGGTAGTTAACACCTAGTCGTTGTAATGACGGGATTGAACAGAACTAACTAAAAAATAATTATATATGTTTGTCAATTTTTTTTACTTTTTACAATAAATGTTATAGGAATAAAAATGCAAATGAATCCAATTTTAAGCATAAATCTTCTAATATTATTTAAAAGCTCGATTAACCACCTTTTGATGGAGAACCCTTTTTAAATATACTTTTGACAATTTTATATTTTTTATTTGAGAAAATAAAATTCTTCTTTAGAAACGGGACATCAAAATTTACTTTGTGTAAACTTTTGGTATTTTTTCGATAAAGTTCATTTTTTAATGAATAATGAAAAATGTTGTATTCAAAACCTCTTTTTAATATAATTTATTTATATGATTAGATTATATTTTGAATTGGTTTTAAAGTAAAATTAGAATATATTTTTACAATTTAATCCAATAGTGGTCATTGAAATTAATTTCACTTTGAAATATGACATAAACTAGTGTCAATCTCTTGATATATATTGTTTCATAAAAACACGCTATTTGTACTGACAGCGGGAATTAATTATTAAATTAATTAATGTAACTTATATGTTTTTAATTTTGTAAAATAGAAATCATTTTTGAATTCGGATTAACAAATATAGCTTAGGGTGAATTTTTGTTATTTTTCTGAAAAACTTCAATTTTTGATGAATAGTGAAATCACTAAGTGGTACTAAAAATACTGATTTTTCGTTTAAATGAAATTTTACCACCTCTATATTTTGAATTTAAAAAATCCAACATACATGGTTTTCATTAGGAATTAAAATTTGGTTCAATGGGATTAAAATATTTTTTTGGTGAATAGTAACTTCTATGTTTTTAATCGCGATTAGAGGTAATTAGTGTAATTTAAGGTAAAAATAATGTTATAATAATATTAAATGACCTTGATACATGTCATAGACTTAATGGATGTGTCATGGACTACCAAGAAAATCCATGGGTCAACTTGGATATCCCATGGAGCCACTCTGGTAGGAAAATAACATTTAAAACTTTTTATTTAATGTTAAAATAAAAATGTCACAAACATGTGTTCTTTTACCAAAACAATTTTTAAATGTGGTTATACAAGT
The DNA here is from genome assembly GCA_963277665.1 of Viscum album. NCBI lineage: Eukaryota > Viridiplantae > Streptophyta > Magnoliopsida > Santalales > Viscaceae > Viscum > Viscum album. The sequence goes on along the minus strand of OY728119.1, from coordinate 1,726,271,591 downwards.
AATATTTTTGACTATATATATTCATTAGAAAGATAAAAATATTTCTTACATCATGATATATTTTTTATAATTTTTAGACATTAAATAGCTAAAATTAAATTATTTTTGACACCATGATGATGCAGTGATTACCTCATTATTTAACGATATAAATAAAATGAAATGATAATGTAAAATATATAACCTAAACTTGTACAAAACATATTGGATTGATGGATTTAGAACTATTATCATCATATACTAGAAATATAAAATTTTGGGTCCTTTAAAATCTGAAAAGCATTTTATAATAAAGTAAACGTTTATAACTTTCCAAGAGTGCCCCTCTTCTCCTCTTATAAAAGGCCCCCACCTCTACCACCTTACCCACACCTCTCAAGCCTTTGGCTAGGACAAAACCTTCCCATTTCATCTCTCCAAATCCCAATATTCATAATTTAAGCCTCACCTTTGGGTAGAATTCTTTCCAAGGATGCCTTTGAGCTCAAATCAAAAAGAGTTACCCGATTTAAAGGTAATGTCTTCCCTTGTGTTCTTTTGTTTTATTTTGGTTATCCAACCCTCTAAACTATTTTTATTCATTTTTTTTAACAACACCAGTATCTTCAATATACTATTATGTTTTTATGTGAATTATTCGAGCTACACATACACACACCTTCATCTAATGGTTAAAGAACATACTGTTTCTGTGGATGGCGAATTTCTGCCTCACGAAACGATGATTGTTCAATCTTCTCTTAAAACCTTTCATGGTGGCCATTATGATGTCAGTATATTTTATATATGATATATATTGTATTTATGTTTTCTATATGCTTCTTAATTTTATATTTAAAACATGCCTTTATGCTTTTCATGTTGTTCAAATGCGATAATTTCAAACGAGGAAGTGTGGACTACAGCCCCCTCAAGTGATGTGACTCGTTCATGAAATACATGGAATGTATAAAGAATGAAATTAATGAACATATGTGACCTATATAACATATATATTATACTATAATTATAATATATATATCTCTCTCAATTATTTTTAATTCCATTAATATGACAAATAAATGAAAGTAGCGTTCATGCGTACGTATGGCCTACCGTCTCCATGAACGGTGCATTTCATTTCTTTTTATCTCCAAAGGATATGGAGTAGTATAAAATGAATATGTAATTGATATACATGACATTTAAATCATTAATACTATTCTGGAGATTATTTACTTATAACTACATGGACAATCATTTTAAAACAAGTTCATTTTTGACTCATGTACCAAACATCGACAAAAATGTCTGATATGAACTCACATTATTAACTAATTATTATAACGTTATAATATGTGATATTAACAGAATAATAATATTTAAAAGTGGTTCTTAAGCAATTATAAATTGACCAAAGTTTATTATTCAGTAATATAAAGTAATGAACAAGACAAGTCATACTTGAGGTAAGGGATCCAACCTCTCTCATTATTTTTAAGTAATATCGTTTATGTAATTTGTTATTAGCTCGTCATTATTATGTTTGGGGATGTTATTTTATATTAATAATACTGTAATTTTTTTTTCATATTATGAGAGACCCTATTTGATCTCCTAAATCCATTTTTGGATGTCTTAAGTGGCGTTGTTAGGCTGCCGAGTTTTCATAAGGGATTTTTCATCTCACTTTTATTCCTATGAGATTTATGCTACATTTTCCACCATTTTCCTTTGAGTGGTGTATGTACTGACCATTATTATACTCTTGGTGCAATATAGTTTCGTATATGGTTATTTACATCAATGATGTATAGTCCTTCTTTCATGGGGTGTACGTTTCGGATGTTACCCAACTCGGTAAGGGAACCTTTCACCCTCCCCATTTTAAAAGAAATCTTTTTTTAGGTATTTTAATCTTATTATGATGGGATATGTTCTTATATATCCTTATTGATATAAATTTTATGTACAAGGGATGAGATATCCCTTTTTATCTCTCATCAACACATTTTCTAAATTTTGAAGTGACGCCGTTAGGCTGTCAAATTTTTGCAAGGGAACTTCTTAACCCAATTTTGATTCTTTGGGATAAACTTGTAATCCTTGAATATGTAGATCTATGAATATGTGTGAATAACTTATGATTTGTTTACACTTAATCTCCACTTATATTTGGTGTATTCTTTTGTCACACATAATTATGTAATTGATTTATCATTAGTCCAAGGATTCTAGTTTTGTAAGGGACTTCCTCTCACTCTCCTTTCATTGAGGCATATTTTGTTTTATACACAACTTTATTTTATATGGTTTATAAACCCCTTTTACATTTACGTTTATTAAAAAGGAATATTTTTTTATACGAAGCATTTACTAAATGACACAAGTGAATGTTTTTTTTCATACGTATACGGAGACAACGACCTCTCCGCCGCCGTGACCATTATTTGAGTTTCGGCTTCCTCTATAAGCCATAACCTGACTTTTTTAAAAATGAAAAATAAATACGATGTATTACTTTTCTTTTCTTTTGGTATTGAAAATAGTTTTTTATAATGGATTTGTTATGTCAATATATATAAGTGATATATTTTGATCAATGTGTGGAAATGTTTTCTTTCCATTATATTTGTTCTATGTCTTATGATTTTATAATTATACTTGGACAGTTGATGGGTGGTTACGTGATAAACCATATGACGGGTGGTGCCGTGAATACCAGGACGGGTTGTTACGTTATAACCTCCAATGGATTGGGTATGGAAGTCGGCTGTATGGATATTCCATTAAGTATGTGTGGAAATCGACCATATGGTTATTCCATTTATGTATTTTTATGTCCCAAGTTACCTTTATATGTTATGTGTTCTTTATTTGGGTTTTATGGTAATCTTTTGGTTACAAAAGGGTAAGTAATGGTATTTTATTTTAGTGAAGAGTATTTACTACTTCATAAAGGTGAAAAGTATTACTTTGGTAAAGTACCCATGTTTTACTTGTTGTTTTAAAAAACTAATAGTTTTCCTTCTTTGTGTATCCTTTAATGGGATTTTTATGCTCATCCCATGTTTTTGAAATGTTTTCCACTGGACTTAAAGATGAATAGGTTCAAGGATGGGATCAAGGAAATACATTCTATCTACAACATAGAACTAGACATGTTTCATTTTAAGTGTTTTTTTTATTTTATGGAAACTTAGTAGAGGTGTCTACTATGTAATCTTTTGAGATGTAATAGTTATGACCTAATTCTCTAAAACTCTAAACCTGAAAAGATCCACTTTGTAAATTATTCATTTAATTCATGATAAAGTAATGTTTAAGGACAAGGCCTTATATATAAACCATCTTTTTAATGGTCATGATGGTAGTTTGTATTGTTCTAGATACATGACATCCAATAACTATGAATTTTATTTATTCATTATTTTGTTATTACTTCTCAAGATATTTTAACTATAACAAAATCGGTGGATGCATTCTCATTGTCTGTTTATTGATTGGATATATTTTTTAATTATTTACCTTGTTATATTTATAATTAATTATTGATATTACGTCACTTATTATTGATTCATATATCCATTAATGATCATTTGAGATCACCATTTTTTTTATTTCACCAGGTTATGAATATAAAATCATTGAATTGGTTTAAAGGATGAAGTTTATTTTACTTTTTAATGTTCTATATTTTGTTACCAATGTAATAATGGTTCCATTTATGTGTATTTTTCATCAAGACTGATAAAATGATAGATAAATTATGGTTATATCTCTTGTATCTCTTCTATTGTAAGAAGTTAACCACCGACACTCCAGTACTGGGGTTGGGGCTATTATAGATGTTATCAGAGAAGGTTTAGTAGAAAGATTTTTATCTAAATGTTAAATATCCATGATAATTATAATAATTTCATATAGTGAATATTGTGATCAATTTTCATGATGATTATGATATAAATCAGTGTGTTCAATTATTTAGTGATGGAACCTAATGAACGAAAAATAATATATACTTGAAGATAATGTAGGATTTCCCCTATAAGAAAGATGTCACAATTGTTGTTGGAGATGAGTAGATCATTAATATATTAGGATATAATAGTAATGTTATGACATATAAACATTATTTTTGTTTCCTAAACATATCATCATATATGTGGTAGACTTTAATATAATCCTCGTTATGGACATGCTATTAATGTATGATGAAACTTTATTTTTAAGCAGATGGAAATTACAATATTTGAGGATTATAAATAATGGTTTATCTTTATAACCAAATCCTAATTATCATATTCTTATCTAGAACTATCATTTAGCTCTACTTAATTTCATTCATGTGGGGTAGGATAAAATAAATATTTTGGATGAAGAATGTATGATTAAAAACATGGATGTTTGTATTATGAAATAATATATTGTTGTAAATCATATGTAATTACCTAAACAACCTCAAAGTGTGAATTTGAGTTTATGATTGATTTAATCAATTATAAAATACTAATATCAAAGAATAGTTATAAAAAGGGTGATGTGGAATTTGTAGAGCAGATGAATCAACTTCAGGAGTTGTATAATTAGAGATTTATTCACCCATGTGTTTATCTATTTTAATCCAAGGTTATTTTTGTTAAAAATAGAGATGAATCCATGAGTTAGTGTGTTGATAATAGAGATATTAGTGCTATTAAAATAAGAAAAATTTATCTTATACCACACATTGATGATTTATTGCATCAACATCACAAAGATAACTATTTTTCAAAATAATTGAATTTGTTATGGTTCTTATAAGTAATTAGTGATGTTTGAATACATTCTAAATATTGCTTTGGGATAAGATATGTAAATTAATAATAAAAAAGTAATTCTATTTGGATGGGCTAATTCACCATTATTTTTCATTGATATAGTGAATAAGGTATTAAAGTTATATCTTGAATTATTTGGGGTAGTATTCTCTAGTGATATTCATTTTTGTTCTAAAGTCTATGAATTCCATGATCATCAATTCTAGATCATTCATGAGACTCTAATAATGAAATTTACATATGTAGAATTAAAAATTTTCAGTTAGGGATTCATAAAGATTCATTTCATGGATATGTTATCTCTATTAATGGAATAAAATTTTATACACTAAATAAAAAGTAAATAATGGAATGGAATATGCTAACGAACACATCAAATGTTTGTTCTTCATTAGTTTGGTAGGATACTATTGGGGGATCATTTAGAATTTTTCCTGATTGGATAACCTATTATCCAAGCACACTCATTAGAGGGAAATTTTTTTATGGTCAAAAGAATTTGCAGAATGTTTTCTAAAAATGATGATAATATTTTTCAATTCTACAATTTTGACTCTAACTTCAATAAAATATTTGTTTTTTATATTCAGTGATGCATCATATAAATGACTAGGTTGTGTCCTTATTAAAAATGATAATGTAATTTCAAATGCATCAAAGATATTTATGAATCATGATAATTATTAACTAAATAATAACCTTTTGTATGTGGCCTTAATATTTTCTGTGAGGATATAGTGACACATTAATAATGGTTAAAGATGATAGATATATAAGGATAACATGATTTCAGAAAAAACAATTACATTGAAATAACTCAACATGAGTAAAAGAAAAAACATTAGTCACACAAAAACATTCACTTCTCAAAACAATGACAATAAGGATGAGAAAATAAGGTACAATATGTAGTTATAAAGAAATATCATGGACTACTAACCTAAATCGATATTGAGAAAGATCATATGTTCATGGATTCGGTATATATGTATAGGGGAATTTTTATGGAAGGGAAAAGCACTCCATTTCACATAATATTGATTCCATCATAATTAGAATAGACCAAAATCTATCAATATTATGAAGTGAATTTAAAAAAAATATTAATGCCATTAAGGATGAAAGATTTTTATAATTAATGTTTGATTATGTAATTATAAAATTCGAAATTACTTTATGTACTCCATAAATACCTGATCCAAAAAGTGAACTTTTAGTGGAACCTCGTATCTTAAATTTCTATATAAACCATAGTAGTACCTATAACAACCCAATGTTTTGTCAATGGAATTACCTTCTTATAATATTGTATTATACTATAGTCATATAATATTTCAAATAGAACACAATAAAAACCTTATAAATAAATAATGAGTGAAGTAAAAGGTATCTCATGAGTTAAGGAACATATATAGATGAAATAGTAACATGACCCCTTGAATAGTAATGTGACCCTTATGAAAAACAAACTAGCCTGTTGAATATTAACCTCACTAATAAGTGTATAAATTAAATTTTCACACCTTTTATGTAAAAATATGGTTTAATTATATCATAGTATTAGTAAGTAAATATTCTAAAATATTTCAGTCAAGTGGTTCTATTTTTGTAATTCATGTATAATTAGTTACAATTTTTTGATTAATTTAATAAATTATAATAGATTTTATTATCATAAAATGAACTCATAAATTATTATTTCTTATATCTTATGATCCTTAGATATTTTAATTAGACCTTAGTTAATTTTTTTGAAGTGTGAGAAAAGTGGATTTAATTTTTAAATTTGAAAATTTCAAGTAAATTCTGATTTTAAATATAAATTAAATTTATATTATTTAGAAAAATATTTTATTAATATGTAGTTATTTTGTTAGTTATACACATCAAAAAATGGATGCGCTTAATTTTAGGTATTTCTCTAAAACAATTGATTTGATGTGAATAGTAAAATACGTTAATTTTAGATAAATACTAAATGCATGATTTATGATGTCATCAGCTAATTTATGGATATATTAAGGCCATTAACTCTAACTCACATTAACTATTTATAGTTCATCACCAAAATAATCAATATTATTCATATTCTTGAGAAAAAATATTAAACTAATTATTAATATAATGGGAAACCCCTACTCTCTTCCACTATAAATACCACCCCTCTTTACCTAATCTCTTCACTCCTCTAAATCCTTTTGACCTTCCCATTTTATGCAATAATTCCTCCTTATGCCCCTCTAACACGTCATGTAGACCATGGTCTCTTAAAAAGTCAAAATAATTCTCCCTGAATTAGTTTTCTAGGAAGATGTATTCAAGAGGTAAATTCCTCTTTTCTTTTTTTCTTTTATTTCAACATCCAATGTCTTCCTTTCCCTTACTCACCTCATTTCTTACAAATGTTCTAATAAATAAGGTAAATTAAACATAATAGAATTTTTTATGATAATTTATTAATCCATAATCATATCTACATTCTCCACCTTTGATACAATAATGAAAACAACATCTGAGATGGGTTAATTTATCACATTCAAGGATAGCAGGTTTTCATTTTCTATTACCTTAATCCATTCTAGTAATGAAACCATCTTTATGGTTGAACTATATTATAATATATGTATTATGTCTACATCTGGGTACAATAATCTTTTGTACACATGATATTAATTTATAATTAAAAATGTGTTCGATGTTATCAAAAAACTACCAATAACCCAATATTGTTATCATTAAAGTTTTATATAATGATTCACCTTCACTAAAAATAACCAAATATATTCTAAAACTAGTTAATATATTTGATTTAAAATATAAACATTCAACTTAAATTTTTTAAAATCATCCTCATATAACATGTTTTTCATCACATGTATATAAGTAAACCATTCATTAAAACCAAGAAACAAACGCTCCCAAAGAATGAAATTGAACATTTTAACCCATAAAAAAGTAATGAATGAACCTTGTAAGGATATCATAAATAAAATACATGAATAATAGGTTCTGGAAAAACATATTAAAAAATGTAATTTGATTATCTAGGAAACTAAGATAATGTGTAGGACACCATCAGACATAAGGTAAGGGATTCTACCCAAACCTCCTTTATTCATTGGGGTTGCTCTATCATTATTTCTACCAAAATGATGTTATATTGTAATTTTATTTATGTATTATAAATTATATTTATATTATTCACACCCATAAATCAAGATCCATTCATAATTCTCTTATAGTTATATAAAAGTTTTTAAATGATTCCCACCTCAATACTTCCCGATAACCAAACCCGTTTTAAGGGATCTTTCATAATTCATTCCCAATTTCAAGTAAACTCTACAATTTATTTTATAAAAAATATTTATAAAATCAGTCTTTTTATTATGAATCCCATATTTCTTCACTTATTTCATTAAATAAAATATTATGAACTTTTCAATTTTAAAGTCTCCTTAGTATTTTCCATAAAAGTGCACTAAAATTTGTTAATGCATGTAATTCAAAATGATCTTCTTACATGTAATCAGAAAGGTTTGAAATAACATAACATGATATATTACTATTTTAACTTTTGAATTTCCATTTATGTTTAAATTATATTCATTCATGGAAAATTTTATGATAAACCCATTCATTATGCCTTATGACATGATTATGATACCCATTTCCTTTTATGGGTTCCCTTATGTGTTTTTATGATTGATTATGTATGATTCATAATCAGGAAGACATATTGATGAACATTTTAAGATTTTTTCCCCATATATCACTCTAATTCATTTTTTAATGTTGTGTCACGTGAGACTTTATGTTCAATGTTCATGGTTGTTAGCCTTGACTTTTTCTACCATGTTCAATAGCCTTTGTGGATAACCATGACTTGTGGTCTTATATGTACAATGAGCCGTGAATCATGTTGAATTAATATTTTATGTTTCTTCCACATTAATATTACTCTATGTTTAAAATGTATGCTTTTATATATTATGTTTCCATATGTTTCATTCCTTTTATATCATTATGGGATGCCTTCTATCCAATTTTCTTAAGCTTTATTGTTATGTTTATTCCTTTATGGGAATTTTAGCTCATCCCTTTTTTCATGTTATCCCCAGGTTATCCTTTGAAGATGTATGGGAACAATGTATGTTAGGAAATCATTATGACGAATAAATAAATAGATGTTTTATTTAGTTCCATGTATTTTATTTTATATATCTAATCTTCCAAGACACTATATATTTCAATCCTTATCTAATAATATGAAGTTTAATTATTCTTAAAACCATTTTCAGGTATTTGGAAAAGGCTAGGGTCACTACAGTTATTATCATATGATTTTCTTATTGTTTTCTAAGATTAAGAATATAGAATATTAGTAAAAATTTATAAGGATGAAATTAATTATAAGAGAACAATCCTAAATTTTTATAATTATAGAGTAAGTGGTTTATCATGAAAATACATCTCTGTTTGGATATGAAATAGTGGTTATGGCTCTAGCACCGATTTATCTATGGGTAATACCTGTAAACACCATTTTTATATATACTTGAAGAGGAATTAGGTCATGACAACATTCCATGATGCACTCATAGTTTGACACTCCTTAGTGATATTCATTAGTAAATTAATAATCATAGTACAATCCATTATTACTGGTATAAAAAAAAGATCCCAAAAGAATATATGTTAAGTAATATATCGAGTATAACATACATTTAAACCTATGGAATTGCAAGATAGGATACACATCTCCATTACAAGTTTGTCCTTTTATATTTAAAGTACTGTTTTTATTCTTATTAACTATTTATTAAATCCCCTTAATTGTATGTTATTTTTCATTGATAATGGCTGGAAATAGAAGAACATGTGCCAATAATAATTTTGATATGGAATATAAATATTTCCCTAATGATATGACAAATATGATTGGAATGGGTGCTCAAAACATCATGACAGTACTTTATCAGCTGGCTCAAGTTTTGACTAATAAAATAAATCATGTGGAACAACCACCTCCACCAGGGAAAGATCATGTTGTCATTGAATATGTTCCATTGAAAATAAACACCCATGATTATTGGATCTCTTGATCCCCTCCTTGTAGAATAGTGTATTAACTCAATTTAAATGACATTCTTTGTCTTATAATGCTTTGAAGAAGATTAATTCATACTTGTAGTATATCATTTTGATATTTAAGCTCATAAGTGGTTGACACTCATAAAGAATAACAAGTCCCAAGATGAAATTGATACCAAGGATTGGGAGGAATTAAAAATTAAATAAATGTTTTCTTTGTACCCTCCACCTCAATATGGAATGAGAGGCCATCAGACTAATGAATAAGGAAGATGAGTCCATCGGGTTGTATGAAGAAAACATCCCAAGGATTTCAAAAAACTCCTCCATTTTCTTCTTGAACACAAAAATTAATGTGGATCAATCATTTAGAAGAATAAATATATGTATAAAAAAAGCATTGGTGATTGGTGACATCGATAGTTATTAATAGATTCTCTGTTGTGCCCTCAAAGATGAAATAGTGGTCGCAAACACTCACTAGTCTCATGGGCATAGTAAAAACTAGTGGAAAATAAAATATAATATTGGTGGTTCATCAAAAAAACACATGGAGAAAAGATGATCAAACATACCATGTGTATAAATTGGGGGAAGAAGCATTCAAGGAACACTCTAAAAGGAACAAATAATTTCTTAAATTGTTGAATAATGTGTCATCTACCTAAATATTATTGAAGGGATATATTGAATCCCAAAAACATGAATGAAGAATGAATGTTTCATATCAACACTCAATGTGTAGGGTAGTATAACAACTAAAAAGAGGATAGAAAATAAATAGAATAATTTCCCTAATCCAAGGGTTGTTAAAAGAAATAAACAACAACCTCCAAGGAAACAATGAAGGACTTATGCTATCAATACTGCTGAGGTGGATTTGGATAATGATGTGGAGACCGGTATGCTATTTAATCATTCATGAAAAGTGTATGTACTGATTTACTTTGGTTCTATGAATTCATTCATATCTTTCATGTTTAGTATATCTATTGATAAACCTCTTCAAAATTTGGTGGATAAATTATATATGTGAATAGTTATTGGGGAAATTATTATGTCCAGGTTTTATAACTCCTCGCTGGTACATTTTTGTGGACTGAACCTCCCTGCCAATCATATCATACATCCTTTAGTAGATTTCAATATTATTTATGCCTTGTATTGGTGATCTTTTTTTAAATCCAACATCAACTATTTGGAAAGGGAGATCAGCATTCACATCCCAAATCATCCCCTGATCATTTACAAGTGCAAGGAGGAAGAAAAGTGTTCTTTATAATCATTTTCTCAAGAGTGTACATTAGTTCCTTATGATAAATAATGTCTACAATAAATTATTGAGAATAAGGAGATGATACTTTCTTAATGTATTCCCGTTATGAAGGATTACACTAAAGTATTCCATAAAGCATTTCCCAGTCTTCTTTATGATTGATATGTTGAGTTCTAAATTGATCTTATTCCTAGATCACTCCCTATATCAATTAAACCTTATATAATGTCCATCGTTGAGCTAGAAGAGCTGATGAATCAGTTATTGGAGAATCTAGAAAATGGTTTTATATGCCTGAGTGCTTCACCATTGGGTTAACCAATCCTCTTTGTCAAGAAGAAGGATGGATAAATTAACCTATGCATTGATAATTTTGAGATCAATACAATCATGATAGAGAAAAATTATCCCTTGTCTCATATAGATGACTTTTTTGATCAGCTTAATGGGGCCATTTATTTCTTTTAGGTGGTCCTTCAGTCTGGATATCACCAATTAAGGTGAGGAAAGAAGATATTCACAAAACATCAATTTTAATGGGGAATGGAAACTATGAGTTCATATTAATTCCCTTCAGACTAACCAATGATCCAGAAATATTCCTGGATTTGATGTATATATCCTTTATAAATTACCTTGACTAATTTTTGGGAGTAATTATTTATGATTTTCTGATGTACTCCAAAAGAAGGGAGGAACATGAGGAGCACCTGAATTCCATGCTGATGACAAGAAAATCAGCAAAGAGGAATATATCTGCACTTGGGACAAAATGGCGAACTATTTGGAAGATGTTATTGGAGAAGATCCTGGGGCTAAGGTATGGATAATGCACTGGAATCTCTACAGGGAAGAAAGCAATAATAGGCTAAGGTTGTGTTTTGGTAACATTTCCTTTTCTTATGAGGCTTCACCCCCAGTTTGACTTGGGAAGTGCAGTCGAGGCTTCCTCATCGGGCTAGAGCACTCTACCTTTCCTTGGAGGGTCATTCGGGACATGGCTGATTCGGAGGGATGGCAACATCGGGAGGGACCATGCTTGCATGGGATCGTCGAGTGGCCATCTTAGGGATGGTGGTGTTGTTGTTGCTGGTATGTGGTAGTTTCTGCTCTTTCTGGTGTTTTTCTGGGTTTGTTTGGCTGCTTTGTTGAACTTTTGGTTTCTCACTTTTCCCACAAAAGTGTTTTCTTAATAAAAAAAAAATAATAATTGTCAGGATATTTGTGGACCCTTATAGGAAAAATGAAATTATAGAGTGGACCAAGACAACATATGTAATGTATATCTGTAGATTTGTAAGATTAGATGAGTATTATCGATGATTTGTGAAGAAAATTTCATGATGGTCAAACCTAATGAACAAGATTACATTGAAGGACATGAAGGTTTATTGGACTGAAGAAAAAAAGATTCTTTTAAGGAGCTCAAAAAGAATATTATCACTACACTAGTACTCACACTACTTATATGAGGGGATCTCATTGTGGGGTACAGTGCTTCAAAGAAAATATTATTATGTGAGTTGATGAAAAATGATAAACTGATATCCTATTCTTCAAGTAAGCTGAAAATCCATGGGAAAACTATCCCATGAATGGTCTCGAGTAGGCGGCTATGATAATTTCAATGAAAAACTCATGAAAGTTTCCCTATAGCGAATAGTGTGAGATATAAATTTATCACAAAAGTATCATATATATATTTCCACATAAGGATCTTAATATTCACCCACAATGATGGTTTGAGATCAATATGGATAATGACTCCTCAATCCACTACCATCCCGTTAAGTAAAATAAGGTGGTATATGATATATGTATAAATGGTCCTACATCAGTATCAATGATGAGATTTTAAAAAGTTCCAATGTTCATATATTTATAGAGGATGCACATTGGAATCATTATGGGATAATCATCAACAAACCATTCTCAAAAGAATTCGCAACTATTCCTCATATATAATATAAATGATTCTCCAAGAAAAGATGCGGAAAATTTGAAAAGGGTGGAAGCTAATAGAAATGGTAAATCATCAGATTTCATGATTTGAAAGGATGGAGTTGTAATATTTGGGTCAGGATTATGTGTACCATATGATCTAGATTAAAGAAAAATATTTTGAATGATGCACATAGTTCAACCTACTTTATTCACCTAGGGATAACAAAGATTTATCGAGATCTCTGAGATAACTATTAGTGGGACAATATGAAGAAGAATATTATAGAATGTACATAAAAGTTCCTGGTATTTAAAAAAGTTTATGATTAAAGAAAAAATTATAAGGGGATGATGCAACCACTACCCATAACAACATTGATGTGGGAGAACATCACCATGGACTTTGTCTATGTAATTCCAAGGACATAGAGAGGAAACAATGCTATATGGGTCATTATAGACCATCATACAAAGTCATCTCACTTTATCATATTTCAAGTGGAATTATTTTTAGATCAACTTGCATATATATATATCAAAGATTTTTTAAGGATGCATGGAGTACCACAATCTATTATATCCAATCGAGATCCAGGATTCACCTCGATGTTTCAGAAATTACTCCAAAATATTATAAGAAAATAGTTGATCTTCATATCAACCTATCATCCTCAAAATGATATCAAATCTGAGAGAATGGACCAAAAATTGGAAAAAATGTTGAGTTCATGTTCTATGGACATCAAAGTGAGACGAGACCAACATTTTACATTGGTTGAATTCATCTACAACAACAGTTTCCACTGCCGCATCCGAATAGAACCATATGAATCCCTTTATGGGAAAAGGTTTATAACACATGCATGTTGGGTTGTAGTTATTGAGTGTAAACATCTAGGACCTAAAATTGTTGATGAAATAGTAGATAAGGTGAAACAAATTCAGTGTCATATCAAGGTACTCCAAAATCAACATGGGAGTTTTGCAGACAATCGCCAGTGGGACCATGAATTTAATGTTGGAGACACGGTATTCCTCTGCATATCTCTATGGAACAGGTTCATGATATTTGGGAATAAAGGAAAGCTATGTCCTAGGTAATTCAACCCCTTTGAGATTATTTCTTATAAAGGATCTCTGACCTATCGACTAGGAATTTCACATACCATGTCTAATGTACAAAATCTATTTCATATATACCTCTTAAATAAGTACAAACCCTATCTTTCACATGTATTATATTTATTGGTTGTATAGTTGGAGAATTATCTTTCTTACGAGGAGAATCCAACAAAGATAATGGGTTGTAGAGATAATGTTCTATTCAACAGGACTACTCACCTAGTCTTGTGTACTATAGGGGAACCAGAAGTTTTAATAGGAAGCATGGGAACTAGAAGAGGTAGTAAATGAAAATTACCCACACCTGCTTATGGATTGGAATTTAAAATGAAATTTTGAGAGAGAAATTTTATAAGGTGAGAGAATATAACTACCCACATTTATATCAATGGAATGACCTTCTTATAGTTGTGTATTATAGCACAATCATATAATATTACAAATAGAATATAATAAAACCCATATAAATAAATAATGAGTGAAATAAAAGTTATCCCTTGAGTTATGGAACACTTACTGATGAAATAATAACATAAAATATAGAATAGTAATGTGACCCTTATAAATAATAAATTATCCAATTTAATAGAAAAATCATTAATGAAAGTATAGATAAAATTTCTTCATCTTATAAATGATAATATCATATAACTACATCATAATATTAGTAAATATTTTGAAAATTATTAATTATGTGTTGGTATATTTGAAATTCATGTATATTTAAATAAATTTTTTTGATTAATTTAAAAAATAAAAAAGAGAATATATTTTCATAAAATGAATTAGAAAATTATTGTTTTTATATCATAATATAATATTAAAATTTTAAGAATCCTAAGTTAATTTTTCAAAGTGTTAGAAATGTATATTTAATTTTAAAATATGTATTTTTCATGTATTTTATGATTTGAATTAAAAATAAAATTTCTAATATGTAAAAAATTATTATCATAAAATGGGGTTCATTTATATATTATACATGTTGGAAAAGTGTTTGGGTAAATTTTCTAGATTTTTATAAAATACAAGAATTTTTTGTAAATATTATGTTATGATAACATGTTATTAATGCTAAATACCTGAATTATGAAGTCATCAGATGATGTATGGATGATGTAAGACAACTACCTCAAAATCACATGAACTCTTTACTATTTTTGGGTATAATAATAAATAATATTCATAGTCTTGTGAAAATATATAAAACTAATGATTAAAATAATGGAAAACTCCTCCTCTCCTCCACTATAAATTCTTCCCCTCTATAACACACCTCTTCACTCCTCTCAATCCATGCGGTCTGATAAATGTTTTTCCCAAATATCTCTCTAAGACACTCTAAAACTTCTAAAATCCCTTGGTCTCTTCTAAAGACCAAGTACACTTCCTTAAAGATCTCCTCATGTAAGTCATATTCTAGAGGTAAATTCCACTTTTCATTTCATTTATTTTATTTCATGTTCCATTTATTTACTGTTCTTTCCTCACCTCCTTTCATTCAATTATTATGATAAATCTAGAACCATACATTTGCAATAATTTTGTTATGATAATGGAATGATTCATCATTATCTCTCCTTTCTCCTCAATTTATACTAGAAATTAAAACACCGTTTGAGATATGTTAATATATCATATTCAAGGATGGTGGGTTTTCATGGTCTATTACCATCATAAATTATAGAAATGAAACCATTTTTGTGGTTTAAATAGACTATAAAATATGAATTTTTTCTAATTTATGGCTCTATAATATTTTGTACACATGATATTAATTTATAAATAAAATGTGTTCGATGTGATAAAACCCAGCAATTCACCAAAGAAGTTATCATTAATGTTTAATATAATGATTCATCTTCACTACAAACACACAAAAAAAATTTATAACCAATTAATCTATTGTGTGTTCAATAAAAACATAAACCATTAATTATATACAACCCTTCTAAAATTTAATTTTTATCCTCCAATTTATATAAGTAATCCAATCATGAAAATCCAGGAAGAAAACACTCCAAACAGTGAAATTGAACCTCTTAACCCATAAAAATGTTATGATTGAACTTAATAAGGTCATAATAAATCAATTAAATTAATAATAGGTTCTATAAATACAAATTAATGAATTTAATTTTGATTACCAAGGATATTAAGATTAAGTGATGGACAGCTTCAGACATAAGGTTAGGTATTCTACTTGGACCTCCTTTATTCCTTCAAGTTACAATGTTATTCTTTCTACCCAAATGAAGTAATCATTTAATTTTATGTACATATTATAATTTTTTTCAATATTATTAAAACACATGTATCTAGATTCATTCATCATTATCTTTCGGGGATATTCATGTTTTTAAATGAATCCATCCTTAATACTTCTTTATAACCATACCCATTTTAAGGGATTATTTTGAATTCATTCCCAATTTCGAGTATACTCTATCATATATTTTTATCCAAAATTTATATTATAAAATAATATTTATTATTATGAAAAACATCTTGGATGACTTATTGTTTTATATATAATATTATTCCATTTTATATTTAAAAATATTTTTAGTGTTATCCTTAAAATCTCACAAAAATATTTTAATGATAGAATTTCATTAAAACACTTCTTAAATGTTATCACCTAAGTTTTATATCACATACCATGATATATTCCTATGTTACCTTATGAATTTCCATGAATGTTTTAATTCATTTATTTCATGGACTATTGTATGATACGCCCATTCATTATGATTTATGGCGTGATTACGATAGCCATTTCATTCCATCAGTACCCTTATGTTTATGTATGATTTATTATGTATGATTCTTAATGTGGAAAAAATAATAATTAACATCTTAATATGGGTGATTTGATATAGCACCCCAATTAATTCGGAAACGTGGAGTCTCATGATTCTTTATGTTCAACAATTTTAGGCAGTTAGCCTTGGATTATGATACCATGTGCGATGGTCTTGGTGGAAAACCATGACTTGCGCTCCTCTATATGCAACGAGCCTTGACTATGTTGATCTAATTTTTTATGTTGCTTCAAAATTACAATTCCTTCATGTTTATAGGATTCCATGTTTATATGTTATGATTCCATATGTTCCATGCCTTTTATATCATTATTCCATGACTTATAACACATTTTCTATGGGATTATTCTAATATTTATTCCCTTTCAGTTATTTCAAGATCATCCCTTTTTTCTTGTTATCTCAAGTTATCCTATGAAGATGTATAAAAAATGGATGTTGTGAGATATTTATGAAGACTAAATAATTAATATTTATATTTAGTTCTATGTTTTCAGTTTTATATACATAGTATTCCAAGACACTATACTTTATTAATGTTTTCATGTAATATTATGTTTATTTATGCATAAAATCATGTAATTATATTTGGAAAAGGATATGTCTCTATAGTATCAATATGTATGAATGACTAATTGAATATATTTTCTGGGGTAATATAAAGTTGGATATTGTTGACTATTTTTCAAGATCACATGTTTATTAATGGGTGAAGGTTAATAGAAATAATATTAAATGGGTCATGACAGCTATACCTATTCATAAATAGAGGATGGGTGACATTATTGTAGACTTCAAGACTGGATTACCAAATACTATTGAAATAATGAAATGATATGGGTTACTGGTGACCCCCTTAAAAAATTGACACATTTACTTTCTATAAGACAATATTTACCACTTGATCCCATAGAAATACTCTAAATAAATGAAGTTGACAGACTTCATGGTGAACCTATATTGATTTTTTCTGATCAAGATCATCATTTGACATAAAATATTTGGATGAGTATTCATAAGTATTTGGATAATTAATTTCATTTGAGTAATATTTATTATCCTCAAACTGATGTACAATCTAAAAAGTAAATTCAAACATTGTAATACATGTTCATATCATTCTTATATTACATTCACAATATTTTGGATCAATATTTACCTTTGGTAGAGTTTTACTATAATAATAGATTCCATTATAGTATTTATATGGTTCAATATAAATAATCATATTGAAATAGATGTCATACACCAACTTTTTGGGATGAATTTGGAAAGAGACAACTTATAGGACCATTAAATTTGGAGGAAACAAATATAATGGTAAAGGATATGTAGTATCAAATTAAATAATCTAAATGTAAGAGAAATAGTTATTCTCACAAAAAAATATTGGATTTTAAATTTCTTGTGGGATATCATGTATTTATAAAATTTCCAAAATTGAACAGTATCATATGTTTTGATAGTAAAGGTAAATTGAGCCCAAGGTACATTGGACCACTTTAAACAATTGAATGAATTAGTTCTTTAGCTTAATGATTAGAAATTTTGCGAAGTCCTTCCAATGTTTAAGATGTGTTCTATATATAATTGTTAATGAAGTACGTTCAAGTCAAAATGCATGTAGTTAGAATTTAAGAAACTGAACTGTAACCAATTTTTTCTTACTATGAATAGCTTATATAAATTCATGACATAAGAGTGAATGTATTGAGATACCAGACTACTCAATTAGTAAAAGTTCATTGGGGAAACCATAAAATAGAATAATAAATCTTGGAACCCGTGGATGTCATGAATAAGAACAACCTTCATCTTTCTAGAATTCAATATTCCTAAATAATTTCATGTATGAAATTTAAAATGGAACACCACATGATATTATGGTATTTATCTTTTTAAATAATGTAAATTTATTTGACATTTTTCATTACAAAAAAGAACCTCCATGCACTACTAAATACTAACATGATAATTAGAATAGTAATATGACCATTACAAATAGAAATATTACCATTAAAAATAGAGCCACACCTATGAAATTATAAATAAAACATAGGAATTTACAAAAATATGTTTTATTTATATCATGAAATAAGTAAATATTTTTTTAAATGTTAATTTATTTATATTTATTTTTATTAAACATATTTTTCTAATTACAATATTATAATTAATATAATAATTTTAAATAAAAATAATTTTTGTAATAAATATTCATAGATTTAAATTTTTTTGGTCTTGTGATTAGAATCTAATTTTTTAGTCCTTAATTAATAGTTAAAAGTGTTGTAAATAAGGTTACGATTTTAAAATAGGTATTTTTCAAATAAATGAATATTTTAATTCAAATTATGTATCTCATATTTCAAAAAATATTTTCAAATAATAATGTTAATTTTTTAAATCATCATATTGAAAAATGGCGAGGTTGAATTTTTTATATTTTTAAAAAATAGTTTAATTTATGGTGAATAGTGAAATGTGATCATTTACCTTTTTAACTTTATAAGTAAATGAATGAATTATTCAATAATGTATGATTAATTGATGAGGTATGAAACCATTAATTAAATATCATGTTCTCTAGTTTCTTTAAATTTTCCTAATAACACAAACTATTGACAATCTTATCCCAAAAAATAAAACTAATTAATAACATAATCGAAAAACACCCCTCTCGTCTACTAGAAATACCACCCCTCCCCCCACCTTTTTCTCACACCTTATATTACCCGTATATTTAATATATTATAACAAATTCCAATCCCATTCCTCTTCCCCATGACATAGAGATATTGGTCTAACCAAAATCCAAACCTAATGTCCTAAAGAAAGTTCTAGAAGAGTTGAAATTCAGGATGTAAAACATTTAATCCATCTCATTAAATATCTTTTCTTTTCATCTATTTTTATCTCCTATCACCTACAAATAAAAATTGTCTTAAAAAATAAGTATAATTTGTAGAGACCTATTTTTTTCCTTAATAAGACTTTGAAATATTTCTATGAATGTTTCCATAGCTGGGTGCTGAGACAGGGTGCAATTCTGAGGCCCAGTGTGCCCAGAATTAGTTTTATAAAAATGTTAAGTGTTTTTATTTTACATAGGTAAGTTTAAATAAAGAAATGGTATATCTCTTAAACGGTTTATCGTATCAGAAATCTGAGACCACGGTTGAGTCGGGAACAAAGAGTATCCCCTAGGCGCAACATAAAATAATTCGGTGTGGGATTTTTCGGACCCCTCGCTCATTGGCGGTGTATTAAATAGAAAAATTAAATTATTAATTTATCCATTTAATAGCTCAAACCTTAATATCTCTCGAATAGGGACTCAGATGAAAAATCTGAGACCATCGATGAATATGTAACGTAGGTTTTACCCTATGAAAGATATAACATTTGTCAGTGTTGGGTGTTCGACTTATGCACCATCATGGGGAATAATTAAATAATTAAATAATTTTTTATTTAATTATATAATTAATTTTTTTTACCTAATGAGAGGTAAGAAATTCATGGTTATGAGATCGTATCCTCAAGACCCTTTTTTCCAAAGATGAACTTTCCTCTCATCTCTTATCCTCTCCTTTGATGAATGACGATGAATCCTTCGATCCAGGAGGATCGAAGCACGACAAATGCAACAGCTTCTTCTCATCCTTATGAAAGTGCTATCTTCGTCAACATCGTATTGATCTTGATGAACGCGATCTTCAATAATGATTGATCCAAACCTCAGGTAGGATTTATCTTTTTTGATTCCTTACCCCGATTTAATTTTCTTGTCGAATTCGAATATAATGAATTAATTCAAGGATCAAAAAAACAATGGGTTGAATCAATTTTTCTTCTCCTTTATATTGATATTGAAAATAATGAAGTGTGATAAATATCTATTTGTAAATTCCTCATGTTCTTTATCTTCAAAGATGATGGTAAAAAAACACGACCATCGATCTATACTCAAACCATGTCCTTTTATATTTCATTATCCACACGTTCTTGGTGTGTTATTCATCACAAAAGATTTCAGCGCGCTAAAAATTCAATGTTTCATTGTGCGCAGAATACGAACACGCAGATCCTGAACCGAGGATTACGAATCTATGGTTGTCATAATTTTTGGGCTAAAATGAAGCTAGAATAGACCACATAAGGGGTGTTGTGGGGGTGTGATTTTTTCCAGGGCATGACGATGATCTGGCACAGTTGTGGTAGGCGTCCGGCAATGCAGTTTGGATAAGAAACAACCTATGGTGGATCGAGGCGGTGCAAGTGGCAGGCTGGGATGGCCGCAGGCCAAAGGGGCGTGACTCCTGAGTGACGTAATGGCCATGCAGACAACAGATGTTGGTTTTGCGGAGCAACCGTGTGAGGTGTGATGCGGGAGTCGGTCTGTTATGTCAGAGCATGAGAGTTTAGGGAAGAATGTATAGATCGGTGAGAGAAAGGGATTTGGGAAATAAACAAAAAAAGAAAAATAATTAATGGAGGGGTGAATAATTCCAGCGCGCAAGGGGGAAATTGTGCATGGATTTTGGATATGAGGATTTAGTGGATTAAATTTATTTAAAAATCATAATAATATAATAATGTTTTTATTATTTTCATTGGGAAAGCTGTATTTTGACTGTATCTTCATCCTGCATCCTCTGTTTCATGAACCGTCTGTAGAAGTGAGACCCTAACTTCTATAAGAAATTTATGATTCCAATATTGGATGTATTTTCGGGTTTTCGGATCGGGTACCGGAAATGTTCATGAATTAATGGTTTAAGATTGTTATTAAATAATCGACTCGCCATAACATCTGCCTGCGACGTCTGATTGACTTGTCATGAGTGGTGATCTGATCCTATCATTAATACGATCGATTCAAGTATAATGCTATATACTACATTCTGGTTCATGGCTCGGGTCCAAGAAACACCCAATAATAATAATATTTTTATTATTACAGGATCTTGTATCCGACATATCTCCCTCATACAGTGTCATAATAACAAACTGTCTGTGACGTTGCAACCCTGAAATTAAGACGGATGTTTCAAGACTAATTTTGGATATTTTATGTCGAGAACAATGTGTGGGACTCACAGTCCTGGTTCGCGTGTGTGGTGGTAAAATGCATGTTTTTCATTGGGTATCCGTTTTTTCACAAATGGGTAGTCCATTTTATGTGTTTTTCATGTGGACCGCAATGGTGTGACCCATTCAGTTATCCGGCACTGTTTGTTGTACGGTCAGGTTGGATAAAACACGAATCCAAATGAGCCCTTAGTACTAAAATTCCTATAACATACAGACTGGGTGTCCGATTGAGGCAATGTCTATCGTGTTGGAACCATTATGACATGGATTTCCTTTGGGTTACTCAATTGTAGAACATTGTGGTGGTTGAGGTATAATTAATAACCTAGGGAGAAGAACCGTGTCATTTATTTTAGTGAGAGCTAGGATGGCTACTCCCATAATGACCCAAGGCATGAGTATTACTTTCCCCTCTACTCTGGTAGAGACGGGACTCCCCATCTCATGAGTGTGGGTTAGTTTTCCTCTAATATGGTTTTCCTATCTTTAGAGTCAGTACTCCACCACACGGCCATGATAGGCCAATATTGTGGGTCACCCAGTGTACCGATTACACGGATTTACATACATGGATTGAAGATGTGTACGGGAACATGGCCAGGATACAAAGAGCAGACCCCAGATACATTGACACGGCGGGTGATCCTTTATACATACCGTGTATTTGTGTTTTACATGACAATACTTATGACACGGGTCATTGTATGTAGGTAGTACCCATGGTTAGAAGACATGGCGTGTGACATTTCTACACACCATGTACTTCTCATTACATGGATTCATCTTCTTGTCCACCATATCTTGGACATGTTCCGTTTAGGTTAGTGCCCCTTCTGCTCGTTCCCCTGAAGATCGGGTATCCTTTCCTTTTTAAGGAGAATTATCCCTTCAGCAGGACATTCCGAGATAGAGTCAGAGATCCCTCAGAGATTCCCAAAGCGAGATCCTCACTCCATTATTGACCCTAAGTAGAATCATGTATCATTGTGATTATTCCCACAGGGCACCAATTCTGTACATAGTAGGTGAATCTGCATGAGTCGCGGTATCCGCCAACTCCCTGGCAGTGATCCTCATATGTGTAATGTGATCATTCCCACATAAGAGTGTGTTCTCTCGTAATGATTTTATCTATCTCTCATGACCTTTCCGGCGTACTATAATTTCCAGACATGTGTTATTAGATCTATCAGACTCATGGAGTGATTTCTCCAAGACAAGTGCTTTGTCGAATATTCAACCTATATCCCTAGCATGGGTATGCAGTTGTGTGACTTGTATCTAGACTATTGGTCTGAGAAAGGAGTATATCAAGATGTCATTGGTAAATGTATTGGAATATACCTGGTGTGTGATGTGAGATGGAGGTCCCCTTACTCTCTTTTTTGGGATTCTTCAAGATATCATATCTACTATTTGGTGGAGCTTTACTCTTTCTGTTCACTATTGTTGTATCTTATCCTCTCTTACTTCTCCCCTCTTCATTACCTCTCTTACTGCTCCCTCAATCCTTTGGGGTATCCTAATTAGTATTCTTATACTGACTATTTCTTGTGTTTTCCCCGCATCTGGTGTGCCCTTGCAGTCGACAGACATGCTGATTGTGATATCAGAAGAGCTTAGGGATACGGGGTGCTTGGACCGCATGCAGTGGTCATAGCGTGGGATTCAGGAGTGGGACAATTCCAACTGTTTTACTTTTTCACCTATTGTCGGGTTGTTTCACTTTTCTAGTTGGATTTTTTCCCATTTCCCTTTCAGATTTACATTATTGTACATTTACTATTTATTGGTTGATTCATTTTCATATGGTTCCCTTTTGATAGCAGAGCGGTACCTTAATTTATTTTCCTCTGAACCTTTTCATTAAGTAGTCTCTTTGTGAGTGTGTGTATATAGGTTCGTTGTTAAGGGCCTCCCTGAGCTTTTTGTGCATTTGGCGCTAGTCTCCAGCCCATGTCCTATGGAGGCGAGCTTGGGGTACTTGCAACTCAAGCCCGGGTATGGTTCGGGTCATGAAAAACTGGTATCAGATGTGTTTTCACCATAGGGTTGTATTTCAGATGTTTCCCTAAAACAGTCATGGATGGGTTTAGGGTAATAGTGTTGAAGTGTCTCGAGAGAGGATCTCGAGCCAGGGAGTCCAATGATGGTACGGGTGGCCAATGTATCCATTCACCAAGAACCCGATTACATGTTTGTCGACTCGGAACCCTAAGACACTTGTTGTAGGGAACAATGGTACATTCATAAGTTAGAATTGAGTATTTGATTGCCTATATTATTTTAGATCACTATCATTTTACATATATATATATATATATGCTCATACAACTACGGTACTCCTTGATAACATTCAGGATGTCTCCGCGATGACAGTAATATAGGATACTAGCTATGGTTTGTGGCGATGATCCTGTGAGCGATGAGAGCTCAGTTCTGTACCCATCATGTGAGCCCCTTTCTCCAGGTGGGAAGGTAGCAACACCCCTACTTGTTGAAAACAAGACAGCTGAAGATGAGCAGTCTGAGGATGTATGTAAGTTAGGTGCACTTCGTGAGTTCCAGCACCATAGACCAGTGAGGTTCTACAGTAAACTTGGCCCTTAGACATTAGAGTTTGGGATAGAGTTGGTGATCTGCTAATATAAAACGGTAGTTTTAAAGAACATATGTTTGATCGGGGACTCTATAGAGAGATCTATTCTATCATTGTTCCCTTTTTCATACCCACCTACGCTTAGGTGTGATAGTATGCACTGGTGGTAGAAATATTCATGTCACTCCATACAGCTGGTTGTGATAGTGAGTTCAAGAGAGTTGAGACACCTACTAAAGCTAGCAGACGTCAGACGACGAGATCTCAACATAGTAGATCTTCTCATGATCAGTCTCATACACATGGTCATATAAGGCACAGGCAGTGCATCAGAGGTGTGGTGGAAGAATATATCGGACTTGTGCACTCAAGGTGTGGTTGTGTAGAAGATTCCCTTAGCATGATGTACAGGAAGTCCCAGACTCACCAAGTGTTGGATGTTTTAGAGCAGTTTACTTTCCGACAGCTGACCCTGGTGGAACAAGAGGGTACATATTTTCCTCAGTCAATGGTGTTGACTCCATAACTTCTTGAGCGTGTAAGAGAGTCTCGATTAAAATTTATCGACTATGAAATCTTGTGTGACTAGATATCCTTTGGTGTTCCACCATATGGATATTCTAAAGGAGGGAATCACGAGACCTTATTCCAGTGAAAAATTGGTATTCCATTTGTGACATGGGTTGTAGTGGTTAGACCTTGGAGGAATATTATCCAATGTGTTCTATCAGGTCATTCGAGACCGTGCAAGGAAATGGCATTGTTGCATATATCCTTACCATACCCTAAATAGTTGGATTGGGTACATAACGTCATATACGTGTCACAACTGAAGAGATAAGTGTGTGTTCCTACAAATGTTATCAACAAAAGAAATCCTTATAATGGTGGACCAACCCTTTAGTCGACATTCTGTGGAAGTACAAAAACTTACTAGCTTCCCTAGGCATGGGAGAGCTAAGTGTGCGCTCGGAATCCCGAGTGGTTTCCATCGTTTTGATTTTTGAGGACAAGAAGCATAAAAAAGATAATAATGTAGAGACCCATTTTTTGTCCTAATAAGAATTTGTAATATTTCTAATAATATTTCAAAATTTGGGTGCTGAGATGTCATGCAATTTTGAGGCCCTTTGTTCCCGGAATTAATATTATAAAAATGTTATGTGTTTTTATATTAAGCATGTACAGTTATCTAGAGAAAATAGGATATCTATTAAACTATTGATCGGATCAGAAATCTAAGACCACATTTGGTCCAGAATGCAGTGTTTCACCTAGGTGTGATATAACAGAAGTCAGCATGGGATGTTCAGTCCCCTCGCTCATTGGCGGTGTATTAATTGGATAAATTAAATTATTAATTCTTTCATTTAATAGATCAAACCTGAATATCTCTCAAACAGGGACTCATATGAAAAATTTGACACCATATATGTATTCAGAACTTATTTTTTACCCTAATAAAGATATAACCGTTGTCGACATCGAGTTTTCGGATTATGCACCATAGTGGGGGAATAATTAAATAATTAAATAATTTTTTGTTTAATTATTTAATTAATTTCCTTTAACATTATGGGAGGAAATAAATTCATGGTTATGATATCTTGGTCTCACAGGCCTTTTTACCAACGATGACTTATCCCCTCATCTCTTATCCTCTCCATTGACGAATGTCGATGATGCCTTGGATCTAGGTAGATCGAAGCACAAAAAATGCAACATCTTCTTCTCATCATTGTGCAAGTGCGATCTGTGTCAACACCCAATGGATCTTGATGGTTTTGATCTTCCCCAATGATTGGTCCAAACCTGAGGTAGGATTTACCTGTGGGGATTCCTCACCCCGGTTTAATTTTCATGACGAACGCAAATTAAATGAATTAATTCATGGATATAAAACAATGGGTTGAATCAATTTCACTTCTCCTTTATCTTGAGATTGAGAATCTTGAAGTGTGATAAATATCTATTTGTCAATTCCTCATGTTCTTGATTTTCAACGATGATGGCCAAAAAAACACGGCCATCAATTTGTACTCAAACCATGACTTTTCTGTTTCATTATCCACGTGTTCTTGACATGTTATTCATTGAAAAATAATTAAGCGCACTAAAAACTAAATGTTTCATTGAGCGCGTCAAACGAATGTGGAGATCTCGACCTGAGGATCATGAATCTACAGCTATCACAATTTTTGGGCTTAGAATGAAGCTGCAATGTCCCACAGATGGTGTGTTGTGGTGGTGCGATTCTCGCTAGGGCACAACGGTGGTCCGGCATGGTAGTGGTTCACTTCCGGCGAGGCAGTTCGGATAAGCAGTAGCCTAAGGTGGCTCAAGGCTGCATGAGCGAGAGGTTGGGATGGAGGCAGGCTGAAAGGGCATGATGCCCAAGTGACACGATGTTCAGGTAGACAATGGATGCAGGCTCTATGGATTAGTAATGTGAGGCGTGATGCGGGAGCCAGTCTATTAGGTTGGAGCGTGAGAGTTTAGGGAAGAATGTGTATATTTGAGAGAGAAAGAGATTTGGGAAATAAAATAAAAAGAAACAAAAAAGAAGTACAAGATGCAATGGTGGGGTGAATGATTCCAGCGTGCTTGGGTGAAATGGTCCATGGATTTTGGATATGATTATTTAAGGGATTAAATTAAATTAAAAATATTAATAATATACTAATGTTATTATTATTCTCATTGGGAAAACCGTATTTTGACTGTATCATCTTCGTGTGACCTTGGATTCATGAACTGTCAGTGACAGTGCGACCCTAACTTCGAGACTAAATTTATGAGTCTAATATTGGATGTATTTTTTGGGTTTTTTGATTAGGTACCAGAAACGCTCGTGAATTAATAGGATTAATATTATTACTAAATCTTCGACCTACCATAACTTCTACGTGCGGTGTCTGATTAACCTGTTGTCATTAGCGATGTGATCCCATCATTAATACTGTCAAATAATGTCTAATGTTGGATACTAATTTTTCTCATGGCTCAGGTCCACGAAACACACAATATTATTATTATTATTATTATTATTCTTATGGGATCTTCTATCTTACATCCCTCCATCATACGGTGTTGAAATGATGAACCATCTGTGATGTTGTGCCCCTAAAATAATGTCAAATGTTTAAAGAACAATTTTTGATATTTTATTTCAAGTTCAATTTTTGGGCCCCATAGGCCCGGTTCGCACGTGTGGTGGTGAAATGCAATTTTTTCATCAGGTAACCTTTTTGAAAAATGGGTAGTTCATCTCTTGTGTTTTTCATGTGGATCATAATGGTGTGACCCATTCAGTTATCCAGTGCAGTTTCATGTATGGTCGGGTGGGATATAACATGAATCCAACTGATCCCTCAGTACTAAAATGCCTATAACATACATAATGGGTGCCTGATTGACACAACATCTATCGTGTTGGAACCCTTATGACATGGTCGTCCTACGGGTTACTCCATTGTGGAACTTCATGGTGGTTGAGGTATGACCAATGACATGGAGTGAAGAACGAGGGATTTTCATTTAGTGAGAGCTAAGATGGATACTCCCTTGATGACTCAATGCATGAGTATACCTTACCCCTCTAATTTGGTAGAGATGGGACTCCCCACCTCAGGAGTGTCAGTTCGTTTTCCTGTGAGATGGTTTTCATATCTTTAGAATCGGTACTCCACCTCATGACTAGGAAAGGCCAGTAACGCGGGTCACCCTGTGTATCAATTACATGGGTTGACATACATAGGTTGAGGTTGTGTATGGTCACATGGATAGTGTACATGTAGTGGACCCCAGATACTTTGACACGTTGGGTAGTCCTTTCTACAAGCTGTGTTGTTTCGTTTTACACGACAAGCCTTACGACAGGGGTCGTTGTACATGGGTAGTACCCAGGGTCAGAAGACATGACATGTGACAATTCTACACACCGTGTACTTCTCAGTACATGACTTGATCTTCTTTTACACCTTATCTTGGACATGTATCATTTGGGTTAGTTCCCCTTCTGCTCATTCCCCTTGAGGTCAGGTATTGTTTAATTTTTTAGGAGTATGATCCCTACTGCAAGAAATTCCAAGATAGAGTCAGGTATCCCTCTGAGAGGCCCGGAGCAATATCCTCTATCCATTATTGACCCTAGGTAGAGTCAGGTATTGATGTGACTATTCCCACAAGGCGTTGATCCTATAGCTAGTAGGTGAATCTGGATGCGACGCGGTATTCACCATGGCCCTGGCAGTGATCCTCATCTGTGTATCATGATTTTTCCCACTCATGAGTGTGTTCTCTCATAATGAGTGTATCTATCTCTCATGCCCATTCTGACAATCTATACATTCTAGAGTGACGTTATTAGATCTATCAGACTAGTGGAGTGAGTTCTCCAAGATGAGTGCTTCATGGAATCTTAAAACTGGATCCCTAGCATGGGTATGTAGTTGTATGACTGGTTTATAGACTATGGGTTTGAGTTACGAGTATATCTAGATGCCCTGGGTATATTTATGGGCATATACCTAGTTTGAGTTATGAGATGGAGATCTCATTATTCTCTTTTTTGGGTTTATTTGAGTGATCATATCTACTTTTTGGGGGATATTTACTCTTTCAGTTTAGTCTTGTTATACGTTGTTCTCCCTTACAGCTCACCTCTTTAGCACCTCTCTTGCTACTCCCTCGAGCCTTCGGGGCATCCTACTGAGTATTCATATACTCAACCGTCCTTTGACTTTTACTACATATGGTGTGACCTTGCATACAACAGACATGTTGGTGGTGATATTAGAATTGATGAGGGATACAAGGTTCTTAGACCATGTGTGGTGGTCGTAACATGGGATTCAGGAGTGGGACTTTTCTGGTTGTTTTACTTTATCACATGTTGCCAGGTTTTGGCAATTTCCAAGTTGGGTGATTATTTTTTCCCCTTTCCCTTTCAGATTTACTATTCTTGTACTGGTACTATTTTGTGGTCGATGCATTTTGGTTTGGATTACTTTTTATAGCAGTGTGTTAACTTGATTTCTTTTATTCTACACATTTGCATTGAGTTGGCTGCGTGTGTGTGTACTGGTTCTTAGGCAAAAGCCACTCTTTGTTTGTTGTGACTTCGGTGCTAGTCTCCATCCCCTGGCCTATGGAGGCGGCCTTGGGGTAGTGGTGGCTCGATCCCTAGTACAAGTCGGGTTGTGACATTATATACATAATTTAATGTTTTTATTATAGTGTAATATCCATCATCAAATCCCTTCCTATCTCTATTTAATTCTAAAAATGAAAAAATCATCAATGAGGTTCCTTTTCCCTACATTCATGGACAAAGAGTTTCCGATTGACATTACCACCTTTAATGATGGTAAAAACATTTTTGGAAATAAATATAATTTTTGTCTGAAAACATATATTTTTTTTAACTAGTATGTATGAATGATATTAAAAAAATGATACTAGTTTACAATGGTCCAATAAAATTTCAAAATAAACTAATAATTTTTAATTATCATTTTATCTAATAAAACATCCTCATATAACCTAATGATATATGGGAAAATATAAAATATAGGAAGTGATATAATACTAAATAATTTCACAACAGAAGTTATTCACACAATTTACTTTAATTCCACAAATTACATTAGGTAACTAACCACAAAACCATAAAATGTACACTCCTAGAAAAATTAAATTAAAAATTATAACTCATCAAAATGGGCATAAATTATCTTAGTAATATTATAATAAATTAAATATATAATTAATACCTTATGAATCATGTATTTAATGAATCTAATTTTATTATACATCACATTATTTATATGTTCAAAATGATTTCAGATATAAGGTATTAGACTTCGTCTCAACCACTATTTCAATGTGACTTCCTTGGTATTGCACAGTAAATCAATTTTATATTGATTTTTGTCACGACCCGTCCTCAGGGCCCGTGCCCTGACTACCCCAAGCCCGCCTTCCATAGGCCAGGGGCTGGCGACTAGCACCAAGGCGTAAATCCCGGTAAAAAGGGAAGGCATTGCCTTTGTAAAGTAAACAAGCACCACAGAGTAAGCAAGCGGTAAAGTAAACATTAAGTAAAAACAGAGTACAACTGAAAGTGCGGAAAAGTAAATGGGCCAGTATATAAACCCAAAACTGAAAGTAAAGTACAACTCGAAAGGGAAAACAGAAAATGTAATGTAAAAGCCGCTACACCGAGCTGTCCACTGGAAATCCCACCTGAAGGGTGGGTACAGATAGCTCCACTGCTCCTCGGGTCCCACTGTCCACTCCGAGCACGTCCCACCTAGTGGTCCACCTCCAGGTACCGCCCTGCTCTGCAAGCCTCAACCAAGATCAACGTTGTCTGTCGTCTGCAACCAACACAAAGTAGTGCGGGCATAGCCCGTGCAGGGGTGAGTATAAGCTACTCAGTAGGGACCCAGAGACCCCAAAAGGTCTCCTAAAATCCACATAGGATAAACCACAAAGGAAAGTTACAATCACGAAGTAACAACAGACACTGCTTAGGTATATGCCCATACATATACCTAAGTCATCATTTCAATATGCTCCAACCTCCGAGCCCAAGTACAACTCAGTCCACACAGGAAAGTATACGTATTCCACACAGGAAAGCAAAACGTAATCCACACAGGATAGCACAACTCAATCCACACAGGAAAGAAATAGGATTCAGCTCACACAGGTATACTTCGTCTAATGGTGAAAGGGATGATCATATACAGATACTGAATCATCTAAGTTGGGACCCACATAGGTTACAAGACCAGCTGTCTTCATTGATTCATCTATACTGGGACCCACATAGGATACAAGACCAGTATTGAATCATCTAAGCTGGGACCCACATAGGATACAAGACTAGCACAGCTAGGACCCACATAGGATACAAGACCATCTGTCTTCATCGATTCATCTATACTGGGACCCACATAGGATACAAGACCAGTATTGAATCATCTAAGCTGGGACCCACATAGGATACAAGACCAGCACAGCTAGGACCCACATAGGATACAAGACCAGTTGTCTTCATCGATTCATCGATACTAGGACCCACATAGGATACAAGACCAGTATTGAATCATCTAAGCTGGGACCCACATAGGATACAAGACCAGCACATCTAGGACCCACATAGGATACAAGACCAGCTGTCTTCATCGATTCATCTATACTGGGACCCACATAGGATACAAGACCAATATTGAATCATCTAAGCTGGGACCCACATAGGATACAATACCAACTGTCTTCATTGTCTCAGGCCACTGAGGATCTCTGCACAAACGTCGTCGTCGAAGTAATAGTCGCAGCCAGCTCTAGGGTTCCCGCACACAGCAAACTCGTTCGGGAGGGTCCGCTCCACGAGCCGAGTGGCTGATACATCAACTATCACACAGTCCAGAGTTGATGTATCCAAAAGTTCCGTATAGTCAACATGAACTCAACGCATCAGCCGGCGCGTCAATCGCACGCCCGGTCTGAGAGTTATTGGCTTTTTCGTACCAGCGGCCCGGTTGGTTTTTAAGGAAAACCCAACCCGACCGTACTCCACCTGCGTCCAAACCTTGGGCGGAATATTCCAAAAGATCCGTCTCACTAAGAGGAACTCAAAAAAGCTGACGGCACGTCAATCGGACGTCCGTAGCTCAAGATATGAGTGTTTCCGCTCCGAGGGCCTGGTTGGTTTCGTGTACGAACCAACCCGGCCGAACTCAAAGTAATCCAAAACCTTGAGTGAGATATACCGAAACGACCGTCTCGATCCAAGGATCGCATCGCCGCTGACGGAGCGTCATTTGTAGGTCTGTAGCCCATGTTATGGGCATTGGAACCCAAATAGTACGCTATCGGGGGTTTCAGGCCTTGGCCGACCCGACCCGAGACCCCCCCGGCTGGCCCGAACTGGGTCGACCCGCCCCGGACAGGGTCGGACCGACCCGGAACGGCCCTGCCCAGCCCGGCCCGGCCTGGCGGACCGGCCAGGTGCCGGTCCTGCTCAACGCAGCGCGCTGGGCGCGCTGCCAGCTCGGCCTTCGGCCGAGCTGATTGGGAAAACGGGGGGGGGGGGGGGGGCTGCCCCCCTTTATGAAACCCCCCCCCCCCCTCATTATGGGGGGCCGTTTTGTGCTGGCCGGGGGAATTTAATTCCCCCGGCTTCCCCATTTCCGGCCAGCCTGACCTGGCCGGCCGGCTCCTCCTCAACAGGACCGACAAGGGCCGGTCCCCCTCCGGCATCCGACACCAGCGGCCCGGCTGGCCGCCGGTCACCTTGTTCCGCCGTGGCCCGAAACCGGCTGTGGCCTATGCCATCCGGCGCGGTGCGACGACACCGCTCCCCTCCTCCGCGGCCCCGCTCCGGCCGCGGCGCCTTCGACTTCCTTCGACGCGACGCGATGGCGTCGCGTTCTTGGATTTCTTTCCACGGCACCACGCAATACATGCCATAGGATACCCGCGTGGTGCGATGGCACCACGTCATCTCGTTCCATTCGTGAGAAACAATCATGAAAAAAGGAGGGGGGTTCGGCCGTGTTTGTGCGGTCCGGACCCCTCTCGTTAAATGATAGCATTTATTCGATTATCCACGAAGTTCGACATGCTAGAATCAAGAATGGAATAATTAAATAAATAAAAAAATTCTCCTACCTCGGTTTCAAGAGCGGAGCATGCCAAGAAGCCCTGGAAGACAAGCGTCACGGAGGTCAGGCATCGCGGCAATCGAACGTCGATTCCGTTGACGTCAAGGTGCGTCCGAAGAGGTATCGTCGCTGGAGAAGCTTCGTAAGCTGACGAAGAAAGTCCGAGGAGGAAGCGGCGTCTCCTTTCGTTGACACGGGAAGAAGATCGAAAGAAACGACGTCGTCGATCTTCGGAAACACACCGGCTGCGAAGAAGAGAAGATACAGCACGTCTTTCTCTTCTTATGGTGACAGCGTTCTTCTTCGGAGCCTAAGTGTTCTTCGTGTTCTTCGTCGTGGATGAAGAAGATGAAGAATTCTACCCAAATTCTCTCAAGGTGGCAAGAGAAAACTAACCAAAATAAAATAAGCTTAAGCCTTATTTTATTTACAAAACTTCACCACTTTGAATTTCAAAAGTTTGAAAAACTATAACTCATCTCAATTAAAACTCAAGTTGTCAAAATTAAATTGAGTGGAGTTATTGGGAGTTTAAAGGGGATTTGAGGAGTTAGGGTTCGTGTGGGACCCACCACACTTAATCCTCTCAAGGGAGGTTAAGTGGATGTGGGTCCCACCTATAACTCTCTTTGGGTGGATATAACCAACATGGTTTAAAATAAATTGTGTTTCCACAATTTATTTAACTTCATTTAAATTCCCCCAAAACTAACTCTCAACACGCATAAAACGCATCCTCGGAAAAGGTCTCCTTAAGCGAATATCAGCGCTGCGAGTTCATCGGTGCCCTCGGAATTCGATTTCGGGCACGGGTTCAAAAGTTAAAAATTCCCGCTCGTTCGTTCACTGAACGTACCCGAGCCAAACTTCGGAAATTATTTTCGGGCACACCGGGCCTCGGAATCAGGTGCCGTCAGAAATCACGCTCTTGTAAAATTCTAAAGAAAAATAAGAAAAAAGTTCCCTTGAATTTTATGGGGCTTTAAAAATTTTTACTAAATATTTGATATCTATTTTCATTTGAAATTATATTTTTATTAAATATACATTTTTCTTTTTGTCATGGATAGTGTTATTTTCTAATCGATATGAAATTTTTATATACATTTTTCACTTTTAATGTTGATTAATCTTTGAAAAATGTTTATAAATATAAATAATCATCTAAATAATGATTTTTTTGATTTTTCATTTTGCTAATGAATTAAATCTATGTATGAGTAATTATTTGAACATTAAATTAAGGGTGAAGCCAAACATTATATGTCTTTTCGTTGAATCTATAGGTTTCATGAGACAAAACATTTTCCAACAAACCCTTCACATTTCTTTCCAAGAATAATAAGATGTCTTTCGACCGGCATAATTAAACCATCTTGTGAAAGGTATTAATGTTATTACATCTTGTCTAGATAAATGACATAGAATAATTAGTCATTTTATTCATTTAGTATATATTAATTACATTCCTGGAGATTTTCACACTGAATAATGTTTTGGATGCATCTTCTATTCAAGTTTATTAATGGATTGTGTTTATAAGTTAATACCTTATCATATTGATTATTAATTTTGGTAATTTATTCATTTAATATTGAATCATGTAACCATTATTTATTAATTTATCTTTCCCATTTATTTTCATTCCATCAGAACATTTTGAATATTACATCTTTGAATAAGTTGGAAGAATGTTGTTCATTTTTCATTTTTTTGTTTTATGTTTAATTAACAATTTCATAAGTGAACCATGTATGTACTAATTTCTTATAGACATATAATATTTTCTATCGTTAGTGAATTGATATATTAAATCAATTCCATTGTTATAAAATAAACACCAATTCTAGTCTATTAGGGTTAGAGTTATTAGATAAAATATGAAAAATATCCATTTCTTATGTCTCATTGGATTTGTTTTGTTTTAAAATATCCATATATGATTCTATATTTTGGAAACATGATGCTTTAATTCATTAATTTTTATATTTATATTAATATATGTTATGAGATTTTAATAATTTAATTCTCCTTGATTTATTATTTACATATATTTGAAATATGTATTAACTTATGATATGTTGAGGTATAAAAGGGGTATTTGAAGAAAATATTTTTTTTCCCAGTAATTTTATTTGTAATATTGTTGGATGAAATAATTATGTAAAAATTGTGGCAGTGATGACACCATATTTATTCTGTTAATAGAAAAATAAAATATTTTTTTTAATATGTTAAATTTGATATAATTTTAATAAATTTTTATGTTCCATGAATTTTATAGATACTAATAATATAATATAGGTACTGTTTTGAATTATATACAAATTCCATCATCCTTTTATTTTTTCACAATCAAATTAGCTGAATAATTCACAAAATAAATTTATTGTTTTTAATAATAAAAAATATATCATTACATGATTTGAAATTTATATAAATCATATTTTCGTCAAATTGATTGGTATATTTTGATAAATATTAAAAATGGTTCATTCATGGCCCAATTTTCCTTTTATTGAATATATATTTATCCTTAATGTGTAAACACTAATTTATCATTGTAATTTTCAAAAAGGTATGCACATGTTAAAACAAAGTGATAAGGGTGAAAAAATATCCAAAACCTTCCAATTAATAATCGATAAACTGATTTTTTTCAAATACGTAAATTATCATGTAATAATATTAATTTCCAACGATTTTAAAATGAAAAATATTTTTTATTAATTTAATACTTTATGAAAAACATATTTTAACACTCACCACTACAAAAAAAGGTTCCTTCTATCCTTTTTTCTTCATGATTATAAATAATTATAGATCATTGAATTCCTTCTAAAATACATTATGTATAACCATCCTAAGGTTTTAGACTAATTTTATTATTCATAAAACCATCATAGGAAGGGTTTTGGTGTAGTCCTAAATAATATTTCTGAAGAAATGGAATATTTTTTAATCGATCATTTGCAAATCATTTCTTCTTTTAAATATTTAATATATCAATCATCCATTAAGAAATAGTAAACATAATATATTACATCTTCTAAGGAGTTATTATTCTAATTTTAGAAACTATATCAATCTACTCTTCTATCAAATGGCGCATGAAGTCATCATTCATGAGTATTGATGACTACAACCTTACGAACAGAGGTAATATGTTTTCCATCACGGTCACTCAATGATATTTATGATTACGGGTTTAATCATTATAAATTATATGAATTCGATATTTATAATTACTAAAAAATAATATACCATTTTTTTAATTACTATACTATTCATTGAAAACCGATAATTTTGTATGTGTGTATATTTAAATTACCACCTCCACAATGAGACATTATTAGTTCTTCCTTAAAAAATCATGTGATTGTTATATATATTTTTATATTACTAAAAAAATTATTTATTATATATTGATAATTTCAATAATTATTATATTCTTTCCATTGTGATCATCGTGAAATGGAAATGTTACTCATCCATAAGTAAGAACTATTATCTACTTGATTGTAACATAGTTATTTTTTATAACTAGCATCAATGGATGGGGTAAAATTAATAAATTATATAGAAAAATTTATAATTAACTCATAATTATCGTAACTTATATGATGGAATGATGTCCCATCTGACCATATCTGACCTACCATAGTCATTCTAGAAATATAAGCTGAATGTCAAAAAAAATATAACTTATCATAAATTATTAAATAATTCAATAAAACATGGTATTAAATAAAATAAAATGAATAAATAATATGATTATTTTTATAATGAAACTAAGTAATTGATAAAAGTTTTTTATTTTAGGATATAAAAATCATACGTGATGAGTTGAACTCAATGGAAGATATTTTTTCTCAATTTTTATTCAATGATGCATATTTTAATTTAATGAATTGAATTTATATTATATGAAGAATATACTCCCACTTTTACATATTATATAATTATTCATCCATAAATCATTATATATAGGGTTACAAATTTTATTTGCCATCCAAATTTATTTGACATGAAAGTTAAAATGTTTTTAA
Source organism: Viscum album (assembly GCA_963277665.1). Classification (NCBI taxonomy): domain Eukaryota; kingdom Viridiplantae; phylum Streptophyta; class Magnoliopsida; order Santalales; family Viscaceae; genus Viscum; species Viscum album. Next base: position 1,726,234,111 of record OY728119.1, on the reverse strand, counting down.
TTGTTTCTTAACATAGATTCAATTAATTGGGTATAAATATAAAAAATTGACAATGATATTCCATGATTATATGCAGGTTTATATATTATTTTTTATAAAATTTATTATTTCCTTTTTTTTATTTAAATTTTTTTCACATAACCTTTTCGTGGATTAATTATCACATAAAAATTTGTGAACTTTGTAATTATTTTCATTATCTCAATCAAATTATATTGAGAAATTTACCATTTATATACAATTTCATGAATGAATTTTGACATTACAAATCAAATAACACATGTGATTTATATTTCCATATCATACTCTTACGTTCAATGAATTGTTATATTCAAGATAACAATGAAAGAATTTCTCTATTTTACAATATAATTTCATAATGTTTTGTTAAATTTTCATTGAGATTAATTTCAATTTATTTGGATTTAAATTTCATTATTCTTTGAATGTGGGATTCTTTTGAATATCTTTATAAAAGATTAAAAAATAAAAAAAATTAAACTTTTACGTCGGGAATTGTTTTTCTTTTAATCATGAATATTATAGTTTTTCAAATTCCCGTTATAAATTATAAATTTAGTTTTAAATAATAATTATTTCCATAATAATTTGGGATTTTTTTTAAATAAATATATTTATCATAGTTGTTATGTTATTTTACACAAGAATGTTTTTAATGATGTTTTTACAATATTTATATTCATAAAACACACCATTCCATGATATAACATCCACTCCACTAGGAATATGTTGTAATGATATTATTCATATTCGTTCTCTATATGTATAATGACTCTTTCAATGAGGATTTGACGAAGCCCTTTTATTTTCCATGATTTCATCAAATTATAATACAAATAACTATTGTTTCTATGAGTTTTTATAATGACCTGATATAATTATATAGTTTATTCTTATTATAGTTTATGGAAATTTATTATGATTATGGGTGGTTCTATTAATAGCCATGGACTTGTCGTACTGTTCTTAACCAAGGTTAGGTTGTTACATTATAATCCAATGATGGGTGGTTCCAATATATTCTTTAAATGCATTTGATAATCAGACAAATATAATTAAATGATTTGTACAATTAAGATATGGAAGTGTTATGTTACTCCTATGTGAATATGTATTTTATAATTCATAAAATACACTTATGAGATGTGAGAATAATCAGTTTAAAAATACCATGATCTATGGATTACATCCCAAGATACAAACATGTTTTATTTGGGACTTATATGTGTCTTCAATGGATCCTTTGATCATAATTAATATGGTTTGTAATATTATTATTAATTAAAATTAATTATACCTATGATAAATCATTATGAAAAGTCGTATGTTTTTTGATCCATGTTTTTATGCGTATTAATTATATTATGTTGTGATCATGCACTTGTATTATGCCATCATACCCTTATTCTCATCTCCTAATCACTACTAACATTCAATTTTTAATACTTATGATTACAATTCCAATTTATTTTAGATATATATTATTTTGTTTTAAATTTCTCAATGTTGGGATGAAATGATATATGTATGATATTCTTGATAAGGTTACTAGCTGTAATGAAAATTGTTGGAGATGGTGTTGATTTTTATGAACCACTTGTTTATCAATTGATGTTATTATGAAAGAGTTGTCCATATCTACCAATAATTTAAATGGTACATGGGAATGTACGTGGTCCAATATTTCATTTTGATGTTGTAATTTTGAAAAGTTTCTACTTTTCCATGTTTATAGGTATATAATCTATAAATATAATGTTTTTTAGAATAGGATATGATAGTATGTATTCTGGGTTATTATATTTCATATGATAGGAGGGTTTATATTAATAGGGTGATTTGAATGAATTCATAAGATTTTATCATAAGAGATAGGGATACCATAATTCATTTATAATTTTAATACTTATAATATGTTCAAAATCATAGAAACATCTTTATATGGTTTATGTGATGTTATTTTATTGTGAGTAATGTTATTTTAGAAGAAATTTTATGTGATTTTTTATATGAAACCCTTAGATTTAAAAATAATTAGTATTTGAGAATAAATTAAATAACAATTTAAGAGATTATATGGTTACACAACCTATGTTGTCACTAGGTTTGAGAAAAATTACTTATTTATATATCCTATTTATGACTAGTGCAGTGATAAGTATATTTCAGTCCAAATGGAAGGACTTCCTGATAAGGCGTGTTGCATGAGACTAAGTGAAAGGAAAATCAATCCAAATATGAAACAATCATGAAGGGATGAATAGTGATTTTCGTGTTGATGATAATAGTTATTTAATGGATACTTTTTGATTAGAGATACAAATATGCTAAGATCTATGGGAATGAAGAGAGAACATAGAGAAAACTAAAAGCATGATAAATTGAATGGATGAAATACATGAGTTCATTTGTAAGGATAGTTAATTTTTATAGGTTATACATTTTATATATATTTTTTATTATCTATGTTTATTTGATGAATGACTTATAAAAAGTGGCATTCTAGTTCACCCAACTACCAGCCTATAGGTAAATGTAACCATTAGTTTCACAACAAAAGACCTCTTTAGACCCTCGTTGAAGAAGCCATCTGAGATAAACATTAAATACTCAATCCTACTATTATATAGTATTTTTATGACACTATAATAAAATCATCAATAACAAATATCTCTTTTGTGGATAGATATTAAAAGGTCATAAATTTTTCTCTTAGTGAGAATGGGGTATAATCCAGCAAAACCTAAAAGAGGAGTGGGGAAAATGAACATACCATTTCAAAAATATTCCCCAATTCATTTTTATCCTACCATCATAATATAATACTGAAAAAATAAAACAAATTATATTTAAACATCGGTGTTAATGTAAAATTGTGTTGATATGAAATCCCCCTCAAGGACTTCTAAACAATAGTAGAATCAGGGAGTAACCATCGCTTGATGCTCGATTACATTATATTCTTTTTGTTTCCTCCATGATCGATTTACTCTCTCTCTCTTCCTCTTCAATATCTATAAAAATAAAAAACATATCATTCCCATTTACTCTTTAAATTAACATGGCCACTAGTACAAATACTCTAATTCATCAACTCTCTTCCTTTCAGAAAAATTTTGAGCCTTGATGAATCACCTATTGGACAGCACATAGATTTTCAAATGGTATAAATTACAACTATCTATAATACATAATACATTCCTAGAATATAGTGGTATAAAATTTGATCCCACATATAAAATTTCATTGGTATATGCATTTCTAACAACATAGCTGAATTGATCGCATTCTTGTTTTCCTACATAGCCATTTCTGTTGATGTAGCTGAAATGTTGATGGGGATCATTATACATGTGTCCACTTCCATTCATTTATTTAACTGGGCTACATATATTATTTCACATATAGGTTATTCCTTTTATTTAATAATTTGGTATATGTACATGATTTCCCACATAGATGATTTGATTCATGTAGTCGATTATATTGACATATCTAAACCCTGATGTAGGCGTATTTTCTATATATCATAATCATATCTTAGATGATTATGTTGACATACATAATTACCCACATATCAATTTTCACTCATGTATGCAACATGGTCGATGTCATATAAAATTGAATTAATCCCATCAGGACACTGGATTCAAAATGTGGAGGGTCCAAGGTGTCGTATGACTGAGCCTGATGGTCACTCCTTCTCGCCTTAGACTCAAATATAACCCCTTGAACAATAAGTAATAAAAGATTACCCAAAAAACATTTATAAAATAGTTGTTAGTATCCATGGGAGGATTATAATATAATTTGGTAATGATATGTGCATGTGGATTCAATGACAGGGACACAACTCAAATTTTAATATATTTGAATATAGAATTTATATTTCAATTAATGTGACCCTAGACAAGTATCTTGATATTGGGGATTTTACTATAATAAAATCCTAAGAAACTATATAGTCTTATATAGTATTTAAATGGGGAATCACAAGTAGGCAGAGACAGCAAGGGCTTTGATTTCCTAAAAAATGGTGGGTCCCACAAACTTTTTCCTATGGTTGGAGCATAGAGTATATTTTGATGACCTTTTGTAATCAAGTATTGATGATTAATTAAAATTGTTTCTATATTTCCATATATATGATTTTGTAACTCCATAATTTTATTCAAAGATATTAATTAAATTTATTTTATTTATACTCTCAAATGGGAACACCAAGTATTTTTTAGATTAAAGAGAAATAACAAAAAATTTCAATCCACATGATTTCAATAAAAATAATATATTATACTTTAAAAACAATGAGAATCAAAAAAATGTTCTGTAATATATGATAATCAATTATAAAAATAAAAAAATCTTATAAAAAAGTAAATTAATTAAACAAAAGCGATGTGTCAGTGTGTGATAAAATGTATCCACTTTGAACTCACCCAAACATAATACATTAAAATCATGGGAAATTCAGTAAATAAATGGTTTGTAAATAAATAATTAAAGGATAATGGAAATCATCATTACAAGTTTTTACTCCACACAACCTAATAAAATAACATCATTAAATAATCTATTTCAAGAAATTTCCAGGTCGCCTATATGAGTTCATCACACTGCCCTACAATAAATAAAACTCAAATTCTAGATCTGTTAAAAAATTCCAAATTTTCCAAAGTGAAATCAAATAAATAACAGATGAAAAAAAGATTCAATTTCCACTTGGTTACTCAATCAAGGATTTCACTTCCCACAATTTATACAACTCATAAAATTTTATTATTAACCATTTGTGTCTTTGTTTATTTGGGTTCAATATTCCCCCACTAGCCAGACCTCATTTTGTATTTGGGACCTAAATATTTTTTCCAAGTAATGAATTTGACTATATAACTTTGTATAAAAAAATATCTATTAATATTTATTTAACAACAAAACTAGTTATGTAGTCATAGATACTCACTGTGGGATCCTGATTTCCAATATTACCCCCAATTAAAAGGATTTATAATACACTCATGTGAGTTGGATCCATAAGGTGTTCCAAGTTACTCTAAATAATAATCTATGTAAATTTTCATGATCATGATTCATAATTTTATACTACTAATTCCAAAATATTATATCATTTCAAGACATCATTTAACAGTCTTCAAAGATGATTTCAATAAAAAAAATGTGGACCACAACAATCAGCAATCACTCAATCCTCATAACACCATACTCAATGAAATACCTAGAAAAAGTAATTGAATTTTTCTAAGGACACAATGATTTGTTATTTATCATCCCAACACACACTTAATACATGTATTAACATAGACTACAAAATGTATGAATTAAAACACTGTTTATATTTTAAAAAATTGTTGCATTTGATATTTAAGAACTAGGTCATGGTTAAAGAATAATTTTTTTGCCCCCAAATATAAAACCAAAATTGTCCTAAGTGGTAAATAATACTGTAGGAATAATTAAATTTTACATTCAACAATGAATTTAGCAGTTTATATATTTTTACAGGGGTTATATAATTATTAAAAAAACAATGTTTCCAAACTTCCCATTGATCTTCAACAAAATAAGCTTTGTAGGATCATGATTTTATTGTTTATAATTAAAACAATACAATTTCTCAATGTGGATCAAAAAGGGGCATGATAAAAAAATTAAAGAGGATTTGTGAAAAAAAGGGATCACCCGATCATAGTTTCCAAAAGCAGGAAGAAATTGAAGGGAAATTTTAAATCTAACACTATACTAGAATACTATTTTTTGTCCAAAAAATAGTCAATAAATTCTTATTTACCCCTAAATATATAGATTTTTCTTGATGGAATGTAAGATTATGAAAAAGATACAGCTATAAAACTTCTATAATCAACATTTATGTTGATAAAAAACAAATGAGACCAATGAAAATAAAAAACAAGTAATATTTTGATGACAACTATGAAAAAAATGAATTTAGATTAATGGGTTTGACATAAAAAAAGACTCAATTCACAAGGAAATAAAATTAATACATTCCCTTTGGATATAAATCAATTTAATTCATCTCCCTTTTATCATTGACCAAAATATTATTAATTAAGTGAATCGAATTTTTTTCATTTTCTATATACTCACTCAGTATTTTGATTGGAATGTACCTCTTCAATCAAATCTTACCTGGGAATAACATCATACAATGATTTATGTGAAGGTCCTTATACCCAAAATTAATGTTTCTTTTATGAATTGTATAATAATGGAAATATTTTTTTATTCATTAAATATCATTTAATATTCATTTGTTTCCCTACTAATTTTATCTAACCTACCCAATTATAGAATTCTTCAATCACGTGAATATTTAAAACTAACATCCAAATATTTATTTTCCTAAAATTATATATTCCATAGCACTAAATTAATGTGATAACCCTATCTATAAATAATATTAAAATGAGACAATAAAAGTTTTGTTTTAAGGTTGTATGATATACCCATAGTGTATTCTATAACATTCAGGACAAATACTTCCTTGATCTATTGACATTATTTTCAATGATATCATTCAACACTACTTTAGAGACATTATGTTTTCTAAAATATTTTGGTTAATTAGAAAATATTTTTTTTGTACAAAACCATACATTTCTCTCTATTCTATAGACTTTTAGTTTATAATGTGAGTCATGTTGTGACCACTTAATGCCTTTCGCACACCAAACCTATAAAATATGATCCATGTGAAAAACTTGATCATACGACTATTTTTTTATTTCAAAGAAAAATTCACTCAACAAAAATTTATATTTAATAAGCTACAACTATAATATATTAATTTCCATGGGGTTAAGGAATAGGGCATATGATGTCCATTCTGAAAACATCAAAGATATTATCTTTTAAATTGAACTTCTCCGGATTCTCGTTATTCCTTTCTTCATTACCATTTATTTTAATTTATAAATATATACAAAAAGAATTAGATAATGTTTAAATATTTATTTATACTATAAAACATATTTTTGATACTTTTGAGAAGTTATATCACTACCATGTGGTCTATACCATGGGTTTCATTGACTAATCTTTGTAATGGGAAGTATTTCATCTATATAAACACATATTTGAACTATTCCATCAGAACCACTTTAAAAAATTTGGGATCTTTTCAAAAAACATAATTAGTATATAATAGAAACATATTTATCTTATTTATTGAACTTTATGTGTATATAATTTCAACACAGAAATTTTATAAAAATTTAGAAAATCATGGAGAACATTTTAAAAATAAATTGAAAATATTTTTATCATGAAAATTAAGTGTTTATATTCAATGGGTCTCAATTTTGGGTATTAAGATTCCTAAAAAATGATCGCTAATAAAATTATAAAAACTTTATTTGTCATTAAAAAATAATATGATTCCTTAAACTAGTGAAAAACCTCTCATCATTCATGGTTTAGTTCCATTTATAGAAAAAAATTCATAAAAAATGAATGATCAGTGAAAAAATCAACTTTAGAACCAATCAGATACATCGTTAACTATTAAAAGAAAAACCAATTGTAGATGTTCATTCTGGATGGTTGTGTCTCACCTTTGAGACTCATCAAGAAATATACTACACAATTGATAACATACATCTTCATTTCATTTCATTTTCCTAAAACAACTCCCAAAACAATGTCACTAAAATCACAAAAAAAAAATCAAACGGGTGTTCCTAGTTAGGTTCAGTGATAATGGGTGATGTTATGGGATATTTATAAAGATAATTGAATGAGTCCAAATACTTGAAATTAAAAAATGGTGTGTCCTTGAAAAGAAGTAAACAGTGTGTCTTAGTTATCTGAGATATTTTTTTACTGAATCTCATACCAAACACAAAATCTCATAAAGAACATATAATATCCTTGATATATTTAAGTGAAGGAAACATTTGAATGGATTTTATTTTAATTTCATCAACCACTATTACATTTGTGGAAGCTTTATTATGAAACACTATCCACTCAAATACCATGAACTTACATTTTTTCAAATTCATGAAATTTTTTTCCTTATGACATCATTTTATGGATGATTATAGATGTTTCAAATAGTTTTTTTAATCAGAACCCACTATAAAGAATTCATCCATAAACACTTTGTAGGATCACTCAAACATATCAAAAGAACCCTGATCATACACCATATAAATATAGAAAGAACGCCAAAGAAACCAATATAAATTTCTATATATGTAATTATCTGTAACGCATAGGTGATAATGGTTCATTATTTAACCTCATGGGAAATAAATTTTTTATTGAAGACAAAAAAATATCAAGAAAAAAAATGATTCCCAACCCACCTACAAAACATTTTGTTTGAAAATGCAATCGAAAGTTGGTCTTTATGGTATTTTAGTTATGTTTTCTATAGTGTAAATATAAAAACTCAATAAGATCACAATTAAAATTAGAAGAAAATTCATTCATCATATTATGGATCATAGTGAGTGAACTCTTCTTAGGTTCTACCTAAATAAGACTTACCCATGGTTTCACAGAAATGTGACATATTATTCCATCATCATTTATTATAATGAATTCTTTTTGAAAATATTCTTTAATGTTATGGTTTATTGTTCTTTGAGATTTCACCCATCACTGATAGTATTATTCCATGGGAATTTGGATCATATATAATTAAGAAAATATAACATTGATATTAGTAATATAAAATGAAATAACATATTTAAAATTATTCATACGGTCAATAATTTTATCCTCTTGAAATATTTCTAATTATGAATAAATGATGAAATATAAAGTTGTTTATTCTCTCAAAAAATCAGACATCACATAAACTAGAGGATATTTCAACTCCTTGTTGTAATGATCATCCATTAAAGGATGTCACTTTGTTAGGAGGGTATATGGTCACCATGTTGTCTATATAAAAATTAACATTGAAAATATCATTCTTCATCTCTCAAACAACACTTTAATTATACTTTTTAATATAATTTTGAACATGGAAGAGTCATGTCGGATGAAAGAGGTGAAGAACTTGTGCATCAATACTAATTATAATGTTACAGTGTGGGGGAATAACATTAATAAATAGGTAGATAATAATACTCTCACTAGGGTATGCTTGTCTAGCTAACACATTAATAGTGAAATTTCCTTATATTAATGTGTGACTAATCTCGATGCCTTAATTCAAGATCAATAAAAAAATCCCTAGTAATATAACTGAGATAACATAGAGTGGAATTTTAATTTCCAATAAAACCAATAATGGTTGATGAATCGTAGTTTCTACGGTGATCTTCATGTTAATGAGATTGCAGATAATCATGCATGGACCTTGATTCAACACCAAAGGAGTCCCCTAATACATACAAATAATATTGCTGAGAAATATTGTACCTACATTGTCATTTAATTAGACATATCCTTCCATTATTCCTTATTTAAGGACACATAAATTTTTAGCTTCAATATCATACTTGGAGGAAACCATTTGATCCATCATCCCATTACTAATCTACTTGTCATGTATATGAGTGAAGGTGGACATGGGCCTCTAAGAGAGACTATACCCCCCCTTATTAATTTGATTTCCTTGGTCAGTCATTGGTTCTTTAAGGAGAAGCATCATACCAATGAATTATGATCATTTTTATTTCCTGAGGGAGTTCTATGTTAATACTAGGATTCTAATACCTCGACCATGGACTCCCCTTGTGGGATGATGAAAAAGAACTCCCCAAAAAATATTTGAAATTATATTATCTAGTCACTCTAAAAAAATGTTGTGTGAATAATCTTCCACACTATGAGAAGTGCAACACCAGTTGCATGAACCTAGATGTAACCCTTTATTATATATGTTATCATATGTAGGGATATCTTGATTTCTCAAATGATGAATAAAAAAATTAAACATCATGGGATCACCTTACTCAACAACATATTCTTCATTTCATTAGTAACATTGACAATAGACATAATATTATGGAAATCCTTTTACTAATGTTCCATGTCATTCAGTACGATAAAATGAACTTGTTAGTTTTGATCCCAAATATAATGCCTGCATAAAGTGTTTTCTATTTAGAATAAATCATCGTGTTAATAATACCAAGATAAAGGATTGATTCATTGAATGTAATTTCTTGAATATAGAATATTGGGAGGACGAATAGATCATCTCTGACCCAATTTTCCTTTCAGAATCTAATATTAGTACTTCACACCACCCATCCAGAAATCACTCTGAGAGTCACTATTTGATAATCTATGCACTCCACCATCTGTGATAGCTTCCAAGGACTCACTCCCTTGGATCACCATTTCACACCATATTTACCACATATAAACCTGTACCATAATGACTTTAGATCATCAATATCCTTGACTAAAATGGATTACATGGTCTCTCTAGATACCTGTGATCTATATATATTGATCCCTCATTCACAGATGAGATTCACCAGTCGCTCCCATGTTTCCCAAGGAAATATTATTTTCTGGATAGAATCCCAAATTAAACATAGCACAATTTTCTATATCATGTTAATTTTCCCCTTGGGTAGCTTTATAACCTCAAGAATGTGCAACAAAATAAAGGATAGGTATATATTAATCAACATTATGCTTCCTCCAAACAAGATAAAATTTATCTTGAATTTTAGAATGTTCCCAATTATTCTGTTTATAATGTCATTTAATAAGACATTTTTTATTATGTCGTTCAATAAAAGAATTCCAAGATAAACATTCTTCAATGACTTCTTTTGTATACCATTTTTGTTTGGTACATGCATACTACTACTATTCATTCTTTTTCAAGGATGGAACACAAAATTTTTGTTTTTTTCTCTTATTCCCACTCTAAGAGAATTATGCCTCCAGATTATAGGTGCTGTTTTCAAAATATAGTTTCCTACTTTTTAATAAAAACTAATTGTCTCTAGAAAACATTAAATAAGAGATATTTGGAGTCCTGCCCCTACTTCTGAAGTGACATATCTACCCCATCTATATTTAGAACGTGAGGATTCTATATAATTCCGCTTAAACCATGATATAAAGTTTTAGTGTCAATGAGTCCCCCTATATGAGGTCCCACACTAATTTTAAAAACAAAAAACATTACACATGATTGATATTTAAACCTAAAGTGGGGATTATAATTAGAATTAGTGATTAGAGGTGCAAGATAAGATACCAAAATATCCTATAACCCTTAGGAAAAATATATATTGTAGTCTATAATATTTTTTGTCTATGTCTAATTTCAACAAAATATTATTCCCCATCATCTTCTTGTTAACTTCAACCACTAATTTGTGGTCTATGATAATGTCCCCTTGAATCCATCTTTCTGAAATGATTTGATCCTATTTCTCAAAAATTAATGTAGTAAGTAGACTCCCCATCAATGTTTTTAGATGCAAAGAATGATTTTCAACACTAAAATTTCATATAATTATTGTTCTATACTGATTGAGCATCGTTGGTTTGTTGAAAAAGGGAATGAGAGCTATCTAAGAAATACATGAGGTTCTGGTCAAAAAACCATCATTGTAAAATTCTTTAAATATATCCCTAAATAAATCCCAAAAAATATTCTAAGAAGACATGTTGAAATAACCTGGAAACCCCTTTGGCCCTGGAACTCTTTCTGAGATTAGACTAAGAGAAACTACTTTTACTTATAGATCTTTTAAAATGAAACACAAGGATTCATTCTCCTTGTTTGAAATGATAGATGGAATGAATTTCAAGAATCCAACATCACCTTCCAGCCCAAATTTCTCCCCTTCCATAAAGATATCCCTTACCCCCAATAAGTTCCAAAATTTCTCCACAACCATATTTCGGACCACCTCAAAATATTTCGTAAATACCACTCATCTATTTTCTAGTTGACCCTTTCCATAGTTATCCTTTATTTTAGGAATACCTATAGAAAATGTAGTATTATTATAGAAATTTCATATAAATATTGATTGTGATCTATCCATATATTACCTTTCAATCTATAAAAAACTTTATATTCTAGAAAATTCTTTTTATTAAATAACACCACAAAAATGTCATCATCTAAATCCATTTGAATCCCTTATTCATGATTATTAGATTATTATTTATCTTCTCCCATTTTTTTATAATGGTTTTGTTATAATACTGCATATAAATATACTTTTGGAGATGTTGGAGTCAATTTACAATCCCTAAACATGATGAACCTTAAACTAGTTGATCCCAAGACCTCATCACTTCAGCTAGAAACCGACAGGACTACTCCAGTTACCAGATTAGAAAAAATAGTTGGATCTACTCTGTCATACATGTATGTGGACATATAGTAACACATAATATAGTATTTAGTGTCTTAAATGAATCATGATGGAAAATTTTAATGAGTATTCCACTTTTATATTGGATAGGAAACAATCCCACCTACCCCATTTCCATTGGGTGTGCCTCTTATTTTAGAAAAAATTTCATTTTCTTCCTGAGAACCCCATATCCATCAGAACATTATAAAAAAACTTTCTGCAAAATAATGAAACGAATTTTTGGAAACAAAGTACACTACATTGATCATTTTATCCTGCCTAATAATATTAAAATCCACTAATATGTACCATGAATAAGTCCAAGCATCGAATTTTGAAATATTATTCTAGAGCTCCATCCTCCCTATATAAAATCTTTTTTCATTCACGAATTAAATGAAAACATTCATACCCCTAAAATGATATTTGGTGGTCATTTTTTAAGAGGAAGTATACATGAGATCCCATATCATAACCTTGTTCAAGAGTAACCATGTATAAAAATTATTCGACGATCGATGAATGATGTTTTAATGAACATTAATCTTGAGAAAGTGCCAATTTTCATTGGGTTTTATTTTGGTTCAAGTATATCCACCCTCTATCCATAGTGAATAAGAGATTAATTAACATAAATAGTGATCATCACCTAAGTCCACAAGACTTTAATATTCCAAAAAATTATTGGATTCATTAATACAATGTAGATGAGGTGTTTCAGTGGGGGTCCCTATAGATGAGGAGTCCCCACGCAATAACCCATTATAAATTGGGTGTTTTGGTGTTTTAATATCCAAAATGTGAAGTATATTTTTTTATCCATTTGTTAAATGAATCATAAAAATAGATAACCAAAGGTTCACATTTTATTCTAATATGATGAATAAAACGAATGAATTCTAATAGTGATTATAACACATTTAGGAATTGGTTACAACAACAACTCACTAGATGTGAAAATCATATGATTTATAAATCATGAAATTTACTCTCATTAACAACTGAAAAAATACAAAACAAATACAATTCTAGATTGACATCTATTTCTATAATCAAATATATTTAAGGAATTAATATAGCTTCAACAACATTAACTAATAAAAAAATTCCCGAATAGATTATATTCAAATATTTTAATTCAATAAAAAAATTTATACTCATTAAGAGAGACTATTCAGTCATCAATTACAGGTTGAATAATTGTGGAATATAATTCAGTAAATGGACATCCTAATTTACATGCTTTGTTCTTAGGAATAGGTGAATGTGGAATGATAATCACTATTATTTCACTATAAAAAATAACATGAGTAAAAGAAATAAAATTCAAAAGTATACAAGATGATTAATTCATAATCACAATCAAAAAATAAAGTAAAAAAATACCTTACATAAAAAATCAAAAAAGAAAAAACATAAACAGGACCAAACCCCATTACCAGTGTTTTCCAAATCCTTTTTTGATGGAGGGTCAACCATGATACGGAAAATGTTGATAAGAAGTCTTTAATGATTAATATTATCAAAAACATCCATATACATGTTATTATCCTCCTTCCAGACTTTTTTATTTCATAGATCGCACACCACTGTTGCAATAACTCCCTGGATAGATCTCGAGGCTGTTGTGGCTCACAACATTCGACTAGACAAGGCCATCCAACATCTCATGCACCATTTTGGAAATATTGAATATATAATGGTTACCAAAGTGTGTCTTGTCCCTTAGTTATTTGAGAAAATGATGTTGTATGTAGACATTGATTCCTCTATAAAGGATTTAATGTGGTAGAGGAGGACAATGATATCCTTGAGATTCGACATGACCACCATGACACCTTGTAAGAACATGGAGTGTCTGCACTTACAAGTGGGGTTGAGCCTAACGCAACCCTCCTCATGATCCTCCATGTTATGTTTGGAACGTTTCTTCAGTTCAAAATAACTAAGGAATTACTTCTTCATGAGATCATTCATCTTCATATCCACCTGTGTAATTTCAGAGTTATGAATCATAGTAATTTTCAACATCTTTTGTGCCCCAACTATCACACTATCGGCCGAACTGAGTGGTTCCCCTAATTGGTTAAGAGACTCCCTATTTCATTTCCATGAGGAAAATGAACATGAAATCCATAAAACCTAAAGACATCTACCTAGATTCTAAATCCAATACATGAGGTTAGAGGATAAGAAATTCTCAACCAAAAAAAATTAAATAAAATCATTTAATTAACAACATAAATGTGAGTTAAAAAGAAAAAAAACACAAATATCCACCAAAAAAATTAAAACATGGTCATGTATAATATGAATCAACATCACACTCTCCACCATGAAAAATAAAAAATAACCACATGATGATTCTTCACTACCAAACATCATTAATGTGAGTATATCCTAAAATATAAATATGTACAAGGTACAACTGAAAATGGTCCTCATATCATGCATCATGGTGACACAAACCTCCCAAATTAGTGATATTTTAAAATACTACAAACTATTATCATAATAAAACATATCCAAAAATAAACATGGATCAAACATGAATTTACCGGAGCCGAAATTTGATATCATTCCATCAAATAAGTCCTAGACTACTCACTAGTACATATAACACATGGAAGATCACATTATTAACCTTCCTCTAAAAATGATCTTAAATCAAGCCCCCAAAGTTAACAAATAATATAACTCATAATTTTTTTTAATAATGAAAATATTTCCAATAATATAAACATTGATAAATCATTAATTGGAAATGAAAAACTAGTATTCAGCTAAACCCATCCTGGAATCAAAAAACACTCCACCTAAAGGGAATAGAATTCTTATATCAAGGACAATATGAGAAGTTCCTCAACAAATAGGTACCACTGAAAGTCCCATATGGCCCCAAAAAAAAATTTAAATATCTAAATAAATGATACCACCAGTGATCCAAGGGAATAAAACTATAAACTAAAAAATAACATCATATTATAACTTCAAATAGATATCTAGGTGCCACTGAACTTCTATATAGAGATTCTGGATGAAACTACATTAATCATGATCATCAACAAACCTATTAACATGATAATGTAACTCTAAAATATTCTTAGGCCCAATCAACACTTGTAGTAGGTCAACACCAAGAGACACAATCCCAAACTAGTATATAAACCATAAGAGAAAAATTGATCAATTTACTAGATCACTCTCCTAAGACTACAGGAAAAAATAGGATATCAATCAAACTAACTAAACCTCCCACAAACGTAATGGATAATTGTAACAGTCTCTCTCATGAAAACCATGAAATAACCCATCCAAATATCAAAGCAAGACAGACGTGCATCTAGAATCGACCAAGAGGAATATATAGTGTTCTGATCACAAAATTGTTAGGGGAAAACAAGGAAAGGAATGATAAGTCAACATATTTTAGAATTGAAACCAAAGAGAGTATGTGGACTAAATGAATTAAATCAACAGATAATTATACATAGCAATAGATAGTAACAAATAAATTAAAATAACTAATATTAGATTATGAATTTTGATGACACAATATTATACGAAATTTTAATATGATACAAAATTATTGAGGGCGAACCCCTATGTGATGGGGGTCACCCTGAAATAAACCATTATCAATTGGGATCTTGGTTTTTTAGGATACGAAAAGAAAAAAAATATTTTATTTTTTGTTTATTACATAAAACTGCTAAATATATTACATAATGTTCACATTTCCTTCAAATAGTAGGTATAAAAAATGAATAACAGTTGTGAACATAACATAAATAGGAGATGGTTATAACAACACCATACTGGTAGTGGAATATAAAACAATTCAAAAACAATTCAATTAATATTCATTATAAATAGAAATGATAGAATGATAAAAAAATTCTATATTTATGGACATATACAGAATCAAACTGCAACAAGGAATTAAGATAGAAGAAGCAATAAGAAATTTCAAAAAAAATAAATAAATTATATTAAAAGATTTGAATTCAAAACCAAATTCAAAATTTTATATCAAGACTGGATTGCATTAGATCACCAATTATAGGTTGAATCAATGCAAAAAGAAATTAGTTGAAGGACAACAATTTTACATGCTTTGGCTATATGCCTACATGCATGGGGAAGGAACATCTGTGATTTTTTACTATGAAAAATTAAGGGAATAAAAATTTAAAATCAGAAATAGAGTAGAATATATATATAAATGAAAAATGAAACACATAATATATAAAAAAAATATATTCAAAAAAATTGACAATGAAAAAATTTAAACAGGACTAAACCCCCATACTTAGGCTTCCCAAAACCGTTATTGATGGAGGGTCAACTCCACTATTGAAAATGTTGATTTGTAATCTTCAATGACATATTTTTTCCTAATCATAATGATCCATGTTCATATACATTGTTTTAAATCCTAGATGACATAGATTTAACATCACGGTCATAGGATCTCCATGGATGGAACTCGGGCCTACTATAACTCGTGGAATTGGACCGGTCAAGGGATTTTAGCTTCACCCACACTATCTGAGCCTTATAGAGGACGATGATGTTGATGGCGTCTATTTGGTCCCTCAGGCCATGGAAAAGATTTTCACTATGAATGGGCATGGAATCCACATTCATGGTTTGAATTTGGGAGAGGATGCCAGAGATGCCCTTCATCTCTGACATGACTATCTCCACATTATGGAAGAACTAGGAGAGGCTTCTCTAGCTGGTGATGTTGGTTCATCTTCCATCCTCATCGTGATCTTAGATATCAATCTGGGATTGTTTCTTCAGTTCTTCATAACCATGGAACAAATTCTACAAGATACTAGTAATAATCACATCCCAAATTGAAATTTTAATGTTTGGAAATAGAGGATTTTGGAATTTTCTTTGTGCCCCTGCTCTCCCTATATCATCCAAGCTGAGTGTTGCTCCCAATTGGTTAAGCAACACTCTATTTCATCTATCGAGGAAAAGGATCACAAAATCCTTACAAAACTGTAGCCTTAAATCCATATCCCAATACTGAAACAAATGGTTGGAGGAACTGAAAAAGGAGGCTCCATAAAACTCGCTAGGTAACAAATTCTCAACCAAAAATACCATATTATATAAAATTAATTAATTAAAAACAATAAATAAATTAAAATGAAAAAAAATCACATCATGATTTGTGGTTGGCGTGACAAACTGCATTCATTAAGAATAGGTAATGGATAGTAAGATGCTAAGACCATCCTTTCTTAAGATGAAGTATAGATAATAACCCCTGATTCCTACCTCCAATAGGAACTAGGGTGGAGACTAAAGCCACCTGTATATAAATACCACAAAAATTGGAGGAATTACACATTTTATAGTAACAAATATTGGGAGATAAAATTTATCAACATCAAATAACTCTAATACATAAATATATAATGAAACCAAAATCCATCCCACATGCATGTTTAAAGTAGAACTACTAGAAATATAAGGAAAACATCTAATGTTTGTACAAAAATAAAACTAAGCAGTGACGCAAAAACCTTCCACAACTCTCTAAATAGTAAGGTCTTTTTTGGTGCATATAATCCCCAATGAAACCTAAGAACAGTTTTATATATTTTAGGTGAACATACATGTACACTTAGTAGGGAAAACCCAAAGTTTCTAATTCACAAGTGAGAGAAGCAGACTAATGGTCATGTGAGAAAACAATAGAAACTCAATATTACCTATCAAGGTGTCCAATCCATCCCAGTATCACCAACTCATTCCCACCAAATAACAAAACTCAGGTAAAGTAAATATTATGAAAACATATATTTGGGTACCACACACCACTTCCCAATGGTGAAATTCTCATCCCTAATGGAGAACGTCCAAACGCTACCACACTCTTCAGCATGACCAACTTTCACCACCCGTCCACACACACCTACGCCACATACCACATCACATCTCTCCAGTAAGAACCTTGGAATCACAACAACAACCCCATCCTGAAGGCACCTAGGAATCTCCACAAAACATATCCTGAAGACACCTAGCAAGAACAACTCTCCCATAGACACTTGGTCCTCACAATAACACCACAACCATCCCACAAAATTCTAGGTATAATAGTGGCTTAAAGAGAGAGTATAAAAGATCCAATAACCATCCCTCCTTCCTCCCACTAGGATATTAGGAAAGACACCCTCCTCAATAATAATAGGGGTGTTCGACAAGTATTTCTCAACCTGGAAGGGGTTCATATAAAAATAACAAGGAACTACATGTATATATATGTGTGTACAAAACACCTATCCATTCCTTTGGTTTTTTAAAAAACTACCATCCCACACAAACAACCCTTGCTGCCACCACTAAAATCATGTACCCCCAAGAATGATGGTCACTTCCATTAGTCGGTAAATGAACACTCGATCATAGTAATTCACAACCCAAAACATACCCCCATAAATTCATTTAACATGTTTCTATTCTACATTATCAATCTATTTTTTATTTATTCCATCCCAACATGAGAATATGCCAAAAACTACATACGATGTAAGGATAAGAAACCATACTAAACATTACCAAATACAAATAGTGAAACAAGGTCCAAGGTAAAATAACCCTTTCTTAATCCTCTTAAAAAAATAATAATCTCTATAAACATTTGGCGAAAGAACCACAGAAGGCCACACCGTCATTCTTAAAAATCATCCCTCTAAAACCATCCCAGAAAGCCCCACTATATGAAAAAACACTACCTTCAGTCAAAAAAATATAAATCCACCAACTTTAAGTTCCACTACACAATCCCCTTTTCTAGAAACCAATTAAACAACAACCATAAAAATTCTTCAATTTCATCCTACCATGTCCTTGCTCTCTATAATTAAAACCCCCAACACGCCTCATTACTACCACACATTGTAGCCACACTACACCACAACACCACACCCATCACACCCATAAACATGAACATGACACAACCTAGTCCCCCAACCTTCCTTATGGACCAGTGCCTAGATACATTCTCACTACATAACAAGTTCATCCCATTCAACAATCAACCATTCTATTTGCCTAAGATACCATTACACTACAAGTACCACCCCGTACAGACATCCAGACTCCCAGCCACATCACCACATCAATAGTAAAGAAACAAGGCCAAATAGAACCACAAATAGCACCCAAACACACTAACAAGTCAAGGTTTATTCACATTTAACCGCACTCATTCTTTAAATGCACATGATAAAACATGGGTTTTTAATAGTATAGTGTCAATCATGGGGCATCCATTTATTTAACCGATTATATGTGATTAACCAGATTCCCATTCCAATAGCAGATATTAACAAACCATATAGTTAGGAAGAAAGATACCACTAACATCCATGATTTTTAGAAGAATACGACCCATACGGTTTACAAAATAGATCAAGGATAACATAAAAAACAAATATATCATCACCATCATACTCCCAAACCATTTTTATTAATTCTTATTATCTTTGTTAAAGTTGGGTCTAACCATATTCAAAATTGTTCATGAGTACACCCACTCCACATGACCCACAATTACAATAGAGATGAAGCGATCCCTACATGGAAAAATAGACAATCAAAAAATCACTTACCTTGTTCCAAAATATGGGTCACACGAGTATAAAGGAAGACTATAGAGGAAAAACGAATATACTTCTATAGAACAAGCGTATGACTCCTCTGAGAAGAAATGTTCTTAGAGAACCGAGAAACAATCATAGAATTCAACTAAATAGTGAATTTAGTGTTTAGAAAGGCAAGATCCTAAATCTATGGGTAAATAGTTTTAAAGTCCTTTTAAGCTGAATCAAAATCAAGACCATGCCGTTTGGGAGTCAAAGGGATATTTATATGTTTAGAATAAAAATACCATTTGAAACAGCCCAAAAGATCATTAAATTTGGTGGTTAACTCATTTAACATCAATGAAATCTTCAAAGGGCTAAAACTAGAAATTTGTGAAAAATTGGAAATGACTCACCAATGGGTGAGTTGTTGATGTGAGTCACCGACGGATGAGCCACCAACACTGAGCCACTAATGCATCTCATCGAAAGTGAGTCAATGATGTGACTCACTGATGCATGACTCAGTAACACTTGACCTACAGACATGTCGACTCACTGATTCCTTGACTCAACAATGATGAGACACGCTACCACCATAACTCACCAATGCCCCAATGTACCAAATCTCTAACCTACCGATGCCTTAACCTAATGATACCATAACCTTCGGATGCCTCGACCTACCAATTTCCCAAAATACCGATGCCTTGACCTACCATCACCCCGACTCACCGGTGCCCCAACCAACCGACACCTTGAGTCACTAATGATGAGCTACTAAAGCCATCCAACTGAAGCTGAGCTATCGAGGAGACTTGTCGATGAAAAAGTGGTAAATTTTCAAAACACACTTGAAATGAGCACTCATTTCCTCCTAAAACACCCAAAACGCTCAATTATTTAAAATTTAATGGAACATAGTTGTTCTATCCACTACATCATATACCTCTCAAACTATTCTCTCCCTCTATAATTCAAAACCAAACTCATATGAAAGATGGGTTAGAACAAACACCTGATAAGATACCTCTCAAGGATATACCACCATATATTGTTCAAAATATAGAATGAAATCTCAACATCCAAGAAAAAATCTTCCCACATTATCTAACCCAACCATCCACATGATACCCCACACAGACACCATATTTAAAGACACATGAATTAAGGAATTCCTTCCTCCATGTCAAGATACTGTCCTCTCTGTGTGGCACTGACTCTCCCTCACTTTTTTAATCTGATCTCAATTATGGAATCTCGATTAAGAATATATTCTCCCCCTTATCACATGTTATGAATTTTCCACACACTGAAAAATAAGGAGGTAACCAAAAATATAACAGAAAATGATCATGAACTACAACACAGGTAAAAAAACACAAGAAAATATCTAAATAACTCTAGGTACTAGGAACACATTTTCATATCACCCTCCCATGTACTCTCCTCCATGCCACCATGCCTCCAAAACACATGAACCAAGGGAAATTTCTATCAATGTAGTAGATTCTCTCAATGATCCTGGATCTCTACTATCTTCTCAAAGAACATTGTGTCATCCCCGATATATAACACCCCCAATCAATGACATGGTATCTATCATGAAGATATCGAAAAAGTTAGGATACATAAAAGATGTCCTTGATCGTTTTCAATATGATATGGTAAGAAAAACGGGTATTCCGCTTCTCTATATATTCCAAACACGTTAAAGGGTCCCATGAAACTACGAGAAAGCATAATCCCTCTACCGAACCTCCGCTTGTCATGTTGAGGGGAAACCTTGTAGAACACATGGTCCACAACCATTAACTCCAAAGGCCACCTCCTATCATTAGAATATGATTTCATATGTTCATTTTCTCCCTCTATCCTTTCATGGAAATGATGAACCTTCACTGTCATACCCTACACCGCGTCTGGACCACAAAAAGATACCTCCCATATTCAGTCCAACACAAGGGTGAATGACAGGACAATCCATATGAAGCTTTAAACAGAGACATGAAAATGGAATAATGATAAATATTATTGTGAGAAAACTCTACTGAGGTAAAATGTTTCTCCCATGACACACAAAATTCCATAACATATGTCTGCAGCATGTCTTCCAATGTATGGATGGTCCGCCCTTTTTTATCATCTTTCTGAGGGTGGAACTTCATGTTGAGTTATATCTGAGTGCCAAAATCATACTAAAATACCCTCTTGGAACATGAGGTAATATTTCTATACCAATATGATATGATTGATCTTGTAAATCCATGTATCTATGCCACCTCATCCACATACATACGTGTTAAGGAATCAATTATCTTCGAGTCCTTGATCGCTATGAAGTGAACCGATTTCATCAACTTATCCACTACTTCCCAGATTGGATCACAACCTCCTAGAGCCATATGAAATACTACAACCAAAACCATAGATAATTCATCACACTTCAACTATGTTATATATAAGGGATGCAATAAACCATCGATAAGAAAGTGTTTATCCTTCACTTACGTTCACACCAAGCACTCTTCCTCAAACTCTTCCACTATTCGCTTCATCTTGGGCCACCAAAACTATTCCCTAAACCCTTGGTACTACATAGAATCTCCCAAGTTTACCGCTTGGTATGAGCTATGAAACTCACCAAGAACTCCCCCGTGCATCATCGCTCGAACAACCAACATCTCACAGAACAATTTCAAATTCTAATTATCCTTTGACCATCCCTCTAAAGAATCTCCCTGGTTCAAGTGATGACTCATTACCCTTTCTCCATGTCTTCCCACTCAGAATCCTCCACTTATTGCCTCAGAGGGGGCCTACCCTACCATTTTAAACAAATAACCTCTACCCCCATTCGTTCCTACATCTATGTAGAAGGAAACCAACTAATCCAATACTCCTTATGCATCCTTATATTTTAGAAACAATTCCTCCTGTGACTACATTATCAAGGACTTAGCCACAACATTTCCCTTTACTGAGATATAAAGGATCTCAAAATTATTATATTGGAGAAACTCCATCCATCTATATTTGATGAAAGTTCATATCTCATTGGGAAAATATGTACATAAAGATCTTGTGATCCGTGATGACCACAATGCACTCCCCAATGAGGTAATGCTGCCACAAATTTAGGATGAACAAGAGAACTAAAACCTCAAGATCATGGGTGTAATATTTAAATTCATGTGGATGTAGCTTCATAGACCCATAAGATATAAATCCCCATTGTTTCATGATCACCCACCCCAATCCTAGATGGAAAGCATCACAAAACACCTAAAACAACACACCTTCATCAAGTAACCTGGGTAAAGGGGCACTAGCCATCTTCTACTTTTGATAGCCGAAGGATACCTAGAACTAAAATCACCACAAAATATCTTATAAATTTCTAGTCATATCCATCAACAAGTCTGATAGTCAAGAGAAATTAGGTATGAATCTCGGGTAGTATCCTACCAGACTGAGAAAACTACAAACCTCTACCACATTCTTCGGTTCTGACCAAAATGAAACTACCTCAACCTTTGATGATTTAACTTCTATAACATACTAATATACCACTTTTCCATGGATGTGGACCTCATGTAACCAAAAAATGAACTTGGAATACATTCTGTTGAGTGGGTGGTGTCGAAGGACCTATAAGACAATAATGAGATGCCAGGTATGCTCCTCCTATGACTTCGAGTAGATTATGATATCATTGATGAATATGATGATGAACCAGTCTAGGAACGCATGAATAAAGCAGTTAATTGGACCCATTAAAATGGATAGTATTTTCGTAACACCAAACTACATAACCACAAACTTGAAGAGCCCATACATGTGCCTGACTGTAGTCTTCAGGATGTCACACTTCTTCACACTCAACTAGAGATACCTTGACTGTAAGTCGATCTCAGAAAACCAACATTATACCCTAATCTATTTGACATGATCATTTATCCTCAAAATATGTAAAAGGTTCATGACCTTTACCTAATTCATCCTTTGGTAGTCTATACACAGCCCCAGATGACCATCTTCCTTTTTCACAAACAAGCCCGGATAACCCTAGTGTGAAAAAATGGGCCCGATAAAGCCCTTCTTTATCATATCATCAATCTGGATTCAAAAATCCCACAACATAGAGAGCTCCATCAAATAAGGATCCATTGAAATTGGATTACCACCGATTTTCAAGTCTATCCCAAACTCAACGTCACATCAAGGGGGTAGAGTCACAACCTCCTTGAGGAAAGAATCCACTAATTCCATGACAACTCTGGTATCCTCCACCATCCCAACATCGATCGGTTCCACCAATAGGTTGACCGAAAGGAAATGAGAGGGAATATATTTTGGCTGCCCACCTGACCACTCCACTCACTAATGAAATCTACACGCTGGCCTTCCACATCTGAAAATGTGGTTGTTCTCTGATATATTTCGATAAAAAAATTAACTAAAAACATCTAGTCAATTCCATGTATGAAATTTTATGGATGCATTTTTATCCAAAAATAGATTTCCACTGGGCTGATGCATCCCAAACATCTGTCTGCATCCCCGGAGAACATGAAAACAATTGGTTTGACGTCCAACTGGTCTACTCACCACCAGGGGAACAGAATGTATGTCTAATTGTATTCCCATTTAATGGGAAAAATATGGTTATACAAATGAGTGTGAATATCCCAAATCAAACAAGGAATAGACAAGAAAACTGAATAAGCAAATTATACCTTAAATGATCTCTGACCATACTGGAATTTTTGTCTTTGGGTCATGCAACTCACCAACCATATCTCCACATCCCCTTTGTTGTTTCTTTCCTTATATACCATGTCTAGTTATATATTAGTGTTGAATTCCCTGCGGTTGGCCTCTTATTACTTTGTCTCCCCTCATTGCAGCATGAGCCTGTGGTCTGAACTGTTGAAACGGTCTAGTCAGAAACTGGGGATAAGGTGTGTGTTGTACCTTCCCACCTCTACTGTTCTATTCTCCAACTAGGAAATGAATTTGAGGTTCCCATGACCACCACAAGAGAAACATCATAGCCCCAAGAATATGGAAAAAGGAAAAGGACCTATTGGTTGGAAAAAAAATATTTAAGGTCAGTACCCCGCTAGAAAAAACCTAGAAGGTCCTGATGCTGGAGACCTTCTATTGAAAGACTTCCCCTTTAAAGAACATGGATGGAACCCCTATTACATTAAAATCCCTCATGAGTTCATTCTCTCCACCACCTCAACCTTCTTCTAAACATCTATGTATGTTAGCAGGGTGAAGGGAGTAATCACATTTTCGAGGGAAGGATGAAGTGCATCCTCTAAGCATCTCGCATGAGACTCCTCATCAAGAATGATATCTAAAGAGAAAATAAATATATCATTGAACTTGATACTTTACTCTCGTACCGACGTACTCCCTTACTGGATGGAGAGTATCCCCTGCCTTTTCTCATCCTTCATCGTGGATGAAATGAATTCCTCATAGAATTTATTCTCAATGTCAGTCCACAAAACATTGGTCACCTTCCACTTCCCAAGGTAAATCTTCATGACTAATGCATTGCTCCCCTCATCTAGATCACTAGCATGTGAACCCAGTTCTTTTTCAGATCCCATATCTAACTGAAAGAGATCACAAGCTCCTCAATCCAACTCATCATCTCCATGTTCGAGACACTACTCTCATACATTACTAGAGTCTATCATTGGAAGTCATGAAGGGTCTTTTTCCACTGATTTCCCCCATCTTATGGATCATACATCCACTGATTAGTTAGATTGGCATGCTGAAACTCCACTACCTGAGACACTCATGGATGATGACCAGGTACCAAAGTTGAAATGTACATAAGAAATTCCTAATCCCAAGTAGTATAAAAGTAAATTAGTATTCATTCTAACTCACTGTTTGTTTTAATTTTTAGAAAAATCCCCAAAAAAATAATAATAGAAATCATCTTGATGAATATGCCATTCATAGGGTATTTAACATGCAATCAATGTTTCCTCATATAGTCATTCAGTATTCTTAGAGTCATTTCATCGGATCACGAGCCACCCTAAAATACAATTTCCTAGCCGATCATCCTTGGCCTCTGTCATGAATCAAGACTATCTAAAACCGTTACCCTACCAACCATTGAAATACTTACTGTGCCTAACACCAAACTCAATCCATTCCCTCAACCATGAGCCTCTAAAACCATTCTCTCATGGACCACCTTCTTCAAGGCGAGGTTAGTGATATCATGATGTTGTGAACTACCTTATTCAAGATAAAGGAGAGATAATGACCCCCTAAGTCCCGTGTCCAATAGGCCTTGGGTGGACACCATCACGAAAGGTATATAAATCTCACAAAAATGGGAGGCATTACACTTTTTATAGTAATCATTTTTGGTAGATAATATGTATCAACTATAATGTCCCAAACATTTGTTAATTAAAATTAATTTTTATCTAATTAAATGTCTTATTATATAAAATGGTAAAATAAAATACGAACATCCTTGGTTTTATATTTTTATATTTCAAAATACCATTTAGAATTTTTATCGTTTCTAATATATCTGTTGAATAGTGATCACATGATTAGTATAAATATATGGATTTAACAAATCCAATTTAATCAGACAAAGGAAGCGATGGACTCATCCCGTAGAATTTCTCCATACGAAGCCCATTTGTTAGAGCTCAGAAAGGAGGTGGCGTCATTGGGATTTTCTCTTGACCATTCCATTCTGAGCTTCAACACATTAAACATAAATGAAACCGCTTATGGGAGAAGTGTAAGTTGATAGAGATTACCACACGAGCGATATAATCCAACCCACCCCAAGAGTTTTTCACCATTTCACACCTTACCCTTAGGTCATATGTGGGTGTTATAAGGGTTTATGTAACAAGACATGATCACTATGACAATGGGCATTATATTTTCATATAATAAGGAATATACACTCATTTTTTATTGTTACCTTGTAAATGATTTTTAAAGAATATACAGTATTTTTAATTAATATTCAATTAAGAAAACTATTTTGATGATTTTATGGATTTTTGAATTAAATAATTTTTTAATAAAATAATATTACTAAATTATTTTTTATTAATTATAAATTCTCAGTAATTTTTAGGAATACAATTGAAATTTTTATTATGGTTGGAAAACTATGTTTTCTCAAAACCCATGAATTTTCTATAAATGTCAGTTTTTATATTAAAAGTAAAAATTCCAATATTTAGAAAATTATTTAGATAAAATGAAAATAATTTTTTTAAATCATGATGTCAAAAATTTTCACTGTTGAATTTTTCATAATTTTCGGAGATAGACTGATTTTTCGGTAAAAATTAAATACTATTTAAATAAATAATGTTTTTTATGACATCATAATGACCCAATAGGGATGTAATGTTATAATATAAATGGAATTTTTAGAAAATATATTCATTAACTTTAAAATAATGTTATTTTTATGTTTGTTTGATTTATTTTACAAAGCATTAGTGGACACTCCAAGACCTATAAAATATTTTAACTATTTAAATTGATTTCCTTGAGAGTATGACTCACCTCCACATAAGCAAGCCTAATATTTTAATAATTTCATCCATTTTAACTGTAAAATAATTTTTTACAATACCATTTTGATAAAATAATAGGCAAAAACCATGAGATTGTTTCTGGGTTGGATTAGTTCAAGGTCTGGTGCCCATAACCTAAATAACGAAGAATATTCCCTCTCTTTTCCTATATAAACCCACCCAATATCCATATTCCTCTTCACTCAAATCCATTGGAGCTCTACCAACCTCTTCTCTCCTCTTTATAAAATCCTCCCAAGTCACCACAAGCTCCCAATAAGCCACACTCAAGTATCTCCAATGCCTTTGGGATCAGACTTCCAAGTAAGGGATTTCTTCCTTCCTCATTTTTGTCCAAATTTCATTATGTTGTTATATGATATTTTTTCAATTATAAATGTTGGGGAATGATTTCTCACCTACCCCATACTTCCATCCATATGTTTTAATAATGATAAACCTCTTTTTCCCTCATTAATTCCTTCAATGTACACCTGTTTACATGCCAAAATTTCGTAAAAATTTCTCCCTTCAAATTTATATTCAAGTAATTTTTTTAATTAATGTAAATTTAATTACATATGTTGGAACATGTATCTATATGACCCCCTTACTTTACATTTAATATAAATATGATGAGACACTCTTTTATCTATCATCAAACATTTTTTCTTTTGTCACGCTCTTATGCTGCTGAATTTGCATCACGATTTTCCAAGACAATGTCATTGTGTAGTGAATACCGTGACCATTTCACTATCAAGGGTATTAAACTTTATGAAAATTTACTTATTGATTATAGTGTTTCATGAATGAATTCCATGTTCCTTTATCCTGGAGTAAATTATTATTTTTAATGAATCCATGTTATATGATCCATGTGGAACACTTATGCATGAAATGAAATAATTAAGAGTGGTGGGCCCTAATAGCGCTCTTATGCATTGGGTAAAGATTAATATCATGATACATCATGTGAAATGAGGGTTTACTCATACTAATTCAAATTCAATGACGGTTTAATCATGATAATTCAAGCTCAATGAGGGCTTCGTCATGCTCCATGTGCAATAAGCCTTGGCTCCTGCTAATATCATGTTAACTATTGTTAAACATTTCCATGTTATGATAATCATTCTATATCGTTCCTTTATGTTCATGTTTTTATTATGCTCCATTGATATGACTATTTACTAACATGTACTATATAATTCATGTTATGCCTTTTTACACCCTTATTAGGCTTTATAGAACACCCTTTTTTATGTAAGTCATTAGGTTATCCCATGCAATGCTAAGTACAAAGGAATGTTGTGGTCATGTAAAATAAGATTTCAATAAAGATTTTTTTTTTGTTCGAAGTTGTTATGTAATTTTCCTAATCCCTAAATAAATTATACATCTCTATATTCTATATTTTATCAAGTGAATATTTTATTTAATAAATTATATTCAAGTGTGAAATAAAGAGTTGGGTTCATATAGTTGGTATCAGAGGGTAGGTTTAGTTATTTTTGTGATTAGGATTGGAATCCCAATGTGAAAGCATTAATGATAAGACTACGTATAATAAAAACACCCATAATTTTTGGTGAGTATTAAATTAGTGTTTTATCCAGAAAATACATCCCTGTCTGAATTTGAGCAGATTGAGGCAGCTCTTGTACATAAGTATCTAGGGGTAAAACCCAAAAACACCACTTTGAGATAGACACGAATGGTAACTAGTGCACAAAAATGGGCCTTGCGGCACTCTTGGTTATGATACTCCCTGGGGATATTCTTTGGTAAATTCATGTGCTTAGTACAAGCCATTATTATGGGAATAAAAAGATCCCATACGAATATATGATATGAAATAGATCACGGATATCCAAGATTGAAACCCAAGGTATCATAATTTGGGATATACAATAAAAGTTTATCCTTCTATGTCCAATATTTTTTTTCAAATTTTATTAACTATGCCTTCGAACCCCATAATTTTATTTTATTTTTCATTGATAAAACATGGACAGGGGAAGATCACGAACAACTCTTCTCTCTCTTCATGTAGAACAAATTGGAATGATTATCTAGAAGTCAAGCATATAAGACTTTGAATAATTTTAAAATATCCAAGTAACATGAAAACAAATTTATGAGGCATCAAATACCTATAACATTTCATGATTAATTAAAGGATAATTTAACATTTATTGGAGAATCTGGCACTCTAAATTATCACACCATGCTATGTGTGGGAAGTACCATTAAGGAATTTTCAAAATAATCACTTTATATCAAAATTATGATGTAATAAATTATTTTCCTGATGCTTTAGAAGAGGTAGACCTCTGAGAAGCCTATATGTATAAAATTATATATTTTTGTCTTTTGGGATATACAGAAACTGATTTACCAAAACCCTATTTTGAAATATTTGTAGGTGATTCATTAGTATTTGTTTATGAAAAATATGTTGAGGATGATGTCTCAAAATCATACAAATGGAATAAATTATTTATGATGTATTTATTCTTCCATCAATGTATTCTAATATGGATGAAGAGTTTTTTGGAAAAGGGAATATATGATTTTGGAAAACTTCTGAGGTACCATCCTGATTCATGAACCCTTTCTACATGAATATAATTTACAACAACATATACTAGAGACGTTTTTGAAGAAATAAAGGAGAAGTACCCTCATCTGTTTTTGTAGGAGAAAAGGATATTTTGGGGGGAAAATGTTTTAGGGGGGGAGATTATAATGACCTTCGGTTTTATTAATGAAAATTCATCTTGATCTTGTTAAATTTATTATTATATAAAATGGTTATATAAAATATGTACCCCCTTGGTTTAATGTTTTTGGATTTATAAATACCGTTAAGAATTGTTACTATTGCTAATATACTTGTAGAATAGTGATCAGATGATTAGTACAAATATAGGGCGTTAACAAATCCATTTTACATAGAAAAAGGAAGTGATAACCTCATCTACCAGAATTTATCCATAAAAAGGACATTTTCAGAGCTTGTAAAGGAGGTGTCATCATTGGGTTTCGATCTTGACCTAGCCCAAGACGAGCTTCAACACATTAATCTTGAATGAAACCATCTATGGGAGAAGTGGAAGTTGATGCAGATTACCACCCAAGCAATTTTATCCGAGCCACCCCAAGAGTCTATCACCATCTCACACCATACCTTTAGGTCATATGCAGGTGATATAAGGGGTTATGTAACAAGACATTAGCACTATGATTATGGGAATTATTTTTCTATATAATAAATAATATACATTAATTTTATAAATATTACCTTGTAAGTGTTTTTTAAACAACATATAGTATTTTAAATTTTTATTCAATTAAAAAATATATATTGATGAATTAATGGATTTTTTAATTAAATAATATTTTAATAAAATATTATAACTAAATTAATTTTTATTAAATATAAATGATTGTATAATTTTTAGAAATACAATTGTAATTTTTATTAAGGTTTGAAGGCCTTTTTTTGTCAAAACCCATGAATTTTTAATAAATGATGGTATTTATTTTAAAAGTAAAAATTTACATATTTAGAAAATTATTTAGATAAAATGAATATTATTTTCTGAATCAGGATGTTGAAATTATCCAATGGTGAAATTTTATAATTTTCCAAGACAGTCGAAGTTTTGGGTAAAAATTAAATATCGTTTAAATATATAATGTATTTTATAACAACATAGTGACCCAATACTGATGTAATAAAATACTATAAATGGTATGTTCGTCCAATATATGTTGCAGAATGAATACAATGTGATTTTAGGTTTGATTTATTTATTTTTCAAAGCTATTGTTGGCCCTCCAAGACATAAAAAACATTTTTATCTTTTTTAATTGATTTCCGTGAGAGTATGACTCACCTTCACATAAGAAAGCCTAATATTTTAATAAATTCAGACATTATCCTTGTAAAATTATTTCTTTCACTCCCCTTTGGAAAACACCATGGAAAAATCATGGTATGGTTTGTGTTTTTGATTAGTTTAATGAGTGGTTTCCAAAACCAAAAAAATAATGAATTTCCTCTCTTTTCCTATATAAACCCACCCAAGATCTCACTTCCTCTTCACTAAAAGCATTTGGAAGATGACCAACATTATACCTAATCTATCTAGAATCTTCCCATGGTTCCCCAAGCTCCCATGAAGCCTCTTTCAAGCCTCTCCCAAGCCGTAGGGATCACACTTCCAAGTAAGGGATTTCCTCCTTCCTCATTTTGTCCAAATTTCATTACGTTTTTATACCATATTGTATTCAATTTAAAATGTTGGGATATGATTTCACACCTCCCCCACACTTCTATACATATGTTTTAAGGATTAGAAACCTTATTCTATCTCATTAATTCCTTCCATGTACACCTATTACCATGCCAAAATTTAGTAAGGAATTTCTCTCTTCGCATTTATATTCAAGCATTTCATTTGTATCATGAATCTAAATTCCCTTAAATATGTTGAGACATGTATCTATATGAACCCCATTATTTTCCATTTCATGTACATATGATGAGGCATACTTCTCTCTCTCATCAACCATTTTTTCTTTTCTCACATCGTTATGCTGTCGAAATTGCACAAGGATATTCCAAGCAGAAGTCATTATATAGTGAATATCATGCCAATTTTTCTATAAAGGGTATTCACCTTTATGAACATTTACAAATTTATTATAGAGTTCATGTATTAATTCCACATTACTTTATCATAGAATAAATTATAATGTTTAATGAATCAATGTTATATGGTCCATGTGGAACACCTATTGAAGAAATGATATGATTAAGAAGGGTGTGCCCTGATAGCCCTTCAATGGATTGGGTAAAGATTAGTAGCAAGTCACATCATGTTCCATGAGGTTTTTTTCATGATAATTTAAGTGAAATGAGGGTTTACTCAATCTAATTCAAGTTCAATGAGTGTTTACTCAAGCTCTTTTTGCAATGAGCCTTGGCTCATGCCAATATCAAGTCAAATGTTGTTTCCACACTTCCATGTTATGATAATAATGCTATATCATGCCTTTATTTTCATGTTTCTCTTATTCTCTATTAATATGACGATTGCCTAACATGTAATATATTATTCATTTTATGCCTTGTTTACTCCCTTACTGGGCTTCATATCTCACCCTTTTCAAATGTATGTCCTCGTGTCATCTCATGCAATTCTATGTACGAAGGAATGTTGTGGTAACATAAAAGAAGTTTCCAACAAAGATGTTATGTTTGATGTTGTAAGTTGTTATGTAATGTTCCTAAGCCCCAAAGCCACTAGACCTATCTATAATCTCTATTGTATCAAGTGAATTTTTTATATAATAAATTATGTTTAAGTGTGAAATAAAGATAATGGTTGTTATGTCAACCTCAAAAACATCCATGATACAAATATATAATGAAACCAAAATCCATCCCACATGCATATTTAAAGTAAAAATATTAGAAATACATGGAAAAATTCCAATGTTAGATACAATATATCATTAAGCAGTGACCAAGAAAATGTCCCCAAGCCCTAGTTAGTAAGGTCTGTCACGGTACATGTAATCTCCAAGGAAACATGAATGCAGTTTTATATATGTTGGGTGGGAATAAAGAAAAAATTGTATTGAAAAACAAAATTCACTCATGCACAAGTGGGAGAAGCATACTAATGCACATGTGAGAAAACAATAGAAAATAAAATGTACCTAAAAATATATATTTTCCACCCCAACATCACTAAGGAATTCTCACCAAATATTACAATTCAAGTAATGTAAATAAAAAGAACATCGATATTTGGGTACCCCACACCACTTCCTACTGGTAAACTGGTCATCCCAAATGGAGAAAAGACCTACGCTACCATGCTCTTCCAAAATCACCATTGTAGAACCTTCCCGCACACACTTGGGTCACATGCCACATCACATCTCTCTAGAAAAACACATGGGCCCCACAAATACAACCCCATCCCAATGACACATGAGAATCACCACACAAATCATCCGAAATACACATGGAAAACACACCTCGCCCATAGTCAATTGGGCCTCACAACCACATCACAACCTTCACAAAAAATCTAGGGCTACCAATTCTTAGAAGAGGGAGAAGAGTGGATTTGATAACCATCCATCCGTCCTCCAACCAAGATATTGGGAAATGACATCTCCCCCCATAATAATTGCGGTGTTTGGTACGTAGTTCTCAACATGGGTGGGGTATATATAGAAACCACGAGGAACTACATGTATATATATTGGTACCAAACACTCATCCCAACCGATGAGTTTTAAAAAAACACATTTCCACAAAAAAACATTGTTCCTGCCACCTCTACACGCACATACCACCGTGAACGATAGTCATATACATGATTCGATAAATGAATACCGCTACACTTCAGTCACAACACGAAACATACCTCCATCAAATTCATTTAACCAGTTGTCATACTGCATTATGAATTCATAAGTATATTTAGACCATCTATACCAAGGAAGCTAATAAACACTACAAAAGTTATAACATGAGGCAACCATACCAACCACTACCAAATCCAAACAATCAAACGAGGGCCCTGGTAGAAGAACCATTTCTAAAACTCGTTCATAAAATAACTATCTCTATAATCTCTGGAAAAAATACCAATGCAAGGTAACACCATCCTTATTCAAAATAATCTTTCCTAAACCATCGAGGACAGCCCCACTACATGAAAAAACTCCAGATTCAGTAAAAAAAATATAAATAAACTAACCAACAATTCGACATCACACTCCTCTTTTTTGGAAAACCGTTCGACTACTACCAACATCATTAATTCCATGTCATGCATCCATCTCCTTCCTCTCATTTGGTAAAACCCCCAACACACGTTATTACTAACACACTTGGTAGCCTCGTTGCACCTCAACGCCACACCCATCACACCATAAACATGAACATAACACAACCTAGTCCTATAGAACCGATGCCCAAACACATCCCAGATATAGTAACATTGCAAAAGAAGTTCATCCCTTTACACAATCAACCAATCACTCAGCCTCAGATACAATTTCACCACGTGTACCACCACGTACTCACAGCTGTATACCCATCCTTATCACTACATGAACATCACAGACACAAAGCCGAACAGTACTACACACAGCACACAACCACACCAACATGGAAAGGTTTATTCGGATGTACCCACACTCATTATATTATTTAACTTCTTAAAACACGGGTTATAACAGTACATGTTTGATCTTAGGGAATCCATTTATTACACAGAATATATGTGATTAACTAGATTATATTTCTTACAGCAGTGATTCACAAATTATATAGGTGAGAAAACAGAGACCACCAATAGCCATGATTTTCGGTAGAATACAACCCATATGGTTCACAACATGGATCAAGGATAACATATAAAACAAAGTGATCATCACCATCGTCCTCTCATCCCCTTGTTTATTAATTGTAATTATCTTTGCTAAATCTAGGTCGAATAATATTCACAACGGTACCTAAGTACACCCACCCTGCATGATACACAATTAAAGGAGAGACAAAGGGATTACTACATGGAACAACAGATGATAAAAAAAAATCATCCATCTTTTTCTAGAATAGGGGGTCGCACGGGTTGTAGGGAAGAATCCAATAGAAAAATGAACAGACATCTACACCCCAGGTGCACGACTCCACGTGGAAGAAATGTTATAGGAATGCCAAGAGAAAATGAAGTGATCAACGAAAGAGAGGATTTCAGCATTAGAATGACCATATCCTAAATCTATGGGGAACCTGTTTAAAGGACATTAATGTCGGATCATGATTAAGACCACACGGTTTGGGAGTTAAAGGAAACATGATGATTTTAGAAGACTGATACCATTTAAAACGGCCAAGATATTCATTAAATATGGCGTTTAACTCATTTACCATCAGAAAAATATCAAAGGGTCGAAACTGGAAAATATGGGAAAAACTGGAAATGAATCATCGATGGGTGGGTCATTTATGCGAGTCACTGACGGATGAGCCATCGACGTTGAGTCACCGATGTGACTCGCTGACAACAAGTAACTAATGTGATTCTCCAACACATAAATCAGGGACACTTGACGTACTGACACCCTAACTCACTGACTCCCTAAATCAGAGACGTCATGACTAATTGACGCCCTGACTCACAGACACCCCAACCTACCTACGGCCCGACCTACAGATGCCTATACCGACCGACACCCCGACACCTCGATTGACCGAAACCTTGACTCATCGACGCCCCGATCTTCCGATGCCTCAAGTCGAGGATGATGTGCAACCGATGCCAACCTATCGACACGACTCACCAATGAAAAAATAGTAAATATTGACAACCTCTTGAAATGATCTATCATTGCCACCCCTAACAGCCCAAAAACATGATTTTTGGCAATGTAATGGGCCTGGAAGGTCTGATCCATCTGAATTTGGTCGACATTGAAGCCTCATTGAGAGACACAACTTCCATGGATTTAGCATGAGTAAGATCTTATCTTTAAGAGATGGGGGATATTATCCACAACCTAGGAACTCCATCCAATCCAGAAATACCACAAGATTATGGAATAGACATCATGTGCAGGCAAGAGATATTCAACATCATTCAGGTTGGATCGTTGGGTGCGGGGAAATAAGCTATTGGAATCATACTTGTGCGGGGGTGACGCTAAGGTTCCCAGGGTTCCCACTCCACGTATCTCATTCAGGGAGGCAAGCCGTTATCCACTACACATCCAGGAAACCCTCAACCCGCAACAGTGTGTGGTGTATAACAGCATTGTGCGTATCGAGGAGGACGGCAGGCCGGTTTCCACGTGTTCTTCTTCTGGTGCGTTCAACTAGTAATATTCTCGGCCTCTTCGTTCCCGACCAAGTGTGGAATCCGCAGATCACCTTTTCTTTCAAGGGGAGTGGGCGATTAGAACATTGAGGAGGCTGAGAGAGTTATTCAGTTTCTGAGGTCAGTATAATACTCTGGATGACTGCTTACAAATCTGATTTCTCGGTACTGGTAATAATAAAATTTATCATAAGGCTCAGTGATTTTTCTCATTGTGGGATGTTGGTTGTTTTGTATGGCCCGGAACAGACTCAAATTTTATGGTAATCGAATCTCACAGCGTGCACTGCAGGTGTGGTCACGGGGCCTCATAGTGGATCTTGTGTATATCGTGGGGATCTGGGAGAAGGCGCCTTCGGTGTGGACAATGTGTCGCGTTAGGGCTTCTGTTTGCTGGTATCCGCGAGTACCCCCGCAGGGCAGATGGGTAAAATGGGCTCCGCTAAAGAATGGATTAAATCTTAATTCTGAGAGATCGTATTTGGATGCGGTGGATCGTGGAGGTAGTGTGGTCCGGGACTGCAAATGGTATGTGGTTCTGGCCTTCTCGTCCAGCTATTGTCGTAGTGATTCTCTATTGGCGGAGTCCAGAGATCTTCTTTGTGGTCTGGATATCTAGAGAATTAGAGATCTGAACTTAGATATGGCGGAGACGGATTCATTAATCATCTATAATTCGCTGCATGGGATAGTAGCCATACCTTGGAGCATTAGCTATTTCAACCCGAATATTGTCGCACTGTTGGGGGATCAAATGCAGCTTACTCGCACTTGGCGTGATGGAAATAAAGTTATGAATTTTCTTCATTCGAAGCATATTCAGGACAGGCAAATTTCTATGTTTTCTACTATAGGTTCACTCCCCCCACCCCCACCCCTCACATGTGTCAGTATTGTATGAGGTGATGCTATCCGTCTGCATTATTATCGGCCATCCTGATTGTTTGTCTTGTATTGTTTCCACCGTTGTTAACAAAATTCATACTTTTCAGCATCTATAGTATTTTAATAGATATTTTGTAACTGTAAATTATACCAGTTTTAATTATATTTAATAAATGATGTTATTAAATATATATACATATATACATACACTCATTAAACAGTTAAATTTTTTGAAGTCAGTTGTAGATATTTATTATAAATTACATCTAGTTATAGGTAAAATTATATAATATGTAGAACAGAATATGTATACCAAAAAACAAGCTATGAGGATTTTATGATTACTGATGATGAGATGATCAAACTTTGCATACTTGAAATTTGATGTATTTTTTTGGTGTGGTTATATAATGTGTAATAATTTCATTTTCATTTCCACTTTGATGCCCTATTAGTCATCCCTATCTATGTATCTAAGGACCAGATTTTTCAACAAAAAATTGTTATCTATTTCATACCCCTTGACCTTTTCACTTTCTTGTGAGTAACTTTATAATAAAAAGGTGTTCGATAAGAGGCATTTGACAAGAAGCATTCAACAAGAGGCATTTCTGTTTGAAATTTGACTAATGGTTGCTAAAATATGCAATAATAGAGACTCTAAGTGTTCATCCCCATGGTTTTGGTTAATTACCATATAATGATAAACTAATCCATAGAATAAGTCTCAAGATCAAGTCATTATAGTTTATTCATTTGAAATTGAAATTTATGAAACTTTTGATGATGTGGTCTAAAAATATATAACATCTTATTATATTGGATTTGTAAAAATAACATCATTAATATACTCCAACAATGACATTATTTACATCAATCAATGATAATGCAATTCAATTTCATATTTAATAGTGAAAAATCTTCATGATAGTCTGATTATAAATAGATCTATTTATATATTTTATTTATTAAATACATAGAATAAAAGGACCTGAATTAGAACATAATAAATATCTCAAAATATCATGTGATGAATCAATAGTATATATTAATCTTTAGATGGTTGTTTAATGTATAATTGAAATTCAATGTTTATTTTTTTATCCAAACATTTAATGTATAATTATTGGATTATCATGTGATGATCGACATATTTATGACCGAAAATAATTATTATGTTTTTTCAGTTATATAATTTGTAATAATTTCTTCTTTTCATCACTGATGACCTTCATGTTCTCCCTCTCTCTATGTATGTAAATACATGCATGTCTTCTTAAAAAAATGTTATGTATCTAAAACCCATAGACCCCCTCATTTCATGTGAGTATCATTGTAATAAAATGGAATTTGTTAAGAACTGTTACTATTGGAAGCTGGATTCTTACACCATGTCTATGATGGCACATAAGGTAGCTGAAATTTTTACAGATAGACAATCAAGGAGCACCCTTTGGCATTGGATGGATTTTCAATTAATGATAAACACATCCATAGAAAATGTATCAATATCAATTCAATTATTCAATCATAACCAATTTAAATAATTTAATATATTTGTGTAGTATAGAATATTTTATACTTTTTTTGTCAAGGTTATCATGTCTAGGAAAATATATTAGAGCTGTGATGTAATTTATAACATGTAGGGTTTTAGCAATAGTTTTCCACCTGAAAGGGTGGAAATATTCTTGATTGTGTGACATTGGATGATGTCCATAAAATCATTCATAGTTGGTTAACATAGAGGTATGATCAAACAATTAAATCAATAATATATAGACAACATCAATATCTTGAATGTTTAGGGCACACTGAGTACCCTTTGGTTGGTGATGTGGATTGGAGGGATTCATTATTGTTATTTAAAAATTAATGTGATAATGGTTTGATGGAATTGTATGTGGTTATTTATGACATTTATGTGGTACTACCTACTACTACATAACCATGTTTTCTGATCTTTGTATAAGTCAATTCTTCAAAACACTCTAATTCATTTCTACCTCATATGACTCTAGTCATTCAATATAGGAATACGATAATCAAAATATGGAAGGAAATGTAGGGGGAAACCCTTTGAATACTCTTTATATACAGAATGACAGTTTATATGGGGATGAAGTATCTTATAAGGCATTAGTAGAGGATGTGGGGAATGAACCTTCTAATGTTCTTGTGATAAAAATACATCAATGACATCCACCACATAGTGGTAATCATCCTTTAGCATTGACTTCCTTAGTTTAAGGAATGTCGCATGAAAATTAATTTGATAAGGATGTTATAACACTAGAATTTTAATTCATTGGAATTATGGGGAATAGATCTGCATCAACTGATAAAACCATCTATGTCGGGTAGGAGTTTCCAACGTAAAATTTCCATAAAAATGTTATAAAATAATACTAAATTGAGCACTATTCCAAATTTGTGGATGATAGGTTGAATAATGTATAATATGTCATTTGATGTGAAAAATATGGGACAAAATGGAAAATCTGATTAAGGAAAATATATGATATTTTCTCATGTTGGAAGATAAAGAAATTAGACGGCCCACACACTTGTGTACATCCATGCTTTTTGTGGGATCACTATTTATTTGATGCAGAATTTATACCAACTGTTACTGAAGAGATGATACGAACATGTCAGGATGTTCCTGTGGACCTTGTTCGAGAATTAATTGAACGGTTGTTTAACTATTTGATATTCTATGATTAATCAGGGAATGAAAAATAGAATTAAATTCTAAATGTTTATGGTGATTGAGATAAATCATATGCAACTCTTCCACAACATATGAAATTGTTGTCACTAAAAAAATCAGATTACTTGTAATTTTAAAATGTTTAGTGTGTGTCCCATAATCACCATGTTTATTAACAAATGGTAATGTACAATTTGATTTTTTTGGGAATTTAGGCCATGAATCGTTGCTTTTCCTTATCGTAAACAATTTATCCAGGTCGATGGAAATTTCCTTTATGAAAACTATATAGGTGTTCTGTTTTTTACTTCCACACAAGATGTTAATACTCACCTCTATGTAACGCCCCGACCCCAGTTACCCAGAGTCGGTGCATTATTACATAACATTGGCATGATCACAAGAAAGATCAAATCTCGAATGACCGATTGGTTTAGTAGTCTTGGAAACACTAGATATATTCATAAAGTTTTACATTACAACATAAAGTGAAAAACTACTAAAATAACATATTGTCTACATAGTCCACACTATTATCCCCTCATAATATCCCTACAGGTCATTCATAATTTACTTCTTCACATCCTGGGGAAAATAAAACATACAAAAGGGGTGAGCTCAAATGCCCAGTAAGGATAAAAATATAGAGGAAACATTCATAAATAAGAATAAACATTTAAGACAGTGTATAACTAAAACAAAAGCCTTTTAAACATGAACTTCAACATAGTATGGAAAAAATAAAATGAAATAATACCATTTACTTATTCACATGGATATTCTAATAATAGAATAATCCCATGCAATATCAATAACCACTTTCATAATGATGGAATGCATAATGCCAGACTATCATAACCACATAGCCAAGGCCTCGTGCCAAGATTACAAATAAGATTTTATCAAGGCCTTGTTCCAAGACACTAGTTTGTCTCATGATACCTACAGATGCATCAAGGAGCTATAACGGGCTCCACCCGTCACATATTAAGTCCAATGCATTCTCATATGAAAAGGTTTAAACATAACATAAACATTCGTATTAAAACTAGCATACGAAATGTAAATAATTTCACCATAAACCATGAATGGTATAAAAATAGCACATCCAAAGTCAAAAATATCACAAAACCTTCAATACAATATAGAAGTTTGGTATCATAATAAATCAACTTCAAATAAGCGTAAAATCAATCAAAGGATGTTGACATAGATGAAATCAAAACTATTTTTAGAGAAATATCCCTTTCTATTTTGAAATCATTTAAGAGTCATATATTTATAAAATAAAAAATTTTCTTTGAAAATATTCTTATAAGATTGTAAGGGAATCTTCGACGATTTTATAACGGCGGAAAATAGCCGCACCTTCCGTATAAGTTAAAAAAACATTCTTACCTTAATTTTGTCGAAAAGGTTAAAAAGAACCTTGTTTGGAAAACGACAGAAAGATTCCTTTATAAACCTCTTATAAAAAGTCAAACAAGGGAATAAATGACTTTAACCCATATTCTAGTAAATAGTAAAAATGTTTTGAAATTCATTTTTAAGAAACATGTATGTGGATGATAAAGAGATCCCAGTAGATTATTACGTATAAACAACCTCGGATAATGAAGAGATTGTGAAATAACCCTTACCTTGTACTTTTCCTTGGTTGGGGTAGGTTAACCTCCTGTATAATGGTGAAATAATTGTTATTAAATTATAAAATAATCATATATATTAATGTGATATCATATATGATCTTTTAACATTGATTTGTTAATAATATCTTACTATTATCGTTATTTCGGGTGTTAACTTACTCGTTTTCTTTTATATTTTTTGTTACGTAAGCTGTGTTTTTCATGGATAGGTTATATCTTAATCATATCCAGAATGATATCAAGTCCTTAGATACTATTATTAATCATCAAATGAGAATTAGACTTGAATGGATACGATGGAGAATGAATCTTATCGCGTTCGTGGAGACGGTAGTCCGTACGTACGCACGAGCGACAATATCATTCTTTTGATATTAAAATAATATATAATTGGATGGTATAACATATATACAGAATCATTATCATGTTATATTTATTATTTACATGAGTTACACACCATTATTATACCCATCCAAATAATAATTTATTGAATAACAATTACACCACGACGTGGAGACGTTATGCCGTACATATGCACGTATGGTGACATGTTATTGAAAGGATGGATAGAATACTGGATATGGTTGTACCATATTTATAATAACATCAATGTATATATAAGATACTGGAGTTATTATTTTAGAATGGTAATAACAAAGAAGGAAGAAGTGGAAGAAGAAAGGAACTTGGAAAATGGTGGTGAAATCATTACCTCTTCTTCGGGTTCTTCCTTTGGATTTGATCAAAAGGGCTCTTATGTCGGCTTTCTGACTAAAGAAAGGCCTCTATGATGAAGTGATGGAATTTTAGAGAGTATTTGGGCAGAGGTTGATGGATCCAAAAGGCTTTTAAGGTGTGAAGTAATGAGAAGGTGGAGTTCCCTTTTATAAGAGGGGTGAGGGGCACCTTTGGAAAATCTAGAAATATTATTTTATAATAAATTCATATTCTGTTTCTAATGGCTCCGAAGTGGATTATTTAAAGGTTAAGGTGGGTATTGGTTGAAAACCACTCAACCAATAGAATTTGGACAGGTTTGGGTCATTATAGTAACCTTATCATTAAGTATTAACCTTTAGTTAATTAGTTTCACTTTTACAATGTCTCTTTGTATTTTTATATTATATGGTTAATAAACTTACTATATACATTCAAGAGACCCTCAAGTGGTCCATTAATGATAAAAATATCATGATATAAGTCTCTTGGCCGAAACATAGATTTTTAGGAATTTTTGATCAATTAATAATATAATATTTGTTTTAAAAATTCTTTTATATCAATTTTGACACTATTTAATAATTGATTTTTGTGAACCACATAACAGAATGATTACTTCGAAAAACGTTACTTAAGTCACTCCTAACATGTCATATTAACCTATAAAATTAGTTTAATTCATTAAAAGCCTAAAATTATATTTATTTGGGTATTTATAATATCAATTATTTTAACTTTTCACTATTATGGTAATTCATGCATCATCATTGTATCATAAATAAATTAAATTATATAATGTCTAAAAATTATAAATAAAATATCATTATGTAGGAAATCCTTTTAGATTTCTAATGAATATTTACAATCGAATTTATCTTATGTATAACCCTATATTAAAAATATTTTAGTAACTAAACGTTTATTTTAACTCTTTTAACTCTTCATTGAATTAAATAATAATAAATGTCCTAATCTAATCCAAGTGGACGTAAATGATAATATTTTATTCCTAAGGTTTTTTTTGGTCGATATAAACTTGTCCAATAGAATTAGGACAAGTGTTAGGGTAATATTAATATCATTTTTACCCTTAATTACCCTATTTACTTTTAACCGTGGTAAATAAAAGTAAAAAGTTACTATTCACCAAAAATTATTTTCATCTCATTGAACCACATTTTACTCCTTGATATTATCTGTGTCTCTCGGATTTTCTAAATTCCAATCACAGAAGCGGTAAAATTAAGTTTTATGAAAAATTCAGTTTTTTAACTACCACTTAGTAGTTTCACTATTCATCAAAAATTGAAGTTTTTCAGAACAATGCCAAAATTTCACCCTAAGTTATAATTAATATTCCAAATTCTAAAATGATGTCTGTTTTACAAAATTACAGACATAAAAGTTGTATTAATTAATTTTATAATTAATTCCCGCTGTCACAACAAATTGCGTGCTTTTAAGAAACAATATATATTAAAAGATTGACAATTGTTTATATCCAATTTGAAAGTGAAATTAATTATAATGAACACCATTGGATAAAATGGTAAAAATATATTCTAATTATACTTTAAAACACTAAATAATATAATTTATCACTATAAATTATTTTGATAAAAAAGTTGTTTTTAAGTATTTTTCATTATTCATAAAAATTGGACGTTCTCAGAAAAATAACCAAAATTCAACTTAGGATAATTTCGATATTCTGAATCCAAAATTGAAGTCCATTTTGAAATATATAATATATATACTTTCAAAAAGTAGGTATTACTATTCATAACGGCTAGTTTGATCGGTTGTGGTGTGTGTTAGAACTCGATGTTGCGTACAACACACGCTATTACATTATTCAAAGGGAAACATACCATAGAAGCTTGGGGTGTCACATTATCCCCTCCTTCAAATAATTTCTCCCTTGAAATTTCTAGAATACTACCGCATGAAAAGACTCGGGTGGTTCTTCATCATAAGTTCATCGGGTTCCCACGTTGCCTCTTCCATCTTATGGTTTCTCCACAATACTTTTACCAGACGAGTCATCCGATTTCTCAGTACTTGTTCTCTCGTACCAAGAATCTTGATGGGCTCTTCGCAATAAGACAGATCGGGTTCCAGTTCTAATTCCTCGTAGGTGATTACATGCGTTGGGTCAGGCATGTATTTCCTCAATAGAGGTACGTGGAACACATCGTGAACTTTGGAGAGACTTGG
The DNA here is from genome assembly GCA_963277665.1 of Viscum album. Taxonomy (NCBI): domain Eukaryota; kingdom Viridiplantae; phylum Streptophyta; class Magnoliopsida; order Santalales; family Viscaceae; genus Viscum; species Viscum album. The sequence continues at coordinate 1,726,189,442 of OY728119.1, read as the reverse complement.
CGGCATTGCCAATCGGTAAGCTACATCCCCAATTCGTTCTAGAATTTCGAAAGGTCCAATGTACCTGGGACTCAATTTACCTTTCTTACCAAAACATATGACTCTTTCCATAGAGATACCTTCAGGAAAACATGATCACCGACTTGAAATTCCAAATCCTTCCTTCGATTATCGACATAGATCTTCTGCCTACTTTGAGCTACTTTGATGTGATTTTTGATTACCTTCACCTTTTCTATAATTTCCTCCTCCAGTTTTGGACCAACAAGTTTTCTTTCACCAACGTCATCGCAACAGGTTGGTGTGCGACATATCTTCCCGTATAACGCTTCATATGGTGCCATATGAATACTCGAATGAAAGCTATTGTTATAGGAAAATTCTACCAGAGGTAAATATTGATCCCACATACCCTGAAAGTCAAGTGAGCAGGATCTCAACATGTCTTCAAAGGTTTGAATAGTTGGTTCTGATTGTCCATCTGTTTGAGGGTGGTAGTTAGTGCTCAAATGATGTTCAGTATCGAAGGATTTCTGAAGACTTTTCCAGAATCTTGAAGTAAAACGGGGATCAAGATCAGAAACAATCGATAGGGGTACTCCATGAAGTCTCACAACTTCATCAATGTATAGTCTTCCTAGACGTTCCAGTGGTAGATCTTCTCTTATAGAATGAAAATGTGCTTACTTGGTAAGCCGATCAATAATAACCCATATTGCATCATTCCTTCTAGGGGTCTTTGGTAGCCCCATGACAAAGTCCATCGTAATATTGTCCCATTTACACTCCGGTATGGGAAGAGGTTGTAATACTCCACCAGGCTGTTGCCTTCCAGCATTCACTTGTTGACAAACCATACATCTTGACACAAAAACAGAAATCTCCCTCTTCATGTTGTCCCACAAAACATGTTCCATCAAATCTCTATACATTTTGGTGCTCCCAGGGTGTATAGAGAAATAGGAACTATTAGCATCATCCAACAATTCCCTTTTTAGATCAGGTATATCGGGAACACAAAGCCTCTTCCCGAATTTCAAAATTCCTTCTTCATACACAAAGTCTCTCAATCTCACATCATTCACAGCTTTAATCTTATTTTTAAATTCTTTATCATCGGTTTGAGAACTCTTAATCCTTCCTAGTAAAGATGGTTTGATAACCATTTGAAAATGAATTGATGTTTCACATTCCCTGGTTATTCCCATGTCCATCTTCACTAGATCCATGAAAATTGGATCCCTTTCAATTCTAATATTGTTCAAAACTCCATGATCTTTTTTGCTCAAAGAATCTGCCACCTTCTTTTCTTTCCCCGGGTGGTAGTGTATCGTACAATCATAATCCTTGAGTAATTCAAGCCATCTCCTTTGCCTCATGTTGAGTTCTTTTTGTGAGAAAATATACTTCAAACTCTTGTGATCAGTATAAATCTCACATTTTTCACCATAGAGGTAGTGTCTCCATATCTTCAAAGCAAAGATCACAACTGCTAACTCAAGATCATGAGTAGGATAGTTTTTCTCATGAATTTTCAACTGTCGTGATGCATAGGCAATAACCCTATCATAATGCATAAGGACACAACCAAGTCCTTTCTTCGATGCATCACTATAAATAACGAACCCATAATTCCCCGATGGTAGAGTCAATATAGGAGCATTGACTAATCTTCTCTTCAGTTCTTTGAAACATTTTTCACACTCTTTTTTCCAAAAAAATTAACCCCTTTACGTGTGAGCTTCGTTAATGGGTTTTCCAATCGGGCAAAATTCCGGACGAAACGTCGATAATAACCTGCCAAACCAATAAAACTGCGTAACTCAGTTATACTCATAGGTGCTGGCCATTCTTGGATTGCCTTGGTCTTAGAAGGATCAACAAATATTCCATATTTAGAGACAATATGGCCTAGAAAAGAAATCTCTTGAAGCTAGAATTCACACTTGCTAAACTTCCCATATAATTCATGTCTTCTCAGAGTCTTCAGGATAATGCGCAAGTGACTTTCATGATCCTCATATCTTTTAGAGTATACCAAGATATCATCAATAAATACCACCACAAATTCATCGAGATATTCCTTGAAAACTCTATTCATCAGATCCATGGATACATAGGGTGCATTATTCAATCCAAAGGGCATTACAGTAAACTCGTAATTCCCATACCTGGTTCGAAAAGCTGTCTTAGGAATGTCTTCCTTCTTTACACAGAACTGATGGTATCCAGATCGAAGGTCAATCTTTGAAAAGTATTGAGTTCCATGTAGTTGGTCAAATAAATCATCAATGCGAGGTAGGGGATACTTGTTCGTTTTTGTTATGGCATTAATCTACCTATAGTCGATACATAACCTCATAGATCCATCTTTCTTTTTAACAAAAATAACAGGGGCTCCCCATGGAGAAGCACTAGGGCGAATAAATCCATTATTACTCAATTCCTCTAGTTGTTTCTTTAGTTCAACTAATTCTACTGTGGCCATTCTATAAGGGGTCTTCGATATAGGCCTTGATCTAGGAATTAAATCAATGGAAAACTCAACTTCTCATTCTGGAGGATGTCCAGGTAAATCTTCCGGAAACACATCTACATATTCTTTCACAACAGGTACATCCTCTATTTGAACATTACTTTCCTCACCCACTATCATTTCATTCTCTTCCTCCCCAATAATTAAATTTAGTTGAGCTACTGGGGGTGGATCTAGATAAGAATTAGGTGGTGATGATTCTGCTCTAAAGATATGGTGTTCCTTATCATCATCATAAAAAATCGTAACCTCTTTCTTCTTACAATAAATATTTGCATCATAGTCCGAAAGCCAGTCCATACCGAGGATTATATCAAACTAAATCATAGGTATGACAATGTGATCAGTAGATAAAGAACATTTATGTGCTCTAATGGGGACTGATTGACAAAACTTTGTTGCAATGATACTTCCATTAAGAGTTTTAACTGACAACTCCCTTGTTAAATCAAATTGGAAATATCTAATTTTATTAGAAAAATGGGAAGATATGAAACAATGTGATGATCCAGAATCAAATAATGCATTTTCTAAACTTGAGGAAACCATTAAATTTCCTACCACCACGTCTTTTGGAGCTTCTACCTCAGCAGTAGTGATAGCATAATCTTGGCCTTGATCCCTTGGCCTTTTCTGAGGTAAGTTCCTCTGACGATTAGGACATTCATTTGCATAATGTCCCATCTCCCTGCAATTGTAGCATTGAACATTGGTAGCTTCCTTCTTCCATTTGCATTCACGAGCGTGGTGGCCTTTTTCACCACACTTGTAACAGACACCCATTCCCTTCAAGAAAGTACCGAGGTGTTTCTTCCCACATTTACCAGAGGATGGATATTCAACCTTTCCCTTCTTCCGCTTATTTCTATTCCTAGATTGATCAGCAGATCTCTTCTTCTCTTGCTTTGATTTAAGGTCATAAGACTTAGAGAATTCCTTTTCTGTCTTGATAGCACATGAGACAATGTCTTCGTACGACGAGAAGGATTGTGAGACTAATGCTCGGCCGAGAAATGGTTTTAACCCATAAAAGAAATGATCAATCTTACTTCTTGGGTTACGTATATAATATCCATCATACCTTGCTAACCTTGTAAAGTTAGCCTCATATTTGTGACATTCTAATCCTCCTTTTGTCTCAGACTCAGAAATTTCCTTTCCATATCTGCTCGATGGTCACGAGGAAAGTATTTTTCTAAAAATAGATCTTTGAACACCCTCCATTCCATATTTTATACTTCATCATCTTCCTTCGTGTTTCAAATCAATGACCACCATTGATCAGCATCTCCGGTGAGCCGGTAAACTGCTATGATAACTTTTTCCCTTTCACTACTCCCCAAAGCCTAAAATATTTTCTCTAGGGAACATATCCATTGCTTGGATACTAATGGATTTGTACTCCCATTGAACGTTGGTGGTTGTTGCCTCATGAAGCGATCCATCATTGATCCTCCACGCTGCGGATCAGGGTGCTCCATACGGGTAATGTTATTATTTATAACCTGAGTGAGTTGTCCTAGTATGGTGATTAGCTGATCGGCACCAGTTGCATCACCAGCTCCACTATAATTATCTTGAGCAGGAGGGAAATCCCTACAGGGAGTGCGTGCATTGATACAGTTTCCATTTCTTCTAGTAGGCGCCATTTCTAAACAATGGCATAAACTAGATCAGTTTATGAATCAAAATACATAATTCCAGACTTATAAAACACTTAACATAAATTGAACTATTTATGGATATAATCCATAATCATAAAAATGTTTTATTTGAGGAAGTATATACTCATAAACCTTTCATAATGATTTGTAAAGAAAATCAGAGTTGTCCTAAGAATATCCCCCAGGAGTGTTGTAACCAAGAGTGCAGCAAGGCCCGTTGTCATTCACCAGTTCCCGTTCGAGTCTAGCTGAAAGCGGTGTTTTCGGGTTTTACCCCTAGGTACATCTGTGCCAGAGCCGCCTCTACCTGCTCGTATCCAGACAGGGATGTATTGCTCGGAAAACTCACAAAATCTCTACAATACCAAAATTCTAGGAAGTTCTTCTATACTAATCCTCAAAGTCCATCTTAGGTCTATGTGATCTAATCAGAGTTTATCTAAATATAGCTTCCAAGGTTTGTACTAAAATTCCTCTGATACCAACTGTAACTCCCCGACGCCAGTTACCCAGAGTCGGTGCATTATTACATAACATTGGCATGATCATAAAAAAAGGTCAAAACTCGAAAGACTGATTGGTTTAGTAGCCTTGGAAACACTAGATATATTCATAATGTTTTACATTACAACATAAAGTGAAACACTACTACAACAACATATTGTATTCCTAGTCCACACTATTATCCCCTCATAATATCCGTGCAGGTCATTCATAATTTATTTCTTCACATGCTGCTAAAAATAAAACATAGAAAAGGGGTGAGCTCAAATGCCCAGTAAGGATAACAATATAGAGGAAACATTCATAAATAAGAATAATCATTTAAGGCAGTGCATAACTAAAACAAAAGCCTTTTAAACTTGAACTTCAACATAGTATGGAAAAAATGAAATAATTACATTTTCTTATTCACATGGATATTCTATTAATCGAATAATCCCATGAAATATCAATAACCACTTTCCTAATGATGGAATGCATAATGCCAGACTATCATAACCACATAGCCCAGGCCTCATGCCAAGACTACAAATAAGATTTTGTCAAGGCCTTGTGCCAAGACAGTAGTTTGTCTCATGAGACCTAACGATGCATCAAGGAACTATAGCGGGATCCACCCGTCACATATTAAGTCCAATTCATTCCCATATGAAAAGGTTTAAACATAACATAAACATTCATATTAAAACTAGCTTACGAAATGTCAATACTTTCACCATAAACGATGAATGGAATAAAAATAGCACATCCATAGTCAAACATATAACAAAACCTTCAATACAATATGGATGTTTTGTATCATAATAAATCAACTTCAAATAAGCGTAAAATCCATCAAATGATGTTGACATAGATGAAATCAAAACTCTTTTAAGAGAAATAAATCTTTCAATTTTGAAATCATTTATGAGACATATATTTATAAAATAAAACATTTTCTTTGAAAATATTCTTATAAGCTTGTAAGGGATGCTTCGACGATTTTATAACAGCGGAAAATAGCTGCACCCGCCGTATAAGTTAAAAAAACATTCTTACCTTAATTTTGTCGAAAAGGTTAAAAAGAATCTTGTTAGGAAAACGACAGAAAGATTCCTTTATAAACCTCTTATAAAAAGTCAAACAAGGGTATAAATGACATTAACCCATATTCTAGTAAATAGTAAAAATGTTTCGAAATTCATTTTTAAGAAACATGGATGTGGATGATAAAGAGATCCCAATAGATTATTACGTATAAACAACCTTAGATAATGAAGAGATTGTGAAATAAACCTTACCTTGTACTTTTCCATGGTTGGAGTAGGTTAACCTCCTATATAATGGTGAAATAACTGTTATTAAATTATACAAGAATCTAATATATTAATATGATATCATATATGATCTTTTAACATTGATTTGTTAATAATATCTAAGTATTATCGTTGTTTCGGGTGTTAACTTACTCGTTTTCTTTTATATGTTTTGTTACGTAAGCCATGTATGTCCTAGATAGGTTGTATCTTAATCATATCCAGAATGATATCAAGTCCTTATATACTATTATTAATCATCAAATGAGAATTATACTTGAATGGATACGATGGAGAATGAATCTTATCATGTTCGTGGACACGGTAGTCCGTACGTACGCACGAGCGACAATACCATTCTTTTGATATTAAAATAATATATAATTGGATGGTATAAAAGATATGCAGAATCTTTATCATGTTATATTTATTATTTACATGAGTTACACATCATTATTATACCCATCCAAATAATAATTTATTGAATAACAATTACACCACGACGTGGAGACGGTAAGTCGTATGTACACACGTATGGTGACATGTTATTCAAAGGATGGATATAATACTGAATATGGTTGTACCATATTTATAATAACATCACAGTATATATAAGATACTGTACTTATTATTTTATAATGGTAATAACAAAGAAGGAAGAAGTGGAATTAGAAAGGAACTTGGAAAAGGGTGGTGAAATCATTACCTCTTCTTCGGGTTCTTCCTTTTGATTTGATAAAAAGGGATCTTAGGGTGGCTTTCTGACTAAAGGAAGGCCTCTAAGATGAAGTGAGGGAAGTTTATAGAGTATTTGGTCAGAGTTTGGTGGATCCAAAAGTCTTTGAAGGTGTGATGTAATGAGAAGGTGGAGTTCCCTTTTATAAGAGGGGTGAGGGGAATCATTGGAAAAGCTAGAAATATTATTTTATAATAAATTCATATTCGGTTTCTAATGGCTCCAAAGTGGATTATTTAAAGGTTAAGGTGGGTATATGTCAAAAACCACTCAACCAATAGAATTTAGACAGGTTTGGATCATTATAGTAACCTTATCATTAAGTTAAATCTTAGTTAATTAGTTTCACTTTTACAATGTCTCTTTATATTTTTATATTATATGGTTAATAAACTTACTATATAAATCCAAGTGACCCCCATGTGGTCCATTAATGATTAAAATATCAGGATATAAGTCTCTTGGCCGAAACTTATATTTTTATGAATTTATTATCAATTAATAATATAATTTTTGTTTTAAAAATTGTTTTATGTAAATTTTGAAACTATTAAATAATTGATTTTTTTGAACCTCATAACAGAATGATTACTTCTAAAAACGTTACTTAAGTCACTCCTAACATGTCATATTAACCTATAAAATTAGTGTAATCCATTAAAAGTCTCAAATTATATTTATTTGGGTATTTATAATATCAATTATTTTAACTTTTCACTATTATGGTAATTCATGCATCATCATTCTATCATAAATAAATTAAATTATTTAATGTCTAAAAATTATAAATAAAATATCATTATGTAGGAAATACCTTTAGATTTCTAATGAATATTTACAATCAAATTTATCTTATGTATAACCCTATATTAAAAATGTTTTAGTAAGTAAACATTGATTTTAACTCTTTTAACTCTTCTTTGAATTAAAAAATAATAAATGTCCTAATCTAATCCAAGTGGACCTAAATGATAATATTTTATTACTAAGGTTGTTTGTTGTCAATATATACTTGTCCAATAGAATTATGACATGTGTTAGGGTAATATTAATATCTATTTACCCTTAATTACCCTATTTACTTTTAACCGTGGTAAATAAAAGTAAAAAGTTACTATTCACCAAAAATTACTTTCATCTCATTGAACCACATTTTACTCCTTGATAATAACCGTGTCTCTCAGATTTTAGAAATTTCAATCATAGAAGTGGTAAAATTAAGTTTTATGAAAAATTCAGATTTTTAACAACCACTTAGTAGTTTCACTATTAATCAAAAATTGATGTTTTTTAGAACAATGCCAAAATTTCCCCTAAGCTATAATTGATATTCCTAATTCAAAAATGATGACTGTTTTAAAAAATTCCAAAAATAAAAGTTTCATTAATTAATTTTATAATTAATTCCCACTGTCACAACTATAACGTGCTTTTAAGAAACAATATATATCAAATGATTGACAATTGTTTATATCCAATTTCAAAGTGAAATTAATTATAATGAACACCATTGGATAAAATGGTAAAAATATATTCTAATTATAATTTAAAACCACTAAATAATATAATTTATCACTATAAATTATTTTGATTAAAAAAGTGGTTTTTAAGTATTTTTCACTATTTAAAAAAATTTGACGTTCTCAGAAAAATACCAAAAATTCAACTTATGATAATTTCGATATTCTGAATCCAAAAATGAAGTCCATTTTGAAATATAAAATATATATAATTTCAAAAAGTAGGTATTACTATTCATAACGACTATTTTGATCGGTTGTGGTGTGTGTTAGAACTCGATGTTGCATACAACACACGCTATTACATTATTAAAAGGGAAACATACTGTAGAAGCTTGGGGTGTTACATCTACCACAAGTATTTACTATTATTAGAATGGAGAATTTTTAATCCCTGATTTTGTTTTTTTCATTTATATCTATTCCTGTAACACAAAACAAGGGAGTGTGTATGATATATAATCTGCACCGAGTGATTATAGAGGCCTTGAATAGTGATGGGTTTCATGGAGATAGCCAAATGGGAATCATCAAAGTATCATTACACATATTTCAAATAATGTTCATAATAATTCTATAGATTTGTTAATAAATAAGGTGATTCTAAAGTTGTGTATGTTTTTCTAATATTTATTTTTTGAATGAATATATAATATCCTTTTCAATACATTGTTATCATATGGTTCAAGAATTTGAGTGCGACTAAGAATGGTTTGATTGTGAACTCGAAGATATTTGAATGGATAATGAAGATGTGTATGAATATATGATATATATTCCAATGGAAAAATTGTCAATAACATAGGTTGGTGGTAGGAGATTTGTCCATATGATCCCTAATATACTGGAGTGCATAAATGGGTACCTCAAGGTTGTGTGATAACTTAATATTATAGGGTTAGTGTGAGAGAAATTTTATATATGTGTTCAATAATTTTACGAATGGTCCCCAAAGGCCTATTAGAGGATGGAAAATATAATGCATTTTACTCATCATTTCTAAATTGGAATTGATTAGATACTATATGAGGAATCAAGATAGAGGTATTTCACATTTGACAGGGTAAAGGGCATCTTTTAAGTAAGATTGTTCTATGACAGGACTACATGGACCAGTGGTTGAGTTCATTTGGTCAATTTGGATAATAGTTTCTATGATTGTGGAAACTTCTAGGCATTGAGATATCATGGTAAAAATTTTGTTGCAGCTTTTTATTTGGTAAACATATCATGGAAACCCTATCTTGACTTGCTGTATCACCTGGGCACTCCGGATAATAGTTATAGTGCATCATAGATGCATGTTGGGGACTTTTATATTATCCCCTTGTTTGTTGATCAGTTGATTATTATCGATTATATATTATGGTTTCAAAATTTGGTTTTGTTTTCATTTATGTTTTTTTTTTCAATTTATGTTGTTTTATTGAATTATTTTCTGATATTACTAGGTTTTCCACCAAGGAAGATCAAAGTCTACTTGAATCATAAATTATATGGGTTGACCTTAGCAGTATGGAGGGGGACTGTGATGCATAATTTTTGACACATATATTCATACTTGTAATAGATATCCCCAACTGGTAAGACACAATTCCACTTCCCATCATCAATGATTGAGTTTATTTATTTATTCATGAATGAGTATATTTTGTTTCTTTTGCGTATTATTCAGAAATGGGTCCTTTTATTTTTTGAAAATCTCAATTTCCAACATATTTCAACTTTGGTTTTTTTTGGATTCTAACTGATTTATTTGTGATACAATAACTATTAAAAAAATAAAATGAAAATGAAAATGAATTTATTATACAACCACATGTTCTATGTGTGTTTTTCATAACTGCTGATTTATATACAGAAATAAAATAAATAAAACACACATGGAGGTCAATAAAATAATAAATTCATATAAAAAACAAACAACACTAACCACTTGTTGTTTAGCTCATTTTCATCAAATTGTTGAATTACATATTCTAATTGTCTACCATATTACACTTAATGTAGTTTGTTATAAAAATGTACTTTTTTATTGAATTCACTATAAAAAAATAATGAATATATAATTTTTTCAGATGGTCGGTCATCCATTTCTCCCATCCCATGATACTCATGTTTCATTAATTTTTTAGAAGTATTTCTAGTTCCTCTATTGTGTGTAAATAGATCTAATCATTTCCATCATGTCGCACCACCTCCTACGATCATCCCACATCTTTGTTCTACTAGGTTATATTGATTTTTAATGTGCACCCCCCCTTTGACTATCAGTTCATTGATGTGATAATAATGATATGGAGGCTAGAGTCAAATAAATTCAACTTTATAGAGGGGGAGATGACAATTACATTGCAAGATGTATCAATTTAGTTGGACATTCCCATCGGTGATGAAATTTTGATAGGCCGAGTCAGAGAATATTGATTTGAGCTTGTGAATATATTACTAATCATTGATGTCCACAATGATGGTAGGTCCATTTTTGATGGTAGATTATACATTCACCGGTTAGGCTGTAACCTCTCACATCTAGAATGGGATTCCGACGAGATCATTGTGTTGGGATTTTCATGTTCTTATATTTTAAGGCATAGTGATGGCATGATTTTCATTGATCACTCCAATACATTTGTACATATGATGTATTTAATATCACGGGAAAATTTGGAATAGAGAGGCTGGTATAGCTAGGGGTCTTCTTGTCTATGAGAAACATACAGCGCATTATGTGGTGCATGTTTCATAGAAAATATGTTGATCATATGAAGAGTTATTCTTATGCATATGTGGATATGGGATCACATCCCTCACTTAGCTCTCAATTCTCATGTGCCATTGCCTAAAAATATTATAACAGATTCTTCGTGTGGAGGATAGTATGTTATACATTACTTAAAATTTATACCATAATTTTATAACATTATATTTTAAAATATAACTATAAAATTTTATTCTATAGTTGGAGTTAGGAACCTCATCATTCATATATAGCTAGTCATGATGTCCATGCCTAAGTATTTGTGATGGATATCCTTGGTCCGGACGATGTCAGTGGTTATTATTTGTTTCATTAAAACATTATTATTTAATATACAACTATTCATTTTTTTAATTTATTATTCATTTTTTATAATTACATTGATTCCTTACATAGATGATATCACGCAGATTCTTCCAAAGTATTGTATGGTGATGGTAGATACCGACTCACACATTGTTCTCTTGGTTCATTTTCAAATTGTTGAGTGGCCTTAGAATGATGTAGTTATGATGCTGTTTAGATTCTTTCATCCCATTTCTGCATCACCAAGATAGTTACCTTCAATTCATTATATGAAGATATCATGGAATAGATACTTTCATTGGAGAAAGTATCATTTAAGATATGTTGAGCTATGATATAAATGACATGAGTCCTGAATACAAGGGGTGGGGACAATACATATGCATTTATTTGATCAGTTGCATTATGAATCCCAGTATATAAGCTCTATACTCAAATTTATTTCAAAATCCCTTTGAGGATTTAATGAATTGGTAATCATTTTTCCTTCCACTATTGAATAGATATTTTGTTAACATTACTTAACATCATAATTTTTTCCCAGGATGCATGTATCAGCCATCTCCTTCACATCTCTAATGTAGTAGAGGGATTCAAATTTTACAAGGAATATTTTCATAGAGTTGTGATAGAGTTGGTTCCTTCAGTGGAATATATTTATCAGGGTATTTTCTTTGATCTTCCACATGATTATAATGATGTTGAGCCTAATAAAAAAATTACAGGGGGGTGACAATGTTGTTATGGATACTGAAGATGCACATGAGGATTGTATTCATCATGATCATTCAGATTCTCCACCAACTTATTAGTCATATACCAAGGCATATATATACATTGAATGATATGAGGTGGATTCTTTATTAGACTCTTCTTTATAGACACCCGAAGAACAACAACAATTTTCTTCAAATGTTTGTGAGACTTCCAGCTAATATCCACTATCCTTAGAAGCATGAATGGGTACATGTAGTGAGACTGTACATCCACCACCTATTACATAGGATAAGGTGGAGGCAGGTACCGAATATGACATACATGAGCATTATACCCAAGAGTAGAGATGTAGATAGACATGACATAGAGGAATCGTATATACGTTTGGCTATGGGATATAAGAGCATCCAGGAAAAATAAATAGATTAAATTCATGTTATATTGATGATACATGTTATATTTTTTCGATATCGTCATTTATAAATAATTTTAAAAAATTCTAATATATTACATAATTGTCTATAAATCAAATAATTGATATAATTGAGAATTGATACAAATAATTTTGAACAACTATTCAAAATTAATATTAATAACTGTTTTGGTAATAATATTAATTTCTATTTTATATTAATACTAATAATTAGTATTATTATCTATATATTTAAAATAAATAATATTCTTATATTCATTATTAAATAGTATCAATATTTATAATTCATATTTTAATAAATATTATTAGTATTTAGTAAATAATTTGATATGATTATATATTATATTGAATATGGATTACAATAATATGTATTTATATATTAAATATTCATCTTAGATAAATTAATAAATACAAATAATTTCATTAAAAATAACTAAATATTAATGAAATATTCATAAATATCAAAAATATTACTAGATATTAATAAATGTTAATAAGTATTAATATTTACTTATAGTAAATAATATTTATTAATATTTATGCATACTTATTGAATGGATATTTATTATTCATCAATTAATATTAAAAATTATTAACATTTATTCATATTTATATAATATTTATTAATATTTTATAAATATTATATAAATTCATCAATATTTAATTAAAATTTATATTTTAAATAAGAGGGTTTCACCCTCAACCTGTTAAATTTTTTATTAAAATTATTTACTATGCACTATTACTTAATTGATATATATTAATATCCATGAATATATTTTAATTTCAACATAAGGGTTGTTAAATTTTAATTAATATTTATAAATAGTTACAAATGATTAAAAAAATTGTTGATATTTATTAATAATTATTAGTATATTATTTATATTTTTTATAATATAATTATCATTCATTAATATTTATGTATATTTATTGATATTTTATAAATATTTCTTATTTTTTAAATTAATTTTTATTTATATTTAATAATTATTTATAAATATGGATGATATATTTATTTAAAAAAATAGATCTAGCGTGAATGGGGTTTAGGCTTCCTTGAGATAATTTATATAGGAAGGGTGAACCACATTCACAATTCTTGATGAGTGGAGAAGTGTGACTGGAGTTAACACTTATCCCATCCCATTTTTTAAAATATATGTAAACCTATCCCATTTATTAAAAAAAATTAAATATCCCTTTAAGACTGTAATACACCAACTCGCCCTTCAAGATTTGTTGGTTCATCGATGAGAAAGAAATACTGCCATCATGTTGGGTATGGGGGAGAGCCAGCCCCATATTTAGGGATGGAGAATTTGGGATTCTAGAACCAACATGAAAAGATGACGGTTCTAAAGTTAGAAAAGATGTGTCTTGAGTTCTATAATTAAAATCTAACGCCCAACCCCACAATAAAATGACTAGGGGGAATATTTTTTCCACCCTTTAAAGCTGATTTGGAAAACCTCAGACGCACTAGGATTCTAGGAGAGAAATCCAAGGTGTGATATGGAGGACCATCTAGGAATAATATTTGTGTGAAAATTATTGAATTTGAAACATTGAATAGTTGAGGAGGTATCCCAACAACAGAGTTACATGTTTTTATTTTGATGAATCTAGTGGTGGAAACTGGAATGGATTCAGGATCAATAAATCTTCCTAATGGGAAATCACTAATCCCATTATAGTCAAACTCGGTGAGTCTATTATTACTGAAAAATAGAAAATTCAGTGAAATCATGGTAACTCATGGGTTCATTTGTAGACTCGGTGTGAACTCATTGGGCTCCCTAAGAAGACTCCTAATGCTGACTCATGAGTTTGACTACCATGACTTTCCAACCAAAACCCATCCCACCTAGTCCCATACTCTATTCTGAGGGAACCAATTTGAATTAAGCGATTATTCCCCTAAAAGTATTTATCATGTGTCCTGATATATGGAATGTAGAGAAATAATAAAGTGGAGTTTGAAGGAATATCATATTCCATAAAGAGAATCCCCCCAACCCTTAACAAAACCTTTGACAGAAGGGTTTTTATCAGATTCATTTGCATTCATATCCTTTTAGAAGTGGTTGAATGAAGGGGATTTGTCTTCTCATACGACTCTAGAAAAGATACCAAATATTCCCTAATGTATATAAGGATTGTATTATTGTGTAATGTAATCATTAGGTAAGAAATTTAAACTCACACCATTATTAATGTGTAGTCCTCTCCATAATGGACGTATCATGAACAATGATAGAAGGAGAATCTTCATTTAAAAAATCATCAGAACTCTCTAGACTAGTAATTAACTACGTACCCATAGAAAAAATGGATAAAAAGGAGAATTGGGTGAGGAATTATATATCCTCAAAATGGGTAATCCCCTAAGAATACAGAAAACATAGAAAAATAACAGCGGCTGGTTATCCGACCTAAAAGTAGCCACTAGAGACCACCTGTGAAAACAAAACTCTTCATCAATCTATTACATTGAGTTATCCAAAGAATAAAACACATCCATACAATAGGATATATGAAGGAAAACATCGTTAGAAACAATAATAGGAAAAAGGGTTGGTCACTCTGATAGGAGATGTCCTATTGACACCCACTTGAAGGGAGACTACCATGAGGACCCCAACCCATATGGAATCCCTAATATGTAAGTCAAGTGAAGTGAAATAACTTTCCGAGATGAGACATGTAGCACATCTACTCTATGAACCATTAAAAATCTATGATAACGGTGTGATGAATGAGGAGGAAGAATGAGAATCACATTGGGTGCATTCTCAAACCATTTAATAGCCATACTCTTCTTATTCATCACTGTTGGTTTTAGATATGTATTCATTATATATATGTTCCTATAGTAGTGTGAAAATATCTTCCATTGTATATTCATCCATGTGACCAAATACTTCCCCTGTAAATTCATCTAATATAATTTTTTCCTTAGCTAAGATAATCCTCATGAATGTTTCTGTTGTTAACTCTAGTGTTTCATAGATTTATTCAAGAATACATGAAAACTATTCATATCCATCATCAAAAAATTAATCACCATATAGAATATCATCTCCTAGAATGATATATTCAAGGGGTGGTTATTTAAAAATATTGAACAAAATTAAATTCCTCTTCCTAGTCACCATCTTTAAAATATGGATTCCCATTGAAACGTCACCAATTTCTTCCCCCACTAGATTCATGAAAATGACTTCCATGAATAATATTGGTCTTTAGTTCCAATTCTATAAACAAAATCATATAATCAATGGGGAAATTCTTACAAACTCTAACAAGGAGGTCATATACCCAATGAATTAGGTGGGAAATTGATTAATTTTCAATGAAAAATATCATAGTGGGTATTTTGACTACGCGACTCAATTTTTGCAAAAATGATAAATAAATTAAACTGATATCTTCTACAATATGGAACATGAAATAAATCATGGTCACCCTCTCACCATAACATTATGGAATAATAAAAAACCATGGATCCTAATTATTTGTGATATTATTTTTATCCAGACTATACAACACTAATCTATCAGAATCTATGAATAAAAATCATCATTGGTATAGTTATGAGAAAAAATAATATATAGATATTTCTTGTAATATGTTATCTGAGTGAGAACCTCAAGAAAAAATCACAATGTTCAGTTTCTTATCAACCATTAGAAATTTTAATAGTTCTCAATCAAGATTTTTCATATTAATCCTTTTATGAAAAAAAAGGAATAGGTCAAGGTTTCTCTAAATTATAGGAATCCCTTAAGAATCATCTAAAAATACATTTCATTAATTTAGTGTCATTGATTTTCCAGTCACTGTTTGGCATGTTTTTTGAATTTAAAATAGCCCATAACTGAATTTTGGTAGGGATATCCGGATATCCCAACCTGATAACACCCAATGTCAATTATACATATTCAATAAAATTTTCTTGGGGTACAAGTTGAGGTATTTTTTTAATTAATAATTATTTTATTGACCAATCATCATTGTGACGACTATGGATTCTCCACAATATTTGATTTATTGGTGCTCAATAACTTCCAATTTTCCCTAATTAAATCATTTCTAACTAAAAATAAAACTTGAAACTCTTAATTTACAAAAATATATTATTTTTCCAATATCAAAATTAATATTATCTTTGTCACTTATCAAAACAATAAACCTCTATTTGAACATCCCTTTTTAATTATCTAGTGAACTCAATGGCTCAAATCTTCATTGATGCTATAATGGTTGTATATTCTTCTAAAATTTTAGTGCACATATGGTCTCAACAATCTTTTCTACCATACATGACTAATTGGGAAGGATGCAGTAGAATTTCCTATAGGTATTAAGAATAAGATCATATATATACTACATCCAAGATCGACATTTTATAATGTTAGAATTCTTTCGAACATGGGATTCCATATCAATGATTGGTAAGTATAAATATGAATGTTCATGCATCCCAATTTTAATACATTATTTATTAATATGTTGTTAAGTAAATTCATTGTAAAATATAATATTGTTCTATAACATTATGTCTGGTATTGGGTTCCTTTTTAGTTATGGCTATCCATTAAGAAAAATAATGTTTTAAATCATGTAACAAAATTATAAAAATGTTTTTGACATCTTCAGTTATTTTATGAGAGATGTATCCTCTAGAGAATTGGTCAACTATAATTTTATGGTATGTTGTGATATTATTTTGAAATGTATCCACAAGAGATTGGGGTGTAAATTAATGGTTGGGACACTATCTACGAATCCCAATGGATCTATCTCATGATCCATAAAAAAATTTGTCCATCATGTTATATAAAGATAGTTAATTTCTTCATTAGTTGAAAACTCATTTTCCTTGGGTAAAACTTCATGAAAAATGAATAATACTTTTTATACCATGTATACAATATATCACCATGCATTTATTGAGAACAAAATTGTACATTACTTTTCTAGAGAAATGGAAAAACTCCAATCTTAAATTCAACCTCACTAAATCTTATATGGGAAAACTACTACACTATTCCATAAAATACCAATTGAAATTCAGTTAATACAAAATGGGTAATCCATGGAAGGATCGTAGTATAGAGTTGTATGATTTATGAACATCATATTTTCTATATATTAGGGTCTTACTAATATATTGTAGAATATTAGACATTGTCGACAACTAAAACCCCTTCAACATCACTCAATCAATTATTACAATTAAAAATTTTGGTGGGTTATAATATCATTCATGTATGATATTTTAATCTTTTTGATTGATATTTGTTTAATAATTATTTTTCTCAGTTGATTTCTTATTATTTGAAAAATCAATAAAATGTTTGTGGACTTATGGGATGAATTGTTCCAGGTCATTAGATGATGATATAGTCTTAATTCTGAAATTATGAAAAACAAATACAATTTAGTAATTGGAAAAATATAGGATCACTTCCACTTTCTCAAAAACTAGCCCAAAATTTATCTTCATAGCCTAAGTTGTGACTAGACCCAGGGAAAATTAATTATCTACAAACCCTACATATTATAAGTGTTTTATAACTCATCCAGGGTATCTAGTAAATTTTACAATATTTAAATATTTTGTATAAATAATATATTCAAACTATGTTTTGGTAGTTTTCAAGGGATTTTATAACATTTTGGAGAGGTTTATAGACGTGAATAGTTTTTTAACAGTTAGTAGAAAATAGACTGCATCTCTAGAAAGCATATAAGGCATAAAAGATTAAACGAGGTAATCACATAGTAGGCTTACTATTTGACCAAACTGTGTGGATTCATAAGAGATATCTCTCATATTCTTACACTGGGGAATTAATGGTAAAAAAACTCTTCTTATAACCATATAATTGTATGATGAATTGTATTTCCATAAGATAGTAGTAATCCATGGTTGTTACATGGTTTACCAAACAGTGCACCTTAATGATATGACCTACATTTGTCCCTATATAAAATTCTATCTAATCACAATTAATAAATTTTTACCTTTTTATTCCATTAAAACCCACACAACACAAATGAATATTTCTACAATTTAATTAGAGATGATCCCCTTTGATACAGGTTCAATCCTTAGTAAAATTAATGTGCATTGGTGGCCAAGATTAATTGGTTATTTTCCCTTCTTCCAAATTTTTGTTATATAAATGGTTATTCTATCACTTGGAACTGTATATCTATAATTTTTTGTATTTTTATATGCGTTATGAATGATTTTATAAAGAAATATGTTTTTATCAAGTGTAGGGAAGATGGGTTGTGATCAGATCTGAAGATCTATTGTTTCGTTATTCATTTTTTTATAACTTTTAGGAGGTGAGTAGATTCTTTATCAACACCATATGGTTTAGAAAGTAAAGGATTTTTTAATTATATTATTTTACTGAAAATGTATTGATATTAATGATTGAATCTTAGTAGAAATATTTTTTTTATAGTCTTGGATAATATGGATAATTGAATGACTTTTTGAAAAATTGGTAATATAATTTTTGAATTATGTTTTAATATCATGTATTTTTAAAACATTAACATTTTTGGTTGAAAATAAATTAATGAATGATATGGTTTTAGGTGAAATTATAGGAATGTATATTTATTTCTTATATATGAATTAGCATGGAGTTGGAATAAATTTTTGGGTTTGAGATTGTTGTAATGGATAATGGATTTGAATTACCACCATCAAATGGGGTAGAGTATGTATGTCAATATCCACTATCAATGGTTACACCAAGAATGTGTGTGTGTGTGTCTACATATGTAATATAAAATTATAAATAAAATGTGAAACGTTTTGAATGAATTTTTCATTATTTAATTGAAAACCATGTTTATTTCATTGATAGTAACTATTATTAACACATAAAACTATTTTTAACAATGTTTATAATAGGATTTTTCATAGTGGAATGATTTATGATGTCATTGTGGAAATCCAACAGAGTATTTTTCCACTCCCTACATGGGATCTATGTTTTTGTTTTCATGTTTCATTAATCATGATATAGGTAAAATAAATGCATATTAGCTCATTATTGATGCTTCTTGATATCATGGGCATGGAATGTAGAGTAGAGCATGGAGTAGGTTGGATTTTATTGGTTAATGTCAACTTTGAGATTTGAGTTGGGTTGATGTTTTGGTTCTTTTGAGGATGTATTTTTGTTTCTTATTATTCTATGATATAGCTTCTTTGTTTTTTTATGTTTTGATATGTATTTTTTTCTCATACGTAATGTAATGTTTTCATTGGTTATTATTTTTTTGGGTTGGATTTTTTATCCTTCAAAAGGAAAATTATCACATGAATGTTCTTGAAGAACTTTTAATTTATTTACACACTTTGGGGTCTTGGTGATGTAATATAAGGAATTGTATCTCCCTTATCACTCATCAAGAAAATGATAAGTGGTGGGATGTTTCAAATGAAATCATCATTGTTCAATCAATCCATCCATCCAAGTATTATTTTTATTCAATGAAATAGGACAATAAGGAAACCCGTGATTAAGGAGGTCTAAAATAGTGCAGGCCAATAACATCACCTCTGATCAAATAGACTCCTTCAGTTTTTAAATAGTTAATAGAGAGAAGTCCTGTATTGATGGATCTTTGGTCAGCTAAATAATACTTGTAATCCACAACCATATTCCCTTAAATCTATGTGTGATCCACTTGACTGTTGTACTGAAGGAGAGCTCCACATTTCCAAACCACATAGATTATGGACTAAGGGATAGAGACATTACCGTTCAAGGAATTATGATGTATCGTGGAGTCACTCTCCACATGGAATATAACCAGATTCTTCTAGATGCAGAGAGAGTGTACAGTGAGCATAACATTGGCCTCATCCAAGAGGGGAGTTACATAAACATAGGATGAAGTGAAGGCCAACACAACATTGCCCCAAAGCCTCGAATCACACCCCTCCCTTTATCACACACATAGAGTAGGACACATATGTGTTCAATTTGTAGCTGATGTCCATATGATGAAAACCCACCCATTTAACCTGCATTTGGACCGGGGGAGGGTGTGCCAAGGATGAAATACCTTGCAAGAAACCGGAATAAGGAGCCTCCTAACAGTCTTTAATTATAGAAACCATATTATTCATCCAAAAACGAGTCTTCGCAATAATAGACCTTGTGATGGGAACTGTTTCCTCGAACCATGACTGATTTCTAGCATTCCACAGGCACCATCACCCACCATTGAATATCACAGCTTGGTCCATATGTTCATTCTATTCCCCCAAAATGTAGTGGAACCACCTCTCTAAGAAAGGTAAATCATTCTCCTCTCAAGCGGGGAAAACCGTGCTGCCTCCAAGGAAGGAACAAACCACATGAGGCCATTATCCTTTAAAGAATAAGTGTTCATAGATCTACCCATACATGTTGCTGCAACAGTGACTCCCAGAGGCCATGCTGATCTTCAGTTTCCAAATTTTCTCTTCTATAGAAAGAGCACGGTCCCTGATGTTCCAAATATGGAAATTTTACAACATATGTATCTTGTGGCAGTAGACCTTTTCATTCCACTAGTCATAGTGGTCTTGTGGGGAGATAAACCTATGAAAATATTTGGTGGAAAAAACACCAGAAGATAATGGTGTAAACACACATCGATCTGGGTCGGAAATGATCTAAATCGACTCAAGTAGAGACTGCTGGTCCTCATCCCAAATAGCCTTAGTGAATCTGGGGTCATGGAAAACCATTTTTTTATTCTTGATATACGGAAAAATGTATGTTTTTATTTTCCACATAGTTTTAAATAGTAACATTATATCTCTTGGGATTTTAGTAAGGAGTATGATTATTTGAACATGAAATATAGAGTCTAACATGCAATAAATAACCAATTTATGATGAACATTACATTAATATAGTGCTTTTTTTACTATAGATTCATAAAAAACCTCTATAAGAGATGTCTCTTCATTATCCTAGGTTTAGCCGATAATGTTTTCATGACATGAATTGATTGTAGGAATTACCAATCGGACAACATTTTTCATTTTTAATAATAAATATCATGAGATGGTAAAAAATTGGTAATTTTTATAATATCAAAATTTTATATTTTTAAGGGAATGGTTAGAGGATATTAAAAAATGATTATGATTTTGACGATGGTTGAATTAGGGAGATATATTATGTGTAATGTATTTATGAAATAGATTTAAATTTTAAATCCTACTGTTCTAATGAGTGATACTAAATGGATTTTTATTCATGTTATTATGAATGAAAATGGGTACGTGTAATAGAAAACAACCATAAGAGGCTAATGAATGTTTTTTTTACATGAGTAACATGTGAACCAAAATCAGGTTCATATCATTATCCTATAATTTTAGACCTCTAATTTGAAAAAAAGAAATGATAAACCATGATAATTGGACCATTTAGTTCAAATAAAAAATTATAATCCACCCATATTTGTCGGGGATTCCATGTTAAAAAAGGATGTAGGGTTGAATAGGATGAATCAAATCATGAACTTCATAGGGAATCCAATATAGTTGGATGTAATTTTTGATACATATTGACTGAGGGATTTGGATGTAAAATTATTGAAGCCAGATTTTTAGGCTAAATTTGCCCAAATAATGACATCATATGACTTTTTATAATTTTGTATTGATAAATTATATCGTAACTCCTTTTATATTTCTATAACAAGGGTGTTTTTTTGCTTTATTATAGGTAAATCATCTGTGATTGTGTATGAAAATAAATATAGAAATCTAGTCGTATTTTTCTATGAAGTTGACACATGTTAATCCTTAATGGAATGATTATTTTTTTGGGATTATGATAGGATATTAAATCAAATATTCCTGCTGTATCTATAATAAATTATATAGAAATTTTAGATAAAGAGACAATAAAATATGGTGATATCTCATGAAGTTGGATCAAATGGAGCATGTTTATTCTTATAGTAAAATGAGGGGACTAAAATTCTTGGAATAAGTGGGAGGCTAAAAAATATTTCCAAAGTAGTGGGACAATATATAATCAGAACATGGGGACATTAAATATTCTTCCTCGAACTAAAAGTAAGTTTTGATTTTTAGTGTGGTTCACTAGATCAGTTTAATGTAGATTTTACAACACCATATAGTGCATGTAAAATCTACTAAAACATAGGAAATATTCAACACTATTAGTTCACTACTGAAGTTCAGGTTCTAGTAAAACAACAAATACTCCTCAGGATTCAAATTGTTTATGGGAATGAGTGTAGGAAAAAATTATTTTCATCATAATGGCATGATCCAAGATTATTCATGGCACACCATGACTCCTCAACTAGTGTAAGATCAGCATGGTAACAAAGAGAAAAAATATTTAAGTAATAAATTGAATTTATGTAAGAAAATTATCATGAAATATTAATATATTCAATAGATGGTGATATGTAATATACTTTCAAATTACACCTTTGATCACTTTTTTTCTTATAGGCATGTTCAACCTGGTTATTTCTTCTCATGTGGTTGATCATATGATATTTTCTATTTTCTAGATTCATTATATTTTAAAACAAATGTCATCTTGGGGAATTATAATATAAAGTTTTAATGTGTAATTTTTTTAATATTAGTACTAATGGGGTGCGTTTCTTTGGGAGGTCATTCTGATTTATATGGATTTATATGCCATGATTTTAGGTATGGATTGGATGACATTATTTAAAGAACACATCATCTACTATGCTGAAAAGATATATTTCAAATATATAGATTTCATAGTAGGTATCCATTCGGGAAATTGGGGTGTAATGTATATAAATGGAGGACTCATTTTTATAAATTTTTGGACCCATTTGTTATCATTTTTTAAATCAAACCTTGGTATCTTTATATGATATCAATATTAGAGATTTTAGAATAAATGTTGATCAATTTCCTATAGTTTTCCAAGAAAATTTCTCATCGATACCATAAAATGGATAAGGGGTGACTACTATTAATCTGATACTATGGACATGTGATATTAAGTTTTTAAATATTTGTTCCTTATCAAAATGTTGATGTAATTAAATATTTTTAAATATTCCATCTATGTCCACTCCACCACATATAAAAGTCCACCCACTCTTCAACCCTCATAAGACTTCCATGTATAATTGGTTTGATCATTACCTGACCAAATTAATTCTTTAATACCATAAAAATATCCTTATTTAATCATAAATACTTCCTAGGAATAATTTATATTCAATCTAAAAGAGGTCATCAAAATAAGAGAAAATCTTCTTAAATAACCAAAACTATTCTTTCATACTAACACCTCCTTAAAATTCCATTCAACAATTATAGTATAATACCACCAATATATCAAATATATTTATATGTTATTATTTTTAAGGAATAACTTTTATCAACATCCTTGTCCATCAAATGGGTAATGAATGTTTTTATCGCTTGTTCTATAGACGACCGCCTCAAGAACCCATGAATCTCATTTTCCATCGCCACATCTCACAATTGTATATAATGTCATAATTTAAGTAAATTTAAAACAATTAGGATTTTTTTACTTCAATATTTATAATATCTCATATTAATTTATGCATTCTATTATGTTTAAATTATGATAACATTCACTATTCTATATGGTGGCCTACTGCCTCATGATGGGATGTGAGTCATTATTGATCTACGATATACATGGAATGTAATAAGGATGAAATTTATGAATATATGTGATATATATGAAATTATATTTATTAGAAAGAAATAATATATCACCTAAATCTTTAACATTTCATCCATCAATTAAATGACAATGTTACTCATTCATACGTTAATCCTACTATCTCCACGAAGCAATGTGATCCATTCTCCATGCTCAAATTTCTATAATGATAAAAAAATATAAATAAAAAATGATATATAATACATAAATGTAATTATTTATAAATATAAATATATAATATTCTCATGAACAATATCATTTATAATAAACATGCATGAGAAAATTTGGCAATTAACACATATAATACTGAACATAATGAATTATTACTAAAATACTATTGGTAAAATGTTATAAATTGTTCATATATGATATTATAAATATAAATATAGTTATAAAATAAGATTATAACATTATTAAACCTATTATACAAGAGTTTAATTAACATTGAGAAAAAATAAAGCACGAGGTAATGAATATCATCTCATTTTCCCTTCATTGAGGCACATTTTATTGTTCAGATTGTAATTTCATTTATATGGTATACATGCTACCCCATATTTATATTATATCATGAATAAATCATACATAATGTTATTTTAGGTCTCAATTTTATGTATTTAATCTATATTAATTTGAAATCAAAATTTTTATGTGGTAAAAAATGTCATAACTCATTTTTCCAGGGGTAATATTACTTCTTTATTTTCTTGAAAATTATAAGTTTATGTGTGTAATGTCTATTTATTATCATATTCTATATCAAAAAATGTTTAATTTGGACAAAAAACTAATTCACATAATTATTTCATTTATTAATCCACAATTAAATAGAATTATCTTTGTAAGGGATTTCATCTCAATTTCCCTTCATAGAGGCATATTGTACTGTTATGAACCCAATTTATTTTATACAGTGTATATATTTATCCCCATTTATTTAATATCATGAATAAATCATACATATTTATATATGAATATTTTTTTCACTTATTATTACTTGGATTTAGAATTTTCATGTTGCAATGAATTCAATAACTCAATTTTATTTCATTGGTTTATATTACTTATTCATAGTATTTTATCATTAACGTTTACTTGTGTAATGAATTTAGAATATATCACATTTTATATCAACATTTATATATGTATTTTCATTATATATATATTGATCAAATATACATTGGTTAATTATCACTTCAATGTTGTGATTATTATAATGGATTAGTTCTCAATGATAATAAAATCGGGACTGTTTATGGTTGAGTTCCTATTGAACAAAATTATTTGATCATTGTCTAATAAATCCCTTTAATTTTAATCTATTATATTCAATAAACATTTTTAAAGTAATAGTACCATATTTTAACTCTATCTTACTTAATGAAATTGATAAAATGTTTTTTCAAATATATGAAATCTATTCTTTTTTTTAAAAGATAATTATTTTCTATAAATTGGATTGGAAAAAAATTAAAAAATTTGTTTATAATTATCCAAATATTTTATTAAATTTTTTTCCACATGATTTAATTTATCAATTTATTTTTTGAGGGAATCATTTCCTATTTTTTTTAAAATTAATAAATTCCAGATTTTACCAAAAATGTTAATGGACTCATTGCTTTGATGTGTACACCATGATCTAAATTCCCAACAATTATTTCCGATCAAAAATTTAAATAATAAATTAATTTTTAAGGATTATTTACAAATAAAAAAATAAAAAAATTATTTTTTAACATTTATGTTACACATTTTTTTAATTTATAATTAATATTTTCCAAAAATAATTAATTTAAATTTTAAGTTATTTCTATTCATAAACTTGAAAAACCCTTTATTTATTAGGTACTCCAAAGGGGATATGTTTCATTAATACAAAATATATTCACTATTTTGGTGTATAATGGTCATTTTAAAAAAGAAAGTAAAAAATTATGTATCTTCATTTATTTTTTAGTCATTAGCATTCCCTTGATATATTGAATTTCATGGGTTCTTAGGAAATTAAATTAAAACAAATTATCATTATATATTATCATGGATATATTAATTTATTAAAATAAACACCATTTATATGAATAGAGTTCAAAATTTATATTTTTATTAAATTGTAAAATATTTATTAATATGTATTCTTTACTCGATAAATATATATAACGATAAGGAACATTAATCATGAATTGAATGATTTAATCAGTATATAAGGAATTCAATGAATATAGAGATATGGGTGGGACATATTATTGATATCCTAGTGATGCATCAATAGTTTCATGATATTTATTATTTGGATGGAATTATTTTAATGGTTTTCTAGTGTATATCTACTACTCAGTGTTAAACTATCTTATGAATGATCTTGATTATAGAGGTATCATGATTTTGGGTATTAATATGTTCAATAATTAGTCATTTCAAACATTAAGGAATCATATATTATTGTTTATTATATTTTATAAATTCTATTATACTAAGAATCATTTCAATCTCATTTCATTGATTATATGGAAGGATTTTTCTAATATTTACCTTCCATACGTGTTATTATTTATTTAATCATGATAGTCAAGTTATTTATTAAATGAAATGTTTGTTATTATATTAAAAATTTCATATTTATTATTCTTCATATACTTATGATTTTTTAATTAATTATATGCAATTTGATTTCAGTTATTTATCTTCCCAGATGGATTATCATTTTTTATTAATGATTTATTCTACATTATGAATCCCTTATAAAGCATCATATATTACACTTATATTGTATAATTTTATAGGATTTTAGGTTTTTTACTATGAATGATATGTAATGATATGATAGGGGGAATTTTGAAAGTCTCAGTAAAATTATGTTAAAATTTGTGTTTTCAAATGTAACATGGAAATCATGTATGTGTCTATAATACTAATACCAGTAAAATACATAGTCTTTTGAGATGTGGTTCTTTAATATAATGAATCTGCAATGTATATTAAAGTAACCCTAATATTTCAGGGTTAGGTCATTACAACAAGTAAAATTTAAATAATAAAATAATCAATATTATTTTTATATTCCTACCATAAGTTACAATAGTAAACAAATATATACATTAGAGTTTTATTTGGAGGAACTGAAAAAGAAGAGTTCTCAGTGTCATTAAATGATTCCTTATTCATATGTTAATCACTCAAAACACAGTAAGTCATTCCATATCACATTAAAAGTTCTTTAGAAAATGTAAATTATGAAAGCATACATTTCATGATAGATTCAAAAAATTTGTTAGAAACCATGATTTTATTTAAGAGAATCGTTAAATAATTTTTAGAAATATGATTTTCTAGATAATTGAGCTAATCCATAAGTGGTTTCTACATATATAATTCTTTTTCCAGCCTTCATTTAATCATTACATAAAGGATAATGTGATAATGGTAACATTTTTTATGATACATTATCATTTCTACTCATGGAATTATAATCCATATTTAATTTACCTTAACGACAGTTAATCATGCAATTATAATCATTTATATGTTCCAAACCTCTTTTCTACCTATTTTTAAACTAAAATTCAGAAAATATATTAATCAAAAATATTTGTTTAACATATATTTCACATTCCACCACAAATAAATTATTCCACAAAAATTTAAATTTAAATAAACGCAACAGATAGATCAATATTAATCATAAGGTCATTATTCTGTTGGTGATTCAATTGATGTTAAACATATAAATATACTGAAACATCCAACATTAGAAGAGAATCAATTTTCTTTAATGAAACATAATTTTAAATAGAAAATTCATAATTTATTATTTCCAAGGATAGAATTCAGTCATTAAACAATATTTCATTCAATCCCAAAAACTAATCATCATATAAATTTATCCAGATAAATTTAAATCCATTACGATTAAATGTGGTTAATGGTCCATGTAACTAATAAATATTTTCAATAACCGAAATATAATAACCTACTAACACATAGAATAATTGAATCTCAAGGTCCATTTCTAACCTTTAACACTCCTATATCACATTAATTATATCTTGATCAAAATTTATATATTAATTTAGAACAATTTATCTAAGAAATTAATTTTATGTAAACAAAACTCACATATAATTAAAATTCCATGAGACATATTTTTATTTAATGTTTTTATAAAATTTTCAGGTTTTTATTTATTTCATTATAACATTTAGAATAAACTGTGTTTTCATCCATAAAAACCACAACTAATAAACCAAAATTGTAATATCCAATGTAATTTTAGACTAAATTTTTTTCATATTTATTAATATTTAATAATTAAATGGTATTGTGACTTTAACATAGATTCAATGTTTGATAGTGTACTCGACACATAATAATGGGTTTCTCCAAAATCATACAACACACATAAGAATGAGTTATATCAAAAAATAATACATTATTAATATTATTATTTTAAATGGTAGTTATTTCCAAGACATTGTATTAGTGGAAAAGAACCAGGATAACTATTTTATGTTTATATATGTTTTTAAATGTTTTTCCCATCAACCAATAAATTTTATGGGCTTAAAACATGAATAAATACAATTTTAAGCATAAAAAGAAATAATATTTTTAAAAGGATGTTTTAATGGCTATTAATGGGAAACTATTTTTTTTAAACCATGACAATTTTATAAATTATACATAACATAATAAAAATCATATTTGGACATGGCTCATCAATATTTACATTGGTTTAATTTTTGTGTTTTTTGATAATATTAATTTTTTAATGAATAGTGAAAAGTATTGTATTTTATTCTAAACATGCATTTTCATCTAATTTGTTGATATATTTACGTTATATTAATAACATTATTTTAATGTAAAGTTAAATAAATTTTTTATCATTTAATCTAATGTATGTCATTGCAATCAATTCCAAATTGAAGTTGGATATAAAACATTGTGATCTTTTGAACAATTCTATATTAAACACTTATTTTCTCATTCCTTCAATGGGATTAATTATATTCAATTTTGTGAATTAAATTTTTAAAAAAGGGCATACATGGTTTTAATAATTATGAAAAATGTGATCTAATAGGATCAAAATATTTTCTAGTGAGTAGAAACATTAGTATTATATTTACCACGGTTAAAGGTAAATCATGTAATTAAAAGTAATAATAGTAGTATAATAATAAAATACTACCGTAAAAGGTATACTAATGTTATTAAATGAGTTATTATCAACAAATAAAATACTTGGGACACAATTGTGTCTTTTTTAAGCCACATGGGTTTGATTATGACATTAATAACATTTTATTTAAAGTAAAAATATAGATGCTATAATCATGAAACCTATTAGTAAATCAATTATAATATGAGGTTATATAATTGACATATTATACTATAAAGAGTCCATATACATACAAATTATTTAACTATGTAATGATAATTTATCTATACATTTTTTAAATTATATAATTAAATTTAATTATGACACAATGATGATGACATAATAGATTTATTAAAGGACGAACCAAATAAATAATATTAATAATATTAAAATAAATAAAAAATATAATATTTGATTCCATACATAAATTTTATGTATGAATTAGACATTTTTTGATGATTTATAGTAGGTTTTTTATGGAATTATATTTTTATATTTTTTTAACGGTCAAGTAATGAATAGTGTCGTACTAATGTAATCCAAATTTTAAAATATAATATTTTTAATTAAATGAAATAAAATATATAAAAAAAAATTTCTTGACAAATAGTTGTGTAATGTCTCATTATGTCATTAATAACACATTAATTTGTCATTTTACATGTTGTGGTAATTATTATCACTCTCAACAATTAAATTACATAATAAAATGGTAATAGTTAAAAGGGTTAAATCATAGAGACAAGGATTAAAAATATTCATAACTTATAAGATTATTTTGGATGAATGGATTTAGACACATCCATATGCTATCTTCTAAAGAAATCATAATTTACGAATTTGGATCAAAAAATGAATTTATATTAATTTAATAATTTTTATAATTTAATGAGTCCCCATGCCCTCTCCTATAAAAAGGAACACCTATTCTCTATTACTAACAATTCAATAACCAATTTAATTTATAGAATATATAAAAACAACCAGACTAGAGTCCCTGAACACATTATTTATGCCTTATTTTAGTCATAACACCCTTCTTAGAGGTGTTAAGGTGAAAATAGGGGTGATCATATGAAGGAATGGTAATATTTTTATTTTAGTGTTTATATTTTCTTTATTGTTCAACTAAATCAAATATTATTTGATGATGATGAAATAATATCTATTGTATCCTAAATATATGGATATTTCATTATTTTAATATCACTACCTCAATCCATCTCCAGTTATTTTTAATCTTACTAGAATTAATCATTCGTGTGTATGTGTGAACTATCTCCTCCATGAACATATATAATTCGTTTTCAATAATTGTGTCTCAATATTAGTTATAATGATGGAATAAAAGTTAATTTTTTATATTCATGTCATATTTATAATTATAATAGTATAACATTTCAATAAAATTAATAATTTTCATCTATATATAAATAATAATGTCGTTCATGCGTACATGTGAACTATCACCTCTACGAAGTGATGAAATTCATTTTTAGTCACCATATAACTTGTATAATATATATAAGTATATTAAAATTAATAATATGATATTATTAATGTACTGATAATTCATTAATTATAATATAATACTTAACTTATTTCCATAATGATCAATGAAGAATGAAAAATGTTACTCATGGGCACATACTACTTACTTTCTCCATGATTGTAAGGTTGTTAATTTTTAATATACATATTTAATGAATGGATTAAAAAATATAATTGATATATAAAATTGATGATTATTTCATGAATTTCATTCTATAGATGATGGACTTATTACCACATGGGCTATTGACATCGTACCATGTTCATTTTTGACTCAAGTACCAAATATAAAAAATGGATGATTTGAACATAAATAATCAAGTATTTTTTTACATGGTTTTAAGTGATATAAAAAATAATAAAAATAAAAATGTTAAAAATAACTTATAAATAAACCTATGTTTATTATTGAGAAATATAAGAACTATACCTGATGCATCAGACTCAAGGCAAGGGAGTCCATCTCAATCTCCTTTCATTGAGACATTTCTAGATGATATGAAAACATTTTATTTTATAAAGTGTATATACAGACTCTTTGACATTATATAACTGTATTATATCTAAAAGGTTGATTTTTTTATGTTTTTTAAAATTTTATATTATCCGGTGGATTCTAATTTAAATTTTCAAATTGGTAATGTACTCTTTAAATAAAACATCATATTAAAAATTTTAATTATTTAATCATATTATTCATTCTCATTAATATCAATATTTTATAAATTGATTTAATGATTTATTTATATGGAAAAAAATTGTTTACATTTAAGACTCCTTTTAAAATATTCAATGTGGTATGGGACACTTTTATTTCAAACTATTCTTTACAAATGTTTAAATTTTGTTTTAAAAATGGATAGATTATTTGAATAACATGGAATGTTTTAATCATATACCTCATGAACTGAATATATCTATTTTATATCACTTTAATGTTTTTATTATTACCTTTAATGTTTACCATATTATATTTAGATAAGGTTTTATCGTTTATGAGTGCGCCAATTTATAAAAATAAAATATTATTTCAAAGTGTAAATGTTATTTTTTTCTTTATGATTATTTATGTGTTATAGTTAAGTAATGGTTCATCGGAATTACATATGTATATGGGTGGATATGTGATAAACTGAGGGTGGGTGAGCTAGTGATATATCTCCAATGCATTTTTTAATAAGATAGAGCTAACCGGGAAGGTTTTTTCTAGGTGATTAATTGAATATATGATTATGGGTATTTCAAATGTATCCATGAATGTTACTCCCAATGTTTCTTTGAATGATACAATTTATGTATGATATGGATTCCAAATTATACCTTAATGATTAGAACTCCATAGTTATGTGTGTTTGTTTTTGAGTAGTGATATGGATGGATGACCTTATGGGAAGATTCCCAAGGTGTGTGTGAGTTAGTAAAATTCACACTGGAAAGGACATGTGTTTGCTTTTGGGGAATATCATAAGTCAGATGAATCGTTCATGCTTGTGGGTGGGCCCAAGGTGGTGACCATGTGTCTTCGGGGAAACTGGTGGTACCAGGGGGGCCAAGAACCAATGACCATGTTATGGTGGTGTGTATGTGATGTTATTGGGTCTTAGTTGTTACATTTTGTATAAGAGTAGGAACCCAACCTTAAGTGTGGTTCATAGCCTTGGTAGATATGTAATACCCATAATGAGGAAATTGTGCTTTAAGGGGAGGGAGTGAATGATACACCCCTGAATGATAAAGGGTTAAATGAGTAAATGATTTGACCCATGTCAGTAAGGTGCACTATCCTTTTCAGGAGACTAGCTGGTTAGAAGTCCAAAGTTAATAGTGATTGGGCTAGAGTAGTGATCAGGATGGGTGACCTTCATGTATGTTTCCTAGGCTATGTGTGAGCGAGGACAAAGAAATCAATAAAGGACATGAGTTGGAATGTAGGAAATATAATTAGCCAGATGACCCATTCAGGCATGTCGGAGGGCCCCAGGGTGGGGACCACATGTCTGTGTGGAAATTAGTGGTACCTGGCTGGCCATGATCGAACATCAATTTTAAGGCGGGGTGTTTGTGCTATCACCAGGACGTAGTTGTTATAGAATTATTAACATAACTCAATATTATATAACATTTAAGGATGGGGCCATATATTATGTATCAAAGGAAAGTTTTAAATAACATTAGAGGTTAGGATATTATCTAGGTGTAATATAAAGATCCCATATTATCAAAGATTTTATTAACATATGGATTTTTTTTGAGGATTATGGTAAATTATGTGAAATTGATAAAACCCTAAACCATTTGAGATATTATTAGTTTAATGGATTATAGTATTATAAAAAATGTTATGTTATCTTTACCTTGTAGAGGATTCTTCTTTTAAAAATTCATTTCATGTTTAAGCGATGTTATTTTCAATAGATTAATGAACATTTTTCTATATGGATGGTTAAAGATATTAAAAAACTATATTATCCCACACTGATGTTGGGATCATCACTATTATCGTAATAGCCTATTCGAATGAATTTTATAGCTTCTTGAGTATTCAAATAACATGAAAGAAAATGTATGAGTTATCTAACGCTTTCTCATTTCTAAAACAATATTATGGGTCATGGTATATTTTTCCAATTAATTCCTCATTTAAACTCATACAACTATTTCAAAATTTCCAATACTAGATGGGGTGTGAATTTTTACTTTTTGAAGGTAAAAAAACATGACGGAATAAAAATGGGAAGTCAAGATGATCCAAAAATTTTGTTTCATGGTATGAATTATATTTTTATCCATAATGTATGGATCATGTTCTAATTTATATTTATAAATAATTAGGATATAATCGATACCTTTTATTTTTAGAAATTATGTATTAAGAGATAATGTAGAAGGGCATAGTTAATGGATCATGAAGGATGTTAAAATATTATTATTACTATATTTAGTGTACTTAATAGTTATGGTATACATAAGGATGTGTTAATGTTTAAAATTATTAATAATATTTTCATAATGGTTGTACATTAGAAGGCTTTTTAAGTTGTGTAATATCCAACCCGGATTTTGTTTATGAAAAAATGTTAGTTTAGGAAGAATTATGTTTTGTGGTAATATTTTTAAAGTAATGGATTACCTTTAGGGCTCATATGAACTTTTGTTTTTTAGGTAAATAAGTGTTATTAAATTTTGGGAATCAAAAATGAATTCTATGAGATAAAATTTGAGGATAAAACATGATATGGTTATTTTTTGAGTACATCATCATATTTGGATAATGTTATATGAATTTTATTGTTTTATAAAAAGAAAACCTATAGGATGGGTGAAAACCCAGAGTGTCAAGAATGGCTGTAGGAATTTAACCCACAACAGAATGGAGAAATGGTTACATTTCCAACCACTGTCTTATGTGAATTCTGGGTCAGAATTAATTTCTATTTTATTCTAAATGAGTTCATGGATTATCAATAGGAATATTTTTCGGAATATTTTTTATTTAATATATAACCATGGGACTAGAAAATGAATTGGTGATTAATTGAGTAATGTTATTTATCAAGATATTCTCTATTTTGGGAATCCTATATGATCAATGTATATTGATTAATGTGATATTTTATTTTTGGAATAATGGTTGAACTTTATATGGGTTGAATTAGTGATGGACTTATGGTTATTCGAGTTATTTATTAAAATGGCTAGCATATCATGAAGATTGTTTAGAAACTTAATTTTTTGTGTGATACATTATGAGTATTTGTATTCATTTAGGATAAAAATTTAAATATTATCATATAGGATTATGTTAGTAAACCCTTCTAATTCTTGGGTTAGAATATATGTTTGGATTATTTTGTGGAATTTTAAAATAGTTTTTTTTTCAAATCATCTATATCAAAATTTTGGTATTACTATTGAATTTTAGAGATTAAAAGTAATTTATCATTCAGTTTTTTAATTCAATTTATTTTAACCAATAGTAATAATATCATCAAACTAAATCAACATTAACCAATTTTGAATATAAAATGTTTTGATACTAATTTAATACTTTTAATAATTCCAAGAGTGCCCCACCTCTCTCCTATAAAAGGAACTATTCTTCCATATTCCTTACACATAAAAAACCTTTTTATTTGGAAATTATCATCCAAAACCGTTCCTAAAATCCCTCCCTACATTCTTGAAGACTTATTTTAGTAATGACACTCTCCTTATAGGATTTGAGGTTTTAAGAATAGTGATAATCGGAAGGAATGGTAATGATTTTTTTGGTGTCTCGATTTTATTTATTCCTACAATACCTTATAATCATATTCACCCATTATGAAATAATAAATATAGTATCCTCAATTTACTGAGATATTATTCATATAATAATATCACCCAAAACCATATACTGATCAATTAAATCTGAAAGGATTTAACAATTCGTGTGTGCGTGTGAACGATCACCCACACGAACTGATATACTTTGTTTTCCAAAACAGTCTGTCTATATTGGTTATAATGATTAAGTTAATGTTCATTTGTGATATTAATGACATATTTATCATTATAATAGAATATTATATCAATTATGTTTTTACATTCCCTAAAAATAATAATGATGACGTCATTCGTGCACACGTGTGAACAATCACCTCCATGAAGTGATGCGATTGTTTCTTAATCACTACATCACTTTTTTGATATATAAATATATATACGTTTAATGAAAGAAATAATAAAATATTAATTATTTTATGATAATTATGTAAATATAAAATAATACTTAACTTCACTCTATTACAATCAATGAAAATTGGAAAACGATACTCATCGATACGCACAACTTACCATCTCCATGATTGTAACATTGTTAAATTTTTATGATTAATTTATAATGAATAGATTTTAAAGTTTAATTGATATATATATGAAATTATTATTTCATGAATTTTATTCTTGAGTTAATATAATTATTACCACAATTACTATTGTTATTATGCCATGTTCATTTTCTACTCAAGTACCGAATATCGACAAAAATTCCAATACAAACATAAATAATTATGTACTTTTTATAATATAATAATAGGTGATATTAATGGAATAATATACTATAAATATAATCTCAAGAAATTATAAATTAACCTATTTTTAGTATTCATTAATAAAATGATTTTATGTGATGCGCCTGACTCAAGGGAAGGGACTTCGTTTCAATTTTCTTTCATTGGGACATCTGTTCATAATATTCATCTTTAGAATTTTATAAAGTGTATATAAAACCACTTTGAAATTATTTAATTATATTATATATATACTATTTTTAATTAATTATTTTAAAAAAATATTTACTTTCATGTGGATTTTAATTTAATTGTTCAATGTGGTAAGGGACACTTTAAATAAAAAATAGATTTAATAAATTTGAGATTTATTATTCTAAATATTTTTCATTAATGTAAATGTCCTAAAAATGGATTTATGGATTATTTATATGGACATTAATTTTTACAATTATAACTCATTTCAATATTTTCAAAGTGGTATGGGAAACTGTGGTTCAAAAGTCCATGTTATAAATTATGTAATTGTATTTTAAAAATAGATTAATTATTTTAATAACATGGAATGATTTTATAACATATACGTTATAAAATAGATTTATCAGTTTTATGATAATTATTTTTGTCAAATCCATTATATGTTTATCATATTATTTTCAAATATGGTGTCATTGATTATGAGTGAGAAAATTCATAAAAATGAAATGTGATTTCAATCTGGAAATGTCAATTTGTATGCTTCATTTATGTATTATAATTATATACTGGTTATTGGGTATTTCATAATTATAAAAGTGGTTATGTGATAAAAAGAGGGTGGGTGACCCTGTGATATATATCCAATTCATTTTTAATTGGACAAATATAAATGATAAGGTTTATCCAAAGTGATTTTGGGAGGATATAATGATGGGTTTTCCAAATATAACCATGAAGGTTACTAACTGTGCTGTTATGAAATCTATAATTTATGTATGATATGGATGCCTCAATTTAAGGTTATAATTTATGAATGAAATTTGTTTTTCAAGAATCATATTATTTTATAGGGTATATTAAATTATTTATGATTTAGGGATGAAAAGTATGATTTTGGGAAAATGTTTCGATGAGTTTCAAATATTCAATGAATAAAAATTTCATTCCTTATTTTATATATTATACTATATTTTTTTGGTCTCATACAATGTTTTAAAATGTTTTTCAAAGAGTTTATGGTTGGATAACAGAAATTAGGATTTAAATTTTTAGTGTTATGAGGATCAATCACAAAAACAATCATGATTTGTTTTAATGAATTTTATTTTCTGAAAAAATAGATCGTGAGTGTAAGTGTCTACATTGTAGTATTTTAGTTTTTATGTAATTGTTATGGACTAATTATATGAAACAATAAAATTAAAAATATCCCCAACATAAATACTCATTATAACTCAATAATATTTAATGTTTTAGGTTGGGCCATAAAAAATGCTGACAAATAACAATATTCCAAAATAAAAAAAGTGATTTTATTTTATAAATTATATACCATAAAAAATAGACACAAAATGGTGATTACATGTAAGGAAAATCATCCTTGGAATTTATTTATCCTTCATATTTCTCTAGTGACTTCATACCTAAGGTAGAACAAAAAAAATACTAAACACCAAAGAGATAATAAAAAAATCATAAATATAAGTTAAAGGAGACATGTTGTTGATATTTCGGTTTTTCAGTTATCCATAATCAATTAAAAGTCTTGATAAACCATCCCACATTTAATAATAAAAATAATATCACTCTAATAATAAGTGATATAGAGGATGAAACCCTTATCAAGAAGCTCTAATTACAGATTTTTCAACTCTAACAACTCAGAATAAATAATTCACTATGGTGGATATCAAATTTTCTTAACATGAGAAAATAATTAAATACAAAAAAAACCTCCTGATCAGAAATAACAGTAGGAAAATAAACATGAAATAAATCCATATATTTACCTACTAAAAAAATTTAATGTATTTACATTTTAAAAAATATATATTTAAGATAAATTTAATTACCATTATTTATTAGTTTATTATCTTCTGAATATGTTTTTAAATCCATGAACTCAATATTGTATATGTATTGAAACTCAGTAAAAAAATTTCATATGACATATTGAGATCTATAATGTTTATTATCATGATAAAATAAAATCCAACACATACATAGAATAATAATAATCACAACAATATGAAACGAAACATGGGTTTAGGAAAAAACCATTCCACAAAGAATAACATTAATTTTATGATAATTTTTTTTCATTCATATATCCATAATGATATTTTAAAATAAGCACAGAAAAATTTTAGGGATATTTTATAACTTTATTAACAAATTATCCCATATATAAATTAATGTGCGGAACCTGAATCAAATAAGAGATTACTATAATATAAATAAACAAATAATTTACCTAAAACCCCATTATTTTAGAGTGAATCATTTTTCCTAGTAATCGAAAATTAGTTTTAATAAAATATATCTTTTTTCACAATACAAAAAATTATTATAAAAATTCTAAAATAAATTTTTATAATGAATCATCATGTTGTAATGAAATCATATCACTATTATGAAAATTTCTGGTCTCCCATTACTTATATATTTATAACACATTTCCTTCCACCCATGAACTAGATTAATAATCTTACCTGATTGATAAAACATTATTAACCCTACTAACATTATTTAATATACCTTTTATAGTATTTTTACTATTTTAGGTATATACATACAAACTCTATAGAAGACTGTATGTTCATTTATTACCTCCTTTACTATTTTTTTTGTTTTCGTTAAGCATCTAAGTTCGGATAAACCAAAAAATATCCCATAATAATGATTGAATTCCTCATAAATATTAAATTTACCAGAGTCCAAAATTATTCATATATTTTTTTATACATTTTTAGAAACAATACAAAATACTCTCATGATCCAAAACATAATTCTGTGGATACCATGATCGAATGGTAAATTTTATCTCAGAATTGGTCACAGAATCATCATCAAATTTCCAAAAATACAATAAATTTATTTTTATTTTTTGTTTATGATCTCATAGAAAACAAATCTTATGAATAATATCATTTTGTTCTCTCCAATCGGTGTTATAAATCGTATCTTTTCTATGTATTTTTATTTATTGAAATCCATTGATCGTATACACATTTAAAATTATTATTACAAATAGTTTCCTATTTGTTTTCCATACTTCAAAAAATATAAAATATCATTCCAAAATAATTTCTTAATCGTTTATCTTTTACGGGGTCTTATGATCCATTTTATACTAGAAAAGTATTCCTTATGGAATACTAATCCATATATATATAATACCCTATATAAAATTTTTATGATCTCTATTATGTCTTCCACCATTAATAGATGGAATCAACTTAGCTGAAACTAATTAAAATTAATATTCACTAACCATTTTTAGGATAATTATTTTAATGTTTATTAACCTTATGATTCATTTATTAATTCAGAAACCCATTTTATTATTTGAAAATAATTCTATGAAGATGTGGATTCAATGAAGTAATATAGAATTCATCAGAAAGTATCCCATTATAATATTTCACTAAATTTGAGTCTCTTTATAGTTTATTATTTAATTTTATAATCCTCTAATGGATTATAATATTTTTTATTTATAATAATTATAATGGATCGTAATATAAACAACCTAAAATTTTGTGATATATGAAAAGAGTTACAATAACATACATTTTTGGAACCAATTTGTTTTAATGATTTAGAGAAATATGTATCATTTACATAAAAATTTGGAGACTTTTTTCTGTGAAAATATAAACTTTCACAAAAAAATAGATATTTAGGATGACTCCCTTCTTATATTCCAATTTTTTTCATCATTTAATATATGTATCCATAGTTAAAGTAATAACCATTATATAATCTCTACTCATCCATATATCCAATAAATAAAAATAAAAATGTAAAATTATAAACAAAATCTTAGTAATGGAATTAAAAAACATATTCTAATTTTTTTAATTAACAACATGAAAACCAATGATGTATTTTAGATTATACATAAATAAATGGTGATCATGAAAATAAATAATTTTCAGTAGTGAAAATAAAATATTTTAAATGAAAACCTATAATGTTAATTAGAAATTTAGGAGAAACCATGAAGGACTGATGGGTCATGTGTAATTCCTGAAAATATTCAATTTAAAATTAAACCCTTCACTATTAAACATTCTATAAATTGTGATATTAATATAATTACATAAAAACAATTTTTTACATTTATAATGTAGGTAACTTATAGAATATAATTATTAATCCATGATTTTTTCCCTACCACATGTTATAATATGTTATTCTTAGTTAATTTCATAGGGTTTACCTATTTATTAATATCCTCAAGTTTCCCCTTTAAATGAATTCACTACCTAAAACATTAGAGAGATATATCATACTGACCCATCATCATTAGATGTATAATAGTCACCTATGATAATATATTATTCATAATAATCATATTTGAAACAAAAAATTTAATCATTCAATTTTCATCAAAAAATACATGAAAACCCCATTTGATCCCTTCATCAGAAAACATTCCATTATAATATTAATATAAAGTGATTCATTATTTATCTTTTAAAAATATAAAAATGAAAAAAATGTAGATAATATTGAATTGGATATTATTTTAAAAAAAATTCCAACACATATAGGATACAAGATAACCAATTATGGATGTGGTTAAGAAAAAATTTGGACAAGTCATATA
This sequence comes from Viscum album, assembly GCA_963277665.1. Taxonomy (NCBI): domain Eukaryota; kingdom Viridiplantae; phylum Streptophyta; class Magnoliopsida; order Santalales; family Viscaceae; genus Viscum; species Viscum album. Next base: position 1,726,148,626 of record OY728119.1, on the reverse strand, counting down.
TTGTAACGACATTCTTTTTTCCATTTGAAAATATTATAAAGAAATTATTATGAGAATCATTGAAAAGATTCATTTTTAGAAAATTGAATATATATATTAAAAATTTAATGTAATAATCCATTATAGAAAAAATAATATCTTCATGAAACCTTTATATAAAAAATTATATGGACAAGTAAGTGTTTAAGATATTAGTTTCAATGTTTTTAATGAAAATATTATTCCTTATGTTCTGTGTAGTGTTTTAGGCTCTATAACTATTGAATAATGAAACGTTATTATTTTAACATATTTTTTTTTAAAAAAACTATTCATTTTAGATTCATAATGATTTTTTCTTTTAATAAATTTTTATAATGTTTCATTTTAAACTAAAATGGTTATGTTCATATATGAAAATTTGTTTATGTTTTTTTTATAATGTTAAAATAAAATTGGGGTGATTAATGTAGTAAAAGGGTTTATGGTTCAATTAACTCCATTAAAAAAAACTATTTATATTCACTATCTTTATAGAATAAATAATCATTTTAAAGAATCCATGTATGGGGGACATGAAAAATTTGCAATGTCATTTAATTGAGGTGATAATATGTATGTACCCATGAATGACCTTCTCATTTTTCAAACATGTAGAAATGAAATAATGTGGAAAAAAGATCATTTTTATATAATAATATAAGAATATATATTTCATATTTATTTATTAATACAATCAAATTGAATAGTATTTTAATTTTGAGATGAAAATTTAATTAGAACTCTTGGGGGTGTGGTATTGTAGACGTACGCCTCAGAATCATAATAAATTTAAAAAGAGTGGGAAGAGTATTAGGGTAATAAATATATTATATTTTATGATATTTAATTACATTATAAATATAAAATAATTTTATTTAATCAATATTTTTATGAATCTATATAATCTTGTTATAAAAAATTATACATATATCATTATAGAGGATGTAGTACACAAGTGCACATGAGAGATGTGTTCATTTCTCATATGATGGAAAATGAGATAAAAAATGTTTTACCATAATAATAATAAATATTTAGTATATGTAAAATATTTATCTTATTATTTCATCATGTTTAATTATGATATGATAGCGGTATGACTCAAAATTACACAAAATACTGGGTTAAGGGTAATAGGTCTTCTTTTGGAAACCAATATTGGCATACAAAATAACCCTTTTATACTTTTCTACATGGATGATAAAATACCAAAAATTCATTTTTGGTAGTTTTATATAGAGATTTGTAATGTTGTTTTTAGAATAATTTCTCTTCAAATTCATGTGGAATAGAGAAGAAGATGTCCCCTTTTATAAAAGAGGGGAGACTATAACATGTATTTATTCGGTGTTTTAAAATTACAATATTTCACCCTATTTTACAAATTCAAACTAAATAACAAAATGTATTTTTTTCCAATGATATGATATGAAAAAAAACAATTAATAGATTTTTTTAGTTTTATATATTATTTTTTACCTCTATTAATATAATTCACCCTTTATCGTGTTAATTTTTATCATGGTTACAATTCCAAATGATCCAAAATTAAAGTACACTAATTAATAAATTTTAACCTTATGAATAAAAATATAGAATATATTTCTTAGTAATCAATTTGAAAATATTGACAATATTAATTTTAATATTAGTTCTAAAAAAATGAAATAGTTTTTTAGAAAGTCTTATTATCAAGCATTAAAATATACTTATACAAAAATACAAAATGTTTTCAATTTTTACAGAATAGATCAAATTATGATTAATGAAGTTGATATTATTTTAAATTAAATTAAAATATATAATATAATGGGAATATTATGATACCTAATTAATGAAAATAAATATATGTTTGAGAAAATTCAAATTTTCAACTGATAAAATAAAAAATACATTCATAATAAATCAAATAAAACAACGGAAGTTATATTTAATATATTGATTAAAAAAATACTTTTTGTGAAATTAAATTAAAAAAAAACATGAAATTTATCTTCTAAATAAAACCATGTAATAAATTAGAAATTAATTTAGTTAAATAAAATTACTCCTTTTTTGATTAATTTTTTTTATTCAATTGAAAATGATGACTCTGAATCCTTACAATTAATTCATAGAAATAATAAGAATTATTTATTTATATAATTACCATAAATATATAAAAATCTATTTATAAATGATATTATCATATATTATTGGAGCATGTAAGAGCATACAGATAATTTGGGTATTATGTTAAAGACACTATGAGAGGAGAAATTATATGACAAATTTAGAATAACTATACTATTTGTATAGAATTTATCATTTCTCAGTGATGTAATAATATGCTTAGTTATGTATGTGGATCCTGAAATAATAGATTTCATATATGAATATTCTGGTAATACCACTTTAATAAAGACCCACAATTTTCATAGATTCATAAGATATATTTAATTATTTATGGGAAATTTATTAGAACAATAAAATTGCCAAACCACGTTAACATTGAAGGGAGTAAACATTTATATGAAATATGAATGTAAAGGAATTTTCATGAAACTAGTGACATGTTTCATCAATAAACATGCACTTGAGTTATTTTTTAGATCAAAAGTTTTTCATATATTTAGTGTTGCATAAAAAAATTGAATTGTTATGTTTCTGCATATTGATTGACAATGATGTAGGTTATGCATCATATTAATAAAATTATGGACCAACATTATTTGAAGTTATCAATTAAAATATTCACATCAATGATATGGATTATGTATATCTGTGTTCCATAGTTTCATATATTTAATGATCTGAAGAGATTATGTAAAATATTCCGGTAGAAGAAGATCACCATGTGATATATGAGATGGTTGTTCACCGGAGACTATGAATTCTTGATATATTACCATCATTGACAAAAAAACAAGGTGGATAATGTTCCATGATGGAAGGATCATTAGTCCACATCTATAATGAGATATAAAAGAAGTATGGTAATTATTTTTTAAAAAATTGATCCTTGAAATCATAATGGGAGGATATTAATATTATCTTTTGAAAACAATTTCTCGACCATCAATTCATGTAATGACCGAAAAGGCATATAATGATAATATTGAGTTATTGAACATGGTAAGTAATATTCCATAGAAAACTAAAAAAATACGAAATTATAGGATTTAATAATTGAATATGTATTCTATCAATTCTTTTATTTATGAATAGGTTATCATATAATGTACATATATCATCATTTTATGTCAATATTGGATAAAAAATGATACATAATCATCTCAAGGATGACTACTAGTGGGAAAATACAAGGAGTCAGATCCCATATTAGGTATCCCGATTCTTGGTATGAAAACATGTATGTTTATAACACTATAATTTAAAATTTATTCCAAAAATATTTTGTATATGAGTATGTAGATTGGTCAAAACCATTGTGGATTAAATTTTATGTCATCCTATGACTTTTAAAATTTTTTTAAGTTTTTTATTTGGGTTGATCACCTTATATGATAATAATTTTTTATTGATAATCAGTAATATTTCCATCCAGATCAAAATACCAAAATATAAGAAAATTTAGTAGTGTGGGTTCATTGAGTACAACAATAAATTATATATTATCATGATTCAATGATCCTCAAAACCATCCATTTTCATTTTGATAAATAAAAATATGTTACTTAGATGAAAACCAAATCACCATGGTAATAGTATAATGGGGTAAAAAAGAGTTAGATGTATTATTTTGGACATAAAATATCATAAAAACATGTCTTCTAATGGTTTATTGATTCATTACTCAATGTAAAAATATTTCATAGACATTATTTTCCATTAGTATCCCATTTAATTTTAAAATGAAAGCTATACACTATAAGAAATAAATATTTTCTAAATATTCAATCAAAACTAACTAAAAAAGACACATCATATTCAAATCCTAAACAACTCAACTTATTTTATTACATTGAATCTCAACCCAATTACCCACACACAATGTATCCCTACCTATTACATCTAGATTTTAAATAAGTAATTTGGATTTATTTATTTAATATTCAGTCATAATTCATTCGACAATGAAAAGGGATGTAATATGTTTTCTCATGAATTATTATTTTTAGACTCAAAAGAATTAATCATGATAAAATTTGGAAAAGTTATTTTATATGTCAGGGTAGGAGTTAACGATGTATTTTTCTAATTCATGGAATCCCTGTGGACCAAAGGCCAAAACCTAAATATTTACATAATTTGAATCAATTAAACAATATGTAACCACATTATAAAACATGAGATCTTGAAAATTGGTATCCTATAGAAATTTCATGAATTTCAATTATTTAAAAACATGAATCACATATAATAAATTTATAATATAAATTACGTGAAATTTATGATATTCCTCGAATTAAAGATACTTCCTAAGGATTTTAGAATATCAAATATTTTCTTGATGAAATTTTGAATCCAAAGTAAATGATATGAATCCTACATACACATCATTGATATGTCAAGAAATTATACACTTAATTCAATTAAATTATAATAAAAAATTAAAAATAGTGTAATTTTTGAGCCAATATATATTTTGGATCCTTCTTCATGCACTAGATTATAACCCCTATGTTATTTCATTCCTTCATATTTCCCTTTTTCCTCAATTTCTGTCAAAAATTAGTCCAAACTAATTTTCAATAATTCCCTTAATTTTTTCAAATTCATTTTCTATTTTACCATTTTATGTCTTTCATTTCTCATTTCACTTACATTTTTTGTTAAGATGACCATTTTGATACCGATCCCCCTTCGATTTCAAAACATGCACTATGTATTAATTTAATTTTCATTCAAAAGAAGTTTTTGATTGATTATGACTTATATGAAATATGGATTTATTATTTTGGATGCTTTTATTACTAAAATTAAATTCATTCCCCACCCTTCTCAATTCAATTTAACATTTCATGTGTGGCTAATCAACGTAACGTTAGCAGTTGAGAGTAGCGATTACTAGAAAATAATGAATATTTGAAATTGAAAATGGGATAACCTATATATAGTAACTAGTTCTATAATAATTTTTAGTAACATACTATTGAAGATACCTAGACCATCACAAGTGTTAATTGAATAACTACAACATATTGGAGTTGATCCAGAAATGATTAACAAACCATGATACTTTTTCCCATGATGTCAAACTTCATATAAAATAGTTGTCAAATACTCTATTCTAAGGATTATAATCCCACATAGATTTATCCAATTGTTTAGTATAATACCAAATGTATTGTTTTCACATATTATTATCTTAATCCAAAGGTATATCCCATGTAATATCTTTTGATACCCTCAGGTTATACCATGAAATCAACCATAATCACATCCTTTTAATCCGAAACAAACCCAAACATCGTTGTCTAGTAAATTCATACCAAAGAGGGTTAATGTGAGAAATATATCCACGTAGTTTCTAACTGCAAGGATGCTTCTATATAAATAGTTTTTTATGAGTTTCAACTGAGACAGTCATGTACTATACCTTACTAGCAGATTGAAGTTTGGGATCTAAATTTCTAATCAGATCATGCATAGAGGATTCAATGATGCATTTTGGGTGAAATAAATTTTTGAAATGGTTCCATGGAATAAAAATATTTTTAATAGTGAAAATTATATGTTACTTGGATTATAATGAAACCTTCAACTTTATTTTTATTACTTATACATATAATTTCACTATCTTTTTCTCTATCAGACTATAACCCATGATTGCTTATTTTCATGTTAGTGTATTTTGTAGTGTCCCTTGATTTTCTCAAGGATCATATACTAAAAATAACATCTCACATAGGATCATGAGATAAATATAACATTAGTTTCATTCTATACCACCATAATGGATGATCATAAGGATATTTCACTACCACACCCTCATATCCTCTAATATTAACTGGTTAAAAATAAGGGTGACTGGCTATCAATGATAGAGCACAAAATAATGAATAAATAGTTGTCTTCAATTATAACTTGTGTGAAATACATTTTTCTCCCCACTATTTAAGAAAACAAATTCAAAATAATACCCAAACACATTTATATAATTTGGAACATGGGTAAATTCTGTGAGATTTAAAATCATAACCTAGATCTGCATATATCTTATTTCCTCAATGATTGTGTTACCATCATAAACCATGGTGTATCATAAGACTCTATATAATTGAGTTTCATCACATTATAAAATCTATATATACCCAATTATTGAATAACCATTATATTTCCTTAGTCTATCATGATTTTGGATGGATTAGAAGAGAAATTTCGCGATAAGAACTTCTCATCAATCCAAACCTAATAATAATGATATGAAATTAAAAATATCAATTAATTATATTGAGATTCAACTTAGGAAGCTTTGTACCATTTTAGGGAGATTATGATTATGTTCCCATTTCCCGAACATGATTTGAGTCCAAAACATCAAACCTTATACTAAGGACTCTAACCAGCCACTGAAACTGTTGGGGATAAGGTAACAATACCCAAGATCATGGTAATGAAACCTGATGTTGGTATACCAAATATTTTTGAAATATCAAAATATTAAAGCTTTTGAAAAACATGAATGATAATCTCACTAACTCAACATCTATCAGATTGATGAATAAAACATGTAGTATATCATTTAGAGTCCCCTATCAATAATATGTAATCCATTTAGCTTCATGGTTCCTCACCAGCCACTCATTCTCATGTTATGGAGATTCAATCATATGAAATGTTTAGCCACCCTCACCAATACCATGATTGGAGGTAATGTTTATAGGAGTCACAATTCCATGATTGTAATTATGTTCATTAGAATCAATCAATTATATTATACCATAAAACCCATTCATAAATAAAAATACATTAGAAAATGATATCTCAACAACCAAAAATAAAAAATCAATATTAATTTCTATAATGTAGTGGAAAAGAACAGAAAAGGAATCAGGGACGAAGTAGGTACTAACCATGAGGCCCATCTACTCAACCTGATCCCAAATTCCAAAAAAAAACAATTTCCAACAGATAAGTAATATTCAAAAAATTTGTACAAATAACATAAAAAATATCCAAAATACCTATATAAAAGTCATAAATCTTTCAGTACAATATTTAAAACCTTCTCATATACTCCATCCAAAAAAATCAGATCGAAGTATACAAACCAAGTGGACGAGCTGAAAAATCATAGGGTTTCTTAAAAAAATGATCATAAAGTGGTAGAAATTTCTAAGTCACTATATAAATGATTCCCATGTACATGGACCATAAAAAATTAAGACTCATCTGATGTAGATGATAAATATATAGTTCATAGTAGTTAAATGATATTGGAATTCATTAAGAATGTATAGAATAGAAGAATATGTTTAAAGAATTTTATAATTCCAGTCATGAGTTAAATTAAGAGTCTCAATAATCTAGAAAATATCTTGTTTAAGGAACTCCTGAAATGGAATGTGTATATATGGAACCTCAACTATAGAGGACACATATCCAATTTTCTGAAATTATAAAATAAGCTTTGAATAATATAGATTACAAAATTTTCCTATGTTTTTAGAACAATGTCACCTAAGAATTACATTTTTTGAGGGAATTTATCTACTATCTACTAATGAAAAATTAATTTAAATAAATATTTCATGAAAATAAAAAATAGAACACAAATTATTCATACTGCTAATTTAATAATTCTATGTATTTATTTAGTAGAATCTCACACAAAAAACTTGAGACCCCGTAAGTTTTTCAATTACATTCACTATAGAAATATAATGTTTTAAAGATCCATTTCTAACCTCATTACATGTATCAGTATCAAGAATAAGAGTATTTTAAATAATATGGGGACCAATAAAATAAAAACTGATAATTGTTGTTATCCAACTAGTTGACCGCTTCGTTAACCACCCTCATGGAATTCCGAATGATGTCTTAGTAAATGTCTGAATTTTTTTTGTCCCTTATGATTTATTTATCCAATATATTGGAGAATAAGGGGTTGTCTCCTTAATTCTAGGGTTTCCATTTATTCCCACTTGAAATTCATTGATTGATGTTAACAAATGATGATTAATTTTGTTTGTTAATAAATAAAGAGGTTGTGGTTGATTTGGTAAAGGTTGTTAATGAATGAAATGAGTCATTGTATTATAAAGACATGTATATTAATGATAATAAATATGATCATATGGAATATAAGGATGAAAAAAAAAGAAACTATGAACAATTTGAAATGCTAATAGTTCTCACAATAATGTTAATACCACTACACCTCTAACAAGTAATGTATTCCCACAATTCACCACCAATTTTTTTTAGAAACCATTCAACCTGGATTTCTTCGTCACATTTATAATTATCTAAATGGAATCATTTATAGTTCTATTTAATAAAACAATGAGTTGATAGATATGAATCATATGATACATTAAATTAGAAATTATGGTAGATTTATTATTCTAGTTCATGTCTAGAGTTATTTTTTTTATAATTTATAAATTGGAAATTAAAATATAAAAATTTAAATTTTGTAAACACCATACATGATGTGAAAGTGTTAGTAACAAAAAAAATGAATCTTTGAGAATTGAATGTAATGTATTAAATGAAAGACGTGAATTGATTGGTTAATTTTAAAATTCATGAACCTAGGTTTCACTACACCATACAACCCCCACTCCTACCCTCAACCTCCCATCCCCAGTGTCCCCCTATATTTTACAACCACAATTATACACCTCGCAATTCCTCAACTCATCTATTGAACACATAACCCTTTAATCTTATCGTACCCTCTAATCAACTTCTCATCTAGTTACCTTCTTTGATCATCAATGGAATGCAATAAATTCTTGTCCAGAGTTGATGTCCCTATGATTACCGTGCTCTAGGATTTTTCTCATCCTCCCTCATCCACATATCTAATCCCATAACCAAACTATTTAGATTTTTCCTGACCCACCTTCTTCAAGATGAGGGACGGGACATCAAAGTGCCACACACATTCTTCCTCAATTTTAAGAAGAGATAATGACCCCAGAGTCCCTCATTTGATATTCCTTGGACTTGTGACTAGCACCAAAGGTATAGAATCTCACTTAATATGGAAGGTATTACACTAATTTTTAGAACAAGATAGTGAGATAAGAGGACAAATCCCAAGAAACTATTGGTATGAAAAGTATAATTAAAGCCAAAAACATTTTCCCAAATACATGTTCAAAATTAAGCTGATACAAGGTACCAAAAAACTCTAATGTAAAGTACCAAAATAAAATATATTAATTAGAAATATAAACCAGTCAGGATGTATGATCACATAAAGTCCATCACGGTCCTCGATGTCGTCCTAGAAACCCGAAAAAAAAATTTATACGTAGGGAGAATATACAAGTACACCAAATAAGAAAAGTAAAGAAACCCATGAACTGGTGATGGAACATACTAATATCCTTGTCAAGAAAAAGTCGAAACTAAAAAAACCTACCAAGGAATACTAGCCAACCCAACATCACCAAGGAATAATCACCAATTAACTCTAGTCAAGTAATGTAGTCTTATAAGAACCTCGATATTTGTGTACCCCAGACCACTTTCCCACTGGTTTAATACCAATATATAATATAAGGCCCCGACCTTAAAACATTACATAATATTGAATAAAATGAATAATTAAAATTGACGATCTTTTCAAGTTTATAGTTTTAGAGAATCAGGATATAACAATTACATCTCAATGATTAAAATGTAGACACATCTACTCAGTTTCCATTTTTTCACAAAATAAAAACTCTTAAACAAATGAGTCATGTCTAGTTCCATGTTTTAGACAACATGAAATTTCGTTGATCCCATCCTTGACCATATTCTACTTTAATTCCTATGGAAAACATTTCAAAAAATTGGGATGAGCATAAAATGCTCAGTAAGTGATATAAAAAACATGAAATGAAAATATTAGTCCATGTATACATAAGAATCAATGAAATCATGCTTTAATCGTAAAACATAACCACTTTAACATACCTCATGATATCATAAGATTTATGAATAACTCATAGAAATCATATTACATAAAGGTAACTTGAGGAATTCATAACATTTTTACATAGGGAGTAACCCTCATAGTAACGTTTGGAATACCCATCACAGTATATTCCTTAAATCTTTTTAGAGAAAACTTAGGGTTTAACTCCTTCGCATTACCCAATGCATTGGAGATATATCTCAGGCTCACCCACACATTTTTTATCACAGAATGACGAGACTTCATAAAAAAATACACAAGAACCATAACATAATAGTATCACATAAAACATGCATAAGGGAAACACAACATTTCCATATTTCAATCACAAGATATCAGTACAACATATTGATATAATCAAAACATTATCAAAAACATTTTCAATAAAAAAATAAAAGGAAAGTAAACCATGATATTTATTTTTAATTTAGAAAAGTTATGTCTTATAGAGGAAGCCGGAACTCATATAATCGTCATGGCGGTTGAGAAGTCATTATTGCCGCATACATAAGACAAAAACATTCATTTTGTTGTTTAGAAAAATGATTCTTGTAAAAAGATTTTTTTTATGAAATTAAATGTCAAAAGGGTTTATTTTACAACTAATAAAATAAGTTTTTGTATAAATTGAAGAATGCCTCAACAAAATGATATTGAGACGAAGTCCCGTACAAAGATGGTATCTTTAGATTAAGGATAAATTAATTACATAATTATGTGTGAAAAATATAAATACACTCAATATAAGAGGATATTAAGCGTAAAACAATCAGAGGTCATCCACACATAATCAAGCACAATATAATTATGAAGTAGAGGTTTAACCCAAAGAATTTAAATTTTGTTAAGAAGTTCCCTTACAGAAATTTGACAGCCTAACAACGTCACATTAAAATTCATAAAATGAGTTGATGAGTGATAAAAAGGGTATCTCATCACTTGGAGATATAATTTACAACAATATGGATATATAATAACATATCCCAACATAAGAATATGTAAATTAACTTACCTAATAAAATAAGTCTTTTAAAAAGAGGAGGGTGAAAGGTTCCCTTATTGATTTGGGTAACTTTCGAAACATAAACCCCATGAAAGAAGGGTCATTCAATGAATATGTAAATAATCATAAATTAATTTGTATAACTCAAAGAATACATTCATTGGCAGACAATACACCACACATTATGAAATATTGGAAAATGTAGCATGAATCTCACGAGAAAAAAAAGTGAGATAAAAACACTTTACCTCGTTGTAATCAATCGAGTCGTATGACCAAAATATAGTAAACACCGAATGAATGAAATTATACCCTGAATATAAATATAATAATTATAATATATATGAAATTTTTGTACACAATACACCACATGTAATGAATAAGTGGCGAACAATGGAAATCTCCCAACATTAAAAGTGAGAAAAAAATCCCTTACCTCATGTCCGACTTGACTCGCTTGTATGATCCTCATTCTTCATAAATTATAAACGTAAATTAATTTCCACTTTATTAAGAATATTTTCAATTATATTATTCCTTTTATATTACTTATTACCATTCTATAACAATTATTTAATTGTTTGAGTTCATAATAGACATTTTGTCGATGTTCAAAACTTGAGTCAAGAAATGGACTTCTTATAATTACATGATGTTCATGTGGTCCAATGTTCATTAAATCCAGAATTATATTCATAATTTATATGTAATATATATCATATATATCCATTATATATGTGTACTTATAATAGTACATAATATTTTGAGATAATAAATGAAATTCACCGTTCATGGAGACGGTAAGCCGTACATACGAATGAAAGCTACTTTGATTTATATTTCATACAATAATGGAATCAAAAAATAATGACACATAGGTATATAATAATTATAGTATAATATATATGTTATATATGATACATATGTTCATAAATTACATTACTTATAAATTACATGTTTGGCATTAATGAGTCACATCACTTGAGTGGGCGGTTTTCCACACTTCCTCATATGAAATTATCACATTTAAAAACATTAAAAGCCTAAAGGTATGTTTTAAATATAAAATACAGAAGAATATAGAGTAAATAAATATAATAAATATAATATATAAATATAGTTACATCATAATGGCCATCAGGAGAGGTGGTAGAGAATGATTCCACAATCATCGTTTCGTGAGGCAGTAATTCGCCATCCACAGAAACAATATATTCTTTAACCATTAGATGGAAGTGTACGTAAGTGTAGGTAGAATCCTTATAATAACAAAATTTTAAAATATTTAGGATACTGGAGTTATCATGGGATCAAATAATAAGAGGATAGAAGTGAGTGATGAAGGGAAATAAAAAAAGGAACATGAGAGACGACATTACATCTAAATCAGGTAACTCTTTTTTTGATTTGAGCCAAAAGCTTCCATGAAAAGACTTATAGAAAAAGTGAGGATTCATGGAGTAAGAGAGGTATTTGGAGAGATAATATGAACATAGGTTTGATGAGACGAGGGCTTGATAGGTGTGGTTAAGGGGTAGAGTTGGGGGCCTTTTATAAAATTGAGGAAGGTAACTTTTCGAAAACTTGAAATGTTACTTTATTATAGAATGGTTTTCGGATTTTCAAGGTCCCACAATGATATATTAGGAGGATAAATTGATAAGGGTTAGAAATAAACCCATACAATAGGTTTTCTAAAAGTGTACCTCTTATATTTTACCTTATGTTTTCATTTTATTTAAATCGGTCATTAATGAGGTAATCAATGCATCATCATGGTGTCATAAATAAATTTATTTATTTAATGTATAAAAATTATAAAAAAAACCATGATGGAGGAAATTTTTTTAGATTTCAAATGACTATTTATAGTCTAAGAGAACATTTATTTAAACAAAAATAAAATTGTTTTACTTAGGTGTTACATAGTTTGTTTATATTTTCCATTATTTAAAAAATAATATGATAAAAGGACACTATCACACAAAATTGATTCCAGGGGGTCCCTATGTAGGAACAAGGTATCCAATGGTCGTAAATTACACAAAAAATAATATTTGTACACATGTTGGGGTCATTTTATATTATTATTATTTTATTTTATTTCCCTTAACTACCCGATTACTAGTTAATCATGATAATTAGAGATAATTGGCGTCGTTACTATTCATAATGTCTAAAACCAAAAGTGTCATAAATAAATAATTCGGACCTTATGATTACAAATATGGAATCCATTTTACCAAATTACAAACCCAGAAATTACAGAAATTAATTTAAAAATAATTCTGGTTTTCAAAACCATAGACGGGTTTTTTAAGATGTAAAATTTATCAAAAGATTAACGTGTTTTTACATCCAATTGAAAAATGCAATTACGTCCAATGAAAAAAATTGAATTAAGTGATAAAAAAATAATTAAATTAAAAATTAAAACCTATTAAAATTAAAATCTAACTCTATAATTAAATTATATGAAAAAGAAGTTTTGAAGTATATTGCAATATTTTGTACTGTTCATTAAAAATGAACATTTGTCAGAAAAATACCAAAAATTTATCCAATGTAAATTTAATATTCCAAATTCAAAAATGATGTCCAATTTTCTAAATTAATAACATAGAAGTTTCATTAATTTATTTCATTATTCATTCCCGATGTCAAAACAAATAGCATGTTTTTAAGAAACAATGTCTACCAAAAGATTGGCACTTGTTTATGTCCAATTTCAAAGTGATATTAATTCAATGATCACCATTGAATTAAGTGGTAAAAATATATTATAATTAAAATTTAAAACCAATTAAAATGATAATATAACCATATAACTATTTTACATTAAAAAGAGGTTTTGAATTAAAATACTGCATTTTTCACTATTCATAAAAAATGAAATTTATCAGAAAAATAACAAAAATTTACACAAAGTAAATTTTGATGAGCAGATTCAAAATAATGATTTTATTTTGTCAAATATAACATATAAAATTGTCAAAATATGGATTTAAAAAGTATTCTCCATCAAAAGGCAGTTAATCGACATTTTAAATAATATTATAATACATATGCTTAAAATTGGATTCATTCGCATTTTATGCCTCTAAAATTTATTGTATAAATGTAAAAATATTTAACAAACATATATAATAATTTTTTATTTAGTTATGTTCATTCCCACCATTACAATGACCAGGCGTTAACTACCATTTAAAATAATATTATTATATTATTAGGGTTCAACGTAAGATTTTAAAGAAACTCGTTGTTGCGTATTGGGTATGCCATCAAACATAGAATCTCCTTTAAAGTAATATTAATATTCAATTCATGAATATTAATATATATGAAAATGTATTATTCTTTATTTACCTATGATGTTACATCCTTCCCCCCTTTATTGGAATTTCGTCCTCACAATTTTAAAAATGGGCTTGGAAAATTCATTGAAGGCCCCACATCAGAAAAGGAGTAAATTAAAAAATCACTTTAAAACAAAGAAAAGTACAAACATCACAGGAGACAAAAGATATTAGGATTCCTTGAAAACGTGGATATGGAGGAGAAAACAAACCATCATGTTCTGATGGAGATTGATAGAAAATATATCTTGGAGAAAGTAAACAATCTGATATCCAGAAAATTATGATGGGTTAATCGGTATTTGATTCCCTAGTAGGAAAATTTAACAGACAAAATTTTTGTTTTATGTTACTTATCATTGAGGAATTTATTTACAAGCTTAACTAAATCATAAGGAAACATACTTACTTGTCATGTAGACTTTCATCTCTTACTAGATTTCATTCAGAAACTCATACTTCCTCCAAACGATGAGTATTCAAGAGGAATTTTTCGCATTAAGAGAGCTAAAATCAACTTCGACATAATCACATAATCTAAAAAAGATGAACAATATATTCCAATGTCTTTTAGACCTTAACCATGTTGGGTCGGAAAAAACGGGAAATAGATGGCAAGAGGGGGGGTGAATTGCCTTTTTAAAAAAATGATTAACAATTTAAAATCAAAGTGAAAGATGCAGCGGAAATAAAGAAGGCAAGACACAAAACTTGATAACGGAGTTCGGCCAAAACCCGGCCTACGTCTCCGCTCCCAACTCAACCGTTGAGAGATTCATACCGCTTGCTTTTCAATGGTTTAAGCAAGAAACCCACTAGGCTTTGAGGTAGCACTAGGACCTATTACAGCTTGCTTTTGTGGTTTAGCAAGAACCCACTTGCTTTTAATTGGTTTAGCAAGAACCCACTAGCCTTTTTAACGGGTGAAGGCTAGCTCACCGAAAACTCAAGCCTTTTAAAAGTAAAGGCTTGACTAACCTCTTCACACCTTAATGGTGGTTTGAGAACCCAAATAAAGGGAGATGAAGAAAGAGTTTGGGGTTTGTAGGCACAAACCCAATTTTAAGCTCAAAAAGAGATAAACAATAAAAACCGTATTGGAGGAAGACTTGGGCGCCAATTGGATGATGGAGTTGATGTAGCGTGCTCTCCCAAGCTTCTTGAGGTGCTCCTTGGATTGGAAGTTGGTTGGAGCACTTGGGGTTCCTTTGAGGAAGTCCGCCGGAGGATTGCCGAATGATGGAAAAAGTGTCCGTTGGCTTCACAATGGTTCCGGTAGATGTTCGGGGCTTCCTTGGCCTTTATTTATAGGCATGGAACCCTTGGGGAGGCTTCGGAGCCATTGGAGAGGCTAAAAGAGCCGTTGGGAGCCAAGTGGACAGGCTGGTCAACAGCCCAACGGCTAGTTTGACTGTGTCCACCGGCTGGCCGGTGCAGGCCCACCGGTTGGCCGGTGTTTGCAAAAAGTCATTGGATTCCTGTCCAGGGGCCACCGGTCGACCGGTGCCAGAGCCACCGGCTGGCAGGTGGTGAGGCAGTAGTTGGCACTATTTGGAGAGGGTGCCACCGGCTGGCCGGTGCTGAGGCCACCGGCTGGCCGGTGGGGAGGCAGTGGCTTCCTCTTGAATGCAGGTGCCACCGGCTGGCCGCTGGTGTGCCACCCGCTGGCCGGTGGTCTGGACAGAAGGATGCCTTCTGTCCAGGCTCCACCGGCTGACCGGTGGTGAAGCCACCGGTTGGCCGGTGGACTGAATTTCAGTCCACTTTGCCTTCTTTCTTTCTTGGCCCAATTCCTTGGCCACCTGATTTGATTCCTATTAACCAAAAACACTTGAAAGAGGATTAGATAAATATGAGGGTGATTGTGATCATGAAAATAAAACCTTGAGGGGTTCGAGAGGTACAACAATCTCCCCCTATTTTGATGATCACAATCACCGAAACAAACAAAGTAAAATACTGAGATTAAAGGCAATGCAAAGCATGATGAAAAAGGATTCTCCCCCAATCAATCAAGAAATTTCTCCCCCTTTGTGATTATCAAAATAGAACGGGGCATAAAACTTGATTGAGGGAAATATTTGAAAAACAAGATTTTAAATCAATTGAAAAAGATATCAATTGTTGAAAATTTTGAAAATTTTGAAATGAAAATTGAATAACAGTTTGAATTGAGAGTTTTGAATAAAAAACCAATTGAAATTTGAAATTTGAATTTTGGATACCAAATGAAATTTTTTGAAATTTTTGAATCAAAAATGAATATTCGATACCAACTGTTGGAAATTTAGAAATGAAAATTTAATAGGAATGTTTTGAAATGAGAAAATTGAAAATTGAAAATTTTGAAATTGAGAATTTAAAATGATAATTTTGAATGAAAATTTTTAATTCACAAAAAGGCTTAAAAGAATCTAACTCCCCCTAAATAAAAACAATAAATCACCGGGGAGAGGGATTTTGAAGAGAAATGATTTTAGGCCCGGAGAGACTCGCTAAGAGGGATTTTTCAATCCACACTTGTCTCATGGCGGGTCTTGTCCTATAGAATTCGTCCGAGTAAAAAATCGATTTGGGTTGACCGTACCGGGCGTTTTTACAATTACATTCATAAATAAGGTGCCCGGGTTTTTTGCAATAATTAAAAAATTTAAAATCGGAGCTCCCCCTTACAAAAATAGTGGGTGCATGGGAGGAGGAAGCTCGGTTGGTATATCCTAACCCTTGGGTGGTTCTAGATATACGTTGGGAACCAAGCAAATTGTTCAAATTTTGTTCCCCTTGGGTGAACTTAGCAAGGGTCTCCCTAAGGTCTTTGATGGTTGATTCCATAGAATCAACATTTGGAAAATTTTGGATTTTTAGGGAGAGTTCCTCCTTCTCTTTGAGAAGTTGGTCTTTTTCGAAGGAGAGTTTTTTGAAAGACTTTTTTAAAGCGACAAATTTTGATGAAAGCTCATGAAAACCATTTTCTAATTGATCTCTAGCATGTGAGAGTTCTTCATAAGAAAGATGATTTAAAGAATTTGAATTTGAAGAACAAGAGGAGGAGTCGGAAGATGTTACCTCATGGAATGCCATTAGGCATTTGTTACCGTTGTCGCTCGAGGAGGAGGAGGAGGATGATGAGGAGTCACTCCATGTGGCCTTGAGGACCTTTTTCTTTCCTTTCTCCTTGTGCGTGGCCCGTTTCTTGTTGAGTGGGAAATCGGGCTTGTAATGGCCCTTTTCGCCGCACCCGTAGCATTTTACCTTGGGCTCGGATCTTGCGGTGGGTTCTTGCTTTCGCGCCTTGCGAGATTTCTTCTTCTTGTGCTTCTTCATGAATTTTTGCATTTGGCGGGCGAGATTCTCCATTTCTGAGTCGCCGCTTGAAGAAGATGAAGATGAGGAAGATGAGGATGAGGAGGAGCTTACTTCTTTTTGTACCTTGAGGGCGATGTTCTTTGGTGTCTTGATTGGTGTGCCCTCCTTTTGAGCTTGCCTCCTCATTGTGATCTCATATGTCATTAGGGATCCGATGAGCTCCTCTACCGGCATATTTTTGACGTCCTTAGCTTCTTGGATCGCCGTCACCTTTGGTGCCCATTTGCTTGGTAGGATCCATAGGATCTTCTTCACCATAGTTTCAGCTGAAACATCATCACCAAGGGACTTTCTCCCATTGCACACGTCAGTAAATCATGTAAACATTTCAGAAATAGACTCATTTGGATGCATTGAAAAAGATTCAAAATCCTGTCTATACATATCTAATCTAGTATCCTTGACTTTATTAGTGCCTTCATGGGTCACTTCTAAAAGCTTCCAAATTTCATGTGCGGAGGTGCAAGTGGATACACGATTAAATTCATTTCTATCTAACCCGCAATGAAGAGCATTCATGGCTTTGCCATCAAGCTCAAAATTTTTAATATCGGCAGGGGTCCATTTGGATTCGTCGGGGGAAGAGAGAGTGTAACCTTGCATGACTATTTTAAAAATGGGATATCCTATACTTCTCAAAAAGGTGGTCATGCGGGTTTTCCAATAATTATAGTCGGTCCCATCAAAAAATGGAGCCCGACCCAATGAGAGGCCCTCGGGGGCGAAAGAGGTTGATGCCATCTTAATGGATCTTTGAATTTGAAACCTTTTAAGGTATTACTCAAACCTCCCTCTGATACCAATTGTTGGGCCGGAAAAACAAGCGAATGAGATGGCAAGAGGGGGGGTGAATTGCCTTTTTAAAAAAATGATTAACAATTTAAAATCAAAGTGAAAGATGCAGCGGAAATAAAGAAGGCAAGACACAAAACTTGATAACGGAGTTCGGCCAAAACCCGGCCTACGTCTCCGCTCCCAACTCAACCGTTGAGAGATTCCTACCGCTTGCTTTTCAATGGTTTAAGCAAGAAACCCACTAGGCTTTGAGGTAGCACTAGGACCTATTACAGCTTGCTTTTGTGGTTTAGCAAGAACCCACTTGCTTTTAATTGGTTTAGCAAGAACCCACTAGCCTTTTTAACGGGTGAAGGCTAGCTCACCGAAAACTCAAGCCTTTTAAAAGGAAAGGCTTGACTAACCTCTTCACACCTTAATGGTGGTTTGAGAACCCAAAGAAAGGGAGATGAAGAAAGAGTTTGGGGTTTGTAGGCACAAACCCAATTTTAAGCTCAAAAGGAGATAAACAATAAAAACCGTATTGGAGGAAGACTTGGGCGCCAATTGGATGATGGAGTTGATGTAGCGTGCTCTCCCAAGCTTCTTGAGGTGCTCCTTGGATTGGAAGTTGGTTGGAGCACTTGGGGTTCCTTTGAGGAAGTCCGCCGGAGGATTGCCGAATGATGGAAAAAGTGTCTGTTGGCTTCACAATGGTTCCGGTAGATGTTCGGGGCTTCCTTGGCCTTTATTTATAGGCATGGAACCCTTGGGGAGGCTTCGGAGCCGTTGGAGAGGCTAAAAGAGCCGTTGGGAGCCAAGTGGACAGGCTGGTCAACAGCCCAACGGCTAGTTTGACTGTGTCCACCGGCTGGCTGGTGCAGGCCCACCGGTTGGCCGGTGTTTGCAAAAAGTCATTGGATTCCTGTCCAGGGGCCACCGGTCGACCGGTGCCAGAGCCACCGGCTGGCCGGTGGTGAGGCAGTAGCTGGCACTATTTGGAGAGGGTGCCACCGGCTGGCCGGTGGGGAGGCAGTGGCTTCCTCTTGAATGCAGGTGCTACCAGCTGGCCGGTGGTCTGGACAGAAGGATGCCTTCTGTCCAGGCTCCACCGGCTGACCGGTGGTGAAGCCACCGGTTGGCCGGTGGACTGAATTTCAGTCCACTTTGCCTTCTTTCTTTCTTGGCCCAATTCCTTGGCCACCTGATTTGATTCCTATTAACCAAAAACACTTGAAAGAGGATTAGATAAATATGAGGGTGATTGTGATCATGAAAATAAAACCTTGAGGGGTTCGAGAGGTACAACAAACCAAAACCAAATTGTTACTATAAGATTAGATAATCCCCCAAAAGTATAATCTTTTACATAATGAAACACTACTCTTAACCTTCAAAATTTGTCCAACAAAACCCAAAGTTCATCAATGACCATTCAATAAACAGCTATCCACAAAATTCTTAAAAGTAATCCAAATTATGATTGAAACCCAACTCTCTAAAGGATTTAATCACATAGTCTTCCAAGGTAAATATTAACTTTAATCTCCAAATAACATCAGTTACTCTTAAAGTCTCATATTGAAAAGTAATTATCCTAATCACATATCCTCCATGATAGGTTAATCATTTCCATAAATAACCCAAAATGACCTTATTCCTAATTCATAAGATCATCTAACTAAAAATAATTTGTCATACTAACCAGGGACTTCACATAGACCAGTGGTAGGCAATAAATTCCAGTGGCACTTTGGTTGTGGGTTCGATTCCCGTTGCTTTGTCTGATGCGACAGGTTGTCACACGGTCTGCGTGTTGTCATTTTTCAAAAAATATATAATTTTATAAAATTCCCAAAAAGAGATAAATTCATCAAAAATAACCATAATATAATTTAACCATGAAGGTTATCTAATAACATTCATTTTGCTTCCCAAAATGTATTAACTTGTAATTGCCTCAAATTCAAGGATTATATAAACATAAATGGATTTTTATAACTATATACACAAAATATAAGATATTTATTCCTTGAATAAAATTTTCATATATTAAACAAAAGGGTTACACATACTATAAAAAGTCTTCTAACGTAATCTCATCATCAAAATAGCCTTAATAATTTTAAGAATTTTACTATCCTAAAATCTACTATAACTCTTTAATCCCTTATATATATTTTGGATCCTTCTTCGTGCACTAGATTATAGTCCCTATGTTATTTCATTCCTTCATAATTCCCTTTGTCCTCAATTTCTGTCAATCTTTAGTCCAAACTAATTTTCAACAATTCCGTTAATTTTTTCCAATTCATTTTCTGTTTTACCATTTTATGTCTTTAATTTCTCATTTCACTTACATTTTCTGTTACGATGACTATTTGGATACCAATACCCTTTCGATTTCAAAACATGCACTATGTATTAATTTAATTTTCATTCAAAAGAAGTTTTTGATTGATTAGGATTTATATGAAATATGGATTTATTATTTTAGATGCTTTTATTAAAACAATTAAATTCATTCCCCACCCTTCTCATTTCAATTTAACATTTCATGTGTGGCTAATCAACTTAACGTTAGCAGTTGAGAGTAGCGATTACATGAAAATAATGAATATCTGAAATTGAAAATGGGATATCCTATTGATACTAACTAGTTCTATAATAATTGTTATTCACATACTATTGAAGATACCTATACCATCACAAGTGTTAATTTAATAACTACAACATATTGGAGTTGATCCAGAAATGATCAACAAACTATGATACTTTTTCCCAAGATGTCAAACTTCATATCAAATAGTTGTCAAATACTCTAGTCTAAGGATTATAATCCCACATAGATTGATCCAATTGGTTAGTCCAATACCAAATGTATTGTTTTAACATATTATTATCTTAATCCAAAGGTCTATCCCACGTAATATCTTTTGATACCCTCGGGTTATAACTAGAAATCAACCATAATCACATCCTTTTAATCCGAATCAAAACCCAAACATCTTTGTCCAGTAAATTCATACCAAAGAGAGTTAATGTGAGAAATATATCCACACAGTTTCTAACTGCTAGGATGATTCTATAAAAATAGTTTTCTCTGGGTTCCAACTGAGACAATCATGTACTATACCTTACTAGCTGATTGAAGTTTGGGATCTAAATTTCTAATCAGATCATGTATAGAGGATTCAATGATGCCTTTTGGGTGAAATAAATTTTAGATATGGTTCCAATGAATAAAACTAATTTTAATAGTGAACATTATATGTTACTTGGATTATAATGAAACCTTAAACTTTATTTTTATTACTTATACATCTAATTTCACTATCTTTTTCTCTATCAGACTATTACCCATGATTTCTTCTTTTCATCTTAGTGTATTTTCTAGTGTCCCTTGATTTTCTCAAGGATCATGTACTCTAAATAACATCTCACATAGGATCTTGAGATAAATATAACATTAGTTTCATTCCATACCACCATAATGGATGATCCTAAGTATATTTCACTACCACACCCTCATATCCTCAAATATTAACCGGTTAAAAATAAGGGTGACTGGCCATCAATGAAAGAGCACAAAATAATTAATAAATAGTTTTCTTCAATTATAAATTGTGTGCACTACATTTTTCTCTCTATTATTTAAGAAAACACATTCAAAATAATACCCAAACACATTTATATAATTTGGAACATGGGTAAATTCTGTGAGATTTAAAATGATAACCTAGATCTGCATATATCTAATTTTCTCAAGGATTGTGTTACCATCCTAATCAATGGTTTATCATAAGACTCTATATAATTGAGGTTCATCACATTATAATAGCTATAAATACCCAATTATTGAATAAAAATTATATTTCCTTAGTCTATCATGATTTTGGATGGATTAGAAGGGAAATTTCACGATAAGTACTTCCCATCAATCCAAACCTAATAATATTGAAATGAAATTAAAAATATCAATTAATTAGATTGAGATTCAACTTAGGAAGCATTGTACCATTTTAAGGAGATTATGATTATGTTCCCATTTCCCGAACTTGATTTGAGTCCAAAACAACAAGTCTTGTACTAAGGACTCTAACCAGCCACTGAAACTGTTGGGGATAAGGTGACAATACACAAGCTCATGGTAAGGAAACCTCATATTGGTATACTAAATATTTATGAAATATCAAAATATTGAAGCTTTTGAAAAAAATGAAAGATCATCTCACTAACTCAACATCTATTAGGTTGAGGAATAAAACATGTAGTATATCATTGAGAGTCCCCTATCAATAATATGTAACTCTTTTAGCTTCATGGTTCGTCACCAGCCACACATTCTCATGTTACGGAGATTCAATCATATGAAATGTTTATCCACCCTCACCAATACCATGATTGGAGGAAATGTTTAGAGGAGTCACAATTCCAGGATTGTAATTATGTTCATTAGAATCAATCAATTATATTATACCAAAAAACCCATTCATAAATAAAAATACATTAGAAAATGATATCTCCACAACGAAAACTAAAAAATCAATATTAATTTCTATAATGGAGTGGAAAAGAACAGAAAAGGAATCAGGGGTGAAGTAGTTACTCACCACGAGGCCCATCTACTCAACCTGATCCCAAATTCAAAAAAAAAAAATTTCCAACAGATAAGTAATATTCAAAAATTTTGTACAAATAACATAAAAAATATCCAAAATACCTCTATAAAAGTCATAAACCTTTCAGTACTATATTTAAAACCTTCTCATATACTCCATCCAAAAAAATTAGATCAAAGTATAAAAACCAAGTGGACGAGCTGACGAATCAAAGGGTTTCTTAAAAAAATGATCATAAAGTGGTAGAAATTTCTAAGACACTATATAAATGATTCCCATGTACATGGACCATAAAAAATAAAGACTCATATTATGTAGATGATAAATATATAGTTCATAGTAGTGAAATGTTATTGGAATTCATTAAGCATGCAGATAATAGAAAAATATGTTTAATGAATCATATAATTCTAGTCATGAGATAAATTAAGAGTCTCAATAATCTAGAAAATATATTGTTTAAGGAACTCCTGAAATGGAATGTGTATATGTGGAACCTCAACTATACAAGACACATATCCAGTTTTATGAAATGATAAAATAATATTTGAATAATAGAGATTACAAAATTTTCCTATGTTTTTAAAAAAACATCACATCAGAATTACATTTGTTGAGGGAATTTATCTACTATCTACTAATGAAAACTTTATTTAAATAAATATTTCAGGAAAATAAAAAATAGAACAAAAATTATTGATATTTCTAATTTAATAATTCTATGTATTTATTTAGTATAATCTCACACCAAAAATTTGAGACCCCATAAGTATTTCAATTCCATTCACTTTAAAACATAAACTTTTGAAGATCCTTTTCCAACCTCATTACATGTATCAGTCTCAAGAATAAGAGTATTTTAAATAATATGGGGACCAATAAAATTAAAAACTGATAATTGTTGTTATCCAACTAGTTGAACGCTTCGTTAAACACCCTCATGGAATTCTGAATGATGTCTTAGTAAATGTCTTAAATTTTTTTCCCCTTATGATTTATTTATCCTATATATTGGAGAAGAAGGGGTTTTCTCCTTAATTCCAGGGTGTCCATTTATTCCCACTTGAAATGCATTGATTGATGTTAACAAATGATGATTAATTTTGTTTGTTAATAAAAAAAGATGTTGTGGTTGATTTGGTAAAGGTTGTTAATGAATGAAATGAGTCATTGTATTTTCAAGACATGTATATTAATGATAATAAATATGATCATATGGAATATAAGGATGAAAAAAAGAATCTATAACCTATTTTAAATGTTAATAGTTCTCACAAGAATGTTAATACCACTAGACCTCTAACAAGTAATGTCTTCCAACCATTCACCACTAAATTTTTTTAGAAACCATTCAACCGGGATGTCTTCTTCGCGTTTATAGTTATCTAAATGGAATCATTTATAGTTTTATAAAATAAAAAAAATGAGTTGATAGATATGAAACACATGATACGTTAAATGATAAATTATGGTAGATTTATTATTCTAGTTCATGTCTAGAGGTATTTTTTTTAAATGTATAAATTGGAAATTAAAATATAATAATTTAAATTTTGTAAACAACATACATGATGTGAAAGTGTTAGTAACAAAAAAAAGAATCTTTGATAATTGAATGTAATGTATTAAATGCAAGACATGAATTGATTGGTTACTTTTAGAATTCATGAACCTAGGTTTCACTGCACCATACAACCCCCACTCCCACCCTCAACCTCCCCTCCCCAGTGTCCCCCTATATTTCACAACCACAATTCTACACCTCTCAATTTGTCAACTCCTCTATCGAACACATCACCCATTAATCTTCTCATACCCCTAGTCAACTTCTCATATAGTTACCTTCTTTGATCATCAATGGAATGCAATAAATTCTTGTCTAGAGTCGATGTTCCTATGATTACCATGCTCTAGGATGTTGCTCATCCTCCCCCATCCACATATCTAACCCCATCACTTAACTCTTTGGATTTTTCCTGACCCGCCTTCTTCAAGATGAGGGATGGGACATCAAAGTACCACACACATTCTTCCTCAATTTTATGGAGAGATAATGAACCCAGAGTCCTGCATGTGATATTCCTTGGAGTTGTGACTAGCAAAAAAGGTATAGAATCTCACTTAATATGGAAGGTATTACACTATTTTTTAGAACAAGATAGCTAGATAAGAGGACAAATCCCAAGAAACTCTTTGTATGAAAAGTAAAAGTAAAGCCAAATTTATTTTCCCAAATACATGTTCAAAAGTAAGCTGATACAAGGTATCGAAAAACTCTAATGTAAAGTACCAAAAGAAAATAGATTAATTAGAAATAGAAACCAATCATGATGTATGATCACATAAAGTCCGTCACGGTCCTCGATGTCGTCCTGGAAACCCGAAAAAAATTTATATACGTAGGGATAATATAAAAGTACACCAAATAAGAAAATTAAAGACACCCATGAACTGGTGATGGAACATACTAATATCCTTTTCAGGAAATAGTACAAACAAAAAAACCAACCAAGGAATACTAGCCAACCCAACATCACCAAGGAACAATCACCAATTAACTCTACTCAAGTAAAGTAGTCTTATAAGAACCTCGATATTTTTGTACCCCACACCACTTTCCCACTGGTTTAATACCCATCTATAATATAAGGCCCCGACCTTAAAAAATTACATAATATTGAATAAAATGAATAATTCACATTGACGATCTTTTCAAGTTTAGAGTTTTAGAGAATTAGGACATAACAATTACATTTCAATGATTAAAATGTAAACACATATACTCAGTTTCCATTTTTTCACAAAATAAAAACTCTTAAACAAAAGATTCATGTCTAGTTCCATGTTTTAGACAACATGAAATTTCATTGATCCCATCCTTGACCCTATTCTACTTTAATTCCTAAGGAAAACATTTCATAAAATTGGGATGAGCATAAAATGCTCAGTAAGGGATATAAAAAACACGGAATGAAAATATTAGTCCATGTATACATAAGAATCAATGAAATCATGCTTTACTAGTAAAACATAACCACTTTAACATACCTCATGATATCATAAGATTTATGAATAACTCATAGAAATAATATTACATAAAGGTAACTTGAGGAATTCATAACATTTTTACATAGGGAGTAACCCTCATAGTAACATTTGGAATACCCATCACAGTATATTCCCTATATTTTTTTAGAGAAAACTTAGGGTTTAACTCCTTTGCATTACCCAATGCATTGGAGATCTATCTCGGGCTCACCCACACATTTTTTATCACAGAATGACGAGACTTCATAAAAAATGCACAAGAACCATAACATAATAGTATCACATACAACATGCATAAAGGAAACATAATATTTCCACATTTCAATCACAAGATATCAGTAAAACACATTGATATAATCAAAAAATTATCAAAACCATTTTCAATAATAAAGTAAAAGGAAAGTAAAAAATGATATTTATTTTTCATTTAAAAATGTTCTGGCTTGTAGAGGAAGCCGAAACTCATATAATGGTCATGGCGGCGGAGAAGTCGTTGTTGCTGCATACGTAAGAAAAAAAAATTCCATTTGTTGTTTAGAAAAATGATTCCTATAAAAAGAATTTTTTAATGAAATTAAATGTCAAAAGGGTTAATTTTACAACTAATAAAATAAGGTCGTGTATAAATTGAAGAATGCCTCAACAAAAGGAGACTGAGACAATGTCCCGTACAAAGATGGTATCTTTTGACTAAGGATAAATCAATTACATAATTATGTGTGAAAAATATAAATACACTCAATATAAGAGGATATTAAGTGTAAAAAAATCAGAGGTCATCCAAACATATTCACGCACAACATAATCATGAAGTAGAGGTTTAACCCAAAGAATTTAACTTGGGTTAAGAAGTTTCCTTACAGAAATTTGACAGCCTAACAACGTCACATTAAAATTCCTAAAATGAGTTGATGAGAGATAAAAAGGGTATCTCATCACTTGGAGATAAAATTTACAGCAATATGGATTTATAATAACATATCCCAACATAATAATATGTAAATTAACTTACTTAATAAAAATAAGTCTTTTAAAAAGAGGAGGGTGAAAGGTTCCCTTATTGATTTGGGTAACTTTCGAAACATACACCCCATGAAATAAGGGTCATTCAATGAAGATGTAAATACCCTTAAATAAAATTATATTACTCAGAGAATACACTCATTGGATGAAAATACACCACACATTATGAAATATTGGAAAATGTAGCATGAATCTCACGAGAATAAAAAGCGTGATAAAAACCCTTTACGTCGTTGTAATCAATTGTGTCGTATGACCAAAATATAATAAACACCAAATGAATGAAATTATACCATGAATATAAATATAATAATGATAATATATATGAAATTTTAGTACACAATACACCACATGCAATAAATAAGTGGCGAACAATTGAAATGTCACAGAATTAAAAGTGAGATAAGAAATCTCTTACCTCATGTCCGACTTGACTCGCTTGTATGATCCTTATTCTTCCTGAATAATAAATGTAAATTAATTTATACTTTATTAAGAATATATTAAAGTATATTATTCCTTTTATATACATTTTTACCATTCTATAACACTTATTTAATAGTTTGAGTTCATAATAGACATTTTGTCGATGTTCAAAACTTGAGTCAAGAAATGGACTTCTTATAATTACACGATGTTCATATGGTCCAAAGTTCATTAAATCCAGAATTATATTCATCATTTATATGTAATATATACCATATATATCCATTATATATATGTACATATAATAGTACATAAAATTTGGAGACAAGAAATGTAATGCACCGTTCATGGAGACGGTAAGCCGTACATATGAATGAAAGCTACTTTGATTTATATTTCATACAGTAATGGAATCAAAAAATAATGACACATAGGTATATAATAATTATAGTATAATATATATATGTTATATATGATACATATGTTCATAAATTACATTACTTATAAATTACATGTTTGGAATGAATCAGTCACATCACTTGAGGGGGCGGTTTTCCACACTTCCTCATATGAAATTATCACATTTTGAAAACATTAAAAGCCGAAAGGTATGTTTTAAAAATAGAATAAAGAAGAATAAAGAGTAAATAAATATAATATATATCATATATAAATATAGTTCCATCGTAATGGCCACCATGAGAGGTGGTAGAGAATGATTGAACAGTCATCGTTTCGCGAGGCAGTAATTCGCCATCCACAGAAACCATATGTTCTTTATCCATTAGACAGAAGTGTACGTAAGTGTAGGTAGAATCCTTATCAGAACAAAATCATAGAATATTTAGGATACTGGAGTTATCATGGGATCAAATAATAAGAGGATAGTGGTGAGTGAAGAAGGGAAATAAAAGAGATGAACATGAGAGAAGACATTACCTCTAAATCGGGTAACTCTTTTTTTTGATTTGAGCCAGAAGCTTCCTTGAAAAGACCTATACCAAAAGTGAGGCTTCATGGAGTAAGAGAGGGATTTAGAGAGATAATATGAACAGAGGTTGGATGAGACAAGGGCTTGAGAGGTGTGGGTAAGGGGGTAGAGGTGGGGGCCTTTTATAAAATTGTGGAAGGTCACTTTTTGAAAGACATGAAATGTTACTTTATTATAAAATGATTATCGGATTTTAAAGGTCCCAAAATGATATATTAGGAGGATAAAGTGATAAGGGGTATAAATACACCCATCTAATAGGTTTTCTACAAGTGTACCACTTATATTTTACCTTATCTATTCATTTTATTTAAATCGTTCACTAATGAGGTAATCAATGCATCATCATGGTGTCATAAATAAATTTATTTATTTATTGTCTAAAAATTATAAAAAAAAAACCACGATGTAGGAAATATTTTTAGATTTCCAATAACTATTTATAGTCGAAGAGGTAATTTATTGAAACAAAATTAAATTTTTTTTTACTTAGGTGTTACATAGTTTGTTTATATTTTCCATAATTTAAAAAATAATATGATAAAAGGACACTATCACACAAAAGTGATTCGATGAGGTCCCTAAGTTGGAAAAAGGTATCCCATGGTCGGAAATGACACAAAAAATAGGATTTTTACACATTTTGGGGTCATTTTATAATATTATTATATTATTTAATTACCCTTAACTACCCGATTACTAATTAATCATGATAATTAGAGATAATTGGCGTCGTTACTATTCATAATGTCTAAAACCAAAAGTTTCTTAATTAAATAATTTGGGACTTATGATTCCAAATATGGAATCCATTTTACCAAATTCCAAACCCAAAAATTACAGAAATTAATTTAAAAATAATTCCTGTTTTCAAAACCATAGACGATTTTTTTAAGATGTAAAATTTATCAGAAGATTAACGTGTTTTTACATCCAATTGAAAAATGAAATTACTTCCAATGAAACAAAATTGAATTAAGTGATAAAAACATAATTCAATTAAAATTTAAAACCTATTAAAAGTAAAATCTATCTATATAATTAAATAAGATGAAAAAGAAGTTTTGAAGTATAATGCAGTATTTTGTACTGTTCATTAAAAATGAATATTTGTCAGAAAAATACCAAAAATTTATCCAATGTAAATTTTATATTCCAAATTCAAAAATGATTTCCATTTTACAAAATTAATTACATAGAAGTTTCATTAATTAATTTCATTATTAATTCCCGATGTCAAAACAAATAGCATGTTTTTAAAAAACAATGTCTACCAAAAGATTGACACTTGTTTATGTCCAATTTCAAAGTTATATTAATTCCAATGATCACCATTGAATTAAGTGGTAAAAATATATTCTAATTAAACTTTAAAACCAATTAAAATTATAATATAACCATATAAATAATTTACATTAAAAGGAGGTTTTGAATTAAAATACATCATTTTTCAATATTCATAAAAAATGAACTTTATCAGAAAAATAACAAAAAATTACACAAAGTAAATTTTGATGTCCAGATTCAAAATAAGGATTTTATTTTGTCAAATATAACTTATAAAATTGTCAAAAGATGGATTTAAAAAGTGTTCTCCATCGAAAGAGAGTTATTCGACCTTTTAAATAATATTAAAATATATATGATTAAAATTGGATTCATTCGCATTTTAAGCCTCTAAAATTTATTTTATAAATGTAAAAATATTAAACAAAGATATATAATAATTTTTTAGTTAGTTCTGTTCATTCCCACCATTATAATGACCAGGCATTAACTACCATTTAAAATAATAATATTATATTATTAGGGTTCAACGTAAGATTTTAAAGAAACTCGTTGTTGTGTATTAGATACGCCATCGAACATAGAATCTTGTTTAAAGTAATAGTATTATTTAATTAATGAATATTAATATATATGAAATTTTATTATTATTTATTTATGTGTGATGTCACATCCTTCCCCCCTTTATTGGAATTGCGTCCTCACAATTTTAAAAATGGGCTTCGAAACTTCATTGAAATCCCCACATCGGAAAAGGAGTAAATTAAGCAATCACATTAAAAGAAAGAAGGAAAAGTACAAACATCACTTGAGAAAAAATATACTAGGATTCCATGAAAACATGGATATGGCGGAGAAAACAAACCATCACGTTCTGATGGATATTGATAGAAAATATATCTTGGAGAAAGTAAACAACCTGATATCCAGAAACTTATGATGGGTTAAGCGGTATTTGATTCCCTAGTAGGAAAAGTTAACAGACAGAATTTTTGTTTTAGGTTACTTCTCATTAAGGAATTTATTTATGAGCTTAACAAAATCATAAGGAAACATACATACTTGTCATGTAGACTTTCATCTCTTACTAGATTTATTTCACAAACTCATACTTCCTCCAAACGATGAGTATTCAGGATGACTTTTTCGCATTAAGAGTGCTAAAATCAACTTCGACATAATCACATAATCTACACAAGATGAACTATATATTCCCATGTCTTTTAGACCTTAACCAAAACCAAATGGTTGGTATAAGATTAGATAATCCCCCAAAAGTATAATCTTTTACAAAATGAAACACTACTCTTAACCTCCAAAATTTGTCCAACAAAACCCAAAGTTCATCAAAGACCATTAAATAAACAGCTATCCACAAAATTATTCTAAGTAATCCAAACTATGATTGAAACCCAACTCTCTAAAGGATTTAATCACATAGTATTCCAAGGTAAATATTAACATTAATCTCCAAATAAAATCAACTACTCTTAAAGTCTCATATTGAAAAGTAATTAACCTAATCAAATATCCTCCATGATAGGTTAATAATTTCCATAAATAACCCAAAATCAACTTATTCCTAATTCATAAGATCATATAACTAAAAATAATTAGTCATACTAACTAGGGACTTCACATAGTCCAGTGGTAGGCAATAAATTTCAGTCGCACTTTGGTTGTGGGTTCGATTCCCGTATCTTTGTCTGATGCGACAGGTTGTCACACGGACTGCGTGTTGCCTTTTTCAAAAACTATATAATTTTATAAAATTCACAAAAAGAGATAAATTCATCAAAAATAACCATAACATAATTTAACCATGAAGGTTATCTAATAACATTCATTTTTCTTCCCAAAATGTATTAACCTGTAATTGCCTCAAATTCAAGGATTATATAAACATAAATGGTTTTTTATAACTATATCCACAAAAGATAACATATTTATTCCTTGAATAAAATTTTCATATATAAAACATCAGGGTTACACATACTATAAAAAGTCTTCTAACGTAATCTCATCCTCAAAATAGCCTTAATAATTTTAAGAATTTTACTATCCTGTAATCTACATAACTCTTGAATCCCTTATATGTTGACTTCTTACTCATTCATCATTCTTCATGGTCCATTAACCATTCCTTTCCATCTTATTCGGAAATACTTCTATCCTAAAAAAAATCATGAATCATATCCTAAGAATCTATAATTGGAAAACATATGTTATGAAATAATCCATACCTTTCATTGGACATTGTCAGTTTCTTCATCCTCAATTGGAATGGCATTAGGTACTGGTAAATAAATATTTTTACAATCCTGGTGATCCCATTCCTGAAACTTTTTCGTAGGACATGTGTTTTTATAATGACCATGCACACTACATTTAAAACATTTAATTGATCCTTCAGAAAGAACTTCTTTCCCTTTCCTATAGTCAACTAGATGCTTACTTTTTCCAAGGTAGGTTCTTGATTTATGACATTAATTTCTACATCTATATCATCTTTCTTTCCCTTTGAAACATTTCCTATGTGTTTATTTCCACATATTTGACACATAGGTTATTGAACATACATATCTTTATGATTATTACTTGAACTTCCGTAGGGATTTGTTTCTCGCATATACAACACCTTATAAAAATAACTAAGGTTCAGGTGGACAATCATGATTCCAAATAGTTGGTTGAGAATAACCACAAGAGATCTCATTGCAGCTACCATATCATTCAGTTGCTCATTCAAAAAACAGTCACAGTTTCCTTCACATCCACTGTTACTTTGGTGCCTACTAGATCCAGCCATTTACTAAAACCAAAAAGGTCAGTGTGAGTATATCAATAAAATCATCATATAATATCTTATGAGGAGGGTAAATACTAATATAAAATTATTCATGTTATCTTAAAATAATTGACTTTATAAAAATAACTACGAATCCTTTTAATGTCATGGTAATGTCACTTGTTCTTAAAGAATACCCCAACCTCTAAATTTATCTAAACTGACCTCTGATACCAACTATAAGGCCCCGACCATAAAAAATTACATATTCTTGAATTAAATGAATAATTCAAATTGAGGATCTTTTCAGGTTTAGATTTTTGGAGAATTAGGACATAACTATTATATCTCAATGATTACAATGTAGACACATCTACCCAGTTTCCATTTTTTCACAAAATAGAAACTATTAA
Organism: Viscum album; assembly: GCA_963277665.1. Taxonomy (NCBI): domain Eukaryota; kingdom Viridiplantae; phylum Streptophyta; class Magnoliopsida; order Santalales; family Viscaceae; genus Viscum; species Viscum album. The sequence goes on along the minus strand of OY728119.1, from coordinate 1,726,115,421 downwards.
TCAAATGAGTCGTGTCTAGTTCCATGTTTTAGATAGAATTACATTTCCTTGATCCCATCCTTGAACATATTACACTTTAAGTCATGTAAAAAACATTTCTAAAACATGGGATGAGCATAAAAATCTCAGTAAGGGATATAGAAAATACAGAAAGAAAATACTAGACTATGTACTCATATGAATCAATGAAATCATAGTTTACTCATAAAAAATAAGAACTTTAACATACCTCATGATGTCATAATATTTTTGAATAACTCCTAGAAATCATAATACATAAAGGTAAGTTGAGACTTTGATAACATTATTACGTAGGGAGTAATCCTCATGGTTATGTTTGGAACACCCATCAAAGTATATTCCCTAAATCTCTTCAAAGAAACAGTAGCGTTTAACTGAATCGCATAAACCAATGCATTGGAGAGCTATCTCAATCTCACCCACCCATAGATTATCATGGAGCCACCAGACTTCATAAAAAATTCCAAATAACCATAACATAATCATATCACATAAAACATACATAAAGGAAACATAAAATTTCTACATTACAATCACAAGATATCAATACAAAACATTGATATAATCAAAATATTATCAAAAAAATTTTCAATTATATAATAAAATTAAATTAAAATAAGGAATTTATTTTTCATTTAAAAAGGTTATGGCTTGTAGAGGTAGCCGAAACTCACGTAATGGTCATGGCGGCAGAGAAGTCATTTTCTCTGCATACATAAGACAAAAACATGCCTTTTGTCATTTAGTAAAACGCTTCATGTAAAAATATTCCTTTTAAATGAAATTAAAATTAAAAAGGTTTTATTATACAACTAATAAAAGAAGGTTATGTATAAACTAAAGTATGACTCAACAAAAGGAGACTAAGACGAAGTCCCGTACAAAGAGGGTATCCTTAGATTAAGGATAAATCAATTACATTATTATGTGTGAAAAAGATAAATACACACAATATAAGTGTATATTAAGTGTAAAACAATCAGATTTCATCCACACATATTCATAGAACGATATAATCATGAAGTAGTGGTTTAACCCAATGAATTTAAATTGGGTTAAGAAGTTCCCTTATAGAAATTTGACAGCGTAGCAGCGTCACTTTAAATTTTAGAAAATGAGTTGATGAGATATAAAAAGGGTATCTCGTCAAATGTACATACAATTTATATCAATATGGATATTTAAGAACATATCCCAACATAATAAGATTTAAATTAAAAGATCTAACAAAAATAAGTCTTTTAAAAAGAGGATGGTGAAAGGTTCCCTTACCGATTTGGGTAACTTTCGAAATGTACACCCCATAAAATAAGGGTCATTCAATGAAGATGTAAATACCCATAAAATTAAATTATATTACACAAAGAATACAATCATGGATAGGAAATACACCACACAAAAGGATATAGTGGAAAATGTAGCATGAATCTCATGGGAATAAAAAGTGAGATAAAAACCCCTTACCTCGTTGTAATCAATAATGTCGTATGTCCAAAAGATAATAAACACCAAATGAATCACATAATACAATGAATAAAAATATAATAATTATAATATATATGAAATGGTATTATAAAATACACCACATGCAATAAATAAGTGGCGTACAATGGAAATCTCACTCAATTAAAAGTGGGATAAGAAATCCCTTACCTCATGTCCGACTTGACTCTGTTGTAAGTTCCTTATTCTTCCTGAATGTTAAAGTAAATTAATTTCTACTTGATTAAGAATATTTTTCATGTTTTTTATTCATTTTTTATCACTTATTACCTTTCTATAACAATTATATAATTAGTTGAGTTCATAATGGACATTATGTCAATGTTCGGAACTTGAGTCAAAAAAGGGACTTCTTATAATTACATGATGTTCATGTGGACCAAAGTTCATTAAATCCTGAATTACAATCATCATTTATATGTAATATATATCATATATATCCATTATATATATGTACTTATAATATTACATAATATTTGGAGATACAAAATGAAATGCACCGTTCATGGAGACGGTAAGCCGTACGTACGCATGAACACTATTTTCATTTCTATTTCAAACTTTAAAGGAATGACAAAATAATGATAAATAGGTATATTATAATTACAGAATAATATATATGTTATATATTTTACATAAGTTCATAAATTAAATTATTTATAAATTACATATTTGGAATGAATGAGTCACATCACTTGAGGGGGTGGTTGTCCACACTTCCTCATTTGAAATTATCCCATTTGAAAAACATTAAAGGCCTAAAGGTATGTTTGAAATATAAAATACAGAAGCATAGAGAGGACATAAATATTATATATATAATATATAAATATAGTACCATCATAATGGCCACCCTGAGAGGTGGTAGGGAATGATTGAACAATCATCATTTCGTGAGGCAGTAATTCACCATCCACAGAAACAGTATGTTCTTTAACGATTAGACAGAAGTGTGCGTAAGTGTAGGTAGAATCCTTATAATAACAAAATTGTAGAATATTTAGGATACTAGATTTATCATGTGATCAAATAATAAGAGGATAATGGTGAGTGAAGAAGGAAAATAAAATAAAGCAACTCGATAGAAGACATTACCTCTAAATCAGGTACCTCTTTTTTTGATTTGAGCCAAAGGCTTCCTTGAAAAGACTTATACTAAATGTGAGGATTCTTGGAGTTAGAGAGGGATTTGTAGAGATAATATGAATAGAGATTGGATGAGACAAGGGCTTGAGAGGTGTGGGTAAGGGGTAGAGTTTGGGGCCTTTTATAAAATGGTGGAAGGTCACTTTTCGAAAGTCTTGAAATGTTACTTTATTATAAAATGATTTTAGGATTTTAAAGGTCCCACAATGATATATTTTGAGGATAAAGTGATAAGGGTTAGCAATACACCCATCCAATCGGTTTTCTACATGTTTACATCTTCTATTTTACCTTATCTTTTCATTTTATTGAAATCGTTCATTAATGAGGTAATCACTCCATCATCATGGTGTCTTAAATAGATTTATTTATTTAATGTATAAAAATTATAAAAAATCCATGATGTAGAAAATATTTTTATATTTAAAATGACTTTTTATATTCTAATAGATCATTTATGTAAACAAAATTAATTTTTTTTTACTTAGGTGTTACATAGTTTGGTTATATTTTCCTTTCTTTAAAATATAATATGATAAAAGGACACTCTCACACAAAAGTGATTCCATGTGGTCCCTATGTTGGCACAAGGTATCCCATGATCGGACATGACACAAAAAAGAGGATTTAGACACATGTTTGGGTCATTTTATATTATTATGATATTAATTTATTACCCTTAACTAAATGATTATTAATTAAGCTTGATAACTAAAGATAATTGTCGTCGTTAATATTCAAAATGTCCATTACCAAAAGAGTATTAATTAAATAATTTGGACCTTTTGATTCCAAATATGGAATCCATTTTTCCAAATTCCAAACACAAAAACTACAGAAATTAATTTAAAAATAATTCCCATTTTCAAAACCATAGAAGATTTTTTTAAGAAGTAAAATTAATCAAAAGATTGACGTGTTTTTACATCCAATTGAAAAATGAAATTTATTCCAACGAACAAAATTTCATTAAGTAATAAAAAAATAATTCAATTAAAATTTACATCCAAATAAAAGTAAAATATAACTATATAATTAAATTAGATGAAAAAGCAGTTTTGAAGTATAATGAAGTATTTTTCACTACTCATTAAAAATGAACATTTGTCGAAAAATTACCAAAAATTTATCCAATATAAATTTGATATTCCAAATTCAAAAATTATGTGCATTTTACCCAATTCAAAACATATAAGTTTCATTAATTCATTTTATAATTAATTATTGCTAACAAAACTAATATGGTGTTTTTAAGAAACAATGTCTACCAAAAGATTGGCACTTGTTTATGTCCAATTTCAAAGTGATATTAATTGCAGTGATCACCATTTAATTAAACGTTAAAAATATTTTCTAATTAAACTTTAAAACCAATTAAAAAGATAATATAACCATATAACTAATTTACATTAAAAGGAGGTTTTGAATTAAAATACAAAATTTTTCACTATTTATAAAAAATTCACTTTATCAAAAAAATAACAAAAAATTATACAAAGTAAATATTGATGTCCCAATTCAAAAGAACGATTTTATTTTGTCAAATATAACATATAAAATTGTCAAAAAGTGGATTAATAAGGGGTTCCCCATCAAAAGGCGGTTAATCGACCTTTTAAATAATATTAGAATATATATGCTTAAAATTTGATTCATTCGCATTTTAAGCCTCTAACATGTAATGTTTAATTGTGAAAATATTTAACAAAAATATATAATCATTTTGTAGTTAGTTATGTTTATTCCTTCCAATACAATGACCAGAAGTTAACTACCATTTAAAATAATTTTATTATATTATTAGCGTTCAACGTAAGATTTCAAAGAAACTCATTGTAGCGTATTGGGTATGCCATTAAACATAGAATCAACTTTAAAGGAATATTAATATTTAATTCATGAATATTAATATATATGAAAATGTTTTATTCTTTATTTACCTAGGATGTTACATCCTTCCCCCCTTTATTGGAATTGCGTCCTCAAAATTTTAAAAATGGGCTTGGAAACTTCATTGAATGCCCCCCATCGGAGAAGGAGGAAATTAAACTATCACTTTAAAAGAAAGAAAGAAAAGTAAAAACATCACTTGAGACAAAAGATACTAGAATTCCCTGAAAACATGGATATGGAGGAGAAAAAAAACTATCAAGTTCTGATGGAGATTGATAGAATATATGTCTAGGAGAAAGTAAACAATCTGAAATCCCCAAACTTATGATGGGTTAAGAGGTATTTGATTCCCCAGTAGGAAAAGTTAACAATTTTTGTTTTGTTTTAAGTTACTTATCATTGAGGAATTTATTTATGAGCTTAACTAAATCATAATGATACATAATTATTTGTCATTTAGACTTTAATCTCTTACCATATTTCTTTCACAAACTCATATTTCCTCCAGACAATGAGTATTCAGGATGACTTGTTCGCATGAAGAGTGCTAAAATCAACTTCGACAAAATCACATAATCTACACATGATGAACTATATATTCCCATTTCATTTAGACCTTAACAAAAACCAAATGGTTAGTCTAAGATTAGATAATCCCCCAAAAGGATAATCTTTTACATAATGAAAAACTACTCTTAACCTCCAAAAGTTGTCCAACAAAACCCAAAGTTCATCAAAGAACATTCAATAAACAGCTATCCATAAAATTCTTCAAAGTAATCTAAACTATGATTTATACCAAAATCATTGAATTATTTAATCACATAGTCATCCAAGGTAAATCTTAACATTAATCTCCAAATAACAGTAGTTATTCTTAAAGTCTCATATTGAAAATTAATTAACATAATCACATATCCTCCATGATAAGTTAACATTTTCCATAGATAAACCAAAATCAACTTATTCTTAATTCATATGATCATATAACTAAAAACAATTAGTCATTCTGACCTGGGACTTCACGTAGTCCAGTGGTAGGTGATAAATACCAGTCACACTTTGGTTGTGGGTTCGATTCCTGCTGCTTTGTCCGATGCGACTGGTTGTCACATGGACCGCGTGTTTTCCTTTTTAAAAAACTATATAATTTTATAAAATTCCCAAAAATAGATACATTCATTAAAAATAATCAAACCAGAATTTAACCATGAAGGTTATCTAATAACTTTCATTTTTCATCCCAAAATGTATCAAACTGTAATTACCTCAAATTCAAGGATTATATAAACACAAATGGTTTTTTATAACTATATACCCAAAATAAAATATATTTATTCCTTGAATAAAATTCTCATATATCCAACATCAGGGTTACACATACTATAAAAATTCTTCTAATGTAATCTCATCATCAAAATAGCCTTAATAATTTTATGAATTTCACCATTCTTAAATCTACCATAACTCTTGAATCCCTTATATGTTGAATTCTTACTCATTCATCATTCTTCATGGTCCATCAACTATTCCTTTACAACTTATTCTGAAATACATATTTCCTATAAACAAAATCATGAATCATATCCTAAGATTCAATAATAGGAAAACATATGTTAAGAAATAATCCATACCTTTGATTTGTCATTGTCAGTTTCTTCATCCTCAATTGGAATGGAATTAGGTATTGGTAAATGAATATTTGTACGATCCTGGTGATCCCATTCCTGAAACTTCTTCATAGGACACGTGTTTGTATAATGACCATGTACACTACATTTAAAACATTTAATTGATCCTTCAGAAAGAACTTCATTCCCTTACCTATAGTCAACTAGATTCTTCCCTTTTCCATGGTATGTTCTTGCTTTAGGACCATAATTTCAACATCTATAGAATCATTCTATCCCATTGAAACATTTTCATATGTGTTTCTTTACACATATTTTACACATAGGGTTTTGAACATACTTACCTTTATTATAATTACCTGAAATACCGTAGGGATTTTTTTCTCTCATATACATTGCCTTATAAAAATAACTAAGGTTCAGGAGGACAATCATGACTCTAGATAGTTGGTTGAGAATAACCACAATGTTCTAATTGTAGCTCCCATATCATTCAGTATATCATTCAGAAAGTAGTCACAGTTTCCTTCACATCCACTGTTACTTTGGTGCATGCTAGATCCAACCATTTTCTAAAACCAAAAAGGTCAGTGTGATTATATTAGTAAAATAATCATATAATATTTTATGAGGAGGTTAAATACTAATATAAACTTATCCATGTTATCTTAAACTCATTAACTTTATAAAAAAACTACGACTCTTTTTAAATTCCTAACCATTATGGTAATGCCACTTGTTCTAAAAGAATACCCTAACCTATAATGTTATCTAAACCATCCTCTGATACCAACTATAAGGCCCCAACCATAAAATATTACATAATCTTGAATTAAATGAATAATTCACATTGAGGATCTTTTCAGTTTTAGAGTTTTATAGAATTAGGACACAACTATTACATCTCAATGATTATAATGTAGACACATCTACTCAGTTTCCATTTTTTTACAAAATAGAAACTCTTAAACAAAACAGTCATGTCTAGTTCCATGTTTTAGAAAGAATTACATTTACTTGATCCCATCCTTGACCGTATTACACTTTATGTCATGTGGAAAACATTTAAAAAACTTGGGATGAGCCTAAAAATCTCAATAAGGGATATAGAAAATATGGAAAGAAAACATCAGTCCATGTATACATAAGAATCAATGAGATCATAGTTTACTCATAAAACATAAGAACTTTAACATATGTCATGATTTTATAATATTTATGAACAACTCCTAGAAATCATAAGACATAAATGTAACTTGAGGCATTGATAAGATTCTTATGTAGGGAGTAATCCCCATGGTTACTTTTGGAATACCCATCACAGTATATTCCCTAAATCTCTTCGGAGAAACCTTAGCGTTTAACACCTTCGCATAACCCAATGCATTGGAGATCTATCTCGGGGTCACCTGCCCATAGTTTATCATAGAACCACAATACTTCATAAACAATTCTCAATAACCATAACCTAATCATATCACATAAAACATACATAAAGGAAACATAACATTTCCACATTACAATCATAAGACATCAATACAACACATTGATATAATCAAAACCTTATCAAAACCATTTTCAATACTATAATAAAAGGAATGTAAAACATGGTATATATTTTTCATTTAAAAAAGTTATGGCTTGTAGAGGAAGCCGAAACTCAAGTAATGGTCACGGCGGCGGAGAAGTCTTTATCGCCGCATACGTAAGACAAAAACATTCCTTTTGTCATTTAGTAAAACGCTTCATGTAAAAGGATTCCTTTTAAATGAAATTAAAATTAAAAAGGGTTTATTATACAACTAATAATATAAGGTTTTGTATAAACTGAATAATGCCTCAACAAATAGAGACAGATACGAAGTCCCTTACAAGGATGGTATCCTTAGATTAAGGATAAATTAATTACATAATTATGTGTGAAAAATATAAATACACACAATATAAGTGGATATTAAGTGTAAAAAAATCATAGGTCATCCACACATATTCATATAATGACATAATCAAGAAGTAGAGGTTTTACCCAACGAATTGAAACCGGGTTAAGAAGATCCCTTACAGAAATTTGACAGCCCAGCACCGTCACTTTAAAATTCAAAAAATGATTTGATGAGAGATAAAAAGGGTATCTCATCACATGGACAGAAAATTTACAGAAATATGGATATATTAGAACATATCGAAACATAAGAATATTTAAATTAAAAGTTCTAACAAAAATAAGCCTTTTAAAAAGAGGATGGTGAAAGGTTCCCTTACCGATTTGGGTAACTTCCGAAATGTACACCCCATGAAAGAAGGGTGATTCAATGAAGATGTAAATACCCATAAATTAAATTATACCACACAGCGAATACAATCATGGGAAGGAAATAAACCACACAAATGGAAATAGTGGAAAATGTATCCTGAATTTCACCGGAATAAAAAGTGAGATAAAAACCCCTTACCTCGTCGTAATCCATCGAGTTGTATGTCCAAAAGATAATAAACAACAAATAAATCACATAATACAATGAATATTAATAGAATCATGATAATATATATGAAATGGTAGTAAACAATACACCACATGCAATAAATAAGTGGTGAATAATGGAAATATCACGCAATTAAAAGTGAGATAAGAAATCCCTTACCTCATTTCCGACTTGACTCGGTTGTATTGTAACACCCCGAGATTTTATGAAAAATATTGTTTTTAATTTCATTAATGTCTTGTGTTGTATGATACACCAAAAGTAGCTTGCACAACACGCATCCTTGACTTGCCTTTCATTACACGCAATCACGACCTTCCTTGATAGCGTGTGTAGTACACAATACCGAGTTTCAATAAACAACGATATGCTGTTAAAATATTATTAAAACTAGCAGTTATGAATAGTAATAACCACTTTTAAAAATTTTGTAAATTTTATTTTTCAAAATGGACTTCATTTATGGATTCGGAATATCAAAATTATCTTAGGGTGAAATTTTGGTAATTTTCGGATAACTTTCATATTTTGATGAATAGTGGAAATTACTAAATTTTAATTAAAAACAACTTTTTCAATCGAAATAATTAATAGTGATAAAATATTAATTTTAGTGGTTTTAAAGTATATTTAGAATATATTTTTACAATTTAATACAATGTTGGTCATTGGATGTAATTTCACATTTAAACCAGTTATAAACAAGTTTCAATCTTTTGATAGTTATTATCTCTTAAAAACACGCTATTTGTTTTGACGACGGGAATTATTTTTTAAATTAATTAATGCAACTGATATGTTTTGAATTTGGTAAAATAGAAATCAATTTTGAGTTTATAATATCAAATATAGCTTAGGCCTAATTTTTGGTATTTTTCGAAAAACTTTCAATTTTTGATGAATAGTGAAACCACTAAGTGGTAGTTAAAAAAAACTGAATTTTTCATAAAACATAATTTTACCACTTCTGTTTGTGGAATTTCAAAAATCCAAGAGACACGGTTGATTTCAGTAAATAAATGTGGTTCAATGAGATGAAAATAATTTTTTGGTGAATAGTAACTTTTTACTTTTTTTTACCACGGTTAAAAGTAAATAGGGTAATTAAGGGTAGAAATGATATTATTATTACCCTAACACATGTTTTAATTCTATTGGACAAATTTAATTCGTCCAAAAACAAACTTAGGAATATAATATTACCATTTAGGCCCACTTGGATTAGATGAAGACATTTATTATTAATTTATTTAAAAAAGGGTTAAAAGAGTTAAAATCAAAGTTTATTTACTAAAACATTTTTAATATGGGGTTATACCTAAGATAAATTCGATATAAATATTAATTAGAAATATAAAAAGATTTCCTACATAATGGTATTTTATTTGTAATTTTTAGACATTAAATAATTTAATTTATTTATGACACAACGATGATGCAGTAATTATCTTATTTATGAAATATTGACATAATTGATGTTATAAATACTCAAATAAATATAATTTGAGCCTTTTTATGAATTAAACTAATTTTATAGGTTAATATGACATGTTAGTATTGATTTAATTAACTTTTTTAGAACTTATCATTCTATTATGATTTTCACAAAAATCAATTTCTAAATTGTGTCAAAATTGACATAAAATAGTTTTTAAAACAAATATTATATTATTAATTGTTATTTAATTCCTAAAAATCTATGGTTCGGCCACATGACTTAGATAAGGTTATATATATTACTAATAAACAATTTTGGGTTCTTTTTCCTTCTTATAGTAAGTTTATTAACCTTATAGTGTAAGAACACAAGAAGACACGGTAAAAGTAAAATTATTTAACTTAATGTTAAATCTAAATGATAAGGTTAAAATAGGAACCTAAACTTGTCTAAATTCTATTGGATGAGAGTATTTAGACCCATCCACACCTTAGCCTCGAAATAAATCAATTTGGAGATATTTAATACCGAACTTGACTTTATAATAAAATAATATTTTTTGTTATTCCAAAGGTGCCCCTCTCCTCCCTTATAAAAGGGCACCTCCTCCCTCTCTTCCTCACAAAACTTTGAGCCTTCAAGCTCGGACAAACCCTGCCAAATTATCTTCTCCACTTCCCTAGAAACATCCTAGAGGTTCTGGTATTCCTCAAATACCAATTTTAGTGCCCTAAGATGAGGTCTCAAAGAGGCTCTTCAAAGAAGAGGTAATTTCCATTACCGATTCTTTCACCTTTATTTCTTCTTCCACTCCTTCTTCTTAGGTTGTTTCATTATGAAGTAATAACATCAGTATCACTCATTTATGGATATGTTATTATAATTATGAAACAACCCTATTTCACCATCTATCCATCCTACGGAAAAAGAAATCACCGCGCGTGCGTACGTACGAAATACCGTCTCCACACCGTGGTGTAATCTATTTTCACCACCACCTTACATGGATGGGTATAATGGTGTAAATAATAACTATACATAGTTATTATAACATCATATTGATTCTGATATATTGTATCATCCACTTCAATTCAATTCAATAATTATGGAAACGATATCATCGCTCGTGCGTACGTACGGACTACCGTCTCCACGACGCGATGAGATTCATTCTCCATGTTAACCATTTAGGAGTGATTATAAAGTATATATAATAAATAATAATGAAATATATGACATTATAAAGCTACTGTATTTATGTATATATGTATTTCATCTACTTAATTCCATTCAACTCAATAAGTAAACGAAAACAGCGTTCATGCGTACGTACGACCTACCGTCTCCATGAAAGGTGTATTTCTTTCCATTTACGGATTTATTATATATATGTATATTCTGAATATTTATATATAAATCATGTTTTATATTCTGGAATTAAGTAATCATTATCTAAGTAATCATATGAATAATTACAAGTTAAAACACGAATGAAAAATGAGATGATTTTACCCAAAACGCTACTTTGACATGAATTTACAAAAGAACGGGTAATATAAAGACATAAGTGAAACATATATGATATAATAACGATGAATATGATTCTGTAAAAAGTAAATGACATTATTTAAATCATTATACAGGATTTTCGGACACTTACGAAGCAAATCGGACCTAAGGTAAGGGAAATGTCACAATCTCATTTTTATCTGAGATTGTTTATACTTTGGTATTTACTGGGGTGTATTTTATCATCCACATCCATGTTTCCTCAATATGTATTATTATTTACATTCAACTACAATTGTTTAAATCCATTTTTACCCTTTTGTGAGTTTTTAGTAAATGATATGAAAGGAATCTTTTGTCATTTTTCATACGAGGTACTTTTTGACTTTTCCGACAAAAGTACGAGAAGAATGTTTTTTTAACTTATACGGCATGAATGGATTTTTAAAACATTATTTCCAAGAACCTTCCATTACAAGTTTTCATGTTTATTTTTAATCAACTTCTTTTAGTTTAAAATTGTATGACATGTTAAGAAAGGAAAAGTGTTTTTGAAGAAGAAAGGATATTTTCCTCAAGAATGGAGTTCAAGTGTTTTATCAAAATTATTTTCCATCTAAGATAATAAAGGGTTCTGTTTTTATCCCTATTGTTAAATTTATTTGATAATGTTGTGATGGAATTATTTTTATTAATTCCTTTATCTTATATGAAATGTTTTATGATGTCACGATGTTTAAGATTCCCATTTTTATTATATGGGTTATGCAATGATGTATGATTTATGATTTTGTGGCACACATAAGAATGGTATCATTATGAGATGGGTGGGACCTATATCTCCCTCCAATGCATTGGGTAATGATTTTATATCTCATGAGATAGACATGGCTGGAACAGTATGTTATACTGGTTCAGTGAAACTGGACTGAAACGAGGGTGACTCGGTTCAGAAAAGGACTTTGTCCACTAAGATAGTCTTGGCAATGAGTCTTGACTAACAATAAATGATTCTCTATGATTATGTGTGTATTCCACAAAGTTTCATGTTTTAAGTTATGATTATTGGGATTTCATTTCACTACTATGATTTATCCCATGTTATGAAATTATGCTCTCTTTTTCAGGTTAAGATTTCTAAAATGTTATGTTCTTATGAATATGATGTGATTGATATTTCTTTTGTTTACCCTTACTGATCATTTGAGCTCACCCGTTTATGTTTTCTTTTCCCCAGGATATAAAAAAAGGTTTTAGGTATAAAAAAAGGAAGATCTTTATGGAAGATGTTGAAGATCTTTCACCACGACTAGAAGATTATATTCCGAGTTTCCAAAGACACTAAACTATTACGATCCTTGTGTGTGTGTTTGTTATGTACTAAGTATTCCGCAAAAGTAATGTAATGTCCTTGTATGTCAAGATTCGGGTCTCTACAGTTGGTATCAGAGGAAAGGTTTAGTCAACCATTGGAAACTAGGATGCGAAAATGTTAGTGAGATCCCTAGAGATATTTCTAAGGTATGTCTAGGGATGTCCCTATGGTTAAGTATACATATAGGTTATAGTACTAGAATTACACTAATGATCATAGAATTAAACCTAAGATGTTAGATATTGAAGGTACTCCCCCTTTATTATGTTGTTTTCCCTAGCATGATTTTTTCCTCTCACGCTATTCTTTTTGGGTTTTAGAAAATGGCTGGAAACAAGATGATTCACGATAATGGAGGATATGATGGACAATGGAATGATATTCTTCCTGAGAAACCAAATGAAATGGGATTTGGAAGTCCAAACATCATTATTATGCCGAATCAGCAATCTCATAATATGATCAATAAAGTAAAATTTGGTAAGTTTCTTGACTTGGCTAATAAGAGAAAGATGGAGTTTCATGATGATCATAGAGGAAAGAAAGTTCAATTTCCCCTATGTAAATCATGTGGGAAGAGGCATCAAGGAGAATGTTTCAAAGGAACTGGAAGATGCTTTGGGTGTGGAAAAGAAGGACACAAAGGCAGTAAGTGCAAAGGAAAAGGTTCAGATAACACCAGGGATGAGGATAATGGTATTGCTACGACATCAACAATGGGTAAATGTTTTAAATGTGGAATGTACGGGCATTATGAAAACCAATGCCCTAAGGGAAAGTCTCATGAAGAGAATCAATATGGTCGTATGGGTAGTATTTTTGTTGATGATGATGAAGAGACTACAAATGATATGTGAGATAAAAGAATTGTTGAACCTCGGTCAATGGTTTAAGAATGTAGTGGAATGATGACATGTTTATAATGTGTAATGTTGTATAAGTAATCTCATGGTACTATGGAATAAAGATACATCTAAGGATTGTTACACTGTTTCCTTTCCTTGAGTTTTGAAAGTGTATGATTAATGGTACCAGTATCCATGAATGGTTATTCAGATATTTTTGGAATGTAGATGATATGCGCATAATGCAGGGATAGGACGATAATGAGATGTTTTATTGTATTCATGAGCTCATGATTGATATAAGGACTAAGTGATATAATGGTTTGAGTATAAATAATTTTGAGGATTTTGGTTGAAAGTGTTAACTTTTAACTGCATTCATGTTTTCACTAAGGTTCAATGGGTATTCAAGAGAATACATGATTAAGGCCTTTGAATGTTTGGAATGTGACAAACAAGACATATCTTATGATATATGGGGATCAACGATGGTATTAAATCTCTGGTAATCATTTTCACTATGTTATGAGAGTGGAGTACAGTATTATGGATAAGCCTAAAGATTGGAATGGATTATGTTGTACATAAGTTAGTAATGTTTAAGGATAGAACTTTTTATATTATTTATGTGATGTTATAGTAATGTAGTTTTAGAAAAAGGACAACCTGCAGGACGGGCGACAACCCATCGCGTCAGACAAGGCCGTGGGAATCGAATCCGCAACCGAAGTACGACTGTCCTTTATTGCCTACCACTGGCCTACAGGAAGTCCCGGGTTAGTAGAAACTAGTTTTATTTTATTAAGCGGTATGATATATGAAGTATAAGTTCATTTTAGGAACCTTATATGATTAATCTCACTATAGAATGACTTATGTATATTTAATAACTTTTGCTAACCTTTTGTTTGAGACAGATGGAATGACCCGTCATTCTATCACATGATCTGCTAACACTTCACGAATAACAAATTCAACTTCATTTACTTAAGAGATGAAGTGGAAATTGTTCAAGGCACGAACAACAGTGAGATTGTACCAAAATAAAGTAAGTATTTATTCTAATTCAAATTCTTCAAATTTAGGGAAACGTTATTGAAAACCAAAAAATGTTGTCCTAGTGCTATTATATCTGATTAATCAGATGGTTCCTTAGATCGTCACAAATTTATGGATTTGTGATTGTTGGCTTTTCCATAGACATGTTCTCTACCACTCTCCATTAGAACATGATGGTTATATTTCTCTTCCATATCCATATTTTCACCTATGTGGAAACCCAGTGATTAGTTTATTTGGGTAACCGTTATGTTTCATACTTTTGTTTTTAAAGATTGGTTTTCATTTTTACGATGTGGGTTTCGATTAAAGAAACTTTCGAATAGTAAACCATTTATAACCCTGACGAATTTCGAGGGAGAAATTCATTTTAAGGGGGATAGAATGTAACACCTCGAGATTTTATGAAAAATATATTTTTTAATTTAATTAATGTCTTGTGTTGTACGCTACACCAAAAGGAGCTTGCACAACACGCATCCTTGACTTTCCTTTCATTACACGCAATCACGACCTTCCTTGATAGCGTGTGTAGTACGCAATACCGAGTTTCACTAAACAACGATATGCTATTAAAATATTATTTAAACTAGCCATTATGAATACTAATAAACACCTTTTGAAATTTTGTAAATTTTATTTTTCAAAATGGACATCATTTCTGGATTCGGAATATCAAAATTAGCTTAGGGTGAAATTTTGGTAATTTTCGGATAACATTCATATTTTGAGGAATAGTGGAAATTACTAAATTTTAATTAAAAACAACTTTTTCAATCGAAATAATTAATAGTGATAAATTATTAATTTATTGGTTTTAATGTATATTTAGAATATATTTTTACAATTTAATATAATGTTGGTCATTGGATGTAATTTCACATTTAAACCAGTTATAAACAAGTTTCAATCTTTTGATAGTTATTATCTCTTAAAAACACGCTATTTGTTTTGACGACGGGAATTAATTTTTAAATTAATTAATACAACTGATATGTTTTGAATTTGGTAAAATAGAAATAATTTTTGAGTTCATAATATCAAATATATCTTAGGCCTAATTTTTGGTATTTTTCTGAAAACTTTTAATTTTTGATGAATAGTGAAACCACTAAGTGGTAGTTTTAAAAAACTGAATTTTTCATAAAACTTAATTTTACCGCTTTTGTGAGTGGAATTTCAAAAATCTGAGAGACACGGTTGATTTCAGTAAGTAAAATGTGGTTCAATGAGATGAAAATAATTTTTTGGTGAATAGTAACTTTTTACTTTTTTTTACCACGGTTAAAAGTAAATAGGATAATTAAGGGTAGAAATGATATTATTATTACCCTAACACATGTCTTAATTCTATTGGACAAGTGTAATTCTTCCAAAAACAAACTTAGGAATAAAATATGACCATTTAGGCCCACATGGATTAGATTAGGACATTTATTATTAATTTATTTAAAGAAGGGTAAAAAGAGTTAAAATCCAAGTTTATTTACTAAAATTTTTTTAATATGGGGTTATACATAAGATAAATTCGACTATAAATATTCATTAGAAAGCTAATACGATGTAATAAATAATGGTAATTTATTTGTAATTTTTAGACATTATATAATTTAATTTATTTATGACACAACGATGATACAGTAATTATCTTATTAATGAAATATTGACATAATTGATGTTATAAATACTAAAATAAATATAATTTGAGAATTTTTATAAATTAAACTAATTTTATAGGTTAATATGACATGTTAGTATTGATTTAATTAACTTTTTTCGAACTTAACATTCTGTTATAATTTTCACAAAAATCAATTTCTAAATAGTGTCAAAATTGACATAAAATAGTTTTTAAAACAAATATTATATTATTAATTGTTATATTATTTCTAAAAATCTAAGGTTCGGCCAAATGACTTAGATAAGGTTATATATATTAATAATAAACAATTTGGGGTTCTTTTGTCTTCTTATAGTATGTTTATTAACCTTATAGTGTAAGAACACAAGAAGACACGGAAAAAGTAAAATTATTTAACTTAATGTTAAATCTAAAGGATAATGTTAAAATAGGAACCTAAACTTGTATAAATTATATTTGATGAGAGTAGTTCGACCCCTCCCCACCTTAGCCTCGAAATAAATCAATTTGAAGCTATTTAAAACTGAACTTGACTTTATAATAAAATAATATTTTTTGTTATTCCAAAGGTGCCCCTCTCCTCCCTTATAAAAGGGAACCTCCTCCTCTCTTCCTCACACAACATTGAGCCTTCATGCTCGGCCAAACCATTCCAAATTATCTTCTCCACTTCCCTAGAAACATCCTAGAGGTTCTGGTGTTCCTCAAAGACCAATTTTAGTGCCCTAAGAGGAGGTCTCAAAGAGGCGCTTCAAAGAAGAGGTAATTTCCATTACCGATTCTTTCACCATTATTTCTTCTTCCACTCCTTCTTATTAGGTTGTTTCATTATGAAGTAATAACATCAGTATCAATCATATACTGATATGTTATTATAATTATGAAACAACCCTATTTCACCATCTATCTATCCTACGGAAAAAGAAATCACCGCGCGTGCGTACGTACGGAATACCGTCTCCACGCTGTGGTGTAATCTATTTTCCACCACCACCTTACATGGATGGGTATAATGGTGTAAAGAATAACTATACATAGTTATTATAACATCATATTGATTCTTATATATTGTATCAACCACTCCAATTCAATTCAATAATTATGGAAACGATATCATCGCTCGTGCGTACGTACGGACTACCGTCACCACGACGCGATGAGATTCATTCTCCATGTTAACCATTTAAGAGTGATTATAAAGTATATATAAGAAATAATAATGAAATACATGACATTATAAAGCTACTGGATTTATGTATATATGTATGTCATCTACTTAATTCCATTCAACTCAATAAGGAAACGAAAACAGCGTTCATGCGTACGTACGACCTACCGTCTCCATGAAAGGTGTATTTCTTTCCATTTACTGATTTATTATATATATGTATATTCTAAATATATATATATAAATCATGTTTTATATTCTGGAATTAAGTAATCATTATCTAAGTAATCATATGAATAATTACAAGTTAAAACACGGACGACAAATGAGATGATTTTACCCAAAACGCTACTTTGACATGAATTTACAAAAGAACGGGTAATATAAAGACTTAAGTGAACCATATATGATATAATAAAAATGAATATGATTATGTAATAAGTAAATGAAATTATTTAAATCATTATACAGGAGTTTCCGACACTTACGAAGCAAATCGGACCTAAGGTAAGGGAAATGTCACAATCTCATTTTTATATGAGATTTTTTATACTTTGGTATTTACTGGGGTGTATTTTATCATCCACATCCATGTTTCCTCAATATGTAATATTATTTCCATTCACCTACAATTGTTTAAATCCATTTTTACCCTTTGGTGAGTTTTTAGTAAAAGATATGAAAGGAATCTTTTTTCATTTTTCGTACGAGGTACTATTTGACATTTCCGACAAAAGTACGAGAAGAATGTTTTTTTAACTTATACGGCATGAATGGATTTTTAAAACATTATTTCCAAGAAGCTTCCTTTACAAGTTTTCATGTTTATTTTTAATAAAATTCTTTTAGTTTAAAATTTTATGACATGTTAAGATTGGAAAATTGTTTTTGAAGAAGAAAGGATATTTTCCTCAAGAATGGAGTTCAAGTGTTTTATCAAAATTATTTTCCATCTAAGATAATAAAGGGTTATGTTATTATCCCTATTATTAAATTGATTTGATTATGTTGTGATGGAATTATTTTTATGAATTCCTTTATCTTATATGAAATGTTTTATGATGTCACGATGTTTAAGATTCCCATTTTTATTATATGGGTTATGCAATGATGTATGATTTATGATTTTGTGGCACACATAAGAATGGTATCATTATGAGATGGGTGGGACCTATATCTCCCTCCAATGAATTGGGTAAAGATTTTATATCTCATGAGATAGAAATGGCTGGAATGGTAGGTTATACCGGTTCAGTGAAACAGGACTAAAACGAGGGTGAATCGGTTCAGAAAGGGACTTTGTCCACTAAGATAGTCTTGACAATGAGTCTTGACTAACAAGAAATGATTCTCTATGATTATGTGTGTATGCCACAAAGTTTCATGTTTTATGTTATGATTATTGGGATTTCATTTCACTACTATGATTTATCCCATGTTATGAAATTATGCTCTCTTTTTCAAGTTAATATTTCCAAAATGCTATGTTCTTATGAATATGATGTGATTGATATTTCTTTTGTTTACCCTTACTGAGCATTTGAGCTCACCCTTTTATGATTTCTTTTCCCCAGGATATAAAGAAAGGTTTTAGGTAAAAAAAGGAAGATATTTATGGAATATGTTGAAGATCTTTCACCACGACTAGAAGATTATATTCCGAGTTTCCAAAGACACTAAACTATTACGATCCTTGTGTGTGCGTTTGTTATATACTAAGTATTCCGCAAAAGTAATGTAATGTCCATGTACGTCAAGCTTCGGGTCTCTACATGTATGTTCCTTGTTCTTCCTGAATGATAAAGCTAAATTAATTTCAACTTGATTAAGAATATTTTTCATGTTTATTATTCCTTTTATATCACTTATTACCTTTTTATAACAATTATTTAATTGTTTTAGTTCATAATGGACATTTTGTAAATGTTCGGAACCTGAGTCAAAAAATGGGCTTCTTATAATTACATGATGTTCATGTGGTCCAATGTTCATTAAATCCAAAATTATAATAATTATTTATATTTAATATATATCATATATATCCATTATATATATGTACTTATAATAGTATATATTATTTGGAGATATTAAATGAAATGCACCATTCATGGAGACGGTAAGCCGTACGTACGCATGAACGATACTTTCATTTCTATTTCATACTTTAATGGAATGAAAACATAATGATACATAGGTATATTATAATTATAGTATAAGGGAATGAGAGGTGTGGTAAGGGGGTAGAGGTGGGGGACTTTTATTAGAGGGAGGAAGGTCTCTTTTTGAAAGTCTTCAAATGTTACATTATTTTAAAATTATTTTCGGATTTTAATGGTCCCAAAATGATATATTTTGATGAAAATGTGATAAGGGTTCGAAAGCCACCCATCCAATAGATTTTCAATAAGTGTAAGTCTTATATTTTACCTTCTCATTTCATTTTATTTAAATAGTTCTTTAATGATTTAATCACTGCATCATCAAGGTGTTGGGGTCATTGTATATTATTATGATATTATTTTATTTCCCTTAACTACCTGATTACTAATTAATCATGATAATTAAAGATAATTTTTGTCGTTACTATTCATAATTTACAAAAAACAAAAGAGTCTTAACTACAAAATATGGACCTTATGATTACAAATATGGAATAAATTTTACAAAATTCCAAGCACAAAAATTTCAATAATGAATTGAAAAATAATTCCCATTGTCAATCCCAATGACAGGTTTTTTAAGAAGTAAAATTTATCAAAAGATTGACTTGTTTTTACATCCAATTGAAAAGTAAAATTCCTTCCAATGAACAAAATAAAATTAAGTGATAAAAAAATTATATTACACTTTAAAACTAATAAAAAGGTTAATCTAACTCTATAATTAAATTTTATGAAAACGCAGTTTTGATGTATAATGCAATATTTATCACTATTCATTAAAAATGATCATTTTTCAGAAAAATACCAAAATTTTATATAAAGTAAATTTGATATTCCAAATTAAAAAATGATTTACATTTTAACAAATTCAAAACATAGAAGTTTCATTAATTAATTTTATAATTAATTCCCACTGTCAAAACAAATAGCGTGTTTTTAAGAAACAATGTCTATCAAAAGATTGACACTTGTTTATGTCCAATTTCACGGTGAAATTAATTCCAATGATCACCATTGAATGAAATAGTAAAAATATATTCTAATTACACTTTAATAAAAATTAAAATGGTAATATAACCATATAAATAATTTACATTAAAAGGATGTTTTCAATTAAAATACTACATTTTTCACTATTCATAAAATATGAACTTTATCAGAAAAATTACAAATATTTACACAATGTGAATTTGGATATCCCAATTCTAAATAAGTATTTTATTTTGTAAAATATAACATATTAAATTGTCAAAAACTGGATTTAAATAGGGTTCTCCATCAAATAGCAGTTAATCGACATTTTAATAAATATTAGAATATTTATTCTTATAATTGGATTCATTCTCATTTCAAGCCTCTATCATTTATTGTATAAAAGTAAAAATATTTAACAAACATATATAATCATTTTTAGTTAGTTTTGTTCATTCCTGCAATTACAATGACTAGGTGTCAACTACTATTTAAAATAATATTATTATATTATTAGTGTGCAACGTAAGATTTCAAAGAAACTCGTTGTTGCATTTTGGGTACGCCATCAAACATAGAATCTCCTTTAAAGTTATATTAATATTAAATTCACTAATATTAATAAATATGAAATTTTTTTATTCATTATTTACCAGGTATGTTACATATAATTACTAACATCATGATGATACCACTCTTCCTTTACAAAGACCGACTACTATAACCCACCTACACACACTGAGGCCTCAAACCACACACAATACCACTGACAAACATGATGTCCACAATAACCACATCTCCTGGATGAAGACACCTAATCCTCATCCTAAAGATACATGGGATAGAAAACCTATCCCATCAACACCAAGGCCTATTATCCACTAAAAATACTTTTCTGAAGGATCTTGGGATATGGTAAGACTCAAGCCATTAAAGCCGGCCCAGATACACTAGACCGCTAAGAAAACAAAAAAGGTTGAGAGGAAGAAAGTCAATAACCAACCATCCATCCTCTCACTAGGATGTTGGGAAGGATACCTTCCCCCATCGAATGGAGGTGTTCGGAACATAGTTCTCAACAATTGTGGGGTGTGTATAGAAAACACATGGAACTACAATTTATGTGTATATAGGAAATAAAAAACTCACCCCCATCTTACAGATTTGAATTGGTTCTACCCCAATATGCACACCCACACAATAGCCACTACCAATGGATAACCCAACCCCATTTTTAATCAACCAATTTCCTCTTATTTATTAATAGAATCACATTAATAATTGTAGCACTATTAGGAAACTACAATGAACAACATCTACAAATGCATTAGAAGGCAAAGATTCTTATTAACCAAACACATAGTAACCATCCTTCTTCTAATTATAATTCTTCAAAACCATACCACACAATACTTATCTAACCACCCATCCTCGCAACTTCTCTAACCAAACATTTTTCCAATGCAATTCCACTGTATAGAAAGTCCATATCACCATAGGAGTCCCACTTCCCAATGTCTCTCCGCAACCACAACACAACAAAGGATGTAAAACTACTTACAAGTTCATACATTCCACAATCAATAAATATCTCATACTGAGAAGCCGAATCACAACCTATACCACCCCACACACAAATCACAAAGTAACTAACATTAACCCCATTGTTGATGCACACTCATACCACACCCTTCTCATAGATACCACTCCGCATCCCACACTTGTACCCACAACTTTACTCTCAGCAGTAGCACCACACAACACACACAAGGTTAAAATCCCCCAAAAAACAATGTACTCAACCACACCTATCAACATGATGTGTATATATTCAGATTTAACTTGCATAATTTATTTAATTTCACTTAATTATTAATAGAGTGATCACACAATAGGATTGATCCTGGGGTATTAATTTATTTAACCATGTATATGTGTTTTATGTAGTTTTTTATGTTACAATAATTTATAAAATCATAGAAACAAAAGAGAACATCACTAGTAAACACGTATAGACCACAAACGAACAAGATTATCAAAAGTATTTACAGTCACAAAAATCCATAAAATAATCAAGGACAAAAAATAAAACAAGCGATCGACATAAAACCACTCTGTCCATTATTTTAATTACCCATTTTATCTCCATATCATATTTACTTCTTGTTTATTTCATGTTTTTAAGAAATGTATTCAGCTATTCTTCATTATAAATCTATAGTACACCCACCCCACATGATGAAAAATTAAATAAATACAGAATACATCCCTAAAAATGTCTGATGGATTTATGTTCCTCCTTGAGCAAAGAATAGGGGATCGCGTGAGCAGCATGGGACTCTATGAAAACTGAGTAGGATATCTCTATAACAGGCATACGACTCATCTAGGTAGGAAGTATATTGACACACCAAGTGAAAATGTAAAACATATAAAGATGGTAAGATCCTGACATTTAAAATACATATCATATTTTAAAGGAATAATTTTTTTAAGAGAAATTAATCTGGGATCGTTGTCAAGATCACGAAGTTTAGGTATCTCAAATCTGTTGAGATGTTACGATATTTAATGATATAATCAATAAACATTGAAAAACCCATAGAATATCCAAAAAAAGGCTTAAAAATGGTTTACATAAAATATAACCTAAGGGGTGAAACTCGAAAACAAGGACAAACATGGAAAACCCAAAATGAGTCACAGATGGGTGGGTCACCGACGCTGAGCCACCAACGAGTGATATAACAACCCAACCTATTGATGATGAAACAGTGACACTGAGCATCTAATCCCATGGCCTACAGGAACAATGAACTACTGACACCTAGACCTACCGACACCAACACCCTCGACTCACCAATGATGATGCCCTGGGCTCACAGATACCGATTCTCTAGACTCAATGATGCTGAAGCTCCTAACTCACTAATGTCAACACACTGACATGTTAAGGCACTGACATGAGGACACATTGATATTTTTACACATAAACATGCCAATGGAAAAATTGAATATTCGGAAAACTCTTGATGTAAGTAACTAATAGCTCCCATAACACCTCAAACTCTAGATTTAAAAAAAGGGCCTAGGGAAATCCTGGTTATTACATCAGATACCTCTCAAACTATTCTTGTCTCGGATAATTTTAAAACTAACCTCGATGAAATGATCACCGAAAAATCATCCCTTAAGATACCTCTTAGGAGTAAACCTACTTGTTCTATTCTAAATGAGGAGTGACCTCATAGACATCCCATAACCCCTCCTTTGCCTATATCTCATGAAAAACTATATGAAAAAAACTGTTACACTACCCCATGAATCCACACAAAATAAAATGTTCACACATTCCAAACACATGGATCATTTATATCCTTCTTTCATACCATGATACTATCCTATTTGGGAAAAACTGTCTCTCCAACATGAATTTAATCACATACACATTAATTCTTCTTGATTAAGGATCTTATTCTTCCCTCTCTATAGTTAGTAATTTTCACAAAAAATTATAGAACAAGGGAACAACTTATCATATATGATGCAAGGACAAAAATTTTATCATAATAAAGGTACAATGAAAAGCACAAGAGAAAAATAGAATAGATCCAGGTACTGGGTACACATATGTGCTTCTTCACCTCTTGTACTCTCCTCTAGGCTAGCTTAACTACGTAACAAAAAAACCAAATGAATGGTTCATCGAGACAAAACCTTCACATTATGATCTTTTATTCGTGTTGTTTTGTCTATGACCGTCACATCATCCTCGATATCCAACTCTCCCCATTAAGGGACTTCAGAGTCATAATGTAGATACTGAAGAAGTTGAGAATCATTGAAGACATTGTGAATATTCTTCAACCGTGGTTGAAATTAAGATAATATTACACCTTTCTAACTTATCCCAACTCCACAAAAGGTCTGATAAACCCTAGAGAAATCTTTTTTCCCTTTCCGAACATCCTTTTTCTACACCGAGGGGAAACCTTCATGAAAAGATAGTCCCCAACCTCTAACTCCAAGGGCCTCCTCCGGTGATTTATATATAACTTCTTCTAGTCATAATCCACTTTCATCCTCTGATGCATAAGTTGAACCTTCTCCATTGTGCTCTGCTATACATGTAGTCCAAGAAGCGATGATTATCCTAACTCTATACATCATACATGTGATCAACATGGTCTTCCATATAGGGTGTCGAATGGTTCCATGACAATGAATGAGAGATAGATATTATTTTAAGAAAACTCTATCAGGGGAAAGTTTCACATCCACAATCCTCTAATGTCGAAGACACACACCCGCAACATTTCCTCTAACTTTTGGATGGTATTCTACTTCTTACCATCCATGTAGCGACCCCGATACCCAGGGTGCCTCATGAGACATGATATGCTTAGCATTTCATTACAACATTAAAAAAAATTATATCATGTCCCATGACTACAGAAGATCGCGAGGCTTAGGATTCTAGGAAACCAGCTGCTCTGATAAACTTCATCAGTACATTCCAAGCCTGAAAAAATTTTTAAACAAAACGTAGGGTGAGCAAAATGCCCAGTAAGGGGTTTCAAAAACATTTTAAGAAAATCCTTTCTCAAAGAAGACCTTTTTGAATAAAACACTTTGATAGAACTAAAACATTATCTTTTCTTAAAACATGAGATCCATTTTTCTTTTGAAAACCACTTGCACAAAGAAGCACGTACTTGAAATGAGATTAAATATAAACATGATCAGAGTGCGCAATATAAGAAGAATAAATAATGCATAATGTTAAAACGAAGTTACTTTACTTCTAAAAGAATTATATGACTAAACAGGGAAGACATGCATATCATGGATCAAAAATGCAGGTCATCTAATAGTTTACCATATGAAAACAGTTCTTGTTGCATAAAGTACATTTTCATGATCTTGGGAACTTTCAACTAGGGGTTGTCCTGTTAGTTGAACTAATCCCTGGTTAAACATCATCATTACATGCAGAGGGGATGCATAATACCGGACTTTGTCAAGACCTCACGTCATGACCATAATTTTGGAACGGGTCAAGGCCAAATGCCAATCCCGTTTCCCATGGTAGCACGAGCCAAGGCCATTTGCCAAGACCGTTGCACATGATAGCACGAGCCAAGGCTATTCGCCAAGACCGTTGCACTTGATAGCACGAGCCAAGGATATTCTCCAAGACCGTTGCACTTGATAGCACGAGCCAAGGATATTCTCCAAGACCGTTGCACATGATAGCACGAGCCAAGGATATTCTCCAAGACCGTTGCACTTGATAGCACGAGCCAAGGATATTCTCCAAGACCGTTGCACTTGACGTCTCATGAGACTCTTGCTTTACCCAAAGCATTGGAGCGCTGTATAATTCCGGGCGCACCCGTCCATAAACATTTAAGTCCTATACATCCCTCACATATCTTGACATGGTCATTCAATTAGGGTTTCATACATTCTTAATCAAAACTCCTTTTTACATACATATTCATAACTTGAAGGGGATCATAACGTAGATGTAAAAAGAACTAGGATATTGGATTCAGATTAAACATTGATGCAAATAAACTAAATCAACTTACTCTTGCATATGCAAAAATAACTGGAATACTAAACATAGGGGATTGTCATGTAAAATTTCATCATGTTCATTAAATAATACCATAAATTCATAGTTCATATCTTTAAACATGTTCAGATTAAACATTCTTTGCATGTTCATATCTTTAAACATACAAAACATATAAATTCTTAAGGGGGGGGGGGGGGGGTTCATGCCACACATTTTTACAAAAAGTGCACGAATTGTCAAAACGCTGATAAATGAATATTTTCAATTGGAGAAGTTATTTTGACACTAAACCATACATAACCCTTACATGTTTTTCATACATTAAGAACATCATTTCATAAACAAATTATCATCAATTGAAAATCATAAAAACCCGAAATGGTTTGTTTCATATATACATATATAAATATGTATATACATATATATAGTTTAAACAACACAAAAAGGGAGGTTAATCAAAACCCAAATAAAAATCAGATTCTTTGAAACCTTACTCCAGAATTTGGTTTTTCATGTTCAGACATAATAGAAAAGTATAGGTATTTTTATATATATAAAATATATATATGTAAATACACATATACATAGTTACGTATATACCAAATCTTGACAAAACCAAACTGAAACTGAAACATGTTTCTTACCTTGCTCAGAGAGGAGGAATGGGCGAGGCAAGAGGGACCGAAACATATGAGTCTAGAAGATATACATATATATATATATATATGTATATCTTGTTCATACTTATATATTTTAACACCGAAGCTTACCCAAATATAAAGGAAAAGAACATGACCCTTACCTATTCAGAGGGGAGGAGAGGGAGAAGCAGCAACGTGGTAAGGGAAAACCGAAGGGGGTATACACAGGAGATATAGATGTATATATGTATAACCCGTATATGTTTATATACATGAAAACCAGAGATTAAAACAATCTTTAAAAACCGACTTCATCCCTTACCTTAGTTCGGAGTGGAGATGAGACAGATGCGGCAAAGAGGCATGTGATTTTCGGATGTATAACACAGGATGGATAGTCATGCACATAACCCATATATACGTATCTATATATATATATACAAAATGAAACTTCAAACAAAACTCAAAACAGAACTCAACCCTTACCTGCTCGACGAGGATGAGGAGAGCACGAGGCGGCGACGAAGTCTCGGAGGTCGGAGAGATCGAGTGGGCTCGGGTGCCAAAGTGAAGCTTCGGTGCAACAGGGAATCTAAAAAAAAACGAAGAAGAAGAAGGTGAAGTCTTTGGGCGAGGAGAGGCGACGATGGAACCGAGGCCGATAATTAAGAGGGCGGTGCCGAATTCGTGGAAATAGGTGTCCGCTGTCGGCTTAGGCGGAGAAAACAAAACCTCACCCTGCTGGTTCGGCGCGCGCGAGGGGAAGAAGACGATCCGGAGGAGAGAGACGTGAAACAAAACTGACAGCCAGGATTAGATGGAACGTGATCGGATGGCTCGGGCGCAGTGCGACATTAAAAGAATCTGATGGCTGCGATGGAAAGCGTCGGATCGGACGGTTCCGATTTCCACGGTGTAAAAAAAAAGAACGGATTTGGTTTTTTTTAACGTTTTGACAAAATATATGTATATATGTATTTTCAACGTTTTAACCATAAAAAAAACTGTTTGATTTATTTAATCTATTAAACCTATTATAAAACCATTATTATACCCTTATTAATAAACTATTATTATCCTAAGTCAAGGGTTATTAATACCCCTAAATATTAAACTATTAATCCCTTATTTTTAAACATAATTTGTATTTTCATTTTTCTCTATTTCTTTTTATCAAAACATATAAATACACATATATAAGTTTTATACATTAAATAAAAGTGAACTCAAGTATAATAACATATATACTTATGTTTTCATAAATAAACTAAAAAAAAAAATTACATTCGGATTATTTTGAAACAAAAAGAAAGTGTTTAATATTAATAAGTTTATATCTAAATAGGTAGAATGTCAAAATTAAGGCAACAAAATAATTAGGTTTTAATAAGAACATAATTGTGTAGTTTTATTTATTTATTATTATTATATAAAGAAAATCATAAATTAATTTTGTAAATGGGTAAATATACGTCATTAACAATTTTATGAGAAGCTAACCGTAAATATAATTTATAATCACGTACATATATACACATACATTTTTTTTTGAAAGAGTACGAAACCCACATAATATTTCAGTCATTGGCATAATGTAAACCTCTAAATAATGCCGTATAATTATAATTTATAAAAGTAATAGTTTTATCGATAATTTTATAACAATTTAACTTTAATCAAATTTTATGCTAATAAACCAAAACCATATATACATATATAAAAATTACAACTATAAAATAAAATACATATCACTTATCAATTATTTCAAAACCATACTTAATAAGTTTTAACACGTCGACAAAAACTGAATTTAAACATTATTTGGGTAACGGTTAAAAACAAAACATTGGATATTTTGGGCAAGCAACGGTCGAAAATATAGCCGTTTGGGGTTCAACGGCCATATTAGGGTGTTTATAAAAAGAAAGGTTTTGTCTCGGGTGTCCCTTACCCCAAGCGACTGAAGGAGAAGCAAAGATGGTTCGTGTGATCCCCTTGGTGTTGAGCACGGTCGCGGTGGCTTCAGCAATCCTTACGTTTCTTATGATGGATGCTCGAAATCCCTACCGCATTTTCGGGATCTTAATAGATTTAAGCAGTCTACCCATTATTGTAGTCGGGTTCTTGGTTGGAATATTTGGTTAGTGAGTTTTCCTTGTAATCCGAAAAATGTAAGACTCTTCAGTGTTGAATTCATTAAATAAAAGTTACGTGTTTTTATATTTTACATTCTGATTGTTTTAGAGAGAGAACTTCAAAAGCACAAAATGCCCAAATTTCATTTAAGAGGTTTGAAAACTTCGGGGTGTTACATTATCTCCCCCTTCAAAGAATTTCGTCCCCGCAATTCTATCATAAAAAAAAAGAAACTGAAACCCCAAACGTAAAACTCTACCGAAACAGCGGGTCTGGCTCGGTTAACAGGCCACCAATGTTGGCACACAGCTCTTCGGTTTCCCTAGTCCAGATGCACCTCGAACAGTGCTCCTTGAACTCCTGGTCATGTGTACTACACACGGGCTTCCAAAGGGAGGCTCGTGCGATGCAAAGCTCGAATATGTCCGAGTAGATAAACTCCTTGACGACTCTTCTGGCCACATCCTGCTCGAGGTAGTCGAGAGGGACGGTGCGATCGAGGAGACTGATGTTCAAGACTTGGAACATATATGCTGCGCTGAGCTGGCCATCCTGGGCAGCCACGAGAAAGCACGCTCCGGCAGTAAAGTTTTGTTCCAGAGTGAAACATTGGAACATGCCCTCAAAGTACATTCCCCTTCGCCTATATCAGGGGAGTTGAGCAGCAGCGATGAGCTGAAAGACACGATTATTCTCTCGACATAGCCGAAGAATCTCTGGACCATTTGCTAATTTGAGCAAACGCTGGCAGGACCCTCATAGGTGGAGAAATGATGGGTAATCCACCATGCATGCCTTGATCAAGATGACTTCCACTAGCTCATCGGGTAGGGATGAGAAGTTCGTTTGTCCAGCCATCTAAAAACAAACATCGAGGGGAAACTCTTAACAACATAGATACGGTGAAGACATGAAAAGAAACAAGAAACTTCCATTTATGAAAAGGTTTACACGGCAAAGTCTGAGTTCACAAGACGTACACCACAAAGAGTGGCAAAACTTTCTAACTCCTCAAACCACACACAAGATGAACATACAGGACTAAACTCATGGGAACATTTATAACGCCTCCTGAGTTTAGCGTGAGGGGTGTGGAGTTGGGAAACATCGGTGTGCACTTCTTGCCTAAGAGACACACATGTGGACTCATTTTCCAACGCTCCAAAGTCCATTAACTGTCCCTAGAAGCCGTAGTGCAGGACTTGGCACAGATAAGCCGCTCGGAGGTCCCCAGCAGCAGCAGCTTCTTGAAAAGGGTTATCTAGCATTGTGCCAAATTCCTCTCCAGCTGTGGACACTCGGAAGAGTCCTTCGTGATACCTTCCCCGACGTGCATACGAGGGAAACTGGGTCATCATCATTAGGAGATAATCCATCCCCATTCCCCGGTGGAGACTAAGCACCCTAGATGAGTTTGACACATCGTACAAGTGCTTACACGTCATGTGAATTTGGGCATAATTCAGGAAGTTTTCACGGCTGGCTAGAGATATAATGTTCTCTAAAGCCTCAGTGGGGAGTGACAAAAGGTCGGTAGGTACATCAGCCATCTGAAAGTTATAACATTCTTACTTAGTTAGTCTTAGCAATATATCCATATCACCTGGTTTTCCAGAGTTTCCTGAACCTATCCTCTGATACCAACTGTAGCGACCCCGATACCCAGGGTGCCTCATGAGACATGATATGCTTAGCATTTCATTACAACATTAACAAAAATTATATCATGTCCCATGACTACAGAAGATCGCGAGGCTCAGGATTCTGGGAAACCAGCTGCTTTGATAAACTTCATCAGTACATTCCAAGCCTGAAAATTTTTTTAAACAAAACGTAGGGTGAGCAAAATGCCCAGTAAGGGGTTTCAAAAACATTTTAAGAAAATCCTTTCTCAAAGAAGACCTTTTTGAATAAAACACTTTGATAAAACTAAAACATTATCTTTTCTTAAAACATGAGATCCATTTTCCTTTTGAAAACCACTTGCACAAAGAAGCACGTACTTGAAATGAGCTTAAATATAAACATGATCAGAGTGCGCAATATAAGAAGAATAAATAATGCATAATGTTAAAACAAAGTTACTTTACTTCTAAAAGAATTTTATGACTAAACAGGGAAGACATGCATATCATGGATCAAAAATGCAGGTCATCTAATAGTTTACCATATGAAAACAGTTCTTGTTGCATAAAGTACATTTTCATGATCTTGGGAACTTTCAACTAGGGGTTGTCCTGTTAGTTGAACTAATCCCTGGTTAAACGTCATCATTACATGCAGAGGGGATGCATAATACCGGAATTTGTCAAGACCTCACGTCATGACCATAATTTTGGTACGGGTCAAGGCCAAATTCCAATCCCGTTTCCCATGGTAGCACGAGCCAAGGCCATTTGCCAAGACCGTTGCACATGATAGCACGAGCCAAGGCTATTCGCCAAGACCGTTGCACTTGATAGCACGATCCAAGGATATTCTCCAAGACCGTTGCACTTGATAGCACGAGCCAAGGATATTCTCCAAGACCGTTGCACATGATAGCACGAGCCAAGGATATTCTCCAAGACCGTTGCACTTGATAGCACGAGCCAAGGATATTCTCCAAGACCGTTGCACTTGACGTCTCATGAGACTCTTGCTTTACCCAAAGCATTGGAGCGCTGTATAATTCCAGGCGCACCCGTCCATAAACATTTAAGTCCTATACATCCCTCACATATCTTGACATGGTCATTCAATTAGGGTTTCATACATTCTTAATCAAAACTCCTTTTTACATACATATTCATAACTTGAAGGGGATCATAACGTAGATGTAAAAAGAACTAGGCTATTGGCTTCAGATTAAACATTGATGCAAATAAACTAAATCAAATTACTCTTGCATATGCAATAATAACTGGAATACTAAACATAGCGGATTGTCATGTAAAATTTCATCATGTTCATTAAATAATACCATAAATTCATAGTTCATATCTTTAAACATGTTCAGATTAAACATTCTTTGCATGTTCATATCTTTAAACATACAAAACATATAAATTCTTAAGGGGGGGTTCATGCCACACATTTTTACAAAAAGTGCACTAATTGTCAAAATGCTGATAAATGAATATTTTCAATTGGAGAAGTTATTTTGACACTAAACCATACTTAACCCTTACATGTTTTTCATACATTAAGAACATCATTTCATAAACAAATTATCATCAATTGAAAATCATAAAAACCCGAAATGGTTTGTTTCATTTATACATATATAAATATGTATATACATATATATAGTTTAAACAACACAAAAAGGGAGGTTAATCAAAACCCAAATAAAAATCAGATTCTTTGAAACCTTACTCTAGAATTTGGTTTTTCATGTTCAGACATAATAGAAAAGTATAGGTATTTTTATATATATAAAATATATATATGTAAATACACATATACATAGTTACGTATATACCAAATCTTGACAAAACCAAACTGAAACTGAAACATGTTTCTTACCTTGCTCGGAGAGGAGGAATGGGCGAGGCAAGAGGGACCAAAACATATGAGTCTAGAAGATATACATATATATATATATATATATGTATATCTTGTTCATTCTTATATATTTTAACACCGAAGCTTAACCAAATATAAAGGAAAAGAACATGACCCTTACCTATTCAGAGGGGAGGAGAGGGAGAAGCAGCAACGTGGTAAGGGAAAACCGAAGGGGGTATACACAGGAGATATAGATGTATATATGTATAACCCGTATATGTTTATATACATGAAAACCAGAGATTAAAACAAACTTTAAAAACCGACTTCATCCATTACCTTAGTTCGGAGTGGAGATGAGAAAGATGCGGCAAAGAGGCATGTGATTTTCGGATGTATAACACAGGATGGATAGTCATGCACATAACCCATATATACGTATCTATATATATATATACAAAACGAAACTTCAAAAAAAACTCAAAACAGAACTCAACCCTTACCTGCTCGACGAGGATGAGGAGAGCACGAGGCGGCAACGAAGTCTCGGAGGTCGGAGAGATCGAGTGGGCTCGGGTGCCAAAGTGAAGCTTCGGTGCAACAGGGAATCTAAAAAAAACGAAGAAGAAGAAGGTGAAGTCTTTGGGCGAGGAGAGGCGACGATGGAACCGAGGCCGATAATTAAGAGGGCGGCAACGAATTCGTGGAAATAGGTGTCCGCTGTCGGCTTAGGCGGAGAAAACAAAACCTCACCCTGCTGGTTCGGCGCGCGCGAGGGGAAGAAGACGATCCGGAGGAGAGAGACGTGAAACAAAACGGACGGCCAGGATTAGATGGAACGTGATCGGACGGCTCGGGCGCAGTGCGACATTAAAAGAATCTGATGGCTGCGATGGAAAGCGTCGGATCGGACGGTTCCGATTTCCGCGGTGTAAAAAAAAAGAACGGATTTGGTTTTTTTTAACGTTTTGACAAAATATATGTATATATGTATTTTCAACGTTTTAACCATAAAAAAAAACTGTTTGATTTATTTAATCTATTAAACCTATTATAAAACCATTATTATACCCTTATTAATAAACTATTATTATCCTAAGTCAAGGGTTATTAATACCCCTAAATATTAAACTATTAATCCCTTATTTTTAAACATAATTTGTATTTTCATTTTTCTCTATTTCTTTTTATCAAAACATATAAATACACATATATAAGTTTTATACATTAAATAAAAGTGAACTCAAGTATAATAACATATATACTTATGTTTTCATAAATAAACTAAAAAAAAAACTACATTCGGATTATTTTGAAACAAAAAGAAAGTGTTTAATATTAATAAGATTATCTCTAAATAGGTAGAATGTCAAAATTAAGGCAACAAAATAATTAGGTTTTAATAAGAACATAATGGTGTAGTTTTATTTATTTATTATTATTATATAAATAAAATCATAAATTAATTTTGTAAATGGGTAAATATACGTCATTAACAATTTTATGAGAAGCTAACCGTAAATATAATTTATAATCACGTACATATATACACATACATTTTTTTTTGAAAGAGTACGAAACCCACATAATATTTCATTCATTGGCATAATGTAAACCTCTAAATAATGCCATATAATTATAATTTATAAAAGTATTAGTTTTATCGATAATTTTATAACAATTTAACTTTAATCAAATTTTATGCTAATAAACCAAAACCATATATACATATATAAAAATTACAACTATAAAATAAAATACATATCACTTATCAATTATTTCAAAACCATACTTATTAAGTTTTAACACGTCGACAAAAACTGAATTTAAACATTATTTGGGTAACGGTTAAAAACAAAACATTGGATATTTTGGGCAAGAAACGGTCGAAAATATAGCCGTTTGGGGTTCAACGGCCATATTAGGGTGTTTATAAAAAGAAAGGTTTTGTCTCGGGTGTCCCTTACCCCAAGCGACTGAAGGAGAAGCAAAGATGGTTCGTGTGATCCCCTTGGTGTTGAGCACGGTCGCGGTGGCTTCATCAATCCTTACGTTTCTTATGATGGATGCTCGAAATCCCTACCGCATTTTCGGGCTCTTAATAGTTTTAAGCAGTCTACCCATTATTGTAGTCGGGTTCTTGGTTGGAATATTTGGTTAGTGAGTTTTCCTTGTAATCCGAAAAATGTAAGACTCTTCAGTGTTGAATTCATTAAATAAAAGTTACGTGTTTTTATATTTTACATTCTGATTGTTTTAGAGAGAGAACTTCAAAAGCACAAAATGCCCAAATTTCATTTAAGAGGTTTGAAAACTTCGGGGTGTTACAATCCATCTGAGGGAGGATATAAGTACAAAGGTGTAACTGGGTGCAAAAATAATGTTTCAATCCCCTTGAGACTCATGAGGTAAAACGTGTGTATTTATCCAAGAAGATGGATTTTGGAACATTATGTAGTAGCATCACTTTTCCTACGTACCTTTGTTCTAAGGAAACCATTGTGCTCAACTCCTTGATCTCCAGGAAGTGAGATGAATTTGTCAATCGACCCACTAATACCAGAAGAGAATCACTTCCTACCTGATCATTGGGTAAACCTATCAGGAAATAAATCATGATATCATCCCTATTCCACTCAATGACATCCAAGGGCTGCAACA
This sequence comes from Viscum album, assembly GCA_963277665.1. Classification (NCBI taxonomy): domain Eukaryota; kingdom Viridiplantae; phylum Streptophyta; class Magnoliopsida; order Santalales; family Viscaceae; genus Viscum; species Viscum album. Next base: position 1,726,080,063 of record OY728119.1, on the reverse strand, counting down.
CACTGCTGTGAACATGATGATCGACCTCCACCTACTGATACAATATGCATCTTTCCACAAACTCTACCACTTCCCGCTTCACCTTGATCCACCAAAACTATTCACTCGGGCCTTGATACATCGTAGAGACTCCAGTATACATGGATATGAGTGTGTTATGGAACTCAAAAATAACTCCCTCACGTATTTCTATTATGATGAACAACCTCTCATGGAACAAAATTTGATTTTTATTATCTAAAAACCATCATTCTGGAGCATCACCCCTTACAATGTGATCAAAAATCAATTCAATATATGAGTCACCCCATTGAGACTCTTCTACACATCACACCAAGGTGGACAGATCTATTATCTGAAATAGATAGCCCCTAACACTATCCTCCCCATCATCCAGATGCAAGGATGCCAACTCCTCCATTTTCGTCCAAGCATTAATAGATTCATAAACCACATATTTCTGCAACTTAATACAAAAGGAATATTTCACCACATTCCCCTTCTTGGAGTATAAGAGATTTATTTGTCAAAATACTTTAGGAAATCCATCTACCATTGTTGGCTCGTGTTTAGGTATCGTTCGGGAAAGATACACCTCAATCACTTGTGGTTCGTGAAGACCACAAAGCACTCACCACTGAGGTAATTCCAAAAAAACATGAGTGCAGACACGACTAATTCTATCTCTAAATCTTGGGTGGAATAATTATGTTCATAAGGTTGTATGTTTTTATAACCATAAGAGATTACTCCTCACTAATGCATCAACACACATCCATATCCTCAGCTAAAGGAATCACATAACACCTTGAACATCACCTCTTCCTCTAGAAACCTAAGAACATGGGAACTATCCAGCTTCCCATTTATATAGATAAAATTTTACTAGAACTTCTTCCTCAATTAAATGTCCTAGCATTTTCTGGTAAAATATATAAAAGGAGTTGTAACTTGAGATAAGTTGGGTACAACCCTCTGATAATAGCCACCAAGACCCAGGAAAATATGAACCTCAACCACAATTTTTGTTTCTACCCATGATAAAACTACTTAAACCTTTGACAGGTCCACCAATATTCCATGAAGAGACACTACGTGTCTGAGGAAGTACACCTATCACATCTAGAACATGCACATAGAAAATATTCAAGAGATCTAGTGGTGTCAGATGACGTCCAAGATTTTCCTTAGATTCCTGGTGTGCTCCTCCTCTATCCTTGTGTAGATAACGATGTCTTGGATGAACACGATGACAAAATGGTACAGGTAATAATGTAATTCAATGTATAGGAGCCCCATGAACATGGTTTCTGCATTCATTACCTTGAAGGGCATGGCCACGATCTCGATGTTCCAATACTTGCAGCACAATGAAGACTTTGGGATGCCACATTCCTTTACCATCAACTGGTGATATCTAGACAATGGGTTGATCCTAGAGAACCAAAAATCCATCCTTAACTGGTTAAAAAGACCATCGATTCTCGGAATGGGGTAAGGCTTCATGTCCTTCACATTATTTAGTGTCAATTAGACTATACGCAGTCATAGGCCACAATCCTCCTTCCTTGAAAATAATACTGAAGCACCACTTTGCAACACACTTGGCTGGATAAAATCCTTCATAATCAAGTCATCAACATCAATTTGAAAATCCCAAATCTTATAATATTCCATCAAATAGGGATCCATAAAAATCGGATGGGAATCGGGTTGAAAGTCTATCCAGAACAAAATGTCACATCGAGGGGTTGAGTAACAACCTCATTCTAGAAGGCATCCAAGAAATCACTGAAAAATCTCAAAACATCCACCATCTCTGTATCTATAGATTCTATAGACAGATCAGTTAACAAAGAATAAAGAGGCTCCACTTTCTATCTTCCCACTTGAAAACTCCTCTTTCCAATTAAAGCTATGTGGTATCCACCCAAAAATTAGAAGGCAAATCTTATGTAGAATTAGTTGATAAAATCATTTGATGAAAACAACCCGTCAATGCATAGGATGACATTGTATTATTGTATCTATAGAATAAGAAGATCCCTACTAGAGTGATGTGGCCCCAACATTAGTATACATCCTTGAGAAACATCACACAGAGTAGTTTGACCTCTAACTGGAATAATCAACACCAACTATGTGGGAAGTATCTATACGTCTATCCCAGTTCATGGGCTAAACCTAGTGAAACAAAGGATTGTGAGTCTCTTAAATCAAATAAATCACACAAAAGAATACCAAACTAACTGATTATACCTCGAACAACCTCTGGTCTCCCTAGAACCACAACCTCTATGACATGAAAATTACCATGCCCCACTCCTCTACCTATATTCTCTCAAACCCCTCCCCGACCACATGCAGGTCGAGGTCCCTATGGAGAACCATATGGTCAGCCTCCTTTTACAACATCTACCCTCTGTAGAGTGGGAGTATTCAGCCCCTGTTACAGGAAAGGACTAACTGGAAAATACTACTACTAATGTGGTGGCTGAAATAGACCACCCCCACTATATGGTGCTCAAACTAGACATTGGTTCCATAAATTTCTGTGGCCTCCATAAATAGGGACCTCCATCCTAGGACCATATAGAAATATTGAGGACCAAAATATTAGAACTGGAAATGCTGAGGCCTATATCATGATGGTCAAAACCTGGAAGGCCCGGACACCAGAGACCTTCTACTGATAGCATTCCCCATTGACGAACTTAGCTGGATCCCCTCTCACAGCACAATTCCTACAAGTGAATCCTTTCCACAACCACATCATTATTCGACCATCTATTTGTGTCGGTACGGTCAAAGGAGTAACAACATACTGAATAGAATGTCGAAGTGACTCCTCTAAGAATCTCACTCAGGACACCTACTCTAGGATGATATTCATTGAAAATCATAGGAGATTCATAAACTCGATACGTAGTTCCCTCACCAACAAAATTCCCTACTGGAACAAGAGTATCCCCTGCCTCTTCTCAGCCTTCATCATGGAAGAATGGTATTCAGCCCACAACTACCTTTCAAATTCAACGCATGAGATCCCAGTTTCCATTATCTCCCTGAGGTAAATATTCCACCACAGAGTCACTTCTCCTCATATCTAGATTAATTCTAGAGAAACCTCGTACTATGTCGGATCCCAGATCAATCTGAATGGGATCACCAGCTCCTTAAGAAAAATTTCTATCTCTAGGTCAATGACACTGCACTCATTGGTCCTAGTGTCTACATCTATAAGGCACAATGTGTCTCTAAAACTGTTCATCTTCATCCTCTTGATTATCCATCCACTAATCAACTAGTTAAACCAGATAGGCACTCACTTCTTGTATTACCTACGACAACATTCGAGTTCCATAGAAAAAAAGTAAACAATGAACTCTTAATCCTGAGTAGTGTGGTAAATTTCTATTATTTTTTATTTTAACTGACAATTTATTTGAAATTCCCAAAATTCACAAGACACAATAGAAAAAAGTTATTATGATGCATGTACCTTTCATAAATTTCCTACCCTATAATCGGTGTATCCTCACTTGGTCGTTCAGTAGGTCAAGAGTCCTTGGATCATATCATGGGGGGCCCAAATATCTCTGGTCCTAGACAATATTCCGTAACCTATTTCACATACCTAGATTTCCTAACACCATTTCTCTATAATAACATGAAATAATCATTGTGCCTAACTATAAACTCTATCCTATCACTCACCTCTTGTAATCCTCCCCCTGATACCATTTTGTCACCACCCCCCTTCTTCAAAATTTGGGAAGGGACAACAAATTGAGATGTCATTCCATCATAAAGTTCATGGAGATATAATGAACCCTGATTCCATCCTTTTGATAGGCCTGAGAGTTTCAAATAGTACCCATGGTGTAGAATCTCACATAATATAGAAGGAATTACACTATACATTTAGCACAAGATCGTGATATAATATAGTAAATCCCATGAAACTCCATGTACCAAAAGTAAAAGTAAAACCAAAATCCCTTTCCCACATTCAAGTTCAAAAGTAAAGCTGATAAAAGGTACAATAATACTCCAATGTAAATTACTAAATGAAAAGAGAGTAAGTAGAAACAACATCCAATCCTGAAACCAGAGCTTGTAAATTCAAACATGGTTTTCAAAGTCCTCTTGGAATCCTGCAAATAGTTGTATATACATTGGGTGAGTATACATGTATATACAGTTGGAAAACTGAATCCACCCATGGTAATGTGAGGGAAAATACTAATTTATCAATGAGAAAAAGTATAAACTCAAAGAACCAATGAATTAACACTAGAAAAACCATCCTCACAAAGAAACTCTCACCAAAAAATGCATGTTGAGTAATTTTTTTGTATCAGAACATTAATATTTGGGTACCCTGCACCACTTTACCACTGGTTAATTGATCATCCCTAATAACTCCCATCATAAAGATACCACTCATCCCATAGGCGATCCCATTGCAACAAACATCCATACACACATGGGCCTCAAACCTCACACAATCCCGCCAGCAAACACCTATGCCACAAAAACCACATCTCTCGCTCGAAGACACCAGGGCCTCACCCCAAAGATACATGGGAAAAAAACCGTGCTTGAAAACACCTTGGCATTTAATCCATAATAAAACAAGGCCTAAATTATCATGGGATATTGTATGAATCAATCCATTAAGCCTTCTTGGATACACTCGAGGGGTAAGAAACATGAAGTGTGTGTGAGGAAGAATGCTTCCCAATGAGATGTTGGGAAACACACCCTCCACCATGGAATGGAGGTGTTTGGAACATAGTGCTCAATGAACATAGTAAATACCATTAACCCCTACCCTTGTTCTCACTCATAAAACTCACTTCTCACATAGCCCACTCCTCTGCTGAACCACATACCCACAACTGTGCTCCCAACAAAAGAACCACACAACTTGCACAAGGTTACAAAACCCCATTGAACATTGCACTCATCCACACCTATCAGCATGATGTATATATATTATTATTTATCTAGAAGTTTTTTTAACTCCAATTATTTATAATCAGGGTGAACACACAATAGACTTGATCTTGATGAATTCATTTTTAACCATGTAAATGTGGTTTAAAAAGGTATTCATGAAAAAACCATTTATCAAATCATCACACCAAATAGAATATCACTAGTGAAGAATAAAATACCACCAATAGCCATGTTTTTTCTCAAACAATCAAGGATAAATAATAAAATAGGCATTCAATGTCAAACCATTCTACTAGTTATTTTTTTTACCCTTGTTATATTCTAATCATATTTACTTTATATTTATTTCCAATTTTTATGATAAGTATTATCTCGTTCCTCATAATAAATCTATAGTACATCCACACTACATGATTCACAAATAAATAGAGAGAGAAATAAGAGATCCCTTCTAGATGATTAATGGATCAATGTTCCTATTTGTGCCAAGAATAGTGGATCATGCGAGCCGCATGCGACTCCATGATAATTAAGCAGGAGAACTCTCACACAGAATTATGACTCATCTAGGGAGCAATCCTCTTGATGAATCAAGGGAAAATTAGAAACACATAGGGATATGATGATCCTAACATTCAAGAGTCAGATCCTATTTAATGGATGGACAGTTTTAAAACACATTAAAGTGGGATCATGATCACGATCTGATGTTTTGGGTATCTCAAATCACCCAGGACGTTAGGATATTAAAATATATAATCAATACAATTTTAAACACTAATAAAAATGCCCAAATAAGGCTTTAAACATGGTTTATGTAAAATAAATCGTAATATGGGGAAACTATAAAACTCTAAAAATTCAGGGAAAATGAAAATGAGTCCCCGATGGTTGATTCTCTAACAATAATCCACTAATGGGTTAGCTACTGATGCGACCTCCTTCTATGGTACCACCGACACTAACCTACTGACACCGTGGACTACATATATAAAGACCTAATGATTCCTCGACCTACTGATGCATATACATACCAATGAGCTTACTTATCGGCACTGATGCCCTTGGGTCACTGACACTGAGAACCTCAACTTCCTGATGTCGACTCCCCTAACACCCCTTTTCTGATGTCCCTAACTCACTATTTCCCACACACTGACATGCCGACACATTGAGATGTAGACACACTAACATGATGACACATTGTTATGCTAATAAAAAAATTAGAAATTTAGAAAAATCTTGATGTAAGCCACCAGTAGATCCCATAACACCTCAAATACTAGATTTTCACAATGGAATTTACGAGGGAAATCCTGGTTATTAAAGGATTCATCCACCCAACTTCTTATAAGGAGTCCCATTACACATTCGGATCATAATATGGTGATTACTCATGTTCTCACATACACGTATACATTTTTTGTTTCTTTTCACTAACAATAGATTCAGTTGTCATATATCCATGTAAATATATTGAGGTCTAACACGACAATCCACCTAGACTTGGTTTTGGATATTAACATCTACGAGGAGTTTCATGAGCTTCTAAATCAGATGCACCTTTCCAACATCATAGAGTATCATGAGGAGATATTCTAGGTGTTATCCCTAGAGTTTATGGTTACACTAGTGAACCATGTAGTCTATGTAACATTTCTCCTTGGCGGTAGGCCCCCTGAGAAGATCCTAAATGTTCATGAAGGTAGACACAATTTCTACACATAGGAGTTCATTTCCTACCCCACCTACATGTCCATGATATTGGACCTATCCATGATGGGTGTGGCTTGGAATTTTCCATTGACCATCTACGATTTGAAGATATTCTACAAACCCCACATGGTGATGTTAACCCAACTACATGGTGACCTATTATGGATTTGTCATTTGGGTCTTCCACATGAATGAATTTATATTAGATATTGTCAATGAAATATCTTCAAGGTTGAGTTTATTATCCTCACTTATTCCATGGGTGTCTTATCTATCTAAATGGACCTTCAATATTCACTATAATACAATAAATATGTATTGTGGCATGTAGTACTCTCATTAAAGGTAGTTTCATCACCCACAATGCATTACATCTCTGTGTATTCGATGCAACTCGACCACATTCCACACATTGAAGGATGGATCCCATTGACCTCATCATGTTTCACAAGATAAGGTTAATGATGATGCTTAGAGGGAGATACCAGTGGGTCCCTAAGTATTTAGTGGATCCTACTGCTTCCCCAACAAATTACCCACTAATGATCCTCCTAGCACTATCGATCCATCTTCCCATACATAACAGAAACCCACACTTCAACCTCCACTCCAAATATACCATTTAGTACTACCATTTAATGACCTTATCCACAAAAAATCCTCCAAATAACATATCTTCACTCACCGAACATGTTACACCGTACCTACGACATATTATCCAATATCATCTACCAAACCAACACTATATATCCACATTCCATTTCTTTAACATCCCCTCAACCAATATTTTTCGCAACCCTCCCAACCACCATCTCCTACATCATCTCACCCCCACCAGTCACATTCCACACTTCATCATATATTCCAACCCCACATACCACCCATACCAAACTAAATCCCCAGACCAATAAACCTTACTCCCACAATAGTAGCATTTTGATGTGGAAATGGGGTAAATTCCCATCCATTTCATAATAAAACATGGTACCTATGATCATTTAAACGACCAGACTTATATCATTTTTATGGATTAACACCACCCCAAAACCATCATCAACAAAGAAAATATCCATCACCACAATAAATATTTCTTCTTTCAATTCCTTATCTCCATTATCCAATGATGACATTGATAGGTAAGCTACATTCATCCATAGTTCCTAAGGGAACTCTTAATGTAGATTATGGACAAACTGTCTAAAATATCTAGTTATGTTCGGATACCAACACTATTTTTATTATATAGTGTACTTATTTATTATATGTCATGATTTATTTTTTTCCTAATTAGTCATTATGTATATATATGTGAGTGTGGGATGTTTTCTTTTTTAAAATACTATTTTTTATTGTTTTAGTTTCAATTATTTAATAAATTAGCAATGAATTAAATTGATCATCTTATATGGTCACTGATTATCCCATCAGGACATTCTCTGGAGACCTTGATGAGATAAATTTGTATGTGTTCAACTTAGAGTGATAGGTTGAGTTGATATAGATTTATATTAATACTCAAAATGGGTATCCCCTTGGACCATCCCAGAATATATTCTTACAATATGAGTTTCATGGATGATAATTACAGAGGTGGTTACTCCCTCAAACATGCACTATGTGTTGGATGATACCAATTGAAGTTCAAATTAGTGATAGAAGACTTCTAATCCCATAGAATACAGAAACTAGTCATTTTTTCATATTTCTATCTGATAAATTCATTGTTAGCACATTATAGGATAGAGACCATATTTTTTTACTTATTTCAATAATGTAAATTTGATAATCATTAATTTTTTATAGCATTTTATGTTTCTAGTTCATTACAAAATTCATTGTAGTCACTTCATGAATTCAACTAAGATTCTTTCCCAATCCCATTTTTAATGTACAAAAGTCATATTTTTTCACTACATGTTCGTTATCCTCTATGAACTAATGGTTTATCTAGGGAAGGTATTTATTTCAATATCATTTTTTACAGGTAGGAAAATTTTCAAATCAAATTCCACTATGTAGATCCATAACTATAATTTCGATATAGGGATATTTCAATTCCATTATTCAAAATCCAAAATTTCAATTAAATATATATATATATATATTCTATTATTAATTAATCTCCCTCAATGGTTCTTAGAATAGTGTAGACACATTATCATTTTATGCATGTGGATGTCATTCTAGAGGTTAATTGTAAATAAACTCATATTATTTCTTCATTTCTATTATCTACTATAAAATTTCAATTAAAATAATTTATAAATGTTAAAATTTCATTACACTAATTTAAATATTATAAAATGTTTGGTTAGGGATTCTTAGATCAATTTTATCCCTTTTTAGAATTTGTTTCTAGATTACAAAATTGATTATTTTAAATTTAAATTCATGATTCTCAAAATTGATTTTGATTCCATTATTAATGGATTATATACCTAGAGTGATTCATAGTTATTTTATACCCTCATTGAAATGATAATTAATGACTTAAACTATCATATTCATTTGAAAAAATATTTTATCCATGATACTTGTTATATGAAAACCTATCAAAATAATAATCTAGATTCTATTGAAGATATGATTGAACAAATTAACATTTAAATTTATTGAGGAAACATTTTTTGATCTATTTTATTGATACCCATTTTTAAAAGTTTACATATTTTGAACATAGTGTTCAGGAATAACTTTACTATGATGTATATTTTTGAAGCATAATATACTTCCTACCCTACTCTTAGTATATTGTATGATTTTATTTTGAATAGGTGTAGGGGATATTTCATCTCATAAAGAAAATTTATATTCATTATGAGGAGACCTATAGATCCACTTTAACCATATGTATATGATATATTAATATTTTTTTTTGTATTTTCTAACATTACCATATTAAAAAGAAAATAAATATGTGGGTTATGTGTTAGGATGGCCCAAAATAACCATTTCTGGACTGATGACTCTTTCATTGGATCATATGTTGTTAACTGATGGATTGTAAATATGTTATAGTCATGTTTTAAAAAATTAATAGAAAAAGAATAAAACATTCTACATTTATCATACATATGTAACATATTCAATTACCCATCTTAATATAATTGGAGCATGGATGTATTTTTTATTAGATGAGTTATATAATTACACTATCTTTTTATTATCATGAATTTTACATTTGATATTATCATCTTAATAATCTTGATTTTTATCATTTTCTAACCTTCCATCATCCTAAAAAACATTATAACATAATTGATGAAGGCATCATCAATATTTTTTTTTATTATGATGCAAATTTGATAGGAGAAATGCAATATGGTGGTTATGATTATTAATTCAGGACATAAGAATTAATGGTTTTTTATATTACCAATATTGATGAATAGAAAACAATTTTTGTGTAAAATTATAAAATGAGTATAATTTTCGTGGAAAATTCACAAATTAAAATTAATGGATGAATGATTTTAAATAGATATCATTACAAGGAGGAGTAAATGGGTTTATACATTGAATTTATTATGTAGAACATACTTTTTCCACTTACACAATATTTTATTTTTTGTGGTTTTAATGCATGTTTCCTTTTGAAAAAATTTCATCACTTAGAATCACAATTGATATTCATTTTTCATGAGGATAGGAAATTGTTCATGAGTGGAGAAATTTGACAGGGCCATTTTTTATATACAATTTGTATGTATTTATTATATTTTTTATCATTCATTCTCAAAAAAGGAACATGGTTCTAAATTGTTTTTTAGGAATTATGAAATTATACTGAATGGATGAATTGATGAAAAATTGAAAAAATAAAATCTTCACAACATTAATAGAGTTAATGATGTGTAATCTTCATTAGAAAATTCCAAAAGGACTACTGGAAAAACAAAGTACAATTTCATTGTGTGAATCCTATAAAAAAAATTTAAAAACATTAAATATTTGATAATGTTTAAAATATTAATCCTGTAGTAATTTCATTATTTGATGTTAATAAGGATGTGAATTAAATAAAATACGTTCATAATATATACAACATGAAATATCCATGAACTAACACCATAAAATAAATATAATGAGGATTTCTCAGGATCAATAAAATTACCGAGGAGAATATGGGTCATAAGTACATGATGTTAATTTTACTGATACATTAGGTAGTTATCGATATACATTTAACACATATCTTTTAAATGACATGAATAATTTAAATGGCATGTACATTTTCATCCTATATATATTTTGGATCCCTAGTGAAGTACAGGTTTTCAAAATGAATGGTATTTCTATTTCTCTTATTTACCTTATCCTATATTTCTCTCCCATTTAGTTCAAAAATAGATTTAATTCATTCCATTATTTTTTATAAATTCCTTCGCATTGTTTTCTATTTAATGTTCACATTTTTCCAAATTTATTTTCACATTACATTTCCTTTCATGTTTTGCTATCAACCATCACTCGACCATAATGCCTCCTATATATCTTTATTATTTCATCATTAAAAGTATGTTTTTGATTTTGTAACACTTTTTTAATTTTGTTTTCATGTTTCTATATTGTTCTTTATTGTTATGAAAATAATGTTTTCTATATTATAATTTCGGTTTAACACTTTAATGCACATATAATAAAATTAGGGTTAAGGCATGACAGTTGGGGTTGTTTAAATATAATAAATAAATAAAATTTACTCTAGGTACCCCTTTGTCTAATAAAATATTATTTTATAATTCTCAATAACATTATTTTAATTACCTCGACCATAATAGGTGTAAACTTAACAATCACGATGTAGTTTCATTTAATAATCATGGGAACATTATCCTATGATTATTTTTCATAGAAGCAATGCAATATATTTTTAGGACGGTAACTAATCTGTACCAAGTAGTAGTTTCTAGAAAATTTTGGTCTAATTGATTGGACCAATATTGATTGGTGACTTTTTCACTAATTTTTATCTCATTCCATTAGAATATTAAATGTTTTATCTTTGATTACCATATACCTATAAAATGAATCTAACCCTAAAACAATCATTTAAATCATAATTAAACACAAAATACATAGTGTATTAAATTAAAATAAACTAGATTGGATGTGAAGAATACATCTTCATAGGTTCTTAATGCAGGGTTGCCTGGTTAAGAAAATGTCTCTAGGGGTTCAAACCAAGATGATCACTTTCTATGACATAGTGGATTGCTATATTTTGGGATATAATTTTCTAATTTGATCACACCATGAGTAATCAAATATGACTCTTATGTACGTTAATATGATTGTAAAATTATTTTTTCATAATAAAATCCCAAATAATTCATTATATATATACCAATGAAAAGAATTATAGATTTATTCATGTAAATATATATTTTATTATCTAAAATTATAAATTATCTCCTCATCCCGAATATTATAATATAAAAAAATTAATTTTTTTTATTAATGTAGTTATTGTTTTTTAAAAATTGACTACAATAATAATAATTTAAATTCCACCTCATTGACCAATACAGTATGTTCACATTAGGGTTTATTTATCCACATAAATATATTATGTTAGACTAAAATCACTATTATTAAAATAAAAAATAAAAAAAAAATTAATAAATGTAATATATGATATAACTGTGTATTATTTTTCATAAATATTTAATTTAATGGTTTCATTCAAATTGATTGTCATTTTAACTTTTCTAATTGATTCCAATAAGTTTCCCAACATTAGTTCATCATAGATTTTATTAATGCAATCTATACAAACTCATTAAATTAAATAAATAATGGAATATATTAATAAATATTTAATAAATATTCAAATTCCAAGAATAATATATTAATTTAAAAAATTTTAATATATGGTTTGACATAACTATTTTGAATCATATATGAAATAATCAAAATCACTAACACCAGATGATGAAATAAAAAATTTAATTACTAACTTATATATAATTAATTTTTATATAAGAATAATAATTTTTTTTATCTTTTAATAAGATTATAAATTAAATTAATACGATGGATATACTTATTATACTCCATGATAAATAACATTAATGGATCAAGGGAATAAAAGTAAAGGTATTCTATCGAACCTCATTTTGAATTCACGGTTAATATGATTTAGTTTAAATATTTGGAAATTATATGATATTTATAACCCAAAATACTTATATTTCCTTGATACTTATTTTGAAAATGGTTATAAAAATTATTCAATCATTTCACTTCCCCATTAGTTTATAATTCACTTAAAGAGACTATTTTATGAGAAACTAACCATACCCATTATTTTTTATTAGGAATCATTGTTACAACCCATTATTTAGAGAAATATATTTTTTGAATTAAATTTAATAATAATGGAAATATTTATTTCACACAACACTAATTTATCTTATATAACAGAAAATAATGAGTTTATCTTTTGTAACATGAAACATTGAGTTAAACTTTCATTACACACAACACCGATTTTAAATGTAACATGAAATGAAAATAAATTTTTCTATAAATATGATAGTAACCATATATCCATTTTAATGAAGGTTAGGCACATTATAAACTAAATGGTCAAAATATATGATCTACACATTTATATAAAATTAATTCATTGTTATGAAATTATTTAGAAAATAAAATAAAAACAATTTCAAAATAAAGTAAATCATTACAAGAAATATTGTTTTTATGAAAAAAATTAATTTTATTTAATTATATTTAAAAAATAACTTTCGGTGAATAATATAAATGAAATTTATATTTAATATATTAATCCAAATTTTCAACATTCATTATTTTTTTTTCAAATAATGGTAAATAATTAAAACAATTTTTTCTTAAAGATGTATTTTTCTAGAAAGAATTTTTGTTTCCATTTTCATAATAAAATTAAATTTAATTTAAAAATTTTCAAAAATTAATTTTAAAAAATGAAATTAATTTTTTAAATAAACATTTCAAAATTATATTCGAGTGAATTTTTGAGAATATTCCAAAAAGTAATTTTTTTTAAAACAACAGGTAAATATTTTATTATCTACATGAATAATGGTTTAAATTTTCCATCACTAAATTTTATGGTTCACTATAAATACATGTTTAAATGATTAGTATTATAATTATATAATGTGTAACATTATTTATATGACGTAATAATTCCATTTGATATTGGAATTGAAAAATAACTATTCATTACACACACTAAAAAAAGTTGTTATTTCCTAAAACTTGACTAAACATTGAATTGATAATAAATTGTTAACAAAAGGTCATAAGTAAATAATATATTATTTGATACATACTATTATTTTACTATAAATTTTTAATAATAAACAATTATTTATTATATTGGAATATAAAATGTGTTTGATGGAATTCAAGATATTAGTCATTGGACTTTCATCTCAAACTGTCTTTTTGGGACATTTGTTATGTTATACACCCATATTATTCTATGAAATATATATAATAAGAATTTTAATAGATAAATAATTAATATCATCATATTTATGATATGTTATTAGTAATTTTATTTTATTCTTTAATGGGGCATATTGTTCAAAACAATAATAAAGCATTAAAGGATTTTCATCACACATTTGTTTTTTGTGATACACATGTGATATTCACCCAGAAATTATTTTACATTGTGTACATAAATACCATTAAATTACATTATTATTAGTGTCTATAAAATTATATGGATCTACACATCATTTTTAAGATATCTCTTTCATTACTTTTACAATGAAAATGATACCAAATTGGTTGCTGATTTTTTACTATTTTTCTTCATTAATAATTATGTTATGTTATAAAACTATATTAGTTAAGGAGGTGTATATAAATCCTCATTGTTATGTAATTCAATTAATTTATTTTTTTATAATTATATTTAATATATAATTTAATGTTATTTGTTCTTTGATATTACAATTAAAAGTTACCAATGTGGTAAACATTTTCTATTATAATGTAATTGATTATTGGGATTGTTTATGATTTGGTTTATAATGATAAAATATGTTTATTAATATAAAAATATTATATTATTCATTATAATTTGGTAATATAATGTGAATAAATTTTTTCCCATCATTTCTCATTCATTATGTACTCTATTTCAATAAAATGTTTTTGACAAAATTCATGCTTATTTCTCCCTCTATTGAAAAAATAAATTTTCATCAAAATTTTATTCGAAAATTTCATACAAAATAATATTAAAATTCTATATATTTTTTATTAAAAAATTATTACGATGTTTTTTATTTAGAAAAAGGCATTGATGTGATCTTTTACCCATTTTTTAAACAATAGACTTATGGATTTTATGGAAAATGTGAAATGTATATTTGGTTTATGTGTATGGAAGGAATAGAAATATACATTATCATGACAAAATAATTCCATTGAATATTCTATTTTAATAAAATAAATTATTTTGAAATAAAAATATATTTAAAATATATTTTACATTAAAATATATTGTTAATGTGGAAAACATTTTTTCTTCAAGAAATTACATAAAATATTTGTAATGAATCCTTTATAAGTTCACAAACATTATTTTCAATGAAAATAATTCTGAAAATGGTGGATATTTTAAATTTTTTTCAATTTGGAATGGTTATTTTCACCAAGAAATGAGTTAGTTGGATTCTATCATTTCATTCCTATATTTTTAATGTTTTTTAAAGAAAATTATTTTGAAAATGTTTTGTATTTTAAAAATAATTTTTTCAATGTAGAAACAATATTTTATAATAAAATTTTACCAGTAATGATTAAAAATCATTGTAAATATTATAATTAATTCCTATATATTACCTATTAATTTTTAGTGATATGATCCACATATTCCAATATTATTATTTATCGAGATGTTTTCAGTTTATGATGGAATGTTCTTCACAAAACCAATAGCTCTTCCAAGGGAGAAAACATGAAAAAAATTAATAGACACCTTCTTCTTTTCAGGGGTAATTATATTATGAATTTCTGAAATCATTATAATGGTTTATCTATTTCATATTTTTATGTATGATTATATTTTTGTGAAACTCATTTTATTTCATGGGGTATGATGTGTGTAATATTATATGATCTTGTGGAACAATTACATACGTTTTTTATTATGTGACTATTGATAAATATAAATCCCTCAAATTAAATTTATAATGATTTATATATCATGATAGAGACTGGACGGAAAGGTTTAGTGATCCTAGTCAATTAATGGAATTTATCTGGTATGATGGTATTGGTATTGAAACAAGACTACTATAATGGTTTCAGAAGACGTCCCATTTAACTATGATAGATTTTTGAATAATTAATCAATAAAATCTAAAGGATATCCTTTAATTATTTATATGACAAAAATCAATGTATTATACTAATTTAATTCTGTCATGGATTGTGTTCATTGATTTCCATATGAAACATGTCTTATAAACTAATAATATTTATTCCAGGACCACTTACTATGACAATTGATATGTAGGTTATTGTTTTCATATGTTGTTTTCATGTTCACATATAACTATTTTTCAATAATGCTTACATATCCACCTTGCATGTAATTATTGAACATGTGAGCTCACCATTCTTAAGGTTCCATTACCCAAGATATGAATAATGGTTTTATATAGGTAATTTATAAGAATATTATTATATTAGATGATATTTATTGAGGATATTAAAGATAAATATAGAAACAAAAATAATTTGTGACTAGAATCCAAATTCTCAGTACCATTAGGATCTATATGTGTTTTTTGTGTGTAATTAAATGAATATTAGTCTAAATGATCTAATATTTATAAATTGAATTCTTCTATAACAATTGTAAGTATCAAATGATTCATTTAATCATCATTTCGTATCTAGGCTATGTATTAATTATTTAGAAGACGATGGATATTTATGAGGATAAGTTCATGGATGTTTCAAAGATTAAAGAAATATCATGGAATTCTAGTTAAGGATAGATGTACTGAATTCCAAGAAATTAACTCCTTATCCAGAATCTACAAGAGTATGTGTCTTTGAAGTATAGTCTTATAATATTAATACCTCTGAAAAGAGATAATTAATCTAAACCCGATCATCACCTGGTGGATGATATTTGTCAATGATTTGAACCTATTTACAATCTCCCAATTGATATTCATTGGTAATTGATAATTAATTTATGAACCTCAATGAATTATTTTAATAACGAACACAGAAAAATCATTAGAGTTATGGATTGAAATCAATGTTTAATTAATTTGATATCCTAGAAGTTGTTTTTCTGGATTATGTGGTTTCCCAATATGAATATTATTACTATAAAGATTTTTTTTTTGTTTTAGTTTATGGTAGTAACCAAAATGAACTCTAATAAATATACATTTAATAGACAATATGTTTAAGAGAAACAATGTGGGGGTGATTACTAGAATAATGTATATTATGACTATTAATAATCTATTTTGGCGATACATTATAGGAAATTTGTTTTATAACCAACTATAAAACACACCAATGAAGATAAGGATATAGATTTTTGATGTTTAGGTGGTGGAGACAACAGTAGAATGAATTTTCAATTTCCTATATGGTGATAATATAAAGATAAAAAGTCAAGATAATTCCTCAATGGGATGAGAAGATATTTTATATGTGGAAAATAAGGAAATAGAGAATATAATTTCATTGAAATTATTTGTTTTTCTAATAAATTGGATGAGAATAATGGTCTCCCTATGATATAAATAATAGTTAAAATTTTAACATGATAAAAATTTGGTAATAATAAAATTGTTGTGTGAATGAGATTCCAATAAAGAGAATCAACAGTTTTAAATGAGTGATGAATAAATTACTAATGGAGAAGAGACTAAAATTTCATATAAATGTAATGGAGTGTAAAATAATATGAAGAATAATGGTTATTGTTTTTCATTGAAGTGTAATTAATATATTTTTTATGGGTTGAAAATAAAAAAATTTAATTAATAATTCATGATATATATAATGGTTGTTCATTATATTTTTTCCAATACTTATTATTGATAATATATTCTATGTTATTGGTGGAGAAGAAAAGCAATTTAATGGAAAATTATTATATTTTTAAAGAAAAACACTAAGGGAAAATAAACCCTAATATGTTCTTAATTTTGAGATAACGGAGTAGGGATTATTAGATTATGAATATTTTAAATTTAAATATATTAGTATTAATGAACCTGGTACTGATTAATGATTATTGGAAAAATTGGATTATGTTATCATTGAGTAAGTTTAAATCATAATTATATTTATGGGATATATTCAATAATATTTGATTTTATCCAATTAATACGTATGTATTTATGGATTCATTACTATTCCATTGGTAATTTTTACAATATAAATGTTTTAAGAAAATATATGACTATGAAATTCACGTATTTAGTACGTGAAAATCATGATCTAAATTTTTACATTTGGGAAACTAATATTAAATTTATCTTCAATATAATTTTTTATTATTTGGAGTTGTATAATATTTTCCTTTTATTTAATGTTTTATGTTTTTCATTCGAAGTGATTTTAGATATTTATTTACTATTTCAACATATAATAATTTACATATTTTTGATAACATGTGCAAGCATGTTTTTTATAATAATTAGTGATACATGGAATGAAATTTCATTCTTTTATAGATGTTACTATCCATTAGTGCTTATGTAAAAATAATACATCTCTTAGAGTAAAGGATTAAGTGGGAATTGATCAAAACACAACAAAAAGATGATATTTCTATTATGAAATGGAATAAATTTTAGTAAGTATTTGTTCTCCAAAAATAATTATACTTTTAGAAAATAATCTTAAAATAAAATTTTAAACATTCTAATAAATTTCAGATGAATCAATGACCTTTTGAATAATAAAGGATTTATGGGTTAGTGGTCATTGACATTATCCTAAATATTTTATATATCACCTTTGATCAATATTAATGTGTTAGTTTTCTTCCTTATGTCAATGTTTTCCCATTCCACCCATGTTCTCATATTTAGATGCCCAGTATGGGTTATTCCATATGTCATTATCACAACCATCTCATTAATTTCTCTAGGGTATTTTATAAACCCATTTTATGATATTGGTTTCTTGTAAAATGATTTTCAATGACTAAACCCATGTTTACTAAGAACAAGTTCAAAATTTGTTCATGCATGTTATTTATGGGGTGTAGAATATAACACTCATAGATTTATTTGAAATATGATTTAAAATAAATATATTATTTATAATATTTTCATTATAGGAAAAACTAATTTTATCTTAAGTTTTATGAAACATTGACTTTAGCTTTTGATACACAGAACACCACACTTTTCTTAAGTTATATGTATCATTGAGTTTTAAAGAAAATAGACAATCAATTAAAATATTATAATTTAATATGATATATATCTCCTACATTTTGTAATGGGGGGTATGAATTAGGTTACCAAAAATTTGGAAATATATTTCGTACAAATGTATATAATATTAATTATTTGGTGACTAATTAATTAGAAAGTATGATAAAAACAATTTAAAATAAATGAACTTATTCTATAAAAAAGTATATTTTGAACAAAAAAATTAAAAACTTATATATAAAAAATAATTATTGGTTAATTTTTATATTTAAATTAATGAATTATATATTAAAAAACTTTTTATCATTGACAATATGTGTTTTAAAGATATGAAATTATAATATAACATTGAAAATTCACATGAACCAAAATTTTCTAAATACTGAATTTCTCCCATTTTCCAAACGTATTTTATTTTCTAATAATATTTAAAATATATTTATGATAAAATATAAAAAATTTCAAATATATTTGTAAAAATTATCATGGGGATAATTATATATTTTTTAGAAATGGTAAATATTCAGTTGAATAGTGAAAATATTAGTTTTTACAAAGATTTTTTATTTCATTTAAGGAATATAAAATAGAAAAATAATATTGTTTTAAAAGAATCATAATGTAATTTATGTATATAGTAATAAAATGTAGCTAATTTAAACCAATTTAATATTTAACTTTGATATAAAAGTTTTAATACTTTTGATCTCATTTCATCTAAAAACCATCGTCCGATCACTTTAGTGTGATTAATTTCAAATTAAATGTTTCCACTTCAAGAAATTTAATTTCTAAAATGTATTTAATTTTTTTAATAACTATAAGTTTTATTATATATTAATTTCAAAAATAACTTTTATCATAATGAATAGTTTAAATAATAAAAAGTAGTTACAATTTCTATGGTAAAACTCATTTTACTAGGGGTTAATTTAATCATTTAAGTGAAAAGATGATCCAAAAACTCATAAAAAAAAATTTTATTTAAATATTTAGACATTAGTGAATATATATTAGATAATGGTGTATTTTGGATAAATTATGAATTAGAAAACTTTTGTAAAAAATTTTATTATAAAAAAACTAGAAGTGCGCCAATCAGCTCACATATAAAAGTACACCCCTCAAAAAACCTCATAACACTTCCAAAAATATTTAGTTTAGAAATTTCCATAAAAGATAAGATCCTGAATTTCATCCTACCATCATTTAATCATTATTTTATTCATAAATAAAACGTTTTAATCCTTTTGTTGTGAACTAAAAGATTATTTTGAATGAGATGTAACACCCCTAATCAAGTGGATTATGTTATTTCTTCCTCCCCCTCATTCAATTCATATTAGAAAATGATTATAAAATATCCCTATTATATTCAATATTTATATAAATATTTTTTTTACGATTACTAATTACATTAATCTCTTGTTCTATCAAATGGGTTACAAAATCATCATTTTATTTTACGATGGAATGTCACCTCACATCTGATTTTTATAAATTTTTAATCATCACCAATCATAGTAGGATATAAATATGGATTTATTATTTATATATTATATTTATTTATATATTATTGTTATTTAATATTTTTATCATAAGTTACTCCTTGGTTTCCATTATTTCCAAATGTAATATCATCTTTCGTGTGTACGACAACCAACATCCTCATGAAGCGATGGGACTTAATAACGCTTTACATAGACAGTAATAAGGATATTTTTAAATATAATATGTGGTATATATTAAAATAATATCATTATTTTATGATAATATACTATATAGAATTATTTATTTCTTTCATTGGGAATATGGAAAAAACATTCAACCATATGTATGGAATTCTGTCTCTATGAATTGGGTAATCCATTTTCTGTCTCTAAATATTATGGATCACTATAAATAAATGTATTCATAATATATATTATATTTAAATCACATTAAAATTTCTTGATATATATAACCATGAAAAATTTAACAGGACCCAAAAAATAATAAATCAAAACATAGATGAAAAATGACGCAATTATTGTACAAAATGTTACATTTACAAGGAATTATTAATAAATACATAATGAAAGGTCATAAGTAAATTTTAAATGATATGATACATATGATTATGGTTATTTAAAATATTTATAATAAATTTATATTTAATATACATGAGTTTCATATGTGTAAAAATGTGTTTGTTACTTAAGGTAATGGAATTTTATCTAAAACTATCCACTTAAGGAAAATAGTTATTTTATGAGCCCATATTATTATATAAGGTGTATTTAAATCCAATTTATAATATTATATCATTATTATCATTATGTTTGGGATATTTAATTTTTATTTTTATGTTATTAATTAAGGGGAAAATGATTCAAATATTACAAAAGTTGTAAGGGATTTAAGTCTCACATTTATTTTCTGTGAGAAATATGAAATATTCGCCATGTTTTTCTTTTATGTAGGCTGTATAATTATAGTGAATTTATTTCATGATTAATATAATTAATTTTTTTTTGGTATTTACTAGTACTTGTGAATATCTCTATTTCATTGGGCTTATAGTTTAAAATTTTACAATGTAGTAAGGGGGTTTATTCTCAATTTTTCTTTTTTGAGATACATGTTATGTTATGCAAAAATATTATTTTATGATGTTTTTATATATACAATTTTAAATTAAATTTTATAAATTTTTTTATTCCCATAAAATTTTATGATTAATTTAATTTTATTCTTCCATTAGGATTATAATTAAATTTTACAAAAGTTGTGGCGATTTTATGTAACAATCTTTTTACTTTAGAATATTTCTCATTATTATATTTTAGGTGATACAAAATTATGATCATTCTAAAAATGTTTTATCAAATTATATTCGTAACTAGTTATTTAATTATAATACTTTTTTTCCATTCATTTTCCTCTTATTTTAAACTCATGATTTAAAAATATTTTTCTAACAATTTTTTTGTATTAATTCTTTGCATAAAAACTCATTTTAACTAAAAACATGTTTCCTAAAAAAATATTCAAAAATGTTATTAACATTATAAAATAAACATTTACTGTAATTTTTACAACCATGTTCCATCCTGGGTATATTGGTTACTCGAAAATTGAGCATTCCTAGACATATCCAAATGGGGATTCCCAATCCTTAAGGGTCAGTGACTAACACAAATCATCATAAAACATGCTATTGGGAAACAAATTTCAAAAAATCATAGGAGAAGAAAGGGAAGCATTTCAATATTCATATAAAATAAATTCCAATTTGAGTAATGTACCAAAATTCAACAAGGAATTAAATCCCAACGTACCACATCATAATAAAAAAACAAGTGAAAACAACCACTGTCCCTGAGGACGGAACTCACCAAGACCATAGTTCAACAGATGGACCCACCTCCAACAGATTCATTCCCCTTACTCA
This sequence comes from Viscum album, assembly GCA_963277665.1. Lineage (NCBI taxonomy): Eukaryota > Viridiplantae > Streptophyta > Magnoliopsida > Santalales > Viscaceae > Viscum > Viscum album. The sequence continues at coordinate 1,726,057,518 of OY728119.1, read as the reverse complement.
AACCTAGATGAATAAAATATACAAACACTTTAAGGAACAAGTAGTGTTTGAGATAAAAATAACATATGGGTCTCACCAAGGATTAAATAATAGTTTTCAATAATAGATTAACTAATGGATGGATTTAAATTTTATAATAAATAGATTTTAAATATTAAAGAACATATAATCAAACTTTGGTACACAATTAAAATTATTGACTATACTTCATGAAAAGGCTTTATATGTTATGTGCTATTAATAAAAAATTAAATAAACCAAATATTTATATAAATTGTTTATATAAATTCATAATAAATGTAAGTCAGTTCAGTCAAAATTTGCATATATTTTTATCACAAATATAAAACAGGAATGAAAAATGGACATTTTCGAAATAGGTATGTATGTTCTAGGCTATAGGACTCATCACACTCTATATGAACTCATTAATATTATTATATACACACACCATGACACTGGTCAAAGGTGAATCATCACCATCTTATCAAGGATGTGACCCTTTTCATGCATGTTTTAGAATCTTGTAATATTATAATGTGTGTTTAAATAACTCACAAAATAACTAAGGCTTGAATGATATATTACCAAATCAATGATGGGGAATTTATTTTAAGACAAAATAAATTAAAATTAAATGCTATTATTTCATTTCGATTCAAATTTCCTATTTAAAACCAATATGTGTTTTGAACAGAAACATGCATCTTTAACCAGGTAAACCCAAGAGGTTTCTATCAAAACAATTTAATCAATATTTAGAAGATTTAAATCCATTAAAAAACAATTATATAAATTTCAAAATCCATTTCCACAATTTAATTCTACAATTTAATTTAAATAGTTTTCATCAATGCTCCAATTTAAATTAAACGAATTAAAAACAATAATTTTCCATGAACACACCCCAATTCAATTAGATTGGGGTTTTAACATATTCTAATTCCAAAACCATTTTATATATTCCAATTACCTGTAATTTCATTTTATTAAATATATTGAAATCAATATTGAGTAATTTAATTTAAATTAAAAATTGAAATAAATAAATCAATTCAAGGTTAATCAATGTTTCCAAATAGGATGAAACAACTTAATATTTCCTAAAAATCAACACTCAAAACAACACCCATTAAAGAGAATGAAGGTATATATACATTGATAATAAACCATTAAATTGGGTCCAACATCATTGATAATTGATTTTTCAATTTCATGATGATCCCTTGAAATAACAAACGAGGATAAAGAGATAAAGACAATGAACAAAAAGAACGCTTGGCTGGGAATCCTCTCCTTGATTGCAATGATAATAAAACAACGAATAATGGAAACCGAAAGGGTCTGGGGGATCCATGATCACATGGAGAAGGTATTTGGTTGATAAAAAACAAAATTAAGGAGAGGGTAAAAATATATCATTCATTATTTCCATTAAGAAACATAATTATGGGTGTTAGACAATGTATAGTCTGATTTCACATTATGAAATAGAAATATTCTATATCCTCAAATAAAACACATAACATTATATGTAAAACCATTCATTATAATAATAATTAAATTTTAATGATCAAAACATTTTGTAAAATTTCATTTTATGAATATTCTCATGACATTAAACTTTTCATGGTGCGTACCTAGCGACCATTACATGTTGTGTATCCTTGTTAGACAATGTGTATCCATCTGGTAGCCTGTAGAAATGGTTGGTTAAAGATTAATGTAAAAAACATATCTGAAATCCCAATTATAGGAACCCTCAAAATTCATTCTCAACCCTACCCCATAATTGAAGTGGAAAAAACATGAAATGGTTAAAGGTGTACCTATTAGGTTGGTAATACAATGTTACAACCTCCCCATTATAAAACAATTATATCCCTGAGAAGCCTATGAAATAATATTACATTAAAAAAATGAGAGTCCATTACTCTCTCATCAATTTCTTTCCTTCCTATGTATTGTGATTATCATAAACATGCTTCAGTATCACATTAACCAAAGGTATAATTATTTGACAAATCACCTTGGTTTTTGAATCTACTATCCTAAATGGTTGCTTAGTCGTAGATAAATCATGTTCAATCTAAAGATCACTCTATCTTAAAAAATTAGATGGATCTTAGAGATACATCATCATCTGTGATACATGGAAGAATTTTTTCATCAATGTTAGCTATGGTGGAAGTGCTAAATAGATTTCTAGTTTTCCCACCTTCTCAACAACATCGAAAGGCCCAAAAAAATGAAGAGAAATATTCCCTTTCATCCCAAGCTATCGATGACCAAGACAAGATGAAATTTTCAAGAACCCCTTGTCACTATCTAATAATTCCAATGGTCTTCAATGAATTTCAATATAAGACATATATCAAATATATGACTTCAAAATTATCTTGGAAATTATATAAATATTTGTTGTTGTCTCATGGAACACACGTGATCCATCCATGTAACATTAACCAATATCTAACCAAAACAATAGAGAGTTATAGGTCCAACTATAAAATTCTTCAAAATGATCCATTCTAATCAAGGACTATTAAATTTTGTTGTAGTAAAACTCAACCATCACTAAATGATCATCTGAACCCCACCTATGTCTAGAGCACAAGAAAGAATAATATCCTCTATAATATGAATATCTCTATATATATATCCATCATAATGTAGATAGTTTATTGTTATAAAATAGACGGAATATCCTACTATCTCCAAAATGACTGTCAAAAGGAGATAAGGGAACCTAGGATCCCTATTATAGAGAATAACAGATGGAACTCTGTGAAAATGAATAATCTCGTTCAAATTTATATTTCCCAACTCCTCCACATTAGCTTTTTGAATAATTTTTTTGAAGTGAGATGATATTATATCCTATCATTCAAAAACAATATATAATTATTAATTATCTTGGTACATGTAAACTCAACCAAAAACCAATATAGATAGAATCCTACATCAAAGTAGGTACTGGATGTTGCTAATGTAAACCAAAAGGTTTTTGATTCTTGTATTTCACCTGTTTGTGTGTATTACAATGAGAAAAAAACTATTAAATGACTCATTTTATACCAAGAAACAAAAACTACTTCCATATGTCACAAATCATCATAGTGTTTCCTCAGCACACATCCCCATGGGAGTTATGACAATCCCCGGTTATAGCCTTACTTGCCGAAAATGACATTATGCAATGATTCTGATAGCATAGAATACCCTCTTTGTAGAATTACCATAGAGAAACTTATCTCCCCACCCTAAAGAGAGTATCTAATGCTATTAAATTCATTCTAAATATGTTTATACCAAAGAATAATCTTGATAAGAGTGTATGTCAATAGAACAATGGGTAATTAAACTTCATACCATTTTTCATGAACTCAAATATTTAACTATGGAAACACTGCTGTAAAATTCCACAATTTTGAGGATTATTTCCCTACCTAGTCAGGAAATTTCATTCTCAACACATCTAAAATGAAATTCCATTTTCTTTAGTGTGTAGGTGATCATGGGGATAATATTACCTTGACATGATGTATCAAAAAACAATAATCATCACAATATAACCTCTAGTATAAATATTTATACGAGTTAAGCAGTTATGAGTGAGATCTCTTTTATTATTATTACATAAAATTAGTTATAAAATAAAATAAATTGGTAATATCCAACAAAATATTATTGATTTATATCTCAGTACCATCTCTGGACTCAAACAACGACCACACACCACACTCAACAAAAGTATCACGGATTATTACCATACCAGTATCTTTAAACGTTAAATATATTTATGTATTGGGGAAACTAATTAGAGATTAGGAAAAAATATAATATACCCACACAAATTTTATCTCTTAATATATCAACTCAATATAGTTGTATGGACTATGAAAATTGAAATGAAGCTAGAATTCATAAAAAATAAATTACTTTCATAACCACTGGTTTTTTCTTTTCAGATAGGTATCAGTCATGCCTACATCATGCAATGCTAATACTTGTTCTACAAATTAATCATATCTTAAATTAGGGTCGATATGATATTCCTAAATTATGAAATATTTTAAATTAAATGAAATATAGTATGTAGAACACCAAATTATAGAAGAAGAAATTCAATGGACTGTATTAGCCATAACCTCTCCCACATCAATATTATTCATTTTAGTAAACCAATTCTGAATTAAAAATCCATCTACAATTGACATTAATATGAACCCTTATCAGATAACCACTATATAATGAAATACACCAATCAAAATCCCGATGTATGATTTTGTATGTAATTAGTCCCCAAAAAATCTATAATATGTCATTGATAATTTTAAAATGAAATAAATTAATAGTTACTAACATAAACATTAAAAATAGATTTCACATCATCATGTTTTTATTTATAGTCATAATTTTTTATTGTACATAGCAGTGTCATAATTACATTAATTCCGATTTAAAATCCATTCCCATTTACAATATCAAACATAAATATTTTCATAATAGAAACCAGTTAATAAAAATTATTGAAATAACAATATTGAAACTAAAAAAATATAAAACATTAATTAACATGGCTATAAAACATTCCAATAATTTGAAAACTATATTTAACAACATAAAATTATAATTTCCTTTTAATAATTCAATGTTATCTCAATCATACTCAACATTAAAAATTGATCAAAAATTAAACTGAGACACGTGTGGACCATTAAAAACCTATCTAATGAATTTTAGGTAATGAATAGGAGTAACTAAATTCTGAATTATAAATATGGAATTCAATTAGTTTTTCCTAAAAATAAATGAGGCCAATTATTATGTCAAAAAAATAGTTTGAAATAAAATTAAACATTATTATGATACACACATCTATTTGAAAAATCATATGATTAATTGTTAATTATAATTACATTAATAGTTTTTAATAAAAATTTAGGTGGTAAATGATATTAAATAATAATAACAATAGTTTTTTTTCTGAAAATTTAATTATCCAATAAAAATAGAATTTCAAAATATATTATGTTTCAAAAATTGAATTTTTATATTTTCATAATTTAATAAAATTAAAATTCAATTAAATTTTAACATCATGCATTGAAAATTAAAATGGTATGTGTCTTTTATCTTTTTAATAAATAGATAGTTTTTTGTTGAATAATAAATTTTAAACAAAACATGTAATTTATATTAATTTAACAGTATATTAGAATGGTCAAAAGGTTTGATAAATATTTATGTAAACAATTATTATTGTGTATTTTAACTATAATAATTTAAGATATTCATTAAAATTATAATTCTACTATGTAACTATTATATAACTATTTTAAATGTGGTTTTAAAAAAATATTTATTGATCATTTAGTCAAATAATGTATCTTCAAGGGAGGTTCAGGTTTGGCATTCCATGAAAACCATATACCCAATATTTTTATAATAAAAAACAATATGTATTTCAAATAAAATTCCTTAATAATTTTATCTTATATAAAAAATATTTTGTAACTACAATATTTTTTTAGAAATATTTTTACAACATTATGTCTATTAATTTTAAACATAAATTTTCATGTCATTAGAAAATATTATTTCAAAAATGATTTAGAACATTCATATTAGCTTATTTAAACTTTAAAATGTATAAATGCTAATATTTTTTCATTGAAAATAAATATTCATGTTATAAATTAATTATAATGTTAAAATTTATTTATGGTAAGGGATTCAATCATAAAAACCTCTAAAAAAATAATCATTATTTGAAAAATGATAACGTGAACTAATTTTTGACCCAAACCCATTTTCCTTTACACTATATTCCATTTTCTATCATATTACATTTGAATTGTAACACTACATTATTTAAAATGTACGGGTTACCCCCAAAACATCAATTCACATTAATTTTATGGGGGAAAATAATATCCACATCTAGACTCATAATAAATTCAATTCCCATTTTGAAATCTATAATAATTATCCTAATATAAGCATTTCCCACATTCAAAATATTTTTTCCTCCATTACAAAAAATATGGCCTTCAAATCCATTTTGAATTCCATGGAAAATTCAAATCCCCGACCAAAGTATGATTAACTAATAATTTTTACCTTATTTATATTCTGTAAATTTTAATATTAAAAAAATAATATAATTAAATTTCTATAAAAAATATTTAGTAATGAAACACATTTAAATGTTTTATCACTTTTTATTTCTATACCCAATATGGCCTTCAAACACTTTTTTGTTTCTATATTCCACTCCACCCCGTTAGTTAGGAAAACTGACACCCTGGGGATTCTGAGCCCTGGGGGGTGTTTTCCCCAACATTCCGGTGGGATGATGGATGGCTGAGTACCCCCTTTGGCCCTACCATCTTCTCTTGGTAGTTACTTATGTTGATAGACACAGTGGTTAGTTTTCCCCATAGGTGGGTATAGGGTAGCAATGTCTTGTGGTTATTCCAACAAATATATTTTGGATATAGTATCATATAGATTACTGTAGTTATAATGTGTATAAGCTGGGATGTCTTGAGAATCCTTCCCCATGTTATGGGATATAATGGCTTGAGGTATAATACCAGAAATATGATACATGTTATAAGAGTTGTGGTGGAACCGAAAAACTACCTGGTTACTTTCTTGTGTGGATGTGGTGGTTTTGTTGCACGAGGTTCTTATTGTGGTGCTTCTCCTAGGTGTCTTCAGGCAAGCCTTTTTGGAGACAGATGCTTAAGAGGTGCAGTGTTTGGGGAAAAGTGGGAAAAGAGTGGAGAAGTAATAGAGGGGTAATCTTGATATTATTTATTATATTATATAATCTTGTATGCGTTACCTGGTGAGAGTATCCATAGTGATGCTGGGAACTTATTATACCTATTTAGGTGACGAGTTAGTTTCACTGGTTGTTCATTGTGTTTTAGCAAGAATTCTTTACATTTTCATGAGAGGATTCGGGGAGGATCCAACAGAATATACTATTATAATCACCCTATGTATATATAAAATATTTTGAGGTCACTTAGAGCAGGTTGGAGATTAAGATTGTTTATACTTTCTTGGGGTTACAAGAGTTGTCCGGGCTTGTGGTTGCATTTGTTTTTACTTTCTTTTGGGTGCATACTATTTTACCCTTATAGTTGTAGTAGTTTTTTATGACATTACAAATGTGAACTTGGGTTTTATTTCATATTTCATTCTGATTTGGAGTTGGTTGGTGTCAACCTTACCTATCTCTTCTGTATGTGTTCTCTTAGAGGGTAATTCCTCCCATATGTGTGTTTACTATACCATCAGTGATATTCACCAACCCTGGGCCTACTGGAGGCGGGACTCGTGGGTAATTATCTCCCTTCTGACATTTCTAGCCCAGAAGGGGTACACTTTTTGGGGAGGGTGTCACGACAGAGTGGTATCAGAGGTCTGGTTAAGGGATTGAATGGAGTTTGGAGTTTGGAAAAGGTGAGGATGCATGGGTTGGTAGGGAAACAGTGCTTTTCAAGTTCAAAATGTGATGTAAACATAGGATACCATCTGAGACATAGGCATTTAGGTCCCCCTATGATCTTATGTATTGACCTTTACGTTTACAATGGATACTAAATGAGGTGATACATGTTGTAAGGTAGAGAACCAGGAAAGGATCTTGCATAATTCTTCATTGTTCCTATGTTTGAATGGGTAGACCATGGGATATTTTAAACTAAAATGTATACAAGAAAAAAATTTATTATTTAATATCACGTCTTCCATATTCAATGTTTAGGATCTCTAACTATTTTTTATTTCGTAGGTATGGGTCAAGGTCGACATCCTCGTTAAGATAGCATAGAAGATGTACAGCCGGATATGCTAGAAGATCTCCAAAGGGTAGACTTTGATGATAATGACACAAGGAGGGGGACACTCCAAGAGTTTCCGCACCAAAAACTATAGAAGAATGAGGTCTCCATTTCAGATGTAGTCATGGATTATTGGTTGGATTTGGCCGAGATAGGACTCAGTTTTTTCTGTGCTCAGAAGGTGCATTGGGTGTACTTGGTTGTGGGGATGATGTATGGGGAAACGAGGCAGTAGTGGTTTGTGTTCCTTGGGGATAGTGAGGAGTCGACGATCTCATGGAAGGTGTTCTGATACGAGTTTAGAGTCATGTTTCTTTCTTCAACCGCAAAGGCGTCCGGTCTCTAGGAGCTTCTTAGCCTTTGACCTGGGATCTCTAGTGTGCGAGATTTTGGAATCCATTTTAGGAACCTTTTACAATATGCTTTGAACATATTTCTAGATGAGGTGGCCAAGTAGAGGAATTTCGAGGAGGCTTTGCATCCAGAGATCCAGTGCTAGGTCACCTCATATATGATAAGACATATATTGAGGTGCTGTAAAGGGTAGAGGTCATCAAGATGAATTTGGACAGAACGAGATCATAATAAGAGGGGATTCATTATGATTCATCATGAAGCAAAGCTATGGTATGTGGTTCCTGATTTTAATGGTAGAAGAGTTTCCGTTTGTTTAGGGGTAGGTCCCATACCTTAGAATCTTGTTTCTCCAAGGGTAGAAGATCTCAGGCCTTTGCCAATGGATCATGTTATTTGTTTTCTTGTGTTGGTCAAGGTCATTAGTAGAAAGAGTTCCCAACCTTTCAGAGCAGTCATCATGCACCATTGTTTCCACTACAGGTTCTTGTGTTGAGGTAGTTTTAGCAGAGGCCGCAACATCATTTTGCACGAGCATTAGATTAGCAGAGTGTAGATGGGGAAGGCAGAGGAAATCTCTGTGAAGCTCCCCTTCATCATAGAGTAGAGTGTGGCCGTGTTGGTGGTCGTCATTAGGGTCAGAGAGGTAACAAGGGAGGTTGTGGTCAGCTTCATGATTTAGCATTGCAAGCTCTAGGAAAGCGATCCATCGTTCTAGGTATCCTTTTCTTGTTTTCCACTTTGGTGTTTTCCTTTTTTGGTTCAGGAGTGACACACAATTTCATATAACATACCCTTGTCCATGCTTTGGGACTTGAGGTAGAGAGGCTTCCAGTGGCCTTGGTGTTGACTACGCCAGTGGGAGGTCGAGCTGGATTATTTGAATTATTTAGAGACTGTGAGCTAGTGTTGGGGCAGCACCTCTCTTGGGGAGATTTCCCATGTTTATGAATACAACCATAGGATGTCATCATCAACATGGATTTATTGTATTCGGTGTAGGCTATTGTGGATTTCTTCAAGAAGAAGGTCATTTTTTGACGCAGATGGAGTCCCGATGTTGTTTGATGGCGAGGGATATACTTGGATGGGTCATAGTAGTGTTCCATCCATATCATCCATGATGGATGAAATAATGTTTAGTTCCTCAGAGGTTTAGTAGATTTTGTTTCTTAGGAATGTAGAAGAGTACCCTGATGTCTTTCCGGGAGAGTTTGTTGCATTACCCCCTCGACGAGAGATCGAGTTTGGGATCGAGCTACAACCAGGGGCATATCATATCTCTATGTCTCTATATAGGATGACCCCTTCTATGTTATGGGAGATACATATTTAACATGATGGACTATTATAGTGCAGTTTTGTTTGGCTAAGTATGTCACCGTGGGGTGCACCAGTTTTGTTCATGAAGAAGGAAGATGAAATTTTGTTGTTGTGTGTCGATTATCATCTCTTGAACAAAGGGAAGTAAAGAATCTCTATCCTCTTTCACGGATTAATGATTTATTTGATCAACTGAAGGGTGTAGGTTGGTTCTGAAAGATCTATTTGTGGTCAGGATGTCATCAGATGCTTGTGGAGGGTAAGGATATCACAAAGACTGCTTTCTGTTGTCTTTATGAGAACTATGAGTTCACTGTAATGTAGTTTTGTGTGAAAAATTCTCTAGCTGTGTTAATGGGATTTATGAACGCTATGTTATGTGAGTTCCTGGAAAAGTTCTTTGTAGTTTTCATCAAATAAATACTTGTGTACTCCATGTCTAAAGTAGGGAATATAGAGCATCTACATGCCGTTTTGGGAGTTCTTTTTCAAACTCATCTATTTGAGAAGTTGTCAAAGTGTATGTTTTGGGATCTATGAAGTCTGTTTCTTGGGGCATGTGGTCCCCCAGTAGGGAGTATCTATGGATCCATTTATGAAAGAAGATTTCGTGGATTGGGAATCCCCCACGACTGTGTCAGAGGTGTGATGTTTCCTTAGTCATGCAGGATACTACTGGAGTTTCGTAGCTGATTTCTATCCAGTTGTTACTCCTCTAAAAACATTGACTGGGAAATATCAGGCGTTCATATGTATTGATTAGTGTCAATAAGCTTTCTAGTAGCTAAATGAGATGTTATTAAGTGCTCTAGTTCTTTTTCTTCCAACAGAGGGAGTTTGGTTTGATGTTTTCTATGATGCTTTACATCTAGGGTTAGGTTTTGTTATTATGCAGTAGAGAACCATTGTTTTTTATGGGTCTTGTAAGTTACATCCCAATGAACATAACTATGCCCCCACGATCTTGAGTTGGCAGTCTTAGGGTTTTCTTTGAATATGTGGAGACATTACCTCATTGGTGTGTGCTTTGTGGGTTTCCTTGATCATAATATCCTAATGAATGTTTTCTCACAGAATGATATGAATTTATGATAGCGTCAGTGGATGGGGTTGTTATAGGAATGTGATTTGAAAATATTTTATACACCTGGAAAAGAGAATGTTATTGTAGATGCACTAAGTCGGATGTCACATGGGGATTCCGTTCATGAATCAAGCGACTCCTGGAGAGTAATAGAAGAACTTTTAGCATTACATCATGATATGAGAGAAGATGGGGGTAGAGGTTGTCTTTTTCATATGACAGTGCAAAAATATCTGGGGCAGAAGGTGGAAGAGTTACAGTAGGGGGATATAGAGGTGGAGGTCTCGAGAGACCGTGTTGTTTGTGGTGTGGCCCCTGATGGTCAGTCTAAGGATGAAAACACCGAGTGTTGTATTATGGAAGGATATTTGTTCCTATGACGATGTGAAGGATGGTTCTCAGAGAGTTACATAGTTCCCTTTAGTGGTTCATCCTAGCGTGACAAAGATGTACTAAGCCTTGAGGAACTAGTTTTTGTGGTCTGGTCTGAAGCGTATAATTTCATAGTTTCTGTGTCGATGTTTTGACTACCATAAGGTGAAGGCCAAACACCGTGTTCCAGTTGGTCTGCTCCATCCATTAGATGTTCCTCAGTGGATGTGGGTGGACATCTCAATGGACATTTCTAGTGGTTTATGTCGAGCTCAGGGCGTACATGATGCTATTTGGGTGGTATTGGATCGTTTAACAGAATCATCCCACTTCATAGTAATAGAGGAGGAAAACTCAGTGGGACTTTTGTTGAGGCAATATCTCAGAGAGGAGGTGAGACTTCATGGAGTCCCAAGGATGATAATTTCTGATCGATATCCTTGTTTTAACTCATGGGTGTCGAGAGGTCTCCAGCATGATTTTTGAACTCATCTATGCCTTAGCACAACTTTTCATACTCAAACGGATGGTTAGACAGAGAAAACCATCCATAATCTCAATGAAATGTTAAGCTATTGTGTATAGGATTTTAGAATCTCATGGATGAGGCACTAAACTTTGGTGGAGTTTTCTTAAAATAATAGTATTCAATCAACCATCGACATGGATCTATTCGAAGCCTTGTATGGCCGATCTGGCCCTTCTCCTTTGTGCTAGACTGGGGTCAGAGGGTCTGCTATTCTCAGACTAGAACTATTTATGAATACAACAGAGATTCTTCAGGTCATTCAAGAGAAGATGAAGACAGGGAAAGATCATAAAAAATAACATGTCGATCAAAGGAGGAGACCCTTAGAGTTTGATGATATGGATCATGTGTTTCTAAAGGTGACTCCACATCATGGGCAGTGAATGTTTTGTCATGGGAGTAAGCTTTCTCCTCGGGTTGTTAGGCATTTCGATGTGTATGTTTGTGTTGGAGCTGTGGAGTATCGAGTAGCACTTCCCCACACAAATGAGTCAGATACACGATGTTTTCCATGTATCGCAACTTCGTCTTTATCTTCATGATGACTCTCACATCATTGGTTGGGGAGATATTTATGTTTATTATGATGTGACCATTGAGGAGAGACCTGTGGAGATCCAAGACCGCAACGAGAAGGTGTTGCAAGAGTGTTCTATTACCTTGGTTCATGTCTTGTGGTGACGTGATCACATGGAAGTGAGTACATGGGAACGCGAGTCACAGATACATTCTCATCTCCTAGAGTTGTCTGATGCTTAAATCTTTTCATGTATCGATGTAGCCTTTGTGGTTTTTGACCTTTCATGTTTATAATATGGTTTTATTTTGTTTCTTATTGTGGCTTGCTATCTTTTAAGAGGTATCGCTATTGGTGGTTGTTTAGACCCCATTTCATTTTCCCTTGAGGTGGGTTTTGAATTCTCGAGTTCGAGAATATTTTGATAGGTATTTGATGGAATGGCTCAGACCACTCTAGTCTATTCTATTTTGAAAATCAGGTGTATGAAGTATTTCGGTAGGTTAAGGTGATATATCCCCATCACTTTGGAAAACATCCATTTTTGTTAATAGTTCCAAAGGTGAGTTTCCAAGAGTGACCTTGTTCTTTTTCCAAATTATGACTTCATGAACAGTGTTTCCAGAATGGTGAGGTTCCAATGGTGACATTTTTTCTTTCCCAAATTTTGAGTTCATTTCCAGTGTATTCAAAACGGCGAGGTTTCAATGGCAACCCTCTTCCAATGCCAAATTTTGAGTTCAAGAATAGTGTTTCTTGAACTGTGAGGTTCCATTGGTGAGGTTCTAACGGTGAGGTTCCTGAACAGTGTTTCCAGAATCGTGAAGTTCCAATAGTGATGTTCATGAATAGTGTTTTTCTTTTTCCAAATTTTGAGATAATGAACAGTGCTTCAAGCTTCCTATAGTTTGAGTTCTTTAAGGTTTCCTTTAAAGAAAAATGAATTTAAAGCCTTATTTTAAGGACCCTATGGCTACTTCAAAGGCCCTAAATCCGATATTAATTTCTCATAAGCCTCGGTATGTTTTTACTTGGTCAAACAACATGGTTTAACGTGATACAATTTTAATGGAGAACATAGTGTTTCTTACACCACTACTCTGTTAAATCTTCCAAAGGGTTGATATATCTTTCTCCCCAGTTCATCCTCCTTATTCTTAGGTGTAAGATGATCTAACATCCAATTCCTTTTCATAAGAGTTATGAAATCAAACAATCATCCTAGGACTTTTTTTTATCTATTTTGATGCTACCATGAAATATCAACCAGTCTTTGAAATAAGGATTGATCTAACTTCATTTTTTCAGGTTTATCTCCTTATTTATCCTTTCTCTTTTTATGGAATTTTACCAATTGTTCCTAATGGGATTTTCTTGGGTGTTCGTTGATGTAGTGGTGTCTCTGCATCCTCTGGTGGATACAATAGTCATAGGGGAAGAGATCTTAACTCATTGTGTGGCTTATTCTCATATAAAGAAAGACAAGAACTGTTTAAGTTAAGGGATTAATTACTTATTTTTTCTATTATGTGCAACTATATAGTGAGAATGCTTTATCCCACTAGATCATATTGAAATTGGCATAATAAATATTTGAATCAGATAAATAAATTGAGATTGATTGTATGTTATTGCCTATTGTTTTTATATATTTTGAGATATTTATGATATCTTGTTTATATTTTCTATTCTCGATGGAAATTGGTAAAGAACATAAAGCCAGAACTAATTGATAATTGTTTGGATAATGATAAAGAGGAAGGTAAATGAATCTGGTTCCTTGTGTTATAATTTATTGTTAAACAAATTTATACAGTAAGTATTTTTAATTATTTGTGATATCTTACTGATTAAGATTACCAAATTTGGAACCTAAGAAAAATAAATCTGTTAATCCATGATGGATTAAAGAACTAGTTGTTTGATAAAAGATAATTCATTGTTGGGTTCTAAGTTTCCCTATTGCTTGTTTAAGGGCCAAGATCCTAATTGGTATGATGGTTGTTATCCTGCTTCTTGTGTTGTGATATGAGCCTGGAAGGATGTTTTGATATGCGGGGGAAGTGAATCCGATTGGTTATGGATGGAGATGACACACAAAGTGGTGATATACATTAGTTTATGCATGTGGGTGTCAGAGAGGACACCAGAGATGATGGAACTAGGTGGATGTGAATGTTTTTATCCTTGATTTTTATTTGATTGGATATATTCGTTACTTTCCCCACTGCTCAAGGTAGATAGTCTTACTTAACCTTCTTCCGAAAGGGCCGAAGATGCATGAGGTATTCCACATGCTTTTTGTGTCTAGAATCTCAATGGAGGATGGGTATATTCTCTTTCTATAAGAGGAAAAGACTCAATGGGTATTTATATACTCACTGTGTTGAGCCACCTTGTGTTTAGTAGCATATAATATTTTTCTAGAATTCCCAGGTATATGGGAAGGTAATGATGAAAATAAATAATTGAATAAATGATGTTAAACCATGGGGTTGGAGCTTGCTGGAATAAAATGTTGAGGTTGCAATTTTAAAGTGATAGTGGACTTTGGGTGTGATTCTAATGAAATTTAATATGGAAATGGTAATGGTAAATTAAATTTTAAAGAATTAATTAATGTAAAGTCAAACTGATAAAAAAATGGATTGAAGTAATGTAATAAATCTATTTAAATGGTTGTGTACTTATAGGATACCAAGTCATATAAGTGGTAGCCTTGAGTGTGAGAGAAGTTAGCTATAGTTGAGTCTATGAATAGGTTATTCCCATATTGTAGTTGTAAGGTATAGCAGATTCTATACTTTTTTTGTTTCTATATGCTACTCCAAACCATCAGTTAGGGAAACTGGCACGCTGAGGATTCTAAACCCTAGGGGGTGTTTCCCCCAACATTCTAGTGGGAGGATGGATGGCTGACTATCCCCTTTGGCACCGCCCTATTCTCTTGGTAGTTACTTGTGCTGATAAGAACAATGGTTAGTTTTCCCCATATCTGTGTGTAGAGGGATGCAATGTCTTTTGGTTATTCACACACATATATTCTGTATATAGTATCATATGGATTACTATAGGTGTAACGTGTATAGGATGTGATGGCTAGATGATCTATACTCGGTCTATGATATTTAATGGCTTGAGGTATAATATCCGACCTATGGTACACGTTATATGAGCTATGGTGGATCCCATGAACTACCTTATTATATTCTCATTTGGACGTGGTGGTTTGGTTGCATGAGGTGCATATTCTGGTTCTTCTCCCATGTTTTTGCGGGAAAGCCTTTTTGGAGAGAGATGCATAGGATCTGTGACACTAGGGAAAAGAAGCAAACCAGTGGGGAAGTAGTAGCAGGGTGCTATTGATATTCATTATTATATTATATAATTTGTATGTGTTTCATGGTGAGAGTATCCATGGTGAGTCTTGGAAAATAGTATACATGTTAAGGGGATGATTTTGTTTCACTTGTTGTTCACAGTGCTTTAGCATGCTTTTTTTACATTTTCATGAGAGGCTTCTGGGAGGACCCAAATGAGTATACTGTTATACTCCCCCAATGTATATATAAATTATTTTCAGGTCAATTTGAGTAGGTTGGAGATCAAGATGGTTTCTACTAGATTGGGGTTGGAGGAGTTGTTTGGGCATGTGGTTGCTGTTGTTTTTAATTTCTTTTGGGTACTTCTAGTTTTCCCCATCCAGTTGTAGTAGTATTGCATGAAACTTCATATGTGCACTTGGTTTTATTTTATATTTCAGACTGATTTGGAGTTGGTTTGTGTCTATCAAATCTATCTCTTCTGTATGTGTTCTCTTAGAAGCTAATGCCTCCCATCTGTTTGTTTACTATACCCATAGTGCTAGTCACCAACCCGGGGCCTACTGGTGGTGGGACTCTGGGGTCATTATCTCCCATCTCAAATTGCTGGACAAGGAGGGGTACACTTTGTGGGGAAGTGGTTATGATAGAGAGGTATCAAAGGTCCGGTTGATGGATAAAATTATGTTTGGAGTTAGTCACAGGTGAGGTTGCATGGGTTGGTAGGGAAAAAGTGACAACCATGATTATTAAGTGATGTAAACTCTATAAACTGGCTGAGACATAGGCATTTCGGCCTCCTATTATCTAATTAATAGACCTTTAATTCTACAATGGATACTAAATTCGGTGATACTAGTTGAAGTGTAGAGACCCAGGAAAGGATCATGCGTCATTCTTATTTGTTCTTGTTTTTGAAAGGGTATACCTTGGGATAGGTTAACCTAAAAAAAATAAAAGAAAACAATTAATTATTTAATCTCGGGTCTTCCATATTCCAGGTTTAGGATCACAAACGGTTTTTTATTTTACATTTATAGCACCAGGTTGACATCCTCGTCAGGATCTCATAGAAGATGTCTAGTAGGATGGGTTTGCAGATTTCCATAGTATAGAGGATTACAATGATGACACTAGGAGGAGGACACTCTAAGAGGTTCAGCCCCTGAGTCTATAGAACTACGGGGGCTCCATTTGAGATGCAGTCACGAAAGACTATTTAGAGGAGGTTTAGATAGGCTTCATTTTGATATGTTATTAGAAGAAACACTAGGTGTCCTTGGTTGTGATGATGTTGTGTGGGGAAGTGAGGAAATAATGGTTCTTGTTCCCTGGGGATCATGAGGAGTCGGAAATCTCATTTGAGGAGTTCTGAGACATGTTTAGAGTCGAGTTTATTTCTTCGACAGCAAAGGTGCCCAGTCGCCAGGAGCTTCTTACCCTTCGACAAAGGATCTCTAGTGTGGGAGATTTTGGAATCAATTTCAGGAACCTTTTACGATATTCTTCGGACCTGTTTCTAGATGAGGAAGCCAGGGTGAGTCATTTTCAAGAGGCTTTACATATAGAGATCCAGTTCTATGTCACCCCATTTATTTTAAGACATATCTTGAGGTGTTGGCAAGGTAATATGTCATCAAGAGGACTTTGGAACGAACTAGATCATCACGAGAGGGGAGTCATCATTAATCCTTAAAAAGTAAAGTCGTGGTCTGGGTTTCTCGGTTTTTAGGGTAGTAGAGCTTCTGTTCAGACAGAGGTAGGTCCCATCCCTCAACATCTCATTTATCTAGGGGCATCAGCTCTCAGTCCTACGTGAATAGATCATACACTTATTTTTCTTATGGTGGTCGAGGTCACCAGTAATGAGAGTTCTCGACCGTTCAGAGAAGTCATCATGCACCAGGTGTTGTACTCCAGGTTCCTCCATTGAGGCGGTTTTATTAGTGGCAGCAGTACTAGGTTGCACCAGCATTAGATCAACAGAGGGTAGATAGGGTAGGTATTAGAGATCCCTGTGATTCTCCCTGTCCTTAGAGAGTAGAACTCGACCATGGTGGTGGTCATCATCAGGGACATATAGGTCGTGGAAAAGGTTGTGGTCATCTTAATGCTTTAGCGTTGCCATCTCCAGGTGATCCAGACATCATTCGAGATTCCCATTTCTTATTTTATACCTTGGTGTATGGATTTTTTGATTTATGATCAACACACTCATTCATATCACCAACCATTTCCCAAGCATTAAGACTATAGGTAGAGAGGTTTTCAGTGCCCTTGGTGTTGACTATGCAGGTTAAAGATCGATCTGACATGTTGGATGTATGTAAAAAATATGAGCTACTATTGTGTATCATCTCTCTTGGGAAAATTTCATATGTCTATGAATACAACCATAAGATGCCATCCTCAGCATGGATTGGTGGTATTCGGTGCAGGACATCATGGATTACATAAGAAAGAAGGTTGTTTTCTTCAATGCGGATGGAGAGACGATGGTGTTTGTTGGCGAGTGATATCCTTGGATGGGTAATAGGTGTGTTCCATCCTTATCATCCATGATGGCCGAGATAATGTTGAGTTCTTCAATGGTTCAACAATTGGTGTTTCTTAGGGAAGTAGAGGAGTACCCTGATGTCCTTCTAGAAGAGGTTGTAGCATTACCCAAAGGATGAGAGATCGAGTTTGGGATCGAGCTACAACCAGGAGAGTCTCATATATCTATATCTCCATATAGTGTAGAACCTTATGAGATACGATAGCTATGTATACAACTTGATGGTCTGTTATAGTGCAGTTTTGTTTGGCTGACTGTGTCACTGTGGGGTGCACCTGTTTTGTTTGTAAAGATGGCTGATGGTAGTTTTCGGTTATGTGTCGATTATCATCGCTTAAAAAAAGAGACAATAAATAATATCTATCCTTTCCCATGGATTGGTGGTTTATTCTATCAACTAAATGGTAAATGTTGTCTCCCAAATATCAACTTGTAGTCAGGATATCATCAGATGCCTGTGAAGGATGAGGATATCCCGAATATTGCGTTTCAATGTTGTCATGGGCATTATGAGTTCGTTTTAAGGATGGTTGTCATGAAAAATGCTCCACATGTGTTCTCAGGATTGATGAACATTGTGTTCCATGAGTTCCAAGACAAGATTATTGTAGTTTTGATCGGCTAAATCCTTGTGTACTCTATATCTAAAGAAGATCATGCAGAGCATCTACACACCATTTGGAGAGTTCTTAGCCAACATCAGTTGTTTGGGATGTAGTCGAGGTGTGAGTTTTGGGCTTGAGAATTCCATTTTAAGGGGCATGTGGCCTCCCAACAGGGATTAGATGTGGATCCATCGACGATATAAGTGGATGTGTCTAGAGAATTACCAATGACTGTGTCACAGGTGAACAGTTTCCATGGTATCACATGATACTACAAGAGGATTGTAGGCGATTTATCTTCAGCTGCGACTCCTCTGACAACGTTGACTAGGAATGATCAGGCGTTCATATGGACTAATCGGTGTCATGAAGCATTAAAGTATCTAATGGAGAAGTTAGTAAGTGCTCCAATTGATTTTCATTAATTCGAGGGATTTCAGTTTGATGTTTTCTTTGATGCTTTGCATTTGGGGTTCAGTTGTGTTCAGATGCACTAGAGATCAGTTGTTTCTTATGGGTCTCAGCAGTTACGTTCCCATGAATAGAAATATGTCTCCCATGATCTTGAGATGGTATCCATAGTGTTTGCTCTGATGTTGTGGAGACATTACTTCATTGCTAAGTTCTTTGTGGTTTTCACCGTTCATAAGAGCATGAGGTAAGTTTTCTCCCAACGTGACTTGAATTTATGACAACATCTGTGGATGTTGTTCTAATAGAATTTTTTTTGAAATATCTTATACACTTGGAAAGAGGAATGTTGTACCAAATGCGCTGAGTCAGAAGTCACGTAGTAAGGTAGTGCGTTAATCTGGTGACTTTTCGATATTAATGAAAGAAATTTCATCATTACATCATGATATGAGAGAAGTTGGAGGCATAGGTTGCCTTTATCAGATGATAGTGTAGTCATCTCAGGTGCAGAAGGAGGAAGGGTCCTAGTTAGGGGATCTAATGGTGGAGGTCTAGAGGGAACGAGTTGTTTGTGGTGAGGCCTTTGATTTTTGGTCTGACGATGAACAACATCGACTGTTATATCATGGAAGGCTATTTGTTACTTTGACAATGATCAATATGGTTCTAAGAGGGTTCCATAGTTCTCCATTAGTGATGCATCCTGGAATGACAAAGATGTACCGAGCCTTGATGAACCAATTTTGATGGCTTGGGCTAAATAATGTTGTTGCATAGTTTGTGTCTAAAAATTTGGTCTACCAACATATAAGGCTAAACACTAGGTTAGTGGTGGTATGATCCATCCATTAGATGTTCCTTAGTGGAAGTGGTAGGTCATCTCAATGGACTTTACTACTTGTTTACCTCAAGTTCAGGGAGGACATGATACTATTTCGGTGGTAGTGGATCATTTAACAAAATCAACCAACATCATAGAAATCAAAGATTCTTGATCAGTGGATGTTTTGTAAAGGTTGTATCTAGATAAGGTGGTGAGACTTCATGGAGTCAAAAGGTCGATAATTTCTGATCAAGATCCTCGTTTTACATCTAGGGTGTGGAGAGGACTCCAACATGATTTTGGTTCTCATCTATGCCTTAACAATGCTTTTTATCATCAAATGGATGGTCAGACACAGCGAACCATCGAGACTCATGATGAAATGTTACACTCATGTGTCCTAGATTTTGGAGGTTCGTCGATGAGGCACACACCCTTGGTGGAGTTTGCTTACAAAAATAGATTTCACTCCCCCGTTGGTATAACACCATTTGAAGCCATTTATGACTGAACATGCCATTATTAGTTGTCCTGGACTGGGGTCGGAGAGTAAGAAATTCTCAGACCGTAACTAGTGGAGAATACAATAGAGATGGTTCAAGTGATTCGTGAAAGGATGAAGACAGCACAAGATCGTCAGAAGTAATTTGCTGATCAAAGGAGGAGACACATAAAGTTAGATGTTGGAGATAAAGTCTTTCTGAAGGTGACTCCCCATCTTGGGAAGTGAATGGTTTTTCATGGGATAAAGAATTCTCCCAGATTTTTTGTGCCTTTCAAGGTGTTAACTTAGTTTCGAGATATGGTGTAATGATTATCACTTCCCCCGTAGACGAGTTGGATGCATGATGTTTTCTATGCATCATAGCTCTGCCTAAATCTTCATGATGACACTCACGTCATCGATTGGGGAGAGATCATTGTTGATGATTATGTGACCTGTGAGGAGCGGCCTTGGGAGATCAATGACCACAAAGAAAAGGTGTTGCATGGGCATTCTATTCTCTTGGTTCATGTCTTGTGGTGACACGATGGAATGGAAGAGAGTACCTGGGAACGTGATTCATAGATATGTGCTCAGTATCCAGAGCTGTTTAATGTTTAACACTTTTCATGTATTAATGTATCCTTTTTGGTTTTAGACCTTTCATGTTTATAATATGGATTTCTTTCGTTGCTTCTTCTGGCCTGCTCTTATTTGATAGGTATCTCGATGGGTGGTTATTCAGACCATGTTCTGTTTTCTCATTAAGTGGTTTTTGAATTCTCGAGGACGAGAATATTTTGAGAGGTATATGATTTAATGGCCCAGACTTCACTGGTCCATTCCTTTGTAAAAAACTGGTGTATGAGGTGTTTCGAGAGTTCAAGGTGACTTATTCCCAACACTTTGAAAATTTTCCATATCTGTGAAAAGTTCCAATAATTAGGTTCCAACAGTGACATTTTTCTTTGACAAATTTTGAGTTCATGAATAGTGTTTCTAGAATGGTGAGGTTCTAAAGGTGACCTTTTTCCATCACTATATTTTGAGTTCATGATCATTGTTTCTAGAATGGTGAGGCTCCAACAGTGACCTTTTTTCTTTTCTATGTTTTGAGTTCATGAACCGTGTTTCCAAACTGCTGTGGTTCCAATGGTGTGGTTCCGATGGTGAGGTTCAAGAATAGTGTTTCTAGAATGGTGAGGTTCATGAATAGTGTTTTTCCTTTTCCGAATTTCATGTTTGTGAACAGTGTTCCAGCTACCAATAGTTTCACCCCTTTAACATTTCCTTTGACATAAAATACATTTAATACCTTGTTTTGAGAACTCCAAGTCTGATTCAAAGGCCGTAACTCCTATATTAATTTTTCCTAAGTCTTGGGATGTTTTTACTTGGTCAAACCGCGTAGTTTAATACAATCCTATTTTAATAGAGAACCAACCGCATCTTAAACCACTTCTCCATTAAATATTCTATGGGAATGATATATCTTCCTCCCATGTTTTTTCTCTTTTTTCTCGAGTATAAGATGCTCAAATATCCCATTCCTTTATGTAGGAGTTGTGCAATCATACTTTCCTCTTAAGATTTATTCCGCTCTATTTTGATGTAACAAAGCTATATTGGTTAGTATTTGATATAATGTACTATCTATCTTCATTATTTTAGGTTAATGTCCTTCATTATCCTTTCCCTTTTTATGGAATTTTACCTCCTTGTTCCATCTGGGATTTTCTTCGGTGTTCTTCTATGTGGGGGTGTCTCTACATTCTCTGGTGGATACAGTTGTCACAAGGTAAGAGATCGTAACCCGTTGTGTTGATCGTTTTTGTATAAACCATGTCAAGAACTGTTTGAGGTAGGGTATTCATTGCTTCTCTTTTCAGATATGTGCAACTCTAGAGTTAGAATGTTTTAACCCACTCGATCACAATGAAATTGGACGAATAAATATTTGTAACAGATAAATAAACTGAGATCGATCATATTTTATTTCCTCTTTTTTTTTCTAAATAGTGTGAAATCTATGCAAGCTTACATAGATTTTACATTATCGAAGGAAATTGGTAAAGAAAGTAAAGCATGAATTAATTGATAATTGTTTGGATAAATATAAAGAGACATGTAAATTAATTTTCTTCCTCTTGTTCAAATTTTATGTCAATCAAATCTCTGTAGTAATCATGTTTAATTATTTATGATAGATTACTAATTTGGTTTCCTGAATTTGGATCCTATGAAAAAAAATATAGTAATTAAATAAGGATTAATGAAATGGTTGTCTGATAAAAGACAATTTTTTGCAGGGTTATGAGTTATCCTCTTGCATGTTTGTGGGCTAAGGGACCAATTGGTTTGATGGTTTTTTTCCTACTGCTTGTGTAGTGATGTGAGCTTGGAAGGATGTTCTGATATGTGGGGGCAGGGAGGCCGATTGGTTATTGATGAAGATGATACCTAGAGTGGAGAGATGCATCAGTTTTTGCATGTGGGTTTTAGAGAGGATATATGGGATGATGGAACATGTTAGATGTGAATGTTTGGATTCTTGATGTTT
Source organism: Viscum album (assembly GCA_963277665.1). Taxonomy (NCBI): domain Eukaryota; kingdom Viridiplantae; phylum Streptophyta; class Magnoliopsida; order Santalales; family Viscaceae; genus Viscum; species Viscum album. The sequence goes on along the minus strand of OY728119.1, from coordinate 1,726,034,711 downwards.
CATTGATTGGTAATCTTCTTTACTTTCCCCACTTTTCATGGAAGCTAGACTTTCTTACCCATCTTCTAATAGAGGTGAAGAACAGTGAGATAATCTACATGCTTTCTGTGTCTAGCATCTCAAGGGAGGATGGGTCTATATTCTTTCTATAGGTGAAAAAGACTCGATGGTTAGTTATCTAGTCACATTGTTGAACCCCCTTGTGTTTAGTAGCATTGAGTGTTTTTCAGGAATTCATAGGAATATAGGAATGTAATTATGTAAATAAATAATTGAATAAATGATGTTAACCCATGAGGTCGGATCTTGATAGAATGAAATGTTGAGGATACAAATTTAAAGGGACTGTGGAATTTGGTTGTGATGATAATGAAATTTAATGTGGAATTGTTAATGGTTAATTAATGATTAAAGAATTAATTAATGTAATGTGTAACTTATAGAAAAAGGTGAATGAAGTAATGTAATAATGATCTTTAAATTGCTGTCTTCTTATAAGATATCAAGTCTTAGATGTGGCAGCCGAGAGTCCGAGAGATGTTAGTTGCTGTTGTGTGTAAGACTTGGTTATGCCCATAGTGTGGTTGTGAGCTATAGTATATTCTGTATTTTTTTTGTTTCTATATTCCAATCCACCCTATCAGTTAGGGAATTCGACAACCCTGGTATTCTCAGCCCTCGAGGGGTGTTTTACACAACAATAATGTGGGGGATGGATGGATGACTACCCCCTTTTGGCCACACTCTCTTCTCTTGGTGGTTAATTTTGCTGATAGGCATGGTGGTTAGTTTTCCCCATATTAGTGTGTCAAGGGCTGTAATGGCTTTTGTGTTTTCAGACACATATATTCTGGATACAGTATCATATGGACTACCAAAGGTGTAACGTGTATAGGCTATGATGGATTGAGGATCATTACCCGGTGTAAGGGTTGTAATGAATTAAGGTATAATACCCAACGTATGATACACGTTATACGAGCTATGTTTGCTCCTGTAAACTACCTTGTTACATTCTTGTGTGGATGCAGGGATTTTTGTTGCACAAGGTGCATGTTTTGGTGCCTTGCCAAGGTGTTTGTAGGAAATCCTTTTTGGAGGGAGATTCATAGGACGTTCAAAGTTGGGGAAATGCAGCAAAATATTGGGGAATTTTTAAAGGGGTACCCTTGATATTATTTATAATATTATATACTCTTGTATGAGTTACATGGTAAGAGTAAACATGGTGAGGCTGGGAACATAGTATACATGTTTAGGTGAGGAGTTAGTTTCACTTGTTGTTCACTATGCTTTAGCATGATTTCTTTACTTTGGAATGAGAGGCTTTGGGGAGGATCATACCGAGTATACTTTGATACTTACCCTATGTATATATAATCTTTTTGTTAGGCCACTTGGAGTTGGATGGGGATCAAGATGGTTTCTACTAGCATTGGGTTTCAGGAGCTATTCGGGCTTGTGTTTGCTGTTGTTTTTACTTTCTTTTGGATACTTACAGTTTTACCCTTTTAGTTGTAGTAGTTTTTAGGACATTACATATGTGCACTTGGGTTTTCTTTTTTTATTTCAGTCTGAGTTGGATATTGTTGGTATTTATCTTATCTCCCTATTCCTCATGTGTTCTCTTAGAGGGTAATGCCTCCCATCTATGTTTATACTATATCCTTGGTGCTAGTTTCCATCCCGGGGCCTACTGGATGCGGGACTCGGTGGGTCATTATCTCCCTTCACACATTGCCGGCCCAAGAGGGATACACATTGTAGGGAAGGGGCCATGACAAGTAATGTTTTTTATTAAAATATTTTCCAGGATATTTTATCAAATATATTAATTAATATATAAAGAAAATATTTCAGTAATTATTATTTACATGATTAATTGTTTTCATAGTAAAATTATTTTTTTTCAGCATCATATATGTTAATTTATAGAAGGTTTTCAAATATCGTATTATAATTATAAAATATAGAAATATATTATATTAAAATAATTTTGATTGAAATTAATTTTTAATGTTATAAATTATTTATCAAGGGTAAAATTATTTATGTTAAAAGATCAAATATGAAAGTAGATTTCATAAAACGGTATCTATTTTATAAAAATGTAGTTTTTGAGGTGATTTTAAACCTTGACTCACATTAATTATTTTTTTTTAATTTTATTCACATCAAAAATTGGATAGGAACTTTATTTTACTGAAATAATTTCGGTGACTCCAAAAACTACAATTATCATCACTTTTAAGAGGGTAACATCTTCACCACTTCAAGGATCACATGTCATTGGAAAATATACCTACAAATGTCATATTTATTTCTTCCTAGAATTATCTTCCACATAAAAAAATTATTTTCACCATTTGATGGAGTAAAATTTTCATTTAAATTTGACTATTCAATGTATAAATCATGTCCCCAATGTCACAGTTGTGAAATACATAGTTTTTAATTTAATTATCAAAATAAAAAATTTTTATACACAAACTAATATAACTATATTCAAATCCTGAATATAATTTTATGATATTATATTAATGGTATTATCATTTACAATTAATATAACCCATCCATTAGGGAAAAAACAATCATCACGGCATTCTACTGGCCATGGTGAAGGCTTGGATTAAATACAAATATTCTTTCATCAGTAAAATATGGTTATATTGAAATGATAATCAATGAATTCAATGTGACAAATTTCATGGTGATTGAGGATTCTATTTTACGATGAATATAGTATTTCAAGTAATTGATTATTGAATTGGTTTTCATACAGAGTGTTGTAAATTCTTGTATGTTTGATGAGTTGTTAAGGAGAAACTATTCAATGTGGGGTTTTTAAATTTAGATGATGGGATAGATAGGATGTAGGATTATTCATATCATATTCACTTTTTAATATTGAAAGAGGAGATAATGGGGAATTGGTCCAGTCTGACTAAATCTAGGTACACTCATCATACCTATGTGTGATCCATCTTTCTCCCTATTTAATTTCGAGATATCCATTCCTAATCATGGGTTAATAGTTAGGTACATAGTTCATTCTATTTAAATTATATATTTCTAAAGGGAGTTTCCTCATCAATTTATATCCCAATAAAAAATGTATCATGAAATTGGAAAATTTAGAATCATGATTATGTAATAATTTTAATCTATGTTGACTAATCATAAACATTTACTCATAATGTTGATTTATGTACTACTGAGTATAATCATTAATTAAAATTTGATAATGAGAATATTTGTGATTTTTATGGTGTTTTAAAAAAATATAAAATTCTTATAATTCTTATTTAATAAATTCATCTTTTCTTTTCTATTTTTTCAATCATTTTGGTTTTTAAAAGTTAGAATGTATGAATAAATTATAGATTCATAAAAATAAATAAAGGAAAGTAATTCAAACTAATACCTAAAATTGTAATGATTTGATCATTTTTGAAACTAGGTTGATTGGGGAAATGTCCCTAGACCCTCCGATGTTTTGGATTAAAAATAATAGGTTTCGTCATATATTCAAGTTCTTGGCCAACATTTGATCATTACTTATTGTTCATTATTCCCAATCACTACACACTATTGAATGTTTAACCTATCCATTTGGTTTGAAACCATTTATATAGCCCCTAAAAACGTTGGGATATGCTATCCTAATGATTTCATGAACCATTGTCATGTTGAACATAAAAATATAAATATACCAATAGTTTTTATAAAATAGTTGGTATAGTATGTCTCTAGTTACTCTATAACAATGGGTATAGAAAAATAGTTGGTATATATAAATACTAATGGTTCAAGACCTATGGTATAAATACTATCAAACATACCTGTATACCAATGGTATAGAGAACCATTGATATACACTCTTCACCTATGACCATAATGCATAATTGTATACCAGTAGCTCAACTAAATTTTTTATATCACCTTCTCTTTAGAAAACAATATAGGTTCATCATGCACCCCTTCCTGGCTTACAAAACCTATAAACCTGAATCCACATATAATCATGAATGATTTGAATCTGAGTTCCTATCAGAATTCATAATGAAAATATATTATTGGGTATTATAAAACGATCAATAAAAATATATTTTCTGTGATAATTGGAATATTTAATAAACAATTGCATTTTAATGAAAACTATTCACCTAATTTTTAAACACTTTATCTATCAGAAATATGGAACTGATGTTGAAAATGGTAAAATTTCTTATATCATTTTGGGATTTAATAGTGACATTGTGGTATATATGATTTTCAATATTTGTTCTATCGAGATAGTAGTGGAGGTATATATTACTCTATTATATATTAGTAGATATGTCTATTTGTCTATCATTTATGCATGGATCATCTAAAATGAATCGTTTGGTAGGAAATCCTTAAAGTGTTTTGATGCCAAGGTTATTTTGATGATGCTATTTTTAAATTTTTTGACCACTAAATACATGCATGTTAGAAGAATACATGAATTTCATATGCGGTGGGAATGGATGAATTCAGTGTGATGAATATACTTGAATATTTAATGTGAGGGATACCAAAAATATATTTTAGTACCTATTACATCTCTGGTAGGACATAGTTATAGGGGCACTATTTTCTTATGAAGTGGGATTATATCTATAATGATATATAATCATTATCATTTAGTGTGGACTGTGAATGAGATATATTTCGGTCTATATTTTTTTTCATTATAATATTATTATGATTGGATAGTATATGTTGTTATGTTTATTTTAATTAACTTGTTTTTATTGATTGTTTGTGTGGAGATATTTTATCCATGGAGTCAACTCACGAATCTAGAAAACTATTCTAATCATTATTTGTCCACCCTAAATGTATACAAGGGTGTTGTCTGTGCCTATTTCAATCTCGATTGTTATGTATTAATGGTGGAAGATTATTTTAGGTAAAATATTCATAATATAAATGGTTGATATTTAAATAGTGTTTTTATTATAACGATCAAACTTGTGTAACCAGAATTACCTCTTATATGTATTTTATTTTGGTTATTTATAACTAGTAATCAAGTATGTTTTATATATTATTGTAGAACTATTATAATAACCATACCCAATAAATCATAGCTATTAAACCACACACTATTGTACTCTCTAGGTATTTGAATTGACCACTGGTTTTGGTCCTCACACAATTTAATACCTCTAATGAATAATACCTATATACCATTGTTCCCCTCATAATTAGTGTACCTGATGATATTAAATCATTTTTAGGGTCCTCCAAATTTTATTCTTACTAATTCTGAGATATTGGATGCATAATCCCTCCATATATTATTTCTATTAGATTTGTTTGTCTTCTAGAAGCCCTTGGTAATGACTTTTAACAAGGCCATCCATGGATTTAGGGGGATTCAGATTTCACATAGTGGTAGAACTAAATTACTCTTTGAAAATTCTAATCAATTTACACAATGATTAAAACTTGAGAACATTTTTGTCTTCCGCCCATATTTTTTTCCATTCAATAAATTTATACAATCACATATAGTCTTTCAAATAACTTTTGAGGAAAGATTATCCCTCTCAATGGTTTTGTTAATTCTTTGTACTCCAACACGCCCTTTTAAAAATGTTACAATCCGTAGGGTGATTGGAAACATGATTATGAATTTTCTAGTTTTAGAACATATAAGTAAATATTTCTATCATCATATCACCATGTGAATATGAATGGATGTTGAAATATTTAACCCCCCATTAAATTATAACTAAGATTAAATGGAATGCTAGTATGTGTACAAACAAGTGTTTAACCTCTGTACATTATCATTATTTTTCTAACTCTACATCAAACAAGGTCATTTGGCTAAAATGTGACACCAGAACAAGAATCACTTTCAAGTTCGAATCAATGATAAAAAATGAAATGATCATATTGTTTACTTGATTGATTTCACTAATAATAATGTCTCTTAATATAGCCTATCATATTATAGGATTTATTGAATCATGATTGAATTTTCATTGAAAACCCCATCCAAAAATGCTTCATCTCTTTTTTGTGAGAGATTTAGTCTCATAGATATGGACATTTGACCAATATTGAAGAACTTAATCTCCTATATCCCATCAAGATACAGACTATTTAAATAATATATCATGAGTTCCATTATGATTTAGTTGGTATATATATATATTTTACTGTTTAAATTTTTTATTATATTGATGCTAAGGGTATTAAATATATGTTAGAGATAGTTTGTCTCAAGATACATAATTTTTCTCATATAGTTGGAAGCATAAAAAATAGTTAATAGTGATATAAATTAATTATAAAATGTAATTAATTAATGGTAAAGGATTCTAGGGAGGTTAATTCCTGAAATTGTATGTTTTCCATAGTTTTTATCCAAATGACCAGAAGATATTATAAGGGAAGCTCTTGCTGAGGGAACTAAAAGAAATTATATTTCTTTCATAACATCTTCTGATTCTAAGGTGGATAGGTCATCTATGATATATATCCATCCAAATAAATCAATTCATGGATAGGTGATTTTGACATAGGGGGATACCTCATCAATTAGAAAAAATCTAGTAATTGAAATACTATTTAAATTTACCAAGGCTAATTTTTACTACATCGAAAGGTGTGGCTACCTATAATGGGATACTTTTGAAGACTCCTACACTAGGGGATTCATGAATAAGAGGTAACTTTTATCCCAATAAAGATGTTGGGAATGAAAATAAAAAGGGATTTTATGTATATTTGATAGATATGAATCCTAAAAATTAAATCATAAATATGGGACCATTGTATGATTATGAAGATATTGATGAACATATGAAAAACAACATAATAATAGAGGTTGAAGAAGACTAATCATCTCTAGTAAAAATTAAGTGTGGAAGAGAGAAAATTTATTTGTTAATGCATAATAAATTCATTAGATTATACATTATCTTGTGGTTTGGAGATATTAAACGATTCAAAGGATGAAAAGTATTGAAGTTCATTAGAATGAAAATTTCTTGTGGATTTTTTCATTACATTTCTAAGATAATATAAACGATCTATTTAGTAAATTATCTATTTTCACTTATAGGGAACATGAAAAGGTTAATAAATGTCTTTATGAACTGTATCTTGATGATAATGGAATGATTAAATTGTTGGGGATCCTTAGTATTATGTCAGGGACAATATCCGATTATTACCCCCATAATTTTATAATCCCAATATAGAAGTGAGATTTTCTTATTTCATCCTATGATGATATGATTTAAATCATGAAAAAAGATTTTTATAATCATAGAATAACGAGGTCAACTTTATTTAATCCTAGATATGAAATAAATTTCCTATATATTCCAGTAAGATTAAATTATAATTTTTTATGATGGAATTCTTTTCCTTATTTTCTACTTTTTTGGATCATGCACAATTTATATTCATATTCATATTTTTAAATTAAAATTTCAATTTTTTGTACAAGAAATCTAAAAGTGCATGATCCTAATTAATAAAAATATTACTTTAGTATCGATATTTGGGATATATTTTTTTGTATTCATATTTTATATTGAATGTTTGATAATTAATTTAAATTATATTGCATGATTATTAATGATATCATCCTAATAGTTATGTATAAATTAAAGGTATCCAAATATTTTAGTAGATTCATCAATAATTATTGATTTTCCTTATCAAATTAAACATAAAAATGTTTATTTTTTGTTGATGAAATTTTCGATGTGAATTCTTTTTTCCAATTTCCTAGGATAGAATTTTGATTTTGGAAAATTTGAGTATTTTTTCGGATAGTTATAATCAATTTTATTATATGTCTATAGTATATAAATTCAAGATAAAGAACCATGAAAATATTTTTGGGGGAAAAATATTCATGAGAGAAGATATATTAGATGTCTCCTGACTTGGAAATCAAAGCATATGAATCATTGGATATAAAATATAAGAACATTAATTAACTAGATATAGGTCATGATTTTGCAATCCTAGGCTTTTTCCTGTTGTTCAATTTTTAAGATAGTATATGTGAAGTAGACTAATAGAGGTATTGAATTGTGAATATGGTCACAATACCTCCCTCATTATTCAATATTTTTAGGCCCTCCCATGGTTAATACATAACAATTAAATATTTAGAGTCTAATTTAGAAATATATATGATGGATTAAGGTGTATGGGATATACTGATTGGTTTTCAAAAGTGTATAGGTATTAATGAATCTACACTTGGGTATAATTTTTCCTATAAAAAATTAATTAAAACAATAATAGAAAATACAAATTATCATTATGTACGTCATATATACAGACAGAAGGAAACAAAAATATACAGAATAAACATTGTAAAGACAGAGAAAAAATGAAACACAAAAAGTAATCCCTCTACTACCCCGATCACCCTCCCCTATAAAGAAAACTTCATATACACCTCTATCTCCCTTCTGGCACCTAAAGAAGAATATAAATACCCTACTTATATCTAGATTTGTAAAGGGATTATGTGGATGATGCAATATATAAAATTAAAAAAAAAAAGTAAATTGTAATATATTTTTAACCTTTGACTATTCCAGTCACCACGCAACATATAAGAACCACATCACCCAATGGGTCAAATCATGTTCCTGCAATCAATGGTAAAACAATCCATGATTTGAAATGACACTATCAAATAGTACATTAATATTAATTAATAATAACTATTACTATTAATGTTATATAATTTTTTTGATAGAGTTTCATATTTTTTGGTTTTGATCAATACATGTTTGTTTGGGACATTTTTAGATGATGTATTTTTTCTTGATTTTTTATATATTTTCTCATAAAATTACATTCATCTGGGTTCTAATAGATTCATGTTAATTAAATTTGGTTCACATATGTCTTTTTTATTTTATTTTAGTTTATGTCAATTTCATAAATATATGATTTAATTCATAGTATTTTTTGAAATTTTTTAAAATTTTTTATTATATTTTTTCTTTTGTTTTATCCTATACACTGTGGATTTTTTGGTCCAACATTATTTAGATCAAAAAGTATTTGGTTTAATCTTCATAAAATTATTTCTATAGGTTTCCTATTGTTAAATTTGTTTCATTATGTTTGATGCAATCTAAATTAAGGATATTTAGGAGAGGTCTAGCAGGATTATACTAATTATGTATGATTCTCTTTTGTACAACATGATATGATTTGGTTTAGATCTAATAAGTTTTATTTTACTTTTTTATATAGGTTAATTTAATTTATTGTAGATTCATTTATTAATATTCATTTTTCCTCATTGTTGGACAATGTAATTGAAATTATTTTGGTTTTTCATACAGATTTTATATCATATTTCAATCAATTCAGTTTTTATGGGTTTATTTGGATTCATTTATTTTGGATAGTCTTTATATGATTCAGGTTAGTTTGATTTTATTTTATTTTCATTGATAAATCTCTATAAACACTTCATTTAATATCAAATAATTATTATAATAAATAAATATATTTATTTAGTATAAAAACATGGTTTGAAATACAAGAAATCAACAATTTTTTAAATTTAAATCTTAATGCATTATGGAACCCGCCTAAAACTCAAGGATATAAACATAGGAAGGCCGAAATATGAATCATCCACTTACCTCTTATATTAATATTCACCTTTTCATATATATATATAAGAACATCAATCCCCTATGTATGGATTTTCACATCCAAATATGGACAAGGGAATCCTTACATATATTCTTATACATGCATATACCCCTTCAACTAAAAAACATATGCATTTTCATATATATATATATATACATAATTAAAACTACCACCAATATGTATATTCATATCACCATGAGTGAATATATATAAATTATCAGGAAAATATATATGTTTCTTCTTACCTTTGAATAAATGTGAAAGTTGCCTTTGATAATGGTAACCCAAAACCACCGCAACAAGGTAAAAAATAATCTATAAAAACACAAATTCATGTAAATTTAAAAATGGTTGATTTGAAATGGAATAAAACATAACAAAAATACATTTTTTATTTTCAGTTTATAAAAAAACGTATTCTGAGATAGAACCACATATTATGATATAAATATGAGAGTCGACATAAAAATGGAAAGGAATGAAGTTTCTTTACTATCAATAGAAAATCGAAAAAAAACTACTGTGGAAAATAAGATGGATTAGTTTAGGCTAAGAGGATGATTGGAACAATTTATTGCTAGTGTAATTGAATACTTCATCAATTGTTTTGTATATATTTTCAATTTTGGTGATCAAAAATGAAATGAATAATGGGGAGGAAACCAAAAACTGTCACATAACATTTTTTGGTCAATACTGGCTAGAAAATACTACAAGATCATCACAAAACAAAACCATACAAATAGTTTCATCATAAATATTGTGTTAAATACAATGAATTATTTATTGCTAATTTTAAATGGTTCACCAATACATTGGACATCCATTGAACATAAAAAATAAATGTAAAAAAACATAAATAACCCAAATAGGAATAACATAATTAACATCAATTTAAATTTAAAAAATGAATCACAAAAATGAGAATCAATTAATGTTGAATCAAAGACATAGTAGGATGAGTTGTCAATTTTAATAGATCACAATTAAATATAATAAAAAAATCAATTATACCCATATATCCACTATACAATATCGTGTTTTTCACCACATCCCCACTCACCCATAAGAAAAGATACATGGGATTATTATACCAAAGGATAATTCATGAACTTATTTCTAAAAAAAGAGCTATAAAAACAGAAAAACAGATATTAATGATGTATGCTAACAGATCCGGTAGGAAGTCACCAAGGAATCCATGAAATTTAATTCATATAGAAGATAATGAACATTAATATTAAATATAATTTTTAAATTACTATATTTAAAATATACACACTTGAAAACCTCAATAATGTCAATTTACATATTAAAAAAACATTTCATTTTTCATTAAATCAAATAATCACATTGTATCAAATTTCTAGAACATAGCGATTTGAAGGAAAAACAACCATTTCCAAACCAATTATGAAAATATAATATGAGTTCCTTTAATTAAAAATTTCTTCCATATATATATATCAAAAAAACATTAAAAATTAATCAAACCACACACAAGTGAAATACATACTACTAAAAAGAAACCACCCATCATGAGGTATGTAATGAATGAAAATGTCATAAATCTACCAGAATAATATATTTAGGTCAAAAATAAAATCTACTATGAGATAATAATCCTTTATTATATCCACATGTTATGGACCCTGTTTCCTGGGATCTAACCTTGATCCAATTTTAGATGATCTAGAATTTACCAAACTAATGTAGGACTAATTATTGTCATTTGTTTTGTCTACCAAAAAAAAGACACTCGCACATCCCATTCCTTCACCATTAAGATGACCTCCCCACCAAGTACAATATCATGAAAGAGGTTACTATATAAACATTTATACAAACTACTGTAGAATAAATATAAAAATAAATCATATTTATACGTGTTCCCGTCACCAAAAAAGTGGCGGTGATGTAACATGAAAGGTAATTTTGAGGGAAGAGGCACAAAAAATAACTCACCCTCTCCTATAAAAAACTATCATAGAAAAAACCCTTTCCAAAGTCACATATTTGTCACATAGATACTATGTATTCACCACCATTCTAAAAACCATGTTGAAATCACTATGAACCACCATGAGATCAACAATCAAACCCACAATGTTCAAAATTGGCCGTTATGATTAGATACCGTATTTTCGTTTCAAGAAACAAATTTTAAAACATGTATTTCAATATTTAAAAACAAATAATGATAAATTATTTCAATTTATATAAAAAAAAATTTAATTTCATATATTAATTTTCACAATTTTAATAATGGATTGATATTTACTTCATAGAGACATTTTATATTAACAAATGAACCAATATATGTCACGACATAAATTATAGTGATAAATTTTAAGACACCACATAATAGAACATAAAGGAAACTTTCATCAATTATGAATTTATCAAGCTCATGGACTCTTTGAATTCTAAAATGAAAAATTTTTAGTGAAGTGCGAACCTAAAAAATATTAATATTGGACAGGGAAATGCAAATAAAACTAGAAATAATTAGTGATAATCTAGAGGTCGAATAAGGTGGAATCCATGGTCTCCAAAAACAAAAATCCCCAACATTAGGTCCATTATGAAACCTATAATATCCAAAATATAATAATATATTTTTATTGGGAAGCCGAACCCTGAGAAAACAGTGATATATATAGTGAATAATAAATTAAATAAGATTAAATTTTTGATCCAAGATCAAACAAATAATCTATAACTTTTGAGGGTTAATTGTTAGGATGGAAGCCGAAGTTGGAATGATGGAATCAGAAAGAAGAATAGAATTAAGGTAGGGTTTCAACTTTGAGTGTGATGTGCATGATGGATAGAGTAGGAGTCACGGGATAAGGGGTTGTGTAAGGGGAGGAGACGTTTCAATTTAGGGAAGAGTGTGTTGGATTATTGGGGTAGAAGGATTTTTTGAGATAAGAGGGATTGTAGTGGAGAGAATAATTTACAGAGGAGAAAAATAAGGGGATGATCCCCATAGAAATGAAATACGGTGGACGGTATACCTACGAATCAATTAAAACCATAGGGATAGATATACATATAATATATATCCCAATGGTTTTGTTGCACTAATGGTATTTATGCATGGGTATAGACCAATTTTTTCAAAAGTAAATATAGGGGATGAAAAAGGTAACATTCCGTACGAATGACATGGATGATTTCAAATGACTAGGTGGATGTTCTCTATACTACATATGATGACACTATTTGTGAAATAAACAAAATATGTGGTAAAGAAGTATAGTATACAACTGGTGTTGATTCCAATGATGATGGGTTAGATAAATAGAATCTCTATGATTATGTTAATATAGATGTGAAATTATATCTCTCTACAAACACCAATGTGAAGAATAAAATCCTTGATATAAAAAGGTCATACTCAATGAAACTAATGTAATATAATCCTAAAAAGGGACATCAAAATCTAGGAAAAAATGGTTATAACACCACTTAATTGCTGATATAGGGTTTACGTAGACATTTATATTAAATTAGAAGATAAAATATTGAAATGTTCATTACATCTTCAGGATGATATCAATGATGATATGGTTACAAGGACTAATGAAAAAGCTGATGAAAATCTAAAAAATATGATCACCTGTTGATTTTTTTGAAATAGATATTTATATATAGAACTTTAAGGTTTGATATATGTATACTATGTTTTTATTGAACACATATATTCATTATAAGACCATCATTATGGCTTCAAATCATTTTTCTTTTCATAGGTGCATTTTGTGTAGTTAGTTAATTTTAGATGTTTCTTCATCTAAATCCTTCTTTTCCTAGGTTCCAAAATTCTTGCTATTTTCACTATTATGGAAGCATTCCCATACTATAGGTAGCTGTTAGTTCTAATGGTATGAATCATAAATATTTATTGTGTGGAGATATTTAGTTATATCTAATAAAACTTTTAGCTATGTGAATGGATTGATGTTGAAAATTATTTCATATTAGGAATGTTTGGTTGAATTATTCGTGACATTCTTTATTTGATATTTTTGGGAAAAATAAGATATAAAATACATTGAAATCAGGTTTTTGGTGATTTTATGTTGATTTTCTCATATTTATTACAAGGAATTGATGCACAATGTGATGAACTTATTGTTACACGGATCTAATAATGAGGTGGGGTACCAAAGATTGAGTATTGATAGTTTTCTATAAAATTTCCCATAATAAATATTGATATGGTGTTTTTTGAGCTATGGTATATCATAGTAAATGTAATGTTTGTAGTTGATGATCTTCTGTTGGACTTTGTCTTTTTATGTGTGGGGATGTGGGTCAAGTAATGCATAACATTGAACATGTTTTTCTCTATTCATAATTAATATTATTAGGATGAAGGATCTTTTTCCTTAATCTCTTGTTCATTAATTTTTAATAAATATGAATTTTAAAAACATTAAGGTCCTCTAATAAAAAATTAGATAATATATTAATTATATGATACAAAAGTTTCATTTTAATTTAATAATTTAATATTGGCATAATAAGAGGATTTTACAAAATTGGGTAATATTTCATTATCTACATACTCATCATATAAAAACATAAAATTTATAAATATCACACTATTAAATAGTAAATTGGATCACGAAGATTTATTTAATTATGACATGAAAACAAAACCATCTCGTAGTCGTTAATTAAATCGATGTATTGTCATGTTTGGCTAGATTAACCTCATAATATAATAACAATATTAATTTATTTTATCAATGACTATTGGAATATAATTAATATCAACATTTAATATAAATGAGTAATTAACTATTTTTTATTATGAATATATTATATAATTATATTAAAAAATGATTTATAATATAACTTTTATTGTTATAATTTATCAAAAAATCATTTTTTCTGATTTAATATTAATGGATAATGGAACATGATAAATATTTTTAAATTTTACCAAATATTATCTTTAATTAACCAGTAATAATGAACATGGGAAGACATAAGAATAATTACCCCACTGTTATGAACCTAATATGAATGATCAAAACTATAAACAAAAGTTATGGAATATCGGAAAAAATCATGTAAAGAGTTACAATTTGTGACTAGCATAAATGAAAATTTATAGATTAATTATTTGAGATGGATTTTTTTTCTACTATAAGAGGATAATGAACATTCATATAATTCAATAAAATAATATTCATTTTTGTCTCACATTCCACTATTTGAGTCATGTTTTGTATCAGAAGCCAAATTTAATTTATATGCTATATTGACATATTATATGAGATATAATATCATGAATTATTAATTATTAATTGATTTTTTTGTTAAATTTCATGCATTCACACTCATGGGGATTTGAGTCAAATATTTCTACTACCATAAGGGTTTCCTCGGTCTCAATTGATAATTATTGATACCTAATTTAGTTTTTACACCACGATTGTTTTTATGGTTTATTTACAAAAAATTTATTTATTTTCATCATAATTATCATATTTAATTTGAATTTATATCAAAATCAGGTCCTCTTATTCATGATTCTATTGATTCTGTTGTTTCCCCAATAGTGAGTATTTTTGGTAAATAAATTTTGATTCATTTAATTGTTATCACTAATATATTTATTTCATATAAGTTTGTTATATATATCCAATAAATTTTATTAAGGGGTATTATATCATAGATTTAATTGGATAAAAATTCAATTTAGATAAAAACATTTACATATATTTATCACTTGTTTGTTTATGTTATTTTGAAACAGTCAAAAATCTTTATATACATATATTGTGGCCATGTGTTCCTTATTTTGACATAGATGTATTCTACTTATTATATATAATTTATAAGTCATATATTAATAGAGTTAAATTGGATAATGATAAAATTGAAATTTTGATATCATATTTTTGTATAGTCAAATGTACTCTGTCATTGTATATTTTTATTCAAATTTTTATGATTATTTTAAATTGTTCAATATAATTTCTATCCATCAAACATAATTATTTTGATGTGTTATGATCATGTTATAACATTGGATTACATAAGAAAATTAGTTTTCATTATTTATTAATAATGAAAAATATAAATAATAATTTATTTAATTTCCATATTTCTCATTACACTGAAAATCATATTATATTGAGAAATATGTTCATCATGGAATGGTTTGAATGGTATTTATGACTCTTACATTCAATTCATAGGAAAATATTATGTTATGGGTGTGTCCTATAATTATATATCAATTTTCTCCATAAATAAATCTTATTATAAAAAATATATTTCGGTATTTTTGGCACACCTATATTAATAAGAAATATGTATTGACTGTTCAATTGATGGAAATTAAGGTATCATAGAAAATGTGAATTAAAGATTATTTTATATTTAAATTTATAATTCCATTAGTATTATATCATAATTACTAATATCAATGTTTTCATTTTCTTGTTATAGAATGCTCAGGTTTCCAAGTTTATTATGTATTTATATTGATTACTCATTTCTCCAATAATATTTATGTCATGTTTATTCCACAACTACAACAATTATATATCTTATGTTACTAAATATTTGAGATCACCGGTTAATATTTTACTATTATCCCATTTTATAAATAAAATTAGTACATTTAAAATCATTATTGAGACAAAACTTTTGAAAATTTTAATAAGATATGTTAATGTCTCACGATGGATTATTTAGATTCATATATAGTAAATAATAATATATTTTATATAAATAACATATTCTTTATTAGTTATGGTTTTTTCTAAATGATCAAAATATCTAAACCTGAAACGATACTTTAGATATAAGAGAAGTAATCTTTTTTATTAAATTTTTAAATAACGATTTTATTCGTAAGGATTTTAATACCAATATAAAGATATATATTTATTGCACATGTTTATGAAACCAAATTCTAGGGCATGGGTCTTAGTTGTAATAATTGTTTTATCTGGATATTTAACCACATGCAAAAATATCAAAATATCAATTTCATGGATATATACATCAATATCATCTTCATATTAATCAATAATAATAATTTATATTTTTAAAAACATTATGGAGAACCTATATAAGATAAAAATTTCACTATATATGCGTACTCTAAAAAAATGGATCTAATATGTTATTCCATCACATTTATTTGTGGAAAAAAATTCATTTTAATGCCAAAAAATAGAATTTATACACTATTATATACCTTATATTATGTAATCATCATATTATAATCCCAAATAAACAATTTAATTTACGTTGAATACATTTATGGGAACACACACAAACATAGTGAAATATTATATCATTTGAATCCTTAAAATATGCATAAAATATTATGTAATTATTTGGAACAAAAACCTCAATCCTATAAACCATATCTAGATTTTTTTTTAAACGAAATAAAAAAATTTACAATTCAAAAACATAAATTTTTTGGTATAAGAAATTTAATATAGTGAACTAATGAGATAAACAAGGGTAAAATTTAAAGATAGTGTTAGAACCACCGATTGAGATATACTAGGTCCAATAAACCTTTAATCATTAAACGAACGAGAGATATCATATAATAGATATGGATAACCCAAAAGAGATACCGTCGTGGTTAAGTGGTAGGGAAATGATGTTGAAGGAGTTTATTTATCACAAAATTTATCAAAATATTTAATTTAAAAAAAATGTGAAGGAAAATATCCCTAGTAACGACAAGTTACTCTAACAATTCACATGGTACCATTTCAAGGGTTAATATCCTCCAGTTTCCCCATATAGAGTCATTTCCCCAATGAACACCTCTACTGGGTATAGGGTACAATTCTATAATAACCCTATGGAATCTCTTAAAACCACATATAATATCCATACTAAATTCCCTAAAACTGGCCCACAAACCCCTACTAATGCCTCTAATGTTCAATACCCCCCCAAAACATATGATTGGTTGAAAATAAATTATTATAAAAACCATGATATGTTCAAGGTGTTACATTTACTCTACTATAATCTATTTAAAACTTATGATATATCTCTAAACATCAATAAGAACCATAAAAATCACAATCCACTAAGTGTGCTTGTTAGATTTATTTTTCACAGTCATTAAAACAATATATAAGTACTTATATATTATTTGTAACTATGGGAATGTCCCTCTATTTATGATCTTCATGTTTTTTATACAAAAAATATCAGTCATTCCTTATTGAATAAATCATACTCCAACTCGATGAAATCAATTATGATCTAATGTTAATTTTTGTTGTCGTATATCCAGATTTTTGATACATGTAAAATTCCACGTACAGAACATTACAATATAAGAAATTAAAATCATTCTACATATTTATTGAACTCCTCAACAACCTCAAATGCTTCGATATACATGGTCATCATTTTCAAAAAAACACTCCATCTTCATGTGTCCCAACCGAGGGGAATATATGAAAATTAATGTGTCACCAACCTAAAAATTCTATAACAAAAAATAAATATTAATTATGACATCAATGTCATATTTGAAAATCTAATAACCTCTCCCCAATTATCTAAATATAGTCAAAATTATTCTATATGAGACGCAGCTACACTATATTGAACCCCCCCATCATTTAAGCAGATCATATGTGAAAGTAAAATCCATCCATTAAAGTATATAGAAAGTCTTATATATACAGTTTTCATTAAAACTACAATTAATATGGAATATAAAATGAGAAATATGATTCTTCCAATATTATTCAAAAAATTTAATATAAAACACAATGATTTTCGTACTTATATTCCCATTTTAAATATTATGGTGAATATATTTTAGGTGATATGACCCTAAATGAAAGTAACCCAAATGATATTACAATTACAAGAAGAATATAAAACCTTTAAAAATAATTATAGTTATCAATTATAATAATATTAATGTTTTTTCTTTTTATTTATGATATTATAGGATTTAATCGAAAATATTAATTATATATGAGTAAAAATATTCAACGTTAAAAAGCAGAAAATTTTAATGAATTGATTTTTTATGTGATGTGTATTTCAATAAGTTACTCAATTTTAAAATATATAAACTTATGAACTACTAAATAAAACATGTTATTATAAAACATATATTAAATAAGAATATAGAGACATAAAATTTGAGAAGGGTTTTTTTTATAAATGTTATTTTTGTTGTTTTTAATATATTATTATTTTTAAAAAGATTAAATGTATTATTATTTTAATATAATTAAATGAACATAAAATTTTAATTTACCATTTCAAAATTACCTTATGTTTATTTATGTTATTTTTTTCTAAAATGGTGGGATTTTTATGATTAGTGAAAATAACATATCCATTAATATCATTATTTTTAAGTCCTTAACATATTATATGATTAAAATAAAACAGTACTTAACCATTCCCTCAATGAAACATGTATTCATCGAAACAATATATTGCATTTGAAAATATTTTTTTTCATTCATAAAACTATTTTTTTATATTTTATAATCTATGTGATGTTTTATTCGTATAAAATAAGTATAGTTAATAAATTTATTTAATTAATAACATTTAATGTTCCATAAGATTTTTTAATTTTTTTATAGTCACATAATTGTTCATTTTATACTCATAATCAAATAAATTTCACCAAATTCAATTATATTAATGATTTTAAGGAAATATTTTTTATTCAAAAGATAATTATTTTCTAAAAACCTTTAATAATTATTTTAGAATACCTATATTAATAGAAAAATTTCTTAATTTATAAATATACATTTGAAAAAAGTAATCTTTGTTTAGAATCACTATATTAATATTATTGAAGAATTAAAGTTCCATTTTTAGTCATATTATTATGAAATTTTATTAAATCATAGTCACCACGGTATCTATTAAAAGAGTTAATGCACAAAGTACATTATGGGATTTGGAATCAAATATCACAAAAAAGTGTCAATATTTTTCTCTATGGGGGGATTTTTACCCTTCCTAAAACAATATTCATTATATAAGATTTTGTACAAATTTAATTTTATAATTAAATTTTGATTATTATAATAATGAAGTGTATTTAAAAATGTGCCACTTCCCTTGCTTATAAATGGACCCATCCATTACTCACCTCTCCACAATAACTGACCACATTTTCATGAAAAACACCTACTAAAAATATAAATATCAAAATCCATGATAGATAGTTTTTAGTAACACCTATGACCATGCCCAGAAAGACTTAATAAAATATCCAAATGTTTATTTGTATGGATGATTTAATAATCATGACTATTTTTTTAATTACCATTATCTTAAAACCCCATTTAAATATTTTTATAACTGTATTAACATAATAACTTTTGAAAAACTATATTAATGCTTAGTTATTATTTTTTTCAAAAAAAATCCTCTACGTCATTTATATGTGTTGTAAAATGAAAATGTATCTTATGAAGCGATTAATACTACCACCCATATAAATAGTGTGTATCATTTTTCAGCACAACCTATCATGGCTAGTACTAAAATATTTTTTAATGGAATAAAATATATATTTAAAAAATTATGATTCTTAAAATGGAAAATAATTACTTACTTTTAGTTATATTTTTCATTTAAAAATGAAACTATTACCCATTTATTCATGTGAATATCCTCCTACCTTGACAATTCATTTTTGTATTTTCCAAAACACCTTACATGTATAGTTCTAAAATCATATATAATGTATAAATAATATATATATATATATGTGTGTGTGTGTGTGTGTCTGTCCCAGTTAAAATTTATGATGTTCTGATACCAATATCAATGGTTCATGGATCATATCAACTGGTTTAAAACATTCATGTGAAACAGAATAATAAAAAATATTATAATTATTTTTTATAATGAATTATTATTTAGTGGGAATGAGGATGTTATTCAGAAATCATATCTAGAACGTGGTATATAAATATGGTAACATCCTTTAATTCAGAAGCCGTTATCCATTATTTTATACAAAATTATAAGTAAGGAGAATATGTGATCTTAATGGATCCAATAGTTTAGTAGTCTAGGAAAACAAGATATATTTATACTTTTTCACATTACCCAATAAAACATTATACAAATTAAAAAATACATGTGAAAATTATTATCCACTATAGAATATCCTGGAAAATTTCATATGGTTCTCTTGTTGTCATAAAGATTACTGAATGAAAAAATATGGTAATGCAAGGATTATTAGAAAGGATTAGCATATAGTGAAATCTATCTTAACAAAACAATTGAATAAATAAAATAGAAAATGAAATAAATGATTAATAAAATTCAATATTGTAAATAAAATAAAATAATAATATATCAATTAATATAGATAGTGAAATGAATAATAATGATTAATCGCATAGCAAAGGGACACCTAATGATATAGATAACAATCAAGTGGTCAAGGCTTTTTCCTAAAACAAAACACTTATATAGGTATGCAGTATTAAAAAAACCAAAGTAGTTTCTCTCATTAGGCCTACTGATGTATTTATGGTCTATTCATATTGGTACTTATCCTTATATAAATATGATCAACACATTCATAAAACGAGTGAAAAACACATTTAACAACATTATGTGAGGAATATGTTGATCAATCAAGAAAACAAAAGTAAATAGTTTCCCATAGTATTGAAATATAAACAAACAAAAATTAATTGGAAAATATAGATATACTAGATTATTTCAAAAATATAATTTTGTAACCCATGTATAATTCAAAATGTAATAATCAGTTCCATTTTTTATGAAATAATGGATATCTGGTGGAGATGTCACATTGAATTTTCTGTGTTATAAATAAAATATGTAAAATTCATTCAATTGATTGAAATTGTAGGATACCACTAAATTGGTTAAATAACCCTTCATTATAATTTTTATAATAATTCTATGAATTATCCAAAACATACCCAAAATTAATGTCTCATTGGGTAAATAGTTTTAGTACCTCTAATCATATAATATGTAATGGTTGATTTCATATTCATGTAATATTTCTTAGAATGATTAAACTAGGTGGACATGTAAACTAACCACATACACATGTTTATATTCACATGGGAATGTAATTTCAAGGAGAATCACTCACACATTACTCTTACTAATATTTGATTATTTAATGTTATAGAGGGATATAATACATTTAAATAATGTTCCTTGAATGATATAATGTCTAATAAAAAATTAAAATCTTTCTTAATAAGAGAATTAATATATAAAATATCAATAAGGTTTTGGAAATAACATATAATAGAAAACATTTTGTATAACATAATCATATCTCAATGATATTATATATTAGAGAAAGAGTCATCAGCTTTACTCAAGGTTATCTAAATATGATCTAAATAATGTATAAGAAATATAATCATCTTAATCACCAATTTCAGAACATCATCCACATTTTAACAATTTCAAAATAAATTTTTAAATATTCTTAAAATTAATTTTAGTTCGTAAATATAATTTGAAAGTTAGTTGTGTGTATTGTTTATCTTCATTACAAGCTTTCTTATATTACTGTTTCTATTTATTCTTAATAAATACTCACCATTTCTAGAAGAAATAAATTATCTTAATAAATAATATGTAATTTTAATAAAGACCATTTCTCCTTCTAATAGTTTTTTTGTTATGTTTCATGAGAGTGGATATAAGGCCCCATCCTTATACATTACTTAATCTTGAGTTGCATCAATAATTTGAATTTCATTCACATCAAAGATCATTAAAGGTTAAGTTATTTAGTGAATATGGCCAAAACACATACATCAAAATAGAAATATTACAATGTAAACACTTTTACTCACTCTATATTTTTAAATAAAACAAAAAAATGATTAATAAAAAAATGGTTTCATATCATATTTAAACATAATAAATTTCCCATTATGTTATCATTGAGTCTATTCCATTGAAATACTATACAAAAAATATTCAAACATGGGATGAGTATAAAAATATCAGAATGGGATAACCAAAGAATGGAAATTTTTAGTCTTATAAAAACATATAAACCATGAACACCTAACCATAATGTAATATTTATCACTTTTAAAAAGTAGTAAATCAACATAATTGAAAATAATCCCATTTGATTACCATTTTTGTACTAAAAATATTATGTTACATCCTATAGAAAAATATATAATAAATAAAGTCAACTTCAGAAAAAATTATACCTAAATGGAATAAACATATGGTTTAATTCCACAAATATCACTCTTATAAATGGTATATCCACATGATTGACATTCATACCCAATGCATTAGAGGTAATAACATAACTGACCTTCATTGGTTTATCCTAGAACCACCCATATTTGGATTATCATGTTACCAGTCATATTTGGGTTATCACATAACCCCATGGTAATGGAATAAGTACGATTATATAATCATAACAAATAAAACAATGCAATTATTAACATTTCACTAATAAAATTTAATTTTCAATCCCATGAAATTATTTCATGATATTGAAAAAAGCATTACATAATCATGATGATTTTCAATACCAAAACACCCAAAAATGGAATAATGTATTTTTATTTCTTTTGAAAACATTAAGTCTTATAGAGGGATCCAAATATCAAATAACAGTTATGGCAGTAGAGAATTTGTTTGACCCGAAAATTATAAAGAACATTATTTTTTTGAAATATTTTTTAAAAACATTAAAATGATTCTTATAAAAATATTCCTTTTAAAAATCCTGAAATTTATTAATATTCAAATGGTTTGGTTCTATAACTTATATATGAAGGCAGTGTATAACATCAAAATATGCTCCCATGAAAGGAGATTGAGACAAAGTCCCTTACCATTGTAAGGATTCAGCATGTATGTTCCTTGTTATTCAATAATAATAAATTTCGGTTAATTTATAGTTATTTAATAAACATATATTATTTATTTTTTCTTTTATATCAATATTTTCAAATGTTATAGTAATTATTTATTAATATGAGTTCATGTTAGACATTTTTTAATATTTGGTAAATGATTCAAAAATGAACATGTATTGATATAACTAATACCCGTGGTAAAAATTCCTTCTCCTCCATAATAATATTCATGAAATTATTTTATTTTTTATATATATATTATACCTTTAAATCAAACCATGATGTGTGGTTATAAAAAAGTAACAATGTTATATTCATAGAGATGGAAAGTCGTACGTAGACATGAGTAACATTTTCCATTTTTCATTAATCAATATGAAAATGATACTACTATTTTGTATTTATATAATGTTAATAACATAATTATAATCATTTTATCATTTTAAATATACTTATATATGTTATAAAATTGATTTAATGAATAAAAAATGAGTCAAATCGCTTCGTGGGGGTGATAGTTCACATGTATCCACAGATGGCGTTATAATTTTTATGATTATGGAATATAATAATGTAATTGATATATTATTATTTATGAATGATTAATCTGTCATAAATATAAAATTTTAACTTTAATTACATTATTATAACATGTCATGTGGTAAATATTTGAAAAAAAATTAGGTAGGTTCATGGAGGTGATAGTTCGCACGTACACATGAATGATTGATTCATTAACAATTTAAAGGAAGTGTGTGTAGATTTTGAGGATTATTTTAACAAAACATAATCACCTAATATTTAGGATATTTTAGTTACTATATCATCTATGATGAATAATATTTGAAGGAAGTGGAAGGAGAAAAATGGAGATATTTAATTAATAACATTAACTTTCTTTCAGATGAGCACCTTTATTAACAACTTAAAACATAGAAAGAAGTGGTTAATAAAAAAATGGCTAGGAGAATTTTTTGATGGATTATAGAAATGGATTTGGATAGACCTTGGATGATCCAATAGGTTTTTGATGTGCGAGTAATAGAGAATAATGAGTTTCTTTTAATAGGAGAGTGGAGGGGAACCATTAGTATTATTAAAAGTATTAAATTAATATAAATTCAATTCTCTTATAAATGGTTCCATGATGATTTAGTTAGATTCTAGGATGAGTAGGTGTTGATATATAATCATCCAATTAAAATCAGACATATTGTGTATATTGTTTTAATCATAATACTAATGTTTTGACCCCTTTTAAGTCAAAGTATTTTATCAAACTATTTACAAATTGGGAGTTAAAATAATAACCAAATCAGGCCTAATGACCAATGAATTGTTTTGAGTTATGTCAAAATATTGTCCAATTATTATTTTTTTTATAAATTTTATTTCATTTAAATATATATTCTATATTTTAAAAAATGAATTATATAATTTTGGACACAATTCATTACTTGGATATTTTAAAATATCATACCAAATGGTTTCATTATAACAACCTATATTAACTCAATCCAAACACATTATAGTCATCTATAAAATTCATGTATGGAATATAATATTTAAAATTATAATTATTTTAATATTATTAATATCAATTATTTGATTCATTCTTTAATAAATCTATTACTTCAACATCTTTGGCAATAATTATATTCAATTTTTTATTCATAAAAATTATAAAAAAATTACCATGAAATATTTAATATTTTTATATTTATAAATACTATTCATATTATATTATATAAATTACATAACAACATATTAATGTAGTTTTAGTAAGAAGATACATATTTATGACATGTTTTCCTTTAATTTGAATTAAATGTTATAAATGTCATAATCACCCCCAAGTAGCATCAAAAGGTAAAAATCTTAGCACGAGAATAATCATGGTCTATAATAAGTCATACATTAAGAATAGTATAAGTGTTAGACTATTTTATCATATTATAATATTAATTTTACTTTTAATTTCCATATTTACCTTTAATTGTGGTAAATAAAAAACAGAAGTTAGTATTCAAAAAAAATATTTTGATAGTACTGGACTAGATTTTTCATACTAAGTAGGAAAATGTATATTATTTTGAAAATTAAATTCATAGAATTTGGAAAATTAGGTTTACCATTAATCACATGGAATAATATAGAGAATAGGTTTTTTATGTAAAACGTTCAGAAGATCACATAGGTTTTCTATTATAATTTAATATAAAAAAGCATCAAATGAACTACATTGGATTAAATGATAAAAATATAATCTAATTATACAGTAAAAAAATGTAAAAGGAAAATATGAAAATATAAATAAATTAAATGAAAAGGAATGTTGATTTAAAATGTTGAATTTTTAACTATTCAATAAAACCTGAATATAATATAAAAAATACATAAAATTCATCCAAATTAAATTTTGATGACTTTTTTCAAAGAAGATTATTATTTTTTCAAAACGAACATATAAAAGATACAAAACAATAGTTAATATTGGTTTTCCATAAATATGAAATAAAACAACTTTTTAAAAATATTAGACTATTGTATGCTTCAAATTGGATTTATTCTTAGTTTAACCCTATAAAATTTATTTAAAGAAAGTAAAAATATTTAAAAAACACATGTAAACATAATATAATAAGTATTTTTCTTTCACACCAATACTATATCATGGTGCTAACTACCATATAAAATAATTATATTATAAATATATTATTTTTCGGTATAACATAGTCTTGTGTGAAACATAGGATTTCTTAACAAATTCATTATTGCTTGTTAAGTATGCTATCAGACATAGCTTCCCTGTTAAGGAAAAATATAAATAAAATTAATAAATATTAATAAATATGAGAATGTATTATTTTATAATTACCATGGATGTTACATGCTTTCCCCTTTTAAAAATTTTATCCTCAAAATTTTATTCACTTATCAAATTAATGATGGTATTTCTCCCTCGTATAATTTTCATATTCATAGGTTTCCTCATCAACCATATGGTTTTCCATAAAACCATTGCTTCATTCATTACCATATTGCGTAATACATTCTCTTTGTAGTCATGAATCCAGACTGGATATTCCTCATATGAAATATTATCCTCAAACTGAACTACTCGTGCACTCTAAACATGAGATGGATGCAACATATACATTCTTATCATTGAAAAATGAAAACAATTATTTACCTAGGATAATTGTAGAGGTAAATCACTTAGAATAAAAATTATTCTACTTATATAAGATTCAAAAGGGTCCAATGAACCATGTACTCAACTTCCATTTCTTACCAAAACGTATCACAGTTCTCCATGTTGAAACAATGACAAAAACATGATAACCTAACTAGAAGGAATGATTATTCTCCAGTTATCTGTATAAATTTTCTACCTGAAATATGATTTCCTTATACGTCTCTAAATCAAATGAACTCTCTCTACCATTTCCTATAACAATTATGGTCCAATCATATTCCTTTCACCCACCTCATCACAAATTATGTAGTTCAACACGACTATCCATATAATGATTAAAATGATGTCTTATATATATTGGAATGAAAACTATTTTTATATGATAAATAAACCAAATAATGATGTCGATACCAACATTCCTGGTAATCTATCGAACAATCCTGTTTCTTATCCTCCAACTTTGGAATTAATCATTCTAACTGGCCATTTCAATAATGATGAAAATAAATATTCAAATTTAATTTAGTACCCTGTAGATTTTGTATACCTTTCCAAAAGTTAGAATATATCATGTGATCAAGATGAGATACAATGGAGAGGGAACTCCATGTAACCAATAAAATATTTTACAACCAACAAAGTTGATCTACATATACGGTATATTGCATTTTATGAAATTGATAATATATCATCAATAAATCAACAATAACACAGATCACATTATCCCCTTTAGAATCCTTTGGTGGTCTCACTGTGAAATCTTTGTATATATTTTCCCATTGACACTCTTCCATAATAAAAGGATAATGAGTCCCTTTCATTAACTACCACTCTAAATTACCCTGTTAAAAAATCAATCATACCAGGGTGAAGTTAGAAATATCATTTTTCATTAATTCCCACCAAAAATATTTTTGGGGGTCTCTTTACATCTTAGTGCTACATAGTTGAACTAAAAAAAGGAGAAATAAGAGACTCATATCATAAATATTACATCAATAGGGAATCAAAAATCACACATATTCTCATTGAAACCCTCAAAACATAATACTGATCAATATTAAATTTTGGTAACATACCATTCTGAACAAATTTCTCCATTTTCAACAAATCACTATCTTTCATCCATTCTTGATTAATTATATCTAATAGTGGTGATTTGACTGATACCTAAAATAATAGAAATGAATTTTTTTCACCAATAACTTCCAACAAAAAAATAATCAAATCATTAACCAAAGGATATCATTTCAATTGTATCATGGTTTATGTAGCATTAAATATTTTAATCAGTGCATCTTCAACTTTATTTTCATTTCCAATATAGTAATGTATTTTCCGATCATTATATTTGATTAATTTCAACCATATCATTTGTCCCATGTTGAATTATTTCTGAGAGAATATATAGTTAAAATATTTTGGATCATTACATATTTCAAATTTTATTCCATACAAATGATGCCTCCAAATTATTAATGAAAAACAATATCATCTAATTTTAAATAATGTGTTGAGAAATTTTACTCATGAGTTTTCAATTAATTTTAACCATAAGAAATTAATTGATAATTTTGTATATGGAAACAACCAAATTCTTTCAATGATGTATCACTGCATATAAAAATTTCACCATTCCTATAAGGTATGGAAAGAATTTGAACATTTACCAATATTATTTTCATTTCTTGAATACAATCATCGGGTTATTTATTTAAAAATAAATAAACTCCCATACATGTTAACTTTTTTAATAAGTTAGAAAACTGAGAAATATTGTAAAAAACACTTTTATAATTACCCAATAATCTAAGAAAACTATTAATATGTGTGATATTAGTAGTCTTGGACAGTCTGCAACAACTTCTGATTTATAATAGTCAACAATTATTCCACCATTAAAAAAATATGATCATGGAATGAATTTATTTTCTTCCAAATTTTAATATTACTATGAATTGCATATAGTTTCTATTATTTTATGGTTTCCAAAAGAATCTTTATATTACTTTCATGTTCCTCATGAAATTTAATATATTTCAAACTATCATATATAAACAAAACCATATACAAATAAAAAAACATACGAATGAATCCTTTCATGAGATTCATAAATAAAGCATCAAAATTAGAAAATCTATAGTGGATAACCATAAACTCATAATGCTCATATCAAGTTTATAACACTATCTATGGAATTTCATACTCTTTCACCTTCACCTAATGGTGCCCAAATTTCAATTCAATCTTCTGAAAATATTTTACTCCCTAGAGTTGATAAAAAAATCATCTATATGAGTAAACATATAATTGATCAAAATAGTGATGTTATCTAAGGTTATTTAATCAATATAAAGACTCATAGAACTAACTTTATTTTTCACAAATAAACAGAGTCACTATGTGGTGAACTGCTAGGACAAATGAAACCTTTATCAAGATATTCATGAACATATTTTTTCATTTTAAAAAAATTCTACTTGATCCATTCGTTATAGGGGTCAATTAAGAGGCATAACATCAGGCAGTAAATCAATATTAAATTTAACATCACAATAAATAAGAACTCTATGAAATTTAGCAGGGAATTTTTTAAATTCATTCACCAGTGGAATGTTCCTAATCAAGATCATTTCTTTCCTTTCAACAACTAGAGCTATATACCATTCACTTCCATCCTTAATCAATAACTTTAATTCATGGTTTCCTATAAATGTTATAAAATCACTAAATAAAACATTCCTAGTTTCATAATCTATTTCATCATGATAAATTGAATTTCAACCCATACAAAAAATGATATAACTTCCACTATGGGATGTTCAACATGATTGGTAAGAAAACCCTTCCCCATAATGATAATAGGAATATTCCCATTAAAATTGGTTACTTCAATAATTCCACCTGATGTTTTTTTAATATATATTTATATATATCTAATTAATAAAGAGATATTTCTAATTTTCTTGAAATTCTCTAAATAATGAATGAATGTGATGATCCAGATTCAAATAGAGTATTGGCATATATTGAAAAAAATTGTAACATACATGTAAACACTTCATTTGATGGTCCCAATTCAACCATAGTAGTATATATTGATAGTTATGCACATTTCGCCTTTAATATTACCGGTTTCCACCCAAAGAAATCAATATTGGACAAGAAATTGGAAATATTCCATAACACATTACAGCTATAAAAACATACATCCAACTTATAATTTCATTAATGATAGGATCCCTTGTAGTCAAAAGAAATATGAAAAATATTTACACATAATAATAACTTCCCAAATTTTGAGAGATATTCTCTATGATTATTTTAACTATACAACTCAACAGATAGAAATTTAGTTTTCTTATCTTAAAATTTCTTTTATGGAAGCCTTTCCTTTGTCTTCCAACTATATTTCTACTTTTTCTAGCTCTTGTGATATACATGATCATCATAAAAATCAATTTCAACCTTCTCGACACATAAAAAAAGTTTCTCAAAACTATTGAACTAACGATAATCTAATTCCCTTTGATATTTTAGATTCATTAATGAGTAAAACAGATTTATCTTAATATAAATACATTCGATAAAATTTGGGATATACCATGATAGATGAGTGAAATTTTATTCATATGTATCCATGTAATCATCCTCCTTTTTTATCAATTCTAAGAATTTATTTTCCATCTTAAGTAAAATAGGCATAAGAAGGTATTTTTCAATGAATATATTCATAAATTCTCTCTATTCCACGAAATTAATCTCTTCACAAACACAGATATATTTAATTATTGACTAACACTGGTCGACTTCACGTTCAAAACAATAAATAGAAAAAGTAACCTTTTAATTGTATAAACACCCCATCACGTCAAAAATAATTTTTAGTGATTTAATCCAACCTTTATCTTGTACATAGTAAAATGATCTTCGGAAATATAGGGGAATTCAATCATTAAATGCTCTACTATAATCATATTCCACTATAGTTTATCTGGTTTTTCTCATGCATGAAAACCACAATAATTTTTCACATGGGAAAAGTGATCTATCACTATAAAAAGTGTAACACCCCAAGCTTCTGCGGTATGTTTCCCTTTGAATAATGCGATAGCGTGTGTTGTACGCAACCTCGAGTTCTAACACACACCACAACTAATTAAACTAGCCGTTGTGAATAGTAATACCTAATTTTTGAAATCATATATATTCTATATTTCAAAATGGACTTCATTTTTGGATTCGGAATATCAAAATTAGCCTAGGGTGAAATTTTGGTACATTTCGGCTAACTTTCATATTTTGATGAATAGTGAAAATTTCTAAATTTTAATTAAAAACAACTTTTTTAATCAAAATAATTAATAGTGATAAATTATGAATTTAAGTGGTTTTAAAGTATATTTAGAATATATTTTTACCATTCAATTTAATGTTTATCATTGGACATAATTTTACAATTAAACCAAACATAAACAAGTGTCAATCTTTTGATAGTTATTATCTCTTAAAAACACGCTTTTTGTTTTAACAGCGGGAATTAATTTTAAATTAATTTCTGCCACTTCTGTGTTTTGAATTTAGGAAAATGGATTCCATATTTGGAATCAGGATGTCCAAATTATGTAAATAGGTAACTTTTATTTTTAGACATTTTGAATAATTACTGCGGTAAATATTTTATTTACCATGGTTAAAGGGTAAATCCGGTAAATAAGGGTTAAAAAAAATAATATTATAATAATACAAAATTACCCTAAAACGTGTCTTAACCCTATTGGTTGATACATGGTCGACCATGGGCATCTTTTTGTCAATTTTGGGACCCCATGGATCCACTTGTAAGTGATAATGACACTTTATTTTAATTAAGTTAAAATGAATACAAAAATGACACAAGCATATATCTTTTAGAATAAAAATTTTTACATAGGGTTATACATGTTGGATTTTCTATTATAAATATTCATTAGAAAGATAAAAAGATTTCCTACATAATGATATTTTATTTATAATTTTTAGACAATAAATAAGTTATTTTATTTATGACACAATGATGATGCAGTAATTACTATAATAGTGAAAAATTAAAATAATTGATATTATAAATACCCAAATAAATATAATATGAAACTTTTAA
Source organism: Viscum album (assembly GCA_963277665.1). Taxonomy (NCBI): domain Eukaryota; kingdom Viridiplantae; phylum Streptophyta; class Magnoliopsida; order Santalales; family Viscaceae; genus Viscum; species Viscum album. Next base: position 1,726,002,778 of record OY728119.1, on the reverse strand, counting down.
TGAATTAAACTAATTTTCTAGGCTAATATGATATATTAGGATTTATTTAATGGACTTTGTTCGAAGTAATCAATCTGTTATGAGTTTCACAAAAATCAACTATTGAATAGTGTCAAAATTGACATAAAAGAGTTCTTAAAACAAATATTATATTATTAATTGATATTAAATTCCTAAAAATCTAAGGTTCGTCCAAGAGACTTATATTATGATAGGTTAATCATTAATGGACCACTTGGGGGTCGCTTGGATGTATATAGTAAGTTTATTAACCATATTATATAAAAATACAAAGAGACATTGTAAAAGTGAAACTAATTAACTTAGAGTTAATACTTAAAGATAAGGTTAATATAAGTACCCTAACCTGTCTAAATTATATTGGATGAGTTGTTTTCGACCTATCCCCACCTCATACTTTGAATAGTTAACTTTGGAGCCTTTAGAAACCGAATATGAATTTATTATAAATTAATATTTCTAGCTTTTCCAAAGGTGCCCCTCACCCCTCTTATAAAAGGGCACTCCTCCTTCTCATTTCTTCACACCTCTAAAGCCTTTTGGTTCGGCCAAACTCTGCCCAAATACTCTCCCAACATCCCTCAATACAACCTAGAGGGCTTATTTTGATCAGAAAGCCAACCTAAGGAGCCCTTTTGATCAAATCAAAAGGAAGAACCCGAAGAAGAGGTAATGATTTCACCACCCTTTTCTAAGTTCATTTCTTCTTCCACTTCTTCTTCCTTTGTTCTTACCATTCTGAAATAATAACTCCAGTATCTCACATATACTGTGATGTTATTATAAATATGGTACAATCATATTCAGTATTCTATCCACCCTTTGAATAACATGTCACCATACGTGCGTACGTACGGCTTACCGTCTCCACGTCGTGGTGTAATTGTTATTCAATATAATATTATTTGGATGGGTATAATAATGATGTGTAACTCATGTAAATAATAAATATAACATGTTAATGATTCTGTATATATGATATACCATCCATTTATATATTATTTTAATATCAAAAGAATGATATTGTCGCTCGTGCGTACGTACGGACTACCGTCTCCACGAACGCGATGAGATTCATTCTCCATCGTAACCATTAAAGCGTAATTATCATTTTATGATTTAAAAATGATGTTTAAGGACTTGATATCATTCTGGATATGAATAATATACAACCTATCCTTTACAAACATGTCTTACGTAACAAAACATATGAAAGAAAACAAGTAAGTTAACACCCGAAACAACGATAATACTAAGATATTATTATCAAATCAATATTAAAAGATCATATATGATATCATATTAATGTATATGATTCTTGTATAATTTAATAACAATTATTTCACCATTATACAGGAGGTTAACCTACCACAACCAAGGAAAAGTACAAGGTAAGGGTTATTTCACAATCTCTTCATTATCCGAGGTTGTATTATACGTAATAATCTACTGGGATCTCTTTATCATCCACATCCATGTTTCTTCGAAATGTATTTCAAAACATTTTTACTATTTACAAGAATATGGGTTAAAGTCATTTATACCCTTGTTTGACTTTTTATAAGAGGTTTATAAAGGAATCTTTCCGTCGTTTTCAAAACAAGGTCCTTTTTAACCTTTTCGACAGAATTGAGGTAAGAATGTTTTTTTTTAACTTATACGGCGGGTGCGGTTATTTTCCGCCGTTATAAAATTGTCGAAGCTTCCCATACAAGCTTATAAGAATATTTTCAAAGAAAATGTTTTATTTTATATGGATCTTAAATGATTTCAAAATAAAAGGAGATATTTCTTTTAAAAGAATTTTGATTTCATCTATGTCAACATCCTTTGATGGATTTTAAGATTATTTGAAGTTGATTTATTATGATACAAAACTTCTATATTGTATTGAAGGTTTTGTGATATGTTTGACTATGGATGTGCTATTTTTATACCATTCATAGTTTATTGTGAAAGTATTGACATTTCGTATGCTAGTTTTAATACGAATGTTTATGTTATGTTTAAACCTTTTCATATGGGAATGCATTGGACTTAATAAGTGACGGGTGGAGCCCGATATAGCTCCTCGATGCATCGGTAGGTCTCATGAGACAAACTAGTGTCTTGGCACAAGGCCTTGACAAAATCTTATTTGTAGCCTTGGCACGAGGCCTTGGCTATGTGGTTATGATAGTCTGGCATTATGCATTCCAACATTATGAAAGTGGTTATTGATTTTTGCATGTGATTATTCGATTAGTAGAATATCCATGTGAATAAGTAAATGGCATTATTTCATTTTACTTTTGCCATACCATGTTGAAGTTCAATTTTAAAAGGCTTTTGTTTTAGTAATGCATTGCCTTAAATGTTTATTCTTATTTATGAAAGTTTCCGCTATATTGTTATCCTTACTGGGCATTTGAGCTCACCCCTTTTCTATGTTTTATTTTTCCCCAGGATGTGAAGAGGTAAATTATGAATGACCTGCAGGGATATTATGAGGGGATAGTAGTGTGGATTATGGAAACATTATGTTGTTGTAGTAGTTTTTCATTTTATGATGTAATGTAAAACTTATGAATATATCTAGTGTTTCCAAGGCTACTAAACCAATCGGTCTTTCGAGATTTGATCTTTCTTGTGATCATGCCAATGTTACGAAGTAATGCACCGACTCTGGGCAACTAGGGTCGGGGCGTTACAGTTGGTATCAGAGGAAGTTTAGTACAAACCTTGGAAGCTAGATTTAGATAAACTCTGATTAGAGCACGTAGACCTAAGATGAACTTTGAGGATTAGTATAGAAGAACATCCTAGAATTTTGGTATTGTAGAGATTTTGTGAGTTTTTCGAGCAATACATCCCTGTCTGGATACGAGCAGGTAGAGGCGGCTCTGGCACAGATGTACCTAGGGGTAAAACCCGAAAACACCGCTTTGAGCTAGACTCGAACGGGAACTGGTGCACGACAACGGGCCTTGCTGCACTCTTGGTTACGACACTCCCGGGGGATATGCTTAGGATAACTCTCATTATCTTTACAAATCATTATGAAGGGTTTATGAGTATATACTTCCTCAAAGAAAACATTTTTATGATTATGGATTATATCCATAAATAGTTCAATTTATGTTAAGTGTTTTATAAGTATGGGATTATGTATTTTGATGCATAAACTGATCTAGTTTATGCCATTTTTGTAGAAATGGCGCCTAGTGGAAGAAATGGAAACCGTATCAATGCACGCACTCCATGTAGGGATTGCCCTCCTGCTCAAGATAATTATAGTGGGGCTGGTGATGCAACTGGTGCTGATCAACTAATCACCATACTGGGACAACTTACTCAGGTTATGAATAATAACCTTACCCGTATGGAGCACCCTGATCCACAGCGTGGAGGATCAATGTTAGATCGATTCATGAGACAACAACCACCAACGTTCAATGGGAGTACAAATCCCTTAGTAGCTGAGCAATGGATATTTTCCCTAGAGAAAATATTTCAGGCTTTGGGGAGTAGTGAAAGGGAAAAAGTTACCATGGCAGTTTACCGCCTCACTGGAGATGCTGATCAATGGTGGTCATTGATTCAAAACATGAAGGAAGATGATGAAGTATCAAACATGGAATGGAGGGAGTTCAAAGATCTGTTTTTAGAAAATTACTTTCCTCGCGACCATCGAGCAGATATGGAAAGGCAATTTCTGAGTCTGAGACAAAAGGAGGATGAGAATGTCACAAAGTATGAGGCTAACTTTACAAGGTTAGCGAGGTACGCTGGTGATTATATTCGCAACCCAAGAAGTAAGATTGATCGTTTCTTTGATGGGTTAAAACCATTTCTCCGTCGAGCATTAGTCTCACAATCCTTTTCATCGTACGAAGACATTGTCTCATGTGCTATCAAGACCGAAAAGGAATTCTCTAAGTCTTATGACTTTAAAGCAAAGCAAGAGAAGAAGAGACCTGCTGATCAATCTGGGAATGGAAATAAGGGGAAGAAGGGAAAGGTTGAATATCCATCTTGTGGTAAGTGCGGGAAGAAACACCCCGGTGCTTGCCTGAAGGGAATGGGAGTCTGTTACAAGTGTGGTGAAAAAGGCCACCAAGCTCATGATTGCAAGGGGAAGAAGGAAGCTACCAACGTTCAGTGCTACAATTGTAGGGAGATGGGGCATTATGCAAATGCATGTCCTAAGCGTCAGGAGAACTTACCTCAGAAAAGGCCAAGGGATCAAGGCCAGGCTTATGCTATCACTACTGCTGAGGTAGAAGCTCCGAAAGACGTGGTGGCAGGTAATTTAATGGTTTCCTCAAGTTTAGCAAATGCATTATTTGATTCTGGATCATCGCATTGTTTCATATCTTCCCAGTTTGCTAAGAAAATTAGATATTTCCAATTTGATTTAATAAGGGAGTTGTCAGTTAAAACTCCTATGGGAAGTATCGTTGCAACAAAGTTTTGTGAATCAGTCCCCATTAGAGCACATAAATTTTCTTTATCTGCTGATTTCATCGTCATACCTATGATTGAGTTTGATATAATCCTCGGTATGGACTGGCTTTCGGACTATGATGCGAAGATTTATTGTAAGAAGAAAGAGGTTACGATTCTTGATGATAATGATAAGGAGCACCTTATTTTTAGAGCAGAATCGTCACCACCTAATTCTTATTTAGATCCACCCCCTGTAGCTCAACTTAATTCAATTATCGGGGAGGAAGAGAATGAAATAACTGTCGGTGAGGAAAGAAATGTTCAAATAGAGGATGTACCTATTGTGAAAGAGTTTGTAGATGTATTTCCGGAAGATTTACCTGGACATCCTCCAGAACGAGAAGTAGAGTTTTCCATTGATTTAATTCCTGGATCAAGGCCTATATCGAAGACCCCTTATAGAATGGCCACTGTAGAGCTAGTCGAACTAAAGAAACAACTAGAGGAATTGAGTAATAAGGGATTTATTCGCCCTAGTGTTTCTCCATGGGGAGCCCCTGTTCTTTTTGTTAAAAAGAAAGATGGATCTATGAGGTTATGTATCGACTACAGGGAGATCAATGCTATAACGATAAAGAACAAGTATCCCCTACCTCGTATTGATGATTTATTTGACCAACTGCATGGAGCTCAATACTTTTCAAAGATTGACCTTCGATCTGGATACCATCAGTTGTGTGTGAAGAAGGAAGACATTCCGAAGACAGCATTTCGAACCAGGTACGGGCATTACGAGTTTACTGTAATGCCGTTTGGATTGACTAATGCACCCTCTGTATTCATGGATCTGATGAATAGAGTTTTCAAGGAGTATCTCGATGAATTTGTGGTGGTATTTATTGATGATATCTTGGTATACTCCAAAACCTACAAAGATCATGAAAATCACTTGCGCATTATCTTGAAGACTCTGAGGAGGCATGAATTATATGGAAAGTTTAGCAAGTGTGAATTCTGGCTTCAGGAGATTTCTTTTCTTGGCCATATTGTCTCTAAAGATGGAATCTCTGTTGATCCTTCTAAGACCAAGGCAATCCAAGAATGGCCAGCACCTACGAATATAACTGAGGTACGTAGTTTTATTGGTTTGGCAGGTTATTATCGACGTTTCGTCCAGAATTTTGCCCGATTGGCTAACCCATTAACGAAGCTCACACGTAAAGGGGTTAAATATGTTTGGACAAAAGAGTGTGAAGAATGTTTCGAAGAACTGAAGAGAAGATTAGTCAATGCTCCTATATTGACTCTACCATCGGGGAATGATGGGTTCGTTATTTATAGTGATGCATCAAAGAAAAGACTTGGCTGTGTCCTTATGCAGAATGATAGAGTTATTGCCTATGCATCACGACAGTTGAAAATTCATGAACAAAACTATCCTACTCATGATCTCGAGTTAGCAGCAGTGATCTTTGCTTTGAAGATATGGAGGCACTACCTCTATGGTGAAAAATGTGAGATTTATACTGATCACAAGAGTTTGAAGTATATTTTCTCACAAAAAGAACTCAACATGAGGCAAAGGAGATGGCTTGAATTACTCAAGGATTATGATTGTACGATACACTACCACCCGGGGAAGGCAAACAAGGTGGCAGATGCTTTGAGCAGAAAAGACCATGGAGTTCTGAACATGATGAGAATTGAAAGGGATCTAATTTTCATGGATCTAGTGAAGATGGACATGGGAATAACCAGGGAAGGTGAAACATCAATGCTTTTCCAAATGGTTGCCAAACCATCTTTACTAGAAATGATTAAGAGTTCTCAGACCGATGATGAAGAATTTCAGAATAAGATTAAAGCTGTGAATGATGGGAGATTGAGAGACATTGCGTATGAAGGTGGAATTTTGAAATTCGGGAAGAGACTTTGTGTTCCCAATATACCTGATCTAAAAAGGGAATTGCTGGATGATGCTCATAGTTCCAATTTCTCTATACACCCTGGGAGCACCAAAATGTATAGAGATTTGAAGGAACATTTTTGGTGGGACAACATGAAGAGGGAGATTGCTGATTTTGTGTCAAGATGTATGGTTTGTCAACAAGTGAAAGCTGGAAGGCAACAGCCTGGAGGAGTCATGCAACCTCTTCCCATACCGGAGTGGAAATGGGACAATATTACGATGGACTTTGTCATGGGGCTACCAAAGACTCCTAGAAGGAACGATGCAATATGGGTTATTGTTGATCGTCTTACCAAGTCAGCACATTTTCTTGCTATAAGAGAAGATCTACCCCTGGAACTTCTAGCAAGACTATACATTAATGAAGTTGTGAGACTTCATGGAGTACCCCTATCGATTGTTTCTGATCGTGATCCCCGTTTTACTTCAAGGTTTTGGAAAAGTCTTCAGAAATCCCTGGATACTGAACTTCATTTGAGCACTGCTTACCACCCTCAGACAGATGGACAATCAGAACGGACTATTCAAACCTTAGAAGACATGTTGAGATCTTGCTCACTTGACTTTCAGGGTATGTGGGATCAATATTTACCTCTGGTAGAATTTTCCTATAACAATAGCTTCCATTCGAGTATTCAGATGGCACCATATGAAGCGTTATACGGAAAGAGATGTCGTACACCAACCTGTTGGGATGACGTTGGTGAAAGAAAACTTGTAGGCCCAGAACTGGTGGAGGAAACGGTGGAAAAGGTGAAGGTAATCCAAAATCACATTAAAGCAGCTCAAAGTAGGCAGAAGAGCTATGCCGATAATCGAAGGAAGGATTTGGAATTTCAAGTCGGTGATCATGTTTTTCTGAAGGTATCTCCGTGGAAGGGAGTCATACGTTTTGGTAAGAAAGGTAAATTGAGTCCCAGGTACATCGGACCTTTCGAAATTCTAGAACGAATTGGGGTTGTAGCTTACCGATTGGCAGTGCCGCCAAGTCTCTCCAAAGTTCACGATGTGTTCCACGTATCTCTGTTGAGAAAATACATGCCTGACCCAACGCATGTACTCACCTATGAGGAATTAGAACTGGAACCCGATCTTTCCTATTGTGAAGAGCCCGTCAGGATTCTTGATACAAGAGAACAAGTACTGAGAAACCGGACGACGCGTCTGGTAAAAGTTTTGTGGAGAAATCATAAGATGGAAGAGGCAACGTGGGAACCCGAGGAACTTATGATGAAGAACCACCTGAGTCTTTTTATGCAGTAATACCCTAGAAATTGCGAGGACGCAATTATTTGAAGGAGGGGAGAATGTAACACCCCAAGCTTCTACGGTACGTTTCCCTTTGAATAATGCGATAGCGTGTGTTGTACGCAACCTCGAGTTCTAACACACACCACAACTAATTAAACTAGCCGTTGTGAATAGTAATACCTAATTTTTGAAATCATATATATTCTATATTTCAAAATGGACTTCATTTTTGGATTCGGAATATCAAAATTAGCCTAGGGTGAAATTTTGGTACATTTCGGATAACTTTCATATTTTGATGAATAGTGAAAATTTCTAAATTTTAATTAAAAACAACTTTTTTAATCAAAATAATTAATAGTGATAAATTATGAATTTAAGTGGTTTTAAAGTATATTTAGAATATATTTTTACCATTCAATTTAATGTTTATCATTGGACATAATTTTACAATTAAACCAAACATAAACAAGTGTCAATCTTTTGATAGTTATTATCTCTTAAAAACACGCTTTTTGTTTTAACAGCGGGAATTAATTTTAAATTAATTTCTGCCACTTCTGTGCTTTGAATTTAGGAAAATGGATTCCATATTTGGAATCAGGATGTCCAAATTATGTAAATAGGTAACTTTTATTTTTAGACATTTTGAATAATTACTGCGGTAAATATTTTATTTACCATGGTTAAAGGGTAAATCCGGTAAATAAGGGTTAAAAAAATAATATTATAATAATACAAAATTACCCTAAAACGTGTCTTAACCCTATTGTTTGATACATGGTCGACCATGGGCATCTTTTTGTCAATTTTGGGACCCCATGGATCCACTTGTAAGTGATAATGACACTTTATTTTAATTAAGTTAAAATGAATACAAAAATGACACAAGCATATATCTTTTAGAAGAACAATTTTTACATAGGGTTATACATGTTGGATTTTCGATTATAAATATTCATTAGAAAGATAAAACGATTTCCTACATAATGATATTTTATTTATAATTTTTAGACAATAAATAAGTTATTTTATTTATGACACAATGATGATGCAGTAATTACTATAATAGTGAAAAATTAAAATAATTGATATTATAAATACCCAAATAAATAAAATATGAAACTTTTAATGAATTAAACTAATTTCCTAGGCTAATATGATATATTAGGATTGATTTAATGGACTTTGTTCGAAGTAATCAATCTGTTATGAGTTTCACAAAAATCAACTATTGAATAGTGTCAAAATTGACATAAAAGAGTTCTTAAAACAAATATTATATTATTAATTGATATTAAATTCCTAAAAATCTAAGGTTCGGCCAAGAGACTTATATTATGATAGGTTAATCATTAATGGACCACTTGGGGGTCGCTTGGATGTATATAGTAAGTTTATTAACCATATTATATAAAAATACAAAGAGACATTGTAAAAGTGAAACTAATTAACTTAGAGTTAATACTTAAAGATAAGGTTAATATAAGTACCCAAACCTGTCTAAATTATATTGGATGAGTTGTTTTCGACCTATCCCCACCTCATACTTTGAATAGTCAACTTTGGAGCCTTTAGAAACCGAATATGAATTTATTATAAATTAATATTTCTAGCTTTTCCAAAGGTGCCCCTCACCCCTCTTATAAAAGGGCACTCCTCCTTCTCATTTCTTCACACCTCTAAAGCCTTTTGGTTCGGCCAAACTCTGCACAAATACTCTCCCAACATCCCTCAATACAACCTAGAGGCATTAGTTTGATCAGAAAGCCAACCTAAGGAGCCCTTTTGATCAAATCAAAAGGAAGAACCCGAAGAAGAGGTAATGATTTCACCACCCTTTTCTAAGTTCATTTCTTCTTCCACTTCTTCTTCCTTTGTTCTTACCATTCTGAAATAATAACTCCAGTATCTCACATATACTGTGATTTTATTATAAATATGGTACAATCATATTCAGTATTCTATCCACCCTTTGAATAACATGTCACCATACGTGCGTACGTACGGCTTACCGTCTCCACGTCGTGGTGTAATTGTTATTCAATATAATATTATTTGGATGGGTATAATAATGATGTGTAACTCATGTAAATAATAAATATAACATGTTAATGATTCTGTATATATGATATACCATCCATTTATATATTATTTTAATATCAAAAGAATGATATTGTCGCTCGTGCGTACGTACGGACTACCGTCTCCACGAACGCGATGAGATTCATTCTCCATCGTAACCATTAAAGCGTAATTATCATTTTATGATTTAAAAATGATGTTTAAGGACTTGATATCATTCTGGATATGAATAATATACAACCTATCCTTTACAAACATGTCTTACGTAACAAAACATATGAAAGAAAACAAGTAAGTTAACACCCGAAACAACGATAATACTAAGATATTATTATCAAATCAATATTAAAAGATCATATATGATATCATATTAATGTATATGATTCTTGTATAATTTAATAACAATTATTTCACCATTATACAGGAGGTTAACCTACCACAACCATGGAAAAGTACAAGGTAAGGGTTATTTCACAATCTCTTCATTATCCGAGGTTGTATTATACGTAATAATCTACTGGGATCTCTTTATCATCCACATCCATGTTTCTTCGAAATGTATTTCAAAACATTTTTACTATTTACAAGAATATGGGTTAAAGTCATTTATACCCTTGTTTGACTTTTTATAAGAGGTTTATAAAGGAATCTTTCCGTCGTTTTCAAAACAAGGTCCTTTTTAACCTTTTCGACAGAATTGAGGTAAGAATGTTTTTTTTAACTTATACGGCGGGTGCGGTTATTTTCCGCCGTTATAAAATCGTTGAAGCTTCCCATACAAGCTTATAAGACTATTTTCAAAGAAAATGTTTTATTTTATATGGATCTTAAATGATTTCAAAATAAAAGGAGATATTTCTTTTAAAAGAATTTTGATTTCATCTATGTCAACATCCTTTGATGGATTTTAAGATTATTTGAAGTTGATTTATTATGATACAAAACTTCTATATTGTATTGAAGGTTTTGTGATATGTTTGACTATGGATGTGCTATTTTTATACCATTCATAGTTTATTGTGAAAGTATTGACATTTCGTATGCTAGTTTTAATACGAATGTTTATGTTATGTTTAAACCTTTTCATATGGGAATGCATTGGACTTAATAAGTGACGGGTGGAGCCCGCTATAGCTCCTCGATGCATCGGTAGGTCTCATGAGACAAACTAGTGTCTTGGCACAAGGCCTTGACAAAATCTTATTTGTAGCCTTGGCACGAGGCCTTGGCTATGTGGTTATGATAGTCTGGCATTATGCATTCCAACATTATGAAAGTGGTTATTGATTTTTGCATGTGATTATTCGATTAGTAGAATATCCATGTGAATAAGTAAATGGCATTATTTCATTTTACTTTTGCCATACCATGTTGAAGTTCAATTTTAAAAGGCTTTTGTTCTAGTAATGCATTGCCTTAAATGTTTATTCTTATTTATGAAAGTTTCCGCTATATTGTTATCCTTACTGGGCATTTGAGCTCACCCCTTTTCTATGTTTTATTTTTCCCCAGGATGTGAAGAGGTAAATTATGAATGACCTGCAGGGATATTATGAGGGGATAATAGTGTGGATTATGGAAACATTATGTTGTTGTAGTAGTTTTTCATTTTATGATGTAATGTAAAACTTATGAATATATCTAGTGTTTCCAAGGCTACTAAACCAATCGGTCTTTCGAGATTTGATCTTTCTTGTGATCATGCCAATGTTACGAAGTAATGCACCGACTCTGGGTAGCTGGGGTCGGGGCGTTACAAAAAGTTCAATTTTGTTTCTAACTATCTTATGATACTGATTTTGAAGGTTTTTTTCCACTGTACGCCACCCCAGCAGAACATCCCTATTTCCTCTGCGAAAATCCATTCTGAATAGAGATATATTAGATGAAGAATCATGGTCAAATTTCAATTATATATCATTTCATTTTGGCCATGATGTAGAAAAAATATAAGGATATTCTATTAACAATATTCTAAGTCCCAAAGTTATATAAACTAAACTCTAATTCGAACTATAAGGCCCTAACCATAATCAATTCATAATCTTGAGTTAATTCAATAATTTTACTTTCATTGACTTCTAAGATCTTTTCTGTTTTACATATTTTGAGAATTATCTCAAAACTCAAACATATCAAATAAAATATTAGAATTTGGGAATTTATTGCCAGTATTAATTTTCTATAAAATAAAATAAGATTTAAAAAGTGACATGAATTCGTTTCAGGTTTAAGCATTATAAAATTTCTTTGATCCCATCCATGACTCTATTCTTCATTAAAAACTATGCATAATATTTAAAACATGGTATGAGATTTAAAATCTCAAAACGGGATACACAAACGTTGAAAAATGTTATTCTTGAAAGAAAAATTAAACCAAGAATAATTTATCAAAAAGTAATACTTCTTAAATTTTAAAAGAAGTAAATACACTTCACTGAATATAGGATAATTATTTAAAAATTTTGTAATAAAAATATTACCTTAAACACCATAAAAATGAATATATATAACATAAAGGAAACTTTAGACATAATAATATGTAAACGGAAAAACCATAAAGGAATCTTCCACACATATCACACTTACAAATGAAATACTGACATAGTTAACTTACATACCCAATGCATTGTAGGTTATAACATAACCACCCTTACTTGGATTATCATAAAACCGCCCATAATTCATTTAATATGTTACCATGAATCTTGGATTTATCATGTTTCCAACAGTGATATGTATATGTACAATTATATATTCATAACAAATAATATATTTCTATTAATAACAATTCAATAAAAACATCATTTTCAGTCATAAGAGATCCTTTCAAGATATTTAAATAGTAAATCCACTATAAATATAATTTTCAATACCAAAACACCCAAAAATGGTATAAGGGATTTATTTTACTTTTAAATAAATTAAGTCTTATAGTGGATGGAAAATATGAAATAATGGTTATGGATATAGAGAAGTCTTCATCATCATATATGTTAAAAAACATTCATTTTGTAATTTTGTAAATAAATTAAAATGATTAATCTATAAATATTCCTTTTAAAACCCATGGGATGAATTGGAATTCAATTGGATTGATTATACACCTTGTAAAAGAAGGTGATTTATAACATCAAAATTTTACTAAATGAATGGAGATTGAGATGAAGTCCCTTAACATGAGTTCGATTCATCACGTATGTTCCATATTCTTCTGGAATAATAAACATAGATTATTTTATAATTTACTCAGAACAATTTAAATTTTATTAGTACTTATATATCATTAATTGACATGAAATTATAAATATTTAATTGTTATAGTTCATGTCATACATCTTGTCGATATTCGGTACTTGAGTGAAAAATGACTATGGTTTATTGTCACTAGTCCATGTGATCAAAAGTCCTTCACATATAGAATAATATTCATGTAATTATTATCATTTTTATATAAAATATTACTTTTAATTAAACCATGAATTATAGTTATGAAAAATTAACAACGTCATAATCATGGAGATTGTCGGCCATACGTCCACATGAGTAACATTTTACATTTTACATTGATCATTATGGGAAGAAGTTATGTAATTATTTTATATTTCATGAATTATCATAACATAATTAATATAATATTAATACATTAAATAATTATATATATATATATATTAAAAGTGATATAATGAATAAAAATGATTCACATCGGTTCGTGGAGGTGACAATACACACGTATGCACGAACAACATTATCATTCTTATGTGTTTTTAATGTAAGGATGTAATTAATATATAATTATAATATAATGACTAATATTTGATAAATATCATATGTGAAAATTAATTCAATTATTATAACTATACATGAGATATAATTATGAAAAACAAATTATATAAGTTCGTGGAGGCGATAGTTCACATATACTCACAAATGGTTAATTACTTTCACATTTTACTGATGTGAAGATGGATTAAGGTGATGATATTATCATAATAACTTTTCATTACATATAGGATACAATATTTACCATTTAATCTATGAATACACATATTTTAAAGAAGTGTAATTAGAAAAAGTTAGTAATAATAATAAAAAAACATTACATTTCATTCAGGTGAGAACCTTTCTTAAAACCTTCACACCACTAAGGAAGGCGTTTGGCCTACACTGAGGCTTCAAGAAGGTGTGGAATTATTCTAGTAATGTTTTGGGTCGGTCTTTTCTCAACTAAATGGTTTTGGAAGTGTAAATAATAGATAATAATAGGATACTTTTATAGAAGAGGGGAGGGTAACCCTTAGAATTATTAAAAGTATTAAATTTATAAAAATTCATTTTATATTATAAATATGTACAATGGTATTTAGTTCAAATATATAATGAATAGGTGTCTAAATATAACCATAAAAATAAAATTAGACATGTTATGGATATTTTTTTAATCCTTATCTTTATGTTTTAAGTACTTTAAACTCTTATTATTTGAAAAAGTAATTTAAACATTTAGAGTTAAAATAATTAAAAAAATAATGAAAAAGGGAAAATAAAATTTATAGATATATCTCAACTTGTTGGAAGAATCATATAATTTTAGAAATTTAAATTCATTTAGTTAAATATTTTATTTTTTAAAATGTGAATTCTATCAATTTTTACAATATTCATTAAATGACATATTTAAAATATCCTAACAACATTATTTCACTGAAAAAACTACAGTTTCTCAATACCATCTTGTCACAGTCATCTATAATATTCATTTTAGTCATTAAATATATTAAATTATATTTATTTTAATATTATTAATATCATGCCTATGATTCATTCTTTAATAAAACTATTACTACATCATCTTTGTGTAATAATTAAATATAATTATTAAATTCCTAAAAATAATTAATAAATTACCATTATGTAGGTAATATTTTTGTATTTATATTTTATATTAATAGTTCATGATATCACTTACATAATTCTATATAAAATTGTATCATTACAAATAGACATATTTATGGCATATTTTCCTCAACTTTAATTTAAATGATATAAATGTCATTATCACACCCAAATGGGTTATAAATGTCACAATTTCTACCCATGAATTCTCATGGGTGATATTAACTCATCCATTAATTTTATGAAATGTGTTATTGTGTTTTAATAGTCTTATAATATCAATTTTTTCCTTTAATTACCATATTTAACTTTTAACCATTGTAAATAATATATTAAGGTTACTATTGATCAAAAATTAATTTGATCATATTGGACAACATTTTTTATACTGAGTAAAACCATGTTTGTATATTTTTAAAAATTCAATTAATGGAAGTGGTTAAATGAGTTTTAATAGTAATCCAGTTGACAGATCGAGAGAAAGGGATATTTATGTAAAACGTTCAAAAGTGCACATATTGTTTCTCCTTAATTTTGATTTAAAAATCCTTCAATTAACTGAATTTGATTAATTGATAAAAAATAATATCATAATATCATAATATTATGTAAAAGGATAAACTAATATTATAAATAAATTAGAAAAATATATTATTGAATAAAAATGTAGTATTTTAACTATTCATTAAATTATGAATTTAATCAGAAAAATGTCAAAATTTCAAGCCAAGTAAATATTGATGGATCTATTTTAAAGAAGAAGTTTATTTAATCAAATAAATATATAATAGTGAAAAAAAATTTCAAATTGATCACCATCAAAAGGCGGTAAGAAAACATTTCTAAAATATTATTGTATTTTCTGCTTAAAATTGTCTTCATTCTCATTTTATGCCTCAATGTTTTTTGAAGGAAAGTCAAAATATATTAAATACATGTGTAAAAATAATATAGTTTGATCTATTAACTACCACCAATAAAACATAGAGGTGATAAATACCATTTTAAATAATAATATTAATAATATAATATTTTTCAGTAGAACATAGTCTTGTGTGTAACCTAAGAATTTAGAAAAAACCCATTGTTGTGTGTTGAGTACACTATTGGGCATAATGAACATGTAAGGTAAAATAACTATCTAATTCATATATGTTAAAAAATATGAAAAATTATTATTCTAGAATTACGCGGGATGTAATAGTGGAACTAGTGTAAGAATATTTGACTATTTTATTTGAAAAAAATAATATTTTAAAAAACACGTAAGTACATATTATTACATATCCAAAGATTTTGAATAATTATACCTTACTTATTAGTATTTAATAAAATTAATATATATATATATATATATATATAACACCTAAGTATTTCATGATTCACATATATATATATATCAAAACATATTATATTCATATAAAAAAAATTTATTTTGAAATAAGTCATTGGATATAAAAATTAATATAATAGAACATTATTTTTTTTTATAAAGGTTGGGGCTGAAGCCTCATTTTTATTATTAAATCAAAGAAAAGACCTCTTTTAACTGGGTAGAGGGAAACCCATTACATAGCCCGAAGGCCCTGTGGGCTTGGAGCCCATTACATAGCCCGTAGGCCCAAATTCTAAGGCCAATTCACATTCTGTGAATAGTAACCTGCTGCTACAGTACTGCACAGTATCGCCGCCGCTACAGTGCCCCTGCCGCCGCTACAGTGCCCGCTGATGAACAGTGCCGACGTCGCTACAGTACCGCTACAGTACTGCTACAGTAACCTGCGCCCCGTGGGTTTTGAACCCCCATTTTCCATGTAGCATTACTGTATCATTAAAATAAATTCACATAAAACTATTTATTTCATACAATGAAAACACATCCAAAATTTATCTTTTAAAATCTAATAAACTAATAATGAATAGTAATAAATAAAAAATAAAAACAGTATGACATGAAAAAACCAATGGATCCCCATCAACATTGATGATAACTAATATCCAGAATAACCAATAATGATGGATGTCACCATCAAAGTAGATGGAATTATTAAAAATCAATAATATGAAACAAAAACAATTATATTCATTTTTGGAGTAAAGTGAAATATAAATATAGTATGTCTATTTTTTTATTCAAATGAAATAAATAGGTTGATTCTGAATATAGTGATAAAAAATAGGGGCATTGTAAATATGTTCATTGAATATAGTTTCATTGAAAATGTATTCGTTCAACATATACCCTATATTAATAGAAATTTCATGTAATTTTAAATATTAAATATAAATTAATATATCTCACAATGAAATAAAAATATGATATTCAAATATTTAAATGAATAAATAAATAAATATATTGTGTATAAAATATAAATGTTTATATAATTTCATTAAAAATAACGTGTGATGTATTTAAATATTTCAAATAATTATTTTAATAAAGGAGTCAGAAAATAAATTTAAAAATAAAAATAATAAATTTCAATGCTATATTTTAATTATAACTAGTAAAAAAATTAGTATTTCATTTCATTATGTAATTATATTTTGAGCTATTGTATATTTTAAATTAAATGATTATGTTTTTAATTTTTATATTATTTTATAAAAAGGTACGTATTCAAATCACTCCAGTTTTAAATTAGTTAAAATAATAATAACATATAATGTTTCAAAACATCATTTTCAATAAAATAATTTTATAATTACATTTAATATTTTAAAAAAACATATAAACTTGAGAAACTGAATTATGAGAAACTTAATTATTTATTTTACTCTTAATTTCTTAGTTATCTTAATAAAAAAAGGTTTATTTTTTCAAAAAAAAAATTCGATTGATGAATATTGTAAAATACAGTTTTTCAAATAACTAGAATTTTATCACAAAAGACTTAATTCATAATTTACGAACTCTTTTTTAAATTATAAATAAATATTATATGTGTGAAACTATTATTTTCAAAATGATTCAATTAATTGCTAATTTTTTTTTACATTTTTTAAATTTAGGTTAATTTTTTTAAAAAAATTATACATTAAATATTCATTATTATATGATTAATATTATTCAAATTTAAAAAAAAATCATTCCAAATTTTGTGATAGTTAGCGTAAAATTATATAATAATAATATATTTATTTTTTAGTATAAGGGATAAATTACCAATATTGAAATTAATTACCCCATTGGAAACCAAATACGTAAAAAATTACGATACATAAAATGTAAGGGTAAAACCATTCTGAAAACATGTTTTAATTTAATTTTTGATGGGTGGAAAAACCTTATATATTATCCAAAATTTTATTTCATATATTTTTATCCATTTTAAAATAAATTTAATTTCAATTATTGGAATGTATTTGGAATTAAAAAATTCCACATATTTTTAAATACAATAAATTCTCTCCACACCTCCCAACACCACATACAAAAACAAGGATTTTCAAGCCCAAATGCTTCAAAATAATATAATAAATAGTCATATCAAAAATATTTGTATTTTATTATTCTCAAAATACCATCCCCCAATGGTTTAACCCCTTCACGAAATAGAGAAGACATGTAATGAGGTAAATATATCAAGCCATTTCTTCCTCTTTATTTTTCCTTTAATGCATTTATTATTTCTGGAAATTCAATTTATAATATTTAAATGATATAATAAGATTCATTATTATACTGTTATGTTATATTTATGCTATTATGTTTATCTATATATCCATTTTCCTTAAGAAATGATAAAATCAAATTTCTTTGTTCATGGATAATTACATCCATGAAAAATCATGTTTTATATATCTTATCTTCAATAATAGGAAGTTTCTACTTGTTAATATTTAATTACGTATCATAATTGTAAAATAAATTATTTTCATAAATTTTTGAGAACATTATTCATTTCTACAAATTTATTGAAAATGATATCATTAGCTATAAAAACATGTGGAATACTGCCTCCTTAGTATGATAAATTTAATTTTTCTTTCATCACAACATTACAAGTTGGGAAATGATAAATTATTTAAGTGATAAGAATTATTCTTATGATATCATTATTGTTAATTTATGATATATTTTAGAATCTATTATCGGTATAATCATAAAATGATTATAATTAATTCAATTGCATAAAACAATAATAAAAAGATGAAAATCATTAATTCCAATTATATAACACATTCATATCCATTAGTTATTCTTCTGAATCATCTCTAATTACAATGTATGACAAAAAACTATATAATATTATTATTCATCTTGTGTTATTATATAGATACTGGATAACCTCATAATCATACATAAAGCATTGTATGGTCATATTTTGGTCAGTTTGACAACAAAGATAAAAATTATATAAAATTATATCATTTCTGATTAAAAAAATTAAATTACTCTTTTTATACAATAAAAATTTATAAATAGTGTCTTATAATTTATTATAAAAATTTTAAATTAATGTTGAACCCAATTAGTTGGTAAACACTAGTTGTAGTTAAAAAAATTACTAAAAAAGATTAATTTTTGATTTCATCATCTTGGATAAAGAAACATATAGTCATTAAAGGGAAAAAATTATAATTAATCATTTATATTAGATATATTTTTCTTTTAATGACTATATTTTGGTGAAAATGATTAACGACATCATTATTAGGATACTACATCAAAACTATCAAGAATATCCATTGATAACATCACAAATAGGTAATAATTAACTATTATATGTATATAAAATAATTATAAATGATTTCTATTAATATAAATGTATAGAAAAAGGGATTTTTAATTTGTTTCAATGTAATTAATTTTTTTATAAAATATATTATATCTCATTTGGATTTGTGTGTAAAAAAGGATTATGGTTCTTTGTCTCAAATTTAATTTATTCATTTTTAATTTTTTGTTTGCAACATCTCACCCATAATTTTCTACGATTATTTAATAATGAATTTATTTTACCTTTTTCATGGGGTTTTCAAATTCATGTCATCAAATTTTTTCATATAGATTTATAGTCCAATGATACCGTACATAAATGTAGTTTTCATCGAAATGATACTCATGCTGTAATGGTATGTTTTCAGATTATATGGCTTTAAAGAACTTGTTCAATATTATGCTTCAAAATTTATTTTTGTATGGTGTATTGATTGGATAATATCTATAAAAAATATCATATCTTAAATTTTATTATATTACAAATTTTCCATGATATTTCTTTCAATATATATTTATTCTTATTTTAACGATTCAATAAGAGTTTCACTGACCAAATATTTGATTTATTGGTTCATGAACATTTTTATACGAATATTAATTTTCATACATTCATAGATCCTAAAATTAGAATTTTTTAAATGTTAGTTCTATAATTTCATGATGGATGTTTCTTCCCATTATATATAAATCATTTATATATGAAATATTTATAGAAATAAAAATATAACTTTGGTAAGAATAAAAACTATTCAAAACAATCAATATTTTCTTCTATATTAATGATTTTTTCCTAAAACATATATCCTCTATAAAAATGAATGATAATATGTATTATATTTATTATATCACAATTATTTATACCCCATTTCAAATGGATACCATAATACTTTGTTTGTGGGTTTCAAAATGATGGTATTTGAAAATATTTTCCACCACACAATGTTTTGATAAAATTAAGGATTTTTCAATGAATAATTTTTTGATGTATGTTATTCAATATTAAATATTATATAAATATATACCTTCACTATTTTTAAAGAAAAAATTTATCGTTGTGTGTAACATTTTTATTTCAAAAATCTGTTTAAAATGAAATATTTTAACATTTTCTAAAAGAACACATTTTCTAGAACCTTTTTCATTATATTTACAACATTATATCTGTGTTTTAGTTATTTCTAGATTATTTTTTATTTGATTTAAAATAAATATCATTTAAAATGAATTTAAATGATAAGAGATGCTTATTTATTAGCATATTATTTTTCCAAAATTCATTAAATGGGTTTTCAAATATTTTATTGTACTTTGTCACATACTATATTTGATTAAGTAATTATTAACTAAAATAACTATCCAACATCATTTTGAATATGGATAATGTAATTTCCTTCTATTTTATGTATTGTTTTTATTACTTCTATTATCATGACCAGTCTTTTTTATGTGTATATATAAACTTTTTCTTCTAATATTTTCCTATATGAATACTGCATTATATTTTTATCTGATTAAAATGTGGTCATCAATATGAATTACATTAATTGATGATTTATAAATTGTTTAGTTACTATATATTATTTATCTATTAGGTGTAAATATTAAATGACTAATTATTTATATTGAATTATATACCTATTGGGATAAATGACGCCATTAGTTACCCAATTATTTTCTATAGGTATATCTTGTTACTACTGTTAAAAAAATATATGTTATTTTATAATTTAGAATTCATCAGAAAATGATATGATTCCAATTTCAATTACATAATTTCTTTAGTGTGTAATGAATTATTAATTTTTTATCCAACTCATATGAATTGATGATGATAGGTGGGGTTCTATATCACCATCTAATGCATCAATTATGATTTTATATATTTAGATACTAGTATTCAAATGTAAATTTTAGTTCCTCGATATTCTTTGGAATGGAATGTGTATCTCATGAATTTTATTATCACTATAGTAATGTTCTTCAAAATTTAAATGATGTTTTATAATAATATGTTTATTCTTATGTATATTTCATTCTCTAATGGATCATGTTTAATGAATAAATTATTTTATGCATTAATATTTTAATAAAATATATTATTCTATGAAATATGGCTTCTCATTGATGGGATGTTTTATTTATGTATCTTCATTATTCATATATTCTCATATTATTCTCAATTATGTTCATTGATTGTTATCAATTATATTTACGGTTATAGTGAATTTGAACTCACCAATTACTGGTTTTCAATCATTTCTAGGTTATTTTGATTATAAAATTAAAATGTATAGAACAACATCTTATGATTAGAATATGTGGGAGTTCTGATGAATAATTATGGATTATGATGTTTCTATAATTATAGAGAAAGTTTCAATTAGTTAAAATGGAATTTGTTTTGTTAGTACATTTTTTGTAATGAAATTAAATTATAACCATCAATTTACATTGGAATGTATTTTAAATGAATATATTCTATTAGTCGTGTAATAACCATATGATTGGATTGAGGTTGTTATTATTAGTTTCAGAGTATTGCCTAGATAAATCTGACGATTTACATGATGAAAATTATTGATAAATTCAGAGTTATAAATATTCCAAAATATATATATGTAATGGTTGCTATAAATTTTCAAATGTATTGATAAATCCTTAGGATGGTTTATGAAATAATGTGTTTGGTTTTAGACAATATAACTTTATTGAAAATCATACAGGTAAATGTAAGAGTTATTTAGATGTATAGAATATGATTTTGAAAGTTAGGAATTTTTAATGTTTTAGGGTTTTACACAATGGTGTATCCCAATCAAGATACAAGAAATATGATGTTGTTGTTACAACAATTTCACCTAGGGGTAATAATTATGATGAAGGGATATTGGGTATTTACTCAAATGTGACATGGCTTATGATAAATAGGACCAAATGCACATATAGCAGGACATTATTGAAAGATATGGATTGGTCAGCCACATCCAAGTTATTAAAAATATTGAATGTTTGATTTCCATGTAATATTTTGATATTAGGTTGTGATTTATATAAAACAAAACATAATATAATATAATTAGAGACAATAATGTTATAGGATTAACAATATATGCCATAGTTAAAATGAAATAATCATATGACGTATAGAATGTTTCATCAAAGAATATATAATAACATTTATTTTTAATATTAATATAATATTAATATTTTTAAGATTACCATAAGAATATAGGTTTTAGTATGTGGTTGAATCTTGAACATGAAGACGATGCAGAGAAAGTATGCTTCCAGTTTTTTTATTATAACTAAATAATGGAGTAAACATAAATTTTTAATAATGTTAGAATATTACATTAATTATAGATATTGTTAGTTTACCTATATTACATAATCTTGTGAGGTTGATACCATGATATAAATTATATTTTAATGAAAATATATATTTTTATTAGTGAGTAAATTTTATAAATGTTATTTTGGAATATTCAAATAGTTATGAGGGTCATCTATAATTTCTAATAAGTAATCCTCATATTCTATTCATTAATGGTAAAAATTATTACATTGAATCAATATTCGTGAATATATTTTATATTTCAAGGTTATACATTTGGAGTTAACAATAGTTTAGTAAATTTTCTATGTATGGATTACTATTAGGATTAATATAACCATTATTTTGTGATAAAAAATCTTTGATTTATATTTAAGAAGGTATGTTATTAATTTTTTGAATTGGTAACTTATTTAAGGAAAAAATAATCCATGTCATTCATTTGTGATGTCAATAACAATTTCAGTATAAAGAAATATATTATTTGGTGGCTAACCATATAGACTATATATGAATACATATTATGGTTAAAATCGAGTTACTTATTAGATCAATATATAATATCAAATCAGTTTAATTTTCTTGGAGTCTTAAATGGATTTACTAGAGATATTTTATAAATAATATATTATTAGGTTATATTTCCCGATATATGATTATATTAATGATCATTTTTTTCAAAATATATGTAGTTCACACGAAATGGAATATGATTTTATAAATCACATTCATCTATAAACAATATGTTTAAAATTATAATATAATTTCCAATAATTTCTCTAAGAATTGATTTTTAATGAAAAATAATCAATTTTTTGAAATGAATTAAATAACAAAATCATAAGTAATTCATTTTCAAGACACTACCACAATATAAAATTAAATATGTTTTTCAAACCTTGGATTGTTCTCATCATGGATAACATACATCAATTAAATCATCATAAATAAATTAATGATAGTAGATAAAAATGTATAAAATATATTTTCCTAGGAAATCACCTAGATTTACTTCATACTTGAGGATAAAAAAACAAAAAATATATCATTTTATATCACCATGAAACAATAAATCACGTTTGATAATATATTATGTTAAATTGGAACTATACCTTATGAAGTGAGAGCAGGAGGAATGGAAAATTTTATAAATTACTAATCATCAGAATGAATTTTATTTTTTTAAATATGGTTGATTAAAAAATATTAAATAAAAAATGGTCATTAAAAATAAGGTTATTAGTTGAATACAAAATATTTAAATTTATTTTTTTCATTGTTAATTTGTAAATTTAAAAACATATAACTCGGGATGAAATTAAGATATTATAACAAAATATGAAATATAGTTATATCAATGTGTTTAATATATATATAAATAACATTATTACTAAAAATTAAATGAATCATATATATAAATTTAAAATAAAATTAGTATCAACATTAATTTTTAGAATATAAATAATAAATAATAAATTAATTTGTTAAATCATATTTTTTATAATAGTAATATTTTTTTCAATGAACCCAATTTATTTTATTCTATATTATATAATATTATAAAAAATTTAAAACATTTAAAATAATTTATACGAGTTGAAATATTAATTTAGTATAAACTAATAATTTATATTATATAATAATTATAACAGTAAATGTTTACAAATGTCATTTTTTAGTAAAAGTGATTTTCTTTAAATTGTGTAATTTCTATTATAAATTAATCATATATATATTAAAAAAATATTACATAATATTAAAATGAATTTTAAAATATAATTTATAAATTAGATTACAATGGATTTTTTTTAAAATTTATAAAAGGATTAATTATTAATAGAGTAGTGAAAATTAATTTTTTTCAAATAAAATTCCCCTTTATTGAAGGATATGTATTTGCAATTTATGAAATCATTTCTTATGAAAAATATATATTTTAAGAAGTATCAATATAATTAAAAAATTTATATATTTAATTTTAAAACCCATATTTTATATATAAGAAATTATATTATATTTTCAAAAAATTAACTTTAATAAACTATAATTTTTATATTTTAAAAAAAATATTTTCATTTTTAAAAAAATTAAGGGAACAAAAAGGAATTGAAAATTTTAATCTTCATCGAAAAAACACTATGAAGGGACATTTTATTTTTTGTTATTAAAACTAAATTAACTTGTTAAAAAATACTTAACCTAATGGGAACCAAAATAACAAAAAAATTTCTATATAATATGTTAATGGATACAAATTTTAAAAATAGTTTTCATTTTAGTGTTCGATGTATCAATCAAAATTATCTGTTACCCAAATTTATTTCACTAATATGGAGACAAAATTTTTTATAGTTACTATACATTATTGAATTGGGTTAGGTATTTATAAAAATTAAAATCCAAGCTTATAAAAGTGGATCTCCTCTCCCCAACTTCCCTGACATTAATAACATGATAGATAATTTAAATATATAAAAAAATCATTCAAAAAAACTAATTTAACCCTTTTTAAAAAATTTAAATACAAATACTTAATGGTTGAACACTCATCACAAAGGATATAACCCATGTATTTAAGTATATTTTTCTACTAGTTTATTCCTCATTTATATTTTCATAATAGTAATTTCTTATTTATAAAATATATTTTCATTATATAAAATTTATTACATAAGTATAATGGTTATGAAGTTAAGTAATTATGAATTTAGAATCATTCAACACAATTCCTCTTTTCCTAATAAAAATTGATAATTAGAGTTATGTGTGTCTTCACTACTACCTCCACAAAAAAATATGTTTTTTACCCACCTATCATGTACGACAATGATTATTAATTAAATAAATGTGTAATATATATATATATATATTGATTTATTTAGATTATTAAGAGAAAAAAAAATATTCATTTCCCACAATGTATTTAAAATTAATCACCAACCTTGTTTATATGTGTTCTACTACTATAATCAAGTGATTGAATTATGTTTTTATTTCCAAAGCCCAAATGAATGGATGGAAACTAAAAGGAGTTTATTTGCTAAATATAATTTCGAATATTTCATTATGGTTGTGTTTTAATTGTTTTTGATCCTACATATGATTTGATTAATGAACTTTTATTGGTTTTTGAACATTTTAAAAAAGTGTATTATGAACGTAATCATTAACTTAAATTATGAAATATTTTAATATATATTACATCAAATAGAATGTAATATGTATTAATGATAGATCATGTTTCTTGAAATTATATTAAAATGCATTTTATTGTTGTATTATAATTTCATCTAAATCACCTAAAAATAATCTATTAATATTTATATGTTAATGTTTGTATCGTTTTGACCATCTAGTTGAAGAATTATATAAAATTATGATATTGAAGATTATGAATACAAAACTAATTCAATAATATGAGAAAAATATGTTCTTAATTATATTTATTTTTTGTGACTGATAAATCAATACATAACATGACATTTAACTCTACACCCATCATAGGTAAAAAACACCTGATATAATTTGTTAATGTCTTCATCTTCTAGAATAATGAATAATGTAGAGATAAATTAAACATTAATATTAATGAATAATTAAATTAAATAATTTATGATAAATATAATATATATTTAATGATTAACATGGGGAGATGAACTAATTAAAACATTTCCATTACAAAACATGTTCAAAAACACAATATTACACATAATCAACATAAACAATATGAATAAAAATCTAGTATAAATTTAGAGAATAGTTATAAATATTTTTTATAAAATTTCATGATTTTTAGAAATTTTATCAAATAAGTGATTAATATAATTTTTTTGATAAATGATCATATATTTCATTATGATTGGAAGGGAAAAATATTAAGGGGATATTTGTATCAAATTTAATTTTTGAAGACATATTTCAAAAAAATTCAATGAAAATTTTAATGTGGTTAGATCTTAATGAATTTACTTTTCTATATTCAATGTCAATAATGATATATGTTTTATACTATAGTTAATATTTAGTTTATTCAAATTATAAAAAACATAATAGTGGTTTAGATCAAAATTATACGGAAGCTGTATAGCTTTTTGTCATATTGTCAACACTATAAACACATTTGATATTGTAAAAATAATTTCATTTATAATTTTTATTCACATCACAATTAAATTCACATAATAATATATCTTACATTTTGTTATATTTTATTTTTCATTG
The DNA here is from genome assembly GCA_963277665.1 of Viscum album. Taxonomy (NCBI): domain Eukaryota; kingdom Viridiplantae; phylum Streptophyta; class Magnoliopsida; order Santalales; family Viscaceae; genus Viscum; species Viscum album. The sequence goes on along the minus strand of OY728119.1, from coordinate 1,725,975,844 downwards.
AATGATCATTATGTATTTCTCATTGGAATATTATGTATCCAATTTCATAGGGTTTCATCAACTCGATTTATTATCAATTGAGTCATGAAATTTTATATATGAATATAACATTGTTTCTTCCACTAATATATCAATTCCCATATTGGATTTTTTTCCTTGAAATTTTTTCACATCATTAAGAGCACTTTAATTTATAAAATGTTTTCTGAAATATAAGTATGACACTATTAATAATAACTCCGATTTTAAACAAGGAATATTTTAATATAATTTCTGTATATCCTTCCTACATATTTTCTCTACTATTTTTTATATTTATTATATTTATTATATTATATGAATATCAATATTCTTTTTACCAATTTCAAATGAGATATATATCTCCTTTTATGATGTCAATTATTAATATATTTAAAAATTTGCACCAAATAATTCATTCCATAATCACTAATAGTTTTTTTGTAATATTTAATGGAATGATATTTTTTGGTTTTAAATGTTTTCGTAATATATAATAATTTCCATGTAATTTTTCTTAAATTTATATGGAATTATTTCGAGACTACACACTCTGACGACAAATGATTTTGAGGCTCGGTGAGTCTGGAATGGAATTTTAAACTTATTTATGGTACGTTCAGTAAACATGTGGTTGATTTTTCAAAAAAATTTAATCAGGGCTCAAAATGAAAATATGAGGGCACCGTTGAACTCAAAATGCTGGGATTCTCCTAGAAAGGACATAACATCAATCGACAAGGGAATAATTGAAAAGTAAATTTATTGACCTTTTAGGAAAAAAATTAACTTTAAAAATATATTTTATTTATTATCATCAACTGAAATGTGGTTAAATGGTGATGGAGATATGTGGAGTTGAGAAATCTATGAGTCACAATAATGGAATTCATTAATGGCTAGAAAACCCGCAATGTAAAGATGCATTAAATTACATGGAACAACATAACGAAATCACGTCGCAGTGTATCTAAAACACATGAACTTGTTTCCTTTTTATTTGGATGATGTGTTGGAGAGACAAAAGTTAATAGTAGGATGAATCTCTAATAAAGCACACGAAAAATTCCTCTCTAATGAAGAATGAATAATTTCATCGACGAATGGAGACGAACTCCATCAACGAACAACGATGAACACCATCGACGAATGATGAATAATTCCATCAAAAAATGGTGACAAAATCCATTGAAAAACAACAACATATTCCATTTAAGAACAAAGAATAATTCCATCAATGAAAAATGACAGACGCTAAATGATTGAGGATCGAGGACGATGCAGAGATTCTCCCCTTGTTAGAGACATATCCTAAATCTAGGTAGGGGTTGTGTTTAAGTTAGTTTTACCTATTCTTAAATTCAATGATGAACGCATATCAACCCTTGATCAGGTTGATCCACTGATCATGTGTTCTCAAGGGAGGGTCGAATTTTGGGATTTATTTATGCAGTTAAAACAATCATTTGTTTGATTGAGCTACAATCCCTGAGCCTCCCCATGCTTTAAACATATAACGTAGATGGTGAGGGCCGATACGAACAGGTCCTGGGTCCCTACGCATAGGAATTGTTTGTTTATCTAGCCACAAGTGGTGGGAAGAGGAATCCAAGGCCATGGGAGTGACTGCGATGACCGTAGAGGCCCGAAGGTGCAGACAGATCAGAGACTAGAACACTGGAGTGAACTCAGTGAGTCATAGAAAATGCCACCCATGTAGCACCCGCACAATGTTGACCAGGCCATACTAGCCGCATAGAGGTGAGGCACCACCCTAGGCACTGCGTGTTGGGAGAGGTGGCCGACCATCACAAACCGTGTAGGAGTAGGTGGCACGCCTGTGGGTGCCTCGATGAAGGATGTGGTTTTAGAGGTGGTGGCCCGCATCCAAACTGCTATGGTGATCCATGGTCACTTGACCGCGATAAACATAGACCCCATAGATGTTTTGCAGGGTACGAAGGGGAAGTGGAGGTAGTTGTAATGTCCTTGGCGCACAAAACCTTTTCGCCCATGGCAGACCAGGCATCTACTGGCGGGCTGCACCCCTAGCCAGTGGGTCAGACCCGCCCTGGCGGGCTAGACCAGTGCCCAGTGGGCAGGACCAGTGTTGGTAGGCCGGACTCGCCCCCTTCGTGTTGGGATGGACGATACTTGGTCGCAGGGTGACCCGGTGGGCTGAACCCTCGTCCAAACTATGTCAGGTCCAATGAGCCAATTGGGCCTGGCCCATTGGCTTGGGAAGACCAGAATTTCCCTAAGCTGAATCATTCTAGGTCATGTTTTTCGAATTAAACCGGGGTATATTCCCACTGGGCTGGGTTAGTGAGGTCAGTCTGACCGGGTTGGACTAGGACAAGACCCAACCAACCCCTATTTACTAAAACCCTAATAACATGCAAATCAGGAATCTTATTGACTATCCATCTACAACGTTCGGACCCTCTCAATGATATTGATGTTTGGTATTTCTCTAATTATACTCTCATGGAATTCGAGATGTGATGAATTTCTAGAGGATCAATTCTCCTAAGGGCGCTACATATGGAACCCTACGGTTTGATGAGACCTAAAATATTATTACAAGTGACTTTGTGGGACTCGACTATGGCCCAGTGGGAAGCACCTATGTGAGAATTTTTAGGCCCACAGTGGGAGCGAGACTGTATGACACACCAGACCCACGATACATAATGGGGAGTTGTACCTTAATTGTCTAGGGTGGGAAGCACCTCTATGTGACTTTACTGGCCCTTGATACACAATGAGGAGGTGTACCTCAGCAGTACAAGGTTAGTGTGGAACTTCTTCAGTGCGACTTGACAAGCCCACTGTACTCATAGTGGAAGAGATATCCCATGGCCATGGTGTTTGATGATGTGTCTGATGATTCTTCTATCATGTACCTATATGTATACGTGCTGTGATTGTTCTTGTTATTCGTGCTAATGCTTCGTTATTTACATTGGGGATTTCTTGGTGGATGTTCCTTTGTGTTTCAGTGTCACTTATTGAATATTTTGATACTCACCCATGCACAGGATTTACCCGCACATGTTGTGTATGGTGCATACGATCGATGGTTCGAAAAAGGATATGGTGTCCTAGGACCTAGAAATACTGAGTAGGATCAAGAGAATATGAAATACTACTAATTGTTTTGTAGCTACACTACTCCTACCATCAGATGGGGGTTTTAATGGATGGATAACTCAGTCCCATTATACTTTCATGTTTTCAGTTCTTTTGTTGGGTTTGTATTTTGTCCCATTTTTCTTAAGTTGTACTTGTACTCTTCACATGTATCTGTATAATTCTTTACACTTTTAGTCTGTGGTACATGGGTAGGCATGTTTGTGCGTATATGTACTCAGTAAAATTCCCCCACTTGTAGGTTCACTCCATATACGCTAGTTTCTAGCCCCTAACATTCATGATACAGGCTTGGGGTAGTCAGAGCACAGACCTAGGTTACAGGTTGTGAAAAAGTGTTATTAGAGTGTCGTCCACTCCACCTCTAAGACTGGGAGTCTGTTGTATTTTTTTTCGAGAAACATTGTTATTTTTTCATGTCTGACATTCAGATTATCAGTGTCCAATGTTGTTACGGTGGATGACGTATCCATAAACATGGACCATGAGTTATTCTTCTCAGCTCTAAACATAATAACATTGTATTAATAAGTGTCTCTATATGATTTTGTAATAAGATTCATCTCATTGGGTATAAACTTTAGGTTGTGGTACATCATGATATATCTAAGGATGCCTCCACGTGGATGACCTACCAGGATACTAATACATGATTGTGTCATCAACCCGACTAACTATGAGACATCGGTTCCGGGACCAGTGTAAGAGATGGACTCTCCGGGTGGTGCAACGGTGTTTCCACCCCCATTGATCACCATTTACTAAATTTGGTACTGATAAAGGATGCATGCATGCTCAACACCATTAACGAGATCCAGAGATAGAGACCTACTAGGTTTAGGGGAGTGATAGATGCTTAGGTTGCGGAGGACTAACTGAATGTAGTAATGCATGTATTCTACATATTTAGAATAATTCTTGACAAAATTGAGATCTTATTTACAATCCCTCTTTGGAGTCGACAAAGAGATAGTGGAATCAAATGATTCAGACTCATGATGAGGAAACCCTCTCTTTTGGTGACTTTGATCAGCTTTTCCATGAAGATTTTTTTTCCATAACTTTGGGTTTTGTGCACACCAAGGAGATACTCCACCAATGGTATGTCAACCTGTCAGTTGATGAGTACTCTGTGAAATTTACATTCCTATCTCGCTAATCCATAGACATTGTGCAAGTGCCTTTCCATAGGTCATGAACCATTAATATGAGACTCGAATGGGAGATCAGGTCATTGATGGTGTCTATTAGCATACCCACTCATTATAGATTACTGTGGAGAGAACTTCATTTGTATAGATTCTTGGTGGAGCATGCACCGACAAACAGAGCATCTAGTAGACCCTTGGTGGAATAGTTTTCAGCAGACAGAAGATAGCTGGCATGAGGGCCCATGTTGGCCAGGTCATTCAGGGGCCGATCCCAAGACATCGGTTCGGTAGTGCATGGCCCCCAAACGAGAGGGATTTATCCAAGAGACATGATTTACTTTGTGTGCAGTAGGAAGAGGCACATATAAAGTTACAGCTCGACATGTCATGTAGGTGACCAACAGACGGTCGAATGACCACTGAGATAGAGGAAGAGGTTCGTCAAAGGAGATCTACTGGGCCGCATATGTCGCATGGGTGGAGGCCGAGTAGAAGGCGATGGGCGACAGTTTGAGGTACTACTACCGCCACCCCCAGGTGGTCCACCCTATCCATAGGGAGTAGGCGGATATGTGAAATATCATATTTAGGTAGTTATGTTTTATGACCAAAATTCTCTAGTGATGATCCAAGGTACAATTTGTTTTCTCTCCACCCTATCTGCAGTTCTTATAGACACAGGTGGTAGTCACTATTTTCATTCATTGGATCTCATTTGGAGGTCATAGATTCCAGTGGAGCAATTGGCTTGATCCTTACTACTAGAGACTCCTACAATAAGGGATTCGAATATTACACACTACTTCCAGTAGCCTAAGAAAACGATAGGGGGAAAGAGAATAGGCATGGATCTCTAAGTAGGTGGCATCGAGGCCTTACTATGATATTTTGGGAGTGGAATGGTTATCCATAGTCCATTATCAGATTGTCTATTTTAGGTTTACTATTCCATGTGTTTGTGGATATGGGACAGTGTTTTCCTTTACTTGTTAGAAGGAAACCCGTATAGAAAAAGACAGACTTTCTCGGAGGAGAGTGTGACTGATCAATCACTAGTTGGATATTCTCACCCTTAGTGAAGTGGATGATATGATTCCAATCATTCCCATAGTGGTGGATGAGTACAATGATATTTTTCTAGGGGATGTTTTAGGACACCGTCCTCAGAAAGAGGTATACATTTTCACTGACATGTACTCCAGGATGACACCAATATCCACACCATCACATCAGATGGCTCCTGTGGAGAATCACGAGATGATGGTAAAAATAGAGGTCTTGCAATAGATAAGGTTCATAAGGCCCAACATTTCCCCATGGGCATCTACGATGTTGATTTCCAAAAATGAAGATGGGGGTTTGTGGTTTTGCATGGACTTCCAGTGTCTGACCCATGTGACCGTGAGTAACAAGTATCCATTGTTGAGAATTGATGACCAATTCGATCATATGAAGGGAGTGAGATGGTTCTCCAAAATAGAAATCAGATCATGTGATCACCAGCTTCAGGTACGGGATGAAAATGCACCGAAGACAACCTTCAGGTGCTGGTATGGCCACTATAAGTTATTGGTGATGCCTTTTGGCAGGACCAATTCCATAGAAGTGTTCATTGGTCTCATGAATAGTATTTTCTGTCCTTACCTTGACTGGTTTTTCATTGTCTTCATTGGTTCCATCTTGGTGTAATTTACGTCGGAGGAGGAGCATGTTACACACCTTTTGATAGTCATAGATACTCCCCGAGAGGACCAGCCATGTGGTATGATTTTGAAGTTCCAATTCTGGATATAGAAGGTCCACATTATGGGACACATAGTCTTCAAGGATTGTGTTGTAGTGGATCCAATTATGATAGTGGTTGTTCTCTCATGGGAGACACACAGGTGCGTGAATAAGGTGATAATCATCTTAGGGTTGGATGGTTACTATTTGAGGTTCATGCTAGAATTTTATAGAGTGGAAGCACACTTATCAGCTTTGACATAGAAGGGAAAACCCTTCATGTAGATGGAGAAGTATCATCAAAGTTTCCAAGCATTGATGATTAGACTGACTAGTGCCACATCTTGTGACTACCACATGAAGTCATTGAGTATGAAGTCTTCTGTTACGAATCAGTGACTAGACTAAGTTTTGTCCTAATGCTGGAGAGTATGGTGATCACCTAAATCTCATGCCAGTTGTGGTAGCATGAGAAGAACTACGCCACCCATGAACTTGAGTGAGAATCAGTTATATTTTCCATGAAGATGTGCTAGCACTAACTGATTGGTGAATAGTTTACAGTTTAGTCCAACCACAAGAGACTCATGTATATATTATCCTCGGAGGACCCTGAAACTAAGACCCTGGCGATACCTAGAGTTCCTCCAAGATTATGACTTTGTGATAATATATTATCTTGGGATTGGAAACATGGTAGAAAATGATCTTAACATGAGGACCAGTTTGAAGCTTTTGAGTGAGGCAATAGAGAATATAGCTACAATGATGTTATCCTTCACAGATGATGATGGAGTATCTTACCATTAGTCGATGAATATGATAGCCCACTCTTATTGTGATTCATGGATGTACATCTAGTGGATGTTGACTGCGAGGCCTGAACTGCCCAGTTATCCCCAGGACTTTCTCCTAACGTATTTTTATTATGTGGGGATCATGACAACCTTTTCAAAGGGTGAACCATTATAAAAGTGGTGTTGTGGGAGGAGATGTAGAGAGAGATACATACATTCCCAATGGAGTTACATACTAGGGTGGCGAAGATTTACCATGACCTCCGATGTCAGTACTAGTGGCCAGGAATTGAGAAAAGGGTGGGTGAGTTTGTCTAACGATTCCTCACTTGTCCGCAAGAAAAGGCCAAAAATCATGTTCCAACAGGCATGGATCAACCACTTGAGGTACCATAGTGGAAATGGGATGGTATCTCGATGTAATTTGTGATAGGGTTACCATGTAAATCCAAATTCCATGGCTTAATTTGGGTGATTGTTGAATGACTCACCAAGGCGGATCACATCCTACCCATATTTTAGAATGGACTAGTAGATTGCTTGGGACTCCTCTATAACCAGGATATTTGTAGCCAGATATGGTGCCTTCGAAGATCATATTTGACCATGATGGAAACATAATATCCTGATTGTGAAAGTGATTACAGGTGGCATTCAGGACATATCTATGCTTGAGTATATCTTTACTTCACCAGACAGATGGTCAAATAGAGCATACCATACATACCTAGGAGGACATGATTCACGCTTGAGTCTTAGATTTTGGTCATAGTTTGGAGGAAAATATCAAACTAGTAATGTTATCATACAATAATAACAATCACCCCACCATTGGAATGGAAATATTCTAGGCCTTGTATGGGTGGCCTTGAAGATCACCCCTATGGTGGATAGACACATGGGATTCGACACTCAAGGGTCCAGAGTTGGTATTATATACCACTGAGAATGTGAAAATCATCTAGGGGTGGATGAGAACTACACATGGAGGACATAAATTGTATTCTGACAGGAGGCGGAGACCCTGGGATCTTGAAGAGGGAGACCATGTGTTCCTTCAGAACTCACCCCGATAGGGATTACCGAGATTTGTCCGGGGTGGAAAGATATCTCCGAGGGTAATCATACCTTTTCAGATCCTTATAATATTTATAAAGTTGTTGTACTACCTAGATAATACCTTGATATGCATAGGTTTCATGATGTTTTCCACGTGTTTCAGCTGAGGAGATACGTTCATGATCAGTCGCCCGTCATCGATTGGGGTGAGATAGAAATTGACGATGCAACAGTGTTTGTGGAGTTCATGGTGGAGATATGTGATTGATAGGAGTGTGTCCATAATCAGTGTTCAATTCCTATGGTGAATGTTCGGTGGCCGAAATGATATCTCTCTGAGATAACAAGGGAGAGGGAGGCTCAGATTCATTCTAATTACCCCCATTTGTATTATTTTCCCTGGATTTGGCATTTAGGAACATAAAGCCCATTGGTGGGGGAATGTAATGTCTCATAATTTCTGTGTTATTATTTTTAAAATATTTGGAATTATTTGGTGACTACACACATTGACGACATGTGATTCCAAGGCATGGTGATCCTTGATGGGAATTTAAAACATTTTAAGGTACGTTATGTAAACATGCAAGCAAGATTTTCTTAATTTTGAACTATTGATCACAATGATATTATGTGGGAAATATTGAACTCAGAATGCAGGGATTCGCCTAGAAAAGACTTATCATCGACAGAAGAGTGATGAACAAAAAGGATAATTTTTTGGGCCTTTCAGAAAAATATAACTTTGAAAAGATATTTTATTTCATTCCTCAATGGAAAAGAGGTGACACAATGATCGTACGATGCCGTGATGAGGCGACAACTGTAACGACTTAAAAATTTATTAATGAAAATTCATATTGATCTAATTAAATGTATTATTATGTAAAATTGTTATATAAGTCATTTTCACTTCATTGGTTTTAGGGTTTTGGATTTTAAAATAGAGTTATGAATTTTTACCATTTCTAATATAGTTTTTGAACTATGATCATAAGATTAGTATAAATATTGGGTTTTTAAAAATCCAATTTACTCAAACAAAGGAAGCGATTACATCATCTAGTAGAATTGATCTACATTAAGCCCATTTTTACAAACTCAGAAAGGAAGTAGTGTCCCTAAGATTCACTCTTGACCAATCCTAAGACATGTATAAACATGTTAATCTTTAACAGAACCACCAACTGGAGAAGTGTAAGTTAATAGAGATTACCACATGGGCGATGTTATATGTTCCACCTCAAGTGTCTCTTACCATCGCACACCCTACCATTAGGACTTAAGTGGGTGTTATAAGGGGTTATGTAAAAAGACCCTACCAGTATCATTATGTAGATTATTTTTTATAAAAAAACATTCATTTTATTATTGTTACTTGGTAAATGTTTTTTAATGAAAAAATAATATTTTTAGTTAATATTTAAATTCAATTAAGAAATATATTTTTTTTTAATTTTTGAATTAAACAATATCGTAATAAAATATTATTACTGAATTATTTTTTATTAAAAAGAAATTATCAATAAATCTTTATGAATTCAACTGTAACTTTTATTAAGGATTGAAAACTGTTTTTTCAAAACCCATGAATTTTCAATAAATGTCATTTTTTATTTCAAATAAAAAAATTCATATATTTATAAAATAATTTAGATAAATTGAATATCCTTTTGGATTCAAAATGTCTCATTTGTCTAATGGTTAATTTTTTATAATTTTCTGAGACATTAGAATTTATGGGTAAAAATTAATTACCATTTAAATATATAATGTGTTTTATGACATCATAACGACCCAATACGGATGTAATAAAATACAATAATAGGGTTGTTCAGTAAATATACATTTTAACTATATAATAGTGTGATTTAATATATTTTAATTAATTTGATGATGCCTTTTTTAACCCTCCAAGACTTATAAAATATTTTATAATTTTAAAATGATTTTCGGGAGCGTGTTACTCACCTCCACCTAAACAAGCCTAATATTTTAATAATTCTAATTATTGACCTTATAACATATTTTTTTCCTCTCGCATTTGTTAAAAACCATGGACAACCCCATCAGTTGATTTGTAGTTTTAAATATTTAAATATATAGATTCCAAAACCTATGTTTGTTAATTATTATAGAATTACCCTATGTTTTCGTATATAAACCCAACCAAAATCCCATATCTATTCAATAAATCCCCATTTAGGACGTCTCTACTCTTCCATCCTCTCTCTAGAATCCTTTCAAGACACCCCAATTTCCCAATAATCCTCTCTCAATCTTCTCCTAATCCTTTTGGATCACACTTACATGTAATGGATTTCTTCCTTTCACATGTTATTTCAAAATTTCATTATATTGTTATACTTTTTTTATTTTTAATTAAAAATGTTGGGTTAGGATTTCACATCTCCCCAATTCTTCCTTCCTTATGTATAAATGATGAGAGACCTATTTATCTCCCATTAATACCTCCCATGTTCACCCTTAACCATGCTGAATTCCATAAGGAATTTCACTCTTCTCACTAACATTCAAGAAATTAGTTTATACTATGTATCCAAATTACATTACATATGTGTGGATATTAGTTTACAAGACCAACTTAGCTTCCATATCTTTTATAAATGATGAATGAACACATTTTCTCTCATCAAACAATTTTACGATTACTATATGACGTCGTTATGCTCTAAAAGTTACAACAAAATTTCAATTCCAAAATCAGCATGCAAGTGAATACTATACCCATTTCCCTATCTTAGGTATTCATCATTAGGCATATGTACTTGTTGATTGAGTATATAAATTTATGTATTTCAAATCTCTTTTATTAGGATTAAATTATTATGATTAATAAATCCATGTTGTATGATTCGTGGGGCTCACTTATACGATGAAATAAATGATTAAGAAGGGCGTTCCATGATAGAGATCCATTACATCAGTTAATGTTTAGTACCATAGTACATAAATTTAAATGAGGGTTTACTCGTTATAATTCAATTTTAATTCGGGTTTACTAATTCTAATTAAACTGAAATGAGGGTTTACTCATTCTCCATGTGCAAGGAGCCTTTTCTCATGCTAATATCTTGTCAAATGTTGTTGAAACATTTCCATGTTATGATAATAATGATGTTTCATGATTTATGTTCAAATTTCTCTTGTGCTCCATTGATATTACTGTTTCTTAAAATGTACTATAATCTTCATGTTATTCCTTGTTTACTCCATTACTGGGATTTATACCTCAACCTTTTTTTCATGTCTTGAGGTTATCCCTTACAATGCTAGGTATGAAGGAATCTTATTGTCATATAAAATAAGTTATCAATAAATATGTTTTTATATGTTATAATTTGTAATGAAATGTTAATAATTTCTCAATACAATAGACATCTCGATCCTTAGAGTTGTCTTCATGGAATGTTAATGTAATAAATCATTTTTATTTGTCTAATAAATATTAGGGCTAGAATATTTGTTATGAGAATGTAGTTTTAGTTATTTTGGGGATTAGTATTAGAAAAACCTAGTGAAATATTTATGGATAAGACTAAGAATAATAAATACATCCCATAAATTGGGTGAGTATATATTAAGTGCTTTATCATGAAAATACATCCCTATATAGGTATTAACAAGTAGAGGAAGCTGTGACACCAATGTAAGTTGGGGTAAAACCCAAAAACCTCAATTTGAGATTGACTTGAATAGGAACTAGTGCACGAAAACAGGCCTTTCTGCACTCTTGTCTATAACAATCCTGGGGGATATGCTCATGAAAATTCATAAACATAGTATTATTCATTATTATGAGAATAAAAAATTACCATAAGAATATATGTTGGGGAGTAGATCATGGATAACATATATTGATTCCTATAAATTATCATGTTAATGAAATAAATGTAATATATACCTTTTCTCATTGGATTCACCTTTATGAGTTACCCCTAACATTCCTTTTACTTCAGCCAATGGCTACTAATATGAGGACTTGGGATAAAAAATGATGAGAATGTCAATGTGATGACTGTTCTAATGAGATTCCCAATCTGATGGTAGCCAGAATCACAAACATTGTTATGATACACTCTTAGTTAACTCATATTTGGAGTAGAAACATGGGTCAATAGGAATGTTCATCCCTCCAAGAAAGAGCAATCCACAATTAATAGATTCATGAGACAATTACATCCTACTTTTAATGGATCATCAGATTCCTTAATAGTCGAAAGATGGAACACCTCCATTGAAAATATGTTATCCACCTTCCAATGTTATGAACAATATAAGGTTATCCTAACAAGTTATCATATGGAGGGTGAATCTGATCAATGGTGGACATTAATAAAACATATGAATCCAAGGAAGAGGTCGAGGCATTGGATTAGAAGGATTTCCACACACTATTTTGGTAAAAATATCTTCCTCTCACCCTCCAACTTAATATGTAAAGGGACATCCATGCCCTCAAGAAAAAATAGATGAAAAAATCCATCGGAGAATACGAGAAAAACTTCACCAAGTTTTCACAATATGGCTCCATCATTGTCGTTACCCATAAATAAACGGTTAACCACTTATTTGGTGAGCTAAAACCTAGCCTATGGAATGTACTACCGATCTCTAACTTCTAGAGCTATGAGAAAATTGTCTGATTTTCCCACAATGTTGAAATAGATATAGATAAATCTCAGGGTTAACAGGGGGATAAAATATGTTAGGTGGAATTTAATTTTGGAAGTCTGATGGATAAATCAAATAGTGATATGAAATTCAAGCACCCCACTTTCCAATGTGCAGAATAAATCACCCTCGATATTTCCTGAAGGGGATGAGGAGATGTTTTCTATGAGGAAGAGAATGGAACCAGGACATTAATTATCGACCAGAAAAACACACTACTGTGAAGGAAGAGAGGAAGGATTTTTATGACCTTCAACACATTGTTCATTTCATCAACTACAATGAACCATGTATCTTTACAAACAATTTCTTAAAGATAAGGGTTTTTTAAAGAAACCAACAACCTCTAATGAAGTAAGGGAAATAATTTTCATTAACTACCATTGATGAAAATAACGAAAATGAAGAGGTGACATGTAAACAAGTTATTCATTTAGGAAAAGTGAACGTGCTTTTTGAATCTAGTTCTAAACATTATTTTATATCCCAAAATTTTAGTAGAATAATCCCAACACCAAAAACAATCATGGATGTAAAGATGTCGATAAGAACAGAAAATGGGGAAGTCATTTCATCCAATTAATATAAGTGCTCCCCTATCACAATTTGTTGTTTGCACTTCCCAATGAAACTTTTCAAACTCACTCTAGTGGAATTTTTTTCAATTCGTTGAATGGATTGGCTTTCCCTATATAGAGACAACATAAATTCCAATGAGGGGGAAATCACTCCCTTTTTTTTAATCGACACCTAATTCTGTATAAGTGTATGGAGAAGGATGAATCTTTTTTAGAACAATCATATCTTACATGGATATTACTACCTTATAAACCACTCATATCTTTCTCAGATGATTCAGTCTAATAGAGAAACAATCCTTGATACAAGCCTATTATGAGGTAATTCCATGCACTATTTCTTGAGGCATTTCCTAGTCTTCTTCCTAGAAAAGATGATGAATTTTTGATTGATCATATACACGGGGCTTTTAAAATATCTTAGACTCTATATAGAATGGTTGTTGTAGATCAATAGGAGTTAAAGAAATAAATATAGGATAATTTTGATAAACTGTTTAAACGGCCAAGTTCTTTAATATGGGGTTCACCAGTTCTTTTTGTTAAGATGTAGGATTGGTCAATGCGACATTTCATTGATTATCATGAGGTCAAAAAATTCATGATACAAACAAGTATCCTCATCGTAGAATTATTGATTTTTTTAATCAGTTATGTAGAGAATAATACATCTCCAAGGTGGATCTACGGTCAGGATGTTACCAATTACGGGTGAAGAAAGAGGATATCCCCATGAGTACTTTTCATACAAGGAACGGGATCTATGATCTCATAGTAATGACTTTCAAAATCATTATTTCTATATAAATCATCATGGAAAAGATGAATATAGTTTTTAGTGATGAACTCAACAATTTTTTGGCATTATTGGAAGAAGATATTCTGATAAACATCAAAACCAATGAGGAGAATGAAGAGATTCTAATCATTGTACTATAGACCTTGTGAAATGATAATCACTATGAAAATTAAGTCATGTGTGAGTTCATTTTTAAGAAAGCCTAATTCAGGGTTCATATCATCACAAGAAATTGGATATCTACTTGTCAATCCAAGACAGCTACAATTGAGGGTTAACTGAGGGAAACATCAGTGACAAATATCCATAGCTTCACGGGGTTAGCGGAATAATATTGGGGATTTGTGAGAAATTGTTCACAATTGTCAATCTGTATTTCCATGCTAACTCGGAATAGAGTCATGTTATCATGGAGCGATGACTGTGTAGAGATCATTAAGGAGTTAAAAAGGAGGCTAGTCACTATTCTTGTTCTCACACTACCCATAAGTGGTGAAATTTTCCTAGTATTCAGTGATGCTTCGAAGAAGGGCATGAGTTGTCTGTTGATGAAAAATGGAAAATTCATTGCTTATGAATCTAGGAGATTGAATGTTCATGAGAAATACTATCCAACACATGATATAGAGTTGGCTTCTGTAATCATTTCCATAAAAATTTAGAGACATTAACTATTTTAAGAGAAGTGTGAAATATAGTTAGACCACAAAAGCCTCAAGTATATATTCACGTATAATGAGTTGATTATGCACCAATGATGTTGGTTAGAGCTGATCAACGACTGTAAGTTCTCAATCCATTACCACCTTGTTAAAGGGATGATGGTGGTAGATTTTCAAAGTAGACATGACCCATGAATTCTATCGTTTATGATAATTTAAAATGACCAAATATTTATAGAATTTGATTATGATGGACATGTTAATCATAAATAAGGTGACATCATCAATCCTTTATTAAATGATTGCTCAATATGTCTTTTCTGGGAAGGATAAATGATGCTCAAAAGGATAGCGTGGGAATTCAGAAGAAAGTGGAATCTATCAGAAAAAGGAAATCCTCAAAGTTCATTTTTAATGAAGAAGGAATTGTGATATTTGGGTCAAGAATATGTGTTCCATGAAATCTAGAGTTAAAGACTGAACTTTTGGATGAATCATATTGATTTAATTTCTCCATTCACCCAGGAATCACAAATATGAATCGAGATCTATGAGAGCATTATTGCTGGGATAACATGTAGAAAGAGAACAGTGAGTATACATCAATGTGAATTGTATGTTACTAATGTGAAGGGAAAGGGAAGAAATTATAAGGGAATGATGCAACAATAACCTATACCAACATGGATATGGGAGAACATCTTAGTGGTCTTTTTCACTGGATATCAAAATATTTCTAAATAAAATAATGCTCTTTTTGTTGTTGTAGATCATCTAACAAGGAAAACACACTTCATTGAAATTTGATAGGATTTATCATTATATAAAATAGCACATATATATATATATATCAGAGATGTGGTAATGATACATTGATTACCACTATCTATTATATCTGATCGACATCCAAGATTCACCTGTATGTTCTTGAAGTGTCATCAACATGCTCTACATAATGAGATAAATTTTAGGATGGATTATCATCATTAGACTGTGGGTGAATCTGAGTAGACTATCCAAACAATTGAGGACATGTTGAGAGCATGGTCACTGGACATCAAAGTAGTATTGGATTGACATATTCCTCTGGTTGAATTTTCATACAAAAATAGTTTCCACTAATGCATCAAAAATGGATCTATATGAATCCCATTATGGGAATATGTGAAGAACCCTAGCATGTTATGATGAAGATGGGGAATGAGAACTCATAAGACTAGAAATAGATAAATAAATAATGGAAATTTTAAAACCATCGAATAGTACATTTAAGATTCTCAGAGTTGATAAAATAGCTATGTTGATAATCATTGAAGAGGCCAAAAATTTGATATTGGGGACATGTTATTCCTACACTTATGACCATGGAAGAGTGTTATGTGATTTGGGAAGAACAAAAATATTAGTCCATGGTACGTCAACCATTTTAGGATCCTTTATCGCATTAGAGTAGTGGACTATCTTATAGAACTCCCACCGAACATATCTCAAGTACATTATGTAATCAACGTATCACTCTTGAGGATGTACATACCTAACCCATCACATGTACTCAATCCAAAGGTAGTACCATTTGAGAATGAACTACCATATGAAGATAGTCTAGTGATGATATTATATAGTAAGGAAAAATTTCTATGAAATATGAAAATTCCCCTCATCAAGGTGTAGTGGAAAAGACACATGTTTTAATAAGAAACATGGGAATCAGAGAAAGTGTTGAAGAAGAGTTAGCCTCATCAGTTTTATTATGGGAAAAGGAAATATCATGGGAAACATTTCTTGAGGGGGGAATATTTTTATGACCCAATCATTTATTAATGAAAATTCCTATTGATCTGATTAAATTAAAAGTGATTTAAAATGGTTATATAAGACATATGAACTTCCTTGGTTTTATGTTTTTGGATTTTAAAATAATTTTATGAATTGTTACCATTTCTAGTATAGCCATTGAATAGTGATCCCATGATTAGTATAAATAAATGTATTTAACAAATTTAATTTTCTAAAACAAAGGAAGTGATGGCTTCATCTAGTTTAATTTCTTTATATGAAGCCCATTTTTAGAGCTCTAAAAGGAGATAGCATCCCTAGGATTCGCTCTTGACCATGCCCAAGATAAGGTTCAACACGTTATGATTGAACAGAACTGCCTATGTGAGACATAGAAGTTAATTGAGATTACCACCCGAGCGATGTTATATAATCCCCCCAAGAGTCTGTCACCATCACACAAATTTCCCTTAGGTCTTATGTGGGTGTTATAAGGGGTAAATAAACAAGACCCTCATACTGGGATTATGTTTATTATTTTGTATCAATAATATACAGTCATTTTATTATTGGTACTTTATAAATGATTTTAAGGAAAAAATAATATTTTTATTTAATATTTAAATTAAATTAAGATATCTATTTAGTATAATTTTTTAATTAAATAATAATTCAAAAAAATATTAATAATAAATTACTTTTTATTAAATATAAATGATCATATACTTTTTAGGAATACAATTGTATTTTTTATTAAAGTTTGAAAACACTTTTAACAAAAGACATTAATTTTTAATAAATGTATGTTTTTATATTAAATATTTAAATTCATATATTTAGAAAAATATTTAGATAAAATAAATATTATTTTTAGATTTAGGTTGTTGAAATTATCTAATGATGAATTTTTCATAATTTTCTATGATAGTCAAATTTTTGGGAAAAAATTTAATCCTGTTTCCATATATAATGTTTTATATGACATCATAATGACCCAATGTGATGTAATAAAATAATATAAAAGGATTTTTCAGAAAATATATTTTCTACATATAAAATAATGTAATTTTAGAATTCTTTGATTAATTTTAATGTGCCTTAGTGGACCCTCCAAGACTTATAAAATATTTTAACATTTTAAAATGATTTCTTTTAGAGTGCGGTTAACCTCCAGATAAAAAATACACATATTTTAAAAAAATTAGTAATTTTCCTTATAAAATAATGTTTTCCACTCCGCTTTTTCCAAAAAGTGGAAAAACCCATTGGTTTGATTGTGGTTTTTAATATTTAATTATATGTATTAAAAACCTATTTTTGTAAAATATTAATGAATTCCCCTCTATTTTTATATATAAACCAACCCAAGCACTGACTAATATTCACAAAAAAAATCATTGGATCTCATCTCTACTATTCCATAATATCTGTACAACTATCCCAAGGTTCGAAATGCTCCCACAAAGCCTCTCTAAAGCCTCTTCCAACCTATTGTGATCACACTTCAATCCTTGAGATTTCTTCCTTTCTCATTTTTCCCAATTTTGTTATGTTTTTATTCCCATTTATTTTAAAAAAATTGTTGGGGTATGGTTTCTCACCTCCCCCATACAGATCTATAATTTTTTTAATAATTATATACAACATTATCTCTCATTAATTCCTCTCATGTACATCTGTTACCATGAAATGATTTTGTAAGGAATTTTTCTCCCCTCATTTACATTTAAGCAATTGTTTTATATTATATATCTAAATTACATTACATAAGTTGTGATATTATATTCAATGACCCCCTTACATTTTATTAAAAGAATAAATTTTATGAGACCTCTTTCACTCTCATCAACCCATTTTATTATTTCTATTAGACATCGTTATGTTTCCGAAGTTACACCACAATTTCCATGACAAAATAATTGTGTAAGTGAATACCATACCCATTTATCTATCCAGGGAATTCACCTTTATGCAGATGTACTATGGATTGAGGACATAAATTTATTTATTCCACATCAATTTTTTCTCTAATAATTTATAATGTTTAATGAATCCATGTGGTATCATCTATATGGAAAACTTATGCATGAAATGAAGTGATCAAGAAGGGTGTGCTAAGAAAGCTCTCCAATACCACCACAAACCATTTTTTTATTTTATTGAAAATTGACTTTTAGGGTAAGTGGGAACCTACAATCCATCCTCCATAAATAAATTAAACCCAAAAAAACACAAATTAAATAATTCAAAGTTCAAAATATAAAAAATATCCCTTCACCACCCCAAGGCAGCCTGTTTGAAAATTCAAAAGAACTGTTCTCATGAGAAATAAAAGAAATCCTACGAGCCGACCAACTGCTTCACCCACTTCTTCACCCAAGAAACCAACCACCAAAACAATCCAAATTTCAAAATTCAAGATGCACTTCTCGGACAATGAGCCATCTGACGTCATTCTTACGCCATCAATGACATCCCTACCAACCATCATCATCATTAAACACAGATTTGAACTTCTCCTAGACCACACCTGACCAATCGAAACACACTGAAAACCACAACCAAAATAACAACAATGCTATTATTTACAAAGAAAAACCACATCTTCGACTGGGATACCACGAACCAGGGAAATGAATACCAGAAAAAATAATTTACACAAAAATCCTTTGAAATGACATCCTAATCGTAACACAAGATCTGCCCAAAGACATCCCCACATCACTATAAAAATCCAACATCAAACCAGCAACAGAAGAACAGAATAGACCGGATACAAAAAAACCCTCAACATAAAACAACCCAAAACCCCCGAGTTTGATCAAGAACAAATGAGATTGGACACAAGTATGAACCATGGAATGGACAATAAAAATAAAAATGTTGTGAGGGGATGAAACCATAGAAATAGATCGGGGGATGAGACCCTAAAAGAAGGAGATCAGAGACGCCGAGAAGACCCTCAATCGCCAAACCAGCAGCCCAAAATCTCAGTTTTCCCATCGCTCCTGATCCAACCT
The DNA here is from genome assembly GCA_963277665.1 of Viscum album. Lineage (NCBI taxonomy): Eukaryota > Viridiplantae > Streptophyta > Magnoliopsida > Santalales > Viscaceae > Viscum > Viscum album. The sequence continues at coordinate 1,725,956,411 of OY728119.1, read as the reverse complement.
AGAGAGGAGAAAAGGAGCTCGAGGCCAGAGCACTGAAAGGAATCCGTAAAGGTCATCATGAATCCAGAAAATGAGAATTAGGGAGAGGATATTGGAATAATGAGAGTGAAATTAGGGAGGACCTGGAAAGAATGAGGCCTAGTGAATCGAGCAGAAAAAAGAGAGAAGTAGGGAAATCGAAGTAGAAAGAGACAACACTGGGGGGAGGTAACCCTAGGAACGAAGCTGGGCTGAGAGCCATAGAGCACCCAAGAGAGTGAGGCATCATCTAAAGTGCTCCAATGCATTGGATAAACATTAGTATCATGACACATCAAGTGATATATGGGTTTAATCATGATAATTCAAGTGAAATGGGGGTTTAATCATGGTAATTCAAGTTCAACGTGGGTTTACTCAAGATCCATGTGCAATGAGACTTGGCTTATACTAATATCATGTTAAATGTTGTTGAAACATTTCCATGTAATGAAAATAATGTTATATAACGTCTTTATGTTCATGTTTCTATTGTGCTCCCTTGATATGACTATTTACTAGCATGTAATATATTCTTTATCTTATTCCTTGTTTACTCCCTTACTAGGATTTATAGCTCACCCTTTTCTTAATCATGTTTTCAGGTTTTCCAATGAAATGCTATGTAAAAAGGAATTTTGTAGTCATATAATAGAAGTTTTCAATATTGATGTTGTTTTTTATGATATATTTTGTAATGTATTGTTCCTAATATCCCAATACACTAGACCACTTGATCCTCAGAGTTTTCCTAAGTTCATTTTTTTAAAATATGTTGTTTATGTGGGTAATAAAGAGCAGGGTTGTTATAGTTGGTATCATATGATAGTTTTAGTTATTTTTTGGATTAGTATTAGAATACACTAGTGAAATATTTATATATATGACTATGAATAAAAAATTACCTAAAATTTGGTGAGAGTAGAGTAAGTGGTTTATCAAGAAAACGCATCTCTCTCTCTGGATACAAACAATTATAGGTAGCTTTGGAACAAATGTATCTAGGGGTAAATTTTGAAAACACCACTTTGAGCTAGACATAAACATTAATGGGTTCATGCTAACGGGCCTGACATGAATCGTGGTTATGAAACTCTTGGTATATATTCTTTTATAAATTCATAAGCATAGTACGAACCATTTTTAATGGAATAAAAAATCCCCTAAGAATATATGTTGGGAAGTATATTATAGATAACATAGATTGAAGCCTATAAATTTATATGTTATGGAAATAAATGTAATTTATAAGATATCTTTTTTTATTATATTTCCATTTTTTTGTTACCCAAAACATTCATTTTATTCCAGCCAATGGATTGTAATAGGTGGACTCAAGATAACAACTGATTAGAAGATCAATGTGATGAATGTTCTATTGAGATTCCCAATCAAAAGGGAGTCGGAATCAGAAACATTGTCATGATACCCTCTAGGATAACTTATTTTTTAAATATAAAAATCGGTCTTGGGGAATGATCACCCCACCCCAGAATGAACAAGATGCAATCAAGAGCTTTATGAGACAAAGTCCTCCTACTATTAATGGACCATGGGATCCCTAAATCATTGAATAATGTATTAACTCCATTGAAAATATATTATCCATCATTCAACGTTTTGAATAAGAGAAGGTTATTCTAGATACATATCGAATGGAAGATGATGTTGATCAATCACTAAAAAAACGACTTACACCAACAGAACATTTTATATATATAATATCTTTGTTGGTAAAAATGATATATTTCAACAGATATTAAGTTTTATTGGAATTTATATTAAGCACCAAATCTTATTTTTACCAATAAAACATCTTTTGGAATTGATAATTTAAAAAAAAACATATCTTTTACCAATAATTAAATCTATTATTTTATCAAACTAATACCAAAATTATTTTACTAACACTTGAATCTATTATTAATGACAACAATTTATGAAAAATCATTCACCATTAATAAAATCAGTTATAATAAACCATTCAATGATAATAAACTATTTAGAAAAACTATTTTTTATATTGATTAGTATTTCTATGACCAATGTAAATATTTAATTGTTGAGGTTTTTTTAAAAAATATATCATTAAATAATTTTTATTTATAATTTTTCCTTGCAATTAATGGTTATCATATTTTCTCATGTCAATCAATTATTAAAAATTTACATAATTTGTATAAAAAAATTAAATAATTACTATATTTGAATATAGTAATCATAATAAATAAAAAGCATGATAACCATTAAAAAACTTACTAATAATTATTAAAAAATATGCTGAAATGGATCATTCAAAAATAATACCAATTTTTTAATTTTTTTGTCATCTAAATTGATAACTCAAAAATATGTTGAAATAGATTATAATAATAAAAACATTCATTTAAAAAATTATTAAATATATAGATTTATCATCCAAATATAATTGAATATATCATTAATATATAATACCTTTTTACTTACTAAAAATACATTATTTATTAATAAAAATGTATATTTTTTAACAATTAACTTATATAATTTTTTTGTTAGTAATTAATCAGTACCGTGTGTCCCCTCATCCATAGTTACATACCACCACATTAATGTAACCCTACCCACCTATTCCCCTCAACATGTGGGATGTGATTCCCTTGTCATCCTCTAGTTCATTAGTTAGACTTATCCCTTTCCACTAACGCAACCTATCTTTCAGTTTTTTCCACCAATCACCTCCAGCCCAATGTCCCCACACTTTATTTGGGGGATTTAATGATTCTGATTTTGCTTCCAAAATTTGTTGAGGATATTTCTATCAACGGTCTTTCTTTGGTTGGTTGTTTTGGTTGGAGGCGGCTGTTAACTGATCATTTTGAAAGATTTATCAATTTTTAATGGGGTTTTAAGGAGCGTTTTGCTATAGGGACATTGGATCCTCATCATTTTCTTATTTGTATTGCATCTGAATATGACCTTGACATTTCTTGGTCCTAATGAAATTTACTTTAATAAGGTATTCATTTTTCATTATTCCAATAGATATTTTATTTCCACATGAATTTTGATCCCTTGACCATTCCAATTTGGGTTAATTTCATAGGATTTATTAATCCTTTTGAAAACCCCTCTATTATGTGTACGCTAGGAAATTCAGTGGGTAGATTATTGAGTGATGATAGTAGGTCCAAGTTGATATAAAACTCTATAGATTCCCATGTATGTGTCCATGGGGATGTCTCCGTGGCCCCTATTGAATATGTGTAGATACGAGTGAGAAAGTTCACTGTTTTTAGTGGGTTCACATTGAATCATGCGGTGACTACTGGTCTTCCTGTAATAGACATCTCCACCTTCAGTAGCTTAATGGTCAAGGTCCTTCCAAGGAGGTGCTTATTGGATATGAATTTAAATCTTATACAAAGATTATTAATATTTTTAAGGATTCATGCATGCATATTTTGAATGATAGTTCTAAAAATGGTGGGATTTATCAGAATCAATAAATTGGTGTTTTGTATTGTGATCATGTTGGGAAAAATGAGCCTTTTTCTTATCAGGAGTCATCCTCATCTGGAGTCTAGATCAGAGTACCATGGAATTATCTATCACCATTGGTTGGTGAATATATTTCCTAGAGTACATCCCAAATTTTAATTTTAGGTGAAGCAACAATTTATGTGGTCATAGTGGATGGTGTGATTGATGATCTTTTAGTTCAAGTAGGGTTATATTTTATTGAATGAAATGTTCTAGTGATGCGATCTGAAATATCCTCTAATGTGCAAGAGTCATGTGTAGATGTTAGGGTGTATAACAGGTTCATTATTTTAGGTGAAGATGTAATGGAAAATTATTAATGTGAGGGTTAAGAAGTTCTTATGACAATGTGGAAGTAGAAACAATGTACCTCGAAGGTAGATCATGATAGGCATGCCAAGAAGGGTCACATAGAGGTATCTGTTGATTCTGTTGATGAATTTCAAGTGGATGATGAAATTAAACAGGATGTGTATGAATATGAAATATATATCCTGGTAGAATCATTCCTTCATAGCTATGGAAAATAATTCAAAACAGAGATTTTGATCTTTGTTGTTACCTGATAAATAAAGGGAATAAGACCAGAAGTTAGATGGAAAACTCTGATCTGATCAAACTGATTTTCACTAGATCAACAATGAAAGACAAAGGCCTAATGAAATTTGGTATATCCCACTACAAAGGGATAGTTCTACCTATGTTTGTCTAGGAAAATCATCATCCTAAACCCAAAAAATGACACTGAAAATGAGGAGGTTAGCACAAAGGAATTTTAAAGGTTGGAAAATCCTAGAAAGAGATTTTGGAAGAGGATCTTTCCCAAGTCGCTTCATTAGCCATGTTAATTTAGTCCAATGTGTATTTAAATCATGAGTTTAAGGTAATTAAGGAATCATGGGGGGATGTTAATAAATTGATTGAAAGATAGATATAATTCAGCATAAATGATAAACAAGTATTGTGAAATAGAAAAATATGATCTCATTATGATACGTGCCATTAATGAATGGAAGATAAGAATATAACATTATATCTAGGCCCTAGATAAGTTGGAATTTTTCATTGAGTATTTAATAAAATACAACCTAGAGACAATGGAATTTTCAGTTAATTTGAGCTTGTATAATGTATATGGATCTAGTAATTTTTTTTGGAATTGCTAGTGACGGAATATGATGTTTAATTTTGATACATTTATTTTGGGATGAAATATGTTATTTGAGATGAATATTAATTTGTAAAAAATAATATAATATTCAAATATGAAAAATGAAGAGGTGAATATCACATTCCAAACCTCACTTCCCCTGATACTTCTCCTATTCCCACGTATGCATCCCATGTTACCCCCACATCAATGATTTCTTCTATCACTTGCACACCTGATTCGTCACCATCTCTCATACCCACACCAACAACCACAAACTCTTTCATTTTTATCAATCTCTTACACTCCTCAATTAATAATGATTCATTTATTTTTTACGCATTTAAATATAAAGTTGAGACATCAGAAGAAGACTGGACATAATCATCAATATTTTTCAAATAGTCAAAGATTTAGCCTCCTATTTTGTATGTTTTTCTTCTACTAATTTTTAATGAACTCAAAATGATGGGTAGTTTTTTAATTATTTTAAGGTAGTGTTTTATATAAATTCTAATTAAAAGAGTTTTTTTATTTTCTTTTTGTGATTTGATGAAATTAAATCCACACTTCTCTATACTCCCTCTAATTAATCGAGTCAAGGCCCCATTCTTATAAACATGAATTACCACTTATTTCTTTTCCAAATTAATCAAATTTATATAAATATAGTAATATATCATAGCATGCAAGCTGGAAATCATTTAATTCATCTCACATAATGATTACATTGATTATACATTAAGTTGTATTTTATTTTTCTGTTTTCTATTGACGCTGTGTTTCATTTATACAATCCAAATATTGCTAAAAATATAGCTAAATGGATATATAATTTGATACATGGCCCACATTCATGCATTATTAAATCATTTTCATTAATATTTCCATATCAATAATTTATATTGGTTAGTATGATTAATAAAAAAATTTAAAGAAATGAATTTTTTTTAGATGTTTCATCCATGAAGAGCATTATTTTACAAATTATGGAAAGATGCAATCATCTATTGGAAAGAACCATCAAAGGTATCCCTTTATATGTTTTTTATTCTATTAGAAAAAACATTTAAAACTATTATAACCATTCAATTTATTTTCCATTATAATTTATAAATGTTTATGTTTAGGATAGAATTGGTCATTATTCTCATACTACTTAATGTGTAGAGTAACACATTTTTTTCTATGGATGTATCTTTTTTTAATTTTTTTCATATTAATATCCAGAGAAATTAATTGAAAAATAAAAAGTATCACCTATAGTTGAATATTTTTATATATTTTTCATAGATGAATCATATTACTAATTATAAATTTAGTTTCATTATTTTGATTTTTCTTAAAAATACTATTACCTATAATAATACATTTGAAAAGACATGTATTTTTTTTATTAATGTATAATTGTCACAAAAATTCCTAAACAAAAACACTCAAGTGAAAAAAACTATTTCCAATTATAAATATGGAAGCACACATCCAAAATAAATAACATAAATTTCATGGAAGTTGCATTCAAATGTAAAAAAAAATGATGGTGGTTCAAGTGCAGATAGTCCAAACCATACCACATATTCATTAAATAATTTTTTTTTGTATAAAGTGATTTAGAGAATATACTTCATCCACCACTATATAGTAGAAAATATTCACCATATTTATTTTTCTTATTATCTACTAATAGGACTAATAGTACAAACAATAATTTTCTACCTAATTTAAGAATACATTTCTACCCATGTAAAAGGTAATATAAATTCTTATATCCACTATATATATATATAGTAACTATATAATAATGGACTTCATATGCAAAAGTGATTAAAACACGCAACATCCCGCCTATTTTTATGTTTTGAGATTGTGTAGTGGTCATTTGTTAAGAAAAAAATGCTTTGTGGTGTTATTATGGCCCCATAATTCTCATATGATATGATACCAAGATAAAAACACTACTGTAATAGATTATTAGAATGAAGAATACTCTAATGTAATGTAAGACATCAAGAAACAAAAGCTGCTACAACACTCTCACAGAAGATGATACAACTTTGGTTATAATTTTTTATATATTATTGTATAAAATGAGATCACTAATTCACAATTTACGATTTCTTTCAATCGAGTATTATAGAAATGACATCACTGGTAATGACATGTCATATTTATAGTGTGTGACTTTCCATACATCAATTACCATCATCTATTTTTTTACATACATTAGTATGTTTCTCTTTTCCACCAATGAAAAATATGAAGTCCATATAAATAATATGCATGGAATGTTACAAATTATTATATAGGTTATTATTTTTAGATTTTATGAAATGTAGTAGACATCATTTTTTATTTTCGAAATACGAATTCCAAGCACATAATAACAAAATACTACAACTATTAACTTATGATTCCCCTAATACAGCTCTTACAGAAGGTCATGTATGGTAAAACACATCTACCATGTTGAGTGAACTTCCATCATAGCATTTTAATGAAGAATTTATTCTTCATATATTGAGATTTCATCAGTGGTTATTTGAAAATTCAACATAAATTAATACTACTTTGAACCATTTAATTAATTTTCAATAATCCCGAAATCATCCACTTATCTTGTCTGCAACATTTCTCTACATGCATATATTTTCATATCTTTTTATTTTAATGGAATTTGTAGTATAATTCTCTAACATAACATTATTTCCTATCTGAATGTATCTGTTTTGTTTCTTTCCTCTTGTAGGATCATTTTTCATTAATGGAGAGCCATGGTTAGAGTACAAGCATGGTAATCACATCGTATATGCCTTAGCCTTTTATTAATGAATTATTGAATGATTTTATATTTCTTTGTGTTCATATTTATGGTATGATATCCTATTATATTTTACAAATATATCTTAAATTAGGGATGAATATATTTAAAAGGGAATTTCTTTGTAGCAACATTTTTGTGTCCTCTGAGTTATCAGTAGTGTATTGGACATATTGTAGTTCCACAGGCTATAGTTTAGACTTTTAAATTTTCACCTCTAATTTTATGTGTATTTTTATGTTATTCATTAAAATTGTGGTTGTTTTTATTTTTAGGACGTGTGTGGATTTATGATTTTAGTTTATAGTAAAAAAAAGAAGAGTTTCAGTGACTTATAATGTGAGAAAAATATATATTTGATGCGTCATCTATAATAGGTTTTGAAACACATATTTATGGCATATGTAGTTTTGTAAATGTGTTATTTATTAGTCACATTTTTTAATTTGTAATTGTCGTCATCATAAATCATAGGCAAGAACTTATTTATGGTGTTTGTCACTTTCTGAAGTAATATTTTTGCATTTGTCATTTCATTTGATTTTTTTCAGAATATTTCTCCCTAACTCTATACTAAGAAGAAATTAATCTAGATATATATTCATTTAAAAATATATAATTATAACTTTTCCATCTTTTTTTAATACATATGATTAAAAATATTTTAATTATAATTTCAATTTGATTAATTTCTCAAGAACTTTATATTTTTCTAAATGATTCTTGTGTTTTTTTGTCAATAATTGATAGTAGTTATTGTATTGGATGTTTGAAGGTGTTTTATGCGGTTAATAGGTATTTTTATTTCTATTTGTTGGGTATTTGGAATTTGGTTGGTGATATGTATTTTAAGAGGAGGTCTAAATCGCTAGACACAATTACTTTTCTTTTTTATAAGCCAAAATACTAATTTAATATTTGTTATTTTGGTTAGTTTGGTTATTTCAAAACAATTATACTATGTTTATATTGTTTTTGGTTACTTAATTTTTTGTTTCTAAAATAGTCGTGTCGGTAATTAAGAAATCAATGGTTAGTTATTTATGTTTTTGAAAATTTTGAATCTTTTTAACTGAACCGACCATTTTCTTATCCCCACAAGCACAGTTGATATATCTAATTTTAGATTAATGATCAACTATTTGGATTTTTTTTAAATGATTTACAACATAGATCAACATAATATACAATATAGCACCTTTCATACCTGAATGAATCCATACCTAAAAGAAGGTACAATTATTCCTATAATTTCACTATTTCTTATTTCTAATTTTTTTTGTTATGATAATATAAATCATATTCAGAAAACCATAGGCCTAAATACCTCAATATTCTTGGTGGCCATGTCCTATAATGTCCACCTTATTCAAAAACATTAAAATAAATGCATGAATTTTATTATCTCCCATTTTCATTTTGTAATGTTATTCAGTAATTATACTGGGCCAAGAATTAAAATACTATGCATGAGTGCTTTTAGTGATACGTTGAATAGTTAAACTATAGCTCAGCTTTTTTCATTTATTCTAATTTTCATGTGGAATTTATAAATCAAACATGTTGTCTTATGTGATTCTTTATACGCATGCGACCTTCCTATAATCTCAAGATTCTAAATGTCCTTTTTGGTATACTACAGACAGCATACGTTACACTCAGTATGTGTGTAACTTTAGATTTACATAAGCCTTTTAGACCTCTTTTTACCATATTATGTCCCCATTTCAGTATAGGTTATAATTTTCATTTTTTCCAAGCCATAAATATGTTGGCACGCAAGTGGAGGATGCCATGGCTTCATGTTTTTAGGTGACTCGAATGTATGGGAGGCAAGTGCTTGTGGGCATCATAAAGTTGATATAAGATAACAATGTTGCTGTAGCGACTCATGGTTTGGAATTCACAAAGAGCAGGCATGGGTATCATTTCATGGTAGAGAGGATGATTTTTGGTTCTAGAGATAGCTCTTTTCTTGGGGCCACTGGAGCTCATTGATCCCCAGTGCTAGAGCTAGATATGGGTTTTTGGAATAGATTATATGGTGCTGGAGTTGTCTCACTAACATGGATGAGTTGATGCTCGTGCTTACTCACTGACATGGATGGGATGGTGCTCAGGAAAACATGGATGAGTTGGGGTTATAGTTAACATGAATTTAGTTGGCATGGATGGATATATTCTGCTGAATGGGTGGCTCACTATCATGGATGGCTCATTGGATTGGGGTGGGTGTGTTGTAATGGATATTTTTTTGTATCAATTTTCATTATAAATATAATTAATTTTTAATGATTTTGAACATGTGTGAATAATTATTTTTAATTATTATATTTTATATGTGATAAATTAATAAATATAATATTAAATTTTATTAGAAAGAAAAATTATAAAATTTATTCATATTTAATTTACAAATATATATTACATTTCTGTACTACTTTTAGCAACAAAGAAATTTTCTATTAGAGCCTATTGATCAATGGTTTTACCAACATATATATTATATTTTGGTATCATTATAATTGTAATGTAACTATTCTTTCTATCACAAAAACATTTAGCGACAGATTTTTTTCCGACAGTTTAGTGATAAGGACCTATGTGTAGGTAAAACGTTTTAACAACAGAAAATGTAGTTCTACCAGAAGATTATCCCTTATTGGAAAAAAATAAAATATTTTGTAATAAATGGTGGAAATTTTTCAAATAATACGATTATTATCTTGAGGATTGGTTCTCCCATGAACACAACATATGGAACCCTACGGTTGGATGAGACATGAAGACTGCTGACAAGGGACTTTGTGTGACTCTACTATTGCCCTGTGGGAAGATCCTCTGTGTGAAGTTGTAGGCCCACGGTGGGAGTGATCCTGTGTGACTCTGTAGACCCATGGTACGCGATAGGGATGAGAACCTCAGTTGGCCAAAGTGGGAAGCACCTCTGTGTATATATTCAAGCCCATAGTAAGTGATGGGGAGGTGTACCTCAGCAGTCCAAAGATAGTGGGAAGAGGCTTCTGTGTGACCCAGTAGGCCCACTGTACTCATAGTGGTGGACTTCTCTAATATCCTAGGTGAATGATGATGTGAATGATGATTCTTCTATCACCAACCCAGATGTATACATGGTGTGAGTTGTTTTTTATTCATTCTTATGATTCATGCTTTGGTTTCAGGAATGCTCTGTAATCGTTCCTTTGTGTTGTGGGGTCCCCTATTGATTATTTTGTTACTAACCCTACATAGGATTTTCACACATGTGTTGTCTATAGTGATGATGAATTATGAGTTAAAAAAGGACTTGGTTACCTTGGACTAGGAGAGACCTAGTAGGATCATGCATACATGTCGTACAACTTATGATTTTAGTAGCTACACTAGTCCTACCATCAGTTAGGGTTTTCATCAGATGCCTAACCGAGTCCCTTTGTTCAATCATGTTTTTAGTTATTTTATTAGTTTGGTATTATGGCCCACTTGTTTTCAATTGTACTTGTACTCAACAGACAATAGGTGACACGACGATGCTACAATTCAGCGACGAGGTGACAAATGTAATGAACCAAACATTTATTAATGATAATTCCTCTTGATCTGATTAAATGTCTTATTATATAAAGTGGTTATATAAGACATATTCACTTCATTGGATTTTTTTTGGATTTTATAATAATATAATTATTTTTTAACTTTGCAAATATATCTCTTTAATAGTGATCAAATGATTAGTATAAATATAGGGTTTTAACAAATCCAATTTACTTAGAAAATAGAATATATGCCCTCATCCTGTTGAATTTATCTATATGAAGACCAATTGACAGATCTCAGAAAGGAGGTAACATCCCTAGGATTTTCTCTTGACCTAGACCAAGATGAGCATCAACACGTTAAGCTTGATAAGAACTGCCTATCACTGTCACACACCTTACCCTTAGATATTATGTGGGTGTTATAAGGGCTTATGTAATAAGACCATAGAACTATTATTTTTTGCATTATTTTTTATAAAATATATATATTTATTTTATTATTGTTACTTTATAAATATTTTTTACAGCAGAAATAGTATTTATAGTTAAAATTTAAATTCAACTTAGAAATATGTTTTTATGAATTTTTCAATTAAATAATAATTTGATAAAATATTATTACTAAATTATTTTAATTAAATTCTAATTATTGTTTAATTTTTAGCAATACAATTTTAATTTTTATTAATGTTTGAAAATTGTTTTTGTCAAAACATATGAATTTTAAATAAATGTCAGTTTTTAATTTAAAAAAATAAATCCACATATTTATAAAATTATTTAGAAATATTTAATATCATTGATTGAGTTAGGATTTCAAAATTATCTAATGGTGAATTTTTCATTATTTTCTGAGATAGTATAATTCTTGGGTAAAAATTAAATACCATTTACATATATATTGTGTTTTATTACATCATACTGACCTAATAGTGATTTAATAAAATAGTATAAAATGGATGTTCGAAAAATATATGGGTTTCCTCCAAAATAATTCAATTTTATATTTGTTTGATTAATTTTTTGATGCCCAAGTGGACCCACCAAGACATATAAAATATTTTAACATTTTAAAATAATTTCCTTGAGAGTGTTAATCACCTCAATATAAACAAGCCTATTATATTAATAATTTCAGAGATTTAGAAAATAAAATTATGTTTTCCACTCCCATTTGAATGAAACTAGTGGAAACGACTATGGGTTGGTTTGTGGTTTTCAATATTTAATTATACTGAATCCAAATCCTATGTTTGTGAAATATTAAAGAATTTACCTCTATTTTCCAATATAAACTCACCCAATATCCCACTTATTTTCACTCAAAACACTTTTGTAACTTCTTTACTTAGCCCTCATATATCTATAATCCTCAAAATCAACCCTAAGCTCCTTATAAGACTCTCTCAAGCCTCTACCAAGCTTGGGGATCACACTTCTATTTAAGGGATTTTTCCATTCTCATTTTTTCCAAATTTCATTATGTGGTTATACAATTTTATTTTCAATTACAAATATTGGGGTATTTTTTATCACCTACACCATACATCCCTCCTTATGTATTAATTATGATATTCGTTTTTCTATATCATTAATTCCTACCATGTACACCTGTTAACATGCCAATAATCCATAAGAAATTTCACTCTTCTCAATTACAATTTAGAAATTATATTATATTATGCATCTAAATTTCATTACATTTGTTTTGATATTATGTAACATTTCCCCCATAATGTCTATTTCATTTATAAATTATGAAAGAGAACATTCTCTCTAATCAACCGATTTTATATTCATTTTATTATTGTTACTTCATCCCAACATGATTTAAGTAGAATGGACCCAACAATTACCTCATTGATGAGAAAATAAAAGGATCAATAATTCATATATTTAATGATGATGGACATGTGAATCATAAATAACGTGACATCATCAATCCTTTCACAAATGACCGCTCAACTTCCTTTTTTGAAATGATTAAAGGATGATCAAAAGGATGTTGTGGGATTTAAAATGAAAGTGGAATCTTTTAGAAAAGGGAAATCCTCAAGATTAAATGATAGTGATGAAAGAATTGGGAGATTTAGTTTGAGACTATGTTTTCTATTAAACCCGGAATTAAAGAATGAACTTTTGGATGATTCACGTAGTTTAAATTTCTCCATTCACCGAGGAAACATAAATATAAATCGAGATCTCAAAGAGCATTATTTGTTGGATAAAATGAATAGAAAGATCACTGAGTATACATCAAATTCCTTTTAATATCAATATGTGAATGCTAAGAATAAAAAATATAAGGGGATGATGCAACCATTACCTATACCAACATGGAAATGGGATAACATCACCATGAAATTTGTCATCAGACTTCTTAATAAATCAAAATAAAACAATGATATCTAGGTCATTGTGGATAATCATATAAAGACTTAACACTTCATTTAAATTTTAGATGATTTTTCATTGGATCATCTGGAACAAATATATATCAGAGAGGCGGTACAGTTTCATGGAATACTACTATCTATTGTATCTGATCGATATCCTATATTCACCTATAAGTTCTTGAAGAGTCTTCATCATGCTCTAAACACTAAAATGATCATTAGCACATCTTATAAACCTAAAATTAATGGCTAATCTGAGTAGACTATCTAAACACTTGCATACATGTTGATATAATTCTCAATGGACTTCAAAGGAGGATGGGATTAATATCTTCTTCTGATTGAGTTCTCTTATATTAAAGTTTCCACTCAATCAACCAAATGGGTCCATATGATGATTTTAATGGAAAGAGGTGCAGAACACCAACATGTTGGGATGAAGTTGGTTAGAGAAATATCCTAGGCCTAGATATGGTTAAATAAATAATTGAGAAGGTTAATACCATACAACATTACATTATTGTTTCTCAAATTAGACAAAAGATCTATGATGATAATCATTTATGAGACCTATAGTTTGATATTGGAGACATGTTATTCCTCTTCATATCATCGTGGAAGCGTGTTATGAGTTTTGGGATGAATGGAATGATTAGTCCAAGGTACACCGAGCCTTTTGATATCCTTGATCACATAGGATCAGTGGTCTATTGACTAACACTCCCAATGAACCTATCTCAAGTACATGAGTTATTCCATATATAAATCTTGAAGAATTACATACATGAACAATTTCATGTACTCAATCCAGAGATGGTACCATTGGAGGATGACCTATACTATGAATAAAATCTAATGATAATATTAGATCATAGGGAAAAATTTATACGAAATAAAAATGCCTCTTGTCAAGGTGTTGTGGTGAAACCAAATGTTTGAAGAAGCAACATGAGAATTGGAGGACTTGGTGAAGAAGAGTTACCCTCAAAAGTTTTATTTTGGGAAAAGGGAATTTCGAGGAAGAAATTTCTTAAGGGGGAATATTGTAACAAACCTAAATTTTATTAATGAACGTTCTTCTTGGTGTGATTACATTTTTTATTATATAAAATTGTTATATAAGACATATTCACTTCCTTGGTTTTATGTTTTTGGAATATAAAATACCATTATGAATTATTATCATTGCTAATATTGCCGTTGAATAGTGATCACATGATTAGTATAAATATTGTGCTTTAAAAAATACAATCTACTCATAAAATGTAAGCGATGGACTATCCATATAATTTCTCCATATGGATTCTATTTTTTAGATCTGGGAAAGGAGGTAGTTTCATTGGGCATTTCACTTTACCCCTCCTAAGTCGAGATTCAATATGTTAACCGGGAATGTAATTTCCTATGGGAGAAGTGGAAGTTAATAGAGATTACCACTCGAGCGATGTTATCTGAGCTTCCCCAAGAGTCTGTCACCATTAGACAGTATACCCTTAAGACTTATGTGATTTCTATAATCGGTTACATAGAAATACTCTAGCACTATAATTATGTGCATTATTTTTTTATAAATAATATACATTCATTTTATTATTGTTACTTTGTAAATGTTTTTAATCCACAAATAGAATTTTTAGTTAGTATTAAAATTCAATTATGTTAGCTATTTTGATGAATGTTTATTTAAATAAAAATTGAATAAAATACTATTACTTAATTACTTTTTATAAAATATAAATGATTGTATTTTTTTAGGAATATAATTGTAATTTTTATTATGGTTTGAAAACTATTTTGGTCCAAACCCATTAATTTTCAATAAATCTCAGTTATTATATTAAAAATAGATATTAAAATATTTAGAAAGTTATTTATAGAAAATTAATATGATTTTTTGATTTTGGATATCAAAATTATCTAATGGTGAAATTGTCTTTGTTTTTTTGAGGCGGTCAAATTTTTGGGTAAAAATATAATACCATTTAAATATATAATATGTTTTATGACATCATAATGATACAATAGTGATGTTTTAAAATAATATAGAAGGTATGTTCTGAAAATATATTTTTTACCTCTAAAATAGTTTGATTTTAGATTTGTTTGATTAATTTTATAATTCCTTAGTGGACCCTCCAAGACTTATATCATATTTTAACATTTTAAAATGATTTCATTGAGAGAGTGACTCACTTTCACATAAAAAGCCTAATATTCTTTTAATTTGGTCCTTTGGCCATATAAAATAAATTTTCCACTCCCCTTTGTCAAAAACCATATGAAAAAACCATGTACACGCATTACCATGCAAAAATTCCATAAGGAATTTCCCTCTACTCATTTACATTCAAAAAAATTTCGTATATTATTCATCCAGATTACATTAAATATATTGGGATATTGGGTTATATTCCCCCCTAACATTCCATTTCATTTAAAAATTATGAGATTCCCCTTTGAATATCATCAACCATTTTTTATGATTTCTATTTGTCATCGTTATGCTATCAAAGTTACACCATAATTTCCATGCCAAAATAACCATGTATGTGAATACCATACCCATTTATCTATCTAGTGTATTCGCCTTTAAGAACATGTACTTGTTGATTGTGGAAATAAATTTATTTATTCCATATCTATTGTTTGTGTAATAAATTATGATGTTTAATGAACCATGTTTTATGATCTATATGGAAAATTATGTCTGAAATGTAATGATTAAAAAGGGTGCACTTGGATGATGCTAAAATGCATTGGGTAAGGATAAGTATCATGATGAGTCAAGTGAAATGAGGGTTTACTCATGATGTATCTTTTTCAATTATGGATTAATCTTGATAATGCAGGTTTAATGAGGCTTTACTGCTGATCCATATTCAATGAGCCTTGGCTCATACTAATATCATGTTAAATGTTGTTTCCACATTTCCATGTTAGGATAATCATTAAATAGAATTACTTAATGTTCATGTTTCTATTTTGATCCATTGATATTCCAATTGCCTAGTATGTACTATATTATTCATTTTATTCCTAGTTTACTCCCTTTCTGGGCTTCATATCTCACTCTTTTATTATGCATGTCCCTATTATATCCCATGGAATGCTAGGTACGAATGAATTTTGTTATAATGTAACATAGGTTTTCAATGAAGGTGTTATTTTTTATGTTATAAGATGTTATATGATGTTCATAATTTCCAAAGACACTAGATCTCTCAATCCACATTGTTGTCTTAAGTGAATTTTTATTTAAGAAATCGTTTTTAAGTGTGTAATAAAGAGAAGGGTTTTTGTAAAGATGATGTTCATTAATGCATCTCATTAATGGATCATAAACCTGTAGTGTAATAATGAATTAAATGATACATAACAACTACATTGTTTCATAAATGAAACTATGTAACTAAAATGACATGACATGTTTTCTTATTATATTTTGATGCATTGGGGAGACGAAAATTAGTCAGTAGACAAATCTATGACAAAACACTGGTGGATTTCCTCTCCAACAAAGAATAACGAGCACAATCGATGAAAAATGGAAAACCCCAACAACGAATGATGAGGAACACCATTGAAGAATGATGAAGAACACTAATTGGTAGAGGATTGATGATGGATCAGAGCATCAATCCTCATTAGCAACAGATCATCAATCCAGGTAGTGGTTGTGCTTAGGTTTTTTTTCGCCATTCCGAAATTCAATGAAAAATGCGGATCAAACCACAAAAAGGTTGATCTGTTGATCATGATTTCCTACAAAATGGTGAATTTTTGGAATTTAATTATCTAGTTAAAATATCACTTGTTTTATTGATGTACAATCCCCAATCCTCCGCACGTTTTAAACGACTGACATGGAGGGCACGAGCTGACACAAAAAAAGATCGGGTCCCTCTACACATGTGTCCTATGTGGTCGTATTCTCATGTGGTGACAAGAAAAATTTAGGGCCAAGAATGTGATGGTGGTGATCTGAGATGCCTGAAGGCGCAGATGAATCAGAAATCAGAGAATTGGAGAGGACCCAGTGTCCCGCGGAAGGTGCCTCTAGTGCGACACCATAGGTGCAGTTGTGGTGGATGGCCCACATTTGGACCACTAGAGGAGGCAGTGTGACCGTGCACGCCCTCGTGGGGGAGGCCTCGGACCGCCATCCACATGGTCAGCATTCGAACTACCTAGGTGAGCCATTATCACCTGACCGCCGAAGAGGGAGACCCTGTGGATGAGCAGTGAGGTAGGTAGGGGACATCGCGACATGTGCCTCGTCCCAGGCAAAACAATCGGTCCCCTTTGGCAGACTGTTCTTCTACTGGAAGGCCATGCACCTAGCCATCGTGTTGGGACAGACCCACCCCAATTGGTCTAGACCTACCCCATCATTCTAGACCTGTGCTATTTGGGCTGGGCCAGACGAGATTGAGTCCTTGGTCGACACGATTGATTGAACAATCGACCAAACTAGGCCGGGTCCAGTGAGTCCCATTGGGCCTAGACCACTAGACAGAAAACATCTGACTGAACTTGACAAAAACCAGGTCAGGCTGAGTCCCTCTAATTATACCAGGTTATGTTGGGCCCCCGAGTGAGGTAGTTTGAGTCGGTCCGACCGGTTTGAATGGGTCCTAGACCCAACCGACCCATGTTCACTAAGACGCAAATAAATTTCCAACTGGGCATCCAATAAAAGATTCGTTTTCCGTGATGGGACCCTCTTGATGACAATGATATTTTTGTCTGATATAAAGGTTCATTCATGAAAATTGAGATACTAATAATGTCTTGATGGGTGGTTCTCCCAACATTGCTATGTACGGAAACATATGGTGGGAAGAGAGCTGAAGGCTGTTGACATGAAACAATTGTGTGACTTGTTTATAGCCCAGTGGGAAGACCTTTTGTGTCACTTCACAGGCCTGTGGTGGGAAAAATATTGTGTGACATGGAAGACTCATGGAACGCAATGGGGAGGAGTACCTCAGTTGGGATGCTTGGGAAGAACCGATTTGTGACTTTTTAGGCCCCCGATACATGATGAGGAGGTGTACCTCAGTGGTCCAAGGACAGTGGGAAGTGGATTTCAGGTGACCTGAGATTCCCACAATACACACAGTGAAGGATTTCTACAGCATTCAAGGTGTTTGATTATGTGAAAAATCACTCTTCTATCACAACCCCAGATGTATACATGGTGTGAGTTGTCCTGTGATTCGCGCTTTTTTTTTCTGTGAATTACTTTAAGTATTTCTTTGTGGTCTTTACTTGGTATTGTAGGGTCCCCTAATGATTATTTAATAACTCACCCCTATATAGGCTTCACCTGCTTGTGTTCTGTTTGGTGCAAACTATTGATGCGTCAATGAAATACATGGTGGCCTAGGACTAGTCAGGAAACAATAGGATCAAGAGAACATGTTTTACTACTTCGGTATATTGTAGCAACACAACTCTTACCAATAGGTGTGGTTTTAATAGGATAGATACATGTGTCCCATGGTTGTTTCTTATTTTTAGTTCTTTTGTTGGGTGTGTATTCTAGGCCAATTATTTAAATTTTACATTTAATTAGCGGTTGTTCCAATATACTTGTTTCCCATTTTGGTTTGTGGTATGTGGTTGGGTGTGTGTGTGTGTGTAGGTACTCAATAAAATGTATCCCACATTCATGTTGACGTTATCCACTCTAGTCACCTTCCCCAGGCCTTTAGAAGGTGGTCTTGGGGTAGTCATGGAATGGGCCCCAGGGGATGAGATGTGAAAACATTATTCGAAATAACCATTAAAAGCAACCCATAACATATTAATTGTATTAATATGTTGTAAATTATCCCTTATCATTTTTATTTGAATACAAAATTTGACTTCTCTTTTCATTTTATTTGAAAAATTATATATTTGATATAATTTTTTTATAAAATAATATTTTCATTATCAAAATGTTAAAGAATATATTATTTAAAATGACTTCCGAATATAAAGTATTTTTCATATATCCCAATTGATTTTTCAAAAACTCGATAATATTTTTTTAACTATGTCTATATCTATTGAAAAAACATATACATGATAACTGAATTATAATAAAATTAAACATTTATCAACATTATCTATATAAATTTTTTTATTTTAATCTCTTTTGATAATTGATTTATCACTACTATTTTATCTCCAAACCTTTTTCATTTTATGAACATAATTTTTATTCCAATGTTTTTACCCAATTATACCCTATTCGTAATATCATAGATTAAAAGTTCTTCATTTAGATTCCATATATCAATTGACTTGGTAAAATATTTTCCAAACCATATACCATTCTCTTAAATTGTGAATATATTGTTTTTTTTCATTTTCATGTAATGATGTTAACCAAAAAAGTTACACAAGGTCATTAGATACACATTTATTCCCTAGTATTGATCATATTTTCATTTTAAATTTAATTATAAATGATTTATCTTCTATAAAATAAGATTAAAATCCTATGAAATCAATTTTATTTCAACGCGATTTTTATTATCTAATCAATTTTTCATTTTCCAATAGCACTCATAAATTTGGTTGAATATTGGTGGGTCCAATATCAATAACTATTTAATTATATAAGAGTTTATATATAATTATATGGGTACATGAAAGTAAATATTTGTTACTCGTAATCATTGGAACCAACAACATGGATCATGAATGTGTTTTTTTATTTGAAAATGTACATTAAATATTTGATATATGTCTCAAAATTTTATGCTTATTCTCACAACTATGTTGTGTTATTATGACTGAGGTTTATTAACTCACAATATTAATTCATGTCAAATTTTGTGTCATGAATTATTCCAGGTTTTATCACATCATATTTATTTTAAATTAAAATCTTTTATATCTTGATTATACCTATTGGATTATGATATTGTAACTTATGATCATTGATTATTATTTCTTATGTTTACTCTTTCTATGAAAATCTAGTCACCCCTTTCTTATGTTTTCTTTAACGAAATATATTCTAATAATAAATGTATAAAATGTCTAGAATATTTTATCCTGTGCATTATTTGTGATATATGTTGTATAATTGATATGGATTAACTAGTTTCCCCCACTATTGGAAAAATTTGTATTAGTTAAAAGACAATAGTTTTTTCCAAATTCTCTAAAACACCAATACAAAAATGTGTTTTTTAATTATTGAACTAAAATAATTTAATTAATCCATTGAATTTGATGACTATTCTATTTAGTTTTTCATTATATATCGTCATGTATTAATCCATGAATGATATTTATGTTATTATACATGTAATTTTATCGAACAACCCATATAATAACACATTTTAATTAATGAAAGAATATGATTATAAATGTGGTAATTTATATAGTATAATTTTTTTATTATAATAATGATATTTCATATATTTGTTTGAGGTATTGATTAATATTTTAGAAGGTTTTATTAAATAATAATTAATCTTGATGAAAAATGATACATATTCCATCTCATTGGTAAATGTCTACACAACACCTTGATACTATTTTCATTACTAAATAAATGAGTGCGGATTGATGTATATGATAAATTTTATTTTAATAGTAATATTTATATTATTTATATCATATCCATTAAATAATATAATAATTGAATCCAAATAGGATACATTTTATAGAAAAATGGGCGACGTCGATTTTTTCCTGTGGTAGTTCACACAAACACACTAACAATGCAGTTTTTCATAATGGATTTATGTAAATAAATAATTTTTATTTTATTAACATAATAAAATATAATTAAAAAAATCATACTGATATACGTATATTAGAATGGATATAAAATATTAAGAAGATGATTATTAATATGAAAAATACTATGACGAATGTTATACTCTCATAAGAAACTTGTTTTTCTCATAAAAATACTCTTGATAGTATAGTTCTCATGATTGAAAATTGTGACGTAACATAATGGAAAAAACCTTTTTATTTTTTTCTTGATTAGTCAGATTAGATTTATTTTTTCCTGAATACAGTTTCTAGTATGTAATAACATACTGACTGTATGGGGTCGGTGTGTAATATCCCAGGTAAATGAAGAATAATATATTTTCATATTTTTTAATATTTGAGAATTAAATATTAATTTTACCTTAAAACCGTTGCTATGTTTGATAGCGTACTCGATACACAACAACGGGTTTCTTTGAAATGTTACGTTGCATACTAATAATATAATATTATTATTTTAAAAATGAAGATAACTCCTTGCCGTTTTATTAGCAAGAATTAAAAAAACTAACTACAATATGATTATACATTTTTGTTAAATGTATTTACTTTTATCCAATAAAATTTAGAGGCTTAAAATCTGAATGAATCTAATTTTAAGCATAATTTACATTAAAAGGTCGATTTACCACCTTTTAACGGAGAACTCTATTTAAATCTAGTTTTGGCCACTTTAATAAATTCTATTTTACCAAATAAAATCTTTCTTTACAATTAGAAAATCAAAATTAACTTTTTGTAAAGGTTTTGGAATTTTTCCGATAAAGTTCATTTTTTTAATGAATAGTGAAAAATATAGTATTATAATTCAAAACTGCATTTTAATTTAAATTATTTATATAGATATACTATCTTTTTAAATGGTTTTAAATTTTAATTAGAATATATTTTTACCATTTAATCAAATTCTTTGTCATTTTAATTAATTCCATTTTGAATTTGGACATATACAATTGTCAATTTTTGATAGTTATTGTTTCATAAAAACACAATATTTGTTTTAACAACGAGAATTATTTTCATATTAGTTAATGAAACTTATATGTATAGAAATTTTTAAAAAGAGAAACCATTTTTGATTTTGGAAAATCAAATACATCTTAGGCATATTTTTTGGATTTTTTTTGAAAAACATCAGTTTTTTGATGAATAGTGAAACCACTTAGTTGTAGTTAAAAAACCGACCCTTTCATTTAAATTAAATTTTACACTTTTATGATTTGAATTTAGAAAATGAAACATACATGGTTGTTATTATTAAGTAAAATTTGGTACATTATGATGAAAATAATTTTTGGTGAATAATAACTTTGGAAATATATTTACCGCGGATAAAGGTAAATATATTTATTGAATGTCAAAAGATTATCATAATAATTCAAAATTACCTTATCACTTGTCCTGACCATATTGGATGAGTCTTTTCCGTCCATGGTCATAATTTTATCGATTTTGGTTCCCCATGGAGCCACTTATGAAGGATAATGACACTTCATATTAAATAATTTAATGTAAAGGAAAAAATGACATAAACAAAAATCTTTTAGTAAATAATTTTTTTACATGGGTTTATATAAGTCATATTTTTGACTATAAATATTACTTGTAAATATAAAAATGTTTTCTACAACATAGTATTTTTCTATAATTCTTATATGTCTAATAAATTAAATTATTTATGACACAATAGTGATGCAATATTTACCTCCTTAATAAATGAATTAAATAAATAAGATTATAATGATTATCATATTATCCAAAACCTGTCCAATTCCAATTGGATAATATTATTTCTATAATTAGTCATATTATATTCTACTTTAATGATTTCTGGACTATTAGAATCCAAATATCATTATATAATAAAATATTATTTTCATACTTTCCTAAAGAGACCCTCCTTCCCTTTATAAATGAAGACCATTTATAACCAATTCATCACACCTCTAAAACCTTTTGTATTAGCCAAACACTAACCAATTGTGCTCCCTACATCCTTATATTCCACCTAGAAGCCTTAAATTAGGTGTAATTCACTTAGACAAACCATTTTGGTTCAAACCAAAGGGGGTTACCCAAATCAAAGGTAACAATTTCTCTTAACTTATTTTCTTTTATTATACTTCTCCAACCCCTAAATTATTTTTATTATTTTATTTTAAAATAAAAAAAGTATCCTCAATATACTATTAGGTTTTTATGGGAATTATTAAAACAACACTTAAACACCCCTCCATCTAATGGGTGAAGAACATACTATTTCTGTGGATGGAAAGCAAACGCCTCAAGAAACAATGATTGTTCGATTATATCCTACTTTCTCTAATGGTGGACATTAAGATGGAACTATATTTATATATGATATATATTATGTTTATGTTTTCTTTATTATTCTTTATATTCCACTTATATCATACCTTTATGGTTTCCATAATGGGTAAACGCGATAATTTCATTTTAAGGAAGTGCGGACTACCGCCCTCTCAAAGTGATATGACTTGTTCATGCCATACATGGGACGTAAAAAGGACAGAGTTAATGATATTATATATGATATTATACTGGATGTATAATATATATATGTTTCATTATGTTTCAATTTAATTAAAATAAGAAATAGAATAGGAAGTAGCGTTCATGCGTACGTACGACTTACCATCTCCATGAACGGTGAATTTCATTTCTTACCTCAAAATGTTATGTACTATTATAAAAACATGTTATATAATGGTTATATATGATATTTATGATATCTAAACCTTGAATATCATTCTAGATATAATGAAAATTTGATAATGTGATCAACTTGTCAATATATGGTGTTTATTTGTGGCTTAGGTACCAAATATAGACAAATTGAACATTATTAACTAAAATGATTTCATAATGTTTATAACATGGTAATAAGTGATATAAAAGGATGAATAGTCTTTAAAAAGGTTCATTAGAAAGGAGATATTATCTTCAATTTATTATTCAAGATATTAAAGAACGAATGGGTCAAGTCGGACACGAGGTAAGGGACTTCGTCTCAATCTCCTTTCATTGAGGCATATTTTGTTATAATACATGACTTTATATTATATTCTGTATAAACACCCTTGAATTTTCAAAGGGAATAATTTTCTATGAATAATTTTACTAAAAGAAAAAAATGAATGTTTCTTTTAAAATACGCAGTGACAAATACCTTTCCTCCACCGTGAGTATTATTTGTTCTTTAGCTTATTTAACAAGAAATAATGTATTTTTCAAGTGAAATAAATACCATATAGTATTTTATGAATTTTGGTATTGAGAATTATTTTGATAATGGATTTTTGATGTCAATATAATTAAGCGATATAATGTGATTGAAATGTGGAAATGTTTTCATTCCATTATATTTGTTTTATGTGTTATGATTTTATATTGGTACTTTTACATTTGACGGGTTTCTACACGATAAAAAAAATTATGGGTGGTGCTGTGATAATCCAGGATGGGTGGTTACGTTATAACCTCCAATACATTGGGTATGTAAGTCAACCGTATGGGTATTCCATTTAGTGATATGTGTGGAAGTCAAGGGTATGGTTATTCCATTTTTATATGTACATGTCCCATGATACCTTTATATGTTATGTGTTCTTTATCTGGTTTTATGGAAATATTTTGGTTATATAGTGATCTTTTATTCAGTGTATATTTTTTACAACTTCATAAATGTGAAATTTATTACTTATTTTAAAGTATTCATGGTTTACTTGTTTTTTTTTTGAAAAAATAATAGTTTTACTTCTTTGTGTATCCCTTACTGAGATTTTTATGATCATCCCAATTTTTTGAAATTTTTTTCACAGGACATATTGTGGAATAGGGTCCATGATGGGATAAAGGAAAATACATGCACTCTTAAACATGGAACTAGACATGAAATTTTTTTCAAGAGTTCTTGTTTTGTGAAAAAAAACGGAAACTAAGTAGAAGTTTCTACTTTTTATTTTTTTTAAATGAAATGTAATAGTTCTGGATTAATTCTATAAAACTCTAAACCTGAGAAGATCATTATTGTGAACGATTAATTTAATTCATGATTAGGTAATATTTTAAGACTGGGTATTTATAATTGGTATAAGAGGTCAGTTTAGACAACTTTATGAGTTAGTGTATTGTTAAATAAATTTCCATAAATTAATTTAATTTTATATTGAAATGATATATAATTTATAGATTACCATGTTACATTGCCTAAGATATTTATGTGTTTATAATGGTTTTTCGTAGAGGAAACTGGGTACTTATGTTGGGATGACATCAGGAGAATAACAAACATACAAATTATCAACTAGAGATTGTTGGAATCAGAACTGAAAAGTTTGTTGTAGTGATGGCACAGTTGATAGAAGCTATAAATGGTGGTGGTATCTAAGAATGAGATCAGCCATATCAACTTCAGAGGAACATGTTAGCAGTGGAGCATTTCATGATTCAACATACCCCCTCATTCAGAGGATATTCTGACCATATGCTAGCTGAAGGGTGGATTAAAGCACTGGATAATATTTTTGATTTCATGGGGTGTTCAAAACATCAAATGGTTAGTCTCACTATTTACCATTTTGAAGGTGAATGTGATCAGTGGTGGTCAATGGTGAAAAATATCAGGGATAGTGAGGAGATTGATGCTATTGATTGGGATGAATTCAAAGGTATGATTTTTGAGAAATATTTTTCTAAGGTGGTTCGTCTTTGGATGGAGAAACAATTCATGGAATTAAGGTACGAGGATGACTTAGTGGCTACTTATGAAGAACAATTCACTCAACCGGAAAGGTATGCTCCAAATTTCATCTGAGATCTTGATAGTAAGATCAATCGATTTTACTTAGGATTGAAACCATGATATCGATGATCATTAGCCTCTCCTATGTTCAAAAGTTATGTAAAACTTGTTCAAAGTGCAGAGAAGGTGGAAATGGAGTTTGCCGATAATCGAGTCTTCTTTGAAAAAACAATATAATAAAAGGTCCAGTTGGCATGAAAAGGGAAGGAATTCATCAATGAAGTGTGGAGGTAAAAAATTAAATATCCAACTTGTGAGAAGTGTGGTAGAAATCATCCTGGATAATGTTTATCAATAAACATAAAGTGCTTTAGGTGTGGTATGTCTGGTCATATTGCTCATAACTATAAGAAATATGATCAAGGAGGGAATGAAAAGACATCAGTAAGATTTTTTAAGTGTAATTAAATGGGTCATTATGAAAATTAGTGCCCAGTGATGAACTAAATTGAGGGAAAGCAACAAGGCTACAAGCAGGAAGGCGTGGTGAAATCCTTCGCAAATACTTCACTAGACGTTGGGCCATCAAACAATGTAGTATCAGGTACACTGTTTGTTTCTTCAGATTATTCCAATGTGTTGTTTGATTCAGAGGGTCTACACACTCTTTCATTTCTGATAAGTTTTATAATAACTTGGTAATTCCATCTCAAGATATGAATACATAACTTATTGTAAAAACACAAGGATGAAATGTTGAGACAAAAAGAAATTATAATAACTTTCCTATCCTTGTGTGCGGGAAGAATCTACCTGCAAAAATTATTGTTTTGCCTCTAATAGAGTTTGAATTTATTTTGGGCATGGATTGGTTGTCTGTTTATCATGTTAAGATTCAATGCAGAGCTAAGGAGGTTTAATTTCAGAAAGATTTACAGTTTGTGTACAATAATAAACCCAAGCTTGATATTGATAATATATCAGGAAGCTGAAAAACTTGTAAAAGATAGAAATGAATTTCACCTTGCACATATTGTTTAAAATAATGGAACCGTTCAGCTTTATGATGTGCCAGTTGTAAATGAGTTTCTTTATGTTTTTCAAAATTAGTTTCATGGTATTATACATGATCAAGAAGTTGAATTTACTATTGACTTAGTTCCCAATGCTAAGCCAATTTCAAAACCCCCTTATCAAATAGCAAAAATTGAACTTTTAGAGTTAATGATGTTATTGCTGAGTCTATTATATAACGGTATCATTCGACCTATCACATCTACTTGGGGTTATCATGTCTTGTTTGTTAAATACAATTATGGTTTAATGATACATTGCACTGATTATAGGGCATTGAAAAACATCATGGTTTGGAACAAGTATCCTTTTCCTCAAATCGATGATTTGTTTGATCACCTCTATGGAGCTCAGTATTTTTTGACGATTGACTTGAGATTGGGGTACCATTAGTTGAATGGAAAGGAAGAAAAAATTTGAAGACCAAATTTTATACTAGATATGACCATTTTTAATTGTTAGTTATGACTTTTGGGTTATCCAATGCACCTGATGTATTCATGGATATTATGAATAAAATTTTCTGTGGGTTCTTGGATAAGTTTTTTGTTGAGTTCATTGATGATATTTTGGTTTTTCGTAAAGTAAAGAGGAAAATAAAATTCATTTATGGGTTGTATTGAAAATGTTAAAAGAAAAGAAACGTGATGTGAAATTCAGAAATTGTGAGTTTTGGTTACAACAAATATATTTCCTAGGTCAAATTTTTCCAAAAAAAGGTCATCACTAATGATCCTTCTAAAACAAAAGTTGTTGAAGAATGACCATGACCCACAAATATAACTGAGATCGGTAGTTTTCTTGGTTTGAAAGGTTATTACCAGAGGATTGTTGAGAATTTTCCACGGTTATCTAGTCCAAGGACTAAGTTAACTCGAAAAGTTATTAAGTTCGTTTGGACAAAAGAATGTGATGATTGTTTTCAGGAATTGAAAATAAGATTGGTGAATGCTCCAGTTTGAGCGCTACCTTCTAGAAATGGTGAGTTTTTTATTTATAATGATGTTTCATTGAAAGGGCTTGGATGTGTTTTTAAGCAGAATGATCAGGTAATTTATTATGCTTCGTGTCAGTTGAAACCCCATGAGTTAAATTACCCTACACATGATTTGGAATTAGATAATGTTGTTTTTTCTTTAAAAATCCCAAGGCATCATTTGTGTGGAGTAAAATGTGATATATATACTGACCAAAAAATTTTGAAGTATATATTCGCTCAATAAATAATTGAACATGAGATAGAAGAGATGGTAGGAATTAATCAAGGATTATGACTGCACGATTCTTTACCATCTATGAAATGAAAATAAAGTGGATGACTCTATGAGTAAAAAAAGTAATGCATCATTAACCATACTGCATTTTGAACGAGATCCTTTTGTTTGTGACTTGATGAGCTTTGGCATAGAAGTTGTTGGTATAGGAAATTCTTCTGTTTTGTTTCAGGTTTAAGTGAAATCATCTCTATCAGACAGAATAAAAAAATCATAGAAAAAAGACAGTGCATGGCAGAAAAAGGTAGTGTTGGTTCAGAAGGATAAGTTACCTGATTTTAACGTTGATAATGATAGTGTTGTGAGGTTTGGAAAGAGATTATGTGTGCCTTGTAATTCACAGTTGATGAATGAGTTGTTGCGTGAAGTTCATATTTGTACGTTTTTAGTTCATCCAAGTAGTACTAAGATGTACAAGGATCTTCGAGAGTATTACTGGTGGGTTGGAATGAAAAGAGATATTGTTGATTTTAATATGAAGTGTTTCACTTGTCAGTAGGTTAATGCAAATTGGCAGTTACCAAAATGGATTTTTCAGTCTTTACTAGTGCCTATGTGGAAATATGAAAATATATCCATTGAATTTGTAATGGGCTTACCAAAGACATCTCGTGGAATTAATGAAATCTGGGTCATATTAGATCGATGGACAAAATCTCATTATTTCCTTCCAATTTGAGATACATTGTCTCTAGATCACCTTACTCGGTTGTATTTTAATGATATAGCTAGGTTCCACGGATTTCCCCTATCCATTGTATCTGATCGTGATCTCATGCATACTTCTATCTTTTGGGAAGGGCTTCAGAATTCATTGGTTACTGAATGAAATTATAGTACATTCTTTCATCGTCAGTCAGATGGGCAGTCAAAAATAACAATTCAGACCTTGGAGGATACGCCATGTGCATGTTCACTAGATTACCAAGGAAGTTGGGAACAACATATTTATTTTGTTTAATTTTTTTTGTAATAACTGTTTTCTTTCCAGTATAAAGATGGGTCCATTTGAGTCTTTATATGGAGAGTGTTGTAGAACTCTATCTTTTTGGGATGAAGTTGGTGAATGGAAGCTGATGGGACCAGAATTGGTAGTAGAGATGGCATATAATGTTCTGTTGGTTCAGATGCACATGCGAATAGCTCAGAGCACACAGAAAAGTTATGCGGATAACTGAAGGATGTATATTTATTTTGAGGTAGGTTATCATGTCTTTTTCAATGTTTCTCCATGGAAAAGTGCGATTCATTTTGGTATGAAGGAAAAGTTGAGTCTGAGGTTTATTTGAGCATATGAAATCCTAGATAAAGTTGGATCAGTTGAATACAGAGTGTATTTACATCTATGTTTATTGATGGTACAGAATGTATTTCATGTTTGGATATTCAATAAAGAATATACCAGATCCATCTCATGTTTTTATATCAGAGAAAGTTTAGTTGGAAGATAATCTATCTTATCAAGAACAACCAGTCCAGATTTTTTACCGTAGAGTGCAGGTGTTGAAGAATAAGGTAATTCATCACATAAATGTTTTATGGAAAAACCATAAGGTTGAAGATGCAACATGGGAATCTGAAAATGCTATGAGGGATAAATACCCCCACTTATTTTGATAAGTGAATTAAAATTGCAAGGATGAAATTTCCAAAAAGGGGAAAAGATGTAACATCCCAGTTAAATGAGAAATAAGATATTTTAATATTTATTAATATTTGTGAATAAAATATTAATTTTACTTTAAAAGGGTTTCTATGATCGATAGTGTACCTGATACGCAACAATGGGTGTCTTTGAAATCTTACGTTGCACACAAATAATATAATATTATTATTTTAAATGGATGATAAATCCTAGATATTGTATTGTAAGGAATTAATAATAATAACAAAAATATGATAATACACGTATGTTAAATGTATTTAAATTTATCCAAAAAAATTTAGAGGTTTAAAATGTGAATGAATATAATTTTAATCATAATTTACATTAAAAGTTTGATTTACCATCTTTTAATTGTGAAACCACTTTAAATCATGTATTGGTAACATTAATATATTCTATTTTACCAAATAAAATCCTTCTTTACAATAAGGAAATCAAAATTTTATTTTTGTAAATTTATGAAATTTTTCTGAAAAAGTTCAATTTTTAATGAATAGTCAAAAATATTATATTTTAATTCAAAACTGTGTTTAAATATAATTTATTTATTTGTTTAGATTATCTTTTTTAATTGGTTTTATAGTGTAATTAGAATATATTTTTTCCATTTAATCCAATGTTGGTCATTAGAATTAATTTCTCTTTGAATTTGGACATAAACAATTGTCAATATTTCGATAGTTATTGTTTCATAAAAAAAGAAATTTGTTTAAAAAACGAGAATTAATTTTAAATTAATTAATGAAACTTCTATGTTTACAATTTCATAAAATAGACATCATTTTTGAATTCAGAATATCAAATATTGATGAGGCTGAATTTTATGAATTTTTATGAAAAACTTAAATTTTTGATGAATAGTGAAACCACTTGGTAGTAGTTAAAAAAACTGTTTTTTTCATATTAATTAAATTTTTACCACTTATGTGAATTTAATTTCAAAAATTCGACATAAATGGTTGTTATTAGTAAATAAAATTTTTCTCAATAAGATGAAAATAATGTTTTTTGAATAGTAACCTTTGACTTTTATTTACCACGGTTAAAATTAATTAAGGTAATTTAATGTAAAAAGAATATTATAATAATTAAAAATTACCTTAACACTTGTCCTAAACTTGTTGGATGAGTAATGGCCAACCATGGGCATCCTTGGCCGGATTTTGGGACCCCATGTAGCCACTTATAAATAGTAATAAAACATTAGATTAATTAATTTTAAGTAACGGAAAAAATTACATAAAAATATCTTTTAGTAAATAAATTTTAACATGGGGTAATGTATGTCATATTTTCAGAAATAAATATTATTTGGAAATCTGAAACGATTAACTAAATAATAGTAATTTTTTATAATTTTTAGACATCAAATAAATTAAATTATTTATGACACAATAATGATGTAGTATTTAGTTAATTAATAAATGATTTAAATAAATAAAATTATAATGATTAAAATATTATCAAAAACCTGTCCAATTTCTGTTGGATGATATTATTTCAAATATGAATCATCTTATCTTTGACTTTATTGATTTTTGGACCTTTATAAACCGAATATCATTATATAATAAAATAACATTTTCAAACATTCTTAAAGAGCCCCACCTCTCCCTTATAAAAAGAGACCATTTCTAACCAATTACTCACACCTCTAATGCCTTTTGGCTCATCCAAACTCTAACCAATTAAGCTCCCTACATCCCTCTCTTACACCTTCAAGCCTTACCTTAGGCAAAATTAACTTGAACAAACAATTTTGGTTCAAACCAAAGGGAGTTACCCAAAATAAAGGTAACAATTTCTCATAACTTCTTTTATTTTATTTTACTTCTCCAACCAATAAACTATTTATATTACTCTATTTTATAACCACGCCATTATTATAAATATACTAGGTGTTCTTATGAGGAGTATTAAAACTACACTTATACACTCCTCCATCTAATGGGTGAAATAACATTCTGTTTCTATGGATGGAAAACTAATTCCTCACAAAATGATTATTGTTTGATTATCTCCTACCGCCTCTCATGGTGTCCATTAAGATGGATCTGTATTTATATATGATATATATTATGTTTATGTTTCCTTTATGCCTCTATATTTTCCATTTATAGCATACTTTAATGGTTTCTATAATGTATAACACGATAATTTAATTTGACGAAGTGCAGACTACGACCCCCTCAAAGTGATATAACCCGTTAATTCCATACATGGAGTGTATAAAGGATAGAGTTAGTGGTATTATATATTTTATTATAATGAAATTATATTATACCTATGTGTCATTATGTTTTAATTCCATTAAAATATGAAATAGAAATGGAAGTTGCATTCATTCGTACGTACAACTTACCATCTCCATGAATGGTGCATTTCATTTCTTACCTCTAAATGTCATGTAATATTATAAATACATTTATATACATGATATATATGATATATATGATATCTAAATCATTAATATCATTCTGTATATAATAAAAGTTTGACCCTGTGAAGTACTTGTGACAATATGCTGTTCATTTGTGACTTAAGTACCAAATATAAAGAAAACAAACATTATTAACTTGAATGATTACATAATGTTTTTATAATGGTAATAGGTGATATAAAAGGAATAATAAACTTGAAAAAGGTTCTTATGAAAGTAGAAATTAACTTTGTTTTATTATTCCAGATATTAATGAACCAGTAGGTCAAGACAGACACGATGTAAGGGACTTTGTCTCAATCTCCTTTTATTGAGGCATATTTTGTTTTAACACAAAACATTCTTTTATATGCTGCATAAACACCCTTGAATTTTAAAATGGATTTTTTTTTCTAAAAAGCATTTTACTAAACAACAAAAAGGCATTTTTTTAACGTAAGTGGTGAGAATGACCTTTATACTACTACAAGTATTAATTGTTCTTTGGCTTCCTTAACAAGACGTAATGTTGTTTTAATGAAATTAAATACCATATACTCGTTTATGTATTTTAGTATTGAAAATGGTTTTGATAATGGATTTTTTATGTCAATTTATTTAAGTGATATATTGTGATTGAAATGTTGAAAATTTTTCTTTCCTTTATATTTGTTTTATGTGGTATGATTTTATAATGGTACTCAGACATTTGACAACTGGTTTCCTGATAATCCAAATGAAGGGTGGTTCTGTGATAACCCGGATATGTGGTTACATTATAACCACCAATGCATTTGGTATGGAATTTGGTCGTATGGCAATTCCATTTAGTGATATGTGTGGAAGTCGAACATATGGTTATTCTATTTAAGTATGTTTATGTCCCAAGTTACCTTTTTATGTTATATGTTCTTTATATGGGTTATATGGAAAACATTTAGTTACAAATGGGTATGTACTGATATTTTATTCAGTTAAGAGAATTTACTACTTCATAAAGGTGAAAAGTATTACTTATGTTAAACTATTCATGGTTTACTTTTTGTTTTAAAAAAACTAATAGTTTTCTTTCTTTGTGGATCCCTTACTAAGATTTTTATGATCATCCCAAGTTTTTGAAATGTTTTCCACATGAAATAATGTGAAATATGGTCAAGGATAAGATCATGCAAAATTTATGATGTCTGAAACGTGCAACTATACAAGACTCTTTGATTCAAGAGTTCTTATTTTGTGAAAAAAATGGAATCTGAGAAAAAGAGTCTACTTTGATTTTTTTTTCAAATGAAATGTAATAGTTATGGCCTAATTCTATATAAAACTAAACCTGAAAAGATACTTAATGTGAATGATTCATTTAATTCATTATTATGTAATGTTTTATGGACAAGTCCTTATATGGTCCCACAAGGATAAAATTAGCTCACCAGAACTTTTCCATTGAACCCTATGTTTAGGAGTCCCCCCTTGTTGATTAGGATTTATAATGAAATCCTAAAAATGTTTTGATGATTATAATTATTTAGATAATATATATAATGGTCAATTTTAGTTTTTAATAAAATTGATAATCATAATCCTAACGTGGTATGGTTATAATGACTAGGCTATGAAGCATGAAATTGTCAAAATATAGTTGTCGTAAAAAAATAAACCATCTACAAGGAATCTATTCCTTGATCTGGAGATAGAAACAACCTATATTCATTAGTATGATCATCTACGGATGAAAATATAATAGGCTATCTGTTATAACATATTCTTCTTCAATCAGGTTAGGGTCATTCATTATAACATCCCATGGTTATGGTTTGTTAAAATAATTAGAAAACCAATTTTTACTAAACAAAATTAGTATAAATATTGTTATCGTCTCATGAATTAATGGTTCATTAAAATAATACACCCCTAATATCGACCCATGACTTAACTATTTTTTCAACTCATGGTGGAGTTGATCAAGAGCGGGTAAAGAATTTAAATCATGTTTATTATACCAAAAAATTGATATTATTTAATTAACGATATTTTATTAAATAATATTCAAGTTTAAACATGAATCAATCAAAAATTATACCAAACACATACTTGAAACAATAACTGTGAAGAAAATTTTATGGGATCATCATCAATTTGAGATTTAGAAAGAGAACTTATGTATCGTGGATTATTGATATAACAGAATGAATAAATCATTGAAATGTTTAATAAATGGTTCTTAAATATATGTTAAATTTTAAATGAAATGAAATAATGTT
Source organism: Viscum album (assembly GCA_963277665.1). Lineage (NCBI taxonomy): Eukaryota > Viridiplantae > Streptophyta > Magnoliopsida > Santalales > Viscaceae > Viscum > Viscum album. Next base: position 1,725,921,727 of record OY728119.1, on the reverse strand, counting down.
GAGTTCAATGAGATAAAAGAATAATGAAGGAGAGAAAAATAAGAGAATTTGATGAGGTCTCTAAATTTATGCCGGTTGTAATGTAGCTAGAGGTAAATAATCAAGATATTACATAATTTTTAATGGGTCTTGAAATAATATAATTCTGTTCAAATATTTTCACAACAAATTTTTAATCATACATTAATATATCATAAATATCTACCTGGAACATCGATATTTTGATGTTGATTCCTTTCCCAACATGTAACTAGAAATCATGGCATGTATCTTCATTCGGTCTGGATCATAAAAGTAGGAATTCAAATTCACAAATCACACAATGTCTATTGGTTAATCAAGTCATGTAATTGACTCATGGATTTTAATTATTATAAAAAACTCTTCACAACTTTTCATATGAGGGAAGGATTACTGCACTCCTTATTTGGGAGCATCAAGATGTGTAATTATCAATTTTGTTCATTCCCTTTATATTTTCCTTTGAAAACATAGAAACCTATTTCCTGAAATAATAAACACATTCCTAGTGTATTTTTTTATAAATCCAAGATAATAATTAATAAAATGTTAGAATAATGTATATATAATTTAGTCTTATAATATTTTTCAAAACAAGATTTATTGTTTCTCCTCATTGAAAAATAATATCAACAATGATTTCAAAAGGTAATGATTTTTTAAAAAAAAGAATCATTATTTATAACTAGAAAATTAAAACTATGTATTAGTACATAAATTCTATATCTAGAATCATCCATTCATTGAAAATAAACAATAATTTATTATTCACTTATTTAAAAAATTTCATAATCATTTAGTTATAATGTATTAACGGTTCGTTAAATTCAACACAATTTTCAATTTACATCAAAATGAATTTTCTCTCTTCACTCGCGATAAAATGAAACTGAAGTTGTTCTCATACCTAGAATACATGTTCCTGACCATAAGTTTGAATTAGTTCTATTATATCCACTTTGTAACGAAAAAGGAATAATTAATCATGTGTTCTTCAACCAAAAAATAAAATATCTTTGATGTTGTAGGCATGATGGTAAATAGTAAAAAGAATAAGATCAAAAATTAGGGTAAGCTTTGATGTATAATGGATGAATTTCATGAAAATTGTAATGAGATAAATCATAACATATCAAATGATGTTCAATACGCTATCATATCAAGGTAAACTAATCATTAAATCACCTATGTTCAAAAGTATCCCACTCCATTATTTTTCTTTTCATGTAATTTTATTATTCAAAATTCATGTCTTAGATGAATTCAAATCCATGCCTTAAACGTATATGATCTTTTGGTTGATAACTTATGATGGAAATAGTTATTTTTTTTCCTTCATAATACAAAACCCAATAATTATTTTGATTTTAATTTATACATTTCAAATGAATGGGATATGAGTAATATACAAATAGTTACCCATTGATAAGAATAATATATTTTAATAAGAACCACAATACATCCCCTCAATCAAATCATTGTGTGTCCATTGGCTGAAAAACACCCCCAACACATGTTCAAAAACATTTCATTCATAATAAAAATAGGAGGGTAGGAAGAGAAGATTGGATTCAAATTTTTTCATCCAACTAAAGCCATTCATAGAAAATACATGCTAAATGAAGGAAATATGTAATGTGAGTATCAAGAAATAGTTTCTCAACAAAGAATACCTCAATGATATTAAAAATTTACTTTTTTAATCAATATCCTCAATATGATATCAATATATGTTATAATAGGTTTATATGTCCTAGGATTCACTAAATAATTATTCACTTAAAATAATATACAATCCTTGGTTTAGAATCCTTTCTGTAATGAGAGTAGAAATAGAAAACTAGAAATTAGATAGGGTTTACAATCACGTAATAAGTCAATTAAAATATATTTAAATAATTATGAATTTGAATTAATTTCTTAAACTCATTATTCATTATAAATATCTAATCTAAGGAAAAACACGGATATCGAACAATTATCATCTAAAAATTTTCAATTTTTTAAAATTGATGGCATGCATTTCATATATCAATAATTCTTTCAAAGAAAACTATATCTTATATAAATGAAAAAAATAAAATATCATAGTGTTTCGATTTTAAACATAATAAATAATCCCAAACACTAAAAATGAGAAGATTTAGACAATATTTGTGAATGTACCATTGGAGGGATATGAATGATAAATTATTAAAAATGGAAAGGGATATTTTGAAAATTTAATTATAAGGAATAGAGAGCCCCCTATTCTGAGTGGCACGCATGAGGGAAAAAATAGAATTTTATTATTTTTTGTTAATGATTCCTACATTATTAGAGAGAAATACAATTCCGGCATTTGATAAAACATTACTCTATAGATTTTTAAAAAATAAGAAGTAAAATAGGTAGATTAAAATAATGAATTTCAATGAAAGTCATCTAATATAAATTCTAGTATTAATTTAAAATAACGTATAAATTTATTGATGTCTAAAAAGAGAAATATAAAAAAGGACTGCAAAAAATTAAATATTGATCACAACTAATGTGGAAAACCAACTAAAAATTGTTTGCATCCCATAAAGCTCTAATAATGATATTTTTATCTAGATAGGTGGACTATTGTATCAATCAGTATTGTCAATCAACTCAGACCTCCCATAAAAGAACCCGGTTTTCGCTGAGAAAAACTTTGGAATATTCTCGATAATATTCTAGAGCAGTGCCTTCAGACGGCGTGCGATTCCAAGCCCCGAAGTGGCCGGAATTAAATTTTCAGTGCATTTACACCGGAAATGCTAAATAAGTGGATAAATACTAAACGGAGCTTCAGATCAAAGATCCTAGTGTACGGATGGGTCCAGAATGGGGGTGTTTACCTTAGGAACGACATAAAACTTGTCGGAGTAGGACATTTGGACCCCTCGCCCGCTTATGGAATGTTAAACAGATAAACTAATTAATTAATTTATTCTTTTAATGTTGAAACTCAAGTATCTCTTAAACAGTGGCTCATATTGGAAAACTGAGGGCACCGTTGTGTTCGGAACATGCAGTTTACCCTAGGAGGGGTATAAGTCTCACGGGCGCGGGTCGTTTTTGAAAAATGGCCCCAGGGGCGTTTTCATAATTTGGCGCCCTCGGGCGTTGAGTTTAATAACTTTTGAACGGGGTCTCAGATTAAAATTCCAAGACCGCCGTTGTGCTCGGGAGGTTTTGTTTACCCTAGGGGAGGCTTAACCTTGACCCCGTCGGGAGTTTCAGATGCGGGTCTTTTCAGGGGTTTCAAATTAATTAAATCGTTAATTAATTTATTTAAACCCTCCCCCTTCCATTCTCCCTTAAACCCCCTGGATAAACACTATCCCCTCTCCTCCTCCAACTCCGGTGAGGCGTCTCCGGCGATGCAGCTCCGACAAGGCGGCGGATCGCGGTGAAGCTCCGGGCAATGCCCACGATGTAGGGTCTTGTTGCGTTTTTCCTTCCCGTAGCTCCTTTGAACCTAAATCTTATGCTCGAATTGTTGTTGGATTTTTTGAATGAACCACATGATCGTGTAGTAGAGTTTTTCCTCTTTCCATCGCTTGTTTCGGTTCATAAATCTGAGCTTGGAGGAGGCCGAGGTTGATCGTCGAAGGTTGCGGTTTTTGGAATTGTTTCCGGCCGGTTTGGGTGCTCCGGCGGTCCGAGGCGCGGCGACTTCTCCTCGGCAGGCGGCGGCGGCTTCTCGGCGTGAGGCGGCTCGGTCGGGCGAGCGGCCAGCGGAGGCGGCCGGATTCAGGGCGACGGCGAGGCGGGGTCTCAGGCGGCGTCGGCGTAACACGACGGAGGGGAGCGGCGGTTGGCCGGCATCGGCTGGTCTTCTGGGAATAAAACTACACCCGAGGTGGGTCCTCTTCGGCTGGAGTGTGCCGCGGCCAACCGGCCACGGCGGTTCGGACCAGGCCGGCCGGGGTGAACCGGCCCGGTTGACTCCCTTATATTTGGGGGGTCGTAACATCCCAACGGCGCGTCTGTTTGACGCGCCGTCTGTGGAAGTAGATACGTATTAATCAGATGGTCTTTGGGAGATGGTTTTGGGAATTTTTAATTCCCAAAAAGTGGGGCATCGGTAGCACGACTCGTGCATTAAGTAAGTTTGGCGTTTTTTCCAGGGGCATTGTTTTGAGTGGCGCGGATGCGTCCGACATCCGATTTAAGCGCCATCAGTGGCGTTAGAACCCTGGCATCGAGGCGGAGGTTTTCAGAGTGGTTCCGGGAATTGAAGTGGGAGTTGAGGCATGGGCCCCATGGCCCATATTTTGAGCTACGTGCATCTTTTAGCGACTTTTTCCTCGGACGTCCGTTCGGGGCGTGCGAGTAGTCGATATTGGGTGTTTTTCCGAGGGCATCGTGTTGGCACAGTCTTCCCACTATAATTACGCATGATGTTGTGGGGCCCACGAGGATCGTTTGTGCATCGACGGTGATTTTTCCCATCTTTATCACCGGGCGACAGTTTTGGAGAAGTGAATAGTCTATCTTGTGTGCTCTTTCTAGAGGATCGCGACGGTGTGATCCACCCGTTGAGTTTCGGGACCATGATGCGGGTCCCACGTAGCACCGCTCGTGTGCGGTGTGTCGGAATACATATTTATCTCCGGATATCCGTTGCACTCAAGTGAGAAGTGCTTTTGACGTGTTTTCTCGAGGGGATCGCAATGGTGCGATGCGCCTGACTGTTTTCGTGGCCGAGGCTCGGGATCACGGGACGTCGTTCGGGCATGAGGTGGTGTTGGTGAATTTTCCGTCAGATATCCGTTTAAGGTGAGTAAGTAGTCGATCTCGTGTGTTTTTCCATGCGGATTACAACGGTGCGATCCCTTTGGTTGTGCGGAGCCTCTTGCGCGATCTTGTGAAAGGTGGAAATATGAAGGTGCCCTGGGGGCGGTTCTTCTTCTATGGTTGTAGCAGACCCTTGGTGTGTGATCGCGCGCACTACCGTGTGAGTGAAGTAATGCTGGAATAGATGTGCATGTCCGTTCCCTAGTCGTTGAGGCGGAATGTTGGAAATGTTACGTCACGCCATCGTGTTGATGTTGGGTGCCATGTGCACGATAGACCTTGGGCTGGAGACGAGCTATACTCTGGGAGTATACGAGAGCGCTTGGAAGTACATGTGGTTTGTACCTGAGACGTTTGTGCGCTCAGTTTGGGTTGACGTGGGGGCCACACGACGTGTGGGCCCCATGTGCATTCCATGTTCTGCTTTGCATACTTTGACCTCTCGCGATGTAGAGGGTCCTTCTGTGTGTTTGTTTGACCAGCAGGGTGGAGATTTTCCCCTGGCTCGGTGCTCGTTTGTTGAGCAGAAGGGTTTAGTGGTCTCCCCCTGGTTTCGTTCTCGATTGATCAGCCAGTAGCGGTGCTAGTGGTACCCCATGATGGAACATGTGCTGAAACTCTTTTGGGAGAGTTGTTCTGGAGTTGGGTGGTTGCGTGATACCCACTCCGTGTTCGATTGGCCAGTGTTGTACCCTCCAGTAGAGATGGCCAGAGAAGTTCTGAGTTTTACCCTCCAGCGGGGCTGGGTAGTGGGATACTCTTCGACTTCTTCGGGTTTACCCTCCAGCAGGGCTGGGAAGTGGGTTACTCACTGACTTTTATGGTCTACCCTCTAGCAGAGACTGGGCAGTGGGTCACCCGATGCTCTTAGGGTCTACCCTCCAGCAGAGACTGGGTAGTGGGTCACTCGACGCACTTAGGGTCTACCCTCTAGAAGTGACTGGGTAGTGGGTCACCCGACGACCTCTTAGGGCCTACCGTCCAGCAGGGCTGGGCAGTGGGTCTCCCATCGTCTAGTTCCAGGTCTACCCTCCAGCAAGGCTGGGCAGCGGGTCGCCTGTCGACTTACTCCAGGCCTACCCTCCAGCGGGTCTGGGCAGTGGGTCGCCTGATGATTTATTATGGTTTACCCTCCAGCGGGGCTGGGCAGTGGGGCCCCTGATGATGTATTATGGTTTACCCTCCAGTGGGACTGGGCAGTGGTTCACCTGATATCATATTACGAGTTACCCTCCAGCAGTGCTGGGTAGTGGGACACCTGTTGGCATTCAAGGCTCAGTCCTTTCTACTAGGATAGTCTGAGGGTTTCCTCCATGATTACCGGAGCGGGACCCTTGGTTATACGGTTCAGTGTTTTGACTGCTTGACTTTGAGAAGACCTCTCGACTGCAGGGCAGTAAAGAGGCATGGTTGGACTTTCCCTAGAACTCTCAAGTTCGATGGGCACTTTCCCCAATGAGACACGTTCTTGTGACGTGATCTAAAACCGTGCGGGCGAGGCAGTGCTGCCCAAAGCGGATAGTGTCGAGGCGCGGTGATTGATCCCCTTGGCTTGTGGTTCGGGGTAGACGTGCGGGAGGCTGTGCATCGATGGGGTTTACTTCTGGGACTGTTGGCGACCCATTTTCTTGGGCTAAGCTACGGGATGGAGATCCCCTTATGACCTTGTTTGGGATTCTTTTTGAGCATATGGGCTTGTATATACCTTGTTCTAGTACCCACTTATTGGGCTAGGTTACTCTCCTTCCAGGAGAGGCGAAGACGCGTGGGGTGTGCCACATGCTTTCCGTGTCTAGCTTCTCATGGTTGGAGGAGTCTTCTCTCCTACTATAGGTAGCGAAGACTCGACAGGAAGTTCATCTTCTCACCATTTCCATCTCCTTGTGTTTGGACAAGTCTACCTTCTTTCCTCCTGTTGGGTTGAGCTGGACTCTTTACTGTACTCTTACTGCACTTTCAGTTGTACTCCTCTACTTTTCTATTCGCTCTACTGCTCACCCTTCGGTACCTCCTTTGTTTCTCCCTCGAGCCTTCGGGGTATCCTACTGAGTATTTTTATACTCACCCATGCTTGGGCTTTGCCCGCACTTGGTGTGCCCATGCAGACGACAGACATGTGGAGCGTGACTCTAGTGGAGCATAGGAGCTTGGGAGCTTGGACCGCCTGCGGTGGTCGTGGCCGGGTTCCAGGTGGGAGACCCATCAGCTATTTCTTTTTGATTACCTGTTGTCGGGTTGTGGCACTTGTTGGTTGGGCGCGTGTTTTCCCCTTTTCTTTTCAGTGTACTTTCAGTTTTCTTTGTACTTTTATAGGTCGATGCACATTGTGGTATATATATAGAAGTTTCCTTTTCCTTTTCATTGCATGTCTTTACATTTACTCTTCACTGTTGCATTGTGTGTGATGCGTGTGTGGGTACATGTAATTAGGAAAAGTCCTCACTGAGTTGTTGTGCCTTCGGCGCTGGTCGCCAGCCCCTGGCCTATGGAGGCGGGCTTGGGATAGTTGCGGCTCGAGCCCGGGTAGGGTCGGGTCGTGACAAAGTGGTATCAAAGGTGGTTCATTCCATGGGAAGCTGTTTGGACGTCCCTAAAAGAGGAATTGGTTGGTATTTAGGGCAACAGTGTTAAAGTGTCTTGAGAGCGGCTCTCAGTCCAGGGAGTCCAGTGATGTTGCGACGACCGACGTATCCATTCACTAGGACCTTGATAACCCGCTTGTCAACTCAGTATACCGAGACACATGTTGCAGGGGAATTTGTTTGTGCATCACATAGGATTGAGTCTTTGACTGTCCTTCTTGAGTCAGCTCCCCATGGTTGCTATTGGTATATACATATATTCTCATCTGACTGCGGCACTCCTTGATAATTTTCAGGATGTCTCCTCGAGGACAGCCAACCAGGATACCATCATTGGTTTGTGACGATGACCTAGTGAGCTACGATGCCACAGTCTAGGACCCATCATGTGAGCCCCTTTCTCCCGGTGGGCCAGTAGCAGCACCCCCACCTGTTAGCAGCAGGTAGTTTCAGCAGAGAAGGCTGAGCTTGATCGCAGGATGAGTGTGCTCCGTGAGTTCTAGTGGTAGAGACGGCTGAGGTTCAGTGGTGAGCCAGACCCTTAGGTAGCAGAGGATTGGCTCGAGGTTGTGGTTCACCTTTTCAGGCTTGTACAGATGCCGACAGATCAGAGATTGGCTTTGGCAGCCACCCTTTCTCGTGGAGCAGCTCGGCGTTAGTGGAGTCTGGTGACTCAGTTTCTTGACAATTTGTTACTTTAGTGGGATGACATTCAGTTGTTCTTTCGTGAGGAGTTTTGCACCACCTTCTTGCACACCGTTCGGATTTAGGAGCTCTTGCAGTTTCATCAGGGAGGGATGACGGTGGCCGAGTACGCGGCTAGTTTTGTAGACCATGCACGCTTTTACCCAGACTTGGTCCATGATGAAAACATACGAGCGCGAACGTTTGAGCATGGTCTCCGCCGAGAGATTCGTGCTGTCATAGTACCCTTGGGAATTTCCACATATTCCGGGGCGCTAGAGTAGGCGCAGGTGACAGAGGGATTCATGTCACGTTCTGGTGTTGGTAGTGGCTGCAAGCACATTGGAGCTGAGATGTCTGTCGCGGCTAGTGGGTGTTGGCAAGCAGGACCTCGACGCATGTGGCTTTCTGAAAACTCGACTCAGGGGCATGGTCGTACACCACAGTGGCGCCAGAGGGCACTAGTGTTTCCTATAGAGAGTCGGTGTTATTCTTGTGACAGGCGAGGTCACTTGGCACGAGACTGCCCGACCCGAGTTGTTGACAGCTTCAGGCATGCAGTAGGCGCACCACCACGGCAGAGGCAACGCCGTGAACAGAGTAGTGGCTAGATAGGTGGTTCTAGCAGAGGAGCGGGAGGAGCTAGAGGTGGGGGATGACGTTACGAGGTATTCCCATCACCACTAGGTGGTCCACGTTAGGCTCTGGGAGCTGACAGATGGAACCGAGGACATCCACGAGCTTTGGATGTCTATTCTCTTGCAGAGCAAGAGGTGATAAGATGTATGCTCTACAACTCTTCTAACATCTTTGCAGTAGAATTTTTAGACTCTGTGTGTGAACAGCATTCCTACGTGCTCCTTGTTTGAGGTGTTACCAGGGTGACGCAGGGTGTCGGGTGTAAGCCTGTGTTGTTAAGGAAAAAGGTGTGAGACCTTTTTCTTTAGTCGATGGTGTTGACTCCTTCGCCTTTTGAGCGTGTAAGAGAGTATCAATAGTGAAACCTTGCATGACCAGATATCCTTGGGTGTTTCACTATATGGATATTCTGATGGAGGGAATCACCGTGCCTTTTTCCAGGTGCGGGCAGTGATTCCAGTCGCGGTGTGCGATGTAAGGGTTTTACCGGGGAGGTGAGCTACCCCCGAGGGCCTTCGAGCAGTTTGAGTCCCTGCAAAGGGATGGCGGGGTACCCTACCGCCTTGCCCTAACCCCAAAGTCTGGAGTAGGTGCATGACATCGTCAATGGCCGACCTCGCGTTAACAGATCAATCATTTGGTCTGTGGGTGGTGATGTAGAGCCATGTGTGGGTTCTTTTGGGTAAGGGAAAGCCATGTGGGGGCATAGTACCCTGTGTTGCTCCCTAGTTTTTATTTTCGGGGACGAAAATCTTGAAGGAGTGAATGATGTAAGAACCTGGTTTTCTCTGAGTAAGACTTTGGAATATTCTTGAAAATATTCCAGAGCAGTGCCTTCAGGCAGCATGCGATTCCGAGCCCCGGAGTGACCAGAATTAAATTTTCAGTGTGTTTACACTGGAAATGGTAAATAAGTGGGATAACTCCTAAATGGAGCTTCAGATCAGAGATCCCAGTGTATGGATGGGTCCGGAATGGGGTTTTTACCCTAGTAATGACATAAAACTTGTCAGCGCGGGACGTTTGGACCCCTCGCCCACTTCTGGAATGTTAAACAGATAAACTAATAAATTAATTTATTCGTTTAATGGTGAAACTCGAGTATCTCTTACACGGTGGCTCAGATTAGAAAACTGAGGGCACTGTTGTGTTTGGAGCGTGCCTTTTACCCTAGGAGGGGTATATGTTTCGCGGGCGCGGGCCTTTTGTGAAAAATGGCCCCAGGGGCGTTTTCGTAATTTTGCGCCTTGGGGCGTTGAGTTTAGTAACATTTGAACGGGGTCTCAGATTAAAATTCCGAGACCTCCGTTGTGCTCGGGAGGTAGTTTTTACTCTAGGGGAGGCTTAACCTCGACCCCGTCGGGAGTTTTGGATGCGGGTCTTTTTAGGGGTTTTAAATTAATTAAATCGTTAATTAATTTATTTAAACCCTCCCCCTTCCCTTCTCCCTTAAACCCCATGGAGAAACCCTCTCCCCTCTCCTCCTCCACCTCCGACGAGGCGTCTCCGGTGAGGTAGCTTTGGCAAGGCGGCAGATCGCGGTGAAGCTCCGGGCAACGCCCACGAGGTAGGGTCTTGTTGCGTTTTTCCTTCCCGCACCTCCTTTGAACATAAATCTTATGCTCGAATTGTTGTTGGATTATTCGAACGAACCAAATGATCGCATAGTAGAGTTTTTCCTATTTCCATATATTTTTTCGGTTCATAAATACGAGGTCGGAGGAGCCCGGGGTTGATCGCCGAAGGTTGCGGGTTTTGGAATTGTTTCCGGGCGGTTTGGGTGCTCCGATGGTCCGAGGCGCGGCGACTTCTCCTCGGCAGGCGGCGGTGGCTTCTCGGCGTGAGGTGGCTCTGTCGGGCGAGTGGCCAGTGGAGGTGGCTGGCTTCAGGGCTACAGCGAGGTAGGGTCTTGGGCGGCGCCGGTGTAGCGCGACGGAGGGGAGCAGCGGTTGGCCGGGGCGCGCGGTCGGCGAGCGGGGCGCCAGTGGGGTCGACGGCCACGGGCGGCGACTCGAGGGAGCAAGGACCTGCATGCTGCGGGTCCTATTGGCGCGACGCGGTGACCGGCATGGGCCGATATTCTGGGAAAAAAACGGGACCCGAGGTGGGTCCGGTACGGCTGGAGTGTGCCGCGGCCAGCCGGCCGCGGCGGTTCGGACCGGGCCGGCCGGCCGGGGTGAACCGTCCAGGTTGGCCCCCTTATATTCGGGGGGCCGTAAAATCCCAACGGCGCGTCCGTTTGATGCACCGTCTATGGAAGTAGATATGTATCGATGAGATAGTCTTTGAGAGATGGTTTCGGGAATTTTTAATTCCCGAAACGTGGGGCTTCGGTAGCACGACTCGTGCGTTAAGTATGTTTGGCGTTTTTTCCGGGGGTCTTGTGTTGAGCGGCGCGGACGTGTCCGACTTCTGATTTAAGCACCGTCAGTGGCGTTGGAACCCTGGCATCAAGGCGGAGGTTTCCAGGGTGGTTCCGGGCATTGAAGTCGGAGTTGAGATGTGGGCCCCACGGCCCGTCTTTTGAGCTACGTGCAGCTTTTAGCGACTTTTTTCTCGGACGTCCGTTCGGGGCGTGCGAGTAGTCGATATTGGGTGTTTTTCCGAGGGCATCCCATTGCCGCAGTCTGCCCGCTATAATTCTGCATGATGGTGCGGGGACCACGAGGTCCGTTTGGGCGTCGACGACGAATTTTTCCATCTTTATCACCGGGCGACCGTTTTGGACAAGTGAATAGTCCATCTTGTGTGCTTTTTCGAGAGGATCGCGATTATGAGATCCTCCAGTTGAGTTTCGGGACCGGGATGTGGGTTTCACATAGCACCGCTCGTGTGCGGTGCGCTGAAATGCATCTTTTTCTCTAGATATCCATTGCACTCAAGTGATTAGTGCTTTTGACGTCTTTTCCTGAGGGGATCACAATGGTGCAATGCGCCCAACTGTTTTTGGGGCCGAGGCTCGGGATCATGGGACGAAATTTCGGCGTGAGGCGATGTTGGTGACTTTTCCGTCGGATATCCGTTTGAGGCGAGTAAGTAGTCGATCTCGCATGTTTTTCTGCAAGGATTACAACGGTGCGATCCGTTTGGTTGTGCGGAGCCTCTTGCGTGATCTTGCGAAAGGTGGAAATGTGAAGGTGCCCTGGGGGCGGTTCTTCTTCTGTGGTTGTAGCGGACCCTTAGCATGTGATTGCATGCACTCCCGTGTGAGTGAAGTAATTCTGGAATAGATGTGGTTGTCCATTCCCCAGTCATTGAGGCGGAAAGTTTGAAATGTTACGTCACGCCCTCGCGTTGACGTTAGGTGTCGTGTGCACGATAGCCCTTGGGCTGGAGACGAGGTATACTCTGGGAGTATACGGGAGTGCATGGAGGTACATGTGGTTTGTATCTGAGACGTTTGTGTGCTTAGTTTGGGTTGAAGTGGGGCTCACACGACGTGTGGGCCACATGTGCGTGCCATGTTCTGCTTTGCGTACTTTGACCTCTCGCGACGTAGAGGGTCCCTTTGTGTGTTTGTTTGACCAGCAAGGTGGAGTTTTTCCCCTGGCTCGATGCTCGTTTGTTGACCAGCAGGGTTGAGTGGTCTCCCCCCAGTTTCGTTCTCGATGGATCGGCCAGTAGCGGTGCTAGTGGTACCCCGTGATGGAAGAGGCACTGAAACTCTTTTGGGAGAGTTGTTCTGGAGTTGGTTGGTTGCGCGATACCCACTCCGTGTTCAATTGGCCAGTGTTTTACCCTCCAGTAAAGATGGCCAGAGCAGTTCTGAGTTTTACCCTCTAGCGGGGCTGGGTAGTGGGTTACTCGTAGACTTCTTCGGGTTTACCCTCCATCAGGGCTAGGCAGTGGGTTGCTCACTAACTTTTAGGGTCTACCCTCCAGAAGAGACTGGGAAGTGGGTCACCTGATGCTCTTAGGGTCTACCCTCCAGCAGAGACTGGGTAGTGGGTCACCCGACGCACTTAGGGTCTACCCTCCAGTAGAGACTGGGTAGTGGTTCACCCGACGACCTCTTAGGGCCTACCCTCTAGAAGGGCTGGGTATTGGGTCTCCCATCATCTAGTTCCAGGTCTACCCTCCAGCAAGGCTGGGCAGCGGGTCGCCTGTCGACTTATTTTAGGCCTACCCTCCAGCGGGGCTGGGCAGTGGGTCGCCTGATGATGTATTATGGTTTACCCTCCAGCGGGGCTGGGCAGTGGGTCGCCTGATGATGTATTATGGTTAACCCTCCAGTAGGACTGGGCAGTGGGTCACCCGATATCATATTACGAATTACCCTCCAGTAGGGATGGGAAGTGGGACATGTGTTGGAATTCTAGGCTCAGTCCTTTCTACTAGGCTAGTATGAGGCTTTCCTCTATGATTACCAGAGCGGGACTCTTGGTTATACGGTTCAGTGTTGTGACAACTTGACATTGAGGAGACCTCTCGACTGTAGGGCAGTAACGAGGCATGGTTGGACTTTCCCTAGAACTCTCAAGTTCGAGGGGAACTTTACCCACTGAGACGCGTTCTTGTGACACGATCTAAAACCATGTGGGCGAGTCAGTGCCGCCCAAAGCGGATAGTGTCGAGGCACGGTGATTGAGCCCCTTGGCTTGTGGTTCGGGGCAGACGTGCGGGATGCTGGGCATCGATGGAGTTTACTTCTAGGACTGTTGGTGACTCATTTTCTTGGGCTGAGCTATGGGACAGAGATCCCCTTACAACCTTGTTCGGGCTTCTTGTTGAGCATATGGACTTGTATATACCTTTTTCTAGTACCCACTTCTTGGGTTGGGTAACTCTCCTTCTAGGAGAGGCGAAGAAGCGCGGGGAATGACATGTGCTTTCCGTGTCTAGCTTCTCATGGTTGGACGAGTCTTCTCTCCTACTATAGGTAGCGAAGACTCGACGGGAAGTTCATCTTCTCACCGTTTCCAGCTCCTTGTGTTTGGATGAGTCTACCTTCTTTCCTCTTGTTGGGTTGAGCTGGACTCTTTACTGTACTCTTACTTCACTTTCAGTTGTACTCCTCTAATTTTATGTTCGCTCTACTGCTCACCTTTCGGTACCTCCTTTGTTTCTCCCTCGAGCCTTTGGGGAATCCTACTGAGTATTTTATACTCACCACTGCTTGGTCTTTTCCCATACATGGTGTTCCCATGCAGACGACAGATAGGTGGAGCGTGACTCTAATGGAGCGTAGGAGCATGGGAACTTGGACCGCGTGTGGTGGTCGTGGTCGGGTTCCAGGTGGGAGACCCATCAGTTGTTTCTTTTTGTTTACCTGTTTCCGGGTTGTGGAACTTGTTGATTGGGAACGTGTTTTTCCCCTTTTCTTTTCAGTGTACTTTCATTTTTCTCTGTACTTGTAGAGGTCGATGAACTTTGTGGTATATATATAGTAGTTTCCCTTTCACATTCGTTGCTTGTCTTTACTTTTACTCTGCATTGTTGCATTGGGTGTGCTGCGTGTGTGTGTACAGGTACTTAGGCAAAGGCCTCCCTGAGTTATTGTTCCTTCGGCGCTGGTCTCCAGCCCCTGGCCTATGGAGGCGGGATTGGGTAGTTGCGGCTCGAGCCCGAGTAGGGTCGGGTCGTGACATCCCCATCCTTCTATAACTAATGCTTGTGGTATCATCTATATAACAATATAGTTTTTATTTATGGATCACATTAGAAGCTAAAAAAATATGAATATGGTGTGGAGAAAGATGATGTGCATGGTATGGGAGGTGTGACACCTCATCATTACTACACCGATGGCAGGTCATATCACTCGAACATGTGATCAACATGAAGAGAATTTACATTATTCTTGTGTGTAATTTTATAGGAAGGGTATGCTATAGGGATGCGTATATGAATGAGGATTAGGGAGTAAGGGGATGAACAAGTGGTGTTCTATGGGAGGGAGGTAGAAATGGTGTGTGTTGCGATTGGTGGAGGTGGGGGTTAGGTTCCATGTACCCTATGATCATGACATAAATATATTAGGAAATTAGATAGAATTTATTTTATTTATATAATTTATAACATTGGATTTTAAACTATTTATTGCATTTAAAAGAAAACATTATGAATTATGGATACGTGAATTTTAATTGAATCTTTTTTCCCAGTTTAAAAATCAATGTTACACTTTTTCTCCCTGCATGCCCTAAGATATCCAACAGATTAATCTAGCCAAATCTAGAATGTTTTTACCTATCCTTCATTTCCTATAAATAAGATATTCATTTAACACCAAGATCAGGACTATTTTATGATCATATGAATTTCAATCTGACAAAACACCCCTCGTAGATTTGTTATTTATATATTATTAACCATTAATCATTTACCATAAATAGTGGATCTTCTTCTTTCACAATATCTATGGTACCATAAGGAAATACTTGAATGAACTCAATGGTTTCTGGCCATCAATAGTTTAGCTTCCCATGTTACAATTTTAATGTCGAACTGAACGATATGACATTATTTCCTAGTAAACTAATCTGTCATAAAAAATTTTGGTCAAGGAATTTAACTTTTCCTATATAGATCGTTGAATTTTCATGCCAAATTTTTATTATATCTTACAATTCATCAATTTTCATCATCCTAGGTAATAATTTTTTTAAAATATAGATATAAATCTTCTAAATTTACCAATATGAGTGATTCTCATGATCTACTACCAAATGACATGGCTTCCCATATATTAATTGGAAAGGCATGGTACCAATACGGGGTTTTAGAATGTTTTATTGTTCATAGAGCATCATCTACCATTAGAAAACAATTCCTTTAACATTTTTTCTTTGTCATTTCCTTTTTTTTCATTTCCCTATTTCACAATTTAGTATTCTATATTTTTTGGGAATGATATGGAGTTTTTTTATTATAAATAATTCATGACTTTTCATTATACTTTTAACATCACTGTTGGTATAATATGTTCCCCAATAACTAATTTAATTTTTGGGAAATAGAAACATCAAGAATCAACTTTTCATTAATAAATTACTTACTACTTTTTCCTTTTCATTTGTTGTTGCTTTAGGTTCTACCCATTTGGAAAGATAGTCGACACTGTTGGTCAGAGTGGATACTCAAGAGGGGGTGAATTGAGTTCCAATTAAAATTTTCTGTTAAAAACAATGTTGATTAAAATCCCCCTATTTCAAAAACAGATTAAACTGTACTGAATTTATACAGATTATAAAGGTTCAATTAGTTTCTCAAAGATTGATTAGTTCTCAGTTAACATAATCATATGATTAAATAAACTTTTGAAACTAACTTACTGGTCTATAATAAATATAAACACTTGCGAGTTTAACTATCAAAGTAGCTTTGAAAATAAATTATATTTCAAAGTAATAGCAGTGGAATATGAAATAAATATGTAGTATGGTTATAGTATGTAGCTAAAAACACAGAGAATTAACCAAGAGGTTCAGTCTCAAGCCGAGACTTAGTCCTCTCAAAAGTTTATATAGAAATGATCCACACCGTGGATCGGGGTTAACAACAGTGAACACACTGTCCAAGTCACAAGACCTCTACCACAGTTCTGTGTGGGAAAACAAACAAAAACATAGAGCTGTCCAGGTCTCATATGACCTCTACCACTATCCACAGTGGGAAATGAAGTGTAAAAAGGTTTGCTGAGGATTTACAGATCCTCCAGTGAAAGTACAGGAGTCAGTGTGTGTGTTTAATACAGCAGATAACACACACTGTTCAAAATGTAAAACCAATGTATCACAGAGTAGAGATGTAGAGTTTAGAAATGGCTCTGGTGATTTCAGTGTAGCTCTGGACTCATTTGTATTTGATCAGAATTTATTCTGAGTCCTCTTCTCGTTTTTGTTTGAGAAGAAGAGTGTCGTATGCTTCAGACTCAAAGGCAGTGAGATGTAGTCGATGAAGTTCTTCAATGTTCTTCTTTATGCAAAAAACTCTTCTTGAGTAGGCTTGATTGTGTATGAGGTTCTGTTCTGATTGGTTCTTCCTCCTCTTTCTTTTCCTCTGTATATCTCTTGTGTTCTTCTGTCAACTCTTTTTTTTATCTTCATCAGAGACTTCTTGTATTTATGTCATGTGCTTCGAAAGACAGAAAAAGTTTCCTTTCCGCAGGTATTAGGTACGGTTTCCTGACATCCGACAACTTTTATTAATTATTTGATGGAGTATTAAAATATACCTAATATGACCGTTGGTTAGATTAAATAAAGATAAAGATAAAGAAATTAAAACAGTTGTTTATGACTATTGAAGATGTAAAGACCCGTAAATTCAAGGGAAATTTTTTCTTAATTTTCTTTAGAATTTTACAAGAGCGCAGTTTTAGAGGGCACCTGATTCCGAGGCCCGGAGTGCCCAGAATCATTTTTCGAAGTTTGGCTCGGGTACGTTCAGTGAACGAACGAGCGGGAATTCCTAACTTTTGATCCGGTGCTCGAAATTGAAATCTGAGGGCACCGATGAACTCGCAGCGCCGATATTCACTTAAAGATACCTTTTCAGAAGTTGCGTTTGTTACGGGACGAAAGTTAGTTTTTGGGAGAATTATAAAAAGTTGAATAAAAAAAATGTGATTTCTTTTTATTTTACTTTTGTAGGTTAACTCCTCTCAAAGGGAGTTAGGGGTGGGACCCGCACCCACTTAACCTCCCTTGAGAGGATTAAGTGTGGTGGGGCCCACACGAACCCTAAACTTTACATCTTCCCTCAAACTCCCTTAACCCCTCTTTAATTAACATGACAACTTGTTAATTAATGTGGAGTTATCTCTTATTTGAATTTCAAACCTTTGAAATTATTTTGTGAATAAAATAAGACTTTATCTTATTTGGTTGGGTTACAACTCTTTAGCCATCTTGGAGAGGTTGAGAGCTCTTCTTCCTTCTTCAAGTTCCGACGAAGAACGCTCAAGCTCCGACGAAGAACGCCACACCTCCCTTCTTCGTCTACCGTGTCAACGAAAGGGAACACCACTTCTTCCTCGGACAACCTTCGTCGGCGTACAAGGATTCGCCAACGACGTGTCTCTTCGGACGCATCTCTTCGTCATCGGATTTGAGGAACGACGACCGCGACGCCCGACCTCCGCGACGTTGTCTTCCGCGGGACGTTGACAAATCTTCGAACCTATACCCGAGGTAGGGGTTGTTGTATTTTGTTTATTCTTTTATCCTTGTTCGTGGTTCATGCTTGATTAACGTAAGGATTTTAAGTTGTGTTTTAACGTGAGGGGGCCGGACCGCATGAACACGGCCGAACCCCCTCCTTCGTTCTTGGTGTTTTATTTTGCGGATGAATCAAGGTGGCGTGGTGCCGTCGCACCACGCGGATATTCGCCGAATCTTTTTACGCGATGCCGTCGCGCGCGCGCCATGGAAAAATCATCAAGAACGCGACACCGTCACGCCGCGTTGAAGGAAATCAAGGCGCGGCGGAGGGGCGCGGTGCCGTCGCACCGTGCCGGACGACGAACACCGCGGACGGTTCCGGGCCGCGGAGGAATGAGAAGACCAGCGGCCGGGCCTCCAGCGTCGGAAGCCGAAGAGGGGACCGGATTTTCCGGTCCCGTTGGAGAAAACCGGCCGGCCAGCTGGCCGGCCGGATGGTAATAAACCGGGGGAAATTAATCCCCAGGCCAGCTCTAAAAACCCCCCTCTTTATGAGGGGGGCGGTTCCTTTGAGGGGGGGCAGGCGGCCCCCCCGTTTCCTGCCAATCAAGCCCCCCACGTGGGGGGGGGGGGGGTTTGCAAACAGGCGCGACTAAAAAGCCGCGCCGCCTCTAAATCAAGCAGGGTGCTTTGCCCCCCCCCCCCCCCCCCCCCCCCCCCGCGTGCTGCCTCCGTGCGGCGCCAGGCCGCCGCAGCCATCGCGCCGCCGGCCGGCCAGGCCGGGTCGGACCTGGGTCGGGTCGACCCGGTTCGGGCCGACCCGGGGGGGGGGGGGGGGGTCGGGCCAGGTCATCCCGGACCCGGACCCCCTCGTTTCGAATCTTTTTCGGTCTTTTGGCCATATCATGAGCCACTGACCTCCGATCGACGAACCGTCTGCGGAAACGCGATCCTTGGATCGAGACGGTCGTTTCGGTTTATCGCACTCAAGGTTTCAGATTACTTTGAGTTCGTCCGGGTTGGTTCGTTCACGAAACCAACCGGGCCTTCGGAGCGGAAACACTCATATCTTGAGCTACGGACGTCCGATTGATGTGTCGTCAGCTGCGTTATGTTCCTCTTTGTGAGACGGATCATTTGGCATACTCCGCCCGAGGTTTGGATGCAGGTGGAGTACGGTCGGGTTGGTTTTGCCTTAAAAACCAACCGGGCCCCGGGGACGAAAATGCCAATAACTCTCAGACCGGGCATCCGATCGACGCGCCGTCTGTTGCGTGGAGTTCCTGTTGTCGATACGGAACTTTTGGATACATCAACTCTGGACTTTGTGACAGTTGATGTATCAGCCTCTCGGCTCGTGGAGCGGATCCTCCGAACGTGCTTGCTGTTTGCGGGAACCCCTAGTGCTGGCTACGACTGTTACTGCGACTGTGACTGCTACTACTGCTACTGTGACTGCGACGACGACAGTACAGAGATCCTGTGTGGATTCGACGACGACGACTTCAGCACTCAGCGATCCTACGTGGATCAGTGCTACAGGTCCTGTGTGGGCCCGATCCTGTGTGGGTCCGATCCTGTGTGGGTCCTTGCGCTCAGCGGTCCTGTGTGAACCAGTGCCTACAGGTCCTGTGTGGGCCCGATCCTGTGTGGGTATTTTGCGGGGGTTAGTTACCTATCGATCCTTCGTGGGTCCGACGACTTAGATGGATCAGAGATCATCTTTATCGTCCTTTGAAGATGTATACCTGTGTGAGATGATTCTGTTGCTTTCCTGTGTGGATTGTGTTGTGCAATCCTGTGTGGATTACGTTTTTCTTTCCTGTGTGGAATACGTTTACTTTCCTGTGTGGACTGAGTAGTACTTGGACTCGGAGGTTGGAGTGTATTTGAAATTGATGTCTTAGGTATATGTATGGGCATATACCTAAGCAATGTCGGTTGTTACTTCGTGATTGTACCTTTCTTCGTGGTTTATCATTTGTGGATTTGAGAGACCTTCAGGGGTCTCGGGGTCCCTACTGAGTAGCTTATACTCACCCCTACACGGGCTTTGCCGCACTACGTTGTGTTGGTTGCAGACGACGGATAGCGTTGACCTTAGCCGAGGCATGCAGAGCGGGACGGTACCCGGAGGTGGACCACTGGGCGGGACGTGCTAGGAGCGGACGGCGGGACCCGTGGAGTAGTGGAGCTATCTGTACCCACCCTTCTGGTGGGATTTCCAGTGGACAGCTCGGTGTAGCGGCTTTTACTTTTCAGTTGTTGTTTTCCCTTTCGAGTTGTACTTTACTTTAAGTTTGGGTTTGTATACTGGCCCATTTACTTTTCCGCACTTTCAGTTGTACTCTACTTTTGCTTAGTGTTTACTTTCCGCTTGCTTACTCTGTGGTGTTTGTTTACTTTACAAAGGCAATGCCTTCCCTTTTTACCGGGATTTACGCCTTGGTGCTAGTCGCCAGCCCCTGGCCTATGGAAGGCGGGCTTGGGGTAGTCACAGCACGGACCCCGAGGGTGGGTCGTGACAAATTGGTATCAGAGGAGTTCGGTTCTACCGCGAACTCTGATCTTTTCTATGTGAAGCAATAATTTTTAGCGTATTGAGTGTGGTTATCAGTCCAGGGAGTCCATTGTTGGTGCGGCAGCCGACGTATCCGTACACCAGGACCCTGACTTCTAATTTCCGACTTAATGCACGAAAAAATTGATTGCGTGTGTGTCTCAAAGTTTTCTTTGTGATTACTTATATCAGCTCACCAGGTATACTGTTCTGACCATGGCGCACCTGTTTCCTTTTCAGGATGGCCCCACGACGGTAGCCAGCTACGGTTCCGAGAGTCGAGCGTGACGACAGCCCACCGAGCGACGAGGCCTCGGTGCAGGGCCCTTTGTCAGCAGTGGCACCGGCGATAGCACTACCTGTCGATCCCCCAATGCTTCCAGCAGCAGCCGCTGACGATGCACGTCGCCTCAGCGCACTGCATGAGCTTCAGCGCCAGCGACCGCCTAGGTTTCGCTGGGAGACGGATCCCCAGGCAGCAGAGGACTGGCTGGAGGCAGTGGTACGAGTGTTTAGGATAGTGAGGACACCAGCAGACCTCATGGTGATCCTCGCTGCGAGCCTACTACACGCAGCAGCAGGACGATGGTGGAGCTTGATGCTCCAGGTGCACGATGATGCATCTCTACTTTGGACGGACTTTGAGAGCCTCTTCCGCTCGGAGTTCGTCCCAGCCACCCTTCGTGCGGTGCGTATCCAGAAGCTTCTTCAGCTGCGGCATGGCAGCATAACGGTCGCTCAGTACTCGGCAAGATTTACTGATCTCTCGCGCTACTCGACCGACATGGTACGGGACCCATTCTTCCGGGCCCGGACCTTCGAGCAGGGTTTGAGACACGAGATCAGGGCATCACTGATCTCCCTCAGCATACCGACTCAGACATGAGTACTAGAGCGGGCCCTTCTGATCGAGAGCTTCCTTGCTGAGTCTACACCAGCACAGCGACCCACCGCAGGGTGGCACGTGGCAGAGTCATCTACAGCAGGCAGTCGACGGATGACTCAGGGGTCCAGGCAGACCAGACCATCGGGCAGACGACCTCAGGACACTGGCTCAGCAGTGTGGGGCACACAGCGCGGAGCCAGTCTTTCGAGAGGCAGACAGTGCTACTCGTGCGGCGGGCAGGGCCACATGGCTCGTGACTGCCCGACCCGCCGTGCTGAGGAGCAGCAGACGGTTGAGGAACCACCGAGGCAGAGGCAGAGGGTCGACTGTTTTGGTCCGCAGGGAGTAGGCGGACGAGGCAGAGGAGCTGGACGAGCAGCCGGTGGTGGGCGACGCTTTGAGGCTCTGCCACCACCACCACCAGGAGGTCCACCCCGACCACAGGGAGCTGGCGGGCAGAGACAGGCACAGCTCCAGGCAGTAGAGGCCTACGACCACGGCGCACCCGAGATGATTCGAGGTACTATCTGTGTCTATTCCACCCTTTCTGAAGTTCTTATAGACACAGGAGCGAGTCACTCTTTCATAGCCGCTGCCCTTGTTCGGAGCTCGGAGATTCCGACAGAGCCGTTGGCTCGATCCTTACGGCTAGAGACTCCTACGGGAGCAAACTCGACGATTACGCACTGGTGCCGGCAGTGTGAGCTTACTCTAGGAGGCGAGAGCTTCGGCTGGGATCTTCTTGTAGCAGCGTCGAGGCCTTACGACGCCATCTTGGGCATGGATTGGCTATCTACGGTCCATGCACAAATTGACTGTTTTAGTCGCAAGGTGCGATGTGTATGCACCCACGGGAGCAGGTTCACCTTCACCGGCGAGAAGGGAGCCTTAGAAGCACAGGATGGACTTCCGCGGAGGAGAGGACAGCCCATCACTCATCAGTTGGCTAGCCTTATCCTTGGAGCAGTTGACGTGCGGAGTCCTGGTTTTCCTGCAGTGGTGGATCAGTTTGCGGACGTTTTTCACGACGACGTTCCAGGGCTACCTCCTCGCAGAGAGGTAGACTTTTATATTGACTTGTACCCCGGGACAGCCCCTATATCCACTCCAGCATATCGGATGGCCCCCGCCGAGCTTCGAGAGCTACGGGTACAGTTGGAGGACTTGCAGGGCAAGGGGTTCATCCGACCCAGTGTTTCACCCTGGGCTTCCCCGATTTTGTTCGCCAAGAAGGCGGACGAGAGCTTGCGTCTTTGTGTTGACTATCGTCGCCTGAATCAGGTGACAGTGAGGAAAAAGTATCCGCTACCGAGGATTGACGACCTCTTCAATCAGCTCAAGAGAGCACGATGGTTCTCGAAGATAGACCTCAGGTCAGGCTATCATCAGCTCAGAGTCAGAGATGAGGATGTGCAGAAGACGGCCTTCAGATGTCGGTATGGCCACTATTAGTTATTGGTTATGCCTTTCGGTGTAACCAATGCTCCAGAAGTGTTCATGGCTCTCATGAACAGGATCTTTCAGCCATACCTCGATCGGTTTGTCGGGGTCTTCATCGACGTCATTCTGATTTACTCTACGACAGAGGAGGAGCACGCCTATCACTTGCGAGTTGTACTAGACATACTTCGAGAGCACCAGCTTTATGGTAAGCTCTCGAAGTGCCAGTTCTGGATACGTGAGGTCCACTTCTTGGGACACGTTATCTCTGAGGTGATAGTTTCAGTGGATCCCGCGATGATTGAGGTTGTGTTAGCATGGGAGCCACCCAGGAGCGTGACTGAGGTTCGGAGTTTCTTGGGACTAGCTGGATACTATCGTAGATTCGTGCCAGACTTCTCTAGAGTTGCGGTATCACTCACAGCTTTGACGAAGAAGGGGAAACCCTTCGTATGGTCAGACAGTTGTCAGCAGAGCTTCCAGGAGCTGAGACAGAGATTGACCTGCGCACCTATCTTGAGGTTGCCTGAGGAGGGAGTAGGGTACGTAGTTTACTGCGATGCATCAGGGACCGGACTCGGATGTGTTATGATGCAGGAGCGGGCAGTGATCGCCTATGGATCACGTCAGTTGAGGCCGCATGAGCAGAACTACGCTACCCATGACCTGGAGCTAGCAGCAGTGGTCTTCGCTCTGAAGACATGGCGACACTATCTGATGGGCGAGCGCTTTACAGTCTTTTCTGATCATCAGAGTCTCAGGTATATCTTCTCTCAGAAGGACCTGAACCTGAGACAGCGGCGATGGCTCGAGTTCCTCTAGGACTATGACTTTGAGATAGTCTATACTCCTGGGAAGGGGAACGTAGTAGCCGATGCCCTTAGCAGGAGGACGGGCATTCAGCTACTTGAGGAGGCGACGGAGCAGCTAGCCTCTTTGCAGATATCCTTCGTGGATAGAGATGGAGCAGAATTCCTTCAGTCTCTCACAGTCACTCCTCCACTACTGCAGCGAGTTAGGGAGGCATAGCGTGGGGACACTGACTGTGAGACACGGCGTGCACAGATATCCTCGGGACAGGCACCTGATGGTTTCTCCCTTGGAGCAGAGCACGACATCATTTTCAGAGGACGTACCATGGTACCAGTCGCTTTGCGAGAGAAAGTGCTGAGAGAGTTTCACACTTGTCCTTTGGCGGTACATCCTGGAGTGGCGAAGATGTACCAGGACCTCAGACGACAACACTGGTGGCCGGGCATGAAGAAGGCAGTAGCAGAGTTTGTTTCTCGATGCCTCACCTGCCAGCAGGTGACGGCAGAGAATCAGGTACCAGCAGGCTTGGTACAGTCCTTGGAGGTTCCGGAGTGGAAGTGGGACGGCATATCTATGGACTTTGTGACTGGACTTCCAGTACTTCCAGAGGTCATGACTCCATCTGGGTGATTGTTGACCGACTCACCAAGTCGGCACACTTCTTACCCATCAGAGAGCAGGGCTCAGTGGAGAGCTTGGGACGTCTCTATGTTCAGGAGATTGTGCGGCTCCATGGTGTGCCATCATCTATCGTCTCCGATCGAGAAGCTCGCTTTACTTCCCGGCTTTGGAAGGGGTTGCAGGAGGCGTTCGGGACGCAGCTACGGCTGAGCACAGCCTTTCACCCTCAGACGGATGGTCAGACGGAGAGGACCATTCAGAATCTCGAGGACATGCTCCGCGCATGTGTCCTCGACTTTGGTCATAGCTGGGAGGACCACCTACCCTTGGTGGAGTTTGCATACAAAAACAGCTACCACTCCACCATCGGGATGGTACCGTACGAGGCATTGTACGGCTGACCTTGTAGATCTCCTTTGTGCTGGACAGACCCTGGGGAGTCAGCACTAGTGGGACCGGAGATGGTCCAGGCCACGACAGAGAAGGTCCAGATCATCCAGGAGCGTATGAGGACAGCACAGAGCCGGCAGAAGTCATATACTGACAGGAGGCGGAGGCCACTAGAGTTCGAGGATGGCGACCACGTCTTCTTGCGGGTCTCACCTCGACGTGGTATTCGGAGATTTGGCCGAGGCGGCAAGTTATCTCCGCGCTTCATCGGACCCTTCCAGGTTCTCAGCAGGATTGGTGAGGTGGCTTATCGCCTGGCTCTACCACCTCGGTTGCACCGGGTGCACGACGTCTTCCACGTGTCTCAGCTGAGGAGATACGTGCACGACCCGACGCACATCATTGACCATGGGGAGCGTGACGTTGACGATGGGGCGAATTTTACGGAGGTTCCGGTGGAGATAGAGGATCGACATGAGCGAGTCCTGCGTGGGCGATCGATTCCTCTTGTGTGCATCAGATGGCAGCACGAGAATCTCCAGGAGAGCACATGGGAGCGGGAGGCTCAGATGCGTGCTCAGTACCCTCATTTGTTTCCCTAGTTTTTGATGTATCTTTACGGGGACATAAAGCCCTGAGGTGGGAGTAATGTAAAGACCCGTAAAATTCAAGGGAAATTTTTTCTTAATTTTCTTTAGAATTTTACAAGAGCGCGGTTTCAGACGACACCTTATTCCGAGGCCCAGAGTGCCCAGAATCATTTTCCGAAGTTTTTCTCGGGTACGTTCAGTGAACGAATGAGCGGGAATTCCTAACTTTTGATCAGGTGCTCGGAATTGAAATCTGAGGGCACCGATGAACTCGCAGTGCCGATATTCTCTTAAAGAGACCTTTTCGGAAGTTGCGTTTGTTGCGGGACGAATGTTAGTTTTTGGGAGAATTATAAAAAGTTGAATAAAAAAATGTGATTTCTTTTTATTTTACTTTTGTAGGTTAACTCCTCTCAAAGGGAGTTAGGGGTGGGACCCGCACCCACTTAACCTCCCTTGAGAGGATTAAGTGTGGTGGGGCCCACATGAACCCTAAACTTTACATCTTCCCTCAAACCCCCTTAACCCCTCTTTAATTAACATGACAACTTGTTAATTAATGTGGAGTTATCACTTATTTGAATTTCAAACCTTTGAAATTCTTTTGTGAATAAAATAAGTCTTTATCTTATTTGGTTGGGTTAGAACTCTTTAGCCATCTTGGAGAGGTTGAGAGCTCTTCTTCCTTCTTCAAGTTCCGACGAAGAACGCTCAAGCTCCGATGAAGAACGCCGCACCTCCCTTCTTCGTCTACCGTGTCAACGAAAGGGAACGCCACTTCTTCCTCGGACAACCTTCCTCGGCGTACAAGGATTCACCAACGACGTGTCTCTTCGGACGCATCTCTTCGTCATCGGATTTGACGAACGACGACCGCGACCCCCGACCTCCGCGACGTTGTCTTCCGCGGGACGTTGACAAATCTTCGAACCTATACCCGAGGTAGGGGTTGTTGTATTTTGTTTATTCTTTTATCCTTGTTCGTGGTTCATGCTTGATTAACGTAAGGATTTTAAGTTGTGTTTTAATGTGAGGGGGCCGGACCGCATGAACACGGCCGAACCCCATACTTCGTTCTTGGTGTTTTATTTTGCGGAGGAATCAAGGTGGCGTGGTGCCGTCGCACCATGCGGATATTCATCGAATCTTTTTACGCGACGCCGTCGCGCGCGCGCCATGGAAGAATCATCAAGAACGCGACACCGTCGCGCCGCGTTGAAGGAAATCAAGGCGCGTAGGAGGGGCGTGGTGCCGTCGCACCGTGCCGGACGACGAACACCGCGGCCGGTTCCGGGCCGCGGCGGAATGAGAAGACCGGCGGCCGGGCCGCCGGCGTCGGAAGCCGAAGAGGGGACCGGATTTTCTGGTCCCGTTGGAGAAAACCGGCCGGTCAGCTGGCCGGCCGGATGGTAATAAACCGGTGGAAATTAATCCCCCGGCCAGCTCTAAAAACCCCCCACTTTATGAGGGGGGCGGTTCCTTTGAGGGGGGGGGGGGGGGGCAGGTGGCCCCCCCGTTTCCTGCCAATCAAGCCCCCCATGTGGGGGGGGGGGGGGGGTTTGCAAACAGGCGCGGCTAAAAAGCCGCGCCGCCTCTCAATCAAGCGGGGGGCTTTGCCCCCCCCCCCCCCCCCCCCGCATGCTGCCTCCGTGCGGCGCCAGGCCGCTGCGGCCATCGCGCCGCCGCGCCGCCGGCCGGCCAGGCCGGGTCGGGTCGACCCGGTTCGGGCCGACCCAGGGGGGGTCGGGCCGGGTCGGCCCGGACCCGGACCCCCCCGTTTCGAATCTTTTTTGGTATTTTGGACATATCTTGAGCCACGGCCCTCCGATCGAC
The DNA here is from genome assembly GCA_963277665.1 of Viscum album. Classification (NCBI taxonomy): domain Eukaryota; kingdom Viridiplantae; phylum Streptophyta; class Magnoliopsida; order Santalales; family Viscaceae; genus Viscum; species Viscum album. The sequence continues at coordinate 1,725,894,755 of OY728119.1, read as the reverse complement.
GAACCGTCTACGGCAACACGATCCTTGGATCGAGACGGTCGTTTCGGTTTATCGCACTCAAGGTTTCGGATTACTTTGAGTTCGGCCGGGTTGGTTTGTTCACGAAACCGTCCGGGCCTTCGGAGCGGAAACGCTCATATCTTGAGCTACGGACGTCCGATTGACGTGCCGTCAGCCGTGTTATGTTCCTCTTAGTGAGACGGATCTTTTGGAATACTCCGCCCGAGGTTTGGACGCAGGTGGAGTACGGTCGGGTTGGTTTTTCCTTAAAAACCAACCGGGCCCCGGGGACGAAAATGCCAATAACTGTCAGACCGGGCGTCCGATCGATGCGCCGTCTATTGCGTTGAGTTCCTGTTGTCGATACGGAACTTTTGGATACATCAACTCTAGACTTTGTGACAGTTGATGTATCAGTCTCTCGGCTCGTGGAGCGGATCCTCCGAACGAGCTTGCTGTGTGCGGTAACCCTAGTGCTGGCTGCGACTGTTACTGCGACTGTGACTGCTACTACTCCTACTGTGACTGCGACGACGACAGTACAGAGATCCTGTGTGGATTCGACGACGACGACTTTAGCACTCAGCGATCCTACGTGGATCAGTGCTACAGGTCCTGTGTGGGCCCGATCCTGTGTTGGTCCGATCCTGTGTGGGTCCTTGCGCTCAGCGGTCCTGTGTGAACAAGCGCCTACAGGTCCTGTGTGGGCCCGATCCTGTGTGGGTCTTTTGTGGGGGTTAGTTACCTATCGATCCTTCGTGGGTCCGACGACTTAGATGGATCAGATATCATCTTTTTCGTCCTTTGAAGATGTATACATGTGTGAGATGATTCTGTTGCTTTCCTGTGTGGATTGTGTTGTGCAATCCTGTGTGGATTACGTTTTGCTTTCCTGTGTGGAATACGTTTACTTTCCTGTGTGGACTGAGTTGTACTTGGGCTCGGAGGTTGGAGTGTATTTGAAATTGATGTCTTAGGTATATGTATGGGCATATACCTAAGCAGTGTCGGTTGTTACTTCGTGATTGTACCTTTCTTCGTGGTTTATCCTTTGTGGATTTGAGAGACCTTCAGGGGTCTCGGGGTCCCTACTGAGTAGCTTATACTCACCCCTGCACGGGCTTTGCCCGCACTACGTTGTGTTGGTTGCAGACGACGGACAGCGTTGACCTTAGCCGAGGCTTGCAGAGCGGGACGGTACCCGGAGGTGGACCACTGGGCGGGACGTGCTCGGAGCAGACGGCGGGACCCGTGGAGTAGTGGAGCTATCTGTACCCACCCTTCAGGTGGGATTTCCAGTGGACAGCTCGGTGTAGCGGCTTTTACTTTTCAGTTGCTGTTTTCCCTTTCGAGTTGTACTTTACTTTCTGTTTGGGTTTGTATACTGGCCCATTTACTTTTCCGCACTTTCAGTTGTACTCTACTTTTGCTTAGTGTTTACTTTCCGCTTGCTTACTCTGTGGTGTTTGTTTACTTTACAAAGGCAATGCCTTCCCTTTTTACCGGGATTTACGCCTTGGTGCTAGTCGCCAGCCCCTGGCCTATGGAAGGCGGGCTTGGGGTAGTCACGGCACGGACCCCGAGGGCGGGTCGTGACAGAAGAATCAAGTGATCGGTAGGTCATCAGCATTAGTGAGTAATGATCGGTGACTCAGATAGATCAGCATCGGTGAATCAGACTGATTAGCATCGGTCTGTCATCTGATCGGTGAGTCAGTTTGATCGGTGAGTCATTTTATCGGTGGCTCATTTGCATCGGTGAGTCATTTGCATCAGTGAGTCATTTGCATCGGTGAGTCATTTGATCGGTGAGTCAGTTTGATCAGCATCGGTCTGTCATCTGATCGGTGAGTCAGTTTGATCAGTATCGGTCTGTCATCTGATCGGTGAGTCATTTGCATCGGTGAGTCATTTGCATCGGTGAGTCATTTGCATAGGTGACCCATTTTGCATCGGTGAGTCATTTTGCATCGGTGAGTCATTTTGCATTGGTGAGACCGTTGTCCTTTGATATGCGATCAGTGCTTCCGATGTCTGTTGATATTGAATCAATGCATCCAAAATACTTTGTACGTCAATAAGCATAGACAAAAAAAGTGATAACAGATTCATTAACAGATTGTAATTAAGTTTATGAGGAATCAAACCAGATTAAGCATTAATGGTATGTGATGATTTGTGATTATTAAAACATCAATTATAGACATGAAATCAACAATCTTCCAGAGGGCTCAACAATCTCCCCCTTTTTGATAATCACAAATCTTTATCATTAAATATAAATAATATGATATATCATTAATAAAAACATAATGAGAATTAAACCATAAGAAGAATAAATATAAAGAGATATATAAATCTCCCCCTTAATTTAGATTACCCATATATATTATACCGATTTCTCCCCCCTGAGATATATACATCTTTTCTCCCCCATAAAGCATTCTTTTTCTTCTCCCATAAAGTATTCTTGTTCTTCTCCCCCTTTGGGATAATCAAAAAGGAGGGAAAACAGATAAGAGAGTATAGATAGAAAAATATATGATAAAGTACAGACTATTACATTTATCACATTGTTCACCCTATCAAAAACAATACACAACTATTTGTTGGGATACAAAGGGGCTTCTCCTTTGTCTTTGAGATCAATAGTGGGTATGTTTGAAGGCTTGGAGGCAAGCTGGTCTTGGCGAATCTGAAGTGGTGGTAGGAAAACTCGGGCAGGTGTAGGAGCAGGTGCCACATAGGGTTGTTGTTGAGAAACAGGAGCCGGTTGAGAAGCTTGCTGAGGGAATGGTCTTAACTGAGATAGAGCTTGAGCAACAGATAGCTGATTTGGAGCTACATCAATGTCACTGAGAGGTTCATAAGTAGGAAGTACTATTGCAGAGGCATGTTCATGCAAATAGGGATTCAAAAGATAAATAAAGTCCTGAATGACTTCTGCTCCATACTTCATAGATTTTTCAAAATCATCTTTATTATCCATGAACTGTTCCAAGGAAGGGATAAAATCTTACAACTAATGAACTTGAGTTTTAAAGGCCTGAGTGACTGGAGGTAATTTCAGATTCTCTGCCAACACCTTGAAGCTTGCAGTCATCTCATGTTTTGTATAAATCTTGGAAAAGTAATTATCAACTCTCTCTTTGATCTCTTGCAGAGCTTTCTTAGCATCTGCTGAATACACCAATGCCATCTTATGACTGTTATCACAGAGATCTTTCATCTTCCTCAAAGATTCTAAATCAAGAATTTGTCTAACAGCAGCTAACTCATCATGCACAACTTCTCTTAGAGCTTCTAGCTCACGGGTAGTGATCTTGGTTACCTTGCCTGTACTGGCTTGGCCAACTATGTGAGTTAACTCAGCTTTCAACTTCCTCAGGTCAGACTTGTTGAGATGTTCAATCAAATTTCTCAAAACTTCCATCATACCAGAGATGGTTGATCGGAATTCGCTTGATGAGATACCAGGCCGGTGTGAAGATCCTTCATAGTCTGATTCAAAAAGGCTATATTCCTGCCAATAAGTTCACCAATATTGGCCAGGTCTGGCTTCACAGCATTAGATACTCTTTGTGAGAAGGATTCCAATGAATGTTCAGAAACATGGATAGACACTTGAGTAAGAGCATTAGAAATTTCTTCTCTAACTGTGGCTCTCACAGCGGTTAGCAATTCAATAATAAACATATCAAGATCAGCTTGAGAGGTTCCAGAACCAGGTAAATTATCATTTGTAGGATCAACAGCAGGAACAGACCTTGCTTGTCATGGGAGGTTCCTCTTCCCAGCTGCAGCAGATTCTGGAATTTCTTCTTCGTCTTCAGAATATTCTAAGCCCAACACAGCATAACCAGGGTAGTCATCCCAAACAGTAGCACACAGGGTGTATTTTGGTTTCTCATAGCTTGCTGTTCCACTGATTTTTGGTGAATCATCCTTGCCACTGATATGTATTTCTTGTACTGACTGAGGTGATTCTATTTGATCTTCAGAAAGACCATCCACTGGTCTGTTATCACCATCAACAACAGCCTCAGCATCATCAGCACGTCCATCATCACTCTTCTCAGAAGCTTCACTGTGATATTCTTCAGTGTCAGAATCTTCCTCATCTCCAAGAATATGTTCTGATTCTGGTAGGGCTAAGGGTGGACTAGCTGGTCCAAATTCTATTCTTCTTTTGGGACTGGCAGTGTCAGGATCACTCCTATCACCAGGAGATGACATACTTCCTTCCTCATTCGCAGCTTCTTCTTGCTCTTGGGTTTCGGTGGCCTCATCCTTTCCTTCTTCTTGCTTGTCATCATCAGAATAAACTGGTTCCTCATTTGGTTTCAAGCCAGGGTCACTCAAATCCTTTGGCCTCTTGCCATGATCTATGGGATTGTAGGCTTCATACAATTTATCTTCATATGCAACCCAGCACTTCTTCCATGGATTCCAATTGATTTTCATCCTCTTGCAGATCTCTTTGTTGAGACAGAAGGTATGATCTGTTTCATTAACTTCATCATCTTCATCAATACATTCTAGATTCTTGAGCATGGTAGATATCATCTTTGAATAAAACAAGGCAATGGATTTTTTGGATGGTTTTACCATTCCAGCTATGTGTACCATCACATATCTACACAAATTTATCTTCTCTGTGTTTTCAGAAGAAACAACAGGAAAACATCCTGGTACTTTATAGCAGCAAAATATCCTCTCCTAGGGCAAAGTTGGTGCTGAATAAACTTGAAAAGAAGTCTGCATTCACCATCTAATTCTAAAGCTGTGATTCTCCGTGACTCTCTATTTCCTGTCAGAAGCTCCAGAGCTAATTCATAAGAGAAACAATCAGATGTTGGAGGAATATTCCCAGCATAATCCTCATACCGACCTTCATGAGGTACGTTTAGGCACTCATCCCACTGCTTAGATGAGAAGGATATTTTCTTTCCTTTTACAACAGACGACATCCTGGCGGCCTCCACACCATCAAAAGTGATTTCCAGATTCATATAGAACTCATGTACCAGCTTCAGGTAGTCTATTCATGAGTTGTCAGAAAACCAGTCTATCCATCCTTGCGATTCAAGAACATGCAGCAACAGTGACTTACTTGACAAAAGCCACGCAGAGCTTACTTCTTTTTCTACAGCAACAATCCGAGTTTCCAGGTTCGGATTCACTGATCATTGAGAGGTACTACTCAACTCGCCTCGAGCACGCTTTGAAGGTACAGGGCTATCCGGTCCTTTTCTCGGTCTCTTTTGCTTAGCCATTCGAGGATTTTGGGAAGGCAGGAGTTCGAAGGTTCGAAGTAGAGGGGAAGATAGGTTGAAAGGTTCGGTGGGAAATGAAAGGTCAAAGGTTTAGGGAAGATAAATAGCCGCGTATCATTTATTTTATCATTTAGGGTTCCCATAAAAAGTATAAAAGATATTTACTAATTAATTACAATATACTAATAAAAAAAGAATATCGGTATGACATATCGGTTGCACAGATCAGTTCCACAGATCGGTTGCACAGATCAGTTTCACAGATCAGTTTCACAGATCAGTTTCACAGATCAGTTTCACAGATCAGTTTCACAGATCGGTTTCACAGATCGGTTTCACAGATCGGTTTCAGAGATCGGTTTCACAGATCAGTTTCACAGATCAGTTTCACAGATCCGTTTCACAGATCAGTTTCACAGATCGGTTTTACAGATCAGTTTCACAGATCAGTTTCACAGATCAGTTTTACAGATCAGTTTCACAGATCAGTTTCACAGATCAGTTTCACATATCCGTTTCACAGATCTGTTTCACAGATCGGTTTCACAGATCAGTTTCACAGATCCATCATACAAAACTCTTGTTTAATAAATTTCATTCTTTCAGAGCATAAAGGCTTTGTGAAGATATCAGCTAATTGATGTTCAGAACTAATAAATTTCAAAGAAATATCACCTTTTTGATAATGAACTCTTAGAAAGTGATGTCTGACATCAATGTGCTTAGTTCTAGAGTGAGACACATGGTTCTTAGATATATTTATTGCACTAGTATTGTCACAGTTAATTGAAACATGTTTAAGATCAAATCCATAATCCAATAGGGTGTGTTTCATCCACAGAATTTGTGCACAACAACTACCAGCAGCTATGTATTCTGCTTCGGCAGTAGACAATGCAACTGAGTTCTGTTTCTTACTACACCATGATACTAGGGATTTTCCAAGCAAATGACATGTTCCAGATGTGCTCTTCCTATCTAACTTACATCCAGCAAAGTCAGCATCTGAATAGCTAGTTAGGTTAAATGATTGTCCTTTTGGATAAACCAAACCTAAATTTATAGTACACTTAAGATACTTAAAAATCCTTTTAACATCCAGTAAGTGTGATTTTTTAGGGTTATCTTGAAATCTAGCACACATAAATACACTGAACATAATGTCTGGTCGACTAGCAGTAAGATAAAGTAAGCTCCCAATCATACCTCTGTAATTGGTTTGATCCACTGGTTTCCCAGCTTCATCTGTATCCAATTTACAGGTAGTACTCCTAGGTGTATCACTTTCCTTAATACTATCCAATCCAAAACGTTTTAAAAGATCTTTTGTATATTTACTTTGATTTAAAATAATTCCATATTTAGTTTGAATAATTTGAAAACCAAGAATATACTTAAGCTCTCCCATTAAGCTCATTTCAAATTCATTTTGCATAACCTTTGAAAAATCAGTACATAAGGAATTTTTAGAAGATCAAAAAATAATATCATCAACATAGATTTGTACTATTAATACATCTTTTGAAATCCTTTTTATAAAAAAAGTGGGATCAGCTACTCCTTTTGTAAATCATTTTGAGATAAGAAAGTTTGAAAGCCTTTCATACCAAGCTCTTGAAGCTTGTTTTAAACCATATAATGCTTTATAAAGTATAAAAACATGATTTGGAAAATGAGGATTTAAAAAACCAGGTGGTTGTTCTACAAAAACATCTTCAACAATAAAACCATTTAGAAAAGAACTTTTGACATCCATTTGATATAGCTTGAAATTCAGATGTGATGCATAGGCAAGTAAGATCCTAATTGCCTCTAATCTAGCTACCGGTGCAAAGGTTTCCTCATAGTCAATTCCTTCTTCTTGATTGTAACCTTGTGTAACTATCCTAGCTTTATTTCTAATGATGTTTCCAGATTCATCAACTTTGTTTCTAAACACCCATTTTGTGCCTATGGTCAAAATGTCCTTAGATCTTTCTACTAATTTCCAGACTTTGTTTCTTTCAAATTGATTTAGTTCTTCTTGCATAGACATTACCCAAAATTCATCATTGATAGCATCATTGATATTTTTAGGTTCTAACTGTGAAAGAAAATCTTGATGTTCAACCTGATTTCTTAGAGAAGCTCTAGTCTGTGTTCCTCTATCTAGATTTCCTACAACAACATCTAAAGGATGGTTCTTTAGAGTCCTAGATGGTCTTGAAAAGATAGGGCTAGAGATTTCAGATTCATCTACAGATTGAGGTTCAACAGAAGCAGGTTCTGGAGAATTTCCAGAGCTGGATGTTTTAACTATAGGTCCATTGTATTTATCATTGAGATTCAAACCAGAGAGATCATCTTCAAGAGAGATTTTAGGTTCATGTGGATCAGTTTCATCAAATTTGATGTGAACAGATTCTTCCACACATTTGGTTATTTTATTGAAAACTCTATAGGCTTTACTAGAGATAGAGTAACCTAGGAAAATTCCTTCATCACTCTTGGATGCAAATTTATGAAGATTGTCTCTAGTACTGAGAATGAAGACTTTGCAGCCAAAAACATTGAAGTAGTTAACCTTAGGTTTCCTATGGTTCCACAACTCAAGAGGGGTCCTCTTAAGAACTGGTCTGATCAAGACTCTATTAATGACATAACAAGATGTATTTACAGCTTCAGCCCAAAAGTAAATAGGCAGTTCATATTCATTGAGCATGGTTCTAGCTATTTCTTGCAGGGTTCTATTCCTTCTCTCTACTACACCATTTTGTTGGGGTGTCCTAGGGGCATAGAAATTGTGACTATAGCCATTGTGTGAGCAGTAAGAATCAAACTCATGATTTTCAAACTCACGACCATGATCACTTATCAGGGTCTTAATCTTGAGTCCACTAAGATTTTCTATAGACTTGGAGTATTTAACAAAGTAAGAACAAGATTCACTTTTGTGAGCTAGAAAATATACCAAAGTATATCTAGAAAAGTCATCTACAAGAACATAGACATAGTGCTTCCCATTTAAACTAGAAACTCTAGAAGGTCCAAATAAATCCATGTGAACCAACTAGAGAGGTTGAGAAGTTGACACTTCTTTCTTTGATTTAAAATAAACTTTATGTTGCTTTTCTTTTTGACAGGGATTACAAACTTTGTCTGCTGGAAATTCATGTTTGGGTAAGTCTCTAACTAAGTTCTTCCTAGAAAGTTTTCTAAGTGAGTGTACATTACAGTGTCCTAATCTTCTGTGCCAAAGCCAATACTCTTTATGAAAATCATTTAAGCAAGGAATATTCTGCTTAGCTAAGGAATCTAAATCAACAGCATAAACATTTTCATTTCCTAAAGCATAAAAAACTAAAACATTTTTAGAGTTAAGAACATTGCAAGAATCATTTTTAAATTTCACATAAAAACCATCATCACACAATTGAGAAATGCTTAACATGTTATATTTAAGTCCATCGACAAATAAAACTTCAGAAACCAAGATTGAATCAGTGATACCAATCTGGCCTAAGCCGATAATTTTTCCTTTTGAATTATCACCAAAAGTGACAAAGCCTCCATCAACTTTTACTAAGATCTTGAAACATGAAAAGTCTCCTGACATATGTCTTGAACATCCACTGTTTAAGTACCATATATTCTTGTGACAGCTCTTCAAGCAGGTCTCCAACAAAACAGATTTAGATGGAAGATGATTTTGGTACCCAGATCTTCTTGGGTCCAGACATGTTAGCCAATGATACTTTAGGTACCCATATTTGTCTAATGGATCTCATATAATTTTTAGAATTAACATTCTTTGAAAGATAAACCTTATTAGATCCATAAAAATGAATATAACTGGTTGAAGCATATGAAGTTCCAGAATTAACTATCTTCTGTCCAGATTTAGGAATGAATCTAGTTTTGGCAACTTTTCATTGTCCAGGTTGGTATCCTATACCAGTAGTATATCTAGGTGCAACTTGATTTCCTAGCATTTGTGTTAGAGTATTCTTTCCATTTGAGAACTTCTCTATGTCTTTTCTGAGTTGTTCATTAGAAAATTTTAGTTCAGTATTCTCTTTAAGCATCTGAGCATTCTTTTCTACTTCTATATCCAGAACAGATTTATGCTTAACACTTAAATCATACTGTTTCTTTAAACCTTTATATTTATCTTTAAGCTCATTACAGGTTTCTTCAAGCATATCACAATATTCAAACAGTTCAGATTTAGACATGTTATCACATTCAGAATCATCTCCAGAATAATATGAATTTGAAGCAGGAGTTTCTGATGTTACCTTGGAAGTGTTTGTCATGAAACACATGTTGGCTCCATTCCTTTCAGAGTCTGAAGATTCAGCTTCACTTGTGCTGTCTTCTGAAGCACTCCAAGTAGCCTTCATGGCTTTCTTGTACTTGTTATCCTTGTATTCATACTTCTTTCTGTATTTCAGCTTTGGACAATCTGTTTTTATGTGCCCTTTTCTTTTGCATTCATAACAGACAACTTCATCTGATTTATGATACTCCTTCCAATCCTTTTTTCAGTGTCCTTTGTTATCATACTTGCCTTTGTAGTTTGACTTTCTGAAAAACATCTTCTTCCTATAGAATTTCATAAATCTTCTCGCAATGTGTGCCATCTCAGCATCACTGCCTGAATCATTCTCACTTTCCTCACTACTTAAACATTCATTGATAGCTTGAGGCTTTTCCTTATCCTTATTCTTTGAGGTTGTAGTCTTGAAGGCAATAGACTTCCTTTTAGGTTCATCTTCTTCTTCTTTATTTACTTTAAGCTCTTCTTCATACATCATCAGCTTACCAATTAACTCCTTGACAGGCAGTGTTCCAATGTCACATGATTCTCTAATGGAGACAGAGGTTCCTCTGCATCTTTCAGGTAGACATCTGAAAATTCTCATGATTTGCTCCTTTGCTGGAACATCCTTTCCCAGAGAAGTCATTGTGTTGACAATTTCATTGAACCTGAGATACATATCAAAAATGGGTTCATCAGGCTTCATCTTAAAATTATCATACTTAATAGTATAGGTATTCGATCTCATCTCCTTAACATTAGTTGTTCCATCATGAGAAACAGCTAAGGTATCCCAAATTTCATATGCAGTTTTACATGAAGAAATTCTATTAAATTCTTCATCTCCTAGAGCACAGTACAGAGCATTCATTGCTTTAGAATTATTATTGTAAGCAATCTTTGTAGGTTCATCCCAAGTAGATCTATCAGTACTGGGAATTTTATATTCAGCTTCAATGACAGTCCAAATATCAAAGCCCATACTTTCTATGTGAATTTTCATTTTTAGCTTCCACTGAGCATAGTTGTTTCCATTAAAGAAAGGTGGCTGGTTAGTAGCAGCACCCTCAAGTCTATTATCCATGATATTACAAAAAGAATTTTAAAGAGATAAAAATTTAGAAATAACAGAAATTTTAAGAACTTTAAAATACAACTAAAATCAAAGTTTGAAAACAGAGTACTTTTAGAAAATATTAATAACCTCTGATACCAAGTGTTGGTCGGAGTGGATACTCAAGAGGGGGGTGAATTGAGTTCCAATTAAAATTTTCTGTTAAAAACAATGTTGATTAAAATCCCCCTATTTCAAAAACAGATTAAAATGTAGTGAATTTATACAGATTATAAAGGTTCAATTAGTTTCTCAAAGATTGATTAGTTCTCAGTTAACTTAATCTTATGATTAAATTAACTTTTGAAACTAACTTACTGGTCTATAATAAATATAAACACTTGCGAGTTTAACTATCAAAGTAGCTTTGAAAATAAATTATATTTCAAAGTAATAGCAGCAGAATATGAAATAAATATGTAGTATGGATATAGTATGTAGCTACAAACACAGAGAATTAACCAAGAGGTTCAGTCTCAAGCCGAGACTTAGACCTCTAAAAAGTTTATATAGAAATGATCAACACCCTGGATCGAGGTTAACAACTGTGAACACACTGCCCAGGTCACAAGACCTCTACCACAGTTCTATGTGGGAAAACAAACAACAGCTTAGAGATATCCAGGTCTCATACGACCTCTACCACTATCCACAGTGGGAAATGAAGTGTAAAAAGGTTTTCTGAGGATTTACAGATCCTCCAGTGAAAGTACAGGAGTCAGTGTGAGTTTTTAATACAGTAGATAACACACACTGCTCAAAATGTAAAACAAATGTATCACAGAGCAGAGATGTAGAGTTTAGAAATGGCTCTGGTGATTTCAGTGTAGCTCTGGACTGTTTTGTATTTGATAAGAATTTATTCTGAGTCCTCTTCTCGTGTTTGTTTGAGAAGAAGAGTGTCGTATGCTTCAGGCTCAAAGGCAGTGAGATGTAGTCGATGAAGTTCTACAATGTTCTTCTGTATGCACAAAACTCTTCTTGAGTAGGCTTGATTGTGTATGAGTTTCTGTTCTGATTGGTTCTTCCTCCTCTTTCTTTTCCTATGTATATCTCTTGTGTTCTTCTGCCAACTTTTTTTTTATCTTCATCAGAGACTTCTTGTATTTATGTCACGTTCTTCGGAAGACCGAAAAAGTTTCCTTTCCGCAGGTACGAGGTACGGTTTCCTGACATCCGACAACCTTTATTTATTATTTGACAGAGCATTAAAATATACCTAATATGACCGTTGGTTAGATTAAATAATGTTAAAGATAAAGAAATTCAAACAGTTGTTTATGACTATTGAAGAATCAAGTGATCGGTAGGTCATCAGCATTAGTGAGTAATGATCAGTGACTCAGATAGATCAGCATCGGTGAATCAGACTGATCAGCATCGGTCTGTCATCTGATCGGTGAGTCAGTTTGATCGGTGAGTCATTTGATCGGTGGCTCCTTTGCATCAGTGAGTCATTTGCATTGGTGAGTCATTTGCATCGGTGAGTCATTTTATTGGTGAGTCAGTTTGATCGGCATCGGTCTGTCATCTGATCGGTGAGTCAGTTTCATCAGCATCGGTCTGTCATCTGATCGGTGAGTCATTTGCATCGGTGAGTCATTTGCATCGGTGAGTCATTTGCATCGGTGAGTCATTTTACATCGGTGAGTCATTTTGCATCGGTGAGTCATTTTGCATCGGTGAGACCGTTGTCCTTTGATATGCGATCAGTGCTTCCGATGTCTGTTGATATTGAATCGGTGCTTCCAAAATACTTTTTACGTCAATAAGCATAGACAAAAAAAGTGATAACAGATTCATTAACAGATTGTAATTAAGTTTATGAGGAGTCAAACCAGATTAAGCATTAATGGTATGTGATGATTTGTGATTGTTAAAACATCAATTATAGACATGAAATCAACAATCTTCCAGAGGGCTCAACAGACACAAACAAGGATATATTACTATCTTTGTGAATTGGGAAATTTTCCCATAAAATATATTCCCACACATATATTATTTGAACACACATGATAGGGTTACGAAGAATATCATTACTTGTTCCAATAGTGCCTATTGGTTGGAACCAATCACATATTTGAAATTAATCTCTTGTGTCTTGGGGTAGTGTGGGACACAAATTCAACACTATATAATTTTTTCCACTATGAATTCTATTCCATTATGTCCTATATTTGGGGATGTAACACATTAAATATTTTATCCTATGATGAAACGTCATATAAATCCATCAAAACATCTCATAAAAAGGACTAGTTCATCTAATTAGTTGTGTGAAACATCAAAAAGTAATCTCATTCTTTGCTGGTATGAGACTTATTGTAACAGCCCGAGATTTTATGAAAAATATTCTTTTTATTTCACTAATGTCTTGTGTTGTACGCTACACCAAAAGGAGCTTGCACAACACACATCCTTGACTTGCCTTGCATTACACGCAATCACGACCTTCCTCGATAGCGTGTGTTGTACGCAATACCGAGTTTCACTAAACAACGATATGCTATAAAAATATTATTAAAACTAGCCGTTATGAATAGTAATAACCACTTTTTGAAATCCAGTAAATCTTATTTTTCAAAATGAACTTTATTTTTGGATTCGGAGTATCGAATTTAGCCTAAGGTGAAATTTTGGTACTTTTCGGATAACTTTTATATTCTGATGAATAGTGAAAATTACTAAATTATAATTAAAAACAACTTTTTTAATTGAAATAATTAATAGTGAAAAATCATTAATTTGAGTGGTTTTAAAGTATATTTAGAATATATTTTTACAATTTAATACAATGTTGGTCATTGGATGTAATTTCACATTTAAACTAGACATAAACAAGTGTCAATCTTTTGATAGATATTGTTTCTTAAAAACACGCTATTTGTTTTAACAGCGGGATTTAATTATAAAATTAATTAATGCAACTTTTATGTTATGAATTTGGTAAAATAGACTTCATTTTTGAATTCGGAATATGAAATATAGCTTGGGATGAAATTTTGGCATTGTTCTGAAAAACATCAATTTTTGATGAATAGTGAAACTACTAAGTGGTAGGTTAAAAACTGAATTTTGCATAAAACTTAATTTTACCGCTTCTGTGAATGGAATTTCGAAAATCCGAGAGACACGGTTAATATCAAGGACTAAAATGTGGTTCAATGAGATGAAAATAATTTTTTTGGTGAATAGTAACTTTTTACTTTTTTTACCATGGTTAATAGTAAATAGGGTAACTAAGGGTAAATATGATATTAATATTATCCTAACACATGTCCTAATTCTATTGGACAAGTGTAATTCGACCAAAAACAATCTTAGGAATAAAATATGACCATTTAGGCCCACTTGGATTAGATTAGGACATTTATTATTAATTTATTTAAAGAAGGGTTAAAATAGTTAAAATCAAAGTTTAATAAGTAAATCATTTTTAATATGGGGTTATACATAAGATAAATTCGACTATAAATATTAATTAGAAAGCTAAAAAGATTTCCTACATGATGGTATTTTATTTGTAATTTTTATACATCAAATAATTTAATTTATTTATGACACAAAGATGATGCAGTAATTATCTTATTAATGAAATATTCACATAATTGATAATATAAATACCAAAATAAATGTAATTTAAGACATTTTATGAATTCCACTAATTTTCTAAGTTACTATGATATATTAATGTTGATTTAATTAACTTGGTTCGAACATTTAATTCTGTTATGACTTTCACAAAAATCATGTATCAAATAGTGTCAAAATTGACACAAAATAGTTTTTAAATCAAATATTATATTATTAATTGTTATTTTATTCCTAAAAATCTAAGGTTCAGCCAAATGACTTAGATACGGATATATATATTAATAATAAACAATTTGGGGTTCGTTTGGCATGTTATAGTAAGTGTATTAACCATATAGTGAAAGAAAACAAAAAGACACGGTAAATGTTAAATTATTTAACTTAGAGTTAAATCTAATTGATAAGGTTAAAATAATATCCTAAACTTGTCTAAATTCTATTGGTTGATAGGATTTCGACCCATCCACACTTTAGCTTCGAAATAAGGCCCTTTGGAACCATTATAAACCGATTTTGACTTTAATATAAAATAATATTTTGAGATATTCCTAAGGTGCCCCTCTCCTCCCCTATAAAAGGACACCTCCTCCCCCTCCTCCTCACACCAATTTGAGCACTCAAGCTCGGCCAACCCCTGCCAAAATCTCTTCTCCACTTCCCTAGAAACATCCTAGAGGTTCTGGTCTTCCTCAAAGACCAATTCTAGTGCCCTAATAGGAGGTCTCAAAGAGGCGCTTCAAAGAAGAGGTAATTACCGTTACCAATTCTTTTATCTTTATTTCTTCTTCCACTTCTTCTTAGGTTGTTTCATTATGAAGTAATAACATCAGTATCACTCATATAATGATATGTTATTATAAGTATGAAACAACCCTATTTCACTATCTATCCATCCTACGGAAAAAGAAATCACCACGCGTGCGTACGTACGGAATACCGTCTCCACGCCGTGGTGTAATCTATTTTCCACCACCACCTTACACAGATGTGTATAATGGTGTAAAGAATAACTATACATAGTTATTACAACATCATATTGATTCTGATATATTGTATAATCCACTCCAATTCAGTTCAATATTTATGGAAATGATATCATCGCTCGTGCGTACGTACGGACTACCGTCTCCACGACGCGATGAGATTCATTCTCCATGTTAACCATTTAAGAATGATTATAAAGTATATATAAGAAATAATAATGAAATATATGACATTATAAAGCTACTGGATTTATGTATATATATATGTATGTCATCTACTTACTTCCATTTCAAGACAATAAGGAAAGTAAAACAGCGTTCATGCGTACGTACGGACTACCGTCTCCATGAACGGTGTTTTTCATTTTATTTATCTATATATTATATATATATATATACTGAATATATATGATATATAAATCATATTTTATATTCTGGAAGTAAGTAAATCATGATATAAGTAATAGTGATGTCAATAACAACAAGTCAAAACACCTAAGATAAATGAAACGATTTTACCCAAAACGCTTCTTTAACATGGAATTTACAAAAGAACGGGTAATATAATATCATAAGTGAACCATATATGATATCATAACAATGAATGTGATTCTGGAATAAGTCAATAACATTATTTAAATCATTATACAGGAGGTTTGGACACTTACAAAGCAAGTCGGACATAAGGTAAGGGAAATATCACAATCTCATTTTTATCCGAGATTGTTTATACTTTGAAATTTACTGGGGTGTATTTTATTATCAACATCCATGTTACCTCAATATGTAATATTATTTCCATCCACCTAAAATTGTATAAATCCAATTTTACCCTTAGATGAGTTTTTAGTAAAGGATATGAAAGGAATCTTTTTTTCATTTTTCGTACGAGGTACTTTTTGACTTTTCCGAGAAAAGTACGAAGAATGTTTTTTTAACTTAAAAGGAATGAACGGATTTTTACGGTTTTATAAAGCCTTATTTTCATGAAGCTTCCTCCAAAAGATTTCATGACTATTTTTAATAAAATCTCTTTCTTTTAAAATTTCATGATGTTTTGTGAAAAGAAATTGATTTTGAAGAAGAAAGGATATTTTCCTCAAGAATTCATTTCAAGTGTTTTATCAAAATTATTTTCCATCTAAGATAATAAAGGGTTCTGTTTCTATCCATATTTTTACATTGATTTGACTATGTTGTGATGGAATTATGTTTATGAATTCCTTTATCTTATATGAATGGTTTTATGATGTCATGTTGTTTAAGAATCCCATTTTTATTACATGGGTTATGAAATGATGTATGATTTATGATTTTGTGGCACACATAAGAATGGTATCATTATGAGATGGGTGGGACCTATATCTCCCTCCAATGCATTGGGTAAAGATTTTATATCTCAAGAGATAGACATGGCTGGAATGGTAGGTTATACCGGTTCAGTGAAACAAGACTGAAACGAGGATTACTCGATTCAGAAAGGGACTTTGTCCACTAAGATAGTCTTGGCAATGAGTCTTGACTAACAAGAAATGATTCTCTATGATTATGTGTGTATGCCACAATGAGTAATGTTTTAAGTTATGATTTCATTTCACTACTATGATTTATCCCATGTTATGAAATTATGCTCTCTTTTGCAGGTTAAGATTTCCAAAAATGTTATGTTCTTATGAAAATTATGTGATTGATATTTCCTTTGTTTACCCTTACTGAGCATTTGAGCTCACCCTTTTATGTTTTCTTTTCCCCAGGATATAAAGAAAGGTTTTAGGTAAAAAAAAAGGAAGATCTTTATGGGAGATGTTGAAGATCTTTCACCACGATTAGAAGATTACGTTCCGAGTTTCCAAAGACACTAAACTATTACGATCCTTGTGTGTGTGTTTTTGTTATGTACTAAGTATTCCGCAAAAGTAATGTAATGTCCATGTACGTCAAGCTTCGGGTCTCTACAGTTGGTATCAGAGGAAAGGTTTAGTCAACCTTTGGAAACTAGGATGTGAGAACGTTAGTGAGATCCCTAGAGATATTTCTAAGGTATGTCTAGGGATGTCCCTAAGGATAAGTATACGTATAGGATATATTCCTAGAACTACGGTAACGATCTTAGAATTTAACCTAATATGTTAGATATTGAGGGTGCTCCCCCTTTACTATGTTGTCTTCCCTAGCATGATTTCGCCTCTCACAAAATTCTTTTTGTGTTTTAGTTAATGGAGGGAACCAGAAGGAATTCGGTTAACATTGAATCCAATGGACAAATTTGTGACTATGAGCAACAAAATTGTGTGATGCCTAGAGATAAAGATATTGTGATTATGCCGAATCAGTCATCACGATATATGATTAACAAGGTGAAATTTAGTGGTACGAATAATTCATCAAAGAAGAGGAAGATAAACTATTGTGCATGTTCGCATGTTGAGGATCATAAAGAAAGGAAGATTGAGATTTCTAAAGAAGGGAAGAAGAACCTTGAGGAATACCTCAAATGGAGGGACCGATGTTATCTGTGTGGAGAAAAGGGTCATAGAGTGACAGATTGTTATGGAGTTCAATGTCTTATTTGTGGAGAACATGGGCATTACACAACTCAATGCCCTGACCTAAAAAGATACTTCTAAATCAAGGAAGGACTTATTCCAAGACAGTCATTGAAGTGGATGGACTGAAGTGTTTATGTATTGGTATTCAAGAATAATGTTGTTGAGGTACTTTTATGGTGTATTGGAATATTTATGTATTGCTCTAATGTAGTATTCAAAGTGATTGAGATATTTTTTTTGGAAATAAGATGATATGCGCATAATGAAATGTTTAATAGTATTCATGAGCTCATGATTGATATAAGGACAAAGTGATATCATGGATTGAGTATATAGAATTTTGAGGATTTTGGTATGTGGAAAGTTTTAACTTTTAACTGCAATCATGTTTTCACTAAGGTATTCAAGAGAATACATGATTAAGGACTTTGAATGTTTAGAATGTGACCAACAAAACATATCTTATGATATATGGGGATCAACGATGGTATTAAATCTCTGGTAATCGTTTTCACTATGTTATGAGAGTGGACTGCAGTATTATGGATAAGCCTAAAGAGTGAAATGGATTATGTTGGACATAAGTGATTATTGTTTAAGGGTAGAAGTTTTTTTTCGATATTATTGATGGGATGTTATAGTAATGTAGTTTTAGAAAAAGGACAACCTGCAGGACGGGCGACAACCCATCGCTTCGGACAAGGCTATAGGAATCGAATCCACAACCGAAGTGCGACTGGCCTTTATCGCCTACCACTGACCTACAGGAAGTCCCTGTTTAGTAGAAACTAGTTTTATCATATTAAGCAGTATGATATATGAAGTATAAGTCCATTTTAGAAACCATATGTGATTAATCTCACTATAGATCGACTTATGTATATAATTTTGCTAACCTTTTGTTTGAAACAGATGGAATGACCTGTCATTCTATCACATGATCTGCTAACACTTCACGAATAACAAATTCAACTTCGTTTATTTAAGAGATGAAGTGGAAATTGTTAAAGGTACGAACAACAGTGAGATTGTACCAAAATAAAGTAAGTATTTATTCTAATTCAAATTCTTTAACTTTAGGGAAATGATCTTGAAAACCAAAAATGTTGTCCTAGTTCTCTTATACCTGATAAATCAGATGGTACCTTAGATCGTCACAAATTTATGGATTTGTGATTACTGGCTTTTCCATAGCCATGTTCTCTACCACTCTCCATCAGAACATGATGGTTAGATTTCTCTTCCATATCCATATTTTCACCTATGTGGAAACCCAGTGATTAGTTTATTTGGGTAATCGTTACATTTCATACTTTAGTTTTTAAAGCCAAGTTTTGGTATTCCCTTTTACGATGTGGGTTCTATTAAAGAAACTTTCGAATAGTAAACCATTTATAACCCCGGCGAATTTCGAGGGCGAAATTCATTTTAAGGGGGGTAGAATGTAACAGCCCGAGATTTTATGAAAAATATTCTTTTTATTTCACTAATGTCTTGTGTTGTACGCTACACCAAAAGGAGCTTGCACAACACACATCCTTGACTTGCCTTGCATTACACGCAATCGCGACCTTCCTCGATAGCGTGTGTTGTACGCAATACCGAGTTTCACTAAACAACGATATGCTATAAAAATATTATTAAAACTAGCCGTTATGAATAGTAATAACCAATTTTTGAAATCCAGTAAATCTTATTTTTCAAAATGAACTTTATTTTTGGATTCGGAGTATCGAATCTAGCCTAAGGTGAAATTTTGGTACTTTTCGGATAACTTTCATATTCTGATGAATAGTGAAAATTACTAAATTATAATTAAAAACAACTTTTTTAATTGAAATAATTAATAGTGATAAATCATTAATTTGAGTGGTTATAAAGTATATTTAGAATATATTTTTACAATTTAATACAATGTTGGTCATTGGATGTAATTTCACATTTAAACTAGACATAAACAAGTGTCAATCTTTTGATAGATATTGTTTCTTAAAAACACGCTATTTGTTTTAACAGCGGGATTTAATTATAAAATTAATTAATGCAACTTTTATGTTATGAATTTGGTAAAATAGACTTCATTTTTGAATTCGGAATATGAAATATAGCTTGGGATGAAATTTTGGCATTGTTCTGAAAAACATCAATTTTTGATGAATAGTGAAACTACTAAGTGGTAGGTTAAAAACTGAATTTTGCATAAAACTTAATTTTACCGCTTCTGTGAATGGAATTTCGAAAATCCGAGAGACACGGTTAATATCAAGGACTAAAATGTGGTTCAATGAGATGAAAATAATTTTTTGGTGAATAGTAACTTTTTACTTTTTTTACCACGGTTAATAGTAAATAGGGTAACTAAGGGTAAATATGATATTAATATTACCCTAACAATGTCCTAATTCTATTGGAAAAGTGTAATTCGACCAAAAACAAACTTAGGAATAAAATATGACCATTTAGGCCCACTTGGATTAGATTAGGACATTTATTATTAATTTATCTAAAGAAGGGTTAAAATAGTTAAAATCAAAGTTTAATAAGTAAATCATTTTTAATATGGGGTTATACATAAGATAAATTCGACTATAAATATTCATTAGAAAGCTAAAAAGATTTCCTACATGATGGTATTTTATTTGTAATTTTTAGACATCAAATAATTTAATTTATTTATGACACAAAGATGATGCAGTAATTATCTTATTAATGAAATATTCACATAATTGATAATATAAATACCAAAATAAATGTAATTTAAGACTTTTTATGAATTCCACTAATTTTCTAGGTTACTATGATATAGTAATGTTGATTTAATCAACTTGGTTCGAACATTTAATTCTGTTATGACTTGCACAAAAATCATGTATCAAATAGTGTCAAAATTGACACAAAATAGTTTTTAAATCAAATATTATATTATTAATTGTTATTTTATTCCTAAAAATCTATGGTTCGGCCAAATGACTTAGATAAGGATATATATATTAATAATAAACAATTTGGGGTTCGTTTGGCATGTTATAGTAAGTGTATTAACCATATAGTGAAAGAAAACAAAAAGACACGGTGAATGTTAAATTATTTAACTTAGAGTTAAATCTAATTGATAAGGTTAAAATAATATCCTAAACTTGTCTAAATTCTATTGGTTGATAGGGTTTCGACCCATCCACACTTTAGCTTCGAAATAAGACCCTTTGGAACCATTATAAACCGATTTTGACTTTAATATAAAATAATATTTTGAGATATTCCTAAGGTGCCCCTCTCCTCCCCTATAAAAGGACACCTCATCCCCCTCCTCCTCACACCAATTTGAGCACTCAAGCTCGGCCAACCCCTGCCAAAATCTCTTCTCCACTTCCCTAGAAACATCCTAGAGGTTCTGGTCTTCCTCAAAGACCAATTCTAGTGCCCTAAGAGGAGGTCTCAAAGAGGCGCTTCAAAGAAGAGGTAATTACCGTTACCAATTCTTTTATCTTTATTTCTTCTTCCACTTCTTCTTAGGTTGTTTCATTATGAAGTAATAACATCAGTATCACTCATATACTGATATGTTATTATAAGTACGAAACAACCCTATTTCACTATCTATCCATCCTACGGAAAAAGAAATCACCGCGCGTGCGTACGTACGGAATACCGTCTCCACGCCGTGGTGTAATCTATTTTCCACCACCACCTTACACGGATGGGTATAATGGTGTAAAGAATAACTATACATAGTTATTACAACATCATATTGATTCTGATATATTGTATAATCCACTCCAATTCAGTTCAATATTTATGGAAATGATATCATCGCTCGTGCGTACGTACGGACTACCGTCTCCACGACGCGATGAGATTCGTTCTCCATGTTAACCATTTAAGAATGATTATAAAGTATATATAAGAAATAATAATGAAATATATGACATTATAAAGATACTGGATTTATGTATATATATATGTATTTCATCTACTTACTTCCATTTCAAGACAATAAGGAAAGTAAAACAGCGTTCATGCGTACGTACGGACTACCGTCTCCATGAACGGTGTTTTTCATTTTATTTATCTATCTATTATATATATATATATACTGAATATATATGATATATAAATCATATTTTATATTCTGGAAGTAAGTAAATCATGATATAAGTAATAGTGATGTCAAGAACAACAAGTCAAAACACCTAAGATAAATGAAACGATTTTACCCAAAACGCTTCTTTAACATGGAATTTACAAAAGAACGGGTAATATAATGTCATAAGTGAACCATATATGATATCATAACAATGAATATGATTCTGGAATAAGTCAATAACATTATTTAAATCATTATACAGGAGGTTTGGACACTTACAAAGCAAGTCGGACATAAGGTAAGGGAAATATCACAATCTCATTTTTATCCGAGATTGTTTATACTTTGAAATTTACTGGGGTGTATTTTATTATCGACATCCATGTTACCTCAATATGTAATATTATTTCCATCCACCTACAATTGTATAAATCCAATTTTACCCTTAGATTAGTTTTTAGTAAAGGATATGAAAGGAATCTTTTTTTCATTTTTCGTACGAGGTACTTTTTGACTTTTCCGCCAAAAGTACGAAGAATGTTTTTTTAACTTAAAAGGAACGAATGGATTTTTACGGTTTTATAAAGCCTTATTTTCATGAAGCTTCCTCCAAAAGATTTCATGACTATTTTTAATAAAATCTCTTTCTTTTTAAATTGCATGATGTTTTGTGAAAAGAAATTGATTTTGAAGAAGAAAGGATATTTTCCTCAAGAATTCATTTCAAGTGTTTTATCAAAATTATTTTCCATCTAAGATAATAAAGGGTTCTATTTCTATCCATATTTTTACATTGATTTGACTATTTTGTGATGGAATTATGTTTATGAATTCCTTTATCTTATATGAATGGTTTTATGATGTCATGTTGTTTAAGAATCCCATTTTTATTACATGGGTTATGAAATGATGTATGATGTATGATTTTGTGGCACACATAAGAATGGTATCATTATGAGATGGGTGGGACCTATATCTCCCTCCAATGCATTGGGTAAAGATTTTACATCTCATGAGATAGACATGGCTGGAATGGTAGGTTATACCGGTTCAGTGAAACAAGACTGAAACGAGGATTACTCGATTCAGAAAGGGACTTTGTCCACTAAGATAGTCTTGGCAATGAGTCTTGACTAACAAGAAATTATTCTCTATGATTATGTGTGTATGCCACAATGAGTAATGTTTTAAGTTATGATTTCATTTCACTACTATGATTTATCCCATGTTATGAAATTATGCTCTCTTTTGCAGGTTATGATTTCCAAAAATGTTATGTTCTTATGAAAATTATGTGATTGATATTTCCTTTGTTTACCCTTACTGAGCATTTGAGCTCACCCTTTTATGTTTTCTTTTCCCCAGGATATAAAGAAAGGTTTTAGGTAAAAAAAAGGAAGATCTTTATGGGAGATGTTGAAGATCTTTCACCACGATTAGAAGATTACGTTCCGAGTTTCCAAAGACACTAAACTATTACGATCCTTGTGTGTGTGTTTTTGTTATGTACTAAGTATTCCGCAAAAGTAATGTAATGTCCATGTACGTCAAGCTTCGGGTCTTTACACTTATGGGTGTAAAAATTACATTGGATTATTATTTTAAATTTTTGAAAACTACTTTTATTCTTTTATGTTGAAGATTGTTTCCTCAGGGAAGTCTACAATGATGTATATATCATCACCATCCATTACAAGTGGTAGTGAAATTCGATAATAATGATCAACAACAAAATTTTAGGAGGCATTGGTATTTATAATGATGATGTCTATCTATTAGAGAAATTGGGTCCACCATATCAATCATGAAATGAAATCTTTTTTTCATCAAATATCTTGGAGCTTCATGGTCACTATACACAATGACTTATGACAAAACCAGATATGAGAGAAATTTATATAAAGAAAATAAAACTATGAAAATATTATTCTTTGCCGTTATATAGTTCAGTTGTGCTTTATTAATTTTGTGACTAGAATTATAGATGTTGAAAAATATCTGAATGGATCTTTTTCCATGGATAGGCCCATGAAAAAATTATCTATCATCACATATCCATTTAATCTCTTTTCCCCAAACTTTTGACATAATTTCATGAGAGGTAACATGATTATCATTAAAGTGTTTAATAATACTTATAATTAATATTTTAATTAAAATAGAGTTTCCTATGATAACAAGAGTCATAAAGGGTCGAAAACATTCACAAAATCATTCAAAAATAACTAATAAAGACCTACATGGACAAAGATTCTCATTATGCCTATAACTTTCAAGGTCCTAGGTAAATAATTGAGCGCTGAAATTTTCTTTGGATCCCCATACATGATTTCATTAAAATCTATTTTCCAAATTATATGCTTTATTAAACCATAAAATGATATTTTCCATGTTTAAAACCATGAAATTCTCTTCACAAAATGACTTAAATAATTTAAATTTTCTTGGGTAGAACTCAAATGATCTTCTATAAAAAGAGAATTAATCCATCAAAAATTTATAAGAATTCATCTTCCATATCATAGAACATATGATTCATTCACCTTTGAATGTTTATCGATTCATTACACATACAAAAAACATATTCATTTTTTAAAAGGTACCAAATGGACATATGAAATTTGTATTATAATAATCATTTGGGTTTATTGTAATCTGAATGTATCCCAAATTCCGATCCAATAAACTATAGAATTAATGGCATTTTAATTTATATAACCTTTTTTCCTTTAAGGGAAATGAGAAATGATATTTATCAATTTATTTATTTTGGTTTATTTAGTCCATGGATACTTTCCATATAGTGATTGTGAGAGTTTAGATCATTTAATCATCATCATTTTATGCAACTGTAAGACCACCTTTATTTGGAACGACCTGCAACGGGATCATCCAATCACTACTAGAAATTGAAAATATTATTCCAAAGTCATTATTTTTTAGTAAATACTTCTTAACAACCTTATTTATTGGTGGTATGTGTCACTTGTGGGATTGGAATTTAGTTTTTTCAAATTCCTCTTGTAAAATTTTATGGGTGAATAATGTTGTATTTTTCCAATGATGCCCTCCAAATGTAGATAAATTTTATGCATATATATTTTTAGGAAAATAATAAATTTTCCTCTTCTGATGGTGTATTTTTAGAGTTAATAGTTACTGGTATAGATGTAGCGGTCTCTAAAAAATAAGACCATAGTGTACTAGGGAAAGGTTTCAGTTCCAATTTTGGTGGATGAATGACTGAGGGTGTGAAAGGTTTTCTATTATCCATTATAAGAGGTTCTATGTAGTTTACATTTTCAATGTGACATTCCTACTTCTCATTAAGTTGATTTCATCAATTATGGCTTTAATGTCTGTGCAGTTTTGACTTTGTTATGTTGAAAAGAATTCTAGAAATGAGATGAAAAATATATTTTGTTTATTTAATTCTACAGTTTGAACACATATTGTTCAAAACCTACATAGAATATGTTTCTTCCTTTATTTACCATAATTAGTTCCTTCTAGTGAATTGAAATTTTCATCCTAGGATTTTTGGAATATATCCTTCCTCTTACATGTCTAAAATGAGATAGATGATTATAATTATGTAAATTTATTCTATGACTAAGACATCCATGATATTTACTAAGAGAAATATTATTTACTTATTGTCTAATTGGAATGACTCTCTTTGTGGTTTGAGTTCCCCATGTCTGACTATAAATAATACACTAATCTAATTGAGGTTGATTCTAGCTCTTATATCACACATGTCTCTTTTTATGTTACATTATCCTACTGTGCATGGGATTGAGAAAAATCAATGTTATATCATTTTTTGAAATAATTTCTACAAAAAATATTATATAACTCCTCATTTAGTGAAATTTCTCATATTTCATTCATTTTTTATAGAAATTAGTTCTTTATGAAATTTTCATAAAAAGTCGTTAGAGCTTTATATTCATAAAATAGAATGCTGATGTGAATTTTCATGGGAATCTCCAAAAAATTTAATCTATTTTACTATAATCAATAATTGACTATTTATTTTTGAAAAATATAAATGTTTATTATAAGGCAATGGCACAATATAGAAATCTTTTTGGTTGTTCGTGAACAATATTTTTCGTAGAAGGTAGTGATACTACAGGTTTCTCCTTAGTCATTTTTTTCATCATTATTTTCTATTATGGTTTTTTATGATTTTTGGTTTCCTAAATAAAATATTCCCTTGGGTATGTCTCTCTAGTACTAGGTAGAATGCCTGAATATATCTCTAACAAGGTATTTCAGATTGAACCATTTGCTGCTCAAGGATATTTGGAGACACACTTTTATTATGAAATTATTTATGTTACATGGTCTAACTCTAATATTCCTTTTAAAAAATGTATGGATGTATATTTTCGAGTTTTATTTTAAGAGGAATGAATTGTTGTTGATGCCTTAATAGAGCTTGTTAAAACTAATGTTGTGATCTTTGAGGGAATGATTTTTGTGTTATATGATACAATAGTATATTATTAGGACACATTAGTATATTTCCTGGCATTACACGATTCAATAATAGTTCATTACTACTTATTTTATATAAAACAATTGATTAATTTTCTAAGACTGTTGAACTGGAATCTGTTGATAATATTGTTGTTGTTGCTGAAATTTTTGTCTTTTATGATTGTAATTAATGTAATTACAATCATGGATTTTTTATTCCATACAACCAATTGTGATGTCTTGTAATAGTATTGGTACACCACACATTTCAATGGATTGAATTTTAATTATAGGAGTAGTAGGGGTGGTGGAGAAACATGTAGTTGAAAGGAATATAACTTATTTGTTATGGTGTCCTCTTGGGATGCTAGTCGAGTATTTTATTCAACCTAGTGATTTCCATGTACCAGTGGTCTATGATCAATCATATATAGATTGGAAATATGAGTTTATTAATATAAAATTGATCAGCCTTCCTTAATTTTTTCAAACATTAGTCTTTCATCAACGGTGGTATCAACAACTATGTGAGCAGTTGGTTGGATGTCATTATGAAATTTTTGGAGTTTCATGCACATATAGATTTTGTTTTTTGTGTACTTATGAGTTAGTTAGATGGAATGATATCATACCTCCCTTGACAAGAATCAATCAGTTTTCGAAAAACTAGGCATTTAGTTTTATATATTCCATGTACAGATAGGCGGGATGTACGTGTCAAGAAATATCATTGCTAAATTATCCCAACTGAGGATGGACTTAGGAGAACTGATTTTTATCAAAACCATGGCATATTATAGTAGGGAAAAGTGAATGTCCTAAATTAATATAATATTAGATGATACTCCCTAGTTGCGAAATATATCACATAATTCCAGGAAGATAGAGATATATTCATATAGATGTTCATATTGAAATACAGTAAACCAGATCATATTATAGATCATATTAATGAGCTCATGTTTGACCCCCAATGTGTGTAAATAAAAAAGGAGGGCTTATATTGCGGGTTATATCCCCATGGATGATAGAACTCTATGTTTCGTAATGTTTCATTCTTAATTTAATATCTTCTCACCATGTAGTACAATTTTAAATTTTTTTATTATTTGGAGTGTTGGGACCATTACGAGTATAATGGTCAACAATCTCTAAATAGTGGAATTCAAAGATGTACTTTTCGATACAAGATTCATAGATAAGTTTTTCTCATGCGTTAAGTCTCCATGAGTGAGTCAACGATCCCTGATGAATGTATTTGGCTTGGAGTAGAAGGACACATGGAAGTAAAAAAATGAGA
Organism: Viscum album; assembly: GCA_963277665.1. Classification (NCBI taxonomy): domain Eukaryota; kingdom Viridiplantae; phylum Streptophyta; class Magnoliopsida; order Santalales; family Viscaceae; genus Viscum; species Viscum album. The sequence continues at coordinate 1,725,867,064 of OY728119.1, read as the reverse complement.
GGAAAGCATAGAAAATAGAAATGGGTAATAGTTGAGGTAATCCCATGTTCTTTCCATAAGCTTCTCTGTTGTAGAATGTTTTTTAATTTCCTCAAAAATTGAACCAAATTTTTATGTCCCTGAATGAAATGATTAACTCATTCTGGATGTGATCAAAATATAATTATTTTTTACCAACTACAACTGCCTCTATGTCATAGTATAGTGATTGTAAGTGGTCAGTCCCATGAGGATTGATTTTTTCTGGAAGTAAATAAGGCTTTGAACCTTATGTTTAAGAGTCCTCACATGATGGATAGGTTCATGGATGAACTAATGATAAGTCACTGGGCATTAAAATTAGAGATATAATATGTATTTGGATCAAATTAATAGTTCATGATATGATATTATCTTAATCCTAACTTGGTATGGTCTTAAGGTTTAGGATGTGAATCAAAAAAATTACACTAGTTGAATATCTTCAAACAAAGTTGTTCTATATAAGAGGCCATTATTCTAGGATCTGGAGGTAGTGACAACCAATATACATTATTCCTATTTTATAATTTAGAATGTATAATAGTCTATTGGTCATAACTTATTATACTTGACTCAGGTCAAGGTCATTCATTCTAACATCATGTGGTCAGGGTTCCTCAAAATAATTTAATGATATTTTTATTTTACATGATTACTATTATTAGGGTTACCAATATTAGAATTAAAGATTCATTAAAATCATACACCCCTACCCTCGACCCCTAACCGATGTAGTTTTTCACATCATGGAATAATTGTCAACAGTGGTAAATGGATTTAAAACATGTTGATTTTACTAGTAACAATTGAGATTATGAAATTAAATATAATGATTTCCATTATAATAAATATAAAACCTAATTCAATCCCAACATCAAAAAAACAATTACATGAAATATAAATAAGGAATACGCAGTAGGGGTTCGACATCGGTATGAAATTTAGATGGACAACACATGTAACACGGCTTGAAAATGAAAATTAATGAAGAATTGTTTGATAATTTTAATCATTAGTGTTTGAATATATGTATAATATTAATATGAATGGATATTTTATGAGTTAAGAGATAAGGGATTAGAAAATCTGAAATAAAACTGAGAAAGAAAAGAGAAAACATGAAGAGGACTTGAACATTTTTTACACATCATGCTTATTAGAGGTAAATAATCAGAATATTACAAGATGTGTAATGGGTCTTCCGGGTGTGAAATTATTATCCATGAATTTCCTTACAAATTTTGAAAAACATAAAATTATTAGAGTAACATTACAATAAAATCACATAATACTATAAATTTCAAACCATTGAAACATGGTTAAAGTTAATCCATTAAAATTTTATAAACCAATAATAGAGAGTATATAATAAATATTAAAAAAAATTTGACCTTGAAAAACCATGGATCACCATAATCATTGGGAATAAAAAATATCCAAATAAACAAATAATGAGGTAGACCACCATGAATGTTAAAAAATAATTATAAAAAATCTATCAATTCATTGTAATGTGGCTGTATAATGATCAATTAATTTACTAAGTCTGTGTATATATAAATATGAAATATTTAATATCATTTCAAATATGGTATTCTAAAATTTGATCATTGTAAATATGGTAATCGAAAATTATTTCATTGAAAATATAGCCATTGGTTATATAAACAATAGTAATTAAAAATTCATATAACTAAAATTATTAAATTTTAATTAATAAAAATCACAATGAAATAAAAATATGATATTAAAATAATAAAATATATAATTGTGTGCAACATATGAATATTATATCATTATATTTAAAATAAATTTTGATATATTTATAAAAATAAAATAATTATTTTAATAATAGATTAGATAATTATAATTAATAATATAAATAATTAATTTCAATGAATTGTGTTAATGAATATTACAAAAAATGTTAATATTTATTTTTTAAGAAATATATTGGGAGGTATTGCATATTTTACGCTAATAGATTAAATTCATAATATTTAAATTATTGTAAAATAAATTTATTGATTGCATAATTTCAATTAAAAATTTATATTAAATAATAATAACACATAATATTAATAACATCAATTTTAAATAAATGTAGATTATATTTATATTTATTACAATAAAAAGAAATTTATTTATTGTAGAAATTTATTTATATAACAAAAATTAATTTTTTGGATTTATAATTGAATAATTTTTTTAACATGGAGAGATGAAAATTTTTAATAAATATTTATCGATTAATGAATATTTTAAAATATAATTTTTCAAATAACATGAATTTTATTTTAAATGTGTGAATTAATAATTTATGAACGCTTTTTCAACAACAAAAACATTATTTTTTTTTTGTTAAACTATTATTTTAAGGATATTTAATTTAATTTATAATATAATATTTATCATTTTATAATTTATGTTATATATTTTTGTAAAAAAAAATTAATACATTATAGAATTTTTTTATATAATTAATAATGATTATGCTAAAATTTTAATAAAAAAATATTCCAAATTTTAATTTATTAGTTCAATTATTTTTAAAATTATATATTTACTTGTTAGCATAAGGGATAAATTATCTCCATATTGATTTTACCATAATGGATACCAAAATGATAAAATAAATGTCATACAAAAGAGATAAGGGTCAATAACATTGAAAATAGGTTTTAATTGATTTATTTGAGGAGTGTGCTAACCTTATCAATTCTCGTCTATTTAATTTCAGAAAGTTTCTTTATTTTATATAACATTGAATATCAAATATTTAATTATTTTGGGTATTGAAAAAAATGCCACTCCTTTTTCTCATAACAAAAATTTTATCCTCTCCTCACTACTCCTCACAAAAAAAATCATATTTTGAAACAAATATCTAAAAAAACATATTAAATAGTCATATTTCTTTATATAGATCTTCATGTATCCTCAAATGACCATCATTTAATGGGTTTTCCCCCATCATGAAATAGAAAATCCATGTAATGTGGTTTAGATTCTGAAATATTTCTTCATTTTTTTATTTTAACATAAATGAATTTATTATTTCTAAAATTTCATTACATAATCATAAAATGATAAAATAAGTATCATTATTATACTTTTTTTATTTATTCTATATTATTTATCAATATTTCCCTCTTTCGCTAATAAATGATAAAATAACATTTGTGTGTTCATGGACAACCATCTCCACAAAAAATATTGTTTTATTTTTCATAACTAACATAATGGGATGTTTTCAATGCATAATTTTAGAATAATTATGATATTTTTAAGATAAATCACATTATTTATACATTTAAATATGTAATTCATTTATCCATTTTATTGAAAATGACATAATCATATATGTATATGTGGGGACAAATATCTCCATTGGATGATTAATTTCAATATTTTCATTCATCAAATCCTTAAATGGAGGGTACAGATAAATTTTTAGGTGATAATAATTATTTTTATGATATTAGAAATGTTAATGTAAAAACATTTTGATAAAAAAATTAATGGTATGATCAGAAAATGATTATCAATAATTCAATTATTTTAAACAAGCATAGTTTGTGTAAAATTATTAATTCCACTTACATAACACATTTATATCCATTACTTATTATTTTTAATAATTAATATTATGAAATATCAAAAAACACTAAATAACAAAATTATTTTTTTGGTTTCAGGATATTGTTAATATATAACCTCATTATCATACATAAAGCTTTGTACGTTCAGGTTTTTGTCTGTTTGAAAACCTACTAAACAATTATATAAAATTATATAATTGAATATTTTAAAAATTAAATTATTATTTTAATATTATAAAAATATATAAATGACATATTTTAATTAATTATGGAAATTTTATGTCAACAACTATCAAATTAATTATGTAATCAGTCATTGTAGGTTAAAAATTACAAGAAAATTCCATTATTGATTTAATGTTATTAGATAGTGAAAAACATTCATGAAAGGAAATAAAAATAGAATTATTATAACTAATCATCTAAATTTCATATAATTCGTTTTTAATGACAAAATTTTGGTGAATTTTTTAACACGACCATTATTGAAAATATACATCAAAACAATCAATACAATCCGCATCGAACATTTAAAATATGTAATAATTTAAAAGTAAAATAACACAAAAAGTTATAAATTATGTTTATAAATATTCATGCATATAAAAATGGCTTTCAAATTGGTGACTACGTCAATTATGTTCTTTATACAATAGATTATATCTCATTTCACTATGTGGGTAAATAAGGTAAGGGGTTCTATATCTCAAATATAATTTAATCTTTAAAAAATTTTAATGTGCAACAAGACTCTATTGATATGGTGATATTATATAATAACGAATTTATTTTACCATATTCATGTGGAATTAAGATACATATCATCTAAATTTTTCATATTAACTAGGATTGAAAATATACCCAACTTGAAATTAGTTTTGATCTATGTGATACTCAAAATGTAATGGATTATTTTACTAATATTCAAATCCAATGGACATGTTTGATATTTTTCAAGATAATATATATTTTATTGTATATTAACAAAAAAAAATTAATATTAAATTGAATATTTAATTATATTTTCATTTTCATTTCATGTTATTCCATTCAAAATCTATTGATTCGTATGTTACCGATTCTATAAGATATTCACCACCTATATTTTTTATTTATTAGCACGTGTACATTATTATATAGAAATAACATTTCACATATTCATATATCTTACATTTCGGTAATTTTATATTTTATTTCCTCATTTAAATGATGGATGTTTTTTCACAACATCAATAAATTTATTATAGGTAAAATATATTTAGAAATCAAGTTAGAATATTTGTTAGAAAATAACACATTCATAACATTGAATATTTTCTCCCAAATAAATTATTTCCATCCTACAAACTTTATCCTCTAAAAATATGTATAAACATAAGTATTATCCAACTCTAAAATCGTAATAATATTTATCACATTTCAAATAGAGACCAAAATGAAATTTTTATGCATGTTCGAAAGAATGGTATTTTAAAATTTTTCCAATGATTGTTTTTTCTTTTGATAATTTTAAGGCATTTGAAAACATTAATTTTATGATGTACAATTTTCAATGATAAATTTTATATAAACTTTTTAAATTCAAAATTATGATTTTTTAAATTTGATTAGTAATATATTCAATTTGAACATTTGTTTGAAATGAAATCATTTAGAGTTTTCCATAATAACACATTTTCTAGGATATTATTCAATTTATATGAAAAATTTTCTATATGTTTTCAATGTTACTAGAATAAAAATATTTTTTCCTACATATAAAATATATATCATTTAATACGAATTCAATTTATAAAGGATAATTATTAATTACCACATGATTTCTCAAAAACACATTAAAGGATGTTTAACTATCTCATTGTACATTGTCATATCATATGATAGATCAAGGACATTTTTACAAATTTAACAATCCAAATTAATTCTATATATAGATAATATAATTTAAATCACTTTAGTATAAAATTATAATTATTACATTATTATAAATATTAATTATTAGTGTACAACCATCGCATTTCTTTGAATTCTTTTCCTTTGTGAATAACATATTCTTGATTCCTCATATTGAAATGTTCCTTTCATGATACAATACATCAATTGACTAGGAAGAAATATTTTAGTAAAACAGCATGATTTATCCATTGGGTGAAAATATTATAAGACTTACTGTGTATATTTATTTTTTTACCGAAATATTTTAATGATTTAATTATATTCCATTTTATTTTATATAGGTATATCATGATACTATTATTGTTATAATATAGAGTGATTTTATACATATTAATTCAATAGAAAATTATTTTTCACAAAATTCCATTCCATAGATTCTTTTGTATAAGAATAATTATTGATTTGACTATGTAACTCATTTGTTTGGATTATGAAGGATGGGGTTTTATAAAACAAAATGATGTATTAGTTAATATTTTATATATCTAGAGACTAGAATTAATATATACCTTTTTTGTTTCTACATATTTTATACATGGATTGTGTATGTCCTGAATAATATTTTAACAATCGTAAATTATTTCATAAATTTAAATGGGGTTTCATAATAATATGCTTATTCTCATATATATTTCATGCCCTCATGGATCATTTTGGATGACTGGATATCTTGATGGATTATTATATTATATAATTTAGTATTCTATATTTAACAACATATGTTTTGATGGGTATGATTTTGATATGTAAGTTGATTATTTGGAGATGATAATAATATTCTCACTTATGTTCTTTGATTATTATCTATTATGTTTACCATAATACTACATATGATCTAACCCACTTAATTTTTTCCTATTTCCCCAGCTTATGATGATAATAAATTGATATAATTTATAGAAAAGTTTCTTACATAGAGAATATACTGGAGATGTTGAAGACTAAATATGGATTATGAGGTTTCTATCATTAATAGAAAAATTTATATTAGTTAAAACAAAATGTTTTTGGTTAGTTAATTTTTTTCAAAACTAAAGGAAAATTTATACCTAAATGTACATGGTAATCAATTTTAATGGATTTTTTCCTATTACTTTGGTAATAACCATAAAATCATCTCATATATTTTATTATTGGTTTTTTTGTGTGGCATAGTTAACTGTGTAGAATTTCATGATAACAATCGAGAATAATATATGAGTTATAAATTTGAAATTTTTTAGATAAGTAAAGTTTGGTTATAATTTCAAATGTATAGATAACCCTTCATTCCATTTGAGATAATATTTTAGAGGTTTGTATCATATAACATTATTCAACACCATATGGGTATTTCTAAGATTTATTTCAATGTATAGGATAAAATTATGACATTTCTATAATATATAGTTTTCTGTTTATCAAAGAGGGTGTATCCCTATCAATATGATTGATAGTTTCTGTAGGCCTTAAGACACTTGTACATAGGGGAAATAATACCACAGAGGGAATATTGAGAATTGAGTCAATTGTGACGTGGTTATTGAAAAAATATCTTAAATATACATATATCTAGACACTCTTGAAATGTATGTATTGGTTAATCAAATTATATTTTTCAAACATTATAAGTGATTGATTTCTTTGATACTTTTTTTGATTATGTTATGATTCATTAGAAAATAAAATGTAAAATATCCTAAGTAGAACCAAAAGAGTTATTAGATTATCCATATGTCATATTGTTAAAATGAACGAATCATAAGATGAATTGAAGGTTTCATTAGTTATGGTATCATATAAATTATATTTAATTTTAATATATTCCTATTATTTTGAATATTTGAATAAAAATATTTGTTTTAGAACATGGTTGAAACTGGATTACAAAGATAACACTAATAAAGTTAACTATCCAAAAAAATATGTCTTATAAATGAAAATAAAGAATATGTAAATGGTAAATAATAATAGGCTATTATCATGATTATAGATATTAGTAGTTTCCCAGTTATATATAATCTTTTGAGGTTGATGCGATGATAAAAATTAATTTTTTTAATCACATATATATTTTTAGTGAGTAATTTTTAATAATGGTATTTGGGTATATTCTAAAATTGATGAGGATAATATATAACATCTAATAATTATTTCTCAATATAACTTATTTGATGGTAAAATATATTACATTAAATAAATAATCATGAAAGCATATTATATTTCAAGGAAATATTTTTGCAGTCAACTATAGTGGATGACATTATTGTTTTAGGAATAACTCTTCAGATTAATATAACAATCATTTTCTAGATAATAAATGGTTGAATGATTTTTAAATAATGTGAGTTAGGAATTATTCGAATTGATTATTGATTTAAATAAAATATATTCCATATTTTTATTTTTTTGAATATTATAAATTTTTTAGGATTATGAAATATATATCCAGTTAATGGCCATATGGAATCGTTATTAATACATTTTATGTTTATAAATAGAGTTATTGTTGGAGGAATAAATAATATCAAATCAGCTTAATTTCAAGGAGTTTCAAATGGTTTTAGTATATTTATTTTAGGAAAAATATATGATTTGGTTATATAAATACTATGAGACATGACTTTATGAATGATAAATTTTTTTGGAAGAAAGGTATATGTCATTTTATAGTATATAATATCTCAATGCATGTTCATTTATAAGAAATATTATTAAAATTATGATATATTTTTCTATTTTTTAAATGAATTAATATTTAATTGAAAATAATCCCTTTGACTTATTAATTAATCAAAAAAAATTTCATTCATTAGTGTGACACTAAAAAAATATCTAATAAAAAAAGTCTTGCACACTATCGATTATAACTCATTAAGGATAAAATGCATCGATTAAATGTGCAAAATTAAATTGGAGTGAGTAGATAAAAATGTATAAAATATTCATGTCTATAAAATCCCTCATATCTACTTCACTATTGAGTATCACCATCATTAAAAAAATATGAGGAAGATTATCATGAAACAAGAATTCATTGTAAAAATTACATTATATTTTATAAGATCAATACCATGAAAAGTGAGAGTTGTATGAATGAATAATTTACTAATTCAATATATGTAAGAATGAAATATGGTTCTAATAAGTATCATTGATTAATATATATTTTAAAACAAATATTTGATAATATGTTCATTGGAGATATATAAAACATGTATATTTATTTCATGGATTACATTCTTTTAAATTTAAAATTAGACAACTCACAGTGAAATTAAAATATTATAACTATTTTTAAGATATTTTAAAATAAATGTGTTTCATATATTGATAAATATAATTATTATTGAAAATGATATGATATATGTATATCATAATTTAATATCAAATGATTATTAATAATTTTTTTTAAAAAAATAATATTAATAAGGGTATGGTTTTAATAGTATTTTGTATAAAAGTATTATTTTTTCTAAAAAACCATTTCAAAAGGTATTTTATATTTTATCATATTATAACTAATAGAAAACATATAAAATAGTATATATAAAATGACAAATATTATCTTTTTTGTTAATTATTAATATCATGTAACAATAACAATAATAACACTAAATGTTTACAAACATTATTATTTCAATAAATGCAGGTTTTTATTATATTTTGAAATTTATTTTAGAAGATAGATATAAATATACTGAAAAAGTAAATTCATAATAATAACATAAATTCTTATATATAATTTCTAAATTATATATAAATTATTTTTTAATTTCATAAATACAATATCATTTAATTGAGAAGTGAAAAATATAGTTTTTGAAAATAAAAAGTCCTTTATCACATATGTATGTATTTTCAATTTCTGCAAAAATAATAAAGAAATATATATTCTAAGTGTATCATTATAACATTAAAATTTTATTTTTAATTTAAAAAATAATAATTTAAAAATAATAATTTATGTTATATATTTCAATAAATTGATTTTAAAAAATTTTACTTTTATCAATTAAAAAAATTAATTTTTATCAAATTTTAAAAAATAAGGAAAAAAATTATAATTTTGAATCATTATATAAAATTTTAATAACAATACCATTTTTATTATTGGGTGTAAATAATTAACTAATTTTCCAAACCTGCATAAAATTATGGGAACCGAAATCATAAAACATTGTATAACATTAGAAGTTAATGTATAATCTTATTAAAAACATGTTTTGTTTTAATGGTTGATGATTCGATCAGAATTATATCCAACTATATATTATTTCACTAATTTGGAGACATCTCCCATTAGAGTGAGTGTCCATTATTGAATTGGTTCTGGTATTTACAAAAAATACACACCATAGTTTTAAATGTGGATATACTCTCCTAAATTCCCCACACATGAATAACCTGATATAACATTATAATATATTATAAAATCTATCAAATAAAATACAAGTACCCTTTTTAAATTTTTAATTTTAAATAAAATTATATAATTATTTAACTCAAATCATAAAAGATATATCCCAAATGTTGACATGTATATTTTTAAAATTCCTTTCTTTATTTCTTTTTTCCGAATACGAATTAATTATAGGTTAAAATAATTTTCATCACATAAAGATTATAACATATGTATTATTATTATGAAGGCATTTAGTTATTATTTTAGAAAAATTATACACAATTTTTCATTTCTTGAGGAAAAATTAAAAATTACATTTTTTGTGTGGGGACTACCACCTTCACAAAATTCTATGTTTTTTTATCCACTCTCTATGTGTGATAATGACGTATATTAAAATAAATATTCATGATAATGATATATTAGTTTAGATTCTCCTAAAAAAACGTATTATTAATTTATCACATTCTTCTAAATATGAAATCATCAACTTTGTTTTGATGTGTTCCACAACACCCAACAAATGATTCATTTATGATTTTATTTTCATAATCCCATTAAATGGGTGGTAATGGAAAAAAATTAGTTTATAAATATAATTTTCATTTAGTAAATTTTTTTCTAGTATGAAATATTGGTAAATCTATTATTTATTTGATTACAAAAATACTATCAATAATTCAATCATTTCAAAAATAGTATTTAGAGTAAAATCATTAAATCAAATTACGAAATATTTCAATATATATTACTTCTGGTAAAACATAATTTATAATAATTATGGATCACACTAATTAAAATTAAATGACTCATTTATTCCAATTCTATACTGTAATTACATCTAAATATCTTCATAATATTTAATCATGTATTTTATGTAAATGTTTGCAACGTTTTGACCACCTACATAAAGAATTCTATCAAATTATAAAATATTTGATTATGAATACTTATTAAATTTTATAATACTACATAAATATGTATTTTATTTTATGTTATGGTTTCTGAATGATATGTCAATACATAACTATAAAATTATCAAATCACCCATTATAGGTTAAATATCAAAGGAAAAAACTGATTTTGTATTTCATCCTCTCAGATAATGACAAATGTAGAAATGAGAATAAATATGATATTCATAAATAATTAAATTTCTTACATAATGAAAAATATAATATATATTGATGATGGAAATTGGGATATTAACTAAAAATAACACCATTATTCCTGAACATGACCAAAAAGAATAACATTACCCACACACGTAATCAAAAATATGTAAAAAAAATATTGGATAAATGTAGAGTATAATTATAATTAAAGTTTATAAAATTTTATGGTTATATAAATCGTTATAAAAAAATTCATTAAAATATTTATGTTTTTATACTCAATCATATAGTTTATTATTGAATAAAGGAAAAAATAATATCAAATTTAATTTATGGAAATTTATTACAAAATTGTATCCATTGTAACATTAATAATATCCTATTAGATAATAAAAATTTTATTTTTACATATTCATTGAAATTAATGATATGTGTTTCATACTTTTTTTATAATTTAATTTTTGAATATGATATTAAACATAATAGTGGTTTTGATAAAAATTTAACTCAAACTATATGGTGTTCCTTGTCACATTTTTAGCACTATGGACATGTTTGGTATTGTGAAACGAAATTTTATTCATATTGTACATTCACATCGCAATTAAATTCAAATATGAATATATCTTCTATTTAATTATATTTTAATTCCCATTAAATGATATTCATAAATTTCTATTTAATATATTATCTTTCTAATTTCATAGGTGTTCATCAACTCAGTTTCAGATCCATAGGCTCATAAAAATAATTACATGATTTTATCATTACTGATTTCACTAATCCGACCATTCCCCTATATTATATTTTTTTCTCTAGGGAATAATTTTCTACATTTTTGTAATATTATTGTAAATTTTTTCTAAAATATATGGGTAATATTATTAACTATAACTACCATTTTAACCAATGAATATTTAAAAAATAGTCCAATATATCTTTCATTCTAATGGTCTCCTCCCTATTTGGAAATGACAATATTTATTATATTCTATGATTCCTGTAGTGACCTTAAATTTTATCAATGCAAATTCTCATGGTGTAATTAAATGTATTATTATTAAAAATGGTTATTTGAAACATATTCACTTCCTTGGTTTTATGTTTTTCTATTTTAAAATAACATTAAGTTTTGTTACCATTTGTAATAAATCTCTTGAATTGTTATCACATGATTAGTATAAATATATGGCATTAAGAAATCCAATTTACTCAGAAAAAGGAAGCAATGACCTAATCCAATACATATTCCCCATTAAAGTCCATTTTTAGGATCTTGGAAAGGTGGTGGCATCATTAATATTCACTCTTGACCAATACCAATCCATGCATCAACACATTTTACTCTAACGGAACCGCCTATGGGAGAAGTGGATGTTGATAAGGATTAAAACCCAAGTGATGTTATTCGAGCCAACCCAAGAATCTGTCTCTATCACACACCTTATCCTTTGGTTTTATGATGGTATCATAAGGGGTTATGAAAGAAGGAATTATCTCCGTGATTATGTTCATTATTGTATTACATAATAAAGAATATACATTCATTTTATTATTGTTACATTTTAAATTGTTTTTAAAAAATAAATTTATTTTTTTCATATTCATCAAATGGAATTTTTATATATAAATTCATTGATTTTTAAATTAATTAATTATTAAATATAATATTATTATAATTAAATAACTTTTATTAAGTATAATTGATCTTATAAAATTTATGAATACGATTATAATTTTTATTAATATTTAAAAGCAGTTTTTTTCAAAACCCATTAAATTCTAGTAAATATTAGTTTTTATTTTAAAAGATAAAATTCACATATATAAAAAATTATTTGGAAAAAATTAAATTTTTTTTTGGAATTAGGACATCAAAATTATCCAACAATGATTTTTTTGTAATTTTCTGAGACAATCAATTTTTTGGGCATAAATTAAATACCATTTAAATATATAATGCGTTTTATGACATCATAATGACCCATTAGTGATGCAATAATATACTATAAACATTATTTTGTGACAATATATGTCTTACCATTAAAATAATGTGATTTTAGTTTTGTTTGATTTATTTTACAATTCCTTAATAAACCATCCAATACATATAAAACAATTTAGCTTCTTAAATTGATTTCTTTGAGAGTATGACACTACTCCACATAAGCAACCCTATTATATAATAAGTTCGTACAATGGAATTATAAAATAATTTTTTACACAAACGTTTCGCAAAAACCATTTGAAAAAACAATTTGATGGTTGGTAGTTTTAATTAGTTTATTCTGTGGTGTCCCAAACCTAAATATTAAAGAATCCCCCTCCATCCTTATATAAACCCACCCAAACTCCCACTTTATCTTCACTAAAATACATTGGAGTACGTTAAAGCTCTTCCCACCTATCTATATAATCCTTACAAGGTGCCCAAGCTCCCAATATGCCTCTCTTAAGCATCTGCCAAGCCTTTGGGACCACACATCAAAGTAAGGGATTACTTCCTTTCTTATTTTTATCCAAGTTACGTTATGTTGTAATACCCTATTACATTAAATTAAAAATGTTGGGGTATGGCTTATAACCTCCCTTATATTCCCCTAATTATGTTTTAAATTATGAGAGTCCTATTTCTCTCTCATTAATTCCCCCTATGTACACATGTTACTATGCCAAAATTCTATAAGAAATTTGTCTCTCCTCATTTATAATCAAGAAATTATTTTATATTGTGTATTTAAATTCAATTACATATGTTGGGACATGTATCTATATGACCCCATTACTATCAAATTCATGTACATATTATGAGTAACCCTTTTCTATCTCATCAACCATTTTTATGAATTCGTATCTCACGCTGTTACACAGATGAAATTGCACAACGATTTCCAAGATAATGTAATTGTGTTGTGAATACAATACCCATTTATCTATCAAGGGTATTCACCTTTATGAAAATTTAATTATTGATTATAAAGGTTCATTTATGTATTAAACATACCTTTATCCTAGAATAAATGATGATGAATTATTCAATGTTGTATGATTAATTTGGCACACTTATGCGTGAAAAGAAATATTTACGAAGGGGGTTCCCTAAAAGCACTTCAATGCATTGGGTAAATATTAGTATCATTATATTTCATGTTAAATGATTATTTACTCATTATAATTTATGTTAGATGAGGATTTACTAATTTTAATTCATGTTAAATGTGGTTTTACTCATTCTCCATGTGCAATGAGCCTTGGCTCATGCTAATTCCATGTTAAGTGTTGTTGCCACATTTCCATGTTATGTTAATCATGATATATCATTCCATTATGTTCATAATTATATTATGTTCCATTTTTATTCCCTTTTCCTAACATGTATTTTATTATTCATTTTATTCCTTGTTTACACCCTTACTGGGCTTTATAGCGAACCCTTTTCACATGTATGTCTTCAGGTTATCCCATGCAATGCTAAGTATGAGGGAATGTCATGGTTATGTAAAGGAGGTCTTCAAAAAATATGTTATGGGTTTTATGTTTTCTATTTTTATGTAATGTTCCAAATCCCCAAATACACTATACCTCTCAATCATCCATGTTTTATTAAGTGTATTGTTAATGTAATAAATCATGTTTAAATGTGTAATAAAAAGTAGGGTTGTGATAGTTGGTATTAGAAGATAGGTTTAGTTATTTTTTGGATTAGGATTATAAAAACCTAATGAAGATTTAGATACCAGACTAAGTATAATTAAAACATCCCTAAATTTTGGGGAGTATTGTGTATGTGGTTTGTCAAGAAAATACATCCCTGTCAGGATATGAGCATGTATAGGAGGATCTGGCACAAATTTACCTAGGAATGAAAAATCCGACATGGAGTTTCGTCCTTCACCTGGGGTATCCTGGTACACAACAATGGGAATTTCTGAAATCTTTGTTGTGACACTCTCAGGGGATATGCATCTGTAAATTCACATGATTAGTATGAACAATTATTAAGGGATTTAAGAAAATTACCCTAAGAATATATGTTAGAAAGTAGATCACAGTTAACATAGATTAGAGCCTATAGATTCATAGGTTAAGGAAATAAAATTATTTATAATTCATCTGGTTTTTCCTTGGATTACATTTATTTTATTCCCCTAATGTTCCTTTTATTCCATCAAATGGTCGGTAATATGGGGACTCGGGCAAACAACTGATGCGAAGACCAATGTGATGAATGTTCTAATGAGATGCCCAATCTAATGGGAGTTGGAATATTGAAATTTTTCATGATATTATTTCAGTTAACTCATGATTTGAATAGGAAAATGGGTCAATAGAAACATTCAATCCCCCATAAGAATGAAAAAGTCACAATAGATTGATTTATGAGACATTGACCAGCTACTTTTAATGGATCATCTGATCCCTCAATTACCGAACTATGGATCAACTCCATTGAAAATATCTTCTCCATCATTCAATATTCTAAAAAAAGATTAGGTTCATTTGGGTGCTTATCATATGGAGGGAGAAGCTGATCAATGGTTGGAATTGATAAAAAATACAAAGCCTGATGAGGATATTGAGGAGTTGGAATGGAATTATTTCTGGAAAATGTTTTTTGATAAATATTTCCCGCACACCCTCCGAGGAAAAATTCACAAGGTTTTAATGATATACCTTAATCTTTGTTGTTACACCTAAATGAAATGATGATCGCTTATTTGGTGGGTTAAAACATAGACTATAGAATGACCTGGAAATCAATGACTTCGATAGCTCGACATAAATTATCTTATGTTCCCTCAATGTCAAAATGTAGGTCAGTGAATCATAGAGGTATCATGGGGATAAGAAGCATAGGGTGGAATTCAATTTTTGTGTTCTTATAGATAAAATAAATACTAGTAATAAAATAAACCACCCCACTTTCCAATGGTGTGGAAAGAAGAATGTAGAGACCCGTATCTTATCGTACATGGACATTACATTACATTTGCGGAATACTTAGTACATAACAAAAACACACACTAAAGGATCGTAATAGTTTAGTGTCTTTGGAAACTCGGAACGTAATCTTCTAATCGTGGTGAATGTTCTACAATATCTCCCATAAAGGTCATCCCTTTTTTTTTACCTAAAACCTTTCTTTATATCCTGGGGAAAAGAAAACATAAAAGGGTGAGCTCAAATGCTCAGTAAGGGTATACAAAAGAAAAATCAATCACATAATATTCATAAGAACATAACTTTTGGAAATCTTAACCTGCAAAAGAGAGCATAATTTCATAACATGGGATAAATCATAGAATTGAAAATGAGATCCCCAAAATCATAACATAAAACTTGAAACTTTGTGGCATGCACAAATAATCATGGAAAATCATTTCTTGTTAGTCATGACTCATTGCCAAGACTATCTTAGTGGACAAAGTCCCTTTCTGAACCGAGTTCACTCCTCGTTTCAGTCCTGTATCACTGAACCGAAATAACCTTCCCTTCCAGCCATGTCTATCTCATGAGATATAAAATCTTTACCCAATGCATTGGAGGGAGATATAGGTCCCACCCATCTTATAATGAATCCTTTCTTATGTGTGCCACATAATCATAAAACATACATCATCGCATAACACATGTAACAAAAATGGCATTCTTGAAACATCATGACATCATAAATCAATTCATATAAGATAAAGGAATTCATAAACCTAATTCCATCACAACATAGTCAAATCAATGTAAAAATATGGATAGAAACAGAACCCTTTATTATCTTAGATGGAAAATAATTTTGATAAAACACTTGAATTGAATTCTTGAGGAAAATATCCTTTCTTCTTCAAAATCAATTTCTTTTCTCAAAACATCATGCAATTTTAAAAGAAAGAGATTTTATTGAAAATATTCATGAAATATTTTGGAGGAACCTTCATGAAAATAAGGCTTTATAAAACCGTAAAAATCCGTTCATGCCGTTTAAGTTAAAAGAAAACATTCTTCGTACTTTTGTCGGAAAAGTCAAAAAGTACCTCGTACGAAAAACGACAAAAGATTCCTTTCATTTCTTTTACTAAAAACTCACCGAAGGGTAAAAATGGGTTTTAAACAATTGTAGGTGGATGGAAATAATATTACATATTTATGAAACATGGATGTGGATGATAAAATACACCCCAGTAAATACTTACGAATAAACAATCTCGGATAAAAATGAGATTGTGATATTTCCCTTACCTTAGGTCCGACTTGCTTTGTAAGTGTCCGAACCTCCTGTATAATGATTTAAATCATGTTATTGACTTATTACAGAATCATATTCATTGTTATGATATCATATATGGTTCACTTATGACATTATATTACCCGTTCTTTTGTAAATTCCATGTTAAAGAAGCGTTTTGGGTAAAATCGTTTCATTTATAGTAGGTGTTTTGACTTGTTGTTCTTGACATCATTATTACTTATATCATGATTTACTTACTTCCAGAATATAAAATATGATTTATATATCATATATATTCAGTATATATATATATATATATAATAGGTAGATAAATAAAATGAAAAACACCGTTCATGGAGACGGTAGTCCGTACGTACGCATGAACGCTGTTTTCCTTTCCTTATTGTCTTGAAATGGAAGTAAGTAGATGACATACATATGTATATATATACATAAATCCAGTAGCTTTATAATGTCATATATTTCATTATTATTTCTTATATATACTTAATAATCATTCTTAAATGGTTAACATGGAGAATGAATCTCATCGCGTCGTGGAGACGGTATTCCGTACGTACGCACGAGCGATGATATCATTTCTATAAATATTGAATTGAATTGGAGTGGATTATACAATATATCAGAATCAATATGATGTTGTAATAACTATGTATAGTTATTCTTTACACCATTATACCCATCCATGTAAGGTGGTGGTGGAAAATAGATTACACCACGGCGTGGAGACGGTATTCCGTACGTACGCACGCGCGGTGATTTCTTTTTCCGTAGGATGGATAGATGGTGAAATAGGGTTGTTTCATACTTATAATAACATATCAGTATATGAGTGATACTGATGTTATTACTTCATAATGAAACAACCTAAGAATAAGAAGTGGAAGAAGAAATAAAGATGAAAGAATTGGTAACGGTAATTACCTCTTCTTTGAAGCGCCTTTTTGAGACCTCCTCTTAGGGCACTAGAATTGGTCTTTGAGGAAGACCAGAACCTCTAGGATGTTTCTAGGGAAGTGGAGAAGAGATTTTGGCAGGGGTTGGCCGAACATTAATGCTCAAATTGGTGTGAGGAGGAGGGGGAGGAGGTGTCCTTTTATAAGGGAGGAGAGGGGCACCTTAGGAATATCTCAAAATATTATTTTATATTAAAGTCAAAATCGGTTTATAATGGTTCCAAAGGGTCTTATTTAGAAGCTAAAGTGGGGATGGGTCTAAATAATATCAACCAATAGAATTTAGACAAGTTTAGGATATTATTTTAACCTTATCAATTAGATTTAACTCTAAGATAAATAATTTAACTTTTACCGTGTCTTTTTGTTTTCTTTCACTATATGGTTAATACACTTCCTATAACATGCCAAACGAACCCAAAATTGTATATTATTAATAAATATATCCTTATCTAAGTCATTTGGCCGAACCTTAGATTTTTAGGGATAAAATAACAATTAATAATATAATATTTGATTTAAAAACTATTTTGTGTCAATTTTGACACTATTTGATATATGATTTTTGTGAAAGTCATAACAGAATTAAATGTTCGAACCAAGTTGATTAAATAAACATTAATATATCATAGTAACCTAGAAAATTAGTGGAATTCATAAAAATTCTCAAATTACATTTATTTTTGTGTTTATAACATCAATTATGTCAATATTTCATTAATAAGATAATTACTGCATCATCGTTGTGTCATAAATAAATTAAATTATTTTATGTCTAAAAATTACAAATTAAATACCATCATGTAGGAAATCTTTTTAGCTTTCTAATGAATATTTACAATCGAATTTATCTTATGTATAACCCCATATTAAAAATTATTTACTTATTACACTTTGATTTTAACTATTTTAACCCTTCTTTAAATAAATTAATAATAAATGTCCTAATCTAATCCAAGTGGGCCTAAATGGTCATATTTTATTCCTAAGTTTGTTTTTGGTCTAATTACTCTTGTCCAATAGAATTAGGACATGTGTTAGGGTAATATTAATATCATATTTACCCTTAGTTACCCTATTTACTATTAACCGTGGTAAAAAAAGTAAAAAGTTACTATTCACCAAATAATTATTTTCATCTCATTGAACCACATTTTAGTCCTTGATATTAACCGTGTCTCTCGGATTTTCGAAATTCCATTCACAAAAGCGGTAAAATTAAGTTTTATGAAAAATTCAGTTTTTAACCTACCACTTAGTAGTTTCACTATTCATCAAAAATTGATGTTTTTCAGAACAATGCCAAAATTTCATCCCAAGCTATATTTCATATTCCGAATTCAAAAATGAAGTCTATTTTACCAAATTCATAACATAAAAGTTGCATTAATTAATTTTATAATTAAATCCCGCTGTTAAAACAAATAGCATGTTTTTAAGAAACAATATCTATCAAAAGATTGACACTTGTTTATGTCTAGTTTAAATGTAAAATTACATACAATGACCAACATTGTATTGAATTGTAAAAATATATTCTAAATATACTTTAAAACCACTCAAATTAATAATTTATCACTATTAATTATTTCGATTAAAAAAGTTGTTTTTAATTAAAATTTAGTAATTTTCACTATTCATCAGAATATGAAAGTTATCCGAAAAGTACCAAAATTTCACCCTAAGCTAATTTTGATATTACGAATCCAAAAATGAATTCCATTTTGAAAAATAAAATTTACTAAATTTCAAAAAGTGGTTATTACTATTCATAACGGCTAGTTTTTAATAATATCTTAATAGCATATCGTTGTTTAGCGAAACTCGGTGTTGCGTACAACACACGCTATCGAGGAAGGTTGTGATTGCGTGTAATTCAAGCCAGGTCAGAGTAGTGTATTGTGAGAGATCCTTTTGGTGTAGAGTATAACACAAGACATTAATAAAATTAAAAAAATATTTTTCATAAAATCTCGGGCTGTTACATTCTACCCCCCTTAAAATGAATTTCGCCCTCGAAATTCGTCGGGGTTATAAATGGTTTACTATTCGAAAGTTTCTTTAATAGAAACCCACATCGTAAAAAGGAATACCAAAACTTGTCTTCAAAAACTAAAGTATGAAATGTAATGATTACCCAAATAAACTAATCACTGGGTTTCCACATAGGTGAAAATATGGATATGGAAGAGAAATCTAACCATCATGTTCTGATGGAGAGTGGTAGAGAACATGGCTATGAAAAATCCAGTAATCACAAATCCATAAATTTGTGACGATCTATGGTACCATCTGAATCATCAGGTATAAGATCACTAGGACAACATTTTTGCTTTTCAAGATCATTTCCCTAAAGTTGAAAATTTGAATTAGAATAAATACTTACTTTATTTTGGTACAGTCGCACTATTGTTCGTGCCTTGAACAATTTCCACTTCATCTCTTAAATAAATGAAGTTGAATTTGTTATTCGTGAAGTGTTAGCAGATCATGTGATAGAATGACTGGTCATTCCATCTGTCTCAAACAAAAGGTTTGAAAAGTTTTAAGTTCATCTTATGGCTAGATTAATTGTATATGGTTCCAAAAATGAACTTATACTTCATATATCATACCGCTTAATAAAATAAAACTAGCTTCTACTAAACAGGGACTTCCTGTAGGTCAGTGGTAGGCGATAAAGGCCAGTCGCACTTCGGTTGTGGGTTCGATTCCTACAGCCTTGTCCGAAGCGATGGGCTGTCGCCCGTCCTGCAGGTTGTCCTTTTTCTAAAACTATATTACTATAACATCCCATAATATCGAAAAACTTCTTTCCTTATGTCCAAAATAATCCATTCCAATCTTTAGTCCTATCCATAATGCTGCAGTCCATTCTCATAACATAGTGAAAACGATTACCAGAGATTTAATACCATCGTTGATCCCCATATATCATAAGATATATCATGTTGGACACATTCCAAACATTCAAAGGCCTTAATCTTGTACTCTCTTGAATACCCATTGAACCTTAGTGAAAACTTGAATGCAGTTAAAAGATAACACTTTCCACATACCAAAATCCTCAAAATTCTATATACTCAAACCATGATATCACTTGGTCCTTATATCAATCATGAGCTCATGAATACTATCAAACATTTAATTTTCTCCTTATCCCTTCATTATGCGCATATCATCTACATTCCAAAAATATCTGAATAACCTTCATGGATACTGGTAACATTAATCATATACTTTCAAAACACAAGGAAAGTCAACAGTGTAACAATCCATAGATGTCTCTTTATTCCAAAATTACACATGATAAACATGTAATCATGCCACTACATTCTCAAACCATTGACCGAGCTTCAAAAATTCTTTCATCTCACATATCATTTGTAGTCTCTTCATCATCATCCACATAAATACTACCCATATGACCATACTGATTCTCTTCATGAGTCTTTCCCTTAGGGAATTTGTTTGCATAATGCCCATACATTCCACATTTAAAACACTTAACCATTTTTGATGTCGTAGCAATACCATTATCCTCATCCATGGTGTTAACCGACCCTTTTCCTTTGCACTTACTTGCTTTGTGTCCTTCTTTTCCACACCCAAAGCATCTTCCAGTTCCCTTGAAACATTCTCCTTGATGCCTCTTCCCACATGATTTACATAGGGGAAATTGAACTTTCTTTCCTCTATGATCATCATGGAACTCCATCTTTCTCTTATTAGTCGAGTCAGGAAACTTACCAAATTTTACTTTGTTGATCATGTTGTGAGATTGTTGATTCGGCATAATAATGATGTTTGGACATCCAAATCCCATTTCATTTGGTTGCTCATGAAGAATATCATTCCATTGTCCATCATATCCTCCATTATTGTGAATCATCTTGTTTCCAGCCATTTTCTAAAACCCAAACAGAATAATGTTAGATGCAAAAATCGTAATAAAGGGGGAGTAACTTAAATATCTATCATCTTTGGTTTAATCTAATATCGTTACCATATTTCTAGAACTACATCCTATACGTATACTTATCCTTAGGGGCATCCCTAGACATACCATAGAAATATCTCTAGGGATCTCACTAACGTTTTCGCATCCTAGTTTCCAAAGGTTGACTAAACCTTTCCTCTGATACCAACTGTAGAGACCCGTATCTTATCGTACATGGACATTACATTACATTTGCGGAATACTTAGTACATAACAAAAACACACACTAATGGATCGTAATAGTTTAGTGTCTTTGGAAACTCGGAACGTAATCTTCTAATCGTGGTGAAAGTTCTACAATATCTCCCATAAAGGTCATCCTTTTTTTTTACCTAAAACCTTTCTTTATATCCTGGGGAAAAGAAAAAACATAAAAGGGTGAGCTCAAATTCTCAGTAAGGGTATACAAAAGAAAAATCAATCACATAATATTCATAAGAACATAACTTTTGGAAATCTTAACCTGCAAAAGAGAGCATAATTTCATAACATGGGATAAATCATAGAATTGAAAATGAGATCCCCAAAATCATAACATAAAACTTGAAACTTTGTGGCATTCACAAATAATCATGGAAAATCATTTCTTGTTAGTCATGACTCATTGCCAAGACTATCTTAGTGGACAAAGTCCCTTTCTGAACCGAGTTCACTCCTCGTTTCAGTCCTGTATCACTGAACCGAAATAACCTTCCGTTCCAGCCATGTCTATCTCATGAGTTATAAAATCTTTACCCAATGCATTGGAGGGATATATAGGTCCCACCCATCTTATAATGAATCCTTTCTTATGTGTGCCACATAATCATAAAACATACATCATCGCATAACACATGTAACAAAAATGGCATTCTTGAAACATCATGACATCATAAATCAATTCATATAAGATAAAGGAATTCATAAACATAATTCCATCACAACATAGTCAAATCAATGTAAAAATATGGATAGAAACAGAACCCTTTATTATCTTAGATGGAAAATAATTTTGATAAAACACTTGAATTGAATTCTTGAGGAAAATATCCTTTCTTCTTCAAAATCAATTTCTTTTCTCAAAACATCATGCAATTTTAAAAGAAAGAGATTTTATTGAAAATAGTCATGAAATATTTTGGAGGAATGTTCATGAAAATAAGGCTTTATAAAACCGTAAAAATCCGTTCATGCCGTTTAAGTTAAAAGAAAACATTCTTCGTACTTTTGTCGGAAAAGTCAAAAAGTACCTCGTACGAAAAACGACAAAAGATTCCTTTCATTTCTTTTACTAAAAACTCACCGAAGGGTAAAAATGGGTTTTAAACAATTGTAGGTGGATGGAAATAATATTACATATTTATGAAACATGGATGTGGATGATAAAATACACCCCAGTAAATACTTACGAATAAACAATCTCGGATAAAAATGAGATTGTGATATTTCCCTTACCTTAGGTCCGACTTGCTTTGTAAGTGTCCGAACCTCCTGTATAATGATTTAAATCATGTTATTGACTTATTACAGAATCATATTCATTGTTATGATATCATATATGGTTCACTTATGACATTATATTACCCGTTCTTTTGTAAATTCCATGTTAAAGAAGCGTTTTGGGTAAAATCGTTTCATTTATAGTAGGTGTTTTGACTTGTTGTTCTTGACATCATTATTACTTATATCATGATTTACTTACTTCCAGAATATAAAATATGATTTATATATCATATATATTCAGTATATATATATATATATAATAGGTAGATAAATAAAATGAAAAACACCGTTCATGGAGACGGTAGTCCGTACGTACGCATGAACGCTGTTTTCCTTTCCTTATTGTCTTGAAATGGAAGTAAGTAGATGACATACATATGTATATATATACATAAATCCAGTAGCTTTATAATGTCATATATTTCATTATTATTTCTTATATATACTTTATAATCATTCTTAAATGGTTAACATGGAGAATGAATCTCATCGCGTCGTGGAGACGGTATTCCGTACGTACGCACGAGCGATGATATCATTTCTATAAATATTGAATTGAATTGGAGTGGATTATACAATATATCAGAATCAATATGATGTTGTAATAACTATGTATAGTTATTCTTTACACCATTATACCCATCCATGTAAGGTGGTGGTGGAAAATAGATTACACCACGGCGTGGAGACGGTATTCCGTACGTACGCACGCGCGGTGATTTCTTTTTCCGTAGGATGGATAGATGGTGAAATAGGGTTGTTTCATACTTATAATAACATATCAGTATATGAGTGATAATGATGTTATTACTTCATAATGAAACAACCTAATAAGAAGAAGTGGAAGAAGAAATAAAGATGAAAGAATTGGTAACGGTAATTACCTCTTCTTTGAAGCGCCTTTTTGAGACCTCCTCTTAGGGCACTAGAATTGGTCTTTGAGGAAGACCAGAACCTCTAGGATGTTTCTATGGAAGTGGAGAAGAGATTTTTGGCAGGGTTTGGCCGAGCATGAATGCTCAAATTGGTGTGAGGAGGAGGGGGAGGAGGTGTCCTTTTATAAGGGAGGAGAGGGGAACCTTAGGAATATCTCAAAATATTATTTTATATTAAAGTCAAAATCGGTTTATAATGGTTCCAAAGGGTCTTATTTCGAAGCTAAAGTGGGGATGGGTCGAAATACTATCAACCAATAGAATTTAGACAAGTTTAGGATATTATTTTAACCTTATCAATTAGATTTAACTCTAAGATAAATAATTTAACTTTTACTGTGTCTTTTTGTTTTCTTTCACTATATGGTTAATACACTTACTATAACATGCCAAACGAACCCAAAATTGTATATTATTAATAAATATATCCTTATCTAAGTCATTTGGCCGAACCTTAGATTTTTAGGAATAAAATAACAATTAATAATATAATATTTGATTTAAAAACTATTTTGTGTCAATTTTGACACTATTTGATATATGATTTTTGTGAAAGTAATAACAGAATTAAATGTTCGAACCAAGTTGATTAAATAAACATTAATATATCATAGTAACCTAGAAAATTAGTGGAATTCATAAAAATTCTCAAATTACATTTATTTTTGTGTTTATAACATCAATTATGTCAATATTTCATTAATAAGATAATTACTGCATCATCGTTGTGTCATAAATAAATTAAATTATTTTATGTCTAAAAATTACAAATAAAATACCATCATGTAGGAAATATTTTTATCTTTCTAATGAATATTTACAATCGAATTTATCTTATGTATAACCCCATATTAAAAATGATTAACTTATTAAACTTTGATTTTAACTATTTTAACCCTTCTTTAAATAAATTAATAATAAATGTCCTAATCTAATCCAAGTGGGCCTAAATGGTCATATTTTATTCCTAAGTTTGTTTTTGGTCGAATTACTCTTGTCCAATAGAATTAGGACATGTGTTAGGGTAATATTAATATCATATTTACCCTTAGTTACCCTATTTACTATTAACCGTGGTAAAAAAAGTAAAAAGTTACTATTCATCAAAAAATTATTTTCATCTCATTGAACCACATTTTAGTCCTTGATATTAACCGTGTCTCTCGGATTTTCGAAATTCCATTCACAAAAGCGGTAAAATTAAGTTTTATGCAAAATTCAGTTTTTAACCTACCACTTAGTAGTTTCACTATTCATCAAAAATTGATGTTTTTCAGAACAATGCCAAAATTTCATCCCAAGCTATATTTCATATTCCGAATTCAAAAATGAAGTCTATTTTACCAAATTCATAACATAAAAGTTGCATTAATTAATTTTATAATTAAATCCCGCTGTTAAAACAAATAGCATGTTTTTAAGAAACAATATCTATCAAAAGATTGACACTTGTTTATGTCTAGTTTAAATGTAAAATTACATACAGTGACCAACATTGTATTGAATTGTAAAAATATATTCTAAATATACTTTAAAACCACTCAAATTAATAATTTATCACTATTAATTATTTCGATTAAAAAAGTTGTTTTTAATTAAAATTTAGTAATTTTCACTATTCATCAGAATATGAAAGTTATCCGAAAAGTACCAAAATTTCACCCTAAGCTAATTTCGATATTACGAATCCAAAAATGAATTCCATTTTGAAAAATAAAATTTACTAAATTTCAAAAAGTGGTTATTACTATTCATAACGGCTAGTTTTTAATAATATCTTAATAGCATATCGTTGTTTAGCGAAACTCGGTGTTGCGTACAACACACGCTATCGAGGAAGGTTGTGATTGCGTGTAATTCAAGCCAGGTCAGAGAAGTGTATTGTGAGAGATCCTTTTGGTGTAGAGTATAACACAAGACATTAATAAAATTAAAAAGAATATTTTTCATAAAATCTCGGGCTGTTACAAAGAATCTCAAAAATTTCATGAAGGGTATGATGAATTGATTTAGGTGTAGAAGATAAGGGCACCTAACCATTAACTACCGACAAAAAAACCCACGACTACAACAGAGGAGAGGAATGCATTGTTCAAACCTCAATAGGTTGTTCATTACATCAACTACAATGAACTAGTGCACCTTTCAAATCAGTTCCGTAATATAAGGGATTTCAGAGGCAACCAACAACCTCTAAGGCAGCATGGGCGATCTTTTCCATCACTACCACTAAAGTTAACCCCAAAAACGAAGTGGTGATAGGTACTCCAGTAATTAATTCATGAATAGAGAATGTAATTTTTGATTCTGGTTCTACACATTCTTTTATATAATGAATGTTTAGTACTACAATCCCTACTCCACCAAAAAGCATGGAAGTAAATATGTCGGTGAGTATGGAAAATGGGGAAATCATTTCATTCAATGAATATAACTCCTACCCTATCATAATCGGTGGATTGAACTTCTAGATGAACATCATAATACTTCAACTTGTAGAATTTGGTTAAATTGTCGACATGGATTGGATTTCATAGTATTTGGCAAACATATATTGTTTTGAGAGGGAAATCACGCTCCATATAGAGAAACAAGCCCATATTCTATATAAGTGAAAAAAGGAAGAAGAATCTTCTATAGAACCATCATCTCAAGAATGGATATTACAACCACATGAGAATGAGTATCTAGATCAAATAATTGAGTATAAGGATGAAACTGTATTTGAAGACATAATTATTGTGAGGGAATTCACTGAGGTGTTTCTTGTGGAATTTCCTGGTCCTCCGTATAGAATAGATGTAGAATTCTCAATTGAAATTATACTTGTGGCATTGAAAATATCCAATACTCAAAATAGAATAGATGTTGAGGAGATTTTGGAGCTGAAGAAACAACTATAAGAGTATTTGGATTAAGGTCTTATACGCCCAAGTGTTTTATCATGGGGTGAACTATTCCTCTTCGTCATGAATTGGCAATGATCATTGCCCCTTTGTGTTGATTATGATGAGCTTAAAAAATTCCTGATAAAGAACAAGTATCCTCTACCACGATTTGATGACTTGTTCGAACATTTCTGTTGAGAAAAATACATCTCCCAGGTACATTTGAGTTCAGGATATTATCATGTATGGGTGAAGAAGGAATATATCCTCAAGGATGCTTTTCATACAAGATACATGCTCTACGAATTCATCGTAATGCCTTTTTGAATCACTAATTCTCCATAAATCTTCACAGATCTGACGAATATAGTCTTTAAAGATTACCTCGATAAATTTGTGGTAGTATTTATAGATTATATTCTTATATACATAAAAACTGAGGAGGATCATGATGTTCATCCAAGAACTATACTATAGACATTGAGAAAGGAGAAGCTATATGAAAAGTATAGCAAGTGTGAGTTTTGGAAGAATGGGGTCTCATTCTTGGGTCATATCATTACATGCAATGTGATATCTATGGATCCCCCCTAGATAGATGTAATTAAGGGATGGCCGATACCAACATTAGTAATGGATATCCATAGATTCCTGGGGTTAGTTGGATATTATCTCCTATTTCTGGGAAATTTCTCACGATTTTACAACCCTCTTACCAAGATAACTCAGAAGGGTGTAATGTTTTCCTGGAGTGATAAATAAAAAAGAGATCATCAAGGAGTCAAAAATAAGGCATATCACTACAACCGTTCTAACATTACCTACACGCGGTGAACATTTTTTTTTATTTAGTGATGTTTCGAAGAAGAGCCTATATTGTGTGTTGAGGTATAATAAAAATGTGGTAGAATACACCTAAAGGCTGCTGAAAATCAATGAACAAAACTATTCCACGCTTGATCTGGAGTTGGAGGTTGTAATCTTTTTGTTTGAAATTTGGTGGCATTATCTCAATGGGGATAATTGTGTGATATATAATGATAACAATACCCTAGAATATATATTCACATAAGATGATATTAATATGCGCTAACCTATATGGATAAAACTCATCATTGATTATGAATGCTCCATACACTACCATCCTAGTAAGGAAAACAAGGTGTCATATGCTCTAAGAAAAAATGATCCAACATCTTTATCAATGATGTGAATTGAAAAGGATAAAATATTTTTATATTTAAAGAGGATGGAAAGGGAAATCATTACGGAAGGAACATCATAAATCCATTCACAAATGATTTCTCAACCATCCCTCATGGAGAGAATAATAGATTCTAAAAAAAAGGATGTGGAAATTATAAAAAGGGTGGAAGCTTTTAGAAATAGGAAATCTTCAGAGTTTGTGGTTAACAATGATGGAATTGTGAGATTTGGGTCATGATTATGTGTACCATCCGTTCCAGAGATAAATAAGGAGATTATGGATGATGTACATAGCTCATCCTTTTCTTTTCACATGGGGAGCACAAAGATGTACATAGATATTAGAGAAAGATTTTTCTGGGACAATATGAAGAAATAGATTGATGAATATAAATCAATGTGTGTGGTATGTAATCAATTTAATGATGATGGGAAAAATACTAAGGTTGTGATGCAACCACTAACCATACCAACATGGAAGTGGGAAAAAATTATAATGGACTTTGTCACTGGACATCCAAGGAAATCTAGAGGAAATAATGCTATATGGGTTATTTTGGATCATCATACGAAGAAAACTCACTTTCCAATATTCTAGATGACTTCCCATTTTATAAACATGAACGGATTTACATCAACGATGTGGTAATGTTTCATGGAGTACCACTATGTATGGGATCTAACTGTGATCCTTGATTCACCTCAAAGTTATGAAAAAGTATCCAATATGCTCTAAGCACTGAACTGAACTTCAGTATGGTCTATCATCCTCAAAATTTTGTCTAATGTAAGAAAACTATTTAGAAACTGGAAGATATGTTAAGATCATGTTTTATGGCCATCAAAGGAGGATGCGACCAACATATTCTAATGGTTTAAATCCCCTAAAAATACAGATTCTACTCGAGAATCCGAATGAAACCATATGAATCCCATTTTGGGAAAAGGTTCATAATATAGGTGTTTTGGGAAGAAGTTAGCGAGCTTGAGCTGTAAGTACCTGAAATTGTCAATGAAATGGTGGAGATGGTGAAAAACATTCAACAACATATCAAGGAATCTCAAAGTCGACAGAAGAGTTTTGAAGATAACCATCAATGAGACCTTGAATTCAAATTTAGAGACATTGTATTTCTATCGATATCTCTATGGAAGAAAGCCATCAGGTTTGGAAATAATAGGATGTTAATTCCTAAGTACATCAACCTGTTCGAGATTAGTGATGATGTCCGGGTATTGGCATATCGACTAGCACTTCCACATACAAAGGCCCAAGTACAGGATGTATTTCATGTGTACATCTTAAGGAAGTACATATCAAACACATCACATGTACTCTCTTCAGAGGTAGTATAGTTAGTGGATGATCAGTCTTATGTGGAGAAACAAGTGATGATCTTATATTGTAGAGAAAAAGTACTATGATATAAGACAATTCCCCTCATCAAGTTATTCTGTTGAAACCAAAAGTTGGATTAACCGACATGGGATTCAGAGGAAGTGATGATGCAAAGTTACCCACATCTATTTTAGTGTTGTAAAAGAAAATTTCTTGGGTGAAATTTCATAAGGGGGGAAGATTCTAATGACCCAAACTTCTATCAAGAAAAATTCGTCTAGGCATAATTAAATGTATTATTATACAAAAATGTAATGTAAAACATATAAATATCCTTGGTTGTATGTTTTTGGATTTCAAAATACAAATAAGGATTTCTACCGTTTCTAATATAGACATTTAACAATGATCACTTGATTAGTATAAATATAGGGCTTTAAAAAATCCAATTTACATAGACAAAGGAAGTGATGACATCATCCAATAGACTTTCCCAGTACATAGCCCATTATTTGGAGTTCAAAAAGGCGGTTTCATCATTGGGATTTTCTCTTGAACAATCCATATCCAACCGTCAACACGTTAAGCATGAATGTAACTGCCTACGGGAAGAGTGGATGTTGATAGAGATTACCACTTGAGCGATGTTATCCAAGCAACCCCAAGAATTTGTCTCTGTCACACACCATAACCATTGGTTATATGAGGGTGTTATAAGGGGT
Organism: Viscum album; assembly: GCA_963277665.1. Taxonomy (NCBI): domain Eukaryota; kingdom Viridiplantae; phylum Streptophyta; class Magnoliopsida; order Santalales; family Viscaceae; genus Viscum; species Viscum album. Next base: position 1,725,836,217 of record OY728119.1, on the reverse strand, counting down.
TATGTAATAACACCATAGCACTATAATTATTTGTATCAAATTTGTATATAATAAATAGTATAAATTCAATTTATTATTTTTACTTTGTAAATTGTTTTTAAAGAAAAAATATTTTTTTAGTTAATATTCAAATAAGGAATCTATTTTGATAAATTAATGTATTTTTGAATTAAATAATATTTTAATAAAATATTATAACTATAAAATACTTTTTATTTTTTATAAATGATCATATAATTTATAAGAATACAATTTTCATTTTTATTATCGTTTGAATATTATTTTTGTCAAATCCCATGAATTTTTGATAAATATTGGTTATTATTTCAAAAGATACAATTCTAATATTTAGAAAAATATTTGGATAAAATTAATATTATTTTTGTAATCAGGATGTATAAATTTTCCAATGGTGATTTTTTCATAATTTTCCGAGATAGTGGATTTTTTGGGAAAAAATAAAATACTGTTTAAATATTTAATGTGTTTTATGACATCATAATGTCCCAATAGTGTGATAATACAATACATAAAACATTATGTTCGGAAAAAATATCTTTTAATATTAAAATAATGTGATTTTATTTTTTTATGATTTATTTTAAAAATCCTTAGTGGACCCTCGATGAATTATAAAACATTTTAGCTTTTTAAATTCATTTCCATGAGACTGTGACTCACCTCCACGTAAGCAACCCTATTATTTTTGTATTATCTTCAATTGGACATATAAAATATTGTTTTAAAATATATTTTTTGTAAAATATATGGGAAAAAACCATGGGCTCGTTTGTGGTTTCGATTAGTTTAATGTGTGGTACCCAAAACCAAAAAAATAAAGAATTCCTTATTCATTACTGTATTAACCCACCCAAGCTCCCACGTCCACTTCACTCAAAGACTTTGGATTTATTCCAAAATCTTCCATTAGCTCTCTATAATTCTTTAAAGTCACCTCATGCTCCCAATAAACCTTTCTCAAGCCTCTCCAAAGCCATTGGGATCACACTTCCAAGTAACAGATTCATTCATTTTTAATTTTTATCCATGTTTCTTTTTGTTGTAATACCCTTTTACATTCAATTAAAAATGTTGGGGTATGGTTTCACACCTAACATTTATTCCTCCCCTTGTGTTTGAAATTAAGATATAACTGTTTCTTTAGAATTAATGCCTTCTATGTACACCTGTAACTATGCCAAAATTCCGTAAGAAATTTCTCTCTCCTCATTTATAATCAAGGAATTATGTTGTATTATGAATGTAAATTCCATTAAATATGTTGGGACATATATCAATAAGAAACCCTTACTATTATTTTAATGTAAGTATGATTATACACCCCTTTCACTCCCATTAAACATTTTTATGAATTCTTATGTCAGGTCGTTATGCTACCAAAATTGCACCATGATTTCCAAACCAATGTCATTTTGTAGTGAATACCATGCCCATTTCTCTTTCATGGGTATTCAAACCTATTCACATTTAATCATTTATTATATAAATTTATGTATGTATTAAACATCCCAATATATTTGAATAAATTACGATGAATTATTCCATGTATTATGATTCATGTGGCACCCATTTTTGTGAAATGAAATATTTAAGAAGGGTGTGCCGAGATAGAGCTCCAATGCATTGAGTAAATATTAATATCATGATATGTGTAGTGAAATGAGGATTTAATCATGCCAATTAATGTTCAATTAGGATTTAATCATGACAATTCATGTTCAATGAGGGTTAAATCATGCTCCATGTGAAAGGATCCTTTTTTCATGTTAATTCTATGTTATGTGTTGTTTCCACATTTCTATATAATGTTAATAATCAAGCATTTATGTTCATGTTTCTCTTATTCTGCATTGATATCACTATTTCCTAACATGTATTTTATTCTTTATGTTATTCCTTGTTTACTCTTTTACTGTGCTATATAGACCACCATTTTCACATGTATGTCCTCAGGATATCCCATGGAATGCGAAGGACAAGGAAATTTTGTTGTTATGAAAATGATGTTTTCAATAAATATGTTGTCTGTTTTATGTTTTAAGTTGTTATATAATGTTTTAAAGGCATAAATACACTAGACATCTCAATATTCTATGTTATATCAATTGAAGAGTCTATGTAATAAATCATGTTTAAGTGTGTAATTAAAACCAGGGTTATCATAATTCCCATTATTCTTCGTACCCATTGCAAATGGAAAATATAAATATTTTTATGGTGTTGGGTTTAAACATATTTTGTTAAAAAATTTCACCAAATATTTCTTTTGATAATGATTTGGATTTTTCATTTAATATTATATGGTAAATTACTTTTCGATGCTAAATGATTTCCATTTTTTATGTTCACCTTTTCCGAAATAACCATTCATAGTTTCCAATAATGAAGCCCTTATATGACATTGTTTTAAATTAGATATTATTTTTTCAATAGAAAAAATTATTACACCACTCATTTAATTTTATTAAAAATTTTGTCTATATGTTAATATTTTTTATAAAATATAATTATCAATTAAAAATTTCCAAAAATAAATATTTTAAAATTATTTCAAAATATAATGGATTTTTCATATATCCCAATTGATATTTCCATAAATCTATAATTTTTTTATCTATTTAATTATCTATTTAAAAAACATATACATGGATGATGAAATTTAATAAATACAACCATTGACCATCATTATCTAGATAGAATATTTAATTTCATCCTCTTTTTGTTAAATGATTAATTACAATTATGTCCTTTATAATCATTTTTTTGTATGACCATAATGTTTATTACAATGATTATACAAAATGAATACCCTGTTATAAAAATCATAGATTGAAGGTTATCCATTTAGATTCCATATATCAATTGAATATAAACAATAATATAATGACTATATACCCTTTATCTAAGTTGTGTAAATATGATATGCTTTATCATTTTCATTGAATTCTATTTCCCAGAAAAGCCACACAAGGTCATTAGATGCCCATTTATTTCCATGGGTCTGCCATATTTTGATTACTAATGGAATTATAAATGATATCACTTATATAAATTAATTTTATTATGATATGAATCCCATTATATTTCCAATTGTTTTTCTTATATAAGTGAAGAATGAATTTTCTATAGAACACATACTTCTGGATGATGATGTGTGGGGTCCAATGTCACTGGATAAAATATTAGTTAATAGTTTATATCTCATGATATATGTATAGTAAATTAAAATTTAGTTTCTAATAATCAGGGGAAGTAATGGAATTGTTCTTGGATGTTCTGTTTGATATAATAACAAAATTCATTCATTGATATATGTCTTAATGTTTTATTCTTATTCTATGGACTATGTGGTTTCATCATGACTCATGTTTATTAACTCCCAATATTGATTCAGGTAATAGTTTATGAAAAGCATTATTTCATAATTTATGACCTAATATTTATTTTTTATTATATTAGTATTAAGAATTATTATATTTATGAGATTATGTTATGCCCATTTTTAATTATTTATTGTAATTTATTATGTCTCTCCATATTATGAATCTGATCTCACCCCATTCGTATGTTTCCAATACCCAAGGATATTATGATAAGAACTATATAAATAATAAGTATAATTTTTGTAACATCCCAGCTCCACTGATTATGTTTAATTGAGGAAGATGTGCTACTTGGAATTAAGAAACATCCCCAAGACACCAAAAGCTAGAAGTAAATGTATAGGGGATCGTAACAACTGTAGATATTTTTTTCATTTACAAGATAATGAAATGCAACCAGACACACAATAAAAAGTTCAAATATGATACATAATTATTATAATACAAATAAAAAAATTTCAAAAGACCACCATATCTAAAATATATTATAACAGGAATAAAAAAAAATTTTGAAGACCCAAGTAAGTGAAATAAAGAACTAAAAATCATGGCTCCATGAATCCATACCATGCAAGAAGTTCCAAAACCACAAGAAGTCCCATGTATCATGATGAACCAATAATGATATAAGATGATTTACCATTACCCTAGTCTTGATAAAAATCATCACGAAAAGAACCAGCATTTTAAACCCTGGGGTGAGTAATTAAACTATGTACGAAATTCCACAATTACTTCCTTAATCATTCCACTTTTAAAGAATGAGATATAACACCTATATAATAAAATACATATAAAAAATTTAAATAGTACAAAAATTTCTCACAATCCAAACACATCCTTAACATAATAGTTTACCCAAATAAAAACATTTCCTTAGAAAGAATCTAAGAAAGTCATTATCAATTTTTCCCAATTCATATTGGCATTACCAAATTTATTCCACAAGACACAATACAGAAACCTCAACCACAAAATATAGTCAACAAAAAAAGCATGTAGTTTCCTTTGATGATGTAACTTTACATCCATATACAATGTACTTTTTTTATGGTTCATCATGACCACATTCCAACCCCTTCGTGGTTGCACATTAAAACCACTAACCATACCCATTTCAAATATCTCTTAATTATTTTATAAGAACCATGTAAAATCAAATATTTTCAATAATTTAAATAATATAATCCCTTTTATTAATGACATCCAAAATCAAAAATACATTCCAAATAGTATTTTAATCAATAAAGACAAAACCATTTCAATCATCCATGCCTAAAATTTTTTAATAACTATATTCCAAAACCATTTTATGAAAACAATAATTTTTATTGAAAATAATTTTCATAAACCATTTACATAGAACAAACCAAAAAAAGATTTTCAAATTTTCATTTTCAAATCCTAAAATGAATCATGTTGCACAAAAATATCACAATTTCCTTAAAATAAAAAAAATCATAACCAAAGTGGTTTCAACAAACAAATTAACCTAAATTCTATAATCATGATAAAGAAAAAAACTAATTTGAAATTAATCCTTCATTTTATGAAAACAAGAGTTGAGATTGAATCCAACTACCTCGACGGTTTTGGAAAAAGGATAAACAACATGAAATACTCACCAATTTGGGTCTAAAATTAAAAAATAAACCATACATCCCTTCCTATTACATCAAAAAGAAAAATCGAACAATTATTTGCATCAAAAAACCCTAATTATATCCATTAGGTATGTATATAAATGTCACTTTGGGAGACAAAAAATTTAAATCTAAATAATCCAAGAATAATACCACAATGGAGACTTATTGAGGGAGATCTAGCTTTACTGTAACACAAAATACCTTTCAAGTAATTAAAAAATGTACGAGAGATCTTTCATAACATGTGAGAAGAGTAAATACTACGTTGGGGCTACATGGTTGAAAAAAATAATGGTTTGGGGTGAATACCAACCAATCCCCAATTTTTTAAAAATGACTTTTAAATTGTGCATAGTTAGTTGCATAGTTTGGCATACCATGAACTAACAATGCGCAAACAACTTCCTCAAGGTTACTATTTATAGTGAGGGTGAAAAATTAATCACAGAATTTTTCTTTCAGTCATTGGAATGCAGAAAACTATTCCATTAACAAAAATCTAGGCCACTACTCATCCCTTTACATCAACCATTCCACGTCACCTCCAAAATATGACCATGTTGGCATAAAAATGAAGTTGAATTATTTTTTCCCCCGCACAAATTTTTCATACCTATGTGCCCCAAAAAAGCTTCCGACTCTACCTCAACATGATCCCATTTAGTCATATGTTCATGATCTGGGTGATAGATCTTCAAATGCGATACATGAAACAAATCATGAACCATAATAAGTCAAGACAGTAAGGTCAAATGATATGCAACCATGCCAACCCATTAAATTTTATCAAAAGAAATAATTTATCTCATAAATAACATTAGCCATATTCAAAAATGATGATGTCCTTTCCCATGTGATACTCTAAAAAACACATGATTAGTCACCTTAAATGAAAATGGTCATCAACGATGATCTTCATGACATTTTAGATGACTCTGAGTGATATCCATTCCCTTCTTGATCACATGAATCATCTCTATAAAAAATAAAACAAGGATCAGACCAACCATTGATGTAAAACCTCAATCCATCAATCAAATTGCAGAAAGACAAGGATGCCCATACAATGTTTCATAGAGAACCATAGGTATCGAGGCCTAATAAATTTTATTATACAAGAACTCCACCAAGGTTATGTGCCCATTCCTTCATCTATTAAAACCCATCACACATGAACACAACACTTCATATAATGTTTTTATCATCCTTTCAGATTTACCAACCATCTAAGGATAATATTCCATACTCATCATCAATTGAGTCTAAAGGAATTTTTTTCATGTATTTTTAGAAACAAGAGGTGAACCTTGGAACTCTATTTCATACAATCAAAACTGGTATACCTTTCCTCTTACACACCTCAAATATATAAATATATATATATATATATATTGAATAGGTACACAACCGTGTGAGATTCAAGAATTGGTATAAAATTTAATGAATTTATAAAAAGATCCACAATCAATCATATCATATAGTGTTTCGGAAAAATTCATGGGATACCAAAAAAAATAGACAATAATATTTTCCCATTTCCACATAGGTATAGGTATGGACTACAACACGATTTATGGTCAGTAATGATCTTCCTTTAGTTTCTGACAAGTCAATCATCTAGAAACAAACATGGCCACTCCCATATTCAAATCCCCCACAAAAACCATTCTTCCAACTCCTTATACATATTTTGAACTCTAGGATGGACCACCCATCTCAAATGATTGTATAAACTATGAATATTTTCCATACAAGAATGTAGTACAACCATTGACTCTGAAACCACAAAAAAAATTCAAATCTAGTTTTTATCCCTCAAGGGCTCACAATCATTGATTTTTGACCTCATAGATACACAACTTGAGTCAAAGGCCTAATCATATTGAACCATTTTAAACACATCTACCGTGAATAGAGTGGGAAATAAAACCTCTACATCACCTTAGTCTTCACATTCTAACTACTGGTCATCTATGATAGAAATCAATGGCCACTGATCCAAACCTTCATTTTCCACATGATTATATGAATTTAAACTGAATTTATCTTCCTATATATGTCTTTTTTCAATTGTATAAATCATTTCAAATTAAAACATATAAAGATACTCCATCCATTTCCTTTTTATCATATTAAAATGTCTTTGTGAGATAATATGCTTCAGACTATTATGATTAGTAAACACAGAGAATATCTCAGTAAAGAGATTATGACACCATGTTTCCAAATAATTAAATATTTCATCCAATTCCATATCACAAATTGAATAATTAATCTCAAAAAAACTAAAATTATGAAATCCTTACTCAACTAAATGATCTCATTTCATGATAATACATCTAAAACCTGATGCCAATGCATAAAAAAACATATACCATTTTCTTCATTCTGTAAAATCATGATTGGTGATGACATAAAGTGACACATAATCTATTAAAAAGAATTATTAAATATCACATTCTATTAAAAAGGATCATTCTGACATGTAAACGCTATCAATGGTGGATCCAGTGATGATAATTAATGAACAATGTGCCATTAATACCCACAAAGGCCAAGTAAGATTTGTATATTGAAGACATTATTTATCAGTTTCCATGATATAACAACATCTATATTCTCTGGATCCACTGATGAAACATTACAAAAAAACATTCCCATGTAAACAAACTGCTCCTATTCAAATAATTAAACATTGACAATTTGACCTATAAAAAATGATCTATCAGTATTCCCAAAACTACAACCAGTTAATTTTCTTGCGACATCCTTGTACTTAAATACACTAATATATCATCCAAAAAGAAGAATTTTAAAGAATTTAGATATATATGAAATATCTGATTAATCAATTATATGAAAAAATGGTGCATTCATATTACCTAATGGTATCACTAGATACTCTTAATTTCCACATATACTCATAAAAGCTATTTTAAAATACCCTCCTTTCGGGCATGCAATTGGTGATATAATTATAAGAACTAAATTTTATAGAACTACTGGGATCCATTAATTTGTGCTAAATGGTCATCAATTATTTAAAGTGGATAACTATCATTTATTTTATAATGGTTTAGATTATAATGACACCCAGATAATAAGATATGCCAATCCACCTTTTTAAAAAATCAGTCCAGTGTTTCCCATTATGATGTGTGAGGCGGAATGAACCATTTGTTTTCTAATTCATCCAAATGCACTTTAATTTCACTCAATTCTTCAGGTTCAATCTGGAAATATTTAATAGAGATAATAATGGTCCCTAGAAGGAGATAAATACTACATTACACTTCTCTTATGGGTGGAAACCCTAAAGAAATAATCAAAAAATACATCTAAAAACAGATCAACATTTTCTGGAAACCCACTATTTTTAATTTCATCACCTGATTCAAAATAACATGATGTCATCTGATATGAGATAATTCCAACCATTGGTTCCAACAATCCCATTATGAAAATTGTTATATTCCTATATCATCTAAAAAGAATCTTAATGCAATCATTAGTCACAAATCTAATCATACATATATAATAGATGTTGTGAACCTTGATCATTGTTAACTAATCCATACCCAATATTACATCATAAACATCCTTATCAAGAGAAAATTAGTCTTTTTTTCTACAAAAACCAATCGAGTGTTTTACCAAATTCTATACAGATTAATGTTTGACATTCTCATTTACCAAGAGGATTTTGATGATTGAAAACCGAATACATCATATATATATATATATATATAAACTTAAAAAATAAATATTGTTAGATGAATTGAAATAATTTGATTCACCGATGTAAAAAATTTCCTTAATAGGGGTAGGATCAAAATAATCACACCTCTCACCATGGATGGCACATATTAATCATCCACCACAACCTTCAAAACTCCATATACCTAGTTTCTCACTACACTGTGATACATATTACCCTACTGAAATTTACAACTTTAGGGAGTGATTTCTACCAATAATAACCATGGATAACTCTATTATGATGATAAGGGGTATGCTTCTTCCCTTCTCTTATGGAAGCATAATATGCAAATGACTGTTGAGAAGTTCCCCAAACAAGTGACCATGGGAAATTGCGTTAAAAACACTAATGAGACCCCATATTTTTATAGTCATGTAATTTCCTAGGTTAGGTCATACAATCTCACATCATGTGGATTATAGATACACATTATAATAATCCTAGATTTCAATTATTCATTAGAAGAGGATTTAACGATCCCACCATTGGATTATGATTCATACTCCCACAATGGAAATAGTTATCCCTCTTATGCTTACTCCAAATGTTAGAGTTCCAACCATTTCCTATGAGTTTCTACATGATTCCCCCACCCATAGCTCTTGACATGTCCCATTCTTCTACTATATCTCTATTTGTAATATTTTTTATTATCCATTATCAAGTGCAGTGCAAGTTTTTAAAAAATTTCACAGATCCACGTAGATTAAAATATATATGAATTCATAGATTTTCTAGAAAGAAACCTGAACTGAAAAATATATTAAATTAATGAATATATCAAAATATATAGTCACAAATAAATTCTCCTATTTCAATTTGAATAATTTTGTTGTTCACTAAATTTGTAACTTGCGAGGATATAATTATTTGTTGAAAAATTCATAAAAATCATATGATTCCATAATATTATCCCCATTAGACTTAACAGGTAACTCCCATCACAAACATGAATGTGCTTCCAACATCTACACTGCTAACATAACTTTTAGCTTCACCTATTCTCCGAGGAAATCAATGATTAGATTCATCCAATTCATTCACACCTCCATCCTTTTCTAGCTTCAAATCACCCTGTATTATGGCTGTATTTTACGTCTAAAATTGACCCGAATAGTCCTCATGCCTAGGATCATCCCTTCTGTTCCCAATATCCATAGACTTAAAGGTCTGAATAGTTCTTTGATCCATTTTCAGGTACACCTGGGGATGAGGTGTTACCACATTTTCAACAAATTCCTCTAAATGGATTCTATGGTGCCTACCAGATAATATTATCTATCCAGACAATAATCATTATAATTTTCACTCTCTAGAAACATAAGTCCTACAATTTCAAATGAGATCACATCACAACTGTCAAAACTATAAATTATAAAATTTAACATTTCCCATGTTCAATAAATTTTTTTAAAATTATCCATGTTTGAAAGTTGACAAAATTTTAAAATATCAAAACCATTTTGTTTTCAATATTTCAATTTTGAAAAAAATTTATAAATTTTTTAGAAATCAACAAAGTCATAACAGAACAAATATCATTATTCAAAATGAGATACGAAATCCCAGTGAAAATTCCTTTCTACCATGCATTCCATAATATAATTATTGTCTAAACAAATGAAAATGAGATTACATTCACTTATGTACCCAACTCCATAGTTACTGAATGTTCCACATAAAATTATAATAAACATAATTCTAATCTAAAAACTTCAGGTTTCGACAATCCTAGTAATTTATACCATCCCAAATGATGTTATAAACCAAGAATGAATTCCAAAACCATGAAAAAAAACTAATGCTAAAGGACTAAAAAATCCGACACCACATGTAACATCCTTTCACTCATCATTGGCATGAGTTGAGGAGAATGTTCTACATGGAGATTGGAAATATCACAAAGATTCCAAATGAAGGAAATATATTTTGGAAACCTAATAAAAACAGGTGATGATTTTATCATTTCCAAGATAATGTAACATAACTAAACACACCATAACCAATGTTATAATAAGGTTCATGATTGTTATAATACAACTAAAATACTTCAAAAGACCTCCATAATAAAACAACAACATAAACATAAATAGAGTAGAAAATATGATGACTAAAATAAAATATATCAAGGATTACAAGAAATATTTCCATAACACCTCACCTATCTCCAATATAAAACTCCACAATACCGCCCAAGCATCACGATGCACCACTAAAGAAATGAGATGCTTTTACAATAACATTGTCTTAGTAAAAGAATCTAAAAAATCACAATCGCGCCCAAGAAGTTGGTGACTAATAAAACACAGTATTATTTCACAAAGGAATTATTTACTCACACTAATATGAATGAACAAGATATAAAATTGCTTTAAAACAATTTATATAAAACTATTTAAACTATAAAACAATCTATCATAATCCAAACATATCCTTACCAAAATAGTTTTCCCAAATGAACACATTTGAAAGGAATGAAGAAGAAAATTTCATTAACCATTTTTACATTTCAAATTAGAATAACCGATTTAATTTTAACATGACCCAATGCATACACCTCAACAACACACATGACTCGTCCACCAATTATTCGACTTACCATTGACAGTGGAAATTCAAATTCATATCTTATTCCTTTTTATTGTGGTACTTCATGACAACATTACATCCCTTTGATAGATGTACATCACAACCAATAACCAACCCCATTTCAACTCACACATATCAATTTATGCCAAACAACGAAAATTAAAATATGTCCAACCACTTAAAAGAATTTAACCCTTTTTATTGAAAACACCCATTTTCCATCATACATGACAAACAACATTTTAATCAACAAAGTCATATCCATTTGAAACAAATAATACAAAACCATTTCCAATAATATGTCACAAAACTATTATCAATAATCCATCCTTTTTATTGAAACACATTTTGACAAATAATTTCAGAACAAAAAACATGAAACTGATTTTTAAACCACATTTTTAAAATCTAACAAGAAATCATATTGCACAAAAATATCAAAATTTCCCTAAAATCTAAAAAACATCACCAATGGGGTTATAAACCATCCTTAACAAATCAATTTCACTATCAAATTAATGGAAATAAACTAATTTGAAATTATCCCTTCTATTTATAGCATGTGTATTAGGGAGTGAATCCACCAACATCGAGGGTTTTAGTGAAACGATGAATAGCCTGATACACTCACCAATACTAGTCGAACCACCACAGTTCTTCATTAGATCCCTCCACCTAACATCAATAATTCCATATCTTACAATAATTATCATTAAATTCATTAGATATCAAAAAAGAAAGTATATCCATGATATAGGGAGATAAATATGAGGTAGATTTAAAAAATATAATAAAAACTACCATTAATGAGACTTACCATGGGAGATCCCGCTTTAATCACTAGAAAATTACTTTTAAACGGTTATAAAATGAGTGGTAGTGGTTACCAAGACATTAAGAAGAGAAAATCCCATGTTAAGGACAAATTGATGAAAAAAGGTGGGTTTAGGGTGAATCTCGACTGAAACACATTTTAAAAAACCCTCCATTTTAAATAGTACATGTTTAGTCTCACAGTTAGACAAACCATATTCTAACCATGTGATATACACTACCTCAAGAAGTAGATCGCATGGGATTGCCACACATTTAGACAAATATTAAGAAAACCATGGAAAATATCACTATCCCTAGTTGAACAGTTTACGTTAGATTTCCATAAAGTTCTGATAGTCATGAACCTTAGTCGTGCCCCTACCCAGATCCCACTACCTCTACATGAATGGTATCTTGGAGGAGTTTCATAGGTTTTACTAACCATTTCCAAACTATGTCCCACTAAAAATCCCCAAAATCATCTAAAAAACAATCCAAACAATTCTCAATCATTACATAACCACATTATATAAATGAGATAAATAAATTAAGGGCTAACATACCAGAAATCGAGGGTGTTAATTTTATTATGTGAATAATCTAGGGTATATATTGTATAGTTATAGTGGAATAAAATTATTATCTAATTGTTGATAAAATTTTCTTTAATTAAAGGACATTAGTTATATTTTTTTTTTATAAATCATTAAAAATCCAATCCTACAAGTTGTTGTAAATGTATTAAAATGAAATAATTACATTAATCCGATTAATTTATATATTATTTGTACTGGGTTGTTATTATATATGTCCTGTTATGTCGAATATAAAATTTATTATATTTTTATTCCAACACATTTTTGAGATATAAAAAAATTTACATTTGAGTTAAAACCTATATTTTATAGAAAATCCATTCTTTCTTTATATTAGTAATTACAAATAATCCACTAATTAATTTATGTACAATAAAATATTAATTTTATCGTATTACATAATAGTAAAATATAGATATAAAAATTTAAATAATTTTTGTTTTATTAGATTTATATAAGTGAAAATATAAGTTTTCTTGCAATATTATGACAATAATTTATTAGTTTGGCATTTTAATAAATTTTCCAAAATGAGGAAAAAATTAAATTTAAATATTTTATTATTATTTATAAATAGATTTATTATATAAAAATTATTCATAAAAAGAATTATATTATTATATTATGAAAATTAAAAAAAACACACTTTTCATGAAAAAAATATTAACTTTTTACAATTTTTCTATAATCGTTCATTTCAGAATAGTCCAAAAAAATAATCATAGGATAATTTTGATATATACATATAAAAAATTTATTCGATATTTTAAAATTCTTAAACTACAATTTTTTTTAAATGTTTTCATTATCAAATTATCTTTAAAGTGTTCATTGTAAAATAGTTCTCTCTATAGTGTTTACATTCTCTAGTGGAATCAAGAGATTTATATTCTCCCCAAAAAATAATATCATCTGAAAAAATAATATATGGTACAAAATAGAAAATTGTTAGTATTTCTTTTTTCATATATTGTTTCCTCCTCTTTCCTTTTATTTCACCATTGGACTTTTTCCATCCAAGATGTCTTTTTCCACAACACATTCCATCTAGTGGTGTGATTTTTATTTGACCATTATTATATAAAAATGTTGGTTCTAACCCTATTATATTATACGATCGTATATGATTTGGTTCTAGAATATATTTCCTTAAAAATGAAACATGCATGATCTCATTCAATTTATAATGGTTGGGTAGAATGGAAAATTAGTAAAAAAATATAATTATTAGTATGATTTCAAAATCTTACGTGTGTATAGGTCTTAAATTACAAATTTAACATATAATACACATCATTAATGGGGTAGATACAGAAATACATAATCTAACACATGAAATTATAATAACTTCCATCATTTATCGACATTAAACAATGGTTATATTTTAATTTCATTGATACAATTCTAAATAGAAACAATATTCCTGATTTCATCCACCTCATGTTACAGTATTATAAGCATCCTTTCTATAACTTATTCACAATGAATTTTACTACAATAAATGTTAGCAAAAGTTGACTCATTTGGATCCACATATAATAAATAATAGAATCTTTTATTGTAAAAATATTACAGCACAAACATATATAGATAACACACATATAATATATTATAAAAATGATAAAAACATGTATTTAACTATATATATAGTCGATTAAAAATGAAAATTAGTATATTCATTATTGGATTTTATTAAATGTACATAAGTGATGAGATCTAATTAAATACTCTTCTAAACTTTTTAGGTGAACTTTGAGTAATTACTGGATAAAATTGATAGATCTCCCTCTTGATGTTCAAAATTTCATAAATATAAATATAAGAAATACACATAAGGGTCCAATCATACCATCCTATAAGAAAATTTTATGAAATTTTATGGAGTTCAATTATGAACAATATTTTCTAATTTCTATTTATATTCCTAGTAATTCTTGCGAAAAATTCAAATATGTTATTTTAAATCATCTATATTGGCGTTGGATGAGATTTATAGATACCCTTAAGATACTATCATTCATCCTTTATTTAATGGAACACTAATAATTTTTTAAATTTATTCTAAAATTTACCATTTAATACCATCCCATTTTTAATGTTCTCTGGAACATCCGTACATATTTTTGTCATAGGTATGTATATAAAATTTATATATGTGCTTCAATTAGTTTCTCCCTCTTTAGATTAGGAATGGATGGAATTCATAATCTCTGTATAAAAATCCACACTCCATCCTTATATGTGAGGACTATTTTTTTCATTAAATCACCTATTTAATCCTTTTTTTATATACTTATCATCCCCTTGGAATATAATTAACTTCACTAGTAATGTTTTTTTTCTTATTCATTAAAAATGACGTATATATCCTCTTGTTTAAAACATTACATATATATAATTACTAGATTAATTAATATATTATCATTGTCAATTCTTAATATTGTATAAACTACAAATTCCACCATAATCAATGTGTCAACAAACTTATTTTCTAGACAAGGGTTGTAGTGTCTCAAGAAATAATATTCATTAAATAGTTTCATCCATATTTTTTTCATCATGTAGATTCCTTTATATTTGGATATAAAAAAAATTCTTTGGTTCTCCATGTAAATGTCACATCACACTCCATTGTGAAAATTAGTAATTATAATGAAATAATTGATTAAAACTAGAAACCCAAGATCATGATATGAAATTTATTTTCATGAATCATAAATTTCTGTGATGAATAAGAAGCCACTCTACTATTCTAAATAATGATACAACTCATTAATTTATTCAACGCATCACTATATATTTTAAATAATTCTATTAAAAATGATCAATTAAATAATAAATAACTAATAAATTTACTATTTATCACTAAAACATATACAATCTATATATATTGGGAATTTAATTACATTTATTGTAATCATGGTTAGGCTTTTTCCCAGTTAGTTGAAATTTTAACAAAAAATTTTAGGAATCATAACATCCCATAGAAACTATGTATAAAAATTATAGTTAATTTTTTTAGTTCATTCATTGAATTACATTTTTAATTTATGGATTAAATTATATTTCTTCAATAGTATATTTAATTACATGAAATGAATTTCTTGGGAGCTCAAATTCACAATTACTATTTTTCAAATACAATATATTTTCTCCAATTGTCTCCAGAAGTTTTCAAATATGTTTCCAATGATATATAGTTATATTAAATATCTACTAGGTGTGAATAATTTGTTAAATTTTAAGAATTAACCACTTAGTTCAACATCTATGGATGACTCAAGACTCAATATCTCATTCAATTAAGACTCACTTACCCATATTTCAATCAAATGTTGGGAATAAAATGCACAGTATGATTTATACAAGGTTTGGTGTAATGTTTATTAATTCCATTATCATCCCAGGGTTGTTTCAAAAATATATTATCATAATTAATGTTACAATTCGAAAGAGTTATTCAAATAATAAACAAGTTCAATAGGTAATATCAATATCTAATAAAGGATGTATAATGTTTTCTGTGCATGTAATAATGGGTTTAAATGCCATTTTTTATATTTTCAACACTAGTCCCTCATTAAATATTCAACTAGGTTATCATCCAATGTCCATATACTTCACTATATATAAATACATGAATTGAGTAATATTTTCTTCAAAAATAGGTATTTGACTACAACAATATTAACAATATTCTATGTATGTGGGCACAGTACACGTCAATGAGTTGAAGGTTATACATCCACTAAATCTCATGTAATATAAAAATGAACTATTGATGACTTATAAAAAACCATATTTTTATCTTCTTATCCCTATATTTATTAAATTCTTTAAAATATAATGTTCTAATGATTAATTATTTTCCTTTGTAATATGTGGTCAATTGACGTGAATATATTCTCCAATAAAATTTTATTTAAAAGTAAAATTACAGAAATCACTAAATATTTCATAATGAATTTTAAATTAAAAACTACATCATAAAAATATATACTATTGTTATTTCATATTTTTCTTATCAGGGTGTGTTCATTTCTATCATTTAGCGGATTTATATTAAATTTTTACAAATGAGAATTACATCTCCCATGCATACTATTGTTCCATATATGTGTATCTTCTATAGTTAAGAATAACTCAACTTAATGGGAACTCATTAAAATACACAGATTCCTAGTAGATCTCTATAACATTATTATAAAATTTTCATTTTTTCAATACACTGAGATATTTTTTCTTCTTTGTTCCAACCAAGAATAGAATCACTTAGTATTTTTCTTTAAAACTAAACACAAAATCACCCCTTCTAGAAGGTTGAATTTTTTATTCATCCTTTATTCGTGAAACACAATATAGGTGACACTATCCCATGGTTACTACAATATATCTCACAATATATCAATGATTTTAAGGTCTAAATTTCATCAACATGTCCTTGATTTAGGGACACATGCGTGAAGAGGCGTAATTTTTCGTATTTATAATAGGGCAGAAATTCATTGTGGAACGTATGTTTCTTCACATCAGTATAAAATAATGTTATATATTAATAATGGAATTATCAATAATGATTGTGGTTACACTTTGAGTAATATATGTGTGTAACCTCTCTTAATGAAGTCAATTGGCTCATGGATTCTATATTTTTCATAAAATAAGCATGAAACAAATAAAGAGTGTTTGTTTCTTTTGAAAAGTGATCTCTGTAAAAATCTAACAAACTGTACTAAGATGTAGTCCTTACTTTTTCTATTAAATGGTATCCAGCATATTTTCTTCCATGTTTTTTACAAGAATTCCAATATTTTAGGTTTTATAATTTACTATGTTTCAAAACCCGAAGTTTTTTTGATTTTGAATTCAATGAGCACTTGTTTATTCATTATTGTATAAAAATGATGAGAATATTGTCATATTTTGTTACATGATAAAAAATATATCTTCGTGATGAATTAATTTGATGCATAAGATAGATATTTCAGTTATTTTTAGTGATCAAGGACATGCTTGGTTATAAATTTCTTTTGTAACATCATTTACATTCAGAATGAAAATATTCATTGAATATTTCATTCATTAAAACTCATGATTCCATGAATGGAAAAGGGATGTTCTATGTTGGATTAATCTATAAACCTGATCAAAAAATCTAATAATAATCTATTATATTAGTTATCACCCCTCTCTTATCTATGCAATTCAAAAAATCCTAATTTTTGGTTAGAGGTGGCTTTCATCCGTGATCTAATAGTGCATAACGAATTGATTAGATGATAGTAGAAATGTATTTATATTTTATAATGGATGTTGAGTATACATAATTATCACGTATTACATAATGCATATCATATTTGAGAAATAACTTATATATTCATTTTTACTACCATCATTCTCATGTAGAATATAGGTTTTGACACCCATTACACTTTCACACCACACAGTCATGGATTGCGCCTCACTTACAAGGTCTACCGAGCTTCCATGCAGTGTCATTTCACATTTCATCCTAAAAATTATCATGCTAATTCAATATTATAATATTTCCCTCACACACCTAACACATTGTAATCTAGGTTAGCTAGTTCCAATGAATGTTTGATAAATGTTCCCAATGTTTTTGTTCATTTTTTCGGGTCTAGTTGGATTTGTTGAGTAGTTTTTTAAATAATCTTCAAAAATTAGTAAAGAAAACGAATGAAAACGTCCATTTCATATTCCATATAATTCTCACCACCAAAATCCCATTCCCACAAAAATATCATACTCATATATTTATCATGGTATTAATATGTATATATATGAATTTTTTCCTTTAATTATTCATCTCAAGACATTTCATCATGAAAATTATCTTTATTTTCTTCATAAATTAAAATTCCAAATTAAATAACGTATATATTTTGTAGATAATTAATTTATATTCGTAAAAAATAATAAAATATGGAAAAAATGGGTTGATTATATTCACAATAATAAAATTATAATTTCATTAATTCTTATTGTTCAAAAATAATTTATTAAAAAAAATCTATTTCATGGAATTGAGTCATTTATTTAGATGTTGTAACATTATGTGATATCCAAACATTTCTCTCTTATTTCAAATGAAATAATACTAATTCAAAACTACCAAACATGACCTAGATAATTATTCAATAAAGACATGAAATTATATTACATTAATCCATTAAAATTCATCAAAAATCAATCCTTCATCTAAAAATAGGATCTTTCATATTCCATAGATGGAACTCATTCTTAAAAAACAATGGTAACACCAATGAAATTATAATTTATTCTCCCCATAAAGATATATTTAAAAACTAATTGAAAAATAATAGAATAAAAATACAATGTAGGATTTTCATATTCTCTCCATAGTTTTTTGTATATCTATATAAAATAAAATCGTACCACCATACTGTTATTATGATATTAATTGAAAAATAGATTCCAAATATCATTACTAATATTATTTATTTTATTATTTATCATTTTCATTACTATAAACACCCATCTTCCGAACCTTATGAAAATTACACATTTGGATTATCATATTTCATCAACAATAACACATGATAACAAGTGTGGAGATAAATATTTCAAAATTGTTATTCATGGTGGAGTTTATGAAAAAAAATTATCAATGATTGGAAAATGATATATATTTTTTATTGTAATGGAATTTATTCCCGAGTAATTGATACACAAACTCATTGAAAAATTATTTTTTATAAATAAAATATGAGTCATCCTTTTTAAAATGTGATGGAATAAAAATTAATTATCAAAAAAAGTATATGACTTTTCCTAAATTCTACCAAATCTACATGTGTTATTCTATTGATTGTTTCAGATGTGGTTCCTGCTTCCGGAATAAAATGAATGGAAATACCAACATTAGGATCAATTGTAAATTTATGTAATTTTTCAAGAAATACCTAAATATATTTCAATACAATTTCTTAATTCCATTTCATTATGTTTTAATTCACATGTATATATAATATTTTCTCTTCAATTACACCTATATTTTAATAATTAAGTGAAACTAGATGAAAACCACAAAATTACCTGAGAGGTGAAGTATCTCCCTCAAAAATAAAAAATTAGGTTTCACCTTCACAAGTACTAATATTTTTCTTTAAATAATAAAACATTTTAAGAGAAAATTTTCGTAAATACAATGAAATTATTTAGTCAATTTCATCCTTATATATATATATTAATAATGGTTTTTACTTTGTAAAACAATTTCATAATAATAGATATTTATAGATAAATCATCAATATAATAAGAATCCTATTATGTTTCCTCAATTAGAATTTTATTCTTACCTTTTTAGAGGTTGAGTTAATTTTCTTATAAAAATTCTTGATATTAATCTATGCATAGATCCAGAGTCAAATAATTAATTTTCAAACATTGTTTTTAGGGGCAATGTTCCCACAATAATGTCAAAATTTTCTCCACCATTATATTTGTAATCTCATATGATTATCCATTATCTCTTTGAATTTATTAAAGTAAATTACCTCTATACTTGGGTAATTGGGTTATATGGTTTCCCATAGCCATGAAAATAAAAAATTCATCACCAAAAACCACATTCCTAATATTTTGTCATCATATTGATTTAATTTTTTTCTATATATGAATCAAACATCACAACACATGAATAAAGTCAATGAGTGTTTATGTTTAAAGTTATAAAATGTGGTAAATTCCACTATTCATTAATTTTATTTTGATATAAATTTATTTTAGTGGTACTCAGTAGGCCTCATCTTTTCAAAATTTCCATTAAAGACATTATTCCTCAAAAAATATATTTTTTATCTTAATATAATTGGATACTATATTATCATAACATGGAAATTTATAAGAGACTAACAGATTTTCAAATATAAATAATATAAAATAAATTTTATGTTTAATATTATATTCTAGTATTTTTAAATATTCTTTAGAATGTCTATTTAACAACATAAATCTATCCTTCTACGAAACAAAAATTTCATCCACTTACTATAAAATATTGTGTCATTTATATTCCATTTTTATAATTTTGGATAAAGAAATTATTATTCATTGAATATATCTATAAAATGTGTCCATTTTTTAAAATATTGCACAACATAAAATTATGTGTTTTGAAATAGTAACACAAATTTTAAACATATATATTATGATAATTTACAACCATTATTATAAGTTATGATTCACTACATCTGATAGAGAGAAATATAATTTTTGGGGACATCACACATTTCTAAACTACTAATGTGTAAATTTATGAATAGAATTAAAGTATTTTTTCACATGGTATGAAATAATTACACCACATTGCCCATAAAAAGGTTTCACTACAATAGAGAGGATACATGTAACAAACTTGTTAAACATCCTTATTTTGGTTATGATATGATTATCTATAATTGTTGAACAATTATGTATCTTAGAAGGAACATATTTATATTTTAGGTCCAAATTTATTATGTTAAAATTTATTCCATTTTCCATTACCTATATATAATTGCACACACATAATTTAATAAATTTATTAATTTACTAAATTTAATTCCTCTTAGGTTATTCTAGGTGAAAATTTCTTACAAATGCAATGGTATTTCATAATTATTGTTATATCTTAATAGGTTACTCTAAATCTAGTCTAGAAGGCTTCTAAAAAACATTTTACGATTCCAACTATAAAATAATAAACACAATAAAACAATAACATGATATTATATTGAATTATTTTTCTAATATTAATGATTATCCAAGGGATCAAACTATTTTTATGTCCTAGAAAATATTGGGCATAATATTTTTTCCAATTATAATAGAGAGAAAAAGATAAAAGATAAAACAAATATAAGGTATTTTTTTATCCCTTACAGTAGATGACTTAAAATTAATAATGTTTATATTATATTATCCCAAATGATAGAAAAGAAAAATAATTTTTAGATAAGATTATCTTTCTGATATATAATTTTTTTCTTGTTATAATGAAAATGAAATATTAAAATGAGGGGATAAAATATACCTAAAAATAATTATAAACATTTATGATAAATAATGATCATATTCTAAATATATACATATTATTGAAAATAATTAAATACATTCCATAATTTTTATAGAAAACCATACATAAATATATAATATATATTCCATTATAATGGTTATTTGTTCCCCACTAATTTTTTAATTCATCATAGGTATATTTATACTAGTCCCAACTAGTTGATAATTATGTACAATGTATTCATCATATATGTTAACACGGGATTTCATAAAATTATTCAAGGAACTTAATAATTAATCATTTAAAAATAAAATGAAAACTATCTCCATAATTCTAATATATAAATTCATTATATCCCCATTAATTGGAATAATAGGAAAATCATTGAGATTAAATTGAATGAAATATAAACTATGTTTTATTTTATATTTAATAGGAAGTAATAATCTCAATGAAATAAACATAATATGGTTTAGAGGGTAAATTCAATGTGTTATTTAACATATAAAAGTTTTAAATTGATATTAGTAGTGGTATGTTTTAGTATTCAAAATCAATTATATGAAAATCATTCATTATAATTAATAATGTTGTAACATATTAAATGAATATACCTTTAGTGTTTCTATCTAAGTATATAGTGACCCTATATTTTAATACATAAATGGTAGATCCTTTTCTAATGAACATTAATAACATTACAGAAATAAAACAATTCATATCATAATGGTGTAGTTATATTGGAATTATGGAATCATAAAAAATTTATTTACATTTGATATACATCATCTACAACTAACTTCTTTATATCTAACACCATGATCAGGAAAGACAAACATAATAAATTTATTTATAAATTAGATAAATTAAATATAAGAAAAAGTTAGATCAAATGATTAGTAAGTTAAAATAAGGGAGATTTGTAAGAATAGAATTACATTAGGCTTTATTAATTTGAGAATAACATCTGAAAATAATACCCATCATATCATAGCTCATAATATTTAGTCAAGGAATAATAAATATATTTTTAGGAGACATGAATCATAATTTTATCAGTTATCATTATCTTTGAGAGAATAACATTTTATTAAGATGTAATAGAGTTGAATACACATAAAAATAGAAAATAATTTTCTTATTAGTAATGGATGAAATCCAAGTCTATAATAATGGAATGGATTCACTCCTTAAACCATCATAGCAGTAAGTTGTAACTCACACACCCATCCTAGTGTATAATGTCCCATACTAAACTGGGTTAACCCCCCACAGTTTTTTAGTCAATATATAGAGAAATAAATCCTTACCCAATGGATTAGATTGACATATATGTCCCACCTATCACATAATTAAATTCATAGGTTTGTGTTCCACCTTATTAAAATGAATTAATCATATCATTACTCATGAAATTAAATGGGTTTCATAAATACTTCTTCATATTGTAATGTAGGAAAAATATATAGGTTTCATATTCTTTTCACTATTTCACCATAGCATAATCAGTGAGATAAACCTTGGATGGAATCCTTTTTATCAGGATATAACTAGTGGAAGAGAAATAAGATTCATAATCATCATTCAATAATCAAAACAAATATTCCTAGGTAGACTAAGAATGGTATCTCTGAATCTTTCAATTGGAAAAATGAATGAAATAATGGGATATTAAAACCCTCATCATCAATGGGAATAAATTTTACACAAATAGGATTGAAAGTTCTTTTAGGATAACCCTACTTGTTGTTCCCTATTCATTAGAAACTTTTATAGTGATTAGATATTCAATGAATAATATATGAAATTAATTTAATCCTTCATATAGAAGGTTTTTAGTTTTGTTCATGTATATCATAAATCAAATACATACTAATATTAATTTTATAGTTTCTATAGTCCCTATAAAGTAGAGTTAGTGTAATATTTCTTTACCCAATTCAATATCAAATAGATAATCCTTGAATATTTAACTACTCCATCAATTTATTTTATAACAAATAACTGACAATCATAGAGACACAATATTGTACTTCATATCATAAAATTTTGTGTTTCTAGGAAAATAAATTGTGGGGAATAATCATAAACTATATTTTTGTAGCACACTATAAGATATCAGTGTGGTATATATAAAAACAATTAAATAAAATAATAATATAAATACATAATCATAAATTTAAATATCAAAATTTATGGTAAGTATAAATAGAAATCAGTTCCAAATACAATATTTTAAACTCCCATAACAGAAAAGTCTCATAAAAGGGGAAATATATCTATCCCCTCTATGAAATTCCGTGGAATAAAATAAAAATATTATTTACATAATCCATCATCATATTGTTATAATCAAAAATAAAATACTATCATTGTTATGTAAAATTCCACCATTATGTCACACAAAAATTTGTCTTATATGTTACTAATAAACCATTATATAATATAACCCAGTATTATAACTAAGGATATATATAATATGTATGTGAGAAATATATTTATAAGCTCTAGACATAAAAAATTAATCTTTAACAAACACCTCCCTTACCACTGAATGATTAGATGAAAATAAAAATATCAATTAACAAAAAAATTATTTGAAATAATTACCAAACACTAATTCAATTATACAAAAAACTGATTCCATTATGGGTAACATGGACATTAACAACATATACATCAATTGACATTCAATGAAATGCCCATTTGAAGATATAAAAAATTCAAACTCCTCTATTGTTTTCCAAAAATAGTAAAAAAAATTATAAATTGCAGTTATTCTCTATTGTGACATCCCTAACTATGTTTATATCCACCATAAAAAATAGTTTTGGTATGGGACAATAGATATTACTCCACATATATGATATATTTTTGACTAGTAGTGAGAGAATATCTGATGATTTTTAGACTATACCCTATAGTGGATGAAGATATAAATAATAGTAGAATAATTACTAATAATATTAATCATATTTTAATGGTATTAATAAGAAAAAAATCATTGAAAAGTAGTTTTTATAAGTAAAAAACTATATATAAAATATAAAAACAATATATTATATTATAAAATGATTCATATATGATAAAAAATTGTCCTCTAAGGTAATATAATAAATAGTTGGGTATTAAAATATTAAATAATTTGATATATATATATAACAAATTATGATTCCTATTTCACTTCAATCTCCTAAAAAAATTCTCTTCAATCTCACCCATCCATAATTGTAGAGAAATTTACCTTACAAACATTAGGAACCATTAAATATCCTTATATACATGGTTTACAGAGTATGGTTCTAGTAAAACTGACTAGGAAAACAAAAAAACCACAAACATATCAAATCCATAAATGTGCATGTTGATCTACTATTATAAATGAAATAGAAGGAAATTATGAAAAATAATCATCAAATAATTATGTTAGGGCTAGAAAACCTAGATTGGACACATAATTTTATTTTAATGTATATATTGATTATGAACATATTATATTACATATCAAAGTGTATATAATACATCTACCCATAATGTCATCTCACAAAGCACTAGAATAGTAATTAATAGTACACACAACTATATTTCCCAAAATTTTATTGTCAAAATGACATCCAAATCATCCCGCAAATGAATTATGGTTTAGAAAAATAACATACACGAATACACAATAATAAAATATGATAAAGTAAATCCATCATCTCTTAGAATATCAATTTGATTTATATTACCTCAAATAAAATCACATTTACGTATGTGACTATAAAATATCATAACCTATCATTTTAATATATATTTTCATTTAAAAACTACTTATTAAATTGGATAAATATAAATTCAATGATTTAAACTCTATATTTCTTACCCATTCTCTCTATAATAATTACAAAAAAAGATCTATAATTATACTACTAGTGGGAATTACCCATAATTAAGTGTGAAAAACATAACTTCATTTTTAATGTGACCAAAAACATTCTATATTCATTATTATTTTTTATATCATAAATACATTCAAATATGTTATATAACATCATAGTATCAGAAAAAAAAATATTTATCCTCAAACACATATAATATTGGAGTTAACTTAGGTTGAAATCATTCCCAAAACCAATAACCATTTCCATTTGTATGTATACGAAAAAAACTTATCCATTTCTATTTTATAAAACAATGTAGCCATGTTATACTAAAAAATTATATCATTACAAATTCCATTATTAGAGGCATTATATACCATCTGTATAAGTCAAATAAGGTCATTACAAAGTTGTAGAAACCAAAAAATGGACTCATATTCATTTTCCAAAAACAATTACTAATGCATAAAAATTATAGTAGCTAGATCATAGATTCATAAACCAAGATTTAAATTCAATTCTAATAAAGTGTTTACCACTTTAAAAGTAATAATAAATATCATAAAAAATAAATTTTACATTAAATTCAGTATGGTTGGTGTGATAATATATTATATGTTGAATGAATGAAATAAAAATGAAAAATAAATTTTTTAGTACAATTACCATATAAACATTAGAGTCATCCATATACAATTAATTAAACCATTAAACATATAGTAGATTAAATAAATTATTCTATCATAACCCAATAATATAATCAAAATCATGAATTGAGAATGAGATTAAAAATGTCACAGGGATTGGTTGTAAATTGAGTTTTTGTCTCACAACAGGTGATCTATAAGGGCGAATGACAATATGATATTACAACGAAAATAGTAGGTCCATAATTTGAAATAGAAAAACTAAAGGAGAATACTAGTGTTTGAATAGATGAATAATTTTTTTGACATCCTAACTATATTGAAATATTTTTTTACTATTTAATAAACTTTTAAACATAAATGATAAACTATATAGAAACAAGGTATAAGGTCACTAATCATAGTTTACCCAATGAACTATTTTGTACCCACTATAGGGTCACTTTTCGCACATGGACTATCCTTGAGAAAACATTACACTACCTACCACAAATGTGTACCCCAACAATAGTTGACAACATACCTAGTGGTATCAGAAAAAAAATCAAATTTTATCCCAGAACCATACCCATCATCAAAAAACTGAACCGTGAACCACTAATAACACCAGTAATAAAATAAAAATTATTAGTAAGAAATAATTCAAATTTATAAATTTATATACCATCTTAAACAAAGAATACTGTTTATTACTTGTCAAATCATCTTTAAGAAATATCCAATCTCTAATGGTTCCCCTGTTAACAAAATACAATCAGCTAACTAATGTTAACATATTATTTGACATAAATAATTCTCAATTTAAGGATTTTATCATATAATACCATTAAAACTCCAACATAATATTAGATCCCCATAATATGTTTGGTAAAATCAATGTGTCCAAATATATTCATGGTGGATTCCTCAAACTATATCAACATAAATATAATGGTTATATCATTTCACTCTAATAACCCTCTTTTAAAATATATAGTCTATCCTATAGAACCTCCCAAACCAACAATATTATTTTGGTGTAATAATAACATAAAAACTAATGCTTAATAATGAATGTTTATATTTCAACATATATTGAATAATAGTTATGCACTATATGGACCACAAGCTACATTATTATAATTTTTATCATAAACCATTGAATTAATGATTAATTAACTATTACAATACTTCATCACATTTAATAAATAAGAAATATCTGAAAATGGTTTAATGAAGTTTTTCAATGTATATTTGAAACAATTATTTATAAAAGGACTATCATGTATAAGATGTCTATTTATAGATATCATTTAATTTAAGAACACCCAAAATAGTTAAAAGGAAAAAAATTTATCAATAGTAATGATATATAATAACTTATGTTCATTATTTATATCTTCCATCCATATTCATTAATATAATTCCCCATGGTTTTAGATACTACGTCCATGAAATAGTGAAATTTTCATCTACACCGTATCCAAAAAACAAAACACCATATAATCTCACATAATGAACTAAAAACAGAGGAAGGAAGGGATAATATAATAAATGACTAAATATTAACCACAAATACAAAAAAAATTATGGGGTTCTATTGTTCAAAATTGTAGGGCGTATGTTAGAATGAATATTTTTTATCTATAAAATTACTTAACATTCAAAAGTCTCACAAAAAAATATAGTTCCTCCATTTAATTTTATAAAGGTGATCCAACACTCATCATGTACCCTGTAGACAATTACCATATCCCTGATACCACATCATCCAGAAAATAATATATCAATGGAATCCAAATAGTGTATCAATGGGGTCCTCCACTTATACCAAACACTGGGTACTAGGTGCGTTATCTCATATTACCTAGTAGCCTCCTACTATTATAATTCAATAGAACGATTAGCCAGTCCAATTACATATATAACTTGGTACACAAAATTATATATACATATATAAACCCCATAAATAACAGAAATATGTTCCATAAATGATTCTCTATTGTTTTTTAATTACATATATCTATATATATTATTTGAATTTCATCATGATTAATATCATTTTTTTAAATTTCATCAAAATTAACCTACCCAATTTAACATAACTCATTATAATAATATCATCACTATTGTGGTTTCTAAAGACTAGTTTTCATCATTAAGAGGGTAGAGGTTAATGAGAGGTATTATATTTTTATAAATTCTTTTTCTCTAGAATTCCACCTCTTTTTCATGTTATATTTATCAATCTACTCAATAGTGATTAACATGACCCAATGATAATTAATTGAAATGAGATATAAATTAAGTCAAATTATTTACATGGTTAAACATAAAATCCTACTCCATTTAATATTGGTTATGAAAACAACCATGTAATCATCACAGTAATGTTATTATCAATAATAATGGTTATGGATGCAATTATATGTACACTATTGTATGTGATTATCCTTTTATCCATGGTTTTACAATTCCTCACAAATGTCTTTTCCATCAATATTTTCAAAAAATACCATTTTTCTCCACAAGATGACTTAGACCCAACAATCACAAACATATTTATCTACCAGTAAGATAAAAAAATTAAAATATAACATTATTTATGATGATATATTAGTCTCATGATCTTATTTCCTCATTAAATTTTTTACTTCATTTATCTTCCTATTTTAGGGTTTATAATGAACTCCAATATGATCATCAATATAATTTTTGAAAATAACATTTTTTATTGAAACTCCATTATAAATTAGCATTATTTGGGTTCTCCTTAGATTCATGAAATACATATTTATATGTCCATTAAGGACTCCACGATTCCACTCACAATCATCATTTATCAATACATGATGTAACAAGCTCTCAAAAATATGTTTAATTATGTATTCATTATATATTCATGTGATATATAAATGATATCTTCTTTATCAAATTCTCAAAAATAATTTTTCATAAATACCTAAAGGAATTTTCATATTATAATTTAATCTCCATACATTATTTTAATTACTGTATCTTATTCTCATCAATTAAATATTCTAAAAATTTATTTTCGATCATTATATTCATGGTGTCATGTATCATTACAACATGAGCTTTACATTTTAAATAATTTATGATCATAAATTTCAGAACCAAAATGCTAGGATACAATCCCTTAAATTATTCTCAAAATCATTCTTATAATAATAATGTTACATGAATTCCCATGTATGTTTCAATTTCATTTTATTTCAGTATTTTCTAATTTCATAACAAATACTAATGTCAATTTTGATTTCAATAAACACTATAATTTAGCTACATGGATCAGTATACATGATAGAAATTATATACATTATAAAATAGGATAAGATGTAAATTCACCTACATCATAGATTCAACTACACTGAAAATTACCTTATCTTGTGGAATCATATATAATGAAAAGTAGAGAAAATTGTAGATTCTTATCTATAGAATTTTAAAATTTATGAATTCTTTTGAACACACTAATATCTCCTTTATCTAATAATATGGAATTGAAATTATTGAATTAATTATAATATTATTTTATATGGTTCTCATTTACCCATGACCACTTGTCATTGATTAGTTTATAAATCAATAAAATAACCAATAAAATTATTTAAATAAATAATGTCTTTATCAATTACCCCTATTTTCAATATGTTTTATCCCCATGATCCTGTATTATAGGTCAACAAAACTACTCAATATTCTTATGAAAAAACATGGATACATTATAAAGAATTTAGTCTAATTCCTTGTTTTAAATCGATAACAATTTTATATGAGTCATCATCCCCACTTCCAACATATAACGTAGCATTTACAAAAATTAAATGTTCACAGAGGGACTTTAATATCTCCCTATGATATTTCTGGAATATCCATAAACTTGGATGAAAATATTTTTAATTGTGTGAATTTTTCACTACCCTATATTGATAATAAAATGATATAGAATAATATAGGTTTATTATCATATAATATTCTACCTCCCAAGACACTCATACTATTATCCCATTTTCATTTGACATAAATTGATGATACTACCTATTTTACATAACAATGATCCTTTCATTATGATTCTTGATGTGTATCTTCGCTATCATTTTATTGAAAAAAGATAGATAATATAAGGATTTACTATTATGTGTAAAAATTAATAAACATGTGATACAAATATCACAATATTAAGATTTATTAAAAAAGGGTTGTATAAAACTAAATTCTATTAGATGAAAAATTATACAATGTATATGTCAAAAAACCATCGAAATAGTTCATATACAAGTCATGAAAATATCCCATTTTCACAGAATATTATCAACCAATAGTCCCCTTATGCAAATTCGTTTAATGTATTCAGTTTTGAATGTGTGTTTTTCATACCCTAACATTCAGGTTTTAAAAGCTACCATAAATTTAGAATTTCATAGACACAAAAAAATAAAAGAAAAAATCACAATCATTGTAACGCCCCGAGATTTTATGAAAAATATTCATTTAATTTCATTAATGTCTTGTGTTGTATGCTACACCAAGATTACCTTGCGCTATATGCAACACTATATTAGCTTGCAGTATATGCAACACTAATCTTGGATCGTGTTACATATAATTTTGATAATAGTTATTCTATGAAACATTGAGTGTATATATATATATATATTCAATGTATAAATGAAATATGGTTGGATTCTGTTATATGAAACAATGAAGGATTCTTGCACAACACGCAACCCTAACTTGGCTTGTATTACACGCAATCACGACCTTCCTCGATAGCGTGTGTTGTACGCAATATCGGGTTTTACTAAACAATGATATATTATTATAATATTATTATGAACTAGCTGTTATGAATAGTATTAAATTTTTTTTTAATTTTATAACATTATTATTCATCTTACACATTTTCTAGAACATGGTATAAGAACAAAATAAATTTTTTGGGTAAAATAAGTATTTTTCAAAAAATGCAGTTTTGCAGCCTTTTGATAGCGCATCCACTTTGAATCTAGTTTTTGAAATGTTTATAAGTTCAATTTGAAAAAATATAATTCTTATTTGGAATAAATAAATAAAATTTTACTTTGGATAATTTTTTCATATTATTCTGGTAACTTTTATATTTTGATGAATAGTAAAAACATGCTATATTTTAATTAAAAATAACTTTTTTCATCGCAATAATTTATATGGTTAAATTATAATATTGAATGGTTTTAAAGTATAAATAGAATATATATTTACCATTTAATATAATGTATGTCATTAGCATTGATTTTACATTAAATTCGTATGTTAAATCAATTCAATCTTTTGCAATGTTTTAAAGAAAAACCCGTTTTCTTTCGACAATAGGATTAATTTTAATTTAATTTCTGCAACCTTTGTGTATTGAATTTGGAAAAATTTATTCCATATTTGGAATCAGTGGGTACAAATTATGTTAATAAGATACTTTTTATTTTTGGGAATTATGAATAGTAACGACGGTAAATTTTATTTACCCTAATTAAAGGTAAATCGGGTAATTAAGGGTAAATATAATACTATAAAATTACCCTAACACATGAGAAAATTCTATTGTATTGATAAAAGTATACCCATATATCGTAAGGGTCGGATTAGATTCATTTTATGGACTTTTGACCATGAAAATAATTTAATTATTATTAAAACCAAAGAAAGTGACCACATGTCACTCTCATAAATCTTATAAGTATAATAATTTTAATTTAGTGATAAAAATCATAAATCTTCTAACTTGAATAGTCTCCAGAAATATAATAAAATTATCTACATCATGATAATATATTTATAATTTTTAGGGATTATATAATTGTCATTAATGGTGATACATTAATGATGCAGAAATTATTTATTAAGTAAAAAATCAGTAATATAGTTTTTATTGAAATAATAATACCCATTAAAAGGCCCACAAACCTGACCAAAACTTATTTGTAGTGTATATCTACACCTTAATCATCCAATTAACTAATATATAACCGTTTGGAGTCTTATAAAAGTGATTATGACACTTATATTATTTTATTTAAATGATGCCAATGTTGCCACCTTCATAATTTAATAAATATAACAATTTAACTATTGTGATTTTAGGATGATAAATTAGAGTAAAAGTTTTATTGTGAAAGTTAATTGATTTATATTCATTATAGGATTTTATTTTTAATTTTTTTGCAACAAATATGTATATTAAATAATTATACAAAAATTTTGTAGTAATTATTTTATAAAGAGATAAACCAAATAAATGGTTTTAAAAATAATAAAATAAATACTATATGAACTATTTAATGTTCTCCACTAATTTTATAGATACATATGACCATTTATTAATATATTAAAGCTGTTATTTAGAACATATATTCTGTATATATTTTATTTAAATTCAAATAAATGAATAGTGTCAAAATTGACAATATTGTTATTTTATAAAAATAACATATTATAAAATTGTTTAAAAATAACAAAAATATTTAAAAATTATAAATTTAAATTTATATGGCATAAAATGTTAAAAATTATCCATTTATGGACAATTCAAAACAAATAAGTAATTATTTGTTATAATTTAAAATTTAGAATGTTATTACCACAAATAAAATTAAATTGATTAAATAAGGATAAATCAAGTTGATAATGTTAAAAATAAATTCCTAACATGTCTAAATTTTATTTTTTGTTGAGATTACAACCCTATATCATCTAATATTCGAACATGGGTCATTTTTGGAGTGGTGTTAGATTTATAATAAATTAATATTTTTAAGATTTCCAAAGGTGCCCCTCTCCTCCCTTATAAAAGGGAACTTCCTCCCTCCCTTCCTCACACCAATTTGAGCATTAAAGCTAGGCCAACCCCTGAAAAATTATCTTCCCCACTTACCTATAATCATCCTAGAGTTCCTGGTCTTCTTCAAAGACCAATTTTAGTGCCCTAAGTGGAGGTCTCAAAAAGGCGCTTCAATGAATAGGTAATGTCCGTTACCGATTCTTTCAACATTATTTCTTCTTATACTTCTTCTTATTTAGTTGTTTCATTATGAAATAATAACATCAGTATCACTCATATACTTATATGTTATTATAATTATGATACAACCCTATTTCACCATATATCCATCCTACGGAAAACGAAATCACCGCGCGCGCGTATGTACGGAATACCGTCTCCACGCCTTGGTGTAATTTGTTTTTCCAACACCACCTTACTTGGATGGGTATAATGGTGTAAAGAACAACTATACACAGTTATTATAACATCATTCTGATTATTTTATATTGTATCATCCTATCCAATTCATTTCAATAATTATGGGAATGATATCATCGCTCGTGCGTACGTACGGACTACCGTCTCCACGACGTGATGAGATTCATTCTCCATGTTAACCATTAAAGAATGATTATAAAGTATATATAAAAAATAATAATGAAATATATGACATTATAAAGCTACTGGATTTATGTATATATATATATGTATGTCATCTAATAAATTCCATTCAACTCAATAAGAAAAAAAAACAATGTTCATGCGTACGTACGACCTACCGTCTCAATGAACGGTGTATTTCCTTCCATTTATCGATCTATTATATATATCTATATTCTGAATATATATTATATATAAATCATGTTTTATATTCTGGAATTAATTAATCATGATCTATGTAATCATATGAATAATTACAAGTCAAAACACGAACATCAAATGAAATGATTTTACCCAAAACACTCTTTAACATGGAATTTACAAAAGAACGGGTAATATAAAGTCATAAGTAAACCATATGTGATATCATCACAATGAATATGATTCTTTAATAAGTCAATGACATTATTTAAATCATTATACAGGAGGTTCGGATACATACGAAGCATATCAGACATAAGGTAAGAGATAATTCTTCCAATCTCATTTTTATCTGAGATTGTTTATTCGTAAGTATTTTCTAGGGTTATATTTACCATCAATATCCCTGATTTCTAAGAATGGTTTCATGTATGTTTAATGTACTTTTTACCCATTCTTTACTTTTACTACATGGTATGTAAGTAATATTTCTTTTGTTTACGTTACGAGGTACTTTTTGACTTTTCCGGCAAAAGTACAAGAAGAATGTTTTTTTAACTTATACGGAACGAACCGATTTTTTACTGTTTTATAAAGCCTTATATTCATGTAGCTTCCTCCAAAATATTTCATTACAGTTTTCAAAAAAATCCTTTTGTTTTAAAATTGCATGACATTTTGTGAAAAGAAAATGATTTTGAATAAGAATGGATATTTTCCTCAAGAATTCATTTCAAGTGTTTTATCAAAACCATTTTTCATCTAAGATGACATTATTTCATATGTGTATGTTTCAAGTATAATGTCTCTATGATTTACATGGTTTAAATTGTCTTATTATGAAATGATATCCATTTATTTTATATGGATTATGTGATGATGGGGTGATGTTTATTAAACCCATTTTATTTATTGGGTTATTATGAATGATGTATGTTTACTTTGTGGCACAATTAAGAATGATTTCATTATGAGATGGGTGGGACCTATATATCCCTCCAATGGATTGGGTAAATATTTTATATCTCATGAGATAGACATGGCTGGAACGGAAAGTCAAACTGGTTCAGTAATACAGGACTGGAACGAGGAGTGAACTCGATTCAGAAAGGGACTTTGTCCACTAAGATGGTCTTGGCAGCAATGCCTTGGCTAATATGGAAATCATATCATGTTCATAATGGTTTCCACACCTACATGTTTCATTCCCATTATATTTTATCATTATTAATGTTTCTGTATGATCTATTCCTTATGTACTTCCATGTTTTATGTCATTGCTCAAGCTTTTGATGTTTAAAAATTATGTTCATGTTTTTAAGTTCAAATGTATATGGTGTGTTTTATTTTATCGATGCTTACCCTTACTGAGCATTTGATCTCACCCTTTTTATGTTTTATTTTCCCCATGATATAAAGAAAGGTTTTAGGTAAGAAAAAAAGGGAACAACTATATGGGAGATGTTGAAGATCTTTCACCACGATTATAAGATTACGTTCCAAGATTCCAAAGACACTAAACTATTACGGTCCTTGTGTGTATGTTTTTGTTATGTATTAGGTATTCCGCAAAAGTAATGTAATGTCCATGTACGTTAAGCTTCGAGTCTCTACAGTTGGTATCAGAGGAATGGTTTAGTCAAACTTTGGAAACTAGGATGCGAGAACTTTAGTGAGATCCCTAGAGATATTTCTAAGGTATGTCTAGGGATGTCCGTAAGGTTATGAATAAGTATAGGTTATAGTACAGGAATTACGGTAACACAAGATGTTAGATATTGATGTTACTCCCCCTTTATTATATTATTTACCCTAGCATTATTTTTACCTCTCACACTATTCTTTTTGGGTTTTAGACGATGGCTGGAACCCGAAGGAACCATGTTGATCAATGTAATGGACAATGGAATGATTGTCCTCCTGAACAAACAAATGTTATGGGAGATGGAGTGAAAAATATTATTGCTATACTTACACAAGCTATGAATCATTCTGGACTTCCAAATGAGAAGATAAGGGATCAATATTCTATTGAGTCCTTCATGAGGCAACGTCTACCTTCTTTCAGTGGGTCTTCTGATCCACTTTTTGCTGAACAATGGATCAGTACTACTGAAAAGATATTTTCAGTTCTTCAGTGTTCTGAACAAGATAAAGTCATCTTAGCAGTGTATCGTTTGGAATGTGATGCTGATCAATGGTGGAATCTTATCAAGAATACGAGGCCAATAGATGAAATTGAGTCCATGGTATGGGACGAGTTCAAGAACTTAATTTTCAATAAGTACTTCCCTCGTATTCTTCGAACAAAGATGGAGAAGGTTTTTATAGAACTAAAGCAAAAAGGACAATGAATCTGTTGGTATATACGAAGCTAATTTTACAAGGCATGCAAGGTATGCATCTGGATTTATCATCCATCCTGAAAGTAAAGTTGATCGATTCGTCAGTGGCTTAAAACCAAATCTTCGAAGGGAATTAACTATAAGAGACTTCAGTAGCTATGAAGAAATTGTGCGTTGTGCTATCAAGGTAGAAATGGAAGTTGGTGTTACTTATCCATCTCATAGATTTGACAAGAAACAAAAGATGGAGTTCAAGGATAAATCTCAGAATAATGGTGAAAAGAAGATGAAAGTTTCCTTATGCTCAAAGTGTGGAAAGAAGCATGGTGGAGATTGTCTTAAAGGGACTAGAAAATGTTTTAAGTGTGGAAAAGAAGGTCATCGAGTAGATGAGTGTCGAAGTAATGGAAGAAGGGTTTCTAATGATGTCAATTAAGAAAAGACTACAGAGAACACACCACCAACACTTCAATGCTTCAAGTGCAAGGAAATGGGGCATTATGCTAATAAATTCCCTAATCCAAGGGTTAGTGATGATCGACATGATCAACCACTTAAGGAAAAGTACAAAGGGAATTCACATGCGATCACTATTGGCGATGTTGAATATGACAACAATGTGGTGGAATTATTAATTGTTTATGTAATGGGATTCAAAAATAATTTTGTATATAGTATCGTGGAATATTGGAATATTTATGTATTGGTATATTGTGGTTTTCAATGGTACCAGTAACCATGGAATGTTATTGAGATATTTTTGGAAAAAAAGATAATATGCGCATAATGAAAGGAAAATGAGAAAATGAAATGTTTGACCGTATTAATGAGCTCATGACTGATATAAGGAGAAGGTTATATCATGGTTTGAGTATATAGAATTTTTGGTTTTTGGTATGTGGAAAGAGTTAAATTTTGACTGCATTCATGTTTTTACTAATGTTCAATGGGTATTCATTCCTAAAGAGAATACATTATTAAGGTATTCAAATGTTTTTAATTTGACCAACAAGACATATCTTATGATATATGAGGATCAACGATGGAATTAAATATCTGGTAATCGTTTTCACTATATTATGAGAGTGGACTGTAGTATTATGGATAAGCCTAAAGATTGGAATGGATTATGTTAAACATAAGTTATTATTGTTTAAGGATAGAAGTTTTTTCGATATTATTGATGGGATGTTATAGTAATATAGTTTTAGAAAAAGGACAACCTGTAGGATGGGAGACAGCCCATCGCGTCAGACAAGGCTCTGGGAATCGTACCCACAACCGAAATGCGACTGGCCTTTATCACCTACTAATGGCCTACAGTAAGTCCCTGGTTAGTAGAAACTAGTTTAATTTTATTAAGCAGTATGATATATGAAGTATAAGTTCATTTTTGGAACCATATACGATTAATCTAACCATAAGATGGACTTGTAACTTTTTCTAGCCTTTTGTTTGAAAGAGATGGAATGACCCATCATTCTATCACATGATCTACTAACACAACACGAATAACAAATTCAACTTCATTTCTTTAAGGGATGAAGTGGAAATTGTTCAATTCACGGACAATAGTGAGATTGTATCAAAATCATGCAAGTATTTATTTTAATTCATCAACTTTAGGGAAATGATCTTGAAAACCAAAAATGTTTTCCTAGTTCCCTTATATCCGATGAATCAGATGGTACCTTATATCATCAAAAATCTATATCTTTGTGATTGTTGGCTTTTTCATATCCATGTTCTCTACCACTCTCCATCAGAACCTAATGGTTAGATTTTTCTTTCATATCCATATTTTCACCTATTTTCTCCTACGTGGAAACCCAGTGATGAGTTAATTTGGGTAACCGTTACATTTCATACATTAGTTTTTAAATCCATATTTTGGTATTCTTTTTTACGATGTGGGTTTCTATTAAACAAACGTTCGAGTAGTAAACCATTTATAACCCCGACGAATTTCGAGGGCGAAATTCATTTTAAGGGGGTAGAATGTAACGCCCTAAGATTTTATGAAAAATATTCCTTTAATTTCATTAATGTCTTGTGTTTTATGCTACACCAAGATTACCTTGCGCTATACGCAACACCGTATTAGCTTGTAGTATACGCAACACTATTTTTGGATCGTGTTACACATAATTTTGATAATTGTTATTCTACGCAACATTGAGTATATATATATATATATTCAATCTATAAATGAAATATGGTTGGATTCTGTTATACTAAACAATGAAGGATTCTTGCACAACACGCAACCCTGACTTGGCTTGCATTACACGCAATCGCGACCTTCCTCGATAGCGTGTGTTGTACGCAATACCAGGTTTTACTAAACAATGATATATTATTATAATATTATTATGAAATAGCTGTTATGAATAGTATTAACAAAATTTTGAATTTTATAACATTATTATTCATCTTAGTCATTTTCTAGAACATGGTATAAGAACAAAATAAATATTTCGGGTAATATAAGTATTTTTCAAAAAATGCAGTTTTGCCGCCTTTTGATGGCGCACCCATATTAAATCTATTTTTTGACATGTTTATAAGTTCAATTTGACAAAATAAAATTCTTCTTTTGAATCAAGTAATAAAAATTTACTTTGGATAAAATTTTCATATTATTATGGTAACTTTTTATATTTTGATGAATAGTAAAAACACACTATATTTTAATTAAAAACAACTTTTTTCATCGCAATAATTTATATGGTTAAATTATAATTTT
The DNA here is from genome assembly GCA_963277665.1 of Viscum album. NCBI lineage: Eukaryota > Viridiplantae > Streptophyta > Magnoliopsida > Santalales > Viscaceae > Viscum > Viscum album. Next base: position 1,725,797,164 of record OY728119.1, on the reverse strand, counting down.
GAATGGTTTTAAAGTAAAAATAGAATATATTTTTACCATTTAATATAATGTATGTCATTATCATTGATTTTACATTAAATTCGTATGTTAAATCAATTCAATCTTTTGCAGTGTTTTAAAGAAAAACCCCTTTTCTTTCGACAACAGGATTAATTTTAATTTAATTTCTGCAACCTTTGTGTAATGAATTTGGAAAAATTGATTCCATATTTGGAATCAGTGGGTACAAATTATGTTAATAAGCTACTTTTTATTTTTGGGAATTACGAATAGTAACTACGGTAAATTTTATTTACCCTAATTAAAGGTAAATCGGGTAATTAAGGGTAAATATAATACTATAAAATTACCCTAACACATGCCAAAATTCTATTGTATTGATAAAAGTATACCCATATAACGTACGGGTCGGATTAAATTCATTTTATGGACTTTTGACCATGAAAATAATTTAATTATTATTAAAACCAAAGAAAGTGACCACATGTCACTCTCCTAAATCTTATAAGTATAATAATTTTAATTTAGTGATAAAAATCATAAATCTTCGAACTTGAATAGTCTCCAGAAATATAATAAAATTATCTACATCATGATAATATATTTATAATTTTTAGGGATTAAATAATTGTCATTAATGGTGATACATTAATGATGTAGAAATTATTTATTAAGTGAAAAATCAGTAATATAGTTTTTATTGAAATATTAATACCCATTAAAAGGCCCACAAACCTGACCAAAACTTATTGGTAGTGTATATCTACACCTTAATCATCCAATGAACTAATATATAACCGTTTGGAGTCTTATAAAAGTGATTATGACACTTATATTATTCTATTTAAATGATGCCAAAGTTGCCACCTTCATAATTTAATAAATATATCAATTTAACTATTCTGATTTTAGGATGATAAATGAGAGTAAAAGTTTTATTGTGAAATTTAATAGATTTATATTCATTATAGGATTTTATTTTTAATTTTTATGCAACAAATATGTATATTAAATAATTATACAAAAATTTTGTAGTAATTATTTTATAAAGAGATAAACCAAATAAATGGTTTTAAAAATAATAAAATAAATACTATATGAACTATTTAATGTTCTCCACTAATTTTATAGATACATATGACCATTTATTAATATATTAAAGCTTTTATTTAGAACATATATTCTGTATATATTTTATTTAAATTCAAATAAATGAATAGTGTGAAAATTGACAATATTGTTATTTTATAAAAATAACATATTATAAAACTGTTTAAAAATAACAAAAATATTTCAAAATTATAAATATAAATTTATAGGGAATAAAATGTTAAAAATGATCCATTTATGGACAATTGAAAAAAAATAAGTAATTATTTGTAATAATTTAAAATTTAGAATGTTATTACCACAAATAAAATTAAATTGATTAAATAAGGATAAATCAAGTTGATAATGTTAAAAATAAAATCCTAACATGTCTAGATTTTATTTGTTGTTGAGATTACAACCCTATATCATCTAATATTCGAACATGGGTCATTTTTGGAGTGGTGTTAGATTTATAATAAATTAATATTTTTAAGATTTCCAAAGGTGCCCCTCTCCTCCCTTATAAAAGGGAACTTCCTCCCTCCCTTACTCACACCAATTTGAGCATTCAAGATAGGCCAACCCCTGAAAAATTATCTTCCCCACTTACCTATAATAATCCAAGAGTTCCTGGTCTTCTTCAAAGAACAATTTTAGTGCCCTAAGTGGAGGTCTCAAAAAGGCGCTTCAATGAATAGGTAATGTCCGTCACCGATTCTTTCAACATTATTTCTTCTTCTACTTCTTCTTATTTAGTTGTTTCATTATGAAATAATAACATCAGTATCACTCATATACTTATATGTTATTATAATTATGATACAACCCTATTTCACCATCTATCCATCCTACGGAAAACGAAATCACCGCGCGCGCGTATGTACGGAATACCGTCTCCACGCCTTGGTGTAATTTGTTTTCCCAACACCACCTTACTTGGATGGGTATAATGGTGTAAAGAACAACTATACATAGTTATTATAACATCATTCTGATTATGTTATATTGTATCATCCTATCCAATTCATTTCAATAATTATGGGAATGATATCATCGCTCGTGCGTACGTACGGACTACCGTCTCCACGACGTGATGAGATTCATTCTCCATGTTAACCATTAAAGAATGATTATAAAGTATATATAAAAAATAATAATGAAATATATGACATTATAATGCTACTAGATTTATGTATATATATATATATATGTATGTCATCTAATTAATTTCATTCAAGTCAATAAGAAAAAAAAACAACGTTCATGCGTACGTACGACCTACCGTCTCAATGAACGGTGTATTTCCTTCCATTTATCGATCTATTATATATATCTATATTCTAAATATATATTATATATAAATCATGTTTTATATTCTGGAATTAATTAATCATGATCTATGTAATCATATGAATAATTACAAGTCAAAACACGAACAACAAATGAAACGATTTTACCCAAAACAGTCTTTAAAATGGAATTTACAAAAGAACGGGTAATATAAAGTCATAAGTAAACCATATGTGATATCATCACAATGAATATGATTCTGTAATAACTCAATGACATTATTTAAATCATTATACAGGAGGTTCGGATACATACGAAGCATATCGGACATAAGGTAAGAGATAAATCTTCCAATCTCATTCTTATCTGAGATTGTTTATTCGTAAGTATTTTCTAGGGTTATATTTATCATCAATATCCCTGATTTCTATGAATGGTTTCATGTATGTTTAATGTACTTTTTACCCATTCTTTACTTTTACTACATGGTATGTAAGTAATATTTCTTTTGTTTACGTTACGAGGTACTTTTTGACTTTTCTGGAAAAAGTATAAGAAGAATGTTTTTTTAACTTATACAAAACGAACAGATTTTTTACTGTTTTATAAAGCCTTATATTCATGTAGCTTCCTCCAAAATATTTAATGACAGTTTTCAAAAAAATCCTTTTGTTTTAAAATTGCATGACATTTTGTGAAAAGAAAATGATTTTGAAGAAGAAAGGATATTTTCCTCAAGAATTCATTTCAAGTGTTTTATCAAAACCATTTTTCATCTAAGATGACATTATTTCATATGTGTATGTTTCAAGTATAATGTCTCTATGATTTACATGGTTTAAATTTTCTTATTATGAAATGATATCCATTTAGTTTATATGGATTATGTGATGATGGGGTGATGTTTATTAAACCCATTTTATTTATTGGGTTATTATGAATGATGTATGTTTACTTTGTGGCACAATTAAGAATGATTTCATTATGAGATGGGTGGGACTTATATATCCCTCCAATGGATTGGGTAAATATTTTATATCTCATGAGATAGACATGGCTGGAACGGAAAGTCAAACTGGTTCAGTAATAAAAGACTGGAACGAGGAGTGAACTCGATTCAGAAAGGGACTTTGTCGACTAAGATGGTCTTGGCAGCAATTCCATGGCTAATATGGAAATCATATCATGTGATTAATGGTTTCCACAACTACATGTTTCATTCCCATTCTATTTTATCATTCTTAATGTTTCTGTATGATCTATTCCTTACATACTTCCATGTTTTATGTCATTGCTCAAGCTTTTGATGTTTAAACATTATGTTCATGTTTTTAAGTTCAAATGTATATGGTGTGTTTTATTTTATCCATGCTTACCCTTACTGAGCATTTGATATCACCCTTTTTATGTTTTCTTTTCCCCGGGATATAAAGAAAGGTTTTAGGTAAGAAAAAAAGGGAACAACTATATGGGAGATGTTGAAGATCTTTCACCACGATTAGAAGATTACGTTCCAAGATTACAAAGTCACTAAACTATTACAGTCCTTGTGTGTATGTTTTTGTTATGTATTAAGTATTCCGCAAAAGTAATGTAATTTCCATGTACGTTAAGCTTCGAGTCTCTACAGTTGGTATCAGAGGAATGGTTTAGTCAAACTTTGGAAACTAGGATGCGAGAACTTTAGTGAGATCCCTAGAGATATTTCTAAGGTATGTCTAGGGATGTCCGTAAGGTTATGTATAAGTATAGGTTATAGTACATGAATTACGGTAACACAAGATGTTAGATATTGATGTTACTCCCCCTTTATTATATTGTTTACCCTAGCGTTATTTTTACCTCTCACACTATTCTTTTTGCGTTTTAGACGATGGATGGAACCCGAAGGAACCATGTTGATCAATGTAATGGACAATGCAATGATTGTCCTCCTGAACAAACAAATGTTATGGGAGATGGAGTGAAAAATATTATTTCTATACTTACACAAGCTATGAATCATTCTGGACTTCCAAATGAGAAGATAAGGGATCAATATTCTATTGAGTCCTTCATGAGGAAACGTCCACCTTCTTTCAGTGGGTCTTCTGATCCACTTTTTGATGAACAATGGATCAGTACTACTGAAAAGATATTTTCAGTTCTTCAGTGTTCTAAACAAGATAAAGTCATCTTAGCAGTGTATCGTTTGAAATGTGATGCTGATCAATGGTGGAATCTTATCAAGAATACGAGGCCAATAGATGAAATTGAGTCCATGGAATGGGACGAGTTCAAGAACTTATTTTTCAATAAGTACTTCCCTTGTATTCTTCGAACAAAGATGGAGAAGGATTTTATTGAACTAAAGCAAAAGGACAATGAATCTGTTGGTATATACGAAGCTAATTTTATAAGGCATGCAAGGTATGCATCTGGATTTATCATCCATCCTGAAAGTAAAGTTGATCGATTCTTCAGTGGCTTAAAACCAAATCTTCGAAGGGAATTAACTATAAGAGACTTCAGTAGCTATGAAGAAATTGTGCGTTGTGCAATCAAGGTAGAAATGGAAGTTGGTGTTACTTATCTTTCTCATAGATTTGACAAGAAACAAAAGATGGATTTCAAGGAGAAATCTCAGAATAATGGCGAAATGAAGATGAATGTTTCCTTATGCTCAAAGTGTGGAAAGAAGCATGGTGGAGATTGTCTTAAAGGGACTAGAAAATGTTTTATGTGTGGAAAAGAAGGTCATCGAGTAGATGAGTGTCGAAGTAATGGAAGAAGGGTTTCTAATGATGTCAATTAAGAAAAGACTATAGAGAACACACCACCAACACTTCAATGCTTCAAGTGCAAGGAAATGGGGCATTATGCTAATAAATGCCCTAATCCAAGGGTTAGTGATGATCGACATGAGCAACCACTTAAGGCAAAGTACAAAGGGAAGTCACATGCGATCACTATTGGCGATGTTGAATATGACAAAAATGTGGTGGAATTATTAAGTGTTTATGTAATGGGATTCCAAAATAATTTTGTATATAGTATCGTGGAATATTGGAATATTTATGTATTGGTATATTGTGGTTTTCAATGGTACCGGTAACCATGGAATGTGATTGAGATATTTTTGGAAAAAAAGATAATATGCGCATAATGAAAGGAAAATGAGAAAATGAAATGTTTGACCGTATTCATGAGCTCATGACTGATATAAGGAGAAGGTTATTTCATGGTTTGAGTATATAGAATTTTTGGTTTTTGGTATGTGGAAAGAGTTAAATTTTGACTGCATTCATGTTTTTACTAATGTTCAATGGGTATTAATTCTTCAAGAGAATACATTATTAAGGTATTCACATGTTTTTAATTTGACCAACAAGACATATCTTATGATATATGAGGATCAACGATGGAATTAAATATCTGGTAATCGTTTTCACTATATTATGAGAGTGGACTGCAGTATTATGGATAAGACTAAAGATTGGAATGGATTATGTTGAACATAAGTTATTATTGTTTAAGGATAGAAGTTTTTTCGATATTATTGATGGGATGTTATAGTAATATAGTTTTAAAAAAAGGACAACCTGTAGGATGGGAGACAGCCCATCGCGTCAGACAATGCTCTGGGAGTCGTACCCACAACCGAAATGCGACTGGCCTTTATCACCTACTAATGGCCTATAGTAAGTCCCTGATTAGTAGAAACTAGTTTAATTTTATTAAGCGGTATGATATATGAAGTATAATTCATTTTTGGAACCATATACGATTAATCTAACCATAAGATGGACTTATAACTTTTTCTAGCCTTTTGTTTGAAAGAGATGGAATGACCCATCATTCTATCACATGATCTACTAACACATCACGAATAACAAATTCAACTTCATTTCTTTAAGGGATGAAGTGGAAATTGTTCAATTCACGGACAATAGTGAGATTGTATCAAAATCATGCAAGTATTTATTTTAATTCATAAACATTAGGGAAATGATCTTGAAAACCAAAAATGTTTTCCTAGTTCCCTTATATCCGATGAATCAGATGGTACCTTAGATCATCAAAAATCTATATCTTTGTGATTGTTGGCCTTTTCATATCCATGTTCTCTACCACTCTCCATCAGAACCTAATGGTTAGATTTTTCTTTCATATCCATATTTTCACCTATTTTATCCTACGTGGAAACCCAGTGATGAGTTAATTTGGGTAACCGTTACGTTTCATACATTAGTTTTTAAATCCATGTTTTGGTATTCTTTTTTACGATGTGGGTTTCTATTAAACAAACGTTCGAGTAGTAAACCATTTATAACCCTGACGAATTTCGAGGGCGAAATTCATTTTAAGGGGGTAGAATGTAACGCCCTAAGATTTTATGAAAAATATTCCTTTAATTTCATTAATGTCTTGTGTTTTATTCTACACCAAGATTACCTTGTGCTATACGCAACACCGTATTAGCTTGTAGTATACGCAACACTATTCTTGGATCGTGTTACACATAATTTTGATAATAGTTATTCTACACAACATTGAGTATATATATATATATATTCAATCTATAAATGAAATATTGTTGGATTCTGTTATACTAAACAATGAAGGATTCTTGCACAACACGCAACCCTGACTTGGCTTGCATTACACGCAATCACGACCTTCCTCGATAGCGTGTGTTGTAGGCAATACCAGGTTTTACTAAACAATGATATATTATTATAATATTGTTATGAACTAGCTGTTATGAATAGTATTAACAAAATTTTGAATTTTATAACATTATTATTCGTCTTACTCATTTTCTAGAACATGGTATAAGTACAAAATAAATATTTCGGGTAATATAAGTATTTTTCAAAAAATGCAGTTTTACCGCCTTTTGATGGCGCACCCATATTAAATCTAGTTTTTGACATGTTTATAAGTTCAATTTGACAAAATAAAATTCTTCTTTGGAATCAAGTAATAAAAATTTACTTTGGATAAATTTTTCATATTATTATGGTAACTTTTTATATTTTGATGAATAGTAAAAACACACTATATTTTAATTAAAAACAACTTTTTTAATCGCAATAATTTATATGGTTAAATTATAATATTGAATGGTTTTAAAGTAAAAATAGAATATATTTTTACCATTTAATATAATTTATGTCATTAGCATTGATTTTACATTAAATTCGTAAGTTAAATAAATTAAATCTTTTGCAATGTTTTAAAGAAAAACCCATTTTCTTTCGACAACAGGATTAATTTTAATTTAATTTATTCAACTTTTGTGTATTGAATTTGGAAAAATGGATTCCATATTTGGAATCAGTGGGTCTAAATTATGTTAATAAGCCACTTTTTATTTTTGGGAATTATGAATAGTAACTACGGTAAATTTTATTTACCATAGTTAAAGGTAAATCGGGTAATTAAGTGTAAATATAATATTATTAAATTATCCTAACACATGAAAAAATTCTATTGGATGGATACAAGTATACCCATATAACCTTAGGGTCGGATTATATTCATTTTATGGACTTTTGACCATGAAAATAATTTAATTATTATTAAAACCAAAGAAAGTGACAACATGTCACTCCCTTAAATCTTATAAGTATAATAATTATAATTTAGTGATAAACATCATAAATCATCGTACATGAATAGTATACAGAAATCTAATAAAATTATCTACATCATGATAATTTATTTAGAATTTTTAGGGATTAAATAATTGACATTAATGGTGATACATTAATGATGCAGAAATTATTTATTAAGTGAAAAATCAGTAATATAGTTTTTATTGAAATAATAATACCCATTAAAAGGCCCACAAACCTGACCAAAAATTATTGGTAGTGTATATCTACACCTTAATAATCCAATGAACTAATATATAACTGTTTGGAGTCTTATAAAAGTTATTATGACACTTATATTATTTTATTTTAAATGATGCCAAAGTTCTCACCTTCATAATTTAATAAATATAACAATTTAACTATTGTGATTTTAAGATGATAAGTTCGAGTAAAAGTTTTATTGTGAAATTTAATAGATTTATCCTCATTATAGGAATTTATTTTTAATTTTTATGCAACAAATAAGTATATTAAAGAATTATACAAAAAAAATTTAGTAATTTTTTTATTAAGAGATAAACCAAATAAATGGTTTTAAAAATAATAAAATAAATATTATATGAAATATTTAATCTTCTCCACTAATTTTCTAGATACATATGACATTTTTTTAATCTATTAAATCTTTTATTTAGAACATATCTTTTGTATATATTTTATTTAAATTCAAATAAATGAATAGTGTCAAAATTGACACTATCGTTATTTTATAAAAAACATATTATAAATTTGTTTAAAAATCACAAATATATTTAAAAATTATAAATTTAAATTTATATGGTATAAAATGTTATAAAGTATTCAATTATGGACAATTCAAAACAAATAAGTAATTAATTGTTATAATTTAAAATTTAGAATGTTATTACCACAAATAAAATTAAATTGATTAAATAAGGATAAGTCAAGTTGATAATGTTAAAAAAATTCCTAACATGTCTAAATTATATTGGTTGATGAGATTACAACCGTATATAATCTAATATTCTAATATGGGTCATTTTTAGAGTGGGGTTAGATTTATTATAAATTAATATTTTTAAGATTTCCAAAGGTTCCCCTCTCCTCCCTTATAAAAGGACACCTGCTCCCCCCCTTCCTCACACCAATTTGAGCCTTCAATATCGGCCAAACCCTGAAATATTCTCTTATCCACTTACCTAGAAACATACTAGAGGTCCTTGTATTATTCAAAGACCAATTTTAGTGCCCTAAGTGGTGGTCTCAAAGAGGCGCTTCAAAGAAGAGGTAATGTCTGTTACTGATTCTTTAAACTTTATTTCTTCTTCTGCTTATAATTCTTTAGTTGTTTCATTATGAAATAATAACATCAGTATCACTCATATACTTATATGTTATTATAAGTATGAAACAACACTATTTCACCATCTATCCATCCTATGGAAAATGAAATCACCGCGCGTGCGTATGTATGGAATACCGTCTCCATGCCATGGTGTAATTTGTTTTTCAACACCACCTTACATGGATGGGTATAATGGTGTAAAGAATAACTATACACAGTTATTATAACATCATACTGATTCTGATATATTGTATCATCCAATCCAATTCAATTCAATAATTATGGGAATGATATCATCGCTCGTGCGTACGTACGGACTACCGTCTTCACGATATGATGAGATTCATTCTCCATGTTAACCATTTAAGAATTATTATAAAGTATATATAATCAATAATAATGAAATATATGAAATTATAAAGCTACTGGATTTATGTATATATATATATGTTTATGTCATCTACTTAATTCCATTCAACTCAATAAGGAAACGAAAACAGCGTTCATGCGTACGTACGACCAACCGTCTCCATGAACGGTGTATTTATTTCCATTTATCGAGCTATTATATATATGTATATTTTGAATATATATTATATGTAAATCATTTTTTATATTCTGGAATTAAGTAATCATGATCTAAGTAATCATATGAATAATTACAAGTCAAAATACGGACAACAAATGAAACAATTTTACCTAAAACACTCTTTACCATGGAATTTACAAAAGAACGGGTAATATAAAGTCATAAGTAAACCATATGTGATATCATAACAATGAATATGATTATGTAATAAGTTAATGAAATTATTTAAATCATTATACAGGAGGTTAGGATACATACAAAGCATATCGTACATAAGGCAAGGGATAATTATTCCAATCTCATTCTTATCCGAGATTGCTTATTCGTAAGTATTTAATGGGGTTATATTTATCATCAATATCCCAGATTTCTAAGAATGGTTTCATGTATGTTTGAAGTCCTTTTTACCCATTCTTGACTTTTACTACATGGTATGTAAGGAATATTTCTTTTGTTTACGTTACGAGGTACTTTTTGACTTTTCCAGCAAAAGTAAGAGAAGAATGTTTTTTTAACTTATACAGCACGAACAAGATTTTTTACTATTTTATAAAGCCTTATTTTCATTAAGCTTCCTACAAAATATTTCATGACTGTTTTCAAAAAAATCATTTTCTTTTAAAATTGCATGAAATTTTGTGAAAATAAAATGATTTTGAAGAAGAAATGATATTTTCCTCAAGAATTCATTTCATGTGTTTTATCAAAACCATTTTTCATCTAAGATGACATTATTTCATATGTGTATGTTTCAAGTATAATGTCTCTATTATTTACATGGTTTAAAATTTATTATTATGAAATGATATCCATTTATTTTATATGGATTATGTGATGATGTGGTGATGTTTATGAAACACATTTTATTAATGGGGTTATTATGAATGATGTATGTTTATTTTGTGGCACAATTAAGAATGATTTGATTATGAGATGGGTGGGACCTATATCTCCCTCCAATTCATTGGGTAAAGATTTTATATCTCATGAGATAGACATGGCTGTAATGGCAAGTTAAACCGGTTCAGTAATATAGGACTGGAACAAGGAGTGAACTCGATTCAGAAAGGGACTTTGTCCACTAAGATGGTCTTGGCAGTAATGCCTTGGCTAATATGGAAATCATATCATGTGCTTAATGGTTTCCACCATTAAATGTTTCATTTCCATGCTATTTTATCATTCTTAATGTTTCTTTAGGATCTATCCCTTACATACTTCCATGTTTTATGTCATTTGTCAAGATTTTGATGTTTAAACATTATGTTCTTGTTTTTAAGTTCAAATGTATATGGTATGTTTTATTTTATCCATGCATAACCTTACTAAGAATTTGAGATCACCCTTTTTATGTTTTCTTTTCCCAAGGATATAAAGAAATGTTTTAGGTAAGAAAAAAAGGGAACATATTTATGGGAGATGTTGAAGATCTTTCACCACGATTAGAAGATTATGTTCCATGTTTCCAAAGTAACTAAACTATTACGATCCTTGTGTGTCTGTTTTTGTTATGTATTAAGTATGCCGCAAAAGTAATGTAATGTCCATGTACATTAATCTTCGGGTCTCTATAATCATGCTCTCTTAAAGAGATTAACTCTACTAAATTACATTAAATAGAATTTTATTTATATTAAGTTATGATGAACAATCATTTATTTTAATGTAATGATGTATAAACATAGTAATTTCTCAATTTTAGTTCATTCTTTACAAAAAAATGATAGTCCATTAATTCAATGAATGCTAACCTAAAAATAAATCACTATACTATGGAATAATAAGGATGAATATTTGTTCCTTTGAATAAAACACTCATTCTATGAATTTGAAATCAACCTATAAAAAATTTGTCTACTAATATAATCACATAAATCTTTAATGACATCTTGGATTAGTTTTCCTCATTGATTATTTTTCTTAACATCATGTTTATCTTCAACCTCGTTCATAAACATAGTATTTAAGGAAATTCATTATCTTATACCATATTTATCCTCTTCATATATTATTCTTGGGATTGTATGATATTCAATTAATACATTGACCCATTCCCAATATTCTATAATATTTAACACCAATTAGTTTGATTTTTTAACCCATCACATGTGGAGAACGTCCAAAATAATTTAAAAAATACTTTATTAACAACCTATAATCCTTTGGATCTAGTTATTAGTTTTTATTCATCATCATTATACATTTACCTGTTCTTTTTAATTTGATATTTGCATACTCACATGCAGAAATATTTGATATACTAAACATCCGCATACATTTTAGAAGACATAACAAAAATTTTGTTTTTAATTATATTCCCATTAAAGATGTAATGATTTTATCCTTCTAAAACATCCATTTATACACAATTCATGTTACCTAACTATCCCATATGTCGAAAAACATTTTCTAGAACTAAAATAATTTTTTCTATAGGGAAATGTTTTGTTGATCAGGTAATATGTTTTTTCCTCATGAATTTATCCTTATATGATCATATCAACCCACACATGGTTCACATCTATTTCAGGGAAAGGAAATAATAAATATAAATTATTTGTAATTATGACAATTATTATATAAAAAATAGAGAACACTAAAAATATGATATTCTAGGTTATTTATAGGTTTTTTCATATTGATATCTAAATCCATCAACCTGCAAGATGATATTAGTATATTTTTTAAATGGTTTATTAATATTTCAACTCTTATATATTTGAATGATGTTTTTTATTTAAATAGATCTACAGAATTCACTATCAGTTTTAATAGTTATATAAACTTATATATTCTCAACATCCCTATATTCTTCTCAGAATATCATTTACATAATTAATATAGTCATTGATAATCCCATCAGAATCCATCATTACCTATTCAAATTGGCTCATCCAAAAAAGATTCATGGATTCTTTGACATTAAAATAACATTATTCGGATCCACCCATATATTTTACTATATCTCTTTGGTATTCTATTGAGCCATCAAATTTTTGTATATATTATATGATAAATACATCGATATGGAATATTGATCATCACTATCATTCTAACCATTTAACACGCCTACATAATTGACAAAATCCCCATCAACAATGATTTTAATCCCCACAATAGTCTCATATCTATTATATAATGCAAGAGATATTTGATACTGTAAGATCACATTTCTTATGATGGGATTGTTTTTTCAATCCAATATGAGGTCATATTTATTTTTTATTTAGTAATGAATCAATATAGTATCGATTTATTCTGGTATAAATATAATGATCCTTTCGTTGATAAAAATTATGATTCCCATTTAAAGATTAGGTTCAACAATGTTTTTTATGTTAATCAAAAATATTATATTTTTTCAAATTATTCTTTTATATATTTCTTCCCCATTTCCTGCAAAGGGTCATTTATCCTATAATTAGTATCATACAAACTCACCTAATGAGAATAACAACTATGAATGATAAAAATAATGAGATTATAAATTTTTTTACATAATATCAAACTCATTTAAATGTTGGATAGAATCCCTATCATTTAATCTATACTGAAATTATAAAATTAATTTCTATAGGAAATTTAGTATCTGGTTTGACATTTGAGTAGTATATTCTCATTTTTCCCAATTCTAACACCCAGACTACTAAATAATCTTCCATCATTGTTTAGACACCACATCATTTATTTTCCTCCTCATAATGACCATAATCATTTAATTAGATACAAAAATAACAACATACAATTTTTTTAAATGGATAGATATTCAAATGATCCATTTATTCTTCATAAAATACTCTTTTAATTTCCATTATATATAAAATTACTCATATATAAAATCAATATCATCAAAATTTGTTTAATCAATTTGGAATTTATAATCCTTTCATATGTTTTGTGATCTGATTTATCCTAAAATTGTTCAAATACTCAGGTTTATCCCCTTCTATGACTCTGTCCATTGTATCACCATCTTCTCCACCTAATATTGGTTATATCTAGGTCTTAAGAAAATTATATCAAAATATGCATGAGTATTCGATTAATATTATTATTAAAAATTATTCTTCTGAACATTTACATATTTATGATAACATAATGTCATTATATAAATTTATGGTTTATATTCATATTTTAAAACATGTAAATATATTGTAGGCATAATAATTATCCATTAATATAAATAATTAAATTTTATTATTTATTCCTCAATTGACTTACTCTTTAAATCATCTCTGAGAAAACCAAATTACTCATCCCTCATTATATGATTCCATATATAAATATCCACATCATTAGAAACATATAAAATAAAACTATTTTGAAATACCTTTATAGATCACATTATTATTATATATATATGACCAAATATATTATATTTACCATGTTTTTCCGCAAATACCAAATCTATGTTACAATTTGATATATCAATATGAAATGCCTTATACGCCCTTTTAACATTGACTTTTTATTTTCCTTAATATAAAAATATTTATTTTTCAAAGTGCACATAATGATATTATACATTACATATTTCTTCAATTAACATATTATTTCTATATATGGAGTTAATTATCCTCTATACTTGGGCTTTTTATTTCTATGACATTATCTTTTGTCACTTCAAATGCCTATTTTAATATTAATTCAAATAAATAGAATAATTTTTGTATATTGATTAAAAATGTGATGAAATTTTATATACATAATATAATAACCCCTACCTCAATGTAAAATATATCATAGGATAATATACATTGTAAATTCATATCATTACATAATTTATGAGGTTGCAAATTTTGATGTGTCTCAGAATCGGCTATAAGGATTTGTAGATTCCATGAATATTTTCAAACAAACTCATATCCACCATAGACAATTTCAAGGAATTATCAATTCTATAAACTCATACCCAAATTTATGAATAATTGGATTTTTTATATATCATTTCATTCAATTTCTTATTTTAAATATCAACACAACAATCTTCATAAAAAATTAATTCCACTATTACTTGAAATTGCCTTAATTAGTTCATCATGTTATAAACTCGTTATTTGATTTCAATTGACAATTAAAATAAAATATTAATGTTATACAATTTTATAGATAGAACATAAATCATGTCAACCAATTCCTTGTTTTTAATACATAATAATACTTTATAAATTAGTATTTCCACACTAAACACATATAGAACCATTATAAAAAATTTAATTTTCCCCACAACACTTCAAATATTATATTTTTTAAATGAAATATTATTATTTACCAACCATTATATTATAATAAATCAAAATAGTAGTATTTATAAATAAATTCATTGTTTAAAAAAAGAAAAAGAAAATCAGATGAATCTGTCAAAAATATAGAATTATTAGTCTCTTATACCTATTATTTGGCAGACATGTCTAAGAAATGATATTCAAGGAACCCTAAATGTGGGGATATATTTTATATGGTATGATAAATTTTTATAAATTTCCTCTAAACCATTTCCGATGATCAAATATTATTCATTTTTTTGAAGACCAATTTTTAATATATAAAAGGATAAATATATCAATAAGAAATATAATAAGGAAAAGTAATTTAAATTTAAATAATAATCAATGATTTGTTAGTTTACCTAAATTTTTATATGTACAACAATATTTCACAAAGTTTTCTTTCAATCTAATAACATCCATAATGTTACACATTTTCAGTGATAGCATTTTATAGATATAGATCTTCTTATAATGGTTTAATCATTACATTATGGACAAAAAGTGATACATAAAATTTTAGTGTAATTACATTTCCTCATTTATCAACTCATTTCAGAGATGATTAATACATAATTAATATAAAATAATTAATATAGATAATATAGTTTATGATTAAATACTTATTTCACTGTAAATATTAACCTTCTTTTTTCTGCATAAACTAATTATAAATTTTAATTATAAATTTTAAATGAGATTATTTTGGATTTTATAGTGGTTCTACTAACATATAGACGTTTGTAAAAGTAGAAAAAGTATCCTAAATAAATTATCTGTAAGAACTAAACACCATACTAGAAAACATATCAATTTTGACTACTAATATGTGTTAAATATTAGTTATGTATATATTCACAAAAATTGTATATGAATATTATAATTCACATTCAAGTAATTTAGTTGTCCATTATGTCAAAAAAAAATCATGGTATATGAAAAATATTTGTGAAAATATATAACATATTCTCTTATAAATGTTATATTTATTACATTTATTATATTTATAATATTATCAACAATATATTTCATATATCTAATCTATAACATTCATACAAGTGTCTCCAATAAATTATTTTTCCAATAATTCCTAATACAATGTTTCAAACATCATAGGAATATATCCATATGTTTCTGTATCTTAAAAAATGATCTGAAATTCAATCATATAGAACCTATGAAAACCAAAAAATAGTGATGAAAAATATGACACAATATTATGGTCAATAGACTCATTATAAAAGTCTCATTTATTTAAATTTATAAAGTAAAGTAATATGATTATATTCTCATTGTTGAAATTTTATATTTAATTGACAACATGACATGGTTGTGATATCCTTGATGTCATTTTCTACTGAAAACCAATCCGTGGAAAAAATAGAGAACCAAGGATTCTACTATAGATAGATTCAAAATTTATGAAATAATAAATTCAAAAATTGAACCATTTAATCATTTAAATCCATTATTTGGAGATTCTAAGAATTATGACAATATTTATATGATTACGAAAATATCAATGTCTTTTTATTCCACCCATTATTATAAAATATTTGTATACAATGATAAATATGTTATCTATAAAACATCGGGTATCAGTTGTTTTCATCATAAAATGACCCTAACTATTATTTGGTACATTATAATTCATTATTCTAATATTATATGATTGTTTATCCACCAAACTTTAATATACTATTGTCATGATATTCATAATAGAATGTTTAATAATGAACAAAAATGTGTTTTACTCATTGGATCCATTGAAACGGTAAAACTTTATACTTTATTTCATTATTTAATATATTGTATTGATAATTACCATAAAAAATAGTAATGGATTATATTTAACCAAAGAAAATATATCCTAAAACAAACATCACTAATAAGAAATATATATTATCAAATTCCTAAATAAATTTCAAAAGTAATTAAAAACAAATTCAATGTGTAATCTCAACATTGAATTTTTCTTTTGTATGACTTATTTAATAAATTTATTTTCTTTCATCGTTACATTATATATCATGCATAACCATTCTAGTGGTGATAATTGAAATTCATCTTCTTATTTGTGGAAACTATTTCCATTCCTCATTCCTATACAATTACATTATAATGACTTATTTTTAAATTTTCCAAAACAAAAACATATCGATTGAGATACTAATACTAATTGATAAAAAACATAAAAGAACAGATTGTACATTAAATACTATTGAATAATAATTATATAATCTGAAAATTTTCATTAACATACTGATTCTTCCCTCAATTATTTCCTCAATCCAAAATATTACCATACATGAACCCAAATCTAATTTAAACTCCAAACATTTATTTTCATAATGATTTAGACTCATTTATGTCTTTTAAGACACATATTCAAAATAAAATCGTAAAAAAATTACATATAATACATTTTTTTCATCCATTTCTATATTTTTGAAATTATTCATTAAACTAGGATTTAAATATAATTCAGTTATATAAATGGATCATTGTAAAAACAAATAATGATTTAATGGGGCTTTTTATGAAATATTTATCTGATGAAAAATATGACAGTTGTAGATAAAGAAATTGTGGTTTCCAAAACATTACATTCATCACTGAGACCTATCATATCCTTTTTCTAAACAAATTTGTGAATTATTTAAAAAAATAATTTTTTTGATTTTTTATTTATAATTATCTTAGTAATGATTTAGTGGTAGGAAGATGATGACGATAATTAAAATATTTGATGAAAACATTGTTTCATTGAATTTATATCTTATTTTAATGAAATAAATGTGTTATAATAGATTTATTATAGAATATAATTTTTTTAAAAAAATTTACCTTTATTATAATAATATATTGTCACACCATTCATGGAAATATACATTTATTAATTATAAATTATTTATTAGGAATATATTTACAAGATAAACGGTTTTACATATAGTAAGAAAAGTTCTCCATTGATTTTTTATGATAATAATTATATTTATCTATTTTACAATGGAATATTTTCTAATTTTAGAAATATTATTCATATTATATTTCCTTGTTTTCTATTTTCAATATTGAATAAAAATAAAAAGGATGGTATTATACGGTAGAAAATATTTCTGTAAATTTAATGAATTTAGAAATAGGAACAATGAAATTAAATTATAATGAAATCCAAAATTTATTATTATAATATTGAATTTGTTTTTGTAGTGTAAAAATAATATATTAAGGTAAAATTATCTCTTTTTTAAAATTTAATATGTAAGGATTCAATAATAATAAATTTTTTTACAATTTTATCTTAAAATTGTTATCAAATATTTAATTTATATCTATATAATTTTTTCGCATGATGTTTTGAGTTAGTTTTTGTATTTTTCAAATTTTGGTTTGGTGGATGGTTTAAATAACATGATGAATGGGTAATTATTATTGATTTATGGATCTCATGTTCTTCATATTGGAGTCATTTTTTAGATTGAATATCTTCTATAAAAAGAATTTTATAATTGTGGATTGTTTCTAAGGAACACTATCATGTAAATTATAAATATTTGATGTCAATAAATTTTTTCTAGTAATTACTTTATTTAATATATATTTATAATTTAATTTTCATAGTTATTATAACCCTATTTTTATATCATGAAACTATTTTAATAATACAAATATGGTTACTAATCATGTTACAAAACCTTCCATCTATGTATATAATAATGATAATGCCTTATTTATTCCATAATTATTCACATCCCAATACATATCAAAATTTTTAGAAAAAATGAATATTATTTTTTGTATATTTTGAAGCATAGTGTAGTAATAATGATTACTAACCGATTTTTCATTTTTTATATTTATTCATCAAAATAATTAGGGATGGTTTTTTGTTTTTTCTTTGAAATTTATTTTGAATTTTAAAATTATTATTATATATGTAATTTGCTTCTCATTTATTAATGTGTACTGTAACTTTGGTATTCAAGGATTAGAGATTTTATGTATTTAGACTAAGGGTTTGGTCATATAAAAAACATTAAACAATCTAAATTAATACAGGGAATGTGTGGATTATTATATTCCACAGTTGGTTTATTAATAAAACCATTATTGGGTTCCTAATAGGAAAACGATGTATGCACTATGTATGATTTTTAATAAGATCATATTATATTGAATGTGGTATTGGTCACTTGTCATTTACCTAGATATATCATAACCTCTCTAATACATTTTTTTGTTTTTTATCAGTTATTTTTCCATGAGTGAGATTAACATGGATCAATTTTTTTTGGAAAGACTTAATATTGAAATTTACCTTACTTAAAAGAATTGACATAATATTAATTTTGTTATAGAAATTAATTTATTAGATAGTAATTTTTTGGAAATAATGTATGAATAATTATATCTAGAGTGAATAAATTCAAATAATTACATATCATATAATTTAATTTCATTATTTATATTAGGATAAATTTTGTATATATGAACTTTTACAAAAAAAATTATAAATAAAAATGTTAGGAGATGTTATACGATGACACTCAAAAATTAAAAATATATAATGTTTTTGTGGAACTTGGAATAATTTGACTCCACAATTTGTGATAATTTTACCAATCTTGTGATATGATTATAGATTATATATATCAAAAATTAGATGGTTAAGAAATATTTTATTTTTATGCGTGTTAGAGTGGGAACCCATACATAGATACTTAAATATGATATATCATGGGGAATGAAATGTAATTATTACTTTTCACAAAAATATCATTGTTAAATATTTAGTAGTATTAAAATTACATTACAATACATATTCATAATTTCATTTTTCCTTTTCACATGATTTATTTATTAAAAATTGATTTTATAATATTTCAGTCCAAGGTATTTGTTAGTTATTGGTGGAAATTATATTTTACTTGATAATAAGATTTATAATTTTTTGTTATTCATTTTAAAACATATGATTTCTCACTTATTGATGATTATATTCTCTCCACCCAAGGGAATAATAAAATATTCAAGAAAGGTATTTTAATTTGGATGAATGGGTAAAATATACATTTTACTGTTCTACCTGAGTGAGATACTAGTATTTCCTTGGAAATCATTTTAAAGATGGATTCATGAATGAATTTCATTTATTAGAGAAAACGGACGATAATTAGATCTCTTAATCAATAGAGATAGTATATATTCCTGATGAATGAGATTAACAAATCCTTAATGAATGTGTTACATTTATAAGAGTTTTTTACAGTATTTCACCCACTTAATGGAATGATATGTGTTTTTTTATTTTATTCATAATTACTGATTCCCCACATGCTGTGTGAGAGATGTTACGTTTTTTTTAATAAATTTATTATTAGTATAGTTAATTTTTACTTATTCAAGATATGTTTATGTAATAGTGTGGGTAATATTAATCCAAATCATATAAAACAGTTTACATACCTCTATATTTAATACACTCACATAAGTTATTAAAGATAATATTGATTCATTCATAATCCTACAGTAATGTGGAATTTTGTCGGACTTTCTGTCCACTAGAGACATTTCATGATTTCTTGGATTTATTAGGAGGTTATATATACATTTTTCTTCCATAATATAATGATTAAATATTGTAGGGGTTGGGGATATTATAATATTTGATATGATTTTGGAAATAGCATATTTATTCAATTTTAATATTTTTTCTATGATTTTATAGTCATTTGATTCATGCAACATTTCGTATACTCTATAATATATATATTTTTGTAAAACATTAAATTCATTTTTTTATTAATTTTACTTTGATAAATAAAATAGTGTAAATATAATGATGTGATCATTTTTAGTGTTATATAATTTTTTTGGATTTTTTATTTATATATGTTCCCTGATAGATAACATTATGAATATGACATGATCATTTCAGTGGGGGGACTTATAAAAATTTGTGTATTATAAATATTATGAATTATGCTCTTGATTAAAACATCTATAAACTATGTAATTTCAATTATTGATTATACTGTTATAGATTTTTAATTTTGGGTTATTTGATTTTTATTTTTTAAAATTATAAATTAAAGAGTTTCCTAAAAGGATTGGGAGAGTGAAGAGAGAATAAAGTATTACATTTTTTCACAAAATAACACTAGGTAATATAGGTTGGTTTTGTGTTACTTCATCATATCTATTACAATTTAGATGGATTTTGGTTCTTTTAATATGTACCTCGTGGTTTTCATCAAGCGTTTATTGGTTGATAGTTTGTAATAAGATACATAGAAGGATCCAACTGAATTTCAGAAGGAAAAAATATATATTTTATTTAAATATTATTGATTACATTAAACATACAGAATATAATTTCCTTCATTAATAATTTGATTCCTCTTTAAATTGGAATACATTATTTCTTATATTTTAAATATTCATCAACATTGATTTCAGTCAATTTATTCCTCTACTTTCAATAGGGTGACTCATTTATTTAGTATAGTGTTATTAATTATTTCATTATCCAAAAATATTTCTTTCTATTACCCTTATAATGAAATCTCTAATTCCATAAATCCATTAAAATTAAAAATACACTAGGCCCATATATTTATTCTTCATTAATCTATGAAATTATGGTTATTATAATTATTATATAGGTGATCCCTATTCTCTATAATCATAATAAAATTTTCGTATTATTAATGTTTCAGGATAGAGTAAGAAATACCAAATAAAATTCATCAATATTTTTATTGAATTCTATATTTTATGAAATTTTATATTTTTATGTTATATATATATATATTTCAAAGTAGACATTATTCCTTATCTGTTATGATATATTATATGATTCCAACTTCTTATTGTTATTTATATAAATGATATATTATCCTAATATTCTAAATATGTAGTCAGTATTCATATATATTAATTTAATGAATATATGTTCTATATTCCATTAATATGGGAACCTATATGGTTTTATATATATTTTCTGTAAGAATAAGATATGTCTTCTAATTACACTATAGGGATATTCCTCTATAACATAATCAACATTCCCTTACCAATATATAGATGTATATATTTTACCAATTTCTCAAAACAGTGAATGGATATAGTTATGTGGAATAATATTTGTTTATTATCGTCCCTATATAGTATTTATATAATCTATCATAATGTATTTTATCATGGATTGAGGTAGCTATGGAAGATTTATATAGCGGATTTGGGAATATATGGAAACAAACACTAATAGAATTCAAATTGGTTTTATTTTAGTACTTTTGTTATAATATGGGAAAAATTACACTATAATTTCATGACTATTTTATGTTTATTATAAATATAATTTTCATTATAGTTGACTGATAGGTTTTGGGAAATGATTTCTTATTGGAAATTTCATACCCATATCATAATTGTGTTCCATGATATATATATAGATCAAATATTCTAGGATTACATAAAGGCAAAGGCATTAATACATGTGGGTTACATGGATAGTTTTATAATATATATTATAGAGAATTATAAATGGAATTTTTCTACTTCTATAAATAATATCCATGTATAATTTTATTAATTTTTATAATGTGTAAAATTTTTTATACTCTAGGATAGATATATAAAACAATATATGTATTCTATATCTTGTCTAATATGTGTTTAAACTATTACTAGGTTTTAAAATTGATTATTAATTTTTGTTATTTAACATTTTGATATCTATTATAATAATTTTTATCTTGTTGTGGATTAATATTATTCTAATGTTAAATCTCATGTCCCATTTTCATTAATTATCCATCATCATTTATGCTAGAATAAACAAACCCACATGAACTCTTATATTATTTTTTTGATTCAATTATTTTTAATCAATGTCTATCGAAACTGAATCAAGGCTTGATTTAGGTTTTTTGATTCCGAATAAGATATAGTTACTATTATTTGGACATGAAATTTTTTTACAAATAATAATATATAGAATAATTATTTATAATGAAATAATTATCTAGATTGGTATGGTTATGAATTTTTGAATTGTCAATTTTTTTTAATAATGTAAATAATATTATGAATTGTAAATTCTAAATTTTTTTAGTCACTTTAAATAAATCATTTCATTATGATTCTTATTTTTATTTCTTATTATATTTTTGGAAGCATTTATATATTTATATTAATTAAAACATATTTATTATATTTATAATTATTTCTAATTTATTTATCAGTATTCAATTGATTAATATAACAATAATTTTGATTCATTTGAATATTAAATTTCTTTTATTATTTTTTACAGAGTTGAAATTTTATGGACCCTCATCTCCAAATTTAATTTCATAGTTATTTTTTAAGGTATAACATAGTTTTCTTGGATATCATTTTTATCCACTCATATTCATATATATTATATGTAATATAAGTGGGAATTATAATATTCATAATGTATTATTCTCATTTTTTCTCTTTTTGATCATTTAGTGATTTTTCATTATTATATTTCATTCCACTATCTTTTAACATAACCATTAACTCAATATGTCTTATTTAACATGTCTTTCAATGACAAACTACAAATATATTTCATTCATTCATTTCATAAATAATATATAGGATTAATATTTTCATGGTTTTCAACATGGTATTGATCACATCCCATTAATGATATATTTAATTTTTTTAAAATAATATTTGACACGATTCTACATTATTATTTCTTGGTATTAATTAATTAACATATAAAAAAGTCAACTACCTTTATTTACTTGTGTTGATGTTGTTCAATGGAATTATATTTTTTTGGACTTTTGGTGGTGGATGGTCAAGAATATGGCTTTAGTCAAATGTTAAATTAATAATGGGAGTCAATTTCATTCATTATACACCTATTATAATTTTTCTATGTTTTTTCATTATTTTTCCATTATTGAATACATTATTTAACGTAATTTTTTCATGAGTTACTTCTATCATTCCCTTTTCCCTTTCCCTCTATTTTTTTATTTTTATATAATTTACTTTTTTTTATTTGAATCAAAATATATCATTATTTTATGATATACATCATTGGTCATTGTTTACAATATCTTCTTTTGATATAATTGTTGTTATTATTGGTCACTAGTTACAATTTCTAGACTTTTCGCTGATCCCATATATATTTTTACATTAATTATTGTCTATTTATAGGGTTATGTTTTTTTTATTTATATGATGATATAAAATATGGTTCTATTGTGAAGATTCAATTATTTTATTTTGTAATTTTTAATTCCATTATTATTGGTTTCTTCAATATTCATCAAACTATGTTAAGGATATTTGGTCACATGTTATTGTAAATATTGTGTGGATATAAATATATTTCTAGTCCATAATGGTTTGTATAGATATATGTTCCCCCATTTCTCATATATTATTATTACCCATCTCATTAAGATTTTCCACATAATTGGTGTCTATAGTTTTTTTACTCTTGACCAGTAGTGATGGTTCTAATTTGATCAATAATTGTGGTGAATTGTTAGTCACAAATCTCATTTAGATTAATGGTATTGGTGGCATGTTAAAAATATTAATTATTTTTGTTTCCCACTATTCACAGAAATCAATATGATGGAAATTTGTTGTGCATCTGAAAATTTATTTGACATATCCATTATATAGTTGAGCATTATCCCTATTTACTATCTCAATTATGGCCAAAATATTTGATGATTTTTAATTTTTTTATGGAATTGTTCTCCCATAGTTCGAACAAACACATTATTTTATAATATTATATTTCCCTTAATTGATACCATGAATTTTTTTTAAAAAAAATGATAAAATAGTAAATTCCTTACACCTTTTGTTAAGGTGATGATTTTTAAAAACTATGTTCTATAACATGTTGAGTATAAATACATGTGTAATGGTAATATTTTAGGGAGATATGATGGTATAAGAAAAAAATAATTTACTCAAATCTATATAAATATATTTGTGGTCCAACACCACTTGAGTTACGTAATGGATAATATTTATTACATTCTCTTTTGAGAAAATGTTTTATTCTAGTGATGTGTAATGTATCAAATTATATTTTGGTTTTAATTAATAATAATTTTTTCAATTAATTATGATAAATAAGTTATACGTTATTTTCCATATATTTTTATAATTTTTTTATTATAATTAACTGAAAAATAAAAAAAATTAATTTTAAATATTTAAATTATCTAATTTATTGTGAATTTGACTGAATGGGTTTCTTTGATGTTCTTACTATGTTATTTAAGTATTTTTGGAAGATAGGTTATTTGGCTTATTTATTTTTTAAACATTAACAAAAAATATATTCTCAATGAATAAAAAACATTACCATTTTTTATTAAATAATATTGAGAATTTATTTTTAGTTTGTCCATGCTTATTTTTTTAGAATCATATCTTAATGTTAATGTGTGATGTAAATTCATGACTCAGGTTCCACTAAATGGTACCCCAAGAAGGTTGGTCACATGACCTCAAACGTGCCTCCCCGTATGCTAGAGGGTGTTGACTAGAAGGGAGGGTCTGGTAAGTCAGTCATGGGGAGACTATACACTCTTTTATCAGAATAAAATACCATTAGATGGAATAAATAAAGTAGTGTGGAAGTATATCAATAACATGAATGAAAAGATGTCACATAATAGTAAAAAATTTGAAATACCAAAATTAACTGAAAGGGTATTGTTCTGTAATAATCAAATGTGAAGTGTCAAAAATGAAACCTAAAATAAAGAAATAAATACTCCAAATAGGGTATCAAACCACAATTTTTTCTATCAACCATTCTCCATTCCCAAACTGAAATCTATCAGAGGGTCATTCCCTTGTCCTGTCCTGCAACAAAAATGACTACTCGGGTGCTTATTAGGAAGCTTAAATAGGGTGAGATTATGACTCAGTAGGCCCCCACCAACAATGTCTAAAACAGGTCCAGTCAGAGAACTTGTATGCAATTCAATGAAGAAATAAATAAAATTCATTTTTGAAAAGATATCACATTGTCTTTTACTCTTTAATAATCAAAATATGACCTATTTCGATTCATGTATTCCATTTAAATCATAATTTACTATTTCCATTCATTTTCTGTTCAATTCCATATCAATCACCCCAAATTTCATTCAGTGTAGATTTCATTTTCTAATATCCCTCATCACATTCGATACAGATCACCATGTATATCACCCCACATTATATTTGGTTCAGATCTACATGTCTATCCCCCCTCATCATATGTTCCTGGATAACTATTGGAGAGGAAACCCTTGTCAATGTCTCAACATCTCAATTGGTCAAGAATTCCATATCTAGCATATAAAGACCCTATATTTTCCTTGTAATTTTTTTAAATATATCGAAATATTATGAGACCGTGAAAACTGATGCAGCATGATTCCATGGCCCGGTGTACCTATAATGAATTTATGACTTTTTTGGTACGTTCAGTGAACGCGTGAGTGGTGTTTTGTAAATTTTGAACCATTACCCAAAAGTGAAATATGAGGGCATCGTGGAACTCAGAGAAAGGATATTCTCTTAGAGAGACCTTCACCCCAACCGTAGTAGGTCGAAGGTGGAAGATAGTTTTTTCTGATTTTCATGGGAGAAGAAAAATAAAATAAATAACTTTTTATATTTTCTTCTTGAATCCTACATTTTGAATCATAGTGGTGGGGACCACCCAAACCCCTTTAATGTGAGGAAACCCTTGGTTTTCCCCCAATTTAATGAGAGAACATTAATTGATTTAATTTACTTAACATAATTAATATTGGCTCCTCACCAATTGTGGGATAAATCATTCACAAAAGGGAGAAGGGGATTTTGCAGCTGAATTCTCGTAAGAAGAACATCCTCCAATGAAAACATTCTCTTGATCAAGAATGGAGATGACACTCATGATCGGATCAAGAGCGTGTTGCGGGAGCGAAGAACATATGCGTCTACATATTCTTCTTCATGCCAACTATAATGAGCAAACGAGGTAGGGGGTTTATTTTGAGATATGGTAATTCGTTTATTCTTCATATTATTGATTCTAAACAATGATGGAAAAACAAACATGTCCAATGATCAGCCAAAATTCCATGATATTTTTAATTGTTCTTCACGTGTTCTTTGGCATTATTCAATGCTAAATAATTAATCACACAAAAAACACAATGTTTTTTTGCGAAAAACATATTTACATGGAAAACACAACCCGAGGATCATGAATATAAATTTTTCATATTTTTCGGGTTCAGAACGAAGCTGCGGTGACCCGTGGAAGAGGAGGGCATTTGGCTACTAACCAACCATGGTTCGAGTAGGCGAAACACCTGAAGGGAGGCCAACACCTGGATGCTCATGTGGAGGTAAGGAAAAACGTTTCTGTGCCACCGGTTTAGGAGGCGGGTATGGCTACTTAACATCAGTGGTGCACTTGGTGGGTGGCTGACACCAGACCAGCCGAGGGAGGACAACAGCACCGTCGCGCTGCTGGAAAGGGAGTTGGCTGGTCTTCTGGCCTGCTGCATCACGCTGAGTAGGACCCGTTTCGATGGGTCCTGCATTCCAGTAGGCAGCGAAACATGGCACCCTAGGGTTAGACAAAATGAACGGTTTGTTAGACCGTTCAGAATATAGAGGGGAACCTCTCCCTCAGTGCAGGTACGGTGGGCCCCGCCATTGGAGACTACACCAAGCTGGGAAGACCACACCTAGCCAAGACCACCACACCGAGCGGGCTATGAAGTGTGGGATTCACATAGCAGACCATTCTGAGTGGGCCTGTCCACCCCCTTTGTTGGTCAGGCAGTCGACCAGAGCAAGTCAAACCAAATCCAGGCCTATATGGACCTAGATACACATTTTTGGCCATATATTGAGAAACAAGCATCCATTTGAAGAACCATCTACAACATCGGGATCCTTGGATCGAGATTTTCCTTTTGGAATACTCCACATTAGTTATGGATGGAGTTTGAGTATGGATAGATTGGATCAAACCTAAATTGGATCGTGTCCTCAAAACAGAAATGTTAATATCTTCCAGACCAGGCGTCCGATTGACACCACTTCAGTCATGTTGGGACCCCTTTAACGTGACTTACCTTTTTGAGACTTCTTCTTGGGACATAATTTCTATTGAAGTATCGACCGATGGATTCATGATTG
The DNA here is from genome assembly GCA_963277665.1 of Viscum album. NCBI lineage: Eukaryota > Viridiplantae > Streptophyta > Magnoliopsida > Santalales > Viscaceae > Viscum > Viscum album. The sequence goes on along the minus strand of OY728119.1, from coordinate 1,725,768,760 downwards.
GATCCTCTCGGAATCAATCATTCTTAGTGTGGGAACCCTGTGGATGGATGTAATTGAGTAATCTCCAGATCCTGTGTGGTTCATTTTCAGATCCCTTGTGGCTTATCTCTCTGCAAACCTGTGTGGGTAAGCGCATACCGATCTACTGTGGGTCATCTCTAGATCCTGGGTGGGACATTTTTAGATCTTGTGTGGGTCATCATCAATCGTGTGTGGGTCAACTGCAGAGAATCGTGACAAATCAATATGATCTAGAAATACAACTATTCATATATTCTTCTGTACATAAGTTATAACTAGAGTGAGTTGAGTCATTTCCTTTTTGGTACACTTCTGTGTGGTGGGACATTCATGGTATTCTTCTATGTGGAGTTACCTTTTTGGTTATTACCTTTGTGGTTCTACTAGTGAGGTACTTTAATCTTCATGGTGTTACCTGTGTGGTGCTTCTACCATTGTGGTGTTACCTTTGTGGTATTCTTCCCTCACATGTGAGATGATTATATATTGATAACATAGGTATATGAATTGGAAAATACCTAAGTAGAGTTGATTAGTATTTCATCCAGCATTGAGATTGAGGTCCTGATTTTTGGATTATACTTTGTGGATTTTGGGAGACCTACGAGGGTCTCATGGTCCCCACTGAGTTTAGTTATACTCACCCCTGAAAGGGCTATGCCTGCACCATGCTATTTCATGTGCAGACAATAGACAGCGCTGATCGAGGTTGAGGGTACCAAGTCTGGAGACTGCTCATAGGAGTAACTTAGACGAGGCATATCACAGAGATGACCATTCGATAGATGTACCCATCCTTTAGGTAGGATCTCTCATCGGTGTTCATATGAGATGTTTTCAGTTTTACTTTTACATTCCAGTTGGGCTTGTATTCTGGCCACTTTACTTACTATAAAACCTCTGTTTACTTTATAGTATACTTTGTGCTTGTATCTCTATGTGTTCTTGTATTTTTTGAGTTTGCATGATAAAAGGCAATGCCTTTCCGGTTTTAGGAATATGCCTTTTTTGTGCTAGTCATCATCCCCTGGCCTATTGAAGGTATGATTAGTGTAGTCACAACACAAGCCCTATGGACAGGTCATGACATAGTGCCCACATTATCAATCATTTAAATCATTAATTAATTCACATGAATTAACCAAATCATTCCACTAATTATCTAATTATTAGTAAAAAATATTAATAACCATTTTTTAACCGAACAATTAACTAAGTCCCCAACCCATTAATTAATTCATCAATAAATTAATCAATCAATAAAGATCATATTCCATAATTAATTCATGATAAGTAATTATCCAATTAAAATCTTAACATGTAATAAATAATCTCATAATTAATTATATTAATCAACCTATTGGCATATAATAAATTCCCCATAAATTATGTTATATATCCAAACATTATCTCATAATTAATTTCCCCTAATTAATTATCTTAACTCAACCAATTTAATATATCAATTACAATAAATCTAGTCAAAAACAAATTTTCCAAATAAATTATCTATTTGGTAATCCCCCATTAGTTCCATGATTAAACCATCATGTATTCATTTATATCTACAAATCATCAAAAAGTCAAATTATCATTCCAAATTACTCCAATTTAGGGAAGTCAATTATTATGAGAAGCTGGAAAATGATAATTCTCACATAAACATATCAAATCTGCATCTATGGGAGTTCAATTTAGACCACCTACCTATATTCGTTGATGGATATTTTCCTAGTGGAAATCCCCAATTTCAAAGAGGCATCACGATATTGATCAAGATCTAGATATAAATCAATAAACCCAAAATTAAGAACACACGCATCAACATCTTGAAACTCATGATCTAGATCGAAAATCATAGAACTAGATCTCAACATATATGACTTGATCCATGGAAATGGTGGAAATATTCTTTGGAATGAAAAAATATAGATAGAGGAAATAACAAAATAATAAACGTGATAAAATCCACTAATCAAGAATAGAGTGTATCTTCAATCCGAGCGTTAGATCTTGAATAATGGTGTTCAGATCACCCTTGAATATTTTTAGAAGGATCAATGATTGCCTAGAAAACGTTAATACCTAGCCTATGTCAAAATATAGGGGTTTTGAGGGGTATGGACTATAAAAACTAAATTTTAGATAAAGACCTATGCGAATGGTGTCCTATGTAGGGGTGCAGAATTAGGGTAAATTGTGATCCAACCCTACGGAATTCTCTGTCCAAGTTCATTCCATTACAACGGTTTAGGAACATAGTTTTTCAAGCCATTTAAGAACCATGAACAATGCTATGTACATTAATTTCTCATAAAAATTATCCCACACACACCTCAAACCTCATCTCGGAAACAAAGGTACATAAAAAAACAAAGTGTACATAAGCACTTGCCTATAATGACTCCATTAAAAAGTCATGATCATATAATCTCATTACCTTATAATTGATCTTCCTTAACTTTACATCATATCATCAAAAAAATTATGAACTAAAAATAGGGTTTCATTGATCCCTCATGCATTCTTTTTATCATCTTTTTTTCTTTTGAACACTTCCACATTTCCATAACACATGAAATATTGGCACAGTCTTTCCCTAGAACACTTTCTCAATATGATCCAACACATGTATTGGATGATCCTTAGTAGAAACATCTATCTCAAGGTCATCCTCATCCACATAGATCACATGAATTGGGCTGGGGTGATACCACCACAGTTGTGACACATGGAAAACATCATGCATTGTGATGAATTTCATTAGAAGTTCCAATTAGTATGCCTCAGAACCAATTCTATCCACTACCTCAAACGATCCTACAAACCCATTCTCCAACTTGCATAGTCTCTATATCATGTGATGACACATCCTAGGAGACTATAAATGGAATACACAATCACCCTCTGTAAAAAATAGTGGTAATCATTATCTATCATCATATGACATATGTCTACTCTGAGAAGTATCCCTATTGTTTTGAATCAACTACATTGGCTCGAACATCTCCTTCATGAGACTCAGTCCCAATATTTCTAAGTCACCCACTTCTATCCATCATAGTGTCGATATACATTGTCTCCCATATATTTCATCATATGGTACTATCTTTATAGTTTTCTGATACATGTGTTTATATTTGAACTCAACTAAAGCCAATTTTTTCTCCAATAATAAACAAAAGTCAAGAACACATGACCACAACATATCATATAGAACCTTTATGTTATGCTATGGATGACCATCTTTCTCAGGGTCGAAAGTCATACTCAAGAAAACATTTGTTCCAAGAACCTTTTACAAGCCCTGTCAAAAGCATGATGTATATCATGAATCACGATTTGAATATATAGTCTATATATCCAAAAGTAAATGAGCTATCTTATGAACAAAAAATAGTCCCAACTGTTCTACTATGAATCTATCCCGGATTTGAAAGATGTGTTCTACCATTGTTAGTCAATCCACAATGACACAAATAACATCATTCTTATGATGTGTCTTTGGAATACCTACCACAAAATCCATAGTTATATCCTACAAATTCTATTATGGAATATATAATGTCTATAATAGTACTCGAGGTCGTTGATGATATACCCTCACCAACTGATAGGTGAAACATTTTATCCTGAAACCTTCTACCTCCATTTTCATTCCTGGCCACCAAAACTATTGTTAGAGGCCACAATAAATTTTTTTCACCCTATAATTTGTGGCCCATATTGAGAAATTAAATTCTCTCAAGAGTTCCTCCCACATACTCATAGGCACAACAACCCAGTTCCTCACATAGATGACCTCACAGTCATCTATAAACTAGTCTGATTGTGCCTCCCTAAATTCAAGGCTTTCCCATAAGGCTAAACAGTCCAAATCCTCATACTTATTTTCCTCATATGTATCAAGAGTGTCTACTCCACAACGACTAAAACCATAGTTATATTTTCTTGAATCTCATGAACTACCACATTAATTTTATCTATTATGGTTATCGTCTTCCACTCTTCACTCGACTCATGTACCAACTGAGTCTGATTTTTCCTACTCAAGGAAACATCCACACTATTCCCCATTCGAGGATTATATTCTAGTTCAATATCAAAAAACTACAAATACTCTACCAATCATCACTACCAGATATTGATGTCATGTTGTGAAAAGACATAAATAAGGATTTTTTATCTATAAAAACTATAAATTTTCACTTAGAAGATAATTTATACAATTCATATGTGAATAAACCACTGTAATCAAATTGATGTTGTGCATAGGTTGATTACGTTCATGTTTGCTCATCTACCGAGATACATATGTAATGACTCGATCCCCATGCACTAGCATACCTCAGATTAAAATCCCAGAAGTGTCACAATACATCCTATATTTTTCACCTCACTCGGGATAGATCAAGATTGGTGTTGATGTCAATCACTTTATAAACTCCTAGAACAAATTCTCAAATGCTTCTGTCCATTCAAACATTAGCTCCTTCTTTTTCAATCATGAAAGTGGCATTGAAGATCAGGAACAATCCTGGATAAGCCTACTTTAATGTCAATCTAATCCAAAAAAACATAGGATATCAAAATAATTATTGGGACGTTCCAAAGAAACAATTGCATGAAAAATTTCTACATCCACTTCCACCCCATCTTTTGAGATGATGTGACCCAAATAATTGTACCCTATTAATCAAAAATGGAAACTCAGATAGATTGGAATATATCTAATACTCTCTTAGTGTACATACGACAATATCATGTTTTTTAGAATGATCCACATAATACGTGGAATACACCGAGATGTTTTCCAAAAACACCACCACAAACTAATCCATCTATGGATGAAATAACCTACTAATTGAGGCCATAAATAGTACTATAGAATTTTTCAACCTAAATAGAATTATGAAAATATCATAAATTCCATACCTTCTTCTGAATACAGTTCTCAGTATATCAAAAGTCTGGACTCTCACCTCATGATACCCAAATCTCAAATGATTAATTCAAAACACATAATCTCCCTATAACTGGCCGAACATATCTTTGATATGTGGAAGAGGATTTCAGTTATTTATGGACATTTTATTCCACTCTTTTTAATCAACACAAAAGAAAAAACCCATGTATGTCTTCATTTCAAACAAGAAATGTAATCCCCAAGGCGATGTACTTTGATAGATAAAACCCTTATCCTCCTATTCCTCTAACTATATATTGATCTCATGAAGCTATGTCGGTTCTATTATGTAAGTTGGAATAGATAATGGCTTATCCCCCGACATGATCTCAATTGTGAATTACACATTTCTATCTAAAGGTAACACTGATATGTCTTCGAGAAATACATTATAGAATAGTTCCACAACATGTGCAAGGATATCCTTCATACTCCCCCATTATCTAAAAATAGACTAGAATGATCGTCTATTAGCTCTCATTGTTTCTCAGTAATTTGCACTGCACAACATGCCTAGATATCTCATTCCCCATGATGAACATACTCGTTACCCTTAAGAGATACAAATGTCACTCTCTTGTGGTAACAATTCAAGTGGGATCAGTATGAGACTAACCAATACATACCCATAATAATGATGAGGCCCATCATTTCATGAACATATTTATTCCCAAGAAAAAGGTATTCATTGATCTATAGTTAATTTCCCTTTCATAAATAGGATTCTATAGACCATGTTCCCAATGGTGTATCAATATTTATCACCCCGCTTACAAAATCCACCACCTGGATCAAGTAATTATCATGATTTATAAATATAAAGGAATGAGAGGAACCAATATAAAATATTATACTAACCAAAGTTTAATCCACTAGAATAATACCTCTCACTGTCGATAGCCCAACCACCCTTTCCATAAGAGTAGGATTCACTAATAGTAACTATCGTTCCCATCTACCCTATGGAATCGTCTGACTCCATTGAGTAGTACAACTCTACTGATAGACACACTAATACTCTAAATAACCATGTAAATTACCTCTACCACCACTTCTAATAGATCTCCATATGCTAGACCTATAATCTATTGGAGACCCTCTAACCACACTCTAACTCTATAAATCTTCTCTCATAACACCAGATTGTCGCTTCATCCTATAAAACTTCTTTTAGTGCCCCATATTTCCACAAACATCGAACTCCACTGGTGGTCTAGGACAAATTCTGTCATAGTGGCTTGACCTACAACATTGGTGGAAAATCACATGCGTATGATACCATGAAACTATTTCTACGGACTGTCCACCATAAATTCAAGTGTCGAGACAAATGTTTCCAAAAAAATTCTTCCTTATATCATAAGGATCAATCCAAGATCATTCAATGAAAACTAGCTATCTAGTACCAGTAGCCTCTTTTAGGTTCCCCTGAAAAATGAGAGCATGAATCACTACTTTTGTGAACTTGTAAAATCTATTGATATTCATCTGGTACTTAATCCATCATTTATGTCCATCCTGAAATCATTTCTCCCATGAGGAGTCATCTACCTTTAAAGATTGAGAAAAAAGATGTAAATATATGAAATGTTCAGCACAATCCATTATGTACATTTTTATCAGGGTTATATGAAAAAACTCACAAGCCTTCCATTGCCTCAGTGTATTTAAATTCACGATTTCCAAGAACTACTACAGAATGTACCTTCATAACATATAGTCTGTCTTTTTAGATCATGATTGAGTGTACAAACAATGGTTCACAGATCCCAATAGATTATAAGTAGGCAACATGACTCTCCTACCAGCCATAATATTGAAATGGTAAAGCATCATCTCTATGGATTCAATGAGGATTTCATCTCATTCAATTCCTCCCTCTTGAGGAAAAGTCGGAGGGTGTTTTAGCTAAAACTCCATTTTCAACTCAAAAATTCCTTTATGATCCTGCCATTGGTCTATCTCCCTGAATTCTAGTAATTGAGTAATTTTATCATGGATATTCTCACCTACATCATATTTTTTCTCCAACGGTACCTAAGGTTCCCGGTCTGGGAGTTCTTTTCGAACCCCGCCCATAGGTCACCTTCTCAACAAGCATCATGGCGGAATATCTCTACAAATCCAACCACATGAATTAGGTCTCATAACAATACCTTATAAAATTAATATAAGAGGATAATAATACCTAAAATGTTTCAATTTTACCTTTTCCCCTTATTTCCACCTGGTCTACACTGAGGCCATATCAGTACCATTAACCATCCAACTCCTATGTATTTTTTTACAAGGGTACACACATTCAACTAAATTAATTAAAAAAATTAATTAATTATATCATTTTAAATTAATTATCTAATCAATTAATTTAAAAATCTAATATCATTATTTAGGTTTTTCATTATACAACCATTTATTCACATTTTTCATCCTTTTTTGAATCTCAAAACAAGAATAAATAGTTCATGTTCAACAAAATACCCATGACACATTTTTTCAGTAGATCCTAGAATGATTCAAGCCATTATAACCCTAAGTGCCTAAAATGATGGATGAGGACTCATATATCATGCCTATTTAGGGTACAAATTCAAATTTCATCAACTGTAAAATTAAATATCAAATCACACCACATGTACGTCACCCAATGTGAAATAATATCCAATTGTAACAATAAATAGAAATCAAAACAATACCACCATGGGTACTCCTATTTTCCCATGTACATGGTTTTTCATCTCCTATTCACGAGCTCATTAGAAATCCCCAAATATCCCTTGTCTCATTTCTTACTTTCAAAAAATTGTAAGAGCATAGAAGAAGAATGAAAAGAATTTTTTTGACACTACATTGTAATGGCCAAAACTAGGCTCCACTAAATGATTCCCTAAGCTGGTTGATCAAATTCCTTCATGGGTTCTTCCCTATACAGTAGAGGGTGTTGATTAGTAGTGATGGTTTAGTAACTCAGTATTGGGGATACTGTAAACTCTTTTATTAGAATAAAATAAAAATGGAAGGAATCAAAAACAAAAAAGTGTGGAACCATATAAATAACCATAATGAAATCAATTCACATGATAGAAAAAAAACACTAAATACCATGCTCAACTGAATGAGAAACATAATGTAACCATACAAGTGATAAGTGTCTAAAATGATACTGAAAATAAATACACAATGACTTGAAATAGGGTCTCAGACAATCCTTGGTTCTATCACCCTTGTTGAATTACAAAATAGAGATATATCCCAAAGACTTTCCCTTAACATGTGCTGCAACCACAATGTCATATCGGGCACCGATCAAGCGGCCCTAATAGGGTGTGAGTATGAAAAAGTAGGCTACCACCAATGGGGTCAAAAACAAGTCCATTCAAAAGATAGTGTTTCCAATTCTATGAAGAAATAAATACAATGAAAATTTAAATACTTATCATATTGTTATTTAATATTTAATCATCACATTAGTCCCATTTTTAATTCATGTTTTCAATTTAAATCATAATTCATTATTTTCATTAATTTGGTGTTAAAAACCATGTCAAGCACCCCAAATATCATTCTGTGTAGATCACCCTATCCAATCTCCCTCATCAAATTTGGTGTATATCACAATGAATGACACCCCTCATCACCGGATCCTTGATATATATTGGAGAGGAATCCCATGTCCAAGTCCCATCATATTAATCGATTTATAATTCCATGTCAATAACCCTCATTCTCAACCATTTATAAAAATAAATAATTAAAATAAATTTACCACATAATTCCCTAACTAGTCTAATGACTAGTTAAATATATAAAAACATTTAAATAAAAAACATTTAACTAATTCAACATGCAATTAATTAATTCATAAATAAAACAATCAATCAACTAAATTATTATTCCATAATTAATACTTCCCAAAAAATTAACCAAATAAAATCCCATCATTTCATAAATAACTTCACAATTAATTATCTTAATCAACATAATGGAACATAATTAATTCACCATTAATTATCATACACCGAAAATATCATCTATAAATTAATTTCTCCTAATTAATTATCTTAACATAACTAATTCAATATCTAAATTACAATACCTACAATCATAAAAATGTATCTAAAATCAATTATCTGTTTGGGAAACCCGTAGTTCCTTGATTAAATCATAAATTAATCATCCATATCTCCAATGCATAAAGAAGAAAAATTAACATTCATAATTACTATAATTTAGTAAATCAATTAATAAAGGATTCTATAGAATCCATAATATCATAAAAACATTTCTAATCCATGACTATAAGAGTTCTATTAAGTTTACCTAAATCGGTTTAAGAAACAAATGATTGTCCCACTAAAATCCCAAAATTTTTTGTGAAAAAATAACATCGATCAAGATCCAGATCTAAATACCTAAACAAAATCTATGATCAAAAGATCAATATCTTGAAAATATAGATCTATATCAAAACCCTATATCTAAATCTAAACACATAGGTTTAGATACATTGAAATAGTGGAGATATTTTGTAGAAATATCAAATATAGATTGGGGAAAGAATAGAAGAAGAAACGAGATGAAATCCACTTACCGAGAAGAGATAAGATGTTCAATCTAGGATTTAGATCTCCATTAACGGTGTTTGGATCACCTTATAATACACATAAAAGGATCTATGATTGCCTAGAAATTTTCAATCCTAAACCTAGGTCAAAATGAAGGTTTTATGGGGTTTGGGTTATTTAATAACTAATTTTGGATATATATATACATGTATGGTTTATTGGGCATGGGCGCCCAATTAGGGTAAATTATTTTCTAACGATGAAGACCACTATGTATATATTCCCACAATTACCTGGGTTTAGGAGCATGGTATTTCAAACTACGTGAAAATTATGCAGATCCTTTTGTATGCTAATTTTTTTAAAAAACTCAACTAGACACACCACAAACCTTTTCTCCCAAAATATTGTACATGAAACAAAAAAATAACCTAAAAAAAGTATGTGATGACTTTGTAAAAAAATCTGGATTATAAATGGGAAAAAACATATGGGTTGTTTTTATATTTGTTTTTAGAAAACAAAGTGATCATAATTTAATTTAATTGGTACCTTATACATAGATTTTAAATTTTTTAATTAGGATGTCATATTATTAAATATTTTTTGTAATTGTTTTTTATATTATCTAAATAATGATATAGAATTAATTTTCCATTTTTGTTTCATGGGATGTTGTTATATATGATTATACTATATTTTTCATATTAATTGTTAATTATTTTACAATAACCGTATGTATATATTAGTTTGTAAATATAAATTTTTAAGTAATGTATCTAATTAAATTATATTTTGGAATAAATATTTTCATGATATACGAAAATATATTTTATTAAAATGATGTATAATTGAATATAAATATTTCTTAGTTTTGTTTTTTGGAATGTATTTTTTTTTATTTTAAATAACATAAATGTTGTAATATTATATTACTTACTGTGTAAGAATTTTTTTCATAAAAAATTATAGATTTTTAGACAAATTGTTAATATAGTTAATAATTTTATATTTTGATTTGAGATTTCCAATATCGAAAAAATTATTTTGGTTAATATTTACTTGAGGGTACTGTGAATGAAAAAATTGGAAATATTTATTATGGTTTTTCTAAAAAAATATAAATTTAATTATTTATAATTTTACAATGAAATATTTTAAAATTATGTGGTTCTGTGTATAGTTTTGTTTGTGGGATGAAACATCATGATATATAATGATAATTGGTTATTTTATGATTCATCAGTGTAATGGGGTAGTATATTAGTAGTCATACTTAGATTGGTAATTAAGACATCTATTCATATAATAAATTTTTTGGGAAACCATTATTATTTTTATTAATAATTAACTTTATTGATTAAATTACTTTAGTTTAATTGTAATTTATGGATCATACAATCTAATTATACATATTCATTATTTGGGGGAAATTAATATAATTTCAATCATTTTGTGAAAAAATAGATAACCAGTTTCGTAAATTTTAAACCTAGTTATGTGGAAAATAGCGTAACGATCTGTAAAAAAAATAATGTTGAATATATTGAAAGGGTATGTCATAATATTTCATATTTTGTACCATAAGTAATGGATTAGTTAATTGGTATTTGATTGTTTATCGTGGAGTGATTTTCTTTAAAGTAAGATTAATTTATCTCTTAATCACTGAATATAGATAATTCAAACATAAATTTGTATTTATGATTGTATATTCAAACGAGTATGAATTTTTAAATAGTTGTAATTAATATGTTCTGTTGGTTTTATCACAAAAATATAATTCTGACTTACTTTTTCTTTAGGTGTGATGACACATGAAGAGAAAAATTATTTTTATATAATATTAATGTTCATTATTTTTATTATTATCAGTTTTTAGGTAATATATATCCTTGTTTATGAACATTTTAATATTTTTTATCTTTTGAGGTGGGTTATCTTAAAAACGTATAGTTCTGTTCTTTAGGTTATTGAATTGATATGTGGTATTATGATATTTTTGTAATGAAAATTATATATATAAATATATTTTATAAATAATAGTTTTTATTTTTTTGAAACAAATATATAATTCTATTTTATAAAAAATATGAATGGGTTGAGATGGCTATTTTTTAACATTTATATTATTTAATTATAGTTTTTGGGAATTCTTGAGTTATAATTTTTTATGATATGATGTAACAATATTTTCTGAATGATATAAGTAAATCACTTGATATTTAATGATTTATTCTTATGAAATGTTACAAATTAACTATAAACATTTCATTGCCATAAATATAAATATAAATATTTATATATATTATAATTTTTATTCTCTATCAAATAGGTAATTATTCGATGATGTTTATATTAGATTTTATAAGGGTAGGTTAATTAAAAAGAAAATATATTATTATTTTCTTTTATTTATCTTCCTAAATAGATCAATTATTATATGATGGAATTAAAATAGCATGACTGTTTAGAGTATGGAAATCATAATAATAGTGATTAAAAACATGATATTTATTTTACATCATTGTTTTTTAACCAATTAAATAATAATTATTATTATTATTCTAGAAATTCATTAATAAAAAATAAATTTATTTCTGTTATATACTCATTATGAGAGGGAATAAAATATGTAACATTATAATTATTTATTATAGAATTTAGTTTTTAAATTTTTATTTAATAGTGAATATATGTCCATTTATTTTATTTTTTATCACAATATCATAATTTCGTACCAATTATTACTATTTATAATGTTCATAATCAATGAATAAAATTTTATAATATAGTTATATTTTTAAAATGACACTTCCATTTTGGATATCGTATTTAATCATTTTTTCAAATTAAAATATTGTCGATAAACAATTTTTATATTTAATTTATTATAAATATTTTATTATCATTAATAATATCATCGATTTTACCATGCTTAAATATAATTTTTTATAATTTTTATTCTAGATATAATTTGATGATTAAATTGGATTTTAAATGGGAATATAATAAATTAGAAATAATTAATTTTTTTAAAATCAATAATAATTTCAAATTATATGATAATGTATTTATTTATTGTTCATCCAAAATTATCCATTTAAAAAATAGCCAAATTGAGTTATAAATCACTGAATAAAAATCCCCATTGGAAGAATTTTTTTATTGACTTTACCCAAGAGGCCTCACCATTTCCAACAAGAATCCATGATTGAAAAACTAATCCTAACTCTAATAGGTAATGGGATTAAGAGTAGTGGTATGTAAAAAAGTCACAAAAAGGGAGCCATTATCCTAATTAACATGAAACAATTTTCATCTCTTTTGACCTGGAAACCATATCTGATTAATAAAATTTTACCTTCTAAAGATGAATTCATGAAACTGATAACTAATATGATAACTGGAGTACAACAATATAAATATGTCCAATGTATAAATGGGATAAAATAGACATCAAATTTGAATAAAAATCAGATGATAATGTAGATTCATGCTCACAAATATCAATCTTGACGACCATCTAAGCACATCATCACCATGTACGATTAATATCCAACAACACCAGGGCCACCAATGTCATTGTTTAACTACCATTCATCTCTATAAGAAACAAAATTTGTAAGAAAGGCCACATATGTGTTAATTATTTATATACCATATTTTAATTCTACATGACGTAATGGAAAAAAGTTTATACAATTGTCAACATGACCAATAAGAAATAATGGGGTGTAAAAAACCCAAAAAAAAGATACAATCATTATATAAAGTTATCCATTGATAGAGGAAAACCCCACTTTATAATTACATTCAAATAAGAATGATATTATTTATATAAATTCATGTGTAAGTGGGTTCCCAATGTTAGTACCAAAAATTCCCGTTAAATATATTTAATAAGAGACAAAAACCTTGCTAGTGGCACATCATGGTTGAGGGGGAACTAATACCAGTGGAGGACCCATTTCATATCAACGATCAGAAGTTGGTGTATCGAATATAGATTGGATACTCATTCCCAGAGAACATATGGGATGCAATATACTTTTTCCAACAATTGTTTTGGGAACACACTCACTAATATAATGATTACATTAGAATGGTAAAGACCCCATTTTCACATTGAGGATCACACTTGAGGATTGATGGCTGTAACACCTACAATATGACGTGGATTCTATTTCCACAATGAACTGTAACTATTATGTGTAAATAATTTCCACCATCTAATTTTATGTGGAATTATACTATGTACATATAAATTGAAAGTGAAAATTAATGTATCAATTAAGGAAGTATGAAGGGTAAAACATTTCAAAAAAGTGTGATTCAGATGTGTATTTTGGTAAATAGGTTGAACCAATTTGTAGATCCCAAGTCATGCTCCACTACATTACATGGAATGTGAAGTTCCATATATATGGTGTGTATTTATAGAGAACATGGTGTGCATTACAACTTGGGGTCCCATGTATGTATTCCATATACACTATAATACTGGCCAATAATGTTTTAATCCTGTATGGCCCTCCATATATCCATGTTATATCTAACTCACATTGAAACTATATCATCTATGGAATGTGGACTACACTGTGATCTATAAAATCATGCTACATAGACAGTGTACATTTATAAAATGGTATATCATTATACTGATGATTACCCCACCACAACATCACTACAAATGAAGAAAAAAATATCACATGAAGCTACCAATAATCAACTAATTTCAATGAAAAAACATTATGTAATGATCATATATCTAGAGTGGCCGATAAGTTGTATTTCTAGCATTGTAGTTAAACTTCTATCGCATATCTCATTGACACCAAAGGTCAGATCCAAAATGATCCACAAGTTATGAATTAATTACCTATAGCATAAACATAAATCAACATATCCACATTCAATATCACACAAATAATCAATATAGTGTTGAATCACTTCTCCAATTAGACTGATGGTCTAGTTGTTATCCTATCAAAAGAAAATTATGAGCATGTAAATAATGAGAAAATAGTGGGGATAAATAGGTTTTTATACATTTATATATTAATTAATTCGTTGATTGGATATCTATTTTAGTTTTCATTTAATCTAATGTTGTTGTTGCACTACTATGGGACCTAATGCTAACAAACCAAAATTCATGCCTAGAATAATAAAAACACTATAGATTAAATATTACTCTCAATTTTATCATATGGGACTACATTAAATAGGAAAATCATTATTCCTATAACTATTTAGGTTCATGAATCAATATTTTTAATATTCATAATATATAATTTCATTGGTCCTCAAACACCTGTAACACTACATAAATTCCCAATAATAACCCACAAATATATTTATAAATATCCAAAAAAGAATAAATGTGGAAATTAATATTAATAAATTGTCTCAAAAATCAATTATTTGTTTCTTAAATTGTATAACATAATTGGAAATATGAGGATATGAATCTCCAAACCAGATTTCACACTCTAATGAGATCAACTAAAGGTTCCAACACATTAAAGGAAATCGTTATATTAGAATGGAATATCCATGAAGGATGTTATCCTACTATTCATCTTTATCCATGTAATAGTATTAAAAGGATAGTCTATATTGGAAATCCAAATATCCCTAGTTAATAACATTCAACAGGTTAGGCATGTTTTTCATTGTCAATTATAGTAGTAAGATTTCATGCCCAATACCAAACTGTAGGGGTAGAGCCAAGTATAAAATTACTATTTAAAATCTTAGAAGTATCTTTAATTATATTATTCATGATATTGAGATATTTTTACTTGGAACCATCCAATATAAACATCATAATGAATAGAATTTTTAGAATACATAGTTGGCCAGCTTGAAATCCATGAGGCATAAACATTGTTTTAAGTATGATTTATTTGGACTCTAAGTAGTCTTCAATCATTCAGAGAGCAGTTAATTTTTTTTTTTGATTTCCTAAACTATATTTACTCTCATCAATGATGGTTAGTATATCTCCGTAGAGAATATGTGTAATCTATAGGTTATCAAATATCAATAATTTAATGGTGTCATTCCTATTTTTCAATGATATTTATGATTGTAAGAAAATTACATTTGTTATAAGTGAACCACCAATCATTTTTCAATTTAGAACACAAATTAGATCAATATATCCTAAAAAATCTATAGTTGACTCAGTATCTCTATCTATTTGCGGGATAAAAAACTGTGCTCATTCATAACTAGGTCACAAATTCTTTATTAAAATATCTCATGAACTATATTTTGATCCATAATTACTAGTAAAAAACAATTATTGATGGTACCCCATGATGATAAAAAAAATACCACACATACCAAATCCCCTTACAAACCACATAATTATGTCTATAGTTGGGTAATATGTTGGCTACAATGGAATGACAACCAATAGTTACACAAATTGTAATGTCTTGAAATTTAAGTATTTTTTTTAAATTTATATGGAATTATTTTGAGACCGAGAAATCTGACTGCGCGTGAATTAGAGGCCCAAAGTTCACGGAATGATCACTCTAACCATTGTTATGATTTATTTAGTGTGTGAATGAAATTTTCCAGATAAAATGTAATAACTCTTAAACGGTTACTCGGATTAGCCAAGGGAACCATTTCACTAGGGATGGTGGCGCAACATATGTTTAGTTGGCACGAACCTCCTGTGAGAAAACCCAAAAATGGCATATTCGTAAATAAAATTATTTTATTTTTTCAAATGCTTATAACTCACAAACTGTAACTCTGATTAAAAATTGAAGACAACTGCTGAACATGTGAGGGTATTCTCTTTTTAGGTAGATACTAACTTTCTCATGTGTGGGCCACTATTAAAAGTTAGTTTTTGGAAGTAAATGAAATAATTAAGTGACAATTATTTTATTGTAAATCCATAACCCTTAAATGGTTACTCGAATTGGAAATTTGAGTTTACCGTTGGGGTAGTTGGGGTGTGTTTAACTTATGAAGAGCCTAACCTCGACCGGAATGGGATGAGGGTGATTTTTAAAATTTTTCCAACCATTTACTTGGGTATGATTAATTTATTTATGAGTGGAATTTTCTAACTTTTGAACCATTTCTCGGATTTAAAATTTGAAGGTACTATTGAATCCGCATCACAAGGATTCTATTAAGAGGGGAATAAATTCGATTTCAGTAGGTCGAAAGAAAAAGTTATTTTTGTGGACATTTTAAAGATTAATAAAATAACATGTTTTGTAATTTTATTTTATGTATTTACTCCAATCGATGAATGACGCTGGCGGGATGGATGACGTGTCAGGCTAATAAATGGCTTGACTATTCTATCACTGCAACTGTACCTTTAATAATTTCGGAGGTACATTAAATAATGAACCTCACTAATTCTCTGATAATTACACACTAATTATCTTATCCTACTTATATGGAGCTCAAGGAGGGGTGTTAGCAAGGATTCACTAATAGAAAAAGCCCTAGAAATGTATCGCGATTCCAACCACTTGGAAGACAAGACTGGTTCCAACGAGCTGTGATGAGCACCTCCGAGTCACGAATGGACGACAACAACGAAAAAAATTCTGTCATCCATCACCAGTGTATTTCTATTCCAGGTAGGGGTTTTAATTCATTTTTGAATTCAAATTATTTTCCTTCTCTCCATTCAGGAATAAGAAAAAGAATGGGGGACAACCAACTAACGGGTTGACCTGTGATTCATTCGCTTTTGCGAGAGGTTATTGCTGGGAATCTTGTGTGGTTAATATTGTGTTCAACACAATTTTTTTTGGACTCCCTTAACATACTCCATATTAAGACCTAATTTAGATGTTGTGGGCCTAACCATCCTAGCTCGAACCCTTCAATATCTTCCTTTCCTTGCAGCACCTTAAAAGAACACGAGCACGTCGATGTATGTCGCAAGAGGACGGTCTTGGCTCATCAGCCGTGGTGAACAGAGGAGGTGTCCAACACGATGGTTAGCCATAGGAAGGAAGGTGGCGTGAATGCTGCACCGCTGACGAACAAAAGAAGAACCCTCTCCGGCAGGTTTTGGGGCTACCAAGCGGTGCCCACATAGTGTCAGCGCCTTGCCAACCGAATGACCTCAGGCCCGTATGGGAATCCGGATGACCAGGGGGTCACACCCCCCGTGTAGGACAGGGTCTCCACCCTCAAGCCATGTTGTTTCCCTCAGATCGGGTAGCCACCCTCATAGTAGGTCATAGCCCTCACACTGGGCCGCCACCCTCGGATCAGGTCACCGCCACAGTGGGACGCCGCCCCCGGACCAGGCTGCCGCACCCCATGGGTCGTGCCGCCACTTGCGTGCCGCCCTATTCTATCCAAGCCATCATTGTAGGTTTCCTCTCTTGTAGGATAGACTGTACATCGGCACAGTGGGCAGATTTCACCTCATCCCAACCTAGAGAATGTCATGTCATGTCGGTCTGATAGGGTCGGACTGGTCCTTGGACCAACCAGGCGCAGAAATAGTCAGAGGACCTTATCATGGAAAGCGGACGCCTGTAAGACGAACCGTCTGCAGCGTTGGGATCCTTAAATTGAGATGGTTGTTTTGGTATACTCCACTTGTGTTTTGGAGAATGTTGGAGTACAACCGAGTTGGATAGAACCCGAATCCAACCAGGCCCTCAGAGAAAAAAGGCTTCTAACTCACAAATTGGGCCTCTGATTGACGTGTTTTCGGTCATGTTGGAACCCTTACAACATGGAACCCTTTTGGTTTACTACTTTGTTGAGTATAGTGTCATTCAAGGTATTACCGGTAACTTGAGGGGTAGATTTTATAGAACTCAAGCACACCAAGTGTGAGGAAACCAGTGCTAAGCTGCAACGTGAAGAAAGAACATCAATCCTATTTGGGTCAGGACCAATTGATCCGTTGTGGGTTATATTCTATGTGGGTCACTCCATAATGATCCTGTGTGGGTCAGATCCTGTGTGGCTTCACGGCGGTCAGTTACCTATCGATCCTATTTTCGTCAGCAGGGGTTAGTTACCTATTAATCCTATATGGGTCAGCAGTAGTGTTTCTTAATAGAATAAGATGATCTAGTTTATGACTAATCGTCAATATGTTTGTACTTATGATATACCCGATTATTAGTTGAGTATTTTACCTGTTTTGTACTTCAATCTTTGTGGGGTTATCTGTGTGGTAATTCTATCTTCATGGTGTGACATGTGTGGTACTTCTATCATCATGGTGTGACCTGTGCAGTACTTCTAGATTCTTAATGTTACCTATGTAATCCTTATACCTTTGTTGTATCATCTTCTTGGTGTTACCATTGTGGTACATCAATATTTGTAGTGTTACCTGTGTTGTACTTCTATCTTTTTGGTGTTACCTATGTGGATCATTTACCTTTGTGGTATTGTCTTCATGGTGTTACCTATGGGGTTCTTTTATCATAGTGGTGTTACCAGTGGGGTAATTCTATCTTTAGGGTGTTACCTGTGTGGTACATATGCCTCTGTTATATTATTTTCATGGTGTTACCTATGTGGTACTTCTCTCTTTGTGGTGTTACCTATGTGGTGCCTCTACCTTCAGTAAGATACATTTTCGGTGCTATCATTGTGGCGTTACCTATGTGGTACATCAACCTTCATTGTGTTACCTATGTGGTGTCCTTCCATCATGTAGGTGATGAGTATATCTTGAAAAATAGGTATATGTATGGGTATGTACCTAAGTATAGTTGATGTTTTGCTTTGTGTTTTTTTCCATTGTAGAACTCTAAGAGACCTACGAGGGTCTTGGGGTCCTTACAGAGTATTGTTATACTCATTCCTATACGAGCTTCACCCACACCTTATTGTGTCTAGTTCAGACGATGTACACCATTGATCAAGGCTGAGGGAGATAGGACTGGATGGTGCATAGACGTGGACTATTCAACGTGATCTGATGTGGAGGAGACTAACGGACCTGGAGTGGTGATGAGGCAATCTGTACATACCCTTCAGGTATAAACCTCAATAGATGACCCAATAGTTGTTTTTATTTTTCTTTCGGTTGTATTGTACATCCTATCGTACTTTTACTTTTACAATTGGGCATGTATTCTGGCCCCTTTTTACATTCAACACTCTTTTACTACAGTAGTTTACTTTGTGATTTCATCTTATTGTGTTGTTTTATGTGTGGTTGTTTCTGGTTGTGTTCTGGGACTATGTGTCTGTACAGATTAAAAAGTCAATGCCTTCCCATTTAAGGGATACATATTTCTGGTTCTAGTCGCTAGCCCCTAGCCTATGGAAGGCTGGATTGGGGTAGTAATGACAAGGGCCTCGAGGGATGGGTGATGAAAAAAATAGTGTCATTTATTTTATAAATGGATTCCCCATTACAAAATAAATCAATATTATAGGTTACTATCAAAATGAGATCTCCATAAGTAAATTCCAACCTAATGGAACAAAATTTTATGAATTCAATTTAGGAAATGTGATTCATAATTAAAACAATCAACGAAACACCACTCATTAATAAAAAAACTCACAAAATGTCTAAGGAAATATTCACCACTATTGAATTTCTTTTCCATGCAGTAGGTATTATTGTAACATAGCACCCTCTCACAAATATTTACTATAACTACAATCCTACATTATTAATTATTGACATGATCCTAAAATTTGGAAATTCATCCTATTGTATATCTTATGGATTCCTTTTCATTCCGAAAATCACTATCGATGTCTCCAAACCATGCTTATATCACATGATGGAGAGTAACTCGAGTCACTATCATAAAATAAATATAAAACCAACCTATTTTATCCAGTAGGGTGTACATTATTGAGGCTATCATCTCTGATGTATCTTCTATCTAACAATAATAGAATATCATGTTTTACACAACTATCTCAACCGTCCTCTTCCATAAAATATATTGTATTTCCAAATCGTAGTGATATAGAAAGTATAAAAAATACCTAAAAGTTGACATATCCCTTCTAAAAATGTTCCCAAGACTCTAGTGGTGTTATTAAACACCGAACTACAACACCATTATATACAACCATTAATATATTCAAAGAGAAGACTTTTTCATGCAAAGCCATGTCAAGGGTCACATAGATGTATCCTTAGGTTCTCTTATTCATATAAATGTAATAAATTATATTATTAATCAATATCATGATGAAGAAAATCATAGTTCAATAGGCATAAATGAAAGAAATTCATTCAACACCTTCTTCTTGTAGTCTCATGAAATGATGAATGGTAATCCCATAACTCATCTCCTTGAAATATTTCAAACACTTAACGAACAAAAATAAAGTATTCACCTTTCTTTTAAAGGATGTAATATAGTATATAATAAAAAATATAATAAAATAGTCACCAATAGTTAATTACCAAACTATGTTAACTAGATACCATATATACATACTACAGTGGGTTATAAGATATTAATACCTCTATATTATTTGGGTTTAAAACTACATTATTATTAGAAATATCATCCCCAAAATCTAACCATTTATAGTCTTAAATTAAAAAAATAAAGATATTCCATTTTAACTAGTGCTTCTATAGTATGTACATGGCCATCCTCAACAGAAATAGTTTCTCAACTATAGATTTATTCTAAATGAATATGAAATTAATTAAGATAACTATGGTATGATTCAATGAATTTTGAACAACCTATTTCATTATCGCATGATGATAGAATGGATCTATCACAATCTAATGTGAATAACAAAGAAATAAAAATCAAAATTGTGATAAAAATTTCATCTATGGAATGTACAACCTGTGATCCTACAAATGGTGGTAGAAAAACAAATGTTTATCAACTGTGAACTAGATCATTACCTGCAATTATTTATATAGTTCTCCAAATCAAGGAAATTTTAATCTATTCTTCATCTTCAGTTATTTCATGTATTGATAATAAATATTTTGTCTCAATAAATCTTCTTAAATCAAAATTAACATCATTGGATATTCCCATGTGGTACATTATTTTTGATAGAATCATTTTTTTAGTTTTTATAACTGCACTTTTTGATCTTGAACCACAGTAGTGGACATTATATATTTTAGGGAAGATATTGTTCCCATCATAGCGTAAATTTAATTATAAAGGATTAGATATAAACATGGTATTCATCTTGACACATATTTATATAAACTAAATATTCATTCATCCATTATCATTGGATTCCATGTATCTAATGATCACTCTATTAAAATTGACAATACTTCCAAATGATGCAAGATATGTTGTAATTTTCGGCTCAATAAACCTTCTCATTATACATGTATTCCCTTAGATCCATTTATAAAGAATATCATCAATATTCTAAAAGTAAAATATCCATCCTATTATGATTTCTTAAATATGAAATCATATTCAATATGTAGACCACAAATATGGTGATTTCAAACTACATCATTTTGAAATATAATAGATTCCATCAATTTCCCTCTCCACTAAGAATTATGTCTCACTTGTACACCCTTCTATTTGTGGAATGAGAATCATATCACATGTTCTCAGATAAAACTATCCATTATACTTTAAATGTATAACTAGTAAACCATAGTCGATATCATTCATATAGATGTAATTATTTCCTTCTACATAATTATTACATCTTAGAGGATCTATGTGTATCCCGATCCAATAATAATCATCTTGAACAATTTTAAGATTTTTGAAATAATGTAAACACTTCCCCATATGAATATATAGTCACAATTAATGGACTAATGGTTTAATTAACCTAAAAAGTTGTTGAAGAAGGGATTATGTTATGAATAATTGTCAATTTTATGTGTTTTTAAGTACTAGTTCTTATTTGGAGAAGGAATATATAATTAAATGAAACATTACCTATAAAACCTGATGAAAAACCAATATATAATATAGAATACCACAACCATATCCACTTGTTTCTAATGTAATTATCTTCAAAATCGAGAGATCAAGATCCTTGAGTTGATACTAGAACTAATATTAAACATTCACTAGAATGTCCTTCAATATTTTTTACTAATAATATAATCCTAGAGTATCATATGAAACAATCTATCATTATATGAATTCTTATATAGGATCTCATTGTTGATATATTTTCCATAAATATACTTATTTTGTACAAAATAATTATGAAATCTATTTTGTTCTAAGTGTTTCTCTCTCTATTAATCATCATCAAACACTCTTTCTAGAATTTTTAATTATTAAAATAAACTCCCATAGAAATATATGGCCATAACATATAGAGAAATCACTTCACATGAATAATTCTTTTTTAAAGAAGGGATACTGGTGTGAATTAATTTAATTTCATTGTGTTAACAAGTATTTGATTTAATGTAGAATAGGCATATAACATTCCTTTTATAATCACCCATATAGCCTAATAATATTATAATATATCATATATCATACCACACCCACATTGAATAGTGTCTAATGTAATTAACATCTACATTGATAGAAAAAATTTCATTTTTTTCTCTCTTAAAAAAGAATGAGCTTCCAATAGTTTTTCTATTTACTCATTACATGATAATATAATCACATCTACTCATAGGAAATTATTTAAACTATTAGGAATGAAAATCTAGGAACTCATAGTCGATAACGTGTTTATACAAAAACTAATTGATATCTAGATGGTTCCACAAGATACTATCTCTACTAAGAAATGACATTCACAATTTTTATATTTTTCAAAATGTGGAATATAATCGCAAAAGAATATATTGAAAAAACTACCAATCTAATGTATTTAAATGAATTATAATACAACCAATAGTTTTCAATGTAATTTAGTTCCACATAAATAGATAAACATCATGTTGTTTTTATCTCCACCAAGAATTTTATATATCATGTAAGCACTAATATTGATTGGAAAATAATATAATCCCATCTTCTTATAGGAATGTATCCATTCTTTTATTAATGTTTATCTTGGAAATCATAGTCAACATATTTTCTATACTTAACATATTTTCATATAACCTGGTCATGAAATCTATGAGGTTTGATATGATTATTTATTAACTAATTTTCATCTTACACTATTTTCTAAAATTATTAAATTGTGTACTCACATCCCATAACAATATATATCAACAACTGATTGAAAAATGGATGCATATAAAAAAAATGATTATGAATAAGGTATAATTTTATTCTTTAAAATAATTTGATAGTGTTTACTATTACTAGTTCAAATGATGGAAGGATTAGATCATACCTTGAACAGTCACCATTGTAGCTTAATCATATCCTTACATATCTTGTATCAAACCAATCCAATAAAACAATAAAATTCATCCAATTAAGGACCATTTGTGGTTGTTGAAGTAGTCCATATTTCCATCCCCCTCTTCCATCTCCTCCTTTGATGTCTCTTCCATACCATATTTCAACACCACATCTGTGATTCCCATCATGGAAACCCCATGAGACCATTGATTAGGAAAATAATTATTCCATATAGGTCTATCAACTATCTGATGACCCTCTAAATTATTTCTATTCTAGAAATAATGATCAATGATACTATAAAAGTCAAGATAATAACACTATAAATCTCACTTGTAACTAATTCCTAGGGTGTATCCCTATGTAGATGATCATTGAGACTAAGAACCCCTGAATAGAGAACACATTCACCATGATACTGATTAAAGAACACTATAATCATTAGAAGATGACTCTAAAACTCAATATCAACTCCCATTTATTACTTCTCAGTGCTTCTCTACTATAAATTTCCCTACCACTGAGGAATTCTATAGAACTCCAACATTAGTGGTAATAGAAATAAATATCAGGAAATTATTGATGTTACCATGGATACTAGGGTCGATCAAAAATTAATAGGGATATAAAACTACCACCATGTTGATAAAGAAATGTTTGAGTGTTTTGAACCTCATTGTTTACTCGTAGCATTTATATATCCCTATAGTAACACCATATGAACTAGAATCCTCACATAGAATAATGTAAAAGGATTAATGTAATTTTGGATCAATGGATTATTTTTTTTCATTATTATGTCAGTACATCATATATACCGATAACCAAAATCCCTAATTTCCCAATAAATCCATGAATAAAAATGGTAATGCTCATAAAACTTTGATTGGTAATGTTCCACCTGGGATGAAATACTCTTCCCACCATCTCAAGATAATCTTTTTCTACATTAAAATTATTGTTTCATTGAATCATGATATTTAATTTCTTTAAAAACATGTAAAACATACTCAACCATCCCAAATAAATTATATATTCTACTAGAATAATCAACTACATGATTTGTAGATAAAAAACATCATAAATTTTAGTAGGTATGTCAAGATATTTAGAAATATGTGGATGAATATATCTATTTACCCAAGAATAAATCCCCATAAACGATGCCCTATATTGAACCCTCATAACAAACCAGATTTCCCTTAGCACCCTATACCATAAGAGTTGATGGATTTCATTATAAAGACACATTTATTATCAACATCACATACAATTAAGAGGTAATTATATTTATTTATCTAATCTATTAAATATAAGAGAGTGAATGTCCTATTATTAAATAATATGTATATAATTAGTTTCCCTTGTACTAGTGTCTTGGTATTGTATGTATACAAAAATTATATCATAGTCATTGTGTGTGGAGACATTAGTCTAAACTCCATCACAAGATTCCATATAATGTGAAATGAACGTAGATAAATAAAATAACACCCACTATGTTATCAATGTAATATGAAGAACATATATTACACCTCACCCAATCAAAAAGACATATATACTTAGAAACCAAAATTTCACACCCTGCTCATCAAGGGGCCCACAAATTCATTGGTTAAGCGATGCGTGACACCCTAAGACCCATCCTATAGGCCTTATTCATGAGATAATAACTGAGTAGGAGTATCACCGAAAATGGATGACCTAGTTTAATGATTTTTTACACATTCACAGCTCCATGTTTATTAAAACCATGAAATATAAGTAAATAATTTTAAACCGACAAGAATTAAATGTATTTCATACCCTCATTAAAAAAATAATGTTAAAAAATATAAATATATCCAAAGCATAAATGTTTAAAGACACCCATATTAAATTTAATGGTCTACCATCCTACCATCATATAGTAATAAATAGTTCCTCTCACAAACACAAAGTCAACCTTGGACTATATAAACCGTTATATAGTACTATTAATATCAATGAAAAGTAGTCCAAAAAATGTCACTATCAGACATTGTGTCATATAAATATTTCCCAAATCATGCTAAATATCAAATTCAATAGTGAATATATATAACCCTGTAGGAATCCCCCCCAAAATAATTTTTATCAAATGAATAATGTTATTAGCATGACCCATCATAAATGGAAGGGAGTAAGAAACACAACTATTAAATAGATCATTAGAGAAACTCATTTAATGAGATAGTGTGTGTAACACCCTTAGATTTTTATAATATATTCATTATATAAATTTAATTTCAGTAACATCATTTTTTACATGCAACAATGATTTTAGATGCAACATGATATAATATTAAATTATAATTATCAAATAGTCTTCTGATTTTCATGTATGAATATGGTTAAATAAATTAGTAATATATATGGTTTTCAAATTTATGAAGTAAACTCACCAGTTATTAATTAAATTTGTATCTTATATATTAAATAGAAAAATATATATTCATATAATTATTTTAATTATGCGTAGGAAAATACTAAAAGATATATTATTTTTAAAAATTGTACTTTTTTAAAATAAGGATTACACAGTGTTTTGTGTGCTATCTTTAAAACCAGTTTGTAACATATATAGGTACCAAATTTGATAAAATTGATTAGATATTTTTATTATAGAGTATCAAATTTGGTAAAATGGATATATTTTTATTAATATTAATAGTAACTGTGGTAAAATTTATGACATATGTAATTAGTAAATTGTGTTAATTAATCATAGAATTAATTGATAAGTCTATAGTTTCTCTTCGTGATTCTTATTATTTAAAAGTAATTTTACAATTATAACCTTGTGAAGAAAATTTATATGTTTAATGGACACCTATAAATGAGAATATACTATATAATATTTTAATTAATTAATGTTAAAAAAATATCACCCTTTTTTTTTAATATCACATATGTATCCAGGTAGGGACATCATAAAGTTATGAATGATTATAAGAGTATATTTTGAGATTAAGGAAATGATTTTACAAAAAATATTATTAAAAAATTTATAAATTATATAAATTTCATAATTTCATATGAACTGCTGATGTAGTCGTTAAAAAATTAATAAAAGTATATAATTAATGAATTTTAAAATATTAGAAGAGATATAATTTGAATAGAATAATCTGTAATAAATATTCATATATCAATATGAAAATTTTGGAAGGTATGATATAATTATTTTATAATTCCCATATTTCATGATGTATTTTATGTTAAATTAATTGAATAGTGTTCAACATTACTTTAATGAAATTTCTATAATAAATAATATTTTATTAAATGATATAATTATCATAAAGATAATAGATACATGCAAATAAAATTGATGTGGTTTTAAACATCAATCATGTTCTATATACGGGTGTTTTGACATTTTATAGATAGATTATATACCCTTAAATATAATAAATGTATAATATTATATTAATTTTTAAAAAGGTCAATGAGGTGTTTTAAATGGACATGGCTATAATTGTGATAAAAGCATGTCCAAATTTTATTGTATGAGGTGATTTTAAATCATAACTATCTTAACATATAATATAATGAAAATTTAACCATTGGACATCAAAATTCATCTATATTATTTCCATATTTGAGGAAATTCATATATTTCCACTCCCCTCAATTATTAAATGAATCCTATCAATTCGCATACAAACAACAATTTGTAATTTATATCTAAACCATATTATTCCAAGTTATTTTAGTCACATTCCTAAAAAAATTATTTTCGTTTTGTATTCCCAAAAGTCCAACCCCATGGCCCTCTATAGAATATATAATGGAGTCATTTAAAAAAATAGGATATTTTGTTAACTGATCACAATATTTAAAATCTATCTATTACATCCTGTAAATATTTTATCTTGTTAATTTATTAACAAATAATGTATCATAAATATAATAAAAAGTTATTAATGGTGTTAAAAAACAATTATACACCCTTTTTCTCATGAATTTGGATGTGAACGTATTGCTCATGGTATGTTTGAATTGATGTCTCCTTATAGTGATATAATTCATTATCCATAAATAAAATTAAAGGATATATATTATGATGTAAATAGTATTTATATATTATATTTATCACACAATTAAACTTGTTAAATGATAATATATTTTCTAATTTATTAGCATCCAATCTATTAAGAAATTATAATGTCGCTTGTGCATGTGTGTGGAAAGCCACATCCCTGAACTGATGTGATTAGTTTTTCATTTATATTTTAATGGATGGTATTGTTAATATATTTGACGATTAAATATGGTATATATGATATAATTAATTTACTATAATGATTATTTAAAATCAGGATTTCATTTTTTCATCTGTCCAAAAATGAAAACACTGATTTTTGGTACATATAGATTACAATCTTCAAGAATAGTGTAATTTATTTTTCAATGCATAAATATTATAGATGAATGTATATATATATAGTTTATTTATTATAATTATAAAATTATTTACATAAATAAATTATGTATCTCATATCAACAAACAAGGACATATAATACCCTACCAAAACACACATGTAAAAGAAAGAAGTTATCACAGTAAATTGAGATTTTATTAGAGAATAATTAATAAATTTTAATTAAGTGGATAAAATTAGATAATATATTGTTTTATATATATTTTTAGTGTGATTAGGAAATATATGTATAATAATATTATATATATTTTTTGATATTTGAAAAAAAAGATGTCAGACATGAGGAAAGAGGTTTTATGTTACAATTTTTTTTATCAAGAATATTTATGATTTTGTACTAAATATGATATAAGATAATATATGACATAATATAATCATAAATATTATATTATTTGGGTTATTTATTTAAAATAAATATTTCTGTTCATTCTCTATGTATAGTTACTCAATAAAATGAAAATGGGTTTTTATGGAAACATAAAAAAATTTATATCTTCTCTCAAAAAAATATTTTCCTTCCATATTAATGATTTCTAAAATAAATTTAACTTTTTCAATATTAAAATATTTTGAATAGTTAATCATATTAATGATTGAATTTTTAACAGAATGGTTTAAAGAATTCTTTTTTTCATTTACTGTACATGATATTTTTGACTTTTTTATAGAAACATAAAAGGATTATTTTATTTTAACATATCCTATATTATTTATTTTTCGGGGAATCATAAAAACTCATGATTTGGAAAAATAATTTAATTGATTCCATTGTTCATTTAAAAGTAATTTTTTATATTATATTTTTGATATTTTTATATTTTATTTAGTGATTTCAAAATGGAATGCTTATTTTCGTCAATAATATATTAAATGTATATTTATTATATTTTTATTCATAAACAAAGTAGAAAAATTTTATCATCCTTATTCTCTAATAAGGATGTGATCAAAGGTTTTAATTCTTATACTTTGTTATGATGTTTTATATTCAGGATGGCTTAATGTTTATGCAATCCTTTATTTTTTGTAGTTTAGGCTATGTTGAAGTGAATAAATGACTATAAATTCCACTTCATTCACATGGGTTATAAATGATGATAAATTTATAGAAGAGATATAAATTCATGGAATAGGATAAAATTAATGGATTATCATATTGTAGAAAACATTTTTATTAATATAAATATGTGATGGGTAAGGCCAATATCTCCCCCTTACATGTTTGGAAATTATTAATATCTCATGAGATAAACAATGATATAATAAGGTGTGAAAACTATATGGTAATGGAATTTTACACTATTATTGTATTAGTAGTGATCATACACTACTATAATAGTTTATATAATGAAAATATTACACTATGAAAGTCTTAAAAAAGAACCTTGATTTCCATGGAAATGATTATCCATTCTTATGTGTATATGAACAACTCACACCTTATACCTATGTCATTATCTTAGGGATAATGAATTTTATTTACATTATTATTAATATATAATAATTTACCATTTTGTATTCCTAAAATTATCATCAATCTCTATGATATAGAGGGTATGGGTTTCAATTGGTAATCACATGTTCATAGAAATCAGTTTCTCATCATATACATATAAGATAATTTTTATAGACCTTCTTTACCCTCACATAGAATCATATATCACCATCTATTATGTTTTATTTCCTTACTTATTGAAGAAATCAATTATATATGAATTTTCTGTGAAGGGTGATATTTTTGAAGATCAATGTTGGAGATGTTTTAGAATAATTAAGAACTTTTTGTTTTTGTTTCCGTATTTTTAATGGTATCATACCTATATGACTCTCACATGGATTACTATGTCATATAATGAATATTATTATTATTTGATGTCATATCCAATTACAAAAATTATGTTTTTTAAATAGATTATATCATATAATGGATAAATTATCCTCTATAAACTATGATTATGAAACATTATTGAGAAACCTAGGGATAAGTTTATTTATAGGATAAAATCCTAATGTTTTAGAAATGATCATGAATGTACAAGGATAATCGTAATGCATCACAGAATATGGTTTCTTTATTAAAATAGCCTATAAATTATTTTCCCATGATTATAGGTTTTACCCCTTTGAATATTAATTCTCAAATATTGGTTTTATGATTTACATGATGGATATAACATAGAGGAATTGGGAAACATCCTAATAATATATAAAATGGAATGATTATCATCATGATAAATGCAATGTTATCAACAATGAAATGAATAATGTTATATTTTATTCTCTCACATATTTTTCAATCTATAAATCCTATTAAGCACCCAAATGATAAATAATTGGATAATGTTTTTTTGAGTCCTTCATGAGGAAATATATAACTAATGATAGTTTTTCCCTTAATATATAGGTCACTTAACTAATGATAAGAACCCAGAAAAATATATTTTACATATTATAGTTTCCATGAAATAAGAATTTCATTTTTATATTTATTATTCTGATGGAAAATTTGATAAATTAATGAATCTTATTAAGAACATGATGTAATTGGAAAAAAATTCCATTATAAAGTGGGATATGTTTAAGAAATTATTACATCACAAGTAATTTCCTTGTTTTATTCATATGAAAATGAAGAATTTATTCCTTACATTTAAAAAATATGATAAATAAATTGGTACCTATGAGGAATAGTTTAATTGAATTCTGAGGTAAGATTTTCAAATTTTCATCCAATGTGAAAATTATGTTGATCAATTCTTGAATGGAATAAAACCAACACAAATAATGGTAATCTCTATAAGGGACCTAATTAGTTATTTTAAAATCATTTTATTTTCTATAATAGATTATTTGGATATTGTATTTACATATTAATCTAATTGTTTTTAGATGTATTTAAAAATGAAATTCAATGTTAATTGAAAAAACAATTATATAAGATGATGATACTTACATTATTCTAAAAATCTGGCTTGAAATGAGATAATATTAACTCACTAATAATCTCCACACACAAAACATTTAATGAAGTATGTATTTTTGAAAATTATGAATATAATAAAAAAACTTAACTTCATTATTGGCTCATTAAATGTAAAATTATTACATTTTAAAATTTCAATATCCTTAGTTTTGATTATTTCATTGTATATGGATGTGATTCGTAGATCTCGTGATGGAATTCATGAAAAATAGATATGAACTATAACATATCACAATAAAACACATGGAATTTGTTTTTTATTATAGAGAATATGGGAATCCAATTAGTAATAAACTTGGTGGGTGTGTGTAAAAATGTGGGGGATACATTTATCTAGATGACCATGCATCCAAATTTATGAATTTTGTTTCCCAAAATAGGCCTATAATGTGAATAAATTATGTTATACATGACTGTAACACCTTTATATATTTTATATATAATTAGGGAATGTGACATCCAATTAGGATTATGATACATACCTATGATATATAACTCGATGCAACACCTCTGTCATAATTATAACACATTTCCAATAGATTTTGTCTTTCCACATTCTATATAAATATGGGAGAAAAAGTTTTCCATGAATGGTGACCACGCCCCTTAGGCAGATGACTTATTTTGTAGAAATCATACAGTATTTTCCCAAAAAAACACCCTCAAACAAATTATAAAATATTCAGCCACATGAATATAATATTTTATTACATTGGTCAAAAATTTTCACATCTATGACTTCCTCTCCTTTAATGGAGTTCTAAACTCATTATGATCACTTAGGGAGGAATGTGATGTCAATCCCAAGTATCTTGTTTTTTAAAATTTGAATGATATTTTTCATTCCTTATTTTGGTATATTCATTCTTTATACTATGTTATTATTTAATTTATTATTTATTGGTATGTCATAAATAACTCATATTATCATTATTAGGGGTACTCATTCATGCTATGTTTCACACATCATTCTAATATTTTTCTTCCCTCTATAAATTGAAATGTTTTTGTACTTCATATTGTTCAATTTAACTCTCATAATCACATTAATGTACATGTGAATTTATATATTTATATAACTATTAAACAATATATAAACATGGACAATAAGAAATGTGCTTCATTAGTTTATCTAATAAGTATTGATTATGATGTTAGACACAAATCACTCTATAATCAGCAACAACTAGTGAATCATTTTCTGTTTAATACTAAAACATAAGTGGTATTATAGTATAAAATAATTATCATTATGTATCAATTTTTTAAAAATACATGTATTAAAATATTTATACACACTCTCTTGAAGAAATTATGGATGAACATCATGATATTTCACTAGGTTGATCATACATAATCAAATCTATTTATTTTATATTATTAATTACATACCCATACCTATAGGATTATTAAATAAAAAACCCCAGTATTTTTAAAATATCATTAAAATTAAATTATATGTCCCCTAATATCAAATAAATGATCTAAGTCACAATAGATGGAAGAACTAGGGTTTTACCCATATGTTTTTCTTGTTCTTATTTTTCTTATTATTTGTTTTTTTGTCTACTTCTTCTAACCTCTATCTCTTATTAGTCTCTCCCTCTCTATATAATTGTATAGTAAATTTTTTTTTATATTATACTTTAAACATTTAGAAGTTATTTTATTTTATTTTATCTCCATTGAAAAATGAAAGAAAAAAAACATCTTCACAATATTGTTACATTATATGATCTGGAAAGAAAAAATTTCATCAAATTGACCTATAAATTGAAAAGAATCTTCACTAAAAAAATTAAATCATCGAGCATAAGAGTGTTAGGTAACAATAGAGATACCCTTTTAGAACCCCAAATTCTCACAAAAAAATAAAAAGGTTAATTGAATCAAACCCTTTAAAATATGGCTAAAAATAATTGGACATTAAATGATCTCAAAACCCTAACATGGAGTGCTTACATGAATACATCGAATACCTCAGGGATGAATCTAACATTGAGTTGGGTTTGGGCCTCATACACCTCCTTATATAACTACATAGTATTTTTAATGATGAACCTTTCAAATATATAATGGAGATCCACATTTTTTTCTCCAACACAAAACCTAAAAATGTGACTTTGGAACTCATAATGTTTATCCCCTTTCTCCCTTGACGTTGTAGAAAAGTAATGTCTATAATATATAATACTAGAATTGGGGGATGGAAAGAACTTAAATAATTCTTCCTTCATAATTTTTTTCCATCCTCCTAAAATTCATAAATTTAAAAATAAATATTTGGCATTAGGAAATCACAAGGATATTCCATTCATTACTATTGTTGGAGATTCAAAAACACTGTTAGGGAATTCCCTTTAACATCATGAGATTTTTTTAGAAAGATTCAATTTAATTTCTTTAATGTATTATGTTCTAAAATACACCAATATTATCTTGATCAATATAAAATATTGTTTTTGCTTGCTATATATGAAAACTATTCTTAGATTTCATTACACACAAGACATACCTTCCATGATATCTTGCATTGTATGTCATACCAAGTTTCACAAAATTATGATATATTATTAAATTATTATTTTTTAATGGGAAATAAACTAGCTATTATGAATAGTAACTACAAATTTTTTAATATTATATAAAATCAACATTAATATTATATATTTTACTGTCAGGATATAAGAAATAATTCAATTTTACAGATAAAAAAGTATTTAAAAAATATGAAGCTTTTCATCCTTTTGATGGAGTATCCATATTAAGTATAGTTTTCAAAAAATTTATATATTATTTATGGAAAAACTAAATTCATATATGGAATAATGAAATCAAAATTTACTTTTTCTAAATTTTTTGTATTTTTCAGAAAAAATTAATATTTTCAAGAATATTGACTAATAATGTGTTTTAATTCAAATCTACATTTTCATCTAACTAATTTAAATATATAGATTATCTATTTCATTTTATTTAATGTTTATTTTTATTATGTATTTATAATTAAATCCAATGTTGTTTATGGGAAGTAATTTCACACTTAAATTGGATATAAACACATGAAAATATTTTGATAAGTGTTTATTTATTAAAAGCCTTCTTGTTGGTATTTGACAATGGAAATTATTTTTTAAATCAATTTCATCGAATTATGTTTATTGTATTATGTAAAATGTATTACTTATTTTGAATCATTGGATCTAAATTATTTTACTTGGTTACTTTATTTTTTTATATTTTATTAATAGTATATATGAAAAGTTTTATTTACCACAATTAAAGATCAATCAGTTAAAATTGGATAAATAATAAAATGATAAAGACAATAACAATAACCGAACTCCTCCCAAAATCCAATTGGATGAATTAAATTCAAAAAATATCACATATGGGTCAGTATTGATTCATTTAATTGACCTTTTTTAATGAATGTGATGTAATTATAATTAATAAAATTTGACAACATGTCACTCTCATATATATTATAAGTATAATAATTTTTTATATAGTGAAAAAAATTATAATACAAAAAAAATAAATAGTCTCTGGAAATATAATGAAATTATCTACACCATTTTAATTTAATTATATTTTTTATATATTATATAGTTATCATCAACGATGACAAAATAAGTATGTAGAATTTAATTTATCTATAGAAATATCTAATAAATGGTTTAAAATTATTAAAAAAAATATCATATGTAATAATTAATGTTCTCCATTCCTTTTTATATGACTATGAAATGTTATGAGTGTATTGAATATTTTTGGTCGAATTTATCTTATCTCTGTATTTTATTTAAAATCAAATTAATGAATAGTGTAAAAATTGACACTACTGATTTTCTATAAAAATTACAAATTATTAAATTATTTACCATAACAGAAATTTTTAAAAAATAGAAAATTTAAAATTATAAGTTCTAAAATTTCATAAAATATCCAATTATAGATAATTTAAAACATATACGTAAAAATTTATAACTATTTAATAATTAGAATATTATTAAATTAAATATATTAAGTAATAATAAATCCAAATGATAAGGTTTAAAATAAAATTAAATCATTTCCAAATTTTATTGGTTTAAAGTATTTTGACCCATATTAATATTATATGCAAAATAAATTAGTATATAAGAATTATATAAGGAAAATAAATTTATAATAAATTATTATTTCAAGACTATCCAAAGGTTCCCCTCCCCTATCTTACAAATGGGAACCTATCATTCTCTTTTAATCACACACATAAACCCATTTGGATAAGCCTACCCATGCCCAAATCTCCTCCAAAATTACATTACATAATACTAGAGGCAACACTGTGAATAAATCTATATTAAGGAGTTTTTTTGTGCATACAAAAAGGATATACTAGAAAAAGTGGTAATTGTTTTATTAGCAATTTTAAAATTATTTTCTTCTATTAATTAAAATTATTATGTTGTTTCCATAATAAATTAATAAATCTCGTATATTATACATTATTATATGTTATTATAGTTATGGTAAGACCTTATAAATCCATTTATTCACTATAAGAATAACATTATCACCTTGCGTGTGTACATTCGAATTACCATCTCTAAGTTATGGTGTAATCAGTTATTCAAAAATAAATTAATTGGATTGTTATAATTATGGATATAATTGATTTAAATACTGAATATAACATGATTATTATTCATTATAAATAATATACCATCCAACTCAACACCATTTAACCATTAAGGGGAATAATATTTTTCACTTGTGCGTACATACGACCAACCGTCTCCATGATGCGATGAGATTCCTTCTCCACGTTAACAATTCAAGAATTATTATAACATATATATGATGAGTAAAAATAATAATTATTAACATAATTTAATTCCTTAAAGGAATCAAATGCATCCAAATAATAAGCATCATGACTTACATAAAAAAACAGGACTGGGAAAACAAAGCAGTTAACAACCAAAATAATGGAAATATTGACGTGTTATTAACTAAATGATATAACAAGATCATATATGATATCATAAATATGAATATGGTTATACAATAAGTTAATAACATACATTAACCAATACATATAAGAATAAAATACATATAAAGGATACCCGACGTAAAGTAAGAGATAATTTTGCAATCAAATTTTTATCTAAGACTGTATATATGTATGTATTTTTTGGGGGTATATATTTCAACCATGTCCTTGTTTTCAAGAAAAATTTCTTAAAATATTTAATATTATTCTATGTATGTTGATATTTATTTTTACCCATTTTTTTTTAATTTTACAATATTGTTTGGAAGGAATCATTATTTCATTTACCATACAAGTTACTTTTAGAGTTCTCTGACAATAGTACGAGGAGAATATTTTTTTAACATATAGAGAATGAATTCATTTTTATGCTATCATAACACCTTATATACAGGAATCATCACCTACACTATTTCATGAGTATTTTAATATAAATTATTTTCTTATAAAATTTCACGTCATTTTGTAAAATGAATTTCTTTTTAAGAAGAAAGTATATATTCCTCAAGAATTATTTTTTAGTGTTTTATCAAAATTATTTTCCATCTAAGATAATGCTCTAAAAATATGGTTTTTTATATTCCCATCTATGTTTATGCTCTTTCTTTACCATCAAAGTTTCATGGGAATAATATAAATAATAAATGGGTAAATTAATTTTTATAGAGGATACAATGAAACAATCCATTCATTTTCCCTTCAACTAATGATTCTCTTATTATATGATACATATTTATAACTAGATTCATTAAAAAAATAAGGGAATCATTTAAAAAGGTACAAGTTAACATTCTTCAATTGGATGGAGGTAAAAAAATTACCTGCTATGGAAAATTTTACATTAAACATTTCAGCCATTTATAATGTATTAAGGGTAATTGGAGAATAAATATTTGAAGGAATGTTGTGGTTATGATTCAACCAGTGATTCCAACCAAATTCAAGGATATGGGAACATTTCCTATACCTTTCAACAAAGATGGAACTTATATAATGATGCAACTATTGCTATTGGTTCTTCAATTAATGTAATAAATCACTCTTTGAATACTTATATTCTAGTTAGAGAGCCTCAAACAATGTGAATCATCATGAAAAATTCCAACCTGAGCAAAAAAAACCCTTAAGAGTTACCGAATATGTCCTCATATTAGGGGGAATATCATCATCCCTATAGACATCTATATTCTTGAGATGGACGTTACCTAATCCTAGGACATTCTCATCTCATACATGGATGTTAATTCCTCATAACAACATTAAATATCATCAATAGTCACAATGGTATGTTATATGTGGATTTTGGTGGAGACAATGTATGTTTCACATACATGATTCTACAAAACACATCATTTAAGAGACCTCCACTCATCTTATATATATGATTGCTGTTCTCTCTAAGAACTGACAAGAAAAAATTATCTCATTGACCCATGATCTAATTAATTACACTCTTCTTCAACCATGGATGACTTGAGTTTTGATACTTGTTTTGAGTGTTGAGTGGATTCGGAACAATGTATATTTTTACACTAAATTGATGTGTGTGTTCATTTTGAGATACCCATAAATGTTTCTAATGAGGAAAGTCAAATTTCTAATATAGTTCCTTTCATTATACATTTAATATGAGAATATGGTAATTTTTGAAGACATGACTCCCATTAAATACCCTCATTTAGTGAAATAACAACCATTATTGAAATAAAATATCTACAATATTATTTAAAATATTCATATCTTTAGATTATTGACCAATTTAATGTTATTATTTAAAAAAAATCCTTACTCCAATGTAGGAATCAAAACTGATAGCACTATTGAAAGAGTAGAAAAAGGTTAAAGGATGTAAATTGGATGTTTTTTCAAGGATTATACAATATATTTATTATACCATATAATTTTACATGATAAGTATAAACCCTTAATGAAATTTCAATACTAATGAAATAAAACTCTTCTTGATGTTGTAAAATTAGGAGTCACAAAATTACATTTTCTTGGGATCATCTAACCAATATATAACAATAAATGGTATAGCTTATTGACATTCTTATAAAAAACTGTAATAATGGTTTTGTTAAATAAATAGAATAAATTGGTTCCAATATATTGAAAAATAGTTTGTATGTCAGTATTGATTATCCCCATATTAATAAATCCACTTGATAGGACCACATTCATTTACCTTTCATTGACCAAGTATTAGAATGACTAGATTGTATGTATTGATATTTTTTCATTCATGGATATTCAGGTTATTTTCAAATCCCTATATCCCCTAGGATAAGTAAATGACAACATTTACATGTCCTTTTAGAAGTTTTTAATATATGAGGATTCAATTTGGTAAATGTAATTATCTTTGAACATTTTAGCTCTATATGGTGAGTATTTTTTCTGAGTACCTTGTAAATTATATGGAAGCATTTATAGATGATTTCAGAGTTTATGGATATTCCATTGATTACTATTACGAACACACAATTTCTCTACTCCATTTTTTTTGTTGAAAGATATATCATATTAAATTATTAAAAACAATATTTCCTGTTTTACTGGGGGATAATTCTGGGGTATATTATTTCATTTGATGGAAATCTAGTTAATGATTCAAATGACATATTAATTTCATACATTCTTTATTGAATAGTTTTTCTTCAGGTGGAATCATTCTTAGGTCATGGTAGTTTTTATTAATGATTCAATAAAGACACTATAAATATAACAAATACCATATCCAGTTTATTATAAAAAGATTCTCATATTTTTTTGGAAAAATTGTTAGGATTATTTCAATTCAATAAAAGGGATTATCTTGTCTCATCCCATCGTCCAACCACCAGGGTGAGGTCTCCCCTACAAACCTATGTGTATTTAATCTACATATGTAGTCATGGAAGTTTTTTCACATCAGGTTGAGAAGGCTCATCATGTAATTGTGTATGACTCATGTACCATTGACACATCCGAAGTAAATTACATAATCACTAAAAAAGAAACCATTTCTATTTTGATATCAATATAGAAATTAAACTAATATCATATTTTTTTAAAACATAATGTATTTTCATACCATTATACACTTTGATTTATTATTAATAAATCTAATATTAATCCGTACCTCATATAGAAGATTCTACGTGAATAGATGATTGACCCTAATATTCGAGATTATAAAGGTGTTGAAAATGTTGTAGATGACCACATTATAAAGAATTCCACACTATGGGATCACCATGTTAAATCATCGGTAGCTATTAGATAATTCATTCCCCATGAGATCATTTTAAATTCTTTAGACCATCCCCATGTTTTGTGAAAATTATATATTTTCTAGATTCATCCAGTGTCCTCTTTTATTTTATCCCATTACAATCTCATGGAATTAAGAATGATTTACACCAGTAAATTTTGGCTGACGCATTGTTTTTTATAATTCATAGTTATGAAGTTGTTCATTGTTTTTTTCCATGACCTTTAGTTCTCCTCCATTTTTAGACCCTCTGATACATTAAATTTTAGAGTCAGAATTGGATCTAAACAAAATGCTAAAAAGGCCCATGAACCAAGAAACTATTTGAAAAAATTTTAGAGAGATTCCCATAAATATTTCATGTCATGTACGTAATATAAATTTATAGGGAATATCACTAAGAGGAATGAAACCAAACTAACCATGTTATATTTAAAAATCATTGATTCTTTGGGAATATACTTTATGGTTCCTATTAAAATTTTATTTGAATTTGTGTGAACCTTAATAGTGGATTACTGCATCTCTGAATTGGTTGAGGAATAAGATAAATAAGACTGATTAATCTAGAGTGATTATGATTTCGTAAGGCCTTATGTTTATAGTATTATTGGTTTTCTGTGATTCAACATTAGTGATTATGATTGACATTTTCTCAATAAAAACATGATGAACATGATTATTATGAATGAGGTTGTTAAATTCACCACTTCATATCACCTCCATACAAATATACAATAAGAAATATTAAATTAATATGTTAAATGAAAATTGATAAAACAATATGTTCTAATATGAAATATTGGAGTTTACACATTGATAATTCCCTTTGTGCTTACAAATAAGCTTTTAAAAACATTATCAAAATATTACTATATATAATTATATTTGTAAATTATTATTTCTTCATAGTTGAGTAAGAACAATATGCACATTGGTCTATTAATCAATTTAATATTTTTCATTGAGATATAGCTGAGAATAGGGTGTTATAGATTCATTAATCGGAAAAATTAGGCATCATACATATGAGAACTATGGAATCATTAAATATTATACAAGGAAATCTTTTATGAATAGATTCATTTTGGGTAGATTCATTATTTTGATAATTTCATCATGTAAAATTATAGTCTGAAGCCTTATCTAGGCATTATTCTTTCCTGATAGCTCAATCCTTGCACTATTACAAAGGTTTACCATTTTGGTAAAATATATGTTTTAAATGAGAATAATGGATGATGTATTTCCATCAATAGGTAGAATCTTAATGAATTTTATAAAGATTTTATAAAGCATATGGTGGTTTAAATCTACCATCAAGAATAAATATACTAGTGATACCAACCAAGTATTATCATTCTGAAATTTGATTTTATTACAGCAAGGGCACTATAAACTCTATTTATGGGGGGTTGGTACATTACTAGGCTCAGTAGTATTTTTATGTCAATATTTATATATATATATTCTTCTTATTGATTAGTATTTTTACTTTTCTCCACCTTGAAGAGTTTATTAATATTTTATTCGTATTTATTAATACATCAAATTCATAGTTTTTTAATAGTATATTTACCATTCCTTCCCCCATCTTATTGTCACTGGATCATGGAAATTACTAAAAATGTCTGTTAAAATTCCCAGTGTTGTGTTTTTTATGATTTCATGTAATTTTTTCTCAAATATAGAATGTGAATTTTTTTCATGAATTTTACATTAGGGTGTGATTTTGCGTAATTTTGTTTATCATATAAATGGTGGTAAATCTATTAAAAAATAGATCTAAAATAAAACCCTTTTGTGTGAATAGTTTTTGAGGAAATTATATCTATAATATCTTCAAAGATATTTTCACCTGACCACGATGTGTGAATATTTCATACTTAATGAAAGGTAAATATAAGTTAGGTTTTAATTTTTCATCTATTTAAAATGATTAATCCTAACATTAACTCCCAATCTGAGCTGTTTTCTGATTGTTCCATATTAACCTATATGTGTACCTATTATCATACTGTTGTAAATCTTCAAAAAACAATAAATTAATGAAACCAAAAAAATATGACTATTCTTAATAATGAGGGGAGTGATTTAATCCTCAAAATATTGGAATATGATGGTTGTGAGTTTATGGTTTTACAATTGGAATTCCTATGTGAGTTTTTCTTATAGTAAAATTTCAATAGACATTGGAAATGTTTGGTGGAAAGAATAAAGGTAAAATAATTTTTTTAAAACGACATATACTTACTAGATATAATGATGAAAGAATTTCATAAAATGGATTTTTAAAATAAATGTGGAGAGTTAGTGAAATGGATGCCTTTTTTATTACATTCTCATATTTGTGCCGTACATATAATTAATTTGTTTTTAATATAATTTATGAAAAATCATTCTTCATGACCACATGTTATAACTCTTTGGTGTGTTTTATTCAAGGATAAACATGATATAATGAATTATAAAGTCATTAGATGATAAATATTCATGATTTTGGGAATATCAAAATGTAACATTTTTTTAAATGTGACTTTTCAAATAAGTGAAAATTTTTAGATGTGGGGATGTGATCGTGTATTGATTAACTATTAATTTCCAACCATACATTGATAATTTAGACATGTTTTGTAATGAAAATTAAAAATATAATTATAAACTTTAATGAATTTATGATTTAATAAAGTAAATTTTTAATCTTTTAATAAGGTTAATTTTACTACTTATGATGATTTGCGTGTAAGTGGAGGTGATTTGTAAATCCCATGATAGAATAAACCAAAAAATACCAAAACTATATAATATCCCAACCACACATATGGACATAAATTTTTACTATGTAAAAGTAATTCATCTAATTGTGATAAAATATGGTAAGCATATGAAAAAATTTGCAAGAATAATTTCTCTATTTATAATGTGTATTCAAATTTATAATCATCGAGTCTCAATAGAGGTCCACAATGTCAATTAGGTTTTGGAAGGCCATATTATACCATCATTCTATACTTCGATTGTTCCTCCCCGACGCTAAAACCCCGGATCCAGTGCCCTATTTTAATAAATTGGCATGTTTACAAGGGATCACGTACCGAAGGACCGATCCATTTTTTAGTTTTGGAAAATATATTTCATACATGAACGTTACATAACACGCTCAATGAAAAAACAATATGTAAATAATCCCTTGAGAACTCCATTATTACCTTATCTTAAACATACATATCAATCATAATACACTTCATGTAATCCTAGGAAAACAATACTTAAGAAAGGGGTGACCTCAGAAGCATAACAACAATAAATAATTTAGAATAAGAAATTAACTTTTAAGGAAAGAGTTGTAATTAAAACAACATCATTTTTAACATAAACATGAAAATAATATGGAAAAAATAAATCAAACATTACCATATAAACTAGCACACAGATATTCTACTAGTCGAATAATCACATGTAATAGTTAATTTCATAATGAGGGAATTCATCATGCTGGACATCATAACCACATAGTCACAGCAGCATGACAAGACTACAAATATTTTTTTTCAAGGCCTTATTATAAGTCACTAATTTATCTCATAAGACCTATTGATGCATCAAGGGGCTATAGCGGGCCTTGGCTGTCATTTAAAAAGTCTAATTCATTCCTCATATGAAAAGGGTAAAACATAACAGATACATTCATATTAAAACAAGAATATGAAATTTTAATACATTAAACATAAAAAATTATTGGGATAAAAACAAAAAATCCATTGTCAAGCATATCATAACTCATTCAATAAAATATTGAACATATTATTATACACGATAAACCAAAATCGTGACTAATATTCAGTAAAGGATGTTTTCATAGTTGAAAATGAACAGTAAAACTCTGGGAGATAAATATCTTTTTTTCATGAAATCATTTCAAGGTAACATAATTTAGAAAAGAATGAAATTTAAGATAATTTTTTGAATCAATGTCTCTCATAAAAATTTGAATCTTTTGAAAGGAAGTAACATTTTAAATTATTCATGTCCATATAAATATATCCTTAAATTCATTTTGAGAATATGATCATTAATGTGAATTATTAGAAGAATAAATATTTTAGACATTCAAAATGATGACTTAGTTAATGTGTACCTTAAAATAATCATTTTGAAAACACTTTTATGAAACAGGGTCATGGATAATATATATTTTCTATTAAAACCATATACATAAACAATCTCGGAAAATAATGAGACTGTGTAATTTACCCTTACCTTGTTATTTTTAAGTCGAGGGTACATTTAGAAACCTATATAATGACCATAGTATGTTATTAAATTATAACATAACCATATTAATATTTATGATATCATATATGAATCATTTATGACTTTATACTAAACATTTAATATTAGTTTCCATGTAAAAGTAATATTTTGGGTAATAATCACATTCTTTATCATACATGTTTTAACATATTATTCATGATCCTATCACTTAGATCATTATTTACATACATCAAAAAAATATAAAAAATGATAAATTTTACATATATATTCATAATATAAATATTTATAATAGATAGATTTATGAAATGGAAAACACCACTAATCGAGAGGGTAGTCCGTACGTATGCATAAATGTTGTTTCTATTTCCTATCATATTGAATGGAAGTATGTGAATGAGATATATATAAATACA
Source organism: Viscum album (assembly GCA_963277665.1). NCBI lineage: Eukaryota > Viridiplantae > Streptophyta > Magnoliopsida > Santalales > Viscaceae > Viscum > Viscum album. Next base: position 1,725,724,489 of record OY728119.1, on the reverse strand, counting down.
TAAATACATACATACATAAATATATATATATATTAATATATACATCCAATATTATTATTATGTCATATATAACATACTTATTAATAATATATATTTTTATAATAATTGTTGAATGGTGAACGTGGAAATGAACATCATCGCGTCGTGGAGACGGTAAATCCTACGTATGCACGATTAGTGATATCATTCTATTGATGGTGAAATAAAATGTAATTGGATCATATATTACACATAAATAATAATTAACATGTTATATTTATTATTTACATCATTTATAATCAATATTATACCTATCTAAATAATGAAGTGTTGAATGACAATCTACGCCACGAGGTGCAGATGTTAATCCATACCTACACACATGCTGTGAAATAGTTATTAATAAAATAAGTAGAATGATGAATATGGTTTTAACATATTTCTAATTACATCTCAGTATTTATAATTTAATGGATTTATAATTTTTTTATGGACACAACTAAGAAAGCAGAAGTGGAATAGGAAAATAACTATGAATGAGGTGATGAAATAATTACCTCTTCTTCGAGTTCTTCCTTTTGATTGGAAAAAGGTCTCCTTAAGGTGGATTTATGATCAAATTAAGGATTATAGGTAAAATTGAGTGTAGTTGGGAGGATATTTGAGGCGGGTTTGGATTAGAAAAATGTATTTTGTGGAGTGAAGATAATAGAAGGCGAAGTACCCATTTATAATGGCGGTGAGGGGCAGTTTTCGAAAAATATGAAATATAAATATATTATAAAATAGTTTTCAGTTTCTAATAGCTCCAAATGGATTTATTTTGGGTCTATGGTGGGTATTATAAGATATAATCTCAACCAATAGGTTTTATACATGTTTATTTAATCTTATCATCCTTATCATTTATATTTAACTCTTCTTTAAATTGTTTACCATTTACCTTGTCTTCTTGAATTTTTATATTACATGGTTAATAAAATTACTATAAAATAACATTAAAACCTGAAATAGTTCATTAATGACATCTATAAACCTATATAAGTAATTATTTAAAAGTAAATATTTTTAGGTCTTTTATATTTTTTTATAAAAAGTATTTTTATTAAAAATTTATTTATGTAAATTTTAACACTATTTAATATTTGATTTTTGTGAATGTCATAACAAATTGATTACTTTAAAATAAATAAATTGAATCAACCATATCATGTAATATTATACTATTAAATTTTGTATGGCATCAAAAGTTTCAATTTACATTTATTTTAATATTTATAACTCCAATTATTTTAATATTTTATTAATAAGGCAATTAATGCATCATAGTTGTGTCATAAATAAATTTAATTATTTAATGTCCAAAAATTATAAATAAAACACCAAGATGTAGGAAATATTTTTATATTTATAATTAATATTTATATTTTAATTTATCTATTGTGTAACCATATATTAAAAATGGTTTACTTATTAATCAATGAATTTAACACTTTTTTTTAAAAAATAAAATATAATAATTGTCATAATCTATGAAAAATGCATTAAAAATATATTATGTTTGTTCTAAAGTTTCACTTGGTCGAAATATAAATATAATATATAATTAGATCATGTTTTGGGATAATTTTAATACTATTTTTACCTTCAATTAACTTATTTACTTTTTACTATGGTAAATAAGATTCAAAAGGTACTACTCATCAAAAAATTATTTTCATGCTAATTAACTGAAATTCACATAGTAATGTCAAAATTATCTCTTAGATTTTTTAAATTAAATTTATTTAAACTATAAAATACATTTTATGAAAGTTTTCACATGTGCCTAGATGGTTGGTAAATGTGCCTAGAAGGTGGGTAAAAATACGATAAAATGGTTCAATAAAATTTTATAAATCTAATATTGTCATAAAATGACTCCAATTACATAAATTGGACTAATATATTTATTATTTATATATTTTAACTATATTATAAATTTTTAATTAAAAATTATTATTTAAATGAAAATGTCTATTTTTATGTAAAACGATTGTTTTTTACTATTCATCAAAAATTAAATTTTTTCATAAAAATACAAACAATTAACCCAATTATAATTTTGATATTACAAATTAAAAAATAATTTCATATTTACCATATTCAAAACATAGATGTTTCATTTGTTAATTTAAAAATATTTCCTATTATCAGAACCAGAAAGCAAGTTTTTAAGAAGTAAAAACTATCAAAAGATTGACATGTGTTTAAAAACATTTTATATCTGAAATAATATATTATGACAAAAACTATATTAAATGATAAAAATATAATCTAAAAATACTTTAAAAGCTCTAAATTTTTTAATTTATCACTATAATTAATTTTGAATAAAAAAGATGTTTTTAATTAAAATTTAGTATTTTTTAATATTCATCAAAATAAGAAAGTTGTTAGAGAAGTACTAAAATATTTTACAAACTTTATATTTATTTCCCCATTCTAAAAAAGAAGTTTATTTTGTCAAATTAAATATAAAAGGTGTCAAATATTGGATTTAAAAATGTTTCTCCATTAAAATGCTGCGAAATTTTAGTTTTTTAAAAAACATTTATTTTTTTTCTAAAAAATTTAATTTGTTATTATATTATATCCAAAAAACACATAATATTAATGTTAAAATTATAAGTATTATATAAAAATTAAAATTAAATTAAAATTATTAATAAATTATTTTTAAATTGCTAGTTTGGTAAGTCGTGGTGTGCTAGAACTTGGTGTTTCGTGTGACAAAAGCTATTGAATTACATTAAAGAGATAATTTATTATGAAATAAGAGGGTGTTAAATTTTATCATCCTTCATTAAATTGTGTCCTCACAATGTGAAATTGTAATAAAAAATAAATTCTTGAAAATAGTAAATACCTTTTTGGAAAACCCAGATTGGATAAAGGGTTAATAAAATTTAGTCTTAATAAGCGGGAAGGGGAATAGAAAAAGACACCGATAAATTAGTGTTTCGAAAAAGATATCATTAGTGAAAATTAGAGGCACAGAATTGGAGGAAAATTTTAAATATTTTTAGGGAGTGATTGAGGACATCAATCACAAACAAGTGAACAATAAATGGAAAATTGAGGGCCTCAAAGTCGTAGCTCTATAATGATTTAAAATATACTCAGTTGAAAAAAACAAAATGTATTAGGATAACTCATTTTTGGTTTTAAGACCCTTTTCCTAAATTTTATGAAATAATTTCTTCATATAATGAATAAATGAATACATGACAAGTATAGTTCCATCATTTAATTAATTTCTACCACAAACTCATCATTTACTCCAAAAGATAAAAGAACTCAAAAATATTCTATTTATCCTAATCGTATAGGGTAACAAAAAAATTTATAATTCATCTATCATAACAGTTTAGAAAAACACTACATTATACAAACCAGAACATCACATTGTCCAGTGGTAGGTGATGCACCCTGGTTGTCCTTGGGTTGTGGGTTCATGTCTCGTGACCTTGATAGAAGAAACATGTTATAGTGTGACCATCACAATGTCCTTTTTATTACAATCCCGAAATAATATTAAGAAGTTTTTTATAATTAAATAATAAAATCTAATGTCCAACATAATCAATTCCATCCTCAATACATATCCAAAAAAATTCTGTCCAAACTCATAATCCAAAATTTATAATGAAGGTAAAAATAATGAAGATCTCTTTTTCCACGTAATAACATGTGAATAATGTCATCTTATATTCTATTAAAACATGGTAACACCGAAAATTACCATAATACCATACTGATTACATTATTTCCGTATTATTCTTTATAGAATACTGAATATACTCTTGAAATCAATAAATGTTTTAATCTTAAACAGTTATGGAATATAAAAATCATTAATACCTTTCATGCTAGTCAAGAATAACCAATATAATTTAACCAATTAAATCATATTTTATTCCAATATCAATACCTTGGTATCAAGACCATATAAAGGTTTATCTTTCATTCAACCATATATCTTCCTAATTGTTTATCCAGCTATTATGTAACTTTTCATGGTACCACAGAATATCCAATCTTTAATGAAATAGTAATGCAGTAGAATTATTATATACTCTATAATTCTTATAACATGAACATCATTAATACCATACTCAAATGAAACAATTAATTTATTATAACTTAAGATCACTAATCATTCCTCTTCATATACTATAGTATCAAAACATGCTTATTATCCAATAGAATTATTTGGGGTGTACTCTAATGATTGATTAACAGAGTGTCCCAACTCCTTGTTGATAATGCATTCTAAATTTGAATCCTTTTTTCAAACAATGCAATCATGAACATGGTATCCTTTTTTACCACACTTATATGGAACTCCCATTCCATTCATGAATTGGCCAAGGTGATTCTTTCCATAGTTATCACATGTGGGAAAATCATTCTTTCGATTGTTCCCTTTATCCATCATACTCTCTGATATCCTGTTATTATCTGGATTCATTTCAAATCCATAGGACTCTAAGAATTCTTTACTTATATTATTAACACATGATTCTATTTCCTCATATTATGAGAATACATGGGAGGTTATTTCCCTTCGAAATGTTGTCTTAAGACGATGAAAGATGTGATCATTATCACTATTTGGATCACGCGTATTACTGGACTTCTCATTCCTTCTACTTAGGGCCATTTTTAAATGTCGAAATACTCAAGGTTAGATCATATCATTGGGTTTAATACAAAAAATAGAAAAATTCTCAACATTAATTGAATATTTTAACACATCTAGTCTTATAATGATGAAAAAGGATTCTTTGCTGACATGTTTACATATAAATCATTCATAATGTTTTGTAAATAAAATATGAATTATCTTAAGAATATCCCTTGTGACTATCGCAACCAGAGCGCAGCAAGGCCCATTGTTATGCACTGGTTCCCATTCATGACTAGATTTAAGAGGTGTTTTAATGTTTTACCCCTAGATACATATGTGATAGAGGCACCTCTACCTGCTCGTATCATGATATTTATGTATTGCGTGTAAAATTCATAAAATCTCTACATTACCAAATTCTAAGAAGTTATTTTATATCATTCCTCAATGTCTATCTGTGGATAATGTTTCGTAGTCAAAATTTAGCTAAATCTATTTCAATGTTTTTTACTAATATTCATTTGATAACAACTGTAACGTCCTGAATCCAGAAGACCATATTTCGAGCATTATTTTAATACATTGTCATGATTACAAGGAATCATACCCCAAAGGACCGATCATTTTCACAGTATTCAAAAATAGATTGCATTCATGAATGTTACATTATACATTCAATAAAAATACATATATAATCCTTTTATATCACAATTATTCTCCTATAATAATCCTGCATATCAATCATAATATACTTCTTGGAATCCTGAAAGAAAACACAAGAAAGGGGTGAGCTCAGATGCTAAGTAAGGGTAAATAATTTTGAAGAAGATAAAACTTTTTAGGAAAGATGTGTAATAAAAACAACAGCCTTTTAAACATAAACATGAAAATAATGTTGAAAAAATGAATCAAAAATTACCTTATAAATATGGACATGGATATTATACTAGTCAAAAAATCACATGAAATAACTAATTTCCTAATGAGGGAATGCATAATGTTGAATATCATAACCACATAGTCAATGCCTCGTGCCTGTTGATTTAATAAGGTTTTCCTTATGAATTTTCCATTCATTCTTGTTTTGAAAATAAAAAACACCATATACTTAAACAAATCTATATTTTACATATCTAAGGAATATTTCCTTCCTTATGGAAATTTACCCTAACCTAGATTTCCTTATACATATCAATATTTTCTTAAGTATTAAAATCGGATTCATACCCAAAACTTCGGAATCATATAATACTTAGATATGAAGCATTATGTTTTAGGATACGAATTCCGGATACGAACTCTAATATTGTTCCACTCCGAATTCTGGATACAAACTCTAATAATGTTCCACTCCAAATTCTGGAAACGAACTCAAATAAATTTCCACTCCAAATTCTGGATACGAACTCTAATAAATTTCCACTTTGAATTCTGGATACGAAATCTAATAAAGGTCCACTCCGAATTATAGATATAAACTCTAAAGAATCTCCACTCCGAATTATGGATACGAACTCTAACAAAGCTCAACTCCGAATTATTGAATCTGAACTTCTACTAGTTCGACTCCGAACATCTAGGAGTTCGACTCCAAACTTTTATGATTTCGACTCCGAACTTCTACTAGTTCGACTCTGAACTTCTATGAGCTCGACTCTGAAATTTGTAAGGTCATATTCTGAATTATAGTGAAACCAAACTCTAAATATCCTTAGAAATTTAGACTCCGAATTTCAACAGAATTCATATTCCAAATTCCTAAAAAACAGAATCCAAATATACTTTTATTATAGACTCCGAATTCCATTTTTCTTACATTACAAAATTTTTATTTCTTACATTCTGAACATTAGTTTTACTTATGCTAATACTTGTTTCATTACAAAATGATGTTGTACTTTCAGTTATTTACTAATCGTTGGTTGAGTGACACGCGTATAGGTCCCTCTGAAATTTATGGAAAATATGACCGTTGGAGGAGGGAGCCGACCATTGCTACCGAGCCTACAAATAGGATCTCATTTGAAAGATCTCAACAATAAGTTGATCACTATAGATACCACACGCTGTTAAGGTGATTTCTATAGAGAGAATATTTTCATGCCTTGTGCGTACTGAAATTCTCATTCAGATTACGTTGTCCGACTCCGAATGGTGGTGATTACATTTTAGGGCTTCTAGGGATAGGAAGATAGAGGTGCGGTTATATTGAAGTTTGAGGGCTTCCATGATGACGAAGACAGAGGTTACAACTACCTTGAAGTTGAGGGATTGCAGGGATAGTAAGACATAGACTCCGATCATCATATCGAGGGCTTACCCGGGTGTGGGTAATCAGACATTCTTGAAAGAATAAATCACGGGACCTTTATCCAAGGTTGTTGGATACCCTTCACTTTGTGTTAATAGATTTATATTTTGTTACTTGTTTTTGTTACAAGTTTTCCCACTGCATTTTGAATGTTTAAGAAAGTATAACCATATTATAATTCATTACACTTGTGTACTCTGATTCAGTTTGATTCTATACACTTCAAGGTAGAATCTCATATTACAAACTTTGTTTAAGTTTCATTTTCCGGATCCATATTTCCGAAACTAGTTTTTCAGAATCTCTTTCCAGATATAAGCAAGTGTATAGAGTCCGAAGTTTTTAATTTCATACTTTTTCCCAATATTTCAATTGGAGTTAGGGGTGTTGTGAATTTTCTTAGTTTAACATTGTTAAACTTAGATCTTTCCATGTTTAAGGAAATTATAAAAGTGTACAATTCACCACCCCTCTTGTATATTGAGCATCTAAATCATTATTTAAATCCTACAATTGGTATCATAGGAGGTCTCTAAAATACTTATACTCACATATAAGTTTTTCTTGCTTAGTTTTCCATCATTTTATATTTTCCTTCCATAGTTCCTTGAATCCAAACTTTTTTATTTTTATGTTTTTGTGTAGAAAGTTTTTTTAATATGGAAGGAATCAATGTTGGTTCTATCGACAACATAAATCCTATAAGACCACCTATTTTTGATGGAAATGATTATGAGTATTGGAGAGATCGAAAGAAGACATTCGTTATCAATACTGGAGTAGAAATTTTTTTATGCTTACTGGATGTTATCAAATTCCTAATAAGGAAGTATGTTTTTTCACAAACCAAGAGAAGCATGATTATCAATTAAACAATAAGGTACACAACACTCTACTATGTTCAATGACTAAAAACATATATATCCATATTTCTTCTTGGGAAATAGGAAACTGTATATAGAAGAAACTCTATGTTACAAATTTAGGTATATCTAAAGTGATTGAGACTAGATGAGCCACTCTTAGAGCTGAGTATCATGGTTTTAACTTTCCTTATGGTGAACCCATTTGTAAGGTGAAACAATGATTTATGACTATCATAAATATATTAAAATATATGGGAGAGAAAGGTCTGGATGATGAAGATCTTGTGGAAAAGATTATTGATATTATGCCCAATGAGTGGGAATTAAAGGGAACAGATATTGATGAGAATAGAAAGGTCACTCAAATTTCTCTTGATGAACTATTTGGAACTCTTCTCCTACATGAAACATGAATGAATAGAGATGATGAAAACATCAAGAAGAATAATGGAAATGGTAGTGTTGCTTTTACTAGAACTTCAAATCACATGAATGCAAAGACTCCTGAGAGAGTAACTAGATCCGAGTCTAAGAAGGTTACAATCCAATCTGAATCTAGTGAGAGTGAAGTCTCAGAAAATGAGTTAGCTAATCTTTCTCGAAGAATGGACAAGATAGCTGTTCAATGAAATTTCTAATACAAGTATAAGAAGAAGGAAAGGAATGATAAGAATGATTAAGAGGTCACATGCTATGAATGCAATAGAAGTGGAAATATAAGACCTGATTTCCCTATGTATAAAAATAAGGAAAGAAAAGAAAAGTATTTTGAATGGAACAAGAAAAAGTTTTACAAAGATAAATCTAAGAAATATATAAAAGCTAATAATACTTGGAGTGCCAGTTGTGGATTCTCTTCAGAAAGTGAATCATCAGAATACGATTCATCAGCTCAGAAGAATATATGATTCATTTCTACCACTTCCTTCCCACATACATGTCTTATAGCCAAGGTACGCTCTGCCAAGGATTTAACAAATTTATCTCTTCAGAAGAATTACTATTCCAAAAATAATACTTCTAATGAAGTCACTTCATCCTCAGAAAATGAAGAACCTTTAAATGAATAAGTATCTAGATTTTCTAGGTTACTTGAATCAAAAAATTGTAAAATTTATAAAAAATTAGATAAGGCAATTACTAGGGAAGAAATTCTTACAAAAAAGATTTCAGATCTTACTGCAAATCTTATAGATAAAGAAGATCTTTTAGAAAAACTATCTAAATACCTTGAGAATGCAAATTCTGATAAGGAAAAACTTTTTAATGATCTTGAGAATGATATTTTAAAGATGATTGTTTTTGAGGAAACATATAAAACTATGAAATGATTCCTAAGGATAGGAATTTATTCATTCAACTGAAATCCGAAATATTTTCTCTTAAGAAGCTTCTTGAAAAATTTACCTCTGGGAAGGAAAATTTTGACAAGATGTATTCTCAAATTAAACCTCACGGAAACACTACTGGAGTAGGTTATATTCACCAAAAACTAGTTTTCAAAAACAACTATTTTATTCCTTCTAGAGATCCTTTTTGCACTAAGTTTCAATGTGATGGGCATTGGAAGAAAAAATGTTCTTTTAATAGAGTTAAATATCTTGGGTTTCATAAAGTATATTTTTCTAAACAAATGTGGATACCCAAATTTTTTTTGTCTAACAATTCCTGATCCAAGAAAGTTTAGATTCTGAAAAACTAAATTGTTTCTTATTTTCAGGAAATTTGGGAAAGTACCAAAAGAAATACATGGTACATGGATAGTGGATGTTACTGGCACATGACTAGCAATAAAAGCTATTTCGAAAATATTATCAAGACGAAAGGAGAAAAAGTAACTTTTGGAGATAATGCTCAGGGAGAAATTATTGGTATATGTAACATTGTTCATCTTGAAAAACATTTATTTCAAATTTTTTGTTTGTTAAGGGTCATAAGCACAACCTCATTAGCACAAGTCAATTATGTAATGAAGGATACCTTGTGAGTTTCGAGAATGATTAGTGCTTAGTACACAATTCCAAGGAAGAGTTTATTCTTTGTGCCCATAGGTAAGATAATTTTTACACATTGAACTTAGAAGACCGTAAAATCCAAGACATACATTGTCTAAGTGTAATGGAAGATCATTCGTGGTTATGTAATAGAAGAATAGGTCACTATAACCTTAAAAACTAATGTAAAATCTCTATGAAGAAACTAGTTAAGGATCCTCCAGAGCATAGATTTGATTCATCAAATGATTGTGATCCCTGTCAATATAGTAAGTAACATAAATCAAGTTTTAAATCAGTTGGTGAAGTCTCAACAACTGATGCACTATAGTTGGTGCACATGGATCTTTTTTGTCCAACACAATCTTGAAGCATTGGGGGAAAGTATTATATATTTGTCTTAGTTGATGATTACAGTAGATTTACATAGGTCTATTTTCTAGCAATAAAGTCATAAGATTTTTCTTATTTCAAAAGTTTTAGAGCCCATGTAAAAAATTAGAAAAACCTTCCACTAAAAACTATTCATAGTGATCATGGAGGATAATTTCAAATTTCTGATTTTGAAACTTTTTGTAGTAAAAATGGTATTACTCACAACTTTTCATCACAGGGAACCCCTTAAAAAATGGTGTAGTTGAAAGAAGAAATAAAATTCTTCACGATATAACTAGAACAATTTTGAGTGAATATTATATAGGTAGACATTTTTGGGCTGAACCTATAAGTACAGCTTGTTACACTATAAATCGTGTTTTGATTAGACCTTAGTTTTAATAGAACTCCTTATGAGTTTTGGAATGGTAGAAAACCTAGACATTCCTACTTCAAGGTTTTTGGTTTCAAAGTATTCATCCTAAATACTAAAGATAATATACACAAATTCACTCCAAAATCTAATGAAGGAATTTTCTTAGGTTACTCCACAACTTCAAGGGATTATAGAGTTTTCAATAAAAATACTTATACTGTTGAGGAAATAGTACATGTAAAATTTGATGAGTCTGATCCTTTTGTTTTTTAACCATCCAACCCTACAACCTCGGATGTGTTTTCAAAAACTAATTATCATCCTTTGTTTGGAGATCCCTTTGATAAGGAAAATGTTCAAGAAAATAATTCAGAAACATTTACCCGAGAAGACTTTCTACACTATATTGATGAAAAGGTTTTACAAAACCCATGTCAGGTGTTTCTTAAGAACCATCCCAGTTATAGTATCATTGGTGATGTAAATAAACCTTTATGTATTAGAAGTTCCTTTAGGAATGAAGTTGGACATCCATCATTTCATTCCCAATTAGAATCAAAAAGCACTGATGAATCTTTAGGTGATGATGGTTGGAACAAAGAAAAGCAGGATGAGCTAAATGAATTCGAAAGGAATAATTTCTAAACCTTGGTTGAATGAACTAAAGAAACTTCTTTAATTGGAGTAAAATGAGTATTCAGAAATAAATGTGATGAAAATGGAGTCATTGTTAGAAATAAAGATATATTTGTTGCTAAAGGCTATAATCAACAAGAGGTAATATACTATTAAGAAACCTGTGCTCTAGTAGCTATACTTGAATCTATTCGTATTCTACTCTCCTTTGCAGCATTCTTCAATTTTAAACTTTTTCAAATTGATGTTAAATGCACATTCTGTAATGGTTATGTTAAATAGAATGTTTTTGTTGAACAACCTCCTAGAATTGAAGATACAAAACTTCATGATCATGTTTTTAGACATACCAAATATTTGTATGGCCTTAAAAAAGCCCCACAATCTTGGTATGATTGAATTACATGATTTTTATTTTGAAAATTACTATTTTAAGGGAAATGCAGATCCATGCCTTTTTATAAAGAATGATAAGAAAATTGTTTAGATTGTTCAAATTGATGTTGACGAGATTATATTTGGTTCAACTCAACAATCTATAACTAATTATTTTTCTGATCTAATGAAATCTACGTTTGAAATGAGTATGATGGGTGAGTTAACATTTTTCCTTGGTTTTTAAATTTCTCAAAAACCAGAAGAAATCTATATATCCAAACATAATTATATTAAATATCTTCTTAAAAAGTATGGGTATGACAACACTAAGAGTATAATTACTCCTCATTATGAAGTTTTTCATTTCAAATGATAATGAAAATTACACTCTGGAAATTCAGAATACAATCCATAAAGTTCCTAAGCCTAAAGGGGAGTTAGTTGTATTCATCATCATCTATGAAAAAAGGGAGATATGTTTTAATTTCAATTTTTAAAGAAGTTTTTCTATGTCCTTATGTTATTTTTCTAAAGGTTGTTTCTTCTTTATAAAAGGGGGAGATTGTTGAGTTAATAAGGTTTTCCTTATGACTTTTCCATTCATTCTTATTTTGAAAATCACAAACACCTTATACTTAAACAAATGTATATTTTACTTCTCTAAGGAAAATTACCTTCCTTAATGAAATTTACCCTAGACTATATTTCCTTATACATATCAATATATTTCTTATGTATAAAAATCAGATTCATACCCAAAACCTCGGAATCATATAATACATAGATATGAAGCATTCTGTTTTATGATCCGAATTTTGGATACAAACTCTAATAAAGTTCTACTCCGAATTCTGGATACGAACTCTAATAAAGTTCCACTCCGAATTCTGGATACAAACTCTAATAATGTTCCACTCCAAATTCTGGATAAGAAATCTAATAAAGTTCCACTCCGAATTCTGGATACGATCTCTAAAGAAGTTCCATTCCAAATTCTAGATATGAACTCTATCAAAGTTCGACTCCGAATTCTGGACTCTAAACTTATATTAGTTCGACTCCGACCTTATATGAGTTCAACTCTAAAAATTTATGAGATTGACTCTGAACTTCTACTAGTTCGACTCCAAATTTCTTTGAGCTCGACTCTGAACATTGTATGTTTAGATTCTGAATTATAGTGAAACAAGACTCCAAATTTCATTAGAAATTCAGACTCCGAATTTCTACAGAATTCAGGTTCTGAATTTATATTAAACAGGAACTTAATATCCTTTTTTATAGACTCCAAATTTAATTTTGGTTACATTCTGAACATTATATTTCATACATTCCGAACTTTAGTTTTACTTTTTCTTATACTTTTTTCATTACAAAACGATGTCATACTTTTAGTTATTTACTAACCGTTGGTTGTGTGACATGTGTACAGGTCCCTCCAATATTTAAGAAAAATATGACCGTTGGAGGAGGGAGATGACCATTGCTATAGATCCTATAAATAAGAGCTCATTTGAAAGATCTCAACAACAAGTTGATCTCTATAGAGACCACACACTGTTAAGGTTATTTCTAGAGAGAGAATCTTTTCATTCCTTGTGCGTACTGAACTGCTCGTTCAGATTGCTTCGTGTGACTCTGAATGTTGGTGATTACATTTGAGGGCTTCTGGGGATAGGAAGATAGAGGTTCTGACTACCTTGATGTTCGAGGGATTTCTTGCCGTGGAAGACATAGGATCCAACAACCTTAAAGTTGAGGGCTTGCGAGGATAGAAAGACAAGGACTCCGATCTTCATATTGAGGGCTTACCCGGGTGTGGTTAAGATAGACATTATTGAAATTATAACTCATGGGACCTTTATCCATGGTTTTTGGATACCCTTCTCTTTGGGTTAAAAGATTTATATTTATTTACTTGTTTTTGTTACAAGTTTTCCCGATGCATTTTGTATGTTTAAGAAAGTATAACCATCTTATACTTCTATACACTTGTGTACTCTGATTCAGTTATATTTTATATTCTTTAAGGTAGAATGTCATATTGTAACCTTTGGTTAAGTTTCATTTTCTGGATCCATATTTCTGAAACCAGTTTTTTGGAATATCTTTCCAGATTTAAGCAACTAGATAGATTTAGAATATTTTAATTTCATAATTTGTCACAATATATCAATTGGAGTTAGTGGTGTTGTTTATTTTCTTAGTTTACCTTTGTTAAACATAGATCTTTCCTTGTTTGAGGAAATTTTTAAAGTGTACAATTCACCCCCTCGTGTATATTGAGCATATACATCCTTATTTCGATCCTACAGTGCCAAGACAACAAATAATAATTTTAACAAGGCCTTGTGCCAAGATACTAATTTCTCTCAAGAGACATACAGATGAATCTATGGGCTATATCAGTCCCCACTCATCACATATTTAGTCCAATTCATTCCTCATATGAGAAAGTGAAACATGACATAAAAATTCATTTTAAAAATAGTGTAAAAAATGTAAATACTTTACCATAAACCATGAATTGTACAAAAACAAAAAAACCATATTCATACATATCCCAAATCAATAAATACAATATATAACATTGTATTATAATAAATATAACTCAATAAAGAATAATATCATGTAATGGATGTGACACAGTTGGAAATGATCAGTAAAAATTATAGGGAGAAATACCCCATTTTCATGAAATCTTTTAAATGTCACACAATTTAGAAATGAAGACATTTAAAGGAAGTATTTGAATCAATATTTCCCATACCACTTTAAAACATTTCAATGGAATTAATATTTTAATAAATTCATGTCCATATAAATAAATCCTTAAAATCATTTTTAAAACATGAAAATTAATGGGAATGATTTAAAAGAATAAATATTTAAACCATTTAAAATGATTTTTAGTTAAAGTGTGCCGTAAAATAATCCTCTTAAAAAATATTTTATAAAACATAGACATGGATAATAAAGATGTCCCAGTAAAAACTTACACATAAACACTCTCAGATAATAATGAGACTAAGGAATTACCAATTACCTTGTACATTCCTTTAGTAAAGGGTGCGTTTTTCCTCTTGTATAATGATCATAGTATGTTATTAATGTATAACTGAACCATATTAATATTAATGATATCATATATGATTCATTTATGAATTTATACTACCCATTTAATAATAATTACCATGTTAAAGTAACATTTTGGTTAATAATCACTTTATTTATCTTACGTGTTTTAACTTGTTATTCTTGATCGTATCACTTAGATAATTATTTACATATATACGAAATATAAAAAATGGTTTATATATCATATAGATTCATAATATATATTTATAATAGATAGATTAATGAAATTGAAAACACCTTTTATGGAGATGGTAGACCATACGTTCGCATAAACGTTGTTTTTGTTTTCATGTCGTATTGAATTGAAGTAGGTGAATGAGATATATGTAGATACATATATATATCAATATATTTCCAGTATTATTATAATTTCTTATATTACATACTTATTAATAATTAAAAAACTTATAATCATTGTTGAATGGTGAACGTGGAAGTGAATATCATAGGTCATGGATACGGTAAGTTGTATGTACGCACAAGCGACAATATCAATATATTGATGGTGAAATCATATACAATTTGATAGTATATAATATATAAATAATAATTAATAAGGTATGTTTTTTATTTAAATCATATATACTCATTATTAAACATGTATTAATGATGAAGTGTTGAATAACAAACTATGACATGATGTGGAGATGGTAAGTCCGACGTTCATACCTATGGTGACATTATCATTCATAGGATGGATATAATAATGAATATGGTTTTACCAGATTTATAATAAAATCTTAGTATTTATAAGGTTCTATATTTATTATTTTGGTATGGAAATAACAAAGAAAGAGTAATTGGAAGAAGAAAAGAACATTAAATGAGGTGATGAAAGAATTAAATCCTTTTCGGATTATTCCTTTTGATTTGAAATAAGGGATCCATAAGTTAGATTTTTTATCGTATTTAGGCCTCTAGGTTTATTTTAGGATAGTTGGGAGGTGTTTTTATCAGGATTTGGAGGTGCAAAAATAAGATAATGCGAAGCACCCTCTTATAAGGGAGGTGAGAGGCACTTTTGGAAAATTTTGAAATATTAATTTATTATAAAATCGTTTTAGGATTATAATAGCTCCAAATGGATTTAATTCAGGGATAAGGTGTGGATGGGTCAAAATAATATGAATAAATAGGTTTAATAAATGTTTAGGAAATCATATTAACTTTATCTCTTAGATTCATCTCTTCATTAAACAGTTTAACATTTACCATGTTTCCTTGTATTTTTATATTACATGGTTAATAAACATACTATAAAATTCCAAGATAAACTCAAGTGGATAATTAATAACATATATAACCATATCTATTTTATTTGGTAATTCTATATATTTTTAGGATTTTTAAATTATTTAATAAAATATTAATTGTATTAAAAACTCATTTATGTCAATTTTAACACTATTTAATATTTGGTTTTTGTGGAAGTCAAAAAAACATGATTACTTCTAAAAAATTACAAGTAATCCCCAATAAAATTTCATATACAGCTATAAAATTTGGTTATGGAATTAAACGTTTCAATTTACATATATTTCAATATTTATAACACCAATTATTATAATCGTTCATTAATAAGCTAATTGCTGCCTCATAATAATTTCATAAATAAAAATAATTATTTCATGTATAAAAATTATAAATAAACTACCATGATTTAGGAAATATTTTTTTCCTTTATAATTACTATTTATAGTCTTATTTATATTATGTTTAACCCTATATTAAAATTGTTTTGTTATTAATCTTTGAATTAAAAACTTTTACCTCTTCTTTAAATAAAATATAATAAATGTTCTAATCTTACCCAAATGAATCAAACAGATCTTATTTTTGTCATAATGATTATTTTGGATGAAATACACTTATAAAATAGAATTAAGACAAGTGTTGGGTTATTTTTAATATTATATTTACCTTTAATTACCTTATTTACTTTTTACTGTGGTAAATTAAATTAAAAAGTTACTATTCACCAAAACTTATTTTCATTATATTGATCCTCATTAAATTTAATAAGGTAAAATGTGTCTCTAATATTTTTTAAATTCCATTCATACAATCATTAAAATTATGTTTTATGATATTTTGCATGTGTGCCTAGACGGTTGGTAAATGTTCATAGAAAGTGGGTAAAAAGAGGTTAAAATAGTTCAATAAAATTTTATATATCAAATCATATTATAAATTTACTCAATTGACCTAAATTGGAATAATATAAGTATTATTTATCAAATTTGAATTTAGGATAATTTTTAAATAAAAATAATTATTTAAATGAAATATTCGGTGTTTATCTACAATGTAGTGTTTTTCACTATTCATCAAAAATTGAATGTTTTTAGAAATATACAAAAAATTCACCAAAAAAATTGTAATATTACAAATTTAAAAATTATGTCACTTTTTCCAAATTAAAAAAATTGTGTTTTCATTAATTAATTTAAAATTATTTCTCGTTGTCAAAACTAGAAGGAAAGTTTTTAAGAAGATAACACTATCAAAAGATTGATATGTGTTTGTATACAATTTGAATATAAAACTACATCCAATGTGAAAAATTATATTAAATAATGAAATTACTATCTAATGATACTTTAAAACCACTCAAATTTATAATTTAACACCATTATTTATTTTTATTAATAACGTAATTTTTAATTAAAATTTATTATTTTTCACTATTCATCAAAATATAAAAGTTATCATAAAAGTAATAAAACAATTTCTAAAATAAATTTTTTGCCCCTCTTCTAATGAAGATTTTTAATTTGTCAAATTTAATATATAATTCAAATAATGGATTTAAAAGGGTTCACCTTTAATGGGTGGTAAAATTACATGTTTATGAAAAACATTTCTGTTATATATAGAATAGAATTTGTTATTATATTATGTATGAAAACACTAAATATGGATTTTAAAATGATATGGTGTATATAAAATAAAAAACATATTTAATACTACTCATAACCAGTTTTTAAAACGACCAGTTTGGTAATACTTGATTAGCTCGAACACGGTGTTGCATGTGGGAATATGTATTGAATTACATTTACGAGATAACACATTATGAAATTCTGGGGTGTTACATCAGTTGTAATATATTTATAAGTCCTAAAATTGCGATAAGTATACATCAATTGGTTAGATTACACCCCTCCACTCATTTAAATAATTTGAAGACATTTTCATGAGTTTCGATAAGTCAACAATATAGATAAAAATGGATAAAATGTCTGCAAATAATCAGGACCTAGTTCCTTAAAAGATTGAATTATTTTATAGATAATAAGAACTATTTTACTATAAAAATTCCACACACTCATTATCCCATTTTTCTAGAAAATATGGAAATATCGGAAGTGTTGGGATGATCTTTTACACATCAATTTCCCCCACATCAGGGTGTTTTAACCTCCTTATAATCATTCGAAAGGATTGTGATGCAAATAAGAAGATTCATGTTTGTATAATTTTGAATGATATATATAATTTTATGTTTTAGTTTTTCTATTATTCACAATATATTCTTATTTAATTTATTAATATAATTGTATATGATACTAAACTAATATGATCTTGTTTTGGGATACCCATTCGTGTGATGTTCCACACACCATTCGACACTTCTTCTTCACTCATTCAACTATGATACATGTGTAGTTTATATTTTTCAATTTAACTATAAAAATATCTACTATGGGAATGAATTTTATTTTTATCACATTGAAACAATAAAAAAATGAGGACAACATGTTGAGTTATTCATGTGTTTCCATAGTAGGGATGGTTAGGAAGTCTAACAAAAATCACTCTATCATTTTTGGTATCCAGAAAATTATTTTGTGTTTCTAAATGAACCCTATGAGCTATCTTATTATAAAAATTTTAAAATTATTGTTCTCAGAGACATAAAAAATGGATTAAAATATATATTCCCATTATCTTTAAGGGATAAAATATGATTATAATGAAATATATCTAGGTTGAACATTATTAATAAATTATGTTTACTTCCATTTTGTTTTATTTCATTACTTTATATATAATATTCATAAATAAAAAACCCTAGGATTTAAAAAATATCATTCCCCTTGGTCAAAATCCAAATTGTTATTTAAATTAATTATCTAAGGCTCTATTGAGAGACGACTTATGTTTCCTACTATAATGTATACCATCTAGTAAAATATAATATCTAAATAGACGATCTCAAAAACGTGATGTCGAAACCTAGGGGAAAATTTATTAAGGTAACATGTAAATGTTTCAAATTCTGAAATTAAGTAAATAAGAAAATTAAACATTGGAGTAATTGAAATAAGTTATCTAATGAAGTGAATATAGAGAAGAGACCATACAACTAACCACCCACAATCAAGTATTTTTAAGGGAATGGGTATAATAGTTATGATATCCAATGCATAAATATGAATAATAATGATGATTATAGGGGTCAATAAACTCTTATGTACTTAGAAAATGAGTAATATCCCGTCATAACTATTTCCAATGAGGAGTAAAATAACTCCCTGGTGGAAGGTAAACACACCATCCTCTATAGAATATATATTTCCATTTTTTGATTCTGGATAAACCCATGGTATTATATGTATAAATTTTATATGGGAATAAAATTACAACCACAACTAGTTTATGTTGAATAAGGAATGAAAACCCATAATCGAATAATGATCACATATCATATTTACTATTATTATTTGGTTGATGTATTTTTGAATTTGATTTCTTAAAATATTATTATTATTCTCTTTGTTATATTTGATGTTATTTTTGGATTGTATTGGATTTCATTACACAGCTACCACATAACGGTCCAAGTAATAAAAATTTGTATAACTGGTTGAACATTACTATGCACATTATTTTTAGATTTATTACTTTTATTATTTTTATTTCAGTTTTTTCCTTATGAAAAAAAAAACATTACTGTCAATATTTATTTTAGTTTTTTTGGAATGATAAAATAGAAAATATTTATTATGGTTTATGTATGAAAATATTATATTTTGTATTTTATATTTTGAAAACTCCACTAGATATGTATGAGGTTGTTTGAATATCTTTGGTTGAGGAATGTAAAATCATTATATTTTTTTATTTAAAAACATTTATTATGACACAATTTTTTTAGAAAAATGTACATGATTTCTTTAATGTTAAGTTTTTTCTTTTATGATTCAGTACTATTTTGGGGTTTTAATATAGAATATTCTTGATGAAATATATTATTTATTTAAATTTTTTCGAAAACATAGAATAGTCTATTAAAATTTCTAAATAACATTGAATTAATTATTATAGGTTGTTTTTAATTTCAGCTTTAGAAATTCAAATTATACATGTTTTTTGGAGGATTTAAAAATAATTTCATTGTAGTTGTGAAAAAATTTAAAAAAGTTTTATATATTTTAAATGTGGTTCTAGGGAAAATAATTTTGGGTTTTATAATTTGTTATTTGAATTTATTGAAATGGTATTTCTTTATTATAACATTTGATTTGCGTTTTTCCATTAAAATTATAATAATTTATTTTGACTTAGTTGATGAAGAGAGAGTGGATTTCTTAGATTTATGATTCATTTAAATTGTAATAACTGACTCTGCATAATTAAGACATAAATTTTGATATATGATTGTATAGTTGAACTAATAATATTTTAAAATATTGAAAATTATATAATTGGGTGATTCTATATAAAAAATTAAAATTTTTTATTAGTTATTCATTTTCTTATTACTTGTGAAGTGAAAAATAAATTTACTTTTTTTTTATATTTATTTATAGTATTTTACTAGGGTTTTAGTAATAAGTATCCCTATTAATGAAATTTATCATCTTGATTATTATTATAGTTGGTTATAATACAAAAATATAATTTTTTAAGGGAGTATTGTCTTTATATGGGCTATTAAAAAATTATTTTTATGGAAAAAATTAGTTAAATAGGTCTTCAAAAATAATATTTTTTATTTCTTTTTTTACAAATTTATAATGCTATTTTTTAACAAAATGAATTGGTTGAAATATTTAATTCATTCTCATTGTCATTTGGAAATTTTATTTTTTTGTGAAGCATGATTTATATTATTTTATTATATTAATTAACTACATTAGATGACTGATATTAGTAAATCAAATGAAATGATATTTGTTAATAGTCTTGCAATGTTTTTAATTAATTATCATAATTTCAATGATATAAATAAAGATATATATATATATGTATACATATTATTATTTTTACATTTAACCAACTTCGTAATTAATAAATCATCTTTTTAATAGATGAAAAATGTGTGGTTTAATTAAAACCAAAATTTGGGATTTGAATATTTTACATCTTTCACAATTGGAAGAAATATTATATGATTTAATTAAAATAACAAGAATTTTTATATTATGGGATTTAGATATAAAGGTATCAAGAACATTAAATAGATTTTATATCGAGTATTTCTTAACTAATTAAATAATAATACTGATTTTATGTCATATATTCATTGATTAATATTTAATTTATTTCTATTATATCCACATTGTTGATGGGATAAAAAAATTAATTACTATCTAATTAGTTAATCTAGAATTTACTTTTTAATTTAAATTAAAAAAATACATCCCTTGAGTCAGTATATAGAAATTTCTATTTATTATAAACGTAATAACATCATTTCTTATCAAAATAATAATATCGATAATGTTCATTATATAAGAAAAAAATGATATTATTTTGTAATATTTTTAAAATGAAATTTATTTTTAGAAATCTATTTTTACATATTTTTTAATTTAAAATAAAATCAATAAATAATTTTTTAGAAATTAATTTATTATTATGATTTTAATATTTGGTATTCTATCATTAATTATATTGCGTTCAAATATTCGTGATTATAATTTTTATTATAGATAGGTTTTCATGTTATAAAGAGATTTTCAATGGGTAAATAATGAAATATATCTAAATTATGTTTGCAAAATCTACCATAATGTAAAATTATTTGATATTTAAAATATTTATTATTTACCTAAAATAAATCATTATATAAATATCCATAATTAGTAATAAGAAATGGAATAATTTACCCTCCGGTTAATTTTTTTTTCATGACCTGATACATCATTAACCCACCATGATGAGTGGGATTCTGAGAGTGGAACATTATGACAAACTTCATTTATCCAGGGGCTATAAACTAGTGATATGTATTCATATTAAAAAAAATGGGAGACCTTATCCTAATGTAACTCAACACATGAACACCACTTTGTAAATAAAAACTGTGTAAGATAAATAAAAATGTACTCACTAAAGAGGAATCATGGCATATAATAAATAATATGAATAACTAGAGTAAAATAAAATTACATTGTATAATGTGGAAAATATAGACTCCTTATGGGAAATAAATGGACTGTCTATCGCACATTATAAGAGAAGGATGGTTTTTTCTCATGAATACCATGCTTGACCACCACCAAAGCACACTCTCACCATGTACGATGAATATCTAACAACACGAGGGACTGTAAATTACCCTTTTAACAACCTGTCGACTTTATAGGACAAGATATTAGTTGTAAAGGGCCTAGAATAGGTGATTAAATACATACATTTTTTTAATCCTCCAATACATAATGGGAAAAAATTATAAATTGGTATACATTACCAATAAGACAAGGGGAAGTAAAAAACACAAAATAGTTATGTTAAAAACACAATGATTTCTATTGATAGTTGTTGAAAGATATATATCACTACATCCCAATATGGATTTCGTCCTGCCCACAATATCATGTGTAAGTTGTATCCAAATGATAGTTTCCCAATAATTACATGAAATATCATTAGTATGGGACTACAATCTAACTAGAGGGACATCCAAGTTGAGGGGGAAGTGACATTAGTGGAGGAACCATTCTATGCCTAAGATCATATTTTTTGTATCAACTCTAGAGACTAGATACCCTTAGATGTAATGAATATAATGGTTATTATACCTATATTTACAAATGATGTTGGTTTACCACTGCCTGATATATTGGTGATGCTAAAATGGTATTTACCCCCCCCCCCCCCCATGTCACTTAGGGTATCAGAGTTGAGTATCAATGGTAGAAATTAATTTTTGATGAAGTGGACTACTAGTGACACTGAACACTATATATATGATGTGAAAATAAAGTCCCCCAAAAAATCGTACATGAGATTATAAATTTGAAGGACACGCGATAAGGGAAAATATAGTTCTCAATAATGGAGGTTCAATGGATAAAAAATTATACAAAGATTACATGACATGAAATCTTAATACATGGGTTGCACCACATTATGGAGCCCAAGTCATTCTCCACAACATAACATAGAATGTTAAATTTCATAAAAATGAAATAATTTATGTTGAAAATGGTGTGTATGACCACCTAAGGTCACACATGTGTACTCTTTGTACACTTCTCTTCCAGGCAGGTAGGTTATAGGGATGGTGGGGCCCACACAAATTTGTGTCATATCTAAGTCATCCTGAATCCCTTTCCACCTGAGAGTGTGCAATACCTTGCGATCTTCATAAGCATATGATGTACACATTAGAAATTAATAGAATATTTTTAATTCCTTTTGATGATCCTTCCAACCCATTCTCTCTACCAATAATGACACTACTATCACATGATTCTACCTCCAAACCACTGATTTAAAGGAAAACTAGTTCATTGATTAATTTTTGGCCTCCATTGTCCAAAATGTGGGATTCTCTGTAACCAATTTAAAATTTGGTCACGTATATGAATGAAAAATGGTCAAATGATTCATATTCCATATTTGATCCATCAATAATACTTATCCAAACCATAAACCAACATATTAGCATTGAATCCAAATAAACAACTAAAAATATTGTCTCATCACATCTTTAACTATAATGATAGTCTTGTCATTAGGACATCCTAGAAAAATGATTAACTAGTGATTAAAAATAAAATATTGGGGGATAAATAGTATTTGTTAATTTAAAAAATAACTAATTAACTAATTATGTAATTTAATTCTCTTCTAATCTACCCATGTTGTTTTTTTAAAGTGGGACCTGATTCTAAAAAACCTTATTTCATTTGTAGGATAAAAAAGGATTCAAGATTTTATGGTTGTCTCAATTTTCCAATAAGAGTCTCTGTTAACTAATAAAATCATAATTTATGAAAATATGTAGGCACATTAATCAATATCTTTAATATTTTTAATATATAACTAATGGGGTTCTCAAACACCTGTAACACAGTACCAACTCCCTTGAAAAAAAAATATATTTAGAAATATCCAAAGGGTATAAACATATAAATTAATTTCACTAAATTTTATCTAATATCAATAATTGTTTCTGCAACACCCCAATCTTCCATGGTACACTTCTCTTTGAATAGTACAGTAGCATGTCTTGTACGCAATTTCGAGTTCTAACACACACCAAAACCAATCAAACTAGCTGATATGGATAGTAATACCCACATTATTAACTTTTATAAATTTTATCATTCAAAATGTACTTCATTTTTGGATTTTGAATATCGAAATTATATTAGGGTTAATTTTTGTTATTTTTCAGAAAACATTCAATTTTTGATGAATAGTGAAAAAACACTGAGTTATAGATTACAACCGAATTTTTATTTAAATAATTATTTATTTTATCTAAATTTAATTAAGGAGAAAATAGATACATAATACCTATATAAGTTCAATGTAATTCATTGGAGTTAGTTTAGAATAATTTTAGATATCTAAAACTTTAATGGAACATTTCACCATCTTTTACCCACCTCCTAGGAGAATTTGAAAATTCACATAAAAATTAAATTTTACCGCTTCTGTGAGTGGAATTTCGGAAATATGAGAGACATGGTTAATATCAAGGAGTAAAATTTGGATTAATAAGATAAAAATATTTTTTGTTTAATAGTATCTTTTTACTTTAATTTACCACGGTTAAAAGTAAATAGGGTAATTAAGGGTAACAATGATATTAATATTAGGCTTACACAAGTTCTAATTCTATTAGAAAAATGTATCTTGACCAAAAAAACCTTAGGAATAAAATAATATCATTTAGGTCCACTTGAATTAGATTAGGACATTATTATTATTTAATTCAAAAAACAGTTAAAAGAGTTAAAATCAAATATTAATAACTAAAACATTTTTAATATAGGGTTATACATAAGATAAATTAAATTATAATTATTCATTATAAATATAAAAATACTTCCAAAATAATGGTTTTTTATTTTTTATTTTTAGACACTAAATAATTTAATTCATTTATGACACAATGTTGATGCAGTAATTACCTAATTAATGAAATATTAAAATAATTGATATTATAAATATATAAATAAATGTAATTTGAGACTTTTTATGAATTACACTAATTTTATAGGTTAATATTACATATTATTACTGATTATATATATATATATATATTTTTAAGTAATAATGGTGTTATGAAATTATCAAAAACAAAATACTCAATAGTGCGAAAATTGACAAAATAGTTTTTAAAACAAATATTATATTATTAATTTATATTCTATTCCTAAAAATATAATGTTTGAACAAGAGACATAAATAATTATAGGTGTATCATTAATGGACAACTTGTGGGTCTCTAGTAAGCTTATAGTATGTTTATTGACTATATAATAAAAAATTACAAAGTGACATGGTAAGTGTCAAACTAATTAACTAATAGTTAAAAGTAAAATATAAGGTTAATAAAGAGACCCAACCCTATATAAAACCAATTGGATGAGTTGTTTTCGACCTATACCCACCTTAATATTTAAATAATCCACTTTTTAAACATTAGAAACTGAATATGAATTTATAATAAAATCAAATTTCTAGCTTTTCCAAAGGTGCCCCATACCCCTCTTATAAAAGGGAACTCCCCCTTCTGTCAATTTAACACCTTCAAAGCCTTTGGGATCAGCCCAAATCGGCCCAAATTCCCTCTAAAATATCCTCCATTCATCCTAGAGTCCTTACTTTAGTCATAAAGCCATCATATGGAGCCCTTTTGATCAAATCAAAAGGAAGAACCTGAAGAAGATGTAATGTTTTCACCACCCTCTTTCAAGTTCCTTTCTTCTTCAACCTCTTCTTTTTTTTATTTCCATACTAAAATAAAAACTGTAGTATCTTCTATATAATGTGAAGTTATTATAATATGGTACAACCATATTCAATATTATATCCATTCATTGAATGACATGTCACCATACGTGCGTACGTACGGCTTACCGTCTCCACGTCGTGGTGTAATTGTTATTCAATATATTATTATTTGTATGGGTATAATAAGGATGTGTAATTCATTTAAATAATAAATATAACATGATAATGATTCTTTATATATAATATAACATCCAATTATATATTATTTTAATATCAAAAGAATGATATTGTCGCTCGTGCGTACGAACAGAGTACCGTCTCTACGAACGCGATGAGATTCAGTCTCCATCGTTTCCATTCAAGAATAATTCTCATTTGATGATTAAAAGTAATTTTGAATAAAATTATACTATTTTGGATATTAATAAGATACAACCTATCGATAACAAACAATACTTATGTAACAAAACATATAAAAGAAAATAAGTAAGTTAACACCCAAAACAACGATAATACTATAATATTATTAACAAAGAATTATTAGAAGAACATATATGATATCATAATTATGTATATGGTTCCTATATAATTTAATAACATTTTTTTAACTATGATAAATAATTTTAAAATACCATCGACAAAGTAATAGTACAAGGTAAGTCTTTTTTTCACAATCTCTTCATTATCCAAGGTTGTTTATACGTGATTATCTACTAGGACCTCATTATCATCCACATCCATGTTTCCTAAAAATGTATTCCAATTTTTTTTTATTTAATAGAAAATGGGTTATAGTCATTTATACCCATTTTTGACTTTTATATTATGGTTTGAATGGAATATTTCCATCGTTTTCCAAACAAGGTCCTTTTTATCCTTTTTGAAAAAATTAAGGTAAGAATGTATTTTTTTAACTTATACGGTGGGTGCGGATATTTTCCACCATTGTAAAATCTTCTAAGATTACCTTACAATCTTATAAGAATATCTTCAAATTAAATGTTTAATTTTATAATTATATGACTTTTAAATGATTAAAAAAAGAGATATTTCTCTCAAATAGTTTTGATTCCGTCTATGTAAACATCGTTTTATGGATTTGAAGCTTATTTGAAGTTGATTTATTATGATACAAAACTTCTATGTTGTATTGAAGGTTTTTTTATTTGTTTGACTATGGATATTTTATTTATATACCATTCATGGTTTATGGAGAAAGTATTTACATTTCGTATGCTAGTATTAATAAGAATGTTTATGTTATGTTTAAACATATTCAAACGAGGAATGAAATAGACTTTGTAAGTGATGGGTGGAGCCTTCTATAGCTCCTTGATGCATTGGTACGTCTAATGAGACAAACCAGTGTCTTGGCACGAGGCCTTGACAAAATATTATTTGTAGTATTGGCATGAGACCTTGGCTATGTGGTTATGATAGTATTGAATTATGCATTCCATCATTATGAAAGTGGTTATTTCTATTTCATGTGATTATTCGACTAGTATAATATCCATGTAAATATGTAAATGGAATTATTTCAATATATCATTGCCATATTATGCTGAATTTCGAGTTTAAAAGGCTTTTGTTTTAGTTATACATTTCCTTAAATGTTTATGCTTATTTATGAAAGTTTCCGCTATATTGTTAACCTTACCGAGAATCTGATCTCACCTCTTTCAATGTTTTATTTTTCCCATGATGTGAAGATGTAATTTATGAATGACCTGTAGGGATAATATAGGGGGATATGAAGACAGGATGTTGTTGTAGTAGTTTTCACTTAATGATGTAATGTAAACTTTATGAATGTATATATTTATTCCAAGGCTACTAAACTAATCGGTCATCCGAGACTAGATCTTTTCTGATCATACCAATTTTATGTAATAATACACAGAATCTGGATAACTGGGGTTGGGGTGTTACAGTTGGTATTAGAGGAAGTTTAGTACAAACCATGGAATCTAGATTTAGATAAACTCCGATTAGAGGACATATCCCTAATGTTGAATCTGAGGATTAGTATAGATGAACATCCTATAATTTTGGTATTGTATAGATTTTGTGAGTTTTCTGAGAAATACATCCCTGTCTGGATACGAGAAGGTAGAGGTGGCTATGGAACACATGTACCTAGGGGTAAAACCCAAAAACACCACTTTGATCTAGACTAGAATATGAACTAGTGCACGACAATGAGCCTTACCACACTCTTAGTTATGACACTCTCGGGGGATATGATTAGGATAATTCTCATTTTCTTTACAAACCATTATGAAGGGTTTATGAGAATATACATCCTCAATGAAAACATTTTTATGATTATGGATTATTTCCAAAAATAGTTAAATTTATGTTAAGTGTTTTTCAAGAATGGAATTATGTATTTTGATTCATAAACTGATCAATTTTATGCCACTATTTAGAAATGGAACCTAGTGGAAGAAATGGAAACTATATTAATGAACGCACTCCATGTAGGGATTTCCATCCAGCTCAAGATTGTTATAGTGGAGCTGGTGATGCAATAGGTTCTGATCAGCTAATCACCATACTGGGACAACTCACTTAGGCTATGAATAATAACCTTACCTGTACGGAGCACCATAATCCGCATCATGGAGGATCAATGTTAGATCGCTTTATGAGGTAACAACCACCAACATTCAATGGGAGTAAAAATCTCTTAGTAGATTAGAAATGGATAAATTTCCTAGAGAAAATATTTCAGGCTTTGGGGAGTATTGAAAGGGAAAAAGTTATTATGGTAGTTTACCGCCTCACTGGAGATGGCGATCAATGGTGGTCCTTGATTTAAAACCCAAAAGGATGACAAAGAAGTATAAAATATGGAATGGAAGGAGTTTAAAGAACTTTTCTTAGAAAAATACTTTCCTCATGACCATCAAGTATATATAGAAAGACAATTTCTAAGTATGAGACAAAAAGAGGATGAGAATGTCACAAAGTATGCGGCTAATTTTATAAGGTTATCAAGGTATGTTGTATATTATATACGTATCCAACGATGTAAGATTTATCGTTTTTTTGATGGGTTAAAACTGTTTCTCCGTTGAGCATTAGTCTCACAGACCTTCTCGTTGTATGAAGATATTGTCTCATGTGCTATCAAGATATAAAATGAATTCTCTAAGTATTATAACATTGAAGAAAAGAAGAAGAAGAAGAAGATATATGTTGATCACTATGGGAATAAAAATAAGGGGATGAAGAGAAAAGTTGAATATCTATCCTGTAGTAAATGTGGCTAGAAACACCCCGATTCTTTTTAAAAGAAATGGGAGTCTGTTACATGTGTGGTGGAAAAGGTCACCAAGCTTGTGATTGAAAGGGGAAGAAGGAAGCTACTGATGTCCAATGCTACAATTGTAGGGAGATGGGACATTATGAAAATGAATGTCCAAAGCGTCAGGGGAACTTACCTCAGAAAAGGCCAAGGGATCAAGGCCAAGCTTATTCTATCACTACTGCCGAGGTAGAAGCTCCGAAAGATTTGGTGGTAGGTAATTTAATGGTTTCCTCAAGTTTAGAAAATGCTTTATTTGATTATGTATCATCACATTGATTCATATCTTCCCAGTTTCCTATGAAAATTAGATATTTTTTATTTGATTTAATAAGGGAGTTGTTAGTTAAAACTCCTAAGGGATGTATCATTACAACAATATTTTGTGAATCAGTCCCCATTAGAGAATATAAATGTTCTCTATCCGCTGATCTCATCATCATACCTATGATTTAATTTGATATAATCCTCGGTATGGATTGGATTTCAGACCATGATGAAATTTTTTTAAGAAGAAGGAGGTTACTATTTTTGATAATGATGATATGGAACACCTTATCTTTAGAGTGGAATCACCACCACCAAATTCATACCTAGATCTACCCCCACTATCTCATCTAAATTCAATAATTGGGGAGGGTGAGAATGAAATTACTGTGGGTGAGAAAATGAATGTTCAAATAGAGGATGTACCTATTGTGAAATAATATGTAGTTGTGTTTCGGGATGATTTTCAGGGACATACTCTAGAACGAGAAGTTGAGTTTTCCATTGATTTAATTCCTGGATCAATTCCTATATCGAAAACCCCTTATAGAATGGCCACTGTAAAATTAGTTGAACTAAAGAAACAACTAGAGGAATTGAGTAATAAGGGATTTATTTTCCCTAGTGTTTCTCCATGGGGAGCCCCTATTCTTTTTGTTAAAAAGAAAGATGGATCTATGAGGTTATGTATCAACTATAGGGAGATCAATGCTATAACAATAAAGAAAATGTATCCCCTACCTCGCATTGGTGATTTATTTGACCAACTACATGGAGCTCAATACTTTTCAACAATTGAACTTTGATCTGGACATCATCAGTTGTGTGTTAAAATGGAAGACATTCCGAAGACAGTATTTCGAACTAGGTACAGGCATTAGAAGTTTACAGTAATGCCTTTTTGATTGACTAATGCACCCTCTGTATTCATGGATCTCATGAATAGAGTTTTCAAGGAATATCTTGATGAATCTGTGGTGGTACTTATTGATGATATTTTGGTATTTTGAAAAATCTACGAAGATCATGAGAATCACTTGTGAATTGTCCTAAAGACTCTTAGAAGACATGAATTATATGGGATGTTTAGCATGTATGAGTTCTAGGACTATGAGATTTCTTTTCTTGGCAATATTTTCTCAAAAGATGGTATCTCTGTTGATCCGTCTAAGACCAAGGAAATCTAAGAATGGCCTGCACCCATGAGTATAACTGAGGTACGCAGTTCTATTGGATTAACAGGATATTGTCGGCTTTACTTCCAGAATTTTTCCTAATTGGGTAACCCATTAACAAATCTCACACGTAAAGGGGTTAAATTTGTTTAGACAAAAGAGTGTGAGTAATGTTTCGAATAACTGAATATAATATTAGTCAATTATCCTATATTGACTCTACCATTGAGGAATGATGGGTTTATTATGTTATAGTGATGCGTTGAAGAAATATATTGGTTGAGTCTTTATGCAGAATGATAGGGTTATTTCCTATACATCACAATGGTTGAAAATTAATGAGAAAAACTATCCTACTCATGATCTCAAGTTAGCAGCTGTGATCTTTTCATTGAAGATATGGTGGCACTACCTCTATGGTGAAAAATGTGAGATTTATACTGATCACAAGAGTTTGATGTATATTTTATCACAAATGAAACTCAACGTGAGGAAAAGGAGATGGCTTGAATTACTCAAGTATTATGATTTCACGATACACTACCGCCTGGGAAAGGCAAATAAGGTGGCAGATGCTTTGACCTGAAAAGATCATGGCGTTTTGAATAATATGAGAATTTAAAGGGATCCAATTTTCATGGATCTAGTGAAGATGGACAGGGGAATAACCATGGAAGGTGAAACATCAGTGATTATTCAAATGGCTTCCAAACCATAATTATTAGAAAGGATAAAGATTTCTCAAACTGATGATGAAGAATATCAAAAGAAGATTAATGCTATGAAAGATGGATGATTGAGAGACTTTGTGTATAAAGAAGGAATTTTGAAAGTTAAGAAGAGAATTTGTGTTCCTGATATACTTGATTTGAAAAGAGAATTGTTAGATGATTCTCATAGCTCCAATTTCTCTATACACCCTAGGAGCACCAAAATTTATAGTGATTTGAAGGAACATTTTTGGTGGGATAACATGAAGAGGGAGATTTCCGATTTTGTGTCAAGATTTATGGTTTTCAACAAGTGAAAGCTTGAAGGAAAAATCCTGGAGGAGTCATGCAACCTCTTCCCATACCAGAGTGTAAATTGGACAATATTACGATGGGCTCTATAATGGGGCTACCAAAGACTCCTAGAAGGAACGATGAAATATTTGTTATTGTTGATCACCATACCATGTCAGCACATATTCTTACTATAAGAGATGATCTACCACTAGAACATCTAGAGAGACTATATATTAATGAAGTTATGAGACTTCATGGAGGACCCCTATCGATTTTTTCTGATCGTGATCCCCATTTTACTTCAAGATTATGGAAGTGTCTTTAGATGGCCTTGGATACTGAACTTCATTTGAGCACTACCTACCACCCTCAAATAGATGGACAATCAGAATGGACTATTCTAACATTTGAAGACATCTTGAGATCTTGCTCACTTGACTTTCAGGGTATGTGGGATAAATATTTACCACTGTTATAATTTTACAATAACAATAGCTTCTATTCGAGTATTTATATGGAACCATATGAAGAATTATACGGAAAGAGATGTTTCACACCAACCTGTTGGGATGACGTTGGTGAAGGAAAACTTGTAGTCCCAGAACTAGGGGAGGAAAAAATTAAAAAGGTAAAGGTAATCCAAAACCACGTCAAAGCATCTCAAAGTAGGTAGAAGAGCTATGCCGATAAACGAATGAAGGATTTGGAATTTCAGGTAGGAGATCATGTTTTCTTGAAGGTATGTCCATGGAAGGGAGTTATACATTTCAGTAAGAAGGGTAAATTGAGTCCCAGGTACATCAGACCTTTAAAAATTCTAGAATGAATTGGGGCTGTAGCTTACCGTTTGTAAATTCCTCCATGTCTCTGCAAAGTTCACGATGTGTTCCACATATCACTATTGAGGAAATACATGCCTGACCCAACACACGTACTCACCTATGAGGAATTAGAATAGGAACCTGATATGTCTTATTGCGAAGAGCCCATCAGGATTCTTGATACGAGAGAACAAGTACTGAGAAACCAGATGACTCATTTGGTAAATGTTTTTTGGAGAAACCATAAGATGGAAGAAGCAACCTGGGAACCCGAGGAACATATGATGAAGTACCACCCGAGTCTTTTCATGCAATAGTATTCTAGAAATTTTGAGGGAAAAATTATTTGAAGGAGGGGATAATATAACACCCCATGCTTCCACGACATGCTTCTCTTTGAAAAATATTATAGCATGTGTTGTATGCAGCTTCGAGTTCTAACACACGCCACAACCAATCAAACTAGCCATTATGAATAGTAATACCCACTTTTTAAACTTTAATAAATTTTACCTTTGAAAATGGACTTCATTTTTGGATTTGGAATATCGAAATTAGCTTAGGGTGAATTTTTGGTATTTTTCTAAAAAAATTCAATTTTTGATGAATAGTTAAAAAACATTGAGTTATAGTTTAAATCCAAATTTTTATTTAAATAATTATTTATTTTATTTAAATTTAATTAAGGTCAAAATAGATACATAATACCTATATAAGTTCAATGTAATTAATTCGAGTTAGTTTAGAATAATTTTAGATATATAAAAAGTTTATGGAACTCTTCACCGTCTTTTACCCACCTCCTAGGAGAATTTGGAAATTCACATAGAACCTAATTTTACCGCTTCTATGAGTGGAATTTCGAAAATCCTAGAGACACGGTTAATATCAACTAGCTAAATTTGGTTCAATAAGATAAAAATAATTATTGGTGAATAGTAATTTTTTACATTTATTTACCACGATTAAATAGGGTAATTAAGGGTAAAAATGATATTAATAATACCCTAACAAATGTCCTAATTATATTGGACAAGTTTATATCGAACAAAAACAACCTTAGGGATAAAATTTTATCATTTAGGTCCACTTTGATTAGATTAGGACATTTATTATTATTTAATTCAAAGAAGAGTTAAAAGAGTTAAAATCAATGTTTAATAACTAAAACATTATTAATATACGATAACACATAAGATAAATTATATTATAAATATTCATTATAAATATAATAATATTTCCAACATAATGGTATTATATTTATCATTTTTAGACCCTAAATGATTTAATTTATTTATGTCACAATGGCGATGCAGTAATTACCTAATTATTTAAATATTAAACTAATTTATATTATAAAAATAAAAATAAAAGTAATTTGAGACTTTTTAGGAATTGCACTAATTATATAGGTTAGTATGACATATTATTACTGATTATATATATTTTTTTCGAAGTAATAATGCTGTTATGAAATTATCAAAAACAAAATACCCAATAGTGTCAAAATTGATATAAAAGTGTTTTTAAAACAAATATTATATTATTAATTTATATTATATTATTAAAAATATATGGTTCTGCAAAGAGACTTAAATAATGATATTTTTACCATTAATGGACCACTTGGGGTTCTCTTGGAAGTTTATAGTATGTTTATTTATTATATATATAAAAATACAAAGACACATGGTAAGTGTCAAACTAATTAACTACGAGTTAAAACTAAAACATAAGTTTAATAAAGTGACCCAGACCTATCTAAAACGTATTGGTTGAGTATTTTTAGACCTATCACCACCTTAACCATTAAATAATAAACTTTTGAGCCATTAGAAACAGAATATGAATTTATTATAAAATAATATTTATAGCTTTTCCAAAGGTTCCCCTCACCCCTATTATAAAAGAGAACTACCCCTTCTCTCAATTTCACACCTTTATAGCCTTTGGTATCGGCCAACGTCTACCCAAATACCCTCTCAAATATCCTACCTTTATCCTAGTGGACATTATTTAATCATAAAGCCATATTAAGGATCCATTTTTATCAAATCAAAATGAAGAAACCGAAGAAGAGGTAATGTTTTCACCACCCACTTTCAAGTTCCTTTGTTCTTCAACTTCTTATTCTCTGTTATTTCCATTATAAAATAACAACTCTACTATCTTCTATATACTCTCATTTTATTATAAATATGTTATAACCATATTCAGTATTCTATCATTCCATTGAATGTCATTTCACCATACGTGCGTACGTACGACTTACCATCTCCACGTCATGGTGTAATTGTTATTCAATATATTATTATATGGATTGTTAAAATAATGATGCGTAATTAATGTAAATAGTAAATATAACTTGATAATTATTCTATATATACGATATAACATCCAATTATATATTATTCTAATATCTAAAGAATGATATTGTCGCTCGTGCGTACGTACAGTCTACTGTCTCCACGAACGCGATGAAATTAATCTACCGTCGTATCCATTCAAGACTAATTCTCATTTGATTATTACACATAATGTTTAATAACATTATATCATTATGGATAGGAATATGATACAACCTATCCATAACAAACATGACTTATGTAAAAAAAAACATATAAAATAAAACGAGTAAGTTAACACCCGAAACGATGATAATACTAGAATATTATTAACGAAGCATTATTAGAAGATCATATATGATATCATAATTATCTATATGGTTCCTGTTTAATTTAATAACATTTTTTACCTATTATATAGGTAGTTAACATACCACTAACTAAGGAAAAGTACTAGGTACAGGTTTATTTTACAGTCTCTTCATTATCAGAGTTTTTTTATACATGATTATCTACTGGGACCTCTTTATCATCCAAATCCATGTTTCTTAAAAATGTATTCCAAAAATGTTTTTACTATTTACTAGACAATGGGTTAAAGTCATTTATACCATTGTTTTACTTTTATAAAATGTTTTGAAAGGAATCTTTCTATCATTTTCCAAACAAGGACATTTTTACCTTTTCAACAAAATTAAGGTAAGAATGTCGTTTTTTAACTTATACGGAGGGTGCGACTATTTTACATTGTTTTAAAATCTTCGGAGATTACCTTACAAGATTATAAGAATATTTCCAATATAAATGAATTATTTTATAATTATGTGACTTTTAAATGATTTCAATAAAATAGGTATTTCCCTCAAATAGTTTTGATTCTATCTATGTCAACATCCTTTGATGGATTTTAAGCTTATATGAAGTTGATTTATTATGATAAAAATCATCCACATTGTATTGAAGGTTTTGTGATATGTTTGACTATGTATGTGTTATTTTTATACCCTTCATGGTTTATGGAGTAAGTATTTACATTTTGTATTCTAGTTTTAATACGAATGTTTATGTTATGTAAAACCTATTCATTTGAGGAATTCATTGGACTTAGTAAGTGACGGTCGGAGCCCGATATAGCTCCTTGATGCATCAGTTGATCTCATGAGACAAACTAGTGTCTTGGAAAGTGACCATGACAAATATTATTTTTAGTCTTGGAACCAGGCCTTGGCTATGTGGTTATGAAATTTTTTCATTATTCATTCCATCATTATGAAAGTGTTTATTGATATTGCATATGATTATTTGACTAGTTGAATATATATATGAATGAGTAAATGGAATTATTTCATTTTAACGTTTCAATATTATGCTGAAATTCAAGTTTAAATGAATTTTGTTTTAGTGATACATTTAGTTAAATGTTTATGCTTATTAATGAACGTTTCCACTATATTGTTATCCTTTCTGAGCATCAGAGCTCACACCTTTCAATATTTTATTTTTCCAAGGATGTGAAGAAGTAAATTATGTATGAATTTTAGGGATAGTATGAGGGGATATGAAGAAAAGATTTTGTTGTAGTAGTTTTCACATTATGATGTAATGTAAACTTTATGAATGTATCTAGTTATTCAGAGGCTTCTAAAATAATCTGTATTTTGAGACATGATCTTCTGTGATCATGCCAATATTATGTAATAATTCACTAAATCTATGTAACTAGGTTCGGGGCATTAAAGATTCCCTAGAATCCACAAGACATCAAAAAAGATGAGATTATTGATAGAACACCACGATTTTATACTCCCATGTCATCTCCTGGAGGTTACCTTGCTACAAAAGATATCATTCTAGTCAAATTTACATTCAATTAAAGATATTATATAACCATTCCTTGATATCCACAAAGTTATCTAAAGAGGATACTCTATATTTGACATCCATTTATCCCCAGTTTATAACATTCAAGAGGTTATTAGTTTACCTTAATTTCTATGACATAAGTAAGAATCCAAGCACACTACCAAACTGTGGGGTAGCGCCAAGTAGTAAATAAGTATTAAAACTATTATAAGTTCATTGAATTGTATAATAAACCATAGGGATATGTTTTGATTCTATCTAGACCTCAATAAACAATATAATGAATAGACTCTCAAGATCACATAGTCTGCCTATTGAAAATCCTGGGCCTAATCACAATGTTTTTTGTGTGATTTTTTTCAACTCTATGTAACCTTAATTTGTTCCTATATCACGTATATAATCACTTCCATTTTATACACCACATCCAATCCGCTATGTGATGGTTCCCCTATGTCAGTATAGAATATGAGGGATCAATAGTTTCTCAATTTTCAAGAATTGATGGTTTCATTATGTTAGTGGAGTGACCCATATTATATTATTAAAATTAAACTAATTTTATGTGATCCTCTTACATTTGATTAATTTCTAACATATTTGTTCCAATAAAATCCTCTAGAACCTATATAGTCTATTTATTCTAGTTATCTCTTAGTAGATGGAATACAATTCTCATAGATAACTAGGTCATGGATGCTTCATTTAAATATCTCATGAACCATGTGGTGATCCAAACATCATGGTTGGAATTAGTTATCAAGGGTACCCCATGAACCTAGAAAATGTTCCACCCATACATAATCCCCATACATGTCAATAAATAATACTCCTTGATGTATAAAATGTGATATGTCATGGTATGTATTCAATATTCATCAGGATAGTGTCATTTCCTCTCATTATATGTGGATTCCCCATATAAAATAAATCAATATTCCCTCTCACTATAACATTGAGATTTCAATAGGTTGAGTATAATCAACTAGAAAAATATGTTATGACATAACATTTTAAAATGTGAAGCATCATTAAACAAGTTGTAAAAAAATCATTCACAACGACAAAAATTTCACTAAAGGTCATAGTAAATATTCATCATTCCATGATGTTTTCCTGAGGGGTAGGCATTGTAATATCATATATCCTCCTTAGAGAAATTTATTTGAACTAGAAACCACCATTTCAAATGGATAAAATGATCCAAAAATTTATAAAATCTTTTTTAATTCTCTTATAAATTCTTAGTATTGCGGAACATCACAATCAATGTCTCACATGCCTTTAGAACATAATCTTGAACCTAATATGGAATGAATAAATCTAGAATAAATAATTCCATAAAAATAATGAATTTATAATGGAGTATAAAAATGGATATTAAACTAGTCTAATAATTATTTTTATTATCATTTAATACAATCATAATTAAAGAATGCATAATTTATGATATCATAAACATACTACCAATGACTCGACCGATAAATCTATAAATAATTTGTTCAGACCTCATCCAAATCCATGTATGTATTGTCTAATCATACCAACTGATTCATCGAGGGGCTATAGAAGGCCCCACCCATCACTTTATAAATCAAATTAATTTCTCATTTTAATGGTACTAAGCAACATATACATATTAAATGTATATAACTTTACCCAATCCTTAAACATAATCACTAAAATTATGAGTAATATGGTGAATGGTATCAATGTTGCACATCTACAGGAAAATTGACCATAAACTATTTAATAAAATATGTTTTATGATAATCATAAGTGTTAAATCTTTTAAAATTATATTATTCAACAGAGGTGTTTATATAGATTGAAATACTCTAATAAAATTATCATCAAATTAAAATGAGAAATACCATTTATTACATTAAAAAAAGAATTATTTTGGGAAAATTGTTTGTATGTTTCATAATTTTTGTATAAAACATAAAATTAAAAAATATAGTCTTCCATGAAAAAATTATTTAACTTATGAAAAAATATTTTCGAATAGTTGGTTATATATTGTACATGAAAATGGATAATAAATCATGATGTTCCCTTTAACCAGGCTATCTTATTAGGAGGAATTGGAAAGAAAAACATATGAAATATGTATTTCCCCATCAATGAAAGTTGAACAGATCTAGTTAAATGGTTTTGGAGCATATAAAAATAATTTATATGAATTTTATAAAAATAATTAAGAATTAAATTGGTTTAAAGACATAGGAAACATAACATGAATTAAAATGGATTTTAGGGAAGAGAGACATACCTTTTATTCGAAAGATTTTTTCACATGTATTTAGTGTCTTGAATAATGAAGTTATGTCAACAAATAAATGAATTTAGAACCTATTAAATATTTATTCATTCTATTATAATTTTATTATGTTCATTTATTCTCGTTTTTTAGTCATGAGATTCAATTTCATCATTTAGGAGTGTTCTTTTCCTTGGTTTTTCATGATCTTTATACTTATACATATATATAGTAGATCACGTAAAGAGGAAATTGATATCCATAATTGAAATTATATGTTAGTAATGAATATATATAATATTTAAGGGTTTTATATATTATTTCCGTACATTTTTACGATTCATTTGATTGATCTTTAATGATAATCCTTTATTTCATTTTGGTAGTTTTTCAATTTTTACAACTTATTTAGTCTTATTAATTAACACAATGTATATGTTGTGGTTATAGAATAATAATTAACAAATGAGATGAACATAAAAATATTTTTAACCATACATATTGTTTTCTTACTATCATTTATTGCGGTAAGGGTTAATGAATTCGCATCATCGATGATGATGGTTAATCAATAGATTAGGGACAATGTCTTCTTATTATGAAAATAAAGTGTGGAGGAGAGGGGTTTGGATAATGGATCCCCCATTAATAAAATTAGAGTATATATAAGATTATATAGTTTTTAAAAATATTATTATATAATATGTATGGGTTATATATGATGAAATGAAATTTAAAAAATTGAAATTACACGATGAAGGATTTACCTCTTGAATTCTTCACCTCGAGAAACTCCTTAACAAACACCGAAAGGATCTTATTATGTAACCTCCAATTCCACAAAATGGGCGAGATGATTGGTACAATGAATATTTATAATATAATCAAGCTTCCTAGATATGGTAGATTGATGGGGAGCATTGGTAAGGGGTGGTAATTATAGTGAGAGGATAGAGTGTTTTTGATTATTTTATTCTTTTGTTTATTATTATTTAATTTGAATATGTAGAGTTTTAGAATTATCAATAAATATATTATTATCATATTATAAATTTTTATTTTATGGGATTAAATTATTCATAAATAATCAATGAGTAAAAAATCATATATTTAATAAATAAGGTAGTTTACTGTATTTAACTATTCAAATAAAATCAAATATCATTAAAAATTTAAAAAATTCATCATAAGAATTTTTCAACATGTAGAACACATAAATGAACTCCATTTTATGGATTTTTTTAAAAAAAATTAAGAAATTTGTTTATCAAATAAAGTCAGCATTATCTCCAAAAATACTAATTTTATCATTATAACTATTTTATGAAACTTTGATAAATTAATTAAATTATTATAAAATTATATTATAATCATAAGACAAAAAATATTAATTTACGAGTCTATTTTGTAGAATATATTTTCTATTAAATCATTATATTAATTTGAAAATTGTAATTAATAATTCTTGACTTATAATAATAAAAACACCTAGTTTATCATTTTTAAAACATTTATTTCCATATTCCATTATATTAATATATCATATTATAATTTATAAGACACCTAAATTTTATTTATACTTTAATGGGTGTGTCTAATTTTATATTCTTCATGTTACTATTATTAATGTACATATTTGTATTCCTACAGTCTTATTTAATAGTATTTTACAGTTTTAACCACCAAGTTGTGTGATCGATAAACTATCAAAAAAGATAAATTTTAAGAGACATATAATAAGATCATAGGGTATTACATTCTTCTCTACTCAAAAATTTCTTACTCAAAATTTCTATAATGTCACGTCAAAAAATTATTTGGGTAGTTCATGATCATAAATTCTTCTTCTTCTAATATTAACTCTTCATATTTATGATTTTTCCAAAGTACGTTTACTAGATGAGTCATATGATTCCTCAACACCTACTCTCTAATGTCCAAAATCTGGATAGGCTCTTCATAGTATGAGTAATCAGGTTTTTATTATATTGCTTCATAACTGAGGTCATAAATTGGGGCTGGAATGTACATCCATTACAAAGATATGTGGAACACATTGTGTACCTTAGAAAGTCTAGGTGGAATTTCCAAACAATAATGTATAGCTCAAATTATATCTAGTATTTCAGAAGGCCCAATATATATAGATATTAGATTCCCTTCTATTCCAAATATTATAAAACTCTAACATGGATATAGTTTTATAAAAACATGATCTCCCATCTGAAACCCCAAATCCATTTTCCTATTAAATGCATATTTTTTCCCCTACATTCATTTTATTTGATGCGGGTTGATTATTCTTCACCTATATAGTTGTATCTTGTATATGTTCTGTTCCTATAATCTTCTTTTAACCTACTACATTCAAAAAAAATTCGTGTATTATTTTTCATTCCATTCAATGCCATGTATGATAACTTTTTTATACTTGAATGGAAAATAATATTTTAGGAAAACTATTCCAATGGAAAATATTGATCCCAAAAACCATTAAAGGCGTGTTAGAATAATAATATCATGTATTATAATATTTTTACATCCTTTGTAACTACCTATCAAAATGAGGGTGGTAAGAATTACTCAAACAATGCTCGGTATAAAAGCATTCAAGACGTATCCATAATTTTAATTAAAATTGTGGATTATAGCCTAATTCGATAAAAATTGGTTCTCCATGATGTCTGATAGCATCATTAATATATATTCATGCATGGAGATCCAATGGAAATTCTTTACCTATAGAGGGTCAATGTGCAAATTTGGTTTTTCAATCAAAAACTGCCCATATTGAATCATTATTTCATCATGTTTTGGGTAATTTAACTAAACAATCAATTAAAATGTCATCCCATATCCATATGTGAATATAAAAATGTTTTATGGATCACCCAAGATAATTTCATTGAGAATTCACCTATTGACACAATAAAATTATTGATTCATAATCAATAATTTTCCGCTTGGTATTATCCCACAAGAAAATTTTCATTCAAATTTATATACAACATAGTGAAACATGTTTTTAGAGAGAAACATGAGATTTTATAATCATCCAAAAATCCCCCTTTTAAGAATAATTATAGTAGGAAAATAATGACTCATTTGAAATTTCATAAGACAATCCTCATGCATAATTTCTGTTAACATCACATCATTCATATCACTAATTTTCACTAGAAAATTATCCTAACCATGCAAGAAAATTTAATCATTTTATATAATGTTATCTGGGAAATAAATTTATAAATTAATGATGTTTTATCTTACTTAACAATTCCCATGACCATATTTTCTAGATCCATTTACATAGGGTCCTTGTTAATCCTCATCTTTTCTACAACATAGTAATCTTTTTTTAATGTTTCATGTTATACCTTATTCCCCTTACCTAGTATGAAATTAATTGAACAAACAAAATATTTGAATAGCTAGAGACATATATTTTTCCTCATGTTTAGTTGTTTCTATGAGATGATAGATTTCAAAATATTGTTATCTGTATATATCTCAGATCTTTTACCATTGAGAGAATGTCTCCATATTTTGAGAGAAAATATTAAAAAAACTATATCAATATAATGAGTTTTATAGTTATATTCATTATTTTTTAATGGCCTTGATTAGAAGGGAATACATTATCATTTTTCACAAGGATATATCCAAGTACATTTTTTTATGAATTAATTTAAATAAAAAATACACCATTTCTTATTCATAGAGTTATGATCAGGAAATATTATGAATGAAATGCTGATAGTACCCTTCTAATCTAATGAATCATCATAATTAGGTTATATTCAACGGTGTAATACATTTATGGATTTCCTTCTTCTTCATATGATAAAAAGGTATTATATCTTTAGTGAAAATATGGCCATGAAAATAAATTGTTTGAGGAAAGAATTTTATCTTTTATATCGTCCTTTATAACAGTTTTCTTATAAGAGCCTATATAACAACCTAAAATTTGTTCTCATTGTCCTAATAGTTTTTAGAACATATTAAGATATCATCAATAAATACCATATAAAAAAGCCATCAATATATTACATTAAAAACATGATAATTAGATCCATAAAAACTAACGATGAATTAGTTTGAAATCATGTAATTGGAATATTATTCATCCCCAAAAACTAACTAAAAGTTTGTTTTTTAATTAAGAGCGTTACAAAACCCACCAAAATACAAGGAAATCATCATGGAGGTTGAAATGGTGAATGCTAAGGGAACCCCATTGAATGTAGAGATCCCAAACTATCAAATATGATAAGATCGGTTCCTAGATTACCAACACGAGCAAGAGAATCAGTTAAAAAATTGCCTTCTCTCTAAATATTCTTCATCATATGGCAACCATTATTATCCATAGAGAATCTTCTAGTGATGCAAGATAACTACCAATGTGCACTACATTTACCCAGTATAATTCTTACCAAAACCTAAGAGTCTGACACAATTTTTGTGGCCTAATTTCCAAACCCTTTACACATCATGATACCAGTAGTAAGCTCCCTAACATCTAGACCCAACGAATAGCCCATAACATAAAAAGAACTGAAACCACAACAAACACAACCCATTGGGCCAATAAAGATCCCCCAACTATCATCTGACCTAATCAAAAGGATCCTTGAAAATTGAGCTTCAGTCCATTCAATGGAGGCACCCATCTAATCTATCTCCCATTAGGCATGTTGAACACATAGGGTCTGTGGAGAAACATGGAATTTATGATAGAATACCAATACCTTTTCAATAGGGTTACCAATTCAATATTCAATGACTGAATTCGCATATAATGATATATCATAGAGTGACTAGGACCCATTCTAACATAGATAATGCTTCCCAAAGAGTCCAACATATAACCATAAAAATAGTGCTCTGTATCATGAACTCCATTTGACAAGCACATCAAAAACAATAAGACGGTAAGAAAATTAACCTCATTTGGACATTGATATTAGTTGAATCACCTAATTCCTTAACCTCCATACATG
The DNA here is from genome assembly GCA_963277665.1 of Viscum album. NCBI lineage: Eukaryota > Viridiplantae > Streptophyta > Magnoliopsida > Santalales > Viscaceae > Viscum > Viscum album. The sequence continues at coordinate 1,725,680,499 of OY728119.1, read as the reverse complement.
AAAATTCTAATTAGTGTGAAACTCATAGCCCCAGAATGTATCCACCTATGAATCATGCTCAACCCCTACATCGTGAGAATTCTTTTAATCACGAGTATAAAAAACACCCGATCTCGAACCAGTGAAACCACATATATCTACATAATCATTTCAGAAAATATTTTCAAACACCCCCATTGCTCAGAGGAGAGAAGCAGCAGAACTAATTCCTGGTAACCTATCACTTCCATGAAGGAACTTCATTGAGATAGACAACTAATGAATAATAACCTCTCCCCCACCTAGTTCATGTTCCATTGTGTGATATCACCTTTCCCCATAATCCACAGAGAAGAAACATGATGGTATTCTATAATGGGAAAAGAACATTGCGCTATGTGAGGGGGTCTTACAATAGAAGCCTAACTACCCTCCCCATGATTACTGTATCTCTCAATAATGAACGACACCCAAAATGAATCTCCTACAATGATATCCCATGTACGGCGGGCATGTTTACCTTTAATTGTTTTAGAAATGTTAAACCATGAATATTTATTCAACACTTTTTCCATGCATTTCTAGGAGGACTAATGGAAGCATCTTGTATGATTAGAGTCCCACATCAATGCCATCAAATCCTTAGCCGTCCTATCAATAGTTCCTTTTAGTTGTGAAATGGTTGAAAAAATATTCATGGGAATGGATATTAAAACACTTTAAATAATTGAACCATTCCCCCCAAAAGAATATAATTTATTCTTCTAGTTGTGGAATCTTCCCATCATCATATTGATGATATCATCGATGAAGATCTTTTGGATGCAGCCAAAGGATATAGGGGTTCTTATATAGGTCCTATTAAATTTTCCATGTTTAATCTCTAGAAGACTTTGGATACCCCAAAACCACCTTCCAGAACACATCATTGAGATAAAAACATGGCTCATCGTTGGTTTAATTTATTTTCCACTCAACCCGTCATAGATAAAAATGACCTACAAGAAACCTCAAAGTGAACATTTAATTCCATTAACAAAAATCGAGATTTCATCTGTTAATATTACATGAGAAACAATATCTTAAATTTTTTGGTTATAGTGTGTAATAATTCATCTTTCCTGCATGCTATTATGACGTTTACTGAATTAAGAATCTAGAAAAATAATAAATAAAGACAATGATGGGGGTTATCTTGTCAAACACCACTGATGATTTTTAAAAACCTAAAATTATTCCCCAGTAAATAAATATAGCGGCAAAGATAAGTGAAACACCTAAAAAACATCAAAAAATCACTCGTGAAAAAAAAATTCTCATAACCAGAATTATGAAACTCCACTCAATTTTTTTATAATAATTTTATATGCCGACTTCAATAATAACATTGAATCCCCTATATCTTTTACTAATATCATGAACTAGTTCCTTTTTAATTACAATCACCCCTTGAATACTCATTCTTTTAGGGAAACCATTTCTCTTTTTAGACACCGACATTGGAATGAAACTGTTCTGCCCTACGATGATTAGACTAACATGAATTTTATCAGAAACAATATAGAGTATCATGGGAATATAGTGATTAATAATTGAATGGTCATTAACCGTCAAAACTAGGATCACCCTTGAGGCACAAACACTCCAATATAGGGACCCACCCCATCAAAAAGATATCACATACTCTACCATATAACGACACCTAAATTCCCATGATTCCTTATAAATTGCACGTAGAAATTTATCTGGACGTAGGGAACTATAATGATACTTCTTGGAAACTGTGTTTTTGGTCTCCTATTCATCTGGTAATCAATCATGTGATCATTATCATATCTATTCATTAGAATTGTAATGAAATCCATAAAATCCCCCTCTAACCGCACAAAATTAGAGACCTAATCCCTGTAAGAAACAATTCTTGCCAACAATCCCTTAAGCTACTCAAGATACACTCTACCAGCAAGATTCGCATGTCTTGAGAATGATCCATTACAGAAACTGAAATAAAATTCCATAAATTTCTTCTCCTGGAAGAAGGCCTGAACAGGTGTTGTGTTCCAATCACCCTCTTTGAGCCAACACATACATGATATTTCATGATATCAAGATCAATGGTTAATCAATAAAAAATATCGAGCACATAGATGTTGATCAAATAAATATTCAATATGATGAAGAAAATACTTGACATTTATTTTAACAGAATTTATTTGATAACAATAAATGCAAAACCTCATAGATTAATCATTAATATACACAAATAGAATAATTTATCCCCATGTAGAAACACATGGGGGATTAAACCCCTTATACTAAATTACTCTAGTTGTGTTTTCAGATATACTAGATCCGTAATATTAATTATATAAGGAGTATTTGATATAGTTCATGAACCCAAAATTTAAAAAACAGGGAACCCAAATTCCCACTATGGAAGGTTTACTAAGAACTCCTCTAAAAAACATAATTATATTCATGATCAATAGGTAAATCATTAATTTGAAGACTTATTTACCCATACTTATATGTTTTAATATATTCATCCATGATAATTTCATTTAGAAGAGATGATGGTGGGGGATCTAGATAAGAACAATATGGTGATGTTTTTTACAATGGATAAGGGATTCTATATCTTCCTCACAAAATGAAATTTAATTATTCTATCAATATTTTTTTACAACATATTTGGAATTCCAGTCTATACCAAGGATGCAATATAAATTAACAATATGTATGATGATAAATTTTTCATCTGACGATCGTTTATGTGTTATAAAGAAGATTAAATGAAATATATTTGTTGCGATGATACATACCATAATAGTTTTGACTGAAAATGTCATTATTAAATCAAAAAATAAATGTATAATTTTCATGGAAATATGGGAAGATATAAAATAATGTGATATCCAAAAATTAAACAAATCCTAGTCTAAGAATTAGTAAATTGTGAATATACCTTCTACCAAACCTTTAAGAACTTCAACCTCTATAATTGTGATCACATAATCTTTTACAAAATCACATTACATTTTATAAGGTAACATTACATGAAAATTCAGAAAATCATTTTCATAGTGACACATTTCCGTAATATTATAGCATTGGCCATTGGTATCTTCTTTATATCAATTGAAATCGCTGACTTGGTGGACTATTTCATCTCACATGAAATTGAATATTTTTCCTTTTATGTAGGAACTAAGGTGTTTCCTTCAACATGTTTCAAAAAAAAAATCAAATATTTCCTTTTATATTCTTCCCTCTATCCCTTCATTCCTCGAAACCCGATTCTTCTATTTTTCCATTAATTTCATAATGACTAGATAGTTAATTATCTATCTAGATATCACCTGAGAATACACATTTGAATGTTTAGAAATTTTTCATGACCAGTCCCCTTCGGAGGAACAAATTAAAACCATAAAACAAATGATTTATCCTAGGATTATATAATAATTCCGTGGAATTATTTTATATCAATTTACGGTCAGCTTCATACATCACATCATTTTCATCCAATTTTTGTTTAAGACATAAGAATTTCCTCCACATATATGCTCATAGATTAGGAGGGAAATATTTTTCGAGGTAAATTTCTATGAATTTGTCTCATTTCATAATTAAAAATTATCCCTTATTTTATTGGATCAGTAACCACCATTGATCAAAATCTATTAATAAATGATAATATGGAATGAAAAAGATATCCCATTGATTACATATAAAAGATAAAAATATTCTCTCTATGAAAATTATCCATTACTCGACTACAAATTGGGTTTTTACCATTGACTGATGGAGTTTATTTTAACAAAATGTAGTAAAAAAAATTCTCCTCCAAAATGCGGATCATGATTCTCTATATTAGTATAGTTATTTTTCACCACCTCAGTCATCTATACCAGTATAGTTATAAGTTATCATCACCATTTTCATATCTAGTTCCAAAATAATTTTCTTTCATTGGAAATAAATCCCTACAAGGGTACATGCATTAATACGGATTCAATTCCAACCACTAAGATCCATTTTTAAATAATGGAATACAATACATTAGGTCATGAATAGTAATTCAGAATTTCAAAGTAGAAAAAAATTAACATAAACATGTTTTTTTGGGACATATTGATGATTAAATCCTTTATATTGTGTGGAAATGTAAATTAGAATAATCAAAAGCATATCTTTGAGTTGTGTCAAATCAAGTTCATTTCAAGGCACATTCATGTGTACCGAGTTATGCGGAGTCGACACCAATTCACCATTTCATAGTTGTTACCCCTATGTACATATGTTCTAGGTCCACATCCTCTTGATGTATCTATACGTGGATTTATTTAATAGAAGACCCAAATATTCTCTAACATACCAAAATTATATAATTTTATTCAATGATAATCCACAATGTCTATATTAGGGTTTTGTAACTTAATAATTTTTTTTCTAAATCTACTTTTCACGGTTTCTACAAAAAATAAATAATAAAAACTATAAAAAAACCAACAACAGTTGACCAATTCCAGTGAATTAATTTATTAAATTAGAATAATAAAAATTTAAGTCATGTCTCATTAGACCGAATAAGTTAGTTGTTTTGAAAAAAAGATAAATACATATATTTAAAATCACATCATAAAAGGAAAAAACATAGAAACTCCATTAGAATCATCTATATCTCTAAGATTATTACTAAAAGTCATTAATAGTATACATATTCACATCCTAGGGTAAATTTGAACATAAATAAATGGGAGAGATCCGATGCTCAGTAAGGGTATGTAATAAATTTAATGCTAATACAAACAATAAGTCATGGTGAATGACTAAAAACTATTCAACTAGATCTTAATATTGAGCGTAATATTGCAAGAATAACATATTATAAAACAATCCCATTTAAATAATTACATTATAACCAAGGTTAATAATAGAAATTATACTTTTTTAAAAGTCACATGGATTTTAAATTTCTAATTTCATAAAATATGTAATTCCCAAATCAAAGTAGATGTTCTGGAAGAAACCGTTACCTTATGTCTAATACTTTTCCACATAAGTACGTAATGTCTTTATTATAAAATATGATTCATTAATTAATTTATTGTTAATTGATTAGAAATATATTTTAATTATTATAATTTTTTTATGTTAATTTATATAATTTATCATGAGTTTTTTTATCCATTTTTTTCATTCAAGTGTGTTCTTTTCCTTGGTTTTCATGATGGGCATATATTTAAAAATATATGGATGATCATGTCGAGAGGAAATAATTATATAGAATTCAAATTATATGTTACCAATAAAAATAAAAACCATTTATACGTATTATATATTATTTTCCACAAATATGATGATTGTTCATTAGATAGAACATTTATTATAATCATTTGTTTTATTTTGGCGAGTTTTTTATCTCCAAGAAATAGTTTAACAATATTAATCAATATCGTGTATATATAGGTTATAGAATACTAAATAACATATAAAATTTATAATATAATATGTTCTAATACTAATTATGGTTTTATTATCTTCCATTATGATGTTAATGGAAAACGATGTCACATTTTTCATGATGCCAGCAAATAGATAAATCACAAATGATGTTTTCATTTTAAAAATTACAGTTTGGACAAGTGGTGTGAGGATAGATCAACTATTAAAATAATAAAATTTCTGTATATATAATGAAATTCAGTTATTATTAAAGTGCATATATAATTGGAAACGAATTAATAATAAGAAATCAATTTAAATGAAATTTAATGAAAATGAAAAAGGATTTACCTGTTGAATTATTCTTTTAGAGAACATCTATAAGGAACATGGAAATTTTCATTCAGTGAGACTTGGAAGACTAAAATGTGGGATAGTAGTTTGGGAGAATATATTGTATGAATATAAAAATTCATCAATTCTTTGGAAGTGTTATGAGAAGAGGATGTGAGGGGTGGTATTTATAGTGGGAGGAGATGAGTGTCTTTGAATTTTTTATTCATTTATTTTTTATTCTCACTTAATAATATTACTATATTCATTTTTATAACTAAATATATTAAAATTTTTAATGATATTTCAATATTTTTGGCTTACACACTCTATACATCATCTATGAAACAATAATTATTTATTTATGAAATACGGTAAATTACTGTATTTCACTATGCTCCAAAAATTCATGTATTTTAGAAAAATCCCCAAAATTAAACATAATTTTTTGAAAATTTTCAAAAAAAATGTAATAAAATTTATGAAAATAATTTACAAAATATGAGAAATTTAAATTTTAAATAAAATCATCACTTACACGAAAAATATATATTTTAATACTATAACTGTATTTATGATAGTTTGAAAAACTAATTAAGGTATTATAAAATTTTCTTATAATAACAAGATAAGAATATATTAATTTATGTTCCTATTTTTGGAATCTTAAATTTATATTAAATCAATATATTTATTATTAAATAATAATTGAATATTTATATCATATATAAATTGAAATAATTAGTTTATCATTTTTTTAATTTCTATTTACTTATTCCATCATATGAATTTACCATAATTTCATTATTAGGATACCTAAATTTTATTTATACTTTAATGTGTGATTTTACTATTCTTTTGGTCATATTTAAATTCCTAATAGCCACATTAATATTCCAATGGTCATATTTCAAAGTCTATTATGGTTTCAAATATTGTGTTATGTGAAGAATAAAATAAAAAATGATAAATTTAAAAATAGACATAACATATGATCATTTGGTGTTATGGTGGACCCTTATTTAGTAGATCCATGAAGTTATGAATACTTTTACAAAGAGTTTTTGCACTACGATACTGATGGATGGCCCCTTAATGCTCTAGTTTGTCACTCTACTACACTATATCCACTACGATTTTGCTTCCTCATAGTGATCCTCATATATAAATTCTACCATCAATTTGGCCTATTATAGAAACCCAACATATATGGGAATGGATTTGAATATCAAAAAATCTTGGATGTCCCCATGGATACCGTGATCAAACCTAAATAAATAGAAATATTGATAACATATCATGTCAATGATCTAATGTGTGAGATTTTTTATCCTCGTTATGCACTATACATCATTTATATCTCCATGAATAAATACAAGAAAAAAAGAATAATCATAGAGATTAATATAAAATTATTATTAAAATCATCTCAGTAAGGATGAAATTTTAGAGGCCATATTTTTCTCTTATAAAATTTGGAAATATTTCTATATATATTTTGGGAGCTAGGAGGTGAGACAACACGCGAATCTGAGGCCCAGTGTGATTAGAATTGATTTTATAATAATAATAAATATATTTTATATTATTCATATGATGTTTAATTTATAAAATGGGATGAATCATTAATCGAATCATAGATCGGAAATCTAATACCGTGGTTAACTCTAGAATACGATGTTTTCCCTATGAGTGAACACAAATAGGTTGTTGGTGGGTGTTTAGATAAAAGTTTTCTGGTGTGGGTGTGTTTAGTAAAATAATGAATATATTTTATTTATTTATTTAATTAAAAAAATTATGATTTTGAATATAATTATACCACTATGTAAATTCCATTTGGTTTTCCACATAAAACCTAATAGAATCTTTCAAGACATGACCCATTGGGGTCTAACATGTGACTTCTTGAAGCTTGCCTCTAATAGGCCAGGGGATGGAAATGAGTTCCTAGAAGGTATATACCATTAATGGGAGGAATACATCTAATTTAATTACACACACACAAAGTCATCTAAAATCCCTAAAATGATGAAATGTAAAACGACTGATTCAAATTAACGAATACATCTATTATCCCACATCCACAATACAGTAGAAATATATTGAATGTCAAAAAAAGGGGCAAAATAAAATATAAAAAAAACTAAAAATTATATATCTTATTCCCTGGTAGAGTACTATGATCAAAATAAAACTCTTGGATAACATGTTAGTATTATTACCTCATGTTACACTCCACCTGCTATATGACCTTCAAGAAAAACATTAAAAGGTTCAATATATTTATAAGACAAGACATGGATGGGTAGATCCCATGAAGAGGTATACACAATAATATATTGAAGGAAACCCTGAATACACAAAACATGAATCACAATGTTTATTAATATATAAAACAATTATAATAAAAAACACCTTAACATTATCAGGAAGGATAATTCACCACTAATTGGCCTCAACCATGTATTAGCCACAATATCATGTGTGAATAGATTCTTGTTTTAGGATATTCCACTCCACAAGCCATTTTATCACCATCAAAACTCAATCAAGTGGTTAATATCATCAACCCTCACACAGTGAGTATCATTGGTCTAATAAGACCATGATACTCAGATTGCAGGGCATGCGAAGAATTTTTGGCAGACACTGCAAACATAATCCAAAACAATATGCAACATGGGGGATCATAAAATAATTCTGCCACAAACCCTTATTATAGGGACTTCTATATAGAGGATCAATTTCATAGTCAAGGTTTTATTTTTTTTTTAGAAAACCCATATAGTGTATGAATATTATTGAGTACCACAATCTATCTTATATTGAGATTCAATGACATATATTGGAGACTCATCCTTTAGAAGGGATAAAAATATAGTAATTTGGATTTAATGTTTCCAAATATCCTTTATGAAATGGACCATGGTTAATCACTCAATTCAATCTAGTTTAGAAAAATGAAATGAAGTGTTACAACCACCTTTGAAATGGCCACATGGTGTGTAATAGCGGACAAATCATGTCAACCTATCCCCAGGCATTCAAAGTAGGTAAAACCTCACACCAATATAATCATCAATATACAATGTGTATCAGTGATGAACATGTCATGTTGAGGTAACATTGCACATACTAGTTCTGTCTATCCATTTCTTTATATATCTACACATGCATGCGTACCATCTCAAATGAAATAGGCTTTTTCTGTGTCCAAGTATAGGGTGTGCCACTAGTAGTGTTCACATACTTCGTGATGTACATGTTAGGCTACTGGGGGAGGTTCATATGTAATGTGAACAAGTAAATTAGAGTGTTGTATTTAAGTCTATCCAATACCCTAGTGGCATAACTAAGGGGCCCCACTGGTGCATATTCAAAAAATATACTCTGTGTTGATTGTGAATTTTCATATTTGTTAGATCATCCATTATGTTTTCCTTAACATCACTACGTGAACCACCATCACTATAAAATTTATATATTGTCTCATCCTAGACTTCCCATACTAATAAAATGTAATTCTAATCCTTGATCCTCATGAAACATTATCCGTTGAGTCATTTATAATCATGTGTAAAAACAATGATGAATCGAACGAATAAATCAATTCTGATCTACCTTCGATCAATCCACCGCTATTGTCATACCTTTATTATATCCTCGATCGTGATCCAATTCTCAGTATCTATCTATTATGATATGGAACAATTGTGATATGTATATAGTTTTCAAACAATGGACCAAACAAAATATCCTCTATGAATGTTCAACTAACATGGGAAGAAAACAAAATAAGATAAAATGAGAATAATGATCCTCTTACTAGATTCATTTTACATAGATTCTTTTTCATAGATTCATATAAATTAATATGAATAAATCACATTGAACATATATAATTCAAAAAATATAAATCTACTAATGATGCGTGTATCAGTTCTCTTCGTTGAATTGGTCAATTCCCAATTAGTATTATTCAATGATATGGAAGAAAAAATAAAAAACCAATATAGTTTTTTTATTGATCATTGAGGAACAATTATTATACGTTTTTGTTGTTGATGATTTATATGAACACCATTGGTGAAATATTTCTCAATCACATTTTGATCTATTGTTATTCACTATAAATCTCTCTTTCATTGGATTCAAGGTTTCTTGGGTTTACTGAAAAACCCCAAGACAAAATATAAAACAATATTCCAATAAGTTAATTTCTCCACTACCTCAAATGTAAATAAAATACATTAATTAATTAATTAATTTCATTCTTTTATGTTTATAGATTCTTTTTTCAAAACCACCCGATGTTGATAAAGCTTATGTGATTCCTAGGGTAAGAATCATTTATTGAACACCATTATTCCATTAGTCTTTATTATCTGAGCCTCTATTTTGGATTTGTTTAATTATTTTATAAAAAGTATTCCCATGTTATTTAATATATTTAACATATTTCAATCATTTATTAAAGGAAAAACCGGCCTTAGAGTCCCACATTATCTCAGGCCCATGCCTCAAAAATAGCCTATATATTATCCCAAACTAATTTATGGAAAATATGAATCATAACATTCTCCACCACTATGGTATTTTTTTATCTAAAAGAAAAGTTATGTCTCAATATGTTAAGTGTAGTGGCATTACATCTAGGTCTCCTTATCTCATGTTGTCTCCAAAATGATCCAATGTTATCCTCGAACATGATTAATGGGAATCAATCACCCATGAATGAACCTCTCATGCTGATCCAACATCTCCACTAGGTACTTAGCCAAGATAGATCTGTCGTCTATGTCCAAATCTCCCCATTCGATAACATTTGTCTGGTCATCCACATATATCCTCAATTGTGATATATGTGATACATCATGATCCCATTCAATATTTTATAAGTGATATAATTTGTAAGCCCCATTAACAACACTACAAAGTATCTGAAGTGGTATAATGAATATCAATGATGACATTCATACCATGGAAAGTATCTATAACATATGTCAAGGTGATACCCTTAAGAACAGATGGTATCCCTCCTCAAAATATGAAGGTCTTCATTGTCAGCATTTATTTGAATTCTCATGGCTCTGGGTAGTCATCATCCACTCCAGGATAATCTAAGTCATATCTATAGTGCCTCACCCAAACATAGGTCCCATGAGTTCCAAATCACCTTTATTAATCCAAAAATGTAATGACATGTAGGGAATCCAATAAAAATTCTCAATTGGTGTCATAAAACAATTTAAATAGTATCTTTTGTTGTACAAAAAACTCCAACAAGGGTATATAATCCTCCCAAATATATTTGAAGTCCAACATGAAATCTCGCACCATATATCCAATACCTTAATGGTGGGATCAGTATGCCAGTAAATCTAGGAGTGAATTGTTATGCTAAAGTGTAACTGAGACCTAAAGGATTTCTACAATCCTCTCCATTATCATGAAGTGAATTGGGATTTTTGATGTAAAACCATCATCGATGGGATTCCATGGTGTCAAAATGTCTCTTTTATGTAGAGGAATCGTATGATCTATATTGAAAACGTCTCTCAAAAAACATGGATGTTGGTAGACATGGTGAGTATATACCTGATATATTTGAGAGACTCTTCCAACCTAGTTATATGTGGTATCATTTTCACTATGTTTGTGGATATAAAATCCCACTTCCTCTCCAGCACGAAAATAGTTTAAGCTAAGACCACCATAACTAGGTTCTTATCTATCTACATAAGTTAATGAGGCATCAATATACAAACTATACAAATCCATTCCTCATTTATGGATACAAAAAATGATCTCATAGGCCTTGATATATCTATTCAACGCATTGATGTATGGACAATTAAGTTATATGATATTACCTATTCACCACATCATTTAGACATCAACCGTCCCATAGTCCACCATTAAAAAGTGATAGGGTTCTCCCCACCTATATAATATTGACAGGGAGAAATTCAAATTGATATTTATTAGTATGTATGGTTTCATGATCATTATATCCATGGTAATATTCCATTAAATGTTGTAATAGTGTGTGAGTAAAATCCATCGACTTGAGATATGACACACCATCAATTTCTTCTAAGAAACATATCACGAGTATAACTACTTTGGTGCCTCATAAAGTAATTAATAACATGATATCCTCTTATGTGAATCTTCCAGCATGATCCATTTCATTGGAGTATCTCAAATAATGATATTATAGTCAAGGACTTACTCTATTCATCGCCTCTACCTCATGTTATGATCCTTCTGTGAGAAGGTATACATACAACTCAATTTTTCAATGTAAAAAAGAAATCACATTACCATATTGTAGTGTCACTATATCTTTAGTGAGAAGACTGTCGTTGTTAAATCAAGATCATGGGACACGTACTTATGAACATTTGTTATCAACTTACATGAACCATAGAAAATAAAGAAATTCCTATGCATAAAAAACCCATTTATAGTCTCTGATGCATTGGATAACAATATGTACAAGACACCCTCCTCTATGAATTTCAACTTGAGAGTGCTCGTTAATCATTATATTAGCTATTGAAACCATTTTTGTAACCTTTAAACCCACATGAATGTATACCCCTTCAAGATCAAATATACCATTTGTTCTCCAACTCATGATAAATGGGGTGTGAACCTCCAATAGTATGCTACAAACCTAAAGAAACAATAAGGCTTTGTAAAACTCACGGGTGTCTTCCAATAAATAACTTCCTCAACCATCACCGGTTCCACATCTACTAATGTCTCTTAGATGATTTTTCCAATGAAGTGGACCTCTAAAATGCAAACATTGGCACCTAAAGATGTTCCTGTAAATATTCTGATCTTGAAGTGAGTCCAAGTCAATCCTCAGCTATCATGTTTGATCACCTTTAGATGATGAATACACTTGTATTCCAATGATGAAGACCACAATAAAAAAGTCTATGAAAGGATGAAATATTTAATTAAAGAGACCCCCAAACTCCGATGGGGAATTAATAATGCCAAAAAACATCACATTGTACTCATATTAACAATAGATACATCTTATTTTCATCTTCAGTGTATACACACCCATTACTCAAATATAGTGATAGCCATCTTTGTGGTCAATAATCGATAACCATATCTCCAATATAGACTGATCAATTATATTATTAATCCTAGGATTTTTGACACTAATTATTAAAATTCACCAAATAAATGTGTGGATAATCCACACATTACCTAATTCCACACTCTTCCTTATTGGGAAAGTGATCATTGGTTAATGGGGAGGAAACCTATGGTCTAACAAATCCTATATCGTAAAATTCCTCTAGTTTCATCCATAACTCAAAAATATCTATGGGAGTAATTAGATATAAATTTATAGATATAGGATCCTTCTTCGGATAATTATTAATAATAAATTATACCTCTTGGGAGGGAGCTAAACTGAGTACATTCTTTGTGAAATATATGCATGTATTTTTTCACAACTATAAGAAACTAAAAAACTTTAATCGTCCACTTCACCAGGAGTAAAGCTAGAAAACTGGTGGGTAATCAGCTTCACTCATCTATTCCTAAGATCATCCTATTTTAACAAGGTTTCCATTTCACCAATATATGAAAATATGACCCATCTGAAAAGAATACCAACATTATCCTCCTAGAACCAACATTTAATGAATGAAATATAGATTAAAAATACATACTTAAGATTAAGTCATATGGCCCCATTGCTGCTAAATATAGATCAAATTCAAAACTCTAACCTCTATGTGTCAGATCACATATCCATCACATGTTCGAAATCAATGAGCCAACTTCAATCCATGTCTCCAACCACAATGGTTCAGCCGATGGTTCAATTGGAAACATTAACACACTATGTATATAAGTGGAAAGAATGTAATAACTTACCATGTGTCTACTAAAATTGGATCCAAAGTAGAAGGTACACATATCAAATCTCATATCATACATAGAGCCTCAGAGTTATAGGCCTCCATAAATTTTAGCATGCCTTGTCCTTGACCAGTATCTCCCTGATCTTGGTGTGGACCTCCTACAGATGGTGTTGGTAAAAAGTTAAACCTCCAACCTCCTCCTACTAATATGTCTTCCCCTCTTCCACATCATATACAATACAAACTAGTTTCATACCACTATCTCAATCAAGTAATTCCTAAAAACATCTCTTGATTAGATGTACGATAGATTAGACAATCCTGATATAAATTTCACTATCCATTATGGGAGAAACACAATATCTTCCAATATTGATTCAAGACATCCATAGAGCCCAGAACCACTAGCACTCTATCTTGGGATCACATAATAAGTAATATGACACACATGGATCCATGCCACTACCATCATCCACATTCTACTCATTTCTCATATCATAGGATTCCACTATCAGTACCCACTATTGGAGCCTTATCATCTATGAATAACACCTCCAATATTGTCTGATCAAGCACCCTGACATTGGTGAGGATGCAAAGGGATATCACTTATTCCACAATGTCTTGACATAATCCCTACTCAATGTTCTCTGATTTTAACAAAGGATATTGACCAAATATCGATGGAGTATCATAGGAGATTAGTAAACCTCATTGAATCCATTTCCACTGTCAAAGCGAACTTCTGTAGATGCAGAACATATTTAATGTGCACTAGTCACAAGGTGGAAACATAGAAATACTAAATGAAGTAATGTTAATATTATTACTAGGATATAGTCTTGTTTTGTGAATACGTCACTAAGGTCAACCATTTCCTTGTTAATACCTAAATAAGACTCATCATGAAGAACACCATATAGCCTAAAATCATCCTCACTGGGTAAAAAATGTGAGTCACTACATTTAGTTAGTCCATAGCCACCAAGGGGTCTAGCTCGAACCTAATCATGGGAGTTTTTTACCTCTGAATCTTTTCCAGAATAGTCATTGTATGTATATCCTCTGTTGTAATTTCTATCATTAGCTGTTACTCTACAAGTGGTATAATAGATATTAAACCAGTAAGAGATGTTATCTCTAGTAATGGGCCCAATAGTGATACCTCGTAACTCGACCTATCATCCTTGTGATCATGCGGTAGCATATCCTTGCGAGCTATTTTTATAATGTAATCCTAAAATAATAAAAGATATACCATCATAAAAATATTATATATGTGGAGATGACTCAAGAATGACAATGAAAACACAACCCATTCTTATATGATACATGTAACAATTTTTTTCATGGCAATCAATGTTTACATGTACTGAGTCGAATGTAAGGTGATCAATGTCCTGGTTCATGTATACATCATCTAACACACCAACACTACATCCCCTATAATGAAATAAAAATTTTAAATAGGAAAATATTTTCCCCAAAACATAACTCACAAAATAAGGTCTTATGGTTGAATAGTTTCCTTTGAAACAATAATGTCACAACTCGAACAACCAGGGACCGAACAATGACTACCAGAAGCCCACATTGAATAGTCCTTGGGATGTTGACCAGATCTGAATATGCATATCCAACCAATAATAAGAATTATATTAGATCACATTTATACACAAAAATATCTAGGAAGGGGAAATGAAAAAATTTAAACAAATAAAATCAATACATAGATACATCTACCATCCCCCAACCAGTGTATGATAGTGATATACAGATAGGGAAAAATATTTTGAATAAATTCCCAACCAAAAACTGAAAAGGTTCCAACCTACTCCAAGAAGGTGGACTTAAAAAAATACATTCAAAGACACCTTAGTCATAATAGATCAAGCAATACACCAACTACTCTGCATCCTCCTAGGACACCATAAAAAGGTTTATCACCTTTATAACACATAAAAAATGTAGTAATATCCCATATGATGGTGATTATAATAATACCTAGTTGGTCAACCAAAAAACGCTAATCATGAACCACCATGTATTTTTATCTCAATTCATGATATTGCCATCAATGAATCACATAAAAAACTAAGAAATATTCTAAAAGGACACTACACCATGAGGATACCCCAACCAACTACCATCCATAAGATCCTACTCAATGTAATGATTGTTCCATGTGACACCCCTCAACAAAAAATGATATCATAGGAAACAACCAATCAAGAGGTATAGATCATTTGGATCCTCCCATGAAATCCCACTACTCTCAGAAGACCCTGATTAGTAGATATAGGGTCACACCTAGAACCATTGTGGAAAAAATCTAACCTAATAATGATCATCCTATTACATAGAGAATCATATTACAAAGATACCATGAACCCTAATGACACATATTTCTAGATTGAGGATCAAATCCCTTCTCATGTAGGTCATAAGAATTCCACATACCACACCTAGGGTAGAAAAATGATAGATGATTACACACAAGTTTCACAGAGGGATATAACAAACTCTATCGAAGACACATACTATTGATGGGATAATAATTTAGTTATGCATATGAAATGTCTCATTGTTCCATCAATATAATAGGACAATGCAACTCAATTAACCAATACAGTTCAATGATAACAAAATGAATGGTTACAAATACCATTTAAGGGGGTACATGACATGTTCTGGGAGACATAGAATGTCCATCTCTAACCTGGGATTTATTTGTGGTAATGATTCACATGGTATGTATACCACAAAATAAATGATATTTTATTGATGAACATGTATTTTGGAGGTCTCCCAACACCTGATCGTTCTATATGTACTTGTTTTTCTTTCTAGGGTCATGCCTATGTATCGAGCCAAGTACACCTCTCCATTTCTTTGTCCACATAGATAGTATTCCATTGGAATTGTAGTTGTTTTCTTGTATGTTCACTTCTTTATATACACATGAAACTAACAAGAAAGGTTACCACGTAGTGTGGAAGCATCACATATATTGTGATATTGAAATCCAACTGAAGCCCTAGTACCACATCCAGGCAGTATTATATGGTTAGTAATCACGATATTCACAATATACTGATCAGGATTTTCTATACCAATTGGATATTCCTTTCTGTCATCCTTGACATCGCAGGATCATCTTTCCTCATTAAAACATTTATATATGGGGATGTATAAGACTTTCCACCAATATTAGTTTGAATTTCGGTCCTCACTCTACTCAGAAAATCATCTTTTCATCCATTCATCGTCACACATCAAAAAATATGAATATGATAACCTAGAAATTAGTTCCAATCAACCATTGATTATCCCCCACAAATTTTTCACAATGATAATTGAATTGATACTAAATATCACATATAATGTTGATCTGTTTGACCATAGAAAGGTCATTCAATGATCGTATTCCTAGAATTGATCGAACCAGAGGAATAAAATGCATGCAATGAATATGTGAAGAATGTGGAAAGAAAACCAAAAGGTATAGTACGTGAGGAATTAACCTCGTCCTTTTTTAATTCTTCCTCAGTTAATTTTCAAGGAAAATGAAAAATGAAGTTGAATAAATCAAAATGAATATATAAATTTAACCAATTTAATTATATCGATGATGAATGTATCAATTAATTTTTTTGGAATCAGTCTGTGTTTCTATTGGTTTATGAAATGTGATGGAAAATGAAATTTAACATCATAAATATATTTTTTAATTATTTATGTTGGCGTTGTATTTTTTCCAAAGACCAAATTATGAAAAAGGTTATGATGTTCCCATGGTAAAACCCACATTATGAACTCAATGCTACCTTATGATTTTGGATCTTGACACACATTAAGATGTTATTCCAATTTTTTAGTAAAAATGTTCCTACATGTTATTTATTATTATTAATATATCCACATTATTTATTATCGAAACACAAGTCCTCTAAATCCAATGTTGTCTCAGTGCCTGGTCTAGAAAAAATCCAAATAATATCAAAAAATAAATCAATTAAAATCCACATAATTATATAATTGATATAAATTATTCTGATAAATATTGGATAATTAAGATACCACTATAATGAGGCTCTATATTGAGGATGATTTATTGAAATTAGAAGAAATAATTACTTCTATTCATTTGAGGACATGTCCTTTAACTAAGAATGATCTAATTTCCATGTTTGACTTAGTTTTTAATTTCATCCTAATTTATTTATTCTATTTATCGTGATTATCTTTCTATAATTGATCTATGAAAACATTCAGACTATATGTGTACCCATTTGTAGATTTTATTTTATTATTATTTTGTTTCTCATCATGAATATCCCTCCATGTGTTTTTAGGCCATGAAAACTTGTACAAGTACAATTTTCCCTTTTTAGTTCATTTCCCCCATTTATTTTTCCCATTATTCTCCTTTGGGAAATAGGGCTATGGATCAAACATCCTGAGCAGTACATAGCTCTTTAAGACCCTCAAATTCCAAGAACAATCTCATTTGAAAAATTGAATGATGAATAATTAATTTATATAAAGGCCTTGTGGGTTGTGGTGTTAGAATTTATGAACAAGGTTCCATGTAAATAATAGGGGTAATTAGTTTGGTCTATTATGAGTTATACAATGTGTACAATATCATGCAGGAAGAATTAGGATCTAATTTTCAGCCACCAGATCCCGAAGTCGCAGGTTAGAGCATGATACACCCTTTATAATTTCTTGGAGACAATAGCTAAATAAAAAAAAGATGAGCTGGGATGAAAAAAATTATTTTAGTTCTTTTAAAAATATTAATAAACATTGTGTTGTGTGGTGAACACTCAAAATGTTCCCCTTGTGGTTTCATTATTCGGATTATCATAGAATTATAGGTAATACATGACATGTAGTGAGACAACACACAGTGTGACCTTGTTCTATTATCTTTAATGTAATATAAGAGTAAACAGGCATGGGAAGAGCTAGACACATGACATGCACCAAAGTTCACGAACAAAAGAAGACCTACACATACATGGCCAATGAGCATGGGTATAACCTCAAGTGGCTCGATCATGCTCTATAGAAACGATAAATTCTATGTTTCTATATGTTGGTAGTGATCCACATACCAAGGGGGAAATTTCTAGGAGATGATGGAGGACCATATATCGTGTTCCCCTATTTCTCATTGAGAAATTATCAACCTCTCTTATCTCCGCCGTTTTGACTCAGATGTTGGCCGACGAGTATCATAGAAAGATAATATTTCATTATAGTAGTTTATTGTAGCCTCTGTAGAGAAATGAGTTATATTTTATGAGATTTAATGGGTGTGAAGATTATTTATAAGGTGATTCAGAAGTATAGTGATCAGGAAGGATCAGTCCATTTGTACACCCTTACAGATTCGGGTGTGGGACCTCTATCTATTTACTGAGTAGTAACCCTTTATCGGGAGTGGTGTAGGTCCTCTCTACAAGAACTGGTCCCCAAATGTTTCATTATGGAAGGATTCATCTATATTTCTATTTATTACTACTTTGTGATCGATAAATATTTGGGTCATCTATAAAAATAGTGGATCCCCCTAACAGACTAGGGTACATATCTTATATCTACTAAGTGGTGCCACCTATAACAGTAGGTTGATGGTCCCTATCTACTAAGTGGAACCCCAAACCTATAGGGATTATTTTATGTGTCTGATATATATTGATTTTTACCCTTATATAAATTAAGGTGTGGGTTCTCTATCGAATCAGTTAGACACCCAAGAGGAGAAAGTGTAAGCCCTCCTTACAGTTGGCCAAAAATCCTAAAAAAATAGGGTGTGGGTCCTCTGCATAAATATTGTGTCCCCTACACTATGTGTATCGTTGGTTATACATAGTCCATCTACACAGTTACTTATTTGGTTATACACACACCAAAAACTAGTCATCGATGATATACTTCAAGAACTAATAGAAGTCTTATCTAGGGCCATAATGTGAGATAGAGAACACCCATCTCCCTCTATTGGATTTCATTAGTTTGAGAATATATAAATATTCATATCCATGTTATTGTATTCTTAATATATTTATTTTTTATGGAGATGACTTCTATATATCTAATCCAATTGGGTCTCTTATAGATTCTCCTTCACTATTCATGGCATTCTATATGGTATGTATATACTCACACCTACAAGGAACTTTCTTTTATGTTTCTTATCATGGTAAGATAGTGGGAAGGTATTCATGGACTATATATAATATTTGGGATACCTATTGAATCAAAATATATAACATTATTGGATCTAGGAGATCAATATTTGGGATCTCTCAGATATATTAATTTCATGTTTTGTTAATTTGGGATATCTTTCTGGATGGGAGTTTATTTTTCCAAATTAGTTTTATTTTTCAAATTATTAAACTTTTAAACCCTATTGATTTTACATATTCATTGGTTTAACATAGATATTTCATTATATAATTATTATTTTTTCCACTTTTTCATCATGATGTATGGGGGTGTGTGTGTATAGTTACACAAGGATAATACCTTTCACAGAAGATATTCCATTTGGAGCTGATTTAAAATAACTATATTTTTGAGGTGTTATTGGGGGGGGGGGGGTTGTGCCTTGATAACCATTATCTCAGGACATTAAATGTAGGTATCAATGGTTGTTTGATCTTTTGGGTGGTTTTTGTAGTAGTCCACTTACCAATTTTCGGCAGCGATTTAGGGAAACAATGATGAAGTGTCATGAGTGTAGTTATCAATCATGGGAACCATATTTTGGTTTGGTAGTGACAATATTAATTATTTAGGACCTTTATTAATAGTTTTTTAAATCTTTATACCGATAAATTGGTTATAGGGATTAACATTACAGTCATCACATATGATCACATCTTTGGATTTACCTTCATTATTAACATCTCCATTATATATATGTAAGTATTCTCATCCAACTGGGGAATTCCATGATTATATTTTTAGTATGACTCTATTGAAAAATCCAACATTTTTATCGATTTTGGATCAATAATATGATATAATGATTTTATAGAACTGAGTTCGGAATCCATCCCGTGAGATCATTCCTTTTGGTGGACAGGTAGCAGCACCTCCACCTGTGGAGCAACATAACATACTTAGAAGAAAGAAAAAGTATACACATATGATTATATAAATCTATGAGTTATAATAAAAGAGGCCATTGATATCCCAACGTGATATAGTTACCCAGGTAGAAGAGGATTTTATGTAGTTAGTGATCAATGTTTTCATGATTTTATGGAAACTGAAAGATCAAGTAGTTATGTTGGTTGCTACTATTTTCAATAGAGATGATGAGAAATAGGGGATTATTGGTAACATGTTGTATGATTATATGTAACCATTGTGGAATGACTTGTAGATGTGGATTCTTGACAAGTACTACATCTACATTTTGAACTCAGTTAGGATTCCAGATCATCTCATGCTACTGATCGGATGGATGAATGTTGCAGTGTATGTCATGAGGTTCAAAAACCACAATATATACTACCAATATATTATATTGGATGGATATTTATAATAACAGAGGTTTTTAGGGTATATATAGAGATATATGTGCCATTGTGGTATCCCTGTGCATCCCCACATATATCCGGGTGTTGGAGCAAGCACTGCTAATAGAGACCATTCTGGAAGATGGATGGTAGTCAACAAGATCTTGAATTTCACATTATCGTGCTACATCCTCTACAATATCTAAAATGGTCCAATGGATTGGATATTGGTGTAGGATACCTCCCTATGACGAGACCTTGGCTTGTGGTTATGCATTTTAGGGGAAATAAAGATGACCAGATCAACCGGAAGAGGGGCGGTGTTATGCTTGAGATGGTTGATGTCACATGGAACATGTCCTCTTTCCCAATGAAATAATGAATATCTATGGGTAGTGGATGATGCTATAAGATCCTTCAACCACCAATACCAAGTGGCCCATGTCGAGCATAGTTATTTGTTGGTTTGGGCTATAAATAGCTAGAAGTTAAAGTGGAATTTGACCCCACGAAAAATGAGATGATTTGAGGTATGATCAATGTTTATTATACACTTGAGTATGTATTGGATGAATTATTTTTTCCTGATTCATTAATAATATTAATACTTCCATGAGAGTTGGACTTCCTTATTGATATGAAAACATAGAATCTATATTTGAGGTTCCTACTGGAAATGAATCTTTTATATCTTTTATCGTCTATCAGTGAAAGATATCTCTTTGTTTAGGGGGGTTCTCGTTGGTTCCATTTTTTCATCATGATAAAACCATATGACATTATCATTTGGACGTATTTTTCATTCCAATGTATTAGACCAAATTGACTATCACTACAGATGACTACTATTTCATTGCACTATTGAAGAAAATATTCTCTTTATTGGATGACAGAGATATCATGTTATGACGATGGGGAATTGTGATCCGGTTGATGCAACCTATCCCCCATTAGTTGGTATGTTTATTCCTTAGAGCAGTAGGATCTCTAAAAACAAAATTCCTTTATTCATGTTGTATTTTGCATAAATATCCCATACGTATATTTCAAGAGTACCACTACGTCTGGATATGGAGTTTTTTATTGACATGACTATAGGGAATGCTTTGATAAATTTTTCTGTATATCGGATTGCCCTTACTAAGGTCCAAGATTCATGGTTGTAGTTTGGTTACCATCGATTGAAGGGATTCAGTAGGTCCAATGTGTCCCAATTAGATTCTCAAGTTTTGTTTGGGCAAAATAAAGAATGTACCATTATTTTCCTGGATTATCATCACTTCAATAAGGAAACGATAACAAATTGGGTACCATTATTTATTATTTATTACCAATTAGACCATTTAAATGGAAATATGTGGTAATAAAATATTAATCTATGGTTAAACTAAAAACGTTCTAGAATTTATGTGTATGATATTATAAAGTTGAAATTTAGATGCTTATATGGACACTATGAGTTCTCAGTGATGCCCATTGGTGTGAAGAATTCCACCTATGGGTTTATGGACATGATAAACCAGATATTACGCTATACATAGACTAGATTTTGGTTTTAATGATTTATGACATAATCATATACTCTTAAATAGAGGAGGATAATGAAGAGAACATTAGGATGGTCATACAATTTATTTATTAGAACATAATAAAGGGTTTGATTTCTATGTGGTGGTTCTAGATTCAAGAGCTTCACATTATGGGGAATTTCATTTTTGAGCATTATTTAGCCATGGACTTGGTGAAGAATGATGTAGTAATATCATGGAAACCACCCATGAGTGTGCCAGATGAGATGATTTATAATGGTTTCAAAGGGTACCACCATATTTTTGTGTAATAATTTTCTATGATTGTAGCCCCTTTGACTTCCCAAACATTGATGGGGAAAACTTTTAATTAGAGTAATTAGTTCTAGAGGGACAATGGTGTGTAGAGGATGAGACTGACCAATGATCATATTTTTAGACTAATAGACGAGGGCTTGATGTATGTAATATTTTGTGATGCATTGGGATATAGGATAAGTTATGTGTTAAAAGAGTGATAGGTAGTTATCATATACCGATTGAGGTAGTTGAGACTCCATGTTAAAAAGTACAGAAACCACATCTTAGATATAAAATTAGTCATCTTTCTTACGTGAAAATGGTGGAACTATCATTAGGGAGAGTGTTTCGTGGTTTACTTAGAACATAATATTCCGAGTTGTTTCTTCACATAGAAGGAATTGAACATGAGACATCAACACTTGATAGAGATACTATAAAATAATCACCTCGAGATAGACCATCTCCAGGGAATGTAAGTATAGTTCCAAATTCACTTAGCATAAACTCCTAGGATCATTTAGTGTAGGAGGATTCTATGGAATAAAATTCTTTAAAGATAAACCTATTTGAGTAGGGGGGGAAACTTTTCAACTGCAGGTGGTCTTGATTACTCACCTCTTTTAGTGTGTGATAGAATCTCATTTGGGAGATGTCGATCGTACAGACTTCTATGACTATATATCCTCCAGATATTCCATGATATATTTTTATGTTGGGAATCTTGATGTTCCTTTTTAGGGAATGATAGTGTTCCCAATCACAATGTTAGAGGAAGTGATGTGATAGTTCTACACATCTCTTATGGTGGGTTTTCTTAGTGTGGGGAAGAAGTTGTGAGTCCTTCAATAGAAATTTCAAGGGTATAAAATGAGACAGAGTAAGGCTAAGTTCATCTATCATTTCTTCACCTATCAATAGGTTAAGAATAGGAATTATGATGTGGTATATTTTTTGCATTCCCTAGAGATATCAAAGTGTAAATGGTATGTAAATTCCTTTGACATTGTGATAGGGATTCCATGGATAGAAAATTAAAATGATTCCATCTAGGTGATAGTTGACGAACTCATGAATATGTTGCACATCGTTGAAGTCATGGATATGATTTTGGAGAAGTGTTTGGAGAGGATTAATGTTTGAGATATTTTTCAACATCATTGGTTTTCCTTGACTATTGTATTTTAAAGTGATGTGTGCTTCATTTCGTGTTTTTTGTAGAAGCCTATTTGAGGTATTTAGAACCCATATGGGATTTTGTACAACCTTTCACCCCTAAATAGATGAGTATACTAAGAGAGATATCCTAGTGCTGGAATAAATGATTAGGTAATTCATGATACGATTTGATTGGAGTAGATAGTTTCACATTCTATTGGTAAAATTTATGTAAAACATTAGATAACAATCTAAAATCGACACAGAAAAATTCAAGGCATTGTACCATAGACCCTTTCAAAAAACCCTATGTTTGATAGATATTCATGATGCACCACCCTTGGTTCTTTAGATGGTGATGCTGACTATGTAGAAGGTAAAAATCATCAATTACTAGAAAAGGACTTCCCAAAGTATGAAAAAATATTATGAATATTGACAACATAGGCCCTTAGAGTTATAGTAGGGAGACCACATTTTTATCTGAGTCCACCCATTACAATGTTCTCAAAGATTCATCAGGGTACGAAAGCTATACCTAATGATTATCAAGATATTTCTGAACTTATAGAGGATTGGAGAGGTTCATTACCCCAATAGACAACCCCCACAATTAGAGTGGGTAAATTCCACCTTCCATTTATTGCAACTAAGGAGATACATGCATAACCCCATTCACATTAATGATTGGGGTCCGTTGGACATCAAGTAAATATGAACGTTTTCAGATCCTCTAGTAGTGATAAAAAATCAAAATGAGAGGACAATTAATGTATTGAACATTTATCAGTATTATATGTTGTTGTGGCACAAGACCTTGATAGAACGATCCCTAGAGTGGAAGAGGAAGATTATAGCTCAATATCCTAATATTTTTGTTTAGATTTTATTTTAAGGAATGAAAATAATGATGAATGGAATCATATAGAAACCCTATATTTTTCTTCTATGACATTGAAATATATTTACATAGATATATGAATCTATAATATATGATTATGTGTGATTATGTGGAATGACGTACTTGGATGCAATTTTATAAAACAATTTAATATATTTTATGTTATGAACAAGCATTTTCGTAAATAAAATGTAATAAGTTTTAAAAATTATTGGATAAAAAATCTAAAACCAAAATTTTTTGATGAATAAATTGATTTCCCTAGCCCTAACCATAAAAGATTCAGTGTTGTCCTTTTGGAAAAAATCAGTCATGGGTGGGAGAATTTCATTTAATAAAGAGTTAGTTTTTTTATTTTATTAATTTACTTGATTACCATTTAATTGTTAAGTAAATCATTTTCTAGATTATCTAGGGTTATCTGTATAATACCTAAGATAATTTTTAGACATTAAACCACCTTATGTTGTAGGGTCATGAACCAAATATGATGAGACTTTTGATCGAGGTATATCAAGACACAACAAACATAATGATTCTTTCTATGTGTTGGTGAGTTCATTCCCAAATAATGACCGTCCCAATATCCTATTAGGGGTCATAAATTTTTGTTTCTACATTATTTGAACAAACTATTGAGAAGGAAAAACTTTCTATATTTGATATATTTGAATTTTGTGACTATTAATGCTCTAAAGACAATATTTTATTTGATTATTATTTTTTTCTCCATAGGGATATCCTTGCTTGTGTTCATTGTATAATAATATTTTCTAATTAATATTCAAATTGGATTTGGGTGCTTTCATGTATTTGATTCTAGGTGTCATTATCCACTAGGATATAAGTCCATGGATCTACATTTTTTGGTTGTACTAAGCTTGATGAAACCCCTAGAATCATGAAAAAAAATCAGGTGAAAAAAACTAAATGATGGATCAGGAATGGATGCGTATTTCTTATGGGTTAGTAGTAATCAATTTATTAAACAAGGTTACAAATCAATAGATATGTTGATAGTTTTGGAATTGTAATAGTTGTATAAGTCATAGTATATTGTGTGTAAAGAAAAAATATTGTAAATCTATCAAATGGATTATACAAATTGCGAGCCGGAATAAAATACACTATTTCCATATTGATCAGATTCAAGAACAACTAAAATGGACAAAAATATGAAATTTGTGGATGGGTTATATTATTATATAATAACTTGAATATACAATATTTAGTTTGATGAAAACATGTAATATATCCCATAAAGTAGCATAAATATTGTTTTCACCAAAAAATTAGTATTATAGTCCATATTGGACCGCGAGAAGCCATTCAACCTAGTGCTAAATACCCAATTTGTACTCTGGTAGTATGTGGGATTGGGAATATGTAGGATCAATACTTTTATAAAGGTACACTAACATAGGAATACCTACATGGAAATGGTAACATATCCCAATAAGAACATGACGTGGCTCTAGAATGTTGTGTAGACCCTTTACAAGTTGTGTATTCATACACATGAAGTTTGGTCATGTACCATAATAGTGACATCCTAAAGATGCAGTGGGACCACTTTTATTTTGGGTACCCTCACATGATGTGTACACCTTCATTAGTATCCTATCACATATCCTTGGTTTTTACATTAATAATCTCCCTTGAGTAGGACATCTTTAGTGTTTATATGAGTTGAACTGAATAGTTGCCTCTATAGTGGCCATTAAGATATGACATTAGATGTTATGATCAGGAGTAATATTTTAGTGGTTTTTAATAATGAATGTGACGGATAAGGATCATTAGTGTGACCCCCTACTGATGTAATTGTGTGTTGGTCCTTTATCTAGTTACTGTGTAACAGACCCTATCGGGTTGGCTGCGACTCCACATTACACTGAGGGGTGCCACCCTATGGAATTAAGGTGTGGGTATTCTATCTGCTGATTTGTACCCCACAGAAAGATCATGATGAATTTTCCCTATCTAATTAGTGGTAACACACTATGAAATTAGGGTTTTGGTCATTTATATATTGAGTGTTACCCCACTATAAGAATTAGGGTGACAGTTCTTAGTCTAATAAGTGGTACACCTTATTGGAATTAGGGTTTGTTTCCTCTAACAAATTTTATGAACTCTTATATGATATGGAGACTTCCATACATAAACTATGTGGAACCCCCTAACACACAAGGCAACATGTCATCATCTTAAATATTTTGTCCCCTCAACTGTGCAACACAACGGTGAGGCATGGTTGCTCCACATGGTTACTATTATAGATTAAAACATGAGATGCTAAGAAATGATGATAGAAATTTAGAGTTGATAGAACTCATTTCATGGGTTGGGATATGAAATAGAGATCCCCCATATATATTATTTTGTATTCTTTGGGTTATAGACACAGACACACACACAGATATATATATATATATTTATATATATATATATATATATATCCATTTTTATGTTTTTACTATCTTTCAGCGGTTGAGTGGTCTACTCTTAATCTATTCCTATCATGTCCTTTAATTCCTCACCTTCTCCATTAGGGAAATTTATCTGGGTTTTTATATACTCTCCCATGTACAGAATATTCCCACATGTTTCATGTAGTTTTCAAATTACAGATAGGTCATCATTGAATATAGAGGATCATCAAGATACCTAGTTCATTGGACCAGATACAGTGGTAAATCTTGGAGAATCTGAGTTGGCATATCTCAACAATATTACATTCTTTTTTAGGTTGTTACGTCTTTCTAGTTTGGTGTGTATTTTTTTTCTATTTAATTTTATTTAATTTTCGTACTCTTGTAAACTCAAGATATTTTTCATATTCATGGGTAAATCTATATATCACATCTTTTTATTGTTAATACAATGTAATTAGTCAACACATTGGTTAGGTGTCTGCATATAGGTACAATATGAAAAGGTCTCCCAACATACATATGCCTTTCTGTGCTGCTGTCAAGCCCCTTGACAATGGAGGGGGGATTAATGTAGTTTCATCTCTAGCCCAACTGGGTAAGGTCATGACATAATGTTTTCTAAAATTGTGTCACCATATCATATATAAAAGTAACCAAAATCTTGAAATTCAGAGTTAATCTATAATATAAATTGGACTCACTCATAATTATATGATTGGTCCAGCTCCACATGAGTCAAAATAAAAGTCACATCAACTATAGTTTATCTGTGTCTATATTAGAGTCTTCTTTTCATTAAAACATGAGTATCAGTTTCAGACTAATCATGAAAAATACACAAACAAAGACCTCATTATGTTTTGAATAAAATGGAATTATCATCTACTCAATGTTTAGATGATCATTGTTAGGTATTTTTAGAGGAATATCTAGTCATATATCAATATATGGATGAAATTATCTATTGTAACCTAGTCGTAACACCTCAAAATAGGGTCAAGCATTATAGCCACTTAATAGAAATGATTATAATTGGGATATTGTACTAGAATTGTTGATGTATTTATATGTGATGATATCAGGAATGTTAATAATTCATGCCATAGTTCGTTATAAATATCTAATTAGCTACCTTATTTAATACAAAGAAGTAATTTTTTTATTCATATATATTGGGTATACAATTTGTTTCCACACAATTGGAGTCTTAGTATTCTTAGTCTACAAAAATGATATCATAATCTATTTTTGTGGGAAAATCATTCACCACTCCATCAATATACACTGAATAATTAGAAATTATTTTTGATCCACATAACAGTGTCTAATAATTACTCAAGGTAATATTCAAAACGCATCTAACTCCTTAACCCATACATTGGATAAACATTATTGGATATCACTATGTTAGGACTTGACCAACTCGGGAAACACCTAGAATAGTGGTAAAATAATCATGACACCCCATGAACTAATCCAATAGGATATGTGTTGGAGACTACCACTAAGACGGAATATCACAACAATGGGTGGCCTTACTGTGATTATTTTTTATACATTCACTCATCCATGGGAATCAAAACAATGAAGTGTAAATAAAAGTATTCAAAATAACTATTATTTAATGATTTTCATAACCACAATGTATAACCAATTTGAAAAAATAAAAATATATTCAAATCATAAAAGGGTAAAAAATCCAACCATGAAATAAAAGGTGTTACATCCTAACATTATATTAGGTGAAATAGTATCTATTACAAATACCATGTCTATCCACATCCTATAGAAACCATCATCTTGTAATATTAATCCCCAATAACACTAGTCCTAAAAATTTCATTGTCCAACTCTATTTCATATACATATGTCTCAAACCAATATATAAGATCTATTTCACTTTTGAGTATATACAAGCATAGTAGAACAACCGAAAAATTAAATCTATATCAATATAATAATATAGTCATCTTGAAACATCATAAATTTTGGGGAGTAGAACCATATATAATATATTTTTTATAATAGAAACTCTATTTTAGAGAAAGTTTGTATAAAAACCTAATATTTTAAGAATGTTTTCTGAAATAAATTTAATTTTTTTGATAACATTTGTAACATGATGAAAAGTGTTTAGAGTTAACAAGGTATACTATTAAAATATCCTTCTCACTTTGTTTTTTTATTGGGGCGTATGAATAAAACTAAATAAATTCATATTATATATTATTTACATACGTATAAAATGAAATAATCAGTTATCAGTTAATTAGTAATGAATATTATAATATTTTGAAAAAATGAGCTCATTTAATGAAAATTGTATTTATGTGAGAAATGAAATTTTTATCCTAAATAATAAATTAACCATTGTTGTTGAATTATCTTATCTAAATATATTAATTAGATATTCAATCCTTTATTATTATAGTATCTTGTTTTTTATTATGCTTAGGATAATAGTAAATCTTTTTAATTGAAAAAAGTATTTTTTCTTAAAGGCTGATTCAGAAGTGTTTTGCACACTATAATTAAAATTAATTTCTAGCATTTATAGTTAATTAATTTAATAAGATTAATTTCATATTTATAATTAGAATGATCAAATTTGTGAGACTATCATTGTTTAGTTTTTTCAATATGAATATTATGAATGTTAAAATTTCATACCTTGATAATTATTAAATTTGATTGACTTAGACTATAAGTAAGTTATATATTTAGAATTTTTAATCCCAGATTTTATTAGTGGAGGGAAATATACCATTATCATATTATACACTAAATTTATATGTTTAATAGACACATATTGATGATAATGACCAATATAATATTAAAATTAATGAATGTTACAAAATGAAACTCCCAGTTTAATATCACATATAAGCCCACATAAGGGAAAATAATATTTTAAAGTAATATTATATTATTTTTTGATATTAATGATATTAAATTACAAGTAAAATTTTATTTTTATATTTTATATTTTTTTAAATGATCTTAATTTCTTATGAAACAAAAATTTAGTATTTCAGTAATTAATTAAACATATAATATATGATTTTAAAAATATTAAATGTGAAATAATTTGAAATAGATTATGTATACTAAAAATTTTATATATCTATATGAAATATTATAGAGGTTTTATATAATTATATTATTATTAGACATTGACATGATGAATTTAATGTAAAATTCAATGAATTGTGTTTAATGTAAAATTAATGTTATTTTTATAATAAATAATATTATAGTAAATGATATAAATTCTTAAATATCATAGATTCATCCAAATTATTTTTATATGAATTCAAAAAACAACCATAGTTCATAAAATGTTTTATTTGATTTTTATAATTTATTTATTAACTATTAATGAGTAGAAATCATTAATTTTAAAATTATTGTCAAAATGTTTAACGAAGGGATAAAATGATAAATGTGAAAATGTGATCCAAAATGCCCAAATTTTATTGTATTAGAGGATTCATTCTCATGATAATATTAACATGGAATGTTATAATTATTTAACCCATGGATATCAAAATTATTTTATATTATTTAAATATTTTATGAAATTTAAATAGTGGGCTTCCCATCAATTATAAAAATAACACCCTTTTTGTTCCCTTATTCACAAAAATTTGAGACATATATCTCAAAAAAGACATAAAAATTAATTTTATTCATTTTACTAAAAACATTACAGTGGATATTTTAATTATAATACTCTAACCCTAGGGCCCTTTGGATAATATCTAATGGGGTCATTTTAATGAATTGGATATTGTATTAACCCATCATGATCTTTTAAATTAATTTATTAACACATGTAAATGTATTATATTGTTAATTAAATAATAAATTAAGCTTCCTAAATATACAAAAATATTATTATGTGTTTGAAAACACAATTATACAACATATTTCCCATGAAATAAGAAGTAAATATATTTCACATGTATATATAAGGATTATTGTCTGCATGTAGCAATATAATTCATTATTAGTCACTAACATTAATGGATGGTTATCACTATATAATTACTATATATATATATGATATTTAAGATAGAATTATATGTATTCAATGATAATATCATTTCTACCTTCTTAGAATCCAATCTATTTGGAAACGATAACATGGCTTGTGCTTATATGTGGACTACCCCCTCCAAGAAGTGATGCAATTCATTTTTCCTTTATATTTTACATGGATGATAATGTCGATCCAATTTATGAATATTTATGATATAACTTATATAATATATTCACTATATTTTTGATTTAGTATTTATCTTTCTTTATTTGCATTCATCTAAAAATGAAATGAATGTTCATGTGTACATTGGCTTACCATTACCTTAATCAGTGTAATCCATTTTTCATTCCATAAATTGTATCTATGATTAAAAAAATCAAAATATAATAAATATATATGATATCTATAACATGAATTACATATAGATATAATGTAACAATGATCAACTAACAAGGACAGAATATAACAAACTAAAAGATGTATTAAAAAGGAAATAATTATCACATAAAATAATGATTTTAATAATGAATTTTTAATAAAAAATAAATATAAAGTCAAAATTTTATAATATATGGTCTGATATAAATACATATGAATATGATTATGAAATATATGTATAATAAATATATATTATAAGTAGGTTTGGAAATATGTGAAGGTTTTCGGACATAATGTAACAGTTTTTATGTTACAACCTCATTTCTTATAAATACTTTTTATGATAATGTTTTTTTGAAGAATTCACATGATATACCACACATGGTACTAATTAGTTTCCTTCACAATTTTTTACCTATTTAATGTATTCATTTTTTTCCACATTAAAAATATAAGAAGTAAAATAGTAGAATAATTGTTCTTAAGTAAAATTGACATCATTTCTATCTTCAATCGAGATATTTTTCCCCATATCCATGTTTTCTAAATTTTAATAATTTTTCACCCTTCTCCAATATTTTTTCTGAAATTTATATAAATTCATTATTTTATAATACATTGTTTCAAAGGAGTATTTTTTTCTTTTTTTTGAACATGGTATATTTTTACATCATTACAAAAGAATAAAAGGAATGATATCTTTTATCATATAAAAAATTAACTAACTTTATGGGAATCATTGAAACTCATGTTTATTATGCATACTTTACATTTTCCCTGGTTTTATTAAATGAATAGCATCCAATTTTGTTTTAAATTATTTATATTTAAGGCTATTTTTTTTCAAAAAGATATTTTTATTTTCCTCATTAATGATTTAATGGAATTTTTATGCTATTTCTATTCATAAAAATCATAATTTTATGGTCTATATGAAAATAAAGGGATATTATCCAAGGATACCATCCTTATTCATTTTTTGACAATTTATGATTATTATGACATGATATTTATGAAACCAATTATATTTACTAGTGTTATACTTTGATGAAATGATTAAAATATTATGAAACCAATTTCTTTCCTATTAGTCATGAAATGATTATATTTATCTAGAATCCATTTTTTTCTGATTCTGATAATATTAATGGTTTACAATCTTTTCGATCACATATATATGAATTTTATTATGTGATAGGGCAACATATATCTCTCTCAAATGCATTGGATAATGATTGATATCTCATGAGATAGATAGGGATGAAGTGTGGATAGAACAATATATATTAAGGGTATTTTTACAATATGAATTTGTTGTGAGTGTACATTGACTACTATAATGGTCTAAAATGTGATCCCATTCCATTATGACTATATTTGAATAGGGACATAATTATTCTGGATATGATTTCAAATTTTTATGTTTATAACCATATGACATTTCATATGACATTATTATCCTCTTGTGGCTCATGTTTATTGATTCCATTATTATTAACGTATGATAATCATACATTATTTATTCCATAGCATATGATTATGATTAGTGAAATAGAGGGGGTGGGCTAGTCTGAGTATCATAAGAGGGGGTGAACTGATCACCCAATAAAATATCTATTTAAAATAGATTAATTTGAAATCCACCCAATTCATATAAAACAGAATAGATAATAAATATATCTTATTGTTATAATTTCATATGATTCAAATTTTTTCTTACATATTTATAAACTATTGTTTGAATAAAATATAATACTATCTAGTATTTGAAACCAATTACAAAAATATAATCTTATAAAATCACTAATAATGATTAATTATCAAAGTATTTTATTCATTAAAAGAATTTTTGTTTTATAAGATTAAATAATTTAAACAATATCAAAAAGAATAAATCGGATAGAAGGAGTTTATTATAAAGATGAGTCATTCTCTTATCCATAGTGCGAGCACCCACTAGAAAGCATCTTATATAAAATAAAAAAGTTTATCCACAACCTTGATAAATTTTTACTATATTTTACAAACTATTTAGCTCACAAAAGACATCTTCCACTTTAATCAAGATGATTAGAAACAAAATAGTCATATAAGGACCTCTAACACTGTTATCAATGGGTAAACATGTGAAATAATAGTAAATAGAAGATATCATGTATCTTCCATTTCATCAATGGAGATAGTGATCATTTGATATAACAAATTATGCAAAGACACAACTCAATATTTTAGAATAAATAAATAGAATTGAGGAGTTTAAATGTGTAAGGATATAAATTCTCTAT
Organism: Viscum album; assembly: GCA_963277665.1. NCBI lineage: Eukaryota > Viridiplantae > Streptophyta > Magnoliopsida > Santalales > Viscaceae > Viscum > Viscum album. Next base: position 1,725,646,254 of record OY728119.1, on the reverse strand, counting down.
TCGTTTATGTGTTATTTATATCCATTGGAATGAGTTCGGTAAAGAATTTTGAGTCGATATATCTTGAAATATTTAGTAGAAAATAGTTTCATAGACTCTTATAGTCTTAATAGGAGGACTGTAGTATATGTGTTTGACATTTATATTTCACGATTGAGAATTTTTTTGGATGTAGTAGTTCAAATCATCATATATATATGTGTTCTATAAGAATTGACTCTATGTTCAATATCACTCAACATCACATTAGCATTTTATTCTCTTTTTTCTGAATTAGGATATCTGGTTCTCTTTTTATTAGTAGAACCCATAATATCTAGCTCTTTTCTGCTTCCTTGTATTACATTTCTGAAATATTATATAATGTGTTATATAAAAAATTTAAAAGGGAATCATTAAAATATTAATCAATATTTACATAAATAATATTTCTATATCAAAGTATATAAATGAAAATATTTAGTTTATAAATAGTGGCAGTGAGTCCTAGAATGGTGACACAATGATGCAGTGGTCTTGTAGTCTGGTGACATATCATTCTTGTGATTTATCAGGGTATCTCACCTGGTGGTGTCTAATATTTATAGTATTAAAAAACTATTGTCTTGTACATATAAAAAATTTCATGTCTCATTTGCTTTGCATCATCAAATGGTAGGCTAGTCATGAGGTCTCTCGTCTAATAGTAGGTTATTATGGCGGTGCCTCAGAAAATTTTAATTTTACATCCTAGTGGCATGAAATCCCAATGGTGATATATAGTGGTGGTGTCTCAGGTATAATTGTTTTCTCTACTTATGGTGTTTCATGAACAATCGGTGACTCATAAATGATTTTTTCAGTATCAATGATGCCTCTGCTTGGTGGTGAGTCAATCTTCATGGATACTCATCCTCAATAGTGTCTCAAATACATCAGTGACGTATAGTTAGAAAATTATTTCTCCTGTAATAGATTATTATACACATACAAAAAACCTGAAACTAATTAGTATCCTTAGAATCAAAATTTTGTAATAATTAAATTTTAGATGTCAAAAATATCCCCCTTTTGATTATCACAAATTATGGACATAAATATATCATAAAATTAAAACATGACATCAAAGGTAATATCAAAAATAAAAATTATGAATTCTCATTCACTGTATTCTCGTAGGGTATAAAAGAAAACTAATAATAAAATAATGTTTATTATCCTGTATCAAAGGTAAAATCATAAAAAATAAAGAATAAAAATTTAGAGGGTATCAATGATAATAAAAAATTTTAGGTTATGATTTATAATGAAAATATTCCATAATAACTACCGAAATGGAAATTCCATTGTTTTTTACCCAAATAAATATAATAAAAATGTAATGAGATGCATAATATAATAGTGAATTTAGTAAAAATATTAATTAAAAAGAAAGAATTATAGATTAGTTTTATCAATAATAATGTAGAAAGAGTCAACTAAAACCTCAATAAAAAAGTGTAGTCCCATAAAAAATTAATACACAAACATAGTCAAGGTTAGGTAGAACAATCCATCATTGATTTCCCTTAAGTTGGGATTTATCTTTATCTGATGTAGCAAGATATAATGACTCTACCAAAAATGTTACTTTGAACACCAGTTGGAAGTCTAGTGATAGGATGAGAAGCATGATATTCCAAAAAAATAATAGGTCTGGGCTATCTCAGGGCCTATGTTGGAGGAACCAGAAAAGGTTGTAATAGAGCAGGAAAAGGGGTATGAGGATCCTTAGTAACTCATATTCTGAAAGATAGATGTGGAATGATAGGAATGGCTTCCTAAGTGACAATTCTAGTGCCCCCAAATAAGAATAAATTATTCAATATGTTGATGAAATCAATAATGATCTATCCACCTCATTCCATTAAACAAATTAATTCTTAATTTTCCTCCATAAATATATTTAAAACTTGATTAATCTCCTTCAACATCAATTATTTCCCTTTAAATTATTGAGTTACTAGTTGAATCCATAGAATATCATTGAAATTTTTTATTATTTCATCAATTTAATATTTGAAATAAATCTAGGAGAGTTAGTATTTAATGGATTTATTTGTTTTACATGGAAATATTTTATATCCTTAGCATATGATCTAATCATATTAAATGCACTGCCACTATTATATTTTATTTGACTCAAATTTTCATGCGGATCATCAGGAATAACACATAAATCATTGGATAATGTAGTATGAAATTCTTCTATAAAAGTAGAACTGACAACCAAAACAAAAAAAAAAACTAGAAGAAGATAAGAAGTATAATTAGTATCCATTTTGGTAATAATTTCAATAATTTCAAATAAAGAATGACTAATAACTTTAATTTTAAACTTAATGTTTTCCCTTATACCCTCATAGACTCAATATCACCATAGATATTCTTATATTATATCTCATCCTCTTTGACGAGATGAATTATTTTAGGTTGAATACGTTGAATCACCAATGCATAGAGATATCTAGAATCATTCAAACTAATCTTGGTTATAATTGGGCATTGATTTATCAAACATATGACATAATATAGAAGTAAAGTTTTACCAAAAATATATAGGACACTCCTGGTGACAACACCAATTAGAATAGTAGGAAGAGTAAAATCATGTTCAGATACATGAGCTCTAACATCCAAAAGTTTTTCTATCAACCCCTCAAAAACAACATGATATATCACAGATCCCTTAGGATCTCTTTCATATCGAACCTCAAGTAAACCATCCACATGTAGAAACCATACACCTATTGAGAATTTACCCTACTATTCAAACATGGAATCAATCCAAAAATCATAATATTCAACAAAAAATGTTGTTGTGACATGAGGTACAAAAACAACATCATGGATCTCATCATATTTTTGAACAAATATGGTCAATGAAACTACACTACACAGATTTCCATATAAATATTTATTAGTAGTAGGTCCATATATGATATAAAAATTATTTTATGAACAAAAAAATGAATTCACCATTAACATTCCAATCCACGTGAAAATCATGATGATCTACACCAATCAGTTGTTCATTATGATATTATTCTTCAATAAGGTATTATTATTCTGTTCAAATACATATTGTTTTACAATAGAAGTAACACACATATTCTCAACAATAACATAACCAGAAACTATATGTTCATCACCAATTGAATGTGATTCAGTTCCTTCAGCAGAATTATTATCTTGATAAAATACATATTATAGGGATTACTCTCCTTAAAAAAATGCATCATTATTATTAATGTTTGGGTCCACATTCCCAGAAAAATATGGCTTCTCCATAGAAACACATGGTTATGTTTGAAGCTTTGGTGGAATATATAAATCTCTCCATATTATTTTTTGAAATGTTTCACTAGGTCCTGAATCATCGTTATATTCTAAACCATAATTACAATTTTTTTCACTTATATTTCTATTTACACTATCATTTCAATTTCCATTATCATATTATTCATCATAATCATCATTATAATTTTAGGAATTATTTTTTGAAATGATTTTAAATTTATCTTCCTTAGTAACCCCAGTATCTGTTTCTTTCCGCATAAAAAATATTCTCTTTTTTGAATCCTCGTTGGTGGGTGAGGATCTATATAAAAAATGGGTAAATATTTTGGAGATAAATCTGGGTAACTTCCATCCTTGAAAAGATTATATTCTTCTCATATATTTGAGGTTAAAACCTCTTCATGATCAGAATATACAATGACCACATCATGTTCAAGACTAGGGTGAAGATATCCCTTTGAATTATCACATGATCCATTGGATAAAAATCAACACACAACATGTCATTATCATCTACACACTACTTCGTTGAGGTATTCTAAGTGATATTTATCTTTTAGTACATTTATTTTGAAATTAAAAAACCACCATAGTCAATAATTTTTTCATCATTATCTAAAAAATGTACATTATACTTTACCAGAATCGGCAAAATCATTGGATAAATAAAAGAGGTAGGAATAATCATCATAGATAACTTTAGAAAAATAAACATAACTAGATTGATCATAAGTCCTAGGATATTATGACTAATAAAGTAGTCATATTGGTATCTAAAGGTGTAAAAACCACTTTCCATGAGAAAGAGAATCTGTTTAATGAATTTAGAGAGTAGTCTAAAATCCCTATAAAATCCTGAGGCAACTAGCCTTATAATGGTTCTGTCACTTATTATCACATCATGTGATTTTTCATAAATTAAAAAGTCACATTACTCAGGAATATATCTCTCATATGCATTAGAAAATACATTATGAAGAACTCCTAATAATTTGGGAAATTTTTTTAAGGAATATATTATTATGTGACCATTATGTCTTGACCAAATGCCAAAAAATTCTTCATCATTAAAATTAAACTCAACATATTAGAAAAACATAAATAATAATATTGGATAAAAGGCCCCTTTTGTCAATAGAACAATTTTCACCAGCCTCGAAATTGATGAAAATCTATCACCAATGACTTAATATATAACATTAATTTGGACTAAACATCACTTTCAGCAATTAAGACATGGTATGGATGATTGAGATGGAATGTTTCAAAATGATAATGTTCAGTGGACGTTCTCTTCTCTTTCTCAGCTGGTATTGATATTTCTAGAAAATTCCTAGGAGGTTTCTTCATTGTTGACATATAGATCATTTAAAAAATACTGATCAAATTATAAATTAAAAAGGTCTGTATGGTGAAGGGTTTCAAGGGGCATGAGATAGAACAAAGATAGTGTAAATATCTGTTATAAATAGTCACGATTTTTGTTTTATCATTTGCGATTTAGGTAGTAAAAAAATAATTAATATGTGATGTAGAATCTGAGAAAATATATATATCCTTTTACAGAAATAATATGAAATGTGAGTACATAAAAATGTGGTTCAAATAATGTCAATGAATAAAAAATTATGAAATACATGAAACTAACGGCATGTGAAGCCAATGGTGTGTCGACTACATCTATGAGACAAATATGGCAAGATAGACATCACGATGTGTCAACTACAATTGTGTCACAATCATCAATGAAGAACCATCCCAATGGTGGGACACACAAATATTGTGCCATTAAATTGTAATATTAATAGAATATTTAACATAATTAAAATTTATCATTCTTAATTTATGATTGATAAGGTTCATTCTCTTAGAATATTATGAACTTGTAAAAATATCACCTAACTGATGTTCTCTCCCACTAAATGCAGGATTGGTATCTCCTTTTCTAAAATGGTATCTAAAAAAGTGATGTCTTATATAAATGTTATTTGTTCTAAGATGTGATACTGTATTCATATAGATTCTTATTGGACTTGTGTAGTCACTGTGTCTGGGTATATATTGGAATTTCTCTCCATATTCTAGTATAGTGTGTTTCATCCATAATATTTGTGCATAAAAATATCTAGCTACTATATATTCAGATTAAAACTTAGATAATCAAACAAAATACTATTTTTAGTATGCCATCAATCAAGATATATTCTTAAAATGTGAAATATTATATATTTTTCTTTTCTATATATCTTAATCTATCCAAATTATAAAAATAATAACTAATAAGTAGAATTCATAAACTGTAGGGTAAAATATTATTAAATTGGTTATTTACATTATGTCATTTAAAACTCTTTTTACAGTTTTTAAGTGCATCCGTTATAGATTTTCAAGGAAATGAGCACACATACACACACTAAACATTATATCAGGTCAAATAGAAGTTAAATAGAGATGAATTCAAATAATACCTCAAAAATTGGTTTAAACCACTTTTTTCCAATCATTATGGAGATCTAATATAGATGTGCTACCCATAAGAGTATCATAACACATAGTTATATACAAGATAAAATATTTTTGAATATATTTTTTATATTTTCATTGATTAAAAATAATTCCTTATTTATTTTGAAAAATAAGAAATCTAAGAATGAATTTGAGTTCACCTATTAAATTTATATAAAATTAATTTTTCATGAATATTTAAAAATAATTACACATAAAATTTTATAATGATCCAAAATAATATCATAAAAATATATTTTTACAACTAAAAAATAATTTGAAATCCTTTTTATAAAAATATTATGGTCATCTATACCATTTGAAAAACCTTTGGAAATATGAAAATTGTTGATCATATCATATCAGGATATGAGAGACTAGTTTGAACCATATAATGATTAATTTAATTTATAAACATGATTGAAAATATGTGGATTTTGAAAACAAGTTTTTCATTTAAAAAATCATCAACTATACAACCATTCATGAATTCACTCTTAACATCCATTTAATAATTCTTAAAATATAGGATTGATTCATTGGAAATCAGTATTCTTATAGACTCATGTCTGAGAAAAGGTGATAAGTTTCCCATATATTTTATTCATTATTATATAATATAACCGTGTAAAACATGTTTATAATTGTTTCTAACTATAGTGCATGATTCATGAACCATATTACAAAACACCGATTTAGAGGAAATAGTAATGGTGTCTTTGGGACTATATAGAAGTTCCCATTCTTTTTCTACGTTAAAATGGATTTTATTTTCATCACCATGAATTCATCATTAATAGATTCATTTATGTATTTATGTTCATGTTGAGATAAGAATTCTTTATGTTCAGCATAATTTCTAAGAGAATATTCTTTTTTAGTTCCTCTATGTATGATTCCTACAACATCAAATATGAGGTGGTTCTTAGGATTAATAAGTGTTTGTGAGAAATATAGATTGATTACTTCTGGTACTATATGTTCAGGTTTAGGATTCTTTTGAAATTCATCAGATCAAGATGAAATTTATGGTTTTTTGACAGTTTAATACAATGGTTTATAATTTAATTTCAAAGAATAAAAATCACCATCATGGTTTTATTGGTAGGTCTTAGATTCTTTTAAATTAGTTTCTTCAAATTTCACATGATGTTATTCCTTCCATAATTTCATTTATCTTATTAATAACACTATAAGCGTTACTAGATATTGAATATCCATACTAATTTATTTCATCACATTTGGGATCAAATTTTTTCAAATGATCATTACTGTTATGAATAATGAATTTTCCACCCAAAACTCTAATGTAATTAAACTTAGGTTTCCTAATGATACAATGTTCATAAGAAAAATTCTTAAGGATAAGTCTGATAAAGACTCTATTTATGATAAAACAGGCTATTTTGATCACTACGTCCCAATAATAATAATGTAGTTCATACTCATTTAACACGGTCTGTGATAACTCGGGTATAATAATTTTTCTTATTTATACAACTCTAATTTTTTGTGTGGTCCAAGGATTATATAAGTTATGAGTGTAACCATTTTGTGGGAAAAAATATTCAATTTATTGATTCTCAATGTCCCATACATGGTCCCTTTTTATGGTATTAATTCTATGTCAACTATGTTTTTCTAAAAACATGCATAATGGTTAAAGTAATAGAATGATTCATTTTTTTGAGCTTGAAAGTGGATATAAATATTCCTTGAATGATCTTTTACAAAAACATAGATATAGTTCAGTCTATTTAAACTATAATCTCTAGAAGGTTCAAACAAATCCATGTGTACCAACATGAGAGGATGAGATGTTGACACTTCATTATTTAATTCAAAAAAAATTATGATGTCTCCCTTTTTTGAAGGGGTTACAAACATTATCATTTGGGTACTCATGTTTACGTAGATACCTAACTAACCCTATTATAATTAGCCCCCAATGTTAGTGAGTGTTTTATTCTCCCAGTCTCATATTAAAAAAAGAATATTATTTATGAAATGTCCATATGAAAAAATAATTTTCGAGAAACTCATGACTTAAAATCAATAGAATAAACTATATCATTTCATAATGTTGTAACAACTAAAACTATGTTTGGATATGTCTTAGTAAAATAAAAGAAATGATACCCTAATTCATTAATGAAAATAAAAGAAAAGAAATGATATTTATTTCACTACATTTTGTTTTCATGTGAACTGTAGTTAAGAAAAGAAATGATTACCATTTCTCTCCCTCAAGTTTGGTGACAATTTTAAAAAGAATTTAAAAGAATCTGTTTAGGTGAAATTGACACAAATAACCATTGTTAAACAATAACACATACACAAATGATTAAAGGATATGTTTATCCTATATCCAAAACAATCACAAATTAGATCCCACAGACAACACACCCACCACCATGTCTACTTAATTTTAACAATTTATGTTAAAATGACACAAGAAACCATTTAAAACAAATTTATTTATGTTACCTTTTTTATAAAAAATCAAAAAACAAAAATATTTATTTTGAACAATCATTATTTTTCATATCACCATAATTTGGAATATATTAAAATTGGAATTTGTATTAATAAAAATATTTATTTTATTAAAAATTAAAAAGAGATAATCAAAAATATTTATATAATTTATTATTTCAAAAATATTAATTCAAGGAAATCAAAATCATAATTAAAAATGTATTCATATTTTATAATTATTAATTAAAAATAATTATTTAAAAATAATTACAAATTCAAAATGATTACTTATTTAAAAAAGTTATTAAATCAAAATTATTAATTCAAAATATTTATTAATTCTAAATTAGTAATACATTATTTTTTTAAAATATTAATATTTTTAATTATTTTTATAAATAATAAATTATATATATAACATAATGATATATTTTTATAATCTATTATAAATTATATAAACTCGTGATTAATATTTATACTATTCATATTTTACTTTTCATCATTCTAATCACCATTTTACATGTATAAACATATATACTAATCAAATAATTTCATCAAAATTAAAATATAATATTTGTTTTTTTATTTTGATAATTAATTTATCTAACACATAATTGAAAATTTAATAAATATTGGAGTTCAACCTATTGAAATTAAATAACTAATATTTTATGCAAAAAATTAATTTTCTCCTCTATAATGTATTTCATTTTATTTAATATTATTTATAAAAATATCTTTACAATATTAATATTATATATTAAATAATAATACAATATTTATTTTATAAATTTGATAAATTAATATAAACAGCTAATCATATTAAAAAAATAATATTAATTTTAAAATTTTATTTAATAATTAATTTATATTATTCACCTCATTGTGATGAAAAATATGAAAGAGAATGCAGCCTCATTTATGAATGGGAATGGAACTGAAAATATCAGCAAAGAATATCTTCACCTTCTGAGTGACCAGACGATGTCAGGATGAAGGGGAATGATGCGGTAGTGTAAGAAAATAAAAGTCCTGAACCACTAATTTATATATAAATCGATGAATATAATTGGAAATCAAAATAATAATTCCACATGTCGTTGGATATAAATACGAATCGTCTTAATTTTAAGATGGTTCAAAATCTAAAGAAATCCATGATGGGTGGGAAGTGCGTTTCTACCCATTTCCACCACTTGCATTTATCTCCTTTCTATTATCCTCACCAAACATTACATATCGATATCAATCTACCTGATTCATTTCATTTCCTCCTAAATGGTCTGTGAAAAATGAGATATAATTCATTTTTTGAACCATAAATATTTTACAGTTCATTATGAAATATAAAATAAAATACCACATTACATAATTTCTAAATAATAAAAATATTATATTTCAAACCATCATCAAATAATAAATTATAAATCAACACATAATTTTAATTACCAATTTGTCCATGTTTTATGGTTTTCCCTATTGTATTGTCACCAATGGTGACATGACTGCAGTCATCCATAAAAAGGCTATATACTAATGAATAATTTCATATCATATGTATTGATCACACACTGTACAAGTACCATATACCTCTCTATGAGTTCATCAAATAGTGTCCAAAAAAACAAAATTTATGAATGAAATGAGTTTGGTACCCACGTAGATTTGGGTCTAGAGATATTAGTATTAAAATAATAATAACTCAAATCATCTTAAAGGGATTTCTCTATATATTGATGTTTTTTTAGATCACAATATTACTAGTTACCTTATAAAAATAATTTTTATAAGATCATTACCATTTTAACATAGGGATAAAATTGCTAGTTGTTCCTCCCCTCTATATAGGTTGGCATCCGATTATAATTACATACATAGGTTCACATTTATTACCAAAAATAAAATTAATATTCTATTTGACAGTTGAAAAACTTTCTAGGTCATTATTTAGTGACATTTTTTAATTTTTATGTTATCTATTTTCTTTGACATGTTAAGATTTTTTTCTATTATTCAACAGACAGTTAATATTTTCAAGCTAATGTCAAATCATTCTGTGTATTGAGAGTTTTCTACTTTTCCATTTGTTCATAATGTTCATCATATAACATAATGAAATATTAAAAAAATCATTAGGCTTGTCATCGACACAAAAGTTCATTTTTAGAATTTTTAAAATAGAACATAGATGAAACATTAGGAATAATAGGTAAAATAGATTCAATATGTACCTTTGAAATTTTGAACATAAAGCACATGTTTTCTCTATGTCTTCCCTCCATGTGATAAACCTGAATCATTAGAGATATCATCCAAATATTCTCCTTGTGGATTTCATTGCATTCTATATATTCTTTATTTATCCTCATATTTATTCTTTAATTTGATCATTGCATATTATTCATTGAAATTTCATTACCTATTCCACTCATAGAAGAAAATAAAATTTACATATTCCATTCGATATTTGTTTTATGTTCATTTGAAGTCATATTTTTCTTTTTTCTCACAGTTCTTATAAAAAAATTATCTTCCAACAGAACATCTAAAAACACTTATGTAGATGATCAATATTCTCATAACTATATTGTGGAGATTAAACATCACATGAACTTACTACATGGAAATTTACCTTTTATTTTTCACTTCTATTTATAAGTAGTATTCTTGATCAATACACAATTTCTTTTATACAATTCATACTCTAATAGGATTACCTTTATCTCTAATTCACAAAACATAAGCATACTAATAATCTCTTTTATCATCATATTGAGAATAACATAAGACTCTCTAATGGATAAAGATATTAATCTCCATATTTCAGTAATGAATATAAACAGTCGCATGATATGATCCATGATAAAAATAGGATTTCAAACAATTATATTTTCTTGAAAAATTTCATTAAACATAATGTACATGTAATAAATAGATTTATCAGGATTAATTTTAAAGTAATCATATTTAGTATTATATTTGTTGTGTCTCATCTCTATCACATTTTAAGTTTCCTCATAAAATATTAAAAAAGTATCCTAAATTCATAAGTACTTTTACATGTATTAATTATTTTAAAATATTCATCACCTAGTATCCACTAAAGAGAATTCATATATTTACAATTACTATTGAAATCATGCATTGTAGCATCATCATAGAATTTCCTATTAGATCTATAAATATCATATTCATATTAAAATGTAGAAAAGTATCAAAAAAATTTATATCTAGATACATTTTCATCAAAACTTTCCATTTAGAATTGATATATATTTCAAATAAGGTGGCTACGTCTTTTGAAGAACATTTTGGAATATAATTTTTTTAATGAAATAAATAAAAAAATAAAAAAAATTTAAGATCATTATATATTAAATAAAACCACATTTAAAAATAAATGCAAAACATTAGATCAAAAGAATAAATTCACTTTGACAGAATTTCTTTGGTGTGAGTATCTCAAGAGGGAGGGGCTTGAATTGAGTGTCCAATATAATTTGAATTCAGATTTTTTTTAATTTTAAATCCCCCATTGATGTAAAATTTCCTGGTTAATCAATATAGCATATCATTATTATTTAAAATCATTCAAAATGTTACATAAATATTTATTTATTCTCAAGTAATTAATATAAAATATAAATTAGTCATTTGAAATAAATTTACATAGTTAAAATAATATTGAAAAATAAATAATAACTATAAGTTTATTACATTTTTTTGGTTAAAAAATATTCATATTCAAAAGCAGAAAAAATGTGAAAACTAATAATTATAGAAGTATGAATCAACTTGTTCAGTCTCAATATGATACATAGTTCTATCCAAATAATGATAACCCAACACTAGGTAGTTTTTATTAAATAAACATGTTGATCCTAAACAGGTCATGTTTTATAAAATTTTACAACCCTTCCAAGTCACACACAACATCTTCCACTATTACCCATGGGATAATAAACAAATAGGACACATAGGTACCTCTACATATTTTATTTGTGGGAGTACATTTTTAAGAACTATAGATAGAAGATATAATTTATCTTTCATTTTAGCACTGGAGAATGTGTGCATGTGATAAAATAGATAATGCACACACGCTCCTCAATATGTATGAGTAAATAAACAATATCTACAAAAAATAAAATTATATGGTTAGAAATTAATGGTCTACTGTAGTTCCACACATGACTCTTTGAAAACATTTAAAAATGATTCATGAGTTTATTAATCTTGAAATATTCATAATAACACAGTTTCACAACCTATTATATTCATTACTAAAGTAATGTATTAGATATGTAGAATAATTGGCTTGCTCAACAGATTGTTTTTCAGAATTTATCCATTCAAATCATCATCTCTACATGAATTCTATATGTACAGGCTCCAACATACAATCTATCCTATTCTCATGATAATTCTATTCTTTTTAATTCCATGAGAAAGTATTATTTTATTTTTATTATCATCAACATGAATATTTATATCATATATTCTAATTGTACTATATGAGTGACATCAATTTCAGTGTGTTATGTTGAACCTGTAATAGAAAATCTTTAAATTAAATATTCTTAATAACTAAAATTATATAAAAATTAAAAAATATTTAAATGAAAATATTATGATTAGAAATAGTGGTAGGGAATCGAAGAACAATGACTTAATGAGGGATCTATCTTATAGTCTAGAAGCTTCTCATTATAGTAGTGACTTAGGCTCTCAGGGTGATGGTGTCTCATATTGGTTGTATGAAATTGGAGGTGTTAACTAATTATCCTAATATCATGTCTAGTTAGAAGTGTCTTATCTTACGTTAGGTCATTCTGGAAGTGTCCCATTTGATGGCCAGTCCATCTATTAGTGTCTCACAGTTTTTTCAAATTTACATCATATTATTATGACATCATCACTATAATATATCATATTCATCTCTCAAGAATAGTTAAAATTTTATGTTTATGGTGATTCATTACCAACTAGTGACTAATATGTAATGGTGTCAGTATTTATGGTTTGTATGTTGGGTGGTTATTTGGTATTGACGGTCACATATCCACAACTGTGTATCAAATTTAATAGTGAATTATACATAGAAAATTTTATCGATAGTCTGGGATTATGAAATACATAAAATAACTCAAAACTCATTAATATAATTAGAATCATTATTTTTTATCATTAAATCAAGGATTTCAATAGAGGGTATGATTTTAATTTATTAATCCCATATTCTCAAACACTTTTTCTGATATTATTATTAACATATATTTGATATAAACCATATATTCCCCTAGTAAGCCTTATATATCACCCTTTATTATGATTCATTACATAATTTATGAAAAAATTCATTATATATGATTTTTATATAATTTTTATAGTTATCATTATCATAGTGGGAGATGTTGTAGAATAATTATGAATTTTTTTTTATGTTTCCATATTTCCAATTATATAGTCAAATTTGATTCTAGTGTGAATTGTAATGTAATCCAATGAATATTCATATATTTTAATATAATATCTATTTATGAGAATTATGCATTTTAAATTTTGATTTGAGATAATGGATCAATTATCAAATTTAATGTTGGATGATAAAATTTTAGTGAGAAAATTAAGGAAAATTCCAATTATATGTTACATTATTCATGATTTGGTAATGATCATTAACGAACTTGTTTAAACCTATGGTGGAATATATGAAGACTTATTGATTTTTAAATCAAATAATATAATTTCTTTTGATTATGGTGTTTACAACTACGAATATTTCTTCTCACATAATGTTTTTTGGATTTAGTCGATGGGTGAACCATCAAAGAATCATATTGCTTCAAAATATGATGGATTGTTTAATGGTTTTCATCATAAAAAATGAGATTTTATAAGATATGTCTTAGAAAATATTATTTTTATGGTCTCATAAAATTCATACCCTAGGGATATCATTGATCACCCAAATTATAAAATGAGGTAATAATTTTAAGTTGACTGTTTCATTATGAAATACATACCTTATTTCAATTTTTCAAACTAATCAACTTGCTAGTGATCTAAGAATAAATACCTCATAACTTATATTTATCATTTTCTAGTGTAAAAACATGAGAATGTTATTATATACATATACACGATAAATTGATGAATGAATGAATATTATTAATAACATCATTCAATATGATGAAATTACATATATTAAGTGGGGATATTTTAAGTGTATATATCATTATAAGTATTTTCCATGTAATGATAAAATGAAAATGAAGAATGACTTTCTTGACTTGGAAAATTATTATGATGAATTTTATGATACATATGAAGAAATTTTTAAATGAATTGGGTTGTATTATTTTGTAATTATCATCATATGTGAATGTAATATTGATCAATTATTTAGTGGAATAAAATAAAGAAGCTAAATGGATATATTTATAAGGGAAATCCGTTTATATGATGAAATAATTAAATTTGTTATCATGGAGGATATGGATATTATATTTACCCATTAATAAGATTCATTTGAAAAGAATATAAACATTTAATTCTGAAGAAATTCAAACACAATGGAGAGTAGAATATGATATTTCCATTATATTCCACATTTTTAAGGAAACATTGTGATTTTTTATGTTAATTGGAATGTTTTTCACATGTGTAATGTAAAGAAAATTGGTGAATCAGATGCTGGTTTGATGGGAAGAAATTAATTAATTACATGAATAGAGATAATGAACCATAGAATTAACTACCTTCATTCTAGTGTTTTTGATGAAATGAATATGTCAATAATGATAAGTGGTTACCTAATCATAATGTTAAGGATGATGATAATGGTGAAAACCCTTTTAACCCCATAGAAAAAGGGAAATATCATGTGATCACTATTTTTTGAGGAGTAAAATAATTTCATGGGTAATGGTAAAAATTCCTTCTACTAATGAACTCATAATGAAATACTTCATTCTGGATATACCCAAACATTCATATATAATAATTTTCAAATTGTATAATATTAATTCTCAAATAATTGGATGAAGAATTAGGTATGTAAACAACATATTGGATAATAATAAAACTCATTTTTCTTATTCATATTTAGTTTATGTTCTTGTTAATGTGATTCCATTGAATATAGTTATTCTTCACTATTTTTGGTTTTTAATGAATCTAAAACACGGTGATACACTTATTTCCATGACTTCATATAGAATAACCATGATATATTTTTATGAATTATATTATCAACCATAGGAGAATCTTGATAATGGATTCATTCGGCCAAGTGTGTAACCGTATGTTGTGCCTGTTCTTCTTGTTATGAAAAATTATTGATCAATTTGTAGTTTCATTTATTATCAATAACATAAAAAGATCTCTATTGATAACAGGTACATTATAACCTTTATTTAAGAATTTTTGGATCAGCTACATAGATATCAACAATATTTCCAAATTGATCGTTATTATAGATATAAAAATTGTTGTTCAATAAGGATGAAATACTGAAGATAACATTATATATAAGTTATTCACTCTATGAGTATAGAGTGATTCAATTTTTTATTTCTAATTCCCCCTCTATCCATATGGATTAAAATAATAATGTCTTTATAAGTCACCTTGATTTCTTATTGGCCATATTTATATTGATATTATTAAATATTTATATCTCAAGGAAGGTCATATAGATCACTTGAGGTTTTTTCAAATACTCTATGAATGAATAATATTTATAAACACATTTTTATGTTTGAATTATTTTATTGGAATGATTTATTGTTGGTCCAAATAATCTGATATGAGGGTATATCTATAGCCCCTAAAAGGTATATGTTATTTAACATTATCTTTTACTAACCATTTTGAATGATATATTTTATTTTATTTTTATGGATTTTTAATTTTAATTTTATGATAGTTTTTCAGGTTTATCAAATCCATCTAGGATTTTTAACGCATAAGGGATTAATTATAAATTGTATATATGTATGTTAGGAATATTTTATGGAACTGATGATATAGTTATTATGCACAAATGTTCTTACACCACATTTTGGTAAAGTAGGGTTTGTAATATAAATATGTGAATAAATTATGTGGTTGGGATGCAGATTGATATGATTATTTATTATATTGCATAATATTTGATGTACCATGAGAAAAATTACCCAATTCCAAATTTGAAGTTAGCTATGGTAAATTTTCCATTAATGATATAGTTGGGTAATCACAATCGAAAAAGTGATACATATATAACGACACTAAATGGTTAAAGATTATTATCACTAAAAAAGTGGAACATGTTCCAAATAATGTATTGAGATGATTAAATATTATTACTACTAAATATATTACAACAATGGGAAAATGAACAAGTTGGTAGATTCATTGACTCAAATTGATAATGCTAGTTTATAAATGATGATTATCACAAATTATCCATTTTTTATGGAAAATAAAATGAACGATTATAAAATATTGATATAAAGGGTGACATTTAATCTTTTTAAAATGAGTGTTCAATCATCTATCCAAGTGATGGATACAATAGAACAGAAAGAATATCAAGATACTCCAAAAGAAGGTGAGAGATGTTCCTAAGATCAAGCATCAATATTAATATTTTGGAACCATCTATTTTTTCCTTCAAAATGACATTTTAAGAATGAAATAATGAATGAAGCTCATATAACATCATTATCTATTCAGGATTAATGTATGAAGACATATTGATATTTTAAGGAATATATGGATTGGGATGAAATGAATTGACATATTGAAGAATATGTTTCCCAGTGGTCAGTATGTAAATATTTTAAGGAAGGGGGAGAGAAGTATAATTTGATGTTATAACCATTACCATTAAAAAATATAATTAGATAAATATCACCTTGGGTTTTCTCATTAGACTCAGAAAAGCATATAAGGAAATAATAATACATAGGATTTATTTTATCACATTAAGAATTAAAAACACATCATTAATATTATAGAATATTTCTCTGTAGATATACATTCATTGTTATAAATTTTGGATGTGGTGTGATTACAAGGTGTAGCAATATCAATTTTATCTTATCAGTATTAGTGGAATACATAAATGTTTATGAGAAGTCTCTATTCCACTCTATATACTACATTTATATTCAACACTTCTTATCATACTAAGTCATATGGTAAGTATAATAGGACAATTCAAACTCTAAATAAAATGCTATGATATTTTTCTATGGATTTCAACACTTTTTGGGTTCATCACCATACAGTGGTGGAATATTATTACCACAATAGCTTTCAAACATTTATAAATATCCCTATATATTAAACCAACTATGGTATGGAATTCCAGAATTCCCCATGTTGGTATCATGTTGTGGAAATAAATAAATTGGGACATGATATAGCTTAGGGAATAGAGGAGCATGTTAGATCCATTCAACAACACAGAAGGGAAGCATAGTGTTGACAAAAAAATTATGTTGACAACAATAAAAAAGAATGAATGTTTGAATGTGGTGAAATGGTCTTAAAAATAATATCTCACCAAAAAGATGATTTGATTTAGAAATAAAATATAAGAAATGGCCAGGGTATATCAGTCATTTTTCTACTATTTATCACATTTGGATGATATTTTGTCAATTGTATCTCCAACCAATTTTAAATGATGTTCATTATCTGTTCCTTCTATATCTATTGAGGACATATATAATTGATATTTAAAATGTAATAAACTTATATTTCATTCCCTAAGGGAAATGTATTTCATATAAAGGAAAACTACTTATGTTTTTTTATTTGGGAGAATGTTCTACCAATCAAGATCAATCACTAGGTAAATGTTTTTAGTGACTCTTCTAATTTGAGGTGCTACATGGGAACCTACATATATGATCTGTTAGAAATGTCATCAATTCATAAATCATAGTAATGTAATTTTGTGATATAAATTATTTTATGTTGGTAAAAATGTAATGCCAATATAATTTTTAGAAACAATATTTACAAATAAATTAAATATCTTTGATATATTTAGTTAGACGAATCCATGTGATTAGAATAACCATGATATAATATTTAAATATAATTATCACCTATTTAATAGATTCATTTTTAAGAATACAACTAACTAAATTATTAATATTTATATATTGTAATTGTAAAAAATGAAATCATTAGTTATCAATTAATTATACATGTATATAATAATCATTGAAAATGATAGAGATTTTTTTCTGGAAAAAATTTTGTGCTCAATGTATTTTTTATAATAAACTAAATTAATTTGTATTGTTGAATGATTTTAATAAAAAATATAATATATAAAATAATTTTTTATAAAATTTATCTATATTTTTTTTATGTATAAGATAATAATAAATATGATATTATGCTAAAATTGTATTTTCCTAAAAAGATGTTTTCATCATGTTTGTTGAGCATACATTAATATATTTTTACAATATTTTAATGTATTTAATTATAAACAAATATTTACATATTTATAATCAAGTGGTTAAAATTTGGTGAATATATCCATTTTATATTAATCAAAGATGAAAAGTAAATGTGGTGAAATTTATCTCTGTTTTTAAGAGTTTATCAAGACTATTTATAATAAAATAATTTGGATTTATGAAACAATTAAGAGGTATGTTAATTGTTTTTCACACTAATTATTGTTACATAAATGAAAATTTCCCCTTAATACCTTTTACTTCAAATAATTTAATTTAATGGAAACATTTAATGATAATTAAATTTATTATATTTAAATAAATAATTGTTATAAAATATCACTCTATTGTTTTTAATATCTGTTATATATCCACGTGGGGATAAGGGAATTATGTATTTATTTTAATAGTATATATTAATAATAGGAAAACAATTTTCAAAATAGAATATTTTGAAATATTAATTAATTATATTATGTCATTAATAATATATGGAACATTGATGTGATATTTATCCAATTTTTAAAATAATTTAAGAAACGACATTAAATAATTAAAAGTGAAATAATTTAATTGAGATAATGTGTACCTTTAATTTTCATGAACTATTTTAAATATTTGTTTTTTTAAAATAATTATAATATAATTCCAATTTTCATATATGTATATAAATTCAGGCTAAATTAATATTGTTAACAATGACATTAATGAAATTTTCATAATAATAAAAATTGTATTAAATAGAAAAAAAATAAATTCCAAATAATTAATGGGATATTGTTATTAACATAAAACATGTTCCTTTAATGAGTTATTATTCATTTTATAGAATCATTATAAAACCCTAAATAGTATAATGCATTATGATTTTTATAATTTTCCAAAGGGGTAAAGATGGTTTAAAACAAAATGGCATTGGTAAAAATGTGATCCAAAATTGTCCAGATGTTTTCATATTATTTAGTTATTAGTCATAGTCAATATAGATTCTAATCATATTACTTTGGATCCACTGTGATATAAAAATAAATTTATATAAATGATTTTTTTCATTAAATTCCATGAGTTCCCTAGTACTCAATTATAAAAGGGAATCCATCTAATCCCTTATTAACCCCACATTGACCATTAAATACTAACCAAAGCCATCCAATATCTCTTAAAAACCCCCTTATTACCATTATAGGGGTGTTTTTATTCCTCAAATACTAACACAAGGACCCTTTAGAAAATATCTAAAGGACTTGATTCGATAGAAAGTCAATCATATTAACTAATCACCTTCTTTTAAATGATTTTTTCCCCAATTATAAATATTTTATATTCTCAATAATTTAATAATGTCAGTATATTATGTATACCAAAGTGTTATTATGATTATGGAAACAACATTATATAGATATTATCCCATGAAATGGGATGTGAATGTATATATCGTATAAATATGTGATTATTTTATCTATTTTGGGTTGCAATTAAATTTTCATCACTAAAGTTTATGGAAGGACATTATGATGTGTTTAATTTTAATATATTAGATTTTGGTAAAAATTATTCTTATTTTATTTTAATATCATTTCTACTTTCTTACCATCCAAATCTATGTGAAATAATAACATCGCACATGCATATACGTGGACTACAACCTCCACAGAATGACGACATACATTTTACATTTATATTTTACATGGATAGTAAAAAGGATATTTTATTATGAATATATATGATATAAAAATGACCATTGAAATGTGATTCACTATTTAACTATATCTCAATACATCCTTAAAAAAAATAAAATAACATCAATGTGTACATACGACTTACCATCTCTATAAATGGTTTAATTTATTACACAAATTTTTTTCGATCACTATTAATATATATATATTATGATTATATTGTATATTTAAATAAAATTTAAATTTAGTTATAGGGTTGAAGTATGATCAATATATATCTAATAAAACTACCAAATGAAAACATACATGAAAAAAATAATATTTTAAGACCCGAAGTAGGAATAGTAATAAATAATTTTAAAAAAAATAGGTGATAAAACGATAAATTTAAATCATAATGCTATGATATTTATTATTATTACAAAGTAGTATATGTTTAGTAATACAATATTTAATAGAAATTATATCTAGAAAAGTACAATGTATGTTAGACTTGAGATTTGGGGTTTTATTTTACAATCTCATTGTTTATTGAGATTGTTTATAGTTATGTATTAATGACAAAATATTATGATATAATATTAATTATACACAAAAATTTTCTTATAATAATTTTATTTCATGAATAAATCATCTTATCCTTTCATTTTTTTCAATATATATTTTCACTAGAAAAGAAATATGATTTTTAGGAAATTCATTTTCCATTTCTCTCTTCAATTAAAAATAATTTTTCATATATATTTACTTTTTCTAAATTTGTTTTGGAAAAGTATTTATAATATTACAATAATATCTTCTGTCAATTTACCAATGAATGAAATTTTAGAATAAAATTAAAGGGTATATATTTTTTATTTTCTGATTGAGCTTGTTATTTTTTATATAAAAGTGTAAAAAGATTTTTTCCAATATCATATATAGTAGGAACAAAATATAATATTTTCATCACAAATCATGGCTTTGATGCTTATTTTATGCATTTCTGTAGTTATTTTAAAATAGGTTTTTCTAAAATAATAAGTAAATTTTTATATTTTAAGAGTTTTTGTTTTAAATTTCATATTTATCTTCCCCAAGAATGTTTAAGTGTCATTTTTATGGTAGTTCTATTAATTATTGAAAATAAAATTTAATTTAACTTCTATGTGAATTGATGCATGATTAAAGGAAAAAATCCTTAGCAATTCATTCGATTGTTAATGTATTTGATAAAAAAATCTAGGAATTTCATTTATTTTGAAGAGATATGAAATAATAATATAATGAATTATATATGAAACTTGTTTATTTTATAGGGATTATGAAATGAAGAATTTTTTTGAAATAACATTACTTTCATGTGTATTGATATGATTAAATGTTTATGTTCACAGGGAAAAATATGTTTTATTTTTATTATGTGACTAGTGTGGCCTATATCTTCCTCTAATACAATGGGTATTTTTTTATCTACTTTGATAAATAAGGCTAACATGGGGATTAAACCAGTTTGGTAATGTAATTTTTACATTATCATAGTCTTGAGAGTGAACCTAGTCCACAATGGCAATTTCCGTAGTGATTATATTCAAATATTATTGTTTTGGAAATATTAATTTTCTATTAATGTAGTTATTTTATATAAATATATGTATAAAAAATAATGTATTATTCCTAAATTATGATCTCATGGACCATGATCATTGATTTTATTTGGAATGATGTCTAATAAACTGAAAATATTTATACTACTACTCAATAGTATCATATATGATATTTTAGGTGTTGTTTGAAAATTATAAAAACGTGTTCTTATAAAAATTATCTCTAGTTGGGATTATAAAAATATATATATATATATATATATCTGTTTAATATTAACTATAATTTGTTCTCAACCTCCCTTATGATTTCATTCGCCATATTATGCAGAATGTTTTTATAAATGACATATATAATAGGGGTGAAAATTAGTAATATCAAAGTGGGAGATGATTTCGAACTATTATGAACGAGTTGTTTATGATTCCATGTTCCAAATGAGACTATACGTATATTATTATGGAATGTATCCTTATCCTATACATGGAATTTTCATATATGATATGTATGATATATATTAATGAGATGTATGTGTATCTATAGAGAGATAAAGATAGGGAAAAGAATATATTTTCACTAAAGGTGAAAGGATCAAATAAAGGTAGACAACAATAATTAGGGGATGATAATTTTTTTAAAAGTATTTATAAAATCCCTCCAAATATCATTATAATTTAATTAATATTCAAATATGATATTATATAATTTATAAAATTAATGAAGAAATAAATTATATAACTGATGCCTACCAACATTATGTATAGCAATGTACTATGTGTGTTGTCAACTAAATCCCATAGAAACTAATCCCTTTTAATTATCAAGAGTAACATAATAAATGGAATAATAATGGACCTATTATATTATATGGATAAAAATATATAACTTTTAAATAGTTAAACATAATATCATGTTAATGATTAATAATCTCTATTAATTTCAATTGATTATATTTATTTTGACTAAATGACCCATAAAAAGTCTTAATATGGTTAATATATTATTTTATTTTTGCACATTATTATTCACTGAGATCAAATATAAGGTTATTAAATTATTTGATGACACCTATTTTATTTTCAAATTCATTTTATCTCAAAAATCACATATGTATTATTGATTTTCATGCAATCACATTTAACCTTTCATGAAAATATTAATTCATGAATCCTTCTCCCATTCACATTCATGAAAAAACAACATTATATTCCTTAGGAAATTTATTTACTCTTGAAATTAGTTCTATTATTCTCCCTCGTGTTGATGATAACCATATGAGATTCATTTAAATAGAACATTGAAGTATTAAATTTTCCTGGTAGAAAAATTATGGATTCTAAAATTCAACTAATAATAACTATAAACTCATATAGTATTATATATATATATATATTAGATGATCAGATATGTTGTGAGAAAACTATAATTTGATTATAATCAAGATACAATTAACTCTGATTATCTAACAACATAAAATATTTGAAACATTGAAAATCATGACATTCTCAAATATATGTGACATAAATGTATAGGGTGTTTAGGCATCAATTTTTTATATTAATCCTTAGGAAGAGTCTTCATGTAATGATTTAGGGGTAACATGATCAAATGACCAATAATGATTGTCATAGTCATTGAAAAAAATTAATGAAACATATAAATTCCATTTTTCATCATGCGATGTCTTAGAGATATGCGATCTCCAAATTAAAAGGCTTCATGTGATCTCGGATTCGATGATTTTCATTTGATTCCTCGTTCTTATTAATATTGAGCCATAGATGATTATTACATTTGGATTATCTAATAACCTCTCATAAAAACATTTTTTTATTTCGTATAAATATGTTATTTTAATGATAAAATGCATGAATTATATATATTTACATCATTGACTCAGGAAATAGAAAATTACATGCTCCCTCGGTTTGATCACCATATATGGTCTGGCTCGTGGATAGCATCAATTGGCAAGACTATGTAATCATAAGCTCAAATATAGGCATGGTAAAATCTCAATAAATATAGATACCTTCAAAGCTATATGGTTTATAATGATCCTATAATTTATTTTAAATACCTCATAAAATAGATGAGATGACCATGATTCCTTACACAACATTTTTATTATAGAAAAATGGATGTTTTCCCACTCATCTGACATCAATTTCATTTTTTCAGGATATTTCATAACCAGAATATAATAATTGTAATAGAGAAATTTTTTAATTATGTGTCATTCAACCACCTTCCTCTATAACCACCCCATGTTGGCATCTATTACACAATTTTTCCACCTCACATGGGGGAACCACTGATTCTTATGTACGCTCTATCCATGAATGGTCCTCCCTTGGAAGAGTTGTATCTATTAAAATACACATTAGAAAATATATTTTGATATGCATCACACATGGAAGCCACTAGTCCCACATGATTTATGTATTGTATTTCATGATAGGGAATGTGTTGATATTTGTTTCACCAAACAAACTCAATAATTCTTCATCAAATATTAATCATGAAAAAAATTATAGTTGAATCTGTGTAGACTTCAAAAAAATGTCCTCATGATGTAATAAAATATTTTGTGGAATTATTTTTTAGATTTATTCTCCAAATTAATGTATTGTATATTCACATTTAATTCCACTTTGGAGTAATAATTGAAAAAATCCCAAAAAAAGAACATTTTATTATGATCAAGTCAAATTCGACAATAATAAAAATTTGTAAACAATTATTGAAAAACAAAACAACATCTTCATGTAGAATAAAAAAATTCCATCTATATACATTATATCAATATATAATCATTCACTTCACTACTATAGTGATATTAAAACTAATTAAAATTATCCATTATCTATCTTTATTAGCTATCATGGTGTAAAAAGGTAAATTTTTCTAAATAGAGAACAATGTAATTATCAAAAACCTATCATCTAATGATTTTTCATTTCTTCAAAACCAAATTGTTGAGTAACCTATTATATATTTATATATTTCATTAATTAAATAATTAAAAAAGACATCAGAATAGTTATAAAGATAAGGGGGTTATATTTCTCTACCATTAAATGGAAACCACTCAATAATTTAAACATTAATGGATAACAGATAAAACACATGAAATATCATACCTAAGTGATGGTAAGTGGGATAAAATACCATTTATAGTCTTGAAACACTTTGTAATTAGTTTTATGATTCATCTTGAATATTATAGTGATTTACCAGATGGAAAAAATAATTGTTTTATGATAATGTCATCCACTAAAAATTAAAAAAAATTATATAAGAAGTATATTATTTAATTTTTTGAAGATAATATAATTATAGAACTCAATAATAACTTGATAATATTATTCATTATCCACATAATCAACATATTTCATCATCTTCATCGTTGTAGTATTTTAATGGTATATAGAAACATATTAGTCCATAATTGGTCTTCGTGAAACAGGTATTTATTTCATTCGAAAACATGAAAACAAATTATTCAAATATATAATTATCTATCAGATGAGGTTTTCTTTTCAATAATATATCCTTTGAATTCATAATTTATATAGAACTCCAAATCAATCTCTTATTTTAACTTGTAAATAAATCCATGAATGAATGTATTTGAGGTATTTCATAGGATTATCTATAAATTCATGAAATATGACTTTTTAGGATTATATTGATATTAGGAATATGGAATGATGGAATATATAATATCAATAATAGATAATGTGTTGTACATTGTACTTTTAATATAGATTCTAAATTGTTTTACATTATAATTTTCATCATCATCAATGATGTATGGTTTTATGACTAGTGAGATAAGAGTGGGAACACACATACATTATTACTTTTAAATCATCATTAAAGGATCCTTTTCATATTTCACATGTAAAATAAATATTTAATTTGATTCTTCGATAATTTATAATCCAAAAAGAATATTTACTCATAATGGATTCACATTTCAAATTAATTATTCTTTTTTTATAAATCATTAAATTATTTCTCATAATTATAATAAACATATTTCAACATAAAGAACATAAATATTTAAGATGTCTTTCTCATATTAGTATAAAATTTACACTCAATTTTTCTCTTATTGAATGTCATACAATTAACCAATTTATAATTCATATAATTAAATGATTATTTATATTTCATAAAAACCTAATTATCATTATTATGATTTTATAAAATCATATCACCTGATTATAGCATATATCTCTCTGGTTTTTCCACATAAAAAACATCAATATGATTATCATTATGAAATGATAAATTTACTTCCATTTAAAAATAATAATAAATTATTAGAGATGATATAACTATTAAAATACTAATATATTCTTTATTATCTATAATATAAATGGGTTTTTCAAATTAATTCATTTATATTTTTCTTAACCATTACAATGTAGGTTTTCATTATTTATATCCACTTTTCCATTTTCATCCCACTATATCCTAGAAATATACATTCTTCCCAATAAAATATTTACTCTATTTTTAGGAATATTATTTCAACATTCATTCATATCAATATATTATTGATACACATTAAGAGTGTGAACCCAATAATCATGTTCAAAATCATCCATAAGAATTTTTCATTCAATATTTGATCACAAATAGGTATGATGTGTTACCATAATGATTCCCATGGTTTTCACTACATGTATTTTACAATTGATCATATTTTAAACTTCATGATGATTTTTAATATGTAGTTATTTATTTTAGTTAATTATTATCATTATTTTCACTACAGTATACTAAATCAACATCATATGATTGAATCATTTTAATTTATCAATTTTATTAAATATGTTCTGAAATGACAAATTAATATATATGATCATCAATTATTAAATTATTTATTTATTACTCATTTAAAAAATTGTTTCATCAAAACTATCTATAATCGAATCAAATTTAATTTTATAACATTTTAATGATCAAATAGTGTTTTCCTGAACAACTAATATCCCAGATATATTATTTTCATCATATTTGTTATCATTCGTTATACTTCTTCATTATCAATCATAGACTCCAAAACACAATAAATTATTCAATATTTTTTCATTTCTTGAACCACATTTCATATGGATGTATATTTAAATTTGGATTTAATATACACATGTTATGAGTTCTTCCTGTTGATCAAATTTATTTTAACTCATTTTATCATGAGTTTTGAAGTTATTACTAACTCGTTTTATACATATCAACTAGAAAATCAATATCCCATTCATACACTATATTCAACTATGGTGTGTATAGATAAATTTAATCTTTTAGGACACTACGTTTATCATAACATATCGTGATATTTTAGTAATCATACTCACTAATAATATTTTATCATTTACACTTTATGGATATTTAAATTTCTATAACATCAATAATATGGTTTTTCTGAACCTATCTACTGATTGTGACTTGTTTCATATGAACAAGATACTCAAAATTATTTTGAAATTTACAAGGAATATAATAAATTTTTTTTTAATAATTATCATTTTTCATTAGTGCCCAAATATCATAGTGGGTCAGATCAGGATGTTTTGAATATTGAATTTTAATCCCATAGTGATTTGATTTCATAAATTTTTGGAATTTTAAATGTTTTAATGATAGTTGCAGTATTGATATTCTGAATTGGGATATTTTCTATCTCTTTTTATATGATAAAATTATTCATGTTTGTTATTTATGATAAATAAGTATTATATTACCTATATTATTTTATTATTTTTTTCTAAATAAATAGTATTTATTTGATTTTCCATTATCAACTATATTAATTGGGTTTCTCTAAAACATAGTTATAATTTCAGCATCTATCATAAAAATAAATAAACCCCCACTTCTCTTAAAGATAACATCATTTGCAATGTAATACAGTTTTAATAAACTTTATGTATTGGTATTTAGTTAATTAATATACATGAATTTATTCATTTTAATTTGATTCATTGTAATATTTTATGTCCCAATCCTTTGATTTTTAGTGATATATCATTAAAAAATTTAAAAAATCATCCCTTTTATTTGTAAATATTTCTATTATTTCTCAGATCGCTAGACATGAGTGATAAAAAACAACTATCCATGATCAAGATTCATTAATATGTACATGATTATATTCCACTTACATAAAATTTTATTGATGTTGTATTTTATTTTCATTTTAATAGATTCAAAGGATTAGAAATAAATTCATCTAATTTGGAATGATCTATACATACATATCTAATTTTTGTACCATGTATCACAACATTGATAATCATCTAGAATCTTTTCCAAACAACTTTACCTTTATGAATTATTACTATGTATTTAATTATTGATTTTTGGTCATTTATAGTTTTTTATTGTTCACCTTAATTCATCATATGTTATCATTCATGGTAAATACATGATATACTTACAGTTGTAAGGCTTATTCCAAAATTAAATAGAATAATTGAAAAAAATTAATCTTTAATCATTGGATTAATAGTTGATATTTAAAATGTAGTTTTTGTTCTTTATTTTCATCTCTCATTTGTGTTTATCGAATTTATTTTTCATGTGAATCCCCTCTCAATAGATTTGATTCTAAAATTGTTTTATAGTATACATCATTCTTATTCAACCCATGGGTGTTTTTTAAAATCATATATTAATTTTTATTGGATTAAAATTGTCAATTTTTTTATATTTTTTTGAAACTATATCATTATTCTAAGATTGATAATAGAGAATATGTCCTAAAGTACTCAAATCCTTCTAAAGAAAATTATTTTCTTTTACTTTACGTTTATAAAAACATTCTCCATCATATATATAATTTTTCATTATATGACAGAACAATTCTATTAGTATATTAAATTCATATTTCATTTTCTTCATATAATTCATTTCTTTGTTACCCAAAACAATAATAGAAGTCATCTCTTTAATATCTTTTTTTATTGTAATTACCGATATTTATCTTTTTAGTTTTAGAAAACATATTACTTATAAACCTATATTAAACATTAATAATCTAACCATTCATTGAGTTGTTTAATTTTTTCACATGATTCTAATTTCAATCATTTTCATTTCGAATTACATTATTCGAGTGTATTCTATGGCTGAATGATAATCTATTAAAAATTTTAATATTCGTCTGATGAATTATTTTTAACTTACTATGACATAATTATATCTTGTGAGGATACTAGTATATTTTTATCATTATCGCATTATTATTCAAAATAAAAACACCATTTTTAATAGGTGTAGTATAACATTGAAATTATATTGTTTAAAACATCCTCATTCCATTTGATTAAATTTTATTTATATAAAATATCTGCGTAGTCACCATTGTAGAAGATTTATCATCTATATTTTTATCTCTAACAATCATTATAAATATTTATTAAAAATATTGATTCATTAAAAAATATCATAATTTTAATTTATTTTTATCTTTACACACAAATATAACATATTTCAATAATCCATTATTTAGAGAAATTACATCATTAATGTATTCCATGCCCCTATCATGAAAAAGAGTTGTATAATTCTATTATAACTAGTACTTTGCCCATGTGATGCATGACACTATAAAATAATTCTTATTATTAACTATAAATTAATGTTCATAAAAAATAATAGTTTATATTAATATTGAATATATTTGAAAATAAAATAACATACATAATGAGTAATAAAAGTTACAGAAATTGAGGATCAAAATTTAGATACTGAGCAGCCTTCTGTATGAAATTTACAATGAAGGAACAAACAGTTAAACAGAATAAAAATTAATAAATAATATATTGGAATTATAAATTTATTCAAATAAACAAAGTATGAAATTCTAATTTTTAGATACATGAAATAGGTCAATAGTGAAAACGAATCATGGTAAGAGAACATCAATACAGTTCCACCTTTGACATAAATCTATGGAATGTAATTTAAAAATGATAAGAGAAAATTAATAATGTTTCTATAGCCGATACTTGTTTGAAAACATAAACAGGAACCATAAATTTCAACAATAACGGGTGTACAAGTCAGATTAAAATTCAGGTCATCAAAATGTACAGTCAAAAGTCTCCCAGTACCACCATGCATCATTGATGTAGTGTAGTAGTTTTTCATGTTTGTTGATAGTTACAGAGATCCCTAAAATCTATAATTAGAAATTAATGTGAGTAAATGAGACATACTACTACCAAAAAATAACTGGTTAATCTAGTGAAGTCATAAAAATCATGTCATAATCAAATGTCTTATTTGTTTACAATATCCATCTATGAAAAAAAACAATACAAAAAATCAATGAAAACAATTAAATAATATGAAAATAAAAAATCACTACTAATTGAAATAAATAATAGAAAATGGTAACCGGGTAGACTCTATCAGAAAACAATCATGAAATATTTGAAAACAATATTTCATACAATGAAACACATAGTGGTAGAGAATTAACTTATGGAAGAGTTTTTCTAATAATATAATATACATTAATTTTATTAATGTGAAATACTTTGTAATATTCAAGGATTGAAACCTCACATCAATATAAACTACATTTAGTAAAACAATATTGCATACAATGAAACACATAGTTGTAGAGAATTAACTTAAAGAAGAGTTTTTCAAATAAATAATATAATATGTGTTGAGGAATAATTATAATACATAATGAAAAACCTGTTGTCCACAAACAAAGAATCTGTGATTTTTAGACATGGAGAAATTTTCCATTAATTATAAGATGTTCCCAAGTTTAATCTGCAATTATTTAGTAAACGTAATATTTTAGTTTGTTTAATCCTTTGTATAAATGCTATGCAATACATGAATATTATTTTACTATTGAGACCTCTATAGTTGTCTCTAAATCTCTCCATAAAAACCATAAAGAGTCTTATGGAAACAATTTCCATAGTTATCATGCCAATCCCCGGTTATTTGAAAACATGCATTGATCCCCTGTAATGATAAATGACAGGGGAATCGTAAATTAGTGTTACAAAAATATTACAATAAAAGTTCATTAAACATAAATACAATAAAAATATTAGAAGACATAAAATATAATCATGATTTCTGAGGGACTAAACATCACATACATGAGTAACCAACATATGTTACAAAAATTTAAAATTTTAATTATTATAAAATGATACAACGAGATGTAAGAATCAATATATAACATGATGCATGCATACAAATTATGTCATGTGATTGTTAAAAAAAACATCAATTCACATGATGGGTAGTTTCCTAACGACATTCATTAGGTCATTAAACATATTTAAAATATGATTTTCTGAGGATCTATGCTATTTTTTTAAGAATCTATTTCCACAAATTTTAGTTTTATCAGATAGGTAATTACAAAAGTATATTGACTCGTAGAAGAATATTACCATGTAAATGTATAATTTAGGACTTGAAACTGAATTTTATAAATTACAATACTTTATAGAAACAATTTATAAACATACCTAATTGATTATTAAATTGTATAATGTTTAAAACGTACATGTACTTTGAGAAACAACAGTGAAGGTGGAAGAATTGGTGAACCTAGATAATATATTGTCATATGATTCAAAATAATAATTGAATAAACAAATAAATCAATGTTACATAGCATGATGGAAAATCAAATGAATAATAAAATGTAAATGGAAATGATCAATCCCAAAAGATACTCCCATCATGAATCAAATAAATCTTCTTGGATCAATGATGAGGCTTACTTACATTTATACAATGTGAATCACTGATGTTTCTAAAGGCATCCACAAGAAGACTGAAAGTAAAGAAGAATAAAATGATCAGTTTTTTTTTCAAAAAAGTAGTTGATATACATACATTCCAAGTATTTGTTTATACACAAACATAATAAGATGGAAAATATTAGTAGTAGTGTGGATTTTTAGTTTCAAAAAATAATTGGAAATTCAACATGAAAGAACTTGATAGAGTATAATTATAAAAATTGTAATATGTCTTACCCATTAGGATTAATGAATAAAAAATAGGGATAATAGTAATTTTATATTAGGCCTCGGTGGGGCGACCTTGTTCTCGCAGTCTTTCATAGTCTGCACCATCTTGTACCAATTCTACAGTGGCCATTTGAATGGCTATGATTTCCCCCAAACTGCATTTTCCTACCATGCCTTCCCTCAGCTTCAAAGACCCTCCATCATTCATTAATGACATGGGTTAGTACCCTTCCCTCCATAGAATTTTCCATTACCAATTCTCTAATAATCACCAGCTAAAGTGTACATTCTTTAATTCATTTGAGTTGTTGGAAATCAAGGTGTGTATCCTTGTATATATATCTTCATAAACCCCTAGCCCCTGAAACTAGAGTCTATAAATCTATTATTGGTAAATTCGTGGGCATTTGGAAACTACCATTATAACTATGATTAAATAAATAAGGTGTATTGGATGAAAATATGGTGGCATGTGAAGACAATCAGGCCCATGATCCCATTGGTGTACCTGGACGTGAGGATGGAGGGAAACATGGTGTATTGTCTGAAACTATTCATCCCCATGCACTCAACCTCCCCTCCCCCCCTTGAACCTGCCCAGCCCCTCCACCCTGCCCTCTTCTGCCCCTGCCCTCCCCTGCCCTGCCCTCCCCTCCCCCCTTCCCACCCTCTTCCCCCAGCAGCCCCCTCCCCCTGCCCTCATCCGCCCCTCCCCTCCCCTCCAACCATCCTAGCCCCTTTCCTCCCCTCACGTTCCCACTAACCAAATTTTTTTCCTACCCTTTCCTCCCCCTCCTTGTCCCCCACCTCCCCCTCCACTTCCCAGTACTCTGTTAAATTGTCACATTTAGAACAGAACATTTTGAGCAGAATAAAATGTTGGATGTAAGGATAGTCTCATGAATTGACCTGAAACATATCAAAAAATGCACCCAAATTAGGAACTGAACTGAAACATAACACAACATGGACTCAACACATGAACTGAAATAAAACAGAGCAGAAAATGGACCCAAATCAAATCCCTAATGTCTATTTATGTGGTAGTAGTCCTGCAGGGTCATAAACACTTGTGCATTAATTAAATGTAGTAGTCCAACACCATCGCTTCTCACTCAACTGTAATAATATAAACCTAAACCATGTACACATAAACTATCCAAAATCTCCTTTGCTAACAAAATATTACAAAAACATAAATCTACAGGAAAAAAATCCATCATCATTCAAGAAATAAATCATGTAATCAGAATGCAAAGATATAGCAGATTTATGAAGTACAACTCAATTTTATTGAACTATAGCTGAACCTGTTTAGTTCAATATCTTTTCTCTAAGGTTTATTAGAAATTAAATATAATAATAAAATGTTCTCATGCATGGCTTCATTTTTTCCTGAAAATATGAAGTATTTTCTTATCATTACTAAAACATATCCAGAATTTTTATGAAAACATCTGAGGAGTTGTAACAATACTATGTTAAAAGTAAGATAATATATAGCATGAGTTGAACTATCACATTAATTATTTAATTCAATAAAATATGTGACATCTCACCTGCATAATTTCATCCACTGATTTGATTTTCATTAGTTAGAAGCTGGACTGCAGCATCAATATCATCTTCCCCTATAATAAATACTAATACATCACCCATGGTATCCAAAATAAGAAAATGGGAAATAAATATGCAAGAATGCATTTTTTATAGATAAATGTTTTATATTTTATCTAAAACTATGAGATACACCATGAATAAAATAAGTGTCATTGAAAATTACTAAAAACAATTACATAAATACTACTGAAAACAATTTAAAGGATAAATAATTGATAATAATATTAAAGAGGCACTATATAGTGAATTGAACATTATTAAAACAAGTTCATGAACTCAGAGGAGATGTTGATTATGATTGATAATCAGATAGTTGATGGCCATATTAGGTAGATATTTTCGGAGGAGATTATTGTGGGGGGGAGTCACATACCTTGCTTATTTACCTGTTCCCATAATCATTTATAGGTTTGAAGTGAAGGGGCACACCTTCACTGCTTAATGATGGTAATTCCCTGCACATGGAAGATATATTGTAGTCGACATTATAGAAACCACTGTATCTTCCTAGTTAGTACCCTATAAATAATGGTAGCTTAACAACTGCATAAAAGAAGTAATACCTTCTTTGGACCAGAAAAAACATAGACGTGCCATCGAGCATGTGGACCTATGGAGAAGATCAGAACGTCATCAAGGATGAAACAATAATGATCATGGTGGAGATGTTCAATAAATTGTTGCCTCATCTTCATGTGATTATACATGACCCGAACAATGAAATAATCTTTCCATCAAGATTGATATAATATGGAGTGCTGAATTCATGATAAGTAAGAAAATAAACAGGGGCAATCTAATCTATCATACCAAAAATTGTAATACGTGGATAAGTAAATGCAGTAAAATAAATTAACTACCGGAATTTAATTACACTCTACCTTTTGTTTCTCCAATTCCCCATCCTCCACAAAAATCCAATTAAAGTTGTTTTCATTGGAATATGATTCAATGATTATTGAAATTATGGTTTATTGGCCATGTGAATCACCCATAGACTATAAAATTATAATGGGATGATCTTTTACCATATTTAAATGTGTACATATACACCCTTCAACTAAACCAACTATTAACATTCTTCAGCAATACATTGAATCTATTATTAATTGTGAAACTGTTGGTTTTAAATGTGATATAGAGCTCATAAGTGTGTTTAGTTTAAAAATAAAACCATTACTTCTCATTGGATTATTATCCAGTGATGGCCATTTAAAATACCTGACTTCACATTAAATTTTCTTTAACTCAAATATAAATAAATTTGTCCTAACTCATGTATGTATATTATACAGTAATGTTAAAACATAGAATACCTTCTCCATAGATGTCATCAATCTTGAATGAGATTATGGTATCAAATCCATTTTTATCACCCAAATAATTATCAATTGAAATGAATACATATCATCTTATACATCACTACAAAGAAAAATAGAATAGGCATGTACATATTGATTTAAGTCATATAAGTATGAATAAAAAAATACAATTTACTATGTATGGTAATTAAGGAAATTCGGGCTCTATGTTATGTTTTAAAAATCATTGAAAACTGATTATCCTATGAGCATGAACTTTATGAAACATTGGTGTGGGATTCAGTACCTTATACTAAAAAAATATCATCTATAAGCTATATGGATATAAACATGAGCAATATTTCAATCCAAACATCAATCCCATAAACTATGGAGAATGAGAACCAAAACTCCTTAGGTCATAACTGAATTATAAAATCAAACAAATTTCCAGATTATCCTATTGTATTCATATGCACTAAAGAAATAAATAATAAAGTAAGACTTTAAAATGTAGTGGAGTTCACAAACCAAAGAGATATTTACCTCAATAGTCTCAGAAATATCCATTACAGAGATAACTAAATCACATCGTGGATATCATTGACATGAATCATACACATAAAATATATTATAGAGAAACCTGCAAATTAAATGGTAATGTCTCACAAACAGTTTAAGGTGGAATGTGGAAAAAATCAAAAAAATTGAATAAAATGTAGAAACACAAACATGGAAGTCTGTTTATGCTTCCTACAACAGTATGATTTGATCATCAACAAGCACATGATGTGCTGTACAGTTGTTTTACTGCATGGAAAACACAAAAATAAATGTTATTAAATAGTAAAATAACACCTTATATATGTCATTAGAAATCTAGGTGATCACATCATTCATGAAATTGTCTTCACTAAGACATTTAGATTTAAAAAAATGATTCAAATTGATGGAATAAAGCATTAGATATGTTCCCCTGAACATTAAAACTTTTTTCATTCACCTTAATACTGGAGATATGTTTTTGGATCATTCTCTCCATCTTCATGACATGGAAAAATAGAGTACTTATAACACCCTCTTTGAGCCATCATAAGTATAACTTCTTTTTAATAATCCTTTAATTAGTAGGAATTAGCTCTCCAATATTATATTATAACAGAACCTCATCAAATGAGGATCTTTAATGTTTACCGAAACTATTTTTTCATTGAAAAATACCATCGTTACCTTTCTTGATTTACTCACACATTCCGGAGAATTTATCCCTAGGCCATCCTTTAAGAGATGATTGGTAGCTTTCATCTTTAACCTGAGCCTTTGAAAAACATTACCCTCAATCCACATCCATACCTTCTATAAAATGTCCCTACATTCCATAAAATGCAGGCACGATTTATTGAATGTAAAAGTGATAGGAGATCTCCTATCATCAGTCCATAAACAAAACAAAGGATGTCCATGTATTGAAAATAAGTTTATGGCTTGATTTTGTGTGGGGGTACATAACACATGTTATGTTATTCGTAAATAAGAACATCATTAATGAGGAAATAGTAATTGAGTGCACCAACCAAGGATATATTTACCTAAATAGTGTAAAAATTGTCCATTAATGATACAACTAATGAACATCTTGGATATCATGTAACCTAAGACCTTCACATGAAATGTCTTTTAGAGAAACCTACTCATTAAATGGGAAATGTCTCTCCTATACATTAAAGATGATGGTGGAAACAATCAAATACCTTAAAAGAAAAATATAAGTAGGTACTTGGAGGTTTTTTATTACTCCTAATAATTGTATGATTCTATCTTCAATAGGTGCGTGAGGTGTTGTCCTTATTTTTTCTTACCTAGAAAACACAAAAAAAAATTTTAATACTAAAATAACAATTTAATGAGTTTATTTTATAGAAACCTTCACATTAAATGGGTAATTTCTTGCATAAACTATTGAGGGTTGATTTTAGTTCCTCTTGAACTTTAACTTTATTGAAGTCAATACAATGTCCATTATGACCGCATAACATCTATTGTCGGTATGTACCCCCTTCACAAGAAATTAAATAATGAGAAACTGAAGAATAATAATTCAAAACACAAATATATCCTATAATATAACTGCACATGTTCATATCAAAACCCTAGAAACAAAATTAATCAACATGTCTTCCAAAATATAGTCCCTATTTAGCATATTAACAATGGATTTTTCATGGGATTGAAAAAATTTTCCATAAAAAATAATGTAATACAATAGAAAAAAAGATTCACAAGAGAAAAATTTACATATAAAAAATTTAGGGATCAGAAATGCTAATACGTACCAAATGACATAGAAGAAAATATATGAAGCAGGTTTGGCTTCTGCTAGTTCGGAATTCCATGGTTCTTGGAAGAGACCCTCCACTCGGTAATGTCGGTGGCTAGCTCTATCCCATTCTTAATTAGGTATTTCTCAATGTCAACCATGTCAGGTGGATGCCTAGTCTCGTGTATGAGCTACATGAAGTCATCGTCCACCTCAATGACCAGAAACATGTCATTTGGATATGAGATATCTTTTTGTGAATAGGTGAATTGGTTAAAGGCATGAATGTGTAAACTCAAAATGGTTTCCAATAAATGCCTATGGAAATAAATTAATTGTTCGGTGGTAAAAAGTAAAATACATTTAGGTGAAAATATAAATAACATAACCTGCCAATTTTGCAACTAAAGTGAACCCATTGATGATATTTTATGAAATTTCTCCATTTATCCTTTATGTTTGAAATAGGATAGGAAACATGGGTCATAAAAAATTATTAAAGAACATGTAGATAATATTTTAAATAATTGATTCAGAAAATTTTTCCATACTAATGATGAATCTGTCTTCTCATAATAAATTAAACAAAGGATTTATATGTATTGAAAATAAGATGGTGACTTTCATGTGGGTTGGGGTACAGAACACATGCATTGTTTAAAGAATTAGAGAAAGGGGGTCTGTAAACAACAATTATCATATGAAACACCTAAATTATTCACTAATCTACTAATATTCATATAACTTCCAGATCATATACTAGTTAGTATAAGAGGGAATATATCCTTTCTGAGCATCAAATAACAATGAATTCCACCCCTACCACTTATGGACACATTTAGAGTTAGTAAGACTTGCTGTAATAGAAATGTGCTTCAAATACCTCAATCAACTTGAATGAAAATAGTCTGCAAGACTGTCCAGGTGGTTGAACACATATAAATCCAGTTTTTTCCTATATTAAACTCACAATCTAAGAAAAATATATTTGACAATTTATTCATGAATAGAATAGAGAAAAATATCCTAAAATGAGTTATTCCTTTAATGAAAACCATCCAGCAAATCTGAAAAACATCACAGTCAAGATAACTTCCAGCATATAATGAAATTTTCTTCAAATACCTCAATCAACCTGCATGAAAACAGTCTGCAAGACTGTCCTGGTGGTTGAACACATATAAATTTTGTTTTTCCTATAGTACACCATAAATATAAGAAAAATATAGTTGAGAATATAATCATGAATAGAAATGAAAAAAATTCATTAAATGAGTAATTCCCTACATGAAAACCATCCAGCAAATCTGAAAAAAATCACTGTCAAGATAACTTACAGCATATAACGATGTCCAAAATGAATAAACAATGAAAATAAATCTTCAAATAAATTAAATAAATAGTTAATGAACTAGGTGTATATTGAACTGAGTAGATACTAGAAATATAATGCCAAGAATTTTCATTTTCCAGTAGGCATATTAGGTTATACCTGAAATGCAACACTGATGTCGGAGGAAATAAAAGATGCAGTAAGTGTGAAGGGAAGTCAGTGTTGCATCTCAGGCTACCTGAATCTTCTAATAGAAGCACGAAAATAGTTCATGGTGGTAACTTTTGAAAATGTAATTGATCTTCTATGCAAATAATCACGAACGTTGATGAAAAAATTATCAAATGATCTATAAATTATTTTTTTCAATGGGAACCAGATATTCATATCACCGAAGATACATTTTATGATGATGATGGTTTTGTTGATGAATCCTTATGCAGAGCTCCTCGACCCCGGATTGAGATTCTCTAACAACCAAACTTTTGGAATAACTCACACTCGACATCGACAGTATTTTCATGAAGAAGATTTAAATCCACTGTGATTTATGGTCGCCACTATTTAATCAGAGGCATGGGATCCAGATGTGATGGATCCGAAGATGGAGGACATAGAGCCAGATAACA
Source organism: Viscum album (assembly GCA_963277665.1). Lineage (NCBI taxonomy): Eukaryota > Viridiplantae > Streptophyta > Magnoliopsida > Santalales > Viscaceae > Viscum > Viscum album. The sequence continues at coordinate 1,725,606,984 of OY728119.1, read as the reverse complement.
TGGATAAGGAAAAGTGGACGGAGCATGCTGACATGGAGAACGTGAAGGTAGAGGCTGAGAAGCTGAATGCACACATGGTATTTGAAGAGGTAGAGGTAGCCCAACATGTGGTCCAGAATGATGAAGGAGTGGAGGTATATGTTGAGGTGTAACTCTATGAGCATCAGGGGGAAGGTGATCATGAATGGGATGAAAGAGAGGGATGAACTGAAACCCTAATAGGGAGAGATAAATCAAGGTAGTGTATTGATAAGGTTTTAGGTTTTTAGATAGAATAATAAGAGAATCATTGAGGGGAGTGGTGTGGGATATAGGGATAATCAGGAAGGGGGAGAGAGAGGGGAATCAGAGAGGGGAATATAAACCAGGTGATTCGGAGAGGGGAATAGGAACCAGAGAGCAGGGAGATGCGAATTGGGAATGGGTTACATGGATGGGATTGCGAGAGGGAGGAAAATCTCGATCAAGGTTGGAATGCAGGTAAATTTTCACGATTTTGAGGGAGGAATATTGAAATTTAGTCGACGTGGAGGCATGGGAGGGTGACACATCAGCAATGGAGAAGCCAAGTTTAGTATAACTAAAATATTTATTTTCATTAGTATAATTAATGGAAATTTCAGTTTTCACCGAGAATATAATGGTCAGTGATACTCATCTCCGAATCTCATAGTTGATAAGTGTACTATGAAGTTCGTGAATAGTGAAGTCTACAATTCTACATATTCAGGTATTAATATGGTAAGAAGCTAGATAATTACAAAAAATGGCCTTTTTATCTATTAATATTTATGAATGTTGTGTTATTTTTTTTAAAGGGGAAAATATGTGTGGTGGTGTACCCAACATGTAAAAAATGGTTTCTATAAAATTTTATGTTTCACACTAGAGAGAGATACACAAAAAAATAATACATTATTACTATTATTATTTTAAATTCTTGTTAACAACTATCTGTTTTATTGGTGGGATTGAACATGACTAACTATATTATGTTTATATAGGATTTTTAATTTTTTTAACTTTTATATAATAAATTTTTGAAACATAAAATTATAATCAATCTAGTTTCATGAATAAAATACTCTAATATTTTTTTAAAGATAGTTTTACTGACTTTTGATATTGTGATCACTTGAAAAATAAGTTTCTTTAAATTTATATGATCTATTTGAGAAAATAATCTTTTTTTGTTACGGGACATCATAATTTACATTGGGTGAAATATTTTTAATTTACTGAAAAAATTAATATTTTTATGAATAGTAAAAAATATTGTATTTCAATTCAAATCTATATTTTCATTTAATTTATTTGTAATATTAGAATATCATTTGAATCTCTTTTAATGTTTATTTAGGTATCATTTTTATCATTTAATCCAATTTTGGTCATTTTTTTTAATAACCTATTAATCATTCAAGGAACAATTATGGTAAATTTACACCATATATGTAAGATTAATGTCCTCTTAATAATTAAAATATCGTTTCCACAATTACAATTAAAAGTGAATAATTATGGGTAAAATATAATATTAATAATTTAAATAATATCATAACATTTATAAAATTTATTGGATGATTTGATTTAGAACTGTAATCAATTTACCTTAGTGATATATCTTGTTGTATCCATTTAAATTTTATAATTATGATTTATTAATTTAATATTTTAATATTTCTTAGGGTTCCCCACCCTTCACCTATAAAAAAGAACACTCTCTTCTATAGTAGCCTCTCTTCTATAGAATATTTGTTCAAACATGATCTAACACAATCCCATCCTAGAAACCCTATCCACATTCTTGAGTCTTAGTTAATGCATAATAAACTTATTTGAGGTGTTAAGATGTTCATCAATGGTGATCTACCGAAGTATAGGTGTCATTTTCTTTAATTATTGGAATTTTATTTCTTCCCACACCTATTGAATGTATTCTCCATCCATTATGTGATAATAAATCATGTACCATAAATATAATGAGATGTTATTATGCTAATATCATCACTTAAATTAATATATAATTCCATAAAATGGGAATATATTTAATCGATCGTGTGTGTGTGAATTATAACCTCTAAGAACAAATTTAGTTTTTTTTCCATTAAAATGTATCAAGATCAGTTATAATGATGTAATTAATATTAATAAGTGATATTCGGGATATATTTTTTATTTTTAAATAATAATATTTCAATTATTTTCATACCATCCTAGCATATAAAAACAAAAGTGTCTTTTATGCATTCGTGTGAACTTCAACATCCAGGAATTGATGAGAATCATTTTTATTCACCACATCACATATAAGATACAAATAAGTATATTTAAATTATTTTTACCATGAAAATAAAATTCTTATAATTTTGGAAAGATAAAATAATAATTAATTTATTTCCAAAGGGATAAATGAAAAATGAAAAAATTACTCAAGCGTACATACATCCTACATTCTCTATAAATATAGCATTGTTCTTTTTTCATAACCATAAGTAATGGGTTAATTAAAAATTTAGGATTATTTTATAAAAGTTATTATTATTTCATGAATAATTTTATAGAGATGATGGACTTATGTCCACATAATCTAGGGGAATAAAACCATGCTAATTTTTGATTCATGTACAGAATATCGATAAAATATCTGATATGAACCCAAATAATTATATAATTTAAATAACATAGTTATAAGTGATATAAATTTTATAATAATCATAAAAAAGGTTCTCATTGAAATATAAAATATTTTAAGTGTGTTATTCATGAATATAATAATTATACATGATGAGTCATAAACATTGAAAGGGACTTTGTCTTAACCTCCTTTAATTGAGGCATAACTTTACATTATGCACCTCTTTATTTTATATAGTGTACAATAAGTCCCTTTAATATTTAATTTTCTTCAATATTTTTCAAAATAAATCTATTTCTATGAAGAATATTACTAAAAGACAAAATGGACTGTTTTTTAATGTATGTTGCAAAAATGACCTTTCCGCCACTATGACCATAATTTTGTATTTTCCTTCCTCTACAGGAAATAATGTTTTTATAAATAATAGTAAATAACATATTCCATTATTCATTATTTTGTTATTTAAAATGATTTTAGAATGGATTGATTATATAAATATCTTGAAATGATATCTTATGATTGCTATGTAGAAATTTCATTTTTCCAATTAGGCAAGTTTTATATTTTATGATTAACTAATGGTTCATGGGAATTGCTTAGCCATATCGGTGGTTCTGTAATAAACTAAGGGTGGGTGTGATTTGATAGTGTTAAAATGTATTGGGTAATGAGATAGAGTTAAATGATAAGGTCTCTCCTAATATATATATGGAATATACTATGTTGGGTATTCCAAACATAACCATTAATTTTTCTCTATATGTTTCTGTGAAATATACAATGTAATTTTGATATAGATTACACTAGTTTTCATTATGATTTATGATTTCTATGAAGTTTTTATGATTAATTTGAATTATTTGATTTATAAATATTAATCTACTAATATTGTCTTACATTATTTTACCCCTTACTTTTTTTTAATGTTCATCTGATGTTTTATAAATCTATTCCATTGGGTATATGGATGGGAAAGAGAAAGGAATATGTATAGAATAATTTTACCATGAAATGAAATACTAATTATTTCTTAAAAATGTTTTATATTGAGGAAGAAATAGATACTCTTTTAATTGTAACAAATTTGTAAAAAATTGAGTTATTATGTCTTAGTTACGAGCTAATTCTCTATAACTCTAAACCTAAAAAGATACCAATCAGAGTTCTTGAGTTAACTCAAGATTATGTACTGTTTAAATATGGGTCCTTATAGTTTCTACTAGAGGTTGGTTTAGAAAACATTAGTTATTAAGATTTTTGTTTAAACATATAATAAAATTCTATGTCTATTCTTTCTTTTAAATACTTGTTAAATAACTTTTTCAGATCATGGAATATCAGTTACAAATGGAAGGAGGAAGATCTCAAAACACATTTCAATATCTTCCTGGTTAAATGCATTTAGTATTTATGGAAAAGTCATGTATGAATGATTCTAAAACCTTTTAAAACATACAACTTTCATGAAAGAAGTTGTTTGAGGTATCAAACACCTCCACTATAGCTTGATACCATCATTGATCAAGGGTAATTTTTATAAAAATATAATTTTCCCAATATTATCATATTTTCAATAATCTAAAATATTATCAAGGAATTTTTAGATTCATTACCTTATAAAAGGATTATGAAGAATATTATGATTTTGGAAACGATGCAAAAAAAGGAGACCCTTGAAAAATCTATTTATATTTTCTTCTAAAATATATACATTCAACAAATACTTATAGTATTTTAAATGGAAGTTTAATTGAAAGTTTCATCACAAAATCAATCTAAATGTCGTATAAAAATATTTTTTTTGATTTTTGGAAATTATATGGAATAGAAGATTGTTTTCCAAAAATAGTTCTCAATGAAAACCTTTTGTAACATGTTTTAAAAGGTGTATTTGGATAAATAAATAAAGTGGTTTTCACGAATCTCTAAATCACTATTGAATTTCTTGGAACTTCAAACAATGTGAACAAAATTACTCTGAAACTGGGTAGTCACCATGATCATGGTATGTTGTTCTTTCTATAAGGGGTAATTTAATTAAATCATTTGGAGTTCAAATTTAAATAATATGGAAAATATATAAGACCACAAGAATTAAGATATTGAGGTCATTATCTATTGGGATGAAAATCAGAGCTATAAGAAAAAATGTATGATTAAAATATGTTATGGCTAGCTTTTAAAATTTAACCTCAAATTTTCAGTATTTTATAAGAATGATATTTTTTTAGAAAAATTAAAAAAAAGGATATGTGAAAACCCTTCGTATCTGGATCGGCCTTCAAAATCGAACCCATAAATTGAAGGGTGACAAGGGTGCATCCCCTACCACTAGTCTACGTGATGTCCTTGGTTGGTATTACTAATTTTTATTATGTTAAACGATTTGATGGAATAAGAAAATTTTGATTTTGGAATGTTATTTTTTTCAATGGGAGATCCTTGGTGTTGGAAAATGATTTGTGTATTAAGTGATATATGTATTTTTAAATAAAATTTCTATTTTGGGAACCATATATACACAATTAAAATAGATTACTATTGGATTTTATTTTAGGATTAGTGGTTTAACAATATTTTTGAAGAATGAATGTCGTTAATTTGGAATTCTAGAAATTCAGGTTATTTATGGATGTGATTAACATATCATGGATAATATGTTCTTAGGAAATTAATTTTTTGTAGAAGACATTAAGAGTTATTCATATTATTTAAAGATGGATTTTAAATATTATCATGAAATACTATGTGATGAAATCCTTATGAATATAGGGTTCCAATATTAGACTAAATTATTTGAGGAATTTTATGTAATGTAATTTGTTGAATGTTTTAAATGGGATGTTTGTTATTACTATTGAATTTTTGATAATAATAGTATAATTTTTTCATATGAAGGATTATTGTTTTTAGTGAATTATATTATCTAATGCTGACCATTTTGGTTTTATTTAATGACTAAAGATAGGGGAAATATATAGTTCATATTTGTTAGATAATTTTATTATATAGAAGTTTATTTTAGTGCATTAGGTGTGGCCAAGTCATATTTAATAACCATTTATTGGAAAAAAAAAGAAGAATTTTTGGTTTAAATTTATTATTGTATGAGACTCTACTCAACAATTATGTAAGATTCATTATGTTCTTAGTCATGGTTGTAAATAAATTCATAAACTTTTAGAAAAGAAACATAAAAGAAAAACGCTTTCAATTTAATTTTCCTACAACAAAATACAACGATCGTTTTACTTATCACAAGCATGTAGTTTTATGATAGATAACTTTATCATGATCAGGATTTCTATCACTCCCCATAAAAAAATGGTTAATTTTACATCCATATCCATGTTTTTCTTACATAGAATCCTAGTATCTGTTATATCAGGTGACCATTTTTACTTTTACTTATTTCATTAAAAGTGGTAATTGTATTAAATTTTTTTCATATATGGGATTTAAATAAAGGTATTTTGATAATTAAACCCTTTTTTCCTAGCCTATATTTTAAATTGTGAGGATGGAATTTCCATGCGGGGGAGAATGTGACATCCCAGGTAGTTATTGAATATGATATGTTTTTATTAATATTTTGATATTGTTTTTTTTTTGTTAATAGGGAAACTATTTGTGATAGAATACCCAACATGCAATAATGAGTTTCTCTGAAATCTTATGTTTCACACAAGACTGTGTTATATAGATAAATAATACGATATTATTATTATTTTAATTGTAGTTATCTCTATGTTGTTATGTTTGATGGAATGGATAGAAGTAACTATATTATGTTTATATATGATTATAAATTATTTCACATTCATCTAATAGATTTTATATGCTTAAAATGAGAATAAATTATGTTTTAAGAAAAAAAATACTCCAATATTTTTAAAACATAATTTTACCATCTATTGTTAGTGAATCATTTTTAAATGTAGTTTCTTTTTCAATTTTATATTTTATATTTGGAAAAATGAACATTTTCGTTGGAATAGGGACATTAGAATTTACTTTGGTAGAAATATTTGTATTTTTTGGATAAAAGTCATATTTTAATGAATAGTGAAAATTAAAAGATTTTAATTCTAAACTACCATTTCCTCTAATTTATTTTTATTATTAAATTAACATTTGAACTGGTTTTAAAGTATATTTATATAAATTTTTTATCATTTATTTTATTTTGTATATTGGAATTAATTTCAAATTTAAATAAGATATAAATTCTTGTTATTCTTTTGATGGTTTTTAAATTAAAAACTCATTTTTTCATTTTGACATTGAAAATTAATTTTAAAAAAATGAAAAAAATTATATATTTTAAATTTAGAATATTTGATACCATATTATTATTAATTGGGTCAAAATTATGTAAATAGGCCACTTTTACTATTGGACATTTTGAATAGTAACATTGTTTATTTTTATTTTCCATGGTTAATGGTAAATCATGTAAATTAATGTAATAAACAATATGATAATTATAATAAAATTACCCTAACACCTTCTTAAATAATATTGGATAAATAAAAAATTGGTTCATACCACCAAATGATAAAAATAGATTCCTTTAATTGACTTTTATATATGTAAGTGATATAATAATTATTAAAACAAAAGAAAGTGACAACATATCGATCTCTTATCTTTTTAAGTATAATAATTATAATCCAGGGATAAAGATGATGAAACTACAAATATAAATTGTCTACAGGAAATATTGTAAATTTTTCTATATCGTTTTAAATTATTTATGAATTTTAGATAATAAATAATTATAATAAATGTTGACAAAATAATGATACAATAATTATTTTATTAAGAAAAATATTAAATAAATGAAATTATAAATTCTAAAATAAATATTATATGAAATAAATAATTTCATCAATGAATATAATAATTTATAAAATTATTTAAAAATAATCAATATATTTTAAAAATAAAAAGTGACTATGATACGGTCTAAATGAAATTTAAGAGACCGATTATTGGAAATTTACACCGTATAAGAAAAATTAATAGTCATTTAATAATTTACATGTTATCACTATAATTTAAATTTAAATTGAATAATAGATTGTAAACCGAAAGTATAATGACACAAATAATATCATTAAATGTCTAAAAAATATTTTATGAATTTATTAATACATATCCTCATTGTATGTTATAAATTTCTCAAGTTGATTCTATTTTAATTAATCATATAATTTTTATTAATTTAATATTTTAATAATTTCATTGTCCCCCCTATCCAATAAAAAGAAATAGAGACTTCTCTAATAATCACAAATTTGATGACTTATAGATTAGCTAAGCTATACAAAAACCCTTTACTATAAAACATCCCCACATTATTGAGTCCTTATTTTAGGAATAATTCTCATTATGTTGTATTATGGTGTTCTTCAAGGGTGATCAATCGAATATGAGGTATCATTTTCTTTATGTATTCCATTTTTTTCAACTTCCACTTCCTTCATGTATCCTCCAACCATGATTAAATAATAAATATATATTACTTAATATATTTTTATTTTATTATGTTAAAATAAACACCTAAATACATATAAACTTACACCAAATAGGAAAAGAATAAATCATTCATGTGTACATGTGAATTATCACCTCAATGAACCAATTTAGTTCATTTTCCATTACAGCCAATCCAGATTAGTTGTAATGTTGGAATTAATATCCATATTTGATATTCATGACAAATTTATCATTTCAAAATAATAATATTTCAATTCATTATGTACCTTCCATGCACATATAAACAATATCGTCATTCTAGCATACATTTGAACTGTCACCTCTAGGAAGAAATGTGAATCGTTTTTATTCAAAACACCACTTTTTTGACTTATATATATATATATTCAACTGGGCTTCATTTACTGGTACCATGTAAGGTTTCCAAACCCAAGAAACTGAACTGGAATAGGTTCTAGTGTCTCCATGCTCAAATTTAGTTGGGGAAGAGTGGTGTGCATGTGGTGAATGAGTCCAAGATTAAGTGTGGTGTGGAACCAACCTATTCTTAGGTACCAAAAATCATTTATCCAAATGTATTATATATCTAGGGGATATCTTATCCCTTTTTCTATCTATGTAAAAATCTTCTCTGATAATAGATATTCATGTATAATTGATGGGGATAGATATTTTATGATGTTCTTCGGCACGTGGATCTCTTCACTCTATGTCGTTCGATAAATAGTGCTAATTTGATTATATTTAATTTTTAATGTGAAGTTTGAAATCTCATGGTGTTTCCATCGACAGTGGAGGAAAATCTTGCGATGATGCTGGTGGTGGAGAAACCTAGTAGGAGGATGTCAGTAGGGATGTAACGCGGTTGGAAGATGTGTAGTGTCTTCAAGGGAGTGACATCTGGAAACAATTATATGAAGAAGGAAAATCACACAGAGACCTAATTTTTTGACTAGAGTGTGGGTTCCTCATGGATCAAGGCTGGTATAATTGGGATGGTTGATAGGCTAGAATCAGTGGTTGGTGATGGAGGCGAAACAATTGGGGGAGACATCAGAAGCTAGAGAAGACGGCGTGGGATGGTTAAGTGTGGATCTGGGGAAGCTTGGATCCTGGGGGAGGTAGTGTCTGCCCTCTAGGGGAAGATCAATTTCACCGGTGCTTATTATGCTTGTTTTTTCACTAGGGATTTGGGAGACATCCTAGGAGAGGGATATGGATAACATGCTAACGATGGGGCACATGATGCTCATGAGAGTTCTAAAATGGGGTGTTCTGCTGGCGTTGAGGATTTGGGATTCTACAGAACATGTGTTTGGTAACATGATATCAGGTATCTAGAAGAATCCATGTGGGAGAGGGATCAGAGGTCGGTGAATGGAGATGTACATGGGACACGGGATGGAATCCCCGAAGTGGTGTAGTTCACAAATGAATAAGAGTTCCAACAATGATGGGATACCGACTAGTGGAAATCCAGCACGATCCAGGGATGTGATATGTGTATCTGCGAATGTTTTGACCGCATTCCATGAGCTAAAGATGGTCTACGAATGTGGTCCTTGGGTTTAGGGCTGGTTATAGATATTTGGACGTGTATGTGGACTTTTTGAGGGAGGTGACCTTGGGAGATAGGACTTTCAGCGTCAGCGTGTAACAATGGATGATGATTTCTTATAGAGGACAGGTTGGCAATGGTGACATGAATTGTGGGTGGGAGGCGACCCTTGTGCTGAGGTTTTGTTGGGCAAGTGGAATAGCCTGGACTTCTCCGATTGACAATGAGTGGATTGTTTGGGACACAGGATGGTAGTGGGTTTACAGGTTTAATTTAGACTATTAGTGCATGGACATTGGGATTAGGATGTCTTCAAGTGTTGGTGTGTGGGTATTTGGGATATTTTTCTATTTTTTGGATGTATTGTTATTCATTTTTTCTGTTTTGGAGGTGATTTCTAGGCCGTATGTGTTGTGTTTCGTGGTTTTTTTCTTTAATGAATTTTTAGGACCAAGATTGGTCTATTCCTAAACATTACTGATAATATATTAGTATATTTAAATGATTATTATGATTATGAAAATATTATGATCATTGTGTAAAGTTAAATTAATAATTTCCTTATTTCATAATGATTAATGAAAAATGAAAACGTTAGTCATGTGTACATATGACATATCATTTCCCTGAATTTAATTTTGTTCATTTTTCATAACCATAACTAATGGTTTGATTTAAAAATTTGCATTAATGTTTAAATTTGGTTATTATTTCATGAATACTATTATGTAGATGTTATAATTATGACCATATGGACTGGTGACATTAGAAATATCTTTATTTTATACTCAAGTACTGAGTATCGACAAAAAATCCATTATTAACCTAAATAATTATATAATTTTTATTTAATTTTAATAAGTGATATAAAATGATAGTAAAAAGAAATAGGTTCTCAATCAATTAGAAATTAACCCGTGTTTATTATACAGGAATACACCAATTTTATATGAAGAGTCATATTCTATGAAAGGGACATTTCCAAAATCTCCATTCATAGAGGAATAGTTTTAGATTATACACCTCCTTCTTATATATAATGTATAATAAACCCCAATGACTATTAATTTATTTCAAAACATTTAAAATGTAATTTAAGGCCCCACCTTTGAACATTACATAGTATTGAATTAAATTAATAATTTACATTGACGATATTTTAAGGATTAGAGTATTAGTGAATTAGGCCACAAATATACATTAGTACATGAATATTACAAGAATACACTTATAATCACTATCCATTTTATTTACATAATGAAAAAACTATTTAAAAAAAATACATTTTTAGTTACATGATTTAAACGACATCACTTTTCTTGGATCCCATCCTTGACACTATTCATCTTTTTTTTCCTTCGAAAAAACTTATCTAAAAAACATGGGATAAGAATAGAAAGCTCGGTAAGGGTTATAATATAATGAGAGAAAACATTAGCCCAACAATATATACAATACATAATATTTTTAACACACATCATGAAATCATATGACTTATGAATAAATCATAGAAATCATAAATAATAAAGGTATGTTGTGGCTTCCACATAATACTTACAGTGTAAAATTCACAACTACATAGGGAGTTATTTTTGGAATACCCATCACAATATATTTCCTAAATATCATAGGAGAAACATTAACGTTTACCGATTTCACTTTAACTAGTGCATTGAAGAGTTATCTAGGGCTCACCTTTCATATGTTTATCATGCAACCAAACATAAACATAAACAATGCCCAAGAACCATAACATATTCATAACACTTAAAACCAAAACAAAAGTTAATATAACATTTCCAGACTGGATTCACAAGATATTAGTAATTGATATTGATATAATTAATTAATTTAAAAAATTCATAATGACGATTTTTGAATCAAAGTGTCCTATACCAATCTGAAACTATTAAAAAGAATTTGAACATAAAAACACCCATGTCCCTAAAAATAAATCCATAATATCATTTCTAAAACATGGACATGAATTATAAGGATTTTTCAGATTAAATCTTTAATAAAACTAAAATGTTGTTCGAGTTCAATAAACCTTTACCACTTGAGAAACAACTGAAAAAAAATAAATAAAGATTAAAAATAAATAAAACTATTAAAATTATGAGAATATAGAAATTCATGATAGAAAATATAATTTTTGTATATACTCTTAATATGATTATAAATGTGCGCAATATCAAGATATTCCATAATGAACAGAGATTGAGACGTTGTCCGTTACTTCGTGTCCAACATGACATGTTCATTATTTAATCTCTAGAATACTTAACATATGTTAATTTATATGTGTTTCAGAACCGTTTTCTATTATATTATTCCTTTTATATAACTTAGTACTTTTCTATAAAAATAAGTTAATTATTTGTGTTCATATCAGACATTTTGTCGATGTTTGTAACATGAGTAAAAAATAAACTTGTTATAATTATAATTTGGCAATGTTGTAAAAATTAAATTTTATCCAGAATAATATTCATTATTTAGATTTCATATATATCAAATATATCCTGGATATATGTATTTTATAATAGTCCCTAACTTTTGGATATAACAAATGAAATGCACCATTCATGGAGATGGTATGCCTTATGTACGCATGAACGCATCACTCATTTCTTTTTCAAATTTAAATGAAATTGAACTAAATGATAAATAAGTATATTATAATTCCATTATATTATCTATGTTATATATGTTAAAAAAGTTCATTAATTCAATATTTTGTACGTTCGATGAATAGCATGAATGGGTTATATTGATTTGAGGGGGCGGTAGTCTGCACTTTCTCAAATAAAATTATATTATTTAACCATTATTGAAACCATAAAGGTATGATATAAATGAAGAAAGAATTATAGAGACATTATAAATATAATATATATCACATATAAATACATTTACATCATAATGGACACCATGATAGGCTATGGGATATAATTGAACCATCATCGTTTCATGATGATTTTGTTCGTAGTCCAAAAAAATAGTATGTTCTAAATCCATTAGATGGAGGTGTGTGTAAGTGTTGTTTTAATAATTCTCATAACAATAACCTAGTATATTGAGGATACTTATGTTTTTATTTAAACATGTAACTTCTTTTGATTTGAGCCTAAGGGCTCTCTTGAATTACCTAATACATAGGGGAATGTTTCTAAGAGGAAGAGAGGGATGTTGGGAGATTATTTATATAGATTTTGGTAGATCCATGGGGCTCGATAGTAGTAAGTAATGAGTCAGATGTGGTGTTATTTTATAATAGAGTAGATGGGCTCTTTAGGATTGTTTTGAAGTATTAATTTATTATAAAACTATATCTTGATTAAAAAGGTCCAAAACCCATAAAAATTTAATTAATGAAAAATATAATTAGAAATAAAATCATCAAATATTAATTTTAATGGTTTTGGATATTTTTTAGTCATTGTCATTTTTATTTAACCCTTCGATAACATATTACTATTTACCATGTCTTCATGTTTATTCATACAATATTACTAATATATTTACAATAAAATTCCAAGTAACCTAAAATGGATATTTACTGATATTTTTAACATCATATATGTCATTTGGAAGAATTTTGTATTTTTAGGACTATATTATCATTTATTAAATTATAAACTGATATAAAAATTAATTTAGGTCATTTATTATACTATTCATATCATGACGTTTTTAAAAATCCAGAAAAACATGATCAATTAAAAAAAGAATAATAATTTCAAATTTAAAAAGACATAATCATCCATAAAATTTTTCGTTGGAATAAAAAGTATCAAAATATATTTATTTTAATATTTATAATATCGTTTATTTAAAACATTAATTAATGAGGTAATCATTACATCATCATTGTGTCATAAATAAATTTATTTATTTAATTTTTAACAATTATAAATAAATTATAATGATATAGGGTGTCATTTTTATTACTAATTTCTATCTATAGGCAATCATATAAATTATATAACCCCACAATAATATTGTTTCTGTAAAGAAAAACATGTTTATGATATTTTCATTTTTACATCAAATAAAATGTTATTAATGTAATTATCTTACCCAAGTGGATTCCAAAGGAAAAACACTCTACCCATAAATTGTATTGGTCTTCTATGACTCATCCAATAAGTATAGGAAAAGTTTTAAGAAAATTTAATATTATTATAATAATATTTTTATCTGGAATTACACTACTTACAATTAACTACAATACATTAAAATCAAAAGCTTCTATTCACCAAAATTATTTTTTATCCTATTAAACCACTTTTTGCTTAATGATGACAACCATGTATGTTGGATTTTTGAAATTTAAGTCACATTGGCCGTAAAATTTCATTTAAATAAAATGTCGGGTCTTAATCTACATTGTAGTGTTATTCACTATTCATTAAAAATTTTAAATTTCTAGATAAATATAATAAATTTACCGAAACATAATTTTGATATTTTGAAGTTAAAAATTATTTCTATTTTACAATATTCAAAATTTATATGTTTTATTAATTTATTTAATATTAATTACCATTTTCAAAACTAGAAAGAGTGTATTAAGATGTGAAAAACTATCAAAAGATTATCCTTGGATTATGTCCAATTTAAATGTGTATTTACTTAAAATGACCAACATTGGATTAAATGGTAAATATATAATCTAATTAAACTTTAAAAAATATTAAAATAACAACCTAACTATATCAATAAATCACATTAAAACGTAGTTTTGACTTAAAATGCAGTATTTTTCAATATTCATTTAAAAATGAACTTTATCATAAGGTCACCATAAATTTACCCAAAGTAAATTTTGATATCCTTAAATTAAAGAAGTTGTTTATTTTTTAAAATTAAACATATAAAAGTGACAAAAAAATATTTAAATTGGGTTCTCTAATAAAAGGTGGTAAAAAACCTTTCAATACTTTTAGAGTAGTTATTTTTAATGTAGTATTCATTCTCATTTTAAGCCTCTAAATTTTAGTTCATAAATATAAAAACATTTAAGGAACATGTTTAATAATAATATGGTTCTTTCTATTCATTTCCACCAATACAATTGCTAGGAGTTAATTATAATATAAATTAATATTAATATTATATTATTTTTCAGTAGAACTAAACATTGTGTGAAAAGTAATATTTTGGAAAAATATATTGTTACATGTTGAGTAAAATTTCATACATAGAAATAGAATTTAAGTAAAAATAATATTTAATTCAAAAATATTAATAAATATGAAAATTATATATTATTTATTTACATGGAATGATACAACTTTCCCCCCTTTAGGGAACTGCATCCTATAAGTTTAAAAATTAGGCCCAGAAACACCATTGAAACTCACAAATTGGAAAAACAAAAAATAAAAAATTCACATTAAATGAATGGAAGATAAGTGAAAAGGACACTCGAGATAACACATACTAGGATTCCATGTTGGAAAATATGGATATGGAAGAGAAACTACGTTTCAGGTTATGATGATGATTGATAGAAACCATTATTAGGAGAAAGTCAAAAATCTGAAAACCACATAATTGTTATGGGTTAAATGGTTGTTGATTCCATAATAGGAAAAGTAAACAGAAAATGATATTGTTTTAATTCCCTTTTTTTAATTTGACGTGTTTATTTATGTTCCTGACTAATAACATAATTAATCATACTAACTTTTCAAGTAGACTTTCATCCTTTATTAAATGTATTCTACAAACATATATTATCTCTAAATTATTATTATTCAAGATGTCTTAGTCACATAAAAAACACTCGAATACAGTTTTAGAGAATAACATAATCCAAAAATATGAACTATATATTTCCCTTATATTTATACATTAACTAGAACCAAAATTTTTAGTAATAGATCATATAATCTAAAAAATGATAATAATTTATAAAAAACAACTCTTAATCTGTAACACCCCGAGATTCCTTGATACGCTTCTCTTTCAATAATGCAATAGCATACATTGTATGCAAGTTTGAGATTCTAACACATAGAGACCAATCAAAATAGCCATTATGAATAGTAATACCCACCTTTTGAAATTATATATATTTTATATTTCCAAATGGACTTCATTTTTGATTCGGAATATCGAATTTATCCTAAGTTGAATTTTTTGTATTTTTCTGAGAACATCAAATTTTTTATGAATTGTGTATAATACTTAAAAACAAATTTTTTAATAAAAATAATTTATAGTGATAAATTATACTATTGAGTGGTTTTAAAGTATAATTAGAATAAATTTTTACCATTTTAACCAATGGTGTTCATTTGAATTAATTTCAATTTGAAATTAGACATAAACAATTGTGAATCTTTTGATATATATTGTTTCTTAAAAACACGCTATATGTTGTGACAGTGGGAATTAATTATAAAATTAATTAATGAAACTTATATGTTTGGAATTTTGTAAAATAGAAACCATTTTTTAATTCATAATATCAATTATAGCTAATGGTGAAATTTTGGCATTGTTCTGAAAAACATCAATTTTTGATGAATAGTGAAACCACTAAGTGGTAGTTAAAAAACTGATTTTTCATTTAAATAAAACATTACCACCTCTGTGATTTGATTTTCAAAAATACGACATACATGGTTGTCATTATGATGTAAAATTTGGTTCAACGGGACTAAAATAATTTTTTGGTAAATAGTAACTTTTATGTTTAATTACTCACGATTAAAGGTAATTAGTGTAATTTAAGGTAAAAATGATTTTATAAAAATATGAGATTAATTTTAAACTTGTCCTACACATATTTGAAGAGTCATGGCTGACCACAAAAATCCATGGGTCAACTTGGGGACCCCATGAAGCCACTTGGGTATGAAAATGACATTAATAAATTTTTATTTAAAGAAAAAATAAAATTGTCACAAACATGTGTTATTTTAAAAAACAATTATTACATGGGGTTATATAAGTTAACTTTTTTAATATAAATATTCATTAGAAAGATAAAAATATTTCCTACATCATGGTAATTCGGTTTATAATTTTTAGACATTAAATAAATTAAATGTTTTATGACACAGTGATGATGCAGCGATTACCTCATTAATTAACGATTTAAATAAAATGAAAAGACAATGTAAAATCTAAGGGATAAACTTGTCAAAAACCTATTTGATGAGAATATTTCGAACCCTTTTCAGATTAGCCTCGAAATATATCATTTTGGGACCTTTAGAATCCAAAAATAATTTCATAATAATGTATCATTTCAATCATTCCAAGAGTGCCCCTCCTCTCCTATTATAAAAGGCCCCCACCACTACCACATTATTCACACCATCAAAGACATTTGGCTGGGCCATCTTCTGCCCAAATAATCTCTTAACTTCCCTCTATTACTCCTAGAAGCCTCACTTTAGGAATATTTCTTCCCAACGAAGCATTTGGCTCAAATCAAAAGGAGTTACCCGATTTTATGGTAATGTCTTCTCTTGTGTTATTTTGTTTTATTTTGCTTCTCCAACCCCCTAAAATCTTTTTATTTCTTTATTTTGTAACAATACCAGTATCCCAAATATACTTGGATGTTTTTATGAGAAGGATTTTAATAACACTTACACACACCTTCACCTAATGGTTAAAGAACATACTGATTCTGTGGGTGGCGAATTACTGCCTCAAGAAACGATGATTGTTCAATCTTCTTTTAACACCTCTCATGGTGGCCATTATGATGAAACTAGTTTTATATATGATATATATTATGTTTTTTCCTTATGATTCTGTATTTTTCATTTATTTTATACCTTTATGATTTCCATTATGGGAAAACGTGATAATTTCATTTTAGGAATGGCGGACTACCGCCCCCTCAAAGTGATTGGAATCATTAATGCCATATGTGGGATGTATAAAGGATGGAGTAAATGATATTATACATGATATTATATTTTAATTATATTATACCTTTATATAATTATAATTTCATTCTATTAAATACATAATAGAAATGAAAGTAGCGTTCTTGCATACGTACAGCTTACCGTCTCCATGAATGGTGCATTTCATTTTTTACCTATAAATGTAATGTAATATTATAAATGAATGTATATACTAGATATATATATGATATATATGATATATACATCAGGAATATAATTCTAGATATAATGGATATTTTACCACATGAACAACGTGTAATTATAAGAAGTTTATTTTTGACTCAACTGCCTAAGATCGACAAAACGACCGTTATTAAATTAAATAATTAAATAATGTTCATAAAATTGTAGTAAGTGAAATAGAAGGAATAATGAACTTGAAAAAGGTTCTTAATCAAGTAAAAAATTAACTCTAGTTTATTAAACAAGAGGTTAAAGAACGATCGAGTCATGTCGGACACGAGGTAATGGAACTTGTTAACCCAATTTCCATTCTTTGGGATAATCTCCTACTTTCAAATTATGTCATGATATGATTATATCATATATGGTATTTATAATTTCTCTATGTGTAAATATAGTGAATACACATAATAAATCTATTTTATTTAAAAAATGATATTTGTAAGGGAACTTCTTAACCCAATTTCAGTTCTTTGGGTTAATCTCTTAATTTCAAATTATGTCATGATATTATCATTTCCTATATTGTATTTTTAATTTCTTTATGTGAACATATATTGAATAAACATAATAGATCTATTTTATTTAAAAATGATCTTTGTAAGGGACATCGTCTCAACCTCCTTTCATTGAGGCATATTTTGTTTTATACACAACATTCTATTATACAGTGTATAAACCCATTTGACATCTACTTTTATCAAAGGGAATATTTTTATACAAAGAATTTTACTAAACGACAAAAGAATGTTTTTTTGTCCTATGTATGCGGCGGCAATAAATTCTTCGCCGCCATGACCATTATTTTAGTTTCAGCTTCCTCTACAATCCATAACTTTTTTAAAATGATTTAAAAAAAAGAGAGATATATTTCTCTCAAATGTATGAAAATCTAGTGAAACTGTATACGTATTTACGCAAGCTTAAAAATTATTTCAGAAAACCCCACTCTCGAGTGTGGTAGACAAGAAGGGATTGGGTGTGGACCCATCATGGCCTGTAATTAGTTGAGCAGTCTCTGAATTATTTATTTTTTTTCAAAAGCTTGCATAATATTTTCAGAAAAACATTGGAGTATATTTGAGCAATTTTAAATGTAATTATATTCTAAAAAAATTGCATCGGTAGGTCTCATGAGACAAACTAGTGTCTTGTCACGAGGCCTTGACAAAATCTTATTTGTAATCTTGGCACGGGGACTTGGATACGTGGTTATGATAGTCTGAAATTATGAATTCCATCATTATGAAAGGGGTTATTGATACTACATGTGATTATTCGACCAGTATAATATCCATGTGAATAAGTAAATGGAATTATTTCATTTTACATTTTCTATATTATGCTAAAGTTCAAGTTTAAAAAGCATTTGTTTTATTTATACAATTCCTTAAATGTTTATGTTTATTTATGAAAGCTTATGCTATATTGTTATACTTACAGAGCATCTGAGCTCACCCCTTTCAAGGTTTTATTTTTCCCAGGATGTGAAGAAATATTTTATAACTGACCTATAGGGATAGTCTGAAGGGGATAAAAGTGTAAAATAAGGAGACTATGTTATTGTGATTTTTCACTTTATGATGTAATGTAACATTTATTAATGTATCTAGTGTTTCCTAGGCTACTAAACCAATCGGTATTTCAAGACTTTATCTTTTGTGATCATGCCAATGTTACGAAATAATGCACCGACTCTGGGTAACTGGGGTCAGGGCGTTACAGTTGGTATCAAAGGCAGTTTAGTACTAACCTTGGAAGCTAGATTTTGATGAACTCTGATTAGATCACATAGCCATAAGATAGACTTTGAGGATTAGTACAGAAGATCTTTCTAGAATTTTGGTATTATAGATATTTTATGTGTTCTCCGTGCAATACATCCCTGTTTGGATACGAGCAGGAAGAGGCGGCTCTGGCATAGATGTACCTAGGGGTAATACCTGAAAACACCACTTTGAGCTAGACTCGAACGGGAACTGGTGCACGACAATGGGCCTTGCAGCACTCTTGGTTACGACACTCCCGGGGGATATTCATAGGATAATTATCATTTTATTTAGTAACCATTATGAAGGGTTTATCAGTATATACATTCTCAAAGAATTTTTTTTATGATTATGGATTTTATCCAAAAATAGTTCAATTTATGTTAAGTGTTTTACAAGTATGGAATTATGTATATTGATTCATAAACTAATCTTGTTTATGACATTGTTTAGAAATGGCGCCTAATGGGATGAATGGAAATCGTATAAATGCACGCACTCCATGTAGGGATTTCCCTATTGCTCAAGATAATTACTGTGGAGCTGGAGATACAACTAGTGCTGATCAACTTATCACCATACTGGGAAAACTCACTCAGGCTATGAATAATAACTTTACTCGTATGGAGCACCCTGATCCGCAGCATGGAGGATCAATGTTATATCGTTTCATGAGGAAAAAACCGCCAAAATTTAATGGGGGTACAAATCCATTAGTATCTGAGCAATGGATAAAATCCGTAGAGAAAATTTTCCACGCCATGGGGAGTAGCGAAAGGGGGAATGTTGTCATGGTAGTTTACCGCCTCACTGGAGATGTCGATCAATGGTGGTCGCTGATTCAAAACACAAAGGAAGATGAAGAAGTATCAAGTATAGAATAGGAAGAGTTCAAAGAGCTTTTCATAGAAATATACTTTCCACATGACCATCGATCAAATATGGAAAGACAATTTCTGAGTCTGAGGCAGAAGGAGGATGAAAATGTAGCAAAGTATGAAACCAACATTACAAGGTTAGCAAGACATGCTGCAGATTATATACGTAACCCAAGAAGTAAGATTGATTGTTTCTTTGATGGGTTAAAACCATTTCTCTGTCGAGCTTTAGTATCACAATCTTTCTCAACGTATGAATATATAGTCTCATGTTCTATCAAGAAAGAAAAGGAATTATCTAAATCTTATGACAATAATGTTAAGAAAGAGAAGAAGTTAACGGTGGAGGAAGATACAGATAAAGGGAAAAAGGGAAGAATGACTTTCCATTATGCGATAATTGTGGGAAGAATCACCCCGGTACTTGCCTAAAAGTAGTGAGAGTTTGTTATAAATGTGGAGAAAAGGGTCATCAGGATCGTGATTTCAAGGGAAAGAAAGAGGCTATCAATGTTGGATGCTACAATTGTAGGGAAATGGGGAATTATGAAAATGAATGTCCTAAGCGTCTGGGAAACTTACCTCAGAAAAGTCCAAGGGATCCTGGAATGTCTTATGTTGTTACTAGAGTTGAAGTGGAATAATTAATGTATTGGTGCTTTTGGACTCAAGGATTATATTCTGGTTATAAGAATAATGTGATATATATAAGGATTGTACTTTTGTACTTGTTGTTTTCATTATGGTTTTAATATGATGAAGGTAATCATATTTTTAGTATGTGAAAATAAGAGAAACTTTACATTGTTTGGGGAATCTGATGTTACAATTGATTTTGGAATTTAGAGACCTTTTAGAGAAAATCTGGACAGGTGTATTTTGGATAACTATAAAGGTTGGAATGGATTAAGTTGAACCTTGGATAGTATTGTTTATGGTTAAAACATTTCTGAAGATTATTTTTGGAATATTATAATACTATAGTTTTAGGAAAAGGAAAAACTACAGGTTGGGGGATAACCCATCACGTCGGACAAAGCTGCAGGAATCGAACCCACAACCATAGTGCGACATGCCTTTATTACCTACCACTAGCCTACATGAAGTCCCTGGTTATTAGAAAATAGTTTTCCTAAGAAAAATTGTATGTGGTAATATTTGGAACCTTATACAATTAGGATAAATAGAATATTTTTGAATTCTGTTACCATTTGGAGTGAAAGATAGGATTGTGGTAAAAATTTATTAAAGAATGAAATTCTACATGACAAGTAAGTATATTTCCATACGTTCTTATTAAATCTCTTAAAGAAATTCCTTAACTTTATGAACGATAACTGAAAACAATAATGTTGTCGGTTATCTTTTCCAACTAGGGATTCAATGACCGTTTAACCTATCACATGTTTGTGATTCTCTTGTGGTTAAGATTCTACTAATCATGTTTTCTACTACTCTCCATCAGACCTTGATGGTTTGTTTTTCCTCCATATCTATATTTTTATATAATCTTAGTATGGGCTATCTCGAGTGACCTTTGTACTTCTATTTCTTTCTTTTAATGTCATATTTTTATTAACCTTATTTCCGGTGTGGGTTTTCCACAAAGGTATTTTATATTATCAACCTTTTATTTACAAAAAAAATATCAATTTGCGAGGATGCAATTTATTGAAGGAGGGGGGAATGTAACACCCCGAGCTTCCATGATACGCTTCTCTTTCAATAATGCAATAGCTTGCATTGTACGCAAGTTCGATATTCTAACACACCACGACCAATCAAAATAGCAACTATGAATAGTAATACCCACATTTTGAAATTATATATATTTTATATTTCAAAATGGACTTCAATTTTGAATTCTAAATATCGAATTTATCCTAAGTTGATTTTTTGGTCTTCTTCTGGGAACATCAAATTTATAAGGAATTTTGAAAAATACATAAAAACAAATTTTTTAATAAAATTAAATTATAGTGATAAGATAAACTATTGACTGGTTTTAAAGTATATTTAGAATATATTTTTACAATTTTATCCAATGGTGTTCATTATAATTAATTTCATTTTGAAATTGGATTAAACAATTGTCAATCTTTTGATATATATTGCTTCTTAAAAACATGATATTTGTTGTGACAACTTGAATTAATTATAAAATTAATTAATTAAACTTATATGTTTTGAATTTTGTAAAATAGAAATCATTTTTGAATTCGGAATATCAATTATAGCTTAGGGTGAAATTTTGGCAATGTTCTGAAAAACATCAATTTTTGATGAATAGTGAAACCACTTAGTCGTAGTTAAAAAATTGATTTTTCATTTAAATGAAACATCACCACTTCTGTGATTTGACTTTCAAAAATCCGACATACATGGTTGTCATTCGGATGTAAAATGTGGTTAAATGGGATTAAAATAATTTTTTTTTGTGAATAGTAAATTTTATGTTTAATTAATCGCGATTAAAGGTAATTAGTGAAATTTAAGGTAAAAATGATATTATAAAAATATGAAATTACTTTTAAAATTTTCCTAAACTTATAAAATGAGTCATTTCCGACCAAGAAAATCCATGGGTCATCTTGGGGACCCCATGGAGCCACTTGGGTAAGAAAATGACATTAATAACTTTTTATTTAAAGTAAAAATAAAATTGTCACAAACATGTGTTGTTTTAATAAAACCATTATTACTTGGAGTTATATAAGTTAATTTTTTTACTATAAATATTCATTGGAAATATAAACATATTTCCTACATCATGGTAATTTTTTAATAATTTTTAGACCTTAAATAAATTAATTTTTTTATGACACAATGATGATGCAGCGATTAACTCATTAATTAACGATTTAAATAAAATGAAAAGATAATGTAAAATATAAGGGTTATACTTGTCAAAAATCTATTTTATTAGAATATTTATAACCCTTATCACCTTAGCCTAGGAATCTATCATTTTGGGACCTTTTAAATCCGAAATGCATTTCATAATAATGTAACATTTCAATCTTTCCAATTGTGACCCTCCTCTCCTCTTATAAAATGCCCCCACCACTACCACCTTATTCACACCATAAAAGCCATTTGTATTGGAAAAACACTGCCCAAATACTCTATTAACTTCCCTATATTACTCGTAGAAGCCTCACTTTGGGCAGAAGTCTTCCCAAGGAAGCCTTTGGCTCAAATCAAAAAAAGTTACCCAATTTTATGGTAATGCCTTCTCTTGCGTTCTTTTGTTTTATTTTGCTTCTCCAACCCCCTAAAATCTTTTTATTACTTTATTTTGTAACAATAATAGTATCGAAAATATACTTGGATGTTTTTATGAGATTTATTTTATTTACACTTACACACACCTTCACTTAATGGTTAAAGAACGTACTATTTCTGTGGATGGCGAATTACTGCCTCCCGAAACGATGATTGTTCAATCTTATTTTAACACCTCTCACGGTGGCCATTATGATGAAACTACTTTTCTATATGATATATATTATATTTTTGTTTTTCTTACGATTCTGTATTTTTCATTTATGTTATACCTTTATGATTTCCATTATGGATAAACTCGATAATTTCATTTTAGGAAGTGCGGACTACCACCCCCTCAAAGTGATTTGATTCGTTAATGCCATATGCGGGATGTATAAAGGATGTAGTAAATGATATTATACATGATATTATACTGGAATAATAGTATAACTTTATATAATTATATTTTATTCAATTAAATATGAAATAGAAATGAATGTAGCGTTCATGCGTGCGTACGACTTACTGTCTCCATGAACGGTGCATTTCATTTATTACCTCTAAATGTTATGTAATATTATAAATTAATGTATATACTGGATATATATGATATATATGATATATAAATCATGAATATAAATCTTGATATAATGGATATTTTACCACCTGAACAACGTGTAATTATAAGAAGTTTATTTTTGACTCAAGTACCTAAGATCGACAAAACGACCGTTATTAACTTAAATAATTACATAATGTTCATAACATTGTAATAAGTGATATAAAAGGAATAATGAACATTAAAAAGGTTCTTAAGAAAGTATAAATTAACTCTAGTTTATTATTCAGGGGGTTAAAGAACGATCGAGTCATGTCGGACATGAGGTAATGGAACTTCTTAACCCAATTTCCATTCTTTGGGTTAATCTCCTACTTTCAAATTATGTCATGATATTATTTTGTCCTATCTGGAATTTATACTTTCTTTATGTGTAAATATAATGAATACACATAATAGATCTATTTTATTTAAAAAATGATCTTTATAAGGGAACTTCTTAACCCAATTTCTGTTCTTTGGGTTAATCTCCTACTTTCAAATTATGTCACGATGTTATCATGTCTTATCTTGTATTTTTACTTTATTTATGTGTACTTATAGTGAATAAACAAAATAGATCTATTTTATTTAAAAAATGATCTTTGTAAGGGACTTCGTCTCAATCTCATTTTATTGAGGCATATTTCGTTTTATACACAACTTTCCATTATACGGTGTTTAAACCCCTTTGATGTTTACTTTTATTCAAAAGGAATCATTTTATATAAAGCATTTTACTAAACGAAAAAAAGGAATGTTTTTTTTGTCATACGTATGCGGCGACAATGACTTCTTCACCGCCATGACCATTATTTGAGTTTCAGCTTCCTCTACAAGCCATAACTTTGTTTAAATTATTTTTAAAAAAGAGAGACGTATTTCTCTCTAATGTATAAAAATCCAGTCAAAATGTATACGTATTTAACGTAAGATTAAAAATGTTTTCAGAAAACCCAACTCTCAATTGTGGTAGACGGGAAGGGATTGGTTGTGGACCCATCATGGCCTGTAATTAGTCGAGCAGTCTCAGAATTAGTTATTTTTTTTAGAAGATTGCATAATTTTTTCAGAAAAACACTGGAGTATATTTGAGAAATTTTAAACGTAATTATATTTTAAAAAAATTGCATCGGCAGGTCTCATGAGACAAACTACTGTCTTGGCACGAGGCCTTGACAAAATCTTATTTGTACTCTTGGAAAGAGGCCTTGGCTATGTGGTTATTATAGTATATCATTATGAATTCCATCATTATAAAAGTTGTTATTGATATTGCATGTGATTATTCGACCAACATAATATCCATTTGAATAAGTAAGTGACATTATTTCATTTTACTTTTGACATATTATGCTGAAGTTAAAGTTTAAAAGTATTTTGTTTTAGTTGTACATTGCCTTAAATGTTAATGGTTATTTATTAATGATTCTTCTATATTGTTATCCTTACTGAGTATCTGAGCTCACCCCTTTCAATATTATATTTTTCCCAGGATGTGAAGAAATATTTTATGACTGACCTACAGGGATAGTCTGAAGGGGATTGAAGTGTAGACTATGGAGACTACGTTATTGTGATTTTTCACTTTATGATGTAATGAAACATTAATGAATGTATCTAGTGTTCCCAAGGCTACTAAACTAATCGGTCTTTCGAGACTTGATCTTTTGTGATCATGCCAATGTTACGAAATAATGCACCGACTCTGGGTAACTGGGGTCGGGGCATTACATAATCACCAAAATTCAACAAAAAAACCCAATGTTCCACAAAGACCATTAAATACAAAATTTATCATAAAAATTCCCAAAATAATCTTTTATACGTTTGAAACCAAATATTTAGAAGGATTTTATCCCATTTTCTTCCACAAAAGTCATTAAATTTATCTATAAATTACATCGGCTACTATTATAGTTTCATAACGTAGTGTAATTAACCTAATAACATATTCTATATGATATGTTAATCATTTCCAAAAAGATCCCAAATATCCATATATCCACAACAAAAAAATAGCTTATTACAAAATAAAATTCAACCATTTTTCCTCAAATGAAATACCATAGAATTCTATTTTTCATTAAGCATATAGTGTTTCCTATAAAATAAATGTCTTCCAAAATAACTTTTATCAACTAGTCACCGAATCATTTTCCTATAGAATGTATATCCTTTTGATAAAATATAATATCCGAAATTCTCTTATTTTTTATCAATAATGTAATTTAACAAAAAAAAGAATAAGTTATACTATCCATGTACTTCATGTCATCCAGTGGTAGGCAAAAAATCCCAATTGAACATTGGCTATGGATTCGAATCCAACTGTTTTTTCTGACATGACGGGTTGTCATATGGTCTGCGTGTTGACCTTTTTAAAAAACTACATAGTTTTTTAATGATCCCCAAAATGAGATAAATTCCTCAAAATAAACATTACATATTTTAACCATTAATGTTATCTCATACCTCGCATTTTCATCCAAAAAATAAATAACTAATAATTACATAAAATTCAAGGATAATATAAACCCATATGGTTCTTTATAACTATGTCCACAATATAAAAGTTATGTCTTCCTTGAATAATATTTTCACATATCAAACTTCATTTTTACACATAATAGAAAAATTATTCCAAATAAATATCCTCATCAAAACATCCATAACACTTTTAACTATTTCATCATCCTTAAATCTACCATAACACTGGAATCCCTTATATGTAGACTTATTAATCATTAAAAGTTCTTCATGATCCATTAACCATTCTTTCCCAAAATATTCCATAATACTTATATAATATAATCAAAATCATGAATCAGATCCTATGATTCAATAATGTCTAAACATTTTCTAAGAAATAATCCACACCTTTCATTGGTCATTGTTAGTTTATTCATCCTCAATTGAAATGGGATTGGGTATTGGTAAATATATATTTTTATGGTCCTGATTATCCCATTCCCAAACCTTCTTCAAAGGACATCAATTTGTACAATTTTCATGCGCACAACATTTAAATCATTCGATTGATCCTTCAGAAAGAACTTATTTCACTTTTATGGAGTCAACTAGACACTTCCTTTTTTCGTGGAAGGTTATTGCATTATAACCTTCATTACCACATCTAAAATATCATCCCATCCCTTTGAAGAATTCTCCTAAGTGTTTCTTTTTACATCATTGATTGACACATTTTTGAATATACATACCATTATGATTATTTCATGAAAATTCATCCGGATTTGTTTCATTCAAAAATGATGACTTAGAAAAATCACCAAGGTTCAACTGGTCAATCAAAAATCTAGATAGTTTGTTAATAATAACAAAAAGAGTTCTAATTTCAGCTCCCATTTCATTCAGTTTCTCATTCATAAAATCACCATTGTTTCCTTCACATCCATTATTACATTGGTGCCTCCTAGATCCAGCCATTAGCTAAAACCAGAGAAGTCAGTGTGAGTATATCAATAAAATAATAATATAATATCATTATGAGGTGTGAAAAAAACTATGATATAATTATTCATGTTATCTTAAAATAATTCATTTTATCTAAAATAACTATGACTATTTAAAATATGATAACAATTATGGTTATTTTATATATGATTAAATAAAACCCTAACATATAATGTTATCTATACCGCCCTCTAATACATACATTAAGGCACCATCATTTTTTATTATACAATCATGAATGAAGTTAATAATTCAAACTGAATATATTTTCAGCTTTAGAGATTTAGATAATTAGGCCATAACATATACATAACAACTTGAATATTAAATTATGTCACTTCTACTCACTATCCATTTTTTTCATAAAACAAAAACACTTTAAAAAGATACATGTTTTAGTTTCATTATTAATATAGCATTAGTTTACCTTGATCCCATAAATGACCCTATTCATCTTTATGTCTTATGAAAATCATTTCAAAAACATGGGATGAGAATAAATATCTCAGTAAGGTTTATAAAATAAATAAATAAAACATTAATCTATCCATATATACAAAAAAAATGGTCTTTAACATACCTCATGAAATCCTACAATTTATGAATAAAACATAGAAATAATAAATCATAAAAGGTAACTTGTTGAATCCATATCATACATACTGTGTAGCATTAATAGCTACATAGAGATTTGTGTTTGGAATAACAATCACAATATATTCCCTAAATCTATTTGGAGAATCATTAATGCATACCTCTGTCACGTAACCCAATTCATTGAAGAGCTATCTCAGGCTCACCAACCCTTTGTTTATCACGAAACCACTTGTATATACAGTCAATTTCCATGATACATAACATATTCATAACATATAAAACCATCAAAAATGAAATATTACATTTCTACATTGTATTCACAAGATATCAATTCGTGATATTGACAAAATCAATTCGTTTATAACTTTAAAAATGAAGAGTTTTTAATCAAAGTGTCCCATACCACACTGAATATTCTGAAAGAAAATAAAAGTTTAAATGAATCATGTATATATAAATAAATCATTAATATCATTACAAAAACATATAAATGAAAGATATGGGTTTATATGATTAAATCTTTAAAAAATTTAAAATTATGGTTTTGATAAAGAATCATTAACCACATGGGAAACTCTTTAATCAAAATAATTAATGAATAATCTAAAATAAAACTATATATATCTAAATAATATTGGAATTTATTATGTAAAATTAAAAAATGGTTGTATATATACCCTATAGGATAATAAAGGTTCACAATATCATGATATTCCATAATGAAGTGAGATTGAGACATAGTCCCTTCCCTCATATCCGACATGACTTGTTTGTTATTTAATATCATAAATAATAAAGATAAGTAAATTTCTACTTTATTTAAATCCTTTTTCATGTTTATTATTTATTTCATATAAATAATTACATTTCTATAACAATTATTTTATTATTTGAGTTCATATCAGAGATTTTATTAATGTTCAGAACATTAGTAAAAAATGAAGTTGTTGTAATTATAAATTGTCCATGTTTTAAAAATTACACAATCTAAAGATTAATATTCATTATTTAGATGTATTATTTTTCTTATATATCAGGTATATATTTATCTTATAATAGTCCAAAACATTTGGTTATAAGAAAGGAAATGAACCATTCATGGAGACAGTAAGCTGTATGTACGCATGAACGCTGCATTCATTTCATTTTAATATATGAATGATTGAAAAATAAAAAATACATAGTTAAAATATAATTCCAATATATCAAATATGTTATATATGACACATAATTTAATTAATTCAATCATTTATAAGTTCCATTTATAGCATGAACTAGACATATCACATTGAGGGGGTGGTAGTCCACACTTCCTCAAATAAAATTAATTTAGTTACCCATTATGTAATCCATAAAGGAAATATACAAATGAATAATATAGAAGAATAGAGAAAATATAGACATAATATATATCACATATTAATATAGGTCCATAATAATGGCCACCAAGAGAGGTAGTAATTGATAATTGAAGAATCGTCGTTTTGTAAGGAAATAGTTCACCGTCCACTGATATAATATGTTCTAAATCCATTAGATGGAGGTCTGTGTAAGTGTAATTTGAATCATTCTCATAACAAAAACATTATAGATTGAGGATATTGGTGTTGTTATATAAACATATAATAATATGATCATATGGAGTGGAGAAGGTAAAATAATGGAAAGAAACTTAATAGAAGACATTGCCTCATATCAGATATATTCTTTTGATTTGAGCCAAAGGGCTCCCTTGAGTTGTCTCCTACCTTGAGGAAGGATTCTAGGGGGAATAGAGGGATTTGGGGAGATTAATTTGGTAGTTCTTGGACAGGAAAATGGGATTTAATGGTGTAATTAATTTGTTAGAGGTGTTGTACATTTATAAGAGGGATGAGGGGCTCTTTAGGAATGATGGAAAGTATAATTTTAGTATAAAATGAATTTAGGTTTAAAAATGTCCAAAACTCATAAAAAGAGAATATAATAAGATAATAAGTTGAACTAAAATCCTCAAATAATAATTGTATAGGTTTTGGATATTTTTTAATCTTTGTATTTTTTATTTAACACTTGGTTAATGTATTTATCTTTTATCATGTCTTCTTGTATATTCATACTATATGGGTAATATATCTACAGTAATTTGCCAAGAATCCCAAAATTGACCCTTAATGACATTGGTAACATAATTTATGTAATTTGGCCGAATACTAGATTGTGAGGACTATTTTATCATTAAAAAAATATTAATTCATTTAATAACTCGTTTATGTCAATTTATTTTACTATTTATATCATTAATATTTTACAATTCCATATAAACTTGATAAATTAAAAAACTCATTAAATAAAATAAAAAAAGTCATAATCATCCATAAAATTTGTGGATGGAATAAAATGTTTGGAAATAAGTTTATTTTATTATTTATAATCACATTTATTTAAAACATATAATAATGACATAATCATTACGTCATCATTGTGTCATCAATAATTTTTTTCATATTATGTATAATAAATATAAATAAAATACTATGATTTAAGAAATATTTTTATATTTATAATCACTATTAATGGTCATGTATTTCAATTATATAACCCCACATTAATTTTTTTTTGCAAAACAAGAAATTTTTATGGTATTTTTATTTTAACATTATATAAAAAGTTATTAAAGTAATTATCTTAAC
Organism: Viscum album; assembly: GCA_963277665.1. Taxonomy (NCBI): domain Eukaryota; kingdom Viridiplantae; phylum Streptophyta; class Magnoliopsida; order Santalales; family Viscaceae; genus Viscum; species Viscum album. The sequence goes on along the minus strand of OY728119.1, from coordinate 1,725,575,905 downwards.
CATGTGGCATAAAAAGTCTAAAATTCCTACATAAAGATTGTATTTTTAGGTCATGAATAATCCAATAAGGTTAGGACAAGTGTTAAGATAATTTTATATTATTATAATATTATTTTCACCTTGAATTAGCCTCTTTAACTTTAATCGCTGTAAAAAAAATTCAAAGTTAATGTTCACCAAAAATTATTTTCATCCCATTAAACCAAATTTTACATACTTATGAAAACCATTTATGCCTAATTTTTCAAATAAAATTTATAAAAGCAGTAAAATTTCATTTATATGAAATAATTGGTTTTTTAACTACTATGTAGTGGTTTCACTATTCTCTAAAAATTGAACGTTTCCAGAAAAATTCCAAAAAATCACCCAAAACTAATTTTGATATTCAAAATTAAAAAATGATGATAATTATTACAAATTAAAAATATAGAAGTTAAATATTTTAATTTCAAAATAATTTCCATTTTTAAAATTAGAAAACAGGTTTTGAAAAAATAATAACTATCAAAAGAAAGACATTTGTTTGTGGCGAATTTAAAGGTGAAATTACATCCAATGAAAAACATTGGATAAAATGTAAAAAATATAATATAATTAAACTTTAAAATTTTTTAAATAATAATATAAATAAATAAAAAAATCATATGAAAATACATGTTTGTCAAAAAATGTAGAATGTTTCACTATTCATTAAAAATGAACTTTATCAGAAAAATACCAAACATTTACCAAAAATAAATTTTGATACCCTTTTTATAAGGATGAATTTAATTTTTTTTAAATTAAATTTATAAAGGTAACAAAAACTAGATTTAAATGTGGCTTGCCTTCAAAAGGTGGTTGAACTACCTTTCCCAAATATTAGAGTATTTATGATTAAAATTGGATCCGTTATCATTTTAAGTATCTAAATTTTATTGGATAAATGTAAAAACATTTAACAAACATGATTAATCATAATATGGTTATTTTTATTCATTTTCACAATTACAATTATTAGGCGTTAAATACCACTTAAAATAATAATATTATTTTATTATTTGTTGGTATAACTCAACATTTTGTGTGGCGTATGATTTTGGAGAAATTCATTATTGCGCTTTGAGTACAATGTCTTACATATCATCATATATTATGTAAAACTAATATTTAATTTATACATATTAATAAATATGAAAATATCATATTCTTTATTTACATGGGATGTTACAAGTTAACATTATCTGTGACATGTTTTAATAAATTTGAAAAAGGAATGTTTTTTAATTTATGGAGAGAAATAAAACATTAAACCACCATGAAAAATATTTGGTAATTTTATTACTCTATAATACATAATTTTTATAAAATAAAAAGTAAATACCATATTTCCTTTTTTATTATTTCGTTTAATTAAAATGTTTTTTATAGTGGATTTATTATATTAGTATCTTGAAATGATATCTTATGAATGCAATGTGGAAATGTTATTATTCATTTATGCATGTTTTCTGACTTGTGATTTTATTGTGTTTCTTGGGAATGTATTTTTTATATGGCTGTTTTCATGATAAAATGAGGTTGAGAGAGCCTGTTGTAGCTCTTCAATGCATTGGGTAATGATAGAGAGTTAAATAATAAGGTTTATTCAATTATATTTAGGGAATATACTGTGATGAGTACTCAAAAAGTAATAATGATGGGTACTCCCTATATAGTAGTGAATGTATAATGTATGTATGATATGGATTCCACAAGACACCTTTATTCTTTTTAATTTCTATGATGTTTTCATGATTTTTATGAATTTATGTGTTTATAAAAATTCATGGACTAAAATTTTATTTATTTATATTATACCTTAATTATTTTTTATTATCATCACATGTTATTTAAAATTTTTTCCACAAGGTATAAGTATGGTTAAGAGAAAGGATGATGTCAAGAAAAATTTTATCATGAACTGAAATCATTTATAATTTTTTAAAAAAAATTATATTTTTGAGGAAGTGGATACTATTTTGGTTGTATCCACATTTTATAATGTTGAGGTATTATATATTAGTTATGTCCTAATTCTATAAAACATTATTCCTTATAATATTCTCAATTTGAAATCATGACATAAATAAATATTATTTAATTCTTAAAGACTGGGCTTTATAATTATTATGGAATAATATTATCTCGTATAACTATCATATGATTCTTTAAAATAGTCGAGTAATCACATGATTCTTTGGATCCTCTAATAGTGTTTAAAATGTGAATAAGTTTTATCAAAAAATCAATTCATAAATCAATATCCTTCATTATAGATTCATCAGAATATTCCCAATTGACAAAAAAACACCGGTTCATTTACATTTAACTTTTAATTCAAAAATATAATGTATTTTCTTCCAAATATCATTGGTATTTATTCTGCCGATATATTTTTTTTTTAAAAAAATCAGATAGAAAATTCATAAAAATAATTCATGGTTTTCCATCAGTATATATATTTCTTCTATATGTAACACACCATGTAATGGTCAAAAATAGAACAAACAATCAATATTGACTAGATTCTAGTATATCACACCCATGATATAAGAGATAATTTTCTATTATCTCTTTCCACATGTGAACTTTTAATCCATCAAATGTTGGAATTACAATGCTTTTAAGAAAAAAAATTAATCCATATTAGCCACATTGAGGAAAATGTAGAGAGTAGACATGCCCAACGATACCAATTTAAATGACCATATAAATGGTGATAAACATTGAAAGGGAGTGTAATTTGTGTTTAAAAAATTTATTACATATCCTTCCAAGTATAATTCTAATTTTAAATGTTATATCCAATTTTTACCTATGTAGTAAATGAATGAACATAAACAATATTAATGTGGTTCATCTCCATTATTCATTTTTATAACCACAATGCATGGTGGTTTTGGTTTAGTTAACATTTAACCATTTTTATTATATAGTATAACCCTAGAATAAGTTAATCCTTTGACAAAATACAATGCCTAGTTCCAAATATTACAATATAGATAAAGTTATTTTAAATATGCACTGAATGAATAATCCTCCATAATATATCCAAATGAATCATTATTTATTTTTCCTAAAAATACATTAATATCTATTGATATGTTTTTTATTTATAGTGCGTCTAAATATTTATTATTAATTTAACTTAGGTAGAAACGTACGATCATTGAAAACAACTCTATTATGTGTTCAAATTCATTTATCCATTACACAATCATGATTATTTCATGTTTCCATTCAATTTTATTTATCATATTATGAATACATGATGATATAAATCCCTAGATAGATAATCTTTGTGAAACCCTAGTAATGTTTTCCTTGTGATCATATTATCTTCTAAAAATATGGTTAATTCTTCTTTATATTGGTATTTACCAACTAGGTAGATCATATTCATCCCCATAATAATATGAGAATTAATGGTTTCATCACCCTTTACAATGGAATGAATATAACTCTTGAGTTCCCTGATGTTTTTCATAAATTAATGATTAAAGATATCTCATTATTCAAAACATTTCATATAATCACATCGGTTTTCCTACTTATCTTAATCAATTACGATTTATAAAAACACGACATAAATGATATAACAATACTATGTGAAATTTTTTTTCTCTAAGAGAAATTAGGTCTTCTCAAATTTAAATGATAACAAATCTAAATCGCTTTTTGTCTGTATATTTATAGCTCATAATATATAATATATTCACTAATGGTATGTTTAGTTAATTCATTATATTTTTACATCTCAAGATATCATCCTTTAAAATATTTCAAATGGTTAAAAATTCCCCCTTATAAAAATAATTTAATGTCGATTTTTATAGTGACTAGGAATCGATTAATCAGATTATTCTATCACCATATATATTATTGGATTCCTTGGAGGAAACATGATCACATTATCTCTAATTATTCATGTTGTCACTTTGTATGTGATAGAATATTCTTGTGGAATATTTTATTCATGTGAGTACAAAGGGATTCATAATTTCTTAATGTTGATTGAATCATGTTATCCTTGATTTGAGGTCGATCATGTGATGAATTTATCAAATTGTTATTCATAATGAAATCATTTATAAATTATGGTACACAGATAAAATCATTAAACATGGATTATAACTTATTAAAAAAATCCTTATTGAATAATATCATAGAGGAATGACTGAGAGTCTAGGAAAGGAATTTGGATGACCAATAATGTGATGATCTCTTAGTTAGATAACTAGAGATGGCTAGTCTACTTGATATTACATGTAAGTGGAGAAATAATTTCATTTTATCACATGTAGGAATGCTGAATTCTCAATGAATGGAGATCCCTTAGATGGGTGGATATTAAATATGACCTAAACACTAAGATAAAATACTTGATATAATATATTATGAAACAATCATTGCTTATGTAACTTTTTTGTCCTAGAAATGTTGTGGCATAACATCCCTTCTAACATCATATATCCATTTATCATATAATCACTTGATAGTAAATGAGGGACAACATGTTTACCAGTTGTGTGTAATAGAGTCTGTATAGAGATTTCATTGGCATAGATCCCTATTGGAACATCCTCCACCATTATGTAACCCTACAAAAAAAATGAACAATACCTATCTATGGTGTATGGATTCTATGACATATCATGTAGGACCTCATTTACTTAAATTAAATCATGGGATAAAAATAGTAACCTACCTCCAACATGATATACCAAGGTTCCATATGTGTGGTTTTTTTGTTCCTTTAACGAAAATAGTTTTTATTACGAGGACAAATAAAGAATTATTCTACAAATAATCATTATATGATAAATTAATTCATTTCCTGAAATAATTTCTCATGCACTAATATTATTTTCCTTGAGCTTTTTTATGTTATCTCTTCATCCTTATAAAGGATGAGCTCATTATATTATATCATTCACCTATTGTATGCAGTGTGAAAACATAGAACACATATATCACTTGTAGTAACAATTAAGACTAGTTGTACAATTCAAAGAAATAAAAACATATATAGGAAAAAAATAAAAAATCACCAACTCAAAGAAACACAATCCACCACCTAAGGAAGATGTTTTCTGTTCTTCTTAAATGGATCTTTTCTCTCTATAATAGAAGCATGATTTATTCACACCACATTTTTTGTTTGGGTCTCACAACATACTATTGGTACTTCATTGGTTAGGGAATATTTAACCTAGTGGAAGATCCATTCTATTATAGTTCTTATACAAGGTGGACCCACTCTATAAATTGGAGACTCACAGCTATATTTTTATAGGGATATGGGAGAGCACTTGCCACATATCATTAAAACAAGTGAGTATGTACTCCCGGACATATATGATTCATCTTTAGGAACTGAACATGATTTCAATCAAGTGATAAAATTCATTTCTCGATGTCAAATATCCAATATAGATGTAGTGTGAAGCTCATTACACATTTTATCGAATCTCTTATGTTGAAACAAATTCAATAATATAATTATATGCGTAATTATACTATATTATTTCAAATCAATTATTAAATTCTGATTCTATATGAATAATATTTGGAATGTATATCATTATATGATGATAGTATAATTTTTCTCTTGGGATAGACAAGGTATACACCCATGTCGAGCCCTAAATGTTCCCCAATACCCTATATGGAATGTGAAATGAAATACACTTAAAATGTCACATAGGGAATATATTTTTTGTTAATACCCAAGGCCATGGTGTTAAAATTTATACTAATGAATGAAATGGCTTAGTATGGTCACAAATTGTTTTTGATAACCACAGTCTCGTGTTATCAAACTCAACATGAATCATTATCCACTAAATTAATTTGACTACATGAAAATTGTTCTTCCTAAGAACATAATGTGAATAAGAAAATTTACTAAAATGGTTTGTCTTCAATAAAAGTGTCCATATCTCCTTATATTAATATGATCCAATCAACCATCATTCATAATGTTACCTTAGAGGAACCTTCTTTTAGGGAATCTATATTAGTCATAAATTTTTATCATTTGAATGCTGAAAATCGATATTCACATTGAACCATAAAAATTTCTATTATATATTTCTTTTTTTTCTAAAGGAACAATCATAAAACATTAATTTGAGATAGTTCAACAATACTTAATGATTCAAAAAATCAGTATTACCACCAAGGATCAAGAAAATAATATGATTCTTAGTTCAAACACATATCCAACTGGGTAGAGAGTCAATTCATCAGCCTATTATAGGCCAGTAATTGTTATAAAAGTAGGATCACTAGAGACAACTATATCTTACTTTTATATTACTATATCATTTGTATAGTTAGATATACATTTTATATATTTACCATTATATTGTATATATTTTTCTTCTAGTATTTAATAGTAATTTCATTATTTTTATTTTTTTATCATAATGAAATAGTTGATCTCGTGGTATAATAAAAACCATGAGATACTATAAAATTAATCATAAAAATATTTTATATAAAGTAGATACACTATAATGAATGGAAATATTTGATATTTTATAATCATGTATTGGCAGTTTATATGTAGTGAGCCATCTCATGAAATTCAAATGTGGTGTTCACTATTAGGGTAGATCATGAGTATAGAAATGAAAATAAGAACACCACATGTTCCTTATGTAATTAGAGGTTCCTATCTACGAACATGTGTATTGGTCCCCTTACTATAGATAATTATCAATGGATGTCATTTGATTGTGTGCATTAATTCAAGGGAAAAAATAATGATGAAATTATGGCGTGGAAGATTTTTTATGTGCATACTATAGGATCAAATATATAAATATGAGATGAAAAAATACTAGAGGGGGTGAAATGTATACTTTATAAAATTAATATCGAATTTTTATATTTAACATGGTTAAAAAGGGTAATTCACAAAACCTCTAGTTCTACACACTTTCTTGAATCCAAAAATATGATTCTGAGAAAGAAATTCTGGAAATGTGGTTCCGAAAATGAAACATAATGAATGTTTACAATGATAAAGATTACACCTTAAAGCGTATACAATCTATCTAAATATGAGAACAACTATAAGGAAGTATATGATAGTTATACTTTCTTCAAAAATACAAATAGAGCAGAAAAAGTGAAACAAACAAGTAACAAGTAGTAAATCGTTTAACCCAAAGGGAAGGTAATCCAACAACCATGGGTAAATGTCATTTAATTTATAATTTCATGAAAGTATGCCTTATACACACAAGGGTAATCCCTCAATAAACAGATCGGTGTCTATATTGAAATCCCCATAAGCCTTCAACTTCAAGGTATTTGGAACCTCTGTCTTCCTCAGAAAGTAAGCCCTCATCTTCAAGGTAGTCAGCACCTCTGTCTTCTTATCCCCAGATGCCCTCGATTTTACACAACAACAATCAGATTCAGACAAAGAAAATCTGAACCAGAAGATCAGTATGCACAATGCAATGAATGTATCTCTATAGAAATCACTTCCACAGCATGTGATCTCTAGAGTCATAGAATAGTGTGGAACTCTTTCAAATGACATCCTAATTATAAGAATGGCTTCAACGGTTCCCTCCCTCCTACAACATTCGTATTTTTCCTTGAATTTCGGAAGGACCTATTCATGTGTTAGTCAAACAATGGTAAGTTAGTAACTGAAATCCCAACATCGTTTGATAACAAAACAAGTGTAATCATAAATAAAATCAAATATTAATAATTTAATGAAATATGAATGTTCTGAGTCTAAACAAAATTGAATTCAATGTCTATAATACAAGGATATATAGATTTTGTTTTCTAGGAATTCAGAACCTGAACTCTATAGAATACCGTAGTATGAATTTCAAGGAAATTTGGAATCTGGATTCTTAGGTATTCAGAACCAGAACATATAATGTTCAGAGTCAGAGTTCATGACAATTTACAGTCATAACTCAAAAGAGTTCTGAGTCTATATTCAAGGAACTCGGAGTCAGAACATGGAATAGTTCATAACCAGAATTCATATTAGGAATCCAGAGTCATAATGTTGAGATGTTCGTATCCAGAATTCGTATTAGGAATTCGGAGTCATAATTTAGATAAGTCCTTAACCAGAATTCATATTAGGAATTTGGAGTTAGAACTCATAAGAGTTCGTAACAAGAATTTCTAATCATAATTCAGATTCAGAACCCAAAAGTGTTCGTAACCAGAATTCATAATTAGAATTCGAAGTTAGAACTCATAAGAGTTCGAAACCAGAATTATGAAAATTCAGATTCTAAAATTGAATTCTTCATATATAGGTTTGTATAGAATTCTGATGATTTGGTTTCAAAAAAAATTTACACATAGAAAAATTATTATATGAAAAATAAAAACATGGTAAAGAAAAATTTCCTTGCGGAAGAATACATTCCTTAATGAATTGAAACAAGGGGAAAAAAGGGATTTTCCATGACATAAGGTGTTTGTGATTTTCAAAACAAGAAGGAATGGTAAAGTCATAAAGAACCCTTATTGACTTGAAAATCTCCCCCAAGTAGGAAGGAATGGAAAATTCATAAGGAAAACTATATTTACTCAACAATCTCCCTCAAGTATTAAGGAATGGAAAAGTCATAAGGAAATCCTTATTGACTAAACAATCTCCCCCTTTTTGGAAAGCACAAACAACCTTAAGAAAAGGAATACAAGGACATAGCAGAAATTTTCCTAGACTTTGAAAATAAAACTTATCTACCTTTATATATGAACAATGGTGAATAAGACTAACTCCCCCTTAGGCTTTGGAACTCTAAGGATCATATTCTAGATTTCTGGAATGAGATTATTCATTTGAATGTGTAAATCTTCATATTGAGAACTCCCCCTTTGATAAACTCCCCCTTACATAGGGATATCTATTATTTTAATTAGAATTATTTTTCCTTATCCCGTTTTTTGATTTTCATAAAGATTTTGAGGTAATGGAAAAAATATGGTACCTTAAATATTAGTACAAACATCCAAATGAAACAAGCAACCACATTTTCATTAAGATTAGAATACTTTGTACAAGGAAAAACAGATACAACAACAGATCAGATTTGGATCTATTTTTCTTCTTTTTCCTCGGGTATCAGCTTAATCACAATATTTTTCAGCTTCTTTAGATCTTTGTGATCCTCCTACACTTGCTTCTATAAGGCTTTGATTTCATCATCTTGAGCCTTCAGAGCTTCTGCCTGAGCCTTCAGAACGTCATCTTGCATCACTATCTTTTCTTGAATCATGATCCAGAGATCCCTTTCTTGTTTCCAACATTGGAGACCATAACTCATCTTCCCTATCAGATCCTTGACATCTGGAATCTGATTATTTTCCTGAAGATTTATCGTTTCTTCAAAGATATTTGTGATATCCTTGATTTTTCTCTCTTTATTATCAAAAACATTCTTAACATAATCTTGAAACAAATCAAGATCTCTCAAATCATCAACTATATTCTTTGACCAGCTATCAATTTTATTACATGATTTTCTATGGGATTCATATTTTTTAAATAAGTTCATGTAATCAGCCTCAAACTTTAAACACCTATCAATCACCATCGATATAGAGTCAGATTTCTGATTTGTACTATGTTGGTGCATCTATAATCTTGAGTTAATTATGGGAAACATCGGAAGGGTTTCCACTAGCTTCTTCAGGGACTGTGAGAAAATATCATGTCCTAGAGCTGATGACTCTGAATCTGACAATTTTCTAGGTTGTGGTTCTTCCTCTATCTCGACAAGCATCCTCATAAAGGATCCACCATCTTGTTTATTCCTTAATGAAATTTTGGTTAGTTTGTCAACAGGCACTTGTTTGCCTTTTTCGGATATCGGAATAGCTTCTTCATATGGAGACTCATGCTCACTCTCAGTCAATTGAAAAATCCTATATTCATCAATTTTTTATTTATCAACTCTTGCATCAATATCCTTAGGATGTAGGAAGTTATGATTATAAATCTCGTCCTCAGAAAATTTGTTCACTTCCTCTTCAGCATTCTCATCAACTCCAGGGGTAGCAAGTTTAGAAGACCTGGCTTGAGAAGTCCAGATTGACAATTTTTCGAAAACACCATCCTTCCAATGATATTCTCCAACATTCTTAATTCGATCATCAATGTGACTACTACTTTCTTCCTTTTCTTGCACTTCTTCCACAACTTCTATCTATTCAGCGACCTTCCCTTGAAATTTTTGTGGAGTCATAAACTTTTTCACCAGTGTATGAGGTAATGGTTCAACTAAGAAATAATTCTGTACCGGAATGTTCTTGGATGCTACTTTTGTAGCATTCAAAATAGATTACACAATCTCTGCATCGGACATCATCTTCTTATGCTTCTTCTCATTGGATTGCTTCCCAATCTCTTTAAAAGATTTCTCTTTCAATCCTTTGGCCTCTGCCGGTTCTAGGCCTAACTATGTCTCCCCTTCTTTTTGGTTCTTCTAAACCTCCCTGTATTTGGCTACAAATTCATCTAGATAAGATTTCTACTTCATGGGATTTGGAGTTACGGTTTGAGCTTCCTTGGCATTAGGGGTTTCACCTTCATATTCAACATACATAAATATTCATTTCTTTCCAGCTTTCGTTGATGGTTCAACCTCTAAATCATTTTTCGGAATGGCTTCTGCCTCTTCCACTATCAGATCATAAAATTCTCCGGAATCTTTTGAAAATCAAACATTCATTCTTTTCAAGGTGTCATCACTTAATATCTTCTCATTGCAATTGCTTGGCTTGGAACTGCAAGGAATCTTGAATGATTCATGACACCAGACAATCAACTTGCAGTGTAGGACAGGATACATGATTATCTATGCTCTCAGATTCCCATTCATGATATTCTCTATCGTAATGAGAATATGCTTCATCAAATTGATTTTCCTTAGATTTACCAAAAAATACAAGATATAGATATCACTTTTCTTAAGAGTGTCTTTTTCACCCATTCTTGGTACGATAAAACCCTGAACCCATAATTATTGGATCTGATTTTTGGTAGACAAATGAAAAATCGTTATGGTATTGACATCTTTAATTACAAGAAATTGTATATCCTTCACTTTTACAATAATCCCATCAACTTCTGGAATATTTTTGGAACAAAATTCTGCCTCACCTTCATAAGATAACACTACCAAGCTAGTAGCCATGGTGTATGAAAGTGCATATGTTTTTCTATAACTCTTGAAGGAATCTTTTTCTCTGCCATCTTACTTGAAAAAACAGGCTAATTTATAAAACTCCACTGGCTTCGAAATAGATACACTCTCCCATCAATTAATCATGACATTATTGGAGAAAATAGAGTCATATTTGTTGAAGAAGTTCATATTTACCAACCTCTCCCTATATATCTTCCACTCCACAATCGGCATGATAGTGGACATATCTTGAGAAGGAAATTCACCAGACATTCGAAATTGATCACTTCTGAAAGGTTCGTAATGGTATTTTATAGAGGGGTAGAGCTTCGACATGTAACGGCTTGAAAACTGATGTGGGAAAACCATTGGGGATCCCATTTTATTGGTTTTGAAGTGAAAATTCATCTTCCCATTTCAATCCAATGGAAGAGAATTATTCTGAATAGATCTGACGGTTGAAAATATATCCCTAAGGAAAATTTGGTAGGATTCGATCTTTTGAGGTTTTTAAAGAAAACATTCAGATTTAGGAAACTAGTATATGACAAATTTTAAAAATAAAAGAAACTTCCATCAAATAAAAGGTGATTACAAAAACTCAAGAAAGAATCATACCTTTCAAATTGTCAGGAGAAATATTCGTAATGAGGAAAATTATTATTTAATGACTTTAGATTCCAATGAAAACATGACTGTGAAAAAAATGAGCACACAGGTCTACATTAAAAAAATCTTCACTACAAAAATCATTATTAAAAAAATATTCATTACGAAAATCTTCATTACGAAATTCATCATTAAAAAAATATGAAAAACATCATTATGAAAAACATGAAAATTTTCATTACAAAAAGAATTAAAAACATCATTACGAAAAGCATGAAAAAATTCATTATGAAAAACATGAAAAACATTATTACGAAAAACATGATAAAGTTCATTAAGAAAAACATGAAAATCATAATTATGATAAATATGAAAAATTTCATTACAAAAAACATGATAAACTTCATTAAAAAAACATGAAAAATTTCATTACGAAAAACATGAAAAACCTCATTATGAAAAACATGAAAAACTTCATTATGATAAAAATGAAAAACGTCATTATGAATATCATGAAAAACATCATTACGAAAAACAATAAAAACATTATTATGAAAAAAATGAAATTATTCATTATGAAAATAATGAAAAACATTATTATGAAAAAACATGAAACAATTCATTACGAAATTTTCTGAAAACATATATAAATATGCACTCCCCCAATGAAAAATAGTTTATTACTGTATGAAGATTGGTTTAACAGAAAATTAACAATGAATATTAACTTACGGTTATCATTATTAGCTTTTATTTAATGTATTCAAATATATCAGAGGGTAAAGATTTTGTGAAAATATCTTATAGTTGATCTTGCATTCTGATAAATTTAAAAATGATATCTTCTTTTTGTATGTTATCCGTATAAATGTGATACCGAATATATATGTGCTTTTTATGAGAGTGATGTACATGGTTTTTACTAAGGGAAATGGAACATGTATTATCACACAAAATTTTTGTTTTTGTAAAACTCATACAATAGTCTGTGAGTGTGTGTTTCATCCATAACACTTGAGCACAACTAAATCCAGCTGCTACATATTCTGCTTCAGTAGTGGAGAGTGATACTGAGTGTTACTTCTTTCCTGACCAAGAAACTATTGAATCTTTTAAGAAATGACAGGTTCTATATATAATATTTCTATCCATTCTACATCCACCAAAGTCAGCATCTGAAAAACAATTCAAAATAAAATCATTTCCAGAAGTATAGAAAAGTCCTAAATCCATGGTTCCCTTTCAATAGAAAAAAACTCTTTTCACAGCCTTTAAATGAGATTCCTTAGGATTTAATTGATATCTTGCACATAATCATACTGAAAACATGAATTATGGAAGATTATCAGTCATGTAATGTAGGCGTATTATCAATCCTCTAAAAGATGTTTGATCTACTAGTTTCCTAGCTTCATCATGATCAAGTGTATTAGAGGTACCAATATGAGTATTTATACTCTTAGTGTTTTCATATCCATACTTCTTAAAAAGATCTATAATATACATATTTTGGGATATATAGATTTTTTATATTTTTTGAAAGATATTAAAACCAAGGAAAAATGTTAACTCACCCAACATACTCATTTCAAACTCAGATTTCATTAGATCCGCAACATAATCAGTTAAATATTATTGAGTTGAAAAAAATATAATGTCATCAACATAAATTGGTACGATCAAAACATTTTTCTTATCTTTATTTATAATAATGGTTGGATCTTTATTTTCTTTAACATAATTATTTTGACCAAAAAACCTATAAGTCTATCATACTAGGCTTGAGGGGATTTATTAAGTTCATACAATGGTTTGGTACGTCTAAAAACATGATCATGATGTTTTGAATTTTCAAAACCAGGAGGTTGTTCAAAAAAACTTCCCCTTGTACGTAACCATTAAGGAAATAACATTTCACATCCATTTGAAAAAGATTGAAATTGAAGAATGCTGTAATGGAATATAGGATACGAGTAGATTCAAGTCTAGCTATTGGAGCATATGTTTCTTCATAGTATATTCCTTCTTGTTGATTATAGTCTTTAGCAACTATTAAAGATTTATTTCTAACAATGATTCCATTTTCATCACACTTATTTTTGGAGACCCTTATTACTCCAATAATAGAGGTTTCCTTAGGCCATTCAACCAAGGTCCAGACATTATTCCTTTCGAAATCATTTCTTTCATCTTCTATGGGTTTATAATTGAATCATCATCACCTAAATCTTCATTAGTGGTTTTTTTGTTATAATTGGGAAAGGAATGCTAGATTTTCTACTTCATTTCATAAGGAACTTCTATTCCTTAAGGTTGATTCACATCACCAATGATACTATCACTAGTATGATTCTTTAGAAACAACTTATTTTAGTTTTATAAAACCTGTTCATCAACTTTGGGTAAAAAATATTTGGGGGTAAATGTTTCAAAAGTATCTTCATGGAAATTTTCTTTATTAGAATTTACTTCTAACGAAGGTTGTTAATTCATTTTTTTAAAAACACATCAGAAGATGTAGGTTGGGGTTGTTTTAAAAACAAAAGTATCAGTTTCGTCAAATTTCACATGTACTGTAACTTTAATAGTTCAAGTGTTTTTATTGATAACTATATAAGCTTTCAAAGTTATGGAGTAGCCTAAGAAAAATACTTCATCAGACATTGGTTAGAATTTATGTAGATTATCTTTAGTATTCCGGATGAATACCATGCTAACAAAAACCCTAAATTAGGAATGTCTAGGTTTCCTACCATTCCATAACTCATAATGAGTTTTATTTAGAAAAGTTCTAATCAAAACTCGATTTATAGTATAACAAGCAGTACTTACAGCTTCAGCCCAAAAATGTTTGGCTACAGAATACTCAGTCCACATGGTTCTAGTTATCTCTTAAAAAACTATTACTTCTTTCAAAAACACCATTCTGTTGAGGTGTTCTGGCTTCTAAGAAGTTATCAGTAATGCCTTTTATAATACAAAAAGTATGAAAATCAGAATTTTGAAATTAATTTTCATCATCACTATGAATATTTTTCGATGGAAGTCTTTTATCATTTTTAACATGGGCTCTAAAACATTTGAAATAAGAGAACAATTCAAACTTCTTTGCTAGAAAATAGACCCACATAAATCTATTGTAATCATCAACCAAGAAAAATACATAATTCTTTCCCCCAATGCTTCCAGTTTTTTGTAGGATCAAAGAGATCAATATTCACTAACTGTAATGAATCAGTAGATAAGACTTCAACGAATGATTAGAAGCTCGATTTGAGATTCATGCCACACTGACAAGGGTCAAAAACTTTTGAAGAATCAAATCCAACATGCAGTAGATCCTTAACGAATCTTTTCTTATAATTTTTTCACAATTTATTAAGGTTACAGTGTCCTAACCTACTATTCCATAACCAATAATGATCTTCTATTGCAGTAAAGAGAGGTAGATCATGGATCCTATATTCTTCTATGTTTAGTATGTATACATTCTATTTCCAATGGGACGAAAAAATAAACTCTTCCTTGGAATTGTTTACTAAGAACAAATCATTCCTAAAATTCCCAAGGTAACCATCATCACATAACAGACTTATGCTAAAGAGGTTGTGCCTAAGACACTTAACAAATAAAACATATGAAATAAATGTTTTTCCATTAAGAATGACATTACCTATACCAATAATTTCTACATGAGCATTATCTCTGAAAGTTATTTTCCATCCTTCCATCTTGATAATCTTTTCAAAATAGTTTTTGTTACCAGTCATATGTCGTGAAATCCACTATCCTTGTACCATGTATTTATGTTGGTACCTTCCCTATTTTTCTGAAAATAAGAAAATGATAGATTTTCAGAATTAAAACTTTTTTGGATCCTGAATTCATTGAAAGGATAATTTTAGGCACCAACATGTTTTTAGAAAAATAGGATTTATGAAATAGTAATGTATGGGTTTTTTTAAGAAACAGATATTTTCCCAGTGTCCACCACACTAACACTTAGTGAAGAATGGATCACATTGAGGAGAAAATAATTGTCCCTAAAAATAGGATTAGAACTAGTATAACCAAAACTAGAACTATTCCTTAGAGGTTGGATTTGTTAATACATTTTATAAAAGTCTTCCTAACCTAATGTAAAGTTTTACATCCACTTCTTTAAGGGAAATTTTTTGAATTTCAGTTTTATTACTAGGTAATTTTCTTCCAAAACATTTGATTTTGAACTAGAGATAGGCTCGAAAACGTTTTTCATAGAATTTTAGTTTTCTAGTTCTTTAGAAAGAATATTCTTCTCAGAATTTACTTCCTGACGATTTTTTAAAATACTTTAAAAATATGCATTTTTCATATCAATATCTTTAGAACGATGTGATATCTCCTTAGTAGGAATAGTATTCCTAGATTTTTCCGTATCAAGTTTTTCCTGAGTTTTGATTTCTCAATCTCAAGAAGTTTGGAAAACCTATAAACATCTTAATAGGAAGGTAAAGTATCATCTTCATCAAGAAGAGTTATAATTTTACGATCATTAGTATTCAATGATATATTGGTCATAGATTCGTAACTATGTACCTTAGCTATTGAAAAATGATTGTCATTTTGTAATTTGTCTATTAGGCCAAGATTATTCTATCTAGAAGATTCATATTTTGAAGATTTATCGGAAGAGTCTCCACCACCGACACTCCAGGTGTTGTCAGCTTTCAAGACCTATTTATCATTATCCTTTTAGTACTTCTTCTATTTCTTTCAGAGTGATTTTCATTTCTTTCCTTTCTTTTGAGAATGGGGCAATCAGGCCTTATATGTCATGCTCTCTTGCATTCATAACATGTTACTTATGTATCTTTCTTATCATTTCTTTATTTATCCTTATATTTGGATTGAAAGATCCCTTATCAAGATATCTTGTTCATGCTTCGAGAAATATTTTCTAACTCATTCTCTGAGGATTCACTTCCACAAGATTCAGATTGGATAACAAATTTCTTAGACTTAGATCTGGTAACTCTATCAGGAGTCTTATAATTTGTATGATTAGAAGTTGTAGTAAAAGAAAAACTTTCATTTCCATTTCCATTCTTCTTATTTTAATTATTAGCATCTCTCTTCATTCTAGTCTCACGCTGAAGAAGTGTTCCAAATATCTCATCTAAGGAAATCTGAGTAACCTTTCTATTCTCATCAATTGCTGTCCTCTTGGATTCTCATTCATTCAGAATGATGTCTATGATCTTATCAATAAGAGCTTAATCATCTAATACTTTCTCACCCATGGATTGTAAAATACTAACAAAAGTCGTGAATCGTTTTTGCACCTTACATATGGGATCTCCGTAACGAAAGTTAATGCCATGGTATTCAGCTCTCAATATAGATCTTCTTCTCTCTATAACATTATAAGCACCAAAATGTGTAACTTCAAGTTTCTTCCATATACAATTTGCTGCTTCATAAGATAAAATTTTTCTATATATATTTCTAGTCATAGAGAAAAGAAAAGTATTGCATACCTTATAATTTGGTTGATATTCATGATTTTCTTGATTGGTAAAGGTACTAACATCTTTGTTAGGAATTTTATATCCTACAGTAAGCATAAAATAATTATCAACACCAGTATTGATAATGGATGTCTTCATGAGATCTCTACAGTATTAATAATATTTTCCATTCAAAATAGTTGGTTTAGTTGGATTTAGATTGTCTATAGAACCAAAATTTATTCCTGCCATCCTATAAAAAAAATCATTCCAAACAAACTTGTTAATAGAAACAGTTCAGATTCATAGAAAATATTCCAAAGCAGAGAAAAATATAGAACAATGAAAATTTCAGCAAGAAAAAATTAAATGTGAGTATAAGTATTTCAGATAATTGCATTGATACCAATTGTAGGATCAAATATATAAAGATGAGATGACCAAATAAAAGAGGGGGTGAATAGTAGTCGGCACCAATGTCTTCCTATCCCCGGAAGCCCCGGTTGTACAATGGAACAATCAGAGTCGCACAAAGAAAATCTGAACCAGTAGTTCAGTATGCACAAAGAAATGAAATTCTCACTCTAGAAATCAATTCAACAGCATGTAATCTCTGGAATCATAGAATAGTGTGGAACTCTTTCAAATGAGATCCTATTTATAGGCACAAATTCAATGTACGACTCCCTCCTCCAACAGACATATTTTTCCTTGAATTTTGAAGGGACTTGTACATGTGTCACTCATACAATGGTTAGTTAGTAACTGAAATCAGGACATTTGTTTTATAGCAAAACAAGTGTATGAATAACAAAAATCCAATATTTGGAATGTAAGGAAATATGAAAGTTCGAAGTCTAACCCAAATTGAATTCGGAGTCTATAATACAAGGTTATTCGGATTCTGTATTCTAGGAATTCAAAACCTAAACTCAATAAAATTTTTGAGTCTGAATTTCAAGGAAATTCGATAGGAATTCAGAACCAAAACTTACAATTTTGGGAGTCAGTGTTCATAAGAATTTGGATTCAGAACTCATAAGAGTTCGGAGTTTGAATTCAGAGAACTCAGAGTCATAACTTGGAAAAGATCGTAACCAAAATTCGTATTCAGAGTTTGGACTCAGAACTCACATAAGTTCGTATCTGGAATTCATATTCAGAATTTGGAGTCAGAATTCAGAGTAGTTCGTAACCAAAATTTGTATTAGGAATTCAGACTCATAACTCATAAGAGTTCATAACCAAAATTCGTAATTATAATTCATAGTTAGAACTCAGAATAGTTCGTAACTAGATTTCATATTAGAATTCGGAGTCAGAACGCAAAAGGGTTCGTAACTAGAATTCAGAGAATTCATATTGTAAAACAGAATGCATAATATAAAGGTATGTATAGAATTCTGAGGTTTTGGTTTCAAACCAAAGTTACACATAGAAAAATTATGATATGAACAATGAAAACATTGTAAGGATAAATTTCATTAGGGAAGAAAATTTTCCTTAAAGAAGTGAAACAATGGGTAAAAAGGGATTTGCCATGAGATAAGGTGTTTGTGATTTTCAAAACAAGAAGGAATGTAAAAGTCATAATGAAACTTTATTGACTTAACAATCTCTACCACGTATGATGGAATGTATAAGTCATAAGGAAAAATTTATTGACTCAACAATCTCCCGCATGTTCGAAGGAATTGAAAAGTCATAAGGAAAACCTTATTGACTCAACACATACATGAAGGTATGGAATTGGTTGAATGATAAATATATAATTTCAATCTTCTGAACTAAAGAATCAATATTAATTATGACAATATGATCAGGATGGTAAAGGCCTATTATGTTTATGTCCAAGGATATCAATGACCAATTTGTCCAATGAGATCAACAAATAATAATTTAATAAAGAAGATGAATGTTTTTTTTCATTATTTTAATATATAATTATTGAAAATAAAATTATATTATATACTTTATACATGTCGGTTGGATGTTGATGTTATGACTAATCCATATCTTTTTAGGTGCTTTAATGGGTTGCAACATTTTACACACTCTCTTTTAATATTATTCCTTGATATCGACATAATGTCTTAGAGATTCAAACACAATATCATATTAAAGAGTCTTTCATATACTACGAAATAATAATAATGGACAAGGTGGGACCCATAACTAGTTCTTAGTGTTTCAAATGTTTCAATCAGCATTAAATTAAGAAATTCATTATTATTCATTTTATCAATAACTATTATTTTATAATTTCAGGTTTTTTATTAGAGAATTAATTTCATTTTGTGTTAATGAATCTATTTTATCATGTAATAATTTTACTGTAGAAATTATTAGAATGTGATGAAATCTAAATAATATTTATAACATATTTTAGGTGATTATAATTATTTATTTATTGGACATTAAATAAACATTTTTTTGGATCCCGTTCATGAATTTTTAGGAACCACTCTAATCAGGGGGAAAGATCCTATCATATAATGACCTTTCACTAAGTGTTCCTCAGATCCTCTCTATCATCTCCAACAATCTATATATATGAACTCTAGATCTAGGTTGTTAGATCAGGTTCTCCCTCATTCAATGAAATCATGTCGATGTAGTGATAATTGGGGAATCGAAGGTGTCATCACATTTTTGAAATAGCACTCAAAATTCGAGGATTGAAACTCTTGTAGATTTTTGAATTGTGTGAGGACGGTTAAGAGGGATTATTTATTTGGAAATTTTGGTAAAAATCAATTCTGAATATAATATTTCAATCATTCTCAGATTTAGAATGTGGAACATGTTTTATATAATTATTATTCTTTGAATAATTCACACGAGATCCCTAGACAGAACAAGGTCTTGAATCATCAGTGATAGTAAGATCAGTCATCTGAGTGATTAAGAAATTTAAATTCTCTAGCTCAATGGATTAAACTTTTTCTCTAGAACATTCAATTTGTATCATAGAAATTGAATGAATTATATGGGATAAGAAAAATTAATATATAATTAAATTTGCTAGAGGGTTTTCATTCATCTCTAATTGATGTAGCCACATGACTATATGATTTCAGAAATTCAACTTATAGATATATAATATTTTTAATAAAAATCACTTATGTAGTTTTTGGGTATTAAAATTCAATGAAAATATGAGTTATTTTTCATTTTTTCACATATCTAAACCAAATCTAGAGATAAATATTGTCATCCTGAAACTCTAGCCAAGATCAAGCTGGATATTTGTTTTTGGAATTTCACAGGCTAATTACATCAATTAAACAAAATTGTGAGGCATAAAATTATACTAAAAAATATTTTTTTATGTTTTATAAATACCTATGGTAATATTTTTAGAAATATTTTGTTGGTTGTTGAATTATGTGTGAAGATAAGGGGTAAAAATATTCTTTTGATCAACCATTTTTAAAAAAGTAAGAATTGTTTTAATTATTTTAAGGGTGTCATTATAGAAGAATAAAAGAATATAAAAACCAAAAAAAAATCAAATAAAATGGGTTGGTGTATCTTTTCAGGGATTTTTTTGTTTTCATAATTTTTCTTAAATATTTGTGGATTTAATATTTTTTAAAATATTGCTTGAATGGCAGAAGGTGCATTGCCACCTTTCGGTCCACTTCGAAGGTGGCAAAGCACTTGTGTCTTTTATAATAAAAAATAATAATTTAATTATAAATGTCAATATATTTTTTAATATATAGATTTTTATATTATAATATATATATATATTTGTTTTATGCTATTATGTATCATGTCACAGAAATTTGAATGTGAAAATGTTATGTTTTTAATCAACAAATTTTCTGGTGCTTAAATTTGATGAATTTTTATAAACTATGTATGGGATATGGTTTATCATGATGTTGATATAAATATGATTGGGTGATGATGGATATTTTTGAGAAAAATGGTCATGGAAGTTAAAGTGGAAGATATAAGAAAGGAAAATAATTAAATTGTTTAATAAATAAAGAATAATTAGATAAAATGAAATAAATCATCTGGTTTGTCCACCTAGATCGTAGTCCCCACTTTGTCTGTTCATTTGTGGCATATGACATTCACTACTCTATATGGTTCATTTCAAAACTAACTCATTCTTAGGGGAACTGATTATGACACATTCATTCTACTTATTTTTTCTGTGATGAATCTATCAATGTTTTCTTAGGATCCTCCTCAAATGTTCTTTTTTTTCTCACATTTGAGTAACCCTATTGTGACATCATTGAACATTTCATTTCCTCCATTTAAATAATTACCAATGATTTCTTGTAGAGATCCTCTGACCACTCCATCATCCAAAATGAGATCTCATTCCATTGTACATTTATGAGGCAGGTCCAATTCACCTCTCAAGTGTTTTATTGTATAAAATCATTAGATCCTAATTTATTTATCACTAACGAAAATCAACATGAAAATATTATTTTTTTTATAAATAACTTTTATAGCATTCAAATTTGAATAATTTTTATGATCGATTTATGGGTTCAGGTTGATCTTTAATTTGATATAAATATCATTGTCTGAAAATGTGTCTTTAAGATAGATCTAGTCATGGAAGATAAAATGGGTCATTATTATGGTTCAATTTATAGGGTTATTTTTAATATAAAATGTTCAAAATTAAAAAATATTTTATTAATAATTATGTTTTAGTATTATTTAAATCAATTATAACTATATATATATATATTTACATTTTTCATTTTTATTTATTGAGATTAATTATGAAACTCATTGAATTTTCAACATGTTCTTAGTTTTTTAAGATATATTTTTAATTTTATTTAGATTGATTTTGTACTATATATTTTTTAATAATTTAATGTTAGAAACATTAAATTCAATAATTATCCTTATATTTTAAGTAGTCGAATTTGAATGGTTATAAAATATATACTATTCTTAAAATATTTATGAAAACTCAAAAAACAGAAAAATACATACAAAGGGATAATAGTAATAATAGTATCATTATTTTAATATGCATTAAAAAAATACATGAATAATTATAAAAAATATGGGAGTATATTCCATCCCACATGGTGACCATCAAATTCTATGCTCATATCGAGATTGTCGAGCTCCATGTTGGGGTGGATTCTGATGACCTGGAGAGGGATGATCCTTGGAGACTGGATTGTAAAATGTTTGATACTCTGTTTGTGTTTCCGTGGAACGAGGTTCTCACTAATTTAATAATCCTACCCCAATCTTTCACCCATTATGGTAGTATAAGGGCCTGCCATCATAACAGTAGGAAACCAAGCATGTGATTGATATAGAACCCAAGGATGCAATGGATTTGGACCCTAAGTAGGATAGAACTATGTATATCCCATCAATAATGATGGATCCCAGGCCTCTTAAAGTACATACTAAATCAACTGAGGTTGGACTATTTGATGGCAAACCATTTCATGTTGAACATGTTCGGCGTCCTGTATAACATGATGTGTCATACGTCGTCATCATCATGGATCCTCAACACCAGAAAATAATGGAGGTTGTTCCTCCATGGAAGAAACCTCCTTTATATTGGATGGAATCTCTAGGATTCTATCAGAAACTGTAGGATAATATTATATAAACATTAGTTTTTTAGAATGGACCACTGCCTAACCGAAGATCCCATCTTTCTTTTCCTATCACATTCGAATAAGATGCATTGTGTGGGCAGCCATTAATGAGATAACAAATAAATTAATAAAAATTTCAATAAAAATATATTGTAATTTTATAGGCATAAATTCTTATAAATCAATTTTCCACTTCATAAAAGATAATGTATTGAATTTAGTCTATACCATGGTTCGTACTCAACCATATATGAAATAAAGTATCAAATCATGCATACACCCTGGATAAAAAAACATTGTATGTATACCCTAGTGGTTGAGGTAATACGCATTTACTCAGGCCCAGTTCTAATATTTACTCCTTATCAATATCACGCCATAATTCTTTCCTGACTATCTTTGTGGCAATGGAATCATCTAAACACTGGAAATTGGGAACATGACTATATCAGGATACCGTCACTCAATAATATTAATGGTAATTAGGGGAACTATATCCATAACATCATAATGTAAAATAGTGAATTTTGTTGGAAACAAGTCCAGTATAGTCCAGTATGGCATCCATGTAATCTAAAATGACATGTGACCTTTTTCCAAAAGAGATCCTTCTTAAAAAACAAAATTGATTCTATTGTCCAATTTTTTAGACATTTATATATTTTATATACATACCTATTAATTTATGAGAGAGTCTAACATAAGGTGATATGAACCCAAATATTTTGCTGGAACCGTGATGAAATTATATCTCTAACACCACATTTAAAATATGATATAAAATGTGAAAAATAATGATAAATTAGAATCAATCAGTCTTAGTAGCATCAAAAACTAGTAGAGATGTCTGATCATAATAGCTTTCATGCATAACATAATGCATCACCTCTATAGGCTATAATATATATGAAACCTATGGTTGGAATGAGGGGATGTTCTCCCATTCCAACATCTGAATAAGGTAGGTGAAAACCTAGAGATATGTGTAGTAACTATGGAATATCAATCAAAATTATTTTTAAGTGTATTCCAAACAAGTTGATCCCCACCTGTACATCCCATAATGATCAATGTCCTCCACTAGGTATTGATATATCATGTCCACATGATTCCCTAAGTCACCAATGCACAAGGTCCAACTAATGAGTCATAAAATATATAAACATGACTAACACATGATAGATTGGTCGTCAGATTCATCGGGTAAATGTGGAATCTACATATCCTTCAAGGTAATAGATGTCGACGTTTCATCAATTTACTAAACATTAGAAAAAATATGGGTGACTAGAAATCTCTGTGCAAGTTCAAGACTGGATGCATGGGTTGGTCCAATAACAGCTTCCCCCTGGATAGGAATACCAAGAAGCACTTCCACATTCTCAAAGGTGATGGTCATCTCTCCCTCGGGTAGGTTAAATGAGACTAACTCTGTCCTACACGTCTCCATGGGGGCAGTAAAAAGGTGATGTTCGAAAAATATGAAATCTGATAAAGTAATTCCATAGAATCAAGCTCAACAAAAGTATAGAAAAATGGAATGTGGAGGCTCCTTATAATTAAAATTTGTACTCGAGGAACCCATACTAGTCAAACCTTACCACCCTCTAAAAAGACCATGGAAACATGGGTTTCCTACTGTGTACGTACTATGGTATCCTCCATCTGTATATAATCAAATGAATAGATTAATAACATCAAAAGGTAAATATAACATTCTGGTCAGTAGAATATTATTAATTTTATAATGTTTACAATATAATTTTAATTATCATTATTTTATGATGTTATTTCTTTCAAATAGAAATGGCCATGTCTTCATGTTTTTCAATTAAATTTACTAATTTGTTTTTTTAGATAATATTTTACCTAGAATATGGTGATTTCTAAGATATTATTTTATATATTCATATTTATAACATTTTTTCTTGTCTATGTAATATTTTACAGTAAAGTGTTATGCTTATTAATTTATATATGACTTTATGCATGATCATATGATTCATTACTATTTTCTTACATGTATTTGTTATGTTTCAGCCATGGAAAGATAGATTATGGAATAATGTCACCTTCCATCAAAGTTTAATTTTTTATTAGAACCATTTTTAGGAAAAATGGGAAACAAGAGTTGAAAAAAAGCTACCACTACATGATGTAAGAGCTCACGAACTGATTAAACACAAGACTAACGTTACTTGACCCAACTATTCTATAAATCTTCTAGTGTAGCAAACTAACCTAGATAACAGGATCCTCTATGATGAGCTCTTCCAGATGGGAGATCATCCTTGTTATTGTATGAATAAATTCCTCTGAGTTGATTTTTCTCTGGTTGAAGCCTCGGGCCAGAATTCTATCTTGCTTATCTATACATACTTCTTGCTCCTTTTTGCATCCACTTGCAGCCTTCATTTATAAATCCTATTGAGTTACTCTTCTGAGACATTACAATAATGTCACCTCGAATTCACTTTTAATATATTATTTAGAATAACTATTAAAGGATTATAGTTATATGAGGGTAAAAATATTTGAAAATATCAACTGATTCTACAAAATAAAGAATCATATGATGACACAATAATATTATCTTTATTAGAAGATCTCATAAGAGGAAATACATCATTGTGTCTTAGAGTATGAACATGATCCATTAATGTTTGTGCATAGTTTCCTATTATGACTTTCATGATGACATATGGTGAATCGCAAAAAATGACCTTGTTCAATAGGTTTTTCCATCTCATTATTTATCTTGTTGGGCCTTTGTCTCTCTCATTAATGAAACCTATTGATGTCAGTTATCACTATTTTCTAGACTTCCGGTATTTTGAATTATTGAAACTCCCCATGAGGCATTTATGGTGAAGCATAATTGATAGAAATAGTGTCCATCCAGAAAATTGGATTGGCATATACATCCAATGATACATTCATAGATTCATATTTTGTAATGGCTTGTGCATATGGATATTGTAAGTCCACGATGTTTCCACATTATCATTTCCTCATTTCTCGTTATACCACCATTTTTTTACTACTGATATTTCTGATGCAGTATAAATTATCTGGAACTTTAAATCTAGTTTCTTCTCAGTATAAAAGGATGGAATGATAACCATAATCGTCTTAATTGATTTTACAACCATTCATTTAAAATGACTTACAATTCTTTCCTTTTTAGGAATTCAATCTGAGGATGTTTTTTTCAATAAACGATATACTTTACACAATGATATAATGTATCAGGAACTGTGGATGTTATAGGTAAATATTTAAGCCCCTTGAAGACACATGTAATGCACTCCACAATGATAGTGGTCATGTTTCCAAACCTATTCCCATTAACATATAATAAAGACCATTTTTATTTTATAATCCACATAAAATAATTATACACTTCTTGATTAGCCTTGTGTATTTATTCAAAAAATTCATTAAAACACCATTGATATGGATCATAAGTTACACAGAAGTGATCATATTTCACATAAATTGATTTTTTCTTTATATTGAAATAGTAATAAATAAATAATTCATTTTAAACCTATCATATTGAATATCTTCATAATAAAATCATTATTTAATTTTTTCCTCACATTTCCTGAAATGTGTCTAATTATATTCCTATGATGTGAAAGGGATATAAGAACATCTTGGAATGTCATAATAATCTGAAAGAAAATAGATGAAAGAAATTTTGCATCGAATGAGCCATGATCTTGTGTTTGTCTTGATTGAACCCAAGTATGACTTACCTCAATCTTTGAGATTCTCTAACCTCCAAATGCAATGTCTGGAATCTCCCTCAAGCGGAATCTACATTCATCCCCATACATCTAACACTGTATGAGATATTAATATGTGCATATCACCAAACTATATATTTATTATGTCTCTTAATTTGAAATCACTTTAAAAAGATATTTCCTCCATTTTTAGATGAATAATTCATTCATTCATATAAGGTTTTTTCCTGCTCCAAAAACCTATCATGTAAGACTCAGGGACACTCAGTTGCAGGTTTGAGAACATTGTAGTCGAATTCTAGAACATGTTTAATTGCCTATAGACATTATTCAGATATTGGAGGATGATTTATTCTGTGTCGAGGATACTCTAGAACTAACACATTACTAGAAACATACTCCCTATCATCCAATACTCCATCCTTATCATCAATGTTGTCACCATATGTCCCATCATTAAAAAATATCTCAATGGATGTTTGATTTATTTGTATATCTGGTATATCATAATTGTTTTCGTCTTCTAAATCATTTAGAATGGGCTCAATTTCATGGGGAGGACCATCTTCATCCACTCTTTTAAATCGATGTATTTGTACAATGAGATATTTTTATTGTACAGTGGAAGCATCAAGATATAACTCCACCATGGTACAATCTGAGTGCTCATAAAATAAATTTATTTATTAGAACCACTATGCATCAGAAACTAATGAAGATGAAAAATGCCATAATGTTTCTAGAAATTGAAAATTACTATAGCTCATAAATTTGAACACATGATCGGGTCCTAGATTAAATGAACAAAAAATTCTTTCTTGAAGGTCGCATAGGGTTACACAATCAACAATACTGACCATTGGTGTTGGTTTTTAACTATATAAATGTAGTAACCCGAGATTTTATAAGATATATTCTTTTTAATTTCTTTCATATCTTCTATAGTATGACACACCATGATTATCTTGTGCAATACGCAACACAGTATTAGCTTTCAGTATACGCAACACTATTCTTGAATCATGTTACACACAATTTTGATAATAGTTATTCTACGCAACATTGAGTATATATATAAATATATTTAATGTATAAATGAAATATGTTTGGATTCTGTTATACGAAACAATGAAAGATTTTTGCACAACACGCAACCCTGACTTGGCTTGAATTACAAGCAATCGTGACCTTCCTCGATATCGTGTGTTGTACGCAATACCGGGTTTTACAAAACAACGATATATTATTATAATATTATTATGAAATAGCCGTTATGAATAGTATTAACTAAAATTTGAATTTTATAAAATTATTATTCATCTTACACATTTTCTAGAACATGGTATATGAACAAAAGAAATCTTTCAGGTAAAATAAGTATTTTTTAAAAAATGCAGTTTTGTCGCCTTTTGATGGCGCACCCAATTAAAATATAGTTTTTGAAATGTTTATAAGTTCAATTTGACAAAATTAAATTCTTCTTTGGAATCAAGAAATAAAAATTTACTTTGGATAAAATTTTCATATTATTCTGGTAACTTTCATTTTTTGATGAATAGTAAAAACACGCTATATTTTAATTTAAAAAAACTTTTTTTCATCGTAATAATTTATATGGTTAAATTATAATATTCAATGGTTTTAAAGTATAAATATAATAAATTTTTACCATTTAATATAATTTATGTCATTAGCATTAACTTTACCTTGAATTCGTAGGTTAAATCAATTCAATCTTTTGAAATGTTTTAAACAAAAACCATTTTTCTTTCGACAACGAGATTAATTTTAATTTAATTTCTGCAACATCTGTGTATAGAATTTGGAAAAATTGATTCCATATTTGGAATCAGTGGGTCCAAATTATATTAATATACTACTTTATATTTTTTGGCATTATGAATAGTAACTACGGTAAATTTTATTTGCCCTAGTTAAAGATAAATCAGGTAATTAAGGGTAAATATAAGATTATAAAATTACCCTAACAACTTCCAAAATACTATTGAATGACTAAAAGTCGACCCATATCACCTAAGGGTCAGATTATAATCATTTAATGGACATTTTTCCATGAAAATAACTTAATTCTTATTAAAACCAAAGAAAGTGACAACATGTCACTCTCTTAAATCTTATAAGTATATTAATTTTAATTTAGTGATAAACTTCATTAAACTTCGAACATGAATAGTCTACAGAAATATAATGAAATTATCTATATCATGATAATTTATTTATAATTTTTAGGGATTAAATAATTTTCATTAATGGTGATACATTAATGATGCTGAAATTATTTATTAAGTGAAAAATCAGTAATATAGTTTTTATTGAAATAATAATACCCATTAAAAGTTCCAAAAACCGGACCAAAACTTATTGGTAGTATATATATATACCATAAGCATACAATGAACTAATATATAACCATTTGGAGTCTTATAATATTGATTATGACACTTATATTAGTTTATTTTAAATGATGCCAAAGTTGTCACCTTCATAATTTAATAAATATAACAATTTAAATATTGTGATTTTAAGATGATAAATTCTAGTAAAAGTATTATTGTAAAATTTAATAGATTTATCTTCATCATAGGATTTTATTTTTAATTTTTATGCATAAAATATGTATATTAAATAATTATAGAATAATTTTGTTGTAAATATTTTATTAATAGATAAACCAAATAAATGGCTTTAAAAATAATAAAAAAATATTATATGAACTATTTAATGTTCTACACTAATTTTATAGATACATATGACCTTTTATGAATCTATTAAAACTTTTATTTCGAACATATCTTCTGCATGTATTTTATTTAAATTCAAATAAATGAATAGTGTCAAAATTGACAATATTGTTATTTTATAAAATTAACATATCTTAAAATTGTTTAAAAAAAATATATAAAAATTATAATTTTAAATTTATATGGTCTATAATGTTATAAAGTATCCAATTATAGACAATTAACAACAAATAAGTAATTATTTTTTATAATTTAAAATTTAGAATTTTATTACAACAAATAAAATTAATTTGATTAAGTAAGGATAAATCAAGTTGATAATGTTTAAAATAATTTCCTAAGATGTATAAATTTTATTGGATGATGATATTACAACCCTATATCATCTTATATTCGAATATGAGTCATTTTTTGCGGTTTTTAAGTGGGTTTAGATTTATTATATATTAATATGTTTGAGATTTCCAAAGGTTCCCCTCTCCTCCCTTATAAAAAGGCATCTCCTCCCTCTCCTCCTCACACCAATTTTTGCCTTCAATCTCGTCCAATACCTGCCCATTTCCCTTATAAATATCCATAGAAACATGTTAGAGTTCCTGGTCTTCTTCAAAGACCAATTTATTACCCTAAGCGGAGGATTCACAGAGGCGTGTCAAAGAAGAGGTAATATTCGTTACCGATTCTTTCAAATTTCCTTCTTCTTCAAATTATTCTTATTTAGTTGTTTCATTATGAAGTAATAACATCAGTATCACTCATATACTGATATGTTATTATAATTATGAAACAACCATAGTTCACCATCTATCCCTCCTATGGAAAATGAAATCAACGTGCGTTCGTACGTACAAAATACCATCTCCACGCCGTGGTGTAATCTATTTTCCACCACCACCTTATTTGGATGGGTATAATGGTGTACATAACAACTATATATGATTATTGTAAATTGATATTGATTCTGAAATAGTATACATACACTCCAATACAATTCCACGATCATGAGAACGATATCATCGTGCGTGCGTACGTACGGACTACCGTCTCCATGACGTGATGAGATTCATTCTCCACGTTAACCATTAATGAATGATTATAAAGTATATATAATATGTAATCATGAAATATATGACATAATAATGATAATGGATTTATGTGTGTGTATATATAAATATTTCATCTACTTAATTCGATTCAACTCAATAAGAAAACGAAAACAACGTTCATGCGTACGTACGACCTACCGTCTCCATGAACGCTGTATTTCATTCCATCTACTAATCTATTATATATATGTATATTATGAATATATATTATATATAAATCATGTATTATATTATGGAATTATGTAATCATTAACTAATTAATCATATGAATAATTACAATTCAAAACACAGACGACAAATGAAACGATTTTACCCAAAACGCTCTTTAACATGGAATTTACAAAAGAACGGGTAATATAACGTCATAAGTGAACCGTATATGATATCGTAACAATGAATATGATTCTGTAATAAGTCAATAACATTATTTAAATCATTATATAGGGGGTTAAGATACGTACGAAGCATATCAGACCTAAGGTAAGGTATAATTTTGCAAATCTTATTTTTATCCGAGATTGCTTATTCGTAAGTATTTACTGGGGTTATTTCTATCATCCATGTCCATGTTTTATAAAATTGTTTTTATATATGTTTAAAGTCCTTTTTAACCATTTTTTAATTTTACTACATGTTATTCAAGGAATCTTTCTTTTGTTTACGTTACGAGGTACTTTTTTTGAATTTTCCGGCAAAAGTACGAGAATAATGTTTTTTAACTTATACGGCACAAATAGATTTTTACGGTTTTATAAAGCCTTATTTTCATGAAGCTTCCTCCAAAAGATTTAATGACTATTTTCAACAAAATCCTTTTATTTTAAAGTTGCATGATGTTTTTTTAAAATAAATTGTTTTTGAAGAAGAATGAATATTTTCCTCAAGAATTCATTTCAAGTGTTTTATCAAAACCATTTTCTATCTAAGATTACATTATTTCATATGTGTATGTTTCAATTATAATGTCTCTATGATTTAAAATGTTCAATTTTCTTATGATGAAATATCCATTTGTTTTATATGGATTATGTGATGATTGGATGATGTTTATGAAACCCATTTTATTCTTTGGGTTATGATGAATGTTTTAAGTTTATTTTGTGGCACAAGTAAGAATGATTAAATTATGAGATTGGTGGGACCTATATCTCCCTCCAATGAATTGGGTAAAGATTTATATCTCATGAGATAGACATGGCTGGAATGGCAAGTTAAACTGGTTCAGTAATACAGGACTGGAACGAGGAGTGAACTCGATTCAGAAAGGGACTTTGTCCACTAAGATGGTCTTGGCAGCAATACCCTGGCTAATATGGAAATCATATCATGTTCATAATGGTTTCCACAATTACATGTTGTATTCCCATGCTATTTTATCGTGCTTAATATTTCTTTATGATCTATACCTTATGTACTTCCCTGTTTTATGTCATTGCTCAAGCTTTTGATGTTTAAACATTATGTTCATGTTTTTAAGTTCAAATGAATATGTTATGTTTTATTTTATCCATTCTTACCCTTAATGAGCATTTGAGCTCACCCTGTTTATGTTTTATTTTCCCCAGGATATAAAGAAAAGTTTTAGGTAAGAAAAAAAGGGGAAGATCTTTATGGGAGATGTTGAGGATATTTCACCACGATTAGAAGATTACGTTCCAAGTTTCCAAATACACTAAACTATTACGGTCCTTGTGTGTCTGATTTTGTTATGTACTATGTATTCCGCAAAATTAATGTAATGTCCATGTACGTCATGCTTCGGGTCTCTACAGTAGGTATCAGAGGAAAGGTTAAGTCAAGCTTTGGAAACTAGGATGCGAGAACTTTAGTGAGATCCCCAGAGATATTTCTAAGGTATGTCTAGGGATGCCCCTAAGGTTAAGTATAAGTATAGGATATAGTCCTAGAACTATGGTAACGATATTAGAATTTAACCTAAGATGTTAGATATTGAGGGTTCTCCCCCTTTAATATGTTGTTTTCCCTAGAATTATTCTGGCCTCTCACACTATTCTTTTTGGGTTTTAGAAAATGGCTGGAAATAGGAAGATTCATGATAACAGAGGATATGATGGACAATGGAATGATATTCTTCATGAGAAACCAAATGAAATGGGATTTGGAAGTCCAAACATTGTTATTATGCCTAATCATCAATCTCATGATATGATCAATAATCTCTACTTTGGTAAGTTTCCCGACTCAGATAATAAGAGAAAGATGGAGTTTCATGATGATCCTAGAGGAAAGAAAGTTCAATTTCCCCTATGTAAATCATGTGGGAAGAGGCATCAAGGAGAATGTTTCAAAGGAACTAGAAGATGCTTTGGGTGTGGAAAAGAAGGACATAAATCCAGTAAGTACAAAGGAAAAGTTTCAGTTAACACCATGGATGAGGAAAATGGTATTGCTACGACATCAGCAATGGTTAAATGCTTTAAATGTGCAATGTACGGGAATTATGCAAACCAATACACTAAGGGAAAGTATCATGAAGAGAATCGGTATGGTCGTATGGGTAAAATTTATATTGATGATGATGAAGAGACTACAAATGATATGTGAGATGAAAGAATTGTTGAAGCTCAGTCAATGGTTTAAGAAGGTAGTGGAATGATTATATGATTATCAAGTGCAATGTTGTAAAAGTAATATCATCGTACTATGGAATAAAGAGACATCTAGGGATTGTTACACTATTGTCATTCCTTATGTTTTGAATGTGTGTGATGAATGGTACCAGTATTTTTGGAAAGTAGATGATATGCACATAATGAAGGGATATGGAGAAAATTAAATGTTCATGATCTCATGACTAATATAAGGAGAAGGTAATACCATGGTTTGAGTATATAGATTTTTTGGATTTTGGTATGTGAAAAGAGTTAACTTTTGAAAGAATACATGTTTTCACTAAGGTTCAATGTGTATTCATTTTTCAAAAGAATACATGATTAAGTTATTCACATGATTGGAATGTGACCAACAAGATAATGAGGGATAAATGATGGTTGGTTGATGACATTTCAAGTAATCATTTTCTTTATACTATGAGCATGGACCGAAGTATTTGAGATAAAGATTGGAATGGATTATATTGGACATAAGATAGTATTGTTTAAGGATATAACTTTTTTCGATATTATTGATGGGATGTTATAGTAATTTAGTTTTAGAAAAAGGAAAACCAGCAGGACGGGCGACAACTCATCGTGTCAGACAAGGATGTGGGAATCGAACACACAACCGAAGTGCGACTGGCCTTTATCACCTACCACTGGCCTATAAGAAGTCCCTGGTTATTATAAACTAGTTTTATCTTATTAAGCGATATGATATATGAAGTATAAGTTCATTTTTGGAACCATATACAATTAATCTAACCATATGATGGACTTATAACTTTTTCTAAACTTTTTTTTGAAATAGATGGAATGAACCATCATTCTATGATCTGCTAACACATCACGAATGACAAATTCAACTTTATTTCATTAAGGGATGAAGTGGAAATTGTTCAATTCATGAAAAACAGTAAGATTGTACCAAAATCATGTAAGTATTTCTTTTAAATAATCAACTTCAGGGAAATGATATTGAAAACCAAAAATCTTGTCTTAGTGACCTTATATTCGATTAATCAGATGGTACCTTAGATCATCACAAATCTATGGATTTGTGATTGTTGGCTTTTTCATAGCCATGTTCTCTACCACTCTCTATCAAAACATGATGGTTAGATTTCTCTTCCATATCCATATTTTCACCTATGTTATCTTATGTGGAAACCCAGTGATTAGATTATTTGGGTTACTGTTACGTTTCATACTTTATTTTATAAAGATAAGTTTTGGTATTCCATTTTATGATGTGGGTTTCAATTAAAGAAACTTTCAAGTAGAAACCCATTTATAACCCTGACGAATTTCGAGGGCGAAATTCATTTTAAGGGGGGTAGAAAGTAATAACCAGAGATTTTATAAGATATATTATTTTTAATTTCTTTCACATCATCTGTTGTACGATACACCATGATTATCTTGCGCTATACGCAACACCGTATTCGCTTGCAGTATACGCTACAATATTCTTGGATCGTGTTACTCACAATTTTGATAATGGTTATTCTACGCAACATTGAGTATATATATATATATATATTCAATATATAAATGAAATATGGTCAGATTCTGTTATACGAAACAACGAAAGATTCATTCACAACACACAACCCTGACTTGGCTTTCATTACACGCA
This sequence comes from Viscum album, assembly GCA_963277665.1. Lineage (NCBI taxonomy): Eukaryota > Viridiplantae > Streptophyta > Magnoliopsida > Santalales > Viscaceae > Viscum > Viscum album. Next base: position 1,725,541,108 of record OY728119.1, on the reverse strand, counting down.
ATCACAACCTTCCTTGATATCGTGTGTTGTACGCAATACCGGGTTTTACTAAACAACGATATATTATTATAATATTATTATTAACTAGACGTTATGAATAGTATTAACTAAATTTTGAATTTTATAAAATTATTATTCATCTCACACATTTTCTAGAACATGGTATAAGAACAAAATAAATCTTTCGGGTAAAATAAGTATTTTTAAAAAAATGCAGTTTTTCCACGTTTTGATGGCGCACACACATTAAATCTAGTTTTTATGTCACATACATAGCTTATTTTAAATTTAAATTTATTTTAATTTTCCATTAATTCTTTGTTTTGGGGGTTTCCAAGGGTTTTATGGAGAATAGGTGAGTTTTCGTGAATTGGGCCAAACCGTGAGCCCAATTCGAGATTAAAAAATAAATTTTGATTCTTTTATATCTTATTATTTTTTTAATATTTTTCACTCATTAAAACTCCTAAATGTCCTTCCCTGATATATTAACACTACAATTAAAATGTGGAGCCTTTGAAAATCTATAACCATGGTTTAGTTGGGTTTTTATTTAAGTGATTGGGCCTGCCCGGAAGCCCATATCCAGTTTTAAAAATTAATTTATTTATTTAATAACATATTAAATTTTAAGTATTTTCCGTTGATTCCAAGCCTCCTATGCGGCCCTTACACCCAGCCGCTCCCCCAACCTCTTTACCCCCCGGTTTGGAGCTCTTAGGATCGCGATTTAGGGACGAACATCTTAGGGTTTCTAAAATTGGTCAGATTTGATGAGGTATGTTCATTCAATCATAACTATCTCAATTCATACTCTTTTTCCCTCCATTACAATTCCAAAATGACCTAATATTTCTTGTGAGAACCTCCCCTGAGTTTTGGCCGTTTTCAATTTCAGATACTGGTGTTTTGGGGAGATTAATTCTATATTTCTCAAGTATGTTTGTCCATTTCTTTTCCCCTTTCAAATTGATTAGGGTTTCTTTCTATTTTTTTAGGGTTTCCTCACTTTTTATTGATGTGAACAATGACCAGTGGGTAGGGGTTCGAACCTAAGGTTTAACCTTGGGTTTTCTTGGACCAATTTTCTATTTTTAGGTTTGATCTACCCTTCTTGAGGTGCGGTGGTGGTGCGTTTGTGTTTTCGCACAAAGGATACAATGGTTTCCTTTGATTTGGTAGGTGATTCCAATGTTTATGCAATCTTTGTGTATTATCATGCCGTATTTATCATATTTTCAGATTTATATAATTTTATTATTTCTGAAAAAATTGGTTCTAATGATGTTTCTATTGCAATTGAATTTAAAATTCCAATTTGGTGGGAAATTGGGGGTTTTCCAAAGAAGTGTTTTGTTTGTTTATTTGGGGATGACCTATAAATACTTTGTTGTTTTTATTGATCTGTAATAAGGCATAAAATACTGTTTATATTGTTTATCCCCTTTGGTATTTGCTGCAAAAAATGGGTTTTAATTGTGTTTGTAAAGAAAGTGAAGTTTTGGTTCCACTTTTGTGTGAAAATGAAGGTTTTACAAAGATAACACTTCTTATTTAACATGGGGATGCCCAAAAATTGATTTTTTGTTTTAATTGATATTTATTGGGCTGCCTTTACTGTTTTGGTAACTTAAAATTGTGAACATCTTGTACAAGTGGGTTTCTTAAGGGGTTTTGTGTGCAAAACTACACGAGATTTTGAGAAATTGATTTATTCAAATTCAAAGAGTTTGTTGTGTGTTTTAAGTGGTATAAAATGATATAGCTAATGTATTTGGTGTATGTGACCAGTAGTGGTGTTTTACATTAAAATGGATATGTTTTAAATCCTGAAATTGTTTGAGCACAAAGGGGGAAGCCCGGGTACCTAGGTGGGGCAGATTTGTACTAGTACGGCTAGTGGACCGGATGGGTTTTGTCCTTGTTTCACTTAGCATTTGGATAACGACAACTCTAACTAAACTATGTGGATGGTTATTGGGGACCACTAGGTTATGGGTATGTTCCATACTAGTGACTCGTGCACGAGAATGGATTTTACTATGGTTACATTACACTAAGGTATGAGGTACATGGGGCCTGAGACTATCTAGTGCCTAGGGGTGTTCCCGGTTTTGTTACTCAGTGGATTTGTGGTATTTTCCCTTGTATTTGGGTGTCTTTGGAATTATAATGCAGTACCTAATATTCCTATTTAAATGTGTTAACATTCTGAAAGTTTTATATTGAAAAATGTTTTCAATTTAAAGTTTCATTTCGTGGAATTTGTCACTGCTTTTAATTGCATATAAAAACTGCTTGCTTTTTCACCTTGTACTGCATGCACCTTGGAATCATAGGGTGGTATCCTATTGGGCTTAGAATCACACCCTACTTACACCCCTTGGGTGTATGTAGACCTTTTTTTTGACCCAGGTAAAGGAAAGGCTAAGGGTGATGGCGGTTCAGGGTGTTAGTCCTCATCCTTGGGGAGGAGTAGTGGAGACGACTTGGGGGTGATGACACCTTGTCATGTGGAGTCCATGGGGCTGTTTTTTTTCTGTTACATAGTGTCTTTGGACCTTTTGTATTGACTCTAAACCTATGTATTCAGTTCTGGTTTTTTGTTTAAACATCGTTTGGTATAAATTTTTCAGATTCAGTTTATTGATTGTTTTTAATGGTTTATGCCTTCATATTCGGGTAAATCGTTCCCAAACCTAAATAAATGATACCCGGGAACTTGTGCTAGCCTGTGGGGATAGGGAACGCCCTTCGGGTCATGTCACGAGCTGGGTTTGGTGCCGGTTTTGGCGGCGACCAGATTCGGTTCGTGACAAAATCGTATCAGAGGAGGTTTATGTTAACTCTTTGGGTCATGTTATTTCGGGAAGAGTCAACATATAATAGAGTTAGGATTGTAGGGACTTGGTATTATAGTTATGGGTAGTGTGCCTGATCACCACAGCTCATGATAGGATTCATGTTTCCTAGGGAAGTCAGGATTTATCTAAGTCCTTTGGTTTTCTTGTTTTAATGATGGTTAGGGGAAATGAAAAGAGAGTTGGGTTAATGGTCTCAGTAAGCTCGCAGGGCCTGGAAAGCCATGTGGAGCTGGGGATATTCCATAGAACACTCTCCGTGACAGTGAATTGATTGGAATATGGCCGCCAACCATATGTCCAAGTCACCCACTGAAAATAGTTCCCTCTCACATTGTCTTGTGTTCTTTAATTTTAAATCATGGAACATTGGTTTTAAACTGACTTGGTTTTAAGAATTGTAAAGTTTTTGTGAAATGATTTTCAAATAAATATGGAATGTTTTGATTTATGGAATGGTGGAACTGAATTTTCAGAATTTTTTTGAAATGGAAAATAGTATGCTTACACCTCTTTTGAAAGCCAAAACCATATTGAAGTTGGTTTTCAAAAGTGTTTCCAATATAGTTTTCTAAACGATTAAAGGGTGTTTTAATGGGATGACATGTTTTTAAATTTATGTGAATAACTTGAAATTGAGTTCTTTTTTTTATGTTTGTGTCCTTATGAAAAGTTTTGTAAGATGTGAATTGGGATTTTGATCTCATTGTTAGCAGTTTTGAGAAAAATGTTTGGTTGGATAAGCATTTTGTTTTTGAAAAGTGGAAGGAATTTTTGTTTTACCCTTTAGTATTTCTATGAGTGACCACATGCATGGGGTTATATGGGATGATGGATGGTTGATGGAATGACTAGATGAGTTCTGGGATGGTTATGAGGAGGGTGCCCAGTGTGACACAAAAACATGCATGTGTGAGGCCCATGGGGTACCATTGGTGGATACGCTTACTGCAAAACCGTTTGTTTTCAAAGAAATAGTTTTAAAGAAAAACATGATGTATTGATGAATAGTTTGGTATAGTTTGTATTATGGGTTTTTGATAATGTTGATGTTGTGGGATGTTTTGAGTCCAAGAACCCCTCCTGTTTGAACTGTGTTTTGGGTTTGTGTTTGGTCAGTGAGCTGTGTTGTAGGGACGATTAGTGGTCTCTTTTGAAAAATGTTTTGGGATGACTTTGTGGTGGTTCCATTCATGTGTTTGGATCTGGATTTTGGTATATCGTAACCAATAGACCATCTTGGTTGGGTCCTTTGGTTCAATCGTTGGATAAGGTACACCCCATTAAAGGTTAGTGCACAACTAAAGTGCAACCCGAATTGTTTTTCCTTTTGAAGACCCTCCATTTGATCAATATAAGGAATATTTTTTCTTGAGATTTTTAGATTGAGTCTACACACTTTCCTTTATTTGATTTTTAGATCCTCTTGTAACGGGAGAGTGCTCATGGAAGGTTGACAGAGACCTTAGTTTCTTATGTTTCCTGATACGTCGAAGGTGGATGTGATCAAGGGTTGTAAGTGTGGATGAGTGTCTCGATGGTGTCTAAGAGGACCTTTGGGTTCTTCAATGTTTCTTTGATGCATTAATTCATGTTAAACCACCGGTGTGGGAAATATGGTCACGATAAGATATTGTGGCCACTTTCTAGAATTGTGTGTTTTTTTTGAGGATGTTGTATAAGGTCCCTCTCCATGAATTATTTATATCAGTCACAATGGTCATGTTCGATGATGCCTTATGATGTCATGTGCTCTATTGACCATAGAGGTGAATGTCATGAAATCCTATGAGAGTCCCTGTTATGTTGGGAGAATGTCTCCCTTGGAAAAACATCAAAATCTTCCATTTTAGACGAAGGTGAGTGTTGGTGTTCTTTACTTCTATTGTTTCTCACCTAAAGAAACAAGGTGTGATGTGTGTTTATATTCTTAGCCCTTGTTTCAGTGAAATATCGGGATAAGGTAAAGTGAGTTTGGAATGTGTTATGTCTGGAAAACTTATCTGGGATTGCGTTGTAGTTGTTGGTTTCATTGAAAGAAGAATTATCGTTCTTGGGGTTTCCAAAGCCTAACTGCGAGGCCGAAGATGCTTCAATCATTTGAGCTCCAGCCATATGTGTCAGAGAGAAGCTGGCTCGTAGTCAGGGGAAATCACAGGGCCATTTAAACCCTTGTACAAAGTCATTTCCTCAGTCTGAAAGTTAGGAATATTTTAAACCTATGGTGTCATAATCATTCTTCTTTTGTCCATTTTCGGTGGAAATAGGTGCAGGGTCGTGTGCCCATGTCATCACACAATGTTATTCCCTCCCCCTTTTGGTTTCCACTGAATCTTTAGAGAAAGGTTTGATGTTTGTCTTCACTGTTTGTGAACACAATTTTCACTTGGATAATAGTGACCATGCCCCAGAAAACCATGAAGAAAGAAGGATCCCATCTATTAGTGTATGGATTCCCAAACCGTGCAAACTAACCATGTGGTCGCCCCAACTCTTTATATTTTGGGGTCTTTCTTTACCGTCCAGTGCTGGTTGGTTAAGATGATTGGTTCTTATGGTGGGGAGACCCACTATGAGTCTTATATAATTTCTTTTGTAAATTTCTGATGGAAGTATATCCTTTGTACCGGTGAGTCCATTTAGTCCTCCCCCTGTTAGTCTCTTGATTATGTCTCAAAAAAATATTGGTTGTCTCTTATGGTGGGGAGCGTATTTCTGTCCCCCCGTACCAGTAACTTAGATTTTTCCATGGTCTTGGCTTGGTGATGATAGACTCGTTCAGATCTATCTAGCTACCAATATCATTCTTGAGTAAACATTGGGACTGGAGAGCACCCAATGGTTTAGTTAAAGTAAGGTAAGTGTAACCTTGTTCAAAGTTGTTGTTCGTTTGGGTGAATTGCTTGAGTATTGTTCAGATTGTGTTTGAGGAGTTTTTATTTGGTATAAAGCCTGAATGTTCTCGATGGTTTTATGAAAGTGGTGTAAGATTTATTTGTGAGAGTATTCCTTCCATCATTGATCACTGGAGGTGTTTTGGCCTTTGGGGAAGAAACCTGGCAAGGGAATACTTCTTGTTTTCTCAGTTGGGTTTGGTTGTTGATTTGGTCATGATGTGACTTTCCGGGACGAAACGTTTTTATGGTGGGGAGAATTGTCACATACATATCTTATTTTAAATTTATTTTTATTTTAATTTTCCATTAATGCTTTGTTTTGGGGGTTTCCAATGGTTTTATGGAGAATAGGTGAGTTTTCGTGAATTGGGACAAACCGTGAGCCCAATTCCAGAATAAAAATTAAATTTTGATTCTTTTATATCTTATTCTTTTTTTAATATTTTTCACTCATTCCAACTCCTAAATGTCCTTCCCTGACATATTAACACTAAAATTAAAATATGGAGCCTTTGGAAATCCGTAACCATGGTTTAGTTGGGTTTTTATTTAAGGGATTGGGCCTGCCCGGAAGCCCATATCCAGTTTTAAAAATAAATTTTTTTTATTTAATAACATATTCAATTTTAAGTATTTTTCGGTGATTCCAAGCCTCATATTTGGCCCTTACACCCCGCCGCTCCCCCAACCTCTTTACCCCCTGTTTGGAGCCCTTAGGATCACGATTTAGGGACGAACATCTTAGGGTTTCTAAACTCGGGCAGATTTGATGAGGTATGTTCATTCAATCATAACTATCTCAAGTCATACTCCTTTCCCTCCATTCCAATTCCTAAATGACCTAATATTTCTTGTGAGAACATCCCCTGTGTTTTGGCCGTTTTCAATTTCAGATACTGGTGTTTTGGGGAGATTCATTCTAGATTTCTCAAGTATGTTTGTCCATTTCTTTTCCCCTTTCAAATTGACTAGGGTTTCATTCTATTTTTTTAGGGTTTCCTCCATTTTTATTGAAGTGAAAAATTACCAGTGGGTAGGGTTTCTAACTTAAGTTTTAACCTTGGGTTTTCTTGGTCCAATTTTCTATTTTTAGGTTTGATCTACCCTTCTTGAGGTTCAGTGGTGGTGCGTTTGTGTTTTCGCACAAAAAATTCAATGGTTTCATTTGATTTGGTAGGTGATTCCAATGTTTATGCAATATTTGTGTATTAGAATGCCGTATTTATCATATTTTCAGATTTATATAATTTTATTATTGCTGAAAAAATTGGTTCTAATGATGTTTCTATTGCAATTGAATTTAAAATGCCAATTTGGTGTGAAATTGGGGGTTTTCCAAAGAAGTGTTTTTTTGTATATTTGGGAATGCCCTATAAATACTTAGTTGTTTTTATTGATCTGTAATAAGGCATAAAATACTGTTTATAATTCTTATCCCCTTTGGTATTTGCGGAAAAAAATGGGTTTTAATTTTGTTTGTAAAGAAAGTGAAATTTTGGTTCCACTTTTGTGTGAAAATGATGGTTTTACAAAGATAACACTTTTGGTTTAACATGGGGATTCCCAAAAATTGATTTGTTGTTTTAATTGATATTTATTGGGCTGACTTTACTGTTTTGGTATCTTAAAATTGTGAACATCTTTTACAAGTGGGTTTCTTAAGGGGTTTTGTGTGAAAAACTACACGAGATTTTGAGAAATTGATTTATTCAAATTCAAAGAGTTTGTTGTGTGTTTTAAGTGGTATAAAATGAGATAGCTAATGTATTTGGTGTATGTGACCAGTAGTGGTGTTTTACATTAAAATTGATATTAGTTAAATCCTGAAATTGTTTGAGCACAAAGGGGGAAGCCCGGGTACCGAGGGGGGCGGATTTGTACTAGTACGGCTAGTGGACCGGATGGGTTTTGTCCCTGTTTCACTTAGCATTTGGATAACGACAACTCTAACTAAACTATGTAGATGATGATTGGGGACCACTAGGTTATGGGTATGTTCCCTACTAGTGGCTCGTGCACGAGAATGGATTTTACTATGGTCACATTACACTGAGGTACGAGGTACATGGGTCCTGAGACTATCTAGTGCCTAGGGGTGTTGCCGGTTTTGTTGCTCAGTGGATTTGGGGTATTTGACCTTGTATTTGGGTGTCTTTGGAATTATAATGAAGTACCTAATATTCTTATTTAAATTTGTTAACATTCTGAAAGTTTTATCTTGAAAAATGTTTTCAATTTAATGTTTCATTTCGTGGAATTTTGCACTGCTTTTAATTGCATATTAAAACTGCTTGCTTTTTCACCTTGTATTGGATGCACCTTGGAATCATAGGTTGGTATCCTATTGGGCTTAGGCTCACACCCTACTTACACCCCTTGGGTGTAAGTAGACCTTTTTTTTACCCAGGTAAAGGAAAGGCTAAGGGTGATGGCGGTTCAAGGTGTTAGTCCTCATCCTTGGGGCGGAGTAGTGGAGACGACTTGGGGGTGATGACACCTTGTCATGTGGAGTCCATGGGGCCGTTCTGTTTCTGTTAAATAGTGTCTTTGGACCTTTTGTATTGACTCTAAACCTATGTATTCAGTTCTGGTTTTTGTTTAAACATCGTTTGGTATAAATTTTTCAGATTCAGTTTATTGATTGTTTTTAATGTTTTATGCCTTCATATTTGGGTAAATCGTTCCCAAACCTAAATAAATGATACCCGGGCACTTGTTCCAGCCCGTGGGGATAGGGAACGCCCTTCGGGTCATGTCACGAGCTGGGTTCGGTGCCGGTTTTGGCGGCGACCAGATTCGGTTCCTGACATTTTACATGTTTATAAAGTCAATTTTACAAAATAAAATTCATCGTTGGAATCAAGAAATAAAAGTTTACTTTGGATAAAGTTTTCATATTATTCTGTTAACTTTCATTTTTTGATGAATAGTAAAAGCACACTATATTTTAATTAAAAACAACTTTTTTTCATCACAATAATTTATATGGTTAATTTATAATATTTAATGGTTTTAATGTATAAATAGAATATATTTTTACTATTTAATATAATGTATGTCATTAGCATTGATTTTACCTTGAATTTGTAGGTTAAATCAATTCAATCTTTTGAAATGTTTTAAACAAAAACCCTTTTTCTTTCGACAAAGGGATTAATTTTAATTTAATTTCTGCAAGTTATGTGTATAGAATTTGGAAAAATGGATTCCATATTAGGAATCAGTGGGTCCAAATTATTTTAATAGACTACTTTTTATTTTTGGGCATTATGAATAGTAACTACGGTAAATTTTATTTACCCAAGATAATGGAAAATCAGGTAATTAAGGGTAAATATAAGATTATAAAATTACCCTAACATGTGTCAAAATCCTATTTGATGACTAAAAGTCGACCCATATCACCAAAGGGTCAGATTATAATCATTTAGTGGACATTTTTCCATGAAAATAACTTAATTATTATTAAAACCAAAGAAAGTGACCACATTTCACTCTCTTAAATTTTATATGTATATTAATTTTAATTTAGTGATAAACATCATGAAACTTCCAAAATGAATAGTATACAGAAATATAATAAAATTATATACACCATTATAATTTATTTAGAATTTTTAGGGATTAAATAATTGTCATTAATGGTGATACATTAATGATGCAGAAATTATTTATTAAGTGAAAAATCAGTAATATAGTTTTTATTGAAAAAATAATACCCATTAAAAGTTCCACAAACCTGACCAAAACTTATTGGTAGTATATATATATATACCATAAGCATCCAATTACAAAATATATAACCGTTTGGAGTCTTATAATAGTGATTATGACACTTATATTATTTTATTTTAAATGATGACAATGTTGTCACCTTCATAATTTAATAAATATAACAATTTAAATATTGTGATTTTAAGATGATAAATTCGAGTAAAAGTATTATTGTGAAATTTAATAGATTTATCCTCATCATAGGATTTTATTTTTAATTTTTATGCAACAAATAAGTATATTCAATAATTATACAAAAATTTTGTTGTAATTATTTTATTAAGAGATAAACCAAATAAATGGATTTAAAAATAATAACATAAATATTATATGAAATATTTAATGTTCTCCACTAATTTTCTAGATACATATGACCTTTTATGAATCTATTAAAGCTTTTATTTCGAGCATATCTTCTGTATGTATTTTATTTAAATTCAAATAATTAAATAGTGTCAAAATTGACAATATTGTTATTTTTTAAAAATAACATATCTTAAAATTGTTTAAATATCACAAAAATATATAAAAATTATAAATTTAAATTTATATGGTCTATAATATTATAAAGTATCCAATTATGGAAAATTAACAACAAATAAGTAATTATTTTTTATAATTTAAAATTTAGAATGTTATTACCACAAATTAAATTAAATTGATTATGTAAGGATAAATCAAGATGATAATGTTTAAAATAATTTCCTAACATGTCAAAATTTTGTTTTCTGATGAGTTTACAACCCTATATCATATTATATTAGAATATGACTCATTTTTGGAGGTTTTAATGTGGGGTTAGATTTATTATAAATTAATATTTTTAAGATTTCCAAAGGTGTCCCTCTCCTCCCTTATAAAAGGGAACCTCCTCCCTCTCCTCCTCACACCAATTTTAGCCTTCAAGCTCGGACAATACCTGCCCATTTCCCTTCTAAATTTCCCTATAAACATCCTAGGGGTTTTGGTCTTCTTTAAAGACCAATTTTAGTACCCTAAGCGGAGGATTCAAAGAGTCGTGTCAAAGGAGAGGTAATATCCGTTACCGATTCTTTCAATTTTCTTTATTTTTCAAATTCTTCTTATTTAGTTGTTTCTGTTGGAACCAGGTTCTTTAAAGCATGATTTGGTGTATGGTTTGTGTTTGTTGTCAATCCTCAGTGGAAGTTCAGGGTGTCAACCAACAAAGCGATCATACCGTTCAGGAAGAAAACAGTAGTGAAGGTGGTGCTGTTTCCCAGTGTTTGCCAAATTTTTGGGCCTGAAAATCCGTAAATAAAGTAAAGTGTTTTTGGCAAAGATACTTGTGCGCCGAGCTCTTGGAGGATGAAATACTTGCGCTCCATATGTTTTTGAGGATCAGAACATCAAAAATTGGCTAAGGAAAGAAGGTCGCGCAAGTGTTGGTTGGGTCGCGGAAGTAACTTGCGCGACAGAGGATCTGGAGACAGGACTTGCGCGCCGTCGAGGGACATGCGCGCCGCCGCGCAGGGGGTCCAGTTTGCCTATAAATACTGGACCAACCCTCCTCATTTTTAACGGAGTTCAAGGCTGAGTGATTGTTCGAGCTCTCGTCACGCAGGTGGTTGAGTCGCGCAGGTGGTTGTTTTGTCGCGCAAGTAGAGCTTGTGCGCCGGTGTTTGGCTTTTCTCCCAAGGCAGTTTGGAAGAGAAAGGAAGTGGATCGCGCAAGTATTTAGTTCAAGAAGGCAGTGTCGCGCAGGTGCTTCAGTGACACTTGCGCGCCAGTTTAGTCTTGCGCGCCTGATATTTGCGCGCCGCCGGGAGACTTGCGCGCCGGGTTTGAAAAGGAGACCTAGATACTATTGAAGCACGCCTGCCTTGCTGGAGCTGCACGAAAGCCGAGAAACTACTCGGTTCATTCGAGGAAAAGTGATATTCTTCTTCTGGTGAGAATCGGACTTCAATAGCGCATCTACATTCAACAAAGGATGCACTCTTATTCAAATGAAGAAGAGACCTACACGTCTATAAACTGAGTGGGACTTCACCAACGGCAGTGAGCCAGGGGGAGTCAGCGGGAGTGACCCGAGGGACGCAGTGAGCTATCCCTGAACTATTGTAAAGGCAGTGAGCCTGGGACAGAGTGTCTGTACCCGAACTTTTGTATCCGCAGCTAGTGAAGCATAGTGGATTTAGGTACGACCGGCAACCTGTCGGTGTATGCTCCTTGGACGTAGCCCTTAGTGGTGAGCCAAGTTAAAATGACTGTGTCTTCTCTGTGCATGTGAATGTTTTCATTTTGATCGTAATCATCATACAGGTTCAACAAGTTCCTACCAACGTGGGAACAAGATCCAACAAATTAAAAGAAAAAGTGGTCACCCTGATTCACCCCTCCCCTCTCAGGGTGTCCCAGGGTCCTTCAAGTGGTATCAGAGGGTAAAGGTTGCTGGTGTTGAATCTGACCTTCTTCATCATGGAAAACTCCGTCAATGTCAGGGGAGTCCCTCACTTCGATGGAAGCAATTTCCAGATCTGGAAGAACAGAATGAGATCTCATATAAGATCTCTTGGAATGGAAGTTCTTTTTTCTACTGTGCAAGGAATACATGTCACTGATCCAACAGGTCTGGCTATGACTGAAACAGACAGGAAACTTCTTGATGCAGATGCTAAAGCACAGAATGCTCTCACTGCTGCCCTTTCTGATCAGATTTACCTGAAGGTGATGAATTGCACCTCAGCAAAATCTATGTGGGATAAACTTGAGAATATTTATGAAGGTGATAGCAAAGTGAAGGAGGCGAAACTACAAGTGCTACACAATCGGTTTGATGATCTGAAGATGCATCCAGACGAGAATGCAGACTCTTTCTTCAATCAAATTACTGAAGTGGTTGGAGCAATTCGGGGTCTAGGCGAAGAAATCAACGACATTGATATTGTAAAGAAAATATTAAGAAGACTTCCACCTCTGTATAATGCGAAGGTGTCAGCTCTTGAGGAAAGAGATATTTCCAAACTTTCTCTAGATGACTTACTGAGCAGTTTGGTAGCATATGAAATGAGAGTCAAACCAGAAGATGCTACGACTCGGGTGAGCAAGGAAATGGCATTCAAGGCCATGGATAAATTGAAAATCTCAAAGGATAGTAGCGGTGATGATGACGAAGAGAAAGAAATTCTTTCTCTCATTGCAAAGAAGTTCCAGAAGGGGAAAGGGAAATTCAAAGGGAAGTTACCTCTCGCATGCTTCCGTTGTGGAAAAGTTGGGCATATTGCCTCTCAGTGCTTGAAGAATATCAATGAAGATGACAGTGAAGATGAAAACTTCAAGAAGCCTCAAAGAAGGTTCTTCAAAAAGGGAGACTTCAAATCTGGTAAGAAAATGCAAAGGAAGAGTTTTGTCTGTGAAGAGGAAGAAGATGACAATGAATTCTGTGATGAAGAAGAACCAGAATTCAAAACTGGGAACCATGCTTCTATGATGGCCACTGTTGAAAAGTCAGAAGATACTGATGGTGAAAAACAACTGAGAACTTGTGTAGATCCTGGGGTGAAACTTAAGGATGCAGTTAGTAAGCTTAAGATTAAATGTAAGAGCTGCAATAAGTGGAAATCAATTGTAGAAGAATCAACTAAATATGTTGATCAACTTAAAGCTGAAATTGAATGACTGGAAGAATTTGTGAAGGTACAGTCTAAAATAATTGAAAGCAATGATGATGCAGTTGATCTGAAGCTGAGAATTAAAGAGCAAGCAAAGGTCATCAATGACCTCACATCCAGACTGGATGAAAAATCCAAGACTGTTGAGGGTCTTGAGGAGGAAGTAGTTACTCTGAGGAGTAAAATGGAGACAGAATCAGTTCCAAAAGAATCGAGGAAGAAAATACAGTTCGGAAGATTCTCAGATGCAGAATTACTTGCAAGAGCCATGTGTGGTTCAGATGGGGTTGGAAAATTCTTGAGTGATCAAAGACCTGCTTGCATGGGAAAGAGTGGAATTGGCTGTGAGGCTGAGTCATCAACTGCTAGAAGTGCAAAGATCCAAAAGAAAGATAAGATGAAATTTGAACATGTTGAAATGTTACATAGAGTGCTGAAAAAGGAACCCTCAATCCAAACTAAAAGGAGACCTGAAAATTATCCTCAAACTTTCAAAAATGGCAGACAGTCTTACTATTCTCCCAAGGAAGAAGCTATAAGGAAAAATTCAAGTGAGAAGACATTTCTTCTCATGAAGTGTCAGTTCTGTGGCTATCTGGGCCATACCATGTCCTATTGTGAAGAGGCAAGAAGCTATCTGAATGGAGAAGATATAGATTCTCATCAAAGGAGAACAATTTCATATCCTAATTCTTATAGAAGAAATAATTTCTATGGATATTGTTTTCATTGTTCTAACTTTGGTCATAAGGCCATTAATTGCAGGCAGAGAAGGGACATTGACACCTCATACAGAAGTTCCAGACATGTCAAGTCTCGTCAGCAAGACGATGTTTCTCTTTCAAACAGGTTCTCACCTCTTAAAGAAGACTTTGACTATGAAGAACTTGGGTTTGCGGAAGAGATAGTTGAAAGGCCATCAGTTCTATATACTCAATCTAATGTCTCATGGAAGGAAAGGAGGAAGATTTAGAAATCAAACCTTGCAGAGGTAGCTCTCAAAGCTACAAAGAACAACAATACCTGGATTCTAGATAGCGGTTGCTCATCTCATATGACAGGTAATGCCAGTCTACTAACAAATATCATAAAGAATGTTGATGGTACAGTAAGATTTGGTAATGATGGGGCTCTGAAAATCAAAGGGAGTGGAAGTACAAAATTAGCTAATGGAGAACTAAAGAAGACTGAAGTCCTTTACGTAGATGGCCTACGTCATAATCTCCTCAGTGTGAGTCAACTCTATGACTCAGGACTTGTTGTTACTTTTAATCAGAAAGGCTGCACTATCAAGGGAAAAACTGGCAATTCTCTCATGAAGGGATGCAGAACAGAAGGAAACTTGTATCAGGTTGATAGTGAAGAGAATGTATGTTACATGACTGTTGAAGAAGAAAACAATCTGTGGCATCGGAGATTGGGACACATCAATCAACAAGACATGGAGAAAATATCAAAATTGAGAATTGTCATGGACATTCCCAACCTGAAGCGTGAGCGTGAAAAATCCTGTGATGCTTGTATTCGTGAGAAGCTGGTCTGCAGTTCATATCGGCCAAAGAAGAAAAAGGCATCTCACCTTCTTGATCTGATTCATACAGATGTTTGTGGTCCAATAAATGTTGCCGGAACTCATGGAGAAAGGTACTTTGTCCTTTTCATAGATGATTACAGTCGAATGGCATGTGTGATGGTCATTCACCGGAAACGACAGGTCCTTGACTGCATGAAAACATATCGGCGAATCGCCGAGAATGATACTGGACGAACAATCAAAGTGTTGCGATCTGACAATGGAAGAGAATACACGTCCATTGAATTTTAAAATTATCTGGAGAAGCATGGGATACAACATGAGGTAGCTGCTGTGAGAACTCCACAACAAAATGGAGTTGTTGAACGAAGGAATCGACAGGTGAACAACATGGCACGAACTATGCTGATTGAGAGTCGTATTCCACGACATTACTGGAAAGAGGTTGTTCAAGCTGCAGTGTACATTCAGAATCGAACAGGACTTTATATGGGTGAGACGAAGACACCATATGAATTGTGGCATGGACGGAAGCCTTCTCTAAAATACTTTCATGTTTTTGGAAGTAAGTGCTTCATCAGGAACAAAGAAGGAAATCAGGGGAAATATGGTGACAACGCAGATGAAGGAATCTTCCTCGGTTACTCAATGAACAGCAAAGCCTACAAATGTTTCAACAATCGTTTGGGAAGGACTGTGGAAAGCAATGATGTTAAGATAATTGAAAAGAAAACCACAAATGCTTCACGGACGTCATATGCTGATGTGATAGAATGTCATGAAGAATGTGGATGTGAAGAAACTACAAATGCAGAAATAGAGGAAGCTGTTCAAAACACTCATCAATCACATAATGATGTTGACTCAGAAGAAGAATCTGAAGAAGAAACTATGACTGAAGAGAATACTACTGAACCTCGCAGGAGAAATCGAAGAGCTGAGATTGATCCATCCAACATAATTGGGGATAGGAGTGCACCCACACAAACCATAAGGATGAGGAATACCACGCAATCTGTATTTCTATCAGTTGTAGAGCCATCCTCATTCGAAGAAGCTGCAAAAGATGAATCTTGGGTGAAAGCCATGAATGATGAATTAGATCAGATAGAT
Organism: Viscum album; assembly: GCA_963277665.1. Lineage (NCBI taxonomy): Eukaryota > Viridiplantae > Streptophyta > Magnoliopsida > Santalales > Viscaceae > Viscum > Viscum album. The sequence continues at coordinate 1,725,525,297 of OY728119.1, read as the reverse complement.
AAGAATCAGACATGGGATCTTGTCCAGAGACCTGAAGGTCACAATGTGATTGGTACCAAATGGATTTTCAAAAATAAGTTTGATGAGCATGGAGGTGTTATCAGAAACAAGGCACGACTAGTATGTAAAGGATACTCCCAGATTGAAGGTATTGATGTTGAAGAAACCTTTGCTCCAGTTGCTAGACTGGAATCAATCAGGCTTTTCCTTGCCATGGCACTCCAAAGAGGATATAAAGTATATCAAATGGATGTTAAGACAGCATTCTTGAATGGTGTACTCGAAGAAGAAGTCTACATTGAACAACCGGTGGGGTTTGTCTTGGGTACCGATGAATCAAACGTATGCAAACTAAAGAAAGCTCTATATGGTTTGAAGCAGGCACCACAGGCATGGTACTCACGGCTAGACTCATATCTCAAGAAGTTGGAATTAAAAAGAGGAGGAGTTTATCACAATCTCTATGTGAAGAATTCTCCAAAAGATCAGTTCATGGTTCTTGTCTACGTTGATGATATCATTTTTGGTGGCAGCAGGTAGAAATCAGTGGATGAATTTGCCAACCACATGAAATAATAATTTGAAATGTCTATGATTGGGGAGCTCATATATTTCTTGGGGTTGCAAGTAATTCAAAAGAAGGAATACACTTTCATTTCTCAGGAAAAATATGCAAGAGAGTTGCTGAAGAAGTTCAATATGCAAGACTCCAAACCAATGTCAACTCCGATTGCTGTTGGAACTAAACTTGGAAAGCATGAGGATGGGAACTCTGTTGATCCCACCATGTACAGGAGGATCATTGGAAGCCTACTGTATCTGACAGCGACAAGGCCAGATATTGTCTTTGCAACATGCCTTGCGGCCCGCTTTCAGAGTAATCCAAAGGAGGAACATATGTCAGCAGTAAAAATAATCATGAGGTACATTCAAGGTACACATAACTTCGGGTTATTTTTTGCTGCAGGCAGGGATAGTGAATTATCAGCATTTTCTGATGCTGACTGGGCTGGTGATGTCATAGATAGAAAGTCCACTAGTGGTGGAGCTTTCTATATTGGGCAGAAATGTGTTGGCTGGTTGAGCAAGAAACAAGAAAGTACTTCTCTTAGTACTGCTGAAGCTGAATATATCTCCGCCACAAAAGCATGCACTAAACTTCTTTGGATGAAGCAGCAGCTAACAGATATTGGTGATAAGGTGCAGCAACCAATGGTGATTTATTGTGATAACAAAAGTGCAATTGATCTTACAAAGAATCCGGTTCAGCATTCTCGTACAAAACATATTGAAATACGGTATCATTTTATCAAAGAAAAGGTTGAACAAGGCGTGATTAAAATGGATCATGTTGGAACTAATGAGCAAGTGGCTGATATCCTAACCAAGCCATTGTCCGCGGCTGTGTTCGAGAAGCATCGGTTGAACCTCGGTGTTCGACCACCTCCTACTGCATAAGGAGGCTCCGGAAGTCCCCTCTCCCCGTGTGTTTTGACTGTCTTTATCTGTTTATGGCTGTGATGCAAGTTTATGGGGGAGATACTATCCAGGGGGAGTATGGCTTGAGCTGAACGTTGAACAAACTTTTCGGTCTTTGGTTTTATTGTCAATGGGGGAGAAAGGAATAAATTCAAGGCAAGAAATTCTTCTGTGATGAGAAGTGTAAGCTTGTGATGAGAAGTTTAATAAGGATAACATCGGGATGGAGAATTTCGTGTACGATTTCAACACACTAAGACTAAGACCCAATTCAAGCTTTCTCTCTTGTTTTCTACACCGAGCATTGCTCACGTAGACTTAGAGTGTTAGCTGAGTTGATTCTTGCGTTTTGGATTTGCTCATGGTTGGAGATCTATTGAATTTATTCTGATTGCCAACAAACCCAAAGGGGGAGATTGTTGGAACCAGGTTCTTCAAAGCATGATTTGGTGTATGGTTTGTGTTTGTTGTCAATCCTCAGTGGAAGTTCAGGGTGTGAACCAACAAAGCGATGATACCGTTCAGGAAGAAAACAGTAGTGAAGGTGGTGCTGTTTCCCAGTGTTTGCCAAATTTTTGGGCCTGAAAATCCGTAAATAAAGTAAAGTGTTTTTGGCAAAGATACTTGTGCGCCGAGCTCTTGGAGGATGAAATACTTGCGCTCCATATGTTTTTGAGGATCAGAACATCAAAAATTGGCTAAGGAAAGAAGGTCGCGCAAGTGTTGGTTGGGTCGCGGAAGTAACTTGCGCGACAGAGGATCTGGAGACAGGACTTGCGCGCCGTCGAGGGACATGCGCGCCGCCGCGCAGGGGGTCCAGTTTGCCTATAAATACTGGACCAACCCTCCTCATTTTTAACGGAGTTCAAGGCTGAGTGATTGTTCGAGCTCTCGTCACGCAGGTGGTTGAGTCGCGCAGGTGGTTGTTTTGTCGCGCAAGTAGAGCTTGTGCGCCGGTGTTTGGCTTTTCTCCCAAGGCAGTTTGGAAGAGAAAGGAAGTGGATCGCGCAAGTATTTAGTTCAAGAAGGCAGTGTCGCGCAGGTGCTTCAGTGACACTTGCGCGCCAGTTTAGTCTTGCGCGCCTGATATTTGCGCGCCGCCGGGAGACTTGCGCGCCGGGCTTGAAAAGGAGACCTAGATACTATTGAAGCACGCCTGCCTTGCTGGAGCTGCACGAAAGCCGAGAAACTACTCGGTTCATTCGAGGAAAAGTGATATTCTTCTTCTGGTGAGAATCAGACTTCAATAGCGCATCTACATTCAACAAAGGATGCACTCTTATGCAAATGAAGAAGAGACCTACACGTCTATAAACTGAGTGGGACTTCACCAACGGCAGTGAGCCAGGGGGAGTCAGCGGGAGTGACCCGAGGGACGCAGTGAGCTATCCCTGAACTATTGTAAAGGCAGTGAGCCTGGGACAGAGTGTCTGTACCCGAACATTTGTATCCGCAGCTAGTGAAGCATAGTGGATTTAGGTACGACCGGCAACCTGTCGGTGTATGCTCCTTGGACGTAGCCCTTAGTGGTGAGCCAAGTTAAAATGACTGTGTCTTCTCTGTGCATGTGAATGTTTTCATTTTGATCGTAATCATCATACAGGTTCAACAAGTTCCTACCAACGTGGGAACAAGATCCAACAAATTAAAAGAAAAAGTGGTCACCCTGATTCACCCCTCCCCTCTCAGGGTGTCCCAGGGTCCTTCAGTTTCATTATGAAGTAATAACATATGTATCACTCATATACTGATATGTTATTATAATTATGAAACATCCATATTTCACCATCTATCCATCCTATGGAAAATGAACTCACCGTGCGTGTGTACGTACGGAATACCGTCTCCACGCCGTGGTGTAATCTATTTTCCTCCACCACCTTACTTGGATGGGAATAATGGTGTACATAATAACTATATATGATTATTGTAAAGTGATATTTATTCTGAAATAGTATACATACACTCTAATACAATTCCACAATCATGATAACGATATCATCGCTCGTGCGTACGTACGGACTACCGTCTCCACGACGCGATGAGATTCATTCTCCACGTTAACCATTCTTGAATGATTATAAAGTATATACAATATGTAATCATGAAATATATGAAATAATAATGATACTGGATTTATGTGTTTATATATATATATGTCATTTACATAATTCCATTCAACTCAATAAGAAAACGAAAACATCGTTCATGCGTCCGTATGGCCTACCGTCTCCATGAACGGTGTATTTCTTTCCATCTACTATTCTATTATATATATGTATATTCTGAATATATATTATATATAAATATTGTTTTATATTCTGGAATTAAGTAATCATGATCTAAGTAATCATATGAATAATTATAAGTCAAAACACAGACGACAAATGAAATGATTTTACCCAAAATGCTCTTTAACATGGAATTTACAAAAGAACGAGTAATATAAAGTCATAAGTGAACTGTATATGATATCATAACAATAAATATGATTCTGTAATAACTCAATAACATTATTTAAATCATTATATTGGGGTTTCGGATACGTACGAAGCATATCAGAGCTATGTTAAGGGATAATTTTGCAAATCTCATTTTTATCCAAGATTACTTATTCATAAGTATTTACTGGGGTTATGTCTATCATCCATGTCCATGTTTTATAAAAGTGTTTTTATAATTTTTAATGTCCTTTTTACCCATTTTTGAATTTTACTACATGGTATTCAAGGAATTTTTCTTTTGTTTATGTTCTGAGGTACTTTTTTTGACTTTTCCAGCAAAAGTACGAGAATAATGTTTTTTTAACTTATACGGCACAAACAGATTTTTACGGTTTTATAAAGCCTTATTTTCATGAAGCTTCCTCCAAAAGATTTCATGACTATTTTCAAAAAAATCATTTTCTTTTAAAACTGCATGATGTTTTGTGAATAGAAATTGATTTTGAAGAAGAAAGGATATTTTCCTCATGAATTCATTTCAAGTGTTTTATCAAAACCATTTTCTATCTAAGATGACTTTATTTCAAATGTGTATGTTTCAAGTATAATGTATCTATGATTTAAATGGTTTCAATTTTCTTATGATGAAATATCCATTTGTTTTATATGGATTATGTGATGATTGGATGATGTTTATGAAACCTATTTTATTCTTTGGGTTATGATGATTGTTTTAAGTTTATTTTTTGGCACAAGTAAAAATGATTTCATTATGATATGGGTGGGACGTATATCTCCCTCAAATGCATTGGGTAAAGATTTATATCTCATGAGATAGACATGGATGGAATGGAAAGTTAAACCAGTTCAGTAATACAGGACTAGAACGAGGAGTGAACTCGATTCAGAAAGGGACTTTGTCCACTAAGATGGTCTTGGGAACAATGCCCTGGCTAATATGGAAATCATATCATGTGATTAATGGTTTCCACAATTACATGTTTTATTCTCATGCTATTTTATCATTCTTAATGTTTCTTTATGATCTATGCCTTACGTACTTTTCTGTTTTATGTCATTGCTCAAGATTTTGATGTTTAAACATTATGTTCATGCTTTTAAGTTCAAATGCATATGGTATGTTTTATTTTATCCATGCATACCCATACTGAGCATTTGAGCTCACCCTTTTTATGTTTAATTTTCCCCAGGATATAATGAAATGTTTTAGGTATGAAAAAAAGGGGAATATCTTTATGGGATATGTTGAGGATCTTTCACCACGATTAGAATATTACGTTCCAAGTTTCCAAAGACACTAAACTATTACGGTCCTTGTGTGTCTGTTTTTGTTATGTACTAAGTATTCCGCAAAAGTAATATAATGTCCATGTACGTCAAGCTTCGGGTCTCTACAATAAATTTCCATACATGGTTCAAAAAACCTCTCAATATTAGTATAAATATGCAAACCTAAATATTATCATAATATATCATTTTGATAATAATTATGTTATTGTATCTAATATTGATTGTGATGGATTAAAATAGAATAATAATTATTAATAAATTTGAGGATGAATTTTTATACCCTAAAATATGATATTAATGTTTGATTATATTAAATTTTATTAGAAAATAGGTCACATATTGTTTTGGAAATTGAGGAAAAAATAGAAGAGATAAATAAATTATTGTTTTTATCAATAATGAAATGAAAAATATTACATATAAAGTGACATTGGGAAGAACAAAAACATTAGAAAACAAATGAATGATTTACAAAATAAAATAAATACCATGAAATTTTTCAATAGAACATGGTTTGGATGAGGTGAGCCTCACTTCAGAAGGGTAGAAAAATACAGCTTATATTCAATTAGTAGTATAATAACATCTTATAAAGGTATATACATATCATTGGAATTTTGAAAATCATTTCACCCTCTAATAACATATCATAGATGTTATATAAGTTGTAATGTAAAAGTTGAAATATTTTCTAAAATGTATAATTAAATACGTACCTTTAGATGGTATTATCAAGCGTCCAATTGGAAATAATATAGATTTTACCTCATTTATGTTTTGAAGCACATCTGATACAAACCACATTCAATTGAAAAATGTTAAAGAATATCTTGTATGTTATAAAGAATTCATGTGTTATTTTAAGTGATTATTATTCTCTAATTTAGTTTATTTGATCATAACTTTCATTTTTTCAATGATAAGTATCACTATATTATCATTATATGTATTCATTATATAATCCTATGTTATTAATTAATTAATCTATACTTAATCATTACTAAAAATACATATTATTTCTAAATTATATTATAATTATGGTACAAAAAATTTAGAACATCATCTTATATAAAAATAATTGTACTATTGTTTCATAGTATCGATTTTAACAAGTTAATCATTATATAATTAGTAGTTAATCAATCATAATATATTATTATTTTTTTATTTTATTATAATAGAATGATTCATTATTCCATCATTAATCATATTATCTTCATTAGTTAATGATTATTTAATAATTATTACAACTGTTAATTTCTTAATCCAAATTTATTCATTAAATAATCTATACGTAATCATTACAAATAATAAATTTTAATGATTTGGTTGTTTACTATATGAAGCTTCTTGCTCTATTATAATAAGCTCACTGTAGCAATACACATAAAAAACCATGACCTTCTAGATCAAATTATTTTCTGATCACGATTCTGATAGTTTAAATAATATTTCAATGATGGTATGTCATTCTTTAATACCTTGTTAATCATTAATATGTTACTAATTGACCAATAATTAATTAATCAAACTTTAATAATTATTTATTTAATAATAAATCATATTATATTTATTAGTTTATAATAAATAACTAATCATATCTATTATTTTTTTAATCCTATGTTATTCATTAATTATTAAAAAATAATTCATTAATAATAAAAACTATTACTTCATAACAATATAATAATATTTAAACATAATAATAAAAAATATTTAAAACTGACTATTGAAAATTGAATTACTAATAATAACATTCATTGTTTAAATAATTTTCCCTAGTCTATTTCATTTTATATGAACATAATTATCATTTTATCATAGATAAATATACTAATTTTATGTTTTCTTTTCATAAGTATTTTAGTTTTTTCTAAATATAATATGAATCATCTAAATAATATCCCTCGAGTGATTAAAACTAGAAGAGATTAAAGACTCATTGTCTTGCACCAGTTCCAGTTTGAGTCTATTGCAAAGCACTATTTTTGGGTTTTACATAGAGGTACATCTATTCTAGAGCCACATCCACTTTTTTTATCCAAATAGGGATTTTATTTATTAGATAACCACATAATCTTCATACAACCAAAATTTTAAAATGTTTATTACAAAGTTATTAAATTGTTAATCTATACATAGTTAATACTAATAATAACTACTATTTGTAATATATATACCCAAATAACCAAATTAATAAAAAAATATTTATAAGAAAATAAAATACATAAAAATGACATATTTAAAACTAAAAATAATTCAACTTAATTAATAAGGTTTAAAAAATAATGAAATACCTCTAAATAGAGATTTGAAAAACAACCATCACTTATTTTAGACCAGTGAGCCCACGACACACTGAACAAAAAATTTTTTGATAGAGAAGTGGTTGAATAAAATGAAATGTGTTAAAAAGTATGTGACGATAAGGGGGTGGGGGGGTTCCTTTTTATCGGAAATTAAGGCCATGGAGGCATGGGGGTTCCACCATTCACCATTAGATTATGAGATATGTGGCAGTGGGGTTTCCACCTTTCTCCTTACGTAAGGGTCAAAGGGGCACCCTGACAGCTTTTTTCAGGTCATCAATTTAGGGAAAAAAATACTAAGGGGGAGGAGGAGGTATCCTCTATACATCCTTTAAAGAATATTTTATATAAAATACCCTTTTCACATTAGAAAAAAATCAAACACAGATAAAAAAATATAACTTGTCTTCGTGGAAGGCGTCTCCTAGGGAAACATCATCCTTAGTCATGAGTGACAACCGGTCCTCCTATCTAGAATCAGCAAGGCATACCCCTCTACCCTAGAATGATCATTTCTCCTATCACAAAAAATACACGGGGTGCATGTTGTGACTACCCCAAGCCAGCCATCCATTGGCCAGGGCCTGGCGACTAGCACCAAAGGCATAAATCCTAATAAAAGGGACGACATTGCCTTTATATAAGCAATGAAACACAACATACTACACAAGATGAAGTAAACACTAAGTGAACTGAGTACAAAAGTAAGTGAAGGAAAGTAAATGGGCCAGAATACAAACCCAACTGAAAGTAGAGTACAACAGAAAAGAACATAGGAAATCAGAAACGTAAATCAGAAACCACCGAGTCGTCCTCCGGATATCCCACCTGAAGGAAGGATTCAGATGGTATCCTCAGCTCCTCGGGTCCAGACATCCTCTCAGTGTACCTCCCGCCATGTGGTACACCTCCAGGTACTGTCCCTCTCCATAGGACTCCTCCTGGATTAGTTTTGTCTGTCGTCTGCATCCAACATAACGTAATGCAGGCATTTCCCATGCAGGGGTGAGTATACAATACTCAGTAAGGACCCTGAGACTCCCGAAGGTCTCCCAGAATCCACAAAGGATAAACCACAAAGGAAAGATACAAATAAAAACTATCAACAAACTCTACATAGGTATATGCCACTACATATACCTAAGTCATCAATTCCTATTCGGCTCTAACTCACAAGCCCAAGTACAACCCAGTCCACACAGGAAAGGAAACCCAACCCACATAGGAAAGAAAGTCAATCACATCGATGATAATGACTAAAAATAAATACTAATCTCACACAGGTATACTAATCACGAAGAGGGGTGGAGATGATTAGATGTAGCCTATGAATCATCTTCTCTTCCAAACCCACGTAGGATCCAAGTACAGAAGTTGTCGCTGCCGAACCCACATAGGATCCTAGTATAGTAACCATCGCTACCGAACCCACATAGGATCCATGTACAGTCGTCCTCGCTGACGAAACCATGGAGGATCGAAGTACAGTCTTCCTCGCTGCTGAACCCATGTAGGATCCAAGTATAGTTGTCTTCGTCGTCTAACCCATAGAGGATCTCGACACGGTAGTCATCGCAGTTGCAGCCAGCTCTAGGGTTCTCACACACAACACGCTCGATTCCGTGAGGGTCCGCTCCACGAGCCAAGGGGGTCGATACATCACCTATCACGAAGTCCAGAGTTGATGTGTCCCAAAGTTCAGTCTCATCAATAAGAACTCTACGCAACTAACAGTGCGTGAATCTGACGCCCGGTCTGAGAGATATTGGATATTTAATTCCAGGGGTCCAGTTAGAAATACATTCGTTTCAAACCCGAATGATATCCAAGTTCATCCAAAACTCCCATATAGTATCGCAAATGGACTATCTCGTTGAAAGAGTCCAAGTTCCATATACGACTCATCGATCGGACACACAGTCCGTTTGTTATGCACGTTTAAGTGAATAACGTGCCCGAACCGTTTAGCCGAGTGGGCCGATGGGTCGGGTTGACCTTGTTTGACAGGTCCGACCCAACTGGGGTATTGGACCAGTCCGAAGAAAAACGCATCCCGGCCCGAGGTGGCACGGCCTGACCTGGCGCAGCCCGGCCCGGGTGGGCGCGTGGCCAGGCTGGCTCGGCAGAAGCCGAGCGGGCTCCTAGTGGGGGGGGGGGGGGTGGGGCGCGGCAGCCCCCGGTCTTCTGCACCAGTGGTGCCAGGCGGCGCCACCCTTTCCCAAAATGGCCGACTAGGCCGGTCGTCCCTATGGCGCACGCGGCCCGCCCGACGGGCCGCGACTTCTTTAGCGCGGATCCCTCCTGGCGTTGTGGTCCGGCTCCACCCGTCTGGCTGACGAGCCGGCTAGTCCTCTATCACGGAACCCTTTTAGCGCCGCAGATCCTCTTCGCCTGGCCGGACGATTCTTCCGCCGAAGTGGCCCATGTGGCGGGCCACGGTTGTTTCTGCACAACCGGCGCGACGATGCTGGTTCCCTTTGCCTTGTTCCTGGAACGGCGCGATGGCGTCTTTCTTCTTCTTCCATCAATTGTTAATTCTAATATAATAAAAGAGAACAACAGAGGTTTTTTGGTCCATGTTCGTTCGTCCCGCACCCTCCGCGTAAAACGATAGCAATCAGCCATATTAAACAACGATTTCAAACAATAATGGGGTGCGTAATCATGTACATTCATGATTAAACCCCTACCTCAATAATCGATGTCGTTTTCCAGGCTCCACGGAAGATGGTGTCGTTTCCGTCGTCGTCGGTGTGAACCAGAGGAAAAACGATGTTTCCTCTCTTGTCACGAAGGAGAGATAATTATGGTGTGTTGTCGTTGTCGAATTCCCCACGTCGGTGTCTCCTCTCTTATCGTGGAGGAAGAAGAGGATGAGAACCATGGTCGACGAGTTGTTCTATGATGAAGGGTTGATGTTTTTCATCAGAGAGGTGGTGTTCTTCGTTAAGGAAGATGTTCTTCAAAAACACTAGCGTTCTCCCAATTCCTCCTCACACAACAGTTATAACCAAAATAAAATAAGGCTTCTACTTATTTTATTTTATTTCTAAAAACATTAAAAATTACAAAATTCAAATCCTAATTCAATTAATTAATTAAACCATGAGTTTTCTAATTAATTAAGTCATAGTTTGGCATGTTTTTAAGATGGAGAGAGGGAAGACGATGAGTTACACATTTAAAAGATACAAAAATTAATACGCAGTTGCCATGTAATTAACAAGGGAGTTCAAAGGGGGGTTAAGGGGATATATAATGAGAAAATGGTGGGGATCATGTGGGCGCCACCTCCCACATATCCACACATGGGAAGTTTTGTGGTTGCGGACCCCACTAACATCATCCAATGGGAGAGTTTAACTTCCAAGGATAATAAAATAAAATTGTACACAATTTTATTGACTTTTTATTTAAACCCCAACATTTAACTCCTTCTCCGGTGAAAACGCATCTATGGTAAAAGTCCTTTTAAGCAAATATTGGCGCTACAAGTTCATCAGTGCTCTCAGATTTCAATTCTGAGCACCGGTTCAAAATATAGAAAAACCTGCTCATTTGTTTACTGAACGTACCCGAGCTAAACTTCAAAAATTGATTTCGGGCACACCGGGCCTCAGAATCAGGGGTCGTCAAAAACTGCGTACTCATAAAATTCCAAATTATTTAAGAAAAAATTTTCCATGAAATTTCCGGGTCCTTAAATTACTCCCATCTTAGGTATTTATATCCCCGTAAAGCTACATCATAAACTAGGGAAACAAATGAGGGTACTTTGCATGCATCTGAACCTCTCGCTCCCATGTACTCTCCTAGAGGTTCCTGTGCTGCCAATGAATGCGCACCAGAGGAATCTACCATCCATGTATGACCAGCTCTTGTTGATCCTCGATCTCCACCGGGACCTCAGCAAAAGTCACCCAATCATTGATGTCCATCTCCCCGTGATCAATGATATGCATCAGGTTGTTCACGTATCTCCTTAGTCGAGATACATGGAAGATGTCGTGCACCTGGTGCAAACTGAGGTGGAAGAGCCAGGCGATATGCCACCAGGCCTACCATGCTGATAACATGGAATGTTCCAATGAAGTGCGAAGATAACTTGTCACCCTGACCAAATCTCTGTAATCCACGTTGAGGTGAGACCCGTAAGAAAATGTGGGCGCCATCCTCAAACTCCAGTGGTCTCCACCTCCTATGAGAATAGGACTTCAGTCTCCTCTATATAGTTATCATATGCTCCTGGACGATCTGCATCTTCTCTACCATATCCTGAACCATCTTTGTTCCTATGAGTGCTGACTCCCCAGGGTCAGCCCAGCACAGAGGTGATCTGGAAGGTCGGTCATACAATGCCTCGTATGGTGCCATCCCGATGGTGGAGTGGTAGCTATTATTGTACACAAACTCCACCAAGGGTAAGTGATCCTCCCATCTATGACCAAAGTCAAGAACACATTCATGGATCATGTCCTCAAGAGTCTAAATGGTCCTCTCCATCTAGCCATCCCTCTGAGGATGAATGGTGGTGCTCAGGCGTAGCTGCATCCCTAAAGCCTCCCGCAATGCCTTCCAAAGCTGGGAAGTAATGCGAGTTTCTCGATCGGAGATGATAGACAATGGAACACCATGAATCCATATGATCTCCTGAACGTAGAGGCGTCCCAATCTCTCCACTAATCCCTTCTCTATGAGAGTTAATAAGTGGGCCGACATGGTGAGTCAGTTGAAAATCACCCAGATGGAGTCATGTCCTCTGGATGTACAAGGGAGCCCTATCACGAAATCCATGGATATCCCGTCCCACTTCCACTCCAGGATCTCTAAGAGATTTACCAAGCCTGCTGGTACCTAGTGCCCCGCCTTCACTTTCTGGCAGGTGAGGCATTGTGAGACGAACTCTGCCTCATCCCTGTTCATACCCAGCCACCAGTGTTGTCGTCTAAGATCCCGGTACATCTTCGCTACTCCAGGATGTACCAACAAAGGAGAAGTTTGAAACTAACTCAGCACCTCCTACTGTAATGCAACTGGTACCATGTTATGTCCCCTGAAGAGGATGACGTGCTCTAAAGATGTGGAAATTTCAAATCCAGAACTGACACTTCAAGAGCTTTCCATAATGCAGGTTCTCTCGTAGTGTGTCCAGTACAACCCGTAATTGGTAGGCGTGCTCCTCCTCTGTAGTCAAGTAAATTAGTATGTAGTCAATGAAGACTATGAAAAATCGATCAAGGTAAGGATGGAAGATCGTATTCATGAGACTCAAGAACACTGTTGGAGCGTTGGATATGCCGAAATTCATAACCAAGAACTCATAGTGGCCATACCGACACCTGAAATCCATCTTCTGCACATCCTCATCTCGAAATCGGAGCTGATGATAGCCTGACCTGAGGTCTATCTTCGATATTGATCGTGCTCCCTTGAGCTGATCAAAGAGGTCGTCAATCCTTGGGAGTGGATACTTGTTCTTTATAGTCACCTAATTCAGGTGACAGTAGTCGACACATAGTCGTAAGCTCCCATCCGCCTTCTTGGAGAATAAAATCTGAGAAGCCTAGGGTGAAACACTGGGTCGGATGAATCCCTTGCCCTGCATGTCCCCTAGCTATACCCGTAGCTGAATAAGCTTGGTGGGAGCCATATGATATGCTGGAGTAGATATCAATCCCATCCCTGGGTACAAGTCAAAGAAGAAATCTATATCTCTGCGAGGAGGTAGTCTTGGAACGTCGTCAGGAAAAACTTCTACATACTGATCCACCACAACAGGAAAACTCAGACTCTGCACATCAACTACTCCAAGGATGAGACTAGCCAACTGATTTGTGATCGACTTCCCTCTCCTCTTCGTAAGTCCGTCCTACGCTACAAAGTCTCCCTTCTCGCTGGTGAAGGTGCTCCTGCTCTAATCTATGTGGACACAATGCACTTTGCGCCTAATAAATTCGATCTGAGCATGGACTGTAGATAACCAATCCATGCCCAACATGACATCGTAAGGACTTGACGCTGCTACAAGAAGATCCCAACCGAAGATCTCGTCTCCTAGAGTAAGTTCACACTACCGGCACCAGTGTGTAATTGTCAAGTCTGCTCCCGTATGAGTCTCTATCTCTAAGGATTGATCCAATGGCTCTGCTAGAATCAACGAGCTCCAAACAAGGGCAGCGGTAATAAATGAATGACTCGCTCCTATATCTATAAGAACTTCAGCAAGGGGGGAGTTGACATAGATAGTACATCAAATCTTCTCAGTTGTGTTGTGGTCGTAAGCCTCCACTGCTTGAAGCTGAGCCTGCCTCTGTCTGCCAGCGCCCTGTGGTCGGGGTGGACCTCCTGGTGGTGGTGGTGGTGGAGCCTCAATGAGTCGTCCACCACCTGCTGCTCGGACATCTCCTCTGCCTCATCTGCCTACTCCCTGTCGACCACAACGGTCGAACCTCTGCCTCTGCCTGGGTGGTCCCTCAACCGTCTGCTGCTCCTCTGCATGGCGGGCCGGGCAGTCACGAGCCATGTGGCCCTGCCCGCTGCATGCATAGCACTACCTTCCACTCATATGACTGGCTCTACTGTGTGTGTCCCGCACCTCCGAACCAGTATCCTGACGTTTCCCACCTGATTGTCTGGTCCGCTTAGACCTCTGCGACATCTGTCTTATGCCAGCTATAGAAGCCTCTGCTATGTCCCGCCCTGCAGTAGGCCTTGCTGCTGGCGTAGGCACAACAAGGAAGATCACCACAAGAACAGCTCGCTCTAGTACTCCTTCCTGTATCGAAATGCTGGGGGAGATCATCGAAACACCGATCTCATTCCTCAGTCCCTTCTCGAAGGTCCGGGCCCGAAAGAATGGGTCTTGTACCATGTCTGTGGAGTAGCGTGAGAGGTTGTTAAACCTCACTGAGTACTGGGCTACAGTCATGTTGCCTTACCGAAGCTGTAGTAACTCTTGGATGTGCACCGTACGTAGGGTGGCTAGAACGAACTCTGAGCGGAAGAGACTATCGAAGTCCGTCCACGATAGAGATGCCTCTTCGTGCCCCAAGAGAATAAAGAACCACCATATACATACTTTTTCATGCACGTGACTCGCCACAAGGATCACCATGATGTTAGCTAGTGTCCCTAATAATCTGAAGACTCGGACAACAGCCTCCAGCCAATCCTCGGCTGCCTAAGGGACGATCTCTCCACGGAACCTAGGCGGCCTCTGTCGCTGAAACTCATGCAGCGCACTCAGGTGATGTGCACCCTCCGCTGCTAGGGATAGTGGTATCAGTGGCCCAGCAAGTAGAGGTACCTCTGGTACCTCCGTTGTAATGGGCCCTGCACCGAGGCCTCGTCACTTGGTGGGCTATCATCTTGCAAGTGGCTCAGAACCCTAGCTAGTTGCCGTCGTTTCAACACATCGCATGTACCATTAGACTAGTTATGTATTCCAATTATTCCAAGTCCATGAATAGTCACTGAGTCCCAAATCATGTGTCTCAGATATATGGTGAGAGGTGTACACACCGTCTAGATCAGATCTACACATTGTGTACTTATATAATGTTAAAATGATTAATTTTATTTAGTACGTAAACCATAAGACATGGAATTTTTCTTTGTAGTAAATATAGGAACTAAAAAGTGATTGGTTTTAATATACATAAATATTTAAATGTTTAACTATTATCTATGAAATTTTCAGATCATCATGTGATTTAGAAGTTGTATTAGAATTTGTTACTCAACATACATTTAACTATAAAACATAACTGAAAAATCATCTAATTTGTGTAATCATCAGTGAATTACATGTCATTAATGTATGTGATAAGTTATGTATTCCATATGTCATAAGTCTAAAAATTATAAAAGTATAATATATTTAGTGTAGAATCAGATGGGTGTTCACCATGTTTACTCCAAGGTAAAATTTATGTACAAAGTTATTTTTAAATGATGTTTTTTAATTTTATAAAAATTATTATGTATTATTATATCAAAGAAGTTCATAAAATTATTATGATAAAAGGATTTACTAATTTACGATAATAATTATTCTATTCGAGTGTGATTAATCATAAATAAGAATGATTAATGAATTGAATACAAGCTTTATTAAATTAATAAAAAGTTTCATGCATGTTGATGATCATGAACTTGAAACAGACATTTTGTATGTGATTGGTTCATTTCAATTTTTATTAAATTAAATTATTTTCATGTGTTCCTTCGCTCTTAAATATTATTTAGGGATTACATTCCCATGGTTTAATTAATGTAAACCTAATTACCACCAGAACTACATGTGAGTAAAAGGTATATGAAATGGATGGACCTCCCATGCTAGTGGAGGCAGTTCATGTTAGGAGTCGAGGTGAATCCAATCCTAGTATATGCACATGGAAGATAGGTGGAAAGCTGTAAACATGAACCCTAATTGGATACTGGTTTTTCTCCACTATTTCAAGTGTGAGTTAACAAATATATTGATGAACTAACCATTAGTATAATATCATGATCATACCCTTAATTTTGTTATATTCACTTACTTGTTTACTTAATTTTGGATGTCTTCTCACGATCACCTAATTAATTAATTAACAAAACTGCTTGATGATAATACAATATGTTAGAATATGGGTAAATATTACCTATGACAGGGTTAATCACCTATGTATTCCCACTTGATATAAAAAAATGTGATGAATATAATAATTTAATATTTAGTTCTAGTATGATAAATATCCACCAATAATATAATATGTTTGTATAACCATATATTACATCGGTTAGTTAGGAACCACAGTTAAAAGTGCTTAACTATTCAAATCGGTGGCGTGTTCAATTATGCCGGTATAATAACATTTGGTTTTGGGTTGACATGACATGGTTCATATCAATGATTGTATTCAAAATCATGAAATTTTTTATCTTAGAGGTAATGGTTGGAAAAATATAAATTAATTATTTCAGGTTTTGGGAGTCCACTAAGATGATCAATGAACTGTGAGTTAATGGGGTTGGAATTTTTTATTCCTATCTAACACTATTACAAATTCTTGAGAAAAAAATTTGGGGTAATGATATGGGGAATTTGTATCCATTACACTTTAATGTCTAAGAAAGAAGATATTCTGAAGCCATTGGTGAGGGATTTTTTGTTTTGAAAAAGTAGTGGGGGACTAATAAATATAATATATATTTTTTAATCTATATTTTATCAGATAAGGTTATAAAATTCAACCTATTAATTTTTTATAAACCAAAATAAAATTAAATCAAACATATCATTGTGATCTATACTTTAGAAGAATAACCTTCTCACGGACACCATTTTAAAGGTGTGGAAAGGGTGACTATGGGCCACCCATCACCATGAAAATAAAATTTTATGTGATGGAAGAGCCATTACTAGTTACTCTATGAAATGATTAATGTGATGATGAACTATATCTCTATGAGAATTATGTAAATGGTGGTACTTATGTTCAAGGATTCATGATCTCATCCATGTCCAACGACATTTTAAATCAATATTAAAAAAATGATGCATATAGGATTATGTATCACCTTCGGGACTGTATCAAGATAAGGAGATATAAGGGAGGTATGAGATCTCTAATTCTATATTTACCACTATGTATAGCGAGTCTACTCCATCTCAGACTCATGTAGAAAATTTATTTGGCTACATTGAACACCAAAATATCTTAGGTATTAAATTACTAAATTAGTTGTGTATTGATCTCATACATTCATAACATCCCATGAACATATGAAGAATTACATTAAATTAGAATATGATCAATAATGGTATGATTCAACCCAAAATTCTAACTATTACTCACCATGTGGATAAGTACATGTGTAATAATAAACTTTTGTTTCTTGTGATGAAAAAGAGGATGAAGGATTGGTAATATTAAACAAAGATATAAAAAATGTTTAATTCTCATGAGCATCGTCCTTCCATGGAAAATATGATCAAGAGGCAGGGTAATGAAAAGGTGGTAGTATGATTTGCATGTGGCATGCCAGGAAAATGGAATACAAACTGCACTAAAAAGAAAGGGGATGGTAAAGGTGCATCCATTATCAAGAGCAATATATCTATTTCTATAAATTGGGTGTTAGATGTAGCTTGTTGTTCTCACATTTATATAAAAATGTAGATACCAACTATATTCTATAGTATTTCTATAGGAGATGTGGAACTATGACCTGCCAATGGTGTGAGTCTGGCTTCTCTTTCCATTTGGGACTACTACATTTCATTTCCAAAAGGAACGATTTTGGTTTTACAAGATTTTTATTATGTATCTACTAATTCCAAAAACATAATTTCTGTATCATGTTTATATATATATGGGTTTATTTTCATGTTTAGAAATAATTTTTTTTCTTTTATATTTACAATATATGTTATGGAATGACAGATTAAAATAATGATATCTCTATAATAAATTACAAAAACGATGTGTTGTAAATGGATACCAAATCAAATTCCCATGACCCATTTATCACTAAACATTTTCAACACCATCTTACACATTTAAATGTGAAACATTTCAGACATATATAGCAATATAGTTATTTAGACTCATCTAAGCTCAAACCATGTGATATATTTCATGATTAATTAATATTAAATATGAAAAATCTTCCATTTTGTGGGAAGGGTGGAAGGGGAAATAGTATTTTAGGATTTTTTACACATTGATATGTGTGGGACATTTCCAGTTGAATCTATAGGTGGATTTTCAAACATCATAAACATTACTATTGACTTGATTATATATGTATATATCTACATAATGAGGTATATTTTAGAGTCCTTCGTGAAATTCAAGGAATTCAAAAATGATATACATATTCTAATTGGTGAATCGATAATGAATATTCATTAATATCAATGTAGAGAACAACATAACCAAGAGATCACAGACATTCTACTTGATTTTGGGATTGTATCTCAACTCACTCCTCCATATACTTCATATCAGAATGGTGTTAGTGAAAGGTGGAATCGTAACTTTTTAACCAATGTAAGGTTGATTATGAGTCATGATTATCTTGTATTTTGTTTTTGGGGATATGAATTACAAACAAGGGAATAAACTTTAAAACGAGTACCAAATAATAATGAAATTCGAATTACCATTTAGATATGGATTGGATATAAAGCCATACTTTTTTAGATAGACTTATGAGGTTGAAAGACATTTGATAAATCTTTTTCAGGAAACAAACTACCACCCAAGGGCACAAGTTGTATCTTTATAAGTTATCCCAAGGAAATTATGGGATACTACCAATAAAACACCGCATACAAGAATGTGAATTTCTCCTAAATAGTTTTTTTTATAACATTGAGAACATCCTAAAAAGGAATTGTGGTATAAATATTTTTATTGACTATGTTTCTGGTCATGACACATAGGAGGTTGTACAGGAACAAATTTTATAGGTCCCCATGAAAGAAGTATATACTAAAACACAAATACTGTGCATGATTGTAAGAGAGGTAAGAGAACCAAATAAATATAGTTTTCTATTCACTAAGGATAGTGACTCATTATATCAATACAATGATGAAACTCCATCCTATAAAAAGGAAAAAAAGTTCACAAATTCTACAAAATGTCTATGATCAATGAATAAAAAATGGATTCCATGTTTTAGAACAAAGTTTGGGTTTGGGTCGATGCTTCAGTTGATTTAAATATTATTTAATAAAAATGGGTATCTTAGTGTATGAAGGATTTAAATTGCATCATGGAATTGATTACGATGAAAGCATTTAACCAGTTTCAATGTTTAAATTCACCAGAATCATTCATGCAATAATAGATTATAATGACTATGAGAATTGGTAGATGGATACCAAAACAACATTCCATAATATGTACCATCAGGGAGATTTCTATATGACACAACTTGAAGGGATTCTAGATTCATGTGACTCCAAAAGGAATTTAAAGTTACCTAGATCTATTTATGCATTGAATCAATCATCCATTTCATGGAAAATTCAATTTTATGAATCCATAAAATAATTTGGTTTTATTAATAATGAATGGTGTCCATATATTTCCAAGTGGTTTATTTAGAATATAGTTGTTATCCTAGTTGTATCCATTCACGACTTATTACTTATTGGAAATGACATATCAGTCTAATAATCTTTTAAGGACTTGTTGAGCATGTGTTTCTCAATCAAGGCCTTGTGGGAATAATCCTACATTCTAGGTATCAAGATCACCTATGATATATCCTTGTGCTTTCTTGGAAAAATTCAATGTACATATATTTACCAGATACTAAAGGGAATTAGTGTAGAATAATCCAAGCGGGCCTTGGTTCAATTTTCACATGGTTTACATCATTATATGAAAATGTGTCCCCAAGAAAAAAATAGATAATGAGTGAATGAGTAATATCACACATGCTTCTGTGATAATATTAATTATATTTTCCATGTCATATACTAGGCTGGATGTTTCTTATGAATTTAGCATTGCATTAAGATAAAAAGTAGATATGTGATAATACAATTGGACTACTATTAAGGTAATTATAAAGTACTTGAAATGATCTACGGATATACTCCATGTTTTTAGAGTATAATATAATCTAGTCATTAATGGTTTTAATGATTCTTTTTCCAAAAAGATAAAAATAATTTGAAGTCACAATCATGATATGTTTTCTATCTCAATGGACTATTCATGAGGTGGATGATTTTAAAATGTTCAATTATTGTTTATTCTATAGTGGATTCCGAGTATATAAAATATTATGATATAGCCAAGAATTTTGTTTGGATTTGGAAAAATGTCATGGATCATGATGTGGTACCCATAAATAATAACCATATCACATTGTATTATGATAATACTGCAGTAGTGGATCTTACAAAAAAGACAAGTTCACCTAAACATAAAAAGAATATTCTATGAAATTATCACACATTTAGGTATTTCTGTATGAGGGGTTAAGTTAATGTAACCATATTACCCATTTAATAGAAGGTGGAAGACCCCTAGAAAAAAGTCATATTTTAGTGTATGCATGATTATAATGTCAGAGATAGATGAATGAAGGTTGTTTGTAGTCAGGTCTAGTGTATGTGGGAGACTGTTTGAGTTGGTTCCCTAGAATCTACATCTTTTTTTATTATGATACTATTGATTCATAATTATAAATATTATCAAAATCACTATCACATCCAGATTTTTCTTTTGCATAACATTGAATGAAATATTTTCCTAAGATTAGATATCACAATAAAAGGTCATAGAAGTGCACTATTATGATAAGAACCCAAAAGTTTTATGACACTATTCATAAATAGTTGTTCTATAGATTGATGATATCATTTTAGTGACACAAATTATTTAGGATATCATGAATGGAGACTCATAGGACATTGAGTCGCCTTCTCATGGTGTACAACCTTGGTAATATATAGTGTGCATATTATGAGAATGAGACTCTCTAGTTCGAAACCCACATTTCTTTGGGTCACTAGATGTTACTATTTTTGGACTTTTATATTGGTTTATAGACTTTATAGTTGTCAATAATTAGTATTATGAGTTGTGAAGTTAGATTTATTGACAATAACTATGATGATATCTCTTCGTCAATATGTAGGATATGTTGGGTGTGTCATGAAAAATTATATATTAATAAGTTATGTGATAAAGGATTTACCCCTTCTATTTATAAATGGATGTTAATTTTTATAGTCCATTTCTATAAATTATATAGCCTAAATAATTCCTTGTCCATTGTGTTATATTATCACGTAAAATTTTCATAAATTTAATGAAAGAGATATCGATTACACAGGTTTACGAGACTAGCATGATACCTACTAGATTAGTTATTTTGTAGTCAATGGATTATATTACATGGAAATAATTTTTAAGAGGTGACATGTCATTATGGAGTTATATTAATTACCAATAGGTTCTTTGGCATGTCTGTAGAAGCTAACCATGGATTTTGGATGCTTTTCCTAATGCCACTAAGAAAGGGTCCTAGAGGGTCACATAAGAAGTGTGTCATGAATCTCAGATAAATGATATATTATTTTATTTTTTTTACAGGTTAAATAACTATTATTCCCATATGTGGTTTAATAATTATTCATGCATTCTTTATTACATTTATTACACCACTAGATATTTTATATAATATTTTATAAGAGAAATATTTAATAAATATTTTTTTTCTATATAATGCATATAATATATATATTTATTATTGAATAATAATGTTAAATTTATTCAATAAATAAGTACACATTATACAAGAATTGATAAACTATTTATAGGAATGGAGGACTCCGTTTTTCTGTTTGGTGAGAAAAGATTATATTTAATATTATTTAATTAGATAATATTTAATAATATTATTTATGTTTAGGTCATGTCAAGAAATAATATTATTAATAACATTATTTTACATGGGGTTTTTCTAAGATTAAATATATAATATGGAAACTAGTGAAATTAATTTATTTAAACCATAAACAAACAAATAAAGAATTATTTTATTTTCCCATTAACTGATTTTGGATAGGTACAATGGAATTTGGAAATCCTCTAAATCCTATAAAGCCCCCATCTCTAAGATTGCTCCTATGATGAGAGTGAAATCATCCTCCATGGGATCACAGAAAATGATTTGGTATTAGTTCATGGGGTGGTCAAATGAATACAATGCAAGAACCATGATCATCTGTTCTATGGCCTAAAGAATCTTGAGGTGAATTCTAGAGATTCCTAGAACACATGTTGATCATCTATTTAAGAAATCTACACTCTCTTTCAACAATGCAAACAATGGTGCACGGAATATCAATCACCAATTTATCAACAAATGACGAATTTCTTTGAAGAAATTCATATATAATTTAATTGATTACAAATAATATTTTATTATCCCCTATCTCCAGTTCTAGTGTCATTAATGTTGCCAATAATTGATTCTATTCTATTGATCATAGAGATAAAATATCGTATAGAACATGGATTGATCGTTGATCATGAAAAAAAGAATTTTTGGCAATCTCCCATCATGCGATTCTTTTATTCCGAAAACCCTAACATATCACCACCTCAACATCATCATTCTATATTTCATCCCATTATAAAAAAATAATGATAATGAATACCAATAATATTTAACCAGACTTGCTAATTATATATAATCATATATATGATTTATAAATCATGACACATTATTTTCATCCTATTCCACCATTATATTAACATAGTATATCCAAGGTCCTTATCTATTCAAATTAATCATAAATAATCATAATATAAATTTATATTAACATAAATATATACCGTAGGATTTTCAAACATGTTATGTTGTAAGGGAACATTAGTTTTTCAGTTTAATGATGTTTGAGATATACTCGACAAATTATTTTCCATGTTATAACTCTTATATTAATATATTTTTAACCGATGGTAACAATTATAATAAAAAGAGAGATTTATTTTATAATGGAAATGAAAATACTTCCATTGTTATAACATTGGATGTTCACCTATACATATTGTATAAACCCAATTTTTCAATGAGGTGTAGAGGATATAATATTTTGTCTAAATTATCAGTTTTGACATAAAATTGAATTCTAGTGAGGATATATAATAAATGAGGGTGTTTAGGAATTTTTTTGATTCCCTAAACCCTGTACTATTGAAGAAATCACATGGATTCATGGTTTCCACTAACCGTGTGGGGTGGTCAGTGGGATGAAATGGGATGCATTGTTTAATGAAACTATTCATATCATGCCACATGCTAGTGAATGAGATATTAATTTTTTATTAGATGAAAAAATTATTCCTGTCATATGGTTTAAAAAACAATTTTCATTATCTACGAGGGGGGTATTGAGGTAGTTCATGGTGAACAATAATTGCATGTTTTGGCCAATGCTGTGACCAAACCATGTGACCCTTGACTTCTGGGAAAAATTACCATTATTCCTTTAAAATTTTTATAACATAATAAACTATTTCATTATTTTCATTATCAAGGATAACCTCATACTTTCTTCAATATGAGCTCCTCCTCCTATAAAGCTATGTTCTTGGACAAATCCTCTATCCTTATTCTAATTTAGGTAAGAATCATCTCAATTGAAAACTATTTATAATTGATTCACTGCATAGGCCTAATTCTGACTTCATTTTTCTATAAAATAAACTATTTTAGTTTATTATAATATTCTCTATTTTAATGGAATTCGTCTATTATTTTTGACTGAGGCCAAAATCATGGATGTTACTAGACAATGAGAGTATTGTTTGGATAAGTTTGGCGGTCTAGTAATTATAAATTAATTTCAGGATACTTATTATAATGTATCCTTGTTCCACACACCGATTTCTCTGTTCATTTCCTGAAGAATGAATCATCCATAAATTTACAATACTCTTCTCGATTCTAATGGCCTTATTAGATCCTAAGATACTTTTGTGGTCTCCAAAATCAATGAGTTCCAGCCATTCGGGCATGCCTTGATATTTTTGAATGATAGTTATAGTCATATAACCAAAAATACCATTTTTGGTGTAACACCCCATGCTTTCATGGTAGTGTTTTCATTGAATAATACAATTTATTTCATTGTACGCAACATTGACTTCAAGCACACCAGGACCAATCAAAAAAGGTGATTAAAAAGAAGTTATGAATAGTAATACCCACTATTGGTAATTTTATTAATTTTATTTTTCAAAATGAATTTCATTTTTGGATTCAGAATATCAAAATTAACTTATGGTGAATTTTTTGTATTTTTCTAAAAACATTCAATTTTTGATTAATAGTGAAAAACACTGTGTTATTATTTAAAACTGAATTTTAAATTAAATAATTATTTTTAAATATAAAATTATTTTAATGTAAAAATAGATACATGAAACCTATATTAATCTGATATAATACATTGGAGTCATTTTATAATAACATTAGATATATAAAATTTTATTGAATTTTTTAACGTCTTTTACCCACCTTATAGGCACATTTGAAAATTACCATAAAACGTAATTCTACCACTTCTGGGAAATCAGTTACAAAAATCAAAGAGATATAGTTTAAATATATAAGTAAATTTTGGTTCAATATGATGAAAATATTTTGTGGTGAATAGTAACTATTGAATTTTATTTATCATGGTTAAAAGTAAATTGGGTAATTAAAGGAAAAAAATGATATTATAATTACCCTTACACATGTCATAAATCTATTGTATAAAATTATTTCGTCCAAAAATAACCTTAGGAATAAAATGATATCCATTTTTATCCACATGGATTAGATTAAGACATTTATTATATTTTATTTAAGGAAGAGTTAAAATTATTAAATTAAAATTTTAATAAATAAAAAATATTTAATATAGGGTTTTACAAAATATAAATTAGACTATGAATATTTATTATAAATATAAAAAGTTTTAATATATAGTGGTAGTTTATTTAGAAATTCTAGACATTAAATAATTAAATTTATTTGGGAAACAATGATAATTTGGTAATTACCTTATTAATGAATGATTAAAATAAATGATGTTATAAATATTATAATAAATATATGTTGAGAATTTCGAATCATTTCTCAAATTTTCTAGGTTAATATGAATTTTTAGGGTTGATTAAATGAATTTATTTATATGTAATATTTTTTATATTTCCATCACAAAAACCAACTACTAAAAAGTATCAAAATTGACAAAAATGAGTCTTTTTAAAAAAGTATTCTATTTTATGAAAATATTTAATAGTCCTAAAAATCTATGGGTAATCACAAGGAAATATATAATTATAGATATTTCATTAATTTACCACATGATTTTATATTTTAGTTTTATAGTAATTTAATTAACTATGTATTATAATAATTCAATAAGACATCATAAAAGTTAAACTATTTACCAATGATTTAAATCTAAGTGATATGGTTAATATGGAGACCTAATATTTTATAAAACCTATTGGTTGAGTTTTTTTCAAACCATACCCTCCTTATCCTAGAAATAAATCAATTTGAGCCATTATAAATAGAAAATTATTTTATAATAAAATAATATTTTTTGCTTTTCCAAAATTAACCCTCACCTCTCTTATAAAAAGGTACTTCACCTTCTATAAAAATCACACCTACAATTACATTTTTCTTGGCCAACCCATTCTCAAATACCTTCCCAACTACCATAACTTCATAATATATACCTTACTTTGATCAAAAAGACAACCTAATGATCCCTTTTTTTAAAATAAAAAAGAAGAACCTAAAGAAGAGGTAATTACTTCATCACTTCTTTCAAAGTTCTTCTCCTCTTCCACATCCTATTTCATGGTTGTTTCCATAATAAAATAATAAATCCCATAAAATCTACATAATTATATGTCATTATAAATATGGAACATAACTATAGATTATTCTATGCATCCTGTGAATGAAAAGGTCACCATACGTGCGTACGTACAGCTTACAATCTCCATGTCATGTTATAGTTTTTTATTTAACACACCATTATTTGGATGGGTATAATAATTAGTATAAATGATATAATTTATAAATATAAGATCTTAAAAATTATGTATATAAAACATACCATCCAATTACATGTGATTTCACCACTAAATGAATGATATTGTCACTCGTGCGTATGTACGACTTACAGTCTCTACGACATGATGTGATTTCATTCCCCATCGTAAAAATTCAAGATTAATATTCATATGATGATTAAAAATAATTTTTATGAACTTAATATCATTTTAGATATAAATGAAATAAATACTATCTATAATAAACATGACTTATGTAACCAAACATATAATTTAAAATGAATATGTTAACTCCCAAAACAATGATACTACTAAAATATCATTAAAAAAGAAATATTATAAGATCATATATGATATAATATTTATGTATATTGTTATTGTATAATTTAATAATAATTATTTCACCATTATACATGAGGTTAACGTACGCTTGACTTAGTAAATGTACATGTTAAGGGTTAATTTTAAATCTCTTTATTATATGAGGTTGTTTTAACAAATGTATCTACAGTGACTTCTTTATCATCCACATCTATGTTTTTTTAAAATATTGTTCAAATAATTTTAACTATTTCATAAATAATGTTTAAAATCATTTATACAGTTGTTTTACTTTTATAATTTTATTGAAAGGAATATTTCTTTCGATTTTCAAGCAAGGTACTTTATGACTTGTTCGAAAAATTAAAGTAAGAATGATTTTTTAACTTATACGATGGGTGAAGCTATGTTACACCATTATAAGACCTTCAAAGCTTCCCTTAGCAGATTATAAGAATATTTTTAGATTAAAAATTTTCTTTTATAATTATGTGACTTTTAAATTATTTCAAAATAGAAAGGAAATTTCCCTTAAATAATTTTGGTTTCATCTATGTCAACGTCCTTTGATAGATTATATAATGTTAGAAGTTGATTTATTATGATACAATCTTCCATATTATATTAAATGATCTATGATCTGTTTGATTGTGGATGTGTTATTTGTTATACCATTCGTGGTTTAAGTTTAAAGTATTAACATTTCATAGTATAGTTATAATATGAATTATTATGTTATGTTTCATCCTTTTCTTATCTTGATTGAGTTGGACTTTGTATGTGATGGGTGGAGAACACAATAGCTCATCGATGCATCAGTAGATATCATGAGGCAAAGTATTATTTTGGAACTAGGCCTTGAAAAAATATTATTTATAGTCTTGGAAAAAGACCTAGATTATGTGGTTATGATGTTTGGAATTATGTATACCATCTTAATGAAATTAGATATTGATATTACATGGAATTATAAAACTAGTATAATATCCATGTGAATAAGTAAATAGATTTATTTGATTAATATTTTCCACATTATAAAAAAATTTATGTGTAAAAGGCTTGTGATTTAGTCTTATACATTTTCTTAAATGATTATTCTTATTTATGGATGTTTCTACATATTATTATCCTTACTAAGCATCTGTGCTCACCCGTTTCTATGTTTTATTTTTTCTATTATGTGAGGAAATATATTTGGACTAACTTGAAGGGATATGCTAAGGGATATAAGTTTTTTCATAGTGGAAAAAATGTTTTTGGTTATCATTTTATAATGTAATTTAAAACATATGTATGTATCTGGTACTTCCAAGGCTACTAGACTAATAGGTATTTCAGGATTTGATCCCTTGTGATCATTCCAATGTTATGTAATAATGCAACAACTCTGGGTAACTAAGGTCCGGGTGTTAATGTTGGTATTAGAGGAAGTTTTGTACAATCCATGGAATCAAGATTTTGAAAAACTCTAATTAGACAAATTTACCCTAAGATAGAATATGAGGATTAGTAATGGAAAACTTCCTAGAATTTTTGTATTGTTGAGATTTTTCGAAATTTACTAGAAATACATCCCTGTCTGTATATAAGCAAGTAAATGCAGCTCTGGAACAAATGTATTTAAGGAAAAACCTGAAAACACCGCTTCGTGCAAGACTCGAATGGGAACAACTGTAGGATAATGGGCCTTACAACACTCCTGGTTACGAAACACCTGGGGGATATGCTTTGGAGTATTATTATTTTCATTACAAACCATTATGAAGGATTTCTGAGTAAATCCATCTTCAATGAAAACATTTTTTTATGATTATGGATTATATGCATAAACTATTAAATTTATGTTAGTTATTTTACTAGCTTGGAATTATGTATTGAGATTCATAAACTAATATATTGTTTTCCATTATTTATAAATGGAACATGGTGGAAGTAATGGAAAATATATTAGTTCACGTAATCCATGTAGGGATTTCCCTCATACTGAAGATAATTATAGTGGAGCTAGTGATGCAACTCATACAAAATAGCTTATAACCATACTAGGACAATGCACTCAGGTTAGGAATAATAACCCTACCCATATGGAGCACCAAGATTCACAACGTGGAGGATAAATGTTAGACCGCTTCATGAGGAAACATGCACCATCATTCAGTGGGACTACCAATCCATTCATATCTGAACAATGGATATGTTCCTTTTGTGAAAATCTTTTATTCATTGGTTTGTAGTGAAAGAGAAAAAGTTATCATTGTAGTGTATCGCCTCACAGGAGATGAAGATCAATGGTGGTCATTAATTAAAAACAAAAAAAAAAGAATGATGAAGTATAAAATATGTAATGGAAGGAGTTTAAAGAGATTTTCGTAAAAAAATAATTTAGTCGTGATCATATAATGGATATGAAAACGCAATTTATGAGACTAAATAAAAATGAGGATGAGAATGTCGCAAATTATGAGGCTATATTTACAAGGATAGTAGGACATGTTTCGAATTATATACATAACCCAATGAGTAATATTGATCTATTATTTGATCGGTTAAAACCATATCTTTATCAAACATTAGTCTCCCAATCCTTCTCATCATAAAAATTTATAGTCTTATGTGATATAAAGACAAAAAAGAATTCTCTATGTCATATGAAATTAATGCAAATAAAGTGAAGAAGATATTTTATAAACACTCTAAAAATTGTAGTAAGGGGAAGAAGGAAAAAATTAAATATACATCCTATAATAAATATTGGATGAAACACATGGGTACTTTTTTTATGGCAATGAGAGTTTGTTACAAGTGTCTTGAAAAGGACACCAAGCACATGATTAAAAGGGAAATAAAGAGGATTTCATTGTCGAATGCTAAAATTGTAGAGAAATAGGGCCTTATGAAAATGAATATCCTAAGAGCCAAGGAGGCTTACCTCCTAAAATGAAAATGAATCATGGAAAAGATTATATGATCACTAATGTTGAGGCTGAAGCTCTGAATTATTTGGTGGATGGTACATTTATCGTTTCCTCAAATTTAACCATTGATTTATTTGATTCTGGATCACCTCATTTTTTCCTAACATCCCAAAATCCCATGAGAAATAGATATTTCCAATTTTCTTTGACAAGGTATTTTTTAGTAAATACTCTTAAGGGATGTATCATTAAAATAATTTTTTGTGAATCAGATAACATTATGGCATGTAAACATGATTTATCTATAGATCTAATTGTCACACCCATGATTGAATTTGATATAATCCATGGTACGGATTGGCTGTCAAAACATGATTAAAATATTTATTGTAAGAAAAAGGAGGTTACAATTTTTGATGATGATATGGAATACCTAATCATTATATGGAAAAACATCCCCATATGATTCTTATCTAGATCCACCCCAAGTATATCTACTAAATTAAATTATTGGGGAGTAAAATAGTGTAGTAAATATGGGTGATGAAACATATGTTCAAATACTGGATATACCTATTGTTCTGGAATATGTTGATGTGTGTCCATAGGATTTTCCTAGACATCCTCTGGAATAAGAAATTGAGTTTTCCATTGATTTAATTCCTGGGTCACGACCCATATCGAATACCCATTATATAATTTCCACTATGGATTTAGTGGATATAAATAAAAAAAATTGAGGAATTGAGTAATAAATTATTTATTCTCCCTAGTGTTTCTCCATGGGGAGACCATATTCATTTTTTTAGTAATAAAGATGGATATTTGAGTTTGTTCATTGACTACAGGTAGATCAACAATACAAAAATAAAGAACAAGTATCCCTTCCTTGCATTGTGGATATATTTGAGCAACATCGTGGAGCTCAATAATTTTAAAAGATTAAACTTCGACCTAGATATCATCACTTGTGGGTAAAGAAGTAAGCCATTCTAAAGACATCCATTCATATGAGGTATGGGTATTACAAGTTTACATAATGCCTTTGTACTGACAATTGCACCATCCATCCTCATGGATATAATGAATAGATCATATAAAAAATATCATGATTAATTTGTAGTGGAATTAATTGATGATATATTTTTATACATCAAAAGATATGAAGATCTTGAAAATCAGTTGTACACTAATCTAAATACAATTATAAGAGATAAATTATATAGAATATTTAGAATGTGTAAATTCTGGCTTTAGGGGATTTCAATTATTGGTCCTATTGTCTCTAAAGATGTAATCTATGTCATCCATTCTAAGACAATAGAAATACAATAATGGACAGCACCATTGAAGAACTGAAGATATGATTAGTCAATTTTCCTATCTTGACCCTACCATCGAGGATTGATGGGTTTGTTATTTATAGTTATTCTTCAAAGAAAGGAAATGGTTGTTTCTTTATGAAGAATGATATAGTTATTGTCTATGAATCAAGATAGATAAAAATTAATGAACAAAACTATCATACTCATGATCTTGAGTTAGCCTCTGTAATCTTTTCATTAATGATACGAATACACTATGTCTATGGTAAAAATGTGAAATATATACTGATCACAAGAGTTTGAAGTATTTTTTATCAAAGAATGTAGTCAACATAAGGAAACAATTATGGCTTTAACTACTAAAGGATTATGATTTAACTATATAGTACCATTCGGTGAAGGCAAATAAGGTGGAAGATGCTTTGAGAAGAATAGATCATGGAGTTTTGAAAAAGATGATAGATGAAAGGGATCATATTTTCATGGATCTATTAAATATTTATATTGGAATAATCATTGATGGTGAAACATATATACTTTTTCATATGGTTTCCAAAACATATTTACTATAAAATATAAAAATTTCTCAGACTGATGATTATTATTTTCAAAAAATATATAAATATATGAATGATGGGTTATTGATTGAAATCTTATATAAAGATTGAAATTTAAAATTTGAGAACATGCATTGTGTTCAAGATATACTGGATCTAAAACATGAATTGTTGGATGATGCTCATATCTCCAATTTCTCTATACACCCTTGTATATCTAATATGTATAGATATTTGAAGGAAGAATTGTGGTCGGACAATATGAAGAGGGAGATTGTTGATTATGTGTCAGGATGTATGGTTTTTCAATAGATTATGGTTGGAAGAAAATGTCATTGAGGAGTCATAAAGCCTCTTCCCATACCTGAGTGGAAATGGGATGATATTACGATGGAATTTTTTATGAGACTACCAAATACTCCTTGTTGGAATGTTGAAATATTGGCCATTGTCGATCGCCTTTCCAATTCAACACATTTTCTTGATAAAATAGATGATTTACCACTTGAATTTTTTTCAAGACTATATATTAATGATGTTATAAGACTTCATGGGGAAACCCTATTGATTGTTTCTGATCATGATAACCATTTCACATCAAGATTATGGAAAAGCCATCAAAATTCCCTGGATACTAAACATTGTTTAAGCACTACCTACCACCCTCAATCCGATGGAAAATCAAAACAGGATATTTAAACCATAGAATAGTTGTTGTGATCTTTATCACATGGCTTTCATTGCTCGTGGGATCAATATTTACCTCTAGTATAATTTTCCTATAATAATAGCTTCCACTAATGTATTCTGATGACAATGTATGAAGCGTTATATGGAGAGATATGTCACACACCAGAATGTAGGGATGATGTTGGTGAAATAAAACTCATAGGCCTAGAACATGTTGAGAAGACAATTGAAAAAGTAATGATTACACAAACCAACCTAAAAGGATCTCAAAGTAGTAAAAATAGTTATGCCGATAACTGAAGTACGACTTTGGATATTCAAGTAGGACTTCATGTTTTCTTGAAGGAATATCAATTGAAGAGTGTTATATAATTTGGTATGAATGGAAAATTATGTTCCATGTAAATTAGACAATTAAAAATTCTAGAACGAATTTGGGTTGTAGCTTACCATTTGGAAATGCCTCCATGTCTCTCTAGAGTTCCTGATGTGTTCCTTGTTTTACTGTTGAGAAAATGCAAGCCATAACCAACACATGTAATCAACCATGAAGAAATAGATCCATAACCTGATATGTCTTATTGTGAATATCCTTTCATGATTTTTATACTATATAACAAGTTTTGAGAAACTGTACGACTCGCCTAGTAATATTTCTATGGGGAAACCATAAGATGGAAGAGGAAATGTGGGAACCTGAGGAACTTATGATGAAGAACCAACAAAATATTCTTAGACATTAGTATTATATAAATATAGAAGAAAATATAATTTTATTGAGGGAAGAATGTATCACCCCAATCATCCATAGTATTCTTCTCTCTGAATAAAATAATAACTTTCGTTTTATGAAACATCGAGTTCTATTACACCACGCCCAATCAAACTAGCCTTTGAAAAACATTTATGAATAGTAATACCATCTTTTTTTAATTTTATAAATTTTATTTGAAATAATGGACTTTATTTTTGGATTCAGAATATGAAAATTAGCTTATGGTGAATTTTCGGTATTTTCTGGAAAACAATCAATTTCCGATGAATAGTGAAAAAAATAATGTGTTTTTGTTTTAAAAAAATTTATTATTTAAATAATTATTTTTATATTTAAATTTATTTTATTTTCGAAATATATACATAATACCTATGTTAATAAAATGTAATTCATTGGAGTGATTTTATATTTAGATTAGATAAATAAAATTTTATTGAATTTATGAGTGTCTTTTACCCACCTTCTTGGAACACTTGAAAATTTGCTTAAAACGTAATTTTACCGCTTCGGTGAATTGAATTTAAAAAATCCCAGAGACACAGTTGAAATTATTATGCAAAATGTGGTTCAATAGTAAGAAAAATAATTTTTTGTTAACATTAACTTCTGAAATTTATTAACCACGGTTAAAAGTAAATACTGTAATTAAATGTAAAAATGATATTATAATTACCCTAACACATGGTCTAATTATATTATATAAGTGTATTTAGACCAAAATCAAACATAATAATATAATATTATCCTTTTTTATCCACTTGTATTAGATTAGAACATTTATTAAATTTCATTTAATGAATTGATAAAAGTGTTAAATTCAAATTTTAATAACTAAAACATTTTAAATATAATGATATAAAATAGATAATTTAGACTATAAGTATTTAGTAGAAAGATAAATAGATTTAACACATTATGGCATTTTAATTATAATTTTTAAATGTTAAATAAATGAATTTATTTATGACACAATGATGATAAAATAATTACATTATTAATGAATGATTAAAATAATTGAGGTTATAAATATTAAAATAAATGTATGTTGAGAGTTTTTATGCCTTAAACGAATTTTATAGGATAATATTTATTGTTATTGTTGATTAAATTAATTTTTTTCTACGTAATAATGTTTTGATACTTTCACAAATAGATAATACTAAATAGTGTCGAAATTGCAATAAATGAGTTTTTTAAACAAATACTATTTTATTAAATTATATAATAGTTCAAAAAATATATGTTTTATCCAAAAGAATATCATAATGATATATATGTAATTAATGAACCACTTTATGTTCTGTTGACATTTTTTGTAAGTTTATTAACCATGTATTATAATAATACTAGAAGACATGTTAAAAGTTAAACTATTTAACTAAGAATTTAATCTAAGAGATTAAGTTTATATGGTAACCTCAACGTGTATAAAACCTATTGTTTGAGATATTTTATACCCATACACACCTTAACCTCTAAATAAATACATTTTGAGACATTCTAAACAGAAATTTATTTTATAATATAATAATATTTCAAGCTTTTACAAAAGTGACCCCACCTCAATTATAAAATCGTACTTTCCCTTCTCTCAAAATCACACGTCCAAAGCCATTTATCATGGTCATACCATTCTCAATTATTTTACTAAATTCCAAATATTTATCATATATTCCTTAAATTTATCATAAATACAACCAATGGAGGCCATTTTTTGAAATCAAAAAGAAGAACCCAATGAAGAGGTAATTACTTCATCACCTCTTTCAATGTGCATTTCTTCATCCACATCCTCTTTCATTATTGTTTCAATACTAAAATAATAACTCCATTATATTCTACATAAATATATTTTCTTCTAAATATGGTAAAACTATATTCATTATTCTATCCATCCTATGAATTACATCATCACCATATGTGTGTACGTACGGCTTACCATCTCCATGTCGTGGTGAAGTTTGTCATTCAACACTTCATTATTTGGATGGGTATAATAATTAGTATAACTTATGTAGATAATAAATATAACATGTAAATTATTCTTTATATATGATATAGAATCCAATTGAATATAATTTTTCCACAAATAGAATGATATTGTTTCTCGTGCGTACGTACGACTTACCATCTCCATGACGCGATGAGATTTGGTTACCCATCGTAACCATTCATGAATAATTTTAATTTGATGATTAAAATTAATTTTTATGAACTGAATATCATTAGGTATATGAATAAAATTCATCTTATTCATATAAAACAAGACTTATGTAATAAAAAAATAATGAAAAATTAATTAGTTATCACCCAAAACAATGATACTACTGAAATATCATTAACAAAGCAATATTAGAAGAGCATATATGATATCATATTTATATATGTGGTTCATTCATAATATCATAACAATTATTTAACCATTATATATGAGGTTAACATACCCTAAAGTAGATAAAAGTATAGGGTAAGGGTTAATTTTATAATATCTTTATTATCCGAGATTTTTTTTACGAATGTATCTACTCTGACTTCTTTATCATGCACATATTTGATTCGTAAAAATTTATTTAAAAATGTTTTTACTATTTCCTAGAATATGGGTTAAATTAATTTATTCCTTTTATAGAATTTTTATAAAATGTTTTGAAAGGAATCATTTGTTTGTTTTCCAAACAAGGTACATTATGACCTTTTTGACAAATTAAGGTAAGAATATTTTATTATCTTATATGGCGGGTGGGGCTATTTTCCATCCTTATAACTCCTTTGGTCCTTAACATACATGCTTATAAGAATATTTTCAAAATAATTGTGTTCATTTATTATTACTTGAAATTTAAATGATTTCAAAATATTAAGATAATTTTCTCTAAAGTAGTTTCAATTCCATCTATTTCAACATATTTTGATTGATTTTACACTCGTTTGAAGTTGAATTACTATGATTAAATGTTCCCTATTTTATTAAAGGACTATTAGTATGTTTGAATATGGTTGTATTATTTTTACACCATTCATGGTTTATGGTTAAAGTATTAACATTTCGTATGCTTGTTTTAATACTAATGTTTATGTTTTGTTTCAACTTATTCATATGAGGAATACAATGGAAATTTCAAGTGATGTGTGGAGGCTGATATAGCTTCTCAAGGCATCGGTAGGTCTCTTGAGACAAACTAGTGTCTTTTAACAAGGCCTTGAAAAAATCTTATCTGTAGTCTTGGAACAAGGCCTTGACTATGTGGATATTATTTCGGGTATTATGCAATACATCATTATTAAATCAACTATTAATATGACATGTGATTATTAAACTAGTATAATATCAATTTAAATAATTAAAAAGAAATATTTGTTTTATATTTTCCATATTATAATAAATATTATTTTTAAAAGGCTAATGTTTTATTCATATAAATTGTCTTTATTTTAATGCATATTTATTTATTTATTTGCTATATTGTTATC
Organism: Viscum album; assembly: GCA_963277665.1. Lineage (NCBI taxonomy): Eukaryota > Viridiplantae > Streptophyta > Magnoliopsida > Santalales > Viscaceae > Viscum > Viscum album. Next base: position 1,725,489,092 of record OY728119.1, on the reverse strand, counting down.
CTTACTGAGCATATGAGCTCATCCCTTTCTATGTTTTATTTTTACCAATACGATAAAAGTATATTATGAATGACTTGTAGGGATAAGATATGATATATGATTGTTTTCAAAGGATACACAATGTTTTTTGTCATTTTATATGGTAATTTAAAACATATGTATGTATCAAGTACATCCAAAAATACTAAACTAATCGGTCATTTGGGATTTGATCTTTTGTGATCATGAAATTATTATGTAATAATACACTGACTCTAGGTCAATATAGTTGGGGAATTACCACTGAGGTTGGATTAATTTCTAATTTTGAATCATAAATGATAATGGATGTATGTTGTTGTGAATAAATAATAATGAACTTATAAAATCCGATGAAATTAAAAGGAAGTGTCATGACGAACCACAATACTCGAATAAATGGTATTGTGGTTACACACTAGTTTATAAATAAAATATTAATAAATTATGAATTATTTATTATCCCTCATTAATTCCATTGACAAATTATCTTTATTATGATAAAGGAAAAGATAAAACTAATTCATTATTATATATGCTAATATAATACCTTTAGATTTTGTGATATAAGGAAATGGTGGCCCAATTTGCATTATATAGTCATAGAGACCATACTTATATGATTCATGAATGATGATCCCATAAATATGATACTGGAATAAATACCATAAAAATTATATTTGGGTATGATGATCCTATTGATATGATATGGGGATGATGTATCTAATGATATGATTCATAAATTACATACCAGCTGATATGATTCAGCCATGATGACCATAAAAAAATGATTCCAGCATGAATACCCAACCCTTGTAAGTATGTTTTGTTGGTATGAAGACCATTACTGTTACTATAAGGTTATGGTGACCCCAATGCTATAATACTGGGAATTGAGACAATTATTCTTGTGATACTAGTCATGGAATCCAATTACACATGTGATAATCATAATACAACCCCTGGATTTCAATGTGATGAATATGTTTATCTAAAACTATTTCTGGGATACTGATTGTACAAGTGAAAATAACGTAGATGTAGGTTGTGATAAGGGATTGTGTCTAGTTGTTGATGGAATATTTTATTATATCATGAGTTCAAGGTTAAACATGAATGATATGTGTCTTCTGATTTATTGGATATAATATTTTTGATTTTCTTATTTTTTTACATGTATTGTGTTGTATTAATACAACCATTTCTTCCTACTAACATTTTTTTACTGAAATACAACACCAGTGTTTATATATGGTGTTGGGTATTGTTAATGTTAATTATTTATTGAGTTTGTATGCTTACATTCAAATAAGAGTTGTTTATTATTCTTCCACTACTAAAATGTATATTTAACCACTATTATACTCTATTCATAAGGGTATACTCACAAAAAGGTACCAATATATACCCCCACAATTATTCATATTCCTTTTCCATATTAGGAGGCATGCATGAGGCCATGTTGACCACCAATTTAAGGAACCGATTAGTTGAACCCTAGTCATATGGTATTGAATCCTCATTTATATTTTCATATTATTTTTGAATACTATAAAGAAGACTAAGATTAATTATAATTTAGTAATGAGACTATTCATAGTAATATCTTACCCAAGTATGTGGAAAATCCAAATTACCTAGAGTGGGATATATTATTTTTTATTGTGCCTATTACATGTTCTTTGATTCCACCATTTGGTTATCCAGATGATTTATGATTATTATTTTTATGATATATTAATATATTTTATCCATGTAATAAATGGTATGAAAGCATGGCCATACATCATTTTGCGATCAATGTTGTATTTATATGTAATTACATATTCTTTGACATGTTTAATTTCATTGTACATTTCCAATATTTTTTTGGTTTATTTATTTCTATTTCATTGAGTTGTTATAATATTTCACTTGGGAACTTGATAAATCATTGTTTTTTATTTAATCAATATCACATTCTAATTTATTAGGTGTTTTCACCATATAAATTGGATATGGTGATCTATATAGTTCTATATTTTAACAAAAAATTTATACAAATGTGAATTATATTAAATTAAGTAAAATTATAAAAATAAATTTTCACTGTAAAAAATAAATTCCAATTTAATTTTAATAGTTTTTTTTCTATAAATAGTAATTGACTCTCTATATATCAGGACCCTTATAGATAGACACAAAGCTAGACCCTAACTCGTCCATAGTTGTGAAAATTAGTGAGAATCTCATCTTTTATATATAAATGTCTCTATCACCATGACCTAGATCTTGGGAAGGAATATTGTTGTTTTTTAAATAGGAGGTTTGGTGCATATATTGTTTGTGTATCTATGATCATTAACATTTTTGATCCTATAATATGCATGTTTTATATAATTTTAGATCTACTCAAACATAGATTCCATTAGTCATTTTCTAGAACTCTGGTGATCATAATTCTCTACATATAATAGTTCAAGATTTAGCGGTGATATCTATAGTAGTGTCCCATGTAACACCATATAAAATAGTTTTTTGGAATATGAAGATTATTTTGGGATCTCTACAACCATAAACTTCTATCAGAGTTTTGACATGGAAGTTCCAGAAGAATAATCTAATTAATGTTTCAGGGTATGGTTTGGCCATTTCTATAGTTTTATTGTCTGGTGAATTCTTACCATATGTTTATGTACCTGGATACACATCCTTATAGAATAGTGAAGATAAATAATTATATAATTAATGGATACTCAAAATTCTTATGGGATATTCTAAACTAGACATGTCAATATAGACAACTAATATAGAAGGATTTCAAATCTACATTTAATGACTATTTGTTTTTTAATACCAAATTAGATGACCATTCCTAGGAGTTCATGAATCTATAGTAGTTTTTTACATCAATTATTGACTACATAGATCATGTTATGTATATTCATCTATTTGAAACTATTTATACTCCTCATGGGAAAAGAAAAGATAAAATATTCAAGGACGGTTTTAGGCTTTATATTCATTAACTTGTAAATGATTTCCTGTTTACAACCATATCTTATTATGAACCGAGTTCTCATTAATTAGAATCACTTGAATGGGTAAGAGGGTGTGGGATAGGGTAATTCAAATCATTTAACATTTAGTGGTTTGACATATGGTCATAATGGATTGTCTGAGACTACATTCATGAACATAAGAAGCTAGGTGAACCCACTAAGATTTACATGGTTTTCCTCAATTGTGGAAGGATGCACATAACAAGACCCAGTGTCTCAAAGACACTATTGTGTGTTACAGATGGAGTAGATTGGGGAATAGTAAACATTTTTCTAGTAGATTACAATATATTTCTAGTAGAAGAGGATCCATATCATCTATTCCTATAGTAACGGTATTAGTAGAACATCACCAGGTAGGTTGCTGAAGTAAAATTTTGCGGTACAAGGGGAAGAGGAGGGAATGGTCATAGTTTCTAAAAACTAGATACAAAACAGATGTATAAAATACCTTGTAAGTGTAGTTCAGTTGCAACATAGTGTTTTATATCTTCCAAAATTATTCTAGGTAGCCTATACATGAGGATTAGGCTTTCTAGTCATCAATTGTTCAAGGTACCATTATTTTATCCTCTATTATGAAATGTTGTTTACATGGTATGGTTACTACACATTAATTTATCTAAGTGTGTATTATTTAAATCGATGGGTTTCATTAGAAGTAATCATCCAGTGAAATTACACATGAAACCCCTTAGGTATTATTGTCATTGAATGTATGCTAGGGCATGAAATTCCCCATTGATGTAGAAATTTATTATTTTGTAGGGGACCTATATTTTTGTTTTATTATTAGATTTAATGAAATTTGTTGAATAGAATGGTTGTTTCCCTAACACTCCAATATTTATTTTAATCATCAGAGTTTTTTTATATTCATAAAAAACAATAGAAATTATACATACAAGGAAAATTATCATGTCCATGTATGTAGAGTATGACCATAGATTTTTGGGCTATGTGGAGTGACCACCAATATTTAAATCCTCTTATATGAATGATTAAAGGTTACATAAAGCATATTTCTATCTTATACTTGATCATTTTAGGTATTTTTTCCATGAATAATTCATCAGAATGACTTCTTGGGGAGGGAAAGTGTTTATTATTAATATAATATCTGGTGATGGACCGATACCTATTCCCCCTTCTACGATGACTACTAGTGAGTCACATTATATCAATTTATATCTATAGGATTTATAGAAAATAGTTTTTTTATATCCCGGTACTTCTACCTAGGGTTCACTAGTTCTTTTCCTCTTAAAGGTGGATGAAAGCATCAAAATATTTTTTGGATTATAGGAATTTGAATTATATTAATTTGAAAAATCAGTTCACCTTACATCATATAAATGATATCATCAACCAGCTCAGAGGAGTTATAGTTATAATGAATTTTGAATTGAGGATAGGATACCACAACATGTGTTTTTGTTCATTATACATATAACATACAACATTTCATAGTTGATACAGTTTATACTTGTATCAGATCATATCGTTTATCATCACGAATGAACATTTTTTTATATATTGGAGGAATAAGGGTTTCTACCACTATATGGTGTCTCTTTTCAATGATTTAATGCAACAAATCATAATTTGTTACCATAATTGAATAATCCAATCCATAAATCATGAGGTCAATTATAATTCAAATGGAGATTACCATTTGTATGGTAATGTAGGAAAAACAATATTCAATAAATATGTTGAACATACTAGTTTGTATTATCTCAAAGGAAGGATTATCAGCTTACCCATAAAATGTGAGTGTTCTTGTTACCTAGGACTAGCCTAAGAACATCTTTGATATATTGAGTTTTAGGTGGATTGTGTGTTGTTACATTCATTTCATATAGGATAACTCCTGATTTGAGGAACCTCTTATGGGTTTGACTAATAATCGTGTGAAGATTAAATTCTTATAATCCGATGATATATCCTTTCATGGGATGTATGGTATAATCACTATAGTTCCAATCTTGGCTTTTTTAATAGTTATGTATAAGATATATTATTTATTTTCATGTATCATATATCGGTTTAAGAGTAGTTCTTATGCCTGATGATCATTTCATTGCATAAGGTTGTGGCCACTATATCCTCATGAGATGAATTAGAAAACTCATGACCTAAATATATTCATTACAGTTCATTCTATACACATGACATGAATATGATAAAATTATGGTGTGTTAAATAACATCATTTCATGTGCTTTGTTTTCCAATATTCTTGAAAAAAATGAAATGCAGTTGTCGATTCTTGGAGAGGGAAGAATTATAAAAATGTATTTTTTGAAGATTTTTGTGAGTGAATATTTATGGGAATATTTTAATAGTTTCATAAAGAGGTTCCTGAAAATCATGGACATCATGTAATTGTGTCGCTATCAGTGGCCTCTTCACTCAAAGAGAGAGTGCAGATGAAGTAGTTTTCAAACTCAAATGGTTTTGTCCTATGAGAGTGTATTTTAGGGGAGTACACACCATAACATTTATATGTAAATGGATCTAAAATCTTTTATAAAAATGGGAATATCTTGTATCTTAAATATATGAGAGATTTGGTGATGCATTATTAACATTCCTCCCAATGGGATGTATAGTATAATATCTCGATGATTTGTCATGATATCTGTCAACTGTATTGGTGGACTAAGATGAAACATTGGTCTAGATGGTTATATAACTTGGTGTTCCACCTATTAATAGGTGAAGGAGGATCACCAGTGTCCCACTGAATTTTTATAGCTATTTCAACTTCTATAATGACAATGGGAAGTGGTTGTGATGGATTTTGAGGTTTACATAACAATGAAGCGTTGAGGAATCCATATATTCTAGGTATTTATATATTTATTAAAAAATGTATCACACCTACATCAAATCCATGATACATTTTAAATTAATGATCTGTTAAGAATTAATATCTCGGAGGATATCTCTCAACACTTGGTCACTTGTATTATTATTTCATATAGGGGTTCTCATTTCACATCTAGGATATAGAATAGGTTATAGGGAGATATGGGTACACAAGTATATATGATAAAAACAAAGAAAACATAAATCAATGGTTAATTATAACAGAAAATACTGGTTTATAATGACATACTCAATGAATGTTTCCATGATTTTGGAAGTTCATGGGAAAATAATGTTCCCCTCATCGAGTTCTCCTACAACAATATCTTCCATGTGATGATTCAAATAGATCTATATAGGCACCTATATTAGGTCGTTCCATTCAACATCTGATGGTTAGAGGTAAGATATGACATTATAATATGTTATCATATTTTACATGAGATATTATAGACAATAAATTTTATAAAAATTAATATATGTATAGCTCAATCTAAAAAAAATTATATTCCAAACACTATATGATCTAAGGAGTTCAAGGTTGGGATAATTATTTCTTATTGGTTTCACCAAAATGTGGGATTAGATGGATATACAGTCAACATAAGTTTTCTTATCTCTTTCTTTAGTCCTTTTGAGATCATGGATTGAGTCATGTCTAATGACTATTGGTTATTATTACTTTATATGTATGTTTCCATGCACAATATCTTCCACATTTCACAGCTTCAAAATTAAAATTGTAAAATGTCTAAATATTTTTATCCTAGGGATGTTGATCTTTATGAAAATTCTTATTTTTAAAAGAATCACATATACATCATTGATTGGAGTATGAAGTATCTATGGGGTCATTCTATTCTGTCATTGTATGTGCTACTATAGTACTTCAATGTACATGACAAAACATGGGAGCGGGAGTTCAAAATATTTTTTAATGGCATGAATTTTTATAAAACATCATCTTAAAACCCTAAAATGTGTATCTATGGGATTATTTCTTTTAAATGTACAATTCTATAAGAATATAATTTTTCTAAGAGGAACTCATCCAATAATTTTTTAACACTTTTGGTGTGACCCATTATTGATTTTTAGTGATTATATAGTGAATGATGGAATCTTTGGCTTGATCAGAATACAAATCCCAAGATGGTAGAATAAATTACAAGGAAACATTGTTAGTAGAAAACATAAATCTATGTTCATATGTTTTATCTTAACTGTGTAGGTGTTTCGTGGGATAAATGGGTCGCAGGATCTGATAAAATAATGAAACTCAAGCCCCACACCTCAGTATGGGATATATATTTTTTAATAGGGGATATAGAATGGTTTCCTCATAATTTCACAAATATTATTAGGAATAACGTGATTGTGTTATTGACTTAGTGGATATAACTTGGTCGGTTCATGGTTTGATGAACTGTGTGTCCAAACTAAGTTACCCCTAAAATTTGGGAAAATTTAAATATTTCCCTCAAAATATTAAAAACAAAAACCCCTCATTTGTTTTCAATTTTCTAGTGAATTACCACCTTATTCACCCCATTTGAGATTCTACTCCAACAATTCAATATTATTATTTAAATACACTATATAAACTTTGATTCGGCTTCTGATCACATCACTGGACAACAAATTGTAAGGGATTCACATCTTATTATTGATTCATTGTTATTATCTCCATTGATGATGGTATTTTTTCATACGATATTATTCAATATTTCCATGGAAATAATACATATTATGATTTCATATGATATATGGAAACAGAAGGTTTTATACTATAAGAATCGTGTTCTATAGGAATATGGTATGTGGAATGGTAATTATATCATAGTTTTTTGATGCATTATATTACGTTTTTTAATCACATTCTAATTTCACCATTCATCGACCGCAAAATAAATATTCCCTAAATTTGTTCCCATTTTCTAGAATCTAATAATCGTATTATATCATTTAATAAATTTTAGTCCAAAAAACATAAACATGTGTCATCCCTTCAGGTGCACCTTGATTTTCTTAATTGATATTCATAGTCATATAACTAAAACAACAATCATTGTGTTCAGAATAATTTCTATTTAAATAACATAAATGATTATGGATGACTGTTAGGGTGTAGCATAGTAGAAAAACATATCAGCACATACATTATTAAATGGATTTGTATGGTATGACCCTAATACCCAATTAAATAATAAAATTTGTATACCCATGTCAATAAGGAATGTTAATGAGTTTTTAATAATCTATTAGGTATAATTAATCACATTGAATTATTGAAAATTTTAATATAATTGGTATAAGAAACACCTTGCTTTATTATATATGGTCATGGTTTCACTTCATCTACTATTATATATGGACACATTGAACCTACTCATATGATATGGTAATGTTGACTTTACTAATTTATCTCATGCATGATGACATTACTAATATGATATTATCATGACGAACATACTGATATGATTAGAGAAATATTACCATTCTGATATGATATAGTAATGGTGTCTCTACTGATACGATTCATTCATGAAAAACATAATAATATGATTCAGTCATGAAGAACCTAGATATATTATTTTTAAATTAAGACCAAATGGATTTGATTCTATGCTTGTAGAGTATTGTGAGAATGATATATATGAAGGTTATACCTTACTCTTTTGATAGGGGAATCACAAATCTATTTCTTTGATAATGGGACAGGATAACCTTGTTATTATTATATTGTGGACATCCCTTGACACTTATGAAACTCATGATACAACCAAAGGGTTACAAATATATATAACTTATGTATAAGAAAGTAAAGGTATCCATAAAAATTGTAATATATTTCACTATGTATATAGTCTATTTATATTTATAAATATATTTATGTTATTTTAGTTATCTAGATTTAGTTGAAGTAGTTAGTTTCACCCATGTGTCCCTCAATAACCAAAACTGACCCTGTTTAGTTTTTATAAATAATTATCATTATATCTGTAGACATCTTATAATATAAGAAATAATTGTATATTTATAGACCCCATTAGTGACTGCCTACTAATTTTATCTAACATGCTATCCAAGTCGTCGATCATATCCATATAGATCATGTGGATGCAGGTTGGGGTAGGGATACACACAAATTTTATAATGCATGATTTTGAATATTTCATGAGAGAAAATAAGCATAAGACCAATTTTCTCCTCATGATTATATAATATTTATACTTGTTTTACCTTTTGTTCGTGTGATAAATGTGTTGTTTTTATTCCAACATCGATGATATCCTTTTATATTTTTATATGAATTAAATTACATTATTTTCTATTTGATTCATGGTATTATGATGTAGGTTATTTATTATATTTTAAATTTTACCTTCTCATGTTAGTTTTTTATAATGAATATTGTACATATCTATTTATTTTATCACTATGCTAATCTAATAACTAGGGTATAATCTCCCACACAATATATCCCTCGACCATTAATTCTAGTATGTTGAATTTGGGATATGGGGATGTGTGATTCAGAATATCAAGCCCCTTGATCGGATTACCAATCCGTTGAACCAATATAGGCACATCAGACATAGTCTTATCCTATGGGTTTGTAATGATGTTTCAAATCGAATTTAAAAAATATTAACAACTATTTCCTCTAATATAAACTATAGAGAACCATCCACATCATATATAAACATAACATCTTTAAAAAAAATATGTAAATTTATTAATAATAAATTTGATGGTACTATAGAAGTTTTGTGTCTTCGGAAATATATATAGGAAAAGAACTAGTGCGTAATCAATATGCATCATTTATAATTATGTTCCTAACAATTAACATCGACATTAATAATATCATACATAAAACCATTATTCATAGAAAATAATGTTAAAATAAAAATATTTGATCTCTAATGCACAATATGTGTAAACATAATAGATATTAATATCTGATTGTAAGAAATAATAAGATTCACATAATGGTATAATAATATGATAATAAAATTATAAAATTGTACCCATAAATTAATACATTATAATCAAAATAAATATAAAACTTTTTAACAAATCATGAGACATATGAAATAATATTGAAAAATTATCAATAGTCATTCATGGGAAATGAAATCATTTAATAGGAATATGAGATAATATACTAGAATATGCATCGCATGAAAAATATTTTCATTTTCCATACTTCATATCCAAGATTATATTATTGTATTTTGTTCACCCTTCATTAAATCATTTCCTAATTTATGGATCTCCCCAATGTATATATTATAAATAAAGTTACCTTAGGAAATAGGGTTCAGACCGTATTCCATTTTTTATCATGACTTTCCATATCCATATTTACCCTATGTATTAGAGGGATTTGTAATTTTGGACCCACATGTCACATAATTTACACCGTAAATATGTTTTCCATAAGATCATAAATATTAATTATATCATTAAAATGTAACCCATAGAAAGGATAATGGTATGATAGAAATTTATTCATCAAAATGTAAAAAAAATTTAGTTTAAATAAAGATATGTATCATGGATAATATCACCATTAAGTCATAAAATACATTAATCGATATTGTTATATATAAAAATACCTATAAAATATAAATAAAAATTTACAGGAAGTAAATTCCATTTTTTAATAGAAAAATAATATATATAAAATAAAAATTCCAAAAAATATAATGGATACCTAAAAATGAATCATTTTTGATATGTGTATTCCTGAAAATCATAAATTTCACTCATACAATGTATGGTATATAAAACATTTTAATCTAATTTTTTGTAAAAAAAATTAATACATACTTGTTTGGAAAAATATATGTATGATCATACTAAACAATAATAAATAATTTCAAATATTGTAAAAAATATTATAAAAATTCATTTTAGAGTATTAGTAAAATTGTACAAAAACATTTGATGAAAATATGATGATGGAATAAACGATTCTTGAATTAAGGGGAAAGGATTCATGTTTCATAAAAAATTAATTTTGATTTCTTAAATACATAACGAGGGGAAATTGAATGTGCAAAAAACAAATTTTAAGAAATAAATACATTACAATAAAATATTTATTTTTTCGATATAGATTAAAATTTTCAAAATCGAGAAATTTAAGCACAAACTGTCCGAAAAAATGGTATTGTAACCTAAAATACATACTTCATGTTTATCTTGCATTATAATAACATGTATATAATATAAAATAAAAAAATAATATTATAATTTTATAAAATAAAATATTTATTTATATAATTAAATAAATGGGTTTTTATAACATAAAATAACATTTTCATCCACAATCATTCTTGACCATCTACTTTTATTGTCTAAATTTCTTCATTTATCTTGTTTATTTTTGTTAGGAGGTTACGATCATTTTAAATTAATAAAAGTTCTTTCCTATGGGTGATTTTTTTAGGTAGATAAATATAATATATATTTCTTATATATATAATCATAACCATGATTTTAAAATGTTAATGAAATATAAAAAACATTATGTGGAGATGGTATTTTACGCGCACAGATGAGTGATATTTACATTTTTTAATGGTTGTATAGAAATAAAGGTAAATATTAATATTATTCTACATAATTAGTATGAAAACATAAATATAATATATGTAAATAAATTATATATTAATAACACACTCTGGATTGTGGCGGTGGAATTTGAGTCATATCGATACATGGTTGATATAATCCCAATATATGCAAGTTCAATACTTTCATCTCCCATTGTATTGATAATATTTGGCAAGAGGATTGTCCATCATCATAAAAACATATAATTATTTTTATGAAACTATATTAATTTTTTTTAGATTCATCCATTAAATTGTAACTAGGAGAATAAATAAAAATAATAGAGCTTCTTAACAATCTATAACACATCTGCAAGAGACCAAATATGGGTTAATCCTTTTTCATTGAAGGATTGGCCAAAAGGGATTAATATAATATATTGGGTTAATGTTTGGATTATATGAATATTTATAAATATGATATCCAGTTGATATAATATATAAAATATATGAACAATGTAAGAGATGTGGTTCCATTTTATAAGTGACTAGAAGGATAGAAATGGACTTTATTATAATATTTTACATATTGTAGGCCACTTTAATTGAAATTTTCCAAAAAATGTTCTTGAGTTCAAATTATGGATATTTTACAGTTTATATATCATTTTAAACAAATATTTTAATAGTTTTGGGTTGAAATTGTATCTTTATATCTCGGTCCCACCTCACTCAACTCTTTAATAAAATTTGAACTACAAACAAAGTAAAAAAATATTACTGTTTTTAAAACTAAATATATCAAAATAATACAATTACACTATTTAATTATATTAATTATTATAAATTAATCTGTTAAATACTTTTGAAAATATTTCGTTTCATTATGTGGTAGAATTTAAATATAATTATAAAATCTAAATAAAAGGAACCCTGATTTTTAAATAATAAATTATTTATCATAAAACATTATTTACATATATTTTATTCACTGTGAAATCCATAAAATGAATGTTAAATATTATATTGATTATATAATCTATAAAATTCCATAAATTAATTAATAAATTTTTATCCATATTATGTTTAAACAAAAAAACATTTTACAAAAAAACGAATTATTGGAAAATGTGATTTTTAGCATAAAAGTTATCTTGTACAAAAAAAACATGCTATGCCAGTTCATATATAAATAATTATATTATTTGTAATTTTAGGAAAATTTGGTCAAATTAGGGGAAATTTAAATAAATAAAGGTCCATTTAATTTGAAATGAATTATAGTTTTGTAAAAATTATTAATTTATAACTATTGATTGAAAAAAATATTTTAAAAAAACAACCACAAATTCATACCTATAATAAATTTAAATAGATATTTTAAAAATAATATTAATTACATTAAATTAAATTTATAAAATTAGAATAAATTCATTATAATATTCACATGAAAAAATGTGATAAACACTATTTTTGAATAAAAAAAGTTTTAAAACATACAATGAAATTATTAGAAATTGTGTATTATTCATTAATAATTAATCAATAAATTTAAATTTATATAATATATTTAAAATATTTTTCATAATAATTTTATTAGTATTCATTCCTTCCTATTTAATGGTGGTTTTATGATGGTCTACTAAAATGTGTTTCATATACACTCGATGTTATGTGTATGTCAATACATTAAATTAAGAGAGTTTTATTTAAATGGAAATACATATCATATATAGGGATATTATATTATAGAATGAATAATAATCTCAAGATAGAAAATGAAATTTATATGTTTCTAATGAACAATGATTTTATTGTAAGGATATTGGGTACTATGTAAACTAATTCCCTAAAAATATGGAATTTACCCCAAAATGGTTAACTAAAAAATGATGAGATCATGATAGTAATAATGTTTATGATTATGTGTTAAATGATATGACTTCTTGTATGTTGATCCAAAACATAATTATATTGTTTTTTTAATTTTTGATCTACAAACTATTTTATATATTGTATAATTTATAATAACATTGAATTCTCCCTTAATATTGTGATAATGAGACTTTGATTTTATATACCTCTTGGAGTTATTATTATAATGTAGAATTACATAATAGTCTATATTATGATTCATATATTTTCAATAGTGTAGAAATATATTTTTATAACTACAGAAAACATTAAATTTTATCTGTATTCATTAACACTAAATGTATAATGAAATAGTTAAATTTTTGGATAAATATATTAGTATTTGTGATGTGGGAAAAAAATAACTTTTTTCAAGGTGTATACTTCCATCAAATATCCTTTTATAGAACCTCATCTAAAAAATCACCATAATGAGATTACAGGGGAAAAAATAAAGGGATAATTATAGATAGGATAAAAATCAAATATAGAGAGAATATAATTATTTTTAAAAAATATATTTATTTATATATATAAGAGTTCAATATTCATCCAAAAAATTGTGATGATGAGTTTTAATTTGAAATCATTCTTGATTTAAGCGTAATATCCAATAATCCTCATGTAGTTTCTCTAGTAGATTTCATATAATTGAAGAATGAACATCGCATATTTTTTGATAAGTTATTTTTATTTCCAACTATTTTTTCAAGGGGATATCCAATAGTATTTTAAAAAATTACTAGGGTAATATAATATTTTTCATTTATTAGTAGGAGATAAATATCCTTACCTTGATGAATAACTAAGGTTTTCACAAAATAATGATATTTTTGATCAAATTCAGGGAGATCAATTTTTTAATTTTTGATAATTTATTGGGAAATCATTAGTTATTGGTAAATAAATATGATATATAAAATAAATATTTGATACGATGTATGGGAATGATTGGTTTATTTTAATTCCCTTATGTTTGAATAATGAACCACCTTTTGGAATAATATATTGAATATATTATTAATTTATTGTATTCATAAATTTTTTGTTGTATTATTTTGTAATATCATGATATACTCTAAAATACATTATGTGATTTAGAACCATCTAGGAATAATTATTAAGACCCTTAGAGAAATGAAATTATGTGGGGAATTAGGTATGTATGAAGTTTGTATCCATTATGATTCATTTAATCTCCTTATTATTTTCAAGGATATAATATAAAGTAATCGTTCATTTGAAAACATTTCAAAATGTTATAATACATAAGATAATATTAAAATTATATGGTGTTCTCTTTGATTAAATGGATACAATATATAGTTTATTAAATATAAGTTAAATATATGATAATGTAATATCTATATAGACAACTAAGTGGGTGAAATTCACAATGTAATGATAATTTGAGAACTATTTTAAATATCTATATCAGACACTAATTAATACATTTATTTTTAATTTACCATCATGAATACAAGGATATGTAATATATTGTGATTCATGATAGAATTTATTAGACTGTGTCATTATGCATTAGATAATTTTGTTCTTTATGATTAATTAAATTTTGTGATTCTAGAATATATTTATCCAACTAATATCCTTTGAATTTAATCTATATATTTTTATTAAAGATATATTTGAACTTTTACATTGGATAATGATATGAAATATACATGATGAAAAAAAAATTATTGTACATTTCCTTTCGAAATGATCTCATCATTTTGAAATAATGTAATTTCTAACTATAAAATGGAAATGATTTCCCGATACACTACATTATTGGGAAAGGAAAATATGGATGATTAATATAGTAGGAGATAACATTGTTTTATGAAGCAATAAGTATTAATATGTATTAAATATTCCTAGATCTAGTAAATATAAAAATTGAAAATTATATGAATGGGAAGCAATTAATCATTTACTAAGAATTTGGTAAACTAAAATTAATCACGACGATAATGATATACAAATAGTTTGATATGGATATTCATAGGAGGATTAAGGATAAAAATGGTTATAAATTTATATAAATTATTTATAAATATTGACTTTTTATGTTAATAATTTTGTTATATGGTCCATATATACCTATAAGAATGGGGGAACAGCAGGATGATGATCATTGGACAAATTCACCTCTACACCCACATATACCAAATATGTATTTGGATTTAAGATAACATATCTAGTGGGATGGTATGATTATGAAATTAGGGTTTATGTTTCCTTGTGCTTAGTGTGTTAGTGGGAAAATGATAAAAAAGATATCATACTTAGGTAAACATTAAATATATACTTATTTATATAATGAATTAACATGATATCAAAAATGAAATTATCAATGAACATAAAATACTCTATGGAAAAAATATATATAGTAATTTAATCCCCTTACCAACTAGGGATAATTTTTAGCGGTTTGTGGATACAGACCTCTTTCAAAACCATCTTTAACACTAAATAAACGAAATCATGTGTCTTCAAAGGGAACCAATAACAATGGTATCAAATCATAAACCATGAATCAAAAAACATTATTAGTATAATCAATAGATTTTTTATATATATAATGATTTGAGCATTTCATATCATCACCACACTGTGAAACTATTTGAGAGGAAAATTCAGATAGAATAAGACTTGTATATATTTTTTCTCTTGACATATAATGATTATGGGATTTTTATCTACCACTAGTGAAATTTAACATAATAATTATATCAATTAGATCACCCATATAGAGAAATATTACAAATTTAATTGAGATATATATCATACTCTATAATTTTCGGGAAAAAATAGGGAAAAATGTGTGTAGTACAAGAAATACTGGAGGAGATAACTACAATTTATGTATGATTTTAAATCAAATGAACGAATCCAAAGGATGAAGAACGTAATATACAAATAATAGGAGGATTTTTTTAAAATATATAGTATTTGATCGTGTATTCATAAATATTTTACAATGTAAAGGTGTTGTATGATTTTATAAAAAATAGATTTTATAACCAATGTACATTGGGCCTTTTAAAATTATAGAGATTGTTGGATAAGTTACATACCATTTGGATATTGAATTTATAACACCCCATATTGATAATGGAATAAATGATTAAATGATATGACTCATGTCAATGGGTTTTAACCATACATTCCAAGAGCCTATATGTTTTGAACTCCACTGTTAAGGGAGGTTGGCCTAGATTAGTGATTATAATGGGTGACCTTTTGGGATGTTTTCGGAGGTGTGTTTAAGTGAGGAAAAATCACACTGGAAATGACATGAGTTGTCCTATGGGGGATGTATTTAGTCAAATAATTCTTTCGGTCACATGGCTGGGCTCCAAGGTGGGGACTATGTTACTTGGTTGAAATAGGTGGTACCTAGATGACCAGGACTCGATGGCCATTTTAAGGCTTGGTGTTTGTGTTGTCACCGAGACCTAGTTGTTACACTATCCAACCATAATAATGAACTCAATGTGTCCCATTATTTATTAATAAATAAATACATGAAAAATATAATTATTATATTCAAAAAACGAAAATATTTTTATCTCGACATTTATTATAAGGACGTTCATGTCTATATAGTTGAGAATGTTTAAAAATTTGAAAACTCCACTGGTGAAAGTCCTATAGAGAAATAAAAGAATTAAAAAATTAACCATGGTATCCTTTGTAATATAAGACGAACCAATAACTATGAATTTTTATTGTATAGCATATATCCAATTTTAAGGATGAAATTTTTAAAAGGTGGGTGGATAAATTACATGAGTCCCTATTGAATATGGTAAACACTACTTCCAGACAGTGTTGAACATTTTAGATACTTAAGTAAAATTATACATGAATTTATATATGATTTTTTTTACTAAATTAACATAATTATATAATTTCGGCAATATAATCTTAATAAAAATATTTTTTAGAAATATATGAAACAATTAATTTTTTTGTAAATATTTTAAAAAATAATAGTTTTTCAAGAACAATAATTTTTTAAATTTTAATAATAAAAGAAATGTAATAATTTTTTAGAAATGGTAATTTTAAAAATATATATATAAACATTTAAAAATCATATCAAATTAATATGTTGAATTTAAAAAACCCATGTTTATCATTTTGGAAACATAAGTTATATTTCACTATAAAAAACTATTCCATGTTTCCTACATAAAAGATTAATGTTTTCACATCGAGAAAGATAATATAAGAAAATGTATTTACAATTTCTGGTAAAAATTAATAGAATATTATTATGATCAATTTCATTTTTAAATATAAAAATAAGGGTCTAATGATTAATTTACAATACTATGATAATTGTGTCACATATTGTCTCAAATAATTTTTGTATTAAAAATTGAATAATTTTATCTAGTCATTTAAATTAGTCACACCTAAATAAATATTAAAATATATCTTTTTAATGTATATATAAATAAATTAACACTCATTCATATATTAATCAATAATAAATATGATTATATAACTTTATTGTGAAATCCTATTTTTCATTAAAATATATATATATATATATATATTATTTTAAAAATAAATATTATCATATTTATAAATTTAATTGGATTAAATATAGTATAAATATAAGTTCATCAAAACATAATTTTATATTATGATTATAGGGGCCAGATCGTGGTAGTCTGACCCTTTGTATGTTTCAGAGTTTTGCGGTGCATGGGGGAGGCAAGGAGTGAATCTAGAGGGATTGAGCTAATAAAATATACAAGTTGGGAGACTACATGATGTTTAAGCATTTCATGCCATGTATTAAAATTTCTCATCTTCTTATGTATGGTACCTAGGGTTATTCATGATGTGAATTTTATCATGCTTATGATATTTTAGGCGATGTATTTTCAGTGTGATCTGAAACCCAACATTTACACATACTATATGCATTAGATCTCATATAAATCCACATTGCATCATATAATTTGATATATTAGAAACTCAGGTTCTCTATAAAACCTATAGTTGTTCTCTCCTTATAGGTGATGAAACATCCCATCCTTATGTTTTTTGATATTATTTATATGATTATTGGTCCTTGGGTTTATCTTTAATCCATTGTTATCAATGGTGTGTTCTTAATTCATTTTCTATAGGGATATCGATGATCTCTCTCTTTTGATCTAGTTTCTTCTTTCTAGGAAAATCAGGATTAGATACCCTATTTTTATAAGACATTATATTGGATATCTGTTGGTGTAGATTTATTTTGGAATTCTTTAATGGGTGCACCATCATGTGGGAGACATGATATTGAACCATTTTAAATAAATCGGTTACCATCAAATGTTGATGATGTTTTTTATACCGTTATAGTGGTATGCATCATGATTTGTTTGATAGTGTGATATATATGATATGATTTCATATCTTATTATTATACTTATAGTACCATGTTTTTTATAATGAAAGTGCAGATGGAATAAATTGTGAATTAATTAGATTAAAAAAGTACTAAAGTTGTATGTTTGAAATATGGATGTTACTTTAATTGCATGATAATGAAATTAGTGAAATGAAAATGTTTAATTGAAAGTTATCGTTGATGATATTAATGGATGTGATAAAAAATGTGAATCATGACTATTCATGTTTTTGTTAATATGTATAATCACATGTTAATTAAAAATGGTACTTATCTTGGTTTATTGAATATGAAATAAATTCTAATAGTGAATTTTTCATTCTGATAGTCTGTTATATCTGGATGCCTTTGGTTTCCCATAGTGGGAGAATGTAAATAATGAATTTGTTAATTCATGATATAATTAGAACAAATTATTTAAAAAATATAATTGGTAGGGACTGTGTATCCTATTTTCCTCAAAAATTTGTGTGTCTTGTTTTTAGAGATGTAAGAGCACTTTTATGTGTGAAGGCTATATGTAATTTTTAGGGCACATATTTCCTAGTTGTATGTTCTTTTTTTCACATGTTTTTTGTGAGGTGATATAGATATGATCATTGGGATGTTATCCTAGTATGTATGAGTTTAGGATGGATGATATTATATGGGAAAAGAGGCTTGAAGGATTTAGATGTAGTTAACACCTCTGATAGAGAGGTGCATCAATTTATGAATGTGAGTGTTAAGAAGGAATTGGAGATGGTGTAATGGAGTAAATATTGTTTTACCCATTAATTTGAGGTTGAGATATGGGATTCTCTCTTATGAACCAGTTTCATGGCCTATTTCTAGGTTTTTTAAATGTATTACATTCTACACTACATCAAGCGGCTAGGTGTACATGGTTTCATGATTCCTATTAGTAGTATATTTGGATTGATTTTTTAGAGGACCATGTTTATGGATAAATACTAATAATGAATTAATAAATTTTATCCCATCATTTTGGTTAATTTTAGGTTTAAAATTCAATAAATATATAACTCTTGATAATATGTGGACTCAGTTTGGATTATTTATTGATGTTATGGACTTGGATTAATGAGTAATGTAGTTAAATTAAAAATAATTTGTAATATTATTTATCATTAATTATATTTTAATTAATTAATTACTAGAATGAGGTGAAAAAAATAAATATTTAATCTACTGTAGATATTTAAATTCTTTTGATCTTAGAGAATATGTCGTATTAATAGCCATAGTTGTGTGTTCGAGCAATTGATTCTTGGAAAAAATATTCTAATATTTTGGTTTGTAAATATATTATATCATTTTTACTGTCTGATTTCATATTCTACCCACCCATGTTGTTTAGGGATATATGATCCTAATAATCTCATAGAGGGTGTTTTCCCCCAACATCCTAGTGGAAGAATGGATAACGTCGAACAACCTCTAGCTCCAATCACCATTATTGGAAGATACTTGTGCAGGTATGAATAATTGATAGATTTCTTTATTTTGTTTAGAGAGATATGTGATTGATTGTGTTTATTACAAACACTTTTGTTTATATATATATATATATATTATCCAAAGGATTAATATTGGTAGGATTATTATAGGTTGAGGGACCATACTCGGTGTATGGGTTATAAAGGATTGATATATAATAATCAATTTTTGATATTCATCATACTATCTATATAGGGTCCTTGGATCTTCTTAGTTTATATATATACACATATATATATATATATGCGATATGGTATGATTTGATGTTGTGATGCATGAGGTTCATGTTGTGATGACCCGCTCGGGTGTCTTCAGGCTAGCTTACTACTTGAGAGAGAGAGATGCCTCATGACATGAAAAATTAGGTAGAGCGGAACACTAGAGGGGAAGTAGGAGTATGTTACCATTTATGTTTACATATAATATTATATAATCTATTTTATATGATACATAATGGACGTTATATATATTGATACTAGAAACCTAGTTTTCTCTTTAGGGGCTGAGTTAGTCTCAATGATTTCATTATGAATTAGCATGAATTCTATAATATTTTTACGAGAAAATTTAGGGAGGATCCCATTGAGAATACAATTATAATCCCACTACATATATAAAAATAGTTCTTTAGGTTATCCAACGCATGTTTGAGATCAAGTTGGATAATATAATCTGGTGTATTTTAAGGAGATGTTTGGACTTCATAGTAAATACTGTTATTAAAATATTTTTACTTATAGTTTCCACTTGTAGTTCATATAGTAATTTAAGAAATTGAAGGTTTTTACATGAGATTTATTTATATGTATATGTTGTTTTAGGTTCTTTTTATTGTATCCTTATAATCAATCTATATTTCATATTTTTCTTAGAGAGAAATGCCTCCCATATGCATATTTTTATTCCATCGATGCTAATCACCATATTAAGAGCTTAAGTATATGAGACATGAGTATTCACTGTGTTTCTCCCATCAATGTGTTATCTTTGTCTGGAGGGGTTCATGATAGAGTGGTATTTGAGGTTTAAGTTAGGTGATAGGATGCAGATTGGAGTTAGGAACTAGTGATGTTGTAAGTGATTGTAGGGTAATAGATCTATATATGTTTAGTATGTGATGAAAATATTGGAGGCCATAAGGGAAACAAGTTTTTAGGACCCCCTTTGATCTTATTCATTTATCTATATCCTTACTTAGACCACTAAAGGAAGTGATCAATGTTGTAGGTTATATACCTAGTAAAGGATCTGGAATCATTCATCATCATTCCATTGTTTATAATGTATTTACATTCGGATAGGTTGAAACCATGTAATAGGATAATAATTTTATTATTTAATTAATCAAATTATTTCCATATTCTAGGTTTAGGATCTATAAAATTTAATTATTCGTGAATGAATTTTTCTAGGTCCACATACCTATAAAGTTCACACAATATATGTTCAATAGGATGTATCATTAGATCAATATACAGTTGTAGTATATGAAAAAAAATCATAGAGGATAAAACTAAGAGAGCATCAGTGCTCGATTCCTAAGAATAATGATCAAACCATTTTACATTCTGTCGTAAAATACTGATTGGTGGAGGTTGATATAGTAATAATATAGTTCTGTGCTTAGATAGAGTACCGAGTTTCAATGGTTTTAATGATGTATCATGAAGTAGTGTGTTATTGGTGGTTTTTTTCTTAGGGATCAAAAGTAGTTTCCAATAACATGAGAGATTTTCAAAGACTATCTCTTTGAAAAGATCCATTATTTAACAATGAAGGTATAAAATATCCAAATGATTCTTATCATTTTTTAGGTGAGTTCCATCATGTGATAGTATTGGATCTATTTTAGGTTCCATCTGTGATATGATTTAGACCCATTTCCAGAAGAGGCATAAATGGAGAGAAGTTTTTATGAGGAAATGCATCCCAATATCAAGAACAAAGTCAAGACATTTATCATAATGATGTGTCTCATGTAAATGTTTATATTAAATGTTATCAAGAGGGTGAAACCGATAACTAGGACATCCGGAGTGGGGATTCATCAATATTCATAATGAATAATTGTTATTGGAGAGAGTGCCTAACCATTTTGAAAAGTCAGCATGTCCCATGTATTCTTTAGGTTTATCTGTTAATACAGTTTCTCCCAAGGTAGGATCAAAAGTGTGACTTAGATTTGGATTACCATATAAGAGATATAGTAGGTAGAGTATATCCATTAGATGATCTTCATCCTCATAGAGTATATAATGACTATGGAGGTGGTCTCTTATAGAGTAAGAGAGGTTATGGGGATATTCATGGCCATCTATATTATTTAGTGTTACTAGTGGTAGTCGATCCATATGTCATTTGAGGATCCCATTTATTTTATTCAACATGGGTGATTACATTTATTGATTCAAGAGTTCCATGATTTGTTATATCACTGACACTTTTAAATTCAATGGTAAATGAGGTGGGGAGGCAAACAATACCCTTGGAATTGACTATTCATGGGAGTGGTCGAGAATACTATTATGAAATAAATAGTGACTATGAGCTAGTTCTAAGGTTGTTCCAATCATGGGGAGACTTCCTCAGTTTATTGATAGTTCCATATGATATCATCCTCTAACTGGATTTATTATATTTGGTGCATGGAATCCTAGATTATATCATGATGAAGGTTGCATTCTATAATACTGATAGTGTTTTACCAAAAGTTTTTACATAGGGAGACCCTCATATAGTATAGAGGGTTGTTCCCTCCTTGTATTCATTGATAAATGAACTAATGTATATCACATTATGGGTTCAACATTCTGAATTTCCATGTTCTATGTAAGATTTCACGGGAGTCATTCTAGAAGAGGCTTCTCAATTACTCCCCAATAAGAATGTGATTTTGTGATCATACGATAGTTATGATTTTATTTTATAGAAATGAATCTAAATATGTTGTCTCCCTTCAGTTGGGTTATGTATGAGTACATATATATGATCTTTTGTAGTTGGATTTTTTTCTGTAGATTGTGTCACCTAGAAGTGAACCATTTTTTCCAAAATGAAGGTAGCATCTAGATTATATATTTTTATTTATTATCATTGAATGAACACAATAAAATTTTATAATCCTTATGATCTTCCTTAAATTAATGATTTATTTGATAAGATGAAGATATAACATTGGATCTCGATGATATATTTTCCACTTGTATATCATCATATTTAGGTGAAGGATGAGGATTTTCAAAATAAAAAATTCTTTTATCCTCATAGGAATTATGTGGTCTTTTTGATGTCATTATATTTAATGAATAATCTATTTGCGTTCATGGGGTTGATGAAAATTGTGTTCATAGATTTCATGGATATGTTCATGGTGGTTTTCATTGTTGATATAATTATGTAGTCCTCATCCAAGGAGGCACTTGTAGAGCATCGTAATGCAATTTTGGGAGTTCATCCTAATGAGTATATATTCAAATTTTTTTGAAGTGTGTGTTTAGGCTCATGAAGTTTTCTTCTTGGGGAATGTGATATCCCAGTAGTGGGTATCTATAGATCCTTCAAAGATATAATTTGTTGTATCTTGGGAATCCCCCAAGATATTGGTAGAGTAATTGAGTTTACATGATATTATTTGATATTAAATGCGGATCATAGATAATTTATCATGAGTTGTGACACATCGAGATGCATTGACCCAAAAGGATCAGAAATTATTATGGACTATCCAGTGTTAAGAAGCATTTGAGAAGCTAAAAGATATGTTGATCAGTAATTCCATCTATTTTTTCCTTTATAGGGATTTCATTTTGATATTGTATATATCACTTATCATCATTTATTTGTTCATTTTGTGATGATGTATATATTTTTTATACCTTTTAGGTATATTTAGTTACATACTCATAAGAATCACAATTCCACCCCTGATCTCGAGTTGGTTTCAGTTTTATTTTCTATTATTTTGTGGAGAAATAACATAATCGGTAAGATTTTTTTATTTTTTATTATAATATCTCAAGTTATTTGTTCAACCAGTGTGAGATAAACTTCCTCAAACATCCATGTATGGAATCCATACAAGAATAATACCTCAAGATTTCATAGAGTCTAATCATGGGAATGTTTTTAGCTGATGTGCAGATCCAAATATCGTAGAGTTTTGTCATGCATGAAATAATAAATTCATATAGAGTAACATATGGATTATATGAGATTCATTTTGATATTGGAGAGGCTGGATGAATTGATAGTATATTCTAGATTATATTGTACTCATTTTTTGTGAATTAAGTGGAGGATTTTGAGTTTGGAGATTCTGAAGAGTAGATATTAGGATTTCATGTTTTTTATGTGATTCCCATGAATGTTGGACTGAGGATTGAAAACACTAATTGTTTTATTTTGGAATTATTTTTGTTCCTTTGGTATTTCATGAGATGGTTCTCTAGGAGTTCCAATGTTTTTATTTGGTTGTACAACCTGGGGTGAAAATGATTTACCAATATTTGAGTTGTCATATTTAGTGGCTTAGTTTTAAGTATGATGTTGCATTGATTTTTTATGGTTGTTCTATAGAAATATGAATACTAAACACTGTGTTCTTGATGATTCAATCCCCCAATATATTATCACCAATGAAATTTTGTGGAAATATCGATAGAAAACAATACCTTTTTACTTCATGATCAAGAGACTATAATTATATATGGGTCATAGTGGACTTTTGATGAAATAATTTAACATTATAACAATCAAATTGTATATATCATGGTAGTTTTGTAGAATAATCGAGAGGATGTTTTTTTACTCCATGGAGTCCTATGAATGATCATATTTGATCAAGATTATCTATTGGACTATAGAGTCTAGTGAGTTCTCTATAATGGTTATTTTTTATCATTTATTCAATAGAATTTGTTTTCATCCATATATTTATTGTTATATAAAGAAAACAATACTAACTCTTGAAGATATGTAGTTCTCTTTTTTCATGGATTATAGAGAATCATGGATGAGGTACCTTCAGATGGTTGCGTTTTTTACAATAATTGTTCTCACCACAACATTAGTATGGGTCTATTTGATTATTTTAATGGATGATATTTCTATTATACATTGTAAAAATCATGGTATTCAAAGACATAAATTCATATGCCAGAACAAGTATTGGATATAAAAAATATGGTTCTTGTAATTCATTAGAGTATGAAGGAAGCATAATATCATCGAAAATAGTATGCTGACCATATGAGGGTACCTCTATAGATTTACATTAGAGATCATGTTCCATTAAAGGTGACTCGTTATCATGAGAAGAAATGTCCAGTTCACAGAAGTATGATTTCTCCTATTCATTGTTATAAATTTAATGGTGTTTGATATTTTTGGAACTATGGATTATTAGATAACACTATCCCCAAATATTAGATAATGAAAAGATGTTTTTCATGTGTAGAAGTTGTATCATTATCTTTATGATTAATATGATGTCATATATTTGGCCGGGACCAATTTAAATGATGATGTGAACTTCAAGGAGTATCTAGCTTAAATTTAGGACCACCTTGTGAATATGTTGAACCAATGTTTTTCCCGATCATTGTTTCTTGTTGAAACATGTTTGTATAGAAGATATTACCTTATAACATGATTAACAGGTGCACATTTGGAACCCTAAGTTGTTTATGTTTATACCATATCATGTAACATTATTCTCTTATTGATGTTTCCCTTTATGGTAATTAATATTTGTATTTCTTATTTCTTGTTGTGGATTTACTATATTTTGATAGTTATATCCTACAAGAGAGTAGTTAGGAGATAGTTTTTATTCAATATCCTTTGACTTGTTTCCTAAGAGAGAGGTGGAAGAGCTCATAATATTGTGAGATCATTAAGAGTAATATCATAGTGTTTCCATTGAAATTAACCCTTTTAATTTCTTCTTAATTTTTCGTTTTGGGTTCATTATGGTCATAATTTTTTGATTGGTATCATATTTAAGGGTCTACGCTATTAAATTTCACCCTTTTTTGGTTTTATATGATTTTAGTTATCATAAGTGTCTTTTCATGATTCTAGATGGGTTGGTTTGCAAAAATATGGGAGCTGGGAGAATACACAACATGTCATAATTCTATATCATGTATTCGATTTTCATTTCATGATAGAGTTTTTCATGACATGCTTTACAATATGTATTTATTCATGATTATATTTTTCAAGGAGAAGATATTTTTTATCAGATATGAATCTAAAAATTTAAATGAGGTGTATGTTTTATACATTTTGTAAGCCCCATATGCAACGTATCTCTAAATACATAATCTTCTCCTGTTTTATCCAACCCTAATGGTATTTATATCCATCTAGTTGATCCTATATCATTTATTAAAAAAAATATATATTTCATCGATGGTGATCAATCCTTGGATTTCTGTCATTGATTTGTGGTGATCCAAGGTACATTAAGCCTCAATTTTCTTATAGATTATTCATGATTTGTATTACCTCAATCTATTTATTATTTTCAATCTATGATTATTCAAATCTCATGAATTTAATGGTGATTATATTTGTTATGGGTTGCTGAGTATGTATCACTGAATCCTTGGATGGGTGAATAATCGTGAGGGAGAGGTGATCTGGATCTTTAATGTTGGTCCATTAAAGTTAGATGAACGTAGATTCATTTAATATATGGGATTAATTTCTTATATTTTTTTCACATGAAATATTAAATTTATCTAAATTTACCATTTTTAATGGTATTGAAGTTATCCTAATAATATTTAACAAAATTAAATGATTTGTTTTAGATCACCTATTAACCATGTGTTTATTTGGTAATGTGGTAGTTGTTTTTCTCTTGATATTCCTAAAACTATGATATCTATCATATTATTTGTTATCATGTTACTATGATCATATTTAAATTTGGAATTATCAAATAATGTAATTACCAAATTTATATATTATTGATTGATAGAATAAATTATGAAGAGTATTGCTTGTAATCTGATTGTTTATAACACTTGATTATAATAAAATTTATACAATGTGAATGGTTAATTGAAACTGATATTCTATATGATTAATGGAATTTATAATTATTGTGAAAAAATATTATGATTATTTGTAATAATTAATAAAAATTCATTAAATTTATAATTTTAATTTTGTATGATTTTTGAAATAGGAATAAATACTAAGAGAGTGTTCATATTTTTATATATTGTTTTATAGTTATTACATAGATTAATAGTAGTTTGATGTTGTTTATAACGAATAATCTAACTCATCATGTATTATGAATTGATACTTTGACAAAGATAATATTTTGGTCATGTGTTTCCTATTTTCATGAAATTTCCATGTGGATTTTTTTTGGAGTAGTGACATATTGTTTAAGTTTGATGTTTGGATGCCATATTTTCGGGCCTAGAGTTCCTATTTATTATGATTTTCCCTTTTTATTTTTTAGGATATTAGGATATGCTCACTATGATATGAGCCTATTATAGAGGATCCTGGGATACCTGATGCGATGGGTGCATGGAGTCCTGTGTGAGGTTGAAGTGGTCGACCCCTTTGATGGGGAGGTGCATTAGAATATGAATGAGGGTTTTAGGGAAGGAAGTAAAGATTATATAATGAGTTAAATATGGGTATACCCATTATTTTTATGCTTAGAGTTGGGATTCCTTATAGTGAATATGTTTTCTAGTTGATCGATGAGTTTTTTCATCTCTATTCCATTCCCCAATGATTGAGGAAGCTAGGTGTTATTGGATGCGTGTTTCTTCTTGGTTTTATTGATGGATTATATTCATAGAGTGTCGAGTTTATAAAGTGTTGATAATAATGAAAAAATAATTCTTAACCAAGTGGGTGGTTTAAGTAGGGATACAAATGCTAAAATGATGTTAATCATATAATATCATGGAATCAGTTTGGTTGGTTCCTCGAAGGCATAGACATAAACTTATGATTAATATAATTTAGTGTAATTTAATTTAATATAGAATAATATTAATGGTTATGTAATGGTTAATGGAATAAATAATATAATGAAATGGGAAAATTAAAAAATTAATATAATTTTTCTCATTAAATTTTTGTGTTCTTATAGGATATATAGTCATAGTAGTGTAATATGGAAGTCTGAGTGACACTATATACAGTTGATTCAAGGACTAGTTTACAACAATAGGGATGTTTTGAGATATACTCTATCATTTTTATTTATTGATTACATATGAAATCAATATAATGGCATTTATGGAAACTAAATCATAGTGAACTATGGGA
This sequence comes from Viscum album, assembly GCA_963277665.1. Classification (NCBI taxonomy): domain Eukaryota; kingdom Viridiplantae; phylum Streptophyta; class Magnoliopsida; order Santalales; family Viscaceae; genus Viscum; species Viscum album. The sequence continues at coordinate 1,725,460,447 of OY728119.1, read as the reverse complement.
TGCTGTTTTCCCCAACATCCCAGGGGGAGGATAGATGACTTACTACCCCCTATAGCCCCACTCTCTTCTCTTGGTAGTTAATTGTTTTAGTTTGAATTTTTGTAAGATTTACAATATATAAGTATATAGATATTTATTGTATTATGGTTATTTAACACACATATATTACTATATATATATTTTCCAAAAGATTATTATTGACATTATGGGAATAGACTATGAGGATTGAGGGACAATATTAAGTGTATGTGTTATAATGGACTGATGTATAATACCCGGAGATTAATATACATGATACAATATATGGGGGATCCTGATAACTTCATGGTTACAATATAATGTTATGTGATATGTTATGATGTGATGATGTGATGCACGAGGTTAATTTTTTGTTTCCTCGCCCATGTTACCTCGAGTTGTCTGAATTTTCATGATAGATGGACCAGGACCTGTGACGTTTGGGAAGATATGTAAAGAAGTGGTGAATCGAGATTAGGGTACCCTTTATATTTCATTAGAATATTACTTTCTCCCATTTGTGTTTTAAATGGATAGATTTCTCCATGCCGAGGCTAGGTATATTGTATACATGTTTAGGTTATCAGTTTGTTTGATGGCTCTTTATTATGTTTTAGCAGGATATTGTTATGATTTACAAGATAAAAACTGATAATGATCCTTATTATTATAGTTTTATACACACCCTAAAGATATATAACCTCTTTTTAGGTCATCCAATGTAGATTACATATCAGGATAGATATTTCTAGCTCATGGTTCTGTTTTATTTTTTGGGCTATATGGTCTCTTTATTCCATATGATTTTTTTACATGTACATTTACATTAAAAGTTCATAATATTTTGTTTCATTTCATATTTACACTTCAGTTTTGTGTACATATACTACTCAATTTTTTTTTCATGGTGTATTTTTCTTATCTCCCTCTTCTGTATGTTTCTTTATGAGGGTGATGCCTCCCATATTCATGTTTATTGGACCCTTTGTGTTAGTTTCCAACATGGGGCCTACTAGAGGAATGAATCTGAAATTAATTATATCCTAACCCTCATTGAGGTATATTTTTAGGGAGAGGTTCAGGAAGAGATATTGCCGTATTTTTTAAAATAAAACCTAAATTACATAGTTAAGATCTTTTTATGAAGGTAAAAAACCAAAATAAAAAATGTTAAAGTATAATGTCAAATTAAAAAAATTATATTTATAATCAATGCATAAAATTATATTTGATTATTTTTTGAAATATGTATATATTAAAATATGTTATCTAGATAATATTGAGTGATATACCATTAAATAGTGTAATGATATCCTTTAAAAATGATGTTTATGAACAAAAGATACTTTTTCAACAATTATAATAGGGCCACTATTGAACAACATAATAACCCAAATATCCCTTAAATTTTCATCTTGGAACACCATAATTGCTTCCCTCTTATAACCCTATACGTAATCCTTTATCTAATGTTCATAATTAATAATCATGAGGAATCAATGTTCATGTATATTTTTTTGGGGGAAAATTCAAGATCAGGACATACGTATTACTTCTTCTTAACTGGACTATTATTAAAAGCTTATCTACAAATAATGTAATGATATAATTATGATATTAATACTAATAAGTTATTATTTTACAGGAAAACCCATTATTTAGTCAACTCCATCCATTATTATTTACTTAAATCATATATAGTGCTTATGTGTCATGTACCACCTCCCTGAATCGATGTCTTCTATTTTGCATATCGCATCCCATGTTCTCATTTATTTAGGTTATTGATAAATATATATTATATAAATAATACAACTATTATTTTATGTTTATAAACTATATTATACCTTCTTACCATCCAATAATTCTATAAATTAAAATATTAACTCTCATTTAGGAGAAGAATCGCCTCTATGAAGTAACATAACTCATTTTCTCTATAGTTTCATTCCAAATTATTTTACGACATTAAATAATCCTCACCAAATAATATGTATCTAAATAAAATCACCATAATCCAGTAATAATTATATTACATCAATGATAAACAACTTTTATAATCATAATCGTCCATTGATTGTTGTATGTTGATGTTTGGTTTGGTCTAACCCCACACAAGAAGAATCAAATAAAACACTAAATCAGATGAAATGATAACATAATTATTTTTGGTATTATAATTTAATAATAAAATAATTATTTTTAGTGTTTCTATAAATTTCATACAAATTAATTTACATATTATTAAAATATGAACATTCTTTTTAAAAATTATCAAAATAGGTTGAAAATAATTCCACTTTCTTGGATCATATCAATATAACTAGTGCAATAAAATAAGATACTTTTAAATCAAAAAATATATATAATCTAGTAAAATTTTATTTCTCGGAGTGGTACAAAATTTGCGATGAATATATAAAAAAATTTCAATTATTAGAAGTTTTCATAATGAGCAAGATTTCTCATAGAAGACATTATAATTAAAAGAAAATATTTAATAATTAATTTAGTGAATAATTATAATTAATCATGGAAAAACGGGTATATGAATGAATAGTGATTCTAAATTGGTGATTATGATATTAATTTTTTCTATATAGGAGGTCTGATCTGTTCCAAATAATTATTAATAATGATAGGGAATATTTGCCTCAAATTTATATTTCTTGGGGAATGTGGTTGTTATAAACAAAATATTATTTTAAATTTCATACCTAATACCCATTTGATATTTTATATCATTAATCATCCATATTCATGGAATTTATCATTTTATTTAAATTATTTCAATTAAATTTGTTTTTATTATAATGTTATCTAACCCTTCATGACACCCAAAAATACTAAATTTGTAATGTAATGTGTGTGTGCTTTTATTGTATGATAAATTCTTTTCAAGATAATAGGAAGTGGATTGGATTATTGAATCTTTTTTCCTAGGGGTAATCACTATTATAAAATGTTGGTTGTGCATCAACCTTGTCTCCACTTATTTCATTATGAGTACTACAAACACTACATGTCTATAGAAACACACAAATGAGATTTTGTTGGGATATTTCACATGTTTGTTGCACTGATTGAAGAATGATATTTTTACGATTTCTTCAGTTAAAATCCAATGATTTAAATGAAACTCAATTAATGGCATCTATTTATAACAAATGACCTTTTCATTTCTCTCTCCACCACAATATCATTATTATTTTTAAATGTTTCATCCTATTACATTTAGAATAATCCTTAATTTTTATGTTTATTTTCAAAATATTTTACATGATATAAACATTATTTATCTGAATTTTGAAATATTTTTCTTCGTATACACCTCACATTGATTTCTGCGATTCTATTTTTACATCAATATGTAATATATTCATATGGGAATCTTACAAAATTCCTTATAAACAAATACAATGAATGCATTTAACACAATTATCAATGGGTATGGCCAATTATAGATATCCTCTCAACACATCGATATGTCTCTTGAAAAAGAACACCCCTAATCATTGGAATATTCCTTACCTATTTATAAAGGATTCCTTAGACAGAATACCTAATGTATGTTTGGGTCGTCTAATTCTATATATTCCATTAATATGATATCAATAATTTGTTTCTATTTTTTATTTGTTGATTTGGATTTAGTTTTTTGTCACATTCATGAGATAATAAAATTATTGTAAAATTTTATTTCATATTATATATTTTTATTTAGATATATCTTATTTGATAGATTCTATTAAATTAAACTCCTTTATATGCCTCTAAACAAACACATATTTTTCATTACATTACCTAGGAAACCTATAAGAGAACATTGTGAAAGTTTCAAGGATCTACTATATGGGGTATTAATTTTTTCATATTTTTGATTTATTATATTATTTTCTATTATTTAAAATTATATGAATTAATGTATCAAATATTTATATACTACTAAATTTTTATATTCTCTTGATATCTTGTATACTATGATTATAATTTACTATAACTACCAAATTAATGTTACGATAGACTAGGTTGTTACATCAAATGTCAAATGATTAAAAGTACAATGAGAGAGACACTCTCTCTATATTGTTAAATGGAATGGTTTTTCACTTATATGGGTGATGGAATTATAAAAATGGATGATAATTTAAAAAAACTGAAAATTTAATAGATTAATCATATATAATAGATTATTAATTCCTAGATTGTATAGACAATTAATTATACTCCAAATTATATATAAATTTTCATTTATATATATAAAAAACACATAATTTTAATAATAAAAGAAAAAAAATATTCTCAAAAAATGATCGATAAATATAATTTTTTATTTCATATGGAATATAATAATAGTTTTCTATTTATACTACTTATCTGCATGTAATTTCTAGATTATATATATGAAACTATATTGAAATAATATTTTATCTCTTAACAAAACTATGATCAATATCATCCTTCATAAATTCCATGTTATCTCTTTGTTAGTGATATTATATAAAAATGTGTGACTCACATGCATTATTTAATATCCTTGATTTGGTAGTTGTGACATTTCATTCAATAACATTCAAATTTTGGGATTCTGGATGCTTCAAATTGGGAACACATAATAGTGGTTGAAACATATTTCTAACTAAATTATACGTCATAACATTTAATGTTATCTACATAATTCCAAAAAAATAATTCCATAAAATATAATATCAAAATATTATTGGGTGATCCTAATGTCTTATATGTTTTAATCCTTAAAATTTAATTAATATTGACCCACCAAAATTGAAAAATTTATGAACTGTATTCTTTTAGTGATAAACAATAAATATTATATTATGTAATGAGTTTTCTATTTCATTCTTCTAATAAATAGGTAATCTATGTAGGGGGTCATCCCAATAACAAAAATGTATAAATAATCAAAATTTGAGAAAAAGTATTTTTACAGAAATCTATGATATGTATTAAATAATATCAACCTTATAGTATCCTTCAAAATTTATTCCAATATTGGTGTCGTAGAAATAAAATGAAAAAAACAAGTTATCCATTGACCCCCAATAGGAACCCAATTATGGAATAAGATACTGTAATATGATCAAGTCTCACACATCACATTCTTACCCGAAACAGGAAAATGTAATGTCTATATTGAAATAAACAGTGGCATATACATGATCAAGATGGTAATGATTTTAAAAATACTGAAATATAGATATTTATTACATGATTTACCTCACAATAATACCACTAATGGGAAGAAATTTTATAATTATATAATCTTTAGGTAAGGTGGTAAACCTAATACAAGAGAAAATATATCCCCAATAATGAAACATGCAACAAATATTTTATAAAAAGTGCATAAAATCATATTTAAATTTCGGGAACATCAATAAATTCAATAGTCTTCCAAATTGGGGAACAGTTTATAATGATGATTAGGATTAATTGATATAGTCTTATAACAAATCATGGATTTAAAAGTAAATTGAAATTTATAATACATTCTTTTAATTAAATAGTTATATTTCACATAAAAATAATTTTCAATTTTTTATTATTTGAATTTTGAAAAATCGACATACATGGTTGTGATTGGTAAGTTATTTAGAGTTTCATAAGACCAGCTTAATTTTTATTGAATTATGACGTACCCTTATGATTATTAATGTTACCATTATGAATGGTAACATACCCTTAGGAATAGTAACCTATCCTATGATATTATACATATATGATTTAATTGAATTTATGATATACCCATTTCATGGAATAAGTAAACAAATGGTTTACATTTTTAATTTTTTTAATAAAATATTATTTTACATAAAAATTAAATTAATCATATATATTTAAATATTTTCGAAATTTTGAGTACATTTTTGAAATCTAGATGTCAAAAGAAAGTTACGGTGTGTTTTTGAATATTTTCTCAAATACATGAAAATTTAATGAATAGTGAAATATAATAAAATGTCGTATATTTATTTTCAATTAAATAAACTATGTTTTTACATTGTTGATGATGTAAGAACACCTGGTTAGAACTCAAATACTCTATTTTATATTTTTTCACAATAACTAATATTATTGAAAGACATTAGAAATAATTTTAAACAAATGTCTAAAATAATGTAAAACTCATCCTCTCAAACACTATAAATTCCTCCCACTCCCCCATCTTCATCCCACATCTCTCATGCCATGTTCCATGAAAAAATTTATTCCAAATACTCCTCTAAATCCCCTTTGTTATGTCCAAGATCTTCTAGTCTCACCAAAATGCCAAAACCAAGGACCTTAATATTGTTCTCAAGAAGAGGATATCAATAGGTAATCATGGTCTTTTGTTTTCTTTTGTTTTCTTCACATTTTATATTCTAATATTCTTATTTCCTTACCACCCCTTATCCATATGGAATGAATGATCCATTATATTATCTATTCTTTATTTCATCATGTTTATAGAGGTTTCACTATTATATTTCATCACCTCTATCTATTATTCAAGAATCTAAAACATCATCCATGATGTATAGATTTACCAAAATTGTAGAGGATGTGATTTAAATTTATTTAATTCATACAAGAATTCCCATGAAACTATTTATAGGGATGAACCAGATTCTAATTTATTTATTTGATCATATATTAGGTTGTGTAATCATTTTTTATCTATGTTAGTAATTTATAAAATAGTATGAATTCATTATGATTTAATAATCGCCAAAATGATATAAAAATATCAATAATCTTTTAATTAATGAATCATACACATATGATAATTCAAAATTATTAACGATATAATTTATTGATCAAGAATTATGTAAATAACATTCCATTAAAATTAAGTATTTTCACTACCAATCGACAAGAATATCCGCTACGAACTACTCTTTGAAACAATGTAATGCACACATTGAAACAATGGAATCAAGAAATCATTATTTATGAATTGGTGGAATGCGGCTATAAAATGATCATGAAAGGTTTTATAAGTAATAATATGTCTCTGAAAAGTATTAATAACCCTATTTAAACCATCATACAAAATGCTTAAACACATTTTAGGGAATTCAAACCCAAGGTAAGGTATCCTCTCTTTCTCAATTATATTCAAGAATCACCCCTATGATGTATGTTTTTCTAACTCCACTATAATAACATTATGATATATTAATTATGAGATACCCCATTTATATGTCATTAATCCCTCCCATGTAAATCAATTTCCAAGACAAAACTTCGTAAGGGGATTTTTAACCCAGTTTCCCTTCATTGGGTTATCCTTCTCCTTTAATGGTTATATTGTATTGATATTATTTTCTTAATGAATATTTGTTTATATTATTTTTATTTATGTTTATTTATAGTGTATAAAATTTCTCATATCATTATATTAATTATAAGAAATGTTATATTTTAATTGTATATTCCTTTTGAAATCCATTTAAAAATCTTTTTAATAAAATTTAAAAAGGTTGTTTTTTATATATATGGAATGATTGGAATCTATGAATATGATGATACTTTATTAGAATTTTCTGTTCCATGGCCACAGTTTATGTGGTTATAACCCTGTTATAGCTCTTTATATGATGGGTTGATCCCCATTTTAGTTTATGATATGTTGGATTGAGCCAATTATAGCACAAGATGTGATGATTGAGCCCCATAATACCTCTCCAATTAATTAGGTACTCTAGATATGGAAATTGACCAATTTTTTAATTTATTTTCAAGGGTTTTTATATGAGTGATATGGTAAATATGTCCAATGTAAGTACATGATGTTTTCATTACGGTTAACTTTTTTTTGGAAATGGGTTTTATTGATTTTTATGTTATCACTTAACTAAATGTTTCATTCATTACATCCATTAGTAAGCATTTTGTGCACAACCCATGTTTTTAAATTTTTCTCATAGGAAATAAGGATGTGTAAGAGAAATAAGAAGTCAATTTAAATGATAGATGTTTTTTTTCAAAGAGATTATGTTTTATTTGAATAGTTTTATATTTTGAAGCAATGGATATTGTTTTAATAGTATCTACATATATGCTTTTGAGATGTTATGTATGTTTTATGTCCGAATTACAGAAAAATATTAACCTAAAATATACACAGTGTGTATTAATATATGATTCTTTCTAAAATTCATGATTATGTAACGCTTTAAGGTGGGGTCCATATAGTTGGTATCAAAGGATGGTGTAAATAGTTTTAGGGGTTCAAATGATGTTATGAAAATAACTGAAATCATTTTTACTATATGGTTAATTTGAAATGTTATATAATTTAAATATTACCATGTTTCCCCATCAATTATATGTTTGTTTATAATGTTTTTTCAACAAAATAAATAGTGATGCTGATGTAGGGAGGCACCAAGAGGTCGATGTCTATCCAAATTTAAATCCTCAAATTGTATGAATAACAACCGAGTAGTTTGAGATGAAAATTATGTAGTTAAATCAATATTTAAGTGGTGATGGTATCCATTATGGATTGAAAAATGATATACCATAGATAAACATGTAATATTTGGAACATTTTATGAGGAAACACCCTCAAGAATTCAATGGAACTGGAGATCTAGTGATAGCTGAAAGGTGGATCAATTCATTGGAAGAGATAATTGATATAATGGGATGTTCATATCATCAAAATGTAATATTAGAAATTTATATTTTGGAAGTTGTACCTGATAAATGGTTATATATTGTTATGAATACAAGAGAAATAGATGACCTTGACCTTCTAGAATGGAATGATTTTAAGATTATTTTTCTGAAATATATTTTTACTAAAACATTTCATCTTAAATGGAAAAAAAATAATTGAACTGAAGTAGAAAGATTATGATACTATGGAATCATAAAAATCCAATTTTATAAAACCTTCAAGGTATGTATCATATTCTAATAATGAGTTTTATATAAAATTAATAGGCTTTACTGTGGTTTGAAACTATATTTACAGAGAGCTTTGGCTTCATGATAGTTTAAAAACTATGAGAAAATTGTTCATTGTGATTAAAAAGTTTATATGGAGTTTTTTAACACATATGTTCCACATTATGATAATAATTAGAATTTTTCAGGTTGGCAGACACTGCAGAAGTATTTCTTAATGAAATCTAAAGGTAAAAAAATCAATTTCCCTTCTTGTGAGAAGTGTGGTAAAAGGAATGTAGGTGAGTGTGTTGTAACCTCTGGGAAATGCTACTGATGTTGAATGTTTGGACACATGTCTCATGATTGGACGGAAATTGATCGTTAAATTAATGAGAATACAATTGTGACATTCTTTAACTATAAAGAATTCGGTAATTTTGATGATGTTTATTTAAAGATGGTCACTCAGGCAGGGAAACAGTATGATTGGAAGCACATGATTGTTGTAAAATCCTTTGCAGCCACATTAGTAGATGTCAAGCCTTAAAATGGGGTTGTATTGGGTAAATTTAGATTTCTCGTATATTTTTCAAATGTGTTGACTGATTAGGGTATACACATGTTTTTATTTTTGAAAACATTTTAGGAAAATTGGGAAATCTACCTCATGAAATTAATCTAGAAATTATGGTGATAACACTTGGAGGAAATATTATGGAAAAAATAATTTATAAGAATAAAGTTGTCTTTTTATATGGATAGAGTTTACCTTAAAACCATTTCGATTTTGCTATGGTAGAGTTCTTTGTTATTATAGGTATGGAATGGATTTCTTTTTATCACTCTAAGATAGATTTTAGAGAAAAGGAAGTAGTTGTTTCAGAATTATTTTTTGTTTTTGTTGAATAATAAACCCAAACCGATAATGAAATTTCAAGAAGCAAAGAAACAGATAAAATATTGAAATTAATGTTATCATTATGATTTTGTTGATGATAAGGGAACTATATTTATTAATGATTTAGAAGAGGTAAATGAATGAATGTATGTTTATCTTGATTATTTTACTAGTGTTATTCCTGGTCAAGATGTTGTGTTTACCATTAACATATTTACTGATGTTAATACTATTTCTAAACCCCTTATCTAATCGATCAAATAGAACTTCTAGAATTCAAAAATTAGTTGTATGAATTATTAAATAAACTATTTATCTGACCTAGAACATCACTATGGGTTACTTCTGTCTTATTTTTTTAGAAGAAAAATATTTCAATGAGAATTTTCATTTTTTAAAGAATCATGAATAAAATAACTGTTAAAAAATATTATTTCCCTCATATCGATGATTTGATTGATCTTTTCTAGGGAGAACAATAATTTTAATAGGATTAACAATGGTCGAGGTTCCATAAGTTGAAATTAAAGGATGCTGATATACCAAAGACTGCATTCAATACTAGATATGGTCATTATGAATTTTTAGTTATTACTTTTAGGTTATCTAATTCCCCTACTATATTCATGGATCGTATAAATAAAATATTTCAAGAGTTATTGAATATGTTTTTTGTCGTATTTATTAATATTATTATAGTATTTTCTAAAAGAAAATAGGAGCATGAAAAACACCCTAGTTTTGTTTTTCAATAACTAAAAGAAAAGAAAATGTATGTAAAATTAATCAAATTTGATTTTTGGTGGAAACAGATTTCTTTTCTAGGGAACATTGTAAATAATGATGAAATAACAGCTGATCTTGCCAAAAAAATAGTGGTTGGTGAATGTCCAAGAACAATAAATGATACATAGATTCATAGTTTTATTTGATTTAAATGTTTATTACCAATTTTTTGTTCAAAACAAGAACAATTATCTAGCTTGATAACTATGTTAACAGAAAAAGGGGTTAAATTTGTTCGGATATAAGAATTTGATGTTTTTTTGGGAAATGAAAAGAATATGGGTGAGTTATCTCGTTATGACTCTACCTTCCAGAAATGTTAAATTTTTCACCTATATTGATGCTTATTTGAAGGGAATAGGTTGTGTTCTTATTCATAATGATCAGGTAATTTTTTATGATTAATTTCAGTTGAAACTTTGTGAGTTATGTTACCCTACATAGGATCTGGAATTATCAATTTTGGTCTTTACATTAAAAATTTGCAGTCATTATATATAGGGATACAAATGTGAAATATATAATGACCATAAATGTTTTAATAAATTATTCACTCTGATGGAATTAATCCTTAGATAGAAAAGATGGATATAACTAATCAAGTATAATGATTTCATGATTCATTTACATCATGGGAATGAAAACAGTATGGCTGATGCATTAAGCCAATAATGTAATGCAACATTAACCGTGATATATTAAAAGTATGATCATTTTGTAAATGATTTGATGAATTTTGGCATATAAGTTATTGGTCCATGAAATAAATCTATTTTTTTAGGTTTTAGTGCATACATCTTTGTTAGACATAATTACTCAAGTGCAGAAAGAATATCGTGATCTACTGAGAAAGGTAGACATGTTTAAAATGGTTTAAAATAGAGTAACAGTAACCTAAGGGGATGATTTATCCTTTTCTAGTGGTAGAGTGGAAATGGAAAAATATATCCATATACATCATTGTTGGATTACTAAAGACATTTCAATGTAACAATGATTTTTTTTTATTTTTAATCGTTGGAAAAAATCATCACATTTTCATTCAATTCGAGATACAACATACTTGGATCAGCTATATCAAATTTACCTCAATGATATTTTTCAGGTTATAGGGGGTTCCTATTTTCATTATATTTGAATGGGATCCCAGTATAACTTATAATTTTTAGAAAGGACATCAAAAATTCATTGGTATTTGAATTAAATTTCAGTACACCTTTTCATCCACAAACAGATGGGTAGTCTTAACGGACGATTTAATAAATGGATGATATTCTTCGATCTTGATCAATAGAGTACCAGGGAATTTGGGATCAAAATATTTCAATATTTGAGTTTTCATATAATAATTGTTATCATTCCAGTATACATATAGAACATTTTGAGGCATTGTATGGGAAGAGGGTATAGACTCTAGTATTTTGGGATAATGTAAGTTAAATAATATTGATGGTCCCAAAATTAGTAGAGGATGGGTCTAAGCAATTGATGTTGATCTAGTGATACACGATGAAAACACAGAGCATAAAGATATTTTTTGTAGATATTTGGTGGAAAGGCTTTTATTTTGAGTTAGGGGATCATGTTGGTCTTATAATCTCACCGTGAAAATGTGTTATTCTTTTTGGTTAGAAAGGAAAGCTATGCCCATGATTAATTTGACATTATAAAATCATAGAAAATGTTATACTAGTCACATAAAATGTATATTTTCATTTGATATTATCTCTAATACATAATGTTTTTCATGTTTCGATGTTGAGAATTTATGAGCAAGATTAATCTCATGTTTTGGGGTAGGATTATTTCAGCTAGAATAGAACCTTTCTTAGAAAGAGAGATCTGTTCAAATTCTTGATCGTAGAGACAATGTAATTTGGAATAAGGCAATACATAGGGATGTTTTTTTTGGAGATACCACATGGTAAAAAATCAAGATGGTAATTTAAAAATTATATGAGGAAAAGGTACCCTCACTTATTTAATAAGTTAATAAAATTGCGAGGATGAAATTTATAGATTGTGGGGATAATATAACACCCAATTTTTTTAATTGTAAATTGAAATTCATGAAAATGTGTTTTATGTAGATAGGTAAATTTACCACTAATTAAATTTTGTCTGCTTCTATGAGTTGAATTTTGAGAAACAGACTTACACAGTTGTGATCAATATGTTATTTAAAGTCTCATAAGACTAACATAATTTTTGGTAAATAATAAAATACAGTTATGAATAGTACGATTACCTTTAAGGATTGTAACAAAACCTTATGTGTAGTAAACTCACCAATGATACTATATAATTAATATTTATTTTACAATATGATATACCCATATCTTGGAATATGTAAATAAATGTTTTATAATTGTTATTTATGGAATAAAATATTATATTACTACAAAATAAATTCTTAATATTTAGAAAAATATTTTCAAAAAATGGAATCAGTTTTTGAAATCTACATGTCGAGAAAATGGATAGGGTAATTTTTGGAATTTTTCTGTAATACATGAATTATTATGAATAGTGAAATACAATAAAATACTGTACAATTAAATTTTCTGTTTAATACACTATTTGTTTACATGATGACTGATTAATCACACTTGGTTAGAACTCACATGATATCATTACTATATTTTAAAATCATTAAAAATATTCTTAGTCTTCAGAAATATTATTTTAATAATGACTATAATAATATAAAACTTCTCCTCTCATCCACTATAATGACCACCCACTCCCCCATCATTACCCCTAACCTCTCCAGCCTTGAGAATTTCCAAATTTATTCCAAATACTCCTCTCAAGCCCCTTCCAGACGTCTATCTCCTTTTGGTCTCACCAAAATTCAAAAACCAACAGCATTAAGAAGGATCTAATGGAGAAGAGATCAAGAGGTAAACATCCTCTTTTTTTCCTTCCTTTCTTTTAATTTTAATTTCTATTCATCTTATTTCCTCACCTCCCCTCATTTAAGAGGAATAAATGACAAAATATCAAAATTTTATTTATTTAATCATGTTTATGTAATATTCACCATTACACTTTTTCTCATCTCCCACTTATTCTAGAAATTAAAACATTGTTCGTGATATGTTGATTTACCAACACCATGGACGATATGATTTCAATATATTTTACATCATTAATGTCTACTGATGAAATAATTTTTATGGGTAAAACATATTATAATTTATGTATTATATTTTATATAATGTTTTGGACTCATTTTGTACCTAGGTAATTAGTAAATAAAACAAAATGAGTTCACTATGATCGAAGAATCCCCAAAATTACATAATCAAATATCAATAATACTTTGACTTATGATTCATCATCAAGATACAATTAAAAATCATTAAATGTATAGTCTAAGGTTCTATAAATATTTAAATACAATTCCATTTTAATATTGTATTTTCACTTCCAATACACATGAATATCAACTACATACCGGTCATGGAAACCGTGTAATGCACGCACCCAAAACAATGGAATTAATAAAATAATAATAATGTATGGGTAGAATGATGTCATAAAATGAACATGAAAGGCTCTATATGCATTAATATGTTTCTATAAAATATTAATAACACTATGTCATCCTTCATAAAAGAGTAGTAATCACATTTTATGGAAGTCGAACCAGAGGTAAGGGATCCTCTCATTCTCAATTTTATTCGAGAATCACCCCTATGTTATGCTCTTTAATTTTGAATTCCTAATGATGGTGTATGTTTTTTCACCTCCCACATACAAAATATATAATATATTAACTATGAGATACCACATTTATATATCATTAATCCCTCCCATGTAAATCCATTATCATTCCGAAACATCGTAATGGAATTGGTAACCAATCTTTAATTATTTGGGTTAACCTTCCCCTTGTTAATCATGTTGTATTGAGTTTATTTTTGTGATGAATTTTATTATATTATGTTGTATAATGTATTTTTATAGTGTATAAATATATCCATTTATTTCTATTAATTCTGAATCTAGTTATATTTGTTTAGGAATTTCATTTTAAAATCCTTTTAAAAGTATCTTTAATGAAATTAAAACGGATTATATATAAAAAAAATATATATATATAGAATGAGTGGTTTCTCCTGATTTCAGGATACTTTATAACCATGTTATATTCCTTGTACATTTTTTTATGTTGGTTTTAGCACATTATAGATCAATATATGATGGTTTGAGACAAATTATAACTCATGATATGTTTGTTTGAGCCCATTATAGATCAAGATATGACGGGTGGGCCCCATTATTACTCCCCAATCCATTAGGTAATCCATAGATATAATTTAACCATATTGTTATTCAATGTGTAAGGGTGAAGAAACCATGATATGATAAATATATCCTATGAAAACTATATGA
This sequence comes from Viscum album, assembly GCA_963277665.1. NCBI lineage: Eukaryota > Viridiplantae > Streptophyta > Magnoliopsida > Santalales > Viscaceae > Viscum > Viscum album. Next base: position 1,725,445,440 of record OY728119.1, on the reverse strand, counting down.
TTATTTCATCCACATTGAAGAGTTTCTATGAAATGGGTTTTATTGTTATTTATGTTGTCTCTTGACTAATGATTTCATTCCTAACATATCATACTATGATTATTGTGCTCATCCCATGTTTTTAAATGTTTTTCATAGTTTATAAGTATGTGTATGAGAAATAAAGAATGAAATTTAAATTTTATGAATTCTGGTTAATTATATGATGATTAATTTGAAAAGTATTATATTTTCAAGAAATTGATATTGTTTTAATAATATCCAAATATATTATTATGATATGTTATTTATGTTTTATTTCTTCATTAACTAAATCTATATAACTAAAAATATCCTTAATGTGTATAATGTATAATGTACAATATTACGTAATGATTTATGGTCAGGTCCGTATATTTTTTCATTCATTATATAAGTTTATTATAGGCATTAGATCAAATAAAATTGAGTAATGACCCCTTAACTACCAATGTGGGGTAACAACATTCATAATGTTGAGTTGTATTCAAGAGGGAATAGATAATTGAGTGGTTATAAAAATGTGTTCCATTTATTGAATTAATTAATTCAATTGTAATCGGAGAAGAAACACATCATTTTATAGACATTTTTATGCATCTCTAGTACAAATTTTCAATAAAAAAACATCTCATTCTTTCATTCTTTGGGAAATTACATTGTTCCTAGTAAATTTTTTCACAAAGAATAAGAATTATACCATGAATGTGTTTTAATAATTAAAACAATGTGATTAAAAAACAGGTAACCAAATCACAGTATCTATTTAAACAGTGATTACTGTTTAAAACAAATAATCACTTATAGCACTATAATGCTGTATGGACCTTTTTTTTGTTACATTACATCAAATTTTTTAATATTTTTTTTGAAAAAATATCACGGATGATATAAGTTTCTTATGGGGATATATAATGATTCCATTATAGTATACGATATTTTCCCCCTTCCCAAGATGTATTCACATCTGGCATAAAAAATGAATTAATTTTCCTACTATAGATGTGACTATTGAACAATATTATACATTATACCTATGTAATTATGTAAATATATATATATATATATATTTGAGTATGGTTATAGAATTTTTTATAAATTATTTTTAGATTACCCAAAATTGGATTTTGATCATGGATTGAGGATGAAATGATTGTATTCTATAATTTTTTGTGATAACATTGATATAGACATAAATTTAATAAAATTATATTTCAATATAGAACATCCGTTATTAAAAATTCATTTCTGTAATTTTAAAATTTTCATACATTATATTTCAATTATATATACTAGTTATTATGCAATATTTGATGTGGTAGGGTGGTGAGAATTTACCTTTTTTATTTTACTAACACCATACACCTCCCATTTAATAGAACATAGATAATATATTCTAGGATTAAGTCATTGGAAGGCCCCAAAAAATTCTGGTTCTGAGGAAATTGTGATAAGATTTGTGATGAATATTCGAAATAGAACTAATAATTTTATATAGATATCAACCAATGCTATTTATGGTTATTATATATCATAGTTTTTATATATGATTTTAATCTATAATTTACATATAATTATTAGCTTATGTGTTATACATTTTTTAATTTTTATTCTATCATTATACATACCTATTATATGTTGTTACCAAAAAATTATCACGAGTTATATTTTTATTTTTTAATTATGTAATATTAAATTTGTATATATTATAATTTTAGAAATCCACAGAAATATTTTTATATTTATCTTATTTTATTTAAATTATAGTCTAGTTTTAGGCTGTGCACCAAATTTTATATGGTTATTCATGATAAACTGAGTGATTTAGAATTATTTATTACATCCCACATGTGGATATATACTCATGTTGTCAAACATGGTTAAATATATAAGTTAAATATTGAGGGATATCTTTTGAAATTTAGTTCATAGTGGTGGTATGAGTTTGTAATTTCAAGGATATAATACCATAATTCCACATTTAAATGATCTTAGTGGAAATTCATGTTTTTGATGTTTTTATATTCATTGGATTTTGGTTTATTGTAAATGATATGAGTTTTACGACACATAATCTATAAATAATTGAGCTAAAGTTGGTTTATTATTTATCATTAATAATTAATAGTATTTTATCATATAGTTCTTCTAGTAATTATAAAAATTAGTGTGTTTTTTAGGATTATATATCTCATAATAAATAATTTTAAATATTTTGTAAAAATTTAATTTTTTAAATGAAAAATTGGTAAGTGATGTATTTAAAATGAATTTGGATAACTAATTATTTTTTACATTTAAATGGGATATAGAGTTAAAATGTTATAATTATTTTTGTTATAAAATTTATATTGGTAATTTGAAATTTAAAATCTATATTTCTACAATTTAGATTTTAATATTTTGAGATTGTATATATTTTTAATTATTTTCCATGGATAATATGATAAAATGTAAAATATCGAAATGTCACCTAAATATAAAAATAATTAAATGTTAGTTCTTATATAAAATATACCATATAAGTTTAATGTTATTTGATATCTTGAAAATTGATGTCTTATTTATATATCTTCTATTATATTATCTTGTATTCAAATTTTATCTTTAAATATTGTTGATTAAATGTTAATCTTAATTATTTTGATATCTAATAGTTAAAGTATAAATTTTTATTTCATATATCTGAATTTTTGATTTAATGATCAATATTTAGTTACAATATTATTGAACATTTTTTCATCATGATACTCTATTATTGAATAAATAATGTCATAAAATATGATTCAAACAAAAAATTGTAATAATTTAAATATTTTAAATTTCAAGTTAAAAACTTCATATTTGTTTTCTTTTGTACTGTATATTTCCAAAATATCCATTGATATAACCAAATCCTACTAAACTGTTTAGTATTATCATATTCGAGTAATCGACCTAAGAGTAACATCTTATGGGATATCTATTGTATTTTAACATAAATCAATGGATATTTTGATGAACATTTGAATGTTATATTTTATTATTTTACACCCTATGTAATTTAATTCATATTATAATGGATCATAAATCTAAATCTTTAGTAAAATTAGAATTTATTAAATAATAATGTTATGTAAAACCATTACAGTAATCATAATAAATTTTGAGAAACCTTATTAAATTATAGAAATTATAAAAATATTATGTTTTTATAAACATCACAATATCAATGAAAATGTTAGAATAATATAAAAAACATTAAATTTATTAATCTACTATGGACTTATTTAATTATTTATTAATTTTTTAGATAATGATAAGTTAGTTAATCGATTAAATTATAGATTACTATATAGAAAAAATGATTCATATTATCATGTTTTGTAATATAATTATATCGCTGACGGAATTATTTTTGTAACACCCCGAGATTTTATGAAAATTATTATTTTTAATTAATGTCTTGTGTTGTATGCTACACCAAAAAGAGTTTTCACAACACGCATCCCGGACTTTCCTTGCATTACATGTAATCGCGACCTTCCTCGATAGCGTGTGTAGTACGCAATACCGAGTTTCACTAAATGAGATATTATTATAATATTATTATGAACTAGCCGTTATGAATAGTAATAACAACTTTTTGAAATTTTATAAATTCTATCTTTCAAAATGGACATCATTTTTGGATTCGGAATATCGAAATTAGCTTAGGGTGAAATTTTGGTACTTTTCGGATAACTTTCATATTCTGATGAATAGTGAAAATTACTAAATTTTAATTAAAAACAACATTTTTAATCGAAATAATTAATAGTGATAAATTATTAATTTGAGTTGTTTAAAAGTATATTTAGAATATATTTTTACAATTTAATACAATGTTGTTCATAAGATGTAATTTCACAATTAAACCAGACATAAACTAGTGTCCATCTTTTGATAGTTATTAACTTTTAAAAACACGCTATTTTTTTGAGGACGAGAATTAATTTTTAAATTAGTTAATGTAACTGATATGTTTTGAATTTGGTAAAATAAATATCATTTTTGAATTCATAATATCAAATATAGCTTAGGCCTAATTTTTGGTATTTTTCTGGAAACTTTCATTTTTTGATGAATAGTGAAACCACTAAGTGGTAGTTAAAAAAACTGATTTTTTCGTAAAACATAATTTTACCGCTTCTGTGAGTAGAATTTTGAAAATTCGAGACTCAAGGTTAATATGAAGGACTAAAATGTTGTTCAATGAGATGAAAATAATTTTTGGAGAACATTAACTTTTTACTTTTTTTTACCACGGTTAAAAGTAAATAGGGTAGTTAAGGATAAAAATGATATTATTATTACCCTAACACATTTCCTAATTCTATTGGATAAGTTTAATTCGACCAAAACAACCTTAGGAATAAAATAATACCATTTAGGCCCACTTGGATTATAATAGTACATTTATTATCAATTTATTTAAAGAAGGGTTAAAATAGTTAAAATCAATGTTTAATAAGTAAATAATTTTTAATAAAGGGGTATACATAAGATAAATTCGACTATAAATATTAATTTGAAAGATAAAATTATTTCCTACATAATGGTATTTTATTTTTAATTTTTAGACATTAAATAATTTAATTTAATTATGACACAATGATGATGCAGTAATTATCTTATTAATGAAATATTGACATAATTGATGTTATAAATACCCAAATAAATTTAATTTGATACTTTTTATGAATTCCACTAATTTTATAGGTTAATATGACATGTTAGTATTGATTTAATTAACGTTTTTCTAACTAATAATTCTATTATGATTTTCACAAAAATCAATTACTAAATAGTGTCAAAATTGACATAAAATATTTTTTAAAAGAAATATTATATTATTAATTGTTATTTTATTCCGAAAAATCTACAGTTCGGCCAAATGAATTATATAAGGATATATATATTAATAGTAAACAACATGTGGTTCTTTTGTCTTGTTATAGTAAGTTTATTAACCTTATAGTTTAAGAACACAAAAAGACACGGTAAAAGTAAAATCATCTAACTTAAAGTTAAAACTAAATGATAAGGTTAAAATAGTAAACTAAACTTGTGAAAATTCTATTGGATGAGAGGATTTATACCCATACCCACCTTAGCTTATAAATAACTCAATTTGGATCTATTAAAAACCGAATATGACTTTATAATAAAATAATATTTTTTGTTATTCCAAAGGTGCCCCTCTCCTCCCTTATAAAAGGGAACCTCCTACCTCTCTTCCTGACACCACTTTGTGCCTTAGAGCTCGGCCAACCCCAGCCAAATTATTTTCTACACTTCCCTAGAAACATCCTAGAGGTTCTGTTCTTCTTCAAAGACCAATTTTAGTGCCCTAAGAGGAGGACTCAAAGAGGCGCTTCAAAGAAGTGGTAATGTCCATTACCGATTCTTTCAACTTTATTTCTTCTTACACTTCTTTTTCTTAGGTTGTTTAATTATAACATCAGTATTAATAATATACTGATATTTTATTGTAAGTATTGAACAACCCTATTTCACAATCTATCCATCCTACGGAAAATTAAATCATCGCGCGTGCATACGTACGGAATACCGTTTCCACGCCATGGTGTAATCTATTTTCCACCACCACCTTACTTTGATGGGTATAATGGTGTACATAATAACTATATATGATTATTGTAAAGTGATATTGATTCTGAAATAGTATACATACACTATAATAAAATTCCACGATCATGAGAACGATATCATCGCTCGTGCGTACGTACAGACTACCGTCTCCACGACGCAATGAGATTCACTCTCCATGATAACCATGCAAAGATGATTATAAAGTATATATAATAAGAAATCATAAAATATATGACATAATAATTATACTGGATTTATGTATATATATATTTATTACATCTACTTAATTACTTTCAATTCAATAAGGAAACGAAAACAGCGTTCATGCGTACATACGGCCTACCGTCTCCATGAACGGTGTATTTAATTCCTTTTATCATTCTATAATATATATGTATACGATGAATATATATTATATATAAATCATGTTTTACATTATGGAATTATGTAAATCAGGATATAAGTAATAATATCAAGAAATGACATGTCGAAACACATACGATAAATAAAATGATTTTACCCAAAATGCTACTTTAACATGGAATTTACAAAAGTAAGGGTAATATAATGTCATAAGTGAAACATATATGATATCGTAACAATGAATATGATTCTCTAATAAGTCAATAACATTATTTAAATCATTATACATGGGTTTTGGATACGTACGAAGCATATCGGACCTAAGGTAAGGGATAATTATTCCAATCTAATTCTTATCCGAGATTGTTTACTCGTTAATATTTACTGGGGGTTATGTTTATTATCATTGTCCATATGCTATCAAAATGTTATCAAAAAATGTTTACTTTCCTTCTATGTATGGTTAAGAAATTTTTACCCTCTTCTTACTTTTACCACATCATATGGAAGGAATATTTCTTTTTTTTACCATACGAGGTATTTTTTTACTTTTCCGGCAAAAGTACGAGAAGAATGTTTTTTAACTTATACAGTACGAACATATTTTTACAGTTTTATTAAGCCTTATTTTCATAAAGCTTCCTCTAAAATATTTCATGATTATTTTCAACAAAATCCTTTTCTTTTAAAATTGTATGATGTTTTGTGAAAAGAAATTGATTTTGAAGAGGAAAGAATATTTTCCTAAAGAATTCATTTCAGGTGTCTTATCAAAACCATTTTCTATCTAAGATGACATTATTTCATATGTGTATGTTTCAAGTATAATGTATCTATGTTTTACATGGTATCAATTTTCTTATGATGAAATATCCATTTGTTTTATATGGATTATGTAATGATGGGATGATGTTTATGAAACCCATTTTATTCTTTGGGTTATGATGAATGTTTTAAGTTTATTTTGTGGCACAAGTAAGAATGATTTCACTATGAGATGGGTGGGACCTATATCTCCCTCAAATGCATTGGGTAAAGATTTATATCTCATGAGATAGACATGATTGGAACGGTAAGTTAAACCGGTTCAGTAATACAGGACTGGAACGAGGAGTGAACTCGATTCAGAAAGGGACTTTGTCCACTAAGATGGTCTTGGCAGCAATTCCTTGGCTAATATGGAAATCATATCAGGTGCTTAATGGTTGTCCCAATTACATGTTTTATTCCCATGCTATTTTATCATTCTTAATGTTTATTTATGTTCTATGCCTTACGTACTTCCATGTTTTATCCTATTGCTCAAACTTTTGATGTTTAAACATTATATTCATGTTTTTAAGTTCAAATGTATATGGTATGTTTTATTTTATCTATTCATACCCTTACTGAGCATTTGAGGTCACCCTTTCTATGTTTTCTTTTCCCTAGGATATAAAGAAAGGTTTTAGGTAAGAAAAAAAGGGGAATATCTTTATGGGATATTTTGAAGATCTTTCACCACGATTAGAAGATTGCGTTCCATGTTTCCAAAGACACTAAACTATTACGTTCCTTGTGTGTCTGTTTTTGTTATGTATTATGTATTCCGAAAAATTAATGTAATGTCCATGTACGTCACGCTTCGGGTCTCTACAATTTTACAACCTAATTTATTTATTTTATTCATAATTGATTATTTCCTTATATCATACCAATGTATTTGTAACTCTACTGTGTTATATGTAATTTTCCAAGTAAAATAATATATTAATGACATCATAACATGTGATATGTTATAGATAATATTGTTTTATAAACATAAATAGGATTTAGGATTTCCCCATCCAACTATATATATAGTCTATATTATATAAAAACAATAATATATAATTATTTATGATATAATTATTGAAACAATAAATTATCAAAAAATATTGTTTTTCATGGGATTGAATGCACTACACCAAATCTATTGGTTCTATATTTTAAATAAATCAAATATGGAAGAAAATATATTTTCCAGAATGATATATATTCAATGTTAAATGTATAAATATACATTTTGGTTTATTTATTCACTTTAATTTTCATAATAATTAATTATTTTGTAATTCTTAGGAAAATGTTTAAAATAAAATTATTTAAAAATTTATATTAAATAATTTTTCACCACGTATTGGGGGTCTATGTCTGGTGTTAGAAATTATTTCATTTAGATACAATTAAATACAAAACATTACTTAATTTTATATATACTTTTTATTTTAATTAGGAAGATATTTATTAAATTAGTGACATTTTTTAAATTAAAATTCCCTATTTAGTGTGGATGTTTGTATTATGGGTAATTTGGTAATCATTATATCATTATTAGATGATTATTTTAACATACGAATTTTGGGGTTGGTGACTTTTTTGGGCACATTGAAGAGGCCCCATAATGTTATATGATAATGGGGGAGTAATGAAGATATTAAAAAGGCCTTTTAAAAATTATATCCTTGCATTATGAGTCGGATTAGTATGCATAATATTAATATATACAATATTATAATGACTATAAATCTCTAAATTTTTTTATGATATGATGAAATGTTTTATTTTATTTTGGTTTATGATATTATTACATGAATTTTTAATTTGTTATATATTATAATACTCACACATTGATTTAATTTAAATTTGATATGATGAGGCTAAAAAATAATGAGAAATTTCCAAAAACACTATAACTAAAATATATTTTTTCAGAGTAAAAATATTAGTATGTAAACTAGAAAAATAGTTTTTAAGATAATATAAAATATCCATATTAATATATATGGATTTTTACAAATATAATATTAAATATTTGATACCAACAGTATGTAAAAAATTATTATTAAATCAATTACCTATTTTTTAGTGATAAATATGAATATGGTTCATGTGGTGATTCTAAAATTTTAATAATAGAATTTCATGTTAGACATAAGGTGTCAAAACATATTGGTTAAGATTATTATCAAGGAATCTATAAAAATAGTTATAGTTGGTAACCATATATTTATGGATGTCTTCAATGAATTTTTTAAACCCTTTGTATTGCATGATTATAAAAACCATGTTGTATACCAAATGAATATATATTGGAAAATTGAGAGTATCATTAGGACTACTGATAATTTATTTTTCCCAAAATACTAGTCCATTATAAAAAAAGAACTATATACCGAATATGGTTAGACAATGAAAATGATAAAATTGAAAAAGAATTTATACTTCATGGGATCTGAGCATAGTCATTTTGATTTTTTATTCAACGATTATGAAATTTATTTTGTTGAATACATCATGGTTTTGTGTCATTTTTTGTTGAAATTAATAATAATTTATGTCTTTCTTATTGATAAATTATAATATATAGATATATCCAAAAATACATTAGGTTATCTAAACAAGAAAAATAGTTTATTTATTCCATTACAATAATATGAAGGTAAAATTTATTTGTTAGTGGCCTAATTAATGTGTAGAATAAGATTAATTATTTAAGTCAATAAATTTCCATGTGGAACAACAAGTTACATTGAGAGGAGAGGGGATAATCATTATTTATTTATTTATTTTGTTTTGTTTCTTTAAAATAAATCAATTTGGCCATAAAGGACATAAATTAATTTAATAGACACTATAGAACCACATTTTAAAAATACAAGAGTGTTAAATATCAAGGAAGACTATAGCTTTTACATGTTTCAACTATAATGTGTGGTTCCGATATAATATTCAGATATTTTTAAAAATAAACTATAGATATTATACTAATATCGTGTTTTCAAGACACATTGTTTGGGTTATATACTATCCCAATCATTCAAATAAAAGTTAACTCAATGCCTCCTAAATGTTATATTATCAAATGATAGATACAATGAGTTATATACAACAATAGATAACAGATAGATTATATATAATATAATTTAATAGGTATGAAATGAATGATATTCCACATTGATCTGGTATAATATTATAGATTTTATAAAACCAAACATATTTGTGAATATTAACTTAAATATCAACAATGTGTATAAAAACACAAATTACGCTAGATTCTCAACACACTATATAAAATCCCCTTCAATTATCTTCCTCTACAACATCTCAAATACTCCACACTAAAATATAAGGAAAACATAGATTTCAAAGACAATCAAAAAAAGAATTACACATACATTTTCCCCCTTTCTAATGTTATTATCTCAAGTATTTAAATTTCTAACATCTTACTAAACATCAATATCAGGTATTACTAATTATTATTATTTTTTTCTTTTCTAAATATGGCCCTCATTCCATTCTATTATCTCAATATTTGTATAAATACCCTTTTAAAATTTATTTTATTTTATCTATGCATAATCTAATATCATTAAATCATATTATCACTCCATATATATGATTAAGAATTAATATTACCATTATATTTATCTTACCAAAAATATATTGTAAAAAATGTATTAAATATGATTTTAGATGAAATTCGTATTATTTCATTATATTTAATCTATATAATTAAATATTTATAATTATTATATTTTTTGTTTTATTATAAGTAAATATTTGTGTTGTAGAATGGGGTTTTTTTAAAACTACTTACTATACATGATGTATCTCAATTAAACTTAAATATACACTTAACGAATTATTTTTTATATGAAAATTATAAATTATATGTCAAATAAATTAATATAAATTCATAATATGGGTTTTATTAGATATTGAGGTAATATACAACCATCTTTTTTTTCAAAAAAATAACTTCTTAAAAACCTTCATCTTTATCACATCCATGTGTATAATTTTTAATTATAACATTCAAATTATATAAATTATGTTTAGTTAAATGGGTTAAAAATATCAAATTAGAATACATTATATTATCCAAAATTTTCAACATAATTTTTTCCTATAAAGAAAAGTGAAAATATAAAATATATTTTCCATGGTTAAGGTAAGAATTGATTTACCATGTTATTAATATAATATTACAATAGTATGATTTCAATTTAAAATTTAATAATCACATTGGATGGACATATTTAAATATTATATTTTCCATGTCTTTGTATATGTTGGTTTAGATTATTTTTTATTGGGGATGACATTATCATATTGGGTTCTTTTTTCAAATATCCATGTACATTCCATGACTGTTCCCTTCCTTTATTATAAGATACCACCCCATATCCCCTCAACATAAGACATTGAATATCATTTTCATAAAAAAAACCTAATTATATTTTTAGATTCCCTCAACACATATGAAACCCCATAGTTTGATTCGAAATCCATCCTGTGATGGAATTTGTATATAATTAAAAGAGGTTGTTTGTATAAGAGGTATACTGCATAAATATGCATTATAGGTTACTATTCATCCACTAACATAACATGTTTTTTAATTATGTTTCTAAAATAATAAATTATATCACCTAAGGGGATGATATTTTTTTAAATGTCATAACCTAAATATATTTCATCTTCCATCAATTGGGATACAAAATCATCACTCATGTGTATAGAAGACTACCTTCTCGTGAACCAATGTTATTAATTTATCATAATTTCCCCTAAATAATATTTATAACGATTGGTATAATGTACATAGAAATTATTTTTAACATATTTATACTTCTGTATTTATTATATCACATCCATTTTTTTACATATCATCCAGTGAAGGATATGATTACATTACATGTGAAAAATAAGAAATATAGCCTCACAAATAAATGTAATATTTTATTAACTAAATATATACATGGAAGGTACTAAGGATATTTTTATTGATTATATGTGATATAAATTAAATTATTACGAAATAGATGAAATATTTCACATTATAAAATACTATTATAGTATGTTATTTAATACAATGAAAATTGATAATATCAATCATGTGTATCTGTCGACTACCACCTCCCCGAAGTGATGTGTCTCTTTTTCCTCTCTCAATTACATGGACGATGTATATAAGTATATTTAATGTAATAATATGGTAGTTGATATATTTTTATTATTTTGGAAAAATAAAATAATGTACTTCATGTTTCTATAATGACCAGTGAAAAAAAGAAATGATACTCATGAGTATGTACGGCCTACCATATTTTTTATTATCAAATAATTCATTTTTCATTACCCTATTTCAAGATTATTTTAAAAAATAATAATTATTGAATAAAAATAATAAATATTTCAAAATTATTATTATGGATATGTCTAAATAATTACCTCTTTGTTGGGAGTGAACACATTAATGCTTCTTTGAAACTATGAAATTAACGTCCTCAAACCACCTATGATTGATATAAATGATTATGTATATAAAAATTTCATTACAAAAAAAACAACATGATTGATTTATTTATAAGTTACAAAACCTAGAAATCAGTTTTAAGGAATAATATAATATATTTAAACTTATTATACATGTGCTGAAGGACATTGAAGCGATTTCCTAACATAAAGTAATGGTTTCTTATTTTATGCTTAAATTTGTGAGACATATTCCATGTTCACCAAAACTCAATACATCATGTGTAATATACATCCTAGGATTTTATTTTATTAATAATTCTATGGAAATTATTTATTTCTAAATTTGTTTCTGGTTCTATATTTCATGGGCTTTTTCTAATGAGATTGTTAAATCCCAAAGGGGAAAATTTTTAATATCCCTTCATTGATGCATATTTTATGTATACAACACTATCATCTTTTATAAGGTGTATCTACAACCCATATAACATTTTATATCAAGAATAACATTTTTTGACATTTAATGTTTCATTTTAAGTTAATATTATATTTTTAATATGATTGAGAAGTTAATATAATTGAGAAGTATTCAAATAACAATCTCCATTCATTCAGCATTATTTTGGTTTAACTTTACAATAGGGGAAATCATATGAAGTTATTTTATTGAACCACATATCCCTAATTCTCATATAGTTCTTAATTTAGTAAAAATGTTTTATTTAAATTTTATAACATATTGATTGACAAGATATCAGTATATTCATTTCTATGTTATACCAATAATTTATATACATTTTGATCATGTATGCTTCTTTTCTGAAATACTTGTTTTCTAATATATATTCATTTTAAGAAATTTTTTTAATATGAAACATTAATTTATTTTTATTAAATAAATTATTAATTAAATGATATTAAAATGAATCATCTTATTATTTTTAAAATAATGAATTTTTTTATGAATCTTACTAAAATTAAAAAAGGATTAAATGTTTTATAATATATTCAGTAGGGATTTAAATTTCCACCATCATGAAAAATCATGTTTTAAATATAACATTTTATTATTCAAAGATTTGTTTCAATGATGTTATGAAATTTCACAAAATATTTTACCTTAAATATTTATTTCGAAATTGAATTGATATTATCATAAATAAAATTTCAATATAAACATTCAAAATCATTTGGTATCATTTATTAAGCTGTTTTATGATACTCAAATTGAAAAGAATTCTTTCCTAATCAATTTTTTAAATAATATTTTAATAGTATTTGTATTCATAAATATTAATAACCCTATATGTTACTTTTACCTCACTGATGATATTTTGTAATGATATTATCCTCACTTTATCTCTTGATGAATTATGATTGTTTTATGTTTAAGTTTCAAGGAAATTTTTTATTTTAAAGGTGTAAATAATTTTTAAAATAGATATTTCTGAAAACCATATAATTTAAAAAGGTAAATTTGTTTTAAAGATAATTTCATTGAACCAATATCATTTTCCTGGCTTAGTCAATTTTTGAAAAGAAAAAATTTTGTTTCTTTGAGTTCTTTATTAAATTAATTCCCTCTTTAATTTTTTCATGAAGTGTATAACAAAATTATTAAATATCATAGTTATTCCTATACTTAACTGGGTGACACTCTTATATCTTGCATTATGGATGAACCTAGATAACCATGAGTGAGACCTAAATGTCTTATATAATAGATGCTCCCAGATAATGATCTATCAAGATGGGTAATGGATATTTTATCTATATAATTATAAAAAAATTATTATTTACGGTTATTCTAATTATAATGCATTTGTATGATTAATAGGATGATAATGTTCTATGATACCTATATGTTTTAACTATTATTTCCAAGGGATTTTATGTTTTTATTATTATTAAGGATATCAAATGGCTCATGATTATTGATTATGTTGATTATTTTATTTTCTAAACCTTTATCCCTAGTTTTCATGATTGATTATTATATTAATGATGGGTATGAAAATTATTATGTTATACTAATTAATTATTATTATGTCATCATACCCCTCTTATTTACTTATGATCACTGATAATATTAAATTCATAATGAAATTGTTTACACTTACTGATCATTTGATATTGCCCTTATTATGTCTCATGTCCCAAGGTTATAAATAATGACACTAAATGATTTTTTTATTAATGTATTTCATATTAATGATAATGATTACATAATGAAGAAATAATAAAGTATTTATTAAGATAAAGAAATAGTAATTTATAGACCTATATAATATCTAAGTCAGAATCACTCCAGTTTTTCCAAAACAATAAAACTAAAAGTTTTTCGATAATGTATCTAATTGAATACTTTATTTTAATGATTTATGGTTTTTTTGGAAACAATTTTCTCACTTATATCAGTATCAAATCCTGAAATGAATTTTCGATGCTTTTGTAGTAGATTTGTAAGAGTGTATTTTTTCACTGATATAGTTATTATGAGATGAGTTCTAGGTAACATTATATATTAATAATTTTTCATGTGAAGTTATCTCCATTATTTTGGAAACCAACATTGGTCTATAATATAGGTATAATCATATGGTCAATTTCATAGACATCCCATTTATATTTTTGGTGATTATATTATAAATTCATAAATTACATTTTAAGAAATTCATTATTAGTATGATGTATACGAAATAAATTGAATCAAACCAAATTATGACTTACAATCTTTTAGGAAATTGTTTTTAGGTTTTTATAATATTTAGAGTTCATATGATCTTGAATACTGAAGTAATAATGAAAATAATATTCTTATCTTATAGATAACAATGTTATTGTAAATAGATTTAGTAACAAATTCACACTTGTTATAAGAAAATGATATATTAATATTTTTAAAGAATTTTTAAATGTTTTAGGTATCATTAATGGTAAAAACACTATTTATTTCTCATGATATTTATTAAAGATATAATTTTCACATTGGGTATTACTAGATATTTTTTGAGATTATTTAATAATTTCATTATATAAATGTTTTATCATTTAAGGAATTATATTAAAATGTTCTAAACATTTTGTTTAATGTCTAATTATTGGTGGAATATAAAGTTTTCCCTTTTATTTTTATATTACCCTTTAAATTTTATTTTTATATCATTTAAATTGAAAAAATCAGTTTTAATACTAACTATTTAGAAAAAGAGATGTCCTTATGGTGGAAATCAATATCAAAATGCAAATATACTCATCATGTTAGTATATTTCCTTATTCTAATAGTATAGATTTAAACTAAATTCCAAAACCCTATGAAATATTTCTAAAAAATGTTATCCCGGTGACATTATTTTTTATGAAATGATTTTCTTTTAACTGACCATACAATCATGGTTTTGAGTACCCTAACATTCTATTGATCAGTAACATTCAAATTTTCAATGTTCTATATAACTATCCATAATTACTTGGTATCTTATTTTATGTTTAATTATTCAGATACAACAAATTTTTTCATATGAGGAAACAATGTTCTATGATGACGTTCATATTTCCATTGATCTCTTTGAAAGATAATTTTTACTACCCATTTTTATGTTCTGAAATTATGAAAAAATACTTTTAAAATATCCAAACTTTTATTTCCAATATAACGTCCAATTCTATTAAGACAATTTATTAAAAGGAGGAGGAAGTAACACCTTGAGTTTTAAAAAGAAGTAAAATATTTGTTATTGTATATATGATGTGAAACAATGAGGTTACACAAGAATTAAACACCTATATACTATGACATATTTATATTTATATAAATTTAATCTCTTAAATATCTTTCTATATATAAACCCATAAGATTTATGCATTTAATAGTATTTACGACATGCAATACTGAGCTTAAAAGACCCATGATATTTATAACTATTATAAAATTGATGTTTAATTGGATGGAATAAATATAATTTATTAACTATGAAATATATATTTATATATATTTATATGTATTCCAACACAATATAAATTTTTGATACATTTTACATAATCAATAAATTTTTAGTGTTTAAATTTGATTAAATAACAATATGTTTTCATCGAAAAAATTACATTTATATTTTGTGAAAAAAAATATTAATAATTTTTTTAGAATTTATTGAATGTATATAATAAAATTAAATTCATTTTAGAAATTATTATATCTAAATTGAATTTTTCGTAAAAATTTGCGCTTTTTTAGTGAATATTGATATCTCAGTGAATAGTAGAAAATATCCTATATGTAAAAATTTCATTTATTTTGAATAAACTAAGTGAATTAAAAAAATAAAATTAGGTTTAAATATTATTTAATGGGAAATAATTACTATCTAGTTTTATTTAATTCACATAATTACATTTTAATCATCATTATATTGGATTTTATTGTATATAATCTTCATTGTTTTAAAGGGGGTTTTCAAAAAACCATTTTAATGGGCTTAATGATTCTCAATATTATTTATTTTGAGAACCCTTATGAATAATATTTTAAATTAAATTTATATAATATTTATTAATAAATAATTATTTATATTTATAAAATTGTTTTTATTAGTAAAATATTTATATAAAATCCTTATTTTATAAAAAAATACACTTCTTGAAAACCATATTTTTCATCATATCCTAATGTAGAATTTAAAATTATGTATTATTGTTCTCTAAATTGAACATCATAAAATATATTAATATTTTAAAGTAATTTTAAATTATATTTATAATAGGGCCATCTTAACTTTTTATCATAATGAAAAGTGTGAATAGTAAAAAATAAAAACTATTTTTATTGTAAAAACGGGTTTATCGGGGGAAACCTAAAAATATATGGGTATGGTTTACAACTAAACATTTGAAAATAAATTTGGATTATAATATATCTATTTTATCCTTCAATATCTATAATATTTTTATTTCATTGGAATTACAATCATTTTCAATTAATTTGTGTAATATCCATGTAGTTACATGTGGATTCATTTCATCACATATAAAATTCCACCCCACTCCTCTCCTCTTCGCATATTTTATTCCCTTTTTATCACACCTAATTTACCCATATTACTTCAAATATTCTCTCCTAGAGACCTAGATCCCTCGTTTTGATCATAAATCTATCCAAATAATTTTTTTATTGTTAACTTATATGAGTTTTCTAAAGAAGATGTATTGTTTATAAATATTATTTTTTATTTCTTATTTAAAATTCAAATGAAATATTATTTAATTATTATTATTGTAATGGACCAAGCCTCCCTAGTCCATTACTATGTGATAAGAGGATGTTTGAGGTGTTTTGGGAGGTCAAGGTGACACATTTCGACATTTTTCAAAATTCATAATTTTCCTTGTTTTCCAATAGTGGATCACCTTTGCGGTAGCTCACCCTGGAGGTAGCTCACTAGAAGTGAGTAATTGGTTGCCACTCGCTGGAGGTCACCTATTGGTGGGGACTGGTTGGCAGTCTCTCCCTAACGGTCTCTCTTGGGCGGTTCCTTGCTGGTGGTTGCTCACCAACGGTGGCTCACTGGCTGTCACTCGTCTAGTTGTACCATATCCAGTGGTCTCTGTCTCCACAGTGAATCACTGATGGTGGAAGATGTTTCCCCATATATGTCACTTGTTGTTATTTTCCTTATTTAACAACACCTTTTTGATTGTTTCCTCATCTTAATGTTCCTCATAGAATAGTTCCTCATCAAGTGTAGCTTCGCCTAGCATTGGCATGAGAGTGGTGCCTCATCTAACTGTACCTCATGAACAATGTTACCATCTTCATCTTGTTTCATCATTTTTATGTTTTCTTTGATATAATGCACATTTCAGGCCTTTATTGAAGTTATTAGAGATATATTAAAATCCCATAAATCATATCGTAATTTTCCTAAGGGTTATCGAGATTTAATATTTTCAAAACATGTTATAATGAATAGATCATCCTTTAATGGAAAATCAATAAATGATTCTAAACTGGGAATTTGTTTAGATCTTTTGAATGGTGATATACCTTTTCACCGTGTTCTTCCTTACTTTTTCCTCTTTCCTTTGGTTTCTATGATATTCCTCGAACCCTTCATTCCATTGGTGAAATGTAAAGAGATTATGATTTTGGTTCGTGTTTCCCTATAGTTTTCTTATACCATGTGTGCCCCTATTTGGGTGATCCCAGAACGTGCTAATCCTCCTTCTTTCAGGTAGGTTTCTCCATCATATTACTTTATTTTGGATCATGTGGGGTGGGTTTATGGATGTTTACCTTGTGAATATCATTAATTATATATTAATAATAATAATTGAACATGATTTATATTAATATGTTGGGGATATTAAAACATATGAATATTTTTATTATGGTACTATTTTGTTGATATTTTGATTTTGATGTGAAAACTAACAAATTATATCATGGTCATTATGGGTCATTGTTTTTGGAAAAAATGATTTATGAAATTAATGTTGTTGATTTTCCATTGAATAATTCATATATGAAAATATTTAACCTTATATAACCGGCTAATGAGTGGATTCCATGAGATGATATTGTTTATCTGATAACCCATGAATTAATAAGTGGAACTATATAAGGGATTTATTTTTAAAAATATTTTTTTGATGTGGTGATGTGGTTATAGGAACTATTGGGCACAAGGGGGATGTTTGGGATGATATGGTACTCTGAGAGTGGTATGATTAGGCATGAGTAATACAAAACCATTGATCTGGGTATATGTTTCTAAATGTGGTTGTGAGTTGGGGGGTAGTTTTAGTTAGAATGATGGATTGGGAGGGATGAATTTCTTGGAGGATTTTGATTATTGTTATGTTTTTTTATTGATAACATATCGAATGCTTCACCCCATACCTAGAGGTCATTGTGATGTGTCTTCAATGTAACATGTATTGATTTACCAAGCATGTTATATTGTTTTGTAGTCTCCTGAGTAGTGTTCGTATGAATAAATATTGTTTAATAATTTTTAATTTATTGGTTTTGTTTGATTAATAGAATGAAAATGGTTAAATAAAATTAGTTGGGAATGTGGAATGGATTTATGACATTTTGTTTGGTGTTGTGAAATTATACGTAGAAGTAAAAAAGGAATTATTTAATGTTGGTTATTCTTCTATGTACCTATAGGTTGGTATTGTGTTTTTGGTATCATATATGTATATAAATTTATTTTACTTTTTATTTGTTAACACACCCTATCCCATTAATCATTATGTGTCGAACACCCATAGAGTCACGTGGGTGTTGTTCATTCACAAAAAACCTGATGGGAGGATGGAGAGTTGGCCACAAACTCTTCCCTAATCCCTCTTATAGGTGGTGATAGAACATGTTCCTTCAGAAGGTATGTGTTGATATAGGGTAGCCCTGGTGTTTATGGGGGTCGTGGTTTGTTTCCCAATATTCTTTGGGATGATTTTTAAAGTTCTTTCCCTAGTGACATCAAGATGAGTTTGGGAATTTTGTTCAGACTAGGTGTGTATGTGATTGATGTGTCGTGATACCCATGTGTGTGAGAGTGGGATTTGTTTTGAGATCTATATGTGTGTGAGAGAGATATTCTTTGAGGACAATGTGTGTTCGGTTGCATTTTGAAGTTGTATGTTCAGTATATGTTAGAGAACATAGAATTTTTCTATTTGGGTGTGAGTGTAGCTAATATGATGGAACATGGGTTGGGGTATCCAATCAATGATTTTGATAATTTCTATTAGATGACTTGTGCTACATGATAAAACTTTCATGGTGATGATGGGGTGGTTAGTTTACCTTCTTAGGTGTTGGTTGGTTCTGTATATTTTTTATAGGTTCATCAGTATACCTCATTAAATTGATCACAATATAAACTGTTCTCCCCCATTGTGTAGACATGAATTCTCACCCTAAATATATAATATAATTTTTAGGAGTCTAGGATGATTTCTAGGAATGTGTTGAGCCTTACCAGCTCATATCATTATAGTTGTTGTGTGATAGATTATCAATATTTTGGTTATTTAATTAAGTGACTTTTTTATTTTTATATGTTCTGTTTTGCATAGTTAGGTGGGATGGTTTTGGTATCTTTAATGTCATTTCATGGACTATTATTTGGATGATTCAACTTATCTCCAAGTATTATTTCCTTATAATGTGTAATTACTCCATATTTTGTGATATTTTTACACCCTTGGTTCTAGTCATTAACATGAGTCCTTCTAAGGTGAGACTCAGGGGAAATTTTTCAAATTTCATCATTTTCATCCCTTAATGGGTATCTTTAGATGTAGGGGTCATCATAGAGTGGTATTAGGAGTGATTTATGAGATATAGGATTCATTTTGGGGTTAGGCATAATAAAGATTGCTTGGTGTGGTATGGAAATACATTCATTTGACCATTCTGTGTGACATCAAACTTGAAGAACAGTTATGAAAAAAGATTTTATCACCCCCTGTGATCTAGTGAACAAATTCTGAATTCATCGAATGACCGTGTGAAATGGACCTACTTATAGGTTAGATACCATGGAAAGATAACTTTTTCATCATTACTTGTTCTCTTGTTTGAATTGGGTTGCTCTTAGAAGATTGAATTGAATTAAATGAGAAAAATTAAAATAAATATGAATAAAATCACATACTAGTAGGGAATAAGAAATATTTCCATACCTTCTTTCTATATATCTTGTTCATCATCTTCATGTGTGTCAGGTGGAAGAGGTTTAACAAGCTGATCTTTTTTTATCGTCGTAGGGTTTATCAGACTGAGGAGGATGATTAGTGGCATACAACATTGTGTTATTTATAGTTGATGTCTTTTGGAAAGTATGAGGGAAGTGATTCTAAAGTAGAGATATAAAGATTGATAATGTACAAGTAGAATTCATTCGTCTTTATAAGGTCCCTGAACAAGTACTGGGTCCCTTTGGAAGTTTGTCAGATGAGGGGTGTGGCACGTCCGTTATGGATTTTGTATTTGGGAGAACATTTGGAGGAAGAAATTTTTTGGGTTGAATTTCTAAAGGATTTATTAGAACAGTTCATTTCATCAACCATGAAGTTTGAGAAATGCTAGGATCAAATCTCCCTCATCGTAGGAGTATGTCGATGTGGGGGCATGGGATCACATTCATGGAGTTTTTTCATTTTTCTCATCTCTTATTCCAGATGAGGAGTCTCATGTAAGACCTCATGGGGAGGCAATCCACCCTACTATCTATTATTAAGTTACACGTTTTACATAACCAAAGAATTTTGATGTTAACAATATGGAAGGGGATATCAAGAAGATGCAATTTTTAGGAGGACTACTAGAAGAGGGGATCCAGTAGAGTTCTTCGATATGAATTGTTGTTAGTGGCAGTTCTCAAGCACTAGGACCTTCAAGGATTTAAATGAAAGGGAGAAGAAATCATATGACTCCTTTTCACTATTCTGGTTTCTATTGTCTTTTATCCTTTCTTGTCATATTTTTGATAATGTGTTTCTTCTGTGGGGTTCATTTCCATCTATGAAATCAATTCCTAGTGGTTGCCCAAGATCATTTTGGCGGAGTTGGGCATGCATTGCGTCATCCACAATAGTAATTTCTCATGAATAATTTCAACATGAGGGACCTTATTAATTTTATCCACTGAGGGGATATGTAGTATATATAGTCCAACATCAGGATAACCCTCATTCTTAGGTAACATGACCCGAGAATTGTCATGGAGGTGGTCTTCAGCAGAACGTTATAGGAGATACCTGTGTTCAGTTTCCTACATTGGATGAAGCAATTCCAGTGGGTCAAGAAATCGTTAGAGGTATGATTATTTTGTTCAGTTCCATTATTTATATTTTATGGATTAGGGTGCTCTACAGTTTTTTGATTCACAGACCATGTCCCATTTTCTTAGAGTAGACATAGAATGGCTTCCCATTCCCAGAGTGTTGAGTACGCTGGTAGGAGGCTATACCAGCAAGTTTGATGTGTGTCATGGGTGTAGACTGATGATGGGACATTTTCATTCCCATTGGGATATACTATTACTATATATTCATCCATAATATATCATCCCTGGAATTGATTGGTTATGTTCAATATCTTTTGTTCTCAACTTCATCCGGAGGAGAGTCATCTTTTCATATGTGGATGGTCAATATGTGGTTTTCTATAGAGAGGATGGTTTTCATGTGGTCATTCAGCTTGGCGATCCCCTTAATTTCTAATTGGATAAGTTGTTATATAAATTAATATAGGATGAAATGGTATATGTTCCCATGTTTTATGGTGAGTTCTCAAACATTTTCCCCAATGAGAATGTGACACTAACTCTTCGACGTGATGTTTAGTTCAGGATATACATGTATCTCGGTGGATATCTATTTTCAATTGCTCCTTATCAAATGAAACCTTATCAGTTGTCGGAATATAAGAATTAGGTATATGATCTGATATAGAAGAGGTTTATCCTTCTTAATTTATCATTGTGGGGTGCTCCAATGTTGATTGTAATATAGAAATTCTATATTCTGATGTTTTTCATAGTCCACAAGAAGATGAGTTATGTGATGGTCCAAAACTGTTTCCATCTTCAATTGATATGTGATATTTTTTACCAGATGAGAGGGGTGTTTTTGGATTTACAAGATCTTTCTATAGTCCAGATATCACATGTTGAGGGTGAAAGAGGAAGATATATCGAAAGATTACTTCATATAAAGGTATGGTCACTTTTATATTGTAGTATTGTATTCAGGTGTGAAAAAAACATCAAAAGTGTTCATGGTTATTATAAATCTATGTTCTGGCGTTTTTGGGATTGGTTCATCATAAAATTGATTGATGATATGTTATTCTAATCAAAGTCAGAGGAGGAGCACACCAAGCATCTCTATACAGTCTTGGAGGTTTTTAGATGCCAACAACTCTATGGGATGTTGTTCAAGTTTATTTTATAGTCATGAGATGTAAATTTACATGGGAATGTGATGACTTTTTAGGGTGTGTCAGTAGACCCATTGGAGGTTAAAATAGTTTTTTCTTTGCAAGCACCCAAAAATGTGGTAGAGCTTCACAGTTTATTTGGTCTTATAAGTTATTATCATAATTTTGTACATGATTTTTAAAGAGTTCAAATCTCATTGAAAACACTAACTAGAATCTACCATGATTTTTTGTGGAATTATCTATGTTAGGAAGAATTCATTTACCTAAATGATAATTTTTTTATGCTACCGTGATAATGTTTCCTAAAGAAGGGGATATGTTTTAGGTGTTCATTATGATTCCCTTCTTGGATTGAGATATATGCTGATGAAAAATAATTAAATGATATATTATATGTCTATGATGTTATGTATTCATGTTTTAAACTCTAAAACCCATTATTTGTAGTAGACTATGGTAGTTTTCATGATGATGTTGTGGATAAATTACCTCACTGGTGAGAACTTTTTGGTCACCGCAAATGAAAAGTTTTTGAGGTATATATTTTACTAGTACGAACTAAATCAATAATAGGGGAGGTGGATGAAGTTTTATCGAGTAAATGATTTATAGATATCCTAAATAGCATGAAACTTAAATAGAGTGGCTGATGCTGTAAGCAAAAAGTTATTGATTGTGGTTGTCTGAGAATCTATGGATTCTTAGAAAGTGATAGAGGAGTCATAAACCTTTATATGAGATGAATGAGTGGATGGAGGTAAATTATTATTATTTTAGATTATGGGAAAATATTCTATGATGTTGTAGGTGGAGGATTCCTATTGGGGAGACTTAGAGTTAGCGGTGTTTCACGATTTTGTTTTCCAGTGTAATGCTCAAAGTGTGGGTCAAGGGATCATCAGAACTGAATGTTGACCTGTGGAATGATGTTATTTCAATGTGGAGTACTTCTTGGTTTTCATGGATCATCCTTAGTAGAACATCCAAGAGTTTCCATGATGTATTGTGGCCTAAAAATTCCGTTCAGGAGCCCTGAGATGAAATCTGAAGTGCGATGTTTGTGGAGGTGTGTTTAGTTTTATAGTGGTTAAAGGTTGAGAATAATGTTCATGGTTGTTTATTGAAATACAGGGATTTTCATTAGAAGAAATTGGATTAAATATTTATATATTTTTTCATAGTGTTACCCATCTCTAAAGGAGGTTATGAAGTTATTTGTGTGATAGTAGACCAGTTAACGAAATATGCCCAATTCATATCGATAAATTAATTAGGCATAGTGGATACCATGGACAAGAGGTATGTGGATGAGTGGGTGTGAATTCATTGGGATCCATGGTCTATTGTCTTAGATCGGGAAGTGAAGTTTAGATCATGGGCCAGGATGGGATTGCATCATGCTTTTTGAACCCTTTTATTCCTCTGCTCTACTTTCAAGCCTCATTAATATTGGTAGATAGAGTGCATTATTTTGACTATGGAGGTTTTTTTGAAGGCATACATATTGGACATTGGAGATAATTGGGTATCTCACCTTCCATTGGTTAATATTGGTTGTAATAATAGATGTCAATATACCTTTATCGTGGATCTATTTGATGCTTTTATGGATAGTCATGTCATTCTTCATTGTGATGGACGAAGGTTGGGGATAGCTATTATTAGTCCCAATGCGGTGTGTGGAAATAGTGATATGGTTCATATTGTTCTTGAGAGTTTGAAAGAAGTTCATGACCAAAAAAATATTATGTTAGTCGTAGGAGAAGACCCTTGGAGTTCTAGGTTGGGGGTCACATGTTTTTTATGGAATTCCCTCGGCATAGGTAGTGTAGGTTTGGCTGGGGGAGTAAGAGTTATCCTAGGACCATTGGAACCATTTATATGTTGGGGATAGTTCCAAAGGTGGCATATTTGTTGGCATTTCCACCATATTTGGAGAGGATCCATGACATCTTCCACATCTCCCATCTTTATCGATATGTTCACTATGACTCCCATTTCATTGAAATGGAAGCATTAGATGTCAAAGATGAAGTATTATTTTTTGTAGTATTCAGTTGAGATCCTCAATAATAAATATAATGTTTTACAATGATGAAAATTTCCGTTTTTCCATTTTTTATGGCATGTTAGAGAAGAGGATAGTACATGGGAGAGGTAGATATAGATTCATGCCTTGTACCTAGAGTTTTTTAGCCCTTAATTACTTGTTTTTATTTTTAATGGGATTTTTATAGTAGTTTATTATGTGATTATCTATTTTCCTTTTGGATGTGGTGTTTGTGGTGTGATTTGTGACAAATTCAGAACATATGGAAAGAGGATGAATAGATTCCTAACCGGGATGCATTAACTATGATGTGATTAAAACTATGTGGGTGAGTTTGCGCCACTAGACATGATATTATCTTCATGTGGAGGACAAAATTAGTTGATATTTCTTTCTAGGAGGCTTATGAAACTATGACTGTGTAATATATTTTGTGATCATTTTGGTTTTCAAGATATGTTTTGGTTGGCAGATGTTGTAGGACGTATTCTTGTGGGTAGTAGTTTCCACTCCATCTTTAAAACAACATAAGAGCGGTTTGTTATTTAACATTGGAGTTCATATTTGGTATGATGTATCAGGTGTGATGATATCATTGAAAGTTATCTTGAGGTATGGATTTAGGATTTGTCCTCTCAATTCTTCTATGTTTGTTTTTAATTCTCGAGGGTCAGAATAGTTTGAGAGGTATTTGATGTAATGGATCATACCTAAACAACCAATTACTTTGTGAGAATCTAGTGTTTATGGTTCTATGCGAGGTCTAGGGGACTCATTTCAACAAATTAAAAAATTCCTTGTTCATCATTTCTTTCAAAGGAGGATCACCGTTTAGGTAGATCACTGGTGGATACACATCAGTGGTGACTCATTGGTAGTCACTTGCTAGTGGTTTATCTCTGTTCATGAATCAATTATAGTCACTCCCTAGTAGTGTTACATCATCCAATAGTGTCACCCCTCACAATGAATCACTAGTGGGGGTAGAAATTTCTTCATATTGGTCATATGTCAAGTAGTGCCTCATCGAATGGTGCCTCATTGAGTGGTGCCTCATTAAACAGTGCCACATCAAGTGGTGCTTCAACTAATGGTGTCCCGTTAATGATGACTCACTAAGAAGAGAATCATCGAGTGGTTCCCCATCTAACAGTTCCTCATGAACAGTGTTTTGTGATACTACTAGTTTCAAACATGTGATTTTTCTTTGACATAATATTATTTACATCATTTTAAGGGATATGAGATCAATTCAAAGCCCATAAATCCTAAAATAATTTCAACTATGGTATGTTGGATTTTGTTTAGAAAAACATATTTTCTTGACAAGATATTCCTTTAATATATAATAAAAAAATATATCTAAACCGTGTCTATGTTTATATCATCTGATGGGTGATATTCCATTTCCCTATATTGTTATTTCTTTATTTGTCAAGACAACATATACTAAATGACTCCCGAAACCCTTATTCTCGTAGGAGTCATGTAATGAGATATAGATTTTGGTTCGTGTTTCCCTGGAGTTTCCCAACTGCATGTGCACCTTTTTTGGGTGAAACCTGGATGTGCAAATCATCCATATTCAGAGTAGGTTTCCCCTTTATCATTAATAATTTTGTACCATGTGGGGTGGGTGTAAAGGTGAATCATTTATGATGACATTTTAATTTATATTTAAAATTATCATGGAACCTGTTAATTATTAATGTGAAGGAGTTACAAAACATGACACATGTCTCTACTTCGTTATTGTTTTGTTGATATTTTAATTTCTTATGGGATATCTACCCACTAAAAATTTTTGTTGTTGGGGGTCCATGTTTGTTCAAAATATGATTTAAGGAATGTATATAGTTTGTTTTTTTGATATATTTATATATGAAAATTGTTCACCATGTGAACTCAGCTTATAACTGGAAGACTCGGAATAAGATTGTTTATGTGATAGCAAATAAATTAAAAGGTGTAACAAAAGAATGAATTCATTTTTAAATATTAAAAAACGTTATCAATGGTTGGTGTGATGATTTTTTTGGTATGTTTTTCCACAAGGGGGGTTTGTTTTTTAGTATGGTAATTGGGGCGGTGTATGATTATTCATGTGGGATGGGAAACTATTGATCTAGGCCTATGTTTATGGATATGGTTGTGAGTTGGCACCTTTTCTATTGTCAATGATGGATTTTGAGGGATAAAATATAAGAAGTATTTTAGTAATTGGTATGGATTCTTCTTCATTTATAACTTGAAGAAAGCTTCACCCCATACATAGAGGTCATGGTGATGTGTCTTTGATGTGATGTGTGTTGATTTACCATGGTTTTTAATGTGTTTATTTGTGTCCCAGGTAGTGGTGGAATGAATAAGGATTTTTAATAGTTACTAGAATTAATTATATTGGATTTATTTACAGAATTGAAATGGCTAAATGAAATTGGTCGGTAATATGAAATAGGTTGTATGTGTTTTTGTGAGGGGTTGTGCATTTAGAGTCAGCAGCAAAGGTGGTTGAGTTGTGAGTTTGTTTTTATAAAACCCATCTGTTGGGATTTAGTTCTTCGTTTAATATATGTATATAAATGTATTATTTTGATCTTTTTATATGCACCCCACCTGTGTTGAGAACTATTTTTCAAATAGGCTCATAGTCATGCGTGGGGTGTCTTTCCCAAACATCATAGTGGGGGGATAGATGTCAAGAAACCCTATCTTCCCTACT
Source organism: Viscum album (assembly GCA_963277665.1). Taxonomy (NCBI): domain Eukaryota; kingdom Viridiplantae; phylum Streptophyta; class Magnoliopsida; order Santalales; family Viscaceae; genus Viscum; species Viscum album. The sequence goes on along the minus strand of OY728119.1, from coordinate 1,725,417,410 downwards.
CCCTCTTATGGGCCATGACTACCCATATCTCTTCATGCACAATGTACTGATATGTGGATTCTTATGTCTATATGGGTGTGAGGATTTTTTCCTATGTGTCTTTAGTATGAGTTGTGATGTGATTTCTTATGCGTCATCAGAATGAGTTGTGATGTGATGTGAGGCCCTGCTGAGTGCGGGAAGGATGTGCTGTGAGGATAATCTGTGTTCAGGTGGGACATGATGTGATTCCTCGGTGTTCACTGGTTAGATGTTTTTTTAGGCCTGGAGTCTATTGGTGGTTTGTGAAGTTGTATACTAAGAAGAGGTAAGAGTTCTAGGACATTTACCATTTTAGTGTGACATACGCTAATCGGTGGGAAACTATTACATGGTACATTATCATCAATGGGGTGTGTATTATATTACATGACTTGGATTAAATGTTGCGTGTTAGTTAGTTAGGATTGGGTGGATAGTATACCTATCTAGGGGTTGTTTGGTTCTGGTATTATATCACGAGTGTAATAGTATGACACTTTCACATATGCATGAGAGACTGTCTTTTCCAACTGATAATAATTTATTGACCACAAAACATATATAAAAATATTTTCATGTTTCATTAAGAATTGTTCAGGCCATGATAGGGCACACTAGATAATATCCTGACAGTTTTTGTGTCACTAATTTGATTTATTTTTGTTTTATTCCTTGAAGAATTTTGTATTTTTATTAGTATTTTTTTAACATGAATGTGGGATGGTTTTTGTTTTCTTTATATAATGTATTACTATTTCATTGTAGATGATTCAACTTATCTTATGATATTTTTTCCTTGTAAAGGGTAATGCCTCCCATATTGATAGATTTTTACATCCTAGGAGCAAGTCGCCAACTGGGGGACAATGAGAGGTAGGACTCAAGGATCATTTTCTCCATTTCCTCGTTGGCACCCCAAGAGGGGTATCTCTGGAGGCAGGGGGTCAAAAAAATTATATTATATCATTATTATCTACCACATAAATAATTTTTTTTATTTTAATGGTATTATTTAAATCCAAATATACTTTAATCCAATGGGATACGAAATCACCATTCAATTCTACGGAATACTACCAACACATGAAACCATTTCAGCCATTTTTTATAATTTCTTCTCAGATATACTTATAATTTCAAATCTAAATTACATATAATATATTCATAACATATAAATAATTACCTATTTATTATTTTAAAAATACCATCCTACATCCTCTGTTATGAGAGATATCGTAAGGTCACACTTGTGTACTTTGGACTAAGACCTCATGAAGACATATGAATTGATAATTAGTAATTATTAAAATTGAAGGTAATAATAATAATGGTAATGAATATATGAGATAAATATTAAATTATTTTGATATTAATTTAATTTTTTCTCTCATTAAAATAATTTTTCGTTTTATTTCTTATACAAAAAAATTATAAGGCCATTCGTGCATACATCTGGACTACTACCTCCACAAAGCAATGAAGAAATTATTTCATCATTAAATTAAATGTATTATGTATATTATATAATTAATGAAATAATATTAATTTAATTATATTAGAATCATTATTGAAATATGATATTAAACATTCATTCATTTAAAATGATCCTTGAAAATTGAAACTCTGCTTATGTGTACGTATAACCTACTCTCTCTATTGTCGTATCATATATAATTTTTGATAAAATTAATTATTTATAAGTCTTATAAAAAAATTTATGTAAAAATATCATAAATAATTCATTATTATTGTTCTTTATATTGTAAAATAATGACATCTTTGACAATGTTGAACAAACCGAATGAGTTTTGAAAATATGAACAAACAACCTCAAAAACCAACAAGGTCATAACAGATTATATATGAAAATATGTTAATATAAAGAAAAAATAATAATTTATTCATGAATAATTTATTTAAACATTATTTTTTTTAATAAATTCAATTATTTATGGAATCATTTAAATTGAGAGATAAATTACTTGTAATGAAGGTCTTCAGTCAAAGAAAGTGTTTCTCATCTCCCTTTTAGATCTATGAAAAAAATCCCATTGTAACTAATTATTTTTTATTATGTAGTGTATAAAAATCCCATGAAAGTATTTTATGATCCATTCAATGAATTTTTTATTTATTAATTAATATTTAAGATGTTATCCTATTCAATAGGTTTTTATCCATAGATTTCCATATCTATATGGTGCATCCTCCAAATTTTCATTTGTTAAGGTGTATTATAATATCACAGATCCAGATTTCTTTATTTGGGGTATGTACATCCCCATATTCAGGTTATATCACTAATAAAATTATTTTCTTGATAACATAATTTCACATTACTATTTTATTTAATGGGAATTACGGCTATGAATGATACCAAAACAGAGAAGGATTTATTTTACAATCTCTTTTCTAGTTTTTTTACATTTAATGTTACATTATAAGAAATCATAGGATATTATTTTATTTACCACAAATATATTAATATTCCCTGGTTTTGAAATTTATTTATAATTTTTATTTCCATTTCTTCCTTATTTTTTGAATAAATATAATGAATTCAGTTCATATGTGATATCGATCTTATATTTCATTTTATATTTGGAGTTTTTATCTTTGAATATCTATTTTATTTAAAATACTAGTAATGTTTTTAAAAAGTTTTTATAATGAAAGATTAAACTCATTAATAACTATAATTAATTTTATAAAATAATGTTTTAAAAATTATTTTAATATCATTTTATAAAAATGGATATTTATAACATTTTCGTCAATAACCAGAATATAATATGGTATTTTTACATCAATTTCATGAGTAGATCATTACTCCATTTTTATCTATAAATGTTTTCAAGCATATTTTTTAGGATTCAATTCTAATTTTCAAAGTAATTTTTTTCTATTTTTTAATAAAAAAATATTTTATTAAAACATTGACATTGAAATAGATAAGATATTTCCATCAAGAAATATAATTTTTGATCTTCTAAAATAGTTTTCCATCTATGATGGTATTCATCGATGTTAGTTATAATGAAAATATTATTTACTCGATAATATATTTTATTATTTTTAGATGTATTTCCGTTCATCATTATTAGTAACCCTTAATGTTACATCGACTGCAGTTGGGATATGTTGTAATGATACCATCCACATTCATTCTCAGGATGGATTAGGTTTGCATCAAGAATTTATTTCATGGAATCCATTTATTTTCTATCTATTAATCGCATTACATTGATTTTTTTGAACCTTTTTATTTTCAATGTATAAATAATGTTTCAATGTTATTTTCATGGTACATGATTCCTTTCCATAGGGTATTCAATTTCTGAAAAAAAAACATCTACTTTTATGTGTTTATGATGAATTGAATAAAATAAGTACAATATTCATGAATTGTACATGGTCATTATATTTGTTCATGGGTTCTCCCAAATATGGTTGTTTGATACCATTATTTTATGTATAATGAATTCTCCCAGATTGTGTCATTTGAGCCTGATATATCTTATATGATGGTAGAACCAAGATACCATAACAATGCATTGGGAAATGATTTTGATTTCTACAGAATTATATTTTAATTCAACAATATGGTTCTTAAAATTGTATCATTTTTGTAATATTGATATGATGATAAGGTTCCCTAAAATCAATATGTTTCATCTATTATTTCTATGGCTCTATAATGTCTCTTATGAGCATGATTGTTATAATATGGATATTGAAAATTGGTTTAGATAATTATACATTTGTTAACTCCTTATTTAATTTTGTTTAATTTTGATTATCAAAATATTTAAGGGTATGGATATTCTAATGTTATACACATGCACATTGATTATGTAATTATAACCTTATGCTCTTATTTTGATTATTTATGACTTGCGATTTGTAATGAATATGTTTTCCAAAAATATAAATTTGATATCAATATTCATATGTTAAATTTTATCAATGATATAAATATTTTCATTTAATAAACTATTAATAGAAGGAAAAAAAATGGATGAATATGATTACATGATGTGAAATAAGAAATGATTGGTTAAGTGGTAAAAATTATCATTTAAGAAATTTTTATTACTTATTTAAGAGATTATCCTATTTCTATAAAAATATAATCCATAAAGTTACTTGAGAATAATAGTTATCCAATATTAATTTTTTTGATTTTGTAATGTTCATGAAAAAAATGGGTCACATTTATAGGGAATCAATAACAAAAATTCAAAGATCATGTTTTTATCATCATATCCAAAAGGTTAGGTTCAAGAATTTTATTAAAAAACAAAAAATGATTCCTCAGTACCCATATCTTTTATCTGACATTATAATTCATCTGCTTCCCATTAAAAGTTCGACCCCACATACTAGAAAAAAACAATATACATCATAAATATTAATATTAAACAAATTCATAGAATACACTAAAAAAACATTTAAAAATATTAAAACAAAAGTACACTAAAATCCTACACAAAACAAATAATGGATATCTTAATGATCAACTGTATATTTGATTAAACATCATAATTAACCAAACTATTGAAATTCTTATAGTAGATATAATTTTTAGTGGTATGTTCTTTTATTAACATGGGAATAGTAAAATTTCATCAAACATAAATAATATTTATTTTAGGAAACCAGATAAATGAATATCATATTCAAGTATACATAGCTACTTTGGGTGTAATAATTATCAATCATGTTCTTTAGGATGTGGGGATTATATATATTTTTATTATTTAATAATATTTTAAAATTGATGTTTCAAAACTGAAGGATGTGATTTTCAATTAATTTAATTATTCTTCTTAAAAATATTAATTTTGGAAATTAATTACATCGCGTACTCTCCAAGTAAACTCGTTTAAATGGATAATATCATCATGAATATTACTCAAAAAATCACTGCATTTTGATCATTATGTAGCTAAAGAATAATGATTCTGTTGGATATACATCCTGATGAAAATACTTACATAGTACCCAAATATACATCAAAATTCCTAATGTTTTTTCACATATATCTATCTGATGTTAAAATATATTGGTTTTATTTTCATAGAGGATCATGTTAGTTTTATATATATTATAAAACATTTATATGCAACACTAGATAATGAATATGTGGTAGTAGGATCATTTATTATGGATATAATACAATTTCATCCCTCTAAAGTCTCTAGGATGAAATGTTTATTAAATGAATTTTGTGATCCTTATAGTGCACATCTAATGACCATTGAGAAAATATCCATACACAACCATTTATTTTCCCAGACTCATAGTTTTTATAATTCATCATTTATATTCAATAAAACATTGAAACACATCATACCCATTTCAAAAACTATTACAAATAACTAAAATACATATTTAAAATGGTAAAATAAAATTCTATAATCAATAAGAATTAAATAATTTCACCAATGAATTTTGTTATTTAATCTCCACCTTTATGTTTTTTTAAACACATTTTTAACACCTTATCATTAAACCAATAAATTAAAACATATTTTATTAACCACCCTGAAATATCATATAATTGTATCTAATCGAAATTGAGATATATCTTGATACAAGACCATAGGATAACGAATTTATAAGAAACAATTAAATTTCATGGTGATCATAAATTGTGGTTAAAGTGATCAAATTTATGTTTCTATATAATATCAAAAAAATAATTATAAATAGTACAAATTTATTAATAACCATATTTGTAGAATTCAAAATAAATTACACACTACCCTTTTGGAAATATTATCCCCCATTGACAATAATATTATATTATTAATAACCATCATTGTAGACTTCAAAAAAATGTACACACTACCCTTTAGGAAATATTATCCCTCATTAACAATAAGATTTACAGTTGTTTTATAATTAATCCCCCCTTCAATAACAAATTAGAATCCATATGGTGGTATTATATCCATCATTTTGATATAAATGTTTAAGGCTATATATGGATTTTCATCATTTTTTAAGATTCCATATCCTTCAAAAAGACATTTGTTAATATATCATCAAATTTATCCATTGTGAAATCTATATACTATTTTAAAAAACCCCATTCCATATTCTCTAAAGTAAAATTATATAAATGTATAGTGTTCATTGGTCTATATTTTGAATCTATATTCATGTAAGGATCTATATAGTATTTTATTCATAGATAATTTACAATTTATTCTCAACATTATCACTCAGTATATATATTTGATGATTCATTTATATCATCTGAGTGTATAAATTTGTTGGTATTTTGTTTCAAAATAAATATTTTATTAATGCTACCGATCAATATTTCATGTTATGCTTTCCTACTTGGTATTCAATAAGGATGAATATTCAAACCAATTTAGACTTCGTATAAAAAAAACACTTTTCAATGCAGTATTTGGAAAACCCTATATGGTTAAATTATTATTAGATCTGTAAAAAATGATGAATAAAAATAATGTATTCATGTATCTATAGATTATCTATTTTTAATATATTCCATATTTAATGGTATCAGGTTTAATTTGAGCACACAATGTCATGGAAATAATTATGTCAACTATAGATGATGTTTTGTATAGACGACTATAAATCATTTTTGAATAATCATAGTAATGAAAAAGGTTTACATACCCTTAATATATAAATATATATAAATTATATATATAACTATAAATACACTAGAATTAAACTATTAAATTTTTATTCAATAAATTTTATTACATTATTATTTATTATAGTTAAATATAACCCTCCCATTAAATGGGTTTTCAACACCTAACAATTTTACATACTCAAATGTATCATCATATCATAAATAAATATTAAAAATAGAATCTTAATATTTAAAAGATATTTTTTTGTAAACTATAGAAACTAATGGATAACACCCATCCAAACCATGAAGAGGTGGATAAGGTGACTTCTAAGAGGGCCACACCTAATAGAGAGGTGGCTAGGCATTCTAAGTAGTATTATCCTCAGAGTCCTACTATTGATTCTCATTATTGATTTAGGAATATTGTTAATAATACCAATTCCAATATGGTTATCTCAGATGGCGTACCATCTATTTTGATGGAAACAAATGAGACACAATTTGACTCTAGTGAATCCAGTCAAGATTCACTTGGTAAAGTATACAAAATTTAGGAGGAATACCTCCACTCGAGTGGCCATCATGGGAATAAGATGATTATCGAACCGAATGGATTTATTAATTCACCCCTTAAAAAGAAAAAGGGTTTTCTCTCAGTTCTGAGTTGTTTCCCTAGGGAGGTCTCTTAGCATGTGAAGTTCATCAACTGATTTGTGACAGTAGTGGTCTCTGAGGGTCTGCGAGGGTTTTTCTACAGCAGTTGGGGTGGCTGTAGTGGGGATTTCATGGTTGATTTTCAATACTCTGTTTGATTCTTGTTTTGGTAATAGTGATTTCTATGATGGTGGTTGTTTTTGGCGGAAAGGAAAGGAAATCCGGTGAATTCCTATGTTCCAATGACGTTCGTGATGATAGTGGTCGGTCCAGAGTCTCACCGGCAGCATGATATTGAATTTTGCGTCGACGTGTGGCACGTGGTGATGTTTCTTGAATCGAGCCATGGGCTGTTAGTTTGTGCATGGTCAGATTATCGGACAGGTGATGGTGCGCAGCTCGAGGCCTTCTTTGAGCTTTTGAAATTTGAAATTTGAATATTTGGATGCCTTGGTGGTGTTTTGGATACAGCTGTATCGGGTACCGACAACCGATAAACCGACCATTATAAATCCAAAAAAATGATTGGTAGGCAATGATAAAATCTATGATCCCTCCATTGGTGGGAGTTGATAAGGATCCTACCTCATAATCAGATGATGACGATTCTTCCACATCCCTGGCTTTAGAGGATTTAAAGGAGTTTTAGGATTCCATTAAGACCATGAATTGAAACCACATTATTATGGACAGTTATAGGGAAAACATTCACCCATGGATCAAAGAAAAAGAGAGGCATTATTTTGGTGGGTATCTTAACAATAAGATCACTATATTTTATTATACTAGTATCCATGATAATATTTTTTATATGGTAGAATTTGAACTTGACAGAGAACCTGACATTTCTTTTCTACACCACCATTATGAATGGATGGGGTTTATCAAAATGTTGATGGGAATTAATGAAATAAAAATGGTGATCATGGATTTTTGAAAATAGGTCGAATTTTTTCATTTAGGATAACATTGGAAGATGTTGAACCAAACAAAATGAATTACCCTTGTATAAGGAATATGAATGAGGTATTCTGTTCCTAAGTGTATATTTAGTTTTCCATCCTACTGTACATTCCATCGGTACAAGAAATGTAAAATTATTGTCAATGTGAACTTTCATGGTTATGAATTATTTTCTATATATGATGTATTATTTATGAAGTATCTGGTTTTTCTACAACATCTCAAAAATAGTTTGAATAGGAATCTACTTCTTGTTGAAAGCATACATTTTTACACATAAAGGACTACATCAGTGGGTGCTATTTGTAAATGATTTTCTGATGATGACATATTCCTGAATCTGCATTTTCCGGCACGATATAGATTTATGGATATAAAAAAACCACTCTACTAAAAATGTAGATGATTTTTAGGATGTTACAATGAATGCATGAATGTTGGATTGTTTACAACTATTGATGGATGTAGGTCAATGTGAAAGTGAACCATGATGCTAATTTTGATGTGGAATTGTGCATCTTTTCATAGTTTTGGGTATGCATTTTTGATGTGGTTGGATGGGACTATTGTATGCTCAACATGAGATATACTTGTGTGTTAGGTAGAAGATTGTTTTTTGTTCATGATTCAACTACACTGGTGACTATGATATTGTCTTGATTTTTATCAGTTAATACATGTTTTTTTCAGTAAAGAATTGGTCATTGGAGGTTGATAAACTGGTGGGTCTTGAATGTATCCATAGTGTGCTATCACATGTCCTTGTATGGTTTATTTAGAGGTACTCTTTGTCACTTTTTTCTTCTTTTCATTTCTCTCTTGATCATACAGGCTCATTGTACCTCATATAGTCACATGATTTTTTAATTTTTTTCATTATAAATTTTGGGTAGCATGGGATATTCTCATGATATATGCCTTTTTGATATAAACTTTAGTTTGTGTTGTGATATCATTTACATTAAAATTTCTCCGAGCACATCCTTCTGATAACATCATGTATTATAATCCTCCATAAAGATTGTTTGTAAAAAAATTTCCGTGGAAAAAACCAATAATATTATAAATTATGTTTCTATACTAATCAAGATGAAAACTCACATGATGTTTATTGTAATCATCTACTTAAATATCAACATTTACTAATAAATATAACACATCCCTTTGTAATATTATGTAATTTCACTATGGATCCACTATATATATTGATCTCTTAATTTTAAGTTATTCAATTGGTGGAAGTTTGTGAATGATCTTGTAATTATAAAATAAATCACATTAATGTTCATTATTATATCAATCTTCATTATAAAATAAATTAAAAAAAAATTAAATCAAAATGAAAATATTTTTTTATTAATATATATATTTATATTGAAAAAATAAAAATCGAAATTATAGATGTTTAATTATAAATAATATATATAATTTTTGAAATGAAAATATTAAAACTATCATATGGTGAATTTGTTTAATTTTTCACAACAATATGTATTTTTAGTAAATAGTAAAATAACCTTATTAAAAATATAAATCATTTCCTCTCAATAAATTATTAAATTAAAAATTTATATTATGATTCAAATGTTATTTCTTGTAAGATAATAATTATATAGTTATATTTAATCAATATAATTTTTTATTTATATAAAATTGGTTTTTAGTTATAGTTTTTATGGGTTTAGAAAAAGTATTTTTTCAAAAAATATTATTAATTGCCATAATACTTACCCATATTAATTAATAAAAATATTCCATGATGATGAACAATAAAAATGAAATTTTTAGATAATATTTCAATATATATTTATTTATCTTCATACTGTTGTTATTATTTATAATAGAGTAAATATACTAATTTTTTTCTTGAAAAATATATTTCATGAAAACCCACATTTTAATCACATCTCTGGGATTATTTATAAATTAAAATTTCTTACTATTTTGAATTTAATATCATAAAATGTATTCTTAATTTTTTTATAATATTAGTCTATATTATATAATATTTTGAAATTATATTTCCACCATAATTAAAATGGAAAATATTAAATATAATTTATTATGGTTAAGGGGGAAAATGATTTATTTGGGGTTAAACTCAATAGATAAGGGATATAATTATTTTAAAAAAATATCTGAAAATTATTATATATAATCTTTTATAACTTCACATGTATAAACCATAAAATGTTTTTATTTTTAGACTTTTCTACTGTAAAAAATGTTGCAACTCCTTTTGATTTTCAAAAATTACAAGTGTACACTACTCTCAATTAATAAATACCCGCACACTTATTTTCGATTAACACCTTATAATTCATTTATATATATATATAAAACAAAACAAGTAACAAAATAACATCCCTTCCCACTACCTTGATCCATTTATTATATCATAATGTCAACCAATTAAGGATACAATTATTATATAAGGAGGTTGTCGGAAGAATAAGTATTGTGCTTTACCGAACATCTTTATTTTTTATATTCATCCACCTCATTAAAATATTATTAATTTATTCATATATAATAACACCATAATATCCCAAATACATATATTTTAATATGTTAAATTCATAACCGAAATCCATCTCATCTTCGATCGAATGGGATACAAAATTGTCATTTGTTTGTTCTGTGTACAAATTCCTCGAAAAATGATTAAATTTTTTTCCATCATCTTCTATAAAATAATGTTATATTTTTCTATTTAAATTATTTATAAGAAATAATCAACATATATATACATCTATATTTATGATATCACACATACCCCCTTGCATTCCATTCTGTGGGGGATTTGATAATGTCACTAACGGGCATAGCGGACTACTACCTCACAATGAAATGTGAATAATTTTATACTAATTAATTACATGTAAATTAATGAGGAAAATATTGAAAAATATTTTTTATATCAATTATTTAATTATTATATACATGTAATATTTATCATTCATAAATTATAAATTATAATTTTTTTTGTTTAACTATAAAATGATAATGTGATTCATGTACATGTCAAATACCGCCTCCAGGAAGTGAAGTTATTATTTTTTTCATCACAAACCCATATAAATAATATATATATATATATACAAAAATATTATTTTATATAAATTATATTAGGATGAATTTGGCATTTTAAAATATTTTTAATCACCATTCATTAATGATGGCTGAAAAAATAGAAATGTTACACGTTTGTATGTATGTAATAACATCTCCATGATCATAACATAGTTAATATATCATCAAAGTATATAGTTATTTTTTATATATATTAATTTATTTTCAAATATGAAAAATATTTCTTGATTATTAATCTTTATATGTGAAAATAATAAACTCATGGACCATTAGTGAACCTATAAAATACATTTTGACACATAATCCAATTAACATTCACACCTCTGACATAAAATAAATTGATTAAGTAATTATGATGACGATTAAAATAAATTAAGGGAATAATAATAAATAAGAAAAACTATTAATAAAGTACAAAATATCCTTAAGATTATTATTCATGATAATTAAAATGAGCTTGAAAAATCAACCATGACATGTGGGAAAAATTCAAAATTTTATTTTGTTGAGGAATATTTTGATATAATGCACCTATGTTATTTTAAAAGATCTATATACATCCATTTTAAAATGTTATATAATTAATTCATCTATTATAAGGTTTTAATGTTTTTTAATGTCATTAATTCATGATTTTTATTATTCAATTATTTCTTTTGTGATAACACACTACTCGTTTAAAAAATAATCTTTAAATGATTCGTTATAACTCAATATTTTATAAATCTCCTTCTTTTAAAAAATAAATTTTAGATATAATATTTTTATAACGTAAATTTATAAATTTATATGATTTTTTATAAAATATCATCCATTTTAAAAAAATTAATTTTATTAAAAATGATAAAATCAATATTGTATTTTAACATAAATGCTGATATTGACCTTTCCTAAAACAATATCCAATATTTGTTGCTTGAATTCCGTAAAAATGATTATGGTATTCTTAAAAAATCACACCTTCAACTATTGTAGTTATTTTGGTATTGAAAAATATTTTTTAAGAGAAAATAGTATTTGTGTACTTGATATGGGTTTTTAAAAATAAGTGGATATTTTGATATCTAAATTTTATTTGCATACGAATTTCAAAGTTTTTTTCAATTTTTTTCTGATGGAAAAGTGAAAGTATAAATTCATTTATTTATTTTATGGGATTTATAAATTTTAAAAAAACTATTTTACATCTGCAACATCCCATTTAAAAAAACATGAAATTTTCCTTATTTATTAATATTTTTGAATTAAATATTAATTCTACTTTAAAGGGGACTCTATATTCGGTGGCATACCTAATACGCAACAATGGGCTTCATTGGAATCTTACATTACACACTAATAATATAAAATTATTATTTTAAATGGTAGTTAACATCTAGCTATTATATTGGAGAGAATGAATAGAACTAACTACATAATGATTATACATGTTTGTTGAATATTTATACATTTATCCAATAAATTTTAGAGGCTTAACATAAGTAATGAATTCGATTTTAAGCATAAATACTATAATATTCACTAAAAGGTCGATTTACCGCCTATTAATGGTGAACCCTCTTTAAATATTTTTCTCTCACATTTATATGTTCTATTTTACAAAATAAAATTTTTCTTTATAATTGGTCATCAAAATTTACTTTGAATGAAATTTTGGTATATTTCTGATCATGTTCATTTTTTTAATGAATAGTGGAAAATATTTTTTGTAATTTAAAGGTAACTTTTAATATAATTTATTTATATGGATAGATTATATTTTTAATTTGTTCTAAAGTGTAATTTGAATATATTTTTACCATTTAATCCAATTTTGGACAATGTAATTAATTTTACATTGAAATTGGAAATAAAAAAGTGTAATTTTTTTGATAGTTATTATTTCTTAAAAACACCATTTTTTACTGTGTGAATTAATTTTAAATTAATTTTTGTCACTTCTGTGTTTTGAATATGGAAAATGGATTCCCTGTTTAGAATCATTAGGTAAAAATTGTTTAAATTGTTGTTTATTTTTATACATTTTAAATATTTATTTCAGTAAATATTTTATTTACCATGATTAAAGAGTAAATATAATAAATAAGGGTAAAATAAAATATTATAAAAATATTAAATTACCATAACATGTGTTTTAATCCTATTTTCTGATAAATATACGACTATGAAAATCCATGGGTCGAATTTGGGACCCCATTGAGCCACATGGGAGTAATAATGACACTGTATATAAATTAATTTAATGTAAAGACAAAAATGACAAAAACAAATATATTTTAGTAAATAAATTTTTTACATGGGGTTATATAAGTTATCTTTCAAACTAATAATATTATATGAAAATATGAAATTATTTCCTACATCATGGTAGTTTTTTTATAATTTTTAGACATCAAATAAATTAAATTATTTATGAAAAAATATGGACGCAATATTTACCACCTTAATAAATGATTTAAATAAAGAAGATTATAAATATTTAAACAATATCAAAAACCTGTATAATTATTATTATATGATTTTATTTCTACCATGAGTCATCTTAAAATTCAATTTAATTATTATTTTACATTTTGAAACCAAAGTTGATTTTGTAATTAAATTATTGTTTCAATCATTCCTAAAGAGCCCCTCCTCACTATTATAAAAGTACTCACTTCCTACCCAATTCTCAAACTTCTCTAAGCTTTGGATTATATAAAATCTCTTCAAATAATCTCACAAGATCCCTATCTTCATCCTAGAAGCCTTAACTAATGCATAAAGAACATGGAGAAACCGTTTTGCTTCAAACCGAAGGGAGTTACCCGATTCAAAGGTAACGTCTTCTCTTAAGTTCTTTTGTTTTATTTTACATCTCAAACCCCCTAAACACTTTCTATTAAATTATTTTATAAAAAAAATACTATACTAAATATAATAGGTTTTTTTAGATTTATTATAACTACACTTACACACATCTCGATCTAATGGGTAATTAATTTAATGATTCTATGGATGAAAAACTAAGGCCTCGCGAAACATTGATTGTTCAATTAACTCCTACCTCCTCTCATGGTGTCCATTTTGATGAAAATATATTTATATATGATATATATTATTTTTATGTTTTCTTTATAATTATGTATTTTTCATTTATATCATATCTTTGCGGTTTCTAGAATGGGTAAATGCGATAATTTCATTTTAGGAAGTGTGGACGACCACCCCCTCAAAGTGATATGACATGTTAGTTCCTTTTGTGGGATGTATAAAAGAATGCGTTAATGATATTATATATGATATTATACTTTATGTATAATATAACTATGTTTCATTATGTTTTATTTCCATTAAAATAATAAATATAAATGGAAGTAGCATTCATGCGTACATATGGATTACCGTCTCCATGAACAGTGCATTTCATTTCTTCTATCGAAATGTTATGTACTGTAATAAATACATATATATATATATATATATTGTATATATATGATATATATGATATCTAAATCATGTATATCATTTGGGATATAATTGATTTTTGACCACATGGATACATTGTAATTATAACAAGTTCATTTTAACTCAAATTCTGAACATCGACAAAATGTCCGATATGAACTCAAATAAGTAACTAACTATTATTGGAAGGTAATAAGTGATATAAAATAAATAATAATCATTAAAAATGTTATGAATAATGTATAAATTAAATTAAGTAATTTATTCAGGAATAATAAGTAATATATGCGTCAAGTTGAACATGAGGTAAATGATTTCTTATCTAGCTTTTAATTCAGTGAGATTTCCATTTTCACCACTAATTTATTGCATGTGGTGTATTGTGTACTTAATATTGATATATATTATCATAATTCTGTTTATATTCATGGTATTATTTGATTCATTGGCTGGTTATTAAATTTTTCTTGTAGGACTCGATTGATTACAATGTGGTAATGGTTTTTCATCTCTATTTTTATTCTCGTGAGATTCATGATAAAATAGCCAATATTTCATTTTGTGTGGTGTTTGTACTTCACATGATTTATTATTTGTGTAATATAATTTAATTTATGGATATTTATATATTCATTTTGTGATTTTTCTTTCATGGGGTGTATGTTTCGTATGTTACCAATTCAGTAAGGGAACCTTTCACCCTCCTATTTTTAAAAGAATTATTTTTGTTATGTCTTTTAATTTTCATATTATTATGTTGGGATATGTTCTAATATATCATTATTAATGTATATTTTATGTCCATGTGATTATATATCCTTCTCTCTCTCATCAACTTTTATTCTGAATTTTAATGTGACGCCTTTAGAGTGTCGAATTTGTGTAAGAAAACATCTTAACCTAATTTCAATTTTTCGGTTAAACATCTTCTTCTTGATTATTTCATGCTATGAATATTTGTGAATAAATACTGATTTTTTTACATGTAATATACACTTATATTGGCTGTATTTATATTTGTTACACATAATTATGTAATTTATTTATTCATAACCTATGGATACCTTCTTTATAATGGATTTCATCTCAATTTACATTTCCATTGATACAACGTTTTTTATATGAACCAATTCACTCTTATGTGGTGTATATACAATCCTTTGTCATATTATATCATGAATGACTATACTCTCATAATATTATTATGTTCTTATAAAATGTTATTCCACAATTATTTTTACTCTAGGATCTCTCATTTTGGTAAAATCTCTTCTACTAAAATATCATTTTAAATATTATAGAGGTTTATTCATCGAAATATTTCACATTAATGTCCATGTTTTTAAAATTTTGATAAGGATTTATTCATATGGACATGAATGTTTTGAAATTTACATTTAGTTCAAAAGAATCAAATTTGTAAGGGACACTATGATTCAAAAATCTCTATAATTAATATTTTAAATGGTATTGAATATGGTTTGATAAAACCATTCATTTTTCAATATTTTAAAATTATATATTTTGATTGCAATGTGGAAAAGTTGTCTTTACATTCTATTTTTTTTTTGTTATTAATATATTTTAGCTATTGGTTATTTTTTATGTATATGGGTGGTTCCATGATAAACCTAGGGCGGGTGATCCCGAGATTTCCCTGCAATCCATTGAGTAACGTGACAGAGGTGAACATGAATGTTTCTCCTAAGAGATTTAGGGAATATACTGTGATGGGTATTCAAATGTGACTCCCTATGTAGCTTTAATATCTACAATGTATATTTTATATGGATTCAAAAATTTAACTTTATGATTTATGTTTTCTGTGTGTTATTCATTAATCATATGATTTCATGAGGTATGTTATGATTGAAAAGTATTGTTTCATTGTTTATTATTTATTGATGGCCTAATGTTTTCATTCCTTATTTTATATCCCCTACTAAACTTTTTATGCTCATCCGATGTTTTTGAAATGTTTTCCACAAGACATAAAGATAAATAAGGGTTATTGACGGGATCAAGGAAATTTCATGTTGTCTAAAACATGGAAGTAGACATGACTTTTTTTGAAATGTTTTTTTGTTTTATTAAGAAATGTATACTGAGTAGAATTATCTTCATTTAATATTCATGTTTCTATGTAAATGTGATGAACAAATTCCCCAAAACACTAGACCTGAAAATATCCTCAATGTGAATTATAAATTTTATTCACGATTATGTAATGTTTACGGAAGGGTTCTTATAGATGGCATCAGAAGTTGGTTTAGCTAAATTTAGAGGTTAGGGTGGTATTTAAGTATATGTGACATAACTATAGTGTTTATCTTATTAGAAAGAGTTGTGTTTAATATAGATAAATCAAATGAGTTAAAGAAAACATTAATAAGTATATCTTAGTGTTTACCCTCCTTATAAGATAATATATGACTATTTTACGGACAAATTCACACTAACTTTTTGGTTTTAGTAAATGGTTGGATCTAGTAGGAACCTATGTAACAATAGATGTAAAAGAAACAATAGTAGATTTCTTAATGAGATACTGAATGAAATGGGAGCTGCAATGAGAACTCTTGTGCTTAAAATATGTTATGGTTATTTTTGAGGTATTTATCTCATTTTGTGTAATGTTATTATGTTGTATGGTTTTATAAATACAATAACCTGTCGAAAGGGTGATAACCCGTCACTCCTGGAAAAGCTATGGGAATCAACCCCACAACCGAAGGGTGACAAGGGTGTATCCCTTACCACTGACATATGTGAAGTCCCTGGATAATATGACTAATTATTTATATGTAATAATTAGATGGATCATGAATAATTTGATCATATGTATTATCAAATGGATATCCTTTTTATATAAATTATTTTGGTAATTAAGTGATACATGTTATTTTGGAAGTCATTCTCTCTTTTGGGGAACAATATATACATAAGGAAAATGGAATACTATGGGATTTAAATTGTGTGTTAATAGTTGAAATATTATTTTTGGAATAATTTATGATTTATTATGGAAATATTGATATTTGGGTTACTTATGGAAATGAATAACCTTTCATAGAGAATATGTGATTAGGTTAATTACACATTAGTATGAGACTTTAAGAGTAGTTGATGCTATTTGGAGATTAATGTTAATTTTTACTATGGAAGACTATGGGATTAAATATTTCTGAGTTTTGGGTTTCAATCTCAATTTGGATTATTTTGATGAATTTTAAGGACATTTATTTATTGAATGTTCTTTCTTGAAATTTTGGTACTTTTTGTTGAATTTTGGAGATAATGAGATGTATTTTTTTATAAAGGATTATCCTTTTTCTATATTTTCTGATCTCGCACTAACCATTTTGGTTTCGATTGATGTCGATTGATGTGGGAAGTATAAAATTAATCTTTTTTGGATTATGTGAATCAATAGAAGTTGATTCGAGAACTGTTAATGTAAAGAAGACAGTTTGAATACTCATCGTTTGGAGAAAACATGAGTTTTTTGTAGAATTTAGTAATATATGAATGTTTATATGACATGTACGTATGTTTCCTTATGTTCATAGTTAATCTCATAAATAAATAAATCAATGATATGTGACATCAAACAAAAACGTTTTCTATTGACTTTATCTACTGGGGAATCAAGGACAATTTAACCCATCACATGTTTGTTATTTTCTGGTAGTTAACTATATCCTAACAATTTTTTCTATCACTCTCCATAAGAACATGATGGTATGGTTCTACTCCATATCCATGTTTTCATGAAATCCTAGTATTTTTTGTCTTAGGTAACCTTTTCACTTCTCTTCCATTATTTTAATGTGATAGTTTTATTGACTCTTTTCTGATTTGGGACTTTGAATTATGTTTCTGAGACCAACTTTAAAATTGGGAGGATGCAATTTCCAAAATGGGGGGAGGATGTAACATCCCAGGTAAATAAAGAACATGAAAATTTTAATATTTATTAATATTTGTAAATTAAATATTAATTCTACTTTAAAGGGGACGCTATGTTTAATGGCATACCTGATAGACAACAATGGGTTTCATTGGGATCTTACAATGCACACTAATAATATAATATTATAATTTTAAATGGAAGTTAATTCCTAACCATTGTATATTCTAGAATGAATAGAACTAACCAAAATATGGTTATAAATATTTGTTGAAAAATTATACACGTATCCATTAAATGTTAGAGTCTTAAAATAAGTAAGGAATTCGATTTTAAGCATAAATACTCTAATATTAACTAATCGTTTGATTTACCTCCTTTTACTAGAGAAACCCCATTAAATCTAGTTTTTCACTCTATATGTTCTATTTGAAAAAATAAAATCCTTCATTAGTATCAGGACACCAATATTTACTTTTGATGATATTTTGTCATTTTTCTGAAAATGTTCATTTTTTAAGGAATTGTGAAAAATAGTGTACTTTAATTCAAATGTGATTTTTAATATAATTTATTTATTTGGATAGATTATATTTTTAATTGTTTATAATGTGTAATTAGATTATATTTTAACGATTTAATACAATTTGGACATTGGAATTTATTTCACATTGAAATTGGACATAAAAAAGTGTCAATCTTTTAATATTCATTATTTTTTTTAAAACACTTTTTGTTTGGAAAGAATGAATTAAATTTAAATTAATATCTGACACTTTTGTGTTTTGAATTTGGAAAAATTGATTCCTAATTTTGAATCATTTGGTTTAAATTGTTTAAATAGGTTAAAAAAAATTTAGAAATTTTAAATATTTACGTCAGTACATATTTTATTTGTCATGATTAAAGGGTAAATATAATAAATAAAGGTAAAATAAAATATTATAATAATATTAAATTACCCTAATATTTGTCTTATTCTTATTGTCTGATACATGTTAGACCATGGGAATCCTTGGGTCTAATTTGGACCCCATGATACAACATGAGATTAATAATGACACCTTATATTAATTAATTTAAAGTAAAGAAAAAATGAAATAAACAAATATCTTTTATTAAATCATTTTTTACCTAAGGTTATATAAGTTATATTATCCACTATAGATATTATTTTTAATCAAAAAAGGATTTCCTACAAAATGGTTTTTCTTTTATAATTTTTGGACATCAATTTAATTAAATTATTTATGACACAATAATGACGCAATATTTACCTCATTAATAAATGATTTAAATAAATGAGATTATAAATTTTAAAACAATATAAAAAACCTATCTAATTTATATTTGATTATTTTATTTCGACCATTAGTCATCTTAAATTTGAATTTAATTATTAATTGTTATTTTAAAACTGACGATGAGTTTATAATAACATAATTGTTTCAAAATTTCATGAAGAGCCCCTCATATCCATTATAAAAACATTCACTTAGTACTAATTTCACACAATTCTCAAGCCTATGGATCTAAAAATATGCTAAAATATTCTCCCAAGATATCTCTCTTTATCCTAGATTCATTTCCGTAGGCGGAAATCACTTCAATATACCCTTTTGGTTCAAACCAGATGGAGTTACCCAATTTAAAGGTAATGTCTTCTCTTAAGTTCTTTTGTTTTATTTTACATCTCCAACCCCGTAAACTAATTTTATTCCTTTATTTTATAACAAAACTATTATCCTAAATATTATAGGATGTTTTTATGAGAATTATTTTAACTACGCTTACAGACAACCCCATCTAATGGGTAAAGAACATAATTTTTCTGTGGATGTAAAAGTTATGCCTCAATTAACGACGATTGTTCAATAAACTCCTACTGCCTCTCATGGTGGCCATTATGATGGCACTATATTTTTATATGATATATATTATATTTATTTTTTCCTTATTTTTATGTATTTTTCATTTATAGAATAAATTTGTGGTTTTCATAATGGGTAAGCGCAATAATTTCATATTAGGAAGTGCGGACTACCACCCCCTCAAAGTGATATGACTCATTAATTCATTATGTTGGATGTATAAATGATAGAGGTAATGATATTATATATGATATTATATTTTAATTATAATATAATTATGTATCATTAAATTTTATGTCCATTAATTTATGAAATAAAAATGGAAGTAGCGTTCATGCATACCTATGGCTTCCTGTCTTCATGAACGAGGAATTTCAGTTATTATCTACCTGTGTTATGTACTGTTATAAATATATATATATATATATATAGTATAATATATGATTTAACCATATCTAAATGATGAATATCATTCTGGAGATAATTTATTTTTGACCACATGGACAAATTGTAATTACAACAGGCTCATTTTTAACTCATATTCCTACCATCGATAAAATGTACAATATGAACTCAAATAATTAACTAACTTTTATTTAAAGTTAATAAGTGATACAAAAGTAATAATAAACATTAAAAAGTATATGAATCAATTAGAAATTAACTTATGTTTACTATTCTTGAAGAATGAGGAACATACAAGTCAATTTGGATACGAGGTAAGTGATTTTAAATCACACTTTACATTCTGTGTGATTTCCATTGTTCACCACTTATTTATTGCATGTGGTGTATTGTATACTTCCATTTGATATATATTATCATTATTATTGTTATATTCATGGAATTATGTGCTTCATTTGGTGGTTATTAACTTTTTTCCATACAACTCAATTGATTACAATGTGGTTAGTGTTCTCATATCACTTTCTATTCCCGTGAGATTCATTCTATATTAGCCACTATTTCATTTTTTGTGGTGTATTTACTACCCATGATTTTATTATTTTTGTAATATGCTTTTATTTAGGTATATTAATAGATTCATAGTGTGTTATTTCTTTCATGGTGTGTATGTATCGTATGTTACCAAATCGGTAATGGAACCTTTCATCATCCACTTTTTAAAAGACTTTTTTTTGTTATGTCTTATAATTTACATCTTATTTTGTTTGGATATGATATTCTATATACTTATTGATGTATTTTATATGTCCCAGTTATGAGAAATCATTTTCTCTCTCATAAACAAAATTTCATTATTTTAATGTGACACCATTAGTCTGTCGAATTTCTGTGAGAAAACATCTTAACCGAATTCCAATTTTTTGGTTAAACATATACTTCTTGATTATGTCGTGCTATATATTTTTGGGAATAAACTCTTATTTTTACACTTAATATCCAATTATATTGGGGGTAATTATATTTTCAACAGATAATTATGTAATTTATTTATCCTTAATCTAAAGATACCTTCTTTATATGTGATTTTATCTCAATTTACATTTCCATTGAGACATCATTGTTGATATGCACCAATTCACTCTTATATGGTGTATATAATATCTTTTAGCATATTATATCATGACTAACTTTGTTCTCATGATACTATTAGAATCTAATTAAATGTTATTCCTCAATAATTTTTATTCTAATATGTCTCATTTTTTAATAACTCTTCAACTAAAATATTGTTATAAATGTTTTAATGGTTTATTCTTCTAAACCATTTTCAATAATGTCCCTACTATAAAAATGGTTTTAATTATCCATTCATATATACATGAATGTTTTGAAATTGATATTTCATTCAAATTATCCTATGTGGTATGGGACACTTTGATTCAAAAATCCCTTTATTTAATATTTTAAATGGTTTTGAAAATACTTTGATAAATTCTTTGATTTTGTCAATATATTGAATGATATATTTTGATTTAAATGTGGAAATGTTATCTTTCCATTATGATTATTTTATGGGTTATGAATATATTATAGCTATGGGGAATTTTTTACGTATATGGGTGGTTCTGTGATAAACATTGGGTGGGTGAGCCTGAGATAGCTCTCCAATGCATTGGGTAACATGACAGAGGTAAACATGAATGATTCTCCCAAGAGTTTTAGGGAATATACTTTGATGGGTAATCCAAATGTGACTCCCTATGTAGTTATGATATCTAAAATGTAAGTTTGATATGGATTCCACAAGTTACCTTTATTATTTCTGATTTTTGTGTGTTATTCATAAATCTTATGATTTCATGAGGTATTTTATGATTGAAAAGTATGGTTTCATTGTTTTTTATTTATTGATGGGATAATGTTTAAATTCGTTATTTTATATCCCTTACTGAGCTTTTTATGCTCATCTTATGTTTTGGAAATGTTTCCTACAAGATATAAAGATTAATAAAGGGTAGGGATGAGATTAAGGAAAACTCATACAGTCTAAAACAAGGAACTATCCATGACTTTTTTTCAAGAGTTTTTTTATTTTATGAAAAAATATATACTGAGTTGAATTATTTACTTGTAATATTCATGTTTTTCTGTAAATGATATGACCTAATTATCTAAACTCTAAACCTAAAAATATCATTAATGTGAATTATAAATTTATTTCAAGATTATTTAATGTTTAAGGACGAGTCCTTATAACATAACTTATATACCATTAGTGATATAGTTATAGATTATATAATGTTTTCACCATGATTGTACTATATGGAATTAGATAAAGATTATTTTCTCAAGAGAACTATCTTGTATGTTTTTCTTATAGTTATTCCAAATTTTAAGGGCTCCATAAAAATTATATTTGATGATCTCCTAAGACACCAACAATAATATCATATACATTCTATTGAGTAATAATGGAATATTGTTATTTCAAAAGGAAATGTAATGATATTTTTTAAGGAAAAATTATTCCCTTTATTGGAAAAATATTTTAATTTTTTGAGGAATGAATTTTCATTGGTATACTTATTATTAAATGTATTAACACGTAAAGAATATATTATTTGATTAAATTATTCATAAAATTCTTCATAATATTTTCAGAGCCAAGGGATAAGATATGGTGTGTTTGTATGTCATGATGAGCCTGAAATTTATTTAATAAGAATATTTGATAATTTTTTTTATGTAATAGTATTTTTCAAGAAAAAGATAAATATCAACCAAATGAAGTCTCAGATCAGAAATACGATATGGAGGACAGATTTTTAATATGTAGTTTTCACTAGGTGTGTCCTAAAGCAGTTTCATGGGAGATGTTCTTATAGGGTCGTTGTTAGTTGATGCATTGGAAAAATTTATTAAATTATTTTATTATATATAATATCCCTACCTCAAAAAAATCTCATACAGAGACTCAAATGAGAAATATTATACTACGTTTGAGTATGGAATGAATTACTCTCTCGAGGTGTGACATAAATATGGTCAGTGGGAGACGATTGGATATAGAAAAAAATGGTGGGTACATTTAATTGAATTAAATAAATAGTTTGTTTGATTTTTTATTATATAACCAAATTAAGCCATCTATAAAATTGTTATTATGACACATTCACATGTTTTGTCCAGATAAATATTTCTATATTCAATCGTAATATGTTATCATTTTTTATTGTAAGATCAACATTGAACAATGAATAATGATTAGACTAAGGTGGATTGAAAGGTTGGGACCATAACGGGTCTTACTCGTCACTAGAAGACACATTCATCACCAAATATTGTTCTATATTATGTTAGGACTCGTTATATGTGGTTTTATAAACATATAATAATTTTTTTTAACATGATCCATTCCCACCCTTTGATCTGCGTTAATTTGACCATTTTCACGAGCCCGTGTACGAAAATAAATTATATTCATAATCTATGCCATATTTCCCACTCTATTTTCTGGTCTATGAAATCATTTTCCAAGAACACTTGGCCATGATTCTTATCACCCTTTATATTGGACTTTTCCACCCTCTATTCTTCGCATTATTCATCATGGGACCATGGGGTCATGATTCGACCTTGTCTTAGTGGGTTCAAATTGGCTCAAATTCAAAAATTAATTGTAGTGGTATGAAAACCATGTTTATTGAATGTTTGTATATTAATTGATAAATGAGTGTGGTGGTGTTTTTGGAATTTAATGGATTGGTATAGTCGATGTGTGTTTGTGATAGTAGGTTGTTTTAGATTAGATCAATGATCCCCATTTATTAGTTGGTGAGTGGTGGACACGTGTGGCTTGATCAGATCAGTTTAGATCATAGTTCATGAACGGAATCTCATGGAGGAGGATTCTCATTATTAATTTAATAGTTTTCATAGTCGAAATCATATGAGGAGGACAAGGTGGTCGATGTTGTGGGAGTTATTATTATTATAATTAATAATAAACATTTGGAAGGGTTAATAAAATTAAAATATGACTTGTTATTAAATTGTTAAACAATTATTTTAATAGTGGAAAATACTTGTGGAGACTGCTGGGTAGTGATGAAATTGGTGAGAGGAGTTTTGTATTAAATTAAATTAGGATATTTAATGCAATTTATTAATTAAACTACTTATCTGAATAAGAGATATGGGGGAGGGTGTGATGCGCTATATAGTAAACATGATGTCTTAAAATGAAAATATTTTTTTTAATTATGATAAATATATAAAATAATAATGATAATATAAAAATGATTATAATAACAAAGATGAATGGAGGAGGGGAGGGGGGATGATCGTGATGAACATGTGAGTGGAAAGGAAAGTGGGAAGAAGATTATTAGGTTTAAAAAAATTATAATAATATGAAATATTATTATTATGTATTTTGGGCATCAAACCAAAATTGGGATGTTACTTATTCATACGACCTCTGATTGATTAATCAACAGTAAAAGTGTGACCTTGGAATTGAGATGGGAATTTTAAAAGAAATTTTCGATACATTTTTATGAGATATCCCTCAAATTAATAAAAGTTCCCAATAATGATAAAATTATTTTCGTGTGGAATCATGTGGTTGACATATCTTACTCATATAAGTCATGAATGATGAACCATCTACAACGTCCTGAAACTGAGTTAATATAAATACTTTATAACCAATTTCATGTATTGAGTTTGGAATCATGCCTCAGTCCTATAAGACTCAATTTGAGTGTCTTATGGGGATACAAACACTTTTCATTGGTTTCTTGATTAAGGATTATAAATAGCCTTTCTCAATAGATTTTCCTTGAGAAATAAAATGGTGTCATTTGTTTGGCCATCTAGGGCCATTTGAAGATTTATATTAGTTTAATTAAATTTTTTAAATAGATCAGCGATGATCCTCACAAACTCATCAGGATTTTTGGTGATACATGTCATGAAGTACCCTTAGAAATTGTATACTGATACATGGCTATAAATACATGTTATATAATGGAAACAGACAAGAAATAGAGTGATACCACATGCCTTGGGTGTCCCCAACAAGTTGTGTACATTTGTTTTTTGAAAAGTAGGATGGAGAACATTAAGGACAAAGATCAGCAGTCGTACATAAGCAGATCCATGAAGGGAAATTTTCCAGCTAGAGATGGTTATCATCTAAGGGGCCTAAGACTGCTAGTTGATGGGCTGCATTGTTTCCATCCCTTTTGGTAAATGAGATGTTGCGGCAAGAGAATACTTCACGAAGTGAGAAGATTCTATTGATGATGGAGCCAAAAGACTGGAGTCTGACATCATTGTGGTTAATAGCATCGATCACGAGAAGGCAGTCAGACTCAATGATGATATAATCCCATCCATGTTCCATAGCGAGCACTATACCAGAAAGGATGGAAGAGGCCTCAGCAACTGAAGGATCCCAGAAGGCCTGATGTGATTCGTATTTTGCTGCAATGATTTTCCCCAGATGATTTCAGGGCAGGAGACTGAGAACAACAAGCCCATCCTTGGGGATAGAAGTGTCCACGTTAAGCATAAGACTCCCCTCCATTGGAGGGTTCCAATGAGGGGGATAGGAGGGGGTTACACCTGAAAAAGGTGTCCTTTGTGATCCTTCCTGCCCTCAATCCATGAAAAGGCTAGTTCAATCCAAAATTTGGGAGGTTTATGAGCGTGGTGTAAAGCTGCTTCGTTACGCCGAACCCAAATGATCTAGTCCAGGGTTCAAAGACAACCTAAATTAGATGATGAAAGAGAGAAACACCAATTCATTAGAAGATCGGGGAGTTTAGAGGAAATTAAAAATGAAGCATCTAAATACAGTGCCCATTTTATCCAAATTTTCTTTAGCTCAGAGATAGTGAATGATGGTGTTCCAAAGAGTTTCTATAATGTTCATGCAAAAAGGGAAAGACTCACCACTGTCCTTATGGTGGTAAATAAGAAGGCTTATGGTAGGGAGGGATCCCGTTCACACCTACCACCAAAATTGGCGAATATTTTGGAGGACTTTGAGCTTCCAAAGTGCATTCCATGGTCCCTCATCACGTTCAATATAGTGGATTCCAAGAGCCACTCTGTACCTAGATCTCCCTTTCTTTTTCATTTGATAATGGATTTTGGTTCGTTAGTAGCGTATCCAATATTTTTTACTCATAGAATGCTAAGGTCCCCAATTTTATTGATTAATAGTTATGGTGTGAAATGTTCATTTTATGTCACCTCCTAAGGCAATTTTTATGATGGTTATGATCAAACATGATCACTAGAGACTCCATCTGAGTGGTAACCTCCAGTTGTGACGAGTAGAGGGTCCTTCACGAATAATGAGTGGTACCCTCTAGATGGGCTGGACAAAGAGTCATATAAGTCTACTTTTTTATACCCTCTAACTATGTTATAATGTTGTTCCTCAATGTCTAATGAGTGGTACCCTCCCATTTGGAGGGGTGGTGGATTTTTTTTGTCAACTGAGTCATACCGAACTGCTAGTTTGGGTAGTAGGTCCTCTAATTCTTTTAAGTGGAACCCACCGGGTGGGATAGGTAGTGCTCATCGATGACTCCAGAGTTTTACACTATTAAAAAACATGGGAGTGGGTCCTAGACATTAATTTTTTAACAAATGTCATTACGGGACAATGATGAGGCGTTGTTAGACATATAAGAATGCATATAAAAATTTGTGTGGGGTGATGGACATCACTAATGGTATTTTGGAATGGATAGATTCTATTATTATTATGATACCTTTTGAAATGGATATCTCATTACTCTTTTTTTGGGCTTCTATAACTTATAATATATATTCCTATCCTTATTTTATATCCACACTTTAGATTTGAACACTCTCTTTTTTTGATAGGCAAACAAACATGGGGTATGCCATATTCTTTTCATTTTAAATTTCTTGTTGTTGGATGAGTCTTTTCTCCTTCTATATGTGCTGATGACTCGATGGGTAGTTCATATACTCACCATGACAGTCCCCTTATTTTTGACATTGTTACCGCCACTCACATTTTGGGTTGAGTTATACACTTTCATTAAACCTTATGTTATCTACTATCTTATTATTTTATTGTATCTCTTACTACTCTCCTTTCACCTTTTGGGATGTATTACTAGGTATTTTTATACTCACCCTTCATTGGATTTTCCCACATGTATTGTGTTCTATGCATATGAAAGACATGTAATACATGCCTCTGCAGGAGCCTAGGGATATTGTGGGCCTGGATAACATATAATTGTTAGAGCTTGGGATTCAACAGACGTACTATCATCCAGTAGTTTACATTTCATGTTTTCTTTCATTTTGGGAAACATTTCTAGTTGCGTATTTCTTTTTTCCTCTTACTTTACAGTTTACAGTATCGTAATTTCAAACATTCTAGAAGTTTATGCATTCATGGTTTATATTATAGAGGATTTTCATCTTTTATTCATTCCCTATTCTGTTTATCATGGATATGTTTGTGTTTTTGTTTCTTTACTTAGGAAAATTACACTATTATATAGTCAATCCATCAGATGTTTTCACCACTTATTTGCTTATGGAGGTGGTCTTCAGTGTAGTTGATGATCTAGCCCCAGAATGGGCCGGGTCATGATAGATTGGTATTAGATAATGTAATGTTTTTTGGTTTTTATTCAGAGATATCCCCCCTAAGATGATATCGTTTGGTTAGGAAAAAATTTAATGTTTCTCGAGTGCATATCTCCGGAATGTGAAAAATATGATGGTGGGAAAACCAATGTATCCATTGACCAGGACCGTTGCTGCCTTCTTGGCCACTCAGTATGATGAGACATCTATTGTAGTGATAAAGGGTACATGAATTATATAGGATTCATTATTTAACTTTCCATATTTAGCTAGCTATTCATTTTTGTTTATATATATATATGTGTGTGTGTGTGTGTGTGTGTGCTCAGCTAACCACAATACTCATTGATAACATTCATAATTCCTTCGTGACATCCACCATCATGGATACAATCTCTGGTTCGGGACGAGGATTTGATAGGTGACATGGCCTCAGTTTAGGGTATATCCCTAGACCACATTCCTACAGCTGGGATGTCAGTGGAACCACCCTAATTAGGTGGAAGATACTTATAGTAGAAAAGGAAAATGACAAACACAATATTATCAAAATCCATGAGAACCACTATCAGAGACTACTGAGGTTCCACCTAATTTATGATCCGCATGAAGTAAAAAAATATCTTGAGTCTATGGTTCGTAACCTTAGGATTAATCAAACCCTAGAATATTAGGTAGTTTCCTCGATAGTTAGATTCTTTAATGAAGAATCTTGGCATTAGTGTACCATTGTTATATAGATGAATGATGAGCCAACTCTCTAATTTCCTAACATCTACTAGCTGTTTCCTAAGGAGTACTAACCCTTTTTCAAATTTTCATTCCAAATCCAAAATATTCTGGAGCAATAGTAGGGATAGATGATAGTGGATGACTATGTAGTGAGGTTCATAGAACTTATGTGTTACCCTATTAACAGTATCAGGTACATCAACTTCTGAGGAAGGATGTATGAGTCAGAAATCTAGAGATACATCAGATCAAGTGTTATTACCGTTTAAATTACCCTATTCCAGGGTGACATGAGGCATTTGTATAACCCTATGTTGGTTTTGTTTTATGTATCATCAAAATTATATTAAGGATTGGTCCTTCCCCTAATGATATTAATTTTTTACGCATGAGGAAAACCATGAAGATATTCCATATCCACCCAAGGAGATTTGTATCGAGATCATTGGAAATAGTCCCTCTAATATGTGTGTTTATGGTTGGGTGACATGTTGGGGTTTTCAAATAGAGGTCTCAATAAGACCCATTTTGGAATTTTAAAAAGCCCTTTTTTGTTAGTTAGTTCCCTTTGTTCTTTTAATCTGTTTTAAAATAGGATGCTCATGGAGAAATGTTAATGTTTAACCGAGTAGTGGAATCAATAATAGGGAGGACACAATCCTCACCAAGAAATGATTTTGTGATGCAAAATGAATTGTATGGGTGATTACGTGCCTCCCAATGTAGAATTTTCTTAGGTATGTAAAATGAGTCCTATATAATACTGGGTTCCAGATGATTACGTGTGATGTATTTTCAATCCCTTTCCTATATTTTCTAGTGGATATTCCTTGTTGACCATATTTCATGCGATGCCTCTAGTGTGTGTGGTGGAATTTTTGGTTTTGGATTAATCTCCTTCTAAGAGAAAAACATACGCATGGGGTATTCCCAATTCTTTTAGTGTCTAGATTCTTGTAGTTGGATAAGTATACTCACTAACTTGTTCATTGGAAACCTTATATGCTTGACGTCAAAATATATATAGTTGTAAACAGTTATCGAATATGGATTGAGGTATTTGAGATTCCATGATCAGAACTAATAGACTCACTACCTAGATCTAGAAGTTGTTGTCTTCACCTTGAGGATATGGAAGAACTACATTGAGGGGGACATCGGATTTGAGGACTTTTGTGACCAGATATCCATTGAAATTTCACGTGACAGATTTTATAAATAAGGTAATCATTCCATTGTTTATATGGTATGAAAAATGAATCTATTTATGGCATCATATAAGTTAATGAGGGAGTTTCACAATTTTCTTTTGGTTCTACATTCTACTGTAGGGGTGATTTATGGAAGATCTATATTTTAGCTTAATGTCCACACCATTTTTAATTATCTATTTTTTTGGGTTTAATATTAATGTATAATGGAGTCATGTAGAAATTCCAGTTTATGTGTAAGACTTTAGAATATTCTTAATAATATTTTTTGATCTAGATACTAAGACAGTGTGAATATTTTGAGGTCTAGTGAGAGAAGTGTTAATTTTATGACCATGTTATATATCATAATTATGTGGGAATTTTTTTCCAAAAAAAAAGTCTATAATATCATAAATAGAGTCTTAGAAAAGAAATCGATGACCATGGTTTAATATATAATATGTAATCATGAGATTTTTCATTTCGATCAATTATTTCATTCCATCCGCGTATTTAGGTTATGTATATTTGAAACCATTTATTTATTGGACCAATCCTTATCTTCCATTACTTTGGATAGTCCATCTAGAGTTTTAACCATTTAATTATGTTGTAGTTAACCATTATGGAATATTTAGCAATTTAAGTTCACTATACTTCCTTCCATCAACATGAAAGGGGTTCTACAAACATGTAACCTTTATTCAACCTCTTTTTATTAGGCCTTGTTATATACATAGTATACTTTCCATTCCATATTTCAAATTTAATAATAATTTGATGCACATACCCTAGGTGGTTCAAGTGGTGAGCATAAATAGTACTGGAAATTATGAAATTATCATTAAACAATTAAATATTAAATATAGGACAGATCTATTTTAGGAAGTTTAATCTAGTTCACACTCAAACAGTGGCTTAAAATTTTCAAATCACTAAAAACCCAATTATGGTATAAACATCATCATGAGAAAAATTGAGTTTTGAGTGTAACCACTAAGATGTAAACCCATATATGGATAGTTCATAAACATAAGGTTATAACAAGTATAAATGTGGCATGTAAATTTAAGAGACGGTCCTCAATGGGATTGGTGGACACCACACAAACATTCCAAAAACAATGAACTTTAGGGATGGGTTACAGACCACACAACTAATGGTTTTACGATCTTCCTTCTCCGGTATGTGGACTTCATTTTCCTCGGATTGGAGTAGTTATAAGAAATTGATAAAAACAATCATATGGTGATTCCAGGTTCATGAGAGAAAGGGAATAAGAAAGGATAAATAGGACTCTTGTAGTTACATACATTCATCCAATGTGGTGAATGGAATCTCGATTAAAAGTGAGATGATGTAGACTTCTTGATTCCATGTTTTGAACATAAAAATATCCAAAATAGAGAGAGAAATAGTTCAGTCCCATATAATATTTGATTAGGGAGGATGGGTTACTTAATTATATCATTAAGGAAAAAGCTATAATATTACTCAGAAAAATAGTTTGCACACATTTGTTCTGCATGGTTTGTCACAACGTGCGCAAACCCTGTGAGATGGTTCAACCCGGAATGTCATCCCCCACACATTTTGATGAAAAAATATTCCATACATGCAATGTTAACATAAGAAATGGGGTTCTCACATGGTTAGACATCACAACCATGCACCAGCTGTGCGAGTTGGCTCTGTCCAAAAAAACAACATCAGAAGGGTTTTCTCTAAATTCTGCGCTAAGCCTATTTTCTCCAAAAAGATGGGTTCAGGGTTTGAATAATCCCCAGACACCCTCGGAACCATTACTAACACAATTGGTATTCATATTAGGTCAAAAATATATATTTAGTACAAAAATTTAAGGATTCATTCCCAAGTGAGAAATCGGGTTCTTACAGTCATCCACCCTTTAATGAACTCTCCCATGAGATATCCTTATAAGAGTAAATAAAAACAATCTGAGGAAATATTTAGACACTATGTACATACTTAGACTTATCTCTCCCTCATCTTGTCCAGCACTCGGTCATGCTTCCATAAAAACCGTACGAGTGTGACAAACTTTTCTTGGATAACCATTGTGCTTCAGTCAATGATTTGTAGCAGATACTATTAAAAGGAATCATAAACATATAAATCAATATCCTAATGATCAAAGGTATGAAATGGGTTAACATGATGTTGGAGAATCTATGAGACATGAAATACATTGTTCATGGAACTATACCTATGAGGTTGTATCAAGAGATAAGCTACCGGACCGACACTCTCTAGATCTCAAACGGCCCGACGTAACAAGAAGACAAATTTTCATGCTTTATTAACCATATATGCCTTTGACTAGTTGATACCTGAAGGAAAACACGATACACAACCACAATCTCATGAGTTCATAAATGGTGATTGGCATAAGATTCATGTATTTATAGAGCTGGAGTCATACTAGTTCTGCCCAGATGATCTTGTTTTGATGTTTCCTGAATGAGACGCTGACCTAGTAGGGTTGCCTCACCTTCCTCAAGCCAGAACAAGAGTTAACAACATGTCCAACCATATAAGGCCTCAAAATGAGCCACATGAATTGTATCCTAATAACAGTTATTATATGGAACATTAGATGGCGAATATGGTTCTCCCAAGAACCACTAGATTAAAAGACACATGATCAGAGCCTATCCTTTAGAACTTGTATTGTACATTCTGGTTTTATATAGTTATAAGGGTGACAAGATATTCTTAAAAGAACCTGAGTCCACATATCTTTCTGCAAATCCTAATAGAACCATAAAATGAAACAACCAACCCTCTATGAAACGATTGTATGTGGAACCTTGTTTAGTCGTAAGATCTCAGAGACCTAAAATCTTCCCAATTCATCAACTAATAATGTCTCCAGAATAGATGTGAATTTGGAGGATTTCGTTACTCGATAAATTACTACCTAGATAGCATTTCATCCCGTTGGGGACCTATTTAAGCTGACTACAAAATCCCTAGAAATATCTTCCCATTTCCATTTTGGGGCTGTAAGCGGATGTGACAAGTCTGCAGGTCTTTAGTGCACCACTTCACATGCTAAAAGATCAAACATCTAGTTAGAAACCCTTCTATATGATGTTTTATTCCCGACCACCAATACTGGTGTTGCATATCTCATTACATCTTAGGGATACATTGATGAACTACCCACTATGAAACATGGGACTCTTTCATCAACTCCCCTCTCATATCTTTAAGAACCCAGATATGTCCAAAAAGCAGTAGGATGTTGTCTCTATCCATAGACCTATATGATGGTGGGTTATCTACTGATATACTCTAACATATAAAAAAAAGTAGGATTTGTAAACTACACATTGTTTGCATTTTCAAGGTGTGAAGAGGTAACTTTTAGGTTTGAGAGGTAAGAATTCTCATGACTATTATGAAACTCTATATGGTGTTAAGAAAAGAGGTACATTAACTTTTATTAGTCACTTGATTACTACACAACATGTCTTTATGTTTTACAACTAAGTGCATCAATGACCACATTGACCTTTCTAGGAATATAGGAAAGATCAGAATCAATATATTGTAGATATTCAACCCATATCTGTTAAATGTGGTCAAATTAACACTGAGAGAATATATACATGATTCTTTTTAATCTATATACACCAAAAAGCGCTCACCTAGTAGAAAATGTCTACAACAATGTAAGGCATGGACCACTACTGCAAGATCGAGGTCATGAATTTGGTAATTCCAATCATGAAGCCTCAAATACTGAGATCCATACACAACGATATTGTCTTCATACATCAGCAATCATCCTAGGCCAATTCCCAATGCATAGAAGAAGAAAATATAACCATTACCAAGATCTAGAATAAATAGATTCAATATTGATAGAAGCCTCTCTTTCAGCTCCTAAAAGGATTTCTCGTAGGCTTCTGACCACGGGAACATAACACCCTTGTTTTTAAGTCTAGTAATAGGTGAAGTAAGATGTGAAAAGTATTATATGAAACAACTGTAATATCCATCCAGCCCCATGAATCTTCTGCTATCAAACATATTCTTTGGCAGCTCCTAGGAAACTACAACAATAACCTTTTCAGGGTCAATAAAATACTCCTAATTCTAAAATAAATTCTCCAAATAAGAGTACTTTTTCAATCAGAAATTCACATATGGAAATCCGAGAATAGATCTAATGCTCTCTTAAATAACATAGAATGATCTCAAGATGTTTGTAATTTAGATTTTGAGTGTGAGAAAACACTGAGATTTCATCCACAATGACCATGACAAAAGAGTCAAAATAGGGGAGAAAACCCCTATTCATCAATGCCATTAAAATTTTAGGATCATTTGTAAGAATGAATGAAATAACAAGGTAATAATACAAACAATACCAACTGTGGAATGATCCATGAGTTATCTGTGACAGTTTGACTCACACATGATGATAACCCGATATCATGTCAATCATAGAGAACACCTTTGCTCCTCGGAGCTGGTCAATGAGA
This sequence comes from Viscum album, assembly GCA_963277665.1. Taxonomy (NCBI): domain Eukaryota; kingdom Viridiplantae; phylum Streptophyta; class Magnoliopsida; order Santalales; family Viscaceae; genus Viscum; species Viscum album. Next base: position 1,725,382,329 of record OY728119.1, on the reverse strand, counting down.
TTATCTATTCGAGTAAGTGGATAAAATTTATTGACTGTCATCTCATTCACCCTACTATAATCTATACATAGATGAAGAGATTCATTAGCCTTTATAAAATAAAGCATGGGTGAACCCCAAGAGTATATACTAGGTTGTATAAATATGTTGGCTTCTATGTCCTCAATATGCCACTTGAGCTCCTAAAGCTCAGTAGGTGACAACATGTATGGTGGAATGAACACTATAACTGCTAAAAAACTAGATTTATTGTAATCTATACCTTTCACTTATGATGTAATCCAGAAGATTCATCAGGGCAGACTTCCCTGAAATGATCAAATTCTATGGAAAAATTATTTTGAAGCAAACCCTAATCCTCCATGAAAATATTGGAAATATTAGTGTTCACATCACCTAGCCCATGATGATTTGGTCCAGAGCTCACATCCTCGACATCCCAATCTCTTTTGAAAAAATTAATACTACCTTATGAAGATGTAAAAGAAACCATGTGGCGATAGTAGTCTACAATTTCATGATAATGGAATTCAAATTCTACCCTGAAAATGACATTGATTTCCATAATCTTAAGAAGAAAGTGATTACACAAGAAAGGGTACATTCCTACCTCAAGGGGGAAGTCGCTACAGTAGCGTATTCCCTCGGTCCATATTTCAAATGGTGAATGAAGTTTCATTACACCATTGTGGTATTATATCTTTAGTCTAAGACATTCCACGATTGATACATAAATGAAAGAGTTTGAAGAACTTGTACCAAAAAAAACTGACACAAACCCTAAAATAGACAATGATGGTGGAATGGTCCTTCAGAAACTCTAAAATTGACCCACACGTCTGCAATCATGATACTATAGAAGGTCTTTATCACACTGTGGATTATTATCCCTTAGATTTCCTACACTGATGACACACCATATAGATATCAAACTAGATACTCTAGCTCCCCCTAACCTAATGAAAAACTACAAGGGAATGGTTCTTTCCACTAGAAGAACAACTATCCTAGCGTGCCACTAATCCTTTAAATCAGGTACTTACACTGTCCCTCAAGATACACTAAGTGGTAATGGCTAGATCAACTATTGTACCAAATGTATGAAGGATAATTCCATTCACATGAGTTCAGATGGTGTACCGAAGCCCATCCACCAAACCATTTTGCACATGAAAGGTCATCACTGGCTATAAGCAGTGAATATCACTATAAATCAGTGAAATGTGACAAATATTCCATAAGTGACATAGAAACCTCATTGAGATGCATGATATCTCTGGATCTATCATATCTATGTACCTGAGGATAGAACAGATCACATAAGGTAGTCTGGAAATCAACCCATAGAATGAAATTATGACATTTGTCATGGGTTACCACATCCCACCAACTCTTAGTTGAATCCTGAATCATGCGTGTTGCAAGAATAACTCTCCACTCTGGAGGTGTTTCTAGATGCTCAAAGATAGACAGCATGGACTCTCTCCAAGGTTCAGTAGCATGAGATCTGCCATCCCATGAAATGTTGGAGTATGATACTACTAGAACTCGGGATCCAGATCAGCTATTGTTGGTTAAAACCATAGAGCACCTTTCCAAAAAATCATCAAACATAGATAACTATCATAGACATGGGAATTAATTACCATATTAGGTACAATAAGAAGATTCTCAAGTGGCACTCATGGATGTAAGAATAGCGTCTTAGGTCCCACCATGTCTGGAACAATGTCGACACAACACTCTTAGAGTATTACACAATGAAGAAACAGTAGAATTGGTCATAAAATGCAAAACACACATCTTATAACAAGCATAGAAGCTTAAGATAGCATGACTAGATGAAACAGAATGTAATAAAAACTCAGTACCCAAGAAATACTACCCAAACTACCCACTTAGACTGTTAGGCATCGATTAGTACTCAGGTATAAGTTTCATGTCATTTTGAAGATAATTTCTAGGTTCAATCCTTTACTATTCATAATCATGACAAGGCTGGATAAGGATGTGAAACCAATTTATTTTATATTTCACGACTCACATGATAATGGATATCATTTTGTTTTGAATCGTTACCAATAAACCTATAACTCAAAATGACACTGATTCCTTTCTAATATAGTGGCTCGACTAGATAAATTTCTCATCCCAACCCATGAAATCCCATAAACCTCAAGAATTGAGATAAGAAATCTAACAATCACAGCCAAAGTAAAACAATTAACGTCAAACTATCACAACATCACTCCAAAAGCAATGGAATATAATACAATGCAATGTAGTGAGATACAATAATATATATTGGAAATTTTCATGATATGTGAAATCTAGGTGACTATATTGAGGGTTATATCAATGATCTATTCCCTTGTATTATTGATCTAAGGATGAAATATATTTTCAACAAAGTATTAATCAAAAACACTACATATAATGTGCATCACCCAATGCGGAAATAATATCAACTATAATAGGAAGAATAGAAGAACATTATTATTATGGGTAACATGGCTTTTACCCTGATCAGGGGTTCCTGACACCCAAAAATGATTTATCACCAACTCCCAGGTGTTACGATATTCCCATCTATTTTCCCCAAATAGTAAATTTTGAAAAGAAACCAACTATGATACCAAATTTTGTTGACTTGAAACTAGATGACACTTAACGGGTGCCCTGAGCCCGGTGGGACACATGGACACAAACGCATCTTCCCAAAGGCTAGAGGCTTCCAACTAGCATCGAAGTTCTAGGTTGTGTATGATGGAATATTATGCCCTCATTAAAAGATTGTAACACATCAGAAAGAATATAAAGGATTAGTAAATAGGGAATGAAATATAAATAAACAAAAGAATTATTATTATGCAATAGATAAACGAGAACGAAATTAATTGTAAAAACTAAACAATGATGATGAAATATCATGTCACTAGAAAATTGAAAAGCATGGCTAAAAGGAAATAAGAATATCATGTTACAAATTAAAAGGAATTCAAAGACTACTCCATGAATTCTGAGATCAAACTCGATCATCTACTATCAAGCTTCATCATATCAGCACACAATCATGTGATAGAGGCTATATATATCCCTTTGTCAACACCTCCAATCATATAATCTACTACCGGTAACAAACATCTCTCCTAGATTGTGGTAGGTAAATCATTGGGTGCAACCACAAATAGGGACTATAACATCTTTCCCATGTAATGGAATATATATATGTGTGTAGGAATGCATATATAAATTAATGAAAATAATACATATAATTAAATTCCCAAGTACATGATTTATCCCTCAGGTGGATTCTGAACATGTAACTATTTCATTAATTAAATAATTACCATTTAATCTTAATAGTTCTGGTGAGGCATATCCCTCACTAACATCACCTCGAGATTTTATATGTACTGAGGGTCCTAATATGTAATAAGGAAATATGAAAACGAGATCCACTTAGGGAGTTCTTGTTTGATAACCAAGGTAACATAAATCCTATAGAAATCTATCTCAATAGTATCTGAGTCTATATAATGATGAAAGAGTGTAATCCCAGGAGTGTAATCCACTTAATTACACAATAAGGCCCCTATCGAGTCCAAGGAGTGTATCCATGATAAAATAGGGCTATGTAAGGACTGGGTCCAAGGAGTGTATCCAAGGAACCTACTTATCTATGCTAGATCAAAGGTGTGTATCCATATTTTCCTAGAATAATGAAAGGGGACCCTACGGTAGTATACTAAGCATCAAAGGAATAGAAAAGAACCAGAATCTAGGTAGGAATCAACCTAAGAAAACCACATCCATGAATCTGAGTGCTGTTCATGAGACCCAAGGTATTCCCTTATCAGAATCCAATGTGAATTCAAGTCAGTCCATTCCTATTTGATATTGTAATCATGAGATAATTCAATTGTTCAATAATTTCCTTCCATTAGTGTGGATAGTTCATATAGAGTTGAAACCATTTATTTATTTTTCCATGAATTGTCTTGTATTAGTGTGGATAGGCCTTGTTGTGTTGCAAACATTTAATTTAGTCTTAGTTAACCATTAAGGATTATCCAATTATTGATCTTCACTCCGCTATCATCCATCAACATGGAACGGGTGCTATGGATATTTAAACTATATTCAATATATTATAATAAATAAAATTTTTATACTTATTATACTTTCTACACGATATTTCACATTTAATAATCAGTTCAAGCACATACCTTAGGAGGGTTATGTTGTGATCCTACATGGTACATGCATTTATAAAATTTTCATTTAACCACAAAATTTATTATAGGACAGTTCAGCTTTAGGAAGGCCAATCAAGTTCATACCCAAATAGTGGTTCAAATGTGACAAAACACAAAACAAACTAAATTAAGACATATCTTTTTACATGAGACAGATTGAGTTTTTGGTGTTCCCACTAACAAGTAAAAAAATATTTGGGAAGAGATTAACCATTCGGTTCTTTAAAGTATCTGAATGGAATGTAAATTTAAGAGACGATCCTAAATGAGATCATTAGGCCACACACGAACATTCTAAAATAAACTTTATTTAGGGATGAGTTATAAAACACCTTCCATATGGATTTATTATCTTCATACTCCCGTATCGGCACTTGATTTTCCATGGATCAGATTAGATCTAAGAAAAGGTGAAAATGATCAAATTGTGATACCTAGGTCTATATAGGAATGGAAGAATAACAACTAAAGAAGAATAAATTACTTACCATTAAACATCCAACGTGATGAACATAAGCTCAGTCTGATGTTGGATGATGGATATCTCATGATTCTATAGTTTTGATCGTCAAAACCCCAAAATTGAGAGAGAAATGTGTCAATCCTGCTTAAACATGGATTTAGGAGGAATGGTAACATAATTAGATCATTAAGGGAAAATCATGAAAATTACCTAGATAAATAGTATTTACACAGTTTATCCACATGGTTTTTCATATCGTCCACTAACTGTGTGAGACTGTTCTACCCGACAAGTCATCCATCACCCAATTTGATCAAACTATTTACCATCCATGCAAAGGTACCTAAAAAATGTGGTGCTCAAACAGTTTGACCACCTTGATGTGTTCCATCCATTCGAGGCTACTCTATCCGAAGAAAGAACATCTCCAGAATTTTCCAAACTATGTTGATTTCCACACATTTTTCTCTAAATAGTGTGCTAGGTCTTCTTTCTCCATAATGATGAGTTCAGGGAACTAAGCAAGCCTTAAACACCATCAGAACATTTACATACTCATTAGACATTAATATAAGTCCCAATTTATAGTTTTTGACTGAAAATTAAAGGATCCTTACCTGAGTGATAAATTAGGTTTTTACTGGAAACCAAACAAAGGACAAAATTTTAAGAGGGAAATACAATAATATAAAATAATTATCATAAATAATTATTCAAATCCATCAAGAAACCTTAGTATCATCATTTTCTATTAGATCAACAATCATACATAGTTTTCATCCCTTCATCATATCCCTATACATGAAATATTATGTGCATCCAAATTCCTGAGTAGGGTTAATGTTTAATTATTGGAAATACACCACCAACAACCCATGATATAATTTCATAAAACTTTTTTTAGATTAAAAAAATATAAACATGGTACATATACAAATAAAAACATATATATTTTTAAAAAAAATGTTAGTTCCATATGGACCAGTGTTACTTGGATGATTACTATACTAGAATAAAAAATATATAATTTTCCAAACACATCCCTTCTGATGGAATATAACCAAGCATGATAAATTCCCCATAGGTTGGAATGTTCCATGTAAATTCAATCCCTAGTCTAAAACCTCGCTCTCATGTGGACCAGATATTGTTTTTGACACATCCAGACATTTATGATAGATAATGTACATCACAACCCAATTTAGGAACATCTATCTCATGTTGATAACCCAAATAATATGACTCATGCCACTAGATAGGTTATCCAATGTTAATGACAGCATATGTCTAGAATTGAGATATGTACATTTATTCACATAAAATCTTCTTTTAGGGTGCCTAGAATGATGTGTGATTCATGATTTATTTCCACATAGTTAGAATTATATAAGGAAACTGAACAATAAAAGTGATAAAAACATCACATATCATGTGAATCAAAATACATTGGAATAAATTCATCTATAATTTGAAAACATAAATAAAAAAATAAATCATTCCATACATCATTGAAATAATCCATAATACAAGTTAGCTAGTCCAAGGCATGAATTATCACCATGTTGACATTATTTCATAATGTCATTCATATTATTAGAAAATATTACATTAAAAAATTAATCATTTGATACTAGTTTGTAACATCCTGACACATGATTAACTAAATTGTACCCATCTTGTGGGTCAACAGGCCTCAAGCACCCTTCCTTAAATGCCAGAGGTTTCTGATTAGTAGTGATGGTATGAGGTGGAATAATGGAGATACTATACCATTATAATCATAGTTTCACATTAGTTTAATAGAGTAATTATAAGGAAGAAGAAGAATATAAATAAATAGTAGTAAATTAGTATCTAAGTAATAGAATTAATAAAAATTAAAAGGGTAATATCTTATAAAAGATGGCAATGCCTGGTCTCTATAAAAAAGCATGCAATATTTAAAAGTAGGAATTCCATAAAATACAAGTATCAATAATAAAAAGGACCAAAAAAACTATGTCTAGATAGAATAATGATGATTGATAGGTCATGTGCTCCCTTTTTCATAACAATAATTAATTATGCAATGTAAAGTAGCCGCTGGAGCCTATCCCTAGCAACATCTAAGAATACTTTTTGAGTACCCATTGGTGGACCAAATATGATGTGAGATAAAACTCAGTAGTCCAACACCAATGGTGTCTACCACATGTATAGTATGAGTATATTAGATGATGAAGTGTGGAATATATGACAGGAATAAAGGTATACATATATATGTTATATTTTACATCATATCAATGCTTGATGGAAATAAGGATTCGTCAAAATAGGAAAATATATTGAATGACAAAAATTACACTCCATTAAATAATGAGTAATCAAAGGTCAATCCAAAAAGGAATGAATCCATGATATAAAATCACAATGGAATAATCATATATTTCAAGGAAATTCATGATGAAAATATTGGTAATGACTTTGGTAAAGATGAATTATAATGTCCAAAGATTTCCCAAAATTCTCCATTTAATGAGTTGAAATTTATTTACCATCCAAAGTAAACATTATAAATGGAGTATAAATTTCTAGGGAATCCTAGTCATCCACATCGATGGAGTATAATTATCAAAGGCATCCAAACTATGTATAATCTCATAAACATAAAAAATAAATTAGTTTTTCCAACTCATTTCTAATGTTATATTAGCCCTATTTAATCATTTTTATAACATGTAACCACATTTAAGATGATCCATAATAAATAACATAAAATAAAATTTCATTTAATAAGGATCTAACTAATATTGAATGTTCACATGCACCCAATAGGGTGGTATATTATGGGAAAAATACCTATACACACCACATGGGTTTTTCGGTTGATGTTTAATATAGAAGACAATTACATGTATATAAGTGGAAAAACTAACATGGATCCAAAAAAGGTATAAAAACTTCCAATAATGTCAGTGTAATGCTAGAAGTTTCGGGATTTGTTACAATAAAAACATGGCATATATAAATTATACTTAGTAGAAAAATGTATTGACAATATTCCTTATTCTCTTTATAGTACACTACTCCAATATTAGATGTAAACATGACTTGGATGGGAAGAAGGTGTATGAATGGAAAAATACCACTGATATAGTGTATATTATCAAGCACCAAAATAGTGTTACTAATATAAGGTAAAATAGAAAATAGTGCCTTGGGAACGATAAAATCACAAGCGACTATCCAACAAGATAAATGATTCTTGAGTCAAATTTTTATAAATAAGTTACATTTTATACACAAGATTGTGAATTGAAATATCTCATAACGGAATAAGTCTCTACACATTTGAATGATGGGAAAATGAGAACTTAGGTTATTCTAAATTTAAATTGAAATGTGTTCATTTTCCAAATTCATGGGATCACATGGTTTGGTCGCTCGGTTGACCAAATGGTACAGAAAATATGTGACTCTCATTGTCCAAGGAGGGAACATGTATGGATCATTAACATGTTTTTTCCAACAAAGTCAAAACCATGATTTTCTAACATGTTAAAAATTACATATCTACCACACTTTCATGTGACCTAGGTTGCATAGTTGGATCATAACATGAGCCCTACTTATTAACCCTAAAACACACCAAACGGTTAGTAGTTACCTGATAGCCTGGGAAACACTATTTCAACTAAGGAAACATCCCTGCTTCATCATCCAATAATAGATTTTCTTTGTTTCAAACAAGAAATAGACCCCCCTTAAACTTGTTTGATGTCTCTACACACTATAATTTGTGTAAAACCAAATAATTCAAATAAATTCAAATGATCATAACTGCATATAATGATATGGGATCATACAGTGTAAAAAATGATTTTTTATATTATTTATAACCCAATTCTCTAAAACTTTAATCCAAAAGAGATCCTAATATTAATGAAAATAAATATTTAACTTAAAACTCTAGATTATGTAAAATTTATTGTATTTACCTTATATATGGTATCATCAAATTTTAAATCATACTTCAATAAATAAAATTTATAAAAAATCATGACATATTATTTGTGACATAGAATTCCTAATTTAATTTAATTATGAAAAAAATTATTTTTCCTTTATAGATTTTAATTTTGGGTCTTGGAACCAGATCATAAGAGGATTTGTCTTTAATTTTATGAGGTTCCTCATTTATATAATTAAAACTCTATTCATTCACTATAGATTAGATAATATCTTGGAGTTTTTATTTATAAATATGTGTAGAATGATTTTATAGAAATTATATTCCTCTAGTCTTGAATAATATTTCATGTTTTCCAATAATACTTTTAGAATCATCATGTTTCTCCCCCCATTATTTCCAATACCTCTTATCCCTATCTTGTTCATCATCACCAGTCACATATGAGTTATCATTAAAAAATACATAGTCATCTATTGAAAATTCAATATCCAATATGTAATAAATATTCAAATTAGCAATGTAAATAGAATTCTTTTCGTCCTCAATAAATTCTAATATTTTTTGTATATTTTTAGTAAAACTAAATTATAATCAATATTCTGGAATATTATAATTTTGGTCTTCAAATTTCATAACAACTCCCATTTTAATGGTATCTTATAAAGGACCTTTCTTAAGATATTTTCTAAATGATTCCCATATTTACATTATTCTTATATATATAGCATAGGATTCCTTATACCATGATATATTTGATATAGAGTTACTTTTTGTTCCACTTCCAATATGAAATCTTCTATGTATAAGTTTTCTTAACTAAATATATTATGAATATCTATAATATTGCATAAATTAATACTCCTTCTGAAATATAAATTCATGTTTTCAATAAGAATATTTTTTACAATTTAAAATTTGATTTTTTTTATTTTATCAATATCATTTCTAGGGTATTTACGGTCTATTATATTGATGATTTATTCAATGATTTAAGAAATATCTCCCAAATTAATTGAATTTGTATTTATTTCCATTATCTGAATCAACCATCTTGATATATAATCCATTTTCATCCTCACCATTTCATGTGGATATATTTAAAAATATAAATTGAGATTGAATTTTCATTCAAAGTGATATAATTAGTCATCTAGGTGCCATGTAAAATAATTATAATGATATAATGATCTATTTTTTTTATTTTTTACCTTGGGACCACCCAAATCTAATCATATGTGTGTGAATGGTTGAATATTTTTAATATCTTATATCATAATTTTCTCATGAACCATAATCCATTTTATGAATGTTTCTCTAGCAGATTACCTAACACATTTTAGTTTGTAATGTTCTATCACCTAATCATGTTTATAAATCATTTTAATATTATTCTATCCAAGATGTATATGTAATATGATCTATAAGACATTACCATCCTTAGAAAAAGAATAGATTTAATTTGGTTGGACGTCCACTAAAATAAAGTTGTATCACCTAACCAAACCATCTGGACTAAGCTAAAACATCACAAGACCAGGAGATTGGTTAACCATATTCTATAGTTGTCAGAGTAGTAGTGAGGGTCACAAGTTAATAGTGGGGAGACTATACAATCATTCCAAGGTTATATTGGAAAATATTAACTTAATTATAACCATATACACTAATAGAAAGTGGGAAATAATATAATATCCCAGTTAGTAGTATTTGTATCTTATAGGTATCAATAAAACCAACAATATGATCCATGGTTTAGGGTAAATCCATTAAAATTGAAAAGGAACCTGGCATCCCTCTAAAAGAGTATTAAAAAATTCCTACATAATACCACTCCATTTAATCAAACATCTGACACAGATCCATTTCACTTTTCAATATCCTTAATCAATAAATTTACCAACATACATATAGTATTGGTTAGGGTGTATGTAGAAGACTCAATAATACACCGCTAACGAGCATTAGCATGAATTCAATTATTATAAAATTTTATTCCATAATATAAAATTGTTCATAAATATAATCACCACGAAATCACATAGGTATTACGCAGATTTTGTATCCTCTGAGACTAACCTTTCCTTATTCGACCAAATTCCTTAAAGAATCATAACATACATGCTTGGAATTTCCACGTCGATGGTATATTTGAAAACATTTGAAACCTGTTTCTAATTTTAATTTACCATGTACATGTTAAATGAACTCTTCAACATACCTTTAGATGTATATCCCCAAGAATGTGGGCTATCTTATCAATTGTGATAGAAAAATTACATGTTGACCCATGTATAGATAATATATATTAAGAGATATCCCCCAAAATGTCCACCAATGGGTAATATCCCATCCTGTTGTTGAAAAATTATTAGCACATCACCATTAGAAGATAATAAAAATAAGACCAACATGAATTATTAAATACATATTACAATGAAAATATATATGATATGGGAAACACGTACTATATCAATCATCAAATCTATTAAAAATTCCAATATTCTTAATATATTTGAATAAAAAACTGGAAATTGTAAAGGGATATGCACACTCCTCATGTGATCCAGGATAAGACATAATTCTCAGGGCTACACTCTCACTCACAAAATAATTCCAATAACATGTATAAGAGTTTTAATAAATCAAAATACATAATACCAAATGGTTTTTGATGATGATTTACATAGTTCTTCATGTAAGGTAACTTTAATCATTCCATCAAGTTCATATGGTCAAATCTCATTACTAGTGTTCATATAATCATTAAATAATGAAATAAAATTTCCACTGGGTAATAAATTCTATATCCTAGTTAATACATAATAATCACAATTAGTTCACATTATCCATCAGAAAAATTACATATTATGTATTACATACTAAATGATATTCCACATTTGATAATATTTTTTCTACTGGGGAAATTTTAAAATTATATTTTTTTAATCCATAATATGTGTTAACAAGTTATTTTTTTATGAATAATTATTATTTCATGTAAAATAATATTATATCTCTATATAATAATCATGTTAAGAATCATAATTATTATTTATAATTTATTAATTATTGATATATTATTATAAATCACGAAATTCATATTAAATACCTATATAATTATTAATATATAATATATTCATTTTATGAAGGAAATGATTTCTTGGAAACATTCTGTTACAAATATAGTACCATAAATAGAGGAGAGAGGTTTTTTTCTCCTCATATAAGTAGATGAATAAAAAGTTTGGTTCAATGAAGACAAATTACATCTTTGTTTAAGGTATTTATAGAATTAATTAAGTCTTTTGAATGTTATAAATTGTTGGATTGTGGGTTAAAAAAATTCATAATGTAGAACTATATGATAGAGTTTAATAATGAAAATAATAAATTTGATTTTCCATTTATTTTATATTCTACCTGAATCACGAACTAATAGCTGTTAAACCCTTACATTAAAGAGTTGAACTCATTAAACCTGTAAAATGAGTTAAATAAATTTATTAAGGCATTAACATTTATCAATAGGATCTATACGTTCATTTGAGAGATGAAATAATGAGAATGAATAGTTTTAATGTATTTTTTTCCCAAAATAGGAACTGTGTATGTATAACAATAATTTTATATCTCCCACCAATTGAAACACTAGGATTATATTTTTGCACCTCGAGTTACCACTAAGAGCCCTATGGAAAGCACTAGACACCATTACATAATAGAGGGAAAATTAAATTAGACCATATGTATATACCAATTTACAGTTTCATTGGATGAAGAAGTACCATGTTACCCATATGTAGTGTTTTTTACCCATATACAAGGAATCAAACTCATGTGTTACAATTACATAACTCTAAAGGTACCATTACACTAGCCCATCTACACATATAATGTTCTTAGAAGTCAATTGTAACCCTTACAAAACATTAGAAATACCTAAATATAGCACCTTCTAACCTTAATAATTCATGATACTCACTATTTACCATTATATAACTATATAGGTACCGGTATGAATATCTATTTTCTATTACCGAACTAATACCTTACCCATATGTAGTCACAAGATCCCTTACATAAAAGCTGATACCGTGATGTAGTGGCTTATACGTTAGCGTACCCTTCAACATCTTAATGAAAATTGGGATTACCATTAGAGAAGTCATAGAATGTGGCTTATAACATCATGAAATTCTGAGTAGTTTTCATTTACCCTTATGAATCCTATGAAATAAGTGTATTTCCCTTGCAAAACTCAATGAAACCCAGTCGACATTTTCAAATAGGTAATGGAACCCATTTTATCCTAATATATACACTTGTATGGAGAATAATTTTTTTTAGAAAAATATATTTGGAATAATACATCTGATATTTAAAAAAATTGATTTTATAATTATTAAATAAGTCATGAAATTACAATTGAACCTCTATAAAAAATTAAAATCCATAATAGGTTTCTCTAAAATTATTTCACTAATATCCTTATATAATTCCAGTAGTTTAAACTAATACACAAAACACCATATAGTTGAACACAATGGTTCATAAAAAGTTCCACCTAAAGAGGCTACCCATAAGTAATAGAAATAGTCCCCTAATATCTAATAAAAATTAAATTGTAGCATCTAGAAACAGAAGATTAATCAAAAACACATATATTAACTAATATATAGAAAATAAATAAAACAGTTAATTCTTGATTCAATGATCAATTTATATAACCCAATTTCCATATAAAATATTAAAAATAACATGTCATGGGATTGACACACAACCTTTTTTTAATAAATCATCATACATGGATTTTATATTGATACTCATTCATTCCAATAATAATTACTACAACATGTATAATAAATGAAGAAATGGATATAATTATTACCTCATGTTAATTGATAGATATCTTCATGTATTTTCAAGTAAAATTTCCCAATTTTATTTAACATATTTGTTGCCTAAAATTTCATTGCATTGATTCATTGTTTTTAATTAAAGTATATGATTTTGAAAATGAAATATAATATCATTGGTGATAATAAAACATCCCTCATGTTTATTCCATAACAATCATGGTAAAATCATGTTATAGTTAATTATATTTTCATATCATTCCATATAGAATAAATAAAATTCTATTTTAGATAATATTCTATCACTCAATGAAAATTTTCATATTATCAATTTACTCATATAATGTGGTATCTTATTATTTTATAATGAATAATTATTATTTCACATGGGAAAACATTTTCTCTTCTAAGAATAATGTAGTTAGAAATGATAATTATTCATTGTATCAATTGATAATTTTTAGTCATGTATAATTGATTAAATTTAAATTTCTTTCATATATACAATAGAATATTGTTTCCAATTTGATAAGAAAAATAAATCATTGATATTATCCCATTATAACAATACACTAGGATTATAAGAGGGTGTGTGTTTTCTAATGCATGGAAACTACATGAAAAACCTAGTTAATCTATATAATAATTATCACACCATATTTTAAGGGTTCTATATACTAGACTAACTTAATATAATCACTTTAAAAGAAGGGGAAATGATTTTGGTGTTTTTCCAGATGGAAAAATCCATGCTGGATTAATGTAATAAAACCATATAATAGATAACCATTTATTTTTTATTTTACCCAAATCATTAATTCTTAATTATTAAAACGAGAATAAAAAAATGAGTCTTATAAATGAGTCAATCGAATGAATTATGAATATTATAGGATTTTAAAATTATCAAAGGATCTTATAAGGTCAACCTATATATGAGGGAATAATAACATGGATTTTAATTTATTTTCACTTAATAAAACATCATAAGGGTAATAAAACATCACCCTTACGAAAACATTAACTCATAGGGATTCCACTTACACACATCAGGTTACCCTTATATGACTTATCAAAAACTCAATGAACATTTATTTGAAAAAGGAAATCCTCTACTAACACTTATGTATAGTTTTATTTTACAAGACATGGGAATAATAAATCTATAGATATCATTATGTAGGGGATTTATACATTTTTTCAATGTGAATGACTCGTCGATCACTATTAAAACTGTAGAGGTACCCTTATATAAAATTATCAACCCTTATATAGAACATAAGACTCATAGGATACCCATATGAATCTCAAGAGGTCCCCTTACATAGAATTACCTAAGCTTACACAATTCTTTGATCTTAAGGGGTAATAATAAATTTTCTAGACATCCCTCATTTATTAATATATAATATATAAAAATCATTACATATTCTTATATAATAGATTGATCCCTTATGTCATTTTTGATACCCTTACGCATAGAAAGGTTCCATCATCCTACCCTTATAAACTGTAAGAAAACTAGTTATTGTCGTCAATCTAGTCATAGAAAGTGGAATATGACATTATATATGTATTATTACTAGGTAAATAACCCTACACAACCTATGTGATGGGTTTATAATGATTAAATAACTCATGGAAATCTAGTACACCCTAACATAGAAGTTTGGAAACCCATTTTACCATTATGTATCCCTAAAACAACAACAGTATGTCAAATAATAAATTGAAAAAAAATTAACATATGATAAGATCTATTTTAAAAGTATTTATTTACTAAATTTCATATACAAAATCAAAATGTTATATACGATCCCATTAAAAATTTCACCTATAGTAAAATATCACACATCATTAAGCACTACATAATTCATGATTTTAAATGGAAATAAACTAATTTTCTCATCAATAAAATTTATAATTCAATAGTATTTTTATTCCTTTCGAAAATAAATTATTCTGTTTCAGTCTGATTTAATTAGCCTCTAAATTTCAAAAATAAATGATTCTGAAATATCTATTTTTTATAATATTATATATTCAGAAATCACGATCTTATTATATAAAATTTTTATTTTGTGTTTATTCATCTGTGATAAGAATCCACTATCATTGATCCCTTATCATTTTATATTATATTGTTTTATTTCCACATGACTTGTGAATGATATACCTTTCATATTTTTATTCACAACATTATTCAAAATTAGTTTTTAGAAAAATAAAATTAGCTAAAATTTTTAATCTCTTAGATATATTGTTATTTAGACTCTCAAATCCTTCATAATATTCCCCTAAACCAATAATCATTTTTTGAGTTATTATACAGATATAAATTTTTTTCACTACCTCCATCTTAAGTGATTATTTATTTTTATCTCATTGTATGCAACCACATAGACATGAATCATTCATTCCCTCATGTGTATATATGTAATTAGATCATATAAATTCTTGTGAGATTTATATGCCACCAAAAAAATAATAGAAACTATAATTGAATCTTATCATTAATTTTTCCTAATAATTTATTTCAACATTCTTGCCTATACTATCTAGATAGTTTATTATTTGTTGTAATAATCAAAGTTGTTGATTTTTCATTAATTATTCTTCCATGAATAGGTTTATAACATTGTTAATCATCATAATTTTTCAATGTAATTGTATACATTTTGAATAAAGAAATGTTATTCAAATAAAAGATCATCATTTTGAGAAATTTTAAGCTTGGGTTTATCCTAAATTAATTTGAGTTATATGTCTGAATTGTTGATAATTCAACCATAACATAAAAATGAATTCCTTAAAAAAAACTTCCTTATATAAAAAATTTATGATTATTCAGGCCAAATTTCCCATTTATTCATCATTAAATATAATTTTACTTTATTTTATGGTTTTTTATCATTGCAATCATCATTAATCTTATAGTTTTTTTCATTATTAAATTGAATTAATGATATGCTTCCATATTTAATTACTTATAGAGAATTATATATTATACTATTCAAATCATGATATGATATCATTGTAAACAAGATTAAAAATTCATTTCATATCATTATTCAAATCATTATTGAAATCAAACACACAAGATTCATTGAGTTCTTATTTATTCACCATCAACATTATTATAGATTCAAATTCCATCTCATGTATCACTTAATAATAAAATGATGTAGTTTTACTCATTTAATGCGTAATAAGAATATTTTTAATGTCATCGAATAAGATATTATAGATATCCTATAGTGAAAAATACTATGATAAAATAACTCCAATATGTTTTTTTGGAGTTCCCTTACAATAATAGAATCGTATAGCTTTTCACCAATGCCTTCTATGTCACTCTCAATCTCATTAACTATAGTGAAGTTGTAAATAATGGATTATTTCATATTAATATTTATATTTTCCTAATCAAATATCTAAATATGTATCATTTAAAAATATACATTGTAATTTATTTAATAATTAATTTCATGTTCATCAAAAACATACGTGACAGTTTTTAAACCCAATAAATTATATAAAAACTTATCCTAATGTGACAAGAATTTATAATTATTGTATTGTCTGTTAATGTCACAGTTATTGTTTTTAGTAAATGTTATTCTATCTCTCAATTTAATTAGACAAAATCGTAACATGGATTCATCATTAGCATAATTCTATAAATATATGAAATATGTTAGAGTCCTATATTTCACCCATGGTAATTCTTTCCATAAAATGACGGAAAACATTTACAATTAATATAAATGATATTATACATTCTACAAAATCATTTTTTTAATAGATATTATATTCCACTCTAACACCAAATTAATGGACTAGTGGACTGAATGTAAATACTAATATGGTAGGGGACAAATGTTCTAGCAAGGTTTTAAAATTTAGTTCAGGGAAATATTACTATTTAGTTTGTTATGCAATGGCCATATTAAGTATATTTAACATAGCCTTGTAAAAATGATATAAGAGTGAAGATGATAAATACCCAAAATAGTTTTGATACTATTAATCCATATTATGTTTTCTTGTTCCTTGTTGCATCCATATTTGGTCAGATGATATATCTTTTCCATAAATATCGATTCATATATACTAATGGATGTGTCTATCATTGTCATATTTATTATTTTCTAGGTGAAAAAAATTTCCTACCATAGGTTCATACTGTTTTTAAGAGAACATTTATTAACATAGATGACAACCTGTGGGGGATATTATTTTTCATGATGTTTAATTTAGTTTAAAAATATTACCCCCCCACATTGTTGATGAACTACATTATCTTGTGAATATATCCTACCACCGTTTAAAATAATTGATTCAGAATAAACATTTAGAATATATCACTACGAAAATAATTATTTTCAAACAATGAAATGTAGAACCATTCGAGGATATACTTTTCTATCCGCCTTTGGACTCATCATTTTAAGTTCATGAAAAAAGTTCATAATTAAACTACCTCGACATCTAATCCACCTTCCTCGTATTATTCTTAGTACTAAATTATTGGTTGTTAAATCTATTAACATATCACAAAACCATTTCATCATTTTTGCATAATTTATTTATTAGTATTTATATACTCACCTATATTGGTATTTAATATCCTGTTCTCAGATATAGAATATCTTTCAACACAACACTATATTTATCTTCATATAACATTTTATATTTCATTAATATTACTATATTCATGTATAGGATGTATAATTATTATATTAATGTATTTTATCTTACCTGAAATTGAATATTTCTTGTTTCATCCAGCCTTATAAAACAATTTCAATTGATTACTATACCATTTTTTCATCTATGAACTCACAATATTTTCCAACAAATCCCAACAGAAGGGATGGTTACCACCACACATTTGATTCATTAAAATTTCACAAAAGACACAAAATTATTGTCTTCTATAGTCCAAAATCATTGGGAGTCCCAATTTACATTTACAAGAATAAAAACACAGATATAATATGGCGCCACTCAATATAAATCATATTAAATTCAATACATAATAGTAATATCCAAACAAACACTTTTTCCACATTGGAAATCTCAACGATCATATTATAATTCATATTCAACAATAAGATGGCTAAGAATAACTAAAATATCACCATACATAATATATTCATTGTACTAAAATTTTAGGATATAATAGAAAACTATCATCCAACTTGAATTTATTTTTTTCATAATAAAAATCAATTATTCTTTATTTATATATTTTCCCAACGATTTTCTATTATACGATCCTCTACATTATGAAGTAGGCATCACAAATAACTAATTATTATTAAAATATTTTTTATATCTATGTATCTTATTTATAATAATTATATAAATTATTCGTCAAAAAACAATTCTTGTAATATTTAATATCAACCAATAATAAATTATTTCATATAGGAGTAAAGAAAAAATATATGTGATATCATTGGGGAATATTTCAATATAACTTTAGAGTGTTATCCCTTACAATATTAACACACTCATAGGGTGGATACCTGGTATTTATGAAATAAATAATGTATAGATAGGATTAAACTATATGATAAATATTTAGGCAAAAATTATCATTGTATTACATGTATGGGGAAGCAGTGTATAGTTGAAAAAAAATTACCCTTTAGGATGGAGAAAATAATTTATTAAAGAGTGGAAGAGATACAAAATAAAGAACAATATATGATTGAGGAATAATTTTATTATTAACATTTATTGGTATTATTGGACCTGAACATTTCCATAATGGTAATCATAGATTATTCTTCTGTAGTGAGAGATTTTTTACTTCTATGGGCTTCACTAAACTCAAAAACTAGCTCTACTTTTAAACTACAAACAAATCCTCACACCATCATTAGATATCTGTTTCATAATCCATTAATTTTGATTTTGAGGCCAATAATATGGGGATCTAATTATCCTAACACAAAAAATAAGAATGATTGTAAACATAAATGGTTGTTACCAATCGAGCAATAATTTACCTCAATGACGGATAATACTCTACACTCATCATTAGTGTTAAAAAATATACCACAAAGAATAATTATTTAATCAACACCCCTACCCACAGGTTGGAGAAACCAACAATAATGACCTTATATCAAGAATCCCAACTACACCAATAGTCTCCCACCAATAATATGCATCTATCGATTCATGTGTCATTATTTTAACCCACTTCTTGAAACTATATATGCATGATGTATTTTATTGTAATTATATGGGATGATATAAATATGAAATAAATAATAAAATGACATATATACAAAGGATAATCACATTTAAATAAAATATTCAAGGGTGAGAGACCAATGGATTTTTGACAGTAATCGAACCATGAGAAAAGTATAATAATTTTATGTTGATCTCTTCTTTCTTGAGGGTGTCATGTTTCACAAGTCCCAAACAAAAATGATTATATTTTTTGGGATATATCAACACCATAGATATTCTCAACAATATGTCCTTCCTAACATTCCTAAATCACATTAAGATAATTTTGTCTTAAAAACACCCAATGATGGACCAGGGAAAATTCACTATTCATGATCATTTTTAATCATGTTATTGTTAATTTATTTAGGATTATGATGACCCAATATGGTAAATATAAATCTTGTACAAAGATTGTAATATGGACAAGATAATTCTGACATCAATCACCTAGGAATCCAATGGTCATTTCAATTAAATTATGATCCCAAAAATTGATATCATCCCATATTATAATCCATCAAAAGTAATTTAGAAGAACATGTATATGATTACACACCATATTATAAATGCTTCATACCGTACCCTTCAAGTGATACTACTTAGTCCCAAATATTTCAATGTAAACCATCCCATAAGAGAATTTCCCTCCATGACATCCCAAATTAACTTATCATAGATGATATTCATGGTGGTGTACACATTCCTTAAGAAAAAACCACCCCTCCCTTCTCCAATAGGTATATCCATTTGATCCCACGACTCCTAATAAAATCTATCATTCTATTATACATACCTAAAAATAAAACCATACAATTGATTATTTATATAGATAAAGTATATAACACATAGTGGGATAAAACAACATGTATATATATCTAAGTGAGTACCAAATTAACAATAATTATTCTTCCACAAAATTACGGGAACATATTATTCAAGTTACTACTCCCTATATTGGTCTTGTCAGGCATTAAATCAAAGTAAATCATATGTAATAATATAAAACAAATTTTATCAAAATAAATTTAATGTTATTATCCCTATAATACTATGACATGATGATTATGTAACATATAAATCTTGTAGATAATTCTTTTGTAAAATAAAAAACATCCTTATGATGTCAATGATGATTATATAAATAATCATTTTTTGATTGAATGGACAATTTTTATTCTTATGGAGGGTTAGATTCTTTTTAAACTTATCAGACAACATGCATACATCATAATAGTTAATACTTAAACAATAGTTTGATACATGATTAAACATACTGGAAAATTAAATTTATTTAAAATACACTAATAAAAAATTATGTTTACCCACAATGGAAGACCCTTATGTTGCATGTCAAATGACATGATTAAAAATTTCAATACCTATCAACTTTGGTATTTATCTTTAAAAGTTTAATATTCTTTATTTATGTTAAGGATCACATTAAATCAATTCATCCTAATATAAAGCACTATAAAGAACTCCAAAAATACTAAAATAACATGGTATAAAAAACAATAAATAAGACATAAAAACTTATTCTGATACATTATGTTATTTTATTCCATCCATTGTATTGTTTTCAATACTTTCTAACTATATCAATGATAAAAAATCATAAAAAAATTAACTATATTACTCAAAAATTATTAAATATAATACTAGCCAATGTGATATGATTCATACAAATGCCCTGAAATGATAATGTAGTTTTATTAGATTATTTCATCATTAAAGACCTGAAAAATTCAAGGAAATTTTTTTTCTTAATTTTCATCAAATTTTTACAAGAACGCAGTTTCTGACGGCACCTAATTCCGAGGCCCGGTGTGCCCGGAATCTTTTTCCAAAGTTTATCCTGGGAACGTTCACTGAACCAACAAGCGGGTTTTTCTGACTTTTCAACCGGTGCTCGGAATCGGATTCTAAGGGCACCGTTGGAATCACAGTGCCGGTAATTACATAGAATCACCTTTTCCAGAGTTGTGTTTGCTCAGGTGTGGTTTTTAAATTTTCGGGTTCAGTAAATGAATAAAATAAATTGGTCGCACCAATTATTTTATTTAATTTTCTTAACCTATGTTATGTGGGTGATGTGGGACCCACAATATCCTACCCACTTGGTAGGATATTTGTGAGGTGGGGCCCACACGAGCCCAACAGTTTCTTTTCTTCTTATGTAACGCACCCGAACCCACCTTTTTATTGAAGTCAACTCTTGCATTTATTCTGTTTAAGAAACGCCTCATTAATTTTGGCGGTTAAATCGTTACAATTATTTCATTGAATTGATTGTTTCTTTTTGAAATTCAAACATTGTCTTGTGCATTAATAAAATAAGACAACTCTTATTTTATTTCTATTGGAACTTGTTGCGTGGAGAGGATTTGGAGAAAAGTCTTCTTCTTCGACGAGGAACACGAAGAACGGGAAGAACGCACCGATCTCCGACGAAGAACACCAAATCCTCGGAGATCGACTATGCGATGTCGTGTACCACGACACCGGCGACACTTCTTCCATGACGCTTCTTCCGCGATGCATCTTCCAAGACCCTTCTCCGTGACGCGATGATCCTCCCTCTGCGACGCCTTTTTCCGCGATGAATCCTCGCTCATCGAATTCGACGAGGTAGAGATCTATTTTAACAGTTGTTCGTGATTTCTTCCGTCACTTTATCCTTTTCTTCTGAGCCGCCTGATATCGAAATAATGGGAGGAGGTCAGACCGTACAAACACTGAAGACCCTCATCTCCCTTGTTGGTTTGTTTTTTTTGAGGAACAAGCAAGGAAACACGGTGCCAAACCACCGCGCGGGAATTATTAACGAATGGGGGAGAGGCGCAGCGCTGTTGAAGACGAACCAAAGACGCGACGCTGTCACGCCACGCTGTTGAAGACGAACCAAATACACGGCGTTGTCACGCCGCGCTGGAGAACAACAAAAGCAGTGTGGCCGAAGCGTGGTGGCGACGGAGGGGCGCATCACCATCGTGTCGTGCCGGACGGACGAAGGTCGCGACCAGATCCGGGCTGCGGCGGTGCAGGGGAACCGACGGACGGTTCAGGGCCGCCGGCGTCGGAGTAGGGGGACCGGCCCTTGCTGGTCCCGTGGAGGCAACAGCCGGCTGGCCGGATTGGGCTGACCGGTCAGGGCTAATCCAGTGGTTCGTAACCCCCGGTCGGCCAGCAGGTGCGCCCCCCCCCCCCCCCCACACGGGGGCCGCGGGTTGTAAACGCGGGGGGCAGCCCCCCCCCCCCCCCCGCACCTTCACTGCTCGGTCATTACGGCCGAGCCACTGGGCCGCTGGCCGCGCCAGCGCGCCGAGCCGGGCTGTGCCCAAGAGGGCCGGACCTAGACCTGGTTCAGGCCGACCCTGGGGGTATCGTGTCGGGTCGGGCCCGAACCCCTTATTACCTATCCTCTATCGGTCTGTTGCCCATAACATGAGCTTCGGACCTCTGATCGATACACCGTCAGTTGCGTAGAGATCCTTTGATCGAGGTGGTCATTTCGGTGTTCTACACTTTGGGTCTCGGAGAACTTTGGGTTCGGCCGGGTTGGTTCGTACACAAAACCAACCGGGCCCTCGGAGCGGAAACGCTTATAACATGAGCTCCGAACGTCTAATTGATGTGCCGTCAACTTTTTTGGATTCCTCTTAATGAGAAAGACCTTTTGGATTAATCCTCATGAGGTTTGGATGTAGTTGGAGTACGTTCGGGTTGGTTTTGACTTAAAAAACAACTGGGCCCCTGGGACTAAAAAGCCAATAACTCTCAGACCGGGCATCCGACTGACGCGCCGTCTGTGACGTTGAGTTCCTGTTGACGATACATAACTTTTGGATACATAAACTCTGGAATATGTGTCGGTTGATGTATCAGCCCCTCGGCTCGTGGAGCAGACCCTCCCACACAAGCTTGCTGTGTGCAGGAACCCTAGAGCTAGCTGCGATTGCGATGACGATGACAACTGTGCAGAAATCCTATGTGGATTCGACGGTGACGACTACAGCACTCAGCAATCCTACGTGGATCAGTGCTACCGATCATGTGTGGGTCAGATCCAGTGTGGGTCAGCGCTCAGCGGTCCTGTGTCGGACAACACCTACATATCCTGTGTGGGTCCTATCCTGTGTGCGGCATTGCGGGGTTTAGTTACCTATCGATCCTGTGTGGGTCAGATCCGTTGTGGTTCTGACGGCTTAGATGAATCAGTGGATACATATGATCATCTCTATCGTCATACAAAGAAGTATACATGTGTGAGATGAATCATGTTTTGCTTTATTATGTGGATTGTGTTGTGCTATCCTATGTTAATTACATTTTGTTATCCTATGTGGATTACGTTATGCTTACCTGTGTGGACTGGGTTGTGATTTCCTGTGTGGATTGGGGTGTTCTTGAGCTCGGATGTTGGAGCCGAATGAGAATTGGTGACTTAGGTATATGTATGGGCATATACCTAAGTATTTTCAGATGTTACTTCGTGATTGTATCTTTCCTTTGTAGATTATCATTTGATGATTTTGGGAGACCTTCGGGGGTCTCGGGGTCCCTACTAATTATCTTATACTCACCCCTGCACGGGCTATGCCCGCACTACGTTGTTTTGGTTGCAGACGACCGACAATGCTGATCGTGGTTGAGGCTTGTGGAGCAGGACAGTACCTGGAGGTGGACCACTGGGCGGGACGTACTCGGAGCGGACGGCTGGACCTGAGGAGTTGTGGTGGCTATCTGTACCCACCCTTCAGGTGGGACTTCTAGTGGACGGCTCAAGGCTGTGGCATTACTTTCAGTTGTTGTTTTCCCTTTCCAGTTGTACATTACTTTCAGTTTGGGTTTGTATTCTGGCCCACTTACTTTTCAGCACTTTCTATTGTACCTAGTTTTTACTTAGTGTTTACTTCTGAATGCTTTCTTTGTGGTGTTTTTTTACATTCCAAAGGTAATGCCTTCCATTTTTATCGGGAATTACTCCTTGGTGCTAGTCGCCAGCCCCTGTCCTATGGAAGGCGGGCTTGGGGTAGTCATGGCATGGGGCCCGAAGATGGGTCGTGAAAAATTGGTATCAGAGGAGTTCGGTTCTACCACAGAACATTCGACTCTGATATTTTCTTCTATGTGAAGAAGTAGTGTTAAGCGTATTGGGTGTGGATATCATTCTAGGAAGTCCAGTGTTGGTGCGGCGGCCGACGTATCCGTACACCAGGATACTGACTTCTGATTTCCGACATAATACACGAAAACATTGATTGCATGTGTGTTACATGTTTTCATTGTGATTACTTTGTGTCAGCTCACCAGGTATACTGTTTGACCGTGGCACACCTGTTTCATTTTCAGGATGGCCCCATGATGGAATCCATCTAGGGTTCTGAGATTTTTGTGTGACAACAACCCACTGAGCGACGAGGCCTCGGTACATGGCCCTTTGACAGCAGAGGCACCGGCGGTACTGCTACCCGTCGAGCCACTGCTGCTACCTGCCCCAGCAGATGATGATGCACGTCACCTTAGTGCCCTGAACGAGTTTCAGCATTAGTGACCGCCCCGGTTCCCAGGTGAGACGGACCCCCAGGCAGCCGAGGATTATATGGAGGCAGTTGTACAGGTTTTCTGGTATGTGAGGACACCAGCAGACCTCATGGTGATCCTCGCAGCGAGCCTACTGCATGCGGTAGCAGGCAGATGGTGGAGCTTGATTCTCGAGGTCCACGACGAGGAATATCTCCTCTGGACGGAATTTGAGAGCCTCTTCTGCTCGGAGTTTATCCCAGCCAACCTCCATGCAGTTCGCATCCAGGAGCTTCTAAAGCTATGGCAGGGCAGCATGACGGTCGCCCAGTACTCGACGAGATTTACCGATCTCTCGCGCTACTGGACAGACATGGTACGAGACCCATTCTTCCGGGCCCTAACATTCGAGCAGGGAATGAGGCAGGAGATCAGGGCATCACTGATCTCCCTCATCATTCCGACATAGGCAGAGGTACTGGAGCGAGCCCTTTTGACCGAGATCTTCCTTGCTGAGCCTGCATCAGAAGCAAGACCTACAGCAGGGCGGCACGTAGCAGAGTCTTCTATAGTAGGCAGTGAATGAATGACATATGGGTCCAGGTAGACCAGACCCTCAGGCAGACAACCTCAGGACACTAGCTCACCAGTGTGGGGCACACAGCGCGGAGCCAGTCTTTTGAGATTCAGACAGTGCTACGTAAGCGGCGGCCAAGGCCACATGGCTCGTGACTGCCTAACCCGCCGTGCCGAGGAGCAGCAGACGGTTGAGGGGCCACCCAAGAAGAGGCAGAAGGTCGACCGTGGAAGTCTTCATGGAGAAAGCGGACGAGGAAAAGGAGCTGGCCGAGTAGGAGGTGGTGGGATACGCTTTGAGACTCTACCACCACCACCACCAGGAGGTCCACCCCGACCAAAGGGAGCTGGCGGGAAGAGACATGCACAGCTTCAGGCTACAGAGGCCTACGACCACGGCGCACCCGAGATGATTCAAGGTACTATCAATGTCTATTCCACCCTTGATGAAGTTCTTATAGACACAGAAGTGAGTCATTATTTCATAGCTGCTACCGTTGATCGGAGCTCGGAGATTCCGACGGATTCGTTGGCTCGATCCTTACGGCTAGAGACTCCTACGGGAGTAGACTCATCAATTACGGACTTGTGCCGGCAGTGTGAGCTTACTCTAGGAGGCGACATCTTTGGCTGGGATCTTCTTGTAGTAGCGTCGAGGCCTTACGATGTCATCTTGGGCATGTATTGATTATCTACATTCCATGCTCAGATTGAATGTATTAGGCACAAGGTGCGATGCGTACGCACCGACGGGAGTAGGTTCACCTTCACCAGCGAGAAGGGAGCCTTCGCAGTACAGGATGGACTCACGCAGAGGAGAGGACAACCCATCACTCATCAGTTGGCTAGCCTCATATTAGGATCAGTTGACGTGCGAAGTCCTAGTTTTCCTACAGTGGTGGATCAGTATAAGGATGGTTTCCCTGATGATGTTCAAGGAATACCTCCTCTCAAATAGGTAGACTATTATATTTATTTTTACCCCGAGATAGCCCCGATATCCACCCCAGCATATTGGATGTCCCCCGCTGATCTTGGAGAGCTACATGTACAGTTAGAGGACATGCAGGGCAAGGGATTAATCTGATCCAGTGTTTCACCGTGGGCTTCCCCGATATTGTTCACCAAGAAGGCGGACGGGAACTTGTGACTTTGTTTCGACTATCGTCGCCTGAACCAGGTGACAAGGAAGAACATGTATCTGCTACCAAGGATTGATGACCTCTTCGATCAGCCTAAGGGATCACTGTGGTTCTCAAATGTAGAACATAGATCAGGCTATCATCAGCTCAGAGTTCGGGACGAGGATGTGCAGAAGACGGCCTTCAGGTGTCGGTATGTCCAATATGAGTTCTTGGTTATGCCATTAGGTGCAGACAATTCTCCAGAACTGTTCATAGTCCTCATGAACAGGATCTTTCAGCCATACCTCGAGCGATTTGTCGTGGTCTTCATCGACGGCATTTTGATTTACTCGACGACTGAGGAGGAGCACACCTACCACCTGAGGGTTGTACTGGACACACTTCGAGAGGACCATATTTATGGAAATCTCTCGAAGTGTTAGTTATGGATACGAGAGTTCCACTTCTTGGGACATGTCATCATTGAGGTAGGAGTTGAGGTGGATCCTGTGAAGATCGAGGTAGTGCTAGCTTGGGAGCCACCCAAGAGTGTGACAGAGGTGCAGAGTTTCTTGGGTCTAGCTGGGTACTACCGGAGATTTGTGCTAGACCTCTCCAGAGTTGCGGAACCACTCTCTGCATTAAAGAAGAAGTGGATACCCTCTGTGTGGTAAGACAGATGTTAGCAGAGCTTCCAAGAGCTGAGACAGATATTGACCAGTGTGCCTATCTTGAGTTTGCGGGAGGAGGGAGTAGGGTACGTAGTTTACTGGGATGCAATAGGGACTGGAAATGGATGTGTCCTAATACAGGAGCAGGCCGTGATCGCCAATGGATCACGTCAGTTGAAGTAGAATTATAATAACTATGCTACCCATGACCTGGAGTTTGCAGTAGTGGTATTCGCTCTGAAGATGCGGTGACACTATCTGATGGGAGAGCACTTTACAGTATATTCTGACCATCAGAGTCTCAGGTACATCTTCTCGCAGAAGGACCTGAACCTGAGACAACGGCGATGGATCGAGTTCCTCTAGGACGTTGACATTGAGATAGTCTATACTCCTAGAAAGGGGAACGTGGTAGCTGATGCTCTCAGCAGTAGGACATACATTCAGCTACTTGGGGAGGCGACAGAGCAGCTATCTTCTTTGCTGATATCCTTCGTGGATAGAGATGGAGCAGCCTTCCTTCAGTCACTCACAGTCACTCCTTCACAACTGCAGCGGGTCAGAGAGGCACAACGTGGGGACGCTGACTGTGAGATGCAGCGTGCACAAATATCCTCAGGACAGGCACCTGATGGTTTCTCTATAGGAGGAGATCACGACGTCCTTTTCATAGGAAGTACCTTGGTACCATTTGCTTTACGAGAGGATGTGCTGAGAGAGTTTCACACATCCCCTTTTGCAGTACATCCTGGCGTGGTGAATATGTACCAGGATCTCAGATGACAACACTGGTTTCTGGCAATGAAGAGGGCTGGGGTAGAGTTCGTTTCTCGATGCCTCACCTGCCAGCAGGTGAAGGCAGATCCCCAGGTACCAGCAGGCATGGTAAAGCCCTTAGAGGTCCTGGAGTGGAAGTGGAATGGGATATCTATGGATTTTGTGACTGGACTTCCAGGCACTTCCAGAGGTCACGACTCCATTTGGGTGATTGTCAACCGACTCACCAAGCCGGCCCACTTCATACCCATCAGAAAGAAGGGCTCAGTAGAGAGCTTGGGACATCTCTACGTTCAGGATATTGTACGGCTTCATGGTGTTCCATCATCAATCATCTCCGATCGAGATGTTCACTTTACTTCCAGGCTTTGGAAGGGGTTGAAGGAGGAGTTTAGGACACAGCTATGTCTGAGCACCGCCTTTCACCCTCAGACAGATGGTCAGACGGAGAGGACCATTCAGACACTCGAGGACATGCTCTGTGCAAGTGTCCTCGACTTTGGTCGTAGCTGGAAGGACAACCTACCCTTGGTGGAGTTCACGTACAACAACATCTACCACTCCACCATCGGGATGGAACCATGCGAGGCATTGTATGACCGACCTTGCAGATCATCACTATGCTGGACAAACCCTGGGGATTCAGCACTTGTGGGACCAGAGATGGTCCAGTCCATGAAAGAGAAGGTCTAGGTCATCCAAGAGAGGTTGAGGAGAGCTCAGAGCCGGCAGAATTCTTATGCTGACCGGAGGCGGAGGCCACTGGAGTTCGAGGATGGCAACCACGTCTTCTTGCGGGTCTCACCTCGATGTGGATTACGGAGATTTGGCCGAGGCAGCAAGTTGTCTCCAAGATTCATCGGACCATTCCAGGTCATCAGCAGGATGGGAAAGGTGGCTTATCGCCTGGCTCTACCACCTTAGTTGCACCAAGTGCACGATGTCTTCCACGTATCTCAGCTGAGGAGAAGCATGCACGACCCGACACATATCATTGACCATGCTGAGCTGGAAGTTGATGATGGGGAGAATTTTTTGGAGGTCCTGATGGAGATTGAGGATACATAGGAGTGGGTCCTACGTGGACGGTTGATTCCTCTAGTGTACATCAGATGGCAGCACGAGATATTTCATGAGAGAACTTGGGAGAGGGAGGCTCAGATGCGTGCCCAGTACCCACATTTGTTTCCCTAGTATTGATGTATCTTTTCGGGGACATAATGTCCTAAAGTGGGAGTGACTTAAAGACTTGAAAAAATAAAGGAAATTTTTTTCTTAGTTTTCTTGCGAAATTTACAAGAACGGAGTTTCTGACGGCACCTAATTCTGAGGCCCGGTGTTCCTAGAATCTTTTTTCGAAGTTTAGCTCGGGTATGTCCAGTGAAAGAATGGGCGGGTTTGTCTAATTTTTGAACTGGTGTTCTGAATCATGTTCTGAGGGCACCGTTGGAATCTCAGCGCCAGAAATTTCTTAGAAACACCTTTTCCGGTGTTGCGTTTTCTCGGGTGTGGTTTTTTAATTTTCAGGTTAAGTAAATGAATAATATAAATTAGTCGCATCATTTATTTTATTTATGTTTCTTAACCTATGTTATGTGGGTGATGTGGGACCCACAATATCCTACCCACTTGGTAGGATATTTGTGAGGTGGGGCCCATACGAGCCCCACCGTTTCTCTTCTTCTTGAGTAACGCACCAGCACCCCCCTTTTTATTGATGTCAACTCTTGCGTTTATTCTGGTTAGGAAAAGCCTCATTAATTTGGGCGGTTAAATCGTTACAATTAATTCATTGAATTGATTGTTTCTATTTGAAATTAAAACTTTGGCTTGTGCGTTAATAAAATTAGACAACTCTTATTTTATTTCTGTTGGAACTTGTTGCATTGAGAGGATTTGGAGAAAAGCCTTCTTCTTCGACGAAGAACACGAAGAACGCGAAGAACGCGAAGAATGAACCGATCTCCGAAAAAGAACGCCAAATCCTCAGAGATCGACTACATGAAACCGTGTAACGTGATGCCAGTGACACTTCTTCTGTGACGCATATTCCACGACGCATCTTCTGCGACGCTTCTCCGCGACGCGATGATCCTCCCTCCGTGATGCCTTTTTCCGCGACGAATCCTCACTCATCGAATTCGACGAGGTAGGGATTTATTTTAATTGTTGTTCATGAATCCTTCCATAACTTTCTCCTTTTCTTTTGAGCCACTTGATATCTCAATAACGGGAGGAGGTCAGACCGCACGAACATGGTCGACCCTCCTCCCCCTTGTTGGTTTTTTTTGTTGCGGCACGAGCAAGGGAATGTGGTGCCAAAGCACAGTGCGGGAATTATTAAGGAAAGGGGGAGAAGCACAGTGCCGTTGAAGATGAACCAAAGACACAGAACCGTCATGTCGTGTCGGAGAACCACAAATGCACAGCGGCGGAGCAGGGGAACCGGCAGCCGGGTCTGGGCCACCGACATCGGAGCAGGGGGACCAGCCCTTGCCGGTCCCGTGGCGGCAGCAGCCGGCCGGCCAGAGCGGGCCGCCCGGTCAGGGGAAAATCGGGGGTTCGTAACCCCTGGTCGGCCATTAGGTGTGCCCCCACCCACATGGGGGCCGCAGGTTCTCAACGCGTGGGGCAGCGCCCCCCCCCCCCCCCCCCGCACCTTCACCACTTCGCCGTTACGGCTGAGCCGCCTTGCCGCCCTACTGTCGGCCGCGCTAGCGCGCCGTGCCGGGCTGGGCCAGGCCGCGCCAGCCGGGCCGGGCCACGCCCAAGCGAGTAGGACACAGACCAGGTTCGGGGCGACCCATTTCGGGCCGACCCTGGTGGTATCGGGCCGGGTCGGACCGGGCCCGAACCCCTTAATACCGAACCTCTTTCGGTCTGTTGGCCACAAATTGAGATGCGGACCTCCGATAAACGCACCGTTAGTGGCGTAGCGATCCTTGGATCGAGAATATCATTTCACTATATTACACTAAGGGTTTCGAAGAACTTTATGTTCGGCTGGGTTGGTTTGTACACAAAACCAACCGAGCCCTCAGAGCGGGAATGATTATAACTTGAGCTCCGGACGTCCGATTGACGTACCACCATCTTTGTTGGATTCCTCTTGGTGGGAGGGACCTTTTGGATTACTCCGCTCGAGGTTTGAACACATTTGGAGTACGATTGGGATGGTTTTGACTTAAAAACCAACCGGGCCCCTTGGACGAAAAAGCCAATAACTCTCAGACTGTGCGTCCGATTGACGCGCCGTCTCTGAAATTTAGTTCCTTTTGACGATACGAAACTTTTGGTTACATCAACTCTGGACTATGTGTCAGTTGATGTATCATCCCCTCGGCTCGTGGAGCAGACCCTCTCGAACGAGCTTATTGTGTGCTGGAACCATAGAGCTGGCTGCGACTGCGACGACGATAACGAATGTGCAGAAATCCTCCATGGATTCAACGGTGATGACTACAGCACTCAGGGATCCTACGTGGATCAGTGCTACCAATCCTGTGTGGGTCAGATCTAGTGTAGGTCAGATCCTATGTGGGTCAGCGCTCTGCGGTCCTGTGTGGGCCAGCTCCTACAGATCTTGTGTGGGTCTGATCCTATGTGGGTCGTTGTGGGGGTTAGTTACCTATCGATCTTGTGTGGGTCAGATCCTTTGTGGGTCATTCCGGGGGTTAGTACCTATCAATCCTTTTTGGGTCCGATGGCTTAGATGAATCAGTGGCTACATCTGATCATCTCTATCATCATATGATGAACTATACCTATGTGAGCTTAATACTATTTTTCTTTCCTATGTGGATTGTGTGGTGATATCCTGTGTGGATTACATTTTGCTATCCTGTGTGCATTACGTTTTTCTTACCTATGTGGACTGGGTTGTGATTTCGTGTGTGGACTGGGTTGTATGGGCATATACCTATGTAGTGTCGGATGTTAATTCGTGATTGTATAATTTTTTGTGGATTATCCTTTGTAGATTCTAGAAGACCTTCGGGGGTCTCGAGGTCCCTACAAAGTAGCTTATACTCACCCTGCACAGGCTATGCCTGCACTACGTTGTGTTGGTTGGAGACGACGGACAACACTGATCATGGTTGAGGCTTGCGGAGCAGGACGGTACCTGGAGGTGCACCACTGGGCGAGACGTACTCGGAGCGAATGACTGGACACGAGGAGTTGTGGTGGCTATCTATACCCACCCTTCAGGTGGGACTTCTAGTGGACGGCTCGAGGCTGCAGCTTTACTTTCAGTTGCTATTTTCCCTTTCCAGTGGTACTTTACATTCATTTTGGGTTTGTATTCTGACCCACTTACTTTTCTGCACATACTGTTGTTCCCAATTTTTACATAGTGTTTGCTTATTCTTGCTTGCTCTGTGGTGTTTATTTACTTTCCAAAGGCAGTGCCTTCCCTTTTTATCGGGAATTAAAGCTTGGTGCTAGTCGCTAGCCCTTGGCCTATGGAAGGTGTGCATGGGGTAGTCACGGAATGGGCCCCGAGGACGGGTCGTGAAATCATCCCCCATTGATAGGAAACAATTAACCAAGTAATTCAAAATATTGATCCTTATAATCTTATCTAACACATTAAAATTTCAATCCTTCTTGAAAAAACATATATCATGATTTTAAATATTATGAGCATTTTCTACCTATAAAAATATAATATCTTCATGGAAAGAACAAATTGAGTTCCATCACTTATTCATTACCACATTAACATTACATAGATCATCATTTGGTTATAGGTTCGATGGATTTTTTATGTGTTCAAGGAATCTCAAACCCAGAAATTCATCATTAATTCATATTAATTATCATGTCGAAATGGATTAACTAAAATATTTACAACATAATCCAGGATTACATAAAATTTACATTTCTAGTCACATTTTTCCATTATCTATTTTATGATATTATATCAAATATGAATGTTCTATATCCTACATTATTGAATAAAAACTAGGGACACAACTATATAGAATTTATTTAATAATTCAATTAATAGTGGGCTCTATCCTTTATGCTAAATAATTTATGGTAAACCAATATAAACATTACGTATGATCATGAATTTGTTGACTAAATTTACAATTTTTTTTATATTTATCATATAAAAATATTTCTACATTCAATGAAGTTCCATACAAAATTAACAACTATTGAATGTTCTATTAGTAGTGGATTTATGTTAATATAATTTCATTCCTAATAAAAAAATTTAAATAATATTTCATTTTATATTAATTGGATGTTGAGAGTAAGTAAAACACCATGTATTTATGATGTATCTCATGATGCTCCTATATATTAATATGTGATATTCTTTGGGATCATCCTGAAGACTAGAAAACAAAATCACATAAAAAATAAGGTCTTTATGTTTTTAGGTATAGAACATTCCTAACATTTTTTGAAATCCCTATAGTTCACACTAATTCTATTATCACCCTTAAAAACATAGTTTCCCTGTCTACCATATTATAAATTGACTAAAATTTTTTCATTCTGAAAATCATTAAAAATTCACAAGAATATTTCTCTTGGTACAAAATATATGAATAGCAGTAAGAATATTTTGAACCGACCAAATTTATGAAATATTATGAAATATATATTTC
Organism: Viscum album; assembly: GCA_963277665.1. Lineage (NCBI taxonomy): Eukaryota > Viridiplantae > Streptophyta > Magnoliopsida > Santalales > Viscaceae > Viscum > Viscum album. The sequence continues at coordinate 1,725,348,249 of OY728119.1, read as the reverse complement.
TCCAAATAAATATTAATTTTCCAAGAAAATCCCTAATAAATATACTCTTGGTCTCCTAAATATTTTTAACATTTTAGAGTTTGTAATATTTTTAAACATATGCTATGATTATGGTGATTTTTAGTTTATAAAATAAAAAACATATAATTCACTAATAATTCTATTTAATAGAATATATCAGGTAGAGTGTCATATTGATATTGATTATAAATATAATACCACTATTTAATACTATAATGTACATATATTACATAAAATTTCAGGGTGAAAATATATAAATTTTATATAAATATAAAAATAAAAATAAAAAAAAACTATTATAAACATCATAGAAACATATAGTAAATTTCTTAATAAATAGAATCACATTATACTCAAGTGATGAGGAGGAATATGAAAATGAGTTTACATGTACCTCAATTAACTTATCATAAGTTTTGCCTTATATTCCTCAAATCCTTTAATCCAACAAATTGAAAAATCATTATCTCACTTCCCTGAATCACTCGACAAACATGATGAGTCACAAATTTATCTTTCTATAACTTAATGATTCTATAAAAATAGATAAAAAACCAATACCATTATATAACATTAATTCATTTATTATCAAATCCTCATAAATCATTATAGAAGTAAACTCTATGAAGATTACCATTGAAGAACACTAAATAATATATCTGAGGAAAACAAATAATGATTTATATATATATTATAAATTATATACCTCAATCTTCAATTTATACAATATTCATTATTGAATTTATATTCCATTTTATTTATTTGATTATTTCTGGTGTCTTCTTATTTAAAATCATGAATTTCTACCATATCTTCTTGAAATTAAATATTCATACATTGTTGTGAATGATCATTTTCTATATAGATTAAATGTTTCTTAATATCATCAATTTCTATTAAACAATATATTACATCAATATATATATTATCCATAAAAATTTAGACTAATATCATTTCCTTTTATTATTATGTCTATATTATCAATAAAAAAATATTAACACCTTTAGTTTGAGTCATCAACCTGATGATACGTTACAAAATAATTATGTAGAATAATGATTTTTTATTATAATCATTAATCTCATCTTTATATTGGATAATAAATTAGAAGAATTTCATGACCTAAATAAAACATTTAATATCATCATCATTTTCTTTAATTGACATGACTAAAATTTAGATATCCACGAATATGTCAAAAATATAATCAAGAATTTTAATTACAACATTAAAATAATTCGAATTCATTTTAATTAATTCAGATATTATTCTGGAATATAATTTCATAGACTAATCATAATATTAATCTGAGATTAACTATCTCAAACATAAATGAGGGGTTTATCCACTTTAAATATATATTTATGGGGAAATTTATTCATCCTTGACATCTCTATTGGTATGAGGTGGTAATGATGCCATAAATATTGATTTGTACCTTTCATTGTCTTATGTTTCTTCTTCAGGTTATTTGGAATTGTTATGTGTTCTGATAGATATGATAGAAAATTGGCATATGAAACAAGGATTCTTTAATATATAATGATGAATACAAATATTCAATACTATATCCTAATTTTCAAAAGCCCTTTCTATTCCATGATACATTAAATAGTTATTAGGATCGAGGAATATTTCTTATAACTTATTTTCAATTATCAAAAACATTATTAAACACAACATTCTTAGATATCATTATGAATGACATTTTCTTCTATATATTGTTTACTTTTTTTCGGAGTGAAGATCATAGGAACAACATCTACAGTTTTGGAAAATATTTATTCTGGGAAATATACTTAAGAACATAAGATTACATCAATTAAATAATGTATATAAGAATTTATTTGTCACATTTCTCTACTCATTTGTGTGATTTCACAATTTCACATAGGATATTATGAGTGAAATCAGATATATTTGACATATGGAATTTATTTTCAATTTATTACAATGCATTCATCTTATATAAATACTTATTAAACAATGTTACTTTATTATCATCCATGAAAAAACATGGATAACCCTATTTTTATTCATTTTTCATCTCTGGGAGTGTTACATCTAGGCCTAGAGTCCACAAAGTTGTGCCCTAAGCTGGTGGTTCACATGGCCTCATGCATGCCTCCATATACCATATAGGATATTGATTAGTAATGAGGGCCTTGGTTTTTCTTATGAGGATACAACTCCCTCATGTCAAATTGAAACACATTGGTATTAATCACATCATTCAGTATTATAAGTAGTAAAACATCTATATAGAAGTTGAATATCCAAGGCATGAGTAAATAAAAAATGTCAAAAGTAATCTAAAATTCAAAATGATTTGTCACATCATGTCTCTAAAATGTAAGAATACATATGTACATGAATCTTTTACAATAAAAGCATTAAAATATAAAAAAACTACAATTAACAATCCTAGATAGCATCACAAGACTATCATAGTCCTGTGCTACACTACTCCTATTATTAAAAATGTCAAGAATCTTATATTGGATGCTTTCCCTAGGCCCTTCCTGCAACCATGATATCTATTCGATTACCGAATAGTGGCTGAAATAGGGTGTGATATTTCACTCTACAGGCCACCAACAACGGTGTATATAAAAAGTCTATTTTTTTAGTATAATCAAAATTAATGTGTTGTATATATCATTGTTGTAACAGTAATGAATGTAATGTCTGATCATGTATGACCAAACCTGGATCCCTATAAATAATGTTCACAATACCATAAATTAGGGCTCTTATATAGAATACATATACATGTAATACCATATGTTCTATCAACTGATAACTGATACAAATACAATGGATATCTATAAAATATTGAAATATTCACCTTGGGCATGTTGTATAACCAGGTGTCAATATCCACAATCTTTATGCCCAATAATCTACTGTAAGCATCCACAATTGAAACATAGTGTAATAAAGTGTTGGACCATGAATTTTTTTGTTCCATGGTATGAAATATCATGTCATCCACATCGTTTCCTAGGAGTATATCTATAGAAACATGGTAAAACGTTTTTTGGATTCCAATGATCACGTTAACCAATCATGTCGACTATAAGTTAGAGGTAGTTTGATCCATGATTTATTAAGGCTCTTTTCATTCTACAAGATCATAATAAAAGGTGTAAACATGTATAAAAATGTTTACCTAAGGGTTATAAAATATGGAACATGAAATGAAACTTCCTATTGGTGGCCTTTGATGGGGATACCAACCTCAATCAGTTGAAAATGTACTAGTTGTCTTCCTAATAGGTCCCAAACTATTAAATATATTAATTAAACAAATCAATGGGGAAAAAGTAAAATGTATTGCTTCTGTGAAAAAGATAGATTATAAATCACAAAAATGTAATTGAACTGTATCTGAAACGTACCGTAAGTCTTTAGTTGAACACTCATCCAACATCGACAACTCATTTGTTCGATATCATAAGAAAAAATGAAAAGAAAAAATTCAATGTAATATGGAATTTTATTTTAAACCTAAAAAGCACTATTATTATGAAGAAAATTAAAAACGACGCATGATGGTTGTAGAGCATACTAGTGAGAAAATAATGAGACAAATTGTGTTTAAATCATGCATTGGATGGTGAAACAGAAGAAAATCCTACATCACGGCCTTAAAACACACCAAAGGGATACCAAAGGGCCACCAATGGAGGAGAATTTTAAAATATGAGTAGGGTTTTAAAAATAAAAAACATTAAGTAAGAAACATTAAATTCTCCAAAAAACACTATCTCACGTGGTTTTGCTACACGGTTTGAATCTTATACATCAACCATGCACTCTTATCTACTTCAATGGAAACCTCACAATGTAAAGGAATCGGGTCAGAAAAAATTTGTGTTGATCGTTCTCTAGACCAATTCTAAAATCAGTTGAGCTCCCACATGGTTGTGTTCCCCTTGATGAATGGTTTACTCAGACCATGTGTCCTTGTAAAATCATCTCTCAATCCTTGTACAGTTCCTCATAATAATACGTATTGGTTCACATGGTTTTTCCTAAACATGTGTCAAGAATATATTTTTACCAATATTAAGGTTTCAGGATATGAGAATACAACGACCCAAAAAAAATTTATTGATAATTTTTCATGATCTAATTAAATGTATTCTTATGTTAAATGGTCATATAACATATTCACATCCATGGTTTTATGTTTTTTGATTTTCAAATACTTTTATAAATTTTGATCATTTTTAATATAGTATTTAAACAATGCTCTCATGATTAGTATAAATATATTACTTTAACAAATTCAATTTACTCACCCAATGGAATAAACAAACTTATCTAGTATAAATTCTTCATAAGAATATAATTTTTCAGAGCTCAGATAATAGGTGTCATCACATGGCTTGGCTATTGACCATGCCTAATCTAAGCTTAAACATGTTAATGTTGAGGGTAATAACCTACGAAAGATGTGGAAGTGAATAGAGAATACCACACAAGTGATGTTATCTGAGCCTCCCCCAGAGCCTTTCACCATCGCAAACCTTACTGTTAAGTCTTATGCTGATCTTTTAAGGTGTTATGTAACAAGAACGTAGTATTATAATTATGTGAATTATTTTTGTATAATTATTATACATTCATTTTATTATTGATATTTTTTAAATATTTTTTAAGGAAATTTTTTTACTTATTTTAATTTTTAATTAGGAAATATATATTGGGGAATTATTTGATTTTTGAATTTAATTATATTTTATTTTAATAAGATTACTCAATTACATTTTATAAAATATAAATTATTGTTTATTTTATATAAAAGAATTTGTATATTTTAGTAATGTTTGAAAAATGGGTTTGTCAAAAACCCATGAATATCATATAAATATTATCTATTTTTTTAAAACTAAAAAATCACATATTTAAAATATTAATTATATAAAACTAATAGAATTTTTCGAATCAAGACATTGAAATTATCCAGCTATGAATTTTACATAATTTTCTATGATAGTCAAATATTTGTGAAAAAATTAAATATCGTTTAAACATATAATGTGTTTTATGAATAATAATGACCTAATAGTGATGTAATAAAATACTATAAAAAAATAATGGACAAAATATTTTTTACCTTAAAATAAAAATATTTCTTTGAGTGTGTGACTCAGATCCACATAAGAAAGACTAATATTTAACAATGGTCATCCATTGGCCTTATAAAATAATTTTTTCCACTCCCCTTTGGCATAAAACTTTGAACAAACCATGGGGTGGTTTGTGGTTCTCATTATTTTAATGTGTGGTATCCAAAACTAGAATAATAAACAATTCTATCTGTTTTCCTATATAAACCCACACAAGATCCCACTTCTCCTCACTCAAAAACCTTGCCTCATGTCCTACCATTCCCTCCTCTCTCTAAAATCCTCCCAAGGCTCTCCATGCTCTAAATAATCCACTCTCAAACCCCTCCCAAGGCTTTAGGATCACAATTCCATGTAAAGTACTTATTCCTTTCACATTTTTGTACAAATTTTAGAAATTTGTTATACAATTTTTTTCAATTAAAAATTTTGGGGTATGATTTCACACCTTCCAAATATATCCCTACTTATTTTGGAATGATTATAGACCTATTTCTCTCACAATAATTCTTCCCATGCACACTCATTTTTGTACCAAAATTCCCTAAGTAATTTCTCTATTTTCATTTTAAATCAATAAATTCATTAGTATTCTGAATCTAAAATTCCTTACATATGTTGGGACATATATCTATAGGACCCCTTAGTGTGAATTTCATGCACATATGATGAGATACCCTTTCTATACCATCAAACATTTTTATTAATTCTTATGTCACGTAGTTATGTTGCCGAAATTGCACCGCGATTTTTCAAGAAAAGATAATTGTGTAGTGAATACCAACCCCATTTCTATATAAAATGTATTCAAATTTGTGAATATTTATTTATTGATTATGTAATTTCATTCATGAATTCCTAATTTCTTTATTTTCTAATAAATGATGATGTTTAATTAATCAATGATTTATGACCCATGTGGAACACCTATGCATGAAATGAAATTTATAATAAGTGTGGACCTAATAGCGCTCAAATTCATTAGGTAAATATTAGTATGATGATACATAAAATTCATTGAGGGTTTACTCTAGAGAAATAAATTTAAATGACGGTTTACTCATAATCCATTTGCAATGATCATTGTCAAATGATAATATCATGTTAAATGTTGTTTCCGTCTTTCTATGATATGATAATCATGCTATATCAGGCCTTTATGTCCAGGTTTCTCATTATCTCTATTAATATTCCTATATCCTAACATGTACTATATTCTTTATGATATTCATTTTTTATGCCCTTATTGGTTTTATATCTCACCCTTTTCTTATTAATTTCCTCAGGTTATCCCACAGAATGAAAATAATTAATGAATGTTGTAGACATTTAAAAGATGTTTTTAATAAAGATATTGTATTTCATGTAATAAGTTTTTATGTATTATTCTTAATTTCCGAATACATTAGAGCTCTAGATAATCTGAGTTGAATTAATTGATATTGAATGTAATAAATCGTGTTAATGTGTTTTATATAGATAAGGTCTGTTATTGTTGGTATAAGAGGATAAGTTTAGATATGTTTTGGATTTGTATTTTAAAACACTAGTGAAAGACTTATGGATAAGGCCTGGTATAATAATTACATTCCTAAATTTTAGTGAGTAATGAGTAAGTTGTTTATCTAGAAAAAAAATCCATGGCTTGAAATAAGCAGTTAGTGGCGGCTCTGGAAAAGATGTATCTAGGGGTAAAACCCAAAAACACCGATTTGAGCTAAAATCAAACGAGAACTGGTTCATGACAATGGTTCATGATACACTTTTGGTTAAAAAACTCCTAGGGGGTATTCTTTGGAAAATTCATAATCTTAGTGTGAACAGTTTTTAATGGAATAAAAAATTTCCCATTAGAATATATGTTTGGAATTAGATCATGGATAACATAGATTGAAGTCTATAAATTCATAAGATAAGAAAATAAATGAAATTTATATGTCATAGGTTTTTTCATTGGATTAACGTTTATATATTACGCCTAATTTTCATTTTATTCCATCCCATGTCCAGTAATAGGAGGACTCGATCTAACAACTGATGTGATGATCAGTGTGATGACAGTTCTAATGTGATGCACAATCTGATAGGATTAGGTGTCATGAATTTTAATATGATATTCTCTCAGTTAGCTCTTGTTTGAATTGAAACACGAGTCAATAAGAACCTTCAACCTATTCCCCCAAAGAAAAAAGTTTCAATCAAAATCTTCATGAGAAAAAGGCCTCTCACTTTTAATGGATCATATGATCACTCAATTTCAGAACAAAAGATCAACTCCATTGAAAATATATTCACCATACATCAATGTTTTGAACAAGAGAAGGTTCTTCTGGTGGATTAGCTTATGGAGATTGAAGCAGATTAGTGGTGTCTGTTGATCAAAAATAAAATGCCTCAAAAGGATATCTAGGTGTTATAATAGAAGGATTCCTAGAAACAAAATCGACAAATATTTTCTTCACACCATATGACTTCAGGTGAAAAGGAACTTCAATTCCATCAAGCAAAAAAGACAAAAAATACATCACAGTATACAAGGAAAACCTCACAATTCACGAACTATATGCATTCATCTTTGTTGTTACCCCTAAATTCAATGTTTACCTCTTTTTGGTTGGCTAAAACCAATACTACATATATCCCTAGCGATCTGTGAAATTGAGATCTATTATTAAATTGTCTGATGTACCCTCAAGTTCAAAATGGAGAATGGTGAATCTCAGGGGTATCATGGGGATAAGAAGCGTAAGTTGGACTTTAATTCTGGTGGTCCGATGGATTAATGCAATGATGCTATGAAAATCCAGAACCACAATTTCTAAATGTGTGGAAAGAAGCACTCAAGAAATTATCTGACAGGGATTAGAAATTGATATATGTGAGGAAGACAAGGGAACCAGGCCATTAATTGCTGACAAAAAAATCATACAATTGTGATAGAGGAGAAAAATTCTCTTTTCGACCCTCAACGCATTGTTCATTTCTCGAACTGCAAATAACGAAGGAACATTGCAAACATGTGCTCTATTCCAAGAGTTTTAGAGGGAAACCAACAATCTTCATGGTAGTAAGGGTGAGTTTATTCCATCACTACTACCAAACTGAACTACAAAAATGAAGTGGTTACAAGTACACTAGTTATTAATTCATGAATAGAGAACATAGTTGTTGATTTTGGTTAAACACATTTTTTATATCCCAAAAGATTGGTAGAACATTCCCAACACCCCCACAAATCATTGATGTAATGATATTGGTGAGAATAGTAAATGATGAGTCATTCCATCCAATTAATATATCTCCTCCCCTATCATAATATCTGGATTTAACATCTCTACTAACCTTTTCATACATCCTCTATTGGAATTTGATGAAATTCATAGAATTTGTTGTCCTTCCCTCTATAGAGAAAACATAAATTTCCATGAGAGGGAAATAACTCTCTATAAGGAGAATCAACCCCTGATTCTGTACAAGTGAAAGGATGAGGATGAATCTTCGTTATCACCAATATATCAAGCATGTATATTAATAAACTATGAACATGAATATATTTCACAGATGATTATTTCTAAGGAAGAAACCATCCTTGAAGACATGACTATTGTGAACGAATTTACTAAAGTGTTTCTCGAGGAACTTCTTAGTCTTCCTTCTATTAGAGATATTGAATTCTCAATTGATATTATAATCAGGTTTTATTTATATAATGGACTCAATATAGAATGGAAGTTCGGAAGCTTGAGGCGAACATGAAACAACTATAGGATAATTTGGGTAATGGTTTTACACGCCCATGTGTTACACCATGGGGTGAACCATTAATCATTGTTAAGAATATGGATGGGTCAATGCACCTTTGAATTTATTTTCGTGAGATCAACAAAATTAGTATAAAAACATGTAGCTTTGGAATGAATTGAATACTTGTTCAATCAGCTATGTGGAGCCGAATACTTCTCCAAGGAGGACTTACGATCGGGATATTACCATGTAATGGTGAAGAAGGAGGATATCCCAAAACGTACCTTTCGTACAGGATATGAGAACTATGAATTTGAAGGAGGTCTAATTCATTGGTCATATCATCACAAGTAATGGGATATCTATGGATCCCTCCAATATTGAAGAAATAGTGGGATGGATGAGTACAACATCAGTAACATATATCTATAGGTTCCTGGGGATAATATTGTATTATCGCCGATTTTTGTGAAATTTCTCAAAATTTTCAAACCCACTCACCGAGCTAACTTAGAAGGGAGTAAAGTATTCTTGGAGTGATGAATGAAAAGAGAGAATCAAATACTTTAAAAGGAGGATTATCTATACACATATTCTCACACTACCCATAAGTGGATAAATTTTTGTTGTATTAATTAATGCTTTGAAGAAGGGAATGGGATGTGTGTGTTGAAAAAAAATGACAAATCATTACCTATTCTTCATGGAAATTGAATTTTCATGAGAAAACTACATAACACATGATCTGGAGTTGGATGCAATAATTTTTTCTTTGAAAATTTTGAAACATTACTTTTTTGGGGAGAAGTGTGAAATATAAACGAACCACACAATCCTTAAATATATATTCATAGATAATGAGTTGAACATGCCACAATGAATATGGTTAGAGATGATTAATGAATATGACTAATCAATCCATTACCACCCCAGGAAATAGAACAAGGTATCATATGCTCTATGTAGAAAGGACCAATCGATTCTATAATTAATGAGAATTAAAAACGATCCAATTCTAATAGATTTGATGAATATGGACATGGGAATCATAAATAAAAGAACATCAACAATCATTTCACAAAGGATTGCTCAACCATATCATTTGAAAAGGATTTTGGATGACCAAAATGATGATGTGGGCATTTAAATGAAAGTGGGAACTACTAGAATAGATAAATCCTCGGAGTTCAATGTTAATGAAGATAAATTAGTGATTTTTTGGACAAGAATATGTGTTCTATAAAATCTTGAATTAAAGAATGAACTTTTGGATGATTCATGTAGTTCTAATTTCTATATTCACCTAGGAAACAAAAGGATATATCGAGATCTCAGATAACATTATTGGTGGGATAACATGAAGAATGAGATTGTTGAGTGTACATTAAAGTGCCTGATGATTCATCATGTGAAGACTATGTGGTAGAAGTATAAGGGGATGATGAAACCATTAACCACACCAGCATAGTAATGGGAGAACATTACCATGGAGTTTGTCACAAGACAACTAAAGACATCCTATGGAAACAACATAATCTGGGTTGTTATGGATCGTCTTACAAATAATGCACACTTTATTACAATTTGAAAGGATTTATCATTAGATCAGATGGCAGAGATATATATCAGAGAAGTGTTAAGGCTACATGGAGTACCAATATTTATTGGATTTAATCGAGAAACAAGATTCACCTCTACATTTTGGAGGAGACTTCAATATGCTCTGAATACTGAGATGAACTTTATTATGACTTATCATTCTCAAACTGATAGCCAATATGACAGGACTATCCAAACACATGAGGATATTTTGAGATAATTCTCAATGGACATCAAAGGATGATGGGATCAACATATTTCTCTGGTTTAGTTCTGATACAATAATAAATTCCACTGAAGCATCCAAATGGATTCTTATGCAGCAATGTGTGGGAAGAGGTGCAGAACCCCGATATGTTGGGTTTAAGTTGGGTATCGAAATATCATTGGTAATAAATGGTCGAAGGAAAGGTGGATATTGTTGGGACTATCCAGCAGCACATTAAATCTGCATAGAGTCAACAAATGATCTTTGCTGATATTCATCAAAGGGACCTGGAGTTTGATGTCGGTGACATGGTATTCCTCTACATATCATCGTGGATGTGTGTTATGAGATTTGGGGAGAATGAAATTCTTATTCCAAGTTAAATATGCACTTCTTATATCCTAGATCAAATTGTAGTAGAACCCTATTGACTATCACACCCACCGAACCTATCTCAAGTCCATGATGTATTCCATGTATCACTCTTGATGAATTTCATACCAGAACCATGGCATGTACTCAATCCAGTGATGGTGCCATTAGAGAATGACCTATCCAATGAAGAAAAGGTGGAAAAGATCTTATATTGTAGGCAAATTTGTTCTATTAAATAAGACAATGTCCCTCGTCATAATGTTATAGAGAAACCAAATGTTTGAAGAGGAAATGTGGGAATGACAGGAAGTGCTGAAGCCGAGTAACTCTCATCTGTTTTAGTGTGGGAAAAGGAAATTTTGAGTGTGAAATATTTTAATGGGGGATGATTGTAATGACCCAAACATTTATTAATGAAAATTCATCTTTATTTAATTAATTGTATTATTATGTAAAATGGTTATATAACATATAAAATTATGTGATTATAGGATTTTGGATTTAAAATATCATTAAGAATTGTGATCATTTATAATATATTCATTGAACAGTGATTAATGATTATTATAAATATAGGGATTTAACAAATATAGTTTACTCAGAAAAAGGAATTGATGGACTCATATAGTAGAATTGCTTCGTATGAAGCCCATTTTTTGAGCATGGAAATGAGTTGGCCTCACTAGGCTTTCTCTTGACAAAGCCCAATCTAAGCTTCAATATGTTTAGTTTGAGTGGAACCACCTAAGGGAGAAGTGGAACTTAATTGAGATTACCACATGAGTGATTTATCTAAGCCTCCCCAAGATTTTGTCACAATCGCACATCTTACCCTTAGGTCTTATACGGGTGTTTTAATGGTTTATGTAACAAGACCATAGAACTATCATTATGTGCATTATTTTTTTATAAATAATATACCTTTATTTTATTATTGTTACATTGTAAATTGTTTTTAAAGAAAAAATAGTATTTATAGTTAATATTCAATTAAAAAATATGTTTTGATGAATTAATGGATTTTTTAATTAAATAAATTTTTAATGAACTATTATTACAAAATTAAATTTTATTAAATATAAACTATTATTTATTTATATGAATACAATATTAATTTTTATTATAGATTCCGAAATGCTTTTTTCAAACCCCATGATTTTTCCATAAATGTCAGTTTGTAGTTTAATTCTAAAAAGTCACATATTTTGAAAATTATTTAGATAAAATGAATATTAATTTTTTAATTAGGATATTAAAATTATACATTTGGATATTTTTAATAATTTTATTAGAGAGTCAAATTTTTGGGTTAAAATTAAATATAGTTTAAATATATAATGGTTTTTATGACATCATAATTACCCAATAGTCCTAAAATAACATTCTATAAAAATGATTCTCAGCCAATAAATGTTTTACCAATAAAATAATGTGATTTTATATTTTCTATTAATATTATGGTTCCTTAGTGGACCCTCAAAGACTTATAATACATTTTTACTTTTAAAATGATTTCTTTGAGAGTGTGATTCGCCTTAATGTAGGAAATCCTAATATATTTGTATGTTTGGCCATTGGAATTATAAAATTTTTTCCACTTTCCTTTGGAATAAACCATGGTTAATACCCTTGAGATGGTTTTTGTTTTTTTCTTATTTAAGGTGTGGTGTCCTAAACCTAAATAGTAATTAATTCCCTCACTTTTACAATATAAATGCACCCAATATCCAACTTATCTCCAAAAAAACCCTTGGATAATGTACCTTCCCTTCCCTCTTATCTTTAAAATACTTCCAAGGCACCCCAAGTTCCCATGAATCCTCTCTCAAGCCCCTCCCAAACCTTTTGGATCACACTTCAATGTATGGGATTTCATCCATACTCATTTTTTTGAAATTCCCTTATATTGTTATTCACTTTGGTTATCAATTAAAAATGTTTGGATAAAATTTAAAACCACTCCCATAATTACTTACTTATGTTTTAATGATGTTATACCTCGTTATCCCTCATTAATTCCTCTCATGAAAACCTGTTACCATGCCTAAATTCCATATGGTATTAATCTCTTCTCATTTACATTCATGAAATTATTTTTTATTATGAATGAAAATACCATTAAATAGATTTGGACATGTGTATATAAGACACACATTCCTTCCATATAATGTAAATTTGATGAGACATACCTTTCTCTATCATCAATTATTTATATAAATTATTATGTCATGATGTTATGCTGCTGAAATTGAGCCACGATTTTCTAAGTCTAATACATTGTGTAGTGAATAGCATACCCATTTCTCTATCATAGTTATTCACATATATTCACATTTAATTATTTATTATATAGTTTCATTTATGATGTCCACATTCAATTATCTTGGAATAAATGATGATTTTTAATGAATCAATGCAATATGATCAATGTGGAACACTTATGCATGTAATGAAATGATTAACAAGGGTTTGCCATGATAGCACTCCAATGCATTGTGTAATGATTAGTATCATGATAAATCAAGTGAAATGAGGGTTCACTCATGAAAAATAAGGTACCGTTAGGGTTTAATCATTCTCCATTTGAAATGATAATTGGATCATTATAATATCACGTTGAATGTTTTTGCCACATTTCCAAGTAATGATGATCATGAAATATCATGCCATTATGTTCATGTTTCTCTTACACTCCATTGACATACCTATTTCATAACATGTACTATATTATTCATGTTATGCCTTGTTTACACCATTACTGGGATTTATAGCTCACAATTTTCTTATGCATGTCCTTATATTATCCCATGCAATGTTAAGTACAAATAAATGATGTGGTCTTATAAAAAATGGTTTCAAAAAAGATGTATTGTTTTATGTTCTAAGTGGTTTTGTAAAATTACTAATCTCTAAAGACACTAGACCTCTTGATCCTCAGAGTTATCTTAAGTGCATGTTTAAATCTAAAATAATGTTTATGAGTTTAATAAATAGATTGGTTCTTATAGATAAATATAGTTAAATTTTTAAAACATTCACAATCCCATTAGTCACGCACATTATGTATATTTTTTTAAAAAAAAATTAAAAAGATAAATATGTCATTTGAAAACACAGTATCATATAGTATTCCACAAATTATTTAAATAATCCACAAATTTCCCTTACAAGGGTGGCCAATAATAGCTTTAGAATAACTCTATACACTATGAATATTCATATGCCTCCCACTCTCATGAATCATTCAATAAATGATTGTATTAACATAACTCTAGTATTATAAGAACATAAGGGACTCAAATAACATTCCATCTAATACAATGTATATGAATATGATTCTACTCAAAGGATTCCTTTACATTTAGTTCAAACTCATCCATGTGTAGATTATGAGATTGGTTGGAGTGATAATGGTATAGCTGAGATACATAGATGATGCCATAAATGGATTCCAACCTCATTGGTAACTACAACTGTTGGGCTATCAGCCCAAATCTCACCAAAATATCAAATATCCGGACATTTCATGGTGAAAACATCACCTATCTATTAATACACATTTGTCCCAGCATCATTGATATACATAAAATGACTGGATTCTCAACCTCTAACTCAAGAGGTAATTGATGTTGACCCATTAAGTTTTCATTTAGAAACTGTGCAGTTTCCAACCACCTAATAATCAATTAATCCTACACTAGATTCTCCTAAATAATATGAGTTCCATGTAAATCTTCCTCAACTACCGGAAACTATCACATGGGATATCATCATGTACTATGATACCAAGCCTCACAAGGATCCATCAATATCATTTCATAAATATTTTATTTTAGTAAAACTCAATTACGGTAATATTCATATCCAAAAATCCCATAAATCAAGTATGCATGCTCTCATCATCTCCACAAATCATAGAATCACGTGCTTTAACATGCCATCATTTTGAGGGTGGTATATCCTTCTCAGAACAACCATCGTACCCAACACCCTCTAATGAATCCTTCTAAAACCAATATATAACTCAGTTATCCCTCTATGATACCACTATATAAGGAACCCCATGATGTCTCACTATTTCATGGATATAATTTAATTTATTAAATATATATTTTTTGGATGTTATATGAATTATTTTTAAAAGAAAAATGTAACTCAGTTATCCTGAAATAAATGATTGAAATATATTAAATAGAATAGAAAAATGAAGTTTACCTGAAAATTTTAAATAACACATAAACTATGGACTGAAATGGAAATTTGATGGCACCATTGAGGTTAGAATTCAGGTTTTACCCCAATAGTGAATAAATCTGATTCAGTGCATGTCGTTTGTGGAAAATCCATGGTGACTGTAAAATGAATAAAATAATCAATAATTTTTCTCATTTTTGTTTTTGAAATAGTTCAATAGTGAAAGAAATTTTATCTATTAAAATACATAGTCATGGATGAATTGTTGGGATATTCGCGTAACCCTACAATTTGAAGAGAGGTATTGGAGCAGTTGTAGGGGATCCTATTGAAGAATGATGAACAGATCCAATATAAATGAACGGTATAAGAAAAGATCAAATGATATTTCCAAAGAACATGATGTACATTCACTCTTCATTATTGATTTATCTCAATAACTTTATGGAAGTTGTATAATTTTTTTATTCCACGTTATTGATTATTATGATTAACCCGGATCAATATAGGAATAAATTGATCTATGGATGGTACATATATCATGTGTTGAATATTTGTGGAGTTAATTGGGAATAATTACATTGAATTGATGATTTCATCATTACTAGTCTCAATGAAATATATCAATATTGATGCAAACAACAATCTAGTTTTCTCCTCACTTCAACTATCAGAATATTTTTCACCGATTCTGTATTCGTCATGTGTGTTCATAAATTTTTTCATGGTTTGACATATCCCGATCAATCAATTGTTTCAAACCAATTTGGTTCCAAAATGACATGATATAAATGCTCGGGTATTGACAAGATATTATAGTGCTACAACAATTAATATGAAAATGGATCGTATGATGGAGGATACATGATTTCCCATTCTTCAATATTTTTCATCAATCAATAAAGAATGATGAATAGATATTTTTTTGAGAAAATATGATTTTAGTATCATGATCTATATCTATGGAAACATTCGGATAAGTTATTCACATGATTTATCTGATTCAGAATGGATGAATCATATGTTGAAGTAATAGAGTGGTGAAGTGCAATGGAAGAACTATGAATTCAGAAATATTGTGAACCACATTGCATGTAATCCAAGAATAAATAGATTGTGGATCCCCTTAAGTGGAACCTAGGACTTCATCTAGGAGTTAAGTATTTCATGGAATGTGACTAAATCCCATGACATGTGACACCTACCTAGAGACATGGTTCATACATCAATGGTACGTGGAAAATGGGTTGAGTACACGTGTTGGGGAATGTTGTGTACTCCCCTACACATATATGGCCTAATAAATTTATAGGTGGTTAGATTTATTCATGTACCTTGGTACATTTATATATGATGAAGATGTGTATTGGAACATGGGTAGAATACATTGGATAGTTACAAGGGTAGTACACTACTTTAATTTAATCTGTTTGTGATCCCTATAACAGATTGTGTACATTGTTACACATGAAACAGACCCCTTGTAAAATGTATCTTGGGAATGTTTGGATAGTTTTCGTTCCCCTAATACTTTTACTAAGGGTTACAATGGTATCTTATACAACTATATGCTGAATGATCCCTTCAACATGGCATACAGAATAGATTTATTGGAATACCTCTTTGAGGACCAGAGTTAGGGCCTATATTCATCTATGTACCCTTGGTGCATTTCCTGGTATAATCATGACCAAAAATATGATATCACTGATCCCATATGTAGTGTATAAATCCTAGTTAATATTTTTGTATCATTGGGAAGTGATCCTCCTCTATGTATCATGTTATCATTATACCTTATTGATGTACTTTCTCATGATGAGAGATGAAGAGGCCTACCTATAGAATAGATTTCAACAGTTCTATCAGACTCAGAAGTGTGTTCTCCAACATGAGTCCTTTGTGGAATCTTCAAGATGTATTCCTTGGATAATATAATATTGTTATGACTTATCATTATACTATATTTGGTTCTTATTGTATCTAGATATTATTATTATATGTGATGTATACACATCCCTATATATATATATATAAATATATTTCCTATGTTGTATTCTTTTTTGTTTAGGGGGGGGTCCTACTGAGTATTTTCATACACACCGATGCATAGTTTTTTCTCACGTGTGTCATATCTTGTAAAGATGATCAAGCTTTTGACAGAGACCTTAATAGACTAGGAAGAGATAGTTATTACTATGACCAAACAAACTATGGTTTATTAATACAGTATTATGATAGTAGTCGTATTTTTTATCATCGTGGTTGACTTCTATATCAGACTCTTTATTGTGGGATTTTATTTTGATATATTTACATTATTATAAATTATATAATACTATCGATCTGGGATTTAGAAGAATGGATGGATGGTTTTTAAGAATTTTTACATTTCACTCTTTTATAAGCCAATAGATGTGTGAGTGCGTAAAAGTACTTATGTTAATCCATGCCATTTTGGCCATATTCCTACTATGCACTATTCATTATCCCATGTCCTATTGGAGGTGGGATTTGAGAGTATCTAACAGTTCCTTATAGGTACAGTTTATGATATATTGGTATTAGTGGAGTTCATTTCAACATTAGGATCTATGTCTATGAGATTAGTTGGGGAAACAATGCTAAGTGTTTTGAGTATAGCATCATGTGAGGGACTCCGTTGTTGGTATGGTGTATGATGAATCGATACACCATGAATCAGATAAACAACATTTTGATGCAGTATTTTAGATCATTGGGTGCAGGGAAAATAATTATACATGCATCATATTGGAATGGATTAGGTTTTTTATGTCCTTCATGAGTTATCTCTAAAGATATGCATATTAAAAATGGTATATATTATTTAATTTATGATGATATCATGACATATTCTATCATGGAAAAAGGACCATGATCAAAGAGATGATCACATCAGCGATGATGCATTAATATATTGAAAATATTCTGAGGTGTTTAATCCAGGTGGTGTTCCATCTATACAACTACTTTTAGAGAAGAACATGGTATATGATGTACTAGATGATGTGGTCACTAGTGGAAAAACGTACTTCGACATTGGTTTTTTTACATTTTGACGTCTGTTTTTAACCGACGTCAATAAAGGCGACGTAAAAAATATATGTTTCAACGTCGGTTTTTATAAACTGAC
Organism: Viscum album; assembly: GCA_963277665.1. Taxonomy (NCBI): domain Eukaryota; kingdom Viridiplantae; phylum Streptophyta; class Magnoliopsida; order Santalales; family Viscaceae; genus Viscum; species Viscum album. Next base: position 1,725,329,816 of record OY728119.1, on the reverse strand, counting down.
GTCAAAAATCTTCGCCATGCGGGTCTTTGGAGTCATTTTATATGAAAACCGACGCCAAATTTCAGGGCCTCAAGGATCTTTGGCGTAGGTTTTTATATAAACGGACGCCAAAAATCAGGCCCTAGTGGTCTTTGGCATTGGTTTTTTTAAACAGACACTGAAATTCATGACCTCGGGGGTCATTGGCATTATTTTTTTAGAAAACCGACGTCTACATCTGGCTTCTACATGAGTTTTAACATCGGTTTTTTGATAAAAACCAACGCCAAATTTTAGGGCCTTGGGGATCTTTGGCGTCGGTTTTTATATAAACCAACACCAAAAATAAGGCCTTGGTGGTCTTTGGCGTCGGTTTTTTTTTAAACCGACGCTGAAATTCATGACCTCAGGGGTCATGGGCGTCAGGTTTTTAGAAAACCGACGTCTAAATCTGGCTTCTACATGAGTTTTAACGTTGGTTTTTGATAAAAACCGACGCGAAAAATACGTTTTTAAAAAGAAATATTTTCCACGTCGGTTTGTTTTTAAAACTGACTTCAAAACCTAGAAACTCTGAATATTGGAATATAGATCGTTTCCCGAGCTTCGATTTGACTGGTTATAGAGCTAAAATGGACTTACAGATCAAAAGTTATGGTCGCCGTAAGTTGTACCTCGTTATGGGTCAATCAATACAAAATTCTTCGAAGATTACATGAAAAAAAGAACCAAAATGAATATTCCAAATGAACAAAAAAATATAATTAATGATTGAAACTAACTTTAATTCTTTTATTGGGCCATTTGAATCGATATGTTGTTTATCATTATTTATCTTCGTTTTAAGGGAGAACTCACGCGGTAATTAAAATATTGAGTGGTAAAAAAAATCCCCAAAAACTAATGAATCTTAAGCAGATGTTTTATTTTTGTATCTCAATTAGAAGAATCCTTCATCATCATTTTAGGAATAATAAGATTTTTAGTGATAAAGAAAACAATAATAATGAAATTAAATGATGAAAATAAATACCTTGTACAAATCGTCGATTGAAGAATATTTGAAATACAGATTGTATCATAGATTTCAAAAATGTTGATAGAAATAAGATGAGCTTTTATATAGTGTAAAGGAATATTTCTACAGCAGCGATTTAATAATATTTGAGCGGGATTTTGAAAATAAGAACACAAGTTGGGAAAAAATTGAAATATCGAAACCGCGTATTTGAAATTTTAATTTTATCTTCGGTTAAATATATAGCCGATGCTAAAAATATTCTCATGATGGGTTGTTAACATCATTTTTTGAAAAAAAGATGAAAAAAAGTAACTTTTATCGTCAGTTTTTTGTAAAACCGACGCCAAAAAGTGCCTTTTTACGTAGGTTAGTGAAAAAAACCGACGCCAAAAATCATGTCTCATAATTTACAACTTCCGACACCCAAAACTTTTGATCCGTAATTCCGTTTTTTCTCTAATAACTTTCAAATTGAAGACTGGGAAATTATATAAAACGTTTATGTTTATCTTTGGCATCGTTTTTTTGTAAAACTGATGCCAAAAAGGGCTTTTTATCGTTGGTTATAAAAAAAACCGACGCAAAAAATAAAGTCATATAATCTCAAAATTCCGACGCCCATAACTTTTGATCTGTAAGTCCATATTTTCTCCACGACCTATCAAATTGAATTTAGGGAAATTATCTAAAATTTTTATTTTGATCTTTGTCATCGGTTGTTTGTAAAACTGATGCCAAAAATGGATTTTTATCGTGGGTTATTAAAAAAACGGATGCCAAAAATCAAGTCTTATAATTTCCAACATCCGACACCCATAACATTTGATCCGTAAGTACGTTTTTTCTCCAAGACATGTAAAATTGAAGCTTGGGAAATTATATAAATCTTTTAGTGTGATCATTGGAATCAGGTTTTTGTAAAATCATCGCCAAAAGGGCGTTTTAACGTCCGTTATTAAAAAAACCGACGCAAAAAATCAAGCCATATAATATCAGACTTCCGGCGCCCATAACTATTGATCCATAAGTCTGTTTTCACTCCACAACCATTCATATTGAATCTAGGGAAATTATCTAAAACTTTTATTTTGATCTTTGGCAATGGTGTTTTGTAAAACCAACGCCAAAAAGGACTTTTTAACGTCAGTTATTAAAAAAACCGACGACAAAAATCAAGTCTTATAGTTTTTAAATTCTGACGCCCATAACTTTTGATCCGTAAGTCCGTTTTTGATCCACGACATGTAAAATTGAAGCTCGGGAAATTTTCTAAAACTTTTATTGTGATCTTTGGCGTCAGTTGTTTGTAAAACTGACGCCAAAAAGGGCCTTTTAACATCGGTTATTAAAAAAACCGATGCCAACAATCAAGTCATATAATCTCAAATTTCGGACGCTCATAACTTTTGATCCGTAAGTCCGTTTTCGCTCCATGACCTATCTAAGTGAAGCTAGGGAAATTATATAAAACATTTATTTTGATATTTGGCATTGGGGGTTTGTAAAACCGACACCAAAAAGGACTTTTTAACGTCGGTTATTAAAAAAACCGACGCAAAAAATCAAGTCTTATTATTTCCAACTTCTGACGCCCATAACTTTTGATCCGTAAGTCCATTTTTTCCCCAATACATGTAAAATTGAAGCTTAGAAAATTTTCTAAAACTTTTATTGTGATCGTTGGCATCGTTGTTTTGTAAAACCGATTCCAAAAAGGACCTTTTAATGTCGGTTATTAAAAAACCGACCCCGAAAATCAAGTCATATAATCTCAAATTTCAGACACTCATAACATTTGATCCATAAGTCTGTTTTCGCTGTACGAACTGTCAAATTGAATCTAGGAAAATTATCTAAAACATTTATTTTGATCTTTGGCGTCAGTTTTTTGTAGAACCGACACCAAAAAGGGATTTTTAATGTCGGTTATTAAAAAAACCGACACCAAAAATCAAGTATTATAATTTACAACTTCCAACGCCCATAACTTTTGATCCGTAAGTCGTTTTTTGCTCCATGTCCTGTAAAATGGATGCTTTGGAAATTATCTAAAACTGTTAATCTGATCATTGGTGTCGGTTTTTTGTAAAACCGACGCCACAAATCAAGTAATGTAATCTCAAAATTTCGACGCCCATAACTTTTGATCCATAAGTCCATTTTCGCTCCGCGACCTATCAAATTGAAGCTATAGAAATTACCTAAAACATTTATTCTGATATTTGGATTCTGTTTTTTGTAAATACTATTCCAAAAATAACCTTTTAACGTCAGTCTCTTAAAACCGATGTTAATATACCGACGTTAAAAACAATTTTTCCACTAGTGGGTGAGCCTGCTAAGTGCACATCAAATGTTTATTCTTTAGAGACGCATTGAATTCCAAGTTGATCCAAACCCATAAGCCGGTGGTGATGAGATTGAGGGGGTTACCCAATTATTCTATCTTTTCAGGATACTGGAAGATGAGATGGTAGTCCTGGAGGAGATCCTTCATTACAGATTAGAAGGTGGATAGAGGTGTTTATTTACCCATAATTACGACATGGAGACTCTTCCTTGGATATGGTATATGTGTATTTTTTGGGATGAATTATCACACTCTAGGACGAGGGATAAAAATTTCCAGGTGCTTCTAAAGCTCTAGTAGGGTAGTAAGAAAGTAGGTGAGTATTTATTGAGGTTTGCCTACCTCTCCAGGCACTCAATGGATATTCTTCACATTCAGTTTTTTAGGGATCAAACTATTAAAAGTGGTATGAATATATACATAATATTGATTTTTATTCATATATAATATCCTAATTATTCTAGAGTGCAAGAGTTTTTTTAGTGGTATAGATATTCTTAGAAGAGTAGATATAGCCAACAATTTCGAGAAGTGGGATATCAAGAGTACATACCTCAATAGTAGGGAGCCTACATGATTATTAATGACCTAGAAGGATGTTATGATTAAATTGAATGTATCAGTTAATATTTAATGTTTTTAACATCATAAATGGTGGGTTTCGTCATCCAAAAAGGTTATAATTCTACCCATTTGATAACAGGGGAAATCTTTCTTATGATTTTTCAACTCACTGCATATCTAATAGAGAGACTATAGATGGGATTCTATTGAAGGGGTGATGGTAGAAGAATATAGGTTTTCCATCTTTATTGATTCACTACAATAAATATCACCTTTTTTAGTATGGTAAGATCTATTGGAAAAAGTACATTTTATGTTTGTAAAACATTTTACCAACATATATATCATTCTAACTAAACTATAAGAAAAAACTCTATCAATAAATGTTTTTGTGATAGATAAAATAGTTCTATTACAATTATAATAATTCTAAATGATAACATACATGTTGGTTAAAAATTTTAGAAACATTTTTTTTCACATATTTTTCTCTTGGAAATAATATTACAGATATATAATATCTGATTACAAATTACATTAAAAAGTATTATTTCTATTGATTTTTCAAATTCTATTTAATAATTTATTATATGTAATGTATAATTATCAAATAGAGGAATGTGTTCACCGAAGTTATGAATTTTAAAATAATTATATTTATAATAGAAATTGATAAAAAATGTAAAATCCATCACAACAACAAATACAATGACCCCTACATTGAGAGATACAAAAAACCATACAACAACCCATACAACGACCCATACATTGACCCAAACCGAGATCCATGCAATCCACCAAAAGAACCCGAACATTCCTGCTCCCACACCACTTAGGTTAGTGACAACACTATCCCTTGTCAGCTCTAGCACCAGTCTTGTTTGTTAAAACACTATCCCAACCATGCTTGAAAGCTAGCTCCAATAACCAGGACTAGCAAAAACCAGTGACCCTTTCCAGTGAGTCTACTCTACCACAAGACCATACATTCATACATATTATCTCTAACACCAAGGACCAGTGAGCACCATCAACCCATCCATGACCCAAGACATGTGAGCCATGTAACAACCCGAGATTTTATGAAAAATATTATTTTTTATTTCACTAATGTCTTGTGTTGTACGCTACACCAAAAGGAGCTTGCACAACACGCATCCTTGACTTGCCTTGCATTACAATCAATCGCAACCTTCCTCGATAGCGTGTGTGGTGCGTAATACTGAGTTTCACGAAACAATGATATGCTATTAAAATATTATTAAAACTAGCCGTTATGGATAGTAATAACCACTTTTTGAAATCCAGTAAATCTTATTTTTCAAAATGAACATTATTTTTTGATTCGGAGTATCGAATTTAGCCTAAGGTGAAATTTTGGTACTTTTCGGATAACTTTCATATTCTGATGAATAGTGAAAATTATTAAATTATAATTAAAAAACAACTTTTTTAATCGAAATAATTAATAGTGAAAAATCATTAATTTGAGTGGTTTTAAAGTATATTTAGAATATATTTTTACAATTTAATACAATGTTGGTCATTGGTTGTAATTTTACATTTAAACCAGACATAATCAAGTGTCAATCTTTTGATAGATATTGTTTCTTAAAAACACGCTATTTGTTTTAACAGCGGGATTTAATTATAAAATTAATTAATGCAACTTCTATGTTATGAATTTGGTAAAATAGACTTAATTTTTGAATTCGGAATATGAAATATAGCTTAGGATGAAATTTTGGCATTGTTCTGAAAAACATCAATTTTTGATAAATAGTGAAACTACTAAGTGGTAGTTAAAAAACTGAATTTTTCATAAAAATTAATTTTACCGCTTCTGTGAATGGAATTTCAAAAATCCGAGAGACACGGTTAATATCAAGGACTAAAATGTGGTTCAATGAGATGAAAATAATTTTTGGTGAATAGTAACTTTTTACTTTTATTTACCACGGTTAAAAGTAAATAGGGTAATTAAGGGTAAGAATGATATTAATATTACCCTAACACGTGTCCTAATTCTATTGGACAAGTGTATCTCGACCAAAAACAACCTTAAGTGTAAAATATTATCATTTAGGCCCACTTGGATTAGATTAGGACATTTATTATTAATTTATTTAAAGAAGGGTTAAAATAGTTAAAATCAAAGTTTAACAAGTAAATCATTTTTAATATGGGGTTATACATAAGATAAATTCAATTGTAAATATTCATTAGAAAGCTAAAAAGATTTCCTACATGATTATATTTTATTTGTAATTTTTAGACATCAAATAATTTAATTTATTTATGACACAAAGATGATGTAGTAATTATCTTATTAATGAAATATTGACAAAATTGATAATATAAATACCAAAATAAATGTAATTTAAGACTTTTTATGAATTACACTAATTTTATAGGTTACTATGATATATTAATGTTGATTTAATCAACTTGTTTCGAAGATATAATTCTGTTATGACTTTCACAAAAATCATATATCAAATAGTGTCAAAATTGACACAAAATAGTTTTTAAATCAAATATTATATTATTAATTGTTATTTTATTCCTAAAAATCTAAGGTTCGGCCAAATGACTTAGATAAGGATATATGTATTAATAATATACAATTTGGGGTTCGTTTGGCATGTTATAGTAAGTTTATTAACCATATAATGTAAGAAAACAAAAAGACACGGTAAAAGTTAAATTATTTAACTTAGAGTTAAATCTAATTGATAAGGTTAAAATAATAACCTAAACTTGTCTAAATCTTATTGGTTGATAGTATTTCGACCCATACCCACTTTAGCTTCGAAATAAGACCCTTTGGAACCATTATAAACCGATTTTGACTTTAATATAAAATAATATTTTGAGATATTCCTAAGGTGCCCCTCTCCTCCCCTATAAAAGGACACCTCCTCCCCCTCCTCCTCACACCAATTTGAGCACTCAAGCTCGGCCAAACCCTGCCAAAATCCCTTCTACACTTCCCTAGAAACATCCTAGAGGTTCTGGTCTTCCTCAAAGACCAATTCTAGTGCCCTAAGAGGAGGTCTCAAAGAGGCACTTCAAAGAAGAGGTAATTACCATTACCAATTCTTTCATCTTTATTTCTTCTTCCACTTCTTTTTCTCAGGTTGTTTCATTATGAAGTAATAACATCAGTATCACTCATATACTGATATGTTATTATATGTATGAAACAACCCTATTTCACCATCTATCCATCCTATGGAATAAGAAATCACCGCGCGTGCGTACGTACAGAATACCGTCTCCACGCCGTGGTGTAATCTATTTTCCACCACCACCTTACATGGATGGGCATAATGGTGTAAAGAATAACTATACATAGTTATTACAACATCATATTGATTCTGATATATTGTATAATTCACTCTAATTCAATTCAATATTTATAGAAATGATATCATCGCTCGTGCGTACGTACGGACTACCGTCTCCACGACGCGATGAGATTCATTCTCCATGTTAACCATTAAAGAATGATTATAATGTATATATAAGAAATAATAATGAAATATATGACATTATAAATCTAATGGATTTATGTATATATATATACATATGTATGTCATCTACTTACTTCCATTTCAAGACAATAAGGAAAGGAAAACAGCGTTCATGCGTACGTACGGACTACCGTCTCCATGAACGGTGTTTTTAATGTTATTTATCTACCTATTATATATATATATATACTGAATATATATGACATATAAATCATATTTTATATTCTGGAAGTGAGTAAATCATGATATAATTAATAATGATGTCAAGAACAACAAGTCAAAACACCTACGATAAATGAAACGATTTTACCCAAAACGTTTCTTTAACATGGAATTTACAAAAGAACGGGTTATATAATGTCATAAGTGAACCATATATGATATCATAACAATGAATATGATTCTTTAATAAGTCAATAACATGATTTAAATCATTATACAGGAGGTTCGGACACGTACAAAGCAAGTCGGACCTAAGGTAAGGAAAATATCACAATCTCACTTTTATCCGAGATTGTTTATTCGTAAGTAATTACTGGGGTGTATTTTATCATCCACATCCATGTTTCCTCAATATGTAATATTATTTCCATTCACCTAAAATTGTTTAAATCCTATTTTTACCCTTCGGTGAGTTTTTAGTAATATGTATGAAAGGAATCTTTTGTCGTACGAGGTACTTTTTGAATTTTTCCGACAAAAGTACGAGAAGATTGTTTTTTTAAATTATACGGCACGAACGGATTTTTACGGTTTTATAAAGCCTTATTTTCATGAAGCTTCCTCCAAAAGATTTCATGACTATTTTTAATAAAATCTCTTTCTTTTAAAATTGCATGATGTTTTGTGAAAAGAAATTGATTTTAAAGAAGAAAGGATATTTTCCTCAAGAATTCATTTCAAGTGTTTTATCAAAAGTATTTTCCATATAAGATAATAAAGGGTTCTGTTTATATCCATATTTTTACATTGATTTGACTATGTTGTGATGGAATTGTGTTTATGAATTCCTTTATCTTATATGAATGGTTTTATGATGTCATGTTGTTTAAGAATCCCATTTTTATTACATGGGTTATGAAATGATGTATGATTTATGATTTTGTGGCACACATAAGAATGGTATAATTAAGAGATGGGTGGGACCTATATCTCCCTCCAATGCATTGGGTAAAGATTTCATATCTCATGAGATAGACATGGCTGGAATGGTAGGTTATACCGGTTCAGTGAAACAGGACTGAAACGAGGATTACTCGATTCAGAAAGGGACTTTGTCCACTAAGATAGTCTTGACAATGAGTCTTGACTAACAAGAAATGATTCTCTATGATTATGTGTGTATGCCACAATGAGTAATGTTTTAAGTAAGGGTTTCATTTTCACTACTATGATTTATCTCATGTTATGAAATTATGCTCTCTTTTGCAGGTTAAGATTTCCAAAAATGTTATGTTCTTATGAAAATTATGTGATTGATATTTCTTTTGTTTACCCTTACTGAGCATTTGAGCTCACCCTTTTATGTTTTCTTTTCCCCAGGATATAAAGAAAGGTTTTAGGTAAAAAAAAAGGAAGATCTTTGTGGGAGATTTTGAAGATCTTTCACCAGGATTAGAAGATTACGTTCCGAGTTTCCAAAGACACTAAACTATTACGATCCTTGTTTGTATATTTTTGTTATGTATTAAGTATTCCGCAAAAGAAATGTAATGTTCATGTACGTTAGGCTTCAGGTCTCTACAGTTGGTATCAAAGGAAAGGTTTAGTCAACCTTTGGAAACTAGGACGTGAAAACGTTAGTGAGATCCCTAGAGATATTTCTAAGGTATGTCTAGGGATGTCCCTAAGGTTAAGTATACGTATAGGTTATAGTACTAGAATTACGCTAACGATCATAGAATTAAACCTAAGATGTTATATATTGAAGGTACTTCCCCTTTATTATGTTGTTTTCCCTAGCATGATTTTTGCCTCTCACACTATTCTTTTTGGGTTTTAGACGATGGCTAGAACCCGATGGAACCGTGTTGGTCAATGCAATGGACAATGCAATAATTGCCCTCCTGAACAAACAAATGTTATGGGAGATGGAGTGCAAAATCTTATTGCTATACTTACACAAGCTATGAATCATTCTGGACTTCCAAATGAGCAGAGAAGGGAACAATATTCTATTGAGTCCTTCATGAGGCAACGTCCACCTTCTTTCAGTGGGACTTCTGATCCACTTGTTTCTGAACAATGGATCAGTACCACTAAAAAGATATTTTCAGTTCTTCACTGTTCTGAACATGATAAAGTCATCTTAGCAGTATATCGTTTGGAAGGTGAATCTGATCAATGGTGGAATCTTATCAAGAATACGAGTCCAAGAGATGAAATTGAGTCCATGGAATGGGATGAGTTTAAGAACTTGTTTTTCAGTAAGTACTTCCCTCGTATTCTTCGAACAAAGATGGAAAGGAGTTTCTTGAGCTGAAGCAGAAGGATGATGAATCTGTTGGTATATATGAAGCGAATTTTACAAGACTTTCAAGGTATGCGTCTGGAATTATCATCCAACCTGAAAGTAAAGTTGATCGATTTTTCAGTGGCTTAAAACCAAGTCTTCGAAGGGCATTGGCTATAAGATACTTCAGTAGCTATGAAGAAATTGTGCATTGTGCTATCAAGGTAGAAATGGAAGTTGGTGTTACATATCCATCTCAGGGTTTTGACAAGAAACGAAAGATGGAGTTCAAGGAGAAATCTCAGAATAATGGTGAAAAGAAAATGAATGTTTCCTTATGCTCAAAGTGTGGAAAGAAGCATGGTGGAGATTGTCTTAAAGGGACTAGAAAATGTTTTAAGTGTGGAAAACAAGGTCATCGAGCAGCTGAGTGTCGAAGTAATGGAAAAAGGGTTTCTAATGATGTGAATAAATCAAACACTGCAGAGAACGCACCACCAACACTTCAATGCTTCAAGTGCAAGGAAATGGGGCATTATGCTAATAAATTCCCTAATCCAAGGGTTAGTGATGATCGACTTGAGAAACCGCTTAAGGCAAAGGATAAAGGGAAGTCACATGCGATCACTATTGGCGATGTTGAATATGACAACGATGTGGTGGAATGATTAAGTGTTTATGTAATGGGATTCCAAAATAATGTTGTATCATGGAGTATTGGAATATTTGTGTATTGGTCTAATGTGGTATTCAAAGTGATTGAGATATTTTTGGAAATAAGACGATATGTGCATAATGAAGGGAAAATGAGAAAATGAAATGTTTAACAGTATTCATGAGCTCATGATTGATATAAGGACTAAGTGATATCATGGTTTGAGTATATAGAATTTTGAGGATTTTGGTATATGGAAAGTGTTAACTTTTAACTGCATTCATGTTTTCACTAAGGTATTCAATAGAATACATGATTAAGGACTTTGAATGTTTGGAATGTGACCAACAAAACTTATCTTATGATATATGGGGATCGACGATGGTGTTAAATCTCTGGTAATCATTTTCACTATGTTATGAGAGTGGACTGCAGTATTATAGATAAGCCTAATGATTGGAATGGATTATGTTTGACATAAGTTAGTATTGTTTGTTTTTTCGATATTATTGATAGGATGTTAGAGTAATATAGTTTTGGAAAAAGGACAACCTGCAGGACGGGCGACAACCCATCGCTTCGGACAAGGCTGTGGGAATCGAACACACAACTGAAGTGCTACTGACCTTTATCGCCTACCACTGACCTACAGGAAGTCCCTGTTTAGTAGAAACTAGTTTTATTAAGCAGTATGATATATGAAGTATAAGTCCATTTTAGGAACCATATATGATTAATCTCACTATAGATCGATTTATGCTAACCTTTTGTTTGAGACAGATGGAATGACCCGTCATTCTATCACATGATCTGTTAACACTTCACGAATAACAAATTCAACTTCATTTATTTAAGAGATGAAGTGGAAATTGTTCAAGGCACGAACAACAGTGAGATTGTACCAAAATAAAGTAAGTATTTATTCTAATTCAAATTTTCAACTTTAGGGGAAATGATCTTGAAAACCAAAAATGTTGTCCTAGTGATCTTATACCTGATGAATCAGATGGTACCTTATATCGTCACAAATTTATGGATTTGTGATTACTGGCTTTTCCATAGCCATGTTCTCTACCACTCTCTATCAGAACATGATGGTTAGATTTCTCTTCCATATCCATATTTTCACCTATGTGGAAACCCAGTGATTAGTTTATTTGGGTAATCGTTACATTTCATACTTTAGTTATTAAAGCCAAGTTTTGGTATTCCTTTTTACGATGTGGGTTTCTATTAAAGAAACTTTCGAATAGTAAACCATTTATAACCCCGACGAATTTCGAGGGCGAAATTCATTTTAAGGGGGGTAGAATGTAACAGCCCGAGATTTTATGAAAAATATTAATTTTTATTTCACTAATGTCTTGTGTTGTACGCTACACCAAAAGGAGCTTGCACAACACGCATCCTTGACTTGCCTTGCATTACACGCAATCGCAACCTTCCTCGATAGCGTGTGTGGTGCGTAATACTGAGTTTCACGAAACAATGATATGCTATTAAAATATTATTAAAACTAGCCGTTATGAATAGTAATAACCACTTTTTGAAATCCAGTAAATCTTATTTTTCAAAATGATCTTTATTTTTGGATTCGGAGTATCGAATTTAGCCTAAGGTGAAATTTTGGTACTTTTCGGATAACTTTGATATTCTGATGAATAGTGAAAATTACTAAATTATAATTAAAAAACAACTTTTTTAATCGAAATAATTAATAGTGATAAATCATTAATTTGAGTGGTTTTAAAGTATATTTAGAATATATTTTTACAATTTAATACAATGTTGGTCATTGGTTGTAATTCTACATTTAAACCAGACATAATCAAGTGTCAATCTTTTGATAGATATTGTTTCTTAAAAACACGCTATTTGTTTTAACAGCGGGATTTAATTATAAAATTAATTAATGCAACTTCTATGTTATGAATTTGGTAAAATAGACTTAATTTTTGAATTCGGAATATGAAATATAGCTTAGGATGAAATTTTGGCATTGTTCTGAAAAACATCAGTTTTTGATGAATAGTGAAACTACTAAGTGGTAGTTAAAAAACTGAATTTTTCATAAAACTTAATTTTACCGCTTATGTGATTGGAATTTCAAAAATCCGAGAGACACGGTTAATATCAAGGACTAAAATGTGGTTCAATGAGATGAAAATAATTTTTGGTGAATAGTAACTTTTTACTTTTATTTACCACGGTTAAAAGTAAATAGGGTAATTAAGGGTAAGAATGATATTAATATTACCCTAACACATGTCCTAATTCTATTGGACAAGTGTATCTCGAACAAAAACAACCTTAAGTGTAAAATATTATCATTTAGGCCCACTTGGATTAGATTAGGTCATTTATTATTAATTTATTTAAAGAAGGGTTAAAATAGTTAAAATCAACGTTTAATAAGTAAATCATTTTTAATATGGGGTTATACATAAGATAAATTCAATTGTAAATATTCATTAGAAAGCTAAAAAGATTTACTACATGATTATATTTTATTTGTAATTTTTAGACATCAAATAATTTAATTTATTTATGACACAAAGATGATGTAGTAATTATCTTATTAATGAAATATTGACAAAATTGATAATATAAATACCAAAATAAATGTAATTTAAGACTTTTTATGAATTCCACTAATTTTATAGGTTACTATGATATATTAATGTTGATTTAATCAACTTGGTTCGAACATATAATTCTGTTATGACTTTCACAAAAATCATATATCAAATAGTGTCAAAATTGACACAAAATAGTTTTTAAATCAAATATTATATTATTAATTGTTATTTTATTCCTAAAAATCTAAGGTTCGGCAAAATGACTTAGATAAGGATATATGTATTAATAATATACAATTTGGGGTTCGTTTGGCATGTTATAGTAAGTTTATTAACCGTATAATGTAAGAAAACAAAAAGACACGGTAAAAGTTAAATTATTTAACTTAGAGTTAAATCTAATTGATAAGGTTAAAATAATAACCTAAACTTGTCTAAATCTTATTGGTTGATAGGATTTCGACCCATCCCCACTTTAGCTTCGAAATAAGACCCTTTGGAACCATTATAAACCGATTTTGACTTTAATATAAAATAATATTTTGAGATATTCCTAAGGTGCCCCTCTCCTCCCCTATAAAAGGACACCTCCTCCCCCTCCTCCTCACACCAATTTGAGCACTCAAGCTCGGCCAACCCCTGCCAAAATCCCTTCTCCACTTCCCTAGCAACATCCTAGAGGTTCTGGTCTTCCTCAAATACCAATTCTAGTGCCCTAAGAGGAGGTCTCAAAGAGGCACTTCAAAGAAGAGGTAATTACCGTTACCAATTCTTTCATCTTTATTTCTTCTTCCACTTCTTCTTCATAGGTTGTTTCATTATGAAGTAATAACATCAGTATCACTCATATACTGATATGTTATTATAAGTATGAAACAACCCTATTTCACCATCTATCCATCCTATGGAAGAAGAAATCACCGCGCGTGCGTACGTACGGAATACCGTCTCCACGCCGTGGTGTAATCTATTTTCCACCACCACCTTACATGGATGGGCATAATGGTGTAAAGAATAACTATACATAGTTATTAAAACATCATATTGATTATGATATATTGTATAATTCACTCTAATTCAATTCAATATTTATAGAAATGATATCATCGCTCGTGCGTACGTACGGACTACCGTCTCCACGACGCGATGAGATTCATTCTCCACGTTAACCATTTAAGAATGATTATAATGTATATATAAGAAATAATAATGAAATATATGACATTATAAAGCTAATGGATTTATTTATATATATATACATATGTATGTCATCTACTTACTTCCATTTCAAGACAATAAGGAAAGGAAAACAGCGTTCATGCGTACGTACGGACTACCGTCTCCATGAACGGTGTTTTTCATGTTATTTATCTACCTATTATATATATATATATATATATATACTGAATATATATGATATATAAATCATATTTTATATTCTGGAAGTGAGTAAATCATGATATAATTAATAATGATGTCAAGAACAACAAGTCAAAACACCTACGATAAATGAAACGATTTTACCCAAAACGTTTCTTTAACATGGAATTTACAAAAGAACGGGTTATATAATGTCATAAGTGAACCATATATGATATCATAACAATGAATATGATTCTTTAATAAGTCAATAACATGATTTAAATCATTATACAGGAGGTTCGGACACGTACAAAGCAAGTCGGACCTAAGGTAAGGAAAATATCACAATCTCACTTTTATCCGAGATTGTTTATTCGTAAGTAATTACTGGGGTGTATTTTATCATCCACATCCATGTTTCCTCAATATGTAATATTATTTCCATTCACCTAAAATTGTTTAAATCCTATTTTTACCCTTCGGTGAGTTTTTAGTAATATGTATGAAAGGAATCTTTTGTCGTACGAGGTACTTTTTGAATTTTTCCGACAAAAGTACGAGAAGATTGTTTTTTTAAATTATACGGCACGAACGGATTTTTACGGTTTTATAAAGCCTTATTTTCATGAAGCTTCCTCCAAAAGATTTCATGACTATTTTTAATAAAATCTATTTCTTTTAAAATTGCATGATGTTTTGTGAAAAGAAATTGATTTTAAAGAAGAAAGGATATTTTCCTCAAGAATTCATTTCAAGTGTTTTATCAACAGTATTTTCCATCTAAGATAATAAAGGGTTCTGTTTATATCCATATTTTTACATTGATTTGACTATGTTGTGATGGAATTATGTTTATGAATTCCTTTATCTTATATGAATGGTTTTATGATGTCATGTTGTTTAAGAATCCCATTTTTATTACATGGGTTATGAAATGATGTATGATTTATGATTTTGTGGCACACATAAGAATGGTATAATTAAGAGATGGGTGGGACCTATATCTCCCTCCAATGCATTGGGTAAAGATTTCATATCTCATGAGATAGACATGGCTGGAATGGTAGGTTATACCGGTTCAGTGAAACAGGATTGAAACGAGGATTACTCGATTCAGAAAGGGACTTTGTCCACTAAGATAGTCTTGGCAATGAGTCTTGACTAACAAGAAATGATTCTCTATGATTATGTGTGTATTCCACAATGAGTAATGTTTTAAGTAAGGGTTTCATTTTCACTACTATGATTTATCTCATGTTATGAAATTATGCTCTCTTTTGCAGGTTAAGATTTCCAAAAATGTTATGTTCTTATGAAAATTATCTGATTGATATTTCTTTTGTTTACCCTTACTGAGCATTTGAGCTCACCCTTTTATGTTTTCTTTTCCCCAGGATATAAAGAAAGGTTTTAGGTAAAAAAAAAGGAAGATCTTTGTGGGATATTTTGAAGATCTTTCACCAAGATTAGAAGATTACGTTCCGAGTTTCCAAAGACACTAAACTATTACGATCCTTGTGTGTATATTTTTGTTATGTATTAAGTATTCCGCAAAAGAAATGTAATGTTCATGTACGTTAGGCTTCGGGTCTCTACAAGCCATCTCCATCTCTAACTGGAGTGATAAACCTCATGTCAATATCATAACATAGCCTTCAGCTCCAAGATATCTACCACACACAACCAAATAGAATACCTAAAAATTAGCTGGCTATGGTACAAAAAAGAAACAAATCCCACCAACTCTAGTACCAACGAGAAACTTCACGTCTCTACTATACCACACAATTCATCTACAATATCTACATAAAAACAACCTAAGGGATTACCCACTATTTAGTGAAAAAAATAATCATGAATTTATGCCAAATTAGAAATATATGGATGTATAAAAATTTATTTCCATTGTATAATTTTTCATCGTCCTAGATGAAATATCAAGAATCGTAGTCCGAATGACTCAAATCTATGTATCATTCCTCTATTTGAAACACTTAAAAAAAGGGACTTTAAATTTTTTACTTTTGAGAATCATTTTAAAAGAATTCATTGGTGTTTCTTCTTTTTTTATTTAAATAGTGGTAATTGAAAATATTATTTTAATTTATAGTGCATGTGTTTTTTAGGAACCTGTATGAGGGTTTCCCCCAGATGATGTGTGCAACCTGAATATTGTTTACACACAACATGCCTACCAATACATGCCTTCGTGAAGGGATTCCATCACTCAAGGTGACATTACATTGTGTGAGTTAATCCTCCAAGTCTGGCATCTACGTCTCATTCTCACATGTGATTGGGTTCATAATGTATATGGATTTCAAGGATCCTTCCCCTTTCGGCATGTAAATATTCACAACATATGTGATGTATTCATTAAATGATTCCCACAAGAAGTGATGTATTTATTAAATTAATAATATATTATATCTCTTACATTGTATATAATTCCTAAAATTATGAAAAATTCCACTCACTTGTAGATCAAGTAAAATATCCGGTGAAAATAAAAAAAAGAAATTTGCAGAGGTAGTGGATTAAAACCCTACCAGATTGAGATTATCATATATCCAGCTACCCAATTATTGATCCTCTCCTGATACTTTCCACATACACTAATTGAAATTACTGATTCATCATTCATCATTATAAACATTTTAAATTATAAAAAACATTTCAAAATCATTGAATTAGGACTATAAGGGAACAAAAAATGCTTATCAACTGGTTTAAATTTGATGATATTCCATTGTGATGCATACAAACAATCATCACTATCCTGCAAGAATGAGGTCAAAAAAATTTATACTATGTGAAAAAAATAAAAAATATTATAGGGTAAAATTAATTGTTATCCTGAATCAGGAATTCTCTAAGATCGAACATAGTTATTAATATGAATTGTAAATACTTGTTTTTTAAAAAAGAACTACAATGGTAAATCCATAGTGACCACATACATGAAATTAATGACTAAATCTAAATAAACATAAATCACAATATATATTATGTAAAATTTATAATTAATTAAAAAAATTGAAGTGGGTATATTTTTAAATCAGTGAAAATATACAAATCAATACCTTGAAAAGATTGAAGATGGAGATTCATTACAATTATTATTCGAAATTAATTCATTGGAACATATTCTTCTTAAAAAACACATCATTCATGGAATATATTATAGTTTTAATTTTGCTCATAATTTCAAGGGGTACACTTTGTAACTTGTAATATAAATATATTTAAAAATATATTTATTCTCATTTGAATCGTTTGAATCAATAAATATGAGGATCAATAATAAAAACATATTGATGTTGTAATTTACCTATGTACAAACAAAAATTTCAGATAAAATCTTATATAAAATGAATGAACTTGTGTTCGAATTGAGTTATGTTTTATTTTAGTGATTGACCTTATATATGGGCTTGAATGTAATAGTTTTGAGTTGAAACTATTCAGAAAAAAAGTGATTGTGTGGATCATAAAATAATTGATAGTAAATGTAATAGAGGAATTAATGATAAACAAAAAAGTAACATTGAGTTAATAAATTTTCAAATGACCATAAATAAACCAAAACAACTAAAATAATGACAAAATATAGTTTATACATTATCATAAAAACATATTTACTTGAAATAAAACTAAATATAGCCATTATTATTGAGTATTATCCGAAATAATGAGTGATGGGAAATAATATAGTAGTAAAAATTCTTAGAGACTCTAGTTTTATATCTGAAAAATTATCCCTCATCATCTATATTTTACACATGCAATTAATAGTATAATTCAACCATTTAACAGTTATTTGAAATAGAATTAATTGAATGATGCGATGATCATATAATATGAAAGTAAAGTAGTGTGTAGGAAATTGAAATTCTTTTCATGAATAGAACAACCCCAAAAATAAATTAAATAACTAAATTTATACATAAATAAAGAAAATAAAACATTTTAGGATAAAATTTATAAATTATAATTTAATAAACATTCTACTGGGTTTATGAATATTTAATGAATTGGTAGTGATAAGGGATTTCATATAGCTTTCATTGTTCAATAATTATGAAAATATTTACCTACAATCATATAAATCATACACCCATTGATGATCCTTGATATATTTACCATACTAAAAAACCAAATATCTAATAAAATGAAAGAAAAATGAAATTACCTTGATATTTTTTCTCCATTTTCCCTCTAGATTGGAAAATACCTAAATTTGTGGTTTCGACACTCCCAGTAAGGTGAATGCATTGTGGGATGCCTTCATTTAATGAAGTCTAAGACACAAAAATCTCATATTATATTACCCTCCCAATGAATGACATGAATAGACCACATTGAAAGTATTTCAAACCCTATTAAAAACTAACCTCATCAGATAAAATAAATGTTGAAATTTAAGTGTTTTTCACGATACATTACTATATTCATTATTCAATAATTTTAAAGGTTAATGGTGGGTATATAACATGTTTAATATCTATGGGAAATCATTGAAAATAGTTTTCCTTCAATTATCATCAACAATCTTGTAGAGTGATGTGAGTGTTGTTTCAATAATATCCCATAGGTCCTGAAAATGTAACACCACAAAAAATGTTATCCTAGACTTAATAATTTAATATTAGTGTTAACCATGACTCATTTATCTCGAGGATGGAAATTTATTCATTTTGATTAAGATTTTTATTATAATGGATGGTTCTAATAATATAAGAAATATTAAAATAATATATTTAAATGATGAAATTAAATAAATCTAATCTAGAAAGAAAAACATAGATTCATCCACAATAAATTAAAATTTTTACTTAAAACATGATTCAATGACATATAAATCAATCAAAATCAAAATTATCAATCCTATAATAGAAAAATAATTTATTATTACAACCATATTCCAATGTTAGAAAAAATCACAACACTTTTTCAATCTTAATTTAATAACATATCCCTAATTCAAGAAAGTAATTTTCATGAACATAAATAATCCATGAATTAAATCTAATCAATTATATTTAATTAAAAATTAATTTTAATTAATTAAAATCAGTTGAATAATAATATATTATGTATTAAATTCAACATTAAATTTATACAAAATATTAATGGAATTTAAGATGACATCAAAAATCAATATGAATTAAAACAATGGAACTAATAATACATACAATGGAAAAAGTATTTTATAGAAGCATGAGAAAATATTATATATAGAGTGTATGGGGTATATTAATACATTATTGTTCTAAAAGAACAAAAAAATTGAAGAAATAATAATATACAAAATCATGATTTTATGCTACAGATACTAAGAGAGTGAACATACCACCTAAACATAGGCACACTGAAAAACAAACTTCTACAATGAATTAGAAATAATGGAGAATAAGATAATCATTATAGGGTAAAAATATAGCGTATTGGAATACTACTACCAACACCACAACAGAAAGCTGATGGTTGCATACTACCTGCTTGAATTGAGAAAACGATCGGAGGAAAGTACCTATAAGTACATCCTGTCAAATACAAACTCTACTACCCTACCATGAAATTAATACATTGAAAATGACCGAACCACAAGATTACTAAATGAATCTTTTTTATTTACATCAAATACAATGATATCACTATAACACTCATCACTAGTAAATCAACGAAATTCATTTTCCCTAGTTTTCTTCAATGATTATTGAAACCAGATCAAAAAACTTAACAAATCACATGCTCTTTCAATTGGAACCATTCATTAAATCTACACACTAACCCTCCATTATAGATTATCTTTATTTAAGAAACTTATATCAAATGGTTAAAACTAGAACTCCTCATAATTTTGACTAGAAATTTTCATGCACAATCCTTCATAGTAGGTTGACTTCATGCATCATGGACCAAAATCACATTGAGCACCGATCAATAAAATTTTTGACCCTCCACAAAAATCCCAAACAAACTCCATGGGTCAAATTAGTGTAGGGTATGATGATGGGAATGAAAATGGACTAGATAATTTGGGGATGGAATAGAATTTCCAATGAAGGGGCAGGCGGTGGGGACACATGGGGAGGGAGAGCAATAGACACCTTGAATTGAGAAAAGAATGAATAGACTGTGAACAAGGGGAAATGAACTGAATGGGTAGGATGATAAACAACAATAACTAACATTGGTGGTGATCAATTAGTGGAATAAAAATCGATTCATATGAATAGGGTATGAATTTTATTGTCTTCGTGGTACCATCAACCACACCAAAATAATTTTTAGTTCATTTGATAATTGGGGTTTTCAATGGATTTTAATTTAAATTAATAATTAATCATTGAAATAACGTTTTATGGAGAATTAAAATTAAAAACAATATCATAATATATATATAATGTTTTAAATACATATATATTTTTAATAAAAAAACTCTTAAATACATATAACTAATTTATATGAGATTCAAGTCACAAAAAAATTAATATCATTTACCCAAAAAGATAATATATATATATATATATAATTTTTATTAGAATATTTTAAATTATGGACTAATTTTTTACAATGAATTTTTATTAATATAAAATTTTACTGTTATAAAATATTATTAATAACATATATATTTATTGATAAAACAATTGATTTTAATACTATAAGAAACCAATATATTACAATGCTAATAAAAGTTTTGTTGGTATTAATCAATTAATACAGAGAAATAAATTTTCACGGAAAAAAATTGTTGGTATCTTTAATTAATACCAATATAATTTTATATCAGTTGTAAATACTCATTTTTACCAACAAATATATTATCTGTTGGTAATTTTGTTTTACTACGAGCCCCTTTTATATAGTGCATGTAAATGGATATGAGAGAGTTCCAAGAGGTGGTCAATTATTTGACGTGTAAACAGAACCATCCCCAGGTGGTTCATGGTAGACTTATGGAGCTAGAGGTCATGGGTAACGACAACTAAAATCATTCAAATCTTATGATCAAAAGCCTCCAAGAATGATTTTGGTATTATATTTGAATTCTATACCAAGGAAAATGAAAATATAGACACATTTTTTAGTCATTCCATTCAATAGACATACCCTGTATGAGATTTAGAGAATCTGGTTGAGTCCAAGGCTCACCCCTTGGGATTGGATAATCGTATTGGAGAATACTCATTGATTTGGAACATGTATAAAAAATTTGATATGAATCTTTAAGAATGTGGTGTCTCTTTTAGGAAAGAACTTGTTTTTCCTTTTTAGTGGAATATAAAACCAGAATGTGTTGGATAGACTCATTTATATGATGTAAAACAGGATTTCTAATTATTTTTCTATCTCAACCCCTGTTTCCTTTAATGTTATTAGTTTCTATATCATGATGTGGTGGTTGAGTATGACAGTGTTATTATGGAAGATGTTTCATGGTTACCTCTACACCAAGAGTTATACTTCTACATTGGTATACACCCCAATATGACACCATCATACAAGTAATCATATTAGATGTATCCTGATATGAATCCTGAGATGACGTTGTATTTAGAGGACTTATAGAAAAATACATTTGTCAGACCTAGTATTTCAACCTAGGAATCATCAGTTTGGTTTTCTATGAAGGAAGATGGTGTATGGGGTTGTTTTTGGACTAACTGAGCTTGAATAAGTGTTTGCTGATAACATGTATCCACTAACATGGAATGATGAACTCATTTATCAATTGAAGGGGTATGATGGTTCTTGGTGGATGACCTCAGGTCAAGTTATCTGTAGTTGTGTGTAGAGGGAAAGGAAAAACAATATATGACATTATTGTTTTTCAATGATCATTATTAGTAGTTGGTGATGACCTTTTTCTGGATGAATACCCCAACAGTGTCACAGGTTTTATAAAATATAGATTTCAACACTTTTTTGACAGGTTTGTAGTATTATTCATTGATGAAATCCTTGTGTACTAAAAGAACATGTAGGACCATACAATACACTTGAGGATTGTTCTAGTGAGACATTGAGACAACCAAATTTATGGAAAGATCACTATGTGCTAGTTCTTGATATATTTGGCCTACTTTCTAGGAAATAATATCTTAGTTGGTGGAGTATCATGGACTCACTCATGTTCAATGTAGTGTTAAATTTGGATCCATCAAAGGGCAAGAAAGATGTGAAAAGGTTCATTGGGTTTACAGGATATTACTAGATATGTATTCATCATCTCATCTTGGTACTAGAACCAACGATATATTTTAAAAGAAAGGGGAACCATTTTTATGGATAGATAGGTTCCTTCTATATTTTCATCAGCTAAGGATGATTTTGAAGAGTGCACCCATCTTGAGATTGCATGATGAGGGTGGCGAGTACATCATGATTGAAAATTGGTAGGATATATTGATTGGTTGTTTCCAATGAAAAGGAATGTGGTGATTTTCTGTGGATTATGTTAGTTTATATGACATAATAAGAACTACATGAACCAACGTATAGAGTTATTAGTAGTGGAATTCAAACTAATGTTGTTTTGACACTACTTGATGGGAGCGTAGTTTATTGTCTATTATAATCACAAAAAATCATGTAAATCTAATCTCATAAGGATATTAATCTGAGATATAAATTATGGATATAGTTCAATAATGACTACAACTTCAAAAGTGTATATTAACATTGGAATAGAAATATAATAGAATATTCTCCAATTATGTGATCAAGTTCATAATTGCTAAAACATGTCATTATAGTGGTTTTCCACATTGCAGTTATATTTTGGGATGATGATGGAGTATCTTACCTTCATTCAATAGTTGTTACCCTCCTATAATATAGTGAGTCAGGGAGTCAAAACTAGGGGATACCAAATTTGATAACCCATAAAATGAGATATCCAAAAGGCATTATCTTGTTGGATTTTCTAATGTTGGGGAGAAAGTCATTATTTTTAGATGAAGCACAATGTAATAAATAACATTACATGAGGTGGATTTTGAGAGAGATTCATAACAATTATTTGGTGGTATATCCTGGTTACGAAAATATGTATACAGACCTCTAACTTCAGTTTTTGTGTCCACGGATTAAGAACAGAGTTGTAGGGTTTGTCTCTCAATGCCATATTTGTCTATTTATGATGGGTGTGCATCGAGTTCCAATAATTTTAACTCAACCCCTTGAGGTGACAATGTAGAGGTGGGGTGGGATATTCATATACATTGTGAATAGATTACCATGTACCTTCATGGGGCATGATACCATTTGGGTGATCGTATACCGACTCACCAGGTTTTCCTACTTCATAGATATATAGATGAAGTGTTATGTAGGGTTCTTTATATGCCTTTATGTTCTCTTAATAGTCTGACTCCATGAAGTTCAATCAATGATCATTTCTGTCATTGTAGCATACTTCCTCTATCCATCAGGGATGGACTTTCCAAGGAATATGGAACTAGATTATGATTGAGAAAAACATCCCCCCACAAACTAAAAATATATATTTAGAAGATCATTAGGGGTCTGGAGTAAATGATGCAATATTTTATGTTTGAACTTCTAAACAATTTTGGGGAACAACTATGCCTGATATAGTTTTCATAAAAAATAATACACCATTCCACCTTCAGAATGGAACCATTTGAGGCATTGTATAGGCTACCCGATAAGTAATCCATCTACTAGGAAATCCTAATAGAGCTGACACACATGATACAAGAGTTGGTCCTTAAAACTACTCAGTTGGTACAAATCATTTTGGAGTGGATGAAGATTGCATGTAGCCATGATAAGACTTATAATTTTAGAAAAATGAATCATTTTTTTTCAAGGAATGAGACTATCTGTTACTATGGGTCTCACCTTAATGGGTATAATGATGATTTGATCTGGGAGGCAAGCTATATACATGGTTCAACGACCAATTTTAGACACTGCATAGACTCAACAAGATGACGTACTACATTTTTCTACCTTCATTGTAAAACGGATTACATGATGTCTAATAACTATTATAGATAAATATTTTCATGAATGACCCATTATAAGTAATATAAGACTCCAATATTTTATTGTATGTTATTTTCATTAAAGTAATTCAGTAGCTTGTGCTATACTTAACACTAAGTTGGGGTGAACCATAATGTATCAAAAAAACCGTTCAAAAAGAGGTTATGAATAGTATTAAATATATTTTGAATTTTATATACTCCATAAAATTTTAACATCCATTTTATGTGTTTTTTAGAGATAATATAAAGACAAATTCAATTTTTTAGATGAATGAATCAATTTTCCAGAAATGAAATTTTACCACCATTTAATGGAGAACCTTTTTTAAATTGAATATTTGACATTTTAATATATTTATTTTGGCAAAATAAACATATTCTTTATTTATGGGACCTAAATATTTATTTTGGTTATGTTTTTGGTTCATTTTGGATTACATTCATATTTTTATGATTACTGAAACATAATAAATTTTAATTGAAAATTACTTTTTTAATCAAAAAAAATTTATAGTGTTAAATTATACATTTTAATTGTTTTGATTTATATTTTTATTATATTTTTATCATTTAATGCAATATTGGTCATTGGAAATAAGTTTACAATTAAATAGGACATAAACACATATCAATATTTTGATAGTTTTTACTTCTCAAAAACCTTCTATTTGGTTTTGACACCGATAATATTTTTTAAATTAATTAATACAAATTCTATGTTTTCAATTTTGTAAAATAAAAATAAAAGTTTAATTTGTAATATCAATATTATCATTGGGTGACTTTTTAATTTTTTCTAAATACATTCTATTTGTGATGAATAGTGAAAAACATTACATTATTTTTTAAAGTAGACTTTTTATTTAATTATTAATTTTTATCTTGACTTTATGTTAATGTCAAAATAGATAAATAGTTCCTATATTGGTCAAATGTATTTCATCGGAGTCATTTTATAATAATATTAGATTTATAATATTTTGTTGAACTTTTTACCATCTTTTACGCACCTTCTAAGAACATAGAAAAAATTACATAAAACATAATCTTCCAACTTCAATTAAATGAATGTCAAATATCCGAGAGAAACTGTATACATCAGCAAGTTGAAAGTGGTTTAATATACTGAAAATAATATTTGGTGAATAGTACCTTTATAATTTTATTAACCATGGTTAAACGTAAATATTGTATGTAATGGTTAAAATGTTATTATAATTACCCCAACACATTTTCTAAATTATTTGATAAGTGTATTTCGACCAAAACCCACCTTTGGACTAAAATATGATCCTTTTTTATCCACATGGATTATATTAAGTCATTTATTGTTAATTTATTTATAGAAGAGTTAAAAGTGTTAAATTCAAATATTAGAAACTAAACAATTTTTAATATAGGGATAAAAAAAGATAAATTAGTCTATATATATTAATTATAATTATAAAGAGATATAATACATAATAACTTTTTATATATAATGTTTAGACATTAAAAAATGAAATATATTTATGACAAATGACGATGCAATAATTACTTTATTAATGAAAGACTAAAATAATTTATGTTAAAACTGTTAAAATAAATTTAAATTTAATATTTTGATGCATTACACTAATTTTATAGTTTATTAAGACATGTTAGTGTTGATTTAATAAATTTATTTTGAATTAATCATGTTTTATTGTATTTTATAAAAACAAAATACTAAATAGTGTCATAATTGACATAAATATATTTCTAAAACAAATACTATATTATTAAATTATATAATATTTCTAAAAATATTAGGTTAAGAAAAGGGAGTAATATAATTATTTATATGTCATTAATGAATCACTTTAGGTTCTATTGGATTTCTATATTATGTTTATTATCCATATAATATAAAAATACAAGAAGACAAGGTAAAAGTTAAACTATTTTACAAAGAGTTTATTATAAAAGATAATGCTAATATGGTAACCTAAAATTGTCTAAACCCAATTTTTTGATAGTTTTTAGACCCATACCCACGTTATCCTAGAAATAAATTCTTCAGGAGCCATTATAAACCAAAAATGATTTTCTAATAAAATAATATTTCAATCTTTTTCTGAACTGACCCTCACCTCTCTTATAAAAGTGTACTTCCCCTTCTATCAATATCACAACTACAAATCCATTTTTATTAGCCAAAAACTACTCAAATATACTTCAAACTAACTTAAATGCATCCTAGAGGGATTAATTTGATCTGAAAACCAACTTATGTAGCCATATTGTCCATATAAAAAAGAAGCACCTGAAGAAGATGTAATTATTTCATCCCCTGTTTCTATGATCGTTTCTTCTTCCACTTATACTTTCTTTGTTGATTCGATACCAAAATAATAAATCTAGTACCTTATACATAATGAGAAGTTATTATTAATATGTTACCACCATATTCATTATTCTATCCATCCTATGAATGACAAACTGCCCTTACGTGTGTACCTACGACTTACGGTCTCCAAGGCGCGGTGTAGCTTGTTATTGAACAGTTCACTATTTGGATGTGTATAATATTGATTATAATTTTTTTAGATAATAAATATAACGTGTGAATTATTATATATATATGATATACTATCAAATTAGATACTATTTCTCCATCAATATAATGATATTATCGCTCATACGTAGGTATGGATTATCGTCTCCACGAACACGATGAGGTTCTTTTCCCATCACAACCATTCAAGAATAATTTTCATTTTATGATTTTAAAAAAAAATTAATAACATCATGTCATTTCGTAAATGAAATAAATACATCCTATCCATAAAAAAATGAGTTACGTAACAAAACATATAACGGAAAACAAATCAGTTAACACTTAAAACAATGATACTATTGAAATATTATTAAGAATGTTATATTAGAAGATCATATATGATATCATATTTATGTATGTGGTTCATGTATAATTTAATAACACTACTTTAACTATTATACAGGGGGATAACCTACCCTATACTAATGAAAAGTATAGGTTAATGGGTTTTCATCTCACTTCTTATTCTTGTGATATTCATGATATATTTCCACTCATTCATTTTGTGTGGTGTATTTAATGAAAATGATTGTATTATTTGGGTAATATAATTTAATTTATGGTTATTTAAATCTTTATTTTATGATTCTTCTATCATAGGTTGTATGTTTCTTAATTTACCAAATTCGTAAGGAAATTTATATTTTCAATTTACAGTCCTTGTGTTTCACGCAAAGTTCATTTATTATTTTACTCCAAGATTATGTGTAAAATCACTGATTATTTATTTATCTAGGAATTTCCACTCCCCTTTGTGTGTATTTACTTTTCTAAAACATAATAACTTCATTTAAAAATACTCAAGTCATCGATATCAACTTGATAAGAGTAATATTAACTCAATTTCCATTGATTGAGTTAAACATCCAAGTCAATGGTGTTTTTTACAAGAATATGTATTAATGTCATCTAATATATTTACAATTAATTTCAATCATATTGAGTTTATTTTTAATTTTCACACATAATTATTTCATTTATTTCTCCTTAACCTAATTATATGGTCAATATAATGTATTTCATCTCAATTTAAATTATATTGAGACTACTTTTTTATGCACCAATTCACTTTTATATGGTGTGCATACTATATTTTGACATAGTATATCTTGAATCACATTATATTCATGAAATTATGATGTTTTTATTACCCCAATTATTTGTATTAAAAAATATCTTATTTGGTTAGGAACTATATATAAAATATAATTATAAATGTTTTAACAATATTTTCTTCTAAATCATTTTAATTAATGTACATTTTTAAAAAATGGTGTTATGGATTTATTTATATGGACATGAATGCTGTAAAATTAAAATTCCTTTTAAATGCATCAATTTTGTATGGGACACATTGCTTCAAAAATCAATTTTTAATAGTTTCCTGATAAATAGTGATATTTTTAAATGATTTCAAGAAAAATGGGATATTTCATTCGAATTGTTTTACTGATTATTTTCATCTATTTCAACATCCATTGTTGGATTTTAATCTTTTTTGTATTTGATTTATTGTGATTCAAAATTCAATATTGTATTGAAGGTTTAGGGATATGTTGGATTGTGGATGTGTTATTTTTATACCATTCATGGTTTATTGTTAGTGTATTATCATTTCATATGCTATTTTTAGTGAGAACATTTATGTTATTTTTCATCCTTTTCATTTGAGGGATTAATTGGACTTAGTATGTGACAAGTGGAGCCCACTATAGCTCCTCGATGCATCGATAGGTCCAATGAAGAAAGCTAGTTTCTTGACACAAGGCCTTGAAAAAATATTTATTTTTTGTCTTGGTATGAGGCGTTGACTATGTGGTTATGATGTCCGACATTTTTCATTCCATCATAATTAAATTATATACTGATATTAAAAATTATTATTTGACTAGTTGAATTTAGATGATAATAATTAAATGGAATTATTTCATTTGTATTTTCAATATTTTACTGATATTTTTTTTAAAAAGCTTGTGTTTATTTCTTATACATTTCCATAAATGTTTATCCTTATACATGATAGTTTCTGCGATATTGTTATCCTTACTATGTATCTAAGCTCACCACTTTCTTGGGTTTAATTATTTCCAGGAAGCGATGAATTATATTATGATAAACCTATAGAAATAGGATATGGGATATCAATGCATTCAAAGGGAACACAATGTTGTGTTTTTTTCATTTCAAAATGTAATTTAAAACAAATGTATGTATCTAGTATTTCCAATGCTACTAAACTAATTAGTCTTTGGAGACATGATCTCTTGTGATCATTCCAATTTTATGTAATAATGCACCGACTCTCAGTAACTTTGATTGGGGAGTTATAGATGGTATTAGAGAATGTTTAGTGCAAACTATGCAAACTAGATTTAGAAAAACACTTATTCGAGAAAATTACCCAAAAATTTACTTTGAGTATTATTATAGAAGAAATTTGATTTTTTTGGCAATTTATAGATTTTGTCAATTTTCCTGGCCATTCATCCTTATATGGATACGAGCATATAGAGGAAACTCTGGCACATATGTATCTAGGGGTAAAACCTTTAAAAACACTTTGATCTAGACTCGAACTGGAATGGGAGCATGATAACTGGTCTTTTTTCACTCATGGTTACGACACTCCTAAAAGGTATTCTTAAAATAATTCACATTTTAATTACAAACTGTTTTGATGAATTTTAATATAAGATGAGAATAAATAACCATGGTTAATAATAATGTGTTTCTAATTGAAAATATGGTTTAGTTACATTCTCTAAATGATTTTATGACTCACACAATGATTTCTGGTTTTATTTTGTTGATGGATTATAAGGAAGTTATAGTAATATTAAATATGATGTGCAAGGTGGGAATAATGGTTTAAATGAGAAGCTAAATGGAATGTTGATAGGAATAAAGTTATTCTATTCATGCTGAAGAAGGTTTCGAATAATATGATAAAAAATATATACATTAAGCAACTCCCAAACTCTAAAAAAAGAAAATGGTATGAAATGGTAAGAGCTATAGAAGTAGATACCATAGAGAAAAGAAAGATCAACTTCTATCACGGAAAAAATTTGGAAGGTGAAAACTGGGAATGTTTCACAATAGAAAAACTAAATTCCTTATATGTTGGAAAAAAGAAAATAATGTAACGAATTACCCAGGAGAAATAAAGATTACTTTGGTACAAAAAAATAATCTGAAGAATACATTTACAATTAGTTTCCTGTAATGTAGGAGACTTGAGCAGTACCCGATTCAATGACCCATTCTATAGGATAACCACTAGGTAAACAGTGAACCTATTTGGAAGTAAATGAATGGAGAAATGTTTAAAAGTATTAATTATCTTTGTTGATGGTTCTATGGAAGACGGTTCTCCTGTATGTGTAACTCAACAGTTTTTTATGTGAAAATTCTATTTGAGGAATAATTTTCATTTCTTTTGTCGATATAGTAATAAAGAACTATTTGGGTTTATATGATCCTTGAATTTGAGGAAATTACATGTTGTTAATTTATTTGATGAAAATTTGATGTATGAGATAATATTTATGGTTAAATTCTAGTATGGTTATTTTGAGGAATTTATCTCATTTTAGGAATGTTATAATATAATGTATTTGAAAAAGGACATCACACATATCGTGTGATAACCCATCATGTTAGACAATTATGTGGGAATAAATCCCATAACCAATGTGTGACTTAGACATATCGCCTAGCACTGGACTACGCGAAGACCCTAGTTAGGGTAACTAATTTTTTTATATTAAATTATTTTACTGATAAATAATAAGTTTCTTTGAGATCTAATGTTTATCAAATGGATATCCTTAGTATATGAAAATGATTTGGTGATTAATTGATAATTGTTATTTTTGAAGGCATTTAAATGGTTGAGAACACTATATGCCTAAAAATAGAATACTATAGGATTTCATTTGAGGATTATTGTTGGATTTTTTTGGATGATACTATGTTTTTATTGAGATTCAGATTATTAATGGAAATGATTAATCTATCATAGTGAATATGTGATTTTTTTAATTACTATTTTGTATTAGAAATCAAAAATAGTTGTTGTTATTCGGAGATAAATGTTAAGATTTAATATGAAAGACTATGTGATTAAACTCTTCTGAGTTTTGTGTTTCAATCTTATCTTAGATTATATTGAAAGATTTTAAGGACAATTGTTTATTCAGCAGTCCTAATTGAGCTAGGGGTATTGTTGATTTAATTTTGGGAATTAATATTAGTATTTATTGCTATAATGAATTATCTATTTTTGGGATAATCTGATCTTATACTAACCATTTTGGTTTTGATTAATCTCTAAATACAAATGAAATATATAGATCCTCTTTTGGGGATTATGTTATTCTCTAAAAGATAATTCTAGAGCTTCAGGTGTGACCATGTCATCTTAAATACTCATCGTTTGGAGAAATGTTGAGTGAGTGGTATAGAGTTATTAAATAATGAAACTCTACTTGAAATGTTAGTATATATATTAATGTTCTTAGTAAAGATCTTAATTGAATTCGTCATCTTTATGAAATGGATCATAAAAAAAACAGTTTCCATTTAATTTTCATACTGGTAAACTAATGAATGTTTAACCCATCATACATTTGTTGTTTTCTTATAGTTAACTTTCTCCTGATCATTTTTTCTATTATTCTCCATCATAACATCACACATAGTTTATCTTCCACATCCATGTTTTCCAATATAAAATCCTATTATGGGTTATCTCGGGTGACCTTTTTTACATCCCTTTCTTTCAATTAATGTGATAGTGACATTGAATCTTTTTTTGATGTAGTACTTTAAACAAAGTTCCCTATCCAAATTTTAAAATTGCGAGGATATAATTTCCCAAAGAGGGATGAATATAACACCACAGGATTTCATAGTAAGTTATTTTATTGAATTTAATTTAATAGCTTGTGGTACACGTAATACCGAGTTCGAGAATACCATGACAAACCAAAGTAGCTATTCGAAAACCAGTTATGAATAGTATTAACTTCATTTTTAATTTTAAATAATTTATATAATTTAAATATCCATAATATGTCTTTCATATACATAAAATAAAAAAAATTAAAATTTTTCAGATAAAAGAATTGTTTTTAAAAATAAAATAAATTTTACCGCCTTTTAATGGTGAACTCTTTTTGAATCAAAAATTCAAAACTTATATATATTCAATTTGACAAAATAATATTCTATTTTTTTTAGGGATCGAAAAATTTAGATTGGAAAAAGTTTTAGTGCATTTCTGATAAATATTTTTTTATGATGAACAGTGAAATAGTAAATTTTAATTGGAAACAAATTTTTTAATCAAAATAAATTATAGTGTTAAATTATAAATTTGAACAGTCATGACGTATAATTATATTATATATTTATCATTTAATCCAATTTTGGTCATTGTATGTAATTTTACTTTTAAATTGGACATAAACACATATCAATCTTTTGATAGCTTTTACCCCTCAAAACATGCCTATTTATTTTGACAACGAGAATATATTTTATATTCATTAATAGAACTCCAATGTTTCAAATTTGGTAAAATAAAAATCATTTTTTAATTTGGAATATCAAAATTATCTTTGGGTTAATTTTATTAATTTTTCTAAAAACATTCAATTTTTGATGAATAGTGAAAAACTACATTATTGTTTAAAGCTGACATTTTATTTAAATATTTTTTTTAATTAAAATTAATTTTAAATCCAAAATAGATACATAGTACATATATTAGTAAAATTTAATTCATTAAAGTCATTTTATATTAATATAGATATATAATATTTTATTGAACTTTTTACCATCTTTTACCCATCTTCTAGGCTCATTTGTAAATTTACATAAAAAATAATACTACCGCTTATGTGAATTGAATTTCAAAAATCCAAGAAACATAGTTGACGTAAGTAAGTAAAATGTGGTTCAATAGTGTAATGTCAATGATTTTTCCATGTATTATTTTTAATATTATATGGGAACTCTTTCAAGACTAGGCTTTGAGATGGCGCGCAGTTCCGAGGCCCGGTGAGCCTAGAACAAATGTTTGAATTTAATTAAATAATTAAATTACACACGCATGTGGTTTTCTTGAAAAAGTGGAATAACTTTTTAACGGGTGCATGGATTGGAAATCCAAGGGCACCATTGCATCCAGATCAGCAGGACGGGAGACCTAACATCTATTGGCACAGGTTAGTGGTGAAATCCAGTTTTTGGACGCAACCATAATAAAAAATATAATTAAAATATATTATTAAATTTTGTTGCAGTGAATATATTTTATCCTTTTTAAATAAAGGATTTCACAGGGAATTAGGGTTACAATTAACATAACCCGGAATTTCCCTAGAGGCTCTAGAATGCTCTAGGGAAAACCTCCCAACAGGGCGACGATGTTCTTGACGAGATTCACTGGTGATGACGATGCGGTGACCAGATATTCGCCAATGAACTCCACTGATCTAGGTAGGACGTTTGATTTTGGTTTCATTTTAGTGTTCTTGATTCCTATGATGAGTTCTGACTAATCCACAAATAGATTAGCCCACGAATCAATCGTATTTTTTGGATAGAGTTTTTTCAGGGATTTTTGGGATTTGGATTTTTGAGTTATTTTGGATTCCTTCAACCTTTTAATGGTGACAATCGAAGATACACACGAACACCATTTGAGGATCGTCCCTCTCGATTTTTTTTGATTTTCTTCAATGGTTTCTACGTAGTCTTCGCGTGTGTTCTACACGTACTTAGAGGGAATTGATCATTTCACATCTGTTTGATGCCACAATGATCCGAGAGTGTAGATCCAACCTAGGGAGAATGGTACGGAGTTACGATGAAGATTTCAGTAGTCGATTCGAAGCAGATCGAGAGATATGAATTTTAGGGTGTTTTTCGTCAGATGATCATATGTTTTACGTCCAGCCGATTGAAGGTTCTAAACACATAGATTCGGTGTTCAGATGATGAAACGAAACAGAGCCATGATTTTTGCGGAAAACGGACGGTAGAATCGATATTTGGAAGATTGATCGAAGCTCAAGGAGGAAGACATATTTTATGGAAAAATCCCGACTACACGGCATGTAGTATGGACTACACGACGTGTGTTCATTGGGGATTACCTGGCGTGTACTCCGGGAGTACACTAACACGGGTTGGGTGCACCACCAAGGACACGGCGTGTATAACATTCCTCAGCCAGACACGACCAGATGTGTGGGACACCCTGTGTACTGGTACTCAGGCAGGAAACACGAACAAACACTGTGTACGAGCATACGGCCAGGGTACACGGGTGTTACCCAGTTGACAAGACACAACATGTGCTCAACATACACTCCGTGTATCTGCTTTCATTCACAACATAGATTCCAGACACATGATGTTTACATGGGAAGCACTCTCAGTCAGGGAACATGGTGTGTAACCCTACTACACGCTGTGTAGTTGAGTTTTACACAGCTTGGATGGATGACATGGGTCGTTACACGGGCAGTACCCATGGTCAAGGAACACGACATGTAACCCTACTACACTCTGTGTAACCTATTTTACATGGCTTGAGCCAGTTGCCTTCAGTGAGTTGGACTACTTTCCTTAGGTTTCGTCCCCTTAGTCCTTCTCCTGAATGTTTCTGGTATCATTTCGTATATACATGTGTATGATCCCTTCAGCCGGACTTCCTGAATAGAGTTGTTGGAATCCCCTCTGTGACACATAGAGCCGGATCTTATATTCATTTCTGTAACCCTAGGTAGAGTTCATGGTATCGATTTTACCAACATTACTCGGGTGCAGATCCTCTGCTTAGCGGATTAGTTTAGACTGATTTGTTGGAATCACCTCGTAGCTATTGGTTGTGATCTTCATCTGAACATCATATTCTCAAGTGCATGATGATTGTGTTCTCTCGGAATGAGTACCTCGTCTCTCTCTCATCAGACCTAGAGTGTGTTATCCTTGTTATGTGCATAGTGGAATCTTCGAGCTGAATCTTAGGGGTGGTATCACGATAGTCAATCATGTACGAGTATATTTGGATGTTCTTGTAATATGTTATGTAAACATATATTGTGTAGAGATGACTGTATCTTTTAATTTTTGGTATTTCCCTTGTTGTATTCTATTGTGATTTCTGGGTTTCCAAATGGGTATTGTTATACTCACCCCTGCATGGGGTTTTCCCACATGTGTCGTGTCTTGTACAGACGAGTGAGCTATTGACATGATTTTAGGCGGACCAGGACCGAACGGTGCTCAGTGAGATCAGACAGACCGAGGTGTGTTCCTACGGCTAGGGATTATAGTCCCAGTACCATTCTTTATTGGTTGGACATTGTTACAGACTTTCATTTGGTGGGATATTACTTTTATCCTATATTTTTACATTACTGTAATTCACATTCCTATCGTACTCTGATGGTTGGGATTTTTAGTGTATGCATGCATTTCCATTTTTAGTAGTTTTTACTGTTCAACTTTGTGGGCTTGGATATGTGTGTGTGTGTGTACCGGTTTATAGATAATGCCTCCCATGTTAGTAACATGCCTACTCGGTGCTGGTCACCAGCCCTGGCCTATTGGAGGCGGGCTTGGGGAGTTCCACCTCAGGCCTCACTGGGACGGGTTGTGATATAGTGGTATCTGAGCCAGGTTGGTTCTACCTTAGGACCGATAGTCTGTGAGTTGGTTTGGGGGGAGATAGACATCAATGATGGAGCGACCTTTGTGGAGTTCATAGTGGAGATCATGGATCAGGAGAAGAAGATCCTTCTTGGACGATCTATTCGCTTAGTGCGTGTCTGGAGGCAGCACGAGAATCTCCAGGAGAGCACATGGGAGCGGGAGGCTCAGATTCTTGTGCAGTACCCACATCATTTTGAGTAGCCCTTATTTTAGATTTTTGGGGATGTAAAAGCCCTAATGTGGGTGTGATGTAATGTCCTGGTTTTTTTCCATGTATTATATTTAATATTATACTGGAAGTATTTTGAGACCAAGCTTTGAGACGGCGTGTATTTTCAAGTGCCGGTGATCCCAAAACAAATGTTTGAATTTAAATAAATAATTTAATAACACGCGCGTGTGGTTTTTCATAAAAAATGGAATAAATCCTAAGAAGTTCCTCGGATTGAAAATTCGAGGGAACCATTACATCTAGAGAAATGGGTTTACCCTAGGGGAGACATAACATTGGCTGAAACAGGTCGTTGGTGAAATCCAGTTTTTGGACGCAAGCATAATAAAATATTTAATTAAAATATTTTATTAAATTTTGTTGTAGTGAATATATTTTATCCTTTTTAAATAACGGATTTCGCAGGGGATTAGGGCTACAATTCCCATAACTCAGAATTTCCATAGAGGCTCTGGAAAGCTATAGAGAAAACCTCCAAACACCGCGACGTTGTTCTTGATGAGCTTTGTCGGCGACAACGATGCCGAGACCAGGTCATCACCAACGAACACCACAGATCCATGTAGGACGTTTGATATTGGATTCTTTTCTCATATTTTGATTACTACAATTACCCCAGATCAATCCACGAATAAATTAGCCCTCAAATCAATCGTATTTGATGGATGGGTTTTTGCGGGGATTTTGTGGATTTTGATTCTTGAGTTATATTTGATTCATTCAACCTTATAATAGTGACGAACCAATATCGAAAAAAACATCGATAGAGGTTAGTCCCCCTCGATTGTTCTGCATTTCTACAACAGTTTCTACACGTTCTTCATGTGCGTTCTACGCATTCTTAGAGGGAATCAATCGTTGCCCATTCGTTTGTAAACGCAATGATCTGAGATTGTAGATCCAACCTCGGGAGGATAGTCTAGCGCTACGATGAAGATTTTGGTAGATGATTCAGAGAAGATCGAGAGAGATGAATTTCTTGGCGTTTTTTGTCGAAAGATCATATGTTGTTCATCGAGCCGATTTAAGTCCTGAGACACCTAGATTCAGTGTTAGGATGATGAAACGAATCATCGGCTTGAGTTTGGCGGCAAATAGATGACAGAATCGAGATCCAAAAGATCAGTCGAAGCGTGAGGAGGACGATAGTGTTTCTGGAAAAATCTTGACTACACAGTGTGTAGTATGGGATGCACGGCCTGTGTTTGTTAGGGAATACCTAGCGTGTACTCCGGGAGTACACGAACACAGGTTTGGTGAACGACCAATGACACGACATGTATAAACTTACCTGGCCAGACACAACCAGATACGCATGACACCTCGTGTACCAGTACACGGACAGGAAACATGGACAGACACCGTGTACGGGCATATGGCCAGGGTACACAGGTGTTACCCAGTTGTCAAGACACGGTGTGTGCTTTGACATACACTCCTTGTATATTCTTTCCTACAAGACTTCGATTCCAGACACGGGCCTTTTACACGGGCAACACCCAGAGTCAAGGAACGCGACGTGTAACCCTAATACACACCATGTAGTTGAGTTTTACACATCATGGATGGATGAAACAGGTCGTTACACAGGTAGTACCAGGGTTCATGTAACATGTCTTGTGTCCCTACTACATGTCATCTAACCTAATATACATTGCATGAGCCAGTTGCCTTCTATGACTTGGACTAGTTTCCTTAGAGTTTGTTACTTTGGTCATTCATTTGATGGTTTCCGGTATCATTTCCTACATACAAAATTATGATCCCTTCAACATTACTTCTTGAATAGATTTGTTGGAATCTCCTCTATGAGACTTAGAGTCGGATCCTCTATTCATTCTTGGAACCCTAGGTAGTGTTCTTAGTATCGATGTGACCATCTTTACCCGGGTGTCAATCCTCTGCTAAGAGGATTAGTTCAGACTGAGTTGCTGGAATCACCCCATAGCTATTTGTTATGATCCTAATTTGAATATCGTATTCTGAAGTTCTTGTGTAGTGTGTTATCCTGGAACGAGTACTTCATCTCTCTCTCTCTTCAGACATAGGAGTGTTTTCTCCTTGTTATGTGCTTAGTGGAATCTTCGCGCTATATCCTAGTGGTGGTATCGCGATAGTCGATCGTGTATGATTACATTTATATGTTCTTGTTATATTTTCTATAAACATATATTTTGTAGAGCTCACTATATCTTTCCTTTTTGCTATTTCCCTTGTTGTTTTACTTTGTGGTTTCAAGGTGTCCGGATGGGTATTGTTATACTCACCCATGCATGGGATTTTCCCACACATGTCATGTCTTGTGCAGATGAGAGAGCCTTTGACAGGATTCTAGGCAGACTAGGACCGGATGGTTCTTAGTAGATCAGACATGCTGAGGTGTGTTCATACAACTACAGATTGCAGTACCAGTACCTTTCTTTACTGGTTGGACTTTTTTATAGACTTTCTTTTGGTGGGATTTTACATTTTCCCATTGTTTTACATTACTGTACTTTACTTTCATGCTGTACTATGTAGGTTGGGGTTTTTAGTGTATGCATGCATTTCTATTTTTTTTAGATTTTACTATTCAGCTTTGTGGGATTAGAGATGTGCGTGTGTGTGCAGGTTTATAGACAATCCCTCCCATGTTAGTAAAATGACTACTTGGTTCTAGTCAACAACTCGTGTCTTATTGGAGGTGGGATTAGGGAGTTCCGGCTCAGGCCTCACTAGGACGAGTCATGACAATGTCATATCAGAGGAAGTATGGTTCTACCTTAGGACAGAGTGTCTGTGAGTTGGTTTGGGGTGAGATGGACATCGATGATGGAGCGACCTTTGCTGAGTTCAAAGGGGAGATCAAGGATTGGATGGAGAAGATGTTTCATGGGTGAGCTAATACCTTAGTGTGTGTACGGTGGTAGCACGGGAATCTCCACGAGTGCACGTGGGAGCGGGAGGCTCAGATTCTTCTGCAGTACCCACATCTTTTTTAGTAGCCCTTGTTTTGAATTTTTGGGGATATAAAATCCATAAGGTGGGTGTGATGTAATGTCCTAGATTTTCTCATGTATTATTTTTTTTATTATACAAGAACACTTTCGCGATCAAGATTTGAGACGATGCATAGTTACGAGGCCCGGTCAGCCCGGAACAAATGTTTCAATTTAATTAAATAATTATATAACACATGCATGTGGTTTTCATGAAAAATTGGAATAACTCTTGAATGGATACTGGATCAAAAATCCGAGGACACTATTGCATCCAGAGCAGTGGGTTTACCCTAGGGGAGACCTATCATCAGCTGGCATAGGTCGGTGGTGAAATCTAGTTTTTGGACGCAACCATAATAAAATATTTAATTGATATATTTTATTAAATTTTGTTGCAGCAAATATCTTTTGTCCTTTTTAAATAAATTCTTTCCCAGGGGATCAGGGTTACAATTCCCATAACCCAGAATTTTTCTAGAGGCTCTGGAAAGCTCTAGAGAAAACCTCCAAACACATCGATGGTGTTCTTGACGAGCTTCACTGGTGATAACGACGCGACAACCGTATCATCGCCAATGAACAACGTGGATCCTGGTAGGATGTTTGATTTTGGTTTCTTCTCACTATTCTCTATTCCTAAGATGAATGTGTATTAATCTACAAACATATTAGAACGCATATCGATCGTATTTACAGGATGGGTTTTTGCGGATATTTTGGGGATTTTGATTCTTGAGTTATTTTTGGTTTCATTCATCCTTAAAACAGTGATGAACAAAGATTTACACGAACATCGATCAAGGTTCATCCCTCTCGATTATTCTTCATTTCTTTCTTGGTTTCTACGTGTTCTTCATGTGGGTTCTACGCGTTCTTAGTGGTAATCGATCATTTCACATTCGTTTGTTGGTGCAATGATCCGAGATTGTAGATCCAACCTCAGAAGGATGGTCTAGAGCTGCGATGATGATTTTGGCGGATGATACAGAGCGGATCGAGAGATATGAATTTCTGGTCATTTTTCATTGGAAGACCATATTTTGTTTTTTGAGTCGATTGATGGCCTAAAACACCTAGATTGGATGTTAGGATGATGAAACGAACCAGTGGCTTGAGTTTCGCGGAAAACAGATGGAAGAATCAAGAGCTGGAAAATCGTCGAAGCGTGAGGAGGAAGATGGCGTTTCATGAAAAATCTCGACTACACGACATGTAGTATGGTCTAAACGGCATGTGTTCATCGGGGAATAAGACACCATGTACAAGCATACGACCAGGGTGCATGGGTGTTACCCAGTTGACAGGACACACAGTGTTCTTTGACATACATGTCGTGTTTATGATTTCCAACACGACTTCGATTCAAGACACATGCCATTTACACGGGAAGCACCCGGATTCAAGGAACACGACATGTAACTCTACAAAACGCCTTGTCGTTGAGTTTTACATATCTTGGAGGGATGACACGGTCCGTTACATAGGCATTACCTAGGGTCAAGTAACATGGCATGTAACCCTACTACATGTCGTGTAACCTATTCTACATGGCTTGAGCCAGTTTTCATCTGTGACCTGGACTAGTTTCCTTAGGGTTTGTCCCCTTGGTCATTCTATTGAAGGTTTCTGATATCATTTCATACATACAAATGTATGATCCCTTCAGCAAGAATTCCTAAATATAGTTGTTGGAATCCCCTATGTGAGACTTAGTGCCCAATCCTCTATTCATTGCTAGAACCCTAGGTAGAGTTATTGGTATCGACATGACCAACTTTAACCAGGTGTCGATCCTCTCCTAAGTGGAGTAGTTCAAACTGAGTTATTGGAATCACCCTGTAGATATTGGTTATGATCCTCATCTGAACATCTTATTCTCAAGTTATTGTGGAGTGTGTGATCCTGGAATGAGTACTTCATGTCTCTGTCTTCAATCCTAGGAGTGTGTTGTCCTTGTTACCTGCTTAAAGGAATCTTCGAGCTAGATCCTAGTGGTGGTATCACGATAGTTGATCGTGTATGAGGATACCTGGATGTTCTTATTATATGTTCTGTACGTAGATATTGTGTAGAGCTGATTGTATCTTTCCTTTTTGGTATTTCCCTTGTTGTATTCCATTTTGGTTTCGGGGTGTCCTATTGGGTATTTTTATACTCACTCCTGCACTGCCTTTGCCCACACCTGTCGTGTATTGTGTAGACGTGCGAGCCCTTGATAGGATTCTAGGTGGACCAGGATCGGACGGTGCTCAGTGAGATCAGATAGACCGAGGTGTGTTCCTACAGCTAAGGATTGTAGTCCAAGTACCTTTCATTACAGGTTGGACTTTTTTACAGACTTTCTATTATTATTCATGTACTTTTGGCATAGTGTTTTACATTACTATACTTTACTTTCATGTCATACTCTGTTTTTTTGGATTTTCAGTGTATGCATGCATAGCCATTTTTAGTAGTTTTTACTATTCATCTTTGTGGGCTTTGACTTGAGTGTGTGGGTGTGTGTACAGGTTTATATGCAATGCCTCCCATGTTAGTAACATGCCTACTCTATTCTTGTCACCATCCCATGGACTATTGGAAGTGGGATTGGGGAGTTGAGGCTCAGGCCCCACTGGGACGAGTCATGGAAAATAGGATGAATATAATTTTTGGTGTATAGAAACTTTTGAATTTTATTTACCACGGTTAATAGTAAATAGGGTAAGTGAAGGTAAAAATGATAATTTAATTACCCCAACACATTTCCTAATTCTATGGGATAAGTGTATTTCGTCCAAAATCCACCTTAGATGTAAAATATGATCCTTTTTGATCCACATGGATTAGATTAGGACATTTATTTTTATTTTATTTAAATAAGAATTAAAAGTGTTATATTAAAAATTTAATAACTAAAGAAATTAATATATGTTTAAAAATGAGATAATTTAGACTATAAATATAAATTATAATGATAAAAATATTTAATACCAAATTTTATTTTATTTATAATTTTTAGACATTAAATAATTAAGTTTATTTATTACACAATAATGATCCAGTACTTATCTTAATAAAGAAAGAATAATATAATTGATGTTTTAAATACTAAATTAAATTTAAGTTGATACATTTGATGCATTCCAATAATTTTCTACATCAATATGACATGATAGGGTTGATATTATGTATTTTTTCTATGTAATCAATTTTTTGACATTAAAAAAATGAAATAGTAAATTGTGTCAAAATTCGCATAAATGAGTTAAAAAAACAATATTATGAAATGATATAAAATTACTAAAATATATGGTTTTTCCAAATGAAATATATAATGATATATATGTCATTAATGAACCACATGAGGATATATGGTCTTTTTAATAGTACGTTTATGAACCATGTAATATAAAAATACAATTAGTCGTGGTAAAAGTTAAACTATTTAGCAAATAGTTGAATTTAAAAGATAAGGTTAATATGGTGACTGTCAAGAACCAACCCTGGTTGACCCTGAACCAGTCACCCAAGTCAGCCTCCGACATAACCCGATGGGTGTTCCCTATCTCCATGGGCTGGAAACTAGTGTCAGGCATCAAAATTAAACAAGTGGGAACGATTTGACCCATAAATAAAAAGAAAAAAAAACTGAATACTAAAAAAAAATCTTGGAACACCAATAAAATATAGTCATGCATACCTCCTGGTGACCATATGGGTAACCACAGACCGTAATCCAACGTCGTGCTATGGAGACTGAATTCAACCAAGGTACAACAACTGAATCAATAAAACAAAGGTGAAACTATAGTCGTGAGTATTAAAACTCAATAAGAATGCCCAAAAAGACTATTCTCATATGCATTTTCATTAAATAAAAGATTCAACAAATTCATGTTTGAAAGACCATGTATAGAACTAGATTTTTAGGCATTTTATTCTTTAAAAAAATCACGATCCATTACCCTTCATATTTTAAACTATGTTCTTTTCCAAAGATGAACCATTATCCTTTTTAAAGAAACTAGGAAAGTGAACTGTAAAAAAATTTAAAAACCCTTTTCCAAAAAAATTTTAAAGATCACTTTTATCCACTTTAACAATGATATGCATCATAAAAGAAGGAATAAAACAATAATCACACAAGGGAATAGAAAATAACAAGAAAGGGTATTCAACCAAAAAAGGCACCGCAATCATTTGCCGCAGACAACTAAGTGCCAATATGCATGGGAAAACCTAGGTGCTCGTGAATAGTCTAGAAAATACTCTA
Organism: Viscum album; assembly: GCA_963277665.1. Classification (NCBI taxonomy): domain Eukaryota; kingdom Viridiplantae; phylum Streptophyta; class Magnoliopsida; order Santalales; family Viscaceae; genus Viscum; species Viscum album. Next base: position 1,725,286,520 of record OY728119.1, on the reverse strand, counting down.
CATGTGACTCATCTCAAAGGCATACCTACTTTTGATGACGCCATAATTCCCAAACACTCGGTGTCACCCAACCCGGACTAACTGAGGGGCTCAATATCCTAGTAGAGTATAATCCATACTAAGTGCCACTAGCTAGTGTGTAATCTAAACTAGTGCACCAATTATTCACTGAATATTCACTCCCTATGCTATGTTCCCATGTTCAGACTGAAATGGGGGTGAGCCAAAAATTTCAAACAAGTATCCAGTCATATGTATATTCCTCACACATAGTCAACACACACTACAATGTAAACCCAGAGTCACCCCAATGAATAATTCCCTTGCCTTTTCAACTATTTGATCATACGAATGTCCTACCTGGCGGACCTCCCGAATCATAAACTCAACCGAAGAAAGGGAACCTCATATAAGGAGAGTTTTCTTAAGAAACTAGTTTTAAAAAAGTGTCTACTGGTCCTCACATAAATTTTTCATTCCAAACCATTATTTAAGAATCACACATGCACCACTTTGAAAACCATTTATAATCTTTTAAACCCATTTAAGAATCCCAAAGCAGAATTTAAAATCTAAAACACATTCACAAAAGACAAAGGGGAATTTCATCAGGTAATTTTTGTGAAACCACAATCAAAACATTTATTGAAACACATTATAAGAGATAAATCACTATAATTCAAGACAGAAAATTTACTAAATGTTATATACTAATAACTGATACAAAAAATAGGTGCCAAAAACATGAAATAAATGATTCTTAAATTTAATGGTTACGTCATAGAGTCCCTACCCTAGATAATGAGGTAGACCAAGCCGAGACACTTCATCTTTGAATGCATCTGATGAAAAACACTCACACAATCACATGGATACATTCTCATATATATATATATATATATATATATGCACCCTTAATCAATATAACATATTCCCCATCCCACGAGGAAATATGTGCAACGAATATATATATATATTTATCTAAATTTACACCATAGTACCAATGTATGTGTGTCTATGGACCACCAAGAAGTCACCCAAGATCTAAATAATTAACCTAGAGGAAGTAACATTATTTAGAAACCAACAGACCTTTCAAGAAATAAGGTTCTAAATAAACACTATATTAAAGTGGGTTGTTTCAAACAAACCATTGCATTTTGAACACCACTGATACATTTACCATTAATTAGTCAATTCATGAAACCCCTTTGTTAAAACCCACTATTAATGCATTCGAATCTCATGTCCCTTGGAAAACACATTTCACACATTTTTCATAATCTTGAAGAAACTTCAACGAAATACCCTAATGAATCACATGATAAAATATAGACTTATCATTTATAAAAATACTCTTTCACCAGATACTCATTTCAGAATAGCTTTGGAATAAATTTTTCACACACCGGATGTATTTACCAAGGGAAATTCAAAAACCATTTTTTTTGCAAACAATGTGAAATATCCATTTAAATATTCATTTCCAATAATTCAACTCTTTTCCACACACACCAACACCATTTCAATACACAATTCACATTTATTTAAAAATTCATAATACACTTTCAGAAATCACCATCATAAAACAAAATTAAAACAAAGCCATTATCCCTTATGAAATCCTTTTTCACTACATAAGCATGCCAAAAAAATTCACTCGTAACCGAATTTTAACCACACCATAAATCCATGTAACACATTTATAAAGTCACTCAATCTTATTAATAACATATAAATAAAATAATGCATGGTAACACTTTGTAATTGATTGAAAATGCAACAAAACCACGCTGGAAGGTAGGACAACACCCCCCAAATTGTCTGAAATACCTAAAACCCAACCAAAATGAGTAATTCATCAACCATGGATTTAGGGTTTGCAAAAATTAATAAAACCACAAGAATTAATAAAAAAACTCTACGGACGGGGCAGGGAAGATGTCATCAATGGAAACATTTTCTAGAGAGGAGGCGGTGCCGGTGAGGTTATGGGTGGCACGGGGGTCGCCTGTCTGAGATGCATATTCCCAGAGGGTGTGGAAGATGGCCTCTCATTGATCGAGGGGTGGCCGGATCATGATTGCTAGGGGACGCGGGCAGAGGGTGAGCGCGGGCTAGTTCTAAGGGGTTCGGCGGCCGAAGGTTGGAGCACTAGAGTGTCTGCCGGGGTGTGCTGAGGGGGCACTAGTGATGGGAAGTGTGGAAGATATTGATTCCAGAATAGCCGATGCTACCTGGGTGAGGGTGGCAGAGCCGGTGCAACAATGATATTGAAGAAGACAAAAGGGGAGGGGGCTCGTGCATCACAAACAGGGGGCTTCTGCTAGTTTTAGGGTAAGATTGTTTTTTTAAACACCATAATAATAATAATAATAATAATAACAATACCAATATTAAAAAAATGAATAATAATAATAATAGTAATAAAAATTATAACAACCAAAATAATAATAATATTATTATTTAAACTATAATAATAATATTATTTTATGCCTAAAAATTCTTTTCTAAAACTCTTTTTTATTAAATTTCTATTTTACTTCATTTCATTTCACATGAACATTAATTTATTTATTTAGTTAATTTAGATGTCGGGAAACTGCATGGATCATGTTCCATTATGTGTGAGGTCAAGCGAACTGTGCTCCAAACATGCCACCTGGCACTAACCGCATAGAGAGTCAAGTTGTGTGTTGTCACAACATTTTATAACTCACTCCCATTTCACATGTCAAATACGGTCAAGATGAGAAAATGACATAAACTTTTCTAAAACCTATTTGTTTAGAGTTTTTCTACCCATAGAAACCTTATCCTCGAAATTAATCCCTTTGGAGCCATTATAAACTGAACATTATTTAATAATATTTCAATCTTTTCCTAAAGTGACCCTCACCTATCTTATAAAAGGGTACTTCCCATTCTCTCAAAATCACATATCCAAAGCCATTTGTATTAGAAATCCCCTACTAAAATAAACTTCCAACTACCCTCAATTAAAATTAATGGCATTAAATTGATCATAAATCAAACCTAAGGATGTATTTTTCTCAAATCAAAAGGAAGCACCTAAAGAGTAGTTAATTATTTCATCACCTCTTTCAATGATATTTTCCTCTTCCACATGGTATTTTTTGATGTTTTTATAACAAAATAATAACTCCACTGAACTCTAAATACTAATATTTTATTTTAAATATGTTAAATCCATTTTCATTATTCTACAAATCCAATGAATGACAAAGTCACCATACAAGCATACGTACGACTTACCATCTCCCCGTTGTGGTATAGTTTTTTATTCAATACATCATTATTTGGATGGGTATAATAATGAGTATAATTTTTGTAAATAATGAATATAACATGTTTATTATTCTAAATATATGATATACCATCGAATTACATTCAATTTCACCAGCAATAGATTGATATTATCGCTCGGGTGTACAAACGGATTACCGTCTCCATGAACGCGATGAGATTCATTTCCCATTGTAACCATTCAAAAATAATTTTCATTTTATTATTTAAAATAATTTTTATGAACCTAATATCATTATTGATATGAATCAAATACATCCAATCCATAGCAAACATGAGTTACACAACAAAACATATAAAGGAAAATGAATCTGTTCACACCTGAAACAATGATATTATTGAAATTTATATTAACAAAGAAACATTCGATGATCATATATGATATCATTTTTATGTATGTGTTTCTTTTATAATTTAATAATATTTAATTTACCATTATACTAGAGGATATTTTACCCTCGACAATGGAGAAGTATAAGGTAAGGGTTTTTTATCTCACTTCTTATTCACGTGAGATTCATGCTATATTTCCATTATTTCCCATTTTGTGGTGTATATACTACCCATAATTGTATTGTTTGTGTAATATATATTAATTTATGAGTATTTAAATCTTCATTGTATTATCCTTCTTTCATGGGGTGTATGTTTCGTAAGTTACCAAATTAGTAAGGGAATTTATAATTTCAATTTACACTCATTGGGTTTTACCCAAACTTCGTTGATTATTTCACTCCAATATTATGTGGGAAATAAAAATTTATTTATTTATATAGTAATTTAAATTCCAATTTGTATGGAAGTAAATTTTATACAAATAATAACTCCATTTATTAATTCTCAAGTCATCTATATGAACTTTATAAGTTTAATCTTAATTCAATTTCCATTCATTGAGTTAAACATATGAGTCATTGATGTTGTTTTTACACGAATATGTATGAATGTACAATGACTTATTTACACTAAATATCCAATCATATTGAGTGTATTTATATTTTCAAACATAATTATTTCATTGTTTTATCTATAACCAAAGGATACAGTCCTCATAATGGATTTCATCTTAATTAACATTCCTTTAATAATTTTTTGTTGTTATGGGCCAATTAAATGTTATATAGTGCACATTTTTTACATTGACATAGTATATCATGAATCCCTTTATTTTCAGGATATTATTATGATTTTATTACCTCACTTATTTTTATTAATTATTCTCACATTTGTTTAAGATCACTAAATAAAATATCATTTTAAATGTTTTAATGATTTATTCTTATGAATATTTCTCATTAATTTACATGTTTTAAAAATGGTGTTAAAGATTTATTTATATGGACATGAATGTTTTAAAATAACAATTAATTTTAAAAGATTCAATGTGGTATGGGTTACATGGAAATCAAAATCTATTTTTAATAGATTCATGATAAATAATGAGACTTTTAAATGATTTGATGAAAAAGTCGATATTTTTCTCATATAATTTTAAAAATTATTTTCATCTATTTCAACATCATATGATAGATTTTACACTTTTTTAAAGTTGATTTATTATGATACAATCTTCCATATTGTAGTAAATGATTTTTGATATCTTTTACTTTGTATGTGTTATTTTTAAAACATTCATGTTTTATGGTTAAAGTGTTAAATTTTATTATGATAGTTTTAATAGGAATGATTATATTATGTTTCATACTTTTCATTTGAGGAATGAATTTGACTTATTAAGTGATGGGTGGACCTATACAGCTCCTCGAGGCATCTATAGGTCTCCTGAGACAAACTAGTGTCCTATCACAAGACATTGACAAAATATTTATTTGTAATATTGGCACCAGGTCTTGACTATGTGGTTATGATGTCTGGGATTATGCATTCCATCATTATGAAATTGGATATTTATATTAACTGTGATTAATCTACTAGTATAATATCTGTGTGAGTAATTAAATTGAATTATTTGATTTATATTTTCCCTAATATATTTAATTTCATGTATAAAATGATTCAATTTTATTCATATACATTGAATTAAATGTTTATGCTTATATATGATAGTTTTTTCTATGTTTATATCTTTATTGAGCATCTAAACTCACCACTTTGTTATGTTTTATTTTTCACATGATGTGAAGAAGTATATTACGATCAACCTGCAGGAATAGGATAAGGGATATGAGTGTGTTCAAAGGGGTCAAAACATTGTTGTTTTTATATTTCACAATGCAATGTAAAACTTATCTATATATCTAGTAATTCCAAGGTTACTAATCTAATTGGTATTTAATGACTTGATCTCTTGTGGTCATTATAATGTTATGTAATAATGCACCGACTCTAGGAAACTAGGTTCGGGGCATTATTTATAATCGACTAGTGATATATGGACATTGATGATAGAGATACCATTTTATGTACCTTATAAAGATCAATGATCTGTATGAGAAGATCCTTTGTGGGAATTTTATTACGTTAGTGTTTGTTTTGTGGAAGTATGAGAATCTATATGAGAGAACATGGGAGAGAGTGGCTCATATTTGTTTTCAGTACTCCCAAATTTTTTAGTCTCCATTATTTTGGATTTTTGTGGATTTTAAGACCTAATTTAAGAAGAATTTAATGTGTCATATTATTCATTTATTATTTTTTAGATATTATTTAAATTATTTTTTTATTGCAGACATTTTGATAGAATGTGAGTCTAATTCCCTATGTTCTTGTATTAAATTTTTTATATATATTAATTATATTAAATTACACACACGTGTATATTTCTTGAAAATTGTAATAACTTCTAAAAAATGGCTAGGGATTCAGGTTGGAGTTAACTATGGTGTGGAATGTGACCATCACACATATTGTACGACTCCTCCCTAGATACACTATATTTAACATGGAGGTGCACAGACACAATATATAGTACACGGATTGGGGATCTCTGTATACTCCCCGGCATGGATATCCTCAACCAAGTACATGGGATAATCTTTGTTCTGGTACACAGAAACATGTACCTTGGATTTATCCATGTACTAACTCATGGGTAGACTACATTAGATGCCTACAAGGTTATGAATCAGGGTTAATGAATAAACATTTGACCCAAACTACATGTCATTCACATTTTTATAAATGTCTTGGGGCCTTGTAAATTGTATCATGGTTATGTTTTGTTATGGTGAGTTCTTATAACATATTACAAGATGGTTAATATTATATCACCTATTACTCCTAAGAAAATGATTCCTTTAATATTAATTCTCGTATAAGGTCATTTGAATCCCACCATGATTTCTCGAATGTGATCATTTATTCATTTTCAGGCCCTTTGTAGAATTCATGGTGTCATCTTTAACAACACTATGTGTGTGTAGATCAACTATATAGCAAGATTGTACAGATTGTGTTGTTGGTATCACCTCATGGCCTTGGGAGTGATCCTCATCAATGTTTCATTTTCTCTTTAGAACATTTGTGTTTACTTTCTTAGGATGCGACCTGATGAGCACTACCTCTCGGGCAGACATCACCAACGCTATCAGACTCAAAAGTGTGTTCTCTAGGATAACTGATTTGTGTAATATTTGAACTCGAATACATGTTTAGTATACTTCCATTATTACACAAAAATAGTTTTCGTCTCTGATTTGATTATATCAAGATATTCTTGTTATATGGTTTGTAGATATATACCAATGTACATAAGACAAATTGGTTTTCTATGCCGTTTTGGGGTGTCACACATAATATTGATATAAACACCCCTGCATGGTATTTTACCAAATGTGAAGTTTCTTGTGTAGATGATAGACCATTTGATATAGTCATATATAGACTCAAACCATATGGTTGTTAGTGAGACAGTATAGACCAATGTGTGTTCCCTTGGTATTCTAACTGTTGTCTAAGTTTTATTTTCATATTGGGATTGTGTATTAGACTCTTTGTGGTGGTTTTTATTTTTTCCCAATATAAAACAATTCATTATTCATTATGGTAGGGTTATATAGATGATTTCATTCATGTATGTTCAGTTTTTTTTAAATTTTATCTTTTTATAGGCAAAAAGATGTGTGTGTGTCTGTCGGTACTTAGGAAAATGATTCCCATAATATTGATATACCTACTCAGCATTTGTCTCTAGCCCCTGGCCTTTTGAAAAAGTAATTTGGGAGTTTCCAAATGGGCCCCACTAGGGATGGTAATGACATATATTGTCTCACAATCTAATTTACTAACATGTTATCCATGATTGGAACGAAATTAGGGACATTTATGAGCCAATTAATGAATACACTTATATAAAATCATTCATGAGGTGACCTATGAATCTTGGTCATAAAATACATTTCAAAATCATCCCATTTAGAATAAACAATGCGTAAATATTGAAAAATACCATATGGTCACTGATGTTCTATATTCACCTGATGATAGTAGTAACACCTCAGGAAAAAACTAGTAAACCCTAAACATCATCCCATGCCAATAATACCGGTGACATATGACTCAGTATAACTTGGTAATTCTGATATGTACTACCCAAACTATGTAATGGAACTCTTGAATCATTTACATTCAAATGTATACTAGATCCTAATCACGGCAATGTATAAAAAAAATTCATTCTCTCTCATAGTCTTCCTAGGAGGTGGGTCCTCAGTTGGATGAATCTCCCATAAGAATAGGTCCTCAACATCAATTTTTTTTCATCCTAACTCACTCTAAAATTTTGTATGTTGGGACTATATATGAATAAAATATCTATCCACAACTATCTTACACCACTATGTAAATCTCTAAAAATAATTTTGTAAGTTGTCACTCGCTAATGGTCTCTTCAAATACCTAAACTAGATTCATACTTCTCAGTGAATTAGAAAATGCCTTTACCATTTTGATAATATATGCAACTTCCATGTCCAAATAATATAGTAATTCAAACCACCTTCATTAACTCAAATTCATGTCATGCTATTTAAATATATAAATGCATATTTTATATAACTTGTAATCCAAAAATTGATCTCTCAATAGTTAACGCATCTAACCCTCTAAGGAAATAACAATAAGGAATAACTTTAGTACAATTATTACCTAAATCCTCTCTTTGGACCCAAAGGATTAGAATCTTACACCATGACACAACTCCTCCTACATCATATCTTCTTGTAACCCAAAAAATGATGCATCACAGTACAAAATGTAGCTCCATATGGAAACTAGAAAAAATGAAAACTCAGGCTGAAGATATTCTCACTTTATACTCTTTAAATAATGTATCATGTGTATCTTACCATACAAACATCAAACCCTTATTAGTCAATCTAGTGATAGGTTCTTTTAAAAATAAGAAATCCTAGAAGATATGTGTGTAATATCAAGATACCATAATAATCATCGGATATAAAATATGTTCATTGTCTATTATCATGAAACAATACATATCACTTTTTCGTAGTCAATTTATTCTACAATATCTAATATTATAATATCGTGGAAGGGAATATTAGGCATCCATAAGTGGAACATTATGAGAATATCATATAATTGATTCTCTATTAGTGTATTCAAAAATGATATTTGGATGGTTGTAATTGTCTTTTCGACTATGTGAATTCACCAATATATCATCCACAAATCCCAACACAAATCTATTATAGACAAGGATGGAAAAAATGGATCATCTATGCTATGAAAAGAGATAGAACATTCATGATACCCAATGAAATGACCAATTACACATATAGTCGATACCTTAACTAAATATATACATAAGGTATGTATTATAATCGATAACAAACTAGGTGATAAGACAATCTCAAATTAATCTATGAGACAACCTAGTCCAGTCAGAGCTACATAAAAAGAACATTAATATGTGATAAGATATAACCAATTTTAACTATCAACCATCTCAAAATTTGGTATTACACAGAGTGCCTAAGGTTGTGATCCACTATTTTTGAAAAAAGGACCACTGAACCACATGGATAAGTATAATTTCATATAAACCCTTTTTATTCCAAGTACCCTAGATTCATCTAGACCTTTGAACCTCTATAGTGGATATCCTATAAGGGGTAATGGATATGGGTGTACCTCCAACCAACAGATTAATGAAAATATATACCTCTCTTCAAGGATGTAAATTTGAAAAAATAATATTGGAAAACATATGTGAATGGATAAATCACTAAATGGAATTATTCCTGATGTGTTGCCTTATAAAATACATTTGAACATGAAATTTGGAATGTCATCCTTGGCACCCCCTGATGCTATGATCCCTCATGGATTTCATGGATACCCCATTAACACCTTTTTAATAGAAACTCTTTAATATTGTGGTTTAATGGTGACCCCTCTGGGATAGAAGATCTTATTGGATTGATAAATAAATATATATTCCACCATGAGTATAACATCAAACCTGGTCATCTTGAGAAGAAAATACACCAAATTAATTCAAACCAATATATCTCAGTGGTCACTCCCTTCAATATTTTACACCATCCATTCTATTTCCTAACAGAGTTTAATGGGTCCCAACACCCTCATAAAAATTTAATACAATCCAAATTCACTCCAAAGTTGATACATGTATGAATATATGAGAATTCCTATATCAAAAAGAGAATTAAAAAAAATAGAAGCTACTATTACTATACCTCTCATCAAATATGTCCTAGGGCTCAACTCCTTGGGTTTGTATCTTGAAATTAGATATTTCCGAAACCACACTATTTTGAAACAACCACCCCACCAAGAGTAGGCCAATTATTCTATTTGGGGATTAAATGGTGCATAGATTCATTACACACAACCACCACATCAGTCTGAACATCTGTTACTATTCTTGATCCTATTCTAAAGAAGATTAGTGAAATCCACTTCGGATACCAGATTTAGAGATGATCTCCTTCCTCTAACAACATCTGATAGTGTCTTATAAATAATTACACAAGGACTGTCCTACCGTTGGTTTTCCACTCAAATTCATCTCAATCACACATATTCCTTATATTCCCCCATATACATTATTGGTGATAGAATAGAGGAATACCAACACTAACATCCCTATTAGTTCTCAATTTCAAGATATCCCCAAAATATCATTTATTCCCACCATAACTGAATATTGGGTCAGGAATATTAATTTCCATAATTTACGCAAAAGAACCACCCTATTTCCCCACAATATTATAAGGATAGTATTCCCTATCATATTATCACTCGTCATTAAGAGATTTTTTACCTGTGATTGAACTACATTTTTTTGGAACATCCTCACATGTTGATTCCCTTTACCAACAATAAATATTATATATTTGTTGAAAAGGGTAAATATATGTAACTCGTGTTGAATATTTAATAAAAAAACAAACCATGCTATAAATGAATAAAATACATGGCCTTATCTTCCATATAGAGTCCTAGGAAAAATGAAATAGTAAAACCCAATGTAAAAATACTTCCTAAAAAAATCTTATAGCATGTCGTCGTAGTTAAATAAATCCCACCAGCACATAGATGATTCACATATAATATTGTTCATGATATTCACTACCCTATCTGGATGTATCATTGGATGCTCAAAAACAGAAAAGGTTGTCCCAAGCCACATCTCATCTGTTAGTAGACCTCCATTCCCCAATAAAATGTTGGATATTGCTGCTAGAACACATGCCTTTGCTCTGCCACAAAAATGAAAGTATGATTTCTCACTGAAATATATTTCTATATCATAGAATACCCTTGTATATATATTCTTGAACACCCATATTCAAAAAAAAGTATTACTCAACTAGAAATATAGGATGATATACCGGTAGCCCAAAGTCTACCACATATAAACCATGGTTGTCACCACCCTCAAAGAATATGACTAGATAATGATGTGGTGGCATGTCATTACAATGTCAATAATATTCCATAAGAAATATAGATAACCATAAGATAACAATATGATATTCTGGAATGGTGGAAAACCTCCAAAAACCATGATATACAACACGACATTATCCTATATATAGAACTAGTTAAAAACAATTTGTTGTTGCATCAAAAGAGATATTTTATAATGACTACTCTATAGAAGGGTCTAGGTCATGTTCTCTCAATAGAAATTTTATATTTCCATTTGAAATCATTTTAAATGAAGATTTATCTTAAAATATTTGAACAAAATGGTTCACCATATTTAATTTTTCAGGTCCCATACACCTCATTTACATAAACATATAATCCACTTAATCTATACTACAACACGTCAGAATCAATTTGGGAAATGGTCAATGAATCACAATTTCATAGTTGAGTACTTAGGGTGCTTGGAGTAGCCTAATTAGGGAAACAACATTTAGGTTAATTAATGAACTACATGTACCATCTACATTATACCATTATGTTCAATAACACATGATGGATAAAGAATATATCACACATGGATGATATAAAATTTTATATAGTTGATAGATTCATCCTATATGTAATTAAATAATTTATAACATGTGAATCCTATAAAGTACCAAAAATGATTCATGAGTCACATACCATCATATCATTAATAAATGATAAAACATATCCTAAATTATTTAAAATATAACTTCACAATTATTGGGTATCACTGAATGGAGGAATCAAATAAACTTTAGTTTGTAAAATCATGAAAAAAATTTATTTTAAGAAATTTGGGTTTTCCTATACATGTGTTAAATACTAAAAATAATTCCTCAACACCAAATTCCAATAACTTCATAATGAAAATATATTGAATAATGTTTTTAATTCAAAATGAAAAAAACTCATTTGATGCCAAATTGTATCTTTCCAATTTGGATGCCACTAAATGGTTCCCTGGAGGAAATCAGTCACAGGTTCTCAAGAATTAATACCATATGTAATAGGATCTTAACTAAAATTAAGGTCATAGGGTGTGCTTGTGGGGAGACAATGATCTCATTTTTTATTATAACACAGCAGTAGTAATCACTTATTATTAATAATGAATGATGTATATCAGCTAGATATGATATTTATATCAATGAAAGGAATACATAAACACTAACAGATGTAATCTCCTATAAAAATAATATTTCATTTCATGTTTCTAAAATGTATGAAAATATGATTACAATAATACAGTACTATACACATACCAAAATACCAAAATGAAAAAAAATTGTCCCTACATGCATCGGGATCCTAACTAGATCCTATGATCCCCTACTATTACCATAAAAAAGACAAGAATAATACAACATACACTTTTCTCAGTCCATACCTACATCCATGATGTCTATATATATACCCAATGATGGCCTGACTATGGTGTGATATATCACATTATTGTCCACCACTATTGTTGTCTATAATGATACCGGTCATAGTAATAATAAAATGTAGTCTTTAGAATATATCAAAGGAATAACCAAAAAATAAAATAATTTAGAATCCTATCCAGAAAGAAATGGATCCCTGTAAACAATGGTTGAACCCCCGTAATCAAGGTTAGCTATAAAGAATACTTAAACAAGTAATTCTATCCCATTAAATAATTCTAAACTGATCACCATAATTGGGGTATTTATAAGAACATTAAAATAGTCACCATGATCATATCGTATTATTAGTAATCAATATCTATAATGGAAATGCCATGCAATGCAGAGTAAAAATCCAAAACTAAGGCACCATATAATCATTTGTTAGACCATGAAGGGATTGATCCAATGTATAACAGATTGAGGCATCCTCATCGAGTACTAAGAGAACCTATAGGAAAATCAATAATGACATGATTGGATTCCAAGGATAATGTCCTCATATCATTTCCAATGTGAGTCCAAGTAAGATAGATCTAAGGGGTAGCAAGGCACATGTCCTCCTAGTTCATTTGGATCAAATAAAAAAAATCATGTAAATGGAATTGCCTACAATAATCAAGACCAATGATGTACAAATGTCCATGGAATCATATGGAATCACCATCCAATGAGATATTTCATGAAATAAACAGGAAAAATCAATTCATAAATCATTTAATTTTTTTTTCATTAATAATAACATTCGATTATTCCATCCAGCTCTTATAAATATTTCAATTTAAACAATTAAATCATCTCAAATCTTGTAATCACATGTCAAAGATGCATAACCTTCTCCTAATCATTCATTAAATTATACTTCATTTTATTTATTATCCCTAGAGTGGTGGAGATCTCACATAAATAGAATAGTCTTATATAAATTTGGGAATATGAAATTAAACAACCCTATTAGTGTCAATGGTTTTGGATAAAAATATCCAATTATCAAGAAGTTACTAGTGGAAACCCAAATTCAGTCCCAAAAATTAAATAATGGAGTTAAATTAATTAAACGGGAAATGTCGAAATCTATGAGATGCATAACAACACAAAAAAAACATATAAAATAGAAAACTATAATGTAATGTTATATACCACCATATATTGTTCCACGGAATATTACTTATACAATATAAACCTATGATTCGATCTATATTGTATGAAAAAATTGGATGAAAACCATCAAAATAGGTCAAATTATCTTGTACTTAATTAACGCTGTCGAATAAAAGGAAAATAATGAATGAAACAAGATGAATTCCAAGATTAACAACATTGATCAAATAATAAAAACAATGTTTCAATTGGTCCTCAGATGATGAATTGGTAGAAAATCCTACCACGAATCTTGAAGAAAAAAACTACAAGACAAATAATGGATTCCTATGGAAAATAATAATAAAATAGGATGAGGGTTTAAACATTTAATATCAATTTGGTATAAAAAAGTAAATTCACACAAAAACATTGGGTCACATGGATTGGTAGAACTATGGTACATGTTTTTCAACATTGATTCACCCTCTTCCACCCAAAAGAGGACCATGGACGATAATTTTGAAAACATATTAAAATTCTCCATCGACCTTGCCCAATGCTTCTAATTAAAGATGCAGACCTCCTGCATGGAACTGAACCCCTAGGAGTATGGTTTACTAAATCTATATATCCCTCTTCTATCATCTTTTCATCCCCACATGATTTCTCCCAACCTTTTGGACGATCATCCCTTTGCTCCAAACGATGTGGCCCAATTATTTTTCTGAAAATGTAAGGCCGTGTAATCCGAACAATAATGAGTCTCCCCAGAAAAAGTCATGATGATATTAGTCACTAAAATTATGAAAAAATAAGGAGTTAACACCAAATTAAAAAATAAATATACATCCTAGAAAACCTATAGATCATATCATGAATGCTTAAAAATCTTAATTAGACAATGTATTTTTTATTTTATATGAGGTTAGTGTATTTTTTAGATGACTCTGAATATTTTTCCTTCATCATTCACATTCCCTATAATAGATTCGATATCGTCAGTGGAAAATAAATATATAATTTTATAATTATTTTTTAATAGTATAAAAATATAATAATATCCTATTTTCTACACATTTATATTGAAAATATTATAGTAGATCTTGGATATGAGGGGATTCATTCTCAATTACATAAAATTCATAAAACACAAATAAAAAACCAATGATAAATATTCTGTACAGACATATATTAAGCGTGAATATCTTGTATTACTAGTTTATATAGAATGAAAACACACACACACACATATCATTCTCATGTAATAAATAACTACTAGAAAATAAATTTCCTCTACATTTATGGTATACATTTATTATTTCATTAGTAAATGCTAATTTTTATCTATAATAATTCAATATTATCATCTAGTGATTGTTGAGGATATTTCTGAATTTTTTTTAATATATACCAGGAAGTTTCTTCCTCGGTTCCTTCAAAAGATGATCTTTTGTTTGTTATGTTTTTAATTAAAAAATTTCATTCTCCCCATAATGGTATAATGTAGTGTTCATCACCCATCATGATATTCAAATTGTAGGAAATGAAAAAATTATTAAAAGAAACATTATTAATCCCATCAATCTTATTGAACTAAGAGACATTATAGAATTTTTTTATGAAACATGTATAGAATAAATCAAACACATCATTATTTACCATATGTACATCCCATCATTTGTAAATAAACTCATTCTTAATCATATTATCATACTACTCAAAGTGTCTTTTATATATCAATCAACCCATACAAACATTCATCGTATAAATTTAATCACATGTAACCATAGAATCATAATGGTAGAAGCTAAATTTTTTTATAAAACCCACTGAGATGTTTAGATAGAGTAAAAAACAACTAAAAATTTCATTATTCATGAACAATCATCAAGTATGATTAATCGATCAACATATTTTTTATATATGAAATGAGAGAGATAGTTACCCGGAAATAGATCCTAATGGTAAGAATTGTTCTTAGAAGATGGCAACTATGTAATATATTCGATGAATATGTATATAAAAAATTAAAATTTCTACAAATATATTTTATTGTTTTATTTTTAATAGTAAAAAAATCATTCATGTAGAACATCAAAGTGTGTAAAAAATTTAATTTGAATCACTTGTTATGTTAAATATATATATATAAAGGGTACCACCTAAAAAGACTTAAATATTTCATTCAATAAATATTTTTTCAAATGAATGAATGAATATTTATGAAAAAGATAAATTAATAAAAATTAGTTAATCTAATTATTTTTAAGAAAAAAGTTACTCTGTTAAAAATATTACTTTCTTAAAAAACTTCATTCACTAGATTTAAATAATAAGGAAACCATATGAAATAAGAAAAATTTGGAATGATATGAACAAAAAATTCAACATGTTTTCGGGATGATTTCTCACTATAATATTATCGGTAGAAATGTTGTATTTTAATAAAAACCTTATATTGATCATACAAATAATATTATTAATATAAAATAATAGGATATATTGAAGATACATTGTTCAATTATTAGGAACATAATCTTTAATTGTGGTAAATTATACAATAATATCCCAATTTTTGTATCCTTAAGTAAATGGTGTGTTATATCTTCGTTATTTTCTCATGAATAAAGTATTTCATTATTAAATAATTCTATGAAACATGTTTTGTCACATATAAGTATAGAGTTAATTAAATAAATTCATAAATCATAGAGTGTGTGTTGTATTCAAAATAATGGAGAACAAAACTATCCACCATCTACATATTAAACTATAGATGTAGTATGTTCACCTGATCATTATTTAATAAAATTCATTGAAAATAAATTTTCTCTATAAAATTATCTTTTCCAATTTTTTTTTTTAATTTTTATCTTCATCTAATGATGAATCTAGCTTCTTTTTATTTAAATATCATATACATAGGAAAATAATATTCTATGATCAAAATCTACTAATGATAATTACAAATTCGTGTAACATCATTATGATAGGGCCCCTTTTGGATTTTATAAACATATCCTATACATGAATATAAAAATATTATTCTGTGTTAATAAAAAGTAATATAGAATAACTTTCAGCATTGACTCTAATTTTAGTGATAATATAGTTTTCAAGATTCATCACAATATTTTTTTAAAGTATTTATATGATTTCTTGTACTTTAATGATATATATAACAAAATATCATACCTAAATATTATTTATACTATTGTTGAGACGATAATCTTATTCCAATTTCTTTCAAATTTGAAAATCGAAGAATAAATAATGTTCACCCATCATAGTCATCTCAAAATCATATTTTCTATGTTTCACAAATTAATCATTAAGAGATTTTTATTTTCATAAAAATACATTTTAAACTATTATTCTATTATTTAAATAATTATATATAAAAGTTGTTGTTTCAGTGTATCACTTAATAATTAATTTTTGAAGTGAAATCTGTTAATCCTATTATCCAAGTGTCTTTAAATTTTTCTATGTCCATAATGTTCCATATAATTTTTAATAAGAGGATCTAGATATTATGTATTCTCAAAACCATGTATCTTCCCTATATAAACATTCTTCTACAAATATCTATTTCAAAAATAACATTTTACATCCATTTCAAAAATATTAAAAATATGTATGTCATAATTGAAGAAATAATACAATTATACTAAATTATTTCTTATATTTTTATTTCTTAATACTATATTATTGGATTTGATTATAACACATAGAAACATGAATCACATAATCACATAACATAATTTTATTTTTATCATTTTTGTTAAATAAAAAAACCAATTATACTATAATAACAGAAATATATTTAGTATGTTATTTCATGATCGGAACATTTTTTTCTCTAAAACACTTTTAGTTCATCATATATTTACCACTTTAAATAGGTCCCATATAAATTAACATCAAGAGATTTAGGATAAAATTATCATTTAAATTCAAAAATTTCTTGTCCATTTTTTGTAGAACATAATGTATTAACTAGTAGGTATACATATCAAATAATGTTTTCATTTGGATTATTCATTATGATATTTTTATTACTCATAAAAAAATTATTTTTCATCCAAAATAAGTTCATATTTATATATATGTAAAACACAAAAATTATTTCTTATGATGTCATTTTGTTTCATGAATATTCCTGTAAGGGTTGAAAAAAGTTTTTTTTTAAAAACCATACAAAGATAATGTTTTTGGATGTCTCAAAAAATTATGTCCTGGTAAATTAATCATAACATAAAACATTCCTTAAATAATTTGTAATAATATTTTAAAAACATATTAATAATTAGTAGATAAAATATTGATGAAAAATCACCTCAATATATTTCTGAAAAAAAATTCTTTGGTATGTTTTTTTCTAGAATAAATACATTATATCCAAATACTCAGATGTATGAATGTTTTTAATTTCATCATTTATATCACTCGTATTGTGTTTCATTGAATAATGGTAAAAAATAATATAACCATGGTATTAACAAATAATAATTTTTTATTCATTGTCATTTGGTAAATACAACACCAAACATAAATAACCCAAAAAATACATTTCCTTAAATTTATTCATTTCGATATCTTATGGAACATGAAACGCTATGTTTAAATGAATCATTACATATTAAAATATTATAAACTATCCATTAAATCTATGGGTAAGATAAAGTGTAACAAAATTTAAAAAATCATATGGTTCACCCATGAAAAAAATAATTCTGTAGTTATCTATTTAATAAAAATAAAATAAAAATATTTCTAAAGAAAAAGAAATTGTTTATGAAAAACTATATTATTTGTAAAATATATATTAGCCCCACATTGTGCATAAAAATTAAAATTAATTTATGTAAAACTTTTATAATGTATTTTAAAAAATAAATTTGAGTTTATATAATAATATCAAATTTAACATATGGTGATTTATTTTTAATTTTTTAAAATTTTCACTCTATTATTATTATTGTAAAAAAATGATTTCTATTGAATACTCATTTTTCAATTAAATAATTTATAAGGATAAATTATATTTGAATTTTTCATTAATGTAAACATATATCAATTATATATTAATTTAACTAATTTTGGATTTTGGAATCAATTTCATATTGAATTTTGATAATATAATCATTAATGAACATGATAATCTTCCTCTAAAAACAAAAAATTTTACTTACATCAGTAGGTTCTGTTTTCAATTTGTATTTTTTACTTTTCTAAATTTAATTTTGTATAATATATTCTATAATTTTAATCATAAAAATTTAGTTTTTTTAACATATGGAAATATTTTTTACTATAATTAACAGGGATAACCTTAAAAATCAATAACCTCTGTTATGAAAATAAATTGTTTACTATGGGGTTGAACTAAAATTAAAATTGTTAAAATAACTTAAAAACATGTCCAAAATCTCTTATATGTCCATATTTTGGCCATATTTTTCTTGATTATATATAATTATTAAAATTTTCCCCATTAATATATACAACATGGGTACACCTTTTTCATTTCAAAACATATATGTGTGCGAGTCACCTCACTTATAGAAGGCCACTGACTCTCCTCTAATCATCTCAACATAAAAAAATTTGTTTCATGAATCAATGCCCAAATAAAAAACCATATTATATCCCCGAATTCAATATTTTTTATTTTTTATCATTAAATTTAATAAATATTTCAGGTATAATCCTAAAGAGGTTTCTAATAATATGTAAAATTCCAAACTATTCAATTTTATTTTATATCTTCTTCAACTTTATTTAAATAATATTAGTTAATTATTATATAATATAAAAGTATCACCTATATAATAAGATGTTACTATGTTAATTTAATTTCTTGTATCCATCTAATATTCCCTCAAATGGTAAATGATAATATCTCTCATGTGGATTGATGATAATAAACACATGAACTGATGGGATATGTTTTCCTTCAACAAATCTAGATATTGGGTATGATGATGGATATAATGTATATATGTGATACTTATACAATTATAATACCTATATATCCATTAAAAATAATATTTTCTCTTAATTTCCATTTCATTGGGGACACAATGAAGTCACTCACGTGTATGGAAAACTACAACCTCGTAAAGAGACGTGATTCTTTTCACTGATTCTTCACATGGATGATAATAAGGAAACTGTTACATAAATTTGTGATATATAATATATGATTATTATATTCATGAAATATTATTCATTTTAAAAATATAATATATGGTGTTCTATAAAACATATTATCTCAATTAATGATTATTACATTATTTTTGTATGTGTGGATACTGCTTTTAGTAAGTCATGTGTCTTATTTTTCATCACCAAGACATATGAATGATATATATCAGTATAGTTAATGATATCATATGGTTTTAAGGATATCCTTTTTTATATGGAATGGTAGAATATTACTAACCTCATTTCCATAATGATTATTTAATAGTGGAAACATCACTCGTGAATACACATGGCATGCTATCTCCATGTTCTTAATGTACATAATTTCTCAAAAAATTATTTCATTTTGTGTCTGAAAATAATTTTTTATAAATATGTTAATTATTCAATTATTATTATTCTATATATAGAGAATCTTGAACTCTTAAAATAATAATCATCATTCTGAATTCTTTCCTGTCACCTAATTCTAATATAATTGAATGACCCGACATAAAAAACTATTTATGTAATTATATATAATATGTTAATTAGTTAAATAATAGTTATAATGAACATGAAAAATGTTGTTATGAAATTTGATAATTAGATTATGTATTTTATTAAAGTAGGTAAATAATGTACATGTTGAGTCACATATAAGGTAAAGGACCTCATCTCAATTTCTATAGTAATGTTATAAACATAATTTCCCATAAATGGTCAAAATACAAACCCTTTTATATGTAGTATCATTATTCAATTATATATTCAGGTATTTTAAGACTCAATTTTATTTATTTCATCCATGGGTATTTCAATTTAATGTTACCAAGTAATAAATAATTTCATAACACAATTTATCTTCCTCTATTTTTATAAAATCTTCATCATATTTAATATTATATGATTATATTTGAATGTTATTATTATTTATATTTTTGTTTATTCATTTTTAAATTTTAATTACATGTGAAAAATATATTATATAAAATTATTAATTCCTACTTCAATGATATAATCATTTTATTGTTATAGTTTTCAATCTCATTATAATCAATATTATTTTTTCTTGAAAATAAGTTTATAGATATTATTAATCATTTTTTACATAAACCAATTTCATTTTATCCGCCCCCAGTGATTTATTAAAATATTTAATTAAAATTAATTACATTAACAATATGGTACATCGAATCAATGATAATTTTTTAAATAATATTTCAATTCATTCCATTATTTGGTCAAAAATCATATTTCATCAAATTATTTCTTCTGAACATGTTTTAAAAATTCTGTTTAAATGTTTATCATTTAATTATAAATTTTTTACCCATTTTTGAAAATTTTCATTGTTTATTTAATTAAATATTAATATCCTTTTTAATAAAATTCCTGTTTGGATATGATTATTTATTAATCCAAATAATAGTTTTATATATGACATTCTACAATGAATGTTATTTTTTATATGGGGGAATATTTATAAATATGTATTCATTTTTAAATAATGTTATTTTTTTGTTAAAGTCAATTATAAAATATTGTAATCAATTATTTGATATAAGTGCAATGCTTGCGATTTTCAATGATAGGATAATACCCTAATTATATAGACCATTGAGGAATCAGTAGTCTCATGAGGAATATTTGTAATAAAAAATTAAATGAGTTTATTCCGATTGTTTTTAACTATCTCTTGGTATGTTCTGATTGTAGATTAATTATGTTCCTATGAACATGATGTTAAAAAATTAATCACTTCCACCATCATAAATTAATTTATTCTTATCCATTACATTTTTAAAGTTTTATTATCTCTAGATCCATTTCATTGTTGGATTATTTTATTAAATGACATATGATGTCAGTTATTTTCCATTCCCTAATGATTTAACTTATCATGTTAATATAGTTATGATACATATTAAATGGAATGTTTGGTTTGTTATTTGCCTTCCCATATTGATTATTACTTATATACCTATGACATTACTATAATTTAAATTAAATATTTGGGGTATGTTCTCAACATGAAAAAAAATTTGGAGATGAATATAGGAAAAGATTACAAGATTTATCATGGACTCCCACTCAAATTGGACATATCAATGTGATTATTAGGACAAGATGGACATAGTGGTGGGAGATTGTGGTATCAATATCAATATTGTCACAAGGAAAGTATAGAGCATGTAATCAAGATTATTATGGTATTTAATGGAGGGTAGATCTCATTGGGCCATGTTAATATCTAACAGATATTGAAATCACACTGACAAAGAATTCTGCAAAATCTCAATTATGGACATAGATATTAATCAACATCCAAGGTATATAAAGTCACTGGGTGTGGATAATCGACAATAGATTGATCATTTTCTAAAATGTTAATTGGACTTGTTTGATGCTAGCTTTTCTTGGTTATCTTACCCCAGACACAACCTTTGGCAAAGATAGTAGGATCAAACCATTAATTCACACCATTTTGAATCAAATACAACTAGATTGTTTCTAAATTATGGACTTGATTTCTAACCTAGTTATAAAAAATTATGATCTACAACATTCAAATTATCAGTGAAGGTGCAATACATAGTGTCTCTAATGAATAGAATGAAGGAGGACCATAACCATATCTTTTTATTTTACAAAATTGACAAAAATTTATATGAATTCATCCTATTGGTTAGTGTTTTCATTACCATGAAATTCATATAGATCAGGTTAATAAAAAGGCATCATGCCTACTTTGGTGTGTTTTTACTACATAAACTGCATGGAATAATCATCTTCACATCTCTTTTTTGAGTGAGAATGGGCAATGAAGTCATGAGTTCCATGGGAGAGTTTATTGGATGGTAGTTATATCAACCATTTAATAAGATTTTAGTCCTGATCATTTTATGGAGTCTAAGAAGAACATTCAAGAATGGAATATGAGGGTTATTCTCTTAGAGGCGGTTGGTTGAAGTATTTGGATTGAAATGAAACTAATCTTACTAGAATGTATTCCATGTTCAGGACTAGGAATGGTGTTGAAATACAAAATTATGGGGGATGATCTAATGCTATTTGTAATTGGTGAGAATATTCACCCTCTCTAGTAGGGGTCATGGAAGGAGTATCCACTACTAATACATCCATGAATCATACCAGGATGGGGAGAAATGTGATATGGAAGCATGGAAATAGTGATTATAATCTGAATCTGTATGGATATTGTATTAAAAGTTCCATTTAGGGGGTGGGGGTTTTCATTAACAACAATAAATATTGATTTTTCAATTCAATGGTGTATTGAGATTATGTTATTGCCTTATGGGTGAGGCCTCTGCGATGTTGAATGGAATTGAGTTTATCCAATTTTAAAACATTAATAAGGATTCATTACAAAATGAATCGATATTGGAACTATGCTTAGGGAAATATATGATTTAAATTCAATGTTTCATCACTTATATCATTCAAAAATTCTAAAGACTTATTGATTCACAGGTGGACCACTATCATAAATTGTGTGTGGGAAATAACATTGTGTATTTTCATGATTAATATGTGGTTATTGAAAATGTTTTCTTGATATTTTTTTCCTTGGGGAAACTCCTAAAAGCCTGTTGTAGTCTCATTACAGTATATTCCATTTCCCTTCACTATTTTAGACAAATTTTACATTGTTATTTAATTGTACATTCCTGTATTAGAAATAAATGTTTTGACAGTTGATGGATTATGGGTTATATGATTGATATGAAATGATATTAGAGAATGAATACCATTATTATTGATTAAAATTTATGTTGTAATTTTGTTTTTCAAATGAAAAATGTGAATCTTGTATGTGTCTAGATTACATGCACTACTAAAATTGTTTGTCCTTCAATATGTGATTCCTTATTTCTTATTTCAATGTAAAAAATTAGACACCATCTATAAGATACTATGTCTAGGGTAATTATAGATGGTATCATATTTGTTTTAGTAGATAAATGGGAAACTAATTATTTTAATAAATATATTAGGGATCATAACCCATTGATATGGGTTTGAGGATAATTATAGAAGAACATAGTAATATTTTGGTATGTAATATATTATGTGTGTTCCCCTAAAAATACATCCCTTTATGGTTAAAAAATTGATATTCCTCGTAGAACCTACGTACATAGTGGTGGTAAATTTAAAAATGGTGAATTTGGATTTTCCCGATCGTCACCTAGTGCATGAAAATAGACCTTACTATAAACCTAGTCTGACACACCCCAGGAATATTCATAAGATAAATCATAGTTTCATTAAAAACCATTATGATGGAATTGAATTGATTATAAAAATCAATGACCTCAATTAATTCTAATGAATCATATATTAAAAACAATTCCTTATTTAAACATTCTATAATGGATTGTGTGGTTTTCCCATTTTGAATATCATATTTTTCACACTATGATTTTTTATTCTAGATAATAGATGGAACATGATGGAATCAAGTTGAAATTAATGGTAAAGTAAAATATAGATATAATTAGAAACCAAATGGAATGTTAATAATAGTGAAATATATCATAATGATTTCTAATCAGTTGTCTAGAAATATTTTTATGAACAAATACCTCAAACAACTCTTGGACTCGCGAAAGAAATTAATAGTGGTGATTTCGAAGAGAATAGCTTGAGGAGGCCATGGAGGAAATACTGATCAATTTCCCCCATGCAAAAAAATGGGGAAATAGAAACATATTAATTATTCTTAGTGGAACTATAAAATGTTTAATCATTATAAAATTGTTGAATTATTTAATTAATTATTGAGGAAAAAAGAGTAATTATGATGGATGTAGAAATATATCATCTTTGGGATCCTTTTATAGTTTTTTCTTAAATATTTGGATCCTAGTTATTATATGAGAAAATTATTTCATCTAAATTTCATCCCCATGACACTGGAATGATCTATTTTTAAATTAAATTGATTATATATTTATGTTTTATGAACCCAGAATATAATTTTTTTATGTAATTTTACAAATAATATTTTATTTATAACACATATGAAACAGTGAAGAACTTAGATGAATTTGATTAGCACATATTTGATTAATTACATAAGACATATTGATACCATAATGGATTGATTTGTTTAATATTAATATTATGTTAAAATACATAAACACCATTTCTATTTTTTATGTGTTTGGGTTATGAAAAGTTTAAGGGAATATTTAGAGACATTTTTTCAATACAAACCATTATTTTTGAATATGTTTTATTGAATTAATTATTTATGGTAGAATGAATCTACATTTTTTGACTTAATATAAATGAAATTGGTAACCAATAATGTTTATATTTTCATAGATTTTTTGGTAAATAATGGTGATCTAAATTTTGGAATGTAATAGAAATTATTTTGACATAGTTTTGGAAGATAGACACCTTATTTCATCTATATAAGTTTTGGGGTCATTAAATCACAACTTAAGTGTGATAGAGGTTTAATTCCAATCATAATACTATGCGATGCTCTAGAATATGTTCAATTTTTTTTTGCAAAATAATTATAAATATAAATATTATTGATAAATCAGTGCTTATACTAATGAGGTTTACATTTTATTGTATTACATTTGATAACAAATTCAAACCATACTACATTTTGAAAATAATAAGAGATAAATTTAAAGACATGTCTCCATTTTCAATATCTTATAATACATTAAATTAGAATTTTAGTGTGTCATACATAAAAAATTCATTATCTATAAATTTATTTCATTATGTAAGTGATGAGTTGTAAATTTATTGAGTGATAAACAATGGATGGAATTGTTCTTATGGAATAGAAACATATATATTAATTATAGTTCCTTATATTTATAGATAGTAAAATAATTAACCCTCTTTTAAAAAGGACCATAAAACAAAACATTATTCTTATTATCATTATATGAAATGAATAAAATGGTCATTTAACTAAGAAAACATTTATTGTTTTGAGGTCCTTAAAATTCCATTTTTCATTCTTTGAATTCTAATAGATAACTAATATCAATCTCTATAATTATTTATTCTTATATTCCATGTTAATATATTCACATTTCACCATGTATCCCATACACATAAGCCTAGTTCTGTGTTATTCCTAATGACCATTTACATACACTTCTGTCTTATTAAGGAAATATTTTACTAACACCTTTTATAGATTGGGTGTTCAAGGATGATATTTTTTCCAATAAAAAACCATTTTCTAACTGCACGATGAAAATGAGATGAGATTATTTATTTATGGTGGGGAGAATGTTACACCCTAAAATTAGTAAATAAAATCTTTTTGTTTTATATGGTATGAAACATAAAACACAAAGCATAAAAAACACATGAATTATATTTTATAAATTTAATCTATTATATACATTGGATAACACAGAACCCCGATTTTAAATGAATCATAATATAGAATTATTCAATAACATCACCATTTAATTGTATGGAATGAATTGTATTAAATAAATTGGGGAATATATATGGTTTATATATATAGAAATAATTTCAATTGTTTTCTATTTAATAGAATAAAAAAGTAACAATATGAAGGAAGAGTGAAATGTTTTCTAAAATAATTGTATTTTTTCTAAAAGAAAAAATAGTAGCTCTTTGAACATATAATTTAAAATTATTCAATAAAATAATTATAAAATTTATTTAATAATATTAACTAATTTTTTTAAAACATTATATCATAATCGTCTTACTTATATTTATTTTTTATTTTTATAAAATGTTTCATTTTGCAAGGAATTGTTAATAATACAGATTTTCATTAGGAACTTATTTTCCAAAAATTTACATAGATTAATATTATTACTAATTATTTTTCAAGATATATTTGAAAATTATTTTATAATTTTACTATTCATGGTAATTCATATAAATTTCTTTATGAATTTTAATATTATATAATTCTATAATTATAATAATTTTCTTCTTTAAAACCACGTTTTTCCAACGTTTAGCACTTTTCTATTAAATTTAATTTTTTCCACTTATATAAATTTATTTTGAAAAAATGGATTAGATATTTTAAATAATAATTATATATATTTTATATCATGTTAAACAATAATTTTTACCGTAATTGAAATTTTAAAATAGTAGAAATTAAATACCATGGTTATATTATAAATGGGTTTACATGTGGTAAACTAAAAAGATAATATTAAAAATGAACTAAAAATTGTATAAATTTTATTCAATAGAAATATTTTGACATTATAATTTCTTTTTACCACTAAATGATCATTTGGGATCCTGGTTCAAAATCAAAAATGTAGTGAAGACATTTTACTTTTCAAAAATTACAAGTGTCCCACTCATCAAACCTAAAAACGGCATTATTTTATAATCTCTCTTACACATAAAAAGAATATGGGGATAATAAAATAACTACCTAAATATCATACCGGTACCCATAACCTAATATTAGATTCCATTTTTTGTCAAAAAATCCATTCTAGGAATAATTATTCTCATTTATAAATATTTGGCCAGAGAGGAGGTAAAATTACTAAATACGCATTTCTATTTTTTTTATCCATCAATGATATTAAAATTTTATTCATTTGTTTTTATATAAAAGTATATATCCTATAATAGGATTTAATTTTATTTAATGGATAGCTCTATATCAGTATCCACTTCACTCAAATGAGAAATGATAACGTCCCTAGTTTGTATGACTGACATCCACCTCAGGACTAAAGGTGACTTCTATTCCATCAACACATCTCATGGTTGGGTATATTGTTGGGTATAAATTATATATATAATAGTTATAAAATTATTGTACACATGGAGTAATGTTATCATTTATTCACTATTACGTGCAGTTGCTCAGGATATACAATGATGTCGCTCCGAAGTATGGTGGACTACTTCTTTGTGAAGCCATGTGATCCATGTTTCCCTAACACATTACATGTATAGTAAGAAGGTTCATATTAATGAATATATGTGATATAATTTACATAATTATTATAGAAATTAAATATTTATAATTCTATAAATATTAAATATAATTTTATTTCTTATAATTTATCTTACCTAAATATGATAACACCATTCATGTACGTGTTTTTTTGCCACCTTAACGAAGTATTATTAATCTCTTGGAATATCTAAAAGCCATGTATGATATATATAAGTATATTTAATTTATAATTATTCTATTTAAGACTTTATTTTGATTAGATAATGATAATATATTTCTTATGTACATTTTATAATGAATAATGAAAAATTGAGTCATTACTCATGCATACGTATGTTCTACCATCACCAAGGTCAAAATGTAAATCATTTCTCAAAACCAACATTCATTATAGTAAATATAAGTATAATTGATGTGTATATGTTATAATAATTTCATTAATATTAATGTTTATTTGGGTAAATAATGAAGTCTTATAACAATATTCATCCTAAAGAAAACACATTTGACATATAAGTCAACTATAATTGAAGCACCCAATGTAAACATGAATGATTAGGTAAATATATAAATCTAGGTAACAAGTGTGAAAAATATAATAAACATGAATTTTTTATTAATAATGAAAATAAAAAAAAGTATATTAATAATAAAAATAATGAATGTACATGTCAATTTGGACTCAAGGTAATAGGCTTCATCTTAATTTCTCTTCATTGAGGATTATTGTAATGGAATATGCATAATTTCTCTTATATTGTGTACATAATTTCCCTTTGACCTTTAATATAATGATTCCATATTAATTAATTTTACTTAATGTTTCACTTTTAATTATTTTTTCCAAGAGGATCTAACAAAAATGTTGTAACAACTCAAGCATAAATGGTACGTTTCCCTTTAAATAATGAAATAGCTTACAGTGTATGCAACTTCGAGATTCTAACACACCGTGACCAATCAAACTTGATATTTTTAATTTTAATACACACTTTTTAAAATTATATATATTTTATTTTTCAAAATGGTATTTATTTTTGAATTTGGAATATTGAAATTAGCTTAGGGTGATTTTTTTGTATTTTTCTGAAAATATTCAATTTTTTATGAATACTGAAAAACAATGCATTATTGGTTAAAACCAACATATTTTTTAAATAATTAATTATTTAATTTAATTTATTTTTCTTAAAATAGATACATAATACCTATATATGTTCAATTTAATTCATTGGAGTCATTTTTTATTAATTTTAGATAAATAAAAATTCTATTGATCTTTCTACCGTCTTTTACGCACCTCCTATGAGCATTTGAAAATTTGAATAAAACATAATTTTTCCGATTCAATGAGTTTAATTTAAAAAATCTGAGAGACATAGTTAATATCAATATGTAAAATTTTGTTCAATAATATGAAAATAATTTTTCGTGAATAATTACTCTTCACTTTTATTTACCACGGTTAATAGTAAATATGGTAATTAAGGGTAACAATGATATCATAATTCCCCTAACACATAACCTAATTCTATTGGATAAGTGTAACTGAAAAAAACAAGATTAGGAATTAAATATGATCCCCATTTGTCCACTTGGATTCGATTAGGACATTTATTATTATTTTATTTAAAGAAGAGTTAAAAGAGTTAAATTCAATGTTTAACAACTAAACCATTTTTAATATTGGGATAGACACAATATAAATTTGAATATAAATATTCATTAGAAATATAAAAAGGTTTCCTACATAATGATATTTTATTTATAACATTTAGGAAATAAATAAGTTAATTTCTATATGACACAACGATGATGAAGTAATTACCATATAAAAGAAACATAAAAATAATTGATATTATAAATATCCAAATAAATGTAATTTCAAAATTTTGATGGATTAAAGTAATTTTATAGGTTAATATGACATATTAGGATTGATTAAGAAAATTGTTTCGAAGTTATAATGGTATTATAATTTTCAAAAAAATCAAATACAAAATAGTGTCAAATTGACATAATAGAGTTTTTAAAACAAATAATATATTGTTTTTGGATATTATAATCCAAAAAATATAAGGATAAGAAAAAGGACATAGATAAGGAAATATATATTAATTATTAACCTCTTGGGGTTCTCATTGATGTTTATAGTAATATTATTAACCATATAATATAAAAATACAAACTGACCTGGTAAAAGACAGACTATTTTACTAAGAATTAAATCTAAAAGATATTGTTAATATGGTCCTTAAAACATATATAAAATCTCTTGTTTGAGAATTTTTCGACCCATACCTACCATATCCTCTAAATAAAACATTTTTGAGCCATTATAAACCTAAAATATTTTATAATAAAATAATATTTCAAGATTTTTCTAATGTGATCCTCACCTATCTTATAAAACAGAACTTCCCCATCACTTAATCTAACACCTCCAAATCTTTTTGACTTGGCCAAAACCTACAAAAATATCCTTCCAACATTCATCTCTTAAACCTAGAGGCCTTACTTTGGTCATAATGCTAAATTATGGAGCCTTTTGATCCCATCAAAAGGAACAACACGAAGAAGAGGTAATTATTTCATCACCTCTTTCATGTTCCTTTCTTCTTCCACTTCCTCCTTTTTTGTTGTTTACATTACAAAATAATTAATACAGTATATTTTATATACTGTGATGTTATTATAAAAATGTTACATCCATATTCATTATTTTATCCATCATATGAATGACAATGTCACCATACATGTGTACGTACGGCTTACCATCTCCACGTCGTGATGTAGTTTGTTATTCAAACACATCATTATTTGGATGGGTATAATAATGAGTATAAAAAATTTAATTAACAAATATAACATGTTAATGATTATTTATAAATTATATTTCATCCAATTACATACTATTTCATCATCAAAATAATGATATTGTGGCTTGTTCATACGTACAAATTATTGTCTCCACAAACGCGATGAGATTAATTCCCCATCATAATCATTCCTGCATAATTTTTATTTTATGATTAAAAATAATGTTTATGAACTTAATATAATAATGTATATGAATCAAATACATTCAATCTCTAATAATCATGGATTACGTAATCACACATATAAAGGAAAATGAATCAATTAACACCCGAAATGATGATACTGCTGAAATATTATTAAAAAAGTGACATTAGAAGATCATATATGATATAATATTTATGTATATAGTTTTTTATAATATAATAAAAATGTATTATCTATTATAACAGATTTTAATATACCATCTACAAATAATGTACAATGTAATGGTTAATTACCCAATCTCTTTATTATCCGAGAGTGTTTTTATGTAAGTATCCTCTGGGATGTATTTATTATCCATGTACATGTTTAGTAAAATATTTTTCAAAGGGATTATTATTATGGGAATATTTACTAAAACATCATTTTATATGGTTTAAATATTTATTCTTTTAAATAATTCTTATTAATGTCCTTATTTTCATAAGTGTTTTTAAGGATTTATTTATATGGACATGAATGTTTTAAAAATATTAATTCCTTTCCAAAGTTTCAAAGTGGTATGGGATGCTTCGATTAAAATTTTATTTAAATTTATTCCTTTCTAAATTGTGTGACTTTAAAATTTTATCATGAAAATTGGATATTTCTCTCAAAGAGTCTTACAAATTATTTTCACCTATGAAAACATCTTTTGATGGATTTTAAACGTGTTTGAAGTTGATTTATTATGATACAAATCTTCCATATTGTATTGAATGTTTCGTGATATGTTTGATTTTGTATGTGTTGTTTTATACCATACAAGGTTTATTGATAATGTATTGGTATTTCATATAATAGATTTAATATTAATGTTTACATTAAGTTTAATCATTTTTATATGAGGAATGCATTTGACTTAGTAAGAGAATGGTGGACCCTACTATAGCTCCTCGAAGTGTCGGTAGGTCTCATGAGACAAACATGTTTCTCGGAACAAGGCCTTGAAAAAATCTTATTTGTATTCTTGGAACAAGGCCTTCACTATGTGGTTATGAAGTCAGGTATTATGCATTCCGTTATTATGGAAGTGGCTATTAATATTTCATGTGATTAATATACTATTAGAATTTCCATGTGATTATGTAAATGACATTATACGATTTTATCTATTCCGTATTATACTGATGATTATGTTTAAAAATCTTTTGTTTTAGTCTTATAAATTTCTTTAAATGTTCATGCTTATTTATGAAATTTTCTGCTATATTTTTATACTTTCTGAGCATCTAAGCTCAACTCTTTATATGTTTTATTTTTTATAGTACATGGAGAAGTAGTTTGTGGGTGACCTGTAGGGATAGGCTAAGTCTATGAGTGTGTTCAAAAGGGGACAAGATATTGTTTATGTTATTATTTCATGATGTAATGTAAAAAATATGAATGTATATAGAACTTACAAAACTACTAAACTGATCTATCTTTTGGGAAATGATTCATTGTGTCTTGACAACATTATGTAATAATGCACTGACGTTATGTTACTGGGGTCGGGCCATTACAGTTTGTATTGAAGGAAGTTTAGTACAAACCATGGAAGCTAGATTTATAAAAACACTAATTAGGGATCATAACCCTAATAAAGACATTGAGAATTAGTATAGAATAACTTTTAATAAATTTGGTACTATCGAGATTTTGTGAGTTTTTCAAGCAATAAATCCCTTTCTAGATACGATCATGTTGAGGCGGCTCTTGCACAAACGTAACTGTGGGTAAAACTCGAAAATACAACTTTATGCTACACATGAATGGGAACTGGTGCACGACAACGAGCCTTGTTGCACTCTTGTTTACATCACTCCCAGGGGATACTCTAAGGATAATTCCCATTTTCAATACAAACCATAATAAAGTGTTTATTAGTTTATACATCCTCAAAAAAACATTTTTATGATTATGAATTATATCCATAAAATGTTCAATTTATGTTATGTGTTTTACAAGTTTGGAATTATGTATTTTGATTCATAAACTAATATAATGTATTCCATTGTATAGAAATGATTCCTAGTGGGAGGAATGGAAACTGTATCAAATCACGTAATAAATGTATGTATTTCTCTCTTACTCGAGGTAATTGTAGTGGAGTTTGTGATGAAACTGGTGTTGATCATCTTATCATCATACTAGGATAACTCACTCATGTTATCAATAATAACCATACTCGTATGGAACACCTTTATCCAAAATTAATATGATCAATATTAGACTACATCATGAGGCAAGAACCACTAACATTCATTGGGAGTACAAATCCATTAGTATCTAAGCAATGGATAAATTCCATAGAAATAATATTTCATGCTTTGGGGAGTAACAAAAGGGAAAAAGTTGTCATGGAATTTTCTCACCTCACAAGAGATGAAGATCAACGATGGTAATTAATACAAAACATAGATGAATATGGATAATTATAAAACATGGAATGGATGGTGTTTAAACAGATTTTAAAAAAAATACATTCCTCGTGACCATCGAGCAGATATGGAATGAAAATTTCTTAGTCTGAAACAAAAGGAGGACAAAAATGTCACAAAATAAGAGGCTAACATTAAAAGGATAGTGAGGCATGATGCCATTTATATATTTAACACAAATAGTAAGACTAATAGATTCATTGAGTTAAAACCATTTCTCTGGTGAGAATTAGCCTCACAATACTTCTTATCATACGAAGATATTGCCTCATGTGATATCAATAAAGAATCATAATTCTCTAAGTCTGACGGCTTTAATGCAATGAAGGAGAAGAAGAGATATGTTGAACACTCTGGAAATGGAAATAAGTGGAAGAATGGAAAAGTTGAATGTCCATCCTGTAGTAAATGTGGTTCGAAACACCCTAGAACTTGCCTGGAGGGAATGTGAGTCTGTTTCTAGTGTGGTGAAAATTTCCACAAAGCTCGTGATTGAAACTAGGAGAAAGTGGTTGTCAATGTGAATGCTAAACTTTTAGAGAAAAGCGGCATTATGCAAATTAATTTCATAAGAACCAATGGAACATATCACAGAAAAGGAAAAGGGACTAATGAAAAGCTTATGCGATCACTACTGCTGAGGTTGAATCTCTAAAAGATATAGTGGAAGGTAATTTAATGTTTTCCTCATGTTTAGCCAATGCATTAATTGATTCTGGATCATCACACTGTTTAATATCTTCCCAGTTTTGTAAGAAAATCCTATATTTTCAATTTGACATAATAATGATGTTGTTAGTAAAAAGACATAAGAGAAGCATCATCGCAATAATGTTTTGTGAATCAGTTCCCATTAGAGAATATGAAAGTTATTTATCTGCTGATTTCATCGTCATACCCAAGATTGAATTTGATATAATACTCATAATGTGTTGTCTTTCGGACCATGAAGTGATAATTTATTGTAATAAGAAGTAGGTTACAATAATCAATGATGATAAAGAGTACTTTATCTTTAGAGAAGAAACGTCACCACCTGATTGTTATCCCGATCCACCACCAGTATCTCTAATATATTCAATTATTGGGGAAGAAGTAAATGAAATAACTAAGGATGTGGAAAAGAATGTTTGAATTCTGGAACTACCAATTGTGCATGAATAAGTTGATTTGTTTCCAAAGGATTTTCCTGGGAATCCTCTAGAATAAGCAATTGAGTTTTTGATTGATTTATTTTCTGGTTCATGGCCCATATCGGAGACCCTTATAGAATGGCCACTGTGGAATTAGGGTAACTAAATAATCAACAAGAGGAATTGAGTAATAATGAAATTATTCTCTCTAGTGTTCATCCATAGGGATCCCTTATCCATTATGTTATGAAAAAAATGGATTTATGAGGCTGTGTATTTACTACAAAGAGATCAATCAATAATGAAATTGTATCACCTACCTCGCATTGTTTATTTATTTGACTAAATTCATTGAACTCAATAATTTTCAAAGATTTTTCAATGATCTGGATATCATCAGTTGCGTGTGAAGAAGGAATACATTCCGAAAACAGTATATCAAATTAAGTACGGGAATTACGAATTTACAGTAATGCCTTTTGGATTGACTAATGCACCCTCTGTCTTTATGGTTATAATGAATAGTGTTTTAAAGAAATATCTCGATAACTTTGTAGTGGTATTTGTTGATGATATTTTTGTATACAAAAAAATCAATCAATATTATGAAAATCACTTGTTCATTATCATATGGACTCTTAAAAGAAATAATTTTTATGGATGATTTAGAAACTGTGAATTTTGGCTTCATGAGATTTCTTTTCTTCAACATATTTTCTATAAGGATGGAATCTCTGTTGACCCATCAAAAACCAAGGCATTCCAAGAAGGTCCAGCACCAACATGTAAAACCGAGGTCTGCAGTTTTATTGGGTTTTCATGTTATTATCATCATCTCGCCCATAATTGTTCCCAGTAGGCTAACTCATTAACCAAGATCACATGTAAATGGGTTTAAATTATTTAGAAAAAAGAGTGTAAATAATGTTTTTAAGAACTGATGAAAATATTAGCCAATGATCTTATCTTGAATCTACGATAAGGGAACAATGGTTTTGTTATTTATAGTGATGCTTCAATGAAAGGACTTTGTTTTTTCCTTATGATGAATGATAAAGTTATTGCTTATGCCAAACGGGAGCTAAAACTTCATGAATAGAAATGTCATACTCACGATCTTGAGTAAGTAGTTGTAATCATTTCTCTGAAAATGTGTAGACACTATCTCTATTCTAAAAAATGTGATATTTTTTACTGATCACAAGAGTTTGAAATATATTTTCTCACAAAAATAGCTCAACATGAGGCAAAGACGATGGATTGAACTACTCGGGGACTATGACTTCACTATACACTATATCCCGGGGAAGAAAAATATGGTGGCAGATGCTTTGAGTTGAAAGGATCATGGAGTTTTTAACAAGATGTTAATTGAAAGGGATGTAATTTTCATGGATTTAGTAATGATGGATATGGAAATAACCATGGAAGGTGAAACATCAATGATTTTTGACATGGTTTCCTAACCATCATTACTAGAAAAGATAATGAGTTCTCAAACTAATGACGAGATCTAAAAGAATATTAAAGATCTGAATTAATGGAGATTGATTGACTTCATATATGAAAATGGGAATTTGAAATTTGGTAGGAGACATTCTGTTCCCCATTTACATGATCTAAAAATGGAATTATTGGACGATGCTTACAGCTCCAATTTCTCTATACACCCTGGTAGAATATAGATTTATAGATATTTTAAGGAACATTTTTTGTTTGACAACTTGTAGATGGAGATTACTGATTTTGTTAGAAGATGTATGGTTTGTCAACAAGTGAAAGTTGCAATCCAACAGCCTAGAGGAGTAATGCATCCTCTTCCCATACCTGATTGGAAATTGGATAATATTACGATGGAATTTGTCATGGGGATACAAAAGTCTCCAAGAAGGAATGATGCAATATGGGTCATTGTTGATCATTTTACCAAGTCAGCACATTTTATTACTATAAGAGAAGATTTACCATGTGAACTTCTGGGAAGAATATATATTAATGAAGTTGAATGACTATATGGTGTACCCCTATCGATTGTTTCTGATCGTGATCCCAATTTTACATTATGATTCTGGAAAAGTATTTAGAAGTCCCTGGATTCTGAACATCATTTGAGCACTGCCTACCACCCTCAAACCAATGGAAAATCATAAAGGACGATTCGAACCTTAGAATACATGCTGAGATCTAGCTCATATGACATTCTAGGTATGTTGGATCAATATTTACCATGGGTATAATTTTTTACTATAAAAATAGATTCTATTCACGTATTCCAGTGGCATATATGAAGAGTTATATAGAATGAGATGTCACACACCTACTTGTTGGGACGATGTTGGTGAAAAAAAACTCACAGGCCTAGAACATGTTGATGAAACAATAGAAAAGGTAAAGGTTATCCAAACCCACATCAAAATAACCCAAAGTAGGAAAAACAGCGATACCGATAACCGAAGGAAGGATTTGGAAGTTCAATTAAGAGGCTATGTTTTCTTGAAGGTATATTCATGGAAGGGTGATAAATGTTTCGGTAATTATGGTAAATTGGGTCCCAGGTACATCAGACCTTTTTAAATTCAAAAATGAACTGGGGCTCCAGCTTAAGATTTGGAAGTGCTGCCAAGTCTCTCCAAAGATCATCATATCTATCATGTACCACTATTGAGATGATACATGCATGAGCCAACGAATTTACTCACCTATGAGGAAATTGAACTGGAACCAAATTTATCTTATTGTGAATATCCTATAAAAAAATTTCATACCAGAGAAAAAGTTCTTTGAAACTGGATGACTTTGCTGGTAAAATATCTATGGAGAAATCATAATATAGAGAATGAAACTTGGGAACCTGAGAAACATATGATGAAGAACCACCCGAATCTTTTTATGCAGTAATATTATAGAAATTTAGAGAATGAAATTATTTTAAGGAGGTGAGAATGTAACACCTGAAGCTTCCACAATACGTTTTCCTATTAATAATTCAATATATTGAATTGTACACAACTTCGAGATTCTTACACATTGTGACCAATCAAACTAGATGTTATAAATAGTAATACACACTTTTTGAATTTTTTTCAATTTTAGTTTTCAAAATGGACTTTATTTTTTAATTAGGAATATCATAATTAACTTAGGGTGAATTTCTGGTATTTTAATGAAAACATTCAATTTTATTATGAATAGTGAAAACAATGCAATATTGGTTAAAACCGACATTTTATTTATATAGTGATTTGATTTATTTAAATTTATTATAGGTAAAAATATATAAATAATACCTATATAAGTTCAATGTATTTCATTAGAGTCATTTTATAATATGTTTATATATATATGAATTTTACTAAACTTTTTACCGTCTTTTACCCACCTGCGAGGAGAATTTGCAAATTTGTATAAAATATAATTTTACAGCTTCTATGAGTTGAATATCAAAAAAACTGAAAGACCCAATTAATAACAGTAAGTAAGATTCTGTTTAATAAGATGAAAATAATTTGTGGTGTATAGTAACTTTTGACTTTTATTTGCCACGGTTAAAAGTAAATAGGGTAATTAAGGGTAAATTTTATATAATAATTTCCCTAACACATGACTTAATTCTATTGGATAAGTTTGATTCGACAAAAAAATACATTTTTAATAAAATATGATCCACCTTGGTCCACTTGGATTATATTAGGACATTTGTTATTATTTTATTTAATAGAGAGTTAAAAGAGATATATTCAATGTTTAATAACTAAAAAAATTAATATATGGATACACACTATATAAAATCAACTATAAATATTATCTATAAATATAAAAATATTTAGTATATATTTGTATTTTATTTATTGTAGTTAGACATTAAATAATATAATGTATTTATGACACAATGATAATTCAGTAATTACCTAATTAAGGAAAGTTTAAAATAAGGGATATTATAAATTTCCAAATAAATGTAAATTGAGAATTTAGATGAATTGAAATAATTTTATATGTTAATATGACATGTTAGGGTTGATTACTTATTATTTCTCTAAGTAATCATTTTTTTATAATTTTAAAAAACATCAAATTTTACATAGTGTCAAAATTGGCATAATTGAGTTTTTTAAAAAAATACTATATTATTAATGGATATAATAATCCTAAAAATATATGGTTCAGCCAAATGAATCTGATAAGGTTATATATATTAATAATTTTCCACTTGGGGTTCACTTGAAATTTTAGAGTAATTTTATTATCCATATAATAGAAAAATACAAAGAGACATGGTAATTGAAAAGCTATTTATCTAAGAATTAAATCTAATAGATAAGGATAATATGGTGATATAATCTTGTATAAAACTTATTGGTTGAGAGTTTTTCGACCCATCCACACCTTCTCCTCTAAATAAATCATTTTGGATCCACTATAAACCAAAAATTATTTTATTATAAAATAATAGTTCAAACTTTTCCTAAAGTGACCCTCACCTCTCTTATAAAAGGGCACTTCACCTTGACTTAATTTCACACCTACCAAACCTTTATTCTCGACCACCGACTGCCCAAATATCCTCCCAACATTCCCCTATTCTTCCTAGAGACCTTTAATTGGTCTGAATTCCAACCAATGGATCCCTTATGACCAAATCAATTAAAAAACAACCCGAAGAAGAGATAAATATTTAATCACCTCTTTCAAGTTCATTTCTTCTTCCACATACTATTTATTTGTTGTTTCCATTATTAAATAATAAATCCAGTATCTTCTATATATTGTGGTGTTATTATAATAATGGTGAAACCATATTCATTATTCTATCCATCATATGAATGACAAAGTCACAGTACGTGCATACGTACGGCTTACCTTCTCCAGGTCGTGGTGTATTTTGTTATTCAAACACTTTATTATTTGGATGGGTATAATAATTAGTAAAAATAATTAAATTAATAAATATATCATGTTAATTAATATTTATAAATGATATACCATCCAATTACATACTATCTCACAATTAATATAATGATATTGTCTCTCATGTGTACACACGGATTGTTGTCTCCACGAAAACAATGAGATTCATTCCCCATCGTAATCATTCAAGAATAACATTAATTATATGATTACAAATAATTTTTATAAACATAATATCATTATGTATTTGTATCATATACAACATATCCCTAACAAACATGGATTACATAACCAAGCATATAAATGAAAATGATTCAATTAAATCCTGAAATGATGATACAACTAAAATATTATTAACAAACCAATATTAGATGTTCATATATGATATAATATTTATGTATATAGTTCTTTTATAATTTAATAACAATTTTTTAACTATTATAAAGGTGGTTAACATACCATATACTATGTAAAAGTACAAAGTAAGGGTTAATATCAGAAACTATTTATTATTTGAGGTTCTTTTAACGTAAGTATCTTCTGGGACATATTTATTATCCTTGTCCTTGATTCATAAAATAGTTTTCAAAGGGATTATTTTTATGGGAATATATACTAAAACATCATTTTAAATGGTTTAAATATTTATTCTTCTAAATCATTCTCATTAATTTCCATGTTTTAAAAATGGTTTTAAGGTATATTTATATGGATAGGAATATTTTTACAATTCTAATTCCTTTAAGAAGATTCAAAGTGGTATGGGACAAATTGAATCGAAAATTTCATTAATTGTCTTCCATAAAAAATTGTGTGAATTTTATGTGTTTTTATGAAAAATGGATATTTCTCTCAAAGAGTTTTAGAAAACATTTTCAAATATGTCAACATCCTTTTATGGATTTTAAATTTGTTTGAAGATGATTTATTACGATACAAATCCTCTATATTTTATTGAATGATTTGTGATACATTTGACTATGGGTGTGTTATTTTTATACACTTCATGGTTTATAGATAATGTATTTTCATTCATATTCTATTTTTAATAAGAATGATTACGTTATGTTTAATCCATTTTAAATGATTAATGCATTAGACATAGTAAGGGATGGGCAGAACCCAATATAGCTCCTCGATTCATCGGTAGGTCTCATGGGAATAACTAGTTTCTTCGAAAATGACCATGAAAACATATTATTTATAATCTTGGAAAAAGGAATTGACTATGTGGATATGAATTCTGGAATTATGCATTCCATCACTATGAAAGTGGCTATTGATATTGCATGTGATTATTCGACTTTTATAATATCCATGTGATTAAGAAAATGGAATTATTTGATTTTATCTTATCCATATTATTCTTAAGTTTATGTTTATAATGACTTTGTTTTATTCTTATACATTTCCTTAAATGTTCATGCTAATTTATGAAAGTTCTTTCTATATTGTTATCCTTACCAAGCATTTGAGCTCACCCTTTTCTATGTTTATTTTATAGGATGTGAATAATTATTTTATGGATACTTGCAGGGATAGTATATGGACATACGTGTGTCCAAAAGGGGGAAAAATGTTGTTGATTTTTTTATTTCATGATGTAATTTAAAAATTATGAATGTATCTAGTATTTCCAAGGATACTAAAATGATCAGTCTTTCAGGACAAGATTCTTTGTATCATGCCAATGTTATGTAATAATGAACTAACTATTGGTAACTAGGGTCAGGGAGGTATAGTTGGTAACAGAGGAAGTTAAGTACAAACCTAGGATGCTAGATTTAGAAAAACTCTAATTAGGAAACATTACCCTATGATAGACTTTTAGGATTATAATAGAAGAACTTATCATAATTTTCGTACTGTAGAGATTTGGTGAGATTTCCAAAAAATACATCCATGCCTAGATACGAGCCAGTAGAGGTGGCTCTGGCACAGATGTAACAAGGGGTAAAACATGAAAACACTGATTTGAGCTAGACTTGAATGGGAACTGGTGCTCAACAACGGGCCTTGCTGCACTCTTGGTTACGACACTATCGGGGTATATACTTAGAATAATTCTCATTTTATTTAAAAACCTCTATGAAAGTTTTTAGAGTATATAATTCCTCATATAAAAGATTTTTATTATTATGGATTATACCCATATATTTTTCAATTTATATTATGTGTTTTACATTTTCCGAATTATGTATTGCGATTCCTAAACTAATATAGTGTATTCCATTGTTTAGAAATGGATACTAGTGGAAGAAATAAAAATTGAATTAATGTATGTAATCCAATAGGGAATTCCCTCCAAATCAAGATAATTATAGTGGAGCTGGTGATGCGATTAGTGATGATCTGTTTATCACCATACTGGGACAACTCACTCAGGTTATGAATAATAACCTTACCCATATAGAGAAACCTGATCCACAAAGTGGAAGTTCAATGATAGATTGATTCATGAGGAAACAACCACCAACATTCAATGGGAGTACAAATCCATTAGTATTTATGAAAATGATAAATTCCTTAGAGAAAATATTTCATGCTTTGGAGAGTATCGAAAGAGAAAAAGTTGTCATTGTAATTTATAACCTCATAGGAGATGTAGATCAATGGTTATCATTAATCCAATACACTGAGGATGATTAAGAAGTATCAAACATGTATTTGAGGGAGTTTAATGATATTTTCATAGAAAAATACTTTCCATGTGACCATCGATTGGATATGGAAACACAAATTATGTGTCTGATGCAAAAGGAGGATGATAATGTCACAAAATACAAGGATAAATTTACAAGGATAGCAAGGAATGCTGCAGATTATATACATAACCCATGGAGTAATATTGATCTATTATTTGATGGGTTGAAACCATTTATCTGGTGAGAATTAGTATGACAAAACTTTTTTCATATGAATATATTGTCTCATGTTCTATGAAGATATAAAATGAATTCTCTGAATACTATTACGTTAAAAAAATAGGGGAATAAAATATTTGGTGAACACTATGGAAATAGAAATAAGGGGAAGAAGGGAAAATATAAATATACATCATGCGGTTAATATGGGATAAAACGCCCCAGTATATGCCTGAAGGGAATGAGAGTCTGTTAGTAGTGTGGTGAAAAAGTCCACCAAGCACAAGATTGCATGGGGAAGAAAGAGGCTATAAATTTTGAATGCTAAAATTTTAGAGAAAATGGGAATTATGAAAATTTATGACATAAGTGCCATGGTATCTTACCTCAGAAAAGGACAAGGGAGCAAGTCCAAGCTGATGTGATCACTACTAGTGATGTTGAAACTCTGAAATATGTGGTGGAATGTAATTTAATGGTTTCCTAAAGTTTAGACAATTCTTTATTGGATTCTTGATCATCACATTGTTTCATTACATCCTTGTTTAATAAGAAAAATAGATATTTTTAATTAGACATAACAAGGCATTATTCAGTCAAAACACCTAAGGGAGGTATCATTACATCAATGTTTTGTGAATCAGTTCATATTAGGGAATATAATTTTTTTATCTACTGATTTCATCTTCATACCCATTATTTCAAATGATATAATCCATAGTATTGATTGGATTTCAGATGAGGATGTAATAATTTATTGTATGAAGAAGGAGGACACACTTTTTTATGACGATAAAGAGTACCTTATATTTAGAGAAGAAATATCACCACCGTATTCTTATCTAGATCGACCCCTAGTAGCTCTACTAAATTTATTTATTTAATTACATAATTCAGATGTCGGGAATCTGCATGGATCATGTTCCATTATGTGTGATGTCAAGCGAACTGTGCTCCAACCATGCCACCTGGCACTAACCGCATAGAGAGTCGAACTGTGTGTTGTCACAAATTTTTATAAGTCACTCCCATTTCACACGTCAAATACGGTCGGCACGTGACAATGACCTAAACTTTTCTAAAACCTATTTTTTTAGAGTTTTTCTACCCATATATACCTTATCCTCGAAATTATTCCCTTTATAGCCATTATAAATTGAACATTATTTAATAATATTTCAATATTTTCTTAAAGTGACCCTCACCTATCTTATAAAAGGGTACTTCCCATTCTCTCAAAATCACATATCCAAAGCCATTTGTATTAGAAATCCCCTACTAAAATAACCTTGCAACTACCCTCAATTAAAATTAATGGAATTACATTGATCATAAATCAATCCTAAGGATGTATTTTGTTCAAATCAAAAGGAAGCACCTAAAGAATAGTTAATTATTTCATCACCTCTTTCAAAGATATTTTCTTCTTCCACATGGTATTTTTTGATGTTTTTATAACAAAATAATAACTCCACTGACCTCTAAATACTAATATTTTATTTTGAATATGGTACAACCATTTTCATTATTCTACAAATCCAATGAATGAAAAAGTCACCATACAAGAATACGTATAACTTACCATCTCCCTGTTGTGGTGTAGTTTTTTATTCAAGACATCACTATTTGGATGGATATAATAATGAGTATAATTTATGTAAATAATGAATATAACATGTTTATTATTCTACATATATGATATACCATCCAATTACATACAATTTCACCATCAATATATTGATATTATCGCTCGGTTGTACAAACGGATTACCGTCTCCATGAACGCGATGAGATTTATTTCCCATTGTAACCATTCAAGAATAATTTTAATTTTATTATTTAAAATAATTTTTCTGAACTTAATATCATTATAGATATGAATCAAATACATCCAATCCATAGAAAACATGACTTACATAACAAAACATATAAAGGAAAATGAATCTGTTCACACCTGAAACAATGATATTATTTAAATTTATATTAACAAAGAAATATTAGATGATCATATATGATATAATTTTTATGTATGTGTTTCCTTTATAATTTAATAATATTTAATTTACCAATATACTAGAGGATATTGTACCCTCGACAAAGGACAAGTATATGGTAATGGTTTTTTCTCTCACTTCTTATTCTCGTGAGATTCATGC
The DNA here is from genome assembly GCA_963277665.1 of Viscum album. Taxonomy (NCBI): domain Eukaryota; kingdom Viridiplantae; phylum Streptophyta; class Magnoliopsida; order Santalales; family Viscaceae; genus Viscum; species Viscum album. Next base: position 1,725,242,052 of record OY728119.1, on the reverse strand, counting down.
TATATTTCCATTATTTCTCATTATGTGGTGTATATACTACCCATAATTGTATTATTTGTGTAATATATATTAATTTATGAGTATTTAAATTTTCATTGTATTATCCTTCTTTCAAGGGGTGTATGTTTCGTAAGTTACCAAATCAGTAAGGGAATTTCTAATTTCAATTTACACTCATTGGGTTTTACCCAAACTTCGTTGATTATTTTACTCCAATATTATGTGGGAAATCAAAATTTATTTATTTATATAGTAATTGAAATTCCCATTTGTCTGGAAGTACATTTTATACAAATAATCACTCCATTTATTAATTCTCAAGTCATCTATATGAACTTTATATGTTTAATCTTAATTCAATTTCTATTCATTGAGTTAAACATATGAGTCATTGATGTTGTTTTTACACGAATATGTATGAATGTACTATGATTGATTTACACTAAATATCCAATCATATTGAGTGTATTTATATTTTCAAACATAATTATTTCATTGTTTTATCTATAACCAAAGGATACAGTCCTTATAAGCGATTTTATCTAAATTTACAATCCATTAATAATTTTTTGTTGTTATGGGACAATTAAATGTTATATAGTGCACATTGTTTACTATGACATAGTATATCATGAATCCCTTTATTTTCATGATATTATTATGTTTTTATTACATCACTTATTTGTATTCATTCATCTCACATTTTTTTAAGAACACTAAATAAAATATCATTTTAAATGTTTTAATGATTTCTTCTTATGAATATTTCTAATTAACTTACATGTTTTAAAAATGGTGTTAATGATTTATTTTTATGGACATGAATGTTTTAAAATAAAAATAAATTTTAAAAGATTTAATGTGGTATGGGTTACATGGATTTAACAATCTATTTTTAATAGATTCTTGATAAATAATGAGACTTTTAAATGATTTGATGAAAAGTGGATATTTATCTCAAATAATTTTTAGAATTATTTTCATCTATATCAACATAATATGATAGATTTTACACTTTTTTAAAGTTGATTTATTATGATACAATCTTCCATATTGTACTAAATGATTTTTGATATGTTTTACTTTGTATGTGTTATTTTTAAAACATTCATGTTTTATGGTTAAAGTATTAAATTTTCTTATGATAGTTTTAATAGGAATGATTATATTATGTTTCATCCTTTTAATTTGAGGAATGAATTGGACATATTAAGTGATGGGTGGATCCCTATACAGCTCCTCGACGCATCTATAGGTCTCGTGAGACAAACTAGTGTCTTATCACGAGACATTGACAAAATATTTATTTGTAATATTGGCACCAGGCCATGACTATGTGGTTATGATGTCTGGTATTATGCATTCCATCATTATGAAATTAGATATTTATATTAACTGTGATTATTCTACTAGTATAATATCTATGTGAGTAATTAAATTGAATTATTTGATTTATATTTTCCCTATTATATTTAATTTCATGTATAAAAGGATTCAATTTTATTCATATACATTGAATTAAATGATTATGGTTATCTATGATAGTTTTTTTCTATATTTCCATCTTTACTGAGCATCAAAACTCACCACTTTGTTATGTTTTATTTTTCACATGATGTGAAGAAGTATATTACGATCAACTTGCAGGAATAGGATAAGGGATATGAGTGTGTTCAAAGGGGACAAAACATTGTTGTTTTTATATTTCACAATGCAATGTAAAACATATGTATATATCTAGTAATTCCAAGGTTACTAATCTAATTGGTATTTAAAGACTTGATCTCTTGTGATCATTCCAATGTTATGTAATAATGCACCGACTCTAGGAAACTAGGTTCGGGGCATTATTTATAATCGACTAGTGATATATGGACATTGATGATGGAGATACCATTTCTATGTACCTAATAAAGATCAATGAACTATATGAGAAGATCATTTGCGAGAATTCTATTACATTAGTGTTTGTTTTGTGGAAGTATGAGAATCTGTATGAGAGAACATGGGAGAGAGTGGCTCATATTTGTTCTCACTACTCCCATATTTTTTAGTCACCATTATTTTGGATTTTTTGTTCATTTTTAAGACCTAATTAAAGAAGAATTTAATGTGTCATATTATTCATTTATTATTTTTTAGATATTATTTAAATTATTTTTTTATTGCGGACATTGTGATAGAATGTGAGTCTGATTCCCTATGTTCTTGTATTAAATTTTTTTTATATATTAATTATATTAAATTAAACACACCTGTTAATTTCCTAAAAATTGTAATAACTTCTAAAAAAATGGCTCATATCATAAATAAAATGTCTCGGTTGAGTTTAGAATACAAGGCTTACCCTAGGACCAACATCATCATAGATAGTATGTTTCATTTTTGAAAAATGAAAAATTGTTGTAAAATTAATAAAATAATTATTAATTTTTTTAATTGAATTTTTTACATAGTGATGAAGAAACCTAACTCCTCCATCTTTAAGTATTATATAATGGTACAATTAGAGTGTTCACAACATGAACCTATGATGTTTTGAGATCAATTTTAACCATTGGAGAAAATCATTTTTCGGAACGATTAATGGGTCAGAGATAAACAAAAAATGTATGATAGCATCGAAGGATCTCACCAATGATTGCAACACAGCTTTGTTCATGTTCATCAATTAATATGAATTATTTAAGGCTGTGTATTTGATTTTTCTAGTCATTATTTTTTCCAATGAAAAACACATATCAACAAACCAACAGATCAACCTATGGAACATGCATCTTTGTGGAGTGGTTTATTATGGGGTTATATTGGGATAATTACTTTTAATTGATTATTAATTCATAGTTATTCTCATTAGAAAATATTTTGATACACTAAAGCAACATTAAAGTATTTTCACCCTCTTCTATTTTTTATTTTTCCTTGGATTATGTATTCATCGTGGGAATTCTTTGTTAGGACCAATGTTCAACATGTCCGGATCAATAGATCATTATACACTTATTTCATGGGAAAACAATCTAATATCATATATCCTCAAATGAAATGATGTACTAGTGGTATGAATATGGATATGGCCTCATATTATATTGTGGTGGATACTTGAGTTTTCATTCATTGGTGTTCTTTAGTGCACAATGAATAACAATGCTCATATCCATTTTCATAGTCAATTTGATGGCCAAAACATAATTTCTTTTATGAAATAGATTATAGAAGGAATTTATAAGACTTATCCAAATATTCATGTCTAGATTAGAGTATTAACCTGTGAAGAATGTTCACAGAGTAAAAACTAGAAAATTTTAAAAATCATAAAACACACGACATGGGATCCGGGATTAAACGATGTGTGTATCCCCCTGTGTGGTGGCTAGAGATTCAGGTTGGAGTTAACAATGGTGTGGAATGTGACCATCACACATATTTTACGACTCCTCCCTAGATAGACTATATGTAACATGGAGGTGCACAGACACAATATATAGTACACTGATTGGGGAACTCTGTATACTCCCCGTCATGGATATCCTCAACCAAGTACATGGGATAATCTTTGTTCTGGTACACAGAAACATGTGCCTTGGATTGATCCATGTACTAACTCATGGGTAGACTACATTAGATTCCTACACGGTTATGAATCAGGGTTAAAGAAAAAACATGTGACCCCAACTACATGTCATTCAAATTTTTATAAATGTCTTGGAGGCCTTGTAAATTGTATCATGGTTATGTTTTGTTATGGCGAGTTCTTCTATCATATTACTGGATGGTTAATATTATATCATCTATTACTCCTAGGAAATGATTCCTTTAATATTATTTCTTGTATAAGGTCATTTGAATCCCACCATGATTCCTCTAATGTGATCAATTATTCATCTTCAGGCCCTATGTAGAATTCATGGTGTCATCTTTCACAACACTATGTGTGTGTAGATCAACTATATAGAAAGATTGTACAGATTGTGTTGTTGGTATCACCTCATGGCCTTGGGAGTGATCCTCATCGATGTATCATATTCTCTTTAGAACATTTGTGTTTACTTTCTTAGGATGCGACTTGTTGAGCACTACCTCTCGGGAAGACACCACCAATTCTATCAGACTCAAAAGTGTGTTCTCTAGGATAACTGATTTGTGTAATATTTGAACTAGAATACATGTTTAGTATACTTCCATTATGACACAGAAATAGTTTTCGTCTCTGTTTTGATTATATCTAGATATTCTTGTTATATGGTTTGTAGATATATACCAATGTACATAAGACAAAAAAAAATTCTATGCCGTTTTGGGGTGTCGCACATAATATTGATATAAACACCCCTACATGGTATTTTACCAAATGTGATGTTTCCTTTTTAGATGATAGACCATTTGATATAGTCATATATAGACTCAAACCATATGGTTGTTAGTGAGACAGTATAGACCAATGTGTGTTCCTTTGGTATTCTAACTATTGTCAATGTTTTACTTTCATATTGGGATTATGTATTAGACTCATTGTGGTGGTTTTTATTTTTTCCCGATATACATTAATTCATGATTCATTATGGTAGAGTTGTATAGTTGTTTTCATTCATGTATGTTCAGTTGTTTTTAAATTTTATCTTTTTATAGGCACAAAGATGTGTGTGTGTGTCTGTCGGTACTTAGGAACATGATTCCCATAATATTGATATACCTACTCAGCATTTGTCTCCAGCACCTGGCCTTTTGAAAAAGTAATTTGGGAGTTTTCAAATGGGCCCCACTAGGGATGGTAATGACATATATTGTCTCACAATCTAATTTACTAACATGTTATCCATGATTGGAATGAAATTAGGGACATTTATGAGCCAATTCATGAATACACTTATTTAAACTCTGTCATGAGGTGACCTATGAATCATGTTCATAAAATCCATTTCAAAATCATCCCATTTAGAATATACAATGTGTAAATATTGAAAAATACCATATGGTCACTGATGTTCTATATTCACCTGATGATAGTAGTAACACCTCAGGAAAAAACTAGTAAACCCTAAACATCATCCCATGCCAATAATACTGGTGACATATGACTCAGTATAACATGGTAATTCTAATATGTACTACCCAAACTATGTAATGGAACTCTTGAATCATATACATTCAAATGTATACTAGATCCAAATCACTACAATGTATAAAAAAACTTCATCCTCTATCATTGTCTTCCTATGAGGTGGGTCCTCTATTGGATGAATCTCCCATAAGAATAAGCCCTCAACATCAATTTTTTTCATCCTAACTCACTCTAAAATTTTGTATGTTGGGACTATATATGAATAAAATATCTAGCCACAACTATCTTACACCACTATGTAAATATCTAAAAATAATTTCGTAAGTTGTCACTCGCTAATGGCCTCTTCAAATACCTAAACTAGATTCATACTTCTCAGTGAATTAGAAAATGGCTTTACCATTATGATAATATATGAAACATCCATGTACAAATTATATAGTAATTCAAACCACCTTCGTTTCCTCAAATTAATGTCATGCTATTTAAATATATAAATGCATATTTTATTTACCTTGTAAACTAAAAATTGATCTCTCAATAGTTAACACGTCTAGCCCTCTAAGGAAATAACAATAAGGAATAACTTGATTACAATTGTTACCTAAATTCTCTCATGTGGCCCCAATGGATTAGAATCTTACACCATGACACAACTCCTCCTATATCATATCTTCTTGTAACCCAAAAAATGATGCATCATAGTACAATATGTAGCTCCATATGGAAACTAGGAAAAATGAGAACTAAGGCTGAAGATATTCTCTCTTTATACTCTTTAAATAATGTATCATGTGTATCTTACCATACAAAAATCAGACCCTTATTAGTCAATCTAGTTATAGGTTCTTCTAAATATATGAAATCCTAGAAGATATGTGTGTAATATCAAGATACCCCAATAATCATTGGATATAAAATATGTTCATTGTCTATTATCATGAAACAATACATATAACTTTTTCTTAGTCAATTTATTCTACAATATCTAATATAATAAGACCGTGGAAGGGAATGTTAGACATCCATAAGTGGAACATTATGAGAATATCATATAATTGATTCTCTATTAGTGTATTCAAAATGATATTTGGATGGTTGTAATTTTATTTTAGACTATGTGAATACACCAATATATCATCCACAAATCCCAACACAAATCTATTATAGACATGGATGGAAAAAATGGATCATCTATGCTATGAAAAGAGATAGAACATTCATGAGACCCCATGAAATGACCAATTACACATATAGTCCATACCATAACTAAAAATATACATAAGGTATGTATTATAGTCGATAACAAACTAGGTGATAAGACAATCTCAAATAAATCTATGAGACAACCTAGTCCAGTCAGAGCTACATAAAAAGAACATTAATATGTGAAAAGATATAACCAATTTTAACTGTCAACCACCTCAAAATTTGGTATTACACAGAGTGCCTAAGGTTGTGATCGACTATTTTTGAAAAAAGGACAACTGAACCACATGGATAAGTATAATTTCATATAAACCCTTTTTATTCCAAGTACCCTAGATTCATCTAGACCTTTGAACCTCTATAGTGGATATCCTATAAGGGGTAATGGATAGGGGTGTACCTCCAACCAACAGATTAATGAAAATATATGCCTCTCTTCAAGGATGTAAATTTGAAAAAATAATATTGGATAACATCTGTGAAATGATAAATCACTAAATGGAATTATTCCTGATGTGTTACCTTATAAAATATATTTTAACTTGAAATTTGGAATGTCATCCTTGGAACCCCCTGATGCTATGATCCCCCATGGATTTCATGGACATCCCATTAACCCCTTTTTAATAGAAACTCTTTAATATTGTGGTTTAATGGTGACCCCTCAGTGATAGATGATCTTATAGGATCGATAAATAAATATATACTCCACCATGAGTATAACATCAAACATGGTCATATTGAGAAGAAAATACACCAAATTAATTCAAACCTATATATCTTAGTGGTCACTCCATTCAATATTTTACACCATCCATTCTATTTCCTAACAGAATTTAATGAGTCCCAACACCCTCATAAAAATTTAATACAATCCAAATTCACCCCAACATAGTTACATGTATGAATATATGAGAAGTTCCTATATCAAAAAGATAATTCAAAAAAATAGAAGCTACTATTACTATACCTCTCATCAAATATGGCCCAGGGCTCAACTCCTGGGTTTGAATCTTGAAATTTGATATTTCCGAAACCACACTATTTTGAAACAACCACCCACCAAGAGTAGGCCAATTATTCTATATTGGTTTAAATGGTGCATGGATTCATTGCACACAACCACCACATCAGTCTGAACATCTGTTACTACTCTAGATCCCATTCTAAAGAAGATTAGTGAAATCCACATCAGATACCAGATTTAGAGATGATCTCCTTCCTCTAACAACATCTAATAGTGTCTTATAAATAATTACACAAGGACTTTCCTACCATTGGTTTTCCACTCAACTGCATCTCAATCACACATATTCCTTATATTCCCACATATACATTATTGGTGATAGAATAGAGTAATACCAACACTAACATCCCTATTAGTTCTCAATTTTAGGATATCCCCAAAATATCATTTATTCCCACCATAAATGAATATTGGGTCATGAATATTAATTTCCATAATATACGCAAAATAACAACCCTATTTCCCCACAATATTATAAGGATAGTATTCCCTATCGTATTATCACTCGTCGTTAAGATAATTTTTACCTGTGATTGAACTACATTTTTTTGAACATCCTGACATGTCGATTCCCTTTACCAATAATAAATATTATATATTTGTTGAAAAGGGTAAATATATGTAACTCGTGTCGAATATTTAATAAAATAACACACCATGCTATAAATGAATAAAATACATGGCCTTAACTACTATATAGATTCATAGGAAAAATGAAATAGTAAAACCCAATGTAAAAATACTTCCTAAAATCTTATAGCATGTCGTCGTAGTTCAATACATCCCACCTGCACCTAGATGTATCACATATAATATTGTTCATGATATTCACTACCCTATCTGGATGTATAATTGGATGCTCAAAAACAGAAAAGGTTGTCCCAAGCCACATCTCATCTGTTAGTAGACCTCCATCCCCCAATAAAATGTTGGATATTACTGCTAGAACACATGCCTTAGCTCTGCCACATAAATGAAAGTATGATTTCTCACTGAAATATATTTCTATAGCTTAGAGAACCCTTGTATATATATATTCTTGAACACCCATATTCAAAAAAAAGTGTGACTCAACTAGAACTATAGGAAGATATACTGGTATCCCAATGTCTACCACATATAAAGCATGGTTGTCACCACCCTCAAAGAATATGACTGGATAATGATGTGGTGGCATGTCATTACAATGTCAATAATATTCCATAAGAAATATAGATAACCATAAGATGACAATATGATATTCTAGAATGGTGGAAAACCTCCAAAAACCATGATATACAACATGACATTATCCTATATATAGAACTAGTTAAAAACAATTTGTTGTAGCATCAAAAGAGATATTTTCTAATGACTACTCTATAGAAGGGTCTAGGTCTTGTTCTCTCACTAGAAATTTTATATTTACAGTTGAAATCATATTAAATGACGATTTATCTTAATATATTTGAACAAAATGGTTCACCACATTTAATTTTTCAGGGCCCATACACCTCATTTACATAAACATGGAATCCACTTAATCTATACAATAACATGTCGGAATCAATTTGGGAAATGGTCAATGAATCACAATTTCATAGTTGAGTACATAGGGTGTTTGGTGTAGCCTAATTAGGGAAACAACATTTAGGTTAATGAATGAACTACATGTACCATCTACATTATACCATTATGTTCAAGAACACATGATGGATAAAGAATATATCATACATGGATGATATCAAATTTTATATAGTTGATAGATGCATCCTATATGTAATTAAATAATTTATAACATGTGAATCCTATAAAGTACCAAAAATGATTCATGAGTCACATACCATCATATCAGTAATAAATGATAAAACATATCCTAAATTATTTAAAATATAACTTCACAATTCTTGGGTATCACTGAATGGAGGAATCAAATAAACATTAGTTTGTAAAATCATGTAAAAAATTTATTTTAAGAAATTTGGGTTTTCCTATAAATGGGTTAAATACTAAAAATAATTCCTCAACACCAAATTCCAATAACTTCATAATCAAAATATATTGAATAATGTTTTTAATTCAATATGAAAAAAACTCATTTGATGCCAAATTGTATCTTTCCAATTTGGATGCCACTAAATGGTTCCCTGGAGGAAATCAGTCACAGCTTCTCAAGAATTCCTACCATATGTAATAGGATCTTAACTAAAATTAAGGTCATAGGGTGTGCTTGTGGGGAGACAATGATCTCATTTTTTATTATAACACAGCAGTAGTAATCACTTCTTATTAATAAAGAATGATGTATATCAGCTTGATATGATATTAATATCAATGAAAGGAATAAATAAACAATGGAAGAAGTAATCTCATATAAAAATGATATTTCATTTCATGTTTCTACAATGTATGAAAATATGATTACAATAATACAGTACTATACACATACCAAAATACCAAAATGATAAAAAAAATGTCCCTACAAGCATCGAGATCCTAGCTAGATCCTATGATCCCCTACTATTACCATAAAAAAAAGAAAATAATAATACAACAGACACTTTTCTCAGTCCATACCTACATCCATGATGTCTATATAGGTACCCAATGATGGCCTGACCAGGGTGTGATATATCACATTGTTGTCCACCACTATTGTTGTCTATAATGATACTGGTCATAGTAATAACAAAATGTAATATTTAGAATATATCAAAGGTATAACAAAAAATAAAATAATTTAGAATCCTATCCAGAAAGAAATGGATCCCTGTAAACAATGGTTGATCCCCCATAATCAAGGTTAGCTATAAAGAATACTTATACAAGTAATTTTATCCCATTAAATAATTCTAAACTGATCACCATAATTGGGGTATTTATAAGAACATTAAAATAGTCACCATGATCATATCGTATTATTTGTAATCAATATCTATAATGGAAATTCCATGCAATGAAGAGTAAAAATTAAAAACAAAGGCACCATATAATCATATGTCAGACCATGAAGGGATTGATCCAAGGTATAACAGATTGAGGCATCCTCATCGAGTCCTAAGATAACCTATAGGAAAATAAATAATGACATGATTAGATTCCAAAGATAATGTCCTCATATCATGTCCCATGTGAGTCCATGTAAGTTGGATCTAAGGGGTAGTAAGGAATATGTCCTCCTAGTTCCTTTGGATCAAATAAAAAATCATGTAAATGGAATTGACTACAATAATCAAGACCAATGATGTACAAATGTCCATGGAATCCTATGGATTCACCATCCAATGAGATATTTCATGGAATAAACAAGAAAAATAAATTCATAAATCATTTCATTTTTTTATCATTAATAATAACATTCGATTATTCCATCCAGCTCTTATAAAAATTTCAATTTAAACAATTAAATCATCTCAAATCTTGTAATCACATGTCAAAGATGCATAACCTTCTCCTAATCATTCATTAAATTATACTTCATTTTATTTATTATCACTAGAGTGGTGGAGATATCACATAAATAGAACAGTCTTATATAAATTTGGGAATATGCAATTAAACAACCCATTAGTGCCAATGGTTTTGGATAAAAATATCCAATTATCAAGAAGGTATTTGTGGAAACCCTAATTCAGTCCCAAAAATTAAATAATAGAAATAAATTAATTAAACAGGAAATGTCAAAATCTATGACATGCATCACAACAGAAAAAAAACATTTCAAATAGAAAACTATAATGTAATGTTATATACCACCATATATTGTTCCACAGAAGATTACTTATACAATATAAACCTATGATTCGATCTATATTGTATGAAAAAATTGGATTAAAACCATCAAAATAGATCAAATTATCTTGCACATAATTAACTCTGTCGAATAAAAGGAAAATAATGAATGAAACAAGATGAATTCCAAGATTACCAATATTTAACAAATACGAAAAACACAGTTTCAATCGGTCCTCAGACGATGAATTGGTAGAAAATCCTACCACGAATCTTAAAGAAAAAAACTACAAGACAAATAATGGATTCCTATGGAAAATAATAATAAAATAGGATGAGGGTTTAAACATTTAATATCAATTTGGTAAAGAAAGTAAATTCACACAAAAACATTAGGTCACATGGTTTGGTAGAACTATGGTACATATTTTTCAACATTGATTCACCCTCCTCCACCAAAAATCGGGCCATAGAAGATAATTTTGAAAAGATATTAAAATTCTCCATCGACCTTGCCCAATGCATCTGATAAAAGATGCAGACCTCACGTATGGAACTGACCCCCTAGGAGTATGGTTTACTAAAACTATATATCACTCTTATACCATCTGTTCATCCCCACAAGATTTCTCCCAACCTTTTGGACGATCATCCCTTTTCTCCAAACCATGTGGCCCAATTATTTTTTTGAAAATGTAAGTCCGTGTAATCCGAACAAGAATTAGTCTCCCCAGAAACAGTCATGATGATATTAGTCACTTAAATTATGTAAAAATAAGGAGTTAACACCAAATTAAGAAAGAAAAATACATCCTAGAAAACCTATAGATCATATAAGGAATTCTTAAAAATATTAATTAGACAATGTATTTTTTATTTTATATGAGGTTAGTGTATTTTTTAGATGACTCTGAATATTTTTCCTTCATCATTAACTTTCCCTATAATAGATTCAATATCGCCAGTGGAAAATAAATATATAATTTTATAATTATTTACTAATAGCACAAAAATATAATAATATCCTATTTTCTACACATTTATATTGAAAATATTATAGTAGATCGTGGATATGAGGGGATTCATTCTCAATTACATTAAATTCATAAAACCCAAATAAAAAACCAATGATAAATATTCTGTACAGACATATATTAAGCGTGAATATCTTGTATTAGTAATTTATATAGAATGAAAACACACACACACACATATATCATTCTCATGTAATAAAAAACTACTAAAAAAAATTTCCTCTACCATTATGGTATACATTTATTATTTCCTTAGTAAATGTTAATTTTTATCTATAATAAATCACTATTGTCATCTAGTGATTGTTGAGGTTATTTCTGAAATTTTTTTAATGTATACCAGGAAGTTTCATCCTCGTTTCCTTCAAAATATTTTGTTTTGTTTGTTATGTTTTTAATTAAAAAAATTTATTCTCCCCATAATGTTATAATGAAGTGTTCATCACCCATCAAGATATTCAAATTGTAGGAAATCAAAAAATTTATTAAAAGAAACATTATTAATTGCATCAATATTATTGAACTAAGAGACATTATAGAATTTTTTTATGAAAACTGTACAGAATAAATCAAAATCATCATTATTTACCATATGTACATCCCGTCATTTTTAAATAAATTCATTCCTAATCATATTATCATACTACTAAAAGTATATTTTATATATCAATCAACCCATCCAAACATTCATCGTATAAATTTAATCACATGTATCCATAGAATCATAATGGAAGAAGCTAAAATTTTTCATAAAACCCACTGAGATGTTTGGATAGAGTAAAAAACAACTAAAAAGTGCATTATTCATGAACAATCATCATGGGTGATTAATCAATCAACATATTTTGTACATATGAAATGAGAGAGATAGTTACCCTGAAATAGATCCTAATGGTAATAATTGTTCTTAGAAGATGGCAACTATGTAATATATTCGATGAATATGTATATAAAAAATTAAAATTGCTACAAATATATATTATTGTTTTATTTTTAATTGTAAAAAAATCATTCAAGTAGAACATCAAAGTGTGTAAAAAGTTTAATTTTTATAACATGTTATGTTAAATATATATATATAAAGTGTACCACCTAAAAAGACTTTAATATTTCTTTCAAGAAATATTTTTTCAAATGAATGAATGAAAATTTATGAAAAAGATAAATTAATAAAAATTAGTCAATCTAATTATTTTTAAGAAAAAAGTAACTCTGATAGAAAATATTACTTTCTTAAAAAAATTTATTCACTAGATTTAAATAATAAGGAAACCATATGAAATAAAAAATATATGGAATGATTTGAACAAAAAATTCAACATGTTTTCAGGATGATTTATCACTATAATATTATCGGTAGAAATGTAGTATTTTAATAAACACCTTATATTGATCATACAAAGAATATTATTAATATAAAATAATAGGATATATTGAAGATACTTTGTTCAATTATTAGGAACATAATCTTTAATTGTGGTAAATTATACAATAATATCCCAATTTTTGTATCCTTAAGTAAATGGTGTGTTATATCATGGTTATGTTCTCATGAATAATGTATTTCATTATTAAATAATTCTATGAAACATGTTTTGTCACATAGATGTATATAGTTAATTAAATGAATTCATAAATCGTAGAGTGTGTGTTGTATTCACAATAATGGAGAACAAAAATATCCACCATCTACATATTCAACTATAGTTGTAGAATGTTCACCTGATCATTATTTAATACAATTCATTGAAAATAAATTTTCTCTATAAAATTATGTTTTCCAAATATTTTTTTTAATTTTATCTTCAGGTAATGATGAATCTAACTTCTTTTTATTTAAATATCATATAAATAGGAAAATAATATTCTATGATCAAAATTTACTAATGATAATTACAAATTCATGTAACATCATTATGATAGGGCCCCTTTTGGATTTTATAAACATATCCTATACACGAATATAAAACGATTATTCTGTGTTAATAAAAAGTAATATATAATAACTTTTATCCTTGATTATAATTTTAGTGATAATATAGTTTTCAAGATTCATCACAATATTTTTTAAGGTATTTTTATGATTTCTTGTAATTTTATGATAGATATAACAAAATATCATACCTAAATATTATTTATACTATTGTTGAGACGAGAATCTTATTCGAGTTTCTTTCAAATTTGAAAATCGAAGAATAAATAATGTTCACCAATCATAGTTATCTCAAAATCATATTTTCTATGTTTCATAAATTAATCATTAAGAGATTTTTATTTTCATAAAAATACATTTTAAACTATTATTCTATTATTTAAATAATTCTACATAAAAGTGGTTGTTTTAGTGTATCCCTTAATAATTATTTTTTGAAGTGAAATCTGGTAATCCTATTATCCAAGTGTCTTTAGATTTTTCTATGTCCATAATGTTCCTTATAATTTTTAAGAAGAGGATCTAGAGATTATGTATTCTCAAAACCAGGTTTCTTCCCTATATAATCATTCTTTTACAACTATCTATTTCAAAAATAACATTTTACATCCATTTCATAAATATTAAAATTATGTATGTCATAATTGAATAAATAATACAATTATACTAAATTATTTCTTATATTTTTATTTCTTAATACAATATTATTGGATTTTATTATAACACATAGAAACATGAATCACATAATCACATAACATAATTTTATTTTTATCATTTTTGTTAAATAAAAAAACCAATTATACTATAATCACAAAAATATATTTAGTATGTTATTTCATGCTCGGAACATTTTTTTCTCTAAAAAAAATGTAGTTCATCATATATTTACCATATTAAATAGGTCCCATATAAATTAACATCATGAGTTTTAGGATAAAATTATCTTTTAAATTCACAAATTTCTTGTCAATTTTTTGTAGAAGATAATGTATTAACTAGTAGATATACATATCATAAAATGTTTTCATTTGGATTATTCATTATGAAATATTTATTACTCTTAAAAAAATAATTTTTCATCCAAAATATGTTGATATTTATATATATGTAAAAAACAAAAATTATTTCTTATGATGTCATTTTGTTTCATGAATATTCCTGTAAGGGTTGAAAAAAGTTTTTTTTAACCCATACAAAGATAATGTTTTTGGATGTCTCAAAACATTATGTCCAGGTACATTAATCATAACATAAAACATTCCTTCAATAATGTTTAATAATATTTTAAAAACATATTAATAATTAGTAGATAAAATATTGATGAAAAATTACCTCAATATATTTCTGGCCAAATTTTTTTTTGGTATGTTTTGTTTCTAGAATAAATACATTATATCCAAATACTCAGATCTATGAATGTTTTTAATTTCATCATTTCCATCACTCATATTGTGTTTCATTGAAAAATGGTAAAAAATAATATAACCATGGAATTAACAAATAATAATTTTTTATTCATTATCATTTGGTAAATAAAACACCAAACATAAATAAACCACAAAATAAATTTCCTTAAATTTATTTATTTCGATATCTTATGGAACATGAAATGCTATGTTTAATTGAATCATTACATATTAAAAGATTATAAACTATCCATTCAATCAGTGGGTAAGATAAAGAGTAACAATATTTCAAAAATTATATGGTTCACCCATGAAAAAAATAATTCAGTAGTTATCTATTTAATAAAAATAAAATAAAAATATTTCTAAAGAAAAAGAAATTGTTTATGAAAAACTATATTATTTGTAAAATATTTATTAGCCCCACATTGTGCATAAAAATTAAAATTAATTTTTGTAAAACTTTTATAATGTATTTTAAAAAATAAATTTGAGTTTATATAATAATATCAAATGTAACATATGGTGATTTCTTTTTAATTTTTTAAAATTTTCACTATTTGATTATTATTGTAAAAAAATGATTTCTATTGAATACACATTTTTCATTTAAATAATTTATAAGGATAAATTATATTTGAATTTTTCCTTAATGTAAACATATATCAATTATATATTAATTTAACTAATTTTGGATTTTGGAATAAATTTCATATTGAATTTTGATAATATAATCATTAATGAACATGAGAATCTTCTTCTCCAAACCAAAAATATTACTTACATCAATAGGTTCTGTTTTCAATTTGAATTTTTTACTTTTCTAAATTTAATTTTGTATAATATATTCTATAATTTAAATCATAAAAATTTAGTTTTTTTAATATATTGAACTATTTTTTACTATAATTAACAGGGATAACATTAAAAATCAATATCCTCTGTTATGAAAATAAATTGTTTACTATGGGGTTGAACTAAAATTAAAATTGTTAAAATAACCTAAAAACATGTCCAAAATCTCATATATGTCCATATTTTGGCCTTATTTTTCTTGATTATATAAAATTATTAAATTTTTCCCCATTAATATATACAACCCGGGTACACCTTTTTCATTTCAAAACATATATGTGTGCGAGTCACCTCACTTATAGAAGGCCACTGACTCTCCTCTAATCATCTCAACATAAAAAAATTTGTTTCGTGAATCAATTCCCAAATCACAAACCATATTATATCCCCCAATTCAATATTTTTAATTTTTTATCATTAAATTTAATAAATAGTTCAGGTATAATCCTAAAGAGTTT
Source organism: Viscum album (assembly GCA_963277665.1). Classification (NCBI taxonomy): domain Eukaryota; kingdom Viridiplantae; phylum Streptophyta; class Magnoliopsida; order Santalales; family Viscaceae; genus Viscum; species Viscum album. The sequence continues at coordinate 1,725,225,357 of OY728119.1, read as the reverse complement.
GTCCAATAATATGTAAAATTTCGAACTATTCAATTTTATTTTATATCTTCTTAATCTTTATTCAAATAATATTAGTTAATTATTATATAATATAAAAGTATCACCTATATAATAAGATGTTACTATGTTAATTTAATTTCCTGTATCCATCTAATATTCCCTCAAATGGTAAATGATAAAATCTCTCATGTGGATTTAGGATAATAAACACATGAACTGATGGGATATGTTTTCCCTCAACTCATCTAGATATTGGGTATGATGATGGATATAATGTATATATGTGATACTTATACAATTATAATATCTATAGATCCATTAAAACTAATATTTTTTTCTTAATTTCCATTTCATTGGGGACACAATGAAGTCACTCACGTGTATGGAAAACTACAACCTCGTAAAGAGATGTGATTCTTTTCACTGATTCTTCACATGGATGATAATAAACAAACTGTTACATAAATTTGTGATATATAATATATAATTATTATATTCATGAAATATTATTAATTTTAAAAATATAACATATGGTGTTCTATAAAACATATTATCTCAATTAATGATTATTACATTATTTTTGTATGTGTGGATACTGCTTTCAGTAAGTGATGTGTCTTATTTTTCATCACCACAACATATGAATGATATATATAAGTATAGTTAATGATATTTTATGGTTTTAATGATATCCTTTTTTATATGGAACAGTAGAATATTACTAACCTCATTTCCATAATTATTATTTAATAGTGGAAACATCACTCGTGAATACACATGGAATGCTATCTCCATGTTCTTAATGTACATAATTTCTCAAATAATTATTTCATTTTCTGTCTGAAAATATTTTTTTTATAAATATGTTAATTATTCAATTATCATTATTCTATATATAGAAAATCTTGAACTCTTAAAATAATAATCATCATTCTGAATTCATTCCTGTCACCTAATTCTAATATAATTGAAAGACACGACATAAAAAACTATTTATGTAATTATATATAATATGTTAATTAGTTAAATAATAGTTATAATTAACATGAAAAATGTTGTTATGAAATTTGATAATTAGAATATGTATTTTATTAAAGTAGGTAAATAATGTACATGATGAGTCACATATAAGGCAAGGGACCTCATCTCAATTTCTATAGTAATGTTATAAACATAATTTCCCATAAATGGTCAAAATACAAACCCTTTTACATGTAGTATCATTATTCAATTATATATTCAGGTATTTTAAGTCTCAAATTTATTTATTTCATCCATGGGTATTTCAATTTAATGATACCAAGTAATAAATAATTTCATAACGCAATTTATCTTCTTCTATTTGTATAAAATCTTCATCACATTTAATATTATATGATTATATTTGAATGTTATTATTATTTATTTTTTTGGTTTTTCATTTTTAAATTTTAATTATATGTGAAAAATATATTATATAAAATTATTAATTCCTACTTTAATGATATAATCATTGTATGGTTATTTTTTTCAATCTCATTATAACCAATATTATTTTTTCTTGAAAATTATTTTATAGATATTTTCAATTATTTTTTACATAAACAAATTTCATTTTATCCTCCCCCAGTGATATATTAAAATATTTAATTAAAATTAATTACTTTAACAATATAGTACATCGAATTAATGATAATTTTTTAAATAATATTTCAATTCAATCAATTATTTGGTCAAAAATTATATTTCATCAAATTATTTCTTCTGAACATGTTTTAAAAATTGTGGTTAAATGTTTAACATTTAATTATAAATTTTTTACCCATTTTTTAAAATTTTCATTGTTTATTTAATTAAATATTAATATCCTTTTTAATAAAATTCATGTTTGGATATAATTATTTATTAATCCAAATAACAGTTTTATATATGACATTCTACAATGAATGTTATTTTTTATATGGGGGAATATTTATAAATATGTATTCATTAATAAATAATTTTATTTTTTTGTTAAAGTCAATTATAAAATATTGTAATAAATTATTTGATATAAGTGTAATGCTTGTGATTTTCAATGATAGGATAATACCCTAATTATATAGACCATCAAAGAATCAGTAGTCTGATGAGGAAAATTTGTAATAAAAATTTAAATGAGTTTATTCTGATTGTTTTTAACTATCTCTTGGTATGTTCTTATTGTAGATGAATTATGTTCCTAAGAACATGATGTTCAAAAATTAATCACTTCCACCATCATAAATTAATTTATTCTTATCCATTACGTTTTCAATGTTATATTATCTCTAGATCCATTTCATTGTTGGATTATTTTATTAAATGGCAGATTATGTCAGTTATTTTCCATTCCCTAATGATTTAACATATCAAGTTAATATAGTTATGTTACATATTAAATGGAATGTTTGGTTTGTTATTTTCTATCCCATATTGATTGTTACTTATATACATATGACATTACTATAATTTAAATTAAATATTTGGGGTCCGTTATCAACATGAAAAAAAAAATTGGAGATGAATATAGCAATAGATTACAAGATTTATATTGGACTCCCACTCAAATGGGACATATCAATGTGATTATTTGGAAAAGATGGAAAGAGTGGTGGGAGATTGTGGTATCAATATCAATAGTGTCACAAGGAAAATATAGAGCATGTAATCAAGATTATTATGGTAATTAATGGAGGGTAGATCTCATTGGGCCATGTTAATCTCTAACAGATATTGAAATCACACTGACAAAGAAAGCTGAAACATCTCAGTTATGGACATATATATTTATCAACATCCAAGGTATATAAAGTCACTAGGTGTGGATAATCGACAATATATTGATCATTTTCTAAAATGTTAATTGGACTTGTTTGATGCTATATTTTCGTGGTTATTTTACCCCGGACACAACCTTTGGCAAAGATAGTAGGATTAAACCATTAATTAACACAGTTTTGAATCAAATACAACTCTATTGTTTCTAAATTATGGACTTGATTTCTAAACTAGTTATAAAAACTTTAGGATCTATAACATGCAAATTATCAGTGAAGGTGAAATACTTAGTGTCTATAATGAATAGAATTAAGGAGGAGCATAACCATATGTTTTTATTTTACAAAATTCACACAAAATTATATGAAATCATCCTATTGGTTAGTGTTTTCATTACCATGAAATTCATATAGATCAAGTTAATTAAAAGGCATCATGCCTACTTTGGTGTGTTTTTACTACATACACTACATGGAATAATCATTTTCACATCTCTTCATTGAGTGATAATGGGCAATGAAGTCATGAGTTCCATGGGAGAGTTTATTGGATGGTAGTTATATCCACCATTTAATAAGATTTTAGTCTTGATCATTTTATAGAGTCTGAGAAGAACTTTCAAGAATGGAATATGAGGGTTATTCTCTTAGAGGCGGTTGCTTGAAGTATTTGGAGTGAAATGAAACGAAGCTTCCTAGAATGTATTCCATGTTCATGACTAAGAATGGTGTTGAAATACAAAATTATGGTGGAAGATCTAATGCTATTTATAATTGGTGGGAATATTCACCCTCTCTAGTAGGGGTCATGGACGGAATATCCACTACTCATACATCCATGAATCCTACCAGGATGGGGAGAAATGTGATATGGAAGCATGGAAATAGTGATTATAATATGAAGATGTATGGATATTGTATTACTAGTTCAATTTAGGGGTTGTGAGTTTTCATTATCAACAATAATTATTGATTTTTCAATTCAATGGTGTATTTGGATTATGTTATTGCCTTATGGGGGAGGCCTCTACGATGATGAATGGAATTGAGTTTATCCATTTTATAACATTAATATGGATTCATTACAAAATGAATCGATATTGAAACTATTCTTAGGGAAATGTATGGTTTAAATTCAATGTTTCATCACTTATATCATTCAAAAATGCTAAAGACTTATTGATTCACAGGTGGACCAATATCATACATTATGTGTGGGAAATAACATTGTGTATTTTCATGATTAATAGGTGGTTATTGAAAATGTTTTCTTTCTATTATTTTCCTTGGGGAAACTCCCTAAAGCATGTTGTAGTCTCATTAAAGTATATTCCATTTCTCTTCAATATTTTATACAAATTTTATATTGTTATTTAATTGTACTTTCCTGTATTCAAAATAAATTTTTTGAAAATTGATGGATTATGGGTTATATGATTGATATGAAATGATATTAGAGAATGAATACCATTATTATTGATTAAAATTTATTTTGTAATTTTGTTTTTCAAATGAAAACTGTGAATCTTGTATGTGTCTAGATTACATGCACTACTAAACTATTTGGACCTTCAATATGTGATTCCTTATTTCTTATTCCAATGTAAAAAATCAGACACCAACTATAGGATACTATGTCTGGGGTCATTTTAGATGGTATCATATTTGTTTTAGTATATAAATGAGAAACTAATTATTTTAATAAATATATTAGGGATCATAATCCATTGATATGGGTTTGAGGATAATTATAGAAGAACATATTAATAATTTGGTATGTAATATATTATGTGTGTTTCCCTAAAAATACATCCCTTTAAGGTTAAAAAAATTTATATTCCTCATAGAACCTATGTACATAGTGGTGGTAAATCTAAAAATGGTGAATTGGGATTTTCCCGATCGTCACCTAGTGCATGAAAATAGACATTACTATAAACCTAGTCCGACAGACCCCAGGAATATTCATAAGATAAATCATAGTTTCATTAATAACCATTATGATGGAATTTAATTGATTATAAAAATAAATGACATCAATTAATTCTAATGTATCATATATTAAAAACAATTCCTTATTGAAACATTCTATAAAGGATTGTGTGGTTTTCCTATTTTGATTATCATATTTTTCACACTATGATTTTTTATTCTAGAGAATAGAGTGAACATGATGGAATAAATTTGAAATTAATGGTAAAGGAATATATATTTATAATTAGAAACCAAATGGGATGTTAATAAGAGTGAAATATATCATAATTATTTCTAATCAGTTGTCTAGAAAATTGTTTAAGAACATATACCTCAAACAACTCTTGGACTCACGAAAGAAAATAATGGTGGTGATTTCTAAGAGAATAACTAGAGGAGGCCACGGAGGAAAGACTGATCAATTTCCCCCATGAAAAAAATGGGGAAAGAGAAACATATTAATTATTTTTAGTGGAACTATAAAATGTTTAATCGTTATAAAATTGTGGAATTATTTAATTAATTATTGAGGAAAAAGTGCGATTATGATGGATGTAGAAATATCTCATCTTTGGGATCCTTTTATAGTTTTTTCTTAAATATTTGGATCCTAGTTATTATATGTGGAAATTATTTCATCTAAATGTCATCCCCATGACACTGGAATGATCTATTTTTAAAATAAATGGAAGATATATTTATGTTTTATGAACCCAGAATTTAATTTTTTTATCTATTTTTAAAAATAATATTTTATTTATAACACATATGAAACAATGAAGAACTTAGAAGAATTTTATTAGCAAATATTTCATTAATTACATAATACATATTGATACCATAATGGATTGATTTGTTTAATATTAATAATATGTTAAAATACATAAACACTATTTCTATTTTTTATGTGTTTGGGTTATGAAAAACTTAAGGGAATGTTTGGAGACATTTTTTCAATACAAAACATTAATTTTTAATATGTTTTAGTGAATTATTTATTTATGGTAGAATGAATCTACATTTTTTGACTTAATATAAATGAAATTGGTAACAAATAATGTTTATATTTTCATTGATTTTTTGGTAAGTAAGGGTGTTCTAAATTTGGGAATGTAATAGAAATTATTTTGATATAGTTTTGGAATACAGACACCTTATTTCATCTATATAAGTTTTGGGGTCATTAAATCACAACTTAAGTGTGATAAAGGTTTACTTCCAATCATAATACTATGCGATGTTCTAGAAGATGTTCAATTTTTTTTAAAAAAATAATTAGATATATAAATATTATTGATAAATCATTGCTTCTACTAATGAGGTTTACATTTTATTATATTACATTTGATAACAAGTTAAAACCATACTACATTTGGAAAATAATTAGAGATAAATATAAAGACATGTCTCAATTTTCTATATCTTATAATACATTAAATTATAATTTTAGTGTTTCATACATAAATAATGCATTATCTATAAATTTATTTCATTATGTTAGTGATGAATTGTAAATTTATTGAGTGATAAACAATGGATGAAATTGTTCTTATGGAATAGAAACATATCAATTAATTATAGTTCATTATATTTATAGATAGTAAATTAATTAAACCTCTTTAAAAAAGGACAATAAACCAAAATAGTATTCTTATTATCATTATATGAAATGAATAAAATGGTCATTTAACTAAGAAAACAATTATGGTTTTGAGGTCCTTAACATTCCATTTTTCATTATTTGAATTCTAATAGATAACTAATATCAATCTCTATAATTATTTATTCTTATATTCCATGTTAATATATTCACATTTCACCATGTATTCCATACACAGAATCCTAGTTCTGTGTTATTCCTAATGACCATTTACATAAAATTCATTCTTACTAAGGAAATATTTTACTAACACCTTTTTTTGATTGGGTGTTCAAGGATGATTTTTTTCCAATAAAAAAACCATTTTCTAACTGCACGATGAAAATGAGATGAGATTATTTATTTATGGTGGGGAGAATGTTACACGATAAAATTAGTAAATAAAATCTTTTTATTTTATATGGTATGAAACATAAAACACCAAGCATAAAAAACACATGAATTATATTTTATAAATTTAATCTATTATATACCTAGGATAACACACAACCCCGATTTTAAATGAATCATAATATAGAATTATTCAATAACCTTACCATTTAATTGTAGGGTATGAATTGTATTAAATAAATTGGGGAATATATATGGTTGATATATATAGAAATAATTTCAATTGTTGTCTAGTTAATAGAATAAAAAAATAACAATTTGAAGGAAGAGTGAAATGTTTTCTGAAATAATTGTATTTTTTCTAAAAGAAAAAATAGTAGATCTTTGAACATATAATTTAAAATTCTTCAATAAAATAATTATAAAATTTATTTAATAATATTAACTAATTTTTTTAAAACATTATATCATAATCGTCTTAATTTTTTTTATAAAATGTTTCATTTTGCAAGGAATTGTTAATAATACAGATTTTCATTAGGAACATATTTTCCAAAAATTAACATAGATTAATATTATTACTAATTATTTTTCATGATATATTTGAAAATTATTTTATAATTTTACTATTCATGGTAATTCATATAAATTTCTTGATGAATTTTAATATTATATAATTCGATAATTATGACAATTTTCTTCTTTAAAACCACATTTTTCCAACGTTTAGAACTTTTGTATTAAATTTGATTTTTCCACTTATATAAATTTATTTTGAAAAAAAGGATTAGATATTTTAAATAATAATTATATATATTTTATATGATGTTAAACCATAATTTTTATAGTAATTGAAATTTTAAAATAGTAGAAATTAAATACCATGGTTATATTATAAATGGTTTTACATGTGGTAAACTAAAAAGATAATATTAAAAATGACCTAAAAATTGTATAAATTTTATTCAATAAAAATATTTTTACATTATAATTTCTTAGTGTCACTAATAGATCATTTGGGATCCTGGTTCAAAATCAAAAATGTAGGGAAGACATTTTACTTTTCAAAAATTACAAGTGTCCCACTCATCAAACATAAAAAAGGCATTCTTTTATAATATCTCTTACAAATCAAAAGAATATGGGGATAATAAAATAACTACCTAAATATAATACCAGTACCCATAACCTAATATTAGATTCCATTTATTCATTTGTTTTTATATAATAATATATATCCTATAATAGGATTTAGTTTTATTTAACGGATAGCCCTATATCAGTATCCACTTCACTCAAATGAGAAATGATAGCGTCCCTAGTTTGTATGACTGACATCCACCTCAGGACTAAAGGTGACTTCTATTCCATCAACAAATCTCATGGTTGGGTATATTTATGTGTATAAATTATACATATAATAGTTATAAAATTTTTGTACACATGGAGTAATGTTATCATTTATTCACTTTTACGTTCAGTTGCTCAGGATATACAATGATGTCTCTCCGATGTATGGTGGACTACTTCGTTGTGAAGCCATGTGATCCGTGTTTCCCTAATTCATTACATGTATGGTAAGAAGGTTCATATTAATGAATATATTTGATATAATTGACATAATTATTATAGAAATTAAATATTTATAATTCACGAAATATTAAATATAATTTTATTTCTTATGATTTATCTCACTTAAATATGATAACATCATTCATGTACGTGTTGATTTCCACCTTAAGAAAGCATTATTAATGTCTTGGAATATCTAAAAGCCATGTATGATATATATAAGTATATTTAATTTATAATTATTCTATTTAAGACATTATTTTGATTAGATAATGATAATATATTTCTTATGTACATTTTATAATTAATAATGAATAATTGAGTCGTTACTCATGCATACGTATCTTATACCATCACCAATGTCAAAATGTAAATCATTTCTCAAAACCATCATTCATTATAGTAAATATAAGTATAATTGATGTCTATATGTGATAATAATTTCACTAATATTAATGTTTATTTGGGTAAATAATGAAGTATTATAACAATATTAATCCTAAAGAAGACACCTTTGACATATAAGTCAACTATCATTGAAGCACCTAATGTAAACATGAATGATTAGGTAAATATATAAATCTAGGTAACAAGTGTGAAAAATATAATAAACATGAATTTTTTATTAATAATGAAAATAACAAAAATGAAGTATATTAATAATGAAAATAATGAATGTACATGTCAATTTGGACGCAAGGTATGAGGCTTCATCTTAATTTCTCTTCATTGATGATTGTTGTAATGGAATACGCCAAATTTCCCTTATATTGTGTACAGAATTTTCCTATGACATTTAATATAACGATTCCATATTAATTAATTTTACTTAATGTTTCACTTTTAATTATTTTTTCCAAGGGGATCTAACAAAAATGTTGTAACACCTCAAGCTTAAATGGTACGTTTCCCTTTAAATAATGCAATAACATACATTGTACGAAACTTCGAGATTCTAACACACCGTGACCAATCAAACATGACATTATAAATTTTAATACACACTTTTTAAAATTATATATATTTTATTTTTCAAAATGGTATTTATTTTTGAATTTGGAATATTGAAATTAGCTTAGGGTGATTTTTTGCTATTTTTCTAAAAATATTCAATTTTTTATGAATAGTGAAAAATAATGCATTATTGGTTAAAACCAACATATTTTTTAAATAATTAATAATTTTATTTAAATTTTTTTATGTTAAAATAGATACATAATACCTATATGTGTTCAATTTAATTCATTGGAGTCATTTTTTATTAAGTTTAGATAAATAAAAATTTTATTAATCTTTTTACCGTCTTTTACGCACCTCATATGAGCATTTGAAAATTTGCATAATACCTAATTTTTCCGCTTCAATGAGTTTAATTTAAAAAATCTGAGAGACATATTTAATATCAATAAGTAAAATTTTGTTCAATAATATGAAAATAATTTTTTGTGAATAATTACTCTTGACTTTTATTTACCACGGTTAATAGTAAATATGGTAATTAAGGGTAACAATGTTATCATAATTCCCCTAACACATAACCTAATTCTATTGGATAAGTGTAATTGGACACAAAACAATCTTAGGAATTAAATATGATCCCAATTAGTCCACTTGGATTCGATTAGGACATTTATTATTATTTTATTTAAAGAAGAGTTAAAAGAGTTAAATTCAGTGTTTAACAACTAAACCATTTTTAATTTTGGGTTAAACACAATATAAATTCGACTATAAATATTAATTAGAAATCTAAAAAGGTTTCCTACATAATAGTACTTTATTTATAATATTTAGGAATTAAATATGTTAATTTATATATGACACAATGATGATAAAGTAATTATCATATAAAAGAAACATAAAAATAATTGATATTATAAATATCCAAATAAATGTAATTTGAGAATTTTGATGGATTAAAGTAATTTTATAGGTTAATGTGACATATTAGGATTGATTATAAAAAAAATTTCTAAGTAATAATTGTATAATAATTTTCACAAAAATCAAATACTAAATAGTGTCAAATTGACATAATAGAGTTTTTAAAACAAATACGATATTGTTTTTAGATATTATAATCCAAAAATTATAAGGATCAGAAAAAGGACATTGATAAGGTAATATATATTAATAATTAACCTCTTGGGGTTCTCATGGATGTTTATAGTAATTTTATTAACCATATAATATAAAAATACAAACTGACATGGTAAATGACAAACTATTTAACTAAGAATTAAATCTAAAAGATATTGTTAATATGGTCCCTAAAACATATATAAAATCTCTTGTTTGAGAATTTTTCGACCCATACCTACCATATCCTCTAAATAAAACATTTTTGAGCCATTATAAACCTGAAATTGTTTTATAATAAAATAATATTTCAAGATTTTTCTAATGTGATCCTCACCTATCTTATAAAATGGATCTTCCACATCACTTAATCTCACACCTCCAAAGCTTTTTGACTCGGCCAAAACCTACAAAAATATACTTCCAACTTTCCTCTCTTAATTCTAGTGGCATTACTTTGGCCGTAATGCTAAATTATGGAGCCTTTTGATCCCATCAAAAGGAACAACACGAAGAAGAGGTAATTATTTCATCACCTCTTTCAAGTTCCTTTCTTCTTCCACTTCCTCTTTATTTGTTGTTTACATTATAAAATAATTAATACAGTATATTGTATATACTGTGATGTTATTATAAGAATTTTACAACCATATTCATTATTTTATCCATCATATGAATGACAAAGTCACCATACGTGTGTACGTACGGCTTATCATCTCCACGCCGTGATATAGTTTTTTATTCAAACACTTCATTATTTGGATGGGTATAATAATGAGTATAAAAAATTTAATTAATAAATATAACATGTTACTGATTATTTATAAATTATATTTCATCAAATTACATACTATTTCAAGATCAAAATAATGATATTGTTGCTCGTGCATATGTACGGATTATTGTCTCCACAAACGCGATGAGATTAATTCCCCATCATAATCATTCCTAAATAATTTTTATTTTATGATTAAAAATAATGGTTATGAACATAATATAATAATGTATATGAATCAAATACATTCAATCTCTAATAATCATGGATTACATAATCACGCATATAAAGGAAAATGAATCAATTAACACCCAAAATGATGATACTACTGATATATTATTAACAAAGTGACATTAGAAGATCATATATGATAAAATATTTATGTATATAGTTGTTGTATAATTTAATAATAATGAATTATCTATTATAAGATATTTTAATATACCATCTACAAAAAAAGTACAATGTAATGGTTAATTACCAAATCTATTTATAATCCGAGAGTGTTTTTATGTAAGTATCCTCCTAGGATGTATTTATTATCCATGTACATGTTTAATAAAATAGTTTTCAAAGGGATTATTCTTATGGTAATATTTACTAAAACATCATTTTATATGGTTTAAATATTTATTCTTTTAAATCATTCTTATTAATGTCCTCGTTTTCATAAGTGTTTTTAATGATTTATTTATATGGACATGAATGTTTTAAAAATATTAATTCCCTTCCATAGATTCAAAGTGGTATGGGATGCTTTGATTAAAAATGTATTTAAATGTATTCCTTTCTAAATTGTGTGAATTTAAAATTTTACCATGAAAAATGGATATTTCTCTCAAAGAGTCTTAAAAATTATTTTCACCTATGTCAACATATTTTGATGGATTTTAAACGTGTTTGAAGTTGATTTATTATGATACAAATCTTCCATATTGTATTGAATGTTTCTTGATATGTTTGATTTTGGAGGTGTTGTTTTTATACCATACAAGGTTTATTGATAATGTATTGGAATTTCAAATAATAGTTTTAATATGAATGTTTACATTATGTTTAATCCTTTTTATATGAGGAATGCATTTGACTTAGTAAGAGAAGAGTGGAGACTACAATAGCTCCTCGATGTGTCTGTAGGTCTCATGAGACAAACAAGTTTCTCAGAACAAGTCCTTGAAAAAACCCTATTTGTAGTCTTGGAACAAGGCCTTCACTATGTGGTTATGATGTCTGGTATTATGCATTCAGTTATTATGGAAGTGGCTATTAATATTTCATGTTATTAATATAATATTAGAATTTCCATGTGATTATGTAAATGACATTATATGATTTAATCTATTCCATATTATACTGATGTTTATGATTAAAAATCTTGTGTTTTAGTCTTATAAATTTCTTTAAATGTTCATACTTATTTATGAAATTTTCTGCTATATTTTTATTCTTGATGAGCATCTAATCTCAACTATTTATATGTTTTCTGTATTAGAGTACGTGGAGAAGTAGTTTATGGGTGACCTGTAGGGATAGGCTAAGTCTATGAGTGTGTTCAAAAGGGGACAAAATATTGTTTATGTTATTATTTCATGATGTAATGTAAAACATATGAATGTATATAGAACATCCAAAACTACTAAACTGATCTATCTATTGGGAAATGATTCATTGTATCTTGACAACATTATGTAATAATGCACTGAAGTTATGGTACTGTAGAGATTTTGTCATTTTTTCAAGCAATAAATCCCTTTCTAGATACGATCATGTTGAGGCGGCTCTGGCATAAACGTAACTGTGGGTAAAACTCGAAAAGACCCCTTTAAGCTAGACATGAATGGGAAGTGTTGCACGACAATGAGCCTTGTTGCACTGTTTTTTACATCACTCCCAGGGGATACACTAAGGATAATTCCCATTTTCAATACAAACCATAATAAAGTGTTTATTAGTTTATACATCCCCAAAAAAAACATTTTTATGATTATGAATTATATCCATAAACTGTTCAAATTATGTTAAGTGTTTTACAAGTTTGGAATTATGTATTTCGATTCATAAACTAATATAATGTATTCCATTGTATATAAATGATTCATAGTGAGAGGAATGGAAACTGTATCAAATCACGTAATAAATGTATGTATTTCTCTCTTACTCGAGATAATTGTAGTGGAGTTTGTGATGAAACTGGTGTTGATCATCTTATCATCATACTAGGATAACTCACTCATGTTATCAATAATAACCATACTCGTATGGAGCACCTTTATCAACAATTAATATGATCAATATTAGACTACATCATGAGTCAACAACCACTAACATTCATTTGGAGTACAAATCAATTAGTATCTAAGCAATGGATAAATTCCTTAGAAAAAATATTTCATGCTTTGGGGAGTAACGAAAGGGAAAAAGTTGTCATTGAATTTTCTCACCTCACAGGAGATGAAGATCAACGATGGTAATTAATACAAAACACAGATGAATATGGATAACTATAGAACATGGAATGGAGGGTGTTTAAACAGATCTTCAAAGAAAAATACATTCCGTGTGACCATCGAGCAGATACGGAAAGACAATTTCTAAGACTGAAACAAAAGGAGGATAAAAATGACACAAAATAAGAGGATAACATTAAATGGTTAGTGAGGCATGATTCCATTTATATATTTAACACAAAGTGTGAGACTAATAGATTCATTGAGTGAAAACGATTTCTATGTTGAGAATTAGCCTCACAATCCATCGTATCATACAAAGATATTGCCTCACGTGATATCAATAAAGAAAAATAATTCTCTATGTCTAACGTCTTTAATGCAATGAAGGAGATAAAGAGATATGTTGAACACTCTGGAAATGGAAATAACTGGATGAAGCGAAATGTTGAATGTCCATACTGTAGTAAATGTGGTTTGAAACACCCTGGAACTTGCCTGGAGGGAATGTGAGTCTGTTTCTAGTGTGGTGAAAATTGCCACAAAGATCATGATTGCAACTTGAAGAAAGTGTTTGTCAATGTGAATGCTAAAATTTTAGTGAAAAGAGGCATTATGAAAATTAATTTCATAAGCACCAAGGGAACATACCACAGAAATGTAAAATAGACTAATGCAAAGCTTATGTGATCACTACTACTGAGGTTGAAGCTCTAAATGATGTAGTGGAAGGTAATTTAATGTTTTCCTCAAGTTTAGCCAATGCATTATTTGATTCTGGATCATCACATTGTTTAATATCTTCCCAGTTTTCTAAGAAAATCTGATATTTTCAATTTTACATAATAATGATGTTGTCAGTAAAAAAACTTAAGAGAAGCATCATCGAAATAATGTTTTGTGAATCAGTTCCCATTAGGGCATATCAAAGTTATTTATCTGCTGATTTCATCATCATACGCATGATTGAATTTGATATAATAATCACAATGTGTTGTCTTTAGGACCATTAAGTGAAAATTTATTGTAATAAGAAGGAGGTTACAATAGTCAATGATGATAAAGAGTACTTTATCATTAGAGAAGAAACGTCACCGCCTGACTCTTATCCAGATCCACCACCAGTAGCTCTACTATATTCAATTATTGGGGAAGAAGTGAATGAAATAACTAAGGATGTGGAAAAGAATGTTTGAATTATGGAACTACCAATTGTGCATGAATATGTTGATGTGTTTCCAAAGGATTTTCCTGGGCATCCTCCAGAATAAGCAATTGAGTTTTTGATTGATTTATTTTCTGGTTCATGGCCCATATCGGAGACCCTTATAGAATGGCCACTGTGGAATTAGGGTAACTAAAGAATAAACAAGAGGAATTGAGTAATAATGGAATTATTCTCTCTAGTGTTCATCCATAGGGATCCCCTATCATTTATGTTAAGAAGAAAAATGGATCTATGAGGCTGTGTATTTACTACAAAGAGATCAATCAATAATGAAAAAGTATCAACTACCTCGCATTGTTTATTTATTTGACTAACATCATGGAACTCAATATTTTTCAATGATTTTTCTATGATCTGGATATCATCAGTTTCGTGTGAAGAAGGAATACATTCCAAAAACAGTATATCAAACTTGGTACGGGCATTACGAATTTACAGTAATTCCTTTTGGATTGACTAATGCACCCTTTGTCTTTATGGTTATAATGAATAGTGTTTTCAAGAAATATCTCGACAACTTTGTAGCGGTATATGTTGATGATATTTTTGTATACAAAAAAATCAATAATGATTATGAAAATCACTTGTGCATTATCCTATGGACTCTTAAAAGAAATAATTTTTATGGAAGATTTAGCAACTGTAAATTCTGGCTTTAGGAGATTTCTTTTCTTCGACATATTTTCTCGAAGGATGGAATCTCTGTTGATCCATCAAAAACCAAGGCATTCCAAGAAGGGCCTGCACCAACATGTAAAACTGAGGTCTGCTATTTTATTGGTTTATCATGTTATTATCGTCATCTCGCCCATAATTTTTCCCAGTTGGCTAACTCATTAACCAAGATCATATGTAAATGGGTTTAAATTATTTGGAAAAAAAGAGTTTAAATAATGTTTTTAAGAACTGAAGAAAAGATTAGCCAATGATCGTATCTTGAATCTACAATAAGGGAACAATGGTTTTGTTATTTATAGTGATGCTTTAATGAAAGGACTTTGTTTTTTTCCTTATGATGAATGTTAAATTTATTGATTATGCCTAACAGGAGCTAAATGTTCAAGAAAAGAACTATCCTACTCATGATCTTGAGTTAGCAGTTGTAATCATTACTCTGAAAATGTGGAGACACTATCTCTATTCTAAAAAATGTGAGATTTTTACTGATCACAAGAGTTTGAATTATATTTTCTCACAAAATGAGCTCAACATGAGGCAAAGACGATGGCTTGAACTACTCGGGGACTATGACTTCACTATACACTATATCTCGGGGAAGAAAAATATGGCGGCAGATGCTTTGAGTTGAAAGGATCATGGAGTTTTTAACAAGATGAAAATTTAAAGGGATGTAATTTTCCTGGATTTAGTAATGATGGATATGGAAATAACCATGGAAGGTGAAACATCAATTCTTTTTGACACGGTTTCTTAACCATCTTTACAAGAAAAGATAATGAGTTCTCAAACTAATGATGACTTCTAAAAAAATATTAAAGATCTGAATTAATGGAGAATGATTGACTTCATATATGAATATGGGATTTTGAAATTTGGTAGGAGACATTCTGTTCCCCATTTACATGATCTAAAAATGGAATTATTGGATGATTCTTACAACTCCAATTTCTCTATACACCCTGGTAGCACATAGATTTATAGATATTTTAAGGAACATTTTTTGTTGTACAACTTGTAGATATAGACAACTTAGTTTGTTCCAAGATGTATGGTTAGTCAACAAGTGAAAGTTGGAATCCAACATCCTAGAGGAGTAATGCATCCTCTTCCCATAAATGATTGGAAATTGGATAATATTATGATGGAATTTTTCATGGGGATACAAAAGTCTCCAAGAAGGAATGATGCAATATGGATCATTGTTGATCATTTTACCAAGTCAGCACATTTTCTTACTATAAGAGAAGATTTACCACGTGAACGTCTGGGAAGAATATATATTAATGAAGTTGAATGACTCTATGGTGTACCCCTATTGATTGTTTCTGATCGTGATTCCAATTTTACATCATGATTCTGGAAAAGTATTCAGAAGTCCCTGGATTCTGAAAATCATTTGAGCACTTCCTACCACACTCAAACCAATGGAAAATCAGAAAGGACTATTCAAACTTTAGAATACATGCTGAGATCTAGCTCATATGACTTTATAGGTATTTTGGATCAATATTTACCACGGGTATAATTTTTACTATAACAATATATTCTATTCACATATTCCAGTGGCATATATGAAGAGTTATATAGAATGAGATGTCACACACCTACTTGTTGGGATGATGTTGGTGAAAAAAACTCATAGGCCCAGAACATGTTGATGAAACAATAGAAAAGGTGAAGGTTATCCAAACCCACATCAATGTAACCCAAAGTAGGAAAAACAGTGATACTGATAACCGGAGGAAGGATCTTGAAGTTCAATTAAGATACTATGATTTCATGAAGGTATATTCATGGAAGGGTGATACATGTTATAGTAATTATGGTAAATTCGGTCCCAGGTACATCAGACCTTATTAAATTCTAAAATGAATTGGGGCTCTAGCTTAAGATTTGGAAGTGCTGCCAATTCTCTCCAAAGATCATCATATCTGTCATGTACCCCTATTGAGAAGATACATCCCTGAGCCAACGAATTTACTCACCTATGAGGAAATTGAACAGGAACCAAATTTATCTTATTGTGAATATCCTATAAAAATTTTCATACCAGAGAAAATGTTCTGTGAAACTGGAGGACTTTGCTGGTAAAATATTTATGGAGAAATCATAATATAGAGAATGCAAGTTGGGAACCTGAGAAACATATGATCAAGAACCACTCAAATCTTTTTATGCAGTAATATTATAGAAATTTAGAGAAATAAATTATTTTAAGGAGGATAGAATGTAACACCTCAAGCTTCCATAATACGTTTTCCTATTAATAATTCAATAGCTTGCATTGTACGCAACTTCGAGATTCTAACACATTGTGACTAATCAAACTAGATGTAATAAATAGTAATACAAACTTTTTGGATTTTTTTAAAATTTAGTTTTCAAAATGGACTTCATTTTTTAATTAGGAATATCATAATTAACTTAGGGTGAATTTCTGGTATTTTTATGAAAACATTCAATTTTATTATGAACAGTGAAAACAATGCAATTTTGGTTAAAACCGAAGTTTTATTTATTTATTTGTTTGATTTATTTAAATTTATTATAGGTAAAAATATAAAAATAATACCTATATATGTTCAATGTATTTCAATAGAGTAATTTTATAATATGTTTAGATATATATAAATTTTACTGAACTTTTTACCGTCTCTTACCCACCTCCGAGGAGAATTTGAAACATTGCATAAAACATAATTTTACAGCTTCTATTAGTTGAATTTCAAAAAAAACTGAAAGACCCAATTAATATCATTAAGTAAGATTCTGTTTAATAAGATGAAAATAATTTGTGGTGTATAGTAACTTTTGACTTTTATTTGCCACAGTTAAAAGTAAATAGGGTAATTAAGGGAAAAATTATATAATAATTTCCCTAACACATGTCTTAATTCTATTGGATAAGTGTGATTCAACAAAAAAATACCTTTTTAATAAAATATGATCCGCCTTGGTCCACTTGGATTACATTAGGACATTTGTTATTATTTTATTTAAAGGAGAGTTAACAGAGTTATATTCAAAGTTTAATAACTAAAAAAATTAATATCTGGATACACACTATATAAAATCAACTATAAATATTATCAGTAAATATAAAAATGTTTAATATATAGTTGTATTTTATTTATTGTTTTTAGACATTAAATAATATAATGTAATTATGACACACTTATAATGCAGTAATTACCTAATTAAAGAAAGTTTAAAAAAAGTGATATTATAAATTTCCAAATAAATGTAAATTGAGAATTTAGATGAATTGAAATAATTTTATATGTTAATATGACATGTTAGGGTTTATTACTTATTATTTCTCTAAGTAATCATGTTGTTATAATTTTCAAAAACATCAAATTCTAAATAGTGTCAAAATTGGCATAATTGAGTTTTTAAAACAAATACTATATTGTTAATGGATATAATAATCCTAAAAATATATGGTTCAGCAAAATGACTCTGATAAGGTTAAATATATTAATAATTATCCACTTGGGGTTCACTTGATATTTTAGAGTAATTTTATTAACCATATAATATAAAAATACAAAGAGACTTGGTAATTGAAAAACTATTTATCTATGAATTAAATCTAATGGATAAGGTTAATATGGTGATATAATGTTGTATAAAACTTATTTGTTGAGAGTTTTTCGACCCATCCACACCTTATCCTATAAATAAATCATTTTGGATCCACTATAAACCGAAAATTATTTTATTATAAAATAATAGTTCAAACTTTTCCTAAAGTGACCCTCACCTCTCTTATAAAAGGGCACTTCACCTTGACTTAATTT
Source organism: Viscum album (assembly GCA_963277665.1). Lineage (NCBI taxonomy): Eukaryota > Viridiplantae > Streptophyta > Magnoliopsida > Santalales > Viscaceae > Viscum > Viscum album. The sequence continues at coordinate 1,725,206,031 of OY728119.1, read as the reverse complement.
CACACCTACCAAACCTTTATTCTCGACCACCGACTGCCCAAATATCCTCCCAACATTCCCCTATTCTTCCTAGAGGCCTTTAATTGGTCTGAATTCCAACAAATGGATCCCTTATGACCAAATCAATTAAAAAACAACCAGAAGAAGAGATAAATATTTAATCACCTCTTTCAAGTTCATTTATTCTTCCACATACTATTTATTTGTTGTTTCCATTCTTAAATAATAAATCCAATATCTTCTATATACTGTGATGTAATTATAATAATGGTGCAACCATATTCATTATTCTATCCATCATATGAATGACAAAGTTACAGTACGTGCATACGTACGACTTACCGTCTCCAGGTCGTGATGTATTTTGTTATTCAAACACTTCATTATTTGGATGGGTATATTAATGAGTAAAAATAATTGAATTAATAAATATAAAATGTTAATTAATAATTATAAATGATATACCATCCAATTACATACTATTTCAAAATTAATATATTGATATTGTCTCTCATGCGTACACACAGATTGCTGTCTCCATGAAAACGATGAGATTCATTCCCCATCGTAATCATTCAAGAATAAAATTAATTTTATGATTAAAAATAATTTTTATAATCATAATATCATTATGTATATGTATCATATACATAATATCCCTAACAAACATGGATTACATTACCAAGCATATAAATGAAAATGATTCAGTTAAATCCTGAAATGATGATACGACTAAAATATTATAAACAAACCAATATTAGATGTTCATATATGATATAATATTTATGTATATAGTTCTTGTATAATTTAATACAATTTTTTAACTATTATAAAGGTTGTTAACATACCATGGACTATGGAAAAGTACAATGTAAGGGTTAATTTTAGAAAAACATTATTATTTGAGGTTCTTTTAACGTAAGTATCAACTGGGACATATTTATTATCCTTGTCCATGATTCATAAAATTGTTTTCAAAGGGATTATTTTTTTGGGAATATATACTAAAACATCATTTTAAATGGTTTAAATATTTATTCTTCTAAATCATTCTCATTAATTTCCATGTTTTCAAAATGGGTTTTAAGGATATATTTATATGGATATGAATATTTTTACGATTCTAATTCCTTTAAGAAGATTCAAAGTGGTATGGGACACATTGATTCGAAAATTTCATTAAATGTTTTCCATAAAAAATTGTGTGACATTTATGTGTTTTCATGAAAAATGGATATTTCTCTCAAAGAGTTTTACAAAACATTTTCATATATGTCAACATCCTATTATGGATTTTAAATTTGTTTGAAGATGATTTATTACGATACAAATCCTCTATATTTTATTGAATAATTTGTGATACATTTGACTATAGATGTGTTATTTTTATACCCTTTATGGTTTATAGATAATGTATTGTCATTTCATATTCTATTTTTAATAAGAATGATTACTTTATGTTTAATACATTTTAAATGAGTAATGCATTAGACATAGTAAGTGATGGGCAGAACCCAATATAGCTCCTCGATTCATCGGTAGGTCTCATTTGAATAACTAGTTTCCTGGCAAACGACCATGAAAAATTATTATTTGTAATCTTGGAAAAAGGAATTGACTATGTGGATATGAATTCGGGAATTATGCATTCCATCACTATGAAAGTGGCTGTTGATATTGCATCTGATTATTCTAATTTTATAATATCCATGTGATTAAGAAAATAGAATTATTTTATTTTATCTTTTCCATATTATGCTTAAGTTTGTGATTATAAGGACTTTGTTTTAGTCTTATACATTTCCTTAAATGTTCATGCTAATTTAGGAAATTTCTTGCTATATTGTTATCCTAACCAAGCATCTGAGCTCCCCCTTTTCTATGTTTATTTTCTATGATGTGAATAATTATTTTATGGATAATTGTAGGGATAGTATATGGACATAAGTGTGTCCAAAATGGGACAAAATGTTGTTGATTTTTTTATTTCATGATATAATTTAAAAATTATGAATGTATCTAGTATTTCCAAGGCTACTAAAATGACCAGTCTTTCAGGACAAGATTTTTTGTATCATGCCAATGTTATGTAATAATGCACTAACTCTTGGTAACTGGGGTTAGGGAGGTATAGTTGGTAACAGAGGAAGTTTAGTACAAACCTTGGATGCTATATTTAGAAAAACTCTGATTAGGAAACATTGCCCTAAAATAGACTTTTAGGATTATAATAGAAGAACTTATCATAATTTTTGTACAATAGAGATTTGGTGAGATTTCCAAAAAATATATCCATGTCTGGATACGAGCCAGTAGAGGTGGCTCTAGCAAAGATGTACCAAGGGGTAAAACATTAAAACACTGATTTGAGCTACACTTGAATGGGAACTGGCTCTCAACAACGAGCCTTGCTGCACTCTTGGTTACGACACTATCGGGGTATATACTTAGAATAATTCTCATTTTATTTAAAAACCTCTATGAATGTTTTATGAGTATATACTTCCTCATATAAAATATTTTTATTATTATGGATTATACCCAAAAAAATTTCAATTTATATTATGTGTTTTACATTTTCCAAATTATGTATTGCGATTCATAAACTAATATAGTGTATTCCATTGTTTAGAAATGGATCCTAGTGGAAAGAATAGAAATTTAATCAATGCATGTAATCCATTAGGGAATTCCCTTCAAATCAAGATAATTATAGTGGAGCTGGTGATGCGACTAGTGCTGATTAGTTTATCACCATACTGGGACAACTCACTCAGGTTATGAATAATAACCTTACCCATATAGAGAAACCTGATCCACAAAGTGGAGGTTCAATGTTAGAATGATTCATGAGGAAACAACCACCAAAATTAATTGGGAGTACAAATCCATTAGTAGTTATGAAAATGAGAAATTCCTTAGAGAAAAATATTTCATGCTTTGGGGAGTAGCGAAAGAGAAAAAGTTGTCATTTCAATTTATAACCTCATGGGAGATGTAGATCAATGGTTGTCATTAATCCAATACACTGAGGATGATTAAGAAGTATCAAACATGGATTTGAGGGAGTTTATTGATATTTTCTTAGAAAAATACTTTCCATGTGACCATCGATCGGATATGGAAACACAAATTATGTGTCTAATGCAAAAGGAGGATGCTAATGTCGCAAAATACAAGGATAAATTTACAAGGATAGAAAGGAATTCTGCATATTATATACGTAACCCAATGAGTAATATTGATCTATTATTTTATGGGTTGAAACCATTTATCTGGTGATAATTAGTATGACAATCCTTTTTTCATATGAATACATTGTATCATGTTCTATGAAGATATAAAATGAATTCTCTAAATCCTGTGACTTTAAATCAAAACAGGGGAATACAAGATTTGGTGAACACTATGGAAATATGTATAAGGGGAAGAAGAGAAAATATAAATATCCATCATGCGGTTAATGTGGGATAAAACACCCCAGTACATGCCTGAAGGGAATGATATTCTGTTAGTAGTGTGGTGAAAAAGTCCACCAAGCACATGATTTCATGGGGAAGAAAGAGGCAATAAATGTTGAATGCTACAATTTTAGTGAAAATGGGAATTATGAAAATTAATGTCCTAAGAGCCATGGTATCTTACCTCAGAAAAGGACATGGGAGAAATTCCAAGCTGATGTGATCACTACTAGTGATGTTGAAACTCTGAAATATGTGGTGGAATGTAATGTAATAGTTTCCTAAAGTTTAGACAATTCGTTATTGGATTATTGATCATCACATTGTTTCATTACTTCCTTGTTTAATAAGAAAAATATATATTTTTAATTAGACATAAAAAGGCATTATTCAGTCAAAACACCTAAGGGAGGTATCATTGAATCAATGTTTTGTGAATCAGTTCATATTAGGGAATATAATTTTTTTATCTACTGATTTTATCGTCATACCCATGATTTCAAATGATATAATTCTTAGTATTGATTGGATATCAGATGAGGATGTAAAAATTTATTGTATGAAGGAGGACACAATTTTTTATGACGATAAAGAGTACCTTATATTTAGAGAAGAAATATCACCACCATGTTCTTATCTAGATCAACCCCTAGTAGATCTACTAAATTTATTTATTGGGGAAGAAGATAAATAAATAAATATGTATGAGGAAAAGACAGTTCAAAATAGAGGACATAGTTATTTTGCAAGAATATATTGATGTGTTTCTAGAGGATTTACCTGTATATCCTCGAGAAAGATAAATTGAGTTTCCCATTGATTTAATTCCTTATTCAAGGACCTGATCAAAGAACCCATATAGAATGGCCACTGTAGAATTAGTGGAACTAAATAACAACTAGAAGAATTATGAAATAATCGATTTATTTTCTCTAGTGTTTTTTATGGGGATCCCTTGCGCTATTCGATAAGAAGATTGATTGATCTATGTGGTTCTGTATTGACTATATGAATATCAATGCTATAAAAATAAAGAACAAGTATCCCCTAACTTGTATTGATGATTTATTTGACTAACTCCATGGACCACAATATTTTTGAAATACTGACCCTCGATCTGGATATCATCAGTTGTGTGTGAATAAGGAAGACATTCCAAAAACAGTATTTCAAAATAGGTATGGGAATTACAAATTTACAATAATGCTTTTGGATTTAATAATTCACCCATTTTCTTCATTGATCGAATGAATAGTGTTTTCATGGAATATTTTGATGAATTTGATGTGGTATTTATTGATGATATTTTGTTATACTTAAAATGCTATGAGGATTACGAAAGTAACTTGTACATTATCTAATGGACTCTTAGAAGAAATTAATTATATGGTAAATTTAGCATGTGTGAATTTAGGCTTCAAGAGATTTCTTTTCTTGGCCATATAGTCACAGAGTATGGAATCTATGTTGATCATTCAAAGACCAAGATAGTCCATGAATGGCCAGAAATGATGAGTATAACTGAGGTTCACAATATTTTTTGTTTATAAAATTATTATCGGCATTTTTCCATAATTTTTCTTTGTTGGATAACCCATTAACCAAGATCACACGTAAAGGGGTTAAATTTGTTTGGACAAAAAAGTTTAAAGAATGTTCTGAAGAACTAAATATAAAATTAGTCAATGATATTATTTTAAATATACCATCAGGGAATGATAGGTTTGTTATTTATAGTGATGCATCAATGAAAGGACTGTGTTTGTGTCCTTATACAGAATGACAGAGTTATTGCATATGCATCACGACGGCTAAAAATTCATGAACAAAACTATCATACTAATGATCTAGAGTTAGTAGCTATAATAATTACTCTACAAATATGGATACACTATGAATATTTTGAAAAATGTAAGAGTTATACAAATCAAAAGATTTTGAAGTATATTTTCTCACAAAAAGAACTCTACATGAGGACAAGTCGATGGCTTGAGCTACTCAAGGATTATGTTTGAACTGTACACTACCGATCAGGGAAGGAAAATAAGATGGAAGATTCATTGAGTAGAATGGATCATGGAGTTTTGAACAAGATGAGAATTGAAAGGGATCTTATTTTCATGGATATAGTAAATATGGACATGGGAATAACCTTCGATGGTGAAACATCAATGCAGTTTCAAATAGTTGATAAACCATCCTTACAAGAAAGGATAATGAGTTCTCAAACTGATGATAAGGAGTTTCAAAAGAAGATTAAATCTATGAATGATGGGAGATTGAGTAACATTATATATGATCATGTGATTTTGAAATTTGGTAAGAGCCTTTGTTTTCCCGATTTACATCATCTAAATAGGGAATTGTTGGATGATTCTCAGAGCTCTAATTTCTCTATACAACCTGGTAGCACTATGATTAATAGAGATTTTATGGAAGATTTTTCATTGGTCAAAATGAGGAGGGAAATTTCTTATTTTGTGTCAATAGGTATAGTTTTTTAACAAATGAATGCTAGAAGGAAACATCAAGGAGGAGTCATTCAATGTCTTCCCATACTTGAGTGGAAATGGGATAATATTACGACGGACTATGCCATGGGGCTAACTAAGACTCCTAAAAGAAATGATGCAATATGGGTCATTGTTGATCACCATAAAAATTCAGCACATTTTATTAATATAAGAGATGATTTACCCCTTGAACATCTAGAAATACTATATATTAACGAAGTTGTAAGACTCCATGTTGTACCTATATCAATTGTTTCTAATCGTGTTCCATATTTTACATCATGATTCTGGAAATGTATTCAGAAGGCCCTAGTTACTGAACATCATTTGAGCACTACCTAACACCATCAAACTGATAGAAAATCATAACGGATGATTCAATTCTTCTAATACATGTTTAGAACTTTCTCACATGACAGTCTAGATATATGAGATCTATATTTACCTTGGGTAGAATTTTCCTATAATAATAGCTTCCATTCAAATTTTCAGATGGCACCATATGAAGCATTATATAGAAAAATATTTCACACTCCAACTTGTTGGGATGATTTTGGTGAAATAAATCACAAAGAAGAACATGTTTTGGAAACAATGGAAAAGGTAAAGGTTATCCAAAACCGCATCAAAGCATCCCAAAGTAGGAAAAATAGCTATGTCCAAAACCGAACCAAGGATTTTGAATTTCAAGTTGGAGACCGTGTTTCCATGAAGATATCTCCATAGAAGGGTGTTATATGTTTCGTTAAGAAGGGTATATTCAGTCATGGATACCTCAGACATTTCGAAATTCTAGAATGGATTGGGGCTGTAGCATACTATTTTGCAATACCGCCATGTCTCTCCAAACATCAAGATGTTTTCCACGTATCACTGTTGAGAAAATACATGCATGAACCAATGCATGTACTAACCTATGAGGAAATTGAACTAGAACATAATCTATCTTATTGTGAAGAGCCTATCAAAATTCTACATACCAGAGAACAAGTGGTAAGAAACCAGAAGACTCATTTGTTAAATGTTCTACCGAGAAATTATAAGATGGATGAGGAAACTTGAGAACCTAAGGATCATATGATGAAGAACCAACCTAATCATTTTATGCTGTAATTTTCTAGAAATATCGAGGTCAAAATTATTTTAAGGACCGGAGAATGTAACACACCAATCTTCTAAGGTACGTTTCGCTAGGAATAATGAAATAACTTTCGTAGTACGTAACTTCAAGAATCTACCACACCACAACCTATCAATCTTGTTGTTATGAATACTAATACCCACTTTTTGAAATATTATAAATTGTATTTTTCAATATGGAATTCATTTTGTAATTCTGAATATCGAAATTAGATTAGTGTGAATTTTTGTTATTTTTCTGAAAACATTCAAGTTTTAATGAATATTGAAAAACCCATTGTTATTGGTTAAAAAGGAAATTTTATTAAAATTATTATTTAAATTATTTAAATTTATTTTAGGTTAAAATAGATACATAATACCAATATTTGTTCAATTCAATTCATTCTAATTATTTTATAATATGTTTAAATATATAAAAATTTTATGGAACTTTCTACCGTCTTTTACCCACCTCCTAGGAGCATTTGAAAATTTGAATTAAACTTATTTTTACCACTTCCAAGAGCTAAATTTCAAAAAACCTTGAGACACAGTTAATATTAGTATGTAAAATGTGGTTCAATAGGATGAAAATAATTTTTGGTGAATAGTATCTTTTGACTGTTATTTACCACGGTTAAAAGTAAATAGGGTAATTAAGGGTAAAAATGATATCAAAATTACCCTAACACATGTATTAATTCTATTGGATAAATGTAATTTGACCATAAAAACCTTAGGAATAAAATATGATCCTCATTGGTCCACTTGGATTAGATAAGGACATTTATTATTATTTTATTTAATGGTGATTGAAAAGAGTTAAATTCAATGTTTACTAACTAAACCATTTTTAATATATGGTTACAAACAATATAAATTCAACTATAATATTAATTAGAATTCAAAAACGATTTCAAACACAATGGTATTTTATATATAATTTTTAGACATTAAATAATTTACTTTGTTTATGACACAATGATGATTCATTAATTACCTTATTTAAGATTGATTAAAAAATCGATATTATAAATATCCAAATAAATTTAATTTGATAATTTTTAGGAATTACACTAATTTTCTTGTTTAATATGACATTTTATGGTTGATTAAATATGTTTTTCGAATTAATGATGTTGTTATGATTTTCACAAAAATAAAATACTAAATAGTTTCAAAATTGACATAATTGAGTTTTTGAATCAAATACTATATTATTAATAGATATAATATTCTTAAAAATATAAGGATATTCCTAAATACATATATAAAGTTTCATATATTAATAATGAACAACTTGGGGATATATTTGATGTTCATTGTAAGTTTATTAAAAATATAATATAAAAATACTAAAAGACAAGTTAAATGAAAATATATTTCACTAATAATTTAAGTCAAAATATAATGTTAATATGGTGAACTAAACCTCTCTAAAACCAATAAGATGATTGATTTTATACCAATACCCACATCATCCGCTAAATAAATCATTTTGGTGCAATTGGAAACCGAAAATTATTTTATTATAAAATAATGTTCCATGCATTCCCTTAAATGACATTAACCCAACTTATAGAAGGGATCTTATCCATCTCTTAATATCACACCACTAAATATGTTTGGATCGGCCAAACCCTGAAAAAATATACTCCCAACATTCCTCTATTAATTTTAGTGGATCTCTTTTTTCCCTAATGACATACTAAGGGTCCCTTTTCATCAAATCAAAAGAATAAACTCGAAGAAGGGGTAAATATTTCATCACCTCTTTTATGTTATTTTCTTCTTACATTTCATATTCATTGTGGTTTCAATTATAAAATATTAAATCATGTATCTTATATATATTTTTATTTTATTATAAAAATGGTACATCCTTATTCATTATTCTAGCAATCATTTTAATGACAAAGTCACCATATGTGCGTACGTACGGCATACTGTCTCCACGTCGTGGTGTAATTTGTTATTCAAACACTTCATTATTGGGATGGGTATAAAAATTAGTATAACTAATTTAATTAATAATTATAAGATTTTAATTATTTTTTATAAATGATATACCATCCAATTTCATATGATCTCACAATCAATATAATGATATTGTCACTTGTGCGTACGTAAGGATTACCATCTCCACGAACACAATGTGATTCATTCCCCATCGTAATCATTCAGGTATAATTATCATTTTATGATTAAAAATAATTTTAATGAACATAATATAATTATGTATATGAATCAAATACACCCTATCCCTATCAAACATGGCTTACTTAACCAAGCATATAATGGAGAATGAATCAGTTAACACCCGAAATGTTGATACTACTAAAATATTATTAAAAAATAATTATACGAGGATCATATATGATATAATTTTAATCTATATAGTTTGTGTATAATTTAATAACAATTTTTCAACTATTATAAAGAAGGTTAACATACCATAGACTAATGAAATGTACAAGGTAAGGGTTAATTTAACAATCTCTTTATTAAACGAGGTAGTTATTACATAAGTATCTACAGGGACATATTTATCATCCATTTTCATGTTTAATAAAAGAGTTTTCAATGGGATTATTTTTAAGTCACTATTTACAAAAAAATCATTTTAAATGGATTAAATATTTATTTTTCTAAATCATTCTCATTAATGTCCATGTTTTCAAAATATTTTTTAATGATTTATTAATATGGACATGAATGTTTTTAAAATGATAACTCCTTTCAAAAGTTTCAAATTGGTACGGGACACATTAATTCAACAATTTATTTAAATTTATTCCTTTATAAATTGTGCGACTTATAAACTTTTTAATTAAAAATTTATATTTCTCCCAATGTGTTTTTCAAATCATTTTCATCTATTTCAACTTCATTTGATGGATTTTAAACATGATTGGACTTGATTTATTATGATACAAATCGTCCATATTTATTGAAGGTTTTGTGATATGTTTGAATATAGATGCATTTTTTATACCATTCATGGTTTATGGGAAATTTATTGACATTTCATATGCTAGTTTTAAAAATAATCATTATTTTATGTTTAATCATTTTTATATGGGGAATGCATTAGACATATTTAGTGATAGGGGGAGCCCGCTATAGCACCTAGTTTCATCGGTAGGTCTCATGAGACAAAATTGTGTCTTGTCACAAGGCTTTCACAAAATCATATTTGTAGTCCTGGAACAAAGCCTTGGCTTTCTGGCTATGAAATATCGCATTATGCATTTCATCATTGTGAAAGTGGCTATTGATATTTCATGTGATTATTTGACTAGTTGAATTTCCATGGGATTAGGTAAATGGAATTATTTGATTTTATAATTTCCATATTATGCTGAATTTTAATCTTAAAATGATTTTGTTTTAGTATTATACATTGCCTTAAATGTTCATTCTTATTTATGAACGTTTTTTCTATATTGTTATCCTTACTGAGCATCTGAGCTCACCCATTTCTATGTTATATGTTTCCTAGGATGTGTAAATGTATTTTATGGATGAATTAAAAGGATAGGCTAAGTATATAAGTGTGTTCCAAAGGGAAAAAATGATGTTGAAGTTTCTATTTCATGATATAACGTAATACTTATTAATTTATCTAGAACTTCCAAGGCTACTAAACTAATCAGTCTATCAGGACATGATTCTTTGTATCATGAAATTGTTATGTAATAATGCACCGACTTTAGGTAACTTGGGTCGGGGCATCCCAAGTATCACCATGTGGTAAATAATTTAATAACTCAAATTCTTTTCCATGGATTATATTACTACTTCATAGTATTTTATATCGTTATATTATATGTGTAATGAATTTTTATTACATTTCATTGTATTTCAATTTATATTATGTGGATTTAAAGTTCATATATATTATTTTTTCTTGAGATGATTCTCACTTGAATGTTATGGTAATTATATGGGAATATTTAACAATCAATTTCTAATTGATATATTTTATTTATAAATTTCATTAAAATGAAATTATTTTATCAATGTTAAATAAAACTATTCCATTTTATCCTCATCTAGTTATTCATGATATTTTCAAGTTATATTACTATTTTTCACTCATTAGTACTTAAAATAAATGAGTAAATGTTTTCCATAAAATATGACTTTATTTCTCTCTTCCATTGATAAACCCTTTTCATCAAAATACCTGTAAAAAAACTATTTTAGATTTTTAAAAATTATTTATTAAATACCTTTTTACTCATGATTTACTTTATACAATAAAATAATCCAATATTCATGTATTTATCCGATATAAGGAATATTTTTATTTTATAAAAATATTCAATGGAAGATTTATTTTAATTTATTTAGAATGTCTGGAATTTCATTTTTTTCATGGGAAATAAATGTTTTCAGACATAATTTATATGGTTTAAAAGTTTTTTTCAATGAAACATATTTTCAATTTTTTTAAAAATTTTAGATTTTAAAACTATTTCCAAACAATATAATTTTATCTCCCAGAAGTATTTTTAATGTAATTTATATTTCCCATAAATAGTCTATATTTTTATGATGGATATGTATATTTATTAAATGTTATATTATTTTTAGATATTTATTTGTAAATTTAACTTTATTTGTCTATATGTGGAAATACTGATAAAATAGTATCCTTGACTCAATTTGGATATTTTATGATAATGAACATTATTCGTGATTTAAATATATTACTTGATATATGATCACTAAATTGGACATCAGTGAAGGGTTAATAAAAGAATTATATATCCCAGTGATGCATCAATAGTCTCATTAAATGAAATAGTAAGATGTAATTGAATGGTATTCTACTAATATTAATAAACCATCTTATTAAGGGTCATTATGGTAGATCAATCATGTTCATGGAAGCATGAAATATAATAATTTTGAATTTACATCATCAAGAATTTTTTTATTGTTATCCATGAGATTTTCATAATTATATTATCTATAAGTGTACTTAATTATCTTTTTTTGGGAAATTTGAATTTTTTTAGTTATTTAACATATTATATTATTTTTTATTTATCCATTCATGATTGTCATTTTATTTATAAAATGGAATGTGTGTTTCGTTATTTACAATTTCATATATATTTGTCATTATCAATTAATGGTATTAATGTTATTTGAATTGAATTTATTTCCTTTTACTTACTATTCCATATTGGTTATTTCATATATATTAATGAGAGTCTTGTTATATAAATGGAATGTGTTTCTAGTTATTTACCATTTATGATGATAATTTATTATATAATCATGCTTTTCAGGTTATTTATTAAATGGAATGTGGGTTTAGATTTTTACTTTTTCTAATTTATTAATTTATATTGAATATTATCCATTCACTCATGAAAGGTATTGCTCTATATAACTATTACTGGGAATTTTTTCTCACCCTTATTTTGTTCTATTCATTTAAATCCATGATGTGAACTATGATTGATATGAAGGGATATTCTATATTTAAAAACATTTTTCTAAAAATAATAATTTATATTGTTATTTTTTATTGTAATATAGGAATAATGTTTGTATCTTGTTTACTAAGATTACTCAACTATTTTCCACTTCGGGATACAATTACATTTATCTTATGCCATCACAATAATTTAGACTCCAGATCAATGCTACTAGGTCCTAGGTCATTAAAATAAAATAATTATTTATAGTATATAAGAATAATATTAATATATTTTGACCACAAATGTTTACAAATAGAGTATTATCTGCAAATCAATCTCATAATCATATGAAACACCTATATTTAATCATTAAACTATATCCTTTTCATCATTTATCCACAGTGGATAAATTATTTTGGTAAAGGAATTCTTACTCAAAGTAATTCTAAATTGAAATTTACTATTTTTCCACCATAATAATTATGAAAATTAGCTAATGGGAGTGTTTTTACATTTCAAACAAGGGCTACAATAAATTTAAATTAGAATAATGGTTGTTGTGTTTTGATTAGAAAATGAACCTTTTATATCAACTGCAATGGTTAAGTAATATATACAAATAATTTTAGTCTCATATACACCTACTTTGTATTGGATGAATCAATTATATGTGACATAAATGTTATTATTAATAGGTTGAAGCATCAACATTATATTTTATTATTTAATAATTATTCATACTAGATGGAAGAGATTGGAAAACTTTTGAATAATTTAACATGTTATTTGGTCGATATATTACAAGTCCTATTATAAAAAATTATCCAATTTTATGATATTATATTTCCATAACCATATTTTACTCAAATAAGATTTATCTCTACCTTAGAATGGACAATTTTGACCATTGATATGAATTTTTGATGGCATTATGTTATATTAAATCTCATATATATATAATGATGAAATATTCCTTTTAAAAATTTTATTGTATATTAATCATTCATTTATTTTAAATGATATCCTCCTTCACATAATATACATATTCTAATAAAATTTTGTTCAATTAAATTAATAGAAATAACACTTGAAATTTATGATTTAATGATATATTCAATTTCATGGACACTATATATATTTCTCTTTTGTCCCATTCAATGAAATTAATAGTTTCAACATTAATCTTGATAATATTCTGTATGTATTTTTTTTGAAATTCACATGACTACAACTATATTTATGCATGTACCTTAATTTTATTTAGTTGATATTATGAATTTCTACCAAATAATTTAAATTTGATTGTTCTGGTATATAGAAATTCATGAGTATATAATTATTTTCGAAAAAAAACTTTTTTACCGTGATTTTTCAAAATTTATTTTTCTAATAGCTAGAAATTTTTTTACAATTTTTTTTAAATAAATGTGGACTTATGTGATTTAAAAAACATTTAATTTTACATTTACCACATATTAACAATTAATTATAAGAGATTTCTCTCTTTTGAATAATTTTTTTTTGATTTAAAATATGTATTTACAAATTTCTAAATTAATCACAACTTATTTCTATGAGGTCTCAACTACCAATTTAATAATTAAAAGTTTTCCTTTGTGGAAGTGAAATATGAAATACTTTTTTCAGAATTCCATTTTCAGAAGTAATATTTATGCCTAAATTTGTATAATAACTTATTCATAAAGAATGGTATTTCTTGTCAAACACTAATTTTTTAATACATCAAATATATAATTTTGGATGTTATGGTATTGAAATTAGGAAGTTACTACATAGAAAAATGATATTATTTCATTAATTTTTTATAAATTTTCTCAATAAATATCATATATCTAGTAAATTATTCAAAACATGGATAGATATATTTATTATATTATTTAGAAATATATTATTTATATGAATATATTTAAATATATCCATCATATAAATCAAGGTAATTATCATTTAAATTTATTAAGGAAAGAGATTCAACAAATACACTTTCATTGAAACATTAAATATTCTTCTGAATTCACACCAAAAATACTATATGGTTAATAAACGTACTATAAGTTAAATAATTTAACGTTTACCATGTCTTTTTGTTTACATACACTATAAGGTAAATTATCATACTATAACAAGCCAAACAAACCCCATGTGGTTTATTATTAATATATATATCCTTACGTAAGTCATTTGGCTGACCCTTGGATTTTTATAAATAAAATAACAATTAATAATACAGTATTTGTTTAAAAAACATTTTTATGTCTATTTTGACACTATTTGTTACTTGATTTTTTTGAAAATCATAACAGCATGATTATTTCGATCAATGTTTATTAAATAAATACTAACATGTCATACTAACCTAGAAAATTAGTGGAATTCTTAAAAAGTCTAAAATTACATTTATTTGGGTATTTATAACATCAATTATGTTAATTTTTCATTAATAAGGTAATTACTTCATCATCATTGTGTCATCGTTAAATTAAATTATTTAATGTCTAAAAATTATAAATAAAATACCATTATGTAGTAAATCTGTTTATCTTTCAAATGAATATTTATAGAGTAATTTATCTTATTAATAACCTTATATTAAAAATGTTATAGTTATTAAATGTTTATTTTTAACTATTTTAATTATTATTTAAATAAAATAATAATAAATGTCGTAATCTAATCCACGTTGACCTAAAAGGTAATATTTTATTTCTATGGTTGTATTTGGTCGAATTACACTTATCTAATAGAATTAGGTCATGTTTTAGGGTAATAATAATATCATTTTTACCCTTAATTTCCCTATTTACATTTAACCGTGAAAATAAAAGTAAAAAGTTACTAGTAAAAAAATTATTTTAATCTTATTGAACCAATTTTACAGCTTGATATTAATCATGTCTCTCAGATTTTCTAAATTCCACTCACAGAAGCGGTAAAATTAAGTTTTATGTAAATTTGCAAATTCTCCTAGGAGGTGGGTAAAAGACGGTTAAAAGTTCAATAAAATTTTTATATATCTAAAATTTTTATAAAATGACTCCAATTAATTACATTGAACTTATATAGGTATTATGTATCAATTTTTACCTAAAATAAATTTAAATAAAAAGTAAGTTTTTAAATAGTAACCCATTGTTTTCATTATTCATCAAAAATTGAATGTTTTTAGAAAAATACCAAAAATTGATCCTAGGATAATTTCTATATTCCGAATCCAAAAATGAAGTCCATTTTGAAAAATAAAATTTCAAAAATTTGGTATTATTATTCATAACGGCTAGTTTGTATAACATATCTTTTTTTAGTGAAACTCGGTATTGTGTACAACAAACGCTATCGTGGAAGGTCGTGATTGCGTGTAATAAAAGTTAAGTCAAGGATGCATGTAGTACAAGCTCCTTTTGGTGTAGCGTACAACACAAGACATCAATTAAATTAAAAATAATATTTTTCACAAAATCTCCGGGTGTTACACATCGCGTCCAGAAAGGCCCTTGGAAATGAACCCACAACCGATGGGCGATAAGGGTGCATCAACTACCGTTGTACTACATGAAGTCTCTAGTTAGTATGACTTATTAAAATTAGTTAAATGATTTTATGTGTTAATGATATTTTTATTTTGGTAATTTATGTTTTATATAATGGATATCCTCCGTATAGAATACTTATTTAGTGATTAAGTGATAAATGTTATATTAGTATAAATTCCCTCTTTTGGAAACCATATATGACTAAAAAAATAAAATACTATGGGGTTTAATTTGAAGAGTAATGGTTAAATTTTATTTTGGAAGAAAATATGTTTTTATTACAGACATATAAAGTATTGGGTTATTTATTGTAATGATTATCCTATCAGGGAGATTATGTGATTATGTGAATTACATTTAAATTTTAAATTTTAAGAGTATCCAATCATTTTTGTAGATAAATGTTACGATTTATCATCGAATACTAGGTTATAAAATCCAATTTAATTTTGGGATTTATTTTTTGTTTGTATTATTTTAAATAATTTTATGTAATATTATTTATTGAATTTTTTAAGATCTTTTGTTATTTTTAGTTGAAATTTTTAGATTATGTGCCTTGTTTTTTTTAATGGTTTTTTTGGGGGGTTATATTATTTTTTTCTAACCGTTTGGGTTTTGGGATAATTTCTAATGTCATGTTAAATATGTAGTTAATCTATTTTGGATTATGATATTATCCCTAAGATTATTATTGGGATCAAGGTGTGACCACGAAAATTTAAATACTCATTTTTTGAGAAATGATGAGTATGTGGTAGAAATTTATTGAAGGATGAAATTATACATGACAAGTAAGTATGTTTCATTATGTTCATATTCTATGTAGTAAAATAATTCCTAAATTTTTTAAAATGGTTGTAAAAAAATCCATTTACTTTTCCTAATGGGAAATCAATGACCGTTTGACCAATAATAAGTTTGTTGTTTTCAGGTTGATAACTTTCTCCTAATCATTTATTATATCACTCTCCATCAGAACAAGATTATTAGTTTTTCACCAATATACATATTTTCCTATATGGAATCCCAATATTTGTTATCTCAGGTGACCTTTGTAAATCTCTTTGATTATTTTAACGTGCTAGTTTTATTGACTTTTTTTCTATGGTGAGATTTTCAATGATGTTGTTGAGCTAAATTTTAAAATTGCGAGGACACAGTTTCCAAAAGAGGGGAATGATATAAAATACCTTGTATTTATAAAATAATAATTTTCCATATCTATTTATATTTATTTAGAAGATATTAATTTTATATTAGAGGGGATTATTTTTTCTGATAGCTTACTCCACACACAACAATAGGTTTCTCCAAAATCATACGTTGCAGAAATCACAATGTTATAAAGACAATTATTAAAGTAATATATTATTATTATAAATTTCAGTTAATTCCAAGCCATTATATTGGTAGGAATGAATATATTTAACTATATAATTATATTTCATATTTTATAAATATTTTTACTTTTATAATGTGCATTTTAGGAACTTAAAATGAGAATGTATCATATTTTAAGCATATTATACTCTAATATTTTTTAAATGTTATTGTAAATAATTTTTTTGTAGAACCCTTTTTAAAAATCATTAATTGGTCGTTTATATATTCTATTTGATAAAATAAATTTTTTATTTTTTAAATGGGACATCAAAATATACTTCAGTTATATTTTTTGTATTTTTCTGATGAAATCGATATTTTTATGAATAGTGAAAAATACTGTATTTTTATTCAAAACTGTTGTTTCATATATTTTATTTATATAGGTATATTTTTTTAATAGGTTTAGAAAAATGTTTATTGAATGTAATTATACATTTATATTGGGCAAACAAATATGGGAATCTATTAATAGTTTTTACATCTTAAAATCCCGCTATACGGTTTTTATAAAGGGAATGAATTTTAAATTAATATACACCAATTATGTGTTTTGAAATTGGAAAAATGGATTCCATATTTGGAATCCGATGGTCCACATTTTGTAAATATTTACCTTTTATTTTTTGAATTTATGAATAAAAACATTGTTAATTTTTATTTACAACAATTAAAGGTAAATTTGGTAAATTTGGGTAACAAAAAATATGATAAAGATGATAATATTACCCTAAACCCTATGAAAATCTTATTTTATGATTAATAGTCGACCCATATCATGTAATGTTAAAAGTTTTCATTTAATGTACTTTTAGCCCTGAAAGTGGTGTAATTATTATTAACACAAAAGAGAAATACAACATGACACTTCCATATCTCATATAAGTATAATAATTTTAATATAGAGGTAAAATGGATGAAACACCAAAAATAATTAGTATCTATAAATATAATTAAATTATCTACATAATGTGAATTTATTTTGAAATTTTAGTAATTAAATAATTACCTTAAATGTTGACATAGCAGAAATATAGTTATTATTTTATAAATAGAAATATCAAATAAATAATATTAAAAATAATTAAATAAATAATATAATACATAATTTATATCATCCACAAGTATTCGTGATTACTACTACATGTTTTTATTGAGTTAATGTATTTATTTCGATGTAATCAGGTTATAATGAATTTTTTCGAAGGTTATGTAAGAATAGCATCAAAATTAAAATAATTAATAACATAAAATATTAAATAGTTTATTAACTGTTTTAGAGTTCCCAAAAATCTAATTTTTGACAAAATGGTCATGATAAGTCCAAATATGTCAGAAATTTCACTTTTTGGGGTTTTTGACATATTATGGTAATTAAATTAACTGAAAACTTTTAAATAATAAAATATCATGAGTTTATTAAAATGGGTAAAAGAAAGGATAAACCAAAAATATAATTGTTAAAAAATATTCAAATCATGTCTAACATTAATTGTATGATAGCGTTACAACCCAACATCCTATTATATTTGAAATAAAAGAGTTTTGGACCATTAAAATTGAAAATAAATTAATAATAAATTCATATTTAAAAACACGAGTAATCCAAATTATACTCAAATAATCTCATTGAATCCCTCCATTTCATGAAGAATGCATACCGTGGGAAAAAGGAAAATCAAGAATGGATTTTCACTCAAAACAATAGATGTTACCCGATTTAGGGGTAACATCTTCTATCATGTTCATTTCCATTATTTTCCATTTAAACATCCTATGATCATCATATTCTATGATTAAATAACAAAAAAATTATACTCAATGTACTGTTTTATTGTTATTTTAAAGATTATAATTACACTTACACTCATAGACATCTAATTGATATTAATATACTATTTCTGTATACAACGAACTACAACCTCACAAAACGATGGTTGTTCAATTTTCTCCAACCAACTATCAGGGTGTCCATTGTGATAAAACTATATTTATATATGATATATATTATATTTATTTATTGACTATTAATCTGTGATATTTATTTACAACATAAGTTTATTATTTCAATAATTTGTAAATACTTTAATATAATTGTAGTAATTGTGGACTACCACCCCCAGAAAGTTATATGACTTGTTCATTACATACATGGAACGTATCAAAGATTGATTTAATGAATTATGAAACATTTATGACATAAATATTACTATAAATACAATATACCTCTCTATCATTTACCTTTCATTCTATTAATATGGAAATGAAATAAACGTAGAGTTCATGCATACGAATGACCTACCGTCTTCATGAACAGTGCATTTCATTTCTTATCAAATTTTACTTTAAACTATTAAAAAACATATATAATAGAAATATATGATATTTAAATCTGGTATAATATTCTTTTGATAAAGTAATTATGAAAATATGGATAATTTGCATCAAAATAAGTTCATTTATAAGTCATTTGCTGAAAATCGATAAAACGTACGATAGGAACTCAAATAATTAAATAATTGGAATAACATGGTAATAAGTGATATGGAGGGAATAATAAACATTAAAAAGGATCTAAATAATGTCAAAATTAAACTAATAATATTATTCAATATATTAAAGAAGGAACAGGACAAGTCGGATTCAAGGTAAGGGAATTTCTAAACTCAATTTACACTCATTGGGTTTTATGTATACTTCATTGATTATATTATGAAAATATTATATTTGGAATCACTATTTATTTATTTATGTTTTAATTTACACTTGAATTTTATTGGATATACTTATTCAACACAGAAATCTCCCCATTTATTAATTCTTACATCATTTATATGAACTTTGTAAGGGAACTTCTTAACACGATTTCCATTCTTGGGGTTAATCAACAACTTCTTAATTATATAGTTATATGATTATGTGAGAAATAACATTTTAGATCCTATATTTGATTTATACTTGTTTTATGTTTATTTATATTGAATACTCATAGTTAATCTATTTTATTAACAAAATGATCACTACAAGGGAAATCTTAACTCAATCTCAATTCATTGGGTAAAATAACCATGGCATGGGTTTTCCCCTAAATAGGTGTGAATTACCTCTTATTGTTTTATATTTAATATTAAATAATATTGGGTGTATTTATATTTTTTCACATAATTATGTTGTTGATTTATCTTAAATCTAAGGATGCAATATTTGAAAGGGACTACGTCTCAATATTCATTCATTATGGAATATCATAATGATGTACAAATTTACAATACTATAATGTGTATATAAAACCCTTATGGCATTTCATATCAATAATTTTTGTATTCTCGTCATATTTAATGTTTTTTTGTTTTTATTCTTGAAATATATTTATTTTAGTGTTTCTCAAGTGTTATACGACTCTTTAACTAAAACCTAATTTAAAATATTTTCAAGAATAAATATTATAAATATTTCATATTTATATCTATATTTTCAAAATGGATTTATTGATTTATTTATTTGGACATGAATATTTTAAAATGTTAATTCCATTAAATGTTTCAATGTGGTATGGGAACTTTTTTAAATATCTTATTTTTAATTGTTTTAAATGTGTTTTTTTAAATATAATTAACTATTTCAATATCATGAAATGATATCATCTAAATGAAAATGTAGAAATATGATTTTAATTTTATAATGCTATTACGTATAATGATAATGTTCTGGTTCATAGGAATAATATATATATTTAAATCTGTGGTTCCATAAAAAAAATGAGGGTGGTTGAGCTCACGATAGCTCTCGAATGAATTGGGTAATGTGACAAAGGTAAATTATAATGTATCTCTCAAAAGATATAGGTAATATACAATGATGGGTATTCCAAACGTATCCATCATGGTTACTACCTATGTAGCTAAGAAAGATACAATATATGTTTGAAATGGATGCAAAAAGATACATTTATGTTTTAATATTTATATAGTGTGTTGTAGGAATATTAAGGCCACAATATGTAAGCTATGTAGTAAATGTTTTATGGGTGAAAAGTATGATTTTGTGAAAATGTTTTAACGGGTTTTAAATATTCATGGACTAATATTTTATTCCTTATTTTATATTAATTACGGGGATTTTTATTTTCATACAAAGTTTTTTAAATATTATTTCATTGGTTATAAGGAATGATGAGGGAAAGGAATAATTAAAGAATATTTTCATCTATATCATAATTCATAATTTTTTAATGAGATTTACTATTATGAAAAAGTTGGACAGAGTAGAAGCGTATGCTTTGTTATTTTTGAGATGTAATGTAATAGTTAGGACGCAATTATCTAAAACTCTAAACCTGGAATGATCTTTAATGTGAAATAAAGTAAATTCTTTATCAAATATCCCGATTTTTTATGGTTTATGTTTTGGGCCTTAATGTTGGTATCATATGTCATTTTAGTAAACATTAAGAATTTGGTGTCTTGGATAAAAACATTGTAAGTCTCTATGTATATTATTTAAATTAAATCCTTGTTTTATAAATTTTTCATATCGAGTAATGTCAGTTACAAATGGAAGGAGTAGGATCCTAAAAAACATTCATATATATTTTTGATGAATTTCTTGCAATAATTATTTCAAATTCATGTTCATATGCTTGTGCAATTTTTTCTAACATATAATTCACTTGCAACTAGTTTTTTGAGATCTCAAACACCTCCATTATACCTCAATACCATCATGTATCATGGGTTTCATTTATTAAAATTCTACTTTATGAATATTTTTATATTTTTAGGTATAGTAAATATTATCTAGGCATTTTAAAATATTTTACCTGAACACAATATTTTGAGGCATATTATGATTTTGAAAAATAAATTTAAGAAGGATAACCATGTAAAACCTATTTATATTTTTATTAAATATATATTTTCACAACATAAATATGTATTTTAAAAGTAACATTGATTGAACGTTTCAAGTCAAAAAAAATTCATCTATTTTATGAAAATCACGTTTTATCAAATGTTCAGAATTTATATGACATACATAATTATTTTACAAAACTATTTTTCTATGAACAACCATATGACCCATGTTGTACACTGTGTATTTGGAAAATGGGTGTAAATTATTTTGAAGGATATCTAAATAATTATTTCAATGTATAAACCTAATATCAATGTGGACAAGATGCTGATGAAACTACGTGGACAACATGATCAAGGTATGATTTTATTTCATTGGGAAATATGATTTATTTATCATATAGAGGTGAATCAATATCAATATATTTAATATTTCATGAATTAATATCTTTAGTTCATTATGAGTAGGGATTAAAATGAAAAAAATGAAATACATTGAGGTTAAAACATGTTGGGGTTATTTTGAAGTTTCCTAAAAAGTTGAAACCCACAAGATGGTTGTCAACCCAACACTTCTGGAAAGGCTACAGTAATCAAACACAAATCTGAAGGGAAACATGGGTGCAAAACCTACCACTATCCTACACGAGGTCCCTAGTTATTATGACTTATTATCAATATATAAATTGTTTTTATGGATTAAGAATAAGTTTTTTTTACAGAAAATATGTTTCATAAAAGTAATATCCTTAGTATAGGAAAACAATTTTGTAAATAAATGATAAATGTTATTTTGTATGAAATTCGCTCTTTTGGGAACACTATATCCCTTAAAAAAGTAGAATACCATTTGGTTGCATTCGAAGAGTAATGGTTGAATATTATTTTGGACGAATATATGTTTTTATTGTGGAAATATGGATATTAAAATTATTTATATAAATGATTATCTTATCATGTGAAATATGTGATTTGGTTAATTACTTTTCAGTATGAATGCATAAGAGTGGTCGATGTAACTTAAAGATAAATGTGATGATTTATCATCGAAGATGATGTGATTAAATCCTACTAAATTTTGGATTTCAATTTTAGTTTTTATTATTTTAAAGAAATTTCAGGGAAATTTTTTATTTAATGGACGTTCCTGAAATTTTCATATTGTTCGTTGAATTTTGGAGATTAAGAGTATTATTTCATCTTATAAAGTATTATTCTCTTTTTGTGGATCATCATATTTTTTACAAACCATTTTGGTTTTGGGTTGATTATTAAAGGCATTGGAAGTATATTTAATATTTTATATATTATGATATTATCTGCAAGATGGTTCTTTCAATTTAGATGTTACTATGTCATATTTAATACTAATTTTTTTTGAGAAATTATGTGTTTGTGGTAGACATTTATTAAAGGTTGGATCTCTACATGACAAATATGTTTGTTTCAATAAGTTATTATTATTAGTAGTAAAATAATTTTTCATTTCTTTGAAAAGGACCTTAAAACAAAATCATTTTACATTTACTCTCCTACTATGGAATTAGCTACCATTTAAACAATCATAAGTTTGTGGTTTTTTGGTTGTTAATTTTCTCCTAATCATGTTTTCTATCACTCCCCATTAGAAAAAGATGGTTAGTTGTTCTTCTATATAAATGTTTTACTACATGGAATCCTAGTATGTGTCATATTGGCTAACCTTTGAACTTATCTTTCATTATTTTAACATGGTAGTTTTAGTTAGTCTTTTTCTGATGCAGGATATTCAATGATGTTACCGAGATAAATTAAAAAATTATGAGGAAGGAATTTCCAAAATAAGAGAAATATGTAACATCCCATGTATTTATAAAAAATATTTTTTCAAATCTATTAACACTAATCAATAATTTATTATTTTTCTACTAATGGTTATTATTATTCTTAAAGTGTACTCAACATAGAATAGTGGGTTTTCTGAAATCTTACATTTCACACAACCATGGGTTATACTGAAAAATAATTCAATGATAATATAATTATATTAAATTGTAGTTAACTACAGGCTGTTGTATTAGAAATAATGAACATAATTAAGTATAATATTATTTTAAATATTTGTTAAATATTTCTACATTTATCTAACTAATTGTAGAGGGTTAAAAAGAGAATGAATCTTCATTTATGCATAAATACCTATAAAATTTAAATGGTCATCTTACTGCCTTCTAATGTTGATCCATTTTTAAAAAACATTATCGCCATTTTTATATTATCTATTTTATAAAATATATATTTTATTTATAAGAGGGACAAAAAAATTTATTTCAGCTGAAATTTTGGTATTTTTCAGATAAAATCCACATTTTTATGAATAGTGAATAATACCGCATTTTAATTCAAAACTTCCTTTTCATTTAATTTATTTATATTCATATATTTTAATTATAAATTTTTTTGAATTGTAATGGGAATATTTTTTATTCAATCTATTGTTGGTCATTTATTGTAATTTCTTATTTATATTCGATATAAACACGGGTCAATCTTTGGATTGTTTTTACATATTAAGATCCAATTTTCTTATTTTGATAATGTCAATTAATTTTCAATTATTTTCTTCTATTTCAGTGAGTGGAATATGAAAAATGAACACTATATTTGGAATCACAAGGTCAAAATATTTTAAATAGGTACATTTTATTTTTGGATGTTATGAATAGTAACATTGTTAATTTTGATTTACCATAATTAAATGTAAATCAGGTAAATTAGGGTAACAAAAAATATGATAAGGAGATGAAAATTATCATAACCCATTTCAAAATATAATTGGATGAATACAATTAGACCCTTATCACTTAAGGATCATAAATTATTCATTTATTATATTTTTCTCTAGGAATGTGATGTAATAATTATTAAAACAAAATAAAGCAACAACATGTAACTCTCTCATCTCTTATAATTATAACATTTTTAATGTTTAGATAAAATTAATGAATCATAAAAGTGTAATAGTCTCCAGAAATAAAAATAAATTATTTACAAAATGGTAATTTATTTTTAATTTTAGATATATAATAATTACAATAAATTTTTTAACAAGATTGATATAATATTTATTTTATTAAGTGAAATATAAAATAAATGATATTATAAATATTAAAGGAAATATTATATGACTGAATATATATTATCCAAATTATCATTGGATGATTCTAGCATGTTATGATTGGGTGGATGTGATTTTTTCTATATAATAAAGTTTTTAGAAGTTTTTGCAGAAGTCAAGTATAAATAGTGTCAAAATTGACAAAATTCATAACATAAAATATAATATATATTATTAAATGTTATAAAATTCCAAAAAATCTAATATTTGACCAAATTAATATGATAAGGCCAAATATGTCATAAATGGCACTTTCTAGGACTTTTTACATGTCATGGTTATTAAATTAACCCACATAATTTATATAATAAAATATCATCATAAGATTAAAAAGTGTAAGATAATGCATAAAAAAATATAAGTGTTAATGATATTTAAAAACTTGTCTAATAATAATTTTATAATAGGGATATGAACATAAATTATATTATATTTGAAATCATGTTTTTTGGAAAAATTATAATCTGAAAATAAATTTATAATGAAATAATATTTCAAGACTTTATTTAAGTGCCCCTCGTCCGTCTTATAAAAGGAAACCACCTCTACCAACATTCACATGCATTAAAAGCCCCTTGAATCATTGAAATTGTTTTCTAATAATCTCCCAACATCACTCATTTTCTAATATAATCCTTAAATTTTGAAAAAGAAAATTCATGAATGGATTTTGGCTCAAATCAAAATATGTTACCAAATTTAGAGGTAACGTCTTCTCTCATGTTCCATTACTTTATATTCTTTCTCCACACACTATTCACATCTTATTGTATGATTAAATTAAAAATAGTATCCTCAATATACATCTATGATTTTATGGGATGTATTCCAACTATACTTACTCACACCACAATCTAATGGATATGATCATATTGTTTCTGTGTACGGTGAACAACTGCCTCAAGAAACAATGATTGATCAATTTTCTTCTACATCCTCTTATGGTGGTCATTATGATGGAAAATTATTTATCAATGATATATATTTTATTTATTTTGTCTCTTTTACTCTTTAATTTTTATTTACAACATACTATTACGCTTTCCATAATGTGTGAATGTAATAATTTTATTTAAGGAAGTGTGGACTTCCACCAAATCCAAGTCATATGACTCATTCATGAAATACAAGGAACATATAAATGATATAATTAATGAAATTATGTAACATATATAACATATATATTATAATGGAATTATAATATACCTATGTCTCATTTATTTTTCATTCCATTAATAGGAAAAAGAAATGAAAGTAGTATTTATGCGTATGTACGACCCATCATCTCTATGAACTCTGAATTTCATTTATTATCTTCAATTTTTATAGAATATTATTAATACTTATATAATGGATATATATGATATTCAGATCACAAATAATATTCATTAAAAAATGGAATTATGACCACATGGATAACTTTCTTCAAAACAAGTTCATTTTTTACACATGTATTGAACATCGTCAAAATGTCCGATATGAACTCAAATAAATAACAAATTGCAATAACATGGTAAAAAAGTTATATAAAAAAATAATAAACATTAAAAATGTTATAAATAATGTATAAATTAACCAATGATTATTATTAATCGAATTGAATAATGAGTGGGACAAGTTAGATTCAAGGTAAGGTAATTTCAAAACTCAAATTCCACCCATTAGATTTTATTCATTCTTAATTTATTATAATATTCCATGATTATATTTAGAATCTCTATTTATTATTTAATTTTTAATTTCCACTTCCAATTTTTTGATATACTGTTTCAAAAAATAATAACCCCATTGATAAATTCTTACATCATTTATACGAACTTTTTATGGGAACTTCTTAACACAATTTCTATTATTCTAGATAATATTCTAATTCATAATTAAGTACTTCTATGATTATATGAGAAATATCTATTGAGATCCTATATTGTATTTATACTTTCTTTATGTGTATTTATAGAGAATACACATAATTAGTCAATTCTATTAACAAAATTATATTTGTAAGGGAAGTCATAACACAATCTCATTTCATTGAGTTATATATCCATGTCATTGGTTTTGTAGTTCCATAAATATATGGGAATTTCATATAATTATATTAAAATTAATGGTCAATTATATCGGCTGTATTTATATTTTTCACAAATAATTATTTGACTGATTTATCTTTAATATAATGATATTATTATTGTAAGGGTCTGTGTCTCAATCTTCTTTCATTGAGGAATATCCTGATATTGTGCACATATACTATCCTATAATGTGTATATACAACCCTTTTGACTTTTTATATCAGGAATTTTTATATTCTCATGATATTTCATATTTCGTTTCTTTTTATTCTATAATGATTTATATTCATGTTTTTCTCAAGTGTTTGTAGACTCATCAACTAAAACAAATTTTTAAATGTTTTAATGAATCATTATTCTAAATATTCCACATTGATGTCCACATTTTCAAAATAGTATATGGATTCATTTATATATACATGAAAGTTATAAAATATAAGTAACATTAAATTTTTCAATGTTGTATTGGAGACTTTAATTCCAAAATATTAATTTTAAATTTTTTAAATGTTTTTTTAAAATTAGATTGATTAGGTTTGTATCATGAAATGATATCTTGTGAATAAAAATATGAAAATTATATTTTTCATTTTATCTAATTTTATGATTCATGATTATGTTATGGATCGTTGGAGTTTTATATATATACGGGGATTTCATGATAAACTATGGGTGGGTGAGCCCATGATAGCTCTCCAACACAATGTGTAATGTGATAGAGGTAAATGATAATGTTTCTTTTAATAGATTTTAGGAATATACTATGATGGGTATTACAAATGTAACCATTATGTTTAGTCCCTATGTAGCTATGAAATATTCAATATATTTATGAAATAGATACCACATGTTACCATTATGTTTTATTATTTCAATGTTATATTGTAGGAATCATATGATTACATGATATAAGCTATGTTGTTTGTGATTTATGGGTGAAAATAATGATTTTGTATAAATATTTTTATGGGTTTTAAATACTAATGGAAAAAGTATTTTATTTAGTATTTTACATTCCTTACTAATATTCTTATGCTCATCCCATGTTTAAAAAAAATATCACATGCTATAAGGATAGATAATAAAAATGAATAATCCCAGAAGATTTTTTATTATGATAATAATTATTGTTTTTTAATTAGTTTTATTATTGTGAATAAATTTGATAGAGTATAGATGTTTTATTTATTGTTTTTTAGATTTCATGTAATTTTTTTTCATAATTGTCAAAAACAATAATCCTCAAAAGATCCTAAATCTAAAATAATGTAAATTCTATATCAAAACACAATATTATGTATGGTTTATTTTTTGGGGATTATAATCACTATCTCCCAAATCTAATGTGTATAACTATCAAAGTCATTCTAATAATTTTCATTTAATATGAATTCACAATTCTTGATATTTTGTTAATCATTCCACAATTTCCTTTCATCCGATTTAATCCATTAAAAACATGTAATTTCATGAAAAAGTTGGTATAAACCCACTCCTAGTATTTCATCATAATCATTAATTCTCCCATCGAGAGTGGGTCTGAACATGCACCCAATGGGGTGGTATTTATTGGGTTAGATATATAAAATCATCTCATGGGTTCTCTTGGTTGAGAATGGAAACCTCCAACAATCACAATGTTCATTGTGGGAGACCAAAAAATGTTACAACAATTTCAATAATGCATTATTATTTTTAGGAGTGACATAGAAAAGTATAACATGTGAACTAAAATAAAAATGGTTTAAAATAAGTATAAATTAAGGGAAAACATATAGACAACCTAATATATGCTCATGGTAGAACGTTAATCCAGTATTATCACCAAACACGACCTAAAAGGGAGTAATATTAATGAATGTACAAATACCATAGCAAAATATTATATTATCTTGAACAAAATATTTTTAACTTTCATGAAGGAAAATATATAAATGATCATTTTTGATGAATAATTCACTAGAAAGTATCCAACTCTATGGATAGTTTTTGAATCAGACATTATAAGAAAAAACGAAATAAAAAACCTATAACAAGGATTGAGATCCTTAAAAGTAAATGATCTAATAAAAAATTGAATGAATATAATATAATGAGTTACGTTATATAATTTTCATGTATACATTTTTATTTTACCAAAATTAATGGGGTTTCATGTTTTCTTGTATGATTGGAAAAATTTTGTGGAAATTGTACACCCTTCACTATCCAATGAAGGACCATATACGATTCATGTACATAGTTTAGAAAAATATGTGGAATCCCTAATTTTTTAAACCATAAAATATACTAATAGCATTCACTTGTGTGTATTTTCTTATTAATGGTTCCATTAAATCATACAACCTAGTTCTTCCCCCCTAAAATACCCTACATGTCTAATAATAACCATGAATCGTGGGTGGAATCAAATATACTAACCATCTAACCAACCTTCTTCTTCCAAACATCAATTATATAGGCTCTGAATATGTCATGATCACCCCCAAAAACTCGTGACCTCATTAGCCACTCTTTTGTAGTCATAAAAAAGGAATTAAACTAAAATTTATTTTTTTACCCCTATAAGTCTTCAATATCATAAAACTTTCACCTATTAATATAAATCATCAATGAGTCGAAATTTTGAGGGCTTTATGTCATCTGAAAAGAGTTCCAAACACTGGTAATTTATATCATCATCTCTCTCCTAGGTCTCATCATTCATGTGGAGAAGCTTATATAAACCCCAAATCAAATGAATTGACTTTCCTCTGAGATATTTCATACAGCCATTGACAATACATACAGGATGATCTTAAAAAGAAACAACACCATGTAACTCAACAGTGTATAGTTTTATAGTATGGGATTGGTCTATGTACCAATTATTTGTATGAGATATCTGAATTAAATAATTCTTGTATTGGTAGTTATGAGTTAACTACAACAAAAAATATATCATTTAGACTATCTAGACAGTCTCGAGGGGTCAAATATATCATAGTGGAATGTTATCTCATCTCATAATCCAGTTTATACCTAGTCATAAATAGATACATAAAAATACATGATCCATGAAATAAAACTTTATAGGTCATCAACTATGATTCACATTGGATTTCTTCTTGACTGTGATTTAGAATTTCATTTCCAATCAAGATAGAAAGGCTCTGAAGTCTGTTGCAAGAGACATGGTCTACAAAGTGCTTCATCTCCTACCTCCAGAAATCATATATTTGATATGATTGGACAATAATAAAAACCAAATATAGTACAATCGGTATAATACCATGATTGAAATTACTGTTTTTAAATTTAGACAGACATATAGTCCTCTCCATAGTTACCCTAATTTCGTGGACACATGCTCTAGGAATGTCCTATTAAACCTGTAATTTTCACTCTAATTTGATATTGATCTTATTGAATATCTGTTTATTCATAATAAATATCATGATATCCTTTATTGATAGAACTTAATATTATAAAATAATTATATATCTTTTTTTCAAAACATCAAATTCTTGAAGTCCCTAGTGAATATAACCACGATGAACTCAGTTTTATTATCTCACTATATATATATCCATGTGAGGATATGTATCCCATTATTTTGTTAGATTTGGTAATATATTATGAATAAAAAATATATTTTTAAACATAACCAATATCAACTTCATATTTAATTTCCTATTCAACTAAAATCCAATGTTCAGCTGATTATAAAATTTCAATTCTCCCTCAACCACTTCATTAATAGTATAACTCCATATTCTTCTTCCATTTTCAACATCATCTCAAAATTGTATGATAATGAGTTTTAAATCATGGAATATTTTTTTCAAAAAAAAATTATATTATATAGATATAACATCATTAGTTTTATCAATATTGTCTTCTTCCACTACATGTGTTAGAGTTAAGATATTCATTATTTTCAACATACCCAAAAGAGAATACAAAATGATAGATAAGATATGAAAAAATTCAATTGATCCCTAAAAAATCACATTAATCCTCATATTTGATGGGATAATATAATAATTCAAATATATTGGACAGTTAACTAAATTTTTATATCATTTGATATTTCTGAAAACAAAACATTGACATTATTTCCTCTTCGAACGAGAATCACCATGATTCTTAAAGAAATAATTTAATATTTATATGAATTCAATCATTAAAATAATTTCTAAAAAACAGTTATCAATCTGCATGGAAATATGAGAAATAATTATGTCCTCAAAAAATGAAGAATATATCAATGCTCAACTACTCAATTAATATCTTTATAAAAGACACATAATATAAAAATCATAGCTTGAATCACATTGTTATTATCATTTCATTATATGAAAATAGGAATACCAAATAAATAATACCCAAAATATAATTTATTTTTGAAAACATACCATATTTATTTCCTCGTCAAAGAGATCCACCTAATTTCATTAGAATTGTTGATATTCTTTTCTTTCATGATGTAGAGATCAGTAAATTATTATTTTACGTGAAATATATTTAATGTGTCCAATTCTGACCATTTATGATTGGAATTTTCATAATATTATTTATTCATATTAAGAATATCATTTTCGAAATAGTTAATATCACCCACTATATTTCCTGAAAAAATTATAATTGATGTCTAGTACGAAAAAATGAATTTATTTTTATGACACATTTATATCAGTATAACGTCGATTATTCTTCACCAAAATCATCTATGAACTTTTGATGATGATTATATATAAATAAAATTGATGGATTTTTTTCCTATTTTGATACATACAAAATGGAATACCTTGTGAATAAAAGAAATCATAATTATTATGAATAAAAATTTTATTCATTCATATTATTATAAAAAATTCTTTCATTATAATAAAAATTTATATAAATAAAAATTAAGTAAGTTAAGACAATGTTTATTAACAATGAAATGATCCATACAGTGAAAATGGAAAAATCCTTATGAAAATATTCCAGCATTAAAATTATTTTCTTAAAGTAAATAATTATATAATTCATTAATTAATATAAAAAACACATAAAAACACTTAATCCCCATCTCAAACGTATAAAAAAAACAAACAATACTGTGAACATTGTTAAAAGTAAATACAATTATAAAGGGTAAATCCTTAATTCCTCAATCCCATGAGGTTATTCAACCATTCCCATATTATTTGATCAGGACACTTTTTGTAAATTTTTAAGGAGGATAAAATATATTATACATTTTAATAAATAAAAATAAATTTCATAAAATAATAGCCTCTCTAAAATGAGATTCACCCTGAAACCACAACATACTATATATTAATGTTTCTAAGAGAATTAAATTCCTTTGGGTCAATAAATTTTTTCTTAATAAATTTTAATGTTTTTTCATAGAATATAAATTAACATATCAAAAAAATTATATCATTATATCAACATCTCCAAATATCAGAATAAAGTGAACACCCATCCGTTGAAAATCCAATCCACTTCTAACAAGGATAATATGTTTTTCCTTTTATTCTCTACTATTTATAACTAAAACCCTATTCATATGGGTGTCGGGTGTGTATGTTTACAATCATTATTAAGTGATAAGGGAAGTAAAAAAATTGTATTTATATTCATAATATATAAAATGTTTCATTTGGTGATTATTTATAGAAATATTGTGAAACCTATTCTATTATGATAATAAATATCTTCCACTTCACATTATTACACCTTCTATATAAGAAATTTATATATATTCTCAATGTGAATTTTTTATTATTTTGAATTAGTTTTATAGAAATATATTTTGCACATTGAATTTTACATATAATGAATTGTACCTTGTCCACAATAACTCTTAAGCTAGCTAGTTGTTCATGTATCTATATAATATTTTTTAAAACATGGTTACATGATATAAACATGAATTTTATATTTTCTAATATGAATGATATTATCTTATTCATATTCATCACTAAACATCATTAATGATGGATGAATATACAACTTAAAGTGGAATTACACTAAATATAATCACTAGAATAATATTAATTTATAAAAATGAGAAATTTATGGTTGAAATTGATTTCTATAGATGGTAAAAACTAAATTAATTTTTGATGTATCACCATTTTTTCTAGTTTTAAAATCATTTGGATTATTTGAAATTTAATTGAAAAAAACACACAGTTTTCATGAAGAAATAATTATATTTCATGATGTTTTTAAATATTGGAGGATGTAAATTTGTTTTTTTAATAACACTATATCATACTAGTTCCAGATACATATTTTTAAAATTAGTAGAAAAAACACACGAGTATAAATATCTATGGATTAAACTCTTCTATGCCACTTAAATTATTCATAAGTGTATTTTTATTCTTATAGAAAAATATGATATATAATTTATCTATTATAAATACATTAAATTATGTGTTCTCACAAAACAATGAAATATCTAAATATCTATAATTTTTCTTTGAAAATCACTCAAAAATGTGCTCTTTATCACCAATAAAAAATATATCATCTAAATATACCATGATGGAAATATTGAATGTTGTAAATTCCATCACAGATATATTACCACTAACCTCCCCATTTGAAAACCCATACCTTTATACTATATATCAAAATTTAATAATAAAAAATTTGGGAATGTGTAAAACCATTTAACTAATTCATAAATTGATTATATTTTCATAATTATATGAATGATTGACAACATAATATGGGTTCAATGGAAACCACTTCTCTAATATACATAGTCGGAATGGTATATTTCATAACCATTTGATAAAATTTATATATAATTTATAGTAGAAAAATTCATGGACAAACATATTGTATCTTATATTTTCAATGGTGTTATAGTCTAATAAAATTATAATCGTTCCATGTGAGAAAAAAAATAACAAACTTTCCATGAATTGTTTAATATTAATTCATCATTATTGTTGAATTTATTTCTTGGAAACATATTTACACTGATTCTGATGGATTTTTATATTCATTGAAACCACTCCCAAGTATACACCCCATAATTTAGATTAATTTTGTAATTCTAAATTATTATACACTCATAATAATATATTGAGTAACAATAATAGTGATCCTAAACATGAGAACTATATGTTATCTACTTAACTCAGATTAACCATATTTTAATTTATATTTGTGTATCATACAACCTAATTATATTATTTTAATAAATAATATTTTTTGGTATTTTATAATCATTATATAATACCCAAACTCTCCATCATCATTCATTATAAATGAGTCTATATTAAAAAACTTATGCATATCCAATCATCTTTAACTACAAATTGTTTTGAAATATGCTTGTTTTATACTCCATTAGTCATACCATTCACCCAAATAAACATAATTATTCTATAAATATTTGTAAAAATTTGGTAATCTTGATATTATAACGAACCTATTTATATTATCACATGAATTATTACCCAATAACATTGAAAAAAACATACAAAGAATATTTAATAATATCGTTCTTCAATATTAACCCAATATTTTTTAATTTATATTAATTTAAAAAGGGAATCAAATTATGTTGAAGTATTTTTGGTTTTCAATTTTTAGTTCCATCTATCATATAGAGTCTAATATATCTCAAGAATCTGAAAATGAAAATAGGAATATAAAAAATATTCAAAATAAAATCTCTCTATATGAAATTTTAAAACATTTTTCATCATGATTAGTTATTACTAAGTCCACAATTATCAAAATTTTCATCGTAGCCAAACTAGTTTGTTATTGAGTGTTTGTTGTTCTCCTATAATGCTTTATTCAATTAATTAATATACATATTTCAAAATAATATGATTTGTAATAAATTTTACTATCACAAAAATAATTCTTGACACATATTTCATTTTCTTTATCAAATATAATTCTCAATATTTTAAATATATAAATGTACTCTAATTTATCAGTCATAAATAAAAAATTTGACATATAATTCTACTAATCCATAAAATATAGACTTAATGAAACAATTGGATGAATTTATCAATATGGTGAAACATAAATTTGAATATAATTATTTCAATTATCTATTTTTTAACACCCCAAGATTTCATTATAGGTTATCTCTTTAAAGTAATTCTATAGTTTATGTCACATGAAACACCAAATTTGAATACACAACTACTAACCAAACTAGTCGTTCAAAACTCAGTTATGAATAGTATTAACTTCATTTTAAATTTTATATAATTAATATAATTTTACCATCCATATTATGTGTTTCTTGGATATAATATAAGAACAAATTCAATTTTTCAAATAAAATAAATATTTTTATAAAAAAAATGAAATTTTACCACCATTTAATGAATAATCATTTTTTAATCCAATATTTGACACTTTAATATATTCAATTTGACAAAATAAACTTCTTATTAAGAATCAAGACATGAAAATTTATTTTGGATAAATTTTCGATGTTTTTCTAATAACATGATGAATAGTGAATGATACGAAATTTTAATTGAAAACAACATTTTTTAATCAAAATAATTCATAGTGGTAAACTATACATTTTAATGGGTTTTAAGTATAATTATATTATATTTTTATAATTTAATCTAATATTTTTTCATTGGTTTTAATTTGAATTTTAAATTGAATATAAACATATATCAATCTTTTGATAGTTAATATTGTAAAAAACCTCTTTTCTGGTTTTGAAAATGATAATTAATTTTAAATTAATTAATGAAATGTATATTTTTGTAATTTGGTAAAATAGATAACAATTTTGAATTTAGAATATCAAAATTATCATTGGGTAAATTTTTGGTATTTTTCTGAAAACATTCAATTTTTGATGAATGGTGAAAACACTGGCATATTGTTTAAAAATACTTTTATTTAAATAATTTTTATTCTTAATTAAATATATTTTAATGTAAAAATTGATACATAATACCTATATTAGTAAAATGTAATTCATTGGATTAATTTTCTAATAATATTAGATATATACAGTTTTAATGAACTATTTAACACCTTTTACCCTCCTTCTAGGCACATTTGCAAATATGCCTAAAATGTAATCGTACCTGTTCTGTGAGTTGAATTTACAAAATATAAGAGAAATTGTTGATATCAATAAGTAAAATTTGGTTTAATAAGATGAACATAATTTTTGGTGAAAAGTGGCTTTTCATATTTATTTACCATGGTTAAAAGAAAATAAAGTAATTAATGGTAAAAATGATATTATAATTATCCTAACACATGTCCTAATTCAATTTTATAATTTTATTTAGACCAAATTTATTGTTATTCATAAAATATTACCCTCATTGATCCACATGGTTATTATTAGGACATTTATTATTATTTTTTTAATAAGAGTTAAAAGTGTTAAATTCAAAATATCATAATAAAATCATTATTAATATATGGGTTTACATAAAATAAATTCGACTATTAGTATTCATAAGAAATATAATAATACATAATACATAACGGTATTTTATTTAAAATTTTTAGACATTAAATAATTAAATTAATTTATGACAAAATGATGAGTCAGTAATTACCAAATTAATGAAAGATTAAAATAATTTATAATATTAATATACATATAAATGAAAAATGAGACTTTTAATGAATTAAACTAATTTTTTTTAATATTACATGTTATGGTTTATTAAATATATTTTTTAACATTATAAGGTTGTTATTAATTTCAGAAAATCAAAAGACCAAGTAGTTTCAAAATTGACATAAATGAGTTTTAAAATCAAATACTATATTATTAAGTGAAATACTATTCTTAAAAATATAAGGATAGATAAAATGATTTAGATAAGGTTAGATATGTCAATAATTAAGCAGTTGGGGTTCTCTTTGATTTTTATTGTATGTTTATTGACCATTTATTATAAAAATACAATAATACATGGTAAAAGGTAACATATTTAACTCAGAGTTAAATATAATATATAAGTTTAATATGGTATCCTAAACCTGTCTAAAACCTATTAGTTGAGAGGATCTCAACCCATCCCCACCATCTCCTAGAAATTAATCTTTTGGACCATTACTAACTGAATATGATTTTATTATAAATTAATATTTCACGATTTTCCTAATGTTACCATCACCTCTCTTATAAAAAGACACAACTCCTTTTAATAATAATAAAACATAAAAATCCATTTGGCAGGGGAAAACCCTGCTCAAATATCCTAACAACATCCCACACTTCAACCTAGAGGCCTTACTTCTGGCAGAATTCCTGCCTATGTAGCCCTTTTTATCAAATCAAAAATAATAACACGAAGATGGTATAATAATTACATCACCGTTTTCAAGGTTATTTTATTCTTCCACTTCGTCATTCTCTGTTTTTTCTATACCAAAGTAATAAATACAGTACATTATACATACTATGATGTTATTATAAATATGGTGCAACCATATTCATTATTCTATCCATCCTATTATTTACAAAGTCACCATATGTGCGTACATACGACTTACTGTCTCAACGCCATGGTATAGTTTTTTATTCAACACATCAATGTTTTGATGGGTATAATAATGAGTATAATTGATGTTAATAATATATATAACAATTTAATGATTCTGTATACATGATATACCATCCAACTACGTACGATTTTACCATTAATAGAATGATATTGTCGCTCGAGTGTACGTACGGATTACCGTCTCCACGAACATGATAATATACATTCCACCTTCATAACCATTAAAGAATATTTTTCATTTAATTATTAAAAATAATTTTCAAGAACATAATATAATTCTGGATATGAATCAAATACATAATATCCATTAAAAAAATGATTTACATTACAAAACATATAATGGAAAATGAATTAGTTAACACCAGAAACAATGACACTTGGAAAATAATATTAATAAGGAAATATTAGAAGACTATATATCATATCATATTTATATATGTGGTTATTCTGTAATTTAATATTAATGATTTAACTAGTATACATTATTTAAATTTTCACTTGACCACGTAAAATTACAAGTTAAGGGTTAATTTTATAATCTCTATATTTATCTGACATTGTTTATATATAAGTATCTAATGGGTCTTTTTCATCATCCAAATATGTGTGTCTTAAAAATTTATTTTGAAACATTTTTACAATTTCCTATAATATGGGATAAAGTCAATTATACAATTTTTTACTTTTTAATAAATGTTTTGAGATGAATTTTTTCATCACATTCCAAATAAGTTATTTTATGTCCTTTTCTACGAATTAAGGTTGAAAGTTTTTTTAACTTATATGTCGGGTGCAACTATTTTCCACTATTATAACACTATCGAAGCTTCCCATAAAAGCATATAAAAATATTTTAAAAATAAAAATCTTTATTTATAATTATGTGACTTTTAAATGATTTCAAAATATAAAGAGGTATTTCTCTCAAATAGTTTTGATTTAATCTTTGTCAACATCCTTTGAGGGAATTTACACTTGTTTGAAGTTGATTTATTATGATACAATATTCCATATTGTATTTATGGTTTTGTGATATATTTGAATGTGGATGTGTTATTTTTATTCAATTCATGGTTTATGGTAAAATGTATTTAAATTTTTTATACAAGTTTTTAAATGATTTTTTATGTTATGTTTCAACATATTTATATGAGGAATTCACTTGACATAGTAGGTGATGGGTGGAGCCTGCTATAGCTTCCCGATGCATCGATAGTTCTCATGAGACAACTTAGAATATTGGAACTAGGCCTTGACAAAATCTTATTTATAGTCTTGGCATGAGGCCTTGATAATGTGGTTATGTTCTCAGGAATTATGAATTCCATCATTATGAAATTATCTATTGATATTTCATTTGATTATTGGACTATTAGAATATCCATGAGAATATGTAAATTGAATTATTTTATTTTTCTTTTCTATCTTATTCTGAATTATATTTTCAAATGACTCATGTTTTTGTCTTATACATTTTCATAAATGTTTGTCCTTATTTATGAGAGTTTCAATAATATTTTTATCCTTACTGAGAATATGAGGTCACCCCATTCTTATGTTTTCTTTTTCCAAGGATGTGAAGAAGTGTATTATGATTAACCTGCAGAGATAGTCCAAAGGATATGAGTATGTTCAAAGGGGACAAAATTTAGTGTTTTATATCATGATGTAATGTTAAACTTATGTATGTATCTAGTAAATCCATGGATACAAAACATATCGGTATTTCGAGACATGATCATTTTGGACCATGATAATATTATGAAAAAAATGCACTTACTCTGGGAAACTAGGGTCGGGGGTGTTACAGTTGGTATCAGAGAACTTTTAGTATAATCCAAGGAAACTAGAATTAGAAAAACTATTATTTGATAACATTACCCCAAGATATAATTTGAGGATTAGTGTAGGATAATGTCCTATAATTTTTATAATGTATAGAATTTTTGTATTTTTCAAACAATACATCTATTTCTGTAAACGGTCTGGTAGAGGTGACTCTAGCATAAATGTACCTATGAGTTAAATATCAAACAAGGAGTTCTGGGATTGACCTGGGGCTTCCTGGTATTCGAAAAAGGACTTTGATGCACTCTTGATTATGAAACACATGGGGGATAGTTTTAGGATAATTCACATTTTTTTACAACTGATTATGAAGGATTTAAGAGTAAATACATTATCAGAGAAAACATATTTTTTCTGGTAATAAATTATATTCATAAACTATTCAATTTATGTTCGGTATTTTACTAGTTTGGAATTATGTATCCCTATTCGTAAACTCATCTAGTTTATGTTATTATTAATAAATAGTGCCCAGTAGAAATAATGAGAACTCCAGCAATACGCATAATCCAAAGAGTCAAAAGGATCATATCGTTAATTGTCTTAATCGAAAATTTTGATGGGAAATAGTCCCCCACATATTCTCATGATATAAAAAATAATATCTTGTGTTCATGGGATAAGTAATGAATTATATGAGTCATATCTATTTTATGAGAAGCCGGAGAGGAAAATTATGGTAGATAGAATGATGGATAAAATGAAAAAGGGAATGAAGGATTTTCCCATATGTGATAACTGTGGAAATAATAACCTTGTTAAATGTTTGAAGGGAATGCAATTTGTTATAATTGTCGAGAAAAAGGAAACCAAGTACGTGATAGCAAGGATAAAAAGGTTTCTAATGTAAAATTCGTCATCTTCAAGGAGTTGGGACACTATGTGAGTCAATGTCCCAATCATCAGAGTATACCAAAAATGATGCTATTGGATACTAATCTTTTTATAATTCTACCCTAGATTAAGAGGTATAATTAGTGTTCTTATATTTTTATTAATTATTTTTTTTCATTTCAATGTTCTATCAATGAAGTACTATTATATAAATTATAAATATAAATAAGGATTATACTATAGTATTACTTCATTGTGGATTTGAAAATATATGGAACTATGAAATGTGACTCAACAACATGATATACTTTTTTGGAAAATACATTGTTGATTTAAATATAAACCTTAATTTGGTCACGATACTGAGCTAGTGATTTACGAATAAGAGATGGATGATTTGGATAAATTATATTGGTTATTATTGACTACCTTGGGACTAATTAAGGGTTTGTTTACTCTATCATTGTTAGAGAATTTAAAATTTTTTGGATATAAATAATATCTCTAGTATTATATAAGGAATAAGGGATCATGAAGGTAATAAATATGGTTTTATGGTAATTTACAATGTTACAATGTTTTAAGTGAATACATGATAAAGGTACTCAAATGTTATTATTTGTTAAAAAAGAGATCTTCATTATGTTACGTTGAAATTCCTTATAAATATTTGGTCTATGAGTTTGGACTCAAATATTTTGGATATGTATGAAGGTTGGGATGGATTAAGTTGTACAATGGATACTATTGTTTATGGTTAAAACAATTCTTAATATTATTTTAGTATTTTTTTTATAAAAAGGGCCACACGAAGGTCAGACGACAACCCTTCGTGTCTGGAAAGGCCGCAATACATGACCCCACAACCGAAAAGCGATATTGGTGCATCACCTACCCCTGGCCAACAAGATGTCCTTATTTGTATAATTTAGATTTTTTAAATTAAATGATAGATGAATTATAAATTCATTCTTTTTGAAAACCCTCTAGGTTTACGATAAATAGAATGTTATGGTGTTCTATTATCTTTTACAGTGGAATATGTGTTTTTTTTGTAGAAATTAGTTAATGAATGGAACTGTATTTGTCAAGTATTTTTTTCTTATTCTATGGGGAAATTATTTCTTAAACATTAGTGAATGAATCTTAAAACCATAAATCTGTTATCCTAATACATTATGTTTTGACGAACCAATAATATTTTATGTAATCATAAATTTATGGCATTGAGGCCCTAAATTTTCTATTTATTGTTCACTTCTTTGTGATTGATGACCTAAATCACTCCATATTAATATTTACATTTTAAACTGATTATGAGTCTCAAATTTCCACCATTTTTCTTCTATTCAAAATCTTAATTTTGGTGTTGACTTTTTCATTTCCATTTCCCTATTGTTACGACTAAATTTTATTAACCTTATTCCTGGTGTGGGTTTTCCATAAAGGTATTTTCTATTTTTACCCTACTATTTTCAAATAAATTATCAAATGGCAGTGACATAGTTTATTAAAGGATATGATAATGTAACACTGTAGGATTTCATATTATGTTGTCTCTTTAATATAGTTCAATAGATTGCTATACAGGAAACATCAACATCAAACACACCACAACTTACCAAACTAGCCATTCAAAAAGCAGTTATGAATAATATTAACTGCATTTTAAATTTTATATACTCCATATAATTTTTATCATATATATTATGTGTTTATTAGACATAATATAAGAAGAAAATCAATTTTTCAGATAAAATAATTATTTTTTAAAAAATGAAATTTTAAAACCTTTTAATGGAGAACTCTTTTTAAAATCCAATATTGAAAGTTTTATATATTTAATTTGAAAAAATAGTCATCTTTTTTAGAATAAATATATAAAAATTTAGTTTAGAAGGATTTTTGGTGTTTTTCGGATAACATTCATATTTTTTTGAATTGTGAAAGATACAAAATTATAATTGAAAAAATATAATAATAAAAATTATAGTGTTAAATTATAAATTTGAATGGTTTTTAAGTATAATTAGATTATATTATTATCATTTTATCCAATATTGGTAATTTGATGTAAATTAACATTTAAATTGTACATAAACACATCTATATTTTGATAGTTTTTACTTCTAAAAAACCTACTTTTTGGTTTTGTCAATGGGAATTAGTTTCAAAATTATTAATGTAACTCATATTTTTTGAATTTGTTAAAATAGGCATAATTTTATAATTTCTAATACCAAAATTATCTTTTTGATAATTATTGATATTTTTCTAAAAACATACAATCTATGATGAATAGTGAAAAAAACTATGTTAATGTTTAAAACAATATTTTATTTAAATAATTAATATTTTTATTTAAATTTCATTTTTAATTGATGATATATACATAATCCATATATTATTTTAATGAAATTCATGGGAGTCATTTTATAATAATATTATATATATAAAATTTTATTGAATAATTTAACAACTTTTCCCACCTTCTAAAAACAATTTCAATTTTTCATAAAACATAATTTTACCACTTTTGGGAATGGAATATTAAAAGACCGAGATACATTGTTGATATCAGTTTGTACAATGTTGTTCTATAAGATTAAATAATCTTTGGTCATTAGTAACTGTTGTATTTTATTTACCACGATTAAAAGTAAATATGGTAATTAAAGTTAAAAATGATATTATAATTACCCTAACACATTTCATAATTCTATAGGATAAGTGTATTTAGAAAAAATTAAACCTTTGGAATAAAATATTATTCTCCTTGATACACTTTGTTTACATGAAGACATTTATTATTATAATATTCGAAGAAGAGTTAAAAGAGTTAAATTCAAATTTTCCTAACTAAAACATTATTAATATATGGCTATACATATGATAAAGTATACTATAATAATAATTACAAATATAATAATATTTCCTAAATAATGGTATTTTGTTTATAATTTTTAGACACAAAATAATTACATTTTTTTATGACACAATGATGATGCACTAATTACCTTATTATTGAACGTTTAAAATAATTGATAATATAAATATTACAATAAATTTAAATTGTGAATTTTTATGCATTAAGCTAATTTTATAGGTTGAAATGAAATAATAGGGTTGATTAAATAATTATTTTCAAAGTGATAATGTTCTTATGACTTTCAAAAAAACAAAATACCAAACAGTGTCAAAATTGACATAAATGAGTTTAAAAAAAATACAATATTATTAAATGATATGATATTTCTAAAAATATAAGGTTCAAAAAAGGACTTACGTAACATTATCTATGCTAATTATGAATCATATTGGATTCTATTGGATATTTATAGTATGTTTCTTAACCATTTATTATAATAATTCAAGAATACATGGTAAAAGATAAACAATTTTACTAAGAGTTAAATCTAAAAGATAAGGTTAATATGGTGACCTGAACTTGTCTAAAACCTATTGGTTTATAGGTGTTCGATCTATCCCCACTTAATATTCTAAATAATTCCTTTTGGAGCAATTATAAACCGAATCTGATTTTACAATAAATTAATATAAGAATATTTTCATAAAGAGACCATCACCTCTCTTATAAAATGGTACATCCCCTTATCTCAAAATCACACCTCCAAAGCCATTTGTCTC
Organism: Viscum album; assembly: GCA_963277665.1. NCBI lineage: Eukaryota > Viridiplantae > Streptophyta > Magnoliopsida > Santalales > Viscaceae > Viscum > Viscum album. Next base: position 1,725,161,631 of record OY728119.1, on the reverse strand, counting down.
AGCAAAAACCAGCTCAAATATACTCCCATATACCCTCACATCATTCTAGAAGAATTAAATTGTTCATAAATCCATCCTAAGGAGCACTTTTGATCAAATCAAAAGATTGCACCTGTAGAAGAGCTAATAATTTCATCACCGCTTTCATGGTTCTTTTATTCTTCCACTTCCTCTTTCTTGGTTGTTTCCATACCTATTTAATAACTCCAGTACCTTAAAAATATTGTGGTTTTGTTATAAATATTTTACAACCATGTCAATTATTTTATCCATCCTATGAATGAAAATGTCACCATATGTGCGTAAGTAAGACTTACCGTCTCCTCGTCGTGGTGCAGTTTCATATTCAACACATCTATTATTCGGATGGGTATAAAATGAGTATATTTTATATTAATAATAAATATATAAATTTAATGATACTGTATATATGATATATCATCCAATTAAATATTATTTTACCATCATTAGAATGATATTTTTACTCGTGCGTACGTCAGAATTACCATCTCCCCAAACATGATAAGATTCATTTCCCCATCGTAACCATTCAAGAATAATTTTTATTTTATGATTAAAAATAATGTTTAAGAACTTAATATCATTCTGTATATGAATAAAATACTTCTTATCCATAGAAAAATTACTTATATAACAAAACATATAAAGGAATATGAAATAGTTAACACAAGAAACCAGGATACTACTAAAATATTATTAACAAAGCAATATTATATGATCATATATGATATCATATTTATGTATGTTGTTTTTGAATAATTTAATAATTATTATTTATCTAATATACTAGATGTTAATTTACCCACAACAATGAAAATTACAAGGTAAGGGTTAATTTTACAATCTCTTTAATTATCAAAGGTTGTTTATAAGTAAGTATCTACATAGACATTTTTATCATTAACGTCGGTGTTTCTTAAAAATTTATTTCAAAACATTTTTACTATTTACTATAATATACATTAAAGTAATTTATACACTTGTTTTAATTTTTATAATCTATTTTAAAAGGAATCATTCCATCATTTTCCAAACATTGTATTTTATGACTTTTTCGACGAATCAAGGTTAAATGTTTTTTTAACTAATATGGATAGTGCAGCTATTTTCTTCTATTATAACACATTCAAAGATTCCCTTATAATATTATAATAATTTTTTCAAAATAAATTTTTCCTTTTATAATTATGCGACTTTTAAATGATTTCACAATATAAAGAGCTATTTCTCTCAAATAGTATTGAGTTCATCAATGTCAACATCCATTGTTTGATTTTACTAGTGTTTGAAGTTGATTTATTATGATACAATATTCCATATTGAATTGAAGGTATAATGATATGTTTTATGTGGATGTGTTATTTTTATACCATTCGTGTTTTATGGTTAAAGTATTAACATTTCGTGTACTAGTATTAAAACGAATATTTATGTTTTGTTTCAGCCTTTTCATATGAGGAATGCATTGGACATAATAAGTGGCGGGTGGAGCCTACTATAGCTCCTCGAGGCATCGGTAGGTCTAATGAGACATATAGTGTCATGGAACAAGGATTTGTCCAAATCTTATTTTTATTCAGGGAATGAGGCCTTGATTATTTTCTTATGATGCCTGATATTATGAATTCCATCATTATGAAATTGGCTATTGATATTTCATGTGATTATTCAACCAGTAGAATATCTTTGTGAAAATGTAAATGGATTTATTTGATTTATCTTTTCTATATAATGCTGAATTTTATGTTTAAAATAAATTTTTTTGACTTATACATTTCCTTAAATTTTTATTCTTATTTATGACAGTTTCCACTATATTGTTATCGTTACTTAGAATATGAGCTCACCCCTTTCTCTTGATTTCTCTTTTCTCAGGATGTGAAAAAGTATATTATGGTTAACCTGCAAGGATAGACCTAAGGATATCAGTGTATTGAAAGGTTACACAATGTAGTTTTTTTAATTTAATGTTGGAACATAAAACTTATGTATGTATCTAGTACTTCCAAGGATACTAAAATAATCAGTCTTTCGAGACATAATAACGCGTGATCATGCCAATTTCATGTAATAATGAACCGACTTAGGGTAACTAGGGTTGGGGTGTTACATATTTGATTGAATATCATCTTTCTTTTTATCCCATGAACCATCATAAAATTTAAGATTACATTACAACATGATTTTCTATCCCATATTTTAGAATGTCTCTCACAATGTTATTTTTTTATAGTAAAATCATTGTTTTATTGAAATTATATAGATATAATTAATTACATATTTTATTTTCATCATTGGAAATATAATACCATTCACTAGATTAGTCACCGATTTGAAAAAATATCCCACATATTCTTCATTCACTTTTGATTACTATTCCAACATAGAGACTCTTGATAATTCTTGAATTCTGTTAAAAAGAATACTCATTTCCATCATCAGATAATTGGATATCATAGAATAAATAGTGTTATAGAGCTTTAAAAATTGACAAATTTATGGATTTGATTCCTTTTTATCAAAACCATGAGTAATAACTATTATGAACTGGGATTTAAATGTATATTTCATAGTAATTATGTCAGAATTGATGAAATCGTTGTCTACATTAAAAATATAACTAAAAAATCCACTATATATATATATATAGACACTAAAATTAATCATTCAATTATTATAAATTAATTTGAGTTAAAATATTAATATATATATATATATAAATTTTCCTAATTAATTATCCTATTTAATAATAAATATTTTTATGAATTTTATATAATACTAATGAAAATATCAATATTAATTTTAAATGATTATAAATACAAAATATAACATTTTATTACTATTTCTGTTATTATAATTTTTTAACATAAATTAAAAATTAGAACAACTAGTTTATAAAAAATTATCTAAAAATATATAACCCATATGATTTATAATTTTATTTAAATGTTATATTTTTACATATTAAAATGAAATACAGAAAATAGGTTCCTATTTGGATTCTAAATTGAAATATATTATTTCAAATAACTATCTATTTTTTTCTAGACGAAATGATTTTATAAAGAATAGTATAAAATAACATTGTCATAAATATCATGATTTTTATGGAAATATTAGTGTATATATATATATGATTTGAAAGTATATGGAATCCTGTTTTTGAATAAAAAAATATTCCTTAAGTGATATTATAATGTATAAAATATCTCATTTGGATTACAAAATGAAATATAACAATTTATAACATCATAGATATCTTTCAATAGATTTTTAAAATTTATTATAAAATTTTCATATTTTTATCAAATTAATAAAAGAATAAAATGAAATTGAATTATAATTTGGAATTAGTTGGTCCATGTTATGAATTAATTTCCTTTTTCTTTTTTGTAATAAAGGATACGTCACCTTAAGGGAGAAGTTGTTATGACCGGGAAAGTAAAAAAGAAAATTTGAAAAATATAACTTTAATGATTTGAAAACTTGTTTAAAACCTGTGTGGGAGTAGATGGATGATTAATTTATGAACCTTATAATTTTCCCAATACACTATTGTAATTTTACTAGTTGTTTTTTTTAGTGTGACTATCCTTTATTAAAAAAATTGTTCTTGATTTAAGAAATTCCCATCCATTTCACTTATAAAATGGGAAATACACTATGCACTTCCCTTCACACCATTAAGAAATTATATATGGAAAAAATCTATAAAATTTACTCTTAAAAAATATACCAACATTAAGGTTCATTGTTATATAAAAATATCCTCCCACAATATCTTAAATTTTGTGTCCATGGGGATAATCCATGATGAGAGATATAAATAGTTAACTACTGCATTATTATTATTATTTATTCATAAACACATAACCATTTTAAAAGAACTTAGAAATTAGTAAAATGAAATATTATTATATCATTAGTATGCTGTTATGTTAGTATAATTATTATAAAATCCTTACCTGCCTTATTTGTTTTGAAAAATGAAAAACCTATTCATGCATTGTGCGGACTACAACCTCCACAAAAAAATATGTTTCATTTTCCACCACCTCAATACATAGATGATCTAAATAGTTAATTTAATATATAATTATGAATTTTGTGAAATATTTGACATTCAATTATTATATGTCATATTACTCAATTTTCCCCATTTTATGGAAATATAAATAATCATCCATACATATTTGTGGGTTCTATATCCATGGTATGATTGATTTTTCTTTTTTCAGATCATTACCACCATTAATGGATAATAATGATATTGAATCTAATGGTAAATTTTTAATCAAAATTATTCATCTTCTTGAGTTTAATTGGACAATATATTTACAATATTATCAATGAAAATAGATGTAAATTTAATAATCCATACTATAATTATATGAGAAAAATATTATATATTCACACAACGAAAAAATATCGAATTGGGTATATTAATCTTAAACACAATTCTATTATTAATATAACATAGTAATAAAAATTAAAAAAATTTATTATTATTATGATATCTTTATATTAATAATAAATATCATGAAAATAATCTATTAATTATAGTAAGCACTTATTTATATTAGATTAACCACCAACATGGAAAATTTTATATATATATATATATATAGAATGAGGGTATATTTATTTTTTTCATATAAATGATGATTTGAATAATCAAATACTGAATTTTTTATTCTAGAATTTTAATATTAATATTAAAAATAATATTTTAGAAATACACCCATTATTTCAAAATAATATTAAAAACATGTTCATCTTCATGGATAATAATCGATAATCCCACAAAATTAAATTATAACTATATAAATAATTTTAAAATATCTTTTCTAGTGACTCTTATTATCTAATAATGATAAAATTGTGGAAAATTATAATGTAAATCATATCTATTATAAAACTAGATCAAATGGATTAGGATTACTCATATCCGATATTAAAAATTTAAAATGAATACCTATTAAACATATAGAGATTAATTAATAAATTACCTTTTAAAAGGTAATAGATATCTAAAGATAACATATATATAGGTTATAATGATATTTTTTTATTTAATACTGGGTGACAGATGAATTTTCACTATTTATGAATTGATATAAGGGTTTAATGTCTAAAATTTATCTTTTTAACACATAGTTTTTATTGGTAACCACAAAATATTATATATTGTGTGATTACTTGTACTATTTTTTTTATATCCATTTCAATGTAATTTATATTGTTTTAATATATATATATTTGGATGTTTATAAATGTATGGATTATCATTCAAATGTATCGTGTTTAAATGATTGTTTTTTAAATCAACTCCGTTCATGGATTTAAAATTTTTTTGAAAAAAATCATCCATGATTTAGGTAATCTGCATGATGATTATATAAAACTTTATTTTCACTCTCTATCTATATTATGACCAATTTTATATATATTTATTACTGTGATTAATTTCATACAAAAAATGTACATCATCCATTGGAATAATTTGCATCCAATTACAGGATGGTTACTGTTAAATATACATTTCTTCCTTTAGCACTAATTATTTACTCTAAAATTTGTAGAATTATTATGTTTTATCACTTGTTATCTTTATTAAACCATTGTCATCATTATTTTCAAATATTATTAAATGTTTTTAAATTGTCAGTTTTCAGCAATTGTATTTAATAACATTGAAAATGTTTTCCATTATATCATAAGCATATATTTTATCATCAACACCAAATAAATTTTGAATGAAATTATATTATTTAGGAGAACATTTATTTTATAATGTTTTTAATAATAATTACTGCCAATATTTGCAAATTACCATTAGAAAATGTCTTATGAATTTTATTGTAGATATCTTATTTCTTGAAATCGTAAAAAAATTATTTTTAGAAAACATTTATGTTATCAATTCGATTTTATTACATCTATAATATCATTATTCCAATGGTTTTATATTTTCAAAAATATCTATATAATAGGTTTTATAAGATACTCATTTGGGGTAATTTAAATTTTGGTAATAAAAACATTACATTCTTTATGTCAATTTTGGTGATACAATCTAGAAATATTTTGATACCAATTTTTCATTAAATTAGAATTTTATGATATAATGAATGATTGAATTCAAGTGGAATGAAAATGGGTAAATTACTCATAGATGATGTAACATATATCCCTTCCATTTATTTTATATGGTGTTAAAATCTGTGAGATAATTATTTGGTTCGTGGGTGTAATTATAGTTTTATTAAGGTCAAAATTTAATTGTTGTTTATCTTTCCTTACATGTTTTGGAATTGATATAATGATATTTTTTCTGGTATCACAATGTTTTTGTGTCCATAATTTAAATTTATCTATTCTTGGAATGATATGTGTGACTATAAATATGGTTTATCTATGATCACAATGTTGTTTGTGGGTATCACTATGGTTATGTTAGGCTAAAAAGGTTGTGTGTGTATAATTCTGGTTAAGCTATGCTCACAAAATTATGAATGAGTATAATTATGGTGAAACTATTATCCAAAGGATGTGTTTTAGTATTATTTGAGTTTTGTTATGCTCAAAATTCTATGATAAGAAATAATTATTGTAATGATATGTTCAAAATGATATATTTTTTTAGCTTACGTTTATGACACATTCTTGTGTATATTATTATACCTATGTTACTATCAGTGGAATCATATTTATTGATTATTATTTCAACACTATTTTTCTTTAATATATATGTTATGTTATTAAAATTCCGTGACACATGATTTTTGTTATATGATTTATGGGTATAATTTTATTATGTATCTTCATCATACCCATATGCTTATATTATTCTCACATATTATCTAAAATTAAAATTTATTACAGTTAACCATACAAGGAATCTAATATCACCAGTTTCATGTTTTTCATATCCCCATGTGGTGAATAATATTGTAAATTAGGATAAGTATATTTGTGATATTTTTTAGTTATGGGGAAATACTTAGAGGCTGTGTAAAATATTATACCCATGTGATTGTCCAAAATGATATTAAATCAATCATTATTGATATTTATTCATAATTTGTGATATGTTATGATTAAAACATAGAAGTGATAATAATTAAATACCAATTTATATTTATTCACCATAGTCATTATTAGATAATAGATTATATTGTTTTGTTATATTAATTATTATAGGTAATATTATACGATAAACTTAGTGAAACCCAAGATATAAGTGAAGGTATACGATACCATCAAATTTTCTTGGAAAATTTATAATTGTATTGTTATTCTAGAAATAAAATCCATATATTGATACTATACATATATGTATAATTTTTATATAGATATACCTATGGGAAATTACTCAAAAATGGGTGTATTAGGTATTAACTAAATTGTCACCTTCTTCATGTAAAAGAGGACTAACAATACACATGGTTTAGAATAAAAAATATATATTCTATGACCAACCAAATTCCCATTACAAAAAAATTCTATTTATTTACTTATAAATTTAGTTAAATTATTGGGTCAATAATTGTATTGTGAACTAACATAAATTGATTGAGATTCGGCTAAAAGTATCACGTAATGAAAATAAGTTTTATTTATAAGAATAATATTAGGATTGATTTTTATTAGTAATATGATCATTTATAGTTATTTTATATAAATACGTTCAGGGTTTTAGTAATTTTTTGAAAATGGGTCAAAGAAATGGTGTTCAAAATATTGTGTATCAAGAAATAACATTGACTTATAAACAAGTAAGGGATAATAAATAATTTTTTAATTATATTGGTATATTATTATTCTTGTGGAAATGGTAGGATTCCTGGTCTTTCTAATGACGTGAGTCAGTCATCATAATAGAAATTCAATATTTTTATTTTTAGTTATTTTCACACGTGAGTTATATTTATAGATTATATTATAGTTTTTTACAAAAAGTTATGAAAATATTTGAAATATATAGAGAGTGTTTTCATAAAATTATTCATCATTAAAGGGTAGGGAAAATATTAAATTTTACTAATAATTAGGAATTGTAATATTTTGATCATGATTTTTTTAAAAGAACACAAGACTGAGGTATGGATAAATCATATGATTAATATATTCACAGTGCTTAGCTAATAATTGGATGTATTATTTTGAGATGGGTTAGTTAGATAAAATTAACATCCTTACAATTATTGATTTAGTAACTAGGTGATAAATGATATTTTTGTTAAATTTATATTTTTTTGATATTATGATACATAATATTATATTGGTGACATTATGAAGTACATATTAGTGCACTTAATGGATAAAGATTAAATTTATTTCTAGAGGAATATAAATTCTCATTGTGGTATAATTTCATTAATATTAAACTCATATTTTAGAGATGTATGTTATAGGGAATATATGATTTGTGTGTATTCATGATGGGGATGTTATTTTATGAATAATTAATGTTGATGGAGGAATTATATGTAACTTTTTATAGCCTAATATTGTAATGTAGATGTCTTATAAGAATAAATATCTCATGTGATGAATTTTTAATGAATATCCATAACTATATTCATTAGATATGAATAATAATAATTTAATGAATGAATTATGTATGATTGTTGGAGAATGTGACGACAAAAAATAATAATATATTATTCCTCTAATTGTGTAATAAATTATTGATTTCTTTAACCAATTGAAACACTACTAAAAAATCTATTATATGTATATATATTACTTATTTCTACTAATTATGGAATTTGTATTAGTATGTATGAATTATAATAAATAAATTAATAAATGTATTATTTATTTATTTATTTATATATTTATTGATTTATTAACATATATAATGGTTATTCTATATATCTTTACATACTTATTTATCATGTTTAATAATATATCATTCTATAAAATACACATTTCACCAAATAAAACAATGTTTAATATTATTAAATGATAAATTCAAATAATTATATTATTTATTGATTACTAAATTTTTTGGTATTTTATAGTAATTTTTAATAATAAGATCAATTATTTTTAAAATTTATTTCCATGTAATTGTAGATTTTCTATATTAATTATAATTTTATTTAATATAAATATTTTTATTCAACAATTTAAATTTGAAAAAATATACCGCATTCTTATTGTAATCATAAATATATAAGTATAGAATTCTATTGTGGAATATTTCTAGAATTATTTTTTTAAGGTGAATAATGTATTATACTATTATTGATAATATTTTTCTTTAATGGAATTATTGTTTTATAAATATAATTTTGTAATTAATAAAATCCATTATAATGAAATAATTAGAATTTTATAAGTGAAATAATAATTTTATTAAATTTTAATATTGTTTATAGACATATAATTACAATATTATAACATGAATTATATTTTTTGATAAATAAAATGTTTATTTGTAAATTATACATTTACTATTTTAAAATTACTTTTTATAACAATAATATATTCAATAAATTAAAATATATTTGGAATTTGGAATGTGTAGGTCCACAATAAGTAATATGGGACAATTGTTTTTATAAAGCTAACTATTCCCCTGTAAAAAACATGTTATCATGGTAAAATCTAAAATGGTAAAAATAAAAATATAATGCTAATATGTTAAAGACATAATTATAAAACTATCAGGAATGGGTTAATGAGTACTTAATTGAATTTATATCATCCCTCTGATATTATTTATGAATTTTATGATCTCTATCAATTGCATGTGACTCCAATTACTTGTTTTTCATTGATTATTTACAAAAATGTACATCCCTTTTCACATATAAATGAGGAATTATTATATTTAGAAGACTATATTAAATAATACAAATTTTCAGATAAAAATATAAAATATATCCTAAAAATCGATATACATCATAAAGTGGATAATGAAATATTATTTTTCCATCCCTCAAATGCTTTACCCCCTTTATAGAGGAGATAATCCAAGAAGTGGGGAAAAAATTTTGACCACTCCATTCTCACGATAATTTATTTATTTTCATATATTCTTACTCAAATTACAATATACCATATTAAAATGATAAATTATATATCATTTTAAAATATTTATTTTAATATAGTCATTTAACATTAATTATCCTTATTTCTTATTTCTATTGTGAAAAATAAAATAGTCATTTATGAATTGTTTTGACAATAGTCTCCATGGTACAATGTGTTCCATTTTCTACAATGTATTTTCAAGAATGGTAGTAACATGAAATTTAATAAATAATTATTTTATTTATTATATATTATTTCTTTTTATAGGATAAACTATATTACTCATTTTTCACTTTCAATAGAAAATGAAATCATCATCCATGTGTTTGTGTAGACTACCAACTCTAGGGAACAATCTATTTATGATTCACATATTTCCATTTCCATATATCAAGGTTATTAAAATAGTTTTAAAGGATACATATGGTTTTTATGAAATTATTATGGTCCAAAAATGAGAAATTTGACATCCTGTTGAAAATATGATCATTAATAAATTATGGAAAACTAAACCAACCAAAAGAGTTTTCAAAGTAAAAAAATTGAATTCATCATAATATAAATTAACATCATATAGGTCAAATTACACTTCTCATTCATACTAATTCTGATATTTCACACTGATATATACAAAATAATATCATTAATCTTTTATTATAAGAATATTAGAACAAAAAATTTATTATTGTTAATTTATTATGGTGTGATATTATTTATATTGGTTTAACTAAAATTTTGAATAATGAAATTTATCAATACCCAACATGACTAATGGAATTTAATAATTGTTTATATATGATATAAATATATAAATAACGTCATTTTTTTAATGGTAGTATAAAAATTTGACTCCTTATTACTGAGAACACCCTCAATTCGTTAAATTCAATGAAACTTGATCATAAAAAATGTAACACCCCAAAATGATGAAGAGTTAAAAGAATAAATGATATGACTCATGTAGACAAGGTTCACCTTCCTTTTTGGGATCCTACATGATTAAAACACCATATTTATGAATTCATGTCTTAGAGTAGTTATTCCTAAGGGTGGGCTATTGGGAAGATTCCCAGGGGTGTGTGTGAGTGAGAACAAAGAACACTAGAAAGTAAAAGTCTTGGTCTGTGGGCGCAATCACTAGTCAAATAACACAGTAGAGCACGTGGGCAGGCCCTAGTGTGGGGACCACGTGTGTGTGGGGACACTGGTGTTACCTGGTAGTCCAGAACCCAATGAATTTGTTATGATGAGGTGTCTGGGTTTCCATCGAGACGCCTTATTACATTTGGTACAAGAGGTGGTACCCAGCCTTATGACTAGCACACTACCTAGGGTGAGATGTAAGACCCCTAATTAGAATGTTGTGCTCTAAATGGGGGTTAATGTAACACTCAGAAATGATAAATGGTTTGATAAATATATAATATGACTCATTCAAACAAGTACAGCTTACTTTTGAGGAGCCTACATGATTAGAACCCCATAGTTATGTGTGCTTGTTCTGGAGTAGTGATCATTATGGGTGACCTTCAGGGATTTTTCTGAGGGGGTGTGTGACGGAGGAAAAAGAAAACTAGAAAGGGAATGTGTTGTCCTATGGGGGAATTCATTAATCATGTGACTCGGTCAGGAACATGGGTAAGCCCTAGGTTGGGGACCATGTGTTTGTGGGGCAACTGTGGTACCTAGCTGGCCAGGACTCGACCGACATGTTAAGGCATGGTGTGTGTGTTGTCACCGGGACCCAGTTGTTACCCAAAATTCAAAAATAACTTTTGTAAAAAACTATAATACAGTGAAATTATAACAATATTAATATTTATTAAATATTACTTCATGTATCTTATTTTAGTTTATATAATCTTAAAATGTTAGAATAATAAATAAGAACATAAATGTTATAAAATATTTCTAAAATTTTCAATGTTACTCACAACCAGTATTAATATTAGATCATAGAAAACTAAAAACCCAATATTGAATAATTATAAATGATGAAAAAAATGATATATATATATATATTAAAATGTATAGAAATGGGATATTAATATAGATACTTTTGTTATAAAGGATGATATAGTGTGTATCGAAATTAAATAATTATAACAATGGTTGATTTTCAAAAATTATATTTATTAAGAAAAATTTCATCTGTTGAATGATATTATTTTTCATGTGGTGTGATTATTTCCAAAAAATAATTCTTATACAGAAAAAATAAATAATGTATATTTAATTTACAAGTCTGTTTCTTTCACTAAATGTCATCTAATTGAAATGATATTATAGACATATAGTTCATGGTTAACACTAATGTTCATATTTTTATTCTGGTTTATATATGAATTTGTTATTACACAGTATGATTTTCTTTAATTTTTCTTTCTCATCCAATGTATAATATGATTATTATTATATGGAATGATTTTAGCTTATTGTTTTTCAAAAAAAATTTATCCTCATAAAAACTAATTGCTTCAATATTTAAAAATGGGTTATCTTCCAAATCATTTTTATATTTCCACCAATGATTACCCTTTCATATGGAAACTATTTTTCGATATATATCATTTTACCATAATTTTTACCTCTTCCTATATATAAATTTTTTATTAACAATTTCTTACTCTTTTGAGTTTCATAAATCATATTTCCAAATTATAAAATGGTATTCCATAATTTTGTTATATTTATTTATCCTGTCCAATTTATTTAATATCATCTACATATTTTTTGGGAATTTTTTTTCATATTGTTTTTTAAAATAAACAATTTTTCTATATTGAAACATCACCTTTTCAAAAAATAACTTTTCAATATGGGATGATTCATATTAATTTTTTAAAAAAATATTTCTAGAAAAACACTTTTATGTATTTCATTTAATTTTACATATTATCTCTAAATGATAAATTTAAATGGATATTATTAGCCTTAAACCGTCTTATAAATGTTAATATGAAATAATATTTTTAGGTGGTCGAATTTTTTGGTGTCAATAATTTTCCTTCAAGAAGACCAATTTTTTTTTACCAATTGGAAATATTAAGAAACCAAATTTTATTTCCATGGGGTATCTAAAATTTATTTAATGGTCGACATAATGAATAAATTATATGTATGAGTTATTTATGGGTGGATTACAATCTCACCATAGAGTGAATTGTTTATGTATATTTCTCGTAGGTGATAATGGTTTTTATTAGTTTAATTTGAGGTTTTAGTATGTTCATATGGTTGTGTGCAGGACTAATTAAGGTTTTGGTTTGTCAAGAATGTTTTGAATGGGTATATTTTTTGTTCATCTATTATCATAATGTTTTTTGTTGTTTTAATTGTTGTTGAATATGTTTACTATTTTTTGTTGGTATGATTGTTGTTTAGAAAAGAATTGTATGAATATTGTTATTATAATATCAATTATTATATGATCAAATAGTTTCTAATTGGTTAATTTTTGTATGGGTATGCTAAAATGGTTATACATTAGTGTAATTTATATTTTGATATTCTTAAAAGATTATGCATGACTATAGTTATGGTTAATCTAATAAAAAAAGTTTGTGTGTGGACATAATTGTGTTAAAATATTTTTGATATTTTATATTTCTTAATTCCCATAGTTTTTCAATATTCATATTTATACATTGATTTTTATGTTATATTATCATGACTGCTATTTACTAATTAATGTTCGGCCCCATTTTTTCCTATTTATTATGTCACATAAATTCACATTCAATGATTCATAATTAATTTTCATTTTTTACTATCTTTGATTTTATTATTTATTTATTTAATTTTATTGTCCTCATATTATTCCCACATAGAATCTACTATGGTATTTTTTTATGCATACCTTTAAAGGGAATATGAGATCACCAATTACTTATGATTCTATTTCATGAGTTATGATAATGAGTGTACAATATGATAATTCTAGAAGAAATATTGTGCGGATAAAATATAGAATAAAAATTATAAGTTGTATAAACCATATTCCCTATGTAAAAAGTCCAAAAAAAATTAATAATCCCATTTTTTGGAACATCCAATTAGTTGTGTGATGTAATGTTTAGAATTTTTGAATAATGTAAAATAAAGACATTTAAATTTGGTCTGAATATTTTTTATTGGAGAAAGTTTTTTTTTTGTTTCTTATAAATAACATCTATACCTAGATACTAAAATTGGATGCATACTTTTATATAGATTTTCCTATATTAAATAACCCAGAAAATGTAAAATTGGTTATTTTCATGATCATCACATGATATAGGAAATTGAGGCCATTCTACATAACGTGTTTAATACATCTAGAGATTATTCATATCTAATATTCATTTCTTTTATGAACCATTAAAATCAAATATTTTATTAATTTAATTAAGGTATTTGGATATGAAGTACTAGAAAATATAACATAATGAAATTTATTTTTAATAGTAATCCCTCTAGGGATGAAGTGAAGTATTATTTATAAAATACATTTTAGGATTTAGTTTTCATATTTCTATGATCACTAAATTTTTTTTATTGATAACTACATTTGATTTTAGAGGATCATGGAAATGAATCATGGAATGGAATGTATCTTGAAATTAATTTATATTTTAGAAAATATGATAGAACACTTAAATTGTTTAGAATCTGGGTATATGCATGTTGTAATCAAAATATAGTGATTTTTATATACTATTTTAGTGATGTGAATTTGAAATAAATAGAGAAGATAATTTTTGATACTCTAATCAATTTTCACTAGTGACAAATACACCATTATTAAATTATGATATATTATATAATGTATTAAAATTATATGATATGCCTAATTATTTTCTTTAAAAAAATTATTTTAAAAAATTACAGTCATATATTAATTGTTTTCAGTAATCATTAAATTTTACTTTATTAAATAGTTATATTTTAGGGATTACATTTAGAGAACACATGATTTTGTTATGGAAATATCTTAGGTAGGATATATTATCTATGTTTAGGCAATGAATGTCTGATTAATTTGTAGATTATTAAGTTAAAAAGTGATTAAAATCATGGTTTTGATTATTAATTTAATAAAAAGGGATACATGATATTTTTTGAAATATTTATATAAATTTGTTGATTCTGATTTATGTTTATTTTTAGAAATTTATAAACATCTTCTTAACACATTTATGGGAAAATTATAATTCATATTTTGGAGGAGCATATAATATCAAAGTGTTTTAATATCTTCATAATACAAATAGTATTAGAAGAAATGTGTTATGGAGAGTACATGATTAGGGAATACAAATTATGGTGTAAATGATGTTATGAATGAGTAAATTTTTTAATAGAAAGATAAGTAAAATGATATTTATTAATAGATTACGGTATATGTGACATTTGAATTTATATAGAAAATGATGAATATGTTAGGATTACTATCACATACACTTATTAGATATGAATAATTATAATTATGCACAAAAATATATTATTAGGGGTAGAATGTAATGTCCTTATAATTTATAATATTTATTCCTCTAATTAATTAAAAAATTATCGACAGATTTCTCTATTTCCACCACAATTATAAAATGATACTGTGCTATATATATATATATATATATTAAATATTCAAAATAATCCCGATTATTCAATTTGTAGGGATGGATATGAGTAACTAAATAATATAAATAAATATATATATTGGTCATTTAATACAAATTTAATTAACTCATTAAAGTATTTAATAACCAAATATATTATACACTGTACCTAGTAATAAATGAAATAAATTAGATTGTTCATAAATTTATTATAAAAATATAATATTTTATTTATTACACAATTTTAGAATTATTAGTTATTATATATATTGATATTAAAAAATGTAGAATTTTAAATTGAAATGTTCATAGAAAACATTTATTTTATATGAATTATAATTTTATTTAACTAAAAATTTTATGTTTTATATATTAGTAAATTTTCAATGTAAAATTCACAGTGATTTGGTGTATTATTTTGTTTATATTCAGTATTTCGTTTAATCTTGGGTTTCCCCTTCAGTTATTGTTGATAAATTTTTATTCTAGGTTAGAAATTTGTTGGTGCATGGTTGGCACACTGTTTGGGGAAATTGTGAGCCCCCACCACCAGAAACCAAGAGGTAAATGATCATTTTCTATAGTATGTAACAAAGGGTTTGGAAAACTGTGTAGGAAAATCATGCGGAGTATCCTACATGGATTGTGTGTCACACACAGTTACTGCAGAGTTTGGATAATAGTTTTCGATAACTGTGAGACCTATTTATATGATTAAAAAGAGTGAAATTACTATTTTTCCCTCTTCTATTATAGAAATAATTCATACCATTTCTCCCCACCAAGGATATTTTGACTAGGTACCTCCCCATCCCTCCATGCTCCCTTGGACCTCAAACATTATTATGATTTTGGTCTTGGAACATCAATGAATCCTTATGTAAGTCACTTTTCTCATGATTTATTACTTATTCTATGATTTCCATCACTCCTTCTTGATTTCATCATTCCTAGTGGTTAATTTTCAAAAATGGAGTTCAAATATTTTGTTATTGGGTGAAATCATGACAATTAATGTTTGATCATTCCTTGTATAGTGTATTTCCTTCATGTAGTTCTGGATTCACATCACATTTTAAAATTTTTCAAGTGTGAGGTAGTTGGTTCCATGAATTTACATTATTATATGAGTTTTAATTTCTTTCATGTTTCTTAAAATACTTTCAATGGATCAGTTTTGTGGTGAAAAATAGGTTTTTAAAATGTCTTTAGATTCACAAGTGATGAAAATGGGTTTTCTAATGTAAAGTGTTCAGGTTACATGTTTTATTTATTATGGTGTTTCTTAAAGAAGATTCAACCCTTGTGTGAAATGTTTAGAATTAGTTTTCAAATATATTTAAAGGTTTGAAGTTGTTCAATGTGGATTTCCCATCATAAATTGGGTTTTTGTGTTGGATTTTTTTTCTACCTTAAATGTTTCATCTAATTGTGGAAGTTATATGAAGAATGTTATAAAATAGTTTTCATGTGACTTTGAAATTGAAAGTGTATTTTCTCATATAAATAGTTATATTCCATATGTTTTCTTATTTTTTTATTTCTAAGTGTATTTCATAAATTATGAAATTGGTGTGAGATATATTTCTAAATGTTTTGGATTCTAATGTCAAATGGAATGTTGTTTTTAGGGAAATAATTGTTTTCCATGTGGATCTTAATTGAGGGATCAATTTGAAAATCTGAATCTGGTGATTTCCTTGGGTGTTCATGAAGCATGAAATATTTAGGTTAATTTGATGATTTATTTGATATTGACGTATAACTTGAGAGCAAATGGAATCAATGGTATCTAGGTGGGTATTCTAGAACTAGTAATCTAGTTGATTAAGAAGTGGCTAAGTCTCACATTCTTCTACAAGGATTGACAATAAAACACTAAAAATAACATTTGATATGATCAGAGACAACTATAACATGGGAGTGATCCCTCTAGTGGCTCGTCCATGGTAAATATGTTGGTTTTATTTTATCATATAGAGACCTATAGACATTAGGATGTTATCCCCTCTTGTGGATCATGTATGAGATTGTTGTTGGTACTTTTGTCATATGATTTTTGCCATCATGGTATGAGGATCATTATTTCCCTCTATTTCCAGTTACCTATGTGGATTTTCCCATAGATCTCCATCATGACATAATTTTAATATGATGTGGTTTTAATGGTTAGTATAATATTGTCCTTGTGTGTATATTTATTTCAAGATATAATATTTTTGAAAATGGATTTCCCTAAAATGTGTTTCTTTAGAATGTTTTCCTTAAAATGTTTTCATCGATATGGTTTAATTATTTTTATGGAAATGTGAATGTTGAATTATATTCTATTATTATTAGATGTAATATTTTATTTGGTTTTCATCCTACTAGGCTTTGGATCCTAACATATATACACCATTGGGTTTATAAAGACTTTATTTTGTATGACCCAGGTAGTGGAAAATGAATTTTGGTAGTTATGGTGGATTCAGTTTCTATTACTCAACTTGTCATAGGTATTTATGGTGGTGGATTGAACTTGGTTTCCATCATATTTCATGGATGTTTATGGGAATGTTTTTTATTCCAATTTGGTAGCTGCACTTTTGTTTCTAGTTAATGTTGTGAATCATTGAATCTAAACATATATATAACTCATTTGTTTATTGTTATAAGTTATTGTGTTTCTTATTATTTTTTTGTTTTTTTTAATGTGTGAAATAATTCCCAATGAGTATGGTTGATACCCAGGAACTAGATTCTATCCAATGGTGATCAAGAATGCCCTTTGGTCCAAGCCATGAATCGAATAGTGTGTCAGGTTGGATGGATACAAGACATGGTTCATGATAAAATGGTTTCACATTTGGGTTAAATATTTTTGTGGGAATATATTTCCAAAAAGAGTCTGGATAGACAAAAGGTATAATTTTTTTTGTCTTGAGGTTCTGGTAGCGAGTGGGGTGTTTGGCCAACACACCTCATTTGAGGACTCAAGTCGCCATGGAATTTTCATATATAGCTAGACATATACTCTTGTTGAGACATATATGAGGTAGAATATATATGGAAACTGGGTGGGGTGGAGTGATTTTTGAGGTATTGTTATTGTGATGTATTTGGTTGTTATTTTGTTTGTGTGCTTGTTGGTATTTTTTATTTTTTCTAGAAATTCTCATAATGTTTATAGTGATGTTTTTTTGTGTGGCTATTACGTGTGTAAGTAAAATGAACCCCCAGATAATTCATATGTGACTACTGGAAGAGGTTGGATATATTTATCCTTCTCAAATAATTCAAATTTTAGTTATAGTTGGTTTTTTCATATCCATTTTGTAGGTCTATTAGTGGTCTCTTGTCCTACAATGGCTAGAAAACACAGTCAATGCCTTAGAAAGGATAACACATAAGATATCATCAATAAAACCCATCCTTCTATTTGAGGTATAATGGAACCCTAGAAAGCATATCAGTGGTTTGAGAATATAGATAAATTTTTTTATTTTATTGATATTCATTTTGAATTTAGAGTGAAATTTTCATCATTTTTTTAATTTCTCTATCAAGAGTTGTGAGAATCAGTGGTGCAAGATGGTAGGAACATGAATATGAGTTGGAAAGAAATCATGTTAATCTAAATCTAGTGGTAGTAAACTGATATTTTTTTTATCATTATGCTAGGAGTTTTAGAACGCAGTGATGGGGATCAATCCATGATGGAGTATTCTAACCATTACTTAGAGTTAATTCATTACTCATTTGAGGTCATTTCAAATTAGAATCTTCTACATCAAATGTTCCATATGGTGTTGTAGCCAAATATATGATATCAAGAATTCATATTCAAGTTGAATACATATTTTGAGGTGGTTTATCATTCCATGATTGTATATATTTATTTTAAAGGAAATCCTAGTTTTTCTAGTTCAATGTCTTAAGTGGGAAGTGTCAATTCATCTAAGAAGATGAAGAAGCATAGTGATATGGGGAAGTAGGGAAGTGATATTTCTGGCCACACATACATGTTGTCTTATTATGTTGATTTTAATATGGGTATAGTCATATTCCATCAGTGTGGAAAGGCATGGATCATTTGATCGTCATTTTCATCTCCACCTAGAACCTTTCACCTGTTTGTTTCTATGGGGAACTTGTAGTGATTCTCCTTGGTTGTGTGCCCATATAATTTTTGTACATGATATGTGGATTATTGAGGTATTTCATCATATTTAAAACCATCTAGGATATGGGTTTTTAGTTTTGATGTTTTAGAGGAAGGGATGGATCATCTTCTGTGAAGAAAATGTTTTGGATAGAGCCTCATGTCATTGTTCATTCTCATCTACACGTAGAAATGAGGCGTCTCTATGAAACTAAACATGAGGCAATGGAATGAGATATCATGACTATTACATATTGAGGTATTGTTCTTATTGTAGAATATTTACCTATTGATATGTCTGATATTGGTGCATTTTTATCATTTATTTCTAACCATCTTGTGTATGTGGTAAGGATTCCAACTGAGAATATTTCATATTTAATGGTGTTAATAGCATCACATGGTAAGAAGAGAGATCAGAGATTCATGAGTCTATGTTATGAACTCACCATTTCATGGGTGGAGATGGTGTGGGGATATTTTATTTTACAAGTCTACCTCCTTAATTTTATCCTTGGTATGTATTGAATGGAGAATTCAAGGAATACATCCATTGTAAAAGGCAATGAGTGGGTTTTGGAGAATCTAATGAAATTAGCAATTTTTTCATGTTCAGTAGGATCCTTAGTTGGGATGTGATAGACCTCCACTTATTGTAATGGGAAAATTTTATTAATAGATCTCATCACTCATATTGGTGGTTGATGTTGGTTATTCTATTTGGATTTGGAGTTCTCCACTGATTTAGTTCTAGGAACCCGACCAATATCTCTTCCCTTATATCATATGTCACCCACTGAGTTGAGAAAATTAATTGTATAACTATACAATTTTATAACTATAGAAATTATTATTTAAATCATATCACAATAAGCCACTCAAATTTTTTTACGAAGAAGGTTAATGGATCACTCAAATTTTTCATTGATTCCCCGAAATTGAATAAGGTAATGATCATATACACGTACACTTTTCCACATATTGATTTTCTTTTCGTCCATATTATCGGGTAATGGTTGTTTTCGAAGAGTGATTCAAATTTTGGGTATCAGTATGTCAGATTTAGAGATGTCGATGTTTTTAATGTATTCTTATGATTAAGGTACAACCATTTTGAGTATTTAGTCTTGCATTTAAAGTTTACGAATACTCCAATAGTCATTGTGGCTCTTATGAATTGGGGTTTCACCAGTATCAAAATTCCATTGCCTGGGTATTCATTGATCAAATCCTAATGTTTTCTGGGAATAAGGACGTGCATGAATGAACATTAAGAATTGTGTTGGGAACCCCATAGAAAAATTATCTCTATTATAAGCTTTTTATGTGATGCTTTTGGATTAGAGTGATAATGATTTTCAGTCAACTGATCTCTAAGAGACAGGTTTCAGTGGACCATGAGAATATTAGGTTGGTTATGTAATGGTAAAATCTGAATAGTGTTTTTGGGATATGTTGATATTTTCCATAGGTATGGTATTTCAGGTTGATATATTATTATTTATCTCAGCGTGATTTTTCTACCAAAAGTTCTTACATAGAAATAGATAGAGATTTAATGGAGACCATAATGACATGTGTCCTTTGAGTATCTAAATTGGTTGTTGAAAACCACACTAGTTTTTATTTTTTCATAAATTTGGAAAGGGTTTTGTATTTTATTGTGATGCTACATGTATGGGTCATGGGAGTGTATTGATGTAGTACAACCATTTGGTGGCATATGGTTCTCACCATCTCCGTCCAAATAAAATGAATTACCCGACCCCATGCCTCGTGTTATCAGTAGTGATGCATTACCTGAAGATGTGGATCCATTTTATTTTTTTGGATAATATTTTTGTCTATTCTGATCATTAGATCCTAGCCTACATTTTATCCTAGAAGGATATAAATTTTTTACATCATCTTGTGGTTGATTACAATTAGGGGTACTATTTCGATATAATCTATACCACAGGTAATGGTAATGTGGTTAGACATTAAATTGGTGGAAATGTATCAATGTATTCCTCGAAGGAGTTTATTTATGAGTTGAATTTGAATGGAATATTTTCCTAGATGTTCCTGGAGAATAAGAAAGTTACCAAAGTTTTTCTCTTGTCTAGTGTTCAGTTGTCACCTTCACATATTGAGTTGATTCAGTGGAATATTCATAGTAATGTGTTTTTCTAGCAGTTAATGTATTTTGTAAATGGTGAGAAGGTTCCTTGTGATATGTTATTGTCTCCAGATGGAGTTATGGTCTTCATGGTTCTCTTCATGGTAATGTTTTTAATGATGAAATATGTGGTTTAGGATATGCACTACACTCATTCGGTCATTTTTCATGGTCTCACAATGAATGTATATAATGTGTGTCATTAGTTATTGAGGCCATGTAAGAGGTCATACATATTCAAGGTCATATCATGGTGTAATATGTGTCAGTAGGTTAAATAAGTGAATCGAAGTATGTATCATTTTCTTTATCCAATATTTA
This sequence comes from Viscum album, assembly GCA_963277665.1. NCBI lineage: Eukaryota > Viridiplantae > Streptophyta > Magnoliopsida > Santalales > Viscaceae > Viscum > Viscum album. The sequence continues at coordinate 1,725,139,340 of OY728119.1, read as the reverse complement.
TTCTAACCTAGATGGTGAATTTGATCTCCATGAATTCTATTGGTGGATTAGATCATACACCCTAGGGGAGTAAAGCCATTTTGGGTAGATATTGATCGTCTAACAAATCCCTACCATATCATTACAATCATGGATTCATCCAAGGTGGATATAATGGGAAAGATGTATGTTCAAGACTTTGTGATAATTCATGGTGTTCCATTGAAATTTATTTCAGATTAGGACTCCGTTTTTACCACATGGTTTTGGGAAGGCCTTAAGAATGTGGTGGGTACAGAATTCAGGTTTTGTGTGGAATACCAACCACAAATAGATGGTCAGAAGGTGCAGAATCATTAGATATTGAAAGACGCACCATGTGGATGTTTGGTGGATTTTATAGGTTCATGGGATAGCCATTTGGTTTTGGTTGAGTTTTCATATAATAATAGTTTCTAATATATGATTCCAAGGGAACATTTTGAGGTACATAATGGTCAATCATGTCAGTCAACTTTTTGTTGGGATGAGGTGGGTGAAACCTCATTATATGAACTGAGCCTTGTATAAGAAATGAACGATAATTATAGGTTTAGTAGGTAGCATTATTTGAAGTCACAATGTCATTGTATGTCTTATACTGAATAGAGGCGCTGAGCATCAGAGTTTAATGTGGGTGACCAGGTGTTTCTAAATGTGGAACATATCATGGGTTCACTATTTTCTTATTTATAAATGGGAATATTTTTTCCAAATATGTCAGAAATATGTGACTAATGTGTGATTTGGTGAGGTGGAATAAATTTTAGCATTTCACTCTCAGTCGTCGTCGATTTTTGATGTGTTCAATGTCTCTAATATAAAAAACTACAACCCAGATCCATCTTAGGTGCTAAATTGGGAAGATTTTGTATTGGAGCTTGATTTATATATATATTAATGTAAGGTGGGGATTGTGGATTATTATGAGAAATATATTCATGTGAATTCAATTATATCAGACAATGTTACTCGGTTTCATGGTATTGATGAGCATGATACATGGGAGTAAAAGTCTTGGGATAACGATGAGTAATGATTATTCTTATCTAATCAGGTTTCTAGGTTACTTTTTGAGCGGATAAAGAATTCATAGTGAGAATAATTGTGATATAAACGATATTTTTTTTATATTTTTAATTTTTTTGTTCTGAAATTTATCCTTATGATTCCCATTATGTTTTTGGATAAATAAGAATTTTTGTAATGATTGATGGAGGTGAGTAGTTGGAACATAATTTAAGGAAAATGTAATCATGCACCATGGAAACCATTAAAAAATGTTAATTTTGGATAGAGGTGACCATATTATTGTCTCATAGATTAGAAAACCATGATATCATACCTTGATTAATGTTCCAATTGGAAAACGAGGGACACATGGTTTTCACATGGTTTGAAAAACCATGAAAGATAACTATGTGACCTATTCATGTCATTAAAAAAGTGAAAATTACTATATTTTCCATCTTTGACAATGACCCAAATTCCTTAAATTTCTCCCCAATCTGAATTTAGAGAATATTTCCCTCTCCCCCACATCCTATATTCCTTGTACCTCAAACATTCTGATGATTTTGTTTTGGTAACATCATGAAATTACTAGTAATATTTATTATCTCGTTATTTATCCATTATTTTAGTGGTTCTCTACCCCTATTATTGATTTATTATTTTCTAGTGGGTTATATGACCTAAGGAGGGCCCAAAATTGTGTTTTTGGGAGAATTCATAGTGGTTTTTGATCATTTATATTTTATAGAGCCTTATGTTTGATCTGTTGTGGTTTTCCACAATATATTAGATGTCTATAAGTGTGATGAAGAATGATTCATGCTTTTAGAATATTTAAATAGTTTTCATGATTGAATGATGGTTAAAATGTGTTATATGTAATAATATTAGGGTGAGAAACATGTTTTTTAAATTGTTCGAGATGCACATGTGATGAAAATGGCTTTTCTAAAAAAATGTGGACATATTACATGTGTTATTTTTTGTAGTGATTCTGTAATATGTTTTATTCCTCGTATGAAAGGAGGGAAATGATTTTTCCAAGACATCTAAAGGATTCAATTTGTTGATAGTGTATTTTTAAATGGAAGTGGGGTTTTGTCATGTTTTATTCATTATATTACACCATAAATATGTATTTTATTTCTGAATATGATTTGAAGCATGCTCTTAAATGGTTTTTATGTGGGAATGAATTTGAAGTTTGTTTCCCATGGAGATGGTTATATTCTATAAGAAATTTTTTGTTTCATTTCAAAATATATTTCATAAATTGTTAATATATTGTGAAATGTATTTTGAAATTTTTTGGCATCTCTATGAAATAGATAGTAGTTTTCATTACAACGAATAGTGTTTTCCATGTGGATTTTGATCATCATATCAAAGTAAACATAGGAAAGATGTGATATATATGTGTTCCTATGATTCCTTTCATGTGTATGTTAATATGATGATTTATGTGACATGTGACAAAAAACATGAGCAAAAAGGGAATCTCGGGTATCTATGCGGGTGATCTAAAACTAGTAATATAATTTATTCTAATGTGGATAAAGCCCAAATACTTCTAGAATGATTGATAATAAAACACTAAAAAATATGATATATGATCTAAGACCACTTGATATTGGGATGAGATCCCCTCTAGTGGCCATTTCATGGGAACACTGTTGGTTTTAACCTTATGATATATAGACCACTATACCGTGGGACATGTTACCCATTAGTGGAAAATACTAATAAATGATGTTGGTAGTTGTCTTGGAATATTTTTTTCCCTATGTTACGAGGATCAGACATTCCCACTAGTGCAAGCTACCTATAAGGATATTCCCTTGGTTTTCCCTTGTGACAAGACTCTTATGTGAAGTTGTGCTAACTGTTCATATATGGTATACCTTGTGAAGAATTTTATTTTAGGAAATCATATTTGGGAAAATTATTTTCCATTAAAAGTGGTGATTGGGAATGTTATACTTAAAAAATCATCGAATTTATTTAAATATTTTTCTAGAAATGTCTATGTTTAAATGTTTTATAATATCCTAGCATTAACTATATTTTTTGGTGTCATCTAATTGCGCTTTGTTTAGAAATCCAACATAATTCAATAAGTGTATGTACAATTATTCATGTACTACCTCTTTGATATATGAATGGGTGGAATTATTCCCACAGTTTATGTATGATACCCATGAACTAGTTTCCTGCATATGGGGATTGGGAACGCCCTTTGGACTATAACATGAATCTGGTTGAGTATTTAGTTTGATGGAATCTCAATATATGTAGATACTATAAAATTAAAATTCTTTTTTTCTTCATTATAATAATATTTTCATGGTATAATTTTTTTTATTTTTCAGGAATAACATATTTTAATATTTATATTAAAATTTAATATTTTCCAAAATATAGTGAATATTATTGAATTTTTATTTTATAAGTATGGAAGAGAATTTATTTAACATAATTTAAATTATAAAAAATATATTTTATATGTGACATTATAAATTTTAAAAATAAAACATTTGGTTAAAAAAAATTTACTTTAATTTTTTTTCAAAACGAGAGGTGTATCTCTAATTAATTTGTTTTAAATTCATTAAACATTTAGAATTTCATATACCGTTATAAAAGATTTAGAAAAAAACCAAAAATATATTCCATATTTCAAATCACCCATCCCAAACTCTGTTATATGTGTAATATCGAATACCACACTATACTTGGTAAACACCATATCCTCAACATCCTAGCATTCATCACTCTAGGTATCAATTATTTATTAGTATATTTATTTTTTTAGTTTATAGATTGTACAAGTATACATTCAATAAATTAATATTAATTGATGAACTATTCATAAAGGTACATGAATATGATAAATTTCTATGATTTTATTAAAAACAATTAGATGAATAGTTCAATATATAATATTTTCTGACTCAGTGAAATTTTATAGTTTTATTAGATTATATATATGAGAATGTTGATTAAGGAAAATCATTCATGAAAAAAATATATACTATATATTTTAAGTTTTAAATTTTAAACTATTTATTATTGTCTATAAACAAATGATTGCTATGTTAAAAAAGTCGTGACATTTTTCTCAAATTTTTTTTAACATTCTATATATTTATCATATTAATATTAAATTTTTAAACTAATAGAAAATGAATTAGAAATAATATATTTCTAATTTTAAATCAGTAGGTCTAAATTAAAAAAATTATCACATTATTTTTTAGAAAAACCATTAAGTTATATTTTTCAAAAACTTTTTACCACAATAAAATTAATAAATGAAAAATAAATAAATAATGGGTAAAGTATTGAATCATGAAAAAATCCTATCCAAAATTGAATTTATGTGGTGTCGATTTAAATTATCTATTCCTCACTCAATTATTTCTAAATTTTGTGTCCATATTATATTTTAACATGTAATACTCTTCGATAATGTTGAAATATATAAAAAATTTAATTATGAGCACATATAGAAGGGTCCTCTCAACACCCTTTCATAGAAGTACAGAAAATTAATTTTACTATTTCAATAATCTCCTTTTACTTCCCCTATATTTTTCACTTTTAGGAAATTCTTGATAAATGGTATTTTTCTATTCCCATCCATTCCATTTTATCCACCATGATAACCACAATGTTATCAATTGATGTCCAATATTATAATTAAGAAATTTTTATTTTTTATATATATTTAAAATTAATTTTTCCCTCGACTATGGGATGATTTAAATAAAAAATTTATTCTGAATGTTTTTATAATGTAAATATAAACACATAAAATGATTAATATTTCACATAATAAAAACGAAACTATAATTCTTGCATTGTATAGACAACAACCTCCATGACAATACTCATATATTTTTCCTTATTAGACTTAATTTTTTTGTTCTATACATTTGAATAAAATATAAATAAGATTGTTTGATAAATCATTAGGGTGGTTTAATAAAACAAAATTAAAACCAACAAATGATCTAATCATTAAATTATCATCTCAAATTCAATCCTTAAAAAGGAGTGTATTAAAAGGATAATATATATTCAAATTTTTTAATATTTTCATATCAATTAGATATTATAATATATAATATATAAATATGTTATATTACTCTAATAAATACTAAATATTATCATATTTTGAATGAAGTTTTAAAAAATAACCTCATAATCATTATTCAAATCAAGGTATGTTCATGTTTGATTCTGTTTAACAACCAAATTGAAAAATAAAATGAATTTATATTATTAATGAACATAGTAACATAATTAAACGTTTAAAAATATACATTCATATATAGTGATTCCATTTTTTCTTTATTTTATTTATATAATTATTTAATTATTTAATGTATAAAGAAACTTAAATAATTAAGAAACTTAGAAGCATGAATTCTATCGATTTTTTCTTCATGAATATTTACTAAAACATACATGAAATGAATTCAATATATTGTTAATAGTCACAAATCAATGATATTAGTAACACTAATGGACAAGTGATGATGAAATTTGGATGATTAATAATTAATGACACCACTATAATGAAACATCTACAAATATTCTAATCTATAAATAATTGATGTGCAAAATGGGTAAAATCCATATATTGACTGAATATTTTTGAAGAGTATAAAAAATGGAATTATATTTGGTTCATTATTTAATGAATAATATATTAATATTTTTCAAACATTATGTTTTACTATGTTCATGTTTTTCTATAATGTATTTTATGGATTTCATATAAAATTCATCTCTTTAAGGAATATTTTTTATTATGTGACTAATTTCCATTATTTGGTGTAATTACAGAATACATGAGAAGTTATATAAATAAATTATTTTATTAATCATAAATTATGTAAAATTAAATTAATTTTTATTTACATATTAGGATGAGTTACCACAAAATTCATATATGGGGTTTCTCTATATAAAATTTCATTTATTAGTACATATCTTATATTACCCAATTCATTAGTTTTGTGCATTGATTACGTGGAAATAGAAAACCATTACCATATTAGTCATGGAAGTAAAAGGATTTACATGTGATTTTTTAATCCCATGCTCATATTTTTTTCATTCATGTGTACTATAACAATATTAAAAGTAAAATTTTACTATTGATTAAAAATTATATTAAAATTTGGTATGGTAAATTTTTTTCCATATTAGTATAAAATAAATATATATCTAAATCTTACAAAAGGTATCAGATTATAGCTTATATAAACCTAGGTGTTACCACCTAAAAATGGTGGTTTGAGAATTTACTCAATATTTACTATAATTCAATATTAATGGTCCAAATACTACATGGATGGTTAGGTACTCTCCATGGATATGATTTTGAATAATCACAATCTCATTATAAACCATGAAAAATATATTTCCCCACCATTTCAATGGTATTCTAGAAATTATAGCTATTTAAATCATATAAATCACTTTTATGGATATCCCATCATATGAAAACTACCCACATCACATTTCATCTTTTTTCAGGGTGTTATAAGATTATTAGATGATACACCATGGATTTAATATTATCTATTTGATATTATCCAAAATGTCGATATTATACTTTTCAATTGGGATGCTTATAATTGACATATTGAATAGTACACATATAATCATGTTTTTAAGCATCTATATATTAAAATAAAAGTAATTAATGATTTGTTTACTCTTATAGGGAACGAATATGACTATATATAGTGTTGAATGGGTCCTAAAAATTTAAATACATGGTATTAATCGAATGGTATTTTAGACATAACATATTTGGGTTTGCTGTTATACTCTTACAATAATATTATAGCTTCATATATCATGTCATTGACTGCGTAATTTGGTGTCCATCAGTTTAAATTCTCTTAGAATGAGATCAATGGAAATTCTTATACATGTTTTAATACAATTTTATTATATGGGATACATTCTATTTTAGATGATTGTGTCTTTTAATTGTTCATATATTTATTCTTGATGTTTGTTCTATTATTCTATTGTAAAATATTCTATCAAATGTTAATGTATACTTATCATATGATCTCAACATTATTTTTTCCCTTTCCCATTAAACCTAAAATAGTATCACGTTTGATCATATGTAATATAAATGAATTTCTAATGATGTTTCCCTAATGTGATCATTATTTATCTTATATTTTCAAATTTTGTGTATATGGGTATCTAGTTTTCCAAAACTACAAAATAATTGAATATAATATAAATTCTTGGGTTATTTACAATCAATGTATTAAACAATAAGAGTTATGTTTCTAGATACTAGTATATTAATGATTGTTTTAGGGAAACAATTTTTTGGTACCTTGGAAACTAGCATTTGTGGATTCTTTTTAGATAGTAAAGTTTCTGTGAATAAAACATTGGATTTGTGAGGAACACTATAAAATCATAGTGAAATTTGGATTATACAATTAAATATTATTAGAATATTATGTGTATAAAATTATTAATAGATGGTTACTAACACCTCTATAAAATATATTGATTTACATGTTGTCTAGGTAAATGAATATGGAGACGTGTAATAAAAAATAATAACGAAATTATGGAAATTTAACAAATTTATGACCAATATTATCACATGTATATGGAGACCTGTTGATCCACAATCAGGTGTAACTATTTTGGATCACATCAAATGAAAAAAAAACTCCTGAATATAGTGGAATGACTAATCCTTTGGTGTCTTAAAAATGGATCATGACCAATGTGAATATCATTCTCACATTGGGATGTAGTCAAATAGAAAAAGTCATTATTTTAATATAACTTCTAATGAGTGAAGTAGACAAATGGTGGTTACTAATCCAAGACATGAAAAAAAATCATGATATACAATGCATAGAATTGTTAACTTTTAAAATCGTATTTTAGAATAAATTATTCCACCATTATCAATGAGATGAAATTGAATGGATGATATTAATTAATAGACAAAATATTGTGGAAATGTTGTTGTGTATGAGGAAAAAATATCATTTTTTTTAAAAAATGTATCAATTAATGTACAATGATTGTAAATCCAAAATAATCATTTTATTTATATATTATTTCCCTTATAGTGAAGGGAATTTTTTTAAATATCTTTTCATCATATGATGGTATACACTCAAGAACCATTAATACAAAAAATGGGTTGTAATACCCCGACCCCAGTTACCCAGATTTGGTGCATTATTATATAACATTAGCATGATAACAAATGATCAAGTCTTGAAAAAATGATTATTATAGTAGCCTTGGAAACACTATATACATTCATATGGTTTTAATTAAATCATCAAATATGAAACTATAACAACATTTTCTCTATAGACAACACTGATATTCCATAGACAATCCCTGCAGATCAGTCAAAATGTTCTTCTTCACATCCTTGGAAAAATAAAACATAGAAAGGGGTGAGCTTAGATGCTCAGTAAGGATAACAATATAGAGGGAACTTTCATAAATAAGCATAAACATTTAAGGCAATGTATAAATAAAACAACACCCTTTTAAACATGAATTTCATCATAATATGGAAAAAATAAAATAAAATAATTCCATTTGCTTATTCACATGGATATTCTAATAGTCTTATAATCACATTCAATAAGAATAACCACATTCATAATGATGGAATGCATATTTCCAGACATTCATAACCACATAGTCAAGGCCTTATGCAAAGACTACTTATATGATTTTGTCAAGGCATTGTGCCAAGACACTATTTTATCTCATGAGACCTATCGATGCAATGGGGAGCTATAGAGGGCTCCACCCATCACTTACTATGTCCAATGCATTCCTCATATGAACATTTTTAAACATAACAAAAACATTCGTATTAAAACTAGCATATGAAATGTCCATACATTCTCCATAAAACGTGAATGTTATAAAAATAAAACATCCACAATCAAACATATCACAAAACCTTCAATAAAATATGGATGTTTTGTATCCTAATAAATCATCTTCAAATAATATTAAAATCCATCAAACGATCTTGACATAGATGATATCAAAAAAAAATTGAGAGAAATATATCTTTTTTGAAATCACATAAAAGTCAAATAATTATAAAATCTAGTATTTACTTTGAAAATATTATTATAATCATTTAAGGGATTCTTCAATAATTTTATTACGGCAGAAAATAGCTGCACTCGCCGTATAAGATAAAAAAAGAGATTCTTACCTTAATTTTGTCGAAAACGTTAAAAAGCACATTGTTTGGAAAACGAAGGAAAGATTACTTTATAAACATCTTATAAAATTCAAATAAGGTTATAAATGAATTTAACCCATATTCTAGTAAATATTAAGATTGTTCTGAAACACATTTTTAAGAATCATGGATGTGGATGATAAAGAGGTCCCCATAGATAATTATGTATAAACAATCTCCGATAATGATGAGATTGTAGAATTAACCCTTAACATGCAAATTTCATGGGTCGAGGGTATGCTAACCTCCTGTATAATGGTTAAATAATAATTATTAAATTATTCAAGAATCATATACATTAATATGATATTATATATGATCTTTTAACAAATCTTTGTTAATAATATCTTTGTATTATCGTCGTTTCAAGTGTTAACAGAATTGTTTTCCATTATATTATTTGTTATGTTAGTCATATTTTTTATGTATGGGATGTGTGTTATTAATATTTAGAATTATATCAAGTCATTAAACATTATTTTTAATTATAAAATGAAAATTATTCTTGAATGGATACGATGGGGAATGAATCTCATTGCGTTCGTGGAGACGGTAATCTGTACGTATGCACGAGCGACAATATCATTATTTTGATGTTAAAATAATATGTAATTGGATGTTATATCATATATAAATAATAATTATCATGTTATATTTATTATTTACATCAATTACACATCATTATTATACCCATCCAAATAAAAATGTATCGAATAACAATTACACCACGATGCGTAGACGGTAAGTCGTACGTACGCACGTATGGTGACATGTCATTCAAAGGATGGATAGAAAAATGAATCATGTTGTACCAAATTTATAATAACATCAAAATATATATAATATACTGGAGATATTATTTTAAAATGTTAACAACAAAGAAAAGGAAGTGCAAGAACAATGGAACTTGAAAGAGGTGATGAAATATTTACCTCTTCTTTTGGTTATTCCTTTTGATTTGATTAAAAAATCTTTTTAGGTTGGATTTATGAATAAATAAATACCTCTATTATTAAGTAAGGATAGTTGAGAGGGTATTTGTGTAGATTTTTTCCAAGAAAAATGTCTTTGAAGGTGTTAACTAGAGAGAAGGGGGAGTTCTCTTTTATAAGAGGGGTGAGGGTTACCTTAGGAAAATCTAGAAATATTATCATATAATAAAATAATTTTATGTTTCTAATGGATCCAAAATAGATTATGTAAAATAATAAGGTGTTTATGGGTCAAAACCCACACAACCAATAGGTTTTATATAGGTTTGGGTCACTATATTAACTTTATCTTTTAGATTTATATCTTAGTTAAATAGTTTGAAATTTTCCTTGTCTATTTGTATTTTTATATTATAAGGTTAATAAAATTACTATATACTACAAAGCGAACCCCAAGTGGTTCATTAATGATACATATATCATTATATATGTCTTCTATCCGATCCTAAAATTTTTAGGAATAGAATATCAGTTAATAGTATAATATATTTATTAAAAACTCATTTATTTCAATTACGACACTACTTGGTATTTTTTTTCTAAATTCACATAAGCATTGTTACTTCGAATAAAATTTATCTAACCAATTCCAATATGTCATAGTAAGATATAAAATTATTGGAAATCATTAAAAGTCTCAAATTACATTTATTTGGATATTTATAATGTCAATTATTTAAATATTTCATTAATTAGGTAATTCTACATCATCATTGTGTCATAAATAAATAAATTAATTTAATTTCTAAAAAATATAAATAAAATACCATTTTTAGGAAATATTTTTATCTTTATAATGAATATTTTTAGTCGAATTTGTCTTATTTATAACACTATATTAGAAATTTTTTAGTTATTAAACATTGATTTTAACTCTTTTAACTCTTCTTTAAATAAAATAATAATAAGTGTCCTAATCTAATCCATGTGGACCAAAGTGGTTCATATTTTATTCATAAGGATTTTTTTGGTAGAATTATTCTTATCCAATAGAATTATGACATGCTTTAGGGTAATAATAATATCATTTTTTCCCTTAATTACTGTATTTACTTTTAACTGTGTTAAATAAAGGTAAAAAGATACTATTAACCAAAAATTATTTTCATCATATTGAAAAAAAAGTTACTAATATAAAATGTGCTACTCTGTGTTTTGAAATTCCACTCACAGAAGTGTCAAAATCAAGTTTTATGTTAATTTGCAAATTCAATTATGGGGTGGGTAAAAGATGGTGAAAATTTCAATAAAAATTTAAGATATCTAAAATTATTATATACTGACTCCAATTAATTAAATTCTACATATATAGGTATTATGTATCTATTTTTACCTAAAATAAGTGTAAATAAAATAAATAATTATTCAAATAAAATTCAGTTTCAAACTATAACTTAGTGTTTTTCACTATTCATCAAAAATTGAAGTTTTTCAGAAAAATACCAAAAATTAACCCTAAGGTGATTTTGATATTCTAAATCCAAAAATGAAGTCCATTTTGAATTATAAAATTTAGAAAATTTTAAAATGTGGGTATTACTATTCATAATGGCAAGTTTGATTGGTTGTGGTGTGTTTGAACGTGAAGTTGCGTACAACACATGCTACTGTATTATTCAAAGAGAAGCGTATCGTGGAAACTTGGGGTGTCACATTCTCCCCACCTTCATATTATTTCATCGACAGAATTTCTGGAGTATTAATGCATAAAATGACTCGGGTGGTTCTTCATCATAAGTTCCTCAGGTTCCCACGTTGCCTCTTCCATATTATGGTTTCTCCATAGAACTTTTACTAGACGAGTCGTCCGGTTTCTCAACACTTGTTCTATTGTATCAAGAATCTTGACATGATCTTCTCAATAAGACATATTATGTCCCAGTTCTAATTCCTCATAGGTGATTACATGCATTGGGTCAGGCATGTATTTTCTCAACAGTGGTACATGGAATAAATTGATTACTTTGGAGAGAATTGGCGGCATTTCCAAACGGTAAAACTTAACACAAATTAGTTCTAGAATTTCGAAAGGTCTGATGTACCTGGGACTCAATTTACCATTCTTAATGAAACGTATAACACCATTCCATGGAGATACCTTCAAGAAAACAATATCTCGTACCTGAAATTCCAAATCCTTTCTTCAGTTATCGGAATATCACTTCTTCCTACTTTGAGCTGCTTTGATGTGGGTTGGATTACCTTAACTTATTCCATCATTTCCTCCACAATTTATGTCCCTACAAGTTTTCATTCCCCAACATCATTCTATCAGGTTGGTGTGCAACATCTCTTTCAATATAATGCTTCATATGGTTCTATCTGAATACTTGAATGGATTCTATTGTTATACCAATATTATACCAAAGGTAAATATTGATCATGCATACCATGAAAGTAAATTGAGCGTGATCTCAACATGACATCTAAGGTTTGAATAGTCCATTCTGATTGTCTATCAGTTTGGGGGTGGTAGGTAGTGTACAATAGAAGTTCAGTATCCAGAGATTTATAAAGACTTTTCCAGAATCTTGATGAAAACTGGGGATCAAGATCCGAAAAAATTGATAGTGGTACAACATGATGTCTTAAAACATCATTAATATATTTTCCTGTCAATCGTTCAAGTTGTAAATCTTCTCTTATAGCAAGAAAATGTATTGACTTGGTAAGATGATCGATAATGATACATATTGCATCATTCTTTCTAGGAATCATTTGTAGTCTGATGAAAAATTCCATCGTAATATTATCCCATTTCCACTCCGGTAAGGGAAGAGGTTGCATGACTCTTCTAGGATATTGCGTTTTAGCTTCCACTTGTTGAAAAACAATGCATCTTGAAAAAAAGTCTTTAATATCCCTCTTCATGTTGTCCCACCAAAAATGTTCCTTTAAATATCTATACATTTTGGTGCTCCATAGGTGTATAGATATATTGGAACTATGAACGTCATCCAACAATTCTCTTCTTAGATAAGGTATATCGGGAACACAAAGTCTCTTCACGAATTTCAAAATTCCATCTTCATACACAAAGTAACATAATCTCTCATCATTTACAGTTTTAATCTTCCTTTGAAACTCTTCATCATCGGTCTGAAAACTCTTTATCCTTTCAGGTAAATATGGTTTGTAAACCCTTTGAATAAGTTTTGATGTTTCACCTTCCATGGTGATTCCCATGTCCATCTTTACTAGATCCATGTATATAGGATCCTTCTCAACTCTCATCTTATTCAAAACTCCATGATCCTTTCTACTCAAAGCATCTACCACCTTATTTTCCATCCCCAGGTGGTAGTGTATAGTGTAATCATAATCCTTGATTAGTAAAATCCATCTCCTTTGCCTCATTTTTAGTTCTTTTTTTGTGAAAATATACTTCAAACTCTTGTGATCGGCATATATCTCACATTTTTTACCATAGAGATAATGTCTCCAAATCGTCAAAGCAAATATTATAGCTTCTCACTGAAGATCATGAGTAGTATAGTTTTGGACATGAATATTTAGATGTCAAGATGCATATGCAATAACCATATCATTCTGCATAAGGACATACCCAAGACCTTTATTTGAAGCATCACTAAAATTAACGAACCCATCATTCCCTGATGGTAGAGTCATTATGGGAGCATTGACTACCATTCTATTCAATTCGTCAAAAAATTCTTCATAATATTTTTTCCAAACAAATTTAACCACTTTTTGTGTGATATTTGTTAATGGGTTAGCCAACCGGGAAAAATTCTAGATGAAACGTTGATAAAAACATCTTACACCAGTAAAACTGCGTACCTCAGTTATACTCATCGGTGTTTGCTATTCATGGATTGCTCTTGTCTTAGAAGGATCAACATAGATTCCATCCTTAGAGAAAATATGCATAAGAAAATAAATTTCATAAAGCTAGAATTCAAACTTTCTAAACTTTCCATATAATTAGTGTCTTCTATGGGTTTTTAGGATAATGAGCAAGTCATTTTCATGAACTTAGTTTCTTTTGGAGTATACAAAGATATCATAAAAAAATACCACTTTCAAATCATCAAGATATTCCTTGAAAACATTGTTCATTAGATCCATGAAAATAGAGGGTGCATTAGTCATCCCAAAAGGCATTATTGTGAACTCGTAATGCCCATACTGAGATCAAAATGCTGTTTTCGGAATTTCTTCCTAAATTACACACAACTGATGATATCCAGATCGAATGTCAATCTATGAAAATTATTGACCTCCATGATGTTGGTCGAATAAATCATCAATGTGTGGTAGGGTATACTTGTTCTTTATTGTTATAGCATTGATCTCCCTGTAGTCAATGCACAACCTCATTTATCCATCTTTCATCTTATAAAAAATAATAGGGGATCCCCAAGGAGAAACACTAGCATAAATAAGTCCTTTATTACAAAAATTCCTCTAGTTTTTATTTCATTACACTAGATCTACACTGGTGATTCTATAAGGGGTCTTCGATATGGGACTTGATCCGGGAATTAAATCAATAAAAAACTCAATTTCATGTTATGGAGGATGTCCAGGTAAAACCTATGGAAACACATCATCATATTCTTTTACAATAGGTACATCCTATATTTGAACATTCCATTCCTCACCCACAATTATTTCCCTCACCCCAAATAATTGACTATAGTTGAGCTATTGGGGGTGGATCTAGATATGAATTAGGTGATGATGATTCTTCTCCAAAGATAAGGTGTTCTCTATCATCGTCATCAAAAATATTAACCTCCATCTTCTAAAAATAATTTTTTTCTCCATGGTCCGAAATCCAATCCACATTGAGGATTATATCAAATTTTATCATGCATATGACGATGTGATCAGCAGATAAAAAAACTTTATATGCTCTAATGGGGAATGATTCACAAAACATTGTTGTGATGATACTTCCCTTATAAGTTTTTACTAATAACTACCTTGTCAAATCAAATTGGAAATATCTAATTGTCTTAGCAAACTAGGAATATATGAAGAAATGAGATGATCTAGAATCAAATAAATCATTGGCTAAACATGATGAAACCATTAAATTACCTGCCACCACACCTTTTGGAGATTCTACAACAGCAGTAGTGATATTATAATCTTGGACATGATCCCTTGGCCTTTTTTGAGGTATGTTCCCCTAATGCATAGTAAATTCATTCTCATAATGCCCCCTTTTTCTATAATTGTATCATTCATCATCGACAACCTCTTTTTCCCCATTTCAATAATGAGCTTGGTGATCTTTTTCACCACTCTTGTAAAAGAGCCCCATTCCCTTCAGGAAAGTACTAGGGTTTTTATTCCCACATTTACTCCAAGATGGATTTTCAACTTTTCCATTATTCCCCTAATTTCTATTTCGAGAGTTTTTAGGAGATCTCTTCTTCTCTTGCTTTAATTTAAAGTCATATGGCTTAGAGAACTCTTTTTCTGTCTTGATATAACATGAGAAAATATCTTCGTACAACGAAAAGGATTGTGAGACTAATGCTCGATGGAGAAACGGTTTTCACCCATCAAATAAATGATCAATATTACTTACTGGGTTATGTATAAAATATGTATCATTCATTTCTAACCTTGTAATTTTAGCTTCATACTTTGAGACATTATCATCATCCTTTAGCCTCACACTCAAAAATTTCCTTTCCATATCCGCTTGATGGTGAAGAGGAAAGTATTTTTCTATGAAAATATCTTTAAACTCCCTACATTCCATATTTGATACTTCATCATCTTCCATTGTGTTTTGAATCGATGACCACCATTGATCAGCATCTCCAGTGAGGCAGTAAACTATCATGACAACTTTTTCCCTTTCGCTACTCCCCAGGGCGTGGAATGTTTTATTTAATGTATTTATCCATTTCTTAGATACTAGTGGATTTGTACCCCCATTGAATTTTGGTGTTTGTTTCCTTATAAAGCGATCTATCATTGATCCTCCATGTTTTGGATTAGGGTGCTCCATATGGGTAAGGTTATTACTCATAACCTGATTGAGTGGTCCCAGTATGGTGATTAGTTGATCTCACCTATTATATCACCACCTCCACTATAATTATCTTGAGTAAGAGCTAAATCCCTATACGGAGTGTGTTCATTGATACGATTTCCATTCCTTCAACTAGTTGCAATTTCTAAACAATGTCATAAACTAGATTAGTTTATGAATCAAAATACATAATCCAATCTTCAAAAATACTTAACAATAATTGAACAGTTTATGGATATAATCAATAATCATAAAAATGTTTCATTTAGGAATTATATACTCTTAAACCCTTCATATATTTTTGTAATGAAAATATTAGTTATCAAAAGCATATCCCCCAGGACTGTCGTAACCAAAAGTCCAGCATGGCTCGTTGTTGTGAACCAGTTTCCATTCGAGTCTAGCTCGAAGCATTGTTTTAGAGTTGTACCCCAAGGTACGTCTGTGCCAGAGTCGCCTCTACCTGCTTGTATCCAGTCATTGATCTATTTCATGGAAAACAAACAAAATATCTACAATACCAAAATTCTAGGAAGTTCTTCTATACTAATCCTCAAAGTCTATCTTAGGGATATGTTCTCTAATCAGAGTTTATCTAAATCTAGTTTCCAAGGATTGTACTAAACATAATCTGATACCAACTGTAACACCCCAACCCCAGTTACCCAGAGTCAGTGCATTATTATATAACATTTTCATGATCACAAAAGATCAAGTCTCAAAAGACAGATTAGTTTAGTATCCTTGGAAACACTAGATATATTCACAAGTTTTTCATTACGTCATAAAATGAAAAACTAATACAACATTGATTCCAAATAGAACACAAGGATCCCATATAATATCCCTATAGATCAATCATAATATACTTATTCACATCCTGGATGAATGAAAACATTGAAATGGGTGAGCTCAAATGCTCGGTAAGGATAACAATATAGCGGAAACATTCATAAATAAGTATAAACATTTAAGGCAATGTATAACTAAAAAAGACATTTAAACTTCAATTTCAACATAATATGGGAAAAATAAGACAAAATAATTTCATTTACTTATTCACATTGATATTATACTAGTCAAATAATCACATGCAATATCAATAACCACTTTCATAATGATGGAATGCATAATTCTAGACGTTCATTACCACATAGTCAAGGCCTTGTGCCAAGGAAACAAATAATATTTTGTCAAGGCCTTTTTCCAAGAAACTAGTTTGGCTCATGAGACCTATTGATGCATCTAGGATCCATAGCGGGCTCCACCTGTCACTTACTATATCAAATTCATTCCTCATATGAACAGGTTTAAACATAACATAAACATTTGTTTTAATACTATCATATGAAATATCAATAATTTCATAATAAACCATGAATGGAATTAAAAAAGCACATTAACAGTCTAACATATCACAAAACCTTCAATATAAAATGAATGTTTTGTATCATAATAAATCAACTTGAAATAAGCTTAAAATCCATCAAAGGATGTTGACGTAGATGAAATCAAAACTATATGAGTGAAATATCTCTTCTTTGAAATCACGTAAATGTAACATATTTATAATGAAGAAATTTACATTGAAAATATTATTATAACATTTTAATGTAAGTTTTGACAATTTTATAATGGTAGAAAATAGCCACACCCACCGTATAAGTTAAAAAAAGACTTTTTTTCTTTAATTTTTCCGAAAAGGTTAAAAAGGACCTTGTTTGGAAAACGAAGAAAAGATTCCGTTAAAAACATCTTATAAAAATCAAACAAGGGTATAAGTGTCTTTTAACTATAGTCTAGTAAATAGTAAGTTTGTTTTGAAGTACTTTTTTAAGAACCATGGATGCGGTTGATAAAGAGGCCTCAGTAGATAATTAGGTTTAAACAACCTTAGATAATGAAGAGATTGTAGAATTAATCCTTACCTTGCAATTTTCATTGTTAAATGGTAGGTTAACCTTTTTTATAGTGGTTAAATATCTGTTATTAAATTATTCAGTAATCATATACATTAATATGATATCATATATGATATTTTAACATTTCTTTGTTAATAATATCTTATTATTATCGTCATTTCAGGTGTTAACAGATTCATTTTCTTTTATATTATTTGTATTGTGAGTCATATATTTTATGGATGGGATCTATCATATTCATATCCAAAATGATAATAAGTAATTAAACATTTTTTTAATAATCAAATGAAAATTAGTCTTGAATGTATACGATAGAGAATTAATCTCATCACATTCGTGGAGACGGTAATCCATACACACGCACGAGCGAGAATAACATTCTTTTGATATTAAAATAATATATAATTTGATGGTATATCATATATACAGAATCTTTATCATGTTATATTTATTATTTACATCAATTACACATCATTATTATTCCCATCCTAAAAATATTTTTATTGAATAACAATTACAGCACGACGTGGAGACGGTAAGACGTAAATACACACGTATGGTGAGATTTCATTCAAATGATGGATAGAAAAATGAATTTGGTTGTAACATATTTACAATAACATTACAGTATATAGAAGATACTAGAGTTATTATTTATGAATGGAAACAACAATTAAAAGGATGTGGAAGAAGAAAGGAACATGAAAGTGGTGGTGAAATATTTACATTTTCTTCGGGATGTACATTTTGGTTTGATAAAAAGGGCTCCTTAGGATGTATTTCTGAGTAAAATAAGGCCCCTTGTATGAATTTAGGATAGTTTAGAGGGTATTTGGGTAGATTATTCCTGATAATATTTTCTTTGAAGGTGTGAATTGAGAAAAGGGATAGTTCCCTTTTATAAGAGTGGTGAGGGGAACCGTAGGAAAAGCTAGAAATATTATTTTATAATAAAATCATTTTCGGTTTTAAATGGAACCAAAATGGACTATTTAATGTATAAGGTGTGGATGGATCGAGAACCACTCAAATAATAAGTTTTAGATAGTTTTGGGTCACTATATTAACTTTATCTTTTAGATTTAACTCTTAGATAAATAGTTTGACATTTATCATGTCTCTTTGTATTTTTATATTTTATGTTAATAAACAAACTATATAATTCCAAGATAACCCCAAGTAGTTCACTAATGATATATATATCATTATATAAGTATTTTTTTATAACCTTATATTTTTATGAATATAATTTCAATTAATAATATAATATATGTTTTAAAAACTCTTTTTTGTCAATTTTGACACTATTTGAGATTTTGTTTTTTCATAATTCATAACAGCATTATTACTTAGATTAAAATTAATATAACCAAACCTAATTTCTCATATTAACTTATACAATTTTTGGAATTCAGAAAAAGTCTCATATTATATTTATTTGGATATTTATAATGTCAATTATTTTAATATTTTAATAATTAGGTAATTATTGCATCATCATTATGTCTCAAATAAATGTAATTATTTAATTCTTAAAAAATATAAATAAAATACTATTATGTATGAAATTTATTTAGCTTCATAATTAATATTTATAGTGGAATTTATCTAATGCATAACCCTATATTAAAAATGTTCTAGTTATTAAACATTGATTTTATCTTTTTTAACTTGAATTTAAATAAAATAATAATAAGCGACCTAATATAATCCTTGTGGAAATAATAGGATCATATTTTATTCCTAAGGTTATTTTTGATATAATTATACTTACCTTATAGAATTAGGTCTTCTGTTAGCGTAATAATAATATCATTTTTACCCTTAATTACCCTATATACTTTTAACTATCATGAATAAAAGTAAAAAAGTTAATATTAACCGAAAATTATTTTCATCTTATTGAACAAAATTTCACTTACTAATACCAACTGTGTCTCTCATATTTTTAAAATTCATCTCAGAGAAGTGTTAAAATTATTTTTTATGTGAATTCGAAAATTCTCCTAAGAGGTGGGTAAAAGGCGGTGAAATGTTCAATAAAATATTTATATATAAAAAATTAATATAAACTGAATCCAATGAAATAAATTGAAAAAATATAGGCATTATGTATCTATTTTGACCTAAAATAAATTTAAATAAAATAAATAATTATCAAAATAAAATTCAGTTTTAAACTATAACTCTGTGTATTTCACTATTCATCAAAAGTTGAATGTTTTCATAAAAATACCAAAAATTCACCCTAAGCTGGTTTTGATATTCCAAATCCTAAAATAAGTCCACTTTAAAAGATAAAATTTATAAAATTTCAAAAAGTGGGTATTACTATTCCTAATGGCTAGTTTGATTGGTTGTGGTGTGTTAGAACTCAAAGTTGTGTACAACACACACTACTGTATTATTAAAAGAGAAGCGTACCATGGAAGCTTTGGGTGAAACATTATCCCCTACATCAAATAATTTCATCCTCGAAATTTCTATAATATTACTACCTAAAAAGACTCAGGTGGTTCTTTATAATAAGTTTCTTGGGTTCCCACGTTGCCTCTTCCATTTTATGGTTTCTCTATATAACTTTTACCAGACGAGTCATCTGGTTTGTCAGCACTTGTTCTCTTGTATCAAAAATCATGACAGGATCTTCGCAATAAGATAGATCGGGTTCCAGCTCTAATTCCTTATAGGTGAGTACATGCGTTGATTCAGGCATGTATTATCTCAATAGTGATACATGGAATACATCATGAACATTGGAGAGACTTGGAAGAATTGCCAAATGGTAAGATACAACCCCAATTCGTTCTAGAATTTCGAATGGTCTGATGTACCTGGGACTCAATTTACCCTTTTTACTGAAACGTATAACTCCATTCTATGGAGATACATTCAAAAAAACATGATCTCATACCTGAAATTCCAAATATTTCATTCAGTTATCATCATAGCTCTTCTTCTTACATTGAGATGCTTGGATGTGGGTTTGGATTACCTTCACCTTTTCTATCATTTCCTCCAGATGTTCTGGGCATATAAGTTTTCTATCACCTATGTCATCCCAATAGGTAGGTGTGCGACATCACTTTTCGTATAACGCTTCATATGGTGCTATTCGAATAAATGAATGGATTTTATTGTTATAGGATAATTCTAATAATTGAAAATATTGATCCCGCGTACCTTGAAATTCATTTGAGCCTGATCTCAACACGTCTTCTAAGGTATGAATAGTCTGTTCTGATTGTCCATCAGTTTAGGGGTGGTAGGTAGTGCCCAATAAAAGTTTTGTATACTGGGATTTCTGAAGACTTTTCCAAAATCTTAATGTAAAACAGGGATCACAACCAGAATCAATAGATTGTAGTACTCCGTGAAGTATTAAAATTTCATTAATATATATTCTTTCCAATCATTCAACTAGTAAATCTTGTCTTATAGCCAGAAAATGTGCTAACTTGGTAAGACAATCAAAAATGACCCATATAGCATTGTTCTTTCTAGGAGTCATTGGTATTCCCATGACAAATTCCATCATAATATTATCCCATTTCCACTACGGCATGGGAAGAGGATGAATGACTCCTTCATGCTATTGCCTTCCATCTTTCACTTATTGAAAAATCATTCATATTGACACAAAATTAGAAATCTCCCTTTTTATGTTGTCCCACCAAAATGGTTCCTTCAATTATCTATACATTTTGGTGCTCCCAGGGTGTATAGAGAAATTGAAATATGGGCATCATCCAACAATTCCCTTTTTAGATCAGGTATATCGGGAACACAATGTCTCTTCCCAAATTTCAAAATTCCATCTTTATACACAAATTCACTCAATCTCCCATCATTCACAGCTTTAATCTTTTTTTAAACTCATTATCATCTGTCTAAGAACTCTTTATCCTTTCTAGTAAAGATGGTTTGGAAACCATTTGAAAAACATTTGATGTTTCACCATCCATGGGGATTCCCCTATCCTTCATTACTAGATCCATGTTTATAAGATCCTTTTCAACTCTCATTTTGTTCAAAAATACATGATTCTTTTTACACAAAGCATCTACCACCTTATTTTCCTTCCCCGGGTGGTAGTGTATAGTGCAATAATAATCCTTTAGTAGTTCAAGCTATCTCTTTTGCCTCAAGTTAAGTTCTTTTTGTGAGAAAGAATACTTTAAACTCATGTGATTGGTATATATATCACATTTTTCAACATAGTGATAGTGTCAACAAATCTTCAAAGAAATGATTATAGATACTAACTCAATATCATGAGTAATATAGTTTTGCTCATGAATTTTTAGATTTCGTGATGCATAAGCATTAACCCTGTCATTTTGCATAAGGAAAATAACCAAGTACTTTCTTTGAAGCATCACTATAATTAACGAACCCATCATTCCATGATGGTAGATTCATGATAGGATAATTTACTAATCTTCTCTACAATAATTCAAAACATTCTTCTAAATCTTTTTTATAAACTAATTTAACCCCTTTTAGTGTGCTTTGTTAATGGGTTAGCCAATCGGGAAAATTTTTGGACGAAACGTCGATAATAACCTGCTAAACCAATAAAACCGCATACCTCAGTTATACTCATCGGTGCTGGCCATTAATAGATTTCTCTTGTCTTGGAAGGATAAACCGAGATTCCATCCTTAGCAACAATATGGAAAAGAAAATAAATCTCTTGATGCTAAAATTCACACTTGCTATACTTCCCATATAATTCGTGTCTTCTAAGTGTCTTCAGGATAATGAGCAAGTGATTTTCATGATCTTCGTAGAATTTGCAGTATACCAGATATCATTAATAAATACCACTACAAATTCATCGACATATTCCTTGAAAACTCTATTCATTAGATCAATGAAAACAAATGGTGCATTAGTCATCCCAAAAGGCATTACTGTAAACTCATAATCCCCGTACCTAGATAGAAATGCTGTTTTTAGAACGTCTTCATTCTTTAGAGACAACTGATGATATCCAGATCAATGTTCAATATTTGAAAAGTAATGTTCTCCATGAATTTGGTCGAATAAATCATCAATGCGAGGTATGGGATATTTTTTATTTATTGTTATAGGATTTCTCTCCTTGTAGTCAATGCACAATCTCATAGATCCATCATTCTCCTTAACAAAAAGAAAAGGGGATCCCCATAGAGAAACACTAGGGCGAATAAATCCCTTATTAATCAATTATTGTACTTGTCTCTATAGTTCCACTAATTCCATAGTGACCATTCTATATGGGGTCTTCGATATGGGACTTGATCAAGGAATTAAATCAATAGAAAACTCAATTTCTCATTCTGGAGGATGCCCTGGTAAATCTTCTGGAAACACATCAACATATTCTTTCACAATAGGCACATCCTCTATTTCAACATTCTTTTCCTCACCCATAGTTATTTCATTCTCTTCCTCCCCAATAATTTAATTTAATTGAGCTACTGGGGTGGATCTCGATATGAATTAGGTGGTGACGATTCTACTCTAAATATAAGGTGTTCTATATCATCGTCATCAAAATTAGTAACTGCCATCCTCTTACAATAAATTTTTTCATTATGGTCTGAAAGACAATCCATACCGAGGATTTTATCAAATTGAATCATGGGTATGGTTATGAGATCAGAAGATAATGAACATTTACATGCTTTAATGGGGACTGATTCAAAAAATGTTGTTGCGATGATACCTCCCTTAAGAGTTTTGACTGACAACTCCCTTGTTAAATCAAATTAGAAATATCTAATTTTCATAGAAAAAAGGGAATATTTAAAACAATGTGATGATCTAGAATCAAATAAAATATTGTATAAACATGAGGAACCCATTAAATTACCTGCCACCATGTCGTTCAGAGCTTCAACCTCAGCAATAGTGATAACAAAATATTGGTATTGATCCCGTGGAAATTTTTGAGTTATGTTCCCCCACGATTAAGACATTCATTTTCATAATGCCCCTTTTCTCTACAATTGTAGCATTCTACATCGATAGACTATATCATCCCCTTTCAATCATGAGCTTTGTGGCTTTTTTCACCACACCTGTAACAGACTCACATACCCTTCAGGCAAGTACCATGGTGTTTTTTCCACATTTACTGGAAGATGGATATTCAACTTTTCCCTTCATCCCCTTATTTCCATTTCTAGAGCGTTCAATAGATATCTTCTTCTCTTTCTGTTTTTTAAAGTCATAAGACTTAGATAAATAATTTTCTGTCTTGATAGAAAATGAGAAAATATCTTCGTACAATAAGAAGGATTGTGAGACTAATGCTTTAAGAAGAAATGGTTTTATCCCATCAATGAAAGGATCAATCTTACTTCTTGGTTTACGTATATAATCTGCAACATGCCTTTCTATCCTGGTAAAGTTTTCTTCATACATTGCGATATTATCATCCTCCATTTTCCTCAGACTCAGAAATTGCATTTCCATATACACTTGATGGTCACGAGGAAATAATTTTTCGATGAAAAGATCCTTAAACTCCCTCCATTCTATATTTCATAATTCTTCATCTTCCTTTTATTTTTGAATTAGTGACCACCATTGATCAACATCTCTAGTGATGAGGTAAATGTCAGGACCCTTCCTCGGGGCCCGTGTCGTTACTACCCCAGGCCCGCCTTCCAAAGGCCAGGGGCTGGCGACTAGCACCAAAGGCATAAATCCCGATAACTGGAAAGGCATTGCCTTTCTAAAAGTAAACAAAACACCACAGAGTACAAGCAGAAGCAAAACACTAAGTACAAAAGAAAGTGATGAAAAGTAAATGGGACAGAATACAAACCCAACTGAAAGTGCAGCTACAACTGAACGAAAGTACAATATAAAAAGGAAAACAACTAGAAGAAGGAAGCAGCTCCTGGGTCATCCTCCTCGGATCCTACCTGAAGGGTAGGTACAGATAGCGCACCTCATGGATCATTCGCCACGGATCCTACCTGAAGGGTAGGTATAGATAGCCTCTACAACGCTCTCGCCCGTCAACCTCCTCCGTGTGTCGTCTCACCGTGAAGTCCTCCTCCAGATACTGACTCGTCGTGTAATACACCTCAGGGTACTGACTCGTCGTGTAGTACACCTCAGGGTACTGTCCAGTCCTCGGACACTCGGCCTCTGTCAGCATTGCCCGTCGTCTGCAACCAACACAATGAGGTGCGGGCATAGTCCATGCAGGGGTGAGTATAACGATACTCAGTAGGGACCCCGAGACCCTAAAGGTCTCACTAAAACCAACAAGGACAACCACAATGAAGATCTAAACAGATAACCTATACTTAGGTATATGCCCATACATATACCTAAGTTATCATGTAACCCATCTCAATCATGAGGAAACACAAGGATCATGAAATCAAAAGATAACCACTACCCAGGTATATGCCCATACATATAACTAAGTTATCAAGTGACCCATCTCAATCATGAGGTAAACACAAAGGTCAAAAGTCTCAGCTCAAACCATGATTTTTATTATCGAAACCGTAACTGCTAAAGAGATACGTCTCTGAAGTGTAAAGTGGTCCTGTCATGACTCTGAGGTACTGCTCACTAACCTAAGACTACTGAGGTACTCCTCCTGTTGAGTACCACGGGTCTGCGGCCAACTACCGGGTGCTCCGTCCGCTGAGGGTCTGTCGCCAAATACCGGGTGCTCCCCCTAATAGCCTACAGAGGTACTCCTCCTGTCGAGTACCGAGGGTATGCGGCCAACTACCGGGTGCTCCATCCACCGTGGTTCCGTCTCCAAATACCGGGCTCTCCGTCCACTGGGCTAGTCGACCCACTCCAAGTCGATTCGGTCAAGCAGTCGTCAGGTCTCAGCTGTCTACACGGTCTCCGTACTCCGTATGCTCGTCACTGAGAGGGTCCGCTCCACGAGCTATAGGTTGATACTCCAAGTATCACTAATTCCCACGAAGAAGTATGTCAAAGGACCGCCTTTTCATAGGGGTCTCAACGCAACAGTCGGCGCGTCAATCGGACGCCCGGTCTGTGAGTTACTAGTCTTTTCGTCCCTAGGGCCCGGTTGGTTTCGTGTGCGAACCAATCCGGCCGTAACTCAACTATACCTCGAAAACTCATAGGGTATACTCATAGGGACTGTTTCTCAACGTGATCACCAACACCGCTGACGGTTCGTCAAACAGAAGTCTGGTCTGAATGATATAAGCTTTTCCATTCCAGGGGCCCGGTTGGATTTCGGGTACAATCCAACCCGGCCACTATCCAACAGCAACCAAAACTCAGGGGAAGTATTCCAAAAGTTCCTTCTCGTCAAGAGGAATGCAACGAGATAGACGGCGCGTCAATCAGATGCTCGGTCTGTGAGTTATTGGCGTTTTCGTTCCAAGTGCACGGTTGGTTTCGTGAGCGAACCAACTCTCCCGCACTCCGACGGCATCCAAACCTCGAGCGGAGTAAGCCAAAAGATCCGTATCACTAAGAGGAATCCAAGAAAGTCGACGACACGTCAATCGGACGTCCGAAGCTCAAGTTACGTGTGTTTCCGCTCCGAGGGACCGGTTGGTTTCGTATCCGAACCAACCCGGCCGAACCCAAAGTATTCCAAAGCCTTGAGTGCGATATAACCAAACGACAATATCGTTCCAAGTATTTCTATGCAACTGACAATGCATCGATCGAAGGTCCGTAGACCAAGATATGAGCGTTTTAACCAACTCAGTCCGAAAATAGGGGGTCTTGGCCCGACCCGGCCCGACCCAGTACCCCATGGGTCGGCCGAACCGGGTCGACCCGGCCCGGGTGGCGAATCGGCCCGAAGACCCGGCCCGACCTGAAATCCCGGCCCGACCGGCGGCGCGGCCAGCACGCCGCGCGAGCGCGTCCAAGGGAGGGGCTTTTCCCCTCCTTTAATTCAAACGGAGGACCCCATTAAGGGTCCGCACCATGTGCAATCCGGGGGGTGTAACCCCCCGACTTTTCCCCTGTAACGGCCGGCCAGCGTAGGGCCGGCTGGTTTCTCGCCGCGGGACCCCGTAGTCTCGTGCCTTCCGGCGGCGGCGGCCGGAGTTCCGGCCACCTTCTTCGAATTCTCCGGTGGGTGGTTTTTCCAGCCGCTACTTCCAGGATGGCTGCAAATTCGTCTGGCGCGGCGTGACGATGCCGCGTCCTTCCGGCGCGGCCCGACTCCGACCCCGGCCTCGTTCGTACCCTCGACGTGGCAAGACGGCGTCGCGTTTCTTCGTCGTGGCCCGCATCGTTCACGTCTCCTTTTGCTCAAGCGTGGTGCAACGATGCATTACCGCCTTCGCTAATCAAAACCGAAGAATAGCAAAGGGGGAGGGGTATCGACCATGTTTGTGCAGACCGATCCCTTCCCGTTATATCGATAGCAGTTGGCCGAAATGTAAAACGTTTAACCTTCACAATGTTTTTTATTTAAATAAAAATTGGAACGTGGCCGTCAGATTTATCTTTCATATTCGAAGGAAAGAATCACCAACTTATAATAGTTGAACCCCTACCTCGGTTTCAAGAACGGTGCACGTCAACGAGCCACGGAAGACGAGCGTCGCGGAGGTTGGGCTTCGCGGAAAAATAACGTCGACGTCGCGAAGCGAGGATTCAAAGACGTTGACGGAGATCTCGTCGCTGAAAACCGTCGCGGAAGAATAACGTCGTGGAAGAAGATCTCCGCATTCTTCAGCGGAGATGTTCATCGCTAAGGACGGTGTTCTTCACGTTCTTCAACGAAGAAGAAGGTGTTCTTCCCAAAATCTCTCAATGAAAAAACTCTAACAACAAAATAAAATAAGACTCCCACTTATTTTATTAACCCAACATAGGTTTTTGATTTTCAAGAGTTTGAAAATTCAAAACCAACATTTAACTCACTTAAGTTATAACATAAGATGTTATAAAATTAATGAGGACATAAGATAGCAAAACATAAATGGGGGGGGGGTTAGAGGGGTTAGGTACGTGAGGGGTTGGGCTCATGTGTGTCCCACCTCTAACATCCTTACTTAGGATAAAACTACCAAGTGGGTAAAATAAAAATTGTTAATTTTTATTTTCAACTACCACAAAAATTAAATACTCTCCTCGTGTAAACGCAACTCCGAAGCAGGAGTTCCTAAGAAATTACCGGCACTGTGGTTCCATCGGTGCCCTCAGAATTAGATTCCGAGCACCGGTTCGAAAGTTAGAAATTCCCGCTCGTTCGTTCACTGAACGTTCCCGAGCTAAACATCGGATAGATATTTTGGGCACACCGGGCCTCGGAATCAGGCGCCGTCAAAAACTGCGTTCTTGTAAAATCCAAAAGAAAATTTAGAAAAAATTTCCCTTGATTTTTATGGGTCTTTATAGTAAACTACCATGACAACATTTTCCCTTTCAATACTCACCAAGGCATGGAATATTTTCTCTAAGGAATTTATCCATTGCTCCGCTACTAGTGGATTTTTACCCCCAATAAATTTTGGTGGTTGTGGCTTCATGAGGCTATCTAACATTGATCCTCCATGCTGTGGATAAACGATCTCTATACGAGAAATTTTATTATTCATAACCTGAGTGAGTTGTCCCAGTATTGTGATTTGCTGATCAACACCAGTTATATCACCATCTCCACTATAATTACCATGAGTAGGAGGGAAATTCCTACATGGAGTGTGTGCATTGATACGATTTAATTCCTTCCACAAGGCTCCATTTCTATAAAATTTAATACACAAGATTAGTTTATGAATTGAAATAAATAATTCCAAACATGTAAAATACTTAACATAAAATGATCGGTTTTTGGATATAATCCAAAATCAAAAAAATAATTTCTTTGAGAAAGTATATAATCATAAACCCTTAATAACTTTTTTGTATAGAAAATTAGAATTATCCTAACCATATCCCCCAGGAGTGTCATAACCATGAGTGCAGCAAGGCCTATTGTCGTGCACCAGTTCCTGATGAAGTCTAGCTCAAAGTAGTGTTTTCAGGTTTTACCCCTAGGTACATCTGTGCCAGAGCCGCATCTACCTATTCGTATCCAGAAATGGATGTATTTCTTCGAAAACTCAAAAAATCTCTGAAATAACAAAATTCTAGGAAGTTCTTCTATACTAATCCTCAAATTCTATCTTAGGGATATGTGCTCTAATTAGAGTTTATCTAAATCTAGTTTCCAAGGTTTATACTAAACTTCCTCTGATAAAAACTGCAATTTCCCAACCAAAGTTACCCAGAGTCGGTGCATTATTACATAACATTTTCATGATTACAAATGATCATGTATCAAAGGACAGATTTGTTTAGTAGCCTTAGAAACAAAAGATACATTCATAAGTTTTTTATGACATCATAAAATGATAAACTACAACAACATTGTTTCCGAAGACAACACTGAGATCCCGTAGACTATCCCTGTATCTTAGTCATAATATAATTTTTCGCATCTTGTGAAAAATAAAACATAAAAATGTGTGAGCTCTGATGCTCAGTAAGGATATCAATATAGCAGAAACATTCATAAATAAGAATAAACATTTAAGGACAAGTATATCTAAAACAAAATCCATTTAAACATGAATTTCAGCATAATAAGGGATGAAATTCCATTTAATTATTCACGTGGATATTCTACTAGTCTAGTAATCACATGCAACATCAATAACCACACTTATAATGATGGAATGCATAATTCCAGACCTTCATAACAACAGAGTCAAGGCCTTGTCCATAGAATACAAATAAGATTTTGTCAAGGCCTTATTCCAATACACTAGTTTGTCTAATGAGACCTACTGATGCATCGAGAAGCTATATCAGGCCCCACCCGTCACATACTATATCCAATGCATTCCTCATATGAATAGGTTTAAACACAACATAAACATTCGTATTAAAACTAGCATACGAAATGTCAATAATTTCTCCAAAAATAATTATTGGTATAAAAATAACACATCCACTGTCAAACATATCACAAAACCATCAATAAAATATTGAAGTTTTGTATCATAATAAATCACCTTCAAATAATCTTAAAATCTATCAATGTTTGTTGAGGTAGAAGAAATCAAAACTATTTGAGACAAATATCTATTTTTTGAAATCATTTAAATTTCACATAATTATAAAAGAAAACATTTAAATTGGAAATATTATTATAAACAAGTAATGGATGTTTGGATGATTTTATAACAGCGAATAATATCCGCATCCACCTAATAATTTAAAAAAAATTCATTTTTACCTTAATTTTGTCCAAAAGGTTAAAAAGTACATTGTTTGGAAAATGACGGAAATATTCCTTTAAGAAAATCATATAAAAGTCAAACAAGGTTATAAATGACTTTAAAACATATAATAGAAAATAGTAAGAATGTTATTAATTTTTTTTAAAAAAACATGGATATGGATGATAAAGAGGTCCCAGTACATAATTACGAATAAAAAACCTCAGATAAGGAAGAGATTGTAGAATTAAACCTTACCATGCAGTTTTCCTTGGAAGAGGGTAGGTTAACCTCTTGTATAATGGTGAAATAATTTTTATTAAATTATACAATAATCATATACTTTAATATGATATCATATATGATCTTTTAACATTCCTTTGTTAATAATATCTTAGTATTATCATCGTTTCAGGTGTAAGTAGATTTGTTTTCCTTTATATTATTTGTTATCTGAGTTATATTTGTTATGTATGGGATGTATATTATTCATATCTAGATTGATATCAAGTATTTATACATTATTAATAATCAACAAATGAAAATTAGTTTTGAATGTATACGATGGGAAAATGAATCTCGTCACGTTCATGGAGACTGTAATCCGTACGTACGCACGAG
The DNA here is from genome assembly GCA_963277665.1 of Viscum album. Classification (NCBI taxonomy): domain Eukaryota; kingdom Viridiplantae; phylum Streptophyta; class Magnoliopsida; order Santalales; family Viscaceae; genus Viscum; species Viscum album. The sequence goes on along the minus strand of OY728119.1, from coordinate 1,725,108,231 downwards.
TGACAGTATCATTCTCTTCATCTTAAAATAATATATAATTGAATGTTATATCATATATACAGATTCATTATCATGTTATATTTATTATTTACCACAATTAATACAGTATTACTATACCCATCCAAATAATAATGTTTTGAATAACAATTACACCGTGACTTGGAGACGGTAAAACGTACGCACGCACGTATGGTGACTTTTCATTCAAAGGATAGGTAGAAAATTGAATTTGGTTGTACAATATTTATCATAACATTAGAGTATATAGAAAATACTGGGGTTATTATTTTATAATGGAAACAACAAATAATAGGTAGTGGAAGAAGAAAGGAACTTGAAATAGGTGATGCAATATTTACCTCATCTCCGGGTTCTTCATTTTGATTTGATCAAATATGATCCATAGGTTGGATTTTGGACTATGTAAGGCCTATAGGAAGAATTTAGGATAGTTTAGAGGGTATTTGGGTATATTTCTCCATGAAAATGGATTTTAAGGTGTGAATTAATGAGAAGGGTGAGAGCTCTTTTATAAGAGGGGTGAGGGGCACCTTAAGAAAACCTAGGAATATTATTTTATAATAAAATCATTTTCGGTTTCTAAAGACTCCAAAATGGATTATTTATAGGATAAAGTGGGGATGGGTCGAAAACTACTCAAATATAGGTTTTAGACAGGTTTGTGTAACTATATTAACTTAATCTTTTAGATTTAACTCTTAGTTAAATAGTTTGACATTTACCATGTGTCCTTGTATTTTAATATTATATGGTTAATAAACAGACTATATACTTCCAAAAGAACCCCAAGTGGTTCATTAGTGATACATATATCATTATATAAGTCATTTGTACGTACCTATGAATCTTAGGAATAGAATATCATTTAATAATATGATTTTTTTTTAAAAAAATATCATGACAATTTTGACAGTATTTGGTATTTTGTTTTTTCTAAATTGATAACAGCATTATTACTTCTAATAAAATCCATATAAATAACCATAATAGTCCATATTAACCTATAAAATTATTTTAATTAATTAAAAGTCTCAAATTACATTTATTTTGATATTTATAATGACAATTATTTTAATATTTCATTAATTTGGTAATTAATGTATCATCATTGTGTCATAAATAAATTAAATTATGTAATGTATAAAAAATATAAATAAAATACCATTATGTATGATATATTTTTCCCTTTATAATTAATATTTAGAGTCTAATTTATCATATGTATAACTCTAAATAAAAAATGATTTATTTATTATACATTGATTTGAACTCTTTTAACTATTCTTTAAATAAAATAATAATAAGTGTCTTCATATAATCCATGTTTTACCAAAGAGGTTAATATATTATTCCTAAGGTTTGTTTGTGGAATTATACTTAAATATTAGAATTAGGACATGTGTTAGGGTAATAATAATATCATATTTGCCGTTAATTACCCTATTTATTTTTAACCGTGGTAAATAAAAGTAAAAAGTAACTATTCGGCAAATAATTATTCTCATCTTATTAAACCTCATTTTACTTAATGATATCAATCGTATCTCTTTTATTTTTGAAATTACACTCATAGAAGCTGAAAAATTATGTTTTATGTGAATTTACAAATTCTCCTAGGAGGTTGGTAAAAGACGGTGAAAAGTTTTATAAATTTTTATATATCTAAAATTATTATAAACTGACACCAATGAATTACATTAAACATATATAGGTATTATGTATCTAATTTGACCTAAAAAAAATTAAATAAAATAAATTGTTATTTAAATAGAAATTCAGTTTTAAACTATAACTTAGTGTTTTTTCACTATTCATCTAAAATTGAACGTTTTCAGTACAATACCAAAAAACTAACCATAAGCTAATTTCGATATTCCAAATGCAAAAACTAAGTTCATTTTTAAAGATAAAATTTATAAATTTTTAAAAATTGGGTATTACAATTCATAATGGCTAGTTTGATTGGTTTTGGTGTGTTAGAAATCGAAGTTGCGTACAACACACGCTACTTTATTATTCAAAGAGAAGCATACAACGGATGCTTGGGGTGTTACATGGGTACTCTGATACATATGTATTCATTACATATTTGTGGATGAATATTCATGTCAATCTCCATTTAAATAAAATTACGGTAAATATGTTTTTAGATAAACATATAATAATGGGAAGATATCCAAATAATAGAGGAAGTACGTATTTTATTAAAATTCGTTGATATTTTTTCATGAACAATTACCTCACCATCAATTCTCTTGTTAACATGTGTAATATATTAATATCATTAATAAATAATGAATAATATTTCAAATATTTTTAGTATGATACAGGTGGAATTAGTGAAGTCGAATAAACAATTATTGGAATTTTTTAATAAGGTATTTATACTCCATAGTGTTTTACCATGGGGATCCTTTATTGTATTCATAAATAAAAAAGATGTCTCTATGAGGTTGTGCATATATTTTATGGAGATCAATTCTGTTACTATAATTATTATATAAATTATCATGAATTTTTTATTTATTAAATAAAAAAGTACTGAATTCAATTTTATGATCAATCCTTTCTCTAGTATTCCTCAGTTAAGGGTGAAGATGGATGATATATCAACGACAACATCTCAAACAATGTATTGATATTATGAGATTATATTCATCCCTTGTAGAAAAGGTAATATGCATTACTTAATGAGGTATTAAATAAAAAAGATATTAAAGGATTCTCTTTAAATATTTTGGGTGTAATTCGTTGATTTTATATTTATAAAATCTATTTTTTTATAATTATCTTATGATTTAACATTATATAATTCCACATTCCATACTAAAAAAGAATCAATTGTTTGTTAAATATAAAAATTTTGAGTCATGGACCAATGATGTTTATTTTCATGTAAATATTTATTCTAGATGTTGAAAATATGTTAACCCTTCAATGGAGAAAGAATTAAATGAAGGTACTACATTGATGAATATAACTGATTTGTGATGTTTTATAATCTAAGTGGGTTTCTATTAATGGTTGGTTAATTAATATTTTTATTTTTTCACCCCATTAATAAGGTTAACAATGTAAAATGAGAAATGTTCAAATGGTCAGTGGAATTTCATGAAAATCATGATTTGTAACACGATAAGATTTCATAGTACGTTATTTCTTCAAAGTAATCCAATAACATGCACTACACGCAACACTGAGTTCTAGAGCACCACGACTTACAAAACTATCCATTTAAAATCGTTTATGAATAGTATTAACTGAATTTTGAACTTTATATAGTCTTTATAATTTTATAATCCATATTATGAGTTTCATAGACATAATTTAAGAACAAAATCAATTTTTTCAAATAAAATTAGTATTTTTCAAAAAATGAAATTGTACAACATTTTAATGGCGAAACTTATTTAAATCCAATATTTGAAAATTTTATATATTCAATTTAAAAAAATTAAAATTCTTCTTTAGAATTGGGACATAAGAGTTTAGTTTCAACAAATATTTTGTGTTTTTGTGATAACTTTAATATTTGTGTGAATAGTGAAAAATTCTATATTTTAACTAAAACCATCTTTTTAATAAAAATAATTTCTAGGGTTAAATTATATATTATATTGGGTTGGAGGTATAAATGGATTTTATATTTACCATTTATTCCTATTCTGTCCATTGTAAGTAATATCAATTTGAAATTGGATATAATAAGTGTCAATCATTTGATAGTTATTGTTTCATAAAAATACGCTTTTTGGTTTTGACAATAGAATTAATTTTAAATTAATAAAAACAAATTCTATGTATTGAATTTGGTATGTTTGTGAAAAAATTAAATAATACATTATGAAGGTGGTCACATGTTATTACATAGAAAAAAAGGATCTTCATTGGGTTTAAAATCCTTATAAATTTCGACTTTAAGTTTGGATAGAAGTATTTTTGATAAATATAAATTTTTGGAATGGATTAAGACTGAAATTGGATTCTATTTTTAATGTTATTTTTTGATTTTTATAAAAAGGACAACACATAGACTGTGTAACAACCCATCTCATTGGACAAAGATGTGGGAATAGAACCCACAATCATAGTGTGATTGGGTTTTTTTTCACCGACCATTGGAATACATGAAGTCCATGGATTGTATAATGTTGTTTTTTAAAAATGTTCTTGTAGGTGAATTGTAAATTCATTTGGTTGAACCCCATACGAATAGGATAAATATAATATTTTAGTAGGCTCAATTATATTTTAGAGTGAAATATATGTTTGTGGTAGAAATTAGTTAAATGATGGAACTCTTCATGTCATGTATATATTTTTTCTTCTCTTATTCTATGATGAAATTAATTCTTATACATTAGGTAAGGGATATTAACACTAAAAATGTGTTATCATAATACCTAATGTTTTATTGAACCGATGATATTTTAAATCATCTTAAATTGAGGGATTTGGGGCCCTCAATTTTAAATTTCTTTTTTACTGATAACCTCAATCACTCCTTATAAATATTTGAATTTTTCTTCCCATTATGTGTCTATAATTTCCACCAATGTTCTCCTAATTGAGATCTTAATTTGGTGGTTACTTTTTCATTCCAATTTTACTCTTATTATGAGTAAATTATACTAACCCAATTTCTGATTTGGGTTTTCCCACAAATGTATTTTCTATTTTCAACATTTTATATATAAAAAAAATTCAAATTTCATGGAAGAAATTTATTAAAGGACCGAAGAATGTAACACCCCATGACTTCATAGTACATTATTTCTTCAAAGTAGTCCAATAACATTCACAACATGCAACACTAAGTTCTAGCGCACCACGACTTACTAAAATACCCATTCAAATGTGGTTATGAATAGTATTAATTTATTTTTAAAAATTATATAATCCTTATAATTTTATAATCCATATTACGAATTTCTAAGAGATAATGTTAGAACAAATACATTTTTTTCAAATAAAAGAAGTATTTTTCAGAAAATGCAATTTTATCACATTTTAGTGGGGATCCTTTTTTAAATCCAATATTTGAAAAAAAAATTATATTAAAATTGACAAAATAAACTGATTTTTTAGAATCGGGACATAAGAGTTTCATTTTAATAAATTTTTTCTGTCGTTCTAATAACTTTCATATTTGGGTGAATAGTGAAAAATACTCTATTTAAATGAAAACAACATTTTTAATAAAAATAATTTATAGAGTTAGATTATACATTTTAATGGTTTAGAAGTATATATGGATTATTTATTTACCATTTAATCCAATTCTAGACATTGTAAGTAATTTCACAATGAAATTGGAAATAAATAAATATCAATCTTTTGATAATTATTATTTCTTAAAAATAAGTTTTCAGTTTTGAAAATGTGAATTAATTATAAAATTAATAAATACAATTTCAATGTTTTGAATTTGGTAAAATATAATTCATTTTTGAATTCATAATATCAATATTATCTTAGGGTGAAGTTTTTGAATGTTTCTGAAAAAATTCAATTTTTGATGAATAATGAAAAACATTGTGTTATTGGTTAAAACCGACTTTTCATTTTAATAATAATTTATTTAATTTAAATTTATTTTAAGTAAAAATAGATACATAATACCTATGAATGTTAAATATATTTCATTAGAGTCTTTTTATAATATGTTTAGATATATAAAAGGTTTATTGAAATTTTACAGTCATTTACCCCCATCCTAAGAGTGTTTTCAAATTTGCATAAAAGAAATTTTATAGTGTATGTGAGTTGATTTTTAAAAATTATACATACATGGTTGTTATCAGTAATTAAATTTTGGTTCAATAATACTAAAATAATATTTGGGAATTATTAACTTTTTACTTTTCTTAACAATGGTTAAAAGTAAATCGGGTAATTATGGGTAAAAATTATATTATTGTTACCCTAAAATAGGCCTTAATTATATTTGATAAGTTTAATTCGACCAAAAAAACATTTGAAATTAAATATTATCCTTTAGGTTCACTTGGATTAGATTACGACATTTATTATTATTTAATTCAAAGAAGAGTTAAAAGTGTCAAATTCAAAGTTTAATAACTAAACCATTTTTAATATAGGGTTATACATAAGATAAATTATACTATAAATATTCATTACAAATATAAACAGATATAATACATAATTTTATTTTATTTATCATTTTGACACATTATATAATTAAATTTATTTATGACACAATGATGATGCAGTAATTACCGTATTAATGAATGATTTAAATAATTGATATTATAAATATCCAAATAAATGTAATTTAAGATATTTTATGAATTAAAATAATTTTATAGGTTATTATGACATGTTAGGGTTGGTTAAATGATTTTTTTTGAAGTAATAATGCTGTTATGAATTTATAAAAAAAATACCAAATAGTATCAAAATTGACAAAAAGGAGTTTTTAAAACAAATATATTATTAACAATTGATATTCTATTCCTAAAAATATAAGGTTTGTCCAAAATACTTATATAATGATATATGTATCATTTATGAACCACTTTGGATTCTATTGAAGTATATAGTAACATTTTTTACCATATAATATAAAAATAAAAATAGACACGGTAAATGTCACACAATTTAACTAAGAGTAAAATCTAAAAGGTAAAGTTAATATAGTGACCCAAAACTATCTAAAAACTATTATTTGAGTGTTTTTAGTCCCAACCCACCTTATCCTTTAAATAAATAATTTTGGATCCATTATAAAACTAAAATGATTTTATTATAAAATAATATTTGTAGCTTTTCCTAAGGTGCCCCTCGCCCATCTAATAAAAGGGAACTCCCTCTCTTCTATAATTAACAACTTAAAAAACCTTTGGATCGGCCAATACTTGCCCAAATACCCTCTAAACTATCCTAAATTAATTTTATAGGCCTTACTTTTGTCATAAATCCAACCTAAAAATCCCTTTTTATCAAATCAAAAGGAAGAACCTGAAGAAGAGGTAAATATTTCCTCACAGCTTTCAAGTTCCTTTCTTCATCCACTTCCTCTTTATTTGTTTTTCCATAAATAAATAGTAACATTTATATATTATATATAATTTTATGTTATTATATACATGGTTCACCACTATTAATAATTATGTCCATCCTTTGAATGACTTGTCACAATATGTTTGTACGTACGGCTTACCATCTCCACGCCGTGGTGTTTTTGTTATTCAATACATTATTATATGGATGTGTATAATAATGATGTGTAATTGATTTAATATTAAATTTAACATGATAATGATTCTTTTTATTTGATATAACATTCAATTATATATTATTTTAATATCAAAATAATGATATTGTCGCTCGTGCATACGTACAGATTAATGTCTCCCTGAACGAGATGAGATTCATTCCCCATCATTTCCAATCAAGACCCATTTTAATTAGATGATTAAAAATAGTTTTTAGATAATTAATATCATTATGAATATGAATATTATATATCCAATCCATAACAAACATTACTTACGTAACAAATCATATAAAGTAAAATGAATCAGTTAACACTTGAAATGACAACAATAATAAGATATTATTAACAAAGCAATGTTAAAGGATCATATATGATATCATATTAATTTATATGATACTTTTATAATTTAAAAAAAATAATTTCACCATTATAAAAGAGTTTATCCATCCCTCAACCATGGAAAAGTACAAGGTAAGGGTTACTTTTTATAATCTCTTTATTATCAAAATTTGTTTTTACGTAAGTATCTACTAGGACATCTTTATCATCCACATCCATGTTTCTTAAAAATGTATTCCAAAAAAAATACTCATTAATATAACATGGGTTTGATAAATTTATACCCTTTTGAGTTTTTATGAATTTTTTTGAAAGGAATCATTCCACCGTTTTCAAAACAAGGTACTTTTTAACCTTTTCTACAAAAATAAGCTAAGAATTTTTTTTAACATATACGATGGGTGTGACTATTTTTATCCATTATAATATCATCGATGCTTCCCTTACAAGATTATATGGATATTTTAAAAAATAATGTTTTTCATTTATAATTACATGACTTTTAAAAGATTTCAAAATAGAATGACATATTTCTTTAAAAAGGATTTTATTTCATGGATTTTATGTTTGTTTGAAGTTGATTTATTATCATAAAAAACATATATATTCAATTTATGGTTTTGTGATATGTTTGACTGTGGATGTGTTATTTCATACCATTCATTTTTTATGGACAAATTAATGACACTTCATCTTCCAGTTTTAGTACGAATGTTTATGAAATGTTTAAACCTTTTCATATGAGGAATGCATTGAACTTAGAATGTGACGGGTGGAGCCTTCTATAGATCCTCAATGCATCGGTAGTTCTCATGAGACAAACTACTCTCTTCACACAAGACCTTGAAACAATTTTATTTTTACTCTTTACACAAGGCATTAACTATGTGGTTATGAAATTATGGCCTTATTCATTCCATCATTATGAAAGTGGATATTGATATTGTATGTGATTATTTGACTTGTAGAATATACATGTGATTACGTAAATTGAATTTTGTGATTTTATCTTTTCCATATTATGCTAATGTTCTTGTTTAAAAGGCTGTGTTTTTGTCTTATACATTTCCATAAATGTTTTTCCTTATTTATGAATGATTCCCCTATATTTGTATCCTTACTGAATATTAGAGCTCACCCCTTTCAATGATTTATTTTTCCTAAGATGTGAAGTATATTATGAAAAACCTGTAGGGTTAGTCTATGGGATCTCAGTTTTTTCTATGGAAGTAATGTTGTTGTAGATTTCAATTTTATGATGTAATGGAATCCTTATGAGTGTATCTAGTACTTCCAAGGCTACTAAACTAATCAGTCTTTCAAGACTTGATCATTTTTGATCATGCCATTGATATGTAATAATGCACTAACTCTGGGATTCTAGGGTTAGGGTGTTACATGATTAGCTAAATAATCGTCTAATTAATGCACTAGGGCTACTATACCAACATGTAATGATATATTGATATTTTATAATTATGCATTAAATAATTTTTTTATTGTATATACAGAATGATAGGGTGATGCCCTACGCATCCTGGAAATTGAAAATAAATGAACAGTACTATCCAATACATTACATTGAATTTTTAGTCATTGTCTTTTCATTCATATTAAAGTTACACTACATTTATGAATAATTATTATTATTATATATATATATATATGAAGAATAAGATTTTGAAAAATATCTCTTGCTACAAGGATCTCAACATGAATGATAGAAGTTAGGGGGAGAAGGCAAGGAATATGATTACATGATACACTAACAAATAGTTAAGGAATATACGGTTATTGATTTATTTAGTGTGAGGTAACAAATGGTTATAAACATTATTATGATCAATACCAATTAGATATAAATATATGTAGTAATGATGGATATGGTTATATTTAGTCATAGGGATCTGTCATATATTTTAGTGAAATTCGTAAACATTCATTACTATAAATAATATAGAAGTATTTTTGGATGAACAGAACAAAAAATCAAAGATAAATGTATTATATGTTGAGAAATTAATAATCAATGTCGATGGAGATGAAATTTTGATGTTTGGGAAGAAGATATGTGTTTCATCCAAAAAAAATAAATAGGGAACATATATATAAATAATATATTTCAAAAATAAATAAAGAAAATTTTATTAATAAGATGTTTTTTAAGAAAATATGTATGGTGATGTGGTATGAAGTTAAAAATTGCATACTATGTCTCAAGATTATTAGTATGAAATAATTAAAAGGCTAAATGACAACATTCTAAAAGATTTATGAAACATCATCCTATACATATGTGGAAGTGATAATATGATAAAAAATCTTTGTCTATATACTCTAATTTTATTTCAAAAAGAATTATTCTTTATGCTTAACAACCCAAGTACATATAGAGTATCTATATTTTCATTTTGGAATCAAATATTTGAATTCATTATAAATGTATATGGAAATAAGTGTTAACCTTCAAATTAGAATAGAAATGTGGCCTTTATGAATAGTAGTCAAGCTATTAAAATAATTACCTCACCTATGAAATATTTAATAAAAATTTGGTACCTCATAAATAGAAATATGATTTATCAATATTATGAAATAAGTATATAATTTTTTTAGAAATGATAAATAAATTTTTCTAATTTTGGTGAAATGAAAATCCATGTTTAAAATTTTATACATAATATAATAATTTAAATAAAATTTATTTTCGTAAAATAGATATATTAATTAATATTTTTTTTGTATTATAATTATAAAATTATATTTATGAGATTATCATTTATAATTAAAATTGTCATAAATAAAGTAATAATATTAAAAATTTTATTTCATCCAAAAAAATTGTTTTAAATTAAAAAATATATTTATTGAAAATTGTTACTGTTATAATATTTGATTTTATTGAAATAGTTTACTTTTTCATGAATAATGAAATGATGTAATTTATTTTATTTATCCTTAGAAGTTAAATATATGAAGTAAAGAGTGTTTTCTGAGGAAATAACCCATTAGTCTTAACTCACATGCACTTTTTACTCTACCTTTCCATATTAATCGACACTATTGAGAGTCATGATCCAAAATAATAAACAAATGAATTTAATATTAAAAAACACCCCTATCTTATCCCTAAAAATATAACTTCTTTTCCTCACACCTTCTAAAGCATTAAGACTGGATATATTATAAAACAATAACTTTATAAGATCATTCCACAATTATGAAACTTGATGGGCTCAAAAAAATTATAGAAAAATTGTTCTTTAATTATGTTCTACATTAGACGATAATAAATAGTTAAAAACATCCTTCCATCTCTTTTAAATTCAATATTTCTCTATTTGTTTCTTCTTTATCCTCACATACACATCCCAAATTGACATTATTTCTACTTTATCATATATAGAATGGATTTTTTTTATTGTAATGGAAGAGATATCATCAATCCTTTATTCTTCTCCTCTTATTTTGGATAATGATTACATCGCTTATTACTTGTTGATTCACTAGCTTCGTGGATGATGACATTTTATTTTTCATTATCACATACATAGATTTTCATAAAACCATTTTTATACTTAAAAAATACATTAATGTGTGTATTATAAGTTTTTTAATATTTTATAACAGATTTATATACGTTATGAATAAATAAAATAAAACTATTTTAGGATGGTAAGAAAAAGACCCAAAAATTGACCAAACATTTATCGTAAATTTTTTATCAAATGAATCATCCTCCTATAAATAGAACTATATATATGGGAAAATTTGAAATCATAGAAACATATTAACATAATTTCATTCCACTTAGTTATTTTTTCAAATATTTGAAAAGAACAATAATAATTATACTCAAGTGAACCTAACATAAATCTATGAAACGAACGCTCCAAGCACGATTAATCATATATTTATAACTCATTAAAATGGCCATAAAATAACTCAAAAAATCGTTATAAATAATTGTTTTTGGATAATTATATTAATAAATGAAGTAGTGAATCTAATATGATTATATAGTTCCTTATGTACCAGCGGAAAGTTATTTTATACATAAGATGTGGGACATTTTTTAAAATACTTTTTTAATGTTAAAACACTTTTTATTTTAGAATCGTTTTTACTAATAAGGGCTAAGTGAATTTTTAGGATTTTCCAATGAATTTTTTATTTCATGTTTCCTTTATATATTTACATGGTTTTAATTTTATTTAAAAAAAATATTTTCATTTATAGTGGGGAATCATCATAAAAATTAAAATTGATTTCAAAGAAAAATTATTTTCCATAAGAGTGATTCATCAAAGAAATATTTATGGCTTATGATCATGTTGTGAGTCATGGTCATTATTATGATTAATATATATTTTATGATAAAATGATGGTTGGTGAGCCTGTTATAGCTCTCTAATTTATTGTGTAAATGTATCATGTTGAACTGATATGTACCTCCTTTAAGATAATGACATTTTCAAGAGAAGTATTATGATTCTAAATATATATTATATAACCATATTTATGATACACTTTGGTGCAGTTTTGTATATGGTGTCATTGGGTAAACAATTGGTAGTATTTTGAGGGATTTTGGGCACTACATTGTTGGTGTGTGGTATATCCAATCCTCTCAACCTACCCCAGTATATCATGTATCCCTAGATAGAAAGGGATTGCGTAGCTGGAACATCATTTTTTAAACTATGTGCACTCTTTGGTGTATCTGTCCACCCCCTCCCTCATAATAGGAGCAATGTTAAAGAGAATGTTTTTGGAAACAATGCACCCATTTCAAGGAAATCATTCACACAATTTTAATTAACTTGAAAATTAGATTTTAAATACACGAACCTCAGTATTAACCCTAAATTAAATCTCTCTTGTCCTTAAAATAGTTATATTATCATTGGAGGCTCCAACATGTAATCCAACACATTATTAACTTCATTCATTATGATTCGATTCACGAATTGGAGATCCTAACCTCTCACTCTTTTAGATTCTAATCCAATTTGAGTCATATACATCTCCCATCCTTCTCTCATCATTATAACATACAATTTCCTATATTTGTTTTGGATATAGATGTTTGGTTTGGTAGATCTAATTCATTTCATATTTGATATAGGATTATAATATATATATATCATTAATCATCATACTCATTTCCATTCTACTTAATTGGGGATTTCTATTGGCAATTGGTTTTCAACTATTTGATGTAGGTAGACTATATTGCAATCTCATTATATTGATTTAATAATGTGTATGTAATTTTGAGAATTTCTATATCCATTATTAAAAATTATCATTTATAAATGAAAATATTTTTTTTTTAAATTGGAATATGTAAATTATAATGAATCGTTTGGGTAAATTTAAGGGTGGAATTTGACTAATTAATTTCTATATTAATTAATTGTATTCTTGGATTCTGAAATTAGATTGAATTAGATTAATTAATTTTTTGAATTAATGAATGGAAATGCTTATGATTATGAAATTGTTAAATATGATTACTTAATTGTATAATTAATTAATGGATCATTGTGATCTATTAATAGGACTGATAAATTTTTTAATTAGTGAGTTAATTTTTTTGAATGTGCATTGAATTGATTAATGTATTTTTATGAATGTGGAATTAATTAATAAATTATTGAATTAATTAATGTATTTTCTAATGATGAATTGAATTAATTAATTGGTTAATAATGAAATTAATTATCTTATTATAAAATTAATGAGTTTAATAAATAATTTAAAGTTATAATTATTAGATGGTTGGTAAAACCTGTATTTTTATGAAATTGTGATAAGAGTGTTAAGTATGACTAACCATGATTGATGTGATATATGTGATATTGTGACATATGTGATAAACATGTCTGGGACATTGTTTACTTAATAAACATCCCATAGTGATTAATTGTATGAAAAATGTATGTGGGATATGTTTTACTGAATCCAAATCCTATAGTGACGAATTGATTGATAAAATGGTACGGGAAAATGTATGATGCATCAAAATGTCACATAGTTAAATGAGTTTGGGACATGAACTGCCACATCAAAATCAAACAGGATTTATTGGTTGATATATGAGGTTAGGGTCATAAACTACTACATTACTTTCCCATGGGGTACTGGCCAGGAAGTTATAGGCCCTAAATGCTGGCTTTGGAAAGTGCTTCCAATTGGACTTTATAATGAATTGAAATTAAATGGATAATGAAAGATAATTCGTATTTAGGAATGGATAATTGAATACATGAAAAAAATCAGACTCTTCCACGATCCAAATAAGTTATTTTTTTGTGTTTCCTCAAGAACACAAGGATATATGTTCTTTAATTAATGAAAATTATAAATTTTATTACTATTTACTTATGCATTGTAATTTATTCATTATATAACTGCATACACTATTATTTATAGGATATTGTTGTATAAGATGTTGGTGGTGGCCTATTGAGTCATACAGACACCCACTTCTAGATACATGATTAGTACATTAATAGATTTCATTATTGAAGGATAGGTTAAGAGAAGTGACCCTCTATTAGATGGCTGAGTCAGAAAAAAGCATGGATTAGAGAACCCAAATTGGTTCTGTGGCCCACATTTGAGTAGTCAATGTCTTTATTTATTTTTGGGGTTTGACAATGAGACATGACACATATTTGGCATGATTTATCTACAATTTAGTTTTGGATATAGTATTTCCTATTTTTTCCATCATGTGAAAGTAATTTTTTCAATTTTTGATTATATAATTTCATTATTCTTATTTATTTCAAATATTATGCTACTTTGATAAATATGTTATAATTTCCCCATGTGGATATATTATACCATGGACACTAGTTGATACCCTCTTGTAAATTGGGAGGAGAATATGAGTCCACATAGAAAACCTTATTGGGGAATCAATGTGTGCCACTTAAGTAAGGACATTAAAATTGTGCATCAATGGGAATATTTTATTTTCATCTATTTTTTCATACAATTTTGGGAAAGGTATACAAGATAATTGGATGAGTTAGATATTGGTTAATGCATCATGTATGTGAGAAGTTAACCCTTGTACAGCGGTAAAATCCAGGTATCTAGGGATTGTTTGATGTTATTGATGTGTTCTTTTACAATTGATTTTATTTATACTCAAGTGATAAATTGTTTGTGTTATGTGATTATTGTTTTTAAGTGGTTTTTTGAGATTTGACACATGGGAAATTATGGAATTAGATATGTGTATTTGTGAGTCACTATGGCCACTTGTGAGTATTTTTCAAAGATGTATAATTTTATGAATGTATTGTAAAATTGGTTTTAGGAATGTTTAGGAAATTGATATGTTTCCATTCTTGTGTAATCGAAATTGATAAATGTTAATAATGTGAAATTATAATTTGAAAATGATGCAGAATATGATTAAATGGGTTTTTAATTAGATACAAGATTATTGAAAATGTGTTTAACCCTTTTTAAATGATGACCTTGATATAGGATGGTAATGTATAGTTATATCACTTTAGTTTTGAAAATGTGGTGAGATTTGGGGAAAATAACTATTGTGAGATATTGTGATTTTACTCTTATGTAAACGTGAAAATGATGGGATATGGGTCCTTAGATATGTGAATGAAATTTCGGAGATATTCCTCTATGATGACACTTTTTTATAAAATTATTGTAGGTTATATCTAAAAATGATCCACTAGAAGTGGAACATGAGGAACCAACAGTGGGTGAACAAGTATGAGAAAATTCATAGGAGAAAATTTCTTTATTCATGATGTTTTTATAAATATACATTAAACATGTTTCCAAAACCATGTCTATCAGGACACAATAATTTTGGCTATAGAACCCTCTATCATTTACTAGGGAGGGTTGACTTATAGTAGTTCAGTTCATGATTTTTATCATCCAGACTATACATTAGAACATAGATACTCATAATATGAAGTTTTTCAAGATGGAAAATTATATGTTACAAGGTCAAGTGAATAATTGGTGGGACATATTGGCTCGAGAGGGGAAAATAGAGGATATAAAGGTGAACGAAATTCAACCTAACTTTTTTGAGAACTTTTATAAAGAGATATTGAGACCGTGAGGGAAGATGAGTTCCTAAAATTGAATAATGAGAGATTGTCTATGATGAACTATATTAGACTCATTACATATTTGATGTGAATTTTTCTAGTGTTTTAAGGGGATGACGATACTTCAAAAAAATGTTTCAAGATGAGATTAAATGTGACATTAAGTCTTTGGTGAATGTTTTCAGTCTGAAGAAGTTTTCATAAGTTTTGAATTAGGCTCTCATATCATAAGGGAATCTAAAGGAGGATTCTAATGTAGGAGACATTGTATCTACAAGATGGTTATGATTTATGTGTTCATGGGGTATGGAACTTCACTACGAGAATGTCATCAATGGTATAGTATGAAGTGTGGTTACTGATATGAATCAGTTACGCATGAATATTCCCATGTTCTTTACCACCAGAATGTTAGGTTGACCCACTATCATAGACATTGTACCTAAACACCTGTAGAGTCTTGCTCTTATGGATTTATGGGAAATTTATTGAAGATTTTCAGAAACCCATGATTGATGGGTAATGAATGGGAATCAAGATAGAACCTGGGTTTGTGAATGAGGTTTTTCTACGTTGCACCATTTTGGTATCAAGATTCCTACTAACCAAGGTAGTAGAGGTAGTGCATGTAAAGGTTTGGGGGTAGATCTCCCATATCGACATATTGATGCATATCATGGGACTGATTCTACATCACATGATGAGGGGAAGAATATTTTCATGTTCTTCATCCTACTCTTGTGGATAGTAGGGATGAAAAACATATATTCCTAGATACTATTCTTTAAGATTCTATGCATTATAGTTTCTTATTGATTATTAGGGCCTCCCATTCCTTTATATATTCACAAATGTTTAATGTTATGATATTGGGGTTTGAGTTCATGAGTGGGGTGATTATGATAGATAAACCATTGTGACTACAGTTGAGATGCATCCGTTCATGAGAATGGTGTACAATGGTGGGTGGGGAGTATTGTTTTAGTTTTGATATTTATATCCTTGAAATTTCAAGAATTAACGTATTTATGAGTATGTACTTGTTAGTATAATACTATTCCCATATTGATTGTTAGAAAAGGATGGCATCTTTTACATATCCTGATGGGGACAATTATATAAAGTAAAGAGAGAGGGACATAACGAAAAGTTATTTATAGATAGATAATCAGCAACAGGGGGATCACGCCACCCATGTTTTTAGTCTATTGTTAGAATAAAAATAGCAAGATGTCTTCCAAAAAATAATGGAAAGGATAGAGGATTTATTTCTTAAGTACTTCTTTGGGATTCCAATTGAGATTGGTGTGGAGTACACAATTGATCTCATAAAAATGATTGAACAAATTTCAATTACACCATACATAATGGAACTAACAAAGAATAAATATTTCAGTAATCAGCTAGAAGATTTGTTTGATAAGGTACATATCCATCCACGTACATTGCCTTGGTGTTCTTAATTTTTTTTTAAATTTTACTAATAGGACTCTGCACTTATCTTTTTATTTTCATAAGTTGAACTAGATGAGTGTGGATAATTGGTGTCCCCTTCTTCATATCAGTGATCAACTTTAAAATATTACAGGATCTTCTATTTTTACCAATATCGACTTGAGATCTGCGTTTCATCATTTGAGAGTTCAATCATTTGATATATCGAAGACTGGTTTCAGAAGATGGTATATAAATTACAAGTCTATCATAATTCCATTTTGGTTGATGGAAACACTGGTAGTTTTTATGGAATTTATGAATATAATATTCCCCCATACCTGAATCAGTTTGTGGTTGCATTTTTTGATGGAAATCATATTGTACTCCAAAACCCATGACATCATGGCCCAATAGCTTGACATCATCATCAGTACACTGAGAGGACATCAAATATACACCAATATATCTTTGTTTAAAATTCTGGATTAATCAGGTACACTTGTTGGGTTACCTCATCTCGGAGGAAGGATTGTACGTGGAACTGTAGAAAGTACAAGAAACGGTTTCTTAGGTGATCCCCAAAATTGTTTTTGAAATCTTTATATTTTAAGGGTTGGAAGGTTATTATTATTATTATTTTTTGCAATTTTCTTGATTTTTTGCTCCATATTCGGGATTCACCAAGAACGGGATAATGTATGAATGGTAAAAACAATGTGATAATTCCATCCAAGAGCTAATGAATCATTTGAAATTGATATTAATCACGATCCTACCCAATCTCGATGAGGAGTATACCATGTTTTGTGATGATTCTAGGACCATACATTGATTATTTTTGATTTATGTAGATTTAGTTGTGGAATATGGGACATAAAAGTTGATGTGACAAGAATAGAACTAACCTATACACGGTCTTGAGTCTGTTTTAGTGGTTTATGCTTGGATAAGTTTACAACATTATCTATTGCGAGAAAATTTTACTGTGTAGAAGGAAGATGATAGATTAATGTATATATTTTCATAAAAATAATTTATTATTTTTTAGAGAATATGGGTTGATTATATGATGTAATTTTAAATTTATCTATCACATATTATTGACAAGCAAAATAGAGTGGCTAAAAAATAAACAGGGGAAACTTGGAATCATGATGCTCGAGAGTGTAGTGTTGTGTTGGAGATGATATCATTACAAGTTGAGATGCACATTGAGTATCATGATGGTCATGAGGAGATGACTCTAAAATAACTTTCAATTGAGTATACACATTTGACAATGACAATGGATAAGTGGTGTGAGAATGACGAATATTTTCCCTTGAGGTAAATCCTAGAATGAGGGGATTCACCTTATGATTAGACCATCTTTGATGATGAGATAATATATATGTAGAAAATATTTGTAATTATTATGATTATATATTATCAGTTGATGTTGGAGTTCCATGACTAGAAGTGGGTGGTGCATCCAGGTGTGAAATCGTGTACCATGATCTATGATAATGTTTTTGGTGGTCAGACCTGAAAAAAGGAGATTGCAGTCCTGGTGCTACCATTGTGAATAGGTGAAGGTCTAGAATAAATGAAACAAAGGATTACTACATAAATATTCTATTCCTTAATGAATGTGGGATTACATTACCATAGAAATTTTGGTTGGTCACCAGAGCACACCACAGCTGAATGAAACTATTTGGGAGATTTTAGACCATTTGAAATTGGTATCCATTTATTTCTACACAAGATACATTCTCAATGATGGTGCATATAGATATGTACATGTGGGAGATAGTCCATATAGATTCGGTTCTATATATAATTTTTTCGACCACGATTCATCAATTAATTCCTGATTTTTGAAGGGATTATAGAACATTCTTGGTACAGTGGGTTTTATAAGTAAATATTTCCACCCATAGAAAGATATGTGGTTAGAGAATACAATATAGGTTCTTAATGAAATTCTACAGTTGGGTGTATTATAATTTAGAATATCTAGGGATAAGCACCTAGAATGGTTGTATTCTCTAATAAAAATTGTTATTAGGTGAGTATACAAATGGAACCATATGAGTATATTTAGGGTAGGCTATGATGATCACCACTATAAAGGACAGAGGAGGCTGACTCAATGTTTTTAGGAAAAAGTCTCATATAGGTGACATTGGAGAATGAGTATCTTATTATAAAATGTACAAATATTGATCAAAGTACAAAGAATTAATATGTTGATTGAAATTGATGAACCCTATTTTTTATAATGGTTGATTATGTATTCTTTCAGGTCTCTCTATGATTGGGTCACTATAAGAAATAGATAAAATGAATGTTTTAACCCAGGTTTGTAGGACCATATGATTTTCTGGTGAGAATCAAGCTGGTGGAGTAACTATTGGATCATCCAATGAAATATTGTTCTTTGAATGACATTTCACACATATCAAAACCACAATGCTATCACCATGACACTTCTCATGTGATCGATGTGGATGATGTTGAGAAAGATATAGATTATTCCTTTCAGATGTATATAATTTATGTTTTGGATCATATTGAGATCTTTTTTTGGGAATGATTGTGTCGATTGAATATGATTTTTGGAAACTTGTTCATTTTAAAGGGAGTGGTAATGTAATATGCGGCCTCAGTGGCTGGATCTTTTTTACTCAGAATCTTATAGATGCTTTGGAGTGGAACTCATTGTTATTTTTTTGTAAGATGGTATATTTTAAGACCACAACTTTTATAGATATTTATAAATTTCATTAAATGACTTCCTTTTACTTTTTTAGAATATATTTTTTTGGTTTTTCCTTGTATATTATTTGGTAACGAAACTGCATGTTCTGTAGGGATTTTCCACAATGCACGGTTTCCGCATGGTTTTCCAAAATAGTCCACCCTATTGCTAATAACTACTCAACGAATGACATAGAATGATTTCACTACAGGTGCATAATTTTTCCAACAATGCACCCTCTTATGAGTAATTATGAACCCTAAAGGATACTGATGTTGTGCAAGTGTGACGTTTGGGAGCCCACATTTACTTTTACCATAATCTATGACCAATATGGTAATAATTGGATTATTAACACTAGTATCCATATATTAAAATAAATTATTTTTAAAAAGTAAATAAATTTTCTAGATCAGATAAAGAGGATCTTACACATCATATTTATAATTAATAAATTATTTTTTAATGAAAATAAATAACCCGGTCTTTAATACTTTATTCATTGATGATCACTGGTCGTCTGTAATAAAACTTTCAAATTTCCATTACATCACTCATGTGGATCCGATTATAATCCCTCTATTGGTGATCCACATGTTGTCCAATGTTCTAGAAACAATGACACTTGATATTCATGTGCTAGTGTGGAAAATAGAATGCCTCGTCTCAAAGATTCATTATTGCTCATTACATAACATCTCTCATTCGTGAGAGTGAGAGATGAGAGGAGTTGAGAGAGAATATGTTTGGCTCCATAATTCTCAATTAACTAGGGTTATTCAAAATAGATGTACCTAAATATGAATTTATATGGTATTTTAGTTATATATTCAATTGAGTATCAATAATTAAATGAAAATATAATTATTATAGAGAAAACCATTCCACATAATATCAATAACAGTACCATTTTTTGGGGTGTACCAACTTGGGCAAAACAGAACCATAAATGAAATTGTGTGCCATATAATTACTATAGTATTATTATTATATCTTGCGCTAATTGGGTAAAAATTATTTATTGACTTATAAATAAATAATTTATCAGTGAATATGGTCTTGGTCTGTTCGAACATCTCTTCCCTTAATTGAACACCCAAATAAAATATTTTATTCCTTAAATTTATTAATTTTTTTTTACAAATTACTTAATTTATAATTATTAAATATTCAATAAATTAACTAAATATATTTTATTCATAAATTGATGAATAAAAATTTATTTAATAGATGCGCTCTATTTAGCAGAAATAAAATCATTCCTCCCTCTTGAGAATCATATTTACTCCATTAATAAAATTTAAATAGAACTTAATCAAAACCACTAGAAACACATTCTATGTGGCCCTCAAGGATTATTTCTCGTTGGAATTAGGCTGGAATACCTTAATTCCATAATTAATATCTAAAAAAATGTCATGGAACCCAAGATAATGAAATTAATGTCACAATGACTACATCTGCATACGAATGCTCACTGTGTAGTACTATATGTTTTTTATATTATCGCAGCCAGATATATTATTGATAATTTCATCAACATATATGAATGATACATCAGTAATTATCTAGCTGAAATAAACTCTTCATTACACCATGGCCATGTAATTTAGGGTGATAGATGCATTTCAATCAAAGGTTCAAGATATCAACTTCAAAAAATGGAAGTGAAAAATATTTCATCGACTTATCCATTAATAACATGTCACTCATCAAGCACCCATCAAACCCTACTTCCATCCAATAAATGGAATGCCTATTTTCATTATTAAATAAAATTTCATGACTCATGACATGTATTAATGATAATATTGATGTTAATGTACAATTAAATATGCTCATAGATAAGATTATCTGATTGCACAAAAACATGCGGAATTCTTACTCACAGGTATGTTCTCACAATCGCTCATCTTAGAGATAACCAACATCTATAATCATAAGAAGAAGTCTCATCAACTTATAAATACTTTCACCTGATGGTATGTATACTATTTGTCCCATTATAGTATTTTTTCCAACTATAGAACTACATTTAATAATATTTTCATCACTTATGGGTTTTCATCATAGTAGTGAACTTCTACGACCTTATTAATGTGATAAATAATCTATGGAATTATTACATTATAGGAATTTAGATCAATGGAAAATATGTAATAAGATGTTTAATATTTACATACAAAAATATTCGTGTAATAAAAGTAAAAAAATTTGTTCTAGGACCGAAAAATTAACATACTCCCACTTGGACTAGAGACAACTGCTTATGACTTTAGTCTTCTACACCTTCCATCATGATCATGTTTCTTATGATTTGGGGTATTATTCAAGGGGTTCACCATCTTTTATTCCATGGATATAATTATCACTAAAACATCAAATTTCTGAGAAAAATACCTCACTAGATGATACTTTTGAATTATGTACTTCGTCTGTTGATCTGACGCAGACTCTTTTGCGAGAGCCACCACTGCCGTATTATCCCAATGTGTGATGGATTATTTACTTTTATGAACCACATCCATCAGATGGATGAATCTCCACATCCAAACTTATTCATTGTCAACCTTAGATGATGTGGTATACTCAGACTAAACTGTATAATCTACAACCACACATTGATTTGGAATCTACAAAATCATGCCACCTCCATTCATAGTGATGGTGTATCACTTTTGATACTTCATAAAATCTTGATCAGACTAGAAACTAGCATATAAATATACTCTAATATAATGTTTATGATCTCCTGAATAAACCAGGAACATATCCTTAGTATGCCTTCGATTCTATAAAATTTTCTTGACTACCATCCAATGGAGGTCACCTAGATCTCCTTGATATCTTCCTACAACACATTTTTTCATAGATGATATCTAACTAATTATATAACATATCATACATGATTGACCTAAACACTGATCCATATTGAATACATGATAAAATCTTTCTTTTTACATGAATCTTAGGACACATTTTTATGGAAAGATGTATTACTTGTATCATTGTTAATTATCCCCTCATGTATTGTTCAATCTAGAATCTGTATAGTATCTTTTCAATGAGTGTACATTGACATAAGCCTATAATTATCATAGATTTATAATTATGGATCATGATCCCAAAAATATATGATGTATCACCCAAGTCCTTCACAAAAAATCACTTACTCAAAAATGCCTTATATGACTATAAAACTGGTATTTAATTTCCTATATGTAGTATGTCATCAAAATATACTATTAGGAAAACAACTGAACTCCCACTAAAATATTTGATGAAAAAACTATCAAATTAATTCATTACACAAACAAATCCTATTATGGATTGATCCAAAGGAATGTTCTATTACATGATTTTTTCATCCTTAAATGGATTTTCATAACATGCATATATTATTGCAATATTAGGTAGTCACAAACACTTCAGAATGTGTATAATAGATATATTTTTGAAGGATCAAATTATGGAATGACATTTTGACACTAATTATTGAAATATAATAGTCATGGTATATGGAAATGAACAGTATACTTATGATGGATTTTATCATTGATAGTGGTGAAAAATTTTCTTCATAGTCAATTCCATGATGATATTTAAGCCGTTTTTCAACCATCCATAACATATAGGTACTAAATTTCCCTTCATGTCCAGTTTCTCCATGAATATCCATTTGAAACCAACTAGATTTACATTTACTGAAGTATTTACAAAAATTCATACATTGTTTTGTTATAAGAAAATAATTTCAGAATTCATGTCTTTTGGCCACATAGAAATTTCTGTGCCAATTACTACTTCATTATAGGATAGCGGATCATTATTATCAATTAATTAGGGTCAACATCTTCTATAAATTGAAATGCATACAATTTCGGTTCTCTAACCTCTCTTGTACTCTTACGTAGTACATGTGTCTCTAGAATAGAACATTCTTCCATGGTGCATTGTTGAATCTTCTCTTGTACCAACCCTTGTGTACCTTGAGCCTTCACTTCGTGGAATTATATATCACTCCCACTATGTCATTACGATATTTTATCCCTATCAATGAATATGGTCTGTCTTTACACTATGACATTTTTTTGAGGGGTCATATATGTAATTTACCCTTTTTTATTGGGTCATCCTATAATGGAACACTTTGTGCTTCATGGTATGATTTTGTTACATGAAGAGGAAATAACAAACCCTCCGCTTCTCCACACATATAAATTCATTAACATGTATTTTCACTCCCCCCCAAAGATCGTATGTAATAAAATTTATCAATTTAGTTGGTAATTTGTTTAGAATGATTGTCATTGTTTGTAACACATATCACAAAATGTATAATGGATGACTTGCATGACTCATCATGGATCTCACCTTGTCTAAAAAGGTGTGGTGACCCCTTAAACTTACTCCATTCCACTTGGGTGTACAAGGATAATTTGGTTGGGATAGGATCCCGAACATCAGTAAGTAATCAATGATGTCTTGATTATGAAATTATTTACCTCAGTCTGAGTGTGGTTTCAAAATCTTCATACCAAGATCGTTTTCATCTTCATTTTTGTATTCTAAAAACATATCAAAATAATCTGACTTATATCTCATAATGTATATATATCCATATCAACTAAAATAAATAGTAAAGATAATATTTTTGAGTACCCACCACTTTCTTCAACAAGAAATAGTCCACATACATAGGTAAGAAAAAATTCAGGAATCTATTTGGCCCAATTTCCTTTTCGACTAAATGTGGATTTCACCATCTTTCATTGTAAACATGAATGACATGCATTAAGTAGGTTTAATTTGAATAAATATAAATATTTATTTTGATGTAATGTTGTATAGAATTTATCATTTAGACGACCTAGCTATTGATTCTAATGTTGGGTGTGGTATGAGTCATGTAATGTATCTTAATTATTGATTTCCATTACATGCTTTGTGTAATCCACCATGTAATGTTCATTATATAAATGTGACTTACTAAAACAAATTCATTCATTATAAGAGAAGAAAAATTCATTTTTGAACAATAAACATAATACATATATATCTAGTATGGATACATAAATAATGGTTTTGGATATAGAAGTCACATAATAACAACTTTTTAAAAACAAGAACATCCAATTTGGAATGTGAGTTGGTGGTCCCCGATAGCTGCAACAATAAGTCTAGCTCTATTGGATACTTGTAGATTTACCTCTCCTTTGTTAATTTTCATGAATCTAATTAGTTCCTATATTTGGATATATATGTGAGCACTACAGGCTATATCCAATACCCAAATTGTTGAAACGGATAAATTTCACTCGATAACAAGCTCAGAAAAAGATTCCCCTAAATTTCATATATTGGTGCTGTTTTTCTCCTAGTTTCCCTTCATGCTAGATGAAAAACAAATAGTTTACTATTACCATCCCTCCACCTTGTTAATCATTTTTAGGGAGGGTGTCAAGAATATTTTTTTTTAATTAAATCACCTTCCCTTTCATATTATTCAGCATAAGGACATAAGACTTTTTTCCACTTCATTTCTTTGTCCACTTATTAGAGGATAATAAGATCTAGTAGATACTTCTCAATGTTTTTCATATTGGAATTTAGAATGTAATCGTATAATATTTGGGGGAGTTATGTGATAATGATATCAGTAGCCAATTATTCAGGGATATTAAAACCTAAATCCTATACATGCTCAATGTATCCAATCAGAATGACTATTTGAGGCCCAAATGGGGGTCCCTCCCCAAGAATATTCTGAAAGTATTCCTTGGATATCTTAACCCATTCCAATCAAATCCTTCCTAGTAAATAACATGGAGGTACTCAATCAATGTATATGAATCCAGGTTTTTACGAGCCATTATGTGTTCACTTGACATTAATGATAACATCAATCATTGAACGTCATCCATGTCATTGTTATGTTTCTTGATGGCCTAAAACACTTCTCCACTAACCAATTGTGCTGGAGGATCTGGTAATGAGGACACCAACATGTACGATTTATGTTCATGGTATAGAATGACATGAATGCGTCTAAACCTTACCTGGAAGTTATTGTTGGTGAGGATGTTATCCTTATCCAATATTGATAGAATGGATTGCGTGGTTAAAGAGATTGTAATTTTTATTTTAAAATTAAAATAGAATATAATTAGAACTTTAATGATTAAATATCATGATAATTAATAAATTATCATTATTAGGACTCCTATTATTTTATCAAGTACTAATATCCCTCACCATTGATCTTGGAATGTATATTTGCTAAAAAATTCTAGTGGAAATGATCCATATTTCCCATCACATAACACCCAAAAGGGATGGTCCAGCTATTCGAAGGTATTCATGTATGTTTGGTTTTCCAAGTTCTGGGGTTATAGCTCCAGCATCCGTTGAGTGGACTCACCAGTCCTAAAATCCCGACTAGAGTTTCCAAAACACTTGCCTATAAATTTATAGTTGGATTATCAAGGGATAATAATGTTGATGTAAAATGGTTATGTCAACCCAAAGATATCATACGATCTTTCGGTATAAAAGTAAGTGTCCCATCAATGGAATTTCAAACACATAGGTTTGTTGAGTCTTTCCCTTAATCATGTAATAGAAGGCTTAGTCTGCCATAATATTTGATTGAGGTATTTTTATCTCTAATTTTTAAATTTAATTATTATCATTATAACATTATTATTAATGATATGTGGCACATACATAAGTGATTAACCATGTCTTGATAATATTTATACATAATACTAGTTTATTTTATTTCCATATTTCATGATTGTAAATTCATTAATATTGCAGTCAAAAAAATTTATCCAATACAATGAAAACATGCCAATAGAAGATATAAAATAATGTAAGGGGAATGTGAAATTTCTCTAATAATGGTTAATGTATCTATTGGTTGATAAACTAACCATTGATCTAGGTAAAATCACTTGACAAATTTGTGGTTTGTGTCAATAGCTTTCAACCTATCCACCATTGTATCTCCTTGGATTAGTTTCACCTCAGCTCCTTACATGATCCTTTTAGATATTCTTTGGATTCGATCCATTACATATGCTTGTTAACTCACACACAGGTGAGGGGTAAAAATTTGGATTACATAAAAGAAAACATGGGAACACGTGCCTTACAAATTAATGAAGGGATATGTAATGTGTTACATTAATGTAATTTAAAATAAATTAAATGGAAACAAATCACATACAATGTTATGTCTAGTTCATGATCATCCATAAGCAAGAAATTATTATAGAATTTAATGAAACTAGAATTAAATTAATTATTCATATTAATAAGATAAATCACGCTCGAATAGATTAAATATTATCACTAATTAATCAATCCATTTATATTAATCATATTATTATATTACATGAGATTTTTATCCATAACACTTTAGGTAACAACATTAATACCCATTATAATATACATCATATGTAATTGTGAACATTACATAAACCTAAAAGTTTTAATTCTGTGTAATTTGGTAATGTACATAGTTTGTAATTCCGAATGCAAGGTGTGTACTAACATTATTCGGTTATCCCAAGTACATACCTTGGGACTCGATATGTAAGGAATATTTTATAAATCATAGAATACACTACATGTCCAGTGTGCAACACAACATGTTATATATGGGTCACACAGTTACTCGTTGACTTTTCCATGAATGGGATACACAGTTTGGCGCCAGACTTGAAGGGACTACACACTGTGTCCTGTTGGTCACACGGCATGTAAACATGTAACTGTGTGACAATCTATCATGGTCCACATGCGGTGTAAAAATTAACTAAACTTTATCTAATAAATACACATGACTTGAGTAAATTCTGAATTACTCCCAATGAGCTGAATAGAACTACACGGTGTGTAATCTGGATTACACAACAAGTGTATAAGATTACATGAAGTTTAATTTTGAATACACAGTTTCTACTGTTGTGTTGCCTAGAAAAAATCATCATCACCTCCTTATGAAACTCAAGATTTCATGTTAATGAAAAAATTATTCATATCTGTTAGATATGCCTAAAACCAAAATAGGAATAAGAGATCTCGAAATTCAGATTGAAATAATGATTAAACATGTATTGAAAACTAAATTAAAGAAAGGTAAATCATCGATGAATTATTTATATAATTATAAACACTGATGATCCCACTCTAACAACACTTGAATGATCTAGACATAGTAGAAGCATGGTTGTTACAAGGGCCCATATTTTTTTTCATAATCAATGTCCAATCTGATATCAATACGATGATCAAAGCCAATATCAATGGATTAAAATAAAATATTTTGAAGAAGATAAGAAAAGAACCAGATCTTTGACAGAGGATATTTCACATATTTTAAATAATTAATATATTAATTTTTCATGTAAATAAATTTATGGCTCCTTGTTACTTCTTTTTTTATGATTATTGATTGTTCAGATTGTCCCTTCCAAGCTACCATTGTTTTTCTTATGATGATCCAATGTAGAATCCCTCTATAAGAGAACAACACATGCTCTAATGTTCTATAAGAAAATACTCATTCTCTGGGTGCAATTACTGAGAATAGAATGTCTTATGCCAATCCATCATGATCGCACATTTAAGAACATATCTCATTATTGAGAGGGAGAGATGAGAGCAGTAAATAAAGGACATTTTTTCTCAACAATTTTCAATTCACCAGGTTTTGGAACAATAGACATACCTGCCTATGAATTGACATGGGGATTTAGTTAAAAAATTAAATTTGGAGAACACAATTAAAATCATATATTACTAATAGATTAAACCCATTCCACATAATAACAATAATAGAACCATTATTTTTGTTGTGCCAAATTTTCCAATAAAGAAACCTAAATGATATCCCAGGTCACATAATTATAATAGTATTATTATTATTTCATGATCCAAATAGATAAACATTATTTAACAACTTGTAAATAATTATTTTATCAAATAACATGGTCATAGTTAATTCATACTCTTCTTCCATTTATTGAACACTTGAATAAAATATTTTAATATCGTAAATATAGATTTTTATTTTCAAACTAGTAAATAAATATTAGTTAAATTCTCAATAAAATAAATAAATATATTTTAATCACAATCATTTCAATAATTATTTATTTAATTTGTGAGATTATTTTTACTAGAATAAAATTATTCCTCTGTCTTGAAAATAATATTTATTTCATTAATAAAATTTAAAATGTATAATTTGCAGACCACCAAAAACTCATTGTTTGTTACCCTCTAGGTATATTTCACGTTGGAATTAGTTGGGCTTGCCTAAATTCCAATATTACTATTTATAAAAGGTTCAAGGCAGCCAAGATATTGAACATTATGTTGCCATGATGAAATCCACACATGAACTCTAAATGTGTAATATAATAACTTTTTCTCGATATCTCATCAAACAGGTTTCGTGATCATTTCATTAACATATATTCTTGAAAATTAATTCTTTGACTACCTAATATAAACTCATATTTACATCATGGAAATTGAATTTAGGGTGAGAGTTCTGTTTCAATTAAATGGCTAAGATATTAACTTCTACTCATGTAAGGGACAAATGCTTCCTAAAATAATTCATTGATAACATTATATTTAGGACACAACCAATTTACCATAATACCCTCTATCACATGGTGTGATAGTTTTCATCAGTAATTCAAAGTGATCATGTAGTGACATGTATTAATGATAATATTAAATTATAAGGACTATTACACACACATTCATATATGAATATCTGATGTCGACAAAACATGAGGAATTCATATTGGTCATTATATTTTCATAATCTACCACCTTAGAAATTACCATGTGTGAATTTAAAGAGAAGAAGCCTCATCCATTTATGAGAACTCACACCTGATGGTCTATTTACTACGTGTCCCATCATAGTATTTCATGCAACTGTATAACTATATTTATAAATATTTTCATATAACATCAAGGATCTCATTGTAGTAGGGAATTTTTATAACCTTATTAGGAAGATAAATACTCTAGGAAATTAATACATTATAGTCATATAAAATAATGAACAATATATAATATGATGTTTAATATTTAAATACATCAAAATTCATTTTATAAAATTAAAAAATTGTTAGTTCTAGGACACCAAATCCAACCCCCCCCCCCATGAGATGAGGCTGACAACAAATGAAAATTTTTTGGAGAAAAATGTTCCCTATCTAGGTGTACTATGTGAACAAATTTAATTAACTAGAAATTTTAATTTTAATTACCCAATCCTCTTTATTAACCCCTTAAATACACCATATCGACCATAAATTAATTATATTGAATTTGGAGGCCCTTGGATGGGCTCTATTCCATGGAGATATCCATTATTGACTTTTCAAATCTTGGATGGAGGATCTGCACCCTAACAGATAAGTTATTCTTATTTGTTTTGTATACTTTCCTTCTCATGTCTATCTCTCATTCTGTGAAAGGATATTTTCATATTTCTATTTTTGATCTAGATCTAGTTTTTAGTTGATTAGTTTTTTTAATATTCTATCTTGGATTCAGATCTTGATGTAAATATTCATCATATTATTGATCACTTATTTTAATTGTGGATTGAATTTGCTGAGAATTTTTTAATGATTTGATGTAGTTGCTCTAATTTCCAATCCTAGAGCCTTTAATTAATATGGTGTATTTAATTGATAGAATTTCAATTTCCATGATTGGTAAATTTCTTTTATAATTGAATTGATGTTATTTATCTATCTTG
Organism: Viscum album; assembly: GCA_963277665.1. Lineage (NCBI taxonomy): Eukaryota > Viridiplantae > Streptophyta > Magnoliopsida > Santalales > Viscaceae > Viscum > Viscum album. The sequence goes on along the minus strand of OY728119.1, from coordinate 1,725,077,542 downwards.
TGTTTGAAAAAAAAATTAAATATGGGAAATTAAAAGGTGGAATTGAATTAATTTATTGTTAAATTAATCAATGAGATACTGGGATTGTGAAATTTGATGAAATTATTTTAATTAATATATAAATTAATTTATTTAAATATTTTGTATTATAGAATTGATAATATATATTAATTACTTGTTGAATTAATTAATTGATCATTATAAATGTGTAATTTGAATATCTTCATTTTTAATTAATTAATGGATTGCTATGAATTTGGAATTGAATTGAATTAATTAATTAATTGATAAATGGAATATTCTGAATTTGGAAATGAATTAATTAATTTTTTTGTGCTTTTAGAATGTAATTAATTAATTTGTTAATTTATGTATTAATTAATTGATTGATTGGTCAATTAATGTCATTAAAAATGAGTTGAAAATTTTAATTATGACATGTATGGATAAAGTTATATGTTTATGAAATTATGATAAGGGGATTAGTGTTTATTAAACATGATTATTGTGGTATATGGGATATTTTGATATATTTGACATGTGTGTATGGGAATGATTTGTCACATCAATAGCACATACTGATGAATTTATTGATAAATATTTGTGGGAAATAGTTTGTTTCTAGAGAATATCATGGAGATGAATTGATTGATAAAACATTGTGGTATAATACTTTTACATCAAAATCACATAGTAATAAATAATTAGGGGACACATATTTCTTCATTAAAATCCATCTTCCATGATTTAATGATATATAAGTTTAGGGGAACATGACAGCACTTCAAATACCCATTGGGTACTAAATGTGGCATTCTAGGACCAAACATATGGCATTGGAATATTTTTCCAATTAACCAAAATAATGAATTTAAAATGAAATGGATAATGAAATATATTTTGTTATTATTAATTAATAATTTAATATGTGAAATGGTTCGGACACTAGTATAGGTTGATGTAGGTATTGAGGTTTCAGTGTCCTAGGAACCAAGGGGTTTATGTAGTTTAATTAAATGATAATTTAATAGTGATTAATGTCTAATTATGTATTTCACATTACTATTTATATATCTACATATCATGATATTGATTTGATATTTTTTAGCACATTGTTGGTGGGGGACAACTGAGTTTTACTCCCACCCTACTCAGGATGCATGGTTGGTACCCAAATAGATTTGATGCTTGCTGGATATGTTACGGGAAAACTCCTTGTGTTAGATGGTTGAGTCGGGGAGGATCATGTAACAGGGTACCAAACTTGGTTATAGGACCCATTTGGGATTTTTCAAGGCCATTAGTTCTTTTAGTATTTTCATACTAACACATTACATGTATTTGGGATTACTTATCTTCTATTTATTTTTGGATATTGTATTTCCAGTTTTGGTAATCATGCGATAGTGTTATTTTTTTTGGTAACTATATATTTTTCTCATTCTCATTTATTTCCACTATTGTACAACTTGGTTAAGAGGATATAGTCTTACCATGTTTATATATTATTCCTTTTCTAATAGTTGTTGGCCTCTGGAATATGTGATGGTGCACCTGAGATCACATAATGAACTGTCTCGGTGCAACGTTGTGTGGAACCATGTTTAGGATGTTACATACTCAAATAGATTGTGGGAATATACTATAAATTTTTTCATTGTGTAACCAAGTTGGTTACTCCTCATATTAGCGATGGAGGTACATTATAATTAAGACTGGCCTAAAAATAATTCCAAAGGTTACCTTTTAGATTTATGATTTATTTCTATGGTCTTACAAGAAACATATTATTTCATAAGATAAGATATAAATATACTTTTTTGTGTAAAATTTATATCATTGTAATAATGTTTCCATTCCAAGACTAATAGTTTATTACATATTTTTATATCCCTTGTTGATCTTATTATTATCAACCCATTTTTTAAAACTTATTCCACATGGTTTAGCGGTGAGTAATGGGGGATAATAATTCATATTTATAGTAGTGAAAAATAATTATAGTATGAAATCAGGTTTTGTTTTAAAATATTCATTTTTTGTAAAAATGGATTTGATTATAAATGTAAACTATGTTATATATGAGTTTATGACCTAATAAAAAACCTCTTAAAAACTAAATGATCATTGGGATTGTATGAAATTGTATTTTTTTTAATTTACTATATTATTTGATCTTTTAGGTCGATTACTTACCGTTTTTATTATAGAAAGTATTAGATAACTATAGTAGTATAGATAATTTTAATAGAATACCAATAAATGATTCTTACATTATCGGTGGATGGAAATTATTTAAAATTGAAATATTTCCATGTTATATCATCTATGATATGTTTGTTAAAATCGTTTTCCATAGTAGTAATAGGGATGCTAAAGTATGAATGATCTAAGAGAATGATATCATTTCGAATCATTAACCTAAAATGGTTGGAATGTGAACCAAGAAGTTTCTGATAGTAATGGATCAGCTGATGCAGGCAACAAATAGTGTAAAATTTCATGTAATAGATAATCTAGATCAACCCTAGAAGAATATTTCGTAGGTGGAAAATTCCCTAACGACGCACTTTCCTACATTTAGTGGATCTTCTTTCCTAGTTGTATTTGATGGGTGGATTAAATCTCGATACAAGATTTTTGATGTAATGTGTTTCTATACCATCAAAAGGCAAGTAATTATTTTTACTATCTTGATGGTGAAGCAGAATAGTGGTGGTTAATGGTCATCAATATCAAGGATATTGATGTGATTTATGATTTATATTTGGATGAACTCAAAAATATTATCATTGATAAATATTTTCCTCTGGTGACTCTAATTAGGATGGAAAACAATCCATGTAATTAAGATAGTTGGAGATTTTAATGGCTACAAATGAAGATAAAATCACTCGATTGGCATGGAATGCCACAAAATTTATCTAAGATATTTATAGTAACATTTATTTTTTTAACTCAGGATTAAACCCAAAATATTGATGTGAATTATCTGATGAAGAATTCATATGTTATGAAAAAAAATTAATTTTAAAATGAATATAGAAATACAATTTCCTATTGATGTAATATTATTATAAAACAATTATAAAAGGAGGCCTATGTGGCCATAAAAAGTAAATAATAGATAATGATGTTTGCTGGTATGAAATTTATGTTTTCAATTTGTTGGAATTATAGTAAAACCACACTAGAGAATGCCTTTCAACGTCTGTTATGTTATTAAAATGTCTTAAATTTAGTTATAAAACTTATTGTTGAAATTGAAAAGTTCATTGTGGTTTCATGAAATATTTGAATATAAAAAAATTTGGGTACAACTGCAATAGTGGCACACACACAAGGAAGAAAATTACATGGAAATCGCTAGCCGAGGGACTTGTCCCCGGGACCTGCCCCTCACCCCCAAGCCCTTACCACCCCACCACCAACGGTGGGGAAAAATTTTGAAAATATTTTCTATAAATACTTTTAAATGTAATTTTATTGTACATTCTGAAAATGAGTTTCTGAAGAATAAGACAATGAATGGAATTAGTAATAATACGAGAGGAATAATGTGTTGAAATAAATTTCAACTACATCATTTGATAATGTAAAATCCATATGAAGTGGTGTCTATTAAATGTTTTGATTATTTTTATTTATGTTGTGTATTTTTTAACTCAAGGTATAAAAATTTGTTAATATTAGAGAAATTTTCCTATAAAATGGAAGATTAACATTAATAAATTGTTCCCAAACATATGGCAAAAACAACTGGAGTAAATATTATCTATAATTATAATCTAAGAATATTATTTACATTTTTATGGAAATTTATTATAGGAAAACCATATTTTCTTTCCCATGATATAAATTGATTTTATTCCCGGTATTGATTGGATTTTTGTTTAGCATTTTTAGATTTTTTTTGAGCTAAGGATGTTTTATTTTAGAAATATTATCAATATTTATTCATTAATAAACCAATACCATTGAAAAAAAATCAAAACATTGATCAAATATTAAAATATAGAAATGAATTTTATTATGAACTAATTTTTAAAAACAAGGAAACACGTTTTATTAATGATTTTTTATTGGTAAATTAGTGTATTAATGTTTTTTCTGATGAGTTTCTTAATATTATATCTAATTCAGTGGTTAATTTTTGTATTTTCCAGCCATCCTTATTTCCTTTACTTGATGAATAATTGATTAGTGGCATTACGTGGAATCCCCATGATGGAAAAGGCTAGAAATAAATTCCAAAGCCTTCATTAACATATGTCCTATGATTTTCGCAATGAAAATAAAACAACACCACCAAACATTCGATAAAAAAACAACAATACATGATCCATGATAAAAATGTAATAAAACAAAATGTAAACACATTAATTTCAAAAAAATCTCTAATATAGTTACATAATATAATAATGAAAAACATAAACTACATAGGGGAAGACTAAACCAATTAAACAAAATGAAAACCCACATAACTCCAAATATGAAACATGATTCATCCTCAAACTACAAAAAACAGCCCATGAATCACGATGCATCGGTGAATAAATGTGACACATTACCTTTTATAGTGTCCCAATAAATAATCTCACCAAAATACACTAATTATAAAATCTTGGTTGGGTAATGGGACTTAGTAGGATTTCCCTATATTATTTCCCAACTCATGCCACTATTATAGAACATGTCAACAAATTTATATGAAAAAAAATTATATAGAAAATATCAAAAATTCTATCAAAATTCAAAAAATAATTTGAGGAAAAATATTTTTCCCAAAAAAATCCATGCAATTCAAAAATAATATATTTAAAATTGATTCACATTCACTTTTGGCAGACCCATTCCATGATTCACACACACACACACCAACAAATTCATGCTTCATTAGTTTTTCCATGCACAATAGTGATTTATCATCCATACACTAAGTCTCCACATATTGTCCAATGTCCTTGTTCCATAATGACACATGCCCGTTATCCTTGGCCACTTTTCCTTACACCCTAACGGTAAATTCCCCTTATTATGGTTCACATCAAAATCATGAACTCACGCAACCATTTATGCGAAAATTGTAACATTCCATGATTTCTGTGATTATTATTATTATATAAATGTTTTATTAAAATGACTAATTTATAATGAAAATAATTTAATGACTTTATAGAGATGATTTTATTTACAAATTAAAATTGAAGTTTAGTTTAGTTAATTTATTTGATTATATGTTATTTATGACACATATAATTAATTGTAATTATTAATTATTATTTTCATTTTTTTTCTAAAACCAATAACTGTTATTTTTTTAAAGAATATTTTATAATTAATATATTAATTTAATTATTGTTTCAAAATATAATCTATTTTATTCCAAATATTTATTTCATAAAATATTTTAATCATAATAATATTAATTAAGCATAATAATATTGTGAAAATTTTTATGATTACACATTAGATAATATAATTTATAAATAGATTATATAAAATATTTTTTAGTTATATAATAATTATGAATTATAAATATATCTAATTTTTATATTGTAATTTTTTTTAAATTATAATTATGTTCTAGATAAAAATGTGAAATATAATGTAATATATAATATACATGACTTTAAAATATAAATTATATGATATATATATATATAAACAAATATGATGTAATAAATATAATTATATGTTTACAAATACAAATAATTAACATTATATATATATATATGTGTGTGTGTGTTACATAACATTAAAATTGTATATATAATTATTGTTGATAGTTTCTTTAGCTATATTTTCTATTTTATTAATATAAATATATATTTATTTCTTCATTAAAACGTTTTATTTTGAAATATATTTTTTTATAAAATATTATATAAAATTGTAATGATGACTTCTAAATGAAAAACGTGAAAAGTAAAACAAATGTTAAAAATATGAGTTATAAAACAAAACACAAATGTAAATATAAGAAGAGAAAAAATGATAAATGCTTCAAAAAAGATATACTAATATTTGATGGTTGGTCTGCCTCCCTTTACCCAAATAAGGTCTCTATTCTCTCTCTTTATAATGCTACAGTTAATTTCAACCCTTCTATCTGACCATATATAATAGCAGCCCTCCAACTAGATTTACCTCATTTCTCCCACATAGAACCATATTTCACCTCACGTAACCAACAATTGTGTCAGTCCCAAAACATTTATCATGGGAATTCAATATCATACCTTATTGAAACTATCTGTCTCCCTCATTGATTCATGCCTCAACTGATCCATGTCGCAACATTCTACAGTAGGCTATAGGTCAACCAACATACATCCTTTTTTCAACAACCTGTAACACACCAATAATCTCCATCATCAAAATCATCATCCTAATGGGCCCATGTCTTATTCCAATTCAATAGTAGTGACATGATAGGGTAATATTAGAACTAAACAAGTGACTCAAGATTATACTCTATTATATTTTATAAATATATTTTCAATCCATTTTATTTGTAACCCATGTTTTATCCAATCAGTTGGACAAATGGGTCCAAAACCAGGGCCAATTTGTTATGGGGTGTTTTTTTTATAATAACCCACTTTGAACCTAATTCTACATAACCCTATTAGTCCAAAGAGCTCAACTAATTCTGCTTTAATTTCAAAAAACCTGCAACACCTCATTTTATCTAACTAAATTTATGGCTTAGTTATTTTGTTTAATTTATTATATTATACAGTGATATAAATATATTTATGTATGCATATATGAAATCATATCTATCTATAAAACATATAATTTTAAAAATACATATATGATAACGGTTTTTTTATTTTAAATTTTTATATCTAAATCATATAGTTTATAAGGGTGTATTAAATGAATTTTCGAATTTCGAATCATGAATTTGTACTGAATTTATCGAGGAATCATTTTATAAATTATGTATTAGATTTATAATTATCTAATTTATGTTAATAAAATATAGTGTATGGGTAAAATTATTTTGATTTTTTTTAAATGATAATTTTCTTGTAAAATCTATTAAATTAATTAAAATTAAAAATCATTTATGTGAAATTGTTTGTTTTCAAAAAACATATAATCAAATATTTCTCCACTTTTCTCGTGAAATCCATGTAGGATATTTAATTTATTAAAATTATGTTTTAATTTTCTGATTATCCTAAGTTATTTATCTTCTAATAATTGTGTTCTATTCTTAAAAAAAAAGTTATTATTTATTTTTAGGCCCAAACTTGTGTGTTTTTAATGGTTTTAATTTTATTCAATCAATTCAATTTTTTAATTTAGAAATATATATGTATGAATTCATCTATATCCATCCAATTATTATAGTTTCCGATTTTATATCATATGGTAGTTAATATATTTATATGAAGGGTATGGTTTATCTTTTTATAATTCTTTACTTAATATATATATATATACTTATATATGTATATTTTGCATAAATTATTTCCATAAAATAAAATTTAATAGATAATATATGTGTTTAGTTTTCGCATTATAATTGTAAAGAATCATTTTTTATTATCTATTCATGTTTTAATTCATGGTTATGATTTTAGTTTTATTATTTTTTACTATTTTGAAATTCATTATTAAATTAATATATTATGATTACAGAAAATGGGTTTAGAAGTCATGAAAAATAATACACAACATATATTATTATTTATCAATGTTTCTGTTTTAATTTTATTTCATATAAATTCGTCCAATTGATATTTTCATTTATAAAACAATTTCTCAAACATGAATATATTTCCCAATGAAAAGCATTATAAATTCAATTTCACGTGTATATATATATATATATATATATATATAAGGAATGTTTATTTTCATTTATATATATATATATATGATATAAGCTTTTTGAGTTAGATGAATTTTTTAAAACCAATGATTCGAATGGATTTAATTGTTTATAATTTACAATAATTTTAATATATAGATATATACATATATATATATATATATATTCATACATTTAATTATACACAAATAATGAAATATGTCTATTTCTATAAAATTTAAAAATTTTCTAGAATTAAAAACTTAACGGTTTATGTTTTATCAAATTAATATGTTCTAAAATGATATATATATATACATGATTTAACTATATATATGTAGACATGTTAAACCATGAAAAATTATTAAATAATAAATCGGTTTTCCTATGTGAATATAATTTCTTCTTTTTTATTGTTAACAACAATAAAACCCTATTTTGTTATTGTCTGCCTTATTATTTTATAATGGTTTATTATTTTAACATTGAAGTTATTATTTCATGTATATACAAATTTTTTATATTTTTATTAGTTAAAAAGGGTTAATATTTTATTGTATAGTCTATATAAGATGATAGATTTTTTTGTTATTCTATTATTTCATTGTTATGAATGTGTGTAGACATAGTATTTAAATGAAAATAGTAATAATTTTATGTCATAAGTATATAAATGTTGTTATATTTTGTGTTCAGGCTTTCATTTCTTGTGAGAGACTTCATTCTCACATCCTGGTATGTTATGCATAGTATGTTGTGTCCAATTTGGATCTTTTAAATGGTATTCGATGAATTTTAGAGAGAATATATGTATTTATTTAATTATCTTATTTATTTGTGAATTTCAAATAATTAATGTGTTTTACAGGGCATATGTATATGTTGGTAATGTATTACCCATTCTTATGAGAAATTCATTTGACCTATTATGTGATGGGTGGGGTCTACTATAGCCTCTTGATGCATCAGTAGGTCTCATGATACAATATAAAATCTTGGAAGAAGGCCTTAACATTATAATTATGTATGGTAGTGGAACGAGGCCATGATGGTATAGTTATGACGTCTGGAATTATTTATCCCGTCGTTATGAGGTGAATATTTGACCTTCTAAATGATTATTCGATTAGTAAAACATAGATGGCTATGAATCATTCATTAGATTTAATCAATCAAATAAACATTGTATATTGTTTTATGTTTATTTTTAAACTTATATAGAAATTAAATTATGAATAAGGATTAATACTATTTTCCAAACAATGGTTATAAACACATCTATCATTTCATGGTTTTCATTTTTCTGTTAAATTATAATTTATGACAATTTATGTGTAAATTCTAAACAAGAATTATTTCATTAGATAATTTGTATTCTCACTCCTCAAATTTCATACATAATCATGTATGGTCATTATATAACATGTAAATGGTATTTTATGCATTAATGTTCATGTGTTTACAAGTTTTATAACTCATATTATTTGTTACTCTGAAAAATGTTTAGAAATTAAGAGCATGAACTTATACTATTATTTTTAGAATCTATGTAAAAAATTATTATTAATTTTTATGTGAAAGGTTAATTTATTTTTAAGAAAAATATTTAATGTCTTTATTTTATTTCAAGGAAATGATTTTGAAATAATTTTTTTTAAATCCACTTACTCCTAATTCTAAATTTCCATCCTATATTTTAAATTTTATTTTAGAGGTCTAGTAGATTTATCAATGATGTAAATTAATTTGTGAAGGCAGCACACTAATGTTTATTTTTGTACTATTGTCAATAAATGACATAGTTTTATCTAATTCTCTAATACCTATACAAGTAAAGATCATCTCCTATGTAATGTGATGTGTAATTATTCAGTTCATTTTTATTAAAAAATTAAAATACATATTTTATCACCAGGTCTGATCAACTAGGGTTGGGGGGTTATATTTGGTATCATTGGAATGGTTTAGATAACATTGAAGATTAGATGTTCTGAAGTCTGAGAAGTTTAGATGTCCTAGTGATTCTTAATTCTGAAGACAAAAATTCAGAATTCATTTAATCTGAATAAACGATTTGTGAGAACACAGTTTAATTTAGGGGGGATAATGTAACATCCCAGGATTTCTAAGAACTTTTTTATTATATATATTCATTATAAAATTTATTAATTTATAAATAAAAAATTTATGTTTTGTTATATGATTTTATTTGAAAATAAAAATTGGAAATGATTTGTTTAATTAATTTTATTTTATGTTAATTATGATGGTTGTAATTAATTATACATATCCTTTACAGTTTTTAATTTTATATTAAACTAAAAATATGCTTAATTTTATTATAATAACTATTTTTATTTAATTATTTTTGTAAAATAGAATTTATTTTTAACAAAAATATTTTTTAATATAAAATTTCACGTCCAATAAAATTAATTGAGGGTTAACAATTTAGAAATTTTTATTATTAATCTTTAGTTTATATAATTTATAAATATATGAGATATATTATTTTTTTTTGTTTTTACAATTTATGAATTAAAAATATAAATTATTATTTTATTATGAAAAAAAATATTTTATTTTTGTTCTAAATAAAAACGTGTACTATTGTTTAATATATATATATAAACACACATTACATGAAATGTAAATTATATGATTTATAAATATATATAAAAATATAATTATATATTAAAACATGATTTTATACATATATATATGTGTATAAGTTTATAAATACAAATAATTATAATTTTTTATGTACAAGATTTATTTAATTTTAAATATATATATAATTATTGTTTATTGTTTAATTATATATTTCTGCTATTTTGTTATTATAAATGGGTATTTGATTTTTTAATTCATTTCATATTTATTTTTTTTATATCTAATATAAAATTGTAACGAGGACGTATGAAAGAAAAATATGACATGTAAAAAAAAGTAGAAAACATGATTGATAAAAGAAAACACAAAAGAAAGGTCAATAAGAGAAAAAAGAAAAACAGATTAAAAATAGACACAACAATGCATGATGATTATTCTACCTTTATTTACTACAATCAGGTCCCAACCCCCTCTATATATAATTCTAGGATTAATTTCAACCCACTGATCAGAACAAATTATACTAGCCCCCATCAAATTTTACGTATTTCAACCTAAATCAATCCATCTGGCATGGAACATGACATACCATCTAGCCATTCCAAACGTGCTGATCATACAGATTCAGTAATCGTAGTCTGTCCAACTTTCCTCCTCCCTCATTGAGTTTCACACCAACCAGTCCACACTATACTCATCATTATGACACTACTGTAAGACCTCATACAATCCTTTTTCCTTTAACACATGATGCATCTCCATTCTCCATTGTAAATATATTATTCACCATGTCCCCTTGTTTTGTTCCCTTTACATAGTCAAAACATGTTCTAGTGATTTTATAACCCAACTTGTGACTCATTCTTAGATTTCATTGCCTTGGATAAATATATTTTGGATTCTATTGGATTGGAACCCTTGTTTTATACTATCAATTCCTTAAATGGGTCCAAAACCATGGATAATTTTTATAAGGGTGTGTTTTTTATAAAAACCATCTTTTCACCAAATTATACCTAACCTTATTCCACCTATGAGCTCAATTATTACTGCTTGAATTCCAAAAATCCCACAACACCACTCTTGATCTAAATAAAGTAAGGCTTTAATTATTTTTTTCATATTATATTATTATAAAATAAAATATGAATATATATATATATATTTAATAATATATATCTATGTAACATAATTTTTTCAAAATAATTATATGATATGGGTTTTTGAATTTAAATGTTTATTCCTAAATCTTTGGGTTAATAATGCTGTATTAAATAATTGTTTTATTTTTTATTCTTGAACATGTACCAAATTCTATAAGGAATCATTTTATAAATTATGCCATGTCTTTATAATTTTATAATTTATGGATAGAAATTTTTTGGTATGGTGAATTTTTTTGATTTGTATTAAATGATAAATTTTATGTCATGGGTATTTAAATACTTCAATTTCAAATTAATGTAAGAGAAATTATTTTCCTTTTCAAAAGCCTTATAATAAAATAATTATCATATTTTCCACTACAACCCATATACATTAATTCATTAAGAATAATTCAGTTTTATTTTTTAGGATGATCTTTAAATATTTATCTTCTAATAATTGTGTTCTATTCGAAAATAAATAAAAATAAGGAATTATTTATTTTTATATCCAAAGATATGTGTTTTTTAAGGTATTAACTTTTAATCTATCTATTAATGTTTAAATTTAAAACTATATATGTATAAATGCATTTAAATTTAACCATTTATTTTATTTTTAAAATTTTAAAACCCTTGGGAAATGTTATTTTTATGCAATGGTTTTGAATTTAAATTTTATCAATCATTTCATAATACAGACATATATATATATATATATAAATACATATATATTTATATCTAACATAAATTATTTTCAGAACATAAAATAAAATAGATATTATATAATTTTAGTTTTCACATTATAATTGTAATGAATTAATTTTAATTATCAATTCATGTATTATTTCATGGTTTTGTAGTGAGTTCAATTATTTTCAAATGTTTAAATATTATGCATTAAATGAATATACAATGTTTATAAAAAATTTGTTTTAAAGACATTATAAATTGTCCCCAAAAAAATATTATTACTTATCAATGTATTTGTCTTAATTTTTTCTCATATTAATAAGTCCAGTTGATATTCTCATTTATTGATGTTTTTCTCCAACATAAACTTATTCCATGATGAAGATAATTATAGATTAGATTTCATATATATATGTGTGTGTGTGTGTGTGTATAAATTTTTTATTTTCATGTATATATATTGATATAAGGGTTTTTAATTTGATGAATGATTCAAAAACATATGGTCTTAAATGATATAACTATTTATAATTTACAAAAAATTTAATATATATATATTCACAAATTTATACACATATAAGTAAATGTAATTGTCTATTTTATGAATGTATCATAACTAAAAACATTAGGGTTTATGTTATATCTAATGATAATGTTCCACAAAGATATATACATATATATTTATGATTTTCATATGTGTGTGTGTGTGTCCATGTGGAACCTTGAAATAAATTTTTTAAATAAAAATCCATTTTTCCTATGTGAATATAATTTCTTATTTTTATGTAAAAAAAATTGTTATTGTTTTCCTTATTATTATAATTTTTTATTATTTAGACATTTCAGTTTTTATTTTATGTATATACATATGTGTATATGATTTTTATAATTAAAAAGGGTTAATATTGAATATACTAAACTATATATAATGTTATAATTTTTTCTCTATTTATATTATTTGTTGTTATAATTATGTGAAACCATAGTATTTTAATGAAAATAGTTATCATTTTATGTGACAAGTCTAAAAAAGTTGATATTTTATACATGAGATCGATCATTTCATGTTTGAAACTATATTCACACCCTATGGTACGTCATTCATTGATAGTTGTGGAAAAATTTTTTCTTTTAAATGAAATTCCATTCATTTTAGAGTGCATGTATGAATTTATTTCACTATATGATTTTTTTGTGCATTTCAAAAAAAGATGGTTATTTACATGGTATATGTATACGTTGGTTATGTTTAGCCCCATTCATATAAGGAATTTATTGGACATATTACGTAACAGGTCAAGCCCTATATAGCCTCTCAATGAATCGGTAGATCTCATGATACAAACTAGTGTCTTAAAAGAAGTAAATGATAGTAAGACTATGTGTGGTCTTTTGACAAGTCCTTAATGGTGTATATATTATATCCGGAATTCTAAATTCCCTCATTATGAGATTAATATTTGACATTACATGTTATTATTTTATTAGTACAATATCCATGTTTAAGAATCATTCTTTGGATTTAATTAATCTAATGCACATGGTATGATGTTTATTTATTTAGTATGTACTTATATAAGATTTCAATAACAAATAAGGATTAATATTTATTTTTTAAAAAAAATTATAAACTCAAAAATCCTTTCATGGTTTTCATTTATGTGTTACATTATTATTTATCTCTTATGATGTGAAAATATTGAACATGTATTACTTTATGTGAAAATTTGGTTATACACTCCTAAAATTTCATAGATAATCATATATGGTTATTAAATAATTTTTAGATGGTATTCCAGGCATTTTTTATGTAGTACATGCACATTTTTTAATTAATTTTATCTATAAATCTTAAATAAGTTAGCCAATTTTTTTAATGATGTTATCCTAGAAACTTTTCGATATTATCTCAATAAAATTATGATGAAATTTTATGTGAAAGTATAATTTATTTATAGGAAAAATATTTAATGTGTCTATTTTATTTAAAGGAAATTTATTAAAATGATTATATTAATTATTTTTAATACCCCTAACTGTGATTTCCAAAATCCCAACCTACATTGTAAATTCAATGATACATGTTTAATATATTTATCAGTGACATACTTTACTTTATGGAGGCATCACATTAACAATTATTTATGTGCAATTTTGTTAAAATATAACATTTGTATCTAAAACTAGAAATCCTAGACCAGTAAATATCCACTATTATGTAATGTGATGTGTAATTATTTATTTCCTCTATATAAATAAAATTAAGCAGTATATTTTCTCACTGGCTCTCGGAAACTATGTTTGGGTCATTATAAAAACCATTTCAAATCAACCCTTCCATGACATTTCCAAGAAAGTATTATTTTATTGAAAACCTTTCAAAAAAACATTTCAATTCATTTTAGTATGAAATATTTTTTATTCAAAAACACCCAATTAAATCACTTAATATAAATTTATAATATATATATTTTGAAATAAACATTTTGAAGAAATAAAAACAATGATTGTTTCACAACCACATTCCCCAATTCCAAAAATTTTCCAAGAATAAATAAAATACTCAAAACATCAATAATGGTAGTTATACCCAGCTGATAACATTATTTTTTCAACCAAATTAAATTAATTTAAATATTTTGAAACTAATCCTTCATGTTTATATAAGAGGAGTCGAGAGTGAATCCTCCTTCCTAGTAAATTTGGTTGAAAACAAAGAATGACAAGAAAATTCCCACGAAACCATGTTAATTCTATAAAAACCTTCCTTAGATATCATACCATATCATAAAATATATAAAATATAACCATTATTGGACCATAATTAATCTATGATATATTTGTAGTTGACTCGATCTGAGATACTGATAAAGGGATGAATGTATATTTACGAAAAATCTAATTTACTACAAATGTGAACTTACCCAGTGAATAAACATTCAACTCCCCATGAAATACCATTAAATCACTTCCAATTTTATGGGGGAGAGGCTATAAAAACATTAGGAGGAATAAATCCAATTTTAGGGTCAATTTTGGGAATCAATTTTTTTTAAACATAATCCTGACCATGATCCACATTTTTAGGAACTTGTTTTTATATAGTGCATGGTTAGTCACACTGTTAGGAAATATTATGTGTTAAATTTGATGTGGGATCAACCATAAGGGGGAACTCCCATGGTTGCACTACATGGATAGACAAACCATACACCAACCATGAATATTTAGACTATCACACTCTATATGGTTTCTCATAGGTGGCTACATTGTTTGTTATAAAATTGTTCCAAACGATGTACCTTCCATTTAGCCATGTCCCATTGCACACAGAATCCTATAAGAGTTTCATGTTTTCCACAAACAATCCACCATGTTTTCACTATTATAAAATAACCCAAAAAACATTCCAATAGATTCCAAAAACTTCCAAAAAAATTCATAGAAACACTTTATATGCTTAAAATATATAAACGGTGACTTAATTACTTGAAACTAGGGGGGATACATTCTCGAAAACATTGTCTATTCTGTTATAATAAATTAAAAAAACATTCATTTCTAGGAAAGAGTTGTGGCCATTTCTCTATCATTTCATTATCCTATTCCAAATTCTATTCATGATTCTAACTATGTTCTCACAAAACTTGTGCTAGACCGATGATTTTCCCATTAAGGAATTTCTCCCACCTATCCATAATATACACCAACACATGCACTAATGAAGCATCTTGATCTAGGCCAACACAATCCCATCGAATCACAATGTAAGGATCAAGGTGATACATATTTCTAATGATATTCATTAAATACATTATTCATCACACTATACTCTAATGATAATTAAAACCAATATCCCCCCTCACCATCAAATTCAATAATTTCAAAAGGGAATATGTTTCGAGGAGATAATATATCTTATTCCCAAAATGTTGATGTCGAAGCCATGTAGATATACTCAAGAGTACATCATCACTTACCACAAAAAATAATTTCCATTGATGATGATTAACCTAGAATTTATGATGAATCTAATCCATCTCCATCAGTTTCTTAATCAACTAAATCTTATATATTGTATCATTAACAATGATCATCCCAAGCAGTGATGCATGACCTATTTCTACAAAAAAAAGTAGGGAATGAAATGGATGAACATACAATGCTTTAAAAGGATCTATATGTATCAAATAATGATCATTCTTGTTATATGATAACTCCACTAAAGGTACATGTTATTCCAATAGGTCAAATAATCCATTACACAAGCCCAAAACATGAATTCCAAAGTTTTTATCATCCTTTGATATTTCACATCTGTCTGAGGATGATACACCACACTCATGGTAAACTGAGTGCCATGTGATTGTAGAAGGATTTATATAAATTATATGACATTCTCAAGTCACTATTGTATAATATAAAATCCTTTTTGGTATACAAATTTACCACTTATCATATATAGATTTTTAACATGTCCTCCATAGTGCGAGATTTAAAAATAAGGATTAAATGGCCCATAACCTTTAGTCAATCCACTATCACAAATATGGAATCTTGTTTCCAAAACCTTATTGGGTGACCTATTATAAAATCTATTGTTATTTTCTCCCATTTCAATAATATGATAGGTAAAGACTAAAAAATAGATGTTGGTCACTCATGTCTTTCCTGAAGGAATCATGGTTGTAGATGGTCTTTCAATAAGGGAGTTAACCACAACATAACCTAAAAAAATGATATGCTTACTTATTTACACCCTCCATATGATAAAGATGGTAATATGATTTTTTCCTTGAAACTCATGTTACCCCTTTTTTCTCAATATAATATTTTCATCCTTGGCCTTTGACTAAGGCACCAGCTTATTTAAAGGAAAAATTCTATGTCTATTCCTACTAAACATTATCTACCAAATAATGTATGAAAAACTAAATGGAAAACATCAACTTCAACTAGGTCTTCACATTCCATGTGCATATAATATAGGATCGACATCTATTGTTAGTCATCTGATGCATATTCTTATATCAGAGATACTGAATTCCTATTTAATATATCCACCAACATATTTACTATCCTTGTGTATATATAATTTCAAATTAAATCATTTATAGATACATAATCCATTAACATTTTCTCTATTTCAAATCCCATTCTGAGGAAATATGATTCAGCCTATTATTTCCAATAAACATTGTAAATTTTTCCACAAAGAGGTAATGAATAAATGTATTCAAATCATGGACTATGTAATCCTACTATAAATATTTTTTTAGTAGTTTTTATTATGAAACTACAACTACTTTATCTATAAATACTATATGATCTCCCTACATGAGAAAAGATCCTAACCAAGAACCTAAAGCATCAAAATATCCCACGTACCCTTATCCTGATTCTACAATTTTCATTATTAGTGGTGAGGTAATAAATACCTTAATTCATTATTACGTCCCTTTTCCGATTGGAATTTTAGATTATTCATTTTCAAGGAAATCATAGTTGTGTCCACTTATGAAAAGTCATGAATAATGAATTGATAGAAACTTGCAATAATAAGGAATAGAAATATCTTGAAGACGTTCATTGGATATTCCCATGAGATTATAAAATATGTTGTTTATGGATCTAGTGAAAGTCCTTCTAAAGATATTACATGTCTAGGGAAACATTCTTATTTTATCCAAATATTACACTTTGATAATTTTTCATATGGTCGATGATATCACATGATTCTAAACCCTATCGTCGTGTGTTGCTCATGCTCATCCCTTGTCCTCAAATACAACAATATGTCAACCATAAATACCACCACAACATAATTCAGATATATCTGAAATATTCATTTAATAAATTCCAAAAAAACATCTGGTTTAATCATTTGATAGAAATACAATACCACATATTCATAATTTTTTTATCTACTCATTAAAACTGACATTGGAATATTAACATTCCAATCACATAATTGGTTATATCCTGAGTGGATGTCAATATTAGAGAGCCATTAATATCACCTCAATTGATAAGATATACCATTAATGTTTACATGTTTATATTTATTTTATTTTAGAAATTGGTTAATATAATGATAATCCAAAAACAACTTAAGTGTTATATCCTCTTTTTTTAACCAAAAATATCAGCACTTACCATTGATACATGCTAGACCGAATGATCTATTTTCATTCCTTCTCTTCTAACTACATATTAAAATCTCTTAATAATATTGGTTACATCTGATAAGGCGGAATGTATAGTGTATGGTTCCCTATAATTAGATCAATCTAAATATTGACTTCTCTCATCTGTGGAAACCATGATATATTTTCATGGAAAACATTGAGAAACTGATAAAATATATTGGAAAATTATTATTATTTATCTCATCCATCAATTTCAAAGTAAATACTACCAAATATTATGAGATTTTTATAACTTTTCGTATGAAAAATCATGTTTCACATATCTTAACAATATGGTCCACTCTAAAGAGAAGCTCAATGACATAAAATGTTGTCAAACTAACTCTTTGAGTAGAATAGTGGATGTGAACCTTGAACATAGTCTACCAATCTATACCTAGTATTAAAACATGGAAACATATCTCATGTATAGAGAAGTACCATATCTAATTAGTTCCATCAAATTTAGTAGAACATTCATTACACTATATGGCTTGACATTCTCTTCAAACCATAAGAAATAGAATTTTTAACAATTATTGCATCATAAGAACTTTTAAACCCACCAAATCATAAACATGTTAAAAATTATTGGAAAGGGATACACCTGCATCAGAAAAAATTTCATAATAGTAAAATTATAAAATATATTTTACCTATTTCCATCGATGGTCAATGTTGATCATCCACAATGAACATACCAAATATTTATAATATCTTATTCATGTCGGATTATTGATTATATATCATTTGAGATTTATATTATTGAGGCGTCATGGGTTTCCATGAATTGTTGGGGATAACATTGATTTTTGGATAAGACCTATTTTTATTCCCTCATCCGGTCGATGAATATGACTTCTACGATATATAGGAAATTTCTAGAACTCGTGACCATAGAGAACTGTAATAATAATTCTAAAAAAAAATTCATCTGGTAACAATTGTGGCATTATGTAGTTAGTTCCATACACTATCACTTTATGTGGTTGAATGAAAAATACTAGAAACACCCATATTTTATTTTGGAAAATGGAAGAATATTTTTTGGTCCAACCATATGATTATGAGTCATCCAAGTAACATGGAACGATGTCTCCCTATTCCACTTACTCCAATAATTAGAGTTCCCACCATTTCCTCGAGGTATAAATATAGTCGATACACACATTAATGTTATGATTTCCCTTTAATCTATTATAACTATATTTAATATCACTATATAATCAATTATATAGATCATATCAATCATTGAGGGAATCCCCTACATTATCCTCATTTAAAAAATCTTTATACTATGTCATTGGGAGGATCTGATATTTCATGTTAAGTAAATTTTTCTATCTTGATATCCAAAATGTATGATGATAAAATTAGTTGTTGAACTATTTTTAAAAATCCTCCCTTGAAATAAATTTGACTAATTTCACCTAAACTACTAAATCACGTCATTGGAATGACTAATCCTCAAGAATATATTTTTCCATTTTGACATTAATCCCTCCTGGTCATTAAAGATAATTGAATATTTGATTCATACTTTCAGGCTACATCACTTCCTTTTATGGTCATTAATCACTCAAAAATCGAGGTTTATTATGCATTCGGAATTGGATGGAATGATCCATTTACCATGGTTCATCCCAAATTGTTCACTTCATACATATATTTTATGGCTTAGACTATACTATGATCTATTTGTTGGTTCACTTGTGGCTCAGGTGCAATCAATTTTTCATTATCTTCCCCCAGTTGTTTTTCACAATTCCTATTAGGTTCCTTTTTCTATAAATAAAAATATAACCATAAGACTCAATATATAGAAACTAAATGCCTAAAAATTTCATATTCAATCACACCACAACTTTCATAAAAATTATTTCCATAATAAAACTTTTCAACATTCAACCATTTTGAAAACAAATTATCTTTATTTTGAAAATCATTCTATTTTCAATATAAAAAACCATTCACATTTAGAAATATTAAATTTGGAAAAAAATTAATGATTTTCCAAAAATAAAAAATTAACAACAAATCATTAATCGAAATGATTTATGTTGTTTTAGTGAGAATTCATTAAAAAAATTCATGTCATTCTCTTCCTGTTTTCTAATCCCATGATAGTAAGATTCCAAATCATATATGTGTATATAGAAAACATATGTACCCAACTCCCTAGTAACTAGAGGTTGAACATAAAAAGGTTAGATATATCATTCAATGCCCTATCTTTAAATGCCATATAATCAAGCACATTTCTATAGTCCCATCATTTGGAATAGAACATTTTGAATTTAATCTCCAAGACCTATAGAACTGATGACTACAAGTTAGTCAAGGACCAAACATGCTGACACCACTTGTAACATCTTCCCCCCATCTCTGCCTTGAGTTATGTCTGAATTGATACTTCTACTTAAGAGATAGTTTGATGATGAAAATTGTTACTAATAAATACCAATTACATTTTAAAACAATTGGGGAATATTTTTGATTTTTTTAAAAAAATTAACCAAACATTACATATCAAAAAACCACTATATTATGCATTACAACTATGTATGAAAACTCCATGTAAAAACATTGATATAAAAAATTCATCAGATTTCCATAATAGAATACTAAATAATATCTTGTAAACTGTTTAATAAAAATTAGGAAAACTCAATGATAAACCATATAAATCAAAATCTACAACATTCTCCATGCTCCATCACAACGAAACAGCATATGTTTCATGATTACCCGCTAAAAAACTATGATTCATTACATTTTCCTATGTATCAATAAATGATATCTCTAAAATAATAATAGTTCCAAATTAGGGGTGATTAATTAAACTCAATATTATTTCCCCAAATTACATCCCAACATATGCCACTAGGATATAAAAATTTATCTCATTAATATAAAAAACTCTTACATACTAGTTAAAAATAGTTTGTCAAAAAGAAGAAATCAATTTCTATTAAAAATATGATTCCAAACTAGAAGGTCAATAAATAAATGAAAACAAAAAATTCTTAAAATTATTTCCCATTCCTTTTTAGCATACCCATTCTATGATTAACAATCACTCAAATTCATGCATGGTTCTCTAAAAGATACTTACTCATGACTGTTTTCTTATCCATCTACTATGTTGTCACATTGTTTCTTACCAACTTATTCCACAATGGCTAATAACCCATATCTGAGGTCCCCCCCACTTTTGTACCCAAATGGTACATTCACCTTATTCAGGGTCACAAAGAAATCATGAATTCAAAAAAACATTTATTGCAAAACTGTTTCCAATAAACTATTCCATGACATTTCAATAAAACCATTATTTTATTGAAATAATTTTGAGTAAATAATTTCAATTAATTTTTATAAAAACTAAATTTTAATGAAAAATTGTCAATTAAAAAATTACAAAAAATAATTCAAACCATATTTTAATATTAAAATTTTATAATAAATAAAAACACACTTTCAGAAACAAATTTCCAAAATTCCAAAATTTCAAAAAAAAACTCCACAAAATACTCAAACAATTAGTAAATATATTTTCTAACATTATTTCCACATAAATATCGCAACCAAATTAATGAAATTTAAAATTTGAAACTATGTCTTCATGTTCTAATAATATGAGTTTAGAGTGAATTCACATACCTAAAAAATTATGGAAAAAATGAAAATCAACATGAAAACTTTCAGAAAACCATGTTTGATATCCAAAAACATAACTTATATCTCATCTGCTATCATCAAAAAAAATCTAACCATGATTAGAATAAAAACCATTTACATTTTCACAAATAACATGATCTAATAAAAAGTGAGATGGAAGAATGAAGGTCTAAGGAATACATAGAAAACTACGATAAATGAGGACTTATCAAGGGAATATGAATTCAATGCTCCATGAAAGACCTCTATATCATGTCCAATTATATTTTAATAGGTTCTAAATACATTGGGAGGAATAAATACAATTTTATAATAAATTTGGATAAAAAATAAGGGTTAATCCTTAATCCCATCCAAGTCCCACTTCTTGAGGATCATGTTATCAAACCATGCATGGTTAGTCACATGGTAAGGAAATACTGTTTCCTAACCATGAACAAGGATCTATCTCAAATAGGACCACATGTTTTTGGTGCACACTATTAGATAAACCATTTTCCAAAATATCAAAATCACACTATCCTAATTTCCACATTTTTTTCTAGGTTACTGCGTTATTTGAACAAACAATTATCCTAACCAACTGACTTCCCCTTAGCTTATGTCCTATTGTGTATGATTTATTATTGGAATTTCAAATTTTTCATAAATCAATCACTGGTAGTGAATCATTATAAAATCCCAAAAAACATTTATAATGTTTTCCAAACCCACAAAATATCACACATACTATTTAAATATATAAAATTATTAAATAAAGGGTTTCTTTCATGAAACTGATTGGTGAGACTAATTTATTTTTCATTAAATCCCTAATTATTAAAATATAATAAACCCCATTTGTAAAATAACACATATAGAACTTCATGAATTGATATTTAAATTCTATGATCTACTAGATAAATGTTTTATTAATCCTAGTATGTCACGTTGGGTTGATTTTTTATATCAAAACAAAATATGGATTAATGAGTATTTTTATTAACTATAATTCATTAATAACATCACTATAAAGAAAAAGTATCATTTTCCTTAAATCAATGAATTTTATTACTATATCCAAGAAGATATATATATTTTTCCATAATTTCCATGAGAAATGGGTACCAGTAGCTGATGGGGAAGGAGGATGACATTTAGAAAACAACATTTGATACTGTATATTTTAATTTGTATTTTCTTGTTATAAATTTTGGTTTAACAAAATTCCTTACTATATTTATGTGACATATGAAAATAATATTCCATGAAAATTTGGGAATGTTTATTTAGTGTTTAAATTTTTTTAATTTTTTTTCTTAAAAATTATTGGCAATCATGATGAACATATATAGATTTGTTATACCAAAAATAGTTAATATATAGTTTGTGACATTTAGAAAATCTATTTTTTGGTTACAACATATTTGTTTCTTAGATTAATTGAAAATGTGTAAGTAATACAAGATTATGTAGCAAATAATTGTTTTTATAAATGGCCAAATCCTAGAAATGTTGATAAGATTCCTAGTTCTCTTATATTAAATTCTATAATTTAAATTTAAATAAAGGATTATCTATCCCTCTATCAAAGTTAACATGAAAAGTGAATAAGTTAATTTGGATAGAATAGTGTGATGTTTGGTATAATGAACTAAATAAATATTGGTAAATACTTATGTATTGAACATAACTTCCAGAAATGGTGTGGTTTTTATCTATTGTAACGATTCTTTTATGGGACATAGTTTCAATATGATGTATAGTGATTGATTAATTTCTTATGCATCATGTCAAAAAACTCATGAGTGAAATTATCTCCCTCATGATTTATAATTTAAAAAAATTGATTTTTTTACTTTAAAAATGCGATACATAATCTATTTGGAGAAATGATTGAAATATATATATATATATATCATGAAATTTTGAAGTATATATTTAATTTGAAGTAATTGAAAATGAGGATGAATGATGTTTTTAACTAATAGAGTATTATGATTATAGGATCAATTAACATCCTAGAAATGAAAATAATGTGGAAGATTACTTGATTCAAAAAAGATCATTGTACATTAACCCTGTTATGTATATAACATGACCTGTTGGTTAATTATTTTAGGAATTTGGTATTGGATGCCATTTATTATTGAAATTATTCTATTTTGATTCAGGCTTTACTTCCATAATATCTATCATAAATAATTATGCATGCATAAAAGGAAGATCATGTGTTAAAAAGGTATAATTGGTTAAAATTCATAATTATCATGAATTTAACATTGATAAATGTTGTATTTTATATTTTTGAAAATAATATGTGTTCCTTATGATTCAAAATTGATGAAATGGTTATCTAGTGAATCAAATTTTCCTCTATATTCAAATCTTCTAAGATGTACTTTGAAGTATAGATTACTTTGGGATTATAACTAGTGGGGACTAATGAAAACACATATTTCAGACATTTCCATTAGATGTTTGACATGTCAATATGTAAAAGAATAAAAAAATTACAAAAGGGTATCCAATATCTGTTCCCATTCCAAAGAGGGAATAAGACAATATATCCATGGATTTCATAGTGGTATTACAAAAAACATATCTAGGAAATAATTTTATTGCAATTAGTGTTTCTCATCTAACTAAATGTTCAAATATTTATCCAATTCAGGATAATACGTTTTTAGATAAATTTTTTCAACATTACCTCAATTAGATTTGTAGGTAACGTTTAGTTCCTCTCTCTAGAGTATCTGATCACAATACAAGGTTCACTTATAACTTCTGGATACAGCTTCTGATATCATTGGGAAATGAATTAAAATTCAGAAATGGTTTTAATCCTAATACGAATAGAAATTCAGATTAAACAAATTATATATTGGAGGATATTATTTGATGTTGTTCAATGTATTACCATGCATGTTGGGTTTAATAAAAAATTTTGGTTGAGTTTTCTTAAGTAAATTTTTTTTATTCTAGTATACTTGAAGAACATTTTGAATCATTATAGTGAAAATCATTTTTAAATAATGTATTTTGGTTTAATGTATGTTAAATTGTATTTATGGTGCCAGAATTAGTTATGTAAATAGAATAAAAGGTTCTGACGATTCAATAACATAGAATAACATATCAGGTAGAGAATAATAGTTTTGAAAATAACCATAGGATGAACAATTCATTTGAGATAGTTGATCAGGTATTTTTCAATGGTTCCTCATTGAACAGTGTTATTGATTTTTGTAGGAAAGGTAATTTGAGACCATGGATTATTTTACCCTTTAAAATATTAGAGAATTTTGGATAAATTGACTATTGAGTGTCTTTTCCTTTAATTTTTTCCTAGGTACACAATGTTTTTCAGGTTTTGATATAAAGAAAGTATGTTCGAGAATCGTCTTATTTTCGGATCCCTAAGGTTGTTTAGTAAGAAAATTACCATTAAAATGATGAAAATCTTCTTCATATTGTAGATCATAAAGAGAAATTATTATAGAAAAAGGATATTCACATGGTTATGGTTTGATTTATAAACCAAATAGTTTATAAATAAATATGGGAAACTAAAAATACAATGAGGTAATGTTTTCCTCACTTTTATAATAAGTAAATAAAATTATGAGGGTGGAATTTTTACAAGTAGGATAGTGTTGAAAACTAGGTATTTATAGAATAATTTTCATTAATTATATATTTAAATAGTAAAAATCCTTATAAATTAATAATGAAATAAGATTTTACCATACCCTTCGAATAGTAATATAACTATTAAGAATAGAAATATATCCATTAGAATTCTAAGAACACCTATTAAAGTGCATATAAAATTTAGGTATCTCATTAATTAAAATATTATATATTTATATCATGGAATAAGTGAATAAATGATTTTATAAATGATAAATTATGTTTTGGTATTTTTTTAATGTGTAAATTTTTATATAAAATATTATAATATGTATAATTATATAAAATAAAAATAATTTTGCATTCATGGATTCATAAATTATTATTTAGTTTCATTATAGATATTATATAATTATGTGGGAACATAATAAATTTCTCAAAGTGTCTGAAAATAATTTATAATATCAAAATAGACATTTAATAAATAAATGAGGGGCTTAATTAAATTTTAAATTTCATAATTTGAGAATATTACTTTCCAAAAATATAGATATTTTTTTAAATATACAAATGATAATATTATTAGGGTGAATTTATGGGATTTATCTGAAATAGTTAAATATTTAGTCAATAGTAAAATATGTTAACCGCCATTATTTAACATAATATGTTAAATACATAAATTTTTATTACGTTATGATCTATTAACCCACGACTTCATAATAAAATTAACTATTTAATATACATAGTCACTAGAATAAAAATAATGATAGTCTTGATCCAAAAATTATAAACTAATGAATATTATACTCATAACACCCTTCTCTTCCCTCCATAAATACCACCCCTCATCACCATTTATCCTCACACCCTCTAACACAAGAATATTTTCTAAATTCTTCCAAATAATCATTCCAATATTTTAATGCATGTATTTTACCTATTGGTCTCACTACAAGGCCAATGCCCAGTTCTTTAAGGTGGTTATCAAGGTGATGATATTCGAGAGGTAAAATAGACATATTTTTTATTTTAAATTATTATTAATTTATTTCATTTTATCTTATCCTCATCTTCCCTCTCCAAATTTTAATTATTAATCTAGTAAAATTTATATTCAATAATTTTGTCATGTTATTAAAATATTCATCATCATAACTCTTTTCATCTCCTAATATTTTATGAAATTAAAACATCATTTTTAGAATGTGGATTCACTACCATCTCAGATTATGATTTTTAATTATCATTTACCACATTCAAGTCCTGTCATAAAATTATTATTAAGATAAAAAGTATCTAAATTTTTACCTAAAAAATGATTAAATGGTTTTAAAATAATTTTTGGGCATAATAATTAACTAAAACTAAAATGGTTTTGGACAGTGAGAAAAACCAAAAAAATAAAAAACCATATATAAATAATTTTTTATCTAATTAATTGTCATAATATCCAAATTATAAATTATATATTGGATAATGTAAATATTTTTGACATTTTAATACCATTCTAATCCACTTCTGCACTTTTTCTTCCATTTGACACGATGTTTCATAATTTATCTCAAGGGAACCAACCATAAATACCTAAAACAAACAGTCTTATAACATTGATTATAAAATTTATAAATCATAGAAATTCCAATAAATTATAATATTTATATGATATTTAATAATATACATTTATAAATATATGATTTATGTACTCTATAACTCTAATTTTATTATTTAGAATGCAATGTAAAACTGTATAATGCTTTCCCACATAAGGGAAGGGACATTATTTGTAGAAATTCACTTTTCATGTTACAACAATTGTTAATAGGAAAATATTTTTTAACATATAAGTAATAAAGTTAATTTAAATATTTCATGAGACCTTGATGATTTTATGATTCCTTTACATGTTTAAAAGTTTATTTTCAAAAAAATTTATTCATTTAAAAGTGTACAAGTTATGAAAAATGAAAAGTGACATAATAATGGAAAATTTATTTTCCTTAAGAAATATTATTTTCTTAACAATTTATGTGTTTTGATCATATTATTTTTATTGGGACTTTTTATTATTATGTGTCATTCCTTTATAAATTAAAGGTCAATGTTCCCATTACATCTCTTGAATTCCTTGAGTAATGGGTGAGTGTTAACCATGTAATATTCTCTAATTAGATTGTCGTAATATAATGTGATTGTTATTCCAAGTGTAATAATGATGGTTACTATTTTTTATCATGTGTTTCAACATTATATGTCAGATTTTTATGTAAATGATACCATATGTGACCATCTATGATTTATATACTAATTATGATGATTTATATTAAAATATTTGATTTCTAAAGGAAAACTAAATTGGTTATGTTTTATGTGTAAAAGTTATATCTTTTGTGAAGATAATAATTCATGGAATAATGATTTCATTGTTCCCTTTATCTCACTTAATGATATTTTTGTGTTTAGTTCGTGATTTAAATAGTTCTTCAAAGGGTTTTTTGAGTGGTAATGTATGATAAAAATAAACTTTTATAGTTATGATGTTTTATAATGAAAATAAATCTTCTTTTTTTAAATTTTCATATTTTAAAAAATGGATAATGATTAGTAGTGTCTAATTTTTAATATATGGGTATTTATGTTTGAGGATATGACCTAATTCTCTAGAACTAGAAAACAAAAAGATATCTGGGAATGTGTGAATGTTAATAACAGATCAATTAACTAGATTTTGTAATATATAATGTTATTTCCTTACAGTTGGTGTTAGATCATGGATTAGATGACTTTAGGGTTTTCAATTTTTTTATCCAAAGACATTTTAATTTATTTTACATTATAGATATGTTTGAATGATTTATAATATTAAGATTAACATGTTTCTTTATTTATGATATGTTTGTTCAAATGGTTTCTCGAAGAAGATAGTGAATTTTATGTAATAAGGCACTAGGAGGATGATATCCTCTTAATATGTTTCATGGAATAGTGGGAATTGGAAACAATTAGTTTTAAATAGCAATGGATCGGTTGATGTAGGATATAATGGTATTGAATTACATGAAAGAGATCTGATTAATCAACCTCATAGGAAATTATATATGGTATAAAATTTTATGAGGAACCACCCTCCTATATTTATATAATCTTCTGACCTAGTATTAGATAAATGGATAATTAAAAACCTAGATAATATAATATTTGTCATGGGGTGTTTATAAAATTGAAAGGATAATATTTTTATTTACTATCATGATATTTTAGTAGAATTATGGTGGTCAATTCTCAATAATATTAGGTATATTGAGGAGATTTATTCTTTTGAATTGGATGAATTAAAAAATAATTTCTATTAAAAACCTTTCCTAAGGTGACTCATCATTCGATAAAAAATTTACTATCATTTATATAAGAGGTGAATTCAGTATATGAATGTGAATAGAAATTCACTAGATTTAAAATGTATGTTCAAAATTTTATTTGGGATCCTGATAATAAACCAAATTAAATTTACTTGTGATTGAATCCCAAATAAAAATTTGAATAAAATATCATAAATATATATTATACAATAAAAAAAATTTATATATGGTGGAGGTTGAAAAGAAATTTTCTGATGATCGTTTGTTCTTTTAAAACCACCAAAATAGTGGTTGTGTTGTTAAAAAAAATTGAATGAATGCATCAAAAAATATTGATGGTATGATTTTTATGTTTTCATTTTTTAAGAATTTTGGAAAAAAACACACTATGAAATTCATTTTTAAATATGGTATGAGTTTCTGATGTGGTATGTTTGGGAATATTCCTCATAATTGAAATGAAAAAATTTTATGATAGTGTTTAGATGAATTTTGATATATAGATTGTAAAATATTTTAAATTGAATTAGATGTATCATTAGAAAATCGAGTGTTTGATGAGGAATGACAATGAAAGAATCAGCCAGACTATATGTAGAGAGGTTAGGTGAAATAGTTTGAAACTACATAAGTTTATTAGGGGAAATCCAATAATGTGGTATCAGCAACACTGTATTATTATTATTATTATTCTTTTTCTCATTACTTATTTTATTTTAGGCCTACACAATAATTATAATATGAGAAATGTTTTGGAAAATAGAAAATTGTTTCACCAGAAATGAATCCAAAAAATTTGTTAAAAACCACTAGGGAAAATATTCATAAAAAATAATATATAGATATATTATTATTAATGTATATGGAAATAATTTTTGAGAAAAACTAATTGTATTTACCTTAAAAGAAATTTTTTTTCAATGTTTGGATTGGATTTATATTTACCATAAAGAGAGTAATTATAGTGAAAATAAAATATTTTAGAATTAGTCTCATATTGTATACAATATTGAATCCATATAATTGATATCATATCAAGAAGCTAAGAAATAGCTAAATGATGAAAATTAATGTTATCTTTAACATCTTATAAAAAAAGGAAAATATTAAGATTAAATATTTTAGGGTATTAAAAGAGTATTTTTATTTTTTACATTATTATTATCATGGTATTATAATTGATCAGGGTGTTGAGTATAATGTTGATTTGTTTCCAGATGATAACCCTTTTCCAAAACAACATTATAAAATTTATCAAAAAAATCTTACAGAAATTAAAAGGTAGTTACATGTTTTCCTATATAATGGTTTCATTCATCTAAGTATTTCACTATGGGTTTAATATATTTTTTTTATTAAAAATAATGATTTTTAAATGATGATTTTTTTAATTATACAACAATTAATAACAGAAATATTAATATTAAGTATAATTTTGCTCATATTGATGAATTTTTTCACTAGATCCATGTAGCCTAGTATCATTTGAATATTGAAGTGGGTTCCGAGTACCATCATATGAAGGTGAAGGAGAATGAAAATAATAACAAAAAACATTACTAACAATATATGGGAATTAGGGTTGTATTTTTATGACCATTAGTTTTGAAAATTCACCTTCTGTGGTTATGAATCTTATGAATAAACTCTCCCAATAATATTTGGATAAGTTTGTTTTTTTATCGATGTCATTTTGTTTTATTCGAAATAGTATGCGGATCATGAAAAAACAACTATTTATTGTTATGTAAACCATAATTTTTTTTGCAATATTGGACATTTATAAATGTGTTTTATGGTTAAAATAGATTTATTTTCATGGGAACAATGTAAATAAGGATGGCGTGACAATTTACTATACCAAAAAAATAAGTTTTTGATGAATGGACAAGGCCAATAAATGTTTAATATATTCTAATTTTTCCTGGATTGTTAGTTTACTACCGGAATTTTTTTAAATAATTTTCTTGTTTATCAAGCGTAATAAATTTGTTTACATGAAAAGGGGTTAAATGTTTTGGGAAAAAGATTGGGATAATTTATTTCATGAAATGAAAAGGATATTTTTGAATTCTCTGGTTTGGTCATACCTTCTACAAATAGAGAGTATATCATAAGTAGGTATTATTTATTTTAGTGATATGGTTTATTTCTGATGAATAATCACTTTGAAATTTATAAAGAATAATAGAAAGTAATAACATATGAGTTAAATTATGACACACATGTTTTATAATTAATAGCTATGGTTTTTTCATATAAAATTTAAATACATAAACTATATTGGAAAAAGTTTGAAATACATATTGATAAAAAAATTAAGTATATATTTACTCAAAATTAATGGAATTTTTGGTAGATAAGATTGATGGTACTAATAAAAACAATTTATTTCATTATCAATTACTATTCTAGAAATGAAAAACATTGGTGGGTTCATTGTTTCAAAAAACATCATGAATCATTAACATTGATGAATTTGTAACATCACTTCGTGTTTAATGATGTGATGAATTTTGGATTGGATGTTTTTTTTGTATGACAAAATCGTTTATTTTGTATCAAGTATTAGTGGAATTGCCTTTATAAGACCAAAATAAGAAAGCGCATAAGAAATACATTAAGTTATAAAAAAATATAATTGGATATAAAGGATAACATTTCGTAATTTAACGTTGATACAAATTACAATTTGATATTTGGGAAGAGATTATGTGTTCCTTATGGTTTAAAGTTATAGAAAATGTTTCTAAGTGAATATCATAGTAATGTAATTTTAATTCATCCTATATGTACTATGATGTACAAAGACCTTCATGAGTATTACTAGAAGAATGGAATGAAAATATATATGGAGAAATCTAACATGAGATATTTTACACTTCAATAGGATAAAGAAGAACGAAAATTGTTGAATGGGATGCTTCATCTTCTACTAGTTCTATATTGTAAATGGTAAAATATATCTATAGATTTAGTTGTGGGATTACCATGAACAACTCAGGGTAACAATGTCATTTGGTTTATTTTTGATCAACTGGGTAAATATGCATATTTTCATCCTATTAATGATGTTATTGCTTTATATTAGCTTTCTCAACAATACCTCAAATAGACAATTAGGTTATATTTTTTTCATCTCTACATTGTATCTAGTCATGCTCCAAGGTCTATATATAAATATTAGAAAGGCCTTCATAATCCCTTACAAATAGAATTATATTCCCTCACATCATTCCATACCCAATATGATGGATTGTAATATTCAAAAATCAAACATTAGAGGATATATCCTAATAATGTTCAATGGATGACTGGGTAATTTGGGATCATTATCATTCTTTGGTGGAGTTTTCTTATAATAGAAGTTTTCATTCTAGTATACTGATTGATCCTTTTTGAAAATTATTTGGAAAGACTGTGTCAAACTCCATCAATTTGGGATTATTTTTGTGAATAAATGCTGATGGAGCCATAATTGTTAGATTAATTTCTATAAAATGTTAATATGATTCAACGACAGTTGAGGAAAACTCAGATTAGGCATAAGAGTTATGTGGACAACCAGAGGAAGGAACTTTATATTGAGGTAGGTGATCAAGTAGTTATTATTTTTTCTATAAGAAAATGTGTGATGGATTTTGGTAAGTATGGGAAGTTGATTCTATGGTTCATTTGACAGTATGAAATCCTGGAATAAAAAAGATCACTTTAGTATAGTGTTTTGTTGCCTCCAATTTTGTCATAGGTACCGAATAATTTCCATGTTTCAATGTTAAGAAAGTACATGCCAGATTCATATCATTTTCTAAGTTGTGAGTTAGTTCATTTATAAGATAACCTCTGAAATGAGTTCAAGCCTAATTAGATTCTTGATCCTAGGGATCTAGTATTGTGGAATAAGTTAATTCACCATGTTAAGGTTTTATAGAGAAACCAAGTGGTTAAAGATGTAACAGTGGAGTTTGAAAATCCAATTTTGGAATGGTATCATAGTTTGTTTAATATTTGAATAACATTTTGAGAATGAAATTTTTCTAAGGGGGATAATTTAACAACCCAAGTACATATTGAATAATTTATTTTCATCTAGAAATAACTATTTAAATTTATTATATATAAAATTCAGAAAATGGTAACCTAAAAATTGGAATTGTAATGTAAATATTAGGAATGATAATATGGTATTAGAATAATAAATCCACCTATTAAATTATATATAAAATATAGTTATCTCATAAATGAAAAAATGATATAAAAATCATGGGATATTTAAATAAGTTTATAAAAATGATAAATCAAGTGTTGGTGTTTGGTCAATATAACAACAGTGCTCATTATATATTATTTAAACTTGATTTATTAGAACAAAATCACTTAATAAAACTCATTATATTGATAGGTATTGATTCTTTAGTGATATGATCATTATATAAAATGATGAAACATTAAATACAACATCTTTATTGAAAAGAACTCTTACACAACCACTACATTCCATCATACATATCTTTAATGGGATAACCTATGGATGTACATGAGAAAGGGGTGATCTATGAATCCCATTAAGGGAAAAAAATGGAATAACACGAGTATAATAATACATGTAATACAGGGAATACCAATGAGGTATAAATGAATAATAATATAAAGGCATGATATAGAATAATAATCATGACATGGAAATGTGGAAACATCATAAAACACTACATCATAAAAAAAGGAATCAGGTGATGTACTTTTAGAAGATGGTGTATAAAAGTTACATAAAATAATTAGGTAAACTCCTATCACAACATTACCTATCCTGATTGTCACGACCCTTCCTCGGGGCCCTTGCCGTGACTACCCCAAGCCCGCCTTCCATAGGCCAGGGGCTGGCGACTAGCACCAAGGCATAAATCCCAGTAAAAAGGGAAGGCATTGCCTTTGTAAAGTAAACCACAAACACCACAGTGCAAGCAGGCCGAAGTAAACACTAAGTAAAAACTGAGTACAATAGTAAGTGCGGAAAAGCAAGTGGGCCAGTATATAAATCCAAACTGAAAGTAAAGTACAACTGGAAAGGGAAAACATCAACTGAAAAGTAAAGCCGCAACGTCGAGCTGTCCACTGGAAATCCCACCTGAAGGGTGGGTACAGATAGCCTCCACTTCTCCTCGGGTCCAGCCGACCGCTCTGAGAACGTCCCGCCTAGTGGTCCACCTCCACGTACTCTCCTGCTCCGTAAGCCTCAACCACGATCAGCGCAGTCCGTCGTCTGCTACCAACACAACACAGTGCGGGCATATCTCATGCCGGGGTGAGTATAAGCTACTCAGTAGGAACCCCGAGTCCCCCGAAGGTCTCCTAGAATCCACAAAGGATAAACCAAAAAGGAAAGATACAATCACGAAGTAACATCCGACACTGCTTAGGTATATGCCCATACATATTCCTAAGTCATTAATTCTAGTACGCTCCAATATCTGAGCTCAAGTACAACCCAGTCCACACCGGAAATCAAAACGTAAATCCACATAGGATAGCACAACACAATCCACATAGGAAAGCAAAACAGGATTCAACTCACACAGGTATACTTCTTCGTATGACGATAGAGATGATCAGATATATCCACTGATTCATCAATGTCGTCGGACCCACAAATGATCGATATGTACTAACCCCCGCAATGACCCACAAAGGATCTGACCCACACAAGATATATAGGTAACTAACCCCCGCAATGACCCACATAGGATCTGACCCGCAAAGGATCGATAGTTAACTAACCCCCGCAAAGACCCACACAGGATCGGACCCACACAGGATCTGTAGGCGTTGGCCAACACAGGACCGCTGAGCACTGACCCACACAGGATCAGACCCACAAAGGATCTGTAGCACTGACCCACGTTGGATCTCTGATTGCTGTAGTCATCGACGTCTAATCGACTGATGATCTCTGCATTGTCGTCGTCATCACAGTCGCAGCTAGCTCTCGGGTTCCCACACACAGCAAGGTCATTCGGGAGGTTCCGCTCCACGAGCCAAGAGGCTGATAATCAACTGACACATAGTCCAGAGTTGATGTATCCAAAATTTCAGTATCATCCACAAGAACTCAACGTCGCAGACGGCGTGTCAATCGGACGCCCGGTCTGAGAGTTATTTGCTTTTTCTTTCCAGGGGCCATTGTTGGTTTTTAAGGAAAAACCACTCCGACCATACTCCAACTACGTCCAAACCTCGGGCGGAGTAAAAAAAAAGATCCGTCTCACTTAGAGGAATCCAACAAAGTCTACGGCATGTCAATCGGATGCCCGAAGTTCATGATATATGTGTTTCTGCTCCGAGGGCCCGGTTGGTTTCGTGTACGAACCAACCCGGCCGAACCCAAAGTACTCTGAAACCATGTGTGAGATATACCAAAATGACAGTCTCGATCCAAGGATCGCATCGCCGCTAACGGTGCATCGATCGGAGGCCCACAGGTCATGTTATGAGAAAAATACCGAAAACGCCCAATAACGGGGGGTCTGGGCCCGGACCGACCCGGCCCAACCCCCCTGGGTCGGCCCGAACCGGGACAACCGGACCCGGGTCCGGGTCCGACCCGTCCGGCACGGGCCGGCCCGGCCGGCGGGTCAGCTCTGCCGTTTACGAACGAGCGGAGCGGGGGGTGTGCTTCCCCCGTGTGAGAGAATAGCGGCCCCGCGTGGGGCCGCCCTTGCCAGCAGACGCGGCCGGGCTGCCGCGTCCCGTGCTCCTCTGGTCCCGCGCCGGTGGGTCACTCCGCGGACCACCGGACGAGTTCCGGTGGTCGGCACTTCACGCCGTCTTCACCAAAGGTCCTCCTGGGGTCCGTCCTTCACTGTGAGGACCCTGCATCACCCGTGCATCCTACTTTGTCGACGTCCGCCATTTCACACACCAAGAACGAAAGGGGAGGTGGGTTCGGACTTGTTCGTTATTCCGCACCCACCACGTTAGCGGTTTTAAAATTCTCAAAACAAAATTAGTTTAATCAAACGCCGCGGGTATAAAATCACAAAGATTTAAATAAAACAAACCCCTACCTCATCGTTGTCGTCGGACGTGAGTTCTTCGCGGGATTGACTGTCGCAGAAGAAGAGGATCATCGCGTCGCGGAAGGGGGCGTCGCATCGTCGCGGTACACGGTGTCATGTCGACGATCTCCGAGGATTAAAGAAATCACACAGATTTAATTGCATGTTTTAAAACAATTTTGACGATAAATCCACAAAGAATTATAGAACCGTAATCCCTTACCTCAAGCAGTTGATGATCGAAGATTGTTGCGGGGAACAAACGTCATGGAAGAAGCATTGCGGAGGGAGAATCGTAGGCGTCGTGGAACACGATGTTGTGTCATCAATCTCCAAGGGTTCGGCGTTCTTCGTCACCTTCGCATTCTTCGCGTTTTTCACGAAGGAGGATGAAGAACTTAGAGTTTATCCAAATCCATTCAACAAGCCACCCACAAGAAAAACGTGTGTTGGTCTTATTTTAATCCATGCCAACATGTTGAAAAAAAAAGTTAAGAAACAAACCATTAATTCGGTGAATTAATGGTAACTTCATAACTGTCCAATTTATAGGAGCGTTAAGAGTTTAGAAAATGCACCGGTTGACTTTCATTAAAGAGGAGTTTTCGCGGGTGTGTTACTTAGGAGGAAAGAAACGGTGGGGCTCGTGTGGTCCCCACCACACAAATATCATACCAAGAGGGTACGATATTTTGGGTTCCACCATATCTGCTTCAACTTAGCTTAAGTGGCTTTAAGCGGCTTTAAGTGAAATAAAATAAACTTGTCGCACCACTTTATTTTATTTTCTTGACTTAACCCAAAAAATTAAAAACAACACCCAAGAAAACGCTACTCTGGAAAAGGCGTTTCTAGGAAAATATCGGCGCTGCGATTCTATCGGTGCCCTAAGAATTCGATTCCGAGCAACCGTTCAAAAGTTAGAAAAACCCGCTCGTTCGTTCACTAAACGTACCCGAGCCAATCTTTGGAAAATGATTCCGGGCACACCGGGCCTCGGAATCAGGTGCCGTCAAAAACTGTGTTCTTGTAAAATTTCAATGAAAATTAAGAACAAAAATTTCCTAGAATTTTACGGGTATTTACATCACTCCCACCTCATGGATTTACGTCCCTGTAAAGATACATCATAAACTAGGGAAACAAATGTGGGAACTTAGCATGCATCTGAGCCTCCCGCTCCCAAGTGCTCTCCTGGAGGTTCTCGTGCTGCCATCTGATGCGCACTAGAGGAATCGATCGTCCCTGTAGGACCCGCTCCTGTCGATCCTCTATCTCCACCAGGACCTCCTCAAAATTCACCCCATCATCAATGTCTAGCTACCCATGGTCAATGAAATGCGTCGGGTCAGGCACGTATCTCCTCAGCTGAGATACGTGGAAGATGTCGTGCAACTGGTGCAACTGAGGTGGTAGAGCCTGGCGATAGGCCACCTAGCCAATCCTGCTGAGGACCTGGAATGGTCCGGTGAAGCATGGATATAACTTGCGACCTCGGCCAAATATTTGTAATCCATGTCGAGATGAGACACGCAAGAAGATGTGGTCGTCATCCTCGAACTCTAGTGGCCTTCACCTCCAGTCCGCATAAGACTTCTGTCGGCTCTGAGTTGTCGTCATCCGCTCCTGGATGACCTGGAACTTCTCTGTCGTGGCCTGGACCATCTCTGGTCCCACAAGTGCTGACTCCCCAGGGTCTGTCCAGCACAAAGGAGATCTGCAAGGTCGGTCATACAACTCCTCGTATGGTGCCTTCCCGACGGTGGAGTGGTAGCTATTGTTTTACGCAAACTCCATAAGGGCAGGTGGTCCTCCCAGCTGCGACCAAGGTCGAGAACACATGCACGGAGAGTGTCCTCGAGTGTCTGAATGGTCCTCTCCGTCTGACCATCTGTCTAAGGGTGAAAGGCGGTGCTCAGACGTATCTCAGTCCCGAACACCTCCTAAAACCCCTTACAAATCCGGGAAGTAAAGCAAGCATCTCGATCGGAGACGATAGATGATGGAACACCGTGAAGACATACAATCTCCTGAACGTAGAGATGTCTCAAGCTCTCCACTGAGCCCTGCTCTCTGATGGGTAAGAAGTGAGCCGACTTGGTGAGTCGGTCGATAATCACCCAAATGGAGTCGTGACCTCTGGAAGTGTGTGGATGTCCATTCACGAAGTCCATAGATATGCCATCCCACTTCCTATCCGGGACCTCCAAGGGTTGTATGAAGCCTGCTGGTACCTGATGCTCTACCTTCACCTGCAGGCAGGTTAGGCATCGAGATACAAACTCTTCCATAACCTTCTTCATGCCCGGCCACCAGTGCTGCCGTCTGAGGTCATGGGACATCTTTGTCACTCCTGGATGTACCGCCAAGTGATAAGTGTGAAACTCACTCAACACCTCCTCCCGTAAAGTAACTGGAACCAAGGTACGTCCTCTAAAAAGGACGTCATGCTCTGCTCTAAAGGGGAAACCATCAGGTGCCTGTCCTGAGGATATCTGGGCATGTCGCATCTCACAGTCAGCGTCCCCACACTGTGCCTCTCTGACCCGCTGCAGTAGTGGAGGGGTGACTGTGAGAGACTGAAGAAAGGCTGCTCCATCCCTATCTACGAAGGATATCTGGATGGTGTCTAGCTGCTCTGTCGCCTCCTCAAGTAGCAGAATTCCCGTCCTCCTGCTGAGAGCATCGACTACCACGTTCCCCTTCCAAATATTATAGACAATCTCAAAGTCATAGTCCTGAAGGAACTCGATCCATCTCCATTGTCTCAGGTTCAGGTCCTTCTGAGAAAAGATGTACCTGAGACTCTGATGGTCAGAAAAGATTGTAAAGAGCTCGCCCATCAGATAGTGTCGCCATGTCTTCAGAGCGAAGACCACTTCTACTAACTCCAGGTCATGGGTAGCGTAGTTTTTCTCATGCGGCCTCAACTGTCATGATCCATAGGAAATCACTGCCCTCTCCTGCATCAGGACACATCCGAGTCCAGTCCCTGATGCATCGTAGTAGACTACGTACCCTACTCCCTCCTCAGGCAACCTCAAGATAGGTGTGCTGGTCAATCTCTGTCTCAGCTCCTGGAAGCTCTGCTGACATCTGTCTGACCACAAAAAGGGTTTCCCCTACTTCTTCAAAGCTGTGAGTGGTGCCGCAAATCTGGAGAAGTCTGGCACAAATCTCCGATAATATCCATCTAGTCCCCAGAAACTCCGCACCTCTGTCATTCTCTTGGGTGGCTCCCAAGCTAGCAATGCATCGATCTTCGCAGGATCCACCGCAACTCCCGCCTCAGAGATGACATGTCCCAAGAAGTGGACCTCACGTATCTAGAACTGACACTTTGAGAGCTTTCCATAAAGCTGGTGCTCTAGGAGTGTGTCTAGTACAACACGCAAGTGGTAGGCGTGCTCCTCCTCAGTCGTCGAGTATATCAAAATGTCGTCGATGAACCCCACGACAAATCAAGCGAGGTATGCCTGAAAGAACCTGTTCATGAGGCCCATGAACACAGATGGAGCATTGGTTACGCCGAATGTCATAACAAAGAACTCATAGTGGCCATACCAACTTCTTAAGGTCGTCTTCTGCACGTCCTCGTCCCGAACTCTGAGCTGATGATAGCCTGACCTGGGGTCTATCTTAGAGAACCACCAATATCTCTTGAGCTGATCGAAGATTTCATCAATCCTCGATAGAGGATACTTGTTTCTCACTGTCACCTGGTTCAGGCGACGATAGTTGACACAAAGTCGCAAGCTTCCGTCCCCCTTTTTGGCGAACAATATCGGGGAAGCCCAGTGTGAAACACTAGGTCAGATGAAACCCTTTCCCTGCAAGTCCTCCAACTGTACTCGTAGATCTCGAAGCTCGGAGAGATCTATCTGATATGCTGGAGTGGATATAGAGGTTTTCCTAGGGTTCAGATCAATATAAAAGTCTACCTCTCTGCAAGGAGGTAGTCCTGGAACGTCGTCGGGGAAAACGTATGCATACTGATCCACCACTGCAGGGAAACTAGGACTCCGCACGTCAAATGATCCTAGGATAAGGCTAGCCAACTTATGAGTGGTGGGTTGTCCTCTCCTATGTGGAAGACCATCCTGTGATGCGAAGGCACCCTTCTCACCGGTGAAGATGAACATGCTCCCATCGGTGCATACACATCGCAACTTGCGGCTAATACAGTCAATTTGTGCATGGACTGTAGATAACAAATCCATGCCCAAGATGAAGTCATAAGGCCTCGACGCCACTACAAGAAGATCTCAGCTGAAGCTCTCACCTCCTAGAGTAAGCTCACACTATAGGCACCAGTGCGTAATCATCGAGTCTGCTCCCGTATGAGTCTCTAGCCGTAAGGATCAAGCCAACGGCTCTGTCAGAATCTCTGAGCTCCGAAAATTGGTAGTGGCTATGAAATAGTGACTCTCTCATATGTCTATAAGAAATGAAGCAAGGGTGGAATAGACACAGATAGTACCTCGAATAATCTCAGGTGCGTCGTGGTCATAGGCCTTCGCTACCTGGACCTGTGCCTATCTCCGCCCGCCAGCTCCCTATGGCCGGGGTGGACATCCTGGTCATGGTGGTGGTAGAGTCTCAATGTGTCGCCCACCACCTACTACTCGACCATCTCCTCTACCTCGTCCACCTTCTCCCTGCGGACCGCCACGGTTGACCCTTTGCCTCATCCTGGGTGGCCCCTCAACCGTATGCTGCTCCTCGGCACGGTGGGTCGGTCATTCACGAGCCATGTGACCCTGCCCGCCCCATGTGTATAACTGTCTATCTCTCGAAAGACTAGATCCACGCTGTATACCCTGCACTGCTGAGCCAATGTCCTGAGGTCGTCTGTGTGAGGGTCTGGTCTTCCTGGACACAGGAGTCATCCGTCAACTGCCTGCTGCAGATGACTCTGCTACGTGCCACCCCGCGGTAGGTCTCACTGCTGAAGAAGGCTCAGCAAGAATGCTCTCGATCAAAAGGGTTAGCTCCAGTACTCCTTCCTGAGTCAGAATAATGAGAGAGATCAGCGATGCCCTGATCTCATGTCAAAATCCTTTCTCAAAGTTCCAGGGCCGGAAGATTGGGTCCCGTACCATGTCTGTTGAGTAGCGTGAGAGATCGGTATATCTCGCCGAGTACTGGGTGACCATCAAGCTGCCCTGCTACAGCTGATGAAGCTCCTGGATGCGCACTGCACAGACGGTGGTTGGGACAAACTCTGAGTGGAAGAGGCTCTCAAAGTATGTCCAGAGAAGAGATGCCTCATCGTGCACCTGGAGCATCAAGCTCCACCATCGGCACGCTGCCGCATGCAGTAGGCACGCTGCGAGGATCACCATGAGGTCTGCTGGTGTCCTCACTAACCATAAAACTCGAACCACTGCCTCTAGCCAGTCCTCGGCTGTCTGGGGGTCTGTCTCCCCGTGGAACCTGGGTGGTCACTGGTGTTGGAACTCATGAAGTGCACTAAGGTGACATGCATCGTCAGCGGCTGGGGCTGGAAGCATCGGTGGCTCGGTGGGTAGAGGTACCGCCGGTGCCTCAGCTGTCAAAGGGCCCTATACCGAGGCATCGTCACTCTGTGGGCTGTCGTCACGCTCAACTCTCGGAACCCTGGATGGCTACCGTCGTGGGGCCATCCTGAATAGAAACAGGTGTTCCACGGTCAAACAGTATACCTGGTAAGGTGACATAAAGTAATCGCAAAGAAAACGTGAAACACAAAAGCAATCAATTTTTTCGTGCATTAAGTCAGAAATCAGAAGTCAGGGTCCTAGTGTATGGATACGTCGGCTGCCGCACCAACACTGGACTCCCTGGATTAATAACCACACCCAATACACTTTACACTATTGCGTCACATAGAAAAAGATCAGAGTTCCAAGTTCTACGGTATAACCGAACTCCTCTGATACTAATTTGTCACGACACTTCATCGGGGCCCGTGTCATGACTTCCCAAAGCCCGCCTTCCATAGGCCAGGGGCTGGCGACTAGCACCAAGGCGTAAATCCTGGTAAAAAGGGAAGGCATTGACTTTGTAAAGTTAACCACAAACACCACAGAGAAAGAAGGAAGAAGTAAACACTAAGTAAAAACTGTGTACAACAGTATGTGCGGAAAAGCAAGTGGGCAAGTATACAAACAAAAACTGAAAGTAAAGTACAACTGGAAAGGGAAAACAACAACTGAAAATTAAAGCCGCAACGTCGAGCTGTCCACAGGAAATCCCACCTGAAGGGTGGGTACAGATAGCCTCAACTGCTCCTCGGGTCTAGCCGACCGCTCCGAGTACGTCCCGCCCAGTGGTCCACCTCCAGGTACCGTCCTGCTCCACAAGCCTCAACCACGATTAGCGATGTCCATCGTCTGCAACCAACACAATGCGGTGCGGGCATAACCCGTGCAGGGGTGATCATAAGCTACTCAGTAGGAACCCCGAGACCCCCGAAGGTCTCCCAGAATCCACAAAGGATAAACTAATAAGGAAAGATACAATCACGAAGTAACATCCGACACTACTTAGGTATATGCCCATACATATACCTAAGTCATGAATTCCAGTACGCTGTAACATCTGAGCTCAAGTACAACCAAGTCCACACATGAAAGAAAAACATAAATCCACATAGAATAGAACAACACAATCCACATAGGAAAGAAAAACAGGATTCATCTCACACAGATATACTTCTCCGTATGAAGATAGAGATGATCAGATATATCCACATATTCATCTATATCGTCGAACCCACAAAAGATTGATAGGTAATAGACCCTGTAATGACCCACAAAAGATCTCACCCACAAAGGATCAATAGGTAACAAACCACCGCAATGACCCACAAAGGATATGACCCACAAAGGATTGATAGGTAACTAACCCCCGCAAAGACCCACACAGGATCGTACCCACACCGGATCTATAGGCACTAGCCCACACAGGACCGCTGAGCATTGACCCACACAGGATCGGACCCACAAAGGATATGTAGCACTGACCCAAGTAGGATCGTTGAGTGATGTAGTTGTTGCCGTCGAATCCACTGAGGATCTCTGCACAGTCGTCGTCGTCACAGTCGCAGCCAGCTCTCGGGTTCCCGCACACATCAAGGTCATTCGGGAGGTTCCGCTCCACGATTAGAGTGTCTGATACACAAACAGACACATAGTCCGGTGTTGATGTATCCAAATGTTTCGTATCATCAACATGAACTCAACGTCGCATACTGCGCGTCAATCGGACGCCCGGTCTGAGAGTTATTGGTTTTTCGTTCTAGGGGCCCGGTTGGTTTTTAAGGAAAATCCAACCCGACCATACTCCACCTGCGTCCAAACCTCGGGCTGAGTAATCCAAAAGATCCGTCTCACTTAGAGGAATCCAACAATGTCGACGAAAAGTCAATCGGATGCTCAGAGTTTAAGATATAAGCGTTTCCGCTCTGAGGGCCCGGTTGGTTTCGTTTACGAACCAACCCGACCGAACACAAAGTACTCCGAAATGTTGAGTGTGATATACTGAAACGACCGTATCGATCCAAGGATCGCATCACCACTGGCAGTGCATCGATCGGAGACACGCAGATCATGTTATGAGCAAAAGACCGAAAAGTTCCGAAAACCGGGGGTCTGGGCCCGGACCGACCCGGCCCAACCCCCCCTAGGTCGGCCCGAACGGGGTCGACCCGGATGGCGTGGCCCGTCCGGGACGGGGTGGCCCGGCCCGGCTTGTGTGTGACCCAGCCCGGCCTGGGCGCGTCACGGCCCAGCCGGTGGGTTGGCTAGGCCGTTTACGTCCGAGCGGAGTGGGGGGCGTGCTGCCCCCGCATGAGAGAACCATGGCCCCGTGTGGGGCCGCCCTTGCCAGCGGGCTTGGCCGGGCCACCGCGTCCCATGCTCGTCTCCTCCCCCACGGTCGCGCGACTGCGTTGCTTCCGCCGCGGCATCAGCAGCGGCATTTCTCCATGGCGGCGCGCCCGGCGCAGCCGCCTACCGCCACCGGCACCGCCGTGCCAGTGTGGCGTACAGGCGGGTCGCTCCGCGGACCACCGGACGAGTTCCAGTGGTCGAAAATTCACGCCGTCTTCACCAAAGGTCCTCCCGGGGTCCTTCCATCACTACGAGGACCCTGTGTCGCCCGTGCAGCCTACTATGTCGACGTCCGCCGTTTCTCACACCAAGAACGAAAGGGGTGGTGGCTTTGGACTTGTTCGTTAGTCCGCACCCACCGCGTTAGCGGTTTTAAAAGTCTCACAAAAAAATAGTTTAATC
The DNA here is from genome assembly GCA_963277665.1 of Viscum album. NCBI lineage: Eukaryota > Viridiplantae > Streptophyta > Magnoliopsida > Santalales > Viscaceae > Viscum > Viscum album. Next base: position 1,725,033,095 of record OY728119.1, on the reverse strand, counting down.
AAACATCACAGGTATAAAATCAAAAAGATTTAAATAAAACAAACCCCTACCTCGTCATTGTCATCAGACGTGGGTTCTTCGCGGGATTGACCATCGCGGAAGAATAGGATCGTCGTGTTGCGGAAGGGGGCGTCCCGTCGTTGCGGTACACGGCGTCGCATCGATGATCTCCGAGGGTTAAGGAAAACACACAGATTTAATTGCAAATTTTAAACCCATGTTGAGGATAAATCCACATAGAATTAGAGAACTGTAATCCCTTACCTCAAGCAGTTGATGATCAGAGAATTTTGCAGGGAAGAAACGTCGCGGAAGAAGCGTTGTGGAAGGAGAATCATCGGCGTCGTGGAACACGTCGTCGCATAGTCGATCTCTGAGGGTTCGGCGTTCTTCATCTCCTTCGCGTTCTTCACGTTCTTCGCGAAGGAGGATGAAGAACTTATAGTTTCTCCAAATCCTCTCAACAAGCCACCAACAAGAAAAACGTGTGTTGGTATTATTTTATTCCATGACAGCAATTTGATAAACAAGTTAAGAAATGAACCATTAATTTGGTGAATTAATGGTAACGTCTTAACTGTCCAATTAATAGGAGCGTTAAGAGTTTAGAAAATGTACCAGTTGACTTTCATTAAAGAGGAGTTTTGGCGGGTGCGTTACTTAGGGGGAAAGAAATGGTGAGACTCATGCGGGCCCCACCTTATAAATATCCTACCAAGAGGGTAGGATATTTTGGGTTCCACCATATCTGCTTCAACTTAGCTTATGTGGCTTTAAGCGGCTTTAAGTGAAATAAAATAAAGTTGTCACACCACTTTATTTTATTTTCTTAACTTAACCCCAAAAATTAAAAACTACACGCCGAGCAAAGGCAACTCCGGAAAAGGCGTTTCTAGGCAAATAACGGCACTGTGATTCCATCGGTGCCCTTGGAATTCGATTCCGAGCACCGGTTCAAAAGTTAGAAAATCCCGCTCATTCGTTCACTAAACGTACCCGAGCCAAACATTGGAAAATGATTCTGGGCACACCAGGCCTCGGAATCAGGTGCGGTCAGAAACCACGTTCTTGTAAAATTCCAAAGAAAATTAAAAAAAAAATTTCTTTAATTTTACATGTCTTTACAATGATACTAACCATTAACAAATGCATTGGAGAACTACCAGGGAACACCATTCATAATCATTTCAATCTCATGCTTATGTGTTCTACATATATCATATAACATAGATTAATTCAACATCATCATCAATTCCACAATCAAGGAATATAGAAAACATACATTTATGTAATAAATATATGTGTATATTTATATAATGATGAATACCCTTCATATAATAATTAGTATGTTATTCACTAGACGATGAATTCTTCATGGAAATCAAAGTGTTATTTCTGTAGGCTAACGATATCAAATGGAAATTCATAAAATGGGTTGATGAGAGAGAAAGGTGTCTCAGGTCATTGATTCATGAAATGGACTATAATTGGATCATGGAACATAATATCCTAACATATGAAATAGAATTTAATATTCATTATATTATATAAGTTTTTTAATGTGAATGAGAATAGAGAAATACCTTAAAGAATTTGTGTATGGTAACATGTGTAAATAATGGATCATAAATTGATTAATGATAGTGTAAGGAAGATAAAATTATTTAGAAATAAAATGGATAGTAAGTGGATTATGTATGGACATATAAAAACACATTAAAATATAAATTAAAAAGGATGATCATCAAAGGACTTCTTGATAAATGAAAAATGTGACAGATCCCCTAGTAATTTTCTGTATAGTAATGACTTGGGTAAGGGTCCTAATTGGGGAGGACAATTGATCCCTCATTTTAAAAACATAAATTGCATAATATGATAATTATTAAATATGGATTTCAATAAAATAAATTTAAATTAACAGATATAATCTCCAAAAAGGTTCATGAATTCAATGATGAGGAGTGGGATCCCTTAGTTTGATGTGTGACGCAAAGTCTTAGGGAATTATTCATGGGTTATTGGGGGAATTATGGGAGGAATGTAGGGAGTAATAAATTTTTCAAAACCACAAAAAATCCCATGGATTCTGGAAAGGGGATTGGTATAAATTATTTTATAACTCTAAGGGCAGAAGATATAAATATATTTTCTATCCTTATTTATAGTTGAGTCATACATTCAATGATATAATTTTAAAATTGTAAAATATATTAAATTTTTTAAATGATTCACTAATGTATTATAAAATGAATAAAATAAACATAAGATTTATTTATTTTAAAGGAAATATATATATTTGGCCGAATATCCTTTTTTTTATTTTTACACAATTATTGAGCCATTATGATGTCATAAAATACACATTATATTTATACTGTATTTAATTTTACAAAAAATTTACACAGTCTATGAAAATTCTAAATATTTCACAATTAGAGAATTTTGGCATCCATATCCCAAAAGAATTATTTATTTATTTAAAATAGTTTTATAATTAATTTAATTTTCACATTTTATATAAAACCCTATATTTATAATATGTTGACAGGTTTTGGGAATGATATTTTAAAGCTTTAACAAAATATTCTTTTTAAATAATAAAAATTATAGGATCTTTTATATATAATAAAACTAATTTAATGACAATAATTTATTAGAATATTTTTTATTTCAAAAAACCATTTACTCATTAAAAATATATTTTATAATTTATTTAGAATATTCACCAAAAATATTATTTCTGATTTTAAAATAATTTACAATGTAATAATAATATAATGAATGTTTATTCATTATTCTATAAAAAATAATTTATATAATCATAAAGCTATGGTCTTGTTACAAATCACATTATTACACTACATACGCCCTATGAGTATGGTGTGTGATGGTGGAGCTTTTATTGGTTCATTCGGTGAACATGGTCTTGCTTTTGATCTCAATGAGCAAGAACTTTTCTAAAAAACTGTTTCTCTCATGCTTTAGTTAATGTATACCAGCTTGTAATTTCTCTTCATAAAATCCGAAAAATGTAATCTCTCTCACAAGATCCGATAATTGGGATTTATATGGAACAATATTTCTTGTTGTGGCCATAAAATCCTTTCTATATACCAAAAAGATTTTTCAAAACCTATATTTATACAATTCATGTGGCCACTATTCAATAGCTATATAGAAAATGTTAATGATACATAATAGTCATTTAAATACATCATTATATAATAAAAAAACTAATTTCATGTGTCTTCTATGTCCATAAGACTTTTAAGTAAATAAAAAAGGGTTAATTTTATTCCTAATAGTTTGGTTTGTTATAACCTTTCCCCCTTAATAAATTTAAATATATAAATTTCTTATTCCAACACTAAAATAGATTAGGGGTAATTAAAGTTCATCACATACTTAGGTTCCCATGTTTCTTCATCAAAATTTTTGTTTCACCATAACACTTTGACAAGGTGCATTGTCTTAGTCCGTAGAACATTTTATTTATGTTCTATGATCTTCACAAACTACTAATCATATGAATGTTTATTCTTTAATGGAACCACCTCGAGATTTAGTACATGTTATGGGTTTGGTATGTACATTCTAAATATGTATATATGTAATATATCATGTACTTGAGAGATTTCCAGTCACAGTGCTAGTCTATAGGACACTGTTCTGACGCAATAGTGGATATAAAAAGGTTCCATGTACCTTGGACTATGCTTTCCCTTCATCAAAAATCTCAACACTGTATTCCATGTAGATATGTAGAGGAATACATTTTCTCTAATATATAAGTCTTGGTCAGATCTAAACTTGTCAGAATAACTCTTTTTTTACTCTGAAGGGCATTGATATGATGTTGGATGGTCTTAATATTCTCAAACATTTCTTCAATAATTTTTAGTCCTGGAAGTTTCCTTTGAACAAAATCGTCCCAACATGCTGTTGTTCTATAAATCATCCCACAAAGGGATTCATAGGGGGATATGTGGATTATCTAATGGAAATTGTTGTTTGTAAGATAACTCCACCAAAAAAAGCTGTCATTCCCATCAACCATTGAACACCAATGAGAAATCTATCAACATGTCTTCAAGTGTTTCGATATTCTGTTGAGATAGTCCATTAGATTGAGGGTGATAAGACATAATGAAATTCAGTACAATTTTTAAAGCATGCTAGTCTCTTTTCTAAAGTGTATAAGTGAATATTGTATCTTTATGAGACATAATCAATAGTGGTACTCCATTCAACCTTATAACTTATCTTATGTACCTAAGTACCAGTTGATCCCACGAGAAATCCCCTTGAATCTCAATAAAGATTGCAGCCATTTTAAGACGGTTCATAATAACCCAAATTTCATTGTTTCCATTGAATTTCATTGTATATCTGGTGAGAATGTTTATGGTGATGTTTTCCCTTTTTCACATTGTTATAGGTAATGGTTGCATCATCCCCTTAGAAATCTTCCACCTAGCCTTCACTTGTTGACAAACTAGGACCGTTGATATATTTAGCGATCTCTTAATAGATGTTATCCCACCAATAGTGCTCCTCTAGAACATGATATATCATTGTGTTTCCTGGGTGAATAGAGATATTTTAACTGTGTGCATTATCCAAAGGTTCTTTCTTTAACTCATTATTTTATGGAAGACAATCCCTCATCCCAAATCGTACAATTCATTCTTCAATAAAACTGAACAGTGAGTATTTCCATTTTATTATTGTTTCCTCTTCCTAATAAATTACCTCATCATATTATTATAATCCTTTAACATTTCCATAAAATGTGGTTGAGAAATAATATCTGAAATGATTGATGATGTTCCCATCTTTATGATTCCCATGGCCATCTTTATCAAATATACGATGATTAGATCATTTCAGATTCTCATCAATGACATAATTGTGGGGAAATTTATACATAGAACATCTAACACATTGTTATATTTCCCATGATTGTAGTGGATTAGGAAATAGTAATCGATGATGTGCTCTACCCATATTTTTTAGTGCATATATTCTTCTATTTTAAGTAAATATATGTATTAGAAATTTTTGTTCCTTATATATTTCAACTTTCTCCCCAAATAGATAATGCCATCAGATTTTTAATGCAAATATCACATATGAAAACTGTAAAAGATGTGTCGGAGACTTTGGATCATGAATTTTCAACTTCATTGATTCAAAGGCAATGAATTCATCATTTTTCATCAACACACATCACAATCCTTTCATTGAAGCATCACTGTGGATTACAAAAAAACCCTCAATAGTGCGTAGTGTGAGCACATGGGTAGTGATAAGCCTCATTTTAGACTCCATGAATCTTTCTTCACATTCAACATCATATAAAACATGACTCCATTAAGAGTTAACATGGTAAAAGGGTTTGTAAAAAATTAGAAATTACATAGAAATTGGTGACAATATTCAGCTAGCCCAACGAAGATTCAGATATCCTTCATATTTGTTGGCCTTGAAAATCAATCAATTTCCATGGTCTTGGAAGGATATATTGATATCACATTACTTTTGTTGATATTCCATAGTAATGTGACATACTTATACCAGAACTCACACATGCTATTCATTTTATGGGGCTTTTCTTTTTCCATGGTCATAAGCATAGTGCTTAAATGCTCCCCATTATCCTCCATGGTTTTATAGTATATCATAATTTCATTAATAAATACAAAAAAAATTGATGAGGTAGTCTCTAAATACAGTATTATTAAATTCCTTGAATATTTATATATCATTAGTTAGTCTAAATGGCATCACTATGAACAAAAAATTCTTCTACGATGTACAAAAAAGAATTCTTGGGGATATCCATTTTCACAACCCTTACTTGGAAATATCCCATCCATAGACCCAACATGTACAAGTATTGTGCTCCAAATAACCATTAAATATATTAAAAAAATCATAGGAAACGGTACTAGTTTTTTATTATAATGTTTATGATCTCATGGTAATCAATGAAAAGGTGCATTGTCCCATCCTTAGTCTTGACAAAGAGGATTGGGGAACCCCATGATAAAGAACATGGGTGTATAAACCCATTATGAAGATTCTACGGTAGTCGTTTCTTCAGTTCCTAATGTTCTACAACATCCATTTTATTTTGAGTATTGAATATTTCATTTCCCCGGTATAATATCAATTGAGAATTAAACATCTCTTATAGAAGGAAGACAATAAGATTCCCCAGGAAGCACATCAGGGAATTCCCTCACAATATGCATCTTTTCAAGGATATATCATTTATTGTACACATTAAACTAAAACAATATGTGTTCTCATATGGAATAAATATCCATGCTTGGGATGATGGTTCTAAGGAAGATTAATCGTGTTCTATACACTTGTATAGAATCACCAGGTGATTAGCCCTATAGAGAGTGTTTCCCCACTTGGGGCAATTATTGTTGGCTCTATATAAGGATATATAATCTACTCTGATTATTTTATCTAAATCCACCAATGGAAGTACAAAAATGTTTTCTTTGAAGTTTAATCCTCAAATGGTAACATGGTAGGATTAATATTCATGAGATGAAATAATTTCCCAATTTTTATTCATCACAGAAATCTGTACTTCTAATTTTTTTGGGGGTGTTTGGACTATTTTAATAATATTTTTAGATATAAAAGAGTACATATATCTAGAATAAGAACATATGTTCACTATTCTTGAATTCATAACTATTTTACCTTCCACCCCTTCATTTTCGGGATTCAATTCAGTTTTGATGAAATAATGTCTCCCTTTCTGCCTTAGAGGTAGGTGGTTTCCTCTGAAATCCCTCATCTTCGAGAACTGGTTTCTAATGTACCCTTGTAACATTCATAGGTAGTAATGAAATGAATGTTGTTGATTAACCAAAGTGTTCCTTTACTCTTTCACATTGGTGTGTTTATCCTATTAGAAATCATTATCTATGTGCCCTCCTCTTCTTCATCTAAATAATTTCCTCATTCCCATTAGAAAATGTTCGAGGTGATTCATTCCCCATCACTGACTATCCGGGTACAAAAAATTCATTACACTGTTGGATATATACATCAAACATCAAAATTAAAATTAAAATTCCTCTTCTTAATGACGTGACACCCCTAATAATTATCAATATTAATCAAGAAATTGAGGGCACATCATATTTTTTTTTATAGATATCAATGTCATAGATTTATGATGTTTTTAGTAGGCTAGGATTTATCACACCAATGAAGTGGTTAGCCGTGAATTCTAGGGTAATGAAAAAACTAGAGATGTATCATTCATGTCTTGAGGATTTTTCTTCACACAACCCAATAGAATCATTATTATTATTATTTTGGGAAAGGAAATTTCATTCCATCTTAACAAAGAGTGTGTGAGTAAAATATTTTTCAAAAAACAATATCAGGAACTCCTTCCACTGCAATGATTCAATATCTTCTATAGGATTCGCATTCATGAACCATGTCACCTAAAAATTAGATTTACCCTCCATATAATAAACAATTAGAAGACACCAATCTTGTCCAGAACAATGAAAGGTATAAAAGTTCTCCTTGATGTAATTGATCTATTTCTCCATAATTAAGGGATTAGAAGATTCGTTTTGAGGAATCATGAATTTAGGTAATGGTTCCATGGGACAAATTTATATTCATGAGATGTATGTCCAATTATGAACCATTATCTATTCTATATAGTGACATTACAACGTAAATAATTTGTTTTAAAATTATAATTTAATTCATATTTTCTTAAGAGAATTATCAATTTATATATTTAAATGTATTTTGATTCAATGCATTGTATGATTAAACGGATTTTCATTAACTCATCTTCCTTCACATAGTAAAAATTATTATTTGTGAACATATTTATTCAATAAATATATTCATAAAAAATAAAATTTTAGTTTACATTCTCTTCCTATCATGGGGTAGATGAATTAAAAATAATTTTTTTAACATGTTAAATTTCTTTGTGAAAACTTGTTTCATTATTAAGAATAATTCACATCATAATTAACAATAATTTTTCCTTCATTACCATGTTATCCCTTCCCATCATTATTTCCATATATTTGGAAATCATGTTTACAACTATTTCTATTTAGTATCATAATTCTTATCCTTTATTTTCAAAAATATTGTTTACTTATTCTTTTTACATAATGGGTTTTTAACTATTGTATTTATAATTATAAAAAATGTTATTTATATTAATAATCATATTTTTTTTCATCCAATCAGATTAGTTTTTATAACCTTTGAGTTTTTGAAATGAACACTTATTGAATATTATTTTTATTGAATTTGTTTACAATTTTTTCACTTCATGTATTATAACATACCAATTAAATGTGAAATAAAACAAATTACAATAGGATAATTCATTAAAATATTTTATAAAAATTATTTTATCATTCCACTCCAATATTAATATTTATATGCAATGGTTTTATTTTCATGGAAGTCAATTTTCATGAAAACCAATTTAAATAATCTTAAGAAATACTATACTAGGGTGATTCAATATTTATGTTTCACCACTTTACATTATTATATTCAATTATTATGATACTGTCTAAAATATTATAAAAACTTATTTCTTTCAAAAAGTTTTTTATAATATAGTGAATGATTTATTTTAATTTCCACATAAATTTATGGGTAACTAATATATGGGTTCCTAGATCTACATATAATTTATTGGATAAGGATTTATATATCATGAAATAATTATTTTGTATGTAGATATAATTATAGGTTGTTTATTCTTGTAATGTTTTTAATGGAAATAATTATGGTTCAGTTACCCTCACAAGGGTTTGAGGTGGTATAAGTTCATTTTAGATATTATCAATAGGATTTATGTGGGTATAATTGAAAATTATTTATTCTCATAGGGTTTTGTATTGAAATAATTCGGGATTATCTATGCTAAAATGGTCGTGTTAGTGGTTGTATATAGTTTCATTATGAAAAAGTTATTTTGAGTGGGAATGATTATTGTTTAGATACATTCCCAGTGGTGTACAAGAGTACTTTCAGTTTAAATATGATAAAATATTAAATTTTTATAATTATGGAAAATATATGATCACCTAATTTTTTGGGGATATAATTATTGTTTATCTGTTTTAAAATTATATATTTTCTTATTCATATATTTTCTATAATACTCATATACATATTATTATACCATTATAACACTTCGATGGATTATGATTGTTGATTAATAAATCCACATTATTTTCATTCTTGTATTATGTTATGAAAGAATTATTCAAAGACTTGTGATTTATTATTTGTACCTTCTTTAATAAGATTATCATATATATCTATATTATACCTATATTCTCCTTATATGTCCAATTATGATATGTTATGTTATTAAATGTTCTTGAACTTCATATTTTATATCACCCATTTCAAAAGATTACATGACCAGGATTATGAAGAAGAGTGCACCTCTTGATTTTAAATGATATACAGTGATTCTGTTAGTGAAAACAATTCAAAACATTTGTAAAATATGATTCATATCTTAAAAGTCATAAAAAAATAATCATCATTCTTTTCTAATGATTGTGTGATCATTTATGAGTTATAATTTTTTTATTTTTAAATTTAGGTAAAATTTAGATATATATATATTCAGTTGTTTTATAAAAAATCTCAAATGTCAAAGGATATGTAATTTAAATTTATAACTCCTCCTCCTTCATGATATTATAAATAATTTATGATTTTTGTGTATCTGGTCATTTTGGATAAATTACCACTTTAATGGTATTCATGTCTTTCATTTATTATATTACACTTCCACTATGATGGATTTAAATTCCAGGATTTTCTTCTCAAAAACATATTAATAAAATATTTACAGGAAATATCTATAAAATAATTTTATATACTTTTTTTCATAGTTCCATTGTCTAGAAATCATACTAATAATTGATTCATAAACTAAAATATTTATGAAAACATATGTATTTCTTTCACAAAAATGTTCTTTACAGAATCATTATATTCCCCCTTATTTCTTATCCAGATGAGTGAAATGATTTTCTATGAATTATCTTTTTTTAAAATATGGTATATTTGTTGTGGACAAAATCCCCATATAACCAACTATAGAAAAAAAAGATAAAAATATTTTTCTATATCAATAATTCAATCCACAATTTTTCATTCCCATTTCCTGAAATTCATTTTCATATATTCACAATAATTTTTATTATTAATGGAGTCAGATTTTCATTAATTGTTCATTTATAAGAATATATATTAAATTTTTTATCATCATATTATCTTCCCCATAATCATATAAATTTTTAATTAGAACCGAAAATGATAGTAATAATATATTCAACAGGTTTATAAATTTTAGTTACATGATATACATAAATTGATATAAAATAAATATTTGTTTTTGCAAGATTGGGCTATGAAGTAAATAGTTTTTTAATTTTATTTGATATATATTTTTAGTGTTTAAAATACATGGTGTTTTTGTTCTATCATGATCAATTATTTTACATTTTAAAAAGTTTCCTTTATAATCAATTTTAATCTTGTCATACTCAGTATCCGTCAGAAAGAACGTTATTCGTTTTTGAATGACATAAGTCGTTATTTTTATAGATTATCATTTTAATTAAAATTCATTCCATTATATTTCTCAAATTTTTTATCATTCTTGTTGAACATTTGATTCTTTTTTAGAGAAGAAAATTAATATTATGTGATTTAACACTGTTTACTCGTCTCATCCCTAGATATATCATCGCAATATGATGAGTATTACTTCCCATTCACATGACCTCCATATCACATATATGGTGGAATTTATAAGTTAATGTTGAATTAAAAAAATACTATTTATATGTTAAATAATTGGTTTTATTAGTAATATTGGAAACAAAAATCTATTATCATATTTGTAAAGAACCGCAAAGCATGATTATAAAATCATCCAGACATTACGTTGTCTTACTAATGATAATAAGTTACTCAAATTGGATAAATGGATGAAACATAAAGATCAATAGACCCTATTGGGGGATTTAGTTCTACTATGGGTCTCTATTGAGTATATATATATAATCTTTATGAATGAATACCAAATCACAATATGAGACGTGTAACCCTTATATTTTTGTTTAGTTAATAACACATATAGAAAAGAAAATATATTTTTATAATAGGGTTTCTATCAACGAAACAATCATATTTTTCATAGGTTATCTATTAATGGAACCATAATCAATTATAAGAGATTTTACATCAATTTCACCATATTTATATATTTAAGGGACTATATGTTATTTTGTTATTATTTTTTGATTTCTGGATTTATGAAACATTGTTTTAAAGACACAAATATGGGAACTCTCTAATTTTTTTTTGAATCTATAGAGATATATGCCTATATTATGTTTGGAATAAGACCATTATAGGGTTTCTAATATATCTCCCTGAGCCGAATCTGAACCATCATAGTTTGATATTGTGTAATGAGACACGTCATACCTCTTTAGATCATGGGAAAAATACCAGACCATGTTGTTAAACATCATCTATATATGAAATCCAAGTGAATGGTTACTAAAAATAAATATTGGGGGTATTATGTATCATTTTACCATTATATATTAATGTTTCAATAAATAATGTATCCTTATAGAAAAAGGATAGTCTCATTGAGAATATTGAAAATTAAAATGGTGATGGGTTGAAGATATTAAGTTTTATCCTCAAGGAGGCTTCAAACCAATCTTGTTAGGAGATGAATAAAATGAATTTTAGATAATTTTGGATGGGTATAAAAAATTAATAAGGGGTTCCAATTATGGAATTTTATTTATTATAGCGATACAATCACAATGATTATATCAACCCATATGAGTCATGAAATGTATGAGAAAAATGGAACAATAGATGATCAGCCAAAATGCATAATAATTTCCAAATGAGTTTTAAAATTGAACAGTAGTCCTAAAATTAATGTTCATCCATCATTTTATCATTTAATATAAAGGGATATAGAATTTATCAAAAGTGTGATATCCATTAATATTTCCTAGTGGCTTACTCATGAAGGGATAACATGAAGAATATTCTCATAAAATACTAACAAAAGAGGTTTTGAACATACAAGGGTATCTAGATAGAATATTAATTGGATAAATCTAGTGGGGATTCCTATTTATGTATTAAATTTTATTTATTCTCCCTATATTTTGGAATACACATCCAATTTTATGGAAAAACCTATAAGGATACATCCCATTTCTCTTCACGGTTCAAGAAAAATGTGTGGTGGTATGTGTTGCATTAGGAAACAGGATGTTTTCCACCACTAACTCTAAGAATAGGGTCCAAATTAATCATTAAATTTGTGATTAGGATAAATTCTATTGACCATGACAGTTTCTTATGTTGTTTGGTGGGTGTATTTTTTCAATAGAATGCATGATCAGAATATGGAAATATTGGTGTGTCCCAAAACCAAGATTTATGAATCTAGTGGTTTTGGTGAAGATTATAAAAATATAATTTTGAAAAGGGATAATTTGGAAAATGATGATGTGATATTTATGTTTATAATATTACGAAGGGGTATGTTTCGGTGGTGGTATTCCCTAGTATATGAGAACTATTGTGGGGTTCCATAATCATTATGTAACTACTGTTGTAAGCCCCAGTGGGTTGGTCTCTATGGTGGGTGGCCTTTAGGTGATAAAAAAAATATGATGGGAGGCTTGTGGTAAAGAACTACTGGGGTTTGATTCCTAGTTAAGGGAACCATGATGGTTGGTTACACTGTTTAATTATTTAAATCACTGTATACTAATAATATTTTATTCCATAATCTTATATAGAAAATGGGTACATAGTGGAGATTCTAGAGTACTTATAAAAGATTCCCAAAGATTCTCCCTCCCGCTCATATATAAGGGGGTAAAAAGTGTCCTTTTTTAATGATGGTCAATTTATAGGTAAAAATATAATAGATTGGGTAGTGTTAGTTGAGTGGGTAAGCGGTGTATGAAGTGGTGATGAATGATGTTGTCTTGGTGATATTTGGGGAATTGAGTGGTGTATGTATAGTGGTTGGAGGATACCATGGGAGACATAATCCAAATTACTAGAGGGTTCTATGGTAATGGAATTAGGATATGTTGTTAGTTTTTATGGAAATCACATTTATACCCCATTTTATTTTAATAGTTGCACAAACATATTCTCCTTATTAATGGGATTTGAGTGGATAGAAAAGGGTTCAATTCTAGGGTCATACCCTTTCATCTAGAATGATATTTTTGAAAATGATTCCATGTATTGTCTATTCTAGTTCTTGAGACAAGTTTCAATGGTTGTGCTTGGAAGGTCATATTATATATGTTATGCATGATATGTATTCCACACTATCCTCCCTGATAAATTCTTATGGTACATGCATATAATGTCTACTAAATCTAATATAAAAAAAATTCCTCTATTGGTGGAAAACAATATTTTCATTCTCCTTTTACCCTCGTTCCCATACTATTGTAAGGGGTGCACTAGAATTCCATTACCTGTTAAATATATCTTGAGCGAGGGGGAATAGTGAGTTCATTTTAGCTATGGGTCATTGGCTATGTCACATATATAAGGGGACCTTAGTGACTCCACATGACCGAGATGGCCTTCACGATGATAACAGGGTGAAAATTGAAATTGTTTCTAATTTCAACCATAATTACCTCACATTATCATTTTTGTATGGTTGGGGTACCAATTAAATTTTCATAATGTTATATATTAATTTTTTTATCAGCATATTTTGTTGCTTTTTGAAATTTCCATCTCTTTCAATGATATCTCAGATTCAACAAATACTATTCCAATTATTGAACTTGTTTAAAAGGATTTGATATAGTGTGATGTTAATCAAAAACCCTCTTTTCCATCATTATCATTGATAAAAAATTAACAACATCAAATTTACCTAATATCATATTTTTTCATTCATATCGGAACAAACTACAATTTAATGAAGATATTCTACACCATGAACCCATTATTCTATTCAAAACGATTATTGAGAAAATAAACATGTTTGAGGAGAATATTTCATAAATGGGTAGGTATATTAAACAACAAACTTGTTTATCATATATTATATTTAATAAAATACTATACCAGATTTAATATTTCCCATAATTGAATCCAAAATGACAAATCACACCTCTATATGACATTTTCCTATTGTTGGTTAGACCATGGTTTCAAATGATGAAATGTAAATTCAACCCAAGGGAGTATACAATGAAATGTTATTGTGGGACGTTTTGTGGGATACAAATGATGATTTTGAATCCTGTCTCAGTAGGGATGTTTTATATAAGGACATCTAGTTTTCCTAAGAATATTTTTATACAATTTTTTATTTTATCCCTTCCAATTTTATCGATTGGATTCCTGAAACCAACAACTTACCTCATACTCAATGTTTTGTGGAAATCATTTGGAGTGACAAATAAAATATCTACTCTCTATCAATCCTTGAGTACATTTTATGATGACATTGTCACCCCATGGGACTACATGCAGTAATATCTTATGAGTGTTACATTTAGTTGTAAATTTACATAGAATTCCCAAGATTATGACAAATAAAAATTGAAATACATATGCTGAAATAATTCATGATTCGTGGATGAGAAAAACTGGTTCCCTGGTAAAATATTATTATTACCTTCCACCAAAAAATATAAAACCATATCCTGAAAAGAGGGACACATAGAACATTTTAGATAGAACTCTCTTGGGTTTTGTATAATATGTTTGGATATGAAATTATAATAAATGTCACAATAGATACTTTGTTGAATCCAAAATTTGGGGAGAACAAGAACAACGGGAAAGCCTTATAGGATTCATCGTGAAGCTTGTTCACGGACCCCTCGCAGCTGCATGACTGGTGCAAAGCTTCCCCTCTATGAATGTGCCATAGAGCGAGAAAGCCAGATGATCCACGATCCCCTTTGACATTTTTGAGCCCGCAACAAAGAAAGGAGGCAGGAGGCGCCACGAGCCCCTTTGACGTTTGTGAAGCCTCCATGAAACATAAATGAGGGACGCTTCGATATTATGACCAAATTTAACATTTCCTTGCACCTATCGAGCTATGATTTGTGGATCATCTTTCCTACAAATATTGAGATACCCTCAAGACCAAAGGACAGGTCATTAGACCATTCTCCTTATTAGCGCTAAAATAGTGACGAAAATCATGCTCTAGGAACAATGATCTCATCAAGGTAGTTTCACATCAGAAACTGCCTCTCCCTTGGTTTCAATTCAGCCCTGCTTCAAAGAGGGATTCCCTTCGCAGACCCCATGGGCCTCTGTGAAGGACGGGATCACTAAGGGGACTCGAATTTCTGTGATGAACTTATTCTTCGCAATGTACCCTCCATGCACATGTGATCCACATGATAAGGCAGATTCACTGTGCATCTCAAAGAACATTGCTTCATAATGCTACACAGTGCATGGCACCCATTATTTGTGAATCACTACTCTGTGAATGCCTTTCCACTTCTTGAACCACCATCCATATTCCACTAGGCCCTACAACTAGGCTAGTCCACTTCACTTTGTGAAGCATAACCCTTCGCAAAGCCCCTACACTACATGGAGAACCAGAGATTCACGAGGCTTCTACCTATGAACTCCATTTCTCTGCAACTCGTTTACCCATGCGACAATCTAGGATTGCATGAAATAAGTTCATGATCCCTTGGGTGGTACTTCCTATTGTGTTGCATCACCTCATTCTTCTTTGTGTAGGCATGCTAAAAATTGTTACTTCTTCTCATATCCATTATAATGAAGATCCCTCAATGGATCACTCCATAACACCCCCTCACCATGGCATTATTGATGCCTTCTCTTCCTCAAGGGCAGGTAGGTATTAGTTATGTAGGTCCTAGGGGTGCAGAGTGAACACGCCTCATACAATATTTAGGATGTTAAACTACCAATAACCATCATCCTCAGCATAAGATGTTAAACTATGGCCTCTCCCTAAGAATTATACATGGGGTTCCCTGTCTCTGACATTGTCTATTCTCACTAGTCTTTACTGGAGTGAGATCATTCCTCACATATAATGGGATCCTCTTTATCGGGGAGATGTCTATCTGTATGTAAAGGGAAACCACCTTGGTGTAATCCCCTAGCCTTTCCTGTGGGAG
The DNA here is from genome assembly GCA_963277665.1 of Viscum album. Taxonomy (NCBI): domain Eukaryota; kingdom Viridiplantae; phylum Streptophyta; class Magnoliopsida; order Santalales; family Viscaceae; genus Viscum; species Viscum album. Next base: position 1,725,016,827 of record OY728119.1, on the reverse strand, counting down.
GCAGAATCCATGCTCCTCCCATTATCTTCTTGGCCAAAAGACTAAAGGGGGTGTACACCAGATACCTTATTTCATTGGTTCCATATCCCTCTCCATTTTGTCTCCATCGCTATCTGGCATCGACCTTATAGTAAGTCCCAATCTCCATCTTCCTGGGCCGCGGATCCAACATAATCCCTTGTATTCATTTTTGGTCAATAACTACAAGTTATCCTCACTCTATTTCCCACGGACGCACCTTTTTTTATGTGATCGTTAGGTCCTTGTTGCCTCTATTTCTCACTCCATGCATGATTCGTGTGGGCTTAGAGTATGCATCGACCATGACACCCTCTCGGGTGCTGCCTAGAGTGTAAGTCCCACACCATCCAGAACTATGTGGGCTTTGATCCGTTCCATGGAAATGTACATAGATAGTATCTATAAGGTTCAAGCCCAATATCCATTGGTCCCGACCATCATCATCTCAGTTCACCAAAACTCATCCTAAACATTGTGGACTTTGATCCTTTCCAAGTCAGGGTATGTAGGATGCCTCCCTGAGATTCATTACCAACACCCATTAGTCTCTACCATCATCACGTCGGTTCACCAAAACCCATAATGTAACTATGTGGACATTTATACTTGCCAAGGTAAGGAACATAGGAAGCATCTCTATGGTTCAATCCCAACACACATTGTTCCAGACCATCTACACGTCGGTTCACCAAAACCCATACTAAAACTATGTTCAGTTTGATCCCTGCCACAGAAAGGTATATTGGAAGCCTACATGAGGTTCAATCCCAACACCCTTTGGTCCCATCCACATTCACGCCGGTTCACCAAAACCCTTATTGGAACTACATGGACATTGATCTTTACCAAGGAAAGGTACGTAAGAATCCTCCTCGAGGTTCAAGCCCACCATCCATTGGTCCTGACCAACTTGACATCAGTTCACCAACCCATACTGAACTATATTGAATTTGATCTGTTCCAAGGCATGATATGTATGAAACCTATCTAAGGATAAGGCCCAAAAACCACCATTTTCGACCACCATAACATCATACCACCTTCGTCACGGATGAAGTTAAACTACGTGCCCCCTTTTCATCCTACCTAACATTAAACTGCACCCACCATCCCAAACTAAATGGTATTTCATCCTTGTCTTCTAGACATGGTACATATGTGTCCTCGATGAGGTTCAAAACCACCAGTGCTATGCTGTTGCACCCCATCCAGAGGTATGTGGTTAAAAACACCATCTAGTGGTATGTTTTTGTTCCCCCATAGAGCAATAAGCCTTTTCCCCACCATCTAGTGGTAAGCCGTTGCAAACCCCATCCAGAAGTAAACCATTGTGCCCGCATCAAGCGATAATCTGTTGAACCCTTATTGAATGGTAATCCTTTGTGAACCCATCAATTGTTAAGTGGTTTGCAACACAAACCTAACAGTAAAGACCAGTCGTCTCATCTTTTGGGACCCATATCGCTGGACAACCCCAGTGGTGTAAGGCCAACCTTGGGTTTCTAACCATGAGTAAGACCCATTATATCATCGGGTCAATATCTTCTATGCACACCCCAATCCTATACCCCATGTTGAACTATGTAGACATTTATTATCTACTACGGGGATATTTAGGAAGTCTCTTTGAGGCTTAATCCCAACATCATCATCGCCCATGAGTCAGCTCCATCTCATTCTCCATCCTCTTCACATAACCATCCATCATACATACTTATTCTTACTCAGGCCTACTTGTACTGGTGAGATCACATTATTTCACATCCATTATGAAATATTCCCTTAAGGGGTATAACACATTAGATCCTCTATAGTTAATGATATGATTAGTCTGATCCATCTCCAATAGACATTAAAATCGCTGCATACCCTGTGTTAAAAATTGAAATTTGAAGAAAAACCATAGATACATGCCTATGGAAAATAATTCCCCACATTGGTCATTGGATTCCTCGAGAATATGCACCCTCGAGAAGCCCTATAATAAGGGGAAGAAACCCAGACAGATTAGTGTTCTAGCATCCAGACATGCTAGTAATGTCCAACGTTACTAGGCCGAAGGATACTGCCCTTACCATACCCCTTTGAGTTTCCCAATAGAAACAGTGTAATTAATCAGTGTTTGTGAAGATATGGAACTTCAAAGAGTTTTATGAACAAAATCATAATCTATAAGAGAGTCTCGGACTAAGTGACTAGTTCTTAGGAGGAATCCACTAATGGAGGAACAAACATCCCATCATCCCGTTTTGATCATGGGAATACATCCCTGAATAAGCGCAGATGTTCCCGCATATGGAAAGCAATAATTCATAGCAATATCTAGCACATATCCATCATCATCCATGTCATACGGATTTGCACGCCCCGACGAAAGCATCATAAATAGTAATAGTGAACCTGGCGTAAATTTCTTCTCCTCAATGTGGAGAGTAGAAGTGTTTGAGACATCGGTGGACTACCGTGTCACCAGATCCAGTTATCTGGCCCGGGGTCCTGCCATGAAAATAGAGGTACTGATGTGAAACTAACCATAAGTTGGGGAAGTTAAACATTGGGCACCTTAGTCTGTGACGTTGTCAGCATGGGTCCTTCTTACCAGCTTTGAGAGATGGAATGGAACTAGGGCACTGGACGTTGATTTTTTTTATTTCAACACTAACGTCTTAATCTACCTACTTTCATGAACCATGTTGCTGCATTTGGAATCTGATCGCCACCCACCCACTGACACTAGGACTAGGGAAAATCCAATGTATAAAGCATGTGTGGCTCAACCACATCTGTGACAGCATCCACACCCTCTTATATTGGGAGCCCATGCCTCATCTCCCCTTCTGAATTTGTACAATGAATAGAGATATGCAGCCTCATATGATGATACAAGGAGGAGGTGATTATCCCAAATCAGGATATGGACTATAATGATTTAGAGTTGTTTGCACCTCATTTCCACTACCACCCCCAAGAGCCCCGTATGGAGCCACTACTCCCTAGCCCAATGTACAATCATTTCGAGATCCTCCCCCTGTAAGGTCTCGACAAGTCCCTCCCCTACGTTGATGAGGTAGGGGATGTCTTGGCCAGCCTAGCCAAGATCTCATTCATGGGGACCCCACCAAGTTCCCCCACTAGGCCTTTCTAATTCCACCACCTGGTCCCACAGGTTTAAGATCATGTAATTTAGGTACCTACACCACTGGCGTCGGTCCAGTTGACCTGATTCCAACGTCAGGCGCATGCCGACGAGGACGCCCACTAAGGGGCATCAGTGTTAGAAACTACTATTTCATGGGCCCCCACCAATGTATATCATCATCCCTCTATGTACACTGAGCAAGGGAATATATATACCAAGCTCGGATCGAGGCCCCAACTACCTCACGGGTAGGCCGGGTTGACTATCTCGGCCACCGGCGTAGGGAGCACCCGCAGTGGACCAACCCGTGGTAGCGACACCCAATATAGAGGTCCTCCCGGTAATACTACCATGGAGATCACATGCCCTACCCACTTACAATCTCTACATAGTGGTATTCCATGTGCTACAATCAATATGAACTAGGGTCCTCCTCACAGTAGTGACACTCAGCAGAGAATCCCATCCCATGCTCATTTCATCTGGTATGGGGTTGTTCCTCCTACTGCAAGTCACCGGTGTGGATAAATTACACATCCGATCAATCTCCAGCACGGGATCCTTCCCCATGTCTTTACAGAAACAAGTGAAGTTCCTACTTAACTCAAAAATCAGAGAGGTGAAGGTCAGCTTCACTTCATTGTAACCTAGCACGGAGGTCCTACCTATTTTTGGCTTGACTTATACGAGGGACCTCCACTCACAATCCCTTCTAGTGGAAGAATGAATCGAGTTCCCACCCATGCTGCTATCAGCTCTGGAGGAGGTCCAACTCAGTACAAAATTTTTTTAGGAGGTCCCCACCGCACATCATCGTGTTGAAAGGATGATCCTCCCCGTGTTCCCTTTGATATATTTCCATGAATTGCACACACCCGAGCTCACTAAGGCAGATGTCCTCCCCACCCAAGCACCAATGTGACTGAAGGACCTCCTCGTATTGGAAATATTCCCTTTCTGAAAAAACCATCCCATGGCAGGGAGGTGGGTCGTTGCTGCCATAAAAATAATATTGAGAGGCTTCAGACTGAGATTAAACTAGTTTTCTTCTCATATTCTAAGTCGGAATACGACTCAGTAATGAAACCCTCACCTAGATCCTCCGTGTGAAGGGCTGGGGAAGGAACAAGGTGCATCATCCTCATACTCCAAGAATGTGAGGTCTATCAGATTTTGGCCACGCTCCGCAGGTACGTTCAGATGGAAAAATATTATGAAACCCCGCCGGTTACGGTTGTGCAATCTCCACCATCATCACCAGATACACTCTCTACGTCGACTAGAGGTCACGTAGAGCTATTCTGGGGAAGAATGTAGGATGAACAATAATGTGGTCCACTACTTTCAACCATATTACCTACGCCAGAAAATGCATTCGTCAGCCCATCTTACTGTGATGTGGTGGCTATGTAACTACACTCTTAACAGGATAGCCCGAGATGTGGCGGTTTGTCAGCTCCCTCGCCATATTTCGCACCTATCAGCTAGCCATCTCAGCAGTCTACATCAATACCCTTACCGGTTACCCCAGCCACCTCTAGTAGATGACTGGGGAAATGAAGGGCCAGTACCTGAATCTATACCATGGATCTTGTGTGATATTCTCATAGTGAACCTTTTCCAAGATATGTTCTGGTCAATTACAGCGCCAAATTTTAGGGCACCAGAATCACGCACCCAGGAGGAGGTTGGATTCTTCTTCCAGACTTTCTGGGAAACCCATTTTTGTCTTTGACATCAACGAGTGGGATTTCCCAAGAATCTGGTTCATTTCTAAGATAGCGGACAACAATTTTGTTTGGTCGATTTAGCGGCACTCCCTGTGGAAAAGCACCCTGAGTCAGCAGGCCGCCATAAGACCCTCCCACAACGATGCATCAAAATCATTAAAGTTCTCAACAAGATAATAAAGGAGGATTCACCCCATGTCCAAATCTATGTTTAGGGGAAGTATGCGGCCCTCTATTTTAGTTCCATCTAGCGATGACCCAATTTTCCAGGAGACATAGAGGATATTCTTCTAGGAAAGGTCATGGTTAACAAAGTAGAACTATCAGAGGGAGAGAACGAGCTAGTTCTCCTTGATGGGAATTTACCCCCTATGGGTGTTCCACAACTATAGGATCCATTGGGATGGGTCACTTGCCAAAAAATAAATCTACTGGGTCCTATCGTTCCCACCAAGGAACTAGTCCTCATCCAGAATCCCACAATGGAAAAGGATATCCTTAGAGCTGTCAAACCCTCCGACCCATCTAGTTCATTGCAGAAGGCAGAAGAATATCTCAAGAAAACCACGTTGCATTAACAACTCTCTAAACACATGAAGATGGTCGACAAACTCAATTTTGAATGCGCTTTAGAGCAACGGTTGGACTACGGTGATCCTCTGCTAGGTTAGCTGGGGCAGACACAACTTCCCTTGGATAACTACCCCACGGGGAGCCTGAACATCCTACCAACACAAATAGGGTTGAGGCTAGAAATAATGTTAAAATAGTGTGGTATTAGAAACCAAATCCTATTAAACGATGTCATAATCCTCGGGACCCATCTCAGGTTCCCCCAACAACCCCACTGGTCTTTCCACCAGCCGCTCCATGAGCCGCTGGGCTTTCTTTGGATGTTGAATAACTTTCCAATGCATTGGTGGTCAAGGATCCTAGTAAAGAAAAGAATCCCCAACTATATAATCCAATGGAGGCAATCATCACCCACCTTGAATCATTAGAGACTCGACCAGTGGAAATCCAGCCCGATGGCAAGCCACATCCGGCATTGGTGGATGATATTCCAGAACCTCCTTTTTCAAAAATCCTACATTTCCCCCTTTAATGGAATAGTGGACTAGTCGCGGCACCTGTCCAACATTATCTCAACGTGTGGACCCATTTTAGGAACTCCAATGTAGTAGGAAGATTCCAAAATCTGATGATTCTTATAGGCATTGGGGGGCCTGATGTTCATTTGGTAAATCCAGATCCCTATCGGAATGGTAGCTCATTTGGAAAACCACTATAAGAAATTCCTCTAGTAGTTCAGTTCCACCACACAAGAATATGAGTATCACATACCAATTTAAGTGCAAGTAAAGACCTGATGAACATGTTGGAGACTTTTTCAGTTGATGGAAATGGCTCACGTACTCCCTTGACATGCCGCTGACTCAAAGATCAACTTTTGAAGATGTGGATAGGGAACGTCAAAACAGAAATGGTCCCCTCTCTGATCACCCATAACTACCCCCTGGGGGGGTTCCGATATTTCACTGATAAGGTACAATGCCTAGATGAAGCCTTATAGCAGGCTAAGCAGGCATGTCTGTTGCCTTCTGTAATCCCGATGAGATGGGCCGCCAAGGCCGAGCCCACCGTAGTTGCTCAAGTAGAGACCCCTAGAAAACAAGACTTGTTACCAGGGGAGTTTCCTCCAAAATAATTCAGATTCCCTCCACCTCATCCAGAGACTCTAGCCTAGCATCTACCACCTCAAAATTGGTAGGTTCCCCACACAATTCCCTTCCACTACCCAGGAGAGATAACCCAGATCCACCTCCTTGAAATGATCCTCTAGCACCTCATCAGGGTCGAGTTCTGAGGGCCCCCATCATAGATAAGAGGAACTGGACATAATTTTTCAATGACTCCTAGGACCCTGGTTACTTGTGTTGTGCCTTGGATGATGGGATTTTACATCTTTCTAGGTGCAGGAGGCCAGAAGAGGAAAATCTCATTGATCGCCATAATTACTGCCCCTATCAACGGATACTGGGGATCACCCTCAAGCATTGTTATGTATATAAAGACATGATTCAATACTTGGTGGATAACAACATATTCCGGTTAGGCCTAGCTTCGGCACAGGTCGAATGTGCCTTTGTGAGGCTAGATAGTAGAAGTGACAGCGAAGGTGAGTGGCATCTGGATTCTAACCATGGGTCCCAGAAGTACAAAGAAACGATGGCTCGTAAAGTAGTCACATGTTCTAATGGGGTTATCCATGCCAGTATAAATCAGCCAGAGCCTTTAGAAGCTACATCTACTTCTTCAACATCATTATCTCGGTTGTCCTCTGCTCAGAGGAGCAATCACCAACATCATAAGGGAATGAAAATTCCCACATCAATGCAATCTTTATATCATACTCTTGATTACTTCATTCCTTTAAGGATGATGATTCCTCCTATAATCCATCTTATAGTGGACTAATCTTCAAATGACAGTACAAAGTATGCCTCCTTTAATACCTTAGTGCTGGTAAACCCCTATATAATTCTTGATGATGATGAGCGACAAGAGGATCCTCCCAACATCTCCATCTGTCGTCAGTGTCGACAGATCTATGACTATATGGGATGTCAGAGTACCTTAGTCAGTACATCCGGCTAGGTTGTGCACATGACTGAAACCAGGAAGCAGGCCCAGTGTAGAGCTCAGCATACACACCATTTTTATTTAGTGACATCGTGTCATCCATCTCTGTCGTTCATGTTGTTAGATCCAGGAGATCCACCTCAACCCCTCTGTGACCAACCATACTTTGATAAAATCTTTTCATAGTCATCTTTCCCTTTTCTAATAGTCACTTTGAAGGCTTCAAATAGTAATAAGCAGGATATTTCAAGCACCAGTCAGATGTCGGCCCAGTCGGCGTGTCCCACCATACCTCATGTCATAGAGCAACCTCTTGTAAGTAGGAGTTAATTCCTGACATGGATGTTTGATGTTCTAAAACATCATGCTAGCATTCCTGTAAAGCTCTCCATCCATGATTCCATTCTCATATCATCATATGTGCATGAGGCCCTCACCGAGGCTTTAAGAAGCCCCCTCTAGTTTGAGATAGAGGTAGAAACTACAGATGCCTTTCACACGGAGGCGGTTTGTATGTTAGATGCATGTACATTATCTTATTCCCTAGAGAAGATGATGGATCTACCATACAGGGGAACATTATCCCACTTTACATTACTAGCCAGTTCAATGGAATGGAGGTTTGTCGCTGTCTTTTTGACATGGGCTCCAGATTCAACCTAATCCTTACTCAGACACTGCGAAAGGCAGGGTTTTCCAAGGAGGATCTGAGTCCCTCTAACCTAATAATACAAGGTTATATTAGGAAGGAACATACACTAGTAGTTAAGATCTATTTGAAGACCCAATTTAGTGGTCTAGTTTCCAACAAAGAGTTTATAGTGGTCTCCCAAGACAACGCCTACAATGCGTTGATGGGCAAGCCATGGCTCCACTTATATGTGGTGGTTCCCTCATTGTATCACTAGTGCCTCAATTACTCCCTAAATGGTTGATTTGGAATTCTCCATGGTGACATTTCTCCCTTTTCCTCTTGTGAATCAAACTATCTGGATGCCGAATATTACAAGTGAAAAGACAAGAGGATTCAGGCTAACGAGTATAGGCATGCCAGGACCGCGACTGACCCTTGTACAAATTTAGATGATTCCTACATCGTTATAATCTATAGTTTGGAGGCTACAACCTGGGAAATTGGAAAATGCTTCATTATTTCTGGAATGTGGGGCGGTATAAGTTCCCATGTCTATGCGATTCCGAAAGAACAACTCATACTCCTACACAAACCTTCCTCAGGTTATCCCAGAGCATCCTACTCCCATAAGGTAACAGAATTTCCACCAATGGAAATGGAAATACATCATACATTCTTGTTTCTCTGGGCTGGAAATAACCATCTCAATCTGAATCACCATTGTTTCTTAGATATATTCAATCGTGTCCCATTGGGTGGAAGACCATATGGTATTAGTCCATCATCGTTCATTTCTACAGTTTTCGTGGCCCAGCCCTGTCGGGATCTGTAAACTCAGAGAAAACTCCTCCCACCGTGGATCCCCCCCTCCATAAGCGAGGAAGAGGATTTAGATGATTCTCCCCCACCTTTGAAGAGTGTGTCTCTACCATGATCGATGAGTTGTTACAGGAGAACCTCAGTAATGAGGCAGACTTGAAACCACCATTGATCAGTGCTGATCTACCCCTTGAGGAGAAACATCAGTATATAGGCATCCTTAAACAACACCGTGATGTATTCTCCTAGATTTATGATGAGATACCCATACTAGAACCTCAGGTATCCGTCCACCGCTTCGATCTCCCAGGAAATCATCGTGAAATCAAGAAGCCTCCAAGAAAGATGCACCCTTCTCACTATGACTTGTTTGAGGAAGAAGTTGATAATATCACCAGATCCAATTTCATTAAGTAGGTCTAGTACCCCATGTTTCTGGCCAAAAAAAGCTAGTTAGGATGAAATAATGATAGATCAGAGTCTACATCGACTTCTAGGAACTCAATCGTCACTTTCCAAAGGATGGTTTTCCCCTTCCTGGGATGGAATTCTTGATTAATGCTACCGATGGGTTCCAAGCCTTCTCTATCATGGATGGGTACTTTGGGTATAACCAGATCCCAATGGCCCTAATGGATGGGGAGTCTATAGCCTTCATGGCCCCACGAGGTACTTTCTATTACCAATTCATGCCATTCTGTTTAAAAATGAAGGTGCCTCCTATCAGCATGCTATGCATCACATATTTACACCAATCCTTGGAACATTGAAGGAATGTTACACGTATGATATGGTGGAAAAATCCTGCCACATTCAGGACCTTATCAATGACCTTGAGAAAGTGTTTGACATCATATTATCCAGTCACCTAATATGAACCCATTGACGTGTGCCTTCAGGGTCACCATTGTAATTTTTCTCAGCAACTTTGTAAGATACAGGGGCATTGAGATTGACATAGAGAAGACTAAGGCCATTATCCAATTGTCTTCTATGGGCAAAATTCCATAACATCATGGTTTCCAAGCCAACTTATCCTATACACGCAAATTCGTCATGAATTTGGCTGGAATGTGTATGCCCTTTTCTCTACTCATGAGGAAAGGCATTGTTTATGAGTGGGAGGAAGATTTCAAGATTGCTTTGAAGGAAATCAAGACGTTTCTACTGCACCCTCTGATATTAATTCCAACCATCTCTAGAAAGTCATGGGTCCTTTATGTGGCCACCCTCGTGTGATCCCTCGGTGCCCTTCTCTCCAAGTAGATCAACGAGAGAATGAAGAATAGCCTCTTCCACATCAGCTTCATGCTCATCGATACAGAGAACAGATAATACCATATCAAGAAAATATGCCTGGTACTAGTATTCACTATATAGAAATTACTACATTACTTGTAGAACTATGAGGTAAAGTTGGTGTCCCAAGAAGATCCTCAGAAGTACAACCTAAACTGCCCCATGTTGACAGGCCATCTAGCTCGGTGGGAAGTGATTCTCTAGCAACTCAACATCAGGTATGTCCCTTATACGGAAATTAAGGGAGAAGCATTGGTACACTTCCTTACTACTCATCCATCCCCTGCGGTCTAGTCTATGGACCTTGATTTTTCATATGAGGAAATCCTATCATTAGACCGTGACATCCTGTGTTGGAAAATTCCCTTCGATAGTGCTTCTCAGCACCCCACTGGGAGAAGGATCAATGACCAAAAACTGAAAATAGTAGTTTTGGGTATTTCCTTCATTAACCTAGCACAATCCATTTTTCTGTATTCATTCATGTTGTCAGAAGGCTACACACACAATGAGGTGGAGTATCTGGCTCTCATTACTGGCCTCGAGCTGGCCCTCGAGATTGATGTGCCCCATTTTCATGTGAAAGGGGTCTCCGAACTAGTCATAAAGAAGATCAACAGTGACTATTTCATCAAAAAGACAGAGCTTGTACCATTATTGGAATTCACTCCATTTCTAATAGACCAGTTCCCATCTTGTCCAGAAGTCACTCCTGTCCCTCTATCTCAGAACGGTCAAGCTGATGCCCTATCTAGCCTAGCTGCCTCACTTTCAGAGCCTGAACAGGATGATCTGATTACCCACATGTCACAACATAGAGTTGTTTCTCTCTTTACTCCAAATGATGAGGGAAGACCATAGGTAATCCACCTTGCCACTTGAACCTCCATGTCAGGACCCCTAGATGCTGTGATTGACGCGAATCTTGACTAGTGAACTTCCTTTTTCGAGTACCTCTACAAAAGTAGTCTCCCTGTAGATCGAGCTCATAGTGATCGAATCTGACGCCGTGAATTATATTTTACCCTCCATGATAGTACTGGTCATGAAAAGATTCTCTACAAGTGTGGTTTTTTGGGTTTCTCCTCCATTTCATTCAAGGATTCGAGATTTTCCAAGTCATGTAGGAGGTTCATACTGGTTCCTGTAGGGCTCATTAGATAGTGAAAAAACTATTTCACTAGATCCAGATACTGGGATACATTTTTCCATCAATGATCCATGACAACATTATGTTTTCCCAAATCTGTCATGTGTGCCACATTCATGCTAATTTTATGCATTATCTGCTGGAGCCTCTCCAATCCACCATATACTCTTATCCATTTGTAGTGTGTGGAATCGATATCATGCAACCATATCCACTAGTGTCAGCTCACCAGTGAAGGTTCATCCTGACCCCTATAGATTTATTCTATATAAGGGTTGAGGAAATTCCTCTCAAGGATGTCATGGCCCATTCCATTGTTGGCTTTGTGAGCTCCAACATCATCTATTGATTTGGAGTCCCTCACACCATCCTCACCGATAATGACATGAACATCTATGAAACATTGATGAAGAAACTATATGCTAAGTACATTATCTGTTCTAACCATTCCTCTTGTAATCATGTGCAAGAAACTGGAAATATTGAGGCATTAAATAAAACCCTGTCTAAAATTTTACAGAAAATGGTTGGTCGGAACAATTGGAGTAGTCCAGACAAGCTCACTAATGCCCTCTTTTAATATCATATGATGAATCGTAATTCCACCCAAGTGACCCCATATTCTCCACTTTAGCTAATAGAGGCTATCTTGCCCATCAAGATTCAGTTTCACTCATTGCGCACCACTATCTATCATCATAAAGCACCAGATAAAGTAGTTGAAACCTGTATGGCTGAGTTCGATGTGCTCGAAGAGAATAGGCATTGTTCCCTGCATAGTTTGGAAAGGCATCAAAACAAGATAGCTAGATATTTCAACATGAATGTTCACATCCTCTACTTTCTACAAGGAAACTTGGTGTTGGACCTGAGAACACCAATCATACCTAGCAGGAAACTAGCCAAGTTGGAACCAAAATGGGAAGGATCTTACATAATACACAAGTTTTACACCAATAATGCTTACTCCCTTGTTACAATTAATGGTGAGAATCTAAATACCCCACAAATTCTATAATCATCAAGAAATACTTTTCCTGAGTCAGATGGTCTCATATAACCATAAATTGTATGGTCATACACAACCCCAAACTACATTTTGGTCCCACAGGGCCTTAAATTATGCGGCCCTACATGTTCCTAATGTGCACTATGGTCCAACATAATATTAAATTGTGTGGTATTGCAAGACCACAAATGGAATTCTAGTCCTACATGACCCAAAACAGCTGGGTCCAGCGTGACCATAATCTCTCTAGTCCTACATGACCATGAACTGTAAAAATTATGACATGAAGTTTAACATTATGTCATCTTGAGTGACATTAAATTGTATGACGTCCCGCATGATGCAAAACTGTATGTCATCCCGCATGCCATTAAAGTGTATTTCGTCCAACACGATGCAAAACTGTATGTCGTCCCACATGATGTAAAACAGTATGTCGTCCCGCATGATGCAAAACTGTATGTCATCTCACATAAAATTAAATTTTCTATCACCCTGTGTGATGTTAAACCACATGAACTATATACAGGTGGATTCCCATCCTCATGGGATTCATAGGAACGCTCAGACTCGTCGTCTTTAGTCCACCCCCAGTGTCCTCTTTGACTATCCCCTGGGTATTTTTCTCTGGGAGGATCCCACATTGTTTCATATAATCTTCTTTGGAACCACTCATGTCATGATTATGATGATTGCACCGCGTGCCCTCCCTGGTTCCTCTCTCCTCTCATGTCCCTACCACATGACGTTATACTACATGGCCTTCATAACTACATATGGCTTGATTTCCATCATTATGGGATACATAAGAACACCAAGATATTTTGTCTATAGGACCTTCCCCAAACTTTGGGACCTCCCATTGGGTTGAATCTTATGGTGTGGTACCAAATTTTTCCCTCATCCACGTCAAGTTCATCATGACTATAATGGGTATCCCTCCTTCATGAAGATCCCCACCTCTTCTATTTTCCATCTTGACATAACATTTCATGTTCACATTTATGCTTCACAGACTTCTTCATCTAGGCTTTCATTATCTTTCACATCCAAAGGGACGCCCAAATGGCATGGAAGCTCGACCCAAAGGATCTCCTTCTATTACAGGCCAACGTGCTTCAGGGTTTTGAACAAAAAATTGATAAAAATATAGAGATGCGAATACGGCATGTGGTTTATAATCATTTGTTGTTCCCATTTCAGGTTACAATGGTGTGGATGTTTCCATTATAATTTGGTCATAAAATTTCCTTTTTCATTGTTATCACCCCCATATGTCCCAAACTGGAGTGTAGTTGCTCATTCTACCCTGCTGTCTCTTCATGCTTCGGCCTACCTCAGGCAAGAGTGTGATTCCAGCCGTCGGACCCTTATGTGACTGGGAGAGCCTAGTCCTACTTCTTGTTTCCCACACTAAGCATTTCTTACGTGGTCTTAGGAGACAAGGTAAGGAAATACCCACATGAGAGGTCATTTGGATATAGTGGGCCGGGACACCAAACCTTAGGTCCCTCAACCCTTTCAGTTGACTAGACCGAGTTCACTTTTATAATTGTGTATGGTGGTATAGACTCACTTTCTGATTCATGTCAGGCTATTTTACCACCCTACACATCCCCACTTTGGGACATACCTCAGTTTATCATCCCTTTCGCTAGCACAAGTCCTACCATGAATCGTGAGCCCCATCATTTTCGTTTCCATCATCTTCTATATCCAAAAGGGCCCCCAAATGGCATGGAAGCTCGTTCCAAGGGCTCTCTTACCATTATAGGCTAACTCTATCAATTATTACGAGTGGAAAATCGATACAAGTCCCATTTTTCAAATATGGTCAATAGTTGATGCTCAATTATTTTTCCCAAATGTCGCTCACATAGTGTTAGATACTATGTTGCGAACCTGGTCAACTTTTGTCCTTTATCATCATTGCTTCTTTGTGGTCTTCCATAGGCATGATTATTCACCCTATCTACTTAGTGGTCCCATGAACATGACATTAAATAAGGAATCTACTGTTTGATCTCTATGAACATAAACTAAGATCATCATTGTCCTCACTGCAATATATAAACCTGTATGATGGTTATGACATTCTATCTGTGGCCCAACATCAGGTCCCTCGGCCTTCTCCAGCCCCTGGTCCATGTTCTCACATGGGATTACATGTTGTGGTATGGGATTATCTCTTCATTCATGTCGGATTACACATTGTGTCATACACATCCCTCATTAGGTTATCATTCCCATATTTGTGACGCTACTGCATGATGACAAGCTACATATCATCCTAATCAAAACTACATATTTCTTGATTTCCATCCTTATGGGTTATGTAGGACCTCCTAAATGTCTAGTCTTTGTGTCCATCCCCATATCTTAGAAACCTCCCTATCATCTTGGCCCCTTGACCTATGTTCTTCCAGGAGATGTGTATACAGTGTGGTATAGGCACATGTCCTTATTCACTTCATGTTTATAAAAAAACACACCACATACCTCTCTCTCTTGAGTGACCTTATCTCACATTCCATACATTTATCTTGTCGAGTTAGTTGTTTTTATGTTGGGTCCCTTGGCCCACTTTAGTTATTCACTAATGTGCCCGAAAGTGGTATGGTTTAGAGCCCAGAATTTCATATATGACCTGCACATGATTTCACCCATTTTCCAAGCTTTTTACTTCCCTTCATTTGGGATTCCATTAACTTTCACATCCGAAGGGACTCTTAAATGGAATGGATTCCCATCCCATTGGCTCTCCTACCATTACATGACAACGTCCAGGAGGATTTCAAATAAGAAATTGATACAACTCCTGTGTTGCGAATATGGTCAGCTGTTGATGCTCATTTGTTGTTCCCATTTTAGGTAAAATGATATAGTTACTGTGTTTTGAACATTTTCAATAGTCATCATCCATCATCACGCCATCCCCCATAAATCCTTAAATGTCAGTTACATGATTCAAATCATTTTCCACCCTACCTTGTCCATGTGGAATTTCGGCACTCTTGGTAGTATCCCTCGGTGTGTATTTTTACAATAGGAGGACAAAGCCGCAGTGATCCGTCGTTTGGGGATCTGGACAGACTCCCCCTTTATACACATCCCCTGTGTTCCAAGGATTCCTTCCACCCTTGTTTCCCTCACAGAGTCTGACTCAAGCGGGCTTAGATATTGGATCTAGATCGATGCCTACTTGGAATAGTTTCGATTCTCCACGATCTGAGCTCTATGACCTTAATCTAAGATCTCTTTATATATCCACTCTTTTTAACAAATTATGGCTTGATTCCCATCCTTATAGGATACGTAGGAATTCCTAGACATCTCATCTTTGGGTCCAACATGAGTTCCACTAATTTAACTTTTCTGTTGTGCCTTTTTGGCCCCTACTCTAATAGGAATACATGGCATGACTTGTGTGGAATTATGCCTTCATTCACATCAGGTTTATAATAGCTTCACCGCATACTCCCATTAAAGGATTCAGTCCCTCTTAGCTCCTATCTCGCATGACATTAAACTCTATGTCACCTCACATGATGTTAAATAGTATGTTGTCCTACATGTTGTTAAACTATACTTTCTAGAACTATGTATGTCTTGATTCCCATCCTCATGGGATATGTAAGAATAGCCATAAAACTAGTATTTGGGTCCATCTCAACTGAGATCTAGTCTCTCCTACCCCATATTATCTAACCTTCTAAGACCAAGGTTTCATTCTTGTAATCACGTGTGGTTTGATGTGGGCCTCATCCTTGTTCACTTCGGGTATGCTTTATCATGACGTACACATTCCCTCATGAACCTTAGCTCTCTTGTATATATCGGATTCATATGAATCAAAACAATGATGCCTATCCCCACTTGACATTAAATTTTTATGTCTATACTGCACGATGTTATAGTGCATGGTTAGTCCCATCACATGACCCTAAAATGTTACATTATCATCTTGGTCGCATGACGAAAAATGGAACTGCCTCATGGTGTCCTCACTCAAGGGGACATCATGTTTGGTATCGGTCAACCACCATACCATTTTTCAATTTTTGATTATGGCATGATTCTTTTGGAGATTCATGGAATTTCTATCCTAGGTTTGTCACATCACAAAAAAATAAATTCATCCTAAAGGAAAAAAATATCGATAATATGCTGCTACTTTTGGTTCAAAGTCTAGACCCGAACAAACTTATTATCTTTGGGACTGGTGTCTTACCATGCCACCCTTAGAACTATGTATGTCCTGATTCCCAAACTCATGGGGTTTATAGGAAATCCCGAACATATTGCCTCAGGCTCAGCCTAAAATTCACTTTTGGTCCCCTGATCTAGAAGTTTACCCGGGAGCACATTGTGGTGGTACAAACTCTTATAATATTCATTCATGTAAGGATGAGTAATTATTTCACCACGTGCCTCCCTTCTTCAGTTCCATTGTTGTCTAAGAACTATGACCATAAACCAAGACCACTCTGTGTCCTTGCTACAAGATGTTAAACTGCACAACATCTCTTTGAACTACATACAACTTCATTCCCATCAATGTAGGATACGTAGGAACGCCTAGACATATTGTATCCATGTCCATCCCTAGTAATCTGATATTCATTTACCCTCTCATTCATCCCCTAGGCCCCAACCTTTTATGGAGCATGCGGTGTGGTGAGTACCTCATGGTTTTTCATTCATGTCTGGTTTTCCAATAGCCTCACAATGTGCCTCCCATGTATTTTTCAACCAGGTTCGAGTTCTATGATAATAAACTAAAATATCCCACGGGAATAACGTGTCATGTTTGGCCACATCATCACCCTATACATAGTCCATTAAATCAATCCCCATTAATTTTCCATCCTACATCCACTATGTTTGAAGCGTGCAACCTCGTAACCCTTGTTCTAGGAAATGGACCTATCTCATTTTATCTGATATGACTTTTTTTTCATACTTAGAGGCATAGTGATAAAAATTATGATGTATTGAATTTTCACTGGGACATTCCCTCGTTTCATGTCTAAGCTTCGTGAGTCTGTTATTTAGATCCTCATCCTCTTCCATGTCTGAATGGGCCCCCATTATGACTTGGTGTCATGCCACATTGGCTTACCTCCCATCTTGGGACAATGACTTAGAGGACCCTGAATGACATTTGTGACATGTACCGTGTTACGAACATGGTCATCAGTCAACCATCACTCATCTGTACCCATTCTAGGATAATGACAAATAGATACTATGTTTTTAATATGGTCAAAATTTATCTCCTATCATCACTCCAGCATCATTATGGTACAGATCTCGAGTATCATGATTCACATATTTTCACTTCCTTAGGATCAAGTGGAATTCCAACATTCTCAGATTTACCTATTTGCACATATAGGTGCATCGAGCGTGACTGAAGTGGACATAGTAGTTTTGGAAGGATGTCTATTGGTGCATCCATTCCACACATTCCATTAATCTTCCTACATGACCATAAACTGCACTCCAGAACAACATTTGGCTTGATTCCCATCCTAATAGGGTACATAGGAATGCTCAAGCACGTTGCCTCAGAACCATCCTAGCATTCACTTTTGGTCCTTTGAACAAAAAAAATTCATCCAGGGATACATGGTGTATTGTGCACTTCTTATGTCCGCATTCACATCATGTTTATGACCACCACATCATGTTCTCACTTCGTATGATCTCCCCTTTTATTCCTCGTTCTATCATATTATGTTAAAATGCACAAGTCCATATGTCCTCAATGCATGACTCAAAACTACAGTTCTACCCAAAACAAGTTCAGGATGTCCCATGTTAATCATGTGATGCACCAAATACTTTGCTATAGAATATTTCCCATATCAGTGTTGTCCTCCGTCCATGTCGTACTTAAGAACAATGTTTTGCTAGATTCTCATCCTTATGCGATACGTAGTGATTCCGAGGCATTTCACCATGGGCCCAGCCATAGTGTTGTTGACCCTTCTGGCACCTCTACCTCATTCTTAGTGCAGGCTGTATAACCTTTAATCTATGTGAATCGTCCACACCATACGACATTTAAACTACGCTCATATCATCCATACATGTATGAAATTTAACCATATACCATTCCATGTCCTTACCATTGAGGTCCTACTCGTAAGTATGTTTGATCATTGATCAGACAGATACACCCACCTAATGTGTTTCCACCATGAAGGTGTGATTTTATGTGTGTTGAAATCCATTCGAACAACCCAACACTCCACACTCCATGCATTGTGTTCCCTTTATTTGGATCATCACCCGTTTTCACATCTAAAAGAACCCCCTAATAGTATAGATGATTGGCCTATGGCACGCCTACTATCCTGGGCCAATGTTCAGGAAGGCCAATTGATGAAATTTTGAGTCAGGCCCCATGTTTCGAATATGGTCAATGTATAGCCCTTGTTTTTATCTCCATTTCAGGCTAATTCAATAAGGGTATTAAATTTTAAACGCGGTCAGCTATTATCCTAAATTACCACCCCCACACTGTGTTCCAAATATGTGGTATTGTGATTCACACATTCCACTCCCTTATGTTTGGGTTGATTTCAAACACCACTGGAATTACCCTGCTCATGCACTAGAGTGTAGTGGGAGGATGACATGTCAATTGTTCGGAGGCCTTTGTCCTCCAGTTAGGCATCTCCCTTTCTTCTCATAAATCCAGACTGGTTACTCAATTCCCGGATTCAAGAGGCCTAGTTTTTACTCTTCTATTCAGATGGAATGACAAGGTGGCCATCCCTTGTTTCACACATCAGACCCGACCCACGTGATATTGGGGACTAATCGTTGGATGTTCCAGGAATATAACGGAAGTGCGGAAGACCAAAAAATGAATAAATGAACTCATTCATGCCTTTAGAATGAATAATTAAAACATGTAGACGCATTCAAAAGTTACATGCATCATAGTACCGGAGGACCAACCCCTCCCATGGATGTGTTGACCACATCCAAAGTCTGTTCCAGCTCCATCGGCCCAAGGCATGTGGTGTCTAGGATTCACTATCACATGTTATGTTCTTGCTCTTCCAAGGAATTGATGGGGTGCAGCTCATTAGATGCTATCGGGGTTCAATCCTCGTTGGTTCGGATAATGGTCATTTCCTCATAGGATTTCCTTATGATCTATTCGGTCTCCGCCAGCTGGGCCATTAGACGCGATATAATCTCCAACTTCACATTGAAGGAAGTAGAATGTTTATCATCCCATATATATAGCTTTTGAATATCGTTTTCAGCCACCTGGAGATTTTTTATTTTCACTGCTTTTCTCTACTTCCAAACCCAACCCAAGGCCACTGTCATACTCTCAGATATTCTTCACCATGAGATCTGGGAGGAGCATGTAGGGACGGTGGGCATCCACTCCCCCAATGCATAGTTCGCGTAGTCATGAATGAAGTCACTTCATCTAGTTTATCCATTGTTCTTGAGGGGTGTCATCGATAAAGCACTTGATCATATTCATTGACTGGTGGTAGAATATCTTGGTGTCCCCTATATCAGAGGTTGTCTTTTCATAGTACGCATGGTTGGCAAGTTCATACGTGGGGAACAACATCAAGAACTCATCTGCATAGTCTGCATCTATTGTCTGGTCAGGTATGGAAGGACCCACACTATCTGATTGATCTTCATCATCAGATCCCACCTCAATAATTTCATGCTTAGCCCAGATAGCAGTCCCACCAGTGATAGGGAGCATCACATCTTGGTCGGTCTGAATATCTGCTTCCATGACCACTAGAATTCCCCTGGGAAAGGAACTGATGGGAGTACCAACCAGCCTTGCCAAGGAAGCCCATTACATTTGAAGAACAATAAATACCATGAAGTTCAAAAATATCAGTAAACCTGATCAATGGATAGATGTCTTGAATATATTTCAAGGGGACTTATAGAGATCAAATTAGTAGTCTACCACTTGGGTTGTAGACATTCATACCCCGAGATGTGGCCCTCTGTATATTGTAGGGATGACTGAAGACTTCGAGAAAACCACCTCGGGTGTCCTGGCCTTACAAAATGCAGAAATCACTATACCTACGGGAGAAGATCCCAAAGTCCCCACTTCATTATCCATTGAGGGGAAAGAACAGGTTTTACATATGTGGCCCTCATACATAGTTAAATTATTCCTGAGGGTCCCAATGTTACCAGGAAGCATATCCAATGGAAGTGACTCTAGATTTTACCTCGAGAGACTCTTTAAGAACTTTATGTTCATAGCCCAATATGCCAACTTCAATATCCTCCAAAGGGCTCCCATTACCATCCTCCTCCCCAAGGAGGACACATAAAATTTATTCTCGAAAAGGAAACACTCCACCAGTTTTAAAGCTGACAACTATTGAGGGGTTGTATGATCCAGAAACACCTTTACACGATCAATCATTGGACATAGGGCACCATGGGAGTGCATGAAGTCCTCCAACTCTACCAGGTATTACTCTGCCTCCTCTTGGTATACTGCAAAACAGGACCTAATGGTGCCTATCCTCGGAAAATCCATCTCGAGATGGTTCAAGTGTTTCCACATCTCAAATGGGTCAAGGAATTTCCTACTGATATCGAAGATTTCCTAGGCCTTCAGGAAGACTACATTCTCCAGCATGTCTATATGTTGTTGCCGCTTCCTCAGAGCCTAGGTAGATATTCTGTGAAATTTTCTTTGTTTCCACGCCTCTAGATAACTCTTCTCCTATGGGACCACCTTGTCCGCTGCGGCTGTTGGATCTATTTCTGAATCCTCCCCCTCAACAGGTGTGGGCCTCACCACCACTGTAGCCCCACCACTGTGGGATGTCCTTCCCACCGTCCAACCCTAGCCTCAAGGTTGGAGAGGCACACCATCACCAACCCGAATGGTTGGATGCTTCAACATATCTCCTGGGTAACCCGCCTCCCTACTTTTGGCGTACACCTTCACCAACACGAAGATGGTTGTGGGCGGAGGTAGCTCATTTTGCATCTTCCCATCTTACCATGGGAACACGAGCCAAATATGACTCATCACGCATGGGTGATCATTATAGAACACCGATAATTAGACTTGCAGGGTCAACTGCTGCATACCACACAATTTCCTTGCATATCGGTGTGGGGTGTATGGTTTACAGAGGGACTCACAGTCCACCTGCACCACCAAGACTCCACCCTGAAATGTTATAAGATACGACCATTGCTCCATCGTTCCTTGGACATAATCAGTGAATACACCCATTGAAAATGGGAATGGGTGAAAATTGAATGCCTCTACCTTTCAGAACTGGTTTAGTACCGCCTGCACCTTTATCTTGTTCGTAATGCTCCTTGCCGCATTCAGAATCGTTGGGTGAAAATTCGATTCTGGAGGGGATATCGGGTTTGGGTACTCATAGGTGACTATGAAATATGCGTATATATTACCATACAAGAGGTATAATGGCCTACATATTCTTTGTGTATTCTTCCCTTCGCTGATGTTCCACCACATCACATACAGCTTGGTGAGCATCAAGATCCCGGGGTTCACCCACCCTCATATCACAAGCATGGACACCATGATAAATGTTCTTGGTCGCGTGACCATGTTTTTATCTTTCAACGGTATGATCCAACCACAAATGAGTGATGTAATGAATGAATCAAACCTGAATATTGGTTGCTACTCGGTGATGGAGCTGAATCCTGAGGTTTTCCACTGGTTGTCCTATAAGAGCCACTAGTACGAGTGCTCCTTGCCTCGTTGGCCCCCCATTTGGCAAGTTCAAGGCCTCATTGGAAACTACATATCTTCCGGAATGATCTAGAACTTCTTGAACCACCATTTCTAGTGGAAATCTCACACCGACTTCTTGTCCTCTCCTGGTACTATGTTCATCAATGCCATCAATAGCGGTGGAATTTTCTTCAGATCCTCCCACGTACCCGTAACAGGGAGGAACTCATCATACCAATCCCCAAGTATCAGGACCCTCGAGATCTGATGCATATCCCATCATCTAATGACAACCTATCAGTGGTGAAAATGGATGGTATTGGTCCCAGATTACCATATTCTTAGCAACACCAGCATCAGGAGCTTTGGATGATATATGTGGAATTTGGAGGCCCAAGCCGCTTCACCCATGCCCACTCTTCTCAGCACTGCCCTAAATTTCTCACACAAGGAATATAACTAGTATGAACAAGACTAATTTTCTATGAATGTTCCTCCCTAGTACATATCCCACTCATCATACCCCCCTTTCCCTGGTTCCTCAGATCTTCCATCATGATGGTGTGGAACAGAGGGGAGGATGTCTCTAATTATAGTTTCTTCCCATAAAAATTGTTCAGATTATTGTACAGATAGTCAGCATCGACAAGGGTGAAGCCCTCCCAAGCTTTTCCATCAGCCTCCCTGAACCACAGGCGCATGCATAACGTTCTCCAAAATCAGTGAGTGGTTTCATCCCTACTTGTTTTAGGGATAAAGATGTCATCCCTCAGTCCAAAGCCATATAATGGTATCCTCATATACATTGGACATTATTTCTGTATTTCCGATAGTAGTTCCTCTAGTGAGATATAGTTATGATTTCTCTACACAAAATCTCCTTTAATTGATCTATCCACAATATCCTCCCTCTAGGTAACATCCACAAGGACCCCCTGCCAGCCTCTCAGTGAGCCATTTAGTTTTTTATTTTGAGAATCTTTTTTTGTCCTGGATCATGGATATCTTTCGCGGAGCATATTCATAGAGTTCATTCATGAAGAATATTTGTGGAACCCTACCCTATACTTTAGATAGAAGCTGTAGAGCACACTGTCACGATTTTAGAAAACTCGATGTGTGTCGCAATGATGAAGTCATATTTTGCATAGAGAAATCACATAGTACGTGGAGAATCACTAGTCGAGAGTACTAAAATCCAAAATCATTGAGATGATAAGGGAAAAATGAGAGGTAAAAATACCCTATTTTTAGGAGAGGACCCCCGGTGCTTCATGGTGTGTCTAACCAAAGCATGCTTCGTGTCATGTATGACTGAATCAAGCTTCACGGCGGGCTCAACCCATACATCACCCCACCACATCGTGAGCCTCAATTGTGAGTTAACTTCACAATGCGCTGGGGAATTTTGGTGATTGACTCTTATACATGTACTCTCATTGTCATCAGCTCCCAGTCTGAGGGGGGGGGGGGGTTTGGTCTAAAAATTTGGGATGAACAAGAAGAAACATAAATCATTAAGGGCTGCCTCACCATGCTTGTTCGCGGAGCCCTCGCAGCCCCACTTATGGTTCAAAGCTTCCCCTCTGCAATGGCGCCACAAATAAAGAAGATGGGAGGCTCCACAAGCCCCTTTGAAGATTGCAAACCTGCCGCGGAGAAAGTAGGATAGAGGCTTCGTGATCCTGTTTTACATTTTCAAGCCTACTCCTGAGGAAGGAGGCGGGAGGCTTTATGATTATGAAAAAAATTCTACTTTTCATCACACCCAGTGTTATCTACTTCACATAAACTATTAATTATAAATACTAGGCTCCCCTTGAGCCCAAAGTATGGATCCTACCGCATTTTACCTTCTTAGATCTCAAATCCTGAAGCAAATTCTTATCTGTACACCACGTTCTCTTCAAGGTATTGTAGCATCGTGAAGTCCCTCTCCCTTGTTTTGAATTACGCCCCTCTACAAAGAGGGATGCCCTTTGTGGAGCCCACGGGACTCCGAGAAGGAAGGGGTTCTCCATGGTGACTCAAATATTCAAGGATCATTTATTCTTTGCAATGTACCCTTCATGCACACTTAATCTACACGATAAGGCAGGGTCATTGTCCTTCACGAAGCTCATTTCTAGATAATGCTATGATTTGCAGGGCAGCCTTGCTTCATGAAGCTCTGCTCCACAAATGCCTTTATACTTCTCAAAGAACCTCCCATAAGCACCTATTCCCTACAGCTCGGCTAGACCAATACTCTTCGTGAAGCTTACCAATTCACGAACCCCTCCACTACATGGAAAACTACAGCTTCACGATGCTTCGACCTATGAACCCCTTTGCTTCGCAACTCCATTTCCCCTGTGACCCTCCATGTTTCCATGATGTAATTTCCTGATCCCTTGGGTGGTACTTTAGTTTGTGTTTCTTTGCCTCATGCCTCTTCTCATAGGCACGTTAACAACTATTGATTCTTCAGAAATCCAAAATAACATGAACCCATAAATAGGTCACCCCAGAACACTCCCTCGCCACAACATTTTTGGTGCCTTACCTTCATCAAGGGTGGGTGTGTATTAGTTATGTAATTCCTAGGGGTGTGGAGTGAACCCATATTTTCCATGTTGTAGGATGTTAAACTGTCATACACTATCATCCTTATCACATGATGTTAACATGTGGCCTCTCCCGGTGTATTATACATGGGGTGCCTTGTCTCAGACATTATCTATGACCAATGGTCTCTACGAGAGTGATATCATTCCTCACATAGAATGAGGTCCTATTTATCCGAGCGGTGTCTGTCTGTGGGGAAAGGGAAATCACCTTGGTGTAAGCTCCTAGCCTATTTTGTGGGAGGTAACATCCCTACTCCTATTATCTTCTTTCTGGACAAAGACTAGGGGGCACAAAAGCCCTACGTTCTTCAGTTCCAAATCACTCTCTCTTTGGGATTTGTCTCCATCGAGCCTCTACCCTAGAGTAAGTCCCAATCTACTCCTTCCTAGGCTGCGGACCACGCGTAAGACAATGTTTTCATTTTTGTCCACTAACTATGTGTCAGCCCCACTCTATATCTGAAGGACGCACCCTTCGTGAAGTGATCGTTAAGTCCTTGCTGCTATTGTATCGCACACCGAGCATGAATCACATGGGCATCATGTAAGCATCGACCATTACATCCCCTATAGGATTCCTAGAGTATTTGTCCCATACCCTCCCGATCTATGTGGACTTTGATCCATGACAAGGCAAGGTACGCAAGAATCCTCCCAGATTTTCATGGACAACAACCATTGGAAATGACCATCTTCACATCGGTTCCCCAAAACCCATCCCTAAACATGTGGACATCGATCCATGCCATGGCTCGGTACGTAGGAATCTTCCCTGAGGTTTAATCCAAACACCAATTGGTCCCGACCATCTTCACATCTATTCACCAAAAACCATACTGGAACTATGTGGACATTGATCCTTACCAAGGTATGGTATGTAAGAATCCTCTCTGAGGTTCATGACCAACACCCATTTGTCCGGACCATCTTCACCTCCATTCACCGAAACCCATACAGGATGTATGTGGACATTGATCCATACTAAGGCAAGGTATGTAGGAATTATCCCGAAGGTTTAAGCACAACACACATTGTTCTTGACCATCTTCATGTCAGTTACCCACAACCCATATTATAACTACATGGAATTTGATCATTGACAAGGAAACGTATGTAGTAAGCCTCCAAGAGGATCAAGCCCACCATCCATTTGTCCCAAACACCATAACATCGGTTCTCCAACCCATCTTGAACTAGATGAACATTGATCCATTTCAATGCAAGGTACGCAGGATTCCACACTTCGGTTCTAGCCCACAACCCATGGGTTCTGACCCCCTTCACATTGGACCACCTTCGTCCCGCATGACGTTAAACTGCATTCCCCCTTTTCATCTTTCACGACGTTAAAATGCATCTACCATCCCGAACTATGTGGTATTTGATTCTTGTCTCCTAGAAAAGGTATGTAGGAAGCCTCCTTGAGTTTTAATCCCATCCAGCGGTAAGCCGTTGTCCACCCATCTAGTAGGAATGTGTTTCAAACCACATCCAGCAGTAAACTGTTATGCCTGCATCTAGTGGTAAGCTTTTGTCCTCCCATCCAGCGATAGGTTGCTGAAAACTTCATCTAGTGGTAAGATATTGTTCCCCCATTAAGCGGTAAGTCATTTCACCCTCCTCCAACATTAATCCTTTGTGATCCCCATTTAGTGATAACCTGTTGTCAACAAAAACCCATCCATATTCCGCTATCGTCCCTTCAGTTGGGACCCATATCGCAGGTCCTTCCCAGTGGTGTAAGACCAACCTCGGAAAAATAACCATGCTTAATCCCCATTATATAATTGGGTCATTGTCCCCTATGCACACCCCTATCCTATACCCCATCATGAACAATGCATACATTGATTCCATGCTACGGGGATATGTAAAAAGTCTCTTCGTGGCCCAATCCCAACATCCCTATCGCCCACGAGTTGACTCCATATCATTCTCCATTTACATCACTTAACCATCCATCATCTATTATGATTCATACCATCACTGCCACATTTCAGTGTGATCATGTATATTCACCTCCTGGCATCAGTGTTCCCTCCAGGGGTTTCACCCTTCTAATCCACTATAGTCAGTGTTCCAATCAGTCTGATACTTCTCCTCTAATTATTAAACTCAGAGAAAACCCTATGTTAAACAAGGGAACCCGAGGAAAACCTCATATACATGCCAATGGATTATAATTCCACACATTTGACGTGGGATTCCTCGGTCTTCTACATCCTCGAGAAGACCTATAATAATAATAAGAAACCTAGATGCGCTAGTGTTCCAGCATCCCAACACACCAGTGATGTCCAACTTGACTACTCCCCTGACTGAATCTTGCATCCCTGAACAGACCCCTTGGAATGTCCTGACAGAATCAGTGTAATTATCTGGCATCCATGAAGATATATCCCTGGGAAGAGTTTCAAAAACAACATCTTAATATGTAAGGGAGACTCAGACTTAGTGTCAAGTAATAAAGATAAATCCATAGAAGCAGGAGTTGAAATTCCATCAACCCATTTTGATCATAGGGAAAATGTCCCAGAATTACTGATTGATGCTGCCCGACTTTGGAAAATAGGAATGCATGGAAACAACCAGTGCATCTTCATTGTCATCCTTGATAGAGAGGTGTGTGCGCCGTGATGAAAGTGTCAAAAAAATTGACTTTTAATTTTTCATCCATGTGGTTAAGAGGGTATCTACCATTTATACTTGATTCATATATTGTTATTAGTCCTAGAACATTTCAATGGGTGTAGAAACTGAAAATTTGAAAGTTGATGGGTTTATACGAGATATTATTGTAAATCATCTACTAGATATTTATGTATGATCATTATAGGATGCCACAATCCTACTTCATTGGTCCATTTTATATTTTTTGATGTCTTATAGTGGAAAAATTTAATTCGTATGATCTCTTTAGTATCATGGGGACCCAATCATTCATGTCCACACCATTTATGTATGATTATTTGGGCATCATTCCACATAAACTGATAAGTGGTTTCACCTTGAATAATTTTTGAATCGATGGAGTGTTCTATTTTATTCTATATGTACCACTTCATATTTGAACAATTATTGAAAATAGTGGGTCCCTGTATGAGTTTTTAACCTATATGATTTAATTTAGTGATGTTGTTGTGGTATTGTGTTATGAAAAATATTACATCATTTTAAGGCTTATTCACATTATCAAATTGAAATATAATTCACATGCATATGATATAAAATGGTATCTCCTCCAATGAACAAGTAATAGGAAAAAAACCATATCGTGGATGTACAACTCTAGGTGATGATGTAATAAGAGAGGACATCATTAATGATAAAATCTCCTCATAAGGATTTATTTTTTATGTTATTTTATTATTATATATATTGTTGTATATCATCACATCCATGGAAGAAATTAATCAAAAATTATCATCTAATTATAATTGATCCCCCTTTGGTTAAGTGGAAATGAGAGACCCTAATTTCCATTATGATTCATGACACAACAATAGTTTTTATCTAATGAAAAAATCATTATCCCCAAACATATTTTTCATCAATATTTGATTCCAGTCAACATGAAGTTTTTTAAATATATCCTAACAAGAATTGATAGAGAAATACCAAACCATAGTCAAAAGACCCATGATGCGATAAAATAAAACGGGGTTGTATATTATATTAGAAACCATGGTATGTTTCCTACATATTGTAATGTAATATCTACAGAAGCCCATAAACTATAGAATGTTTGGACTTCTTCAACCACTATTAATATATTTTTATCCATTATTAAAAGAGTAATTCATATTCTATAGATCAGTAATGTAGAGGTAACAATAAAAATACGTTATAAAACTAACTACCTAAATGTATTGAATCGGAATAGGGAGTTCATTATGCTGATTTGATTCAAAAACGTGAGGATCATATCACTAAAAGAATAAAATATTGTTAGGGTCGATGAATTCATATAGGAGAAATCATCTACTAAATTAAATATGTGTGGGTGTCATTCATTGAACATAATGATG
This sequence comes from Viscum album, assembly GCA_963277665.1. Classification (NCBI taxonomy): domain Eukaryota; kingdom Viridiplantae; phylum Streptophyta; class Magnoliopsida; order Santalales; family Viscaceae; genus Viscum; species Viscum album. The sequence continues at coordinate 1,724,987,998 of OY728119.1, read as the reverse complement.
TAATTTATAATATTTTTTAAATTAACCTTTTTAAACCTAGATTCATTTATCACCATGATCAATTATTCATTTTAATGTGGAGTGGAAAAATGAAATGGGGGTTATGGTTGTATGTGTTAGCTCCTAGTGGTATGTTATGGAATCCTCCACTATAGATGACCACGATAATGAAATCGAGTTGAGAAATTTTTTTTCTTATATGGTAAAAGATGTGGAATGTGGAACATGAAGAAATTTATTTATCATTACCTCCAATATTAGTTAATCAAACTATGGTGGGAGAATAAAAGTATTTTTCTCAAATTCCTATCTTCTAAATGGACAAGACATTGGCCAGGTATATTTTTTCAAAATATAGTTGTGAGCTTTCTGTCTCTCTCTCTTCAATATGCATGTGGGTTTTTATTCATACCTAATGTAGAACATTATATAATCTTGTTTTTAGGGTATTTAATCATAGAAATATCTTGGGTACATGTTAATTATGTTGATACAAGTTCACCATGAGAATATCAAAATCCTACTATTGGGATATTTTTTCCTATTATAGTGGATATTCTTACTATAAAGGACTCATCGTTAGAGAAGGAAGTGAATTTTGAGGGATGAAATATTTTCATAGATAATATATATGTTATATCCCTTATGTTATATGAGTATTCACATTCCATGGAAGAAAAATTGGAATCCATTAATTTCTATGTCCATTAAAATAAACCTAGATAGGATAACAATCATTTGGATTAGACAAAATATTTCCATGTATCTATTGCAATTGGTTCATCCTAGGTAGAGGATACCTGTAAAACTATACCAATGATAAATGAAATATGGGAAAAATATGGTATAATAAGTGACCATTTTATGGATGAATAATTGTATTCCCTTGATTTTACTTTTAATGTGTATACATTAATGTTTGAAGCCGCTATTTTCATTACTAAAGGAATATCTTTTGAGGAGATATCGATGTGGTTTCTTCTTTTGGAGTGTCACACACCATAGTAGACTATGAATATATTTATAAGGTTTTTTTATATATTTTTCCCTAAATTCAAAACTATATATATTTTATATCATTATAGTATTAGTCATATACTATTAACATAATAATTATAGGCCCCCATTTTGGATATTTGGGTTCCTACATCAATTTCCCAAGAGTAAATCCCCAGAGTGAATCTCTTTGTCATTACTCTATATTAGATTATAGATTCTAGGATCATCCGTTTTTAAAAAGTGAAACCCTCTACTATTATGCTACCAACACTCAACATGTTGGGATGTGTATATGTTATGGGATTTTTAGTACCCCAGTAGATGATATTCACCGTAAAACAAATAGGAATTAATGCAAATTACTCTTCCTTGGTATTGAAGAATTTGATTATTGGAACTCCATGCCATAATAATTGAAGTCATTCATGCCTGAGAGTGATGATGAGTAGGTGATTAATGACTTCCTCAATTATATATATTGGATAATCTAAAAATAATTAGGCTACTATACTACAACAAACCTCCCAGGATGTGGACATGGAACTTGTGAAATGATTTCTCAAAATATAGATTTTTATAGACTAAGAAAACATTAATATAATTAATAAAGTGTAACTGTAATATTAATTGATCATTAAAATCAAGATGAAACATCATGGGATGTAAGGAACAAGGAGATGGGTGAATTAGATGACCTTACTCAATTTGAAGAATTAAAGAACTAATGATGGTATAAATTTCTCTACAACATATCAATGGATCATCAATACCTTATTCATCTTGATACACCGGAAGAAAAAAATTTATAATATACAACATTTAATGAAGATTGATTCCATTATTGGACTGCTTTCATCTCTCATTATTTGAGAAATTAATTATAAGAGAGTAGTATTATTATTATCCCTCTTTTTTCGATCTAAATAATAACAAAAAATGAATTAAAAATTAAAATAATGATTTATCAGGTAATTAGATTTGTGAAATTAAAATAACGATTCAAATAAAAATCATTAAATAATTTATTAAAATTTATCATTTTATATGCATAAATCATGGAATATAATACATATATTTTTTATTCACAATAACAGTAGGTTAGCCATTTTTTTGATAATCCTGTATAAAACATCTGAATTATTTTATGGGGTATCAATACCAATTTTTAATGAATAGATACATACTATTATTTTTTCCCAGGTTAATTTCTAGGAGAGAGTATCTTGAATGATGTTGAAGTCATGTATAACTGGGGCCCATAGTATATGGATCATTTTTAATTAACCTAACATTTTTTCTTATGCCTGATAGATTGAATTCATAAATGGTGATAATTTGATTTATCATAATCCTCTAATTTCATGTTCTCAAAGGAATTATTTTTACTTTTAAATTTCACTCTGAATTCTAAATTGAACAAGATAAATGCCTTTCCAAAGATTATATACCCAATATTTTTCAAAAAACTACATTTATATTATTTAATTCTAGTGAGTTCCATTTATACTTCATTTATATTTAATGTAATAAAATATAAACATGTATTACTATAATTTATGGTCTTATATATTGGAGAAATGGGTACTGATGCTTAATGTAACATAAAATTTCCAAATGATTCATGTCTTAATAATTCATACAATTCCCAAGTTTGTATTACATAGGGTCCTGAATTTAAAAGAATATTCATATTATGTAAATTTGAAATTATAACCCATTAATGGATGGGTCATTTGGAAATTAAAATTGGATGGAATATATTATAATCACTAATAGAATAAAACATACGTTTTGTATAGATAAGGGGGACTGGTTTGAATTGTCTATCCAGATCCACACTAAGTATACTGTATCTTATGGGAATCAGGTGGAGAATTGTGGGAGTTGAATTATCATCAGTAATGGAATAAAACTACCCCCACACTTAGTTAATGTAAATTGGGGGGATTAGGTGCACCCATACTACACACAATCCATATACCTTACAAATTTTTCTATGAAATTTAAAACCAATATGACTGAAAACATAATATTTTCCTGAAGTAGAATAATACATCATAAATATTATGTGGGTTAATTGAGTATAAAAACATTCATGAAGGGATTAAAGCACATCTGTAACAATGTCCCTGTATGTGGGAAATATACTCAAGGTAGAAAGATAATTTATATAACCAACCAATGAAAATACTCTAACAATTATTGATTATAAATATTTATAATACTTTTTTTGGAATAATGACCATAATATTAAAACATATGACATGGATGATCCCACACAATCATAAACATGAGGAGAAACAATGTAAGTTAGGGATTGAGGCTATCTAATACTATAATATTGTATGGAATGAAAATAAAAGTTATAGCTTCCAATCAGGTTTGAGATGATATTTACATTGTAGTGATTTTAGGTCATATTCATATAATTGTATTTCTTCCTGTGAAAAAAAATTCCACTCACTGTGATGATATATCAGGGATGAATATGAAATTCCATTTTACGGGGTATTGAATGCATAGTAAATAATAGTTGCGATATTTGCAGTGTGATTCTCATGTAAATTATATCCAAGGGAAGTATGTGCTAATCTAGGATTCTATGTACATGAAGTATGGTTTATGGAATGAAGATGAATAGAAAAACTAAAGGAATAATTTATTCTTAATTTCTCAATGGTGGGGTTATTTAAAACATAAAAATATTTCATGAATAAACTCCACATGGCCCTTGTAAGTTTTTCCCTCTATAAATAAGCACATATGGAAGAAAAGAGGGGCACATTTTTTACATATTTTATAGGAATAGATTATGTGATACTAGAATCACTATGTATCTCACTTGAATAATAATCAGATGACATGTTGTTCATTTAAATAATACCCTTCATGTATCTCTCTTATATATAGGGGATGTAGTAATTATTTTAGTCTTTTCATCTAGGATTTGAATAATTGTGTAATGATTCTATATATTTTTCAAAAAAATTAGAAGAATGTAACACATAGTGTATACATAATAAGGTCTATTGAATCTATATAACTCATATACAAGGAATGAAGAATTTATATTTTATAAGGTACCTATAAATGAGAGAATATAAGTTTTAAATTTAATGTAGTTTTGGATCATACATTAGAAAGAGGTAAATTTATGTTTATTTTTTGGATATAATTAAGATATGGGAAAATAACATTCATACATATGAAACTCAAATTATAATCATATTTTAGTAGTTCTCAATAAGAAACTCCCAAAATAGTAATATTTCATTTGTTGGGTGGGGGAATATTTTATCTAGGATGATCCTAGGATATGGACCCCTTGAATCACTATGTTACTAATTATAATAATATCTATGACACATAATAATCTTGGGAAATCCCATATATACATATGGGTATTATGAAGATAATGGACGTATGATGTTTTATCATGGAAACTGACCATATTCTAAATAATTATACATACCCCCTAAAATGTCCTGGAGCCGAATATTGCCAGTCCTAAAAAATGTATTATGAAAAAAAATATGAAACAAACAAATAAGGGGTTATTAAATAACCAAGGATACATAGAACCATAAATATTCACCTCTACCAGGTAGGAATAGTATAATGGGGCCATTAATAACCACATCATATCCATAACCAAGATTTTTTTTCTTGTACAATGCATCTGCCACCTGATTGGCCTCCCTATAAGCATGTGAGACAATCAAATTTAAATGAGTTACCAGATTGAAAAAATCATCCCATTCAAGAAGAACACTCCAATTTACATTCAATGATACTATTTCCAAGGATTGGACATGAACTTGAGTATCTGATTCAATCTATAGTAGGTTCCAATTATGATATACAACATACTTGAATACATTAATTATCTCCCATAACTCAGCATCAAAAGAAACACCAATTATAGTAAAATGATAAAAACATATTTTCAAGGAACCAATAAATGTGAAAAAAAAACCCACCACACCATGATGGTCTGGGTGTCGCAGAAGAAACTACATCCACATTAAAATTGAGCCATAGACTGATCAGGGGTATCCAATGAATATATTTGATCATATGAGGCTTCCATGTCTGCCCAGAAACACATAGTGCCCGAAAAATATGCAAGCTAGAATCACTATTTTCCATCACTCCTAATTGAACCTTCGAAGAAGCATACACCTCTTGATGGATCGACAACCTTCCATACTGAGTATGTACCTACCAACTATAAAAAATTGTAACATTTCGAGCAGCCCATATGGTTGTAATCACTCCCAGAACTGACATCACATTGTATCGATGTTGGTGTTTGGGGTGTAAGGACTTGACCCCAATTTCCTAGAGTTGGTGTCTTATTTTATTACATTGGTATATAAATAAAGAATATGCATCCTAATGGACCGAGTAGTTTTGTAGGTTTAGAAACAAGATTCACACATAATTTCAACATTAAAACTTAAAATGAAATACAACATATAAATTACTTTGAAAATATTCATATCTCTTATGTTATTCTTAAATATCATTCATAAAATACCTTCATACAATATGGGAAGAATAAAAATAATAAAAAGGTGAGATAAAATTATCATCATGGGTAAGAAATAACGTGGAAGATATCATAAACAAAAACATAATGCATGGTGAAAAACTAAAAAACACATCCCTTAAAAAATAAACATAAATATAATATAGTAGTATTAGGAGTTGAATAAATAATTCCATAATTAAACATAATCATGCGTATTATACTATAAGAATATCCACATGAACTATAAATACTATTATCGTAATGAGGGAATGAAAAATTTGGGACACTATAACCATACCGTCAACGCATTTTTCCAAGACCGTAAATATCCATATTACCGTAGCCTCGTTCCATGACCATTGTTTGCCTCATTAAACCTACAGATACACTGATGGGATTTAGAGGGCCCCACCTAATACATACTATGTGAAATGGATTCATAAAATTAATAGGGATAATCATAGAATACATATACATTAATATTGAAACTAACTTATGAAATATAAATAACATTCCTTGAATATTTACCATAAACACAAACAATTTAAAAAAACTAGTGAATGATTTAAAATAGATCATTCACATTTAAAATAATCATAAACAATTATACCAAACATTGAGGTTGATATCATTTAATATTAATACCACATAAACATAAATATCAACTAGAGTTTTGAAATGGTTGAAACTATTCTTATAAAATCATCGAGTAATTCTTGTTATATAAACAGATTTACTTTGAAAAGAAGTGTTCATTTGTAACTATATCTATATATAAATAGAATTTATTTAATGTAGATTCCTATTAATAAGAAAACTGATTTTATTAAAAAAATTCTTAAAAATAGATTATATATTGCATTTTAACATATGTAATAATTGATAATTTCTGTAAATTGTGCTTGTATTTGGGGAAGAAGTTTTTGAACATTTCATTTAAAACATATAAATCCCCAAAAAATAAATATTTATTATTGTTTTAAAGATATATAGAAAAATAATAATGAATTAATGAGTGGTAAATAATAATAAAAAATAATTTCATTGAGCTTAGTTGATAATAAAAGTAACCCGATTGAAAATGGAGTTTCTATTGGAAAACCCTTACTTTCAGTCTAAATGTATTCGTCAATTGATCTTATTGTCTTTAATAAACAAATTAACTTCATATATTTATGATTACATAACTTCCTATATATATAATTTATTTATAATAACCTTATTATGTTCATTCATCGCATTAATATGGGTTAATATATTTAATTTCATTGTTTGGAAGTTTTTTCTTCCTTGGATTTCATGATTGGTTTTCATATATTCAGATATGGATAAACATGCAGAATGATAATGGTTTTATAGAATAGAAGTTATATTTCATTAGTGAACAACCAAAATACTACATGTTTATAATTTTTTTTATTTGGAGTGAAGAAGAATCATTATATAAAAGATTAATGACAATTGTTTCTGTTAGTTGGCCGTTTTTATGACAATGAATTAATTATGAGTTATAAATTAATATCATGTGTACAGAATGATTAAATAACCATATATATAAGATATAATTTTTATATTATAGTCCATTTCAACATAAAAATGGTGTTAGGACCAGAATTAATGATGATAATAGAAATTGAAAACATGTTGTCCTTGAATGTGATTAATTAACAAATCATGAATGGTGTTTTCATTTATAGTATAATAAAAGGGAAAATGAGAGATGATAAATAATTTTTCATTTAACATATTCAGATTATCAAACATTTAAGGTATTTTAGTAATCACAACATTTTTATATAAAGAGGAGAGGATAGGGAAAATAATAGAAAGAAATATTTAATAAAAGAAATGAAAATCAGAATTTACCTCTAGAAGTAATCATCATTGAAAACCTCTTTAGGGGAGAGGTTTTTGTATTTTTATGAGACCATGATCTATTGGATGTTTGAGATGATATTCTAAAGGTATTTGAGTGGAATTTAGATATGTCACAGTTCTTGATAGGTGTTAAATGAATTGGGAGTGGGGGGTTCTTGTAGAGTAGAGGGGTTATTTTTGAATATCATTGTTATTATCTTATTATTTCCCAAATGAAAAACTATATTGTGGGTTAATTTGACCCATAAAATTAATAAGTGCTTGTTAGTTTGAACAAAATTTTCTTACATCATCAAGGATGCTAAGAATAGTTAATTTAACTGATGGTGTATATGTACGGTAAATTATCATATTTTAATATTCATAAAAAATTTGGGTATTTCATAAAAATATAAAAAATTCATCCTTACCATTTATCAGTTAGTTAAATTAAAACATCAACTCGATTTCTGAAAAATAATATGATTAATATGATTAATTTAATTTTTAAATAAAATCATAATATATTCCAATAATTAATAATTTTCAAACAATAATTTATTTTATATCACTTTGAATAATTAATCAATATATCTTAAAATTATAACCTTTTGGAAATAAAATGATAATATGATTTACATTTCTTAATTTTCATATTAATATTCATATTTATATTCATAAGGGTATGTTACTATTGACCATTAATTATGTTTTTTTATCAGACACAAAATAACTTACAGAGCGAAACTGTGTATGTCATTTTTTTTGAAATTTAAATCATAGATTTGGAAATATAATGTTTACTAGATAGGTTATAACAAAGTGGCATTTTGTGGTGACTTCTGGTATCATTCATTTGTTTTTAAATACTTTGGGTGTTATGTTCTTTCTTCCTTACAAAAAATTCATCCTCAAAATTTCCCAAATGTTACCTCACAAAAATATTTGGGTAGTTCATCATCATAAAATCCTTAGGCTCCCATGTTTCCTCTTTGATTTTAGGTGTTTTCCAAAGTATCATTACAAGTATAGTCATTAAATTCCTCAACACATGTTCCTATGTGTCCAAAAAATGGATATGTTATTCACAGTAACATATATCTGGTTCCAATTCTATACCTTCAGAAGCGAGGACATTCATTGGGTCTAGGATGTAATTTCTATACCGTGGGACATCGATCACATTGTGTACTTTAGATAGGATTGGTGTCATAACCAAACGATATGAAACAAATCCAATTCTCTCTATAATTTAAAAAGGTCATATGTTACTAGGTCTCAGTTTCCCTTTCATCCCAAATCATGTGACACAGTTCCATGGAGATATTTTAAGAAAACATGATCTCCCACTAGAAATTATCAATCCTTTGTTTAATTAATTGTATAGTTTATTTATTTTCTGAGGTTATTTGATTTGGAAATCAATTTTATTTACCTTAAATATTTTTTCCTCCACAGGCTCTAGTCCCACAAGCTTCCATTCACCAATATCATCCCAACATGTTCGTGAACGAAATCTATTTCCATAAAATTCATCCTATGGTTTCATTTTAATACTTGAATAAAAACAATTATTGTTTGAAAACCCCACCATGGTTAAATACTGATCCTAGATACTGTTAATATTGATTGAGCATGATCTCAACATGTCTTCTTCATTTTTGATCAATTTATTGGATTACCCATCAGATTTAGGATAAAATTAAGTACTCAAATGAAGCTCAGTATCCAAATCATTCTGATGAAATTTCCATTAATTCATCTAAATCAATGATCACAATAAGATACTATTGAAAGAGGTGATCCATGGTGTCATACAACATTGTTTACATAGATTAGTTCAAGACACTCTAATAGAAAATCCTTCCATATAGCAAGGATATGTGATGAATTTATAAGTCGATAAACCATTACCAATATTGCATGATTATTCCAATGAGTCCTATGTATTCTAGTGAAAAAAATACATAGTGAAATTATCACACATCCATGGATAAGTAGGTTGAGTTTTCATTACTCCTCTAGGATGTTTTCATTTGGCCTTCACTTATTGATATACTAATCATCATGATACATAATTATAAATTTCCCTCTTCATGTGGTCCCACCTAAAATCTTCATTCAAATCTCTCTAGTTTTTAATACTAATATGGTGTATAGATAAATTTGAGCTATGGGAATCATCGAATAAAACACTTTTAATATCTTTTATAAAGGGAACACAAAAATTATTCCAATATTTCAGAATTCCATCTTCACATATGAAGTAAACCACCTTTTCATCTTTCACAAAATTAATTTTCCTTTAATGGTTGTCATCATCAGGTTGAGAGATTTTATTAATTCTAAAAAAGATGTTTTGGAAACCAATTTAAAAAGTAATTATGTTTCACCTTCATGGATAATTCCTAAATCCAGTCTTATTAGATCCATGAATGCATGATCCCTTTCAATCATTATTTTTCATAAAACTCCATGATCCTTATTTCTTAAAGCATTTGCTACCTTATTCCTTTCCAAGGTGCAAGTGTGTGAAAAAATCAAAATCCATGAGTAGTTAGATCCATCTTCATTTCCTCATGTTAATTTATTTTTCTGATAAGATATAATTCAGACTCTTGTGTCTTATGTATATCTCACATCTTTCACCATATAGATAGTTTCCACAATTATTTTAACAAATATCATAGTAGTTAATTGAAGATAATGAGTAGTAATTTTTTTTCATGAATTTTAAACTGTAATGATTCAAAGGAAATAACTATATCATTCTGCATAAGGACACTACTACGTACTTTCTTTGATAAACCACAATAGATCACGAACCCATCATTACCCGATTGTAGAGTCTGGATCATAGAATTCTTTATACTATTTTTAAATTCCTCAATAAATTCCTTGAATTATTTTTTCTCTAACATATTAACCCCTATATGTGTAATCATGGACATTGTTTTGGATAAAAGAGCGATGTATTTAATGAAACACTAATAACTACCTTCTAAACCAATGAAAATACATGCCACAGTTATGTTCGTTTCTGTATGATATTATTTCACAACTTTTTCCTTAACTAGATCAACAGATATTCCATCCATAGAGATAATGTTTCCAATAAATGAAACTAATTGAGTCCAAAATTCACAACTGCTTATAATCCCATATAAATCATTTCTTATAAGATCCATCAGAATAGTGTGAAATTGATTTTCATGATCAACAATTCTTTTAGATTATATAAAGATATAACTAATAAATACAACCATAAAGTAATAAAGATATTATTTGAAATGTATATTGATTTGATACATGAAAACAAATAGTCTATTACTTAGTCCAAAAATAATTACTATAAATTCATAATGCTCCTAGCTAGTTTGAAATGCTAGTTTGGGAATATCTTCCTTCCTCACATGCAACTGATGATAACCAGATCAAATATCAATCTTCAAAAAATATTGATCACCCTGATTTTGATCAAATATATCATCAATGTGAGGTAGAGGGTATTTTTTCTTCATATTTTGGGAATCTATCTCCCTGTAGTGAATGCACAACATCATTGATCCATCATTCTTCTTAACGCAAAATAACAGGGGTACCCCATGGAAAAAGTCTAGGGATAATAAATCCTTTATCAATCAATTACTCTATTTTTTTAGTTCTACAAATTATTAGTGTCCATTATATAAGGAGTATTTGATATAGGACTTGAACCAGGAATTAAATCAATATAGAACTGAACTTCCCACTCTGTAGGATGTCTAGGTAAATACTTTGGAATCACATCAATATATTCTTCCACAGTAGTTACGTCCTTTGTATGAACATTACTTTTCTCACCCCTTGTTATTTCATTATCATCCTCCCCAATAATATAATTCAGTAGTCCTATATGGGGTGGATATTTATAAAAATTAGATGGTTAGGATTATACTCTAATGAAAGTGGATATAAAATTGTTTTATGAAATCATAACATACCCCATCTTGTATTATATCATCACATCATAACATGAAATACAACACATTCCATGGATTATATTCGTAACACCTAGAGATTTTATGAGGAATATTCCTTTTAATTTCTTTGATTTCTTGTGTTGTACGCTACACAATGATTAGCTTGCGCTATACACAACACAGTATTATCTTGTAGTATAGGAAAACACTATTCTCATCTTTTGTTGCATGCAAGAGTGACCTACCTCAATAACGAGTGTTGTACACAATATCAAGTTTCACTAAACAACAATATATTGTTATAATATTATTTTGAACTAGCCGTTATGAATATTATTAAACACATTTTTAATTTTATAACATTATCATTTATCTTACACATATACTAGAACATGGTATGAGAACAAGATAAATTTTTCGAGTTAAATAAGTATTTTTCAAAAAATGTGGTTTTGCCGCCTTTTGATGGTGCAACCACTTTAAATCATTATTTTGACTCATTCATGAGTTAAATTTGGAAAAATAAACTTATTAATTTAATTAAGAATAACAATAATTTACTTTGGATAATTTTTTAATATTTTTCTGTTAACTTTCATATATTGATGAATTGTAAAAAGACGCTAAATTTTAATTAAAAAAACCTTTTTCATCAAGATAATTTATAATTTTGAATTGTTTTAAAGTATAAGTAGAATTTATATTTTCTATTTACTATAATTTAAGTTTATTTCATATATTTTACATTGAATTAATAGGTAAAAACATTTTAATATTTTGCAATGTTTTAACTTTTAAAACCCATTTTCGCAACAGCGGGATATGTTTTAAATTAAATACATAAACTTCTATGTTTTGAATTTAGAAAAATAGATTCCATATTTGGAATAATTAGGTCTAAATTATTTTAATATGCTACTTTTTATTTTTATACATTATGATTAGTAACTATATAAATTTTATTTACTATAGTTAAAGGTAATTTGGGTAAATAAGGGTAAAAATAAGATTATAAAATTACCCTAACAACTACCAAAATTATATTGGATGAATAAAAGTAAACAAATATAACCCAAGGGTCAGAATATATTCATTTCATGGACTTTTTACCATAAATGGGATGTAATTATTATTTAAACCAATGAAAGTGACAACATGTCACTCTCTTATATCTTATAAGTGTAATAATTTTAATTTAGTGATAAACTTCATAAAACATCGAACATAAATAATAACCAGAAAGAAAATAAAATTATCTACACCATGTGTATTTATTTCGAATTTTTAGGGATTATATAATCATCAATAATGGTGACACAATAGTGATGTAGAAATTATTATATTTATTGAAATATCAAATAAATGGTTTTAAAAATATTAAAATAAATATTATATAAACTATTTAATTTTCTACTAGAATTTTCAAGTTAAATAGGAAATTTTTGAATCTATTAAATATTTTGGTTCGAATATATCCTCTGTGTTGATTTTATTTAAATTTAAATAAATGAATAGTGTCTAAATTAACACTAATGTTATTTAATAAAAATAACATATTATTAAATTGTTTAAAAATCAAAAAAATATTTAAAAATTATAAATTGAAATTTATATGGTATAAAATGTCATAAAGTATCCAATTATGGAATATTCACAACACATAAGTAATAATTTATTACAATTTAAAATTTAGAATATTATTACCACAAATAAAATTAAATAGATTAAATAATGAGAAATCAAGTTGATAAGGTTTAAAATAAATTCCCAACATGTCTAAAATTTTATTGGATAATTATATTACAACCCTATCACATATAAACTTCGAAGATGAGTCATTTTGGAGTTTTTTATTGGGGTTTGAGTTTATTATAAATTTATATTTTAGAGGTTTCCAAAAGTGCCCCTCTCATCTCTTATAAAAGGGCACATCCTCCCATTCCTCCTCATATCATTTTGATTGTTTGAGCTCGGATAACCCATTCCCATTTCACTTATACACTTCCCTAGAAACATTATAGAGGTCATGGTCTCTCAAAAGACCAGCATTAGTACCCTAAAGCGAGGTTTAGAAGAGGCGCGTCCAAGAAGAGGTAATATCCTTTAATGATTCTTTCAAATTTATATCTTCTTCAACATTCTCTTCTTTTGTTTTTTAATTATAAGGTAATAACATTAGTACAAATAATATATTTATATGTTTTATAAATATGAAACAACCCTATTTCACCTTTTATACATCCCATGAATAATGAAATCATCGCGCATGCGTATGTACGAAATACCGTCTCCACGCTGTGGTGTAATCTGTTTTTCCACCACCACTTTACATGGATGGGTATAATGGTAGAAATAATAACTATATAGGATTATAATAAAATTATTATAATTATGATATATTATATCACCCACTACAATTCAATTAAATAATTATAGGAATGATATCATTTCTCGTGCGTACGTACGGATTACCGTCTCAACGATGCGATGAGATTCATTCTCCATATTAACAATTCAAGAATGATTATAAAGTATATATAATAATTAATAATGAAATAATTGACATAATAATTCTAATGGATTTATTTATTTATATATGTCATTTACTTTTATTAAATTTAATAAGGAAACGAAAACAACATTCATGCATTTGTACGGCCTAGAGTCTCCATGAATGGTGTATTTCATTCCATTTATGGATCTATTATATTCATATATCCAGAATATATAAAATTTTTAAATCATGTTTTACATTATAGAAGTATGTAATCATGATCTAAGTAATCATATAAATAATTACAAGTCAAAACACGTACAATGAATGAAACAATTTTACCCAAAACACTGCTTTAACATGGAATTGACAAAGGAACGGGTAATATAATCTCGTAAGTGAAGCATATATGATATCATAAATATTTTTATGGTTATAATAAAATTTAATAATATGTTTAAACCCAATATACAGGATTCTCTGACACATATGGAATAAATTGGACATAAGGTAAGGGATAATTATTCTAATCTCATTCTTATCCAATATTTTTTTTCATAAGTATTTACTGGGGTTATGTTTATCATCCATGTCCATATTTTCTGAATTTTTTTCATAAAATGTTTATTATTATTCCATGTATGTTTAAATTCATTTTTACCATTTTTTACTTTCACCACATGGTATGTAAGGAATCATTCTTTTGTTTACCATACGTGGTACTTTTTGACTTTCCAGCAAAAGTACAAGGAGAATTTTTTTTTAACTTATACGCATGAACAGATTCATAAGGTTTCAAAACACATTATTTTTAGGAATCTTCCTATACATGATTTCATGATTATTTTCAACAAAATTCTTCTCTTTTAAAATTTCATGTACTTTTGAGAAAAGAAAATGATTTTGAAGAAGAGAGGATATTTTCTTCTTGAAATCATTTCATGTGTTTTATCAAAACTACATTCCATTTAAGATGAAATTATTTAATTTTTTTATGTTTCATATATAATGTCTCAATTATTTACATGGCATGATTTATCTTATGATGAAATGATATTCGTTTGGTTTTTATGGATTATATTGTGATGTGATGATGTTTATGAATCACATTTCACACTTTGGGTTATGATGAATGACTTATGTTTATTTTGTGGCCCACACATGAATTATTTCTGTATGATATGGGTGGGACACTTATCTCCCTCCAATTCATTGTGTATATATTTATATCACATGTTATATACATGGCTAGAATGAAAAGTAAATCCAGATCAGTATTACTAGGCTGGAACAAGGATTGAACTCGGTTGAGTAACAAACATTGTCTACTATGATGTTCTTGGCAGCAATTCATTGGCTACTATGGGATTCATATCATATTCAATATGGTTTTCCACAATTACATGTTTTATTCCTATGCTATTTTATCATGCCTTACATATTTACACGATTTATTTCACAACTCAATATTTTGATGTTTAATCATTATGTTAATGTTTTTAAGTTCAAATGTATATATTTTGTTTTATTTTCACCATGTTTACCCGTACTGAGAATTTAAGCTCACCCTTTTTATGTTTTCTTTTCCCCATGATATGAATTAAGGTCTTAGGTATGAATGAAAATGGAAGAACATTATGGGAGATTTTGAATATCTTTCACTATGATTAGAATATTTTGTTCCGAGTTTCCAAAGACACGAAACTATTACAGTCCTTGGTTGTCTGTTTTTGTAATTTATTAAGTATTCTACAAATGAAATGTAATGTCCATTTACGTCAAGCTTTGGGTATCTACAGTTTATATCAATGAAAGGTTCTGTTAACCTTTGGAAACTAGGATGCAAAATCTTTAGTGAGATCCCTAGAGATATTTCTAAGGTATGTCTTTGGATATCCCTAAGTTTAAGTATAAGTATATAATATAGTACTAGAATTAAGGTAATGATCATAAAAATGAAAACCTAAGTTGTTATATATTGAATGTAATCCCCTTTATTGTGTTGTTTTCTTACCATGATTTTTGCCTCTCACACTATTCTTTCTGGGTTTTAGACGATGGATGGAACCCAAACGTACCGTGTTGATCAATGTAATGGAAAATACAATGATTTTCCTCATGAACAAACCAATTTTATGGGATATGGAGTGAAAAATCATATTTCTATAATTACACATGTAATGAATCATTATGAACATGAAAATGAGCAGTGAAGAGAACAATATTCTATTAAGACTTTCATGAGGCAACACCCAACTTCATTAAATGGGTATTCTGATACACTTGTTTCTAAGAAATAGACTAGTGCCCATGAAAAGATTTTTTCCATACATCACTGTTAAGAACATGAAAAATTCATTTTGGCTATTTACCATTTAGAAGGTGAAGCAGACCAGTGGTGGACTCTAATTAAGAATACAAGGCCCCAAGATGAAGTTGAATCCATGGAATGGGATGAGTTCAAGAACTCATTTTTCAATATGAACTTCCATCATATTCATCAGAAAAATATGAAAAAGGAGTTCCTTGATCTTAGGAAAAAGAATGATGAATCTATTGGTATATACAAGGTGAATTTTTCAAGGCTTGAAAGGTATGGATCTAGATTTATCATCCAACATGAAATTATTGTTGATCGATTCATCAGTGGCATAAAACGAAGTCTTCGAAAGGCATTAGCTATAAAATTCTTCAGTAGCTATGAAATGATTGTGTGTTTTTCTATCAAGGTAGAAATAGAATATGGTGTTACATATCCATCTCGTGGTTATGACATGAAACGATAGATGGAGTCAAGGAAAAATCTCAAAATAATGGTGAAAAGCAGTCAAATGGTTTGTTATGCTCAAAGTGTGGAAAGAAGCATATAAGATATTGTCATAAAGGGACTAGAAAATTTTTTAATTGTGGAAATTAAGGTCATCAAGTAGTTGAGTGTCGAAGTAATGGGAAAAAGGTAACTAATGATGTGGATAGGGAAAATACTACAGAGAGCGCACCACCAAAACTTCAATGCTAAAAGTGAAATAAAATGGGGAATTATGCTAACCAATTCCCTAATTCAAGGGTTAATGATAATCTACATCAAAAAACTCTTAAGGAAAATGACAAAGGGATGTCACATGAAATAAATATTGGTGATGTTGAATATGAAAAAAAAAGTGGTGGAATGATTAAGTGTTTATGTAACGGGATTCCAAAATAGTGTTGTGGAATCTCATTTATAGTATCATGAAATATTAAAATATCTATGTGTTTGTTTTCAAAAATTGTACGGTACCGATAACCATGAAAAGTGATTGAAATATTTTTGGAAAGTAGATTATATGAACATAATTAAGGGATAAGGGGAAAATAGTATGTTTGATAGTATTAATGAGGTCATGATTGTTATAATGAAAAAGGGATATTGTGGTTTGAGTATATAGAAATTTTGGGATTTTTGTATGTGGAAAGAGTTAACTTTTTACAGCATTCATGTTTTCACTATGTTTTTATGGTAATTCGTGATTCAAGAGAATTCATGATTAAGGTATTCACATGTTTGGAATATGACCAAAAAGATATATCTTATGACATATGGTTGATAAATCATTGTAATCACATGCTTTGTAGATGACCTCTCTAGTAATATTTTACTTTATACTATGAGATTGGTCAAATGTATTTTGGATAAGCCTAAAGATTGGAATGGATTATGTTAGACATCAGATAGTATTTTTTAAGGCTTGAACATTTTGATATTATTTCTGAAATGTTATAATAGTATAGTTTTAGAAAAAGTACAACTCGTAAGATGACTAAAAACCCGTCGCATCAGACAAGGGTGTGGGAATCGAACCCACAAATAATGTAAAAAAGCCTTTCATCACCTACCACATGCCTATAAAACTTCCCTAGTTAGTAGAAATTAGTTTTATTTTATTAAGCGGTATAATTTTTGATGTATATGTCTATATATGGTTTATCTCACCATAGTTGGACTTATGTATATTAAATAACATTGGATAACTATTTGTTTAATACATATGGAATAACTTATCATTCTATCTCATGATCTGCTATCATTTCAAGAATGAAAAATTCAACATCATTTATTTAAATAAGATATTAAGTGGAAATTTTTCATGGAATGACCAACGATGATATTACACTGATATCATGTATGTATTTATCATTATAAAAAAATTCAACAACTTTAGGTAAATGATCTTCAAAACCATAAATGTTGTCCTAGTACCCTCATATATGATGAATCAGATGGAACCATAGATCATAAAAAATATATGGCCTTGTGATTGTTGGCTTTTTCATAGCCAGGTTTTCTACAACTATCAATCAGAACATGATGGTTATATTTCTCTTCATTATCCATGTCTTCTCCAATGTTCTCCTATGTGAAAACCCAATGATGAGTTAATTTGGGTAACAATTATGTTCAGTACTTCAATTTTTAAAATTATTTTTTAGTATTACTTTTTAAGATGTGGGTTTCTATGAAGGAAACCTCTAAGTAGTAAATGATTTATAACACCGAAGAAATTCGAGGGATAAATTCCTATTAATGGGGGTAGAATGTAACACCCTAATATTTTATGATAAATATATTTTTAATTTATTTTATGTCTTGTGGTGTGTGCTACAACAAGATTAACTTGTTCTATACGCAACACCATATTATCTTTTAGTATACGAAAACACTAATCTTGGCCTGTGTTGCACGCAAGAGTGACCTTCCTCAATAGTGTGTCTTGTAGGCAATACTGAGTTTCACTAAACAACGATATATTGTTATAATATTACTATAAACTAGGCATTATGAATAATATTAAAAAAATTTGAAATTTGTAAAAATATGATTCATCTTACAGATATTCGAGAACATGGTATGAGAATAGAATAATTTATTCGGTAAAATAATTATTCTTAAAAAATATAGTTTTTCCGCCTTTTGATGGAGAATACTCATTGAATATAGTTTTTGACACGTTTATGAGTTCAATTTGACAAAATATACTTTTAAATTTCAATATATATAATAATATTTACTTTGGATAATTTTTTAATATGTATAGATAACTTTCATATTTTGATGAATAGTAAAAATACAATAGATTTTAATTAAAAATAAATTTTTCCATCAAGATAATTTATATGGTTAAATTATAATTTTGAAAGGTTTTAATGTATAAATATAATATATTTTTACCATTTAATATAATATAAGTCATTATCATTAATTTTACATTGAATTCATTGGTAAAAACATTTCATTCTTCTGCAATGTTTTAACTTTAAAAACATGTTTTCTCAATAGTGGGAATAGTTTTAAATTAAATACTTCAACTTATGATTTTATAATTTTGAAAAATTCATTCCATATTTGGAATCATTAGGTTAGAATTATTTTAATAAGCTACCATTTGTTTTTAGACATTATGAATAATAATTACGGTAAATTTTATTTTCTGCATTTGAAGGTAAATCAGGTAATTATGGGTAAAAATATGATTATAAAATTTCCCTAACACCTGCAAAAATTATATTGGATGAATAAAAGACGACTCATATAACCTAATGGTCTTAATAGATTAATTTAATGGACTTTTGACTATGAATAGGATGTAATTATTATTAAAACAATGAAAGTGACAACATATCACTCTCTTATATTTTATAAGTGAAATAATTTTAATTTAGTGATAAAAATCATATATATTCGAACATAAATAGTCACTAGAAATATAATAAAATTATATACATCATGTTAATATATTTATAAATTTTATATATTAAACAATTATCATTAATGGCCACACAATAGTGATGTAGAAATTATTATATTGATAGAAATATCAAATAAATGGTTTTAAAAATATGAAAATAAATATTATATTAACTATTTAATTTTCTCCACAGATTTTATAGATACATATGAAATGTTATTAATATATTAAATATTTTTATTAGAATATATACTTTGTGTGGATTTTATTTATATTAAAATAAATAAATAGTGTTAAAATTGACACTATTGTTATTTTATAAAAATAACATATTATTAAATTGTTTAAAAATCACTAAAATATTTAACAATTATAAATTGAAATTTATAAGGTCTAAAATTTCATAAATTATCCAATTATGGACAATTAAAAACACATAAGAAATTATTTATAAAAATTTTATATTTAGAATATTATAACCACAAATAAAATTAAATAGATTAAAAAAGGAAAAATCAAGTTGATAAGGTTTAAAATAAATTTCCAACATGTCTTAAATTTATTGGTTGATGAGATGAAAACCCTATCTCATATATTCTTCAATATTAATTCATTTTGGTGGTTTTTAGGTGGGGTTTCAGTTTATTATAAATTAATATTTTAGAGGTTTCCAAAAGTGCGCCTCTCCTCTCATATAAAAGAGAAACTCCACCCTATCCTCCTCACGCCATTGTGAACCTAAATCTCGGACAACACCTTCCCATTTCACTTCTCCACTTCCGTAGAACCATAATAGATGTTCTAATATTCTCAAAAGTCCATCTTTAATTCCCTAAGATGAGGTTTAGAAGAGCCGCCTCGAATAAGAGGAAATATCCTTTACCGATTCATTCAAATTTATTTCTCCTTCTACATCCTCTTATTTAGTTGTTTCATTATAAGGTAATAACATAAATATAACTAATATATTGATATGTTATTATAAATATGAATCAAACCTATTTAAACTTCTCTAGATCCTTTGAAAAATGAAATCACCGTGCATGCGTACGTACAGAATACCGTCTCCACGTAGTGGTGTAATCTCTTTTTCCACCAATAACTTACTTGGATGGGTAATATGGTGGAAATAATAACTATATAGGATAATTATAAGATGATTCTAATTATGATATATTATATCATCCACTCTAATTCCATTCAATAATTTTTAGAACAATATCATCGCTCGTGCGTACGTACGAATTATCGTCTCCACGATGCGATCAGATTCATTCTCCATGTTAACCATTTAAGAATAATTATAAAGCCAATATAGTAAGTAATAAATAAATATATGACATAAAAATGCTATAGTATTTATTTATATATATATATATATTTCGTTTAATTAGATTCAATTTAATAAGGAAATGAAAACATTGTTCATTCATACGTATGACTTACTGTCTCCATGAACAGTGTATTTCATTCCATTTATCGATCATTTATATATATTATTAATATATATTATATATAAATAATTTTTTACATTCTATAACATGGTAATCATGATATATTTAATCATATGATTAATTACATGTCAAAACATGTTTGATGAATGAAACAATTTCACCCAAAACACTACTTTAACATGGAATTGAAAAATGAATGTGTAATATAAGCTCATAAGTAAATCATATATGATATCATAAATAGTTATATGGTTCTGAAACAATTTTATAAAGTGTTTAAACCCACAATACATGAGTCTAGGACACATATGGAAGAAATTGGATATAAGTTAAGGGATAATTATTTTAATCTCATTCTTATCCGAGATTGTTTATTCATATGTATTTACTAGGGTAATGTTTATCATGCATTTGCATGTTTTCTCAAAGTGTATTCATAAAATGTTTACTATTCTTCCATGTATGTTTAAATTCATTTTTACCCTTTTTTGAATTTTTCCTCATGTTATAGAAGGAATCTTTCTTTTGTTTACCATATGAGGTACTTTTTGACTTTTCCCGAAAAAGTACGAGGAGAATGTTTTTTAACTTATAAGAATGAGAATATTTTTACAGTTTTAAAACGCCTTATTTTCATGAATCTTCGTGTACACTATTTCATGATTTTTTTTGGAAAAATTATTTTCTTTTAAAATTGCATGGAATTTTCAGAAAAGAGAATGATTTTGAATGAAGAAATGATAGTTTCCTCAAGAATTCATTTCAAGTGTTTTTATCAAAACAACATTCCATATAAGATGAAATTATTTAATTTGTTTATGATTCAAGTATAATTCCCCAATTATTTACATGGTTCGATTATTCTTATGATGGAATGAAATCAATTTTTTCCTATGGATTATGTTATGATGGGATGATGTTTATCAAACCCATTTCACTCTTTGGGTTATGATAAATGATTTATGTTTATTTTGGGGCCCATGTAAGAATTATTTCATTATGAGATGGATGGGACCTATAAATCCCTCCAATGTATTGGGTAATTATTTGTATCTCATGAGATAGACATGGCTGGAACATGAATTAAATCTGGTTCAGTACTACTGGGCTAGAACAAGGAGTGAACTCGGTTTAGTGATGGACATTGTCCACTATAATGGTATTGGAAACAATTCCTTGGCTACCATGGAAATCATATCATGTTTTTTATGATTTGAAACAATTACATGTTTTATTCCCATGAAATTTTATCATGCCTTATGTACTTCCATGATTTATTTCACAACACAATATTTTTATGTTTAAACATTATGTTAATGTTTTTATGTTCAAATGTATATGATCTTATTTATTTTCTCAATGTTTACCCTTAATGAGCATTTGATCTC
This sequence comes from Viscum album, assembly GCA_963277665.1. Taxonomy (NCBI): domain Eukaryota; kingdom Viridiplantae; phylum Streptophyta; class Magnoliopsida; order Santalales; family Viscaceae; genus Viscum; species Viscum album. The sequence goes on along the minus strand of OY728119.1, from coordinate 1,724,965,584 downwards.
TGCCATTTTATGTTTTCTTTTCCCCATGATAGGAATGAAAATTTTTGGTATGAAAAAAGGGAAGAAATTTATGGGAGTTATTGAATATCTTTAACCATGTTTAGAAGTTTTTGTTCCGAGTTTCCAAAGACACTAAACTATTATGGTCCTTGGGTGTCTGTTTTTGTTATGTATTATGTATTTTGCAAATGTAATTTAATTTCCATGTACATCACGCTTTGGGTCTCTACAATATCAATGTCCATCATGGGTATGATGATATGGTTTTCAACTAAATCAACATAATGTGCCATGAGAGGAACCTATTGACACAACTTTATTGAAACGATACTTCCCTTATGAGTTTTTACATACAACTCCTTTATTAAATAAAATAGGAAAACTGTAATTTTCATGGAAAACTATGAAGATATAAAAGAGTGAGATGATAATGAATCAAATAATGAATTTTCTATATTTGTGGAAATGATTAATGAACATACCCCCAAGTAGTTTGGAACTTCATCCTCATCAGTTGTGACTCCTATGATTGACCTTTATCCCTTCTCCTTCATTAGGGAATATTTCCAAAATGCTTAGAACATTTTTGTGCATACTATCCCAAATTTTTACAACTATATCATTGTACATTGGTTGTTTCTTTATTCCCTTTTAAATAAAAAGATTGGTGTAATTTTTATCTGCAATTGTAACAGAATCCCATTCCCTTTAGGATTATGCTAGGGTGTTTCTTCCCATAATTATTGCAGTGTTGATTGTCAACTCTTCCCCGTGACCCAATTCCTTTTTTTCATTTCTAGAGTTTTCAGCATCCCTCTTCTTCTCTTTATTTCCATTGAAGTCATATGACTTTGAGTATTTCCTTTCTATCTTGATTTCATATATGACTATTTCTTCCTATGATAAGAAGTTATGAGAGACCAGTTCCCTATTAGAAGAATGATTTTAAACCATAAAATAATCTATCAATATTTCTCTTTGGATTACATATGTAGTCTAAAACACGAATTTCCATACATTTAATGTTGGATTAATACAATGAATCATTTTTATCATTCTTATGCCTCAGATTTGTGAATTTATTTTCCATATCCCTTATTGATCATGGGGAAAATAATTTTCTAGGCATATTTCTTTAAAATACCTCATTTCCTTATTTTTGATCCCTCTCTCCTACTTTTTGTTTTGGATTATTCACCACCAATGATCTGAATGTCTTAATATATGATAAAATTCATTGATTCAATTATTTAATTTATTACATCCCAATCATTAACATATCCACTTCTATTCTAAAAATGGGTTTATAGTCACATTTAATGATGTAGGCTATTATCACATAAAAGAATCTATCATAACTCTTCCATATTGTGGATCAGGATGCTCCATACAGGTAAGGATGTTCTTCATCTCTTGAGTATGATTTCCTTGTTTAGTTATATGTTTCTTAGCATGAGTCATATCTCTAGATCTAACATCATTTTATAGAATAGGTAGGAAATTATTTCAGGGATATGCAAATTCATACAGTTTCCATTCCTTCAATTGGGCACCATTTCTATATAATGGAATACACTATATTAAGATAAAAATCATAATGTATAATCTCAAAATAGAAAAATACATATCATAATTTGAAATCCTATGCATAGATAATCCCATAACCAAAAATATTACATCACTCAGTAGAAATTTAGATTCAAACCCTTCAAAATGGTGTGTAATGAAATGAAAAACAGCCTATAAATATTACTCATGAGTTTCAAACCAGTTGCGTAGTAAGGCCCGTTGTCATGTACCAGGAATCCCTAGGTCAAGACCAAATCTCCTTGTTAGAGTCTTCACTCCTTGGTACATCTTTTATAGAACCACATCCGCTTTTACTATATATATAGGGATTTATTTGCTATAAATATTCACATAATAAATTACTAACCAAAATTTTAGGATATTCTTATATACTTACCCTCAATGAATATCTGTTTTTCATTCTTGAATTTACATTTTCTAAATCTAGTTTATATGTTTTATAATAAACATCCTACGTTACCAACAATAAGTACCCAATCCCAATTGAAAAGAGCCACAACCATATTTTATTACATTGGATTATAAACAAGGAATATGAATATTAATGTACTGAGTATTTTAGTAGATTTAGAAACAAAATATATACATATGTTAAAATTTTCAACATAAAATTAAATACAACATATGAATTACTTTGAAATCATCTATATTTCCTAGGTTATCCCTACAGTTAGTTCAGAAAATACTTCTTCGCATCCATGGAAAAAAATGGTGAGATTAAATTCACAGTAAGGGAAAAAATACAATCACATATATCAAAAACAAATCATGAGGAATGGAGAATAAATAAAAACACATTCCATTAAAAAAATAAACTTGAACATAATATGGTAGGATTAGGAAATTAAGAAGTAATTCCATCATTAAACATAATCATGGGTATTGTACTAAAAGAATAAGAACATTATATATAAATAGTAGTTTCATAATTAAGGAATACATAATTAAAGACATCATTACCATATCTTTAAGGTATCGTTCCATGACTATAAATATCCATTTTCTCAACGGCTCATGCTAGGGCCATAATCTGTCTCATGAGACCTGCCGATGCATAGAGGGGCTATAGTGGGCCCCACTCAACACATAAAATGCCCAATTCATTTCTTATATAAATAGGTAAAAACATAAAAAAACTTATACATTAATATTGAATCTATCGTATGAAATGTAAATAACATTCAAAAAACATTAATCATAATTAAAAACAATTCAGTGTAATTTGGTGGGTTTTATGATAGCACATCCATAGTCAATAAAATAATAAACCATTCCAAAAAACCTAGTGGATTATATCATAAATAATTAAACGTATTTAAAAATAATAATCAAAAATAGTGTTGAAATTTATGAAAATACTCTTATAAAATCATTGAGTAATTCTTGTTATAAAAACCCTTTTACTTGGAAAAGGAGAGTTCTTTTTAAAAAATAACAATATATAACCAGAAGTTATTTGAGTTAGAATTTTTATTGAAAATATAGATTTTATGGAAACAAGGGTTGTTAAAAATATGATATAGTGTGATCATGAAAATATTTAATAATTGATAAATTCCCCTGAATTGGGATTTTATTTTGAGAAGAATTTTTTGGATGTTCCTTTTAAAATGTGTAACTAACCATAAAATAAAGAAGGATTTGGACTGGTAAACACATATATAAAACAAATACATAATTTATGAGGGGTAAATAGTATTAAATAATAATTTAATTTATGTAGGTACCCAATAAAAGTAACCCGAATGAAAATGGAGGTTCGGGTGGAAATCGCTTACATTAAGTCCAAAAGTGTCTCGAACTTGACCAAAATCACACAAATAATCAAATTTAGTTTCATAAAATAAATTTTCCAGAACCTCATATACATGTAATAGATTTTTTTATAACCTTATCAGGTTCATTCGTGGTCTTTTGATGGGTTAATAGAATCAATTTCATTGTTTGGGGCCATTTTCTTCCATTGCTTTCATGATCGGTTTACTTATATCCATGTACGGATACACATGTAGAATAAGAATGGTTTTATAGAGTAAAAGTTTTTTGTTGTTAGTTATAAACAATAATATTACATGGTCATAAAATTCATTTGTTTTTTGAGATTGATGATTAATCATTATATAAATCATTAATTATAGTTGTTTGGGTTAATTATTGGTTTTTTGATCACAACAAAATCATTTTGATTTATAAATTAATATCACATGTAAAAAGGGATCCAAAAACATAAATAACATATAAAAATATTTATAATCTTCTTTAACCATCAAAATGATTTCATGACCATAATTGGGGATGGTAAAAGAAAATTAAAAAGCATCGTCCTTGAGTGTGAAAAATTTACAGATATGGGATAACATTTTCATTTCTAGTATAAAAAATGGAGAAAGGAGATATGATTAATAATAACTCCATTATCATAAAAAAATATGTGTAAGATAGTGGAGTCATTACATCATTTGGACGAAAGGAGGTGAGTAATGAAAAAGAAAATAAAGGAACTTGAAATAAATGAAATGAAAAGATGAATTTACCTCTTGACGTAATCTTCCTTCAGAGCCTATTTAGGGGAGAGGTATTGGTATTTGAATGAGACCAAGGGCTGGAGTAAATAGGCGAGGATCTTGGGAGGATATTTTAGAATAATTTATACCAATCAAAAGGCTTGAAGGGGTGAAGATAAGATGGTGTGAGTTGGGGGGATATTTGAGGATATGTGTGATTTTTGATTATCTTATTCATAATTATATTATTTCCCTAAAAATAAACAATAATGTTGACTCATGTGTCCAATAATAGTAATATGTGAATGTGATTTATAACCAAGTGTGCTTATATTACCCATGATTTATGTAATATTGAATTTGACTGACAATGTTTATATACACTAAATTACCGTATTTTACTATTCATATAAACTTCGAGTATTCTAGAAAAATTAAAAAATTTCACCCTAACCATTTTCTGATGTGTAAAATTTAAAAATGAACTCCTATTTTTAAATATACTTTTAGATATATGATTAATTTAATTTTTAAATAAAATCATAATTTATTCAAAAAAATATCAATTTCAAAACAATAATTCAGTTTATATCACTTTAAAAAATTAATCATGATCTCATTATATTATAACCATAAGAAAATAAAATAATAATATGATTTAATATTTTGAATTAATGGTTATCAATTCTCAAATCATGATTTATTTTAAATGTAAACATTCTTTATATTATTCTAGAATAGATAATTTAATGTATCATGAAGTTATTTGTCTCACTAAACACACTATACAATAAATATTAGATATATCCGAAATCTTTTTATAGTGAACATAATCATAAATAAAATTATTCAATCTTGTATCTATAATCAAATTAACACCTTTCTCCCATATTAGATTCCAATTTTCAATAAATGCTAAATGGAACACAACCACATTTATTCATCATTTTCCTAGTTGAGAAATCATCATCCAATTTATAACATATTTTTATCCATACATATGTACTGGGGAAATTTTTAATCATCCCAAAAATAGTCCATGAACTATGTTAAAAACTATGCCTCTAATATGGATACATTCTACATATGAAATTTGTTATTCGTGGAATTATTAATCTACAAAAAAAATTATAAATGAAGTTTTAATTTTGTTTTACTATTTTGAATCAGTATGGTGATGTGTGTTTCCATTATTGATTCTCATATACGTATTCCCCTAGAAATTTTGTTATATTAATTTGAAAATTAATTCATCAAACAAATAATTATGGGTAACTACCAAATTTATTTTTCATGATGTTGGATTAAAGTACATTGGAATATGATAGAGTATAATTTTTCATCCATATTATATCATGATGTCCCACATCGTGGACATTTCAATAAACATTCATATTTACTACTATAAAACACACAATAATTTCTGAATAATGAATATTTTTTACCCCATTTTTGTTGGGAATGATGTATTCTCATTTTAATTTTAATTTGGGAGAATTTTTTTGTCATGAAGTAGCTCATTCAAATGTTAATGAAATTTAGTGAAACTTTTTCACACGACCCATTGCATTAATTCATGATAGTTAATCTCAAAATATTATAAAAACAATATAAATTTATTACATCATTTGATATCCACCTTCACATAATCTCTAAATAATTTTTCTACGGTTTATTTTTTATTGTTTCATCACCTGTATCATGTATTAATTTGTCAATTCCATCATCTATCTCTTATTGAATATGTTCATCAAAAATTTTGGTTGAATTTTTGTATAGTTTACCATTCCATGTCTAACATTCATAATTATAGATAAAACCATAAAAACTGAGATTATTCTTGATTTATATGAAATTTAACATTCTCATATTAAAATACTAAACTAAAAAAATGAAATACATTTTTTGAACATTTTGTATTAAAATTCCGTGAAATCGTCAACTCCACTTTCATATTCATCAAATAGTCTTTAAAAAATTATCCAATTATGATAGATTAATTAATTATGATCACAATATTTGTTTCGATTATTTAAAAAAATATAAATATTGAAAAAAATATATAAATATATAAATTTAAAAAATAAAAAACATATAACAAAAATAATTATATATTGATAACTACTTGATCATGAAAAAATATACATAAATGTAAACATTTGTCACATAAATTTTTAAATATAAGTGATTATGAAAATATAAAAATATATAATTTATAAATCATACTTTCTAACAAATAATTTGTCTAAAATTCAATTTATTAATGAAAAAAATGTTACAATAACAATTAATTACAATTCATTGTATCGAGATGAACAATTTATAAATTAAAAAAATTGATGAAACAATTTATTTTAAAAAATTTTAAATGATGAAAAAATTAATAAATATGAAAACATTAAAATGAAAAACATTTTTTATAAAAAATTATAATGAAATTTTTTTTATCATTACCAATGATAACATTATGAAAATTATAAATTTTTTTTAATTGATAAAAAAATGAATAAAAACAAATGAATAAATGAATAGAATTTATAAATTATAGATAAATAATTTATTATTAAAAATAAAATAACATACAAATTTTGGAGGATGATAATGCTATATATATATTGAATTCATATGAACTCAGTTGACGTCATATAAAATTAGTGAACACTGCATGATAGAAGTAAACAATTTGAAAATTAAAATTTTAAGAAATGACCAATAAAAACATTCAGTTTCAGATTCCATTAAACTATAATGGGGTTTCCATGAAATAAATAATATTGAAAACCATCAATGAACTATTATGGATTAAATATTTTGGATAGAAAACATAAAAAGATTATAGAAATTGATAGAAATAGAATATCAATTTTCATTGAGGGTCATTTACTATCGTTGGGTGTTGTTGATGGTTATTATTAAGATTTATTTTAATGATACCAAATGAGGGTCTTATGTATTCTAATTACTTAATAGTAGGTGTTTTAAAAAACCAATGCCATATTTTCACCATAAGACATCTGACCAAGGTTTCTAAGAAACCAATGTAAAAATGTCAATGTTCAAAAGTGTATTTCTTTGGGTGGTTATTCTAGTTAAGATTATTGGTTTAGGGGTTTCTTAATATATATCACATGGTTCCTAAGAGCCAACAAAACATCCCATTTGTATAATTAATGGATGCGAAAATTATTGATAAATTTACATTCTACATAGTTTAGGAGAGAATCCAAATTGTACAGGATATAAAGTATTTTATCATCAATCCATTGTAACTCATCCAATAAATTATGATATTTTTCAACATTGAGGACAATCCAAAAACCAAAATATACAGTGTTAATTTTTATAACAAGATTTGTAATAGTGATTTTATCAAATATAAATTAGAATAATTTATTTTTATAGTTTGGGTTATGATGTGATAGGCACATAAAGAATACATAATTTAGGTAGCCTCGATTTAATTGTTTTTTACACTATTTAATGGATTATATATGAGAAATTTTAATCGAATTCCAATATTAAACCACTTTCCACTGTATCTTATAAGGATGATTGGTTAGATTAGAAAACATAATACTAATAGATGTTTTTGTATTTCAAAAGAGAAGATGTTTTCTATTAATATTAAATATTTTTTGAGTGAAACCAAATATTGTACTAATACATTTATTTATAAAACATATGATATCCTTTTTAACAAATTCATCTAGGTTTATATCATATCCCATATGTAAGGTATGAAGGTTGTTATAAGGATGCAGTTAAACTATCTGGTGTTGGTTGTTGAATGCAGTTGATTATTTCTCTTCTCCAAATATAAAAAAATTTAATATCAATATGCATATAAGAGTTTTTATTATGCCAACATATATTAATTTATAATCCTTTTGAAAAAATTTAAATTTAATTCCTATATTTTGATGTATAAAAGAAAATATGGTTTACCATTATAAAATATCTGTTAATGTTTTCATATGATTAACAGTAACATCATTTTGTACAATATGTTTAATGTTTTCAATGAGAAAAACAATTAATACATATGAAAATAATTTCTAAAAATTGATTTTGTGCTTTTAAAATTAATTTTTCATAAAAAAATTTTATCATTAAATATAATTAGAAAATATTCTAAATAATTGTTTCAATATTTGAAAACATCATTTTAAAAAATATTTATATTTTCAATCATTATAGAAAAACAATCAAAGAATGAATTTTATAGTGTTTTCTAAAAAGATTTATTCTTCATTGATTAGCAAAAAAGTTATTTCTTAAACAAAATTACATTTATAGTATATAATAATTAATCTTTTAAAAGGATATAAATGTATATTTTTTCATCAATATTTTTATTAATCAAATTATGGTCATTATAAGTTTTTTTGTTTTATTTGAAAAATATTGCATTGGAAAATATCTATTCTTGAACACTACATTTTTTCAAATGTTTTGGCTAATATTTTATGTTAAATTATGCCTCTATAATGAATTTAATTTCATAAAATATATTCCACAATGGGAATCAAAATAATTAGTAATTTTTAAAATATAAAATTTATTTTCTGTTCATAATGAATTTTAAAAACAATAAACAAATTATCACGTTTAATGTGTGTCATGAACCGTCCGAAAAGATCCCCTAATATGACTACCCAAACCCCAACTTCAATAGGCCGTGTTATGGGGAATATGATCGAGTAGGAAAACCCCATAAATGGAGAGCATTTTCCTATGTACTTGTACACACAGACACATCTCGAATGAAAAGACTACCACTGTTAGCGGAATATCACTGGCCACGTAGATATTCTCATGTTGCCTCAACTAGTGAAAACCATAGGTAATCACCACATTCCCCTATATCAGTGAACAAACAAGACTAGTCCCTGATACATTACATAACACTGAATACTAAACAACCTCTTCCTTGTAATCTCGTGTTGGGGGTGCTTGTCATTCTCTACCTCCGATCCTAAATAAACTGATGGCACTTCTCTATCCACAAAAAATGTTATCCAATGTGTGCCATGGATATCAAGGGTGCTTCTAACTTTGAAATATTGGGTACAAACCTCTGATAGTAATTAGCATAACCATGTAAACTTTGCACTGTGACACCACTCTTAAGGGGATCCGAAGCATGCACAACTTCAATCATTGTCAGGTCTAATGTAACTCATGCCTCTGAAATGATGTATCCTAGAAAGTTGAACACATGAATCCATATCTAATATTTTGAGAAACTTCCGTAATAATTGCGATCTCATAATATCTCCAGAACTGTCCTCAAGTGTATCGTTAGCTCCAACTGAAATTCCAAGTACCCCGGTATGTCAACAATGAAGACCATAATGAACCAATCTATGTATGAATGGAATAATCTATTCACAACTCCCATAAACAATTATAGGAATTGATTCATTAAAAATGACATCACTGCGTACTCACAATGTCCATAACAAAATTTGATGGTTGTATTTGCTACATCCACATGACACCCACGTTGATGAAGATAACCCTATATAAACTGACTTTGAGAACCATCTGACTCCATTTATATGATCGAAGAGTTCACCAATCCTCAATATTGGTTACCTATTAATCATGGTCAGCTCGTTTAGTTTCAATATGTCCACACATAATCCCAATCTCCAATATTTTTCATGGAAAACAAAACTAGGGCCGCCCAAGGTGAAACATTGGGTCTCACAAATACCAACCTCTACAACTCCTCTAGGTCTCCCCACAACTCAAAAAGCTCATATAAAGCTATATAATATATACGTTTAGGTATTAGAGATGTCCTGGGTATATATCAATGTATAAATCCACATCTCGATGAGGGGGTAATCATGAAACAAATTCCAAAAAGACGTCCTTGTATAGATCTACCACTATAGTAAACTGATGACTCATCCATTCCACATCCCTGAGGTTCATTCTATCCAACTAGTGCTTGATCAGATACACCATCTATGAGTGATTCCATCATGTGTTTCTTAGGTCTCCATCTAAACAAGAAAGAAAAACCTAGTCCCCTATATGCAGACACACTGCACTATACAACTAAAATAGTCAATCTGTGCATGAACTGCAGATAACTATTTTATTCCAAGATTTATTTTTTTATGGCCTCGACACTACCACTAAAATATCCAAAAATAAATATTTCCCCCAAGATTATGGGAACACTATCAGCATTATTATGTGATTAGAGAATCTTCCCCCATAAGAGTCTCTAATTATAAGAATCGAGCTAATGGTTCTAATAGAATCTCCAAGTATCGAAAAAGGGTCATGTTGAAGAATGAATAATTATGACCTCTGTATCTAGAAATTAAATCTAGGGAGTAAATTACACAAGTCATACCTCTAATCATATCTAGATAATAGGGTTCATAATGCTCCATCCCTTGAAGCAAGCCTCATCCCGGGCATCCGACTCCTTAAGCCTTTGTAAGACCACCTAGGGTTGGTGGTGGTAGTACCTTGATGCTCTACCCATCTCCTACTACCTGACATTATCCTCTACCATTCACACATTTTTATAGAACACTATGCTCTATAATAATCTTCTTCCTTAGTGGGCCCTCGACCATTTTCTAATCATCTGTATGTTGAGTTAGCCAATCTCTATCCATGTGTCCCCAACCAATACATGAGTATCATAGCCTATTTTCAGCTGACTCACTCTTCATTGGGAGCCCCACACCACTAATCTTATATCCTAGGGTCAACCCAAAAGGTTATTTAAACTCTTTAATTCTAACCACTACTACCGGATAACTACAACCAAAGGATTAACTAACAGGTACCTACTCGTATCTTCCACTACTGGTATCACCCACTACTGGCCTCTATACTAGTAGAATTATCTCTATTAGTAGTGCTAGTGGAAGTACAAAAACATATGTAGGGATGCTAGGTGATACCATGGATTCCCTGATCTCTAGGAGTTCCCCCCAGAATAAAGGTACAAGAATTTAAGAATAGGCCCTACACTATCTCCATGGAGTAGCGATAAAGATCCTAAAATCTCACCGATTACTCTTATACTGCCTAACTTCCATACTATATTAAAGATACACTCAATCTATACTCATGAGAGTGTCTTATCCTCATGAATTTGGGTCACTAAGCTCCGATATCTCCCCACTAATCCCTGTATAAGGCTCACAGCTAGGATATACATCAGGTCAAGAAGTGTCCACACTATTTAGAAGAAAATCAAAATGGCCTGCATCCATTCCTCATGTGCCTGGGGTCTGGCTCACCCTAGATCTTGGGTGGTCCCTGACTATGATACTCATGCAAACTAATCAACCTGTGTGAATCCACTACCAATAGCCCTGGTAATAAGTGTCTCTTAGGGTGGTGGAATCACTAGTACACCACTGAAAGTTTCTATCTTCATTACTAGTCCATGTACCAAATCCTCATCACTCAGAGGATCATCCTCATGATCATGCAAAAAACCATGGCTTGCTATCTGCATGGGGGAATACTAATGTAGATCTAGATTTACAACATTTAATAGTGTATACCAGGTGAGATTACTTAAGAGGCACATGAGAACACACTCAAAATCGTATATGATGTATGTAATGTTTGTTTTAAATGAAACATATGTTTTCATGTACCATGTTGAAATAATGAATTCAAAGTCATGTTGTATGGATATGTCAACCACTACACCAAGACTATAGTCCCTAGCCTAAAATATGAACATGAAACACTTAAAAAATTTTCCCCAAACCAATCTAACAGATTATTTGATCATTAGGTATAACTGTCCAAATCAAATAAATCTATTCACTGGCCCATCCTAGAGGGGCCTATGCCATTAGTACCCTAATTCCACCACTGACAGGCTAGGGGCTGGCAATGACAATGGAGTAGCAATGTCTCACAAAATAGAGGCATTATCATATGTACTTGCACAAATTCACACATCTCTATGGCCAAAATTATGAAAAGTAAAAAACAATATTTAAATACTAAATACATACACCAAGATACTGAAACCAAATTATTATAGTAGGAAAACATGAATGTAAATAGTGCTAGAAAACAAACCCACAAAATAACGATTCTGATAAGTCATTACAGTTATTCTTGAAACTCATCTAGAGAAAAACTACCCTAAGGGGTTGGTGTAGGGATGTTAAATTAAGTATTAGGAGCACCACACATATGTCTAATCACTCTAAGAACCACATGGTCTTCGTACACCAAGGACTCCATAAATGTAATGATCGTCTGGAAAAGAAACAACAAAATCGAGGAATTCCCATGTAGGGGTGAATAAATAAATACACAGTTGGACACCCCAAAACCACCAATGAAATACCCCTAAAACATACATGATTTATACCACAAAAGAAAAAAATAACACCACAAAAGAATCACATTAAGTAAACCACAAAAGAAACCCATTAAGTTGACCGTAACGTAAATAGAAAAAATACACAATAAAGGAAATACATGAAGTACAGTCAATATGACCATCTCGCCTATGTATAAATATAAAGAAAAAGGAAATGAATTTCTAATTGTAGTCTATATATCTGTTAGTATCTATTATAATTGATGTGTAGGTGGTTCATGAAGTTTTTATATATTATAGGGAATCAATGACATAAAATGCATCAGTGGTACCTAGAGAAGTGATGGTGCATCAGGCGTTGATGATGCTCTGAATGTCAATGGTGCAAGAAGCGTCGATGGAACATAGAGAGTCGATGGTTCATGAAATCCCCATTATAGTTTAGTCAATAATATCTTATAATCACAAATATCACATATTCACTAAGATCAAATAGTCACAATAATCATATAGTCATAAAGATCACATAGTCACAACCAGCGACATGATTCTTCTTTTATCACGCTCATTCAGGGAGAACCTGCTCCTCGAGCCATTATGAGGCAAGATAATTTCCAAATAGAAACACACTTATAGTATATCATAAGAATAATATCATCACAATGGTCCTAACTCTATAGAATACACATCAAACATAACTCCAATATGAAATATATGGTCAATTTAGAGAAAGGGGTCTGGTCTGGTTTGGGGTCTGACCTGACCCATACCAATTCAGTAGAACTAACCTGACGGGGTTTGGTATGCACTGATTCAGATCGATCCAATGGGCTTGTCCAATTGAGCCATTAGGCCACTGTAATAGAGTAGTTCTCTAGAATGTCCTATATTTTAGGGGCATGTTCTTCTTTGCATGATGTGGGCTGCATTGGCCACGTCCCCCTTGTCTACATGGTCGTTAGACCACACGGTCATCCAGCTTCGCTAGAGAACACAGTATCAAAATGTGTTTAAAATAGCTGGTCTGCCTCATCTTCCTAGTCCTATGGCCCCAATTCCATAGGGTCCTCCCTCAGACGTGACTCTAAGACACATCCCACATCCATCGTTGTGGCCTCCAATTATGGCCCATGGTCACCAAACACCGCCTCCACCACTGTTGTCCTCCCCCGAGATGGTACTTCATGGATTGTGTCTCACTATTACCATCAGCCACCATACCAACATACCATTCCTCATATACCCCACCTGGCCCAGCAACCCCTGTCGGGCTGATAGTGCCCATGTCGGTTGTCTTGCCCTCCTACACTCTACCTGAAATGGCTAGACCTTCCACCTCCACCTACCACCTTACACTACCACCACCTTGCACCACTGAGGGATTAGATTCCCATTCTATGACCATTTATCCATGAATCGAATGAGTAAATATTCTTTGATCATAATTCACGATGAACAAAAAATCAAGGAGATTGGGTGAAACTGAAAAATTACATGAACACCCCAAATAACGAATAATGGAATTGTTCATGGAATACTTGTGCCATTGAACTTATATTTTTTTATGAAGAACAATAAATATATATTCATAAAGAAATATTATCCCTTTAATCCCCACCGTAAAATCTATCCCGCATGAATGATCAAACATTGGATAATTATATTCATGGGTAGATCCTCATTCGTCATCTAAATCTACGAAAGGACAAGAAAAAAACATATCAACATCCTACCACATGGTTGGATCAGTAATTGATGAAGAGTAGAGTTTTTTGTCATCATTAATCCTTGATATACCATCGTTTATTATGTTTCATCTGAGAGGATTCCATAATTTTCCCATCCGAGGAATTTATAGTTTTATATAGATAACCATGTATTCGTGAAAATAGGTCATAAATAAAATAAACCCACACAACATTAAATTAAATTTTTTTATTAAAATATTTTAATGAATGTTACTTCCGATTTCTATCTTTCACAATCGACCCATGCTAATTGATTTTATGCCCTACATAAGGTAAAGCTGCTACTCTAAAAACACTAGTGCCCTAATATGTTTGATAAGGGAACCCATTTCTATGTTATTCCAAATTATATATGTAACTATCAGTGAAATTTATTAATAACGTAACCACTTTCACCATATCATTCTGGTCCCATCGAACCTCATAATATCACGTCGTTTAAGCACCTAGTCTCTGAATATTCCCAATTAATTTATAAACCCATAAAAGATGGAAGCTGTTCCAACAAGACTATGAAATTGATACCTTATATAATCATGGAAAGGGGAATTTTATTGATGGAAATATCAGAAGGATATCCAGGTTGTGGTTGATGAGTGAGGTGTCAATGAAGTTTTCCACATTACATATATCCTTTATGGATGGAGATAGAGAAACACACCTCTAGTCAATCGTTGTCACCGCTCAAATCTTATAGAGAGTTAAGGAGTCATATTTTGGAGACAATGAATATAAAAATTTACATGATCATATGTACACAAGGTATTCCATGATGGTTATTGGAAAGGTAGATACAATGGCGTTCTATTCAGAGGGAGAATAGTAGTGTTAGTGAAATTTTAGGAGGAGGTCTTGAGGGAGATCCATAAATCCCTTTTGTGGTACATCCATCAGTAGAATAGTTGTATAAGGAAATCTATCATTTTTTCTGGTTATTGTGGGTGACGAAGGAAGTGTAAAATTTCATTTATGGATTCCTCTCTTGCCAGCAAGTGAAGGCTGAGCACCAGGTTCTAGCGGGACATACCAAACCAGTTGATGTACCAGAGTGGAATTGGTATGGATTATCAATGGAATTAGTGAAGAGTTTACCCTATACATCCAAGGGGAACGATACCATCTCGGTGATCATTGACCAACTCACCAATTATTATCACTTACTACTGATTTTTGAGAAGTCCGCAATAAATAAATATTGAAGCATTAATTTCCATGAGAGAGTTTGGATACATGGAGTGCCATCAAATGTCATCTCAGGACATGATAATAATTTTACTTCCTTAATGTGGAATAGATTATAAGAGGAATTGGGGACTTAGTTTCACTCGATCATGAAATTTCATCCCCAAATGGATAACCATATGGAGACAAACTTCCAGGTTCTTGAGGAAATGCTACATGCTTTCATCATAGACCCTGACGCCAATTCATAGGATGACCTACCTTTTTCTGAGATTTCATATAGAATAGATACAACTCCATCATTGGTATAACACAATTGGTGGCATTGAACAGGTTACCATGAAGGTCACCATAGTGCTGAACAGACCCAGGAGAGTAAACCCTCAAAGGTGCATAGTTGGAATTCGCTACCCCGAGAAGGTACAGATCATCCATGAGTAGATGAGAGTTTCACATAGTTGAAAATGTTTTATGCTGAAAGGAGGCATAGGACTCTTGATTTTGAAGAGGATGAAAATGTATTCTAATGGGTCTTCCCTTGATATGTATTTTATAGATTTGTTCAGGGTGGCATGTTATCTATGAGATACATTGACCTTTTCCTGATTTTAAGTAGGGTTAGGGAGGTGGAAAACTGTGTAGCTCTACCATTGATGTTTCCCTGGGTTCATGTTGTCATCCACGTGTCATAGATGAGGAAGTATGTGCATGAACCATCAAATTTCATTGATTGGGGGGACATGAACATAGATAATGGAGAGAAGTTTTTGAAGTACCCACTAGAGATCGAGGATCGACATGAGTGTATCCTTTTTTGGTGTTCGATTCCTCTGGTGCATGTTTGGTGGTAGCATGGGAATATACTAGAGAGCACTTGATATTTCTTGGCTCAGATAAATGATAAGTAACCTCATATTTTTGTTGAGTAGCATGTGTTTTCACATTCAGGGATATAAATACCTCTGGTGGGGAGACTATAATGACTCGAATTGCCTATTGTTTTATTTTTTTAAATCAATTGGGAAAATTACAAGACCAGGTAGTGAGACACATGATATTCAGAGGCTTGTTGTGCCCAAAATGATTAAAATAAAAATTATGTGTATTAAATTAATCATAGAGACAATTTCTTTTCTAAACATGAATAACATCTAAAAGGGTTCCCGGATCAGAAATATGAGGGCATTGTTGCTTTAAAAGATGTACATTTACCTTAGGCAAGGCCATTCATTGACTAGTGCTCGTAGATTTTGAGGCCCCACCCAATGAAAATATAGTGCTCTCAAGGAAATTGATTACTCATATTTTATATTTGCGAACCTCTATAGATTTTATTCTATTTCAAAAATAAACAATTCATGTGATTTATTAAAAACATAACATTTTTTAACGTATCATTGTGGGCACACTAGGCCTCAAAATTTCATTCAGTCTCTGTTCCTAATCTTGAATTATTTACAATTAATTTATAAATGTAATACCTCAAATAATCCAAAAGTTTGAAATATGAAAACTCGTTTTCTGGGTGATTAACCAAAAGATATGTAAATTTTTTCCAATTATAAATGTATATATCCTATTTTATGACCATATTTAGAAATTTTTTTATTAAAACACAAATTATATTTCCATTATTTATTTTTATTTAGAATGTATTTATTTAAATTAAATATAATAATAATACTATAACAAAAATTGGTTTTAGGGAAGGTTTTTTAGGGGCGGTTAGCAGAACTACCACTAAACATTTTTTTAAAATGGATTCATGGTGGTTTATTATAAACCGCTGTGAAATATTTTTTTAACACAGCCAACCCTCCCCCCCCCACCCGACCCCGCTATCCCCAATTCCCCTATGACCCCGGCCCCCCGTTACCGCCACGACCCCACGATGTCAGCGACCACACAACCCCGGTGAGCCCCTCCCCCCACGACCCCTGCAACCCTGTGACTCCGGCGACCCCACAGCCCCATGCGACTTCGGCCCCCCGTGATTCTAGCGACCCCGCGACATAAGGTGGTATGGAAGACTTTTGTCCTAAAATTTATGTATTAAATGTGTATGTGGTTGTTACAATTTAATTCTTTTCTATGTTTTGTGTTCCTGAGTAAGAAAATTGAGATTAGGACTTAGATTGATGTATGAAACCCTCAATGGACTTTGTTGGGTCCATTGACATTTGAGATCATACCTAGGACTACCCTTGGGATATGAAAACCCCTTAATATTGGTGAAATAGTTTTCAAAATGTTGCAATAATATAATTATGATAGTTAATGGGAAGAGAATTGTAAGCTGGTATGTAGTCAAGGTTAATGGGATTTCTGAAATACAGAAATGGTATTTTTTTGAAATGGCTAGTTGGATTCTGAAATCGATTAAAATAAGAATTTTTCAGTTTTATTTGGTTATGGTTTTCCATGAAGGACAACAATGTTTTGAGAGTGGTATTGTTTTCAAAAGGAGGTTTTGACCTCAATGTTATAAGAAAAAAGGGTTTATCTTAATAGATTTCAAATGGTGATTAGAAATAATGGTGTGGTTCCCCTTTTTTGAATGTGATTTAAAATCCCCTTTTAATGTTGTAAATAGAAATGAAATTCTTGGGACATGTTTAGTTTTTAAAAGAGAAAGACTCTTTTCTTGAAGGGTGGATTCAAGATTATTTCAATTGAGTATCTTGAATCGTGTTTTATTCCATGATTTGATTTTAAAGATATGTTTAGAACATAGTCATTTAAATGATATATGGGTTCGTGAGATAGAACCCCCAACAATTAGGTTGGCCTGTTAACTTTTGTTATTAAATGAAATAAGTGATAAATGTGTTTAGTTGATGACATAACATAAGGGGGAATTTGATATAATGTGATTGTGTTAAATGGGTTAAGGTATGGAATTGATATATGTGATAAATGAGTTGTGATTGTAAATGGAATATATGTTAATGGGTTATTCGTTATAAATGGTATATAAATAGTCAGTTATGGGAATTATAATTGAAGTAGATTGATATAATATATTATTTCATTCTTGGATGGTAACCTAGATAAATCATTTATAAAGGTGTTGGTGTGTCAATCCACTATGATAGGAAGAGTTACATTTCATGTTTCATTGGCAGCAATCAAATTTTTTAACACTATCTAGTCCTTGATTTTTCCAACCACAATTAGTATATCTTTAATTCTAACTTTATTTAGAACTAAATAGCAAGTGAATTCATTAAGATATATGTATAGAGATGTGAACACTACCTAATAATTTGTTGCACTATACCAGCTTTAAATCCCACCATGTAGTTCATACAAAAGATTAAATCAAAGAAATACATGTATATGATCTGAATAAAATAGATAAATTATACTATAATAATAGTCATGTTGAATTCTATCCATTTCAATACTCCTCAGTACCACTATCTATGAGGTGTGTTAACACTGATTGTATGAGGAATAGTTACCATGTGTTGATTAACAATAGAAAAATGATGGATGTATCGAATACAAAAATATTACATATGATTTCCATAATTTCCATATTTTGACAAATGGTACCCCAAACCATATATGAATTTTGTTTCTTGTTAATGCTATACTTAACTTATGTAAAAGACTACTTCTCAAATGTCACAAGATACTTATTTCTTCTCTTATGAGGCCCATCCTAATAAAATTAATTGTTCCTAGATGCCTCTTAGTTTTCCTAAGTCATTTGTTATGAACTAGTCTAGTAGGACTGTTACATCCAAGCATACAAAACCAGAGGTAGAGTTGATCTTGTTGAACCAACTGGTCATAGAATTTTATGAAACTATTTTTTAAGATTCCCATTCATGGAACAATGGTGTAAATTCTATAGTGGTGATATGAATTAATTATTCATGTGTAAATTCAAGATGTATTGTAAAAAACATGGTCAATTGATGTTACATGGATTATAATAAACTCATCCCATTGATATATTTTCTCTTACATTACTACCATAGGATGGACTCTACGTATTGTGTTTAAATACCATGTTGATGCTCCTTGTTACACATAGTTGAAAAATGGTCTCTCCTACACTAATATTAGATCCAAAGTATCTTCCTCCAACCAACTCTTTATTATCAATTTCTAGGTGGCAGGTAAAATAGAACATTAAAAATATTTATAGATCCAGAGTTTGGATACCCTAAATAATGATCTATTCATTCAGTCCTTTTCTAGCTGTTGCCTCTCATGAACAGTGAAAAATGTGAGTGAATTTTTAATTATATTTAATCTCTTATACACATACATGTTCTAATTTAACACATTATTCTACATTTATTACCCCAATGGGTTTTCAAAATAATTATTTTACATTAAAAGTATAAAAATCCTTTCCAAGTGTGGTATTGAAACAATATATCCAAAACAACAATGTCTAATAATTCTAGCATCTGGTACTCAAGAATATTCATTCCAACTTTGACATTTATCTCATATGGATTTCCATCAATGTTATAAAAAAACTAGATCTCCTATACCAAGACACATCTGCTTTATTGGGTTTAAAATCCCCTTAAAATGTCAGTGGATTATATTTTAGTAGTTTTATTAAATGATTTACCTATGTGATGTTCCACATTTATCGGTCCCTTAACAACTTCCACAAAATCATGTTCTACTCTCTGAACAATATCCTAGTTTACTTGTTGTCCTAGAGAATCTATATTCTTAGTTTCTATATCTTTTTGAAACATTATTTTTTTCCCCATGAAATATGATTCCAACCAAGTTATACTTATGTTACATTTTGTTATCAAATATTATATTTTGATGCTATAAAGGATTTCAAAAGTCAAGGGATGAAAATTTGGAGATTTGGGAGAAACGTGATAAGAATACTGTTGAGAATAACTTTTAGTAGTGAACATGTGGTAATTGAGTAATATGGTATTGATAGCACCCTATTTCTCTTTACCAAAGAAACTTCCCTTATCCCAAACACTAGCGGGTTCATATCTAACTCAGGGGCTCATCTATATTATATTATGTTTCTATAATCTTACACTGTCATATATATGATTCTCTTTCTCTATTTAGTATTAAATTTGTGTTTTAAATTTTTTACATACTGTGTTTTCACATTGTGATATACATGGATAAAAGATGGATCACATTACCAAGGAACACACCTCAGTATGTTAAGGTTTTGAATGAGTTTTTAGATTTTTCAATTTTTAGTCTATCTGTTGAAGGGAAAATAATATGTCCATTTCCTAAATCTAAATTTAGAACATGGTTGAAGAGAGATGAAGTTTATGAACATTTACTACTGAAGTAGTTCCCTGGTCAATATTTTTTTGGGTTTGGCAGGGAGAATAGAACATTCAGAAAGATTGAGTACTGATGTTAATCAACAGAATGAGGTCCCAAGTTCATTGACAATGGAAAATGAAATGCATAACCACATAAATGATGCATTAAGAACTACAAGACACAACTCTCAGTATCAAAACATTTGAGAACAACCAGAAGAGGGTGCTACAAATTGCAACATGACAAGTGAATTTTTGAGACTGTAACACAAGAAGATCAAGATTGTAACATACCATTGGATCCTCCTCTTGTTTCTCTAAAGAAAAATGTATGATAAAACCTCTCTGAGAAAAATTATTTTCATGATTTAGTTGACGATGGAAATAAATAGTTGTATAGTGGGAGTTTGAAATATTCAAAGCTTTTTTTTTTCCTGATGAAATTATACCATATCAAATTTATATGTGGAATTAAAAATAAGGCAATTTCCATGATATTGGAATTGAATCGTTATGCATTTCCTTAAGAAAAAATCGTAGAATATTTTTATGATATGAAAAATGTTGTTAACAAGCTTGGTCTGAATTATTCAAAAATACATGTGTGTCCCAATAATTGTATGCTTTATTGGGGAGATGATTCATGTACAAAGAATTCCAAGAAATGTTATTCTTCTAGATGGAAGTCAAAGGGTGATGTTGGACGTCTGAATGAACATAATTTAATGGAGAAGAAGAAAAAGAACCCACCTACAATGTTTTGCGGTACTTTCCCTTGAAGCCTCGATTGCAAAGATTATTCATGTCATAAAAAACCGCCGAACACGTGATGTGGAATTCTATAGATAAAAACAATGATCGTTTAATGAGACATCCATGATATTCCAAATCATGGAATACATTTGATTCATTACATCTAGATTTCTCAGCTGATTCTAGGAATGTTTGATTGGGATTGGTTGCCGATGGATTCAACCCATTTGGGACTTTGAGTACAAGTTATAGAATTTGGCTAGTTTTTTTGATCCTTTATAATATGCCTTCGTGGATGTGTATGAAACTAACATCTCTTATCATTTAGATGATTATTCATAGAAAACAAATCCCTGGAAATGATATTGATATATACTTGCATCCTTTGATTGACGAATTGAAGGTTCTATGGAGAAACGATGTTGAGACATTTGATGCTTCTTATAAAACAATAATTAAAATTCATGCTGCAATAATGTGTACAATTAGTGACTTCCCTGCGCTTAGGAATTTATATGGTTTGAAGACATACATGGGTTTGTCTTGTCCCATTTGTAACATTGATTTTGAGCCCAAACGGCTACCTCACAATTGAAAATGGTGCTTCTTGCACCATATATGATTTCTCGATGCATCTCATAGGTTTTGGCTGAACAGATAAAAATTTAATGGTTACATTGATCGTATACAACCTCCAAAGTTGTTAACTAGTTCTGAAATATTGACATAGCTTGTAAATGTTGAAACAGAATTTGGGAAGGTTCATCATTTGAATGATAGCAGAAAATGGGTCGGAAGTGCATCGTCATGTGAAATAAGAACACACCAATGGAAGAAAAAAAGTATAATCGTCAAACTCTCGTATTGGGAATTTAATTTGATGCGGAACAATCATTATATGATGCATATTGAGAACAATGTATGTGATTATTTTTTTTCACATTACTTAATGAGAATGGAAAGTTGAAGGATCATCTCAATGCTCGCAAAGACTTATAATTAATGAACATAAAACGTGATCTATGACCATATGAGATTGAAAAGTATGCTACGTCCATTTTTACAATGAAAAATAGGGATAAGGTTACATTCCTTTGAATTTTAATGAATGTGTAGGTATCTGATGGGTATTCAAGTAAAATCTCGTGGTTTTTTGACTTGAAGAATCATATGTTACATGGATTAAAAAGTCATGATTCAGATATTTTGTTATAATAGTTAATACCATTGACATTGCGTACATTATTACCTGAAAAAGTTACTACTGTTATACTCCAATTCTGCACATTTTTCAGGCAATTATGTGAGAAATATCTACATCCATTTCATCTTGAAAGCCTCCAGGAGTGGTTTTTATTGACCCTTTGTGCAATGGAGATGATCATTCCTCCATCTTTTTTTACTATCTTGATGCATTTAACTGTGCATTTAGTTGAACAAACTAAACTAGGAGGTCTCATTCATTATCGATGGATGTATCCAATTGAGAGGTATTTTATTTATATGTTTTTCATTTATGTAAACAATTTATGGCATTTAAATAAATTAATAATATTATTATTTTATTTCAATGATATCATTGGCATTTGAAAGAATACATGAGAAATAATGCTCAACCAAAAGGATCTATTGCCGAAGGAAATTTTGGTGAGGAGTTTCATACCTTTTGTTCCAGATATTTGGATGATATTGAGACAAGATTTAATCGAGTTGGACATTGTTACGACACATCAACTCAATCTCAAATGCATCAGAAATAAAAAAATATTTCCTATTATTGGTCGATCAGTTGGGAGGACCTCAAATGTGATACTGACATAATTGGAAATACTACAGGCACATAGATATGTGCAGCTGAATAATGAAATTTGAGATCCATTTATTGAAGAGTTGAAGACACAAACAATGAAATGAATGAGTGGCCAAACATGAAATGATAAAGCTATAATAGAATCTATGAATAAAGAGCTTATAGAATGGTTTGCAAAACGTGTAAGTTCATAAATATTTCAATAAATATGAATATTTGTTTGACACATACATTTTGTAAATCTATTAAATTATATTTATTTTTTTAGATCATGAATTCTGATACTCAAGCAGACTTTTCATGAAGATTTGATGTTTCTTGCTAGAGGTCCTATAAAACAAGTTCGAATGTTTGGTGCTTATAATGTGAATGGCTTTAGATTTCATACAGCCGATCACGAAGTGGGTATAAAAACAATGAAGAGTGGTATATTTACATTTGTTGAAGTGGGATACTTTGGAAAGCTGCATGATTTTATTGAATTAAACTACCACGAACATTTTTCTGTTGTTTTTATTCAAATTAAAATGGGTCGATTTTATGAGAGGTGTTAAAAGAGATTCCTTGCAATTTACTTCTATGAACTTCTCTCACTTGATAGATATTGGTGATCGTGAACTACAAGATCCATATATCTTCGCTTCCATGAAAAAATCGTATATTATGTGAATGATGTTGTGGATGAAGGGTGGAGTGTATTTGTTCACGTAATACAATGATATTTGTATGATATGGGTGATGAAGTGAATGATTTGACCTCTGAAATTGAATTTCATCAACAATAGGAAGCAAAATTATTTTTCCATCATTATATAGATAATATTAGAATATCAAGGATGATTGAAGTGAATGATGCAATGGAGCAGGAAACCAACATGATTGAAGGGGAAATGATTGTATGTACAATTATTTATTTATTCTGCTACCACTTGTCACATTTCTGCAATCATTCATTATCATTGTTATATATATTTTGTTTGTTAGTACTGGGCATATATTATCATTTTTAATTTCTTTTATGTATAATTTTTTTGAAATATATATTCTGAAATCAATTTTATTTGATTAAATGACAGGAATGCCAAGGAAAAAAGTAGTACCCTATTTTATCTAGTTCTGTGACAGATAACGATCCATCTGGCTCCCTCCCCACGGCATCTGAGGCACCAGCTACCTACACCCATGAACCATCTCCCCCTGAACCATCTCTCACACCATTTATGGGTATCCCATTTTAGTCTGAGTCATCGAATCCACCTTCAGAGGCCTCAGTAGTGGGGCGGCGACACACCCCTTCCAGTTCATCACAGACATACTTCAGTGTCACTGTCATAGGTACAAATTTTAATTACAAATATTTATCGGATTTTGTTTATACTATTTTTTTCTCATTTAAGATGAAATAAATGAAATGGTTACGAAAAACATAAAAAGTTCAGATGTTTGGAATATGAATGGTGAGATGATAGTCGTGCCATTCAATTATTATGGGGTCCCTATGGATGATGCTGCGGGGTTACTTGGCCAGATTCTAGGCCAGCTAGAAGCAGAGCCCATTTACCTACCTATTTATAATGTTGATTGGAGACATATGAATCCAAGGTGGAAAAAAGATTTTTTTGATTCCCAAATAAAGGTAATATTATTACATTATGGTTTAATTGAATGTCACATTACTAATATGTTCAAAATGAATTTTTGTATATAGATGTTCTTCCACATTACAGTTGCTGATGTGATAGCATGGAAGTGGACTTTGAAAAATAATTGTAAGAAATGGAATGATTTCAAATGGAGGTTGTGGTTTGATTTCAATGATACTACGTTGATCGTGCAACAAACGTATGAGAAGCTACCCATTGGGGTACCTAAAGAACAGGGGAATGTTTTTGTTGACCGACATCGTGATGAGAATCAGATGGTATTGAAATATATATTATTATATTATCCCCATTTTTCATTTATACATTTATATGAATATGATATGACATTGAATAAATTACTATTAAATTTCATTTTATTTATTTCAGGATCTCTCAAGAATGAATGCATCAAACCGGGCTAAGCAAGTCATCCCTCACACTACGGGCTCAAAAAGCTTTTCTAGAAGCCGAACGACATTGGTAATATTTTAATTATTTTAATTATTTATAAGACAATATTATCTATTTAATATATTGAATTGTTGATTTACCTTTTCTTAATTCAGCCATAGAGTTTTGGGCACAGAGCTTCCCGGACTGAACTGTGGTTGGATGTTCACAAAAAATCAGATGGATGTTTTGTTAATGAGCATGCCAAAGAAGTTGGGGTATGAAGTAAATATTTTTTAATATCTTATTATCAGTTTTTTGCAGTGTCAATATATATTTTTATTTGATTTATTGGTAAAAATTAATGAACAATGGGATTCCAATCCTGGGAAGTCCTGCTCAATCTCCCTTGATGACCCAGTTGCTAAAGTGCTTGGGATGGAGCATCCTGGTAGAGTGCGCGGGATGGGTTTCAGACACGTACCATCTGAGGTCTTTGGCATGCCACCTGTGATTCTAGCTGCATCTACTAATGGTTATAGTCAGTTTATACTTGAAGATTCTCAGAGGTAGATTGCTTCTCTATGAACCATAGTTCATGATCAAGGGGCTCAGATATCCGCTTTGCAACAAGCGATGACTACTATACATCAGCAGATGAGAAAATATTCCCCTGGTGGTAGTGCATAGATTGGTTGTCAATAGGTAAATCACAAAAAAAAACAAATCATTTCGTTTTCAAACATTCATTGGTTTTATGTTTTAATATAAATATGAAATAGTATTTAATTTTCAATATAATTTTCTTATAGGAGACAGCAGAAAGTTGAGGTGGAGGTGGAGAGGGTGACGATTCATCATCAGACCTTGATTATAGTTGTATTGTTGATGTTTTGACCCAGTATGGGAACAGTCAGTTTGTATGTGTACCATGTGTGGCACATTGTTTCCACCACACATTTTCATGTCCTAATATTTTCTTGATTTCTCATGTTTCCTTTTATGCATTTTATTGATTTCTGATGTTTCCTTTTAAGTCTTGATTTCTCGAGTGTGGTATACATCACTCTAGTTAGTCCTGTGTTTAAAATGGTAGCCATGATTTTGTATGAATAACAGTTAAACCCATTGTTTATGTGTTGAATAAATTCAAAATTCGTAATATTATAATATGTAATTATAAAATAAAATAATGATTTTATTACATGTTCATACAATAGTTATGGTCTGAAATTGGTACTCGGGTAATTAGGTACATTATTCTACATTAATTAATATATGCATTCCATAATACTGTTACATTTCCATTACATTGGCCAGATGTTATAGACACTGTTGTTTATGGCCCACTGAGATTTATCTCACACCCTATCCAGGTTTCGTTTGGTACAAAGACTATATTACATGGTTGAAGTTGTTGACAACAGAAAGCATACAACTTCAAAAACCTGATTGATTTCTATTTTGTAGGGAGCTTGAGAGAAGAGGACTGAGTTGGAACTTAGTATTCATGGGATAGTATTTTGATATTATTTATACTTTAATGCAACATTTTAGGCTTACTGTATTGTATCCATGTTTTCCAATTTTCATGTGAAATTACAAATTATCATCAGTTTTTGAATGTTATTAAAGTTATTTTAGTTATTGGTACTATTGTCTTTATTTTTATATAGTGCCTTTTGTTTACTTATATTTATTCCACAATTTACCTATGTTTACTTTTATACATTGTGCTACACTTTAGTAATGAAGGCATAATATCTACAAGAACACACCATAGTCTCGTGTTTCTAATTGTACGCCTCTAGTGTTTAGGGAATTGGGCTTGACGCCTTATGGACCAACGATATCAGGGTACCCATTAGGTGGCACCCGAGTCTTGGATGTCAGAATCAAGAAGGCTCTCCAAGGAATGTCAGTTTCTTTGGATTTAGTGATTAGGATGCATAGATGCGTACATGACAATACATCGGAGTGAGAAGTATATGTGAATGTGTTGGGGCCAAAACACTTATCTTATGATGTTCTTCTAAAATATAAAGAAAAAGTATTGGAGTATTTTTCATAAGTATGGGAGGTTTTAACATCATAGATTTTTTTCCAAAGGTACACTCAATTTATTATTGGTTCTAATTCCTTCAAAATGACTCATATGTGATGCCTAAATGGTTCAAGGAGGTCTCGAGTGCATCCAGGATTAATTTATATCCTATATACATAAAATGGGAAGGAAATACTAGGCCACACAATCTAAAGAAACCATGATTCCCATCCTATATAGTTTCCTTGAACTGTGAGGATATAGACAGTAGAGTAGTGGTTGCCACATGGTTTGTCTGAAAACGTACGACCCTAGGAGGTCATCTATGTAACCGACTACAGGTCTTGGAAAGTGGAATTTATAATGTTATACACATGGTTAGATAAACAATTCACCTAATTGGGAGGGTTCACCCCTTATAGAAGTGACTACTGCACAGTTATTGGCCAATTTGGACAACCGTGCAACCAAACCTTGTGTAGTTTTGTTTGAGGACGAAATTCCTAAACAACCCATCATAAATTATTTTAAACAATTTTTCTTCCTACTTATTTATTAAATAGTTTTATCCTCTCCACTTCATGCATGTAAATTCTCATATATTATCCACAGGTTTTGAGAAATCTACATCCACTAGGGTCATAATCCTTCATCATTAGAATTAATGAAAAGAATGTAGTAATCACTTCCTTCCACTCTAATATATTTCATGGTTCCTATATCAAATGCTATGAAATTTAGGTGAGAATATATTCACATTATTTTTGAGTATTTTGGTAAATAATTCAATTTTTATTCGTTCTAGGTCCAATAAAGCCTCGATAATTGATGAATGGAGTGATAGAACATCAAGGTAGGCTTCTTAGGGAATGAACATTTGTTTCATCCCATTTTAAATAACTTGTCATTGTTATGCTCACCGACCCCTTTTGCAGATGTTAAAATTGGTTTAATAAGTTAATTTAAAATGTTCTTTGTGACCATTGTGACATTAGCATATGATTAAAAACATTAATTGGTCACCTTGACATTTGGGCACCACCATGATTTGTTTTGTAGGGCAGTGGTGCAGTGGAAGCAGATATTTTTTTCTGGTCATCTTTTAATGACGGTTTTAACCGCCTTGAATAGTTTACAGGTAAAACTGTGGCAGTGGATAAAACTGTCGCTACACATAAGATAATTATGTTGCACAGCGGTTTAACAACCGCTAATGAGCCGCATCCCCCGCCCACATACCGCGGTGGTTCTCTCTACTTTATCGCTGGTTTCGTAAAAACCGCCGCTAAAGTGGAGAGAAGCGATGTGTAATGTGGTCACTACGACACTTTTTTAAAACCACCGCTAAATGAGAAAAACCACCGCGAATAGTTTGCCGATAGAAAATTTAGTGGTGGTTTCTGTAAACCACCTCCAAAACATGTAGTGTCGTTTTAAACCCAATCTAAATGCAAAAAAAACCACCACTGCTTTGCGGTTTTCTTGTAGTGTAATATCCACGTGTCTTCCCCCACATAATATAATTTATATCCATCCTTTATCTTGATTACACCATTTTTAAAATATTCTATTGACTAATCCCTGACTATTTTCCATCACATATTCATTACAAAAGACATAGTGGTGATGGTATTCTTGTAAGACCAATCTCGTGGTCCTTAAGAAGGGATCCATATTTGGCCTAATGAAGAATAACCAACCTTCATACCCATCCACTTTTAAATTATTTCTTATTCTATAGCCTCTAAATATATATTTTTCATCATAAAATATCTTTTTATACTAAATATACTAAGCTATTATTATGATTATTTTACTTCTATAACTGTCCCTTATTTACATCAAATGGAAGGTGAAGGTATTAAACATGTGTACGTGTGGACTACCTCCTCTACGCAGTAGTACAAATATTTTACTATATCAATATTTTATTGATTGTTATTATGATTATTTTATTATTATTATTATGTGATAATTATGATATAACTATTATTATTTATTATAATATGATATAATTATTATTATTTATTATAATATGATATCTATCTTCATTTGAAACCATTCTTATAGAAAATGTTATCGTATCTTATATGTATGTGAGGAATATCTTCTCTATGAAGTGATATGCTTCATTTTTTTCCACATAAATTTAACATCACATAGGATGTATTTACTGATAAAATATGAAGTATATGATCGATAAATGAATATTGAATCTTAAATTATCATTTAACCATCTTTTGTTATATTCATCAACATGTTGATAGAATGTTTCTTCCTACATATGGCATACGGTCTCCCTGATAAGTGTATTTATTTTTTTATATCTACAATTTACAAATTAATCATGACATATATGTATTCAAAATATTTTATAGTTTTATTTTTTTCTAAAATTAATAAGAGTATGCAACTATGGTCAATATTAAAGGATTAGATGTACTAAACTAGAGTTCTCAAGTCATAAGAATGAGTTAACACGTTAAAATGATGATTTTAATAATTAATTATTAATAAATGGATGTTTAATTTTTATAACTGGGTCAAATTTTATATTACAATTATGTAATTTAGTATATTATAACATTATAATAAATTTTAAGTCATTATCCATGCGGTTAGAGAGATTTCTAAACAATCTGAACTTCGGGTTCAGAGTTCAATTTATAATATATTTATTTATCGAGATTGATTATAATCAACATTATAATGATAAAATTGATTAAAAAAATCTTTGAATAATAACATAATTCTTTTAACACATATTTATTTCCATATATGACAATTTTTCTATTTTCTCAAAAATTTAATACTTATGATCTTGAAATAAATTTCATCATGGGAAGGACATTATTTCCCTCTTCAGTCAAAAATAAATTATCATTATTTTCCATTTATATAAAAATATAATAATTTTTTATAATCATAGATTCTTTTTAAAATAATTTTTCTAATGATCGAACTCTTAAAAATGGTTTTGATGGAATCTACATGATATATTTGGAATAAGGATATTTAGAATTTGTACTGAAAATGTGAAATGAATACCGGTTTTAATTTACTAGAAAAGAATAGAATATCTAGTCTTCTTTGTAAATAAATTCATTTAATCTCATATTAAATGATTCAATTTATCATTTCAAGGTAATTTTATTCTTAATATATGGGTATTTCGTCATATTTCAAAGTCAATTTAAAATGAAAAAAATATTTTCCCAAATAAATCTTCCAGTTGTCATTTAAAAAAATTTCTAATTATTGATTAAATATAGTATTTTTAATTGGAAATTACTACTTTTAGCACACTAATATTATTTATGACAATTTTCTCTAAATATAACTTGATTTCATAAGTATCTTTTGTTGCACACAACCCTGTGTTCGAACTAAATGTGATATAATATTAAAATAGAGTATTCCAAACAAAAAATTATAAACTAGACATTTATTTGGAAGTAATTTAGAGGTAAATCCATATTATTAACAATATTTAGTTATTTATTTTTAGGAAATAAATACATAATTTTTAGTGAAGTCACTTTGTACATCAAAATTTTTTATTCACCGAAAAATGATTTTATTTAAATCTTAGTGAAAATAAATATAAATAATATTCAAAATTATGAATATTTATTTCCTAAAATAAAAATCATTTTTTATTTAATCCTAAAAACATTTTCTTAGGAAGAACTTTTGCTAATTTTACAAAACATGAATGTATAGTGAATAATGAAAATTCCAAATTACATTGGAAAATATATTTTCTATTAAATAATTTACAATATAAAAATATATTTTAGATTATTTTTAGAGATTAATTAATTAATTTTTAATATTTATATTCTTATTTTGTTCATTGAAATTAATTTTTAGATTAATTTTGTATAAAACCTTTTATACTCAAAAATGCCTTTTTTAAAAAATTTGAATATCATTTCATTTTTCAATTTGATATTAAATTAAAAATTTTCACTTTTGTTTTTTGAACACATAAAAATATATTCTATATTTTTAATCTCTAGGTCATAATTTATTAAATAAACCCCTTCAATACTTTTCGATATGAATAGTACCTATAGTAGTTTTTTAATCATTGTAGAGTGTAAATAAGAAAATTAAGAATAAATATAGTATAATAATGGCTATAAAATTACAATAAAATATTTCTTAATTTTACCGGATCATTAATATTCTATCATAATCATTTAAGGGCCAAATATTTTAAAATTGTTTTCCACATGGATATTATCATTGCCTTTATATATTTTTATTTAATAAATATTTGAATATATCAAACTATTGTTTTTAATTATTATTATGTTTTAAATATAAATTAATATAGAGGATATATTAGACTATAAGAATTAATTATAAATATATAATATTTATCTTCATCAAGATATTTTATTTTTAATTTTTACAGAAGAAAAATTTTCATTTTTTCTTAAACAACACTAAATTAATATTTATTGAATAAAAATAAAAAATCAAATAATTGATATTAATGATATGAAGATAAATATAATTTATGATTTATAAATTCCTTCAAGAGTTATAGAGAATTATATCACATATTTATGATATAATATAATACATTGTACTAATTTGACTTATATTTTATTCCTAATAAGTGAAATTAATAAATATTTCCAAAATTGACAACAATGATATTTAAAGAATATAATATTTTATCAAATTATTTAAATTCATAAAACCATTACATAATCAAAATGGGATAATATAATGTTTAATATTTCTCCACTATACATTTATACTCCATTTATAACAATTTTTCTATAGAATAATCTTATTATATAATAATATTCTATGAAATACTAAAAGTCCCCATCAAATAAATTATAAAAGGGAACCCAATCCACCACTCCTTAACAAAAAATACATACATATATATTGAAAGAACCTATTTTAATTTCCTTATAAAAAACCTTTTTTATATCCATCTGATTATTGATCATCCAATTTTTTTACCTTATGTCCCTTAAGATATGATATAAAAAGATCTTTCATCGATGGGGTAAACTTCATTACCAACTCTTTAAATTTATTTATTATTCAACCAAATATTGATATTATCTACAAAGAATATAATATTAAATCCCATATTATATATATATATATTATTATTATTATGAAATAACTATATTCCTCCTTTTATCCACCCTATGAAAAATGAAATCACTGCTCGTGTGTACGTATGGATTACCAACTCCACATAGTGGGGTAATTCATTTTTCTTAACCACTTTATATATAAAGTTACATTTATTTAAAATATAGATATATATAATGCATATGACCCTATACTGATTCAATATAATCATTACATAATTCATTTCTAAACCCATTCACCATTAAATTAATGATATCATCGCTCATGAATACGTACGACATGTTGTATCCACAAAGTGATGTGAATAATTTTCCACATAGAGAATTCAATATAGGTTATTAAAATATATTAGGTCTATAAATATTATAAATATAGAATTAATAACCATCAAGAAACTATTAATATTTTCTTATGTACATGAATTGTAGTTTACATGACGAAACATTCATAGAAAAATGAAGCAGTTATATTCAAAAATGGAAACAATGAAATATTATTAATGAGCAAGTGGTAAGACATTAACTAACGAAAATATATGATATAATAGGGATGAAATCTTATGTATAAATGGAAGGGTCTGTGTTCTTACATATATAATAAAGGAGATGATGTCGAATTCCCTGGTTCTTAGTGGGAAATTCATCTGGGAATCTCCAAGATGTATCAATATATGATATTCCAGTATTGTTTTCCAATGATGAAACATTGGATAATTGGATTTATTACTAAATTTTACACCTATAATTAGGTGAAGGTGGGGTACCAGATACCTATAGGTTTTTTCTATTAGTTTAAATTCTTTGATTGGAAATGGTGAGATATTCTTATGGATGGTCTGCTTAGTATACTCAGTCAACCTATAGGTAAAGACTCTCTATGGGATTTCATTGATAGAATATTGAATGTATCACTATTCCTTATTATCTGAGATACATTATCAATGGATGATATGGGGATATTTCAATTCCGTTAGATCATATGAATACATGGGTTCTCACATACTATCATCTTAGATTGGGATGCTAACTTGACGAGATGGTTCCGAAAGGGATTATAGAAAACTATGGGTACACTAGTTCTTTTGAGCATAGATTTTCATCCTTGTATTAATGGATAGTTGGAATTTATAATAAATTTTTTAGTGTTTGGGCTTCAAGCATGTGTAATTGGTTTTTTTTTGGTTCCATGAAAAATCATATCCCTATATTTGACTTCCCCAATAACAATTTCTATTATGTGATTATTCAGACAGATCCTTTAATGGCATTTTATTACATTTCCTTTAGTTCTCCCCAATGATAGGAAAATGTAAGAGTGCAAACTCTACTAGGTCTTTATCTCAAGATGGAATCTTATGAGAAGGTTCATTTGATTTGGATCCATATGACGACTAATACTTCATTGTAGATATCATATGTGGATCACCATCAAAACCATTGAGTTCGATGTCAAGGGTCATATTTTCCTGTGGTTATCGACCATGATTGGGAATAAATTGAATCATAGGAAATGTATAATTTCACCTTGTTATGTAGGGCTGTTTTAAATTCTAGATATATTCAGATAGAGATCCTATCTTTTTCTACAACATCCTAGGTACTATGTCATTCATTGTATCTTTTATGTTTCATATCATCTTCATCGCTACACATTGTCGTATCATACATCTGATCCAAAGGAAGTTGATCTAAATTCCAATGCATCACCTAGAAAGCATCATATACCCATCATTGTCTATAGAATAATTACTCCCCAAGGATACTATGTCCCTTTAGTTCTGGTGCTTTGGAAGCATGTCCATGTACCAGATGAGAGTTCAGAGTGGGAAGCCAACATACATGATTTGTGTCCATATTTATTCTTAGACATTATTTCACCTACCTTGGAAGGTGATATCAAGTAAGAGTTATTTTATGGGAGGAAGACTTTACAAACCCTATATTTTACTCATGTATTGATGCATTTAAATTCATCTTCATTCATTATTTCAGTCCGAATATGGATTCCAAAAAAGTTGATAGTTGTCTCAGGGGGTGTCAGGGGTTGGTTTGGATCCTATGCGATATATTTCCTTGTTTTTTAAAGCCACCTGAGTGAATATTTTTAATATAAAAGACCAATATACTTTAATGAAATGGATCCATACCCATTTTTCCTTGTAACAAAAATAAAAGGAACTGTCATTGACAAAATAAATAATAATAAATCATGAGTAATAAATGGAATAACTTATAAATTGAATGGTCTATATGGTTCCTATTTCATATTGACCATCACAAATATTATATGACTTATAAAACTCAAGATATACATTTATTTTTGATGGAATTCCTTGGGAACTAATGGATGTCATACTGATTCATAGATTCTAGTACCCAAGGGGTGTGACCCTCTATAGATCTGGATCATTTTATACATAAATATTCCTTGTATGAAATAATAGAATCCCTCCATTACCATTATATGATTCCATTTATACTCTAGTTGGTCAAAAAAATTCTTCTATAGACATGAGTCTCCATGGATACATCCCTAATCCAAGCTATTTCTTAGGTCATATTTACTTCGATGATTTCTATAGATTTAGTTAGTGTAATTATTATGGAATTCTATGGATGACACTCCATGCATTACACTCTTCCTCCTATATCCTTGATATAGATAATACATTATTTTGATCTACCCTTGAGTTTGAGGTTTCATTGTTTATTAATTGAGATCATCTTAAAATGTTTTATCATTATTGGTTGCCTTTATATGTATGGGATCCTTCATCATTTTCATCTCTGGATTTCAGTACTTAATTGACCTCACATGGATTAAATATATATAAACAAGAAAATAATTAATTAATTAACAAGTAACATGTTCAAAAACCAACTGACAGCTAAATTAGGTACTTGGGTATTTTCCTTACATTACTACATTACTTTTTTATATTCATGATTTTACAAAACCTCTATTTATATTACACGGACTAAATTTTATATACCCCATTGGTGGTGGGATACTATGATTTATCTCACACCCAATCTAGGAATTCATTGGCACCCGATTTGACTATATGTTTGTAGGTGTTGACAAAGTGAAGTGTACAGCTTTAGACAATTTATTTTATGATTCAATTTTGCTGGAGAATAATAGAAGATGACTCATCCATGTAAAAGGATGCTATAAATTTTTTGGTTA
Organism: Viscum album; assembly: GCA_963277665.1. Lineage (NCBI taxonomy): Eukaryota > Viridiplantae > Streptophyta > Magnoliopsida > Santalales > Viscaceae > Viscum > Viscum album. The sequence goes on along the minus strand of OY728119.1, from coordinate 1,724,929,984 downwards.
CTTTTTTAATCTCTTAGAAAACATGTTATTTCTTCTCCCTTGTATCCATGCTTTCTCACCTTATATATACATGGGAGGTCATTATCAATATTTTGATATGATAAACTGTTTCTATAGTAATTTTTTAATCCACTATAGTTCTACTATTCCACCTTCATGTTTATATCTATTCTCTTATTTACAAGTCATTAAATTTTTCGATTATGCTAAACTAAACTTATTCAGTAATAGTCTCCACATGGAAAAGCCCTATTCACTCAAAGCTTGTTGGAAACCTCTAGATTTCTGGGAGATTCCCTTGAGGCCATGGGTCCAACTTGGCTATGGGAACTTCTATGATTCAGTCAGGTTTGGTAAATCACAATCTTACACATTTTTATGAAGACACTTGGTGGACTTTTGCGTCATCTTGTTCTATGTTATCCTAGTTTGTATGATTTATTAACCAATTTTTCACGTTTCATTGAAAGGTATTTTTAATAAGAGTGTTCTATTGAATTTTATTTGTTTATAATAATCACAAGAAAGGAAAGCAAGAAAAATAACATTAGAAGTAATAAAATTTATACATAACTGATTACATTAACAGATCTATGTTGGGATTATTTTCATTGTTTTAATGAAAAAACACCCAAACATTTGAGAAACATAGTTATTTTTGTTTTTAATGGATTCATTTAATTTTTAGTATTTTATTCAATCCTAGAGGAAAATGACTATACAATTTTGAGGCATTGACCTAAAAGGATGGATTGTTACAAATGGGTCTTATTCATGGAACTAGAAGTATAAATTTTTTCCCATATCCATAAAAAACTATTTACATGTAATATATTGTTTGGTGGCATTCCAGGTGTCTTACTAATAAAACATGTGGACACACAATAGCTAGGTGGATGTTAGCTCAGGACCTCAACACCATATTATATAAAATTACTACCTACATTATGATTTCGGTATCGATTTTGTACATATTTTATAATTCATCCCAAATATAAATAAAGTACTCATCAACATTATATTTTAAATAATGTATTATCATATACATATGTGAAAAAACATATATATATTTGGTTCTATAAAAAATAAAAGACATATACTAATCAATGGTTATACATCATAAGAACTATATGTACTTATTAGAGGATCTACAAAAATAGATTCATATTTACATATTAGAGGATATTAATCTTGATTTTATATTATTTTCTGAAACATGAAATTATGTAAGAAGTATTTGAAGTCACATTATTAGGAACTAAATAATTTTTTTTCATCTAGAGAAATGATTATTGTTATGATATTGGGAACAAACTCATGATGGGGTTTCTATATTTCCTCCTCGTGCAAATCATTTCCCACATAGTTAAATTCCACTTAACAAAACATGTAATTTAATTTTGGTTCATGTTTTATGAATCAGAACACGTATTTTAATGACATGAAAATAGGATATCTGAGTTATTTGTGACTATAAAATACATGTTTGGGACATATTCATCATTGTACATTTATTTTTTAAGTTATCCTAATAAGAATACTGACCATCTAGTGGGGTCAGATACTCAATAAAAATATTGACCAATAATAATGGTGATGGATTAAATATTTTTTGTTTTTAACCTTGGGGAGTATCCAATGTATATCATTAATATAAGAATAAAATCAATTGGGGGAGTATCCTAGGTGTATCACCTATTTGGGTACTTTATCTAACCTATTTTCATATGGGCATTCATATTGGTCATGCACACTTGGCACATCATTTTTCTTCTTTGGAATGTTACACTTCTAATGATACCAAATTTAATGAAAATAAAGTGTTTTAGTCCATTATATATTCGCAATATTTGTTTAAATATTTTATAGAAAAATAATACTCATAATTATTTCATTAACATCATTATTGACAATAGACACACTAGACTAATTAGATTATTATATTTCATGTATGTTTTCTAATGGATTTAATGTTCATCTTATATTTCACTTTTTTAAAAAAATTGTTTCATTATTAGTTCATTTAAAATAAGAATAATTTGAATCTAATTTGAAGAGTGATCCAACATACCATACAGATCATTAATATTATGATAAAATATATCAGGGTAGTTCCTCATGGGATTAATTTCATTAATTTAATAAATTTCTATTCACTAATGATTCTTATAATTCCAAAAACGATATTGATTGTAATTAATATTCATCCATGAATTCATCCAAATTCATTGTTATATATATAAATTTTTTCCCCTAATTCATATATTTTATATTTTAACAGTTATATTTCCTTCTTAATACAATTACTATTGATCAAAATTCACATTTTAATTTTTTAGTCAGATAAATTTGGAAAACACAATGTAATTGAGATACATTAAAATGAATTACAAGGGATTTCTTCAACCTAAATGTTCTTCTAAATAAAAAAATTCATTATCATGTAATTTCAAATTCGTTTAAATACCATTTTAGATACATTAATAATTTCATCTTTGATGATAAATCTATATTGAGGAAATCTATTTTAACAACTACATAAATTATCTATATAAAATAACAAAACCCCACTTATATTTATAGAAATGATGTTTTCTATTCATTAAAAAAATACTAATATAGGGACCGTTATTCTTTAAATAATGGTATTCCCCCATTAAACCAAATCGATATACATAGATGGAATTTTTGAATCATATTATCTCACAAAATAATTTTGGATATGAAATAATCCTCTTTGGATTGATATGATATTTCCCCCTTATTTATACAACACTTTTATTCATACAAATGATATTATATAAATGAAAAGTATGTTACATAATAGTTCATATTATTTTTAGTGACAAAGTATTACCCTAATCCTTATTGTACAAATTTTCTATGTTATACAATATATTATAAAATAATAATAATTTATAATTAATAGTTTTCAATATGTTATTATCCTAACCATATGATTATAGGATTATGAAATGGTTCATGTAGGATCCAATATATCTTGATATAAATATTAAATACATATATTAGTATATAGGATGGATCATATTTTTAATATTTGTCATATCAGAAATAAATAATTAATCATATTCATTTATCTCAAAAAAAATTATTTTTGTGAATATATCTCACTATATTTAAGAGAAAACATTTTATAATAATCATAGTGATTAATACCATGATGAAATTATCCTCCAAATAAATATTTCTACATAACAGATTGATTATTATCTTCTCTTTAAAAAAAATTATTTAAAAATCATACATAAGAAAATATATATTTTCCATCAATAAAAACTTTGGATTCATAATCATTTTATTTTTTTTAAATAATAACATGTTTAGAATTTATATTTTTCATATGTCACTCAACATTAGCTTTAGGTTCCCTAAATACATCCTAGACTTCCTTCTCTACTCAATTTTGAAATTAGGGCCTATAATTTTCATAACCATGTAATAGCTTCTAACAAATTATTATATTATATTATAATATAATAGTTTATATTTATTCAATGTTATCTTTTACTATAAATTTTTTGATATTATTATACAAATTAAATTTAGTCTACCAAAAAAAATTCAATAAGTTAAAATAGATCATGTAAAAAAATTTCAAAGGATCAGTAAATAATTTCTTTCAGCCACTATCTCCTTGGATGTTTTCCCAAATCCAAAATTTTGGTATAGTTAACCAAATATATTTTTCTAATAATTTTTACATAACATCCATTGAGTTTTTAACATATTATAGTATGCAGATTCATGTTTCCACAAAGTCCATAATAGATATATAAAATATTAACTAATTAAAAGCATTGAAAATAAGCATTTAATAATATTCATGCACAATTACCTAGATTAAAATCACGCATGACATGATGTATATCTCATAGCTCAAATGTTCATTCAGACTCACCATCAATGTATCTAAGACTACAAAAAATCTCATATTTCAACATATATTAAGTAAAATAAATTTATAAATAAAATTAAATTTAAATAATTATCACACATACAGAAATATTGTTTTTCAAAAATATAATAAATGAATTTTTCTTTATTTATATGTGTAAAATTTGGTGGTACTTGTTTGGAATATTTTTCAGCATGATATAGGTACCATATATTATTATTGTCTCTGTAATAAAATTTAGTATTTTTTTATCATTGTGTATTGGATTTTGCATCTTGTGACTTATTCTTCCTTAGATAATAATTTTGGATTTTTTTAATATCACCCAAATGGTTTTTTAGACAACTATTTTATGGATATTCCATAAATAATTATAGAATTTTGTTTATAGAATATACAAAAAAATAAATATGATGCATATGTAGTTCCAGAAATATAATTACAATTTCATTGATACATAAAAAATGGTGATCCAAGCATCACTTACATAAACCATAGATAATTGTATATTAATATTTAATACATCTCAAAATAATATGTTCCTGATATTTGTGTTAGATTACTATAATTTTACACTATAAACATAGTCAACATATTTCATGAAATAACATCACTATGCTGTGAAAATTACATCTTACAATGTATCCTTGGTATAAATTTTATATATATAATCTATTCATTTAATTCATGGTTATTAAAAAATATGAAACTGTGTAGTAAAATTCTTAGCCAGTGAATACATTGGATATATCCATTAATTATCGTAAGCGATCATATGAAAGAGATTATTTACTTAAGAATATCAAAATAACATTATAAATTGTACACAAAAATTCCCTGATCAGAAAAATGATTCATTTTATAAGGAATATTCTAATCAAAACAAATGATTCATTAGAGTGTGTAACAATCAGTAATCTGTTAAAAGTCATGAGTAAATATCATAATAATTAGTTATAATTTTATAGAAAAATATTTTTTTATAAACATGATATATGAATTCATTTCCATAGTCTAGGATCACTACAAAGACTATAATAGTTTTCCTAGTCGAACATTTCACCATAAATATTACATCTTATTGTTAAAAATATCAATTATATATCAATATGATCCATGTTATATGTATAATTTATTAGTTTATTTTGAAACAAGGATACATATATCACTCGTACATAAATAATCTACATCATTTTATGTTTATTTTTCATAAATATCATCCTCCACAAACATAACAATCTTAACACCATTCTCCAAAACAAGGTGAAGGAAAACATAATATTAGTGAACATAGAATCTCAACAAGGGTAAGAATAATGGATATAAATAAATAATCATAGCTGAAAAAATATGAATAAGGTAATGATAAAATGAAGAAAAAATTATAAAATAATACCTATTGGTTCATATATCATAATAAATTAACCTGGAATAAATAATATCAATATAAATACATAAGACATAATAATGTTTAATAATCAAAAACAAATCATGAACTATGGAAAAATATAATAAACAAAATTAATTTGTTTTTTAATTAACATGACCACAAATAATCAAATCCATAGTCATAGATCGTATCTAAGACTATCACAAATGATTGGTGTAAATCCCTATTACATCATATCCTTAGTCAATGTTTACTACCAAGAATATATTATTTCATAGTGTCTCTTACTGAACTATTTTCACTACACATCATCGACCTTCTTATCTCATTATGTATCCTTTGTTATACATTTTAATGAAGGGATATATAATTCATTTTACACCCATCACATATTGAAGACAATACGTATTTCATCCATGACATCATAAATCAATCAACATATCATCATATAATAACTCATATAAGCAATACAGGTTTCATAACAATTCCTAAAAAAAATAAAAAATTGTCGATATAAACAATATATATAATAAAATTTGATAATATCATACTGAAATCATATTAAACATCAATGGATGTTGTTATACAGTAAAAAAACTAAAATATATCTAAAATATTAGGGGAGGAAAAAAATATTTTTTATTTGAAATCACTTTTTTAATTTATATTTTTATAAAATATTATGTAAACCATATTAGTTGGAATGAAAAAATTGGAAAATAAATATTATTCATTAATTTTAATATTCACTAAGATTTTAGGGTGATCTGTTCATGTGGATTGTGATAAAAAACCATTTCACAATTTCATTTAAAAAATAAATAGTACCATGTCTAATAATTAATAATATTTAACCATTTAATAATTATTAATAAAATTATAATATAGTAAAAATAAAATAAAATAATATTTATAAAAAAGTAGAATCGTTCTTGATAACTTTTTAAAAAAATGTGGATGTGGAAGAATAAATTTCTTATAAAGGGGAAAATGCTAGCTTTCATTAGAAGCATTAATTTATCATCTTGTATACATAGAGAGATAGAATTAATGAACAAATGAAATATAATGAAGTAAAAATACTACAAGTATTGAAATATTATTTTGGAGAGTTATATCAAACAACTTTATCATTGGGTGATTTAATCACTAACAATCCCATTAAAATGAGATTGTATTATAAATCCATTACCATTATTATAACTATTGAATCATACCCCCATGAATGAGAAAAAATAAAATTAATCATTAGATAATAAAAAATTAATATATTAATAATTAAAAAATATCATTTGCGAATTATTTAGATCTAATATTATAAGAGAGGTTTAGATCATCAAACATCTCTTAATTAGAAAAAAGGAGTTAAAGAACCGTCGTGGCTATATTAATTTTCAAAACAAAAGAAATTTTATGATTTATTAACATATAGTTATATATATATCTTGAATTAGAATATTTGTTTGTCAAAAATTAATTCTTAGGTATTAATTACAATAAATAAATTATAGATTGCGGGAAAACATTAAAACATGTCTCAATGAAGAGAAACTGTGAAAAAACCATTAACCTATATCTTACAATATTTTTATGATCTCCAACATCCTGTATAATAAATTTAGATTTATTATACTTCTGTAATGTATTAATATTTATGTACATAATATCTTATATGTTCCAATTAATTCATTTTAATGCTATTATATTAACAATTTTCAATTAAATTTATCATTTTTATTTAAATTGATTACATTTTCGTGTATTTTTTATTTCATAACATTTGGCCCTTACACAATAATCATGTTTCATCCATATAAGGAATATTACTAATTTCATATATATATATATATATATCACATAAAATCCCAATATACTTATTTATATCCATTCATATTATATGGTGATGAAAACATAATTACATCACTTCATGTAGATAATAATCTATATATAAACATGATTAATAATATTTCATTTTTTAATTTCATGATAAAAATAATAGTAAAAGATAAAACTCCATAAAAATTATAAATATATAAAAAATGTAATATGTTTTCTATTATTATATTCATATTACTAGATATGCAAAAAGGATTTTATAAAATAATTACATCCTTTCATGTATGTGTTAGTCCACACATAGAAATACGTGAAATAATATTTTACCAATGGATCATTATGTAAGAGAGTAGGTAATATGTTATAATTATAGAAGTGTAATAATTTTAATTATGTTATATATAAACACTAAATCATACAGTATAACCACCCATCAAATATGATGATAAAATAATGAATTGTATCGTTTTATTGATGTGGTTGTCCATAGGTACACACAAATGATACATGTATTTCACAATTTATGGAGAAGGTCAACTAAACCAAAACGAATACCCTCACACACCGGTACCCAATCTTGTATTGAAATATACTAAACGTCATTCCTAAACGACCTGAGTTTGATACATTCACCTAATATCATTCAAATGATCACTAGAGAGTATGTTTCCCTCAACAAAAAAACTATAAATATACAACATTGAACCTTAAAAAATAGAAATTATATATTAAAAAATTAAACAAATTTGAAAATTACAAAAAAAATCAAAAAAAAATACATTAAGTAAAACATCATTCAAAATATGTCACAACATCAGTCATGACTAACCTAAGAATCTATCTTACACAAGTGTATATTAGGTCCACCAGTCACCATGATATCTGAAGGACCCAAACTCAATAATGTATCACACCGCAATGTGGTGATTTACCTTTCCATAAAAAATCATAATATTAAAATTCCTGAAGTTAAATGCAGGGAGTGAGCTATGTATCCTAGTAGGACGTCACAATGTTATCCATAAGAAATTCCCGTAGCTATAATACATTTATGGAAAAATTAATGTGAAAAGTCATTAAAAATGTTACACATTAATAATCAATAAATATTTCAAAAAAATTATAGATGGAATGTATATCAAAATTTTTTTAAACTGAAATTTTCATAATATATAGAAACATGTGATTCAAATATGTCTCTTATCGCTGGTGCATAAAAATCATGTCCAAAATGAGCCATATTTTTATAATACCTAATGTAAGATTGTTTCTAGCTATAATATCCTTAATATACTCATTCAATAAACATGAATCAATGTGAGTACATATGTCCCATTGTCTTATGAAATCTGGATCAATAATAAAAAAACCATTTAATTAATAATAACATATTTTATTTAGTTAGATTTTTCATCTTCATTCCATGTCTTGGTAATCATAGTCCAAGAATTATTACCTAAATCTCCAACTAACTACAATGAATCATTTAATTTTTAAATAAATAAAAAGGTCAATAAATTTATCAAATTTCTCTAATTAATTTAAAATCATATCATAGTTAAAATTCTGAATTCTGGTTTCAAAATAAGATTTCTATTTCAAAACTAAATAATTGGTCTTTATCAAGTTTGTGTATGTCAAGGTCTTATATCCTTAATATATTTTTAAAAAAAATTAAAAATTAAATCCATTAATTTAATAAATTTTTCATTATAATATATAGTTTTTTAAATTCACCCAATTTATCAAAGAAATTTGAAAATGTATTATTTCACATATCAATGCCTTTTCATATCAAATATGACATTTTATTAATATCATGGAAATGATGATTAATTTATTCCAAATAAAGCAAGAAATTGAGGGTCCCATGTATATGTAAAATCATATGGAACCACCTCTATTAAATAATAGGATAAATAATCAAGTAATAACTAACCAAAAATGTGAACTTCCATTGAAGAGTCGATGGAAAAGATGATCCAAGATGAATCCCTATAATTAAAATCCATTAAATTGGAGATACAATCGTTAAAAAATGAGAATTTATCACTCTCAAAATATAATATAAGAGATGGATGGGAAAATAACAAATCATGTATAGAAAACATATTATAGATAGATAAAATGATTCCAAAATTTATGTAGTCAAAGAATAATGGATTTTAGGGGAGATCATTATCCTTTTGAGAACACCCAATTTATAATGGATCACATTTGGGTGTAATGGTATGTGTTTATCAGGTATACCTATAGGTTCCAGATAATAATTATAATTTTATTAGGTTTAAACCACAAAATCTATCTTTTTTGGTTCATCCCTCACGAATAATAATAAATGTGTGCCAAACCATGTGCCGATGGTGGTATTATTTAAAGGGGTTATGGTTTTTCTATAATGTTATATAAAAATTTCTCGCTATCAAAACCATTAATTTAAACATTTTTATTATTTTTGGGGAATTTCAATTTCTTTGGAATAACAATGAATAAACCATGAACCAACCTCTAAAACCACTATGTAAAGTGTAATTTTTTATAGAAAAAACTATACAGTTTTCTTAATTGATGCCTTGTCATTCCTGAAACAAGATTTTCTATGAAATTCCAGAAGAAAACATAAATTATATACAATAATATCCAAAGAAAATATGATCAAAACAATTTTACAAATATTCCTGGAATATGATAATGGGATGATACAATTCCACTAAGAACGATTATTTTTTCCCTAAAAACATCTTAGGAAAACTCTTTACTAAAGAGCTAAGATAACTACTCTCCCATAATTACCTCACACATCTAGGTATAAAGAAGATCATAACCATGCTACAATTAGTCTTAATCTAGGGTATGGAATTACAATGAAGAAAAATTTTATTTGAATCGACAATTCATACCAGTAGCATGGTCAGGGATAATTAGTTTCTACATAAGGTCCCCAAATTTCAAGACATGAAATTAGTCATGGTAATACATTATAAGCTGAGACACGTGAAACATAAGGATAATACTATCATATAAAGTGTAAATCCGTATATTATTCCTCAATTATAAAATTTTCAACAACCTCAAATGTTCTCACATTTAATTGATCAATATTTTGCTATTTTCCAGGCCATCAGAGAACCAAACTAGGAGAAACTCCCAAAAAAGATGGTAAAAAAATTTAAATCTAAAGAGAATAAAAAAAATAATAGAATATCTTTTATTGTATAATTCTTAAATTATGACTCTCTAATACAAAAAAATTATTATATTCAATCTTAACATTGAGCAAGGTAGGTTCAAACATGGTTGTTTTATAACATAAAAATAATAATGATTTTCACATGTGGCCACACAATTCTCGAAAGGGTACCATCCTAATGGAGGAATGATATCTATTTTTATAGTAATTCTCAACCATTCCCAAATGGTTATCCCATAAAACACAAAATTAAATTTCAAAACATAATAAATCACTTAAATATTATTATATATTGTTTAATATTTCCAAATATATATGGGTTATACTCTATCATCACCATAACATGGGATCCCAATATACCCTACTATGCTGCCAAAAAATTATAAATAATATGGGGATCCGTATAAGAAACTACATATGAGAGAACTCCATACAACTAGATAAGATATTTCAAATATAAAGATCCCAATTCATCAACAGTGGGTGTGTCATGAATGGGAATGATGTGAGATAATTATGTCCTTTGATCCATCACCAACCATATCGCATTCAACCAAAGATAGGTAAATAGAATCTTGAGAATGATGTACATCGAAATATAATTCAACATACAAGTCTTAACCGAATGGGAATTAAGAAAACTGAAAGGGTATTAAGAAATCTTGATGGTTACATGTGGTGTTACTAAACTAACAAAAATTTATTACATTAAGAAAAAATCAAGAATCTATCTTATCAAAACAATATGAATGATTCATAATTTCATGCCATAAAACATCTTTATGGTCCTGGTGTGTATGAACCATAGGGAAATTCGGAAATTCCCCATCACATCATTTATCATGGTAAAAGGAATAAATTATTCTTTTCCAAAACATAGTATACCATCATAGTATATTGACTAGTAGATGATGGTATCCACACTGTTAAAAGATTCCTTGTTGTCGTGAAACACATCATCAAGATTCTTCGTATAAAAAATCATCACTATAAGGGTGGATATAAGAAGAATGATTTTTATTAAATTATCAGTATCATACTCTTGAACTCCCAAACCTGTATAAGGAAATAGATACATCAAAATACATTCTTCTCATGATTCTTCTAAGTAATGGGAGAAAATTTTTCTATATCAGAAATCATCGTTGACATTCTTCTTATCAGGGGTATAAGAAATGTGGAAATTAATGTATTTTAGTTACCCAACCTAACATCACTAATAGAGAATGAATTTCTTTTAAAATATATATTTCTTTAGATTTAATCATTATAATTTATATTAAACCATTACCTAAAGTGGTATTATCTATATCTCAGATTACAGTTCATCATAGATGTATGTCCAAGGTCACCAGTAGAATAGTTATTATGTGTTCTAAAAATTAAATAATCCTAGCCCACTAACGGTACAGAATGTATGAAAACAAATCCCAAACATGAACAAGATGCATAAAAAATTACCACATACCCATAACCATAATTTAAAAATTCAATAATTTTTTAGAAGTCAAAATTAACTTCAACTCATCAAAATAATTCCTTAATTTAAATAAAATAGAAAAATTACTCCATTATGAGTGATATTATCGATTTGAGATTCTAATATTATGATATTATTAGAAAGGTAGTGATAATACCTTATATAAAAAAGCAGACCAAAATATAAAAAAATGGTTTTCCAATTTTATAACAACATTAACCTTGTTAAGATCGACTAAAATACCATATTCATAAACCATGTGTCCCATGAACATCACTCCATAAATCAAAAAACGACATTTTGTTAGCATTGTATAAATATTAAATTTTTATAGGATTTACATTTCTTATCTCATTGAATGTACAAGGTATTCAAATATATTAGAGAAAACCGTGATTTCATAAAAAAATACAACCATGAACACATCGATATACTAAGGGAAAAATATTTTGACTAATTCTATAGAAAATATTGGTACAATTGTTAGTCAAAAATTCATAACAAAATACTCATAATGAATAATCATAAACCTAAATAAATTCTTTGAAATATCAGATTTGTTGATTCAGAATAGGAGGTAACCAGACCTAAGATCTATCTTTGGGAACTGTTTCATGCCTTTCAATTGGTAAAATATAATAAATATAAGAAAGTAGATATTTTTTATTGATCATACCTCTATTTTTTATAGTAATCAATTAAAAGGAAATTAATTCTCACAAAATGCATTGAAATGAAATGATTCCACCCAAGTTGTAACATTTTGGTGAATAAATCCATTTCCATGAAATTATACATATGATCATATAACTCTTTAAATTAATCTCTTCCTTATTATTATAATGGATATAGATAGGCTGTGAACCTAGTAATATGTAAATAAGAAACCCTAACACCCTCCCAAGTTTCTATCAAGATTATTATGATCAAAGCCTAAGAAACATGACAACCGCAAGATGAAGATCGTTACTCATTGTATTTTCAATAATCAATTGAACGAATATATTCTCTATTTTCCAAGTGCGAAATATGAGTTCCATCTTGAATCAATATCCAGAACCATTCTCATTGAAAGTCATAGAACACACTATTGGTTGTAGTAAAAGAGACACAATAATGAATTATATATATTATAGGCTTCATGATAAATCATAAATCCCTACCATGCATTATGTCTAATGGTTTCATGTAAATAAACAGAAAACTAAAAGTGATTTCAATCTATACTAATGTCGAGATAAAAGAAGGGAATCATTGACCCAATTATATTTTCATTCTGATCGGTCAAGAAATATTCATCAAATAAATCAAATGCACTCTATGAAGGTGAATAAATTTGACAATACAAGTTGAAAGGAATGAATGATATGCGGTGATATCAAATAAAGACGTGACTAATAATGATGTTATTTTAATGGAAATCCATCCATTATAATTGGACCTACATTACATTTCTCTAGATAATATTATATTGTGTAAATAAACTATAATTTGGGTTGTTATGGCTATACTGCCTTAGTCATTGATAAAATTTAATGTGAATAAGTGCCTTTTTATATATATGATCATGTTCCACTGTACAGGGATAAAAATAAAAGATATAACTTATGTTGTTTAGTTACATGACTATACGAACCACAAATCACTTTTTCTTTTTTATAAACTTGTAATGAATTTGAGACCATTCTATATAGAATATAGGTTAAAGGGCCACTAATATACACCGGAGTTGGTTTAGATCATACCTTTCAATATGAAACACCATGAGGCTCATCCCAATTTTTCATTCAATTAATTAAACAATAAAACTACGATTTGAGTATAAGGAATAGCTATTAATCTTGACATACTAGCCATGTTAATCATATATATCAATGCTCTATCTAGAAGGTCCACATATGACATGATCTAAAGCATTAAAACCGATTATCAAATGTTATATCTAAGACATACATGAAATTACTAATACTTCATCATAATGCCAAATATTACCCTCAGATAAAATAGAATATGTTGAGAAAAAATGTTTTCATACTGAGTCATGCTTATATCACCTTCATGGAGGCTATGAAAATCCTTTAAATTTTCCAAAAATATTAAATCTAGATTGAATTTATATGTAAAGTGGCCCCTAATTTATTTCCCATGTATTTCATAATTTTTCTTCACAATATCCATTACATAATGACACATTCTTCTCAGATAATTAATATTAAATGTAAAACATTATACCATTATATAATTATGCATTTCAAACAACTACAAACTATATCAATATTGTTTAACAAATCCACCTCCTCACAATGGTTTTACATAGTTTATATTTGTAGTGTATTTTGGTGATTAAACTAGAGTGATCACTATAAAGCTTCATCCCTTAATGGTTTCCCTATCAATTATAAAATGTGAATGGTTTTAGGTTCCTATCATAGATATTGAAAATCACACCCCACTATCCCTATGAGGTTTGAATCAACATGAATGTACACTTGTTTTAGTCCATCAATAGATCCCTCCTAAGGTCTATTCAAATATCATCAAGACGGAATGATTCTAAAAATCATTAACATGGTACACTAAAACATCATAAAGGATACTCAAAAAATCTTATATGTAATGATATGAAGTAATATCAATTCCATCGAATTAAATTTAGAATTGTGTGATTTCAATATACTTTGATCATGATTGGAAAAGACTAGAGTTAGATCAATTAATTTATCAAATATAATTTTCCCAAAAACACATTATTTCATAAGGCACGATATTGTGAGTGTTGGTAAAGAAGTCCTTTATAAAAAAACATAATGTCCAAAAAATATGACCTCATATATATTGAAATAATCAAGACACTATACTGACATCAAAGATAAAAAATCTAACTCCATTGTTACCATTTTTCATGATCCAACCGAATAACTAGGCACACCACCACCATCATCATCATCATTTATTTATTTATAGAATAAAAATTATAAAACAAAAAATGAATAGAAATAAACACAATAAAAGAATAGAAAACATCCCCTTAATGATTCTAAAATGATAGAGGATGAGGGTATAATCACTAACCAGATTCACCCCCTTAGGTGGAAGATTTTCTCATCATGATAGAATGTAATATTCTACTAATTATTGGAAATTGAGGTGATAAATTCTTCAACCTAATTGCCTATGTTCCAAATATGGAGAATATATTCTTGGATTCATAAGAGAACCCAACACCTTTTGACTATATAAGTAATGAACCATCAAGAATCATAGAAATTCTTATGAAATTATTGATAATTATCGAAATTGTCACCACTTCCATCAAAATATAATTTCAATATATATATATATAGATACCTATGAGCTTATCAATGGTGTTATATTTGTGGTAATTTCCAACTCAAAAATATGAATTATATGTGAAGATAAAATTAGCCTTGGAATACCAGACTACTTTGACTGCATGCATGATACCCATGGAACATGATCCATCAGTGTTTAATTTTTTTCTTATGTTTCGTGGATCCCAGCATATCCAATGTCCCTAAGGGAGACCACAACCCATGTGTCCAAAAGACAAACCTTCTTAAGGATGTTTGAGGAAGGGATATTTTATCAAGTTATATAGGATAAATTCATGTAATGGATTAGATTTGTTGTTTTGATTACCAGATACTAACATAAGAAAACACATCCTCTATAACATTTATTGTCTCGTGGTTTCCATAAACACCATCATCTGCATCTGAGAATTAAATCTTGCACATTCATTCTTGGAACCACCTATTCCACACATGGAAATAAACTATTATGTATGTGTATTGTTGAACTACCTTGTGACTGAATAATAGTGAAATATCCAAAATATTTATAGACATTGTGTTCTCGATCACCAGAAAAATAAACAATTGTTTTTGATTTCCTTGCACTATTCCTTGCAGAACATACATATAGTCACCAAGATAGACCCAATTTTTTTTTATTATCAATGGGTATATCTCTGTATCATATCATTTAATTAAGAAAATTATACTTTTATATAACATATTTTGACTACATAATATATTCCATGGGATCCAAGTAGTTTGAGGAGGACTTCATAATATAGTACTATCTCGTAGAAAAATCCCAACAAAAGTAACCTAAATTTTTCCATTGTTTATGTAATTACATTAAATGATGATATTAGTGATATTTCATTGGTTTTTTTATAGAATCTCGTTAATGAAAACTATGTTCTTACTCATATTCCTGAAGGTAATATCTATTAACGGACATCCTGGGATGCTAAGCATAGATCTAGCCCAATTTGTGTGCAATAATGATATCTCTCCCCCAAATATAATATAATGAGTACACTAAATTATAATCAAAAAAGTTATTTAATCATATGACATATATACTAGACTATGGAATCCCCTTCCCCAAAACATAGACATCCATATCTCAATCCCATATCATGATACACTCAACCACATCCCATAAAAGTCATTCATGCATTCCATGATTGTTTTTTTATATATTTTTCATATTAAGTCCTCCATCCTTCATGGGAAATTCCAATATTCATGAATACTAATGTTTATTTCCATCATCATTTTCATCCCAAATAAGTGAATTCATTAGTTTTTAAATTTTGGATATAACTTCTATCAAAACATTAATAGGTGCTAGATTGTGGACCAAGATAAACATGAGAACACTATTCTCTATAGCTATCCCCCACTAATATAAAATAATGTTAATTTCAATTCATTATAAGAGACATTATCTTCAAAAACATTAATCAAAATGATGCATTTGTAGATTTAACAAGGAAATAAGATCCCATAGGTAGTTCATGGGGGGAAATTCTTCTTAGTATTCCTATAATATTACACAAAGATGTGAGTCACCTATTTGAAAATCAAAGAGAAATATATAGTCTTATCTTATAATTTTTGATGACTTGACCAATCCATTTTCAATATATATTGAAAACCTTATTCATACCTTTAACTAACATATTCACAAAAATGTTGAAATTTATTTAATCATCTAAAAACATAATGTGAGATATGTTTTTTGGAAGGGATTTTCGATGATATGGGAGATTTGTGCTGATAGAGATTATCTTTTTTATATTCATACTCTGTTTATCTTGAGATTAAATGATACTTGATTGGGAAATTGGATCCCCTTTCCTGAGACCATGTGTTTTTTGAAAAAAAATAGTTCTTCCTCATCCGCATGGGTTGGCTATTAGTTCACAGAATCATCTGAAAGATCACCAGAGTGATGAATTTCTAAATGAACCATAGTTCATATAGTATAGAAATATAAAAAAAATAATATTTTAGTATTTAAAACATACCTTAAAATAAACCATGATCTTATAAATTTCATTCAATTAAATTTACATTCCATTCTTGATTGGTTTACAATTCAGCACTATTATTTAACTGATTTCAATATACTATTTTTATTATTTTTGAAACATGAATTTTAAATCCTAACCATTAGAATTGGTGGTAAGTATAAGAATACAAAAATTTTTAAAAATAATGTGTAGTTATTTTAGATAAAAAAAATACATTGATAAATATGCAATGTGTTTTTAAAAATATTATTTATTAGAATCAAAAATACATTTACACAATATAATTTATTTTAATTTGGTGAACAAATAAGAAAATCAAATTATTCCACCATTATAAAATGTACTTAAATAGATAGATTTCATTTTTTAAATGAAAACTAAAATTATTGATTTGATTTAATATTTTTAAATTTAATAAATGTTTTATTTTTTAATGAATAATGAATAATACAAATTTTTAATACAAAATAAATTTTCATTTAATGAAATTAAAAATTATATATTATTTTAATATTGTTTTAAAATAAACTTTTTTTATAAATATATTTGTTAATTCAGTTTTTTTCATTTTAATATTTTTCATTTAAAATTTTTATATTAAAATAGTTTATACATATGTAAACTTTTATTTGGAAAACATATTTTTTTTTCAATCATGCTTGTTTTTTAATTAATCTATTCCACACCAATGATTTTAATTTTGTAAAGTATATTATAAAATTTTAAATATATTATTAAATAAAAAAAATATTTTTCTTCCCATCATGATAAGTAAAAATAGTCTAAATTAATTACAATGGTTAAAGATAAAACAAGATTACCAAGTATTCAACTAAAATTATAAGGGATAAAATGATTTAAAATGATATCCAATTCCAATAGAATTGTCAAACTGAGTTTGTATATCATCTAGAGTTAAAAATAAAAAATTCAGTATCCTTTTTGGATCTATTATATGTGGATATTACTATTTCTTTTCAAAAGATCTAGGTGTCTCCACTACCGCACTTTAAAAAGGAAAAACCCAATCATCTTCACTTAACATATAAAAATAATAATTTACATATAATAAACACATTAATACATTAAAAATTCCCTCAAAATGACTTATAGGCCATATTTTTCATTATATACTCCCACATAATGGATTTTGGTGATAACCTATGGAGGTTTTCTGCGGAAGAGGTATCATACATATTCGAGTTTTTTATTTTGTTTCTTCTTCCACCTCCATTAAATAAACATAAATCCTGAGCATATTAAAACATTATTAACCATAGTATAATGTTTTTTTATTATGTTAGAATCATAACCTACATCCTTTCCCTCATTAATTAAATTTGAATTTAAGCCTTTGATCATGGGTACATAACAATGTCGCCTCAGAAATCACCATAATTCCTTTTCCACTAATGCCTCTAATGGATGGAGATAATGATGGATTTTATTTTTTACATGTGATATTAAAAAATTATTTATTCACATTTAATTATAATATAACCTCAATTTTATTACATAAGAATATATGGATAATGACAACATGCTTCATTAGTATGTGTGGTGTATGGATTCCACGAATGTGTTTGGATTAATTTTTCATATTATTTTTACATGGATATTAATAAAAATATAATTAATTAATAAAATGATATATATGAAGTCAAGAAGATTATATACATGGGATACATTATTTAACTTTATTTATTTTTGTCTATAAATAAAATTGAATCATTGTTCATGCGTACAAAGGGAATACAATGTCCATGAATGTTGTAACTAATTTTATATCTCTAATTAATATATATTACTCTAAATAAATTTTCAGTATATATATATATATATTGGTCTGAATTCTTGATTTGATGGAACCATTATGAATGTATAAGGACCATACCGAAGCATATGTGAAATACCAATATAACTATAACGTGAAATATATTTTTGACAAGCATTTATTAAATTGTACTGTATAAATGGATATAATTTAGTCGGATATATATTTTGGGACATATGAGTATGATTATATAATATGTTTATAATTAATATATATTTCTTATAAAAGATATTTTAATATGTTTTATGAATTCTTTGAAAATAGTTAAGGGACTTTCAACTCACTATAGTTTATGTGGGAAAAAAGCCGTATTCACCACTAGTTTCTCTTATGTCTTGTACATACATATGATTATTTTATTTAATGGTGATTCTTATGAAATTATGGAAATTTATAAATAAATATAAGTTTTCAATTTTAGAAAAATTATAATAAAAAACTTATTATAGGATTATCTATTTTATTGTACAATCTTATAATTTTTTAGACTGAATATGATTATGTTTTTGAACATAATATCTAAGGATCTATGTATCAAGAAACTCATAGTATATTTATCCTCTAATAATTTATAGATACTAAAAGTTTCTACTTAACATACCTTATTTATAAGATATGTAGAGTGAATGAATTTGTTTTATGAAAAAGTGACATTATTTATGTAACAACCCAATATTTTATGAGAATTATTGTTTTTAATTTCATTGATGTCTTGTGTTATACGCTAAACCAAAATTATCTTGTTCTATACGCAACACCATATTAGCATGCATTATACGGAACACTATTCTTGGCTCTTGTTACACACAATTTCATGTTCGTTTTTTAGAATTTATTATACGCAACATTAAGTATATATTTTGTTTAATATATAAATAAAATAAGTTTTTATTATGTTATACGCAACAACAAAGTGAGATTTCACTACACGCGGCCTTGACTTGGCTTGCGTTACACGCAATCAAGACCTTCCTCGATATCATGTGTAGTACGCAATACCGAGTTTCATTAAATGATATATTATTATAATTTTATTATGAACTAGCCGTTATGAATAGTAATACCCACATTTTAAAATATTATAAATTTTATCTTTCAAAATGGACTTCACTTCTGGATTCGGAAAATCAAAATTATCCTACAGTGAATCTTTGGTATTTTTATGAAAGCTTTCAATTTTTTATAAATAGTGAAAACACTAGGTTACTACTTAAAACCCGAATTTTTATTTAAATAATTATTTATATTATTTAAAATTATTTTAGTTCAAAATTGTTACATACTACCTATATAACATCAATGTAATTCATTGGAGTCTTTTTTTAAAAAATTTAGATATATAAAAATTTTATTGAACTTTTCGCCGTCTTTTACCCACCTCCTAGGATAATTTTAAAATTTACGTAAAACATAATTTTACCACTTCTATGAGTGGAATTTCGAAAATCCGAGAGACATAGCTAATATCAATGATTAAAATGTGGTTCAATTAGATAAAAATCATTTTTGGTGAATATTAACTCTTTACTTTTATTTACCATGGTTAAAAGTAAATAGGGTAATTAAGGGTAAAAATGTTATTAGTATTACCCTAAAAAATGTAATAATTCTATTGTATAAGTGAAATTCTACCAAAGATAACCGTAGAAATAAAATATTATCATTTAAGTCAACATGGATTATATTAGGACATTTATTTTTATTTTATTTAAATAAGATTTAAAATATTAAAAATCGTTGTTTAAAAACTAAAACATTTTTAATATAGGCTTATACGTAAGATAAATTCGACTATAAATATTGATTATAAATATAAAAATATTTCCTGCATAATGGTAATTTAGTTATAATTTTTAGACATTAAATAAATAAATTTATTTATGACACAATGATGAGGCAGTAATTACCTTATTAATGAAATATTAACATAATTGATGTTATAAATACATAAATAAATGTAATTTGAGACTTTTTATGAATTAAAATAATTTTCAAGGTTAATATGAC
This sequence comes from Viscum album, assembly GCA_963277665.1. Lineage (NCBI taxonomy): Eukaryota > Viridiplantae > Streptophyta > Magnoliopsida > Santalales > Viscaceae > Viscum > Viscum album. The sequence goes on along the minus strand of OY728119.1, from coordinate 1,724,908,981 downwards.
ATGTTAGTATTAATTCAATTAACGTTTTTAAAACTAATCATTCTGTTATGATTTTTCCAAAAATCAATAACCAAAGGGTGTAAAATTTGACATTAAATAGTTTTAAAAAAATATATTATATTATTAATTGTTATTATTTTTCTAAATAAATAAGGTTCATCCGAATGACTTATATATGGTTATATATATTAATAAATAAACACTTGGGGTTCTTTTATCTTGTTATTGTATGTTTATTAACCATATAGTGTAAGAAAACAAGAAGACACTGTAAAAGTTAAATTATTTAACTTAGAGTTAAATCTAAATGATAAGGTTAAATTAGTAACCTGGACATCCCTAAAACCTATTGGTTGAGAATATTTTGACCCATCCCCACTTTATTTTTGAAATAAGTCACTTTGGAGCCATTATAAACCTAATATGAATTTATTATAAAATAATATTTTACGTTTTTCATAAAGTTCCCCTCTCCTCCCTTATAAATGGGAACCTCCTACCTCTTCTTTTTACACAATTTTGTGCCTTAATTCTCGGAAAACCCCATCCCATTTCACTTCTCATCATCCATTTAAACATAATAGTGGTACTTGTCTTCTTAAAAGACCAATTTTAGTGCCCTAAGAGGAGGTTTCAAAGTGGCGCGTCGAAGAAGAGGTAATATCTGTTACCGATTCTTTCAAATTTATTTCTTCTTTTACTTCATCTTATTTAGTGGTTTCATTATTAATTAATAACATCAGTATCACTAATATACTGATATGTTATTATAAATTTGAAACAACCCTATTTCACCTTCTATCTATCCTACGGAAAACGAAATCACTGCTCGTGCGTACGTACAGAATACCATCTCCACACCGTGGTGTAAGTAGTTTTTTCCACCACAAACATACTTGGATGGGTATAATGGTGTAAATAATAACTATATATAGTTATTATAACATCATAATGATTCAGATATATTATATCATCCACTCCAATTATATTCAATAATTATGGGAATGATATCATCGCTCGTGCATACATACGGATTACCGTCTCCACGAACGTGATGAGATTCATTTTCCATGATTAACCATTAATGTATGATTATAAAGTATATATAATAAATAATCATGAAATATATTACATAATAATTATACTGGATTTATTTAAATATATGTTTCATTTACTTAAATCCATTCAATTCAATAAAGAAACAAAAACAGAGTTCATGTGTTCATACGGCCTACCGTCTCCATGAACGGTGTATTTCATTTCATTCATCTATTTATTATATATATATATATACTGAATATATATGATATATATAAATCATGATTTACATTATGGAAGTATGTAAATCATAATATAAGTGATAATAATATTAATAACAACATGTCCAAACACGTACGACAAATATAACAACTTTACCCAAAATGCTGATTTAACATGGAATTTACAAAATAACGGGTAATATAATTTCATAAGTGAACCATATATGATATAATAACAATGAATATGATTCTTTAATAAGTAAATGACATTATTTAAATCATTATACAGGAGGTTTGGATACGTACGAAGAATATTAGACCTAAGTTAAGGGATATCTTTTCCAATCTCATTTTTATCTGAGATTGTTTATTCTTAAGTATTTAATGGGGTTATATTTATCATCCATGTACCTATTTTAAAAAAATGGTTTCATTTATGTTTAAAGTTCTTTTTACCCATTTTTTACTTTTACTACATTGTATATAAGGAATCTTTCTTTTGTTTACCATATGAGGTACTTTTTGACTTTTTCGGAAAAAGTACGAGAAAAATGATTTTTTATCTTATAAGGAATGAACAAATTTTTATAGTTTTATAACACTTTATTTTTATGATTATTAGTCTAAAATATTTCATGAATATTTTCAAAAAAATCATTTTATTTTAAAATTTTGTGGCATTTTGTGAAAAGAAAATGATTTTTAAGAAAAAAAGATATTTTCCTCACGATTTCTTTTCACGTGTTTTATCAAAACCATTTTCCATATAAGATGAAATTATTTCATATCTGTATGATTCAAATATAATATCTCAATGATTTATATGTTTTCACTATTCTTATGATGAAACAACATACATTTGTTTTATATGGATTATGTTATGATGGGATGATGTTTATGAAACCCATTTTTATTATTTGTGTTATGATGAATGATTTATGTTTATGTTGTGACACATGTAATAATGATTTCATTATAAGATAGGTGGGACCTATATATCTCTCTAATGCATTGGGTAAATATTTATATCTCATGAGATATACATGGCTGGAACAGCAAGTTAATCTGGTTTAGTGATACAGGACTGGAACGAGGAGTGAACTCGGTTCTGTACGGGACATTGTCCACTAAGCTGGTCTTAGAAGCATTTATTTGGCTACTATGGAAATCATATCATGTGCTTAATGGTTTTCCAAAATTACATGTTTTATTTCCATGCTATTTTATCATGATTTATGACCCATTTTGATCCATGCCTTACGTACTACCATTTATTATTCCATTGCTCAAGATTTTGATATTTAAACATTAGGTTCATTTTTTTATGTTCAAATGTATATGATTTGTTCTATTTTCTCCATGAATACCCATACTGAGCATTTGATATCACCCATTATATGTTTTCTTTTCACCAGGATTTAAAGAAAGGTTTAGGTAAGAAAACGAAAGGGGAAGATTGTTATGGGAGATGTTTAAAATCTTTCACCATGATTAGAATATTATATTCTGAGTTTCCAAAGACACTAAACTATTATGGACTTTGTGTGTCTATTTTTGTTATGTATTAAGTATTACGAAAAAGCAATGTAATGTCCATGTACGTCAAGATTCGGGCCTCTACAATTGATATCAGAGGAAAGTTTTAGTCAAACTTTGGAAACTAGGATAGGATAACTTTAGTTAAATCCCTAGATATATTTCTATGGTATGACTAGGGATGTCCCTAAGGTTAAGTATAAGTATATGTTATTGTCCTAGAATTACAGTAACAATCATAGAATTTACCCTAAGATTTTATATATTGAAGGTAGTCCAACTTTATTATGTTGTTTCCCTATCATTATTTTTCCTCCCACACTATTCTTTTTGGGTTTTAGATGATGGTTGGAACCCGAAGGATCCATGTGGATCAGTGTAATGGACAATGAAATGATTGGCATCCTAAACAAACCAATGTTATGTGAGATGTAGTGCAGAATATTATTGCTATAAATACACAAGATATGAATCATTCTGGACTTCCAAATGAGCATAGAAGGAAACAATATTCTATTGAGTCCTTCATGAGGAAACATCCACCTTCATTCAGTGGGTCTTCTGATCCACTTGTTGTTGAAAAATGGATCAGTACCATTGAACAGATATTTTCCATACTACGTTGTTCGGAACATGAAAAATTCATTGTTTTTATTTACCGTTTAGAAGGTAAAGCAGATCAATGGTGGACTCTAATTAATAATATGAGGCCCCGAGATGATATTGAATCTCTGGAATGGAATGAGTTTAAGAAATTATTTTTCAATAAATAATTCCCTTGTATTCTTCGAATAATGATGGAAAAGGACTTTCTTGAGCTTAATCAAAAGGATGATGAATTTGTTGGTATATACAAAGTGAATTTTACAAGGATTGCAAGTTATGAATTTGGCTTTGTCATCCAACCTGAAATTAATGTTGATTGATTCTTCAGTGTCTTAAAACCAAGTCTTCGAAGGGCATTATCCATAAGAGACATCGATAGCTATGAAGAAATTGTGTGTTGTTCTATCAAGGTAGAAATGGATATTGGTGTTACAAATCAATCTCATTGTTTTGACAAGAAATGAAAGATAGAGTTCAAGGAGAAATCTCAGATTAATAGTGAAAAGAAGATGAATGTTTCTTTATGCTCAAAGTGTGGAAAGAATCATGGTAAAGATTGACTTAAAGGGACTAGAAAATGTTTTAGTTGTGGAAAATAAGTTCATCGAGTAGCTGAGTGTCTATTTAATGGAAAATGGTTGTTAATGATGTAAATAAATAAAAGACTATAGAGAACGCACCACCAACACATCAATGCTTCAAGTGAAAGGAAATGGGGAATTATACTAATCGATGCCCTAATATAAGGGTTAATGATGATCAACGTGAGAAACCTCTTAAGGCAGAGGATAAAGGGAAGTCACATGCGATCACTATTTGTGATGTTGAGTATGAAAATGATGCTGTGTAATTATTGAGTGTTTATGTAATGGGACTTCAAAATAGTATCATGGAATCTCATTTATGGTATCGTGGAGTTTTGGAATATATATGTATTGGTTTTCAATAATTATATGGTACTGGTAACCATGAAAAGTGATTGAAATATATTTGGAAAGAAGATGATATGAGAATAATGAAGTGATAATGAAAAAATTATATGACCTCATGACTGATATAAGGAAAAAGTTATATCATTGTTTGAGTATATACAAATTTTGGGATTTTGGTATGTGGAAAGTGTTAAATTTTTACAGCATTCATGTTTTCACTAAGGTTCAATGGGTATTCATTTTTCAAGAGAATACATTATTATGTTATTCACATGTTTGTAATTTGACCAACAAGATATATTTTATGATATATTGGGGTAAAATGATGGTATTCACATGATTTTCAGATGAAATTTCTAGTAATTGTTTTCTTTATGATATGAGCTTGGTTAGATGTATTATGGATAAGCCTAAAGATTGGAATGGATTATGTTGGACATAAGTTAGTATTGTTTAAGCATAGATTTTTTTGATATTATTGATTGAATGTTATAATAATGTAGTTTTAGAAAAAGGAAAACCTTTAGGACGGGTGACAACCTGTCGTGTCGAACAATGCTGTGGGAATAGAACCCACAACTGAAGTTGGACAATCCTTTATCGCTTACCACTGGCCTACAGGAAGTCCTTGGTTAGTAGAAACTAGTTTTATTATATTAATAAGTATGATGTATGAAGTATAAGTCCATTTTTTTAATCATATACGATTAACCTCACCATAGATGGACTTATGTATATTTGAAATCTTTTGCTAACATTTTGGTTGGGACAGATGGAATGTCCCATTATTTTATCACATGATCTACTAACACTTCACGGAAGAAAAATTCAAGTTCATTTCATTAAGAGATGATTTGGAAATTGTTCAAGGGACAAAAAATAGTGAGATTGTACCAAAATCATGTAAGTATTTCTTTTAATTCAAAAATTATTTAGCTTTATGGAAATGATATTGAAAACAAAAAATGTTATCCTAGTGTCCTCGTATCTGATGAATCAGATGGTACCTTAGATCATCAGAACATTATGGCATTGTGATAGTTGCCTTTTTCATTTCCATGTTATCTACCACTCTTCATTAGAAATTGATGGTTATATTTCGCTTCCATATCCATATTTCCACCTATGTTCTTATATGTGGAAACCTAGTGATGAGTTGATCAGGGTAACCGTTACATTTCTTACTTAACTTTTTAAAATTATGTTTTAGTATTCCTTTTTACAATGTGGGTTTCTATGAATGAATCTTTAAAGTATTAAACCATTTATAACCCCGACGAATTTCGAGGGCCAAATTCATTTTAAGGGGGTAGAATGTAACAACCTGATATTTTATGACAATTATTCTTTTTTAATTTCATTGATGTCTTGTGTTATATGCTACACCAAAATTAGCATGTTCTATACGCAACACCGTATTTTCTTGCAGTATACACAACACTATTCTTGGGTCGTGATACACACAATTTCAAGGTCATTTTGTAGAATTTATTATATTCAACATTAAGTTTAGACATTGTTTAATATATAAATAAAATAACTTTTGATTATGTTATACGCAAAAACAAAGGGGGCTGGCGCTACACAAAGCCTTTACTTTTCTTTCATTACATGCAATCCAGACCATTCTCGAAAGCGTGTGTAGTACGCAATATCAAGTTTCGTTAAACGAGATATTATTAAAATATTATTATGAACTAGCCGTTATGAAGAGAAATACCCACTTTTTGAAATTTTATAAATTATATATATCAAAATGGAGTTTATTTTTGGATTTGTAATATCAAAATTAGCCTAGGGTGAATTTTGGGTATTTTTCTGAAAACTTTAAATTTTTGATGAATAATGAAAACAGTAGGTTATTATTTAAAAATCGACGTTTTATTTAAATAATTATTTATTTTATTTATATTTATTTTATGTAAAACTTGATACATAATACCTATATATGTTCAATGTAATTCATTGGAGTCATTTTATATTAATTTTAGATATATAAAACTTTTATTGAAATTTTCTCTGTCTTTTACCCACCTCCTAAGAGAATTTGAAAATTTACATAAAACAAATTTTACTGCTTCTATCAGTGGAATTTAGAAAATCCATAAGACACCATTAATATTAAGGAGTAAAATGTGGTTCAATAAGATAAAAATAATTTTCTGTGAACAATAACTTTTAACTTTTATTTACCACACTTAAAAGTAAATAGGGTAATTAAGGGTAAAAATGTAATTATTATTACACTAACACATGTAATAATTCTATTGGATAAGTTTTATTCGACTAAAAACAACCATAGAAATAAAATATTATCATTTAGATCCACTTGGATTAGATTCAGACATTTATTATTATTTTATTTAAAGAAGAGTTAAAATAGTTAAAATCAATGTTTAATAACTAAAACATTTTTAATATATGGTTATACATAATTTAAATTTTACAATTAATATAAATTATAAATCTAAAAAGTTTTCTTACATAATGGTTATTTAGTTATATTTTTTAGACATTAAATAAATTAATTTATTTATGACACAATGATGATGCAATAATTACCTTATTAATGAAATATTAACATAATTGATGTTATAAATACGAAAATAAATGTAATTTGAGACATTTAAAGAATTACAATAATTTTCTAGGTTAATATTACATGTTATTATTGATTCAAACAAATTTTTTCGAACTAATCATGCTGTTATGATTTTCACAAAAAATCAATTACCAAAGAGTGTCAAAATTGACATTAAATAGTTTTTAAAACAAATATTTTATTATTAATTGTTATTCATTTCCTAAAAATCTATGGTTCCGAAAAATGTCTTAGAAAAGGTTATATATATTAATAAATAACCACTTTAGGTTAGTTTGTCTTGTTATATTAATTTTATTAAACATGTTGTGTAAGAAAACAAGAAGACAAAGAAAAAGTTAAATTATTTATCTTAGAGTTAAATCTAAATGATAAGGTTAAATTATTAACCTAAACTTGTCTAAAATCTATTGGTTGAAAATATTTAAACCCATACCCACATTATATTCTAAATAAGTCACATTGGACCCATAATAAACCGAATATGACTTTATTATAAAATAATATTTTATGTTTTTTCGAAAAGTGCCCCCCTCCTCCCTTATAAAAGGGCACCTCCTCCCTCTTCTATGTAAAACATTTTGATCCTTAAATATCGTCCAAACCCTGAAAATTTCCCTTCTCACCATCCCTAGAAACATAATATAGGTTCGGGTCTTCTTCAAAGTCCAATTTTAGTGCCCTAAGAAGTGGTTTCAAAGAGGTGTGTCGAAGAAGAGGTAATATCTGTTACCGATTCATTCAAATTTTTTTCTTATTATACTTCATCTTCATTAGTTATTTAATTATGAATTAATAACATCAGTATCACTCATATATTGATATGTTATTATAAATATTAAACAACCCAATTTAACCTTCTATCAATCCTACGGAAAACGAAATCACTGCGCGTGCGTACGTACAGAATACCGTCTCCACGCCGTCGTGTAAGCAGTTTTTCCACCACCACCTTAATTGGATGGGTATAATGGTGTAAATAATAACTATATATGGTTATTATAACATCATAATGATTCTGATATATTATATCATCCACTCTAATTCTATTATATAATTATGGTAATGATATCATCGCTCGTGCGTACGTAAAGATTACTGTCTCCACGAAAGCAATGTGATTCATTTTCCATGATTAACCATTCAAGTATGATTATAATGTATATAAAATAAATAATCTTTAATTATATTACATATTAAAGATACTTGATTTATGTACATATATTTTTCATTTACTTAATTCCATTCAATTCAATAAAGAAACCATAATAGCGTTCATGCGTACGTACGGCCTACAGTCTCCATGAACGGTGTATTTCATTTCATTAATATATCTATTATATATATATTTACTGAATATATATGACATATAAATCATGATTTACTTTTTATAAGTAAGTATATAATGATATAAGTGATAATAATATCAAGAACAACAATTCCAAACACGTAAGATAAATAAAATGACATTACCCAAAACGCTGCGTTAAAATGGAATTTACAAAAGAACGAGTAATATAAATTCATAAGTGAACCATATATGAAATCATAAAAATGAATATGACTCTGTAATAAGTTTATGACATTATTTAAATCATTATACAGGAGGTTCAGATACGTATGAAGCATATCAGACCTAAGGTAAGGGATAACTTTTCCGATCTCATTTTTATCCGAGATTGTTTATTCGTAAGTATTTATTGGGGTTATATTTATCATCCATGTCCCTGTTTTCTAAAAATGGTGTCAAGTATGTTTAAAGTCCTTTTTACACATTTTTTACTTTTTCTACAAGGTATTTAAGGAATCTTTCTTTTGTTTACCATACGAGGTACATATTGACATTTCTGGAAAAAGTACGAGAAGAATGTTTTTCTAACATATAAGGCATGAACGGATTTTTACGGTTTTATAAGGCCTTATTTTAATGAATATTACACTAAAATATTTCATGACTATTTTCAACAAAATCCTTTTCATTTAAAATTGCATGACATTTTGTGAAATGAAAATGATTTCGAAGAAGAAAGGATATTTTCCTCAATAATTCTTTTCAACTGTTTTATGAAAACAATTCTCCATCTAAGATGAAATTATTTCATATGTGTATGTTTCAAGAATAATATTTCTATGATTTACATGGTTTCACTTTTCTTATGATGAAATGATATCCATTTGTTTTATATGGATTATGTTTTGATGAGATGATGTTTATAAAACCCATTTTTACTCTTTGGGTTATGATGTATGATTTTTGTTTATGTTGTGGATAAAGTAAGAATGATTTCATTATGAGATGGGTGGGACCTATATTTCCCTCTAAGGCATTGTTTAATGATTTATATCTCATGATATAGACATAGATAGAATGACAAGTTAATTCGGTTCAGCGATAGAGGACTGGAACGAGGAGTGAACTCGGTTCAGTAAGGGACATTGTCCACTAAGATGGTCTTGGCACAAATGCTTTGGCTACTATGGAAATCATATCATGTTCTTAATGGTTTTCCACAATTACATGTCTTATTTCCATGCTATTTTATCATGATTGATGAACAATTTTGATCTATTCCATACATACATCCATGTTTTATGTCATTGCTCACGATTTTTATGTTTAAACATTATGTTCATGTTTTTTAAATTTCAAATGTATATGATTTTTTCAATTTTCTCCATGCTTACCCTTACTGAGATTTGAGCTCACCCTTTATACATTTTCTTTTCCTAATGATTTATTGAATGTCTTAGGTAAGAAAACAAAATTGGAAGATCTTTATGGGAGATGTTGAAGATCATTCACCACGATTAGAAGATTATATTCTGAGTTTTCAAAGACACTAAACTATTACGGTCCTTATGTGTCTTTTTTTGTTATGTATTAATTATTCCACAAAAGTAAAGTAAGGTCCATGTACTTCAATCTTTGGGCCTCTATAATTTAACCATTAGTTAGAAAATATATTTTCTTCCATGTGAATGTTTTTTAAAAATGCATTTTATACTTTTATAAATCTCAAACAATTTTTAAAAATCCTTTTTGAACATTTTAAATTAAAAAAAACATTTCTTTCTGAAATCATTATCAATAAATGATTTAAGTCATCCCTTATATTTTTCCATAGAAAATTTAAAGGGAATTTTTCAAAAATATTTTAGAAACATTATGATTTTAAATAAGTGAATTAAAAAATAAATTAATATTTTACCCAAGAAATGTGATAAGTAATCCTTCAAAATAATTTTCCATTTATGAGTAAATAATTTCTATTAGTTATGTTATATTGTGTATATCATTTAATGATACATTTCTTGTTATTTTACTATATCATTTATGATTATTTTGAAAAAAAATTATGAAACATCTCTCTTTCCCAATCATATTTATATTATGAAATTTTTATGAATCCAAAATATTTTTAAGGGGTTTGGATATGATGACTACATTTATGATATTATGGTACAATATGTTTTGAATTATATGAAGGGTGGGACCTATATATCCCCTGAATTAAACGGGTAATTCTTTGTGATCTAGAAGATTAACAGTTGATCATGGTGTTATATCATGTCTGAAAATGATAGTCTAAAAGTGGTTATCTCTCGAAATATAAATAGGGCACAAATGATTTTATCCAAATACCCAAAAATAGGGTGTCTTAGTGGTTATCCAAAATGCATAATAGAGGATACACATGAGGTATCCAAGTATTGAACTAGGTAAATGTGTGTGTTAAAACTCGTGATGTGATCATCAGTAATTCAATAGGGGAAGGAATGCCTGGATATGGGTACTATTTTCCCTGAAAAAAATAGTGGAATAATACAGTGGATGACACTTGGAGATCACGGGGGCCTCCATGGGATAGGCAGTTGAGTTATTATCATGAGGCCATGAGAAGGTACCCTGTGCAGTGTAAAACAAGAAGTGGATCCTGTACAACCCCACCTGTAAAATTTATTCAGCTCTCGAGAAGGCACCTTGGACAACAAGTGGTCTAATGGAGGCTAGCAGATAAGCTCCCCTGGGCCATGAATATTTTCAACCAGTTCAATCAAGATAAACCATTGGGAAAACTTTAGAAATATGAGGAAAATATATAAAATATGGGATAACCTTTTGATCGAAAATATTATGTGATACATCCCCTTTAAGATGGATTTTTTCCTAGATAACATCCATGAAAACATAAGATATCATGTAACATCCTGGATTCGGTAGCCACACAACGGGTGCCCCGAACCTGGTTAGTCACATGACCTCAAGAGCATTTCCCCAAACTCCATAGGCTTCTGACTAGCAGCGAGGTCCCAGGTCTGATAGTGGGGAAACTATTCCCTCATTTGACAAAGTGTAGTGCATCATAGAAGATAAATAACATACAATAACAGCAGAAGCAATAAACCATAATCAAACGATATGAACAATTTTAGTAAAAGATAATAAACTAAAATATAGATAATGATGAATCATGTCTCTAGTGATAAGAAAATAGCTATAACATGATACAAATTAGTACAATACAATACAATTGAATGTACAGTAACAATAGAACAAAACAGAACAGCCGGAAGCATCATGGGCTTGAGATCAGTCCCATGCTCCCCTACACCTTAGCAACAATCACGTACATATATAGCAACCCTTTCTCTTATCCACACCTACAAAAATATAGTCTGTTTGGGCTGAATAAATGAACCAAACAAGTTGTGAGAAATAAATCCCAGTAGGCACCTACCGATGGCCCGCACAAAACTGTTAGTGAAAAATGTGCAACAACAGTGTGTAGTAAATGTAGAATACTAGTAAGCACTTAAATATAACTATCAATAATAGTTAATTTCCATTTAAATATTCATTTAGAAGTTTAATTTAATAACATTCAACGTTCCTCATAACAAATCCATCTGACTACTCAGAACCTTGACCTCATGCTAATATAACCACGCCCTCAGGCTTACCCTCAGGTATAACGAATGCTACCCTCAGGCGTATAGAATCACTCCCTCAGGCATACCGAATATTTCCCTCAGGCACGGAAGCTACAGCCCAAGGGTATAAGATGCGTTGCACTCAGGCTAAACAACTACTTCCCCCATGCTAATAAAAATATCGCCCTCAGGATAAAGTGAAACACTACCCCCCCCCCAAGCGCAAGTAATCGGGCCAAGCCCAAAGCACAAAAATCAATTTCATATACAATTCCTTTTAAGGCCAATGTAATTCTCAATATATAAATGGAATACCCTCGGGTATCCGAGCGCTACGGCTAAATAGAGGAACACACCCCTAGGTGGTCTTGGATCCAAGCAGTGATCCCAAACAATAGTTTTACACATACATTAAATTACCTATGCAATTCTACATATTTAAACAACCCATGCCTCAGCCACATGACACCCCAATGTGGGTTCGTAACACAATGGTACACAAAAACACACAGTAGTAGGAATTTAAACACCACATCACCTACCTCGATCGCCCCTCATCAATATATGTGAACGACGTTCCTCAAAATGCCTGTGACCGACATAGATATGAGGTAAACATAACCATGTTCAAACTCAAATAACTTATTTTAGAGGAAGAATTTTCAAGAGCTACGCAAGAAGAAGGAATAACTCACCCGTGCGATTCCCAGGAGATCAATAATGCATAAAAAGGATTACCAGTGTGTGGTCGGGAGGTCCTCCAAGCTCCAACTGTCTCTCCCATGCTATCCTCCGGTTCTAAGTGACTTCTATGATCAGACAAGGAAACTTCCCATTTTAAGAGAAAAAAACAAATTATATATCATGTACTATTTGGTACACAGTGTGTACTTTTTAGTTTTTAATTGTTCCGCTGATGGCTCCTCGCTAGCGCGGCACTGTTCATCTGTCGACATGAGTACATGGTGTGTAATACCTGAGTACACGACATGTACTGTCACTCAGATGGCCACCACATTACTATTTACTTTCCAACTGGCTAGATGGCATGTAAAAACCCAATACACGGCGTGTAGTTGGTTTTTACACATTTAATTGCCAGCATGGCTGCACACCTTCTGTACTCATCCCACACGGCCAAATTACAAGGCGTGTGGACATGTACATTGCGTGTTCCCACAATGTTTTGGATTTTCCACATTTTCTTTATTTTTTAAAAATTATTAAGGAAAAAAAGAAGCAACCCGTACCTCAAGATCAAGAACCGGGTTCATACTAACTTCCCCCCTAATGAAATTCATCCCCTAATTTCCCTTCCAAGGGTGGTAAAGATAAATCTCAAAAAAAAACTGGACACTGATCAAATTCTTCGGTCTTACACTCCTAGGTTTCTTCCTTCACATAGCCATGTATCCATAGAACCTATACAAGAGGAATTATCCGACCTCGGAGAATGTTCGTTCTCCTATGAACGATACGAATCAGATTCTCCTCAAAGGATGCATTGACATGAAGCTCAACCTCCTTAGGCTGAAATACATGAGACAAGTCCTAATGATAATGGCGCAACTGAGATACATGGAAGACATTGTGCATATACCTGTACCTCTGTGGTAACTACAACCGATAGGCAACCGGCCCAACTCTCTCCCAAATATCGAATGGCCCCACACACCTCGGGGAATGTATACACTGTCTCCTGATCCTTTTGTGTCCCAACCTCAGTGAAACATGAAAAAACACATGATCCCCGACCATGAACTACAAGGGTCATCTGTGGCGATCTGCATAAGAATTATGATGAGACTGCACGGTAGAAATCCACTTTTGTATCAACTAAACTTGCTCAAAAGTCTCCTGTATGAGCCTTGATCCTATTAAAGCTACCTTACCTGCCTCTATCCATCACAAGGGTGGTCATCATGGCCTACCATATAAATCCTTCTAAGGTTCCATTTAAATATTTTCATTAAAACTATTATTATAGGAAAATTCGAGTAGGAGTATATTTTTGTTCCAAGATTCCCCAAAGTCCATGAATCATGAACGCCGCATGTCCTCTAGCACCTCTATCGTACGCTCTGACTAACCATCGGTATGAGGGTGGTAAGCTGTGCTCAGAAGCACCTATGTACCATGTTCCCTCTAAAAACTCTGCCAGAAATGAGAAGTAAATTGGGTGTCCCTATATGAAACGATAGAACGAGGGACCCCATGAAGACGTACGACCTCTCGGATATACAGTTTTCTGACCTCTTCAACACAAAAGGTCTCCTTGATAGGAAAAACGTGAGCTACCTTGGAGAGTCAGTCCACAAAAACCCACAAGGCATCATTGCCTCGAGGTGACCTTAACAACCTAGTCACGAAATCCATCACGACATCATCCCATTTCCACTATGGAATGGGTATCTTCTGTAACAGACTGTTTTGCCTCTGATGCTTCTCCTTCACCTGCTGACAGGTGGAACATCTAGTAACAAAACCAGCTACCTCTCTCATCATACCCGACCACCAATACTGACGTCTCAAGTCACTGTACATTTTTCTACCTCCAGGATTCACTGCCCAATATAAAGTATGAAACTCTCACATCAGATCCTCACGTATATCCCCCGGAACCCACACTCTTCCATGGATATGCAGTACCTCGTCATCACCTATTGCCCAACCAGGAGGAGGTTCCACACATGCCACCGACTCCCGTAGAACAAGGCCTTATGAATCAGATAGTTGTCTCATCCTCAGTCTATCCAAAAGGTTTGAGGTCACAGTTAAGGAAGAAAGATAGGTCGGCCCATGACTATCGTGCACCTCCAAATGCATCTCAGAGAACAAATTTATCAGCTTCCACTCATCATTGGCCTCTTCCAATGCTAGTATCTAGGTCTTCCTACTTATTTCCTCAGCAACTTCATTACCCTTACCTGGTGTATAGGTAAGCTCAAAATAGAAGGACTGAAGGTATTCAACCCACCATCGCTGTCTCAAGTTCAGGACACTCTATGTAAAGATATATTTGACAATTTTTTGGTCCATGAACACCACAAAATTCTCTCCCAAGAGATAATCTCTCCAACATTACAACCCATGCACAACTACAGCCAACTCGAGGTCATGTGTTGGGTAATTCCTTTCATGTGGCCTCAACTGCTAAGACCTGTACACAACTACCTGATCTCCCTACATCAAAAATTCTCCCAGCCCAATACCTGATGAATCACAGTAAACTGTATATCACCTCCCCTACTCTGGGAGTATCAGTATTCGTGCTGATTTAAACATTACCTTCAGCTCCTGAAAGGGTATCTCGCAAGCTTCTGACCAAACGAACTTCACACCCTTCTTAGTCAAACCCTTCAGTGGCGCTTCTAAGTGGGATAAGTCCTATATGAAGCACATGTAGTAACCAGCCAGTCCTAAGAAACTTTGTATCTCAAACACATTCTTAGGCTGCTCCTAGGAAACTACTTCTCTCACCTTCTCTAGGTATACTGCAACCTCTACCTCTGAAATGATATGACTGAGGACGTGTAACTGGTCCATCCAAAAGTGGCACTTTGAGAGTTTATCATATAGCTTATGCGATCTCAATGTACTCAATACGATCTCAAGATGGGTAGCATAGTCTTGTAGAGTGTGAGAGAACACAAAGATGTCTTCCACAAAGACTACCACAAAATAATCTAGATAAAGGTGGAACACATGATTCATCAGATCCATGAAAAATAATGGCACATTCGTGAGTCCAAACTTCATAACCAAGTACTCGTATAGACCATATCTACTCTAAACTGCTGTAAGCGGTATATCTGATGGTCTAACATGTAACTCATGATATTCGGATATCATGTAAATCATAGAGAACACTCTTTCTACGTGAAGTTGATAAAAAATTTCATCAATCGTCGGCAAGGGATATCGGTTCTTAACCGTCAACTGGTTTAGCTTCCGATAATCAACACAATGAATGAGGGTACCATCCGCCTTCTTCACAAAAAAGGACTGGAGAACCCCAATGAGAAGTAATGGGTCAGATGAATCCCTTTTCCTATGACTTCTCTAACTATCTCTTGAGCTCCTAGAACTCAGGTGTATCCATCCTCTAAGGCGGAATGGACACCGGTGCTGCTCCTGGCACAAGATCAATAGATAAATCCACCTTTCGTTTCGGAGGTAGACCCAAAACGTCATCTAGGAAGACATCCCTGAAACGATCAACGACTGGAGAGAAATCCTTCTGACAAGTCCCCTAATTATTCAGATATAAACCCACCATCTGGGCTGTCACAACACCGCACCCATGATGCTTAGGTCTAGCTCGGTTTTCCTGGACATCCCATTCTTCCTTGTATAGAAACTCTCTGCCCTTTACTAACGTGATACTCACCATGCGATGATAGAAATCCATGAAGGATCGAAAGGGAACCAAGAAGTCCATACCGAGAATGACATCATAACTCGTCATCTCTAAGACATAGAGGTCCCATAAAAAGGGACACCCCTCATCCTTTATGGGGCACTCCCTACACTGACGCACACCGGCCGTTCTAGCTCCCAACGGAGTGTCTAGAATCATGACATTTGAAGAAGAAGAAACAAAAGGCCCCAGCTTCCCCACAACGGGGAAAAATATAAAACTATGTGTGGCACCCGTATCGAAAAGTTATAAAGATAAAACATAGGCAACTAGAATAGTACCTATGACAGTAGAAGGTCTAGGATCCTGCCCCTATTGGGACTAATGCACTGCATATGCTTTCCCAGTGTTGCGGCCCTATGACACAATGTGGCTACCCTGAGCTATCCTGCCCTGTTTCCTCTGAGATCCTGGTATCTAGCTACCATGGCCACGACCACCATCTTGGCATGCACGCCCTGATATATTCAATTTTCCCGACTGTTAAGAAGCTGCTGGTCCTGCTCCTGCATGCGGAGTCTACATAGAACCCCTCTCACAATCCACCTATGGAAACGCCCTGCAATAACACTGGAGATGAACCATCTTTCCACAATCTCGGAACTCCACTAGGTCTTGTGGAAACTGAATTATCGTGTGCCCCTCTTTACCACACTGGTAGCACATGATTGGGCCACCCAAAGCATTCCTTTGGCGGGTACATCCACCGTTATATAACTCCATCTATATCTTCCTCTTACCGGTAGAAATAGTATAAGAAACTAGTGTCGAACCGCCCTGGCCCACACCACTAGCTTCTCGCAGGTTCCTCTCAGTAATCAATGCCTCCTTCACAATAACATGTACAGTAGGCTACCTGAAAACATTCACCAGTGCTCGGATGTCATATTGAAGACCATATTCAAAGCATCTAGCCCTCAACGTCTCATCACAACCCCAGAACAGGAGAAAAACGCTGAAGCTCGGTAAAGAGAGTAGAATAATCCATCACTAACATGGCGCCCTACTGAAGATTCATGGACTCTCGATATCGATCTGCCCTCAACATCTATGGGAAGAAGTAGTCATAGAAAGATTCCTGAAAATCTTCCCACTCCATGTCGAGGTGATGCTCAGAATGGGTGGTAACATCCCACCACCTCTTGGCAGAATCACACAGCATATAAGTTGCAATCATGACCCTCTGCAAAGGAGGCATCTCAAGATGCTCGAAAATTGTCTGCATTGAATCCAACCATGACTCTATAGCCTATGGTCCTCCATCCCCTGAAAACGTAGGCAGATGCTGCTACTAGAATATACGAGTCTTCTCTAGCATAGATGTGGCAGCCTGCAGTGCTCCCTAAAAATTATGCATAAACTGCATGACGCCTTCACAGAATTATGCCTCTACACCTGTGACCTGTATAATGGTTGGCGCAACATCTGGCACTGTTGGAGGATCAAATGGTACCCCATGGACTAACACCTATGCATTATAATTGTTGCCTCTCTCTTGGAAAAAAAACTGGTGGTCATCTCGGTGGAATGACTCTACAATGTCAAACACACACCTTAGATCAAGATTATCAAAAACCGAAACAAGTTTGTAGGATAAAGGAATTATTCAATATTTACACATCATGACTACACAGAGTGTATACATACTACATGGTGTGTTATTTAATCCTTTTTCCTTCCCGAGTCCTTCTACATGACGATGCCATAGGGCTCACTTGAACAAGACTACACGGCGTGTATAACCTCTACACAACGTGCATGGTTTAATGTCCAACTGCATGTGTCATCCGTGACACGACCAGATACTTGGCTAAAACTACACGGAGTTTTACACCGAAACACGATGTGTACACCGACCCAACTTCCAAGACACACAGTCTTCCCCTAGTCAAGATTAAACGATGTTTCCCACAGGTACACGACATGTTCAAGAGGAGGTCACACTGACCAGTGTTGTTAGTGACACAGTCGGGTACCTGGGTCATAATACATGGTGTTTTCAAGGTGCACACGACGTGTTTGTCTTAAGGTTTCGTTGTTCGTGTTGTTAGTTACACAGGCGGACACTGGTTATAAAATACACGGTGTGTACAACTGGTACACGATGTGCTTTCCACAAGTAATTCCCTACACCATGTCCCCGCCCACACGGTTTAAGACACTGATAGAGACTATACAGCGTGTACTTAGGGATCAAGGCATGTACTTAGAAAGTTTTCTTTCCTTCCCAAACAGATGTTTAAATGTCGTGTATTCATAGAACTACATGACATGTATTCTAGGAGTTTTCAAATAGTAAACCTCCAATACTACTCTGGAACCTAGAAAAACACTAAAAAACACCTAAGTGCCAAATTCCAATCCATGAGGGCCCATACTCCCCGCGAATCAAAGCTTGGAAACTTATAGATGTTATAACATGTTAATGATCCACTAAATTCTGGTTATTGAGGGACCATACTCCCCAAAAACCAATTTTTGGCGTCCATCATATCAGTAATCTCACACAACAATACCCTATAAAATAATAGGTATTTATCAAATGAGCTATCACAACAGCATGTTTTGCTAGCACAACAATTATCACAACAACATGTAATTTCTAATGCACCAACATGGCATGGGATAATGCATGACATGTGATTTATAGCATCTGTCTAAATGATGCATGAGATGTAATATCCTCATCTAATCGGGTTGAAACTAAATAAACACCCAAAAATAACATATAAACAGCACACCACAAGTGCATTACCCAGCGGTGAAAACTAGATCAACTCTAAATTGAAAAATCAATAAAATTGCAACACGTGGTTTATTGGCTCATCCTGGTACATGTGTTATCTACTCCCAGGAACAAATTATTACCAACTAGAATTTCCATCCTATCCCTGACTAAGTATTCACATATTAAGTTAATAAAAATAACCTCACTGATATCACTTTGTAACGTCCTGGATTCAGGTGCCACACAACAGGTGCCCCGAATCCGATTGGTCACATGACCTCAATCGCATTTCTCCAAACTTCAGAGGATTCTTAATAGCAGTGAAGGCCCAGGTATGATAGTGGGGAAACTATTCCATCATTTTTCAATGTGTACTATAGTGGAGAAGATAAATAATATACAACAACATCGGAAGAAATAAACCACAAACAACTGATATGAACAACTATAGTAAAAGATAATCAACTGCTATATAGATAATGATGAAACATGTCTCTAGTTCTATGAAAACAGCCAGAACATGTTACACAGTAGTACAATACAATACAATGAAATTTACAGGCATAACAGAACAAAACAAAACAACTGGCATCATCACGATCCTTTGATCGGTCCCATGCTCCCCTACATCTCAACAGCACTCATGTACCTGTATATGGACCCTTTCCCTTATCCACACCTGCAGCAATATAGTCTGTTTGGGCAGAAGACATGACACAAATAGGGTGTGAGAAATAAATCCCAGTAGGCACCCACCAATGGCCCGTTCCCAACTGTTAGTGAAAAATTTGCAACAACAGTGTGCAGTAAATGCAGAAAAATAGTAAGCACTCAA
The DNA here is from genome assembly GCA_963277665.1 of Viscum album. Classification (NCBI taxonomy): domain Eukaryota; kingdom Viridiplantae; phylum Streptophyta; class Magnoliopsida; order Santalales; family Viscaceae; genus Viscum; species Viscum album. The sequence goes on along the minus strand of OY728119.1, from coordinate 1,724,889,131 downwards.
AAATAACTATCATTACCAGTTCTTTTCCATTTAAATATTTTTTTAGAAGTTTAATTTAATAACATTAAATGTTCCTCAGAACAAATCCCTCAGGATACTAAAAACCTTTCCCTTAGGCTAATATAACCACGCCCTCAGGCATACAATCAGGTATAACGGGTGTTGACCTCAGGCTTATAGAATCCCATAATCAGGCATACCGAATATTTCCCTCAGGCACTAAATCTACTACCCTCAAGCATAAGATGTGTTGCCCTCAGGCTAAACAACAACATCCCTCTAGCTAAGAAAAACAACACCCTTAGGCTAAAGTGAAACACTGCCCTCAGGCACAAGTAACCGGGTCATGACGAAATCATAACAAGCAATTTCATATACAATTCCTTTCAAGGAAAATGTAATTCTCAATATAAACATGGCATACCCTCAGGTATACGGGCTAAATGGCTAAATAGAGGAACACACCCGCGGGTGGTCCTAGATCCAAGCAGTGATCCCAAATAGTAGTTTTACAGTTAATTTGAATTACCTATGAAATCATAGGTATTTAAACAGACAAGGCCTCATCCACAAGACACCCCATTGTGAGTTCATAACACAATGGTACACAAAAAACAAATAGAAGTTGGAATTTAAACACCAGACCACCTACCTCTATCGCCCCTGATCAATATATGTTAACAAATCTCCTCAAAATTCCAGTGAATGGCATATATCCGAGGAGAACATAAGCTCTTTCAAACTCAAATAATTTCCTTTAGAAGAATAATTGGAAAGAGCAACACAAGAAGAAGGAAGAACTCACCCGTGTGGTTCCCAGGAGATTGGCGGTGCAGAAAACGGGTTCCTGTTGTGTGGTCGGGAGGTCCTCCATGCTTAGTCCATCTCTCCCAAGTTCTCCTCCAGTTCAAAGCTTCCTCTATGAACATAGGTGGATACTTCCCATTTTATGTGAAAAAAACAGACTACACATCATGTATTATTGGGTACACTGCGTGTACTTTTAATTTTTTAACTATTCTGCTAACGGATCCTCGCCATCACAACACTGTTCATCTGTTGACATGAGTACATGGAATTTAATGCCTAATTACACGATGTGTACTATCACTCATCTGGTCACTAACTTACTATTTACCTGTCGACTGACTACACGGCGTGCAAATACCCAATACATGGTGTGTAGTCATTTTTTACACCATTCATCGCCAGCATGGCTACACGCCTTGTGTACTCATCCCACACGACCAAAGTACGTGGCGTGTGGACAAGTACATGAGGTGTACCCACAATGTTTAGTATTTTCCCCGTTTTCCTTATTTTCTCAAAATGCTTAAGGGAAAAAAATAAAAGTAGTAACTCGTTCCTCACGAATAAGATCCGAGTTCTTACATATCATACTGCCTTGTAAGAATAAAAAATTGATATAGAAAACAAGTATTTGTAAGATTCTTATGGCCATAAAAGACACATTACTTTCCCCTAAAAATCATTCTGATATCACATGTCCCTAACGACATGTTCGTGTCACCACTAGAAAGACTGCCAGCATGTGACCCCCATCAGGCGAAGAGCCTCGTGTATATCCAAGAGTCCAAAGACTTCCCCTTTGTATCTTAAGGAAAAAAAGATTAAATTTCTATGAAATTGATGTGGAGATTTATAGAACCTTTTATGGTCATGCGATGCATCAATAAGTGGTCAGGTGTTTTCTCCAAACAACACCCAAAAACATGGCAAAATCCCTATCCTTTGTAAAACAAACAAAAGTAATAAAAATTGGAGAATTATAATGACCCATACATAAACATTTACATTATCTTGAATTAAAATGAATAACTCACATTGAGGATCTTTTCAGGTTTAGAGTTTTAGAGAATTTGGCCATAACATATATGTGATGACTTGAATAATACATGTAGACACATATACTCAGTTTCCATTTTTCACATAATAAAAATTAATGAAAAATAGATTCATGTCAAGTTCGATGTTTATGACATTTCCTTGATCACATCCTTGAACCTATTCCTCTTTATGTCTTGTGAAAAACATTTCAAAAACATAGGATGTGCATACAAATCTCAGTAAAGGATATACAAAGAAGGAAGACTGTTAGTTTTTCAAAATAATAAGTATGCCATGAATAATTTATCATAAGTAATAAGTTACACCTTTGTGAAGTAGTAAATACTTTTCACTAAAAAAGATCACTTATTACCCTTTTGTAACCAACAGATTATCATAAATACCATAAACAATACACATAACATATAAAGATAACTTTGGACATAATCATACTTAAATGGAATAACCATACAATGGACATCCACAAATATCACTAAATGGAATAGCCATACGGTGGACATCCAAACCCAATGAATTGGAGGTTATAACATAACCACCCGTCTTGGTGTTTAACGGCACCACCGATTATTTGGTTTATCATGTATCCACCCGTCAGATTTCAAAATACCATTATAAAATCATAACACATAAAATATTGAAAAAATAAACATTTCACTAATAAAATTTAATGTGAAATAACAAGAAATAATTTCAAGATATTGAAATAATCAGTCCATTTCAAATAACATTTTCAATACCAAAACACCCAAAAAACCGAATGATTGGAAGGAAACATGGAAATAGTCAAAAATATAAAGCTCCAACGATGGAGATACCTAAACCCCCCCCCAAATGAAACCTGAAATATGGCTCAAAAAACACAGTATAACACAAATAGGGAACACCAAGATTATAAAAATGGATGATGTTATAGAAGGGGAAGACACCTCTGTTAATGACCAAAGCATTTTTGAAGAACTTGAAAAACTAGTCCTTAAAACTGTAAGGATATAAAATGAGAAGAAAAAATATGGCCAAAGCACAAGGCCCATCCTCATCCAAGATACATATCATAATATGGGTTAGAGGGATATGTCACATAAACAAGTGTCCTACAATACTTTCAACACATATTTTTCACATATACATAAGGATGATTGACCTAATATTTTTTCAATTCAAAAAATGGTGAAACACAACCTAGATTTGAGTACTAGATATATTTACAATACACATCTAGTAAATGCCACCGAAATCTTAGAGGTAATGTTTGAGTACAACAATAAATCAAATAATATAGAACCACTTGATAGTTAAGGAACACCATTTATTTTCAATAAAAATTAGACTTCAACTGAATACACTTCAGTGTTTAGAAAACAATTTTCTTCCCCAAACGACTGTCTGGTCATAACACAATCCATTAATAAGCAAATGACTGAATCTGTCACAAAAAAACTGGAACCTGTCATCCCTTTTTAGGGATCTCCACCCTTTGTACAAACACTTACACAAACACAAAGCTCCAACAACTACACAAAATAGATAGCAGGCGAGCAGACTAGGTTGGAAGAAGAACTTGTTATAGGCATCTATATTGTTACACATCCCTCTTCTGATGGGTCTGGTGTTAATATTGTTTCCAGGTTGTCCTGTAAAATGAAACCCAAAACTCCAAACCATAATGATTTTGTAATGTAACCTAATAACAAAGGAACCTCTCTAATCATAATTAGTGAAATCAAAATAAAAAATGATGAACCATTTATTATATTCCCACTACACTCTATGATTAAAAGAAACCCTGCCATTTCTAGATGTGTTGATACTCTACATAAAACATATAATACTGATGTCATGGCACCAAAATTGGTTGATCTCAATATCAATATTTCAGCACAGGAAACTAAGCCCATGCAGGTTATGAATTTTTCTGTGGAGAAAATGCAGCGCTATCTAGACCTGGACAACATCAAAAAACAACATACAACAACTTCCCATGCAGTAGGTACAGCTCTCTTCCTGCCTATAGATACTATGAATAACCTGATGCCCAAACTTGCTTTAAAAAATACCACATATTCCAGCAATAATAAAGAACAAACCTCTGATAACCAGAAAGATAAAAGATATTCAAGAAATGAAGGCTATGGAAAAAAATAAAAAAGGGGTTTCCAACCCCAAAACTAAAATTTAATGAAGATACTTTTTTGGAATTGTTAGGGAATTGCTAACTCTGACACCTTTACTGTGATAAAAAGAATTATTAACACTCATCATCCTCTTTTATTTTCTATTGTGGAGCCAAAAATCAACTATGCCTCTAAATAATCTTACTTATGTCAAAAAATTACTTTTTTTTCTGGTGCAATTACTAATAACCTTAATGTAGAGTTTTTATGGTATTCATCACATTTCACTATACAGAATAGCAGTGTCTACAATATCTCTAATCAGATTCTTACTTAATATTTTAATATTGATGAAAAATAGGTTTTCTGCTCAATTTTTCATGCTAAGAATAAATAACAAGAAATATGCACACATTGGAAGGATCTCTCTTTTCAAGGATCAAATATTATTGCACCCTGGTTTATTATGGGTGATATTAATGCCATTATCAAGTCAAGAAAGTTAATTTTACCCTCTCACAATTCTATTTCCACAAGAGAATTCAAAACCTTAATAGATGGCAAAAAACTCATAGAAATCAATATCACTGGTGAAAAATGTACTTGGTATAAAGGTACTACAACAAAGTAGTTGCCTCAAAGCTAGACAGAGCCTTCGAGAATGTTCTTGATTTAGATAATTGGGACACAACCTCTTGCATTACTCATCATTGGATGAACTCGGATCATCATCTCATCCTGGTCATTGTCTCCCCCAATGACATCAAACTCTATATGCCTTTTATATTTTAAAAGTCTTAGTTCGCTGATGATGAGTGCTCACATATCATTAAAAACTTTTGGTCCTATATTTCTCACAATAATGATGTCCTTGAATGTAGCCTCAAATTAAAACATCTAAAACAGACTCTAAAAATATGGTGCAGCTCTAAATCCAAACAAATCTATAATGACATCATGACTCTTGAAAAATATCTCAATGACATTAAAATAGAAAAACCACATATGATCTAAACAGTTATCCTACACATGAATAAAACATTGAGGTCAAACTTAATTCCCTACTCAAATTGAAAGAAAATATTATAAAATAAGAGGTCAAAGAAAATGGTCGATAGACGGTGATAGAAATACTAAATTTTACAATTCTCATCAATTAATCAAGAATTCGTACATGTCGTTAACTATTTTTATGGATGGAGATGGCTCATTGATAATGAGGATGACATCTCTCATCATATCATCTCCCAGTATGAAACCATTTTCAATGGTCTTGATATAAAAAATGATCTCATACCTGAGTTCATTCCCATTTTGATTAATGATGACGAAACATCCTTCTTTCTTAACACACAAATAGATTATGAAATCAATGAATCTTTATACAGGCTAAACCCTGATAGTGCCCCGGGCCATGATGGCTTCAACAATGGTTTTTTATAGCATTATTGGGATGTGATTCTGATTGATGTTTGTAAAATTGTAAAAACCTTCTTCACCAACAGGGTTCTCCCTCACGCTTAAATTCCCAGTTTCTCACCTTGATACAAAATGGGGATAACGCCTCTAAGATTCATTTTTTTAGATCCATTTCTCTTATCAACACCCTTTTTAAAGACATTCCAAAAAACATTGCCAGCAGACTTTCAACTCTCATGAACAAAATTATCTCATAGACCCAATTTGGTTTTATAAAGGGAAGAACCATTGAAGACTACATTTTCCTCACCTCTGAGTGTGTCAATAATTTGAATAAAACTAAAAGGTGAGGCAACATGGATATTAATATTATCCTCAAAAAATATTTCGACACTATGGGCTGGAGTTTTATTTTCAATGTCGTTCATGGTTATGGTTTTAAAACCACTTGTGAAACTACAATCAGAACCCTCTTAAACCCGGCGTCTATTTTCATCCTGGCCAATGGAGCACATAATGGATACATTAAATGCACGAACGGTGTCATGCAAGGTGACCCATTTTCATCCATTCTCTTCTCAATAGCAGAAGACTACCTCAGTCGTCTGATCAACAGGCTAGTCAACCAGACCAAAATAAAGCCCATTCATGTCTCTAGGAACGTGAACACTCCTACTCATATGTTTTACACTGAAGAAATAATCCAATTATTTTAAGGGATAAAAAACATTCTTAACCTACAAAATGCATGTTCATACTATGAAGAGGATTCTGGAAAAACCATTATCTATAAAAAATCATGCATGTTTTTTGGGAATAATTTCCCCCACAATAGAAAATGTAACATTCTCAGTGACCTAGGTCTGAAGGAAGGAATTATTCTGTTCACCTAACTTGGTGTTACCATTTTATGGGGTAGACAAAAATATTGTCACTTTATGAATATTTTTGACCATTTTATGAATCAGCTATCTTCATGGGAAGGAAAATCTATCTATGTGGTATGTAGGACTTGCCTCATCAAATCCACTATAGTCTCCAAGACAGTTTATTGAAGGATGGTCTATTAATGGAAAGTTGGACTCAATAAAATTTGAACACATCCATAAAAAACATCATTTAGACTGGTTGAACTCTAAAAAGAAAACTTTTAATTGTGGCCTAGTCAACATGCTGCAAACCCATAAAAAATGGTTGTATTGTTATTAAAAATATCAAGTACATTAATGAATCCCTTGAACAAAGACTCAATTGGCACCTCTTTCACAATATCTCTAATTCAATATCCTTTCTAAAAATAGTTTTCTTGAGAAACATAAATTAAGAAATTAAAACATCATTGACTCATCTATCTAGCCTTCTATAAAAAAAATCCTTCCCTAATATTATACATAACTCTCGATAGATGGTCGCCAAATACTCCTCTATGAAATTTTGGTTGGATAAGAGGACTATAATGCCTTTAATTTCCATGATTACTTTGGATAAAACCCTTGATAATGTTCTGAACACTATTTTGAATGTCATTGAAAACTACTCTTTCTCTCATGATAATGATTTCTTATCATGGGAAACTTTTCACAATGGTATGATCAACTCAAAACATTTATACAAAAATTATTTTGGTAACTCATAAAATGAAAATATATGGTTAAAACACCACAACAAACCTTGGATAAAACCATCACGATTCAACCTCATAGGTGTCTTGCTCACAATAGAGTTTCAAATAAACTTTTCCCCTAATCTTTTGGAATCTATCTCTGCTCTAAACGAAAAATCTACAATCAAGACAGGGAAGATGATAACCACCTATTTCTCTCTTGCGCTATAGATTCTTCTCTCTGAAACAATATTCTTGTCATTTTTTTACTGAAGATTTTGAATTTTAATTCTATCTGAGCTCGATATAAAAAATGTGTAGAAATAGATGGCACTAAACAAATTTGGAACCTATTTTATGATGTGGTTGCTAAGCTCAACCTTTTGATTTGGTATGATCATAATTATATTATTCATAATAATTACTCATCAAATCAAAATATAGGTTGGATGGGGATCCTCATTTCCATACAAGAAGCAGCCTCGATTTGAAAGGGATGTTGCCAAAACATTGTGCAGGACTTTGTAATCCTGAGGCATATCATGATTAAAGGAAATTTGTGTTAGTCATATCGTACAATAGTGGTGTTCTGGAGATCCCCCATTCTAGGATAGAGCATGATCAATATCAATGTTGTCTCCAAGGGAAACCTAGGACCTCCAGGGTGTGGTGTGGTCTTCAGAAATCAACACTACAAGATCCTTGGTTGCTTCATGGGTAAATTTGGCCTTTCCAACTCCCTCTAAGCTGAAATTCTAGGCTTGATTCATTCCATTACCTTTTCTAAATCCTTTTTTTGGAATAACCTTTGGATTGAAAGTGACTCGAAACTATTGTCCAAGCAATTTGGATGTTCATAATCCACCGTTCTGGGATGATTACTACAGGCTGGACGGAATTCTCCCTTTCTCTTATCGATCTTAACTATATCATAACACATGTTTATCGAGAATCAAATGAATTTGCAGATGGTCTGGCCAAAATGGTAGTTAATCAAAACATTACAATGTTAGAAGACATTCCCATTGCTCTTATAACCATTCATGAAAAATATTGTAATATAGTCCCGTCTTTTAGATTCATATAATCATTATTTTTTTAATAATATTTATGCTTTGGTCATTTTTGACCAAGGCACAACATTTTAAAAAAAATTATATATAATTAAAGCCATATTTTATACATCCAACATATGTCATTAACAAGTCATATCACTTTGAAGCGGCGGTTGTCCGTACTTCCTCAAATGAAATTATGTAGTTTACCCATAATGGAAACCATAATGGTATGTTAGAAAAGAAAAATACAGAAACATAAAGAAAACATAAACATAATATATATCATATATAAATATAGTGTCATCTTAATGGCCACCATGAGAGGCGGTAGAAGATAATCGAACAATCGTTGTTTTGTGAGGTGTTAGTTTACCATCCACAAAAATATTATGTTCATCACCCATTATACATAGATGTGAGTATTTATAGTTCAAATCCATATCATAAAAACTTCCTAGAATATTGAGGATCCTGGTGTTGTTACAAAATAAAGGAACTAAAATAGTTTAGGTGTTTGAGAATTAAAATAAAAGAGAGCTAAGATGAACTGTTACATTTAATATGGGTAACGCCCTTTTGTTTGAACCAAAACTACTCTTAGAAGGGCCTTCTGCCTAAGTTAATGCTTCTAGGAGGAGATGGATTGTGAGAGCTTATTTGGGCAGGGGTTGGAATGGAAAAGGGGCTTGATAGGTGGGAGTAATGAGTAATAAGTTATGGCTTTTTATAAAGGGGAGGAGGGTCTCTTTAGGAAGGTGTGAAAATATTATTTCATTACATAAAGATATTCGGTTTCTAAAGGTCCAAAAGTAATTAAAGTCTATGATAAGTTGATTAATTGTCAAAATAAATTCATCCAATAAATATTGGACTGGTTTTGGATATATTTTTTAATATTTATAATATTATTTTATAAAATATTTTTTTAATGAGGTAAATAATGAATCATTATTGAGTCATCAATAATTTAATTTATTTGATTTCTAAAAATTATTAAATAAATACCATAATGTAGGAAATCAATTTATATTTCCAATGAATATTTATAGTCAAAATTATAGCGTATATAACCCCATGTAAAAATTAATTTACTAAAATATATTGTTTTTTTGTCATTTTTGTCTTTACTTAATGTTAATTAAAATAAAGTGTCATTATCACTCCCAAGGGGGTCACAAAATCGACCAAAAGATTCCCATGGTCGTAAATGACACAACCAATAATGTTAAAACAAGTGTTAATTTAATTCTATATTATTATGATATTCCTTTTACCTTGAATTACCCTATTTACCTTTAAACACGGTAAATAAAAGTCAAAAGTTACTAATCACTAAAATTTATATTCATATTATTGAACAACATTATATTTAATAATAACAACCATGTATGTCGGATGTTGGAAATTCAATTCATAAATGTGGTGAAATTTAATTTAAATAAAAAAATCCAATTTTTTAACTACTACAATGTGTTTTCATTATTCATCAAAAATTGATGTTTTTCAGAAAGGTACAAAAAAATAATCCTAATCGATATTTGATATTCACATTTCAAAAATAATGTCTATTTTATCAAATTCAAAACCTAGAAGTATCATTAATTAATTTTAAATTATTTCCCATTGTAAAAACAAATACCGTGTATTTAAGAAACAATAACTATCAAAAGATTGACACTTGTTTTTGTCCAATTTCAAAGTGAAAATAATTCAATGTCAAACATTGGATTAAATGGGAAAAATATATTCTAATTACACTTTAAAAAAAATTAAAAAGATAATCTAACCATATAAGTAAATTTCATTAAAATGAACTTTTGAATAAAATACTGTATTTTTCACTACTCATAAAAAATTAATTTCATCAGTAAAATACCATAAATTTACAGAAAGTAAATTTTGATGCCCCGAATCTAAAGAATAATTATATTTTGTCAAATAGAACATATTAATGTGACCAAAACTAGATTTAAAGAGGGTTCTCTATTAAAAGGTAGTACATTGACATTTTAATGTAAATTATGCTTAAAATTAGATTCATTCACATTTTTAGACTCTAACTTTTATTTAACAAACATGTATTATCATATTGTAGTTAGTTTTTTTCATTACCACCAAAAAAATGGCTAGGAGTTAATTAAAAATTAAAATAATAATATTATACTATTAGGGTGCAATGTAAGATTTCAATGAAACTCATTGTTGCATATCGGGTAAGCCATCGAACAAATATCTACCCCTTTAATTCAAAAAATATTAATAAAAGAGAGAGTGTATTATTTTTTATTTACCCGGGATGTTACATATTTCCCCCTTTTTAAAATTGGGTCATCGTAATTTTATTAACTTATCAAATAAGTGGGGGTATTTATCCATCATAGAATTTTCAAATTCCCACGTTGCCTGTTCGACAATATGGTTTTTCCAAAAAACCATTACCTGGTGAATTAACATATTCCACAACACTTGATCTCTACGGTCAATAATTTGGACTGGTAGTTCCTCATAAGAGAGATTACATTCCAAATGAACTACCTCTAGGCTCAAAACATGATATGGATCTGGAATATACTTTCGCAACATTGAAACATGAAAAACATTGTGTACCGAGGATAAACATGGAGGTAAAGACACTGTAAAAAAATGATCCAACTTTTTCTAGGATATCATAAGGACTAATGAACCTCAGACTCAACATTTTATTCTTACCAAAATGAATCACAATTTTCCATAGAGAAATTTGATAATGACATGATCACCTACCTCAAAAGAGAGATCCTTCCTCCAGTTATCTGCGTGACTTCTCTACCTGCTCTGTACTGTTATCATGTTCTTCTTAATCAACAGATCCATTTTTTTCCATATCTTCTACCAATTTTAGTGCCATAAACTTCCTTTCACCTACTTCATCCAAAAATGATGGAGTTCTACATGTATTTCTATATAATGTCTCAAATGGATCCATATGTATACTGAAAAAAAATGTTATTATAAAAAATTTCAACCAAATCAAGATGTTTGTGCCAACATCCCTGGTAATCCAGTGAACAACCACATTGCATGTCCCCCAGGGTCTGAATGGTTAATTCTGTTTTCCCATCTAATTGCAGATGAAAAGCTATAATTATATTTTATTAAGTACCCAACAACTTCTGAAGGCCTTTCCAAAAGCTAGAAGTAAACCTGAGATCACGATCACATACAATAGAGAGGGGAACTCCATGCAACCTGAATATCTATTTAACATAATACCACAAAAGTTTATCTTCAGACAATGTATCCCGAATAGGATGGAAATGATCATATATTTTCAACCAATCAATAATAACATAGATTGGATTATAGCCTTGACATGTCCTTAGTAATCCCAAAACAATGTCCATGGATATATTTTCCTATTTCCACTCAGGCACCAATACAGACTGAAGCATCCTTTTCGATAACTACTACTATGCTTTAACCTATTGAAAAGTCAAACACTTCATAGTAAAATCATAAATATCTTTTTTCATTCTATCCCACCAACAATAGACTCAAAGATCTTTGTACATCTTAGTATTATCAGGATGAACTGAAAATGTTGAACTATGAGTTTCACATAACAATTCATTCTTAAATTGTGAATCACAAGGAATGCATAATATCTTCCCAAACCACAAATCACAATCATTTTAAATGTTAAAATTAGTCAACATACCCTTCTAAACCAACTCTACCTTTTTCTGTAACTCACTATCTTCCATCTGTGCTTTCATAATTCTATCTGTGAGAGATGATTTCACTAACACCTGAAACAAAAGAGAATAATTTCCTACACCAACAACTTCTATACCAATTTTCATCAAATCATTAATCAAAATATCTTTTTCCAAATGTAACAAGGTTAATATAGTATTAATATTATGACTCAAAGCATCATCCATGTTATTTTCTTTTCCAGGATGGTAATGAATCATACAATCATAATTCTTGATTAATTCCAACCATCTCCTCTATCTCATGTTCAATTAGTTTTGAGTTAATATAAACATCAAACTTTTGTGGTCAGTATATATTATACATTTTACTCCATACAAATGATGCCCTTAAAGTTTCAAAGCAAAAAACAGCAGTGGCTAATTCCCAATCATGTGTAGGGTAATTTAATTCATGAGGATTCAACTGAAATGAAGCGTAAGCAATTATCTGATCGTTCTGCATAAGGTCACAGCCAAGTCCTCTCAACAAAAACTCACTGTAAATAACAAACTCACCATTTTTGGAAGGTAGTGCCAAAACTAGAGAATTCGCCAATATTATTTTCAATTACTGAAAACAATCATCACAATCTATTGTCCAAAGGAACTTAACACCTTTTCGAGTTAACATAGTCATTGGACTAAGGAACTGTGAAAAATTCTCAACAAACCTCTAGTAATAACCTGCTAAACCAATAAAACAATAGATCTCAGTTATATTAGTGGGTCTTGGACACTCATCAAGTACTTTTATTTTAGCTGGATAAACCATTATGACATTTGTTTAAACAATGTGACCAAGGAAAGAAACTTGTTGTAACCAAAACTCACACTTTATGAATTTCCAAAATAGTTTATTTTATTTTACGTTTTGAAAGACAACATTTAAATTAAATCCATGCTCTTATTTATATTTACAATAAACCAAAATATCATCTATAAAAGAAACCACCATTTATCACCTGAGTCAACTGAGCCATCACTACAACCAACTGTTCATCCCAGATTTTGACTATCTCAGGATATTGATTGAGAAGGTCATTTCTCTTTGTATGACTTCCAAGTACCTCTTCCCTGCTTCTTCTATGAAAAAACATTCTTAAAAGAGCCATATCTTAATTTAAGAATCATGGTAAAATTTAAATACTATATCCCTTAAATATTAACATAAATTAATTTATGGATATTAATTTAACAAAAATCTAACTCCTAAGGTTATATAAACTGACATCTGATACCAAATATGAGGACATTGCCTTACACATTAACACAATCATCAATTATAATGAATAATTCACATTGAGGATCTTTTCATGTTTAGTGTTTTTGAGAATTAGGGCATAACATATACATGAAAACATGAATAATACATGTAGACACATCTACCCAGTGTCCATTTTGTTAACAAAATAATAACTATTGAAAAAACGTGTCATGTATAGTTCCATATTTATGACATTTCCTTGATCCCATACATTACCATATTCCACTTTATATCCTTTGAAAAACATTTCAAAAAAATGGGATGAGAATAAAAATATTAGTAAGGGATACACAAATAAGGAAAACTATTAGTTTTTCAAAACTACAAGTAAACCATTAATACTTTGTCATAAGTAATACTTTTCACCTTTATGAAGTAGTAAATACTCTTCCCTGAATAAAAGATCATTTCGTACCCTTTTTCAACAAGAATATTACCACAAAACCCATATAAATAATACATAACATATAATGGTAACGTAGGACATAAACATACTTAAATGGAATAAACATACTGTCGAATTCAACACATATCACTAAATGAAATAGCCATATGGATGACTTCCATACCCAATTCATTAAAGGTTATAACGTAAACACAAACACTAGTTTATCAAGGAACCACCCATATTTTTGTTTAACACGTAACCACCCATCATATTTCCAAGTACCATTATAAAATCATAACATATTAAATATTAAAAATATAAACATTTCACTATTAACATTTAATTTTCAATCACAAGAATGGATTTCAAGATATTGAAATAATAAATCCATTTAAAAAACCATTTTCAATAAAAAACACCCAAAAAAAGAATAAGTTATTTCCTTTTCATTTTAGAAAACATTAAGGCTTCTAGAGGTTCCCAAATAATGATTACAGTGCTTGAGAGGCCTATGTCACTGCAAACGTTAAAAACATGTTTTTTGTAGTTTAGTAAAATGATTCATAGAAAAAAGATTTCCTATGAATGAAATTAAAATTAAAATGGTTTTATTATGCACCTTGTAAAAGAATAATGTATATATTATCTAAATATGCCTCAATGAAAGGATATTGAGACTAAGTCCCTTACCTCGTGTCTGAAATGACCTGTTCGTTATTTAATATTTTGAATAAAAAACTAAAGTTAATTTCAATATGATTAAGAACCTTTTTCTAGTTTATTATTATTTTTATATCCCTTATTACCATGTCGTAAACATTATGAAATCATTTATGTTATTAACGTTCATTTTTTTGATATTTGGTACTTGAGTCAAAAATGTACTTCTTATAATTACATGCTGATCACATGGTCAAAATTTCATTATATGCATAATTATATTCATGGTTTAGATATCATATATTTCATATATATCCTATATATACATGTATTTATAATAGTACATTACATTTGGAGGTACGAAATGAAATGCACTGTTCATGGAGATGGTAAGTCGTACGTACACATGGACGTTAATTTCATTTCAATTAATTATTTTAATAGAATTAAAAAATAATGTTACATAGGTATATTATAATTATTATATAATATCATATATAATATAATCAAGACCATCCATTATACATCCATCATATGTCAGTAACGTTCCATATCACTTTGAGCTGGCGGTAGTCCACACTTCCTAAAATGAAATTATCGTGTTTACACATAATGGATAACATAAAGTTATTCTATAAAAAATAAATAATGATAAAGAAAACATAAAAATAATATATATCATATATTAATATAGTGTCATCTTAATGGCCACCATGAGAGGAGGTATGAGATAATCAAACAATCATCGTTTCATGAGGCGTTAGTTTTCCATCAACAAAAATAGTATGTTCTTCACTAATTAAATGGAGGTGTGTGTAATTGTAGTTCAAATATTTCTCATAACAACAACCTATTATATTGATGATACTGATGCTGTTATTAAAGAATAGAATAAAAATAGTATAGGAGTTGGAGAAGTAAAATAAATGAAAAGAAGTTAAGAGGAATTGTTACCTATAATTAGGGGGACTACCTTTGGTTTGAACCAAAAATGCTCTTTGATGTGCCTTCTTCCAAATGTAAGGCTTCTAGAAGGAGGATAGGGATCTTGATATGATATTTTGTAAGTGTTTGTATGAGACAAGGGGCTTTAGAGGTTTGTGGACTGAGTAAAAATTGAGGTCTTTTTATAAGGGCGGAGGGTCTCTTTAGGAAAGTGTGAAAATATTATTTTATTATATAGAGATATTCGGTTTCTAAAGGTAAAAAACTAATTAATGTAAAATATATGTGGACTCATTGTCAAAATAAAATCATCAAATAATAATTGGATAGGTTTTGGATAATTTTTTAATATTTATAATCCTATTTATTTAAATCATTTATTAATGAGGTAAATACTCTATCATTATTGTTTCCTAAATAATTTAATTTATTTGATGTCAAAAAATTTAAAAAAACATGATTTAGGAAATATTTTTAGATTTCCATTGAATATTCTAAGTCGAAAATATAGATTATATAACCCCATGTAATGATTAATTTGCTAAAAGATATTTGTTTGTTCCATTACATAATGTTAGTTAAAATAAAGAGTTGTTATCCCTCACAAGTGGCTCCATGGGGTCCCAAAATCGTCCTAAAGATGGCCATGGTCGTAAATGACTCATCGAATAATGTTAGGACAATTTTAAAGGTAATGGATTATTATTATTATATTCTGTTCACCTTGAATTACCATATTTTCCTTGACCCGTGATAAATAAAAGTCAAAAAATATTATTCACAAAAAAATATTTTCATCTCATTAAACCAAATTTTACATACTAATAAAAACCATGTATGTAGGAATTTATAAATTCAATTCAAAGAATTAGTAAAATTTCATTTAAATGAAAAAATTCTGTTTTCTAACTTCTACTAAGCGGGTTTCACTATTCATAAAAAATTTATGTTTTTTAGAAAAATAACAGAAAATAAACCAAAGATATATTTGATATTCCGAATTCTATAATTAGGTCTATTTTATAAAATTTACAACATATAAGTTTCATTATTTAATTACAAATTAATTCCCATTGTCAAGACACATACTGGGTTTTTAAGAAACAATAACTATCAAAATATTGACACTTGTTTATGTCCAATTTCAAAGTGAAATTAATTACAATGGCCAACATTGAATTAAATGTTAAAAATATATTCTACTTAGACTATAATACTAGTTAAAAAGATAATATAACCATATAAATGAATATATTATAAGACACTTTTGAATAATAATACAGTATTTTCACTATTCATTAAAAATGAATTTTAACAAAAAAATACCAAAAATTTACCCATAGTAACTTTTGATGTCCTGAATCTAAATATGAATTTTATGTTTTCAAATAAAACATATAAAAGTGACCAAACCTAGATTTAAATATTTTTCAACATTAAAAGGTGTTAAATCGACCTTTTAATGTAAATTATGTTTAAAATTAGTTTCATTCACATTTTATGCCTCAAAATTTTATTTAAGAAACATGTATAATCATATTATAGTTAGTTTGGTTCATTACCAGTAATACAATAGGTATGAGTTATCTACCATTAAATACAATATTATTATATTATAAGTGTGGAATTTAAAATTTGAAAGAAACTCGTTGTTGCGCATCAGTTACGCCATGGAGCATAACATCCCCTTTAATTAATAAAATATAAATAAAAAATATAATTAATTCTTTTTTTATTTACCCGAGAAGTTACTAGAATGAAGAAAAATATAACTATAATAAAACTCTTGTGATACCCCCAGGATATATATAGCATAGTCTCACATGACCACATGAAAGGTATGCCAGATCACACAAATTCCGCTTAGAAATCCAACCTCGTGTTGTGGAATGTTCGATAAAAATCACCTGAAATCATGAAAAGTCTTATCGATAGGTTCTCTGTACTCTTGAAGGACCATGGACATGTCATCTTGACAAAATGAATTTCCCTCAGCATGTATTCATGATTCAATAACGTCCCCATGAATGGGAAATAGTTCAATAAATGAGGCATTGAAAGGATGTTCCATCTTTTCCTAAAAATCATACAACACCCTCATAGTAATCCATTGTAAGGAATTGTGAAGGTGCATGTTTCCATATCCCTTCACCAAGTCCACAATGGATTCAAATGATATATTCCATCAAAATTGGAAACCATCCAATGTGGAAATGACTATAAATCCCCAAACCAAGCATGAAAAATACAGTACAACCTCTACAAAAGGTTACAACCACTAATCATCAAATGAAGAGTTTTCATTATCCCATAATGACACAGTTGACATAGATATGATTTGTCAAAACAGATGAGCATACTTCCAAAAAAAACATCCCATCAGGTAATATCAGAGTAAAAAAATAAATCAAGCAAGAACTATGAATAAATCACATCTTGTGATAACTCATAGATCAGGTGAAATACTTTTTCCAGGACACACAAGGAATATCCCACTCATATACAAGAACACACGAGACATAAAATAAACTAACACTAAAAAATATATGGAATGATCATTTCAAAGGATATAAAATTGACTAAAGGTGTGAGACTTATGTGATGGGCATATGCACTGACCCTCATGTGCTTCACATGAGCCTCCCAAGATGCATGAAAATACCATGACATGTCCTCTAGATCTCGTGACACTCTATAGGTATACTTTTTAGGTCATTCAGAGTCCTCAAAACCTGTAACAAGTAGTACCATTGATCCCCTAGATCATGCCACCCATTTCCGGTGAAACCCTCATGGTTTTCTATTCGAGTATCATAATTTCCTTCAAAATTATGACCAGGATCTTATAAAAGTTCCAAAACGTCTTAGTTGAGTCTCGCAGCAATACCTAGGCATGTCAACATGTTCTCATGATATTCTCTAGACACATCATTGTAGTCTCATGTTTCTATCTAGACATTTCATCTTGGACATGTGACACCCTCAAAAACATATCACACCAACTCTCACAAATGAAATCAAGCACACTATCCAACCCTCACGATGACAATATGTAATGTTAGCTAGATCATGTGACACAAAATAGACAAGAAATATGACGTCATATGATGGATTAAAAGGTTGAAATGACAAATAATATGATGTACTCTAGATATGTTATTCTTCATTATACAATAACTCTCATACATTCTATCGATGATATGAGATTTCCCTTGATCAAGTCTCTTAGATTATAAGATTTATTTATGATATATCAGGAAAACAAACTTTTACGTGAAAAGCCTAAAATATAGTCATGAAATGTGGAAAATCAAATCATGGTCGGAAACAAGAAGGATAGGTCATACGTGCATCCCAAGGCTTGGTAACTCATTCCATTGCCGGTGTGTATGCCCCTACCAATGAGGAACATCAATTCATAAGCCCAAATCATTGGAACTACAAGGAAATTTATTCCATTTATAACCAAGATATATAGGATGCCTCTATGAGTCCGAAGATCTATATTAACCAACATAAATTTGTCCCATTTAATTCCATTTCATGAATTTCAAATAGTGTAGGTCTTGTAAAAAACGTTATGTTTGAGAGGTGGAAAAGTGGGATGGAACACAAGTTTTGATATTTCCATAAAGATATCATACGTTTGGATCTTATGTATTTGAACCCTTATAGTATACCCTTAGGATTTTGATGTCTATGTGTACTGTTTTTCATTATCGGATGGATGGAAAATCTAAATGAACAATAAAAATGGTTGAAGTCATGCTTCAAGCTTCTGTAATGGATTTGAGAGGCTGATGGAAAGACGACTTACCATTATGGAAGTTATAATATAAAAAAAGTAATTAGGATTCAATACATATATCTCTTTTTGGAGTATTATATGGTCATCCATATCATTCTCTACATTGTAGTGGGGAAATATATGAGAATTCATAGGCTAGGGAAATCTTGGTGCATGAGATGGTAGAGAGGGTTCAGTTCATCTCGAGAAGGATAGAGATCGCTCAAAGTCATCATAAATAGTATGTGAATTATCATCAATGGTCATTTTCATTCAATGTTAATGATCATGTGTTCTTGATAATCTCTCCAAGGATTGGGTATCATTGTTTTGTATCATAGGGAATGTTATCTCCTCAATATGTAGGCCATTTTGAGGCAGATAAATGGTTTGCTGAGGTTCAATATTGCTTTCCTTTTCAAACATGGTTCACTGTAGTGAAAAATGTGTTTCATGTATCTCAGTAGAAAATGTATCACACTAATGGAAATCTGACCTTTCCCAACGCTTCTATACCAACGGTTCATAAAAACCGTTGGTATAGGTTTTCTTTCCCAACAGTTTGGCCAAACCATTGGGAAATTCCACTTTGAGGCCACCATTCCCAACAGTTTGGCCAATCCATTGGGAAATCCCACATTTTGGGGGACCTTTTCCAATGGTTTTCCAAACCCGTTGGGAAGGGTCCCCCACAAATCAATCTTTTCTCAAAATCAAAATCCAGAATAAGGATCTATACCAACGGTTGCCAAAACCGTTGGTATAGATCCTTTGATTTTTTATCATTTCTTCTTACCCAGAACATTATATAAATCAAAATTTAAAATAATTATGAGAATAATTATAAATATTTATGTAATTATATTAACAAAAGTTATGTTAGGTTAGTGGTTAAGTCGTTGAATAATAAACTTGGGGTCCTGGGATCAAATCCAAGTGAATGTTTTTTTTAAATACATATACCAACGGTTCCACAACTATTGTTAAAAATTTTCATATTAATTATACCAACGGTTTCCAAAACTGTTGGTATACGTCTATACCAACGGTTTTGGGAAAACCGTTGGTATAGACCTATCCCAATGGCTTACTCGGAAACGGTTCTCCAAACGGTTGGTATATGCTATACCAACGGTTATCCAAAGCATTGGTATAGGCTATACGAATGGTTTGGAGGCCTATAACAATAGTTCCAAACCGTTGGTATATGTCAGTTTTCCAATAGTGTCAGCATGATCATAACAATGTATTCGATCAAGAATCAATTTTTTTTTGAAAACAAGGTTGAATTCAACAAGAATTGTGGGAATGGAAAAAGAAAATGATGTATTGGTGGTCTGAACACTTTCAGTATTGTTGAAATATTATAGTTTTTAGGAACGGAAAATGAACTAGTGGGGAGAATATAGCATTATTGGATTTAAGCGTGTAACCCATTCATTAGGCATTTTAATTATGTGATGTTTTGGGATTATTTTGTGAGTGTTTGGAATAATTTTGTTTTGGGTGGTTTCTTATTGGTGGCTTAATTTAGAAGGGACTGTACAAATTGTCCAACAGCACCCAAGAAATCATTAATAGTTAAATAATGTGCAATGTGAAGGCATGCATTTTGGAACAGAATTTTAAAAAAATAGTTTATCCATATAGAAAAAACTGTGAGTTTTGGGACCAAGAGACATAGTTCGGATTGTGTAAAATTTTTATGACCATGGGTTCTGACCAAGCGATTTTCTTCTTAAGGTAGAGGCATGTTCACGGTTAGTGCCCAATTCACCTAAAAAAGACATCTAACCATTAATTAAAAATATTCCTCTCAAAATTGTGGATAAAACACGATAAATCCCATTAAACCAACATTTTCATCATTTAAAACCCTATCATGACTTCTTCTCTTCTCAAAATCCGTTCAAACTCTTACCTTCAATCTGGGATATATCCATTGGAAAATAATGTTTAGTTAAAGACCGAGTTCCTTGGTAAGTATCAATTCATATTGGGGTTTCTTAAATATCATCTTCCCCCAGTATTGGATTCATATATCTATTCATTTGTGGATAGATCTCTGATTTTCAATTCCAAGCATGATGACATTTTGCATTTTTTATGTTATAGAAATAAATCGAAGGGTAATTTTAGGAGTTATAATCCACATTGGATGAGTAATTCCTATTTTTTAATCATTTTCACTATATTTTCTATGGTATGTGTATTTACTCTTGACTCCACATATTATTACATTATGTCATGGATTCATGTTTTTTAGTATTTTGGTATTGATTGCGTAGTTGATGTGAAATTTTTTGTAGAAACCTTCTTTATTGATGACCTATGATAATGTGGATTTATTGTGAAAAAATCATTATTAATTTGAAATAATATTATTATTTAACCATTTTTTAGTATTTATTTATGTAAAATAGGAATTTTTAATATTTTTTTGGTAAAAAGATCAATTTTAAAAATGCATTTTTCATAAATTTCTTGGAATTGTTTCGAAATTTTTTTGGCATGTCTTCATTTTCAATGGGGTGACTCCATAGAAGGGTTTACTTACATTGTATCACTAGTATATGGTTACCTTATGATGACTTGGTAGATTTATGAGATATTTCTCATGTGTATGGAACTTTTACCTCGGAATGCTTTTGTGGATGTATGTATTGGATTGGGTTATGACAAATAAATTTTACACATTGGTGGTATTGAAAATGTTATTTATTGAGATATATTTATAGGAAATGTATCTCATATATTTTTTGATTCATTTTGATACTTTTAGGATGCATTGTGTTGTTTTATATTAGATCATGGTGGATATTGTGGATTTACTATCTTGGTGTCTTTGAATTTTGTTGGTTTTGAAGTATTTATTTTACATTGATAACATCTATCGTAAAAGTTTTATCCTGTTGTATTTTTTTATTTCGATGTGTTTCATTAATTTTTTATCATGCATAGTATAGTAGGTGTTGGTTGTATTTATATTTATTTTTTAACATTGAATGCGAAAATATTCCCTTATATGTTCATGAAGCCCTTGGAATATTTTGCAGGCCTTTCATGTCTTAGTGATTTTACCTATGTCAATGTAGAAATTCTACCTCAAATAAAGAAATATTTTTTGTATCATTCACTTCTTCCCCATTACAATAATTTTTCCTATGATGATCTCCAATTTTATAGTTTATCTTCAATATATTGATAGGGACAATGGAGACAAATCACACCCCAATATCGAATCTTTATAAATTCAAAAACATTTATTTCTTCAAAATAATTATAATGATGTTGAAGTAAAAATATTTTATTTAGTATATGTATAATATTATTTTGTCACTTTTCTAGAAGATATAAATTAAAAACATAATGATCTTGGGATCATTTTTGGGGAAATTCCATGTGATAATCTACATTCATGATATAATAAAGGAACTCGTAGTTAACAATATTTATAGGGATACAATTAACATTATTTTAAAATATCTTCACATTATTCCATGTATATATTCATAATAATAACTTGTCACCCAATTAAATTTCTAGATCATACTAATGATTATAAGAAAAAAATTATTAACATTGAGTTACCCAGAATTAATGTATAATGGATCTAATAATATATTTTATTTCCTTAGTGAGATCATGTATCAATGAACATTTATCAAAAATATCACCCATACATGTTGGAGTTATTTTTTTCATTATATTATGTTCTGTATAAAGATCCATATGAATGCTCAAGTGAAACCTATTGTGAAAAGAAAGTAAAAACTGAGGATGATGTTTATCCCAATATTATTTTAAATTATTATTTAATGATATATTCATGTATTTTAGCATTTCAATTGCCCCCTCAAAATTTCCATTTTTAGGATGATATATTGTTTCAACAGACTGAATTATATTAAACTACTGTTGAAAAAATCTCAAGAACATTAAGTTCAACCTCATATATTGTTAAAATTATATTTATAGTAGTACTACATGAATCCCTACAACCTTGTTAATGAATTTCATTCAATGTTTGTTCAATGGAGAAACCTTAACTGATTTCAATACAATGCAACAAAATATTAAATAAATTGACTATTATTCAAATGGATTGGAAGCTATTATATGTATTAGGTAATCCTATTACAATACCCATTGTCATGATTTCAAATTTCCATATAGTTATGGGTTGTGGTGGCATCATTCACCAATGAATCCAATGATCATACTAAATATGTTTTAAAAAAAGTCACTAAGATACGTGCTCCACAATATACCAATTCATTATTCCCCCTATGAATCATTTTTTGATCTCAATTCATGTTTTTACACTCATGATTAATAATGAATATTGATATATGTGCATGATACAATACCTACACCATTATTTAATTTGTTAAAGATTCAAATATCTAATTCATGAATCTTATCATTGCATAATTGTTATAATTTTACCATATAATATTTAATTACTTATTTTGAAAATCCAAAACTGTCAATTTTTTCACTTAAATCATCTCATATTTTGATGGTTGAAATTAGATTTGACCAATATATGAATTCTCCAAACACAACATGATTTCCCAGTTTATACTATATGAGTTCATGTGTATTATATCTACTCCAATCCACATATTGTACAAACTATGGGGGTCCTTATTAATTATATAATCATCCAGCATGTTCTTCATCCTAGACTGGTAATTTATTAAGAATACATTAAATTTAATCAACTCATATAATCTATATTTTAAAGTATTTTAATTTTATTATATTCTTAAATATTTTATTGATGGAATATATATCACATATTTCCATATAAGGATTAATTCTACATACATTAAAATTAAAAATGACAATTTCAAACTATGCATAATGAGTCATGAAATTTTTTTCATAACCATCAATTATCATATGTCATATGCTGCTACTGTTTCATTATAAATGATATCAAAATTAAAAAAACTACTTTGATGCATCATAATATAGTAAAAAATATACTCCACTCTAGGTTAAGTAACTACATTTTCAATGGAAAACATTCCCATCAACACTATGAAATTATGGACACACTCATCTATCATATGGATATTAGCTCTGATAAGGGTATCATAGACCATGGATTTTAAAGTTATGAAAATTCACCACAACAAGATGATATTATATAGAAAATAAAATGTTAAAATTAATCATGGTCATGATGGTTGGTATGGCCTATTACCCAGTAACATTAGTTTTTGAAATATCCCCAGATATACATTCTCTTTTATGTATGTGACCTCAGATTTAATCTTTCTGTAATCATATTTTTTATCATCTATAATAAAAAAATAACTTATTCACCACATGGTCATAAAAACAATACATAATTGATATTACTATTTTACATTTAATATGTAATTTATGTCAATATCATCTATAAGAACTATGAAAAACTAATCAATTCAATATCACAAAATTCATTTCATTATATCTGTGATGGAATAAGTTTAATTTCAATGTCTAATGGGAATCATGATTTCTATAAGTTATATGAAGTTATTGCCTCTTTAATTCCTCTAATTTAGCCATTAACTAACGATATTCATACAAAATATAATTATTTGAAACTTTTTATGATCCACATAGTTTCTCAAAAAAATATACAATGAATGTTAGTGGATAAATATTCTCAATCATGATATTTTCACATTTATGATAATTGTTATAGAGACAAACTGCCCAATATTTCATATAAACAAAAAATAATAGTTTCAAAAAATGGGAATGTAATTTGGATGAATGAATATATTATTATTAATTTAAGTTATTTTATTCATAAATTACTAAAAATCCATAGGTGGCATTCTCTAAGGAGTCCTTCATATAGGTGTAGAACTAGGTATGTGATTAATACAAAAATATTCTTTATTATTTATGAGAATCCTATGAAGATATTGAATAATTAAAAAAACACATTCCAAAACAGTACTAAAACATAATTTTTTTTCCATCCCATGCATTAGAAATAAATATAGCTCATGAATAGTTAGCAAGACCGATGTTGTGGAAGATATTTCCATTGGTTATTAATTTCCATCATTTAACTCTTTGAATATCATATAATGATTTGTATCATTAAATGTGACTTACTTAAATAAAAAATTTCTATGGGATCTATAGAAATATGGTCAATCTATGCAAAATATAAAATCAAATAAAACATATGGGATAATAAAAGGATATAATGGAAGAACATTCTCAGAAACATCAATCAAATTGTAGTTATGGAAATTATTTACAATCATCAAACATATTTTTTTACTAAGTAATTAATACATAACTATATTGGTTATGAAATAATATGCCCATTATCAATTAGATGAATTTATAAATCTATTCTATTTTAATACTGTTTAAATTTTGGGAATAATATTCACCACCCCAACATCATCTATCTAGTATTAATTCCATACTAAAAATGGTTAGTGTGATCATCATGAAGTAATAACAAGAGAGATAAAAAATGTAATATGGTAAATCAATTCTATGGTATCTAAAATTATGAAAAATCTTATCAAACTATGAATCTTTTTGTTCAACTAATATCACATTAGTATCTTATAGGTTTTAATAAGTTCTATCATATCCTTTTTGTAACCTAATGTTAAAAAATAAATAAACATACCTATAAATCCAAATGAGGAATCATGATAATCAATAAAATGAATTATAACAGATATTAGATCATTACAAAAAACATATCATTATAACACACTCTTGCCAACTATATAATTTAATTTCCTTTAGAACCTATATATGAAATCACGTTAATTCATGAAATATATTAAACATTTACTATAATTATAGTCTAACATTTTTTCCTGGATAGAAATTTACTTATTTTAATAGTTCATCATAAACATGGTTAATGGAAGAAAAATAATGGTTGAGCTTAGAGGGACACTAAGTGTAATCACATAAGATATTTATCTATGATAAATGAGCATAAGCTAATATTTAGGGTATTAGATATTCCAATAGCATAAAATATTGTACCCAATAAATCATATGAAATAAAATATGACGCATGACTTATTTAATTTTAAACATAAAATGAATGAATCATAAAACTGGTGAATTTTCAACAATAAATCTTTGAACATTAGATCACATTATAATCATAAGACATATGTATATGGATTAAATGTGTTCAATTCACAAAATCATATAAAATAATTTCCTTAGTCTACACTCACTTCTCAAACTGACATGGTGAAGATATCCCCCTTGTTTTTCGGCTTCAATACCCAATCTTATAAACTTATATAAAATATGTAGAGGAAAATCACCTTGGAAATTATTACATAGTATTCTTGGGATAATTGTACATGTACTTTTGTGGGATTTAGATGATCAATTTTGTACCCTTTAATACATAGTCATGTTACATTTGTACATTTTTGGGCATGAGACAACATCCTATTTACCCATATGGTATTGTCAACCATCCAGGTACTCTTTTGAGATCATGAGATATAAAACACAACCCAATGAATAAAGGGATATAATGGAAATTCACAAAACATAATAAAAATACATTCATATTTATCATTGAAGTGTAAATTATATTTTTTCATTCATCAAGAGATTAATTAACAAATTATAATTAAAAAAATTTCCTACAGAAATGTTTATTCCAAAATCCCAATTGTGAAATTATTGGGAAAATAATGAAGTCAAAAAATAGTCTGTAAAACATAGATAGAAATAAAAAAATATAAAATAAGAGACTATTATTATTGGAACTAAACATCCTATACAACTCCCAATGATATAAGGTTACCTAAAAATCTACATCATCTTTGTTATGATATTCATAATGATAGTCCATCCTCTCCCATTTCTGGATATATTCCTCTAAATGTAGCATTCATTATAAACATGATAGGAAATTAAATCTTGTTTACTTATCCAAAAGCATTTATCTGTATTTGTGTCAAATTGAATAATTTAATCATAAATTATATTTTACTCCTCATTTAGATAATTGTTCAAGAAGTCCCCTTCAAGATTTTTTCTATTATAGTGAAGAATGAGATCCCAACAGTTTCCATTTTCAACGTCCATTTTCAATATAGTTCCATTGAAATTATTAGTAGGAAATTATTTGTGGTCCATCCCAATGGATCTTTATTTAGGATCTATATTGACCCCATGTGGATATTTTTCAATAGGCTTTCCATGATTTAAATTAACCACATCATCAATTATTTATTATATCATCCCTATTATAGCATTATATTTTATTACTTTACATGTGGTCATTGTTATAATAGTTTTGGGTAATATGAGTAATTTTTTGATAAATTATTTCCCCATTTAACATCCTTACATTGAATCCACAGTCCAGTCCCCAGATCTAGTGGGTTATCTAATCATAGGTACACCTCTTAAAACACTAGATGGTGCTGATTAGCAGTGATGGTCTAATATATTTCATGCTGATTTGATAACCTATTTATTAGAGAATGGCTACAATAGAAATCAATAAACATTATCCAAACAATAAGGAACAATTAACATAATAATACCATAACTTATATAGGCCATTATGACATGATAATAACAAAAACCGAGATGAATGTACATAAACTAAAATAGTAGATATGCCATTCCATATAAGTGTCATGTTTCAAATGATAATCCAAAATAAATACACACTAGAAACACACCAAGTGAGTACTATTGTCGTGTCTAGTACCCTCATCCATGCCCCATCCTACATCCCATATGAGTCATCTAACATATGGCTCTTACTCTTTTCCTCTCTTGAAAACATGGATACTCTACATGCAGTAATGAGGAATCCCATGTAGGGTGTTATTAGAATTTATTAGACCACTACTAGTGGTGTGTAAATATAATAAAGTCTATATATAAGTTTAATGATTTATAAATAATAAAGTACTAAATATAAATTAATGAGTTTTGGTATTAAATTATTCATTAATTAACAATATGGGTCCATGGTTTCATGGTGACACTCAAACAAAAAATACCACCTTTGAACATGTGATAGTCTGAACCATACAACAATGAGATATCACATATCATTCTATAATGGGATTCCTTAATAATTTTACCATCATTTCAAAATTATAAAATGGGGTCCTAGAGCATCAGTGTAGAACCCCATGAGTATTTAGAGTAGTGCTCATTATCCCGAAATACAACGATAAAAAAAATACACACACGTACACAAATATATGTATATATATATATATTGGGGATGTATAGTGGCATTCTAAAAAACTGTTGTTTTTTGGATAATCAATCCATGTCTTACAACATTTTCACAACTATCACATCACATAGTTCCGAATTTAAGACCCATTTATCAACAACTTCCACAATTCATTATTCATACAATTTATATAATTTCAATTATAAACAATATTTTCAATCTCATTGAGAAATGATTGATAAATCACATTTCATCATTTATATTATATTGTCTCACCCCATGAGAAGTCACCATGTCCAGTTTCATATTGAACAAGAGGGATAATGCGAATCATGATTTTTTTAAAAATAAAAATGAAATAAATTAATCAATACAATACTAAATTCAATTTCCCAACATGCCAACATAAATTTAAAAAAACAATCACGCAATAATAATCATGATTATTGGACATAATAATCTGTATATTTACCAAATGGTCGATGGTGAATGTTATCCAAACAAAAATAAAAAAAAATTTATGAGGAATTATTGAATTTAAAATGGATTAGATGATCTTGGATAAAAACAAACAACTATGATACAATAGAATAAGATACATAAAGCCCTATATCTAAAACATTTCAAATAGAGGGAAAAATAATTCATCATTTTTGTGAAATTGATATGGGATATTTGGGAACACAAAAATAATAACAATATTTTCCGTAATAATGGACAAATACATCAATAAGATATTTTATTTCCACTCAAATGGTTTATATTAACCTTGGAATCCTCTAGAGAGCTTCTGGAAATGAATTAAATTATTTCATTCTTAGATGGGTAGATTAGTAGTAAAACCCAAGGGGTAAAGAATATTAATAAAAAAAATTGGGGGACTAAAACTCACTCACATGGTTTCCTAAGAGAAGGAACAATGTTTTCAAACCCATATGCCTTAATTATGGGCCTCTATATAGTGGGTTCAAAGTTTATCCTAAGTGGTGAACTGTTTAAAAAATCATGTTCCCACTTTTAAAATATATAATGTTTTATGGTTCATTGTTTAGGAGGGAAGAAACAAATACTGGCCAAAACAATCAGCAACATAGAGCCACCTCATTTTCCACCTAAATGGGTTGTTTAGGTTCCTAGGGGAAACATCTTGGTTACCTAAAATATGGTAGAAATTAAGAATATCGCCACGTGCTATAAAATTTCTCCAATTTCACCAGAGAAAATTACCAAATAAAAACCGAAAAAATGTAAAACCATAACAGGGGTAAAGGATTTCCTAAAATTATCATGAGCTATCTCAAAAAATGTTTTGATATTAATCCCCCCTTATAAATAGCAAAATTCCTTGAAAACGATTTCATTGAATTTTCTTTCCTCAACCATATTGAATATCAATTTTCTAATGGGGGTTGAGCTCGAAAACCATCTCTAGTGTAAATTCATGGTCATTATCACTCAACTCAGTCACATTAATGTAAAATGTCTTTCATTATTACCTTTTCAATTTTCTATAACATTTTACCACATTTCATAATCTGTAACTTATTGTCCATTTATATTCAATGTTGTAATTATTTTTTGGATCTATATCTATCTTCATAGATAATATAGTCTATAAGATCTCCATTCATGAACATATGTGGAATTATGGCCAATAAATGCATAAAAGGAAGATAATATACTTGAAAGAGAGTTCTTATTGTAATAAACATGTGAACCATCAATTGGTTCATTTTATTATCCATTGTTCATCTTCTAATCTTTCAAAATTTCTAAATTTAACGGGTAATCCAACTGATGGATAATTTGATCCTCTTTGAGGACCTGCAGTTCTAGCTTGGTAGTATCCAAATCACATTTCAAAATAGAAAATATATCCTCTACAATCGTGTCTGTATATATATGTCCATTGTATTTTAGAATAGTAATATAGGTAAATGATTCTTCAACACCAAAATTAAAAGTGGTGAAAATATTATGAGTTATATATCATCTCTGAGTTATAAAATTGACACACCAATAATAATACTTTTGGTCACTCAAAAAAAGTTAAAAAATATCCAAAAAATTATTATGAAGTGTATTAATTAATCCATCTATCAATGTCCATTGTTTTATTAAATATTACCTCCTACCAAAAATTGATTATATTTCATTCATAATTTGGTTTATAAATATTAACTTCAATATAGATACAGTGGGGAATGGAATGAAAAACCAAATCAGTTTTAATATCCAAGCACAAAAAATAGAAATCCAAATTACTATGCTTATAGTTAATCGATGAATATTTAAAGGAGGAGGGAGTTTTGGAAATAATATAAATATACCTATAGTAAAAGTATCTCCTTTCATATAGAAATAGTCTAACCATTGGAATAGGTATAAGTAGGATCTCTTGAAATTTTGAGGATCAATGGGTTATGAAAAGATCAGTTCTTCTACTGAAGAAAATTAAACCATAATGTCATTTCTATCAAGAATCATGATGGTCACTCAGTCTTATAATCCAAATCATTTAGACACAAACAAATCAATTGAGTCAACTTATGGATGATGATGTCTAAATCGATATACCGTGGTCAAGTACATGAGTTCCAATGAATAATTGAACAATAATAATATAAGTATGAATATGGGGGAAACTATCATGATGAACTAAAACATTAGGGATACGTGTCGTTTCAAGAAAATTTTGAAGGAAATATGGGTTATATAATAAGGAAAAGGAGAGTTGATCCACTAAAAAATGATCTTTGAAATATAATATAAAACACCATTTTATTTTGGCATCCATAATGAATTTAAATAAAATGAAAATATTAATATGAAATTATTTATGAACTTATTTAAACATGTAAACATATCTTCTTAATGAATAAATGAAATAAAATTTGGAAAATCTAGGCATGTCCTAAATATTTAAAACACTATTTTCGTACTTCTGTAAATCATCATTACTAAATGATATAGAAAATGATTGAAAAGAGTCAAATTTCCTCCATAAAAAATATTAAAACAAATAGTAATTATATACAATTTTTAGTTAATTATTAATATATAACAACTCCCACAATTATATTATGATGAACATGGATATGGAAAATAATTATTCTCAACAAAATAAGTGAAAACAAGTCTTCTTTTCTTAACATCATCCATTGTTTATTTCTTATTACAGTAGACATAAAAATGGTTTGAATACATGATAAAATATTATTAAATCATGGATAAAAATGTATTTTGTTTTAAAAAGTTATTAAATATATCTTAACATGATTGTAATTAAAACAAAAATTTCCAAAATAAAAGTTGTATTATAACATAATCATTTAACTCATGTCATTAATTACATAATCTATCATATGAAATATTTTTTCCATCAACTTATACCAATTATAAATATATTAAATAACCATAAATATACTGATGATACTATATATCAATCCATTATAATTAATAAATACTCATTTTTAACTATCAATTATAAAAATTAATATATAGTTTTGGACATTTAGGTTTTCCATGTATGTTTTGATTAATGCAATATGGTCTTATAAATATTTCCATTCTATAAACATATATTGAGTCTAAATACTATATTGAATTTCATAATAACTAATTATATTCAATTTATGAACCAACCATGTATGGAATTTAGGAAAACAGAATTACATCTCTTCGTAGTGATAATTCATTATATGAATATTAGGTAGATTGTTTCATTTTTTAATTGGTTGATATAAGGGTAGGTAAATAGAAATATAACATTCATAGATCTTGGTTAATTTTAAATATAATATATATTCATCAAATAATTCTATATAGTCAAACTTTATAGGTGGGTATGGAAGATGAAACACATCAATTTAAGGAAAATGATGTAAAAACATACACTTGAAAAGAACATTAATTTTACAATAGGTTGAAATGTAATTGAAAATTTATCTATCATTAATAAATAATATTAGTTTTAAAACAATACTTATGATATTATGTTAATAATTTTATGGATGATTTTGTGGATTGTAATGTAGAACACAAAAATTAAAAGGATGGTAATTAAAAATACTATTTACAAGGATTATCTTCTTTGATAAACACATTTAGGAATCTGGAAGATAATTTTAGTAATACCATATGCTATAAAATATTTAACAAGAGTTATAAGTATATTTAGGTAGATATTAGTGATTTGGATTTATTTTTATTCTAGTTTTCCTTAAATATTCTTCCAATTTTATTGTTTTATAGGTTAAGATGGTTTTAATTCATAAATTTTTTATAATTTTCATTGTTGAATGAGAAATCAATTTTTATTAATTTTATATGAAATTATGTGTTTTCATAATCAATATGTAAAAATGTTTTGTGAATTAATTCTTATATATTTTAGAAAACTCAATTCCTAAATGACTGTATAGATAATTAATTAAACCACTTTTTTTAAATAGTTTTATATAGTCTAAATCTAAAATTGAAATTTATTCTTGTAATGTTCCAAGTGTTATATTTAATATATAGTGTTTCTAAAAAATTTCAATTATTTTATATGAGTAAATATATATTTTTTTAAATGTTTTTTATATTAATTGGGAATTAGAAATATAATCTTTAATGATCTCATATAATGAAAAATCTATATCACATGATATCATTATAAAAAAATATAATGTATAATATAATAAATTTTTCAATTGGTAAAATATAGGATAAATTAAAACATCTAGGTAAGATAATTTGTACAAAACTTTTTGGCTCTTATGATCCATTTAATCTAGCCCTTGGGAATTTTTCCCTTGAAATTTTTAAGAAGGCTTTATAGTATGATACTTCAACTGTATTCTCGTATGAAAAATAACCTACAATAATTATACATATTATATTTTATAAATCCTAAAAGTGTATTTTCCATGTAAAAATATTTATATCAATGAAGAATAATAAGGCTGTTTATACATCCAATGTTAAGAACCCAAGGAAGAGCTTCTTAATGTTAAATTAAGTGGTGATAGATGTCTGGGTGGTGAGTTTTTATCCCCTTAAAGTAGAAATCACGAGAATAGAAAAATTAATTTCTATATAAGATATATCCTAATATATAAGGGGAACTATGTTTAGAAACTAGTGTAATAATCTATCCATGAAAAATCTTGTTCAACAGATTCCAACCATTATCATTTACCTTGGAGATTATCTGAGTTCAATTTTTCACAAGTAAGAATGTAATATTAATAATGATCCCAAAAATTCAAAATAGAACATATATCACACTGACACCTGTCAAAGATATTTTCAACTATTTTTTAGTTTCAATAATGTGTGTTGATGATTGTGATATTATTAAAATAAATTGTTAATGGCCTTTAGTGTGATTATGATGATGAATTTTTATATTTTCTGATGTCAATGAATGTTTCATATAGAATCTTTGGAATAACATGTAGAAGTATAATATTTTATTTTTGGAAGACAAATATCATTAATATCATCCATAATGGAATCATTAAATTGACATGAGTTTTGTTATCTTCGTAATTGAATTAGTCCCAAAGACACCAATGTAAAATGTTGAGTCAATTGATAAGATATATTATAAGATAAAATATTAAATCATGATGAATTTTTTTTCATGAAAATTGAAGTGAACATGTATATAACTTGTATTATTCTTAATTTTTTGTATTTTTTTATTCCTAATTTTTCATGGTTATGGGAGGGGGAATCGATGATTTCAATTTTTTGGATTAAATGGATATGGTGAGTGCACTCTCGTTTTTTATTCTATTACTCGATACAAAATGAATTACTATGTTTTTAGAGCCCGAATTATTGCCATAGAACATCCTATATATATTGATGGGAATGAAAAACATTATTCAGATCCTGATCAATAGAAACTGATGATGTGATCATACTTAATATGGGAACAATAGTTTACTGCAAAAAGATTTTTGTTTGAAGATTCCAAGAAAAATTATAGTTTAAAAATTTATATGTGTTATAATAAACCATAATCTACAATATTATAGAATATTGAAGAAGTATAATATTAGAAAATTTATTGAAATACAAATTTATTATCACAGAATTCATTATTTGGAGTAATAGAATTATATTTAATTTTCATATGCTATAGTATGATTGATGATTTTTGTCAGTGTAATTGATGATGTGACTGAAGGTCCTTGTTAAATATAAATAAATTTCATTGGTGAAAAATTTTCCATGTTAGTAAATAAGGTTGTTATAATGGAAAATAAAGGAGGATTTTCCCATTCATTGGGTAGTGTATTATTTTTTGGTTGTTTTATCAATTGAATTTGAATGAAATGATATAGATTACAGGTAGATAAAGCCAAATATAGATGGAAATTGCATCGAATTACAAGAAGAATTACAAAACATTGTATAAGGGGGATTAATTTTTCTGGTAGATAATCCTTTATTACAACTGCACAACTATTAATTTTTCATGATATAAATTAAATTTTTTTATCATGTCATGTGAAGAATTATTCTTTACTAAAATTGTGATTGGTGATATTGAATTTAATATCATGATCTGTTTACCTTCTTATTCAATTTTTATTTGTGGCATGATTTTTATTACATTTCCCTTATAAAATGTTATTTTGAAACATAAAAAAAATTAATCGTTGTATCAATTACATTTATTACAAATATTACGAACACTTTTCATGAAATCTTATTACATGATGTTTTGAAATCTGATATTTCACACCATTTTCAATGAAAACAATTTCATAGTTGGACCAAAATAATTTTTTAACTGATTGTAATATGTCAAAGAAAAATTAATGAATATTCCAATTGAGATAAAATACCATTAAAATATAGGTCATATTTTTCATTTATGTGGTTTGAAATTAAATTTTTTAATTTCATGACTATGAATATTGGTTTTTATGAAATGAAATTTAGAGTCCCCCTAAATTTCCCAATCATAGATACTCCAAGGAATATTTTATCTTAAATTCAGAATTAATTTCCCTTTCATTTATCCATAAATAAATCTCCATTTATATTCATTTCAACCTTCATTATCAAAAATTTTTATTCTTGTTTTTATAAATATATATGTCTATTATTTATTTCTTTTTTGGACATATGGTTTAAAAATGTCATACTATTATACTATTTTTTATTTGTAAATATAAATAAAAATTTAATTTGAATGATTTTCCACTAGTTAAATTTTGGTTTCCTATTTATGTAAGGAATCTAAAACTAAGTAAATATATAAAGTAAACAAAAAAACAACATCTCAAAATTTATTTTCATTTCAATTTGTAAAAAGAAAAAAGTGAAAAAAATTACACTAGAATGTTTCTTATTGGGAAATTTTGAAATTTATTTGTCATGTATACTATCTAAAATTATATGAATAAATATCCAATAATTCAATAAATAAATAAAAATTAGTTCCCTAAATAAGAATGTTAAACATGAAACAAAATATATGATATAATAGGGTCCTAGTGGAATGGAATGAATTTACATCATGAATTATTTAAAAAAAATTAAAGGCAAGGGATGAAGGATTATCAACTACCAAAATTGTCAGAAATCACGCCTTAAATATGGATACCCACAAGATTATATATTATGAACTATAACACTCTAACTTCTCCAATATTTCCTGATTCAACGTAATTCATAATGTATATTTCCATTACTTCATTGTGGTTTTAACCACAGTTTAGTAGAATTATCATCCATGGATATGTTATATAATCATAAAATATTAGTTCTTCCCTTCAATTTAAATTGGAATATTATGATCCAATATCTTGATATAGATGAAAATATATTTCAACCATGATAAAAAATATAAGAATATATATTTGTATAATATAACACTATATTGATTAGAGGAGTTTTAAAAAAAGAAAATTTAACAAGTATAGATAGATTCCATTAATGGTTTGAGGGAAAGATTTAGGTAATTCCATTGGATATTTTTTTCATCCCCAACTACCTTGTTATCTTATAATGGATGAATTTATATATGGAATCATTCCTTTAGGTTAGAAAAAGGTGGAAAATCTACTAGACAAATCTACATTGAAAAAATATTTATGGAAATTATAATGATTATCAATAACCAATCCCATCAATCAAAACACAATGATTTGAGTTGGAGAATAGTGAATAGGGGAGAGAGATGTAATTCAACTGGTATATAAATTTAGGGACAACAAAATGAAATTAATAACTTAATCGTATCCTTAATTAATATTACATCAAAAATATTTACTCAAATCAGAGGTCAAATTTTATAAAATTCCAAATTAAATATTGAAAATAATATGGTATGTTCTTTAAGTCAATAAATTGATGTCCAACAAATGAAATTACTTTCAAAACATTAGATAATTAAATTTTATAGGATAGTTCCTTATAATATCAATTTAAAATGAAAATTCGCAAAAAATTACATGAATGAGACAAGGAATATTTATAATCTACCATAGAGAAAGTGGGTAATTCCAAAAAAAAACATCTATTATATTTTTCAAAAATCCATTAAATAATTGAAAATTAAACTAATAAAATAAACCTATAATCCACCAAGGAAATTATATGTTATTATATATAATATTTATGAACTAATAAATTACAAGTCTGAAAATACAAAATTAATTTTAAAATTCCAAATCAAATTCTACGATACACAATATTGTGTGAAAAATATTAATGTAGTTCTTGGGAATCAATAAAAGTGATAAGGGGAAACATACTAGCACCAAATAACTGATCATCTGGGAAACTAATATTATATTCACATGATAAAACCATTTGAAAACCATTAGCATTATAGAAATATACTAGGATAAATTATGAACAAACCATGAATGAAACTTGAAAGAAAATTAACTTTCCTAAATCAATATATCTAGAAAACATATAAAATAATTTCTTAAAAATTAATTTTTAATTAAAAGAATAAGAAAATGATATTAATTTAATAATAAATAAGAATTATAAATTTTTAAGAATGGAATTGATTTGATTCTTTATAGTACTAAAAATAATTCCCTAAACATAGAATTCCCTCAGAGAATTGGGAAGAATATGAAACAAACTAAACTACTCAAAATTTATATATAGTTTAAAAATATTCACTATAATATACCATTCCATATAGACTTATTAAATGTCTCGTAAAATATAATAATGATGAAAAAAATAAAATATAAAACCCTTGGGGATATCCCACATATAACCTAACATAATATTTTAATCCTAAATTATATTATATAATACCACCCATGATTAAATACCTATTTATTTTTTGATATTAAACACATTTGGAATAATTTTGAGGTATAATTCTATTGAGAAATTGGGGAAAATAGAAATATTATCCCATGTTAAATATTTTTATGACTGATATTTAGAGACTGACTAACCTCAATTTTATTCATATAGTTAGTTAACAGTTCCCTCAAACAACCCAATATAAAAGTGTTTGATTTTATTTTTTTCATAGTTAAATTTTATAACATATGAAGAACTCGTATTAAAATTTGAAATTTGTAAATTGGTTAATATCATTTTAGGGATATCCGTTTATGGAACTAAAGGACCATTTAACAGTGATAAGTGTAGTTAATATTTATCCTTGGTAAGAACCCAATATTGTTAATGTCTTTTAGGGATCGATGGTTAATCTATAAAAATTAAACTACAATAAATTTGAGTTGTTAGAATTTAAAGAACACATTGATGGAAAAATGATGATTTTTAAGGATTCATGTAGTGGATAATAAAATACCCACACCTTTCGAATCATGTATTGGAATATCTATCTTGTATATAGAATATTCCAACTGGTTGTTATAATGGTGGTTTTTTAAACATCATTATAATTTTCTAGAGGAAATCATCATATAACAACAAATTGAAACAACATGTGAGAATATAAACAATCATGAGAACCGTAAAGATAAATTAATATCTAGATCCCGTTTAATATTGATGAAACTGATTGAATTCCATTGGCCACTATAAGTAATGAATTTACATTATATAAAAAGAAAAAAATAGATCTAAAACCACTATATTATAACATTAAATGTTAATCTTTAGGTGATATTTAAATATTATATGTTATTATATAACATGATTTGAATGTCATATAGGGAAATAATAGTTGGACATTTGAAAACCTATAAATATACCTTTTTAGTCCATTAATTATATAAAATGAGTATACCTTCATTCTATATTCATAGGATACTAATGGAACCTTGTCATAAGCTATTGTTTGTGGGTTAAATAAGGGTTCAACCCAATATAAATGATATTGTGAGAGAATAATAAATAATACTACACTATGATTTTATTAGTTTTCTTATTTCTGATATAATCTTCGTTATCCATGTACATATTTTCCAAAATAATGGTGGTGTAACCATTTTTACCAATTAAAAAATGATCATATTTATTTCATAATGTGAATCATAGTGTGGTTGTACATTTATTTCAAGAAGAAAAATTCTACCATAACATATGATCTAATTTTTTATTCAATTTCTACGTAAAATAATTGAATTATTGGATATGAAGTAATTTATGAATTTTTTTACGGTTATTATAATTACATCTATATTCTTATAGTCTTTAATGATTTATAGTTAACTATATTCTCTTGTCGCATTAATAAATTTTATTACTAGTGAATTCCATTTGGATTATTTCATTTCCAATCAATATTTCATGGTTGTATCCTTGATATATTTTATACATGTTTAAGAGTATTATTTATGTTTTCATGGGTGGATTCCAAATAATGGTTTACATAATTAAATGTTGATTGGAAAATTTTGAACACATTTTTTCAGATATTAAGATTTTAATTTGGATTTGAACTCAGTAAATATAACATTCATGCTCATATATGAAATAATGCTTTTTCAAAATTTATCAACATGGTAGATAGAGGTAGATGAATCCTATATTAATGATATTAAATATCTTCTCACTCTACAATATGTAAAAGGTGATAAATATTATATAGAGAAATCTAGTTTCAATTTAATATTCATTTAACATTTTTCTAAATATACATGGCCACATTACACAATTTTGAGGATAAACTCACCCCTTGGTTTTTAATGATAGTTAGATAGATTCATTCAACCATCTCCACTCAAGTCTATGTTTACCACAAAAAATCATGACTCTAGACTAGAACACACACAATATGGAAATGATTGATCATACTAATCATGTTTTTGGGTTTTTATTTGAGGAAATATAATGAAAAGTATTTCCATTTTATGTTTCTTTATAGTCTACTTCAAGGTGATTACAAAAAGAATTTAAAAACAAATAAGAATGATATTTTGGATGTGGGTTTTTACTTTAGACTTTTTGACATTACATGATTTTCCCAAAATATATAGTTTTTATTAACCACAAATCCCTAATGTACATTTCATCAATAAAATGAAACACAAATAAGACCTAAATCAAGATTCATTTTATTTCATGAAATTTATTTTCAAAATTAAAGAAAATAAATATGATAAAATTTTGGTTTTGGAACACTATCAATTTTATGAAATAACTAAAATGAGGAATATAAAGATAAAATTTCTACATTAATATGTTAAATGAATATTTTTTTATTACTAAGATTTACATTGTTTTTATATTTTGGAAACACTCTCACAACAAGAGTCATACCCGATGATCTAACACATAATCAAAGTGAAAATTTCATTTCAGACCTTAATTACTATCTTGGGTAACACTTTTTTATTTACCTTTTTTGTAACTAATACTTTTTATTTATATTCATGACCAATATTTGTTGGCCATTTTACAAGGATGCCACGTGTGACTAATGGGAGGACACCATGGGGTACAATGAGCATCTCAAAAAAGTATATCAAGATGCATTTTATTGGAATACACCTTTAAAGAATCAAAGGATCATAGTTATGGGATGTAATAGATGTCAATGAATGATTAATGTTCCACAAAAACAACTACTTCATCAATATGAAAAAATAAATGTTATCATATTTTATTTATATGAACCTGGATTATGTTTACATTACTTATATTTTATTTTCAATGAATATATATTTGTGGTTATAGAAAATTTTTCCAATTTAGTTGATGTTTAGGATATCTAAAATATTCATCCACATATTTAGGTATTTATATTTAGAGGAACATATTTTTAGGATTTTTGGTTCTAAGGACATTGTCCAGGATAATTGAATTCATTATAATAATTTAATGTTTAATGAATTGATATAAATTTATGGATGTGTGAAAAATAATATAATATATTTCTTCCAAGGTCATGATTGAAAGATGTAATTTTTTAAAAGGAATAAAATAATATTCTAAATGAAATAGTGATTAGATCAATGAATGACATTTCCTTAAAGATTAATGAGTAATTTTGGTCCTTTATGACTAAATTTTAAAATACCACAAAAATAATCCTTATCTGTTATTATGTGTGAAATCAGGAAATGTATGTAGGGATCATCAAACATATTCTTATTGGCCTATGAAAGAATTATACGTAGTCATTATGTCTATAAATAAAAGAGTAATTCTAGTTTAAAGTTCATTTTTATGGATATAAGGGAATAAAATGAAAATTATACAATATACAAAGAGAAAACTATTAAAGTTAATGGAGTATACCTCAAAAAAATCGATTTTATAGTTAGATAGAGAGTTTTTATCTTTCATTAAAATCTAAATACATTAATGGGAAAACACATAAATAATTTTTTTGGACCATTTTCTATAATGAGGGTGTTTGTAAATGGATCATTGGTGATGGTATGAGAAGAATAAAGGTCATTTAATGTTAATTAAAAAATGGATAACAATTAAATTGTCGTATATTAAAAATGAATGGTTGTTATCTCCCTGATAAATGAGTAAGCTTTCCCTGAAGTATAGCCAAAGAAGAAAAACTTTGCGATTTAGTACATATTA
This sequence comes from Viscum album, assembly GCA_963277665.1. NCBI lineage: Eukaryota > Viridiplantae > Streptophyta > Magnoliopsida > Santalales > Viscaceae > Viscum > Viscum album. The sequence goes on along the minus strand of OY728119.1, from coordinate 1,724,848,071 downwards.
ATTTATGTTTTGTTTTTTATTATATTTATGAATAAAATATGTTTTTTATGTTTTTTAATTAAATTTATATTGGATATATTTTCTGTCCTCACTAGGGCTTTTGAAGATGTATGTTTTGACTTTAGATGAGTATATTACTAGTTTTTTTCATATAAAAAATTACATTGAGTAGAACCAAAAAAAATTACACTTCATTAAAAATCAATATCATTTTATCCCCTATATATTTTCTATCAGGGGAATATAATTATTATTTTATAAAAATTATTAAAACTAAGAGCTAATGAATATGGGGAATAATAACTAAGGAAAAAACGGAGGTTCTTCGTTGCTGAGATTCATTGTTTGTAAACTATTCTAATTTAGGATGATTTTTTCAAAATGTTCACTATTATTTTTATAATTATAGTACAAAGATTTTCAGGAAATTGTGTTTTGGGAGAAGGTATATATTCTTAATGATCATAAACTCTTTGTTTTTTTTGTATGATAGTAGAGATCTAGTTACATAACATGTTTTAATTTATCTACTTGAAATTCTTTTTCATTAAAAAATCTAATTCATCATTCTTTAGATGACTGAGCTATCCCACGACATGACATGAAGGGAATTAACCATCCCTTAAAGATGGGAAATGTACTAGGGAATCACGGAAGAATTAATGGGGAATGATTTCTCCCATTAAATTAAAATACATAATATCAAAATATTTAATAATATTCTATCATGAAGATTCTATATGTCCGATGTCCATGCTTGTAAAAAATAAATGAATCAATAACCTAACAAAAAACTATATAATTTGTAAATATAAAGGATCACCAAAAACGTCCTCCACCATCATTATCTCCCTCCCTTACATGTAACAACCCCCAGATACAATTTATAACCCCATAATCATTTATTTTTAACCACTATACAAAAAAATAAAAAAAAATTCCAACTTTTCTAATGTGAAAAAAATGAATATAGGGATACATGAATTATCCAAACCATGTGACCCTCAGTATGTCTCATAAAAAACTCAAGCACCAAACTATGAGGGAGGTGAAGGGATAAATCTAAAATAGAGATGGTATATATTGGAGTTAGCTTAAAAATGGTTAGTAATCCATGAACCACATTTACACATTCTAATACATAATTAGATATACATTTTCATGATTGTTGGAAAATTCGTTAATTTATAATAATATTTTTTTATTATAAAATAGTTTCAAATAAATTGGTTTCATTTATTTCTAAAATCATTTAGAATGTATTTTAAAAATCAAATGGGGGAGAACCTCTTTTCAACAAAGAAAGTTAACCTTGAAATAATAAATGTATCAAGGGAAAAATATAATAAAAAGAGAAGAGAGATAATTGCATAAAAATTCATGTGAGATAAATAAAATATTACAATGTAAATAGAATATGTTTGTTATTATCTTTAATATTCAAAAGAATATATAAAAGAATAATATTTAAATATACTACAATAAAAACATGAGTAAATTATATAATGCATTGTAGGAACTACTATACATATTTTTTCATTAGGGTCATAAGACCCTATTACATTTTGTTTTCATACCTAAAAAATATATTAATTCATATACATGATCCTCTAGAGTGGATAAAACAAATGTCCCATGATGGAAATTTACATAATATATTTAGTAGGTGTAGTATCATAACACTAATAGTGATACTAGGTCGAGGCTATGTTAGCATTCCTAGCATAATAGACACAGAACTAAAACCTAGGTATATAGGATTCAAATGATGTATTCCCATTAATAGAATAAATTAGAAGAGTGTCATAGAAAAATAAAATCCCATTCATACAATAATTCAAATTAGTCATACAACAACACCTTATGTCCCAACACAACTAAGATGAAGATCCCCTCTTATAATAATGCCATTATGAGAATGTTATCAAATATGAATCTTATAAAAAAATCGTGATTCCATTGGAGGGAACATTATATTAAGAAATTAATTAGAAATTTTCAACTAGGATTATATTATTTTATTTATATTACATTTTAATACTTGTATAACACTATATTTAAAATAGGGTTCTTAATTTATATTGACATCTTCAGGTTGTTTCAATATAAAATTACATGCAAAGTGATATATAGAATTCCCTAGTTTCACAAATTCACAATATTCCATATGAATTTTTACATTTACATATATATATTTATGTACACTCATGTCTGTGGTCATAACCAATAGATACCTATAAGGCCTATGAAGAATCTCAAATTGACCATACGTAAAAAGACATTAATATTTCATAAATACTTATATATATATATATATATATATAATTATTGGTATTGAATAAAATGATGACATATTGAAAAATGTTTACATTTAACTAAAATTGAATCAATGTAATGTGTTAAAATAAATTATGTTGAGAATTTATATAAAAATTTTAAATAATTAATAACACATTAAAATTTAGAAATCTAAATTTGAAAATCATAAAAAATTATTCTTAATTGTTATGAATTATTTTTTTACATGAAAAAGTAGCCAAAAGGGATAACTGAGAAAAAATAGATTTGAAATATGGCTTCATCTATATGAATTTCACAGTTACTGATATTCAAAATATTATATATCCATAACATTGATTTAGAAGAAATTAAATAAAATTACCTAGAATATAAGAGGATATAATTGGGAAAAACCTACTTATAACATGAATCGATGGATAAAACCCTTCAAGAATGGAAAATTAAGGGCCTCACAAGATTTTGCACCCCTATGAATGAAACCCATAATAGTAACATCAAACATTGTCAATCCAAATACACTTGGGTTTTCACTATGCATGACACAATATTGTTAAATGAATTGGGGGAAAGGAAATTGAAGAATAATTTTCCTAAGATGAGGATATTCATTTCTAAGATTATTACACACTATGTACGAAGTGAAAATGAATAGGAATTGAGGTTAAACTAAGGGTGGGTGATTTAGGAAATGGGTGGGATTTAGGGAATGTGGTCACATGATGTCTGATGGAAGGGGAGGGGAAATGGGGTAAAAATTGTAAAAGTATTTCTGTAATGAAAAAATATTTATCACTAAGGGAAAATTGCATATCATTGTCGCATGGTTGGAAAAGCATTGTGTTGACCATTCGACCAGCACCATGCATCCATGAAACCTAGATGGTCGGGTTAAAAAAAAATTAAGATCATGATTTAACAATGAAAACATTATCTCTATAAAATACATATCTACAAACATGATTTTCCGATGGTGTCTCCAACTTTATGGCCTAATATTGTGAAACAATAGATATATTAACTTTTTAAAAAAATAATTGAATTAAAAACACTGACATAATAATATAATATAAATAAGAAAATAAAATTAATAATTAAAGGTTGGGGTGTGGAAATATTATTCTTGTTCCCATTTTTTCATAAGTAACCTGTAAATATTACAAAAGAAGACACTTTCAATGAGTATAGACTAGAAAACAAAACAATGCAAATAAATCCATACCACTCTTCCTCTTATCTTGACCTTGGAATATAAAAACATCTCAAATTTTACATGTAACAATAGACCAAAATCATAAAAAATAAAAAAATGGTAGAATCACAATGAATATAAACACAATTTAAGGATTAATTTGGACAAAAGTTTTAACAATTCAAAAACACTCCCAGAAAATTACTAACACACAATGTCTAAACTACAAAAAAATGGAATCAAGAATAATTCTTTATAAAATATAATCCAAAACCCTATAGTAGGAAAACATATTTCCATAAATCAGAATCACTAGGATAACAACTATATAAATTAATGTAACAAGGAAAATAAAAAAATAAGTAAATGTAATAATACCTCAAAAAATGTACTGATAAATTCTCAATATAAGAAAACAACATGAGAGAGCCATATGATTTTCCCAATACAAGGCTCAGTGAAAAAATTATCACAAAAATTTTCCTTAGGAACAAATGGTAGGAGTTATAAATCACAAAACAATTCTATTCAGAGACAATATAGGGTCATATATGGTGTCAAAATTAATAGAAGGATGATAATATATTTGAAACAATGAATTGTTCAATTGAAATATCAATATTAACCAACCCATCTAAAGCCCAAAAAAAATATTGAGTAGTCTGGAATCCATAATAGTCATCTAATACACACATTAAGGATTTCTCATATCTAATAAACCAATATAAGTCCATATGAAAACCCTCGTCACATAAGAACCTCATGAAACATGTTCTCACAAAATATTAGAATATATAACCTAAATGTATCTAAAATGACATTTGAAATTCTAGAGAGACCCCAGGAGACAACCACAATATAGTCCTACCTTTTGAATTTAATTGTTCTATAAACCATAACAGAAAATCTCCAAATCCAAAAACAACAAGAGAATTTTTGTGAGGCATAATCAAAAAAAGGAAACATAAGTCCTATAAGAATAAAAAAATTATCACAGTAGAAAAAATGACCCCCCCCCATTTCAAAAAAAATTAGGATATCATCTTTAAAATCATCATATTTAAAAAAACCCCATTTATCATTAAATTTTGATATTTAAATCCCTATAACATAATTAAAACCGTATTTAGTACAATATAACAAAATAAAATTCACAATAGAAAACAAAAAAAACAAAAAACACTACCGTATTTTAAATGAAAAAAATCCGAAAAATGAAATTAATTTATCCTTTTCAATATTCTTAAAAAGCATTATTTATGAATCTAAAAACTATGAAAATAATTTTTAAAACCATTTTTCCATTATCTTACAATTATGAAATATTTATAACCAATTAAAACATAGATAAAACCCCACACATATATTGTTAAAACATAACAAATCCATTTTATTTGTTTATAAAATTTCAGAAGTTCTTTTTGAAATCACCTACTAATTCCTTAAATAGATAAAGATATTTTACATAATTTTAAATTAATCCTGCATTATTAATTTCAAAAATATATTTTTCCATTGAAATGAAAATTTCATTTTATATATTCATCGATAATAAATCCAAATAAAATTATATTATCACCTAAAACAATTTACATATCCAAAGTACCCCAAAAATTAAATTCAAAATGCATGAGTGGTCATATGTGGTTGGGCCACAAGGATTGATAGAATATTTCTAATCATAAATCTATAGTGTAGGGTTCTTTGAAACCATGTTCCTGGATTCTACCAGATTTTTTAGGCCATGTGATCATCCAATGATGCGTGTTAAACTACCAATTACCAAAAAAATCAAAAAATATCTCACTGAAACCCAATAAATTTTTTAATTAAATGGTTATTTCAAATTCCTAAACATACTAGAAACTATTTTATTTTCACAAGAAGGGTTTATAAGCCACCAACCCATGACCATCCTCTTGAGATCTGAATATAACATCTCCAATCTTCCAGAAATTATGAATAAGATGGTATAAATTAAGAACTTAGGTCTACTCAAAGAAATTGTTCTATGATACCATTATTTAATGATCCAACCTGATTTTCCCCTCATTCATACTTATGATTCGGTCTACAATAAGGTATGAAGTTCATTCTTGGTCCCCATGAGCTCACACATGGGCCTGAGAATCAAGGATGTACCACATGGGAATGATATCACAGAGATACATTAATTTAAAAATCAATAGAAAATAAATAATATTTCTTCATGATTTTATCAAAGGTCATAAGTCTTTACTGGTAAAAAATAATAATTTAATAATAAATCGTAAATGTAATAAACAACTAGGAGCATCAAAAACATCCCCCACCAACATAGAATCCCATATATTTATTTTAATGATGGTCACCATATGGATTTTCATCACCCAACAGTATTTATTTTTCACTCAATCTAGAATAAAAAATATTAATTTTTTGTTTTCTAATGATATAAAAGAAACAAAATGTGTTATAATATACATACATTAATATAATAACACATGTTTTCGAAGGTTACTCTCAATCCAATCAATATCATTATTTCAATGAGTATGACTTGGGGTTGAACCTAAAACTATGGTGATAAATATATCTATGAGGGTATGAAATATTTAGTACCCCACCACCAATTTTCAACATGATTTAAAATTAATTAGATATATATTAGAATTTTGGTTTTAAATAATAGAATTTAATGTTATGGTAATATATATATTATAAAATAATAACAAATAAATTATTTCCATTACTTGATAAATCAATTGAGAAATTATTTAACATTCCAAAGTAAAAGATAAACATAGGTTACCAATAAAATGTAAAGTGAATAATAGTAAATTAAAATAAAAATATATAAAACAATATCATATGGGATCTAATATCATGGATATGGATGTGAGAGAATTAAAATATTGAAATTCAAAGAAACTAATTTTGTTATTATTTAAAAATTGAAAAATCAAAATCGAGATATACATATTTAAATGTAATATAACAAAAAACATGTTTAAAATGGAGAATGAACATTAGTAAAAACATGGGTAGCTAGGTTTTATCGGTTTTGGGGTACTCATTATCTGGGATATTGTTCCAAACAATCATACACACACATATATATAACCCATCCCTTGTAGGATATGATAGAGGGAATGAACCAAATATTGAAAAACAAAAATTTTATTCACATAAATTTGTTAGTTAGAAAGTGTAATACATCCAAGGGACCGGTGGGGAACCTATAGACCTTCTATGAACAATAAACGCGGTAATCCCACATAGTTAATAATTATTCAAATTTACCATGAATAAGATTAAATTACAAAAGTGTGTTATAGTTGAAAAAATCCCCAACCACACAATGTTGCAAAGAAAGTACACAATATCTCGTCTCCTCCATGCACTACCAATGTGAATCCCCTCTCATAGATTTATCTCAATATATTTATCTTATAAAAATTGCATCCCATAAACAACAAAAAATTATAATATTCCAAATTAATTGACATTTCATTTATACATTATTTGGATTGTTCCAACCAATGGTAATTCATTTCTTTTAAAATCATTTAATGACTATTTTAAAAACATATTTAAAAATAAATTTTGATTTCATATAGGTACATTAATTTGGTTCCAATACTAAATTATAAATACAAAAACTCAAATATATATATATATATAAATACATACTTTTCATATTTTAAAAATATATTACTTCCATGTTTATTTATACAATTACCTATGTATATATATATATATACTCATGTATATAATTATAACCATAAGAAAACCATAAGGCATTTACAGAATTAGACAATTATCATATTCGAAAAAAATATTTAAATAAGATTAAAATTATTATATATATATATATATAAACACAGACACACAATAATATATATATATTTATATAGAAAACAACTTGAAATGAATAAAACTAAAAATAATTAATGTAAGATGAAATCAATATACAATTGAATAAAACATATATGTTCAATTAAATTAGATTAAAAAATTCATAAATAAACTATAAGAATCTCATAATATTTTATAATCACGCAATTATACTCTAATAATCACCTCAAGGATTTTTCTAGGATTATTTGAATCTATATTTTCAAAGGAAAATGAAAAAAATACAAAAATAAACAAATTTATTAGATATCAGTAGGTCCAATATAAAGGAAAATACATGATGTTCCACAAAATTAAGGTAATTTTCATTGAAAAAACATGCCATGAACTTGTGTTAATGGTTAAATTCATTCATGGATGTAAAAAGGAGGGCCTCGAGAGGAAGCCACACTATAACATCATGTTAATTATATGACATGTACATATTTAATCATTGACTTGGTTTTTCAATTTAGTTGATGTGGTAGGGTCGATATTGAATTGGGAGGATATATAAAATGTTGATTTCAAGGATTTTACGGATTCATAGATTTAACAAAAACTTTTGTGTAGGTGGCTGGAGGGTTACACATCATGTAATAAAGTTATAAGTCCTGCTCAATTTTCAGGATTCTAATCATGAGAGTAATCATGTTGTGAAGGTTACAAGTCATGACCATCAGTTACAAAATTTGGATTATTCAATGGATTTTTTTTAATTTGAGGAATCACATTTTTAAGTGGTTTTAATTAGTAATTATTTCATGACATGAAATTCTATTAATTGTCATGAAATACCCTGACTACATTTTTAATATTTAACATTACTAACATCTTTTATTTTCTCTACATAATATTCAAATCCGTATACCCAAATCATTCCTATTGTGATCATGATTCTCTCAAACCCTTACAAATCCTCTCATTTAGCATTCAATCATCGTGAAGCTTACAGTGTGACTCTGGGGTATGTGTTCTCTCTCATTCTTCCACTTTATCCTTTTCCTATAAATAGTTATTTCAATTGATCATCCTTTAATTGATGGATCTATCCTAAATGTTGTTAGATATCATATATATGTTGAGTTTCAATGTCTTTGACCCCTCCATACTCAAGGACATGTGTCTTTTCTACAGTTTTGTTTTCGGAAATGATTGGTAGTTTTGTCCTGATTAGGAAAACTAATTAACCATACATTAGTTAATTAATTTCAACTATTGATTTAAAATAAATTTCATAAACTAGAATTAAATTGAATTAATAAAAACAAAATCTATTGAATTTCGATTCAATAAACGGTTCTAGCATGGAAATTTGGAAAACCTCAAATTCGATTGAAATATTGCGAGTTTATGAAAATAGTTTGATTTAAAATGTTGATTATAAATTATGGATTTCCCATTAATGATTTAAACTAAACTGTTTAACATAATTATAAAAATGAATTTTGAAATTGAATTAATTTTTTATGAATTAATTTCAAACAGGTGAAAAAGGATAATGATGTTTTCATAGAATCCTTGTGGTTTTATCATATGAAAGATTCATGTTTTTTTATTAAAACATTTTTGGTTATGAATGGAAAATTTGAATTCAAAAATCAAAGAATGGGATTTTATTTTATAATACGAATTCTTAAAGTAATTTTTTTTTCATTGATTATATAATAGGTCATGCAATCCATATGTAGTTAATTAGTTATCTAGACACATTTTATAATATAAAAACAATCGATAAATGAAATTTTTTGGGCCACACCCTTGATGTGTGGATGATGATTCACCACTATCTAGTGTTAGGGGAATGTGTGTATAGACAAATTTTTTTGATCACATTGAGAGTGTGGAGTCTTGTTTCTGAAAATATTGTCATCCCTATTTGGAAATTGATCGCGTAGCTTGATTTTTTTTAAATGAGATAAAAATGTATGATAATGTTTATTGAACTTATTTACAGGCCTTTTGAATTTACATAAAATATTTTAGATATCCTATATTATTTAATACATTGTTTATAAATATTCCATTATTTTTAAAATATCTTGTTTAATGTACGTTCAATAATTTCAATTTTATAACATGATTTATTTATACATGGTTAAAAATTAAAAACACAATTAACATTTAAAATTTAAGTCATTCAATTGTTTAATCTATTAATAAAATCTATTAGAGAATTTATGCCAATAACCTACATGAATTATTATCTCATACCATATTTTTTATAAGGGTGCTTGTATAATTTTTTCCTTCAAGGTTCGAGAACACGAGAATAATCTCATGGAGGTGGACTCTTTTTTTATCAATAGATTTGGTGAGTTATGTCATTAGAGACTTGGGATGTTTTCTTATTTTTCTACTTGGTTTTTAGAACTTTGAGCATTAATTCCATGTTGATGTCCAATACATTACTCCCAGATGAGTTCTTTTGTCATGCATAAGGTCTTGTTTCTTTTGTTTTTGTATTATTTGTGGAAAATCCATTCCCACATTAATGTTGTATGGTGCGTGGATCTAGTTTTCAACCCATGTTGATAAATAATTCCATTCAGGATATGTTAGGGATATACTGTTTATTGGGTTACTGGGGTATCCAGGATGGTTCATGATAACATGGTATCAGAGATGGTTTTTGTGATTTTTTTTCATGAAGTTAGTCTGCATTTTTTAAATCATGTCCAGACCTAGGAGGTAATTTTGATTGAGTTCCTAACTATATTTCATTGTAAGGAACGATAGCTAGGGGTGGTTGGGTAATTACATCTTGTGTATTAGTTCTATTGTTTTCCCTATTCTTATTTAGATAGATTGGAATCTCAATATGGTATTTTTGTCTGTTTTGAATAATTTACCTTGTCTATCATATTGAGTTTCAAGCTAATGTCATCATTATTGTCTCCGGATTTTGTGTAGAATAATTACACTGAGAAGATAGGAAAATAGTATCCAAGTGGAATCTAGTGTTGAGCTGCAACGAGTGAATATTCTAGTTTACCCAAATCTATTTGTGGAGATTCTGTACACTACCCATGCTCTAGGATCAGAACCACTTACAATCCCTATTAAGGATGCATCGGTGGATCCTCAGGGTGATGTTATATAAAATCATTATCAGTTATTCCATTACTATAAGCCACTAGTTTTCAGATTCCCCACTTATCCTCAATATGATGAGGAATGGTTGGGTAATATGGAATTTACGTTTGAGTTATTGGATGCACAATATATGGTCAAGGTGAAGAATTCCACCTTCGTGCTTGAATGACCATGCAAGAGATGGTGGGACATGATGGTGAAGGAGAATAAATATAATGTCTAAGAGTGGAAGGAATTCAATTTTCTTTTCACTGATAAGTTCTATCTAGAGTAAGTCTATTAACCATGGATTTAGAGTTTTTCACGATGAAGGCTTGATGGATGGAGTAATACTTCTGTCGAAAATCCATTTTTAGGATTTCATACTAAATCTACACACTTATGCTGATGTACGAGATATTGAAATGATGGTATAAATGCACCTGGAAAGGATTTCAGGGTTATCTAGAGTCTTTATGCTCACTTTGTAAGTGTGAGTTATTTCAAAGGAAAATGCATGCTTGATGACTATTGTGGTATTTCATGACAGAAGATTCAAACTAGACATCCAACAAAAAAAGGAGGATGTCCGTTTATTTTATATAAGTGTATAAATCCATGACATTATATAAGGGTTGTCATTATGTCACCTAAGAACCGTGTATGTTTCAGATGTTCAAGAAATTTATAAAGATTCTACCATAACATATCTACTCTGTTTCATAGAACAAGATAATCATATCCTTCTAAAACCATGGGGATATCTGATGATTCATGTATAAAAGGGTTCCGTCTATATACATCTTGAATGAAGTTACATAACACCTAGCAAGAGTCTCTATAGTAATAATACATGGGTTCAACCGATGTGAGATGTACCATTACTATAACATCATCATTTATAACCAATCTATTTTAAGTCGGTGCATTCCCTCATTTTTTTCAACCAATATTGTTAATCTGATTAATCTTCCTATGAATGTTTTATCTTGTGTAATGAATATTATAACTTCCCTTGGTACAAAGAGAGTAAAGGGTCATCATAGTCCAGATTCTGTCTTCTCTATATCAGATTTGGAAAATTCATCGAGTTTTATAATCCTTGATATTAATCATCTTGACGTCATACTCATGATGGATTATCTCATTACCAATAAAAAACTTGTTTATTTTTATAGTTGACATGTCTACATTACTGGAACTAGTTTTATGTCAATTTTATTTCAAAGACAATGGGATCCAAGGTCAATCAAGGCCATAAATTCTTATCTGGTGATGGTTAAGTTTATATCCACACGTTCATTTTATCAAGTGTGGGAATTTTTGAGAAATTATTTCCCTCAAATTATTATCAAATTTCCCGATGTGTTTCCTTTTGATTAATCCATTCTTACACAGTTAAGGAATTTTTGTATTTCATTAACTTAGTGCCGGTTACTCAACCAGTTTCAAATTCTTCTTACAGCATAGAACTGACAATAATTTATGTTTTTATGTCCCAATTGGATGATCATCATGATAATGGATTTATATTCCCTTGTGTGTCATGTTGGTCCACACCTGTTCTCCCCGCCATGAAGGATGAGGGTTCTATTTTATTATGTGTTGATTATTGAAATATTAATAGAGTTAGGGTAATAAAAAATTATTTTTTTTCATGGACTGATGATATGTTTGATTATATAAAAGGGTCGATGTGTTTTTCAATGAACGAAATTTGATATGGTTTCCATAAATTGATAATAAAATACCTTTTCATACATAAAATATCCTTCAGGATCAATTATGGCCATTATTAGTACCTCGTTATGCCCTTTGGTCTAATAAATTCAGAAGTAGTTTTAATGGATATAATGAACAAGACAATCCATGAATATCTTAATATGTTTTGGTTTCCTTTTTGGAATAAATCGTTGTTTAATCCAAGTCAAGTGATGATCATATTCATTATTAGAGAAAATTTATGAATGTGCTGAAAAGTCACTAATTTTATGCTAAGATTTTGAAATGTGATTTCTAGATTCAGGAAGTGAAATTCATGGGACATGTGGTGTTGAAACAAGCTATTTCAGTTGATCCTAATAAGGTAAATGTTGTTATGACTTGGGATCAACCATGTAATGTCATTAAGATTATATTATTATTGGGTGTAGTCAGATATTTTTTCTCCTTTGTGAATGACTTATCAATGTTGGCTTCTCTGAAGACTTCTCCCACTCAAAGGGGGTGATTTTTTCTTAGAATGATAAATTTCAGTGTTATATTATTGAGATGAAAAATATTTTGACTATATCAATGGTGTTTACTCTTCTATATGTTGTCTAGGATATTTAGTCCTTTATGATTAATTAGGTTTATGATTTTTTTACATTCTTATGCAAGGAAATCATGTAGTAGCTTATAGATCTCATCAGTATTGGAAAAATTAGACGAATTATCCAAACCATTCCCTTGAACATGTGGACATGACCCACTTTCTTAAGAGATGGTAGCACTACCATTCTATAGAAAGGTTTAATATGTATTCAGACCAAAAAATAAGAGTTATATCTCCAATCAAAAAATATTTTAATCATTTTCATAATCATTGAGTTGAGTACCTACAATCCATCTACATTGATGTCACCTATACCTTGGGGAGATGGATTGTTATTTTAGATGTGTTGAGAAAGAAACTTTCAACCAAGGTAGTCAAATAAGCATTGTAAGAGTAGAATATGATGGTTCTCAATTAACAATTGCATGTTAGGAGTACTATATAAAAGGGGTTATATTTCATTACAAACTTTTAGTTGACTCCCTCTCTTCTTCATATGATTATTTATGACCAAGAGGTAGATGATGAATTTTTTAGTATTAAAGTCTCTCTATATAGTGGGTATATAGTGGCTTAGTGATCATTCTCCAAAGAAGGTTTTTTAGGTTATCAGGATCACTTAATTGTGCCTTTAGATGAAAGGAAATCTATTTTGGGTGATTTTCATAATTCTTAGTGGTTGTGTAGCAAGAACAAGTAATATATTCTACGACATTAGGTGGCAGTTCTTGTGCTTAGGTATGGTATAGGACATTTATGTGTTTGTATCTCATTTCAATACATGCCAAGAGGTGAAATTGGTACACTAGAAGCTTTCAGGTTTGTTGAAACCTCTTGAAGTCATTACTTATATGTGGGATGAAATCACTAAGGTATTTTTGGTTACGATTCCTTGTACCAATATATGTTAAAATGTGATATGGTATGTGATCAACATGCTTACCTTGACGGCTCACTTCATACAAATGATTGATACAGCCAAGGTTGAGGTGATGATAAATCTCTATGTGAAATAGATTGTTCAATTTTAGGGAGTTCCATATGTTACAGTCTGTAATAAGGACATGTGGATTACTTTTCACTTTTGGAGGGGTCATCAAGCAGTACTAGGATCCAATCTCTATTTGAGAATGTCCTACCATCCACATTCGGATGGCCAAAGAGATAGATCTCTATATATTCTTGAGAATATTCCTCATGCATGGGTTCTCGAATTTGGTGGGGCTTGGGATGATCTCTCCAGGATGGTTGAGTTTTAATATAATAATAGTTACTATTATATTATTTAAATTAATCTTTTTGAGGCCTTGTATACCAATCAATGTAAATATTCATTTTGTTTATTAGATTTTGGGGAAAGTTGATTGGTTGGACCTAGATTGGTGCAAGGGAAGACATCTATGATTCCGTTTACCGATCAGAGAATGATCATAGAATAGATCTGATATATGTCATAAAATGATTATATCTATAGATGTTTGGCGTTTTCATTTTCTGAATAGCGTTTAAGGAATTTTTCACACTGGTTATGTCATCAATTTCATGGGAGGAAAGGGAAGAATTCCCATCATTTTGTGGGACATTAAAAGGTTGTAGATCCGGTGGAGAATGTTTCATAACATTATTAACTTTCACTGTATCTGTAACTGGTACATAGTGAATTCCATGTATCATAGTTTATAATATATATCTATAATCCATCTTGTGTTTTGAGTTAGAGTGATATCGAGATTGAACCTAATTTATCTCTAACTGAATGGAAAATCATGATTGTTGATTTTGAGACCATGGTACATAATGGGAGGGGGATACCTTTTTCTTCTTTTATATGGACACATTGACCTGATAATGATGATATGTGGGAGAGTTATGAACTTATGACAGAGAAGTGGGATCATCTTTTTCGAATGGAAGATTATTCATAATATTCTTGGGGGTACAATTGTTTTTTTGGTCGCGAGGTTATAACATCCTATTACCGTTATGACAAGTATATCTTTAATCAACATCACATTTTTTCCTTCTCATAATGGGGTTAGTTCGAGATTTATTTTTGAGGATACATATAATTGTGAATTTAGAGATTTGTTGGATTATCACTTTCAACAAACGTTTTCAGTAGGCTGCTGAAGGGTTACACATCATTTAACAAGGTTTCACATAATGTACTATTTTCATGATGCAAGTCACGAAAGGGTTCATGACGTAATGGATAAACATCATGAAAATCCTTTACACATCATGAGTTTTTCAATGGATAGTTTTAATTTAAATAATATTATTTTTTCTTGGTATCGATTGTTAACTATTTCAAGACATAAAATTTTATGATACATCATGAAAAACCTCGACAGTGTTTTTTTAAAGGCCATCATTGATAATATATGTTCTTTTCTCCAATTCTGTTTCAACTCCCCCAACCCTAATCCATCCCCAAGATATCTTGAATTTCTTCAACACTTTATGATACTCTTATTTTCTATTAAATAATCATGGCTCTTGTAGTGTTTTTCTAGGGTAATGTTCTCTCTCATTATTCCTCTTTCCATTTTCTCCTCCCTATGGATTTCAATACACCATCCTTAAATTTTTGGATATATTATCCATGATGTTAGATCTCATATCTTGGTTGAGTTACATGGTCTCTGAAACATCTAGTCTCATTGACATGGGTCATTTTGAGTGTTTCATTTTGGGAAAAGATGGTTGGTTATTCCCCAGTTATCCAAAATGATTAACCATACATTGTTTGATTTATATCAAATGCTTATTTAAACTCAGTTGATAAAACCTGATTTAAATTGACCTAATAAAACCCAGTTCTATTGAATTGGGAAATTTGAAATGGATTTTTCATGTTAATTTTGAAAACCCCAAATTTCATTGAATTAGGGTGTGTGAATGGAAATTGGTTTACTTTAATTGTTTGAATTTAAATTTTTTATTTGATGGAAATGTTTTCAATTTATTTAATGAATTTAATTTTTAAAATTAATTAGGATGTTTATGGAATTGGTTTTTAATGAATTCCAAACATGTAAATATTTCTTAGGATATATTTATAGATAACCATTGGTTTTATCTTGTGATAGTGGCCTATTTTTTGTTAATATCAATTTTTGTTTTGAATGTTAAATTAGAATTTTAAATTGGGAGAATGATATTTAATTGTATTTTATGTTTTCTTGAAATAAATTTCCCATCACATATCATGGAGGATCATATGCATGCATTATGTATTTGGAGAGTTATTTTTACACAATCTATTCTATTACAACGTTCTAAAACATACATGCATCTTCCCACATCCACAAGGGAATGCTAATGTGTCACCTCTAGATAGTGTTAAGGGATGTGTGTATACCCATATTGATGATATCACATAGAGAGAGTGAATCATATAGCAAGAACTATTATCCTACCTATTTAGGAGATGACCATATTGATCACATGTTTGATATATGAGATATAAATTTATTCAAATGTTATTGGAGTTGATATACATGACTTATGAATATATATAAATTGTTTAATACAAAATCATTTATTTAATATAATTTTTGAAAAAATTCCATCATTTTTAAAATCCATTGATTTAAGTACATTCCATCATTTTTACTGTATAGCGTGATTTGTCTAAATAAGGTTTAAAATTCCAAACCTATTAACTTTTAAAATTTAAATCATTCCTTCGGTTAATATATTATTGGAAGAATGTAATGAAATCATTGGTGGGACTCTACTTGAGTTTATAGATCACAACCTAATTTTTTCTATGGGTTTTTGTAGACATTCTCTTAACTTGATCGAGAATGGGAAACAAATCTCTTATAGGTGGATCCAATAATTAAACATTGCACATTGAGAGTTGTGTCCTTAGGGACATGGTTAGTTTTCCTGTTTTTTTATTGTGTTTTAGTGCATTGGGATTTAATACCATGATGACATCTAGTATATTCTCACTGTGTAGTTTCTATTGTTGTTTATATTGACTTTTTTCTTTTCATTTCATGTTTTTTGTGGAAAATATGTTCCCACTTGTATGTTGTACGGATCCTCGTGGTATTCACTGACCTATGGGGACTTGGAATTCCCTTCATGTAATGTTACATTATTCTAGATTATCAGGCCAGTAGGTTACCTGGGATGGTTCATGAAAAACAAACTCTTGGAATGGAACCCAAAATAAACACCTCAAAACGTATATATCCATATTCTCCATGGTTTTTCCTATCAACAAAACAACTATGGTAGAGAAATAGGATGACATAAAATGGAATAAGTAGAAGAATACATTGATAAGGAAACACATACCTAGGATAATTGGATGCTAAATTAGAAGAAAAAGAGAGATAAATGTGGCCTGGTAGAGCTAGGGAAAAAACATGTGTAGGATGTAAGAGGGGAGGGTTTTATTTGAGGAATGAAGAAAAATGACATGAAAGTGTGATAAAAACTAATAAGTTTATTTTTAGAAAGAAAAAACATTATCACCATGGGAGTGTTGTGAGGTTTTCTTACATTTTTTTCCAAACCATTTACAAAGAATGTGTTTGGAACTAGCTATCTAAAATAACAACACATTAGATCCATATAGATTAGAAATTTTTCTTAGAACAAGGAAAACCCCATACTAATAATAATTAACCAACCTCATTGTTTCCGCATTGTTTTCCAAACCATATTCCAAGTTGTGTGAAACACTAGATAGTGTAACTAATATAAAATATTCATGAATTAAAAATACTTGAACATCCAAAATAAACTAATAAAATAAATTAACTAATTACTATATAAGGTTCATAGTGTAAAAATTTGAATTTTTATCTGAACAATTATTTCAGCATCCATAAATTACCATTGAATTTTTTAAAATATTAAAATAATAAAATGTTGAAAAAAATTATAGAGTAAATTGTAAACATGAAATAATATTGGGATCATCTGAAAAATCCAACTTTCTTTATTCATAATTAGTGCATATAGAAACTAAAACATGTTCCTTAAAATGTTTTGAAATTTTTGTGAGAATATTCATTTTTATGTCCCTAGATTATAATAAAATAAATTGAATCTAAAGAAACATTTGTGATTCATTTTTTCGTTTATCACATATATTGATATGCAACATGGAGAAGTGAACTTGATTTTAATTTTCCTATTGGTCTATCACTATGTGATAAAATTCTTTTCAATATTTTCCACATATATACACCAAAATGATTTCATATTTTATTGTTTTCTATGATTTATTTTCGTATTTCATGGTGGATTTAAAAAATAAAAAAATGATTTTACACATATTGAAGGGATTAATATCATTTATTACTTGATCTTAATTGGAATCATCATCTCTATTTCTTATTTGAAATAATTTATATTTCTGTTAGATTTTGGTTTTGTGCCTTAAATATATAATTTTCATTGAACAATTTATTCAAATTAAACTCAAAAGATATGCATCTAAAAACTCAATCGAAAGAAAAAAATAATTCATAATGAGATTTTTTTAATTTCTTTTATCAATTTATAGAAAATTAAAATTTTCTACACTATATCTATTATGATCACTCATCCATACCGTTCTGTATTTTTTCAATATTAAATTTTTTTGATCAATTTAATAAGAGATTAAAAGAATATTCAATTATTCAGTTTCAATAAAATAAATTATTCTTCAATTATTCTGATAAATGTATAGGAAAATATTTTTAAAAAAATTAATCAAATGTATACTATAATATTTTTTAAAGGGAAAATAACATTTCTGATTTGAGAGGGTCCGAGTTAAATAAAATATTCATGAAAATAAATTATTTTTTGACATTGAATTTTTTATTCTTAGAATTACGTTTATTCTATAAAAAATTAATAGTTGATTTATTGGGGACCAAAAAGAATAATTGAGTAGAGGAATTTGACGTGCATTTATTTTGATACATGTTTCTACATCATTTTCATGTATTTGTTAATGTTTTATTTCAAAAACGTTTATTTAAATTATACTATTTCAAATATTTTTCATTCTATAATGAGAATAATAATTCCTTAAATTTTATTAAGAAAAAAATTATTTTGTAGTGAAATTGTCCAAATATTATTTTTATAAATTAATATCTACTTTAAAGGACAATAAAAAAGTATAACTTTTTAAAACTATAATAATATCACTTCTTCAATTTATTTAATTCATGTTTGAAGGGTTTTTGAAATTAATTTTTATAATTCTAAATGATTTATTTTGAATATAATTAATTTTAGAAATTCTCTAGTTGTTCTTAATGAGGTAATTGATATTATTTTGAAGATATGTCATGTGATTTGGGCATCAAGATTAAAATATTTAATATTATAATTGATATGATATTCTGGAACTTATGATAACCCCATAAAACATTTACAACATGCATTTGTGATATTGTATTGATATATTTAGGGGTAATGTCCAATATACCATTAAGATACTTTCAATATCACCCTTGTAAAATATTTTTAGATAATCTAGTCCATATGATGATTTTTCATTTCTTGATAGAACATTTTACTTCATATAATTTGAATATGGTGTCACGTATAATGTATCACCCCAATATTTCATTGTATGTTATCTCATTAACGTAATTCAATAGCTTGTGCTACACGCAACACTCAGTTCGAACGCACCACAACTAACCAAACTAGTCATTCAAAAGCGGTTATGAATAGTGTAAACTTTATTTTGAATCATATATACTCTATATATATTTAACATCAATATTTTGTGTTTCCTAGACGTAATATAAGAACAAATTCATTTTTTCAGATAAAAGATTTATTTAAAAAAAAAATAAATTTTACCACCTTTTTATGGTGAACCCTTTATAAAACTATTATTTTGATTATTTTATATTAAATTTAATGTAATTAATTTATTTTTTAGAATAGAGAAATAAAATTTTAGTTTGGATAAATTTTTGGTACTTTTCTAATAACTTTCTTTTTATGACGAATAGAGAAAAATACTATGTTTTAATTGAAAACAACTTTTTCAATCTAAATAATTTATATTGTTAAATAATTAATTTTAAAGGTTCTTATGTATAATTAGATTATATTTTTATCATTTAATACAATATAGGTCATTATAACTAATTTCAAATTTAAATTTGACAGAAACACATGTCAATTTTTGATAGTTTTTACTTCTTAAAAACTCAATTTTTGGTTTTCACAACGAGAAATAATTATTAATTTATAAATTAAATATCTATATTTTGAATATGGTAAAATAGACTTCATTTTTTAATTCATAATATCCAAATTATCTTTGGGTGATATATTTGTATTTTTTTTGAAAACATTCAATTTTTGATAATAGTGAAAAACACTATGCTATAATTTAAAACCGACTTTTTATTTAAATATTTATTCATTTTATTCAAATTTATTTTATGTCAAAATATATCTATATATATATAATACCAATATCTGTTATATTTAATTCATTGAAGTAATTTTATAATAAAATTAGATGTATAAAATTGTCTTGAACTTCTTAACCTCTTTTCCCACCTTCTAAAAGAATTTACAAATTTAAATAAAACCTAATCTCTCTGCTATTGTGAGTTTAATTTCAAAAATGCTAGACACATAGTTGATATCAGTAAGTAATATTTGATTCAATAAGATAAATATAATTTTTTCTGAATAGTAACTTTTGACTTTTATTTACCACGATTAAATGTTAATAGAGTAATTAAAGGTTAAAATGATATTATAATTACCCTAACGCATATCATAATTCTATTGGATAAGTGTATTTATATGAAAAAAAACCTTCAGAATAAAATATGATCCTTTACATCATCATGGATTTGATTTGAATATTTATTATTATTTTATTTAAAGAAGAGTTAAAAGTGTTAATCTCAATTTTTAATAAATAAAACATTTTAAATATAGGGTTACGGAAAATATAAGTTCGACAATAAATATCCATTAGAAATATAAAAATATTTCCTACTTAATGGTATTTTATTTATAATTTTAATAAATTAATTAATTTAATTAATTTATGACACAATGGTGATGTTGTAATTACATTATTAATGAAAGAATCAAATAAATGGTATTATAAATATTAAAATAAATATAATTTCAGTTTTTTTATGACATTAAATAATTTTAGAGGTGAATATAACATGTTATAATTGATTCAATGTATCTTTTTTTATGTAATCAAGTGGTGATGACATTTAGAAAAACCAAAAACCAAATAATATTGACATTGACATAAACAAATTTTTAAAACATATTCTATATTGTAGGTTGATATAACATTCCGAAAAATATAAGGCTTGGACAACAGTCATAAATAATATTATATATTTCATTAATGCACCACTTGAGGTTCTCTTGGAATTTTAATATACGTTTATTAACCATATAGTGTAAGAATACTATAAGACACAGTAAAAGTTAAAATATTTAACTAAGAGTTAAATCTAAAAGATTGGTTAATATGTTGACCTATACCTATCTAAAATCTATTGGTTGCATTGATTTCGACCCATCCATACCTTATCCTATAAATAAGTCATTTTTTAGCCATTAGAAACCGAAAATTATTTTATTATAATATAATATTTTATACTTTTCCTAAAGTGACCTTGACCTCTCTAAAAATATTTTAATTCCCCTTCTATCAAAATCGCACCTCCAAAGCCATTTGGCTCAGCCTACCCCTGACCAAATATTCTTACAGCATCCCTCATATCATCCTATGGTCCTTAAAATGATCATAAAGCTAACCTATGGAGCCCTTTTGATCAACTCTAAATGGAACACCAAAAAAAGAGGTAATAATTTCACCACCCTCTTTTAAGTTCTTTTCATCTTCCACTTCCTCTTTAATTATTTTTTCTATATCAAAATAATAACACTACTTCCTCCTACATACTATGATGTAATTATAAATTTAGTACAACCATATTCACTGTTCTATCCAACCTCTAAATGAAAAATTCACCATACATGCATACGTACGGCTTACCGCCTCCACGACATGGTGTAGTTTGTTATTCAAACACTTATATATTTATATGGGTATAATAATGAGTATAACTGATGTAAATAAAAAAATTAACATGATAATTATACTTTATATATTATATACCATCCAATTACACATTATTTCATCATCAATATAATGATATTGTCGCTCGTGTGTACGTACGGATTACCGTCTCCAGGAGGCGATGAGATTCATTCCCACATTCGTCATTCAAAAATGATTGTAAAAATATATATTATTAATAAGTATATAATATATGACATAATAATTCAACAGGATATATATATATATATATGTACTTAGATATATATTATTCGCTTACTTCCGTTCAATACGATATGAAAACGGAAACATCGTTTATGCATACATACGACCTACCGTTTCCATAAACGGTGCCTTACATTTCATATATCTACCTATAATAAATCATTATATTATATATATATATATGATATATAAATCAAGGTTTATATTCTTTAATTATTTAAATCATGATCAAAATGATATGATCTACAATTACAAGTTAAAACAGGTAGGATAAAGAAAGTGATTATTACACAAATATTAATTTAGCATATAAATAATTATTAAATGGTTAGTATAAAGTCATAAATGAATCATGTATGATATATAAAATATGAATATTGTTATGGTATAATTAATAACATACTATAGTCATCATACATGAGGTTAAACGTATCCTCAACTAGAGAAATGAGCAAGGTAAGGGTTGATTTCAAAATTTCATTAATATCTGAGGGTGTTTTTAGGTAAGTATCTTCTAGAAAATATTTATTATCCATGTCCATGTTTCATAAAATTGTGTTAAAAGGGATTATTTTTAACGGACTTTTTACTAAAACATCATTTTAAATGTTTTAAATATTTATTCTTCTATACAATTCTCATTAATGTCCATGTTTTCAAAATGGTTTTAAGGATTTATTTAAATATACATGAATGTTTTAAAATGTTATTTACATTCAAATTTTCAAACTCTTATGTGAAACTTTAATTAGAACTTTATTTTAAATGAAATCCTTTATTTGACTTTTAAATGATTTCATGAAAAACATATATTTCTCTCAAAGATCATTACTGAACATTTTCATCAATGTCAACATCCTTTAGGGGAAATTATTCCTGATCGAGGTTGATTTATTATGATACAGATATTCCATATTTTATTGAAGGTTTTGTGATATGTTTGACTGTGGATGTATTATTTTTATACCATTCATGGTTTACGGAAAAATTATTGACATTTTCTTTGGTAGTTTAAATACGAATGCTTATGTTATGTTTAAAACTTTTCATGTGTGGAATGTATTAGACATAGTAAGTGATAGGAGTAGAACACTATATCTTCTCGTTGAATCGGTGGAAGTCATGAGAAAAACTAGTGTCTTAGCACATGGCCTTGACCAAATCGTATTGGTAGTCTCGACACAAGGCCTTGACAATGTGGTTTTGAAGCTTGGAATTATGCATTCCATAATTATGAAATTAGATATTGATATTACATGTGATTATTAAACTAGTAGAATATCCACGTGAATAAGTAAATGGAATTATTTGATTTATATTTTCCATATTATTCTTAATTTTATGTTTAAAAGGATTCTTTAATTTTATACATTGCCTTTAATATTAATGCTTATTTAAGAATTTTTTCACTATATTGATATCCTTATTGAGCATCTGATGTAACACCCCAGGTAAATAAAGAATCTGAAATTTTCATATTTATCCATATTTGTGAATAAAATATTATTATTACTTTAAAGGGGACGCTATGCTCGATGGCATACCCAATACGCAACAACGAGTTTCTTAGGACTCATACGTTGCACTCTAATAACAAAATAATATTATTTTAAATGGTAGTTAACGCCTACCTGTTGTAATGGCGGGAATGAACAGAACTAACTAAAAAATTATTATATATGTTTGTCAAATATTTTTTCTTTTTACAATAAATGTTAAAGGATTAAAAATGCGAATGAATCCAATTTTAAGCGTAAACATTCTAATATTCTTTAAAAGGTCGATTAACCGGCTTTTGATGGTGAACCTCTTTTAAATCCACTTTTTGACAATTTTATGTGTTATATATGACAAAATAAAATTCTTCTTTAGAATCAGGACATCAAAATTTACCTTGTGTAATTTATTTTGTATTTTTCCGATAAAGTTCATTTTTTTAATGAATAGTGAAAATGTTGTATTTTAATTAAAAACCTCTTTTTAATCTAATTTATTTATATGATTATATTACAATTTGAATTGTTTTTAAAGTGAATTTATAATATATTTTTACCATTTAATCCAATAGTTTCCATTGGAATTAATTTCACTTTGAAATTAGACATAAACTAGTGTCAATCTTTTAATAGATATTGTTTTTTAAAAACACGCTATTTGTTTTGACAGCAGGAATTAATAATTAAATTAATTAATGCAACTTATATGTTTTTAATTTTGTAAAACAGAAATCATTTTTTAATTCGGAATATCAAATATAGCTTAGGGTGAATTTTTGGTATTTTTCGGAAAAACTTCAATTTTTGATGAATAGTGAAACCACTCGGTGGTAGTTTAAAAACTAATTTTTCTTTTAAATGAAACTTCACCACTTCTATGATTTGAATTTAAAAAATCCGACATACATGGTTGTCATTAGAATATAAAATGTGGTTCAATGGGGTTAAAATAATTTTTCGGCGAATAGTAACTTTTAAGTTTTTAATCGCGATTAGAGTTAATTAGTGTAATTTAAGGTAAAAATAATGTTTTAATAATATTAAATGACCTATACACATGTCCTACACTCATTGGATGTGTCATGGAAGACCAAGACAATCCATGGGTCAACTTGGGGACCCCATGGAGCCACTTTGGTTGGAAAATGGCATAAATAATATTTCATTTAAAGTTAAAATAAAAATTTCACAAGCATGAGTTATTTTACGAAAACAATTTTTAAATGGGGTTATATAAGTCATATTTTTGACTATAAATATTCATCAGAAATATGAAACCATTTCCTACATCATGATATTTTTTGTATCATTTTTAGTCATTAAATAAATCTAATTATTTATGACATCATTATTATGAAATGATTACCTCATTAATAAAGGATTTAAATAAAATGAAAATATAATGTTAAAACTATAACATAAACATGTCAAAAACCAATTGGATGAGTATATTTCTAACAATTACCACCTTATCCTCGAAATAAATCAATTTGTGGCCTTTAAAATCCAAATCTCATTTGAAAATAAAGTAACATTTTGTAACTTTCCAAGAGTGCCCCTCCTCTCCTTTTATAAAAGGCCCCAACTCTACCACCTCACCCACACCTCTCAAGCCTTTGGCTCGGCCAACCCCTGCTCAATATGTCTCTACACATACCTATCTTACTTCTAGAGGCCTCACTTTGTGAAGAAGTCTTCCCGAGGAAGCCTTTGAGCTCAAATCAAAGAGAGATACCTGATTTTAAGGTAATGTCTTCACTTGTGTTCTTTTGTTTTATTTTGCTTCTCCAACCCCCTAAACTCTTTTTATCCATTTATGTTGTAACAACTACAGTATATTCAGTATACTAGTATGTTGTTATAATAAGTATTAGAGCTACACTTACACACAACTACATCTAATGGTTAAAAAACATAATGTTTCTGTGGATGGTGAATTTCTGCCTCACGAAACGTTGATTGTTCAATATTCTTTTAACACCCTCAAAGGTGGACATTAATATGTCACTATATTTAAATGTGATATATAATATGTTTATGTTTTAATTAATCCTATGTATTTTTCATTTATGGCATACCGTTATGGTTTCCATTATGGTTAAACGTGATATCTTCATTTTAGAAAGTGTGGACTACCACCCCCTCCAAGTGATTTGATTCGTTCATACCATATGTGGTACATATAAAGGATAGATTTAGTGATATTATATATGATAACATAATTAAATTATAATACTATTATGTATCATTATTTTTTAATTCCATTAAATAAGAAATTGAAATGGAAGTAGCGTTCATACATACGTACGGTTTACCGTCTCCATGAATGGTGCATTTCATTTCTTACCTTGAAATGTTATGTAATATTATAAATTCATGTATATAATGGATATATATGATATATATGATATCTAAATAATGAATATAATTCTGTATATAATATATATTTTACCACATGAATAACTTGTAATTATAAAGAGTTTATTTTGGAATCAAGTAGCAATGATCTACAAAAAGACAATTATTAACTTAAATAATTACATAGTGTTCATAGAATGGTAGTAAGTGATATAAAAGGAATAATTAACTTGAAAAAGGTTCTTAAGCAAGTACAAATTAACTCAAGTTTATTATTTAGGAGTTTAAAGAATGATCGAGTCAAGTCGGACTTGAGGTAAGGGAACATACCCCTCTCTTTCTTTTTAAGTACACTCTTTTATGTCATTCCTTTTAAGCTCATCTTTCTTATGATTGGGATTTTATTTTATATTAATCTTGCTATAAATTTTATTTTATTATTATGGGAGACCCTATTTTATCTCATCAATCCATTTTTGGATGTTTTAAGTGTCGTCATTCAACTGCCGAGTTTTTGTAAGGGATTTTTCATCTCACTTTTATTCTCGAGAGATTTATGCTACTTTTACAACCATTTCCTTTTATTTCTATATGTACTACCCATTATTCTACACTTTGTGTAATATAATATCTTTTATTCGTATTTACATCAATTTTTTATTGTCCTTCTTTCATGGGGTTTATGTTTCGAAAGATACCCACGTCATTAAGGGAACTTTTCACCATCCTCTTTTTAAAAGACTTATTTTGTTGGGACATTTAATTTACATATTGTAATGTTGGTATATGTTCTTCTATATCCTTATTGATGTTAATTTTATGTCCATGTGATGAGATACCCTTTTTATCTCTCATTAACACATTTTATGAAGTTTGAAGTGACGCCGTTAGGCAGTCGAATTTTTGCAAGGGAACTTCATAACCAAATTTTGATTCTTTGGGATAAACCTGTACTCCTTGAATATGTGGTTCTATGAATATGTGTGAATGACCTCTGATTGTTTTACACTAAATATCCACATATATTAGGTGTATTCGTTTTTCACACATAATTATGTAATTGATTTATCCTTAATCCAAGGATACCGTCTTTGTATGAGACTTCGTCTCAATCTCAATTCATTGAGGCATATTTTGTTTTATACACAACATTCTTTTATACGGTGTATAGACCCCTTTGACTTTTAAGTTTATCCAAATCGAATTTTTTTATACAAATAATTTTACTAAATGACAAAAGGGAATTTTTTTGTCGTACGAATGCAACGACAACGACTTCTCCACTGCCGTGTCCATTATTTGAGTTCCGGCTTCCTCTACAAGCCATAACTTTTTTTAAATGAAAAATAAATACCATGTTTTTATTTTGGTATTGAAAATGGTTTTCATAATTTTTTTATATCAATGCGTTGTATTGATATCTTTTTATTGAAAAGTGGAAATTTTATTTTTCCATTATGCATGTTTCATGTGATACGATTATGTTATGGTTCTTGGGCATTATTATGAAGATGGGTGGTTCCTTGATAAACTAAGGGTGGGTGAGCCCGATATAGCTCTCCAATGCATTGGGTAACGCGAAGGAGTTAAAAGTTATGGTTTATTCGAAAAGATTTATGGAATATACTGTGATGGGTATTCCAAACGTAACCAAGAGGGTTACTCCCTACGTAAGAATGATATGAATGCCTCAAGTTACCTTTATTCCTTATGATCTCTAGGATTTATTCATGATTTGATGAGGTATGTTAAAATGATTATGTTTTATGAGTAAAGTATGATTTCATACATGGACTAATGTTTTCTTTTCATACTTTTATATCACTTACTGAGCTTTTTATGCTCATCCCAGGTTTTTGAAATGTTTTTCACAGTTCTAGGGAAAGGTGCATGTTATGCTGATAGTGTCAAGGAAGTTTCAAGAAAGAATCCATGTTTTATTTTAAATATGTTTCCGTTGATGGGGATAATGAATACTATCTTTTATGTAACCACTTTGTTTAAATGTGGAATGTAATTCATGATTTATGATCTAATTATCTTAAACTATAAATCTGAAATGATCATCAATGTGGATAATTCATGTAATTCAATATTAAGAAAGGTTTAATGTCGGGGCCTTATAGTTGGTTTCAGAGGTTGGTTTAGATAACTTTATAGGTTAGAGTGTTGTTTAAGAAAAAGTGACAAGTTGTGTATAACCACAATGGTTAGTATATTAGATGGAGTCATCATTTTTTTCGAAATTTAGAATGAGTTTGAGATAACTTGGATAAGTATATCTTGGTGTTTATCTTCCTCTTTTTTATTTGATGATTTTACCGATATACTCAAACTGACCTTTTTGGTTTTAGTAAATGGCTGGAACTTGCATGCACCAAAGTAACAGTGGATTTGAAGAACAATGTGAATGTTTTATGAAAAAACAACTGAATGATATGGGAGCTGCAATGAGTACTCTTGTGGTTATCCTCAACAAAATATATGGGGTCATGATTGACCACCTGAACCTTAGTGGTTTTTATAAGGAATCGTATATGCGAGAAACAAATCCCTACAGAAGTTCAGATAATAATCATAAAGGTAAGTTTGTTCAAAAACCTATGTGTCAAATATGCGGAAAGAAACACATAGGAAAATGTTTCAAAGGGATAGAAAGATGTTATAGATGTGGAAATGAAGGTCATAAAGCAAGAACCTACCATATAAAAAGGAAGCATCTAGTTGATTCTAGGAAAGGGAAAGAAGTTCTTTTTGAAGAATCAATTGAATGTTTTAAATGTGGTGTGCATGGTCATTATGAAAATACATGTCCTACGATGATGTTTTGGGAATGGGGTCACCAAGATCGTACAAATATTCATTTACCAATACCTAATGCCATTCCGATTGAGGATGAAGAAACTGATAATGAATAATGAAAGTTAGGGATTATTTCTTAACATATGTCTTCCTATTATTGGAATATTAGGATATTATTCATGATTTATTTTGTAGGAAATAATTATTTCAGAATAAGTTGAAAAGTAATGGCTAATGGATCATGAAGAATGTTGAATGAGTAAGAAGACATCATATAAGGGATTCAAGAGTTATGGTTTGTAACACCCCAAGCTTCTACGGTACGTTTCCCTTTGAATAATGCGATAGCGTGTGTTGTACGCAACCTCGAGTTCTAACACACACCACAACTAATTAAGCTAGCCGTTGTGAATAGTAATACCTACTTTTTGAAATCATATATATTCTATATTTAAAAATGGACTTCATTTTTGGATTCGGAATATCAAAATTAGCCTAGGGTGAAATTTTGGTACATTTCGGATAACTTTCATATTTTGATGAATAGTGAAAATTACTAAATTTTAATTAAAAACAACTTTTTTAATCAAAATAATTAATAGTGATAAATTGTGAATCTGAGTGGTTTTAAAGTATATTTAGAATATATTTTTACCATTTAATATAATCTTGGTCATTGGACATAATTTTACAATTAAACCGAACATAAACAAGTGTCAATCTTTTGATAGTTATTATCTCTTAAAAACACGCTTTTTGTTTTGACAGCGGGAATTAATTTTAAATTAATTTCTGCCACTTCTGTGTTTTGAATTTAGAAAAATGGATTCCATATTTGGAATCAGGATGTCCAAATTATGTAAATAGGTAACTTTTATTTTTAGACATTTTGAATAATTACTGCGGTAAATATTTTATTTACCATGGTTAAAGGGTAAATCCGGTAAATAAGGGTTAAAAAAATAATATTATAATAATACAAAATTACCCTAAAACGTGTCCTAACCTTATTGGTGGACACATACCCGACCATGAGCATCCTTGGGTCAATTTGGGGACCCCTTGGAGCCACTTGTATGTGGTAGGGACACTTTATATTAATAAAGTTAAAATAAAAATAAAAATGGCATAAGCTTACACCTTTTAGAAGAACAATTTTTACATAGGGTTATACATGTTTTATTTTAGATCATAAATATTCACTAAACAGCTAAAAAGATTTCCTACATAATGATATTTGATTTATAATTTTTAGACATTAAATAATTTATTTTATATATGACACAATGATGATGCAGTAATTACTATAATAGTGAAAAATTAAAATAATTGATATTATAAATACCCAAATAAATATAATATGAAACTTTTAATGAATTAAACTAATTTTCTAGGATAATATGATATATTAGGAGTGATTTAATTGACTTTGTTCGAAGTAATAAATCTGTTATGAGTTTCACAAAAATCAACTATTGAATAGTGTCAAAATTGACATAAAAGAGTTCTTAAAACAAATATTATATTATTAATTGATATTAAATTTTTAAAAATCTAAGGTTCGGCCAAGAGACTTATATAATGATAGTATCATCATTAATGGACCACTTGGGGGTCGCTTGTATGTATATGGTAAGTCTATTAACCATATTATATAAAAATACAAAGAGACATTGTAAAAGTGAAACTAATTAACTTAGAGTTAATACTTAAAGATAAGGTTAATATAAGTACCCAAACCTGTCTAAATTCTATTGGTTGAGTTGTTTTCGACCTATCCCCACCTTAACCTTTGAATAGTCAATTTTGGAGCCATTATAAACCGAATATGAATTTATTATAAATTAATATTTCTAGCTTTTCCAAAGGTGCCCCTCACCCCTCTTATAAAAAGGCACTCCTCCTTCTCATTTCATCACACCTCTAAAGCCTTTTGGTTCGGCCAAACTCTGCCCAAATACTCTCCCAACATCCCTCAATACAACCTAGAGGCCTTAGTTTGATCAGAAAGCCAACCTAAGGATCCCTTTTGATCAAATCAAAAGGAAGAACCCGAAGAAGTGGTAATGATTTCACCACCCTTTTCTAAGTTCATTTCTTCTTCCACTTCTTCTTACTTTGTTCTTACCATTCTAAAATAATAACTCCAGTATCTCACATATACTGTGATGTTATTATAAATATGGTACAACCATATTCATTATCCTATCCACCCTTTGAATAACATGTCACCATACGTGCGTACGTACGGCTTACCGTCTCCACGTCGTGGTGTAATTGTTATTCAATATAATATTATTTGGATGGGTATAATAATGATGTGTAACTCATGTAAATAATAAATCTAACATGTTAATGATTCTTTACATATGATATACCATCCATTTATATATTATTTTAATATCAAAAGAATGATATTGTCGCTCGTGCGTACGTACGGACTACCGTCTCCACGAACGCGATGAGATTCATTCTCCATCGTATCCATTCAAGTATAATTTGATGATTTAAAAAATGATGTTTAAGGACTTGATATCATTCTGGATATGAATAATATACAACCTATCCTTTACATACATGTCTTACGTAACAAAACATACAAAAGAAAACAAGTAAGTTAACACCCGAAACAACGATAATACTAAGATATTATTATCAAATCAATATTAAAAGATCATATATGATATCATATTAATGTATATGATTCTTGTATAATTTAATAACAATTATTTCACCATTATACAGGAGGTTAACCTACCACAACCAAGGAAAAGTACAAGGTAAGGGTTATTTCACAATCTCTTCATTATCTGAGGTTGTATTATACGTAATAATCTACTGGGATCTCTTTATCATCCACATCCATGTTTCTTCGAAATGTATTTCAAAACATTTTTACTATTTACAAGAATATGGGTTAAAGTCATTTATACCCTTGTTTGACTTTTTATAAGAGGTTTATAAAGGAATCTTTCCGTCGTTTTCAAAACAAGGTCCTTTTTAACCTTTTCGACAGAATTGAGGTAAGAATGTTTTTTTTAACTTATACGGCGGGTGCGGTTATTTTCCGCCATTATAAAATCGTCGAAGCTTCCCATACAAGCTTATAAGAATATTTTCAAAGAAAATGTTTTATTTTATATGGACCTTAAATGATTTCAAAATAAAAGGAGATATTTCTTTTAAAAGAATTTTGATTTCATCTATGTCAACATCCTTTGATGGATTTTAAGATTATTTGAAGTTGATTTATTATGATACAAAACTTCTATATTGTATTGAAGGTTTTGTGATATGTTTGACTGTGGATGTGCTATTTTTATACCATTCATAGTTTATTGTGAAAGTATTGAAATTTCGTATGCTAGTTTTAATACGAATGTTTATGTTATGTTTAAACCTTTTCATATGGGAATGCATTGGACTTAATAAGTGACGGGTGGAGCCCGCTATAGCTCCTCGATGCATCGGTAGGTCTCATGAGACAAACTAGTGTCTTGGAACAAGGCCTTGACAAAATCTTATTTGTAGTCTTGGCACGAGGCCTTGGCTATGTGGTTATGATAGTCTGGCATTATGCATTCCAACATTATGAAAGTGGTTATTGATATTGCATGTGATTATTCGATTAGTAGAATATCCATGTGAACAAGTAAATGGCATTATTTCATTTTACTTTTTCCATACTATGTTGAAGTTCAATTTTAAAAGGATTTTGTTTTAGTAATTCATTGCCTTAAATGTTTATGCTTATTTTGAATGTTCCGCTATATTGTTATCCTTACTGGGCATTTGAGCTCACCCCTTTTCTATGTTTTATTTTTCCCAGGTAGTGAAGAAGTAATTTATGAATGACTTGCAGGGATATTATGAGGGGTTAATAGTGTGGATATGAAGACTTTGTTGTTGTAGTAGTTTTTCACTTTGAAATGTAATGTAAAACTTTATGATTATATCTAGTGTTTCCAAGGCTACTAAACCAATCGGTCTTTCGGGATTTGATCTTTCTTGTGATCATGCCAATGTTATGTAATAATGCACCGACTCTGGGTAACTGGGGTCGGGGCGTTACAGTTGGTACCAGAGGAAGTTTAGTACAAACCTTGGAAGCTAGATTTAGATAAACTCTGATTAGAGCACGTAGACCTAAGATGAACTTTGAGGATTAGTATAGAAGAACTTCCTAGAATTTTGGTATTGTAGAGATTTTGTGAGTTTTTCGAGCAATACATCCCTGTCTGGATACGAGCAGGTAGAGGCGGCTCTGGCACAGATGTACCTAGGGGTAAAACCCGAAAACACCGCTTTGAGCTAGACTCGAACGGGAACTGGTGCACGACAACGGGCCTTGCTGCACTCTTGGTTACGACACTCCCGGGGGATATGCTTAGGATAACTCTCACTATCTTTACAAATCATTATGAAGGGTTTATGAGTATATACTTCCTCAAAGAAAACATTTTTATGATTATGGATTATATCCATAAATAGTTCAATTTATGTTAAGTGTTTTATAAGTATGGGATTATGTATTTTGATGCATAAACTGATCTAGTTTATGCCATTTTTTTAGAAATGGCGCCTAGTGGAAGAAATGGAAACCATATCAATGCACGCACTCCATGTAGGGATTGCCCTCCTGCTCAAGATAATTATAGTGGGGCTGGTGATGCAACTGGTGCCGATCAGCTAATCACCATACTGGGACAACTTACTCAGGTTATGAATAATAACCTTACCCGTATGGAGCACCCTGATCCGCAG
This sequence comes from Viscum album, assembly GCA_963277665.1. NCBI lineage: Eukaryota > Viridiplantae > Streptophyta > Magnoliopsida > Santalales > Viscaceae > Viscum > Viscum album. Next base: position 1,724,814,574 of record OY728119.1, on the reverse strand, counting down.
CGTGGAGGATCAATGTTAGATCGATTCATGAGGCAACAACCACCAACGTTCAATGGGAATACAAATCCCTTAGTATCTGAGCAATGGATATTTTCCCTAGAGAAAATATTTCAAGCTTTGGGGAGCAGTGAAAGGGAAAAAGTTATCATGGCAGTTTACCGCCTCACTGGAGATGCTGATCAATGGTGGTCATTGATTCAGAACATGAAGGAAGATGATGAAGTATCAAATATGGAATGGAGGGAGTTCAAAGATCTGTTTTTAGAAAAATACTTCCCTCGCGACCATCGAGCAGATATGGAAAGGCAATTTCTGAGTCTGAGACAGAAGGAGGATGAGAATGTCACAAAGTATGAGGCTAACTTTACAAGGTTAGCGAGGTATGCTGGAGATTATATTCGCAACCCAAGAAGTAATATTGATCGTTTCTTTGATGGGTTAAAACCATTTCTCCGTCGAGCGTTAGTCTCACAATCCTTTTCATCGTACGAAGAGATTGTCTCATGTGCTATCAAGACCGAAAAGGAATTCTCTAAGTCTTATGACTTTAAAGCAAAGCAAGAGAAGAAGAGACCTGCTGATCAATCTGGGAATGGAAATAAGGGGAAGAAGGGAAAGGTTGAATATCCATCTTGTGGTAAATGCGGGAAGAAACATCCTGGTACTTGCTTGAAGGGAATGGGAGTCTGTTACAAGTGTGGTGAAAAAGGCCACCAAGCTCATGATTGCAAGGGGAAGAAGGAAGCTACCAATGTTCAGTGCTATAATTGCAGGGAGATGGGGCATTATGAAAATTCATTTCCTAAGCGTCAGGAGAACTTACCTCAGAAAAGGCCAAGGGATCAAGGCCAGGCTTATGCTATCACTACTGCTGAGGTAGAAGCTCCGAAAGACGTGGTGGCAGGTAATTTAATGGTTTCCTCAAGTTTAGCAAATGCATTATTTGATTCTGGATCATCGCATTGTTTCATATCTTCCCAGTTTGCTAAGAAAATTAGATATTTCCAATTTGATTTAATAAGGGAGTTGTCAGTTAAAACTCCTAAGGGAAGTATCGTTGCAACAACGTTTTGTGAATCAGTCCCCATTAGAGCACATAAATTTTCTTTATCTGCTGATTTCATCGTCATACCTATGATTGAGTTTGATATAATCCTCGGTATGGACTGGATTTCGGACTATGATGCGAAGATTTATTGTAAGAAGAAAGAGGTTACGATTCTTGATGATAATGAGAAGGAGCACCTTATTTTTAGAGCAGAATCGTCACCACCTAATTCTTATTTAGATCCACCCCCAGTAGCTCAACTTAATTCAATTATTGGGGAGGAAGAGAATGAAATAACTGTCGGTGAGGAAAGGAATGTTCAAATAGAGGATGTACCTGTTGTGAAAGAATTTGTAGATGTATTTCCGGAAGATTTACCTGGACATCCTCCAGAACGAGAAGTTGAGTTTTCTATTGATTTGATTCCTGGATCAAGGCCTATATCGAAGACCCCTTATAGAATGGCCACTGTAAAGCTAGTCGAACTAAAGAAACAACTAGAGGAATTGAGTAATAAGGGATTTATTCGCCCTAGTGTTTCTCCATGGGGAGCCCCTGTTCTTTTTGTTAAAAAGAAAGATGGATCTATGAGGTTATGTATTGACTACAGGGAGATCAATGCTATAACGATAAAGAACAAGTATCCCCTACCTCGTATTGATGATTTATTTGACCAACTGCATGGAGCTCAATACTTTTCAAAGATTGACCTTCGATCTGGATACCATCAGTTGTGTGTGAAGAAGGAAGACATTCCGAAGACAGCATTTCGAACCAGGTACGGGCATTACGAGTTTACTGTAATGCCGTTTGGATTGACTAATGCACCCTCTGTATTCATGGATCTGATGAATAGAGTTTTCAAGGAGTATCTCGATGAATTTGTGGTGGTATTTATTGATGATATTCTGGTATACTCTAAAACCTACGAAGATCATGAAAATCACTTGCGCGTTATCTTGAAGACTCTGAGGAGGCATGAATTATATGGGAAGTTTAGCAAGTGTGAATTCTGGCTTCAGGAGATTTCTTTTCTTGGCCATATTGTCTCTAAAGATGGAATCTCTGTTGATCCTTCTAAGACCAAGGCAATCCAAGAATGGCCAGCACCTACGAGTATAACTGAGGTACGTAGTTTTATTGGCTTGGCAGGTTATTATCGACGTTTCGCCCAGAATTTTGCCCGATTGGCTAACCCATTAACGAAGCTCACTCGTAAAGGGGTTAAATTTGTTTGGACAAAAGAGTGTGAAGAATGTTTCGAAGAACTGAAGAGAAGATTAGTCAATGCTCCTATATTGACTCTACCATCGGGGAATGATGGGTTCGTTATTTATAGTGATGCATCAAAGAAGGGACTTGGCTATGTCCTTATGCAGAATGATAGAGTTATTGCCTATGCATCACGACAGTTGAAAATTCATGAACAAAACTATCCTACTCATGATCTTGAGTTAGCAGCTGTGATCTTTGCTTTGAAGATATGGAGGCACTACCTCTATGGGGAAAAATGTGATATTTATACTGATCACAAGAGTTTGAAGTATATTTTCTCACAAAAAGAACTCAACATGAGGCAAAGGAGATGGCTTGAATTACTCAAGGATTATGATTGTACGATACACTACCACCCGGGGAAAGCAAACAAGGTGGCAGATGCTTTGAGCAGAAAAGGCCATGGAGTTTTGAACATGATGAGAATTGAAAGGGATCCAATTTTCATGGATCTAGTGAAGATGGACATGGGAATAACCAGGGAAGGTGAAACATCAATGCTTTTTCAAATGGTTGCCAAACCATCTTTACTAGAAAGGATTAAGAGTTCTCAGACCGATGATAAAGAATTTCAGAAGAAGATTAAAGCTGTGAATGATGGGAGATTGAGAGACTTTGCGTATGAAGGTGGAATTTTGAAATTCGGGAAGAGACTTTGGGTTCCCAATATACCTGATCTAAAAAGGGAATTGCTGGATGATGCTCATAGTTCCAATTTCTCTATACACCCTGGGAGCACCAAAATGTATAGAGATTTGAAATAACATTTTTGGTGGGACAATATGAAGAGGGAGATTGCTGATTTTGTGTCAAGATGTATGGTTTGTCAACAAGTGAAAGCTGGAAGGCGACAGCCTGGAGGAGTCATGCAACCTCTTCCCATACCGGAGTGGAAATGGGACAATATTACGATGGACTTTGTCATGGGGCTACCAAAGACTCCTAGAAGGAATGATGCAATATGGGTTATTGTTGACCGTCTTACCAAGTCAGCACATTTTCTTGCTATAAGAGAAGATCTACCCCTGGAACGTCTAGCAAGACTATATATTAATGAAGTTGTGAGACTTCATGGAGTACCCTTATCAATTGTTTCTGATCGTGATCCCCGTTTTACTTCAAGATTCTGGAAAAGTCTTCAGAAATCCCTGGATACTGAACTTTATTTGAGCACTGCTTACCACCCTCAGACAGACGGACAATCAGAACGGACTATTCAAACCTTAGAAGACATGTTGAGATCTTGCTCACTTGACTTTCAGGGTATGTGGGATCAATATTTACCTCTGGTAGAATTTTTCTATAACAATAGCTTCCATTCGAGTATTCAGATGTCACCATATGAAGCGTTATATGGAAAGAGATGTCGTACACCAACCTGTTGGGATGATGTTGGTGAAAGAAATCTTGTTGGCCCAGAACTGGTGGAGGAAACGGTGGAAAAGGTGAAAGTAATCCAAAATCACATTAAAGAAGCTCAAAGTAGGCAGAAGAGCTATGCCGATAATCGAAGGAAGGATTTGGAATTTCAAGTCGGTGATCATGTTTTCCTGAAGGTATCTCCATGGAAGGGAGTCATACGTTTTGGTAAGAAAGGTAAATTGAGTCCCAGGTACATCGGACCTTTCGAAATTCTAGAACGAATTGGGGCTGTAGCTTACCGATTGGCAATGCCGCCAAGTCTCTCCAAAGTTCACGATGTGTTCCACGTATCTCTGTTGAGAAAATACATGCCTGACCCAACGCATGTACTCACCTATGAGGAATTAGAACTGGAACCCGATCTTTCCTATTGTGAAGAGCCCGTCAGGATTCTTGATACAAGAGAACAAGTACTGAGAAACCGGACGACGCGTCTGGTAAAAGTTTTGTGGAGAAATCATAAGATGGAAGAGGCAACGTGGGAACCCGAGGAACTTATGATGAAGAACCACCCGAGTCTTTTTATGCAGTAATACCCTAGAAATTGCGAGGACGCAATTATTTGAAGGAGGGGAGAATGTAACACCCCAAGCTTCTACGGTACGTTTCCCTTTGAATAATGCGATAGCGTGTGTTGTACGCAACCTCGAGTTCTAACACACACCACAACTAATTAAACTAGCCGTTGTGAATAGTAATACCTACTTTTTGAAATCATATATATTCTATATTTCAAAATGGACTTCATTTTTGGATTCGGAATATCAAAATTAGCCTAGGGTGAAATTTTGGTACATTTCGGATAACTTTCATATTTTGATGAATAGTGAAAATTACTAAATTTTAATTAAAAACAACTTTTTTAATCAAAATAATTAATAGTGATAAATTGTGAATCTGAGTGGTTTTAAAGTATATTTAGAATATATTTTTACCATTTAATATAATCTTGGTCATTGGACATAATTTTACAATTAAACCGAACATAAACAAGTGTCAATCTTTTGATAGTTATTATCTCTTAAAAACACGCTTTTTGTTTTGACAGCGGGAATTAATTTTAAATTAATTTCTGCCACTTCTGTGTTTTGAATTTAGAAAAATGGATTCCATATTTGGAATCAGGATGTCCAAATTATGTAAATAGGTAACTTTTATTTTTAGACATTTTGAATAATTACTGCGGTAAATATTTTATTTACCATGGTTAAAGGGTAAATCCGGTAAATAAGGGTTAAAAAAATAATATTATAATAATACAAAATTACCCTAAAACGTGTCCTAACCTTATTGGTGGACACATACCCGACCATGAGCATCCTTGGGTCAATTTGGGGACCCCTTGGAGCCACTTGTATGTGGTAGGGACACTTTATATTAATAAAGTTAAAATAAAAATAAAAATGGCATAAGCTTACACCTTTTAGAAGAACAATTTTTACATAGGGTTATACATGTTTTATTTTAGATCATAAATATTCACTAGAAATCTAAAAAGATTTCCTACATAATGATATTTTATTTATAATTTTTAGACATTAAATAATTTATTTTATATATGACACAATGATGATGCAGTAATTACTATAATAGTGAAAAATTAAAATAATTGATATTATAAATACCCAAATAAATATAATATGAAACATTTAATGAATTAAACTAATTTTATAGGATAATATGATATATTAGGAGTGATTTAATTGACTTTGTTCGAAGTAATCAATCTGTTATGAGTTTCACAAAAATCAACTATTGAATAGTGTCAAAATTGACATAAAAGAGTTCTTAAAACAAATATTATATTATTAATTGATATTAAATTTTTAAAAATCTAAGGTTCGGCCAAGAGACTTATATAATGATATTATCATCATTAATGGACCACTTGGGGGTCGCTTGTATGTATATGGTAAGTCTATTAACCATATTATATAAAAATAAAAAGAGACATTGTAAAAGTGAAACTAATTAACTTAGAGTTAATACTTAAAGATAAGGTTAATATAAGTACCCAAACCTGTCTAAATTCTATTGGTTGAGTTGTTTTCGACCTATCCCCACCTTAACCTTTGAATAGTCAATTTTGGAGCCATTATAACCCGAATATGAATTTATTATAAATTAATATTTCTAGCTTTTCCAAAGGTGCCCCTCACCCCTCTTATAAAAAGGCACTCCTCCTTCTCATTTCTTCACACCTCTAAAGCCTTTTGGTACGGCCAAACTCTGCCCAAATACTCTCCCAACATCCCTCAATACAACCTAGAGGCCTTAGTTTGATCAGAAAGCCAACCTAAGGATCCCTTTAGATCAAATCAAAAGGAAGAACCCGAAGAAGAGGTAATGATTTCACCACCCTTTTCTAAGTTCGTTTCTTCTTCCACTTCTTCTTCCTTTGTTCTTACCATTCTAAAATAATAACTCCAGTATCTCACATATACTGTGATGTTATTATAAATATGGTACAACCATATTCATTATCCTATCCACCCTTTGAATAACATGTCACCATACGTGCGTACGTACGGCTTACCGTCTCCACGTCGTGGTGTAATTGTTATTCAATATAATATTATTTGGATGGGTATAATAATGATGTGTAACTCATGTAAATAATAAATCTAACATGTTAATGATTATTTATATATGATATACCATCCATTTATATATTATTTTAATATCAAAAGAATGATATTGTCGCTCGTGCGTACGTACGGACTACCGTCTCCACGAACGCGATGAGATTCATTCTCCATCGTATCCATTCAAGTATAATTTGATGATTTAAAAAATGATGTTTAAGGACTTGATATCATTCTGGATATGAATAATATACAACCTATCCTTTACATACATGTCTTACGTAACAAAACATACAAAAGAAAACAAGTAAGTTAACACCCGAAACAACGATAATACTAAGATATTATTATCAAATCAATATTAAAAGATCATATATGATATCATATTAATGTATATGATTCTTGTATAATTTAATAACAATTATTTCACCATTATACAGGAGGTTAACCTACCACAACCAAGGAAAAGTACAAGGTAAGGGTTATTTCACAATCTCTTCATTATCCGAGGTTGTATTATACGTAATAATCTACTGGGATCTCTTTATCATCCACATCCATGTTTCTTCGAAATGTATTTCAAAACATTTTTACTATTTACAAGAATATGGGTTAAAGTCATTTATACCCTTGTTTGACTTTTTATAAGAGGTTTATAAAGGAATCTTTCCGTCGTTTTCAAAACAAGGTCCTTTTTAACCTTTTCGACAGAATTGAGGTAAGAATGTTTTTTTTAACTTATACGGCGGGTGCGGTTATTTTCCGCCGTTATAAAATCGTCGAAGCTTCCCATACAAGCTTATAAGAATATTTTCAAAGAAAATGTTTTATTTTATATGGATCTTAAATGATTTCAAAATAAAAGGAGATATTTCTTTTAAAAGAATTTTGATTTCATCTATGTCAACATCCTTTGATGGATTTTAAGATTATTTGAAGTTGATTTATTATGATACAAAACTTCTATATTGTATTGAAGGTTTTGTGATATGTTTGACTGTGGATGTGCTATTTTTATACCATTCATAGTTTATTGTGAAAGTATTGACATTTCGTATGCTAGTTTTAATACGAATGTTTATGTTATGTTTAAACCTTTTCATATGGGAATGCATTGGACTTAATAAGTGACGGGTGGAGCCCGCTATAGCTCCTCGATGCATCGGTAGGTCTCATGAGACAAACTAGTGTCTTGGCACAAGGCCTTGACAAAATCTTATTTGTAGTCTTGGCACGAGGCCTTGGCTATGTGGTTATGATAGTCTGGCATTATGCATTCCAACATTATGAAAGTGGTTATTGATATTGCATGTGATTATTCGATTAGTAGAATATCCATGTGAACAAGTAAATGGCATTATTTCATTTTACTTTTGCCATACTATGTTGAAGTTCAATTTTAAAAGGCTTTTGTTTTAGTAATTCATTGCCTTAAATGTTTATGCTTATTTTGAATGTTCCGCTATATTGTTATCCTTACTGGGCATTTGAGCTCACCCCTTTTCTATGTTTTATTTTTCCCAGGTAGTGAAGAAGTAATTTATGAATGACTTGCAGGGATATTATGAGGGGTTAATAGTGTGGATATGAAGACTTTGTTGTTGTAGTAGTTTTTCACTTTGAAATGTAATGTAAAACTTTATGATTATATCTAGTGTTTCCAAGGCTACTAAACCAATCGGTCTTTCAGGATTTGATCTTTCTATGGTTTCTATTTCCCATTATGGAATGAAGTATATTATGACTGACCTGTAGGGATAGTATAATCGATATGAATGTGGTCAGTGGAGACAATGTTGTTCTTGTTTTTCATTTTATAATTTAATGTAACGTTCATGGATGTAATCTATTTTCCAAGACTTCTAAACATATCGTTCCTTCGGGAGTTTATTTTTTGTAATAATGACAATGTATTAACATAATGCATCGACTCTGGGTAACTAGGGTCGGAGCATTACATATAATGATTCATCTGAAATATTATAGGATAAATATACTATAGGAATTCTATTTATAAAGCGGTTACATATGATAATTTTAAAAACCACAGAGGAATTCATCCTTTTCTATATTTTTGCACAAGTTAATTTTAATTAGACATCATTTTAAGGACTCCAATGGTGAGAAACAATGGTTAATATTATTTAATGGAAATCAAATTATAAATAAATCTATGTTTGAGAGTTTATATTCACTTATAGTTGAAATATATATAGATGATATAATTATTTCTATGTAAGATATGCATATCTTTTTCAGGGTACTATTATTGTAAAATAGTGGATAATATAGGCCTTTGAGAATTATTTTTAAGAGTATCAAATAATTATTATTGAACTTGGAGTTACTTTGAGTTTGAATTTTCATCAGATGGAAACAATTATTTATGTAGATGAATTAAAGTATAAAAGTATTAGAAATCATGATACATATTATTTAAAACATATTGAGTTCATTTTTACATTCAATGATGATGGGTTTACATCATGTATTACAATAAATCATTGACCAGTGTACCAAATAGTAATGATTATAATGGTAGTTTTCATTTTTTAAGATGTTAAATTATTCTTGAAAATGATTTGGACCAGATAACCAGGTAATGATGATTTAATTATGTTTAAAAATCATCTTTAGTGATTCATTTTCATAATAATTATGTTGAGATGAGTATGGTGTTATTCCAGAATTTAGAATATATAATGATATCTGAGTATGAGGTTGATTCCATTGATAATAGATCTTCTGACTTCAATTATAGAAGACAAATTAATCAGTTGTATCAATGATGAAAATAATTCCATATATGAATTAATTATCTTATTTTGAATGACATTGATTGTATAATTTATATGGATAATGATAGGGCAACATGGTGATGTATGATGATATTTTTTCAAGTTACATGAAATTTTCACTCTATTAGAGTTATGTATTTCCCATGGGGAATTTATTTTTTGTGTCTATTGTAATCCTATAGATGAGTTATGGGGGCTCTAGGGAAGATGGTTTCTGATATGAAGTGAATGTCTTATATTATTGAGTAAAATAAATATAATATATGGTGACTCAATTATGTTAAATAGGTGATCTGGATGTGAATATTAAATGAGTTTCATTAGTCAAATCTAAAAAACATTCTAGTGTCCAAATTTATAATGAGTTTACTGCACTGTAATATACCACACCACATAGTAAATTGATATGTGGAAATATTATCAAGGAAATAATTATCTTCATCCATAAAATTTAATGTCCTCTGATAGAGGAATTAATTATTGGGGGTTTTCTATTAGAGTAACAGGTTCTGTGATTGATGTACAAAGAGATAAGAAAACTTTAGTGGAGACAGAATTGTGGTTTTCCAAAATATGTTAGTAAGTGGATAAATGTAGGGTTATTTATCCATTCAATGAGAAGTATATTAAACTAAGATATGATTTTTCAATAGTAATATATACTATCCATGTATGTAATTAGAACACATAGAGGTCTAGAGATGGAAATAAAATGCTGTAACCAAAAGGCTTTCACAATAATATAAAAGGAAGATTGAGTTTCACAACAAAAAATCCTTTTATTCTCCCCTTCTTCACTTTTTATTTTCCTGTATAAAAACATTATTCTATTCTTTTATCTAAATCATGGATGTAAAAATATATATAATGGGGGAAATAAAATTTTTTTATGAATCTTTTCCATTGTTCTTTTATATTTAATAAAGTGATGTTATTCATTACTTGTACTCTAAGGAGAATACTTTATAAAAAATCATGGAACAATGACCTTTGAATAGAATTGTATATTTATAAAATATTTAGTGATTTTTCTTGGAAGATTATGGTAAGATGTTTGGAATAAATAAATAGAAAAATATAATAAAAATGCTCATGGTGGGAATAACTTCATTAATTTTACTTACAATATTTAGTTGTATAAAATTATAAACATATTCATACTGCGACATAATATTCAATATATTAGTGATATATTTTTCAAAAAGGATGTTCCTAGGTCATATTTAATAATTATTTATGAAGTAATATCAATTTCAGAGGATACTGGATGAAATTTTCCCTAACACACTACATTTTTATAACTCCTATTATTCTTCTTTCTTGTATTAATTTAAAATTTCTATAGTATTTCATCATATTTTCATCACAACATTGGCACATTTTAATTCCATTCACACAATTGGTGGATACATGTATATAGGGTTTATTTTCTTTATTTTTTACATTTGAGGGTTTTAAAACATTATTATTTGTGTTTTAAACCCCATTTTACTATTATACTAGTGTTTTCTAGGTATATATAAAAATAAATTTTGTTGTAATCAACAAAAATTGCTAAATATTTTTAGTTAAGGATCATGAGTGGTATGGAGAAGTGATAAGTGGGGGTTTGCATTAATATATGTAGGTAGTGGAACCCTTGATAGTGTTAATAAAAAATAAATATAAAAAATTCTTTTCTATGTTAATGTGGCTCCACAACATTAATTTAATAATGATAAGGGATAAAGAAAAAACATGTCCAATTAATTTATTTATAAGGTTTGATGGTATCATGAAATTTTATTCTCTTTTTTACCCACATTAACCATTAAAAGGGTGAAAATGTTCTTTTACCATGGTAACTTATTTATATGAAAAAATTAAATTGAAATTATAGATAAATATTTTCATAATAATTAAAAATATAAGACGCATTTATACATTCCAATTTCTAACGATGTGTGATGAAAATTAAAATATATCCACATAGAACATGTGAAATGCTATTATTAAATTATTTAGTTTAAGAATAAAAATATATTATTCTCCTTCTATTTCTACTAACAAATAGGAGATGAAATTTAATTATTTCTATTGAACTCATTATTAGTACATTCCATAAAAATAAATCCTAGGTAGTGATAAATTATATTTTTTAACATAAAGAAAATTCTTTAATAAAAATATTTTTTGAAATTGATATATATACTTTATCATTTAATTTTTTTTAATAATTTTATACCATTTCAAAATCATTTATTTAATTTTCAATCATTTTTCTTCCTATGTGTGAAATATTTATCCATATTTTTAATACTAAAGAATAAAATAACATTTAGATTAATCTTATATTATAAAAAATTATAAAAAACATTTTATTTTATCATATAATTATTTTATGAACATCACTAATCATTTATCAAATTGTTCATAAATTTCCTTGCATGGTTTTACTTATTTAATTTTATTAATATTAATTAATTTCTTGTTAATTTATCAAATTTTTTATTTTCAATATTGAATTATTCTCCCATGTCCAATGTTGTATGATGAAAAAATCTACCGAACACATCTAATATTATGAAGAGAAATATATTTAAAAAAAAATTTATTAAATAAAATGATAATAAATTTATGTTTACTTAAATAGGATTGATTCTTACATTTAATTAGTTCAAATATAAATATATTATATCTCTCCTATATGTTGTAATTCATTATTCCTTTATAGTAAAATGATATAGGTCTATATATATATGTATGAAATTATATATTCTCAAAATAATCATGTCTAAAATAATGATTATGAACAAAGGATGATCCTCACTATGCATATGAAATAACCCTTTCAAAAAAATTGAATAATTTTTATATATGGAACTCATAATTTCTATAATTTTTCATTTTACCTCATAAAAAATTCAAAAATATTAATAATGATCTAAAAAAAGGTAAAACATCTAAAAAATTTAAATATTTTATATTTCCAAAAATACATTTATACGATGGGAATGATGGTCATTGAGTCTAAACCATAACATAAAGTTGATTTAATTTAGATATTATTTAATTAAAATATCAAAAAAATGTTCCTTTATTCAAAAAAGTCATTTTTTATATCACAGTCTACCACTTTCTTTTTGATGAAATGACTTTTTTAATCAATTTGATTATGTCAAGTGTGTTCAACTAGATTAATTTTATTATACACAAAACATTGATTACCAAAGGAAATGTGTAGTGTTTTCTCAACTAAAACTCTTAATTCAACTGGATGAACCTATATATGTATTATTATAGATGAAGTGTATTTGGATAATATATAATCAAAATAATTAGTTGTTATTTAAATGAATATTTCATCATCAATTTTCACACAACACAATATTAACAAATGTTGAATATGAATTTCGTAGTGTACATAATGTCATTATAATTTATATTCAATTAAAAATATATATAAATATATGACATTTAATTTGAATTGGAATTATAGAACTTGATAAAACTGATTTTATTTATGTTTTCTTATAGGATTCCCTTGTCATCCAAAATTTGATGGCATTTTGACCTCATTTAATTTAAAAAAAATTATAAAAAATAGTTTCTCATCTAGAATTATTATTAATTATATGGTTGAAAATCTATTTAATATAATAACATTAATTCATAATAATTACATAAACATTAATGAATATAAAACATCCAAAACCTATAGTAGAATAAATCTTCATTCATTCCTAATTTTCAAATATCTTCAATAATTCTCTAGATTATTTCTCTTGGGATAAAAATTATGATCACTTAATAGAATGATTTGAAATTTTTTAAAATATGAATAATCACCTAATATAGTAATTTGTAAATTCCTCACAATTTCCAGAGTAAAAATATAATATCCTTGTATTTTTTTATATAAAATCGCATACTGATATATGAATATTCAATAAAACTCATAACCACACATTCAACATCCATAATATAAATTTTCCTTGGAGACTACGAAAAATATTCTTATTTCCTAATGTATATTAATAATATCCCATAAAGGCCTTCTCGTATATTACTACATTAGGAATAACCTACCAAAACAATTCTTCATAACCTAGGGAATGAAACATAACAAAGGGTGATTCTGAATTCTCATTAATAGTGAACATAAGATATATATATCCTATATAATATAAAATATTAATATAATGATGTGGTTATGTGAAAACTAAAAAAATGTATAATGATTAAATACAAACTTCTATAGAACATAAACACAATTCCATGTACATGACATTAACATTTTAGAAAACATGGACCTTAAGAGTGATATTAAATTAAAAATAAATCATTAAACATAATATATTGTTACAAACTTATGGAAACATCATAAATAGACCGAAAAATTTCAAATATAAATGTTAAATACCAATAATTTCAATATATTTGATCATTTATTATCCCATGTTTCCCATTGTGGTTCAAGATGCACCCATTTCTAATAGTGGATCGAGAAAGACATGTCTCCCATAGTGTACCAATCCCATTGAATTAATTCACATTTTTAACTTTTTAGAATTAATGATTTACCCAATGCGTTAGTTGGAGATATAGGTACTAGATTTATCAAAACTAAAACCATACTTATATGTATCATAATATTATAATATATTCATCATTTCCTCAAATCATACCACATGTAAAGAAAAAATGTTTTCATTAACATTTCATCAATGTATCATAACATAACCCATGAAAATTGGGATTCATAAAAATTTCAAAAAACAATAACATTAACCAACAAGGGAAATGATAATAATGGAATCATTCAATATTATACCTAGTAAATAATAAGTATCATAACTGGATAACAACATTGATATAAAATTATTTTGTCAGATAGGAGGAAAAATTTCATTAGGAATATAGGATTTCCACTTTTAAAAGTACTTTTTAAAATAGAAAACATTTTTAATATAATTTCCTATAAAAATTACCTTATGATAAATGTAAATTAATATTTAAAAACATTTAAAACAATTCTGAAAGAAAATATCCATTCCATTTTGAAAATATTTTTTCAAAAATAAAAATTATTATAACATTAAGGAAATAATTTTAATTGATAATTTACATTGAAACCTATAAGGGCACTTTAAAACAATTAATTAGTCATGATAGTTTAAAATACTTTTCATGTCATATATGTCAAAATAAATATTACTTTAACATATTTAGTAAATGTAAAACAATATTTTTTTTGAAAAAAATCTAGATGATTACTCTCAATAAAATTAAAAACTAAAAAATGGGTAAAAATAACATTAAAAAACAATTTTATGAATTTCAGAAACATTTTTGATAGTATTTTTATAAAACATGGTTTTATAAGAAAACATTGTTTTAAACAAGGAGATAATTAAATTATCTTTTTCATAAAAGAATTAATTCATAATATTTAGACATAAATAGGGGAAAATGAAGGAGAATCATGTTTTATAATTTAGTACCCAAGAAGATTAAAATATTCATGTTATTATTGAAATATGGAAAATAAAATTTCATCATTAGAAACGTATTCATAAAAAATTCCTTTAAATTATGAGATTGTAACAAAAAATCATTAACACATTGGTAATATCGAATTGTAAACACCATGAATAGATAAAATTTAATGAAACATATAATATAACTAATTCAATTATATTAGTAATAAAACATAATATATCATAATTATATAATATTCATTGAATAATATAGGGGAATAACGTAACTTATGTTCCAATGATTTAAATCTGAGAGAAAACAATCCCTCAATAAATATGAAACATTTCAACTATAAACCCAATAGAAGAGAGAAACACAAATTTATATTTAAATACTGAAAATTCTATGGATGATCTTTATAATATATATCTATTCTTTTTATATAAAAAAACCTAAATGAAACATATGGTGAATATAGAATTTACACAAATAAAAATAATAGTGAGACAAAAAATCCCTTAACATAAGTCTCGACATCCTTCATACACATTAATACATCATGCATAATATATAAAGCTTTATTATAAATATATTATGGACCCATAATTTTATATATATCATTCCATTTTGATTTACTAATTATGTTTTATTACTTTTTTATTTATAATTCCATGTTAATGTCATGTATTGATCAATAATTTCTTTGTTTTTCATGTATTTTTTGTAATGTTATGTTTTTATTATATTAATCAATGTTCCATCAAATAAATAATTTTAACCATGATATTAATATCATATATATTTTTTGACACATTTCATTAGAGGGACTCATTGATGTTATAGATAGAAAATGAAATACATACTTCGTAGAGATGGTAGGGTGAACGTACACATGGATGTTGTTTAATTATTCTTGAATGAAAGAATGAAATAATGGAAAAATATATATTACCATTATAGATAATATTTATGTCATGTATATCATACAATTTTATAAAAACCATCCATATATCATTCACTTTAATGTGTGATCAAATAACATCACTTTGTGAGGTGGTAGACCTACGTACAGATGAACGATGTCATCATATTCCCATGGAATAGAGTGTAACAAATATCATATGATATATTGTTTCCAGTTTAATCTATTGGATTATATATAAATATATATATATTGAGATATTATATAAACAAATTTTAAAACCAGACAATGAGAATATAATGACCTAGATTTTTTCCCATGTATTTTTATTATTATATGGGAATATTATGAGTCTGCAAAAAATGACAGCGTGTGATTCTGAGGACTTGTGGGCTTGAAGTGAATTTTTGAACATTTTTTTAAATATATTCATAAAAATTGACAGTGGGATTTTATATCATCTAAACCACTTCGTAGAATTGAAATTTGAGGGCAACGTTGAACTAGCAGTGCTGATATTCACTTAAGGAGACTTTCACCTTGACCACAGTAAGACAAGGGTTAAAGTTAGTTTTTTTAATTGAAATAAATATACAATAAAGATCAAACATTTATTTTATTTTTAAGCCTCTCCTTTAACCAGTATTTTGAATCTAGGTGGTGGGGACCACCTAAACCACTCTTAATGGGGGAAACCCATTCAACTCTCCATTTGATTAATTGAGGCAACTATAATTAATTAGATGTGTCAACATTAATTATGCCAATGTGGAATTAAATAGTTAAACTATTTAAATTTATGTTTGATCATATTTCACATTGAGAGGATTGGATGGAAAAAGAGAATTAGTATAGAGACAGAGAACATTGGAGAAACATTTCCTCCAAATGAGGAATGCCCTCTCGAACAAAAAACATACTCCAGAAATGAAGAATTAGGGCGATGCTTGAGTCTGAATTGGAAGCATCTAGCAGAAGTGATGAACGCTGACGTCACCATCCCCAACGCCATCGTCTTCTTCATAGTTACATCTTCTAATGAGCAATTGAGGAAGTGTTTATTGTTGTTTTGAATACCCCTTGCCCGTCATTGATGTTATTCATGATTCACGAAGAATTAATCCACTGGTTACCATTCTAACGTAGAGGGTTCAGGCCAAACGAACACGGACGGACCTCTCCACAACCTTTTTGGATTATGGTGGTTTTAAATCAATAAAGATGTCCCGAGACGTGATCATATGTCTATGGAATGGAGAAAAGGCCACAGGGGTGCACCCGGTGACCCAATGAATGTCACGAGAAACTGTACCGGTGACCAGCACTAGTGGGGCTTGGGAATGAGAGTCGGCACATCGGCCAGTAATGACGATGGTGGTAGTGTGACCACGCGACAGAGTATAGGCTGAAGCCAGCGCATGGTTGGCCTTACGATGAGGAGGGGGCGGCACACGTTTGTGCTACTGGGAATGCAGGAGCCACGACATAAGGCTACGGCGGCGAAGGCATTGCAATTGGATCGTTGTCGACCACTAAGGATGTGAGGCGCGCGACCATGCCGTGTAGAGAAGGCGGGCCATCCAGCCAACTGGGGATCCAAGCGGGATGCCTAGGGGGCTGGGTTGGACCTAGGGTCGGACCCGGGTTGGGCCGGGTCCGACCTGAACTATGTCAGGTCGAGTCTGTTTGGACCGGACCCATACCAACTTCGACTATTTTCACTCTTTTAGTCATATCATGAGCTACGAATGTCCATTTGATGAACCTTCTATGTCACCATAAACCTTGGACCGAGATAGTCCTTTTGGTATACCCCACATGAGTTTTGGATTATGTTGGGAATGTCTGGGTTGGATCGAACACGAATCCAACTGGGCCCTTGGGACTAAAAGGTCAAAAACTTACAGACCGAGCATCCGATTGATGCACAGTCTATTGAGTTGAGACCCCATTTTCATGGTGGTCCTTTGGGAAACTTCTTTGGGGAACATCATGGAAGTTTGAGTATCTAACCGTTGATTGAGGTGCAGACCATCGCATAATCCAGTGAGTTTAGTACGGGAACCCTGTAGTTGGATGTAATTTGAGAAAGGGATACTAAGTGGGTCTATGATTTTGGATCCTACGTGGGTCTGTGTTCGAGAGTTTCACTTGGTTCCTCTCTAGGAATCCACATAGACTAATCTAGGATCCCATGTGGGTCTACTTTACTAGGTTATTAGGTGGGTCTGATGATTTAGGATCCTACAGGGTTCTTCCTCTTAACAGAGTAACATTATTCAGTAGTTTTATTTAATTATCGTTGCTACTATACCTATGTTATACATAGTGTAAGCTAAAACCTTACCTTTGTGGTGATAAATTTATGGTATTCTTCTATGTGGTGTTACCTTTTTGGTATTTACATTCTTGGTGATACCATTGTGTAATTCTTCTATGTTTCTTTACCTTTGTGGTACTTATCTTTGTGGTGTTACCTTCGTGGGATTCCTCTCTTTGTGGAATAGTTGAGCTTTGGGATTTTGAGTCGGACCCTGTGTTACCTCATTAATGAGTGTGTATACTTGTAACATAGGTATATGTATGAGAATATACAAAGGTATGGTTGTCTATTTGTTCATTCTTTTTGGTTTATCCTTTGTGGATTTTGAGAGGCCTTTGGGGGTCTTAGGGTCCCTACTGAGAATCTTTCTACTCACACCTGCACGGGCTGTGCAGGTAACTTGTTGTGCTTGGTGCAAACAATGGACAACGCTGGCTGAGAATGAGACTACCAGGACTGGAGGTAGCTTGGAGGTGGACATTAGACATGGCTTAATGCATATAAGGAAATTCCAGAGTTGTCCCTACCCATCAAGTAGGATCCTTGGCAACTGTTCCTAGGAGCTTTTCCCAGTTTTTACTTTTACTTTTCAGTTTTATTGTTCTTTCAAGTTGGTCTTGTATTCTATCACCTATTTTCCTAACTGTAAAAAATCTTTTTACTATATACTTTACATGTGTTCATATCTTACCGTGAGCATTGTCGTGTGTGTTTATAGGTTATAAAGGAAATTCTTTCCCGGTTTTAGGGATTATGATTTTTAGTGATAGTCGCCAGCCCATTGCCTATGGAAGGTAGGTTTGGGGTAGTCACGGCATGGCCCTGGGAGATAGGACATGATAAATTGGTATTAGAGGTGTTGGTTCTACTATAGAGCATTAGAATATGATCTTTTTAACCTTAATAGTGTTAAGTGTAGTGAGTTTGGTAATCATTTTATAGAATTCAGTGTTGGTACGATGGCTGAAGAATCCATACAGAAGGACCCTAACATCAGATTTCTGACTCAGTGCATGAAAACAACGATTATGTTCATGTTTCGAAAATTTTTGTTTGTGATCTTTTTGAGTCAGATCACTAGGTATAACTTATTGACCGTGGCATACCTATTTATTTTCATGATAGCTCCATGCAGACAACATGCTGGGGTTCTGGGTATATTACGCGATGATATCTCACCGATCAACGAGGCCTCGGTGTAGGGCCATTTATCAGTAGAGGCACCAGCGGAGGCACCAGAGGTACCATTACCCGTTGGGCCACCGATGCCACCAGCCCCAGTATCACAAGGTTCACGCTTCTTGAGTGCGTTGCACGAGTTCCAAAGGCCAAGGCCCGCCTACTTCAGGGGTGAGACGAACCCACTGGCGGCTGAGGAATGGCTGGAGGCCATAGTGAGAGTCTTTTGACTGGTGGGGACAGAAGATGATCTCTTGGTGATCCTTTCCGCCAGTCTTCTATAGGTACTAGTAGGCAGATAGTGGAGCGTGATTCTCTAGGTTCACGACGAGGTGAAAATTCTATGGTAAGACATCGAGAGCCTATTTTTCGTAGTGTTTTTCCCAATGACCCTTCACACAGTTTGCATACAAGAGTTTCTTCATCTATAGAAGGGCGGAATAACTGTGGAACATTACTCAGTGAGGTTTAACGACCGCTTGCGATACTCCACTAATATGTAGCAGGACCCATTCTTCAGGGCCCGAACCTTCATTTAGGGACTGATGGGGGAGATCATGGCTTCAATGATTTCCCTTAGCCTCCTGACACAGGCAGGGGTGTTAGAGAGATCCCTCTTAGTGAAGTGTTTTAATGCTGATCCATCACCATCAGCCAGACCTACCACTGGGCATAATGTAGCGGAGACTTCTGCAGTTGATAGCAGACAGATGTCACATAGGTCCAAGAAGACCAGACCTACAAGAGGAAGACCGCAAGATTCAGGGTCGGTTTTGTAGGGCACCGGAGATAGAGCCAGTTATGCGAGAAGGAGGCTGTGTTATGAATATGGTGGGCAGGGTCACATGGCTAATGACGGCATGACCCAGCATACAGATGATCAACAGATGGTCGAAAGACAACCTGGGTTACAGAAAGAGCTTCGATCAAGGATATTTGTAGGGAGTAGTCAAACCTAGAAGAGGAGCTCGATGAGTAGGTGGCGGAGGTTTCTGAATCGAGGTGTTACAGTCACCACCACCAGGTGGTCCACCCCGGCCATAGGGAGAATAAAGACATGGGCCAGCTCAGATCCATTCAGCTGATTCCTACGGTCACAGTGCTCCAGAGATGATACAAGGTATGATCTGTGTCTATTCCACCTTATCTGTAGTACATAGATACAAAGGTGCCAATAATTCTTTTATTGTCACTTCCCATGTTTAGAGATCAAGGATTCTGGAGGAGCTGTTGGCTCAATCCTTATGGGTAGAGACTTCTATGGGATAGGATTCGATGATTACACACTAGTTCGGGAAGTGTAAGATTACTCTAGGAGGTGAGAGTTGTAGCTAGGATCTCCTAGTAGTGGCATCGAGGCCATACGACATCATCTTGGTTTTGTATTGGTTATCGATATCCCATGCATAGATTGACTATATTAGGAGAAAAGTGCGGTGTATAAGTGATGATGTGAGTAGGTTTACCTTCACTGGTGAGATGAGATCCTTTGCAGCATAGGATGGTCCTACCCAATGGAGAGTGCAACCGATCACTCATCGTTTTTCTAGCCTTAGCCGAAGAGCAGTTGATGTGGAGAGTCCGAGCTATACTATAGTGGTTGATCAGTGCACAGATGTCTTCCCTGAGGATGTTCTTCATCTATCTCCTTATAGAGAGCTGGACTTCTACATTGAATTTTACCCAATTATGGAACCAATATCTACACCAGCGTATCAGATGGCACCCGTTAAGCTTCATGGGATGTGGGTATAGATGGAGGACTTACATGGGAAGGGTTTATCCGACCCAGTGTTTCTCCTTTTGCATCCTCTAATTTTTTTCACCAAAATGGCGGATGGGATCTTGAGACTTTTTTATGACGATCGTAACCTTGACCAGGTGACCATGAAGAACAAGTAACCACACCCAAGGATTGACGACCTCTTTGATCACCTAAAGGGATCACTGCGGTTCTCAAAGATAGACCTCAGATTGTGTTATCACCTACTCAGAGTATGATACAAGGATGTGAAAAATATTACATTCAGATGTCGTTATGGCCACTATGAGTTCTTTGTTTTTTCATTCGGTAATACCGACACTCCAGCAGTGTTCATGGGACTCATGAATAGGATCTTTCAGCCATACCTTGATCACTTTGTAGTAGTCTTCATCAACAACATTATGATCTACTCAGCTATTAAGGAGAAGCATTCTTATCATTTGCAGGTAGTTCTGGACACAATCTGAGAGAACCAAATTTATGGTAAGATCTCGAATTTCTAGTTCTGGATCTGAGATGTTCCCTTCCTGGGACATGTCATCTCGGAGGTTTGAGTTGTGGTGGATCCAGTGATGAGTGATATGGAACTTTCCTGGTATCCACCAAGGAGTTTGATGGAGGTAAAAAGTTTCCTGGGTTCACCCAGATAATATTGGAGGTTTTTTCCAGATTTCTCTAGAGTTTCAGCACCTATATCAGTATTTCCAAAGAAGGGGAAACCCTTCGTGTTGTCTGAGAGATGCCAGTAGAGTTTTCAAGAGCTAAGGCAGGGGATTACTAGTGCCACCATCCTAAGGATTCCGGAGGAGGGCATTGGGAACATAGTCTAATATGACCCATCAGGGACTGGGCTCAGATGTTTCCTAATGCGGGAGTGAGCAGTTATCGCATATGGTTCTCTTTATCTGAGAAAACATGAGCATATCTACGCTACCCATGTCCCAGAATTAGAAGCGGTGGAAATTGACTTCAAGATCTGGTGACATTACTTGATCGGAAAGTATTTTATGATTTACTCTGATCACAAGATTCTCAGGTATATCTTCTCTTAGAAGGACATGAACCTATGGAAGTGGTTTTGGGTTGAGTTCCTCCTAGACTATGACATCGAGAAAGTCTATATTCCCAGGAAAGGGAATGTTTTAGAAGATGCACTCTTGAGGAGATCTGGTATATAGTTTCTAGGTGAGATGATGGAGCAGCTGGTAGCTTTATGGATATCCTTTGTTGAACAGGATGAAGCAGCCTTTCAGCAGTCTCTTACAGTCACTCTCCCACTTCTTCAGTGAGTTAGGGAGGCAAAACTCGGATACACTGACTGCGAGGCTCGACATTCACAGATATCCACATGACATGGCCCTGATGGATTTTCTAAAGGTGGGGAGCACGTCATCTTTTTGGAGGATGTACCATGGTACCAGTGTCACTTCAGGGGGAAGTGTTGAAGGAGTCCCACACATCCATGCTAGTTTTACATCTAGAAGTGTTGAAGATGTTTCAAGATCTATGAAGACCGAACTGGTTTCCGGTAATGAAGAAAGCAATGGTAGATTTAGTCTCTTGGTGCCTAATATGTCCTCAAGTGAAAGTAGAACATCAGGTACCAGCAGGCTTAGTTCATACTTTAGAGATCCAAAAGTGGATGTGGGATGTGATATCCATCGAATTCATGACTAGAATTCCATGTATTTCTATAGATCATGATTCTATCAGGGTGATTGTCGGCTGACTCACCAAGTCGGCCAAATTCTTTCTGATAATAGAGAAGGGTTCAATAGAGAGTACGAGATGCCTCTATGTGTAAGAGATTCTACAGCTACATTGAGTAACCTCGACTATTATCTCTAATCGTGATGCAAGTTTCACTTCCGATTATGGAAGGGGTTGTAGGAAGCTTTTGGGCGCAGCTTCGTTTGGGCACCACCTTCCATCCTCAGACGGATGGTCAGACTAAGTGGAACATTTAGACCCTCGAAGACATTCTGCCTTCTTGATCCTCAACATTAGTCGTACCTGGGAGGATCACTTTACCTTTCTATATTTTTCATACAATAACATCTATCAATCCAGCATTCGTATTGCACAATTCAAGGATTTGTACTAGTGACCTTATAGATTGCCTTCGTGCTGGACTGACCTAGGGGAGTTAGCATTCATAAGACTAGAGATGGTACGGGCAACCACAGAGAAGGTGCAGATTATCCCTGAGCAGATGAAGACTACACAGAGCAGGCATGACTCTTATACCGATAGGAGACGTAGACCTCTAGAGTTTGAGGATGGCGACCACATCTTTCTACGGGTCTCATCTCGACGACGTTTTCGTCGATTTGACTGGTGTTCCATTGTAAATACACAAAGCTTGATGTACATAGACATTACATTAAATTTTTAGAATAATTAATACATTACAAAAACAAATTCCCAATGCCCATATTATTTTAGTGTCATTGAAAACTCAGAACATAATTTTATATTCAAGGTAAAAGATCTTCAAAATCTCCAATAAAGATCTTCCCCTTTTTTTCTTACCAAAAACCTTTCTTTATATCCTGGGGAAAATAAAACTTAAAAAGGGTGAGCTCAAATTCTCAGTAAGGGTAAACATGGATAACATAAAACAATCCATAAACATTTGAAAGTAATAATGTGAACATAAAACATCAAAATCATGAGTAATGACACAAATCCTGGCAGTGCATAACGCATAGATACAAAGGAACATTAACCATGATAAAATATCATGGGAATAAACACATGTAATTGTGGAAAACCATTAAGCACATGATATGATTTCCATAGTGGACAAGGGATTGCATCCAATACCATCATAGTGGATAAAGACCCTTACAGAATCGAGTTCACTCCTCATTCCAGTCCTGTATCACTAAACTAGATTAATGTGTTGTTCCATCCATGTCTATCTCATGAGATATAATTCTTTACCCAATGCATTGGAGGGAGATATAGGTCCCACCAATCTTATAATGAAATCATTCTTACCTGTGCCAAAAAATAAACATAAATCATTCAACATAACCCAAAGTATAAAATGTGTTTCATAAACATCATCACATCATAACGTAATCCATATAAAACAAATGGATATTATTTCAACATAAGAAGAATCAAACCATACAAATAATAGAGAAATTATACATGAAACAAAATCATACTAAATAATTTCATCTTTGATGGAAAATATTATTGACAAAACACTTGAAATGAATTTTGGAGGAAAATATCATTTTTTATCAAAATCATTTTATTTTCACAAAATGCCATTCAGTTTTAAAATAAAAGTATTTTTTTGAAAATATTCATTAAATCTTGTAGAGGAAGATTCTTTAAAATTAGGTATTATGAAACTGTAAAAATCTGTTCATGTCTTATAAGTTAAAAAAACATTCTCCTCGTACTTTTTTCGGAAAAGACAAAAAGTTCTTCATATGATAAACAAACAAAAGATTCCTTCCATAACATAATGTAAAAGTCAAAGAGGAGTAAAAATTACTTTAAAAATACATGGAAGAACGTTAAACACTTTATGTAAAAAAATTTATGGACATGGATGAAAAATACAACCTCAGTAAATACTTAAGTATAAGAAATCTCAGATAAAAATCATATTTGAAATATTATCCCTTACCTTAGGTCCAATTTATTCCGTACATGTCCAAAAATCATGTATAGTGGGTTTAAACATATTATTAAATTGTAACAGAACCACAATAATATTCATTATATCATATATGATTCACTTATTACTTTATATTACTCGTTCTTTTGTCAATTCCATGTTAAAGCAGTGTTTTTTGGTAAAATCATATCATTTAACATAAATGTTTGGACTTGTATTTCGTGATATTATTATTAATTATATCATTATTTACCTTCTTCTAGAATTTAAAAACAACATTTATATATCATATATATTAAGTATATATATATATATATAATAGATAGAAAAATGAAATGAAACACACCGTTTATGGAGACTATAGCATCCCAGCCTTTTATTAAATTACAATTACCTCATTTTAAAGGTAAACAAAATAATATTATTACACATAGAGGATCCAATAGTTTAGTGTCCTGGGAAAACCATGACTATACATATCAATTACAACAGCAAGCATAAACATTTATTTAATTTCTTCTTCTCTAGTTTCTTATTGTCACTTGTCCCCTCCTTAGTACATGTATCCACCTGAGGATATACATCAAAAAGGGGTGAGCTAAAATCCCTGTAAGAGGATAGATAAGAAGAATATAGCATGGAGTGAGAATTATCATGACATATTCAAAAGATCATGAACATGAGAGGAACATAAATAAAATACTTGAAATGTGGAAATGTATAAAAATGAAACATCATGTTTTCGTGGTTAACTACCACACATAATTGTGAACCATGATATCATATTGTTCACACATCCATTCAAATTTAATCACGATATTCATAACATTACCCAATTCATTGTAGTGATGTATAATTTCAGGTGTACCCGTCACATTGAAACATTCATATTGTGCTATATAATTCTGGGCGCACCCGTCACATCATAACATTATCATTATCATGATTTCCAAATAGAACACATATTGAAATTGAACATAAATAACCCATGTAATTAAATGGGTTTCATCTCATAAAAATACATTCATTATCTTTGGGTTCCCAAAAGAATGAGGGAACAACATACTTGATACAAGAACTATCAACCAAGAATGAGAGGTAAAAGTTGAGTTCTTAAAAAATGTTATTTTGGAAAGCATTTGGTTTGACATAAACTTCATCAGAAAACATATATATCCTAGAAAATATAATATAATTATAAATAAATTATCATTATGGAGTAACCATATCAATATGGAGTGAATGAGGGAGAACCTGATGGAAGAAAATTGAGTTTGAGGTTTCCCCTTACCTTGAATCCAAAAGCTTCCTTCTTTTTAATGTCCTCTATAATTAAATTATATTGATTAATTATAAATTAAAGAACCTTTTATACATTAATTTGGTTAATTTAGGTTTCATTATGTGACTTTATGTTCCATTTAATGAGTTATAGAGTTTAGAAACATTATTCGGGATTGCTTGTTTTAATGGTTTTTTGAGTGGTTCACTTGTATTCTTACGTTGATGCTTGGGTAGAACATGGGTAAACATCCAAAACTGATATTAAATGTTATTAATGATATTACAGAAGTTTTAATGATATTGTAATGAATTATATTAGATCCATGTGGATGAATCATTAGATAATAATTAAATGATGATTGTTTTGGTTAATTTGTGTGGTTTTTCGATCACAACAAACATGTTTTAATTTATCACTTAGTAATATGTTCATAAATCAGTTCCAGAACATTAAATAGGACATAATACATATAAAATATTCTTTTTCAACCATAAAATTTTTTCATGACCAGATCTAGATGTATAAATGGAAGAAGAAAACATGTTGTTCCTAAAGGTGATAAATTAACACCTCACGAACAACGTTCTCTTTAATAAATGTAAAGAAAAAAGGAAAGAGAGTTTGGATGATATAATAACCCATTAGCATCATAAAATTCCAGTATATGTATAATAATAGAGTATAATACCATTTGGGTGAATATAGGTGGGTACAGATCAAGAAATGAACTTGAACATGAAAGGAAATTACAGGAGAAGAGGGAGAGAAATTACTTCTTGAATCCTTCTCTTGAGAACCTCATTAAGAACCTAAGCTTGGTCTTTTGATGATAGCAGCAACTCTTGGACATGGGGAATGGGTTAGGGAGGATGTTTTGGAAGAGTTTAGATATTTCTCGGGGCTTGATAGGTGTTAGGGAATGAGGGTGTGAAAGTTGGTTTTTATAGTGGAGTGGAGGGATAAATTTTGAATATTTAATTCAATATTTTATTATTTACCTCAAGACAACCAATAGTATTGTTTCATGTTACCCCTAATAGTAATATGTTCATGTTATTTCGAACCATGTTTCCATGCATAACTTGTGATGTCATTCATAGTGTATTTAACTGATAAATCATATTTACGCTATTTTACTATATTTCACTATTCATCAAAAATTCGAGTTTTTCCAAAAAATACCAAAAATTTACCCTAACCATTTTTCAATGTGAAGATTTGAAAAATGAAGTCCATTTTTCAAAATTAAGTTTCTAAAGATTATAAATTTAATTTTTAAATAAATTCATTGTTATTTCAAAAAATAACAATCTTAAAGGTGCACTTAGTTTTATTTCTCATTGAAAATTAATTAAGATGTCATTATCTTATTGCCTTAAGAAAATAAAAAATTATTATTATTTACTATTCATAAGGGACATATTACTATTAATTTTACTATTCATAAGGTTGTGTTACTATTCACCAGAAAAACAATTTTGTTCTATAAGACTCAAAAAATCATCTTGAACACAACCATGTATGTCGGATTTTCAAAATTCCAAACAGAGAAGTGGAAAAATCATGTTTAAAGGCCACTTATCGCTTAGTAGTTCATTATGTTGTGCATTCAGGTGATTTTACGACATAATTTTAAGAAGGAAAGTTTCATTGAAAAACTTTGGGTCATTAAATTCTTCCCCCCTTATGAAATTTTGTCGTCGAAATTTCATTTCACATAAACAAGTGAGGGTAAGTCTCCTTCATCTCCTCTTTTGGTTCCCAAGTTGCTTCCTCAAACTTATGGTTCCCCCAAAACACTTTGAAAATGTGGTTTGTCTTGTTGCGTAGAACCTTATTACTTCGGTCTAGAATCTTTACTGGATGCTCCTCATAGGATAGATCACCTTCCAACTGCACCACCTCTGGGTTTAGTACATGTGAGCGGTCTGGTATGTACTTCCTCTATAGTGATACATGAATCACATCATAAACGTGTGCCATATTTGTTGGAAGTGAAAGATGATATGACATGGCTCCTATGCGGTAAAGGATCTCAAAGGGTCCAATGTACCATGGTTTTAGCTTACCTTTCTTCCCAAATCACATGACTCTATTACATGGAGATATTTGATGGAAGACATTATCTCCAAGTTCGAACTCTATGTCCCTTCGACGGTTGTCAGCATAGCTCTTTTTACGACTTTGAGAAGCTTTGATGTGTTTATGGATAACATTAACCATTTCTGTAATCTCTTGAACAAGATCAGGTCCACATAGCTTTCTTTCTCCAACTTCATCCCAACATGTTGGAGTTCGTCATCGCTTTCCATACTGAGCTTCATATAGAGCCATCTGAATACTCGAGTGTAAGGTATTGTTGTATGAGAACACAACCAATGGGAGATGTTGATCCCATCAACCATTGAATTCAAGAGAGTAGGCTCTAAGCATATCTTCAAGCATCTGAATAGTCCATTCAGATTGGTCATTAGTTTGTGGGTGATAGGACATGCTGAAATTTAATTCATTACTCAAAGAATTTTGAAGGATCCTCTAGAATTTAGATGTGAACCTTGGATCATGGTCAGAGAAAATTGAGTGTGGAACACCGTGCAGTCTCACCACCTCCTTCACATATATCTTTGGAAGTTGTTTAAGTGAGATATCTTATCGAATAGCAATGAAATGGGAAGTCTTGGTGAGTCGGTTAACCTCAAACCATATCACATTATTTACCTTTGACGTCTTCGAGAGTCTCATGACAAAGTCCATAGTAACAGTCTCCCATTTCCACATGGGTATTGGAATGGCTACATCATACCCTTGGACTTTTGTCACTCAGTTTTAACTTTCTGACATACCAAGGACATTGATATATATTCCGCAATCTCTTTCTTCATGTTATCCCACGAGAACTGTTCTTGAAGATCACTGTACATCTTGGTACTCCCATGATGGATAAAAAAAGTTGAGCTATGTGCATTTTCCAATATCTCATTCTTTATCCCGGGTGATGAAGGCACACAAAGCCGCGTTCCAAACCGAATCACACCATCATCTTCGATATGGAACTCTTGTAACATTCATTCTTATACTGCATTCACCATCTTTTGTATCTCCACATCATCCCTTTGTGCATCCTTAATCTTCTCCAAGATGGATGGTTGCACAATCATTTTGGCAAGGTAGGACGTATCCCTTGCCCTTATGATTTCCAAATCCTTTCTTTGTATATCAATGACGATAGGGTCTTTCTCAATCCGTAGCATGGATAGAGCAGAAGGTTCTTTTCTGCTTAGAGCATCAGCTACTTTGTTCGCCTTTCCAGGATGATAATGAATAGAGAAATCGTAGTCCTTGATTATATTCAACCATCTCCTTTGACGCATGTTGAGCTCCTTTTGTGTGAATATATACATTAGGCTATTTTGGTCGGTGTATATGTCAAACTTATCACCATGTAGGTAGTGCCTCCATATTTTCATGGAAAAAATTACGGCTGCCAGCTCTAGATCATGCGTCGGGTAGTTCTGCTCATGGATCTTCAACTGTCATGAGGCATAGGATGTCACATTAAAATTTTTCATGAGTAAACAAACCAAGACTTTCTTTTAAGCATCACTGTATATCACAAAAATTTCTCCACTTTTCAATAGTGTGAGTACATGTGTAATGATCATCCTTCTCTTTATCTCCTTGAAGCTTCCCTCGCATTCTTCCTTCCCGACAAACTTTACCCCATTCCCTTTTAACTTAGTTAAAGGGGTTGACAATTGTGAGAATTTTCTCAAAAAAACGTCGGTAGTACCAAGATAATATAAGAAAACTATGGATTTCTGTGACACTATGGGGCCTATGTCATTCCTCAATCGCCTTTGTATTTGAAGGATCCACAAAAATTCCCTCACTTATGATCACATGTCCCAAGAACATGACTTGATTCATCCAAAGGTCACACTTTCTAAACCTGGCATACAACTTCTCCTTTCTAAATGTTTCCAACACTAGTCTTATATGTTCTTCATGTTCCGACTTGATCTTAGAGTAGATAAAAATATCATCAATAAACACTACCACTAATTTGTCGAGGTAATCTCTAAAGACTCTATTCATCAATCCATGAAGATTCTAGGGGAATTAGTAAATCCGAAGAGAATCACCAAAAACTCATATTTCCCATACCTTGTATGGAGGGAAGTCTTCTGAATATCTTCCTTCTTCACCTTTACCTGATGATATCCAGAATGAAGATCCACCTTTGAGAATTATTGAGCTACTCTAAACTGATCAAACAAGTCATCAATCATTGGATGAGGATACTTGTTCTTTATTGTGATCTTGTTGAGTTCTCGATAATTGATACGTAGCCGCATTCTTCCATCTTTTTTCTTCAGAAAGAGCACTGGTTCACCCCAAGGTGATGCACTAGGGAGTATGAACCATTTGTCTAGATGATCTTGTAGTTGCTTATTTAACTCATCCAGTTTGATAGGATCCATCCTATAGGGACACTTCAAGATAGGAGTAGCTCCAGGTATGAGTTCAATTGAGAACTCGACCTCACGATTTGGGGGAATTCGGGGCAACTCTTCAGGAAATACATCGTTGTATCCCCTCACAATGGGAATTTCCTCAAGTTTGGTACTTTCCTTCGACTAAACCATTTGGGTGAGGTATGCTTCTTCATAGGGAATCAACACCCACACCATTAAAGGATTTTTCAAAGGAGATTCATGATCTTCCTATCATTTTTAGAAGACTCTGGGATGGTTTGGAATATTAAATGATATTTCCTTTTCCTGACAGTTGATATTTTCTCTATATAACGATATCCAATCCATTCACATTATAGCATCAAATTCCACCAAGGAAAGTATTACGTGATTTTCCATAAGAATCTTCCCACATACGCCAACAGGAGAAGAGTCAAACACTTGGGTTGCAATGATTACACCACTTTGTGTTTTTACAGATATCTCTACTTCAAGGTTTCGGGGCTTCAATTCTATTGTTCTAGAAAACTTGCAAGATATAAAGGAATGTGTAGAACCAGATTCTAATAAGAATTTTTCCATTCTTGAGTGAATAGGATGTGTACCCTGTACGACATCATTATCAAGATCCACCTCCGTAGTAGTGATGGCACAAGCCTTCCCTTGTTCCTTAGGCTTTTGTGTTTGCTGATGCTGATTCCCTCAAGAACTCAAGGTTTAGTGCACTGGTTGGCATAGTTCCCTAGCTCCCTACAATTGTATCGTTGAATCATGTGGGGTTCTCTCCTTTCATCAGCTACATTATCCTTCCTTTTGGTTTCATTTTGACACTCTTAGGGATAGTGTCCTTCTTTCCCACTTTTGAAGAATTTCCCCATCCCATTGAGGCAGTTCCCTATGGTGTAACTTCCCACATTTTTGGCATGTGGGATGTTGATTTTTTTCCCACATTTTTCATTAGATCAACCAGTTTGAAACTCCATATTTACTTTATTATCACTATAGCCATGGGACCATTCTCCAAACTACATCTCCACTTTGATAACACATTGAACAACTTCTTCAAAACTCCCAAAGTCTCAAATTGAAAGATCCATTCAAAGGTGTGGTTTTAATCCTCTGAAAAATAATTCGATTTTTCTATCATTGTTGATAACAAAACCAGAAGCGTACCTTGCAAGCCTAGTGAAATTAACTTCATAGGTTGTGACAGATTCTCCTTTTTTTCTTGATCTCTATAAATTCTCTATCCATCTTCGTACGAAGAGATCATGGGAGATACTTATTAAGAAACATTATCTTAATGTCTTCCCATCCCATCTATTCAATTTCCTTCCTTGGATTTGTGTTCTTAATCAAAGCCCACCATTGATCAGATTCTCTATCTAGACGATAAAAAGCTAGGGTCAACTTCTCCATCTCAGAACATTGAAGAACAGAAATGATCTTCTCCATGGAGATTACCCATTGATCTGCAACTAGTGGATCGGAAGATCCACTTAACGTCGGTGGTCGTTGCCGCATAAAACATTCGATAGCCAGTTTCTCCCTCTTTGTTTAAGGAGTACGTAACCCATTATAATGGTTATTTTTCATAACATGGTTTAATTGGGTAAGCATCGCCATGAAGTTTTGAACTCCACCTCCCAAATCATTGGGGATGTCGTTCGGGCAATTAGTGTATTTTCCCTCGCATGAGTTGTTGGTCTGATTTCTCCTGGTTCCCACCATTTTCTAAAATAGAAAAGGTTAGAAAAAAACATAAGTAATAATGTCATGAATAATATATTCTTTTAAAAAATTTATACAAAAAACATAACATATTTGATCCCTATATAAATATTCTTGTCTTCTTATTTGTACTTAGTCTCATGCTAGAGGTTTTCTCTAGGGTTCACTAATACTAATTCCCAAATTAACTAAACCATTTCTATAATACCAACTATAGCATCCCAGCCTTTTTTACACTAATATAACATAATTTTAAGGGTAAACAACATAATCATATTACACATAGAGGATCTAACTTTTTAGTGTCTTGGGAAAACTAGGACAATACATAGAAATTACAACATCAAGCATAAATAATTATTTAATTTCTTCCTCTCTAGCTTCTTATTGTCACTTGTCATCTCATTAGTACATGTAGCCAACTGAGGATATACATAAAAAAGGGGTGAGCTAAAAGCCCAGTAAGAGGATAGATAATAAGAATATATCATGGGGTGAGCATAATCAAGACCTCAGCAAAAGATCATGAACATGAGAGGAACATAAGTAATAGACTTGAAATGTGGCAATGCAAAAAAATAAAACATCAGGTTTTAGTGTTTAAATACCACAAATAATTGTGAACAAAGCTATAATCTTGTACACAAATCCTTTCACAATTACTCATGAGATTAATCACTTTACCCAAAGCATTGGAGCATTGTATAATTTCAGGAACACCCGTCACTGTGAAACATTCATACTGCACTATATAATTCTAGGTGCACCTATCACATCATAACATTATCATTATCATGATTTCCACATATAACACATATCAAAAGTGAACATAACTAACCCATGTAAAGGAATGATTTTCATCTCATACAAATACATTCATCATCTTTGGGTTCCCAAAAGATATAGGGAACAACATACTTGATACAAGAACCATCAACCATGAATGAGAGGTAAAAGTTTAGTTCTTAAAAAAGAGTTCTTTTGGAAAACATTTGGTTTGACATAAACTTCATTAGAAAACATGTATATCCAAAAATAGGTAAAATAATTATGAATAAATGATCTTTAATGAGTAACCATATCAAAATGGAGTGAAAGAGGGAGAACCCGAAGGAATAAAATTGAGTTCGAGATTTCCCCTTACCTTTTATTCGAATGCTTCCTTCAATTTAATGTCCTTTATAATGACATTATATTCATAAATTATAAATTACAGAACCTTTTATAAATTAATAGGGTTAATTCTTGTTTCCTTATGTGATTTAATGTTCCATTGAATTAGTTATAGAGTTTAGAAACATTATTCGGGAATGTTTGTTTTTATGGTTTTCTTGAGTGGTTCATTTGTATTCTTAAATTGATGATGGGGTAGAACATGGGTAAACATCCAGAACTGATATTTAATGTTATTAATGATACTAACTAATTTTTAATGATCTTATAATGAATTATATTAGATCCATTTGGATGAATCATTAGATAATAATTAAATGATGATTGTTTGGGTTAATTTGGGTGGTTTTTCTATCACAACAAACTTGTTTTAAATTATCACATAGTAATAGGTTCATAAATAAGTTCCAGAAATTTAAATAGGACATAATAAATATAAAATATTCTTTTTCAACCATAAATATGGTTTCCTGACCATATCTAAAGGTAAAAATGGAAGAAGAATACATGTCGTTCTTAAAGGTGATAAATTAACCCCTCACGAACAACGTTATCTTTAATAAAATAAATGAAAGAGGAAAAGGGAGATTGGATGATATAATATGCCTATATCATCATAATATTTTATTATATGTATTATACTGGATTTACAATACCATTTGGGTGACCATAGGTTGGGAGAGATCACGAAATGAACTTGAACATGAAAGGAAATTAAAGGAGACTAGGGGGAGAAATTACTTCTTGAATCCTTCTCTAGAGAACCTCCTAAAGGGCCTATGCTTTGTATTTTGATGAGACCAGAAGCTATTGGAAGTGGGGGAGGGGATAGAGATGATTTTTTGGCCGATTTTAGAGAAGTCTTGGATCTTGAGAGGTGTGAGGGAATGAGGGTGTGAAGGGTGGTTTTTAATATGGCGGGGAGGGGTAAATTTTGAATATTTAATTCAATATTTTATTATTTCCCTCAAGACAACCAATAGTATTGTTTCATGTAAACCCTAAAAGTAATAAGTTCATGTGATTTCTAACCATGTGTCCTTGCATAACTTGTGATGTCATGAATAGTTTATTTAACTTCTAAATCGTATATACGGTATTTTACCGTATTTCACTATTCATCAAAATTC
This sequence comes from Viscum album, assembly GCA_963277665.1. NCBI lineage: Eukaryota > Viridiplantae > Streptophyta > Magnoliopsida > Santalales > Viscaceae > Viscum > Viscum album. The sequence continues at coordinate 1,724,780,363 of OY728119.1, read as the reverse complement.
GAGTTTTTCAGAAAAATACCAAAACATTACCCTACCCATTTTTTATCATGTAGATTCTAAAAACGAAGTCCATTTTTGAAAATTAATTTTTTATATATTATTAATTTATATTTTAAATAAAGTCATAGTTAATTTGAAAAATAACAATCATAAAGGTGCACATAGTTTTATTTCTCATTGAAAAATTAATTAAGATGTCATTATCTTATTTACATAAGAAAATAAAATAATATTATTATATAATATTCATAAGGTTTATATTACTATTAATTTTACTATTCATAAGGGTATGTTACTATTTTCCAAAAAACAAGTTTGTTCTATCAGACTCCAAAAATCATCTTGAACAGAACCGTGAATGTCGGATTTTCAAAATTTCAAACACAGAACTGAAAAAAATATGTTTAAAGGTCACTTATCACTTTTTAGTTCATTATTTTGTGCATAAATGTGACTTTATGACATAATTTTAAGTAGATAATTTTCATTGAAAAACTTTGGGTCGTTACAGAGACAGTAGGTGGTACGTACGCATGAACGATGTTTTTCTTTCAATATTGACTTGAATGGAAGTAAGTAGATGACATATATATATATATATATCGAGTATAATTTTTATGTCATATATATCATTATTATTCAATATATATACTTTATAATCATTCTTGAATAGATAACAAAGAGAATGAATCTCATTGCGTCGTGGAGACGGTAACCTGTACGTACGCACGAGCGATGATATCGTTCCCATTATTACTGAATGGAATTGGAGTGGATGAAATAATATATCATAGTTATAATCATGTTAAAATAATCATATATAGTTATTATTTACACCATTATATCCATCCATGTAAGGTGGTGGTGGAAAAACAGATTACAACACGACGTGGAGATGGTATTCCGTAAGTACGCACGCGCGTTGATTTCATTTTCCATAGGATGGATAGAAGGTGAAATGGGGTTGTATAATATTTATAATAACATATCATTATATTAGTTATACTTATGCCATTACATTATAATTTAGCAACTGAAGAAGTGGAAGTAGAAGAATAATGAAACTTGAATGAATCAGTAGAAGAGATTACCTCTTCTTCGACGCACCTCCTATTAACCTCCTCTTAAGGCCATAAATTTTGACATTGAATTATACCAAAACCTCTAGTATTATTATATTGAAGTGGAGAAGTGAAATGGTTATGGTTTTTCCGAGCTTTAAGGATCAAATTTTTGTGAAGGGGAGAGGGAGGAGGTTCCCTTTTATAAGGGAGGTGAGGGGCACCTTAGGAAATACTTAAAATATTATTTTATAACAAATTATATTCATTTTATAATGTCTCTAAAGTAACTTATCTTGAGGATAGGGTGGGGATGGGTCGAAATCCTTTAAACCAATAGTCTTTATATACCTTTAGGTTAACATTTTAACCTTATCATTCAGATTTAACTCTATGTTGAATAATTTAACTTTTACCTTGTCTTCTAGGATTCTTACACTATATGGTTAATAAACAAACAATAAACTGCTAATTGAACCCCAATTGGATCCTGAATGTCATATATATTATTATACAAGTCTTTTAGATGAACCTTAGATTTTTAAGACCATTATTTCATTTAATAATATAATATTTGTTTTAAAAACTATTTTATGTCAATTTTGACACAATTTGGTATTTTGTTTTTTTAAAATTCATAAAAACATTATTACATGAAAAAAAATTCATCTAACTAACCCTAATATGTTATATGAACCTAAACATTTAGTGTAACGCATAAAAAGTCTCAAATTTCAATTATTTGGGAATTTATAATATCAATTATGTTAATATTTCATTAATAAGGTAATTAATGCATCATCATTGTGTCATAATTAAATTAAGTTATTTAATGTCTAAAAATTATAAATAAAATATAATTATTTAGGAAATATTTTTATCTTTCTAATGAATATTTATAGTCAAATTTATCTTACGTATAACGCTATATTAAAAATGTTTTAGTAATTAATCTTTGTTTTTAATTATTTTAACCCTTCTTTGAATTAAATAATAATAAATGTCCTAATCTAATCCAAGTGGACCGAAAGAGTCATATTTTATTCCTATGGTTTTTTAGGACGAATTAAACTTATCCAATAGAATTATGACTTGTTTTAGGATAAAAATAATATCATTTTTACCCTTAATTACCTTATTTACTTTTAACCGTGGTAAATACATGTAAAAATTTACTATTCACCAAAAAAAATTATCTTATTGGACCAAATTTTGCTCTTTGATATCAACCGTGTCTCTTGGATTTTCGAAATTCCACTCACTTAAGCGGTAAAATTATGTTTTATGAAAATTTGCAAATGCTCCTTTGAGGTGGGTAAAAATAGTAAAAGTTCAATAAAATTTTTATATATTATTATAAAATGACTCCAATTATTGCATTGAAAATATATAGGTCTTATCTGTCATTTTTTACATAATATAAATTTAAATAAAATAAATAATTATTTAATTAAAATTTTGGTTTTAAACTATAACTCAGTGTTTTTCACTATTTATCAAAATTGAAAGTTTTCAGAAAAATACCAAAAAATCACCCTTGTCTAATTTCAATATTCAGAATCCAAAAATGAAGTCCATTTTGAAATATAAAATTTATAAAATTTCAAAAATTGGGTATTACTATTCATAACGGCTAGTTTATATAATATTTTAATAACATAACATCATTTAGTGAAACTCGGTTTTGCATACAACACAAGCTATCAAGGTCGGTTGCTCTTCTGTGTAACACAAGACAAAAATAGTGTTGTGTATACTACAATCTAATACGATGTTGCGTATAGTGCAAATATAATCATGGTGTAGCATACAACAAAAGACGTCAAATAGATTAAAAATAATATTTCTCATATAATCTCAGGGTGTTACATTTTACCCCCCTTAAAATTAATTTCACACTCGAAATTAGTCGGGGTTATAAATGGTTTACTACATGAAAGTTTCATTCATAGAAACCCACATCATATAAAGGAATATTATAAGTTAACCTTAAAAATTAATGTATGAAATGTTACGGTTACCCAAATTAACTGATCACTAGGTTTCCACATAGAAGAATATAGGTGAAAATTGGGATATTGAAGAGAAATCTAACTATAATGCTTAGATGAAGAGTGATAGAGAATATGACTATGAAAAATCCAACAATCAGAAAGCTATAAATTTTTGATGATCTAAGGTACCATTTGATTCATCAGATAGGAGGTCACTAGGACAACATTTTGGGTTTTTAAGATCATTTCCCTAATGTTGAAGAATTTTTGAATTAAAATTAATACTTACTTGATTTTGGTACAATCTTACTGTTGTCTGTGCCTTGAACAATTTACACATCATGTCTTAAAGAAATGAAGTTGAATTTGTCTTCCGTGAAATGTTAGTAGATCATAAAATATAATGATAGGTCATTCCATCTATATCAAACATAATGTTAGTGAAAGTTATATTCATAATTCCATTTTCTGGTGAGATTAATCGTATATGGTTCCAAAAATGGACTTATACTTCATCGATCATACCTATTAATAAAATAAAACTAGTTTTTACTAACTAGGGACTTCCTGTAGGCCAATGGTAGGCGATAAAGGCCTGTCGCAATTCAGTTCTGGGTTCTATTCCCACAACCTTGTCAAACGCGATGGGTTGTCTCTCGTCCTATAGGTCTTCCCTTTTCATAAACTATACTATAATTACATTCCACAAATAAAATCGAAAAACGTTCTAGCCTTAAACAATACTATATGATGTTCAACTAAATTCATTCCAACCTTAAGACTTATCCAAAATACATCTTTCCAAACTCATATTATAAAGAGAATGATTACTAAAAAGGTCAAATAACAAGCACGTGAATACCATCATTTATCCCACATATATCTAGTTGTTCACATTCCAAACATGTGATTACCTTAATCATGTATTCTTTTGAAACATGTATTGCCATAAAACCTTAGTGAAAATGTTAATGTTATCAAATGTTAACTCTTTCCACATACCAACTACCAAAAAATCTATATACTCTAACCATGATATCAGATTTTCCTTATTACAATCATGATCTCATGAATACTATCAAACATATTATTTCCTCCATATCCCTTCATTATGCTCATATCATCTTCTTTCCAAAAATATTTCAATCACTTTCCATGGATACATGTACCATATAATTATCAAAAACCACAAAAAACCATTTCATAAATATTCTAATATTCCATGATACTATAAATGAGATTGCACAACATTATTTTTGAATCCCATTACAAAAACACATAATCATTCCACCACATCGTTTTCATACTCAACATATCCAATAGTGATAACATGTGACATTCCATTGTCCTTTTCCATAAGAGGTTGTGTATGTCACTCATCATTAACCCTTGGATTAGGGCATTGGTTATCATAATGCCCCATTTCCTTGCACTTGAAGCATTGAAGTGTTGGTGGTGCATTCTCTATAGTATTTTCTCTATTCACATCATTAGCTAACTTTTTCCCATTACGTTGGCACTCAGCTACTCGATGACCTTCTTTTCCAAACTTGAATCATTTTCTAGTACCTTTTAGACAATATCCACCATGCTTATTTCAAAACATTGAGCATAAAAAAGCATTCACCTTTATTTTACCATTTTTCTGATATTTTTTCTTAAACATCATCTTTCATATCTTGTCAAAACCATGAGATGGATATGTAATACAAACATAAATTTCTACCTTGATATCACAACACACAATTTCATCATAGAAACTGAAGTCTCTTATAGCTAATTCCCGTTTAATACTTGTTTTTAAGCCACTGAAGAATAGATCTACTTTACATTCATGTTGGATGATAAAGCCAGAGGAATACCTTGAAAGCCTTGTAAAATTCGCCACGTATATACCAATATATTCATAATCATTTTGATTATGCTCAAGGAAATCCTTTTCCATATTTGTTCGAAGAATAAGATGGAAGTAATTATTCAAAAACAAGTTCTTGAACTCATCCCATTATATGGATTCAATTTCATCTTGGGGACTTGTATTCTTAAATATAGTCCACCACTGGTCTGCTTCACCTTCTAAATGGTAAATAGCCAGAATGACTTTTTCATGTTCCGAACATCACTGTATGGAAAATATCTTATCAATGGTACTGATCCGTTATTCAGCAACAAGAGGATCAGAAGACCCACTGAAAGAAGGTGGGCGTTGCCTCATGAAGGACTCAATAGAATATTGTTCCTTTCTATGCCCATTTGGAAGTCCATAATGATTCATAGCTTGTGAAAGTATAGCAATAATATTTTTCACTCCATCCCCCATCACATTTGATTGTTCGGTAGTACAATCATTGCATCGTCAATTACATTGATCAACACGGTTCCTTCGGGTTCCAGCCTTCGTCTAAAACCCAAAAAGAACAGTGTGAGAGGCAAAACTCGTTCTAGGAAAACAGAATAATAACAGGGGAGTACCTTCAATATATAAAATCATAAGATTAATTCTAATATCATTACTATAATTCTAATACTATAACCTTAACATATACTTATCCTTAAGGAAATCTCTAAACATACCATAGAATTATCTCTAGGGATTTCACTAATGTTATCGCATTCTAGTTTCCAATGTTAAAATAAACCTTTGCTCTGAAACCAACTGTAATGAATACTATCTTGATGTATATAGACATTACATTACTGTTTTATAATATTTAAGACATTACAAAAATAGACACCCAAAGACCGTATTAGTTTAGTGACTTTGGAAGATATAAAATTAATCTTATAATCATAGTGAAAGATCTTCAACATCTCCCATAAAGATCTCCCCCTTTGGTTTTCTTACCTAAAACCATTCTTTATATCCTGGGGAAAAGAAAACATAAAAAGGGTAAGCTCAAATGCTCAGTAAGGGTAAACATGGATAACATTAAACAATCCTTAAACATTTGAATGTAAGAACATGAACATAAAACATCAAAATCACTAGTAACGACATAAATCATGAAAGTGCATAAGGCATAGATCCAAAAAGAACATTATCATGATAATATAGAATGGTAATAAAACATGTAATTGTGGAAAACCATTAATCACATGATATGATTTCCATAGTAGCCAAGACTTTGCTGCCAAGACCATCATAGTGGACAAAGTCCCTTACTAAATCGAGTTCACTCCTCATTCCAGTCCTGTATCACTGAACCGGATTAACTTACCATTCAAGCCATATCTATATCATGAGATATAAATCATTACCCAATTCATTGGAGGGATATATAGGTCCCACCAATCTCATAATTAAATCATTCTTACATGTGCCACCAGATAAACATAAATCATTCGTCACAACCTAAAGAATAAAATGAGTTTCATAAACATCATCCCATCATAACATAATCCATATAAAACAAATGGATATCATTTAATCATAAGAATAATCACACCATAGAAATTATAGAGACTTTATATTTGAAACGTAATCATACTAAATAATTTCATCTTAGATGGAAAATAGTTTTCTCAAAACAGTTGAAATGAATTCATGAGAAAAATATCCTTTCTTCTTCAAAATCATTTTCTTTTCAAAAAATTCCATTAAAATTTAAAATAAAAGTATTTTTTTGGAAATAATAATGAAATATTGTAGAGTAATTTTAAGGAAGATTATGCATTATGAATCCATAAAAATCCGTTGATGCCGTATAAGTTAAAAAAAATATTCTCTACGTACTTTTTCCAGAAAAGTCAAAAAGTTCCTAATATGATAAACAAAAGAAATATTCCATCATAACACAATGTAAATGTCAAAGAGTTGTAAAAATGACTTAAACATACATGGAATATTATTAAGTTCTTTGTGAAAAAATTTTAATTGATATGGATGAAAAATATAACCCCAGTAAATACTTACGTATAAGCAATCTTGGATAAAAATGAGATTTTAAAAATTATCCCTTACCATAGGTCCAATTTCTTCCGTATGTGTATGAAACACCTATATAGCGGGTTTAAACATATTATTAACTTGTAACATAACCATGATAATATATATGATATCATTTATGATTCAGTTATGTCTTTATATTAACCGTTCTTTTGTCAATTCCATGTTAAAGCAGTGTTTTGGGTAAAATCGTATCATTTATCGTACGTGTTTGGACTTGTTGTTCTAGATATTATTATTAATTATATCATAATTTAATTACTTAAATAATTTAAAACATGATTTATATATCACATATATTCAATATATATATATAATATAGATAAATGAAATGAAACACATCGTTCATGGAGACGGTAAGCCGTACGTACGCATGAACACTGTTTTCCATTACCTATTGACTTGAATGGAAGTAAGTATATTAAATATATATATATATATCCAGTATCATTATTATGTCATATATATCATTATTCTTCATTATATAAACATTATAATAATTCATGAATGGTTAACACAGAGAATGAATCTCATCACGTCGTAGAGAAGGTAATCCGTACGTACGCACGAGCATTGATATCGTTGCCATTATTATTGAATGGAATTAGAGTGGATGATATACTATCTCAGAATTAGTATCATATTATAATAACCATAGGTTGTTATTCTTTACACCATTATATCCTTCCAACTAAGGCGGTGGAGGAAAAACATATTACAACACAACGTGGAGACGATATTCTGTACGTACGCACGCGCAGTGATTTCATTTTCCATAGGATGAATAGAAAGTGAAATGGGGTAGTTTAATATTTATAATAAAATATCAATATATTAGTTATACTGATGTCATTACATTATATTAAAACAACTAAATAATATGAAATAGAAGAATAATGAAACTTGAAAGAATCGATAGAAGAGATTACCTCTTCTTTGAGGCGCATCCTCTTAACCTCCTCTTAGGGAACTAAATTTGGTCTTTGAAGAAGCCCAAAAGCTCTAATAGGTTTCTATGGGAGTTGAGAAGAGAAACGGGTTGGGGTTTCCGGATATTGAAGGCACAAATATGAGTGAAGAGGAGAGGTAGGAGGTGCCCTTTTATAAGGGTGGTGAGGGGTACCTTAGAAAAAACATAAAATATTAGTTTTTATTAAATTCATATTCGTTTATAATGGCTCTAAAGTGACTTATTTCGAGTCAAGGGTAGGTATGGGTCGCAATCCTCTCAACCAATAGGTTTTAGACTATTTTAGGTTACCATTTTAACCTTATCATTTAGATTTTACTCAATGTTGAATAATTTAACTTTTACCGTGTCTTGTTTCATTCTTACACTATATGGTTAATAAACATACTATAAACAGGCAATCGAACCCCAATTGGTTCATTAATTTCATATATATTATAATATAAGTCTTTTGGACAAAACCTATATTTTTAAGACTATTATTTCAATTAATAATATAATATTTGTTTTAAAAACACTTTTATGTCAATTTTGACACTATTTGATATTTTGTTTTTTATAAAATCATAAAAAATTTATTACTTCAAAAACAATTCATCTAAACAACCCTAATATGTTATATTAACCTATAAAATTAGTTCAATTCATAAAAAGTCTAATATTATATTTATTTGGGTATTTATAATATCAATTATGTTAATATTTCATTAAATAGGTAATTACTGCTTCATAATTGTGTCATAAATAAATTAAATTATTAATAGTAAAAAAATTATAAATAAAATATAATTATGTAGGAAATATTTTTATCTTTCTAATAAATATTTATAGTTTGATTTATCTTATGTATAACCCTATATTACAAATGTTTTAGTTATTAAACATTGTTTTTAACTCTTTTATCTCTTCTTTGAATTAAATAATAATAATATCCTAATCTAATCCATGTGGACCTTAAAGGGTAATATTTGTTCCTAATGTTATATATGGTTGAATTACACTTATCCAATAGAATTAAGACATGTGTTAGGGTAATAATTATAATCTCATTTTTACCCTTAATAACCCTATTTACTTTTAACCGTGGAAAATAAAAGTAAAAAAGCTACTATTCACCAAAAAACATTATCTTATTGAACCACATTTTACTCCATGATATTTACCGTGTCTCTCGGATTTTCGAAATTCCACTCACAGAAGCTGTAAAATTATGTTTTATGTAAATTTGAAAATGCACCAAGGAGGTGGGTAAAGGATGATAAAAGTTTAATAAAATTATAATATATTATTATAAAATGACTCCAATGACTTCCATGAACTTATATAGGTATTATGAATCAATATTTACATAAAATAAATTTAAATAAAATAAATAATTATTTAAAGAAAAATTTGGTTTTAAACTATAACTCACTGTTTTTCACTATTCCTCAAAAATCTAATGTTTTATGAAAAATAACAAAAATTAACCCTAGGAAAATTTTGATATTACAAATCCGAAAATTAAGTTCATTTTAAAATATAAAATTTATAAAATTTCAAAAAGTGGCTATTACTATTCATAACGGCTAGTTTATATAATATTTTAATAACATATCGTCGTTTAGTGAAAATCTGTATTGCATACATCACAGGCTATCGAGGAAGGTTTCTCTTGAGTGTAACAGAAGACAAGAATATTGTTGCATATACTACAAGATAATATGTTGTTGCATATAGGGAAAGATAAACTTGGTGTAGCATACAACACAAGACATCAATGAAATTAAAAATAATATTTCTCATAAAATCTTAGGGTGTTACAGGAACGTTATCTCCGAGGTTCATCAGGTGCTTTTAGGTCCTTAGCAGATTTGGTGAGGTGGCTTACCACATATCAAATCCCCCTCAGTTACACCAGGTGAAAAACATTTTCCATGTATCCCAGCTATGGAGATACGTGCATGACCCTTCACACATCATTGAATTGGGCGAGCTAGACATGGACAATGGGGAGACATTTACAGAGGTTCCCGCAAATATTGAGGATATATAGGATAGAGTCCTTCTTGGGCAGTCTACACCTCTGGTGCATGTTCATTGGCATCATAATAACCTCAATGAGTGGAAATAGGAGCAGGAGGCTCAAATTCGTGCTCAGTACCCCAACTTTTTTTCCTAGTTTTCTTGATGTGGCTTTCAGGGATACAAATCCATAATGTGGGGATAATGAAAAGACCCAAAAAAAATTCCATGTAATTTTTTTATTATATGGGAATATTACGATTCTGCAAAAATTGAGAGTGTGTTATTCGGAGGCCCAGTGTACCCGGAGTGAATTTATGAATTTTTTTAAGTAAGTTCAGTAAACGTTCGAGTATGTTTTTATAACTTTTGAATCAGTGATCAAAATTGATATCTGAAGGCATCGTTGAACTCATAGTGCTGATATTCGCTTAAGGAGACTTTCAACTTGACCACAGTAAAACAAGGGTGAATGTTAGTTTTCATTTTTTTCATGAAAATAAAAATACAATAAAGATGAAACTTCTATTTTAGTTTTGAAATCTCTCTTTTATGGTTATGGAGGTGGGGAACAGCTGGGCTAGAAAACCCCCATTTTGATTCTTGGTGGTGGGGACCACCCGAACCCCTTTTAATGGGGGAAAACCTTCCAACTCACCATTTAATTAATTCAGCCAATGGCAATTAATTAAATGTGTCAGCTTTAATTGTGACAGTGTTTAATTAAATTCATCGATTTATTTGAATTTATATTCTATCCTCTTTACCTATGATAGGATTGGTGGGAAAAAGATAATTGGGAATGAGCCTTGGGAAAAATTGGGGAAACATTTCCTCCAAACGAAGATCTCCCTCTCTAATAAATAACATACTCCGGAATCAAAGAATGGGGACGACGCTTGAGACCGAATCAGAAGAATATTACAAAAACGACAAACATAGACATCCCAATCCCTAATTACTTCATCTTCTTCCATGAAAAATCATCCAAAGAGAAATTGAGGTAGGTTTATTATTGTTTTGAATACCCCTTATACGTCCTTGACATTTTTCATGATTCAAGAACATATAATCCACTTGTTACCATTCTAATGCAGAGGGTTCAGGCCAAATGAACAAGGCCCAACCTCTACGCAACATTTATGTATGGTGGTGGGTTTAAATCAATGGAAACATCACGATATTAGTGTGGATTTCTAAGGAATGGTGAAAAATACACCGGGGCATGCCCGGTTCCCCAAATAACATCACCAGAAAAATGTGATTGCAACCTACATAGGTAGGGATCAGGAATGGAGCCTGACACTTCGGCCAGCCACAACGATAGTGGTGGTGCGACCGCTTCGCTAGAGAAGGGTCGTAGCACCTCAGTTGTAACACCCCAATCTTCTACGGTACGTTTCCCTTCGAATAATGCGATAGCGTGTGTTGTACGCAACCTCGAGTTCTAACACACACCACAACTAATTAAACTAGCCGTTGTGAATAGTAATACCTACTTTTTGAAATCATATATATTCTATATTTCAAAATGGACTTCATTTTTGGATTCGGAATATCAAAATTAGCCTAGGGTGAAATTTTGGTACATTTCGGATAACTTTCATATTTTGATGAATAGTGAAAATTACTAAATTTTAATTAAAAACAACTTTTTTAATCAAAATAATTAATAGTGATAAATTATGAATTTAAGTGGTTTTAAAGTATATTTAGAATATATTTTTACCATTCAATTTAATGTTTATCATTGGACATAATTTTACAATTAAACCAAACATAAACAAGTGTCAATCTTTTGATAGTTATTATCTCTTAAAAACACGCTTTTTGTTTTAACAGCAGGAATTAATTTTAAATTAATTTCTGCCACTTCTGTGTTTTGAATTTAGGAAAATGGATTCCATATTTGGAATCAGGATGTCCAAATTATGTAAATAGGTAACTTTTATTTTTAGACATTTTGAATAATTACTGCGGTAAATATTTTATTTACCATGGTTAAAGGGTAAATCCGGTAAATAAGGGTTAAAAAAATAATATTATAATAATACAAAATTACCCTGAAACGTGTCTTAACCCTATTGGTTGATACAGGGTCGACCATGGGCATCTTTTTGTCAATTTTGGGACCTCATGGATCCACTTGTAAGTGATAATGACACTTTATTTTAATTAAGTTAAAATGAATACAAAAATGACACAAGCATATATCTTTTAGAAGAACAATTTTTACGTAGGGTTATACATGTTGGATTTTCGATTATAAATATTCATTAGAAAGATAAAAAGATTTCATATATAATGATATTTTATTTATAATTTTTAGACAATAAATAAGTTATTTTATTTATGACACAATGATGATGCAGTAATTACTATAATAGTGAAAAATTAAAATAATTGATATTATAAATACCCAAATAAATATAATATGAAACTTTTAATGAATTAAACTAATTTTCTAGGCTAATATGATATATTAGGATTGATTTAATGGACTTTGTTCGAAGTAATCAATCTGTTATGAGTTTCACAAAAATCAACTATTGAATAGTGTCAAAATTGACATAAAAGAGTTCTTAAAACAAATATTATATTATTAATTGATATTAAATTCCTAAAAATCTAAGGTTCGGCCAAGAGACTTATATTATGATAGGTTAATAATTAATGGACCACTTGGGGGTCGCTTGGATGTATATAGTAAGTTTATTAACCATATTATATAAAAATACAAAGAGACATTGTAAAAGTGAAACTAATTAACTTAGAGTTAATACTTAAAGATAAGGTTAATATAAGTACCCAAACCTGTCTAAATTCTATTGGATGAGTTGTTTTCGACCTATCCCCACCTCATCCTTTGAATAGTCAACTTTGGAGCCTTTAGAAACCGAATATGAATTTATTATAAATTAATATTTCTAGCTTTTCCAAAGGTGCCCCTCACCCCTCTTATAAAAGGGCACTCCTCCTTCTCATTTCTTCACACCTTAAAAGCCTTTTGGTTCGGCCAAACTCTGCCCCAATACTCTCCCAACATCCCTCACTAGAACCTAGAGGCCTTAGTTTGATCAGAAAGCCAACCTAAGGAGCCCTTTTGATCAAATCAAAAGGAAGAACCCGAAGAAGAGGTAATGATTTCACCACCCTTTTCTAAGTTCATTTCTTCTTCCACTTCTTCTTCCTTTGTTATTACCATTCTAAAATAATAACTCCAGTATCTCACATATACTGTGATGTTATTATAAATATGGTACAATCATATTCAGTATTCTATCCACCCTTTGAATAACATGTCACCATACGTGCGTACGTACGGCTTACCGTCTCCACGTCGTGGTGTAATTGTTATTCAATATAATATTATTTGGATGGGTATAATAATGATGTGTAACTCATGTAAATAATAAATATAACATGTTAAGGATTCTTTATATATGATATACCATCCATTTATATATTATTTTAATATCAAAAGAATGATATTGTCGCTCGTGCGTACGTACGGACTACCGTCTCCACGAACGCGATGAGATTCATTCTCCATCGTAACCATTAAAGCGTAATTATCATTTTATGATTTAAAAATGATGTTTAAGGACTTGATATCATTCTGGATATGAATAATATACAACCTATCCTTTACAAACATGTCTTACGTAACAAAACATATGAAAGAAAACAAGTAAGTTAACACCCGAAACAACGATAATACTAAGATATTATTATCAAATCAATATTAAAAGATCATATATGATATCATATTAATGTATATGATTCTTGTATAATTTAATAACAATTATTTCACCATTATACAGGAGGTTAACCTACCACAACCAAGGAAAAGTACAAGGTAAGGGTTATTTCACAATCTCTTCATTATCCGAGGTTGTATTATACGTAATAATCTACTGGGATCTCTTTATCATCCACATCCATGTTTCTTCGAAATGTATTTCAAAACATTTTTACTATTTACAAGAATATGGGTTAAAGTCATTTATACCCTTGTTTGACTTTTTATAAGAGGTTTATAAAGGAATCTTTCCGTCGTTTTCAAAACAAGGTCCTTTTTAACCTTTTCGACAGAATTGAGGTAAGAATGTTTTTTTTAACTTATACGGCGGGTGCGGTTATTTTCCGCCGTTATAAAATCGTCGAAGCTTCCCATACAAGCTTATAAGAATATTTTCAAAGAAAATGTTTTATTTTATATGGATCTTAAATGATTTCAAAATAAAAGGAGATATTTCTTTTAAAAGAATTTTGATTTCATCTATGTCAACATCCTTTGATGGATTTTAAGATTATTTGAAGTTGATTTATTATGATACAAAACTTCTATATTGTATTGAAGGTTTTGTGATATGTTTGACTGTGGATGTGCTATTTTTATACCATTCATAGTTTATTGTGAAAGTATTGACATTTCGTATGCTAGTTTTAATACGAATGTTTATGTTATGTTTAAACCTTTTCATATGGGAATGCATTGGACTTAATAAGTGACGGGTGGAGCCCGCTATAGCTCCTCGATGCATCGGTAGGTCTCATGAGACAAACTAGTGTCTTGGCACAAGGCCTTGACAAAATCTTATTTGTAGCCTTGGCACGAGGCCTTGGCTATGTGGTTATGATAGTCTGGCATTATGCATTCCAACATTATGAAAGTGGTTATTGATTTTTGCATGTGATTATTCGATTAGTAGAATATCCATGTGAATAAGTAAATGGAATTATTTCATTTTACTTTTGCCATACCATGTTGAAGTTCAATTTTAAAAGGCTTTTGTTTTAGTAATGCATTGCCTTAAATGTTTATTCTTATTTATGAAAGTTTCCGCTATATTGTTATCCTTACTGGGCATTTGAGCTCACCCCTTTTCTATGTTTTATTTTTCCCCAGGATGTGAAGAGGTAAATTATGAATGACCTGCAGGGATATTATGAGGGGATAGTAGTGTGGATTATGGAGACATTATGTTGTTGTAGTAGTTTTTCATTTTATGATGTAATGTAAAACTTATGAATATATCTAGTGTTTCCAAGGCTACTAAACCAATCGGTCTTTCGAGATTTGATCTTTCTTGTGATCATGCCAATGTTATGTAATAATGCACCGACTCTAGGCAACTAGGGTCGGGGCGTTACAGTTGGTATCAGAGGAAGTTTAGTACAAACCTTGGAAGCTAGATTTAGATAAACTCTGATTAGAGCACGTAGACCTAAGATGAACTTTGAGGATTAGTATAGAAGAACTTCCTAGAATTTTGGTATTGTAGAGATTTTGTGAGTTTTTCGAGCAATACATCCCTGTCTGGATACAAGTAGGTAGAGGCGGCTCTGGCACAGATGTACCTAGGGGTAAAACCCGAAAACACCGCTTTGAGCTAGACTCGAACGGGAACTGGTGCACGACAACGGGCCTTGCTGCACTCTTGGTTACGACACTCCCGGGGGATATGCTTAGGATAACTCTCACTATCTTTACAAATCATTATGAAGGGTTTATGAGTATATACTTCCTCAAAGAAAACATTTTTATGATTATGGATTATATCCATAAATAGTTCAATTTATGTTAAGTGTTTTATAAGTATGGGATTATGTATTTTGATGCATAAACTGATCTAGTTTATGCCATTTTTTTAGAAATGGCGCCTAGTGGAAGAAATGGAAACTGTATCAATGCACGCACTCCATGTAGGGATTGCCCTCCTGCTCAAGATAATTATAGTGGGGCTGGTGATGCAACTGGTGCTGATCAGCTAATCACCGTACTGGGACAACTTACTCAGGTTATGAATAATAACCTTACCCGTATGGAGCACCCTGATCCGCAGCGTGGAGGATCAATGTTAGATCGATTCATGAGACAACAACCACCAACGTTCAATGGGAGTACAAATCCCTTAGTAGCTGAGCAATGGATATTTTCCCTAGAGAAAATATTTCAGGCTTTGGGGAGTAGTGAAAGGGAAAAAGTTACCATGGCAGTTTACCGCCTCACTGGAGATGCAGATCAATGGTGGTCATTGATTCAAAACATGAAGGAAGATGATGAAGTATCAAACATGGAATGGAGGGAGTTCAAAGATCTGTTTTTAGAAAAATACTTTCCTCGCGACCATCGAGCAGATATGGAAAGGCAATTTCTGAGTCTGAGACAAAAGGAGGATGAGAATGTCACAAAGTATGAGGCTAACTTTACAAGGTTAGCGAGGTACGCTGGTGATTATATTCGCAACCCAAGAAGTAAGATTGATCGTTTATTTGATGGGTTAAAACCATTTCTCCGTCGAGCATTAGTCTCACAATCCTTTTCATCGTACGAAGACATTGTCTCATGTGCTATCAAGACCGAAAAGGAATTCTCTAAGTCTTATGACTTTAAAGCAAAGCATGAGAAGAAGAGACCTGCTGATCAATCTGGGAATGGAAATAAGGGGAAGAAGGGAAAGGTTGAATATCCATCTTGTGGTAAGTGCGGGAAGAAACACCCCGGTGCTTGCCTGAAGGGAATGGGAGTCTGTTACAAGTGTGGTGAAAAAGGCCACCAAGCTCATGATTGCAAGGGGAAGAAGGAAGCTACCAACGTTCAGTGCTACAATTGCAGGGAGATGGGGCATTATGCAAATGCATGTCCTAAGCGTCAGGAGAACTTACCTCAGAAAAGGCCAAGGGATCAAGGCCAGGCTTATGCTATCACTACTGCTGAGGTAGAAGCTCCGAAAGACGTGGTGGCAGGTAATTTAATGGTTTCCTCAAGTTTAGAAAATGCATTATTTGATTCTGGATCATCGCATTGTTTCATATCTTCCCAGTTTGCTAAGAAAATTAGATATTTCCAATTTGATTTAATAAGGGAGTTGTCAGTTAAAACTCCTAAGGGAAGTATCGTTGCAACAAAGTTTTGTGAATCAGTCCCCATTAGAGCACATAAATTTTCTTTATCTGCTGATTTCATCGTCATACCTATGATTGAGTTTGATATAATCCTCGGTATGGACTGGCTTTCGGACTATGATGCGAAGATTTATTGTAAGAAGAAATAGGTTACGATTCTTGATGATAATGATAAAGAGCACCTTATTTTTAGAGCAGAATCGTCACCACCTAATTCTTATTTAGATCCACCCCCTGTAGCTCAACTTAATTCAATTATCGGGGAGGAAGAGAATGAAATAACTGTCGGTGAGGAAAGGAATGTTCAAATAGAGGGTGTACCTGTTGTGAAAGAATTTGTAGATGTATTTCCGGAAGATTTACCTGGACATCCTCCAGAACGAGAAGTAGAGTTTTCCATTGATTTAATTCCTGGATCAAGGCCTATATCGAAGACCCCTTATAGAATGGCCACTGTAGAGCTAGTCGAACTAAAGAAACAACTAGAGGAATTGAGTAATAAGGGATTTATTCGCCCTAGTATTTCTCCATGGGGAGCCCCTGTTCTTTTTGTTAAAAAGAAAGATGGATCTATGAGGTTATGTATCGACTACAGGGAGATCAATGCTATAACGATAAAGAACAAGTATCCCCTACCTCGTATTGATGATTTATTTGACCAACTGCATGGAGCTCAATACTTTTCAAAGATTGACCTTCGATCTGGATACCATCAGTTGTGTGTGAAGAAGGAAGACATTCCGAAGACAGCATTTCGAACCAGGTACGGGCATTACGAGTTTACTGTAATGCCGTTTGGATTGACTAATGCACCCTCTGTATTCATGGATCTGATGAATAGAGTTTTCAAGGAGTATCTCGATGAATTTGTGGTGGTATTTATTGATGATATCTTGGTATACTCCAAAACCTACAAAGATCATGAAAATCACTTGCGCATTATCTTGAAGACTCTGAGGAGGCATGAATTATATGGAAAGTTTAGCAAGTGTGAATTCTGGCTTCAGGAGATTTCTTTTCATGGCCATATTGTCTCTAAAGATGGAATCTCTGTTGATCCTTCTAAGACCAAGGCAATCCAAGAATGGCCAGCACCTACGAATATAACTGAGGTACGTAGTTTTATTGGTTTGGCAGGTTATTATCGACGTTTCGTCCAGAATTTTGCCCGATTGGCTAACCCATTAACGAAGCTCACACGTAAAGGGGTTAAATTTGTTTGGACAAAAGAGTATGAAGAATGTTTCGAAGAACTGAAGAGAAGATTAGTCAATGCTCCTATATTGACTCTACCATCGGGGAATGATGGGTTCGTTATTTATAGTGATGCATCAAAGAAAGGACTTGGCTGTGTCCTTATGCAGAATGATAGAGTTATTGCCTGTGCATCACGACAGTTGAAAATTCATGAACAAAACTATCCTACTCATGATCTCGAGTTAGCAGCAGTGATCTTTGCTTTGAAGATATGGAGGAACTACCTCTATGGTGAAAAATGTGAGATTTATACTGATCACAAGAGTTTGAAGTATATTTTCTCACAAAAAGAACTCAACATGAGGCAAAGGAGATGGCTTGAATTACTCAAGGATTATGATTGTACGATACACTACCACCCGGGGAAGGCAAACAAGGTGGCAGATGCTTTGAGCAGAAAAGACCATGGAGTTCTGAACATGATGAGAATTGAAAGGGATCCAATTTTCATGGATCTAGTGAAGATGGACATGGGAATAACCAGGGAAGGTGAAACATCAATGCTTTTTCAAATGGTTGCCAAACCATCTTTACTAGAAAGGATTAAGAGTTCTCAGACCGATGATGAAGAATTTCAGAAGAAGATTAAAGCTGTGAATGATGGGAGATTGAGAGACTTTGCGTATGATGGTGGAATTTTGAAATTCGGGAAGAGACTTTGTGTTCCCAATATACCTGATCTAAAAAGGGAATTGCTGGATGATGCTCATAGTTCCAATTTCTCTATACACCCTGGGAGCACCAAAATGTATAGAGATTTGAAGGAACATTTTTGGTGGGACAAAATGAAGAGGGAGATTGCTGATTTTGTGTCAAGATGTACGGTTTGTCAACAAGTGAAAGCTGGAAGGCAACAGCCTGGAGGAGTCATGCAACCTCTTCCCATACCGGAGTGGAAATGGGACAATATTACGATGGACTTTGTCATGGGGCTACCAAAGACTCCTAGAAGGAACGATGCAATATGGGTTATTGTTGATCGTCTTACCAAGTCAGCACATTTTCTTGCTATAAGAGAAGATCTACCCCTGGAACGTCTAGCAAGACTATATATTAATGAAGTTGTGAGACTTCATGGAGTACCCCTATCGATTGTTTCTGATCGTGATCCCCGTTTTACTTCAAGATTTTGGAAAAGTCTTCAGAAATCCCTGGATACTGAACTTCATTTGAGCACTGCTTACCACCCTCAGACAGACGGACAATCAGAACGGACTATTCAAACCTTAGAAGACATGTTGAGATCTTGCTCACTTGACTTTCAGGGTATGTGGGATCAATATTTACCTCTGGTAGAATTTTCCTATAACAATAGCTTCCATTCGAGTATTCAGATGGCACCATATGAAGCGTTATACGGAAAGAGATGTCGTACACCAACCTGTTGGGATGACGTTGGTGAAAGAAAACTTGTAGGCCCAGAACTGGTGGAGGAAACGGTGGAAAAGGTGAAGGTAATCCAAAATCACATTAAAGCAGCTCAAAGTAGGCAGAAGAGCTATGCCGATAATCGAAGGAAGGATTTGGAATTTCAAGTCGGTGATCATGTTTTTCTGAAGGTATCTCCGTGGAAGGGAGTCATACGTTTTGGTAAGAAAGGTAAATTGAGTCCCAGGTACATCGGACCTTTCGAAATTCTAGAACGAATTGGGGTTGTAGCTTACCGATTGGCAATGCCGCCAAGTCTCTCCAAAGTTCACGATGTGTTCCACGTATCTCTATTGAGGAAATACATGCCTGATCCGACGCATGAACTCACCTATGAAGATTTAGAACTGGAACCCGATCTGTCTTATTGCGAAGAGCCCATCAAGATTCTTGATACGAGAGAACAAGTGCTGAGAAACCGGACGACGCGTCTGGTAAAAGTTTTGTGGAGGAATCATAAGATGGAAGAGGCAACGTGGGAACCCGAGGAACTTATGATGAAGAACCACCCGAGTCTTTTTATGCAGTAATACCCTAGAAATTGCGAGGACGCAATTATTTGAAGGAGGGGAGAATGTAACACCCCAATCTTCTACGGTACGTTTCCCTTCGAATAATGCGATAGCGTGTGTTGTACGCAACCTCGAGTTCTAACACACACCACAACTAATTAAACTAGCCGTTGTGAATAGTAATACCTACTTTTTGAAATCATATATATTCTATATTTCAAAATGGACTTCATTTTTGGATTCGGAATATCAAAATTAGCCTAGGGTGAAATTTTGGTACATTTCGGATAACTTTCATATTTTGATGAATAGTGAAAATTACTAAATTTTAATTAAAAACAACTTTTTTAATCAAAATAATTAATAGTGATAAATTATGAATTTAAGTGGTTTTAAAGTATATTTAGAATATATTTTTACCATTCAATTTAATGTTTATCATTGGACATAATTTTACAATTAAACCAAACATAAACAAGTGTCAATCTTTTGATAGTTATTATCTCTTAAAAACACGCTTTTTGTTTTAACAGCGGGAATTAATTTTAAATTAATTTCTGCCACTTCTGTGTTTTTAATTTAGGAAAATGGATTCCATATTTGGAATCAGGATGTCCAAATTATGTAAATAGGTAACTTTTATTTTTAGACATTTTGAATAATTACTGCGGTAAATATTTTATTTACCATGGTTAAAGGGTAAATCCGGTAAATAAGGGTTAAAAAAATAATATTATAATAATACAAAATTACCCTAAAACGTGTCTTAACCCTATTGGTTGATACATGGTCGACCATGGGCATCTTTTTGTCAATTTTGGGACCCCATGGATCCACTTGTAAGTGATAATGACACTTTATTTTAATTAAGTTAAAATGAATACAAAAATGACACAAGCATATATCTTTTAGAAGAACAATTTTTACATAGGGTTATACATGTTGGATTTTCGATTATAAATATTCATTAGAAAGCTAAAAAGATTTACTACATAATGATATTTTATTTATAATTTTTAGACAATAAATAAGTTATTTTAGTTATGACACAATGATGATGCAGTAATTACTATAATAGTGAAAAATTAAAATAATTGATATTATAAATACCCAAATAAATATAATATGAATCTTTTAATGAATTAAACTAATTTTCTAGGCTAATATGATATATTAGGATTGATTTAATGGACTTTGTTCGAAGTAATCAATCTGTTATGAGTTTCACAAAAATCAACTATTGAATAGTGTCAAAATTGACATAAAAGAGTTCTTAAAACAAATATTATATTATTAATTGATATTAAATTCCTAAAAATCTAAGGTTCGGCCAAGAGACTTATATTATGATAGGTTAATCATTAATGGACCACTTGGGGGTCTCTTGGATGTATATAGTAAGTTTATTAACCATATTATATAAAAATACAAAGAGACATTGTAAAAGTGAAACTAATTAACTTAGAGTTAATACTTAAAGATAAGGTTAATATAAGTACCCAAACATGTCTAAATTCTATTGGATGAGTTGTTTTCGACCTATCCCCACCTCATCCTTTGAATAGTCAACTTTGGAGCCTTTAGAAACCGAATATGAATTTATTATATATTAATATTTCTAGCTTTTCCAAAGGTGCCCCTCACCCCTCTTATAAAAGGGCACTCCTCCTTCTCATTTCTTCACACCTTAAAAGCCTTTTGGTTCGGCCAAACTCTGCCCAAATACTCTTCCAACATCCCTCACTACAACCTAGAGGCCTTAGTTTGATCAGAAAGCCAACCTAAGGAGCCCTTTTGATCAAATCAAAAGGAAGAACCCGAAGAAGAGGTAATGATTTCACCACCCTTTTCTAAGTTCATTTCTT
The DNA here is from genome assembly GCA_963277665.1 of Viscum album. NCBI lineage: Eukaryota > Viridiplantae > Streptophyta > Magnoliopsida > Santalales > Viscaceae > Viscum > Viscum album. The sequence continues at coordinate 1,724,758,414 of OY728119.1, read as the reverse complement.
CTTCCACTTCTTCTTCCTTTGTTATTACCATTCTAAAATAATAACTCCAGTATCTCACATATACTGTGATGTTATTATAAATATGGTACAATCATATTCATTATTCTATCCACCCTTTGAATAACATGTCACCATACGTGCGTACGTACGGCTTACCGTCTCCACGTCGTGGTGTAATTGTTATTCAATATAATATTATTTGGATGGGTATAATAATGATGTGTAACTCATGTAAATAATAAATATAACATGTTAATGATTCTTTATATATGATATACCATCCATTTATATATTATTTTAATATCAAAAGAATGATATTGTCGCTCGTGCGTACGTACGGACTACCGTCTCCACGAACGCGATGAGATTCATTCTCCATCGTAACCATTAAAGCGTAATTATCATTTTATGATTTAAAAATGATGTTTAAGGACTTGATATCATTCTGGATATGAATAATATACAACCTATCCTTTACAAACATGTCTTACGTAACAAAACATATGAAAGAAAACAAGTAAGTTAACACCCGAAACAACGATAATACTAAGATATTATTATCAAATCAATATTAAAAGATCATATATGATATCATATTAATGTATATGATTCTTGTATAATTTAATAACAATTATTTCACCATTATACAGGAGTTTAACCTACCACAACCAAGGAAAAGTACAAGGTAAGGGTTATTTCACAATCTCTTCATTATCCGAGGTTGTATTATACGTAATAATCTACTGGGATCTCTTTATCATCCACATCCATGTTTCTTCGAAATGTATTTCAAAACATTTTTACTATTTACAAGAATATGGGTTAAAGTCATTTATACCCTTGTTTGACTTTTTATAAGAGGTTTATAAAGGAATCTTTCCGTCGTTTTCAAAACAAGGTCCTTTTTAACCTTTTCGACAGAATTGAGGTAAGAATGTTTTTTTTTAACTTATACGGCGGGTGCGGTTATTTTCCGCCGTTATAAAATCGTCGAAGCTTCCCATACAAGCTTATAAGAATATTTTCAAAGAAAATGTTTTATTTTATATGGATCTTAAATGATTTCAAAATAAAAGGAGATATTTCTTTTAAAAGAATTTTGATTTCATCTATGTCAACATCCTTTGATGGATTTTAAGATTATTTGAAGTTGATTTATTATGATACAAAACTTCTATATTGTATTGAAGGTTTTGTGATATGTTTGACTGTGGATGTGCTATTTTTATACCATTCATAGTTTATTGTGAAAGTATTGACATTTCGTATGCTAGTTTTAATACGAATGTTTATGTTATGTTTAAACCTTTTCATATGGGAATGCATTGGACTTAATAAGTGACGGGTGGAGCCCGCTATAGCTCCTCGATGCATCGGTAGGTCTCATGAGACAAACTAGTGTCTTGGCACAAGGCCTTGACAAAATCTTATTTGTAGCCTTGGCACGAGGCCTTGGCTATGTGGTTATGATAGTCTGGCATTATGCATTCCAACATTATGAAAGTGGTTATTGATTTTTGCATGTGATTATTCGATTAGTAGAATATCCATGTGAATAAGTAAATGGCATTATTTCATTTTACTTTTGCCATACCATGTTGAAGTTCAATTTTAAAAGGCTTTTGTTTTAGTAATGCATTGCCTTAAATGTTTATTCTTATTTATGAAAGTTTCCGCTATATTGTTATCCTTACTGGGCATTTGAGCTCACCCCTTTTCTATGTTTTATTTTTCCCCAGGATGTGAAGAGGTAAATTATGAATGACCTGCAGGGATATTATGAGGGGATAGTAGTGTGGATTATGGAGACATTATGTTGTTGTAGTAGTTTTTCATTTTATGATGTAATGTAAAACTTATGAATATATCTAGTGTTTCCAAGGCTACTAAACCAATCGGTCTTTCGAGATTTGATCTTTCTTGTGATCATGCCAATGTTATGTAATAATGCACCGACTCTAGGCAACTAGGGTCGGGGCGTTACATCAGTCGCGGCGAAGCAGAGGCAGCTATCGGTGACAGGTCGGTCGTGTGAAGGGGAGGCAGCGGTGCGCATTTTCTCCCATGGGCATGCGGGAGCCGGTCACAAGGTCGTGATGGAAATGGTAGGGCGTCTGACTTGATGTCGGCTATCGGGGGAAGGTGTGGAATGCAACTATGGGGTATAGAGGAGGCTGGCCAGCTGGACAGGTGGGGAGCCGAGAGGGCTGCCTAGTGAGGGCCGCCCACCGTGGGCTGCACATCGCAGGCCACCCACCATAGGCCGAGCTGGGCTGGATGGCCGGGCCACACCGGCAGGCCAGGTCGGACAGAGGGTCGGACTTGCATAGGGCCAGGTCGGGTCGGCCCAGGCCTGATCGGGACAGGTCGGTCCAACTGGTTCAGACCGAACCCAGACCAGCTTTGATCCTTTTCTCTCTTTAGTCCATATCATGTGTTATGAACCACCGTTTGACAAAGTATCTATGGTGGCAGAAACAACGGATCAAGATGGTCATATTGGTATTCCAAGATGAGTTTTGGATAATGTTGGTGTACGGATAGGTTGGATCAAACACAAATCCAACCGGTCCCTAAAAACTAAAATGACAATATCTTATAGACTGGGCCTCTGATTGACGTGCCTATTTTGGGTTGAGACCCCTTTATCATAGCAATCCTTTGGGATAATTCATCTTGGGACTTCATGGAAATTGAAATATTGACCTATAGCTTGAGGTGTGGACCCTCCTAGAATGAAGAGAGGTTAGTGCAGGAACCCTGTAGCTATCTATAAATGAGAAAGGGATCTTATGTGGGGGGTCTGTGTTTTGGGATACTACGTGGGTCTGTGTTAGAGAGTTATAGATGGATCCACTATAGGAATCCACATTGACTACTGTCAGAACTTATGTGGGTCTGCTATACTAGGATCATATGTGGGACGGTTGTACTAGGATACTATGTGGGCTGATGATTTTGGTTCCTACATGGGTCTGCCTCTTAACAGATTATTATGATTCAATTGTTGCTTCTAATCATCATTGCTACCATACGTAGGTTATAACTGGTGTGAGTGAAAACATTACCTTTGCGGTGATACCTTTGTGGTATTCTTCTCTCTGGTATTACCTTTGTGGTACTCACATTCATCATGATTCCTTTGTGTTATTCTTTTGTGTATCTATACCTTTGTGGTACATACCTTCATGGTGATAGCTTTGTGGAATTCTTATAGGTGGATTTACCTTTGTGGTACTTATCTTTATGGTGTTACCATTGTGGTATTCTTTCCTTTTTGTAATAGTCAAGCTTTGGGATTTTGAGTTCGACCCTGTATTTCCACATGAATGAGATGGGTATACATGAAATCTTAGGAATATGTGTGGGCATATAACTAAGTAGGGTGGTCTGTTGTTTTCATGAATTGTGGTTTATCCTTTTTGGATTTTGAGATAATTTCTGGGGTCTCAGGGTCCCTACTAAGTATCGTTATACTCACCCATGCACGAGCTATGCATGTACCTTGTTGTGATTGGTGCAGACGACAGACATCGCTGACTGAGGACCAGAGTACCAGGAATAGAGGTAGCTCGGAGGTGGATATTAGACGAGGTGTACCATAGAGAACACTATTCGAGAGATGTAACTACCCTTCTAGTAGGATCCATGGTGGGTGTTCACAATATATGTTCCTAGTTTATACTTGTACTTTTCATTTTTCATGTACATTCTAGTTGGGCTAGTATTTTGGCCCCTTTTTCCATACTCTTACACAATCATTTTACTATACAATTTACTTGTGATTGTATCTTGATGTGTGCTTGGTTGTGTGTGTTTACAGGTTATAAAGGCAATGCCTTCCCATTTTTAGGATTAAGCCTTTCGGTGCTAGTCGCCCACCCCAATCCTATTGATGGTGGGCATGGGGTTGTCACGACACAGATCTCGGGGGAAGTGTCGTGATAGAGATAGCATACGATTATAAGGAATGGTGTGCCAAAAATAAATGTTTGAAAGTTATTAAATAAATTAAATAGCAAAAATGTGTAGTTTTCATGAATAAATGGAATTACATTATAAAAGAGACCGAAATAAGAAATGCGATTAAACCATGAAATTAGAGTGTGGGTTTTCCCTAGGCGTAACATAATCATTGTCAATGTGGGTTTTATAAAAAATTTCATCACGAAATACTTAGAGAAAATTAGTTAATTTATTTATTTATATTTTTAGATTTAATATATCAATTATTTCTTATTTAAATTCATGGTTATAAAAACTCATAAGTTATGGCTAATAAAACCCTAGAGATCCTAGATAACCAATGGGGATCTTTTTTTGTGAACAATTATGGATCGTATATAGGATCATAGATCATCACACCAACGATGTATATCGATCCCATCAATGAAGTAATCATAATTTTTATTTGTCAATGATCGGTCCAAACTCCATATAGTTCATTTTTATTTTAATTAATTCCACATTAATTATATTTACAATGAACTAGAATCAATAAACTAATTGATTGATTCTTAGATTGATAATTTTGAGGGAAAGTATTTATTTTGGGAATTTTAACAGAACAACTATTTTTGATTATTTATTATTTTTTTCCAATGTATTGGAAAAGAGTCCAAATAAAAACGAAAATCTATGGAGGTATATTCTTATATATTTTCATTGTGATTTTATCCCCCAATTATTCATTCATCATGGGTATTCTTCGTGTGACTCTCAATTCTACATCCACCAACGAAATAAATCGTTACAGACATGACTTTTTGATAAATGATTTTAAATTGAACATCTAGGATAAGCACAACCCGACGATGGTACAATGGTGAAGAAGGAAGTATATTGGGAAAAGCGGATTCCCTAATTTTCTAAATCTTCAGAGTCTATCAATTAATGGGAAAAAAAATTTATGAGAAGATTGAAAGCCCAAAATGTGTTAATAATCAATAGATTGTCATGAGAATGATCGATATTTTTTCGGTGAAATTATTTGTATATTGAATAGTGGAGAAATTGATGGTAATATTAGAACAGGATCCATATTTCTGGAAAAATATGTGTTACAATGTGTGTATGTCAGATCTACACGCTGTGTGGACCCCCTGTTTATGGTTCTAGGGTTTCAGTTAGAGTTTAAGATAACATGACGTATGAACCCTATAAAATATCATGTTACCCCTTCTATGTAACTATGAATATTCTTTGGAGATTACAAATATAGGGGAAATGTTTGCTACTGTAAGTCACATGGTGTAACTGTACACAGACATGGCTTGGTGTAGACTAGCAGGTACGTGGACACAGAACCAGTACACAGACTTGTCCAGGAGGCATGAATAAGATACTGTGTTTTTGTGCACACCATGTACATCAATTAGAAACTGTGTATAAGGAGGCCACATGATTTGTGGGTATCATTCACATAGAAAAGAATGAGGATAGATGGACATTCAATGTTCCCCTTCGTAAACAAAATATACCCCATTCAATAGTGTATGTTGGTCTTCATTTTCATAGTGTGGATGTAGAGACCCGTATCCTGACGTACATGGACATTACATTACATTTGCGGAATACTTAGTACATAACAAAAACACACACTAAAGGATCGTAATAGTTTAGTGTCTTTGGAAACTCGGAACATAATCTTCTAATCCTGGTGAAAGATCTTCAATATCTCCCGTAAAGATCTTCCATTTTTTTTACCTAAAACCTTTCTTTATATCCTGGGGAAAAGAAAACATAAAAGGGTGAGCTCAAATGCTCAGTAAGGGTATACAAAAGAAATAAAAATCATATCATATCTTTTTGAAAATCACAACCTGCAAAAGAGATCATAATATCTTAACAGGGAACAAATCATAGAAGTGAAAATGAGATCCCCATAATCATAACATAAAACTTGAAACTTTGTGGCATTCACACATAATCATAGAGAATCATTTCTTGTTAGTCAAGACTCATTTCCAAGACTATCTTAGTGGACAAAGTCCCTTTCTGAATCGAGTAACCCTCGTTTCAGTCCTGTTTCACTGAACCGGTATAACCTACCATTCCAGCCATGTCTATCTCATGAGATATAAAATCTTTACCCAATGCATTGGAGGGAGATATAGGTCCCACCTATCTCTTAATGAATCCTTTCTTATGTGTGCCACAAAATCATAAATCATACATCATTGCATAACCCATGTAATAAAAATGGGATTCTTAAACAACATGACATCATAAAACCATTCATATAAGATAAAAGAATTCATAAACATAATTCCATCACAACATAGTCAAATCAATGTAAAAATATGGATAGAAACAGAACCCTTTATTATCTTAGATGGAAAATAATTTTGATAAAACACTTGAAATGAATTCTTGAGGAAAATATCCTTTCTTCTTCAAAATCAATTTCTTTTCACAAAACATCATACAATTTTAAAAGAAAGAGATTTTATTAAAAATAGTCATGAAATATTTTGGAGGAAGGTTCATGAAAATAAGGCTTTATAAAACCGTAAAAATCCGTTCGTGCCGTATAAGTTAAAAAAAACATTCTTCGTACTTTTGTCGGAAAAGTCAAAAAGTACCTCGTACGGAAAAACGACAAAAGATTCCTTTCATATTCTTTACTAAAAACTCACCTAAGGGTAAAATTGGATTTAAACTATTGCAAGTGGATGGAAACAATATTACATATTGAAGGAACATGGATGTGGATGATAAAATACACCCCAGTAAATACTTACGAATAAACAATCTCGGATAAAAATGAGATTGTGATATTTCCCTTACCTTAGGTCCAATTTGCTTCGTATGTGTCCGAACCTCCTGTATAATGATTTAAATAATGTCATTGACTTATTAAAGAATCATATTCATTGTTATGATATCATATATGGTTCACTTATGACATTATATTACCCGTTCTTTTGTAAATTCCATGTTAAAGAATTGTTTTGGGTAAAATCGTTTCATTTATCGTAGGTGTTTTGAATTGTTGTTCTTGACATCATTATTATTTATATCATGATTTACTTACTTCCAGAATATAAAATATGATTCGTATATCATATATATTCAGTATATATATATAAATAATAGGTAGATAAATAAAATGAAAAACACCGTTCATGGAGACGGTAGTCCGTACGTACGCATGAACGCTGTTTTTCTTTCCTTATTGTCTTGAAATGGAAGTAAGTAGATGACATACATATGTATATATACATAAATCCAGTAGCTTTATAATGTCATATATTTCATTATTATTTCTTATATATACATTAGAATCATTCTTAAATGGTTAACATGGAGAATGAATCTCATCGCGTCGTGGAGACGGTAGTCCGTACGTACGCACGAGCGATGATATCATTTCTATAAATATTGAATTGAATTGGAGTGGATTATACAATATATCAGAATCAATATGATGTTGTAATAACTATGTATAGTTATTCTTTACACCATTATACCCATCCATGTAAGGTGGCGGTGGAAAATAGATTACACCACGGCGTGGAGACGGTATTCCGTACGTACGCACGCGCGGTGATTTCTTTTTCCGTAGGATGGATAGATGGTGAAATAGGGTTGTTTCATACTTATAATAACATATCAGTATATGAGTGATACTGATGTTATTACTTCATAATGAAACAACCTAAGAAGAAGAAGTGGAAGAAGAAATAAAGATGAAAGAATTGGTAATGGTAATTACCTCTTCTTCGAAGTGCCTCTTTGAGACCTCCTCTTAGGGCACTAGAATTGGCCTTTGAGGAAGACCAGAACCTCTAGGATGTTTCTAGGGAAGTGGAGAAGGGATTTTGTCATGGGTTGGCCGAGCTTGAGTGCTCAAATTGGTGTGAGGAGGAGGGGAAGGAGGTGTCCTTTTATAAGGGAGGAGAGGGGCACCTTAGGAATTCTTAAAAATATTAATTTATAATAAATCTAACCCCACTTAAAAACCTCCAAAAATGACTCATATTCGAAGTTTAGATGAGATAGGGTTGTAATCTCATCAACCAATTAAATTTAGACATGTTTGGATATTATTTTAAACCTTATCAATTAGATTTAACTCTAAGTTAAATAATTTAACTTTTACCGTGTCTTTTTGTTTTCGTTCACTATATGGTCAATAAACTAACTATAACATGCCAAACGAACCCCAAATTGTTTATTATTAATATATATATCCTTATCTAAGTCATTTGGCCGAACCTTAGATTTTTAGGAATAAAATAACAATTAATAATATAATATTTGATTTAAAAACTATTTTGTGTCAATTTTGACACTATTTGATATATGATTTTTGTGAAAGTCATAACAGAATTATATGTTCGAACCAAGTTTATTAAATCAACATTAATATATCATAGTAACCTAGAAAATTAGTGGAATTCATAAAAAATCTCAAATTACATTTAGTTTGGTGTTTATAACATCAATTATGTCAATATTTCATTAATAAGATAATTACTGCATCATCGTTGTGTCATAAATAAATTAAATTATTTGATGTCTAAAAATTACAAATAAAATACCATCATGTAGGAAATCTTTTTAGCTTTCTAATTAATATTTACAATAGAATTTATCTTATGTATAACCCCATATTAAAAATGATTTACTTATTAAACTTTGATTTTAACTATTTTAACCCTTCTTCAAATAAATTAATAATAAATGTCCTAATCTAATCCAAGTGGGCCTAAATGGTCATATTTTATTCCTAAGATTGTTTTTGGTCGAATTACACTTGTCCAATAGAATTAGGACATGTGTTAGGGTAATAGTAATATCATATTTACCCTTAGTTACCCTATTTACTATTAACCGCGGTAAAAAAAAGTAAAAAGTTACTATTCACCAAAAATTATTTTCATCTCATTGAACCACATTTTAGTCCTTGATATTAACCGTGTCTCTCGGATTTTCGAAATTCCATTCACAGAAGTGGTAAAATTAAGTTTTATGCAAAATTCAGTTTTTAACCTACCACTTAGTGGTTTCACTATTCATCAAAAATTGAAAGTTTTCAGAAAAATGCCAAAATTTCATCCTAAGCTATATTTCATATTATGAATTCAAAAATGAAGTCTATTTTACCAAATTCATAACATAGAAGTTGAATTAATTAATTTTATAATTAAATCCCGCTATTAAAACAAATAGCGTGTTTTTACGAAACAATATCTATCAAAAGATTGACACTTGTTTATGTCAGGTTTAAATGTGAAATTACGTCCAATGACCAACATTGTATTAAATTGTAAAAATATATTCTAAATATACTTTAAAACCACTCAAATTAATAATTTATCACTATTAATTATTTCGATTAAAAAAGTTGTTTTTAATTATAATTTAGTAATTTTCACTATTCATCAGAATATGAAAGTTATCCGAAATGTACCAAAATTTCACCTTAGGCTAAGTTCGATACTCCGAATCCAAAAATGAAATCCATTTTGAAAAATAAAACTTACAAAATTTCAAAAAGTGGTTATTACTATTCATAACGGCTAGTTTTAATAGCATATCGCTGTTTAGTGAAACTCGTTATTGCGTACTACACACACTATCGAGGAAGGTTGCGATTGCGTGTAATGCAAGGCAAGTCAACGATGCGTGGTGTGCAAGCTCCTTTTGGTGTAGCGTACAACACAAGACATTAATAAAATTAAAAAGAATATTTTTCATAAAATCTTGGGCTGTTACATTCTACCCCCCTTAAAATGAATTTCGCCCTCGAAATTCGTCGGGGTTATAAATGGTTTTCTATTCGAAAGTTTCCCACATCGTAAAAAGGAATACCAAAACTTGGCTTTAAAAACTAAAGTATGAAATGTAACGATTACCCAAATAAACTAATTGTTGGGTTTCCACATAGGTAAAAATATGGATATGGAAGAAAAATCTAACCATCATGTTCTGATGGAGAGTGGTAGAGAACATGGCTATGGAAAAGCCAAAAATCACAAATCCATAAATTTGTGATGATATAAGGTACCATCTGATTCCTCAGGTATAAGATCACTAGGACAACATTTTTGGTTTTCAAGATCATTTCCCTAAAGTTGAAAATTTGAATTAGAATAAATACTTACTTTATTTTGGTACAATCTCACTGTTGTTCGTGCCTTGAACAATTTCCACTTCATCTCTTAAATAAATGAAGTTGAATTTGTTATTCGTGAAGTGTTAGCAGATAATGTGATAGAATGACGGGTCATTCCATCTGTCTCAAACAAAAGGTTAGCAAAAATTATATACATAAGTCGATCTATAGTGAGATTAATCATATATGGTTCCTAAAATGGGCTTATACTTCATATATCATACTGCTTAATATAATAACACTAGTTTCTACTAAACAGGGACTTCCTGTAGGTCAGTGGTAGGCGATAAAGGCCAGTCGCACTTCGGTTGTGGGTTCGATTCCTACAGCCTTGTCCGAAGCGATGGGCTGTCGCCCGTCCTGCAGGTTGTCCTTTTTCCAAAACTATATTACTATAACATCCCATCAATAATATCGAAAAAAAAATTTATATCCTTAAACAATACTAACTTATGTCCAACATAATCCAGTCTAATCTTTAGGCTTATACATAATACTGCGGTCCACTCTCATAATATAGTGAAAAGGATTACCAGAGATTTAATACTGTCGTTGATCCCCACATATCATAAGATATGTCTTGTTGGTCACATTCCAAACATTCAAAGTCCTTAATCATGTATTCTCTTGAATGCCTTAGTGAAAACATGAGTGCAGTTAAAAGTTAACACTTTCCACATACCAAAATCCTCAAAATTCTATATACTCAAACCATGATATCACTTAGTCCTTATATCAATCATGAGCTCATGAATACTGTTAAACATTTCATTTTCTCATTTTCCCTTCATTATGCGCCTAATATCTCAATCACTTTGAATACCACATTAGACCAATACATAAATATTCCAATATTCCAAGATACAACATTATTTTGGAATCCCATTACATAAACACTTAATCATTCCACCACATCGTTGTCATATTCAACATTGCCAATAGTGATCGCATGTGATTTCCCTTTGTCCTTTGCCTTCAGTGGTTGCTCATATTGATCATCACTAACCCTTGGATTAGGGCAATTATTAGCATAATGCCCCATTTCCTTGCACTTGAAGCATTGAAGTGTTGGCGGTGCGTTCTCTGCAGTGTTTGATTGATTCACATCATTAGAAACCCTTTTTCCATTACTTCGACACTCAGCTGCTCGATGACCTTCTTTTCCACACTTAAAACATTTTCTAGTTCCTTTAAGACAATCTCCACCATGCTTCTTTCCACACTTTGTGCATAAGGAAACATTCATCTTCTTTTCACCAATATTATGAGATTTCTCCTTGAACTCCATATTTCGTTTCTTGTCAAAACCATGAGATGGATATGTAACACCAACTTCCATTTCTACCTTGATAGCACAACGCACAATTTCTTCATAGCTACTGAAGTCTCTTATAGCTAATGCCCTTCGAAGACTTGGTTTTAAGCCACTGAAAAATAGATCAACTTTACTTTCAGGTTGGATGATAATGCCAGATGCATACCTTGCAAGTCTTGTAAAATTCGCTTCATATATACCAACAGATTCATCATCCTTCTGATTCAGCTCAATAAACTCCTTTTCCATCTTTGTTCGAAGAATACGAGGGAAGTACTTACTGAAAAACAAGTTCTTGAACTCGTCCCATTCCATGGACTCAATTTCATCTCTTGGCCTCGTATTCTTGATAAGATTCCACCATTGATCAGCTTCACCTTCCAAACGATATACTGCTAAGATGACTTTATCATGTTCAGAACATTGAAGAACTGAAAATATCTTTTCAGTATTACTAATCCATTGTTCAGCAACTAATGGATTAGTAGACCCACTGAAAGAAGGCGGACGCTGCCTCATGAAGGATTCAACGGAATGTTGCTCCTTCCTTTGCTCATTTGGAAGTCCTGCATGATTCATAGCTTGAGAAAGTTGTGTGAGCATGGCTACAAGATTTTGCATTCCAGATCCCATATCGTTTGGTTGCTCAGGGGGACAATCATTGCATTGTCCATTGCATTGATCAACACGGTTCCTTCGGGTTCCAGCCATCGTCTAAAACCCCAAAAGAATAGTGTGAGAGGCAAAAATAATGCTAGGGAAAACAACATAATAAAGGGGTAGTACCCTCAATATCTAACATCTTAGGTTAAATTCTAAGATCGTTAGCGCTATTCTAGGACTATAACCTATACGTATACTTAACCTTAGAGACATCCCTAGACATAACTTAGAAATATCTCTAGGGATCTCACTAACGTTTTCGCATCCTAGTTTCCAAAGGTTGACTAAACCTTTCCTCTGATACCAACTGTAGAGACCCGTATCCTGACGTACATGGACATTACATTACATTTGCGGAATACTTAGTACATAACAAAAACACACACTAAAGGATCGTAATAGTTTAGTGTCTTTGGAAACTCGGAACATAATCTTCTAATCCTGGTGAAAGATCTTCAATATCTCCCGTAAAGATCTTCCATTTTTTTTACCTAAAAGCTTTCTTTATATCCTGGGGAAAAGAAAACATAAAAGGGTGAGCTCAAATGCTCAGTAAGGGTATACAAAAGAAATAAAAATCATATCATATCTTTTTGAAAATCACATCCTGCAAAAGAGATCATAATATCTTAACATGGAACAAATCATAGAAGTGAAAATGAGATCCCCATAATCATAACATAAAACATGAAACTTTGTGGCATTCACACATAATCATAGAGAATCATTTCTTGTTAGTCAAGACTCATTGCCAAGACTATCTTAGTGGACAAAGTCCCTTTCTGAATCGAGTAACCCTCGTTTCAGTCCTGTTTCACTGAACCGGTATAACCTACCATTCCAGCCATGTCTATCTCATGAGATATAAAATCTTTACCCAATGCATTGGAGGGAGATATAGGTCCCACCCATCTCTTAATGAATCCTTTCTTATGTGTGCCACAAAATCATAAATCATACATCATTGCATAACCCATGTAATAAAAATGGGATTCTTAAACAACATGACATCATAAAACCATTCATATAAGATAAAAGAATTCATAAACATAATTCCATCACAACATAGTCAAATCAATGTAAAAATATGGATAGAAACAGAACCCTTTATTATCTTAGATGGAAAATAATTTTGATAAAACACTTGAAATGAATTCTTGAGGAAAATATCCTTTCTTCTTCAAAATCAATTTCTTTTCACAAAACATCATACAATTTTAAAAGAAAGAGATTTTATTAAAAATAGTCATGAAATATTTTGGAGGAAGGTTCATGAAAATAAGGCTTTATAAAACCGTAAAAATCCGTTCGTGCCGTATAAGTTAAAAAAACATTCTTCGTACTTTTGTCGGAAAAGTCAAAAAGTACCTCGTACGGAAAAACGACAAAAGATTCCTTTCATATTCTTTACTAAAAACTCACCTAAGGGTAAAATTGGATTTAAACTATTTCAAGTGGATGGAATCAATATTACATATTGAAGGAACATGGATGTGGATGATAAAATACACCCCAGTAAATACTTACGAATAAACAATCTCGGATAAAAATGAGATTGTGATATTTCCCTTACCTTAGGTCCAATTTGCTTCGTATGTGTCCGAACCTCCTGTATAATGATTTAAATAATGTCATTGACTTATTAAAGAATCATATTCATTGTTATGATATCATATATGGTTCACTTATGACATTATATTACCCGTTCTTTTGTAAATTCCATGTTAAAGAAGCGTTTTGGGTAAAATCGTTTCATTTATCGTAGGTGTTTTGAATTGTTGTTCTTGACATCATTATTACTTATATCATGATTTACTTACTTCCAGAATATAAAATATGATTCGTATATCATATATATTCAGTATATATATATAAATAATAGGTAGATAAATAAAATGAAAAACACCGTTCATGGAGACGGTAGTCCGTACGTAAGCATGAACGCTGTTTTTCTTTCCTTATTGTCTTGAAATGGAAGTAAGTAGATGACATACATATGTATATATACATAAATCCAGTAGCTTTATAATGTCATATATTTCATTATTATTTCTTATATATACATTATAATCATTCTTAAATGGTTAACATGGAGAATGAATCTCATCGCGTCGTGGAGACGGTAGTCCGTACGTACGCACGAGCGATGATATCATTTCTATAAATATTGAATTGAATTGGAGTGGATTATACAATATATCAGAATCAATATGATGTTGTAATAACTATGTATAGTTATTCTTTACACCATTATACCCATCCATGTAAGGTGGCGGTGGAAAATAGATTACACCACGGCGTGGAGACGGTATTCCGTACGTACGCACGCGCGGTGATTTCTTTTTCCGTAGGATGGATAGATGGTGAAATAGGGTTGTTTAATACTTATAATAACATATCAGTATATGAGTGATACTGATGTTATTACTTCATAATGAAACAACCTAAGAAGAAGAAGTGGAAGAAGAAATAAAGATGAAAGAATTGGTAATGGTAATTACCTCTTCTTCGAAGTGCCTCTTTGAGACCTCCTCTTAGGGCACTAGAATTGGTCTTTGAGGAAGACCAGAACCTCTAGGATGTTGCTAGGGAAGTGGAGAAGGGATTTTGTCAGGGGTTGGCCGAGCTTGAGTGCTCAAATTGGTGTGAGGAGGAGGGGAAGGAGGTGTCCTTTTATAAGGGAGGAGAGGGGCACCTTAGGAATTCTTAAAAATATTAATTTATAATAAATCTAACCCCACATAAAAACCTCCAAAAATGACTCATATTCGAAGTTTAGAAGAGATAGGGTTGTAATCTCATCAACCAATTAAATTTAGACATGTTTGGATATTATTTTAAACCTTATCAATTAGATTTAACTCTAAGTTAAATAATTTAACTTTTACCGTGTCTTTTTGTTTTCTTTCACTATATGGTTAATAAACTAACTATAACATGCCAAACGAACCCCAAATTGTTTATTATTAATATATATATCCTTATCTAAGTCATTTGGCCGAACCTTAGATTTTTAGGAATAAAATAACAATTAATAATATAATATTTTATTTAAAAACTATTTTGTGTCAATTTTGACACTATTTGATATATGATTTTTGTGAAAGTCATAACAGAATTATATGTTCGAACCAAGTTTATTAAATCAACATTAATATATCATAGTAACCTAGAAAATTAGTGGAATTCATAAAAAATCTAAAATTACATTTATTTTGGTGTTTATAACATCAATTATGTCAATATTTCATTAATAAGATAATTACTGCATCATCGTTGTGTCATAAATAAATTAAATTATTTGATGTCTAAAAATTACAAATAAAATACCATCATGTAGGAAATCTTTTTAGCTTTCTAATGAATATTTACAATATAATTTATCTTATGTATAACCCCATATTAAAAATGATTTACTTATTAAACTTTGATTTTAACTATTTTAACCCTTCTTTAAATAAATTAATAATAAATGTCCTAATCTAATCCAAGTGGGCCTAAATGGTCATATTTTATTCCTAAGATTTTTTTTGGTCGAATTACACTTGTCCAATAGAATTAGGACATGTGTTAGGGTAATAGTAATATCATATTTACCCTTAGTTACCCTATTTACTATTAACCGCGGTAAAAAAAAGTAAAAAGTTACTATTCACCAAAAATTATTTTCATCTCATTAAACCACATTTTAGTCCTTGATATTAACCGTGTCTCTCGGATTTTCGAAATTCCATTCACAGAAGTGGTAAAATTAAGTTTTATGCAAAATTCAGTTTTTAACCTACCACTTAGTGGTTTCACTATTCATCAAAAATTGAAAGTTTTCAGAAAAATGCCAAAATTTCATCCTAAGCTATATTTCATATTCCGAATTCAAAAATGAAGTCTATTTTACCAAATTCATAACATAGAAGTTGAATTAATTAATTTTATAATTAAATCCCGCTATTAAAACAAATAGCGTGTTTTTACAAAACAATATCTATCAAAAGATTGACACTTGTTTATGTCAGGTTTAAATGTGAAATTACGTCCAATGACCAACATTGTATTAAATTGTAAAAATATATTCTAAATATACTTTAAAACCACTCAAATTAATAATTTATCACTATTAATTATTTCGATTAAAAAAGTTGTTTTTAATTATAATTTAGTAATTTTCACTATTCATCAGAATATGAAAGTTATCCGAAATGTACCAAAATTTCACCTTAGGCTAAGTTCGATACTCCGAATCCAAAAATGAAATCCATTTTGAAAAATAAAACTTACAAAATTTCAAAAAGTGGTTATTACTATTCATAACGGCTAGTTTTAATAGCATATCGCTGTTTAGTGAAACTCGTTATTGCGTACTACACACACTATCGAGGAAGGTTGCGATTGCGTGTAATGCAAGGCAAGTCAAGGATGCGTGTTGTGCAAGCTCCTTTTGGTGTAGCGTACAACACAAGACATTAATAAAATTAAAAAGAATATTTTTCATAAAATCTTGGGCTGTTACAGTGGACTAGTATAGGCTGATTGTTATTCCCTTGGTCCTTTCCCTCAAGGGTACAATGCAACATACACTATATCACTAGATTGTGATCCCCTCTGGAGGCTGATTAATAGATAGTGTTTTGGTTTCTCTGCATGAGACTAGACTGTGATACAATATCATGTTTATACCCTAGGTGGATTTTTTAGATTCAACATGACCTCCCTAAGTAGGAAATTGATTCTCTATATAGTAGGTAGTATTAGTAGGGTTTGTGGAACCATTGAAATATGATCCCCTCCATAGCTGGTTGATCTGGATTGGGTTCATAGATTCCCCTAGTAGTTCATTGCATTACCCCATATCTGTGTATAAGCGTGTTATTAGACCAGTGAGCCTTTAATGTGTCGGGCCTAATGGGATAGACCTATTATTCAAGTGTCTCTTATGATATAATGTATTATAGAGTGGGCTATAGTAGAATAATAATTTATTTAGGTAGAATCATGTTGCTGGTAGTTGGTTATGACCGGAGACTAGAGTGGTGTCTTTCCAGAGAAAATTTTGTGTTTCGGTTGTGAATTGATTGTTATATCTGGTATTCAGTAGACTGTACATGGTGCTTCTTGTTTACTATTTTTAAGGTTCCATATTATTTATTTTTATACTCACCCCTACATGGTATTTTGCTTCATGTTTCGTGTCTTATGCATATGGTGACACATCTGATGGTGTCATGTGAGTTCAATGACAGAGTAGAGCATAGATGGATAATGACATACCGAAGTGTTTCATCGGGATATCAAATTTTACTTCTTCCTCAACCATAGTCAAGGATCAAGTTTTAGTTTTTTTAGTATGGTCCCATTTTTATCTTTCAATACTTAAAATGGCATACTATTAATGGGGTCATAGATGTTTGAATGCATTATTTTAGTTGTTTTACATTTCAGCATTGTGGGGACATAGAGATGTGTGTGTGTGTGTGTGTGTGAAGGTACCTTAGGATAATGCCACACATTCATTCGATATTCATACTCAACACTTGTTTCCACCCCCTGGACTATTTGAGGTGGGCTTAGGGTAATCATATGTTAGACCTCGGCAGGCTGAGTCATGACAGAGTGGTATTAGAGGAGTCAATTCTATCATAGGATAGGAGTTAGTGAGTTTGTATTGGGTAAACTATGTCTAGTGTTTTGAGTTTGGATTTCATGATATGGACTCTATAATTGGTGTGGAATCTTATGTATCTATATAATAGGTCAATGATCACCTGGAATTCATGTCGATACATGTAAACATTGGTTAGAAGAAAAATTCTGGGTATATGAATCATTTATGAATGGTTTGGCATTCCATGTCCTCTTGTGTTAGCTCCTTAGATCGACTCTATTTAACATTGTATAACTTTTTTAATTTCGATATTCATCCACACATACAGAAAACTGGGATTCCACTACATGATCATGGGAAGATCCACCTAGTGATGATGCATCTTTTTAGTGGCATATATTGAACATAGAACCTATGGGTGGTTTACCAGTTATGACAACACCCATTAAGTAGTATCTAGATCTGGATTTACAATTTTGAGGATGGACGCAGGTTGTGTGCATTACTTGAGATTCAGAAGCAGCATCCTCTGAGGATTGGGGTGAGTCAGATCTTCATGTGGATGAGGAATTTCTAGAGGCAGTAACTCATGTTTTTCTTTTATTTATGATGTTGTAATATCAGATGGTAATACTCATGATGAGTCTTATTCATGTATCTACTCATCTATAGTTGATCTTGGTTACTAATCACACAAAAATAAATCTCTCTCATGGTTACACTACGAGTCTATCATCAATGTGTTGTTCTATCTTACCATATTGTGATGGGCATAAATAATGGAGATTCTTAATATACTATTGGGTAGTATGAACAAGGAGGGGAACATATTTAGGATTAATTACCTCTCAAGTTACTCCTTGGATAATGTGTTGGACTGGTTCATTAGATCTCATACCATTGAAAATGTCTTATTTCGGGACATCATGCCTTTATTAATATCATTATATTTTCACACCTAAGTTGGTTATCTTGAGAAAACCTTGTTTTTGAAGAGATATCAAGAACAGAATACACAGGTACTGAGAGCTAGTAGTGGGAACCCATTAGATGAGACCATGGCAGTTGGTAGTTCATAGCAGTCACAGTGATCCAAGATTATCATATGATTTAAAAGGACATAACAAGAATTAAGTCGCATTGTGAAGGACTCTCAGGGTGACTCAAATATTCTAGGTAAAGGGTGGTGTTTCTCAGATGAATAATGGGGACATCAATCATGGGATTGTATGAAACATAGTATAGATTTTTATGAGAAGGTTGAGGGACTACAGAGATAGGCATATGTTCTATTCATTCCTTCCTTTACACTAATCGAGTTCAAGACATAGAGAAGTAGGCTGATCTATAGACATGAACCTTATTGTTGGAGACTTCTCCATTCGATGACTCATCGAGTGTGCACATATTCAGATCGTGAGATTTGATGCATGGAGTTAATTTTTTTATGTGGGATATATTAATTATATAAGTGAGACCATATGATGCCAGCTATGGTATTCAATGTTTATTTGAAATTCATTACTTGATTGACTATTTCAGGCTGAGAAAGTCATATGTCCACAATGATGAAACTATGGTTTATTTGTGGGTAAAAATAATACCTTGGTGGTACATTGGGAGATCTTACATAGAGAGTACAACACCTTTTTATTTCCAATTGAGAGAATGGAATGAATATGAAATTTAATAAAATAATAGTATGGCCCTCAAATTTGACCTATCATCATTCCGAACTCATAAAATGGGACAGAAAAACTCTAAAGGTTTGATGTTAGACCATTATATTTAAAATAATGTGTATGTAATTAGGATATAACAAAGATGGCCTTCATATGTTTTTATGGTATCTATGATTACTTTGTGATGTTTCTTGGAATGGTGAATTCCCTAGTAGTGTTCATGGGACTCATTAACAATATATTTCAGGATTTCGTAAAATGGTTCATGGTGGACTTCATTGATGGCATACCATTGTATTTGGTGTACATGATGGAGAAAGTGATACATTATAAAAAGGTCCTAGACATATCATAGAAGAACCATCATTATGGGATGCTTTTGAAGTGTCATTTTTGGATTCATGTGGTCCACTTTCTAGGTGATGTCATATCAGAAGCTGGAGATGTAGTGGATACATAAATGGTTGATGTTGTGCTTTCTTAACAGGCCCCCTAGAGCGTTACTGTGGTGCAAATATTCCATGCGATGGAGGGGAACTATCAATTTGTTTATACCCAACTTCTATAGAGTTGTAGCAGCCTTGAAAGTATTGACTTGTAAGGGAAAGCCTTTTATGATTATGAAAATGTTCCGACAGTGCTTCTAATAGCCGAGAAGAGGGTAGGTTTGGGCTCCCAATATTATATTTCTAGAAGATGGTGTCGAGTACGTAATGTTTTTTGATACATGAGAGACATGACTCATTTTTGTTATATTGAAGAGGCAAGATGATATTGCCTATTGTTCACACCAGTTGAGACCACATTAGATGAACTTCATTATCCATGATCTTGAGTTAGAAGTTGCAGTTATCACCTTGAAGATATGGTAATACTACATGATTCGTGGTTTTTTTATTGTTTACAATGTCAATAAGGGAATAAAGTACATATTCTCTCAGAATGATATTAACATGAGATAGAGGATATTAATAGTGTTTCTCTAGGTCTATTACTATGAGATTATATATAATTATGAGAATGGAAACATCATGTAAGAAACCCTCTGCATGATATCATGTTCTCATTAATTAGCCAGGGCATCAGAGTAGTTAGCCTTGATATTGCTTTCTTTAACAAATAATAATAATTCATCATATCGTCCGTCAATGTTTGTTACACCAACCTATTTTACATTTTTTCTAAGAGATCAACATTGAGATACCTATAGTGAGACCTTTCATAATTATATATCTACCAAACATGGTATTAATAGAAATTTATAATGGGGTGATCACATTATCCCTTTTAAGGGATAGAGGATGGTACCATTGATGTTTTGAGAGGAGGTTATATAGGATTTTAATACATTCCCTTTTTGGTACATCCATGTGTAAAAATTAAGTACCATGTCCCCCCACATCTGTTTTTGTGGCTAGGTATAAAGATGGGATTTTCATGTTTTATCTCTCAAAGCCTCACATGTTAGTAGGTGAAGGATGAGAACCATGTTTCGGTGGGTTTATCTCAACCCTTAGAGATACCAGAGTAGAATTTGTATGAGATATAAATGGGATTCCTGATGGAACTACAATGTACATCAAATGGATATGATTATATAAGGTTGGTCATAGATGAAAAGAATAATTCCACCCACATACTATCTTTTTGAGATAAGAGTTCTGTAAAGTACATATGATGAAAATACATTCAAGAGATATTATTAATCCATGAATTTATCTTGACGATTGTCCTTGATCATGATTCTCACATGACATATCATTTATATAGGGGATTACAATGGCCTTTTGGGACTTAGTTTCACTTTATTATAGTTTTTCAGACACAAATTAATGTCCAGAAAAATCATTCCATGAAGATCTTTATGGAAATGCAACGAGCTAGCATATTAGACTTTGTAAATAATTTGGAGGATCACCTAAACATGGTGTAGTTTTCATAAAAAAATATATATCAGTCTACCATTGGTATGGGGCAATTCGATGATTTGTAAGGAAGACCCTGAAGCTCACCACATTGTTGGACTAGTCTATGACAGTTGATGATCATGGGCTCTAAGATGGTTCGACCGACTACATATAAGGTGGAAATTAACATTTTAGGTGACTAGGATTACATATAGCCATCCAAATTCTAATGTGGATTGAATATGGATACCTCTAGAGTTTTATGAGGGAGACCATGATTTCCGAAGGGTCTAAACTCGAACTAGATTGAGGTTAGTTGGTTGTAGTGGAAAGTTATCTCTAATATTCATGTGTATTTTCCATATACAATGTAGAGTTGGTTAGGTGGTGTACTACCTATCTATACCATTGGAGTTGGATTGGGTACACGACATCTTCCAAATGTCACAGTTGGGAAGGTATCTACATGACCTATTTCACATTATTGAATGGGGAGAGCAAGAGATCGATGATGGATCTACCTTGGCATAATACCGAATAGAGATCTAAAAACTGTAGGAGAGGATCCATTGAGGGGGATTTTTTCCCATGTACATGTCTGGTGGTAGCATGAAAATCTCCAAGAGAGAGAAACATAGTGGGAGTCTCGTATTCTGGATTTGTACCCACATCTCTATATGTATCGTCCATTTTCGATATTTGAAAAATAAATTTCTAAGGTGGGGAGAATGTAATTTTTAGTATTTTGAATGATTTATTTTTGGATATTATGTGGATTAATAATGTGACAATTCATTGTGAATTTGTTAAATTTTTAGGCCAGATGTGCTCAAAATGAATGTTTGGAGTTTTTTAATTATATTAAATAGATTAGGAGTGTAATTTTAGTAAAATTAATTGATAAAATTCAAAAAATTATCCAGTATCATAAATATGAGGAAACCATTGAGTTTGGAATTCATATTTTACACTAGGCATGATATAATTATTTTTAGTGTAGTCCTTTTTTTAAAAAATCATGGCAGAAGTAATAAAATGAAAAAAATAAATAATGTGTTTTATTAATATTTTTACATTGGGAGTTTTTATACACTAAATTTACTGTACTATAATTTCATTATGGTCAGTAACTAAAAACCTAGATATCTCAAACAATGGTTGCTGTGATTTTTTAGCATACCACAATAGATAGATGATTAAATCATCGATCATAACACCATTGGAAATTGTGCATCTCATCAATGAAGACAACAAATCCATTCTTCGTCAACGTTCTATCCAAACTCTAATTAAGGGAATGTTTATTTGAATTTCTAACATGTCTGTGATTTGTAAAACTAAATTTACTCAATAGACTAACTAATTGATTCATGAATGATTTAGTTTTTGGGATAGGTTTTATTATGGTGATTTCATTCAAAGAACTATTTGTGATTTTTTATTCATTATTTTTCATTATAATGGAAAAAAATATTATCGTCATGATCATCTAACAAGGTCTGTTCCAATTTATTTTTATTATTCTTTTATCCCCTGATACATTATTCATCATGTAAATTCTTCATTTGGTTGTGGTTTGACTTTCACAAATGAAATCAATCATTTCACTCCTAATTCATGCTAAAAAAAATTGTTATCAGATATCTGGGATCACCACCAGATGATGCTTGTGTGAGGAGAGAGACAACCAAAAGATGGATGACATGGATACCTAATTTTCATGTTCTTTGAAAATCATTAATTAATAATTAAATCTATTATTTATTATTATATTCGAAGTCCCATAATGTGTTAATAAACAATGGAATGACATTATAAGGATAAACCAATGATTTTCAATGAAATTATATTTGGATCATGTGTCAATGAAATGGATTGGGAACATAGAACAAGATACATATTTCTAGAGAAAAACTCATTACATGGCATTTATAACATATCTACATGTTGTATGCCCAATGTTATGATGCTTGGGTTTCATCCAATGATAATTATTGCATGGAATGTGGCCCTACTAAATGGTGTGTTACCCTTTTCATGTGAACCGGTGGGTACATCAGAGAGTAAATGATCTCCAAAAATACTACATGGATATATGGCATGATGCGTACTTGTACACCGACATAGCTTGGCATATATTGGCTAGTACATGAATGGGTCCTCAATACATGGACACAATCGAGAAACACTTGGATGATACTGTGTGTCTTTAAATTTAATTTTTATATACTAGATGTCATGTATATGGAGGCGAAATGTTTTATTTGTATCTTCTATTTGTCCAGGTTCAGGGATAGCTGGACACATTGAGTATACCGTGGAAAACCCCATATACCCCCGTCAAGTGTTTTTATGGATTTTAATTTTCTTAGTTTGGACCAGTGTATTTTTATAGTGTATACCTTGGTCGTTTCCCATGTGTATACAATACAATATTAAATTCATGTCACTGTATTGTGATCCTGTCATGAGGATGAACCTTAGATAGAGTTGTGGTGTCCCTCATTGGGACAAGAGATTGATCCTATATCACCTTTGGTTCCTTGGTGGAGTTTTTGTAATAATCATGATCTCCTTGAGCAGGGATTGGATCCTCCATCTAGCTTCCCATATCAGTAGGTCTTATGGAATCATCGACATATGATCCTCTACACATCATTTTGATCCATATTGGGATTATGGTGTCCCCCACATGTTTTGGGATTCACCCCTTTTTATGTATCAGAAACCTCATAGATCAGTTATCATTATTTCAGTGGCACATATGAGTTATGCCTCTCTTTCAACTATCTCCAACGATTGCAGGACTCCTGAAGTAGTTTCTCCAAGAAGAAGCGTTGCATCGAGCAGAATCCAATATATGGATGTTGGTTTTATTTTTTGGGTTACGTGGTATCATTCTTGATTATATATAGGTATTATTTTATACATTGATTATTATATCATGTATTGACATAACAATACATGGTAATATTTCTATATTGTTTTCGAGGTGGCCTACTAAGTATTGTCATTAGCACTAATGCATGGGATTTTCCCGTAGTTATCTTGTCTTATGCAGATAAAGACCTATTTAATTGTGTCATGGGGGGATAGGGAGTTAGGGGACTATAGATATAGCTTAACCAGCTGAGATTTTTTACCATGATCTTTCATTTTACTTTTTCCTCATCCTTGGAGAATATTTGAATTTTTTTTGGTTAATATTTTCTACATTACTAACTTTCAGAAATTTTACTATCATGCTCGGGATGGAAGCGTAGATGTATAAATTTATTATTTAAGTTGTTTTACATTTAAACATCATGGATTCATGGATTTTTTTATGTTTAAATGTAACCATGTCTAATCCTTCCTAATTGAGGGATATTCTAACTCAGCACAGGTTGTCATCCCATGTCCTACTGAAGGTGGACTTGGGGTCGTCTGGGGTCAATCCTCAGAAGGTTAGATCAAGAAATATAAAAGTATAATATTATCCTAAATATAATATATTAACAAACAAAGATTATTAAATCCATCCATGAGATGTTTTTTATGGGGAAAATAACATCAACTCAAAAAGAATCAGTCCTCCATTCAAAAAAATGATGATTTTATAACCCATTTTATGAAAGAGGAGAATGATGTTGGTTATGAAATTAACATAATAAAATCTTATTATATTTAAGAAACATATTTTATTATATCATAATAGATTAATAATAATTTAATTTTATGGACTATTAAATAATATAAAGGCCTGATTAGGGGTATTACATCATCTTCAGACAACTTATTTTGGATTGCACGAAAATGATTCATGGTATGGATTTATGACCATAATATGGCTTCTATTATTAGAGTAGGGTAGTAAGAATTTTATTTTGGATGGTCTCAAGAAAACCAATGTGTTTTGTAAGTGTTAATTAGTGAGGATATGGGTGGTCTCTAATAATCCAAGGGCGAGATAATATTGTTTTTTAGAAAAGAAAAAGGTGAATCCATTTTTTTTGTGAAAAAGTCTCCAAAATGGGAATTTATAAAAACTAGAATATATATGTCCTAAATATTTCCATCCAATGTATTTTTAACAAGTTTTATTCCTATTTTAACCCTTATCTATTTTGTTTCATCCCATAATAGAACCATCTTTATTTAACCATGATAGGTATTTTTTATGTTTTTTCTATTCATTATTAAAGAAATATGATTACATTATTATATATTTTAAATTATATTAAATCAAAATATTGAATTAATTTCCATAAATTAATGTCACATAACTGAAAAAAATCTAATAATGTAGATGTTACTAGAATATAGGCTTTCAATGTGAAAAATGATAAAATGGTTAAAACTATTTCATGTCAAAATTTAATATTAAAATTATTACAATGTCCTAAAATGGATAAATATCTATTTTTTATCTATTTTTTTATTTGAAAACAATATTAATAAAATTTTTGTGTTTCAAAAGGACATTAAAATACATGAAATGTTTTAATAAAAACTAATATTTTCAATATAAATCGAAAAATTCATCTCCATATAAAACTCTAAAAAATGAACCTGAATATATTTTTAAAATTATGATTTAAAATTTAAGTTTTTATCTATAAAATAATATTTATATGTGATTTAAAAAATATTTAAAAATATGTTTTAAATAACAACATAAATAAAATTTCCAAAAATATTATTTTTTATTTTAAAATTATATTTATTCTTATCTTTTTTCCACAAAAATATAAGATGAATATTGCAATTTTGGTTGAATATATGATATATAAATTTCCATATAATCATTCAGATAATTTTTCTATTATATAATTGTTTTAAAATGTATTTTTTTATTAAATTTGTTTATCATAAAATGATTAACATAAATTTCAGAAGGATTTTATATGAATTTATAATTTATCTTCCACCAATGAATTCATTCTATTTAAATATGTAAAATATATATTTACATAAATTATTTAATTTTATTCATACATTTCATTCCATGGAACGATCATAACTATCATATTAAATAAAATTATTTTAATATATTTTCAAATTATATTTCAAGTAGGTCATTCATGTAATGAAAATATCACATTGTGTTTTTCTTAAAAAAATATATCAAAATAATTTAATACCATACGTAAAAATAATAATTTCACAAAATTTATCGGTGTTACATTCTACACTCCATAATAAATTTCATCTTTGAATATTGAACGTATACTTGTTAAGAAAGGGATTAATATTTAAAAATCCAATTGAAGGAAACCCACATCATAATATGATTAAATAAAAAATAATATTTGAAAGAGAGAAATGTTTGTGAAAAAGAAATATGTTATATGAAATAAAATGATACCAAATTGGATATCATAGTGGGAAAGTTAATAAATTGACACAGAAGAGAATAATATCACACAAATAATGCTTGAGATTGATAGAGAACTTGGTCAATAGAACATAAATGAAAAAATGGTAAACCAATTTTTTTTGTAATAAGTCATTGAAATAATAAATATTAATAATTATAATACAATATTTTATTTCCTGATCAATTTCATAGTGTATGGAAGTTTCCATGAGATGATATACTTACCTAATTACATTCCGTTTCAAATTTCCAATTTCATACTTTGTTTTTGAAATGATCAATTTCAAAATCATCTATTACTCTAATATATTAATTTTTCTTGTTTAATGAAATAGATCAGATCTACAAATGAATTATTATTCATTATATGTGCTGAAACTCTTGATTTTCATATTGAGGAAAAGGATCCAATAAAAAATATTTTAATGAGAATAATAGAACAGTGAAGGCCAAGTATTTAAATGTTCATTAATGTACATTCACCTAGGTACACCTATGTAGCACCAACCCTCTAGGTACCTTGTAATCATCTTTATTGACCTGTGTGAGTGAGATCCTTTGAGACTACCCTATGTATGAACCATCTTGTTACCCTTGAGCCAGGTACCTGAGTGAGATTGTACCTTCCCCCATGATCCCATATTTTACTATAAATATGACCCTGGGATCTTCATTTTCATGGATTGAAATTATCAATGGCCTCTCGATGCTTTGATAACACTATTCCACCACCAAAGACCTCCAAAACCATCTAGAATCTCCTTAGAAACATAGATAAGATGAAATTAAAGGGGGAGAGTGAATCTAAATTCCAATATGGGTTTAAAATAAAAAACACATTTTTGAAGAACTTAGTCCCCCATGGTGGATGAACAATAACAAAGGATACCCTTACATAACCCATAATCTATGTGATCCACATCCAGGAACACATGTGTATACCTTTTATGAATTTATAAAAGCCTTAACTAAGTGTTGTTTCCCATGTGTTCAATGTCACATGGTACCATCACCTCAATAAGACCCTCTTCAAAAAATCAAACCAACATGAGCCTCCCTTAAATCATTCTAGCCTCTACCCATTATAAGGTTTTGTACAGTCCCTATTCTATTCCATCCATGGCAGGGAATCTCCTACTATGGTTTCCTTATCTCAAAACGACCATGACTAAATAGACACCAAAGCCTCCAAATCTGGAATTCCAAAAATAGAGACACACCATCATGTCTCTTAATTGTATATTCATTCCATTAGTGAGGGGATTCCTACACATTTCAAAATAGTGGTCTAGGTTCCTCAGGGTTCATTTTTTTAATTCCATTAGTCATGAGGACCATTACCCCAAACACTATGTTAGGGAGTTCCTTGTCATAAATTCTTGGGCTATGGCCATGTCTTACCCTTGTATTATTTAGCACCCAAAGCCTCTATTTCTGAGTTGTGGGGTGAGAATTATTCTTTCATTTCCATTCTACATGGAATGTGATCCTTCCTCCCATTATAGAATTGATTTCTGTGAATCCCTCATAATGTAATCCCAACGACATTCTTTTAGGATCTTTCACACATACACCCACTCAAACTCTTTAATACTGAGTCATTTAGGAGATAGAAACTAGATTCAAAACCTCTATATCCTATATATTGAGCCACTTCCACTAGTGAAGGAGGATATGTGTGGTTTTATTAATTTTACGATTCCTATTTTTTATCTCATTCAATAATGACTCCACATGACATCTGGTATTAAATGATAGACAGAGACATGAAACCCTCACATCTGGAAGAATGTTTTGGTTGGGGATCATCCTTTGAATATTCCTCTTTCATCACTTATATCAGATCCCATAATGTGTGTCCTCATGGCCATGTATCCATCTTTAGGGAAAAGTATATTTTGTTTATTCCTAGATCTTTTGTTCCTTCTGATTTATCATACATATCATGATTAACATGGCCATAGAATATGATTGTGTTCATGACGTCCACATGATCCAAAAACAATCCATGGGATTCCTCCTTGGTAGTAATCCCTAACTATACTAATCCATGGGAATCCTCCTCAAGAGTGATCCCCATTAATACTAATCCATTTCATTTCTATTCACATGTAGGCTCCATCTACTCAAATATATTGGCATCCTCATCAAGAGTAGTCTCAAATTATTCTATTCCATGGGAATCCACATTAAGAGAATGAAAATACTATACAAGATATTGGTTCTCATTAAAAGTGTAAACTATAAAAAATTATGGTCATTATCCTCAAGAGTAATCCAGAATCATAACCCAAATTTAACTAGTAAATCATAAGGTGTAAGACATTGACTTTTCATGAATTATGACAATGTCGATTCCGATTTTAATCAGGATATTTTGGAAGCCTACCTAAGGAACGAGCTCAATGGAACTCATCCTTAGGTGTAATATTGTTCTAGGTCTTCAAATAACCATGATCTGAATCATCACTCATGGATCCGTTTCTAGAGGGAATACTTCTAAGAGTAAGCCTAAATTTTTTCATCTCAAAGCGACACTATACATTTCAAGAACAATGGAAGTACATGAAATTTTATTCATTTCCAAATGGGATACATAAGATGAATCCCTGATGTCCAAAAAAACACCCAATAACCGTGATATTCTATATGGATGACATTCCCTATAGGGTCTAATTCATTCGAGAAATTCACATCCCATCCAAGTTCCCTAGGATACCATAGCACATGTCGCTCACTGGGATTCAACTATTAACCATCTTCACCAAAATCCTTCACACATTAAGTTTAATTTTTTGGTTAGGTTCTTATCACCTGAACTTATAATGCATGATTTTTCACATTAATATGTACAAAACTACATGGGTTCTGATTCCTATCACAATGATACATAAGAATCCTATCACACGCACTCAATCCCAATTACAAAAAAACTCTCATGTCCCTTGATGATGATACAATATATCCCCCCCACTGGGTTTCTAGAAAACCAACATTACAGCAGTGATATTAAAAGAATAACTAATTAGTATATAAGAGGATGCAATTGATGGAGAACCTTGGATTCATACAGATGAATCTAGATTCTTTGCGTGTTAATAATTATTTTTTAAATATAAGTGAACCCACTTCAGACATGGGAATAAATAAAGGTTTCTTTAACATTTCATAAATATATAAGAGATTCTTAGAGAAGGAAATAATTCCCCGGAAAAGGGTGTGATGATACAAACCACCCATTCTATTGACCGACGGGAGTTCTTAACAATCGTTATCCAAACATACCATCATGCCCCAACCTGTGGATATCACACCTTTGAGTTATTGAGGATATTGAACATTTGGGAGTTTTCTCATTAGTTATGAAAAACCCTTCGAAATGTTTTCAAAAATAGTTAACCCAAAGTTAATGCTTTCACACAACTCAACCCCCGATTAAATCTTTATGTGACTGATTCTCCATCGAAAAACAAATAATTACGAACCTGATGTATTTGAATTAAAAGAGGCATGTCATTAATATATTGTTAGGATATATTTTTCTATCCTCACTAGAAAAGTTTTTTTCTGACCTGATAATATTTCAATCATATAAAAAAATGGTGAACGCGTCGTGAATCATTAACCAATATGATTGTGTCACCCAACGGTCATTCCACATCACTTCATAAAAAGTTTTCCAAAAACAATAATAAAACATCAATGTGTT
Source organism: Viscum album (assembly GCA_963277665.1). Lineage (NCBI taxonomy): Eukaryota > Viridiplantae > Streptophyta > Magnoliopsida > Santalales > Viscaceae > Viscum > Viscum album. The sequence goes on along the minus strand of OY728119.1, from coordinate 1,724,728,057 downwards.
CATCTAATGAGATGATAATTTGATGGAGTTTTCTTTTTTATTTTTTTATATAACCAATAAATTCATTTCATAACTCCCCTCTATCCAATGGCATCATATAAACATTCATGGATGCATGCCTCAACTACTATTATGGTCCAATCTTGGTCTAAGAATATGAAGACATCACTAACCCATCATCATCAATATTGGGTCTCAAAATATTTTTTCTTTGTGTAAAATTGAAATGATAAAATCCAGACCCTTGAGGATTCCCAACAAGCCCTCCACCTCTCAAATCCCCACAGACCATTCGGTCAACAATGACCTATGGTCCTAATAGGGATCACTATAACAACCATATGCAATTTTTTTGATTTATACCAAGAATGAAAAAACCATTCCCTTATTTAGCTATGGGAGGTGGATCTAAGGGCATATACATCCCTATCAAAAAGTATTAAGGATTATCTCTCATGGAATCCTTCTAATAATCACTTTCACTTAAGTTGTGTGGTAATGAAACCTAAAAATGATAAGGGTTTCATCCTACGCATTCTATCCCAGGTCATTAAGACTGAATCATGAATACTATTTTTTGAGGGTAGAAACCAATAAATAGGGAATAGGGTCACACCTATTCCCCCTCATAAGATTTCCACCAACATAATTTGTGAAAAAATGCGTGAAATAACATACAACTACCCACTGTAATTCAACTATCCATTAGACACATCTGGTAGCACCCACATAATTTTGTCATTAAAATCCTATGGAAAAATAGGGGTAAGACCCTAAAACATCACACAATAATCAAGAATATTAATAGACTCATACATAATCACTCAAAGAATCTATCCATCTATGTTTTATGGAAAACTTCAAGAAGGTGTACACACTAACCTGTATTCATCCAGCCTGCTAGAAGATTCATCTGGACACATCAAGGGAATTCATTCATAATCTCTTGATGAAAAAAGATTGAAATACTCAAATTTATTCCCATGACTGTGAGTAATATAAAACAATATAGTATTTTAATGGTGTAAAAAAGCAGGAACATTCCCCTACCCCAAATATAGAATGTGAATATATCCTAATTCCAATTATTGATGTGATTATGCATGTATTAGAAATAGTGAAATTGTAGATAAAAATCCGTACCCACATCCTTCATACATTCATGGACATCATAGTGGTGATGAAAATAGTACCCCATGGATAAACAAATAACTCTATCTCAACATGTTGGTGGATCATTTTCATGTCACCCCAGAGAAGACAAACAACATTGCACTCATCTAAGAGGGTCACGGGTAAAACTAACTATACAATACCGAAATCATATTTCAAAAAAAAAACAGTCTACAACTCTTTGTAATAAGCCTATCCTAATGGAAAATTCCTGATAGGAACAAAAATATTCCTATGAAAAAAACGTCCCCATAATGTGGCCTCATTTACTCATAAGAATGCATCCTTGCAGAATCTTATAAAACACAACTAGATGACAATGTTCCCATCTATGATCACGTTCTACATAATTTTGGAGATCATTAAAGCCTCATACTCATATCTATGGTATCTCAAGATCCTTCCCTACTATTAAGAAATATTATAGCAATATCATTAATTACGATTGTCCTTTCTATACAAATAACCATGAAATCTTGCATAATGACCATTATTTCTTCATTCTTGAGTGCCCATATCTTGATGAGATCCACGATATCCCTACATGTGTCCATAAGATCAATGAGGAAGAGCGCATTCCCCATTCTGTAGCCCCTGATTCTATTCGTCGCCATAATGGTGTTTGATGAAAAAAATTCTCTACAACAGTGTGTCACATTTTTAATTGAATTCTCCAATTGTAAATCTAGTTATGAAAATTCCCTCCAACTGCACGACACTTGCAAAAACCATTAAAATTCATGTATTATTGTGTGTCATTGTAATGTAAAATTGTTTATCAAAAATAAGTCAATTATAACACCCCAAAAAGTTATGAGATATATTATTTTAAATTTCATTGATTTCTTGTGTTTTATGCAACAAAAAATATTTTCTTGGGATATATGGAACACCGTATTTTCTTGTAGTATATGAAACACTATTTTTGGATTGTGTTACACATATTTTCATGTTTTTTGATATAATTAAACTCACACAACACAGATTATAGATTTTTTTCAATGTATAAATGAACTAAGTTTGGATTATGTTATACATAACACCAATGGATGCTTGCACGAGACTGACTTGTCTTGCGTTAAATGCAAGAGCGACATTCCTCTATATCTTTCATTGTACGTGATTCTGAGTTTCACTAAACAATGATATATTTTTAAAATATTATTTTTAAATGGGATGTAAAATAGAAATTATGAAAATTATTAACAACATTTTGAATTTTTTATAACATTATCATTTATCTTACACATTTTCATGAATATGGTATAAGGACAAAATAAATTTTTCAGATAAAATAATTTTTTTTTAAATGCAATTTTACAATCATTTGATAGAACACCTATTTTAAATATAGTTTTGGACACTTTTACAAGAAAAATTGGATAATCTAATATTATTATTTTAAATGAGGACATAAAAAATTTACGTTTGTTGAATTTATTTTATTTTTCTCATAATATTCAAATTTATATGAATAGTGAAAAATCCTGCATTTTAATTCAAACTTCTTTTTCATAATTTTTTTATATAATTATATTATCTTTATAGTTTCATTTAAAGTGTAATTGGATTATATTTTATTCATTTAATCATGTTCAGGTCATTGGATATAATTTCACTTTTAAATTGGACATAAACATATGTTAATCTTTTGTTAGTTGTTACTTATTGATACCCTGCTTTATTGTTTTGACGAAAAAATTAATTTTAAATTAATTATTAAAACATTTATGTTTTGATTTTTTTAAAATGGATTCCATATTTTGTATCAGATGTTTTAAAATTCTTATATAGTTACTATTTATGTTTGGTCATTAGGAATAATAACTTTAGTAATTATTTTATTTACCATGGTTAAAGGGTAAATCTAGAAAATAAGGGTAAAAATAATATTATAATAATAAACTGACCTAACACATGTACTAATCCTATTGAATGAAAAATTTATAACCATGGGCTTCCAAGGGTCGATTTTGGGACCCCATGAAAACACTTCGACGTGAAAATGTCATTTTATAAGAAATAATTTAATGTAATGATAAATATGACATAAAATTGTATCCTCTTAATAAAACAATTAAATATTGGGTTAAACATAAGATAAATTAGACTATAAAAATTAATTGGAAAGATAATAATATTTCCTACAATATAGTATTTTATTTATAAATTTTAGACACCACATAAATGAATTTATTTATGACACAATGATGATGTACTGAATACCTTATTAATTAATGATTTAAGTAAATGAGATTATAAATATTAAAATAAATTTATTTTGAAACTTTTTAGGAAATACATGAATTTAATGGAAGAATAAGACTTTTTATTTTATAAATAATTAGGTTTTTTTGAAATAATTATGTCATTATTTTTTTTTAAAAGACATGAAATTAATAGAATAAAAATTTACATAAATATGTTCTTAGAACAAATACTATTTTATAAAATGATATAATAGTCCAAAAAATATATTATTCAGAAAAATGAATTAAATAATGTTTAAAATGTCATTAATTAACCACTAGAGGTTCTATTGTCATTTTATAGATACTATATTAACCACATATTTTGAATATACAAGAAAACATGGTAAAAGTTAAAATAGTTAACTAAGGGATAAAGGTAAAATATAATGTTAAAATTGAGACCTAAAAGTGTTTAAAACCTATTAGTTGAGAGGATTATTAAAATTAATCTTTTTATCTTAGATTAATGTGAGTTTTTGACCTTTTGATACCGAAAATAATTATATAATAAACTAATATTTCAGTACCATCCTAATGTGTCCCTCCTCCTCTCTTAAAAAAATGTATCTCCTCGCACATTTCCTCACACATCCTTGAGCCTACTAGCTTGAACAATCCCTACCCACGTCTCCTAATAACATTCCTAGTTAACTTATGGATGTCATGGTTTTCTAAAAAGTCTATCACCAATGTAAATTTGAATAGATCCAAAGGAAGTCCAATGAAGAAGAGGTACTTCCTTTACCATATCAAATTTTTTTCTTCTACTTCCACTTTCTATGTTGATTCAATATAACAGTAACAAATAATTTATATTATACAGCTGATATTTTATTATAATTATGGAAAAACCTTATGCCTCATTTTATCTGTCCTAATAATAAAAATATAACCATGCATGCGTACGTAGAATTATAGTCTCCATGTCGTGGTGTGATTTTTTATTCAAAAATACGTCATTAGGATGGGTATAATTATGAGTATAATAGATTTAAATAATAAATATAACATTATGATGATTATTGATAAATAATATACCATTCAATTACATACCAATTAACCATCAAGAGAATTATACAATCGCTCTTACGTACATATATCCTACCATCTCCACGACGTAGTGAGATTCTTTATTCATTTTTACTATTCAAGAATGATTATAAAATCTATATGATGGGTGAAAATAATAATTATGAACATAATTTAACAAATAAAATACATCCTATAAATAAAAAACATGAATTACATGTTAAAACATGATTTGGAAAATGATGCAGTTAACAACTTAAATAATGTTAATTTTGAAATTCAATAAACAAAATGATATAATAGGATTATATATTATATCATATATATAGATATTTTCCAGTTATAATTTAATAAAAATATTTAGCCATTATATATGAGGTGACCACACCCTTAACTAAAAAAATATTACTCGGTAATGGATTATTTTGTATCACTTTTATTTTTTCGTTACATATGCCTTATAAACCATCTAATTATTTTGTGTGATGTTAATGTTAACCATGATTTTTTTATTATTATTGTTATGGATGTTATGATATATAAATATTCATATAATTTTCTTTATTTTATGAGGCATACGATTCAACTGATTGTAAGTTGGTAAGGGATAATTGTTCAATATTATTTTTTTATCCGTGATTGTTTATATGTAAGTATTTACTTGGTGTATATTTAAAATCCATTTCCATGTCTTCTATGAATATTATCATTAAATGTTTACTATTATTATATGTAACATTAAATTCGTATATACGCATTTTTACTTTTAGTACATGATTTTGAATGAATGTTTCTAACGTTTACCATCTGAGGTACTTCTTAAATTTTCCAACAAACGTATGAGAATAATGCTTTTTAACTTATACAGCATGAATGTTTTTTTATAGTTTCACATCTAATTTTTTTCATGAAGATTCCATTAAAATATTTCAATTTTATTTTCAATTAAGATATTATTTTTTAAAATTTCATTACATTTTGAGAGAATAAAACGTTTTTAAAGAAGAAATGATATTTTCCTTTGGAATTAAGTTGAAGTGTTTAATAAAAAAAATTAATCTAAGATGACATAGGGTTATTTTTTTATCCCTATTATTACATTTATTTGATTTTTTTGTGAAGTATTTTTTTAAAGTATATTTATCTTATATATATTATGTTATTATGATATGATGTTTTGGAATCCCATTTTATTTAATGGGTTAACTTATGAAGAATGTTTTTTGTTTTAATAGACCATATAAAAACGATATCATTTAGAGATGGGTGGGACCTATATCTCCCTTCGATAAATTGGTTAATGATTTATATATCATGAGATAAACATGTTTGTAATGGTAATTAAATCTGGTTTAATAATAAATGGATATAATAGTAAGTAATCTTGGATCAATAAAGGACTATTTACACTATGATTGCATTGGAAGCAATGTATTGGCTACTGTGAAAATTATATTATGTGCTTATTATATTCCCACAGTTACATGTTCTTTTCAATGATATTATATCATGATTATTGTTACTTTATTATTTATGTGTTATTTACAGCCAATATTTATTTCGTGACTCATTATTATGTTGGTTAACCTTTCGTTCATGTTTTTACATTCAAATATTTATGGTTTGTTTTATGATATCCATTTTTACCCTTACAGGGCATTTGAGATCACCCTTTTTATGTTTTATTTTCTATATGATATAAATAATGGTTTTATGTAATAAAGGTGAATATATTTATGGTAGATTATTAGGTTCATTCACCAAGATAGACAATTATGTTTTGAGATTCCAAAGACACAAAACTAATAGGCTCTTTATGCATATATTTGTATAATTTGTTAAGTATTCTCTAAATGAAATCTATTTCCCATGTACATCAATCATGGGTCTCTACATTTAGTATTAGAGTGATGGTTTATTCATCCATTGGATACTAGGATGTAGAAACATTAGTTATAACCCAATAGATATTTCTATGTATATTTGGAGGGATGTCTTAAGGACAATAAAGAATAGGTTATAAACCTAGTTCTTTCTGATAATCGTGATTATCCTAGGGGAAAACCTAATATATAATAGATTGAAATATTATAATAATTTATCATAAATATGTCTTTCAAATCACTAATATGTATTTCTCACACTTTTCTTTCTAATCATAGTCATTATCTAGAACTACATAGAACATTGTTAACCAGTGATTGTTTTAGATGTGGAAATTATGGAAAATATGATTATCAATTTCCTATAATTAAATATCCTGAAGAGAGTCAGGAATATTGAATAAGTATGGGTCATACATTAGAGGATTAATATATTATAAATGATATGTGAAAGGTATGCGATGTTCTTCCAGTATTGATTACATTGAACCTAAAAATATCGAGGTTGGGAAATGAAAACACATGATTCATATTTTAGGAAATACAAATAAGATGAATCATGAGTAATGTTTTAAGAATATAGTTGGATTATTAAGGTGTATATGTTTCTAAATTCAATGATTGTGTATTATAAATGCTGGAATATATTTCTGTTTTTAGTATGAGTGTTTGAAAGGATAGGATTAATAGTTTTAATGATATAGAAAAGTAAATTTAGGGTAAGGTGTTATACTTGGAGAACACATGATTAGGGGGAAGATAACCCTTAATAGGTCCCAAATGTAAATATATTGATGTTTGGAAAAAGATATAAAGGATTTGAATAAGTGAATTAGACTATTATTGTTTATTTAAATCTAATTATGGAGTTTTTGACAAGAGGGTTATCATATCATGGATGAAGTCTGGAACTTTTTAGGACATAAAGAACATATCCAATAAGTTTTGGAATATGTAAACATGCATGTTCTTAATAAGGATATTTGATAATTCAGATTATTACCATGACTCAAGATAATACATAATTAAGGTATTAAATTTTTGGAATGTGACATCCAAGAACATCCATACGAGATACGGGAGATAAATGTTATGTTTATTAAGTTCAACCCTTTCTAATGTTTTAAATTTTTTTTTGAAGGATTGTAATGGTATCCATTTATAGATAGTATAAGTTATAATCTGATGGAAGTTTGTCAGATTAATGTGTTATCTCACAATAGGAGGACTTATACCAATTTTATAACATGTTCTAACCTTTTTGTTAAGATGGATGGAATGATGTATCATTCTATCGCATGAACATGTAACACTTCATGAATGAAAAATTCCACTTTATTTCATTAATTAAGAGATAAATTTGAAATTTTTTTGGGAAAGAAAATAGTGATATTATAATAAAATCAAGTAAGTATTTCTCTTGATGTAAAAATTCATCAACTTTTGGAAAATGATCTTAAAAAAATTAATCATCGTACCTTCTTATTCGATGAGTCATACTACTTCTGACGCTTTCGATGGGGTTCGGGCATCTGTCTGTTCGAGGACGATGAGTACACACTGATTGTTGCCTCACATTCCCAATTTCCAAAAGGCGAGCAAAATCTATTTCTAATTTAGGGACATTCGCTCCATGATTGAAATGGGATGATGGGATGTCAGTTCCACATTCTGTGGATTCCTCCTAAGAACTTGTTACCTAGTTTGGGTCCCCCTTATAGATTAAGACATTTTTCATGAAACTCTTACAAGTGACATATCTTCTTGGATGTCAGTTAATTACACTGCTTCTGTTGGGACACTCCAAGGGGTCTGGTAAGGGAAAAAACCATCGTTTAAGGGAGTAGTCATGTTGTAAATCACTGATGTATCTGGATGCTGGAACACTAGCACGTCTTGGTATCTGCCCCTTATTATAGGGCTTCTCAATGGCACATAAGCCTGAGGAATCCCATGATGAATGTGGGGAATTATATTTCATAAGAATTTATCTGAGCTTTTCCTCACCTTCCAAAGTTTATTACATGGTATGCTGCAATTTTAGTGTCTTTCAAAGACTTAATAGACTGATCAGAACAATGATGGGAGCAGATCAGATGATGCAGCCCCTGGAGGGAACACTGATGTTGGGGATAATTCATGGTTATTTACCTGGTTACTTATAAGAGCAGTGAAGTGGTGAACTAGAATGATCTCACCAGTATTTGGCGGCCTAGGTAAGAATTAGGTTTGATGATGGATGGTTATGTGAAATGGATGGAAAATGAAATGGAGTCGACCTGAGGTTGACAGTGATATTGGTATTGAGCCCTGGAGAGACATCCTACATATCCTCATTGTAAGGAATCAATGTAAACATAGTTCAGGATGGGTTATAGGATCAGTTTGTGCGAGGAGGACAACAACTCAATGATATACTGGGGCTTACGCGTGGTTAGCATCCCGGGTTGGTCTGATTCCATTGGGGTATACAAGAGATGTGGGTCCCAATGAAAGGGATGATAATGGATTACCGTCGATTAGATAGTTCAACATATTACCACTGTATGAGATTGACAACAACATACTACTGTTTGGGGATCACAATTTCTTACTACTTCTTGGGGATCACAATGGATTACCACTAGACAGATAACATTTTAGTGTCATGCAGGAAAAGAGGTGACTAATGGTTTAACATCTTGAATAATGGGGGCGAACCTATGTGAAATAGTCGGGACCAATGGGTTTTTTTGATTAAACCTCAGTCAGGATTCCTACATACATTTCCTTTTCATTGATCAATGACCACGTAGTTTAGAATGGTGTGGGTGAACCTAATTGAAGGGATTCAAAACCGTTGGATGGAGGTATTGAACATTTGGGAGTCTTCCTGTATACCTTGCCATGGAAAGGATCAAATTCCACATAGTATAGAATGTTTGGATATGAAATGAAGATTTTCGGGACTAGTGGTTGTTAGGTTGGACCCTTAGGGAGGATTCTTACATACCTAGCCTTGGAAAGGATCAAATTCCACGTAGTTTATAATTCATGGGAACTAATGTAATGATGGTCGAGAGCAGTGATTGTTGGTCATGATCCTCAGGGGAGGCTTCCTACGTACCTTTCCATATAAATGATCAATTTCCACGTAGATCGGGATTGAGGGGACCCGGCGTGATGGGGGGAGGGGTCGAAACCAATGGATGGTGGGCTTGACCCTTAGAGAGGCATCCAAGATAACATGCCTTGGCAAGGATCAAATTCTATATAGTTTATAATGGTTTGGGGCTTACACTCTAGGCTTCCCGGAATGGTTTTCATGGTCGATTATTTCTCTAATCCCACAAGAGTCATGAATGGTGTGAAAAACAAGAGTCATCAAAGACATGACGATCATGTAATTAAAGGTCCATCCATGGAAGTTGAATGGGGATTACCCATGGTTAGTGGCCCAAAATGGAAATAGTGGAATAACTGTAATTAATAGGCCATGATGATGGCGATAGGTACTTACTCTAGGGTGGAGGCCCGGTGGTGAAAAGCCCAAAGGGAGAGGGATTTGGCACCGAAGAAAGAGGTATCTAGTGCCCATCACCCCTTCTGGTCTTTCTCTAGGAAGAAGATATAAGGAGCATGGATGTTTCCTCCTGCAATAAAGGCTAGGAGCTTACACCAAGGAGGCTGCCCATTACCCATTGATAGATGATTCCCCAGCAAAGGGGATCTGATTCCTTGTGAGGAATATTTCACTCACATGGAGACCAGTGGGTGTAGAGAATTTATATGATTGGGCACCCCACGTATGACGAATGGGATGAGGCCATAGTTTAAATTCATGTGCTGAGGATGATGATGTTATGCGGTTTAATGTCCGACAACTCGGATGAGGCAGGATCTTTCCACACCCATATGACATACATAACTGATACTCACCTGCCCTTGAGAAAGGGAAGGCATCATCAATACAATGGTTATGGGTTGTTATAGAGTGATCCATTGAGCGGTCCACGTTATCGTGGCTATGTAGAGAAGAAATAGCTTTCAGCACGCCTATGCAAAGAAGCATGAGGCGATTCAACAAAAAAAATAATTACAACCTAAGGGATATTGAAATTACTACATCAAAACCTAAAGGGTCACACAAGAAAAATATTGGTGAAGCAAAGGGGTTCACAGGTAGAAGCCTCATGAATCTATAGTGCTTCATGTAGTGGAGGGGCTTCACGAAGTAGTATGCTTCACGAAGTGATGTGGCCTATCCTAGGCATAGGGAATTGGTGACCATGTAAGGTTCTTCCTGAAGAAAGGGTGTCTCTCATGGTGTATCACTGCAAAGAAACATGCTTCATGAAGCATAGTGACTCTGCCATAGCATGTGGATCACATTTGCATAGAGGATACTTCATGAAGTATATGTGCTCCCTGAAGACCCAAGTCCCCTTGGGGAACCCTTTACCTAGCGGAGGCTAGTGGGCTTTATGAAGGTAATCCCTATTTGAAGAGAGGCTAAATTTAAACCAATGAAGAGGCACCTTATGAAGATAAAGTACCTTGAAGAAATTATTGTTCCCATAGCATAATTTTCTTTCACGATTTGAGAGATAAGAAGGAGAAAGGAAAGATGATCCATTTTCTAGGCTCATGGGGACCATGGTATTTATGGGCAATAGGAACCATGAAGTGGAGCTCCCTGGGTGCGAAAGCATGGTGCAACTTTTTGGAATTGTGAATTCTCACGTCTCCTTTCTCCATGGAGGGTTTGCAGACATCAAAGGGGCTTGAGGAGCCTGTCATCTCCTTGCTCCGCAGTGGGTTTGAAAACATCCAATGGGAACAAAGAGCCTCCTCCCTCCTAGCTCCACAGTAGGATCACATATGTCAATGGTGATCACAGATCATCTAGACTCCTTACTATGTGGTGCCTTCATGGAGGGGATGCTTTGCGCCGGCAAAGGGGCTTTGAGAGATCTGCGAACAAGCTTCATGAGGTAAAAATTAAGGATTTCAAAGAAAGTGGTGGTCTGATTAGCGGGATATTTGTTGGAGAGGATTCTTTATAGGCAATTGGTCATGGGACTATAGGGTAGGTGCCTCGTGCAAGGAATTTGGGTAGAGCTAAGAGGAGTGGGCCAATATGGAGTGGTTTAGGCCACCCAATTCACCATCTATCAGCCAAATCAACTAATGATGGTGTTGTTGAGAAGATGGTCATCGATGAACAATACCTTACACTTTCACTACAAAGAGGTCAACATTTATTTATTAGATGTGCATCAGATCTCGGGGATCCTGATACTGGGGGAGATGGATGATGAGTTATTCCTTTTTATGGGTGTGTTGGTGGATCTGGAGAAAATTCCACCACTATAAATGGTGTTTATGAACCTATTTCCAAGAGAATACATGTATTTGGGGATGAATGTCCACATCAAATAGTGGATAAATCACTTCTTGAACATTCTGGAAGATAAGAAGTATCCGGTGAGGCCTCAAACTTGACCGAAGGGGGCCCAACATAGAAAAAAGACCTCATACTAGTGGCTCATGGATAACAGCTAGTTGAATACCTGAGAATTCAGCATCAGCACTAAGCAGAAACCTGTAGTTAGGTTGGCTGCATTCATTGCGGCACTCATTTGCAGTTCAACCCTACCAGTGAGAGATATAAATATTGGTGTGTGACCAAGAACATTTATCATGGAATCCATACTGGCATAGGATGGAGGGTCAACCTCGTGATATTGATGCTCTTCAAGCATTACAAGAGGTTGTTTCACATTAGTGAAGGGAAGAAGCCGAAAAGAATATCTGGTTCATTCCACCTCCTGTATGCATGTATAAAGGCGCATGTCAGAGGCACCTATGAGTATCCAAACCCGATCTCCCATTGAGAATAAAATTTTCTTCCATCCATTCTACATGTAGCAGGGTGCTTTTATACTATGTTGATGGTACAAGAAGTACTAAAGATGGTCTGGAAGGTAGAGGAGTTCAATTTTCACCTGTTTATTTTTCCAACGGGTACATTCAATGATGATGTCCAAGTAACAGATGTGCATCCGTCATATCTCCTGGCCTTTTAGGGTGGAGCCTTGGTGGCATGGGTGGGCCATGAGTCTCTCTGTGAACCATACACCCTACACCGATATTCAAAGCAATTTCAGTGTATGCCATGGTTGACCATGTAGATCTACTTGGGGGTACGCTACAAGGACCACCCATGAGTTATGATGAAAAATGTGGCTCATGTTCACACATGAAGATGGGATGAGGCAAAATGAGCTGCATCATCTCTGAGTAGTATTTAGTTTTGTGAAGGAGTATTCCAAAAGATAGATGGTGGACAACCATGGAGAGATGTTAATGCAGCCAATCGTTTGTGCTGGTGATGGTGTGCCTCCCTAACCTTGAGGATGAGTCCAGATAGTGGAAAGGACATCATGTGGTGGAAGGGTTGCCATGGAGGCAAGTCTCATATCGATTAAGGGGGAGGCAGCGGCAGTGGATCTAGTAGCAGCAGTGACCCAGTGGTCCCAGAAGATCAGAGTTATCCAGAGGGGAGGTTACCAAGAAGATTCTGCAAAATATCCACCCAGGCTCTGGGGAAGTGGTTTCGCCATATAAACATGGTGGAAAATTCCTTCTTCCAATAGGCATGGGACATCTGTGGTGTTAATAGGAAATTCCTCAGCCCGTCTAAGATTTGGCAACACTTGAATCGTCTCATGATGAGTTTGACTTGTATATGCCCCGTCAAGTCTGACGATGCAGTATCCCAGGCGGAGGAAGAGAAATACCTGGCAGAGTTGGAGGACTTCTTTCACTCTTGGGGTGCCCCTCATATGTTGACAGTCTAGGTGAAGGTGTTGATGGATTTAATGGCCCCTCTGCAGTTATCAGCTACAGAATTGAGGGAGTGCTTCGCTTTGGCGGATGAATTAGATGAGTCCTCCTGGGGGGAGTAGGTCGGTAGAGGGAGCCCATTGGAGGAAGGTGAAGTTGGTAACTTGGACCTAGAGCTTCAAGAGTTCACAGAGGCTCCCGATGTAAAACCCTAAGTCCCATCCTCTAAATATGCTTCCATTCTAATTTCAACCCCTTTAATAATTTTTAAATTGTGCAAGAAGGCCTCAATTTCATAACCCATTGTCACTACATAATAAATCCATATGTGAGGCCTTCGGGATCTATGATCGTAGTTATGGAGATTACTACACACAATGGAGTCAGGACATCCGAGATGGTTCCCCTAAAGTCTTCAGACTTCCCAATGGAAAAAACCCTGGAGAGAGATAGCCAATTTGATCTCAATAATCCCACTTTAAAAATAATTAATTTCTACCACTCATTGAACATGTTTACTAACATCTGTGAACTTCATGGTATGCACAGTTATTCAAATGGTGTGGGATTCCTTGCCAATGCTGGTTGGTAATCCTAGCGCTGCCATTCCTAGGGGAATGTCGGTAGTCGTGTAATCAGATAATCAGACCGACCAAGCTAAGGTTCTCCCGATCACTGGTGGGATCAATATTAGGGATGACCTATGATTATTGAGGTGGGATCTGATGATGATGATTGATCAGACTGCATGGGTCCTACCATACCAAATGAGACACTATATGCAGACCATGTTGAGGAGTTCTTCAGGGTGTTCCTCATGTAAGAACCTACAAACCCCGTAGACTGGGACGAGACGACCTCTGAGGAATACTATAGTAATATATTTCACCATCGGTCATGGAACCTGATCAAGATCTTTATCAATGAAACCCCTGAAGCACAATGGATAAACCAGATGGAGAGACTTCATTCGCAACTGCGCGAATTGTGTGTTGGGAGAGTGGATGCCTAGCGCCCTCACATGGTCAGATGAGATCTCATGGTGGAGAGGATCTAAGAGTATGTCAGTGGGATGGTAGAAGAGAAAAGTGGGGAATATCAAGAGGCACTAGGTGGCTGAAAACGAGATTCAACAGCTTCACATCTAGGCATATGAACATTATGGTTACCTAAATTTTCATTCAAAGATTATATTGCAGCTGATGGCATAGATGGAAGAGGATGAAGAGTGCATGGGTAAAGCCTTTGAGGAGATGACCGTTATTTGATCTAATGATGAGAAGGCCTAGATCACATATGTTGAACTGCACCCCATTGTTGCCGAGGAGGAGTGAGAGATGAACAAGTGAAAACGAATCATGGACACCACAAGTAAGATGTTGGCGGACCTGCAGAGCTCTTTTGACAGGGTCAACACATCCACGGGAGGGGTCGATCCTTGGGTACTATGATGCAAATTACATTGGAATGCACCTTCATGTTTTTTGAACATTCATGATAGATGCATTCATGAGTTCTTTTATTGATTTTTGGTCTATTGAACTTTCGTTTTATTCATGGAACATCCAACGATCAGTCCCTAAGCTCATGTGGGTCAGGCCTGATGCGAGAAACAAAGGGATGACCACCTTCTCATTCTTTCAAAATATAAGAGTGCAACCCAAGATTCGGGCATCTTGTTTTTGAAAAACCAATCTGGATTTTGGGGAAGCAAGGGGGGCCCGAATGGGGGATGAAGTCCATTGAACGAAAGACGTTACATCTTCCAAATTATCTCTAGCACATGAGTGGGGTAATGTCAGGGTTGTTTGAAATCCACCCAAACATAAGGGAGTGGAGTGTGTGAATCATAATACCCCAGATTCAAAACACTATGGCATGGTATGGAAATGATGGATAACCATGGTACAGGATCGAAATGTATTATCCCTATTATGTTAGCCATAAATGGATATAATAAATGAGGTCGTACCATTTAAAATATTTGAAACACATGGCCTAAATCAAAATTTCATTCATTGGTCTTCTAGAATGTTGGCCCAAGATAGTAGGCGACCCATAGGCCGATCATCCATACTGTTAGGGGGGGCTTTTAGACGTGAGAGAGGATGAGGCTCGGAATACAGGGCACGTAAATTGAGGAGTGTGGAGTGAGGAGTTGTTCAAATGGATTCCAACACTCTGGAAATCGCACCACTATAGTGGAATCACATTAGGTGAGAGAATATGTCTGGTCAGGGGTCAAACATACTTCTGAGCAGGACCTCTCTGGTAAGGACTAGGAATGCTCTATAGTTTTACAACATACCAATAAGGATTATGGATTTGTAGTTTAAAAATCATATGATGAGGATGATACACATTGATTAAAGTTCATACTTCTTAGACTAGGATCGATCATGAGGGGCCAAAAGGGTAAATGACCCTAAGGCTGAGCCCCAGGAAAAATGCCTGGGTGTCTCTTCGTATCGCATAATGATGAGAATTAATCCAAACATATTTTTAAGATCATAGTTTAATGTCATGTGGGACGATGAGAGGGGTGTGTGGCATGGGTATTCCAGTACATGTCCTACAAGAATTACTAAGCCCACATGAGTTCTGCTAGATGGGGAAACAAGGAGTGGTGATGGGACTTTCATAGCGCATGAAGGTACATGTTGGGGATGGTGGGACTCTTGGTGAATGACGTCACAATAATTTTGACCCTCTTACTTAACACAACTTGAAGTGCAAAGCGGTAAAGTCGAGTATGATGGAATTCCACATGAATGAAGGGAAGTGGAAATTTGTGAATCATTTTTCTAGAGATATGGACCACAATGATGGTGGCATGATGATTGGGGATAATTGTTGACCATGTTTGAAACATTGTATCTGTTTTATGTTATAATAGAATAGGTATATATAAATGAGTGTCAACTGCTGACCCTGTTTGAAACATGAGACCTATCGTAAATGTCCTCTGGTGCTGTCATGAATGTTGCCCCAAGATGGTAGGTAGGCCAATGTGGTATGAGACCAAGACGTAAAGTGGTCAAATTCAGACATTGAAGATGATAAGGATCCAAATGATGGGTTCACAAAGAATGGACATAGAATGAGGGGTTTCCACTGTGAATATTACACATTTAGGGATATTTTCCACAACACATCTGAGTACAAAAGTAAGGCTTATCAGATAGAGGGAGTCCAACCCCCCTATAAGGGAAAGGGTCCTGAGGTTTCATGCATCCAACTTAATGGTCGTAGGATTGTCCATTATGCGGTCCTTGATTTAATGGACTATGCGGAGGGTGGCATTGTGGCGAAACATGACATGGAATTCCCATATCACTATCATATTTTTGGTTCATAAAACATATACAAGGTTGAAAAAAGACACAGTGGGAACATAATGGGGCTATTGAAAAACCCGACACCAACAAGAACACATGACGTACTCTCCACACCACATATTTCTAAAAGTGTACAGGCCTAGGGGGTGAATGGGTGGGGAGAAGATTTTAGAATCCTAGGGCTAGACCAAGAGAAGAGATGTCTATGAATTTCTACGTATCCCATGAGGATGGAAATCAATCCATACATAGTTCTGGGATATTTCATGCATTTTAACGTCTTGATGAAAGGATGTAGATTGATCTTAGTTTATGGTCATAGATCTAGGACCATGGTGGAACTGAAGAAGGGAGACACGTGGTGAAATAATTACTCAACCTGAGATGATTGAAGATAGAAGGAGTATGTACCACCATAATGTGCTCCCCAGTAAACATCTAGATCAGGGGACTGAAAGATAAATTTATCATGAGACCAAAGAGAAGTTTCTGGGAATTCCTACGTACCCCATGAGTATGGTAATCAAGACCTACATAGATCTATGGGTGCCATGGTAAGCCTCTAGTGCCATAGAAAATAAGATCGTGTGGGTCTATCCCTTGCACCAAAAGAACCGTCATTAAGAAGATTTGCTTTGTCATTTAGGATGAATGTTTTTTGGTGAAGTGACGAACCTAGGATAGAAATTCCAGGCATAGAAACATGAATAAAGACTTATTCCGGCATTGAAAATGGTATGGTGGGTGACCGATACCAAACATGATGTCTCCTTGAGTGAGGACACCATTATATAGTGATGTTTTTTGTCGTGTGGCCCAGACGATAATGTCACAGTTTAGGGTCATGTGACTTAATAGTTATATGTCTTTTGGGACTAGGTTTCATAGTTCAAAGTCCTATGTCTTAGTCATATACAAGTTAGATTATGTTGAAGAGTGAATTTTCATGGCCTGATAAATCATAACCAACATTAATAAGGATATGGAACACATCACACGATGTTTGATTCCGAGAATGAAACCCTGGGCCAAGGGGCCAAAAAAATGTAGGGGAATATGGGGAAGGATAGACTAGATCTCAGTTGAGATAGGCCAAAAGATGAGATGTATGGGAATTCCTACATATCCCATGAGAATAGGAATCAAGCCATACATATTTATAAAAAGTACCGTTTAATGTCACGTTGGACAACATATTGTTTAATGTCATGTAGGACATCATACAATTTAATGTCACTCGGGACAACGGGTAGGTGGGACTATCTCCTTGAAGTAGAGAATGTGGTGCATATATTATAAAATATCGTGAATGAATGAATAATCCCAAATACGCCACACAATGTGGTCCTATAGGATATGGGGCCTAAAATTTAAAAGAGAAGAGTTAAATTAGTGGAACTCGAGATGTACCAAAAAACAATATCTCTTGGGATTACTATGTATCCCATAAGGATAGGAATCAATCCATACATAGTTCTAAAGAAGGTTTGTATAATGGGATCCTAGTTTAAGGTCTTAGATCTCAGACCATAGAGAAGTAGAACTCTTCTTAGTTGGCTCGGACCTCGATAGAATCCCTATGCCCACTTGAGTCAAACATGGTGTCAGAAACAAGGGTGGAAGATTTCTTTTCAACACATGTAATACACGTAAATGGTAAGTCGGTGTGGAGCCCCGAACAACGCCTCACCATGGATTTGT
Source organism: Viscum album (assembly GCA_963277665.1). Classification (NCBI taxonomy): domain Eukaryota; kingdom Viridiplantae; phylum Streptophyta; class Magnoliopsida; order Santalales; family Viscaceae; genus Viscum; species Viscum album. Next base: position 1,724,709,853 of record OY728119.1, on the reverse strand, counting down.
CCTCTTAATGTGAAAATATTCATTGAGGCATAGTACCAATAGTTAAAAAATTCCATTCGGACATGATGGGGTGGAAATGATGTGAATCATTTAAAAAAAATTATGGTTTGATGGGGATGGTGTGACAATGGAAGATGACCGTTGAACTTTTTCGAAACAAAGAATCCATATCGTGTGACCTGAAATGGTAACAAAAAATGAGTGTCGACCGCTGACGGTATTTGTAACAGGGGACTTGTATCGATTTTTTGTTCAAAACACTCGATTATGTTGGATCATAATTGTAGGATATCCCTTAGGCCAAGCATCTATGCCATCTGGTGGTCCCTTCAGATGTCAAAGGTAATGGAAGTCTAAATAAAGGGGAACATGAATCCAAAAAAATGTGTCCAATCATGTCTAGGTAGAATCCGACACTCCAGGCTCTAATCTAGAGTACTCCTGGGAACATTGGAAAATTCCTAAAGATAGTAGAGGGACCCAACATAAGAGCAAATGACTTGAAAAGTTGTGTGTAGGCCAATGTAGTGAAGGGCTCTCATGAGAGAGAGTGCTATGTGGTGTGGTTGTTACAAACCCAATGTGAATGGGGACATAATCCCATACCACAACATATACCCTCTTCCGGGATGATTGAAAAAATGGGCCCAGATGATAGTGATGTCACTAAGAGATGTTGATGGACCCAAATACTAGACGTTCAAGCGATATTACGTATCCTATAAGGATGAGAATCAATTCACATGTAGTTCGAGAGAAGGAAGCTATGTAGTTTATTGTCATAGATCAAGGATTAATATAATGTCAGGATACCCCCATAAGGGATGTGTACAACTTGACGAGTAACCTGATGTGAATGAATGCATAATCCCATACCATAGTATAATATCATATGTGAGAACTTGGGCCCGGGGCTCGATAAGGTTGAGGGACCAATGGATGGGCTATGGACAAAATGTCACAGCTAGGATTTAGTTTAACGTCTTGCAGTGAGGTAGATTGTGATCTTTAGTTTAAGGTCATAGAGCTTGTATTGTAGATGCCTATTTTAATGTCATCTATGTGGGATAACATAGTAAAAAGTTTGAATCATTGTTCTTGTGGAAAAACACAAAATGGTGATGATGATAGAGGATAGCTATTTACCATGTTCGCAATACAGTATTTGTATCTATGTTATCGAAGGTTGGGGAAAAATTGTGTGTTAACCATTGAACATATTCTTACCATGGGACTTGTATCTATTTTTCACTCGCAATCCTAAAGTGTGTTATCCTATAATGGTAGGAGAACACTTGGTCTGAGCATCCATTCCATAAGGGGGTGCTTTTGGATATAGAAGATGATTGAAACCCAAATGATAGGGCTTGCGAATCATGGAAGGCCTTGTGCTTGTATAAATAACGATAAAAGGAGGCATGTATGAAATGGGGATTGTGAAGCGTGAATAACAGCTTAAAGTGAATAAGAACATGATTCCATACCACACTGTCGTCTCATAAATAAGAACTCCGTCCAGGGGGCCGAAAGGGTCGAGGGACATGAGGCTCGGCGTCTTGACCCACTGTAGCCAAATGACATCTCATGTGGGTATTGCCTTACCTCATCTTATATGAAGACATGAGAAACGCTCGGTGTGGGAAACAAGGAGTAGGACTAGTCTCTTCCCATTATATAAGGGTCAGACAACAAGAATCACACTCCTGGTCGATGGAGGCCAAAGCTTGAAGTGATAGTGGGGTGGAATGAGCCACTACACTCCATTTTTTGGGACATATGGGGGTGAAAACAACGACAATAGATAGCTATTGACTAGTTTTGAAACATAGGATCCATATCGTGTGACCTGAAATGGGAAAAATAAATGAGCATCTACTGCTAAAAATATTTATAACATGGGACTTGTATAATTTTTTGTTTGAAATCCTCTAGGGAGTTGGCCTCAAATGTTAGGAGTCCCCTTAGGATATGTATCCATATTGTTCGGGGGCTCTTTTGGATATGAAATATAATGAAAACCCAGTATATGGAGTGTGTGGAGAAAAAATGTGCCCATGAATCATAATGTCAAGCTGGACATTAAAATAGGCGAGGATCTTCCAAAGGGAGGTATACACGGTATGATCATGAAGAACAAGACATGGATGAGGGAAAAATCATGTACCACACCTTGTGCTTTTACCTAATGTGAGGTCCCATATTTTTAGGTTTGTCCTAGGGATGAAATTTTTGGCATTCCTACATTTTCCATAAGGAAGGGAATCAAGCCATATGTAGTTTTGAATACCATAAAGCTTAACATCGTGAAATGAGGTCGTGGGAAGAGAGAAGAACGAGGGAGGGGACATTGTGCAATAATCATAATCTTGACATGTGTGTGGCCAATGAAGCCTATATGACACCATGTGGGATGCTCCAATTGAAATATACCCAGGGGGACAGTCAAAGGGGACACTGGTGGTGGACTCAAGATGAGGAGTCTGAGCGTTCCTATATATCTTATAAGGATATGAATCTAGCCTTACATAGTTCTATGGGTTTAACATCTCATATGAAAAAAAAACAGTTTAACGTCATTCAGGACAATGTACAGTTTAGTGTCATGTGGGAGGACATACAATTTAACGGCATAAGGGACGATATACAGTTTAACATCATATGGAAAGACATACCATTTAACTCCATGTGGGATGACATAGAGTTTAACATCAAGTGGGACGACATACATTTTAACGTTACTCGAGACGAAATATAATTTAGCGTCATGTGGGATGACATAAATATTAACATCATGCGGGACATCATACAGTATCAGGTCATGCGAGACGACATACAGTTTAACATCATGCAGGATGACATACATTATAAGGTCATGCGAGAAGACATACAGTTTAACTTCATGTGAGATGACATACAGTTTAACGTCATGCATGATGACATAATGTTTATCGTCATGAGGGAAAATATAAAGTTTAACTTCATGCGGGGTGGCATAGAGTTTAACGTCATTTGGGACATTTTGTAGTTTATGGTCATGTAGGACTGGACAGTTTACGGTCATGTAGGACCAAAACGTTTGAGGTCATGTAGGACTTGTAGTTAGTTTGGGGACCTGTAGTACTGTATAGTTTAAGGTCATGCGGGACAATTTGACTCAAGAAATATATTTCTTGAGGAACATGGAATTTGTGGGAGGATTTATAAGTTCACCATACATGGTAACTAGCAAGTATATTCCAATGGAGTAAATCATGTGAATGATGTATAGTCCTTTCCATTTGGGCTCAAACCTGGGTGGTTTCCTTCCAGGTATCATTGGTATCCTCAGGGCCAACACTAATTCTCATTGCAAGAAAGAACGGAGGAACAATTTATTATTGAAAGCTCTAACTATCTAGTTTTGATGCCTTTCTAGATTGTGTAGCACACGATTCAAGTTCACATCGGGTGCTTCCAACTCATCCAGACAAATTTAAGCTAATTTTTTGACGTTTTTGGATAATAAACAACTATGCACAATGAGGTCAAATGAATCTTGATGGGTATGACGACCTCGATTCCATACAACAAGGAATATGGGGTCAAATGGATGGAATTACAGGTCATCATTCGATTAGCCCATAACATGTTGGGGAGCTTTTCTGGCTATATCTCCTTGTTCTAAAAACCATTTGAGAGTGTTTTGTTGAATTCCTCATTCTTTCCATTTCCGTGCACATGATAACGGGTGGTATGATTAGAACAGATGATGTACTTAGTGTATGATTTCTTCATCTTAGCTGCTTGGATGTTCATTGTATTATCAGTGAGGATGACTTGAGGGACTCCAAATCCATAGATTATGTTAGATCTCATAATGTAAATGATTGAATGAGCCTTGACCTCCTTGAGTAGAACTGATTATTCCTACTTGGAGAAGAAATCAGTAGCAGTCAGGATGAACTTTCACTAGCGAGCTTTCACTAGTGCATATGGTCCCATGACATCGAGTCCTCATACCACAAGTGTGCACGAGTACATGGTAGTGTTGAGGGGCTCTAGTGGACAATGTATAAAGATGGCATGAATTTGGAACGGATGGAAGCTTTTGGGTATCCTGATGCATTCATGGATCATAGAGGGCCAAAAATATTTTTTCTCTTGGGATCTAGTGAGACAGCTTTTGCCCAGTTTGATGAGCCAGGTGGGAATTGGATTGAACCTCCTACATGACTTCGGAAATCTCAGCTCCTTGAATGCACTAATTGAGGACCCATCAAACCCACACTTTTAGAGGATCTGATCATGACCATGGTCATCCTAGAGGGTGAATCGTAACGCGCGGTGTCAGATTCACATGTGCTTTCCCTTATATGCTGGGGTATTACCGCTTTGGAGGTAATCAAGAAAGGAGGTTATGTAGTCAGGATTCACTTTAATCACTGCATCTCGAGATCCTGGGTGTCTTGAAATGGAGGGACTGACGGTAAGGTGGCTTACCCCCGGGCTGTCATCATCATCTGGAGTGATGGGAGAAATAAAACATTGGTGTGCCAAATGGATAATCATATCATCATGTTCGGGCTCCGCAACTGATTCATCTTGGCTGACTAGGGTGTCAACTCAACCATTTGAGATCGAGGGACATTAGTAACTTCTGGATGAGATGGGAACTAGGCCATTAACTTGAGAGTCTGTTCCAACAATGTGACGAAATATGGATTTTTTAAGACATAATCACTATTGATCTACTTGATGACTAGCTTGGAGTCCCCTTCAAATGAAAATGCGGAACTTATATCTCAAGGGACATCTCGAGTCCAGTAATGAGATCCTGATACACTACCTCATTGTTGGTGCAGCTTTATGACAATAATAATGAATATGATAGAACATCTTGTGCTGGGATGATGAAGATGATACCTAGACCTCCTCTATTGATTCTGGGGTCAATCATCATTCTCCTGGTGGGGCTCTAGGAAGCACCATCGTAGTGAATTTTCCAACATATGATGGATTTTTCAACTGATATGATTTCCTCTTCAGGAAAATAAATCTCCGACGATTGGTCTATAGGGGATGGATGAGTAGAAAAGAATTATATCAATGCATTACCTTTAATATCCTTCTAGGGGAAAAAATGATGTCGAACTACTAGAGAATTACTGTCCACCGAGATAGATGGCATGTAAACATGGAGGTAGTTCAACTTGTACATTAGCAGATCTACTCTGGACACCAACTACACCTCAAGGTTCGGTAACTAATGTCACAATTTTTATACTGCAAATACGAGTTCATGGTAGCTTTTCTAGATATGAAAGTATCTAGTATCAGGAGGGGGGAGGTTTCTCCGGTGCCATCCCCCTCCCCCATTCCACTCTTCTCTCTATCTCCTCCCCTACTTTACTACTTCTTAGGACACTCCTTAATTCTGTGCTCTCTCTCACTGGTTGATTTGTCGGTGCTCTGTGGATGGGGTTTTTTTCCTCTTTCAGGTGGTGTCGTTCTTCCTGCCGTTCTTCTTGTGAATGCTCTTCAGGGATGTTTTGAAGGTACCGACAATGTTGTTGAAATATCTATCCACTTCAACCCTGCATTGACCTCGATTTTCCCGCACATCTCCAGGTTGGATTTGGTATGGGTGTGACTATGTGGTTTTGGGATTCATGGTTGGTCATTCGGCTGTTTTCTCTCTTGAGTTGGCTTCCTCTCATTTTGGATTCCGCTCATTTTGGATTTTGGTTTCAGTAATGACGTCATCTGAAACCCTTGGTCGCTCAAATCCCTACTATGACCCCAAGCTCATCTTCTCCACTCCCAGTCGGACCTAGAGCGGTGGTAAATAAGTGGTTTTGGGTTGTGGGAATTGGCGGCCGACGGTGTTCCCTAAGAGACTGGAGTCGCTTTTCTCATATGAAGGCTTCATGGTTCTCTTCTTCGATGGTTCCTATCAGGGATTTGACAATGTTATTGAGGTTGTTTTTGGTCTTTTATCAGATATTGTTCGGTGTTCATCTATGATGGATTAATTTTCATTTCTCTAGGTGTTCACTCTGTATCTGTTTGGTGATGGTTTCGACCGAGTGTCTCTTGGAGAGGTTCTAGCATTTGTGATGTTCTGTGATGTTGCTTTTATGGATTCAATGATTTCAACAGCGACATGAATGGTATTGAATTTTTCATCGATGGAGAGGTTGACGGTTGTTGGGTTCTCCTGCGTTGATGAGCGGACGACGACAGTGGTGTTCTGTCGCTATTTTGGTGAAGGTTTGTTGTGTTTGTCTGTGTAGCTACTTCTGGTTGCGGTGATGTTCTGTGGTGGATTTTTTGATGGTAGTGGAGATGGTGCTTCTCGTCGGCGATGATTGTGTGGTTCTGGTGATGCTCTACGGTGACAAGGATGATGCTCAAGGAGGCTATTGACAACATCATCGGTGTTAGTGAGGGTCTCAAGGCGGTTCAACATCCGAGGCAGTGATGATGGTATGACTGACTGACTGTTGGGATTTCAAAATTTGAAATTGATGGACGATGCGGTTATGGCACTGGTGGAGTTTTGAATTTCATTTTTGTGGAATTTGTATGTGGTGTGGTGGGATTTGTTTGGTTTTTGTGCAGTATTGTTGTGGATCTTTATGTACGGTTCCCACTTACCCAAAAAGTTGTTTTTATAAAATTAAAAATGTATTGTGGTGAGTATCTAGTATCCGTATCGATGAGAATGTCACTGTGGTAGTAGATACCACTTTCTGTTTCCGCATTGTTCTTCTAGGAGATAAGTTCACCGAGATATAACTTTAGGGGAGCCACATATAGCACCAGTGGATTTCCGGAGATAGTTCGAATTAAGACTATATGCTAGAGTATATACCGCTTTATTTCTTATAAATTAGTCTGAAACTCTTTCTTCCAATCATAGATGGTGCCTTTCTTCATGAGCCAAGAAAAGCTATTACACATGCCAACAAGATTCTATGATGAATCATTCTACATAGGAAAAGTGGCCTTGTAAACCTTAAAGCTCCTAAATTCTTCTTAGAGAAGACATTTGGATAATGACCTTAATCTTCTCTAGGTCGATCACAATGCCCCTGTATTTGACAACAAAGCTGATAAACATTCGATTGGTGACCCTGAAGGCACACTTCAATGGGTTCATCTTCTGGTGATGGGAACGGATGAAGTTGAACACTTTCTCATGGTCTTTGAGATGGTCCTGACACTGGCATGATTATACAACCAGATCAACCACGTAACATTCCACAAAAAATTATGAGGATCGACATAAATATACTATGCATAGCCTGCTGATAGGTGGCACCTAAATTAATTAAATTGAATAACATGATTTGGTAACATAAAGTACCTTGTGGTGCCCTAAAGGTTGTAGGCTCCTCATCCTCAGGGATTATTCGAATCTGGTTATACCATAATTTCCCATCCATGAAGCAGAGGTCTTGGAACCTTGCTATAGTATCAATCAACAATTCCGTCATAGGAAGAGGAATATCATCCTTCAGACAGTGACAGATCAGATACCATAATTTGATACAGTCATTGATGTGTCAGTTCTTATTCATGACTGACATAATGTTGGTCAACAACTTGAAGTACTCGACTTCCTTGATGAAATTCACTCTGATGAGCATATCAACTTCTACCTCAACCATGGCACTGTGAGAAGGGTGCATCATTCTGGGGGGGGGGGGGGGCTACATGAAACATTCATGATTTTTCAGGAGACTGAGGCTGTGGATGGCTACATAAGGATCTAGTCATGGCATCTCATCGTAACTCCAAGAGAATACATCATTGTGTTGTTTATGTAAGTATATGTACATAATTTTCTCCACACGGGGGATAACAGCACTGATCACTGTGGGTTTTAGGTCTACCTCGCTTCCTAAGTTCACCTATACCAATTCATCAACTATAGTGGAGACACCATCTTCAAAGGCGGGGAGGGCATCCTCAAATTCTTCTTCTTCACTTATATATAGGGATGCTCGGTGGGAGTTGTTTCCTCTAAGTCAGCATCTTCTGATGGGAGGATGGTATCAGCTTGAGTAGCAGTGGAAAATACATCAGGAAACACCTATGCTATCGCAACTATAAAGATGAATGTTGTCGAACTGATCCCATCTGGTATTCTTTCCAAGGGAAAACTCTTGAGGATATATAAGAAATAGTGGCACATAGTCTTGAGCCGAATAATTCCGGCCAGGAAAAAAAGAATGTATTATGTATTGTCGTTGCCATGGGGCAGACATCCCGATACCATTTTGGAGGAGGAGGTTCCGGGATCACCTAGTCTTGGTTTTTGTAGGAGTATGATTTGGTCTTCTGGCATTTCACAGACTAGGGAATGTGTTCCACCCACATTCTAGAAACAATGAAGTATTTCCCATGTCCAGAGTATTCACCTTCAATCGATGGAATGTAAAGACGTATGCATCATCTATATCTTACCGGGGGTTGGTCGCATCCGTAAGATGCTCAACCTCATTATCCTAAATATGGTTGTCCATGATCTTGTAATATTCGGCATCCATAAGGCCGGGTATAGAATAGGAAATGGGGGATGCATCACCTTGAAGCATGCCCGCTCGACCATTAAGGGAGTACTTAAGGAACTAGTGATATGATTAATGTACAACCACATGCATGTGGATCCACGGCCTACCCATAAATACATTGTAGGTGGTTTCCTAGGAGATAGTAATAAACTCGGTGCTGGTGGATAGACCACTGAATCAGGTCTTCAAATGGATCTTTTCTACAAGTTTCTGCTCATTCCTATCATAACCTTCGATTCTTAGGTCAGATGGACTCATATCATCCACGAACAATCCTATTTATTATAATTTCTGAGTCCAGATTAGGTTGATTCTAGATTCCATGTCGACAATACCGCAACAAACCACTACGCCATTGAACTACCCGATGATATACAATGGTGGAATGTTCCCATTTATGGGAGAGAGTTCATATTCTCCAGAGAAGGAGATGATGTCCTGACATTCATCATTCTCACCTGCTTTAGCATGAGAAGCCTCTACAGCTGCTACCTCCGTCTCAAACTAGAGGGGGCTTCTTAAGGCCTCGACGGGGTCCTCTAACATATATGATGATAGGATAAGGAACTCAAGGATGTTATGCATTGCTGTAATATTGGCATGATGATTGATAAAATCATACTTCCATGCCATGCATGAACTTCTTCTTACAAGAGGTCTATCTATGACAAAAGGTATGGTGGGTCCTGTCGATTGGGTCAGTGGCTGACTGGTGCTAGGAATAACCCACTGCTCACTAGTCGAAGCCAATAGAGTGACCACTATATGAGGGATAGATGATTGATAGTAGACTATAGGAATTTGTGGACGGTCATGACACGGTTGAGGTGGCTGTGCATGATCAAAAAAATATGAATAACGACAAACGTGGACCTGATGTCACTAGATGAGAAGGGTGGGTATGCTCAGCTTTGCGCTAGGACTGCTGGACAGTTTCATTCTTTTGCATATCTTGGTTAGACGTAATGACTGAGGGACTCCGACGGTCCATATTACGGTGGCTCCGTCGATTCTGATGACGACAGGTGCATTGGGAGGATCCTTTTAGTGATCCTCATCGTCAGCAGTTATGTAGGGGATTACCAGCTGTAGAGTATTAACCGAGGCATACCCTAGACTCTCTATTTGAATATTCATCCGCTACTGGACAGATTGTTGGAGGAATAATCATCTATAGAGACATGAATTTGCTGAGAGTATGATATTATGAGGACATTTGTAGGGGACATTGTTTTCCCATGCACCATTACAGCCTGGTAATCTTAAAAGGGGACTACAGATAAGATGATACAAATATAGAATTTGTGGCTCTTGAAGTCTTTGGATGAGTTGGACGTGCATAGATAAGACCATGGGAATGTGAAACTACATTACGAGCCATCTAATCGTCATACTTATGGGACCCACAGTTAGAAACTGGATTTTACTTTCCTTCACTGTCATTGCTGCTATCTAGACCCACGAAGACACATGCCACCTGTTCTAGAGCTTGGCCTAACAAGAAAATGTTGTTATCCACCTGGTCAAGAATCTATTATTTAATCAAATAGAATTATATGAGGTTGTTCCCTAGGATCTGGTGACATGGGCAGTAAATCGGGTGATCGATGAGGCTCGCCTCTTATGGCCTCCTGCACTTTGGAAAACGTAAAATCCCATTCTATAGGGTACTTTGTAAATAACATGGGAAATGTGCCTTATTTAACCAATAGTTCCAGTTCCTCCTATCTGGGAAGGGGGACCTTGGATCCACACCCTGACATGGGGCTGGAGGGGCCTTCTAAAGAGGTGGAGACAAGTTATCCAACCTAGGTGGTTGTGGGGCATTACGTTGGGGAACCTACAAATTCTAAGATGGGTTCTACATGGATAGAGGTTATGCCTGAGGTGGAGGGCCTCTGTGGGGTTATAGAGGTGGCTACACTATTAACAACTCTTGTTGTCTTGGGGCCTCTATTTGAGACACTACGACGGGCAAGGCACTGGAGGCCCTTCTCTTGAGGATTACTGGAGGCAATGGATGTGCTTTCTTAGCCTGATGTATGGATTCCTAAAGATGATGGGAATTATTAGAGATGTCTTGGAATCCCCTAAGGTAGTTTTCAGTGATCATAGAGGGGACCAGTTCTATCTTGACATTCCCTACGCACATCGTTAGTAGTTTCTCCTAAGTCAGTGGCATGTCAAGAGAGTGTGTGAGCCCTTTCCACTGGGAGAGAAAGATGTAACATGTTCATCAAGCCTCTTCTTTCTCATGAAGGGGTTTGTGATACTCATCTTCTGAGTGCTGGAACTGAACTGGTTGAAAAATTTCCTATGAAGATCTTCCCAGTCGGCTACTGATCCGATGGGGAGCTAGTTGTACCAGAAGAACGTCTTCCTCTCTAATTTCTGTAAAAAAAAATAGATTTGGGTGGCTTTCTACTGTGCTGGAGTCCCCAACATAGGCTGAATACTTGATATAAAGTCTCCTAGGTGCATCAGCAGGTCCCCTATCCCATTGATGGGAGAGAAGGTGGGATTTTTGAAACCCTGAGGTGTAGGCATATAATCCTCCCATGCTGGGTATGGATTGACATCAAGCAGGATTTCCACCTGACGGGTCTCTATTGTTTCGAGGATGGTGGTGAGTGCCACCATTGGATCATCTAGGCAGGGATTTCTACCTTGAAGGGGATCCCTGACAACCAATGAATTGGTGGGTTCTTCAACATGACAAACACGCCCATTGGTGAATTGAGTGGATGATGGAATGACATGTGGAGCATTTGGGGTAACTTGTGCTGGGTCCCAAGGATTTTCATTCCATTTAGATTTATTTGGTAACACATACCAAACCCTCTAGCTATAGGTTCCAGCCTCAACCATGTCTACGTGGGCCGGATGGTCAGGGTCACTAGAGGGAGTTCATGAAAGGGAAGTTGTGGCTGCCCCTGCTGTCCATGTCGAGGATCAACATAGTCTATCTCTCACTCCACATTGCATTCAACAAGGAGGTAGTCAACCATGTTCTTGTGTTTGGTGATTTTTTGATGCAACACAAATGTTTTGGTATAGTCTTTAACCTTCTACACTAACCCAAATGGGTCTATGAGTTTGACGGCTCTAATTTGTTTCCTTGTCCTAGTTGGGATTTTGGATGAGGACTGGGGCCTCAATGGGAACAAGAATACCCAACAGATTTCTCTATTGAAGAGTGACCCTTCCCAACAGATCCAATAGTTGTGGCACTCCCTTAGTGGGAATGTCCCCATAAAGAAGCTTCAGAACTTTTTCTCCGTCTGATAGGCCAGTCATGTTAACCACAACCCTACCTAGTGGAATATCCTCTATGTTTCCTGGAAAATAAATCGTGCACCATATGGATCTGAACTAGAGTTCCACGTAATACCCCAAGCCATAGATTTTCACATGGAGAGAATCCTCCTTGATTATACTATGATTCATTTTGAATCTTTGGACGCATTTTTGTTGGAGGGTACTATGGTGACCAGGTGACTCGGGGAACTAGGTCAAGGGAGTGCAGCCAAATCGACCAAACGACACTATTGGATGCTGTCTTCGAAGTGAACCTGACCTTGGGGTAGGCAACTTTTTGGTGACAAAGACTGAGATTGTTCTCCCAAAGGTTATGGAGTAAGCATCAAACCTCCACTTGGGTGAGTGCTCCAAGTGCCTGAAAATTTGGCACCGCAACAAGCCCAAACATCCCTAGGAAATGGCCTTTTATGAGAGAGTCCAACAAGATCATTGGTCTTGATTTGGGGTTTAGCACCTCATTACCCCACGCATCCACTAGAGGTGGTTGGGTAATCAGTATTTGTACTGATAAAGACTGTTGAGATGGAAGGATGGTCGGCTGAGAATATGGCAAGTGAGCTGACAAGGCGCCGCATCTCGGACTATCCTCCGAAGAGTGGTGCGACATAACCACCACATCATGATAAGACAAGATGACGACTGTAGTTAATGGTGTATGGAATAAGAATATCAGAGATGGGAGAGACTACTGCTCATCCTTCATTATTACCCTAAATATATCTCTCTGATCTCTTTTCGCGGAAGAGAGTACTTCTGGTGATGATGGCATCGATTTCATGACCAGACCTAGAGGAAAATCCAGAATTTTTTATTTTTAGATGTACCTATGGAGGGAGGTGAGAATCCAATAGATGTACCATTATAGAAGTATGAGGATGATGCATCTTGTTCCTGCCCCATCCATTGACATGATGGATCTAGGAAAGGGTTCCATTGGTGAGTCGTATTCCACCTCATAATCTGAGAAGAAAACTGGTTTGATCTTAGTCTGAATCATATCAACATTATTTTTATGGAATAGATGACCCCATACTTCCCTGGGATAGTTCATCAGGATAGGTTATCTTTCTAGCATGAGGATGTCCTTCACCCATACTAGTGCTGGGGTGGGGAGGATTTCCGCCTGAGTGAGTTGGGGTGCGAGGAGCACCTAGACATATATCAAAGGGAACACAGGGAGGTACTTCATGTCCACTGACTGATTTTTGGAGGTATTCTATGTGGAAAACATTGGAGTAGTTAGGACCTCCGTTGGAACCGATGGGAGCACGAGTAGGACCTTCATTCTTGTTTCCACTAGCAACATCAGCGTGAGGAGGGTCCTTGTACTGGTCAAGCCGATCACTGTTAGGACCTCCATGCTAGGTGCCAATGAAGAAAAGCTCACATTTACCCCTCTAATTGTTGAGATAATGAGGACCTTCGCCAAATTCTATAAGGGAATGGGGGAAGGCCCCCATACTAGAGATTGACCGGATGCATAACATCTCTATAACGGTTGTATGTGGAAGGAGGAATGAGCCCATACCCGATGTAATGAGTGTTAGAGGGGAATTCAAACTGAGTGTCATCATCGTGGGGAGGACCCTCCTTTGGATTCAAGGTTGCATAGGGAGGACCTCCAAGACGATCATGGAAGTAGGGAGGACCCTCACTCTCAATGGTGGTGGAACAGGGAGGACCATTGTATTGGGTGTCACTTCTGTGGGTTGGTCCGCGGCAGTTAGTACCTGCACTGGTGACCATGACAGTCGGCCCAGCTTACTCGTGGGGTCATTAGGGCATCGATCCAGGTCGGGTATATAAGTTACCATACTGAGTGTACATAAAGGGCTGATGATAGACTTCTTCTGTGGCTCGGGCTATAATAGTTGTCGACTATGAAGACCCATGACGGGAATCCTCCTTGGCCTGTGCCTGATGCTGGCGTCGGGTTAGATGGACTGGGGTCGGTGGTGCAAGTTGATGGATTACCTTCTTCTCGAATTGTGGGATAGTGTGGTGGCATTGGCGTGGCCTAGTGGGAGCCCTCCTAGGGAGACAGTGAAATGGGATCCCTATCAGGCTAACCTAGGCATTACCCACCTCATTAGGATAGGGGAAGGAATCATCGAGGCATTCTGAGGAGTGCCTCCCAAAATAGTTCAATGTTGGAGTGGGGATTAGTGGCTCCCTTCACGGCCCATGGGTACAGCGGTGACGACAAGGCGAAAATGCCTCTAAATCCTAGCGGGCCATATCCCGAGTCGGGATAATTCCCTTCTCATCATATCGGTGTTCGAGTTCTTTTATTACCCTTTATTGAATGAATTCATGATGAGAGATGGGGTATGGGAGCCCAGTAGCTGTGGGTGTGGAAGCTATGACAGAAGTGGTGGATCCATGAAGGATTACCATGTTGGCGTTACCCCTTCCCCTGCATCAGAGGGAAGGTGGTGGTCGAGTTCCTTGAAAGAAGTGCACATGATCCTCAACCGAGTTGGTGAAGACTCTTTATGTGCATCCAAGAGACCCAGGATCAAATCCAGGCGGAGGCTAATTTCTGAGTTACTGTAGTAGGAAATGTAGTTGGAACTATGTGGTACTGTAGATGGTACTGTAGTGGGAACTATATATGGAACTTTTTGGCACTGTAGCATCCAGAAATATTCCCCCGTTTGGGCCTTCGGGCCACTTCCTTGGTCCCTGAGTCTTTTATGCCCTTCGGGCCACCCATTCCTACATGTCAGTAAGGCCTTCAATCCACCTTAAGGCCTTTGGGCCACCTTATGTGTAGATGAAAACTAGAAAACCTATAAGGAACAAGCTTCATAAGTAGAATGAGAAAAGAGATTTCCCCATAGAATAAGCTAAATGGATTGAAAGAATGAGAGGGTATGGAATCTGTCATCGGGACAAGCCTATCCATGCATGGGAATGCCTAGAAGAATTTCAATGCGAAGGCGGAGAGCTAATTTCACAAGGTAGATGTAGGGGAGGAGTAGTTCCATGTTTTTATTCTAAGTTGTTTGTAATGTTTAAATTCTACAGGAAATGAATTCCTCTAAGGCTAAGGGCTAGGTAATACTTATGCGTACGGGCCTTGTAAGGGTCCCACCTCACCCCTTGAAAGTTGTATTATAATAATCAATAAAAAATGAAGGTCTTAGAGACATTGGAGGTTCCTAGAAAGTAGGGACATAAATCCATTAGTGCTGAATCATAGAAATCAACGTCTAGTGCCACATCACCATTCTGTCTTCCATGGAGAGTAAGAGGGATCCATGTAGACAACATCGATGACCGAGATGCCTAACGTTTTGACTACCCCGACATTTGGTGAGTTTCACACCGAGCCTGCTATTTTCATGGTTGGACTCGGCGCTAGATAACTGGTTCTGATGGAACACTAATACACTTCTATCTCGAATGGTAATAATATCCTCATTGAGGAGAATAACTTCATATCGGGTCCACCATCTCTATTTTCTATGATTTCTCTTTGGCGTGGGAATCCCTCTATTTGAGGATTATTAGGACGCACTGACTGTTGCCACTCATTCCTACTTTCCAAAGGCGGGTGGTATATGTCGCTTATTCTGGGACGTTTTCTTATTGATCGAAACAGGATGATGGGATATCGGTTCATCCTTTAGTGGATTCCTCCTCAAAACTCATCACCTAGTTCGGGTCTCCAATATATATTATTATGTTTTTCATAAAACTATTATAAGTGTCATATCTTTATGGAAACCAGTTAATTAGAATACTTCTATCGAGAAATTCTAAGAGGTCTGGTCAGGGCCACCACCTTTAGTCAGGGGAGTTGTCACGTTGGACATTAGTTGCATGTCTATACGCTTGAACAATAACATGTGTGGGTTTGTTCCTATTATTATAGGTCATCTCAAAGGAACTGAATCTCGTGGCATCCCATGTCAAATGCCAGGAATTATATTCTGTAGGCATGTCTTTGAGGTTGATCTCGACTTCCTATGTGAAATACATGGTATGCCGTGAGTTTAACGCCTAGCAGAGACAGATTAGACAGATCAGAATACTGAAGAGAGTGGATCAGATGGGTGAAACACTGGGAGGGAAAACTAATTTTGGGGATAATGCATGGTTAGTTACCTGGTTACTACTAGGAGTATTGAATAAGGGAATTGGAATGATCTCACGGGGATGTGGCGGCCCGGGTAAGAATAAGGATGGATGATGGATAGTTAATTGATGAGGATGGAGAATGAAATGGTGTCGACCCACGAGGAACAATGATGTTGAAATTCAGTCATGAAGAGACCTATTACGTATCTCCGTGGTAGGAAATCAATTTCCACATAGTTTGGGATGGGGTATATTGGATCATGGTGTGCATAGAGGACATCAACCCGATGATATACAAGGGCTTACGTGTGGTTACCAGCATGAGTTGGTCTGATGCCATAGGGGCGGACCCAAGATGCAGGTCCTGACGAAAGGGACAACAATGACATAACGATGATTGAAGAGTACAATGACTTACCACTGGATTGGATTGAAAATGTCTTACCACTTCCTGGGGATCAAAACATCTTACTGCTGTATGGGGATCACAATGTCTTACTGCTGGATAGGGAATAGTTTAGTGTCTTTCATGACAAAAGGGTGTGTACGGTTTAACGTCATGCAGGATGGGGGTGAACCGATGTGAAATAGTCAAGACTGATGGGTGTTGGGAATGAACCATAGGGAGGATTCCTACATATCATGACTTGGCAAAGATCAAAGACCACATAGTTCAGAATGGATTTTGTGAATAGTTATGAAGGAAGCCGAAACCAATGGATGGTGGGCTTGAACCTCTGGGAGGCTTCCTACTTACCTTGCCTTTGTAAGGATCAAAGTTCACATAGTTCAAAATGGTGGGATCCAATGTGAAGATGGTCAGGACTAGTGGTTGTTGGGATTGATTCTTGGTGCGGGTTCCTATGTACCATTCCATGGAAAGGATCATTGTCCACATAGTTTAATAGTGGTGGGAACCAATGTGATGATGGTCGGGACCAGTGGTTCTTCGGCAAGAAAATCCGGGAGGCTTCCTACATACCTTGCCTTGGCAAGGATCAAAGTCCATGTTGTTTGGGAGTGGTGGGAACTGATGTCAAGGGGGGGTCAGAACCAATGGATTGTGGGCATGAATCTCAGGGAGAAATCATATCTACCAATCCTTGGGAAGGATCAAAGTCCATGTAGTGCAAAATGGTTTGGGGATTACACTCTAGGCTTCCCAGAGAGGGTTTTATTGTTGATTATTTCTGTAATCCCACATGAGTCATGCTCGGTGTGAGAAACATGAGAAATAAAATACAAGATGATCACATTGTGAATAGTGAATATGTGGAATTGGAATGGGGGTTACACGTGGCTAGAGTCCCAAAATGGAAATAGGGGCTTACTTATGGTTTGAAGCCCCAGAAGATGGAGATTGGGACTTACACCAGGGTCGAGGCCAGGTTGCAAAAAAGCCCAAAGGGATTGGGATTTTGAACCTATAAAAGGCGGGATCTGGTGCCCATCCGCCCTCTCTGGTCTTTATCTATGATTAATATCGGAGGAGGAGGGATGATTCCTCCCACATGATTGGCTAGTGGCTTACACCAAGGTGATCTCCCTTTCCCCGAAGAAAGATGTCACCCCAATAAAGAGGATCTAGTTTATTGTGAAGAAGACTTCACTCCAATGGAGATTAGTGGGCGTAGAGAATTTTCGAGACGATTAACCACACATATGATGCACAGGGCGAGGCCACAGTTTACTATCATGTGCTGAGGAAGATGGTGCTTGGATGTTTAACATCTTGTAGATCGGATGAGGAGGGTTCACTCCACACCCCTAGGAAATAAATTACTTATATCTGCACACCCATAAGTTATGGAATTCTTCACTAATATAACGGTTGATAGGTGTTATGGGTTGATCCATTGAGGGGTCCACATTAGCATGGATATGTGATGAAGAAATAGTCATTAGTATTCCTATGTGAAGAAGAATGAGGAAAAGAAACACAAAAGTAAGTACCAATCAAGGGATCTGGATATTAATTTCTCAAAACATGGAGGTTATCCTGGAAAAAGGAGAAACAGAGCAAAGGGGATCACGGGTAGAAGACATGTGAAACTCTGATTCACTATGTAGTGGAGGGGATTTTTCTAAGTGGCATACTTCACGAAGTAAAGTGGACTAGCCTAGGTATAGATAATTGGAGCACATGGAAGGTGCTTTGTGATGTGGAAAGACATTCGTGGAGAAGTGCTTTGTGAAGAAAGGTCGCCTCGCCAAGTGTAGCACGGCGAAATAGCCTGCTTCATGAAGAACTGTGACCCAGCCATACCATGTAGATCACATGTTCATAGAGGGTACTTTGAGAATCATAAGTTCTCCTCAATGGACCATGTCCCCTTGGGGATCCCCTACCTTTTCGAAGGACAATGGGATTTGCAAAGGGATATGCTCATTGAAGAGGGGTTTAATTCAAACCAAGGGAGAGGCAGTTCAATAAGCTAAAGTGACTTGAAGAACTCATGGTTCGCAGAGTAGAAATTTCTTTTTGATTTGAGAGTTATAAACATGATCCATACTTTAGGCTCAAGGGGAACCTAAAATTTTTAAGAAAGAGGTGCCATGATGTAGAGATCACTGGGAATAAAGACACATGTTATTTTGTCAGAATCGCAAAGCTTCTCGCCTCCGTACTCTGTAGTGGGTTCGGAAATGTCAAAGGGTCTCGTAGAGCCTCCCACCTTCCTTTCTCCACAGAGCGTTTGCAAACATCAAAGGGGCTCATGGAGGATCACACCTCCTTGATATGTACTGGGTTCCCAAATGTCAATGGGGCTCATGAATCCTCTTGCCTCCTTGCTCCATGGCGCCTTCACGGAGGGGTAGCCTTGTCCCAGCCACAGGGCTACAAGGGATTTGTGAACAAGCTTCGCGAGGCAGCCCTTACAGATTTCTGTTTGTTCTTGTTATTCAAATTTTTTTGTTCCAATACATATGGTAAATTAAATCATCATATATTTGTTGATTTCTTCTTGTTATCATTCTCCAAACCTCATTTATGTCACTATACATCATAATTTGATGGTATGATTTCTCTTCCATATCCATGTTTTCACTTCCCACCTATGTTTTCTTCTGTATAAATCAAGTGATGAGTTAATTTGGGTATCCTTTTTTTCCTATCCTTATTTTTTAAAAAATTATGATTTAAATTCTGTTTTTTCAATGTGGGTTTCCATTAAAGAAACTTTCATGCAGTAAACCATTTATAACCACAACTATTTTCAAGGGAGAAATTCATTTAAAGGGGGGGGGGGGTAGAATGTAACACCCTAATATATCATGAGATATATTATTTTTAATTTTTTTGATGTACTATGTGGTATGCTATATCAATGATTATTTTACACTATACACTACATCGTATCATCATGTAGTATACACAACACTATTCTTTGTTTTTGTTGCTCACAATTTCATGTTCTTTTGATAAAATACATTTCACAAGAAGCTGAGTATATATGTTTTTCAATTTATAAATGAACTAAATTTTTATTTGGTTATACCCAATAAATGGATGATTTAACAGGCCTATATTGGATTTTGTATCATGTAAGAGTGACCTTCCTTGATAGCTTGCGTTGTATGCGATATCGAGTTTCACTAAACAATGATATATTATTAAAATATTATTATTTAATGGGATATACACTAGCCATGATGAATATTATTAACAAAATTTTTAATTTTATATAACATTATCATTCATATTACAATTTTTCTAGATCATGGTATGACAACAATGTCAATTTTTCGGATAAAAGAAGTATTTTTAAAAAAATGCAATTTTACCTCCTTTTTATAGTGATCCCATTTTAAATGTATTTTTGACACTTTTAGAAGTTACATTTGATAAAATAAACTGTGTTATTGGAATAGGACCAATACTTTTTAATATTATTGAAATTTTGGTATTTTTACAATTAAATTCAAATTTTACTGAATAGTGAAAAAACAACATTTTAATTAATAACAAATTTTTCATTTATGTTTTTTAAATAAGTAGATTATATTTTTAATTGGTTTAATGTGTAATTAGATTATATTTTTATCATTTAATCCAATTATGGTGATTTTAATTAATTAATCTTTTAAATTGAACATAAACACATGTCAATTTTTTGATAGTTATTACTACCAAATAACCAGCTTTCTGGTTTTGACAACTGGAGTTAATTAAAAATTAATCATTGTAGATTTTTTATTTTTTATTTTGAAAACAATATTACATTTTTGGAATCAGAAGGATCAAATTGTGTAAATATGTACCATTTTGTTTTGGATATTTTGGATAGTAACTTTAGTAATTATTTTATTTTCCATGGTTAAAGGGTAAATCATATAAATATTGGTAAATAATAATATTTTATTAATAATAAACAGTCCTAACACCTGTCATAATCCTATTTTGTGATATATTTCTGACCATGTTCATCCATGGGTCGATTTAGGTACCCCATAGAACCCTATTCATGTGAAAATTACATTTTATAAGAATTAATGTAAAGTGAAATTTGACCTAAACATGTATCATCTTAATAAAAAAATATAATATGGGGTTATACATATTATATATTATTATATAAATAGTAATTAAGAAAATAAAATAATTTTTGGAATCATAGTATTTTATTTATAATTTTTATACCCCATATAAATAAATTTATTTATGACACAATGATGTTGTACTGATTACCTTATTAATGAATGATTTAAATAAAAGAGATAATAAATATTTAAATAAATTTATTTTGAAATTTTTTATTCCATCCATGAATTTTATGGTTAATTTGGAATTTTTATATTTTATTTAATGATGTTTTGTGTAAATAATAATTTTATTATGGATTATAAAAAAATCATTATATGAATAGTATAAAAATTGACATAAATGAGTTCTTAAAAAAATTATTTTATTAAATGATATAATAGTAAAAAAACTATGATTCTTAAAAATGACTTATATAATGTTTAAAATGTAATTAATGAACCACTTTAGGTTTTTCAGAAATTTTTTCATAACTATATTAACCATATAGTATGAATATACATGAAGACAAGCTAAGAGTTAAATTAGTTAACTAAGGGTTAAAGCTAAAAGGTAAGGTTAAATGTGAGACCTATAATTGTCTAAAACCAATTTTTTTTAGATTATTTAGAACAATAGTCTTGTTATATTATAATTAAGTGAGTTTTGGACCTTTTAATGCGAAAATAATTTTATAATAAAATAATAATTCAATAACTTCCTAAAGTGCCGCTCCTCATCACTTATAGAAAGCCATCTCCTCCCACATTTTCTCACACCACCATGAGCCTTATATCTCAAAAAAACCTTCCAAATAATCCTATAAACATTCTTAGAAATCATATTCAGTCTCTTCTTTTCGATAAATACAATCCCTAGTGTCCCTAATAAGAGATCCAAATGAATCCCAACAATGAAGAGGTACTTTCTTTACAAATTCAATTTAATTTAATTTATTTTTATACATCCACTCACTACATTGATTCAGTAATAAAGTAATAACTCCAGTATACTATGAATTTTTGAGATGATATTATAATTATGAGACAACTTATACCACCTTTTATCCATCCTATGATTAAAAAAATCACCATGCGTGCGTACGTGTTTCTTACCGTCTCCATATTGTGGTGTAATTTGTTTTTCAAAAATAATTTATTAGGCTGGGTAAAATGATGATTATAATGGATTTAATTAATGAATATAACAAGATAATTATTATGTATAATTAATATACCATGCAATTACATATCAGTTAACCATCAAGAGGATGATATTTTTGATTGTGCATACGCACGATCTACCGTCTGCACAATGCAGTGATATTCATTCTAGGCATTAAAAATTAAATCATGACATTAAAATTTATATGATGAATGAAAATAATTATTTTTAATTTTATTTTAATGAATAAAATACATCCTATTCATAACAAAAATTAATAACATGGAAAAACAAGAATGTGAAAATGAAGTAGTTTACAACCAAAATAATGGAAACACTGAAATACAATTAACAAAAATATATTATAGGATCATATATGATATAATAAATATATATATGGTACTATTATAATTTAAAAAAATTATTTAAACATTATATATAAGGTTAAAACACCGTCAACTGACAGAACATACATATTAGGTGATTATTTTGTCTCGCTTTTCTTTCTGTGGTACATATGCCATATACACCATCTAATTATTTTGTGTGAGGATTATGTTAACAATTAATGTTATTAATATTACTATTATGAATGTTATGATATTTACATATACATATAATATTCTATTTTTACACGGCATACGATTCCACTGATTATAAATTTGTAATGGATAATTTTTCGTATAATTTTTATATTCGAGACTGTTTATACAAAAGTATTTACTAGGGGTATATTTAACACCCATTTCCATGTTTTCTAAGAATATTCTAATTAAATTGTTAATATTATTCTATTTATGTTTAAATTAATTTTTAACCATTATTAATTTTACTACCTGGTTTAGAGGAAATTAGTCTTACATTTATCATATGAGGTAATTTTGGACCTTTCTGGCAAAAGTACGAGAATAATGTTATTTACTTATACAACATGAATAGAATTTTACAGTTTCATAATGAATTACTTACATGAAATTTAAATTATAATATTTCATGTTTATTTTCAATTAAATTATTCTATTTTAAAATTTCCTGACATTTTGAGAAAAGAGAACGTTTTTGAATTAGAAATGATATTTTTATCGAGAATTAAGATCAAATGTTTTATCATAATTATTTTTCATATAGGATGACATAGGGTTATGTTTCTATCCCTATTATTACTTTTATTTGATTATTTTTTAGTATTTAATTCTACTTTTTATTACAATTTATCATATATAGATTATGTTATGATGAAATGATGTTTACGAATCCCAATTTATTTTATTGGTTTATCTTTCATGATTGATTTATGTTTTTTGTGGCCCATGTAAGAATGATTTAATTATGGGATGGGTGGGAACTATGTATAAATCCAATTAATTGTGTAAATATTTATATCTCCTGATATAATCATGGATGGATTGGGATGTAAATATGGTTTAGTAATAAAAGGTTGTAATGGAATGTAAACCATGTTCAGTAAAGGGCTTTGTCCACTATGATGGTCTTGGAAGCAATGCATTGGCTACTATGGCAATCATATTTTGGGCTTATTAGTTTTCCACAATTACATGTTTTATGTAAAGGTTATTCCCTCATGGTTAATGTTCCTTTGTGATCTACTCCATACGTACTACCAAGACTTATTTAATGATTCGTGATTTTGATGTTTAAACATTATGTTCATGTTTTTATGTTCTAATGTATATGGATTGTTTTATGTTCTGAATGTTTACCCTTACTGATCATTTGGGATCACCATTTTTATGTTTTTCTTTTCCGTAATATATAAATAAATGATTTAGGTAAACAAACGAGATGATCATTATTGGAGATTTTGAAAATCATACAACCAGTTAGAAGATTATGTTATGAGTGTCCTAATACACTAAACTAAAATGATCTTTGGGAGTATATTTCTATAATGTATTAAATATTATAAAAAAGAAATATAATTTCCATGTACGTCAAGCATGGGAATCTACAATAACCCTAGGTGAGGGTCATTATCCAAACCAACCTTGGGTAACCTACCATCGATTGTAATAGAGGTAGTCCGAACCAATTTAGTTTTTTTGTGATAAATAATGAAGTCAATGTCCACTCTGCTTCGACCAAATGGAGGATACTCTAGTGAAATAATAAGAATATATAATATACATGAGGAAATAACTAAATAATTAAGACATTCCAATAAATTTTTTGTCATTTTTCCATCCCTCAATACAAAATTCAACAGTTGTTCTTAGAATATTGTGTGCACAAAACCCCCCTCTACATTGGGAAAACTCATCATATCATGAATTAAATTGTATTATGTTATGATGAGTATCAAATTAATTTCAATGTAATATATGGGTATCAACACAAAATTATCATTGCTACTCTCTCGGATTCGAGAAGTCCAAAGATCGAGAAATAACAAAGATCCCTTAAACATGCATGCTTCATCACATTAACAAGACTGTGATAGTTGGTTTTGGATACCTAATCTAGGGTTTTTATAAGATAATGGTGTTCAAATATAGCGTTACATTTCACCATGCTCCATATCCCAAAATTTATGCTGAAGTTTGTAACGTAAAATTTTATAGCTTCAAGTCAACATAAAAATGGAATTTGTTCACGACCAAATACATACTCACCAAAAACAGGCCTCGAATGAATCCCACTTATATCAGGCATGAAGAGAAATGTATATTATGATAACTTTTACTTAGTGAAATTATAATATTTATAAATCTTCTAATTAATGAGAAATTTGTCATTAGATAATGATAATTTTGTAAATTGAAATGTGTTCTTTAGAAGATGGTTATTTAAGACTATGTCAAATGATTCACCCTACCTAATTTCCAAAAAAATATTTAAAAATCATAATGGAATTTGTGGTAGTTTAAGCCAATGTAGATCAATATAATCTCCACCCACATGGCTTAGGGATTTTTTTACCTAATCGTAAAGAATAGAAAATTAGACCTAAAGATGTTTGAATGTGGAATATGAATAGCCCCAATCCTCATGGATGGGGTTTTTTCACCTCAACAACACACTCCTAAGTAGGACTCCATCTTCTCTTTATTTTGAAAAATTCCATTAAATAGATCTTCCTTATTCTTATCAATCCGCGATCTGGTACCTTCACGAGGGACATAAATGAATGAAGTGTCTTGATTTTCACTTTGTATTTCTGTCTACCATGTAAATACAATAGAATTTTAAAATTGATGGTAAAGACTCACGGTGGGTGTATAATAAGAAAATATCTCAAATACACTGATAGAATGATGAAAATGAATTTTTCATCAGTAAATGTCACCAACCCTGACCTTAAATATTCTACATAACACAATTCCAATTCAGAGGATACAAGAGATGAGGTTATGGTTGATAATGTGGTCCAAAATAAAATACATGATGTAGTTATTCTTATCCAAAACTATAGGCTTGACCTAAATATATTAATTCCATCATAAAATCCATCATTACTCTCGTGAAAGTCATAAAATATGAAAAATGGTATGGGTCCAATTATGTTTTAGATACCTCCTAGATAGGTTATGACCCTTTCTATAAAATAAATATGTGTTCATCATGAAGATGAGATGAATGAATTGAAGAGGATTAATAAATAATTACACATAGTAATCAATCATGTTTAATATGTTCTGAAATCACATCCTAAACTCACACTTCAAGATAGCGTACCTCAAAAAAGAATGTTTTCAACATCAACTGAAGCATATCAGGATCATCCACTCAAAGTAGTATACCAATGACCATTATATTTGGAACCCCTAGTAGATGATTGATAATTCCATACATTGGGTGGAAAACATATTATGGTCATGCACATCCTTTCATGCCTTCTCTTATAGGTTAACCATGAAGGATACTACCATTATCTCAAACAATGGCCTTACCAACTCCCACCCCTGTTTGGGATTTGACAGCCACACCAATTTAGGATCCTTCTCATCCAAACATCATTTGAATTCTTATGAGCTTTACTAAATCACTAACGTCTCAATTAGATTCTATGGTTGATGAAATGAAATAATACATCGATAAAGGAAGCCTTCTCCCAAATGGGTATATCCAAATATTCCACCGCCAAACATTGGGAACCCAACAGTTCTAGTACTCAATGAATTAAGGGATTCAGAGATGAACATGAAACATTTCTTCATTTTCTACAATCCTATAATGGGGATCGATGAAAAGAATGAGGAAATAAAACTCATGTGCTTCGTGAAATAACTATATAGACCAAGTTTCGTATAGTACCCTAGTAGGTAGTCTCAATCAATCACCAAATGGGAAGACCTATGTAAGAAGTTTCTCATCCAGTTCAAGACAAAAATATAGATGAAACTAGTATTCAATCTCTCAAAATGTATAAATTTAGATAATTAATGGGTCAATGATTTAATGTCATATAGGAAATTGTTGAAATACATCTTGAATATACCAATCCATCAAGAACAGTTTTTTCCCATCTCTATAGTGAATCATTGCGACACTGTTCACTCACCAATTATCGATGTGAAATATATAGGAGGGGTTTGGGACCTTGTTAATATAACACAAATAGTTGAATACGTCAATTCAATGACCTAATCTTATCATGAGTAATTCTTCCATCTCAAGGAAAAAGGTTAGAGAGAGCATAGAAATATACATTTGCACTTACGAAATACCTTGTACCAAAATCCTCACTCTATCCTGGGACATATTTTGTATCTATACCCCTTGATCATTATAAAAGTGTACCACCTCATTAGGATAATAAATGATACAAGATGAGAATACATTTTGAGGAGATTAAAAACAGTATCTATTCTTTTTGAAATGACCATGTTCCTACCTAGTTCTACTAAACATTGTAAAATAACATAGTCATGTTTCTAATGATATGGATGATCGAATAAAGATTTGTTGAAGATATCCAAAATTATTAACAATTTCTTAAAACAATGGGGAATCAAATACGAGTTAATATTTTATTCAATTACCTTATGAAAAAGATAGTTGACTATATGAATGTGGTGTTGAAATTTTTTCATGATTAGGTAGCATAAGTTAAATTCCATAATATAGAGAAAAATGAATAATATCACATTAGAAGGAATATTATGAAATTTTTTTGTGTTACGGTGGTTGGAAAAATTATTAAAAAATTTACTATTATCTCTAAACACAATGAAATAGTAAATTATGATGTCAACCACTTCAACTACATCACTTCAAACCACATCAACAACACATTACTCTTAAAGGAAGTCTTCCAAAAATGGACATAGTCCCAATAGAATGATTAAAACATATGAATATAATCATGTACCAAATCCAACGTTTTCTTTAACCATTTAAAAATTCATGCATAAGGCCCAAAAATCACAGGTACCTCCTTCGTCAAATTTCTTAACTATTTTCAAGCTGTCAGATATAATCATTATTAGAGGAGGAGGAGCTCTTATGTTCTATTAATATTATTCACATAACACATCCCTTTATAGATGATAATCATGATTATGAACCCAAATTACCTACACATGACTGTGTTTCAGTGGGAAGATTACCTCAATGTCAAGGATATTGGTGATGTCATGGTCATGCAAGGATTCACTACATTAACCATTCCTATACTGGAACCGTCTACATGGATGAAACATGGTAAAACTCTCTAGTGAGAATATATGGAACACATGGGTTCTTCCGAGACAAATGAAAGTGTATTCCCTATAATGACCCTCCTAGAAGTCCAGTTCAATGATACACTACTACCTAATCATCCTCAACATGTAGGCATACTTAGATAGCCTAATTCACCAAGAGAGGAAACACCTTAATCTCATATTCCACAGGATGACCCTTCAATAAAAGGATCATTGGTTTCCAAAGAACCAATAAAATAACATTCCCATAAATGGAATCACATACCATTGGACTTGAAATATGATATTCTAATGCAAATATCATTGGTTTTGGTCCAATATTCAATCCTGTATTATTTGAGTATATCAAAAGATCTCTTAGAACCATTACTTGAGGACTCATCATGCCCACTAATGGTTGAAGGTATGGTTACCACTAATTATGTATAACATTCATATAATGATCATGTAGAATTCTATATGGTCATCTCCATTATAGAGTAGGACAAGGCTATTTTTATATAATAAAATGTTGGACCCTTTAATATATCATGTTTGTTAAATGAAATTGATATCTGATGAACCTTTATTGAAAATGGATTTGGAGTCTACCTCATTCCATCATAGACAATTACTAAATCAGGTTTCGATGAATCAAACTTCTCCCCCTCCACAATTATGTTATATATTAATGAAAATAATAATAAAAACCCCCATGGGGAGATAATACTTAGAACACAATTTAGGGATCTTGTTTCCAACTCAGAATTCATGGTTTTCTGTAGGATACAACAATAAATGTCATATTGAAAAGACCTAGGCCACATCCAGATGTGGTCATTCCTTCTTCATTCAAAAAATTCCTAAAATATTGTATAAAGGGTCAAATTGGGACATTTTATGGTGAAAATACCCATAACAATTGTGAATAATATTACATTTATATAGGATTCTATAGTAATGAAGGGAAACAGTTCCAGGAAGATAATGTCAATAAAATAAATTCACCATGTGTCATGCGGTTCATCCTATATATCCCATTGTTCAATATATTAAAATAGTACATTATACCAATAAATCAAGTATAATGGGTGATTCTAATTTCCAGAACACAATTACCAACATCGGTAATGTTAGTCGTGATAATTGAACCTAGGAAAAAATGAGAATTTTTCAAATATCTGAGTATTAATGAAATCTTAGTCAAAGATATCTTCATTACAACCCCAAATATTCAAAAATTACTTGTTTCATCATTTATGCTTCATGATGTTATCATTTCAATGGTAGATGATAGATATGCTCATTCTCATTCCCTTGTCTATCATCTAGAGCTCTACAAAGGTCTCACACCATTGATTAAGCCAGAAATGATTGCTTCATCTTCTGAATGTCCAAATGATGATTCATAAAATGAATATAATAATCATTAATCATCAGATACCTCCGAGGAATATGATAAACATGAAATGTATGAGGTAAAGGATGTAATGTAATATCCCATGAATTCCTCTCCACCATTTGAGGAAGGATACTCCACCACTATGGATGGACTCAAATAAATAAATATGGGTATGGATGAAGGACCCCAACCCAATTTGATCAGTTCAATAATAAATTTAAAATAATATAAGTTATATAACTAATTACTGAATAATAAATGGGTTTTATTTTCCTATAATTGCATAGTGATTCTTGGAATTGACCTCGATTTGGACACCCAACATTTGGGTTTCTAGAAGATCCTAAAGGATAAATAGAGGTGTCCAGAAAGGAAAAATTGAATTACACCTCCAAATTTGAGGATGAATAGGATAATACCATCATGGATGACTTCGTCCAAGAGGTTTGGTATAAAAAATGTCCATCCAACATAGTCCTAGTAATGAAAGAATATGGTAAAATAATATTTGTCATTGATTTCAAATATCTCAATTTGTATTTTCTGAAAGATGGATTATGGTTCCAATCACATAAATCCTTATTGATGAAATCAGTGGTTACCAATCGCACTCCTTCAGTGATGGCTATTTAGGGTATAAATATTTGGATAGACCATGGAGATGATGAATGCATATATTTTAGATCCCCGTAGAGTGTTTTTCTATTTGGAAATTCCCTTTTCTTGAAGAATGAAAATTCCACATACTGATGTTCCATGCACTGAATCTTTAAACCCTTTCAAGAGAATTATATTAAATAATACATTTAAAATCTAGTGGTCATTTCCCAATAATTATATGATCACTACAATGGCCTAGGTACTATAATCAACAATCTATAAAAAACATATCATGAATATGAACCCCCAAAATTTTTATTTTGATGTATTTTCAAAGAAGTATCTCACCTTCATTGTATGACATCATGACATTAATGTTTATCATGAGAAAAAAACTATCCTCTTCATACAACCTCTTTGAAACCATAAATAAATTGAGGACATTAAGGACTCTTGCCCTATATCAGGCACCTAATATCCAACCTTATAAGAATGTTTTTTCCCATCACATAACTATTGATGAATGGGATCATATATCAGTGGACCAATGACTGTCAAGTGGAATCTGATATCCTTGACACATATCACTTCATCCCAAAATTATAAATGAAACTTGTTGAAATATCAAAACTCATCATATATATGAATCCCTTGGAGAAATAATTGGGAACATTTATCAAACAAAATAATGATGTTGGTAGTGGAAATAACCTTCATTTTATGAGTCAAAACATGCTCTATGTGAAGTCATGATAATCAAATATTGAGAAGGATTTTATGGTGTTAATCTTAAAAGTTCAAAACCTGATTTCACTTAATGCAACATAATGAGAACCAATTTGTATCTTAAAAATTCCCACTCCAATTTCTCGTCATTAGAACTATGTTGATAGGATTTCTGTAATGGTGGGATGTTATTATACAATTGTTCTATATATAATTTATGCCTCAAAAGTAGTAAATTTTAAGGCCATGTAAGATTTTCAATAAGAACACCCTTATATATATACTATTTCGTTTACATTTAAATGGAAGATGAAGAGATACTCTTCATTCCAGGTGTCTCCAAAACATGAATTTTTTTTACGGTGAATCCATGACCTTAAAAGGGAATTGAATAGAAGACCCTGAGCTCAAAAAAGTGGCTTAGGTATTGTGCTTATTTACACATTGAATAAGGTATTAATATACTCTATTCAACTATCAAAATATTTTACCAATAATGAGGTAGAATATCAAGCCCACATTGGATGCTTGGAACTTGCTCTGTAAATAAAATTGGTCCATTTATAGTTGAATAAATATTCATCTTTTGTAATCATGAATATCAATATTTATTATGTTATCGGAAAAGAGGAGATAATTCACCAATATTACTATGTCCGATGTTTTATGGTATGGTTACCTTCAGAAGATACATTTATTCATATCCTAATATCATAGAATACATTGGAAGATTCAATGGAGAATGAATTTTTAGCTCTAAAATATCTAAAACGGGAAGAAACTATCAACTAAATTAACCATCGAATAATGGTCTCAATATTTGTTAATATTAGAGCAAAATAAAATAACAAAATCAGTCCCTTACATGAGCCACATGTCCCTAACACAAATTGCGTGGTTCCAATCATATACTACCATCAAAATCGATTTCTCCCACTTGAAAATTCTAGGGAACAGAAAATCCAATGGTGAGTAGTTATCTTCAATATTTATGATGGCCCAAATCACATGAAATTCACCTATAAACGATTCTTTGATGGATTCCTTCTTAAATGTGTCATTTATGAAGATACTATGGGTATTTTGGAATATGTTAATATGGGATTAAATAGTTTCCACTAGTCAGGGTACAAGATTTATAATCCAATTTGAAGGCTTGGATACTTTTGGCCTTCAAAAACACATGATTTCATCTAATTCACAAAGAAATACCATTCCTTCCAAGTGAATGAAAACATCATACCTCAACCCCCAAAGTTACTACCTACATAAAAATACTTCTATCCAATGTCCACATTGGGAATGGATGTTTGGGTTCACACCCTCCAGCTACAATAAAATCAGTTAAAAGACATCCAAAATGCTAATTATTTCTTCTCCAGATGAGTTGATGTGATACCCCTCAACAAAGATAGGTCCAACACATTGTTTTATTTATGAAATCCAACATAATTACTAGTTTTAGTGTACCCCACATAATATTTATGTATAATGAAACAAACATCTAATATAATAAGGTGGAAAATCAATATTAGGATTACAATATAAAATCCAATAATTAATCCCACTATCATGAAAAGGCTAAAATATATGTAGACGTATTCAATGGGACCCTACATACAAATTTCTAGTAGATGGTCGAAAAAGATAAAAAATATTTTCCTGAAGAGATTTTATGTGATTTTTTGGATTATCGTACTACAACCCATACTACTTTGCATGAAACTCTATACTCACTAGTATCCAAAAAAAGTAGTACATTCAAATGGAGTTCAATTACCATCAATCATTATTTCTATATGTGTCCAAATGCATGAAGATCAGTTCTTCGAGGAATGGATAGATGAATTTCAGGAACGCGAGGAAAAAGGATTACATATCATGCATCATATTGAAGTCTATTGAAAATTGATAGCACAACATTTTAACAAAAAGGTATTCATCCATTCATTCATCCACGGAGAACTGGTATTGGTACTGAGGACTCTAATGATACTGTGAATTAATCCTTCCTATCATGACTTGAATTAGAGGGACCTTAGTCAATGCACAAGGTCCATTATAATGGATAATACTCCTTGATCATAATGTATGGGGAAATCATCATGACTCCAACCAAGGAATGGTTTCTGAAGAATTATTTCATGTAATTACTTGAAAATTTTCCTAGCTATAGGCTCTTGAACAAAATAGAATCATACGCATAAAATTTTCATAACAATAAACTGCCTAGTAGTTCTCTATCGTAGAACCTTAAAATTCACAACATATTGTCTATATGACACAATGTTAAATAGTGATTCATCATCATCTTTATCACACAATGGTAAAATTATGGACATATGGTCTTAGTCGTATGACTTAAAACTGAAACACTCCCTTAGTAATCACTACATGAAATTAAATTCCATGGTTAACATCCATCTCATTTAATGTTACAAAACCCCTGAAGGACCATGAGTTGAGATACACCTTCTGGTCCCTTAAAAATATACCTCCATCTCAGGTGTAAGTCCCAATAACACCACTCTAACACCTCAACATGTATAGAATTCATCATGGAAATAGATTAGGATGAAAAGATAGTCAGATCCCATGCATAATCCCCAATCACATCATTTACACTTTATAATGGAATTTGGGCCTCCTTTACAGGTGCAATTACAAGTATTATATTATATATTAACACAAGATGATAAACTACATAAACAACATCCTTATACAATGATACTAAACTGCATGATCTCTCTGAGAACTATGTGTGGCTTGATTCTTATTCCAATGGGTTATGTAGTCACACCTAGATCCCTAATCCATATTCCATCTAAAAATTTATTTAGTTCATTTTCCCTATGTATGAATCAGATTGACACATGGGTCATTTTTAAGAAGTATATGTGGCTTCATTCATTCTTTACTAAGATATATAATAAAACCTATGTTTTATCCCCAGTTCCATATGTAATATTTCTCTCACATCAAGTTACAAAGGTCTTTACTGAATGAAGAAAAACAGGATGATCAAAATTCTTTACAAGTTATGTTAAACAGACCAGTTTATAAAGAACTATATAAGGCTGAATTACCATTCCAATCAGATATGTAGTGATGTAAGGATATCTACTCTGAATTCCATCCATGACCAAGAAGAAAAATTAGCTTATTCACTATGTATGAACCATATCTAAATCAGGACCTTTAATAGAAAATACATCCTTCTTTTCATTGAAATGAGATGCATTTTGACTCCTGGACCTCATGTATCATTCACAACCATAATTCTAAAAAATATTAATCTTTTTTTCCAATGTAAAATCATTTTCCAAGTAATATTTTTTTAAATAAATGTGTGTGGGTTGTTTATAGTTCCATGTAGATATTTGGTGATGCTTGTATATCCAATATTGAGTATATTTGTAGTAAAAAACCCCATAATTCCCTATGTACAAGTTAGAAATATATATGGAACCTTTTAAAAACTATGTGTGGCTTGAATCTCATTCCCATTAAATATGCAGTGATTCCCATATTTCCATCATCCGGCTGACTCATAATGTTTCCATTCTTTTTTATGGTTTATCCTCATCCTCAAGGCATGATATTATGTTACGTGGGATTTCAAGAACAATATATGAATTGATTCTCATTCTAATGATATAGATAATGATGGATAGATTGAATATCATCACCCATCCACTATAGAATATAAATACCTCATATACTTTAATAATTCTTCATTTATACCATGAAAAAATCTTTTCCCACCACAAATTTATCGCACCAAGCATAGCTCGTGATGGCTTAGGAGGTATGGTAAAAGGATTCCCTTCATAAGTAATGCATGTCAATTAATACTGTAGTTATCATTGTCCTAGATGAAAGAACATAAAAGGAACACCATATATCCTCCTTACATGATAATAAGAAACAAAATTTTCCTCAAAAAAAATGTGTGTCTTGATTATAATTTTAATCAGACATGTAGTGATATTCATGCCCTAAATCCTGGAACCGTCATAAAAACAACATGGGAAATTCCACCACTCTCCTATGTACATGTCAGATCAATATGATAGGATCCAATAAGGTTTCTCATTCTATGCATTAACCCATACCTATAATCCCCATGATGTCCTCCACACAATAATTCAATCGGTGTGGGGGCCTTTATTCATATAACTATTCATTAATTGATTCTCATCATAGTGAGATACATAGTGATTCATGGCCCATAATTCATAGACTCTACCACATCATAATGAAATATTACACCTCTTCTACATATAAATTTTGAGCTAATTAAGAGATTGTAATTTAGTTCCACCAATCATGGGGTTCGATATGGAAATAGAGATATCCCCATTCTACATATTAGTCATATCAACGAAATGAACTCCAAAATCAAGGCAAATATCATTATAAATTCATAATTTTTATCTTAGAAATATCACTAATTTATGTCACACTATTAATCCTAAACAATTTCAAATTATCATAATACATATTTTGATACCGTTGGAAGAATGTCTAATACATGAGGACTCTTTCAACTGATTATGTTATAAAAATCTCTCGTTTCCTTTTCATAATGAATGCCGAAAATGGGTTTCTAAGCCAAAAGATTAAACTATTTAACTATGCTATAAAACATCCTAGTTGGCTGTATATAAAACGACCCAGAAAATGGTTTTGTCGACCAATGGTAACATCACCCTAAGAATAATCCTCTTTCATCCTCATAATATTTAACGTAAACGGGTTGGGAATCAGGATTCGACATAGTCTATGACCATTCCCCCAATATTTGTTCTACATCCTCTATCCAGATCTAATGTTATTTATGACTGTTGTTTATAATAGACATATTAATATCTGATGTATCAATAAATTACCATAGTAAGATAAGCCATATATCACCTATAATTTATATAATACTACGTTCTATAAGATCTATATTGCATGAAAATGGTCCAGGCCTTCATAGAGATCTTATTCTACCGATTCTTTAGAAATTATGACATTAAATTCCCCTATGGTATTTTTGCATTTTCTTAACTCAATCCAAATTCTGTGTCTCAAAAAATATGATTCTCCAAATAAATCCATCAGATTTTAGGGATAGAATTTCATAATTTTTGATAAAGACTTTTCTGGAATACGAATTCAGATGAACCAAAGGTATTTTCATAAACATCCCAGTAAATGGGTTTCCTGCCAAAATAATCCACCACTGACTATGTTGTGACATGTAGAAACATTAGCATTATAAATCATACCAAAAAATAGGTTTTTTAATCAGTGGTAACTTCTTTCTTAAGAGATATATCCTCTATTTCCATGATCCCCACCTTACCTCACCTTGGGTATAGAAATCCCATTCACACTTCTTACATTATTCACCCCCTCATACTAGAAAGTAAAGGGGAATCCTAATATAAAATGAACCTGAAAGGGGGAATCCATTATCCATGTAGTCAAATATAGGGTATTTTAATTATATCTTCAATGACATCCTTAGTGTATAACAATAATTTTCATAGCATAATTTTTTTTGTAAAACATTGATAAGAAAATCATCATGTTTTTTCTAGGAAACTTTGAACATCACAGCATAATGTCCTTGTTGTACAACATTAAACTGCATAGAATATTTTTCTTTGTTTTATGACAATAAATTGTTTTAAAATTTTCCATCCTTAATTTAATTTAATCTGTATTGCATAATTTCCTAGTGAAAGGATGTTAGAATATACGAAAACATCGTCACCATAAAAACATAAACTACACAGTCAATATCCTGATCGCATGACAGTAAACTACATGATTCCATAACCATTTTCATAAATGGGCCTTCCCCATTGACATTGACCATCTAACAAGATGTACCCACTCTAACTCAATCCAATTTATTATAGGTGTGGTTTCACATTCATGGAAAATTCTGATACAACAATTCCGTACATTCTCAAACACCATTCATTGGAAAACCCACCATTCATTGCCTTTAGAATTCTAAATCATTACAAAAATTAATCATAGGGGACATATTTTCAAAATTCATTATAACTTCATTATGATTCATTGTGGAAACACACCAAATTTGGCATTGTATATGTTTATCATGAATTTCAGGGCTTGTCAGCCATAAGATTCAATTATTTAACTATGTAGTAACTCACCCTAGATGGGTTTTCTTAAAACAATACAAAAAAATTGTTTTTTCTACCTATGGAAACATCTTTCCACCTGAGAGGCCTCAAATATTTCATAATATCATGTTTTATATTTGTAAATCCAAAATAATTGCCTCAATATTCTTCATTGTATATCTACAGAATGTTATAACATTCTCATACCACATGATTTTTGGTCATCATTATAAAAATTATAATCAACGATGATCGACCTAAAACACCAGTCTCATTTTTGCAACATGCATAATGATAAAATACCCTCCAAAGAGCAACAGAGTACTCCCTAGGTTGAAACCCCATTACAAGAACTGTAGAAAAATGTTGAGTTTCATCTTCCCAAACCTACTCTTTGTATGGGTTAGGAAACAATTGACCAAATTAAACCAAAAACCAGAAAAAACAAGTTAGTAAGAAAACATGAAAATGAACATCAATGAAAAACACATTCGTCTCCCACTTTTTTTTTATATTGAGCTTCAAAAATCGGTTGATTATATAAAAATAGTGAATGTTTATAGGGTTGTCCATATAACCATATAGAAGATAAGATATGCTCTTAAATCCGCATGGTGTAGGAAAAAATTAGAGCATTTCAACATCCCTTCATGTTGGTAATGATAAACTAGTGAAAAATATCTTATAATGAAAATAAGCTTCAATTCCATATTTAAATCACTGAATGAAACTATTGATCACTAAAATGATTATTTAAAGAGAAAATAATTTTCAATAATAGAGATAATTATAACGGGATTAGAATTCACAAATGGATTCTCTCTATTGACATTTGCATTATACCATCAACATAACTCTTCATTAGTTTAATGGCCTCCCAAACCCCACTAGCCACCTGTTAAATCCTATTCAACCGAAAGTATATAGTCACTTTTTCCCAGTGAACTGGTTTAACATGATTTACCGTAAAAGTTGACCCTTCAGTCAGGGATCCTTATAATGAATTATGTAGTTGTACGATATTCCATTGATTATCATCCAATTCCAACTGAATTCATGATACTTGAATGGTTTCTAATTAATATATTGTTTCAATTCCTCTAGCTTCTGGTTATTGTTTCCCATTTCCAGGTGTAATGATTCTTAGATGTCTAACTGGTCGACAAGATGCTTTACCTTTACGAGGTCCTGATGAATTATGTGTAATCACTCTCATTTGTGAATGAGTTACTTCTTAACATCATTAATAATTTGGTAATCAAATCCAGTGTATCAAAATACACCAGATAATAATTAATGTTCTTGGATGTGTGAATGAATATATTCAAGAGGATCCTCTGAATTTATTTTCTAGATATCCCATTATGTGTCGTGACAGATGATTTAAGATAATCCTACAGCATTGCCTATGGATTTGATACACTTTAAAAGGGATAAATTTACATTGAGATTAAGGAACTTATTGGGGCACCTTGGCATGATCTCTCTCGATCACTAATGACTCCTTGTTTTGGTAATAACTACATTAGCATGTAGCCATCTCCCCGAGACCCTACCATAGATGTTGACAGTACACGATAGTGGGAAAGACTAATTGTTATCCTCATAATGATAAAAAAATAAGGGATGATTAAAATAATTAGAGACACTCACCCAGTAATTAGTTATCAACTGCGATATATTCCTACCAAGCGTTTGTTGCCTATGTACTTTGAAATGAAACCTCCTTTTGAAGATTATTATCATATTTCCACCTTGTATTTTCCATGGAAGGTTCATGGAAGATTTGACATTTCAACATTAAATTGAGTTTATTCCCTCCCAATTGTGGGACTCAGATGGGCTTCAATATCATGTTCATGCATCATTACTGTGACATTTTCTGCGGATTGTTTTGGGCATTTGAACCAACCGTGATTATAGATTGAAGAATAATAATATTATTTTTAGAAAAAATAAAGACTTGCATCCATTAAATTCCATATTTTGTTCCTCATTTTCTATTAAAGTAGAAGAAATAATAATAAGTTGTACCATTTTAGAAAAGGTTATTTCATGATCTATCAGGGAATCTATTGATATACCTTTCCCCATGGTAATATTACACATACAGTTGCTTAGAATAATTGTCTCTGGCCCCAATACATCAACCACTTCTGAATTCATAAGACCATGAACTGATTCCATGACAATATCTATATAGTCTACATCATCTATCACATGGTCCCCTAGTGTATGAATGAATTAGAAATATCATAGGAATGAATGTTAGTAAATTTTATATGACATTATATGATGTTCCTTTTATATTATCTAAATAATCCTTCCACTATACACCAACAAGAGCAGTGACATGAGTTGATGATGTATTATATACCATTGAAACTTCAACTATTGTGGGAGTTGAATCACCTATAGGGGTTAATGCCGGGTCCAGATATCCCTCCTTTGTTATATGAGTTGTCATTTTGATGTCCCTAGAGAGTGTAAAGGGAAGTAGATTCTAAAATCCAATGAGGTTTGGACATTTGTTCTGGAAATAGTAGAGATATAAGGAACCATGATAACATAACACTTCTCAAAATGCACATAAGCAACGAATTTAACCTTTGATGTTAATTAATTTTTTATGGATGAGGGACCACATCATCCTCATAAAATATAATTATCATAGGGGGCAATATATATTCTCCAAATCACATCCTTCATTTATTTTTGTCTTGAGGAAATATCTCCTATACAAAGAGAGGAATCGTCAATCAAGAGTAGTGTACCTGTTTGGTCATATCTTGTAGACAGAAACTCAGTTGATCACCCCCCTAACCCACTAGAAAAAATAATTTTCCCTTGAGTTACAATGTCATGTTCTAGATAAATGAATGTAAGAAAAAAATGGGAGAGGAGAAAAGGATATAAATCATCCATGATATTGGTATAATCAATCCATTCTTTATAATTTAAGTAATTGGTCACATCAATAGTTCCATGTCCTATCATTTACTTCACCTATCTTATGGAAGGAATATATTTGTTAATTTTAAATATAATAATTTATAGTTCTGTGATATAAATCATCACCTCAGCAAGATTATCTTTAATGAGAAGATTTGGTGGTGCTCAAGCATCTCTTATCCTCAAAATTTATAGCCCTTCAGAAAGTATTTTCCATAGGTTTTCAACATAATATGACATGTCCTACATAATTTGTACCACCAAGGGTCACATGAATTATATTAATTTTGTTTCCTGCTATAAAGGAAATTTTAAAACCCTTTATTTCACATAATTTCCAACACTCTTCTTCTTAGATGAAAAATGATAAAATGTAACATAGTTCTCTTAATGGAAGTGACAATTAGACTCTCTAGGGGTGATCTCAGTTGGTGTATCCATTTTGATTTTGTTTAGTGGACTAAACATTTTATGTATTCATATGGTCGAACTCATGAATTCATCATCAGCATCATCGGAAGGGGATGTAGCTTCCTCTAATGGATAAAACATCCTTTATATGAGAAAATACCTTTCTATTAGATTTTCCAGGCTTCCTTATTTTACCAATACAGATTAATGGAAAACCATTTTCCAATACTCTCTTAGGGTATGATTCAATCCATTCCTCGATATACCAAGAAGTTAATCAAATGGTTTAATCCAATGATGGTAGGTTGATAAATTCTTGATTAAACTCCATCGATATAATCATCCACATCTTTTAGGCTATGATAAGATTATTTCCTAATAAAATACACACAATATGAGTCATGGTTATTAGTTATAAGAATTTTAATTCATATGAAAAACTATATGGATCATTGACCTCTCAAATAAATTAACTATTGATATGATTCTTAAGAATACAATCCCTAAATTCCATATTATACGATCTTATATAACTAGTAGAATTCCCATCGTCAGTTAATCTTTTAGTTGGTGGGTATTCATATAGGTAGAAAATAAGATCATTGAATATGATCATCCTAAAGGCCTCTATTTTCTTCAGATACAAATGTGAAATATTATAAACTACATCAACATGTGTTCAAACCAACTATCATGAATCTCAACCCCACTCAAAAATTAATATCTTATAAAATGGGATACAACCCATCCCCATTGCACGAAGAACAGTCATAAAATTATAAGCATGGACTTCCCCAAATGGACATACAACAGATGTCAATAAATCATTTCCTGGATGGATATTTCCTACCCACGTGCTTATTTATGGGTAGCTTGGTTTCCGAAGATAAGGTACCTAACCTCACACCATCATTTCAATCATTGATTGGAAGTTGGTATACACCTAGTCACATGTCTAAAATCATGCAAGACATGTCTTCACTATAACATTGGGCTTTGTCATACACCATGATTTCTCATACCCCCCTTTCTCCAATGTCATCTAAAGTGTACCAATAGTTCTATGCTTCCCCATATTGGGTTCCCTAGTTTGATGTTTCTATGTGGGGCCTTCCCCCTCTGACATTAGGAAGGTACTCTTACTAACATTGCAGGAGATATTTCCCTTCGAGAGGGGGTATGCATTTATTATATCGTGATAAATTTTATATTGAACAAGTGGTAGAGGCAACATCATTTCATCAACATCCCTAGTCTCTGTTGGAGGGATAAACTTTTCATAAATATATCAAAGGGCCAAATCCTTATATACCTAGTGAACAACCAACAAGGTGATATCTACATCCCCAAAAATTGAGTGGAAGGAGTGTTGAGATAATAAGGTTACCTTATGACCTTTCCATTCCATTATGTTTTGAAAATCACAAACACGCTATCTTAAGGAAAATTTTATTTTCCCTAATATTTATTGTAAAAAGGAATATTTTATTCCCTCAAGGTAATTCTCTTTTTACTAAAATTTTAATTAATAAGGAAAATTTTTTTCCCAAAGGAAAATTTATCCTTACGCATTTCTGATAATTCATTTTTTAGTTTCTCTGAATCTAACACATTTTATTCCAATGTGAAAATTATGTT
Source organism: Viscum album (assembly GCA_963277665.1). Taxonomy (NCBI): domain Eukaryota; kingdom Viridiplantae; phylum Streptophyta; class Magnoliopsida; order Santalales; family Viscaceae; genus Viscum; species Viscum album. The sequence goes on along the minus strand of OY728119.1, from coordinate 1,724,668,682 downwards.
TCACATGTTAAACCTAAGAATTCTATAAATACATTAATATAGAGTATTCTGTTTTCAAGATCATAATTCAGGTTCAGAATTCTCTGAAATTAATTTTCTGAATTCCCGTAAATTAAGAAACTGAATTTTCTAAAATTTACATTATGAATTCTATGAAATTCAGGTTTCGAATTCTATGAAATTTAAAATCTGAATTCTCTGAAATTATGGTTCGAAATTTTTGGAAATTTAGAATCCAAAATCTCTGAAATTGAGATTCGGAATTCTCTAAAACATATAATCCGGATTCTCTAAAATTCATATTCCAAATTCTCTAAAATTCAAAATCTGAATTCTCTGAAATATTGGATCGAAATTATTTGTAATTCAGACTACTAATTACTTAGTATTCAGACTCTAAACTCTGTATAATTCAGAATATTAATTCCATAGAATTCAGTCTCTGAATTCCTTACAATTTAGGTTTCTAATTCCTTAGAATTCAGACTCTGAATTCCCCAAAATTCAGATTCATAAGTCTACAGAATTCTAATTCTGAATTCCTTTGAAAACAGATTCTGAAAATCCAGGTAATATAGACTCTAATTTTTGTCATCTTAGACTCCAAAATTTATTTTTCCTTAGACTCTAAAAAATTTATTTGATAGAGAATCCATATTTTATTTACCCTTTTTATAGTTATGAAATGATGTCAGCATAATATTTCTAACCAACCATTATTTGAGTGACACATGTATAAGTCCCTCTGATATTCAAGGAAAAATATGACAGTTGGAGTAGGGAGCCGAATATTGGGAAAATTCATATAAATAGAATCTCATTTGAACGAGCTCAAGAATTAACTTTTTGAAAAATATGATAACTCTATATACCACATTCTATTCATGAAATTTATAGAAAGAGAGATACTCTCATGCTTTGTGCATACGAAACATCTTGTTCAGCTTTCTTTGTCCAACTCTTCTTGTTGATGTGTATAATTGAGGGATTCCAGGGAAAGAATACAAAGGTACTGAATGCCTTAATGTTTGAGGACTTCATTGATAAAGAAAATAGAGGTGTTGACTAACTTGAAGTTCGAGGGTATGCGGGGATAGAAAGATAGACTCTGATATTCCTATCGACGGCTTACCCTAGTGTGGGTATGATATACTTTCATGAATGTATAAATCAAGGTACCTTTATCCAATGTTGTTGAATACCCAACTATTTGGGTTAAAATATTCTATACTTGTTACGTGTATCATTTAATGATTGTTTCCCGCTACATTTTGATTGTTAAGGAATGTATAACCATCTTAAAGTTTATTATAATTGTTTACTATGATTATTAAGATTCCATATGCTTCAATATAGAATCTTGGTTCTTGTAATCATCTCATAAGTTTCATTTCCGAAACCATATTTCTAGAATCTAGAAAGTTTATAGAACTAAGAGGTCTTGTGAATTCACCATATCTAACATCGTTAAAAAATTAAATGTTTTATATAAATATTAAAGGTTCCAAAGGATATTTTATAGTATATAATTCACCACCCTCTAGTATATTGAGCATCTAAATTCTTATTTTGATCATATAATTTTCATCAGATGAGATCTCAAAAATAATTATATTCTCATATATGTTATCCTGCTCATGTTTTCATTTTTCATAATGTTTTTTTGATTAGTAATTTTTATCCTTGTTTATAAACATCTCTAATTAATAATGTTTGTGTGGAAATATATTTTCTTTTTTATGGAAGGAATGAATATTGGTTCGATTAACAATATCAATCCTACTAGACCACCTATATTTGATGGAAATGATTATGAATGTTGGAGATATTGTATGAATACTTTTGTTATTAAATCTTGATTAGAAAATTCTGTCACGCTTAATGGAGGATATAAAATCCCTGACAAAGAATTCTGTACTTCCACCAACCAAGAAAAGCATGAATATCAACTAAATTACAAGGTATGTAATACTTTTCATTGTTCTATGAGTAGAAATATATATTGAAAAATGTAATATTTTGAAGAAGCAAATTGTATTTGGAAGAAGCTTGAGGTTACTCACTTTGGAACATAAAATGTTATTGAAATTAGAAGATCTATTCTCATAGATGAATATTATGGTTTCTAATTTCCTTATAGAGAACCCATATGCAACGTACAACAAAGCTTCATGAAAATTGTTAAAATTTTACAATATATAGATGAGAAAGGATTAGAGGGTGAATCTCTTGTATACAAAATCATATACATCATTCTTAACGAATGGGAATCAATGAGGACAGCTATAAATGAAAATAGGAAAGTTACCCAGATTTATCCTGATGAGATTTTTGGAACTCTTCTTCAAAATTAGACTAGAATGAAGAGAGATGCTGATATTAATAAGAAAAACAACAGAAATGGAAGATTTTCCTTTACACCAAATTTAAATAATATGAAACCCAGGACTCCCGAGATAGTTACATGATCCAAATATAAGATGACTATTATTCAATACGAATCCATCAGAATTGAATCTTTAGAAAACGTGTTATCCAATCTTTCCCGATGGATGAATAAGATTGTTGGACAGAAGAATGTTTAATCTAGATACAAGAAAAATGAAAGAAAAGACAAGAACAATTCAGATGTCACCTTCTATGAATTCCAAATAGTAGGGCATATAAGGCCATATTATCTTGTGCTTAGGAAAAAAGATTGAAAGGAAATGAAATCTGAGAGTAATAGAAAGATATACTATAAGGGTAAAGCTAAGAATGTTTTTAATGCAAATGAAACCTGGAGTGCTATAGGTTGTGACTCTTCTGATGAATCCTTATAGTATGAATCTTCTGGACAGAAGAATCTTGATCTATTTTCCATGGTACATAATAGAAATTCATGTCTAATTGCTAAGGTACACAATGCTGAATCCTTAACCAATGTATCCTTGAACACTAATTATAGTGATAGTAAATATTATGCATTGTCTTATGAAGAATCTTCTTCTAATTAATATAATACTTTACCTACTTATGAATACGTTTCTAGGTTTGCTAAGCTCCTTGAGAATGGAAATTCTAAAGTCAAGAAAAATGTTGAAAGGAAATCTCAAGAATTACTATTATTAAAATGGAAATATCAAATCTTTCAAAATATCTTCATAAGAAAACCGTTTACTTTGAGAGTATTTCAAAAAATCTTAAGGAAGTTAATTATGATAATGATAAACATTCTAAGGATCAGGGAAATTTTTTTCTATGGAAATTTTTTTAAAGACTAACTCTAGTGCTGAAAGTAATTTTTTTACGATAAAAAAGTAGTTATTAGACTGATGTTAGAAATTAATTCCTTGAAGAAGTGTTTAACAAGATTTACCTTAGTTAAGGGAAATTTTAATACGATGTATTCCCAAATTCATCCTCTAAGGAATGATTCTAGTTTTGGTTATACCATCTCAAAACCGTGTTTAGTAACAATTACTTTGTACCTCAAAGTGCTACATTCAGCACTATGTGTCAATGTGGTGGGAATTGGAAAAAATGTTCCTTAAAAAACAAATTCTTTAGGTTTTTATAGAGCTTATATTTCAATGAAAATGTGGATTCCTAAAATTTTTCTTTTTGAAATTTTCGGATCCAAGAATTTTTGGGTTTTGAAAGTCTAAAACTCTTATTTTCATTAATGTAATGATAACAACAACAACAATACAAGGTACAAGGATACTAGATTTTCTCAGCACATGACTGGTATCAAAAACGTCCCTGAAAAGATTATCATGATGAATGGAGGAAAAGTAACATTCGGAGATAATGCTCAGGAAGAAAGTATTGGTATATGTAATATTGTTTTTCCTGTAAAAACGTTTATTTTAAATGTATTATTCATTAACGGTCTTAAGAATATCCTTATTATCATAATTCAATTATGTGATAAAGGTTACCTTGTGGATTTTATAAATTATAATTGGTTAGTACACAATTCCAATGAACAGTTTATTCTTTCTACCCATAGGGAAGAAAATTTATACACACTAAACATATGAGACCATAGGATCCATGATCAACCATGTCTCAGTGTAATGGAAGATCAATATTGGTTATGGAATAGAATTTTAGGACATTTTAACCATAGGAACCTATGAAAACTCTCTAAGAAGAGACAAGTTAAGGATGTACCAGAGGTTAGATTTGATTCTTCAAAAGTTTTTCATCCTTATCAATATGGAATGAAATATTAATAAATTTTTAAATCAGTTGATGAAGTCTCAAATACTAATGCATTATATTTGGTTCATATGGATCCTTTTTTTTCCAACACAATCTGGAAGAATTGGAGAAAAATATTATATATTTTTATTTGTTTTTTATTACACTAGATTTACATGGGCCTATTTTCTAGCAAAGAAATTTCATGCTTTTTCTTATTTCCAATGTTTTAGAGCCCAAGTAAAAAATGATAAAAACCTTCCATTGATTACTATTCATAGTTATCAAGGAGGAGAATTTAAAACTTCTGATTTTGAAATTTTTTTAGTAAAAAGGGCATTAGTCATAACATCATAGCACTGAGAACTCCTAAAATAATGGTGTTGTTGAAAGAAGAAATTGAATTCATTAATAGATTACTAGAGCCATGTTGAGTGAATATTTTATGGCCAAACATTTTTGGGATGAAGCCGTAAGTACTACTTTTGTACTATAAATGGGGTTTTGATTATACATTTTCATTACAAAACCCCTTATGAGTTATAGAATGGTAGAAAGCCTAGACATTCTTACTTCAATATATTTGGATGAAAAATATTCAACTTTATTTTTAATAATAATTTACATAAATTATCACCAAAATATAATGAAGGAATTTTATTAGGCTACTGCACAACCTTTAAGGCCTATAAAGTTTTCAATAAAAACACTTATACTATTGAAGATATAGTACATGTTAAATTTGATGAAACTGGTTATTTTGTTTTTATACAACCTCAACCTACATCTTCGTATGTGTTTTCAAAAACTGATTATAAAATCTTGATAGAAGATCCCTTTTAAAAGAAACATGTCCAATAAAATGTTTCTAAATCATTTAAACTAGACGATTTCCAACCATATGTTGATGAACAAGATTTTCAAAACCCAAATCAGTTGTTTCTTAAGAATCATCCAAGAGATAGTTTCATTGGTGATGTAAATCAACTTGTACGGACTAGAATATCCTTATGAATTGAAATATAATATCAATATTTAATTTCCCAATTATAACAAAAAAGAACTGATGAAGCTTTGGGTGATGATTATTAGATAAAATCTATGAAAGATGAGCTAAATGAATTCAAAAGGAATAATGTCACGACCTTGGTTGAAAGACCTAAGGAAAATTCTATTATTGGAGTAAAATTAGTTTTCAGAAATAAGTGAGATGAAAATGGAATCCTGGTAATAAATAATTCAAGATTTGTTGCTAAAGGAATTAATAAACATAAAGGTATAGACTATGAATAAATCTATGCTTCAGTATAGTGACTTAAATCCTTTCATATTACACTTTCCATCGCAGTATTCTTCGATTTCAAACATTTTCAAATGGACGTTAAATGTGCTTTCCTTAATGGTTATGTTCAAGATAATTTTTTTGTTGAACATACACATGGTTTTGAAGATACAAAACATCATTAACATGCTTCCAAAATTTCAAAAGCTTTTTATGGGCAAAAATAAGCTCATAGAGCCTGAAATGATAGACTTATAGGTTTTTTTCTTCTATACAGTTATGTTAAAAAATTCTTATCCAAAACTTTTTATAAAGAAAGATAAGAAAAATGGTTTTTTTGTACTAATTTATGTTGATGAAATTATATTTGGTTCAATAAATAAATATTTAACTGATTATTTTGCATATCTGATGAAATATGAGTTTGAAATGAGTTTGATGGGTGGGTTAACATTTTTCCTAGGTTTTCAAATTTCCCAAAAACCTGAAAAAACCTATATATCTAAAAAAATTATATTAAATAACTTCTTAATAAGTTTGGATATGACCTCACTAAGAGTATTAGTACTCTCATTGGTACCTTAAATTCACTTGATCTTGATGAAGATGGGAAACCAGTGGATCAAACCACGTTTAGAGGTATGATAGGAATTTTAATATACATGAAATCATGTCGACTAGACATAATGTTATCAGTATTATTATGTTCAAGATATCAATCCAATATTATGGAATCTTATTTAAATACAGTGAAGATAATTTTTCACTACATAAATAGAACCATGGATTTAGTACTCTTTTATACCTATGGAAATGATTTTGTTTCAAAAGGTTTTTTGGATGATGACGTTGGTGGATGTAGAGTGGATAGAAAAAGTACATCCAGAACATGTCATTTTTTAAGAAACTCTTTAGTTTCTTGGTAATGAAAAAATAAACACTTAGTAGCACTTTCCACTACTAAAACTAAATATGTTGCAGTTGGAAGTTGTTGTGTTCATGTATTGTGGATGTAAAAAACACTCATAGACTATGGTATGAGTATTACCAAAGCAAAAATTGTGTTAGATAATAGTAGTTCCACTGCCTTAATGAAAAACCATACACATCACTCTCGTGTAAAACACATAGGTATTATGCATCACAAAGCCTAATACCATGGTGATATTAGCCTACACATAGGTATTAGGCATCACTTCAATTTATCTAAACAGGTGATCAACGTGCTGATATTTTTAAAAAGCCTTTACCATTATTTATATTTGAATATATTAAACAGAATTTATGAATGATAACTTTAAGATAATATTCACTATAATCTTTTTGTTGAAACCTATCTTCTTGCAGTAACAAACTCTTTTTCATAGGAAGAGACCATTTTCTTGATAGTTAAATATTTCATAATCTCATTTTATTTGTAATATGATGTTCTTCAAGAAGAATTTTCCTTATTACTAATAATCATCCTAGGAATCCAAAGGGTATTTTTCCATTCATAAATTTTTAGAATCATATTTAACATGTTGGAATTTTCCTTTTTAGAAAAATATTCAGATTCACTTTTCCTTAAATCCGAATGTTTTTCCTCAAAACCTCAAAAGTACAGAATCTATCAAAATCCTTCTTTATCTATCATCTAAAACATCATATCTTCTCATTAAGATTTCATCATTTGGATCAATCATGGAATTTGAATCATTTCAATTGCCTATATAAAGGACCCCTGATGGTTTCCCCACATCGATTCCCATGCTCTTGCATGTGGAATCTCTTCACATACCACTTAAGATAGGTCTATATTTTTGATGTCTCCTTTAGTTCTGAATATCTTAAATATCCTCCCCTCAGAATGAAATGTCAACCATAAACGAAATATCTAAATAGATGATTTATCATGAAAGGTTGGTAGACCCATAAATCATTAATATGTATGATTCAATAATCTCAAAGAACATCCAATTAAATAGTTAGAAGAGTATAGTTGTATCTAAACCCAAGGCAGAGGATCCGGTAATTTTGGATTTTCTAGTTGAGTTCTATGAATCTGTATTTTTTTCAATCAAGGAGGAAAAGAGAAATTTTCATTCATGAGTTATTATGAGACTTACTCTCTTTCTTATTCTAAGGAAGCTAGTCTGATTTGAATTCCTTACGAAGGAGAAGCTGAATTTTGTTTGCTTAAGTTACCTGCTATTGAAGGAAGATTTCATAAGGAAAATTCCATAGAGTTCCTTAGTTTTGTTAGAGTCAAGACTCTGATGATTATTCATCTTTCATCATATTTCTGGATTCTTGAACATTGGGTTCAAGGCTTTATAATTCCGAGGAATTGAGATAAATATAATCTAATAAATGTAATATAAATTTATTGTATTTACTAGTGAACCACTGGAAGCTAAATACAGTTAATTATATTTTGGTTATGATTGAGAATATTAAGAATAGTAATTTGATGTGTCTGATTATCATGTATCTAGAAATTCTATCAAATATCATTGTCTGTTTTTTAAAATTATTGAAAATTTCCTAAAAATCGAAGTCAATAATGTTTAGGGTAATTATGTTAAGAGATTACACTCTACAAAGAATGAAAAGTAGATTTTCTGGTGAATTTGGAGAGTTTTATAATTTGTCAAATAAAGAATTTGAGGTTTTATCAATGAAACCTGTGGTAGCTCAAACCTCCAAGAAAGGTGGAAGGAAGAGTAAAGTTAAGGAAATTTATGAGATAGAAAATGTTTCTATTGCCAATGAAATTCAATCTGCACCACTAATGTCAAAGAAGCAAAAATATTATCCTAACGATGTAGTTGCAAAATGGGGAGAGAATAAGAAAACAAATTAGGTGAGCCTTAGTTTGGATTGGACCTTGTTGAGGAAAAAGCATTAAAAGAAAAGGTTGCTGAAGAGATTGAGAAGCAACAAAAAAATAATAATAAAAAGAAAAAGATGTATGATGTTGAGATAATAAAATCATTTCTTCAAGAATCTGAGAAAGATTATGAAAAAATTATGGTACCAGAATCCTTTTTAATAGAATCAATTCCAAAGACTTCGGACAAGATGTTGGTGATTCCGTAACAAGATCAATAAGAAGAAATAGGGAAATAAGAATAAGTATATGATGAAGAATAATGGTGTGGTGATATCAAGGATATGATAAATCATGTAGAAGACTATCATGAGAACTAGGGTTCTTCCAAGAAGTTATCAATTTGAACTTATGAAGATGAATATTCAAAACTCTCTACCCCATGAAATGATGATAAGGGTGAGGGAGAAGTAGATAAATTGTCTGTAGAAGAATGAAGCAATCATGATTTCATACAACCAGAGGGTGTTGAGGCAGGAGTTGATAATGAAGAAGTATATGACGATAAGATTGTTTATATATTAGATAGTTAACATTAGTCCACTTAAAAAATAAATCATTTCAAGATAATATAAGGTAAATTAGGTGATGGTTGATACTCTTACGAAGTCATTGGTCAGTAATAAATATAATAGTGCTTCGTCGAAGAGGAAAGCTGATGTGATCGAAAAATAATCCTCATCAACAATGATTTCGATTTTAAAATGATATTCTCTTGGACATGAATTTGATTCTTAGTCTTTAAAGAATCTTCTAGATACTATTCCATTATTTCCAACTATAGATCAAAGATTCCAAATTCTTCATCATTCCATAATAAAAAAATTGATTCTGTATCCAGGATGATGGATAAATGTCTCAAACTTGATATTGATTTCAAAAAATTTCTCATTAATTATGAATCCCAAAAAATATCTTTCATGAAGATCACTAGTTGGTCAAGGTAAAATTTATATGAGATGATAATTCTCAATGAGTTTCATGATAATGTCAATGATACTTTGGAAACTGAAGATACTATGTTCAAAGACCCCACCAAATGTCTTAATGAAAATAAATCTCTTCATTAAACTACTCAGAAGAAAGAATTAAAAAATCTAAATGGAAAATTTTATTCTATTTCTTATAGTTAGAAGAGATAAAAGGATCAATAAATCTAAATTGAGTAAAAAATTTCTAAATAAGAAGAATCCTTGAAGGCTCAAGATGATATACTTAAGGCTCAGGATGAAAAAAATAGAGCCTTGGAAAACACAAGTGAATATCAAGATCATCTACTCAAGAGCATGGAAGATGACCAAAAGGATATCAAGAAGCTGAAGACTATTGTGAAGAAGTTGTTTCAAAATGTAAAAGAGGTATAATTTCATTCAAATCTGATATTTTGTTGTATTTCCTTTTTTTTCAAATTCATTCAAATCTTAATGAATTTTTTTAGCTTCAATTTTTTTTTTTTTAGTACTAATATTTCAAGTACCATATTTTCTTTTATATACCCTTTATTCCTTTTTGAAAATCACAATGGGGGAGAAAGGAATGTCAAAAAATAATAGTACATAGAGAATAAATTTCCCTAAGGGGGAGTTCATCTAAGGGAATTTTTTTATCCTAAAGATTTATGTATGCAAGAAAATGAAAAATCTCATTCATGAAATCAAGAAGACAATCCTTAGGGACTTAAAAGCCTAAGGGGCATTATACATATTAATTATGATTCATAAGTAAAGGGATAAAAGGTTTTTTTAAATTTTCATAAAAATTTCAATTCCCATATAATCTATTTAGCGAGTATGTTTGTGCTTTCCAAAAAGGGAGAGATTGTTGAGTCAATAAGGTTTATTTATGAATTTTAAATTACATTATGTTTTGAAAATCATAAACACACTATCTGAAGGAAAATTTTATTTTCCCTAAGATTTATTTAAATAAAGAAGATTTAACATCTTCAAGGAAATTCACTTTTTACACATATTTTCATTAATAAGTAAAATTTTTCTTCCCCCAGGAAAATTTATCCATACCTCGTTGTCATTATTCATATTTTACATTATTTGAATCTTACTATTTTTATTCCTAAGTGAATATTTTGGTTTCATATCTAAATCCTTAGAATTATATAAATAGATAGATATAGAGTATTCAATTTTCAAGATAACAATTCAAGTTCCGAATTATTTGAAATTCAGGTTCTAAATTCTCAGAAACTCATGTTCTAAATTCATTGAAATTCGTAATCCAAATTCTCTGAAATTCGAGTTGCAAAATATCTAAAATTCAGGTTCCAAATTCTCAAAAATTTAGATTATGAATTCTCAGAAATTCAGGTTCCAAATTCTCTAAATTTTAGAATACAAATTCTCTGAAATTCAGGTTCCGAATTCTATAAAATTTAGAATATGAATGCTCTGAAATTCATGTTCTGAATTGTCTAAAATTCCGAATCAGAATTATATGAAATTCAGTTTCTGAATTCTCTAAAATCCAGATCTTTAATTTCTTAGAATTCAGACTACAAATTCCACTAAATTTAGACTTTTAATTCCATAAAATTTCGGTTCTAAATTCATTAGAATTCTGATTCCAAATTCTTATGAATGTAGACTCCAAAGTCAACATAATTTTGACCCATAATTCCTTGGAAAATTGAATCTGAATAACCATATAATATAGACTCATAATGTTTTCTTCTTTGACTCAAAACATTATTTTATATTAGACTCTAAAAAATATATTTGATAGACCAACCGTATTTTACATACCCTTGTTATAGTTAAGAAACGATGTCATGCATTATATTTCTAACCAACCGTTGATTGAGTGACACGTGTACATGTCCCTTCGAGATTAAAGGAAAATATAATCATTGGAGGAGGGACCCGACCATTGGTAAAATTATAATAAATAAAATCCCATTTAAATGATATCAGGACTAGACTTTTTGAAAAAGTTGGTAATTATAGAGACCACATGTTGTTGATGTGATTTATAGAGATAGAGACACTCTCAGGATTTGTGAACAATGAACATATTTTTCAGCTTGCTTTGTGTGACTACGATTGTTGCTATGTACAATAGAGAGCTTCTGGGGATAAAAAGACAGAGGTTCCAACTAACTTAATGTTCAAGGATATCCTTGATAAGGAAGACAGAGGTGCCAACTACCTTGAAGATTGAGGGCTTTTGGGGATAACAAGATAGACTCTGATATTCCTATTGAGGGATTACCCTGGTGTTGGTAAGATATAATTTCTTGAAAGTATATATCAAGGGACCTTCAGCCAAGGTTGTTGGATAATATACACTTTGGGTTAAAACATTCTATACATGTTACTTTTACTGATTATAGTTGTTTTCCAACTTCATTTTGAATATTAAGTGAAGTATAAAAATCTTATACATTCTTATACTTATATACTCTCATTAGTAAGATTCTATACACATTAAGGTAAAATTTGTGTTCTTGTAAACATCTCATAAGTATCATTTCCAAAACCATATCTCTAGAATCTAGCACGTTTATAAAACTAATAGGTCTTTTCAATTCACCTTGTTTAAAATTGTTAATCAATAAAAAAATTTATACCAACTTTAATCCATCAAAAGAATTTTTAATGTATAAAATTCACCCGACCACTTGTATATTGATCATCTAAATTCTTATTTGGATCCTACAAAGAGTTCTTCTGTAGACTCTATTGGGTTAATAGAAAAATGATGAAGTCAGTGTTTTTATATACATATGTTTTCCCTATCAATATAGCGTCACAGATTTCCATGTCCCGTTGCTGCTTTTTTAAATATACATTGGGTTGGTGCACCCAAGACACCCATCTACACAAAGGCTTAATACCACCTCCTAATAAAATGTAGTAGTCCTTCTTACAACCCTTTTAATGATATCCCTAGAAATCATGGATGAGTTATGGATAATAGTGAAGCTTCATATATAACGAACACTAGAAATAGTGAATGGAAAAATCTATAGATGATGTCCTTAAATTGATATATGTGTGCATGCTTGATTAATTTTCTCTTTTAAAATTCCATTAATCTTGGAACCAATAGAGAAGAGTATAATTATTTAGATCTGGTATAAGGAATTTAGTGAGATGATTGTGGACATAATGTGGAAATAATTACTTTCAGTTATGTTGCAGTGATATTTAATCAGATTTTCCTCCAGATCTAGTAAAGTAAAATCATAGGAATCAAACTAGTCATGACCTACATTTTTCAACATCTCTACTAGGAGATTCAATGTTTGTTCACGAGAAACTTTATTATTTTAAGACTCCATTTAACACTAATATAAGTACTATTATTTCATTATGAAAAAGTAAATTTTTAAAAATTTCAGAAACATGACTATTTGGAAAATGATTAAATTTGATGTGGGTTATTAGGTAGGTACCTCATGTAGGGCCCTCTACTAAGGTACATACAACTATCACTTTACCAGGTGTATGCATCACACATCTAGATATGAACCTTATTAATTTGATTCACATTTTAGAAAAATATATTCGATGACATGTCTTTGTAAGAAAATCGCAGGGTGGGACCTGAAATGTGGAGGTGAGAGAACATACCATGGTAATAGAATCCCTATTTGTAGGTAATGAAGATCATCCTCATGTCCTGTGTACATTCCTCACATCTAGAGGAATCCTATTTTGATTATTTGGGAATACAACTTGAGTGGGAGACCTAGACGTTGACTTCTGCCATCCATATTTCCTTTTCATCCCCTTAACATATGATCATACCCACTTCTTTTGATCAGATCCAATCACGTAAGGGGGGGGGGGGGGTTGTTGGAAATATGCCTTGTCACATGGATGAACATGATCCAAAGGAACATATCATAAAGGGAATATAATAAATTAAATATAAAAAGAATCTCAATGTCCTTTTATTTCCATTCTCCAATGTACCCCAAAGCAGCATCACAACTTAGGGTACCTATATGTTATCCTTCCTGACCTTTATGTGTGAGAGCCTCTATGACTATCCAACTCATGAGCCTTCACAACACCATTAAAATATATACTAATTTTAGATATACCCTTCTCCCTGGGTCCCATGTTTTCCTATAAATATGAACATGGTGGTCTAATTTGAAGGAACATAAATTATTGAAGGCATTGTAATTCTCTTATAACTTTTGTCCTTCATACAATCCCTACATTACATTTTATGTACCACTAAAAACCTGATGAAGATATAATTATAGGCTGTTAGTGAAACTATATTTTTCCAAGGTTTTAAAATCAACCAACACATGTTTATTTAACTCCCTCCCGCACGATGGATGAACACTAACATGAGGTCATATTTTTAACTAAGTATCTACAGAAGCCACATCTGATAACACAAATAGATACCCCTATAGAATTGATAAAATCCTATAATACGTTTTGTTTCCCAAGATGTCCATTCCCTAAGGTGCCATCACCTCACCCATGTGCCCCATAGTGATTCACTCTTATGTGAGCTCCCTTTGGATCTCCTAATCCTATAACCTATGCAATCTTTTTTATCAGGTCCTCTAATAAGTCAGTTATAGAACTCTCCTCCTATTGTCCCTTATGTGAATGAGACCAAGATATAACATTCACCAATTCCTCCTAATAAAAAACCCCATTAAATTTTTAAAAAACTTGTGTCTCTTATTTTGATTTTCATTTCATTAGTCATAGGAATCCTGTAATTTTTCTACAAACGATTAGGTTCTTTAGAGTGCATGTTTTTTTTCATTCCCTCGGTCATGTGGAACCCTACACGAGGGACATTGCAAGAGAGTTCTAGGTCTCTGATACAAGAGATAGTACCATTTCATACCCTCATCATATCTATTAACTGGAGCCTACAGTTCTAGGTGGGGACAATTAGGATCATAATTTCTTATCCATCTAACATGGAATGATATACTCATCTCCCAATATGTAACTGATTTTAGGGATTACCTCTTCGAGTAATAAGCCTTCATTTTTTAAAAGATGTTTCACTCATGCTCCTCCTTGCCCTATTGTCTACTGGATTATAAAAGGGATATTCACTATAGTCTTATCCTCCATCTCCCATACCCATGCCATATTCCACCAACATAAGAGGAGATGTATGGTTTTATGGATCTTTTGTATCCTCATGTTTCCCAGGTTCATGCTTAAATCATTATGACATGTGGGCTTAGTGAATATCCATGTCCATTACACTCCCACACATGTATGCTTTTTTGAAATATTATCATCCATTGAATCATACTCTCACCTATTTTCAATTTGATTCATTTTCATGAGTCTTAAATCAATTTATCTATCATTAGGTAAATGTAGATTGTGAGGTTTCTTTAATATTTTGTTCTATTGTTTTTATCACATCGGGAATAAATCACATAGAGTTAGAGGTTGATGGTGATCATGGAATTATACATGATCGGAAATTAATCATCTAAAATACCCCTCATGAGTAATCCCGAACAATTCTAATCCATGGGAATCATCCACAGGAGTAAGCCCCAAATATACTAATACCTTGTCAACTTCCTCATGTGAAATCCCCAACTATACTATACCTTAAGAATTCTCCATTGGAGGATGTAACACCTAATATAGTTATTGGGCCTTATTCCATGTGTAATATCCAACCGATTAAGGGAACCCTCTTCAAGTGTATTCCCCAATCATAACCCCATTTACCCGTGAATTCTAAATATGTTATCTTTGTACATTCCATGATCTACAACAACACTTATTCCTTTTCTAATAAGTATATGTAGGGTGCCAACATATTCCATGATTTCATTGAGGGTCCTTTTTTTCTATAAGTGGTGAAGAAGCCTCCAAATCACTATGAGCCAAAACATCACTCATGACCCCAATTTCACATGGTGTCTCACTTACAACTAAGACAAATTTTAACCCTCTCTCAGGATCAAACATCACTATGACACCAACCAAAATATGTGGCCATTAATTCTCATCCCAATGGGATGTGTAGGAAGTCTCCTTGAGTTCCTAACTAGAATCCCTATATGAATTATATCCTATGTGGGCCACATTCCCAATAGGGTCCAATTCACCATTTTAATACACATCTCCTCTAGGTACATTGGGTCACCTTAAATGAAGTCCAACACCAAGCATTGAGTTAGAACCTTCTTCCTAGATGTCCTTTCCACACGATGTTACTGTATAGATAGGTCTTTATCACATGAACTTTAAAGTAATGATGTGACCCCTTATGTGGAACTAAACTATGTGGAATCTAAATCCTTCCACCAGGATACGTATGAATAACATCACATGGGTTTGATCCCAATGTAAAAAAACACCCATATTCAAGGATTAGGATACACTACCGAGAGCCCCACTGTGTGGATAAAAAACTAGTGTTGTTGTATTGGAGATCAAATAATCTCTTAGTAGTACATAAGTGGATATCATCAATAGAGAACAATGGAAACATATAGATATCTCTATTTATGTGGAAACTCATAAAAATTAAGATGATTTTACATTATATTTATTATAATCATTGATTTTTTAAATCTAGGGATACCCACATTATACTTTGTAATTTAAAAATGATTCATGAAAATATCTTAAATCTATAAGAGACTCCTAGAGTAGAAAATGATTCCCAAAAAATTGGTGTGACGTGCTTGACATCCCATCCTCTAGAACATTGTTTATTCTTAAAAAGTTGTTTACAAACATCCCATTTTCTGCCTACCATTGAAATTTATCTCCCTGAGTCATCATGGATATAGAACCATTGGGTGTTTCTAGTTATGTGGAAAAAACATTGGAAACCATTCGTAAATAGTGAACCTAATGTGCATTATTTCACAAAAAAGCATCCCCTATGAAATCAATCATTAGTCGACCAATTATCCATTTTGAAATAAAAAATGGTGAACCCTATGTGAATTTTATAAATAAGGCACATAATTCACTAGATAAAAATGTTATACTCTCCAGTACTCATTAGAACAATTTTTCCAAAACAACTTATATTTCCATTCGATGAAAAAAAATTATTAATAGATCATCATATGTAGAAATAATACATTAATAGGAAAAAGTCATCCAAAATTATAAAAATAAAATTCTATAAATGGTTTCCAAAATTACATTCAAAAATTAAAAATTTATAAAAATGTTTACTGAATATATGAAAATACACACACACTTAATCCCCTAAAATATCTTAAATTATATCTTTTTTTATGCATACTAAATATATGAATACCATAAAATTTATTTTCTATAATCATCTTAATAAACTTGATTACTAGAAAACCCTAATGAAAACAAACATACTTCCTTATTTCTTGAATAAAGCTATATATTATTGAATGTATTCCCTAAATCCAGTAATGTTTCAAACACAATGAATTATAACAGAACCCAATTTTTTTCACATATCAATTATTAATGACAGTGTTATCAATAATGATTAATTTATATTATTCATATCAGTCATATCCTTATCCAACCTAAGAACCATTTTCTCAGCATTATAAATACATTAACTATTGTATTCTCTTAATCAAAATATCACCTAGCCATTAGGTAACTTTTCTATGTAATCAGAACCATGTAACATATTTTTCCATTTCATAATGAAAATAATATACTAAAATATCATTATATTTCATGATTAATATAAAAAATACATAAATTACAATACATAAACACTTTAATCGTCCTAGTTCCTTTCAAAAACATTAAATTGGACTCATAATCATACTTCATAATACAAATGTCCTATAATATGAATTATGAAACTTGTTATACCATTCATCAATCAAAATTTTACCATGGTTCGTTCATTTTACATAATATATAATATTACATAAGCCCATATCATTAATATCTCATTTGTAGTTTCATCATCATCAGTAGTATAAACATTTCTAAAAATAGAATGTTTAATCTCTTTATGATCATTCCCTTTAGGAAATAAATTTTCCTAATTCCCACAGATTTCATATTTTAATCATTCAATCATCGATGATATATTATGAATTTCATTATTTTTATCCATTGTGTTAACCAATAATTTCATTTTTCCCCTATAATTACATGATTATAATATTCATTTTTATCACTAAAAACATATTCCCTTTACTATAAGACATTAACTAGGATTCATCTTCCCTAATTATCATCATATAAGAATCTAAAAATTCATTACCTTATAGTCTCTATCAGCTGAACTCCTAATAACCTCTATTAATTTCTTCTTTTGTTTCGATTTTGAAAGATGTATAAATTGAATGTTCTTAATAATATATCATGAAACTAGTTAGGAAAAAACACAATATCATCAAGTTGTATGTTCTTAAGAACATATCTTGCTAACTATTTTGTTATAACACAGTATCAATAACTCTATTTATTATATTATTTGGTTTCTCATCAACACATTTCTGTCAAATTCAATATTAATTTAGTTCATTCGGGTTACCACCGTTGAAAAAAACGAAAACCAATAGTTTGAGTAACAATATTCACAGTTTGATGCCACAAAATCGTGAATAATTACATATTGGATGTTTGTATAACAACACATTCATTTCAATATATTACACCTTAAGATTATTCTATGTCATTCATGGTAATTATTTAAATCCATCATGATGGTTTATAAAGAGTTTGTGAGTTTCTAAATCGTATCCATTGTAAGTGTCAATATAGTTGTGAAGCAAGGCACATTACCAGGCATCTGGTGACGATGAAATCCATATAAATACCCCGTTTTAAATTTATTACCCTTAGGGTCCTCTATTTTAGATCCACAACCACTTATAGTTTCCTAAATGAGACGCAATTTCATAAAAACATATTTATCGTACCTTTCGTAAACTTACACAACACATTTCTATAAATTCATCCATCCTTAGACTTATCTTTATATAAAACGATATATATATCCTATAAAATATACATATCCATTCCCTAGTTATCTCAATAATGATCTTCTAATACTAATAACCAATGATAAACTAAACATTTTGTCTCTTACAAACTATTGTGACCTGGGATTTATAAAAAAATATCACATCTTTTTTATGAATAGTAAATTAATTTAATAAATACATACTCGCGGATAGTAAAAAAATATTTTATTTGGAGACTGGAAATAGAATCTTTTTATTTCATGAATAATCTTCATTATCCACAAAAATAATCTCCCCACATAGTAATCCTCTTATTCATACACTACCAATAACATTATTCATAAAATGGGGGAAACATAAGAATGTATGAGATCAAAATATTAGTAAGGGTGTGAATAAGAGATTAAAATATTAAGTTATATGATATAATAAAAAATTAATATGGGTATCTGATCATGAAAATAATATAACATGTTCACACACAACTTCTCATAGATTGAAAACATTATTTATTGTGTGAACCATTATCATTTCCAAAAAAATGATCTATAAAAGATATAATTCATCTTAAATCATTCATGAACAACTAGCTTATGTCATAAAAGCATTGAAACGTCATTAATATATATAACCATTTCTACGATATGGTTAACTACCAGGACCATAAATATAAATGACCTAAGATTATATTATCATTGCCATTGTGGAACAAGATGAACCTACATATTATAGTGGTTCAAGACGCACATGTTTCCCAGTGAGGATCAGGAGAATTGATATGTTACAATTTTTTTCTCTTGATATATAAATAACTTACCACTAAATTAGTGGGATATATAAATCAAAATAATATTATATTGAAATCCATACATTTTTGTGCCAAAATATAATTAAAGAACCATTATATAATCATATCATAACCCTTATATTGAAAAATGGTTTTCTAAACTTTTCATTAATATATCATATAAAGAACCATTAAAAATAAATACTTTTCTTAAAATTTTCATCAGAATAAAAATTTACAGTCTTTAAAAAGAATAAAGATGCTATCATTAAATATTAACTCCAACATTGTATTATTAACATCAATGAATATAATCTTAAAAGTAAAATTATTTTGAATGATCATACTGAACATTTGATGGGGAATATTTCTTTTCCACATTGAAAAAACACTTCAAAATAAACAACATTTTCCAAAAATTATGTTTATAAATAAGATACGAATGTTATAATGGATGATTTGAAAATCATTTAAAAAATTTATTAAGGAAATTATACATTCCTTAATAATAATCACTTTTAAAAACTGATATTTAAAAAAAATATTTTGGAATAATGTTAATTAAAAGTGAACTATGAATTTTATGAATTAATATTTTCAAAAAAACATGGTGATTGAAAATACCCTTTATTCCATACACATTGAAATAAATATTTCTTTTATATTTTCGGTAAAATCAAAAGAATAATTTTTTAAAAACAATATGAATTTCCCATTTAGATATTATTATAGAAATTTAAATAGGAGTAAAAATACCATTAATATATAATTTTAATAATGTAAAATTTATTTTTGAAAAACAAATTAAGATACAAGTTCTTTGAATAATGTTTTTCAACCAAACTGAGAAATATATATCCTTTCTCATAGTAGAATTCTTTTTAACTCTTGAGTAACTATAGAGATGAAAATAAATGGAAAACATGAAACCACAAGTAATAAAAAAAGGAGACTAAAATTCATATGTTTCTATATATATGGATCATAAGACTTTATCATTGGAAACATAGTCCTAAATAATCCCAATAAACGATGAGATTGTTCCATAAAACTTATACCACTAATGGAACATTGATTTTTAAGAATTCTGAATAGATAATATTAAATGAAAATTATAATTTAATTAAATGATGTAAATTCATGATATAACTAGTAAAAGGGGATGAATATACATATAATAGATGAAGATAGGTGTGAAACCTAACTTTTGTTCTGATAAAATAAAATTGAGAAAAAAATACCTTACTCAAAATATGTTTTTAAGAAACATTATGGTTAAGTGTTAACCTCATGTTATAATTAAAGAAAAACCACATAGTTTTCCATATTGAAATAAAAATTATTATACACCTAAAACAACAGGAATTTTAATTTCAAAATCATCCAACATCAAACTTGTCACCACTGGAACAACTTAGAGAAAAAATACATAATCAGTGAGCCTCCTCAAACCACGCCATTAATTATCAAACCACCTCAACATCACCACCGATGAAGAAATCACCAATGAGGAACCACTAAATACCACCTACCAAA
Source organism: Viscum album (assembly GCA_963277665.1). Lineage (NCBI taxonomy): Eukaryota > Viridiplantae > Streptophyta > Magnoliopsida > Santalales > Viscaceae > Viscum > Viscum album. Next base: position 1,724,648,110 of record OY728119.1, on the reverse strand, counting down.
CATCAAACCATTATCACATAAATATCCTTAAACAATAATTTCTTCTTTACTCGCTGACATCATCATCCCCATCTGAAGACTGTCATCATAAAAATATTCATTATCACACACATCAAATATTAATGAAGAAACATTAATCAATAATGTAAAGAATAAACATAAAAAAATCTATTGATGATGTTATGGATAACACATGACATCACAGTCAGCAAAGAGGCATAAAACTAAAAACCACCCCGATAGAGGTCGTACCAAAAATACTAATGACTGCCAAACCACACTTCCAAAAACTACTTAGTTACACTGAACCAACTCCCTCTTGGGGAGTCATAGAGGAAACAATAGGTTAGGTCATAGACACGAGCGGACATGGCCTCCAAACTATAACACCAATGATGAGGAAGAAAACTAGAAACCGTTATAACATGAGAAAACCAACTCATTCCACACCAAAAAACACATCGACCTACAAACCAATAAACCCAAAACCTCAAAGATCTTTCACTCTAGATCCGACTAGAAGCGACATAGTGGAACGAGAGGCAAGAGTAGGGGTTTTTTGGGAAATTAATCAAAAATCATTTAGACATCTTAGAGGACACCTAAATCACCTTGAAAAAAATGTCACCGAGATAAAATAATCAAGGTTTAAGGTTTTAATCCGAAACAAGTGTCAAAAAATAAGCTCATTCACTTGGGATTTTTCCAAGAATTGTTCTTCCCAATCCATTCATTCTATCATGTGGTGCACTGAGAGGGATAGGGGGAGAGGTTCCACTGAGAAGAAATATCCAAAACATGCCTCCCAGTGTGGTATTTTTTAAACCATAATTGATGTCAAATATAGATTCATATATATATATATATATTAAAATTCCCGAATATTTATCCATAACAAAAATAAAATACATTCACAGGATTTAAATTCACCATATAAATAAAAATTATAGTGAATATGACATGTGTCTCATAAAAAATGTTAGAATAAAATCCCTTACCTTATGTCATGACTTCTTTGTACACATCTAAATCTAGATGATAATAATTTAATGCTCCTTATAAATCTACCATGTTACCATAATTTTATATACCATACAATATATGATTATTTATGACCATTTATTTCCAAATTATTAACGATTATAGGCTAATATCATGTTTTGGTAAATAACTACATTTATTCATTTATTATTTTTTCTCTCATAATTTATTAATTTATACATAATTTAAACCCTTGATAATTTTTTTATATTTTTTTTTCAAATTAATGAAATATATTTAGAATGTTGAATTTCATGCCACATTGAAAATAGTTTAGTTTAGTTTAAATAAAAGTGAGTTAGACATAAATTTCATGCCAGATTGAAATTCCATGATGGCATGCGTAACATACATGATCAAGTGTTACCAAACAATAATATATACTTAATATATATATATATATGTATGTAAATATATATAACATATCTTGTAATTCATATTATATTAATATAAATAACTAAATTTTGTAAATATATGGTTTTTATAAAATATAAATTGATGTAATGATTTTAATATTATTTAGAAATGAATATAAACAAAATTAAAAATAAAGGAATCATTTTTTTAGAACACTATTATTAAACTCACAATACTGTTTTAATCCTATATAAAAAAATTTAAGTAATATTATATTAATACATATTTTATATATACAGATAAATAATTTTTATAATCAACCAATTTATTTTATAATAATAAGATAAGAATAAATTCATTTTAACACAAAAAACCAAATATTTTTATTAAGGTAGTTTTACCAACATTTATTAGAGATAAAATTTTAAATAAAATTATTGGTACTCATATATGTTTAATATGCTAAATGAAACTTCATATTTGGATTAAAAAAATAAAAATAAGGTTAGGATTATTTTTTGGTATTTTTACATAAAGTTTCAATTTTTAATGAATAATTAATAAAACATTATTTTAATTAAAAAATTAATTTTCATCTAATTTATTTATATGGATAAAAAATATTTTAAATTGGATTAAAATTTTAATATGATAATATTTTTAACAATTAATGCAATTCATTTAACTAAAATCAATTTCACATTGAAATTGAATTTAAAGACATAGAAAACTTTTTAACGTTTTCAAATTAAAAACCAGCATTTTCAACCACACTATGGGATTATATTTAAAATCATTTCTACCACTTTTTTGTTTTTGATCAAAAAAATGTATTGCATATTTGGAAGCATCATAATTTATAATTTATACTATGTTAAACAATTTTTTTTAAAAAAATAGTTATGTGATAAAAATTTATTAAAACGGTTAAGGTTAAATTATGCTTAATAATGGACTAAACCACAACCTTGAGACCAAAAAAGTCATATAAACTTGTCGAAAAATAATTTTTGGTATATATTTATACAATATAAACCCTTTAATTCATAATTTACCATTATTTATCCACTTTAAATAAAAAATGTTGGTGTGGAACCTTAATTTTAAAATATTACAAGAGTGTCACTTCTCCTCTATTATAAATGTCCTACTGTACTCACACATCATCACATATCTAAAGCCACATTGGGTTGAAAAAACTATGTAAAATATCTCTCCCTAAAATCACTTACATTCCCCTTAAAGCATCTTCAGGTAATAAATCTCTCAATGTAAACCCTTTATTTCAATCAGAAATTGCGTTCATGCGTACGAACCACATACCATCTCCAATAATGGTATATTCCAGTTGATACTTCTATATTCAATGGACTATTATAATAAAAATAAGAGGAAAATCTAAATTATATTATATAATGTTTAAAATTATTTAAATCATGAAATAGATATAATAGAAAAAGATATAACAAATTAAGACACGTAAAAAAATAAAAGTAGATATTACCCGAAGTGGAACTGTAACATAGAATTTGTAACCAGACAGTGATATAAAGACCTAATAAAAACATTTATTGTGTTTGAAGTATGAATATTTTTATTTTATATATGTATCATAAAATTAAATTTATAATAACTATTTTTTTTAATGAGTATGTTAAGATTCATGACACAATGAAAGGTAATTTCATCTCACACTTTAATTCAATGAGTACATGCTTTATTCACCCTCACTTATTTTATGTGGTTTATATACTACCAATAAATGTTTTTTTAGAGGTGTATATATTTCCATTAAAGTTTTATATCTGGAATCGATTTATTTTCATGATATTTTACTCTACATTTAGTTTCATCTATATACATGGGGAGTATGGTTTAATGTTTCCATGTTATAAGAGTTTGTTGAAATAATATCATCACTTTTTGATATTTTTTATGATGATGGTGTCATTGGATAAATATAATGATACATATATCAAGAACACTCATGAATTTTATTCTAAATTGTTTATTCATGATATATTCATATATTGAAACCAATTTTTCACTATTTGGTAAATAATATAGTTAAAATAGATATTCTAATATAGTATGACATTACCTCCCTTTTCGATCAAAAATATGTTTTATTTAAAAAACATGTCATCTAACATTTTACCAAAAATATTATATAATAGTCCATCGATATTTAAAATAAATTTTAACATGTTTTTACCTTTATAAGAAAAGGGGTTTTTAATATGTGATCTTATTTTAATTTTCCAATCAACAATCCTAACAAAACTGTTACATTGTAAAAGGAATGTCCTACCTGTTCGGTAATATTCACCGTCATGACTAACAATACCTTAAATAATACTTTACTTCATTAAAAATAATTTTTTTTAAATGTTCATAATATTCTCTAAATTAATTGTTTGAAATCATTTTCACAGAAAATAATTTCCATGTTTTTTTGAATCTATATTATATGTTTTCAAGGAAATTGGTGTTATAAATATTTTCAAGATTATTTATTAAATTTTCATTCAATATTTTTATCAAAATGTTTTCTAGCTTTATATAAATTTTTTATTCCCATGAAATTGGTTTTCAAAAGGATTCATGTTTTAAAAAAATCCTTTTAAATAGAAATGTATATATTCCTCATAAATATATTTTTAAAATATATATAGATATTATTTTCAATATTTGATGAAATCTATTGGGGTTACTCATGCTATTATAGGGAAATTATTAAATTTTACCATTCATATTCATTATCTGAATGTATTATGTTTTGATGTAATGATGTTTATTAAAACCATTTCTCATTCGTATGTTATATTATTTTGAACCCAACGACTTTTCATGGGTTATGATTTGACGGAATGATTATGAAATCTATATATTAATCTAGGTGTTATGATATTATTACAAGTTTATGACACCCATTTAATTTAATGGGTTGTGATATGATGGTATATGACTTCTTAGTACGTGTTTGTATGATTTCATTATAAGGTGTTTTTCAACTCTATTTTTTCTAATGCATTAGTTAATGATTTATATAACATGATATATAAATTTCTATAATTAGAAATTAAATTGGTTTAGTGTTACAAGGATGTAACAAACCTGTTTTCATTAATAGAGGTATAGAATGAGTAGTAAACTCAGTTCAGTAATTTAGGGCTGGAATAGGGTGTGTACCTAGTTCAGTAACAGAATTTGTGCACTATGATAGTATTTTAAATGATGCCTTAGCTAGTATGGAAATCATATTTTAAGATCCTTGATTTACTGGGTAGGAGCTTTTATTTTCATAACCATGTTCTCATACCCTTATGCTTAGGGTTATGATTATGTGTCTCCCGGTTTAACCATTACAGAGCATCTGAGCTTACCCATTTTTATGCATTCTTTTATTATGATATAAAGATATGTATTATGTTTTATGTGTCTATGAATGGTTATATTTAATAAAAAACTGGTGGCAGACGATGTATCTCTTTTATGTACTAGTGTTTATGGTTTCATTTTTCCAAAAGAAGTATACTTGTAAAATATTTGGGTATTTGTTTTTATTGTGTTTTAAGTATTCTAAAATAGGGATTTAATGTCTACATATTCCATGAATTGGTAGTTATAGTATATATTATAGTGAAGGTTTAGTTAACATTTGAATACTAGGCTGAGAATACATTAGTGAGATCCCTAGGCATACTACTACGAATATGTATATTGATTTCACTAAGGATAACTATAAAGAAGAGTTATTGTTTACAAAAATCTCCTTTAATATTGGTAATTGATGGAGTAGGTGGAATGATAGAAAAAATCCTTGTCAAGATATTGCATGTGGAAGTGGATCTTAAACAGATGTACTTATGTGTAAAAACTCCAACAAGGTGTTTTGGGCCTAACTCAGGGTAATCTGGTGCACGACAATGGGACTTCATACACACCTGCTTTGAGACTCCTAGGAGATATAATTTGTGAATTCATAAACTCGTAAAAACCCATTATTATGGATTTTAATATAACATGACTATTAATATCATACTATAATCCTATCATGACATCAATTTATTTGTTGGGGTCATGATTTAAACAATATATAAGTAATAATTCATTATTATGTTATTTTTTTCTATGATATGTATCTCCCACCACCGGATTACTAGAGACAGTAAATAGAGATAACTAAAAGGAAAATGGTTAATGTTTAATGCTTCAGATGTAAATATTGTGAAAAATATAAAATTTTATTTCACAAGTGGAAATACCATAAAGATAATTAGGAAGGTGGTATGAGTTTTGGTTATAAATTTGATGATATAGAGACCGCAAACGACATGACAAATGTATATGAAATTATTCTATTATTTTTTACATTAATCATATGAATTTTTATTATATTCTGGTTGATGAACCCTAATAAATGATAACTATTTAAAATATTATGTTTTATGAATCATGAACTATATATATATATATGTATTTTTAGTATAATTTTTCATTATTGATATAAAATAATATTTTTAATGGTGAATTAGAATTACAAATGTGACATTTTGATAAGGGAAAGTTACACTAAATTTTATCATGATGCTGAGAAAATTGTGTTTCTATAAGATAAAGAGATTATTTTTTTATAATTTAAATTATATAGAAATTATTACAATGGATATGATAATTCATAGATTGAAAATGTAGACTATTTCAGTGTATATAATGTTTATAAGTTCTTGGATTTACAGATTCTGTCATGTATATTTTGGGATAAATAAGAATTCATGTTTTCCAAAAGTAGTTACGCTAATTTAGGATATTATAATGTTTATAGAGAATGTATGATGTTGATATTCACATGTTTGGAATGTGAAAACCCAGATATAATTTGTGATATATGTTGTATCAATGTTAAGATAATTTCATGAACTTTTTTTTCTTATTCTGGATTTTCATCTTCTAGAAGTGTTATAAGGATAAAATTTCATGGAAAGATTAAGTTAAACATCTGAAGAACTATTTAGTTATTAATGTGGTATTGATAATCCTAGATAAAAGTTTATTTTGTGATTGACCTTTTCTAAGGTATTTATTTATTATTTAATTGAAATTATATTACTTTAGTTTTAGAATAGGACATCATGTATGTCAGGTGAACACAAATAATGGCAAGAATGGTCGTGGGTCTTGAACCCATGATCGAAGGATTATAAGGGTTTCATTCTAACCATTAGCCTATATGATGTCTTGGTTAATTTATAATTATTTTTAAATAATTGATATATATTATGAATCATTACTGTAACACATTATATTAATGGATTTTGTCATATTAAATTTGATGAGAAAAAAAAGACTTTTTATTCTTTTATGGGCATGAAGATCTGTTTTAATTATATTTTAGTTCTTCATGAATCAAAATTAATTTACAGAAATTAATAAAAATAGGTAATATATGTATTATAAAGTTACCAAATCAAAATAAAATTATGATATTTTGTTTATTTAATTATATAAATATTTACTTAATGTTCTGAAATTGTTATATTTTTTCTCTAATAACTTAAATTTTGTTGAATAGATATTATTTGAAATCTTTAATAATTTATGAATTTGAGACCATCAAATTTTCTTTAATCATTCACTTGTATGTGATTTATGACCTAAATCTCCCCTAAAATTATTTGAGAAATTCATACATGTAAAATCATTACTCCCACCCTATGTTCTCCTACATATATACCTAGTAATATGTTACCTTGGTTAACCGTTCTGTTTCGAACTTTCATTTTAAAAAAGAAAGAGTTAGAATTCATCTTTTTCAAAGTGGGTTTCTAAGAAAGTAACATTAGAGTATTAATACATCTATAATAGAGAAATATTTTTTTTGGGATAAACTCTTTTTAATGGGTCAAGAATGTAACACCGTGATATTTTCTATTCTTTTCGAATTGATTAAATCTTTTTGATATTTCCCATTTCACACTACATTGGAAATAGTTTCTTTTATATTAATACAAAATGATTGGATTATATGTATTATACTCAATATATAGGATATATTTCTCTATACTAAACATAGAGTTAAGCCTAAATTTTATGAAATACATACTTTCCCTTATGGATATGTAATATGAAAGACCAAGTTTTACCAAATAATATTTTATTATTAAAAAAAATATGTAATGTAGAAATTAAATCAGATTTTAAGAATATTATTATCTAAATAATTTAAATAATTTTTTTCACAAGATAATAAAATAATTAATTACTGACATATTATTTATAATTGAATATAAGATCCATTTTAATATAATATGAGTATTTTTATAGAAAAATATTATTACACTCACAAATTTAATTTAATTATAATAAATTCAAATCCTTAAAAAAATTAAAAAAATTATTTTTATATGTCCAATAAATTATTTTTCATAATTATACAATAAATTTTAAAAGCATAATATAATTATAAAAAAAATTATCACATAAAACCATAAATCTTTGTTAAGATTGTTTTACCACATTTTATTGGTGAACACATTTTAAATAAATTCTTTGGACATATACAGATTTAATATTTCAAAATATACATTTATTTTGGATGTAAATCATATAAAATAGGTTCTGATAAAATGTTTTTATTTTTTGTGAGGATTTCTTTTTTAATGAATAGTTTCTCAATTCTAGATTTTAATTCAAAATTTTTTATTAATATAATTTATTTATAAGGATATATTATATTGTAAATTTCGTTTAATATTTTGTTAAGTTATTATTTTTAAAAAATAATCCCATTAAATTAATTATATTCAATTTCACTTGGAAATTGTAAATAAAAACATATCAAACTTTTGAATTTTTTTAACACCACATTGTCGACCTAACTGCGGGATTAAATTTAAATTAATTTTATCCTCTTATATGATTGTAATTTGTAATAATAGATTCCATTTTTAAGAAAATGGAATCCATATTTGGAAACAGAATACTTTTTAATTTATACTAATTCCATCTTAGTTTTTGACAAAAAATGTTAGTGTAGTGAATAAAATTAATTACAATAGTAATGGTTAAATCGATCTTGTTAAATGACATAACCATTACCTTGAGTCCCAAAACGAACTATAAATTTTTTGAAATTTCATTTTATGTTTTTATTTCTACTAAATTATCAAATTTATCTAAATTTGACCACTATTAATCATATTGCAAAAAAAACCAAGGGAAGTGTTCGATTATTTTAAAATATTATAGGAGTACCACTACTCGTGAATTATAAAAGGCCTCCTCTCCTCCAACTTCCTAACACATCTCAAGAAAAGTTTTCTCTCAAAAACACTTCAAATATATCTCCCTAACATCCCTCACTTCATCATTGAAGACAAATTTAGTTAGAAATCCATCTAAGTAAACCCTTTTGTGAAAGAAAAAATAAGTTACTTTTAAAGTCTAAAGTTATCCATGTAATTTTTTAATTATATATGGGAATCTTACAAGCCCTAAAAAATTGATGTTGAGTGATTTTGAGGCCCGGAGTTCACGAAATGAATTTCTAAACATTTGTTCATGTACGTTCAATAAATGTGTGAACGATTTTTCTTAAATTTTGACCAGTTGCTCGGAATTGAAATATGAAGACACTGTTGAACTCGCAGCACCGCTATTCGCTTAAGGAGACCATCACCTAGAACGCAGTAGGTTGAATGTGAAAGATAGAATTTGGTTTTTTCATGAATGAATAAAATAAAATAAAAGGGTGTAACATTTTATTTTGATTTTATTTTTAAAACCACTCATGTAAAGATTTTGCAGGTGGAGACCACTTGAACTAAAACCACACATGAGATGTTATGGAGGTGGTGACCACTGAGCCTATCCTCCCATGAGAGGTTATGGTTTTGGGGACCACCTGAGGCTTAAAAACCCATGAAACCCATGAACTCCCCCATAAGTGTTGGGAAGCCTCTTAAACATCCCTAACATAAATGGTGTCACCCCCTTAAAATTATTATTCCAACCAATGTAATTAATTAACCCAATTTGAAATTGTTCCAACAATTAAATTGGAGAAACATATCATTTTGGATACTTTGAAATTTAGAGGATTTTTGGAGGGGAGAAATATTGGGAGGATTTACTTATCTAACAACAAAATCCATGGAAGAACGTTCATCGGAAATCAAGGAAGAGGACTTTGAGTGAGCCAGACATTGAAGTGTGGTTTCGTAAGTGACGATCATTGGTACTCTCTTCACCATTTTGAACTTCCTTCTCATGCCAAAGTCAATGAAAAATAAAAGGTAGAGGTTTATTTGTGTATGACTATTTTCGGGAATTTGTAGGGTGGTTGTTTTAAATTATTTTCTTTACTCGTTCGGGATAATTCTTCGTAATTTCAGAAAGAATTATAGCCACTTGCTACTGCTCTAATGTGGAGATTACAGGACAAACAAACATGTACCTTCCTATCAGAAAACTTTGTGGTTAATTGTTGATCGAAATGGAAGAATGGATACAAAACTCTGTGGCTCACGTGAACGGCTGTCGTCACCACCGCCGACCTCGACGAAAGTGACGGTGGAATATTACCACCCCACGGCCACTACCACCCTACATCCTGCATGCCCAAGGGCACCACCGTCTATGACCGAACCCCGTGGTCTGGCCACCATGTCATGGATGGGCCGCCGACCTTCTTGGTCGAGTCGCTGCCCACGGTCGGGCCGCTGCCCCACGGTGGAGTCGCCCCGACCCCGCGGCCGAGCCGCCGCCCCTCAGCCGAACTGCCACCTTCTATGGTCGAGCTACTTCCCGCGACCGGGCTGCCGCCCATGGAATCCACCTTCCTAACCGGGCTACCTCAAGCTGGGCCGATCCGCCCCGGGCCCTCACGACACCCCCGACCAAGCCGCCCACGACCTCCGCCCTCCCGACCGAGCCGCCCCAGGTCGGGTCGGGTTGCTCCTCTCCCTTGAGACACCCCCACGGCCGCGCCACCCTCCGCAGATGATCCACCACACAGCCTCCTCCGCACCACGACACCCGCACCCTCAACAGTCCCTCGCAGCCCTCGCGGCCTACCTGACGACCCAGTGGGCTGGGACGCACCATGGGCCTGGTCGGGTGAGTCGGACCGGTTCGGACTGGACCTGCACCTGATATGATCCTATAGTTTACTTGGGAAATAAATTTGGCACTCGAAATCTGTTTGATTCACCGTCAGTAGCTCTGAAAATCTTGGATTGATAAGGTTCCTTTCAGTATACCCCACTAGAGTTTTGGGCAAACGTGAGGTACGGTCAGGTTGGATCGAGGAAAAATCCAACTCGGCCCCTGGGGTTAAAAATATAATAACTCAAATAACCAGTGTCATATTGACGTGTCTTCTATTGTGTTGATACCCTAATGACATGAAAAAACATTGAGATACTTCTTTGTGGTATATCATTTCCATTAGAGAATCGACTAGTTGCTTGTGGAGAGGATCGTCCCCTAGACAAGCATGCTTAGTGTGGGAACTGAGTAGCATGTTGGGAAGATAAAAATGAAGAGTGATCGTGTGTGGGTCAGCACCTTGAAATCCTTTGTGGGTCAGCACCTAGAAATCGTGTGTGGGTCATCTATTAGTAATCTTGTGTGGGTCAGCTCCAAGCGGTCCTGTGTAGGTCATGTCATAGCGATCGTATGTGGGTCAGCTCCTAGTGATCCTGTGTGGATCAACTCCTAGAAATCTTGTGTGGGTCAGCTCCTAAGGATCCTGTGTGGGTCAGCTCCTAGTGATCCTATGTGGGTCATCACCTTGTGATCCTATGTGGTTTAGCTTAATTAATATGTAATATTATTCAGTATTTACATCTAATAATCTATACTACTGTACATAAGTTATACCTAGTGTGAGCGGAGTCTGTACCAGTGTGGTAGTTACCTTCATGATTTTTCCTTCCTTTGTGAAATAGTTTATATTTGGGCTTTTTAGTTGTACCTTATGTTTCCTCAGGATTGAGATGGGCATACTTGATAACATAGGTATATGTATGGGTATATAACTAACTAGGGTTTTAACTGGTTACCTTTTTTTAGTATTTCCTTAGGGGATTTTGTGAGACCATGAGGGTCTCGGGGTCCAAATTGAGTATCATTATACTCAACATTGCACAGGATATTCCCACACATCATTGTGTTTTGTTTAGACAATGGAAAACGATGTCTGCGGATGAGAGTACCAGGATTGGACGGTGCCAAAAGATGGACCATACGGTGTGTCGGTACGCAGAGGATATGGGCAGATGTGGAGTGTTGAGGTGGAAATCTGTACCAACTATTCAGGTTGGAAACATGAAGGACAATGCATTAGATTTATTTCTCTTACTTAATCTGTATTGTATTTAAGTTTTACTTCTACCATTACTGTTGGGTTTGTATTCCGGCTCCTTTTACATTCAGAAATCTTTTGGTTATACAATTTTCTTATGTTCGTATCTTGTTGTGTTATTGGTAACATGAGTTTATAGGTTATAAGGGCCATGCCCTTCAAGTTATAGGGAATTCTTCTTTCAGTGCTAGTTTCCAGCACCTGGCCTATGGATGGTGGGCTTGGGGTGGTCACGGTATGGGACCTGGGGGGACAGATCGTGACATTACCTGATTTAAGAGGTTACACCCTCCTAAAAAATCCATTGTTTTATATTCACTCTAAAATCTATAAAATCATCTTATAACATTATTTTGTAAAAATAGTATAATAAATATACTATGATTTTTTAATTATTATTATTAGACCTACAAATTCACACACATCCATCTAATAAGTAATAAACATAATGTTTATGTGTAGGACGAACCACCACCTCACTAAATAATGATTGTTAATTTTTCTTTTACCACTTATCATGGTACAAATTATGTTGAAAAAAACGTTTATATATGTTATATATAATATTTATTTTATCTTTAATGTTCATTAATTTTTTTACAACACATATTTTTACACTTTCCATTTGGTTTTAGTACAATAATTTCTTTTGAGGAAGTGTGGACTACCTTCCCCTCAAAGCAATGTGATTTGTTCACACACTATGTGGAATGTACTAAAGCTGGTATTAGTGAATATATATAATATATATGATATAATAATGCTACTATAATTATGATATATATTTTTTTACTTTTTTGTGTGTTTTCCTTTACTTACATCCTTTCAAAATAGTAATTAAATGGATATAGTATTCATGTATATGTACGAGTTACCATCTCCACGAATGGTGTATTCTGTTTGATATATCTTTAATATAATGATTATAATAATAAAAATATATTGAATATAATTTATATTTAAGTCATTGTTTAGATTTTTTAAATCATGGTATAAATATAATCACCAAAGATATGAAAAATGAAGAAACCTGGGTAAAAATTAGATATTACCTGAAGTGAATTCTTAATGTAGAATTATTAAAAAGAGGGTGATATTAATCTATAATCAAACCAGGTATGGTGCTCGATGTAATTATATTATTCTATGATAGATTTATAAAAAAACTATATTTATTATACATGAGTTTTGAATGGGTTTGATGAGAGTCCAGAAACAAGGTAAGGGAATTTAATTTCACAAATTATTTCTAGGAGATACAAGCCTTATTATCCACACATTTATTTTTTGTGGTGCATATACTTCCCATGAATACATTATTTTCCTATATACATGACTATATAGGTATTTACATACCCATTTTATGATTATTCTCTCCATGATGAAATATCATGTTCCATAACACTTTAACACAGATGAATTTCATTATCCTCTACTTATTAATGATATATTCATGTATTGGAACCATATTTCCAATATTTAAAACTTAAGAATGTTATGAATGTGTTTTAATAAATTTATTCACTACCACTATCTTTAGTCGGTAATCTATGTTCATTCAAAAACATATCATCTAAAAGGTTTAAAAAAATATTCAATTATTATACTATGATCATGAAATGAAATTTTTACACATATTTTACCTTTTAAAAAAAATATTTTTAATAACTAATTTATTTTAAAATTTATCCTTTAGAACCCTTTCAAAACATTTTACAGTATAACATGAATGTATAGAATTTTCAGTTTTTTCTACAGTCATGACTGAAATTCCCTTGATGCTTCACTTACATAGTTAAAAACTAATTATTTAAATTTTTTCTTAGTATTATAGAAATTCATTATTTCGAATTATTTTCAATGAAAATGGTTTTTAAAATATATTAAAGATATTTTATAATTTTCATGGAAAATGTATTTCATAATATTTTCAAGATTCTTATATAAGATTCAATGATAATTATTTAAAAAAAAATTTCAACATTCATTTATAAAATTTGGATTAAAATGAATGTCAAAATATTTTCAATGTTTCATTATATGTTATATTCCAAATTAAATTATTTTAAAAATGATTTATATTTAAAAAAATACTTTAAATGAAGAAAGGATATTTTTTCAAGAAATGCTTTTAATGAAATTTCCAAATTATTTTCCATCTAAGTTGGAATTTGTTAGGGTTAATCATTTTTTTATGGTGAAATAATTCAAGGGTTCCAATCATATTAATATTCATGAATGGATTATGTTTTTATGTAATGATTTTTATGAAACCCATTTCTCATCCATAAATTATATTCTTTTGAAACCCTCTTCTTTTCAAGGGTTATGATTCTGAATTAATGATTATTAATCCTGTATATTTTTCACAGGTTATGATATGATTATTAGTTTATAACACCAATTTTATTTCATTGGTTATTATATTTCTTTTTATGATTTTATAGAACATGTATGTATGATTTAATTATGATATGGGTGGGACCAATATCTCCATCCAAATCATTAGGTAATTATTTATATGTCCTGATATAGATAATCATAGAACAAGAAATGAACTATGTTCAATATTACATTGCTGGATTGAGAAATGAACATAATTTCATAAAACTGGTATGGATCTAAGAGTGAACATGGTTTAGTAATACAAGGCTGTTGTGGTGTGTGAACCATGGTCAATAATAAGATTTTTTAACTATGATATCCATTTTATTTATTCCTTGACTACTATGAAAATGATTTTATAGGCTTATGTGTTTTCCAAAATTTAATGTTTTATTCATATGTTATGCTCACATGGCATATGTTCTTTATTTCCTTAAGATTCATGTCTTATGACATACAATGTTTTATGAAATTATTCATGTTTATTATAATTGATATGTAGGATATGATCATATATTTTCATCAACATGTTCACATACCATTATTCTCATGATTATAATGATGTATCTCCCTTGTTTAACCATATCGAGCGTCTAAGCTCACCCTATTACTATTTCCCTCTTTCTTATAAAGAAGATATTTATTATATTTTATGTGTTTAGGAATGGTTATAGACAAGAAGAAACTAGTGGGAGTTGACTTATCTCTATTATGTATTAGATTTAATGTTTCCATGATTCCAAAGGCACTATCCTAGTATGGTCTTTGGGTGTTTGGTTGTATTCTATTTTATGTATTACGATAAAGTGATATAATGTCTATATCTGTAAATACTAGGTGGTTATACATTATATGCCTAATTTTTACTAGGTTATAATTATAATATATATTCAATTTACTGGTATATAAAGTGATCCATAAATACTAGAAATTTGTAATGAAATACACCATTTATGGAGATTGTAGGACAAATGTACACATGAACATTGTATCAATTTTCCTAGTGGAAAGAAAAAGATAATGGTAAATAATAAATTACCATATAAATTATTTTTATTTTATATATATCATTTTTTCTTTTTAGAAACATATGTATTACCTTCCATGTAAAGTGTTAATGAATCAAATCGCTCTTTGGAGAGGTTGTCTTTATTCAGACTAATGACGTAATTATATTCCAACATAATGTAAAGAAGGCTGGATAATCTGTTATTATTAATCCAAAAGAATTATAATATCATAAATATCATATATAAATAATTAATACATCATTATATCAATCCTTGACAGGTGGTGACATAAATGGAATAACATTACTTATCGAAAGCAGTAAATAGTATTAAACATGAATGTTTAATTCATAACCAATTTAATGGAAGATGAGGAGGATTTATATTGTTAAATTTAAAATTTAACATATAATTATGTGGAATATACATAGGTTACAATATCATATCATTTTTATAAAAAGAGAAGCGTTTGGAGGAAGAAATTAAATAACTCACTTGATTAGGGATGTTTCATCTTGTTTGGTCAACAGCTTTTGGTTTTCACCATAAAGATTCAAGGGTCATTATTATGACCAAAATACGGCTTTAAGAATGAGAAGAGAGTATTTGTGAATTTATTTTATTATTTATTATCCTAACTAATTTGTTTTGGAATAATGATGTGGATATGAGTTGGGGTATCTTTTTATATGGGTGGTAAGTGAAACACCAGTAATATTTAAAAAGAAAAAATTTTATTCACATTTTACACATGAAAATTGATATAATAATACCCATTATGTAAAATAACTGATATGAGGTAAATATGGGTGCATACATTGTGTTTTTAACATGTTTTGGGTCATTATTAACCATTATCTTTTTAGTGTAACCTCTTGGTAAATCAAACATTACCTTAATCGTGGAAAATAATTTTAACATCTTATACTATATCATACATTCAAAATCTATATTTAAAATATTTTATTATTTAAATTATTATTATTCTAAATATGTAATCATTTATTAAAAATTTCATTAATAAAAGTGGAAAAGTTTATTTTAAAATTTATCTGCCAAATGGTTTGAGAAATAACATTTTCATATATTAAATATTTATTAGTATTTAAAATTTTTATATCAAAATTAAATATGTAAATTATTCTAATGAACTAAATCAGATTTTTGGAAATAAAATTAATCTTACCTTTTTAAAACCTGAAAAAATAAATTAGATGTTTTTATTAGAATTAAAATATATGAAAATTATAAAAAATAAATATTTTAAACGATTCATTAAAAAATATAAATTATATGAAAACTATTAAAAATTGAGAATAAATAATATTTAAATATTTTCTAGAAAAGATATATTATTATTTTAGATAAAATTTATAATTTTTTTAACAATTATTTTAAAAATAATCCCAAAAAATGTGGTGAAATAATATTATAAAAAAATATAGTATTATGAAAAAACAATTAAATATTATTATATATAGATTTGAATAAATATAAGCTGAATAGTAAATCATTTATTGAATAAATATTATATAAATTTCATCTAAATCTAAAAAAGTAGTTTGTAAAAATTAAATTTGGACAAAAATCATAAAAATAGTTTTTCAGAAGAATATTTTTTTAATTTTCAAATTGTTTTTATTTTATTTTTTAATTTGTCGGTCAAAGAATAATTAATTTTATATTAATTTTTATATAATATTTTTCCATTAATTATTTATAACTATCCATAATTTCTATTATAATTTCAAGGTTATAAATATAATATTATGTCATAATATTTTAATAGTATTTAACATTTCATTTGAAATCAGTGTTGGGTGTAAGGAAATATACAATTGGTGTCTCTATACCAAAAAATATCAAAATTACTAAATTATTCCAATAATTATTTCAAATATTCTTGGGATTTTGAAAACATACTCAAAAATATTCTCTTATTTTAAAATAAAATTAAATATTTAAAATAAAAAAAATAAAAAAATAATCTATTTGGGCACTCTTTCACATAAAGATTACTATAAAAATCTCCTTCTAAAGACACAATTATTATGAGTCATCTATATAGAATTAATTTCTAGGATCTTGGGGAAGGTTTTAATCCATATGAAGTTGTATGTGGCCATCACATAATGATCTAATATATATAATTAAAAATTCACCATAAAGTTCAATGTAAGCATCTTCTTAAGGATATTTTCTTATAGAAGAAAATTTCATATATATTTGAAATATTCTATAATTTTTTTCATAATATAATTGTAAAGTCATCTAAATTGTACCATGTCCTTAAACATTTATATCGTCCTCAACAATGTCATCTCCTTAAATAATGATAAACAAAATACTAACCACCATTTACTTATTTCTTAGGAATTCACTTTTCTCATTTAATTTTGTTATGAAAAATCACATGGTACCAATAATGTCATTCATGTCCTGGAATGAACATCCAAGTATTGTTTTTACGATTTCTTATCAATATTATATTTCATATAATTAATTAATACTTTAAACTAAATGGACCCAAACATTTTGAATAGATCAAATTGACAAATAATTTTACTTTTATTTTATAACCTAAACATGCTTCTTGTTTGCATAATACTAACTTATTGGGCAGTAATTTTTTAGAAGTAACAATTTCTAATACTCATTAATTATATTTCCTTGGATCCCTATATTATTTATCATCATTAGTATCATTTTTGTTAGCCACAAATACATCCAATTTATTTCTATCTTATTCAGGAACATGTTTTCATATAATATATATGTTTCCCACTGTATTAGTATCACCTTCATCCATAAAAAATCCACCACTTATTTAATTAGTATAAATAACATTGATATATCAACACTTTACATGATTTTGATTTGTTTTTTCAATTTTTGTTAACCACTCCAACATAAATGATTTCCTACAAAGGTTTTATCTTCATATTATTTCTCAAACATTTTATTTTTTTCAATAATTATCTTCATACAACAAGAACTTCCTAATACATATAATTAAATAATTATTTTATTTCCAGGGATTCATATACCATATAGATTCTTATTTGTCTCATTTATTAAGAAAAATATATTTTTAATGTTACAATGTCAAACATAAAATAATTACATATTATAATTGAATTGTTTTTTAATTAAGAATAGATCCTTAATTGTGTAAACTTCTCATGTGGTTCCTTTTTTTCAATCCAATTTTATTTGGGAGTGTATGGGGTGCTATATTATTATGTATTTATTATTTTTCTAGATAACCATAAAAATAATTAGATATGTACTGGTTAACACTATGAAACATCACCAAAATGGTGTAAACAACACTTTCAATAAGAACGTCTCTTTTGAAAATTTTATTCTTTTGAAGTGTGTTAGATTTTTTATTTATAAAGTTATAATTTTGTATTTTTATTTTATTCACTAATAGATGTAATTATTTTGATATCAGAGTTTTTTTATATTTCCCTCATTGGACTATATACATTTTAATATATGAGTTCCAACGGTTTACTGGATTTAAATTCAAATTTATTATTTATCGCATTGGCCTTCATACGTTTTATGAATGTTTAAAAAACCAATTAATTATCACTCTTTTATTTTAGAAGGTCACTAACCATATATTTTTCAAAAATTTATTCCTTGTTTTTTGAGAAAATATGGAAATAACATTGTATTATAAGTGGTTCTTATCATTTGAAGTCAAACAGACTATATTGGACCGGTCCCCAATTTGAAAAGAGCTACCACTTATTCATTCACCTTTATAAATAAATATTACATATTTTTGAAATACATAAAATGAATATGATATTTTAAAAGGCCTATTATTTTCCCTTATCTTAAAACATACAAATACTACGAATATTTTATTTTTTTCCCTTAATACAAAACATATTTTTATATTTCAATCTATTTTAAAAAAATTTAGGTGTTCTTACACCATAAATTTTCAATGTTCTATAATTGATGAATTCAACTACTTTTTATCAGAAATTTTCATATCATTCAGGTTTTTTGTTTCCCATGTAATGTCGGAACAATGCCCAAACTTGATGATCTCTGGAATTCCCCTTTTTTTTATTTATGTTCCCCTCCCACTATGAATAATTTATCTTCTGGAGTATTATTCTCAATATATTTAACTATTTCAGTATGGTTGTGCAATCCAAGGATATTTTTCGTAAATTTCAATATAAAATACATTGGACTATCACAACCATCATATAAATATCTAATTCATCTAATACTTTTTAGAGAATGAACAAGAATAGATAAAAATTTCTAAACATTAACTTCTTGACATAAATTTTTACAGTTTAGATAAAATCCCAATATATTTATGCCTTATTCTAGGTAAGTAAATGTTGTTTAAAAATTTATATGTTTTATGTCTTAATACACCATAACACCAAAATTATCCAATGAATCTAAATTTTCTACCAAAATAATAATTATATCCAAAAAATTTCAAAATTTATTCATGAATTTAATATATAGGGTATAATAATTTTTTTTCATTATTATGGACTTTAATTTTTATTATAGTATTAATTGTTCACTTGATAGAGAAGGGTGTTTATTGTTATATTTTCTACCACCAAAATTTATAGATTTTTAGTTAATACTGTGACTATTCTGCTCTATAGATTCAGAATGTTTTAGGAATTTTAGGTATATGGAGAACTTGATACTATGTACAAATAATATAATCTATAATATTTAATTGAGTATTATAATTATCAATATTTTTTAATAAATAATTCACTGTATTTAACTATTGATCATCTGTAATTAGTTTCAATTCTACCATGTTCATTACTTCATCATTTAATAAAAAATTTATAGAAATTGTTTTCATGTTAATTTTATAGTCATCAACATTCCCCAAGAATTTATAGTGTTTTTAAAGATTTTAGGGTTTATTTAGAGAAATTTTAAATTTTATTTAATTTTCATTTCATGATATTTTATCAATATTTTAAATTCTTTTCATTATATATTAATGTGTTAATTAAGTGATTCTATTATTTATATGATCATATACTTAATGTATTCCATTAAACCACCTTAGTCATCCATGTATAGAGAGTTGTCTTAGTACATCACATGACCCAGAATGTTTGTAAATTTCTTGGGTAATTAGTATTTTAATTGGATTATAGTGGATGATACTTTCTATTATTATTTACTTATAAATAATCCGTTTATTCTTTTTATAAATAAATTACTATATTCACCTATCAATTTCATTAATTTATATGAATTTTCGAAATTATTTTTTGTGGATTATAGTCTTTTCCTTATTATCAATATCATAGATTTTCTTGTTTGGTTATTTGACTAAAAAATTTCTTCTATATCCAAACATGAATCATTTTAATGGTTGCATCCATTTATCGATTCCAATGTAATTTTTTTACATTTTTAGGGATAATATACAATAATTCTTTTTTTGAATATTTATATAATTATCATTACAAAAAATAAATGGTTATTATTATTTCTTAATTATTATATATAATTATTATAATCCAACTTAATATTAAACATTTTTTGGAATGTTTGTGTCCCACTCATTTTATAATAAATAAAAATGTTTTTAAAACCATCTTTTATGAGACCCCCTTATTATATTGCCTAAAAATATTAATACGAAATAATTACCGGATAATTATAATGAATTTTCATATAATAATCCAATCATATATATTTACACCAAAGGCATTTATGCT
The DNA here is from genome assembly GCA_963277665.1 of Viscum album. NCBI lineage: Eukaryota > Viridiplantae > Streptophyta > Magnoliopsida > Santalales > Viscaceae > Viscum > Viscum album. The sequence goes on along the minus strand of OY728119.1, from coordinate 1,724,627,204 downwards.
TATAATATTCTCATTGAGTCTAAAAATACATAATTAATGATTTTTTTCTCAACTATAATTATATCATCAAAACTGATTCTTTAAAACGGTATCATTGCCTCTATGAATTTAAAATTTCCTTCATAATGACATTGAATTTTATCATCAATTTATTTACTATATTTTTACCTATTAAAATTGGTGGACACCTTATTAGATATAGGCCTCAAAATTTCATTAATGACATTTCCATATACCTCAATATTCCATTATATAAAAAATTTCAATTCAATACGACATTGAATTTCTATAAACCATTGTAGCCTCTTTATAAACATCATGTCCCAAAGGGAAAAATGTGGAATAATTTAATTTTTATAAAAAATTATTGTCTTTCATAAAATATAGTAAAACAATTACTACTAATAGAGATGATGATTTTTATTCTACCCAAAGATATATTCTAATAGATAAAAATATTAGATTTTATAATCCATGAATTTCATAGTAGACCAAATCACTACACTAAGTGTGAACATGTATACTATTATCTCTCAAATTTATTTTTTAATTAATTGAAATAATCCATTGTAGTTGGATTGGAAAGAATCCTCTTAACTATAATAAACTCATATTTACATGAATGATATGATAGTAATGTTGAGAAGTGAATATTATATTTTATACTTGGTTATACATAATTGTGTGAGCCTACACCATATTGTAGATAGTTATCATAGCATGATAAATATTGTTCAATTATGACTTTTTATAAAAAAAAATTGGATGGCCTTGTTGTTATAAAAATCACATAATTCCCAAAACATACACTACCTCATACACGTTCATCAAATTCATAATAAATACAATTACAAACCCAAGGAAATAGATTCAAAGGATATTCATTCAAAAGTTTCCTAAATAAAAATTAGAATAATATAGTCCTCTTTGATAAAAAAATAGTATCTATTGGTTACATCTCACCATATTTATGAAAATTTATATTTGAATCAACATGTTGATTTGACCCTTGAATAATATTTTCTACAGAATACACGGTATTTAGAATCATCTGAGGATATACTTCTATATATATTATAAAAATCAATTCTATATACTTGGGTAAACCAATATTTTTAAATATAAATACCCTTTACCTACAATATCTAATTAATCTTCTTATAAAACATTTATTTCTTGGGTATTCAATTTTTCACACCGCACTCAATCTCAATTTCAGGCTCTTCAAATTATTCTTCGTCATTTTTTCTAAATATAATGTCACACACAATCCATCTACTGTTTTCAATTTACTCTATTACTTCCACATATAAATAAAATATTTTATCGACACTTAACATTTCAACATTTGTTTATATTTTTAATTCAATTATAGGAGAAAACGATAATATATTCATTCATTTCATCATATTTTAAATAAGTTACATCAATTATCTTTTGGCCTACCAAAAAATTTCATATTATCAATATAAAACTCTACTAATACATAATGTAATTATATCTTCTAAAAATTAAAAACACATGAGATGCTAAACCACATGATAATTATGGATGATATTTACTAAACATCCATTAAATTTTGGTCCTCTTAAAACTAGACGTATTGATATTAAAATTAGACATCACAAAGTTTATAAACTTGATGAAATTTAAAAGAAACAAAATATAAATAATTTAATCTCATTCATGAGTAGATAACCAAAGACATGTACTCATATTATAATGGATAGTTCACGATAAATTTTTTAGTCATTCTATGAAGGTGGAGAGCTGAATTTACGATGAAGATGTTAGGGAGGAGTAGTTCCAAGTAATTAGTCTGGGTTATTTGTAATGTTTGAAGCCTATGGGTAATGAATTCCTCAAAGGCCTATGGGCCATGTAATACTTATTCCTATGGGCCTTTTAAGGGTTCCACCTCACACCTTGAATTTTGGATTATCAAAAATCAAAAAAATTAAGGCCTTCGGGGCATTGGATGAATTCATTGATTCATACACATATGTAGACAATGTTTACATATATTATATGTATGGTAAAAAACTATAAAAAATTCTTACATAGTTGAAATATGTTTGTTTAAAAATATTTAATATAATCATTTTAATGAAAATTTTTTGCTAAAATATATTTTATTCCAAATGGTTGATCTTTACAATGAAAATGGAAGAAACGATATGAAGATTTCCTGACATTAACTTTTTGTAGCTTTAACTCATAGACTATAAAATTCATAATTTATGTGTCGAACTAATTCCAAATATATTATATAACATCCTAAAATAATAATTTAGGTAATATCATTTTTCTAGTCTGGATATTCATATTATACTTATCGATTCTTTGCTCTTAATCATGATTATTATTTTTAGGGGTATGGAGTTAGTTTTTATTCCTATTTATGTGGTTGGTATATGCATTAGAAGTTCATTGTTAGGGTGGGTGATATCCTATAACAAAAATATCTATAATTGTTCCACTAAATGGCCAATGAGATCCACCCTCTAGATAGTGGTATTTTACTAGTGAATATTTCCTCTCAGAATTCCACAGTCTCTTTAGTGTGGCACACTAGACTATTGGTGGAAGGATGATATAAGGGTGTTACTATAGAAACTATGATTTCTATCTAGTTTGGATTCTAGTCATACATTATATCTAATTGGTACCACTGAATATCTAGTGTTAGAACGAATCTATCATATGAATCTGATTTTGTTAAATTTTTTAATGGAAATATAATATGTTTTTTCCACTTAATAAATATTTTATTTATAAAAACATATCACTCAAACATAATTTGACCCAAATGTTATAGAAGACACTATATAAGTGATATTGTCCATATTAACCTCAAGAAATCAGAGATAAATTTTTAAATATAGGAAATTAAATACTTATTATAACTGTGTTCATTTTTTTACATTGTTGTCTCTTTTTCCCAACATTATCTCTATCTTAGAGAGTGTTGGATCCTCAGGTTGTAGATGGATTTCAATATTGTCTTAGAAATTTTTTATTCTAGGATTCTCAAATTTTATATTTTACCTTTTCTATTATCCATTATGAAACCCTTGTATTGTGTTTCATGATGCCTTGATTGATGTATGATGTTCTATAATCATCAATAAAATAATATTAAATAGTTATTCCATGTCGATATGAAATTTATTTTATTTTTAATCACAAATTGATTTCCTAGAAATATGTTTTAGAAATTGAGTGATTAGGTTAATCATATTTCTATATTTATTTTAATATAAAGTGATTATTTACCGAAAATGGGATTTAAATGAATGAGTTTTATTATAATACTTTGATGAGGATTTTTTAATGAAAAATTGACTGAAATTATTTATGAGTTTTAAATAAAATGTTTTCTATAAAATCCATAACATTTTATGAGAAACATTTGATGTCGTTTTGGGAAAAGAAATGAAATTTTTGGAAAATTGTATATGGGGGTGATTCAAAATGATTGCATTAAATTATATTAGATTGTTTGAAATTAATTATATGCCATTTTAGGTTTTATTTATATGAAGACAATGGATTAATGGGTTGTTAAGTGGGAATAAAACAGTATAGAAATTTGTTTTCTATACTTGGAAGTGGATTAAAAATAAAGATACAAAAATAATATATGTTGATGACATAGATTTAATTCATTGCGTAGTTTTCTTATTACCTATAAGAGTTAGATCTTGGGATGTGTACACACATGGAGTCGTATTTCACTGATATGTGTGATAATAATCATACTAACCAAATCCCATGAATCTTCATCTAGGTGAAATTATGTGTATTGATTTACAATTTTCATTTTTTTGGGAAACACATATTCCTTCTAGTTTTGAAAAAATTTATTATTCATTCCTATATGAATTAAAATTATATTTTATTCCATTTTTATACATTCTATTTAAAATATTTACAATGAAAAAAAATTTAAGAGCTATGAAAATATGTCAATGCCATTTTTTATATAATAATATACATATTTGTTGTGTTATATGGAATACTCATTGAATAATTAGTGGGATCAAACTGTGTTAATTCCTCTCACACCCTACTTTATCCACTATCAATTTGTATATTTTCTTATCAAATTTCCAACAAAAGAGAAATCACATTGTTTAGGAATTGGATTTTTATGATTAGTAGAAACATTAGAGTGGATAGGGAAAGGATGAGTATGAAATCATCATTTTAAACATATATAATGTAGTGATGTATATGATGATTTAATGGTCAAATAGGTTGATATAACATCTCAAAGAATAGTTCTTTTCTAATTGTGGTACATTTATATTGATGAGTGATTTTGGAATAATGATTTTTCATGTATTCAATATGTTGTATTTTCTTCCTATGGAGAAATAATTCCCTCTTAATTTTTTGGACTCCAAATCACTAGTAACAAAATATTTTGGAAATAGAATGACCATTGGGACATGATATGATTTGTTGATATATATTTTTTGGAATTTTATCAATGTAACTTAACAAAAATAGTATTATATTACATCATATATCTTTTTTAATGTTAGTATACGGTTTATAATTTCATGATTGATAGGATATAGTATTTTCAAAACATATGGTGTATTTTATGCATGATATTTTAGATATATCTCACTATAATGATCCTTAAGTCACCATGGTTGGTCAGTAAATAGAATCATCATAAGGATCTGACCTTAATCATTACATAGTATTGATTTTAGTCAATAATTGACTTTCATTCACATTGATGATGAATTTAGGTTTATATTTTTAGTGAATTATACCATATTAAATATATAACATCCCAAAATCATAAAAGGGGATATTAACAAAATATTATCAATTTTTTGAAAATATAAAGTGTATGAAATACAAAATTATTAATTTTCTTGATAAAAATATACATAACTTATTCCTTTATCTTGCCCATACTTATACCCTATGGAAAAAATTTAAAAAATGGTTTGATTGCAAAAATATAATTAAGGGATATAAAATAATGAATAAAATATTTAGTCCACAATTATTTAAAACTCATAAAAACATTTAAAAATTCATACATTAAACCCATAAAAAATATACTCTTTAATATTAATAATTAAATCATAATATTTATGAATAAGAATTTATAAATCAAAATTCATAATGTTATCTAGTGGAATACATATCAATCTTTCATTGTATCTTTCACAACTACATGGGGAGTAACCTTCATGGTTATATTTGGAAAACCCATCACATCATATTTATTAAATTTCTCTAGGGAAACCCTTTTGTTTAAATCCATATCATTACCCAATGAATAAGAGAGTTATCATGGGACCACCCACCATAATTTTTATCATTTAACCACCCTAATACATAATAAATTTCAAAGATCAGTGACATAATCACAATATATTAAACATGCAAAAATGAAGAATAAAATTTCCACTTTGAAATCACAAAATATCATTTCAAGATGTTGATATAATATATCCATTATCAAAAAAATTCAATATCAAAATACCCAAAAAGTGAAAATAATTATTCATTTTCCTTTTAAAACATTATTGAAGACATAAAAATCTTAATTACCACAAATTGTTACGATAATAAAGAAGATGTTGTTTCCTTACATTTTAAAAAATAGCCATTTTTTCAATTTGTATGGAATTTCAACCAATCCATATAAAAATATTCCATTCCAAAAACATTGAATTATGTTCCTGATATAAATAAAATATATTATATTAAAAATTCATTTCACAAATAATATTTGAGTGAAATTATCATGATATAGATGTTTCACCCAACGAATGGAAATCAGGTTTTGAAATTCCATTACCACGTGTCTGAATTACCTAGTACATACTTTATCTTCCTGAAAAATAATAATAGTTTAATTTCAACTTTATTTATAAAATTTTTCATGATTATGATTCATTTTATATCTCTTCTTCCATTTTTTAACAATTATATAATTATTTAAATTAATGTCGAATGTTTTGTCGATATTCAGTACTTGAGTCGAAAATGAACATGGTTTGATGTCAATAGAATATTGGTCATAATTCGATCATATCATGAATATAAAACATTATATAAATAAATTATTAATTTACTAAATAATTATTTATAATAATATTTTAATAATAACATAAATTATTGTTCATTGCGAATATCGTTTGTACGGACGCTTGAATGCTATTTTTGTTTTTCATATCATATTGGATGAATGAAATTAAATGTAATAAATGTAAATATGTATAAATATAATTATATTACAATTAATATTTTTTTATATTATATATTTTTTATAAATAAATCCTTAATACAGTGCTTGAGATGTATGAATGGATCACATCATTTTGAGGAGGCGGTTGTCCACACACCCCCAAACAATGTTATCATATAACCACAATTTGAAAATAATGAATGTTTGTTCAATATAAAATTTCCATAATTTTAAATATGTAATGATAGACATATTAAAATATTATTTTAAAAGGAAAATATTTTTCAAAAAAAATAATTATTTAATGGAAAAAAGAATAAAAACATTATTCTTGAAGGCAATTAATCAGCATAACATGGATAAAAATTTTGATTCATTGAATAAAAAGATGTGAGAAATGAAATTCTTGTGAGATATTAAATAAGAAGAATAAAATTATTGTATATAAATTATTGTGTAATTATCATTAATTTAAGGATGATAGTGGTGAGGTAAATGTTGAAAGAAGAAGAAATTGTGAGAGGTACTTTGAGAAACATACTTCTTTAATATCACCTCCATGAAAACACCATTATATCATTATATTTGGACTTTTGGTGGGACTAGTGGAACTTGGATGTGGGTATATTGAGTAAGAGATGTTTAGGAATATATTTTAGGATCTAAAATCCTTTTTTGGTCGAAATGGGGAGGTGAGGGGGGATATTTATAATTGGCGAGAGGTGGGTTCAAGTGATTAAATTATAAATAAATTTTTTATTTTTAATGTTAACCAATTTTATGTGTAATTAATTTAAATGAATTATATATTAAATAAATGTTTTTATGATGGTTAAAGACAACCCAGACCTCATCTGACCCTTAAATGATACAATTTTTAGGTATGTTCATCTTTTACCTCTTAACTTTAATCCTTGTCACAAGTTTACGTATTCAACTGTATTTAATTTATTTAGAATGGTATATTTTTTATACCTAAGAATGAAAATGAACATTAATCCTAATGTATACTATCTTATTCCAAATTAGGAATCCATTTTAACTAATTAAATTCAAATAGTTCTTAAAATTATATTTAAAATTAATGTGATAGACCAAATGAAAAACTGTGTTTTTAAAGATAAACGTTCAAATTTCTGATTTGTTTTTATATATAATTTTAATTTGAAATTTATTACAACAAACTAAGGTGGATTAAATTTAAATAATACAATATAAAAAATTTTTAAACTCAATTATGTAAGTTTATTTATACATATAAAACTAATAAAGGTGTAGAAAAATAGATTCAAAATGGGTTCTCCATCAAAAGATGGAAAAATTTCTTTTTGAAAAAAACTTATTTTATGCACAAAATTAAATTTTATCATATATCAAGAATATAAAATATAAAACATGTAACTAAACCACAATATTGAATATATATTTCACTAATAAACCAAAATAGTAGTGATTTTATTATTTTATAATAAAACCGATTTTCATTTAAATAGTTTTCCATTAAAACATAAACTTTAATTTAGAAAGGTTTTTACATATAATATAATTTATTTTTCACCAATAAATTAACAATAATCATTTTTAAACAATATATTCATAATTTAATTAATAATATTTACTTCCACAATTTTAACTACTCAGATTATTAATAATGTATATTTGTTCACCTACATTCGATGTAGCATATTATGTATGATATAAAACATAGTTTCGTTTTTTAAATGTTGATGGTGCATTCTCCCCAACCCATTGCAAGAAATTTTATCCAAAAAATATTGATTTTAGGGTTGGTAAATACTATTTTAATTTTCAATTTACCATTATTGGAATCTCACATCGGAAAAAGGAAAAATAGAACTATCACATTAAAAGCTAGAAAAAGAAGTGCGAAGATCACCTGTGAAAACAAATACTATGGTTTCATGTAAGAAATCATAGATATGGAAGAGAAACTAACTCTAATAGAATAAGAGACAGTGATTACAAACATGATGATGTGATTTTAACCATCACAAAACCATTAATATTTAATAAGAAAATGTATGTTTATAAAAGTAAGCATATAACATTTTTTATTCAATATACATTTAATGGAGTTGATAATTCTATTACAAACATGACTAAAACAATAAAGAAATATACATACATTACATGTGTTGTTTCATTCATTATTCAATTTCAGCCACAAACTCATATTTATATCCAAATGATTAGAATTCAAGATGGCATGGTCACACCTGAAGTAGAAGAATTAACAAACAAAGAATCATATAATCCAAAAATAATGAACTATATATTTCTCTTCTCATTATACATTAACCAAAAAAATGGTTTTTAATGGATTGTTTTATTCCCAAAAATAATACACCAGTGTATAATGAAGAGATATGTATAATATAAAAAATTCAATAGTAATACCATGAAATTTACATAGACCATTCAACAAATAATTTTCCTTCAAAATAATCAAAATAATCCTAACTAATTTTGAAACCAAAAATCCAAAATGATTTGATAATGTAGTCTTCCATGAAAAATTTTAATATTTATCTCTAAAAAACTACGATCACTCTTCACGTACCATAATAACATACATTCTTTTAAAATAAAATTCAATCATTCCTCCTAAAATAAAATACCACATTATTCTTTTTACCATGATTATATAGGTTATTCATAATAGATAACATCTTCCATATTAACATTCATATCTTAACCCCAAAATCATTTTCTAGTTTCAAGGTTATCCATTTGATAAAAAAATTGTTCCCAAAATCAACTTATTCATATTACATCAACTCACTTAAAAAAATTTCATAGTAACCAGGTACTTCACATAGTCTAGTGGTAGGAGATTCACCCTTATAACCATATGATTCTGGGTATAATTTTCATATCCTTTCTAGACGTGATATTGTTTCACCGTTCTAATTTTTTGTAATTTTCGTAAATAATATAATTTTATAGCATCCCCAAATAGAGATAAAATCCTAATAAATAACCATTGCATGTTTTTACCTCAATGGTTTTCCTATAACACTCATTTTCATCCAAAATAATAATGACCTCTCTTATTAATTCATGAATCCATATATATATATTGACATTTTCTATTTCACTTCTATATGATTGAATAAAACTATTCACAAAATAAATAAAATTATACCTTAATCATGTCATCTCCCTCGTTTTATCATCAATTGTTTTTCATATTGATAGAAGGACCATAAATTGAAAAAATGAATTAGAGATTCTTTAAAATCAGTTTCCTCGATTGTCCATAAACACCTTATACGGCTTGGGTCATATGAGTATTCATAGAAAAATAGTTTTGGTAAATAATCTAGTTTGACAGATAATTTCAAAACATCATATAAGACTTGTTTTTTTAATACAGTGTGTCCGATTTTATTTTGAAACATTCAATCAAGGGTCCTTTTTAATTACCAAATTTATGTATTTATGGAATATATTCTGAAATAAAATAAAAATAGTCTATTCACGGGTCTCTTTACTTAGAATATTTTTTCAAAAGAATAATATGCTTCATAATCTTGTGAAAAGTTAAAAAATTTAAATATTCATTGATAATATTTACCTTTTTAAAATTATGAGATAATAGAGAAAATTAGATTTCATTACAACAAAACATGATCCAAGATGGTATTGATGTATAGAGAGGTATTGATATATCATAAATCTACATAAAAGAGTGTTATATGTTAGAAAATGTTTTTTAATAATTATAACAAAACATAGAAACAATTATTTCATGGAAATCATTTTGAAGATATATGAATGCTTTTTGATATCCTCCTCCTTCCATTTTGTATTTAATTTCTGTAAAATGAAAAAGTTATTGAACAAGTATTTAAAAAAAATAATATATAATGAAACACCTCGTACGTTTAACAAAAACTCATAATCCCTAATGTTTTCTAACCCTTTCACTTGATACCAACTATAAGAAACCATCCATAAAAATTTTATAATGTTGACATTCATCAGAAATTTAATTTCTTTCTCATTTATTGTTATGACCCAAACATTCTTTAATGGAAATCCATATTGATCTAGTTAAATGTATTTTTATGTCATATTTTTATATAAAATGTCAACTCATTTTGTTTTATTTTAATATTTGTGACTGTTTTTAATATATTCACTGCACAGTGATCACATGATTAGTATAAATATATCAATTTAAAAATATAATTTACTCAGACAAAGAAGCGATGGCCTCATCCAGTAGACGTGCCCCATATGTAGCCCATTTTTTAGAGATTGGAAAGGAGGTTGCATCTTTGGTATTCTCTCTTGACTAAGCCCAAGCTGAGCTTGAATATGTTTTCGTCGAGCAGGACCGCCTACGAGAGATGTGGAAGTTGATTTAGATTACCACCTGATCAATGTTATCCGAGCCACCCCAAGAGTCTTTCACCATCGCACACCTTACTCGTTGGTCATATCTGGGTGTTATAATAGGTTATAAAATAATACCTTAGTACTATGGTTATGTACATTATTTTTTTATATAATAATTAATATACTTTCTTTTAATTATTGTTCCCTTGTATACAGTTTTTAATGAAAAAATAGTATTTCTAGTTAATGTTCAACTATGAAATCTATTTATGAATTATTGGATTTTTAATTAAAAAAAATAAATAAACTAACAATTTTAATATTAAATTAATTTTTATTAAATATAAAATAATGTATAATTTTATGATTGTAATAGTAATTTTTTTGAGGATTGAATGTCATTTTGGTCAAAACCCATGAATTTTTGATAAATTTTAGTTTTTATTTTAAAAATTAAAATTAACATATCTAGAGAATTATTTACATAAAATTATTATTATCTCTGGAATCAGGACATCGAAATTACCTAATGGTAAATTTTTCATATTTTTCCGAGACAGTGAAATTATAGGGTAAAAATTAAATACCGTTTAAATAAATAAATCGTTTTATGACAACATAGTGACCCAATAGTGATTTAATAAAATACTATAAATCTTATGTTCGTCCAATATATGTTTTACCATTAAAATAATGTGATTTTTGGTTTGTTTTATTTATTTTACACAGCTTTAGTGGACCCTTCAAGACTTACTCAACATTTTGTAATTTTAAAGTGTTTCCCTTGGGTGTGTGACTCACCTCCACATAATCGACCCAATGATTTTAAGAAGTTTGTAATTTGGACTTAAAAAATATTTTATTCCACTTCCCTAGTCCAAAAAATATGGTAAAACACTTGGGCTGGTTTTTGGTTTGGATTAGTTAAATGTGAGGTGTCCCAAACCTAAATAATAATGAATACATTTCCTATATAAACCCACCCAAACCCCCACTTCCTCCCCACTCAAAGCCTTTGGAGTTATTCCAAATTCTACCCTCTTCTATCTGGAATCCTCTAAAGGTGGCCTAAGCTCCCAGGAATCCTCTCTCAGGCCTCTCTCAAGCCTATGGTAGCATACTTCCATGTAATGGTTTTTCTTCCTTTCTCATTTTGTCCAATATTCATTAAATTGTTATTTTCTTTTTATTTAATTTATAAATGTTGGGGTATGGTTTTTCACCTCCCCCATGCTATCCTATTTATGTTTGAATGATGGTATTCCCATTTCCCTCTCATTAAATTCCACCAATGTACAGTCGTTACTATGCCGAAATTTCAAAAACAATTTCACTCTCCTCATTTATATTCAAGCAATTCTATTGTATCATGAATCTAAATTCCATTAAATTTGTTGGGGAATCAATATATAAGACCCCTTACTATCTATTTCATGTAAATATGATTAGATACCCTTTTCACTCTCATCAACCATTTTTATGAGTTCTTATGTCACACTGTTATGCTGCCGAAATTGCACCGTGGTTTTCCAAGCCAAAGTCATTGTGTAGTGAATACCATGCCCATTTCTCTATCAAGGGTATTCAACATTATGCAGATTTACCTATTTTTTAAACAGTTTAATGTATGTATTCCACATTATTTTATCGTGGAATAAATGATTATGTTGAATGATTCAATGTTTTATGATCCATGTGGAACAGTTATACATGGAATGAAATGTTTAAGAAGGGTGTGCCCTTATAGCGATCCAATTCATTGGGTAAATTATAGTATCATGATACATAATATTAAATGGGTATTGAATCTTGGTAATTCAAGTGCAATTAGTTTTTACTCATGCTTCATGTTCTATGATCATTTACTCATGCTCCATGTGTAATAAGTCTTGGCTCATGTTAATTCTATGTTAAGTGTGGATGCCACATTTCCATGTTATGATTATCACGATTAATCACGCCTTTTTGTTTATGCTTCTCTCGTTCTCTAATGATATTCCTATTGTCTAACAATTATTGTATTCCTAATTTTATTGCATTATTATTCTCTTAATGGTCTTTATAGCTCACCATTTGTTTATGCATGTCCTCAGGTTATCCCATGCAATGCTAAGTACGAGGGAATATAGTGGTCATGTAAAAGATGTTTTGAATAAAGAAGTTGTTTTTTAATGTTTTAGGTGGTTATGTAAAAATCATAATCCCAAAATAAACTATACATATTGATCTTCTATGCTGTATCAAGTGATGTTTATGTAATAAATTGTGTTTAATTGTGTAATAAAAGAGAAGGGTTGTTATAGTTTTTATGAGAGGATAGGTTTAGTTATTTTGGGGATTAGGATTAGAAATCCCTAGTAATTCCTTAGAGAAAAGACTCAGTATAATAAAAATATCCCTATGTTTTGTTGAGTATTGTGTAAGTGGTTTATCAAACAAATACATCCATGTCTTGATACGATCAGGTAGAGGAGACTCTAGCAAAGATGTATCCTAGGGGTAAAACCCAAAAACACTTCTTTGACAAAAACTCTAATGATAACTGTTGCACAAGAACGGGACATGCTACAGTTTTGGTTAAGACAGTCACGGGGGATATTATTTGGTAATTTTACAAGCATAGTATGATCCATTATTTAGAGAAAAAAAAGTTCCTTATGAATATATGTTTGAAAGTAGATCATGGATAACATAGACCGAATCCAATAGATTCATATGATAAGGAAATTAATGTCATTTATAAGTCACCTTTTTTCCCTCATATTACCCATTATATGTTACCACTAAATTTTCTTTTATTCCATTCAATGGATGGTAATAGGAGGGATAGACCTAAAAACCTATGTGATGATCAATGTGATGACTGTACAAATGAGATGCCTAATCCAATGGGAGTGGGAATCGTGAAAATTGTCACTATTTTCTCTCATCTAACTCAATATTTGAATAGAAACATGGTTCAAGTGGATTGTTCAACCCCCATAATAAAGTTTCAGTCACTATCGATAGCTTCATGGGACAAATCCCCCTACTTTTAATGGATCATTTGATCCCTCAATCACTGAACAATGGATCGACTCCATTGAAAAGATATTCTCATTCCTTCAATGATCTGAACAAGAGATGGTTCTCCTGGCTTCATATCATTTGGAGGGTGAAGCTGATCAATGGTGGACATTGGTCAAAAATAATAAGCATGAGGAGTAGATCGAGGTGTTATAATGGAAGGATTTCTGGATGTTTTTTTCCAATAAATATTTTCCCCGCACCCTCCGACATAAGATATAAAAGGGCCTTCCATGCCCTCAAGAAAAACGATGATGAATCTATTGGAGCGTATGAGTAAAACATCATAAGTATTGAATGATATGTTTCTGGCTATGTCATTTCCCCCAAATTCAAGGATGACCACTTCTTTGGTGGGCTGGAACCTAGCCTTCCAAAACCACTGGTGATCCGTGACTTTGACAACTTTGAGGAAATTGTTTGATGTTCCCAAAATGTTGAAATGGAGATCAGAGAATCCTAGTGGTATCATGGGGATAAGAAGTGTAATGTGTAATTTAATTATGGTAGTCCGATGGATAAATCCAATGGTTCTAAGAAGATCCGGCACTCCACTTTCCAAATGTGTGGAAAGATGCACCTTGGAAATTTCATGAAGGGGACGAGGAAATGCTTTAGGTGTAGAAGAGAAGGGGACATAGCTGTTAATTTTCAGAAAGAAGGAACCTAGGCTATGATAGAGGAGAGGAAAGACATGTTCGAACCTCAACACATGGTTCATTGCTACAACTGTAAAGAACCAGGGAATCTTGAAAATATGTTCCCTAAGCCAAGGATTTTTGGAGGTAACCAATAACCTCCAAGGTAGCATGGGTGAGCTTTTTCCATCACTACTACCGAAGTGAATCCTGAAAACAAAGTGGTGACAGGTACTCTAGTTATTCATTCAATAATAGTGAACGTACTTATTTATTCAGGCACGTTTCATTATTTTATATCTTTAAATTTAGTAGAGCAGTCCCAGTATCACCACAAATTAAGAAAGTGAATATATCGTTGAGTACGAAAAATGGGGCAATCATTTCATCCTGTTGATATAACTCTTCCCCTTTTACAATTTTTGTATTAAAAATCCTAGTGAATCTAATCATCCTCCCTCTGGTGTAAGTATATGCAATATCTAGTATGGATTGGATTTCATTATATAGAGCCTGTATAAATTGCAGTGAGAGGGATATCACTCTCCATATGGAAAATCAAACCCCAATTATTTTCAAGTGAAAGGAGGAAGGTGAATCTTTTTTAGCTCCATCATCTCAAGTGTGGATATTACTGCCATATGATCACACGTTTCTAGATCAGATGATTTAGTCTAAGGGGGAAACCATCTTAGATGACATGCCTATTGTGAGGGAATTCGCTGAAGTGTTTCCCAAGGATTTTCCTAGTCTTCCTTCTTGAAGAGATTTTGAATTCTCATTTGATCTTATACCTGGGGAATTTATGATAGGAAATACTCTGTATAGAATGGATGTTTTAGAGGTTGAGGATCTAAATAAAAACTAAAAGAGAATCTTGATATAGGGTTTATACACCCAAGTGCTTCACCATGGGGTGAACCAGTCCTCTACTTCAAGAAGAAGGATGGGTCAATGCCCTTTGCATCGATTATTCTAATCTCAACAAAATCATGATAAAGAACAATTATCCTCTCCCACGAATTGATGACTTGTTCGATCAGCTGCATGGAGCACAATAATTTTCCATGGTTGATTTTTGGTCGTTATATTATCAAGTAAGGGTGAAGAAAGAAGATATCCCCAAGATTGATTTTTCATACAAGATACAAGGAACTATGATTTCAGAGTAATGCCTTTCGGACTCAATAATGCTCCATAAATATTCATGGACTTGATGAATAGAGACTTCAGATATTACCTTGACAAATTTTTGGTAGTATATATATATATATATATGATAATCAGATATACTCCAAAACCATTGAAAATCATGTGGAGCATCTAAGAACTGCACTAGAGACCTTGTAGAAAAATAATTTCTATGAAAAGTACATAAAGTGTGAGTTTTGGTTAAATGAGGTCTCATTATTGGTCCATATCATCACATGTAATGGGATATCTGTGGATCCCTTTAAAATAGATGTAATTGAGGGATGTCTGTGGCCAACATCGGTAACATATATCTGTAACTTTTTCAGATTAGTAGGATATTATCGACGATTTGTGAGAAATTTCTCACTATTGTACAACCCTCTTACCACGCTAACTGAGAAGGGAGTAAACGATTTCTAGGAGTTATGAATGTGAAGAAAGATTCATGGAGTTGAAAAGGAGGCTTTTCACTGTGCCCATCCTCACTTTACCCACAAGTGGAGATCTTTTTGTGGTATTCAATTATGATTCGATGAAGGTCCTTTTATGTGTGTTGATGAAAAATGTCAATTTCATTGCCTATGCTTCAAGGAAATTTAAATTTCATGAATAGAACTATCCTACACATGACCTATAGTTGGATGTACTGATCTTTTCTTTGAAAATTTGGAGGCATTACCTCTTTGGGGAGAAGTGTGAAATATATATGGACCACAAAAGCCTCAAGTATATATTCACGCAGAAAGAGTTGAACATGCGCCAATGATGATGTTTAGAGCTTATCAAAGAATATGACAGCTCAATCCATTACCACCCTAGGAAAGAGAACAATGTGGAGGATGCCCTATGTAGAAAGTAACCAGTGATTCTATCATTAATGAGAATTGAAAAGGATCCAATCTTCGAATATTTGATGAACATAGACATGGGAATTATAAACAAAGGAACATCATTAATCCTTTCACAAATTATTTCTCAACCATCATTTTGGGAAATGTTAATTAAGGGAAAATCATTACATGATTAGTATAAATATATGGCTTTAACAATCTAATTTACTCAAAAAAAGGAAGCGATGACCTCATCCAATAGATGTGCCCCATATGAAGCCCATTTCTCAGATCTCAGAATGGAGGTAGCGTCATTGGGCTTCTCTCTTGAACAAGCCAAATCTGAGATTGAATATTTTATGCTCGAGTGGGACCAACTAAGAGGGAAGTAGAATTTGATAGAGATTACCACCCGAGCAATGTTATCCGAGCCACCCCAAGAGTCTGTCACAATCCCACACCTTACTCTTCGATCTTTTCCTAGTGTTATAGGGGTTAGGTGACAAGACCTTAGTACAATGATTATGAACCTTAGTTTTTAATATAATAATGATTATACTTTCATTTCATTATTGTTACCTTATAAATAGTTTTTTAAGCACAAATAGTATTTTTAATTAATTTTCAACTAAGAAATAAATTTTGATGAATTAATTGATGTTTAAATGAAATAAAATTTTAATAAAATATTATTATTATTATATTAATTTTTATTAAACATAAATGGTCGTATAATTTTATGAATTCCATTTTAATTTTTATTAGGGGTCGATAGTCATTTTTGTCAAAACCCATTAATTTTAGATAAATGTTGGTTTTTATTTTACAAGTAAAAATTAAAATTTTTAGTAAATTATTTAGATAAAATTAATATCATTTCTGCAATCAGGATATCAAAATTATCCAATGGTGAATTTTTATAATTTTTTGAGATAAACAAATTTTTGCGAAAAAATTAATTACCGTTTAAATATACAATGTGTTTTATGATATCATAATGACCCGATAGTGTTTTAATAAAATAATAAAAACCTTATTTTCTTCCAATATATGTTATACCATTAAAATAATGTGATTTTTGGTTTTTCTTATTTATTTTATAAAGCATTAGTAGACCCTTCCAGACTTATTAATCATTTTGTATTTTTAAATTGTTTTCCTTCGGAGTGTGACTCACCTCCACATAAGCAACCTAATTATTTTAAGAAGTTCAGACATGGGAATTATAAAATATTTTTTTCCACATACCTTTTCCAAATACCATGGGAAAAAACCATGGGCTGGTTTGTGGTTTGGATTATTTTTATGTGTGTTGTCCCAAACCTAAATAATAAAACATTCCCTCACCTTTCCTGTATAAGCACACCAAATATCCCAATTCCACCTCACTCAATGCCTTTAGTGATTTTCCATCTTCTTCCCTACTCTCTATATAATCCTCCCAAGGTTCCCCAAGCTCCCATGAATCCTCTCTCAATCCTCTCTGAATCCTTTGGAAGTATACTTCCAAGTAAGGGTTTTTATTCCTTTCTCATTTTTATCCAATATTATTTAAATTGTTATTATTTTAATTTCAATTATAAGTGTTGGCGTATGGTTTCACATATCCCCGATACGACACTAATTTTGTTTGAATGATGGGTTACTAGATTATATCTCATTAAATTCCTCCCATGTACACCCGTAACTATTCCGAAATTCCAAAAGGAATTTATCTCTCCTCATTTACATTAAAGAAATTCTTCTGTATCATGAATATATATTCCATTATATTTGTTTGGACATGTATCTATATGAACTAATTACTCTAAATGTCATGAAAATATGATGAGAAACCCCTTTCTCTCTCATCAACCATTTTTATGAGTTCTTATGTCACGTCGTTATGCTGTCGAAATTGCATCGCGTTTTTCCAAGCCAAAGTCATTGTGTAGTGAATACCATACCCATTTCTCTATCAAGGGTATTAACCTTAATGCACATTTACTTATTTTTTAAAGAGTTTCATATATGTATTATACATTATTTTATCATGGAATATAATATTATGTTGAATGATTCAATGTTTTATGATCCATGTGGCACACTTATGCCTGAAATGAAATGTTTAAGAAGGGTGATCCCTTATAGCGCTCCAATGAATTGGGAAATGTATAGTATCATGATAATTCATGTGCAATGGGTTTGGACTCATGATAATTCAATTGGAATGATGTTTTACTCATGCTTCTTGTGCAATGAGGATTTACTCATGCTCCATGTGCAATGAGCCTTGGCTCATGCTATCTCTATGTTAACTATTGTTACCACATTTCCATGTTATGATTATCATTATTTATCAGGCCTTTTTTATTTATTATTTTCTTTTTATTTATTGATATGCCTATTTTCTAACATGTATTGTATTCCTCATGTTATTCCATGATTAATCCCTTACTGGGCTTTATAGGTCACCCTTTTTTAACCATGTCCTAAGGTTATCCCATGCAATACTAAGTACGAGGGAATGTAGTGGTCATGAAAAAAAAATCAATAATGATGTTGTTTTTCATGTTTTAAGTGGTTATTTACAGATCCTAAGCCCCAAATACACTATACCTCTTGATATTTTATATTGTATGAAGTGATGTTTATGTAATAAATTATGTTTAATTTTGTAATAAAAGAGAAGGGTTTTCAAATTTATGACATTTTTATGTTTACATTTTTAGATAATTAGGCCATTATTAGTACACAATATCCCATAATCATAAAAGAGTATACTATAAAAAAATAGTATCTATATTTTCTAAAATATGAATATTTTCAAATAAAAAATGATTTATTTTCCTATAAATAAGTTTAATAAATTATTACCTACTATTACATGTACTTGTACACTATATAAAATAATTAAAAACATGTTATAAGCACAAAAATATCATTAAGGGATTTAAAATAAGGAACAAAAAATTTAGTTTATGAATATTTTGAACTTATTGAAACATTTTTAAAAAATCATTCTTTTCAACTATATTACATATGCTTTTTATCATACCGAATTAAATCATTATATTCCTTAATAACTTATTAGAAAACATAAATCATAAAGGTAACATGGTTAGTCCATATCATACTTAAATTTTACCTTTCACAGCTGCATATGGAGTAACATTAATGGTTACATTTAGAATAAATATCACTGCATATTCTGTAATTCTCTTAGAAGAAACCCTACCATTTTAACTCTGTCTCATATAAAAAATTAATTGGATAGGTATCATGGGTTCCCCATACCATGGTTTATCTTGGAACGACCTTTATACATAAGACATTCCCATGATCAATGACATAATCATAACATATAAAACAAGTATAAATAAAAAATAGCATTTCTTCTTTGAAAGCAAAAAATATCATTTAAAGATATTGATATAATCAATTCATTAACAAAACCACTTTAAACACCTACATAACAAAAAAAGGAAAAATATTATTTTTTTCATTTTAAAAATTATTATACATTTTGAGGATGAAAAATATCAAAAAATTGGTTACAGAAGCAAAGAAGATGACGTTGTTGCCGTATTTTTTAAAAAACATTCATTTTCACATTTTGTAATTAAATTCAAACACTGCATATAAAATTAATACATTTAAAAATACATTTAATTAAATTCAATATATAAATAAGATATGTGATATTATAAATACATTTAACACATAACACTTGAATAAAAATATAAAAAAGTATATGTTTAACCCAAAGAATGGATATTTGGTTAAGAGATTCTCTTATATCGCGTCTGACATGTCCCATACATTATTTATCTTTTTAAATAATAAAATTAAGTTAATTTCAAGAATTTTATAACCATTTTTATAATTATTATTCATTTTATATCACTTATTTTAATTTTTCATGTGGTATTGAATGAATGAAATTAAATGAAATCTATCAAAATATGTATACATATAAGAATAATACAATTAATATGTAATTTATATCGTAAAATTTTACTAAATCGGTCTTTAATATGAAAAATGTATTGTGTGAGAGAATCACATCATTTTATGGAGGTGGAAGTCCAAATGTCCACAAACGATGTTATCATCTAACAAAAATTTTGATGTCATGAATTTATGTTTAATATAACATTTACAGAACAATAATTATTTAATAATTTATATACATATATATTCAAATATTATTTTACCAGAAGAATAGTTTTAAGACCATTACAGAGATCAGTAATGGAAAAAAGCACAATGAAATTATTCATAGAGGGGGTAAAATGACATAAAATGGATAACAATATGATTTCTTTGAATAAGAAGATGTTATAAATGAAGGGGATATTAGATAATATAAAAGAAACCTAAAAATTCACTATTTTAATAATTATTTAGTTATCATGAATTGATGATTTTAGGCGGTGAGGAGAATATTGAAACAGAAAAGAAATTTAGGGAAGTACCTTGAGAAAATTACCTCTTGAATATCCCCTCCCTAAAATACCCTTGAGGACCTTGGATTTCATCTTTTGGTGGCACCAATAGCACTTGGATGTGATTATAGAGAGGAGGATAGTTTTGGGTATATATTTTAAGAGATACAAGTGTTTATGGGTTGAAATGGGGAGGTGAGGTGTGGTATTTATAGTTTCTTAGTGGTGGTTTCAGGATATTAAATTATTGATTATATTATATTTCATTATAACCAAAATTATGAGGAATTAATTTAAAAATAATAATAAATAAAATTAATGTTATTTAGGTTAGTTGTGGTTGATCCACACCTCAAAAAACCATTAAATTTATTAGTTTAGGTATGTTTACCTTTTACCTTTTAACATTTCCCATTATCACAATTTATTATATAAAATGGTAAATAATTTTTTAACCATGGTAATTTTTTTACCTAAATATGAAATTGAACTTAATAACTAATTTGGAACTTTTGATTCCATATATGGAATCAATTTTTTCAAAAACAATTCACAGAATTTTAAAAATTTATTTTAAAATTACTTCAACATATAAAATGAAAAATTCATTGTTTAATTGAAATACTAAAATGATTGAAATGTTTTTATACCCAATTTCAATTTAGTATTTATTCATATTACAAAAATATGATAAATTTTAAAAAAAATATCTAATTATATTTTTAAATTAATTATAAGGATAATCATGAAATAAAAATATATTATACATTGAAATGTTTTTCAAGTTAAATTCATTATATTTCTCAATTCACTAAATTGTGAATTCTATGAGAAAAATTCCAAACATTTATCAAATAAAAGTTTAGATGTCCTGTTTAAAAATAAGAAGTTCATTTTTCCAAATAAACCATATAAAAGTGTCAAAAACTAGTTTTAAAATGTGTTCTCTACTAAGAGGCAGTAAAAATTTTCTTTTTGAAAAATATTCCATTTATTTATAAAATTGAATTTGATCATATATCATGTATACTAAACATAAACGGTAGATTTAAGAATATGTATTGAATATATATTTCATTAATAAAACCCATGTTGTGTGATTTCTCTATTTTATAGAATGCCTAATTGTATTTAAATTTTTTTTAGAAAGAAAATAGTTCCATTAGTTTGAAACGGTTTTTACATTAAATATAATTAATTTTTCAAAAATGATTTAATCATAAACATGTGTACCCTATATTTTCATAATTAAATTAACATAATTTTTTCTCACAGTTTTAACAAATATTGTAAATAATAATTTTTTTTTGGATCGATTATGTTCGATGTGGGATATCATACACACAATCGAACATAGTGTTTATTTTTTTTAAACTCGGTATGTTACAATCATTGTAGCTATTTTTGATATATATATATTTTATTTTCAATGAAATTTATCTGTTATATGTGTTTGATTTATTAATTTTAACAAATATAGCTGATGATTATGAGTCTCTTGAATAATTTTAACATATTACCTATTGATTTTATATACAATAATTCCAATAAGAAGACTTATGAATTGGATTTTTGAGGGATCTAAAAATGAATCATAGTAAGTAAACCCTTCTGCAAATCAAAAACAAGTAAAAGATAGATAATTTTCATCCTAACATTCAGATATAAGGTATCACTTACTTCCTATAATTATATATATGTTTTACCTCATAGAGATGAGAGAAAATATCGTTCATATATGTTCTGATTGTACAAACTACCCTCCTTCAAGGGTTAAAAATCATAAAGTAGAAAAGGATTGTTTGAAAAATATTAAACAACACTTTATCTCCTAGGATATATTAAATTATATTATGTTGTAATGTTTTATCTCCATGATTTGGGATTGAATCTCTAAATTCATATATGTGATATTTCTAGTAAATAATAATGTGGGATTTGATTATAATGATTCAATGAAATTTATATTGATAAATACTATCTAGATTCAATGATTTTGCATATGTTCGTGGAGTTTCTTGACCAACATCAAGGTGAATAACAATTATTAAGTATGTTAATAATTTCATTAAACATTTATATATCCCACATAAGGATGCACTGAACTAAAATTTGAAGGCATGAAGATTTATATCAGTCATCAGTCAGTTATCATGTCAAAATTATTTATATTTAATATAACATAATATTCTTATGTTTTAAATAAATCTCTGATGAATTATTTTTATTAGGCTGGTATGTCATGTTTAACGGGAGTTCTTCTTATTCTAAGATGTTGTTTTAGTGGTTCCATTAACTGATGATGGTGTTAGGTAAATCTCATACTGGTTATAGTTTTGGTAGCCCTTTATATTGTTGAAACTGGAAAACACATCCCCATGATATTCTAAATGCTCCCATTAATGATGTAAAGTTCATATCATCTTTCTCGAGATTCTATTTTATAGGTCGTAGATCCCGAACGATGTTACAGTTTAAGATTTATGGACTGTCAAATTTGGGCTGGAAACCATGTTTCTGAATCAAATTCGGGAGGCTCCCTCTGCAATTACAGAGTACATGAACTTTTCTAGATGATCTGCATGCACCGTAAAGTCCATAATGATGATTATGTGGTTACAACGTAATTGAGGGAACTTGATTGAAGCCTCCTAAAGTGATGCGAAGGCCGATGATAGTTGACTCTGTGATTATGAGAATCATGAGGGAACTCTCTCCAGTTGGGGAGCATGACTTCCTTCGCTATATCATTTTCTCTTCACAATATGAATTTATGATATGTGGAATTCCCCAAAAACCTCCATCACAAATAAATAGCTAGCTCACCCCCTTCATAAGCACAGTTACACCGCCCCTTGGGCAGCTGATCTCCCATTTCACAGAGCTCCAAAGCACTATGAATTGATTCCCTTTGGAATGGGATTCTCCCTTTGTGAAGGAGGGAGCTTGTAACACCCGATACTTTTATGAGAAATATTTTGTTTTTATGTTATATAAATCATCAAAGGAATCTTTCACTACACACAACACTAGCTTGGCTTCTTTACACGCAACTGCGGCCTTCCTCAATAGCTTGCGTTGTACGCAATACCGAGTTTCACTAAATAACGATATGCTATTAAAATATTATTAAAACTAGCCATTATGAATAGTGATAAAACACTTTTTGAAATTTTGTAAATTTTATTTTTCAAAATGGAGTTCATTTTTGGATTCGGAATATCGAAATTATCTTAGGGTGAAATTTTTGTACTTTTCAGATAACTTTCTTATTCTGATGAATACTGAAAATTACTAAAATTTAATTAAAAACAAATTTTTTAATTGAAATAATTAATAGTGATAAATTATTAATTTGAGTGGTTTTAAAGTATATTTAGAATATATTTTTACAATTTAATACAATTTTGTTCAATGGATGTAATTTCACATTTAAACCAGACATAAGCAACTGTCAATCTCTTGATAGTTATTAGCTTTTAAAAACACACTATTTGTTTTGACGACGGGAATTAATTTTTAAATTAGTTAATGTAACTGATATTTTTTGAATTTGGTAAAATAAACATCATTTTTGAATTCATAATATCAAATATATCTTAGGCCTAATTTTTGGTCTTTTTCTGGAAACTTTCATTTTTTGATGAATAGTGAAACTACTAAGTGGTAGTTAAAAAAACTGAATATTTCATAAAACATAATTTTACCACTTCTTTGAGTATAATTTCTAAAATCCAAGAGACACGGTTAATATAAAGGACTAAAATGTGGTTCAATGAGATGAAAATAATTTTTGGTGAATAGTAACTTTTTACTTTTTTTACCACGATTAAAAGTAAATAGGGTAGTTAAGGGTAAAAATGATATTATTATTACCATAACACATATCCTAATTATATTGGATAAGTTTAATTCGACCAAAAACAACCTTAGGAATAAAATATGACCATTTAGGCCCACTTGGATTAGATTAGGACATTTATTATCAATTTATTTAAAAAAGTGTTAAAATAGTTAAAATCAACGTTTAATAACTAAATAATTTTTAATATATAGTAATACATAAGATAAATTAGACTATAAATATTAATTATAATTCTAAAATTATTCCCATAATAATGGTATATTATTTGTAATTTTTAGATATTAAATAATTTACATTATTTATGACACAACGATGATGCAGTAATTATCTTATTAATGAAATATTGACATAATTGATGTTATAAATACCCAAATAAATGTAATTTGAGACTTTTTATGATTTAAACTAATTTTCTAGGTTAATATGACATTTTAGTATTGATTTAATTATCTTTTTTCGAACTAATAATTCTGTTATGATTTTCACAAAAATCAATTACTAAATAGTGTCAAAATTGTCATAAAATAGTTTTTAAAACAAATATTATATTTTTAATTGTTATTTTATTCCTAAAAATATTAGGTTCGGACAAATGAATTAGATAAGGTTATATATATTAATAATAAACAACTTGGGGTTCTTTTGGCTCGATATAGTACGTTTATTAACCTTATAGTGTAAGAAAACAAGAAGACACGATAAAAGTTAAATTATCTAACTTAAAGTTAAATCTAAATGATAAGGTTAAAATTGATACCTAAACTTGTCTAAATTATATTGTCTGAGATTATTTCTACCTATACCCACCTTATCTTCGAAATATATCAATTTGGAGCTATTAAAAACCGAATTTTACTTTATAATAAAATAATTTTTTTAGTTTTTCCAAAGAAGCCCCTCTCCTCCCTTATAAAATGGCACTTCCTCCCTCTCTTCCTCACACCACATTGAGCCATCAATCTCGGATAACCCCTGCCAATATATTCTCTCCACTTCCCTATAAACATCCTAGAGGTCCTGGTCTTCTTTAAAGACCAATTTTAGTGCCCTAAGTGGAGATCTCAAAGAGGCACTTCAAAGAAGAGGTAATGCCCGTTACCGATTCTTTCATCTTTATTTCTTATTCCACTCATTATTCTTTAGTTGTTTCATTATAAAGTAATAACATTAGTATCACTAATATACTTATATGTTTTTATATGTATGAAACAACCCTATATCACCATCTATCCATCCAACGGAAAACGAAATCACCACGCGTGCGTACGTACGGAATACCGTCTCCACGCCGTGGTGTAATCTATTTTCCCCCACCACCTTACCTGGATGGGTATAATGGTGTCAATAATGACTATATATGATTTTTGTAAAGTTATATTGATTCTGAAATAGTATATATACACTCCAATACAATTCCACGATCATGGGAGCGATATCATCGCTCATGCATACGTATGGAATACCGTCTCCACGATGTAATGTGACTCTTTGTACATGTTATTCATTGCATAATGATTATATAAATGAAATGAGTGATTGAATATTATATATATTAGAATAATAACATTCTGGAAATGAGGTATCTATAACCTAAAAAGAAAAAATAAGAATTTATTTGACAAAACACGCATAAGAACAAAAACTAATAAACACCCGAATAACAAGAAGTAATGAAATATTACTAATATGAAGATAATAATATGACCATATATGATATAATAAAAATAAGTATGATTCTGGAATAAGTCAGTAACATTATTTAAATCATTATACAGGTGGTTCAGACAATTACGAAGCAAATTGGACCTTAGGTAAGGGAAAATCTCACAAATATCAATTTTTATCCGAGCTTGTTTATACTTCAGAATATACTGGGGTCTATTTTATCATCCACATCCATGTTTCCTCAATATGTAATATTTTTTCCATCCACCTAAAATTTTGTAAATCCAATTTTACCCTTCGGTGAGTTTTTAGTAAAATATATGAAAGGAATCTTTTGTCATTTTTCGTACGAGGTACTTTTTTACTGTTCCGACAAAAGTACGGGAAGAATGTTTTTTTGAATTATACGGCATGAATGGATTTTTAAGAAATTATTTCCAAGAATCTTCCTTTACAAGTTTTCAAGTTTATTTTTAATCAACATCTTTTAGTTTAAAATTGTATGACAGGTTAAGAAAGGAAAATGTTTTTGAAGTAGAAAGGATATTTTCCTCAATAATGGAGTTCAACTGTTTTATCAAAATTAGTTTCCGTCTATGAAAATATAGGGTTATGTTTCTATCCCTATTATTACATTGATTTTATTATGTTGTGATGGAATTATTTTTATTAATTCCTTTATCTTATATGAATTGATTTATGATGTCATGTTTTTTAAGAATCCCATTTTTATTACATGGGTTATGCAATGATGTATGATTTATGATTTTGTGGGACACATTAGAATTGTATCATTATGAGATGGGTGGGACCTATATCTCCCTCCAAGGCATTGGGTAAAGATTTTATATCTCATGAGATTGACCTGGCTGGAACGACAGGTTAAACTGGTTCAGTGAAACAGGACTGAAACGAGGAGTGAACTCGGTTCAGAAATGGACTTTGTCCACTAAGATTGTCTTGGCCATGAGTCTTGACTAATAAGAAATGATTCTCTATGATTGTGTGTGTATGACACAAAGCTTCATGTTTTATGTTACGATTATTGTGATTACATTTCACTACAATGATTTATCCCATGTTATCAAATTATGATCTCTTTTGCAGGTTAAGATTTCAAAAAGTTATGTTCTTATGAATATGATGTGATTGATATTTCTTTTGTTTACCCTTACTGAGCATTTGAGATCACCCTTTTGTATGTTTTCTTTCCCCTGGTCAGGAATAATGTTATTAATTAAGATATGCCAAAAGGGACTATAGATATGATGAAATAAATGGGAGATAGTGTAGACGCTTTATGAACCAGTTGTTTATGTTTCCCAGTTTCTAAAGACTCTATACCTATACGGTCCTTCCATGGTTTTTTATATGTTGTAATAATTATGATTCAATATTGAAGTATTAACAATGTATGCAAAGTATGGGTCATTATAGTTGGTATTAGAGGAAAGGTATAGTCAACATTTGGAAACTATGATATGAAAGCCTTAGTAAGAAACCTAAGGATAATTCTAAGCATAGAACAAAATCTTAGTGTTTTAGAAATGACCATGAATAACCTAGAATAAGACCTTAAGTGTGAAATTTTATTCTTGATTATGTGGTTTTCCTATTATAATTAGTGTTGCTCACACTATTATTCATGGTTTTAGTCAATGGCTGGAACCTGAAGGAAGCGTGTTAATGCGGAATGCGATGGGAAATGCAATGATTGTCCCCCTGAGAAACCAAACGTTATGGGAGATGGAATGAAAAATCTTGTAGCCATGCTCACACAACTTTCTCAAGTTATAAATCATGCAGGACTTCCAAACGATCAAAGGAAGGAGCAACATTCTATTGAATCCTTCATGAGGCAGCATCCACCTTCATTCAGCGGGTCTACTGATCCATTAATTGCTGAACAATGGATTAGTACTACTGAAAAGATATTTTCAGTTCTTCAATGTTATGAACATGATAAAGTCATCCTAGCAGTGTATCCTTTGGAAGGAGATGCTGATCAATGGTGGAATCTTATTAAGAACATGAGGAAAAGGGATGAAATTGAGTCCATGGAATGGGACGAGTTCAAGAACATATTTTTCAATAAGTACTTCCCTCATATTCTCCGAACAAATATGGAGAAAGGGTTTCTTGAACTAAAGAAAAAGGATGATAAATCTGTTGGTACCTATGAAGAAAATTTTACAAGACTTTCAAGGTACGCTTCTGGTATTATTATCCAACCTGAGAGTAAGATCTATCGATTCTTTAGTGGATTAAAACCAAATATTCGAAGGGCGTTAGCCACAAGGGACTTCAATATCTACGAGGAAATCGTTCGATGTGCTCTCATAGTCGATATGGAGATCGGAGTAACCCATCAGTCATATGGGTTTGATAAGAAGAGGAAAATTGAATTCAAAGGAAAATCTAAAGAGCACACTGAAAAGAAGATTATTTTTCCATTATGCTCAAAGTGTGGAAAGAAACATGAAGGGAGTTGTCTTAAAGGGACAAGTAAATGTTTCAAATGTGTAAAGGAAGGTCATCGGGCATTTGAATGCCGCAATGATGGGAATAAGATGTCTAATGATGCAAACAAATGATGGGATACACATAATGAACCTACTACACTTCAATGTTTCAATTTCAAAGAGATGGGGCATTATGACAATCAATGCCCAAATCCAAGGGTTTATGATTTTGGTCGACGTCAACAAACTCTTAAGGCTAAAGACAAAGGAAAGTGACATGCAATTTCTATCAGCGATGTGGAGTACGATAACGTTGTGGTGAAAGGTACACATACCATCCACTCTAAAGTAGGAAATGTTTTATTTGATTCTGGATCCACCCACTCTTTTATTTCCGAATAAATTACTAAGGATATCACCATATTACCTCAACAATTAGTTGTTGAGATAGCTGTGACAACCCCTAATGGGACAAAAGTCGCATCAAAAGTTTATAATTCTTCTCCGATTGAATATTGTGGGAAAGTGCTTCCTGCAAATCTTGTGATCCTTCCTATAGTGGAATTTGATGTGATTCTTGGAATGGATTGGCTTTCTTTATATGGAGCTCATATCAATTTCCAAGGAAGGGAAGTCACATTTCATATTACAGATCAATCTATGATCGTCTATCGATGCAAGGATGAACATAACCTTCCAGTGGAAATTTCTTCCATATTATGGGTCTTGATTCCACTAAATGAAGGTTATTTATCTCAAATGGTTGGTGAAAAAATCACGATTAAGAATATGCCCATTGTACGGGAGTTTGATGATGTCTTTCCTGAGGAATTTTCAGGTTTCCACCGAATCGTGAAGTTGAGTTTTCAATAGAACTCGTACCGGGTGCTTTACCTATTTCAAAGACACCTTATAGAATGGCCCCAATTGAGTTTCAGGAATTAAAGAAGCAACTCCAAGAGAATCTTGATAATAGATTTATACTCCCTAGCGCGTCATCTTGGGAAGCACCTGTTCTGTTTGTTAAGAAGAAAGATGGATCAATGAGACTCTGTATTGATTATCGAGAACTTAACAAGATCACTATCATGAACATATATCCTCTCCCATGCATTGATGACTTATTTGACCAACTACGCGGAGATCAATACTTTTCCAAGATTGATCTTCGTTCAGGGTATCATCAATTAAGGTTAAAAAGGGAGGATATACCAAATATGGCTTTCCGTACAAGGTATAGACACTATGAATTTATAGTGATTCCATTTGGTCTTACTAATTCCCCTGCTATCTTCACGGATCTGATGAATAGAGTCTTTAGATACTATCTTGATCAGTTTTTGGTATTCTTTATAGACAATATTCTGGTATATTTAAAGAGCAAGGAAGAACATGAAGATCACATGAAAATTATATTGAAGACCCTAAGAAAGGAGATGCTTTATGCCAAATTTACCAAGTGTGAATTTTGGATTCAAAGAGTTTCATTTTTGGGTCACATAATCTCAAAAGAGGGGATATCTATGGATCTAGCAAAAACAGAGGTTATCGAAAGATGGTCGAGACCAACAACAGTAACTGAGATCCGATGTTTTCTTGGTTTGGCTGGATACTATCGACGTTTTGTGAATGATTTTTTACGATTATCTAGTCCACTCACCTGGTTGACTCGGAAAGGAGTTAAGTTTGTTTGGAAAGAGGAATGTGAGGAGAATTTCAAGGAGTTGAAAAGAAGGTTATCTAGTGCACGTGTGCTCACACTGCCTTGTAGTGGAGAAATATTTGTGATCTATAGTGATGCATCTAAGAAGGGATTGGGGTGTGTTCTTATGAAAAATGATATGGTGATAGCTTATGCCTCACGACAGTTGAAAATCCATGAGCAAAATTACCCAACTCATGATTTGGAGTTAGCTGCATTAATATTTGCATTAAATATTTTGGAGGCATTTTATTTATGGAGTAAGGTGTGAAATTTATATTGATCATAAAAGTTTAAAGTATATTTTCACACCGAAGGAGCTGAATATGCGCCAAATATGATGGTTGGAGATGATTAAAGATTACGAATGCTCAATCCATTACCACCCTGGGAATGTAAACAAGGTGGTAGATGCATTAAGTCGACAAGACCATGGTAGTTTATCCATGATGAGGATCACAAAAGATACAATATTTATGGATTTAAAAAGGAAGGATCTTGGAATTATAATGGAAGGGGGAAAATCGTATCTTTCTCAAATGAATGTTCAACCATCTATACATGTGAAGATTAAATAGGCACAGAAAGAAGATGTAGAGTTACAAAAGAAGGTGAGAAATATTCATTAATTCATCCTTGATTGTGATGGGATAATAAAGTTCAGGAATTAGGTTTGTGTTCCTCCCATCCCAGAATTAAAGAAGAAGCTGCTGGATGAGGCTCATAGTTCTTCATTCTCTATTCATCCTGGAAGCATGAATATGTATAGGGACCTGAAAGAGTAATTCTTGTAGGATGGCATGAAAATAGATGTTGCTGAATATGTCACTCGATGCTTGGTTTGTCAGAATGTTAAAGCTTAGAGACAGAAGTCTAAGGGGATGTTACAACCATTACCCATACCCGAATGGAAATATGAAAACATCACTATGGACTTTGTCACAGGACTTCCTAAAACATCCAAAGGTAATAATGCTATATGGGTCATAGTTTATCGTCCTACAAAGTCTGCACACTTCATTGCTATTAGAGAGGATTTCCCACTGGATCAGCTTGCCAGAATATTTGTAAAGGAAGTGGTATGATTGCATGGAGTACCACTTTATATTATATCTGATCGGGATCCGAGATTTACCTCGATGTTCTAGCGAAGTCTTCAGCATACTCTGGATATAGAGTTCAGTTTCAGCACTGCTTATCATCCTCAGACAGATGGTCAGTCTGAGAGAACAATTCAAACTCTAGAAGATATGTTGAGAGCTTTCTTTATGGATTTCAAAGGTGGTTGGGATCAACACCTACCTTTGGTGGAATTTTCTTATAATAATATCTTTCACTAAAGTATTTAGATGGCTCCTTATGAGGCTCTCTATGGAAATAAATTTAGGACTCCAACTTGCTGGGATGAAGTTGGGGAATGAAAGCTATTAGGACCTGATCTTGTTGATGAGATGGCAGAAAAGGTCTGATCTATTCAACAACACATAAGAGCAGCTCAGAGTCGACAGAAAAGTTATGCCAACAACCAAAGAAAAGACCTAGAGTTTGAAGTGGGTGATAAAGTGTTCTTACGAGTATCTCCCTGAAAGAGGGTCATGAGATTTCGAAAGAAGGGGAAGTTGAGCCCTAGATATATCGGTCCTTTCGAAATACTGGATCATGTTGGAAAGGTAGATTACCGATTGGAGCTTCCACCGAATGTCTCTCAATTTCACAATGTGTTCCATGGATCTCTCCTGAGAAAGTACATACTTGATCCTTCACATGTACTCAGCTCAGAGGTTGTACCGCTGGAGCAAGATCTTTCTTATGAAGAACAACCGATAGTGATTCTGGATCGTAGTGAAAAAGTCCTACGAAACAAGACCACTCGATTGGTGAAAGTTTTATGGAGTAACCACAAATTAGAATAAGCTAAATTGGAGCTTGAGAATATGTTGAGGGAGAGGTATCTTCATCTTTTTGTTACAAAGTGACGAATTTCGAGGTCTAAATTGATTTTAAGGGGGTAGAATGTAACACTCGAGACCTTTATGAGAAATATTTTGTTTTTATGTTATATAAATTATCAAAGAAATCTTTCACTACACACAACACTGGCTTGGATTGCTTTACACACAAACACATCCTTCCTCAATAGCTTGCGTCGTACGCAATACCGAGTTTCACTAAACAACGATATGCTATCAAAATATTATTAAAGCTAGCCGTTATGACTAGTGATAACCACTTTTTGAAATTTTGTAAATTTTATTTTTCAAAATGGACTTCATTTTTGGATTCGGAATATCGAAATTATCTTAGGGTGAAATTTTGGTACTTTTCGGATAACTTTCATATTTTGATGAATAGTGAAAATTACTAAATTTTAATTAAAAACAACTTTTTAATCAAAATAAATAATAGTGATAAATTATTAATTTGAGTGGTTTTAAAGTATATTTAGAATATATTTTTACAATTTAATACAATGTTTTTCATTGGATGTAATTTCATTTTTAAACCAGACATAAGCAAATGTCGATCTTTTGATAGTTATTATCTTTTAAAAACACGCTATTTGTTTTGACGACGAGAATTACTTTTTAAATTAGTTAATGTAACTGATATGTTTTTAATTTGGTAAAATAAACATCATTTTTGAATTCATAATATCAAATATAGCTTAGGCGTAATTTTTGAGTATTTTTCTGGAAAGTTTCATTTTTTGATGAATAGTGAAACTACTAAGAGGTAGTTAAAAAAACTGAATTTTTCATAAAACGTAATTTTACCGCTTCATTGAGTAGAATTTAAAAAATCCGAGAGACACGGTTAATATCAAGGACAAAAATGTGGTTCAATGAGATGAAAATAATTTTTGGTGAATAGTAACTTTTTACTTTTTTTAACCACGGTTAAAAGTAAATAGGGTAGTTAAGGTTAAAAATGATATTATTATTAACCTAAAAAATATCCTAATTCTATTGGATAAGTGTAATTCGACCAAAAACAACCATAGGAATAACATATGACCATTTACACCCACTTGGATTAGATTAGGACATTTATTATCAATTTATATAAAGAAGGGTTAAAATAGTTAAAATCAACGTTTAATAACTAAATAATTTTTAATATATAGTTATAAATAATATAAATTCGACTATAAATATTAATTAGAAAGATAAAAAGATTTAAAAAATAATGGTATTTTATTTATAATTTTTAGAAATTAAATAATTAAATTTATTTATGACACAACGATGATGCAATAATTATCTTATTAATGAAATATTGACATAATTGATGTTATAAATACCCAAATAAATGTAATTTGAGACTTTTTATGAATTACAATAATTTTATAGGTTAATATGGAATGTTATTATTGATTTAATTAGCTTTTGTAGAACCAATCATTCTGTTATGATTTTCCCAAAAATCAATTACTAAATAGTGTCAAAATTGACATAAAATAGTTTTTAAAACAAATATTATATTATTAATTGTTATTTTATTCATAAAAATCTAAGGTCCAGCCAAATGACTTATATAAGGTTATAAATATTAATAATAAACAACTTGGGGTTCATTTGTCTTTAAATAGTATGTTTATTAACCTTATAGTGTAAGAAAAGAAGATGACACGGTAATAGTTAAATTATCTAACTTAAAGTTAAATCTAAATGAATAGGTTAAAATTGATACCTAAACTTGCCTAAATTATATTGTATGAGAGGATATATAACTATACCCACCTTATATTCGAAATATATCAATATGGAGCTATTAAAAACCTAATTTTACTTTTAATAAAATAATATTGTTTGTTTTTCCAAAGGAGCCCCTCTCCTCCCTTATAAAAGGCACCTCGTCCCTCTCTTCCTCACACCACATTGAGCCTTCAATATCGTCTAAACCCTGCCAATATCTCCTCTCCACTTCCCTAGAAACATCCTAGAGGTCCTGGTCTTCTTCAAAGACTAGTTTTAGTGCCCTAAGAGTATATCTCAAAGAGGCACTTCAAAGAAGAGGTAATGCCCGTTACCGATTCTTTCATCATTATTTCTTCTTCCACTTCTTCTTATTTAGTTGTTTCATTATGAAGTAATAACATCAGTATCACTCATATATTGATATTTAATTATAAGTATGAAAAACCCCTATTTCACCATCTATCCATCCTACGGAAAACGAAATCACCACGCGTGCGTACGTACGGAATACCGTCTCCACGACGTGGTGTAATCTATTTTCCACCACCACCTTACTTGGATGGGTATGATGGTGTAAATAATGACTATATATGATTATTTTAATGTGATATTGATTCTGAAATCATATATATACACTCCAATACAATTCCATGATCATGGGAGCGATATCATCGCTCGTGCGTATGTACGGAATACCGTCTCCACGATGTGATGTGACTCGTTCTACATGATCTTCATTTCATAATGATTATATAAATGAATTGAGTGAATGGATGTGATATATATTACACTAATAACATTTTTCAAATGGGGTATCTATAACCTAAAAATAAAAAATAAGAATTTATTCGACAAAACACGCATAAGAAAAAAAAGTAATAAACACCTGAATAACAAGTAGTAATGAAATAATACTAATAAAAAGCTAATAATATGACCATATATGATATCATAAAAATAATTATGATTCTGG
This sequence comes from Viscum album, assembly GCA_963277665.1. Lineage (NCBI taxonomy): Eukaryota > Viridiplantae > Streptophyta > Magnoliopsida > Santalales > Viscaceae > Viscum > Viscum album. The sequence continues at coordinate 1,724,592,096 of OY728119.1, read as the reverse complement.
AATAAGTCAATTACATTATTTAAATCATTATACAGGAGATTTGGACACTTAAAAAGAAAAATGGACCTAAGGTAAGGGAAAATCTCACAAATCTCAATTTTTATCCGAGATTGTTTATACTTCAGAATTTACTGGGGTCTATTTTATCATCCACATCCATGTTTCCTCAATATGTAATATTGTTTCAATCCACCTAAAAGTTTTAAATACAATTTTACCCTTCGGTGAGTTTTTAGTAAAAGATATGAAAGGAATCTTTTGTCGTTTTTCGTACAAGGTACTTTTTGGCTTTTTCTAAAAAAGTACGGGAAGAACGTTTTCTTAACATATACGGAATGAATGGATTTTTAAAACATTATATTTGACAAGCTTCCTTTACATTTTTTCAAGTTTATTTTTAATCAACTTCTTTTAGATTAAAATTGTATGACATGTTCAGAAAGGAAAATGTTTTTGAAGTAGAAAGGATATTTTCCTCAAGAATGGAGTTCAAGTGTTTTATCAAAATTATTTTCCATCTAAAATAATATAGGGTTCTGTTTCTATCCCTATTATTACATTGATTTGATTATGTTTTGATGTAATTGTTTTTATGAATTCCTTTATCTTATAGGAATTGTTTTATGATGTCATGTTGTTTAAGAATCCCATTTTTATTACTTGGGTTATGCAGTGATGTATGATTTATGATTTTGTGGCACACATAAGAATGGTATCATTATGAGATGGGTGGGACCTATATCTCCCTCCAATTAATTGGGTAAAGATTTTATATCTCATGAGAAGACATGGCTGGAATTGCAGGTCAAACCGGTTCAGTGAAACAGGATTGAAACGAGGAGTGAACTCGGTTCAGAAATGCACTTTTTCCACTAAGATAGTCTTGGCCATGAGTCTTGACTAATAAGAAATAATTATCTATGATTATGTTTGTATGCCACAAAGCATCATGTTTTAACTTATGATTGTTGTGATTATATAGCACTACTATGATTTATCCCATGTTTTGAAATTATGATATCTTTTGCAGGTTAAGATTTCCAAAAGTTATGTTCTTATGAATATGATGTGATTGATATTTATTTTGTTTACCCTTACTGAGCATTTGAGCTCACCCTTTTGTATGGTTTCTTTCCCTGGGTCAGCAAGAATGTTATTAAGTAATATTTTCCAAAAGGGACTATAGATATGATGAACTAAATGGGATATAGTGTAGACGCATTGTGAACCAGTTGTTTATGTTTCCCAGTTTGTAAAGACTCTATACCTATACGGTCCTTCCATGGTTTTGTTATATGTTGTAATAAGTATGCTTCAATTTTGAATTATTAACAATGTATGTAACTTATGGGTCGTTATATCGATACTTCGGGTTGCAAAAGGCTCCGTGAGACCCATGGATCCACAAACGTTTTGGGCTACAATGTCAGCATTTTCCATTTCCACCTTATGCACACCCACCTTCCTCCTATGGAAGACCAGGATTCGAGATACTCCTCCACACACCATAAAACACCTTAATTAGACATATTCTTATTGATCCCATTCACATTACATGATTTTAGATTCTCACCTACAATTCCTTTAGTACCTTAAGTTGAACCACTGTCAAGAAACTCCTCTAAAACCTATCACTTGAATCCTATGATAGCTTGAACCAGAAAGGGATTTGTTATGACCCAATGTTTCATTAATGGAAATCCCCCTTGATCTATTTAAATTTCTCTTTATGCTTATATAAAATCTCAACTTATTTGGTAATATGTTAAAAATTTTGACCGTTGCTAATATAGCCGTTGAACAGTGATCACATGATTAGTATAAATATAGGACTTTAACAAATCCAATTTACTCAGACAAAGGAAACTATGGCCTCATCCAGTAGAATTGCCCCATACGAAGCCCATTTGTCATAGCTCGGAAAAGTGGTGGCGTCTTTGGGCTTCACCCTTGACCAAGCCCAAGCTGAGCCTCATCATGTCAAACTCGAACGTGACCGTCTACAGGAAAAGTGGAAGTTGATTGAGATTACCACTCGAGCGATGTTATCCGAGCCACCCCAAGAGTCTGTCACCATCGCACACCTTACCCATAGGTCTTATGTGGCTGTTTCAAGGGGTTATGTAACAAATAAGTATTACTATTTTCATGTACATTATTTTTGTATATAATAAGGAATATAATTTCTAGTCATTTTTGATACATTGTAAACAATTTTTAAAGTACAAATGGTGTTTTTAGTTATTATTTAATTACGAAATATATTTTTATTAAATTAAGTGACTTTTTAAATAAAAAATATTTTAATAATATAATAATAATATTATTTAATTATTTTTTTAATAAATATAAATGATCCTATAATGTTATGAATGCAATTAAAATTTTCATTAATGTCTGAAAGCCATTTCTGTCAAAACCCTTGAATTTTTGATAAATATTGGTTTTTATTTTAAAAGTGAAAATTAACATATTTATAAAATTATTTAGATAAAATAAATATTATTTCTTGAATCAGGACGTCAAAATTATCCAATGGTGAATTTTTCATAATTTTCTGAGACAATAAAATTTTTGGGTAAAAAATAAATACCGTTTAAATATATAATGTGTTTTATGACATCATAATGTCCCAATAGTGATGTAATAAAATAATATATTCTTTATGTTCGGCCAATATATATTTTACCATTAAAATAATGTGATTTTGGGTTTGTTTGACTTACTTTTCAAAGTATTAATAGACCTCTCACGACATATTCATCACTTTGCCTTTTAAAATTAATTTCCATGGGAGTCTGACTCACCTCCACATAATCAACCTTATTATTTTAAAAGGTTCGGAATTTGGACATATAAAATATTTTTTTCCTCTTCCCTTTTCCAAAAACCATGGGAAAAAACCATGGTATGGTTTGTGGTTTGGATTAATTTGATATAAGGGGTCCCAAACCAAAATAATAAACAATTCCCTCACCATTCATATATAAACCCACCCAAGCTCCCACTTCCTCCAAACTCAATGCCCTTGGAGTTCGTCCAACCTCTTCCCTACTCTCTCTATAATCCTCCCAAGGCTCCACAAGCTCCCAAGAAGCCTCTCACAAGCCTCTCTCTAGCCTTTGGAAGCAAACTTCCAAGTAAGGGTTTTTCTTCCTTTCTCATTTTCTTCCAATTTTCTTTAAGTTGTTTTTCCTTTTAATTTAAATTATGAATGTTGGGGTATGGTTTTGAACCTCCCCCATAATTCCCTCTTTATGAGTTAATGATGGGAGACCCCTTTCTCTCTCATTAAATGCCTCCCATGAACACCCATTACTATGCCGAAATTCCAAAAGGAACTTTTGTCTCCTCATTTACATTTAAGCAATAATTTTGTATCATGAATCTAAATTCCATTACAATTATTGGGACATATGTCTATATGACCTCCTTACTGTCCATTACATGTAAATATGATGAGGAACTTCTTTCTCTCTCATCTACCTTTTTTTTATGAATTCTTACGTCATGTCGTAACGCTGCTGAAATCGCACCGATTTCCTAAGCCAATGCCATTGTGTAATTAATACCATGCCCATTTATCCATAAAGGGTATTCACCTTTATGAAAATTTGCATATTGATTATAAAGTTTCATGTATGAATTCCAAATTCCTTTATAATGGAATAAATGATTATGTTTAATGATTCCATGTTTTATTATCCATTGGCACACTTATGCACGAAATGAAATGTTAAAGAAGGGTGAGCCCTTATAGCACTCCAATGCATTGGGTAAAATATAGTACCATGATTCATCATGTGCAATGAGTGTTGAATCATTCTAATTCAAGTGAAATAAGGGTTTACTCGTGCTTTATTTGCAATGAATTTTTACTCATGCTCTATGTGCAATGAGCCTTGGCTCATGCTATTTCCATGTTAAGTGTTGTTGTCACATTTCCATGGTATGATTATCATGATTTATCATGCGTTTATATTCATGTTTCTTTTATTCCTTATTGATATGCCTATTTTCTAACATGTATTTTACTCCTCATGTTATTCCATGTGTACTCCCTTATTGGGCTTTATAGATCACCCTTTTTTATGAATGTCCTCAAGTTATCCCATGATATGCTATGTACGAGGGAATGTAGTGGTCATGTAAAGGAAGTTTTCAATAAAGATGTTGTATTTAATGTTTAATGTTTTTATGTAATGATATTAATCCCCAAAGAAACTAAACCTTTCAATCTTCCGGTTGTATCAAGTAAAGTTTTATGTAATAAATCATGTTTATGTTTGTAATAAAGGCAGGGTTATCATAATTGGTATTAGAGGATAGGTTTAGTTATTTTTGGGATTAGGAAACCCTAGTAAAGCCTTAGATAAAAAACTAAGTATAATAAAAACATCCCTACGTTTTGGTAAGTACCGAGTAAGTGGTTTATCAAATAAATATATCCCTGTCTGGATACGAGTAGGTAGAGGCGGTTCTGGCACAGATGTATCCTAGGGGTAAAACCTGAAAACACCGCTTTGAGCTAGACTCAAAAGGGAACTAGTGCACGGAAACGGGCCTTGCTGCACTCTTGGTTACGACACTCCCGGGTGATAGGTTTTGATAAATTAAAAATCATAGTATGAACCCTTATTAAGTGAATTAAAAAAATCCCCCTACGAATATATGTTTGAAAGTAGATCAGGAAAAGCCTAAATTGAAGCCTATAGACTCTTGAGTAAGGAAATAAAAGTTTATTTATAAGTCATAAAATTTTGTATTTGGATTACCCTTTATGTGTTTCCCCTATGTTTCCTTTTATTCCAGCTAATGCCCAGTAATAGAAGGACTCAGGCTAACAACCGTTGTGAAGATTAGTGTGATGACTGTACTAATGAGATGCCCATTCCAATGGGAGCAGGAATCAAAAACTTTGTTACACTTCTCTCTCAGCTAACTCATGTTTTGAATAGAAACACGGGTCAAGAAGAACGTTCAACCCCCCTAAGAAAGAACAAGTCTCTATCAAGAGCTTCATGAGACAAAGGCCTCCTACTTTTAGTTGATCATCCGATCCCACGATCGCTGAACAATGGATCCACTCCATTGAAATGATATTATCCATCCTCCAATGTTCTGAACAAGAGATGGTTCTTCTGGCAGCTTATTGTATGGATGGTGAAGCTGATCAATGGTGGGCGTTGATCAAAAATACGTAGCCTGAGGAGGAGATCGAGGCATTGGAATTGATGGATTTCTACAAGATCTTTTTCGATAAATATTTTCCGCGCACCCTCTGGATTAAGATGGAAAGGGACTTCCTTTACCTCAAGAAAAATTAAGAAGAATCTGTTGGAGCGTACAAGGTAAACTTCACAAGGCTTGCACGATACTCTTCCGACTTTTTCATTACCCCCGAATGCAAGGTTGACCGCTTCTTTGGTGGGATGAAGCCTAGCTTGCAGAAATCATTAGCGATCCATGACTTCGACAGCTATGAGGAAATTGTCTGATGTGCCCTCAAGGTCGAAATGGAGATCGGGGAATCACAAGGGTATCATGGGGACAAGAAGTGTAAGGTGGATTTCAATGCTGGTGGTCCGATGGATAAATCCAACGATGCTAAGAAGATCCATCACCCCACTTGCCAAATGTGCGGAAAGAAGCACCCTGGAAATTGCCTAAAGGGGACAAGAAAATGTTTCAGGTGTGGAAGAGAAGGGAACCTAGCTGTTAACTGTTATCAAGAAAGACCCACTACTACGACAGAAGAGAGGAACACTCCGTTGGAACCTCAACGCGTTGTTCAATGCTACAAATGCAACGAACCGGGTCATTTTTCATATCAATGCCCTAATCCAAGGGTTTTCTGAGACAACCAACAACCACCAAGGAAGCAAGTAAGATCTTTCACCATCACTTCTGCCGAAGTGAACCCTGACAACCAAGTGGTGACAGTTACGCTAGTTATTCATTCAAGAATAGAGAAGGTACTTTTTGATTTAGGTTCTATGCATTCTTTTATATCTCAAAAGTTTCTTAGAACAATCCCATCACCACTACAAATCATGAAGGTAAAGATGTCGGTGAGTATGGAAAATGGGGAAATCATTGCATCCCATGAATATAAGTCCTCCCCTATTATAGTATGTGGATTGAATTTCCCTGCGAAAATCGCCATACTCCCTCTAGTGGAATTTGATGCAATTACTGGCATGGATTTGCTTTCCATATATAGAGCCAACATAAATTGTCGGGAAAGGGAAATTACACTCCATATAGAGAATCGACCCCCGATTCTTTACATGTGTCAGGAGGAATATGAAACTACTTTAGATCCATCATCTCATGTATAGATATTACTGCCTTATGAGCACGTGTAACTAGCTCAGATGACTGATTCCAAGGAAGAAACCATCCTTGATGAAATTACTATTGTGACGGAATTCGCTGAAGTGTTTCCCGAGGAACTACCTGGTCTTCCTATAATAAGAGATGTTGAGTTCTCAATTGAACCTATACCTGGGGAGCTACCAATATCCAAGGCTCCATATAGAATGGCTATTGTAGATCTTGAAGTGCTGAAGAAACAACTACAGGAGAATCTGGAAAAAGGGTTTATACGCCCAAGTGCTTCACCATGGGGTGCACCAGTCCTCTTCGTCAAGAAGAAGGATGGGTCAATGCGGATTTTCATCGATTATCATGATCTTAAAAAAATCACGATAAAGAAAAAGTATCCTCTCTCAAGAATCGATGACTTTTTTGATCATCTGCGTGGAGCACAATACTTCTCCAAGGTGGATTTGCGGTCCGGATATTTTCAAATAAGGGTGAAGCAAGAAGATGTCCCCAAGACTGCTTTTCGTACAAGGTACGGGCACTATGAATTCAATGTAATGCCTTTTGGACTCACCAATGCTCCAGAAATATTCATGGATTTGATTAATAGAGTCTTCAGATATTACCATAAAAAATTTGTGTAAGTCTTTATAGATGATATTCGATTATACTCCAAAACCAAGGAGGATCATGAGGAGTATTTAAAAACTGTACTTGAGACTTTGTGCAAGGAGAATCTCTATGTAAAGTACATCAACTGTGAGTTCTGGTTTATGGTGGTCTCATTCTTGGGCCATATCATCACAAGCAATGGGATATCTTTGGACCCCTCCAAAACAGATGAAATTAAGGGATGGCCGAGGCCAACATCGGTAACGGATATACGTACCATCTTGGGGTTAGATGGAATTTATCGACGACTTGTGAGAAAATTATCACGATTTTCCAACCCACTTACGAAGCTAACTCGAAAGGGAGTAAAGTTTGCTTGGAGTGATGAATGCGAAAAAAAGCTTCAAGGAGTTGAAAAGGAGGCTTATCACTGCGCCCGTTCTCACTTTACACACGAGTGGGGAACTTTTTTTTTGTTTTTAATGATGCTTCAAATAATGTCATAGGATGTGTGATGATGCAAAATGATGAAGTTTAATCCTATGTCTCAAGGAAGTTGAAAATCCATGAGCAAAACTATCCAACGCATGATCTGGAGTTGTCGGCTGTGATCTTTGCCTCGAAAATCTGGAGGCATTATCTCTATGGAGATAAATGTGAGATATATAATGACCACAAGAGTCTTAAATATAAATTCACACAGAAGGAGATTAATATTTACCAGATAAGATGGATAGATCTCATCAATGATTATGACTGTTCAGTACATTACCACCTTGGGAAAGCGAAAAAGGTGGCAGATTCCCTAAGTATAAAGAACCCAACTATTCTATAAATTATGATAATTGAGAAGGATCAAATTTTCTTAGACTTGATGAAGATGGGAGTGGGAATCATAAATCAGGGAACATCATCATTCCATTCACAAATGATTGCTCAACCATCTTTTTTGTATAGGTTAAAGTTTGCTCAAAAGGATGATGTGGGAATTCAAGAAAAAGTGGAAGCTATCAAAAAAGGGAAATCCTCAGAGTTTAATGTTAATGAAGAAGGAATTGTGCGGTTTGGGAAAAGACAATGTGTTCCATCAAGTTTGGAGCGGAAGAAGGAACTTTTGGATGATGCACATAGTTGAAATTTCCTTATTCACCCAGGGAGCACAAAGATGTATCGAGATCTCCGAGAAAACTTTTGGTGGGATAATATGAAGAAAGAGATCGCTGAATATACATCAAAGTGCCCTGTGTGTCAGCAAGTGAAGGCAGAGAGGCAGAAGTTTAAGGGATGATGCAACCATTGCCCATACCAGAATGGAAATGGGAGGACATAACCATGGAATTTGTCACTGGACTTCCAAGGACATCCAAAGGCAACAATGCAATCTGGTTTGTTGTGGATCATCTTACAAAGACTGCACACTTCATTGCTATTCGGGAGGATTTCTCTTTGGATCAACTAGCACAGATATATATCAGGGATGTGGTAAGGATGCATGGAGTACCACTATATATTGTGTATGACCAATATCCAAGATTCACCTCTATGTTTTGGAAGAGTATTCAACATGCTATGAATACTAAACTGAACTTCAGTACGGCCTATCATCCTCAAACTGATGGCCAATCTAAGCGGACTATCCAAACATTTGAGGATATGTTGAGAGCGTGCTCAATGGACTTTAATGGAGTATGGGATCAACATCTTCCTCTATTTGAGTTCTCTTATAATAATAGTTTCCACTTGAGCATCCAAATGGAACCATATGAATCCCTGTATGGGAAAAGGTGCAGAACACTGGCATGTTGGGATGAGGTCAGTGAACGTAAGCTGTTTGGACAAGAAATGGTCGAAGAAATGGTGGAGAAGGTGAAAACCATTCAGAAGCATATCATGGTAGCCTAGAGTCAATAGAAGAGTTATGCAGATAACCTTCGATGAGACCTTGAGTTTAAGGTTGGAGACGTGGTGTTTCTACGCATATCTTCATGGAAGAAGGTCATGAGGTTTGGAAGGAAAGAGAAGTTAATCCAAGGTACATCGGCCCCTTTGAGATTCTTGATTGTGTCAGGGTTTTGGCCTATCGACTAGCACTTCCACCTGCCATGGCCATAGTACATGATGTATTTCATCTATCCCTCTTATGGAAGTACATACCAGACCCTTCACATGTACTCTCTTCCGATGTGGTACAATTGGAAGATGATATTTCTTATGAGCAGCAACCAGTGAAGATCTTAAACCATAGAGAAAAAGTTCTACAAAATAAGATAATGCCCCTCGTCAAGGAGTTGTGTAGAAACCACAATTTTGAAGAAGCGACTTGGGAATCGGAGGATATGATGAATCCAAGTTACCCACATTTGTTTTAGTGTGGGAAAAGGAAAATTTCGAGGGCGAAATTTCTTAAGGGGGAATATTGTAACGACCCAAAGATTCATTTATGGAAATCCCTCTTGATCTAATTAAATGTCTCTTTATGTTTATATAAAATGTCAACTTCTTTGGTTTTATGTAACGAATTTTGACCGTTGCTAATATAGCCATTGAACAGTGATCACATGATTAGAATAAATATAGGACTTTAACAAATCGAATTTTCTTAGACAAAGGAAGGGATGGTCTCATCCTGTAGAATTGCCCCATACGAAGCCCATTTTTTTGGAGCTCGGAAAAGAGGTGGAATCTTTGGGCTTCACCCTTGACCAAGCCCAAGATGAGCTTCATCATGTCAAGCTCGAACGTGACCGTCTACGGGAAATGTGAATGTTGATTGAGATTACCACTCGAGCGATGTTATCCGAGCCACCCCAAGAGTCTTTCACCATCGCACACCTTACCCTTAGGTCTTATGTGGCTATTTTAATGGGTTATGTAACAAATAAGTAGTACTATTTTTATGTACATTATTTTTGTATATAATAATGAATATAATTTCTAGTCATTTTTGATACATTGAAAATTGTTTTTAAAGTAATAATGGTGTTATTAGTTATTATTTAATTAAGAAATCTATTTTATTAAATTAAGGTATTTTTGAATTAAATAATATTTTAATTAAATAATAATAATATTATTAAATTATTTTTTTATTAAATATAAATGATCTTATAATTTTATTAATGCAATTAATATTTTTGTTAAGGTTTGAAATCCATTTCTGTCAAAACCCATGACTTTTTATAAATGTTGGTTTTTATTTTAAAATAGAAAATTAACATATTTAAAAATTATTTAAATAAATTAAATGTTATTTCATGAATCAGGATGTCGAAATTATCCAACGGTGAAGTTTTCATAATTTTCTGAGACAATCAAATTTTTGGGTAAAAATTAAATACCATTTAAATACATAATGTGTTTTATGACATCATAATGACCCAATAGTGATATAATAAAATACTATAATCTTTATTTTCGGCCAATATATGTTTTACCATTAAAATAATGTGATTTTGGGTTTGTTTGACATACTTTTCAAAGCATTAATGGACCCCTCAAGACATATTCAACACTTTGCCTTTTTAAATTAATTTGCATGGGAGTGTGACTCACCTCCACACAAGAAACCATATTATTTTAAGAAGTTCAGAATTTGGAATTATAAAATATTTTCTTTTCTCTTCCCTTTTCCAAAAACCATGGGCAAAAACCATGGGATGGTTTGTGGTTTGGATTAATTTAATATAAGGGGTCCCAAAACTAAATAATAAATAATTTCCTCACCTTTCCTATATAAACCCACCCAAGCTCCCACTTCCTCCTCACTCAAAGCCCTTGGAGTCTGTCCAACCTTTTCCCTACTCTCTATAGAATCCTCCCAAGGTTCCCCAATCTCCCAAGATTCCTCTCACAAGCCTCTCTCTAGCCTTTGGAAGCGCACTTCCAAGTAAGGGTTTTTCTTCCTTTCTAATTTTTTTCCAATTTTCATTAAGTTGTTTTGCATTTTAATTTCAATTATGTATGTTGGGGTATGTTTTTGCACCTCCCTCATACTGCCCTCTTTATGTTGGAATGACGGGAGACCCCTTTCTCTCTCATTAAATTCCTCCCATGTACACCCGTTACTATTCCGAAATTCCGAAAAGAACTTCTCTCTCTTCATTTACATTCAAGAAATAATTTTGTATCATGAATCTAAATTCCATTAAAATTGTTGGGACATATATATATATGAACTCCTTACTGTCCATTACATGTAAATATGATGAGGAACCCCTTTCTCTTACATCAACCTTTTTTTATGAATTCTTACGTCACGTCATTACACTGCGGAAATCGCACCGATTTTCTAAGCCAATGCCATTGTGTATTGAATACCATGCCCATTTATCCATCAAGGGTATTCACATTTATGCACATTTACTTATTGATTATAAATTTTCATGTATGAATTCTGCATTCCTTTATCATGGAATAAATGATTATGTTTAATGGATCAGTGTTTTATGATCCATGTGACACACTTATACATGAAATGAAATGTTTAAGAAGTGTGCGCCCTTATAGCGGTCCAATGCATTGGGTAAATTATTGTATCATGATACGTCATGTGCAATGAGTGTTGACTCATGCTAATTCATGTGAAACGAGGGTTTACTCGTGCTTTATGTTCAATGAGTATTTACTCATGCTCTATGTGCAATGAGCCTTGACTCATGCTAATTCCATGTTAAGTGTTGTTTCCAAATTTCCATGTTATGATTATCATGCTTTATCACGCCTTTATATTCCTGTTTCTTTTATGCTCTATTTATAAGCCTATTGTCTAACATGTATTTTACTCCTCATGTTATTCCATCTGTACTCCCTTATTGGGCTTTATAGCTCATTCTTTTCTTATGCATGTCCTCAGGTTATCCAATGCAATGCTAAGTACGAGGGAATGCAGTGGTCATGTAAAGGATGTTTTCAACAAAGATGTTTTATTTCATGTTTCAAGTTTTTATGTAATGATCCTAAGACCCAAATACACTAAACCGCTCCATCTTCTTATTGTATCAAGTGAATTTTTATGTAATAAATCATGTTTAAGTTTCTAATAAAAGCAGGGTTGTCATAGGATTCCCTTGCGTAAGACCCAACACAAGCCATTGTAAGGAACCTTATGACTAAAAGACCTATCTACATGACTTTAAACTGTAGTAAATTCTATATGAAAAATATAGGATGCCTCTTACTCCAAATAAAAAATGCATTATGCCTCAAGAATAAGATTCCAATAGTCTTATCTGCATGACTAAAAAATATAATATACCCTATATGACAAATATTGGATGCCTCTTACTCTAAATAAGACATGCCTTATGCTTCAAGCATAAGATTCCAGTAGTCATATCTACAAGTCTATTTACTACAGTATACCATATTTGAAAAATATAGGATTCCTTTTGTCCCAAACAAGATATTCCTTATGCCCCATGCATAAGATGCCAATAGTTCTCACTACATCACTATAAACAACAGTACACCCAATAATTCAATTAGAGGCTGCCTCTTCTTCCAAACAAAATATTCCTTATGTGCCAATAATAATATGCCAAGAGTCTTCTCTACAAGACTATAAACTATCGTACACCCTATGTTCCAAATATAGGATGCCTCTTTCTCCAAACAAGAGATGCCTTATGCACCAATAATAAGATGCCAATTGTACTCTCTACATGACTATAAACTGTAGAAAGCACTATGTGCCAACATAGGATGCCTCTTGCTCCAAATGAGAGATGCCTTATCTGCCAAGCATTATATGCCAATAGTCTTCACTAAGTGACTATAAAATATAGTACAACCAATCATTCAATAATAGGATGCCTATAGTTCCAAATAATAAATGCCTTATACTCCAAGCATAAGATTCCAAGAGTGAAATCTACATGACTATAAATTGTAGTACACCCTACATGAAAAACATATGATGAATCTTACTCCAAAAAAAAAAGATTCCTTATGATCCAGGAAAATGATGCAAATTGTCTTTACTACACGAGTTTACACTGTAGTTGGCCCTGTCACTCAATAACAGGAGTCTTCTTGTTACATATAAGATATGTATTGTGTAACAAGAATAAGATACCTTATTCCATGATTACAGTGGCATTATTTCTAGAGAATTGGAAACCACTCTATCATTCCATCACTCCACCTCATTCTTCATGGGTCCTTCATTCGATTTTTCATCAACTTTCATATCGAAAGGGACCCCCTAATGGCCTGGTCCCATGACCCATCGGCTCACCAAATATTTTGGGCAAATGATTCTGAAGACTTTGGATGACACTTGGTGTCAGGTCATTTGATTCAAACATGGTCAACTTTCAAACCTCATTTTTGGTCACTATTTCAAGATAACATTATACAAATGTTGTGTTCCGAAAATGGTCAACAATTATCCTCTATCGTCATGCCACCCTCACCACATTCTAAATGATGGTCTTGTGATTCACAATTTTTATCTTCATTTATACAGACTGATTCCAACACCCATTTAATTTATCTCACTTGTGCACTATGTCATATGTTTAGGCCCCAATTATATGCCTAAACCCACCAATGTTTTGGGATTCCCCCATGGCCAGACATGGGGAAGACATTACAGGAAGCTTCCATGTGTAAGCCCCATCCACTACCACACCTTGGAAACTCCCAGCTAGCTTCCATGTGTAAGCCCCATCTACCGTTTCCACAATTTATAGGTATCCAAGCAGCTTCCATGCATAAGCCCCATTCACCATTTCCACTTCGTAGTGGCACCTGGGCAGCTTCCACGAGTAACCCCCATTCACCGTTGTTGATCCTTAGCATCACCCAGATAGCATCCATGCATAAGACCTATTCACCATTTCTTCTCTTTAGCGGCACCTGGGAAGCATCCAGTCATAAGTCCCATCCCTCGTGGGCACTGTATAGTTTCACATGTGTACCTTCCATGCGTAAGCCCCATTCTAAGTTGCCACTCCTTAGCGGCCCCCTAGAAGCATCCATGCATTATCCCCATCCACTGTCACATCTTGGTGGCCCACATGGAGGTTCCATTCATAGGCCCCATACATTTCTTCTCCTTAGCGGCACACAGGTAGCTTCCATGCATAAACATCATGCCTTTCCGCTCCCTAGAAACCCTTGGGATGCATCCATTCATAGTCCATATACACCGTTTCTACAAAATTGCAGCACGTGGACCACTTCCATGTGTAATCCCCATATTCTATTTTCTCTCTTTAGTGGATCCCGAGAAGATCCCATGCGTAAGACCCATTCACCATTGTGGATCTACAGCGGCACCTTGGAAGAATCAATTCATAAGTCTCATTCACCATTTCTGCTCCATGGCAACACCCAGGTAGCTCTATTGCTTAATCCACATCCATCGTTGTCTCTCCATAGCAGCACCCAATAAGAATCCTTGCATAAGCCCCATCCATATTTTCCTCTGCCAAGAGGTACCATAACAAATTCCATATGTACACCCCATTCACAACCTTTCGTGCCCACACCATTCCACCACGATCCTCAGGTCTTTGTCGCCTCTTGTTTCTCACACTGAGCATGACTCATGTGGCCATAGAGTAAGAATTGAACATGGAATCCTTCTTGGGACGCCTTATCAATTAAGCCCCAAACACACCTGAAATACATGGATATTGATCAATGCAATGGAAATGTACTTTGGAAGCCTCTATGAGGTTCAAGCATAATGACTACTATTCCCAACCCCTTCATGTTGGTTCAACAAACCATTAATAACTATGTTTACATTGATCCTTTCAAAGGCAAGGTACATAATAATCATCCTTGATGTTCATTCCCAACACCCATCTGTCCCGATGACATCACGTTGGTCCACCCTCACCCTTCATGATGTTAAAATGTACACCACTTTTCATCATGAAAGACATTAAACAATACCCATTCGATCTACATGGACTTTAATCCATTCCAAGGCTTGATACGTATAAAGCCTTCTAGAGGTTCAACTCCAACCAGCAGTATACTATTGGAACCCTATTTAGTGGTAAGAAATTATCAAACCTAACCAATAATAACCATTGTTTTCCCCATCAAGTGGTAATCCATTATAACCCTATTCAGCGGTAAACTGTTGTCAACCCTAATCAAAGGTAATCCATTGTGTTCTCCAACCAGTGGTAATCCATTGGAACCCTATTCAGTGGGAAGCCATTTTAAACCCTATCCAATGATAGGAAATTGTGTTCCCTAACCATTGGATAGCCGTTGGAACCCCATTTATTGGTAATCCATTTTCAACCCTAACGGAAGGTAAGTCCCCGTCTTCCCCAACCAGTGGTAAGCCGTTGGAACCCAATTCAGAAGTAAGTTTTTGTCAACCATAACCGACAGTAAGCCATTATATCCCCATCTAGTGGAAATCCATAGTAGTTCACAATAAATAGCAATTTTTTGTAGTCCCATTTGTTGGAACCCACATCTATGTTATTCCCCTTGTGTCAGACCGAACTGAGCTGCTAACCACAGGTAATCCCTAGTATACCATCGGGTTGTTGTCCTATGTGCACACCCTAATCCTATACCCCAACCTAAACTATGTGGACTTTTATTCCCTTCCATGGGGATATGTATTAAGCCACCTTGAAGTTCAAAACCATCACTCATGTCTCTTCATGGTCTCTCCCTAGAGCATACGTGTTTCGAGAAGGTCATGCCCCAACCCAGAGGTTCCACTTCCTCCAGATCCCATCCATGCATCCATTCTCACAGTCCACCTCCTTAGGTGTCCCATCGTCCCACCTCTTTAAATACGCAGAATTTGATTACCAGCCACGAGGATATGTAGGAAGCCTCTCTGAGGGACAAAATAATCACTACATTCACCTACATGATGGTTCCATCTCATTCCCCCATAGCTTCATTTAACTCTCCATCATCCATTTTGATTCTTACCCAGGCCTCTACATCCCAGTGAGATCATTCCATTCATCCTAGCACCACTCCTTGGGGCACCCAGGTAGCTAACCATGAATAAGCCCCACAAAATCCACAATCATTCAACCAAGAGTGTCCCTATTGTGATGGGATGTTATCCATGCGTAATCCCTAAAATGTATTCGGTTTATTTTCCTTTGTGTACACCATGATGCATCACCCCTTATAACTACATGGGTTTTGATCCATATAGTCTACATAGGGTATAAATAAATCCTCTATTAGGTTCTATCCCATCCAATGGTAAACCATGGTGTCCCCATTTCTAGTGTGCACCTCCCCTGATTTTCCCTCATTGGTGTCTAGATCATCTTTCACGGTGTGATATCTTCCCTCAATGGGACACTCCAACTTGGATCTATTCTCATTGGGTGTTCTGATCCATTCATATGTTAAAAATTTTTGGTGTCCCCTCCTAGGGAAGTACCAATATGATCCATTTCTATGGGATGTTTTGATAACTCTCATTCCATCTCTGCAATAGATTAAAATTGTCACGTATCTTGTGTTAATCATGATATTCCTGAGGAAAACCTAGAAATACATTCCTTTGGGGTAACCATCTCCACAAGATGTTAATCTCATGACATACCCCATATAAAACATGGGATGCTATGAATAACATCATAGACATGCCTCCATCATAAGATACCCCACATCCGACATGGGATGCCTCAGGTTCTACACCCTTGAGATATCTTCTTACGAGGAATAATACATGTTCCCTATTGTCCACACATCCAGAAATTCCATGAAATTTCTGATGCTGTCATCTACTCTGAATAAAGGTTTCTAACATGTCAAGACCCCTTGAAATGTCCTGACAGAAATAGTGTAATTAATTGGAATCCTAAAAGATATGGCACCAGGAATGAGATTCACAAAAAACTACTTAAATCTATGAAGGATACTAAGACTATGTAGCATGTTCAGATGAGGAATCCACAAAAGGAGAGTCTGAAATCCCATCACCCCATTTCGATCAAAGAGTAAACGTTGCTTAATAAGAAATAGACCCCACTCACCTTTGGAAAGTGGGAATATGGGGCAACAATCAGCACGTCCTCTACAGACGGATGTGCACGCTAGCAAAATCATCTGAAACATATATCAAACATTACCTAACCAATATACTATATTTTTTATAGGACCACTATATGTTTCTAATCTAGACACTATAGGCCCTTGAAGCATTATTTCATGGATAAACTAATGATATTCACCACATTAAGATTATTAGGTCACCTACAATGATGCATTAAATATTTTATGCCTCCATATAGTGGTATGTGCTCATCTATACATAGAGAATTTTATCACAGTTATATTCTTTAATAACCATGGTATTATATTCATACACATTAAGAATGAAGAAACTTCACATAGTGGAAAATTATATAATGGAAAATAATGTTGGACTTATTAATGTTATAGGTATGTTTAATATGGATTCATCTTTAGTGTTTGATTTATTTGATTATAGTACCAATCAAAAAAATTGTTAACTTAAATATGGACATATTGAACTTTAATACTTTTCTCATGCCTTATGGGATGGAATTGCTATGTATATCAGTTCAATGAATGATCAGAGTCTCTAATTCAATTTGTAAATTACATATATAATGTAAATAAATTACTTCTAGTGCATTATAGTTTTTAATGTGAATCCTCAAAATGCTATTCTTAGGGTAGACTAGATAATTACTCAAAATCATGAATTTGTTTTTATATTCTATGGTAAACTTTACAACCCCTGATGTATAAGGTAGTTTTTTTGGAGAATTGGACCTGAGATCAAGACATGGTGGATCTACTCTTCTTGGATAAGGTTCAATGATATCCCTTAAACATTGAAAATATATTATGAATCAATGGATGAAGACCTTATATATTTTACTATTATGTTTCTATATGTTTTTATAATACTTATAACCCAAACATATCATATGTAGGTAGAATTTTTTATCCACATCATTCCGAGTACATGGATTAAATCTATTATTTATTTCTATATAGAAGTAATTCAATTGAATATGAAAAATTTTCAGTTGTTTGGTTTGATGTTAAGTGGATTCATTTACCATTGGGTTTTTCCTTTGGATTCACATTTTTTTTACACGAAGGATGACAAAACCAATAGATTTTTTTTATTGTTTACTGAGAGCTCAATCGGGATACAATCATGAACAAGAATCAATTACCTGAATTTAAAAATTGTCATGATTAGTTGAATGTGTATAATTGGTCCTCCATAATTTATCATTGATATTCTCATAAAGAGTTTCGGAACAAGGATTCTAATATCAATAAGACTGTATTTATAACTGGGTATGGAAACTATGAATACCTTTTTATTCTAGTTAGTTGGAAAAATTCTACTACTATGTTTTTAAAATAGATGAAAATGATTTTCCACTAGTACTATGATTCTTTCCATATGGTGTATGTGGATAAAAATCTAGTTTCATAAAAAATGGAGGAGTATCATATGAATCATTGGGATTAATTTTTTGATATATTAATGAATCGCCACAGAGATAAAAATCTGTTAAATTGAAAATTCTAAACTTCAGTGGAGATGTTCATAGGTAAAATGGTCTCAGAACATGGTATCTAAATTTATCTTGAATCAAAAGAAAATCATGTATTGTGATTAACTAAGGAATGTCATTATGATTTAGAAATTTATGGGCTTGGTATATAATTTTCATATATTCATTGATGACTTTTCTATGTTGTATTATCCAAGGACTTCTCTCTCTTAACATGGAATGACATAAATATGCAATTTTATATTTCTAACATTTATGGATTAATTGAGTCATAATTTTAATTCATCACTAGTGTTAAGTATTCATAAGGATGACAATGGATAGGATGTCTTTTTGATGAAACATTCAAATCTAGTTTGGGGCGAGTTTTCATGGATTATGGTTCTTTTTCACGATAACCACATGATAAGAACTATCCCACACATGATCTAAAATTTTTATCAATGATTGAATCTCTTAATATTTGGAATTATAACATTTTAATAAATGTTTTTGTTGATTTCTCTACTAAAAAAATATTGAGTTATATATTACATCAAAAAGACTTGAATCGTCATCATAGGTGATGGGTGGAGTACTTGCAATGGTTGAAATTAATATTTCTTACACTGCTTGAAAATGAAATGTATTTTTCGATTCGTTCACTGAGAAACTACAATAACAATCCAAGATATAATAATTATAATAATATAATATCATCACTTTATATTCATGCATGAACTTCTTAGTTTTAGAGGATGCAATTGAGGTTTTGTTTTTCATTTATTAAGTTAAAATATGGTCTTATTGAGATGCATATAAAATAGTATCATCTTGTTGATCTTTTACAAGGACAAGGGGACTGATAAAATAGTAGGAATACTATGGATGAATGATATCTATCATTAAAGGGTTATATTTTATTTTACAATCATTATATCATTGTATCTTTTTTGGGGAATTATATTTTAGGGGATTGTTTCCATTCCTAGGGAGAATTAGACCCTTGTAAGATTAACATGTTTTGGGATATAAGGCATCTATTATAGTGTCTAGGAGTGAATGGTGAATCATAGATTTTTTTATCATTGTTATTCATATCAATAGGTCAGGGATAAGAATCTGAATCCTTTGTGTTTTCTTCATTCGTTTCATATTCCCAATTCATAATGGGGTGAGATGTTAATGAAATTTTTGTTGGATGGTTGAATAATCATTAGGAATGAATATTATTTTGGTAGTTATTGATAGAATTGATAAATTTCATCACTTTGTACCCACTCTTCATATGAACAATGTTATGGAATTGAAAATATATATGTAAAAGAGATCATTCAATTGCATCAGGTTCTATCTTCCATTAATTATAATAGTAATCCCTGGATCACATCATATACATAATGATCTGTCAAGGAGGTTACAGAATCATTGTTTAGGTTTATCATGGTGTATCATCATTGGAATTATAGTTTTATTTAAATATTAATAAATATAATAGAGTAAATGATTTTGGAAAATGTTTGTAACTGTTTAAGAACGTGAGATTACTATATTCTTCTATATAAAAATTAAAATATATCCATTAAAATGGAACAATTTTAGGCCATATATAGAGAGACTTCTAAATATACAAATATTTGTTAGTATATTGGGGAATAATACCATGTGGGATCTAGTTTAGTCCCAGAGATGAAATTGAAAACATAATTTGTTAAACAATGGTTTTTGATGATGCATAAAATATATAAGTCTAATGTTGATCAACATTTATTCCCTTTCAAATTATTCTTTATAAACTATGTTATGTTCATATATTATAATCTTTTTGGATAACTATGTCTTGTAAAATATGGGAAATCGAAAAAGATATTCATTAGAAAATTTCAAATTGTTGAGTTAATTGGTAAGGTGTCTTACTATTTGGATTTTCCAATGATGAATTGGATTTTGCATGTATTATTTTTGGATATTATATAGATTATTTTCAATTACACTCACTGAGATTGAATATTATTCCAATGGATGATATTTCATGAAATTTTTTTTAATATTTGTAATATATTTAATATCATGCATGTGCAGTTTTCATTAAAAAAGAAGAATTACTTATAAACAGGTTGTTAAATTAGAAATCAGATGGAATAATTGAGTTTATAATATAAAAATTACCCTATGTGTGACATAATAATGGTTGGCATGGGTCATTTGAGGAAAAGCCGTTGCATGTGTGGAAATGGATAAAATAATTATATAATCATTTTTATTTATTTTCCTTATACACAATGACTAACGTGTCCTTAAATTGACTGCTATGTTGGAAATCTAATGGTTATCCTTATAACCGTGGAGCTATAAGATATCTGTTGCGGAGTTCTATGGAGATATCTCTCATTAAAATGATGACTAGATCAGTGATCGATATCAAATCAAAATGCAATTGAAGGACGCCACCAATGACATAGATGCTAAATAGATCTTCATCAATGATTGATTTTAATCGAGGTCAGATTTTTGTTTGATTTGATTTGTTCTCCATTCATATTTTTAACAGGTATCATGATTCAATTTACTTTTGGATTAATTCATGGATCGATCATCTAGTGGAATGGGTTTACTTTTGGGGTTTTTTATGATAATTTATTTGTGATTTATTGTTTCTTCATTTTTATTCCAACAACCATGGACTGAGGCCAACAAAAACACTGTCCAAGATTAATTTCTTGTGTTTTTGGTTGTTTATTTATCCCATGATTCATCATTCATTAGGTATTATTTTCCTATAGTTTGATAAATAATGATGAATTTATCATTTCATTCCGATTTAGTTGGTAAATAATATTAAATACTATATTTGTATTTAACATGATAGGATTGTGGTTCAATGATGGGAGTGGTGATGGATATTTTATTTTTGGATACAAAATTTCAACTTCTACAATGCACAATAATGAATGATGAATGAGACATGTATTTTTAAAAATTGAAGGGCCATATATTTCTGTTTTGATATGGAATGGGTTTTGAGGACTTGAATCGTGATTTTTGTGAAATAATTTTTTTGGATAAATGGTTAGTTTAATGGATGTAAATGTAAATTATATACATGGACTTCTAGGAAAAAACTAAATACATGGTGTGTAAGCTAGAGACTCATGCCATTTGGACCCCTCTCAGTAGCGACTATGGTTTTAATTAAGAGGTGAGTATCAAAGGTTGTGTGACAATATCACATGGAATGTGGCCTATCTACTATGACTCACTGTGTACATTGATGTGTACAATAACACAGTTTTTAGTACACGGGTTTGAGAACATCATGTAATCTCATAAATTGACATATACAGGAATATTATATAGGCAAAGCTATGTATTGGATAATAGGTAGAGTACACTTGTAGTCGAAACAATGTGTACTCCCCTACATGGGCATGGCCTAGATGAGTACATGTCTATGCTATCTAATGGAACATGGATAGAGTAAATTGGAAATGTACACATAGTTTATTTCTACAGGGGTATAGATATGGGGTGAGACACATGGTGTTTACAAAAACTAGAGCAGGGGTCAATAGACTTGGCATGTAACCTGAATACATGATATATACTCCTTACCTATTGGATCATAGTACTTTTCTTCTATATGTTGCACGATATTCATTAGGGTGTGTTCATATTATCCTTTTTCTTAGGGGGAATCATGTAATTTTCTCGTACACATAAGATAGTGATCCCTACAGAAGGTCATCATGGATATAGTCATTGGAATCCTTTAGTGATGCCAAATACGTGATCCTCTATTCCTCTTCTTCCCCAAGGTGCATTTCTTGGTATCATCATATCCAACACTATGTAGGTTTTAATCCTATATATAGTGGTTTAATGTAGATTGAGTTGTCAGTATAACCTCATTTCCTTGTCTGTTATCCCCATATATGTATCATATCTCATCAGACGATCAGTGTGTACATCATATGATGAGACTCAAGGAGGAGTTCCTATTAGAAGGAAATAATTAGTGTTATTAAACTCAAGATTGTGTTCTCAAGGATGATTGATTTTCATATCCCTCCTGTGAATCCTAGGATAGCATAATATTTTGGTGTATTACTATTAGATTGTCTGTCTTTGTTGAGTATATGTAGACATTCTTAATAGATGTGTTGTACAAATATAGCACTGTAGAGATGAATGTATTTCCTTGTAGTATGATTTGTTGTTTTGGTTATTCCTACTGTGTATTGTTAATCTCACCTCTACATGGGGTTTTCCCACATGTGTCAGGTTTTTTGTAGATTATCTAATTTTTTACAACGTTTTTGATGGACTAGAACTAGAAAATTCCTAGTATTACCAGACATACATGGGTTTTTTCGGATGTTATAATAAAATCAATCAATTTTTTTATTTTTAGGTTGGAATATTTTTCATTCTCTTGGTTGTGGGATTTTATTCACATTTTTTTACTTTACATTACTTCATTTTGTACTCTGGTTGTGATATTTAGATGTATACATGCATGGTTGTTCAGTTGTTTTTATATTTCATAATTGTATAGTATTTGAGATGTGTTTGTGTGTATGTGAACTTTTTTTAATACCTCTTATGTTAGTGATATTCCTACTCTGCAGTAGACCTCATCTGATGGCCTAATTGAGATGGTCTTTGGAAATCACAACATGGGCTTCATTGGTACTGGTTGTGAAAGTGTGGTATCAAAGGATTTAGTTATACCATAAGACTGAGAGTTTCTAATATTGTTTTATGTAAAGAGTGGTTTGTTTTTCAAGTTCATATTTCAGTATACGAATGATAATGTTAGTGAGTTGGCTGATGTATCCATACACCATGACTCTGATGACCTTTTTTTACATAGTACATCAAAAATTGTTTATAGTGAAGAAAATGGTACATGTATTATAAAGGAATGGGTTGTTTTTTCTATTTACATAATGATCCATCTTCCATATATACTCCTTGAATATGGTATATCGTGTTTTTTTCAACATTCCTTCATGATATATTCCATCAATGATTTATCATAATTATCATGTGGATGGTCCCCTCAGTAATGAGGTGTCAATAAGGGGACCAGTTCCTGATATGTAACCTCTATGTAGTAGACTTTCCATACCACCACCTGTAGAGTGGAGGATGGTAGCCATAATACTATTGGATGAGGTGTACAGGTTGTGAAAAATTAAAAAGTTTCAGTGATAGAGACCCCTCATGTTCCAATGAAAGACTGATCCATAGGTGGATGACAAATGTATTGAGGCAGTGGCCATAGTTTTCAACCTTGTTAGGACACCAATAGATCAGGTGGTGGTACTGGAGGCAATCCTTCTTCATGGCTCAACAAGATGAATATGGGAATTAGTGACCCTATATTATAACGATGCAACTCTAGTGTGTTCATAGTTTTAGTGTATTTTCATTATGAAGTTATCACAATCTATGCTAAGGGATGTATACATCCCAAAGATTCTTTAGAACTAGTAGGGAAACACATCTATATTATAGTATTCATGGAGTTTTATGAACCACTCCAGGTACTCGATTGATATGGTCATGAATTGTTATTTAGGGTTCATACATTCAATTGAGTTATGTGTAGAGACATAAAATACATTTTTATTACTTTATGTATTCATAACTATGTTGGTGTACTAGAATGATCTTTTTTGGTTGACAGTCACTTGGTTGACCGGATATAACCATTGGTTGATGGTAGCAGGCATATAAGAGAAGATACCTCAACAAAAATGAGCCAACATCAGTCTTAGGGACTTGAAAATGCAAGAAATTTTTGGATGAGGTACTTTATAAGAGGGTTTGAAGTTCATGTCTCACATGGTTAATCCTTTCATCCCAGAGAGAGGCATATCTACTCATGTGATGGTAGGGAATATCACATCTGATATTTTCCAACCCATCATTATACTGAAATAGATAACAGAACCTAGAAATTGAGGTTAAGACATTGGTATTATTAAATATTTGTATAGGTTTGTATACATGGTAGTGTATTTGGGAGAGAAGTAGGGTGTCATAGATGCTTTAACATGTTACCTCCACCACCACAAGTGGTCCATGTTGGGATTATGCAGCTCGAGGAACTGGGTGGGTATAACTGCATGTGGTCAAACCATATGACCCATATAATCTAGGAATGATTTTAAGTATGAATTTTATCTTTTATTAATTAAATTAAATAATGATACACAGATGTTTTGGTCATTATTCTCTCTCCAAATTCCACGTATATGAATAATTTTTTCTAATTCAGTTGTTAGCATGACCATTACATTTTGAGAATCCTATTAGGGAAGACTCAATGTTAACCCAATTGTTCTAGTAGTGTATCATGAATATTAGTGGAAATAGTTTCTTTTGGTTTATCATTTCATATGTAATGAGGACTTATGACATCAACATTAATGTGGACCATTTATCCATAGTTTATACCCATATTTACTTTTTTTGGGTGAGGATATGGTGTGTTCACTATGAAGGAAAGAGGTTCTTGTTTGATTGTGAAAAGGAAATCTCGGTAGTTCATAACAAACTCATGCATAGGAGGATGTATCTTATTACTCTTCAAATGGATAGACTAATCCTCGGTGCAATAGATGTAATGATATCCATGTTTCCTGTAGAGGGGTGAAGTTGGAGGATATCTTCCTTGAGGATTTCCGAGGGTTTTTTCCCTGAGAGATAGAATTATTTACTAATGAACACTTTATGAGGAAACTAATAAAAACACCCAAATATCACATTGATCCCATAGAGAATTAAAAGATGAGGGAGCACATGGAGTACTTATATGAATGTATATGTAAGACCCAATGTTTCACCCTCAAATCCTTGGTGTTATTAACCAAGAAGGAAGATGAGAGAATTAGGCTGTGTGTGCACTATCCATTCTTGAATCAGGTGATCG
This sequence comes from Viscum album, assembly GCA_963277665.1. Taxonomy (NCBI): domain Eukaryota; kingdom Viridiplantae; phylum Streptophyta; class Magnoliopsida; order Santalales; family Viscaceae; genus Viscum; species Viscum album. The sequence goes on along the minus strand of OY728119.1, from coordinate 1,724,566,722 downwards.
TGAAAATTAAGCATCCACTACTAATGATCGATAACATCCTTGAAATGTTTATAGGGGAAACCTGATTGATGAATGTTGAACTCTGAGAATACTATCAGCAGCTCCAAGTATGCTTTTAGGATACCCCGAATATAGAATTTAAATTATTCTACAGTCACTAGGATTACTTGGTGGTGCACTTTGGTTTGATGAATTCCCCAACAGTGTTTATGGGACTCCTGAACTAGTTATTTATTATATTCATAGACTGTTCATGTAGACTTTATCAATGATATCATTGAATAATTGGAATACTTGGAGGAGCACACAATACACCTGATGATGGTCCTAGATGTACTCAAATAACACTATCTTTACATTATGTTTTTGAATTTCTCGTTATCAATTAATGAGTTCTTATTTTAATGAAATATTAAATTAGTAGATGGTGTGGCATCAGACCAAAGAATGTTCGAGGTAGTGTTATATTGGGTGCCACCCAAGAGAATAGTGGATCTATAGAGGTTTCTAGGGATGATAGCATATTTCTAGAGATTCATACCATATTTTTCCAATATATCTGCACTGATGAAATCATTGACTCGAAATGATAAAATCTCATGTGAATAGAGATATTCATACATGCCTTTTTCCTTTGGAGGTAGAGTTTGATGAGCACTCCAATGATTATATTTCTAGAGGAGGGTGTATAGTATATAGTGTTCTGTGATTCAAATGGAACCGAGCATTACTGTGTCCCAATGGAGAGTCGAGAATTTATATATTATGGTTCATTTTAGTTTATATAACATCAGAAGAACTATATAACATACGATCCAATGTTATTAGTGGTAGTAATCATAATAATGTTGTGGAGACACAACCTATTGGAAGAGTGGTTTATCATCTCCTCATAACATAAGAGTCTAAAGTATTTCTTCTCTCAGAAGGATCATAACATAGGAAAAAGGATATGGCTCGAGTTCCACTAGGATTATGACATTGAAATTATATATATTAATTATAAGGGGAATTTTTTAGTAGATGTTATTAGTGAGATATATTTTTCATAGTTTCTGAATGAGGCATTGGATTAGATGGAACCATGGCCATTATCCATTGTTAATAGAGATGGAGTAGATTATCATCAATATGTGATTTCCACCCCTCTCCTTTTGTAGTTATGTAGGTAAGAGAGGCATGGGTACATCAAAAATTAGACCCTATGTTTTCATATATACAATGGATGTTCTCTTGATGGATTTTATAAATGTGGGGGGACAAATTTTTTATCAAGATGATGAATTATGGTACTGGTGATATTGTGGGAGAAGGTTTTGAGAGATATCCATACATCTTCTGTGGAGGTACATTTAGCTATGGAAAATATATACCTGGACCTCTAATGTCACATTTCATGTCTATGAATTAATATGGTAGTTTCATATATTTTTTTCTGGATTCCTTACTGAATTATAAATTGAATGATGAGAACCATGTTCCAGTAGGTGTTACTCAACCCCTTGTGTTCCAAGAGTGGATGTGGGAAGGGATATCCATGGACTTCATGGTTTTCTTATAACAAACATACATGGGTCGTTATTCCTTCTGGGTGATTATAGGCTAATCTCACTATGTAATCTCACTTATTAAATATTTGGGAGTAGATTTAGTAGTTATATTCGGATGCCATTACTTATTGATGATATTTAGACTTCATGGAGTTCCAACGATTATCGTTTCTAAATGTGATGCTCAATTAACAACTTGGTTTTGGATGGAATAACAAGAGTTATTTGGGTCATAGTTATGATTTAGCATAGAATTTCACCCCCCCCCAAGATGACGGCTAGATAGAGTGGACCATCTAGGTTCTGGAGGCATCCATTGATCTTGCACATAGAACTTTGGCTATATTTGGGAGGATCAAAAACCACTAGTGGAGTTTACGGACAACAAAATAGACCATTCCACCATCAGTATGGAACCATTTAAGGCATAGTGTGGCTGACCCTATAGGTCTTCACTAAGCTGGACAGAATTAAGAAACTGAAAACTCATAGGCCAAGGCCTGGTGTGAGCAACTACCGAGAAATTAATTATCTTCCAAGAGAAGAAGAAGATTGCATAGAGTTATCATAATTATTATGTGGAAAAATTACAGAGGGATTTGGAGTTTATGGAGGGTGACCATTTGTTATTATGGTATTCACCTTAATGTGGATTAAATATATTTGTATGGGGTAGAAGTTTTTCTCTTAGATTCATTTTCCCTTTATAGGTAGAAGGCATAGTTGGTGTAGCAGGGTACAACATAACTCTACCTCTGAAATTAGACTAGTTACATTATTTCATCCACTGGTCCTAGTTGATGATGTATGTGCAAGAATCATCATACGTTATTTATTGGGGTGATTTAGACATCAATAGTTCAACTACCTTTTTAAACTATCTAGTATAAATTGAGAATTAATATAAGAGGATTATTCATAGGAGATATATTATTTTAGTGTGTTTCCAGTGGAAGTACATGAATCATTTAGAGATCATATGGAATTGGGAGCCACATATACATGATTACTACCAACATCACATTATATTTCCCTTTTTTTGATAATTAGGATGAAAATAACCATGTTGAAGATAATGTAATGAAATTATTTACCCACATAATATTTTTCGGTTATAGTATGGATTTTTTATGAACATTTTCTATGAAAATGATAGATTCTAAGGCCCAGTGTTCCCAAAATAATGTTTTGAAATATGTTAAATATATTAAATGTAACACACACATAGATCCTCAAACAACATGTTATAGCATATAAATGGGGGCTTACATCATAAATCATAAGGCACCATTGAGTTCATAATGTGGGTTTTACCCTAAAAATGACATGAACTTGGTCGGTGAGGATTGTTTTTGGAAATTTAATAAATGTTGTGAGAATGGATAAAATAGTGAGGTAAATTAATTTATTTATGTTTTTATGAATTTAAAAACATGTCATTAATTAATCTATTAGGTTGTAAATACAAAGATTAGTCCCATAACTAAATATCCATTAAGGATTTATTGGAGTGAGTATTGGAGGATCTCTTTATGAGGAATGGGAATCAGATTGTGGATCGATTATTAATGTGCAACAGAATAAAAGGATATAATAAGGACAATGGTGTTTTATCACACTTCATCAATGATATATCTAAATCATGGTAGAATTTGTTTTGTTCAATTATTTCCCAATTATTAGTTTCTACATAAAACACCAATCAAATGACTAAAAGATTTATTTTCAGATCAGAAATATTATGAGGTAGGTTTATTTGTGGGTTTTTTGGGACAATTTAATTTCAATTTATTGATTCATCATTATTATTATAAAAGTGATAGATTAATTCACACACATTCATTGGAAATGTCATTTTCATCATTTTTTTGGTTGTATATTTCTCCCTCAATTATTCATTCATCATAGGAATTTTTTTTGTCCCGTTGTTTGACACATCCAGATGAATACATCATTTGACACACGTTTCATATTGCAATGATCCAAATCATAGATCTAGGATTGGTATGAAGTGATTGTGGGGAAACTATGGTATCATAGATGGATCAAAAAAATTTGATACCTAATTTTGTTTTCATCGACATGCAATGATGAATGGAAAATGAGGATTATTTCAGAATGAATTAAAAGGAAGAATCTTATTTACTATTAAGGAGAATATTTATTGGGCCTTGAATCATTATTGTCGATAATTTTTGACACTAAAAAAATGGTTGGTTGAAATGATAGAAATAAGGATTCCATATTTTGAAATCTATGAAAAAACTTAACACACTATTTGTAACCCATTGCCACATTCTGTGTGGGCCCTGCTCTGTTTCATCTAAGGTTTTATAAAAGATGTTTCACAAAGTGATTGAAATTTTCACACAATAGGTGACCTCTCCCTAGTTACATGGTGTGTTCCATTATGGGTACACATAAAATTCATTGAGTACACACATTGGATATCACCATGAACTACCGTAAACTCACACAACCCGGATGACTACACATTCTAATTCATGTACTGGGACCTAATTAGATTGTTCAAGAGGCTAAAATAGAATTTAATCCACTGAATGGACATGTTTGAGATGAGTACATGGGATTAGAAATGTACTGGAACATGGGTAGAGTACACTCTTAGCTGACACGTCATGTACTTCTACGTGGATGCAGACATGCGATGGGACAAGGGCTATTTACATGGTCCTGAACAAGGTTCATGGTACATAGTGTGTGACCCTACTATATATCAAATACTTCTTAGATGTTTCTATGGATCCCTTTTTCTCTATATCATGGAAACATTTTGTTTTAGATTGGACCCCTTATCCTTTTCCATGAGGGTTATTATGGAATCATCTCCAACACATAGGAAAATGATCCCATTAGCATGATTTCCTGGATATATCCATTTGAATAACTCTATGAAGCCCATGTTGAGAAAATCAATTCCTATTCATTCCCTTGGTGGAGCAATTGTTATTGTTGTGACCAACACTATGAGGGAATCTATCCTCTAGGTAGAGGGTAAATTCAAGTTGAGTTGATGGTATCACCCCATGACCTTAGTTGTGACCCTATTTTGTGTATAATATAACTTTTTAAAATCAGAATGTATGTATAATGATGAGTCATGATGAGAAGTACCACTCATAAGTACTTCATCTGTGTTATCAAAATATTTAGTTTGTTCTCCCAGAGGAATGCATTGAGGATTCTTCGAGCCGGAATCCTCGGATGAAATACTACAGTTGTGGAATTTCGTTATAATATTTTTTTTGTTGAGTATATCTATATGTTCTAGTTATATTTTTTAGACATATACATGTGTAGAGATGATTGTGATTACTTGATATATTCTTTATTATTTTAGGATGTACTACTTGGTATTTTTATAATCACCCATGAATGAGATTTTTTTAATCGTTTTATGTTTTGTGCCAATGATATTCATTTTGAAAGAGTTCTTGATGGACAAGGAACAGATGGCACTTAGTGAAAATCGATAGATCTAGTTGTGTTCTTATGGTATCATGATAACGATCCACAATTTATATTTTATAAGGAATTATTTTATTATATTTGTGCGTGGATTGAATTTTTCCCTATTTATATTACATTATGTCAATTTGTACTTAGGTTTTAGAATTTAGATATACTCATTCATTTTTTTTCACTTATTATTACATTTCATAATTCTATAGGGTTGGATATGTGTCCATGTTTTTAGGTATATAGTCTAAGTCCTCCCATATTAGGGAAATTCCTACTCAATGCTAGTCGTCATCCACTGGCCTATTGAAATTGAGAATTGGGAATCACGACATGAGAACCATTAGGATGGGTTGTTTCATTTTCCACTCATATGATATCAATTATTGATGCTTTTAATGTGTTCCAGGTCTAAAATTATATTTCTAACCATTATCATGCCTTGTGTTTGGAACACCATGATGTTGATCCTAATTGGTCTCTGATAGAGCATAGAGATTGGATTTTTGGCTCCTAGATAAATTTATTGATATAAAGTATATATATAAACTTTAGTTTTGGTGGAAAATTGTTTCTTGTTCTAATGAGAGGTGGGGTGTAAGGTATTAATTATGTTTTTCTGTCTACATCTCTTTGGTGAACAACTTCCATTGTTGAAAATCTAGGGTAGAATTCATTTATTGTAGGGGTAATTGTATTAAGTCAACATCTTCTTTCTGGTAAAATCCATGAATTATGTTATCTTCTTTCTGGGGTGTGAGGTATTAGTTATTTTTTTGTCAATTATTGAGAATTCATTTAACAAAATGAGTCATATTTTGTTATCGTTTTCATTCTAGTATATTGGTTTTTAGTGATTTATAATACATTCATGAGTGGTTTAGAAAAATCTCAATAGTATGCTGGAAGAGTGGTATATGGCCTATTGTGGGAATGGGTTTAGGAATTTGACTAGATAGTTGTTGAGAGACACCTTCAAGCCAGTGGGATGTAATAATTAATGATTTCATAAAATAATAATTCTATCTAGATATTAGGGGTGTCTAAAAACATGTATAATTCCTACAAAAAAGAGATCCTATAAAAACTCTCTTGTATCACCGGTGTAAGCCCACCAAGCATCATGTGGAGTTAAAAAACCTTTAAATTTTCTAACAGGAACCAATATAATTCTAGTGACACTGATGTGATAATTATTATAAAGTATAATATCATGTATTATCCACTTATATTAATTTTTTATTAAACTCATCTATCTAAAATACAATTTCAAATTAATAAACTAGGAGATACTCTATAGGTGTTGTGTTCTCTAATATCCCAAAGCATCGCAGATCAATTTATTTTTTTATGTGTTGAATCTATTCGAATAATTGTAATATAATTTTGATCATAGTTTCTACTTTATCCCACTCTTTTATTTTTTTAAAATGGTGTAATCTCAAGTCATTGATGAATCCACATAGTAATTTGGTGATTTTGGATTCTATGATTATAACATGTTTTATTCAAGTATTTTAATATCGATTGTGGATATTGGGTTGGGTGTTTTGTAATACCTCGATTGGGTAGGGGGTCTATGATTTTTCCCTGATTATTTGAAACCATTCATGTGAATTGGATTAAAATGAAATTTTTTTATTGAATTAGGTATTTATTTATAATAACGATATCTTAAAAAATGTTATAGGTGTGGTTAACCTATTTGGTCATGGCTTCCCTAATAAATTGATTATTCATAAAAATTGTATTCAAAATTAATAAATTATTATATGTAAGCTTTTGATGATGATTTCTTGAGATAATAAGGAATAATATGATTTATGATTTTTAATTCAAATGTATTGTTTGAAATTGAGGAGTTTTATTAATCATTTGACATTGGTTTTTGAAACAAAATATAATGTTAGAAATATTAATCATAGTGTTGATTTGAAATTATTAATTGAAATTATTTGAGATTGTTTTAAATTAATTAAACAAAATTACATAATTGATTACATTAGTGAAAATGGGATCTTAGGTATTTATGTGGGATAATATTTCTGGAACGTGTAAGATCTACCTGAAAAGGGATGGACAATGAGAATGCGAACTGAACTATAATGAGGGAATGTATTTCATTATATAGGATTTCTCTTATTCCCTATAGGCCAGATATAATTTTATGTTTGCACACCTGGAACCATATTTCATTGACTAGACTTAGAATCCGTATAATATCCTATTCTAGGTACTCTTAAACATGATGATATGATTGTAAATGATTTATAAAATCTATTGCATGATGACAATTTTGTTTCATAAATATTTAGAGTGAAATTTTTATTCATACTTATTGGGATAAATATTCTCTTAATTTCATTGAAATTATTAGAAAATAATTTTATGTTGTAAACTATGAAAACATTTCCACACCAAATTTTATAAAAAATTAAGAATATATGAATTATTTTATATTGAATTATTAGTTAGATCCTATTAATGTAGGGTTTTCAAACCCCGATTTTTCTAATTAGTGTTTTTAGACTTTCTTATTTGTACTCCATGAATAGGGAGTCAAGCACATGGATTGTTGGTTTTCCTTTTATGTTTACTTCAAAGATGGTGGTGAACAATGGATTATGTCATCCACATGTTTTTTTTTTGAGATATTATAGTGTTGTATGTTGTAATTACGTAGTGAATCATAGTGGTATTCCATTTTTGGGACTTGTTATTATATAATTTTGGTACCTCCCACTTGATTAGTGGTTTTATAATTCTAAATATTTTTGTTTTAATTTTGATATTATTTTATTTTTATGGAGAAATCATTTCCTTTTTCATGGATTTCCAGGACCTAGTCGTTAACTTTTTAGGATCAAGAATACATTAATCCATTTATACATTGGATTGTGTATCTTTTTTGTAGGTTATTTGGGTTATTTCATGACAGTTTGTAACCATTTAAAACAATATAAAGCATCAGAATACATGAACCACATGGTAGAAAATAAATAAAATAACAAAAATCCATCCAAAAATTTGTTATTACATATTTTTCTTCATTTATCAGACATCATGATTTTTTTTCACATTTATTTTTCTATTTATACATATGAATTTTCAGTATAACCTTCACAATATGAATATCATTCTATTGTAATAAAAAATTGGGAAGTGTTATTTTGGTCCACGACATCTAATATTTTAATTGTGGTAACTAAATTAAAATATTTTTGATCCTTTTGAAATCATATTTTGTTCAATTTTATTTCATTATAACTCATTATCAGTAATCATCATTTTTTTCATTATCATTTGAAGATTATATGGACTAACCATGATATGAAATGTTTTTTAATTTAGGGTAAATGTTTTTAAGAACACCTATTCACACCGACTCATTTTAATTTTACCATTTATTTACTACGATCATTAAACTCATGATACAAACTGATATTTTTTGTTTTATACAATTTCAATCCACTAAATTAATGGATTTATATGTACCATTTTCATGTAACTAAGTATTAAATATATTGGAAATTATTTTTCATTTTTCTTATGGAAACATAATTTTTTTCATCTTCTAACTAAAACATATTCATTAACATACTGGAAAAATGAAAAATTGGTTGAATTCATGAGGTACATTAATTGAATTTCCATAAAAATGTATAATATTTGGGATTACATTATTTTAAATACAATGTTATTTCAATTATATAATAGTGTCCATTGAAATGACTAATCAAGACTATGATCATCCAAATGGGGTTGTTATACATATAAGAGTACATGTGTATTATCTTATGTATATAATGAATGATAATAATCATGTTATTAGATAAATCAAAGATTTTTTATTGCATAATTATGTAATTAAATTATTATGTTTTTGTTACAACTATCTGGGTAACAAAATCATTAGTTGTTGAGATGATGTAAATTTAATTGTGTTCTCTAATATAATATTAATTTGAAATAATCACCAATTAAATTAATAATTCCATATAATATATATTTAATTCAGAATATATAAATGGTATAAATTGAATATACTAGAGATAAAAAATTGACCATAAGTAAGAATAAATTTTAAATTCTATCAAACCATGTAACATCCTGGCCTAGGTTGCACAAGCCGGTGCCATAAGCCGGTTGGTTACATGTCATCAAACTTGCCTTCCAATATACCAAATTATATTAACGATAATAGAGGACTGAATATATATATATATATATATATATATATATATACTGGGGAGAAGATACCATATTAATCAAATAACTGCAACAACATGAATCAATAAATGATAGCCAAAAAAAATTAACCAGAATATTAAATCACCAATAAAGAAAAACATCACATGGTAATCCCAATAAATGTATAAATGATTAAAACCCAAAGTTTTAAATGTATATAACCCAAAAACAGTATCCCAAAGCCCATTCATCACTTCATTACATTGACATAGATAAATTAATTGAATCCCAATGTACTGATCAGTTTAGCATTTTTGGAATACTGATTACATACATAAACCTTACATTAAAATTTAAAATATAAAATAAAAAAGAGATAGTATTTTGAGGGATACCTTGTTCTGTTATAATAGACATAACTACAAGTCATAATATTTAACTTATAATCCTATGAAAAATAAAACATAATAAATCGGTGTTCTCTAATTATTAGTAATGGTATGCGTAAATATGAAACTATTATGAATAAATAATAATAAAAATTATGTCAATATGTACAAATGAAACATGATCCATTTAAAAAATAATCCCAACAATAATATATAATAAAAAATATAATATAAATTATAACAATGATATGATACTAAAGAATAAACACATGAATATCAAAAACTAATCTCATAATGATGAAATTCATAATGTCGTACAACATAAACATATCGTCAAGGATTTTTATAAATAAAACACAGATAAATGGTTAATTCCTTGGCCAATATCAAAACTATCATGTCTAATGAGCCCTACCGATATATTTATGGGCTATAGAGTTCCCTAATTTGAACTATGTAAAATTCCTTCTTTATTTCTAAATGGTGAAACATAAAAAAAATAAACGTTAGTGTTAAAAAAGAAGCATACCGAATATGAATAGTTTAACCATAAAACATTAAGGGTATATAAATATTACATCCATGTTCCATATAATCATAAATCCATAAATACAATTTTCTAGATGTTATCACATGAGATCATCCTCAATTTAGCATAACATCTAGAAAATTATGTTGACATATATGAAACTACTCTAATAAAATTATTAAACATGAATTGAGGGAAATTCAAATTTTTTATTTTAAATAAATTATTTAAAAAGTATTGAAGTTATAAAATTAAATTTTTTCTTTGATAATAACCTTGTGAAATTTTAATGGATTCTTTAAAACACTCATGCTTCTTGATTTAAGTAATATTCACTCTTTCTGTATATGTTAAAAGAACATTACTTATGTATTTTTTCGAAAAGGCCCTAAAGTACATCATTCCAAAATTGAGAAAAATATTCCATTCGAAAAATTATAAAATCATAAACATGGGTAATATAATTTAAGAGTTTGTATGATAATAGTAAAAATAATTTAAAAACCGTTTTTATAAAACTTGAATATTGATAAAAATCCCTAATAGAGACATGAACATTAACAATTTCTAATAATAATGAGACTCTGAAATAAAAATTACAATGAAAATTCCATTATTTGAAAAAGAGGTAAACTACTAAATAATGATTTAAATCACGTTATTAATTAGTACCAATAAAATATTAATATTTATTATATCACATATTATCCATTTATTCTATTATATCTTCCATTAAATAATAATAATTTCTTCCTTGATTTGTGTGATAAATGCTTCAATATCCTTTGCATGATTTTCATCTTAATATTATTTAATATGAAAATTATATATTTATTTCATATCAACAATTATATTATGTTTTTAGATATAATATTTTTTAATTTTACACATTTTTATACTCATTCTCGAATGACTAGAATGAAAAAGTAATCACATCGTGTCGTGAAGATGCTAAGCCTTATGTATTATCGAGCGATGGTACCATTTCCAATATGGTGAAAGTTTTAGGAAATGGGTGGAATATTAATTATAAAAGTATAGTATTATGTCATATTTACTATATATATCTCTAATTTTCATCATTATACACCTCAAAATAAAGTGGTGATGAAAAATAGATTACACCACAGCGTGAAGATAGTAAGTCGTATGTACGCATGAGTGGTGGTTTCATTTTTCATAGGATGGATAAATCATGAAATATGGTTTTTCCATAATAAAAATAATAAAAAAGCAAAATATATATGATACATTATTTATTATATTAGTTTTTAAATAACACATTAAAAGGATTTGTAAGAAGAAATTAATTTGAATGAGTTTGTAAAACAATTACCACATAAACTATGGCCTTCCATTATATATCTTTTTAAGGGATCTAGATTTAGTATTTTATTAATTCAAGGAACTATAGAACACAGATTATGATTTTTAAAGGACAACATTACATGGTTGTTTCGATATATAATGGTAAAAATGGTGTGATAAAATGTGAGATAGGTGGCTCAATTTATAACTGAGGTGATAATTACTTTTGGAAACTCTCAAAGTATTAAATTAATATAAATTAATATTTCATTAAAAATTTCAGAATAGTTAGTTATTTAAAATATAAGGTATTTAGGGGTCTAAATACTTTAAACAAAAAAATTTAGACATGTTTAGGTCACATTAATACTCTTATATTTTGGTTTTAACCCTTATTTAAACCCTTTAACTCTTACAATGAAAATATGTGTTTTTACTCATTGACTGTTAATATAGTAACTATAAAATAAATAAAAATTGAGTAATATAATTCATTGTAAAACTTATCCCAATTAGTTGGACATATTTTATATTTTTATATATTTTATATCATTTAATTAAATATTATTTATTTTAAGGTATCATCAATATCAATTTTGACATTATTCACAAGATGACATTTTTAAAAAATATCAACAAATAATTAATGCTGGACCGAAAAAATTAATACACCAATAATATGCCTTGGTAATATAAATAATTCATTTATGAGATATATTATATCAATTTATATTTATGTATATATTTTTAATATAATTTATTGGATATTTCTAGTTACTAAACAATTACTACATCATCATTTTATAAGGCATTAAGATAATTATTTATTTTCAAATAAATAAAATAATTACCATAATAAAAATAAATATTTTTTCCTGGAAATGAAAATTTCTAGTCAAATATATCTTCTAAATTATAACATATATAAATTTAATACTTATTAAAACATGAGTATGACATATTAGATTTTCCTTGGAATAAAATATTTAAAAAGAAATCATGTATTCCACATTTCATCAAGAGGTTATGAAATATCCCCAAAGATGATTTCAGTTGAAAATAATTGATAAAATAAATTTACCATAAGTGGAATGTTAATTATCATATATTTATACAATTATTATTACCCATACTCGATTTATCTTGGACTGTGATAAAATGGAAAATTACTAAAATTACTATTCATAGTTTCTAAAAATAAATGGAACCTGTTTTCAAAATTTATACACACATATTCCCAATTTGTAATAAATTTATAAAATTTCAAAACATAGAATCTGTATTAAATTATTTAAAATTATTCATGTCATTGGAATGAGATAAATATTTTTTAATGTTAAAAAATTCAAAAAAAAAATTTTATATCAAAAATAATTGTGAAATTTTTTTAATGACCTTTATTGGATTATATGATAATTTGTTTTTTGTTTTTATCAATTTAAAAAATAAAAATAATTTAATTTAACTCTATAAATTATTTATATAATAAGCATTTTTTCATTTAAAATTCAATAATTTATTACTATTTAAGAAAAGATGAATCATTTCAAAAAATGTTAAAAAAAAGAATGAAAGTAAAATTTTAATATTATTATTTCAAAAAAGAAGATAATTTTTTCAAATATAATTTTATTAATTTCAAAAACTAGATATAAATACATGTTCTCCCTAAAGAGGTATTAAAACTATATTTAGAAAATATATAGTCATTTAATATATAAAATAGAAATCATTCTTATCCTATGCCTATTAATTATTCTCAATGAATGTCAAGACAGTATAAATTTATAAGGTTGTTAATAATTGTAATTCCTATTATTTTAATGGCTGGTATATAAAATTCAATAATAAATTGATCATGGTGCATTCAAACTCAATGTTACATTCTTATCTCCGTAAAAAAATATTCATAAAAATTTCTCGAGTATCACATAAAATATATATTTTGGTAGTTCTTCTTCATAATTTCGATAGGTCCCCACACCACCTATAATGTTTTAAAATTTTTCCATAGTACCATTACTATTCAATTATCTTTATTCCATAACACTTCTTCTCTTCTCTCCATAATATGGATAAGCTCTTAACAATATGAGAAATTACGTTTCAAATCTAAATTTTCAGAAGTAAAAATCATGTTTTTTGTGTTGCATATACTTATTTATAAAATAGATATGGGACACATAGTGCACTTTATAAAGTATGGGTGTCATTTTCAAATGATAATATATACATGGGGATTATTTTCCATTCCTTGATGAATCTTAAAACACCCTTTGATGGATATAGCTTCAAGAAAACATGATCACTCACTTGAAATTCCAAATCCATCCATTTGATATCGGTATAGAACTTTTTCTTACATTGAGTGGGTTTGATATGTGTTTGAATAGTATTTACCATTGCTATTGTTTCTTCAACATGGTTGAGACTAAAATATTCCTTTCATTTGTTTCATTCAAACAATTTGTTGTGTGTCATCTCTTTAAATATGAAACTTCATATGGAGTCATTTAAAAACTTGAATGGAAGCTATTTTTATAAGTAAATTACAAAAAGGAAAATATTAATCCCACATACCTTTAAAGTAATGTTATAAGTACCTAAACATGCCTTCTATTTTTTGGATTATTCTTTCTGTCTTCCCTCATGTTTTATGGTAATAAGTGGTGACCAAATGAAGTTCATTATAAAATAACATCTAAAAAAGTTTCCAGAATTTGGATTTAAATCATGGATCATGATCAGACAAATTTGATAGAGGTTCCAAATGATGTCTTAAAAATCATTAATTTAGAGTCCTACTAATAATTGAATATTAAAATGGTCTCTTATATAAATAAAATGTGTCTATTTGGTAAGGAGATCAAAAATTCCATATATCATATCATTCTTATCTGTGTCCTGGGCAGTCACATGACAAATTCGATCTTAGTTTCAACTAATTTTCCACATAGGTATAGGAATAGGTTTCATGAATCCTCTAGGATGTTTTCTCTCATCCTTCACTAGTTGAAAATCAATACATCCTTACACATTGTTATCAATTTCAAACATTATAATTTCCCACAAAAAATGTCACATAAAATTAATATACATCTTAGTGATAACATGGTGTGATGAGAAATTTGAACAATGAGTATCATCTAGTTCTTCCATATATAGATTCGGTATAATGGTAACACAAAACTGTTTTCAAAATTTCAATATAGAATCATAATATATGATATTTTTTAATTTTCAATCATTCATAATATTAATTTTCTTCTCAATATTATCATCACCTTATTGGGAACATTTCATAATTTTTAATAAATATGGGTTGAAAACAATTTGAAAAAGTAGTGATGTTTCACCTTTCATTATAATTATCATATCCATCATTATTATATCTATAAACATTGGATCCCTTTAAATTATCATTTTTTTCTTATCTCCCTGATCCTTCAGGATCAATTCACCTTACAACTTATTTTCCTTCCATAGGTGGAATTGTGTTGAACAATGATCTTCCATGAGGAGATCGATCCATATAATTTTCTTTATATTGAGTTATTTCTATGAGAAGATATATTTCAAAATCTTTTTATATTTATATGTTTCACATATTTCACCATAGAGATAGTGCCTCCGTATTTTCTGATATAATATTACAAATGCTTACAGGAGATCATGAGTTGGTAAATACTATTCATTCTAACTCTATCATTATTCATAATGAAACAGCCATCTAAATTACCCGATGCTTCATAATAAATCACAAATCCGCCATTTATTATTGGAAATGTCAATTTCAGATCATTAATATAACTTCTCTTCAACTATTTGAGGAATTTTTCAAATTATTTTGTCAATAAAAACATAACCACTTTATGGGTGATCTTGGTTAACGAGTTAACCTATTGGGTAAAATCACGACTGAATTTTTGATAATAACCTTCTAAACCAATGAAACTACATAGCCCAGTAAAGCTCATTGGTGAAAGACAATCTTGTATTTTTTTTAAATGATCAACAGATATCTCATACTTAGAGACAATATGGCCATTAAAAGTAGTTTTCTCTAGCCAAAAATTTCACTTTCAAAATTTAACATGTAACTCATTCTTTCTAAGATTCTCAATAATAATCTATAAGTTATTATCATAAACATGATATCTTTTAGAATATATAATAATATCATCAATTAGTACAACCAAAAATCATCAAAACATTTCATGAATACTCTGTAAATTAGATCTATATGAACTGGGTTGATTTATTAAATCCAAATGGAATTAATGTAAACATGTAATTTCCATACCGTTCTTGAAGTGTTTTCTTAGGAATGCTTTATTTCATTGCACACAGTGGAAAATATGCATAATGACGGTCAATCCGGAAAATACAGAGTTCCATGAAGTTGATAAAATCAATCCTTAATGCGAGGTAGAGGATACTTTTTTTTTATTTTATTACCATTGATTTTTCTATATTCAGAACACATCCCAATAAATCATTATTTATTCTTACTGAAGTGAAAATGGGATCCCTATTGAGAAACAATATGGTGGAAAAATATAGTTTTACCGAACTCTTTTTGTTGTTTCTATATCTCTACTACATTCATTGTGTCCATTATCTAGGGAATAATTTATATTGATCTTGAATTAGATATTAAATCAATACAAAACACAACTTCATTCCCTATGATGTATCTAGGTAACTCCTCAATTAATAAATAAATTTATTCGTTACAAAATGTATATCCAAAATTTTTAGATTGAGTTTTTTATCCGTAGATTTTTTTTCTCTTCATCCCTAAGAAATTCATTTAGTAGAGCTTCTAGGGGTAGATCGAGACAAAAAAAATATTATAATGTTTCTCCACAAAATATATGATATTCAACTTGTTTCATATAAATCATAATTTCCTTATACTTTAAATAAATTTTCAAATTTTATTTTGAAATTCAATCCATACTATTGATTATATCAATTTCAAACATATGTATAAATACAATGTCAATAATTAAAGCATGGTTATTTGTCATAAATTAAAATTCCTGATATATGTTTTTTTGCAGTGACACATCCCTTATGAGTTTTTCATGAAATTCAATTATCAAATAAAAACTAAAATATCTATTTATCTTAATAAAATATGAAGATAGTAATGAATGTGATAATACAGAATCAAATAATCATTATCTTAATTTTAGGAGACATTTAAAGTGTCGACCACGACATAAATAGGAACTTCGTCCTCAGTTGTTTTGATCACATAATCCTAGACTATCTCCCTTATATGTTTCTGTAGAATCGTTCCTTGACTCTTAAGAGATTCATTTGCATAGTTCATAATATCTTAAAAAATGAATCACATCACATTTCTGACTTCATTTTTGTCTGTTTTAATCACGAGCTAGGTTTATTTTTTATCCACCCTTTTAATAATCTCCCATTACTAATAGTCATATTCCACAATGCTTATTTCGGCATTTATTGTGGGATGTAAATTAAACCCATCCCTTATTTCCCTTTACCTTGTTTCCTTTTCCATGTTACATAGAATCGTTCTTCATATCTATAATTACCTAAAATTCATGAGAAATAGAGAATTATTTATATGTCTTGATATAACATTAAAAAAATTATCAAATGATTAGAATTTTTTTTAGTCCAGTTCCCTTCACAGTAATTGTTTTAACCCTTAAATGAATCAATAAATATAACTCTTTGGATAAATTATCTAATCCACATTATGTATTTATATCCTTGTAATGCTTATTTATTTCATAGAAATGTTTTCATCAACCTTTTTATTAGATTCAGAAATTGCCTCTCCAAATCTAGTTGATGTTTCCAAGGAAACTGTAATTCTAGGAAATGTTCCTTATAATCCTTCCATTCCTTTTTTAATATTTCTCCCTACTCCTTTTTTTTGAACCAATTACCACCATTGATCCACCTTTCCTGGTAGATGATAAACTAACATGGAAACCTTCTCACTTATATTACTTTCCAAATAATAAAATATATTCTCTATAGAACTTATTCATTGTTAATATAAAAATGTATTTGTAGTCAAGTTAAATGATTGAGGTTATTTTCTCATGAATAAGTCAAAAATTGTTCCCCCACCTTTGGATCAGGTCGCTCCATATGGTTTTATTACTTTTCATAAATGATGTATTTTATCCCAGTGTATATATATGTTTTTTATAACTAGTATTAGATATATCTCCAACATCATTATCATTAATAGGATGGAAATACCTACAATGATTTCATGTATTGATACGATTTCCATTCCTTCCACTAGGCTCCATTTCTAGACAATGGAATACACTTAATTTGGTTATGAATATTAATACATAATTTTTGACTATTAGATAAAATATAACTTAAATTGAAAATTTATGTATAACTAATCTCAAAATTTATATGATATGTTACATTGTAAAATTATCAATATTTTTTATAGTGTTATGTCTACCTGATATATATTTTTCTACATCTATTTTCTATTTTTCCTAGTAAACATCCTCCGATACCAAATTTAATGATCCCTACTTTAATAAAATACAGATAATTCCTCAATTTTTCACATTTGAAACGATACAATAATTGAATCCCAAAGAACTGATTAATTTAGTAGTTTTGGAAACCATATTACACACATAAACCTTACATTATAATTTTATATATAATAAAATATAGAGAATACTTTGAAAACACCATTATTCTTCTATCGTAACATTTCTTATACATCATAATATACATCATGGAATCCATGGAAAAATATAACATAAGAAATTAGTGATCATTGATTATCAGTAGGGGTAAGAATAAAATAGAATCTATTATTAATAAATAAGCCTAAATAGTAATTCACGGTGTATAACTAAAACACAATACATTTAAAACATAATCTTGAGTATAATATGAATAGAATAATTGAAAATAAACTAGATCCCTAAAAATAATCACATGTATATTCTACTAATAAAATAATCACATGGAACATGAATAAATAATCCCATAATAAAGAAACTCATAATTTATAACATCAAACATATCATCAAGGAATCGATAAAGACACCATATATAAATGGGTAAGGCCTCAACTAATACCAACAGAAGTTTGTCTCATGGGACCTACCAATGAAAAAATTGCATATAATAGGAACTACCTATCACTTAATAAGTTAAATATATTTCTCATATGAAAAGGTTAAACAGAAAAAACATAACATTCATATTGACTAAGTATCATAATTAATGGTAATAATTGAACCATAAACCATGAATGGTATCAAAATAGAATATCCACTGTTAAAATGATCATAAAAACATTTATAAAATTTTCTTTATGGATTTTTAAGAGATGAAAATTAATTAAGGATAAAATACAACAATGGATGCTTACATAGATAAAAATATTCTAATAAAATCATCAAAAAAATTCATGGGTGAAATACAACTTTTACTTTGAAATCATTTGTTTAAAATGACTTACAATTATAAATGAAACTTTTTTCTTTTGAACGAACCTTGTAAATTTTTTGTGTAAGATTCAGAACATTTGAGTACCATTAAAGAGTTATAATCCACTCCTTCCATGAATGATAAAAAACATTCCTTCTGTATTTTTATGTGAAATGTCAAAAAGTACCTCATACTGGAAGCCACAAAATGTTTTCATTCATTAGTCGAACATGATTTTACATCACATATAATTTTTTAAATAGTGTTATTATTTTTTAATAGAACCATATTAATTTGTATTATATCATATATGATTCAATTATATTATCTTATCACCTATTTGTTAACAATATTTCATTATTACCCATCATTTTTGGTGTTAACTACTTCATTTTCAAATCAATGTTTTGTCATGTATATCCTTATTTATATTCATAGGATATATTTATTTCATCTACATAATAAAAAAATGTCAATATATTTAATATTTATTAATTTTTAAATTTTCATAATGATTCTTAGATGGCTAACATGGAATATGAATCACATCTCATTATAGAGGTGGTTTGTCATGAATACACATGAGCGATAATTTTATTTCTGTAATGTTGAAATGATATGTAATTGAATCATTTAATGGTTATTCATAATTATTATCATTTAATATGCTCTATATATACTTTATTTCTATCATTATACCCATCCATTTATTGTGGTGATGAAAAACAAATTACACCATAGTGGGGACACGATAAACCGTATGTATGCACACATGGACATTTTTTCATAGGGTTTATAAATCATAAAATATCTTATAATGATAATCATACTATCATATCAGAATATATATAGGATACTATATTTATTAATTTAGTTTAGAAACAACACATAATGAAGAATAATAAGAAGAAATTCTATTGAATGAGTTGGTAAAACAATTATTTCTTCTTAGATGGAATTCTTATAGATTACTTTTTAGGGAATATAGATTTGGAATTTTTAAAACAAAATGACCTAAATAACATAGATAAAGATGTTTTAGGATAAATGGGTCGGTTTTTGTTGATCTAGAATGCTCAATGTGTCTTTAGGAAATGAGGGATGAGGTTCCCATCTATAATATAGTTGAGGATAAATTTTCGAAATCCCTAAATTTTAAATTAATATATATTAATATTCTATATAAATTGGTGATAATTATGTTTTTTAATATATTTTGATTATGGGTTGAAAAACATTCAACAAATAATTTTTATAATTGTTTAGGTCACATTAATAAACTAATTTTTGGGTTTTAAGCAGCATTTAAATCATTTAACTCCTTGGATGACAACTTGCATTTTTACTATTTTATAGTTAATATAGATAATATAAAATGAAAAACGAACAATAAATGATTATGAGATGAAAACATAAACCTTACCCAATTTATTTGGCCGAATGTAATATTTTTAAAAAATTTATATCATTTAATAAAAAATTATTTATTTTAATGTATCATTAATGTCAATTTGGACAGTATTAACTTCTTAACTTATTTATAATATTCCAATACCCAAGATAAATTCAACCCAAAATAAGTAGTAAATCCATAATATGTCTAGTTCGTATATAATATTCTTCTATGATCTGAATAATATAAAATTATATTTATTTTAATATTTTCAATATCATTTATTTGATATTTCTATTATTTAAACAATTAATACTGCATCATTTTTTAATCATTGAGGTTATTAATTATTTACTAAAAAATTTAAATAAATTTACCATGATGAAGTTAAATATTTTATCTTTCAAATGAGTATTTATTATCGAATATACAATCCTAATAACAACATATATTAATGTAATACTTATTAAAAACAAGTCTATGACATCTTAGACATTCAAAAGAATAAAATACGAAAAATGTCTTAATTTCTTCAATGTGTCTTGTAGAGAAGAAAAATCAAACCATGGATGGATTTTTTCAATGATAACTAATGAAGTAGAATTTGGATAAGTTTTGTGGTAATTTTATAATATTTAATATATTATATTTCCCATTAATTACTAAATTTATCATTAACCGATATAATAAAAAATTTAAAAACATTACTATTAATAATATACAAAAATAAATGGGATATATTTCAATGATTATAACTCACTGATTCCAGATTGTTAATAAAATTGTTAAAAATTAAAAACACAGTTGATGTAATAATTTTTCAAAAATTTAATCCTCTTATTAGAATGAGAAAACGGGGTTTTAATGTGAAAATGTTCAAATGACATAAATGTTTTTAGGTCCAAATTTTATGTGAAATTGATTACAATGACATATTGGATGAAATGATACAAATATAAAATAATTGAACTTTAAAACAAATTAAAAATATAATTTAACACTTTAAATTATTTATACAAAATAGTAGTTTTCAATTAAAATGAAAGATTTTATCGCTAATCATCAAAACATTAAACATATCATAAAAACAAAAAAATTATCCAAATTATATTTTCATATTCATATTTCAATGAAGAAGGCTAGTTAGTAAAATATAATTAATAAAAGTGTCAGAACTAGATTTAATGCAACTGCACCATAAAAAGATGGTAAAACTGCATTTTGACAAATATAGTATTTTAATGTGTAAAATTGGATTTATTCTAATTATATGCCTAATTTTTTTTGGCTGAATGTCAAAAAAATATAAATTTAATTATGAGGAAAATACTATTAATTCACACTAGTATAACAAATGGGTTATAATATTCACTTGTTAATTGATCATAGTGCATTCACACTCAATGCAGTGTCAAGAACAAGCTATAAATTTTTTTGAAAATAAAATTAACCATAAAATCATGGGGTGTTATAGTAGATATATTATTCAATATTAGGGAAAACGATCTAATAAAAACCAAAAATAAAGACACACTAATGACACCCCATGTAGGTCTCGATGTCTTGTCTATTTCCCTTATCAATATTCCATCCTAATCCAAACTCATTCACATAACATAGGGATCCTTCCCTTACCCTGTCCAGCATATATGAAACCTATTTCAGTAAATATCACCAAGCGGGTGTATAGTATCTGTACAACTTAATAGGCCAAAACCAATAGGTTTAAAAAAATTCCATTTCATGAAAGTGTGTTGTGTGTTATAAAAATAAAGTAAGCATGATAATGTAAATAGATTTCAGATTAAATTATTCATTATTTAACAACCTAATTACTTGGGTCCATAATGACACTTGAACCAATAATGGATATATCATCCTATATGAGATATTAAACCAAAAAAAAGGATATAATGATTACTTTGTATTGTAATTTATAAATCATTTAATATATAATTGCAGAATCACACAATGTGGGCCTAGTACAGTAGTCTGGCACCCCTTAAGCATTTAGGGCAGCCTCTCTTATCCAATAACATAATGACCTGAGTATATATATATATATCATGGGGGCCTATAGTGTTATTATTTCACATTGTGCATACTTTTATAACTATTACTTATCCCATAACTCATTCATAAATATCGCATATCATAGTTTAGTATTCATAGTGAATTTGTCAACCATTTTCATAATATATTATTTAACCAATTCCATAAATTAATTTATCAAAAATATTCACAATCCCATTTTTCAACCACTCATAATTCATAAATCATCATTTCAATTATATTTGAACACCCAATGGGTTTCCATCAAGTCTGGTCTAAAAACATCGATGGGTCCAACACGACTCGTTAAGCATTTCATAACCGCGTGGGTAATAAATTAATTAATTCAACATAGAACGAAATTTTCCAAAGAGGAAATTTCAATTTAATAATTAAATACATCAAAATATTTTCATGACTATGGTAATTTACACTTATACCTCCAACATCAATGTTGTTGATGGACATTCTTAAAAAAATCCCGATTTTCTGTGTAACTATCAGGATCACTAATATACAAATGATCTAGGAACAAAATGTGACACAAAAATAAATTAAATATTAGATCTAAAAATATCCCATATGGTAAAAATAATCCCTCTTCATTTGGAATCTGATATGGGAGAGATATAGATATTATGAAGTAGTACATCACTAAGAATGGATTACATTTCATAAGAGGGATCGAGTCCTTCAACATGAAAATTGATTTGAAATAGAAGGGTTTTGAAGAGGTTTAGATCCTCCCAACATATTCAAAATTCAATAGAAAATGTTACGTTATATGATAATGTGTTTGTGGGTAAAACTCATAGGTTCATTAATTTTAGTAATTTATTTTTACGATTTAGAACATGCATGCATGGTTTCAAGATCATTGGCCCATATTTTTCAAATCCATCTGCATTAACCATACACCCATACATAGAGGGTGCATGGATTTTAATATGTGCCACGCTATTGCAAAAAATTGCACCAAACATAAGGACCCCCACTATCTTAGAATTTATGGTAAATGGAGGGTGACCACACTATTTCCCATTACCGTGTTCTGATCGTGCACCATATCTTGTGCCTAGAAAATTCAGAAAAATGTTTCCATGAGAAAAAACATGATTTTTTAATTCCATGAGGCAATTTTTCAAAGTCCCATGGGATATTTAATTTCTTTAATTTCACCTGAAATAAACCCAAATAAATAAATATAAAATTTAATACCCAATAAAGAATAAAAGTGTATCTGAAAAGGAGTAAAATGAATCTATAGTAATGTAGTGGTCCTTCAATATCCCTACCTTATAATAGATCTTTTTCATGATGTACTCAAATGAATCTCAAATATTATTGGGAAAAAATTTCAAGCCATTGAGAACACATATCTTATTGCCTCTCCTATATTTCCTCCTAAACATATCCTTGTATCCATAATACAAGGACTACCAGAATGATATTTCCCCGCATCACATTACCATTATGATCTATAATTAAAATTGGATTGTCCTAAATGGTAACATCAACTTAAAGATTATCAACATCAATTATGATCACATAATAATGGTTAGTTTGATACTACTGAATTAATGAGACATGATTTCCCCCATACATATATATATATCTCAACAGTAGATCTGATAAGTAATCCACCAGTCTGATTCTCTCCATTATCAAAACATTTAAAAGAATTATGGATACTATGATTTTCTGCATTCAAATAATACAGTAACCCAATCTCATTGACACCTGATGGAATACACAATCACTAACTATAATATGAAGTAGTTAATAAGGTAATTTCCATATGTTTCTGAATTAATCAGACCAACAATGATGTTTCTTACACAAGACTACAACCTAAAATATCAGACTTTCAAATATCTATCCATCATAGAGGTGATATACATTTCCTATTATAATGTTCCTTCTATGGTTCTTTCTAAATAGTTTCCTAAGAACAATTATTATAGGATAACACAATGATCTCTAAAACATTATCCTAACCCCCAAAATGATCAAGAACATTGGACTATAGAATATCCTCCTATACAAGAATAGTATATCACAACTTACAATTATTTTCATATGGAAATTCATACCCAAAAATATATGGTTACAAAAAACCTTATGCTAGCCTTCCCAGAATCATGATCTATTGGATATATCACAATCTAAAACAATATGGAGTGATAACTTTTGTAAATATAATATCACATGAATGTATATGTCCCCCAACTAATCCACATTGACTATTTAATAGATAGGAATAAAGTGAGCTACTTTCTCTAATAGTTCAACAATTACCCATACTATTTCATTCTTACAATTCATCCAGGGAAGAAAAACAATGAATTCCATGGTAGCATCATCCAACATCCATTCCGAAATGGGAACCGATTGAATTAAACTACGTGGTTGTTGATGCTTGGCCTACACCAACCTATTGGTGTAGAATCATGTCACAAACCTTTAAATCTCCCATTCAAGCCTGACCACCAATACTGTCAATATACATTATGTTAAATTTTTGTTAGACCAGGAATTATCACCTACATTGAGGAATAAAAATCATGTATTAGATTCTCTCACATAAACATAGGCATAATAACAACTTTTTAGATATAGTTGATCTCACCCTCATTTATAGACCTATTAGAAGGTGACTCCCCACCTTCAAAGATTTATATAAAAGAAAAAAATCATAAAAATCATATTGAATCTCCCCGGTCGAGATTATATGTATGGAATCCACATAAAATTATACAAGGGTCATATTTTATAGGGCTTTTTGAATGCCTATACGCATCTTAGCTGGAAAGGACATCATCCTCAACTTAGTACTAGACTCCTGGATTTTATGAGTCTTTGTTTTCCTACTTATATCATTTAAAACATTGTTTCCCATAATGGTTTTATAAGCTACCTCATCATCAATATACTTCATATAATCCACACATTTCCACTTTTGGAGATTCAAATAATTCTAAAAAATGATTTAATTTATGATTTTCTAGTAACTATAAACATTACATTTTTTACCAATAGACAATGCCTCCAAATCATTAATTAAAAAAACACCATAACTAACTCGAGATCAGGTGTAGGGTAATTAAATTCATGTGGCATCAACTACAATGACCCATATTACACATCTCGTTCTCCTTAAATCAATACTACTCCATGTCTAATATCAAATGCATCACAAAACATGGTATACTCTTTACACTAATCTGGTAGGAAAAAAATCAGTGATGTCATCAAACATGTATTCAACTCTTTGAAAGTATTATCACATTGTCTATACAATTTAAACAAAATATAATTCATCTTCAAACAAAAAAGTTTTTCTTCGAGATGGTAAATTTCCTAGAAAACCCTCCTATAATAAAATTTTTAACATAGAAAACGACATATATCAAAATCATTTTGGGATGCTCATAAGAAACCACTACATGAACCTTATCTAAGTCCATTGAGACACATTATATAGAGATTATAATACCCATGTGATATACCATGTAAATCAATAATGAAAACCTTGATAACAATACATATTGTAGATATACTCTCAGTGTACTCAGGATGTTGTCATGATATTGGTCATGAGCATCATGAGTCTTCGAGTACCCCATGATTTCATCCCTAAATACAAAACAAAATGATCCAGGTATAGGTCAAATATTTTTTCCATCAAGGATATAAACACAGCTGTAGAATTATTCAACCAAAAATGAATCATGATGAACACATATGAGCCATACATTTTTTAAATGCTTACTATGGTATATC
Organism: Viscum album; assembly: GCA_963277665.1. Taxonomy (NCBI): domain Eukaryota; kingdom Viridiplantae; phylum Streptophyta; class Magnoliopsida; order Santalales; family Viscaceae; genus Viscum; species Viscum album. The sequence goes on along the minus strand of OY728119.1, from coordinate 1,724,540,577 downwards.
ATATGGTATAAAAATCAAATGATGATACCAAAATCCCATGATGATCATAGAGAAAACACAATCACCACAAAATAGATTAAAGAGATCATTGATTCATATAAGAGGATATTGGTTCTTCACTATCAACTGGTTAAAATTTTGGTAATACACCATCAAAAACATGTTCACATAATCCATTTTAGGAAAATATAATAGGGAATCCCAAAATGATGATCTCGGATGGATAAATCCCTTATCAATCTTATTCTCCAGCAATGTATTATGTTCATGATTCACTATTTGTTCTACTGTATTATCTGACATAGAAACTGTGATAGCTCTAGGTATGTCCCAAATTGTAAACACAACACCCACCCGGGTGGATGCCCTAATATGACCCCAAAAAATACATCTTAAGTGTAGTTCACTCTGGGTAGAAAGAAATGATGCTTCACACCACTATAATCTAGAAAACGGCTTCCAAAATGAGATATTAACTCCCCATGATTTCGATGAGCTGGCACTTCATGGCATGTGTAGATTTCCAACAATACTCAATGAATGTAATGGTTACCCTAATGAGATATAAATTTCACTCTTCTATGGTAACAATCCATATATGATTAAAACAATACCAACCGTTCCATGCCCAAAATTAATTCCAAATTTGAAATGTCAATTATGTAGTGATCCCAAATAAAATAATACTCTCCATCCTTGATAGAACACCCCATTCATAAATAGATGTACCATGAAAAGACTCCCAATTGTTTTCCAATCATAATAAAACCACTATTTTTTTTGAAACTCAAACTATTAAAAATTGTATATGATATAAATAAATAAGATTCCTTTATATCGAATATGTCTCTATAAACTATGGAATCAAAAATAATAGTATATTAAACTATCTATTGTCCTGTTGCACTATCCAGACATAAAAAATTAAATTCATGTAATAGTATTATCCCTCTCCATTGTCCTACAGCTGATTACCTTGAGCCACACCACTCTGGAAAAATAGGTATTGATTCCCTAATGTACCATCTCCCCTAACTCAACCACCACAACCATAAGAACTTCAACTTCAAGAATAACATGTGGTACATGGACCCTTTATGGTACTATAATTTGACTTAGTTCCCCTATCAGTACCCATATTTCGAGGTCTCTTGAAATTCATATGGATTTTTCACCATCCTATTGTAGGCATGACACTCTACCATTCTTCATGGACATTAGATATGGACATGGAATGTTGTACCAAACCGGTGGATGTATACTCGATTTCTACTCTGAGTATGCAATCCTTTTTTTCCATATCCATCATTAACATTATCAAATGGATGATTCCTACTCTGAAAAGAATGACCTCCTAATAATACAAAAAAACCATATACATTCCACTAGAATCCTCTTTCAGGTTCCCCTTAGATATGACTACCTAATTTACCATATCAAAGAACTTCTTCAAGTGAAAAATATTTTCATGGGTCTTAATTTCACATTTAAGACCATCCTGGAATCATCTCCTACCAATCCTAGAACAAAATGAGGAAAATATATGATGTTATCAACTTATTCAATCACATACATTCTCCCCTCTATCAACTAGATAAAATATGAAGCTTTCTTCTACCTGGGAATCTTTTTGTAAAAGTTATCTAGAAACATATCATTAACATCCTCCCATATTATGATCTCCACCTACTCATTACTTGTACAAATATATAACCAAAGGATAGTTTTTCCATGTAACATATAATCATCCTACCGGACCCTATTGTTAGATGGATTCTATAAATGGTCAATTACTCTGTTCATATACTAAATACAGAACTCAAATACATTGGGTACACAATCTACATAAAATGTGTGAGGGTGATACAACAGGAACTCTCTTGGTAGGTAATACATATTTTACATAGTCAACCATGGGGGTGTTTCCATAAAGTATATAAATTATAAAATTTTCTCACATCACATCTCTATAGCTCCATCACTCAAAAAAATCGGGGCATTTGGTTCCACTATTGGAATCACATTTTTAGCCATGTACCCTAATTGTTATATCATCAAGAGTGATTTTGGAGAAATATATCTACATTTACCAACAGAAAACTTAGGACATAGAACATTGCACGAAAATATTTTAATGAGTTCCATTTACATAAAGTTATAAAAATTCCTCCCCCATACCCATCTACACTATCAAAATTGAGGCACTATCAATACCTTAAATTATCCATAATCTTGTTCATGGATAATATAATGAAAACACATTAACAATTAAATTACTTAATTATAATTCAATATTATTCATTTTAAATAAACACATTCAGCACCATTTTATGTTTTCAATTTATTATTAGTCTCCTTTTAATTAAAAAAATATTCAAATAAGAAATATTAAATTTTTAAACCATTATTCTGATCGTTCTTTTCTATATGTTCCAAAAATTATTCTTTTCACCTGAAATCAGAAGTGAATAGAATGTTTCCTGTATAAAAAAAATATTCATTAAATATCAGGGTGAGAATAAATTTCGTAGAAAAGAACAACATCACATAAAAAGTGACCCACTCGAGGTGAAATAACATTAAACTATAGAATAAAAATCAAGATCAGCATCCATCCCCAGTTACCATGGGTTTCCCCATACATGGGTTAGATAATATATTTCATGTGTTCATGTCCAAATATTGACTCATCCTAATACCAAATTTTCAATTCCAAAATTGTGAGTCAACTATGATAAAAATAAAACTCATTTTATACCACTTTGTAACATCTCATCCTGGGAAGCACACACCAGTTCCCAGGGGTGGATGGTTATATGACCATAGGAGTGGCTCCCTATTTATGAGAGTATACTGATTATATGTGAGGGTAATATATATATATATATATATATTTATTTATATTCATATAAATTTATATATCATGGGGAGACTAAACCGTCTGTCTAAATATATCACAACACCAGAAACAAATAAAAATAACTAAAATATAATAAACAATATACAGTATAATACATAACCATTAAGGACCAAAGTCCCATGGTAATAACAAAACATGGATAAATGAACACTAACCACAAATTCATATATTTCATTCCATATAAGTGTCAACTGTCAAATGAAATCCAAAAATAAAAACACACTAACAAATCCCTAAGAGTTACCCAACATCATGAGTGGTTCCCTCATTAATGATGTAATAAAAACAAAAATCACGAGTCTAATATATGGATCAAGAACATATCCTATCATATAAATATAAATTTTATTTAGGAATCAATAAATTATTTGAATTTGGATGTAATAACAACTTAGTATGACATCACCAATTGTGTAAAGATCCATTTATTTTATTTTAAGATGTTATAATAAGCCTATATATATTTATAGAGAATGGTGCTGAAACGAAACACAATTCAAAGGACCGACTTTCCAAAAATTCATCATACAATATAATTAAGTTTTTTTGAAATATTAACTATCAAAAATGGGATATCTCTTAAATATTAGGTTGGATAAGAAATATGAGGCCAAAGGTTGAGTCTGGAATATTCCTTTTACTCTTTGAAGATTATAATTTTGTTACCATGGGATCTCTATGGAAAACTCCATCCAGGGGAAAATAATAATTAAAATAATTAAACACAATTATTTTACACCTAACACCAATCCAAAAAACATTCAGATAACAACATCGATTGTAAATACAATACCTCTATTGAGTTCAGAATGGTGTGATTTTTCTCGGTGTGATATAAAATTAGCGTTCATAAAGGGTTCAGATTCCACATAGAGTGGTGTCCCTATACATAGTTATTTAAGGTTATAGATTGGTATTAGAACTTAATTCTTCTCTATCTATAAAAACCGTCTTCTGCCTCAATCTATTTGTTCTTCGTTGTTATTCACTGGATTGAGGAGCGACCTCTTCCAGAACTTTGGCGGATCGAAGTGGGGTTGAAGTGGACACGCTGTCAACAACTGATCTTTCTCAATGCCATATTATTTGAAAATTTCTTCAAACCAATTCCAATTCATTTTATTTCTCAATTTCATCATAAAATTTGTTATTTTGATCATTGACACGATGGCCAAAAGAACACGGCCATCACCTGATACCCATTTTAATTTTCGATTTGTTGTGTTCTTCGCTGTTCCTCACATTAATTTCATATTGTGTCAAGACATCATCGAATCACTGATCGTGGGATGGAATTATGAATAATTTGACCCAATTATCCCAAATACATCCTTGTTTTGAGATCCAAACCACCTGAGTGGTCTCGGTGGAATGCAAAAGGTGACAGTTGCATGACTCTAGAATGGGCAGGCAGAGAAGGCCCAAGGCACTAGGCTGCGGTTGGGTTGAGGTGGAGGTGGAAGGCACTACGGTGCGTCTGGAGGTGAGAAGACCAAATGTGATGTGGTTATAGGCCACCAGGTTGGGATCAGGCCTCTGGAATAAGAGGTAGTCCAATTCGGGAAGCGTAGGATAGACCAACGTAGTGGGCCGGCCCAGGTGGGGTTATCCGACCAGTTTGGGATGAACCTATTCAATCGGGGTGATACAACTACAAAAAGACATATCTCATAAAAAGTGCATCCATTTGATGCACCATTTGCAACCATTTTTCCCTTTAATCGAGGATTATCATATAATATTAGTTTCCGAATTTCATGCCTATGTTTCGTTAAATGGCTATATGAAGCTTTAATATTTAGTAATTGTAATTTAATTATTTATATTTGGGATTCTTATATTGGACCTACCCTTCTCTATGTTCATACATTTCAAGATATATTTGTGGTTCTTAATCTAATGTTGATGATTGGGATCCACGAGCCCTGATACGCACTTATTGGGGATAAATGTAGCTTTTTCAGTAGATACCCATTTTGGACAAATGATTTATCCAACCTATGTGTTTTTTTTGATATGATCACAATGGTGTGATCCATATAATGTTTTTGTATCATGTTGTTGTCCCCACGGGGAATCTTTCGATGTTATTGTGGCGACATATGAATTTACCATTCAATGTTCATTTGGGGTGAATGACTAGTCAACCTTTTGTTCTGTTCTACCGGATCACTAGGGTGTGACCAGTTTGAACATTCAATGACTTTTTAATGATCTCATTAAATGTGGAGACATGAAAGGTATATCGAGGGAAGATCCTCTGGATGTGTTTGATGAGAACCTATGTCTTGGGTCACCATGACTATTGTGAGAGATGAGAAGATGTATAATGAGATGTGGTCAATTGTTCTTGAGATATTTGAGGTGGTGTGCTTGCTTAATTACGCTTTTGTTCCTTTAGATAAAAAACTAGAGTCATGCACTCATTAGCATTTTGAATATGTGTATTAAGTACTCTCAGAGTAAGAATGAATTCCAAGGGGTAAATGTTAATTGGTTAGAACCTAAGAATGGATATGTACATATCCTGGTTGTGAGGAAAGACCAGACGATGTGTGGGCCACACATGTGTCATTTATTATATTACAAAAATTCTATCTCTAGCATATCATTCTTTTAGACTCATATTTTGGAATACGAGTATCCTATCATGCGTGTTTTTTTTCATGTAAAAAACAATGGTTCCATCTGTAGTGGATTATGAGTTACAATGAAAGATGATTTGGGTTTGACGCCTATCCTGGGTGAAACCTGATGACAACACCAGTGCTTTTTGAGTGGTCTCATCCAGTAGGGAGGGATGATGTTCCTCATCGTTCTTTCTCAGAGGTACCATCCTTAAAGGATGGATAGTGTTCCTCGTCATTATTCTGAGAGGTGTCGTTTTGCAGGGATGAACATTGTTCCATGGCCTTCTTTCTAAAGGAACCATCTATCATGGATGGATATAGTTCCTCAATGTTATTCCTGAGAGGTACCATCCAACAGGGATGGCCATAGCAGTTCTGGGTAGACCTACCACTTGGTTGGGAAGTGGTCCCCAATGGAAGTTCTAGGATTCCATCCAGTTGGGCAGGCAGTGGGTCCCGTTGAAAGTTCTTACTTTGTATTACCCTCTATATAGGCTGGGTTGTGGGTCCCCTTGTATTATTAGAGTTAAATCTTCATGATGCATCATGGTATGGGTTGCCTCTGTGACTTTTATGGGAGTGGAATCCCCCTATTTTACTAGGGAGTGGGTATCCTTTACTTTGTGACACAATCTATTGACTACGAGAAAACATAGTTGAGTTGTTCTTTCACATGACTTTTGACACTTAAGAAATATGGGATCCTTTTCCAACCAAGATGTGTCCTTGTGATGTGACCTACAACCGTGTAAGAGAGATATACCTTCCCAAAAATGATAATATCAAGGTGTAGTTATTGAGTCCCTTTAACATATAGTTCAGAGCAGACATGGGGGATGATTGGCATAAATGGTTACATATAGGACTATTGGTGACTCAATTTTCAGGGACTAAGCTTGTGAGATGAATATACCCTTACTCTCACATTTTTTTATTCTTTTTCAAATAATATATATATATATATATATATCATATTTCTAGTACCCACACATTTGTTTATGGAAACTCTCCTTCGGGTAAAGGTGAGAATGCATGGGGTATTCCACATACTTTTTTTGTCTGGATTTTCATGGTTCGACGAGTCAACTATACTGAAATAGGTAGCAAAAACTCCAATACATATTCATATTCTCACCATTTCAATCACCTTGTGTTTAGACGATCTTAATTCACACTCTTATTTTGATGTTTTTTACTCTCTTTAATTATACATTATTCTATATGTTGATCACCTATTCATTAGTTATCTTACTTCCCAATGGGACTTTTTGGTAACCTACTGAATATTTTTATACCTAACCCTACTTGGGAATTTCCCATACTAGGTGTGACCTTGAACACGATAGACAAGTTGATAGTTTCATTAAAGGGGCATAGGGATATGAGGTATTTGGACCATGTGTTGTGGTAGGATTGGGATTTATGAGTGTGGTACTCTCATATGTTTTATACATTCCACATATTGCCGTGCTATGGCACTTTTCTTGTTGGGTGTGTATTTTTCCTCTTTCCCATTTAGGAAAACATATTTATACTTGTACTAATTTTAGGATGATGCATGGTTGAGGTTTATATTGTGTATTATCATATCATGTCCACTTTTCCCTGTGTAATTTTACATTTATATAGCTTTGTGTGTTTGTACATGTTCATTGGAAATGGAATCCCTGAGTTTGTTTTGCCTTCAGCGCTAGTCGCAACTCCCTGGCCTATGGAGGTGGTATGGTGGTAGTCGCATCTCGAGACTCATTGTGGTTCGGGTGATTAAAGAGTGGTATAAGAGGTTGTTTATGTCTTAGTAAATTGTTCATATGTTTCCCTAAGAAGTTTTTACTTGGGATTACAATAAAAGTGTTGATGTGTCTTAAGAGAGAGTCCCTGGATAGGGATTCTAGTGTTGGTATGGGTGGTCAACATATCCATTCACCAAGACCTTGAATACCTACTTGTTGACTTAGCACCATAAGACACATTTTTCATTGAACAATGCTATATGAATAATATAGTATTTAGGCTTTGATTTTCCTTCATGATTGTTTTCTCCATTAGTATTGATATAAATATATATATATATGATCTTCTAACCACGTTATTCCTTGATAACATCCAGGATGTCAATGCGACAACATCAAACTAGGATAATAGTTCTTGTTCATGATGATGACCGTGTGAGCGATGAGGCCTCATTTTAGGACCCATCTTGTGTGCCCCATTTTCCATGTGGGAAGGTAGAAGAACCCCCACCTATTAAGAATCAGATAGTCCAATTAGAGAAGGTTGAGAACATCTGTAGGATATGTTCACTTTTTTGAGTTCCAGTGATAGAGACCGTTGACATTCCACAGAGAGCCAAAACCAAAGGCAGTAGTGGTTTGGATAGAGTTGGTGGTCCGCCTCTTTATGATTTCATGGACACCGATAGATAAGAAGGTTTCTTTGGCAGCCATCCTCTTCCATGGAGCAGGTATAATTTGGTGGAGGTTGGTTACTCATAAGCACGATGAGTCAGCATAATAGTTGGAGGACTTCCTACAGTTGTTTCATGAAAAGGTATTACCATCCTAAATGAAATCCTTTAAAATTCATGAGATCTTTCAGTTACAGTAGGGAGGTTTGATGGTGACTGAGTATGTGACAATGTTCATAGACCCTGACCACTACACTCTGGACATGATATACAACAGATACATACGAGTACAAATGTTTGAGCAGGTACTCCATTGAGGGATATTTTATATCATAGTACCGTTGTGCATCTCTACATATGTAGGGGTACTGGAGTAGGCACTGTGGATAGTGAACGTTATGTCAAAGGTACACTATAAAACTAGTTGTTTCAATGACTGCAACTAAGATTAGTCATTTATATATATAATAGGAAATTTTCAACTAGACCATGACACTTGAGTCCTCATAAAAATAGGTCTCAGTCACACAATCATATGGGGTCGAGGTATCATAGAGCACATGAACGGTCTGGGGAGTTAAAATGTTATTCCTGTAACAGGAAATGTCACATGACATGAGACTACCTGACAAGTCTTGTTGAGAACATCAAGAAGTCATTAGGTGGACCACCATGGTAGAGATAGTTCCATGATCTGGGTGGTTCTCAAGGAGGTGGTGCTGCTAGAGGGGAAGTAGGATATGGAGGTGGGTGTTTATGTTGTGAGGACTTTCCACCACCATCAGTAGGCCCATGTCAGCCTCATCATGCTGGAAGCTCAGTCAATGGACAATTGCAAAATTTGGATGTCTACAATTTTACAGAGCATTAGATGATAAGAGGTATTCCTTCTGTCTCTGCTACATTCTCATAGTAGAATATGTTATATACTATGTAAAGTAATCTCCCCCCCCCCCCAACTCCTTTTTTCATGTTTTACTAGGGTGATGTGGGGTGTTAGTGCAACCCTATATCGGTGTATTTCAATGGAGCATCGAATACATGTGGCAGAACAGTATTTCTCCCACCGAGATGAGTTTATTTATGCAAGAAAAAACAATGAGGATGATTCTATGCCACCCAAAAAGAATAATAAAGAGGATTTTGTGGAAGATTCCCTCTGACTATTGGGATTAGGGTGGAGATGTGAAGTGGTGTGTTAGAGTAGGTCCTAAAATTTGTAGTGTAGTTTTTTTGTTGACATCATTTTGGTTGAGATGCCACAAGTGGGATAGGAAGAATTGGGGATTACACGCCATCAAAGAGGGTAAAAGATGTGTGGGGTATGCCACATTATTTCCATTTCTATCCTCTTATGGTTGGAAGAGATTAATCATATAAACTAATCTTTGGTACCTTTTGTGCTCAACATCATGCCTTCATACCCCAGTTATCAATTATAGGTTGAGGTGGTGGAGACCCCATGAGTAGAACTATGAGACTCACTATGTAGTGATGGATGTGGTATTTTTCATACTGATAATGTGGAGATACAACCTTCTAAGAGAGTCCTTTGTGGTTTGTTCAGTCAAATAATGTTTCAGGCACATCCTTTCCCACAAATACAAGAAACTTAGGAGGGGATCATGGTTGAACTTCCTATAGAAAGTCCCAAGCCCATTGAGTTTACGAATATATAGAGTAGTTGGTTTCTGAAAGTAATCCCGGGTAGAGAAGGAGGGTATATATTTTCTTTAATTGATGGTGTTTCCTCATTAACATCATGATCATGTAAGAGAGACTCAGTTGTGAGAAATCAACTAAAAATTTTCTATGATAAGAAAACCAAGGGTGTTTCGATAAACGGTTATTCCAAAGGAGGGATTCACGGTATCATATTCTAGGGAAAACTATATTCTAGTTGCAACATGATATGTAGAGGTACTTCTATGTAAGTGATCTATAACTAGTGTTCATTCAGGCCATTAGGGATAGTGCAAGGAGATGGCAAGGTTGTCTACCCCTTCCCTACCCCCAATAGCTGAAGTGGGTGCATGATTCCTCTCACATGTAACAGATGATGAGTCTTGTGTGTGTGATTATATAGAATTCATTGTTGAGAGAAGCCCTAGTAAAGATAAACTATCCCATTATTTCACGTGATGTGATGACACGAAAAATGTATAGGTTTTCTTTGGAGCTAGAGAGCCAGATCTGGGCTTAGTACACTGATTTTGTTCCTAAATTATCATTTCAGGGACGTAAGTATTTAATGGGGGAATGATGTATTGACATGTTTTTTTCAATGTAATAATTTTGAATATTTATATATATATTTCCAAATGCTGGCGCTGAAAGGACATGTAATTCCAAGGCTCGGTGTGCTCGTAATAAATTCTACAAAAATATAAAGTGTTTCTAAACTATGCATGTTTGGGAAATTTGATATATCAAAAACCAAATCTAAGTTCAGAAATTCTAGGAAACGATTTAGTCTATAACAAGTTGTTAACCCTAGATGGGGTATAACTTTTGCGGGCCCATGAATTTCTAGAAAATATTTACCCAAAGGGAAACATGGTAATTAAAAAAATTAAACATAATTATTTTTCTGCTAACCAAAAAAAAAGATCATTCAAAAAATAACTCTGATTAAAAATAAAAAAACCATGGTTGAGTTTTAAATGGGTTGTTTTTAATTGGCACGACATAAAATAAGAAGCTCTGGAGGACTCAACTTTCTTGTTATGCAGGTTCACTATAAATAGAGGGTTAAGGTGATATTTTACAATTAGCCCCTAATTCCTATCTCTATCTCTCTAATATCTTACCTCTATATTTCTAGAAATTCTCCACCATTATTCCCTAGATCAAGGATCAATTTCCAAAGGAACCTTGGTGGATCTTAGAGGGATAGCAGGGGACATGCTGTCAATGTCAGATCGTACGCGATGTAGGATTCTTGTTAAAATTTCTCACCCCGATTCAATTTTTTTATTTCTTGATTTCATAAAAAATCCATTTTTATAAACATTAAAGTGATAGACAAATGAACAAATTCATTACCATATACCCATTTCAATTCGGGGTTTTTATTATGTTCTTCATCGTTCTTCACCTTAATTTCTCATTGTCTTGAAACATTCCTAAAACATCAAGTGGGGGATGGTGTTGGGAATCCATTATCCAAATAATCCTAAATCCATCCTTGTTTTGAGGTTCTAACCACTGATGTTGTCCGGGAGACCAGTTGCAGGTGACAACGGTGTGACTCTAAAAAGGGTGGAGGCAGCCGACGAAGGCCGAAGAAGGTAGGCCATGATTGGGTTGAGGTGGAGGCGAATGGCGGTGCAACAGAGTTAAAGGAGAGAGGATTGGATTTGAGGTGGTAGTAGGCCACTAGGCCAGGAGTAGGCCATCGGGCTGGGAGGTGGGCCAAGGGCCGAGCCGACCCATGAATAATGGTCCAACTAGTTTGGGTTAGACCTTCTCGATTAAGCTGATATAGATTTATAATGTCGTATATCCAAAACTGTGAACTGTTTGGCTCAACGTCTTCCGTCACATGTCCCTTTAAACATGGAGAGTATATTAATATTAGTTTGGGAATTTTATTTCTAGGTTTTTCTATTCATAAACATGAAATGTGTAGATTTAATCATAATAGTTTGATAATTATTATTTATGATTCTGGTTTCAAACCATCCTTTTAAACAAGAATCCCATTTGATGTGTTTTCAATAGTGGAAGAACCCTTGTCTCTATGATGATATTTCAAGACAACATTTGAGGGATTAAGATAATGTTTATGTGCACCCTACACAATTCTTGGTAAACACATATTGTGGTCAAATGTAGCTTTTTTCTCTAGAAAACTGTTTTGACAAATGATTTTTCCAACCCTTGTGTTTTTATCAAGAGGACCGAAATGGAGTTATGAATATAATGTGTTTTGGGGGGGCAATACAAGGGACCCATGTGATTTCTTTTGAGCAGATCTCAGTGAAATAGGAATTTTCCACCCAATGCCCATTTGGGGAGAACGACAAGTTGATGTTGCGTGATTATCTTAAAGGATATCAGTAGTGTGATCCATTTCCACTTACAGAGCCTTGTTTGTGATCTTTTTAAATGTGAAAACTAGAAATAATATCAGTGGAAGATCCTTTTGATGTTCTTGAAGAGAACCCAAGTATTGGATCCACCATAGATCTTGTGAGATTGGAATGAATGTATCAAGAGATGGAGTCATATATTATTGAGCCATTTGAGGAGGAGTGCCGACATAATTACGCTTTCAGCCCTCTTGATCAACGATGTGCAACAGGAACTCATCAACCTTTTAACTAGGTGTGTCAAGTACTCTTGGATTTATATGGAACACATATGGGTACTTTTTTGTAGTTTATAATCTGCTAATGGAAAGGTAGACGGCCAGGTGGTGAGGTGGGGCCCTACGACGTGCGGTCCCCCCACACATTGGGTACTACTTTATCATTATTCTATCCCACACATCTCTTTATTTTGGACACATATTTTTTCATTCAAGTAATCTATCATGAGTTTTTTTTCATGTAAAATTAAATGGTTCACACTGTTGTGTGTTAAGATTTATGATGTGAGACGTTCCAGGTGTGAAGCCTATATAGGGTGACACCCGATGACTACACTCGTTCTTTCTGAGAGGTACCATCCAACCAGGACATCTAGTGTTACATATCATGAATTCCAAGAGGCACCATTTAGTAGGGATGGCCAGTGTTCCTCAGAATATTTTTAATAGATACCATAAAATATTGATGGATAGTGTTCCCCTTCATTCTTCCAAGAGGTACCATCTTGAAGGGATGGCCAGAGTTCCTCAATGTTCTTCCGGAGAGGTAACATCTAGTAGTGATGGTCAGAGAAGTTCTTGGTATACCTCCATCTAGGCTGAGAAGTTGTCCAGGATGGTATTTCTAGTTTTACCACTACATGGGTTGGGATGTGGTCCCCAATGGATGTTCTAGGATTCCTTCCTACTGGGCAGGAAAGTGGGTCTCATCAATGAATCTTGCCGGGAAGTACACTCCAGCTAGGCTGGGCAGTGTATCCATTTCAACTATCAGAGTGGAGTCCCCCTGAAGAATCATTGTTTGGGTAGTGTTGGTATTAAGGGACCACCCACTCTCTGGGTCACAAACCACCGTGGTCCACCCTCTCTCTCAGGGTCGATCAGCTCCGCATGACACCCCGAGACTCCGCTCCGACCACCAAGTTCCATCCGGTAGCATTCCGCAACACTACGAGGCACATTTCCTCTGATACCACTTGTCACGGGCTAAGCATCTCAGCACAGAGGTTCGCCCGTGCGGCACCCCATCCCCCTCCAATGCGAGAGGGGTTCAGCCTTCCATCTTTTCATATGTGAGGTTCACTAGAGTGGAATCCCCGAAATGCACTACAGTGTATATATCCTCTACTTTGTGACATGATCTGTCAACTATGCATCATAGTGAAGATATGTTCTTGTAAGTGTCTTTTGACTCTCAGGAAAGAGTAGAAATTTCCCCACCAATACCCCTCCTTATGATGGAACCTAAAATCATGAAGGCTAGAGACCCCCCCCCCCCCAATGTTGATAGTATCTTGGTTCGATGATTGTGAACCTTTGACATGCAGTTCAGAATAGATGTGTGGGATTATAGGCATCAGTAGCAACTTCTAGAAATATTTGCATCTCACTTTTCCTATGATGAGCTTGTGAGATGAATTTCCCCTTACTCACACATTAGGGATTATTTGACCATGTATACACACACACACATAGATATATATATATATATATATCCTATTTCCAATACCCACTCCTAGGGTTTTTATACTATTTTTCTAGGAGAGGCAATGATTCTTGATGTAAGCTACATGCTTTCGATGTCTATCTTCTCGTGCTTAGATAGGTATACACTCCTACTATATGTAGTGATGATTTGATGCAATGTTCATCGTCCCACTTTTTATAGCTCCTGGTGTTTAGATGAGATTAATCAAACTCTTGTTGGGTTGAGCTATACTCTATTTTACTTTAACTTATTCTAACAACTTCTCATATATTCTGTACTTCTCTTCTTAATCCATAGACACTACATGGAATCCTACTAAGTATATTAATACTCACCCCTACATGGGATTTCCTACCACATGGTGTGTCCTTGATGAGAATGGAGTGGTTGATCATGACATATGAGGATCATAGGGATACTGTGAACATAGACCACATGTGGTGGTCATAGCCTTGGAGTCAAGAGAGGGGCTCTCTCAACTGTTTTAGCCATCCCACTTATAACAAGGTTTTGGAACTTTTTAGGTTGGGTGTGTATTTTTACACATATCATATTAGGTTTAATTTTATGTACATAAACTATTTAGTGGATGATAAATGTTTGAGGTCTATATATTATAGTATTTTAAATTGTTTTTTCCCTCCGAACTTTTCTATTGAGCTAGTTACGTGTGTGTGTACAGGTTATTAGGAAGAGGCCTCCATGATTTTTTCAGGCATTAGGTGCTAATCTCCACCCCTTGCCTATGGAGGTGGGCTTGGGGTAGTCATAGATCAATCCCCAACATGGTTCAGGTCGAGAAAAATAGTGTCTAAAACAATTTCTAGTTTATAATTGTGTAAGGTGTTTTATAAAAAATATTATACATATGATAATGTAACTATTTTTCACATTAAATTATTTTTTCATTGATCGCATAAATCTGTGAGTCCATGGTGAAACCTAAACAAATAATCCCTTATGTGGCCAATGATGGCGTCAAAACCATCCAAAAAAGGGTTTCATATAAATTTTGTCATGGATTTTCAGTAATAACATAATATCAAATATTAGATTCATACAATGGGGGACTAGAAATGTTTTTTAGCACTACCTGATTAATTGGAGTAGTACTAATTTTCCCACAACACAGTATTCATAGGAATTATATATATATATTAGGTTCCTATAATGGATGTCTTACACCATATGGGCATTTATAGCAGTTTTATTTTTCCCATAACTCAACCCAAAATATCACATCTCATGGTTCTTCATTCACAATATATTTTTCAAGAATTTTCACTTACATTATTAAATATCATTCATTAATTATATTATCAGCAATATTAAATTCCATCTATATACCATGTATAATTCAAAAATCATCATTTAAATTATATTTTCTCACCCCATGGCTATCTTTTATGTCTATTCTAAAATCATCAATGGGTCTAATGGGGCTCGTTAAGAGTTTCAAAACGTCAGGGGAAATTTATTAATTAATTCAATTTTGAGTCATATTTCCAAAATTGGAATATAAAATATCACAATTACATAAAAATAAATATTATGAAGAAATTTTTAATTGATAATTATTCCTCTAACGTGAAGGTCGTTGATGCACATGTACTGAACAGAAATACCAAATTTGATGTGGAAATGTCAAAATCACAATAGAACAGATGATCTAGGACCAAAACTTATGGAAAATATCCAATGGAAACAAATACATTAATAATTAGATATAATCCATAAAAAAAGAGTAAACTACATCCCTATTTATAATGAATAATAGATGAGAGAGAGAGAAAACCAACGAAATGATATTATCTATCCAAAGAGGGGTCAAATAAAACTATATGACCATCAATTCACATTTTATGGGGATGTAAGAGAAATAGAATCATACTGGGAGCTTCCAAAATCAATGTAATTTATTTAGGGAAGATATGGGTAATTATAGGTAAAACATAGCAAGATTTAGGCTTTTAATAAATGTTTCATGGGGATTACAACATGCACAAATGGTTCCTAAGATGAGGCAGACAATTTTCAAAATTGTGTGCCTTAATTATGTGTCCACATATAGGGGTTTCAAGGTTTCTACTATGTCGAATACATTTTCAAAAAAACATGTGTAATCGATGAAAATTTCCACTTTCATGGGGTGTATGGTTTGGGAGGGTGGTCACATGTTTTTGGAAAAACCATGCACCAATATTATAACTTCTCATATTAAACCAAAATGGGGCACATAATTTCTTGAGGAAACTGTATGGTTTAATCCAACCACGTTCCGGCCATGTATATCCATATGGGCTTTATAATTTCTCCAAATTCAAAAAAATACCACCAAATTAAAACCCAACTATGTTTGAACTAAACTATAGTAAAATAGAACATGAAAACGTGTACATGGATTCTCCAGTAAACACAAGATTATAGAAACCCTATACAAAAATTGATATATGAAAATAAAGATGAGTATAATTACATACCTACAGCAATAAAAATAAATAATATTATTCCTTTTATACTGTAACACAATGAGATTTTGTAATATACTTATAATCAATGATAGTTTTTAAATTTATTATAATACACAAAACAATGATCCTTAATAAGCTGTAATATATTTTACCATTAAGACCCAACTATTAAGAAATAAAGGTGAATAGAGGTAAAAAAAATTATGAAATAATATTTTTCACATATTTATATAAATAATATAAATAGGAATAAATTATTTAATTTTAATTAATGTCTTTTAGATCAAAATTATATTTTCTTTAAAAATGATATTAATTTTATTTTTAAAACGAGTAATATAATTAATTAATAAAATGTAGAATAAAATATTAACTTCATTACTAAAACAAACTTTTAAATATAACTTTAGAGTGAAATTTTTATAATTTTAGGAACATATTGATTTTTTTGATGAATAGTGAAATATTCTAACATTTATTTAAAACTGATTATTAATTTAAAAAAAATTCATTTTTTTAATATTATCATTATAAAAATTATATCAATACTAGAATTAATGGTATTTAAGATGGGTTATTTGCTACGAGATCCCGTCGCAAATAGGCCGTTGCAGAAAACGTCATCCAAAAAATTATTATTTACAACGGCCCCATCGCAAATAGTATTTTTTTGCAATGGGAAACTTCACCGTCGCAAATGGTTTTCATTTTTTTATAAAAAATATATTTGCGACGGGCCGTCAATAATATGCTCTTGTGACGGTATATTCATTCCGTCGCAAATAGTTAAATAAAAACATATTTGTGATGGGCCTGTCGCAAAGAAGTTATTGGGATGGGACGTTCATAGGGTCGCAAATAGGGAAAAAAACATATTTACGACGGGGTCCCGTCACAAATAGGCTCATCACAAATACTGAAAAAAATAAAAATATAAAATAATTAATATAAATAATATAATATTATATAATGTTAATATAATATTAATATAAATATTTATAATATAAAAAATTATTTTATTATAATATTAATAAAAAATATATGAAATGAAATTAATAAATATTAATATCGGAAAGTATTAATAATATGAATACTTTTAATATAAATAATATTATATGAAATAATAATATTATAAATATTAATAATATAAAAAATTAATATATTATTATTATTAAAAAACATACATATTTATAAAAAAATAATATTAATATTATTAAAATACTAAAATATTAAAAATCTAAAAATTCACAAAAAATATAAAATATTAATAAAATATTAATATTTTTAATATTAAAATAAACACACAATAAAAATAATACTAATAAGTAAAATGATATAAAAATAATAAAAAAATTAAATTAAGAAATATTCGTATCAATATGAAAATTCGTAATCGTAAATAGTTAATATTACAAAAAGCTATGAACTCAAATTTTTGATACATGTAAAAAATAATTGGGGGTGGTTAATCTGGAGGGCATGGAGGAGATAGTGTAGGAAACTCCATCACTAAACTATGAGTCAGACAGCGCATATACTCCATCTGTTCCAGCTGCCACTCCTCATATCGACACATCTCCTCATTGTGCTGCTCCTTCCACTACTGATCCCGCTGATGCATCTTCTCCAGCTCCTGATTATTACTAATTATTACTAATTTAGCAATACTTAAAAATACTTTGCAAAAATGATCCTGATTATTACTAATTATTTCTAATTTAGCAATACTTAGCAACACTTACCAAAATGAAAACTGCTTAGATAATGAAAGGAAATTTGGTAATCATCATTATAGAGATGGTTACAGAATTTTCCATTATTATCCAAGAAGTTTTCGTTTACTAATTATAATAATATCTAATTATTTCTAATAAAAACAATAATATCAATATTTTTAAAAAAAACAATAATAATATTATTAATATAATAAAATTTTTATAAAATATTAAAATTATAAATACTCACAATGAGAATTTCTCTATTCGTAACATGTTCAAATCTCCATGGGTCGCCAATTTTCAGGTCATGCAAAATAACATATTTGTGTCAGCCATGTCCAATGTAAACTCTATAATTTTCATTGCAATGTTGATCACCTCGCAAGTAGTGTTGCAATAAGACGACCAAAGTAATTTCATTCTCGTCTCTAAGAATCATCTCACTCCCTTTAAGTAGCTAATTCTTCCTTAAAAACATGAGGGGACATCAGTATCTTTCCCTTGAATTTTCAAGGAAGAATGGTCTATGAAAAGGGTCATGTGCGATAATTCTTATAGATGAGAAGTGAATGACTTGGGTTTTCCAATTGCAATGCTACTTGCAATGTGATCAACCAAGAAATGGCAATTATATATAATTATATCTAATTATATCTAATTATTACTAATTATTACTAATTATTTCTAAATATATCTAATTATTACTAATTATATCTAATTATATCTAATTATAACTAATTATATCTAATTATTACTAATTTTATCTAATTAGTACTAATGATATCTAATTATTACTAATCATATCTAATTATTACTAATTATTACTAATTATTACGAATTATATCTAATTGTTACGAATTATATCTAATTATTACTAATTATATCTAATTATTACTAATCATTACTAATTATTTCAAATTATATCAAATTATTACTAATTATTACTAATTATTACTAATTATTACTAATTATTAATAGTTATATCTAATTATTAGTAATTATTACTAATTATTACTAGTTATTACTAATTATTACTAATTAATACTAATTATTACTAATAATATCTTATAATATCTAATTATATCTAATTATATCTAATTATTACTAATTATTACTAATTATTACTAATTATTACTAACTATATCTAATTATTACTAATTATATCTAATTATTACTAATTATTACTAATTATATCTAATTACTAGTAATTATATATAATTATTACTTATTATATCTAATTATTACTAATTATTACTAATTATATCTAATTATTACTAATTATTACTAATTATTACTAATTATATCTAATTATTACTAATTGTTATAAATTATATCTAATTATATATAATTATATATAATTATTACTAATTATTACTAATTATTTCTAATTATTAAAAAGTTTAAAAAATTATATCTAATTAACTCTAATTATACCTAATTATATCTAATTATTACTCATTTAATTACAACTAATCAACAATAAAAAAATTAACATAAAAAATGAAATAAAAAATAATTTAAAAATTCATAAATACCTTTAAGACTGGGTTTCTATTGATGAAGATGGCTTCACAATTTCTTCGTGAACAAAAAAATTAACATAGAAGAATTCTCTCTCTAAAATTTGAGTTTAGAGAGAAACAAGATCTAAAATTTGAAAGGAATGAGAGGATAAACTGATGGGGTATATATAGGTTAGATTATTTGCGACGGGTATCCCGTCGCAAATAGTATCTTTTGTGACGGGACCTATCACAAATATCTACGCCCGTATAAATTACTGTCGGTGGATAAAAAGTTATTTGCGACGGGTCCCGTCACAAATAGTCCCTGCCGACACACCTTTTATGACGGGACGACATCCCGTAGAAAAAATCCATAATTGCCCGCTAGTTATTTCTGATGGGACCCATCGTAAATACTTAACTATTTGTGATGGTGGGATCCCATCGTCGAAAATAACCTTCACGTGGCTGGGCATGCTATCCGCGCAAAACTATTTGCGACGATAGATGAAATCCCGTCGCAAATAGTAGGTTATTTGTGAAGGGTTGTTACCCTCGTTGCAAATAACCTATTAGACGGACCTTTTGTGACAAGATTTATTCCCGTCTCAAAAGGCCCATCACATAAGGCCCTTTTTCTCGTAGTGTTTTATGAATAATTCAGTTTATTTCATTATAATCAATTTCATGGTGAATGATGATTTTAAAAAATCATCTAAATAAGAAATTTTTTTTTATAAAACAAATTTTCTTCATGTTTTGGAGGTGTATTTTTAAATTATAATTTCTAAGATATAGGAATTGAATTCTGTAAAATTTATTTAATATTTTCAATCACCACATAATAATATTTTAAATGGTGAAACATTTAATTTTTTTATAATTTATTTTATATATAATAAAAAATGCCACCTGTGTTATGGTTAAAAGTGGTTTACTGAGGGTGGGGTTAAAATTCACGATAAGGGTACATTTTCTAATTGAACAAGACTAAATAAAAGTTTAAATAGCCAATAATATTCCACATTCTAATATCAAGTAATTTTGTTAAATTTTGATTGATAAATGATATATTATATTTTTTTTTAATTATTTCCATTAGTGTATTCTCCATATCATTTAAAATAAAAACCCCACATTATCTTCTTTACACCGCATTGAGTAATCTAACATGACCAACCCTAGAAAATAATGTTACCTAAATAAAAATGCATGACATTGTGATGTGGATATAACCAAAAATTAATTCCAACGATCTCTAAGAAATAATCTTGGGGTGGCACATTAAAGTATATATAATCCACCTACCAGACCACTTTCAATTCATTTCGTCATGTACCTGCTCTAGATATATGGTATTCCTCATAAAATAATAACTATTATATTATATATATATACTAAAATTTATTATTAACATGTAAAAAAATATCAACCCTCTATTCCATCATTTGATAATTGAATGTATCATTTGTGTTTATATGTGGAGTACCACCACACCATTATGATACAATTCATCTTACATCACCATTATTTATGAATTTTTATTTCAATGTATTTAATGTATATAAATGAAATTTATTTCTTAATAGTTATTATTTCATGTTAATATCATATTTTCTTTATTTTCGTCCATTCTATAACGAATTGAAATCATTTTATCATGTGTACATTGGGACCTCCACCTCCCTGAAACGATTTGAAGTACTTTTCTTTTTTTAATGCATGTATGTTCATGGTGATTGAATTAAAAAAACGTTATCATATATAGATATATAATGAAATAATTATTATTAATATGTTAATCATTATTGTTCATTTTTCCATTCCATCTATCAAAATTTTAAAAAAAATGTTCATGTGTATGTATGAGCCTCCTTATCCCTTGACAATGAAATTCATTTTTCTATATCAATCCTTTATGGGTTACTATATAATTATGTACAATTTATATATAGAATATATATATATATATAATTATGATAAATAGGTATATTTTTATCCATGGTTAAATTTAATTATCCATAACTACCAAACTAAAATTCTCTGAGAAAATGATACAATAAACAACCCAAAATGATGATTTTAATAAAGAATTATTATTAAATGAATGTTGAAATGTCATAAGTATATGAGAAAATATTTTTTATTTATATAAATAATTATGAAATATACATATAAATAATTTAAATTTATTTTATAGTATTTTATATCTTATGTAAATCAATTTGAATGTAAGGTAATCTATATTGGTCTAACAATTATATATGTGTGACAAATGAATTATTTCCAACTTGTTTGATTTTTACATTTTATTTACATCCCATTAATGTATTTAATGATGATTAATATAAATATTATATAGATATTAATATCCATATAATTTTACTTCCTTCTTTTTTGGATATTAATGATACCATGTAGGCATGTTATTAATTTAACAATATCCTAATTTAACGATATTGTTTATGATCAAGTTTCTGATGATGAAATATTATACCCATTCTCTCATTTATAGAATGAATTTTTGTCACCTATGTAAATTTATGAATATTAAATGACTAAATTGATTTTTTCTCCCATTAATAACACATGATATAGAAATATGTTTTAAGGAAACCATACATTATTATTCCCTTGAGCTCAAAATCCATTTTAATCTATAATAATGTTTTGTAAAAATGTTTAGATGATTTTTTTAAATCACCTATGATTTTTTATGTAATTTTTACCCATGAATTAGTTTAGAAAAAATTGATTAGTAAAAATAACATTATTATTTTCTAAATGATTTTATTTTTAATTTTTATCAAAAATGTTTATTAAATCCTTATTTCAATGTGAACAACATGAAAAAAATGGTTAATATTATAACTGCTTAAAGAGTTGAATGTTCAATTATAGTTTTACATGTTTCTTTTAAAATAAAATTTTCCACCTAAAATATTGTTAATTTATTTAATATAAATATTGGATTTCCTATTTAAAATGGTATTTTAATCATGAAATGATTAGAAATTTATAAAATGTTTTTTTCATCTATGATAAAATATTTTTATGTTAAGTTTTATTTACTAGAGATGTGATCGAATGATTCCATTCAATTTTATTTTATGGATTTTTTATGATGACGATGATTTCAATACAATTATATGAATCTTTTTTTATTTCTCATCGGTTAATCATGTTGTGATTAACCCATTGTGAATTTAATTTTCTTTCTATCGGTTATGATTTGATGGAATGATGAAATGTTTATGAAAAAAATTTCATTTATGAATTTTATTCTATTATGACTATTATATGAACCTCTCATAGTATTTTTATTATCTAAAGGGTTGGACATGAATTGTATATCCCCCTATTGAATTTATTAAAAATTAATATCTCACGATAAAATAAGGGCTGGAATGGATAGTGAACACAATAATTATTAAGACAAAATAATGTGACAACATATCAACATATATCTATTATATGTTTCATATTTTTAATGTAGAGATAAAATTGATGAAATATAAAAAATAATTTTTATCCAAAAATATAATGAAATTATCTACATAATGAGGATTCATTTTTTAATTTTTAGATATTATATAATTACCCTAAATATTGACATTACCCTGGTATAGTATTTATTTTATTAAGGTAAATATCCAATAAATGATATTATAAATTTTAAAATAAATATTATATGAAATAATTAAAATATTCCAAGAATTATTTGGATAACTTTGACAGGTTAGGTTTTATTTAATGTATTTTTTATGTAATCAAGTTTTTATGAATATTTTTAAATATCATGTATGACTAGTATCTTAATAAACAAAATTCATAACAAAAAATATAATATATTTTATTAAATGATTTAAAATTATAAAAAATTATTAATTTCATACAAATGGTAATTATATGTCCATATATGTAAAAAATGGTAATTTTTGGGGTTATTGGCATCTTATAGTAATTAAATTGACCCACAATGTGTAAATAATGAAATATCATGGGATGATTAAATAGGGTAAGATAAATGTAAAACCAAAAATATAAGGGTTAAAAAAATTTAAAATTTTTATAATTTTAATTGGATGATAGGTATATGACCTAAATCAATATTAGCATTGAAATAAAAGGGTTTTGGACATTATCAATAGAAAATCAATTAATAATGAAATAAAATTTTGAGACCAACCTAAATTTTCCCTCCTCCCGTTTATATAAAGCCACCACCAATACCCACGTAATCGCACCTATCAATTCCCTTGGATCATTCAAATTCTTCTGAAATAATCTCCCTACATCCCTCACATCCACCTAGAAGCCTTACCATGGGCAGAAGAAAATTCTAGAAAGGATTTTGTCTCAAATCCAAAGAAGTTACCTGATTTAGGTGTAACGCCTTCTCTCATGTTGATTTCCATTATTTTCCTTCTACACTTCCTATTAAATTCATATTCAATTATTAAATTACAACACCATTATCATAAATATACTTGGTTTTTGTTAGGAGAACTATTCTATCTATACGTACACACACCTCTATCTAATGGATACGAACATACTATTCTTGAGTAAGATGAACTACTTCCTAACGAAACAATGATTGTTTAGTTCTCTCCTACCACCACTCATGGTGGAATTTATGATGTAAATATATATATATATATATATATTATATTATATTTACTTTCTCTCTATTTTTATGTATATTTTATTTACATTGTACCATTATTCTTTCAATAATGTGTAAATATGATACTTTCATTTGAGGAAGATTGGACTACCACCCCCTCAATGTGATAAGGTTTGTTCATGCCATACATGGAATTTAAAATATATGGAGTAAATAATCATATTTATTTATATAATATTGTTATTATACTATATTTATAATATATCTATATCTCATTAAGTTTTATTTAACTAAATATGATAATGAAATGAATGTATTGTTAATGTGTACGTACGGCCTACCGTCTCCATGAACGGTGCAATTCATTTATTATCTACAAATGTTATGGACTATTAAAAATAAATATATACTGGATATATATGATATATATATATATATATATAATGAATAATGTTATTTTGATAATGGAGTTATGAAAACAATGAAAATTTGAATCAAAACCAGTTAATTTTTTTACTCAACTACCAAATATCGACAAAACGTCTAATATAAACTAAAATAATTAACTAATTGCTATAACATGGTAATAAGAGTTATAGAACTAATTATATACATTAAAAAGGTTTTAAATAAAATATAAATTAACCTATGTAATTTATTGAGGATATTGAATAATTAACATGACATGTCATATTCCAGGTAAGGGAATTTATAAACTCATTTTCCACTCATTTGATTTTAAGCATAGATCATTGATTATATTATTCCAAGATTATGTGTGGAATCACTGTATATTTATTTATGTTTTAATTTCCACTTAAATTTGTGTGAATATAATTTTCCAACACATAGAAACTCCATTAATAAGTTCTTAGGTCATCTATACAAAAATTGCATGGGAACATCATAACCCAATTTTTATTCTTTTGGTTAATATTAAACTTCGTGATAATTTAGTGTTGTGATTATGTGAGAAATAAATTTTGATAACATATATTGAATTTATAATTGATTTATATGTATTTATATTGAATACACATAATCGATCAATGTTATTAACAAAATTCTCTTTGTATGGGAAATCATAAATCAATATAATTTCATTGAGATAAATATCCATGCCATAGATTTTTTTAATAGAATATGTGTGAATAACCTCTAATTATTTTACACTAAATATCCAACTTTATTCTGTGTATTTATATTTTTCACACAAAATTATTTCATTTATTTATCATTAATCTAAGGATATGTTCTTTTTAAGGGACTACATCTCAATCCTCTTTCATTGAGGAATATCTTTCTATTGTGGACCTTTACTATCCTATAGGGTTTTCATATAATCTTTTTGACATTTTATATCAAAAATATCTTTATTCTCATGATATTTACTGTTTTTTTGATTTTTTTTCTTGAATGATTTTTTTAATATTTTCTATCAAGTTTTACATGGATCATTAACTAAAACATCATTTAAAATGTTTTAAATAATTATTAATTTAAATATTTCTCATCGATGTCCATGTTTTTAAAATGGTTATTGATTTATTTATATGGGAATAAATGTTTTAAAATGTTAATTCCATTAAAAATTTCATAGTGTTAAAGGACACTTTCATTCCAAATAATTATTTTTTTAGTGTTTTAAAGGTTTTTTTAATAGGATTGATTATATCAACATCATGAAATGGTATCTTGTGAATGAAAATGTGGAAATGTTATATTTCCTTTATGATGGTTTAATGTTTTATGATTGTGTTATGGTTTTTCAACATTGTTTAATTATATATGGGGTTATATAATAATCTGGGGGCAGGTGGGCCTTTGATATATCTACAATGAATTGGGTAATGCGACGGAGGTAAAAAATAGTGTTTCTCTTAACTGATTTGGGGAATATACTTTGATGAGTATTTCAAACATTACTATGAAAGTTACTCTCTAAGCTATTGTGAAAGCTAACATGATTGTATAATATGGATTCCCTAAGGTACCATTACGTTTTATGATTTCTATGATTTTATTCTGAATTATACGATTAAATTATGTAAGCTATGTGGTTTATGTTTTAGAGGTGAAAATTGTGATTTTGTGAAAATGTTTTCATGGGTTTTAAATATTCATGGACAAACATTTTTATTCATTATTTTATATTCCATACTGATATTTTTAAGTTCATCGCATGTTTTTGAAATTTTTTCACAATGTAAAATGAAGGATATGATAAAATATGATTTTATAATACTTTTCTAAATAAATTAATTATAATTTTATTTAAGGAGTTTTATTATTTTGGAAAAAATGGATATAGTAGATGTTTCTGATTTGTAATTTTTGAGAACTAATATAATAGTTATGGAATAATTCCCTAAAACCATAAACCTAAAAATATCCCCCATGTAAAATAATGTAAATTATTGATCAAAACTCAATATTATTTATGGTTTTAGGATGGGGGCTTATAGTTGGTATCCGTGGTAGGTTTAGAAAAATTTTGGAACTTAGAGTTTTTGATAAACACAAAGTAAGTCTCTATGTCAATTATTTCTGTTAAATATTTCATTTATAACTTTTTTAGAAAACGGAAAATTAGTTATAAATTGAAGGTGGAGGCTCTCAAACCACATTCATATCTCTTCGAAATGACTTCCTTTCAATAAATATTGCAATTTCATGCTAGTAAGATTACAAAACTTTTTATAACATACAAATCACTTTCATGTATTTGTTTAAGATATACAACACCTCCATTATACATCGATACAATTTTAGATCATGGGTTGTATTTAATCAAGTAATTTTTTCTTGATACTCTCATATTTTCAAGAAAGGTAAAAATTATCAATGAATTATAAAAGAATTTACATTATCACAAGATTTTGAAGCATATTATGATTTTGAAAAAGGATTGGAATAAGGAGACCCTTATACAACCTATTTATATTTTCTTTTAAAATATATTCATTCAACACATAGTAATTATATTTTAAAAGGATCATTTATTTCAAGTTTCAACTCAAAATTAGTCCAACTATTATATAAAAATCTAGTTTAATTAGATGTTTTGAAATTATATAGCATACAAAATTATTTTTTGATGATATATTTCAATAAACAGCCATATGAACCAACTTTTACAAGGTGTATTTTGGATAAGATAAGAAAATTATTTTTAAGTATCTCTAAATCATTGTTGCAATGCATGGACCTTATATCTACGTGAAAAGATGAAAATGAAACTCAGTGGAGACCATGATCATGGTATATTATTATTTCTGTTGGGAATAGTTTTATTTAATCATATGGAGGTAAAAAATGTCAATATATATAAGACGTCAGGAAATAATATGTTTATGTCGTTACAAAATATGATGAAAATTATAGGTATAAGACATACATTGAGATTAAATAATGTTAGGGTTATTTTTGAGTTTTAAAAAAAGTTACAAACTACATGATGGGGGACAACCCATTGTATCTGGCATGGTCATGTAAATCGATCCCAAAACTGAAGGGCGACAAGGGTGCGTTATCTACCATTGTCTTATGTGAACTCCCTGAATAGTTTGAGTTATTATCTTAATTTAAATGTTTTTGTGGATTAATGATATGTTGATTTATAGAACATATGTTTTATTAAATGGATATACTTAGTCTATGAAAATTATTTGGTGATTAAGTGATAAATGTTAATTTTTATAACATTCACTCTTTTGGGACACAATATGTCTAAAAAATTAGAATACAACGATATTCCATTTGAGGAGTAATGGTTGATTTTTTTTAGAAGAATATATGTTTTTATTATTTGGATAAAGAAATTTGGGTTATTTATGTAAATTATTAACCTAACATAGATAATATGTGATTAAATTAATCACTTTTCATTTTGAAATTTTAAGAGTAGTCGATGTTATTTGGAGACAATTTTCAGGATTTAACGTGGAAGATTGTGTGATCAAATACTACTAAATTTTGGATTTCAATTTTATTTTAGATTATTTTGATGAATTATAAGGAATATTTGTATTGAATTCCCTCTGTTAAACATTGGGTATTTTTCATGGAATTTTAGATATTTAGAGTTGTATTTCTTTTATAAACGAGTATTCTTTTAGGGGGATTATCAGATCTTTTATTAAATTTTTTGTATTAGTTTAATATCTAAAGACATGGGAAATATATAGTTCAACCTTTTTGGATAGTATGATTATATATAATTGATTATAAAACATTAGTTATGGCTATGTCAACTTGAATACTCATTGTTTGGAGAAAAATGAGTTTGTCATAGACATTTATTGAAGGATGCCACTATACATGACATGTAACTATGTTTCCATATATTCTTACTATATATAGTAAAATGATTTCTCAAATTTATGAAAATGACATTAATAAAATGTTTTATTTTTTACTTTTAATAATAGAAAATCAAATACTATTTAACCCATCATATGTTTTTCGTTTTCGGGTTGTTAACTTTCAACTAATCACATTTTATATCACTCTCCATCAGAATAATATGGTTATTTTTTCATCCATATCAATATTTTTGTTAATGGAATCATAGTATGGGTAATCTTAGAAAACCCTTACACTTCTCTTCCACTTTTTTAAAGATGTAGTTTTATTATATCATTTTCTGATGTGGGATTTCCAATGATGTTATAGAGATAAATTTTAAAATTGTGAGGATACAATTTTCAAAAGGGATAAATAATTTAACACCCATGTATTTATAGAATAATACATTTTCATATCTATTAATATTTATGTATATGATATTAATTTTACATTAATAGGGATTATTTTTAGAATTGAGTACTATATACACAACAGGTTTCGCTGAAATCTTATGTTGTAGACAATGCTGAGTTATACCAAAAAACTAATAAAACAATAATATAATTAATTTAAATGGTAGTCAAATCCTAGTCGTTGTATTTGTAGTAATGAAAATAATTAAGTAAATAATTATTTTACATAGTTTTTAAATAATTTTCCATTATTGAAAATAATTTTAGAGGCATAAAATGAGAATGAGTCCTATTTTATGCATAAGATACTCAAATATTTTTGAAATGAAATTTTACATCCTTTTGATGCTGAACACTTTTTTAAAAAAAAATTTGTCACAAATCTATGTTTTATTTTATAAAATGAACTTCTTATTTAGTATAAAGAAATAAAAATTTATTTTGGATGAAATTACTTTATTTTTTTAATAACATCCATATTTTATGAATAGTGAAAAATAATGTATTTTTATTAAAATATTCCTTTTCATATAATTTTTTTATATAGTTAGATTATCATTTTAAATGGATATTAATGTGTAATTGTAATATTTTTTTATCATTTAATCCAATTTATTTCATTGAATGTAATTTCATAATTAATTTCGACATAAACAATTGTCAATGTTTAGATATATTTTACTTATATTAAACTTGTTTACTGATTTTGACAATGAGAATTTATTTTTAATTAATTCTTCCCTATTATTTTCATTTTGTATTTTTAAAAATGGATTCTGTATTTAAAATAAAAAAGTCCAGATTTTTCAAATAATTACATTTTATTTTTGGACGTTATTAATAATAACATTGGTAATTTTTATTTGTTATAGTAATAGGAAGATTAGGTAAATAATGGTACCAAAAAATAAAATAAGGATAAATAAATTACTCAACCCCTACCAAAATAAAATTTGATGAATAAAAGTAAACCCATATCACCTAAGGGTCATAATTGATTCATTTAATGTTCTTTTTTCCAAAAATGATATATAATTATGATTGCAACAAAAGAAAGTGACAAAATGCGACTCTCTTACCTTTTACAAGTATAATATTTTTAATGTAGAGAAAAAATTAATGAATCATAGAAAAATAATAGTATATTATAATATAATGAAATTATATATATAATCGATATTTATTTTTAATTTTTACACATTAAATTACTATAATAAATAATGACCGAAAATTGATATAAAATTATTTTATTAAGAAAATATAAAATAAATGATATTATAAATATTAAAATAAATAATATGTTAATAATTCCTATAATTCCCAAGTTTTCTGGATGATTATGACATGTTAGTATTGAGTTAATGTATTTTTTATAAGTAATCTAGTAATGAAAATTTTTAAAAATTCTTATGTGAATAGTGTCAAAATTGACATAATTCATAACATAAAATATAATATAATTTAATAAATTATTTATAATTCTTAAAAAACTAGGATTTATCCACATGGTAATGATAAGTCCAAATATTTCCTAAATGATAGTTCTTTTGGGATTTCTTCTTGTTATGGTAATTAAATTAACCCATAATGTATACATAATAAAATATCATGGTAAGATTAAAAAGGTTAAAATAAATGTTAAAGCGAAAATATAATTCCTAAAATATATGAAACAAATCTTATTTTAATTGTATTATTGTGATATGAACCCAAATCTTATTATGTTGGAAACAAATGAGTTTGGGGCCATTATAAACTAAGAATCAATTTATAATAAAATAATATTTCCAGACCTTCCAAAAGTGCCCCTCCCCCCTCTTATAAAAGACCACCAACTCTACACACATACTGACAACTCTCAAAAACCATATCTCATCCAAATTATTCCCAAATAGTCTCCCAAAATCCCTCAATTCCTCCTATAATCCTTAACGTAGATATAAAGAAATTCAAGAATGACTTTTGGCTCAAATCAAAAGAAGTTACCTGATTTAGAGGTAACATCTTCTCTCAAGTTCCATCCCATTATTTTGCTTCTCCACTCCCTATGATCTTATTATTATATAATTACATAAGAACAAAAATATAAAAAATTAACTATTTTTATGATAAATATTAGAACTACACTTACACACACCCTTATCTAATGGTTATGAACATATTGTTTCTATGTACGGAAAACTACTACCTCACAAAATGATGATTATTAAATTTTCTCTTAACACCTATGATGTTGTCCATTATTATGGAACTATATTAATATATGATATATGATATATTTATTTTTATCTTTTATTATATGATTTTTATTTTAAAAATACTCATATTTTTTCATAATGTGTAAATACGATAATTTCATTTGAGGATGTGTGGACTACATCCCCTTCAAAGTGATATGAATCATTCATTATATACACAGAATGTAAAAAAGGATAGAGTAAATGAAAATATTTAATATATATAACACCTATATTAAAATATAATTAAAATATACTTTTGTCTCATTTAGTTTTCATTCCTTTAATATGAAAAGGAAATTAAATTAGCGTTAATGCGTACGTACAGACTATTGTCTCCATGAATGGTTCATTTCATTTATTATCTAAAAATTTTATGGAATATTATAAATAATTATATAATATATATTTATGATATTTAAATAATTATTAATATTTTTAATATAATGGACTTTTGATTACATGGATAATTTTCATCAAAATAAGATCATTTTGACTTGAATATCGAACATCGACAAAACATCTGATATGAACTCAAATAATTAAATAATTGATATAACATGATAATAAGTGATATAAAATGAATAAATAACATTAAAAAGGTTTTAAAACATTTATAAATAAAGATAATTCTATTATTCTGTAAATTAATGAATGAACGGGACAAGTCGGAATCAAGGTTAGTAAATTTCAAAACTCAATTTCCACTCATTTGGTTTTATACATTATACATTGATTATATTATTCCAATAATATTTGTCGAATAAATATTTATTTATTTATGTTTTAATTTATACTTCCCTTGGTGTGGATATACTATTTCAACATCAAATCACCCCATTGATAAATTCTTACTTCATTTATACAAACATTGTAATGAAACTTCTTATCCCAATTTTTTCCCATGGGTTAATAATATACTTATTTTATCATGTAGTGGTATGATTATTTGAGAAATGAAATTTTAGATCATATCATTTATTTATACATGCTTTATTTTTATTTTAATTTAATACACAATTGATCTAATTTATTGAAAAACTGATCTTTTTATGAAAAATATTAACTCAATGTCATTTCATTTAATAAACTATGAATGATATTGGTTTTTTTCAATAATATGTGTGATTTAAATATGATTTTTTTACACTAAATATCTAGTTATATTCAGTGAATTGATATTTTTTCAACATAATTATGTCATTGTTTTATCCTTAATATATGGATGTGATCTTTGTACGGGGCTATATCTCAATCTCAATCAATATTGGTATTTCTTGATATTGTGCTCTTTTAATATCATATAAGGTGTATATACAACCCTTTTGAAATTTTATATCTTGAGTTCCTATATAATCACGATATTTAATGATTCTTTTAATTTTATTCATGAATAATTTTTATTCAAGTGTTTCTCAAGTGTTATGTGAAAGATTAACTGAAACATCATTTTAAATGTTTTAAAGAATTATTATTTTATATCATTATCATTTATGGCCATGAATTAAAAATAGTTTTGTGGATTTATTTTTACAGACATGAATGTTTTGAAATGTCAATTTCATTAAAATTTTCAAATTTTTATGGACAATTTGATTTATATATCTTGTATTTAAAGTTTTAAATTTGTTTTTTAAATGGGATTTATTATGCTAATATCTTAAAATGATATCATGTGAATGAAAATGTGGAAATTTTATTTCTTCCTAACGTTTTGTTTCTTGTTTAAGTTTATGATATGGTTATTGGAAAATTTTTATATATACATGTGGTTCTATGATAAACAGAGGGTGTGAGAGACCATGATATCACTCCAATGCATTTGGGAATGTAACGAAGGTTAAGGTTAAAGTTTCTCAAACAATATTTAGGGAATATACTGTGATGAGTATTCCAAACGTAACCATCAAGGTTACTCCCGATTTAGCTGATAATGATAAAATGTATGTATTATATAGATTAAGCATGTTACCTTTTTTTATTTTATTTTTATGATGTTTTTTATGAATAATATTATTAAATTATATAATCTAATATGTTTTTATTGATGAAAATAATGTGTGTTAGAAAATATTTTCATGGATTTTAAATATTCAAGGACTAGTGAATTTATTCCTCATTTTATATTCATTATTGATATTTTTATGCTCATCTAATGTTTTTTGGTTTTTTTTATAGTGTATAAGGAAGGATAGTAGAAAGAAATAATTCAATAATATTTTTGTCAGTAAAATTATTGTTGTTCTATATAAAGAATTTTATTATTATGAAAATATTGGATACGGTATAAGTGTATTGTTTGTAATTTTTTTGAGATGTAATGTAATAGTTATGGAATAATTCTCTGAAAATCTAAACCTGAATAGATCCAGAACGTTAAATAAATTTAATTCATTATCAAAAATCAATATTTTGAAATCTTTATGGTCTATGCCTTGTAATGAAATTATTACAATTTCAGTGCTCAATATCTTTTAATTATTTATGAATAAAATATTTTAAAATAACAATCAATGATCAATGAATAAATATTATGATCATTGATATGTAAGGTATGGTTTTAAAAGTGTTCATCTCATGTCAGCACACACTTATTCTTATATTATTTCATAGTGAATATTGATATCTCCATTATTTTCCCTAACATAGCATCTGATAACACAGTATTTTATGTTTCCTTTCCTCAAATTTTAAATAATTTTTTAAATTATGATATTTCAAAGATGGGTTACTATTAAGGAAAACTTATTAGGATATGATGGAGATCACTAAATGAACTGTTGTTTTGTGTATATATTTTAAGAGAGACTCTAGCACTATATAATTTTAGCTGAGATTAAAATGTATTTTAAATAATATTTAACTAGTAAGATGTAATATTGATTTATGAAAAGTATGGTCCTTTAATATAGGTATTAGTGAAAGGTACAATAGCCTTTTGAAACAATGTCTATAAAACTATAGTGAGAACATTATGGAAATCCTATATATATGAGATTATATGATGTTGTTGTAAATAATGGATGGGTTTATTCTAGAAAATAAAATTTATCTACATACTACAAGTGGATGATATTTTAGAACAAACTCATATAGGGATAATATATATTAAAATATTTGGTTGAGTATATATTGACAATAATTTGGTTCAGGAATTAGTGTTCCCTTACTACATCAATTTCTACACTCCAACGGTATATTATAAAACTTTACTTCCGAACTAATAAGAATAATTTAATTTTAAGATTACCATGAGTGAACTAGTTTAAACCAAATAAGTAATATACATTACTGATTTTTCATGATTTAAATATCGTATGAATGATTTTCATGATTATATCATTGATCAATTTAATTAATTATGTTTAATGGATTTTAAAATCATTTTAGTTTTAGTATTGTATTTTATACAGACTATTCAATTTGATGTGATGATAGGTATTCTCCAGTCCTAATGTAACTTATTTGATCATTGTTAAATGAATACCATTACATCATGAAAATTATTTTTGAATGATATTTAGTAACCTCAATGAGTAGATATTTAATTTTCAATGAAAATTCCTTATGATATAGTTATCATATATAAGTTAATTGATTATTATATTGTTTATATTTTTTGGAATGTTAATCCTTCAAATATCATAATTATTCATCCAGATTCAATTTTAAATAAAATATACATAGATTGGAATAATTTACATAAATTCCACATCACATTATAAGGAAGGGAAGTCACATTTGATATTCTAAACTAACATATGACAACATATTAGTGAAAATTAATAATACAAATACAATGTAAATTACACCCATTGTATTGGTCTTGATTCCAATTAGAAGGATATTTTTATCTTATATGCTTGGGTTGAATCACAACATTTAAAATATATATATAGAGATGGAGTTTGATAATTCCTTTTTTGAATAGTTTCATAGAATTACAGAAAATCATGCTTTTGAATTTCCAATAGATTTCATACCTAGTTCTACATCTATTTCCAATAGATTATATAAAAATTCCTTGATTGAGTTGTACGAATTAAGTAAGCCACTTTAGGAGAATCATGATAAATGATTAATTTGACCAATAACATCACCAAGGGGTACACATTTTCTTTTCTAAAAGAAGAATTATATGATGATGTGATTATATATTCATATTCATGGCCTTAATATTATCACAACCATGAATTATTATTTTCTAACTCATATTTATTATTATTATGATCAATTTCAATTATTTTAATATTTTTCTAGATTTGATCGTTGATGTGGGTACTATAAATTGAGGATCTCAATTGAACACATAAATATGAAAAACCTTTATATGAAGTATGGATAGTATGAATTTATGATATTTTCATTTTTTTTATAACTCCTAATCTATCATTTTGGATTTAAATAATAATGACTTTTGTGATTTACAATCATAGTTTTTATTTTCCATTTTCATGAGAATATTAAATTTTCATTAAGTAAGGAAGCTCATGACGAGTGCCTGATAAATGTATTGAACTCCAAAATAAATGATATGTTTCGAAAAAAAATCCAAGTCTAAATTTTTTTATAGAAAATTTAATGTTTTGGTCATATAATCTAAAGAGATGGATTATTTGGAAGATCCATCAAAAAAGGTAATAATCAGGGGACAAGACCAACTATTATTATTTATATCACACATTTTATAGGTTTTTATAGATATTATCATCACATTGTGGAAACATTCTATTGTTTTTCTAATCCACTCACCATGTAAACAGTAAAAAGAGACATGTTCCTTGAAATAAATGAATATAATGAAATTTTTATCTAACTATGGAGTGATATATTCAAAAATCTTGTAGATAGATTACCATATTGTGGATATGTATTTGTGATACTTAATTATGCATTGACATCAATATAGGATTCATTACAACCCTAGTAAGCTGAACAATGTGGTTGGTGCATCGATTCAGAAGAATTCTACGAGATTATATATTTCGAGGATCACTAAAGCTCTAATATTTGTTGATTCTCAATGGATGGATATAGAGTTCCTGAAGGAAGTGGAAAATTATTTTCTTTCTCAGTGTATTTTTCAACCATGTATCCATGTGATGATTAAAGTGGCATAGATTAAATATTTATATATCTCGAAGAAAGTTAAAAATGTTGTTTAATTAATCCTTGAATTATATGGAATGATATGTTTGATAAAAAAATGTATGACTCTTCTCCATACTATATATGATGAAAGATATATATATATATATAGTATTTAAGAAAATATTATTCATTATTTATCATGGAAATACAAATATGTACAGTGATTAGAAAGATTATTCTTGGTGAAGAATATAAAGAGGAATATTGTAGACTATGTATCACAGTTCTTGGTATGTCATCATGTTGAGGCTGAGAGATGGAAGTATAATGGAATGTTATAACCATTACACATAAAATAATTAATATGGAAAAACACCACCTTGTATTTTATCATTGGACTCACAAAACCATTAAATTTCCATAATGTTGTTTTTGATTTAGTGGATCACCTTATGAATTCAACACACCTCATTTCTATTAAATAAAAATTCCTTCATTATATTCATTCTAATATATATAAATTAAATAAATGATATTGTTTCATAGAGTACCAAATTCACTTATATCTAACCCTCAGATGAGGAACACCTATAATTTTTGGTTAAAATATAAAACAGATGAAGATACAAAGTTGAGTTTCATCACCACATACAATCCTCTGACAGATATCCAGACCAAGAGAAAAATTCATACCATACCAGATACGAGGAGATCTTATTATATGGATTTCAAATGATTTTATGATGTACACCTTCCTCATTCTGAGTTTTCTTATTACAATATCTTTCACTAAAGAATTTATAATAATCCATATGAATTACGTTATGTATATAAGTGTAGAAACACATCATTGTTACAGGAATTTGGTGAAAGGAAGTTATTGGGACTATATATTATTTAGTAAAGGAGATATAAATTAAGGTACATTCAACAACACATTAAGGCATACCAGATTCAATGGTAATGTAATGAAACAAAATTATTAATTAAATCTAGAATTTGATGTTTGTGACAATTTATTTAAATGAATTATTCAGTAGAAGAAGGATTTGATCTTATAAAATAATATAAATTTTCACCCTTGGTTTATTATCCCCTTTGAGATTTGTGATCAAGTAGGGAGTGTAGTTGTTCACTTGTGCATACACTAAACCACTCTCATTTTCCTGATATGTTACATGTATCTCTCTTTATGAAGTAAAAAACTGGCCATTCCCATTTTCTAAAATGAGAGGTTATACTAATGGATCATTATCATTCAAATAATTATTAGTTAAAATTAAATCATGGATTGTAGAGATAATATTATATGGTGAAAGACTACTCACATGTTCAATGTTAAAATGATGAATATGAAATTCAATGAATTTGAATAGATACCTAAGGATGTGATGAAAAAAAAATATCCAGATTGTTTTTATGTTATAATGATTGAATTTTTTGTGATAAATATATATTAAGAGTTATAATGTTGCACATTGATATTTTATGATACATGTTTTTAAAATAAATTGAATTTCATTGATATCCTATGATAGAAAACCCCATAAGTCTAAATGAATAGTAGTATAACTTATTATTATAACATATATGTTAAACTATAAAATTTCATAGGAATAACACTAAATTTAAAAATATATAAAATTT
The DNA here is from genome assembly GCA_963277665.1 of Viscum album. Lineage (NCBI taxonomy): Eukaryota > Viridiplantae > Streptophyta > Magnoliopsida > Santalales > Viscaceae > Viscum > Viscum album. The sequence continues at coordinate 1,724,502,760 of OY728119.1, read as the reverse complement.
TTTATAAAAATTAAATATATTGATAAATATGATCACAAATTTTTATAATGTATTTATATACTTCAAAAAATAGTTTTACTCAATATGGATATTATTGGTAATTTATAGAAAAATATAATAAGTTATTTAATATCTGATGATTTTTATTTATAAAAATTTACTTCATTATTGATATAATTGTGTCAAAATTATCTTAGTATTAAATTTTATGAATTTTATGAAAATACTTATTTGTCAATGAATACAAAAAACACTTATTTTTATTGAAAAATCCATTTTGAATTTACAATATTACAAAGTTTAATGTTGTATAAAAACTATTTTTATTGTATAATATGATAAATTATACTATTAATTATCTCACTTTGGCCATTGAAATCAATATTTTATAAATTTTATATAAAAAGGTTTTCTAATTATGAATGAATTATTTGGAAAATGTTTTTTGTCAAAGATTGAGCGTTAAATTATGAATTTAATATTTAATAATATTTTGTATAAATTTGATGAAGCAGATAAATTTTTTATAATAATAATCCCCATATTTCTTATGGATTCAAATTTAATTTTTTCTATAATGTATTGTAAAAACCGTAAAAAAATTATCACTATGATAAAGATTAAAATAGGTCTACCGAGGGATAAAAATAAGATAATGATATTTTTTCAATTAAACTTGTATGAATTATATTTTTGGGGAAAAATTAAACCTCATAACATACCTAATTAAAATATAATTAAATTTCATGAATCATTCATTAGATTGACCTCATTATATTTTTCCTTTTTAAAAAAATTAAAACTATGACCACTTGTTATTTATAATTGATCACCCATATTTTCCCTTATTTACACTATATTAAACTATATTGCATGAAAAAAAATCCACAGAACATATATATTTACATATCAATTATTTTTAGGTGATATTATTCATAAAATTCCATTATAGGGTTCTTTAATAAAGAATCTAAAAGAGGCCTTATTTAGAAGGGGTGATTATCCTAACTGACATCTTCCAATTTATATCATCATATACCTATAATAAATGCATGGTACTAATAATAAATTAATAACTTCGGTATCCTATATATAAATTATTATCATTAAAATTATTTAAAAACCATTACCCACACCATATTCCATCAAATGGTAAGTGAGAGTATCACTTGTGCATAAATGTTGACTAGAATCTCCACTTCAAGATACACATCATATTCTCTCAAAATTCTAAAAGGATTGTGTTTCTGTTGGATTTGATTAATATATATGATATTTATGAAATTATTTTTCTAAAATAATTATAATATCATATCATCATTTTTTTCATTACTATCTATGGGAAATTGAAACGTTGCTCAAGATTATGTGTGGACTTCCACCTACATAAAGCGATGTGATTCATTTTGATATTATATATTATATGGATAATAGAAATGATCTATTTAATTAATATATAACATATAATTTTTAAATTTTAAATTTTAATTATTAATTAAAATTATTTATTTACATCTAATTATAAGTTTACTTCCATCCCATGATAAGTGGAAATAATGTTCAATCATAGGTATAACCCTCCATCTCTGTGAATAGTGTCATTCATTTTTAAATCTCAACCCTTTTGGATGATGTTAAATATATATATATACAATTAATTTATATATATATATGTCAATATTTAATTTTTTTTATATGACTTAAATATCTTTAATGTACAAGGATAAATACTAATAAGCTTAAATTGTTATGAAAAATGAAACTGAAAACACATGAAAATCATAAATTTAATAAGGATATATTAATAAATGTCTATTGGAATGTTATAATTAAATGATATATGATTTAATAATTATTTCAAAGATATTATTATATATATATACAATAAATATAAATTTTTTAAACAAGAGGTTAAAGTGCATTCATAGAAATTCAAACCATATGTAATGTATTTTCAGGTCACTTTAATTTTCATGAGACACATTCCATATACAAATTTTTTTCATTTATGGGATTTATTTTTAAGCAATAAATTTATTCTAAAATGACTATAATGAATATTATCGGGATATTGATATCCATATATATTTATATAATTAAATTATTTTTTATACGAATGTAACTAAAGTGTTAGAATATTTATGTTTCAATCTACTTTTTCAAATATATAGATTATGATTCACTTTACTATAATGAAATTATATTTAATACCTACCAAATATACCTTCAAAATTATTCTAATAATTTTACTCATAGAGATTAAATTTTCTTCATTAATTTTCCACTTTTTCTGAATTTATGACAATGAAATAATGCTTTTGAGGAAAACTGACTTTCATTCTATCTTACATTGAAAATACATTTTCCATGATATTCATGTTTTCAGATAAAAAATTGAAATTTTTTTATAATGTTATATTTTAATTATAATTCCATTTCACCCGTAATTAAAATTATATAATTTTTTTTATAATAAATCATATTATATTTTTCTAAATGAGGTGTTTTTTACTTTTTATCGAATATGTGAGTGGAATAATTTTTTATGTAAATTACTTTAATAGAATTTCATGTAATCATAAATGGTAAATCATTTGAAGAAAGTTTTAAATTTTCATAATATTCATGTAAACTAATCAATTTATTATAATATTTAGTAATTTTTTAGAATTTAAATATTGGATTTTAAAGTGAAAATTCAGTTTTCCTTAATAATTGTAACATTGAATTTTTTTAAATACATTATTCTTATATGAAACCACCCATTGATATAAGTAACCAATGTATGTAATTACATAATCGTTATTTTTAGAAATGAATTTACTTTCTTTCTCATGAATGATCTTTTCAGAAAAAAGAGTTGTATAGATTTAGTTCATAACTTATACATTATAAACCATAAAATTACAATTTGGAAACTTCTAATCAATGAATATTTTCCATCATATACAATGCATTGAAATCAAACATTATTTATTTTATAAAATCACTTCATGAATGTCAATATGATCCCACACATTCCCTTACCAATATTATGGTATATATTTGAAAACATGGGATGATCCCAACAACACCCATTAGGGAAACAAAAATAAGGAAAACTATTAGTCCTATAGAAAAATGAAAAACTCAAATATAATTTACGACTATATTCATAGGTTTTTATCATACAAAATTAAAACATTTCACATGAAAAAACCCTTTTTCTCAAATAATATCATTAAATCCCACAACAAGGAATTAAAACCCCTACTTAGTAACTTATAGAATAACATTCATAAAAAATTTTATACTTGTTTCACGTGTAGCTGGATCCTAGTTAAATTCATCTATGAACCACTCTTGTTACTTCCTGCTTTAAGCCTTTTAATATAAGGAAAATTACCAAATTAATTAGATCATTATATAAACAAACCCTTCATTTAAGCTATAATTCGTTCACCCAACACTAGTCGGTCCACCCCATATTATAATATATAATGGGCTCATCGAGTTATATCATGGACACAACATCATATAAGCTATAACAGGATCACCTCACGCATTCTATGATTCCACATACTAAAATAAGGAAGTATGATATCTTGAATAAAAAACTTTTATGCGTTCACCATTCAATAATTACACATTTGGAAAACTAATTTAAACTCATAAAAATGTAAATTTTGGATATTAAATACAATATCCTTTTAGAACCCCATTTAAAATATAAATTATTTTTTTAAACCCCATTAGCAATACCAAAATACCCAAATAAAAGAAAAAGTGGGTCATAATTGATATAATTATGAAATAGTTAAATGTAAAATAGAACTAAATTATTTTTCATGGTGGTTTAAATATTATTGTGGTTGTTTAAATTAAAAATAGGATATTCCATTAATAATTATTCAAAATATTCAATATATAACATGTAAAAAGATTCATTTTTTTGAATCATTGAAAAAGTTAAATGTAAAATAATATTTACATTATAAATATTTAAATTTCATCTGAAAATATTTCATAATTCATTTTAATAAAATATACTAGTAAGAGAAATATTTTTTGAAGTAAAAAAATGGATTTATTTGGAAGAAAAATCTCATATCACATTTGAAATATTTATATCATAATCCCCATGAATTAATTACATTGTAAATACATTGAATAAAATTACAATAGAAAGATTTATTATTTATTATTTCAAAGATGAAGAAAATACACCATATAAAAGAATATAGGTACTTAAAATCAATATATGCCTCCACGAAAAGATATCGAGATAATGACATTCAACTCGGGTATGATTCCTCAAGTGTGTCTTTATCGTCCTGTATACTAAAATTATGTTAATTATTTAATTTTCTAAGAACCTTTTACTTGGTTATTAGTAGTTTAATTTCTATTATTCACATGTTATATAAAATTACTTAAGAAATTATGTTTAAGTCGGATGTTTGAACCATATTTGGTTTATGTGAAAAAATGGCATTGGTCGATCGACTATGGTCAAATAGGTCGTTATTTATACAATTATATAAAAATATTAATTATAAAATTAACATATTTATACTTAAATTATTATTTTGAAACCATTAATGGAATATTGTTATGAAAAATGGAATGATGTTATGATCATGGAGGCGGTAGGTCATAAATAGGCTTCTATAAATTTTTTTTCCAAATATAAATATATAAAATATTTTAGTAATATTTTTTCTTTTAAGAATTATAATTATATCAGAAAAAAATATAAACCTCATTCATTTGATGCTGTGGTGAAAAACTAATTCACTTAACTTTAAGTATTTGGTATTAGAAACATCCATTAATAATGGTATCTCTTATATTTATTATAATTACCCTTATTATCATCAATGTATCATGTTAGTGAAAACAAATTACATCACTTATTATTGTGGAACTTTGTCGTACAAATGAATGCTGTTATTATATAAATATAAATATTAGAATATAAAACTATAATATATGATTTAATGAATCCAGTGGAAAAATTATGTTATAAATATTATATATAATATTATATCTATTATTAAAATTAATCATGAGATGTGGAATTTAAAAAATTAATGAAATCTTTTCATGAGGTTGTATTCTTCCATACAAAATAATGATGATTTCATAAAAAATTTGATGGAAGTGTGTGTGGGAGTAGGTAATATAAATTAAATTAAATAATTTAGTTTATGTAATATACTATTGTTAATATATCATCGTGGTGTTTAAATAATTTAATTGGTGGAGAAATAAGTAAAATATTATTTAATGGGAGAATATAATTTAAAGATTTATTTACTATTGGTATGTATTGAATATTTCATTTTGAATATCTGAAGAGTGGAGAAGAGTTAGTGACCTATTATGAGAGTGGTAAGTGGAAAACCATTTTTTTGAATTAGTGAATTCAACGTAAAATATTTTAAATTTTAAAAAATCTCAAATAATTAATAAAAATGTATATTAGAAGTTATAAAAAAAATATGGCCATAAAATGTGTTTCGGAAAATTTTAAAGTTCATTGTTTTCCATCTGTTCCATGTTTAACTACTAAGTACACTAGTTTTTACCTTAATTATTAGGATCTATTTTGATTTATTTCAGTTATATATATCATAAAAATTTACATTATATTGATATAAATTAATAATAAGTATTATTAAAAATATAGAATCAATTTTTTTAAATTAAATTCATGGAAGTGGAAAATTTTAATTTAATATTAATATCGTAGAAGTAGTGACACATTGTGTTTTTAAGCTGGTTATTTTATATAAAAAGATGATTATATGTTACCTCCATGAATAAAAATAATTTAAAAAAATTAAAAAAATTGATGATATATAATATATTAATATCATTTAAATTTTTCACCATTACGTTTACTTATAAATTGAAAAGAAGAAACATTATTCTTTTTAAAAATATTTTTTGAAAAACCCGTTTTTTAACCAAAAAAATCTTATAGTAAGACCAATGTCTAGTTGATTGAAAACTAATTATGTGGATAAAATGATAAATAGGTTTCATTAAATATATTAAAAACATCATAGGCCTTTTATATAAATTAAAATATTTCTAAAATAATATTACTTTTAAACAAACATTATTTTTAACAATTTTCTGAAAAATCATTATCTTCCAAGAAATCCCTATATTTTACTAAATTTATGTATTGATAGGATCATTTTAAAAATTATATTAATTTTATCAAAATAAAATTATAAAATTTAAAAATAATACATTTAGATAATACCTTTTATGATAAGCATTTAAATCACTTTTCTTTTTGATTAAAAATTACATGATATTTTTATAACTCATATAACTTTATAATTCTTATTAATGAATATGAAAATGATTTACTAAATCACTAAATGTGTTGTAACATCCTTATACTTTTTTATAAATTTATTTCATTTTATTTTATTCACTTTTTATATAAGTGGGTACAACTTTATCTTATACCATTTTAATATTTCTAGGTCATCTCTTAAACCATATTGGTTTTCCATAAAACTAATACTTCAGGAATCACCATATTGTGCAATAAAAAATATTTATGGTCAAAAAATTAAAATGGTTTTTCATCAATTGAAATATTCACATCCAAATGACATAATTCTGGGAACACAACCTGATAGAAATCTAGAGAAATTTTCCTTTATAATGAAATATGAAATATATTGTGTACCTGAGATGACATTGGGGGACATAAACTCAGTATGAAACTGATCCAAATTTCTCTAAGATTCAACATGTTTCAATGAACTTATGACCTATCATTCCAATTTTTACTAAAACATGTAACACTTTTCCATGGAGAAGCATTGAGAAATAGATGATCACCTACTTCATAAGAATGGTCTTTCCTTTGGTTATCCGTGTACCTTGTCTATCTTATCTAAGATTCCCTCATTTAATGCTGAATAAAATTCACCTTCTCAGACATTTCATCCACCAAATATGATCCCTACAATGTTATTTTCCATATACCAAATCACATTGTTTCCTCTTATTTTCATCGAAAATTCCACCATTAAATATGTTGATATAATTTCCCATTTCCAAATTAGAATTGAAAAAGTATGATTCATCCCCCTAAAAAATTTGTGATCGATATGACCTTTTCAACCATTCATCCAGTTTATAGTAAATTCAAATATATATCATTTCAATACATAACACTAGTAATACTCTTGAAGGTCCCTATATATCTTAATTAATCTTAGATGAATAGAAAATAGTTTACTATGAGATTCATTAAAAAAATAATTGATCCATTGAGAATCCCAAAGAACACATAACCTTTTCCGAAATCATAAAATACAATCTCTATCAATATTATAATCAAAAAACATATATATATAAATAGATGTTTCCCCTTTCTATAATCATTAATCCACCTTATTCGCTACAATAATTTTTATTGAAAATGATAACTTAATTAAAACCTTCAAATTATAGAGGATATATTTACATCCAAAATGCATATGCCAAAATTTGTCAAATAATTAACCAAGGTGTCACATTTTAAACATATCATTGTTGATGTATCATTATCTTTCAGAATCAATGCATCTACCACATTATTTTTTTCTGGTATGATTATGTCTCACGAAATCAAAATCCTTGATCGATTATGGAAATATTATCTTTCTCAAGTTAAATTATTTATTAGTTAATATATATTTAAAACTTCTGGGATTAATATATATTTTAAAGATTACTCTATAATAATGATGACTTTAAATATTTAAATAAAGGAAAACAAAAACCATTTACGAATCAATTATACTTATATTTAAATATAGATGATTCAACTGACATTAAGAATAATAAATTACCTGATAATTCTATATTAATACACAAAAAATCCCTTTCAATGAAGTATTAAAGTAATGAAAACTTCTCAATTCCATTAAGGCAGGACTAGAACTAGAGCATTATCCATTCTTATTTTTTGTTCTTATAACCATTCATCCCATGATTTTGTCTATATATTTTTTACTAATTTATAGTTAACATAGTTAGTGTATTCAATGCCAAGAAATGTTTTCAATAATCCTTATGTATTAACAATGTAATCTAAGAATCCTATATATCACTATTGTATTTTTGGATCATGGAAATTCCTAATCAACCTTTTTTTATCTCTTTCAAATGTTATTCAATCTTTAGAAAAAATATTTCTATGAAAAGATGTTCTTAAAACAAAAATTAACATTTACTTATTTTCCCATATATTTTCACTTCATATAATGTTTTAAAATAAATCCTTAGGTTTATTCCATGTCCCTATATACTCTAATAGTATACCAAAATGTCATCAACAAATAAAACCAAAAACCCATCGGGGAACTAATGAAAATTGCTATTTATAATGTCTATAAATATATTAGGATCATTTGATGACAAATAAGAAATAATAAGAAACACATAGTGCCTCTATCTAGTCCAAAATTCAATATTCATAATTTCCAGTTCCTCAACATTCAATTAATGGTACCCTGACCTCAGTTAAACCTTTAAAAAATATTTAACTCTTTCGACCAGATCAAAAAGTTTATCAATATGAGTATAATAAAACTTTTTATTAATATTGATTTTATTCAAGGATATATAATCAATGGAATGTATAATTTATCCCTATTTCCTTTCATGAAAAACAAAACATGTGCACCCCAATGTGATGTTCTAGGTTAGATGAAACTCTAATCTATAAACATATTGAATTGATTTTTAAATTCATAAATTTCAATGTGATATATTCAATAAGGTGGTTTAGGAATAGTCATAGCATCATGTACTAATTCATTAGTAAACTCAACCTCTTGATTAGACCTAAAAATAGGATAATCAACAATAAATACACCCATGTATCCATTTACTACTTGAACATCACACATTTTAATAGTTTCTTTATTGAAACCAATTTAATGTATGTTACCTTCCCTTCTATCTCTAATAAATTTATAGCCATCATGTTATGTTATGAAACTAATGAAATACTTGATCATACATTTCATATGATATAAATTCATCATAGAATGTAAAATTAAATACAATCCAAACCATGTAATATATCAAAATTTAATATGTTCAGATCAACATGATTTGATGGAAGGTCCATCACACTAATAACAATAGATGTTTTTCCATAAATCTTTGTTTCTTTAATACATACTCTTGGAGATTTCACAACATATTATATCTTATATTAATGAGGTGATCTTTTAAATCTACATGAAAATTTATAAAAAAATAAATCATTGTTATGAAATGAGGTTTTCCATGGTTTTTTCAATTTTTGAAAACAAAAGTATCATACATATCACAAATTAATGTTATTTCCCAACAAAAAATATAATATTAGAAAATTAATTTTCTACACCATTCAATTTTTTATCATTATATTTTCAATCATATAAATATAATCTTGTACTTTAATTAGCTTAATGATCAAAATAATTGAAACTAAAACACCATACAATTATATGGATATTAGTTAACCAATTACTTATTTGGTTAATACTATTTTTTCTAACATTCAAGAACCCTAGGACTAAACATAACACAACAGAAACACTTCCCAGGTCATATATAAAATTAAATTTATTTAAATTTTCTGTACTTAGAACATTTGGGGGGAATTCCTCTAGGATTCAGAGTGGGTTGCTTCTGAATTTCCTACCACCATGACATTTTCTTACTATTCTCATCTCGAAAAACATATGGGTCCACAAACACCATCTCTACATTCACAACACAATGAATTAAATTCTCATAATATTTAAATTCTTTAACATCCAAAATAATTTATAGATTTGGTTTAAACATTTATTAAAATATACTCATTTTTCTAACAGTGTCCCAAAAAATATATTTCACATACGTAGCAATGTTTATGATGTTTTTATATATATATACAGAATCATTATATATCATCTTCAATAATATTGGTTTTTTTTCATAAAGTCTGAAATAATCATAGACAAGTATTTCTCAAGGAAATATCATTTAATGTTTCCCATTCCATGGAACAAATATAATATTTTTCGCTTATATTCATAACCAAAGATGACTAAAGATTATATTCACCTTTAAAATGATTAATTTAAAAACATTCCATTTTATATTTTGAACATCCCATGACATTGAATATAATTTCCAAAGCATTGATCCATGAATCATCTATCATGGGTTTAGATGGTCCACTAAATGTTGTAGGATTTTCCTCATGAAATTTTATATAATGGGAATTCTCCTTCATGGTAGATTATGTTCCACTCTAACAAGGATACCAACACATTTTATTTATTTTTAAATTGATCTATCATGGTAACAAATTTTTTTTATTCCAACAATCTCTGGATGCTGATTTGGATGAATATTTTCCTCTATGTTCATTACCACTATATCATCTATATTTTCATTATGAAAAATAATTCCAATCAAAAATATTTTATAAGAATTGATATGTTAATATTTAAAATATATAAAATTTTAAATTAACCCTTTGGTATAATATTTCAATGTAATGTTATTAATATTATCATAGTTACTATTTTTTTCTAAAACATTACTATAATACCAATTATAAGTTCTTGACCTAACCAATTCATAATCGTGATTCTTAGTCATGAATTTACATCTACTCACTCTAATGAACTATTTAGGTTTAATGTTTTTGACAATTATTCCATAACTAATACATTAAAAAACATCAAACTACAATGGTGAAACTTCCATTTAGTATCCATGTTTACAAAATATGAAAATCATTATAATAAAACATTATTTTTCCTGAAAAAACATAAATTAATTATACATGAAAATATGTATTCCCTTACCAAAATTATGGATAATAGTTAAAAACACGGTGTGAGGAAAAATGATTATATTGAGATACACGATGAAGGGAAACCATTTTTACTATAAAAATATGAAAAAATCAAATAATGTTTACATAAATCATTAATTATCTTTAAGTGTATAAAAAACAAATCATATGAAAAGACACAAACCATTTTCCTCAATTATAATTATAAAATCATAATGAAATAAATTTAAAAACCCTTCACATGATAGAGATTAGAAATTCATAATGTGTTTCAAATAAATTTCATATGTAACAAGAACCGAGTTAAATCCATATGAGAATCCTTTTGGTAACTCCATTCTTCTATCCATTTAAATCAATGTAAATTAACCAATGCATTAGAGTGCTATCTATGAATACCCACTGATTTAGCTATAATAGAATCAACTATATATATCTACGATTACCAATCATATATTTTTTAATGGGATCACCTAGTGTTATAAATGTCTCAATATCGTATAAGATATAATGAGCTCACAAAGTGCTATATGGGATATCACAACCTATAATGATAAAGTCTCATAGCATAAATAAATTTTTTATTCATTCACCATTCTATCAATAAAATTTTGAAAAACTCTTATAAACTAATTAATAAATAACTTATGATATCAAAATAACCATTTCACTTAGGACCCCATTTTGAATATTAGAACACAATTTTTATTTAAAAATCTTTTTCAAAACCTAGATACCAAAATAAAAAATGTGTTTTTAATTTAAGGAGACATTAAGGCTCTCAAAAGAAGTTTGAAATTATATAGTGGTCATGTAATAATAAAATTCAATATCTTCATGTACGTTAAGAGTAATAAATTCCATTTTCAATTGTAAAAATGGTATATATAAAACATATATAAGGATACCACCCTGAAAATATTGGAATGATGTAAAATGGACATAAAATGTATATTATGAATATTTTATATACTCATAAAAACGTTTAAATAATAATTTTAATACCTTGGACTTGAAAAATAAGGGAGCTTCAATGAAAATAATGTTTATGGTTTATTAAGAAGAAGATACCTTATCTATTTGGACATATTTAAATAATATGCCCATGAAAATAATAACATTATAAAAATAATTAAATACCATAATAATTGATAGTTTAAATATATATATTGTTAATGGGGATGAATATACACATCATAAAATAATATTAATATATAATATTAAGATATACTTCAACAAAATTAGATTAATAGGAAGCCCTTTCTCGTGATTCAGATTCATCACATGTGAATTAAAATTTTTGAATAATTAACCTATGTTAACTATCTAGTTTAATGATATCCACTTTCTAGTTTATTATTAATTTTACTTTATATATTTACTGTTATACAGAATAACTTAATCAATTTTTTGTAGGTCATATTTTTTGACCATATTCATTTTATGTTTAAAAAATGAATATGGTGGGTTGAATATGTTCAATGTGGTCATTATAAAAACATATAAAAAATACTAATAACAAAATAATTATCAAATTTATTCCAAAATAATACTTTTAAAAAAATAATGGGAGATAGGTATGAAAAATGGACAAACATTGTGAACCTAGATACGGTAAGGAATACATACGCATGAGTGATGTTTCCATTTTTTAATGTTCATTGCAAAAATAAGGTAAGTAGTATATTATCTTAGCATAATGAAAATTATATCATAAATAACACATTATTTAATTATATATACTTATATATTTCACTCTTGTGATATGGTCCTCAGAAAAATAATAACATCACTTTGAGGAGGCAGTAATAGACATATCCATGAAAGATGTTACGACTTTTTTAGTGATCGAAACAGTAATAACTAAAATCATATATTATAAATACATAATGATATACATTTAATTAATATGAATCATATTTCATTTGTATCACATATATTCGTTATTGTTACCCTTATTACCTTCCATTTAATGCATTACTGAAAACGAATCACATCACATTGCGAGGAAGTATTCCTCTGTACACAAGAATTACAATACCATATCTTGTATGTATTGGAATATAAAATGGGTATATATTATATACTAAATTATGATGTATAAATATGTTATTTAGATGATATATAAAATTCATATCAATTAATATACCCAATCTTGATAGGTGATAATGAAAAAATGGATGATATCTATTCACAGGCCGATAGTCCTCTGTACACATGAATGATATAATTATTAACCCATTGGATGGATGTTTTTATGGGTGTCAGTTGTACCATAATAATAATAATAATAATAATATGGACTATATTGATGATATTTTTTCGTCATGATATCATAATTTTTGAGGGTTTAGAGAAGGAAATAATAAAATGATCAATGATGAATGATAAATCTTTTTCATGTATTTCCTTTTGATATACTCCAATAAACTTACGGGGATAGATTTATGCCTGATGTGAGGTAGTTAGGATGATATGAGGGATTATTAGATGTTATTTTGGTAGGTAGTTTGATACAAAATTATTTTTAAATTTTTTATGAGATGATGATATATTGTGGCCTTTTATATATGGTGTTTGTGGAAAACATGAATTTTTTTAGAAAGAGTGAATTCCACCCACATTTTATATCATGTAAATAGTCCCTAATGATTTAACCATATCAATACTAGAATGTATATGATAAATATAATCCTAGAAAATTGGTTTTATAAATTTTAAAATATATTTTTTACCATCAATATTTTATTTTAACCACTATGTAAATTCATTTTTACTTTAATATTTTTAATTAATATTAATTACTTTCACCAATTTTTTAGGTAATAAATTAATCTGAATTTATTATATATTTTAAATTATTCATATTCCAAATATGGAAAAGAATTTCTATTTCAATTCAAAAAATTGGAAATTTTTAATATAATATTAATCTCATAGAAATGGTGTGACTATAGGTTTTTAAGAAGAGTATTTTTTTTATTAAATGATGATTTCATATTAATTAAATTAAAAATAATAATCATAAAGTGAAAGTAAATTAATATTTACTAAAATATAATATATAAATTTCATTTAAAACATTCAAAATTAGGAATTATTTTAATTAATTTAAATGGATAAACATTATGAATTTTAAAAATGTTTATAGAAAACCATATCATTAAACCCATAAAATGTATACTATAAACTGAAAATAATTTTCATTAAAAACTATTTTCTAAATAAAATCATTATTATGAAAATTTAAAAAATGTTAATTATATATTTTTTATCTTAAATTACTTAATTTCATAAAAAGCAATTCACTTTTACAAAAACCTGTATTTTTTTAATATTCGATGAAAAATCAATATTTTCCAAAAATTTGTAAACTTTCACCAAATTTAAATTTTGATATTTTATTTTAAAAAAATTAGCTAACATTATAAAATTAAAATGTTATAATTTATAAAATATTCATTTAAATAAAACGGGTAATAAATGAGTTTAAAACAATTTTGTTATGATTAAAAATTACATTTTATTTTTATAACTAATATAACTATCTAATTCATACAAAAAAATTAGAATATCCATTATTCTATAGTTAACTTGGTTGTTATATATGATGTTACTTATTATTATCTGGTGATATGTTCTAATTATTCCATCAACTTCAATTATTTGGATGGCATATGATGATGTTTATTTTATGATGATTATATAAAACTTGTTTCATTAGAAAACTTTAATTTTTTTATAATGAAACCTTTATGAAACTCAATTCCTATCCTTGGCTCAGGATATGAGGTAATGATTATGTTTATAATAAAACAACATTCTTTATAATAGTTTTACTATGATGAATTTTTTGTGATCTTATGAAATTTTTCTTTCTTATTTTCATTATGTGTTGAGTATAATTGAATTATATATCCCTACAAATTATTAGGTAAGAATGGATATCCATTGGGAAAATACGGATGGGAATAAAGAGTGAACCAAGTTTTTTTTATACAATTTATCAACTATGATATGTGTTAACAATGACTATGGATATGATTCATTGGGGTGTAAACAAAATCAAATATGTTAGTCTTAGTAGTGATAGGTAAAAAACTAAATGATTTTCCATTCCTATTTTAATTCTAATGACACGTGTATTCTTCCATAAAATTATCACTCCAGTCCCATGTTCATTTATTTCTTTTCTATTAAATTATTATGAACATCCATAAATTATTCCATGACCCAATATTATTATTTATTATATGTAGGGCATGGTTTTAAAATGATAAGATAATGTTCTCATACCCATATTCAAATGTTATGTTTATGTGAACGTTGATATCTTCTTTTTACCCATACAAATAATCTGATATCACCCTTTCTTATGTTTCATAAACCTTGGCTATAAATAAATGGGTTTTATTGATATATATATTAAAGTTGTTAGTGATAGGGAAAGTATAAAGAGATGGTCTATATCTCCTATGAACCAATTTTTTTATCAATGTTTTTAAAGACACAAAAACTATCTAATTTTGGCATCGATAATATTTATGCATAATGAATACTCTACAATTAATTTTGAATAATTGTTTATAAAAATAATGGGATTCTATATGTACTATTATTGATATATATGAAAACAATCATATTTTAGTAACAACATGTACATATAAAATATTTCATAAATATTGAATATTTTAATATTATATACCAAAAAAATAACAAACTTGATTGTTATAATGATTCATAGTAATTTAAAAAAATATAAAATAAAACAACAACATCCTTTTGTATTCTAAATATGATTATTGACTTAAGTAATTTATAAAATATTTGTATTCTGTTGAAATTATACATGGATATAAACATTATTTTTATATCATTTCCATAAATATATAACTAAATCATTATCAATATTATTGTAAATGTTATATATGATATTGTACATTAGTATATTCTATTCATTATTAGTATTTTTTATCATGAAATTGGAGGTTTTTTAATTAGAATACATTATATTAGAGTAAATTTATTGTAAAATAATATATGATCCTAGATAATATTAATAAATTTATTTTAAAGTCCATTGGCTTGTATAATTCAATAAATCCTAGAGCATGAGTATTGAAATAATGGAAAAGATTAAAATTTAGTAAACCTGTATATATTAAAAGATGTTTCTATGAGTACATATATAAATTATGAAATAATCACTATAAGTCCACATAATATAAATATATCGTATGAATGAAATTACTGGGAATATTTATTATTTAATATTTGAAAAAAAATTTATATAAATTGTTTTCCAAATGATTATGTTCTTAGAAGTCGAGTGTCTTATTATATGAATGATATATTGTTTTATATATATTTCATAAAAGAAAAAAAATTCACTACGTCATAATTTTAAATAAATTATCAATTTTAACTTCATTATTATTGGGTAAATATTTCAATATATTTAAAACATTTTTATTTTGTTAAAATTCATAGTAATATGAAAGAAAATAGAATGTCAGAAGTTTTTTGATTATAGAACAACTATATTTATAATGAAAATCTTTTTGTTAGATTTTCTTATTCATGGTGAAAATGATAGAGGTTAACATGATTTATATAATGATTTGTTGATATTTCCAAATATAAATTTTAGTATATGTATTGAAAATTTAAGATCATTATAGTTTAATATTATACTATTTCATTAATGGAATTGACGAATGAATATTTAATTGTTATAAAATTAAATTTATATTCATGACCATAATACCCCATTTTAATCAAATGATTATTCTTGTTAAATAATATTAATAATAAATAATTGAATGATTTATTCCATTACTAAACCATTTATGATATTTGTTTTAGAATGATTCAACTTTAAATTATACGGGAACGATTTTTTTCTATAAGTACAACATATATAATAAATATAATACAAATAACTGTAAATATTTATTAATTCGATATGCAATAAATTAATTTGTTATTAATAATTGATGAAATTATATTATTTTATAGATTATTATGTTTCACGCTATTTTTTCATTGTTATTACTATTAGGGAATATGAACTTGGTAATCATAGATGTAAAACATTTTGTATTATTGATATGAAAGATTTTGTTTTGATCAATTATTTCAAAAATTAAGGACACATTATTTATTAAAATTCCTTACCTTGAAATTTAAATAAAATTACTAATATTTAGGATTTATCTTGCCCTTTGTACTATGAAAACCTATTTTTAGTAGTTGTAATAATGTTTTTTGGAATAATATATTATAGGAATATCTCATGACCTATCCTTATGGAGCCCATGCCACAACTCCCCAATGTCGCCTCTAAAAAAATGGATTTATTTGGAAGAAAAATATCATATCACATTTGAAATATTTATATCATAAACCCCATGAATTAATTACATTGTAAATACATTGAATAAAATTATAATATAAAGATTTATTATTTATTATTTCAAATATGAAGAAAATACACCATATAAAAGAATATATGTACATAAAATCAATATATGCCTCCACCAAAAGATATCAAGATAATGACTTTCAACTTAGGTATGATTCATCAAGTGCGTCTTAATTGTCCTGTATACTAAAATTATGTTAATTATTTAATTTTATATGAACATTTTACTTCGTTATTAGTAGTTTAATTTCTATTATTCACATGTTATATACAATTAATTAAAAAATTATGTTTAAGTCAGATGTTTTATCCATATTCGGTTTATGTGAAAAAATGGCATTGGTCGATCGCCTATGTCAAATATGACGTTATTTATACAATTATATAATAATGTTCATTATAAAATTATCATATTTATACTTAAATTATTCTTTTGAAACCAATCATTGAATATTATTACGAAAAATGGAATAACATTATGATCATGGAGGCGGTAGGTCATACATAGGCTTCTGTAACATTTTTTCCAAATATAACTATATAAAATATTGTAGAAATATTTTTTCTTTTATGAATTATAATTATATCAGAAAAAAATCTAAACCTCATTCATTTGATGTTGTGGTGAAAAACTAATTCACTTCACTTCAAGTATTTGGTAGTAGACATGTCCATGAAAAATGGTATCTTTAATATTTATTATAATTACCTTTATTATCATCAATGTATCATGTTAGTGATAAAAAATTACATCACTTATTGTTGTGGAACTTTGTCGTACACATGAATGGTGTTATTATATCTATATACATATTGGAATATAAAACAATAATATATGATTTAATGAATCTAGTAGAAAAATTATGTTATAAATATAATATATAATATTATATCTATTATTAAAATTAATCATGAGATATGGAATTTAAAAAATTAATGAAATCTTTTCATGAGGTTGTAGTATTCCATACAAACTAATGATGATTTCATAAAAAAATTTATGGATGTGTGTGTTGGTGTAGCTAATATAAATTAAATGAAATAATTTAGTTTATGTAACATACTATTGTTAATATATCATCATGGTGTTTAAATATTTTAATGGGTGGAGAAATAAGTAAAATAGAATTTAATGGGAGGATATAATGTAATGATTTATTTACTATTGGTATGTATTGACTATTTCATTTTGAATAGCTGAAGAGTGGAGAAGAGGTAGTGGCCTATTATGAGAGTTGTAAGTGGAAGACCTTTTTTTTGAATTAGTGAATTCAACGTAAAATATTTTAAATTTTAAAAAATCTCAAATAATTAATAAAAATGTATATTAGAAGTTATAAAAAAAATATGGCCATAAAATTTGTTTCGGAAAATTTTAAAGTTCATTGTTTTCCATCTGTTCCGTGTTTAACTACTATGTACACTCATTTTTACCTTATTTATTAGGATCTATTTTGATTTATTTCAGTTATATATATCATAAAAATTTAAATTATATAGATATAAATTAATAATAAGTATTATTAAAAATATAGAATCAATTTTTTAAAATTAAATTCATGGAAGTGGAAAATTTTAATTTAATATTAATGTCATTGAAGTAGTGAGACATTGTTTTTTTAAGCTGGTTATTTTATATAAAAAGAAGATTATATGTTACCTCCATGAATAAAAAAAATTCATAATTTTTTTAAAAATTAATGATATATAATCTATTAATATCATTTAAATTTTTCACCATTACGTTTACTTATAAATTAAAAATAAGAAACATTATTCTTTTAAAAAATATTTTCTAAAAAACATTTTTTTAACCAAAAAAAATATTATAGTAGGACCAATGTCTAGTTGATTGAAAACTAATTATGTGGATAAAATGATAAATAGGTTTCATTAAAAAATATTAAAAACATCATAGGCCTTTATATAACTTAAAATATTTCTAAAATAGTATTACTTTTAAACAAACTATATTTTTAACAATTTTCTGAAAAATAATTATCTTCCAAGATATCCCAATAGTTTACTAAATTTATGTATTGATGGGATCATTTTAAAAATTATATTATTTTTATCAGAATAAAATTAAAAAATTAAAAAATAAAACATTCAAATAATACCTTTTATGAAAATAATTTAAATCACTTTTCTTTTTGATTAAAAATTACATGATATTTTTATAACACATATAACTTTATAATTCTTTTTAATGAATATGAAAATGATTTATTAAATCACTAAATGTGTTGTAACATCCTTATCCTTTTTTATAAATTTATTAAATTTTATTTCATTCACTTATTATATAAGTGGGTACAACGTTCTCTTATAACATTTTTATATTTCTAGGTCATCTCTTCAACAATACTGGTTTTCCATAAAACTACTACTTGAGGAATCACCATATTCTGCAACAAAAAATATTTATGGTCAAGAATATAAAATGGTTTTTCATCAATTGAAATATTCACTTCCAAATGACATAATTTTGGGAACACAACCTGATAGAAATCTAGAAATTTTTTCCTTTATAGTGAAATATGAAATATATTGTGTACCTGAGACGACATTGGGGGAAATAAACTCAGTATGAAACTAATCCAAATTCCTCTAAGATTAAACATGTTTCAATGAACTTATGACCTATCATTGCAATTTTTACCAAAACTTGTAACACTTTTCCATGGAGAAGCATTGAGAAATAGATGATCACCTACTTCATAAGAATGGTCTTTCCTTTGGTTATCCGTGTAACTTGTCTATCTTATCTAAGATTCCCTCATTTATTGCTGAATAAAATTCACCTTCTCAATCATTTCATCCACCAAATCCGGTCCCTGCAACATTATTTACCATATACTAAATCACATTGTTTCCTCTTATTTTCATCGAGAATCCCACTATTAAATATATTTATATAATTTCCCATTTCAACTTTAGAATTGAAAAAGTATGATTCATCCCCCTAAAAAATTTGTGATCTATATTACCTTTTCAACCATTCATCCAGCTTATAGTAAATTCAAATATATATCCTTTCAATACATAACACTAGTAATACTCTCGAAGGTCCCTATATATCTTAATTCATCCTACATGAATAGAAAATAGTTTACTATGAGATTCATTAAAAAAATAATTCATCCATTGAGAATCCCAAAGAACACATAACCTTTTCCCAAATCGTAAAATACAATCTCTATCAATATTATAATCATAAAACATATATATATAAATAGATTTTACCCCTTTTTATAATCATTAATCCACCTTATTCGCTACAATATTTTTTTTGAAAATGATCACATAATTAAAACCTACAAATTATAGATGATATCTTTACATCCAAAATGTATATGCCAAAATTTTTCAAATAATTAACCATGGTGTCACATTTTAAACATATCATTGTGGATGTATCATTATCATTCAGAATCAATGCATCTACCACATTATTTTTTTCTGGTATGATTATGTCTCACGAAATCAAAATCCTTGATTGATTATGGAAATATTATCTTTCTCAAGTTAAATTATTTATTAGTTAATATATATTTAAAACATGTGGGATTAATATATATTTCAAAGATTACTCTATACTAATGACGACTCTATATATTTAAATAAAGAAAAACAAAAACCATTTACGAATCAATTATAGTGTAATTTAAATACAGATGATTCAACTGACATTAATAATAAGAAATTACCTGATCATTATATATTAAGACACAACAAATCCCTTTCAATGAAGTATTAAAGTAATGAAAAATTCTCAATTACATTAAGTCAGGACTAGAACAAGAGCATTATCCATTCTTATTTTTAGTTCTTATAACTATTCATCCCGTGATTTTGTCTATATATCTTTTACTCATTTTTAGTTAACATAGTTAGTAGATTCAAAGCCAAGAAATGTTTTCAATAAGCCATACGTATTAACAATATAATCTAAGAATCCTATGAATAACTATTGTATTTCTGGATCATGGAAATTCCTAATCAACGTTTTTTTATCTATTTCAAATGTTATTCAATCATTAGAAAAAATATTTCTATGAAAAGAAGTTCTTAAAACAAAAATTCACATTTACTTATTTTCCCATATATATTGACTTCATATAATGTTTTAAAAGAAATTCATAGGTTTCTTCCATGTCCCTATATACTCTAATAGTATACCAAAATTTCATCAACAAATACAACCAAAAACGCATCGGGGAACTATTGAAAATTACAATTTATAATGTCTATAAATATAATAGGATCACTTGATAACAAATAAGAAATAATAAGAAACTCATAGTTCCTGTATCTAGTCCGAAATTCAATATTCATAATTTCCAGTTCCTCAACATTCAATTAATGGTACCCTGACCCCAGTTAAACCTTTAAAAAATATTTAACTCTTTGGACCAGATCAAAAAAGTTCATAAATATGAGTATACTAAAACTTATTATTAATAGTGATGTTATTAAAGGATATATAATCAATGGAACGTGTAATTTATCCCTATTTCCTTTCATTACAAACAAAACATGTACCCCACAATGTGATGTTCTAGGTTAGATGAAACTTTAATCTATTAACATATGGAATTGATTTTTCAATTCTTAAATTTCAATGTGATACATTCAATAAGGTGGTTTAGGAAAAGTCATAACATCATGTACTTATTCATTAGTAAACTCAACCTCTTGATTAGACCTAAAAATATTATAATCAACAATAAATACACCCATGTATCCATTTAATACATGAACATCACACATTTTAATAGTTTCTTTATTGAAACCAAATTAATGTATGTTACCTTCGCTTCTATCTCTAATAAATTAATATCCATCATGTTATGTTATGAAACTAATGAAATACTTGAACATACATTTCATGGGACATAAATTCATCATAGAATGTAAAATTAAATATAATCAAAACCAAGTATTATATCAAACTATAATATGTTCAGATCAACATGATTTGATGGAAGGTCCATCACACTAATAAAAATATATGTTTTTCCATAAATCTTGGTTTCTTTAATACATACTCTTGGAGATTTCACAACATATTATATCTTATATTAAAGAGGTGATCTTTCCAATCTACATGAAAATTTAAAAAAAATGAATCATTGTTATGAAACGAAGTCTGCCATGGTTTTTTCAATTTTTGAAAACAAAAGTATCATATATCTCACAAATTAATTTTATTTCCCAACAACTACTATAGTATGAAAAAATGAATTTTCTATACCTTTCAATTTTTTATCATTATATTTTCCATCCTATAAATGTAATCTTGTACATTAATTAGCTTAATGAACCAAATAATTGAAACTAAAACACCTTACAATTATATGGATATCATTTAACCAATTATTTAGTTGGTTAATACTATTTTTTCTAACATTCAAAAACCCTGGGACTAAATATAACACAACAGAAACACTTCCCAGGTCATATATAAAATTAATTGCATTTAAATTTTCTATACATAAAACATTTTGGGGGCATTCCTATATGATTCAGAGTGGGTTGCTTCTGAATTTCCTATCACCATGACATTTTCTTACTATTCTCATCTCGAGAAACATATGGATCAGCAAACACAATCTCAACATTCACAGTACAATGAATTAAATTCTCATAATATTTAAATTATTTAACATCCAAAATAATTTATAGACTTTGTTTAAATCTTGAATAAAATCTACTCATTTTTATAATAGTGTCCCAAAAAATATATTTCACATACGTAGCAATGTTTATGATGTTTTTTTATATATCTACAGAATCATTATATATCATCTTCAATAATATTGGTTTGCTTTCCATAAGTTGTGAAATAATCATAGAGAAGTATTTCTCAAGCAAAATATCCTTTAATGTTTCCCATTCCATGGAACAAATATAATATTTTTCTCTTATATTCATAACCAAATATGACAAAAGATCATATTCACCTTTAAAATGATTAATTTAATAACATTCCATTTTATATTTTGAACATCCCATGAAATTGAGTATAACTTCCAAATCATTGATCCATGAATCATCTATCATGGGTTTAGATGGTCCACTAAAAGTTGTGGGCGTTTCCTCATGAAATTTTATATAATGGGAATTTTCCTTCATGGTAGATTATGTTCCACTCTAACAAGGATACCAACACATTTTATTTATTTTTTAAATTGATCTATCATGGTAACAAATTTTTTTATTGCAACAATCTCAAAATGATGATTTGGAAGAATATTTTCCTCTATGTTCATTACCACTATATCATCTATATTTCCACTATGAAAAATCATTCCAATCAAAAATATTTTATAAGAATTGATATGTTAGTATTTAAAATATATAACATTTTAACTTATGCCTATGGTATAATATTTCAATGTAATGTAATTAATATTATCATATTCACTATTTTTTTCTAAAACATTACTTTAATACCAATTATAAGTCCATAACCTAACCAATTCATAATCGTGAGTCTTATTCATGAATTTACATCCACTCATTATGAGGAACTATTTAGGTTTAATGTTTTTGACAATTATTCCATAACTAATACATTAAAAAACATTAAACTACAAAGTTGAAACTTCCATTTAGTATCCATTTTTCCAAAATATGAAAATCATTATAATAAAACATTATTTTTCCTGAAAAAAAAGCAATTAATTATACATGAAAATATATATTCCCTTACCAATATGATGGATAATATTTAAAAACATGGTGTGAGGAAAAATGATTATATTGAGATACACGATGAAGGGAAACTATTTTTACTATTAAAATATGAAAAACTCAAATAATGTTTACATAAATCATTAATTATCTTTAAGTTTATAAAAAAAACAAATCATATGAAAAAACACAAACCATTTTCCTCAATTAAAATCATAAAATCCTAATGAAATAAATTTAAAAACCCTTTACATAACAGAGAGTAGAAATTCATAATTTTTTTCAAATAAATTTCATACGTAACAAGAACCGAGTTAAATCCATATGAGAATCATTTTGGTAACTCTCTTCTTCTATCCATTTAAATCAATGTGAATTACCCAATGAATTAGAGTGTTATCTATGCATACCCACTGATTTAGCTATAATAGAATCAACTATATATATCTAGGATTACCAATCATATATTTTTTAATGGGATCACCTAGTGTTATAAATGTCTCAACATTATATAAGCTATAATGAGCTCATAAAGTGCTATATGGGATATCAGAACCTATATTGATAATGTATCATAACATAAATAAATTTTTTATTCATTCACCATTCTATCAATAAAAATTTGAAAAACTCTTATAAACTAATTAATACATAACTTATGATATCAAAATAACCATTTCATATACAACACCATTTTGAATATTAGAACACAATTTTCATTTAAAAATCTTTTTCAAAACCTAGATACCAAAATAAAAAATGTGTTTTTAATTTAAGGAAACATCAAGGCTCTCAAAGGAAGTTTGAAATTATATAGTGGTCATGTAATAATAAAATTCAACATCTTCATGTACGTTAATAGTAATAAATTTTATTTTTCAATTGCAAAAATGTTCCATATAAAACATATATAAGGATACCACCCTGAAAAAATTGGAATGATGTAAAATGGACTTAAAATGTATATTATGGTTATTTTATATCATCATAAAAACAATTGAATAATAATTTTAATAACTTGGACATGAAAAATAAAGGGAGCTTCATGGAAAATATAATTTTATGGTTTATTTAGTGGAAAATACGTAATCTATTTGGACATATTTAAATAATATGCCCATGAAAATAATAAAATTATAAAAATAATTAAATACCATTTTAATTGATAGTTTAAATATATATATTTTCAATGGGGATTAATATACACATCATAAAATAATATTAATATATAATATCAAGATATCCTTCAGTAAAATTAGATTCATAGGAAGCCCTTTCTCGTGATTCAGATTCATCATATGTGTATTAAATTTTTTGAATAATAATCCTATGTTAACTATCTTGTTTCATGAGATCCACTATCTTGTTTATTATTAATTTTACATTATATATTAACTATTATACACAATAACGTAATCAATTTTGTGTATGTCATTTTTTTTACCATATTCATTTTATGTTTAAAAAATGAATATGGTAGGTTGAATATGTTAAATGTGGTCATTATAAAAACATATAAAGAATATTAATAATGAAATAATTATCAAATTTATTAAAAAATAATACTTTGAATAAAATAATGGGAGATAGGTATGAAAAATGGACAACCATTGTGAACCTAGATACGGTAGGGAATGCATACGCATGGGTAATGATTCCATTTTTTAATGTTCATTGTGAAAATAAGGTAGTAATATATTATCTTAGAATAATAAAAATTATATCATAAATAACAAATTATTTAATTATATATACTTATATATGTCATTCTTGTGATATGGTCCTCAGAAAAATAATAACATCACTTTGGGGAGGCAGTAGTAGACATATCCATGAATGATGTTACGACTTTTTAAGTGATTGAAACGGTAATTACTAAAATCATATATTATAAATACATAATGATATACATTTAATTAATATGAATCATATTTCATTTGTATCACATATATTCATTACTGTTACCATTATTACCTTCCATTTAATGCATTACTGAAAACGAATCACATCACATTGCAAGGAAGTATTCCCCTGTACACAAGAATGACAATACCATATCTTGTATGTATTGGAATATAAAATGGGTATATATTATATAATAAATTATGATTTATAAATATGTTATTTAGATGATATATAAAATTCATATCAATCAATATACCAAATCGTGATAGGTGATAATGAAAAAATGGACGATATCTATTCACTGGGCGATAGTCCTCTGTACACATGAATGATATCATTATTAACCCATTGGATGGATGTTTTTATGGGTGTCAGTTGTACCATAAAAATAATAATAAAAAAATATAGACTATATTGATGATATTTTTTCATCATGATATCATAATTTTTGAGGGTTTAGAGAAGGAAATTAAAAAATGATCAATGATGAACGATACATCTTTTTCATGTAGTTCCTTTTGATATACTCTAATAAACTTATGAGGATAGATTTATGCCTGATGTGAGGTAGTTAGGATGATATGAGAGATTATTAGATGTTATTTTGGTAGGTATTTTGATACCAAATTAGTTTTAAATATTTTATGAGATGATGATATATTGTGGCCTTTTATATATGGGGTTTGTGGAAAACATGAATTTTTTAGAAAGAGTGAATTCCACCCACATTTTATATCATGTAAATAGTCCCTAATGATTTACCCATATCAATACTAGAATTTTTATGATAAATATAATCCTAGAAAATTGGTTTTATTAATTTTAATATATATATTTTTACCATCAATATTTTATTTTAACCACTATGTAAACTCATTTTTAAATTAATATTTCTAATTAATATTAATTACTTTCACTAATTTTTTAGGTAATAAATTAATCTGAATTTATTATATATTTTCAATTATTAATATTCCAAATATGGAAAAGAATTTCTATTTCAAATAAAAAAATTGGAAATTTTTTATTTAATATTAATCTCATAGAAATGGTGTGACAATAGGTTTTTAAGAAGAGTATTTTTTTATTAAATGATGACTTCATATTAATTCAATTAAAAATAATAATCATAATGTGAAACTAAATTAATATTTTCTAAAATATTATATATAAATTTCATTTAAAACATTCAAAATTAGGAATTATTTTAATTAATTTAAATGGATAAACATTATGAATTTTAAAAATGTTTATAGAAAACCATATCTTTAAACCCATAAAATGTATACTATAAACCGAAAATAATGTTTATTAAAAACTATTTTTTTAAATATGATCATTATTATGAAAATTTAAAAAATGTTAATTATATATTTTTTCTCTTAAATTACTTAATTTCATAAAAAGAAATTCACTTTTACAAAAAACTTTATTTTTTTAATATTTGATGAAAAATCAATATTTTCCAAAAATTTGTAAACTTTCACCAAATTTAATTTTTGATATTTTATTCTAAAAAATTTAGATAACTTTATAAAATTAAAATATTATAATTTAGAAAATATTCATTTAAATAAAACGGGTAATAAATGAGTTTAAAACAATTTTATTGTGATTAAAAATTACATTTTACTTTTATAACTAATATAACTATCTAATTCATACTAAAAATTTAGAAAATCCTTTATTCTATAGTTAACTTGGTTGTTATATATGATGTTACTTATTATTATCTGGTGATATGTTCTAATTATTCCATCAACTTCAATTATTTGGATGGCATATGATGATGTTTATTTTATGATGATTATATAAAACTTGTTTCATTAGAAAACATTAATTTTTTTATAATGAAACCATTATGAAACTCAATTCCTATCCTTGGGTCATGATATGAGGTAATGATTATGTTTATAATAAAACCACATTCTTTATAATAGTTTTACTGTGATGAATTTTTTGTGATCTTATGAAAAAAAATTCTTATTTTCATTATGCATTGAGTATAATTGAATTAAATAGCCCTACAAATTATTGGGTAAGAATGGATATCCATTGAGAAAATACAGACGGGAATAAGGAGTGAACCAAGTTTTGTTATACAATTTTTCAACTATGATATGTGTTAATAATGAATTTGGATATGATGCATTGGGGTGTAAACAAAATCAAAAATGTTAGTCTTAGTAGTGATAGGTAAAAAACTAAATGATTTTCCATTCCTATTTGAATTTTAATGACACGTGTATTCTGCCATAAAATTATCACTCAAGGCCCATGTTCATTGATTTCTTTTCTATTTATTTATTATTAACATCCATAAATTATTCCATGACACAATATTATGATTTATGATATGTAGGGTATGGTTTTAAAATGTTAATATAATGTTCTCATACCCATATTCAAATGTTATGTTTATGTGATCATTGATATCTCCTTTTTACCCATACAAATAATCTGATATCAACCTTTCTTATGTTTCATAATCCTTGGTTAAAAATAAATGGGTTTTATTGATAAATATAATAATGTTGTTAGTGATAGGTAAAGTATAAAGAGATGGTCTATATCTCCTATGATCCAATTTTTTTTATCAATGTTTTTAAAGACACAAAAACTATATAATTTTGGCATTGATAATAATTATGCATAATGAATACTCTACAATTAATTTTGAATAACTATTTATAAAAATTATGGGATTCTATATCTACTATTATTCATATATATAAAAACAATCATATTTTAGTAACAACATGTACATATAAAATATTTCAAAAATATTGAATATTTTAATAGTATATATCAGAAAAATAACAAACATGATTGTTATAATGATTCTTAGTAATTTAAAAAAATATAATATAAAACCACAACATCCTTTTGTATTCTAAATATGATTATTGACTTAAGTAATTTATAAAATATTTGTATTCCATTGAAATTATACATGGATATAAACATTATTTTTATATCATTTCCAAAAATACATAACTAATTCATTATCAATATTACTTTAATTGTTATATATGATATTGTACATTAGTATATTCTATTCATTATTAGGATTTTTGATAATGAAATTTGAGGTTTTTTAATTAGAATGCATTATATTAGAGTAAATTTATTGTAAAAAAATATACAATCCTAGATAATATTAATAAATTTATTTTAGAGTCCATTGGATTGTATAACTCAATAAATCGTGGAACATGAGTATTGAAATAATGAAAAAGCTTAAAATTTAGTAATTCTACATATATTAAATGATTTTTCTAGGAGTACATATATAAATTATGAAATAATATCTATATGTCCACATAATATAAATATTTCGTATGAATGAAATTACAAAAAATATTTATAATTTTATATTTGAAAAAAAAATTATAACTTTTTTTTTCCAGATGATTATGTTCTAAGAAGTCGAGTGTCTTATTATATGAATGATATATAGTTTTATATATATTTCATAATAGAAAAAAATTTCACTACGTCATATGTTTAAATAAATTATCAATTTTAACTTCATTATTATTGGGTAAATATTTCAATATATTTAAATCATTTTTATTTTGTAAAAATTCATTGTAATATGAAAGAAAATAGAATGGAAGAATTTTTTTTAATTATAGAACAACTATATTTATAAAGAAAATCTTTCTTTTATATTTTCTTATTCATGGTGAAAATGATAGAGGTTAACATGATTTATATAGTGATTTGTTGATATTTCAAAATATAAATTTTAGTATATGTATTGAAAATTTAAGATCATTATAGTTTAATGTTATACTATTTCATTAATGGAATTGAACAATGAATATTTAATTATTATAAAACTAAATTTATATTCATGACCATAATACCCCATTTTAATAAAATGATTATTCTTATTAAATAATATTAATAATAAATAATTGAATGATTTATTCCATTACTAAATCATATATGATATTTGTTTTAAAATAATTCCACCTTAAATTATACGGGAAATATTTTTTTCTATAAGTACAACATATATAATAAATATAATACAAATAACTGTAAATATTTATTAATTTGATATTCAATAAATTCATTTGTTATTAATAATTGATGAAATTATATTATTTTATAGATTATTATGGTTCACGCTATTTTTTCATATTGATTGCTATTAGAGAACATGAACTTGGTAATCATAGATGTAAAAAATTATGTATTATTGATATGAAAGATTTTGTTTTAATCAATTATTTCCAAAATTAAGGACACATTATTTATTAAAATTCCTTGCCTTGAAATTTAAATAAAATTACTAGTATTTAGGATTTATCTTGCCATTTGTATTATGAAAACCTATTTTTAGTAGTTGCAATAATGTTTTTTGGAATAATATATTATAGGAATATCTCATAACCTATCCTTATAGAGCTCATGCCGTAACTCCCCAATGTCGCCTCTAATAGGCCAAGGGTAGGTGAATAGCATCTAGAAGGCATATCACTAAAATAGAAGTCATTCCCTAAAAACCTTTTCAAAGACACTCATATCGAAGCCCAAAAAATTATGAAATGTAAAAACAATTGAACAATATATGCATGCCTACATATATATCCCACAACCAGACTACAAAATGTATTAATGATGGTAAACAGGGCCAAACACTAGCCCACCATAAGGAGTATAATAAGAAGTACAACCAGACAATAATGGGACTACTTTTTTAAAGATGTAGGAACAACACTCAGTCTGTGGAGTACCCCTAGTTTGAGGTATGGGGAAATTTTATGCCTTTTTTATGTTTTTAAAGGGCATGGGTTGAGTTGGGAAGAGGTTGGGAGAGTTTTGAATTGTTTTAAATGAGTTTGGAGGCATTTCTATGGGTGCATGGTTTGAGAACAGCTAAGGGAAACAATGCGGGTGGTCCAAGAAATGGTGCATGGGGAGATAGTAGGATTCGCACGACATGTGCACAGTTTTCTAAACTGTGCGAGGCAACTGTGTAGACCTTTTGTGTAGAGGTAGTATCATGCACATGGTTAGCGCACGATTTTACAAATTGAGAGGACTAATCGTGCGACAACATAAAATAGGGTTTTAAAACTCGAGCTCACTCAGGCTTACGTTATTCTTCCCCAAACATCTTCCTACTTGATCCTCACTCAGGTTCATCAGTTTTCAAGGGTTGGGGGGGCTCTCCCCCTCGGTTTGAAAGAATTTTGAAGAGGTTCTTTGGTGTTTTGAAGGTGGTTTATCCTGGGTAAGTCTCTCCTCTTTGTTTCTTTATGTTTTCCTCTAGATCCACATCTCCCTCTTTCTTGGTTTTCTATATCTACACATTTGGTGTGTAGATCTAGGGTTGTGGTTGTATTGGATGATGATTATACTTCATGTGAATGTGAGGGAAATCGATCTAGAGTGGTTGCGGTGGTGCATTCCCCAGATTGGAGGTGCGGTTGCTCATGGGTCGATTTCTCGAGAACCCTAAATGAAGGTGGCTTCTTCTCTCGACTCCACTTCGCAAGATCAATTGGTGTTTGATTGCGATTAATTTCTTGTGCTTGAAATTAGTTTTTATTATTGTGAAAAATTGGTTTGAAATCCCTTTTGTGATGTTTTGGGGATTTTGAGGAAAAAGGTGGTTTCATGGTTAAATGTTATTGTTTTGGTATTTAAAATAGAGATATTAAAATGGGATGGTATGGTTTGTTTTTTAAAATGATTTATAGAAATGGTTTTCAAAAAATTGGTTGTTTTATTGAAATGGTGTTTTGTCATGGAAAATTGTTAAGGATAGTTTCAATAAATGGGTGATTTATTGAAGTGGTTTATCATATAATGAAATGTGTTGATTACATGTTGTTCTGGCCTTGGTGGGATATATTCTTGGGTGAGATTTGTTGAATTGTTGTGTGAAAGTGGGAGGGATGTCCCACTATAAAAGGTGATAGATAGTGGTTAGAAGAACCACCATATGTGTAGTGGTCAGGATGTACCCCTAGTTGTGCGTAGTGTTTGGAATGTACCACTAGTTATGAATGAGTGAACAGGTTGGACGGAAGCTCCACCACTTGGTATTGGTCAGGAAGTACCACTACGTGTGAATGGGTGAACAAGTTGTGTGGAAGTACCACCATTTTTTTTTGTTTTGGTTGATTAGGTGTGAATGGGTTAACGGGTTGGACGGAACGTCCATCGTTTGGTTGTTTTAGTTGTTTTGTTATGCATTTATTTGTATGTTGGAAATTGTTGTCCTAGTGTGTGAATGATGAAATGGCTTGTGGCATGTTTGGTAGTATTTACATTGGTGGATTGGATTGGGTGTGAGGGAATGGTAAGGGAATGTTTTTCCTATAGAAATGGTTGTACATGTGATGATTTTATATAAATTGTTTTATATAAATATGCAAACGGTTTTATCCTTGTGGCGCGTGTAGGTTAGTCATTTGGGGAAATCCTACTAATTTTTAGGAATCACCCCCTTTTTTGACATGTTGGTTCCTTTTAAGATGATGTCTACCATGACATGGGAAAAGGTAAGGCATCACCCCCCCCCTAGTGGTGCTTTGTGATGTCTGGGTGGAGTTTGGAGCTTGGAGCTTAGAGCTTGGTGTAGAGATGTGGTAGTATCATGGAACGTGGTGCTTTGTTGTTTGGTCTTCAACATAGTACTCTGATATAGTGTAGTTTGTTTTGGATTTGGGTTGTATGGTGGAACAATTTGGTTGTCTTTTTGGAATCAATGTTGCAATGTTTTATTGACATGCATCAGAGAGTGGTGGTTAATGGATGGTTTGGTTAGTTTTATCTTAAGGGAAAATCGTTCCCCGATTTAATCTGGATGCCCTCAGAATTTATTTACAGTCGTTGGTGTCTTGAGAATTTCACTTATGTCCAAGTAGCCCTCCCCACCGCTTCAAGCCAATGAGGTATGGGCGGGGTGTTAAAAGTGGTATCAGTTTTGTTCGGTCTTTAGGTTTGAAGTGAGAGCAGTTGTTCGGTCTCTTTGGTGCCTTGGTTTTGGAGTTGACATTCGTTGTGCAATATTCCTTTAGTTGGGATGGTAGTAAGTCATAGTAATGTTTAACATAGAATGTATAACATAAAAGTATGTATCCATCCCTCTTATACTAAAATTCAATTTACCAGGGAGTTGGGTACATAAGTGTTTTGGAGACACTTATAGGCATTGGACATCTCATTTTCATGGGTGTGGCCAATGAGATGTGCATGGAATATAAGGTAGAAATGAATTTCCTATAGGATTCATATTTTGTTGGGTTATAATGCTTTATGGGATGAATTGAGAAGTGGTAATGAAAATATGAGAAATTTTAATGTGAATAAATATGGTATATTGAAATTGTTTTGGTTTTCAAAATGATGAAACATGGAAAATTTGAACCGATGGAAAGCCTTGTGTGATAGTGTTGTGTAATGTGATTAGAAATGGGAATTCAGGATGTCTATGGAAGTGAGACTCAAGGTTTTTTGTTTTTTGTTGAAAAAAATGGCACATGGAAGGCGTCGTAGAGACGAAACAGTTGAGGCTACTGAAAATGTGGTAGCACCTGGGCCTCAGGTGAACTAGTAGCTAGTGAAAAACATAGTGCACGTATTCCAAGCTCTGGATAGTGGAAATAAAATGGATGAACCATGGCATGTGAATCATGAGGTTCAGTTTCAATAGAAGAATCCACCCATATTTTGGGGTGATTTAGAGATGGAGAGGGTAGAAGCCTGGTTGAATAGAATGAACAATATTTTTGAGTTCTTGGTAACACTTGTTCAGTTAAAAGTGAAGTTGTCCATGTGTATGTTGGAAGATCTTTCCCTTCAATGTTTTTAGTTTGTAGTCCATGTGGGGACGAACTAGGGTGAGAAGTGGGAAGGCTTTGAGGAATTGTATAATAAACAATTCTACCAACAAATATCAAGAATTATATTTATGACTGATTTATTCAGTTTGAATAAAGATCTTATGTCTGTGATGGAGTATGCAGTTATGTTTATAATCATAGTGAGGTTTTCACCCAAGGTATCAGGTTCCACATCGTTAAAGGCATGGTTCATTAAAGCGGGGTTAAGGAGAAAAATACATCCAAGGATATCATTACTCTCTATGGATGATTACACAGAGATGGTGAATAGAACCTCGATGGTTGAGTGGGATTTGTTGGGAGCTCCGAGTAGAGGAAGAATGGTGGTACCATTGGGGAATAGTGGGAACTATTACGCCGGGTACAAGAGAAGGAGGAACACTCATTCCTATGGTGGGAATATTGCATATAATCTGATGGCAGGATCGATAAATCTTTCTCTGAATCCCTAGAGAAAGCCTGAATGTTTTCAGTGTGTTTATATGAGCCACATCAAGAGGGATTGTACAACACAGCCTCGATCATGTCATAATTGTATGCAGATTAGGTATTTTTAGTGTTATTGTCAGAATGATCCATGTTCGGGTGCACGTAACACTCCTCAAGGATCGCAGGTGACGTATGCTTTGACGGGATGGGGACAATAGCATACCTCTTTATAGTAGAGTAAAGTGGGTCGTGGTGATTATCAGAATACCACGATGCCTTAGCAGGTCAATAAAGAGAAGAGTGTGGAAAGAAAGTATGTGTCTGAGATATGGAGTTTCCTTTGTCTAGCGAGGTATTATCGGCGTTTTGTTCATGATTTATCTCTTTTTGCTTTGCTGATGATAGCTTTGACAAAAAAGAATGTTCCATTCAATTGGAATGAATAGTGTCATCATTGTTTCGAAGAGCTAAAGGGTCGCCTTACATCAGCACCAATCTTGGTTTTTCCAGAACTAGGAAAAGGGTTCGTGGTGTATTGTAATTCATTGGGATCAGGGTTGGGGTGCATTCTCCAACAAGATAATCATGAGGTAGTTTATGTCTCAAGGCAGTTGAGGGTGCATGAGAAGAAGTACCCAACTCATGATTTGGATTGGCACCAGTTGTGCATGCTTTAAAATGTGGCGTTATTATCTCTTAAGTGAGAAATTCACGGTATATAAAGATCATAAGAGATTGAATCACATTTTATCCGAAAGGGATTTGAACATGAGGAAAAGGAGACTGATGGAATATCTCCAGATGTTTTATTTTGACTTAATGTACACACCAGGTAATGGAAATTTTGTAGTGGATTCATTAAGTAGATAATCATATGCTCTGATGGGGAAACAGGCATTAGTGGAAGAAGATATTGGTTCTAACCAATATGAGGTTGTAATGTGAGGACCAGGGCGATAGGGCAGTCTTCATTACGGTTTTGTTGATTATTAACATGGTTGGGTTTTTTAAAGAGGTACAGATATCGGATTCTGTGTTTGTGACCATGGGGTCGAGACTCAATGGTTGGGAGACCATTGAGGGTTGGGAACTGAATAGAGATTCAGTTGGGTGTTTTCAGAATTGGATGGTGGTACCAGTTTCTTGTTATGAAGATCTTCTCAGGACGTATCATCATTCTAGGTGGAATGTTCATCTTGGAATTCATAAAATGTATAAAGTGTTGAAAGAAGAGTTTCAGTGGGATGGTATGAAAAGAAGTGTGGCTATGATTGTTATAAGATGCCTGACTTGTCAGCGGGTCGAGGTAGAGCATCTGAGGCCTGTGGGAATGTTTTAGTCTTTACCAATCCCATACTGGAAGGGGGAGAATATCACGATGGGTTATTTCATAGGTCTCCCAAGAATGTTCAGAAAGCATGATTCCATTTAGGTGATAGTGGATCAGCTAACATAGTCAGCCCATTTCATTCTAATTTGAGAATCTCAAATGGTAGAGGATCCATCCAAAATCAATATACGAGAGGGGGTAAAGGGTCATGGTGTTACAGTTTCAATTTTATCTGATAGAGATCTAAGGTTTACATCTCTTTTCTAGAAATCCTCAGCATGCCCCTGGAACTATGTTGACCAAGATTACAGTGTATTTCCCTCAGAGGGATGTTCAATCTGAGACGATGATAAGAATTATGTAAGATATGGTGTGGGCTTGTGTCATGGATTTTGGTGGCTCATGGGAGGAGCACTTTTCTTTGGTTGAGTTCTCATACAATACCAGTTATCAGGCATCCATACATATGGCTTTGTTTCAAGCATTATAGGGGTGGTCGTGTCATTCCCCACTATGCCGGGTGGAAACTCGTGAGTCCTCGATGGATGGACCAAGAATTGACTATGAGACTACGGAGAATATAAAGTTGAACAGGAAGAGAATAGAGAAGGCTAAGAGACATCATAAATCATATACAGATCATCGTCGTTAGCTTTTTCCGTTCGAGGTGAGTGATCATGTTTTAATGAGGATCTCTCCTAGGTTGGGACATCATCGGTTTGGGAAGCATGGAATGTTATATTGAAGGTATATTTTACATTTTGAAATTCATGGGTGGGTTGGTTAGGTGGCTTATTGTTTGGAATTTCCAGCTAGGTTTAGTTCTTTTCACAATGTGTTTCATGTGTCGTAGTTGAAAAAGTTTCAACAAGATTGTGACCATGTGATTTGATGGGATCATGTTGAGATAGAACTGGATGCTTCGTTGGTGCACGTGCCAATGTGGGTTGTTGACCGGCAAGAGAATGTCTTGCATGGTAAAAGAATCAGTTTATTTTGTCTTTTGTGGAAACATGGTAAGATTCAAGAGGAGACTTGGGAGTGGGAGAAAGATATGGTCAATCAGTGTCCCGAGCTCTTTCTGCAATGGGCGGGTTCACTACATTCTAGAGATGGAAATTCCAATGGTGTGGAGAATTTAGTACCCTTGTTTTGAGGTATTTGTCCTTTGTTTATTCCTATTTATGTGTTTAAAGTGTATGGGTTGAATTATAATGAGATTTGGTGTGTTGGGAATGGTTTTGGATGAGTTTGGAGGGATTTCTTTGGGTGCACAGTTTGAGCAGTACTAAGGGAAACCGTGTGGTTGATCCCGGAAAACGTGCATGGGGAGAAAGTAGGCTTCGCATAGCCTTCGTACAATGTGCCAAACCATTCAAGAAAACTATGCAGACCCTTTCTCTCGAGGCAGTAGCGTGCACACGGTTATCCAAACTGTGTGGACTAACCATGTAGCCACTTAAAATAGGGTTTTAAAACCCAGGCTCACTCAGGCTTCCCACATTCCTCTAAAAAAATACTCCCACTCAATCCTCACTCGAGTTATTCAGTTTTTAAGGGTTGGAGGGGTAGTCCCACTCCGTTTAGAATCATTTTTAAGAGGTTCCTTGGTGTTTTGAAAGCGGCTTCTCCCCAATAAGTCTATTCTCTTGGATTCCTTGAGTTTTCTTCTAGATCCACATCTCCATTTTCATGGTTTTCTAGATCTACACTTTTTTATTGTAGATCTAGGGTTTTGGTTGTATTGGATGATGATTTTAAGGATTTTTAAAGCTAGAGAATGTGATCTATAGAGGTTTCAGTGGTGTGTTCGCCAGATTTCAGGTGCGGTTGCTCATGGGTCGATTTCTCAAGAACCCTAAAGGTAGGTTTCTTCTCTCTTGACTCCACTTGGTTATAATTAGTGGTGTTTTATTACAATTAGCTTGTTGTGCATGACATTAATTGTGATTGTTGTGAAAAATTTTTTATAAATCCCTTTGGTCATGTTTTGGGGATTTTTGGAGAAAAGGGGAATTTTGAGGTGAAATGCTATTATTATGGATTTTAAAATAGATATTTTAAAATGGGATGTTATGGTTGATTTGTGAAAATGGTGGAGGGAAATAGTTTTCAATAAAGATTTTGTTTTATTGAAATGGGGTTTTGGCATGGAAAAGGGTTTAAGGATGGTTTCATTAAATGATTGATTTATTGAAGTGGTTTGTCATGTAATGGTATTGGTTTATTGCATGTCTTTGTGGACTTGGTGGATTATATGATTGGTTGAAATATTGTGTGTAAGTGGGTTGGAAGTCCCACTATAAATGGTTATGGATTGTGGTTGGAAGAACCACTATAAGGGTAGTGGTCGGGAAGTACAACTAGTTGCGGGTAGTGGTTGGGAAGTGTCACTAGTTGTGAATGGGTGAACATGATCGACAGAAGCGCCACCATATGGCTGTGGTCGAGAAGTACCACTATGTTTGAATGGGTGAATGGTTTGGGAAGAATTCCAACAGTTTGGTTGTTTTGGTTGTTTAGATGTGAATGGGTGAACAGGATGGATGAAAGATCCACCATTTGGCGGTTTTGGTTGTTTTTTTGTGCATTTATTTGCAAGTTGGAAATTGTTGTGCTTGTGTGTGAATGATGAAATGGATTGTGGCATGTTTGGTTGTCTTTCCCTTGGTTTCTTGGTTTTGGTGTGATGGCATGGTAAGGGAATGTTTGGATTATGGAAACAGTTGTACATGTGATGATTTTATAGAAACTGTTTTATATAAATGTGCTAAAAGTATTATCTTAATGGCATGTGTATTGAAGTCATTTGGGGAAATCCTACTGAGTTTTAGTACTCACCCCCTTATTTGGCATGTTGGTGTCTTTACCGATGTTTTGTACCACTACTTGGGAAAAGGTAAGGCATCACCATCATTTAGTGGTGTATCGTGATTTCTGTGTGGAGCTTGGAGCTTGGAGCTTGGTGTAGAGTTGTGATGGTATCATGGCACGTGGTGATTTTTTATTTGGTCTTTCACGTGGTACTATGATATTGTGTGGTTTGTTTTGGATTTTGGTTGTATGGTGAAACAACTTGGATGTCTTTTGGGAATATATTTTGTAATGTTTTATTGACCTGCATCAGATAGTGGTGGTTAATGGATGGTTTGGTTGTATTTGTCTTCAGGGAAAATCGTTCCCCAATTTGATCTTGATGCCCTCGGTATTTATTTCCAGCCTTCGGTCTCCTAGGAATATTGAATAAGGCCATGTATCCCTCACCACCTCCTCAAGACAATGAGGTAGGGGCGAGGTGTTACAGTCTGCATGTCCTCACCAAGAACAATATAGTCCTGTCCATCTAATGAATCTTTCAAAAGGCCAATCATTTACACAATAAGTGACACGTGTATGAAATTCCTATGGTGAGTTTTGTATATCAATACATAGTAGAACACCCTAATACCACAAATCTTATAACAATGTAATTATTTTCAAATGTAAAGAGGTATATTTCTATAATAAATAGGACATGAATATCTATATAAACTAAACATACACACATAGCCTTGAGGTAATCCATAACCATAGCATACCAGCCTAGGATTCAAACTTGAAGATTCCCGGAAGCACTTTTCTGGGAGAACAAAGTCTAAATTCTGATAGCAATGATGAGGTCCTTCTGAGAGTTACTTCTTGGTGGGTCTCTTCATTAGAAATAACACATTTAATTTTGAATAGATACAATACATGTATTAGGATTACTTATAGGTCCATGGGGTGATACAAACAACTCATTATAGATTAACTCCCTTAGTATAAGATTGAATATTTTGTATTATTGGTCAGGCCAATACCCTGAAATCCAACTAGGTAACAAATTTGAATATATGTTATCACTATAGTACCCTCATAGGGATTCCAATAACTCTATCTTGGATATCCAATGGATTGGATAATAGTCCAAATAGTAGGAAATGATTCCATACTGACTTCCTCGTAATGAATAAGGGGAACATTCCCATATAAATATTTTAAAGATCAATGGGGAAAGAAGTTGTGTGCCATGTGTAAAATAGTATAGAACATGTAGTATAGGTCACACAAAATATCAATTTACCCCCATTCCTGCCCTTGTAAAGGGACCATGTCTCATGTTGTGTTAGTTTAGTGTAGTACATTCCTTGTAAGTAACCCATGTACTCCACCTTGTTTACCAATAAACAAAATATCCAATGTACTCAGAGAATCCATGTTTATGGATTTTACGGTACATGATGAGTACTTCTAGGTGACCACATTCCATGCAGACATATCCACATGTTGTCTAATACATTTATTTTACCAAAACCCTAGCCACCAATCAGGGGGCCTAGACGCCATGTAATAATAGATTACATGATGTGGTGATTGGTTTATTTAGAATCCCTATTTTTTACCATTCATTATTACACAATGAAAACCTAAAAATTTTCCTTCTATCACTCTAGAAATCATGGATCTACCGTATCCAAGCCATATCCTCACTCATTAAACAAATTCCAGAATCATGTTCTTTCAGAAAATGGATCAAATATTTTTTCTTCAATGTGAACCTAAGGAAAAAATAATGAGAATCTTCTATCATTAGAATTTCTCCATATCCATCATCTCACCTTCTTCATGTCATCCTAATCCCAGATTTAAGATATCAGATCGTTACACAATGAATCTGGTGCACAAAAATCGATTGATCCGGATATTTCAAGGTTCAGGCTAAATGAAGAAAACATAAGATGAATGATGAATGGGGGGAATCAGAATAACATATATTAGGAACCAACATTGACTGATTTATAAGATTAAATTGATCCATTTAATTTATAAAAATTGGAATTTGAAGCAATAAATAGTATTAATTCTCCCTATAAAACCCTACAATCATACCCTTCTATCAAGAAGATCGATCCAAGGATTAATATATTTATTTATTGTTCCATGATCTGCATAAAAATCATTAAAGTCGACAAAAAAAATGAGAAAATAACATTACCGTCCTTGGTTTACATAGTTATCTAATGAATAATGGTGTATTTTTTCATCATTGGAATGATCCATCCAATCCAAGATGTTTAAACATTCAATACACAATTCTATGATTGATCGCTTTAGATAATTCACTAAAGCAAACTCCAAGGGTCCTCCAACTTATCCAAGGTAATTTGTTTAACCGTAGTATTCATTCATAAAAGATATGTTTATGAATAAATGTTCACTGTGTTAAATTGAAAAAATAAAATACTTTTGTATAATTATATTATCCATTTACACACCCATGATTACTTTTACAAAAATTACTAGTTCCCACTATTTATCATATTTAAAATATATTATAAATTTATTCCAGGAACACTAGGCCTTGTAATTTCATTTTTTTGACACCTACTTTATAAAATAGTTCATATAATATACCAAATTAATACCCAGAAAATTAGAGATATTACATTATCCCGATCTTGGGGATTTACATCCCTGAAAATCAAAAATAATTTCTACTTAAAAAGATGCCGAAATATTAAAATAATTTGAGCCACCCACTCCTAGGTGGTCTCTTGAATATTTTCATGATCCCACCTATCATGGACTAAATTAATTGATCTCCCATAAAGTATCCCCTCTGACCGATCCTCAATCTCCACCAAGTACTTTTAAAAGGTCTCCCCATCCATGATGTCTTATTATCCCTAGTAGATAACACGTTATGGTTCATGCATGTACCTCCTAAAATATGAATCCTAAAACATTTTTTGCACCCTTTATAATTGTAAGGGTAGGTGATATTCCAACTCACTAACTCCATGGAGTATCTGGAAATGGATAATGAATCTCAGAGATAGCTTTCCACCCCGAAAAATTCTTTGTAATCCATGTTGAGGTGAAACCAGTAAGAGTACATGTCCTCCTTCCTCGAACTCCAATGACCTCCTCCACATGTATGCATAAAACCTATGATGGATCTATATAGTTTCCATGCATTCCTAGATGTTTTCCCCCTTCCCTGTTGTTGCTCGCACCCACTCTGACATAATGAGTGTTTACTCTCCTAGGTAAGTCCAACAAAGTGGTGACCTACATGGTCATCCATAAATGGCGACAAATGTTTCAACATCAATTATGGAATGGTATATGTTTTTTTATATTCATTTTTTATGTGATCCAATCAATAATAGGAAAATTCCTACATACAAGCTTGTAACATGTCATCCAGAACCAGAATGGTTCTCTCAATCTGGCCATTTTTTTTGTGGTGAAACATTTTTCTTGAGCATATTTTGGTCCCAAAACCTCCTGTAATCACATCCCAAATGGGATGTCATGCAATAATAATTATTACAAACAAGAATAAATGGAACTTTATGTTGTCATACTATCTTCTGAATGTATATGCATCCCAATCTTTGTACTAAAATCTCCCCTCATATAGTAAGAAAGTGCTATAACATGGTTAGTTGGTATGTGATCTTATATATAAAATCATGTCCCCTCTATATTTGTGGTAATACTATCATGAAGTCTATATATATCACATCCCACTACAATTATATAACCTCAATTGGTTGAGTTAAACCCATAGGAACATGATGCTCCTTTTTCACATGATGACAAGTAAGTCATCAAGATACAAACTTTGTAACACCCTTTTTCATCCCTAGCCACCAAAATTGGCATCAGAGGTCCTAGTAAAAATTTTATGCACCTTGATGTTCCAACAATAGAGAGCTATGAAACCCTTTTAGAACCTCCTCCCATAGTATCACCGGTACCTTCGTGCATCCAATGAAAATAATGATGTTATAGCCCCCATTAGAATATCTATGTAGAGAATTCCATATGTATAACTAATCACCTAGGTTATCATAGTCATTATCCCAACGATTTACCACCTAACATCTTGAGAAATTATAGGGGAAACAACAATCAATTACTGATAAACTTCTCCATATCCATCAATGCTTGATACCTACAATAAGGCCAGCTTCTCAGACGCCATGTACAAAAATTGAAAAAAAATATATACCAGTGAGTGCATTAAAACCATATTCTCCTTCCCATGAGTAAAGATAATTTCAAAAGTTATTATCCTAGAGGAACTATATACATATACTCTATCTCATGGTGAGATCATTCAAGGAGAATATATAGTTGATACACTTATGATCAGAGTACATGAAAAACTAATCTATCATCAGGTAGTGTCACCACATCTATAACGAAATTACATTTTTCGGTAACTCATGATCAAGTGTCACGTAGTTCATATCATTTTATCTTAACTATCATGAAAATTACACAATCAATGCTTGCCTCTACATTATAAAACAACAAATCCCATTTTGTAATGACCCGTAAATTTCAAGGAAATTTTTTTCTTAATTTTCTTTGAAATTTTACAAGAGCGCAGTTTCTGACGGCACCTGATTCCGAGGCCCGGTGTTCCAGGAATCATTTTCCGAATTTTGGCTCGGGTACGTTCAGTGAACGAACGAGAGGGTTTTTCTAACTTTTGAACCGGTGCCCGGAATCGAATTCTGAGGGCACTGATGAAATGGCAGTGCCGGTATTCACTTAGAAACGGCTCTTCCGGAGTTGCGTTTTCTCGTGTGTGGTTTTTAATTTTCGGGCTTAAAGTTAAGAAATAAATTAATTTTACAACAACTTTATTTTATTTCTCTTAAGCCACTTGGAAGCCCCTTGAATCCACTTAAAGACGGCTTAATCTGAGTTGATCTGGATAGGATGCTATCCAGAAATATCCTACCCACTTGGTAGGATATTTGTGATGTGGGGCCCGCCCGAGCCCCGCCATTTCTTTTCTCTAAGTAACACACCCGCGAAAACCCGTCATTTTGAAAGTCAACTGACGCGTTTTCTTAGATTCTTAACAGACCATTTAATTTGGCGTATTATTTTGTGAATTAAATGAGCTGTTACTTTCGTTGAATTAATACAACGAATTAATGGGTCGTTACATACCTTTTTCGTTTATTGGCGTAATAATAAAATAAGGCCAACAAGGTCTTTTGGAGGATTACTCGTTGAGAGGCTTGATATAAAATCCTTGAGCCTTCATCCTTCTTCGCGAAGAACGCGAATACGCGAAGAACGCGAAGAACGCCGAACCCAGAAATCGACGACGCGACGCCGTGTTCCGTGACGACGACGTTCCCTTCCTGCAACGTTCTTCTGCAACGTCTCTTCCTCCGCAACGAATCTCCGATCAGCTGCTTGAGGTAAGAATCTCAGTTTTTCTTTTCTTTAAATCTCCATTGTGGTTTATAACAAAAACACAGATTTAATTATTTATAATTAAATCTGTTGTTTCATGATCCATTGAGTTTGCCGACTCAACGCCGTGTTCCGCGACAACGTGACGCCTTTCCGCGACGACGCGACGCTTTTCCGCGAAGAACGCTCATGCGCGACGACTTTGAGGTAGGGATTTTATTTTTGGAATTACCCCCCTTTTTTATATTCCCGTAAATGTTTCTTTAAAAAGTTGAAGAACCGGATTTGTGAAAAATTTTAAATTTATTATAATTGTTGTTTCCTGTGTGGAATAAAAATTCTCCCGTTGTTTATATCTAACGCGGAGGGTGGGGGCCAAACGAACACGGCCCGACAACCCTCCGCCGTTCTTCGTGGTTGTGAGAATTTCGCGGGCGACGACAAATCGTGACGCAAGGGTGATCTGACGATCCCGCAGTGAATAACGGATCCCAGGAGGAGCAATGGCTCAGACGTGAAGAAAAACGGGCCACCGGAGCGACTCCGACGGCCCGCAGAAGCCGGCGGTGGCGCTCACGGACCCGCGGCCGCGTGGGTCCGGCGCGCGCGGGACGCGACTGAAGCCACGTCCGGCTGCCAGGGAGACACCCCGCGGGTGTCGCGGGGGTGTCACGCGGGGGCGGCGGCTCCCCCCCGCGTCACTCGGGACGCGGCTTCAGCCGCGTCTGGCTTTCTGGCCGACACCCCGCGAGTGCCGCGGGGGTGTCACGCGGGGCGGCGGCTCCCCCCGCGTCGGCCGCTCGGCCGAGCCGAGCCGGGCTGGCCGAGCCAAGCCGGTCCGACCGGCCAGGCCGCGCCCTGGCTGGGCCAGACCGGGTCCGACCGGGTTCGGCCGACCCAGGGGGGGTCGGGCCGGGTCGGCCCGGGCCTGGACCCCCCG
Source organism: Viscum album (assembly GCA_963277665.1). Lineage (NCBI taxonomy): Eukaryota > Viridiplantae > Streptophyta > Magnoliopsida > Santalales > Viscaceae > Viscum > Viscum album. Next base: position 1,724,458,075 of record OY728119.1, on the reverse strand, counting down.
TCTTCGGACCATTTACGGTCAAATGCCCGTAACTTGATCTACGGGCCTCTAAACGACTCGCCGTCAGCGGCAACGTGATCCTTGGATCGAGACGGTCATTTCAGTATATTTCACTCAAAGTTTCGGAATATGTTGAGTTTGGCCGGGTTGGTTCGTACACGAAACCAGCCGGGCCCTCGGAACGGAAACGCTCATATCTTAAGCTACGAACGTCCGATTAACGTGCCGTCAGCTTTATTGAGTTCCTCTTAGTGAGACGGGTCTTTTGGAATACTCTGAACGAGGTTTGGACGTAGGTGGAGTATGGTCGGGTTGGTTTTTCCTTAAAAACCAACCGGGGCCCTGGGACGAAAAAGCCAATAACTCTCAGACTGGGCGACTGATTGACGCGCCGTCTGCGACGTTGAGTTCCTGTTGACGATGCGGAACTTTTGGATACATCAACTTCGGACTTTGTGACAGTTGATGTATCGTCCTCTTGGCTCGTGGAGCGGACCCTCCCGAACGAGCTTGCTGTGTGCGGGAACCCTAGAGCTGGCTGCGACTGCTACTTCGACAGCGAAGACCGTGCAGAGATCCTCAGTGGACTACGGCGACGACCGTGCAGAGATCCTCAGTGGACTGCGACGACGACTATGCAGAGATCCTTAGTGGACTGCGACGACTACAGCACTCATCGATCCTACGTGGATCAGTGCTACAGGTCCTGTGTCGGCCCGATCCTGTGTGGGTCTGATCCTGTGTGGGTCAGTGCTCTGCGGTTCTGTGTGAGCCAACGCCTACAGGTCCTGGGTGGGCCCGATCCTGTGTCGGTCATGCGGGGGTTAGTTACCTATCGATCCTTCGTGGGTCCGACGACTTAGAGGGATCAGTGATCATCTTTATCGTCATCCGAAGAAGTATACCTGTGTGATCTGAATCTTGTGCTACTCTCCTTTGTGGATTGTGTTGAGCTATCCTGTGTGGATTTGCTGTTTACTCTCCTTTGTGGATTGTGTTGAGCTATCCTGTGTGGATTTACTGTTTACTCTCCTTTGTGGATTGTGTTGAGCTATCCTGTGTGGGTATACGTTTTTCTTTCCTGTGTGGACTGGGTTGTGCTTGGGCTCGGATGTTGGAGCCGAACGGGAATTGATGACTTAGGTATATGTATGGGAATATACCTAAGCAGTGTCGGTTGTTACTTCGTGATTGTATCTTTCCTTTGTGGTATATCCTTTGTGGATTTCGGGAGACCTTCGGGGGTCTCGGGGTCCCTACTGAGTAGCTTATACTCACCCCTGCACGGGCTATGCCAGCACTACGTTGTGTTGGTTGCAGACGACGGACAGCGCTGATCAAGGTGGAGGCGTGCAGAGCAGGACGGTACCTGGAGGTGGACCACTGGGAAGGACGTACTCGGAGTGGACGACTGGACCGAGGAGCTGTGGAGGCTATCTGTACCCACACTTCAGGTGGGACTTCTAGAGGACGGCTCGACGCTGCAGCTTTTCCTTTCAGTTTCTGTTTTTCCTTTCAGTTGTATTTTACAGTTGGGCTTGTATTTCCGGCCCCTTTTACTTTCAGCACAGCTTGTATAGTTTTTACTTAGTGTTTACTTTTCCGCTTACTTACTCTGTGGTGCTTTTTTACTTTTCAAAGGAAAATGCCTTCCCTTTTCTTGGGATTTACGCCTTGGTGCTAGTCGCCAGCCCCTGGCCTATGGAAGGCGGGCTTGGGGTAGTCACGGCATGGGCCCCAAGGACGAGTCGTGACAAATTGGTATCAGAGGTGGTCGGTTCTACCGCAGACTCTGATCATTCTTCTATGTGAAGCAATAGTGTTTAGCGTATTGAGTGTGGTTATCAGTCCAGGGAGTACAGTGTTGGTGCGGTGGCCGACGTATTGTACACCAGGACCCTGACTTCTGATTTCCGACTTAATGCACGAAAACATTGATTGAATGTGTGTTTCATGTTTTCTTTGTGATTACTTGTGTCAGCTTACCATGTATACTGTTCTGGCAGTGGAGCACTTGTTTCCTTTTCAGGATAGCCCCACGAAGGCATCCAGCTAGGGTTCCGCGAGTAGACCGCGACGACAGCCCGCCGAGCGACGAGGCCTCGGTATAGGGCTCGTTGACAGCAGAGGCACCGGCAGTACCTTTACCCGCCAATCCCCCGATGCTTCCAGCACCGATCGCTGACGATGAACGACGCCTCGGAGCTCTGCAAGAGTTCCAGCACCAGCGACCACCCAGGTTCCGTGGGGAGACGGACCCCCAGGCCGCCGAGGACTGGCTGGAGGCGGTCGTCCGAGTTTTCAGGCTAGTGAGGACACCAGCAGACCTCATGGTGATCCTCGCGGCGAGCCTACTGCACGCAGTAGCAGGGCGATGGTGGAGCTTGATGCTCCAGGTATACGATGAGGCCTCCCTCATATGGACGGACTTCGAGATCCTCTTCTGCTCAGAGTTCGTCCTGGCCACCCTCCGTGCTGTGCGCATTCAGGAGCTTCTTCAGCTGCTGCAGGGCAGCTTGACGGTCGCCCAGTACGCGGCGAGGTTCACCGATCTTGCTCGCTACTCGATAGACATGGTACGAGACCCCTTCTTCAGGGCCCGAACCTTCGAGCAGGGACTGAGACACGAGATCAGGGAATCAATGATCTCGCTCAGCATCCTGACCCAGGCAGGAGTGCTAGAGCGAGCCCTTCTGATCGAGAGCTTCCTGGCTGAGTCCAAAGCGAGACCAACCGCATGGCGGCAAATAGCAGAGTCTTCGGAAGCAGGTAGTCGATGGATGACTCAGGGTTCCAGGCAGACCAGACCTTCCGGCAGAGGACCTCAGGACACTGGCTCAGCAGTGCGGGGCACACAGCGCGGAGCCAGCCTTCCGAGAGGCAGGCAGTGCTACTCGTGCGGCGGGCAGGGCCACATGGCTCGTGACTGCCCGACCCGTCGTACCGAGGAGCAGCAGACGGTGGAGGTGCCACCCAGGCAGAGGCATTGGGTCGACCGTGGTGGTCCGAATGGAGGAGTCGGATGAGGGAGAGGAGATGGCCGAGCAGCAGGTGGTGGGCGACGCTTTGAGGCTCTACCACCACCAACACCAGGAGGTCCGCCCCGACCACAGGGAGCTGGCGGGAAGAGATAGGCACAGCTCCATGCAGCAGAGGCCTACCACCACGGCATGCCAGAGATGATTCGAGGTACGATCTGTGTCTATTCCACCCTTTCTGCAGTTCTTATAGACACAGGAGTGAGTCACTCTTCCATAGAAACTTCCCCTTCTTCGGAGCTCGGAGATTCCAACAGAGCCGTTGGCTCGATCCTTACGGCTAGAGACTCCTACAGGAGTAGACTCGATGATTACGCACTGGTGCCGGCAGTGTGAGCTTACTCTAGGAGGCGAGAGATTCGGCTGGGATCTTCTTGTAGCGGCGTCGAGGCCTTACGATGTCATCTTGGGCATGGATTGGTTGTCTACAGTCCATGCACATATTGACTGCATTAGGCGTAAGGTGCAATGTGTGCACACCGATGGGAGCAGGTTCACCTTCACCGGAGATAAGGGAGCCTTCGCAGCACAGGATGGACTCACGCAGAGGAGTGGGAAGCCCATCACTCATCAGTTGGCTAGCTTCATCCTTGTAGCAGTTGACGTGCGGAGTCCTAGTTTTCCTGCAGTGGTGGATCAGTATGTGGACGTCTTTCCGGATGACGTTCCAGGGCTACCTCCTCGTAGAGAGGTAGACTTTTATATTGATCTGTACCCCGGGACAGCCCCAATATCCACTCTAGCATATCGGATGGCCCCGACCGAGCTTCGAGAGCCACGAGTACAGTTGGAGGACTTGCAGGGCATGGGGTTCATCCGACCCAGTTTTTCACCCTGGGCTTCCCCGATATTGTTCGCCAAGAAGGCGGATGGGAGCTTGCGACTGTGTGTCGATTATCGTCACCTGAACCAGGTGATAGTGAGTAACAAGTATCCGCTACTGAGGATTGATGACCTCTTCGATCAGCTCAAGGTAGCACAGTGGTTCTCGAAGATAGACCTCAGGTCAGGCTATCATCAGCTCAGAGTTCGAGACGAGGATGTGCAGAAGACGGCCTTCAGGTGTCGGTATGGGCACTATGAGTTCTTGGTTATGCCCTTTAGTGTAACCAACGCTCCAACAGTGTTCATGAACATCATAAACAGGATCTTCCAGCCATACCTCGATCGATTTTTCGTGGTCTTCATCGATGACATTTTGGTGTACTCGACGACAGAGGAGGAGCACGCCTACCACTTGCGGGTTGTACTAGACACACTCTGAGATAACCAGCTTTATGGAAAGCTCTCGAAGTGCCAGTTCTGGTTACGTGAGGTCAACTTCTTGGGGCACGTCATTTCGGAGGTGGGAGTTGCAGTGGATCCCGCGAACATCGAGGCAGTGCTAGCTTGGGAGCCACCCAAGAGCGTGATAGAGGTGCGGAGTTTCTTGGGTCTAGCCGGATACTATCAGAGATTCGTGACGGACTTCTACAGAGTTGCGGCACCACTCTCAACCTTGACGCAGATGGGGAAACCCTTCGTGTGGTCAGACAGATGTCAGCAGAGCTTCTAGGAGCTGAGGCAGAGGTTGACCAGGGAACCTATCTTGAGGTTTCCTGATGAGGGAGTTGGATACGTAGTCTACTGCGATGAATCAGAGACCAGACTCGGGTGTGTCCTGATGCAGGAGCGGGCCGTGATTTCCTACGGATCACGCCATTTGATGCCGCATGAGCAGAACTATGCTACCCATGACTTGGAGTTGGAATCAGTGGTCTTCGACCTGAAGACATGGCGGAACTATCTGATGGGCGAGCGCTTTACGGTCTTTTCGGACCACTAGAGTCTCAGGTACATCTTCTCTCAGAAGGACCTGAGCCTGAGACAGCGGCGATGGCTCGAGTTCCTCCAGGACTATGACTTTGAGATAGTCTATACTACTGGGATGGGGAACGTGATAGCTGATGCCCTCAGTAGGAGGATGGGCATCCAGCTACTTGAGGAGGTGACAGAGAAGCTTGCCATTTTGCAGATATCCTTCGTGGATAGAGAAGGAGCAGCCTTCCTTCAGTCTCTCACAGTCTCTCCTCCACTTCTACAGCGGGTCAGAGAGGCTCAGTGTGGGGACGCTGACTGTGAGACACGGCGTGCACAGATATCCTCGGGACAGGCACCTGATTGTTTCTCCCTTGGAGCAGATCACGAAGTCCTTTTCATTGGACGTACCCTGGTACCAGTCGCTTTACGAGAGGAGGTGCTGAGAGAGTTTCACACTTCTCCTTTGGCGGTACATCCTGGAGTGGCGAAGATGTACCAGGATCTCAGGTGACACCACTGGTGGCCGGGCATGAAGAAGGCTCTGGCAGAGTTCGTTTCATGGTGCCTCACCTGCCAACAGTTGAAGACAGAGCATCGGGTACCAGCAGGCTTGGTACAGCCATTGGAGGTCTCGTAGTTGAAGTGGGACGGTATATCTATGGACTTCGTGACTGGACTTCCACGCACTTCCAGAGGTCACGACTCCATTTGGGTGATTGATGACCGACTCACCAAGTCGGCACACTTCTTACCCATCCAAGAGTAGGGCTCAGTGGAGAGCTTGGGGCGTCTCTATGTTCAGGAGATTGTGAGGCTTAACGGTGTGCCATCGACTATCGTCTCTAATCGGGACGCTCGCTTTACTTCCCGGCTTTGGAAGGGGTTGCAGGAGGCATTCAGGACGCGGCTGCGTCTGAGCACCGCCTTTCACCCTCAGACGGATGGTCAGACTGAGAGGACCATTCAGACTCTCGAGGACAGGATCCATGCATGTTTCTTCGACTTTGGTCGTAGCTGGGAGGACCGCCTACCCTTGGTGGAGTTCGCGTACAACAACATCTACCACTACACCATAGGAATGGCACTATACGAGGCGTTGTACGGCAGGCCTTGCAGATCTCCTTTATGCTGGACAGACCCTGGGGAGTCAGCACTTGTGGGACCAGAGATGGTCTGGGCCACGACAGAGAAGGTCCAGGTCAGATAGGAGTGGATGAGGACAGCTCAGAGCCAGAAAAAGTCATATGATGACAGGAGGCGGAGGCCACTATAGTTCGAGGATGGCGACCACGTCTTCTTGCGGGTCTCACCTCGATGTTGTTTGCGGAGATTTGGCCGAGGAGGAAAGTTGTCTCCACGCTTCATCGGGCCTTTCCAGGTCCTCAGCAGGATTGGCGAGGTGGCTTATCGCCTGGCTCTGCCACCTCAGTTGCACCGGGTGCACGACATCTTCTACGTATCCTAGCTGAGGAGATACGTTCACAACCCGACGCACATCATTGACTATGGGGAGCTAGACGTGGATAATGGGGCGACTTTTGCGGACGTCCCAGTGGAGATTGAGGATCGACAGGAGCGGGTCCTACGTGGGCGATCGATTCCTCTTGTGCGCATCAGATGGCTGCACGGGAACCTCTAGGAGAGCACATGGGAGCGGGAGGCTCATATGCGTGCTCAGTACCCACATTTGTTTCCCTAGTTTTTGATGTATCTTTATGGGGACGTAAAGCCCAGATATGGGAGTAATGTAAAGACCCGTAAATTTCAAGTAAATTTTTTTCTTAATTTTCTTTGGAATTTTACAAGAGCGCAGTTTCTGACGGCACCTGATTCCGAGGCCCAGTGTGCCCGAAATGATTTTCCAAAGTTTGGCTTGGGTACGTTCAGTGAACGGTTGAGCGGGTTTTTCTAACTTTTGAACCCGTTCCCAGAATCGAATTCTGAGGGCACCGATGAAATCGCAGTGCCGGTATTCGCTTAGAAACGCCTCTTCTGGAGTTGCGTTTGCTCGGGTGTGGTTTTTAATTTTCGGGCTTAAAGTTAAGAAATAATATAATTTTACGACAACTTTATTTTATTTCTCTTAGGCCACATGGAAGCCCCTTGAAGCCACTTAAAGGCGGATTAATCTGATTTGATCTAGATAGGATGCTATCCAGAAATATCCTACCCCCTTGGTAGGATATTTGTGAGGTGGGGCCCGCACGAGCCCCACCGTTTCTTTCTGCTAAGTAACGCACCCGTGAAAACCCATCATTATGAAAGTCAACTGACACGTTTTCTTAGATTCTTAACATACCATTTAATTTGGTGGTTTATTTCGTGAATTAAATGAGCTGTTACTTTTGTTGAATTAATACAACGAATTGATGGGTCGTTACTTACCTTTTTCGTTTGTTGGCGTAATAATAAAATAATACCAACATGGTCTTTTGAGGATTACTCGTTGAGAGGCTTGACAGAAAATCCTTGAGCCTTCATCCTTCTTCACGAAGAACGCGAAGAACGTGAAGAACGCGAAGAATGCCGAACCCAGAAATCGACGACGCGACGCCGTGTTCCGCGACGCCGATGTTCCCTTCCTGCAACGTTCTTCTACGACGTCTCTTCCTCCGCAACGAATCTCCGATCAGCTGCTTGAGGTAAGAATCTCAGTTTTTTTTCGTTAAATCTCCTTTGTGGTTTATAACAAAAACACAGATTTAATTACTTATAATTAAATCTTTTGTTTCATGATCCGTTGATTTCGTCGACTCAACGTCGTGTTCCGCGACGACGTGACGCCTTTACGCGATGACGCGACGCTTTTCCGCGAAGAACGCTCACGCGCGACGACTTCGAGGTAGGGATTTTATTTTTGGAATCACCCCCCCTTTTTTATATTCTCGTAAATTTTTCTTTAAAATGTTGAAGAACCGGATTTGTGAACAATTTTAAATTTATTAAAATTGTTGTTTCCTGTCTGGAATAAAAATTTTCCCGTTGTTTATATCTAACGCGGAGGGTGCGGGCCAAACGAACACGGCCCGAAAACCCTCCGCCGTTCTTCGTGGTTGTGATAATTTTGTGGGCGATGACAAATCATGTCGCAAGGGTGATCTGACGATCCCGCAGTGAAGAACGGAACCCGGGAGGAGCAATGGCGCAGACGGGAAGAAAAACTGGCCACCGGAGCGACTCCAGCGGCCCGCGGAAGCCGGCGGCGGCGCGGGTCGATGGCACGGCGGCGCCGGCACACGGAGGCGGCGGCGCCCGGCACGCCGCCGGATGAGACTGCCGCGGCACCGGCCGCGGCAGCGGCACTCGCGGACCCACGGCCGCGCGGGTCCGGCGCGCGCGGGACGTGGCTGAAGCCGCGTCCGGCCGCCAGGGAGACACCTCGCGGGTGTCTCGGGGGTGTCACGCGGGGGAGGGGGGGGGGGCGGCTCCCCCCCACGTCACTCGGGACGCGGCTTCAGCCGCGTCCGGCTATCTGGCCGACACCCCGCGGGTGCCGCTGGGGTGTCACGCGGGGTGGCGGCTCCCCCCGCGTCGGTCGCTCGGCCGCTCGGCCGAGCCGAGCCGGGCAGGCCGAGCCAGGCCGGTCCGACCGACCGGGCTGCACCCTGGCCGGGCCGGACCGGGTCGGACTGGGTCGGACTGGGTTCGGCCGACCTAGGGGGGGCGGCCCGGGCCCGGACCCCCCGTCTTCGGACCATTTATGGTCAAATTCCCGTAACATGAGCTACGGGCCTCCAAACGACTCGCCATCAACGGAAACACGATCCTTGGATCGAGACGGTCGTTTCGGTATATCTCACTCAAGGTTTTGGTATACTTTGTGTTTTTCCGGGTTGGTTTGTACACGAAACCAACCGGGCCCTCGGAGCGGAAACACTCATATCTTGAGCTACAGATGTCCGATTAACGTGTTGTCAGCTTTGTTGAGTTTCTCTATGTGAGACAGATCTTTTGGCATACTCCGCCCGAGGTTTGGACGCAGGTGGAGTATGGTCGGGTTGGTTTTTCCTTAAAAACCAACCGGGGCCCTAGGACGAAAAAGCCAATAACTCTCAGACCGTGCGTCCGATTGACGCGCCGTCTGCGACATTGAGTTCCTGTTGACGATACAGAAATTTTGGATACATTAACTTTAGACTTTGTGTCAATTGATTTATCGGCCTCTCGGCTCATCGAGCGGACCCTCCCGAACGAACTTGTTGTGTGCGGGAACCCTAGAGCTGGCTGCGACTGCTACTTCGACAACGATGACCGTGCAGAGATCCTCAGTGGACTGTGGCGACGACCGTGCAGAGATCCTCAGTGGACTGCGATGATGACTGTGCAGAGATCCACAGTGGACTGCGACGACTACAAAACTCATCGATCCAACGTGGATCAGTGCTACAGGTCCTGTGTGGGCCCGATCCTGTGTGGGTCCGATCCTGTGTGGGTCAGTGCTCAGCGGTTCTATGTGAGTCAGCGCCTACAGGTCCTTTGTGGGCCTGATCCTGTGTGGGTATTGAGGGGGTTAGTTTCCTATCGATCCTTCGTGGGTTCGACGACTTAGATGGATCAGTGATCATCTTTATCTTTATCCGAAGAAGTATACTTGTGTGAGCCGATTCTTGTGCTACTCTTCTTTGTGGATTGTGTTGAGCTATCCTGTGTGGATTTACTGTTTACTCTCCTTTGTGGATTGTGTTGAGGTATCCTGTGTGGGTATACGTTTTTCTTTCCTATGTGGACTGGGTTGTGCTTGGGCTCGGACGTTGGAGCCGAACGGGAATTGATGACTTAGGTATATGTATGGGCATATACCTAAGCAGTGTCGGTTGTTACTTCGTGATTGTATCTTTCCTTTGTGGTCTATCCTTTGTGGATTTCGGGAGACCTTTGGGGGTCTCGGGGTCCCTACTGAGTAGCTTATACTCACCCCTTCACGGGCTATGCCCGCACTATGTTGTGTTGGTTGCAGAAGACGGACAGCGCTGATCGAGGTGGAGGCGTGTGGAGCAGGACGGTACCTAGAGGTGGACCACTAGGCGGGACGTACTTGGAGTGGACGGCTGGACTGAGGAGCTGTGGAGGCTATCTGTGCCCACCCTTCAGGTGGGACATCTAGAGGACGGCTCGAGGCTGCGGCTTTTCCTTTCAGTTGCTGTTTTTCCTTTCAGTTTTACTTTACAGTTGGTCTTGTATTTCCGGTCCCTTTTACTTTCAGCACATCTTGTATAGTTTTTACATAGTGTTTACTTTTCTGCTTGCTAACTCTATGGTGTTTGTTTACTTTTCAAAGGCAATGCCTTCCCTTTAGTTGGGATTTACACCTTGGTGCTAGTCGCCAGCCCCTGGCCTATGGAAGGCGGGCTTGGGGTAGTCACGACACGGGCCCTAAGGACGGGTCGTGACACATTTTCTAATGTATCACAGAAAAAAACATACTTGACACCCTCATCCAACTATCTCATGATGGAAGAACTTTTCAAAATATACCTCAACTGTTTAATATCCTTCAAGACCTTCTCTGTCCATAAAATTTTTTTCCCTTTAGATTCAATGATTTCATGTGAGCCGATATCCTAGATAAATTAGTTACCAATTTCCGATGATATCATGCCTGACCATGGACCCTCAACACCTATATCATGATTCAGGTTGACTACTGAGCTGAAACTGCGTTGACCTAGGATGGTCCACTACCACTCATATTCACTGATATAACAGGTCCCATAATGTGGATTTCATGAATCTAAAATTGGAACATCAATATATTTCTATAATAATAGCGTTCGCTGAGTATATCTAGAACCATCCAAAACATTCTCGTGTGGTCCTCCTCAGACGTCGAGTACACAAGGATGTCATCAATGAAGACTACAATGAACTGGTCTAAGTAAAGATGAAATATTCGTTCTAATACTCCCATGCAAACTGATGATGAATCTGTTATGCCAAAGGGCATCACCAAATACTCATTGTGACCATAGAGACAACTGAATTTCATCCTTTGTATATCCTATTACAATATATTTAGCTCAGGATAGCTTTATATAATATCTACCCCTGAGAAACATTGTTCCCCTATCAACTGATCAAATAGGTCATCCCATATAATGATTACGATTTAAATTCCTTCCTTAGGATTATATCAATCGAAAATAATATCTATCAGTGGGGAGGTAACCTAGAATATCTTATGGCAAGGGGTCATTACACTCTTCCACCACTTTATGAAATTTTAATCACATAACATTCAGTGAACCAAGGGTTAGGCTATCCAACTGATGAGTAATGAGATGCACCCTCCCATGAAAGAGGACATCCTACACTCTCTGGGATTCCTTTTCCCCAAAAAAAGAGAACTTCGGTCCATCACTAGAGACACACTGCACCCTTAACCTATTATAGTCAATTTGGGAATGAACTATAGAAATCAAATCCATACCAGTAATGACATGTAAAGAATCGATGAAACTAAAAAGAGTTTCTATTAAAAACACTCACTTCTAAGACTCAATTCACACTGTTGTCACTAGTGCATGGTCGACAAGTCATCTCTATTTGGAAACTCCAAGAATTACTGTCAAGCTAATTATTCCACTGGAATCACTTTGTCTCATACAAGGTTTGAGTAAAGAATGGAATGACTGAAACATGTGTCTATTAGTGTTCCACCCAAGGCATAAAATATATAGATCATACCTCAAATAATTCCTAGAGCCTCTAGGTTATTTGACTTAACCACATACAATTTTCCTATCTCCAATCCTTGAGCTCCCTAATCCTATCATGGACCACATTGGGGTGGTAGTGGTAACAAGTCAAAACATCGACCACCTCCTACTAATCTACCATCACAATGTCCATATCCCCATCCTTAAAAAACTACCTACTACTACTGATGAACCTACATTGGTGGACTATTTATGGTATCTCATTCATCTATACAACTTGTTGAACTATCATGCTTGATATATACCCTTCCATCACATGAGTAGTACATCATTCATATGGTCTTTCTAGACCCACACTATGATCAATAAACTATAGCTCATCAATTATGGGACCTCCTCCTAAATAATATAGCATGTTCAAGTCCTTTATACTACAATCAACTCCCTATTTTTGAGGACATTGGTCTTTCATTACCACTGTTGAGAATCTACAACTATATCTGCCCAACCAATAAACTCTCAACCACAAAATCTTGATCCAAAACCCCCATATAGGTAGGAATTCATATAATAATAAAACATGATTGGATGTCTCTACACATACACCACTCAATGGTATGATCCCTCCAGAACTGATCTTGAACCATATGCATAGATTACTTGGAGAGGTTGGTAACCCGCAATGAATAATCAGCAACTGTATTGCAACCCAACTAGACATGTAGATGGTCCTGGATACATACATATATCATCATAGATGGAGAGAAAACTTCTTTGATAAGTCTTTAAAACATTTTATATGAAAGATAAACCACTTTATATTTTTTTTTGAAATATGGAACCCTAACTATACAAGAACCATGAATTAGGCTCATTACCAGGATCACTGTATGAACTGATGGTGTGATGACCAGAAAGCAGACTTGAGTAACCACCACAAGCTAGTCCTCATCCACTTGTAGTTTCGGATCACCTAAAAATATGATGTGTATCCATGACCAAAACACTTGTAGAATTCTCATCCTATGCACCACATCAACTGGTACTCCACATACCACATAATTCTCTATAGGTGGCGGTATGGCTAGTACAGAACCTATAGGTAACATCTAAGGAACTTGTCCCCAAATGGATCTCATCATTAAGGGGATCATCCTTATGATCAAAATGAAAAATCCATACAATTATACCTCATGGAGATATCTTAAAACAAACAAGATGTACCATGGTAAATGAGTATATGTAGAGAGATAACTCCCAAAGGAAAAAGAGACCAAATTCCATTTTTATATGATGAATGTATAGTTGTTTGTCCCTAGAACAGGTGTTCTAATGTACCAGGTCGATAATCAGGTGTGCAGAGTCCTAGTGTTCGGATACGTCAGTAACTTCAAGAACACCAGAGAACCTATCATGAAATTATAACTGGAAACATGTAACATTGTTTCCCCAAACAAATATTTTAGACTTCTGGTCCTAAAGTAGAACCAACCCCCTTGGAACCACCCAATCCGGACCCATCCTAGTGGGGCATTTTCCAGGACTCCATAGATATAATAGGCCAGGGTCATGTGACTAGAACCAAGTAGTCTTATCAATAACATGGGAGGGATTGAATAAGTAACTATACACATGGACACATATACATACCTACAAAATGATGAAATGTAAAAAACAATTTAACAACAACCGAATGCATAAATCTATATCCTACAACTAGAGTAAGATAGAATGTATATAAGGGAAAAGATTATAAATAGAGACCTACCCCAAAGAGTCTGCAATAAAAGTACAACCTACAAGTAAAGGAACATCTATATAAAATCCATAGCAACACACCTAGGTATGTCTTCTCTCACTAACAACCCTCGAGTCCTTGTCCATGTAGGACTATGTCAAAGGGATTATTACTTACATAAAACAACGTATGTGGGAAAATATCATCTAGGGGTGAGTATATAAATACTCAATATGACACCCCACAAAATAAAAATCATATAACAGTGGAATTATAGTCATCTATACATAATTATATCACTAAAACTCTTGTAAACGAAATATCTAGATATACTAAACAAAGACCCAAAGTCTGCAGGTAGGATATAACCATTATATATCAGTCTATGATTCTATATTGATGTATCCAAGAAGCACTCAGCCATGAGAACAAACTCCTAAGACAAATAGCACTGATGGGGTCTATCTATAAGGCAGTGTTCATCGCATCACATCATGATAATGAACAAGATGATATTCTATGAGATATGATACACAAATGAGGATGACTTATAATTCCTGGGGTTCAATCCAGCAACATAATCTAGATTAAACCAGTATGTATAGGCTCAAAGTCCATGTTGTTTTCATCATAAAAATACCAAGAACTCCACCAGGGGCATTAAGATGAAATAATGATCTCACTCTGGGCCACTTACAGAGATTCCAAATACTCTATATATGAATTATTTTTGAAGGGATCGTAGTCCTAGGAGTAGGAAATGATTCCATTCTAACCACTAGTGATTGAATAGAGGAAAAAAACACTCACAAAATGTTTCTGAGTTGAAAAGCATATGATTTGTATGCCATGTGTAAAAGAGTAAATGGCATGTTTTATGCGTTACACATTATGTCCAATGACCCCAGGTCTTTCCCATTTAAATTACCTTTGACTCATGTTGTGACGATGGAGTGTATTAGACACTTTTTATATAACCCATGTTCTCCACCCCAAGTTCCATTACATGGCTCTGCCTATATTGTCTCCCAACTCGTGTATGTGTACCTTGAGGTACACTTTGTGTTCATATGCGAGGTACCACTCATCCTATATTCCTATCCCAATTTCACTGGATACATTTATCTTACTTGAAACCCTATTTTTCACTCCGGGGGACCCACATGCCGTGCAAACCTAGCTTATATGCTGTGATGATCTGTTTTTTCCAGAAAACCTGTTTCTTCCTCCTACACATTCTCACACTACTTCAACCTCGTAATTCACCTTCAATACTGCCAAAAATAATGTATATACATCATTTGATCCTTTTCATCGCTTGAAGAATGGATTATGGGGTAAAACCCATTCATAAATTGGATCAAATATCATTTCTTCTTATGCACTGAAGAATGTGAAATCATGCATCCTCCAAAATTTAAATTTCCCTGTCTCCGTCAACACACCTTCTTCTTATCATTTTGATCCTAGATCTATGAAATTAGATCACTTTAATAGAATTGGTTGGTTATTGATAGATTAATCGTCATTTTCAAAGATGTGGGACAAACGAAGAATGCCTACAACTAACGATGAATGGTGGGGTCAAAACACAAGAACATATTTGTGGAATGAACCTTGATCAATGTTTTTGTTTTTGTTAATTTTTTCCCATTTGAACAAAAAATCATGAAATCAATAAATATATGTAATGATATCGATAAAAACCATCAATCATACCTTTACTAGAAAAAAATTGATCCACATATCAATCTATTTTCTAATTGGCCTGTAATCGATGTCGAAATATAGATTGGGTAAAGAAAATCCATACACATTCGCCACCATGATTCAGTTTGATCATTGATGATGAAATATATGTTTATTCATCACTTTCATGATTGCCAAATCTATAGTATATTGATCTTTGATAATAAATTCCATCATTGATCACATGAGATAATGCTATGATGTTCTCTCCTAGGTTTCTACAGCAACTATAGGGTTAGGAAACTGTCCCTATAATTCATTCAGAATATTATTTTTAAATTATAAATGATCACTACATCAAACAAATGGAATAAATTAATTTTACATAATTATTTTGTTAATCTTCGCACCTGTGATGAGGTTTTCTCAAATGACCTGCAATGACTAATGTTAGGTTATGCCTAGGTTATACCTCATGTTACAAACTCAATGGAGACCTTATATTTCTAACATGGGAAAAAATTTGAATTTATTCGACATTTTCATAAAAAAAATATGTTTGTGAGATATTAAATAAATTCAATATATTTCAACTATTTATTCTAGGACCACCAGGCCTCATAATTTCATGTCTTCTTTGTGCATAGTCTCTAAAATGTTCAATATAATATAAAAAACAATGAGTATATAAGACATTATAGATTCAAATAATGTTATTTAATGTTTTGAACTAATAATTTATGAATATTACATCTATTATTTTCGTAATATAATTATAAAATTATTAAAATGTACGTTAATTAACTATTGTAAACATTAGGATTCATTTAATATATAATAAATATTTAAAATATCATTATCATTAAAAAATTTCGAGTTTTGATTTTTATACATTATAGATGACATGTTTTATTAGATTCATTGAAAATAATAATAATCATATATAACATTATAGGAATTTTTTTTCTTTTTTACTATATATTATAAAATCACTATATAAATGTATTTACTTTTCTCATATTTTATGACTTTTTATAGGAATAATAAATATTAATCATTTAATATATCTCTTTTATAATATTATCATAAAATATTATATTATCGATCATTATTATATATCTTATTCTTATATATGAATTTAATATTAGATAATTCGTTAAATGAAAACTAAAATTTTTAAACAATCCATTTTTATAAACAGAAGTCATGGGCTTAAATGATATGATAATATCCCTATTAGTAGGTTCTTGTAAAGTGATAAGTAGTAAACTAATGAGTTATATATATGAATTTCAACATAACTAATTTTATTTAAGTATAATACATTAAATATCTTACATATATTTCAATAGTATACCTATGCTTCCAAATTATTAGTAATTCACAAAACCAATGTTAAATCATTTACAGTACATTTGAACCATTATATTTAATAAATTTCTAACTATAGTCTAAATGATTAAATTAATGGTGTGTTTTAGGAATCGTACTGATCATGAAATTATGTGTTCTAAAATGAAAACAAATAATTACATTTAAAAAATATTACATATATGTCATTGATAAGTTATAATAGGAAAATTCATATCATTTATCAGTTAATGTTATGTTCTTTTATCAACAATTTAAATGAATGGTATATTATGCATTTATATAAATTTATTTTTATTGATCAGAATATCTAAAATTGGGGATTTTTCTTATATAAAAATAAATAAATTCATGTATCTTAATTCTACCTAATGTTAATGATAGAAGATTTTAATATTTATACATGTTATGTATGGATATACAATAAGTGAACATTTTCAAATGCTATTACATATGCTTGATGCAGAATGTCCCATATCCCATTATATTAAAAATATTAATGAAATTATTCAACTTTTTTATATTTACATATGGATATACATTTTGAAACCACAATTACTTCCTTCTCGATAATAGAATATATGTAAAAAAAATGTTTATGTAAGTGGGAATTTATTATTGAGAAAATATCATATTAGAATATTTGATATTCTATATGGTTTCATAATGGAATGATATTTCACATGACCTCATACCTTATATGAAATATTACAAATGTTTTAGATTATTTAGTGTGACAATTATATTGAAACACATATGTAATATTTTTCATATTTTATATAATAATAAGCTATATATAACATTATATAACATACAATCATGTATTACAACTTCATCCTATAAGGGATTATATATGGGAACAATGTTGGATCATATGTATCTATGGATACCATGCTCAATAATGATTAATTATTACCTTATGAGATTAGTGAATCTCGGCATGTATGATGAAATAGACATGAAACACTATTTTAACTCCACTGTCTCAGGGATGAATACATGAATCAATGTCATTGGGTAATTTTCCCCATAAAAAACATTTATATAATATTTAAACATAAGAGTCCCTGAATCATGGGTTTAGATTACCTTGTTCAAATAATATATTATCTCCCATAAAGAATTCTATTTAAATAAACTTCTATTTCTGTTGTAGGCATCCCAAAAAATTAAAATACTCAAACAACTATCTCCAGAAATTCCATTACTACCTATGTGTAGGGATCGCCTATGAAACCAGGAATTTTATATCACTATATTTCAACATGTTCATTCATCCAATTTTTATTATCATTGTGTACCACATAAATATTTAGTACCTCAATGTATGGATGAATTTTATTTTACCCAATGAAAAGTGGTTTTTCTCACTGTACAATGGGTTGGGGCACTACTCATAGTTCACCCAATTGTCCACCTCATGATATTATCATCGAATGGATGGATTATCACTCATCTATACATTTAAATTATTATTAATCAATGAAACAAGCATTCCATGACCCTACCTCAATATCATAGATGGCATTTTGTGTGGAAATGTAACAACCTAATATTTTAATATATAATTTTTTAATTAAAATTTTTATTTAAATATTGGTTTAATAATAACCAAAAAATAAAATGTTCCTTGAAATATAAAATCTATATAATTATAATAATAACAAGTGTCATGAACCTACCCAAGATGGGTGTTCAGACGTAACTATACCAACCCACCTTTATGTGACAAGGGTTGGTGACCAGCACTGAAGGCATAGATGACATGGGGAAGCCTCTTCCTATGTACCTATTGGAATACATATATCCATCGTCATAAAAAAGTGTTGAGGGGTAGAAGTAAAATAATCAGAAAAAGAGGGAACAACCATGCATGAAAAACCTGTAGACAGTACAATAGTATGGCAGTGAAAACTAAAAATTAAATGGTAAAAACATTCCTAACAAGAAATATTTCCCAATTTAAAGAAACAACAATTTTAAACTACTGATTGATCATAGATTGTAAATCCCATTCTATGACCACATAATGAAATCCATTGTACAATGTGTCCCTATGATCTTCTGATGTCACATTTTACTTTTATATTATCTTAAAACATCACAACACAATAATGAAAAGACTATTCATGGGTGAGTATAAACATGCCCAATGGGACACACTAAAAGCTTAAGTGGGTATGTAAGAGATATAATAAAAATAGTTATAGTAGGTAAAAGATATAGTCAATTAGAGCAGATAAACCAAAAACAACAGTCAAAATATCATCATCTTAGAATAAGGGGAGGAACATGATGTGTATATAAAATACGTGTTCAATCATGTCAATTTATTGAAGGATTATAGAGTCATCCAAAAATGATAATGTAGTGGAAAAAATCACTCGGCATACCCTACGTGTATTCTCTTCTCCTGGAAGGAGAGTGACCATATCCAAGGTTATCAAAACCAAAGATTCTATAAATATTTATGCTCATTCCAAAATAAACCCAATTGAATGAGTAATATAATTTCCATATTATATATCAAGACAAGAAGTAGAGTACTCTATAGATTCAAAAGACCATCAATGATGCCCAATATCCCATTAATCTTCAGATAAGTAAGAATCAAAGTCAAACTACACCTCATAGTTGTGTCTCATAGTCAAGGCAGAACAAACACGAAGTAGAGGACCCATACCCTTGTACATCAGGGGATCCACATTGAAATTATTCACACAGGACATGCACCCATGCTAATGGGGTGTTAAACTATAGTTTCATTATGCCCCCATTCCTATGTTAATTGTGTGGTTCCATATAGTATGGTGGAGGACCCACACCCATATTGATAGGGGGTTCCACTGTAAAGGATGAGTAACCATGACCTCGTGCGTCAGGGGTTCCACACTAGTCATCACGAAACCATTCCCTATCCATTAGGGTATTCTAATAAATAGTCGAGTACCTACACCTTAGTATGTTAGGGGGTTCAACACTAGTTGAGAACCTAATCCCATGTTCGTTAGGGAGGTTCCATAGGGAAGGAAGTGGTCTAGGACTCAAGCCAATTCATATGGTGGGTTCCACTATAGTCTTTGTTGACCTACTACCAATCCTATAGGGGGTTAAACTTGGAAAAATCCTCTAGGTATCCTTCTTGATCATTTCCATCATTGGGGATCACCTCATTAAACATTTTTTCTAGAGAATTTAATAGCATATCTCAATATACACAACTAAGTGAAAAATTGTGTTCTAAATGGGAACATACTAAGGATAGGTTACTCACAAACTAGAATTTAGTTCAAATCAACCAAAATGTAGATCATTCAATTGATAACAAGGAGTTCAATGGGTGTGTGTCATGTGAGGGGACCCAAATGTCGTATGGTCCCATTCCACTGCTTGCCCACTTACCAGACAGTAACAATTCTCCTGACCAAGTAGGAGTAAACTCCTTGTGGGTACACTGCACTGTGTTTCTAATCTACACATGTTCGTGCCTTTTTTTAGTCGTGCATGTGTAAGGGACACCATGTTCAAATACATTGTACACAGAGTATTTCCTCACATAGGTTTCTGCCTGTGCAATCCACCAAATAGGTTTCTCATCTGGGGAAGGGGAGTACGACTTGTAAGAGGTCCATGTACCATGTCATCCTTATGTTTTTTGGAAACCCTAATGGTTACACTAAAAGGTCTACGTGATGTATGTCCATCCATATAAAAGGTTTGTAGTTTTTATACATCCCCAAAATATATATCCATGATTCGTTCCTTGAATAAAGTCTCCAAAGTTCAGATACATCCCTATATCTATCTAATAATGGTGGATTTGGCCTAGAATATTTTTTCATCTATCGATCACCGAAAAATAGATTATAGGGTTCGTCGTAGGTCTGTAAAGTGTTTTGAATGCATATTCACCATCCACCACCATTTATTCCATTATAGTTTGTCAAAATAATCAGTCATTATTTAAAATAATACCATATCTATCTTCATTACATCGATCCCTAACTCGCAGGTCGATCCGTCAATCTTTCTGAGGTCTGATCAGACTCAGTACAACCTGACAATGTCAAACTGGGGCTGTGGGGTACAACATGTGAAGAACATGTATAAAATTAGGGAGAAATTAACAAAAAAAAAATTAAGATTATATGGACATGGATTCTTTGAAAATGATCATGAATTTTAAACCATGGTTAGTAAAAAATTAAAAATAATTATATTTTTGAACATGGGAACCTGAAATATGCAACAATTGGCGCAGATCCAAGCACATGGATCGGTCTGGTAAATATATTTAATCAAAAGGGTGTAAATCACCAAATTTATTATTCTAACCTATATAATGGAACTATGATCACAAAATAATAAATCTTTTAATGATTGATATGAGTCATTACATTCTTTTCATCCTTGATCTAATATGATCTTGAATTTAACCATTATCATCTAATCCACTTATATAGGAGGAAGGTGGATCTCGAGAATTATCCCTCACATTATGGGGATAAACCTACAAAATAAACCATATATGTATTGTTATATAACATTTTAATGTGATAAAATGAAATAAATAATTAATTAATTAACTATATCACTAAATTTACAGCCAATCATGAAGGAGTTTGAATGCACTTCACTAACCTAGTTTATGTCACACCAAGGGTAAAAACTACATTACAGACTCATGAATTATATAAAATTTATCATTTGATTTTAATTTTTAGATTTATTTCATTTTTTAAGAATATGCATGTATGTAATATAAAATATATAAAATATTTTTATAAAATAAATTT
The DNA here is from genome assembly GCA_963277665.1 of Viscum album. Classification (NCBI taxonomy): domain Eukaryota; kingdom Viridiplantae; phylum Streptophyta; class Magnoliopsida; order Santalales; family Viscaceae; genus Viscum; species Viscum album. Next base: position 1,724,436,987 of record OY728119.1, on the reverse strand, counting down.
TAGCCACACCGAGCCTTGGAATCGCACAATATCTCATCACCATGCTCTGGATATATATATAGAGATATGTAAAATCCTTACAAGTAAAAAATGGTATCTACATCATTCCCTCCTTCAATATATTCATCCCCAAAAACAAAAAATATTAATGAATAAATTAGGATAATGACCTCGCACTTGGATCTCCTACTCAACATAACACTCCTACATATTCTCATGAATCCACAACACATGAACCAATGAGACAATCTATCCATGAAGGTTCCTTTCCTAACGATCATTGATCACCACTGAGTTCACAACAACGGTGGATCCATACTCGATGTATAACTCTCCCCATTCGATGACATTCCTGGGGTCATGAATGTATCCCCTAGTCACAACATGTGGAAGACGACATAAACCCACTCTAATATTGGGGTTAGGGCGATGTGGTAAGAAACCTCAACAAAACTCTACATGATATCAAATTACCCAATGAACCTAAGTGATATAAATCTTTCATGAATATAAATACAAAATCATCATTGTGTGGAAATTCAATGGATGGTGTGTTCTCTGTACTCAAAAACTAAGGGCCCATTATGGAGACATGTGTAATATTTAAGCCTCCTCTAGGTCATCCCCATATACTCTTATATGACATAGACCCTATTTGTATTCACCTACACAATCTATGGTCCCACAAACGATGAATCACTTATCAATAACCAACATATGGGTGATCTACAGGGTATCTAGTATAGGTCCTCAAATGGTTCCTTTATGATGGTAGAGGGGTAACTATAGTTATATGAAAACACATATATGGGAATGTGATCCTCTCATCTCAATACAATGCCTAAAATGCAAATTCTCATCCTATTCTCCAAATATGGTATAGTGTTCTCGGGTTATCCATTGATCTAGGGGTGAAAGGATATACACATATTCAATTGGGTTTGGAATAACTCCAGCAAGCATCTCATCAACTGTGACATAACACATGTCTCACAATCTGATAAAATATTCTAGGGAACCCCAATAAGTGAACTACCTCTCATACTTAAAAATACCCCAATTATCTTCTAAAAACATAACACTGGTTGAATGGAAGCGATCCAATATTTTGAGTTAGTCAATTATCACTCATATGGAATAGTATACCTTCATTATTTGGGAAATACTTATCTCAAATCCATCGACATTCCATCCCATTTCCACTCAGGGATTTCAAGGTGGTTCAACAAACATTGAAAAACATGTTGCTCAACATTCACCTACTAAGAGGTGAGGTATCGAGAGATGAAATATGATATGATTCATCTCATAGCAGACAACCAAATATAATGGTGGTAGTGTCTATATATCTTCCCCACACCAGGATGAACAACTGGGGGAAAACATTGGTACTCTCACATGAACTCCTCCCACATCATGAATGGAACCACTTTTCACCCCTAGAACATGATAAATATATTTCATCCTTCATAATATTACATTGGTGATCCCCCTATAGATATATAGTAATGTAGGACCTCAAACTCATTATCTCCCCACAAGGACTCTCTCACACACTTGAGAAGATAAAGAGTCAATACCATTGACTGATGAAAATATATACCCTCATGCTTTACTAGGGATAGATGTAGGGAGGATAAATTTTATGAGTCCTCTTACAACATGACAGTACTGCACTTTTTAATAAATGAATTTGAAACAAAATTTCCCTTCAATATAGTTTAAACTAGATCAAACTAATAGTCATTGTGGAACTCCATATAGAATCATTATCCTAGGTCTAGGTATCTGAGTGTGATAAAATACCCAAGATTATGATATTATGATTAAACCATAAATCCCTATCCCAGAAGGTTGTTACTCCACAACCTAATGTTCAATACAACAACTACCAACTCTAGGTCTTCAGTTGCACAATTCACCTTGTGGGTTCTTGACAAGGTTGTTAAGTATAAGATAACTACTAGATGATATATCAATATGCAGTTAAGCCCTGCTATTGAGGTATAACAATACCCCACAGACTCTACACCTTGATCTAGTATTCATAGAACTAGATCACTCATAATCCATATCACCAACATGTAAATGGCCCCCTAGAAATGCTCAGTTAAACGGATTCCATTTCCGCATTCGGGGGGTCAAAGTGACTGCTATTTTGGAGAAGTCATCCACATACCTATAATAGTACCCCCAATAAACCAAGGAAGCTCCAAACCTCTGAAACCGTCCTGTGTAGATACCATGTAAGAACTACATCTATATATTTTGGGTCCATGTAAATACAATGTTTATAAATGAAAAGCCCAAGAATGTGAACCTTAAGAATCCAGAACTGTAAATTTGAGATATTCCCAAATGATGGTGCTCTCGAATCAAATATTGGACCATACTAATGTTCTCTTCATGATTTTAATTTGATATGGTGTGGAAGTGTATTCCAGTGCTGAATAAAACAAAAAACTAGTTTGGTTATGGCTAGAATAACTCGGTTCATCAATTCGATAAACAGGGCGAGGCCATTCATTAAAACAAATGGAATCACTATAATCTCATAGTGTCCATAGAAACATAGAAATTCCACCGTTGGAATATTATCCTTGAAAATACTCAACTGGTGGTAGATAGAGGTAATACCAATCATCTAGAACTATTTCATGTATCAAAACTGGTAAAAGAGGTTGTCAATATTTGGTAAGGGATACTTATTCTTTATCGTGACATTGTTCAATATATGAAAAATCACGATAATACCAAATTCTATTGCTCATCATTTTTTGGAAATACATTAGAGTTTCCCAGGGGGGACACAATTGGTCTAATGATATCCATATCTCGAAGGTCCTCCAAATATGACTACAAATCCAGGATCTCAGAAGGGTCCACCCCATATGTCCTAGAAGATATCAGAGAGGTACCTGAAAGAAAGTAAATGAAAAACACCATCTTCCACCATATATATAGTATTAGAACCTCATCATGGAATACTACTATATAATCATCCACAACTGAAGGAAACCAAATTCATAAAAGCATACTACACTGTGGGAAAGACTCCCTAACTGATGGGTGATGGGATGCAGCCACTTTCCCAAAAAAAACCCACATGCCCTAACATGAGTTATATCTTGCCCCAAAAGGATAATCTCATATAATTAGTGCATATGAATCTTAAATGTATGAGGTTACATTCAATATAGGCTCTTAATATGGAAAATCATTCATACCCATGATGATTTCAAAGGGTAACATCATGATGACCAAAAGGACCCAAATGAACCTATCTCCACCATGTGATATCTCACATTGACATCATATAAAATAGATACAAGTAGTGTTCCCTATTGGAAAATCATGAATAAACTATTATGTTAGTCACTCAACTAGGAGCTCTATCACTATCACTACTAGTAATGTGATAATGGAATGACTAGACATATTTATACTATAACTGATGAAAAAGTATAAAAAAACATATGAAATATCTTTTTATCTCGTGCACTATGGGGTCATAACACTCCAAATCCTATAGCAGTCCATGACCCATAATTCATGCCACCTGAGTCGGACATGGTCTTAGTGGTGGTGGTGGTGGAAGAATCCTATATAATCATTCACTACCTGTGTCACCTCATGTATATATTCCATCTTCTCCTCCCTAGGGACCCCTATACACATGTATGGGAGATACCTAGTCATGTAGTTGTCACATTAGTGGCATTACACTATATAAATACCTTTGATTCTTATCAAGTCTTGTTAGTAAGTATCATGCTATGTGACCTACCTTCTCCCATATACTGAATATGCACTATTTTGTCTTCCCTATCCCTCTACATTGCCCTTTTCCATGTGCTGAATTCTTATCAAGGGGAGTTGTTCTTCATTGAGAACCTAGTGCTTTGAATCTGCTAGCTACGATAGATGATTGAGCCCTATGACCCCCACTTTCAGCTCTCTCTTTCTCACATCCCATTAAATGAAAAATCTCTATCATTGGTTCCCACTCTAGAAAATTGGTATATGTGTGATTGGAAATGGTCACAAAACTGGAATATATCTCTCTACAGATCCCCCCTTCAAACTTCAATAATCATATGTAGTTCTCCCATATGATTCCAAAAGAAAACCATGCATGGTCTGTGAACCACATTTCATACCCATCCACCACTATCCCTCCCAGATATATCATGAGAATCTCATGGATCTAAAATTAGTGAAAATATGACGGGTAGTACTCCTTATGGAACAACCACAGGATTTTCACCCATGAGAGTGTCAACTCATTTTGCATATTCATAACAAGATCACAACTTCTCCCAGCTACTTTATGAAAATTTATAGCTTCCTTTAAAACCATATGATCTGTCAGTGTCCAGATTATCCTTGAGACATGGGCCCCTAACTCTAGTAATTAATCTACTACATGAGGATCTAGCTCTCCACAAATCCTCCCAATACTATAGCAATGAAACTTATGGATCATACAAAGTATTCACAAATAATGATCCTACTCTGTCGGAACAATTTTTTAATCGATAGGGGTACGTTATACTACCTCCCTTCATGGAGTAAATGTATTTTTGGATGGATATTAAACTGATTCCATATCATTTATCGGGTCATCTTCATGATCCAATGCTAGTTTCCTCCCTACCTATCATCATGGAGGCATCCTAGGATTTTTCAAGACGTACCATAGTCTGATGAGAATATATATATATATATATCAATATAAATGGGGACCATTATATAGAAAGAAAGGTAGATACTCGATCCCATTTAATACCTTTATCACTGATCCTAGTAAAAAATGTCATGGCCTATCGAGTTGACAAGAATGTGTTAAGGTTTTTGGTCAATAGGTACACCAACTGCTCGCACCATCACTAGACAACCTAGCCTAAGAGAGCCACTCAAGTCACTATAACATTATTTCCCTATACAAATCCAAAATCCATATAATGGGAGTAGTTTTAACAATATCTCATGTATGAAAATTCCACTAATACATATCTACCATGAATCGACCCAAGATGGAGCCAGAGCCACAACTACCCCAGCGTGCCTCCTTAGGCCAAGGGATGTATACTAGTTCCAAAATATTTACTAGCATGGGGAGGAATTCCCTTAAATACCACTACCCATGTAAGTATTCATCTCGATGAAAAGGTGAAAAGGGAGTAATATAAAAAGATTCCAAAATTTGAGGGAACAACCACGCATGAAAAAACTCTAAACAGAACAATAGTACAGTAGTGTAAGAAAATAAAGGGGAAAAAATTACTGAATAGAAATATTTCCCAACCTGAAAACACTGGATTACAAAACTACAAAGATAAACCAACTCTAGAATCCAATGCCATATCCACCATACATGGTCCATAGTAACAATTATCCCTATGCTACTCTAATTTAACTAGTAACATGTTTGTTGTCTGTATAAGACACGACGCATGTAGGAAAATACAATCAATATGTGAGTAAATATATATCCTATAGAAAAACATGGTTGATGTAGGGGAGTAATAAATTATACAATGGGTAATAAATATAGTATATTCAACATGTAGTTAAAGAAAAAATAGTAGTTGAACCCAGTAGTGAATTTAACCACATTCATGAACAAGGGGAAGAACGTGGTGATTAATTGAACTAAACATCAAGTCTTCACTATCTATATCATAAGAGTAGACGCATCCAACCATGAAAATATGGACACAGAAAGCATATGGAATTCCCTTGCATCTTCACCTATCCTAATGGAAGAGTAACAAAATCCAATGTTATATATACAATAGAAAATGTATATATATTCCCACTCCAATGAATATAAAATGAGATATTAAGGGTATTTCTATATCATATTTCATCTTATGAATAAGAGTATCCATCATTTTAAAAAGTTCATCTATGATACCAGTATCTAATATGTCTTCCCTAAAGTAACCATCCCTATTAAATCATACCTCATAATTATGTCGCATAGTTCAAGGGGAAATATATAAGTACAATACCTATACCACATTGAATTAGGGGGTTCCAATCAGAATGTACCAATAGATGACGTACAACAAATTCTATAGGGGGTTACACTCTGGTGTCATTAGAACATGCTTGCTATATTTATATGGGGTTAAACCCAATAAGGTAGAAGACCTAAATTCATATTAATGGGGGTTCTAATTAGGAGGGCAGGGTCCCTTTCTCTATTTCATAAAGGGGGTTCCACTACAGTCATCAAATACTCACACCCTACTCGGTAGGGTGTTCCAAATTGGAGTTGTGGACCCACACCCTAGTATATCAGGGGGTTACACTATAGTCATTGGGGACCCACGACCTAGTGTGTCCGGGGGGGATAAAATTGAAGGTAGTTATATAGGACCCACTCCCATGAAAATAAGCGGTTCGACTCTATTCATCAAGGATGAGAGACCTAAATTTTGGGGGTTTCCACTCAGATGAATCTTCTAGTGATCATGTCCGGTCACAACCATCATCAAGTACAACTCAATGAGTATTATTCCCATAAAATTTTACATATTGTCTTGATAGTTATAACCAAGGGATCCCCAATGTTATATATGAATGACTCATAGTATATGATACTTTTATGGAATAAACTGAGTTCAAATAAAGGAGATTCAAATCACTATGGTTTCTTCAAAAGAGGTCAAGGGTACACATCGTGAGAGGGGACCCACATGGCATGTGGTACTGCTCCACTACCCAGCAATGTCCCCCACTTGCACATGGATCTTGACCATGTTCTTGTATACAACATGTAGTTGTACTACAAGAAATGTACAAGCTACCTAAGACTGTGACCTATCCTTCTGGTTATGTCTATACACAAGATCTCGTATTTGTGTACTCTGTACACTGTGTATTTCCTCACACTTGGTGCTTCAGATGGGGTATTCCACACGGATTTACCATCCAGGGAAGGTTTATATGGTGTTTAAGAGGTTTACAGAATGTGTGATACTTAATTTTTTTGAATACACTAGCCACCACACATAAGGGGATACACGTTGTGTGTTTATCCTTGTACACGATATCTACTAAGTATTTTTATAGAAAACTCAGATACACAATTAATTACATTAATATAAACTAACCAAATAATATATATCCTTATATCTATCTTAAAATTATGGATCTATCCATGATTTAGGGTTTTCCAAGCATCCTTTGATTGAAATTGGATTTAGGGGTTCATTGGAGGTTTGTTGAGCTTTACTCACACCTCTACACCTTCCACCAACATGGATATAACCAATTCTTGTCAAAATTATCATCAAAAGCCTCCAATAAATCCTATATATATATATATCCTACATACATATATTTGTGCTTATCTCATCGATTAGTAATGATTCTAGGAGACCGATCTGGCTCGGTACCATAGAACAATGTCAATACGGGACAAATAGGTCTAACCAAGGAATAATAAGAACCAAATGGCGGATAAAAGAACAAATACAAATCATAATGATAAATTATCCAATAATTCTTGTCTGTTTATCAATAAATATCATCCGTGTAAAATAAAAAAATAAAAAATAATTATTCTTTAGTACACAGGCTTATACAATTGGCCACAATTAGAGCATATCCGAGAAAAAGGATCGATTTTCATAATATATTTAATAGAAAGGGTGTAAATCATCATGTTGAAAATTTCTATATGGATATTGGATCATTATTCATTGAATAATTCATCATCCAGTTTTGGGTTGGAGTCGTTACATTCATTACATCATTGATCTGCTCTGATCAGACCATTCTTTATAGTCTGATGTGATTCCCCAATATAGGAGTTATTATGAGATATGGAATTCTCCCAAACTTTTATGTGGTTAAAACAAGATAATTATCTATATTATCATTCTTATAGATGATTTCCCTACATTAATGTGAAGGAATTAATTAAATATTTCATTGACCATACCACCAATGAGTGAGGAATCTGAACGCCCTGCACTAACCCAGTTTAGGTCGTTCCTAGTGTAAACAACATTTTTTAGACTCAACTATGAAGTGATATTTCTTACATGAGATTATATATATGTGTTATCAAATATTATTTAATAAGGATTATGAATAATATAAAATAATTTTAATACTTTTACAAAATTATTTTTGGGAACATCGGGACTCAGAGTCGCAAGTCGTCTCAGTTCCCAGATCTGGAAATATATAATGAAATATTTAAAAGTAATACATGAAAATAAAATAATTTATCTAAAATAAATCCTCTAGAAAATAAATATATATTTAAAAAAATGGATTGATAAAATGAAAATTTTATATTATAAATTGAACTTCGTGATGATTATTTAATGTAAAAACAATTTTTTTCAAGGAAATTCTTTTTTGAATGGTGGTATATTTTTTCGTTTTTCTTAAATTAACCGCATATAAATAATATATGAATAGATATATTATAGAATTTTAAATTTAAAAATTGAATGAAATAATATTAATAATTCTTAATGTTTAATTTTTTTCCAAAAATAGTATTATATTAGATTTATTGACTTTTTAAAATATTTGACTCATAGATGGGTATTGTAAAATATATATAATGTGACTTCCCACATCACATCAAGGAACTCCATGATTTTTATTTTCTCTGGAATCCCAATCAGTTTCCCTTATTATATAATCTTCCTTCCATTCATATGGGATATTTTCATTTTTAATTTCACAATTCCCTACATTTACATAGAATTCCGCATTGAAATTTAAATGATATAATGTATTTTATTGAATTTTCAAGGAAATAAATTATAAAATATTGTTTTTATCTTAATTTGTTTCATTTGAGATATGAATAGTAATACCCAAATGTTATTTTGTTGTGTGAAAGAAATAAATTTTTATTTTTTAATATTATTTATTAAAAAAATTCATTTTCCAATACATCTTATGTTCTAATGCATAGGGACTTTCAATTTGTAATATTGTGATGTTATAATTGTTTTCTTAACTCAAACACTTGTTCATTGGATTATAAGGACACATATAGAATATTTTATTTGTAAGGTTGGTTTCGTCGACACTAAGATTTTAAATTGATTATTAATTTTTTATTTTTATTAAAATTAGTTTTTATCAATATTTTCTTTCGTTTATAATTTTATTTCCAACAATATATCATTATAGAGAATACTCTATTACAACAATTTTTCATCTAAGTACATAATCTAATTTACTTTTATGGATTTCAATTTTAATTATAAATCTAATAATTTTTTAACTCATGCGACCATCATATTTCCCATACCATATATCAAAATTATTTTTTATTAATTGTTTATGACGTTTGAATTTAAAAAACATGTTTTCAAACCTAAAAATGAAACAACTGGAATAAAAAATGTTACTTTTTTGTTACAAATTATCTTTACAACTATTCATATTCACTATATAATTTTAATTAATATCATCCATAATATTGATATATGTTATATATATATAAATAGTTTATAATATCATTTGTAGTTGTGGTGAATATATGACTAATTCACACAATTAAGTTCCTATTTTTATGAAAACACAACTTTACAGAACATTCCAATAATACATTTCAAGATAATATTCACCTCATTAAAATTATTTCTTCCTTGATTAGCCTTCTAAAAAAATAAATATTTTATGTAAAAAATAATAGTTCAATAATAGTTTAAATAGAAACCATAATCAATTTCATTATATAAATTATTATAATCTCATTTCATAAATAATTATTGACACATTTCACTTTTTTTTAATTCTACTTGATCTTCGTTATTAATTTTCGACTTTTTTAACACAATTATGTAAAAACATATTTCATTATTAAAATATAAATATCGGAAATGATTTAATTTCATTTTATCAATGGAATCACTGTAATATATAATGTTTTTAATCATTGATATATATTTTTAAACCCGCATTTGTATCATTAGTTCAATTATAGTTATGATTTAAATAATATTTCATCCACCATGTGGAATATGTATATATGTATATATTACAATTTTCATTATCTAATGGGTGTAATCAAAAATATTTATCCCTTAAATATATTGTGTATTATTTTCAACACATGAGATACTATGTATCATGAACATTTTGATAGTTTAAGAACACAAAAATTTTTAATGGGTCGGTGAAAAATTCTGCAGCCCTCAAACATTTTGGGTAATGAATAATTTCATTGAGAAAATACATATGTTGGTATATAGTGATCCTAGTCAATTTAATGATTTTTTCAAAAAAAATAATGGGATTTGGTATTGAACTATATCAACTATAGAACATTATCTATTATATTTTTGTAAATGGGTAGTTGACCAACTCCAATAAAGAACATTGAGCACAATGTGATGATCATAATGTGACAAACATAAGCATAATATTATAGTATCATTTTTTCTCTATTCAAATTTTTTATGATTACCTGAACCATTAATATCAATTCTTTATGTCATGTTTCCATGATTATAACATAATCATATTTTACGTTACATTTTCTTCCTTCTAAATTTTTTTTTCATTAATTCATTATTATGGGAAAAAATATATTTTAATATATACTTTTTAGTTAGATTTTTCTCATTACTCATCATTTATAATATTATTATGATGTAACACTTGGTGGTATGTTGAAATTTTTTTCATTATCGACTATATGTTCCATCCACTTTCTTATGATTCCCTCCCCCATTTTATGATTTATGTGTAACATATTTGGCAGCTATGTGGGGACATAGATTATTTCCAATATATGTAAATTTTTTAATGTTTATAAATTTGTTTCCAATATAATTATCCAATAAATACTCTAGGAAAAAAATTTATGACATATGTTAAATTATTATGTGATGTAATTTTCAGAATATATAAATAATGTAATATTATTATATATTTATAATTGGTTATGTTTTAGAATTATTTTAGTTCTTATTGAGAATAGTATTATATGTCATTTCTAAAAATCCAAGGGATATGCCCAAGGTATAACCCTACGACTGGGATAAATAATTAAACTTTTAGTAAATATGAGGTTGTGTTGTTTTACCTAAAATAGAATAACTAAATGGATGCTACGTGACGATGTAGGATAAAAAATCTTTTGACATAGGTGTAGAAATAATTAAATGGATGTTTTCGGTATTAAATGAATCATGAACTAGTGTAGTATAAATATACCCTACTGAACACATGGACTTACACACCGAAGAGCATATGCATTAGTTTATAATAATATTTTTATGTACCAATAAAAATGATTTATTATGTTGATTAATTTTTATAGTAAGTGAAAAAGATTCTAACCTAGAGAAATATATATTGATCCAAGAGTATTTTTTATTGATTTTAATTATATATGATTGTTCCAAAGAGTAACTTATTGCATTGTTGAATTTTTCATGCGATAATTCATTATATTTCAAAAATTAGAATAATAATAATTCTATAATGACAATATAACTTCAATATAGTAAAAATGAATCCTGATGGAAGAATTTCAATAATGAATTTTATATAAAATGGTGGATATTATCCCAAAATGAAAAATAATGGGATGTGAGTTGGAATAATAATTCTTATGATTGGGCCATACTATATTTCAAGAATTATAAATAATGATTTTGAATAATTTTATATTAAAAAACACTAATTAATTAATGTAAGTAGTATCATGGATATTTCAATGATGAAGATAATGAAAAATTAAATTTTAGACCCCTCTATCTGAAAAATGATGAATGAGAAACTTATCAGAATGCCTCAATGTAACATGAAGTTTTTAGATATGTGATAATAGAGTAAATAAATATTATATCAAACCATAATGATCTTATTATGAATAAATTATAAATTATATGTTTTATAAATGTAAGGAATATGGTATCTTTGAAACAAAGTACACCAATTCATGAGATTGTGATGAAAATCAACAACAATAACCACAAAGGTCAATGGTATAAGAGAAGTAAAATACATAAAATGTAACAATGTATGATTCAAAAATGATATTGAATAATGTATATTGATCTTCCAATATAGAATTTTTTCAATTTTTTTAAATATTCAGCGAACGTTTGGTACAAATAATTGTTTATAAGAACACTAAAAAATCACATTGATGACTTGATTCTGAATTATATATAGAAATTTTATTCTATATAATTATTTTTAACCATTTATGTAATAAATAATTAATAAATGTTTATAGGAATGTGCCACCAATATAATAAATTCAACCATCCATTAGTTAAATTTGTTTTGATATTAAGTACGAATTTCCCCTATCCACATAGATACCAAGATAGTATCAAGGATAATAGTAATAAATTTAAATTCATAAATAAATACATAATCACCAATTAGAACATGTTTTATTATATAATCCTTATAAAAAATCAATCCTCGTATATTGTGGTATTTGGGAGAATTGGTTAGACTCAAAATTGTCTATTTTAATATAATATAAGAAAACATATGTTCATGAGTTAAAATTATTATAATAAAAATTAATTCTCACTACATATAAAAAAATGATTCATTATTATATTTCAAATACCCATAGTCTTAAATTAGTAATAATTGATTAAAATTAATTGTAGAAAATTTATTTATTAGAGGGAGAATGAAATAACCCAAGATTTTAAAATATACATATTTTAAATAATAAATGTGATCTATAAAATATATATATATATATAATTATACTAAAATTAGAAAAAATCATAATATGAGTGTATATATATAGTTATTAATCATATATTACATAATAATATAATTATATTGATGAATTAGTAAAATTTAAAAATTTGACAAAAAAGATTTTTGGTATAGATAATTAAATATAAATGCAATATTGTCCAAATAATTTTTTCTGGGTTGTATATTTTATCCTAAAAAATTGAATTTGACACATTTAAAACGTTATATTAAAAATAATTTTTCATGCTTTAAATATAAAAAACTAATATGAATGTATATTAAAAACCCTTAATATTTAAAAATATAATTTTTTATTAAAATTGTTTTTTTATTTATATTTTACATTTCCATTTTGATGGTTAAATTTTAATTTTTAAAAATTAATTAGATAAAATAAAATTAATCTTTGAATAAGGAATGTTTTATTAAAACGGGGTTAAATTTTCTAATTCTTGTGGAACATTTGATGCATAGGTAAATTGTAAAAATATTTTTTGTTATATATACGATGAATTTTATGACAACATTAATATATAAGTATGAATGGGAGATTTATGAAATAATTTTTATATAGTTAATATTTATTTTATAAGAGAAATTATATATTTTAGAAAATAAATTTTCAAACATATATTTCATATTTTATAATTTATGATAAATTTTTACAAGGATTATATTTAATACACTATATATTTATTATTTTTAAAGAAATAATAACTTTTAGAAAGTGGATGTCATGAAAATAAAAAAAAGATTTATTATGTCCTTATTATGTAATAAGGGTATCTTTATTTTTTGGAACACATGAAAAATTATTTATTTATAAAAAATCTACCACGGAAAATATATACTGGTTAATGTAATAATTCTATAGTAATTGGGGTAGAATCATTTTACAAATATTTCTAATTTAATGTTTGATATATGATAAGAAATAGTCCTTCCCCTAGTCGACTTTTAATCATTTTTTATTATATATTATATTTTAATATTTTTAATTATATTAAATTAATGTAAATATGAAAAACAATCCATTCTTACATTGTATAAAAGGGTAACTATTGAACTACATCAAAGAAACTATAAATTTTTTGTTACATCATCAAAACGGGACAATTTTACTTCTACTGGAATCCTTCTTCGGTTCGATAATATATTGGTGACATGTATTTAACATAATAAATCACTTTCCGTTGAATTTTATAAGGAATCCTAAAAGTTCTCAATGAGGTTAGAGTGAATTCAAGGAAATCGAGATTAAATGTATGGTTTTTTGGATATATATACTTTTTATTGATATATTAAATTTATTCACCATACATTTATATGGATTATTTTAATTGGGAATGGGTAATTGTTTACATAAATTACATGAAAGCCATAGGATTAACTAGTATATCTCATCTTTATACTTCCTTGGATGTTCAATTCGAATGATTAAGATGTTTTAAGTGTTATTAACACAATCCCATTATTATTCGATTATATGATCTAATATAAGATCACATTCACCTATTCATGGCTTCTCTTATCTATGATTTTATATTTTACCTTATATTTAAATTTTGGTGAAAAATACATATTAACTCATTGATATTACTTTGATGAGTTTACATCTCAAAAGTTATATCATTATTGCGAATAATTTTCATCATTTTTAGCAATGGATTCCCTACATTATCCATGAATTAAAATATCATAAATTTCCTAATTTATAATTTAAAAACATTTTTTTTTTCAAATCTTCTTTCCTTTATATTTCCCTTCTCTTGATTTGAACATTTTCTTTTATTATTTTTCAATAATCATTGAATTCAAAAAAATATGTTTTTAATGAATAAAAGGGATCATCCAAAAACAACCCTCAATACATTAGGGTTAAACATTATCATCATCTACATCCCAATTTAACTTTATTATTCTCATATATCGCATATATATTACATATATATATATATATCTTACAGATATATTTATTTAACTACATAAATATTTATTGGTTTTAATACATGTAATATTATTCCCTAAAAAATTACCAATTTTAGTTAAACCCAATATAATGAAATTTAGGATTTATTATTTCATTAAAAATTTCATCTATATAATAAATTTCACCATGAATGTATTTTTTGAATCCTAATTTTTCTGTAAAAAATAGTCATTAAATTTTGGTAAAAAATGAAATCAAATATATATTACCTTTTATAAATGATAATATGATAATTTCGGAAAGCATAATCATTAAGGTTTTTTTATTCTTATATGTACTTCATATATATCATGTATTATTATGGAATATAATTCAATATTCATGAAATATTTATATTTATTAAAATATGAAGATACAGAATGATTTAACTCTATAATCCCTAGGTAATCATTATGATATATAAATTAGTTATTCATTGAAACAGAGAGATTAAATCCACTACTTTCACAATCATTATTACAATATTAGGTCTTATGAAAGGTTTTATTAGACATGAGGAACTTCAATTATTTCAATAATATGATTTTAATTATAAGTTTACGATGAAAAAAATTATGTATCATACTATTGTATTGGGTAATGTTTTATTCTCTTCAGTTATCATGTATGGTTCATGGGTGGATAATATTTTTACACAATGATATATGGTGGGTGGGCCTAGATATATATAGTCCCAAAATGAATTGGTTACTTATTTATATCACATGATATACTATCTATGCTGTTAATGAGTGAACCATGTCTACTAAGGGGATTTTTCCTCTACGTTTGTGAGAATGGGCAGTGAACCCAATTCCCCATTGGACATTATCCACTCTGTTTATGTTAATTCTGAGTATACCCAATTCAATATAGAATACTTCTTTATATAATATTACATAAATTGGATTGAAATATATTTTATACTTATGATCTCATGACTTGAATTTATAAAATGTATTTATTATTCCATAATATTGTGACATCATTTCATTTTTCTTTGGTTTGATGCTTCTCTCACAATATTTTTTCATTGTACATGTTCTTTAATTTAAAATAATGTGTCACACCTAAATAATATATAGATAAAATATATTGTTCCATGTAATTTATTTTCATAAATTTCACCCTTCTCATGTTTTCTCAAATGGTTATGATCATACCCTTTAGGCCATATTGAGAATAACTTTTTAATGATAATGAGTGTTTTATCTAAAACCTATCAAAATTTACTTTCCCTATGTTATGAAGATAATTATATTTTATTATTCTTATTTAATGGGTTGAATAAGAATTTTATTGTGGAGAAAATTTTATATGATTATACTTTTTTTCATATTTAATTTAACCTCAATAGCACTAAACCAAAATATTCTCTGAGCTATTTGAGGTTGTTAGAAATGTAAAAATTAATTTATATAAATATTTTAAAATTATGATACATGTAGAAAATTATTTTATTTGAAAAATTATGAAATTATATAATATGTAACATGGAATTCAGAAATTATTTGGGGAGATAAATAAATAATTATATATATATGAACATAAATTCTTATAGAATAAATATACATTTTATTTTTTATAAATCAATATCCATAGTGTACGAAGCCTACATTTAGGTTATTAGGTTTTTCATAAAATAATAAATTGTTGTCAGCACCATATCTGGGTTCCATTATATAATTTTTTAAACTAGACCTCTTAAATAAATGTTCCGAAATATCCTAAGTAATCCTACCTATAATTCTATCACAACATATAATCCCTATTTAAAAATTTCTCTAACACCCAACTTACATAACCCATACCACATGGAATTCTTGTGGGATACAGAATATAGAGTGTGTCTCCCCATGAATCCATTAAATACAGAAAGGGATAACAATTACCATGGAGTATTTGAATAATAATTAATTGGTTGCTATATCCTAATGCACTTATTAAAAACACACATAACCAAAATGATCAAAACATTATAGAATTGAAAAATAAACTATATTTATATTAAAAAATTAAAAAGAAAAATTATAAATCCACATGTGTAAAATAGTTCATATATAAAAATTGGGCAAGATTCATACTGAATAGATGAATTTTTATGTTAACCTATACTATTGAGATTAATGTATTTTTGTGAAATGAATCCTTCTGTGATTAACATTGTATGCAGTTTCATTATTTCGGTACAACTACATTCAACAAACACATAAAACAATAATGATTTTATTAAACAATTTTTCATTTATAAAATAATTTATATATGTAGGATGCGACACCAACATAATGTTTATTATATAAGTATCATATGAAATGACTCAAAACCCAAAAATAAATAACAATTGAAATTTTAATCTAAAATTAACTTGCCCAATAAAATAGAGTATATCATTTAAGAAAAAAAATACTCTTTGTATTTTAAAGGATAAAACACTCTACATATGAGAGAGTCCCAATTTTCATAAATATATATATATATATGAGATATATTGTATATCCTACATAATTGGATCAGACATAATTAAGAAACCAATGTCACATCATTGAAATGATAAATGAGGTCCTACTCCTCATTAAATACAATATATCACACATGAGTAGAAAATAGAATATGAGATTTTTGTAAAAAATATTATAATAATATATAGTAGAATATAGTAACATTGAGTATCCATGGCAGGGTATGTGACCCCTAGAAACACATATCGTCATGTTTAATCCATATAATTTTCACTACAGAGATGAATCATAGAACATAAATGTATATATCACAGGGATACCTTGATCGAAACAATGATCGAAAAATCATTATTTATGATGGAAAACACATTATATTGTACATTTTTCCTAAAACTATTCAATAGATTAATTTTTTTTATAAATTCCATTCAAGTGATAATTTTTTCTTTATGCTATCCTCGAGCATGCCAAAAGCACGTTATATATGGAAAAATGATACATTGTAATCTCTATTCACCCCATGTTCATGTCATATAAATGGTGTGTGGTACTAATTCACATTACAATGTGTTTCATAGGTCATAAATAAATGAAATACCTGACCTATTAGTCATACATGGTTCATGTTTTGGGTCGGAACTTAGGATAGCTTCATGGGGTCCTCCATGATGGGCCTGCATGGACAGTCACATTGTGAATTCCTTAGATAATAATTTTGTATTCCAACCAAAATGGATTTCATCAAGGATGATCTTCTAGTTCAAACCAACTTTTCTTCCTGCACTATAATAGTCTGCCTTCCATAATAATCCAACCATGTCAATCCCTTAAACTATATATGAACACCCATTTTATATAAATATTTGTTTCCACCTCATGATTCATCAATTCCCTTGACCCTTTCATTTTATTCCACTATATGGTCTTCCATTTCTTTCCCTCCAATTCCTCCACTATTGGATAGCATTATAGCTAACATTCTTCCAACAACCACACTACCTCATAATATCCTCCCCCTTTTAATATCCTAATTACATTAATTGAGTAGAAAATCAATGATAAATTATTATAATAAAATTCATAAATCTATTATCCATAGAACAAGAGTTTAAATTCACTGATGAAGATTTTATTTTTTACATCACCATCAAAAACACACTATTACAATGAAAAAATTTTGGATTAAAAAAACTCAACTCTAAGAGATTAAATGCAGTGTAATTGGAATATTATGAACAATGATTATATTAAAAAATATATGGTTTAGAAAATGATTTGATTTTATTTAATAACAATGAATATGAAATCATTTAAATATAATAATCCATACCACAAATTTTGATTATTCATTCATTAAAACCTCTTCCACATTGGGTAACATTGGATATTTATATACATTATTCCCACTAAGTAGTAGCTAGATTTAAAAATTTATCTCTCTAACTACCTCTATAATTGAAGTCATTAGGTGTATATTAATTTAGTTTGATTAAAATTGTTATATATATGAAATATCGAGGTTATCAGTTATTCTATTAAATCCCATGACATTAGGGATGATCATGATATTTTTTGAATAAAACTCATATAATATTACCCATTATCTACAACCCCCATTTAGTACATAATGATGATTTCAAATATTATCAAAACTATGAAAATAAATATATATATATATATATAATGTAACATGAAAATTATAATTTCATTATTTAATCATTTTTTAACATAATCATATATGCCGATCCAGACATTTAGTATTCATGATTAATTTTTTATTCATACCACACTAATATAAAATTATAATATATCCAATAATTCAAAAAAGGATAAAAATATATTCCACATTTTAATAAATATTAACCAAAAATAAAATAGTTCGAAAAAGTTAATATAACTTAAAAAATGGTTAATCCTTTGTCTTAATTTACAATTGGAATCTTGAACATAAATCAGTCCTTAATTATATAACCCAACATCAAAAAATAACCCAAACACTAAAAAATAATTGTTCTTTCAAAAAATATCATACATTTAAAAATAAATTTCATACAAAAGTGTTAAAAATAACTTAATGAGAAGAAAAATTTCCCAATGTATTTTTAGTCACAACAAAATCTTAAAAGATAAAAAATATTTGACCCAAAATTTTTTCCCATAATCATCATAAGTTGTATCACTAATATAATATATGTATAAATTATATCTTAATATCTGGTATATCACTTTGTTAATTGGTAGGAATAATAACTCTGTTTCCCATCTATTGTAGATTCAATCATAAAGCCTTTTTATATGTGATGGTTTTTTTCATGGATCATGAGTTTATTCTCTCTAGAAGAATGGATAAAATTGATAATCATATTTGTAATTTACTATGATATAATAATATTATCATAAACATGATAAAAATCATTAAAAAGACAATTATTCACAAAATAACTATTTTAAAACATCTAATGAGATATTTTTGTCTCATTATTTTCCAAAAAAAAATCAAAAAATTATTCTTGACTAAAATTTTCTCATAATAAATAACATGTAAAATATAAATCTTTCATAAATAATATTTTTTCCCTAAAATTAAAATTTACCATTAAATCACCTTTCTATATCAGTATTGACAGTCTACATATTCTTCAAACTCTGTAAAGAGAAATTATTAATGAAAAATCTGTAACACCCGAGACTTTTATGAGAAATATTTTGTTTTTAAATCATCAAAGGATTCTTTCACTACAAACAACACTAGATTAGCTTGCTTTACATGCAATCACGGCCTTCCTCGATAGCTTGCGTCATACGCAATACTGAGTTTTACTAAACAATGATATGCTATTAAAATATTATTAAAATAGCCGTTATGAATAGTAATAACCACTTTTGTAAATTTTATAAATTTTATTTTTCAAAATGGACTTCATTTTTGGATTCAGAGTATCGAAATTAGCCTAGGGTGAAATTTTGGTATTTTTCTGAAAACATTCAATTTGTGATGAATAGTGAAACCACTAAGTGGTAGTTAAAAAAACAGAATTTTTCATAAAACTTAATTTTACTACTTCTGTGAGTAGAATTTCGAAAATCCGAGACACACGGTTAATATCAAGGACTAAAATGTGGTTCAATGTGATGAAAATAATTTTTTTTGAATAGTAACTTTTTACTTTTTTAACCACGGTTAAAAGTAAATAGGGTAATTAAGGGTAAAAGTGTTATTAATATTACCCTAACACATGTCCTAATTCTATTGGATAAGTTTAATTAGACCAAAAACAACCTTAGGAATAAAATATGACCATTTAGGCCCACTTGGATTAGATTAGGAAATTTATTATTAATTTATTTAAAGATGGGTTAAAATAGTTAAAATCAATGTTTAATAAGTAAATCATTTCTAATATGGGGTTATACATAAGATAAATTCTACTATAAATATTCATTATAAATCTAAAAATATTTCCTACATAATGGTATTTTATTTGTAATTTTTAGACGTTAAATAATTTAATTTATTTATGACACAACGATGATGCAGTAATTATCTTATTAATGAAATATTGACATAATTGATGTTATAAATACCCAAATAAATGTAATTTGAGACTTTTTATGAATTACACTAATTTTATAGGTTAATATTACATGTTAGTATTGATTTAATTAAATGTTTTCGTACTAATAATTCTGTTATGATTTTCAAAAAAACCAATTACCAAATAGTGTCGAAATTGACATAAAATAGTTTTTAAAACAAATATTAAATTATTAATTGTTATTTTATTCCTAAAAATATAATTTTCGGCCAAATGACTTATATACGGTTATATATATTAATAATAAAAAACTTGGGGTTCTTTTTGATTGTTATAGTATGTTTATTAACCTTATAGTGTAAGAAAACATGAAGACACGGTAAAAGGTAAATTATCTAACTTAAAGTTAAATCTAAATGATAAGGTTACAATTGATTCCTAAACATGTCTAAATTATGTTGGATGATAGTATTTCGACCCATACCCACCTTAACTTCAAAATATATCAATTTGGAGCTATTAAAAACCGAATTTGACTTTATAATAAAATAATATATTTAGTTATTCCAAAGGGGCCCCACTCCTCCCTTATAAAAGGGCACCTCCTCCCTCTCTTCCTCCCACCACTTTGAGCCTTCTTGCTCGGCCAACCCCTAAAAATATCTCCTCTCCACTTCCCTAGAAACATCATATAGGTCCTTGTCTTCTTCAAAGACCAATTTTAGTGCCCTAAGAGCAGGTCTCAAAGAGGCGCTTCAAAGAAGAGGTAATGCCCGTTACCGATTCTTTCATCTTTATTTCTTCTTCCACTTCTTATTAATTGGTTGTTTCATCATTAAGTAATAACATCAGTATCACTAATATACTTATATGTTATTATAAGTATGAAACAACCCAATTTCACCATCTATCCATCCTATGGAAAACGAAATCACCACGCGTGCGTACGTACGGAATACCGTCTCCACACCGTGGTGTAATCTATTTTCCACCACCACATTACTCGGATAGGTATAATGGTGTAAATAATAACTATATATGATTATTGTAAAGTGACATTGATTTTTAAATAGTATACATACACTCCAATACAATTCCACGATCATGGGAACGATATCATCGCTCGTGCGTACGTATGGAATACCGTGTCCATGATGTGATGCGACTCGTTATACATGATCTTCATTGCATAATGATTATATAAATGAATTGAGTGAATTAATATGATATATATTACACTAATAACATTCTGGGAATGAGGTATCTATATCCTAAAAAGAAAATTAAGAATTTATTTGACAAAACACGCATAAGAACAAAAAGTAATAAACACACGAATAACAAGTAGTAATGAAATATTAATTATAAGAAGCTAAGAATATGACCATATATGATATCATAACAATGAATATGATTCTATAATAAGTCAATGACATTATTGAAATAATTATAAAGGAGGTTCGGACACGTACTAAGCATATCGGACCAAAGGTAAGGGAAATATCACAATCTCATTTTTTATTCGAGATTGTTTATACATTGAAATTTACTAGGGTGTATTTTAACATCCACATCCATGTTTCCTCAATATGTAATATTGTTTCCATACACCTACAATTTTTTAAATCCAATTTTACTATTCGGTGAGTTTTTAGTAAAAGATATGAAAGGAATATTTTGTCGTTTTTCGTACGAGGTACTTTTTGACTTTTCCGACAAAAGTACGAGAAGAATGTTTTTTTAACTTATATGGAATGAATGGATTTTTAAAACAATATTTCCAAGAATCTTACTTTACATGTTTTCAAGTTTATTTTTAATCAACTTCTTTTAGTTTAAAATTGTATGACATGTTAAGAAAGGAAAATGTTTTCGAAAGGATATTTTCCTCAAGAATGGAGTTCAAGTGTTTTATCAAAATTATTTTCCATCTAATATAATATAGGGTTCTGTTTCTATCCCTATTATTATTACATTGATATGATTATTTTGTGATGGAATTATATTTATGAATTCCATTATCTTATATTAATTGTTTTATGATGTCATGTTGTTTAAGAATCCCATTTTTATTACATGGGTTATGGAATGATGTATGATTTATGATTTTGTGGCACACATATGAATGGAATATTTATGAGATGGGTGGGACCTATATCTCCCTCCAATTCATTGGCTAAATATTTTATATCTCATGAGATAGACATGGATGGAAAGGCAGGTTAAACTGGTTCAGTGAAACATAACTGAAACGAGGAGTGAACTCGGTTCAGAAATTGACTTTGTCCACTAAGATAGTCTTGTCAATGAGTCTTGACTGATAAGAATTGATTCTCTCTGATTATGTGTGTATGACTCAAAGTTTAATGTTTTAAGTTATGATTATTGGGATTACATTTCACTACTATGATTTATCCCATGTTATGAAATTATGATCTCTTTTGCAGGTTAATATTTGGAAAAGTTATGTTCTTATGTATCTGATGTGATTGATATTTCTTTTGGTTACCATTACTGATCATTTGAGCTCACCCTTTTGTATGTTTTATTTCCCCAGGTCAGGAATAAGGTTATTAAGTTGGATATGCCAAAAGGGACTCTAGATATTATGAAATAAATGGGAGTCAAAGTAGATGCTTTATGAACCAGTTGTTTATGTTTCCCAGTTTCTAAAGACTCTATAACTATACGGTTCTTTCCTGGTTTTGTTATATTTTGTAATAAGTATGCTTCAATTTTGAAGTAATAACAATGTATGTAAATTATGGGTCGTTATAGTTGGTATCAGAGGAAATGTATAGTCAACCTTTGGAAACTAGGATGTGAAAGACATAGTAAGAAACCTAAGGATATGTTTAATCATATAACACAATCTTAGTGTTTTAGAAATGGCCATGAATAACCTAGGATAAGACCTTAAGTGTAAAATTTTATTCTTGATTATGTGGTTTTCCTATTATAATTATTGTTTCTCACACTATTCTTCTTGGTTTTAGTCAATTGCAGGAACCTGAAGGAATCATGTTAATGCATAATGCGACGGGAAATGAAATGATTGTCCCCCTGAGCAACCAAACATCATGGGAGATGGAATGAAAAATCTTGTAGCCATGCTCACACAACTTTCTCAAGATATGAATAAAGCAGTACTTCCAAACGAGCAAAGGAAGGAGCAACATTCTGTTGAATCCTTCAAGAGGCAGTGTCCACCTTCATTCAGCGGGTCTATTAATCCATTAGTTGCTGAACAATGGATTATTACTACTAAAAATATATTTTCAGTTCTTCAATGTTCTGAACATGATAAAGTCATCTTAGTAGTGTATCGTTTGGAAGGTGATGATAATCAATGGTGGAATCTTGTCAATAATATGAGGAAAAGAGATGAAATTGAGTCCATGTAATGGGACAAGTTCAAGAACTTATTTTTCAATAATTACTTCCCTCGTATTCTCCGAAAAAAAGGTGGAGAAATAGTTTCTTGAACTGAAGTAAAAGGATGATGAATCTTTTGGTACCTATGAAGAAAATTTTACAAGACTTGCAAGGTATGCTTATGCTATTATTATCCAACCTGAGAGTAAGATCGATTGATTCATTAGTGGCTTAAAACCAAGTCTTCGAAGGGCCTTAGCCATAAGTGACTTCAATAGCTATGAGGAAATCGTTCGATGTGCTCTCAAAGTTGAGATGGAGATTGGAGTAACCCATCAGTCATATGGCTTTGATAAGAAGAGGAAAATGGAATTCAAAGTAAAATCTAAAGAGCACGCTTAAAAGAAGATGAGCATTCCCTTATGCTCAAATTGTGGAATGAAACATGGAGGGAGTTGTCTTAAAGCAACAAGTAAATATTTCAAATGTGTAAAGGAAGGTCATCTGGCACTCGAATGCCACAATGATGGGAAGAAGATGTCTAATGATGCAAACAAAGGAAGGGACACACAGAATGAACTTACTACACATCAATGTTTCAAGTGCAAGGAGATGGGTCATTATGCCAATCAATTCCCAAATCCAAGGGTTGATGATGATGGTCGATATCAACAAACTCATAAGGCTAAAGACAAAGGAAAGTCCCATGCAATTTTGATCAGCGATGTGGAGTACGATAACGATGTGGTGAAAGGTACACATACCATCCACTCTAAAGTAGCAAATGTTTTATTTGATTCTGGACCCACCCACACATGTATTTCTGAAGAATTTTCTAAGAGTATCACCGTATTACGTCAATAATTAGATGTTGAGTTAGCTGTGACAACACCTAATGGCACAACAGTCACATCAAATGTTTATAATTCTTCCCCGATTGAAGTTTGTGGGAAAGTACTTCCTGAAAATCTTGTGACCCTTTCTATAGTGGAATTTGATGTGATTCATGGCATGGATTGGATTACTTTATATGGAGCTCATATCAATTTCCAAAGAAGGGAAGTCACATTTCATATTCCAGATCAATCTATGATCGTCTATCGATGCAAGGATGAACATAACCTTCCAGTGGAAATTTCATCCATCTTATGGGTCTTGATTCAACTAAATGAAGGTTATTTATCTCAAATGGTTGGTGAGAAACTCACGATTAAGAATATTCCCATTGTATGGGAGTTTTATGCTGTCGTTCCAGAGGAATTGTCGGGTCTTCCACCAAATCGTGAAGTTGAGTTTTCAATAGAACTTGTATCGGGTAATTTACCTATTTCAATGTCACCTTATAGAATTGCCCCAATTGAGTTGCAGGAATTAATGAAGCAACTCCAAGAGAATCTTGATAAGGGATTCATACGCCCTAGTGTGTCACCTTGGGGAGCACATGATCTGTTTGTTAAGAATAAAGATGGATCAATGAGACTCTCCATTGATTATCGAGAACATAACAAGATCACTATCAAGAACAAATATCCTCTCCCATGCATTAATGACTTATTTTACCAACTACGCGGAGCTCAATACTTTACCAAGATTGATCTTCCTTCAGGGTATCATCAATTAAGGGTCAACAGGGAGGATACACCAAAGACATCTTTCCGTACAAGGTATGGACACTATGAATTTATAGTGATTCCATTTGATCTTACTAATTCCCCTGCTATCTTAATGGATCTGATGAATAGAGTCTTTAGAGACTATCTTGATCAGTTTGTGGTAGTCTTTATAGACGATATTCTTGTCTATTCAATGAGCAACAAAGAACATGAAGATCACTTGAGAATTATATTGAATACCCTGAGAAAGGAGAAGTTATATGCCAAATTTACCAAGTGTGAATTTTGGCTTCATAGAGTTTCATTTTTGGGTCACATAATCTCAAAAGAGCGGATATCTGTGGATCCAGCAAAAACAGAGGTTATCTAAAGATGGTCGACACCAAAAACAATAACTGAGATCCGAAGTTTTCTTGGTTTGGCTTGATATTATCGATGTTTTGTGAAAGATTTTTTATGATTATCTAATCCACTCACCAGGTTGACTCGGAAAGGAGTTAATTTTGTTTGGACGGAGGAATGTAAAGAGAATTTCAAGGAGTTTAAAAGAAGGTTATCCAGTGCACCTGTTCTCACACTGACTTTTAGTGGATAAAGGTTTGTGATCTACAGTGATGCATCCCTGAAGGGATTGGGTTGTGTTCTTATGAAAAATGATATGGTGATAGCTTATGCCTCATGACAG
This sequence comes from Viscum album, assembly GCA_963277665.1. Taxonomy (NCBI): domain Eukaryota; kingdom Viridiplantae; phylum Streptophyta; class Magnoliopsida; order Santalales; family Viscaceae; genus Viscum; species Viscum album. The sequence continues at coordinate 1,724,410,620 of OY728119.1, read as the reverse complement.
TTGAAAATCCATGAGTAATATTACCCAACTCATTATTTGGAGTTAGCTGCGGTAATATTTGCATTAAATATTTGGAGGAATTATCTTTATGGAGAATGGTGTGATATTTATACTGATCATAAAATTTTAAAGTATATTTTCACACAAAAGAAGTTGAATATGCGCCAAAGAAGATGGTTGGAGCTGATTAAGGATTACGACTGCTCAATTCATTACCACCCTGGGAAAGCAAACATGGTGGTAGATGCATTAAGTCGACAAGACCATGCCAGTTTATCCATGATGAGGATCACAAAAGATCGAATATTTATGTATTTACAAAGGATGGATCTTGGAATAATAATGGAAGGGGGGAAATTATATCTTTCTCAAATGAATGTTATACCATATATACATGTGAAGAATAAAGAGGCACAGAAAGAAGATGTAGAGTTACAAAAGATGGTGAGAAATATTCCTGAATTCAACCTTGATTGTGATGGGATAATAAAGTTCAGGAATCGGGATTGTGTTATTCCCATCCCCGAATTAAAGAACGAGTTGCTGGATGAGGCTCACAGTTCTTCATTCTCTATTCATCCTGGAAGCACGAAGAAGTATATTGACCTGAAAGAGTACTTCTGGTGGGATAACATGAAAAGAGATGTTGCTGAATATGTCTCTCGATGCTTGGTTTGTCAGCAAGTTAAAGCTGGGAGGTAGAAGTCTAATGGGATGTTACAACCATTACCCATACCCGAATGTAAATGGAAAAACATCACTATGTAATTGTCACAGGACTTCCTTAAACATCCAAATGCAATAATGTTATCTGGGTCATAGTTGATCTTCTTACAAAGTCCGCACACTTCATTGCTATTAGAGAGGATTTTCTCTGGATCAGCTTTCCAGGATATATGTAAAGGATGTCATAAGATTGCATGGAGTACCACATTATATTATATCTGATCGGGATCCGAGATTTACCTCAATGTTCTGGGGAAGTCCTCAGCATACTCTGGATACAGAGTTGAGTTTCAGCACTACTTATCATCCTCAGACAGACGGTCAGTCTGAGAGAACAATTCAAACTCTAGAAGATATGTTGAGAGCTTGTTCTATGGATTTCAAAGGAGGTTGGGATCAACACCTACCTTTGGTGGAATTTTCTTATAATAATAGATTTCAATCCAGTATTCAGATGGCTCCTTATGAAGCTCTCTATGGAAAGAAATGCAGGACTCCAACTTGCTGGGATGAAGTTGGGGAAAGAAAACTATTAAGACCTGATCTTGTTGATGAGATGGAAGAAAAGTTCCGATCTATTCAACAACACATAAGAGCATCTCAGAGTCGACAGAAAAGTTATGCCGACAACCGAAGAAAAGTCCTAGAGTTTGAAGTTTGTGATAAAGTGTTCTTACGAATATCTCCCTGGAATAAAGTCATGAAATTTGCAAAGAAGGGGAAGTTGAGCCCTAGATATATCAGTCCTTTCGAAATACTGGATCGTCTTGGAAAGGTAGATTACCGATTGGTGATTCCACCAAATCTCTCTCAAGTTCACGATGTGGTCCATGTATCGATCCCGAGAAAGTACATACCTAGTCCTTCACATGTACTCAGCTCAGATGTTTTACCGCTGGAGTAAGATCTTTCTTATGAAGAACAACCGATAGAGATTCTGGATCATAGTGAAACATTTCTACGAAACAAGATCGCTCTCTTGGTGAATGTTTTATGGAGGAACCACCAGTTAGATGAAGCCACATGGTAGCTTGAAGATATGATGAGGGAGAGGTATCCTCATCTGTTTTTTACAAAGTGACGAATTTCGAGGGCGAAATTCATTTTAAGGGGGGTAGAATGTAACACCCGAGACTTTTATGAGAAATATTTTTTTTAAATCATCAAAGTAATCTTTCACTAAAAACAACACTAGATTGTCTTTCTTTACACGCAATCGAGGCTTTCCTCGATAGCTTGCATCGTACGCAATACTGAGTTTTCACTAAACAATGATATGCTATTAAAATATTATTAAAACTAGCCGTTATGAATAGTAAGAACCACGTTTTGAAATTTTATTAATTTTATTTTTCAAAATGGACTTCATTTTTGGATTCGGAATATCGAAATTAGCCTAGGGTGAAATTTTGGTATTTTTCTGAAAACTTTCAATTTTTGATGAATAGTGAAACCACTAAGTGGTAGTTAAAAAAACTGAATTTTTCATAAAACAAAATTTTACCGCTTTTGTGAGTACAATTTTGAAAATCCGAGAGACACGGTTAATATCAAGGACTAAAGTGTGGTTCAATGAGATGAAAATAATTTTTGGTGAATAGTAGCTTTTTACTTTTTTTTACCACGGTTAAAAGTAAATAGGGTAATTAAGGGTGAAAGTGTTATTATTATTACCCTAAAACATGTCATAATTCTATTGGATAAGTTTAATTCGACCAAAAACAACCTTAGGAATAAATTATGACCATTTAGGCCCACTAGGATTATATTAGGACATTTATTATTAATTTATTAAAAGAAGGGTTAAAATAGTTAAAATCAAAGTTTAATAAGTAAATCATTTCTAATATGGGGTTATACATAAGATAAATTCGACTATAAATATTCATTAGAAAGATAAAAATATTTCATACATAATGGTATTTTATTTGTAATTTTTAGACATTAAATAATTTAATTTATGCATGACACAACGATGATGTAGTAATTATCTTATTAATTAAATATTGACATAATTGATGTTATAAATACCCAATAAATGTAATTTGAGACTTTTTATTAATTAAACTAATTTTATAGGTTAATATGAAATGTTAGTATTGATTTAATTAACTTTTTTAGAACTAATAATTCTGTTATGATTTTCACAAAAATCAATTACCAAATAGTGTCAAAATTGACATAAAATTGTTTTTAAAACAAATATTATATTATTAATTGTTATTTTATTCCTAAAAATCTAAGGTTAGGCCAAATGACTTAGATAAAGTTATATATTTTAATAATAAACAACTTGGGGTTCTTTTGGCTTGTTATAGTAAGTTTATTAACCTTATAGTATAAGAAAACAAGAATACACGGTAAAAGTTAAATTATCTATCTTAAAGTTAAATCTAAATTATAAGGTTTAAATTGATACATAAACTTGTCTAAATTCTATTGTATGAGAGTCTTTCAACCCATACTCACCTTAGCTTCGAAATATATCAATTTTTAGATATTAAAAACCGAATTTGACATTATAATAAAATAATATTTTTATTTATTCCAAAGGTTCCCCTCTCCTCCCTTATAAAAGGGAACCTCCTCCATCTCTTCCTTACACCACATTGAGCCTTCATGCTCGGCCAACCACTGCCAATATCTCCTCTATACTTCCCTAGAGACATCCTAGAGGTCCTTGTCTTCTTCAAAGACCAATTTTAGTGCCCTAAGAGGAGGTCTCAAAGAGGTGCTTCAAAGAAGAGGTAGTGCCCGTTACCGATTCTTTCATCTTTATTTCTTCTTCCACTTATTCTTCTTTAGTTGTTTCATTATGAATTAATAACATAAGTATCACTCATATACTGATATTTTATTATAATTATGAAACAACCCTATTTCACCATCTATCCATCCTACGGAAAACGAAATCACCACGCGTGCGTAAGTACGGAATACCATCTCCACGCCGTGGTGTAATCTATTTTCCACCACCACCTTACTCGGATGGGTATAATGGTGTAAATAATAACTATATATGATTATTGTAAAGTGATATTGATTCTGAAATAGTATACATACACTCCAATACAATTCCACAATCATGGGAACTATATCATCGCTCGTGCGTACGTACGGAATACCGTCTCCACGATGTGATGCGACTCGTTATACATGATCTTCATTGCATAATAATTATATAAATCAATTGAGTGAATTAATATGATATATATTACACTAATACCATTCTGGAAATGAGGTATCTATAACCTAATAAGAAGAATGAGAATTTATTCGACAAAACACGCATAACAACAAAAAGTAATAAACACGCAAATAACCAGTAGTAATAAAATGTTACTAATAAGAAGCTAAGAATATTACCATATATGATATCATAACAATTAATATGATTCTGTAATAAATCAATGACATTATTTAAATCATTATACAGGAGGTTCGGACACGTACAAAGCATATCGGACTTAAGGTAAGGGAAATATCACAATCTCATTTTTTTATCCGAGATTGTTTATAATTTTAAAATTAACTGGGGTGTATTTTATCGTCCACATCCATGTTTCCTCAATATTTAATATTGTTTTCATCCACCTAAAATTGATTAAATCGAATTTTACCCTTTGGTGAGTTTTTAGTAAAAGATATGAAAGGAATCTTTTGTCGTTTTTCGTATGAGGTACTTTTTGACTTTTTCGGAAAAAGTACGAGAAGAATGTTTTTTTAACTTATACCACATGAATGGATTTTTAAAAAAATATTTCCAAGAATCATACATTATATTTTTTGAAGTTTATTCTTAATCAACATCCTTTAGTTTAAAATTGTACGACATGTTAAAAAAGGAAAATGTTTTTGAAAGGATATTTTTGTCAATAATGGAGTTCAAGTGTTTTATCAAAATTATTTTCCATCTAAGATAATATAGGGTTTTGTTTCTATCCCTATTATTATTAAATTTATATGATTATGTTGTGATGGAATTATTTTTATGAATTCCTTTATCTTATATGAATTGTTTTATGATGTCATGTTGTTTAAGAATCCCATTTTTATTACATGGGTTATGCAATGATGTATGATTTATAATTTTGTGTCACACATATGAATGGTATCATTATGAGATGGGTGGGAACTATATCTCCCTCCAATGCATTGGGTAAATATTTTATATCTCATGAGATAGACATGTGTGGAACGACAGGTTAAACCGGTTCAGTGATACAGGACTGAAACGAGGAGTGAACTCGGTTCAGAAATTGACTTTTTCCACTAAGATAGTCTTGGAAATGAGTCTTGACTAATAAGAAATGATTATCTATGATTATGTGTTTATGCCACAAAGTTTAATGTTTTAAGTTATTATTATTGCGATTAAATTTCACTACTATGATTTATCCCATGTTATGAAATTATGATCTCTTTTGCAAGTTAAGATTTCCAAAAGTTATGTTCTTATGTATCTGATGTGATTGATATTTCTTTTGTTTACTATTACTGAGCATTTCAGCTCACCCTTTTCTATGTTGTATTTCCCCAGGTCAGGAAGAAGGTTATTAAGTAGGATATGCCAAAAGGGACTCTAGGTATTATGAAATAAATGGGAGTCAAAGTAGATGCTTTATGAATGAGTTGTTTATGTTTCCCAGTTTCTAAAGACTATACCTATACAGTCCTTTCCTGGTTTTGTTATATGTTGTAATAAGTGTGCTTCAATTTTGAAGTAATAACAATGTATGTAAAGTATGGGTCATTATAAAATCCTTATAGTATTATGTATACTTATACCAATAAAATCAAAATTACTTCAACAATATTATTTTTGAGTTCGAACACCTAATAAAATACAGCATTAGACTAATATTATTTTCAAAACATATGATCATGGAATTAAAACCAAGATTATGGAATTGACTCAAATAAATAATATGTTCTCTATTTTCTACAACATCGAATGGTTAATGGTTCTTTAGGTTGATTATTATTTACATACATGTTTTTAACCCAATTTTTTATTTTTCTTTGTAAATTTGATTCCTTTTTATATCATTTTTCCCATATAATGAGTCTCAATATTTCTTTAATGAATTTTACATAGTTACACTTCAAAAAATTTTCATATGATGGAAATTTAATCTTCTCTTATTTATCATCATTAACATTCCAACTTCTGTGAGACATCGTCCTTCTCTTCCTTGATGTGTTTGTATGTTCAAATAAGTTATAGTTATTAATAAAAATTTGAGATAGATAATTTGGAATGATAAAAATATGTATAACTTCTATTACCACTTAGGGAGGATTTGTGGTAAGTAAGTCACTAAATTTCAAATAAATTTTTTTATTCACTTGATTATTTTCAAAAATCCTGAAAACAACTAAATATAAATTAGAAAAAAATAGATGAGAATTAATTACCATACTATATAGAATCTTATAAACCTATAAGTAATAACTAATTAATGATATGTATATCAAAAATTTTGAGACCCAACATTTCAATCTAGTTTATCAATGGATGTATTTATAATTACTATTTTAATCCCAAAAAATCATTCATGTCCTTTATAATAGTTAATAAAGAGTCTATGAATTTTTGAAACATAACCCCCATTATTCTAAAACCATGTTTTCAGTAATTATCATTTTATTACACCTGTTGAAGATCAATTCAATATAAATTTTCTATTTTCACAATTACTACACCTGGTAAACAAAATTCTACAGTCACATCCACTGGTTGTATTTATATAGGGATGGAATTTCATGGAACTGCCTCACTCAAAACAACACCAAAATTCCATGATATTGTGTTATACGATGTCTTATCCATAATCTTATCCATAAGGTACACTATAATTAATCATGGTCATAATCCCCAAAAACAACAAATTTAAAAAATATTACCATCTACAATGACCCAATCCATTTACTAATAGTATTATATTAATTTTTAACCTATTTATTCAATATATAAATACTGATTACCAAAAAGGCCTATTTCATTTGGAAGACTAATTACCTAAATCACAAAAATAAAAATCCATTATTCTAATTACCATATGGAGGATTTAAATTCTTTTATCTATTATAAATATATATGACAACTATAGGGAAAAAATGGGTGAGATAGAAATCTATTCATGAGAATTACAATATAAAGAGACATAATATGTGTGTGTGAGGTATTACATGATATCATAAAAGATATGTCTCAGGAGTAATCATATGGGAGAAAAACATTAGAAAAATAGTTCTATAAGATCTTGTAATCATTGGAAATGTGAAAGAGACATATAACTTCACATAAATATTATACAAGGATAAATTCATAGACAATATCACATTCTATAAATTGACTGATAATAGAAGATGTTTACTCACTAATCTAAACAATGGAACCTCACGAGAAAAAATAATTACCCATTAAATTACATAGATCTATGTGCACATATCATAACATGATCATGATTATGTGTTCTATTAATATAAAAACAATCATAAGTCATAAAAATAGGAAATAACCATGTAATGAAATGGGTTTCATAATTTTCCCTTATATCATAATCAAATAAAATTTCAAATAGGGGGAATTTGGGAAATTTACATGTTTCATGAATTAACTCATAAAATTAAGGAATAATAAACATGGTATATTTGAGGGATACAAATATATATAGTTTATAATCAATACATAATATTAGTCATTGATTTAATTGATGAAAATTTCATTAAAAGATCGCATGGAATATTTCTCATCTAAATTACACTTTTCACTGTAAAATAAATTCATTAAAAGATATGAATTTTATAATATTATATAAAAACAATTATATGAAAATAAACAATAAATATTGTAAATAAATATTTAATAAATTGATTGGTCATGATTGTAGGACATTCCATTAATGTCATATAACTTTTTTTGAAACCATTCATTTTAAAATACTATAGAAAAGAAAAAAAGTACATTATTCATAAAATGAAAGAATGATTCTTCGTTAAAAACATTTATGAAAAAACACTGTAAAAAAATAATTTCATAATTCATTATTTAACATTAAAAATATTCATTAAAATATCTTCTGGGAATTTTAGATATATAATTAAAATCATTTTTTATCAAAAATTTAAAAAAAATTAGATTTTCCTAAAAATATTTTCTCAGTCATTTTAGAAAACAAATAAAAGAAAAAATGTAATTTTTCAGGAAGATTAATTGATTAGAAATTGTTGGAGAAACATTAATTGTATTATTGGATAATTATCAAAATACTTCCTCCAATGTAAATTCATGTATAAAATTAGAGATTAATATCAGATTGAAGAAAACCCCCTTACTAAATTGGTGACCTTTGAATCAAAACTGCATTAAAGGAATAAAATAATTAAAAAATAATAACATTAATATACATCATGTAATAACATAAAATATAAAAGTCATATTAGATACACATCATAAAATTTCGTGCATAATACCTAATATGTTCAAATGTATTGTAAATTGAGATAAAATCGCTTACCAGAGTATATCATTGAAGTGGAAATTAATTAATGAATTTATTATGTGTATCAAATGTATATAAACATATAAAATTGAAAATAAAAATATAAAATAATTAAAATAAATTAAAAATATAATCTTATAATATCAATGACAACTGAGATGTAATATTATCTAATGGAATAAAATAATGTTATTAAATTCTTAATTGTATGGTAACATTCATGTAAAATCACCTATGTTGAAAAATTTAATGTTGAAACATAGAAAATGAGGAGTTATGAAATATTAATTATATTAAATTTAGTTGTGTAATTTTATGATCAACATAACATATTCATGTCTTGAATACGACATGTGTCCTGTGAAAATAAATGTGTGACAAAAATCCCTTATAGTTTAAGGAACTTCATAATAAAACGTACTTGAAAGAGATAGAGTTTATTTTTGAAGGCCAAATACCTTGAATATTTATTAAATATTGTGAAAAATTTTAAATTTAATTTATATAATAAATTTAAAATAAATTACCTACATATATGAATTTCTCAAAGGGAAAACTATTGAGATGAAAACCCTTACCCCAAGTGAATAATTTGCCTCAATGTACATTATCTCATTTATAATAAAGCAATATCAATTTTTTTAATGAAAATTTTTTTATTAGTTTATTCCCTTATAATTATTAATTTTAATTAATTTACTTTAATTACCTATTTAACTGCATATTTAGTTATTTCCACATCATTTGTTTTTAGGTCATCATGTTCATAAATTATAAATGGAATAGGTAGGTTAACCATATTTTGAATGAATATTGTATCATAGTAATAGGAATAATAATAAATATACAAATATTATTTTGATTAGAAATTTATATTTATGACCAACCATGAAATGTATTTATGAAAAATGAACAATGTGATATTAATAGGGAGTATAGGTCATATGTACTCATGAGTTACACTTCCATTTTCAATAATCATAATGGAATAATGTTAATTATAAAAATATATTTCTATAAATATAATTGAATCATAAATACAATAATAATTTATAAATTAAACTTACATATACCTATCATGAAATGTTGTAATACAAACAAATCTCTTTGATTTGGGGTGTGATAATATACTAATCACCCAATGGAAGTTATTATTTTTCAAAGAGTTCTATGTTATAAAATCATATGATATATGTTTTAAAAATTTTATTTATATTTCATGAGTATAATATTTAAATTTTATATCCAACATGATGAATAAAAATTATTTATGATTATGTAAATTGATTAAAATCATATCGTGAGGCGGTAGTATGCTATATACATGAATGTAATTTTTGATTCCCGTAAGATGGAATAAGAAATAAATGTTGGGAATTAACATAAAATAATAAAATATTTGTATATAAGAGATACCTATGTTAGAATATAATCGTTGTTCTAAAAAATTATAAAGTGGTGGAAGAATAAATAAAATAAAATGGTCGGTTAAGAATTATTATACTTCATAGAATGACCTCTTTAGGATTTCACCAAAATCAATTAATGGAATTTTTTATAATTAAACAAAAGAATATTTGAAAATAAAATGGAATTATTTGATGTAATGGGTACTTATTTTTAGAACCAAAAGTATTCTCTAGCGTGGAATGATGAGTAGTTGAAGTTCCCTTCTATAAGTGATGTGGAGTTTCAATTATGTAAATACACAAAACTATTAAAAAACAGGATGTCATCCTCAAGAAAATTGCCTCAAAAATTGTTAAATAATTTATATTAGTGGTTATTTGGTCTATAAAATCCAAAAAAAAATAAGAAATTATTATTATCCATGATACTCAAATTACCACTAATGTAACTCAATGTTACCATTTTAGTTTTCCAAGTCTATAAAAAGTAATTTTATTAAAATATATAAATTCTATGAGAAATAATTAATTTTAGCATATTAGATAATTTTTATTCTGATGAATAATAATATGGAGATAACTTTACAATATTAATAAAAAGGATTAATTTAATTTTAAATTATGCCTACATAACTTGTCGAAAAACGAAATTTCAAGAAATGAATTTTTGAAGAAATAAATGATTGGATATTAAATATATTAATAGAAATAATATTTATAAGAATTTAATTTCATATAAATTTACATATAATATATGAATTCTATTTAAATATATTCTAATTAGGGGTTATTTTAATTAATTAATAGGGATAAACTATATGTATTTAAAACCCATTTGTAAAAATCCGTGTTTTTGAAAATAAACTTATACCAAAATCAAAACACATTCTCATTATAAGGGTATTAATTAGATTAAAAATAAATTATAAATAATACATTACATTGAAAACAAATAATATACAAAATATTACTTTTATGTTACATAAGGCATTGATAAGAAATGATAGTTTTTTTTAGTTTTATTTTTCACTATTCACCAAAAAAAATCATTTTTTCCTATAAAAATAAGAACATTTTTATATTAATATATCAGATATTAATTTTTTTATTAAATAAAATTATATTTGTTTAAAGAACTATTTATAATGTTATCTCACAAAAAGTAAATAACAATCCTTTTTAGAGAAAACATAATTTTGAAGCATTAAATGACGATACTAAAATTTAAAAATTATTTTTTAATAATTATTCAATACATATAATGTATATATAAAATCCGAAATATTTTTCATTATATGGTTATTCATATTCACACCACCAATTTTAATAGATTGGTTATAATGATCAGGTTAAAATATTAATATTTTAATAGTATATCATTTTCCATTTAATAACAATGTTATGTGATTTGTAATCTATTAAACATATTCTTATTCTAATATAATAGAGTTTTTAATTATTTCCCCTTTAAATAAATTACATATTCACAATTATAACATGTGATCAGTAATAAAAGGATTTACATTTAATAAAATTTATAGATAACCCTTATTTGAAAAAATAACTAATAAATATTATAGCATCCCTGCCTTTTCTTAAATTACAATTAAGTTATTTTAAAGATAAAAAAAATATTAGAATTATACATAGAGAATAAAAAGGTTTAGTGTCTTGGGAAAACTATGACCATACATAACAATTACAACATCAATCATAAACATTTATTTAATTTCTTCTTCTCTCGCTTCTTATTGGAACTTATCCTATCCATAGTACATGTAGCCACCTGAGGATATACATCAAAAAGGGTGAGCTAGAAGCCCAGTAAGATGATAGATAAGAACAATATAGCATGGGTTGATCATAATCATAACATGGGAAAAAGATCATGAACATGAGAGGAAGAATAAATATAACACTTGAAATGTGGCAATGCATAAAAATAAAACATCATGTCTTAATGGTTAACATCCGCACATACTTGTGAATCAATATATATTCATTTTTACTCATCATTTCACATTTACTCATGAGATTCATCACTTTAACCATTGCATTGGAGCGATGTATAATTCAGGGCGCACCCATCACATTGAAACATTCATATTGCGCTATATAATTCCGGGAACACCCATCACATAATAACATTAACATCATCATGGTTGCCACATAGAACACATATAAAAAATGTACATAACTTACCCATGGAATGTAATGGGTTTCATCTCATAATAACACATTCATAAGCTTGGGGTTCCTAAAAGAAAGAGGGAATAACATACATGTTACAAGAACCGTCCACTGTGAGTGTGAAGTAAAAGGGGTGTTCTTAAAAGAGGAGTTCTTTTGGAAAACATTTAATTTGACATAAAAAATAGTGAAAAAATTTATATCCCATAAGTGTAAATACAATTATGAAAAAATGATCTTTAGGTAGTAACCATATCAAAAACTGTAATGAAAGAGGGAGAACCCGAAGGAAGAAAATTGGGTTTGAGATTTCCCCTTACCTTGTACCCGAATACTTCCATCTCATTAATTCCCTGTATAATTAAATTATATTCATTAATTATAAATCTAGAGCCTTGTTTAAATTAATATGGTTCATTATGGTTCATTAAGTTATTTTATGTTCCATTGGATGAGTTATAGAGTTTGAAAATATTATTTGTGAATGTTGTTTTTAGGGTTTCTTCAGTGGTTCACTTGTATTCTTAAATTGAAGATTGGGTAGAACATGGGTAAACATCCAGAACATATATTACATGTTATTAATGATATTATAAGAGTTCTTATGATATTCTAATTAATTGTATTAGATCCATGTGGATGAATCATTAAATGAAGATTGTTTGGGTAAATTTTGGTGTTTTTTTGGATCAAAACGAACTAGTTTTAATTTATAACTTAGTAATATCTCCATAAGATAGTTCCATAACTTTAAATAGGAGATAATACAGATAAATATTTCTTTTTTAACCATAAAAATGGTTTCATGACCAGATCTTAAGTTAGAAATAGATGAATAAAGCATGTCGTTCTTGAAGGTGAAAAATTAACACCTCACGAACAACGTTGTCTTTAAAAAAAAGGAAGAGGGAAAGGGGGTTGGATGAAATAATATCCTATTAGCATCATAAAATTACAGTATATATATAATACTAGAGTTAAAATAAAATTTATATGATTATAGGTGGGGAGAGATCATGAAATGAACTTGAACATGAAAGGAAATTAAAGGAGAAGAGGGAGAGAAATTACCTCTTGAATCCTCATCTAGAGATCATCTTTAAGGTCCAAATATTGGTCTTTTGATGAGACTAGAAGCAATTTTACATGGGGGAGGGGATATGTAATGTGTTTAGGCAGAGTTTAGAAAAGGCTTTGAGTTTGAGAGGTGTGAGGAAATGAGGGTGTGAAGGGTGGTATTTGTAGTGGAGGGGAGAGGAGTTTCCTTAATATAAAATTCATTAGTTTATTAATTTCATATAAGACAAGGAATAGTAAGTCCTGAATGACCAATAATATTAATATTATCATTTTATCCCGAACCAAGTGGGATAACATCATCATAACATCACACATGACTATAATTAGCTTATTTAACTTATTTTTGTAAATTACGGTATTTCACTATTCATCAAAAATTCGAGTATTTCAGAAAAATCCCAATATTTTACACCAACCATTTTTTGACGTGTAGAATCAAAAATTGAATTTCATTTTTCAAAGATAATTTTATAAATATTATAAATTTAAAATTTTATTAAAATCTTAATTTACTAAAAAAACAATTCTTAAAATTAGAACTGATTTTATAGTTCTTTCAAAAATTACGTAGGGTCTTATAAAATTATCTAAAAACTAAAAGAAATTGATTCAATAATATATTAGTACATTTTAGGGAAATAAATTGTCTATATAAATTAATTAATTAATTATTATTAATTATTTATGACTTACAGAATACCAAAACGTTTATTGAGGTCAAATTGTAAATTTCTAAGACGTATAAATTTTATTTAATTGTTCACGGGTAAGGTTACTCTTATGCTAGAAGAATTACTTCTTATAAGTGTCATGTTACTATTCATAAGGGTATGTTACTATTTATAAGTTTAGGTTACTATTCACCCAAAATTATTTTTGTTTTATTAGACTCCAAAAATCATCTTGAACATAACCGTGTATGTCAGATTTTCGAAATTCCCAACACAGAAGTGGATAAATTATCTTTAAAGGTAACTTATCACATAGTAGTTAATTATGTTGAGTTTTCATGTGATTTTATGACATAAATATGAGAAGGGGGTTTCTATTGAAAAACATTGGGCCGTTACATTCTTCCCTCATTAAAGAATATCGCCCTCGAAATTTCACATTACACAAATAGGTGCATGTACATATCTTTCATTGCCTCTTCTAGTTCCCATGTTTCTTCCTCAAACTTATGGTTCCTCCACAAAACATTGAGAAGATGGGTTGTCTTGTTGCATATAATCTTATCTCTACTATCCAAAATCATTACTGGTTGATCCTCCTAGGAGAGATCATCTTCCAGCTGCACCACCTCTGCGTTTAGTACATGTGATGGTTCTGGTATATACTTCCTCAATAGTGACACTTGTAACACATCATGAAATTGATCCATATTTGGTGGAAGTGAAAGACGATAGTCCATGACTCTTATATGGTCAAGTATCTCAATGGGGATAATATACATCGGGCATAGCTTCACTTTCATCCCGAATCACATGACACTCTTCCATGGAGATATTCAAAGGAACACTTTATCTCCAACTTCGAACTTCATTTCCCTTCGATGGTTGTCATAATAGCTATTTTTCCGACTTTGAGCAGCTTTGATGTGTTTCTGGATGACATGATCCTTCTATGTCATTTCTTGAACAAGATTGGGTCCATGTAGCTTTCTTTCTCCAACTTCATCCCAAAAAGATGGAGTTCTACATCACTTTACATACAGAGCTTCATATGGAGCCATCTAAATACTCGAGTTGAAGCAATTGTTTTATGAGAACTCAACCAATGAGAGATTCTTATCCCATCAACCATTTAATTCTAGAGAGCAGACTCTTAGAATATTTTCAAGCATCTGAATAGTCCTTTCAGATTGGACATCAGATTAGGGGTGATAGGTCATGCTGAAATTTATTTCAGTTCTCAAAGAATGTTGAAGGACCCTCCCTAATATAGATGTGAACCATGGATAACAATCAGATACAATTGAGAGTGGAACACCATGCAGTCTCCCCACTTCCTTCACATATATCTTTTCAAGTTGTTCAAGCGAGTGATCTTCCCGAATAGTGATAAAATGGGCATTCATGATGAGTCAGTCAACCACAACCCATATTGCATAATTTCCCTTTGAAATCTTCGGGAAACCCATGACAAAGTCCATATTAACATTTTCCCATTTCCACATGGGTATCGGCAATGGATGCATCATACCTATCAACTTTTGTCACTCAGGTTTAACTTGGTGACATACCGAGCACCATGATATATCTTCTACAATCTCTTTCTTCATTTTATCCCACCAGAAGTGTTTCCGGAGATCACGGTACATCTTGGTACTCCCCAGATGGATAGAGAAAGTTGATCTATGTGAATTTTCAAATATCTCATTCTTTATCCTCTGTGATGAATTCACACAAATTCGTGTTCCAAACTGAATCACACCATCATCGTCGATATGAAACTCTTGCAGCTTCTCGTCCTTTACTACATTCACCCTCTTTTGTATCTCCACATCATCGCTTTGTGCTTCCTTAATCTTCTCGTGGATGTATGGTTGTACAATCATTTGGGAAAGGTAGTATGTATCCCCTACCCTTATGATTTCCAAATCCATTATTTACATATCCATAAAGATAGGGTCTTTCAAAATCTGCAACATGGATAGAGTAGTAGGTTCTCTTTTTCTTAGAGCATCAGCTACCTTGTTTTCCATTCCAAGATGATAGTGAATAGAGAAATCGTAATCCTTGATTAGCTCTAACCATCTCCTTTGATGCATGTTGAGCTATTTTTGTGTGAATATGTACATTCGGCTCTTGTGGTCTGTATATATATCACACTTCTCACCAAAAAGGCAGTGCCATAAGATTATCAAGGAAAATATCACAGCTATGAGCTCTAGATCATGTGTCGGGTAGTTCTGCTCGTGGATCTTCAAATGTCGTGAGGCATAGGCTATCAAATTGTCAATTTTCAAGAGTACAGAACCCATAGATTTCCATGAAGCATCAATGTAAATCACAAAACTCTCTCCACTTTTTAGCAGTTTGAGTACAGGTGCAGTGATCAGACATCTCTTTAGATCCTTGAAGCTTCCCTCACATTCTTCCATCAAGACATACTTTATCCCATTCCTTTTTAACTTAGTTATCCATCTTGACAATCATGAAAAGTTTCTCACAAGACGTCGGTAGTACCCAGATAATCCAATAAAACTATAAGTTTATATGACACTAGAGGGACTAGGCCATTTCTCAAACCCCTTTGTCTTTGAAGGATCCATAGAAACTCCCTCACTTGTGATCACATGTCCCAAGAACGTGACTTGATTCATCCAAAATTCACACTTGCTAAATATGGCGTACAACTTATCATTTATTAATGTAACCAACACAAGTAATAGATGTCCTTCATGTTCCTCCTTGCTCTTGGAGATGATGATAATATCATTGAAAAACACTAACAAAAATTTTTCAAGGTAATGTCTAAAGTCTCTATTCATAAAATCCATGAGGATTACAGGGGAATTAGTAAGTCCAAAGGGCATCAAAAAAACTCATAGTTCCCTTCACTTGTACGAAAGGCAGTTTTCTGAATATCTTCCTTTTTCACCTTTACCTAAATATATACATAATGATGATCCAACTTTGTGAAGTATTGAGATCCTCTAAACTGTTCCAACAAGTTTCTAATCCTTGGGAGAGGATACATGTTTTTTATGGTGATCTTTTTGAGTTCTCGATAATCGATAGACAACTGAATTGTTTCATCCTTCTTCTTCACAAAGAGCACCAGTTCACCCCAAGGTGATGCACTAGGGCATAAGAAACCTTTTTCCTGATGATCTTGCAACTGCTTCTTTAACTCCTCCAATTCGATAGGATCCATCCCATAGAGACACTTCGAGATAAGAGTAGCTCTGCGTATGAGATCAATTGGGAACTCTACCTCACGATCCGGGGGAATTCTGGGTAACACCTCAGGAAATTCATCATTGTATTCCCTCACGATGGTAATTTCCTAATGGTTGGAACATTCCTTTGACTTAACTATTTGGGAGAGGTATGATTCTTCATAGGGAATCAACAAACACAACATTGAAAGATTTTTCAAAAGAGATTAATGATCTTCCTTGCATTTTTATAAGAGCATGAGATGGTTTGGAATATGAAAACATATTTCCTTTTCCCGACATTTGATATGTGCTCAATATAACAAGATCCAATTCATTCCCCTTATAGTGTCGAATTCCACCAAGGGATGTATTATGAGATTTGATTGAAGAATCTCCCCACATACGCCAACCGGAGAAGAGTCAAACACTTCGGTTGCAATGATTACACCACTTGGTGTTTTTACAGATATCTCTACTTCAAGGTTCTGGGTCTTCGATTCTATAGTTCTTGAAAACTTGAAGGATATAAAGGAATGCGTAGAACCAAAATAAAATAATACATTTTCAATTCATGGGTGAATAAGAAGTTCACCTTGTATGACTTCATAATCATTTTCCACTTCCATAGTAGTGAGGGCATAAGCCTTCTCTTGTTCCATTGGATGTGGTGGCTGCTGACTCTAATTACCCTCGAGAGCTCGAGGTTTAGTGCATTGGTTTGCATAGTGCCCTTTCTCCCTACAGTTGTAGCAATAAACCATGAGTGGTTCTCTCCTTTTATCGTCTACATTCTCCTTCCATTTTGTGTCTTTTAGACACTCATGAGCATGCTGCCCTTCTTTCCCACACTTGAAGCACATCCCTGTCCCTTTGAGGAAGTTATCATGGTGAAACTTCCCAAATTTTTGGAATGTGGGTCATTGATTTTTCTTCACACTTTTGTCATTAGATCCTCCAGCTTGAAACTCCATCTTTCATTTCTTATCCCCATAGACATGGGACCATTCTCCAAACTCCATCTCCATATTGAGAGCACACCGAACCACTTCTTCATAACTACCGAATTCTAAAATTTCAACAGCCTTTTGAAGGTGTGGTTTTAATCCACTAAAGAATCTATAAATTTTTCTATCATTGTTGATAACCAAAACCGAAGTATGCCTTGAAAGCCCTGTGAAATTCACTTCATAGGTTGTGATAGATTCTCCTTATTTTTGCGTCTTCTCTATGAATTCCCTCTCTATCTTTATGCGAAGAGTTCTTAGGAAATACTTGTTAAGAAGAATTATCTTAAAGACCTCCCATTTCATCTCTTCAATTTCCTCCCTTGGCTTGGTGTTCTTAATCAAATCCAACCATTGATAATCTTCTCCATCTAGATGATAAATGGATAAGGTCACCTTCTCCGTCTCAGAATAATGAAGAACATGAAAAGGTCTTCCCCATGGAGTTGACCCACAGTTCTGCAACTAGTTGATCGGAAGATCCACAAAATGTTTCTGGTCGTTTCCACATAAAACATTCATTAGCCATTTTCTCCCTCTTGGGTGAAGGAGGATGTGCCCCAATATTATGGTTATTTTTTATAACCTGAGATAATTGGGTAAGCATCTCCATAATGTTTTGAACTCCACCTCCCAAGTCATTGGGGTTGTCGTTCGGGCAATCGTTGCATTGGCCCTCACAAGAGTTGTTGGCCTGATTTCTATCGGTTCCCACCATTTTCTAAAATAAAAAAGGTATTAACAAAACACAAGTAAAAGTGTCCTAAATACATAAATTATTCATTTTAACAATTTATACTAAAATCATAACATATGGTATCTAGATATAAATATTCTTGTGTGCATATTTTTACTTAGTCTCATGCTAGAGGTTTTCTCTAGGGTTCACTAATCCTAATTCCCAAATTAACTAAACGTTTTCTCTGATACCGACTATAGCATCCCGAGATTTTCTTACATTACTATTAGATCATTTTAAATATAAACAAAATAATAGCATTACACATAGAGGATCCAAATGTTTAGTTTCTTGGAAAAACTAGGACCATACATAAAAATTACAACATAAAGCATAAACATTTATTAATTTATTCTTCTCTAGATTCTAATTGGAACTTTTCCTATCCTTAGTACATGTAGCCACCTGGGGATATAAATCAAAAGGGGTGAGCTAGAATCCCAATAAGAGGATAGATAAGAACAATATAGCATGGTGTGAGCATAATCATAACATGGGAAAAAGATCATGAACATGAGAGGAAGCATAAATATAAGACTTGAAATGAGGGAATGCATAAAAATGAAACATCATGACTTAGTGTTTAACTACCGCACATACATGTAAACCAAGCTAGAATATTTTTCAGACATCATTTCACATTTACTCAGGATATTCTTCTCTATACCTAATGCATTGGAGCACTATATAATTTCGGGCGCACCTGTCACATCATAACATTATCATCATCATGCTTTCCACATAGAACACATATCAAAAATGTACATAACTAACCCATATAATGGAATGGGTTTCATATCATAATAGCACATTCATAATCTTTGGTTACCCAATACAAAGAGGGAATAACATACATGTTACAAGAACCGTCCACTTTGAGTGAGAAGTAAAAGGGGTGTTCTTAAAAGAGGAGTTCTTTTGGAAAACATTTTGTTTGACATAAAAACCAGTGAAAATTATGTATATCCCATAAAAGGAAAGAAAATTATGAACAAATGATATTTAAGGATTAAGCATATCAAAAATGGAGTGAAAGTGGGAGAACCCAAAGGAAGAAAATTGGGTTTGAGATTTCCACTTACCATGTACCTGAATGCTTACTTCTCTTTAATGTCTTGTATAATGACATAATATTAATTAATTAGAAATCCTGAACCTTTTGTACATTAATATGGTTCATTTTTTGTTTCATTATGTTTTTTATGTTCCTTTGGATGAGTTATAGAGTTTAAAACTGTATTTGGGAATGTTTTTTTTATGGTTTTCGTGAGTGGTTCACATGTATTCTTAAATTGACATTTGGGTAGATCATGGGTAAACATCTTGAACTGATATTACAAGTTATTAATGATCTTACATGAGTTTGGATGATCATGTAATGAATTATATTATATCCATGTGGATGAATCATTAAATTAAATTTGTTTGGGTTAATTTGGGCGGTTATTTGGATAACAACAAAACTGTTTTAATTTATCACAAAGCAATATGGCCATAAGTTAGTTACAGAACATTAAATAGGAGATAATACATATAAAATGTTCTAGTTTGACCATAAAAAATTGTTTAATGACCAGATCTGAATGTATAAATGGATTAAGAAAGCCTTTTGTTCTTGATGGTGAAAAATTAACACCTCACGAACAACA
The DNA here is from genome assembly GCA_963277665.1 of Viscum album. Lineage (NCBI taxonomy): Eukaryota > Viridiplantae > Streptophyta > Magnoliopsida > Santalales > Viscaceae > Viscum > Viscum album. The sequence continues at coordinate 1,724,390,429 of OY728119.1, read as the reverse complement.
TTCTCTTTAATAAAATAAAAGGTAGAGGGAAAGGGGGTTGGATGATATAATATCCTATTAGAATCATAAAATTATAGTATATTTATAATACTAGAGTTACAATAAAATTTTGACGATGATAGGCTGGGATAGATCAATAAATGAACATGAACTTTAAAGGAAATTAAGGGAGATGAGGGAGAGAAATTACCACTTGAATCCTCCTCTTGAGATCCTCCTTAAGAGCCTACGCATGGTATTTTGATGAAACCAGAAGCTCATGGACGTGGGGTAGGGGATAAGGAAGGTTTTTGGGTAGATTTTAGAGAAGACTTCGAGCTTGAGAGGTGTGAGGAAATGAAGGAGTGAAGGGTGGTATTTATAGTGGAGGAGAGAGGGATTTCCTTAATATAAAATTCATTAGGGTATTAATTTCAACTAAGACAAGGAATAGTGAGTCTTGGATGACCAATAATAGTAATTTTATCATGAGATCCCAAACCAAGTGGGATTACATCAGCATAACATCACACATGACGCTATGAATAGCTTATTTAGCTTATTTTTGTAAATTACGGTATTTCACTATTCATCAAATATTCAAGTATCTCAGAAAAATCCCAAAAATAATCCCCAGAATTTTTTCAATTTTTGGAAACAAAAAATGAAGTCCATTTTTCAAAAATAATTTTTTATATATTACTAATTTAATATTTAATTAAAATCCTATTTTACAAAAAAACAGTTTTTAAAAATAAAATAGATTTTATAGTGCTTTCAAAAATTACGTAGGGTTTTATATAATTATCTAAAAACTATAATACTTTGATTCAATAATTTTTTAGTATATTTTAAGAAAATACATTTTCTTTTAAATTAATTAATTAATTATAATTATTTATTTATGACTTACAAAATACAAAAACGTTTACTAAGGTCAAATTGTCAATTTCTAAGATGTTTAAATTTTATTTAATTGTTCACAGGTTAGGTTACTCTTATGTGGATTATTTACTACTCATAAGGGTAATATTACTATTCTTAAGGGTATTTTACTATTCATAAGGGTAGGTTACTATTCACCAAAAATTATTCTTGTTTTATTAGACTCCAAAAATCATCTTGAACATAACTGTGTCTGTCAGATTTTCAAAATTCCCAACACAGATGTAAAAATATTATGCTTAAAGGTAACTTATCACATATTAGTTCATTATGTTTTGTTTTCATGTGATTTTATGACATAAATATAAGAAGGTGGTTTCTATTTAAAAACTCTGGGTCATTACAAATATTCCACATAAAGAGTCAGAAATAGAAATAAAAAAGGAAATTTGAAATAATATAAAGCATGGTTTTCAAATAAATGGATCATTAGTGGTAATTGAAAAAAATGATATGGAATGAAGATCCATTTACGGGATAACATAAATTGTTAAAATTTGTATTGAATATATTAATATAGAATAATATTTTTACTTCAAAATCCTTTTACTAAATTTTAGGGTTATGTTTTTTATCTAGACTATGAACAAAAGGGAATATACATACATGACAAATAAAAATTAATCCTTTAATAATTTTCACCATAATCTCATCTACTTCTAGAAATAATGTGAACTCATGAATAATTTTTCAAGTTAGAACCACTAAAATAATCTTATAATATACCGTGTAATCCACATACGAAGAAAATAAAATTCCTTCTATATCTAAATATATTCCAAAACAGAAATGGATACCACATGTTAAGATAACATATAAAGTGTGTAAACCTTCATATTAATATCCAAATCCAATTTTCAATATAAATCGTTCCACAAATAAGTAACCCGACTTCCAAAAAAATCCCAACATAAAAAATTTATTATTTCCTCACAAAAAATATTTCATATTATATCACGTGATATACCTAAGGGTTTCATATACCTAAATCCTAATAATTATTTCCCAATATATTAATAATCAACATAAATACTAAAAACTAATAATGATAGGATCCTAAGATATGTTTCCCAAAAAAATACATAATATTTATCTATGAAAATGAATATTGAAAAAAATCACACTAACAATTAAAAAATATTAGTCATTGGTTGTTACTACATGCAGTATCCCAAACTCTATGGAGGTACGATCTCATTTAATTTTTAAATTTTTCCTATTATATGGACTAATTAAATCTCTCTCTAGATCGTGAGGATCGTTGGAGATGTTCATGGGGTTTGAGACATGAAATGAAGGGAAAATTTTCCCACATGTGGAATACATGCAATTTGGGAATATTTATGTAAATCGTTTGAGGGTTAGTCCAAACCATTCAACCATAGAAAGATCCATTTCCCACATTTCGAACACAATAACTCAAACATTGTGGACTACCTCTGAAAACCATCTGACCATGTGGGATTCCCACATGACCGTTTGACATGGATTCTCATGGGAATAGGTGGGCACAAATTTGGTTCATGGTTTTCAATCTATGCGGTCAAACAATTTTTTCCATTAAAAAGTTATAAATTTCCTTTTTCCCCAGATGAATTTTATATTCCCTCATTATTTATCCCACATTGCTTCACCTCTCAATCCTATGGATGAACCAAATCAACACAATATTCTTAAGGGTTGTTATCCTTTGATTCATTGTAATTTAGAGCATCTTTAAATATGGATTAATTATTTATGTATTTATAATGATCCCCTTTATTCTATTTTTCATATTAGGGTTTATAGTTTCTATCATCTCCATATGAATCCCTAAAAATATCTTTTCATGGTGGAAAATTTGTTTGGGATTCAAAGGGTGTTTGAATCCAAATCAAATTTTATAATTAGATGTGTGTTCATCATCATATTTGGGTAGGTGGTCTACAAGTTATATTACATATTCGTTGAGTTTATTTGTGCAATTATGGTTGAGTTCTTGGCAATTTCATTTTGTTCTTATGGATAATTTGGTGATATTTATTAATATGGGTGTTTAAATGATGAATTGAAACCCCTCACAATCATCTAAGTCTATATAGAGGATGATTATAACTATTTCGGGCCTCCCAGGCGGTGCACCGACATTCCATAACCTAGAAAATGATATAGTTATGTTTATAGTTGAAGTGTGATAATATATAGATCATGATTAACATGTTTAAATGTTTGGTATTTTTGAAAATAGAATATTTATAGTTGTTCTTTGGGATTCATAATGGCATAATGGATTCTTTGGAACGGTCATGAAAATGGGTTAATTGGAATAATTGTGGATGGGTCAAATGGCTTACGAAACATGATGAAATGAGTAAGGGGGTTAGTGCATATGAAATGATGTACATGATAAAATGGAAATGGATTTTGTATTGATGAATAAGTTCAATTAAATTTCATAATATAATTTATTAATATGTTTAATGGGTTAATAAAAAATGAATTATTGAATATTCTAATTGGGTTGGGGCATGAAAATTAAAATTGGTCCAAATAGGATATTTAATGTAAATTGTAATTTTATAAATTGGTTATGGAATAATATTAATTACCTTGTTTATTTTTTTAGTTTTATTTCTATATATATTATTTTATTATGGTTTGTGATATGTTATTTTTGTGTTGATTGAATAAATAAGCATGTTCCATGGCATGGTAGTATGGGGTATTGACTTGAGGTTCTACACTGATGGGTCGAGATAGAATGAAGACCTAAAATCCAACCATTAATTAGGGGGTTACAAAAGTGGAGGGAACTCCAATCCCAAAATGGTTTTATTTGATGAGGCCAACTGGACTAAGGGGCCAAGATGACTGTGATGTTTTTGTTTAGATGTGTTTTCTCATAGTGAGATAGGGACTTAAAATTTCCCTTTTAAATAGTTTTTGTTTGTTTAAAACAGTGTGTAAAAGATATAAATTCCCAACCAAAGGACCACAAGATGGAAATGAACTATGAAATGAAGATCCATTAGACAATTAAAATGCTAATGATGATAAAAATGTCTAATGTGGATATATTTAACTAATGGAACCTTATTTTTCTTTTTCTTTCCTGGTTATTTTTTAATCCTTGTGTATACTATCTATTAGACAAGTTATTTTTTAGACACCATTGGAGGTGGTCAACTGATTTTAACCCTCACAATATTCGGGCACCATTGGGTTTGAGAGATTATTTCATACTTGTAGGTAAGGGTATGAGAAGATGTCATATGTTTAGGAGATGTGTCGGACATGGGGTGTAAAGGGATGAGGTTTCAGACAAGAAGTTATTAATTTTTTCAGTATTCATATGGTTTCCTTTATTTTGGTATGATATTCCCTTTTCGAATTGTTATCATTTGATGGCATATTTATTGTTATACTATGGTTTGTATCCTTTTTTGGGAGATGGATAATTATACATTTTCATTAGTTATTTCATAATTTTTCATAATTTCATTTTTAATCCATCATACTCTATAATGGATGGTATAGTCTCCCATCCTGAATTATTAGACCCTTGCTTCTAGTTGGTAACCTCTAGTTTATGGGGAGTCAAACTTATGGTCATGTGGTGTCCCATCTCTAGGAACTAGTTTAGTGTCTCCAGGAAGGGGATGGAAAAAAGTAGTATAAGAGGGATTATTTTCTCTTTTGTTTTTCGGGGTAGTAGGTGGTAGATTATTATGTGTCCATTCTTGGAAACGATCTTATTATTCAGAGTAGCTAACCCATGCATGGGGGAAAACCCCTGGTGTTGTTGATGAGAATTATTATTCTTTAGGTATTGTTATATTTGAAGATATATCACCATTAGGTGATTTACAGGTTGTGTGATGTGATATATTTATGTTTTTGTTTTGTGGATAGAATGGAAATAGGTTTTACATTCACACATCATTTTAGGAACCAAGGGATATAGGTGATATGCATAATGATAGGAACATAGGGGATTGTTGTGTGGGGGATGAAGCGTATAATGAATTTTAATTTCATTAATATTAGAGTAACATTGTGTCTACTAAATATAATGGAAATGTATAAATATAAAGAATGTAAATGAATGGGTGATGATTTTTTTTTATAAAAGCATTATAAATGGGATAAACTTTTTGGTTGTGAAAAATTGTTAATATTTAATTGAGTGTAAAAGTGAATGATTCACATCATAGTGGTAAATTGGTTGAAAAATTACACTTTTAAAGGCTCTTAATTAGTAAAAATATTGGTTATCATAAGTCATAAAATGGAAAAAATACTAATGGACATGGATTTCATTGCTGAAGTGGGAATGTTTGAAAAATTTTGTGTCTAATGAAATATTTGTATCTATGCTTGTTTTTATAAACCATGTTTACCATGACCTAAGATAAGAGTGGTTTATAGTAGTTCTAGAGATGCTATCACATTTTTTAGGATAGTTTATGTGGATTAGGATGAGTATAAAATGTAGTGTACAATACATTATGGTCGACATAGATTAGAAATACCTTGAGTTTTTTGTTGATGAAAATGTTTTGAAAAACGAATCTGAATAAGTATGGATTTTGGGAATGTTTAGTAAACAGAGTATTTTAATGTGTAATCCTCTATGTTTTTAAAATATTTATGTTAATTGTGAATGAATGTGTAATGATGGAACTTTCAATAATAAAGATATTTAGTATTTATTGTTTTTCATACCTAACCATTTGGTAGGGTTGTGACCTCGAGGTATTGAGATGTATTTTGATAATATGAAGGTGATAACCCTTATGGGTTTAATTTTTGTCGGTTGAACATTGGAAATAAGAATGAGTCATTGTTTTTTGATTCATTGGTTGGGGGTATTTATTTATTGTTATGGAAACCCATGTGAGTTCAGACCATGACACATATGTTTGAGACACTAGCGTGGCGTTTTGGATCGTGGTGTTGATATATGTGTGTGAGTATGTTTAGTGTACACTACCACGACAGATAGGGGATGGTGACTTGTTCCCATTACCATATTTTGAATGATGGTATCGTTCGTAACTCATGATCGACCTATGAGTATGGTCGACCATTTTTTCAATGATCTTGGGTGGCTGAGGAATAGATAGATGTTTTGGATTCAGACATGTCAATATTTGTGTATAGGGATAAGTGGAAAGGGTAATGGTTTTTGGTGATTTTACTCAAGCTGGGATGATGAGTTGAGAATCAGAAGAAGAATAATGCTAACCTAATGGGATGTTATCCGACTGTTGAAGGTACATTGGAATGTGAAGCATGGGAGATGCTTTAGAGAATGGATCGATACATGATAAATACCATCAACTTTTGGTAAATGGAATGGTTTTCTCCTTGATCTTTTAGATGGTAAACTAAGGTTTTTTGGTTGGTTTATGTTTACTTTCAATTTATTGTATTATTTTGAGGTCTGACCATTCTATTTTGATAATTATTTCTGTAAGTATAGATGTTGATTTCTAGTGGATGAGACAATGGTGATAGGGGCATGGTTAGATGAATCATTAAGAATGTTTTGTCTGATGTGAGGAGTTTCATTTGGGTATGCTTGGTCATATGAATGGTCTAATGGTTGGGTGAAATGTTTAGTATTCCTTGAGGATGATAGGGCTAACAGACCAAGTGGAATGGATTGGTGAGTAAGTAGGTGTTGGTATAGGATATGGGGATGGTTCTATTGATAAATCACAAGTCATTTTATATGTTTTCTCATAGAGAAGTGTGAGTCCTTGAGTGACCTAGTGAGTTCCAAAAGTGGGCATGAACTGGTTTGGTATGCATCCTTTTAGGATGGGAGAATTATTGAATTTTCATAAGTTCCTATAGAACTCTGTAGAACCAATATGAGAAGAATAGATATGAAAGTGACCGTTTGTTTTGGATTATGTGAAAAAACATTATGTTTCAGTTCTTAATCACCAGTTTCATTCATTAAGGACTCTGGGGGTTTGGTGGTAATAGTGGAAAAGAAAAAATTAGGTCATGACTACTTGTGGATGGTCATGGAGTACTGGTGATTCTTGGTTGGAAATCATGCCTGAATGGAGGTGGCTAAGTGCTAATAAGTTGTGTGCGGTAATATAAGCCTAAAACTCTTGGATGGTCATGTTGTCTCATAGAGGGTGGTAAAAGCAGTGCTGGATATGTTTTTTAGTGTTGTTTGACAATATCTTAGAATACATTTATCCAGGTATGATCATGATCAAATCAGGACATTGTCTTGGGTACACTATTGATGTTATGGATTTATAACAAGTGACTTGAATGTGTTTTCGTTGGATGTGAGTCATTATGGTTTTTGTGATCATGGATAGGTATATTTTGATATAGATGGTGGCATGTACATCGTTGATAGTTTATAGGTGAGGTCCCTAGGATGGACTAGGTGTCGATGAGTACCATGGGTACCATTCATCGAATTTAGGGATGACTATTTGATTATGTTTGTTTTATTGATCTATTAAAATATTGATGAACACATGCAAGTTTTTGGTTCCAGCATATGATACAAGCATGAACTAGGGTGGTTTTAAATTTAATTAGTAACGAAATGGTAATGACACTTTTATAGTGGGGAGTGATAAGTCATTCCGGAATGTGAAGAGTAGAGCATAGAGTTGGTGTTGTGGAATCCAGATGACAATGTGTAATATCGAAGGTGAACATTTGGCTCCTTGGAAGAGGGACGTCTGGGCCATGGATGTGATTTTTGGTTGATCCAAGAGGTATACTTGGGATCTGTGAAGTTCTCAGAAAAGTTTTAAATTCGTATTTAGAATCATTTATGGCATTGTAATGGATGTTAGGATTAAAGCCACAATTTATAGCTTGGTAATGGAGGTTAGGGATAAAACATCAATGAAGATCGATCATGAACTCTTGTAGTTTTGATTGGCTTCCCAAGGAGGGTTATTAGGAGTTAATTCACATTAGTCAAGTGAGTTAATGACATTCCAATCATGAAGCTAGGCATTTCTATGATGAGTCAGTCGGAGACAACTCGACTCAATTGGGAAAAAGGGATATGGGTGGTGAGTTTTAAACTGCCTTTATTAAATATTTTGGAGTGGGAAGTACATCCTAAATTTTGAAATGGGTTTTGAGTGAGAACCAAGTCATATTTATACAATTTATGAATGATCAATTTGTTTTTATTGGGAATGTTTGTGGATATGCTCGCATGTGGTGATAGTTTGGAGGGTAGTAGATTCCATGATTGGGGGTTCTTCTATGAGTCTAGAAATGTCCTCGGTGGGTGCATTTGATGGTAGAGATATACATATTGTAATTAATTTTATTGGGAATGTGAAAGAAAGGGGTCACATGACAACAGTGGAAGATGAATGTTTTGGGAAAATCTAACTAGGGCTGGTCCAACGTGATATGGTAAAGGAATGGATTTGGTATGTTGAGACCCACCTCTATTTTAGTGTTTTATGTGGAAAGGTATTTTAAAAAATGAAGGTGAACATGGGTGAAAACATTATCTTAGGTTGTGAATAGATAGTGTAGTGATTCCGACTTAGGTGGTTTCATTTGAAAGACATGATGCCGTTATCGGGTGATGTACTTATGGATATTTGGGCATGTTGAGTTGGGAATTCCACAATTTTGTTATGAATGTTATTTCATGATTCTAGTGGTATTTCTTCAATAGTGGGGGTTCTAATCACCATACATTGGTGGTAGAAAAAAACAAAAGTCATGTGGTTGGTTTATGTTGATATTGTTGTTTTGGGTTAGGTATACTTGAGTGGTTACCATTCGGGTGAGTTGGCAATGATAACGTGTGTTGGATCATGTGTGATCAGTTTAGTGCCTCAAGTTTTTTTGTAATGTTTTTGATGTAGGATTATAGAATCAGAACATTGGGACTCGACTGGTGGATCAATGATGTTGAATATCATGGTTGAAAATAACGTGTGCTCCCTTGGGTGATTCAATGTTTTAGTCTCTCTTGGAGTTTTTACAATATTGTAAAATTGTCCCATGTTATTTGGATCATGAGTTGAAAAGAGGATCAAACCTATAGGGTCCGGATTAGATCATTAATGACTGTCTGATTTTGTTTGTGAATTTTTTTTTTTTTTGATTTAGGTAGTGTTGTAAAGGATATCATAATGTTTTCTAGGGGTTGATATTGTGTTTAAATTTTATACATCATTGATAATTACTGAGTTCATATGGTTAGTCATTGTGGGAATGTCTTGTGGGGTAAGACCATGCCTTTGATTCATTTTTTTAGAATTGCGGTAATTTTGGGTGCCAAACATTGGAAATAGAAATACATATGTAGACCTTCTGTCCTGAATCATTACTATAGATGATCATTGATTCTGGAAAGTGTGGTACGAGGAAGAGTCGTTATAAGGTTGGGAGTTGTAAGATCATAAAATTTTTGGATAAAAATTTTCATTTAAATTTAATTTTTAAACCTATTATTGTAACACCCCAAGCTTCTACGGTACGTTTCCCTTTGAATAATGCGATAGCGTGTGTTGTACGCAACCTCGAGTTCTAACACACACCACAACTAATTAAACTAGCCGTTGTGAATAGTAATACCTAATTTTTGAAATCATATATATTCTATATTTCAAAATGGGCTTCATTTTTGGATTCGGAATATCAAAATTAGCCTAGGGTGAAATTTTGGTACATTTCGGATAACTTTCATATTTTGATGAATAGTGAAAATTTCTAAATTTTAATTAAAAACAACTTTTTTAATCAAAATAATTAATAGTGATAAATTATGAATTTAAGTGGTTTTAAAGTATATTTAGAATATATTTTTACCATTCAATTTAATGTTTATCATTGGACATAATTTTACAATTAAACCAAACATAAACAAGTGTCAATCTTTTGATAGTTATTATCTCTTAAAAACACGCTTTTTGTTTTAACAGCGGGAATTAATTTTAAATTAATTTCTGCCACTTCTGTGTTTTGAATTTAGGAAAATGGATTCCATATTTGGAATCAGGATGTCCAAATTATGTAAATAGGTAACTTTTATTTTTAGACATTTTGAATAATTACTGCGGTAAATATTTTATTTACCATGGTTAAAGGGTAAATCCGGTAAATAAGGGTTAAAAAAATAATATTATAATAATACAAAATTACCCTAAAACGTGTCTTAACCCTATTGGTTGATACATGGTCGACCATGGGCATCTTTTTGTCAATTTTGGGACCCCATGGATCCACTTGTAAGTGATAATGACACTTTATTTTAATTAAGTTAAAATGAATACAAAAATGACACAAGCATATATCTTATAGAAGAACAATTTTTACATAGGGTTATACATGTTGGATTTTCGATTATAAATATTCATTAGAAAGATAAAAAGATTTCCTACATAATGATATTTTATTTATAATTTTTAGACAATAAATAAGTTATTTTATTTATGACACAATGATGATGCAGTAATTACTATAATAGTGAAAAATTAAAATAATTGATATTATAAATACCCAAATAAATATAATATGAAACTTTTAATGAATTAAACTAATTTTCTAGGCTAATATTATATATTAGGATTGATTTAATGGACTTTGTTCGAAGTAATCAATCTGTTATGAGTTTCACAAAAATCAACTATTGAATAGTGTCAAAATTGACATAAAAGAGTTCTTAAAACAAATATTATATTATTAATTGATATTAAATTCTTAAAAATCTAAGGTTCGGCCAAGAGACTTATATTATGATAGGTTAATCATTAATGGACCACTTGGGGGTCGCTTGGATGTATATAGTAAGTTTATTAACCATATTATATAAAAATACAAAGAGACATTGTAAAAGTGAAACTAATTAACTTAGAGTTAATACTTAAAGATAAGGTTAATATAAGTACCCAAACCTGTCTAAATTCTATTGGATGAGTTGTTTTCGACCTATCCCCACCTCATCCTTTGAATAGTCAACTTTGGAGCCTTTAGAAACCGAATATGAATTTATTATAAATTAATATTTCTAGCTTTTCCAAAGGTGCCCCTCACCCCTCTTATAAAAGGGCACTCCTCCTTCTCATTTCTTCACACCTCTAAAGCCTTTTGGTTCGGCCAAACTCTGCCCAAATACTCTCCCAACATCCCTCAATACAACCTAGGGGCCTTAGTTTGATCAGAAAGCCATCCTAAGGATCCCTTTTGATCAAATCAAAATGAAGAACCCGAAGAAGAGGTAATGATTTCACCACCCTTTTCTAAGTTCATTTCTTCTTCCACTTCTTCTTCCTTTGTTCTTACCATTCTGAAATAATAACTCCAGTATCTCACATATACTGTGATGTTATTATAAATATGGTACAATCATATTCAGTATTCTATCCACCCTTTGAATAACATGTCACCATACGTGCGTACGTACGGCTTACCGTCTCCACGTCGTGGTGTAATTGTTATTCAATATAATATTATTTGGATGGGTATAATAATGATGTGTAACTCATGTAAATAATAAATATAACATGTTAATGATTCTGTATATATGATATACCATCCATTTATATATTATTTTAATATCAAAAGAATGATATTGTCGCTCGTGCGTACGTACGGACTACCGTCTCCACGAACGCGATGAGATTCATTCTCCATCGTAACCATTAAAGCGTAATTATCATTTTATGATTTAAAAATGATGTTTAAGGACTTGATATCATTCTGGATATGAATAATATACAACCTATCCTTTACAAACATGTCTTACGTAACAAAACATATGAAAGAAAACAAGTAAGTTAACACCCGAAACAACGATAATACTAAGATATTATTATCAAATCAATATTAAAAGATCATATATGATATCATATTAATGTATATGATTCTTGTATAATTTAATAACAATTATTTCACCATTATACAGGAGGTTAACCTACCACAACCAAGGAAAAGTACAAGGTAAGGGTTATTTCACAATCTCTTCATTATCCGAGGTTGTATTATACGTAATAATCTACTGGGATCTCTTTATCATCCACATCCATGTTTCTTCGAAATGTATTTCAAAACATTTTTACTATTTACAAGAATATGGGTTAAAGTCATTTATACCCTTGTTTGACTTTTTATAAGAGGTTTATAAAGGAATCTTTCCGTCGTTTTCAAAACAAGGTCCTTTTTAACCTTTTCGACAGAATTGAGGTAAGAATGTTTTTTTTAACTTATACGGCGGGTGCGGTTATTTTCCGCCGTTATAAAATCGTCGAAGCTTCCCATACAAGCTTATAAGAATATTTTCAAAGAAAATGTTTTATTTTATATGGATCTTAAATGATTTCAAAATAAAAGGAGATATTTCTTTTAAAAGAATTTTGATTTCATCTATGTCAACATCCTTTGATGGATTTTAAGATTATTTGAAGTTGATTTATTATGATACAAAACTTCTATATTGTATTGAAGGTTTTGTGATATGTTTGACTGTGGATGTGCTATTTTTATACCATTCATAGTTTATTGTGAAAGTATTGACATTTCGTATGCTAGTTTTAATACGAATGTTTATGTTATGTTTAAACCTTTTCATATGGGAATGCATTGGACTTAATAAGTGACGGGTGGAGCCCGCTATAGCTCCTCGATGCATCGGTAGGTCTCATGAGACAAACTAGTGTCTTGGCACAAGGCCTTGACAAAATCTTATTTGTAGCCTTGGCACGAGGCCTTGGCTATGTGGTTATGATAGTCTGGCATTATGCATTCCAACATTATGAAAGTGGTTATTGATTTTTGCATGTGATTATTCGATTAGTAGAATATCCATGTGAATAAGTAAATGGCATTATTTCATTTTACTTTTGCCATACCATGTTGAAGTTCAATTTTAAAAGGCTTTTGTTTTAGTAATGCATTGCCTTAAATGTTTATTCTTATTTATGAAAGTTTCCGCTATATTGTTATCCTTACTGGGCATTTGAGCTCACCCCTTTTCTATGTTTTATTTTTCCCCAGGATGTGAAGAGGTAAATTATGAATGACCTGCAGGGATATTATGAGGGGATAGTAGTGTGGATTATGGAGACATTATGTTGTTGTAGTAGTTTTTCATTTTATGATGTAATGTAAAACTTATGAATATATCTAGTGTTTCCAAGGCTACTAAACCAATCGGTCTTTCGAGATTTGATCTTTCTTGTGATCATGCCAATGTTATGTAATAATGCACCAACTCTAGGCAACTAGGGTCGGGGCGTTACAGTTGGTATCAGAGGAAGTTTAGTACAAACCTTGGAAGCTAGATTTAGATAAACTCTGATTAGAGCACGTAGACCTAAGATGAACTTTGAGGATTAGTATAGAAGAACTTCCTAGAATTTTGGTATTGTAGAGATTTTGTGAGTTTTTCGAGCAATACATCCCTGTCTGGATACGAGCAGGTAGAGGCGGCTCTGGCACAGATGTACCTAGGGGTAAAACCCGAAAACACCGCTTTGAGCTAGACTCGAACGGGAACTGGTGCACGACAACGGGCCTTGCTGCACTCTTGGTTACGACACTCCCGGGGGATATGCTTAGGATAACTCTCACTATCTTTACAAATCATTATGAAGGGTTTATGAGTATATACTTCCTCAAAGAAAACATTTTTATGATTATGGATTATATCCATAAATACTTCAATTTATGTTAAGTGTTTTATAAGTATGGGATTATGTATTTTGATGCATAAACTGATCTAGTTTATGCCATTTTTTTAGAAATGGCGCCTAGTGGAAGAAATGGAAACCGTATCAATGCACGCACTCCATGTAGGGATTGCCCTCCTGCTCAAGATAATTATAGTGGGGCTGGTGATGCAACTGGTGCTGATCAGCTAATCACCGTACTGGGACAACTTACTCAGGTTATGAATAATAACCTTACCCGTATGGAGCACCCTGATCCGCAGCGTGGAGGATCAATGTTAGATCGATTCATGAGACAACAACCACCAACGTTCAATGGGAGTACAAATCCCTTAGTAGCTGAGCAATGGATATTTTCCCTAGAGAAAATATTTCAGGCTTTGGGGAGTAGTGAAAGGGAAAAAGTTACCATGGCAGTTTACCGCCTCACTGGAGATGTTGATCAATGGTGGTCATTGATTCAAAACATGAAGGAAGATGATGAAGTATCAAACATGGAATGGAGGGAGTTCAAAGATCTGTTTTTAGAAAAATACTTTCCTCGCGACCATCGAGCAGATATGGAAAGGAAATTTCTGAGTCTGAGACAAAAGGAGGATGAGAATGTCACAAAGTATGAGGCTAACTTTACAAGGTTAGCGAGGTACGCTGGTGATTATATTCGCAACCCAAGAAGTAAGATTGATCGTTTCTTTGATGGGTTAAAACCATTTCTCCGTCGAGCATTAGTCTCACAATCCTTTTCATCGTACGAAGACATTGTCTCATGTGCTATCAAGACCGAAAAGGAATTCTCTAAGTCTTATGACTTTAAAGCAAAGCAAGAGAAGAAGAGACCTGCTGATCAATCTGGGAATGGAAATAAGGGGAAGAAGGGAAAGGTTGAATATCCATCTTGTGGTAAGTGCGGGAAGAAACACCCCGGTGCTTGCCTGAAGGGAATGGGAGTCTGTTACAAGTGTGGTGAAAAAGGCCACCAAGCTCATGATTGCAAGGGGAAGAAGGAAGCTACCAACGTTCAGTGCTACAATTGCAGGGAGATGGGGCATTATGCAAATGCATGTCCTAAGCGTCAGGAGAACTTACCTCAGAAAAGGCCAAGGGATCAAGGCCAGGCTTATGCTATCACTACTGCTGAGGTAGAAGCTCCGAAAGACGTGGTGGCAGGTAATTTAATGGTTTCCTCAAGTTTAGCAAATGCATTATTTGATTCTGGATCATCGCATTGTTTCATATCTTCCCAGTTTGCTAAGAAAATTAGATATTTCCAATTTGATTTAATAAGGGAGTTTTCAGTTAAAACTCCAAAGGGAAGTATCGTTGCAACAAAGTTTTGTGAATCAGTCCCCATTAGAGCACATAAATTTTCTTTATCTGCTGATTTCATCGTCATACCTATGATTGAGTTTGATATAATCCTCGGTATGGACTGGCTTTCGGACTATGATGCGAAGATTTATTGTAAGAAGAAAGAGGTTACGATTCTTGATGATAATGATAAGGAGCACCTTATTTTTAGAGCAGAATCGTCACCACCTAATTCTTATTTAGATCCACCCCCTGTAGCTCAACTTAATTCAATTATCGGGGAGGAAGAGAATGAAATAACTGTCGGTGAGGAAAGAAATGTTCAAATAGAGGATGTACCTATTGTGAAAGAGTTTGTAGATGTATTTCCGGAAGATTTACCTAGACATCCTCCAGAACGAGAAGTAGAGTTTTCCATTGATTTAATTCCTGGATCAAGGCCTATATCGAAGACCCCTTATAGAATGGCCATTGTAGAGCTAGTCGAACTAAAGAAACAACTAGAGGAATTGAGTAATAAGGGATTTATTCGCCCTAGTGTTTCTCCATGGGGAGCCCCTGTTCTTTTTGTTAAAAAGAAAGATGGATCTATGAGGTTATGTATCGACTACAGGGAGATCAATGCTATAACGATAAAGAACAAGTATCCCCTACCTCGTATTGATGATTTATTTGACCAACTGCATGGAGCTCAATACTTTTCAAAGATTGACCTTCGATCTGGATACCATCAGTTGTGTGTGAAGAAGGAAGACATTCCGAAGACAGCATTTCGAACCAGGTACGGGCATTACGAGTTTACTGTAATGCCGTTTGGATTGACTAATGCACCCTCTGTATTCATGGATCTGATGAATAGAGTTTTCAAGGAGTATCTCGATGAATTTGTGGTGGTATTTATTGATGATATCTTGGTATACTCCAAAACCTACAAAGATCATGAAAATCACTTGCGCATTATCTTGAAGACTCTGAGGAGGCATGAATTATATGGAAAGTTTAGCAAGTGTGAATTCTGGCTTCAGGAGATTTCTTTTCTTGGCCATATTGTCTCTAAAGATGGAATCTCTTTTGATCCTTCTAAGACCAAGGCAATCCAAGAATGGCCAGCACCTACGAATATAACTGAGGTACGTAGTTTTATTGGTTTGGCAGGTTATTATCGACGTTTCGTCCATAATTTTGCCCGATTGGCTAACCCATTAACGAAGCTCACACGTAAAGGGGTTAAATTTGTTTGGACAAAAGAGTGTGAAGAATGTTTCGAAGAACTGAAGAGAAGATTAGTCAATGCTCCTATATTGACTCTACCATCGGGGAATGATGGGTTCATTATTTATAGTGATGCATCAAAGAAAGGACTTGGATGTGTCCTTATGCAGAATGATAGAGTTATTGCCTATGCATCACGATAGTTGAAAATTCATGAACAAAACTATCCTACTCATGATCTCGAGTTAGCAGCAGTGATCTTTTCTTTGAAGATATGGAGGCACTACCTCTATGGTGAAAAATGTGAGATTTATACTGATCACAAGAGTTTGAAGTATATTTTCTCACAAAAAGAACTCAACATGAGGCAAAGGAGATGGCTTGAATTACTCAAGGATTATGATTGTACGATACACTACCACCCGGGGAAGGCAAACAAGGTGGCAGATGCTTTGAGCAGAAAAGACCATGGAGTTCTGAACATGATGAGAATTGAAAGGGATCCAATTTTCATGGATCTAGTGAAGATGGACATGGGAATAACCAGGGAAGGTGAAACATCAATGCTTTTTCAAATGGTTGCCAAACCATCTTTACTAGAAAGGATTAAGAGTTCTCAGACCGATGATGAAGAATTTCAGAAGAAGATTAAAGCTGTGAATGATGGGAGATTGAGAGACTTTGCGTATGAAGGTGGAATTTTGAAATTCGGGAAGATACTTTGTGTTCCCAATATACCTGATCTAAAAAGGGAATTGCTGGATGATGCTCATAGTTCCAATTTCTCTATACACCCTGGGAGCACCAAAATGTATAGAGATTTGAAGGAACATTTTTGGTGGGACAACATGAAGAGGGAGATTGCTGATTTTGTGTCAAGATGTATGGTTTGTCAACAAGTGAAAGCTGGAAGGCAACAGCCTGGAGGAGTCATGCAACCTCTTCCCATACCGGAGTGGAAATGGGACAATATTACGATGGACTTTGTCATGGGGCTACCAAAGACTCCTAGAAGGAACGATGCAATATGGGTTATTGTTGATCGTCTTACCAAGTCAGCACATTTTCTTGCTATAAGAGAAGATCTACCCCTGGAACGTCTAGTAA
This sequence comes from Viscum album, assembly GCA_963277665.1. Taxonomy (NCBI): domain Eukaryota; kingdom Viridiplantae; phylum Streptophyta; class Magnoliopsida; order Santalales; family Viscaceae; genus Viscum; species Viscum album. Next base: position 1,724,373,207 of record OY728119.1, on the reverse strand, counting down.
GACTATATATTAATGAAGTTGTGAGACTTCATGGAGTACCCCTATCGATTGTTTCTGATCGTGATCCCCGTTTTACTTCAAGATTTTGGAAAAGTCTTCAGAAATCCCTGGATACTGAACTTCATTTGAGCACTGCTTACCACCCTCAGACAGACGGACAATCAGAACGGACTATTCAGACCTTAGAAGACATGTTGAGATCTTTCTCACTTGATTTTCAGGGTATGTGGGATCAATATTTACCACTAGTAGAATTTTCCTATAACAATAGCTTCCATTCGAGTATACAGATGGCACCATATGAAGCGTTATACGGAAAGAGATGTCGTACACCAACCTGTTGGGATGACGTTGGTGAAAGAAAACTTGTAGGCCCAGAGCTGGTGGAGGAAACGGTGGAAAAGGTGAAAGTAATCCAAAATCACATTAAAGCAGCTCAAAGTAGGCAGAAGAGCTATGCCGATAATCGAAGGAAGGATTTGGAATTTCAAGTCGGTGATCATGTTTTCCTGAAGGTATCTCCATGGAAGGGAGTCATACGTTTTGGTAAGAAAGGTAAATTGAGTCCCAGGTACATCGGACCTTTCGAAATTCTAGAACGAATTGGGGCTGTAGCTTACCGATTGGCAATGCCGCCAAGTCTCTCCAAAGTTCACGATGTGTTCCACGTATCTCTGTTGAGAAAATACATGCCTGACCCAACGCATGTACTCACCTATGAGGAATTAGAACTGGAACCCGATCTTTCCTATTGTGAAGAGCCCGTCAGGATTCTTGATACAAGAGAACAAGTACTGAGAAACCGGACGACGCGTCTGGTAAAAGTTTTGTGGAGAAATCATAAGATGGAAGAGGCAACGTGGGAACCCGAGGAACTTATGATGAAGAACCACCCGAGTCTTTTTATGCAGTAATACCCTAGAAATTGCAAGGACGCAATTATTTGAAGGAGGGGAGAATGTAACACCCCAAGCTTCTACGGTACGTTTCCCTTTGAATAATGTGATAGCGTGTGTTGTACGCAACCTCGAGTTCTAACACACACCACAACTAATTAAACTAGCCGTTGTGAATAGTAATACCTAATTTTTGAAATCATATATATTCTATATTTCAAAATGGACTTCATTTTTGGATTCGGAATATCAAAATTAGCCTAGGGTGAAATTTTGGTACATTTCGGATAACTTTCATATTTTGATGAATAGTGAAAATTTCTAAATTTTAATTAAAAACAACTTTTTTAATCAAAATAATTAATAGTGATAAATTATGAATTTAAGTGGTTTTAAAGTATATTTAGAATATATTTTTACCATTCAATTTAATGTTTATCATTGGACATAATTTTACAATTAAACCAAACATAAACAAGTGTCAATCTTTTGATAGTTATTATCTCTTAAAAACACGCTTTTTGTTTTAACAGCGGGAATTAATTTTAAATTAATTTCTGCCACTTCTGTGTTTTGAATTTAGGAAAATGGATTCCATATTTGGAATCAGGATGTCCAAATTATGTAAATAGGTAACTTTTATTTTTAGACATTTTGAATAATTACTGCGGTAAATATTTTATTTACCATGGTTAAAGGGTAAATCCGGTAAATAAGGGTTTAAAAAATAATATTATAATAATACAAAATTACCCTAAAACGTGTCTTAACCCTATTGGTTGATACATGGTCGACCATGGGCATCTTTTTGTCAATTTTGGGACCCCATGGATCCACTTGTAAGTGATAATGACACTTTATTTTAATTAAGTTAAAATGAATACAAAAATGACACAAGCATATATCTTTTAGAAGAACAATTTTTACATAGGGTTATACATGTTGGATTTTCGATTATAAATATTCATTAGAAAGATAAAAAGATTTCCTACATAATGTTATTTTATTTATAATTTTTAGACAATAAATAAGTTATTTTATTTATGACACAATGATGATGCAGTAATTACTATAATAGTGAAAAATTAAAATAATTGATATTATAAATACCCAAATAAATATAATATGAAACTTTTAATGAATTAAACTAATTTTCTAGGCTAATATGATATATTAGGATTGATTTAATGGACTTTGTTTGAAGTAATAAATCTGTTATGAGTTTCACAAAAATCAACTATTGAATAGTGTCAAAATTGACATAAAAGAGTTCTTAAAACAAATATTATATTATTAATTGATATTAAATTCCTAAAAATCTAAGGTTCGGCCAAGAGACTTATATTATGATAGGTTAATCATTAATGGACCACTTGGGGGTCGCTTGGATGTATATAGTAAGTTTATTAACCATATTATATAAAAATACAAAGAGACATTGTAAAAGTGAAACTAATTAACTTAGAGTTAATACTTAAAGATAAGGTTAATATAAGTACCCAAACCTGTCTAAATTATATTGGATGAGTTGTTTTCGACCTATCCCCACCTCATCATTTGAATAGTCAACTTTGGAGCCTTTAGAAACCGAATATGAATTTATTATAAATTAATATTTCTAGCTTTTCCAAAGGTGCCCCTCACCCCTCTTATAAAAGGGCACTCCCCCTTCTCATTTCTTCACACCTCTAAAGCCTTTTGGTTCGGCCAAACTCTGCCCAAATACTCTCCCAACATCCCTCAATACAACCTAGAGGCCTTAGTTTGATCAGAAAGCCAACCTAAGGAGCCCTTTTGATCAAATCAAAAGGAAGAACCCGAAGAAGAGGTAATGATTTCACCACCCTTTTCTAAGTTCATTTCTTCTTCCACTTCTTCTTCCTTTGTTCTTACCATTCTGAAATAATAACTCCAGTATCTCACATATACTGTGATGTTATTATAAATATGGTACAATCATATTCAGTATTCTATCCACCCTTTGAATAACATGTCACCATACGTGCGTACGTACGGCTTACCGTCTCCACGTCGTGGTGTAATTGTTATTCAATATAATATTATTTGGATGGGTATAATAATGATGTGTAACTCATGTAAATAATAAATATAACATGTTAATGATTCTGTATATATGATATACCATCCATTTATATATTATTTTAATATCAAAAGAATGATATTGTCGCTCGTGCGTACGTACGGACTACCGTCTCCACGAACGCGATGAGATTCATTCTCCATCGTAACCATTAAAGCGTAATTATCATTTTATGATTTAAAAATGATGTTTAAGGACTTGATATCATTCTGGATATGAATAATATACAACCTATCCTTTACAAACATGTCTTACGTAACAAAACATATGAAAGAAAACAAGTAAGTTAACACCCGAAACAACGATAATACTAAGATATTATTATCAAATCAATATTAAAAGATCATATATGATATCATATTAATGTATATGATTCTTTTATAATTTAATAACAATTATTTCACCATTATACAGGAGGTTAACCTACCACAACCAAGGAAAAGTACAAGGTAAGGGTTATTTCACAATCTCTTCATTATCCGAGGTTGTATTATACGTAATAATCTACTGGGATCTCTTTATCATCCACATCCATGTTTCTTCGAAATGTATTTCAAAACATTTTTACTATTTACAAGAATATGGGTTAAAGTAATTTATACCCTTGTTTGACTTTTTATAAGAGGTTTATAAAGGAATCTTTCCGTCGTTTTCAAAACAAGGTCCTTTTTAACCTTTTCGACAGAATTGAGGTAAGAATGTTTTTTTTAACTTATACGGCGGGTGCGGTTATTTTCCGCCGTTATAAAATCGTCGAAGCTTCCCATACAAGCTTATAAGAATATTTTCAAAGAAAATGTTTTATTTTATATGGATCTTAAATGATTTCAAAATAAAAGGAGATATTTCTTTTAAAAGAATTTTGATTTCATCTATGTCAACATCCTTTGATGGATTTTAAGATTATTTGAAGTTGATTTATTATGATACAAAACTTCTATATTGTATTGAAGGTTTTGTGATATGTTTGACTGTGGATGTGATATTTTTATACCATTCATAGTTTATTGTGAAATTATTGACATTTCGTATGCTAGTTTGAATACGAATGTTTATGTTATGTTTAAACCTTTTCATATGGGAATGCATTGGACTTAATAAGTGACGGGTGGAGCCCGCTATAGCTCCTTGATGCATCGGTAGGTCTCATGAGACAAACTAGTGTCTTGGCACAAGGCCTTGACAAAATCTTATTTGTAGCCTTGGCACGAGGCCTTGGCTATGTGGTTATGATAGTCTGGCATTATGCATTCCAACATTATGAAAGTGGTTATTGATTTTTGCATGTGATTATTCGATTAGTAGAATATCCATGTGAATAAGTAAATGGCATTATTTCATTTTACTTTTGCCATACCATGTTGAAGTTCAATTTTAAAAGGCTTTTGTTTTAGTAATGCATTGCCTTAAATGTTTATTCTTATTTATGAAAGTTTCCGCTATATTGTTATCCTTACTGGGCATTTGAGCTCACCCCTTTTCTATGTTTTATTTTTCCCCAGGATGTGAAGAGGTAAATTATGAATGACCTGCAGGGATATTATGAGGGGATAGTAGTGTGGATTATGGAGACATTATGTTGTTGTAGTAGTTTTTCATATTATGATGTAATGTAAAACTTATGAATATATCTAGTGTTTCCAAGGCTACTAAACCAATCGGTCTTTCGAGATTTGATCTTTCTTGTGATCATGCCAATGTTATGTAATAATGCACCGACTCTAGGCAACTAGGGTCGGGGCGTTACAATTATGATGAATAATTAAATGTTTACTGGGACCATGAGAGGATTTAGGGGTGTTCAATGTGTTTTGGAGAAAAAATAATGAAAAAACCGTTCAACCGTTTTAAGGTTCGTGGTTCTGTAAACTATGCAAGTGGGATTCCAAAACATTCGAGAACACATAGATCCAATTCTCATGGTTGTAACATGGTTCTACAATCTTTGTAACCTACCTAAGAAAACCATGTGACCCTAGACAGAGGCGTTCCATAGGGATGGGACCCGGTATGACAAACCATTCGTAATTCCTTTGTAACAGTGTCACATGGATTACCTTGGGAAGAAGAAGGCACATTGTTGGCACCGAGTTTTTAAACTGTGCAGCCAAACCATGTGGCCCATTAAAATATATAAATTTTTAATCCCTACCACCCTTAGGATTTTATATTCCCACCCAATATTTTCCCAATTTCTACCCCTATTAACCATATTGATATACAAAATTGACCCATTCTTCCAAAGGGTTTCAATTCATGCGATTTTAGATCATCTTCAACTTCTGATTGGGGATCCGAGTTTGTCTAATGCATCCTTTGATTCTAGTTTACGGATTAGTGTTTTCATTTTCAATAATCTCCTTCGAAACCCACAAATCCAATTTTATTCGATGGAATATAATTTTGGTCATTAAAGGGTGATGGAATTTAGATCCAATTATATAATTAGTAGTGTTTTCATTTTCAATTTTAATGTTTGTTGTATAAAAATTATATTATATAGTCGTTATGTTTATTATTTAATGTTTGGTTGTGTACTAGGTTATTTTCTGTTGTGATTTTAGGTCCATTGGAGAGATTTGGTAAATTGGAAATATAAATTATTAATTTTACACTGTTTAATCCTATATGGATATATAGAGGACGTTTATAACGATATATATCCACCAATGGGGTGCACTGACATTCTAGAACATAGAAATTACTATAATTATGTGTGCAATTCATATATGATATTGTAGATCCCATGATTAACATGTTGATATCTTTGGATTAGTTAAAAATATAATATTGATATATGTGATTAGGTTTTGATAATTGTATAAGCGGTTGTTTGTAAATTTAATGAAAATTTGATAATTGGGCTAAATTGAAGTTGTGTAAATTTTCTTATGAAATATATCAAAAATCTGAAGTGGTTCAGTGGATTTGAAATTATGAACAAGGTAAAATGTTAATTCCATGTTTAATAATGAATATGATAAATCGTTTTTCATAATGAAATTTATCAATAAGTTATATGGGTTAATGGAAAGGGAATTATTTTTTTAGAAGGTTATGGAATGGAAATTAGAATGGGAAAAAATGTGATTTCTAATGTTAATGGAGAATTTATTAATGGATTATAGCATAAAATTAATTACCATATGGATTGTTATGGAGTGTGATTGTTATGTGTATTTTATGAGAATGGATTGCGATATGGTACATGTGTGGTGATTGGATAAATAAGTATGTGGGATTGTCTTGGTAGTGTGGGTATTGACTTGTGTTTCTACACCCATGGGTCGAGTTATAATGAGGCTACACACACCACAACATAATGCATGAGTTAGGGAATGGGGTGAAGCTCTATTCCCTTAATTGGTTCATTTGATAAAACCAATCGGGCCGAGGCTTCAAGGTGAGTGTGAAAATTTTGTTATGATGTGTTTACCCTAGTGTGATAGGGACATAAAATTTTTCTTATGAAATGGTGTGGATGGTTTAATCCCATGTGTATATGACATTAACCTTTAACCCATGAAACACATAGTGAAAATGAACTAAACAATGAAATGATATTAAATGATGAAAATATTAATTATGATAGAAATGGTTATTGTGGATACTGTTAACCAATGGAATGGAAGATGTTAATTTAATACCTTGTCATGTATTAACTCCTTGGATTAAATATCTATTAGAATCTATATTTTTTAGACACTGTTGGTGGTGACCTAGTGATTTTTACTCACACCCTGCTCAGGTGTCACTCGGTAGCCAAGAAGATTTAATTATTATATGTTAGAGCAAGGAAAATTCCCTAGGATGGGGAGTTGAGTCGGGCCTGGGATGTGCATAGACGAGGTTCTGACTATGGATTCCGGACTATATCATTGATTCAAATGGTTTTCATTATTATTTGTTTCCTGCTTTTTTGAAACTATTCGAATGACAGTCCATGTTTATTATTGGTTACTAGTTTGTGTGCATTTTTTCGAGATGTTTGACTATTAATTTTCATTAGCTATTTAAAAAATATTCCACCATTAAATTTGTTATTTATTGTCGTTGACTCTAGTAAATAGGGTATAGAATCCCCATGTGACTTCTTAGACCATCACTTCTTGTCTACAACCTCTATCATATGAGGAATCATGCTGGAGGTCATGTGGTGACCATGATTGGGACACTAGTTTAGTGGATCCAGGTTAGGGATGTTACAATACAACCTTGTATCCCTTAAGATTTTGGAAAGTGCACTAATTCTTGATAGATTCAATAGGTTATTTATTGGCTTTAGGTTTATCATTCATCTAAAACTATAGAAAAACTAAATTGATAATCAAATTTATAATTCACCATGATCCTATAAAATTATAAATAATATGGTAACCTTTATAAAAATACTAATAAACATCAAATCACCATTTTTAATGTCTATGTTTTTCAATCCAAATAATTCTTCTCCAAAAAATAAAAAATAAAATTGAGAATAATTACCCCTACTTCAAACATATAAAAAAGATTATCTTCCCCTCAATTGTTTTTTCATAAACTATAACATTAAAATTATATCAAATTTCTAGGTTATTATACACATTAAAAATATTCTTGTCTCTCTATAAATAAAACTACAATATAGTACCCCAAATATTGTACGTGATTCTTATTACAAAAATACATAAACTACATCAGAAATCTGATTCCCATGTTCCAACACCAAAACACTTAACTCAATCCCCCTTAATGGTTTTTATAAGATAGTTCCTTATATTTTAATCCATGGATTTGTGGATTGACTAATAAAATAACTATGTTATCCACATATATGACATTGAACAATGAATAGTGGAATATGATGAACATTATTTCTTCCTATGATGTTAAGTAAAAATATACCTTTTATTTGGAAAGTAGTTTCATTTTTCAATATTATTCAACACATAATGAATCATTATGCCACTTTATATAAATTTTCTTTGTTAATTTTCCCAAATTATTTACAACTAAGAAATTAAATCTCTTATTATATATCACTTTTAACTCTTGAACTTATATGATATTTCATACTTATCCTCTTAGATGTGTTTTGAAATTCACTCATGGTCTAATAATTAGTAATAATTGAAGATATATCACTTTCCATTATCAAATGATTTATATCTTATACTCACATCATGTTAGTAATCATATTGTGACAATGATTACATTTTCCTTCTCTATGGTTTTTTTAGGATTTCTCCTATTTCCATCTAGTAACATAAAATAGATTAGAAGAAGACGTTAATAAATTAACAAAAAGATAATGTTATAAGAAAAGAAGTAATAACATGTAATTAAAATGAATATCCCGATTTATGAGCCTTTAGGTATCATTCTTGATAGTCCAACATAATGAATCCTTTAATAAATATTTACCTAATAAATCATTTATGTCCTACATAATAGTATTGATGTGTTTTTGAATTTTCTATAATATATACCTCAATATTCCCAAACTAATGTGAAATAATTCTTATTTTAATGAACTAGGTGACCATTAATTATAGTTTAATTTTTCATTTTAAAATTATTACCCTTAAGTACAACATTTTTAGATCAACATTCTCTTGTAGTATCGAGACAAGGATGTAATTTCTTGGAAACCACTCTCCATATATATTTAAAAAATATAGGATATTTTATATAGTTAGTATTATTTATACGTACACCTTGGGTTCTAAATATTCTATAATATAAATAATACATAATAATTATTGTACAATCCTATTTTAAAAAATATCGAGGTTTATTCATTTTAAATATAAAATTACATATTTTTTATAATGAATTTCTGTTAAATACAAACCGAAGATCAAAAAGGCCTAGTTTATAAGGAGGACTAAGTACCTAAAACAAATTAAATAAAAAGAAGTATATAAAAATTCATAATCATCTTCTAAATTCATTGAAATCTTAAAACTCCATAGGATATCTTTTAAAATATATTAATTAAATGGGTGTGGAAAATTTTCTTGAAAGGACATTACATTATAAGAAAAAATAATATGTGAGTCAAAGGTATAGGATGATATCATAAAAGATAAGGCTCATGGGTAATCACATGGGAGGATAACAAGAAGATAATTGTATCTTATGTTCATGGAATCTTAGGAAATGTGGAATTAACACATAACATGACACAAAAATGAGTCAATTATAACATCCTAAATAATATAATATGGTGAAAAATGTTTCATAATTGATTAGGATTAATCCCAAATCCTATACATGACATCTCATGAGGCCAAAAAACAATACCTAATTTATTGGAGTGATATTTGGTTGAAACCATTATAACATATTATTAGTATATTTTCCATAAAAATTATAAAATTTACATTTCATTAAAATACAAATTTCCAATATAATTAAATGGTTTTTATAATTTAACCTTATATTAAAAATAATATAATTTCATAAAAGTGGGAATCACGAAATTATCATGAGAAATGTATTAGTCCAATAATGAAAAGAAGAATAATATAGTAATACCAATGAGAGTGTAACACCCCGAGATTTTATGAAAAATATTCTTTTTAATATCATTAATGTCTTGTGTTGTACGCTACACCAAAAGGATCTGGCACAACACGCATCCCTGACTTGCCTTGCATTACATGAAATCGCGACCTTCCTCGATAGTGTGTGTAGTACGCAATATCGAGTTTCACTAAACGAGATATTATTATAATATTATTATGAACTAGCCGTTATGAATAGTAATGCCCACTTTTTGCAATTTTATAAATTTTATCTTTCAATATGGACTTCATTTTTGGATTTGGAATATCGAAATTAGGTTTCGGTGAAATTTTGGTACTTTTCGGATAACTTTCATATTCTGATGAATAGTGAAAATTACTAAATTTTAATTAAAAAACAACTTTTATAATCGAAATAATTAATAGTGACAAATTATTAATTTGAGTGGTTTTAAAGTATATTTAGAATATATTTTTACAATTTAATACAATTTCGGTCATTGGATGTAATTTCACATTTATACCAAACATAAACAAGTGCCAATCTTTTGATAGTTATTATCTCTTAAAAACAAGCTATTTGTTTTGACGACGGGAATTAATTTTTAAATTAGTTAATGTAACTGATATGTTTTGAATTTGGTAAAATAAACATCATTTTTGAATTCATAATATCAAATATAGCTTAGGCCTAATTTTTGGGATTTTTTCTGAAAACTTTCGATTTTTGATTAATAGTGAAAACACTGGGTTACTATTTAAAATCCGAATTTTTATTTAAATAGTTATTTATTTTATTTAAATTTATTTTAGGTCAAAATTGATACATAATACCTATATAAGTTCAATGTAATTCATTGGGGTCATTTTTTAATAATTTTAGATATATAAAAATTTTATTAAACTTTTGACCGTCTTTTACCCACCTCCTAGGAGAATTTTCAAATTTACATAAAACATAATTTTACCGCTTTTGTGAATGGAATTTCCAAAATCCAAGAGACACAGTTGATTTTAGTATGTATGTTGTGGTTCAATGGGATGAAAATAATTTTTGGTGAATAGTAATTTTTAACTTTTATTTACCACGGTTAAAAGTAAATAGGATAATTAAGGGTAAAAATGATATTATTATTACCCTAACACATGTCCTAATTCTATTGGATAAGATTAATTAGACCAAAAACAACCTTAGGAATAAAATATGACCATTTAGGCCCACTTGAATTAGATTAGGACATTTATTATTTATTTATTTAAAGAAGGGTTAAAATAGTTAAAATCAAAGTTTAATAAGTACAACATTTTTAATATAGGGTTATACATAAGAAAACTTCTACAATAAATATTCATTAGAAATATAAAAAGATTTAGTACAAAATGATATTTTATTTTTAATTTTTAGACTTTAAATAATTTAATTTATTTATGACACAATGATGATGCAATAATTATCTTATTAATGAAATATTGACATAATTGATGTAATAAATACCAAAATAAATGTAATTTGAGACTTTTTATGAATTAAAATAATTTTCTATGTTAATATGACATTGTTGGGCAAAAATCCCTCAAGGTAACATTGCAGCATTTTTGGGTTGATTGTGTTTGTTGACAAAGCAGGTTTCCATGGAGAATTGTCGAGTTCCCGAGAAGTTGTTGACATTCCATGTTGACAAAGAACTTTGACAAAGGAAAGGACGATCTGGAGGCGGTACAAAAGAGCAGTACAAGGTGGCGCCGTTTTCCAGTGTTTGCCAATTTTTTGGGCCTGAAAATCGCCAATGGAAAATGGAGTGATATGTTGTTGTCAAAGGTTGAGGAGAGAGAAATGAAGAAGGTGTGCGGAAAAATCAAGCGTGGCGCGCAAAACTAGAGGGTTGCGCGAAATCTTGAAGTGTGGCCCGCAAAACAGCGGGTTGCGCGAAATTGTATTTCGCGCAAAAGATGTTTCAAGGCCGAAAGCTTGAAAATCGGTAAAGGCATGAGTCGCGCGAAATTTTGGAGGCGTGCGCGGAAAATTGAAGTGGCGCGCGAAATAGCGGATGAAGTATTTCGCGCAAGAGGTGTTACGAGGTCCGAAGCTCGTAAAATGGCAAAGGCATGAGGTGCGCGAAATTATGGAGCAGTGCGCGGAAAATGGTTGTGCGCGGAAGATTTGTATTTCGCGATCAACGCGGATTACGCGCTCAAGGAGGGTTTTTCGCGCGGGGTCGATTTTGCCTATAAATATGAAGTGACCCTCCTCCATTCGAGAGAGTTCAAGACATAGAAAATACCCGAGCTCTGGTGCGCGAAATTGAAGTTTGAAAGGGTGTTGCGCGTAAACTTAAAGTTTGCGCGTAAAGTCGGATTGCGCGAAAAGCAAAGGCTGCGCAGAAAGTTTGAGTTGGCGCGTAAAAGGAAGGTTGCGCGAAAAGTGGATTTCGCGCAAAGGCAGTGAATTGCGCGCAAGACAGTTTCCAGGCTGCGCGTAAAATTTGGAGGTTGCGCGAAAAAGGAATTTCGCGCAAAGCATAGAAATTGCGCGCAAGACACCGTAAGGGTTGCGCGTAAAAATTGAGGTTGCCCGGTACATCCGGTGCAAAGTGAGATTCATCTACGGGTGAAAGTTGAACTTCAAAAGAGCATCTACATACAGAGAAAGATGCATTCCTTCATGGAAATGAAGAGACCTACAGGTCTATAAACTGTGATTGGATTCCCTTCCAAGAGCAGTGAGCTTAGGAAGAGGAAGAAGGTGATCCTCTCCACCGGCAGTGAGCCAGAGAGAGAGAAACAGGGAGTGACCCTTGGGAAAGCAGTGAGCTGACCCTAAACATTGTATAGGCAGTGAGCCTGGGCATAGAAGTGATCTAGCCCGAACATTGTAATCCACAGCTAGTGAAGTTTAGTGGACTTGGTACGACCGGCAACCTGTCGGCGTATGCTCCTTGGACGTAGCCCTTAGCGGTGAACCAAGTAAAATTGTTGTGTCCTGTGCTTGCTTTACTTTTTGTTTATATTGTGCAGCAGGAAAGAGAGAGAAGAGTGTTTTGCTTAACAGCGAAACAAGATCAGAACGGGCTTTAATTTTGAGTTAGTCATACCCTGATTCACCCCCCCCTCTCAGGGTATTCAGCCTAGTGGACCTAACAAGTGGTATCAGAGGGAAAGGTTGAAAAGTTGTTCTTCTCTCAATGGAGGTAACCAATCATAAAGGGATTCCGATCTTCGACGGATATAATTTTCAGATATGGAAGAATCGGATGCAACACTATTTCCGATCCTTGGGAATGGATGTGTTTTCAGCAGCCATGCATGGTATCACAGCTGATATTAACAGTGGTGCTTTATCAGAAGCTGAGCATAGAGAGTTGGATGCTGATTCCAAAGCAATCAATGCCCTAGGGGGAGCCCTTTCCAATCCCATCTACACAAAAGTGATGTCATGCAAAACGTCACATTCCATGTGGGAAAAGCTTTTGAATATATATGAAGGGGACACAAAAGTCAGAGAGGCGAAGCTGCAGGTGTTGTGGAACAAATATGAAGATCTGAAAATGAACCCGAATGAGTCTGTTGATGCATTCTTTGACAGGGTAAACATTGTTGTGGAAGATATGCGAGGTCTTGGAGAAGTCATTGAAGACATAAAGATTGTAAAGCGCATCTTAAGGAAACTTCCACCTCGGTTCAATCCGAAAGTTTCAGTACTAGAAGATAAAGATCCAAAAGAGCTGACATTGGACAATTTGCACAGTACCTTGGTTGCATATGAAATGAGGAACGATGATAATGAGGCTGTGGAAAAGGGGAAGTCTAAAGAGGTGGCATTTAAGGCCATGAAGAAGCTCACCATTGAAGATTCTAATGAAGAAGAAGAGACAGATGAGGTGATGTCATTCCTTTCTTCGAATCTACAAAGAGGAAGAGGAAAGTTTAAAGGTAAACTTCCACTAGCATGCTTTAGATGTGGAAAGGTTGGTCATCTTGCGGCAAGATGCCCCAAGAAGTTTCAAGATGATGATGATGATGATGACGTTGAAATTCCCAAAAAGAAGGCTTCGGCTTTTGTGAAAGGGAAGAAACAATTCAAGAGAAATTTCTTCAAGAAAAAGAATCTTCTTTCACAAGAATTTGAAAGTTCAGATGAGTATGAGGATGAAGAAGTTGAGGAAATTGAAAATTGCAGAGATCGTGGGGTAAATGCCTTGGTGGAAATTGTTGGTAGTTCTCAAAAGGCAGAAGAAGCTGATGATAAAGAAGAAGAAGAAATTGAAGGGAGAATTGATATGGAAGCCGAATTGGAAGCAGCTCTTGAGGAGATAGACGTTTGGAGAGCCAAAACGAAGAAAGCCAATAAAGTGGTTCGTGATGCCAAACTCTATATGCAACAACAGGATGAAGAAAATTCTGAGCTGTTAGAAGAAATTGAAAGACTAAAATCCTCAACACCAGAGAGCTCAGAAAATATTGTTGAGTATAAGCTTAAAATTGAGGAACAAAAGAAGGAAATTGATTGTTTGACTAACACAGGAAAGGAGCAGGTTAGATGTATCAAAGAGCTTGAAGAAGAAGTGGTCAGTCTGCGACAAAAACTCAAGGATCAAGATAAGCTCTTGACCCCCAATGTGTTATCCGAAAAGCAGGCTATTCAGAAGACAGAGAAGATGAAAGCGGAGCCTAGAAGTTCAGCAGGAAAGAAACAGCAATTGAGCTCAGATGTTAAGGTTGATTCAGGGCTTGATAAGAAACAAAAATCAGTGGCAGTTAATGTCAGACCGCAAGCACCCGTTCCGAATTTGAAGGTTGATTTGGGCACAAAACAGAATCAGAATATTTATAGATCCCAAAGGGAAAATCGTAGTGCTGAAGTATCACGAAGGAATGTATCCTATATCAGGTGTTATTGCTGTGGGAAAATGGGACATTCACATTATGTGTGTTCCATAGCCAAGAGATATAGAAGGGAACAAGAACAGAGATGGCAGCCAAACAGAGAACGGTTTTCCAGAATATATTTTGAAGGTCACTGTTTTTGGTGCGGAGGATTTGGGCACATGGCTAGGTATTGTACTTCGACCATTCAGAGAAATGTGCCAAAGCAGAATCAAAACACTCGCAAGCAGCAGGTCAATAAACCAACAGGTGAGTTAAAAACGGAGAATAGATTTGCGGCTTTGCAAGATGAGGGTGGTCCGTCATACTCTGAGAAAGAACAGAAGCCTCAATCCATGCCGAGTGTGAAAGAAAAAGTATGGACCAAGAAGAAGAAAAATGAGAAGGCTGTGGTGGCGCAGATTGCCCTTAAAGCATCAGATCGATCTGGTGTTTGGATCCTTGATAGTGGTTGCACATCCCACATGACGGGTAACAAGGATCTTGTTACAGGCATCAAATATGACAAAGAAGGAGTTGTCAAATTTGGAAATGATGAAGGCCTGAAGATTGTTGGCTCAGGGAAAGCCAAGTTTGGGGGCAAAGAGATGAGACGCGCTGATGTCTTGGTAGTAGAGGGTCTCAGTCATAACCTACTCAGTGTCAGTCAACTATGTGACTCTGGGCACTCTATCCAATTTACCAAGAAGATGTGTGTTGTGAAAGGAAAAGATGGGGCAGCTGTTCTGCAGGGAAAAAGGTCAAAGGGAAATCTCTATCTTGTAGGTGGGGAAGAAGATATTTGTCTTTTATCCAGAGAGGAAGAAAACCAGCTGTGGCATAAGCGACTTGGTCATCTATGCCAACGATCTATGGAGGATCTTGTTAAATTTGATGCTGCTAGAGACCTTCCCAAACTGTCACGTGATCGCACTCATACGTGTGATGCTTGTCAACAAGGGAAAATCATCAGAAAGACATACAGGCCAAAGGAACAGAAATCAACTAGAGTGCTCGAATTGGTGCATGCTGATGTATGTGGACCTATCTCACCACGAGCTATAAATGGGCAAAGGTACTATGTTCTTTTTATTGATGACTATAGCAGAATGGCCTGGGTATTCATCATAACCCATAAGACTGAGGTGTTCAGTTGCATAAAGCAGTACAGGAGGGAATCAGAAAAGATGCTGGGGCAGAAAATTCTGAAGTTTCGTACTGATAACGGTACGGAATTTACAAACAGTCAGGTTGAAAACTATCTCGAGAAACATGGGATAAGGCATCAAGTTTCATCGGTAAGAACTCCCCAACAGAATGGAGTAGTTGAAAGGAGAAATCGGATCATCAACAATATGGCTAGAACAATGCTTATTGATAAGGACCTGCCAGAGAAATTTTGGAAGGAAGCAGTTTTGACATCGGTCTATGTTTCAAACAGGTCCCTGTTATGTCCGAAGCAAGGGAAGACTCCGTATGAACTGTGGTACGGAAAGAAGCCAACGTTGAAGTACTTTCGAATCTTTGGAAGTAAGTGTTTCATTCTCAACAAAGAACATCATAGGAAGTTTGAGGCACGAGGAGATGAAGGGATATTCCTTGGCTATTCCGGGAAAAGCAAAGCATATAAATGTTTCAATAAAAGGCTGGGAAAAATCATTGAAGGCAATGATGTCACTATAGTTGAAAATGAGCAGAATACTCAACGATCCAGTGAACAGTTCCTGGATGAAAGTGATGATGAGGTAAGCAACCCAGGGGGAGCAGAAGTGGCAGAAGCTGACTCAGAAGAAGATACTGATGATGAAGAGGAAAGTGTCAAGTCGGTGTCTGTGAGAAAGCCAAAGAGTCGAGCTGAAATTGATAGGCAGAATATCATTGGTGATCAAACAGCTCCAGTTCAGACTCGAAGAATGAAATCATCACAGCAAGCATCGTTTTTGTCTCAAGTAGAGCCGAAATGTTTTTCTGATGCAGCTGAAGATGAAAACTGGGTTCAGGCCATGAACGAAGAGCTTGATCAGATTGAGAAGAACCAGACATGGGAGATTGTTTCGAGGCCAGCAGACAAGAATGTCATTGGGACCAAATGGGTCTATCGCAACAAGATGAATGAAGATGGCACAGTGATTCGGAACAAAGCACGTCTAGTGTGCAAGGGGTACTCCCAAATCGAGGGAATTGATGTTGATGAGACATTTGCACCGGTTGCAAGGCTGGAGACAATAAGATTATTCCTAGCCATCGCAGTGCAAAGAAAGTTCAAAGTGTTCCAGATGGATGTCAAATCCGCATTCTTGAATGGGGTTCTGGAAGAGGAGGTGTATATTGAGCAGCCAGATGGTTTTCTCATTCATGAGGATGAGAACAAAGTTTGCAGGCTGAAGAAGGCATTGTATGGGCTGAAACAAGCACCAAGGGCATGGTACTCAAGGCTTGATCAGTACTTGAAGAAGCTTGGTTTTCAGCGTGGAGGAGTTGATTACAATCTCTATTTCAGCAATGACAGTAATCAAAGGATGATGGTGTTGGTTTATGTCGATGACATAATATTTGGTGGATCAGATGAAGCTCAGTGCAGACAGTTTTCTGAATTCATGAAAAATGAGTTTGAAATGTCAATGATTGGAGAGCTAACGTTTTTCCTTGGTCTACAGGTAACACAAGGAAGGAATGGAACATTCATTTCTCAATCTAAATATGCCAAGGAGGTCCTGAGAAGGTTTGGAATGGAAAATTCCAAGGAGATGAAGACTCCGGTGGCTACCCGGATGAAATTATCAAAAGATGAGGATGGCAAGGCAGTTAATATCACAGAATACAGGCAAATCATTGGAAGTCTGTTGTACTTAACCGCAACAAGGCCTGATATTGTTTTCGCCACATGCCAAGCAGCGAGATATCAGAGTAATCCCAAGGAAAGTCACATGCTCGCAGTGAAAAGAATACTTCGGTATATTAAGGGCACGGTGGACTTCGGCTTGACATACAATGACAAATCTCAGACAGAGTTATTGGGGTACACTGATGCAGACTGGGCCGGTTCAACAGATGATAGAAAATCAACATCTGGAGGTGCATTTTATCTTGGCGGACTATGTATTGCTTGGTTGAGCAAGAAGCAGGATTGCATTTCATTAAGCACCGCAGAAGCTGAGTATATTGCGGCCACTCAAGCATGCACACAGTTATTGTGGATGAAGCAGCAGCTTGAAGATATGGGAGTTGAAGTGAAGTCTCCGATCGGAATCCAGTGCGACAACTCAAGTGCTATAAATCTTAGCAAAAATCCCGTCCATCATTCAAGGACAAAGCACATTGAGATTAAGTATCACTTTATCAAGGAGAAGGTTGAGCAGAGGATCGTGAAGTTGGAGTATGTGCCTACAGAACTACAGGTTGCAGACATTCTAACAAAGGCCTTACCCAAGGAAGCTTTTGAGAGGCATCGACTGGCTCTGGGAGTTCAGTCGACTCCCTGCACTTGAAATAGTGGGGATATGGACCCCCACCGCCCCCCTCTCCCCGAGGTATGGTGTGTTTTTCCCTAATGCGCTGATATGTGTTCTCTATTATGTTACAGACTACAAAGGCATGACCTTTGGGTTCGTTGACAAAGGGGGAGAAAAGTGCTTGACAAGTACTTGACAAAGGGGGAGAAAAGTGTTAGTTCAAGGGAGAAAATAGTGCGGAGATTTGATAAATCATAATTGATACGGGGAGAAGCTGACAGGTGGAGCAGCCAGAAAGGGGGAGCAATGAGAAAGGGGGAGTGTTTTTAAATCTGACGATGCTAGACGTGATCGATCAAATCATAGAAATCACGACAGCTAATGATCGTGATAAAAGCAGAACAGTGGTGTTGGAATGGTGTGAGACGGTGTCCAGCTATCAACAATCGGTATCAACTTAAGAATTCACCAATTGGTATCAGTATGGTTCAACAACTGGTTTTATTTTAAGAACTGGTATCAGGGTGGAATCGACAACTGTGGTCTGACATGAAGTGATTCATTGATGAACTTTTCATACTACTCTTGTTTCTCACGCCGAGCATTGCTCATGTGGGCTTAGAGTACATGTTAAGTGAATCCTTGAACGCTATCATAGTCGCAAGAGGCGAATGGTGGTAGCAGCTGGAAGAAGACTCAGTGAGGTATCAAAGTGCAGAAAATATTTCTGAGCAGAGTTGTGAAGAGTTGTCAACAAACCCAAAGGGGGAGATTGTTGGGCAAAAATCCCTCAAGGTAACATTGCAGCATTTTTGGGTTGATTGTGTTTGTTGACAAAGCAGGTTTCCATGGAGAATTGTCGAGTTCCCGAGAAGTTGTTGACATTCCATGTTGACAAAGAACTTTGACAAAGGAAAGGACGATCTGGAGGCGGTACAAAAGAGCAGTACAAGGTGGCGCCGTTTTCCAGTGTTTGCCAATTTTTTGGGCCTGAAAATCGCCAATGGAAAATGGAGTGATATGTTGTTGTCAAAGGTTGAGGAGAGAGAAATGAAGAAGGTGTGCGGAAAAATCAAGCGTGGCGCGCAAAACTAGAGGGTTGCGCGAAATCTTGAAGTGTGGCGCGCAAAACAGCGGGTTGCGCGAAATTGTATTTCGCGCAAAAGATGTTTCAAGGCCGAAAGCTTGAAAATCGGTAAAGGCATGAGTCGCGCGAAATTTTGGAGGCGTGCGCGGAAAATTGAAGTGGCGCGCGAAATAGCGGATGAAGTATTTCGCGCAAGAGGTGTTACGAGGTCCGAAGCTCGTAAAATGGCAAAGGCATGAGGTGCGCGAAATTATGGAGCAGTGCGCGGAAAATGGTTGTGCGCGGAAGATTTGTATTTCGCGATCAACGCGGATTACGCGCTCAAGGAGGGTTTTTCGCGCGGGGTCGATTTTGCCTATAAATATGAAGTGACCCTCCTCCATTCGAGAGAGTTCAAGACATAGAAAATACCCGAGCTCTGGTGCGCGAAATTGAAGTTTGAAAGGGTGTTGCGCGTAAACTTAAAGTTTGCGCGTAAAGTCGGATTGCGCGAAAAGCAAAGGCTGCGCAGAAAGTTTGAGTTGGCGCGTAAAAGGAAGGTTGCGTGAAAAGTGGATTTCGCGCAAAGGCAGTGAATTGCGCGCAAGACAGTTTCCAGGCTGCGCGTAAAATTTGGAGGTTGCGCGAAAAAGGAATTTCGCGCAAAGCATAGAAATTGCGCGCAAGACACCGTAAGGGTTGCGCGTAAAAATTGAGGTTGCCCGGTACATCCGGTGCAAAGTGAGATTCATCTACGGGTGAAAGTTGAACTTCAAAAGAGCATCTACATACAGAGAAAGATGCATTCCTTCATGGAAATGAAGAGACCTACAGGTCTATAAACTGTGATTGGATTCCCTTCCAAGAGCAGTGAGCTTAGGAAGAGGAAGAAGGTGATCCTCTCCACCGGCAGTGAGCCAGAGAGAGAGAAACAGGGAGTGACCCTTGGGAAAGCAGTGAGCTGACCCTAAACATTGTATAGGCAGTGAGCCTGGGCATAGAAGTGATCTAGCCCGAACATTGTAATCCACAGCTAGTGAAGTTTAGTGGACTTGGTACGACCGGCAACCTGTCGGCGTATGCTCCTTGGACGTAGCCCTTAGCGGTGAACCAAGTAAAATTGTTGTGTCCTGTGCTTGCTTTACTTTTTGTTTATATTGTGCAGCAGGAAAGAGAGAGAAGAGTGTTTTGCTTAACAGCGAAACAAGATCAGAACGGGCTTTAATTTTTAGTTAGTCATACCCTGATTCACCCCCCCCCCCTCTCAGGGTATTCAGCCTAGTGGACCTAACAGACATGTTAGTATTGATTTAATTAACTTTTTTAGAACAAATCATTCTGTTATGATTTTCACAAAAATCAATTACCAAATAGTTTCAAAATTGACATAAAATAGTTTGTTTTAAAAATATTATATTTTAAATTGTTATTATATTCCTAAAAATATAAGGGTCGGCCAAATGACATATATATGGTTATATATATTAATAATAAACAGATCGGGGTTATTTTAGCTTGATATAGTAATTTTATTAACTTTATAGTGTAAGAAAACAAGAAGACAAGGTAAAAGTTAAATTATCTTACTTAATGTTAAATCTAAATTATAAGGTTAAAATTGATACCTAAACTTGTCTAAATTATATTGGATGAGATGATTTAGACCCATTCCCACCTTATATTATAAATATATCTATTTGGAGCTATTAAAAACCGAATTTGACTTCATAATAAAATAATATTTTTAGTTATTTCAAAGGTTCCCCTCTCCTCCCTTATAAAAGGGAACCTCCTCCCTCTACTCCTCACATCAATTTGAGCCTTCAATCTCGGCCAAACCCTGCCAAATTCTCTTCTCCAATTCCCTAAAAAAACATACTAGAGGTTCTGGTCTTCTTCAAAGGCCAATTTTAGTGCCCTAAGAGGAGGTCTCATAGAGGCGCTTCAAAGAAGAGGTAATGTCTGTTACCGATTCTTTCAACTTTATTTCTTCTTCCACTTATTCATATTTAGTTGTTCCATTATTAAGTAATAACATCAGTATAACTCATATACATATATGTTATTATAAGTATGAATCAACCCTATTTCACCATCTATCCATCCTACGGAAAACGAAATCACCGCGCGTGCGTACGTACGGAATACCGTCTACACGCCATGGTGTAATCTATTTTCCGCCACCACCTTACATGGATGGGTATAATGGTGTAAGAAAATCACTATATATGGTTATTGTAAAGTGATATTTATTCTGTAATATTATACATACACTTCAATACAATTCCACAATCATGGGAATGATATCATCGCTCGTGCATACGTAGGACTACCGTCTCCACGAATGCAATGAGATTCATTTTCCATGATTAACCATTCAAGAATGATTATAAAGTATATATAATGAATAATAATGAAATATATGACATAATGAAGCTACTGGATTTATGTATACATATATATATATATTTGATATACTTAATTCCATTCAGTTCAATAAGGAAATGAAAACAACGTTCATGCGTACGTACGGACTACTGTCTCCATGAACGATGTATTTCTTTCCATTTATCGACCTATTATATATATGTATATTCTGAATATATATTATATATAAATCATGTTTTATATTCTGTAATTAAGTAATCATTATCTAATTAATCATATTAATAATTACAAGCCACACACGAATGACAAATGAAATGATTTTACCCAAAACGCAACTTTAACAAGGAATTTCCAAAAGAACAGTTAATTTAAAGTCATAAGTGAAACATATATAATATCATAAAAAATGAATATGATTATGTAATAATTCAATGACATTATTTAAATCATTATACAGGAGGTTCAGATACAAATGAAGTATATCAGACATAAGGTAAGGGATAATTTTTCAAATCTCATTTTTATCCGAGATTTCTTATTCATCAGTATTTACTGAGGTTATTTCTATCATCCAGGTCCATGTTTTATAAAAGTGTTTTAATGTATGTTTAAAGTCTGTTTTACCCATTTTTTTCTAGTACTACATGGTGTGTATGGAATCTTTCTATTACGAGGTACTTTTTGACTTTTCCAGCAAAAGTACGAGAAGAATGTTTTATAAATTATACGGCACGAAAGGATTTTTTACAGTTTTATAAAGCCTTATTTTCATGAAGCTTACTTCAAAAGATTTCATTACAATTTTCAACAAAAAACTTTTTTTATAAAATTGCATGAAATTTTGTGAAAAGAAAATGATTTTGAAGAAAAAAGAATATTTTCCTCAAGAATTCATTTCAATTTTTTTATCAAAACCATTTTCATCTAAGATTACATTATTTAACATGTGTATGTTTCAAGTATCATGTCTCTATGATTTACACGATTTCACTTTTCTTATTATGAAATGATATCCATTTGTTTTATATGGATTAAGTGATGATGGGATGATGTTTATGAGTCCCATTTTATTTAATGGGTTATTATGAATGATGTATGTTTATTTTGTGGCACAAGTAAGAATGATTTCATTATGAGATGGGTGGGACCTATATATCCCTCCAATGCATTGGGTAAAGATTTATATCTCATGAGGTAGACATGGCTGGAATGGTAAGTTAATCCGGTTTAGTATTACAGGACTGGAATGAGGAGTGAACTCGATTCAGAAAGGGACTTTGTCCACTAAGATGGTCTTGCAACAATGCCTTGGCTACTATGGAAATCATTACATGTTCTTAAATTGATGCCACAATTACATGTTTTATTCCCATGCTATTTTATCAAGATTTATGTTCCATTATGATCTATGCCTTATGTACTTCCACAATTTATGTCTTTGCTCAAGATTTTGAACTTTAAACATTGTGTTCGTGTTTTTAATTTTAAATTTATATGGTATGTTTTATTTTATCCATGCTTACCCTTACTGAGCATTTGAGCTCACCCTTTTTATGTTTTATTTTCCCCCAGGACTAAAAGAAAGGTTTTAGGTAAGGAAACAAAAAGTGGAAGATCTTTATGGGAGTTGTTGAAGAACTTTCACCACGATTAGAAGATTTTATTCCGAGTTTCCAAATACACTAAACTATTACGGTCCTTGTTTGTCTATTTTTGTTATGAATTAGGTATTCCGCAAAAGTAATGTATTGTCCATGTACTTCATTCTTCGGGTCTCTACAGTTGGTATCAGAGGAAAGGTTTAGTTAACCTTTGGAAACTAGGATGCGAAAACATTAGTGATATCCCTAGAGATATTTCTAAGGTATGTCTAGGGATGTCCCTAAGGTTAAGTATACGCATAGGTTATAGTCCTAGAATTGCGTTAACGATCATAAAATTTAACCTAATATGTTAGATATTGAGGGTACTCCCCCTTTACTATGTTGTTTTCCCTAGCATGATTTTTACCTCTCACACTATTCGTTTTGGGTTTTAGACGATGGATGGAACCCGAAGGAACCGTGTTGATCAATCCAATGGACAATGCAATGATTTTCCTCCTGAACAAACAAATGTTATGGGAGATAGACTGGAAAATCTTATTTCAATACTTACACAAGCTATGAATCATTCTGGACTTCCAAATGAGGAGAGAAGGGAACAGTATTCTATTGAGTTCTTCATGAGGCAACGTCCACCTTCTTTCAGTGAGTCTTCTAATCCACTTGTTGCCGAACAATGGATCAGTACCACTAAAAAGATATTTTCAGTTCTTCAATGTTCGGAACATGATAAAGTCATCTTAGTAGTATATCGTTTGGAAGGTGAAGCTGATCAATGGTGGAATCTTATCAAGAATACGAGGCCAAAAGATGAAATTGAGTCCATGGAATGGGATGAGTTCAAGAAACTATTTTTCAATAAGTACTTCCCTCATATTCTTCGAAAAAGATGGAGAAGGAGTTTCTTGATCTAAAGAAAAAGGATGATGAATCTGTTGGTGTATACGAAATGAATTTTACAAGGCTTGTAAGGTATGCATCTGGATTTATCATCCAACCTGAAAGTAAAGTTGATCGATTCTTCAGTGGATTAAAACCAAATCTTCGAAGGGCATTAGCTATAAGATACTTCAGTTTCTATGAAGAAATTGTGTGTTGTGCTATCAAGGTAGAAATGGAAGTTGGTGTTACTTATCAATCTCATAGTTTTGACAAGAAACGAAAGATGGAGTTCAAGGAGATATCTCATAATAATGGTGAAAAGAAGATGAATGTTTCCTTATGATCAAAGCATGGAAAGAATCATGGTGGAGATTATCTTAAATGGAATAGAAAATGTTTTAAGTGTGGAAAAGTAGTTCATCGAGCAGTTGAGTGTTGAAGTAATGGGAAAAGGGTTTCTAATGACGTGAATAAAGAAAAGATTGTAGAGAATGAACCACCAACACTTCAATGCTTCAAGTGCAAGAAAATAGGGGCATTATGCTAATAAATGCCCTAATCCAAGGGTTAGTGATGATCGACATGAGCAACAACTTAAGGAAAAGGACAAAGGGAAGTCACATGTGATCACTATTGGTGATGTTGAATATGACAACGATGTGGTGGAATGATTAAGTGTTTATTTAATGGGATTCCAAAATAATGTTGTATATAGTATCTTGGAATATTGGAATATTTATGTATTGGTCTATTGTGGTTTTCAATAATTTTATGGTACCGGTAACCATGGAAAGTGATTGAAATATTTTTGGAAAAAAGATGATATGCGCATAATAAAGGGATATGGAGAAAATGAAATGTTACACATTATTCATGAGATCATGACTGATATAAGGAAATAGTTATATCTTGGTTTTAGGTTTTGGTATGTAAAAATAGTTAACTTTTGACAGTACTCATGTTTTCACTAAGATTCAATGTGTATTCATTTTTCAAGATAAGACATGATTAAGGCCTTCGAATGTTTGGAATGTGACCAACAAGACATATCTCATGATATATGGGCATCAATGATGGTATTAACATGCTTGTTATATGAACTCTTTGGTAATCGTTTTCACTATAATATGGGATTGGATAGCAGTATTTTGGATAAGCCAAAAGATTGTAATGGATTATGTTGGATATAGGGATAGAAGTTTTTTCGATATTATTTATGGGATGTTATAGTAATGTAGTTTTAGAAAAAGGACAATCTGCAGGATGGGCGACAACCCATCACGTCGGACAAGGCTGCGGGAATTGAACCCACAACCGGGGTGCAACTGGTCTTTATCACCTACAACTGGCCTACATGAAGTCCTTGTTTAGTAGAAACTAGTTTTATTATATTAAGCAGTATGATATATGAAGTATAAGTCAATTTTAGGAACCATATATGATTAATCTCACTATATATGGACTTATGTATTTTTTGATAATGACCCATGATTCTATCACATGATCTGCTAACACATCACGAATGACAAGTTCAACTTCATTTCTTTAAGAGATGAAGTGGAAATTGTCCAAAGAACGACCAACGGTGAGATTGTACCAAAATCACGAAAGTATTTCTTCTAATTCCAATTTCATCAACTTTAGGGAAATGATCTTGAAAACAAAAAATTTTGTCTTAGTGCTCTTATATCCGATGAATCAGATTGTACCTTATATCGACACAAATTTATGGCTTTGTGATTGTTGGATTTTTCATATCCATGTTCTCTACCACTCTCCATCAGAACTTGATGGTTAATTTTTTCTTCCATATCCATATTTTCACCCATGTTCTCCTACGTGGAAACCTAGTGATGAGTTAATTTGGGTAACCGTTACATTTCATACTTTAGTTTTTAAATACAAGTTTTGGTATTCCTTTTTTACGATCTGGGTTTCTATTAATGAAACTTTCGAGTAGTGAACCATTTATAACCCTGAAACATTTCGAGGGCGAAATTCATTTTAAGGGGGGTAGAATGTAACACCCCGAGATTTTATGAAAAATATTTTTTTTAATTTCATTAATGTCTTGTGTTGTACGCTACACCAAAAGGATCTTGCACAACTCGTATCCCTGACTTGCCTTGCATTACACGCAATCACGACCTTCCTCGATAGCGTGTGTAGTATGCAATACCGAGTTTCACTAAACGAGATATTATTATAATATTATTATGAACTCGTCGTTATGAATAGTAATAACCAATTTTTAAAATTTTATAAATTTTATCTTCCAAAATCGACTTCATTTTTGGATTTGAAATATTGAAATTAGCTTTGGGTGAAATTTTGCTACTCTTTAGATAAATTTCATATTCTGATGAATAGGTAAAATTACTAAATTTTAATTACAAATCAACTTTTTTTAATCAAAATAATTAATAATGATAAATTATTAATTTGAGTGGTTTTAAAGTATATTTAGAATATATTTTTACAATTTAATACAATGTTGGTCATTGGATGTAATTTCACATTTAAACCAGACATAAAAAAGTGTCAATCTTTTGAAAATTATTATCTCTTAAAAACACGCTCTTTTTTTTGATGACGGGAATTAATTTTTAAATTAGTCAATGTAACTGATATGTTTTGAATTTGGAAAATAAAAATCATTTTTGAATTCATAATATCAAATATAGCTTAGGCCAAATTTTTGGAATTTTTCTGAAAACTTTCAATTTTTTGATTAATAGTGAAAACAATGGGTCAATATTTAAAAACCGACATTTTATTTAAATAATTATTTATTTTATTTAAATTTATATTAGGTCAAAATTGATACATAATACCTATATAATTTCAGTGTAATTCATTGGGGTCATTTTTTAATAATTTTAGATATATAAAAATTTTATTGAACTTTTGACCGTCTTTTACCCACCTCCTAGGAGAATTTTCATATTTACATAAAACTTAATTTTAGCGCTTTTGTGAATGGAATTTCAAAAAACCGAGAGACACAGTTGATTTCAGTAAGTAAAATGTGGTTCAATGAGATGAAAATAATTTTTGGTGAATAGTAATTGTTTACTTTTATTTACCACGGTTAAAAGTAAATAGGGTAATTAAGGGTCAAAATGATATTATTATTACCCTAACACATGTCTTAATTCTATTGGATAAGTGTAATTCGACCAAAAACAACCTTAGGAATAAAATATGACCATTTAGGCCCTCTTGGATTAGATTAGGACATTTATTATTAATTTATTTAAAAAAGGGTTAAAATAGTTAAAATCAATGTTTAATAAGTAATGCATTTTTAATATAGGGTTATACATAATATAAATTCGCCTATAAATATTCATTAGAAATATAGAAAGATTTCATACGTAATGATATTTTATTTGTAATTTTTAGACTTTAAATAATTTAATTTATTTATAACACAATGATGATGCAGTAATTATCTTATTAATGAAATATTGACATAATTGATGTTATAAATACATAAATACACGTGATTTGAGACTTTTTATGTATTCCAATAATTTTATGCATTAATATGACATGTTAGTATTGATTTAATTAACTTTTTTCGAAAAAATAATTCTGTTATGAGTTTTACAAAAATCAATTACCAAATAGTGTCAAAATTGACATAAAATAGTTTTTTTAAAACTATTATATTATAAATTTTTATTATATTCTTAAAAATATAAGGTTCGACCAAATGACTTAGATAAGGTTATATATTAATAATAAACAACATGGGGTTCTTTTGGCTTGATATAGTATGTTTATTAACCTTATAGTGTAAGAAAACAAGAAGACACGGTAAAAGTTAAATTTTCTAACTTAATGTTAAATCTAAATGATAAGGTTACAATTGATACCTAAACTTGTATAAATTCTATTGGATGAGAGTATTTCAACCCACTCAGACCTTATCTAAGAAATATATTAATGTTGAGCTATTAAAAACCTAATTTGACTTCATAATAAAATAATATTTTTAGTTATTCTAAAGGTGCCCCTCTCCTCCCTTATAAAAGGGAACCTCCTCCCTCTCCTCCTAACACCAATTTGAGCCTTCAAGCTCATCCAACCCCGGAAAAATTCTCTTCTCCACTTCCCTAGAAACATCCTAGAGGTTATTATCTTCTTCAAAGACCAATTTTAGTGCCCTAAGAGGAGGTCTCAAAGAGGCGCTTCAAAGAAGAGGTAATGTCCGTTAACGATTCTTTCAACTTTATTTCTTCTTACACTTCTTCATCTTTAGTTGTTTCATTATGAAGTAACAAAATAAGTATAACTCATATAATGATATGTTATTAAAAGTATGAAAGAATACTATTTTACCATATATCCATCCTATGGAAAACGAAACTACCGCGTGTGCGTACGTACGGAATACCATCTCCACGCTGTGGTGTAATCTATTTTCCGCCACCACCTTACATGGATGGGTATAATGGTGTAAATAAATAACTATATATGGTTATTTTAAAGTGATATTTATTCTATAATATTATACATACACTTCAATACAATTCCATGATCATGGGAATGATATCATAGCTCATGCATACGTACGGACTACGGTCTCCACGAATGCGATGAGATTCATTTTCCATGATTAACCATTCAAGAATGATTATAAAGTATATATAATGAATAATAATAAAATATATGACATAATGAAGCTACTGGATTTATGTATATATATAAATATATATATATATTTCATATACTTAATTCCATTCAATTCAATAAAGAAATGAAAACAACGTTCATGCATACGTAAGGACTACCGTCTCCATGAACGGTGTATTTCTTTCCATTTATCGACCTATTATATATATGTATATTCTGAATATATAGTATATATAAATCATGTTTTATATTGTGGAATTAAGTAATCATGATCTAATTAATCATATGAATAATTACAAGTCAAACACAAACCATAAATGAAATGATTTTACCCAAAACGCTACTTTAACATGGAATTTACAAAAGAACGGGTAATATAAAGTCATAAGTGAAACATATATAATATCATAAAAAATTAATATGATTATGTAATAAGTCAATGACATTATTTAATTCATTATACAGGAGGTTTGGATACATACGAAGCATATCAAACATAAGGTAAGGGATAATTTTGCAAATCTCATTTTTATCCGAGATTGCTTATTCGTTAGTATTTACTAGGGTTATTTATATCATCCATGTCCATGTTTTATAAATGTTTTTTCATGTATGTTTAAAGTCCTTTATACCCATTTTTCACTTTTATTACATGGTATGTATGGAATCTTTCTATTACGATGTACTTTTAGACTTTTCCGGTAAAAGTACGAGAAGAATGTTTTTTTAAATTATACGGCACGAATGAATTTTTTACAGGTTTATAAAGCCTTATTTTCATGAAGCTTCCTTCAAAATATTTCATGACTATTTTCAAAAGAAAACAATTTTTTCTAAAATTGCATGAAATTTTGTGAAATGAAAATTATTTTGAAGAAAAAAGGATATTTTCCTCAAGAATTCATTTCAAGTGTTTTATCAAAATCATCTTCATATAAGATGACATTATTTCACATGTGTATGTTTCAAGTATCATGTCTCTATGATTTACACAGTTTCACTTTTCTTATTATGAAATGATATACATTTATTTTAAATGGATTATGTGATTATGGGATTATGTTTATGAAATCCATTTTATTTATTGGGTTATTATGAATGATGTCTGTTTATTTTGTGGAACATGTAAGAATGATTTCATTATGAGATGGGTGGGACCTATATGTCCCTCCAATTAATTGGGTAATGATTTATATCTCATGAGATAGACATGGCTGGAATAGTAAGTTAATCCAGTTCAGTATTACAGGACTGGAACGAGGAGTGAACTCGATTCAAAAAGGGACTTTGTCTACAAAGATGGTCTTGGTAGCAATGCCTTGGCTACTATGGAAATAATTACATTGTATAAATGAATGCCATTATTACATGTTTTATTCCCATGCTATTTTATCATGATTTATGTTTCATTATGATCTATGCCTTATGTACTTCCACAATTTATGTCGTTGCTCAAGATTTTGATGTTTAAACATTATGTTCATGTTTTTAATTTCAAATTTATATGGTATGTTTTATTTTATCCATGCTTACCCTTACTGATCATTTTAGATCACCCTTTTTATGTTTTATTTTCCCCCAGGATTAAAAGAAAGGTTTTAGGTAAGGAAAAAAATTGGAAGATCGTTATGGGAGTTGTTGAAGATCATTCACCACGATTAGAAGATTTTATTCCGAGTTTCCAAAGACACTAAACTATTACGGTCCTTGTGTGTCTGTTTTTGTTATGTATTAAGTATTCCGCAAAAGTAATGTATTGTCCATGTACGTCAAGCTTCGGGTCTCTACAGAGAGAGATAAATATTGAATTAAAATGTAATCCATATCATAAAATTTTATTTTAATTTTTTATAATGGAATTAAAATATCACATGGTATAATTATTGAGGAAAACTCACTTTTCACACATCAATAAAATCTTTTAAAACTACAATTTTGAGAATATTATAAAAAAATTTATTTCAAAACAAACATGGAAAATCATAATGGAATATTTAGATTATTGAGATTTCATGATGGATCAAAATTCTAATTTTTAAATATGTGTGAATATAATACATTCCTTGTAGACTGTTTTATAGAATTTAAAAATGTACATTGTTCATAATCATATTAAAATATTTTATTAAAATTATTTATTAAAAATTAAAATATGTGTAATAATTTAATTTATTAATCACTTCAGATAATTTAATATATTTTTTAAAACATTTTTAAAAAAATATCGATATATATTAAAATACATTTTTGAAAAAAATGATAAATGATGCTTGATTTCCATAAAAATATATTCTCAATACTATGAATTACTAAATAAATGAAAATTGTAATATTAAAATAAATAGCGATTAATAAAATTTTTATAGGTAACTAAAATAGGATTATTGAAAAATTATCTAAAAATATCTTTTAATGGATGTCCATGCACAAAAAAACCTTATTATAATGAGATTGAAGTATAATCCCATATAAATTTTCTAACATTGGAATCATATACATCATAAAATATAGATTCAATTGAATCATTAACCACCTTAAATAAAAGTACATTAATAATATGAAATATCATCAACTCTTTAGATATACCATATAAAAGTATATTAATAATAATAAACACGCCTCAATAGAGTGGAAATCGAGATGAAATCTGTTACAATGATCATTCCATTAAAGTGGTAAATAAAGAGTGAATTTATTATGCCTATAAAATTTATATCCACATATATAAAGTATAAATAAATAATAAAATTTATAAAATAAATTACACATATATTCATATAATACAGTTGAAATGGATAATTAATATAACCAAATGAGAATAAATTATGTAATGAAATTCTTTACCATGTGGTTAATTTCAAGAAAATTCATCTTAGAGAAAATTATTCATATTTAAATTTAAGATACCATTAATTAATAAGTATTTATTATATTACATATATAAGGTGTAGTGTATACACCACATAAAAATAACCATGTGGTGAATGTATTATTTGTTCCACCTAAATAAAAAAGAGACGAAAATCCTTCACAGTTTAAGAAACACATTAATTAAAATATCATTAAAGAGAGAGTGAGTGTGAAGTTGAAGTTCAAATACAATAAATAAGAATAATATCTTATTAAAATATTCAATTTCAAATATATTTATCATTTAATTTATATTTTGTGCGTAAAAAAGAATTTGACTCAATGAAAGACATTTTTAGATGAATCCCTTAACCTTAAGTACATATATATCCTGTATGTCAGTTATGTACTATATAATAAAATCATATAAAATATTATATTTCTTATAATAATTATAGTTTTAAGACATAATTATTAATCCATATAGTTTATTAATTTTTAGGAATTACTTAATTACTATACTAGTTGTTTTAATGTGGTTTGTTTTATGAAAATTTAGTTCATAAATAAAAAATCGAATTGATGTATTTACCATGGTCAAATGAATAATTGATATATCATATAAATAATAATATTTCGGAAATAATTATAATTTAAAAAAATCTATTATACTTTAACAAGAAACCATGAAATATGGCATTGAAAAAAAAGAATGTTATAATCACGAAGATGGTATGTTGTACGAATGCATTAGTAATGCTCCCAATTTTCAATGATCATGAAGGAATAAGTGTAACAGTAATACATATATTTATATATTTATAATTATATTATAAATATTGTATAATTTATTTAAACATATATACATATACCATATACATTTTGTGGTCACAAGAACAAATCACAACGCTTTGTGAGGCAGTAATCTTCCATAAAAAAATAATGATATCAATTTTTAGTGAATGATAATGATTGAAATTACATTATATATTACATTTGTAGAATAATTGATTTTTCCTTATAGTAAATTCTAAAAATAAGTACATCTTAATAATTAATAATGATATAAAATTATTGAAAATGAGTTACATGTGTTCGTGGGACGATAGACTATTGTACAAACAAAGGATTGTTTCATTTTGTATTTGATTGAATAGGATATTGATCAAGATTATCCAAATTAATTAATAACATATAAGTGTATAGGATTCTATTATTTTATTATATAATTAATTTTTAATATGATTATATTTAGTTGGACTAAAAAATAAATGAAAACTCTAGCTTAAACCTCTTCTATGGACAACCTTATTATTTTTTCACCAAAATCATCCATGGAGGGTCTTATAATAAAAAATATTGACACTAATATGTGTTAAGTGAATTATGTAACTTATTTTTAGGTATTTTAATAATTAACAAGATTTAATGTATATAAAAGAGAATACTAAATGTTCCCTTTTATATGTGAGGGTGTGTATAATTTATTCAGGTACCCAATAATATTTAATAATTGGAAGTCAATCGCAACCCATATTCATAAAATTATAAGAAATATTTTAGTGAGGGTTGATATGAGAGATATAACCACCAAAATTTAAATAAAAATATATATTAATCATTTTATTCCATTTACCCAAAAGCTTGATCATATTTACCATTATAGTTTTTCACCACAAATTTTATTTTTATGTTTTTACTATTATTGGAAAAAATTATCATGAAATCATTAAAAAATATTAATTATTATGATTTAAAATATAGAATCCATTTTATTTTACTCATGTTATAGAATTTCATGAGTTATATTTTAAATCCATCACCCAAAACATGTCATATCATTTTTTTAATAAATGCATTTTTAGGGAATATAGGATGTTTTTTAACTCTCTGACTAGAAATCATAAACATGTGAATTTGAATTCATTTATATATATATATATATATGGTTGTCTCTGTGTGTTCGGGTCTAATTTATTAATATCATTTGAGTATTCCATTAATATGGGTAATATTACTTAATAAAAATTGATAAACAATATACAAAAAAATCAAGTTGGAGGAAAACAATGTATTTTAAAATAAACATATAAAAAAATTGATAAAATTAATAATTAAAAATAATTTTTTCAGATTAAAAACTACTAAAGAATAATTATTTTACAATTACATAAATTTCACAAAAATAATGGGACTTTCATATTTCAATGATTATTTAAAATAAATTATTGTTTTACATAAAATAAAAATTCACTATTCACAAAACAATAATTATTTTCATAAAAAAATATAAAATTTTACTATAAGATAATTTGGGTTTGTATATATCAAAAATTATAATATTTAATTTTTTTTAATATTCATTTAAATGTTATAGTATTTACTAATAGAAATAAAAAATATATTTTTTTTGGAAGAGAATACATTTCTGAAGCACAAAATGATATTACAAAAAATTGGGTACTTATATGTGATGAATTAATCAATAAATTAATATTATATAAAATAGTTTTAGATATTTCTCATAATATTTCGATTCTTATTGATATATCCAATATTCATTTATAAGATATAACAGTCATGTTTAAATAATAATATGTAAACAATATATTGTGGTATTTTTAATTTTAGTTTTGTGTGTTGTATACTCTATCAAAAATAATTTAATTCTATGTACTTCATATGTTATACAATAGGGTTAATAAAATTATTCCCTTATAAAATAATTATTCATTTTTACATAATGTAAAATGATAATTGTAATTATATTTACAGTTACCTTAATTGGTTTTTTAACTTGGGTAATATTCATAATGACTTAATGTGGTAATTTATAATTTAAAGTGATACCTTTTAAAATATTATGATTTATTTGTGATTTTAATGGTTCATCGTCTAATGATGATTAAATATTCATTCAATCTCACTTTTTTAAACCATTTTTAGGTTGGCTTCATCATATTTGAAAAACTATTAATGATAATAGTCATCATTTATCGCTTCCAATCACAACCTTCTTCTGGAATATGGGCCAATATAGTTGTCCTTTATTATGAGTAAAAATTATGATAATTCATATTTTCTTTCTTTCATTGCCTCATTTATTATTCTTTATATATTTTGGGATAAAATTTGTGATTAGGATGATTCTTTTTACTAGATCATATTGGAGTCATCTGACCACATAGGTATTTTATGGTACTTGATAAATATTTGGATAGGAGTAATTAATTAATTCTATTACAGAAGGAATTAAATAAATATTAATAAATTTGGTTTTTAACAAATGTAATGATTTAGAGAAAAATATAATGGATTATTTTCTTAATATATTATATATATACCATGAATTATATCTAGTTTAATGTATGTGATGGTCTATATATAATTGAATAACGTTTTAGATTTATTAATATTGGATATTCATTTTTAGATATTATTATGGCTGGGTTTATTTCCATAATATTTTTAGAAATTATTTTGAGTTTTTTATAATTAATTAAGTGGTTAAATATTCAATATAATGACTAAGTAATATGGTTAGTGGTTCATATAGGCTAAAGTAAGCTTCATGATGCAAGAGAAATGTGTAATATGACGATAAACCCATATTAGTATATGTAAGACAATATAATACATATTTTATATGGGATTTCAATATTTATATGAAATTAATGTGGGGGTAATAGGATTATTTAAACCTATGGACTAGTTATGTGAGGAAATATTGGTTATGAGTGACTATGAATCTCCCAATAGATATTTTAAGGTTATATAGCATTCATACCCTTGGAACATTGGGATATTTTTCTACAGTATTAGATATAGAGAATTTTTTTTAAAAATAGTGTTACCTTATTGGATTATTTACCATGGTTAATGTTTGGAGAGGCCAAATGAAGATCTATATGAGGTAATTTTCCACCACATTAAGAGTGATTGGTTAAATTGGTTCTATTTGGATATGTCTCTTTATGAGGGAAAATTGTTTAGGTTTAATTTTATAAATGGTTTTGATCAATAGTGGTTTGGAGTAATATGTTCTAAAAGCAACAATCTAGTTTCCAGTAATATATTTAAAAAATCTCTGTCTGCTAAACATTTCTAGGATTATATTTATTGAGTTATTGCCTAATATTTTGGGTGATGGGTATAAATATAAGAAAAACCAATTAAATTAAATGGGTTATAGTTGGGATATTTATAGATATAGAGAATTTCATATGATTATATTTTAGAGTTTATTCAAAAAATCATTCTATTATGGGATAACTATCTTACTAGAAGTTTAATGAGCATATGGGGCATGTTGTATGTATATTATCTAGATGTGATTTGATATCACAAATTTTTTTTTACATATATGATGGCCCTAATTCAGCAATTTAATATTTTTTTATCATGTACAGTATTTGCTTCCATTAGTAATTTGATAATAACATTTCTAGGGCTGAATCTATTCAAATTAAGGTTAGATTATTATATTAGATTTTATTCCACTTAATAGGGGTCTTTTAGGATAAAATATTATTGATATGCCAATAATTATATTTTATAGGATATTTTGTTGTATATTTTATAAAACTTTTCCCTTTTAAATTGAATCTAGATATATTTCTATAGACATTAATTATTTTTCATGGTCACTAGTTTCAATTCCATACCATTTTACTTTGGATGTGAAAGAATAATGGGATATTCTTCCCATGAATTCCTCTCAATTTTATTATGATGGTACACAATGTATCTCAATTATTGACTTCGGTAATAGTTTGGACCTAATGAGAAATATTTATATTGGTCGAAATTGTTATGAAATGTTATAAATAATGGTCACTAAAAATTTATAATGCTGGTTGGATTACTTTTGGAGGATAAAAAATTATTAACTAGATTTTTCTGATGATGTGATTTGAAATTCCCCAATTCATATCCATAAGATTTGAATAAAAGAATAGGGTGTCACACGGTCTCATGAACACCTCCCTTTATTATATAGATAGACAAATTGATGTTGGAGGATAAAAAACATTTAAGAGACTATATTTTTAGTATCAAAATATAAAATAACAAATAAATAATATAGCTATAATATGAAATAAAAAAATTTAATTTTAAGTATAATATGAAATAAAATATATTATATCATAAAAATGATATAAATAATAAACACATGATTATCATAGACACCTTTTTCAAAAGAGTTACCCAATCGCATATCTAAATATATAATGATAAAAAGAAACAAATTCAATGATCTAGAAAAATCCCAAAATAATCATCACCATCATATATACCAAACACCACAAATCAAATATAAATATCTCTCATGTAAATCCAATGTATAAACTAGTATAATAGACTTAAAAAATTCTCATACAGTTGTATTATTATATATTGTGTCAGTATAAAACACAAAATGGAACCACTAATGGGGTCCCTTTTGTATACATTGATATCCAATAAATATATGTGAATAAAAATAATTAATGTAGTAATATATTGTATAAAATAAATCATGTGAAGTCATCATGTTTCATCAAGTCCTTTATAATGTTTCATCCCTTCTATTTTATTGAAACCCAATTATATATCATGTATCCTATCATTAATGTATGGGGAACATGAATGGAGTTCTAGTCATAACCTTTTTATGTAATACACATCAATTGGTAATAAAATATAAATAATTTCTGGTTCATATTTATACTCATATATAGGAAACACATCATAGAATGGAATAACATATCGTAACTCTCAAATAAGAAAAGCATTAAGGAATATAATATCAGATCCAATAAGATATATACATTCATTTCTAGATCCTCTAATTTATCATTCATATCCATAATAAAATAGTGGAAAGAATCATATGAATATTTATAATTGAGATCATTATATAATGAAAATGAATCAACTAATGTTTTATTTATATATATTTCTAGGTTAATATGAAGATATGGATCCCCTGAATCATATGATATCATCAAAAACTCTAAGAGAAGATAGAAACTATGTAATTTAATATGACACCCGGGTTACCATGTTTCTAAACATTGACCACATCACATGTTTTTATAACCTAATACTTTTTGATGGTGTGTGAATTATGTTATTTCCCACATATATTTTTTTTATAAAAAATTCTCCCATTTTTGATAATTTTCCATTCTTTTGGGGATTGTGTTTCTATCTACCTCTCCCTCATCCTCACAGAGAAAATACGAAAAAAACGTTGAAATATAAAGACCATAAGACACGATGGCTTTACATGGTTCAGCCATAGTAGGATTCATCTACGTAGAATATGAATGGAAATATTTTATTATAAAAATATATAAAATTTTCATTTATTGATGAATTAAAAATTTGAGATCAGTTACCCCATCATATAGATCACTATTTTAATAATATTTATTGATTTCTCTATAAAATTACAAAGGTATCACTTATTATAGTATTATAACTCACTATATTATGAAATTTATTAAGTATTATATATACATGATGATCTCTTCATAGATGTTAGATAATCATATATCATCTAAATTAGTATAAATAATTTAATTACCATGCATGGAAACACTTAAATAGATAATCATATAATCATCACTCTATAATCCTTATATTCTTTATTCCCTACGGAGAATTAATCGCCAATGAATTTATTGAATCAATTTTTCTCATTATAATAATAGAACTAACAGTATCCATATGAAAA
Organism: Viscum album; assembly: GCA_963277665.1. Taxonomy (NCBI): domain Eukaryota; kingdom Viridiplantae; phylum Streptophyta; class Magnoliopsida; order Santalales; family Viscaceae; genus Viscum; species Viscum album. Next base: position 1,724,335,234 of record OY728119.1, on the reverse strand, counting down.
TAACTATAATATGTAATTATCAATTATTCTTTCTACCATTAAAAACTATATATAGATTATTGTGCTATATATCTTATCACCAACTTATTCTAAAAAAATGTGACTCCTTAATAATGATAATTATAAAATTATTTTTTCAGAACAGAAATTATATGTTTAAAGATATTTCATCTCTATATTACTCATTCTAATAAAAGATATATTTCTTTAGAAACTGTTTTTATCACCTCACATACTCATTTTTTTCAACCCCTAATTCCACCATTTATTATTATGTCAATAACTCTATAAGAATAATTATGGGTTTTTATTAATAATATTCAAAAATAGACCTTTATATTTACTATTTGGATCACACTACAATTTTATATATACAATAAATATAGTATATGTTCTACACATTTTCTATTTTCAAATTTTAGATTTTAATATCAAATAGAACATTATATAAAGATCAACATTCTTTGTATTTTTAATTCTTGATCTATCTTCCTTTTCATGGAATATATATGAATTTATATTTTTGTACTAAAAATTTCATATTTTAGGATGAACCACAATAACTCAATTTTAAACAACAGAATTTTCAATAAATATTTTTAATGAAATATGATTTGTTTCAAACTATAATAGAGACATTACAATAAATTTTTATTCATATCACTATTCTTAAAAAATTATAGAGATCCTATATAGAATACATATTTTATAGTTGTTTCCTATACACATAACATATATTTTTTGAAATTCCCAAACAGTCTAATTATATTCATAGATACTTCTCACTGATGATAAGTATCTAGTATCTTTTTTATTAATAAGTCAACAACTTATAATATTTTTCAAAACACACTATATGTTAATCCATACATTTTACCATAATTCATTAAAAACAACATACTATTCTATTTTTTAATTCTATTATTCTATAAAAATTTCATATAGTTACAGCTATCCATCAATTAATTAAATGTATTCTATAATTTTTGATATGTAGTTTCATTCCTCTTGATTTTTCAAGCATGTTGACATATAACACATCCTTTAAATCACTATATCAACATTATATGTTTTATCATAGATTTCATAATTTAATATCTTGGAATTCAATTTTCCTCTATAACTCAACAAAACCACTATAATTAGGTCATAAATAAAAAATCACTTACTCACCATTATTCTATAAAAAAATAATCCTAGGTTTTAATAATTGTAATATCGTATTCAAAAATTAATCAATATATAATTTGTTTATTAAAATTAACCTAAAAATATTCATGTTCACGATTTAGAAATACACCATCAAAATGGGATATAAAATTTCACTATATTAGTTTAAATTATCTATATTTATATTAATAAACTATAAATTTTTTATTGATATCTCTTATATAATAAACAATTATATTATTCAATGATTCAATAAATTACCTATTCTACCATATGTTTATATTAGATCAATTGTCACTATTAAACATTCGATATCAATGATATGTCGATATAAAATATTAATAATTCATTCACAAAACTCCCTATATAGTAACTATTCCATATTTAATTCTTCCCCTCAAGGTATTTTATCATAGTACACATTCATCAATTCTACATTTCTTATGGATTATAACATTACATAAAATGTTTTCCCAGTGTATAGTAAGAAACTAAATCATCCTCCATCCATCCCCATTTATCTAAAAATACATTTTATAAAGATTATTAATAGTTTAAAAATCCAAATACTATTTATTATAATTTATTTTCAAAATAAATCTCATGGTTTCAATATAAAAACTCATCATATATAGTTGGTAATAATTAAATAAATGACTAATTAATTAAGAAGATGAGATATTAATTGAAAATATAACATCCAACCGATTCCATAACGGATAAATTTTTATGGAATTAATTTTTCCCATTCTTAATAAAATTAAATTGGTGTTTGAATTAGATGTTCGACATTTTTTTTAATAATTGACTTCACATACTCCGCTATATCACATAGAGGTTTATTTATCATTTTTATTCCCACTGTATCAATAAAAAATTAAAATTTAATGAAAAGGAACATCCCTTTTATAAAAAAACATCAATCATTTTCATCTTTATCATTTTGTTCTAAAAAATATATTTATTACTTCAATAGAACTCAATATTTTGTATAAATTAACATCATAGGAATTACCTATTTATATGAATATTCTTCATCTTAAGTACCTTTTATCTTTTTCAATCATTTATAATGTTTTTATTTAGAAACTTTCAGCTCTGATAACACTAGTGAATCAAATTTATTTTCCCTCAATACATCTCCTTAAATGATAACACATGTTCAATTATGAAGGAAACTATTGCAACTTCCCTATGTATATATAATCATATTTATTTTAAAAACTATTCTGTATTTTATTTTATGATTAAAATCTCTTTTATTTGTTATTTTATTTATCTTAGATATTTTTATTTACTAAATTTCCCAGTTTTTTGGAGTTATCAAAAAACACTCCAAACAAACTATGTCAGAACCTATTGTAGGAATCCTATATCTATGATAAAAATAATGATTTTTTATACAGCACTCAATGAAATCAATAAAAACACGAAAAATTATATTTGATTTATTAAACATTCATATACATGTTAAATCAATAATACACATTGTATTATTAATATATAAGAAATAAAGAACAATATATTTGTTAAATAAAAATAGTTAAAAAAATTATTCCACTAACTTGGAAAAACATGTGATATAATTATTTCAAAAAGTTTCTTTACTTCGTCAAAGGCCTTATCCTGAATTCATTTTGATTGAAAAAAATACGCACATATATATATTTATATTTCACCACATGTAATATCTATATTCCCAATTTATATGCTTTTTATTTCATGAATAAAAATTAAATATCATATTCGACCATTAATTTTGATCCATCCCCCTTCAGTTTTTATATATATTTTTAATGGTTTGGTAATTATTATATTGATAAACATCACATATTGATCACTATTTTATGTTTATAACCACTTGATATATTATATGATTGACTTGAACCACATAGATTTATCGTTATACTATATTTCATTTGATACATTGCATCACTATTTAAAATCGTTGATTTCATAAAATGTCACTTATTTTACAATTTCACTTCAGTAAAACGTTGAATTTATCTAGAAAAACTTCTATTTCTATATCATGTTTCAATATAACTATATTAATTTTTGAGACCCCGTTACTGATTAATATATTTCCATAACACAATGCTACATTTTATAATTTGTTTACCTTTATTTAGTCAATACTTTTATTCTCAATTTGTTTCCCATCTGTCTAAATACTCACTATATTGATCATGTATTTTTTTATAAAAAACATATAAAAAAATCATAATAGAAAAATTATTTTATAACATGTTTGTATGTATCATGATTATCTTTAAATAGATAATGAGGTTAGTATTAGTAAAACCAACCTTTCAATAATAAATTAATTCAATCCATCCTTGTGGTTCTCATTTTTATAAAACCAATTTTACCAATTATATTTTTGATAGTCACTTTAGAATTTATTATCTTATTATGGTGTAAATTATTTTCTTCCATCAGCATGCATCTTCCATGATAAGAGGTTTCTTCTAAAAATCTTATCTTTTTTCATTGTGTTGTTCCTAATGAAACTACTTAATAAATAATTTTAAACTACCTCATTAGTGGAAATTAGATTCAATATAAACTTATTTTATCATAATAAATTTTGTATCCCATGTCCATCCCCTCATGATATTTATGAATATTTTCCTTTTTATGAAATAATATTGTTTGTTTTAACTCTATGATTGTTTCAATAAAAACATTGTCAGTGATGATTTAATACACATTCATGGACTTACAATTATTTTTTCATCTAATGTTTTTGTTAGATTTTCTCATACCATAATCTAAATCTTATCCCTTTGATAAGAGAAATTGGATTTCAAACTCCCTCCCTCATATGGAACTTATCATGGGATAAAATTACAGGAAGATAAAAAATGACCCCTATTCCCATCTCCAATAGACCACGAGTTAGAAACAAGAACTGAGAATATAAAAATATCACATATGGGAAGCTTGACCCTATATAATAAAATAGGACCAGAATACATGATTTTAATTAACACTAAAACAATAAAATAATATAAAACATAACCACAACCATCGCATATTAGATGTATAATGAAACTAATACGTGATTACCCACACAAACCCCCAAAATAAAAGTCTTATAGAACCGTCTTAGTAGAATCTCAAAAGTTATGAGCTGTTAATTCCAACCATAATCCACACAATCCACCTTGAATCCTTAAAAATGTTTTCTAATATGTTTGGTGAGAATAAAATTTTACTCAGTAGAATCATACCCTAAAAGCTATTTTGTACATGTGAAAGAAGTATTTTAATGCACTAGTAAGAAAAAACAAAACAAAATGAACATAAATAGGTATACTAACAAATCAAATCCTCACCAAAAAAATATTATATAATAAGTTAACCATGTATAATAACATTATAAGTATCATGTTTATTAAAATGGGTACCCAACACTGCATTCACACCAATATCCTACTATTGCACCACCATCATTGTACATTCATGCACTCCTATCTCTTTGGTAAAAATTCACATTAAATCTCACCCATAGACACCACTTACATCACATTAAATCATATAAAATATATCCCATAGACACATAGGTAAACACATCTCGTCACATATTTCCCACATACACCTAAGCCAATACATCACATCCACACACACATAACAAAATTAGGTGGATATTATGAATGTGAAGGACATAAACCTCACTCCATCCGCATAACATTAATTACCCCCTCTATAACCTACATCGTAATATTATAAAAACAGCACCATAAAACCTCACAATATCCAACACTTTCACTATCACCCCTAAACACACAAAAACACATAGCAATCCACATTCCACATGACACCTTCCACCTTTCATTTCATGATATTTGGTTTATTTATCATTACCAAATAATTTCATTAATTAATACCATTCAATTTACTTTCTATTATATTATCTATTTCAGCCTTTTTTAATTCAAATTTATCTATAACCCTCTGATCTAAACTTCTCATTGGAATTTAATATTAATTTTCAATTTCAGTACATTACACTTCAATTCATTTTTTATATTTACTTCAATTTATTTCCTAAAAACATGCATAAAAATCACATCACGATAACCATCCTTCACATGTCAAATAGTGACACACCACCACAATTTCATAATCTTAACTACCTCATCAAAAAAATGATAAAACAACCATTCCCTTATCTATTATAATCCACCACACAAAACACAATTAAAATGACAACCATGTGGCACAACCACAAATCATAACCACTTCACATCATATACTCTTATATATAATAACAATAAATAAAAAAATTTATCATCTGTAGCACTTTTTCTAATTTATATTGTGGAAATATTCTTCACATTCACTTATATATTTCATGGTCATTCTAATAGAACCCTTAATTTAGATGTGTATCGAATTTAATAAGATGTTATAGGTTATTTCCATTCGTTTTGATAATAAAAAATACAGCAACATGGTTTCAATAATCATAATAATATAATTTCAAAAAACACCTGCAACCACAATTTTTAATAATTTACAAAATCTAAACCACAACAATATCAATAATATGAAAAATATTTTTATAATGAAATTTCATACCTCATTCAAGTCAACATCAATTAAAATGTTCATTAACATTATTAATGATGTGTAAACTATCTTCCCAGTGATAAACAAGAGCATACACCTTTTGACATAATACAAATTAATTTTAAATAATAGTTCATATTCATCAAATGGATCTTTTAGCTATATTAAAAATAAAATTAATTAATAGTAAGGTCTCCATCGAGCACAAATATTAATGGTAACACCCTTTCCAGCCAATAAAACAACTACCAAAACACTACCATATTAAAAAAATATCAATACCAATGATTCCTCTGATAGAACCCCCTTCCCATCAAGGGAACATTGAGAAAATAAGTTGATGATAACGAGGGAACTCATCTAAAAACACCAACAGTTAATCTCACAAGATCATGGTTCGAACCCATTAATTGTGGTTTGAATGACCATATTGGAATATACTTGGGTCACCCATGAAATGAGACAAATATTTGAAAATTTATCAATTTTTAAGGTATTTTATATTTGATATGTGGACTATAAAATTTGAGACCCTATGTAAACCCCTACAAATACACCAAAGAGTTCTTGGATAATTGGAGGACCTTGACACAACTTAATATAATATATTATTACAGTGATGCTCAAATTACCTCTATGATACATGACTGTCTATACACTTTAGATGTGCTAAAAGTAGATAAGGGATCATGATGTGGTCAAGGTAACCACACTAAAGAACACATAAACTATGAAATGGAAAATCCCACTTACATGGTTTGTGTCATAATAATGAAAAAATTGTATGTATATCTGAAACATCACTCAAGACACCCATATACTGCAGAAAGTATATCCAGACCGTAAATATATCCCCTATATTGTATCCTAGGGCTCCATGATTCAAAACTCATCTCAACATGATTTTCTAGTCAAACCACCTTTTCCCATCAAAACTCTTATAACCTCCCCTAGATACCATCTCTGAAAAAATCAATCAAATTAACATGATTGAATATAAAATTCCTTACATGATATAACTATCAAACAATTCTCCTCCTTGATAATAAAACCCAAACCTGAAAAGGATAAATGGATCAAAAAACTATCCCATGAGATACAACCTATGGATATCGGTATAGCGGAGCCCCACTGCTAACCAAACACAAAAAATACATCAATAAATGGTCACTAAACCTCCTTTAAAAACATTACACCACACTATTATACTATATTTATTCCACAACCATTTTTGAAATACTATCTTCACCAATACCTCGACCTCCATACAGTCATCACTAATGATCAACACTAAAATCACACAACAAATCCCCAAGAACATAAATCAGGGAATTATCCCCTATCATATCAATATATTATCTTCCTTGGGTATAACTAAATTGAATTTATTTATTTAATCATTTCATGATATAACACATATTGATTGTGAATTTTTTCTATGCATCATATTTCATAATTGTGAACACACACCACATCGAAAATGAAAAATAACATCTCATAAAACATTAATATCCAACCATCATATCATCAAGGGAAATTATTGAATTGAAAAACTAAAAACATATATTGTTTTTGGGAACCCATCTGTATATCACCCTCCCAGCTACTCTCATCAAGGAACACATCCCTCCATGGCACATGATCCTATGGAAAAGACCAACCACACAATACATCCTCCCAATGATCCAAAATCTATATGGGTCACTCAAAAAATTTCACATCATCCTCAACATCTGACTATCTTCAATCAATTAAATTGGATTCATCATGGAAATATTGATATATATGAGTGATGTGTAAGAAATGATGAACAATTTTAATTCATGGATGGGGTTCCAACTGATATGTAACCTCACCAACATGACCCCAACTAAATAAAAGAGACGAAAACTAGGAATCAGCATTCTCCATAGTTAATACTCTGATTCCAAAATAAAGCGGGGACTCTCGTGGACACATTCTCTCCAACCTAAATCTCAAAGGGCCTCCTCCTACAATAAAAATAATATTTTTATCTGCTATAATATTCTATTATCATATATAAATAAATTTAAAATATGTCTTTCATTCTCTTCACCACATCATGAACTAGAACTAACATATATAAAACATCGCCACAAAAAAACATTTAATGACATTTCCAACTACAAAAACCGTAAACAGGTACATTCCAATGGATTAATGATATCTTTTTTATAATTAAATTCAACCAATGGAATTTTAATTTCCCATGAACCTCAGATGTTCGAGATATGTTCTTGTAATATATCATGTAGAATTTAGATATTCTTAATTATTTTTTTTGACTCACTGATTGGGAAATGATTTATTGAACAATAATGTAGTCCCAACATCATGATACAATATAATATACATATTAAACATAAAATGAGAATTCTCATCTGAGAAAATTCTCCTTGGGACACCATGAAGATTCACAACCTTAGACACATGTCTCCTAAAAAAATATATATGTATATCCCTCGATGATTATTAGAATGTGAATTGATTTCCTCTATTCTTCCATGATTACCTAGAAATTATCATAACCTCTCTAATATCAGGGTATCCATGTGATTATTTCCATCATGATATCAACCCATTTCAATTGGGGATCATCCAAGGGCAGCCAAAACCCACCTGGAAAATGATGTGTTTCATTTCCATTTTGTTATATTGTTTACTAAGATACAAACTCTACAATTTATTTATTCATATAATGCCACAAAAATTCTCCAGAATTCCATCAAAATTCATGGATACGCCCACCCCACCCCAATCCCCCCAGTTGTAGCTCCAAAGTTGATATGTGATACTCATTAAGCACCTCATCATTCATTGATACTACTACAAAGATCCTACCCAAGAACATTATCTGGTTAGGACTATCCCTTGACCATCCATCTTGAGCATCACCACATCCAAAAAGATCAATCATAACCTCTGAATCAATGTATATACCCTAAGAATCATCCATCAATTTCCTCAAAGAATTATATAATGTTATTTGAATCAAATATCCTCATTCATTAACTACTCTTACATCTATGTTACCCGATGAAAAATCCTCTACCACTATCCAATTATCACAAAAAAGTTGAATAATATTTATTTTTGAATTCATTCTAAAATCATCAGCCATAAATTTTCAATTTCATGTGGTGTATGATATCTCAATGTCATTACATTTAAGAGACTCAATACATCTATATTTCAACTAATTCTAATCACAACAAGAAATACTATACCTCAAGCTCATATGATCTATGAATTCTACACCGAGCTCCCAAATGAGGTAATGTTTCCATAAAATTATTTCAAACACATCAAAATATAGTTCTAAATCATGGGTGGAATAGTTATTCTCATATAAATGTACCGTCGAGAACCCATTAGATTTCACCAATTTTTGATAAATGATTTTATATTCCAATACCATCCAAGATTCATAATGAATTTCATCAAACATTACTATTTTTCTAGAAATAATTTATTGGATCCCTGATTAATATCCCTTTCATGTAGTAAAATACACCATGAAAATAGTAATTTAGGGTTAAATCGCAATCCTTCCAGGTAATATCTATAAATGGGTGATAAATAATGGTAAATTGGACCCGACCTCCAATAATAACTCATGAGACTAAAAAACTACAATCATCAACCATATTATGGGTTGTTTCCCATGAAATTACTTCCACAATTATTAATGGATCTATAGAAACACTACATTATGAAACCACATATTGGGGGAAATTGAACTTTCATATCTGGAACATATACATGGAAAACATCACAGATAGTTGTGGGATTGAATACTTTTCAATACATCCCTGAGATGACTGACATCATCATCCATTAACATTGTGTACATATCTTTTTAATAACATTAGAATGAAATTTTCCACGAATTCATGAATCATGTTTTTAATGAATCCCCTATACATTTCTAGTTTGTTATTAGAACCAAAAATCATGACCATTAATTAGAAGGGCCCATACATACAACTACATGTATTCTTTAGGACAACATCATCCTTCACCCTAAATTGATGATATCATGAATAATGATTTGTCATAGAAATGTATATATCTTCCTTCAATTGGATTATGTTATTATAAATTCTATATATAGGATATAGATTCTTTATTGTCACCAATTTTAACCACTTGTAGTCTATACACAACCTCAGACTGTAATTCCACTTCATAGAAAATCACACGAGAGGACATTGGGGTGAAACAAAGGGCTAAATTAACCCTTCTATATTAGATCATATATCTTAATCCTAATCTCTTGTAATTTAGTTTTCTATCGTATATAGATCCATTAAAATTGGTGTAGTGAAATGGTGCATGTTTACCACTAAAACATCATTAAATCGTAAGGGTTGTGTCACAACCACTGTAAGAAAATATCCATAAAAACCTAAAACCCCTAGCAAACTACATTATTCTATAATTCATTGATTCCATATAAAAATTACTTGTCATTTACTGATTGGGATCTACACATCAAATTTACACTCAAGAACTTCACTCTCCAAATAAAACAAAATATTGGACCTCCAAATCATATATCATGGCTCTCCTCTAGAAGAATTTAAAAATTATATGAACATAATAAAACTGGATGATTATAAATAATACATAAAATTAATTCTAATTAAGAATGAAATTATTCCCACACGAATATTGTGGCACTATTAATATTATAGACCACTGATACATATCAAACAAAGAGGTTTATCCTTTGATTGGAATAGACAACACCAAGGTCATGAGAAACCTCAACAAATCTAGTCCTAGAGTATGGAAAATAATGGGTAGAATAATTTAGTGTAATTATAATCAATCAAATAATATACGCACAAGGTATATGTTATACTAATGAAATTTGTATCATATTATAGCCCATGTAGTGCTTCCACACCAAATTCATCCAACCAACCACACCCATCACATGTACCTATCAACTGATGGGAAACTTCTCTCGGTCATTATTAGGTCGAGGTCCCTAAAGATGAAGAATATCCTATGTTTTTCATTTCCCACACCATCTCCTCTTGTTGGATCATAATCATGTATCCCATGCTCTAAAAATGGCCTCCCTGCCTAGTGCTGCTATGGTTGATACTGAACTTATCCATCTATAATATAATTAACTAAAAAACCATAAGGAACTAACAATTATGTTGGAATATACCCTTAAAAACATTCAATAAAAACATAACAATAAAAAAATAGTTTTCCCCAAAATTCCACAAAGGTGGATGCTATGGCTCACTTCTTATGGGTAAAATCCTCAATGGTCCATGCAAGTGAGAGATTCCACTAACAAATATACTATTTTAAGAAACTATGTCAGTTCCACTATCATTGTAATCCTCATCATTTTTCAATATACTATATCAATTTAACATTATTCTAAACCAAAAAATTCTTTGGAAACATAAATGATGTAGACAAAACAAACTAGATAGATGGATGTTGTGCGTTAGTAGGGAGTCACACATGAGAATCATATTTAAGAAACAACATTAGGGGAACTAAAAAACATCCTTGAACATTATTCGTAGATCCCACATAGACATACTTCATAGATAAATAGATATAAACTCTTAAATATTGGTTTACCTTATAGTTAGAAAAATTAACACTTCCAGGAACACTTTTTGAAATTCAAACAGTGAAATGTTTGCATCCATCCACTCACTGCGATAAAGATTCCACCACTACTTTGTATCTCCGAACATTAGAAAAATTTATAAAAGTAACAAGTACCTTTTTGAGGACCAAATCAAACTAAAAGTGATCTAAAAATTTTCAAATATCCCTTTATTTCTAGATCGTAGATGTACACATGTATTTTCATAAATCCTTCCACCAAAATGTCCACAACGTTACTGGACACTGGTCATCCTCCTTAACTGGGTAAACCCTCTGGGGGTGTACCATGCCAGCCTAAAAATAATTCACTAACTACACTAAATTTGGATGATAACACTAATTAATAACTATAAAAAATAATGGATTTCGCAAACCTAGTGGTATCTAATGTTTTTAGATTTATTTAATTCATTTTGACTACCAAAAGCCTCTCAATTCAAAACAGAAACCCATTAAATTTTGGTTCATGTATCTATCCTATGTATCTACTCTAAAATTGGTGCAATATCACTTGGTCATTTAGGATGTATAGATTCCCTGCATTAGATCATAGGGGGCCTAAAATCCTATGTCCTATCTAATCTTCCACAGCCTATATCATGCACCAAGATGAACTAACACCATTTCCCTATCAACTCGTGTAATTATCATTGTAAAAAACTCAAAAATCCAACCTATCCCTTAACCAAATCAATGGACACCACCCTTTCATAACCCTATCCCTCAATGTTTCACCTCCAAGGAAGGAAATGTGGGATGATGGATTATAACCCCAAATTCAGAGCACTAGTAAAACCTTGGTTTGTGACTAGAACCGTTGGTATAGAAATAAAATGCATAAGAGGCATTACCATATATAATAATAGTGGATAGGGATATAGGATATTTGTTATAAGTAAAATCAAATATATAATATAAAATTAAATTAACTTAATCACACAATACATGTATAATGAATTGTATAGATGATCCTAAAAATAATTACCGCAAAGAAATGTAAAATAGTTGTGAATAAGAAATATCTCTAATGTTCTGAGCTTATAGTGTCCAGAACATTCCACATAGTCTTTTCCATAATATGAAAATATCGAAAATATAAAAAAATATGTAAATAAATGGATTTTATTTCCCATCAAATTTAATATAAGTTAAAAAATTAAATTTTTTTATTAGGCTAGTGAAAAAAATATCCCCATAGATAGAAAAAAGAGAAACACCTCCCATATAAGAAAAAACATTATAAAAAATGTTCTCCTACATTGAACATTGAATTTTGATCCATTGTAGATAGTCTAATTGAGATCAAGGACACCACATAGCACAACCACAAATTGGAACACCCATACCAACCTAGAACAAACAACCCAAATACCCCCTTATCAAAAAACCATCAAACCCAATTTTTCCTCTGATAGAATCACCTTCATGTACATGGAACAAGCATAAAACATGAAGAAAATAATGAGGGAACTCTCCTTGAATCACCACTGATCAATCCCTCATGGTTGGGGTCGAAATCCACCAAAAAGTAGCAGAAATACCCCCATGAGATGCACATATGACTCCCAATAATTGAGTGAAATATTATAAATGTGATTGGGTTTATATTTAATATATAAATTATTAGTCTTATTCAAAACAAAAGGATATGTCGCGATTACTATCACAAAACCACCGAACCTCTAAAAACATGGGGGACCATTGAATAGTGAAATATACTATGCTATATAGATTTTTATCTGAGACATTATAAGTTCCATATCAATCTCCTTATTATAGATATTATAAAATAAAATAAGGGACAATGATTCCATTAATGGAACAACATCATTGAACAGATAAACCATGAAGGGGATTACACTACATCGATTATCCACAGAACAAATATGAAAAAAAAATTAATATAGATCCAAAACTCTATTTAGGTCTCCCCTATCTTATAGCTTGCCAATTAACATTGAAATTAAAAACCATAGTGTATTAACCAATGATACAGGTTTCAAAACTCTATATAGATGGATTTTTCAGATACACATTCATTTCCCCCTCTAAACTCCATAAAACATTCTCCAAACACCTCCACTTGTATAATTCCCATTAAATAAATGGATGGATGTCCCAGACCATCATAAAATTTAATCTACTGAATCATTACCAAATCACATGACTAAATTATATTCTAATCATTTATTATTATTATGTTTAAACAAATCTAAATTAATACATACCGTAGTTATATTTTCACTGATTGATATTTAACAAATATATTCCACTACTATTGCGAAAATTTAATTCAATATAATTTTACAAGGTGTTTCCCAAAATAACAATATATTAATAATTTTTTAACAAATTAGGAGAGTTTTAATTACTATATTTTTAAGAATCATCCAATTTCCAATCATTCCATATTAACATATTTTTTTAAATGAAATTTTTAGACTTCCATAAGTGGGATATTTAACATTCCTTTTAGGTCTTTTCAACCACATATGAGGATCATAATTCTTCAAATCATTATGATTCATCTAGACAGTCATATTCCTAATCCATTAGTAATCACATTTTTTATATTTCACCCTATAAATATTTAATTTTTATATATGGATCATATTTTATTTATTGATTATTTCCTTGAAAAATTAATTCCATCAAAAATAAATATTCTCTAGGTAAATACTTTACTTTTTATTCAAAGTGATCCTAATAATTCATTCATTCATGTTTATTTATTCAATAATAATTTTTCATAAACTTATATTTCACCCCATATATGTTTTTTTGTTGAACTATATTCTATTTTCTGGGTTTATATCATCTTAGATTCAACATGAACATATTACTAAATGTTAACATAATGTTGTTTCCATTTATTATCTTGAATCAACAATATATATTAACTATTTTGTTATAATCTATAACATTACATTTTCATTATTTCCTCAAAATGATATAAGAAATAAATTTATCATATAAAATAATAACACAAACCTAAACAGGTGTGTCTTATTTCTCCGGTGTACTGTTATTAATTATTATATTCATCCCATTGAAAAGTAATAGATGGTTCAAATATTTGTTCAAATAGGGCATGTAACCTCAAATTTTATATTCATTATGTCATGACTCATCATCCAAATCTGTAATATAAAAAAATTATAAAAAGATACCAAATTTTTATATCTTCTATAAATTAGTAACCTATTTCTTGGTTTTCTTGTATAGTTCACTAGTAGTATATTTGACCATAATTTTATAAATACTCACAACATAAAATCATATATCATTAGTAATCATGTCACTATCAAGATGTATATGTTTTAAAATATCATCACCTCATGCCTATTTAAAATAATGAATTTCTTTCATCCCCACATTATATTTCGTTCCATTAAAAATGGGAGGCCTTATCCTAAAATAAACAACTGTCGTAAATATATAAATTATTTTGACGATAATAAATCAAAAATTAGATCCATTAGAAATTGATATATAATTTTTGAACTTGTGTTGTAGTCAGATGGATGGAAAATTCAGGGTGTTCCCATTGTATAGTTTTTGTCAATCTATTTCCTTACATTTTGTTATCATATTTAATAATTTTACATATCATGATTGCATACAAACAACCTACATTAAAACTCACTAAAGGTATAAAAAGTTGTAAAAATGCAAAGAACACGTGATATAGCGATTTTACTTGCTTCACCTAGCTTGATAAATTACCCAGATTTATATACAAATAGATGTGAAATAATACAAAAATACACTTCACTTTATTTTTAGTTGATAAAATAATATACTATGTTCACTCCATGAAAAGGCCCAATATTAATACAATGTTTGAGTATTTCTCACTAATTACCCATGGGGTACATACTCATCCTTATTCTCAAACCAATACTGAGGGTTTTGGGAAAAGGAGAAGCGAGTGATGGGTGGTGACCAAATTTTATTATTTCCATAATCTCAGATAAATAAGAGATCTATATGATGATTAATGTCATGATCCATAGAATTGAGTCAAAGAAATAGACCATGAATAATTCAGTAGAACTGAGAAAGAGGATCATAAAAAATTATTTAAAATTACTATAATTAGATAAACATATTTAATTTTTGGAAATACATTCATCATTGAAGAATCAAGTGACATATATATATATTCCATCATCATTTATTTTTAAAACCCAATTATATATTTCCTATATTTCTGATCCACACATGCCCTTAGAGTCTCTAGACGTCATCAAATGAATCTACAGATTCTACCATTGACAATCATTGTGCTTTCATTGTACTACATTTATCGTTTTGAGAATGAATTCTAAACCATTCTCCTTGATTTAGTGGAGTGTATTTCTCTCTATTCTTAATAGTGTTCATAGAGAAAGGAGCTCTCTATGATGGAGAATATTCACCAAATATGATGTACACATCTATGAAAAAAGATCTGGATTATTTAGTTATTAACTTAACTATGTTTAAATATATATAGTGTTAAAATAAAATAATTTCAAAAGTTCCCTTAGTTATTTATATAATCCTAGAGAAACACCATTTAAAATAATATTAATAATATCATTACTCCTCGACCTGCGATAAACTTGTGAATTATAAATAAATATTATATAATCAAATAATATTCAATATTTCCTATCTCTTACATGACCTAAAAAACATAGTCTCTCATTCCTTCATAAAATTTATCAAACCATTAATAATAAATATTTATTTATTAAATAAATATCACAGCATTATTCACTAATGAAAGAATAAATAATATATTTACTAAATAGAAAATAAATATTTATATGTCATCAAGAATGGATGATTATTTATTAAACCATGTACAATAATATTATGTATTCAACCTATTAAATAATAAAAAATTAAATAATATTTAACAAATATTCTAGATACACTTCATGTTTGACCCAATAGGCCTCTTTCTCAATGGCATTAGACAAAGAAGTATAATGTACAATATTAGTATCCAGCAACAATCCAAACCACCCATAGGTAAAGAAGTTATTTCCAGAATGAAATGCCGCCTCAAACAAATTCTTACTATGTAGTATAACCCCTTCATCACAATATATCAATTTGATTATATTTCATGATAGTGCAATAAAATGTTTTGCATATTTAATTGATTTGTGGGTAAACATTTTTAATTTCCTAGGTGTAGGAAGTTTGTAATATAAAAAAATTAATCATAGATCTCTTCACATCATTTTCAAAACCAACACCACTTAGACCTCTACCATTTCAATTTAAATTTTTCTTAATTTTTAGAGATTATGAACATTTAATGTGTTCATATGAATAATTATTTGGAATTATTATGGGTAATTATATCAAATTTTGGTAAAACCATTTTCATATATGACATCAATGCCTTCTCAATAATATAAATATGGTTTTTAATGTTCTAGGTAACATGGAAGAGATGGAGTTAGCATTACCAAACCCTATGATATCCTTCATCCTTAGTGATTTATATATAAATATTGTTATTTTTTGTCCTAATTATCTAGAAAGATGAAGATGATCATTGAATAAAAATATCATAACATGGAGTTTTCATATTTTTTAAGATCATTCATAAATAAACATACTATATTCTTTTTTATACCTTTTAAATATTATTTTTTAAATTCAGTATTATTACACTCCTTCATTTCAGTTTCATTAGTTCGATATGTTAATCTAGAGATGGTGTTTCATAAATTACATTTATTATATAATAAATTAGTTGGTTATTATTTTATAATATATTATGGGTTTCTATTGTAGTAGAGGATGATGGGGGAAGAATCTATCAACACCAGAGATCTAATGTTTAGGATTGGTAATTTTAATTTTTCCTTGCAAATAATTTGTTTTTATTTAGTGTTGGATTAAATGTAATAATTTTTGTGAAGAATTGGTTTCTCCAATATGTGTGGAGAGAATGTGGTGTTTGATTAAATATGGATTCTTATGATATATTGTAAGTGTTTATAGACTTTCCTTAACCAATGTGATGGTTTGACACTAGCAACAATAATAGATCAGTAATAAGTTCTTTTATAGGATATGAATGATTTCTATATTTAATATCATGATGATTTTGTGAAGCTACACCATCAATGAGACATTGAGTTTGTGAATGTGTTGCATCATTGTGAATTTATAATTTTTATGACTCATCATCCTATATATCCATCGGAGTTGTTAGATTTTCATATTTTGATTAATTAACTATCTTATAAGGTTTTCATTTTAGCAAGAGTATATCCATGGGTTCATTATGTAATTTATTACGAAGATGGTTTAAAATAGTCTACAAATATAATTCATGTACCATTTTTTGAATCATGTATTATTGAAGATCTTGTATCCCATACTTATGATCAATGGATTATAAAATCACATAATTATAGAAACATGTTTTATGATGTATTTATTATCATAAAATCATCACTTGATGGTGAATGAAGGTGATGTCCAAAATAATTCATTCATATGTCCTACTATACACATTGATTTTACATTTAGTAAATTTTATTTCATCAATTCCCAATAATATTTTATGGTAGAGATTAGCTCCTGGTATTTTAGTTGACATTAAATGAAGTCATTGTTAACATTATATGGTTTTTTAGGATAAAAATGATTTTTGGAACATTTAATAGGGTTTATAAGATTATTCAAAGATGAAATATGTATAGGAAATTTTTCAAAAAAATTTTACAAAGGTGAGGGGAATTTTCAAGGTCATTATTTATCTCACCACAATGTATCTATAACCCCTTTAAAATGAGGTTTTTGTTTCAGGGGTAGTTGTACATAATTTTACAAAGGTAAAATGATTATTTGATATGATATGTTATTATTATGGAGTCATGTATGATTTATCCCAGATGGAATCATCTTTAATACTATTTTCTTTGAGGGTAAATTACTTCATTAATATGGAACATTTTAATCCTAATTATTATTATCTAATGGAAAATTTGTTTATTAATCATTTGAATCATTTTCATGAGTATGACGTCTTGTTTGAGGTATTATGTGATTCGTCCCATCATATTTTTCGTTTTTTGATGTACTGGATTGTGGTGGTATCATATGAGTCTCAATATTTATGAACTAGTGAATATTACAACAATTCTCACAATCCCCAGATAGAAATAGTTTTGTTCCCCCTGATACGATAGTGGATATATATTTTAATGAATATATTCAAGTCATATATAATCTAAATATAATATAATGTATATTTTATCTCATCATAAGTTTATTCTATTTCTGTGGTAGTGGATGTAGTTCATGTATATTTATTACAATGAAATTTATTATATATAAAATATGGAAATGTTTTAACCAATATACTGAGTATGGTTCCAAATAGAAGTGATTTAAGGGATTCCAGATATCGGTGGTGGTAAACAGATAATATTTTTTGTTTTACCTTTATATAAATGGAATTAGATGTATAATATTACTATATGAAATGATAATTAATTCATCCTTCATGATGCTGGTTGAAGTCAATATTTTTAAATATTATATGATGGATTATTGGTATGATTCTAAATATATATGGTGTTTCTCTTGAGTGATATCTGGAGAATGATTGGCATCGACTACTGTTCAACTTTATTATATTTTTATAATTGGTGTTTCAAAAGGATATTCCCTATGAGATTAAAATGTCACCTCCTTCCACACATCTATTCTTATATAAGATTTTTTGAGGAATCGATTTTTTGGATTGGGATAACGTGGTTGGTGGAAGTATTTTTTACACTATTTTTTGTTCGATATTTGGTGAAATCCAAGAATATTTTTCTTAGGGATCTATTAATGACTTAAATATACCCTATATTTTTGGTACATTTAATATAATAATGAACTCTCATGATGTAAATTGAAAAATATAGAGTTATATGTTTTTCTCAGTGATGGAATTGATAATATAGTGTTACACATTAAACCAAGTGGTAAGAGAACTATTAAAACCGCATTTCAAAAGATGGTCTAGTTTGAATATTACCATAAAAATTTAATCATTTTAATCCACGATTCTTGTGATAGTTCACTCCTGAGTTTTCAGTTAATTTTAATGTTGTTTGTTTTCAAAATATAAGCAATGATGAGTAGTGGTCTAATTGGAGTTGGCATTAAAATAAAAGGAATAAAGTTTTACTAATATTTCTAAAATCATAAAATAATGAGAGGGAAAATTCAAATTATTGGGATGATTTAAGGGATACATTAAATTCTTATGTAAATTTCATTCTTCTCTGATCAATGGTGTCATTATGATTCATTATCGGTTGTGTAATAGTTTAAATTTTTTAGAATTATCACATAACCATGTTAACTTGATTCACTATCAAAGGGTTCCAATGGAGTTCAGTAGTTATTTAAATGTCATGAAGGATGATCATAAATAGTTGGTTAATGTATTAATTTTTTAGGAAATGATTTTCATGATATAAGATTAAAATAAAATGGATACATAGGTTTCCAAAAAACAATATATGTGAGAATGTTGTTTTTTGTAAAATATCTTTTTGGGATTTTTTTATCCTTAATCATTAAATACCAATGTTCCCACTTCAATATTAATTTTATAGATATTATAATATAAAATAACCATCTCATAACATGTAATGAACCAATTTAATGGTGACGATGATTTATTTTATTTGTTAAGATTTTATTCCAATATAAAATATAGGGATCCTAGACTATGGGAACAATATATAACTATATTATTCATTTCATAATGCCTCACTAAACTATTAATATTAGTAAATAGTACAATAGTATGTTAGAAAAGGGTGATGGAAATTTTGGATAACTATATAACAATTCAGGGAAGCTTTTAATGGTGACTTTGTTTTGGATACATGATAATAAATTGGATTAATTTATATTCTTAAGGAACTTGTGGTTATGATAACGAAATTGATCAACATGTTAGTAACTAGGTTGTTTTCTTTTATATGATGGTCAATATCAACTTCCTACAAAACCCCTCATTCATATATATATAAATATTAAATCATTATGACCAGAATCACAAACAATACTCACTAATAATTATCCTCTACAATGGTGAGAAAACCTTATAAAAACTCTTTTTAATATTTTTGCAATCATAAAATATCTTTGATCATTAAATTGTATCATTTGATAACAAACTACTCTAATGGAAAAAATGAAAAAAAATTGAGATTAGGTTTTTTTATTACTATTTACCCATAACCCCCCACTTAGATTCCCATAAATATATCATGTTGGTAAAATTACAATTCATTTTTTTGGAGAGTCATCATTTTTTGGAAGATGTTTTAAATTTTTGTTTTTTATTTATATATAGAATATCTGGATTATTGATATATAATAAAATATTTAATTACATCAAACAGAAAAGGTGTTCCCATGATCCATGGGTTGAGATTATAATAATGGAATATGAGGATAGATTAATATATTCATTCACTTCGATTGGTCAACCCTAAAATAAACAAGATTAGTGTGTATACCCATAATGTTTTGATATAAAATACATTCCACTATATTAATAATATAAATTACCGTGAAATATTATACAATGTTTCACTCTCATCTCTCTTTGAGAATGATATCAAATGAGTTATGTATAGGCAAATATTTAATTTATATTAGTGGAAACTCCATCATATTAATGTGGGAGAGATTAATGCAATAGAATCTTGAATATTGTCACAGTTGTATTAATTCCATACTATTATCATTTGTAAAGATGATATGGTGGGTATGTTCATCATTCAGGTGAACATAATAACAAAATCATTTTAGATATCTATATGAATTCTAGAGGACTGAATAGCGGTGTAGAGATGAAGGAAACTCCAATACATTATTGATGAAAACTTTTTAATCCCGTAATAAAAATTCATTAATGATTGTATCATTAAAAAAATTGATTAAGTTAAAAAAAACAATAAATACATAAATATTACATCTTATTATACAAATATTCATTATATATCAATATGATCCATGCCAAAAACATTATGTTTTAGTTTCATTGGAATCCTAGATACATATAAAACTATTACATTAATGTTAATAATCATATCCAAATATATACCTCACAAAATACACCATTACTACACTTGTCACTCATAGATAATTTTTTCATATCCCAGGTAAAATGAAAAAAATAGAGTGTTATCTCATATGCATAGTTTTTCTGAAGAAGGGTGATATAAATCAATGATAATTTGTATTCATAACATTACTATAATGATATGAGAACATTAGATTAAATTTTGAAAACCACACCCAAGAGTTCATATATAATAATTATAAGACATTGAAAAAATTGGGAGTTTACAAGACATGAATAATTATAGAATCAATGAAAAAGAGTCATGGGATCATAATCTGTTCATAAGATCATTTCTTGAAAGAGTGAAAATTAGTTTTTCATTATCATAAACATAGATTTTTTATGTCATGTAAACCCACCAAGATAATGACTTTCAAATCACATATTTAAAAACTAAATAAATAAAAAATTTCATTGAATAAAATCATTTGAGTATAATAATGTTAATTTTTACATTAAGAGAAAATTAAATTTGTTGATACATTATTTGTATTAGTCTTTCAGATAGTATTTTTCACAGAAAACATTGTTAACACCATTGGTAAAAAAACTAGAATTGGAAAAATGACAACATGAATACATTTAAATTTTTTTATAGAAACTAAATCATCGACTGAAATTAATTTAATATGTCATTGAATAATTATAAAATCATTCTTGAAAGAATTTTAGAGAAAAATAGGTAATATAAGAAATGATTCCTAGATGAATAAAAATGAATATTTTTTTATCGATAATAAAATTATTTTACAATTTTCATTACATATAGAGATGAAATTTAAAGGAATATTTTTCAATTTAAATAAATATTTATACAAGAATAAATTACAGGATTTATATTAGCGACATTCATAAAAATTTATAATATGAAATCGAATCATAAACATTCTCTATAAAAAATATATTTTGATTTAAACCATTCTAATAATTCTGATATAGATTTTAACCACTCTAACCTCTTCTATAAAAAATTAAGAAAAATATAATTCTATAAAATAAATATTAATACAAATAATATGTCATATATGTTCCTCTTATAAAATTTTGTCTCCAATATATTAATAATATTTTAATTAAACTCATTATTTATTGGGGTTAACTATTTCATTTTTGATGAATGTTGTGGTTTGACAGTTTGGGTACATGTACATTAATCTTGGTTACATCATCATTATAATGAAAATAATTAAATAAATATATTATATTTTCATTATATACATATTTATAATCATGTGAATAAGTTAATATAGAATAGATAAATAAATCGTTCCTGGAGACCGTAGTTCGCAAGTATGGATGAATATTTTTTTCATTTCATTAGTGAAAATAAAAAAAAATTTATATTTTGTAAAAATAGAATAATTATTATATAATATATCTCATATATATTTATTAACTCAAATATTATTTCAAAATATGTGTGCTAATGATGGAAAATGAATAATTATATAACTTTGAGGTGGCAGTCCACACGTACGCATGAGCTATAATTTCATAACCAATTTGATGGAAAATGTGATAACAGTATTTAATACATAATCATTAAAACATCTATATATTTTTAATATGTAGTATTAATAATTTCAGGATGTTTAAAACTAGTTTATAAGTGATATATGATGAAATAAAATTTAAATAGCATTATTATGATTTATTCCTCTTCTTTGGTATTCCGCCTTTGGCTTACACCTTATTCATTTAAATATTTTTCAAAAGAGAAGTCCAAAGAATCTATGATAATGGGATGGAACAAAGAACTCCATTTTGTAGGTATTTTTATAACCTTAAGTTCATAATTCTATAAGAAATGGAAGAGAAGAGGTTTCCCTTTATAAGTGAGTAGGTGACACACATAGAATTACGTAAATGATATCGATAATATATGGTCACAATCATGACCATGTATCTCAAAATCACAAAAAATTGAAATAAGTATAATTAATGATCAAAAAATCATGACCCAAAAATAATTATAAAATATAATGTGGAATTATTACTCTTATCTCTTAGTTTAACCTCCTCACTCAACAAACACGTCTTATACTTGACCATGAAATCTCACTACTTTTATATTTTATCATTAAATTTTTTTATTTTAACCTATTAAATTATATATATTATTATGAAAAAATAAATTTTTTTATGTCATTACTTTTCTATAGGTGGAAAATATTCCCATCAAGATATCAAGAAAAACATAACAAAACATGTCTTTTAAAAAATTACATATTTATATATCAAAATAAGTACCCATTTATTACAAGAATAATAAAAACTACCCAATGAATGTTGATCTAATTTTTTGATTCTATAATAAAATAATTTCCATAAATATGATAATTAATACATATTTACATAATTAAGAATTACAAAAACAGATTATGAACTTAAAAATAGTTTTATAAAAATATATCTCTTTATCTTTAAATGGTTTTATCATCATTCCTAAACATTAGATAAAACTTTTATAGGTGATTATGTATTTTTTAATAAAAAATATTCAGTATATATTATTAAAATCATTTCTTCAATAGTTCTAACTATTTTTTTCTATATATTAACATATAGAAAAAATACATTTAATCAAAAATAATAAGACTTTTATTCATTCCATTATTTAAATAATATTGGGTTATTATCATTACATTTTTATCATTCATAACCATTATACATATATTTATTTATGTGTTTAATGTTATTCATACATGCTAAATTGACGTCAATGTTATAATGGTTTATTATATCATAGTTTACATTGAAATGCAATTTTGTGTGAGGAAATCAATTGAATACCACAAGTTTAATTCAAATGAAATAAAAATAAAATGTTGAGGTGATACATTATACGCCCATTAATATGGATACTTTCATTTTTATTCATTCTCTATAATGAAAATAGTAGATGATTTGTATGAATCGATACATCCTTAGGCACCCATATTTTTTCCTTGAATTTTAGATTCCTCTAGATAATTTAACAATGAAATTACTATTATTTTTTAGCTCATTATCTCTAAGATCCAATATTTCAACTATTTTTTATAAAAGAAATGAATATGTTAAAATTTTATAAACATTTATTTCATTACATGTTATGTATTGGTTATTTACAAACTAAAATGAGATACATGGAACACATCATGAACTCAATAATGGTTCAATGGATGTTATTAGTGATGAGATATATTCCCAAATATATCTAAAATATGTTCCGGGCCTATATATTTAGGGCTCAACAACAAATTATTCCAGGATCTCTTAACCTTTTTTAAATTCTAAATTCACATGAATACCTTTTCACTGACATCGAATTACAAATACCACTAATGATTGTCAATAAAACTCTTCTATCAACATTGAGATATATTGTTTTGTTGTTGAATGGGTCTAACTATATTTGAGATTTTATTATTCTAATAAAGGTTCAAATACCTTTCAGTCCCTAACATCATACTAGCATATCAAATTTAATCACTTAATTACTTTCATAGATTGATGAGAATCTATCTATAGTCTCCAGTGAATGATATATTTATAATAGAATTTGACTAAAGGTATGTCTTCATTAAAATCTCTTTCGAAATCCAAATAACAAGATCACAAAATATAATCTAGGGTAATAATGATCATCCCATACAAACCATCTTTATAACAAAGATAATAACAAGAAAAACCAAACTATGTATCCCAATTTTCATGAATATTTTTTAATAAATTTATGTTAATTATTAGAACATAATCCCATACAATATTTTTTGGTACACCATTCAACCATAAAATATTGTTCATATATATCCCTATAATCTAATCAAGAGTGATATATTTTATAATAAAAAATTTAGTATGTTGAATTAGTAATGTTACCAACTACATGTTAAATAGTAAAATGTCTATTTGATGCTTTGTTTACATGTTATTTAATATCTATCTTTTTATTTCCCAACAAAATATACTCATTCAGATATTTATACAAATTCATACAATTCATATAAATATATTATCATGGGATATAATTCTCTTCAAATATCTATTTCACCATGTTTAATATTCATTGGATACATACTAGGTTCATGAACTATATTATTCCATCACAATAAAGGATGGAATCAAGATCACTTCTCTTCATTTTTAGATCTACAAACTAATTCTATAATTTATAATATTCACATTGATAGATGGTGGAACAGTCGTCTAATAATGATATTATTTCACACCTTCATCCAAAATTTAAAGGATCATTCTTTTTAAATCTAGAAATTTTGTATATTGTTGTCTAAAATATGCATAGTCTAGAAAAGTCTTTTCAACTCAATAAATGAAAAACATTGTTTTCTTTCCCAATGTGGTAATATATCAATCATTCATTATATATAATTAAATCCAACTATTTTCTATGGATCGTATTGAACTCATTATGGGTGAATATATAATATATAATTGTATCATCATTATATATTCCACAAATATGTATGTAAATATAATTCCTTTATACAATTAATTAAATGATTCTCGTAGAAAACTTTAAATCAGTATTGGGGTAATGATTCCCATAAATAATCATTTTTTAACTTGTATAAGCTATCACTGTATAATTATTCATCACAACACATTATAAAAACATCATTGATAAATATATTTAAATCCCAAACCCCACATCACTATAGGGTAGTGTGACCATTGGTGAACTAACAAACATTGTCTTTGGGTCCATACATGTTTCATCATATTCGTCAACACAATTAAACTGGACTCTATTATGTGTATAAACAGTGATTCTATTAGATGGTAATGAGAAATCCTTCAAAAATTATCAATATTATCCAAAGAATATATGAATAATTTGGATATAAATCACATTAGTTGGTATTCTCAAATGTTCAATAATATCCATCATTTTATGAATCCACCCTTACACCCTCACATGTATTTATATGACCCAAAAAATTAAACATTATATATCCAAAATTTAAGCATTTTAAAATTTTCATATAACATCTCCATCCATTTGATAATTATTAAAATCTTTAATTAATATTTTTGATCTTATATACTATTTGAAAATATAATAATATCTTCCATAAATACTACCAAAAATTGATCTAGGTAATCTCTAAACCCATACTTAATTAAACCCAACATGATAATAAGGGTATATAAAAGATCAAATAGATTCACTATAGATTCATTGTGTCCATACATCATACTAAATTTTCTCTTCATTATGTCTTAAATTTTTCAGTAAAATTATTATATCTAGTTAAAAAAAAATTGGAAAAATATATAGCACCAAATAATTGATAAAAAATCATAAAT
Organism: Viscum album; assembly: GCA_963277665.1. Taxonomy (NCBI): domain Eukaryota; kingdom Viridiplantae; phylum Streptophyta; class Magnoliopsida; order Santalales; family Viscaceae; genus Viscum; species Viscum album. The sequence continues at coordinate 1,724,308,347 of OY728119.1, read as the reverse complement.
ACTATAAATATAATACATTATAGATCATGATGTTGCTGTGTTACTAAAAATAAATATAGATCACCAATAATAAATATATCTTCTTATAAAAAATAATAGGTTCCCAACATTTATTCATTCTTGGATCAATTAACAATTATCTTTATTTTCATGGAGTTTTGTCATAAATTCCAAAAACATAATTGGGTGCATTCTATACAGAGTCCATAAAATATGTGCACCAATGATTGTAATACTTATGAAAAACAAAACATCATGAATTTGTATAAATCTATGAATATATTATTAAAACAGATTATAAATTCCATACAATAGTAATATATTTAATGTTTCCTTCTTCCAAAAAATATCAGATAAATACCCCATTTGAATAGGAATCAACAACCATATGATGGATATAATTTCCATTTTATGTTGATGTTTATCCTCGCACCAAACTATGAACATATTTTGATTTATAATATAATATTTATAGTGAAATTAGAGTATCATACGTATAAATTGCGTCATATTTTTATTAATAATAATTACCTTACACAAACACATTACTTACGATCAAAAGGGAATAGTTTCTTTTGAATCGTGGAAACATTATCATCTGGTTCATTAGTGAAATACATCAAATCCTATTATTATCTTAATATCTACCACCCTTCATATCCAAATCCTATATAATACATTAATTCCTAACCTCTGGAAGGGAATATATGAAAGAGTGAACTCAGATGCTCAGTAAGTGTAATCAAGGGAGATATATAAGAATAACATGAACAAAATTGCATTAGAATATGAGGATAAAGTTTAAAAACCATACCCTTCAAATAAAATAGCAAAATATTGATCCATGGAATAATTATTGGATGGTAATAAGACAAGAATCAAATGGAAATAAAAGAACGCAAAACTTGATAGAATAAAACTGGAATGAAACAGATAATTTTTTGAATAATCATATGAATATAAAATAATTTCCATAGTAGTAGACTCTCATTAAAAAGGATATCATAGTGTAATGGGATAACTCCACATGCCATCATTGTATTCATGGTTAAATCCATCACTATCATAAATAAAAAAGTACAATACTATACCATGTTCACTACACATTTAAGTCTGGTCTATCCGATAATATATAAATCATTAAAAATTAATTGGAGGGAGATATAGGTCTCACCCATCATATAATAAAAATAATATGAATGTGTTCCAGAATGTAATATAAACATAACCATATAATATCCCATGAAATTAATTTTGATTTATAAAAATTTCATTATATAACAACCTGTGTAAAATAGATAGTATTCATAATCATATCATAAAATCATTATAGTGTAAATTTTGAAAAAAATTAGTATTCAAAGGAGTTTAATCATGATATAACCCATGTAGGAGAAATAAGTTTCATAAAAACTATACCATTATAAACATAAACCATTTATAGAAATAATATTAATTGTATCATTAGATCATATAACATGTGCATTATCTAATTAATGTAATTCTCTTGAGTTTCTTGAGATATGGATCATATGAGTTTATTACTAAAAAACATACTCATAAAAAATCACAATAAATGATGAAACAGTAACATAAAATCTTTACAACAATGGATACATTGAATTCAAATCCCATTGAAAGAATAACATGGAAATAATGAAAAAATATAATTGTATTAAATAAATTATTTATATTAAATTTTAAATTGGTTTTATATACTCCTCATGAAATAATATAGTTGAATATCATAATAAATGTGTCAAGGAAGGAAAATGTGAAACAAATCCCTTACATTAAGTCACAACATCCATCATACAAGTTCAAAACACATATATAATAAATATAATTTAATTATACATTTATTATAGATCTATATATATATATATCCTACCATATAATATTTTATATGACTTTTTATTACCCATTTACTAACAATTCATTGTTAAACTCATCTTTCTGGCAATAATTACTTGGTTTTTCAAGTATGTTTTTATTTTTAAGTTTTTGTTCATATCAAATTAATCATGGTTAAATAATATAAATAATTTTAGTTATGGTATAAATATCATATATATTCCGTGTTTTTATTTTTAGTTTATTCCTTAATACATAGTGATAGAAAATTAAATCCACCATTCTTAGAGATAGTTAGGCATATATAAGTATGAAGATTGTTTTGTTTTTCTCAAATTATTGAAGGAAATAAAGGTAAATTATATATAACAATTATATAATAATTTTTTTAACATATATCCCATATTTAAAATATAAATTTCCTTTTGAATTTCCATGGATGGTTTGAATGAATGCCATAGCCTCATGAGGCAGTTGTCTGATGTACACACTAGTGACGTTGTCATATTCCTACTGAAAGGAAAATATGAAGGTATATGTGTTAGAATATTCGATAAGAATAATATCATCATAAATTTAATATATAAAAATTTATTCCATCCATATATCAAACCATGTTACATGGTGATGGATAAATAATATCATTAATTTGAGAGGAGATGTACACACTAGTGACGTTATCATATTTCACCATACACACGAATGATGATTTTGTATCCCATTTGATGGAAGTGGATATGGTTATAAGTCATTCAATTTACATAAAACAATATATGTATATTTAATATTTTAATTTTCTTATTTCATCATAGTCTAAAAAAACATTTAGGATGAGGAAAAAAATAAATAAAATGCTCGGTTAGGGGTGTTACATAATCTTCAGATAACTTATTTTCATTTTTAAAAAATGGATTCGTATGTAGGTTTTATATCAAATATAATTATTTTATGACTGGATAATTAAATAAACAAATTTATTTAATTAGTTATTTAATAATACAAATGGTTTATAAAATGTTATAAAGATAGTAAAAGGGTGGATTTTTATAAGTTTGGCGTGTTTAACAGTTGTAATTTTTTAAAAGAAAAAGGTGAACTCCTATTTTTCCTATTGGAAAAGTCTAAAAAAAGATAATTATACATAATGAAACAGATAATGTAGAAATATGTATAGAAAATATATTTTGGAAATTATTTGGTTCAATTTTAACCCTAATCTTTTTAGGTAATCCCTCAGTAAACCCATTTGTACATTAATTGTGGTAAATATTTTTTTTTATTTTCACTATTCAATATTGTGAAAAAATATGTTATATATCATTGTTAATATAAATAATTATGATACCAAATTTTTTAAAAAAAATATCAAAATTCAATAAATATAGGTATAAGAATTATATTTAAAATGTATGTAGTAGACGAGGTGAAAAAATGGGTTCTCAAAGAGGAAAATGATCAGATGTATAAAAAGTTATTATATAAAAAAATTAAAATTAAAAATTATCATATCAAATAAGTTTGATTAAAAAAACATAATTAAGGTAATTATACTTTTAGAACCATTTTAAAATAAAATTAAATTTGAAATTCATTAAATGAAAAGGTTTTTATAAATAAAAATAATTATTTTCACTATTTAGTAAATAATTAATGTTTTCAAAAATGTATAATAAAATCACCCTAGGATAATTTTTTACAATATGATTTAATAATTTATATTTATTTTATAAAATTAAATATTTAAAAGTTTCAAATTTTAATAATATTTTTTTTAAATAAAAACATCATATTTTGAGAAAAATACTATTTTAGAAAAATAGGCAGACTTCACTTAAAATTATGTTATCTACTTTATGAATATGACTGATTTATATAAAACCATAAAATATAATTTTATTAAAACATTTGTTAAAATTCATATACCTAATTTTAATGTTTGGGTTATAAAAAATGCATTAAAATAATAATACCAATGATATAATATGTTTTCCTGAAAACATACTTTGGTATGTAACACATACTAAACTCAGTGTTACATTTCATAAAATCACTCAAAAAATTAATTTATTTGAAATATATTAATTAATTCATAACAAATCAATGTTTTATATTATACCCCATTAAAATGAGGTATATTATTGAAATGTTTTACAATGATATAACCAAATAACACTAATCATGCCTCATCTTTTCAGCAGGTTCCCAGATAGCTTCATCCAACTTGTGGATTCTCCCTAAAGCATTGGCCATGTTAGTGTTCATATTTTATAGACCACTCTCTCTATGATCCAGAATCATCACTAGATATTATTAATAGTAATTATCATTCTCTAGTGATATGAACTCTATGTTTAGTTCATGTGATGTATCAGGTATGTACTTACTCATTAGAGATACAAGGAACACATCCTAAACATGAGAGAGGTTTGGTGGAGTCTCCAACTGATAGGCTCCTATCGTTATATGATCAAGAATTTGAAATTAGTCGATATACCTATGGAATAAATATCCTTCCTTTCTGTATTTTATAATATTATTACGATGAACGATTCTAAGAAAAATAGTTTCACCAATTTAAAATTCAAGATCAAATTTTAGATTTTCTGCATATATTTTCTTCTCACTTTAAAATTCATTGATGTGTTGTTGGATTGATTTATCCTTATATAAAATATATTTAGATGTCTAATGTCCTAATAGATTTCAATATAAAACATCATTCCATCACATTCAAGATCTTCACTTATTTCTACTGAGGGTTTCGAAAGGATCCATCTGAATCATTTAGTAAAATATATTTCTATATGAAAACTCAACTAGGGTATATGTTAACCCCAACCACCTATGAAATACGTGGAATAAAATATCAACCTATCCTATAAGATTTTAATTATTCTCTTAAACTAACCATATGCATGAAGATGATATTGATTATTGAAACATAGCTTTGTATCCAATGAATATTGAAGACATCACCAGAAATTCATGGTAAACCTCGAATCCTAGTTGGATATATTGAATGTGTAACTCTATTAATAAATAATAATTCCTTAATATATATTATCAAATTTGAACAATTGGGTAGGCTTCTATTATAGTGATGAAATTTTCTTATTTTGTGATGAGATTGTTTATAACCCATATAACATTTTTCCCTTTAGATGTTTATGGGGGCCTAATGAAAAAAATATGGTGATTTTTTCAATTTTTATTCTTCTTAGTTAAGGGATGAAAAACCCACATAATCATTTGTCTGTATTCCATAGTTTTTTAATATACTAGGAACTGTGATACAAACTGAGTGATTTCTCAATTCATTCTATCATAGAAGAAATAATCATACAAATCTATATATATCATCCAATATATGTGATGAATAGATAATGAATAACTATGAGATAAATCTAATAACTATTTCTTCATATATAGTATTTTAATGTGAAAAACCTCAATTGTCCATTACATTGTCAAAATCTAGTGTTTGGGGTGTTCTTGGAGGCAATGGTAACTCATTGCAAGAGTTTGTCAAGATATCATGTTTTTCCATCAGTGATTGCGTCAACAGCTCTGTGTCAATAGGTTGGCATTTGTAGCATGGTTTCAGTGACCTACAATATTAGTTGGTATATAGAATTTGTAGTTTTAGGTATCAGTCATTCAAGTTGTATGTAGGATAAGGGCATCGGTAGGTCGACACATCTATAGGTCGAGATGTCGTTTGGTAGAGGCATTGGTAGATCAGGAAATGTTGTGTGGATTTTGTGGGTTGTGTTGGTGACTCCTTGATTGAAAGTCACATCGTCAACACCTATGGTCTTGGCCGTGATATGACTATAATGTCCCATGAATCCATATCCGTTTTATTGATATGGGATATGGCCCTTCTATGCTAAGATATTCTTTTCCCCCGCGTGTTTATGTTTTCTAGGTTGGAGCATATAGCCTTTCATCCCCATGGAATCACATTCATTACTGTAGAAATTGTTCTTATTTTCATCTTATTTTTCCTTCTACTCATGTGACCGCGTTTTTTATACTAGGTAGAATTTTTTATGTTCTATTGTCCCAAGTATGGTTCCCTTCTACTCTCTTGTAATTGTCTATCAGGGGGTGTGGGTTCACTCATGTACCCTTGTGAATACATTTAGAAATTGATTTAACAAAGAAAATATGTAGTAATAAACTAGGGGCTGGGAAGATGACGATCACCACTTTGTTTTGTATTTTATTCTTATATTTCATGGGATGTATGCCTTTTAAAAATCATGACTGTTGGTGGTCTCTGTTTATGAACCTCTATGATTTTTTAATCATTTCTAAAATAATTGGAATCTAGATAATCATTTATATTTGGTTAAATAAATGGATTCCCCAATATCAAACTTGTTTGTTGATAAATCATTTTTAATCAAGTGGAATTAAATCCCGAGTTCCAGCTGAAACTGAAAAACACATGCCATGTTGGAGTAGTTTTGTGTTGTTTGTGGTTCTATTCGGCCTTTTGTTTGTGATTGTAGTGTGGTGTTGTGGCTGGGAGTTTTGTTGGGTTTATGTGGATGTATGTGCATTATGATGGTTTCTCATGATGATATCATTGATGATAGTAGAATATATGATCTTATTATGCATTGGGACTACATCTGGGCAGTGGTTGGGTAGTGTAGCTACTGGACTGTGTTGTGTCATGTTCATCTTTATAGATGTTCTTGATATGGTATTTTTTTTATAGTGGGGAAGTTGATTAGTATTGTGATGACGTGTTTTATGAGTCATTCGTGTTGAAAGGAAGGGTATGAAAACATGACATTGTATAATTATGGTGGCAGTGGTTGAACAGATGTTCATGAAGGGGGGTGTGTTGTGGGACTTAAAGATGGTTGAGTTTTATTTATTTTTATGGTTGGGTGTTAGAATGGATTCTTGTACCCTAGCCCTTATTTTATTTTATTTTCTTTTGTAGTGGTTGGCATTGTTTCTTCTTTTTATTAGAGCTTTTATTGTTTAGTAGTTTCCCAGGTAGAGATGGAAATAAATAAATGAATGATTTAATAATAAAAAATGACATTTGACTAAATTAAATTGGTTGTGGTGGTGTTTAAAGTTGTGACATGTAGTGAATCAGTTTTCATTTATCGACTTATGGAAGTGACTTTCATCTATGGTGGTACATGGTTGTAGAGGTGGTAGAAAGTATAGTTTGTGTGGCCAAGTAGATTGTTTTGAAAACCCATTGGATGAGCGAAGTGTTTGGTACCTTTATATACACATGTTGTTCCTTATGATTTCTATACTCCCCCCACTAATGATGATAACTACATTTTTAATACCCCCATTGTTATAGGGGATTGCATCCTTTCCCAGCATTGTAGTGCGAGGATGAATGGCTAGTTATGTTCCCTTATCAAATCCCTCTTCTAAGCATTACTAACCCAATAATATATGGGCAGGTTGTGGTGCGGTTATAAGGAACATGTGTTTGTGGGGGGTATTATGCTTCACATGTGACTTCGGAATGAGATTCATTGTACATTATCGTGCGTAATTGGGATAAGGTTATGGGATTGTGACCCATCTGTTTGCAGACAAGTGGTGATGTGGTTGTGGCCATGTGTTTGTGGGAGGGATGTTGTATGTTTCTTAGGTTTGTGTGGGTAAGCTATGAAAATGGGCATGACGAAGAGCATGGTAGAGCCAGGATGATCACAATTATGGATGAGCAGTTAACCAGTGGGAAGTGTTGAGGGTACCACAATATCAATGTGATTACAACTTTGATGTTCATGACTTTCATTACTTGGTGAGTGTGCCTCAGTTTGGTTGGGGTGGATAATATACCTTGGTTGGTTCTCTTGAGTTTTTTTTATCATAGGGGAATTAGTATGTTTCTCCCAATTGTACATGGATGACTTTGGTTTCTCCCAACTCTATTTACATGTATGATAATCGTATGTATATAACACTCTTTTTTGGTCTATATGTATACTAAACAGACCGTAGTGGACCTTAATTTCTTGGATGTTGGGGATGGTTGTTGTGACGCTGGTCAGTTATATTTTGGTTCTTACATTTGTGTTTTCCATGTATTTCTTGCAGCTTTACATTAAACATGCATGTGGGATGGGTTTTTGGTGTCAATATATTTGTGTCTTGGAATTGTTGTAGGTTGATAAATTTTATCCCCCAATCGTGGTTACTAGAGAATGTGTAATGCCTCAATGTTTTTTTGGGATTCTTATACTCAGGGTGGTGGTCACCACATCTCGGCCTAATGGAGGCAGGACATGGGGGTCATTATCACTCATTCATCTTAATTAAGGAAGGCCTTAACATCATGATATACCTTCACTAATATTGAATAATGTGGTTCTTTATAGAATTGTATCATAGGCTAATGGTTGAGACATTGGATTAAGTTTGTAGTTAGGAATAGTTGGTATTGAATGGGATTGTAGGGAAGCAGAGTTAGAAGATATTGGTGCTGACATATTACAGTGAAGACTAGCTAGGAAACATGATTTTAGGGCCCCCTGTGGTCTTATACAAGTACTATGTGCTTACCAAATGACCATGTGAGGATACACGGAGTGCTGGATAGAGACTCTAGGAATGGTATATGCATCATCATGCCTTGTGTTCTTGTTTTTTTTGTTTTTTATAAATTAAAATAAAAAAGAACATAAAATTAATGATAAAAAATTTCATAATACTCGATCTTAAGAATCCAATGTGTACCTTTCAACTATGGAACCTGGTCATTATCCATGAGTGGCTCAGGCAATGGGGGCTCAAATTGCCAATTCGGCAGATCACTGTAGGGTTGATCTAGAGGAGGAGGAAAATCTATGGATTAAGTCAATTTGTGCATTTCAATGAGAGACTCTGGTAAAATACAAGTGGAGTGTCTCTCACATGGAGATAAATAGATTCTTCAAAGTGATTTTAATCACTTTTAGCTTGATCCAATCTCCAATAGGGTACCAGGTTCCCCTAGAAGTGAGCCAGTTTAGGGTAGCGACACATTTGTGATGGATGCTTTACCTCAGGGAGAGGAAAGAGACCAATGTTCTATGGGTTGATTTGAGAAGGAATTCTTGGCATAATTCCATGATTCAACCATGATGGATGATAAGAGGGAGGGGATACTATCCCTTAATAAAGGTAGTATATTGATATGATAGTTTGGTATGAAGTTCAAGGTTCTACTTTGCCTTTCCTTGTACCACTTTTTAGATGAGGAGTCTCATATGAGATTATTAGACGAGGCCCTTCATACTTCTCTCTAGTATTCAATTACTCCATTCCACCTAATAAAATAATTAGAGGTTCAGAATACGGATGAGGTCATGGAAAGGATTAATTCATGAAGATGATTACCATGAGAGGGGATACATCCAAGTTCTTCGAAGGGGAAGTATATCAACAGTAGGTCCCTGGTGTAATGGCCTTCATGGTTTCGACTAGCGAGGAGTTGACCTCGGTAGTTTCAATTCTGACCTTTGGGTCCTTGTACATTTACCATAGGCTTGGTACTGTGGTGTTTCTATTGTAGAGGATAACGGTACCATTAGAGTCAGTGCCTAGTTTGAGCTCAGTATGATGGAGTTGGGAAGATCTGGCACCCACCTCACCAAAATTTTTCTTCCAAGCTATTTCTACTGGAGAGATAGTAGGGTCTTTCTCCAATGAGCGGAGATGGAGAAAGAAGATTCCAATCTCATGGTGTTCCATAGGGATCTCAACTTGGGCGTGGTTAGGGAGGTGTCTGATAGTAAAGGGGAAAAGGGGCTTGGTGTGGTCAGTTGCACACCACAATGGATGTAGACACAGTGGGGTTGGAGATCGCTCGATGTATGATCCATTTTTTTAGTACTCTTTTTTGTGAATTGTTTTATTTTGGAGTGCTCCATTCCTTTTTAACCTGGTCTATCACATTATTTAAGAATAGACATAGAGATACTTTCTTCACCCCTAGTGTTGAGTACACTAATTGAAGGTCAGACCATCTTGTTTGATGTTTGGTGGGGATATAGACTGATATTTTGATAGCATGAGTTTATTGGGGATCACATTTTGATATAGATTCTATCATGCAATGTAATCATTGGAATCAAATGGTTTTTTTCAATGCATTATATTATCGACTACTTTTAAAGAAGATTCGTATTTTTAGATGTTAATGGAAGCATGTAGCTTTTATTGGAGAGAAGAGTTGTCTACTGGGAAGTCAGCATATGGTGTGTTTCCTTACCTTATTAGCTGAGATTTTAGTTGACCCTATGGATGCTAGGATGGTTGTGGTTTTTTGAGTTTTTAGGGAACTATTTGGTGTTTTCTCTAAGGAGGTTGTGACTCTATCCCCTCACCCTGGCATTGAGTTTGGGAAAATATTACAACCCAATGCTAGTACGATTTCAATGGATTTTTATTGGATGGTGCCTTCTGAGCTATGGGAGATGCATATCCAGATTGACAATATGATGAAAAATGGATTTATTCGGACTAGTGTGTCACTGGGGGTTGCTCTAGTTTTGTTTATAACGAAGGATTATTGTGGTATGTGGCTATGACTAGACTGACAGATGATGAATCAGGTAACGTTCAAGAACTATTACCCTATCCCAATTATAGATAATCATTTCAAATAGGTGAGAGGAGAATGTAGAATTTATAAGATCAATCAATGGTCAGGGTATCACAATGGTGAAGGATGGTGACATCATGATTATTGCTTTTAGGTGAAGCTATGGGAACTTTGAGATCATAGTAATGTTGCTCTTTCTTTTGAACACAAAATATATTTTCCTAGTGCTTATTAAGTCCACCTTTCATGAGTTCCTGGACTGGTTCTCCATCATATTCATCAATGAAATCCAAATATACTCTATGTCAGAGTTGGATCATGAAGTGCATCTCAAGACTGTCCTAGAGGTCATTCGACACCACCAGCTCTATGGTAAGTTTTCCAAGTGCATGTTTTGGAACTAGAGATCCACTTGCTTAGGTATTTCGTGTCTTTGCACCATATAGAAGTGGACCCTTCAATGGTTAAGTCAATTGTTTCTTGGTAATCACCCAGGAATCTTGAATTGGTGCACATTTTTCTTAGTTTGTAAGGATAGTACTAGAGATTCATACCTAATTTTTCTCCAGTAGTTTCTATGTTGACACCTTTTATCGGAAAAGTCCCAACTTTGGTGTGGAGAATTCACTGCTAGTTATTGTTTGGCTATCTAAAGGGGAAGCTGGTCAGTGACCAAGTTCTTATGTTTCTAGAGGAAGGGGTGATGCTCCAGGAGTATTGTGTTGCTTCCTATCTCATCATAGACTGTGGGTTGATGCAGAAATGTGGAGTGATCTCTTATGGAATAAGTAATTTGTGTCCCCATGAACGTAAATATGAAACCCATGATTTTGATCTTGCAGGGGTCATGTTCACACTAATGGTGTGGAAAAATTACCACATTGGGGATCTCTTTGTGGTCTTCAAAGATCAAAAGTGCATTAGGTATATCTTTTTCAGCAAGATTTGAACCTTCAGAAATAGAGGTGGACAATGTTTCTATATGATTATGATTTTGAGATATCCTGCACATCATGAAAGGGGAATGTTGTGGATGATTCTTTGACAACGTTTTTTCTGAAGGATGTGGTTCGAAATCCGTGAATTCATGGAGAGAAATAGAGTAGTTGGATTCCTTTCACTTAGATGTTTAAATTGATGGCAGCAGAGTTTTTCATATTTTAGATGATGGTTCAATCATCATTGAGGAAGTAGGTGGAGGAGTCTATGTGGGGATACTCTGAGGCAGAGGTAATGTGTGATCATGTTGACCATGGAATTCCTCTAGAGATATGGTCATAGGATTTTCAGAATTGGATGATGTTCCCCTGTAATCTATTCATACCAGTGGAGATATGTGAGGGAGTTGTAAGAACTCAGATCTTCCTTTCAGGTATTTCTTTATATTATAGTTGTTTTTGAGAAAATAGGACTTTCTTGAAATATCAAGAGTACACGACATGTACCAGGTTGCCGCACGTGACTGTGTACTGGTCATGTAACGGCCGAGTACATGGACTTGTGGGTGACATGGAGGCTTCCTAAAGCTGGGCTTGGTAAAGTCATGTACACACCATGTACTTTTAAAAGACACATCGTATACTTTCTTCTTAATTCATTAAAAAAACCAGGGTCACATCTCGTTCACAAAAAGATCTTTTTCTCTACTCATCTCATCAAGGAGCATCTATAGCCAATGATAATTCTATGAACCCCTGATATTATATCCATTATATGAATCTACCTCTATCAATTGTGTTGGAATATACATGTTAATCTCTTCCTTCTCCTAGATCCCCACTTTTTTGTTTCTCTTCATTTTTCAGATTTCCTCGGTTGAATGATTTAGTCATTTTTTAAGATCTACAGTTTTCTAGGGACATTCAAGGCCTGAGGATCACATATATCTGTTTCAAAATTCTGAGGAATTTGTTTTGTGTCTCTCTGTAGTTATTATTTGAGTTATATGTACAATAGTGCCCAATACCCTTGTTTTTGGTATAAAGTGTTTATGGTTTTTATCCATATTATTTCCTACTATTCCTTGTGTTCTTGAGTATATTATTTATGATTTTTAATAGGGTTATTTACCTTTCCATTGACATGTTTCCCATTTTTTCATGATATTGACCATTAGTTCTATCTTTTCCTGTTAGGTTTATTTGTTTTCCATGCCTAGTGTTGTTAGGATGGAGTGACATTTATCTGAAATGTTGTGATATGATTTAGACTGTTTATCCAAGTAGTTCTTGATGTTTAATTTGGATGAAATATATAATTTTTGCATGATTTATTTACACAGTGTAGTGGGAAAATGGTGTCGTAGACCATAGATAGAATAGATGATGAGGGATTCTCCAGAGTGTCAGTTTACATTACATTGTGAGACCACTAGAGGAATAGACTATGTGCACCCTTAGGGTGTCTATAGTTTCCTCGTTATGACACCACATGGGGATTCTACATTGATTGATTCCATAGAGTGTCTATAGTAACTAATACATGACCACAAGGGGAATTGACAATAAGTTCTTCCTTAGAGAGTCTTTGCTAAAGCTGAACCAGATGGGTTAGACTGTGAGTACTTCCCAGGGGGTTTCTTGTGTTTGATTGGTTTAACCAGATGGGTTAGGCTATGATTACTTCCTAGAGGGTTACTTATGAATACAAGTTTCTTAACTAATAAATGAAAATGGTTTTAATTGATACTTTTAGACTTTTTACCTTTGTGTACTTCCATATTTACTTTTTAATTTTAATTATTATCTACCATATATATTCACTGAATGTTAGGCATAGATCATTGGGTGGTTTCTTACTGGGATTCGTCTCACACCCTATTCGGGCCATGATATTGGGGCCAGATAGATTATATTATTCTGGTATAGATAAGGTAATTATCCATTCTACTTTAGGTACTTTATTGATGTTGAGTTTGGGAACATGGGACAATGCTCAGGATTTCGATGATATAGAGTTGTTTTCATTATTTTATTTTTTATTTTGGTTTAGTATTGTTTTCTTTCATTGTGACATGTTTGGATTTCTCAATATACATATGTACCAAACAGCATTTATATATGTGCCTTAGTTTTTTATTTCTTTAAATATTCCACTATTTAACTATTTCATTTTATTACTGCTTCCGATATTGTTTTCTACTTAATTTCATTGCATTTCTCTACCAATAAGGGCATAGTTTCCCCACAATCTCACATGAGGCCCTCAATTTTAGTCAAAAGCCTCCGCAAATTGGGGAAATGAACATGAGGCCATGTGACAAACCGAGTATGGGTTACCTCTGGGGGGATCTTAGAATCAAGATGTTACAGCAGATCTATAGGTTTTCAATAGAACACCCCTATCGATACACCTAGAAGTTGATATATTATTTTCACCGAGGAAGATTGAGTATGGACTCAATCACGACATCAGATCTCAGGTGGACATCTTCCGGTTGCCTTCCGTCACCTATATAGTCAACCAGGTGCTGATCACGATGCGCATTCTGATGGACTCTTTTTCATCTAGAGTTGGTACCCCTCAGACTGATAGTAGGATGCACCACAGAGAGACTACACATGGAGATCCTAGTAGGTGATATATTTCTTCTGGTTTCTAGATGGTGTGCTACAAGTGCGAAAAAAGTGGGCATATGAGGCCACATTTCCCGAGATACCCAGTGGAGTGATGATCTTGTGGCATGATCGGACATCATCATCACTTCTGTCAGTTATTCTATCTTGCATAAGGTGATTAGAGTTCATCCATGACTACATGTTCAAGATTAGCACCACTAGTATCTCATCAGTCTGGGAAATGGAGTTCTTCCGGCCGTTCAGGCCGAGGTGGAGGTCGTGGATGTCATAGCCAGTCAGCAGGCATTCTATGAAAAATAGTGTGGATCAGCTCCGAGAGGGTAGGTAGGGTCGTAGGGTTGAAGTATAGGCCATTCATTTGGAGTGTAACATACCCAAAAAGAGATGGATCTCAGACCCTCTAATAATCGAGGAATGATCTTAGTTGCCTCAGTTTTAGCTTCTACACATTCTAATATAGGGGCCTCCCATAGTTTCATAATTTTGATCTTGTGGAGAGCCTTAGGCCATGTATCTTTTCCTCTATAGATTTCTTAACACATGAAACCCTGTTGGGGACAAGGTAAGCCAGTGTACATCAGTTAAAGGAGTGATCTCTTGAGGTTGTTATGTATCACTTCTCATTGGACATCTATATCCTACAGATGGTGGGCTATGATGTCATTTTTGGGAAGGACTAGTTAGTTCCCTTACAATTATTTGATGACTCTTATAATCGTTGGGTGATATTAACATCAGGAGAGGGTGGGTTTTTTTACACAAGGGAGAATGGGATGTCCATGCGACTAGAGTAGGACCCAAGCTTTATGGGTATGGAGTAGTTACATACCCGATTGCTAGTCTATAATTGGATGACCAGGGGACTTCACAATTGGAATTTCCTCCGTTGGTGGATTTTTTCTGGGATGACATTACAAAAGGGTTTTTAGGTTTTCCTCTGAAGAGAGAGGTATCATTTTCAATTGATCTTGTTCCAGGAGCACCATCAGTGTCCATTCCTCCTTATATGATTGCTACACCAGAGTTCTAGGAGCTCTAGAAGAAGTTGGAGGAGTTGTAGGAAAAGGGTTTCATCCGACCTAGAACTTCTCTAGGGGGTTCACCTGTCCTGTTTGCAAAGAAGGAGGATAGTACCCTCTGACATTGTGTGGATTATCAGAAGTTGAACTTGTTTATGGTCAAGAATCGATATCACTTTTCGAGGATTCATGTTCACTTTGATCCGCTTCAAGGATCCCGGGTGATCTGGAAGATTTACTTAAGATAAAAATACCATCATTTGTGAATTAGACCATCTGGTATACCTCTTAAAGCCTTACATAGTTGGTAAGGTCTATAGGAGTATGTGGTTATGCTTCTCAGTCTCACGAACACTCTTTCTATTTTCATTGCACTGATGAACTGAGTGTTCTATCGTTACCTAGATTTTTTCATGGTAGTCATTGTGGATGATATCTGGGAGTACTCTCACACTCGATACGAACATGTTTCACAACATTTGGAGTACACTGGGAGAGCTTCATTTATATGAGAATCTCTCAAAATATCACATTTGGATGGGCAAGATTCACTTCGTGGGTCATGTTATCTCATAAACATGAGTGTTTATAGAACTAGAGGAAATGAGAGAAGTTTTTTCCTAGGAGAAGATGAAAAATGTCTTTGAGGTACAAGGTCTTCTAGGGTTGGCTGGACAGTATATATGTTTCATACATGACTTCTCACGCCTAGCAGTGCCACTAACGGGTCAGACTATGAAGAGTGAAAAGTACTTATCGTCAAAGTCTCGTGATTCAGCCTTTTAGGTGATGAAAAGGAGTTTGACATCAACATGGATACTAGTAATTATAGAGACCAGAAAGAGATATATTGTGTACTTTGATGCAACAGGTATCGGTATTAGAGTAGTGTTTATGTAGGGGGAAGGAGTCGTTGCGTACAGGTCTCAGTAGTTTAGGCCACATGAGAGGAATTACCTAACACATGTTCTCGAGTTGGATGCATTTTTTCATGATTTAAGTTTTTGTAGACATTATCTTTTGGGAGATAAATTTTTTGTATTCATAGTCCACAAAAGTCTCATGTATATCTTCACTCATCGTGATCAGAATCTGAGAAAGCTAAGGTCAATTGAGTACCTTCAATCCTTTGACATTGAGCTTGCCTTCACCCCTAGGAAAGGAAATGCAGTGGCTGATTCATTGCGCTAAAGGAATCAAATATATGTAGTTCAGGAGTCCAGTAGTGAGTGGTATATTATGGCTATGTTCTCTAAAATGTATTTGGAGGTGCATGGAAGACTGGGGCATAGATTTCTTTCTTATGTAGTAGTTACCTCTACTCAACTTGATCGAGTGTGAATGAGGCATCTATCAGATTATGAAGTCCTAGTTCTATGATAGATTGTGTCAAGAGAGGACCCTATTATTGGATGGACCATGGGTGAGGATGCGATCATGATTTTCTATGGGTATGTATGGGTGTTAGAAGACGTACACGAAGAGCTGATGCAGGACTTTCATTCCTCATTTTTAGCGGTTCATCCTGGCATCACCAATATGTATCGAGATCAACACTATCAGTATTGGTGCCTAGGTATGAAGATAGATGTTGCAAGATTTTCATTAGGTGTTACACCTCTCAATAGTTGAAGGAAAAGTATCAGCGACAATCGGGGATTTTGTAGCAGTTACCCTTTCCCGATTTGAGGTGGAATGATGTCATGATGGACTTCGTTATAGGTTTGTTGAGGTCTCCTTGAGGGAATGATGTAGTTTGGGTTTTCATTGATAAAACGACGAAGGTTTCTCACTTCTTTCATGTCAAGGAGTCCATCAGTGTAGATGACCTGGGATGGATGTACATCTAAGATACTTTACGTTTACATGGAGTTCCACACTCTATTGTTTCAGACAGGGATACACGTTTTACTTCATAGGTTTGGCAGGTATTACAGAGGGCCATGGGTACCTAGGTACTTCTGAGTATAGTGTACCACCCTCAGATGGATGGATAGTCTGACCGTACGATTCATGTGTGGGGGACATGCTTTGAGCATGTGTCCTCGATTTTGCAGTTTCTTGTGAGAATTGCATACCTCGTGTGGAGTTTTCCTACAATAATAGTTTTAAAAAAATATTCATATGGTACCTTAGGAGGATTTTTATGATAGTCCATTTCGATCACCCTTATGCTGGATGGAAGGAGGAGAGGCACCTCTTCCTGGACCTCATCATTTCTAGGAGTCCATAGAGTAGTTAGAAGTGATTTGAAAGAGGATGGATACTATAGAGTCACAATAGAAGTCTTATTATGATCGAAGAAGATGTCCCCTAGAGTTTGAGGTCGGACATCATTCTTTTATATCTATCACACTATGGTTTGGACATAGAAGGATTACGATATAGGGAAAGATTTCACCGAGATATGTTGGACCATTTGAGGTTTTGGAATGATTTGGGCTAGTTTTCTATCAATTGCAGTTTCCTCAGCGGTATTGGGCTATGCATGATGTTTTCTATGTTTATCAGTTGTGGTGTTACTTCTCAGACATGTATCATGTCTTTCAAACCAAGTAGGTTGATTTGGAGGTGGATGCATCATTCGAGGAGCATCCATTCCGAATTTTTGATTATTGTGAAAAGGTTATTTGTGGCTGGTATGTTCTTCCGGTACGAGTGCTATGGAAGCATGGCTGATTACAAAAAGAGACTTTGTAGAGGGAGGCCATTTTATGATCAAAGTGGCTAGATGTGTTCGACGTTTCTTCTTCTAGGCTGCATTTATAGTGAAATTCTAGGAATAAAATCATTAAACGATATTTTTTTAGAACCTAGATCTTCATTTTAGGTATATCTTTCATATATAATTGTTTTGAGAAAAGAGAAGTTTCTGAAAATTTCAGGACTACACGCTATGCACTTATATGTATAGGCTATGTACCTAGTTACCACAAGTGACTGTATATTGGTCATGTAACGGTAGAATATATGGCTGTGTGGGGGCGACCTAGAGGCTACCTAAAATGGGCCTTGCTAAAGGAAAATACATGTCGTGTACTTTTAAGAGACACACTGTGTACTTTTTTTAATTCATTAAACAGACCGGGGTCGCATCTCATTCTGAAAAATATCTTCTTCTCTCCTCATCTCATCTAGGAGCATCTGTACTCAATGATTCTTCGTTGAGACCTCTACCCATTTTTCATTCACTGAATCAAACATCTTCAGCTACATTGGACTCACCACAATAATCTATTCTTTTTTCTGAAACCTAGTTTCCTGATTTCATTTCTTTCTAGAGATATCACTGGCTGACCTTTTTAGTCTTTTTTGTAGATATATGGATTTCGATAGTGATACATGTCCTGAGGTTCATGTATATCAGTCATAAAATGCCTAGGTAGGTGATTTGGGCCTTTTTGAAGTTAGTCATTGATTTTTATGTGCAAAAGTTCTCAATACCTTGGTTCGTAGTATTGTTTATTTATTGTTTTTAGACTAGTTATTTCTAGATATGACTTCTAGGATTGAGTATAGGATTGTTATAGATGTTTTTCCCTTGTTTTCTCAATGTTGACCGTTTGGTATAACTTTTCTTGTTAGGATACTTTTTTTCCATGCCTAGTGTTGTTAGGATGAAGCGAATTTTATATGACATGTTGTGATATGTTGTATATTGTTTATCCAAGTAGTTCTTCAAGTTTTCATTGGCTTCCATATATTGTTTGTGCATGATTTATTTACACAGGGTTGTGGGATCTTGGTGTAGAATACCATAGGGATAATTGACGTTGAGGGATTTTCCAGAGTGTCTGTTTAAATTTCATTCTGAGACTATAGGGGGTGGACTTTATGATCCCTCATAGGGTATGTAGTTTCCTCATTATGATACCATATGGGGAATTGGATGTCGAGTGCTTCCTCACAGTGTCTATAGTTACCGATATGAGACCACATGGTGAATTGACAGTGATTTCTTCCTTAGTATGTCTTTTCTAAAGCTGAACCACAGGGGTTAGACTGTGAGTATATCCCAAAAAGATTCTTGTGTTTTATTGGTGGAACTAGAGGTTTTATGATATCATTACATCCCAGAGTGTTACATCGGATTATTGTTTTAATTACTAATAAACGAAAAACAATGCAATTAAAACGTTAGGATTTTTTACCTTTGTGTACTTCCTTGTTTACTACTTCATTTGGATTATTGCATGCCATATATATTCATTGACTATTTGGAACAGATCTTTGGGTGGTTGCCTATTGTGATTTGTCTCACACCCTGTTCGGGTCATGCTTTTTCACCCAAAACGATTAAATAGTTATTGGTATAGATAAGGTAATGTTAACTGCTACTTCAGGTACTTGATTATTATGGAGGAGGGGATCATGGGACCAATCTGAGGATTGTGATACCGTAAAGATGTTTACTTTATTTTCTTTTGTACTTTGTTTTAGAACTGCATTCTATCATTGGGACTTATTAGGTTGTTTTCCTATTCATTTTCACCCTGCATCATTTATATACGTTCCTTAGTTTCTTATTTCTTTCAATCATCTATTATTTACATATTTCATGTTATTACTACTTCTGATATTTTTACCTATTTATTTCTACTGTGTAACTCTGTCAATGAGGGAATAGTTTCCCTACAATCACACCCAAGGCCCGTACTTCTATTCAGATGCATTTGGAATTTAAGGAAATTCACTTGAAGCCATGTGACCAACCAGATATAGGGAACCTCTAAGAGGATCATAGAAATGGGATGTTACCTGGGTTATTTATGACTTCCATAGAACACACCTAATGATACACCCATAAGTTTCCAATATGTATTGTGTCTTGAGGGAACAGTTCTAGTGGCCCATGATTAAGCATGTTGTGGCAATGTTTGTGGAAAAGTTATTGGTGTGATGGTAAGTGAAGGTTGATCACTATGTTCTAGATGGATTATTTTATCCCCTATATGTCTCTAAGAGGATGTGGAAAGACATATCAATGGATTTCACCATAGTATTACCCATGGATCAGGGAGTAAGTGACACAAACTGGGTAGTAGGTGTCAGTTTTCAAAATCGGATTACATCTTGGTGATCAAGGATTCAATCGCAGTATATTCCTTGGGATAGATGTATGTGGATGAGTTTGTTCAGTTCATGGTCTTACATGATCCATAAACATATATCATAAAACATGTTTTACATCATGAGACTGGAGATGACTAAAACATGCCTTTGGCACTCTATTTCCCCTCAGTACTGCTTTCGACCCTTAGATGGATGGAAAAACAAAGAGGACCATCCCAACACTGGAGGACATATTCCAAGCATGTGTTCTATACATTAATGAGTCTTTGAAGAGACATTTTCCCTTAGTAGATTATTTTAACAATAATATTTAACAATATTTTATTGTCTTGGATCCATTATAAGCTTTATATGGATAGTATTGTCATTCACCCTTGTGCGGGATAGAAGATGGTGGGGCATCTAATATTGGTCTAGATTTGGTTCATAGTACGTTAGAGAAGGTGGAACTTGTCTATTATAGGATTAAAGTAATGTAGGACCGGTATAAGTCGTATGTCAATCATAGGAGGAGTCCCTTGGATTTTGTGTTTGGGGACTACATGTTCTTAAATTTGTCCCCTCGACGTGGGCAGTGGATGTTCAACAGTGCAAGTAAACATTCTCCCATGTTCATCTGATCCTTCAAGGTGTTGGGTCTAGTTAGTGAGGTGGAATAATAGTTGGAATTTCCACTATAGTTTAGAAGGATCCACATCAACTTTAGTGTATCCTAGGTTCGTCGGTATCTTCACGATGACCCCCATGTCATTGATTTGTGAGAATTTGATATTGAGGATGACACAACATTTGTGGATCGACCATTAGAGATCAAGGATCAATGGGATAAGGTGTTGTGTGGATGGACCATTCCCTTGGATCCTAGGTTATGTAGGCATTGTTTCTTTGAGGAGATTACTTTGGAGAAAGAGACACAAATTAATTCCCAGTACACATATTTTTTTTGATATTTTATTATGTTTTTTGATTTCTAATACAGTGCTTCAACATTGTTCCTTATAATAATGTATTATTCGTTATTTTGTAGTGTTTTTAAATTTCCAAACATGTGAAATGGGGGAGGCCTGATTCTTAATCGATATTCATTAATTGATATGTGATTAAACCCCTGAGGGAGAGTTAGTGTCGACATGAAAGGATAGTATCCTGACATGGATGAAGGAATTACCTAATTAATATGTCTGGATTGTTAGTGATTGTGTAGGGTATGTTGTGGATGGTTAGGATAGAATGTGTGGGAAGGGTTGTTATTGGATTTGATGTTTCACTCCACCCTTCAAAAAATTCAAGATTGTTTATCCTTTAGATTTATTGTACCAGTTGGTTGTTTGGACCCCTCTGCCTCATGGGGTTGGTTTTTAATTCTTGAGGGTGAAAATAGTTTGGTAGGTATTTAATGTAATGGGCCAGACCACTCTGGTCCATTAAATTGTCGACATCAAATGATTAGGGTGTTCTTGGAGTCAATAGTAGCTAATTTCAAGAGTTCATAAAAATTTTCAATTTTTTCCTGTAGTGAGTCGCATTTGTATCACAACATCGGTATAATGGCGTAGGTAGATCAACATTGGAGACTCAGGGCATTGATAATTCTAGTGTTTTTGTAGGTTGAGTCACTACTTGGTCATGGAATCATAGTTCAAGGGAATTGGTAGGTCAATGCATTACTTGGTTGAGGTATCAATAGATTGAGGGAATTTATAGGTCGAGGCATTAGTTGGTTGGGGAATCGATTGGTCTATCTATCAATAGATCATACGTTGGTGAGTGGTGTCAGAGAGGCATGTCAGTGATTGTATTTATTGAGTTGAGTTTGTCAGTCACTTTTATCAATTCATATTATTGTCTTATTAGTTGGAGGCTCACTCATGTGAGTGACTCGCCCATCAATGATTCATTTCTAGATTTTCCTTTTTTTTCAGTTTCAGCCATCATACATATTATTTGAAATAAATTGATTTTAAACCCTATTTGAGATCATATAAAGATTTTTTAAAAGATATTAATTATATATTTAATATCTTATTTCTCTCATGGAATTTAAATAATCAAACTGCATGGCCTTGTCCATGATTTAACATTAATGGACCTTGAAATTGTTTCCATTCCATTGATATAGGATATCACTATTATATGTCTTGATCTTATTTTCAATGTGTGTTTCCATTTACCACTAGTCCACCTAGATCATTTTCTCCCCTTGGAGTCACATGTTGTGACATAAAAATTGATCTAGTTTAATTATATTTTTCTTTCTTCTCGCGTGACCCCCTATTTTTCAGAAATGGAAGGATTATTGATCATTTGTTTATCAATGTAGGGATCCCTTCATCTCTATTTTAATTATGAATCATGCAGGGTGGTTATAATCATGTACCCTTATTCATACTGTTGGACCATGATTTAATGAATATAATAATTATTATTAACCAAGGGTTTTGGAAAATAATTATGATCACATTGTTTTATATCTTATCATTGTTTTGAAAGGGTTGTATGCCTTTTGAAAATCATGGTCGTCGGTTGTATATATTTTCACACTAATATGATTTTTGAATCATTTCTATATGAATTGTATTCTTGTTAATCACATATAATTGGTTAAATATATAGATTCCCTTGGATCAAACATTTTCTATGATAATCTTTGTTTTATCAAGTGGGATTAAAGTACGAGTGTTTTTTAAATCTGAATAAGCATTGGATATTTGGTTGTGGTAGTGTATTATGTGTGGTTCTATTCGGCCTTGTGTCTATCCTAGTAGTATGGTGCTCTAGCCAGGAGTATTTTTGTTTGTATAGGGTGGTACATGAGGTGTGATTGTATCTCAGGGTAAGAGATTTGGTTTATTGTGGAATGGATGAACTTTTCATGTAATTGGACCGCATTTGGGAAGTGGTTGGGTCGCGGGGCTATAGGGCTTGTTTGTGTCATGTTGAAGTTTATAGATATTCTAGGTATGGTGTTTTTGTATAGATGGGATTATGAGTGTGGTTGTGATGAGGTGTGTTGGGGGTCTTTCTTGTTGAAAGGAAGGATAGGGTAGCATGACATTGAATAAATATGGTGGAACTCATTGAATGGGTGTCTAGGAAGGTGGATTGTGAAGTGAGATTGAAATATGGTTGTGTTTTTTTTGTTTTTATTAATGGGTGTTAGAATGGATTATTTTACCTTGTCCCTTCTTTCCTGATTTGGAATTAGTAGTGGATGGTATGGTTTCATCATCTTATTAATGTTTTCAGTGGTTGGTGGTTTCCTTGGTATATTTGGAAGTAAAAAAATGTTTGAAAAATGAAAATGAACATTTCGTTAAGATAAACTATTTGTTGTGTATTTAACATTTGTGTAATGTAGTGAATCACCATTCATTTATCGATTTATATATATTACCATCGTTCATGGTGGTACGTGTATATAGCGGTAGAAGCAGGGGTAGTTTTTGTGGGCTGGTAGATTTTTTTGAAAACACAAAGGTTGGGAAGAGTGTTTAGTACCTATATATATACATGTAGTTACTTGTGATTTATATACTCACATTACCCTTTTGAGCATTATGGGTCGAAGACCACCATTTCTATGGGTGAGGGAGTCCTTTCCCATCATTCTATTGGGAGGATATATGATTGGTTATTGTCTCTTCTCTACACCCTCTTATAGGCATTGGTATCTCAAGACTCTTGAAGCAGGTTGTGGAGTGTTTGTGAGACCTAGGTGTTTACAGGCATACTTTTCTTCCAATGTGACTTCAAGATGAGATACATTGTACTTTACAAAGTTTCATGAGGATAAGGTTGTTGTTTTGTTCCCCAACTGTCTACAGGATGGATTTTTATGTGGTTGTGGCCCATGTGTTTGTAGGAGGTATGTGGTATGTGGCTTATGTGTGTTCATAAAGATTGGGACAACGGGTCTTGTATAAAATCATGGTAGTGTCAAGATGTTCTCTATTAGGGATGAGTAGTTAACCAGTGGGAATTGGTTCAGGGTACCCAAATATCAATGTGCTTACTAGTTCACTTGACTTGACGCGCGTTATTTGTTGATTCTTCCATGATAAGGTTGGGATAGATATTATACCTTCTTAGTTACTCTTGAGTTTCTACTATTTTCTCATAGGGTAATTATTATGTTTCTCCAACTTTTTCACATGTGAGTTTGGGTTTTCCCTACTAAGAATACTTTATTGAACACCCTACATATATAAAATTATTTTCATGAATCCACTAGGATTACATGGAATGTTCTAGACCTTTCTATGAAAGAGGATGGGGATGGTTGATGTGTTACTTCTAGTTTTATTTTGGTACATACATTGTAGTTTTCCAGGTATTTTTAGTTGTTTTACATGAAACATGAATATCATATGGACTTTTTGATTTCTTGTATATGTGTCTTGGAGTTGTTTGAGGTTGATACATCTTATATCGTGATCTTGGTTAATATAAAAGGGTAATTCCTCCAATTTTTTGTGAGATTCCTATACCTTTAGTGCTTTTCTCCACATTGGATCCCATTGGAGGTGGATCTTAAGGGCCATTATCTTTCGTTCATATTGAAGAAGGAAGGCATCAGTATCTTTATATCCCCTTTATCATCTTGAAGAAGGAGGTTTGTGAAAATTATAGATGAAATATTTACAATATCCCAAAACCCTATCATTCTATCATTATCAAGGATAAATATAGGTTAAATTCTAGCCTTCCTTTTCAGTTATACATCTTACTTCTACACCTATTTAATCCTCTTATTAATAGATGGTTCAACATTCAATTATGAAAGATAAGATATCTCCCATTCCATTGGGATTTTCAAATCATTCCTTTTCAAATCATAAAATATTACATCTTTTTTATCCACATCATGGAAAATATAGAATGATCCTTTCATATAACATCCTTTAGTGATGCATATTCTAATACATATTTTTGAATATAAACATTACAATTTTTAGATCATTATATATATCAAACAAATATTTATTAATGGAAAATCATTCACATCATTAATACAAAAAATTTTCCAGCTAAATCCAAACCATGATCCTTTTAATTTATCTTAGAACTCGTAAATTATTTTTTGGAATAAGCTAATACCATGTAATTATTCATAATATCTCCTCCCAATACCTCATTAGATTTATCATTAAATTTTAGAAACCCTTCACACTATAGGGTAAGGTATGTACTTGTGAACTCAATAATCTTCACTTTATTTCCTTGAAATTCTCCCCATAATCATGTCTTAAGAGGAAATTTACCTCCTCCCATGTCAACATAGATACTAGATTATATATTCAGAAGATATTGGAAAAAAGACATTGATAATATCCATCTAAAATTAGAAGAAATTATATCTCAATCACACCAATTGGTCTTGTAAAACAGTCAATAGCCTCCTATATTTATGTATCTAAAGATATAACCTCTATTGATATTATATTACCCAAAAATGAATACTTTTTGCATTACAAATTAACACATTGTAAATTTTTTATATAGTTTTTCCTTCGTTTGTGATTTCAAAAAAAGTTCATATGATCTTCATTCTCTTCCTTTAATATTAAATAAATAAGAATATTGTTTACAAATACTACCACAAATAGATCAAGTCGATATCTAAAAAAACTACTCAGTAAATTCATTAATGTTGGTTATAGTGGACACTCAAGATGGGGTGAGTTGAGTTCCAATTAAAACATTTTGCTAAAAATATTTCTATTAAAATCCCCCAATTTAAATAGCAAGATAAACTGTAGTGAATTTTTAATAAAGTAAAGGGTCAGTGTGGTTCTCAAGAGATTGATTAGTTCTCAGTTAATATAATCTGAAGATTAGATTACCTTTTGAAACTAACCTAATGCTTTACAATAAATACAAACACTTGCTAGTTTAACTATCACAGTTACATTAAAATAAATTTGAATTTAATGTACTTATTAGCGGAATATTCAATATAGTTTAAAACAAAATAAACAAGCAGAACAGTTTTAAACAAGAGGTTCAGTCTCAAGCTGGTACTTGGTCCTCTCAAATAGTTTTTTATAACCTATGATCCACACCCTGGATAGGGGTTTACAATAGTACTCAGACTGTCCATATACTAAGACCTCTACCACAATTCTTCATGGTAAATACAAAACAATAGGACACAGGCTACCCAAGACACTATTGACCTCTACCACTATCCATTGTGGTAACTAAAAGTTTAAGGTAAATATTTAGTGAGGATTTATAAATCCCCAAGTTCATCACATGAGATAGAGTGTGTTTGAAAATACAGAACACACACTTTGATCAAATTGTAAATAAATGAAACACAATGGAGCTAAAAAAATGGGGTTGAGTTTAGGATGCATGTGTTGTGAGTGAAGCTCCGCACTCCTTGGATTGAATTCAGATAAAGATTTGAGTCCTTCTTTAGATGTTGTAAGGAAAACAGAGTGTCATGGTTCTGTTCCTTCACTTCTAGTGTAGGTGTTTAGCTCGAGTTAGAGAGTATTATGTGTAACACTTGAGCATCTTCTTTGAAAATTCTTCTTGATGTGTATTACTGTTCTTTGAGGTCTTCTCGTGTTCTTCTTTATGAGTTTCACGTCAGGTGTCTCACACTTCCACGTATATTCCTCTCGCTTTCCCCATTTTCTTGATATTCCTTTTTTACCTTGAGTTCTGGTAATGGGAATGATTACCTTTTTACAGTTACGAGGTACGAATCTCTGACATGCCAACAACTTTCATTAATTAATAGAAGATGCATTAGAAACATCAAATATGACTATTTCTAAATAAACAAATAGAAATAGAGTTTAGAAAAACTATGACTGGTTTCCATCGGTAGCTCCTGGTATCAGTGAGATCGTAACGGTGGACATGAGTCAGTATGTCTGGTGTCAGTAACTATTACTCTTTATAAAAATAACTCTATGTATTGGTAGCTCTTTCCATCGGTAGCTCCTGTTATCGGTAGCTCTTTTGTAATGGTGGCATTCTTGTATTGGTAGACTTTGTAGCGATAGCTGTCTGTCAGTATCAAAAGACTTGTATCGGTAGCTATCTGTCGGTATCTGTCTGTATCAGTGGATGTTGTCTATCTGTTATTGGTGGACATCATATCGATAGTTGTATATATGTTTATTTGTATGAGTATCTTGTATCAGTAACTATTTATATACCGGTGGACTTACTCTATCAGTAGCATTGTATCAGTCCGCATGTGCATACCGGTAGACTTATTCTATCGGTAGCTCAGGTGTAACAGTGACTATCTACATATCGGTGACCTTATCCACATTAGTAGACTTTTGTACCGGTGTACATAGCCATATCGGTAGCTTTTGTGCATACCGGTGGACTTACTCTATCAGATGATATTCTATGCAAAACATATCAAGATTGGGTTTGAATTATTTCAAAGTATGTATAGACACAGATAAACATTGATTAACATATTCCAATGATTTTTTGATATTTTTGTCAAAATAATTTAACATATAGATAAACATTATTTGGGATTATCAAAGCATATTAAATCATAATTGGGATTGTCAAAAATTATTAAAGCATAATTGGGATTATCAAAACATATTATATCATAATTGGGATTATCAAAACAGGTGATGTCAACAATCTCCCCATTTTTTATAATCACAAATAATGGCATTGTAATCCAAAAATAATTTGTATGGTATAAGAGGATTTTGTATTAAAAGCAATTGTATTAGAGGTAACAAATGTATCATAGGTAAAATTGAATGGTTCTTCATATCATAGTTCTCCCCCTTTGTATTATTTCTCCCTCTTTATATTATTTCTCCCAATGTATGTTATTTCTCCCCATTTGTGATTAGAAAAAATTAGGAAACAAGGATAATAAAAGTAAAAGAAATTAAGAGAGAATGAAAGTTGTTATATATTACATGAGGCGAAATTTACATAGAAATATAGACCTGATAAAAAAATACAAGTGATTTTTATCAAAGGTTCTAGCCACTATTCAATCAACCTCCTAAATGTCGAATTTGGATTTGGCTTTGGGTTCGGAGGTAGACTCAGGATGGGTAGCATCAGTAGAAGCCTTGGGTATTCTAGAAATCTCTACGAGATATTGAGAAACATAGACTTTTCCTGGCCTATAGTGGGTACTCCATGGAGTAGTCAATGGTGTCAAGCTTCTGATATCTTGAGTCAGTGTCATCTGAGGAATTTAGGCAGACAGAGTGGAGGCAAGTAGAGCTGGAGATGCAATGACTGGAGTACAGTCCACATGAAAAAATAGAAGCAACAGATTCATAAAGTCCATTATGATCCCTCCTCCTCTTTCCATAGCAGAAATGAAGTCATCGTTGTTCTCCATAAATTTATCTAGAGCTGGAGTCAACTCCCTTAACGTGCTTACTTGTTCTCTAAAGGCTTCAGAGACTGGGGGTAGTTTCAGGTTTTTTAACAGAAGATTGAAATGATTGTTCAACCGATGCTTTGTGTAGATCCTTTAAAAATAGGAATCAAAATTTTCTTTGAACTATTTTTGAGAAGTAGTGGCCTCTTTAATTAAATTCTATACAATTTTCCCAATTTCCCTAGTGTTAGTCACCACTTGGGTCAAAGTAGTAGAGTCTACAGAACCACTGGTAGAAAAATTTCAAATCTCATCTCTCATCATAGCTCAAATATGATCAATATTCAATGAAGTCTTGGTAGAACTCAGATGTGCAACAGTAAAGTAAATTTTTTCCTTAAAGGATTTAGTCAGCCCACTTATGAGATTTTTCACATGAGAGTCCTAGGTGCTGACATGCTGTTCCGTGGAAGACTTAAATTCCTCAAAAACTAATACCATCATTCCAACTACATTTTTCACAAAAGCCAAGTCTTTGTCTGCTTGAGATTTAGAGCTCATATAGGATTCCATAGAGACAACTGACTTCCTTAGAGATTCAACATCCTCTTCCAAGATTGAAATTTGATTCTGGCAGGTCTTGACATCATTCATCCCCTCTTCCACAGTGGTTGACACAATACATCCAAGAGAGAGTTGATATGATTTTTCCATTTTTCTCACATCTTGAATAACATATCTCTTTCAATCATCAACATATATATTCCATGTCTCCTTTAACTCAGCCTTTAAATATTCAGGATTAGCCTTAGTAACCAGATTTTCAAGCACAACTACAGGTCCAATTTTAGACACAATACTAACCACAAAGTCATTCATAACAAATTTATTGGATGATATCAATGAGGTTTCCATTATTCATACCTATTCCAAAAATTAGGCCTTAATATTAGACTTCAACTAGTCCAAATTATCTTTTCATACCACATCCTCATGTAAAAACTCAGAGAGAATATTATAGTAAACTTGTGGTCTATTGATGGGTGTCTCATCTTCTAAATAATGATAGTCCAAACCACAAACTACAAAACCTGGGTCTTCATCCCAGTCTTCAATCTCATGAGTAACCAAGATAATGCCATGTCTGGTTGGATTCTCCCCCTCAATATGTGAATTCTCCTATAAAGGTACAAAAATAGCACCCTCAACAGCTCGGTCTTACTCAGAAAAATTCTCTACAACCATTTATAATTCAATAGAAAGTGGATCCTTAAGAATAGTTGCATGTATGTCCTCTTCAACAAGAACAACCTCTATAGTCACAACAGTACTTCCAATAAATGTACTCAAACTCAAGGTTTTCTCATCTGAGTTATTAGAAACAAATTCTCCACTTTCATGGACTTCTTCCTCATTATATGGAACATACTGGTCTTCCTCATCAATAAGGGCTTCTTCATTGCTTACCCCGAACACTGTTTCCTTTCCAGATGATACAACATCAGCAACAGGAAATGGAGGCAAGTCTGGATCCCTTCCATCAGCTATAGAGGTATTCTCCTCTTCAGTATCATCACTATACTGAGGTTCCACTTCATCAGGTCCTAGACTTGGATCCCTAACATCCTTAGGCCTAGAACGATGATCCATAGGATTAAACATATCATATAGCTTCCCTTCATCACTGACCTATTCTCTTTTCCATGGATTCTAACTGACCATCATGTATTTACCAACAGTTCTTGTGATACATAATTTTTTCCTTACCACCATTGTCTCATCCTAAAACTCAGTTACTCCCTTCACCTTGATCATAACTGAAATTATATTTTCAAAGAATAAGGAATTAGTTTTTGAATTTCGCATGGTTATATCTTTATTTTTAATCACCATAAGACTACAAAAATTTACCTTAACAACATGCATCATAATATGCAAAAAATAAATATCTTGGTATTTTAGATTTGTGAAGTCCCCTCTTCTTTGACTAAGCACGTGTTAGATGAACTTGAACAGTAACCAGTTTTGTCCATCCATTTCTGCAGCAACTACTTTTCTAGGTGTGTCATCTCCTGTTAATTCTTCTAAAGAAGCTTCATATTCAATGATGTTACTAGTAGGAGGTACTGACTTCCTGAATTACCCAAACTCTCCTTTATGTGGAACTCTTAGGCACTTAGCCCACTCAATAGAAGAAAAGTATATTGTCATTCCTTTTACTACTCATATCATTCTATTTTCAACTTCTTGATTTCTCCAAACGAACAAACTCATAGAGTTATTTTACCAGCTTCAGATAATAACGATCATTGTTATTCAAGAAGCACTCTTCCCATTTCTGATCATTCAGTACTTCCAAAACTATAGACTTGCTGGTCATCAACCATTTCGCACAAATATCTTTCTCAACTACTATTTCCCTTTGAACGAGGTGCAGATTTATAGGTTTCTTCACTTCACTACCACTACTAGACTCTCCTATGAGTCTCTTGGTATTCTCCTCATCATCCTTTTTGCTAACTAATGGTATCTTCACTATTTTCATTTTGCAAATCATGAGGATCAGGGTTCGAGAGAAATGAAGGTTTGGAAGCTAAGGCTTGAAGGTAAAGGGTTTGAGGTGGATTGAGAGAGGTCAAGACATAGGATTTATCATTGAGGAATCACAAAATAAATGAAATATAATAAATATAATACAAATGATACAGATTCGGGCATATAATGATTTGATGTTAAAAAATAGCGCAAACTAATGGTAATACATACCGGCGAGGATTCCTAACGGTGAGGTGCTTTTATCGGTGAGTTCCACTAACAGTGAGGTATATATTTGAGGTTCACTAACAATGAGGTATATCGGTGAGGATCATACCAGTGAGGTATAATAGTGTGGTTCTCTAACAATGAGGAATAGGATAATGGTGAGGATTATCTAACGGTTAGGTTTGGAGAATGGGGAGGTTTGGATAACTGTGAGGTTTGGCTAACGTTGAGGTTTTGATAATAGTGACGTTTTCCTAATGATGAGGTTTTGTTTCTACAATAATTATAATACCTAACTAATTCCTAATATAAAATATACTTTCTGAACTTATAGTCCTGTTTAAAATGTTAGGGAATTGATGTTAAGTACCTATAAATTCAAGAGTAAGATCACCCTTTTGGAAATGGTCTCTCAAAAAATGGTGTCTTACATCAATGTGTTTGGTCCAAGAGTGAGACACAGGATTCCTGGAAATATTGATCACACTATTTTTATCACAGTTTATAGATACATGTCTAAACTAATATCCGTAGTCATAGAAGGTATGTTTCATCCACAAAATTTGTGTACAAAAACTACTAGTAGAAATATATTCTTCTTCAGTAGTAGACAATGCAAAAGAGTTCTACTTTTTTACTAAACCATGATACTAAGGACATACCTAGAATATGACATGTTCCAGAAGTGATCTTTCTATCTAACTTGCATCCAGAAAAATCAACATCTGAATAACTTATTAAATCGAATGATTGTCCTTCTGTATAAAATAATCCTAAGTTAGCATTATAATTAAGATATTTGAAAATTATTTTAACAGTAAGTAATTGTGACTCTTTTTGATTAGCTTGAAATATTTAACACATACACACACTAAACATAATATCAGATCGACTAGAAGTAAGATAGAGCAGACTCCCAATCATACCTCTGTAGTTGGTTTGATCCACTGGTTTTCTAGTTTCATCACCATCCAACTTATAACTAGTACTCATAGGTGTATAAATTTCCTTAATACTATCCAAACCAAAACATTTTAAAATATCCTTTTTATATTTATTTTGATTTAAAATAATACAATTTTCAATTTGAAAAACTTGAAATCCAAGAAAATATTTGAGTTCTCCCATTAAACTCATTTCAAATTCATTTTTTCATACTCATTGAAAAATCAATACACAATGACTTTTTTAAAGATCCAAAAATAATATCATCAACATATATTTGTACTATCAAAACATATTTGGAAATTCTTTTAATAAAGAGATTTGGATCAGCAATCCCATTATAAAAAATGTTTGAAATAAGATACTTACTTATTCTACAATACAAATCTAGTGGTGCTTGTTTTAAAACATATAAATCTTTAGAAAGCTTAAAAGCTTGAATTAGAAAATGAGGATTAAAAAATCCAGGTGGTTTTTCAACATAAACATCTTCAATTATAAAACAATTTAGAAAATCACTTTTAACATTCATTTGATATAACATGAAATTCAGATGAGTAGCATAGGCATGTAGAATCGTAATAGCTTCTAATCTAGCTATAGTTGCCATGTTTTCCTCATAGTCTATTCCATTATCTTGACTATATCCTTATGCATCTATCCTTTCCTTGTTTCTAACAAAGTTTTCGGATTCATCGACTTTATTCCTATAAACCCATCTAGTGCCTATGGTCAACGTGTCCTTAGGTCTTTCAACTAAATCCCAGACATTGTTTCTTTCAAATTTATTTAATTCTTCTTGCAAAGCACTACTAGAATTTTACACTTTACCAACGGTTGTGAACCATGGGTAAAGGCCTGGAAACCGTTGGTATACAGTATACCAACGACTTCCCAAACCGTGGCCAAGTAATCCGTGACAGTAGACCTATACCAACGGTTTTCATAGAACCGTTGGTATATAGTGATGGAGTTTCAAATTCCCAACGGTTCCATTGAAACCGTTGGTAAATATCTACTCCAACGGTTCTAAAACAATTTAGAACATACACTTTTAGGGTGTACCAACGGTTTACAACCGTTGGAATATGATTTTTACGAACGGTTCACTTGAACCGTTGGTATATGTAACGAAATAACACTTTACCAATGGTTTCAAACCGTTGGTATAATGTTTTTTACCAATGGTTCAATAGAACCTATGTATATATTGAAGATGGAATACTATACAAATGGTTTCAAACCGTTGGTATTGTGTATTTCCAGAACCATTTCACAGCACCCCCACCACTGCACCAGCACCCCCACCTGCATAAAAAGCACCAGAACTATTGCACAGTATCAAAACAGCATAAAAACACCTATAATAACACAAAAAAACACATAAAACCATCAAACTCATCCAACCATGTGGTGTACTACTATTCCCTATTTCAATCTTCATATGATAAGAATAATCCAGTGGTGTTGAATAACAGTTTCAATAACTCAAAATGGGGTATGGAAACTTACCCATGGTTCTATGGTGGTTATGAAACTAAATTTTAAAATGGGGTTGGGAAACTTACCCATGGTTCCTTGGTTCTTACAAAAGGAGTAAAGTATAGAACTCATTATTTGATTTAAAATTCAGGCAGAACTGAAATGATCACAGGTTCAACTTGTGATGGTCTAAAAGAATGGAAATGTAAGTTTTTTGAACTTAGTTAGAATAATATTAATATTTTTATGGCTATGAACACTAAATGGTACAAGTATGGTGTGATCTATTGATCAAAGTAGGATTCCACCACATCGTACCTCAGATTGATGTGGGGTTGACTCATACACATAAAAAATGACCAATGTATCATTGTCCTAAAGTATCATCACAATCCAAATACCTTTGATCATTTTTTCATATGTCAGTTGTTGGTTTCACTTAAAATGTTGTTCATTTCAAAAAAAATTGAGACACTTAGAGTGATACTGATCACACCGTTCCTCAGATGGAGGCGGGGTTGACTCATACACATCACAACTTACACATGTATCATTTTCCTAAAGTATCAATAAAATATGAAAGTGTTTTGTCAGTTTTCTATATGAAAGTTTTTTTTCACTTAAAAGCTTGTCCTTTTAAAATAAAAGAGAGACACATAGAGTGATACTGGTCACACCATGCCTCAGATGGAGGTGTGGTTGACTCTTACATGTCACAAATGACACATGTATAATTTTATTAAAGTATCAATACAATCTGAAAGAGTTTGGTCCATTTTCTGTATGCAAGTTGTTGTTTTAACTTAAAATTTTGTCCTTTTCAAATAAAAGTGAGACACTTTGAGTGGTACTGGCCACACCATGTGTTGGATTAAGACGGAGTTGACTCCTAAATGTCCCAAATGGTCCATGTATCGTTTTTCTAAAGTATTAACACAATCCAAATGCGTTTGATCGATTTTCCGTATGCCAATTGTTGTTTTCACTTTAAATCAAGTCCATTTAAAATAAAAGTGAGACACATTGAGTGGTA
Source organism: Viscum album (assembly GCA_963277665.1). Classification (NCBI taxonomy): domain Eukaryota; kingdom Viridiplantae; phylum Streptophyta; class Magnoliopsida; order Santalales; family Viscaceae; genus Viscum; species Viscum album. Next base: position 1,724,273,681 of record OY728119.1, on the reverse strand, counting down.
CCAGCCACACCGTGCCTCATATTGAGGCAGGATTGACTCTTACAAATTAAAAATGTCCCATGGATCGTTTTTCTAACGTTTCAACAGATTTCGAATGTGTTTGGTTGGTTTTCCGTATGCCAGTTGTTGTTTTCACTTAAAATTAAGTCCATTTTGAACAAAAGAGAGACACTTTGAGTGGTATCGGCCACAACGCACCTCTGATTGAGGCTAGATTGACTCATACACATCACATATGACCCATGTATCCTTTTTCTAATGTATAAACACAATCCAAATGTGTTTGATAGGTTTTTCGTATGTCAGTTGTTGTTTTAATTTAAAATTAATTCCATTTTAAACAATAAAGGGACACTTTGAGTGGTATCGGCCACACCATGCCTCAGATTGAGGCGGGGTCAACTTGTACACGTCACATATGAGACATGGATCATTGTGATAAATTATCAACACAATCAGAATCTCTTTGTTCGGTTTTCCATATGTACTTCAGATGTTTTCCATTTTGAACATAAGAGAGACACTTTGGGTGGTTCCAGCCACACCATGACTCGGATTGAGACGCAGTTGAGTTTTACACTTCACATATGACCCATGGATCCTTTTCCTAATGTTTCAATAGAATATGAATGTGTTTGGTCGGTTTTTCATATGTCAGTTATTTTTTTACTTAAAATTAAGTCTATTTTAAACAACAGAGAGACACTTTGAGTGGTGCCGGCTACACCGTGAATCAGATTGAGGCAGGGTTGACTCGTACACATCATATATGACCCATATATCATTGTGATAAATTTTCTACAGAATCCAAATGCATTTGGTCAGTTTTGTGTATGTCAGTTGTTGTTTTCACTTAAAATTAAGCCCATCTTAAACAAAAGAGAGACACTTTGAGTGGTACCAGCCATACTGCGCCTCGGATTGAGGTGGGGTAAAATCTAACATATCACATGTTAGCCATGGATCCTTGTGATAAAGTATCAACACAATAAGAATCCGTTTGGTTGGTTTTCCATATGTACATAAAATGTTGTTCATTTTAAACCTAAGAGAGACACATTGGGTGGTTCCGACCACACCATGACTCACATTGAGGCTCTGTTGACCTGTACACGTCACATATGACCCATGTATCCTTGTCCAAAAGTTTCAACAGATTCTGAATGCATTTGGTAGGTTTTCTGTATGCCAGTTGTTATTTTCACATAAAATTAAGTCTATTTTAAACAAAAGAGAGACAACTTGAGTGGTGTCGGCCACACCGTGCCTTGGAATGAGGCGGGGTTGACTCTTACACATCACAAATGACCAATGGATTGTTTTACTAAATTATCAACACAATCCAAATGTGTTTGTTCTGTTTTCCGTATGCCAGTAGTTGTTTTCACTTAAAATGTTGAGGCGAGATTAACTCGTACAACCACCAGGACAGCCCCCCCTGATTGTGGCAGGATTGACTCATACACATGACATATTACCCATTTATCCTTTTTATAAAGTATCAACACAATCAGAATGCATTTGATCGGTTTTCCGTATGTCAGTTGTTGTTTTCACTTAAAATTAAGTCCATTTTAAACAAAAGAGATAGACTTTGAGAGGTACCGGCCACACCACGCCTCAGATTGAGGTGGGGTCAACTCGTACACGTCACATATGATCCATGGATCCTTTTCCTAAAATTTCAACAAATTATGAATGTGTTTGGTCGGTTTTTGGTAAGTCAGTTGTTGTTTTCAGTTAAAATTAATTCTATTTTAAACAAAAGAGAGACACTTTGACTGATGAATGCCACACCGTGACTCAGATTGAGGTGGGGTTGACTCGTACACATCATATATGACCCATGGATCGTTGTGCTAAATTTTCAACAGAATCCGAATGCATTTGGTCAGTTTTCCGTATGTCAGTTATTGTTTTTACTTAAAATTAAATCCATTCTAAACAAAAGAGAGACACCTTGAGTGGTACCTGCCACAATGCACCTCAGATTGAGGCAGGGTCAACTCGTACACATCACATACAATCCGTGGATCATTGTGATAAAGTATCAACACAATTAGAATCCGTTTGGTCAGTTTTTCATAAATACTTAAAATGTTATCCATTTTAATCATAAGAGAGACACATTGGGTGGTTTCGTCCACACAGTGACTCGTATTGAGGCGCAGTTGACTTTTACACATCACATAAGACCCATGGATCCTTTTCCTAATGTTTCAACAAATTATGAATGTGTTTGGTCGGTTTTCCGTATGTTAGTTGTTGTTTTCACATAAAATTAAATCTATTTTAAACAAAAGAGATACACTATGAGTGGTGATGGCCACACCATGACTTAGATTGAGGCGGGGTTGACTCATACATGTCATATATGACCCATGAATGGTTGTTCTAAATTTTAAACAGAATCCGAAAGCATTTGGTCAGTTTTCTGTATGTCAGTTGTTGTTTTTACTTAAAATTAATCCATTTTAAACAAAAGAGAGACACTTTGAGTGGTACCAGCCACACCGCGCCTCAGATTGAGGCAGGTTCAAATCATACATGTCACATATGAGCCATGGATCCTTGTGAAAAATTATCAACACAATAAGAATCTATTTGGTCAGTTTTCTGTATATACATAAAATGTTGTCCATTTTAAACATAAGAGAGACACTTTGTGTGGTTCCGGCCACACCGTGACTCGGATTGAGGCGCGATTGAGTTTTACACGTCACATATGACCCATGAATCCTTTTTTCCTAAAGCTTCAACAGATTATGAATGCATTTGGTCAGTATTCTGTTTGTCAGTTATTGTTTTCACTTAAAATTAAGTCAATTTTAAACAAAAGAGAGACACTTTGAGTGGTGTCGGCCACACTACGACTCATATTGAGGAAAGGATGACTCTTACACGTCATATATGACCCATAGATCATTTTTCTAATGTTTCAATAGAATCCGAATGCATTGTTCAGTTTTCTGTATGTTAATTGTTGTTTTCACATAAAATTCAGTCCATTTTAAACAAAAGAGAGACACTTTGAGTGGTACCAGCCACACCAGAACTCGGAATGAGACTGGGTTAACTCGTATATGTCACATATGACCCATGGATCATTTTTCTACAGGTTCAATAGAATCCAAATGCATTTGGTTAGCTTTACGTATGTCAGTTTTTGTTTTCACTTAAAATTAAGTCCATTTTAAACAAAAGTGAGACACTTTGAGTCGTACCGGCCACACTGCTCCTCAGATTGATGTTTTTTTGACTCTTACACATCAAAAATGACACATTTATCGTTATAATAATGTATCAACACAATCCCAATGCATTTGGTCAGATTTTTGTATGCCATTAGTTGCTTTCACTTAAAATGTTGTTCATTTCAAATAAAAATTAGACACTTTGAGTGGTTCCAGCCACACGGCGCCATTAATTGGCATGGGTTTGACTCCTACACGTCACAAATGTCCCATGAATCGTTTTTATAAAGTATCAACACAATCCAAATAAGTTGGGTCAGTTTTCCATATGTCAGTTATTTTTACTTAAAATAGTTTCCATTTTAAACAAAAGAGAGACTCTTTGAGTGATTTTGGCCACACCGCGCCTCAGATTGAGGTGGGTTTGACTCATACAAGTCAAAAATTTCACATGGATCATTTTCCTAATGTATCAGCACAATTATAATTCTTTTTGTCGGTTTTCCATATGCTAGTAGTTGTTTTCACTTAAAATGTTGTGCATTTCAAATAAAAGTTACACCGTTTGAGTGATTCCGGCCACACCACAGCTCGAATTGATGCGGGGTTGACTCTTACACGTAAAAAATGTCTCATGGATCGGTTTGTTAAATTATCAACACAATCGGAATACGTTTGGTCTGTTTTACATAAGTCAGTTATTTTTACATAAAACAGTGTTCATTTTAAACAAATGTGAGACACTTAGAGTGCTATCGGCCACACAGTGCCTCAGAATGAGGCGGGGTTGACTCGTACACATCACAAATGACCCATGGATCATTTTTCTAAATTATAAACACAATCCAAATGTGTTTGCTCTATTTTCCGTATTCCAGTAGTTGTTTTCACTTAAAATGTTGAGGCAAGATTAACTCATACAACCACCTGGACAACCCCCCACCCCTCGGATAGCTCCCCACTTACCCCGGACAGCCCCCATCCCTTGGACAGCCCCCACTCACCCCAGACAGCCCCCACCCCTCATACAACCACCTGGACAACCCCCCCCCCCCCCCACCTGGACACCCCATCCCCCAACACCTCGACATCCCCCTGTAGTCATTATTACAACCATTAATAAAAAATTATTAAACAACATCATTTGTCAAAGATAATCATACTGAACATAAATCAATAATATTATTGGATATATCAAGGAAAATTAAGGCATACTATCTTACATACAAAATTACCACCCACATCCATGATTAACTTCCATAGACCTCTTATTTCTACCAAATCAAAAGAGAAAAACAAAACACATAGTTGCACATCAATAAAACCAAATATAAAATTGTTATGGATGACTACACATGCCAGCATGGCTAGTGAAAAGCACCCCACCATCATAAAAGTGAGTATTGTCCAAGAAAGAGACATAATAAACAATGTACATTGAGAACCATATTTAATTGAACGTAAATGCTTTATTAGTACAATCATCTTAGGAATCCAATTATCACTCATGACTAACCATGCCACAATAAACAACCTAGAGTGTATGAGTTTTCTCTCTAATATCAACAACATCATCACACATTCTTACCATGATGTGAATCATGTGTAATATGAATGATATTAACACAAAATTCCTAGAAATACCAAGTCTTCTAAAAACTGAAAATTTATGGATGATATTAACACACAATTCATTTTGAATCAAATTAAATTCACTTTACTACTTATCCTAATAGACCAAACTCATACTATAATAACTATATGTGTGCCACTATCAAAGCTCAACACACGCACCCAAATCAAACAGAAAACAAAATTCATAAACACCCAAATATAAAGAGAAAACCAAAACAGTAGATGTAGATAAATAAAATAAAAGTATCACATACAGGAAATGAAGAACTAATAAATTTTGAAGATGGGTCGGAATGAAGGATTTTCATAGTTGGGTAAACAGAATCCCAATTCACATCTTCACACAATTGAAAACATGAAATCAAAATAGAAGACATAAAATCAAAATAGAAGATACATAACATTAAAATGAAAGTATAACTTACAGATAAAAAATGATATTCTATGAAATTTTGAAGTTGGAATGATTTGGACAGTACGGTAAAGATAATCCCACTTCTCTACTTCAGTTTAGGGCTCCAGTCACGCGGAATGGGGGAGCCCGAGGTTCTGTCTATTTCTGGAAAATCGTTCCCAACGGTTTGTAAAAACCGTTGGGAATGAAAACTTTTACCAACGATTTTAAAAAACCGTTGGTAAAGCCCCTCAAAAACTCACTTTTACCAATAGTTTTACAAAACCGTTGGTATATCTTCATCAAAAAAAACTTTTACCAACGGTTTTGCAAAACCGTTGGTATATCTTCTTCACAAACACAGGTTTACCAATGGTTTTTGAAAAACTGTTGGTATAACATCACCTCTACATACCTTTACCAACGGTTTTTGAAAAACCGTTGGTATATGCTTGGTATACTAATTACACCAATGGTTTAAGCAAACCGTTGGTATATATCCGTTGGGAAAACCTATATTTCCAGTAGTGAAGCCATTACCCAAAATTCATTATTGATTACATCATTGATATTTTTAAGTTCTTACTATGAAAGAAAGGCTTAATGTTCAACCTGACTTTTTAGAGAAGCTTGAGTCTGTGTCCCTCTATCAATATTACCTACAACGACATCTAATGGATGATTTTTTAGAATACGAGTTGATCTAGTAAAGGTAGGACTAGAAATTGAAGGTTCTTCTCTAGGCTCGGGTTTACCATAAGCAGATTCATGAATATTTCCATAACTAGTTGTATTTATAATAGGTTCACTGATTTTATCATTAAGTTCCTGAATAGATAGATCTTCTTCAAGATTTTCAAGAGAAAACTTAGGTTCATGCGGACCAGTTTCATCAAATTTGACATGTTCTGATTCGTCCACACATTCGGTCCTTTTGTTAAAGACTCTATAAGATTTACTGGTTATAGAGTAACCTATAAATATTCCCTCATTACATTTAGAAGCAACCTTGTGAATATTATACTTATTATTAATAATTAAGACATTGCTACCAAAAACACTATAGTAACTCACTTTAGGCTTCCTATTATTCCATAGTTTATAAGGGGTCTTCTTGAGAACATGTCTAAACATGTCTCTATTTATAATATAACATGATTTATTGATAGCTTCAGCCCATAAATAAATAGGTAGGTCATACCCATTAAGAATATTTCTTGAAATTTCTTTAAGTGTTTAATTCCTTCTTTCTATTACACCATTCTGTTGAGGTGTCCTAGGGGAAGAGAAATTATGATTTTAGCCATTATGTGAGAAATAGGTTTCAAAATCATGATTTTCAAACTCCTGACCAAAATCACTTCTCAGGGACTTAATCATAATTCCACTGAGGTTTTCTACAGACTTGGAATATTTTATAAAGTAAGAATAAGATTCACTTTTTTGAGCCAGAAATTATATCCATGTGTATATAGAAAAGTCATCTACTAAGACACAGACATAGTTCTTCCCATTTAAACTATAAACTCTAGAAGGTCCAAACATGTCCATGTGAACCAACTTGAGAGGTTGAGATGTTGAGACTTATTTCATTGACTTGAATAAAACATTAAGTTGCTTTACCTTTTGACAGGGTGTGCAAACTTTGTCTGATGTGAATTTTATTCGAGATAGGTCTCTAACTAAATTTTTCTTAGTAAGTTTCTTAAGTGAATGAACATTTAAATGTCCTAATGTTCTCTTCCAAAGCCAAGACACTCTATGAAAATCATTTAAACAAGTAAATTTTTTATGGCTAAAGAATTTAAATCTACATCATAGACATCTTCATTTCCCAAGGTAGAGAATTCCAAAATAAATTAGAATTAGAAACATTACAAGAATAATTTTCATATGTAACATTGAAACCATCATTAAACAACTAAGAAATGATTAAAAATTTGTATCTTAATCCATCAACAAATAATAATTTATAAATTAAAATTGAATTAGTGTTACCAATATGGCATAAGCTGATGATTTTTCCATTTCAATTATCACCAAATGTGACATGTCCTACATCAACTTTGAGTAAACTTTTGAAACATGAGTAATATCCATTCATATGCCTTGAACATACACAATCCAAGTACCATATCTTCTTATAGGAACTCTTCAGGCAAGTCTCCTACAAAACAGGTTTAAACAGAAAATGATTTTGGTACCAAGATTTTTTCTTAGGCCCAGACTGGTTAGAAAGCAAGACTTTTGGTACCTAGATTTGCCTAATGGGTCTCATATAATCAATAGATTCAAAATATTTTGAATGTTAAACTTTTGTTGATCTATATCTATGTGAATAGCTAGTTGAGGCACAATAATTTCCAAAATTGGAACTAGCAGCATACTGTCCAGATTTAGGAATAAATTTATTCATAACAAGCTGTCTCTGTCCAGGTTGATAAACAAAACCAGTAGTATACTTTCATGCAACTAGTCTTCCATCAATTTGAGTTAGAATGTTCTTTCAATTAGTGATTTTTTCTAGATATTTTATATGATTCTCATTTGATAATTTATGTTCAGTATTCTCTGTTGAAAATCGATCATTCGATTCCTTTTCTATACTAAAATCATATTCAACATTACTAGTCAGGGCATACTATTTCTTTAATGACTTGTAAATATCTTTCAACTCATTATAAGTATCTTCTAACATATTACAATATTCAAATAACTCTTTACTATACATGTTTTCATAATCAGAATCATCTCGAGAATAATAATAATTTAAAGTAGTAGTTTCCAATGTTACCTCAGATGTGTTCATCATGAAACACATATTAGATTTTTGATATTTTTCTTCCTAAGTGGAATCTGAATCACTTGATCTATCTTTGGAATCACTCTAGGTTGCTTTCATATATTTCTTATATATTATGTCCTTCTAGTCATATTTCATATTGAACTTCAATTTTGGATAGTCAGCCTTAATGTGTCCTTTCATTTAGCATTCATAACACACTATCTCATCATCTTTATCAGTTTTCTTCCAGTTTATCTTCCATTGACCTTTATTTTCCTAATTTCCCTTGTAATTGGATTTTCTGGAAAACTTCTTCTTTCTATAAAACTTCTTAAATCGTCTGGCTATCTGATCTATTTTAGCATCACTATCAGATGCACTCTCTTCACTACACGAATTATCACTTTCACTTTGAATTTTTCCCTTGTCCTTATATTTTGAATTATATTTCTTGACAGCTACAGACTTATTTCTTGCTTCATCATCTTCTTCCTTTTTTACCTTTATCTCCTCCTCATACATCATTAACTTACCAATTAGTCTCTTAATAGGTAGTGAACTTATGTCCCACGATTCACTTATTGAGACAGATGTGCCTCTCTATCTTTCTAGAAGACACCTAAGTATCCTCCTAATTTTCTCCTTTAGAGGAATAGATTTTCCAAGTGAGCTAATTGTATTTACAATTTTGTTGAAACTAAGATACATGTTAGAAATAGGTTCATCGGGCTTCATTTTAAAATTATCATACTTAATAGTGTAGGTATTCAATCTGATTTCTTTTACATTGGTTTTTCCCTCATGAGAATCACCCAAAGTATCCCAAATTTCATAAGCAGTCTAACAAGTAGATATTCAATTAAATTCATCATCTCTTAAAGCATAGTACAAAGCATTAATTACATTAAAATTATTATTGTAAGTAGTTTTTGTAGGATATTCCCAAGTAGTTCTATCTATTTCTGGAATCGTCAACAGAGTCTCTATAGAAGTCTAGATATCAAATCCCATACTTTCTAAATGAATTATCATTTTTAGTTTCCATTGGGCATAATTAACACCATTTAAAAAGGGTGGTCTGTTAGTAGCATCACCTTCTAGTATACTATCCATAATTAAATTTTAGAAAATATATTTAAATAGAAAAAGTTTAGAACTAATAAAAATTTAAGGTCTTTAAGATACAACTAAAATCACAGTTGAAAAACAGAGTATTTGGAAATCCTTTAATAAACTCTCTCTGATACCAAATGTTGGTCGGAGTGGACACTCAAGAGGGGGGTGAATTGAGTTCCAATTAAAAATTTCTATTAAAAACATTTCCATTTAAATATCCCAATTTAAATAAGAAGAAAAAATGTTGGGAATTTGTAAAACAGCAAAGGGTCAGTTAGGTTCTCAAGAGATTGATTAGTTCTCACTTAATATAATATTATTATTAGATTACCTTTTTAAAATAACATAATTATTTATAAATAATACAAAAAAAATTCTAATTTAACTATCAGAGTTACTTTAAAATAGATTTTAATTTAAGGTACTTAGCTGCAGAATATTCAATATAGTTTAAAAAATACAAACAAGCCCAATAGTTTTAACAAAGAGGTTCACTTTCAAGACGAGACTTATTCCTCTCAAATAGTTTTATATAAACTATGATCCACACACTAGATTAGGGATTGCAAAATTACTCAGACTATCCAGGTACTAAGACTTATACCGTAGATCATTATGGGTAATAAAAAATAATAGCACACAGGCAATCCAGGTCACACTTCACCTCTACCACTATCCACAATGGGAACTAAAAGTGTAATATAATGATTGAGTGATGATTTATAAATCATCCAATTCCGCAAAGGAGAAGAGTGTGTATGAAAATATAGTACACACTCTCTTCTCAAAATGTAAATAAATAAACCAAAATGGAGCTAAATAAATAGAGATGAGTTTAGGAAGCTCTATGTGTCGTGAGTGAAGCTCTGGACTCCATGGATTGAATGAAGATGAAGCATTGAGTCGTGGTTTAGAAGTTTTAAGGAAAACAGAGTGTCTTGGTTCAATTCCATCACTTCTAGTGTGGGTTCTCATCTCGAGTAAGAGAGTATTCTTTCTAACACATCATCTTCTTCATTGAAACATCTTCTTGATGTGTATGACTGTTTTTTGAGTTCTTCTTGTGTTCTTATTTATGAATTTCACGTCAGGTGTCACACACTTGCACGTATATTCCACTTGTTTTCTTCATTATCTTGATATTCCTTTTATACCTTGACTTCCGACAATGGGAATGATACCTTTTTTACATGTATGAGGTATAGATCCCTTACATGCCAAAAACTATCATTAATTAATATTAGATGCATTAAAAACAACAAATATAACTGTTTCTAAACAAAAAAACAAATAGTGTTTACAGAAGCTATGACTGGTGTCCATCGGTAGCTCTTGGTATTAGTGAGCTCCTAATAGTGGACTTGAGTCAGTATGTCTTGTGTTGTCAGTTGTTACTATTTATAACCATAGCTCTATATATCGGTATATCTTTCCATCGGTAGCTCCTGTTATCGGTAGCTCTTTTGTTCTGGTGGAATTCTAGTATCAGTAAACTTTGTAGTTGTAGTCGTCTGTCTATATCAACAGACATGTATCAGTAGCAGTCTGTCGTTGTCTATCTGTATCGGTGGACTTTGTTTGTCTGTTATCAGTGGACCTAATATCGGTATCTGTCTGTCTGTTTGTTTGTATCGATTCCTTGTATTAGTAACTATGTATATATTAGTGGACTTACTATATCAGTAGGTCTGTATCAGTCGACTTGTGCAGACTGGTAGACTTATTATATTGGTAGCTCAGGTGTAATAGTTACTATCTGCATACCGATGACCTTATCCATATTGGTAGACATTTTTATGAGTGTACTTGTCCTTATCGGTAGATGTTGTGCATACCGGTGGACTTACTGTATTAGTAGATGTTCAATGAAAAACATATCCATATTGAGTTATAATTATTTCAAAGTATGTATAGAAATAGATAAATATTGATTAAAATATTCCAATGATTATTTTGATATTTTTTCAACATAATTTAACATATAGATAAACATTATTTGGGATTATCAAAGAATATTAAAGCATAATTGGGAATATAAAAACATATTAAATCATAATTTGGATTATCAAAACATATTAAAGCATAATTGGGATTATCAAAATAGGTGATTTCAACAATTAAGATAGTGGGTATATTAGTCAAATTAAATGGAATAAATATATATTACTTATTTTCATACAATTTATCAAACTTGTAATCAATACAATGTAGAGGATAGTTTTTATGGATTTTTATCTCATTCTGATCCAGGTAATCAATATAGGTTCAAATCATTCTATCTTTATTTTTTTCAAAAATAATAGGAGCACCCCAGGATGAAACACTTCAGAAAACTAACACCTTTTCAACGTTATCCTGGAGTTTCTTTTTCAATTACTAAAAGAAAATTTTGAATATTCTATTAGTAGTATTTGAAATTATTTTAGAACCATGGTATATTTATATAGAGAACTCAAATTAACGTTTTAGTGGAAGTCTAGTAATCTATTCTGTAAATTCATCGAAAAAATCCAACATAATATGTATATCATTGATGTCATGTTTCTCACTAACTATATGAGATAAAAACCACATCTAAATGGGAATTAATTCCCATACAATGTATATGATCTCCATCATATGTACATACTCATAATCAAAATGATATAAAAACATAGGATAGACTTGAATATCAAATGTGAATTCCCTAACCCAATAATTGATTTGGTATTTATGTAGTGAATGACAATTTGTTTCTATGATATCATAAAATCCAACAAGAGGTCGCATGGAAATATTTTTAGGAATAACATTGCAATAATTTTCCACCAAAGAATAATTATATAATTGATATTTGATCATTATATCATTATCACTTTTCCTTGATAACAATATTTCTAATCATTTCAGTGTAATCATGGTACCAAATTTAAATTCTTTATATATGAGGGAATGAGTTTATCTAGAATCAAATAATACATTTGTAGTTTGATATTTTATTGTAGGTCCACATTTTAACATGTTATTGTTATACCCTTCATTATAAATTGTGATCTGATGATATTTCCATTTGTCTATCAACTTAATTGGTCCATAAATGTCGACCATCACCATTAAGCATCAGATTTTGGAACTCATTTTTATAATGTCCATACTAATTTCATTTGAAAACCAATAGTGTGGATGGGACATTCTATTATTATTTATATCAAAATTTATCTTTAAATAACTTCTACCCATTACATTGACTTTTGATTCAATAATGACCTTCCCTTAGGCACATAAAACACTTACTAGCCCCCATAAGACAATTTCTTCCATGTTTCTTCCCACACCGTGATAATAAAAGAAAAATAATATTTTTCCCCTATGGTTTTTTTATTTTAATTGAATTACATTTTTATATTATTATCAATTCCTTGGTATTTATATATAACTACATTAAACTTTTCATCCTTGATATCACATAAAACAATATCGTCATATATACATATGTCTGTAATAGATAACACCCTTTGGAGATATGGTTTTAATCCACTACGGAATAAATCAACCACACATTCAGGTGAGATTCTCATTCCAAAATATTTTCTTATAAGTCTAGTAAAATTCTCCACATTGATACCAAAATATTAATTATACATTTTCATTATCTCAAGTAACTCCTTCTTTATCATTTAATAGCAAATAAAAGGAAATTATTTTTTAAAAATAAAATCTTGAGATAATATCTACCCATGTAATAAATATCATCAAATTCCATTGTATTATTGATGAGATTACACCATTGATATTATATTCCTTCCAAATGATAAATATACCAAATGAAATTTCAATTTTCCAAACATCGAAGAATAAAAAATATCCTTTTAGTGGAACTGATCCATTTCTCAAAAGCTATTAGATTTGTAGACCCACTGAAGGATGGTGGACATTTTATGTAAAGGGATCAATAGATCTTATTTATATCCATATTTCCTTTGGATATATAGAGTTATTCATGGATTGTGAATTTTTTCTAACCAAATAATCCTCATTTTTATTCCATATCCCAGTCTATTTGGTTACTCTAGAGGAAAATCATTTCATTTTCTATCACACTAATTATTAACATTGTTACTTCATGTTCTAGCTAATATATAAAACAGAAAACCATAGTGTAAGCAATAATTATCCTAACAGGGTACCACATAATCATGAAAAACTAATTATAGAATTTCTAAATCATTAATCCTTCCTTTTAATCTATGACAACATAACTTTATACTATTTTATTCTTTTTCATCATCAATATAAATCCTTTTATATGGGTTATAATGTGTTTTAGAATTTCCAAATCATATCTCCTAGGTCTATCAGACCTGGTGTTCATCTAGGCCCACTTTCGTACACCATGTGGTAGTCCAACCAAGATTAATGGTTCCTTTTTATAGTTATTACATCTAGGAACCACTTAATTAAATTAACATACACATGTAGTATCTATACAAGGATATAATTTCATTGAAATCACTAACCATTTCCTTTATAAAAATTCATGAAATATTTTTATACTATGACTCGTCCATAAACATCTCCCTTAATATGTCCTAATGGATATCACTAATGTGTTCTCATCCTATTTTCCAAATTCTTTCTAAACATCCCTTTGGTATCCAATATAGTGTCTCCAGATTTTCAAACATATTTGTTACATAATTTTTGGATGAAAAATCATTATATTACAAAATCATATTCCTAAATATCATAAAGGTATAGTTCTATTGGAAACATGGAATCATAAATAAATGTTTAATTGTAGAACATAATCAAATTATCATATAATCTTACATATAACCCTTCTTATAAAAATCATACATAATATATTTCTACATAAACAAGGGAAATTAAGAAAATGAAAAGGTGATCTCAGATGCTCATTAAGAGAAAATTAAGGAGGATACATAAGTATAATACAATCAATAGGGCATGAAGAAATGACTATATAAGTTTTAGACCATAAATTTCGTGTAAAAGATCATAAAATTGAATCAGGGAACAACGATTCATTGTTGATAATTCTTGAATCATAAGGATATCAATGAACATGACCTCTGAGAGAATAACATTTGCCTAAGATGTGGAATTGTGGTATATGCATAATAATATAAAATTATTTCCACAAATATCATCGCATTGAACAAATTATAAAATAGTAGAATGGGTTTTCCCCCAAAACCATCGTAATAATAATATTTCAGTAACTATACCATCAAAGATGACAAATTCCATTGTTAAAATAAGTTCACTCCCTATTTTAGTCATGTATATATCTTGAGATATAATTATTTACCAAATGAATTGGAGATAGATATAAGGCCCAACCATTACAAAATAAAATTCACACATATGTGTTCCACAAGGTACTAAAACATTTAACTTATCATAACACATGAATTGAAATGGTTTTTAGAATCATTTCATCTTATTATTTGATAATGAGAATATATATGTTCCATGATCATTCCATTTCTTAATTATAACACTATTTGTGATAATAAATGGGTTTTATAATAATTTTATCATAATAATACATGTTGAAGAGAAAATTGTTTCATAAATAGAATTTCAAAATAAACATAAAAAATTTACAGAATGAAAAATAATTGTATCCATTGATTATTTCCCATAGAAATAATATATTACATCAACGGATGTCATCATATATTGAAAATGTCTTTAAAATATTACATGGAACATTAATTGAGGAAGTATTACTTTTTACATTGAAGAAATCATTTTAAAACATAAAAATTATTTAAAAAAATTCATTGAAAATGAAATTAGAAACAGTAATTGAATATTTAAAACGGTGATTTTTGATGACTTTAAATAATTATATTCAGTTTGTACACATTAAAAAATATTCTTTACAAATTTCAAATAAAAGCTAAATGTAAAATATTAGGAAAATGAAAATAATATTCCTTTAAAAAAATACCACGTAAAACATGGGTAAAAATTATTATAATTTATCATATATATTTTTTTTATTCTTTTTTTAAAAAACTCTTAAAAATGGTTTGCAAGAGAAACATATTTTATATAGAAGATATAAATAATGATGAATTTACTTATACACATTCATTTAAACTCCGTAGTACAATAGGAGATGATACTGAAGGGCCAACATTAATTTTCATGAAATAACTAGTGGGGATAAAAATTCACATGTTTCATGAGAGTTGGATAAAATTATTTTCTCATTGGAAACAAAATCAAAATCAATTCCCATAAAAATGATATAGTAAATTACAATCATTACTACTTGGGTATCTTTTTATTGTATTCCCCATAAATGAATAAAATTAATTGAAACATAAAATATAAATAAATAAATTAAATGCATGATATTACATATAAATGAGGTTTTGTATACACCTCATGAAATAATTGGTGCATAACATAATATATTTCTCTATTAAGGATTATTGAGGCAAATATCCTCAACCTCCACTCGTGACATACATCATACACAGTAATACCTTCTTTATAATTAATAGTATATTTTCATTAAAATATTATAGAACCACACACACACACACATATTTATATATCATACCATATATTATTTACATTTGACCTATTATTACCCATTTATTTAACATTTTTTAATGTCTTGTTTCAACTAATAATTTCTATGTTTTCCATGTAAGTTTTTATGTTTCATTTTTTTTTGTTATCTTAATTTTATCATGGTTAAATAATTTATAGAACATTAAAAATATATATATAACATATATATTCATTATATATGTTTTTATACTTATTTATAATATATATAGATAAAAAATGACAAGCATCGGTCATGGAGATTATATGACCTAAACACACATAAAGGCTCCTTCTATTTTCCCAATGGATTAATAGAAATAATTGTAAATAATATACTACCACTAAAAGATAATTTTAATATCATATATATCACAATTATTCCTGAAAACCATCCTTTATACCTTCCATGTAATTCATGAATGAATCACATCACATTGTGTGAAAACAATCAATGGTACACATGACATATATTATCATATACACATAGAATTGGATGTATAATGGTATATCTGATATAATAATTCCAAAACTATAATAATATAAAAAATATCATATATAATAATCCATTAAATCATTATATCCTTCAGTAAGATGTGGTGATAGAAAAGGAATAACTTATGTTCATTTTCTGGTAGTCCACGGTACACACGAAAGAAGATTTAATATCCTATTTAATGGAATATTATATGGTTATAGGTAATTAACACAAAATAAAAACATATAAGTATATTAATGATACTGAGGTTACTATATTATCATGTTTTCCAATAATTATAGTAGGTGGAGGAATAAATTGAAAAAACCACTCGGTTAAGGGTGTTACCTCTTCATTAGACATTTTTTTTGGTTTTCAAAAAAAATCTTCATTTGGATTTTTGATTCCAATTATAGAATCTGTATTTCAAAATTCCCTTCACATTATTGTAAATTTATAATATAAAATGAATCTCATATAGGATATGAGAAATATGGTAATCAAAGATAAAAATATTTAAATGTATAAAATGTTTTTTTAATTTCAATATGAAATTGACTCTAATGACCATAATTGGAATAATTGTCATATAATTTTGTTAATAATATTTTTAACCAAATTTTAAATTAAAATTAATCTTACAAAATATTTAAATTAGAACATATTTTTAAATTTAAATTTCTATTTATTATTTCTCATTGAAAAATTAATATATTTATAAAAAATATTATTAATTCACCTAGATCTAATTTTGACATGTTGATTTAAAAATGAAGTTTATATTTATCATATAAAAACTATAATGATTTAAATAAGTAATTTTTTTATAAGAATGAATAAAAAACATCTTGTTTTGAAAATATTATTTTATAATCATAATAACACTTCGTTAAAAATTGTGTACTCTTTTTTTATTCAATAATTTTCCTTCATATAAAACCATTAAACATAATATTTTAAAATTAGTTATTACTATTAATATATTTATTTTTCAAAACTATGTTCTAATAATTGTTATAAAATTAATATATATAAAATATTCCCTTTTTTTAAAAATCTTATGTTGTGTGTAAGGGAATATATACTAAATTTTTCTCACTATGAAATCTATCAAATAGTTATATTTAATTAAAAAAAATATAATCAGTTCATTAAAACTAATGTTATTCAAAAATATGACTTCAATTCATTCAAAATTTATATGGAATACATATAATGGAATATAAAAGATGTTAAAAATAACATAAAATTTAACTAGATGGAGAATAAAAATATTTGTAGGAAACATATAATGACCCTACGGGAAAAATGGCTATTTGCGACGGGTTATTTGCGACGGGAATAAATCCGGTCGCAAATAGTCCCATTAGAAACTTATTTGCGACGGGCAAATTCCCCCGTCGCAAATAACTACTTATTTGCGATGAGTTAGCTTACCCCGTCGCAAATAACTACTTATTTGCGACGAGTTAGCTTACCTCGTCGCAAAAGGACTGGCGCGGTTTACGCGCCAAATCGCTGGAAAGTTATTTGCGACGGGCGGTTACTGCCCGTCGCAAATAACCGGCGGCGGTAAAAGATATTTGCGACGGAAATATACCCTCGTCGCAAATAGTATGTCGGCAGGTTATTATTTGTGACGGGACCCGTCGCAAATAACTATTTAACCGTTGACCATAATAAACGATGGCTAAGGCATTGGCGACGGGTACCATCGTGAATAATATTATTTGCGATGGGATACCCGTTGCAAATGGACCTGTCACAAATAATCTAACCTATAAATACCCCCATCCGTTTTTTGCAATTCATTCTGAAACTACATCTTCTCCTTCTCTCAAAATTCTATTTCTAGAGTTCAGCGTTTCTTAAGTTTAATTTTTTCCTCCGGAGTTGATATTGAAGTTTTAAAGAACGATCAAAGATCAACCTCAGATCAATTTTAAAGGTATTTATGTTCATTTTAATTTAATATTTATTTTAAATTTTGTATTAGTTTCAATTATTCTTAATTAGTTGTAATTTAATTATGTTTACATTGTTTTGTTACATAATAAATATAAATTATTAGTATTGTTCATAGTTAACGGTAATTAGGAATAATTAGTAATAATTTTCAATAACTAAGAATAAATGCTAATAATTAGTAATAAATACCAATAATTAGGAATAATTACAATATTACATTATTAGTATATTTTATTATTAATATTAAAATAATATAATTTTTTATATTATATACAATTCTCCTTTCATCTGTGTGTTTTCTGTCTCCACGTGTAATATTTGTATGTGGAGACAGAAAACACACAGATGAAAGGAGAATTGTATATAATATAGAAAATTATATTATTTTAATATTAATAATAAAATATACTAATAATGTAATCATTCCTAATTATTGGTAATTATTCCTAATTATTTGTAATTATATGAATAATTACAAATAATTAGCAATAATTAGGTATAATTAGTAATAATTTGTAATAATTACCAATAATTAGTAATAATTACCAATAATTAGTAATAATTAGTAATAATTATCAATAATTATCAATAATTAGTAATAATTAGTAATAATTAGTAATAATTAGTAATAATTACTAATAATTACCACTAATTAGTAATAATTAGTAATAATTAGGAATAATTACCGATAATTAGTAATAATTAGTAATAATTAGTAATAATTAGTAATAATTAGTAATATTTAGTAATAATTAGTAATACTTAGGAATAATTAGTAATAATTACCAATAATTAGTAATGATTACCAATAATTAGTAATAATTACCCATAATTATCAATAATTACCGATAATTACCAAAAATTAGGAATAATTACCAATAATTAGGAATAATTACCAATAATTAGTAATAATTAGTAATAATTAGGAATAATTACCAATAATTTGTAATAATTAGTAATAATTAGTAATAATTAGTAATAATTAGTAATAATTACCAATAATTCGTAATAATTACTAATAATTAGTAATAATTACCAATAATTAATAATAATTTGTAATAATTAGTAATAATTACCAATAAATAGTAATAATTAGTAATAATTACCAATAATTAGTAATAATTACCAATAATTAGTAATAATTACCAATAATTAGGAATAATTACCAATAATTAGTAATAATTAGTAATAATTAGGTATAATTACCAATAATTAGTAATAATTAGTAATAATTAACAATAATTAGTAATAATTAACAATAATTAGTAATAATTAGAAATAATTAGTAATAATTACCAATAATTACCAATAATTACCAATAATTAGCGATAATTACCAATAATTAGGAATAATTACAAATAATTAGTAATAATTAGAAATAATTACAAATAACTAGTAATAATTAGTAATAATTACCAATAATTAGTAATAATTACCAATAATTACCAATAATTACCAATAATTACCAATAATTACCGATAATTAGTAATAATTAGTAATAATTATGAATAATTACCAATAATAATTAATAATTAGTAATAATTACCAATAATTAGTAATAATTAGTAATAATTACCAATAATTAACATTAATTACCATTAATTACCTATAATTAGGAATAATTACCAATAATTAGGAATAATTACCAATAATTACAAATAATTAGTAATAAATACATTTATTAGTAATAATTACCAATAATTACCAATAATTACCAATAATTAGTAATAATTACCGATAATTATGAATAATTACCAATAATTAGTAATAATTACCAATAATTAGTAATAATTACCAATAACTAGTAATTATTACCAATAATTACCAATAAATACCGATAATTTCCAATAATTAGGAATAATTACAAATAATTATGAATAATTTCAAATAATTAGGAATAATTACATATAATTACCAATAATTAGTAATAATTACCAATAATTAGTAATAATTACCAATAATTACAAATAATTACCGATAATTAGTAATAATTATTAATAATTAGGAATAATTACCAATAATTAGTAATAAGTACCAATAATTAGTAATAATTACCAATAATTATCAATAATTACCGATAATTACCAATAACTAGGAATAATTACCAATAATTACCAATAATTAGGAATAATTACCAATAATTAGGAATAAATACCAATAATTAGGAATAATTACCAATAATTAGTAATAATTAGTAATAATTAGGAATAATTACCAATAATTAGTAATAATTAGGAATAATTACCAATAATTATTTATAATTAGTAATAATTAGTAATAATTACCAATAAGTAGTAATAATTAGTAATAATTAGTAATAATTACCAATAATTAGTAATAATTAGTAATAATTAGTAATAATAAGTAATAATTACCAATAATTAGTAATAATTACCAATAATTAGTAATAATTACCAATAATTAGGAATAATTACCAATAATTACCAATAACTACCGATAATTAGTAATAATTTGTAATAAATAGGAATAATTACCAATAATTCGTAATAATTAGTAATAATTACCAATAATTAGTAATAATTACCAATAATTAGTAATAATTACCAATAATTAGTAATAATTAGTAATAATTAGTAATAATTACTGATAATTAGTAATAATAATTACCAATAATTAGTAATAATTACAAATAATTACCAATAATTACCGATAATTACCAATAATTAGGAATAATTACCAACAATTAGGAATAATTACCAATAATTAGGAATAATTACCAATAATATTAGTACTATGAAAATAATAAAAAAAAATTAAATTATTAAAATTATCCATATTTGTAACATTTTTTTCTTTATTCTCAACATATTCAATTCTTAAAGGGTCAATTTTTAAGTCTATATTAATAAAAAGTTTGCATCAGTCGTGTATGATGTAAAATCAATAATTATCCTTGCTTGAGTGTTTTTTCTAACAAATTATTCAAAACCAGTAATGCTTTTATATTTTATAGAAAAATATGGAACAAAGAGGTTGTCAACAATCATTATTAGTTGACTGCATATGGATAAATCAATGTAGAAATCCAAACGGTTCTAGTTTAAATCTAGTATATGTAGAGGGTGTGGAGACTTCTTTATCATTTGTGGCATCAAATCCAGAATTTGTTTCAGAAGGCAAAATAAAATGCCCTTGTAGAAAATGTGCATTGAGAACGTTTGACACGTTTGACAATGTGGGGGGACATCTCTTGCGATTTGGTTTTCAACCAGATTATGTTTTTTGGTATCAACACGGTGAACGCAGTTCCAGAGTAGGTGATACCAACTTGATTCCGGATCCATCCCGGTTTCAAGATTTAGTACATGATGTTGCAGGTTCATCTGTTCAACATACAGAAACTCCAGCTGATATAGCTTCAAATCCTGAGTTGGCACCGTCTGAATTTTATGAGTTGTTGAGGTCTGCTGAGGATGCATTATTTCCTGGATGTAAGATGAGAAAATTAGAAGCATTTGCAAAATTTATGTCTATCAAATCAGATAACGGAATGTCAAACACCTATTTTGACCAGATATTGTCTTTCCTTAAAACACTGTTACCCGAAGGAAATATTTTTCCTACAAATTACTATGAGAGTAAGAGACTGGTTCGAAATTTGGGACTTACATGTCAGAATATTCATTAATGTTCAAATGACTGCATTTTTTATTCTAGGGAAAATGAGCCATTGGATAGTTTTCCCACATGTGGAAAACTGAGATATAAAGAAGGACAACATGGGAAGTCTGGTTTGATACCTGTAAAACAGTTGATATATTTTCCGCTTACATCAAAACTTCAGCGTTTATTCATGTCTATGAATACAACGACAATGATGTCATGGCATAAAGAGAATATTTCAACCGATAAAAGCTTGAATCATCCAAACGATGGTGATTCATGGAAACATTTTGATAGAGTGCATCCATCCTTTGCTTTAGAAGCTAGAAATGTTCGACTAGGGCTTTCCACTGATGGTTTCCGTCCGTTCGGATCTTATTGTAGTTAATATTCATGTTGGACTGTTTTTTTAACTCCGTAAAATTTACCTCCATGGATGTTGATGAAGGAGCCATATATCTTTTTGACTTCACTAATTCCAGGACAACTAAAGAAAAATAGTGATGTTTATTTTAAACCATTGATTTATGAATTAAGTTTATTGTGGAGTACTGGTGTCAGTACATATGATGTTGCAACGAAACAGACTTTCATTCTGAGAGCAACATTGATGTGGACAATTAGTGACTTCCCAGCTTATGGGATGTTATCTGGATGGAGTACACATGGTCTGAAATCATGTCTTTACTGTATGGGAGAGAACACAGAATTTATGCTCATTCATGGAAAGAAACCTTTTTATTTTGACTGTCATCGCATATTTCTTCCAGCTGATCATCCTTTTCGCAGAAACAGATCTCATTTCAGAAAAGGAACAGTTGAAAGGGATGGACCTCCAAAAATGCTATCAGGTTCGAAGTTAAAATAAGTTTTATTTTCATTACCTCCCATCACTTTGGGTCCCACAATAAACCAACAGAAAATTTCTGGTTTTGGGAAAGAACACAATTGGATTAAACGTAGCATATTTTGGGATTTGCCTTATTGGTCTGATTTGTTGGTCCGACACATGTTAGATGTCATGCACATTGAGAAGAACTGTTTTGATAATTTGTTTCATACAGTTTTGGATACGCCAGGAAAGAGAAAAGACAATGTAAATGCACGATTAGATCTTGCCCAAATTTGCAGGCGTCTAGAACTGGAACTGTTTGAGAATGTCAGAACAGAAAGGTTACTGAAACCAAAAGCAGCTTATACACTTTCTAAAGAAAACCGTTTATTATGTTGTTAATGGATTACAGATTTGAGACTTCCAGATGGTTGTTCTTCCAATTTGGGTAGATTTGTAACGAATGGTCATATTACTGGATTAAAAAGTCATGATTGTCATGTTATAATGGAAAGACTTCTATCCATTGTATTAAGAGGTCTGTTGAATTCTGTGATTTGGGATTCCATAATAGACATGTCTCATTTTTTTCGGGAAATTTTTGCAGCTAAAGCAGATTATGATGCTCTATGAAAACATGAAGAAGATGTTGTTGTAATTATATCTAAACTGGAAAAAATATTTCCGCCGTCTTTCATCGACTCAATGGAACATTTGATGTTACATTTTCCATATGAAGCCAAATGTGGTGGTCCAGTACAGTTTTGATGGATGTACCCATTTGAATGATGCATGCAAAAATCAAAAAGAAAAGTATGTAACAAAGCATCTGTTGAAGGATCTATTGCAGAAGATTATTTCCAAGAGGAAATATCTTTTTTCTGCTCCCCTTATTTTGAATCTGAGTATCCTTCAAAACACAACTGAATGGGACAGAATGAGGAGAATATTGATGAAATCGACAATCAATTATCTGTTTTCAACCAGCCAGAGCTTGGTTTTGGTGGAGTTTATGAACGCTGGCTTTCGGATGATGAACATCACATAGCTCATACATATGTTCTAATCAACTGTGAAGAGATGACATCAGTTGTACTGTAATTGTTTATATCACTTATTCTATCATTTATGTTACATTAAATAACTTTGGTTTTTGTATGTTGTATGATAATCATATCATGAAACAAATTCCACAAATTACAGCTACTGCTCTCGAAGAACGCCGACTGAAAAATTTCTCTCAGTGGTTTCAAAAACTGGAAACATAAATTCTTTATCTTTTAGCAACTCATTCAATGTATAGTTTACTATATTGATAATTATTTCACAACTTTTCAGCTGTCTCGACATGCTGATAAAATTGAAAAACGACTGTGTATATTGAGTAACCCACCTTCCAAATTTGTTAAAACTTATAATGCATATGTGGTGAATGGATTTAGATTTCACACACATGCATATGAGGAATCAAAAAAAAACAATGAACAGTGGAGTTAGCTTGAGAGGATATCATCATCGTGAAAATGAAGTTGACTTTTATGGCATACTTGATGAAATCATTGAACTCTGTTGTCTTGGACAACATTACATAACCATGTTCAAATGTCGGTGGTTGGATAGAGAGAGAGAGACGTGCATGTTCATCCGACTCATGGAATCATCAATATTAAATGTAAAAGTGTTCTCGCAGTAAATGAACCATTCTTATTGGCTCAATAGGCACATCATGTTTATTATGCAAATTACTGTGCTACATCAAGAGACTTGACTGATTGGTGGAGTGTAATAAAAATCAATATTCGAGACAATCAGTTTAGTCAAAGTGAATGTGCTTTCACTGATGTGAAAATAATTGAAGTTTTTCAAGAGAGTCATCAAAATCAATCTTTTTTACAAAGAGACATGAGTATCGATGACGACACCCCACATTTAAGATTCAGTGATGACGATGATGTTAATGATGTCACATATGAATTTGAAATGGTAAGAGATGAAGCAACTAGAACTCAAATGGATATCGATGATGTTGAGGAGGAATATGAAAATGATATTGACATATATGAAGATGATGATGAAGATGAACACTGATAGAATTCCATGGTAGTTATATACAATCATAATATATATATATATATAATAGTAATTATCAATTATTTGCTAACCACATTAACATTTTCTGTTTTAGATGGACGACGAGACATTTCGTGAGATGGCGGATGTTGACCTGCATTTCGATGCGGATGAGTTGCTGGCAGATGACCCTGAGCCTGCAGGTGCTCCAGGGAGTACGCGGAGGGGGCGCGGTCTTTCACGATTGATGATTCCTGACCCCATCCCCGAGCGACGTCCATGTCTTGGGTTTGATCCACGCACACGGATGTGTGATAACCTGTGTGATAATCTGTGGATTTTACTAAGATTTCATTAATCTATTCACATAATAAATGTTTATTATTTTTACAGTTTTCCGCATATAGCAGTCGGACAGGGCAGCGCTATTTTGCGCAACTATTTCTCTCAGCCATGGACCACATGGGAGCAGATTCCCATTGATGTGCAGCAGGCCATGTTCGGCCATTGGTTTGTACGTACATAAATAAATAAATTTTATTTTGAAAATTATTTCATTTCTAACTTGATATTTTGATTTATTTGTAGGGTTTATGGTATCTGATCGATGATACCATGCGTGACGCCATCCACAAGGCATGGGAGGTGGCCATGTGTGATAGCTTGCGTCAATTTTTGCACAATTTAAGAAACGATGTCATGAATAAAGCAGGAGTGTCAGATTTTGATGAGTCATGTAGAGCACACCGACCATAGTACATTTCATTCCATGTATGTGATGGATTATGTGCGCACTGGTTGAGTGGTTCCTTTCAGAGGAGATCATCGGTGGGGAGGCAAAATCGGGGGAGACAGGAGGTGACTCATCGAGCAGGGAGTCGTTCTTTCAGTACTCATAGAAATCATCTGGTACGTACATTATTTATAAATATTTTATATAACTATAAATATTAACAGTTTATTTTTTATTCTTATAGGCTGTCGAGCACCCCGACATTACGGAGTATGACGTATATCAGAGGATGTATAGTGATCCTGCTACTGGGGAGCTTAGAGGTGATCGTCAGCATCACATCGTGGTCAGTATTATTTGTTTTCATGTTTAAAAATTAACTGCATATAATATATTCACAATTTTAATTTTAAATTGCAACTACAGGTGTCATATGAGGCCGTAGAGTCACAAAACTGGCCTGAGAGTCTGACCGAGTCATCAGATCAGACCATTGGCCGTCAGTTTGATGAGGCGGCATGGATGGAGGCCACCCATTATGCCTTCGAGAAGGGCCGGGTAGTTGGTATTAGCTCTCGACTGACTCCCAGAGATTATTATGGCAGTGCTGCGATGTCGGCGTCCAGCTCGAGAGGAACTCGTGCATCTTCTTCTGCTACACAGTATGAGGATCAGTTGCGATCTCAGACTGCATTGATAGAGAGTCTCTAACAAGAGAATGAGCAGATGCGTCAGCAGCAGCAGCAGCATGAGGAGCGTCGACGCTAGCAGAAGTTGTACGAGGAGTAGATGAGTTGGTGGCAGCAGCAGCACCAAGAGCAGATGAAGTACATGCGCCGACTCACTCATGCTTTAGGGACGGAGTTTCCTCCACCAGCATCTGCAGATCCCCCCTCCCCCTTCCCCCCTCCTTCAGATTAGAGTTTTTTTTATGTTATAAAGTTTGTTAAATCAAAATATGAATTTTTTTCTATTCGTAGTTTCTGTCTCATTATAAAATATTAATAATATTATATTTTAAAATAATAATATTAATATGAATAATTATTTTATTTATATTTTATAATATTAAATTTTATATATATATTAAAATTTTAGAATATTATAATTTAATTAAATTTTTTTTAATATTTGAATTATTTTAATATTTGAATGTAAAACAATTCTATTATTTTTATATTAATTAAAACAACTTATTAATATTTTATTTATTTATGAATTATAATTATAATATTATTATATTAAATAAATCATTTATTAATATTATATTATTTTCTATTTTTGAATTATAATTCTATTATTATTATATAAATTAAAATAATTTATTAATAATTTATTATTTTTATTTTTGAATTATAATTCTATTATTATATATATTAAAATCATTTATTAATATTTTATTATTTTTTATTTTTGAATTATAATTGGATTATTATTATATTAATTAAAATAATTTATTAATAAGTTTTTTTTATTGTATTTTCGATGGGATACTATGCCCGTTGCAAATTGTATTAGTATTATATCAATTAAAATAATTTAATAATAGTGTTTATTTTTTTTAAAAGCAATTGCGACGGCGCCTGTCGCAATTACTATTTGCGACGGGACCGTCACAAATAACTGTTGCGACGGCGCCCGTCGCAATTCCTTTTTTTAAAAGCTTTTACAAATATACGGAGTATTATTTGCGACGAGAAGGATCCCTGTCGCAAATAATAGCTTCAGCGATGGGCCCATCGAAAATAATTATTGTTGCGACGGCGTTTTCCGCAACGGGCGATTTGCGACGGGCCCCCGTCGCAAAAGGCCATTTGCGACGGGATCCCGTCGCAAATGACTCTTCGCCAATACCCATTTTTCCCGTAGTGTGAGGAAATTAAATTTTAGAATAATCATTTCATAGGGATGTGATTATCATACTGTTAAAAATTTAAACTACACCATCAAAATCTAATCTGTCATGTTGATATGTAATAGCCTTGTAAAATAATTTATATATATGATAGTGGGGAGTAGAAGAATATAACTTGACATTATCACTTATAAATAGAACAGTATGTATGAATTTAACCAATTCATCAGTGTACCCAACATCATCAATAAGGATTACAGTAAATTTCACATTCTATCTACTTCTATGAGGTTATAGATATTAGTTATCATCATTAACCATTAGATTAATGAACCTTTTAGTATAATTTTCATACTATATCCATTTTAACCATTTTTGTGGTGTGGTGAATTTTATGGATCATTCTAACCATATTCATCATTTAATAGCCTATTACCATCACTTTTACATTTGATTGATTGATATCCTTCCATCCAAATATATTTCCTTTAATACCCACCTAAATACATTTCCACCATTTTTATTTTCACACATCAAGTATAAGGGAAGAATTATATACTTCCCTCCATGGTTTTTATTAATTTATTTTCAATTAGATTTTATATTTAATCCCATATTAAATTCATGAGATTAATGGGTAACTCTGGTATCTACATTAACCATGTCATAACTCTGAAATATTTCATCATTGAAATAGATGTCTTTTATAGAAAAATCCCATTAGATACATTTTTTACTATAATAAAGAATTAGTTGAGATTTATATCCAGTTAGACGATAATATGTTATGATTACTTCACACGTATTTCAATATTATACCCATAGATACTAATGGATTCGTTGTCATAATTCATAAGGTAAAGCTATTCCTTGTAAATTTTTATATAAACAATACAAACAATTATGTATAGAAAAATAATATTATATGATCTTTAAACTCTATAGAATATAGTGGTTCATGTTTCCCTATATTCCTCTTATGTTTCCAATAATGATCTACTTAACCATCCAAATGATAAACAACTAAAATATATTTTCCATGATCTCAAAACTAGATAATGTAAAATAAATTATCATTAGTGGTGATCCATTTCAATGTATTTAGTGGATAGGTGGACCGATTAAAGAACATTGTTGTTTATACATGATGGAATCAATATAATTTTATTCCCTTAATTTCGAATATGGAAGCTCAGTAAGATTCATGGTGTGAGATATTTACATAATAATAAAGAAGAATATTTTAATTTCATATCAAATAAAATTTAGTTTCTTATAATGAATATAATTTTCTGTTTCAATTCAATCAATGTGTACATTTTCCATTATGGTTCCATATATTGGATAAATTTGAAAAATCATAGTATGATAATCAATAATCATAGTGGGAAATCATATAATATTTTTTTAAAAATGTGGGATATCTAAATCATGAAACCATATTTTAAACCAATGACGACGTTTGAATATTATAGTTCATCCATGGTAATTATATATCTAAAACAATCATAACTAATATTAATAAAAATTTAATTTATTATATGTATATTCCCAATGGTTCTCTAACTAATTGTTCTATTATAGGTCCACTCATCGTGGAAAAATTATCAACATGTTAATTCTCAATCTTCCCAAGTTTGATTTTTTAACCCTATATGAATTTTTTATACTACAACATATAGTTTCTAGTATCAATAAATTGATATATATTATAAGAAAATACACTCCTTTCAATAGCATAATGTACTATTTTGACCAATATATAGGAATCTCCTGAAGGATCTCAAAAATGATTTCTCATCCAAGGTTACTAAAATGATTAAACCATTCTACGATAAAACTATAGTGTCTTAATTATTACATAAATTAATATTATATCTTATTTGAGAAATATTCATTACATATCGTTATGGTCCCTGATAAAATAATAATGTCTTATTGTGTTTGGAAATATATATAGATAAAAACTGCTACATGAATGATCTACATTATCCACCACTAGGATCATCATAAATACCACCCATCATAGACATTTGATACATAGAACCACTACTCATATCCTCAGGAAAAAGAAACACAATAAAGAGTTATATTATGTGTTTAACAAGGGATAACAATTTATATATCAATTAATGGCCATTTTATTAAGAATTACATGAGTATAAGTGTATGAGAACATGAGCTAATGATTTGGAAATAAATTATAAGAATTAAAATATTATAATGATGACTTATGGAATAAATCATGTAATTATATAGGACATGAATCACAATGGAATAAAAGAACATGATTTATTGGATAACGACATTGGATTAAGATCATGTCATAAAAGAATTTTATAAAGTGTGGTATAACCATAATCCTAAAAATACCATGTCAATGAGACACAAAAATACAATTTTCACATATTTGGAATGTATTGACCACCCTTGTACCAATTTTGGGCTTGTGATAAACTCAATCGTATGTTTTTTGGGATAAGGCTAACTGTTAGTGTAAACTATAATGAGATTTGTATAAACACTAATATATCCATTGATCTCCTAAAAAATATTCCATTACCAAATGTATTAGAGGTCAACGATTACCCCAATTAATAAAATGCTCAAAATCCATTTATATGTATGAAATAATATCAAGAACATGATTATAATTTCATCATAGATTTATTAGTGGAAAAGTAAATGAGTTTCATAATGATATGTACATCATAATAATTAACCATCATGAGAATGAATAAGGATTTTAAAAATGGATTATATTTTCATAAAATCAAAAGAAACCAAAAAATGTTTTTAAAGTAAAAAAACCATTCAAAACACTAAGAACCATTCTTGTGGAAAATAATCTATCATTTTCAAATCAATTATTCAAATTTTAAAACATTACAAAAGACTATGGACTATATTTTCATTGAAAATAACATTTTATATTTAAAAATTATTCTTGAAATCATGGACTGGTAATGATGATGTGAAAATGAATTCATATAGTATACATTAAAAAAAAATATTTTTTCACTAGATTTTAAAACATTCCTCATTCAAAAAAGGAAAAGAATAATCATTTTTATTTTTTAAAAATATTTTCAAAAAATGGAAAATTTAAATTAATAAACCGTTGAATAATATTAAAAATAATATAAAATTATTTTATAGATATTATTTACATGGATGAAATGTATTCCATACAAATAGAGAAATAGAGTTAGTTTCCATAAAAAAACTATTTTGCATTTTTAATTACATAATGATGGGAAATGTAATGAAAAAAGTTGTTGTAAATAAATAAATAGATGATATGAAAAAAAAGTGTTAGATATTTATCATAAATAATTATCATCATAAATTTTAGTAAAAAATTTCTTGGTATATTTAGATTTTAATGTATAACCCATAACTCATGTTTATCTTCCATCGTATTCATACTAATCTCTGATAAAATAAATTATGAATCAATTAAAATTATACTATATAGCTTTATTTGAACATATAATACCATATATGGTCTACATATAACATTTTAACACCCATTTATTAATAAATACTTATTAACATCATTGTTTTCATATGTTAACTGATTCATTTTTCCTTAATGATCCAGTTCTATAGCTATTGATCATATAATTTTTCAATAATATCATATGTAAAATGTAAATAATTATATAAACATCATATATCTTAATTATTTTCATAATTTTTAATATAAAAATAATTATTCAAAATAAATTTAGTTACCCTATTCATGGAGATGATATTCCATACAGAAACATGAATGATTTTAAATTTTTTAATGAATAGAATACAAGATTGAAAAATAATATTTTTCATTATAGATACATAATTTTATCATTTATATTATTTATATATGTTAAATCCATTTTTATCCATCAATGTGGGAAGGTGATGCAAAATAAACTACATCACCATGTGGAGGCGGTTGTCCACACATGCACATAAGCGATAATTGTATTTCAAATTTCATTAAAATGAGGGGAAAAATATTTAATCAATAAAATAATAACATATAAGAATAATTTTGAAAACATATTAATCATTATATTTTGAATTAAAAATAATTAGTTTGATTTTATGAATAAATAAAATTAAATGAACTGGGTTATGATTCATACATGTTCTTAGAGAGACCTCCTTTGTCATATGTCTTCTACACTGAAAAAATGAATTTGTAGAAATAAAAAAGTATCCTTGAATAATTTGAGGAATATTTGAAGGTTTTTTATTGGTTCTTGGATGATACCTAATTCTCATAATTTTTGGTTGTGGGAAAAGAATAAGTTCCTATTTATTAGTGAGGAGAAAGACAAATATTAATTTACCAAAATTATTTTAATAATATAAGGTCACATTTTTTTAGTGTTTTCTCCTAAGAGAAAAGTAGTATATACAATATCATTAAGTCAAAATATATAAAAAACTTATGAATTATACATGGTTATATAGAATTAATTCTCATCAATTTTATTATAACCCTTTTGTAAAAATGTTGAACCATAACCGTTGAAACATATTTTTTCAATTTCTACTAAAAATTGTGAACAAGAATTAACTTTACCTAAATATATTATTTTATATTTACTAATTCAAATTATATAAATTATTATTAAATGTTTAATTTCTATTTACTGTAGAAATTCACTTTAAAATATCTATGAAAAACACAGTGAAACTATTTTTAGAAAGATTTATTTTATGCATCAAATAGAATTTACATTCCCTCATTGCCTAGTAAAAAAATATCAAATGAATGTGAGAATAATTTATTGATTCTATAAATTATACATTATATTATAATATTAATCAATATTTATATTTTAATTTATTATAATAAAAAAATTGTTAACATAAAAAACTTTTTCTGAATAAGAACCCCTTTTTCTCTGAAAATGATTTTATCTTATTCCAAAACGTTTCATTACATATGTAAGGGTTATTATTAATATATTAATTTGAATTTTTAATATATATTATTTAAATATTTTTTTAATGTTGATCAATATACTTTTTTATAATTACATATATAGAAAAATAATTCATAAAAAATAGGTGTTTTATTCATTTAATTATTTTTTTAAAAATGAGTGCCTATCAATTCAATTTCATTATACACATAAATTATACATATAGTTAATACCATAATTAATCTTATTAAACCTACCAATACAATATCATCGTTAAAATATTTAAATATAAAATTATTTATTTGGACATTTTTTTATGTGAAAAATTATATCAAATGTCTCATGATTATTTTAAATGAAATTCAGTTAAAATCAAAGAGTGTTATATTTATTCTAAGATATGAGGGAATGGATATGTATAAGGATATGAGTAAAATATATGAATAGAAAAACATTAAATTGCTAAAATTTATTCAATATTTTTAAGCCTTATGAGCTGCAATTAGTAAAAATTAACAGTAAGGTTGATTCAGTTTATCTTAATGAAATAATATAAATATTTATAAAAAAATTCAATGGAGTTAAATTTTTTTTCATGGGAACAATAAATTTTATGTTTTTTAATTAATAAATTATTTTATAATTTTCATCTCTCTACCCTATGAAAAATAATAAATGATATTTTCTAGTTCTATCTCCATGATCATCAACGAGAAAAAAAGTGGCATGTGGGAGTAATGATGGAATATCTCTTAAATTTAGGATAAGGGTAAAAATGTCATCAAAAGATTATTTTGTTTCTAAATTGGTTTTATATCATATGATAATGAACATGAAATTGAGTAGGTATTGTTATTTTTTAGACCACTCTATCCCAATAAATTATACGTTTTGGGTTTTTGATAAGGTTGGTTAGATAGAGATATTGTTGGATGTAAGAAGTGAACTATGTTGAATAGTTCATGGTGTGGCCTTCATGAGAATGAAACGAAGGGATGGTTGTAGTTATGTGGGGATATATTTTTATTGAGTATTGGTGTGGGGAAGGTTTTATGTTGTAGGTGTTTTAGGTTTTAATTTTCAAATTTAAGATAACATAATTTTTTTAGTATAAATATTGATCCTTAATTTTTACATATTAATTTTTTACCACTTGTAGTTTTCTATTCATAATATATTGTTTTCCACAGTGATTTCATAGTTACATACGAATTTTTCAATATTTTCAAAAAAAAGTGGATTCATGTAATGAACTATGATATGAAAAAACGTGTAGAGTTATAAATAAGTTATATATGGATTAAATTGGACTAGATCACAACATGATTTGTGGTTGTTTGATAGACATACCCCTGTAATTGGGTAACGATATTATATTACTCCATGAAACATAGGGATTTTAATTTTATAATAAATTCAAATGACCTTATAAGTTTATCTTATTTAGATTTTTATCCTACAACCCAAATCCATTAGAGATTCCCCAATAGGAATCATTGATCCATCCCCAAAATCACTTGTTCCTTATATTGTTTGGGATTAAGATCCAATCCTTGGAGGTGTGTTTCTTCCCATTTTATGAAATAAATCTATACACTTCATCATCATAGATTTTTTACAGATTTATTAGACCATTTTTTTATTTTATTTCAATATAATAAGGATCCTAATATATTGTAGTTTACTATGGGTTTTTATTGGGTGTAATAATGGTACATCAACAAACTTCTCTCCAATCATGCACATCTATTGAGGAGCTTTAGTTGAAGTAGGTGATTTTTAAAATCTAACTATATCTTCTATAATTATTTTTTGAACCCACTTTTTTTATCCATTCCAAGACGGATCTCATATTATTCCTATATATTTTTAGATCTCACTTCATGGGTGTTCTTAGAACATTGAGGGATGGATGAACATGTGGGTAATCCTTTGTGTATAGATTTAATTAAATGATTATAATAAATTATGTATAATAATTTTTATTATAGAATGTTTTTTCATATGACTTCAATATTATCATATTGTTACCAAGGTTCCCTAAAACTAGTAGTTATAGTATTTCTACATCATTAATTTTAAAAATCATCCTCAAAAACATAGTTGAATATTAATTATAAATATTAATAAAAACTAGATCATTTAAATCTATAATATGAGTAGTTATTTTATTCATTTATATTAAATGTTTCATTATTTTAATTATTAATATCTAATATAGTATTATTGTGGAGATTTTTATTTTCATGCTTCATTATGGGTGGGGAGTCGTGGTGTGTTTTATTTAATTTAACTTTATTTCATAAAATTATTTGTTAGATGATGGTGACAGAAGCAATTTTAAGGTGAAATAAATTTTTTTATGTGTTAGTAAACCTCATAATATCATATGGCATGAAAATTGATAGCAGTATGATTTTTGTACCTATATTGTTTCTTCCATGGTTGCATTTGAATGATTATTTTTATATAACTAGTTTTTATAACAATAGAATAGGGTTAAATGTAATTTTAAATGGTATAATAGGTAAATTATGTGACATATAGTGAAATGAGTGGCATTATGATTGTATTATGATTGATAAATGGAAAGTTGAGGAAATCAATATAATCTGAAATTTTTAATTTTTTACTTTGTGACTGCCTTCTCTTTATTTTTTTAGTTGTGAATTAGTAATGATGTATTGGAATGTTTTTTTAACATTTGGGGTTATTATATTGTCATTTTAATATTATAAAATATGTTTTGTAGTTTTTTTTTTCATTGAAGAGGATTAATATATGAAAACTTATGAGCTTGGATAGATCATAGTTTCATTATGTTAATATATTGTGATAAATTGATGCATGAATATGCATATGATCGATAATGTATTTAAATGTTATGTATAGATTATCATTATTTGATTTTTTATGTGTTAGGTATGATGATATATAGTGTCTCACGCATTGTATGAGGTGGTAATGATGTTGGTTTTCAATATTATCACACTAACCAACTTTTACGAGGTCGATGTGGGTCTGTAGTTATGGTTGGGAAACCATCAATAAAGGGAGAATGGACAGAGATTATTATTATAATGTTTAAATTAACAAAAATATGTGTGGTTTAAAATTTAAATACTATTTAAGGTAGTTTCAGATTTGTGGTGATAGGATACATTTACAACTATTGGTGACTATAGAATGTATATTTTATTTTTTCGATATTTGTTGGGATGATTAATTATAGAATAGAGTTTTTTATGAAATATTATTGATAGTGTTCTTTTCTCACATCCTGGGCATAGTATGTGAGGGGTATCCCAATTGAGTCTCCACTATTTTAAGTTATGGAATAACAAAATCTATCATTTTGGAGGAATGTGAAATTTATTTATTCTAATTATTTTTTGATTTTTATGATTTTTTTGAGTTCTTATTATCTCATTGTTATTTTTTATCAAATATTTTGGAAATTTTGTACTGGGAAATTTTCAATATATGTTGTGAAAAATGGTTTTAATGGTAGATAATTATAAATATAAAAATTATTATGATTATTTTCATCATTTTTATTTTTAAATATATATGTTATCTTGTTTTCCCTGGAATAAATCACACTATCATTCTGACACAAATTTATAGCTTATGGATATAGATTTGTTTATAAGGAAGACCCTACTAAAGTCTCCCATATTCTCACCCATTAAATGAATTTTGTTTCAGGTGTAATCTATGGGAGAGACATAAAATCCTTTTAGATTCCCATGTAAAGATTCCAAATGATTTATAATTTTTAGAGCTTGTTTATTCATTTATTTTATATGATTTTTTTATTCTTGTGGTAGACAGTTTTAATTTTTTTAAAAAAATTAAATAAGGAAAATCATTTTTTTAATTAGTAGTTCCCATTACCAATTATTTCTCTTTTATGAAAGCATTAAAACCAATATTTTTGTTTTATACCTAAGGAGCAACTCACTATTCTATGTACTATTGGAGTAGTACTATAGAGGATACCCTTGGCCTCACTAAAAACCAAAGAGTGACAAAAATCGAGTGGGTCATGACATAGTTGTATAATGTATTTTTGTAAAAAGTTAAAGTATTATTAAGAGTTAGTCAAAAGTGGGTATATCATGGTATTGATAATGAAATGGAAAAAATAAATCCTAAAAAATTATTTAGACCAGAGAGACAAGTTATAAAATGAATATTCAATGGTATTTGTGATCTACTGAATGGACATCGACAAGCTATTGAAATTAATTTGTAAAATTATTCTTTATATAGCATAAATATCAAAACTAGGTATTTGAACTATTTTTATTTAACCCATAATAATCTATTATTTCAATTAATCTATGTTCTATGATTGTGATTCTTTTATTCAGTTATTTATGGATTACCATTCTCCTTAGTGAATTGATTTCAGTCTGATTAACAAAATTATATGGTTTCAAAAAAGATTTGTGAACCCTATATGTGTTTTTAATATTTTTAATATAATATTTTGTCCCTAATTATTATTCTATTTTCATTATTCATTTATATAGATTGTTGTTCTACATTAATGATATTATGAACCATATGTAAATAATGATTTCAGATTTCTTGTTGTATAAAATTTCTAATACTTATGATCTTTTATATATTGATATTGCATTCATAAATTTAATGTTATTATTCTATAATAATTCATTACAAACAATTAATAATGAGTTATTATTAATAATTTATTATTTTGGGCCACCAGATACCTTAAAATCATGAGAGATTTCATTAATAATGTTGGAATCTATTATTAGAATTGATTTTTTTCATTTTGACCTCTATTTTTTAGAGAAATAAAAGTATGTGTGGTACTAACCATTTAATTTACGGTAAATATTTCTTAAATGATCAATAATCATCATCATAAGAATGGATAAAAAATTACAGGACTGTTTATGTGTGAATCATTGAGTTATAAATTCAATTATGTGTGATGTTTCCAGGAATATTGAAAAAATATGATTTTGAAACTAAAAATTTTAGATGAACATTAGGCATGGAAATTGAAAAATGATTATTTTTTATTATAGTATCCATATATAATTCTATAGAATGTTTTCATTGGTTTATATAAAAAATTATATAATATAAGTAACATGATATTTCAGTACCACATATAATTGAGTTATTGGAGAATATACACTCAAAATTGTTGTGTGATGAACATATTGCATTGCGGATATTCAAGTAAAAATATATTTCCACATCTGAAATTTGAAATCATGTTTCCTTGGTGGAAGAATTATTAATGATTTTTTATTTTTAAAATGTTAACAATGATTCATAAAAACACATCATGTAAATTATTTCTTTAATAATTGAAAATAATAATTATGAAAATTGATTAAAATATATGAGGATATCTCGAATATATAATTTAATTTAATTTATGTGTTATTCATTATTTTTTTATATGAGTATTTTTCCCCAAAATAGATGATTTTTTTAAATCATCTTAATGAACTATAAAATTGATAAATCTTAATGAAACATAAATAAAATTAAAGTGAATTCATTTTATTCAATGTTTTTATTGAAATGTTGCATCATTAATATTTATTTTCCATTTATATTGGAATTATTGGTCCTTTTATATAAGGACTCGGCCTTAAAACATTACATAATCATGAATTAAATGAATAATTCACATTAGGAATATTTTTAGGATTAGTGGTTTATAAAAATATGCCATCACTATTACATTACAACTCAAAAATTATAAGGTAGACACTTATACTCAGTTTCCATTTTTTCATTAAATAAAAACTCTTGAAAAAAATAGTCATGTATAGACCCATGTTTTAGACTACATGGGTTTTCCTTGATCCCATCCTTGACCCTATTCATCTTTATGTCCTATGAAAATCATTTCCAAACATTGGGTGATCATAAAAATCTCAGTAAGGGTTATAAAACAATTAAAAAATATTAGTTACTTATTACATACATAACATAAGATCCTAAACATACATCCTGAAATAATAATATTTATGAATCACACCTAGAAAACCTAAATCATAAAGGTTACTTGGGGAATCCATATCATACTTACATAGTAGCTATCACATCTATGTAGAGAGTTACATTTGGAATACTCATCAATTTATATTCCCTAAATCACTTAGGAGAAACATTCATGTTAACCTCTGTCACATTACCAAATACATTGGAGAGCTATCACGGGCTCAGCCGCACTAGGTTTATCACTGGACCACCCATATATGTAACAATTGCCAAGAACCCTAACATATTCATAACACATAAAAAATATAAAGAAAAGATAAAATTTCATATTTCAATAAAAATATATCATTTAAATATATTGACATAACAAATCAATTTTCCAAACCATTTTCAATACCAAAATACATAACAGAATATATTTTATTTTTTCCTTTTTAAAACATTATGGCTTTTTAAGAAATCCAAAAGATAAAATAATACTTATAGCGGTGGAAAAGGTAGTTGTCACCACTTACGTTAATGGAAATATTATTTTATGTCATTTAGTAATATTATTCATAGAAAAAGATTCCCTTTGATTGAAATAAAATGTAAAATGTGTTTATACATCATATAAAATAATGTCGTGTATAAAACAAAATTTTCCTCAATGAAAGGATATTGAGACGAAGTCCCTTACCCCATTTTTGACTTGACTCGCTCTTTCATTAATCTCATGAATACTGAACTAAATTTAATTTAAACTTTTTTAGGAAACTTATTCATGTTTATCATTACTTTTAAATCACTTATTACCATGTTATAAACATTATGTAATCATTTAAGTTAATAATGGTCCTTTTTTAGATATTTGGTATATGAGTCAAAAATAGACAACTTATAATTACAAGTTGTTCATATGGTCAAGATTTCACTATATAAAGAATGATATTAATGATTTATATATCATATATATCAAATAAATCTAGTATATACATGTATTTGTATTAGTACATAACATTTTGGGGTATGAAATGAAATGCACCATTCATGGAGATAGTAAGTCGTACGTATGCATAAACGCTACTTTCATTTCTATTTAATTTTTAATGGAATTAAAAAATAATCATAAATAGGTATATTATAATTCCAGTATAATATCATATATAATATCATTAACTCCATCCTTTATATATCCAACATATGGCATTAATGAGTCGTTTCACTTTGAGGGGGCGGTAGTCTAACCTTTCTAAAATGAAATTATCGTGTTTACCCATAATGGAAACCGTAAAGGTATTATATAATTGAAAAATATAGAAGAATAAAGAATAAATACGTAATATGTTTCATATATAAATAATATTCCATCTTAATGGAGACCATTAGAGGTGGTAGAAGATAATTGAACTATCATCATTTCGTGTTCCGTTAGTTTGTCGTCCAAAGAAACAATATGTTTTTACCCATTAGATAGAGGTGTGTGTAGGTTTAGTTCAAATAATTCACATAACAACAACCTAGTATATTTATAATATAGGTTCTGTTATAATGGAAAGGAATTAGAATCGTTTAG
This sequence comes from Viscum album, assembly GCA_963277665.1. Lineage (NCBI taxonomy): Eukaryota > Viridiplantae > Streptophyta > Magnoliopsida > Santalales > Viscaceae > Viscum > Viscum album. The sequence goes on along the minus strand of OY728119.1, from coordinate 1,724,233,950 downwards.
GGGGTTTTAGAATTAAAATAAATTAGAAGAACTTAAGAGGATGGGTTACCTTTAAATCGAGTAACACCCATTGGATTGAACCAAAAGGGATTAATAAAGTGCCTTATGCCTATGTTAAGGCTTCTAGGTGAAATAGAGTGATATTTAGAGCATTTCTGGGTATGATTTGGATGATCCAAGGAGTTGATATGTGTGATTAATGGATTAGAGTTGAGGGGTTTTTATAAGGGGGTGGAGGGGCTCATTAGGAAAGTGTGAAAATATTATTTTATTATATAATGATTTTCATTTCATAAAGGTACATAACTTATTAATTTCAAATAAAAGATGACTCATGGACTAAATAAAATCATACAATATGAATTGTATATGTTTTGGATATTGTTTTGGTCTTTATAATATTATTTATTTTAATATTTTATTTATGAGGATAAAACTGCATCATTATTGTGTCAAAAATAATTTTATTTATATGATGTCTAAAAATTATTGAAAAATTTCCATGATGTGAGAAATCGTTTTTTATTTCCAAATAATATTTATAGTCAAAATGATAACTTATATAACTTTATAGGGATAATTAATTTACTAAATGATATTTTTTTTGTCATATTTGTCTTTAATTTAAATTAATTAATATAAAGTGTCATTATCACTCTTATGTTGCTCCATGGGGTCCCAAAATTGACTCAAGTATGACCATGGTAGACCATTACTCATAAAATGAGGTTAGGAAAAGTGTTAATGTAATTTTTTATTATTATGAAATTCCTTTTACCTTAAATTACCCTATTTACCTTTATCTGTGGTAAATAAAAGTCAAAAGCATCCATTCATCAAAAATTATTTTTATCTTATGGAAACACATTTTACATAAAAATAACAACCACTTATGTCTAATTTTTTTAAATTCAATTCACAGAAGCGGTAAAATTTCATTTTAATGAAAAATATAGTTTTTAACAACTACTTAGTGGTATCATTATTCATCAAAAATTGATGTTTTTCATAAAAATACAAAAAAACCAGACTAAGATATATTGGATATTCCAAATTCAATATTGATGTCAAATTTATCTAATTAAAAACATATAATTGGGATTAATAAAATTAAAATTAATTCTGGTTGTCAAAACAAAAAGCGTGATTTTAAGAATTATTAACTATCAAAGATTGACACTTGTTTATGTCTAATTTCAAAGTGAAAATAATTCCAGTGATCAAAATTGAATTAAATAGTGATAATATAATCTAATTAAATTTTAAAAACAATTAAAAATATTATATTACAATATAAATATATTATATTAAAAGGCAGTTTTGAATTAAAATACAGTACTTACCACTATTCATCAAAAATTGAATTTTACTAGAAAAATACCAAAATTTAACCCAAAGTAAATTTTGATGTCCTAATTCTAAAGATGAAATTTATTTGGTAAAAAAGAACATATAATAATGACTAAAATTATAATTAAAAATATTTTTCCATCAAATGGCGTTAAATCAACCATTTAAATTAAATTATGCTTAAAATTAGATTCATTCACATTTTATGCCTATAATATTTATTAGAAAAATGTAAAAACATTTTAAAAACATTTATAATAATATTTTAGATAGTTCTTTTCATTCCCTACCTTACAAAGGCTAGGTGTTAACTACCATTTAGAATGATAATATTATATTACTATTGTGCAACGTAAGATTTTATAGAAACTCATTGTTGTGAATCAGGTATGCCAATGAACATAGAAACCCCTTAAAATTAAAATGATTATTAAATTCACAAATATTAATCATTATAAAATGTATTATTCTTTATTTACCTGGGATGTTACATCCTTTCCTATTTTAGAAATTGCATCCTCAGAATTTTTATTCACTTATCAAATAAGTGGGGGGTATTTATCCCTCATAGATGTTTTAGATTCCCACATTGCTTCTTCAACCATATAGTATCTCAACAAAACCATTACATAGTAAGTTACCTTATTCCACAACACTTTCTCTCTACAGTCAAGAATCTGGACTGGTTGTTCCTCATAAGAGATATTCTCTTCCAATTGTACTACCTCTTGACTTCAAACATAAGATGAATCTGGTATATACTTTCTCAATATTGAAACATGAAAAAAACTGTGTACCTGGAAGAAACATGGAGATAAATCCACTTTGTACGCAACTAATCCAACTTTCTCCAGGATTTCATAAGGTTTAAATAACTTTGGACTCACATTTCCATTTTCAGCCAAATGCATCACAGTTTCAATGGATAAAAATTGAGGAATACATGATCACCTACCACAAAAGAGTGATCCTTTTTCCGATTATCCCCATAGATTTTCTGCCCATTATGAACTGTTCTCATGTGCTTCTGAATAAACTGATTTTATATGCCATATCATCTACCAATTCTGGCCCAATCAGCTTCATTTCACCTACTTCATCCCAAAAAGCTGGAGTTTGACAATGATTTCCATATAATTCCTCAAATGGACCAATCTATATATTGGAATGAAACTCATTTTTATAAGAAAATTCAACAAATGAAATATGTTGGTCGTAAATTATCTGGTAATCCAGTGAACAAGCACGTAGCATATTTTCTAATGTCAGAGTTGTTCCTTTTTGCTAACCATCTTATTGTGGATGAAAAGATGTACTAAAATTTTATTCAGTACACAAAAACATCGTAAGGCCTTTACAAAACTTATAAGTAAACCTGGGATCATGATCATATACAATGGAGAAGGGAACACCATGCAACCCGACTATCTATTTAACATGCAACTGAGAAATAATGTTCTATACACAAATTGTATCGAATAGGAAGGAAATGCGTAGATTTTTTCAATCGATCAATAATATCCCAGATTTCTTTATTACTTAGAGATTATTTTGGTAATCCCACAATAATGTCCATGGAAATATTTTTCCATTTCCACTCTGGCACCGATAAAGACTAAATAACCCCTTTAGGTAACTACCACTCTATATTAACCTACTGACAAGTCAAACACTTCTCAGTAAAATTAGCAATATCACTTTTTTTTCAATCCCACTAGTAATAGATTTGATGATCATTGTATATTTTAGTACTGTCAGGATGAACAGAAAATTGGGAACTATGAACTTCACATAACATCTCATTCTTGAACTGTGAATCACAAGGCACACATAATCTCTTTCCGAATCTCAAAACACGATCATTTTCAAGGTTAAATTCAGGAAAGTTACCCTTCTAATCCAACTCAACCTTTTTCTACAACTCACTTTCTTCCTTATTCAATTTTTTATTTTGTTAGATAGAGATGATTTCACTAACACCTGAAACAAAAATGAATAATTTCTTGCACTAAAAACTTCTATTCCAAAGTTCATCAAATCAAAAACCAAAAGATCTTGCTCCAAATGTAGTGTGTTTAATGAAGAATTACATTTTCCACTCAAAGAATCAGCCAATTTATTTGTTTTTTTCAGATGATAAAGGATCATGTAATCATAATACTTGATTAATTTGAACCATCTCCTCTATCTCATGTTCAATTAATTCTTTGTGAATATATTCTTCAATATTCTGTGGTCAGTATATATATCACATTTTACTCCATAAAAATGATACCTACAATTTTTTAAACCAAAAATAACAACATCGAATCCAAAATCATGTGTAGGGTAATTCAACTCATGAGGTATCAACTGACGTGAAGAATAAGCAATTACCTAATTATTCTGCATAAGTACACTACCAAGTACTTTCGACGAAGCGTCACTGTAGATAAAAAACTCCCTATTTTTTGGAGGTAGTTCCAAAACATGGACATTTAACCATATTCTTTTCAATTCCTAAAAATAATCATCACATTCTATTTGTCCAAATGAACATAGAACCTTTACAAGTTAACTTAGTCATTCTTCTAGATAACCGTGAAAAATTTCAACAAACCTCCAGTAAAAACCTACCAATCCAATAAAATTATGAGTCTCGTTTATATTTGTGGATCTTGTCCGTTCTTTAAAAAATTTCATTTTAGAAAGACAAACAGTTATTCCATTTTTCGAAACAATGTGACCAAGGAAAGAAATTTTCTATAACCAAAACTCAAACTTGCTGAATATCTCAAATAGTGTTTTTACTTTAATGGTTTTCAAGACAACAATTAAATAACTTTTATCTTCCTTTTTTCATTTTGAATAAACCAAAATATCATCAATGAACACAACCAAAAACTTTTACAAGAACTCATGGAAAATTCTATTCGTATGATCAATGAATAAAGCAGGTTCGTTGGTTAAACCAAAAGGAATAACTACAAATTCATAATGGCCATATCTTGTAAGAAATGCGGTCTTCATAATTTCTTCTTCCTTTAATTTCAACTGAAGTTACCCTAACCTAAAATAAATATTCGAAAAATACTGAGATCCCTAGAGCTAATAAAAAAATCATAAATATGTGGAAAAGGATACTTGTTCATAACAGTTATGTTATTTAATGCACTATAATCAATGCAATGTCTCATTGAAACATATTTTTTTAACCGACAAGACAGTCACACCCCATGGTGATGTGCAAGGTTGAATGAAACCTTTATCTAATAACTCTTGCAATTTCTTCTTTGAATCCAAAAGTTCAATTTGAGTCATTCGATAAGGGGTTTTTCAAATTGTCATAGCATCATGAACTAAGTCAAATATATATTCAACTTCTCGATCAGGTATAACACCCAGAAAATAATCAGGAAAAACATCAGAGTAGTCATTTACCACTGGCACATCATTAATCTAAAGAGTTCCTTTGTTCAAAAATATTTGAAAGGTAACGTTCATTTCTATCTTTTATTATTTTCTAAGATTCCTGATATGTTATCCAATTTAAGGGTGATTTCTTGAACAAAAAATGAAAATATTTCTAAAAAGAAACTTATTTAGCTCTGCAGTTATTCATAGCATGATAAACAGAAACTCAATCCATACCCAAAATTACATCAAACTCTACTAGAGGCAAAACAATAAGGTTTTCTTGTAGATTTATTCTGCAAAAAATGATAAGAAGGTTAATTTAATTTCTTTTTGTCTCAACATTTCCCCCGGTGATTTTACCATAAGTTTAGTATTAAAATCATGAGATGGAATTCCCAATTTACTAGAAAACTTTTAAAAAATGAACGAATGTGTAGACCCAGAATCAAACAACACATTGGCATAATCTAAACAGACAAACAGTGTACCTGATAATACTTAATTTTATGTCCCAACATCTTCATAAGAAGTTACAAAGGATTTGGCCACCCCTTTCTTCTTGTAGACTGGTTTATTTCCCTTTTTTGAGTTCTATGATGGACACTTATATTCATAATGACCCTTTTCATTATCCTTAAAAAATTTTACTTATTGCAAATCAGATTTTGTCTTACCATTACCTTGATATTTTTAAGTGAAATTGCGCACTTTATGTCCAATTTTACATCATCAGTAGAACCTACTAGAATTCAAAATACATTCTCCATCATGATTTTTACCTCTATTTTCACAAACTATAAACATATGTTTCATACCATCAGGAAATTTTAAGTGTTATTACCTTTCTCCTACCACATCATCCTATTGTTATTTTGATTTTAAAATAACCCCTAATAATCAAAAATATCTATTTCCACCTTCTTTGCACATTTAAAAAGTTTTTTATAACTTTTTCACTCACGAGAATCTAAATCCATTTGATAAGTTGGCTTTAATCCTAAGTAAAACCATTTGATTTTACAATCAAGATCTCTATTAAATTTAAGTATACCTTTCCAGTCGAGTGAATTTTTCTTTATAAGGAACAACTAAGTAATTATCCTACCTCAATTCTAGGAATTTTTTTCCATCCTAAGATGAACAACCTTGGAAAAATATTTCTCAATAAATATACCTTTGAATTCATCCCAATCATGAAAATCAATCTCCACATTATACCTTATTTTTTCACCGTCGACCCCCATTCATCAGCTTCACATTCACAACTATAAACATTGAGACTAACCATTTGATGTTCAAAACACCCCATGAAATCAAAAATAATCTCTATTGCTTTAATCCACCCTTCTGGTAACATAGGGTGAGATGATCCTCTGAAATATGGGGGATGCTGCCTCATGAAATTCTCCACTACTGATAGGTTCCTCTGCAGGTGATATGGCTAATCTCATGCATGGATACCACCGCCATTTATATCCTGATTCAACTATGCCATCACTACAACAAACTGTTTAGTTATGATTCCGACCATCTTAGGTTTTTGATTGGATTGTTGGATTCCTCTTGATTTCGTCCCAATATTGTTGCCTTGTTTCCTCTACAGAAAACCATTTTTAACACAAATATATCTTATGTGTATCAACATTTTAATCTATAAATCTATCATTTCAATATTAACATAAATTAATATATAGATATTACTATAAAAATAACATCACTTTTAAAATTATTTAAACTGACCTATGATACCAACTATAAGGACCTAACCTTAAAACATTAAAAAAAATTGAATTAAATGAATAATTCACATTGAGGATCTTTTCAGGTTTAGTGTTTTAGAGAATTAGTCCATAACTATTACATTACATCTCAAAAATTATAAGGTAGACACTTTTACATAGTTCAATTTTTTCATAAAATAAAAACTCTAGAAAAGAAGTGTCATGTATAGTCTAATGTTTTTGACAACGTGGATTTTCCCTGATCCCATCCTTGACCCAATTCATCATTATATCCTATAAAATTCATTTCTAAACATGGGATGAGCATAAAAATATCAGTATGGGTTATAAAACAAATAACGGAAACATTATTTTTCATTACATACATAACATAATCTCATTAACATACATCATGAAATCATAACATTTATGAATCCCAAATAGAAAACATAATTCATAATGTTATCTTGTGGAATCCATATCTTACTTACATTGTAGCTATCACATCTATGTATGGAGTTACATTTTGAATACCCATGAAAATATATTCCCTAAATCTCTTAGGAGAATCATTCATGTTTACCTCTATCACATTATCAAATGCATTGGGGAGCTATCTCGGGCTCACCTGCCCTAGGTTTATCATGGAACCACCCGTATTGGTTGCAACTCCCAATAAACATAACATATTAATAACACATAATACAAATATAAAGGAAAGAAAAAATTTCCACATTTCAATCAAAATATATCATTTAAATATATTGAAATAACAAATCTAACATAAAAATCGATTTCAATACCAAAATATGTAACATAGTATATGGTACTTACTTTTTTTAAACATTTTAGCATGTCAATGAAGACAAAATATTAAATATAATTGTGGTGGCATAAAAGGTTATTGTCACTGCTTACATTAAAAGAAAAATAATTTTTTTGTCATTTAGTAAAATGCCTCGTAGAAAAATACTCCCTTTGAATGAATTAAAAGGTAAAAGTTTTTTATAAAAATTATAAATTAATGTCATGTATAAAACAAAATATTCTTCAATAAAAGGATATTTAGATGAAGTCCCTTACCTCGTTTCCAACATGACTCATCCATTCTTTAATATCCTGAATAATAAATGAAAGTTAATTTCTACTTTCTTAAGGAACTTTTTTATGTTTATCATTCCTTTTAAATAAATTATTACAATGTTATAATCATTAAGTAATCATCTAATATAATAATGGTCGTTTTGTCGATATTTGGTACTTGGGTCAAAAATAGACTTCTTATTATTACAAGGTGTTCATGTGGTAAAAATATAATTATATCCATAAGGATATTCATGATTTATATAACATATATATCTTATATATCCAGTATATACATGTATTTATAATATTACATAACATTTGAAGGTAAAAATGAAATGCACCGTTCATGGAGACAATAAGACGTGCGTACGCATAAACACTACTTTCATTTATATATCTTATTTTAATGGAATTAAAACATAAAAATGAATAGGAATATTATAATTCCAGAATAATATCATATATAATATCATTAACTCCATCCTTTATACATCCCACAAATGGAATTAACAAGTCATATCACTTTGAGGGGTCGGTAGTCCTCACTTACTAAAATGAAATTATCACATTTACCCATAATAGAAACCATAAAGGAATGTTATAAATGGAAAATATACAGGAATATAGAAAACATAAAAATTATATGTATCATATATAAATAATTTTCCATCATAATGGCAACCATGAGAGGCGGTAGGAGATAATTTAACAATTATCATTTCGTGAGGCGCTAGTTTGTCTTCCATAGAAACAATATGTTCATTAGCCATTAGATGGAGATGATGGTAAGTGAAGATAGAATAATTATCATAAAACCAACCTAGAATATTGAGGATACTGGTGTTGTTATAAAAGAAAGTAATAAAAATAATTTAGGTTGTTGGAGAAGTAAAATAAAACAAAATAAATTAAGAGAAGACGTTACCTTTAAATCCAGTAACTCCATTTTGTTTGAACCAAAATGACTTCTTGAAGTGCCATTTGACTATGTTCAATAATGTTGGTGTAAGATAGGGATATTGAGAAATTTATTGGGTAGGGTTCGGATGAGCCGAGGGGATTGATATGTGTGAAAATGTGTTAGAATTTAGGGGTTTTATAAGGTGGAGGAGGGGCTCTTTAAGAAAGTATGAAAATATTTACTTATTATAAAATTATTTATGGTTTCAAAAAATAAAAAACTTATTAAAAATAATGATATGATGACTCATGGTCTAAATAAAACCATCCAATAGTTGGATAGGTTTTGGATATGTTTTTAATCATTATAATATTATTTATTTAAATCATTTATTAATAAGGTAAACATCACATCATTATTGTGTAATAAATAATTTTAATTATATGATGTATAACTTTTTTTTAAAAATAGAATGATATAGAAAATAATTTTACACTAACAAATAAAAATTATAGTTGAAACATTAACTTATATAACCCTATGTAAAAATTATTTTACCAAAATTAATTTGTTTTTGTCATTTTTTTCTTTACTTTAAATTAATAAACATAAAGTGTCATTAGTACTATTAAGTGGCTCCATTGGATCACAAAATAGTCCCAAGGATTACCATGGACGTCCATGACTCATCCAATAAGGTTAAGACATTTGTTAGGGTAATTTTGTATTATTATGATATTATTTTTAACTTGAATTACCCTATTTACCTTTAACCATGGTAAATAAAATTCAAAAGTTTCTTTCCACCGAAAATTATTTTTATCTTATTGAACCACATTAAACTTACAAAAAAACCTTGTATGTCAGATTTTTGAAATTTCATTCCCATAAGACGTAAAATTTCATTTAAATGCAATAGTAAGTTTTTGACTACTACTTAGTGGTTTCAATAATCTTCAAAAATAGAAGTTTTAAAAAAAATACCAAAAATTCATCCTCAAAATAATGTGTATTATGAATTATAAAATTATATCTATTTTACCAAATTAAAAACATCAATGGTGGATTAATTAATTTAAAATTAATTCTCATTGTCAAACCAGAAAGTGTATTTTTATGAAATAATTAGTATCAAAAGATTGACACTTGTTTATGTCCATTTTCAATGTGAAATTAATTAAAATGGCCAAAATTGGATTAAATGGTAAAAATAAAATCTAGTTACACATTATAACCAATTAAAAAGATTTTATAACTATATAAATAAATTATATTAAAAAGTTTTTTTAATTTAAATACATTAATTTCTATTATTCATCAATAATTGAAATTTAACAGAAAAATAGAAGAATTCTACAGAAAGTAAATTTTGATGTCTAGATTCTAAATAAGAATTTTATTTGGTCAAATTTAACATATAAAAGTGAGAAAAACTAGATTTAATGAGGGTTTTCCATAAAAAGGAGATAAATCAACCTTTTAACGTAACTTATGATTTAAATTAGATTGATTCAAATTTTAATCCTCTAAATTTTATTGAATAAATGTAAAATCATTTAACAAAAATGTATATTCATATTGTAGTTAGTTCTGTTCATTCCTTCCAATACAATAGCTAGGCATTAACTACCATTTAAAATAATAATATTATATTATTATTGTGCAATGTATGATTTCAATAGAACCCGTTGTAGCGTATCTGGTACACCATCAATCATAGCCACGCCTTCAATGTAAAATTAATATATAATACACAAATATTAATAATTATGAAAATTTATTATTCTTTATTTACATGAGATGTAACAGTTTATATGGATTTATATCTTTTGACAGGTTTTTTATGGCTTTTTTTCATAGATGTGCTCTGTTGTTAGTATGATTCGAGTGGCATATCTAGTTTTATTTAAGGTATTGGGATTTATTTATATTTCTGGGGGATTTATTTGGTGATAAATATTGGTTACTTTGTTTTCCTTCCACTAATAGAAAAGATACATGTGGGTGATGTGATAGAGGGGGTATGATGTTGTTCGTTCTGTGGAGTAGCGATTGTACTATATAAATTATCATGCGGGAAAACTTTTTTCAAGAATGATACATAAATTGATGTGTTGTTTTGGTGAAATCATTATTTTTCCTATGATATTTATATTCTTTATACAGTTTTAACTAAAAAATAATGGTTAATTAAATTAAAGTCCATCAGGATTTTATAAATTTTTTTGAATCGAATAGAGAAGGGATCATAGGATAGAAATTTTCTAAATTTATGTCTTAGGGGAAAATTAATATCTTATATAGATACTCCATCTAAAAATAAGAGTATTATTATAAATTATTTGATGTGTTGATTTTCTATGTGGGGAATACATTTATTTTCATTCTGTGTCTTCGTCCTGATGGAATAGAATGGGAAAAAATATTTTTCATTGATGTCTGAGATTCAGTGATATATTGCTGATTTTAGGTTTGTGGGTTGGGAATTAGTGAGGGAACTTTGAGAGATCATTTAGAGAGGTAAATAAATAGAAAAAGGGACTCTGTAAAGGGTCCACATAGTTAGTTTGGATGTTTTAGAAGAAATATCTTTATTAAAGACAAAAATATCATGGAGGAAGTGATTCTGGTGACAATTTCAAGAATGAGGTAATAGATAACATTGTATTTTGTTATCATAAGTTCTCCAATATTTTAGGATTTTATATATTTTACTTGATATTATATTGACCATAATAATTATATATTCCCCATGGGTAATCATATTTCTTAATCATTAGTGGAGTGTTACCTGTATTGAATTAATAGGGTAATAACAGTTCATTAACTAAAACCATTTGGTGGATATTAAAACTATAGTTATTTAACAAAATGTTTTTTTAGATTTAATATTAATGTAGTTTGGTTTACTTAAAATTAAATTTAATTGTATTTCTATTTTCACAAAACCTGAAAAGTTGAAATTATTTTATGAAATTAATAATGTGAATTGAGTAGATGATGGATAATAGATTTGGGTGTGGGTGGTAAGAAAAATATCTAATTTTATCCGATTATGTAATTCTAAAATGAAATAAATATTTCATTATAAATTCCCTTTTTATATCATTTAAATATTTTTTAGGGTGTTTAATTGTTACCATAGTCCATTAGTTTGTGATTTTGGTGGACCATGTGTTTAGTTTGAGTGTATTTTAACTCATTTTACTAGATTCAATTTCCCCATTGTAGGGTCATAAATTTATTTTCATGAATAGAGAAAATTTATTGTAATAAAATAAAACAACACAAATTTCTCCGAAATGTTACATTTTTATTTTGGATATTTTATTTTGTTAAAAGGAGAGAAATTTTATCAAATATTATATTTATATTTTAAAAAATAGGACACTGTTTGACTATCTAGGTCTTTATTATAAGTGAAGTTTATGATATATGAATGTTCTATAATTAGTGATTCATGGGGTAAGAATTGTATTATTCTATGATTGGTTTATGGGGGATTTAAGTAAGAACCCACAAGTTATACTATAATTGCACATATATATTACTTGTCTACTCATGATTTTATCAATTTTTTATTTTCTAGTTGTTCTATGTGGGTTTTGTTCTTGATGATAGAGTTCCTTGAGTTGTTAAATATTTTTCATGAATGGTATTATTAATATATACATATCATCTAAAATGTTTATCTGTAATGGTCATTTTTTTAGATTTTTTTTATTGGGTGTTACTGATCCATGATATGTTTTTGTATATGACATGACCCTCTGCTTGTGGTATACGATTAAAAGTATTATTATACCCTTAATGTGTGATATATGGGGGAAAAGGGTGTAGATCAAAGAGTGGTTTCAAGAGCTTTATTGGGAATACCTTATTTTCTATGTAAACATAACATATTACATCTAATTAATTGTTTTTATAGTGTTAATATAAATTCATAAACGAATATGGATTCCACTTATCCTTTTTTTATCCATTAACCACTTACGACAATTTATCCATCCTTGGAAAAAAAATTCCCACATTTATTGGCATTGGTCCTTGGGTTTTTTTTATGATCCTTATATTGGAAGTGAGTTTCTATATATCTTTTAGAATCAAATAGTTTTATTATTATTACGAGTTTTTTGCATCTCTATTCGATCATTTTGGGTGATGATTAGAGGATGGATTAATGGATCCCTTTTTAATAAAATATTTTATCATATTAAAATGGTATTTAATTAGGTGGTTTTAAGATAATAATTATCATATGTTTTAAGTATATATTGATATTATAGAAAATAATATTGATACTATTTTATACTGTTTTTTATTCTCTTCAGTATGTGCTTTATGATGGTTTTATAATGATACATTTGGAGATACGAGCACTGATAAATGTAAAAAAAATCTCAGTACTTTCAAAATTAATATTCATGAATATTTTAGGTCTTAATCAAATTTATATTATAAGAAAATATTGTCAAAGTATCCTTTCGTTAAATAGTTCATTATTTAGTGATATTTTCAATTTGGTTATCTAATGATTTATTCCATCAATACATATTGGATAACTTATTTACTTATAAATTATCACTAGAATAATCATATAATAATAAAAAACCAAAATATTTTTCCTTATATGACTTTTATATAATAAATTTACAAGGTATTTTTAGTATTTAGAAAAGTTAATTTTGTTACACTATAGTGAATCATGGTGGGTGTATATGTTGATAATAGTTGATGGTTAATAATGGTTTATTGTTTACATGGAGTTTTGAGATGGGTTTATTAATAATAGATTAATATATATATTTTTCATACAGAAGAAATTATATTCTATAATATGTTTGTCTTACTAAAACAAAAAATAAAAATGTCATGAGATATTTTATATGTAATGAACCATAAGTTATTTTATAATTACTTGTTTTTTATATGACAATTTGTTTTCTATTTGAAATTGTATACTGTTATGGAAATATGGTAATACTTTTAGTGACATTAGTACTGATGAACCAATATAGAGATTGTTTATGTTTCATATTTCAATGGTATATGGTATCTTAAATTATAAACTGGTGTGATAATTTGTGAAGTTGGATTACAGATTAAGAACTTTATTTTCATATGATGAGATGGATGGATATATTTTCTATGGTGTTTAGACTCTGATATTATTGATAATTTCAAAAATTCCTTTTACATATCTGTAACTACGACTTATTTTTAATGGTGGTAGTCTATGTCTAATGAATTATTAATTTCTTTTGCATATGAGTAATATATATTATATATACGATGTGAATGGGTAACCTATATGATGCAAAATGTATTAGAAAATAAAAAAATTATATTTATTTGTTGATAAATAGGGGATGTGGTTATATATTTCTATTAAAATGGGAAAATGGTAAAAAAAATCTAATCACAAGAATATGATATTTTTTATTAGAATCCATGTTGTGATTAATAAATCTATTTATAAATTATGGAGGCACAAAAAATAAATTATTAGGATATAAAAAATTGAATCTATTAATTAATAAAAAACAACAATAAATATTATCAACATCATTAATCAAGTTGTTTCAATAATTTACATTACAACATTTTAATTCAATAAATATTGGAATCTTAAAATATGTTTTTAAGGAAATTTTCTATATAGAATAATTTGTCCATTGTACTCAATTTTTGACACCATGTTTACTCTAATATATATCACTAACATGTGGTTTCATGTTAGGAAACTCAATATATTTTCAAAATTTCATGGTTTCAACAAGAATTGGTCTATTATAATTTCAATAAGTTTATCAATAATTTAATATACTTTATCTTTTTAATTGGAGATTATTGATTTCTATTAATATTGAGGTGATCCAAATGAAATATTTAATAAAAGTATATTTAGACAATATATAATCATAAATGATAATTTATAATTAAATTATAATGTCAATAAATGTGGTTATATGTCTATAAAAAATTGAAATATAATATTTGATAATATAATTATAATAAAATGGATTTCTAAAATAAGATATATTATTATATGTTTAGAGAAGGAAAATTGAGGAAAGGTTTTTAGTAATATGGTCTATGTTGAATACCATAAATAAAAAGGATTGACATGTTATAAATTGTTTTTTATATAAGATCGTATTTTTTGATCGTCGTCAATAAATGAATCATATTGATTAATGAGATGAATAATATATTATAGAAAATAAATATCATTGTAATATTTTATTTCATGTCATACTATTTTGTGATGTTTTTAATGAGTGGTTCAACTCTTATATAAAATAGTTGAATTAATATGCTTTGAGGATTTATAGAAGTATATGATATACGTTAGATTATAACATCTCGAAATATGATATTTATTTTATTGGGTCTGTGTGATGTTAATGTTTAGGCCTTTATGCCTATAATGTTTCAAGATAAATGTATGTCTAAAAAATATAAAACCCAATAAAATTATCCACATATAATACACCAATTTAATAATTGAAGAAATATACCTCAAAAATACGCATACACTACAGCACATGGGTTTATTATCAATGATTACTAAAAAATAACTAAATTATTAGATGAAAGCATTGACTACTCCCCCAAATAGACTTATTAAATTATTCCATTCAATAAATATCACACACAATGTTCTACTCTATAATGCAAGGGATGAAATCATGAGAAAGGGTGAGATCTATTGATTAATGAGGGCAAACATTGGAGAATAATATAAATGATATTAAATGAGAATAATTTATAGACGAGGCCATGAGTATATAACCAGAGTGTTTTGAAAAAAATAATATAATCATACCTAATAAATAATTATTTTGTTATTTTATAATACAAGAGCAATATTACTCAATTAATAGTTTTGAATAATCAAAATCCATGAATATATTACATAGGAATAAGAATGTAGAAAAAACATAGATTTAGAAATTGATTACTTATGTTGACGCTATATAATAATAAAATAATAAAATAATGTATAATCACATATTACATTGGGTATACACCTCATTCCCGTAAACATTGTGGACACATACTCAAATTATATACGGATATGTCACGAGTCTCTTAATTGTAATATAAGGAGATATAATACATTAACCAATAAATTTGGGGACAATATACTTCAATTACCACCCAAAAACATTTTTATTAAACAATAATATGTGTTCCACAGAATCATAAAAACATTATGAATTTCATCATAGAATAATTTACTCATAAAAATGAAATGGGTTTCATGATGATTCTCATAATGTACATTTATAAGTCATATGAATAATGTATGTGGATTATATAATTATATCATATATCTTAAGGAAAATCAGAAAAAATATATATTCAAATTTAGAGAGAAAACATTTGAAGATTATTATAATTTTAAATTAATAAATAAAAATTAATAACCATTATTTTTAATATAATTTATTTCAAAATAAAATTATTGAACAAATTGGGTATTTAAAATTATTTTCAAAACCATAAAAGATAAAAATGATTCATCACAATGAAAATCAAAGAATGTGGCATAAAAATGTGATTTTTGAGAAAATGGTAAAACACTATTTCCCTCATGCATTTCTACAGATAGAAATTGTTAATATATAATTATGAAAATAAAAAAAATAAGTATACATTATTACATCACTAAAAAAATTTAAATAATATGGATGTAGAGTAGAATGATCACATAAAAAATAGAAGAATGGGACAGTTTCAATTATGATAAGTATTTAAGTATAATTATAAACCAAAAAATTGTTCGATTAAATTTTAAAATTGAATAATGTGATTATTGTAAAGTTTATTTGGTTCTATAGTAAAATAGTAAACAAATACCACTAATATAATTTTTTCAAAAAAATCAATTTTAATGGTATTTGTAAAGAAACATTTACATAATTCCTTATTTTTATAAATGAGACTTAAAATATTCTATTATAAAAATAATTCTTATAATATCATCATTCAAAAATTTATTAATATAAATATCCTTTCACACTATAAAATTATTATCTTAGATAATATAAGGATGTAGGTAAGTATTACATATTTTTATCATCACATGTAAGTAATTATTATAGTGTCATACAAGTATTTTATTGTCAATTCCATTCCTCATTCACTGGTAAAAAAGTAATCATTACAACAACCCCAAAGGTAATATAATCATTGGGTTACATTTTTTAATCACCATGGTCATTTTATGTAATTTTTTTGAATGGTTCCTAATAATAGAATCCATGAAGATCAAAGGTATGTTTCTTGACGAAAATTTATTTTTATGAGGGAACAATTATATAAGCATATTAAAGCCCTAAATTACACAATTTTATTATATTAATAGTATTAATGTCAAAATATAAACTTTTGAAGAAAATAATGATGTTGGCCTTGAATAATTTATGTAGGTGGTTAAATTAATCCAAACAATAACATCTCACAAAAATGAATGAATATGAATATTGAGTTAAATAATAATTTAATCATTTTTATAGAATATTATTTATTTAAATAATAAATAATTATATTTTTCAATAATTTATAAGGGATCGTTGTAAAAAATGTTAGAAAAGAACACATATATTTATATTGATTATCTTTCACTTCTCGACGTGTGTTTCTTTTGAAGGAATGATTTATGACACCATCCAGAAAAAATGATTCAAATTTTATAATATGTATTTTATAGAGGAATTATTGGAATATATTCAAGAGATAACTGATGTTATAGACTTATCTATATGGTGTATATGAGATTTCATTTTCAAGCTAAGTTCTGAATGGAATTGTATGAAAGGCTAATTTTTTATTGTAAAATGTATTCATATTAAATATGATGGTGAAAATTAGGGATATCTGTAGTAACTACCCTCATACATGCTACAGATAGATATGATTTCATGCTATTTATCATATTTACCATGTAGTTTATTAATTTCTACTTATATTAACATTTCCACAGTAATCAATTATTTTCAGTGAAGAATTAGGTTTTTCCCAAAAAAAATTAATCTCTTACCAGATGTCAATGTTTGGAAAAAAATATAATCCATTTAATGAAAAAAAATACAAAAAATTATAAATTAATCTTTTAAATAAAAACAAAAAAATTATAAAAAAATATTGATTCTATAGAAACATTAAAATCATACAATTATGTTTTCCTAATCATATTTTATGTTAATTAAATAATCGATTATTCTCAATATATTTTAAATAAAATTATAAAAATTAAGATAACATTCCTTTAAAAGTTATCAATATTATTTAATATGTTTAAAATAAAAATTATATTAAAACCATTCATTACTATGAATTATTATTTTTTATCAATATGTAATTTTAATTGCACCCCATTAAAATTAATAATATATCCGATGAATGTTGAATTTTTTTCAATCAAATAGTATTGTAATATTTAATTGAATTTAATAAAAAATAAAAAATTAAATTTCATTAATATTGATGAAATTAAATTGACACCAAAAATTATATTTATATATAATTCCAAAAAAAATCATTTTTACATCATTATTGAAATGTTCATTATTTTTGAATTATACTTCTTTAAATATTTACTAAAAATAAGTAATAAAAAATTTAAATACTGGATACTAGTATATACAATGACCATATATAAAACATTTATATTTCTATTATCCATATGTCTAGTGGAAATAAATATAACAATCTTATTACAAACATTTATATAATGTTAGATACATCTCTAGGATAATTCATCATTTACATTGAGTTCATTCTCAATATGTATATTATATTTTTAATTTTTTCCATTTTTTCTTCATTAAAATAATAGTTAGGATATTGAATAAAAACATCAAAGTATGGGAATCCATATTTGTGGAAATTTTATTTACATTTCATTTTATTCCATTAATTGTTTCGGTAACATTGTATCATATTGTGTTATACTAATACACTAATGTTCATCTATACTGGTAATTTTTTATCTCAATAATATATAAATCGTAGTTATTATTAGTTTATTTTTACTTGATATTTAATATACATAATGTATTTAAATTAAAATTCATACAAACTTATTAAGAGGTTATAAAAAATTGATATTGTTTGATATAGTTTGTGATGAATGAAAATGTTGTGACACATGAGTGGCCTTAATTTATTATATTAACTGATATATATGGATTCGGCTTTACTAAATACTTGATAAACATAATTTTGATGTGGATAAGCTTTGAAGAGGAGTTATTTCTCTTTAATATTGTATGTAATAAGATGGTTATCTTTTATAATAAATTTTGGTACATCGAAAAAATTTAGAGATTATACAGGTCTTATATAATCTTCTATGAGTAAACCATATAAAATTTATCTATCTTCAAATGGTTATCATTCGTCCTATTTGCAAGATTATTTATGTGGATTCTTTTTGGAAGGATATAAACAGTAATATTTTTATTTAAAAAATAGATAAATATAAAAACGGAATGTGATGAAGTGACTGATTGAAAAATATGTAATTCATTGATTCACACCTCCCCATACCCAACTCAGGGTGGATTTAGTTACATAAACTATTCACATTGATAGGATGTTCTATTGTGGGTTCTATATGATATATTCATCTTGTGATGATTTTAATAACATACTAGATATATATTCTATTGTAGAAATTAAATTATTTTATAAACATTATTTATGTAATTTTATGATGGAGTAAATTCATTATTTATAGGAACATATTTCCCACGCATGTGATATCACGTTATCCAAATTTCATTTTTCTGCTAGAGGACATCCAAAATTACTCAACTTAGTATTTATATTATAATTTATAATTATTAATGAAATGGTGATATCTTAATGGGTTGAAAAACTACCTATGGTATATTCATATAAATAAAATTAATGTATAGTTATATGGTGGGTAGATTCATATTATTTAATTCCATTAGGATCAGAAAAATATAAAGAAGCACTATTTAGTATCTTCTTTTTTAGATGTTATAGAAAAATTTCACTAAATGTGAGTCAAGAGATATTCTAAGTAGATACAATCAAAATATATAGATATTTTCAGTGTTTTATAAAAAACATTATTCTCATGTACATTTCATATCAAGAATTTGAAATGGAAAATATTTGTTGAATCGTGATATACATACTAAGATGATGAATTATAGGTTTTATTGATCCTCATTTTGATTGTAATTATTTGAAATCCATATTTTAGTTTTATAAATGGAATCATTCAAATTTTTTAATTCAAAATTTTGTATCAAGACCTTAATAAATGATGTTTGTCCCTAAACAATCAAGACTGATTGATATATTATTAACTACACCACTAGAGGCATACATATTCTATTAGACATTAAAAAAATGTCTTATTATCTGGTAATTTTATAGGATACTAATAAATAATATAATAGGTGATGTTATAACCAATATATGGTATCCTTTTCAAAAACAATTTAATGATATTTCTTATGTGCTGAATAAAGTAAGATATGTTCACTATAATATCCTTAGACCCACACTCCTAGAACCAGTTCTAAAAACATGATTATTATATTATTGGATTTGATACCAATAAATGTGACATGGGTTTTTCCACAAAAAAATAAAAAATTAAATATTGGATCAAATACATTATCAATGACCATTTAGGTATAAATTCATATATAATTAGAAAAAAACATCTATAAAAATGCCCATGTCAATAAATGAGGATTACTCCCACTAAACCTAGAATTCTTTATTTCACATTAAGTCATCATCATCATCCAAATAAAATCCATTATATACATAATTCATTCAAATAATTATTTATAACATGGACAGAATAAAAAATAAGTTGGGTGAGTGGAATTTCATATAAAGGGTAAATGTATGAATTATCATCTAAATGTCATTTTTGAGAATAATAAGAGAATAATGGGATGAGACATAATCATTGTGCATTAGTATAATATATGAATATTCATACCCATCAATACATAGGAATAAAACATGAAAAAAATAGAATAATGGTTTAAAAATGTTTAGATTCATTGTAATCAAATATCGGGAACCATGCGATATAAATATAGATTATAAAAGTCCTTATAAAACCATAGCATACATATAAAAAATATATTATTATCTTGGAACATCATTATCATGTCACTATTAGAAACCCATTAGAAATTTAACACATATGTATTTTGAATCAAATATAATTATTCAGATAATATAATCGTTACCCAATTCATTTGATCAATATCATCGCACCACTATCATATTGTCTATATAAGGCTCACTTAATGCTATCTAGGCACACCCAATGTATAAAAAATAACGGGATCACCATGTGTGATGTTGGAACACACATGATCATTAGTATTTTCCAAGTGAAATTCATGAATAAAGTACATAGATAATTTATATCATTATAAAATCATATAAAAGACTATTATTCTTTATTTATCATTAATAACCTTTAGAACAGAATTAGGTTTTGTTAAAATTCTCTATGGAACAATCGAAAAATATCTAGCAGAAAAATGTGTATGATATGTTTATGACATATCCCTAGTGGTGCGTAACTATCATCAGGGGTTGTAAATTTTGATTATTGGAAACACCATAAAAAAATTAAAAAATTTAAAAGGAAAATAACATTCAATTTTGATTAATATAAATTTAAACATTCTTATATGGAATATAATTTAAAATCATCACATTAAACATTTCATGTGGAAAATATCATTTCCATCATAAAAAAATTATTTAAAATAAAAAATGTAATTAAATATTAAAGATATTAAGGCTATTCAAAAAATACTTGGAATTAACAAAATGAATTATATAAAAATTGTGTGGTCCTGAAAGTATAATTTTTTATTCATTCTAAATATGAAACAAATGATGTTTTCATTCACATTTTATAAAGAAAAGTAAAAAATGATCCCTGTTTAGACAAAAATAATGATTCATTTTAAAAAACATTAAAATCCATTTATGTCTAGAAATTAAAATAAATATTCATTGTAAAAAAATACACTTTAATTGTAAAATAATGATTTATAAGGATAAATATACCTAATATAAAATAAAATACAACATTGGTATTATTTTAAGTGGACTTTCTTAATATTTTATTGATCAGTATGGTCGGAAATAGAATTAAATAATTTTTACCACATTTAAAACAATAGAATAAGATATTATATGTTGTTTAATAAAACAAAATCATATTATTTCATAAAAAATAACTTTAAAAATAATTAATCCTGTAAAAAAGATGATAGTTACATAAATCCCTCTCCATTTCGTTATACTTTCAATTTTAAGCCCCATAAATGTATGATATAAAATAAATCATTAAATATCAATAAAAAATTAAATATATTATATAAAATCTTTAGGGGTTAGTATATACACATCATAAAATATGATACTCATGTATCATTAAAATATACCTTAATGAAGGGAAACTGAGACAGATTCCCTTATGAATTCGGTAATCTCCATATCAAAACCCCGTAGAAAAGATAATATCATGTGGATTCATATATCCAACTAATATTCAGGGAAGGAGTCATAAAATACATTCATGAGAGTTATATTCATTATAAAATAAATATATTTCTTGAACAAGGAATATGTGCCATAAATGTAAAAGTAATATGAGAACCCCTTACATCGAATCTCGACATTACATGCATGTATTTAAAGTCATGTATAAGAATCATACATAATTTTTTTTTGATTTCAATGTATAATTATAAAAACTTATTACCTTATTATTTATTCATTTTTTTAATTTCTCTTTAATAAAATATTTAAATATGATGACCTTTAACTCTTGTTTGGGTGTTTTAGGGATGTTCGGTTCTTTATTCCAAAATGGATCTGGTGTATTTACCAGGGATAAAGTTGTGATTATTTCAAAATATCTACAATAAAAAACATGTAATATGTTTCAAAATTTTAAACTATTTAAATTCATAAATATAATAAGGAAATATGGTTTAAAAATGAGATATGTTATTATCATGGAGACAATAAGTCGTACGTGTGCATGAGTAACATTTCAATTTTCTAATTATCATTTTGGAATGATGGTTTCGATTATTTTATCATTAAAAAAATAAAAAAATAAATATAGAATATTATTTATTTAAATATACATCTATTCATTATCCATGTGATTTATTATGGAAAT
The DNA here is from genome assembly GCA_963277665.1 of Viscum album. Taxonomy (NCBI): domain Eukaryota; kingdom Viridiplantae; phylum Streptophyta; class Magnoliopsida; order Santalales; family Viscaceae; genus Viscum; species Viscum album. The sequence continues at coordinate 1,724,211,272 of OY728119.1, read as the reverse complement.
AGAATCATGTGTCTTTGTGGAGGCAGTAATAAAAATGTACTAAAGAATAATGTTATCGTTTTTCTTTGTAATAATGAAAATGAAATATTACCTTTTATGAATGATAAATATTTAATTAATATCATATTTAATTCATTTATTTAACATATATTTATTTTAATTAACGTTTTAATAATCCATATAATGTGTAATTGAATAATGTATCACATCGCTTCATGAGGTGATGGTCCACCGTGGAGACGAGTGACGTTATCATATCCCACATGGATTAGAATGTAACAAAATATATGTGATATCCTAAAAATATATGTAAAAATATACTTAAAATATCATATATATAATTTAAATATATCACTATTACAATATGTGAAATACTCTAAATAAAAATAAATGACATTTGTTCGTGAGGCGGCATTCGGTCATACACATGAATGTTGATTTCATATCCCATTAGATATAAGAGGATATTGATTTAGGTTATGAAAATAAAATAATAAAATATAAATTTATTTAATATATTAGTTTTTATATCATATTAATTTAACATTATTTTAAATATTTGTAAGAAGAAATAATATAAAAATGCACATAATAGCATGATACCTCTTCTTAGTACAATCTGAATAAGTTATCTCCACAATCCTTCTTATGCTGGATTTATAATCATAGTAAAGGTTCTAAGTCTTAAAGTGAGATTTTGGAAAGAATTTAGATAGTTATTCTCTATGAAAAAGGTAATTTATGGAGTGATGAGAATATGAGGGAGGGTGTCGTTCTATATGTAGGGATAGGAACCCACATGGAAGAAACAAGAAAACTTCCTAAAATATTAAAAATGATAAATAAATTATAAATCCAAAATATTTGAAATGAAAATATGTTATATATATTTAAGGGAAATATTAATGTATTTTCCTAAAAAATATTTTAACAACTTTAATAGGAATAATTACCCTTAGTTTAAAAATTTAACACCCATAGTAATCGTTTTTTTAACCATAATCTCTGTAATTGAAATTTAATTTTTAACTGTGAACTATTTTAAAAAATTATGTTGACCTTATTTGATAATAAAAATTATAATAATTAAAACTATGGAATCAACATTACCAAATTCAATTCCTAGATGATTCTGAATATATTTGTTAATTAAACTTATAAACGCAATAAAAAAGGGTGTTTTCAAGAACTTCATTTTTTGAGAAAGCGATGATTTTATATTAACTATATGATTAATAATAAAAAATTTATAATTATAAAATAATATTCATTAATATATAGTATATTATATTAATTTAATGCATTCCTTTTTAGGTGTTTTTTAAATAATTAAAATATTGAAATATTACGCACTTTAATAAAATTTTCAAAATAGCTACTTTTTAAACACAAAAATAACGTTATACTAAAATAAAATATAAAGATGATTCATAATAAATTATGTGGATTAAATATAACTAATAAAAAATATTTTTATTTAAATAATAATAATAAAATAATTTATCTTTTATATTAATTAACTTTTTGAAATGAAATAATGCATTTAAAAACATTTACATGTGACTCTCCAATAAAAATAAATATTTTATGAAAATTATAAAAATTACACCCTAAGAAACTTCTTATATTATTAATTAAAAAAATAATTTCTTTTATCAAATAAGTTTTCTCAGAGTCTTAAAATTTTAATATAATATATTCTTATGAAAACGATAAAATCATTATTTCTGAAAATATATTTTGGAACAAAAAATTAAATAACTAAAAATAGATTACTTATTTACTATGAATTGATCAATAATTTATATTTTTTTTATATATTATATATATTTATATATTATAATACAGATAATACAATTCATTCCCACTAATTTAATATCTATGTTATAACAGTTATATATTTCATGTGTCATTTAATCTTGGTGTTCCATCTCAAATACACTGTTGAGTATTGTTTTCTTTTATAAAATCTCAGGGTGTTACATCCTAACATATTTTTATAAATTTAGTATTATATATATTATCTTTAAGTCATTATTAAATTTTCAGACATATGAAAATATCATTTTCTTGAAATCCTCCTTTTTTAAATGTTTAATAAAATATTCTCTTAGTAAAATATAAAATAATGTAGGAACGTCATCTGGAATAACACATAAAAGGTTTTCACGTAGGATGAAAAGGGTGAAGGTAAATATTTGGACAATGAAGAAATGTTTAAATATATATGGTGAGTGATATACATCACTGATCATATGAAATTGAATGACCAATATAATGTTAATGACCATAAAACAAAGAATATGTTAGGGTTGAAATAAATATCGATTCATCTGAAATAAAAGTATAATGGTAACATCTTGATTCAATATCCATATATTTTAATGGAGGAAGTTTTTTCAATAATAGTAGGATCATCAAGAAATATAATTACTTGAGGTGTAGAATTTTGTCCTTTTTTTTCAACCACAATATTTACCTTTTCTCTAATTGATGGGAAGTAAAAATTAATTTTTACTCATCCCTAAAGCACAAAAAACTATATTTCAAAGTATATTATTACAATAAATCAATAACAAAAAATTACATGTTTTTTATACATTAACCAAAATGGTTAAAATGAGTTAAGATTGTTCCAAAATTTAGTAAACCATCATGTAATGAAATAATATATTAGTCTCCAAAATCCAGTAGTAATACCCATAGTTTAAACTATAGAATTTCTAAATAAACTGAATGTTAACGTATTTTTTCTAAAAAAATGATATCCCATATCTGTCAATATTAAAGGATAAAAATATGTCAATATCCATTACAAATAGCATTAATCACATAATCAGAAAATAACACTTAAATCCTATGGTCATCCATATTACAAAACATGTGATTAATTTTTACTAGAAAATTCAAGACTATATATACCCACAATGTTTCCAATACTGTAAATATTTTCCCAAAATAAAGTAATGTAAAACTTTACATTAAACATAATATTTACATATAATTAAATTAAATAAAATTTACCTTAATATTTCATTAATCATATTAATATATCATTTCCAAAAAAACTAATGGGGTGTGTAAGAAATTGAAATTATGATCATCCTTAATATTATAAAACAATGATCTTATCCAGCACACTTAAGAAAAAATCACATGAAAAAAGCTAATATATATATTTATCTAATAAATACATTGTTACCAACTCTTAATTCCCCAAATATAAACTCTCAGATCTAGAGTTAAAAATATGAACATTACATTTCCATGATTGATGGTCATATGTGTTACTGAATGATTGAAATATATACAATACAACATAAAAAGGATAAATTAGATCACATTTATACTTAATGACATTTTAGGTTTGTATTTTCATAGAATTCATAAAAAATATCACATAAACAATGTTAATTTCTATAAATTATAATTTTTCCAAATTCAAAATGATTTTTAATTTCACATTAAGCCATTATAATCATCCATTAGAAATCCCTTCAAAAAAATATTTTGGTCAACCCCATTATTTGTAACCTAGGGAAAAGATACCTAAGAAGGTTGATATCATCTTCTATGTAATGGAAAATTAAAGTGCTAAAAATTTAATTTCATTAGTTAGTATAAAATTTCATAAGGGTTTGATGACAAAATCAAATTTCATGGGTATAAAATAAAAATATTTCTTCCCACAAATACTGGGACTATAAAACATGAAAACATCTAATATAGAGTTTACAAATAAATGTGTCATCAGAATCAATAATCATGATCCATGTGATTCTAATATTGATAATAATAATTACAAACCCATTCCAAGAATTAATAAAACAAACTGGTATCATGGAACAATACCATAAAATTATTGTTACAAAACCCATAGAATTGATAAACCATACTTAATGAAATATAATATAAATAACTAGAAAACAAAATAGTAACCCAATGCATTGGAACACTATATGAGAGCACCCATTGCAAATTTTATTTGAGGTTCACCCATTACTATCTGGGTGAACCCATCGTATAAGCTATAATAGGCTCACCGAATTCTATTTTGGTAATCCCATAATCATAAACAAATACCAAGTATAATTCATAAATAATGTAAATAAAGAATTATTTTTATAAAAAACTCCTAGAAACAACCATTATTATTTTCAATACACGACCAAACCAATGAAAATTAATGTTATCCATTATAAATATCATTGAAATAATCATATTCTATCTAGATAAATATTTATTATGGTGTCATTACAACATATCCTCAGTATAGCATATATATCATCAATGTATTTTTTATTTTGATGAATAAAAATACCATTACATTTTAATTAAAACCATTCATGAGGAAAGTAACCCTCCAATATTAAAATAAAAATTTTAAAAAAAATGGACTCTTTAAAACATTGATTGGTTAAGAGGAAAAAATATCATGTTCATTTGGAATACATTAAAAATAAATAGACTTTTCACATTTTTATCAAAAAAGAAAATATATTCCTTGTTTGTAAACTGAAAGGATGATTCTATTAAAATAAAATTTTTAAAATAAAATTATCTAAAAATATGAATTTTAAATTTTATAGTAAAATGATTTTTTTGGAAAAGTTTTGTGAAATAGGGATATTATAAGGGAAATTCATCTGATCAAAAATAAAATAAAAGTTCAAAATCACATATAGAGAAATTTATTTATATTTATTCAATAAATAAGGTAGTAATGGAAAATCAAACCTTTGAGTGACATTCAAAAAAATAATAAAATAAAACTAGATGTTTTTTTAGTAAAATAATGGCTTATATTTACACTAAAGTTTATTAAAACATAGAAAATAATCAATTAAATTAGACTGTAACATAATTCCATTCCCATTTTCTTAAAATTATCAATCATAGTCCCCATGAAACAATATCATAAAATAAAATTTTAAATATGATTAAAATGATGAAATTAATTAAATAAATTATTATTAGGGAAGTATATACACCTCATAAAAATAGATATATATTTATAAAATACTATATTATTCTTCAAAGAATGGAAATTTACATGATGTCCTTTATAGATTTATTAATCTCTAGATCAAAACCCCGTGAATGAGATAACCTCATATGGATTCAAAAATCTAAATAATTTTCATTTAAATAATCATAATATACATTCATGTGTAGTATACACAAAAAAAATAAAAAAAATTATTAACATGGAAAATGTATTATAGAAATAAAAGTAAAATTTAAAATCCATACGACGAGTCCAAACTATATAGTAATGAACATTACTTGTATATATAAATAATATGTCACTTATTTTTTCCTAATAAACATTTTAAATTTCTAATACCATATAATTAAATTATTCTTTTATTTTATTTTGATTTATATATTTAAATATTGTTCTTTTATGTCAATGACTGTTTTTAGGATGATTGTTTCATTATTTCAAAATTGATTTCGTGTATAGATAATATCCATAGAGTAATTTCTATAAAAACATCTGAAAAAATAATCATTTAATATTTATCAAATTTATACATTAAATTTATTTTTTAAAACCAATAAATAAATATGCTTAAAAAAATTAACTATGTTATGATCATGGAGATGGTATATCATATATACTCATGAGTAACATTCCCATTTATTTATGATCATTATGTATTGAAGTTATTAATTAATTTAAATTTAAAAGAGATAATAATATTTTAAAAATATCTATTTATTTAAATACACTTATATATATCAAACATGTGATTTAGTGATGAAACATTAGTCTGATTTTTTCATCGAGGTGGTTGTCAACACATACACACAGAAAATGCTATGATTTTTCATTAAAGAATGAAAATGAAAAATTTTATGTAAATAAAAATATATATGTCATATGTAACCTTAATATTTTGTGAATTTAACATATACTGCTTAAAATTATCCATATTACCTTCAATGAAAATTTTTAATTAATAACAGATCCCATCCCTTTTGAGGTGGTAGTCCATTATACAAACTATGAAGTTATCGCATCCCACACAAAATGGAATGTGTCATAGTATATGTGAAATCATAACTATATAAGTTTTTTATTTTAAATAAATCTCAATTATATAATTTTACTTAATTACTAAAATAATCCATTTGAGTTAATGATGAAAAATGAATGACATCGATTCATGAGGTCCTAGTGAGTCGTACACATGAATGGTGATTGTGTACCCCATTTGATGAATGAGGGAAATTATTTATGTTATTACATTAAAATAATAAAATATATTTATATTTTAAATAATTTTTTAATATATGATAAATTATGATGAATATTTTATTGAGTTGTTAGAATATATAGTATAAAATTCTTGTTTATAGACAATACCTATTCTACAAACAAGAACCTTTGGTTAGAATCAAAATCCTTTATTGGATGGCATTTATATATAAATAATCACTATTGGTATTGGGGAGGTAATTTGGGAATGTATTTGGGAAGTTATTTTCTAATACAGTGGTCATTGTTGTTGTTAATTTGAAAGAAGAGGGGTGGGATTTTGTAAATGTTAAAAGAAACCCACCTGGAAACTACATGGAAATTTTCCAAAAGAATGACAAATGAAAAAGGGATTACCATATAAAAAATATTACAATACACAATATATTAGACCAATTGAAGGTTAATATTGATATATTTCCATTAATTAATAATTATACATTTTTATGTTGAAAAAAATATGCTTATCATTTTTGTTTAACCCCCTGAAAACCCTTTTTCTACATTTTTAGAGTTAAATAATTTTAATTGATTTCATATTCCATTTTTGTAAAATATTAATTTTAAAGTATTAAATACTATACTTTTTTTAAAAAATTATGGAATCTATTTTTAAAAATTAATTCAAATAAGTAGAAAATTTTAATTTAATATTATACTCCCCACGTGATGGAAAAGAGGGTTTTCAAAAACTGTATTTTCAAAAAAATGATGATTTTGAATCACATATGTCGAAAATAGTATTATTATTATGAATTTAAATAAATATTTATTTAGATTTAATTTATATATTTCATTAAAAACTATCCTTTCTTGGGGTTTTTTGTCAATTAAAATGCATTATCATTATGAACTATAATACAGTTTCTCGATAAAACGATTTTAATCCCAAAATATCTAATAGTTTAATACAATATATAGTTGATTATTATTTATTCATATATATTAAATAAAATAAAAATAATTATCATGTCACTTTAAATCAAATTAAATACCAAAAGGTACTTTTAAATGACATAATTTGTTGAAAAGATGTCATTTAAAATGGTATTTTTCTTGGTTCATTGAAAAATAAATATTTTAAAAAAATTACCAATATTTTATATTAAGTAAATTTTAATATACTAATTTCTAAAAATAATTTAATTTTAAATAATTTTTTTTTGGAATTTTATAATACAAATGATTATATTTTTTCAGAAAATCAATAACAATCACTTTTTGATGAAAACAAATTTTTGAAAAATTATTGTACATTTATAAAATCTTATAGATTGATTACTATGATTTATTAAATCATATTAATAGAGTAGTAAATAATTAAATAAAGAAATATATATATATATCAAAAATTAGTTAGTTCTATTGATACCCACCAATTTAATGGTTATATTATAACAGTTGTGTGTTTTTGATGTAGTTTAATGTCAGTGTTCTGTGTCGAATACTCTATAGAACCCTATTAAAATTTCTAAAATCATAGGTTGTTACACTTATGATGATAATTATAATTATTATTATCCATATCTCTAAATATATTTTTATTTTGATTAAATTTATACTATTGATACCAAACGGAATATATATTTTAAAATGATGTTTTATTATTAATTGGTTCATCATGTACTATGACTCATGAGAATTAGTCTTTATTTCATATATATATATATTATCTTATTTAAGAGTGATTGAGATAAAAATAAATTAGATTTTAATATTAATTTTTTCCAATTTTTTATAAGATTGCATAATTAAGTGAGTAACAGAGGAAACATTGATTTTATCGTCATAAAATACTTTTTACAACACTGAGTTCTAACAATATTGGATTATAGGATATAATGATGACTCATATCCTTATATTTAATTCACTATATAATTTCTTGATAATAATAAAGATTAATATTATTGATTTTTTAAGTTTTATTTAATATGACATATGGTGGAATGATTTGCAGTTTTCTTCATGATAATCAATAATTAGTTTAGGAAATAACATTATTTGAATGTGAAATCCTATTGATGGATATTTGGAAACTGTTCAATTCTAAATTTTAGATCTATAAATATCTACAATGGTTTTTATACTCATGTGTTAAGAAGAGATTATAGACTATTTATAAGGATATTTATTACTCTTTAATGTGATTATAAGGGTTAATTATATCTCTAAACATAGAGTCCATTAGTGTGATCACAATAATTCCATCACACATGTAGACATGATGAAAATAGTATATTGATAAAATATGAGCATTGTTTCTAAATATACCAAGGTACCTTTATATATAAAAGGATATGATTGAATAAATTATCTATAAATGTTTTACACTTATAATTTTATTGATATAGTTGGAGGAAAAAGGACCCACAAATCCTTGTACTATAAGAATCATTGATTTGCAATAATGGTGAAATAAATTTTCCATAAATCTTGATGTACAATGTCTTTTATAGATTTATTTTAATCAATGTTAAATGTGGGTAGATTATTGTAAAGGGTGTTTAATTTTGGATTTTATTAGAATAATGGTAGTTTGATGAAGGTTCTGTGTTTTATTGAGTTTGGTAGAATTAATTATTAATAATCACCGTGGTTGAATTTTTTTTTCAATTTGATTTAACCATTTTAGAAAATTCAAATGTTATTCCAGAATCAATGTACTGAGGGTCATGATATATAAACAAAGTAGACTAATAAATTATTTTCATGAATTACAAATGTTCTAAAAATCAATTTTTATTCCATAAAATGTTGTTTGGGGTTATGAAATTTTAGTAAAAATATCTTTCATAGAAGTCATAACCGTGTTTTTTAGAGTTTGGATATGTTAGGAAACTAAATATTACAAGCCATTTTGGATTTGTAAGTGGTGAAAGAAGCATTGATAATTTATTAATGATGAATATATAGTGACCTATACATTTCATGGATATATATATCATTTTAATATAATAATCATCATTACATAATATAATGATCCATTATAGAATTTTAATTGTTTAAAATCTTTGGAAATATGGATACAAATAAACTGGTTAATAAGTGAACTTCATAATCTACAACTATGTTCTTTATAATTATTACAATTATTATTTATATCGTACTTTAAACTCTATTCATAAACAGGAGAAAGAAAAAATAATATGGGGTGAGCTCTAATGCCCGGTAATGTTAAAAATGTGACATATCATTGATCACTTAAACATAACATGAGACTGCATGTATGATAATAGTATAATACCATTGGAAAACCATACCCTACATATAATAGATAACAATTTGTATTTAAGGAATACAACCAGGTAGATCATAAGACTTGAATCATAATAGAATCATATAACTTGAGCCATAAGGAAATAACATTGGCATAAGACATATATCAATGGAATATATATTAGAGTTCAAAACAATTTTTATATAAGTTATGGAGCTATCCCAAGATTATCATAGTTGATTGGATTCACTCCCTAAACCATTATTTTCATCATGGTTCACTATAAAAACAATCATATTTGAAATATTCCATTATTAGACTGTATTCCATCCCCATTCAAGTGAAGTGTATATCATGAGATATCAATCAATACCCAATTCTTTGGCGGGATATAATTTTTTTTTATAAAAGATCACATACTAAAAATGTACATATTTTTCTTATTTTATATTAAATATTTTCATTATCATAAAAAATGTCGTTAAATAGGTTTCTTAATAATTTCACAATGACATAACTCATGAAAAGAAACAGGTTTTATAATCGTTTTAACAATTCATCATAGCATAAAAATGTAAAAGTACTAGTTTTTACAAAAATATTTTAATCATAATAATAAACCACACATATTATGTATAAGGATTTTATCATGTGATCATACCCCTAGTAAATTTTATAAAATGTACAACGATGTCGTCTTAATTGGAAAGTCGTTTAAAACCCACTTAGAATATTTATTTGGGAAAATATCCTTTCCAAATTGAAATAACATTTATGAAACCAAAATATTTCCCAAACATTAAACAAACAATTTTAATAGAATATTAACCTGGAATATTATAATGTAATATTCAAATAATTGAGGCTTAATGTTTTTTAAATATCCATTCATGTATTTTATGTAAAAATAATGATCTCATTCACATATTAAGTAAAAAGATTAGAGTACATCATTCCAAAAATAAAAAACTGATTGAGTTTGATTTATTAAAAAATAATTTAAACAATAAAATAAGTATATTTAGAAAATAAATTTCTATTATTATTCAAAAACATGGATATAGATGAAAACATATTTTCAACCGAAGAGAGAAATAAAGTTGATATTAGTTGAAATGTTATTATTTTACTGTAATGAATTCTTATATAGAGGAAATTAATTGAAAATTTTTATTCTCCAAAAATCATTATATAAAAATAAAATTTATGAGTTTTTAGATGCTAAAATCATAATATTTCATCCGCAAACCCAGTATCATAAACTATATCGATAAATAATTAAATTATAACTTGAAACACCAACTTATATTTTTATTTTTTAATCATCTACCCCAATAAATAATAACATCAAATAAAAATTTTAATATAATTAAAATAAGGGCCTTAATGATTTAATATTTCAATGGTTTTTTATATACACCTCATAAAAGAAGATGTTTTCATTGCATTCCATGTGTCTCTAAGATGAAAATTTGAGAAGATAAGCCCCAAATATTTGTTTGACTCATCATGAAATTTTTTATATCCATAAATATAAAACATATATACATTTTTTACATGATTAGTAACAATATTATGTTTTCTCAATAATATAATTTTATTTAATAACATGTTATATTAATTTACATAGTCAATTAGGTTCATGTCGTATGTTTTGATGATATTCAGCATAGATGTCCAAAATGACTATTGCTGGTGGAATGTGGTAAATGAGATCATTATTAAATCATATACAATATAATAATCATGAAATAATAATAATGTTTATGCATCAATTATTATTTTAAAACAAATTCTAAAATAGATTTATAAAAAATGAACTATTTTACAATCATTATGATTGTAGGTAGTAAGTATGCATGAATAACTTTTCCAGTTATCAATGATGATGATGGAAAAAATATATTTAATATTTCAAATAAATATAATGATAATTATATCATATTTATCATATTTTAACTTTATATACACTTATATATATCATCAATGTGATAATGAAATGAAAAACGAATCACATTTCTTTGAAGAGGTCGCAAACCACACATACGCATGAATGACATTATATGTTTTTAGAGAATTGAAATAAAGTAAATTTTATAATATATTAATTTTCTAGAATGATAAATATGACAAGAATATAATATGTTTAATTTAAATCCATTATCATAAATATTTGTTTGATGCGATGATGGAGAATGAATTATAATGATTCATGAGACTTATTCTATTAAATACATGATTGATGGTTTCATTTCCCATTTGATGGTATTGATTAAGGATGTTGGGAATGACTTTAAAATAATATAATCTTAGTTAATTTGATATATTTATATATTATATAATAATATTTTAAAATGATTTGAATGAAGTGGTATAATAAATTAAACAAAAAACTCTCTAAAAAATTTTAGGTCTTATTCTGAAAACCTCTTCAGGTATTCACCCAAAGGATTTATAGGAGGGTTTAATAATAAATCAAATAACAATAAGACATGGTAATTGAAATGCAGAAGTTATGTTTGTAGATATTTGTCAAGAAAAATTTTATTTTGTGTTACAAAAAGGGAATAAAATGTTCTCTTATATTAGTGAGTGGAAGGGAACTTTTTTAAATTCATAAATTATTAAAATATAAAAATGTTATTTTAAATAAATATTAATCCTAATTGATATGAAATAAAACATAAGGCCATATGTGGTTGACCACTATAAGAATAAAATTTTCATAGGTTTTTGTGGTGTTGTTAAAATAATCTTTTTGTTTAGCCCCTTAGTTAAACTATTTTAACCAATATTAAATCGTATTCCATTCACATCGATAATGAAAATAAATTTTTTAATTTAGATAATTTTATTAAATATTATTTATTATAAAATATCATTAATGTAATTTTTGGAGCCATTAAATTATTTTCAATTTGAAGACACCAAGTAAATTATGGAATTAAAATATATTATTTTCACACATAACTAATATTTCATATGTCTCTATAAAATTATTTAGACACTATAACTCACTCGAAATATTTTACTTTTATTATTTCTTATATCAAATATTGTTTTTATATTAATTGATGAAATATTGTGTCAATTTTTCATAAAAATATAAGGTAAATATATAATCATTAAAATTTGAAATAAATTCAGATAACTTGAATATTTTCCATATTATAAAAAAAATCAATAATATTATTTCAGAACATTTTTATCCATTTGCAATCACATAAGTGGTTATTAAATGTAAGAGAGTGACATTTTCTCTTTTTCTTTACAAAAAATATTTTACAGTTCACATTAAATAAAAAGTGTCCCATGTTAAATAAATATATATACTACGTGATAAATTTAGAAATTATTTTTTCCAATTATATTTCATATGAAAAATGGTTGTCGTATCAATTACTTTTAATCATGTTTAACATGATTTACCATTTTACCATCGTGGTTATTTTTTTTTCTTTTTAATACTCATTATGAGGAAAAAATAAAATGAACATATTACATAAAATTAAGTAAGAATACGAAAATTATGTAATATGTTTTATCATATTAAATCTCAATAATTTGTAGAAATTCATTTTTTATGTGTCTTGTGAAGCACGATGAAATAAATTTTTCTAAAATAAAATTTCAGTTTAAAGTATAAAATTATTATTATACAAAAATGAAATATAATATATAATCATAGGTAATTAATTATAGTATTTTTAAATAAAATAGATATAGGTTATTTTTTATCAGATTCCAAAGATTATGTGTTTTTAATAGAAAATGAATGATTCGTGAAAATCAATATTTTTCACCATCCCTTAAAAAATCAACCCTTATAAAAATTCTCAAAATTTCACTCTATTATAAATTTAACATGATTATTCCAAATATGATGGTCTATGTTTCTAAATCATTTTTAATAGTGGAAAAAATATAATTTTATTTTTTGTTTATAAAAATAAAAAATAAATAATTCAGATAAATAAATTATTTGACAAATATAATGACTTTAAAAAAAACTTCTTACATATTTATTGATATATTTTATATATATCTAATCATTAAACCTGATTTTAAAAATATTTTTATTATTATTAATTTCATCTATTTAATGATATTTTATTATTATTATACTGTATTATCATTATTTTAGACTTGGGGATTCATGTACCTTTACCTACTAGTGAAATTAAATATTATTAAAAAGAAAATTATTATAATATCATAGTGTTTTTCATTATAACCATATTAAAATTAATTTATCTGTTGTAATTTTTCCAACATTATATGACATTTGAGGGAATATTTGATTCATCACATCTTCAGGTTCTCACAATGAATCATCGAATTTCTGATTCCACAAGTTAATAATAACCATGTGAGTACTATTAATCCATAGAAATGTATCTCTAAAATCCATAATCTCTACTTATTATTCTTCCTTATAAATATCATGTTCCAAGGGTATGAAAACAATTCTTAGTAAATGGATAATATAATGTATGTTCTTCCTCATGAGTAATAAATGGATGAAATCTTGAGAATGAGATATTCTTGGTAGATGTGAAAATTGATAGTGGTTCATTGTATTTGTCAATGGATAATCTATTATCCCAAATCGATCAATAATCATGATTTTGAAAACATAACTAGTGCGAAAAATGTCCTTATTTATGATTCTCATAAACTTCGACCAAGGGGAAATTCAATGTATATCCTTCACACTAAGTTCAAATTCAACATAACACCAATAATTCTAGGCATAATTATAATGTCAAATCTGAGACAGCTTTATATTATATGGAATGTTTCTAACATTATCTATCATTTCCTTACATATTATATGTCCAAATAAAATTAATTCTACAACTTTAACTTAAAAATTGTAGTTATTTATTAATTTAAATATCAAGGGTCATAAATATCCATATTATTACTCTATTGACATCAATTATTGAAAGAAATCTAGTCAAGTGGAATCTGTTGATTCCATAAAACTATGACTTCCATATAACAAAATCTCATCATAAACTATATAGTTTTAATGGTTCTCTCAAACTGAAATTTTTTTATTATATTGATAGAAAGTGTTGAAATAGAACACCATATCTAGAACCTCATGAAGGCTTCTATAGAATATCATGGAAAACATTGAATCCAGATTAGATATATTAGAAGGAGGTACTCCATAAAACCTTACCCCTTAAATAATTTATATTTATTAAATATTATCTCTATAGAATTATTATTTAATAGAAATTGTTGGTTATAATAATGTATGGAGATCTTATAGAATGAAAATATCATTATGGCCTTTAGATGTTTTTGGAATTTCAAGGGAAAAATATTTAGTGGTATTTTTCTATTTATATTCTAGTATGGGTAATTATTTAAACAACTCCATAGTCATATATCTCCCATAATTATCTAACATACATCCCAATCCTCAAGATACATACTATCAATTAGTTATCCCCAATCTCTACCACAAAAATATTATTTCACTAATCAATATATTTTCATACTTTTATGATGAATTGTGAATTATGAACTATGAGTTTCTTATAATACAACCTTAAAGAATTATGGTTTTGGCAAACAACAAACATTATTCCTAATATTTGTAAATACATCATAGTGAATGGTGAACTTACAACCCTTTTTGACCTTTTACTATTTTTCCACATCATCCATATGTTCCTCCTTAATCCTCACAAATACATGATTCAACAGAAATTGGATAAAGACATTATTTTACCTTTCCTTCAATATTTCTAGATACGTCATTTAAATATCTAGAAATATTGGATCTCTTCTGATCCGCATCATGGATATGCAATCAATATCCTCTTGACTCAAATAATTAGGAATAGTTATCATTTTTATAGGGTGGTAATGATTTTCAAATTCATAGTCATTAATAAGCTCTATCCATGTTCTTGAGACACTGTTACTCTCTTTCTATGTTAATAAATACATTAAAATATTTTGATCAAAATATATGTTATATATTTCACAATAATAAAAATGTCTCTATATATTTTTGGATAATATGACTGCAGCTAAGTTCAAATAATATATTTGGTAACTTTTCTATTGAACCTTCAACTTTAATTAGGTATAATCCACCCCAATAAAATTCTTCTTGATAACTTATCATAAACCCTTCATAGATGCATCACTAAACATAAAAAATAATATTATATTATAATTTAATGTTATCATAATTACATTTTCTAACCATCACATTAGTTCCATCAAATTTTCATCACATCAATCTATGAAAAGGAATATGTCTCAATTCATTGTTAGTTGGTCGAGATAATAATCTAGTCTGGATAAATTCTCTACAATATGCCAATAATATCAAACCAATCCATGAAAACTATGGATCCCTTTCATAGTCAAATGAAAAGAAAATGAATCAATAATATCTATCATTACGTGTGAATTTGTGTTACCACTCTTGAGATTATTTGTAAAAATAAGAAACAAAATTATCCAAAATTCACACATTTTGATATTTTATATTATTTATCCTTCCTTTGGTTCTTTAGTACAATATTTATGTGATATTCATGATCTTCCTTGTTCTCATCATAACTAGTTATGAAAATCATTAAATACTCTATTCACTAAGTCCATGATGATAATGGTGGAATTATTATGACCATATAGAATCACTATATATCCATAGTGACCACAAATTGTATAAAATGATATCTTGGGTATATCCTCCCACTTGACTATCCATTAGTGATATCTAGAATGAACATCAATCATAGAAATTTATTGATCTCCATTAAATAAATAATATAAGTCAAATATATGAGGCATAAGTTACTAATTATTTCTTATGGTCTTATTTAGTTTTCAATAATCAATGAAAGTTCTCATGGTTCCATTGTTATTTATAAAAAATGAATAGGTGAACCCCAATGTTATAAACATGAAAGAAAATACCATTTTTTATTATCCTAGAGTTTTATATTAAATTCTAGAAACTAAAATAGGGACATTCTATATAGATTCATTGATATTCTTATAAAACCATGTATGAATTATATTAATAAATCTACATCACAATTTAGTTGAATAATAGAATAATCATTTGAAAATACATCATTAAACATTCAAATAATAAGTTTATCATCGATTTTTAGTTTCCCATTGGACATCTATGATAAAAAACCCTTTTGAATATGAATAGAGGCTTATACAATATATTTTATTTCTATCAAAAGAAAACTTTTATAATCCTACTAATAGATGATCATAAGATGCTAAGTAATTTAAAACATAACTTTACTCCCATAAAAATTGACGTTGTATTTATTTAGGTAAATACAATATTTTCCAAAGATAAAATTTAATTCCTCAAAATAGGGAATAATAAGAATTGTAATAAGAACATTCCTAGAAACTTCAATCTCAGAACAATATAAATATGCTTATTTTTATGGGTAAATTCTATACCTATTTAGACATTCATAGAACATAAAATGGTTTATTAATGAACACTAATGTACCATAATGTTAATTATATTTCGATAGTTGGTTTGAAGATACTGAATAATAGAAAAAACCCCACATTTATTTAGGATAAAAATACTATAAGTTTTCCACATAGGTCATAAATAATTTATTTAATGTACAAACATATTCATTATCTTTTTGTTTTACATCATAGAGTTATATCTCCATTTACATAATAATAATATGATGAAATTAATTATGGAAAAATAATCCATAAACACATTCCACACTATTGATTAAATGTCATCCAATATCTTTATATTTGTGATATGATTCTAACATTGAATGACATATCCTTTAAAATTTTTGAAATTAAAAATGAATTTTTCATTTTATGGACAATAGAGAATATTAAATAAATTTTCAATGGTACTGATCCATTATTTAGTTACTAGCGAATCAACTGATCCATTAAAAGTAGGTGGATGTTTCTTAATGATGGAATAAATATAATGTATTCCCCTCCATTGATCATTGGTAATATAAGTATGAATAATATCATGAACATATTTTTTAATGATGTAAATGGTATCTTTTATTCCATATTTTATATAATTTAGTTATTTTTATGTAAAATCATTACATTATCCAAAACATTCATATTAACCCAATTACATTATATTCAACCATTGAATAAACATAAAAATGCATTGTTACGAATACAATAAACATAGTTAAAACCCAAAAAATCATGAAAATTAAATTATTGGATTTCTAGGACATGACACATTCATTTCAATTTATTACACCAGAGGTTTACACTAAGCCATCCATGGTCATCATCTATTCAAATCCATCATAATGGTTCATACAAAAAATTTGAGCCATTCAATCAAATCTCAAATGAGGTAAAATCTAGGTTTATTGAAAGGGAATAATAACTATGCACCAGAATGAAGGATTAGATATAATGATAATCCATTTTCAACATCATTACCCCTACATAAATATATAGCAATACTACATTGATTTGTAGTATCCCGGCAGTGATGTTTTCCAGGGAAACCATACACATTTCTTTACCATAAATTAAGACATTCTCAAATATAATAAATTATCTTAATGGTTCTCACTAATGTTTTATCATCTTAGTTTCTAAAGGATTATTAATCCTTCACCAGATAAAAAAATAGTAACCGATAATTTTCCAATAAAGATATAAAATCATAATGTATGAATAACCCTTACAAAATATAATGATCTATGGTAGAATCATATAGGTCTAGTATAATTTAACATGTAGATTAATAAAAATAGTTTATATGTCTACTTAACTACTATATAAATTGTATTCATAACTATAACCCTTCATTGACATATCATAATTAGTACCGCACTTCATTACATGGGGAAAGAAATCAAATTAATGGGAGACATCTAATTCGAATTAAGGTCTACAAAGTTATATATTAATGATCAATTAGTAATAATATAAGCATAAGGGTATGAGACTATTACCATGACATTTTTAAAACCATATCCTACATATAAATGATAATAATACTATGTCAATGCATAAATCATGGTAGTCCATAATACATGGGTCATAATAAGAATCAAAGATCGTGACATAAGGGAGCATAACATTGGAATAAGATATAGTCTTGTGACATCCACATAAGCCTAGAAAATAATTTAATTTGTAGTCATGGATCACTACTGAGACAATCATTATTGGTGTGGGTAACTCTCCAAACCATAATAGTATTCATGTTTTACTCCCAAGACTATCCAAATGGGTAGAGTTCATTTCGGAATAGGGTTCACTCTCCATACCAGTCCTTTTTATCTCATGATATATTTATCATTAAAAAATTATTAAAAGGATAAATAATTCTACTATTTCTTATCAGACAACTAATATAATATATATTTGTTCATTATGGTAATTAAAAATTAATCATATCATAACCCACGAAAAGAAATAGATTTAATAAACATTTTCTTCAGGATATAACCCATGAAAAAATGTGTCTCATTATTATTTAATCAATTCATCATAGTATAACCCATGAAAATGGAATGCGTTTTATAAACATATTAACATAATAATTATATACCATTAGAAAAACGAATAATTATGGTATCGTTGGATCATATCCATAGTAATTATTTAGAAATTTCAAATGATGTCATCATAGATACGGTTTACTTTTAAAATATTACCTAGTTCATATCTTGAGGAAAATATCATTTCAACATTAAAATAACTTATTTATATTTTAACATTTCCAAAATATTAATGAAAAAAAATTCTTTGAAAAAAATATAAAAGTATAAAGTAAGAATATAATAGTTGAATATTCGTGGAGGTGTAGATTTTTGTTCATGTCTTCTATCTTAAAATAATGATTCTGTTGACATTTTTTTGTAAAAATTCAAAACTAACTCCATCTTAAGGAAACTAGAATATTCAATTTACATGATTTTATACAAATTCAATAATGGGTAAAAATAGAATAAAAATTCATAAAGAGACAATATTAAATATTTGAAAATATTTTTTAAAATATATTTATATGAAATAAATGATTTTACCAAAGTGATAAATAATATAGGTTTTCATTAAAAATATTAGTTCTCTCTATTTAGTTAGTAAAGAGTGGAAAAGAAAATAAAAATAATTTATTCTACATAAATATCTATATAATAATAAATTTCATGTGCTTCATGAGTTATAGATGAAAATATTTCATCATTAGAATCATAATGATAAATATACCCGACAAAAAATTAATTTGTTAAATAAAATGAATAACTCATTGGTAACATTTGAATGAAAATACCAATGAAATAATAAATTAAACATTAAACATTAAATATCATAAGTGGATTTATGATATAAAATACCATTTGTGAAGTATAGAAGACTTGTAAAAGAAGATGTGAGGATAATATAAAATATTTCTCAATGTAGAGAATTTTAGATGATAAAACCATAGATTCAGTAAAAAAAATTTGTAAATTATTTATATACCCTAATTATTCAATAATTTTAATAATACATTCTATTATGAGAATTTTCAAAATATATCATTCCTTTTATTTAATTTATTACCATGTTACATTTAATTACATAGTGAATTAACTCGACATCGAATTGTTTTAGGATATTTGAATCATATGTCCAAAACAACTTCAGTAGGATAAATTAGAACAATGAAACATAAATTAAAATTTTAAATTAAAAAATAATTATAGTTCGGTAGTGGTTTATACCACAATATCATGGAGATGGTATGTCATTCATATTCTTGAGTAAGATTTCTATTTATCAATGATTACGATGGAAATAAAGAGAGTATAATTTTATATTTATGGAATGATCATTAAATAAATATTTTTATTTTATATAATCAAATAAAATTTTATGTATCATCCATGTGATGAATAAATTGAAAATAATTTCATCACATTATGGATGTGGTAAGCCAAAAATATAAACAGGCAACATTATAATTTTTCAATTGATGGTATATTTAGAAAATATAGGATATATTACATTTACTAAATGAAAAATATGTCCATAATGTCATAATTATACCTTAAATAATTCATTACAAACATACATGGGAGGAGTTTATGGAAAATTAATTACATCAATTTGTGAGGTGGTAATCCATCATACACATAAATGATATTTTTCTTTCCCATTTTATTAAAATGCGGGTTGATGTAGGTTGTTCCATTAATATAATAACTCCTAAATTAATTGAATTTAAAAATGTTATTATATAATAATTTATGAATAATATTTTATGGATGAGGATGAATAAATAAAATAAATACACTCAGTTATGAACAATGTCTCTTCTTCAATTAGCCCCTTTCCATTTACACCATAAGCCTTTCTAAGATTTCTTACAATAAGAAAATGCAAATAGTTTTTTTCAAGATAAGTAAGGATGATATTTGATCTTGTATTAGATGAACCAAATATCTTTTTATATATTAATATAATAGAAGAGGAGTTTCCCTTTTATAAGTGAGTGGAGGGAAACTTTTGGAATATCCTAAAACATTAAAATATAACGAAATAATTTTCATGAGAAATTGTACAAAATGGAAATAAATTACAGTATAAAGTATGCTTTTGTTTAAATATCACCATCCATTAATATTTTTTATTTTTATAAATAATAGTTAAACATATCTTTTGGTTTAATAAATTTGATATCATATTTTATCCTTAACCACAGAAAGGAATATTTCAATCGTAAATGGTTAAGAATGTTACCATGAATGGATTACTGATTAATAAACGTAAACCATATTATTTTATAGTCCATATTTCAATCACATGGATTAGTATAATTTATTTTGAATATTAAATCCTTGTAATAAAAAATATTTATTATAAAATATCATAATTTTTAATGTTGGGTCCTTTCATTTAATTTGAATTTAATGACTCAAATGAAGACATTGAATTATAAAATAATCATTTATAACATTTATAAGATGTTATATATATATATATAATTATCGTATCACTATAACATTATTAAATTATATTACTTTTAAAAATTATAAAATCATTTATTTTTTACAATTAATGAAGAAATAATATGTTTGTATTGAGTTCGAGTTTAAGATAATTTGGAAAATAATAAAAAATATACATTTATTAGCCTATTCAAAATAATTTCATTAATATCAATATTAATAGTATTATTCTTACACTAATTTCTATTTCCCCTTTGTGAACACAAAAATTGATACTCAAAAGTATGTGGGGGACATTTTCTTCTTCTTTTTTACATAAAATATTATATTGGTCACCTTCACGTAAAAATGTACAATTAATAATTAAATATCAACACTATGGTGATAACTGTCAAAATAACTTCATCCAAAAATAATAAAGATGTAAATGGTGGTCTTATTAGATAGTTTTAATATAGGTGAACCTTATTTACCCTTTGAACAAAGGAGGGAATTTTTTTCTGTATTTTAAAACTATTATGAAAATAAATTATGTTAACCAAAATAAATAATATTAATTATGATGATTCCAAATTTGGAATCCATTTTACCAAAATAAATATCCATAAGTTTTCTAAACTCATTTTATAGTTATACTATAATGAAAATGAAAATTAGATTTCGAAAAAATATGTCTTATTTGACTAAAAGTATTTTTATACGAAGATCATGTATAATATTGATTAATATACCATTAATAATATTATTTTATACTAAATGAAATTTATATTAATGTTAGGGGTCAAATTTTAAATATTAGGGGTCTTTTTCAAAGAAATGAAATTAATGTTTTATGGAAATCAATATCTTTCACAAGTCATCAAAAAATAATTCTTTTTATAAAATATTACAAATTTCACACTAAGATATTTTTTGATATTTTAATTCTAGTTATCATGTTAATTTTTTCAACAAAAAATTATAATATTGGATAAATAATTTTCTAATATATTTTCCCAATAATAAATAATAAAAAAATTAAGGAAAAATGTATTTTTAAAGCATATAAAAGCTCTAATAAAAATTATGCACTTTAGTGTCAATATATATTATTTATAAGAAATAATTATACATAATTTTAAAAATTTTGTTATTCCTATTGATAATAGAAGTTTAATTTCTAACTTATAATGTTATATTATATTTTGATTCATTTATAATTGTATTTGCGTATATCGGAAGCTATCAAAGATTTTAAATTTGATTAAAGAAAAATAAATAATAAAATAGTTGGTAGTCAAAAATATGTTATTTTGAAATATATTAATCTAACTAGTTATTTTTTTCATGGTTTCATAGTTTTTCTGTTTCAAATGAATTTGGTAATATCCTTGTAAATATAGTAATCCAGAACCTCATTTGTATGATATTTATTGAGAAAACATGTCATAGTGAATTAAAAAAAATTGTACCTGTGATTAATATAATTACTTAGGTGATATATAATTGCCACCTTCTTGATACATAAATGGGACAATATGTATCTTTATTATATGTATGGGTTGATGTATAATGTTTTGAGTTATGGATTTCTAGAAAATGGAAAATCTATAAACGAAAATATAAAGCATTAACTAGTGGAGGAAAACAACATTGTAGAATATCTATAAAGATAATAGTATGTAAAAAAAATTGGGTGACCCTAAATAGAACTTTTATGGGATTTTATTATATAAAAAGAGAATTATTGAAACCAAAATATTTATAATCTTTTTTTATGGATGATGATGTTATGAGTGTTGGGTTTTCTTTAATTATATAATAAATCTGATTTGGACTATAAGAAAAGATATTTTGATAGTATTTTTTTCAAGAGAGTTATTTTATAATGGTATTTTATGTTCCATTCTATTTTTGATCTAATACACATCATGAAATTATATATTTGGGTATGGAAATTACGTGAATGTTAAAAACCGACATGATATATTAGAGTTTAACTATCGTATTTTTTTAATAATTTGGTTACCGCAGAATCAATACCATCTTCATAAATTGGTTTTCATGGTAGAGGTTAACATGGGGATGACCTGAGGGATGAATTCAGTAATGTTGATGTTAATGGATGTAAATTCCATAAATTGGAATTTGAAATTCGTTTTTCATTACTAAAATTAGAAGGATATAATTGGAATATTAATAATAATAACGTTTTATTATATTACTAAGGGAATAGTGAATAGAGAATCATTATAAAGTGATAAAATATCTAAAAAAGATGATAAAAAATGTTTTTTTAGTAATATGGGAATTCTTAACCATCTTAGTTAATGAGGATTGAGATAAATATGATTGGTTTTCGAATGATAATTAATATTTTTATCATCATGGATGCATCTATCTTATTATTGTAAGGAGGAAAAATTATATTAAATAAAAATACTATAAAAAAATTATTCTATCTATAGTATTTCTACAATGTAATGTTTGTTTAGAGGTTAAGGGTTAAATAAATATATCATGGTATAAAATATATATGGCCATGGAATTTGGGATAGAATATTATATATATTAGGGAACAACATCTAGAGTTGTGATTTAGAATATATACTGTATATATAATGATTGTAACTCACAGAGATTTTATAATATATGAAATTGTTTTATTTTTTATTTCATTTGATAGAGATAGCTCTAATTCTAAATGAAGCATAATATATTATTCCCTTATAAACTAGAAAATAAATTTTAATAGTGAATATGATTATAAAAATCTATAATGTGATTAAATAAATAGGATATATTTATAAATATTTAATTAACATCTAGTAATGTATTTAAATGCTTAAAATTTATATTTTCCCAAAATCACTTTGTTTATTTAGTTGAGTAAACCATATAAAAAATTTCATTAAATTTTTGAAAATTTATTTCAAAAAATGAACTTTAGTTTTTGAATCAACATATAAATATTAAAATATGTTGATATTTCATTATTTTTCTAAAAATATTGTTTTTTCAGTGAATAGTAAAAAATATAGATTTTTCAAATATTTCCATTTATAATGATTAAATCAGTTAACTAAAATGTCCCATTATTTTTTCCGGTGTTCCTTAAATTTACATATGATCTATATAATAATATAATTACTTCTATTTTGATATTAAATATTCATGATTTTCTTGTAACTTATTTTTTCTTCTTAATTAACATTTTCTAAAACTTTTGATTGTTGTGTATTATGAATTTATATTAAAAATAACATTTTAAAATTCAGTTATTGGAATCATGAAAAATGGATACCATATATTTGTCTAGATGTTAGCTTTTTTAATTTAACTCTTTAAATTTTAGTCAATTGTGTTAAAAATCCTTTTGAATATTTTTCATATAGGGAACGGTATAATGGGTAAAATATGGTTAAAACCATGAGATAGGGCCTAAAAGTCCACCCAAACATTAATTAATTTCATTTTTTGAAAATTTATCTAAACATATAGAGACCAAATTATTATATATGTTACGTTACCTTGACAAAGAAATTTATATTATTTTATTCAAAAAAATTAAAAAATATCAATCTCTTTAATTTAATATCTCCAAAATTTTTAAATCATGATATAAGTGTAATGATTATGATTTTAATGTTTATTTAAATTAATAATTAATTTATTTTATCATTTTTTCTTATTAATTTTTTTGTATTAAATAATTACCTTAAATTATTACACAATAATGATTAAATATTTATTCTATAAATAAATAAAAAGGAAATGATTTTAAAAATGTTTAATGTAATAAAATTTGGGTGAACTATAGTCCCTGGAGAATTTTTTAGATGAAAATAAAGAATTAGGGATGTAGTAAGAGTTTATTTATAAATAAAATATTGTCTTCATGTCCTTAACATGCATTTTAATGAATTTTTCCAAAAAAAAAGAATTCATGATATGTTATGTGGTATAATATTTATTTAAATTATTTAAAAATAATAAAAATATTTCAATATGATGGGTAGAATTTTAAATGGTCTATAATTTCACCTCTTTTATATTTATGATACAATTATTAACCTATAATTACAATTATTGTGCCATAACATTTAACAATTTGTTTCCATAGTTGATGTTAACAATAGGTTAAAATGAATTTAAATCCAATATTAGGGTTAAAATTAAAAACAGTCACATTTGAATTAAATTTTATGATTATATTTTTTTCATTAGACAAATATTTTATTCTATGTCCATTTGGAATAATTTTACTTGATAATGAGTTAATTTTATTTTAATTTTTTTGGTAATTCCGATTATATCATTTTCCATATAAAGGGACTCCCCATATCCCTTTTTGTTACCCCACATGGATCCATATATCTATAAAAACCCCAAATAATTATCTTCTCAGCTTCCCTATACATGAATAATATGTTATGGTATTCTTAAGATACTATTCAATTGGTCCTTAATACAATATATATTGAAATCCAACAAATAGAGGTAATCATCTTACACAACATCATTCGATTTATTTATTATTATTCCTAATATAAATAAATGGTATTTCTAAAAAATATCATTATTAGTAAATTTAAAAAAATAAATATTTATTTTGATTATTAAACCATGAATATAAACATATATTTCATAAAATGTTAAGTTAACATAATGTGCATGCATATGTGTGGCCTATTTCCTCCATGTAGTAATACAAATCATTTTCCATCATAATAATTAATGGATTTTATTATAATGGTATCACTATTAATATGTTATATATATGATATAATAAAAAATTATGAATTATAATGTCATATATTCCATATTACCATTATATCTATTGGAAAATGATAATGTCCCTTTTATGTACGTGTGGACTTTCACATCTATAAAGTGAGGTGATTCGTTTTTCGATTACTCTGGACTAAGATGACATAATGGATATATTTTATAAATATATACAATATATGATATAATAATTATTAAATAATAGTGAATTTATGTTTACCATTCAAACAATAAATCTTTGAAAAGGTGAAAAACATGTTCTTATATATGTACGGAATACAGTCTCCATGAACAACGAAATTAATTTTTATATATCTATCTTTTATGCATGATTATAAATATAAATATAATTAATATATAAAATATTTATATAATAATTATAATTAAATAGATTATATGATAATTTTATAGGGACCATAACTATGGAACTATAACTCTCATGAAAACTGAAACAATTAACACATAGAAACGATGATTTTTATAATGAATTATTACTAAATGGGAAATATAATATTATAGAGGGATTATATAAGACATTATAAGTACTAATATATTTGTTTTGTTGAATTATAATTAATTTTAATTTTTTATACAAGTGGTTAAAATTATTTATGCGGCTAGTCGATCGTTATGTAACAGATTTTTTGACAATATCATTTTATTTTAGAATTTTTTATTCTTGAATTTTTATTAGGGAGAATAATGAGATATGTATCTAATAATAATTTAACTTTATCCTCTTTGGTTACTAATCAAATTTTTTTGTAATTTTAAAATTTACATAACATTGGTACATGAAATGATCATGATTTTTTTAAGAAAAGTAATCATTCATTCCTCTTTAGTTAGGAATATAATTATTTTATGTAAATTTTCTATACAAAAATTAATGAATATTTATTAATAATATAATATTATTTTTAAAGGTTATTTTAAATAATGATTAAATTAAAATAAATTATTCTTGTATTCATCAAATGATGATACTTTTAAACATTGTTAAAATAGTAAATCAAGTCATTATCTTTACATACACGACATAAATAGAATTTTCTACCCTTATGACCATTCATTTTTTATAATATTCATTAAAAATTTCAAAATTTATATCCATTAATTTTTTTAGTATTAATTAAATTTTTAAATAATTATAACTGATTTAAAATCAAAGTATGTATTTTCCTAATGCAATTTTTAACAGATATTTAAGAGATATTTTTAACTATCGATGGACCCATTGATGTTAATAGGGATATGACCCAATAATGGAATAATTAATATTTCAATTCATGGTTTATAATGATGAATTTTTGGTGTTCTATAATTTTATTGAATGTGGATAATTATTGATATATAATGAATGTTTATAATGAATTATATTGATCATTCAATATAAAATTAATACATAAGACATGAAAGTGACGGACCTGACTTGGTTAATGTGAGCCCATAAATCCGAGAATGGGTCTCATGATAAAAAATAGGTTGACATTATGTATAGGTTAAGTGTTTAAAATCACATCATAGTATATGAGTATTTTTTGTATTAATACCTAAATAATGATAATTTTTTGGCTGACAAGAGTTTATGTAAATATAATGTTTTGATAGAGAGTAATTCATGGTATATTCAATATTTTCATTGTTGGGAGGACTTAGTAGTGATTATCCAGAAAAATTATTTTACCCTGTTAGGAATTATTTTTTATTTTCTTTCCTTTTTCTATGTTTACATTAGCAACTCATTCTCATTTAACTCTAATTAGTGATTGAATGGAATTCATTTTTATTTTCTACACTTCTATGTTAATTAATCATAATTTACTCATGATATCATTGTCTATGTGTAACCCCTATTATGCTTCTTAGATAACTAATTATATTCTGTAAATTCCCTAGGATGTTATGAAGGAAATTATAAATCATATAATGAATGTAATAATTATTATTATATTATAATTTCATTTCTTATTTAATATAGGTATCATGTATGTATCATCTTTAGAAGGGATACAAAAAAAATCAATCCTTTTAGATGGGATCACATGTCTCTAATGCAAATATAATAATGTAATAACTTATTATGGGCTACAATGGATAGGATCTTTATTGTTTGGATCAGAAACTGTTTAAAATAAACCTCAAGAATAGTTTTAAATGAACATAGTTTTAATTATAATTACCGAAACTCTTAATAGTAATTGATAAATTTTACCATATAGGGGTTTTGATTTTTACCATATATCATAGAAATTATAATCCTAATTCAGTGGGATCCATTTTTTATCGATGGTTACAAATAAAAAAAATAAAAATACCACCAATTTTCAATGTATGCATTTACCTGTTGAGAAAAAATACATTCAGTGTTAAAAATGAGTAGTTCATAACTATATTAGAGTAGTTAAGTCAGGAAATTATGAATAAACATTTCTGTAAGGAGTATCTTATTGTACGATATCATTATTCAATTTTGTGGATCTCTTCTTGTTAAAGAGTCCACCGTCATTTATTTAACTATTAATTCATTGGTTGTTGAAAAATGGATTAAGTCCCTAAAAATAATATTCCTAGAATCAAGATGTAATTAATATGAAAATTTTACTCTAGTAGAATATTGTTTGAATGGGAATTATGATAAATCGTAGTCATTGATCAGTAAAAATAAAGAGTATGATGAAATGAAAATCATGGATTGGTGAAAATTTAATTTTTTTTCGTCAACAAATATATTCTCTATGAGATAGAAAAAGAATTCCTCAATATCAAGAATAAGTAAAATAAATTTTTTCTAGTATGAGGAATACATTCCAATATTTACAAGTCATTCTATACCCTATGTATATAATACTAACATTTTTATTGATTGTTTCATTTAACATATTATTCTTTGATTCCAGAGGTTACTAGTATCTCAAATTTTATTCATTATATGATGATTTGTTTTAAAAATACATTAGAACCGTAAAGGAATTATCCAGGTCATGCAGTTTTACAGGAAATAAGTAGAATCAGTGGTTGAATGATAATGAAGAGGTTAAAAATAAGGAAATGGGAAAATAAGATAAGGATGAATCATTGCACATTTGATAATTTTATATAGAAACACCGAAGTACATGATTAATGGGTATAATAGTTTACTTCATGTGAAGATAAAGGGGTCATAAGGCTGTTAAATGAAATTTAAACAATGAAAACCATTTTATCCAATGACACTCTATAAAAATATATGGAATTATTGATACTAATGAACAAGTCATTAGGAAATGTACCAGAAAATAAGATAAATAGAGAAGTCTGAGAGTATATTATTACTACATATAATGTTAAAATACATTAAGTTTTAAAAAAAGCATAAACACTTGATTTATTATATACTACATCTATGAACTATTTTCATTGATATCAAATCATCCCTTAAAACTATGTGGAAATAATTATTAGTAATGATGTTTTGTATTAATCAGGATATCAAGTAGTTTTGGTAAATATTTCAACAATTCCCATGTTGAAAACCTGATTGACAATCATGTTCATTGAATTTATGTCACACTCTGATTTTCAATTTACATCCTTTATTTAAAATCCACTTTTGGTTCATGGGTTTCTATTGGTCTCTGGGTGTTTCAGGATTAGATTTTGTGTATCAGGTGTTATTGATGTAACACCCTGAGATTTTATGAGATATAATTTTTTTTTCATATATTCTATTGTATACTACACCACGATTACCTTGTGATATACGTAACACCGTATTAGCTTGTAGTATACACAACACTATTCTTAGATCATGTAACACACAATTTCAAGTTCATTTGATAGTAGTCATTCTATGAAACATTGAGTGTATATATATATATATATTCAATGTATAAATGAAATATGGTTGGATTCTGTTATACGAAACAACGAAGGAGTCTTGCACAACACACAACTCTGACATGGCTTGCATTACACGCAATCATGACCTTCCTTGATAGCGTGTGTTGTAGGCAATACCGGGTTTCACTAAACAACGATATATGGTTATAATAATATTATGAACTAGCCGTTATGAATAGTATCAACTAAATTCAGGATTTTATAACATTATTATTCATCTTACACATTTTCTAGAACGTGGTATGAGAATAAACTAAATATTTCAGGTTAAATAAGTATTTTTCAAAAAATGCAGTTTTTCCACATTTTGATGGCGCACCCACTTTAAATATAGTTTATAACATTTTTATAAGTTCAATTCAACAACATAAAATTCTTATTTTGACCTAGGATATAAAAATTTACTTTGGATAAATTTTTCAAATTATTCTGATAACTTTCATATTTTAATGAATAGTAAAAACACGGTATATTTTAATTAAAAATAACTTTTTTCATCGCAATAATTTATAAGGTTAGATTATCTTTTTAATTGGTTTTAATGTGTAATTACAAAATATTTTTACCATTTAATCCAATTTTGGTCATTGGAATTAATTTCACATTGAAATTGGACATACACAAGTGTCGATCTTTTGATAGTTATTGTTTCTTAAAAACACGCTATTTATTTTGATAAAGGGAATCAATTTTTAAAATTAACTAATTCCAATTCTATGTTTTGAATTTTGAAAAATATATATCATTTTTGAATTTGGAATATCAAATATATATTAGGTGGAATTTTTGGTATTTTTCTAAAAAACTAAAATTTTCTATGAACAGTGAAACCACTTAGTTGTAGTTAAAAAAATAACTCTTTCATTAAAATGAAAATTTACCACATATTTTAATTGAATTTAAAAAAACTAACATACATGGTTGTTATGAAGAAGTAAAATGTGGTTCAATAAGATGAAAATAATTTTTGATGAATAGTAACTTTTCACTTCTATTTACCACGGTTAAAGGTAAATTGTGTAATTCAAGGTTAAAAGTATATTATAATAATTAAAAATTAACATAAAACATTTCTGAACCATATTGGATGAGTAGTGGCCGACCACGGTCATCCTTGTGTCCATTTCGGGACCCCATTGAGCCACTTGGTAGTGATAATGACAATTTGAATTAATTAATTTAATGTAATGTCAAAATTGACATTAACAAATATCATTTAGTAATTAATTTTTATAAGGGGTTATATAAGTTATCTTTTTGACTATAAGTATTCATTGAAAATATAAAATGATTTCCCACATGATGGTATTTTGTTTATAATTTTTATACATCAAATAAATAAAATTATTTATGACACAATAATGATGCAGTATTACCTCATTAATAAATGATTTAAATAAATAAGATTATAATGATTATAATATTATCCAAAACATATCCAATTCTGATTGGATGATTTTATTTCAACCAAGATTAATCTTATCTTCATCTTTAATGATTTCTGTACCCTTTGAAACTGAATATAATCTTATAATAAAACAATATTTTCACACATTCGAAAGGTGCCCCTCTCCTCCCTTATAAAAGGGTACCTCCTCCCTCTTCTCTTTACACAATTTTGAGCCTTCAATCTCGGCCAAACTCAACCCATTTCCCTTCTAATCTTCACTTGAAACATTATAGAGGTTCTGGTCTCCTCAAAAGACAAACTATATTGCCTTAAGAAGAGGTTAAGATGAGGCGCGTCAAAAAAGAGGTAATATCCTTTACCGATTATTTCCAATTTATTTATTCTTATAAATCATATTAATTATTTGATTAATCAAAAATTAACAACATAACTATCACTAATATACTGATATGTTACTATAAATATGAAACAACCCTATTTCATCTTCTATCCATCCTATGGAAAATGAAATCACCGTGTGTGCGTACGTACGGAATACCGTCTCCACGCCGTGGTGTAATCTTTTTTCCACCACCACCTTACATGGATGGGTTAAATGGTGTAAATAAATAACTATATATTATTATTGTAAAGTGATATTTATTCTTAAATATTATACATACACTTCAATACAATTCCACAATCATGGTAATTATATCATCACTCATGCGTACATAAGGACTACCGTCTCCACGAACGTGATGAGATTCATTTTCCATGATTAACCATTCAAGCATGATTATAAATTTTATATAATAAATAATCATGAAATAAATTACATAATTATGATACTGGGTTTATTTAAATATATGTTTCATTTACATAATTTCATTTAATTCAATAAGGAAATGAAAACAGCGTTCATGTGTACGCACGACCAACCGTGTCCATGAACAGTGTATTTCATTCCATTTATCGATTTATCATATATATTTATATACTGAATATATTTTATATATAAATCATGTTTTACATTCTGGAATTAATCAAATCAAGATATAAGTAATAATATCAAGAACAACATGTCGAAACACGTACGATAAATGAAATGATTTTACCCAAAATGCTTCTTTAACATGGAATTTACAAAAGAACAGGTAATATAAAGTAATAATTGAACCATATATGATATAATAACAATGAATATGATTATTTAATAAGTCAATGACATTATTTAAATCATTATACATGTGGTTGGGATACGTATAAAGCATATCAGACATAGGGTAAGGGATAACTTTTCCAAACTTGTTTTTATCCGAGATTGTTTATTCGTAAGTATTTACTGGTGTTATATTTATCATCCATGTCCCTTTTTTCGAAAAATGGTTTCATGTATTTTTAAAGTACTTTTTACCCTTTTTTTCCTTTTACTACGTGGTATGTAAGGAATCATTCTTATTTTTATAATACGAGGTACTTTTTTACTTTTCCGGAAAAAGTGTGAGAGGAATTTTTTTTAACTTATAAGGCATGGACGGAAATATTAAAATTTTATAAGGCTTAATTTTCATGAACATTCCTCTATAAAATTTCATTACTACTTTCAGAAAAATCCTTTTCTATTAAAATATCATGGCATTTTGTGAAAAGAAAATGATTTTTAAGAAGAAAGGATATTTTTCACAAGATTTCTATTCAAGTGTTTTATCAAATCTATTTTCCATCTAAGATGACATTATTTTATATGTGTATGTTTCAAGTATAATATCTCTATGATTTACATGGTTTACCTTTTCATTTGATGAAATGATATCCATTTGTTTTATATGGATTATGTTATGATTGGATGATCTTTATGAAACCCGTTATTATTCTTGGGGTTGTGAAAAATGATTTGTGTTTATGTTGTGGAACAAGTAAGAATGATTTATAACTCCCTCAAATGCATTGGGTAAAGATTTATATCTCAGGATATAGACATGGATGGAATGGTAAGTTAATACGGTTCAGTGATACATGGCTAAAATGAGGATTGAACTCGATTCAGAAAGGGACTTTGTCCACTAAGATGGTCTTGGAAGAAATGCCTTGGATACTATGGAAATCATATCATGTGATTAATGGTTTTCCAAAATTAAATGTTTTATTTCCATACTATTTTATCATTATTAATGTTTCATTATTTTCTATTCCTTAAGTACTGCCACGTTTTATGTCATTGCTCAAGATTTTGATGTTTAATCATTATGTTCATGTATTTTTAGTTCAAATGTATATGATATGTTTTGTTTTCTCCATGCTTAAATTTACTGAGCATTTGAGCTCACCCTTTATATTATTTATTTTCCCCTTCATTTAAAGAAAGGTTTTAAGTAAGAAAACAAAAGGGGAAGATCTTTATGGGAGATGTTGAAGATATTTCACCACAATTAGAAGATTATATTCTGAGTTTCTAAAGACAATAAACTATTAAGGTCCTTTTGTGTCTGTTTTTGTTATGTATTAAGTATTCCGCAAAAGTAATGTAATGTCCATGTAAGTCAGGTTTGGGGTCCCTATAGTTGGTATCATAGGAAAGGTTTAGTTAATCATTCTAAACTAGGATACGAAAACTTTAGTGAAATCCCTATAGATATTTCTATGGTATGTGTAGGAATGTCCTTAAGGTTTAGTATACTTATAGGTTAGAGTACTAGAATTATTTTGATGATCATGAATAACATAGGGTAAACATTAGGTGTCCTGGATTAAAGAATTTTTTATATTTTAGACATCCCATAAGTGAATTTTTATGATTATGTGGTTCCTCGTTATTTTAACTATTTCTTACACTCTAGTTTCTGGTCTTAGTAAATGGAGGGAACAAGAAGGAATTGAGTTAACATTGATTTCAATGGAAAAATTGGTTACTATGATCTACAAAATTATATAAATCATTGAGAGAAAGATATTGTGATTATTCCGAATCATACATCTCGATATATCACTAAAAAGGTGAACTTTAGTTGTATTCATATGTCATTAAATAAGAGGAAGATGGAATTTTATGCATGTTCGCATGGTGAGGAGCATAGAGAAAGGAAGATTGATATTTCTAATGAAGGGAAGATGAACCTTGAGGAATAACTCAAATGGAGGGAATGATGTTATATATGTGGAGAAAAGGGTCATAGAGTGACATACTGTTATGGAGTACAATGTCTTATCTACAGTGAACATGGGCATTACCAAACGCAATGCCTTGACCTAATAAGTTACTTCTAAATCAAGAAAGTACTTATTCCAAGCCAATAATTGATGAGGATGGATTAAAGTGCTTATGTATTGTAATTCAATAATAATGTTGTTGAGGTAAATTTATAGTATATTGAAATATATTTGTATTGGTCCATTGTGTTTTTCTATAAGAAAATAGTACTAGTAACCATGAAAAGTGATTCAAATATTTTGGAATGCAATTGATATGCACAAGGAGAAAATAAATTTTTTGATAGTATTCATGATCTCATGACTGATATAAAGACTAAGTGATATCATGGTTTGAGTATATATAAATTGTGGGATTTTGGCATGGGGAAAGAGTTAACTTTTGACAGTATTCATTTTTTCACTAAGGTTCAATGGGTATTTATTTTTCAAGAGAATAAACAATTAAGGTATTGAAATGTTTGGAATGTGACCAACAAGATATATCGTGTGATATATGAGGGATAGAAGATAGTATTCACTTTCTTGTTATGTGACCTTTGCAGTAATCATTTTCTTTATACTATGAGGTTGGATAGATGTATTTTGAATAAGGCTAAATATTGGAATGGATTATGTCGGACATTAGATAGTATTGTTTAAGTCTAGATAATTTTTTCGATATTATTGATGGGATGTTATAATAATATAGTTTTGGAAAATTGACATCCTATAGGACGGGCAACAACTCGTAGCGTCGGACAAGGATTTGGGAATCGAGCCCCCAACCGAAGTGCGACAGGCCATTATCGACTACCACTG
Source organism: Viscum album (assembly GCA_963277665.1). Classification (NCBI taxonomy): domain Eukaryota; kingdom Viridiplantae; phylum Streptophyta; class Magnoliopsida; order Santalales; family Viscaceae; genus Viscum; species Viscum album. The sequence continues at coordinate 1,724,175,765 of OY728119.1, read as the reverse complement.
GCCTACAAGAAGTTCCTGGTTAGTAGAAACTATTTTTTTAAGAAGTATGATAGATGAAGTATAAGTCCATTTTTGGAATCATATATAATTAACCTCACCATATATGGACTTATGTATATTTGATAACTTTTTCTAACCTTTTGTTTGAGACAGATGGAATGACCCATAATTCTATCACATGATCTGCTAACACTTCACGAAAGACAAATTCAACATCATATCATTAAGATATGATGTGTAAATTGTTCTAGGCACAAGAAACATTGAGATTGTACCATAATCAAGTAAGTATTTATTTTAATTCAAAAATTATTCAACATTTGGGTAATGATCTTGAAAACCAAAAATGTTGTCCTAGTGCTCTCATATCTGATGAATCAGATGGTACCTTAGATCATCACAAATTTATGGCATTGTGATTATTGGATTTTTAATAGCCATGTTCTCTACCACTCTCCATCAGAACTTGATGGTTAGATTTCTCTTCCATATCTATATTTTTCACCTATGTTCTCCTATGTGGGAAACCAAGTGATGAGTTACTTTGGGTATCCATTTTGTTTCTAAGGTCTGTTTTTAAAATTAAGTTTTAGTACTCCTTTTTATGATGTGTTTTTCTATGAATGAAACTCTCAAATAATAAACCATTTATAACCCAGAGGAATTTTGAGGGAGAAATCCATTTTAAGCGGGGTAGAATGTAACACCCCGAGATTTTATGAGATATTTTTTTTTTCATATCTTCTATTGTACTCTATACCAAGACTACCATTCATTATACGTAACATCGTATTAGCTTGCTGTATATGCAACACTATTCTTAGATAATGTTACACACAATTTCATGTTCATTTGATGTAGTTATTCTACACATCAATGAGTGTATTTATATATATATATATATTCAATATATAAATGAAATATGGTTGGATTCTGTTATATGAAAAAATGAAGGAGTCTTGCACAACACGTAACCCTGACTTGGCTTGCATTACACAGAATCACGACCTTCTTCGATAGTGTGTGTTGTGCGCAATACTAGGTTTCACTAAACAACTATATATGGTTATAATATTATTATGAACCAGTCATTAGGAATAGTATCAAATACATTTTTAATTTCATTGCATTATTATTAATCTTACACATTTTCTTGAACATGGTATGAGAACAAACTAAATTTTTTGGGTTAAATAAGTATTTTTCAGAAAATGCAGTTTTGCTGCCTTTTGATGGTGCAACCACATTAAATCTAGTTTTTGACTATTTTATAAGTTCAATTTGACAACATAAATTTTTTATTTCGAACCAGGATATAACAATTTACTTCGGATAAATTTTTCATATTATTCTGATAACTTTCATATTTTAATGAATAGTAAAAACATGCTATATTTTAATTAAAAATAACTTTTTTCATTGCAATAATTTATATGGTCAGATTACATTTTTAATTGGTTTTAAAGAGAAATTAGAATATATTTTTACAATTTCATCCAATGTTGGTCATTGGAATTAATTTCACTTTGAAATTGGACATAAACAACTGTTGGTCTTTTTATAGTTATTGTTTCTTAAAAACATGCTATTTGTTTTGACAATGGGAATTTTTTTTAAAAATAATTAATTCCACTCTTATGTTTTGAATTTGGAAAAATAGAAATTATTTTTGAATTCAGAATATCAAATATAGATTAGGCTGAATTTTTGGTATTTTTCTGAAAAACTTCAATTTTTGATGAATAGTAAAACCACTTTGTGGTAATTAAAAAAACTGACAAATTCATTTAAATGAAATTTTACCACTTCTATGAATTCTAATTTAAAAAATACGACAAACATGGTTGTTAAAAAGAAGTAAAATTTGGTTCAATAAGATAAAAATAATTTTGGTGAATAGTACCTTTTGAATTTTATTTACCGTCGTTAAAGGTAAATAGGGTAATTCAATGTTAAAATAATATTATTATAATACAAAATTACCTTAACCTTTGTCCTAAACTTATTGAAGGAGTAGCGGCCGACCATGTTCATCCTTGGGTCTATTTTGGGTCCCCATTGAGCAACTTGGTAGTGATAATGTCAATTTGGATTAATTAATTTAATGTAAGGACAAAATTGACATTAAAAAAAATCTTTTAGTAGTTAATTTTTATAAGAGGGAATATAAATTATCGTTACAACTATAAATAATCATCGTAAATAAAAAAGGATTTCCTACATGATGGTATTTTTTTTATAATTTTTAGACATCAAATAAATTAAATTATATATGACACAATAATGATGCATTATTTACCTCATTAATAAATGATTTAAATTAATAAGATTAAAATGATTAAAATATTATCCAAAACATGTCAAATTCTGATTTGATGATTTTACTTCGACCATGAGTAATATTATCTTCATATTTAATTATTTGCGAACGTTTTGAAACCAAAGATAAGATTATAATAAAATAATATTTCCCATATTACAAAGGTTCCCCTCTCCTCCCTTATAAAAGGGCACCTCCTCCCTCTTCTATTTACACAATTTGTTTCCTCCAATGTCGGAAAAACCCTACCCATTTCCATTTGGAACTTCCATAGAAACATTATAGAGGTTCTGGTCTCCTTAAAAGACCAAATCTAGTTCCTTTAGAGGAGGTTAACAAGAGGCGCATCAAAGAAGAGGTAATATCCTTTACCGATTCATTCCAATTTATTTCTTCTTCTACTTCTTCATCATTATTTGTTTCATCATAAATTAAATAAATCGGTATCACTCATATACTGATATGTTATTATAAAAATTAAACAACTCTATTTCATCTTCTATCCATTCTACAGAAGACGTAATCACCGCACATGCGTACATACGGAATACCGTCTCCACGCCATGGTGTAATCTGTTTTACACCACCACCTTACATGGATGGGTATAATAGTGTAAATAAATAACTATATATGATTATTTTAAATTTATATTGATTCTGAAATATTATACATACACTTTAATATGATTCCATGATCATGGTAATGATATCATCGCTCGTGCGTACATACAGACTACAGTCTCCACGAACGCGATGAGATTCATTTTCCATGATGAACCATTCAAGTATGATTATAAAGTATATATAATAAATAATCATGAAATATATAACATAATAATTATAATGGATTTATGGACATATAAGTTTCATTAACTTAATTCCATTTAATTCAATAATGAAATGAAAACAGCGTTCATGAGTACGCACGGCCTACCGTCTCCATGAACGGAGTATTTCATTCCATTTATCGATCTATCATATATATTTATATACTGAATATATATTATATATAAATAATGTTTTACATTCTGGAATTATGTAAATCCAGATATAAGTAATAATATCAATAACAACATGTCGAAACACGTATGATAAATGAAACGATTTTAACCAAAACATTTCTTTAACATGGAATTTACAAAAGAACGGGTAATATAATGTAATAAGTGAACTATATATGATATCATAACAATGAATACGATACTGTAATAAATCAATGAAGTTATTGAAATCATTATACAGGAGTTTCAGATACGTATGAATCATATCAGACCTATGGTAAGGGATAACGTTTCTAATATCGTTTTTATCCGAGATTATTTATTCGTAAGTATTTAATGGGGTTATATTTATCATCCATGTCCTTGTTTTCTAAAAATGGTTTCATGGATGTTTAAATTACTTTTTACAAATTTTTAAATTTTACTACATGGTATGTAAGGAATATTTTTAATTTTTACCATACGAGGTACTTTTTGTCTTTTCCTGCAAAAGTACGAGTTGAATGTTTTTTTAACTTATACGGCATGGAAGGAAATTTTACGGTTTCATAATGACTAATTTTAATGAATATTCCTATAAAATATTTCATTAAATTTTTAAAAAAATCCTTTTCTTTTAACATTTCGTGGAATTTTGTGAAAAGTAAATGCTTTTTAAGAAGAAAGGATATTTTCCACAAGAATTCTATTCAAGTGTTTTATCAAAACCATTTTCCATATAAGATGACATTATTTCATATGCATATGTGTCAAGTATAATATCACTATAATTTAAATGGTTTCACTTTTCTTATGATGAAACAGAATCCATTTTTTTTATATATATTATGTTATTATGCGATGATGTTTATGAAACCCATTTTTATTCTCTGGGTTAAGATGAATGATTTATGTTTATGTTGAGGCACATGTAATAATGATTTCATTTTGAGATGTGTGGGACCTATATCTCCCTAAAATTAATTGGGTAAAGATATATATCTCATGATATATATAAGGCTGGAATGGTAATTTAATCTCGTTTAGTGATACAGGACTAAAACGTGGAGTGAAATCAATTCAGAAAGGGACTTTGTCCACTAAGATGGTCTTGGAAGTAATTCCTTGGCTACTATGGAAATCATATCATGTGCTTAATGGTTTTCCCCAATTACATTTTTTATTACCATGCTATTTTATTATGATTAATGTTTCATTATGTTCTTTGCCTTATGTACTTCCATTTTTTATGTCATTGCTCACGATTTTGATGTTTAGATATTATGTCCATGTTTTTTTGGTTCAAATGAATATGATTTGTTTTATTTTCTCCATGCTTACCCTTACTAATCATTTGAGCTAACCCTTTATATGTTTTCTTTTCCCCAAGATTTAAAGAAAGGTTTTAGGTAAGAAAACGAAAGGGGAAGTTCTTTATGGGAGATGTTGAAGATCTTTCACCATGATTAGATGATTATATTCTGAGTTTCCAAAGACACTAAACTATTATAGTACTTGTATGTCTATTTTTATTATGTATTAAGTATTCTGGAAAAGTAATTTAATGTCCATGTATGTCAGGTTTGGGGTCTCTACACTTCATCTATGTTATTATTCATGGAAGTATTGGATGGTATTTAGAATTCTTTTTTCTTAAATGTAATGTATGTGGATGAGGTGTTTAGGAAATGAATTTTTGGTACTCCTAGTGGCACCTCCTATGGGGAATGTTGTTAGAGTGCTTTATACCCTTGAGTTGTTTGAGTCTTGGGGTAAAAGGGTTGTTTTATTTTTTGTTATTATTTCTCCAAAACCTTGGAATATATTTGACCCTTGGATTACTCACTCTACCCCCTAGAATTGGAGGAAAAACATCACATTTTGGGTGGCTAGAAGCAGATGCATAGTTTGGACACATGGTTTACTAAACTATGCAGCCAAACTATGTAGGGTGTCTAACTCATTAAATATATTATTGAAATTACAAGTTTACCCTTATGGGATTTATCCAAACTCACCCCTATCTTCCCATATTCTACCATTTCAGCCATGGAATTCACCCATGAACCTGAACCCCTCCTTGGAACTCCATTTTTAATGGGGATTTGGGGGAGGAAATTAACACCATCTCATGTAAGTGTTTCTATCTCATAGTTCCTTCCCTTTTAATGAAGTTTCTTCAAATTTCCATGAATTCTAAAATTACCAGAGTGTAGGGTTTCGATCCTAGGGTTTAACTTTGGGGTTTTTGGTCCAATATTTTGTTTTTTATCTAGATTTATCTTTCTTGATGTGCGAATATGGTGCGATTGAATTTTTCTTAAAAAGGATTCAAAGATTTAATAAATTTTGTTAGCTTCTTCATTATATATTAAATCCTTGTCATTAATCTTTCTGTGTTTATAACATTTTCATTTTTAACTCATTTTATTACTGGTACAAAAATAGTTTTTAGTGTTATTTCTAATGAAAATGAAGTTTACATGTCATTTTTATGTGAAATTGCGGGGTTTTCATATAAATATTTTATTATTTCATTTGGGGATTCCTAATAACAAATTGGTTGATTTTAATGAAATGTTTTATGGATGAAAATAATATTTTTTATGTTTATATACTTAGCTTGTTTTTTTTAAATTTGTTTTAACTGTGTTTGTGAAGCATATGACCTTTAAGTACCATGTATGTGTGAAAATGGAGGTTTTTACGAAGATATCACTTCTTGGATCATATGGGAAAACCCTATAACTGATTTTTTGGTTACATTGCAATGTGATTGGATTATATTTTTTGTGACATATAAGTGTGCACATGGTGTGAAAAGTGGAGATTTCATGGATCTTTGGGTGTAGAACAATGTGATATTTGAGAAGTTGTTTTAACGAAAATCATATTGTTTTGTTATATCTTTTAAGATGGATAATGTCTGTATATCTACTTTATTTTTTGTATGTTACCATTATTGGTGTTTTTATAAGAAAATTTATGTATTTTTCATGATGATATTGTTTTATCACAAAGGGGTAAGATCGGGTACCAAGGTGGCCGAATATGTACTAGTATGCTAGTGATCCGGATGGGTTTTTTCCCTGTTTCACTGACCAAAATGGATAACAAAAACTCTAAATAAAATATATGGATTATTTTTTGGTACCACTAGTTCATGGTAATGTTCCCTACTAGTGGCTCATTCATAGGAAAGGATTGTGACCTACATATTTTATACCAAGGTATGAGGTACATAGGGCATGAGACTATCTAGTGCCTAGGGGTGTTCTCAGTTTTTTTATCATTCAATTTTTCGTATATAACCATGTATTAGGGTGTTTTAGGCGTCACATTACATTATATAACATGTCTTATTCAAATGTGTTAACATTCTGAATGTTTTATTTTGAAATGTTTTTACAATTGAATGTTGCATTTCTTGGAATTTATCACTTCTTTTCCTTACATATTATCTTTGCGTGATTTTTTCCTTATATTGCATACTCATTGGTATATTTGAAGGTGGTATCGAATTGGTATTAGGTTAAAACCCTAATAAACCTCTTGTGTGTAATTATGAATTAGTATGTTTGACACAGATAAGGGAAAAGCCTCAGGTGAAGGCGGTTCAGGTTGTTTGTCCCCTTCTATGGTGTTGTGTTGTGGAGATAGATCAGGGGCGATGTCTGCATTGTCATGCACTGTATTTTTGGCTGATTTCCTATAGTTTTTATTTATTTTTGGACCTCTTGTACATTTTTTAAAACCATGTATTCAGTTATGTATTTTGTTTAATCCTCTTTTGGTGTGAATTTTTTAGATTCAGTTCATTAATCGATTTTGTTGTTTTATTCTTCCTTATTCAGGTAAATCATTCACAAAAAAAAATATAACACTCGGTCAATTTTTACATCATATTGGGATAGGTAATGACCTTCGTGCCCTATCATGATCCAGTTTTGGTTATGGTTTTGATGGTGACTAGATTCGTTTTTTGACAAAATGGTATCAGATGAGGTCCAGGTTAACTCTGTACGTCATGTTATTTGGGGAACAGTCAAGATAGAATGAAGAAAGGATTGTTAAGAATTTTTATAATGGTTATGGGTAGTTTTCTTGGTTATCACACCTCATGATGTAATTTGAGTATCCAAGGGAATTCAAGATTTATCTAAGTCCTTTGGTTTTCTTGGTTTTATGATGATTAGGGGAAATGAAAAGAGAGTTGTGTTAATGCTCTCGATGAGCTCACATGTCTTGGCATGCCATGTGGAGTTAGGTATATTTCCCTAGAACAAAATCTATGATGGTGAATTTATTGGTTTATGGGAAACAAGCATATATCCAAGCCACCCACCAAAACTAGTTTCCTCTCTCATTATCTTATCTCTCATTGTTTTGGAATCTTGGAATCATGGTTTTTAAAGATAAAAAAACATGAATTAAGGAGTGTAAATTTTTTAGAAGTGATTTTCTAGTAATTTAAAAATGGTTTATTTCTAATATTATAGAAATGAAAATTTATAATTATTTCAAAAGGGTAAATTATGTGTTTACACCTCTTTAAAAAGTATGAGTTATGTTAAATTGGGTTTTCAAATTTTGTTTCCAGTAGGATTTTCTAAAACATGGAAACGTGTTTTAAATTGAATTAAATGTTCTAGAATTTATTTTTTGGGTTTAAAATGGATTTTTATTTGGTAACTCCTGATAATTTGAAATGTTTTATAAAATTTTAGATCCATTTTTTTAAATGATAAGATTTGAGTTATTAATTAAATGGAGATTTATGAAATGATGTTTTTCATGAAATTGGATGTGATTTTAAATGGGTTGAAATGTTTTAAAATTTTCATGCAAGTCATGACGTTGAGTTTTTATTGAATTAAGGGTGCCTTTCAAAATTCTCTTGTAAAATTTAAATTGGGTTTTGATTTTATGGTTAGCGGTTTTTTGAAAGGGAATGTGTGGTTAAAAATGTTTTGATTTTGAAAAGAGGAAAGGTTTGGAATTGGTATTTGTTGTTATCAAGGGTGACCACATGCGTGGGTTTATATGGGAATATTAATGGTCAATGGCACAACTGGAAGAGTTTCAGGATGGATATGAGGTGGGTTCCTGGTGATGCATATAATCATGTGTGTGTGAGGCTCATGGGAAACCATGGGTAAATATGCAACCCACCTGCACTTTTTTTAACTGATTTTGAAAGAAATTTTATTGTTTTAATAATGATTGGTTAGGAGGTGTGGATTATGTTTTTCCAAGATTATTATGGTGGATTTTTTGAGTTCAAGAACCCCTCTTGTTTAAACGATATTTTGGGTTCGTGTTTCATCAATAAGATGGAATAAATCACTGGTTATTTGTCTCTTTTGAGAATCAATTTGGGATTCCAATGTTCTGTATCACCTCATGTGTTTGGTTCAGTATTAGGGTATTTTTTGACCAAATGACCATGTTTTTGGGTCCTTGTTTTTTCTTGTTGTATAGAGTACTCCCCCATAATGAGTTAATACAAGATTCATGTGTGGCCCATGGTGATTCAGAATTGGATGATCCTCCAGTTGATCAACATAAGGAATTTATTACTGAGATTTTGAGATTGAGTTTTCCCCTATTCATTTCCAGTTATGTGGATCCCCTTATAGAGGGATAGTGGTTGTGGGAGGTTGAAATAAACCATAGTTTTTTAAGTTTCCTGAGTTTTCAAAGGTGAATGAAGTTCAGTATTGTCTCTGTAAAATGATTTCTTAAAGGGCCTTTGGGTATTTCTTAAGATTCATTAATGATAGAGTTCATGTTAGGTCACTAGTGTGGAAAATATGGCTAAGAGTGGCTATTATGGCTGCTTACTAATATCGTGTGCTGTTTCGGACATAGAATAATTCCCCTCTCCTGGTGTTTTTTTATTTTCCTCAATGATGGTGTTTGGTGACACCTTAGAATGTCATGTGTTTGTTTTACTATAAGGGTAATGGTTTTTAAATTTTATGAGAGCCTCTATTTTGTTGTGTGCATGTATCCCTTCAGGTAATTACAAAAACCTATGTTTTAAGGGAAGGTGTTTCTATGTGTCCTCTGAGTCTGATGTTTCCCATCCGAAGAAACAAGAGTTGAACTGTTTGGATCCTCTAAGCCCTAGTTTTGGATAAATGATGGGTTGGGGTAAAGTGGGATTGACGTTTGCCCTGTCTCATTGAGACCATCTGAGATCACACTTTAATTATTTGTGGAATTAAAAGAAGATGTTTTGTTAAAGGGTTTTTAAAGCCTGACTGTGAGATAGGAGATTCTTCAATCATATGAGCACTGGCTATAGGTACCATAGTGAAACTGGCATATAGTCCGGGGAAATCCCAGAGTTGTTCAAACCTTTTTCCAATGTCCTATCCTCGGAATGAAAGATGGGAATTTTTTAAACCATAAGTGTCTTCGTCTTATTTTAGTTTTTCAGATTTGGTGGTACATGTGTTAGGACCTCATTTCCATGTTATTGCCTCAATTAATTTTATTCCATGGGGTTTCGTTTGAATTTTTAGGGGAAATGATGAAATTAGGACTAGGAATATTGAGGAGACTAGTTTGCACAAGTGTATTAGTCATCATACACCAACTTAGGAAACTGTGCGATAAGAGATAAAAGCTATCACACGGTCTCTGCACGATCGTGCACCTTGTCTCATGTAACTGTTTGAAGCTTCCCCTTTGGACATAATTATTTTCATAGTTAGCGCATTTTTTCATAAACCCTGGAGACTAACCATGGAGTCGTGACCACTCTTTTACCATTGGTCTCTTTTTAGATTTTCTTGTGTTGTTCAGTTAAGGGGGTTGGTTCTTACGTTGGGAAGATCCATCATGGTTCTCACATAAGTTCCCTTGAAAAAATTCTTATGTTAGTTTACCACTAATGCTGGAGATACCATTCAGGCTTCCCCCAATTGGTGTCTGTATTCTGTCTCAGAAATTAATTTTTCCCTTATGGTGGGAAGTCTATTTTGGTCACCCCCTATCAGTGAATTGGTTTTCTCCTTGGTGTTTTCTTGGTTGGAGGTAATTTTATTTGAGTATATCTAGCCACCAATTTGTTAAATGAGTAAAAGTGGGATTGGAGCCTGTCAAACAGTTTTTTATTTATGTTTGTGGTTGTGTTATTTGGGTTCATTGTTTATTTCAGGTTGATTGTTATAGCTTCTTCTGGTACTGTTTGAGGTGTTTCTTTTTGGGAAATATTTTGAATATGTTTTTTCATTTAAGGTATATAGGGTATGCTTTTGTTATTAGGAGTATTCTCTACCTTTATTTAAATAACTGGAGTTGTTTGGCCTTTCTTAGGTTGGTGAAAAATTGGCATGGGAATCCATATTGGTCTTTGGTTGGGTTTGGTTTTTTCATTTGGGGTTATTGTGGCTTCCTGGGGGTTAAAATATTTATTGTGGGGAGAATTACTACACTAAAATTTTCAATTCCCATCCTTTGATTCAAATCCAATTTTGGTTCATGGTTTTCTCTTAGTCTCCAAGTGATCACAGAATAGATTTGGTGTCTCAGGTGTTCTTGATCTGTTTAATTATTCATGGATGTATTGGATGCTATTTTTACTTTTCTTGAGGATGATGTGTTCTGTTAAAAAATTTGTCACACTCTTAGTGGCACCTCTTGTGTGTTATGTTGTTGGGATGGTTTATACCCTTGAGTTGGATGAGTCTAGGGGTAAAGTGGTGGTTTTCTTTGGGGTATTATTTCCCCTATAACTGGTATATATTTTCCCCTTGGTTTCACCCTTAGACCCCCATGAAATTGGAGGATACAAATCACATTTTGGGAGGCCAGAACATGCCACACGGTTTTGCCACACAGTTTACTAAACTATCCCTCCAAACAGTGCAGGGTGTCAATCTCATTAATACTTTTATTTAAATTTCAATTTTTCTCTCCCAATATTTATCCATACTTTTCCCTTTCATGCCTCATTCATTCATTTCAACTACTCTATCCTCCCAATCACCTCAAAACCTCCTTGGAACTCTATTTTGAAGGGGTTTGGTGGAGGAACATCACACAATCTAATGTAAGTATTTCTCCCACTTAGTTCCTCCACATTTTGTGAAGTTTCTTCCAATTTCCCTAAAGTTAAAATTGATCCTAGGGTAGGGTTTTGAACCTATGTTTCACTTTGGGTGTTCATTGGGTAATATACTGATTTTAGGCTCTATCTACCTTCTTGGATGTGCAGCAGTGGTGTGATTGAATTTTCAATCAAAGGATTCAATGTTTAAAAAGTTTTGGTTGGTAATTCCATGTGTATATAATACTTGGGACTTAGCTTACTATTTTTATATCATTTTAATGTTTATCTAATTTTATTATTGTTGATAAAGTTTGTTTTAGTTTTATTTGTATACAAAATTATGTTTAAGTGCCATTTTATGTGAAAATAAGGGTTTTTTCATAGAAATATTTTATTGGTTCATTTGGTGCTTCCCAATAACTACTTAGTGGATTTTGTTGAAATTTATTAGGGATAAAAATAATGTTTTAAATGTTTATCTCATTTGGTTTTTGCAGGAAAAATTTGTTTTATTCGTGTTTTTAAGCATATTATCTTTAAGTTGCATGTTTGTATGAAAATAGAGGTTTTACAAACATACCACATATTAGTTCATATGGGGTTGACTTATAAATGATTTGTTGGTTTAAATGAAAGTTATTGGGCTGACATTTTTTTGGGAGACATATAAGTCTGCACATGGTGTGAAATATTGATATATCGTGGAGTTTTCGATTTAAATAATGTGAGATTTCAGAAGTTTTTGTATTGAAAATAAAAATGTTTTGTTGTATGTTTTAAATTATATAAAGTGTGTATATATAATGTATTGTTTTTATGTGACAAGTAGTGGTGTTTTTATAATAAAAGGTATGTATGTAGAATTCTGAAATTCTTTGAGCATAAAGGGGGAAACCTGGGTACCTAGGTGGTCGGATGTGTACTAGTATGCTAGTGATCCGGATTAGTTTTTTCCATATTTCACTGAGAAAAACGGATAACGATAACACTGAATAAAATATATGGATGAGTTTTTGGGACCACTAGGTTATGGGCATGTTCTCTAATAGTGGATCGTTCACAGGAAAATATTGTGACATGGATATTTTATACTGTGGTATGAGGTATATAGGGCCCGAGACTATCAAGTCCCTAGGGGTGACCCCAGTCTTGGTGATCATTGGATTTGTGGTATTTAACCTTTTATTATGGTGTTATTGTATGTAAATTATAGCATATAACATGTCTTATTCAAATGTGTTAACATTCTTAATGTTTTATTTCGAATATTTTTTACAATTGAAAGTTTCATTTCTGGGTATTTATCCCTCCTTTTCCTTAGATTTTAAAACTGTGTACTTTTTCACCATGTATTCCATAATCATTAAAATATTTGGGTGGAATATAATTGTTCATAGGATCAAACACTAATTACACCCCTTGGGTGTAAGTAGACTTTATTATGTTTGACACAAGTTAGGGAAATGCCTCAGGTGAAGGGGGATCGGGTTGTTAGTCCCATCCTATGGTGCGGTGTTGTGGAGACGACTCAAGGGATGATGGCCCATGTGTCATGTGGAGTCCTTGTGGCTATTTTTAGGATATATTTATTTATGTTTGGAACTCTTTTAATTTATCTAAAACCATATATTAAGTTGTTGATTTTATATAAACATCGTTTGGTATTAATTTTTCAGATTTGGATTATCAATCCATTTTGGTGTTTTATACTTCCATATCTAGGTAAATCATTCCCAAACCCTAATATATTATACTTGGGAACTTGTTAAAGCCTTTTGGGGTTGGTAACACCCTTATGGAATTTTCATGGGCTAGGTTATGTACCCATTTTTTACGGGTGAAAATATTATCTTCATGATAGTTGAAATGATAATTTTTTAAAGAATTATTTAGTTTAAATGGTTTAAGAATTAGTAGATTATTAATTAATTAACATTTTTAAATAAAATAAAATTTCTATTATTTTTTATATATTTATGATGTCTTGATGTTATTTTAAACCCTCCCAGATTTATGGTTTCATGGTCACTAACATTTTCATGACTGTGTTCAATATCTCTCTCTATTAGTCCATATATGTTAGGTTTCTCTTCCAAGTCTATATTTTATCTTCTCATAGATGATCTCCATTATTTAAGATCCCAATTTTGTGTTATTTAAAATAAAAATTATGTTTTAAATATACCTTATTTAATTGATCATTTGTTATACAATAGTATAATTTGGGTTTTCATAAAATTTATTTAAAAATTTAATCTTATATAAACCTAATTAATATTTATGATAGAAAATTTTATTTATGGTTGAATGAATTTAACAAACATAAATTTGATGATATATTATCGATTTTTATATCTTGTATAGAATGAAATTATAGAATACATGTCTTAAAATGAACTATAATATATTGTATAATAAGTTAGTAGCAGAAAAATGGTTTGAGTGAATTAGAATTTTTTTTAAGATTCTTTCATAATGGTTCTAGATAAATAATTTATATTGATAAATAAGTACTAATTATTTAGTATGCTCTCTTTATCTATCAAATATACATTTTCCCTAAAAAAATATTCTTATTAAATATTAGAAATAAATAATATAATAATTTTTTCCCACTTTTATTGAAGAAATTTGAAAAAATGAACATTATATTTTGAACCTTGTTACCAAGAATAACTTTTGGAGACATTTTTATAGTTTTATAATAAGATTGGTTTATAAGTGTACAATGAAAATACATATTTTTCAAATACCATCATCTATTTTCATTATATTATATAATTTAAAACTCACATTATATTTTGGATATGGTTATAAATTTGAATATGATCAATTTTATTTAAGAATGTCTAATTAATTCCATTTGAATCAAGAATATGCTAGATTTTCATATAATATAATTTTTTTCCATAAAAACATATTTTTCTCATAAATGGACCATCAATGAGTTTTAAAAATATATATTAAATTTTATTTCAACATATTTCTTGATTATAATCATTAAAAATGTATTACATATTTTTATTTGGGAGGTTAATTGTTTTAAAAAAAATTAATTTTTTCTATTAAGAATAGTATTATTTGTAATTATTTGCCACCATGGTAAGGGTAAAATTTGTAAAACAAAGTTAAAATATGATATAAAGATTCAAAATCAACCTAAAAATTGTACATTATTTAAGTAAATTGTAATAAATACAACCATTTATATAAAAAATTAGAAATATATGTCATTATTCACTAGAAATTAAATTTATTTAAATTTATGAAATCAAAATTCAAATATTTTACTCAATGAAATTCATTATCTCTACATATATTACATAAGGATAAAAAGATGAATAATTTTTTATAATTTTTTAAATAAAATATGAATTAATTTCTTATCATGTAATTTATATATATTTTTTATTTATTTAATTATATCTTTAAATTCATACACTATGATGACACAATTATTATTCAATTAAAAGAAAAATGAAATAAATTAATTTAAAAATATTTAAAATTTTAAAATTAATGAGAATTTTAATTACTCCATAATTTTATAAATGAATATAATATGGATGTTTGAAATTCTAATATTAAAATGAAATTACTCAATTCATGTGTATAATTTAATATTAAATTAAGAGTGTTATAAATGAAAATACTATTATTTATTTTAAAAAATTATTTTATTAAAATATGTAAATGTCAAAAAAATATTTTATGTGGAAAAATAAAAAGGTAAATACTAAATAACAATCACCCACTTTCCACTTATGTAATAATTTTTTACTTATAAATTTTATTATAACCCATTATGATTGTCAAAATTATTACCGCATTTAAGGATAAAATAATTCAGTTATGCGTTGACCAAAAAGTAGTAGTGTAATCTGATATGAAAAATTGTCCCTATTTTATTGGATAATAATATTTACAATATATCCTCTTTTGAATTAAATATAATTCCATTATGATTTATATTTCTTAAATATTAATTAATTATATATTAATCATTTTCAAAATTGCATTTGTGACCTTTCCCAATCTTATAAAAAATCATTTTATCACTTTTATTTAAACCACTTTAAGATATATATATCACAGAAATCCTACCCAATTATCATAAAACATAGATATCCACATTTTATAAGTTTCATTTTTTCAAAAATACTAATAAATGGGTTCATAATAATGGATCTAAAGAGGTCATACCAAAGAATATGTTACAATCATACTCAAATGTTTTCATTTTATTTCTTCATTGACATCTTATAGATCTCTTATATTTATTACAAAATATTAAATTTAGTAAAATATATATATATATATGTACTAAATTTTTATTATGATTTTTGAAATAGAAATATCTACTTTAATTCTATCTATTTTGAACAGAAAGAATCACTTGTTTGTACTTGTGGACTTCCGCCTCCAGGTATAGATATAATTAATTTTCCAAAAAATACTTATGTATTTTTTGTTATGGTGGGATTACTATTTATATATTATATTTATAATATAAGTATACATTTGTATATATAATAAATTATCCAATATCAAACCTTCCTATCTGTTGTAAAATGATAACATCACTCATTCAAACATGTATACTACCACCTCCATGAAGCAATGTGGTCCGTTTTTTATAAAACATTACATAAATTTAATTCATAAAATATTTAATTAACATATTAGATAAATTATTCGTTTTTTGATGAAAATTATTTACTTAAATTTATTTTATCTCATCTTTTAATATGTGAAAACAACCCTCTCGCGTATGCATGGTGTATATCCTCTATGAATGATGCTATTCATTTTTATATCAAAAAAATTAATGGATTAATATAAATTTTAATATATTGAATATATATTATATTTATATCATAATTAACATTTTTTTATTAGGGATCTATTATCCATGTACATGTATAAGAACAACCGAACTCTTACTCTCATGAAAAATGAAACACTTAACACCACTAAATGAATATTTTAATAGTGAATTATTAATAAATAGGTACTAGAATGTAATAATGGGATCTTATGCGATGTTATAAGTATTTATGTGTTATTGGTATGGATGTATAATAATTTAAAATTAGCTATATATGAGGTTAAAATAATATACGATGTAAGTCAATCATTAGTAATGTAAATCATTTTTACATCTCATTTTTTTTACGAATGTATATGTTTGAAATTTATTTATAGAAAAATATGTGATACCTATTTTATAAATCTATTCAACATTCATATCCTATATTTATTCATGTAGTTATATGGTAACACTACCATTATCATTTCTCTGATACTTAATAATATTGATAAATTTTTTAATAAAAACACTCTTCAAATATTCTTTTGTTGAGAATATTTTTCTTCCATGTCTATTATTTATAAATATTTTACCATGACTTGTTATTAATATTACCATGTGATTATTTAACGTCATTTATATGGTGGGTTTGATTTTCTGAAATAAAATTTAAAATGAATCTTCTTATCTTTTTCTGAATGAGGTACTTTTGATTTATTTACAAAATGTAAAAGTAATCATTTTACTAGTGTGCATTACATGAATTAAATTTATAGTACTCTTAAATAGAAAATTATTTGATGATTATTTTATTATTTTCTAATGTCATTTTTAATGATAACTTTTTCATTACATTATTAAAAGATTTATATATTTAAATTAGAGATTTAAATATGAAATGGATATATTACTCATGAAGCACTACTACTAAATAGTCTACTAAGAGAACTAAAAAAAGCCTTTATTAGCACTATAGAAGTGCTAAATACTAGAGAAATATAAAAATACACAGGGTTTTATCAATTCAAAAAAATTGATAAAGAGGAATCTTCTAGTGTGTTGTAATAAGAGATTGAAACACCAGAATAGGGTTCCTCAAAAACAAAAAACAGTATAAAAACCACAAAAATCATAAAAATCAAGTACGAATACAAAACATAATTAAATAAATTTCAAAAAAAAATTAAAGAAAAAAACAATATTTTATAGACATTTCAATTATTTTTTTTATAAAATAACATTAGTAAAAATTATTACATACTCTCAAAAATAGAATTAATCATTTTTCTTTTGATCCTAAAACCCGCTTGAGAAAAATAGAACCTATATAAGAAAAAAATTATTTTATTAATAATATAATGAAATAAATTAATATATTGTGATAACATTAGACTAAAATTTGAGTCAAAATAGGAACTCTATGTATCAGATTGAGTTGTGGTTGACTCTAGAATTACACACACTTTCTTATTTGCCTTCATGAAATAAATCATTGAAAATTTACTAAATAAGTATAGGCTAAAAATTATAAGTAAATTAATTAATTAATATAAATTAGAATTATAAGAAAACAATCTTGGCACATTTTCTTCTTTTTGAAGATTTGATACGTGTTTTAAAATAAAAAGATACATATTTTGAAAAGTTTCACATGGATTAATTATGGTCACATTGGTCCTTATATTTCAGTTCAAATTATTCTTACACATCTCGAAGGACTTATGGATATTTTTTCTTATGAATCAATACAATTTGAATGATTTAGCTCGATTTTGAGTTCAAAGATTCTATTTTTCAATAAAATGTCATTTTAAACTAGGAACATTCACATTGAATCATAACTGTCACATACTATATGAATTATACCTGTTGCAAATTTCCAAATGTATAAATTTACTTATAAATCAGTTCTCAAAACTAAAAACACAATCCATGCTTGTTTCTTCATTTTTTTAGTGAGTGACACTTTTTGACCAAAACTATCGATTTAAAACTTATAACAGACACATTCAGTCTACTGGAAACATTTTTTATCACACTTAAGAGATGGTTATATTAATATGTCATAAATGAATTATGGATTTTTTTTTCTAATTAATCAACATAATAAAAATGTGTTTCCCTAGTTTTGGGTAGGTCAGTTGTCATTTTTACTAAAAGTGATGTCATTTATAAATACAAAGATTCACATTGTGTCATACCAATAGCACTATGAGTCACATTTAGGTGTAGTAATTATTATATCCCCTAAATGGAATATGGATAATTTTCAAGATGTATCAAAAAAATTTAAATGCATTAAATTAATTCTAAGTATGTCACTTGTACTTTTTACGAAAATGTAATTTTAAACATGAAACAATCACTTTGACTCATACCAATTACAACATCTATATATTTGACATGAGACAAAAAACAAAAATTAAAAAATTCCAAATGAATAAAATTTCTAAATTATGATGAAAATTAGAGAATATTTTTTCATTTTTCTATAAGTGAAAATTTTAAACAAAACTATCGATATTAAACTAATAATGGACACATTGAGTCATATTAGGAACATCATGTGTCCGATTTATATTACTGGTTCCTACAAATCAAAAATTACTTACAGATAATTTCCCTAAATAATTAAAACATCATGAATTTTTTAACTATTATAATTATGTCAGTTTTTATTTTTACTAAAATTGATGTCAATATAAAATAAAAAGACACACATGGAGTCACTTCAATAATAGAGTGTGTTATAATGAGGTGAAGATAATTCATACATGTCCCAAATGAATTATCGACCATTTTCATAATGTTTTAAAACTATCTTAATGTGATTGTGTTTTTTTGAGTACACCACTTTTATTTTGTACTAAAATGTATTTTCGTACTTTAAACATACGCTTTGGCTCATACTGATCACATCATGTTTCTGTTTTACATGAGGCCAATTCCTACACATCAAAAATGATTTAGGAAAAAAATTCCTAAATTATAAAAAAACATTATCTTGTTTTCTTGGGTTTTAGTTAGTTAAATTTTTTGAACGAAACTGGGGTTTTTAAATTGATAAAACACACATTGATTCATACCAGTCACATTATGTATCATATTAAGGCAAGGATGATTCCATCATTTCGAAAATTAAATTTGGATAATTTTCCAAAAGATTAAACTAATATGAATATGTTTTCTCAGTGGTGAGTAGTTCAGTTGTACTTTTTACTAAAATTTATGTCAATTTTTAAAACAAAAGTCATAGAGGGAGTTATACCTGTCCCACGCTGCCTCAGATTTTGATGAGGGTAATTCAAATATTAAAAAATGACTTATGTATTTTTTTTAAATTATAAAAACAATATGAATTTTTTTTCTTGTTTTTAAGTATTTCAGTCTTCCTTTTAATAATATTTATGTCAATTTTAAATTAAAAAGATGCAATTGGATTCATTTCAATCTCATAATGTGTCATATTGAGGTGAAGTTAATTCATATACACCCCAAATAAATTATTTATAATTTTCATAATATTTTAAAACATTATGTATGTGTTTTCTTGTTTTAATGTTGGTTAAAAAAATTTACTATAATTTCATCTCAAACATGAACACAGACACCTTGAATCAGACCAATCACAATTATATAATTTTTAAATGAGACTGATTCATAAATGTCACCAATTACATAAGAATAAATTTCATAAATTATCAAGAAAAAGTGAGATTGTTTTTTTATATTTTAGTGAGTGACATATTTTTATTGAAAATATCAATATTAAAATGATAACAGATACATTGAGTCATTCTGGTAACATCATTGATAAAATTGAGGTTCAACTAATTCCCACACATAAAAAATGACTTATGTATGATTTCACTAAAGTATAAATACAATTTAAATTCATTTTATTTCTTTTGAGTATGACTTTTTTTCATTTACACTAAAATAGATATCATTTTTAAATAAAAATATGTACTTGGAGTAATAACAGTCACATCATGTGTTAGATTGAGGTGCAGGTGATTCATAAGTTACTAAAATGGATTATTTATTATTTTCCTAAATATTCAAAACAGTGTAAATGTGTTTGCTTGGTTTGGAGTATGTTAGTTGTTTTTTATCTAAAATATCATTTCAAATTGGAAAGACGAACAATTACCCATACCAACCACATCATGTTTCAGTTTAATGTGTGACTAATTCCAACCCATCAAAAATTACATATGAATTGATTTTATAAATTATCAAGAATATCCTAGATTGTCTAATTTGATTTCAGTGACTGATATTTTTTGAACTAAACTATCAAATTTGTACTGATAATAAACACATTAAGTCATAGAGGTCATATTGTTCATCAAATAAAGGTGAGACTAATTCCTACAATTACCATATTATATATAGACTGTTTCCCCATAATTTTGAAAATAATTAGAATTTTTTTCTGTATTTTGATTTTTTAGATGTCCTCTTTATTAAATTATTATAAATTTTAAATAAAAAAGAAACACATGGAGTCATATCGGTCACACCACATGTATTATTGATGTGTTGTTGATTCCTACACATACCAATGTCTCAATAAAATAGTAACATCCAATTGTAACCATGCATACATTGTATTTCTATGTATATCTTCCAACAATTTGTATTTAATTGGTATTTATGGTGAAAACCATTGTCATTATTGAATATTTTAAGAGAAGAGGAAGGTCATGTGCCCATTATATCATGATAAGCCACCAAAATGGGCACATGAGCTTCCTCTTCTCTTCTAGATTGCAATAATGAGAATTTTTTTTACTGAAAAACATCACATCAATCTTCAATGTTATAAGCACAATAATGAATAGAAATGAAAATGGAAAATTTGGTACATTAATAGAAAGAATCATTTGATATATTTTGTGTCTTATTTAATATAGTTGAAATAAAAATATTAATTCATGAAATATATGTGAAAAAATAAATAAGTATTAGATAAAAATGATGTGAAAATTAACATAAAAATATTGGATAAAATGATGAAATATTTAATTAAATAAGTAGTATGAATTCACATTTTCTTAATGGTTATACGCATTCTTGAGACATTTCCTTTTTATCATTATATCAATTCCTAACATGATGTCCAACCCCTCATGAGTATGATCACCATAAAAAACACCCATATTTGAACAAAATAATCCACTTATACATGAAAGAAATTATTATATCAGTATTACTAAAAAAATTTCAAATTAAAAATAAATATGAAATAATATATTAATTCTATGGATAATTATTTTACTATGAAATCATGTTTTACCACAAGGATATGTAGATGGTAAATCAAGAGTGATGATTAAAAATGAAAATAGTTGTCACCTAACAATCAATCAATGAGTGATGAGGATAAAGAGAAATATGATACATTGGATTGTAGATTTTTATCAACTGAAGGAAAGTATAGATTTCTTATTGGGTTCATTAAATATTAATTATTATAATAATTAAATAAATACACATAAGATATTCATTATAAATGGTGATTGGTATTAATAATTTTAATCTGGGAAACTCAACATTTGATTGTTTCAATAAATTTTAGTATTCATTGAAGAAAAATGTTAATTGAATTTAAGAAATTAATTAGCCCATTATTTTCGGTGTTATACTCTAAATTCATTAAAAATTGAAAGTTGTAGACAATTTTCATCCTCATCAGCTCATACTCTGAATATTAATAATTTAAATTTTTTGTAACCATCCTCCATATAATGTGGAGAAGTTCTAATGTTGCCTGAAATACTAAAAGAATTATCCATGTATATGATGACCACTACTCAGAGTAGTATAAGATACATAAATAAGAATGGGGTTGATTTCCATGAAACAAATTGGAATAATAAATTTTTGGGAGATGAAACTAATGATGATGATAGTTTTACTCTATTGTGTTCTCTAAAAGGGGCAATTCGACACATTTTTGAGAATTACATGGATGGTAATCAGTGATTTCAAATGGTGTAACCAAATGGAAATGTTAAATACTAATATGGTTTTAGATGGATTAATGTAAAACATTCATAGTGTTTATTTAATGTGTAACGAAATAAATTAAGTGATTTTTAAGATGTATTAATTAGTGGGTTATGATTACAAAAATGGATGTATTTTTATTAATTGTAAGAAATACAAGAATGTCCGAAATAAATGAATAAAATTTCATTAATGATCTGATAATTCTAGTGAAAACATGAAGGAGTAATACTCAAAAAACAACCTCATTTATTTCCCAGGTAGAGCCTAAATAATTTAGCAAGACTAATGAGGATGATAATTGGATTAAAATTATACTTTAAGAGGTTGATATGAATTATATAATTATGGAATGGGAAATTTTTCCATGGTTGGAAGTCATAAATGTTATGATAACCAAGTGTGTGTTTAGTAATAAAATAATTGACTATTGAAAAGTGGATTAAAATAATTAATAGATAGTTTATTAGGGGAATTCCAAGATCAAAATAATTTATATTTATGATAAATTATCTCCCATATCCCAGTTGGAGTATATTTGAACTTTTTTGGTTATTTAAATAAAAATGTAGTTAAAATATTCTAAATGGATATCCAATCTATGTTCCTAAATGGAGTTATTAAGGGGGATTATTCATTGGGAACCAGATGGGTTTATAATTGACAAAAACGAGAGAAATGGTTGTTAGTTAAGTAATTCATCGTATAAGATAAATATTTCATTGAGGAATTATTATTTATGTTTGGATAAATACTTGAGAAATCCTAGTTTTTAGTGAGGTTTATTTGATCACACCATCTATATTGATAATTAGAATGATCCAAGGGTTTTGGTACTCATATATATTGAATTCATAATATTTGTGATTTGGGTAGAGCAAAATGATAATTTTTTGTGGATCATATGATGTAAGAAATTAATATTTCAATGATTGGTGAAACATTTTCTTATGTCTATATCTGAACAATGAAATCATAGAACATTAATTTTTCAAAAAAAATATAATAATAAGGATTCCAAGTGATTTGAAATGAACATTCCAGCAATGACAACATCGACTGGTATATAGATAAATTTTTTAAAAATTAAAGTTTCAAAGAGGAGGGTGTCCTAGATTATAGGTATTAGGAACCTATTATACTTCACAATAACATGTTCCAACATTGGTTCTAACATATTTCAAGTCACATATTAAAAATGTTCCCTAAAAGATAACCACATGCTATCCGAGAAGATGATATTTCAATATATCTAAAAACAATGAATTGTTTTTTGTTTTATAATTGGATAATGTAACTAGACATGTTGGGATACAGGGATGTGGCATGGGATGTTTGAGAGGATAACTGAGGAAAATTATAGATATAAAAAAACCAGGATTTCGTTTGAGCCTTTATTCACTTGATCCGTGAATATGAGGAATTGAAAAGCTAGATAAGTGATTCTTGACTATATTAGAGCATAGATTTGACAATGAGGAGTGCCAACAATATCTTTCTTCTATGGAGATCTTCGAATATCGTGAATGTGTTCTCGATGGTTTGGGTTATCAAAATAGATCGTGAACCTTTTATTAGTGCTTCCAAAAAAACATTGATAATGATACCATTTATCAGTGTTATGTTATTATGCGCTGATAAAATGAATTTTTATCAGCACTTAATTAGCATTACAAATACATATAAAACATTTCTAAAAAATTAATTTCTTTTAAAAATTATAATTATTAGATATATTTATAATACTATTTTTAAAATAATTATTTTATAAATCATGGTTCTTATAATTATATATATATATAATTATATAAATTTTTTCCCTAAAAATAATATATATATCATTATATACAAATAATTTTATATATAGTAATTATATTCATTACTTAACTAAATTTATTATAATTTCAAAATTATTTATTTATAATTATATAATTCTTTAACACAATTTTTTAATTCATTTAAAATTATAAATGTATAAAAATAGTTAATATACATTTAAAAATATATTTTTACTGATTTATTTATAACATTATTAATGGATGTATAATATTAAGTGCATGCATGTTAAAAATGAATAAAATGGATTAATCAAAAATTAGTAAAATATTGGAAATTTGGATAAGATTTATTAATATAAATATTTATAAACTTATATATATATTGAAATATAGATGAATAAAAATTAAAATTTTAAAAAATAGTAAATTTAAATTTAAATAAATTATATAAATTAATTAAATTCCCAACAAAATATTATAGTCAGTGTTTATATATTTAAAAATGAATTCATTATGTGTATGTGAAATCAACATAATGTGATTGATTTAGGTGAAATTGAAAAACAAAATTATATTCATTTATGTCCATTACTCGATGCAGTTAGTCAACATTTTTTATTACCATTAATTCTTAATTATAAACCATTGTTCGCTGAATATATTACTATTTAATATAAATAATAATTAATATTTTTTATTATATATATCATTTTTATATATATTCATATATATATCTATATATATAATATATACTATTTATTAACATTATCAATTGTTATTTAATTAATAAAATATTTAATATTTTTCTAAATTTACTAATTTTTAATTTTTTTTTTGTTTTTTTACATATATATATATATTTAATATATAAAATTTATAATTTATATTTCATATAATAATTTTATTACCATTTATGAAAAATAATTAATTAATATTTTTTAAAATATTATATTAATAAAAGAATTTTTTTTATTTAGTAATTTCATTTTATTTGTTATTTTATAAGTTCTAAAAAATGTTGATAAGGGATACCATTATGGGTGCTAAAAATTAAGCTATCGCAAAGGGTGTCCTTAATTATAATAAAACATATAGCGTTGATAAAGGAAAATCTTTATAAATGCTGAAAAATGTGTAGATAAAGGTTTCCTTTTATTAACGCCAAATAAAATGTATTTCTAAAGGGTTCCTTTTATCAAATATAGAAAAAAACACTGATAAATGGTACCCTTTATCAGTTCTGATAAAGGGTGACTTTATCAAAGCTTTTTCTAGCACTGTTAAAGGCTAGTATTGATGAATTGAAATTTCCCAATGATCATTGAGATATATTTTACTATAATAACAATACAATATTATGATACTGGTGAAATGATCTAGTGATTCCATTATCAACATTGATCTGTATATTTTAAAATAATAAAATTTTGATATTTCAAATCATTGAACCAGTTATGATAATTGTTGACTTATAAGGAATTTTAATAAAGAATTGTATTGGTCATTAAAAATATAATGAATTCATATGACAAGTATGTAATAGGTCAGAACTAGTTATATATTTATATTTTATTCAACTATTGGTCTCCTGAAGAAAATCATGTTGTATAAGTGGAATATTTAATATAATTTCCTAATAGTTTTTTTGTGCATTTATTTCAATACAAATAAAATATATGTGTTGAGAGGACATAATTATAATATTGTGTCTTGGTTGAGTGGCATTGATGATAATATTTAATATTATCTTGTTTGAGAGGCCTTGATCTTTAATGTCAATAATTATTCAATTTCGCAATTAATAATTTTTTTAATTAACCATTTTTTTATATCCTGATATTTTCGAGGGATTCTCATTGTTCTCAAGCTATTTTTTAGTGTAATGTGTTTTGAATATCCATATTATAATGATAATAATTCCTTATTTCATCTGGTTAGCTTCTGTTATACATAACCATTACTAAACTTTTGATCTCACCCATTGTTTATTTCCCATTTCCTAGGATATGAATAAGGATATTAGGAATGATATTAAGTATTGAAGAATAATTCTATTTTTGTTCTTATTTATAATGTAACATGTGAATCATGTCTGTATCTAGGTTACCAATAATGTAATGACTAATTCTGTGCTACTAATTTTTCATTCCATATAATTATATGGGGTAAATATTCGTGTAAATAAACATTGAAAAGAAATTGAAGACTCTAAAATGACATAATTAGGATTGGTCTATAAAGGAGGGAAAGGTAGTGACCTTTAGAAGTCATTGTGTAATTCCCTAAACCATTGTAAATGTTGTAATAAATGGTGATCAGTTTCATTAACAAAATAATTCATTAGTATGCCTTAAAAAGGTTTGACATCATCTGAATATTATATCAATCAATACCATATGTCTAATGTGTTTTTAAACATTAGAAATGATTATTTTATCCTCCATGGATATAGCCTAGTTTAGTAAACAATATAAAATGTATTTGTCCATATATAGTTTATATTCTATATCTGTGAATTATTTTTTATGTGTATACATTCTATAATGATATATATATATATATATATATAATTATCTTCCTTATAATAAAATAATTATATTTGAAAAATAAATTTCAAAATAAAAAAGTGATCACAAATTTTAACAACCTGATTCACACCACTTTAAGGAGGCGTGTTTTACAAAACATCATCTTAGGGTATGGGATGATGATATATTAGATATTATCTTTTCATGTTGATGTGGTGGTTTTAAATTATTATTTTTTCATTAACTTTAATTAATATTGTGAAAATATTTTATGAATTACTCAATCATATGTTTCAACTTACTCTTGGAATAATTATGGTTGTTTTTATTGATGATATCATATCATAAACATGATATTCTAAGGTTTTTAATGGAGATTTTTAAATTTTCAATGATTCATTAAAAACTTATAATTTTTTGATGTTATTATAATGTATTGTAAATAATATGAAGAAAATAAAATTAGTGTATTTTGGGTGATAATTTGTGACTTTTATGGAACTCTGTAAGGAAAAAATTATGATTAAATATAGAGTAAAAATGTCACAATAGTACAAAGAATATATTTTCTTTATAGGACCATATCCATAGTAATAAGTGTTTATAATAGTAGAAAACAATATTTTACTTTGATATAGTGTATACGCTTTGAAAATGGTATGTTTTCATAGTTGAATTGAGAAAAATGTTTTAGTATTATGATGTTAATAAACATAATTTTAAATATCACCTCATGATTCTCATCCTAATATATCATATAGCCATGTTAAAAAATAATTAAAATATGGGATTAATAACAATGGTGATTATTTTATCCCTGATATAGTTGTAAAAATATATTAAGAGTTTAGATGTGGAGTTGAATTTTTTTAAAGAAAAATATATGGTAGGGTGAACATAAACAGGAACACCCTTAGTAAAAATTCACTCATTTATATGTGTGGAATTATTATGGACCCATCATATATAGGTTATGATGTGTTGTAATAATTTCATACATATAAATGTTTATATCATCTCGTTTTGACCATGATTATACAAACTGTTCAGTGATATATTTTCTTCAATTAGATAAATATGGATATTGATATCGTTGTCATGAGATTCCTTTAATGTATTAATCTAATGAATGAGCATTTCATTCCAATAATAAAATTTAATTTTATCACCTTATATAATGGATGAATAATGTGGTGATGATATATTTCATGATAGGTATTTTCTGATCATAGATAGGGAGAAATTAAGTGTGCATAGAAGTTGATACATTAATTAATGTTTCTCATTTCATATAGATTGTGCATACACATGTAAATGATTATTAATAAATAATATTATATATTTTTAGAATACACAGGGTTTTTAGGAGTATCTTTTCTAAAATTAATATGAAATTATAATTTCTATTCTAATTGGATTTGTAGTTGAATTGGCCTCCTAATGTAAAGATAATTAAATTTTTTTATCTATACTATTTCATGATTTATGAGTGCAATGTTACTACTCCTTCATGAACATTTTTTTCCAATAAGTTTTATTTTACTATTATATAATATTATCCCATTAATAAAAAATAATCATCATATAAAAATTAGAAGAACAAATGAATTTAAATTATAAATTTTGGTTTTATATATTGGTGATAGTGGAGATTTTTATTTTGGTTTATGTGGATTGTCATTATACATTATTTTGTCAATTTAATTATAGGGGAAATTTTTTGTTTTTATCTAATAATTTTTTTTGGAATATACAATTAATAAATTCTATGTGGATATGTGAGTAGGACCACTATAGTATTGTGAATATAAATATGTCTCATTCTTGATTCACTATGATTTTTATATATAAGCTTGAGAAATCTAAAAAAATTACATCTCTATTTATAAGGCCATAAGAAATTGTTTTGATTGTGTGTTTGTATAAACTGAATTTTCAAAATATTTTTAGTGAAATGTATGGTAACTTTTTATTTCTAAATTGACAAAACAAGAATCAAGTATATCTCAAATGTTTTATGAATTAATATAGAATTATATGTGGATGAATCAAATTCTGATCATTTTATTCAAAATAATTCTCATAGTAATAATATTTTATAGGGAAATATCATTACATCTTTGAGAGTATATCACATCATAGGTATACTCAGGAAATATAATGTAAATGTGAATCATATTTGAGGAATATATTGAATATTTTATTCATTGGAGGAACTAAATTGTGCTTCATAGGTATAATAATCCATATCACGTTGACATCCTAACAAAAATAGGTGTTCAAGTGTTGTTTTTTATAATATTCTTAATTCAGTTAACATTTTGGAATTTTAGGATAAAAAGAGTAGTTTGGAAGGTATAATATAGGATTATTTATATTAAATAATTAGATATCATGTTTTATGCATTAATGGTATGTCAAGTACTCGTTGGTTAACATAGTATAGTACTTTACATGATTAACCACCAATAACATGTTGTTTCATTTAACATACTTGTTTGATTGCACTAACTAATATTCACCAGGTGAAATTAAATCTATATTCAAGTATCATTATTTTATCTAAATATTTTCCAAATCAATTTTTATGGACTATATCATAGATCAAAATATCTAAATTCATTATATTTAATTATCCCATTAATTGTATTTATTTTTACTAAAATATTTATTTTTCTTTTAAATTATGCATAAGTTAGTCAGTATATAAAAATTCGATGAGGTTCATTTAATAAATTTGACGTTACATTTTCATTTTTTAATTCTTATTAATTTTTTTGTTCTAGTATTTTATTCATTTATTTTTAATGGTTATGGAAAAATTTATCCTTCATTAATTAGGTCGAAACATGATAAGTCATTACATAGGATGACTTGATTTAATCTATTATTTTTACTAACTTTAAAAATGCATATATGGATAATGTTAAGTTTTAATTTAATTGAATGGTGTTTGTAGGTATTTAAATTATAATCTCATTAAAATATTAAATGATATTATGATTTTATTTTATTTTATTTATCATTTAAAAAATTTTCATATATAATATTTTATGACTACTTCACAACATCATTAGTATTATATATAAAATATTGAGTTAAATATTTGATTATTTAACTTTATTACATTGAGGATATTCATTACTGAATTATATTTTATTCTAGTTTTAATTTATTGAATATAATTTTTTTTGAATGGATGATAATGAACCATTATTTATTTATAATGGTGTGCTGTTATTATTATGGAATTAATTATTCATGTAAATAGGAATTTAACTAAAAGATTCAGCTTTTGTGTCCACAAAATTTATTTTGAGATTTTTTTTTATGTTTTTAGGTAATTTAATGACTTTAATGTGGACATAGTTTTTTGGTTAATAATTTAGGGAACCTAATGGTTTGATATAAACATGTTTTTGTTTTTAAAAGTTTTGGATAATAAAGGGCGGTGATCTTGGGTTTTTGAAGCAACATTGGATGATTCATAAATGGGTAAATTGTATTGATGTGATTTTGTAATTTTTTATTATCAATTATCTAGTGTACATAAAAATTATATTAAATTTTTATAATATTGATTTATTTTATATGATGTTTTCTAATACCATGTGTTTGGTTGGGTTATAAATATATCATTGTGTTTAGCTTTCATATTATTAGACTATGTGTTTAGCTAATCCTTGTATAGATAAATTACATGATCATGAAATTTTTTTGAAAATATTATTTTTTTATGTGTGGGCATGATTGTCCTATGCATTTAGATAATAATAATTTTATACTAAGAAATTTTTATTCTATTTTTTTGGTAAAGACATGGTTTATTCCAAAAAAGATTTCATACTTGTATTAGGATAATCCATATATTTTAAAATTATATAATAAATGGTTATTTGTTTTTTTGTTATACTTGTTAAGTTATAACATAAAAATTATAATAAAAACTATATATTTGATCTTGATATTGATTTTTGAATGTTTTTTCTATGAATTGGTTGATTTAATACATTGTATTTTCTCTATAATATGTTTATTTAATTTTTTCACTGTCAAGAAGGATTTTTAGAAACATTATAAAATTTCATGTTCATCGATTTTATAAATTTAATTCATGAAACTTGTTTTAAAAATTGAAAAATGAACATGTTAAAATAAATGTGATTTTAGGGTCCCCTAGTAACATGCTATTGAAATATATTTATCACACTATATTTTTTTCACATCAAATGAACATTGTATCATTTTCTACATTTATATAATAAATCGAATGCACTTGTTATATATTCGAAATGAAGATCAGGATTCAAACTGATGATTTCATGAGTTTTTTTTATTTATGGAAACATTAGACCATTTTTTATCAATATTTTAGATGTATTATATAAAAATACACATATTTCATGAATGTTTTACACTTCATTTATATATATAAATATATTTTCTTATTTCCTTTATATTGGGTATGGTCAAATCATTTCTTTTGGTGTCCTTTTTTATGGATGAGTATTGTCGACCATGGAATTGGGAGGATACCTACAGTGGTGAAATTAGGGATTTATTGTAATCTTTAACATAGAATTTTTGCTTTTTCATATTTTTGGTTAGTTAGATGTTTTCAAATCAGATTACAGATTTTGTATAGGTTTCTAGACATATCTCAGGTAAAGATTACACAATATGAAAATGGTACAAATCATGTAAGATTTTCACGTCATTTAATGTGAAAAATAAATTTTAAATTAAAAAGAATCATATTTTTCAGAATAACATAAAATGTGAGAAACTCACAAAGATTAAGGTATTACACACCATTTAATTCACTGATATGAGGTTTTTAAGTTGTCGGGTGGGTTACTGAGGCTTCATTAACAATTTTTGAAATCTCATATTAGATATATATCTTACCTAAGAAATGTTTTGATGATTCATTTCACTCTAAATTGCACTATTAAGTGATTGGTCAAGTGGGTTGGGTAGTTTTTTCAGTTTTGGGATGGCTTCCTCTTGGTTCTTCTCTTGGGTTTTGTTGCAGCAATGTTTTTGTTATGGATTGGTAATCATATAAAATTTTATAACAATAATTTTTAGTCTCTGGTCATACCATGTATTCTTAAGGATGGTCTTATTATTTTTGAATTCTATTTTCCAAGGCATAGAGGTTTTCTAATTCCATGTGGTGGGTGGATTTTTATAAGTGTTATAATATTTTTAATTGAATTTTTTTTATTTATTCTGTGAGATTTGGAATGCAATTTTAGGTGTTTAACTTTTAAATGGCACAGATTCATGTTTTAAATGGAATTTTTCTTTGAAATATAATTTCCATGATTCTAAAAGAAAATTGAATTTTCAAACCATGGTGATGATTATATTGGACTTCACATGGATTTATAAAAATGTTATCATGTCTTTATAAAATATTAACTAAAAAATATTTCATCGTAGGACCTTGCGTGTGTTATGAAAGAGTCACAGTTAACCATGGTGTGTTTGACAACACTAGGATGTAAACACTTGTTCATCAATAGATTCTAGAATGATGTGATATTAGTTGGGTCCAAACTTATTCCTTTTTAGGAAACTCATTATCTTGTTTGTATTTATATATAGGCTAAAACAAGACTAGAAGGTGCATTGTGGTTTCTAGTTGTTTATACATGATAGATTATTTCAAGGATTTTGGGTCAAATATATATTAATATTTTAGTATTTTTATTGGTTTTTTCTTCAAACGCTACTTTTTATTCCTTTGAAAAAAATGTTTTTATGGATTTGGAAATGTTATGTATTTTTTAGAAAGGTTTTAAAATAGGTTTATTTATAATAATGCATCTAAATATAATTTTATCGGCTAGAACATGTCCATTCAAGATTCTAGAACATGTATTTATTTTTTTGGTTTCCTACTATGATACATGCCCACACCATACATCATCCATTGTGTGGATATAAGCCTTTTTTTCGTAACAAAGTTAAATGATAAGGCATTAATTAGAAAGTAGGATTATCTTTATGTAATTGATATTGTTTTGGATGGTTTGGAGGTGAAAATGGTCAAAAAAGGCTAGTTTTTCTAGAAATTTTGTGAGTTTGTGTTTATCCTATTTGGATCCATTTTATGTTATGTTGGTTCGTCTTTGTACCCTGCATGTATGTCTTGTTTTCCTTATATATGAGATGTGTTTTTTCATATTTTTTCCCTAACCCCATAATGTAATGAATTTTGTGACTAATATAGTTGTCTCAGGTAGGTTCATTATTATTTGGTACCATAGGGGTTAATTATCCTGATGTGTGTTAGAACTGTCTAAGTTGTTTTTATGTATTGGGTTGACAATTGTAGGATTGTCATAATTCAGAAAATATGTGAGAAAAAGAGGCCCGACCAACTAACTCTCTTTAGTGAATCCGAGTTTCCATGAATGGTCAAAAAATGATTTCAAATTCTATGACCTTGTATTTCAGTTCATTTTAAAGTATTTAATTGATAATTAATTAAAATTTAATTTTCTACTTTGTTTAGGGGTTCAGTGTGCGAAATTTAATTTTAATAAACTATTTTGGGTGTTTAATTTAATGAACATGGTCCCTTATAAATATGGATCCCTTTTTTAAGTAATTAATATCTTTATTAAATTTTTTTTTTACAAAATCAAGTTGTTAGATTATAGATTTTTGTTCAATGGTTTTGGAATTTTCTCAAGATTAATTGGTTATTTTATACTATTTAATAAGCAATTCCTTATAGAAGATCCCATACAAATATGATAGTGCAAGCAATGAAGTAGATTATATAGGAGGATACTCTAGTAGATCATTATTCTGTTCATTTATTGATCTATACCATATATTCTATAGAATCAATGAGTGTACTGAACACATGATGGTTACAAGATCATGTCTCAAAATTTACTAAGCAGCATCCACCGATGATCCAGAGTGATAAAGGAGCCCCATATTAAGATGTGTGACTAGAATTAATTGAGAGTATCGTAAATATTTTGAAGAATTTATAATATTAACATATTGTTTTTCCAAAATATTTGATGAAGGGGATACGAAAAAGATGGAGGTACTCAATAGTGGGATATAAGTTACCTTATTTTCCTACATGGGTTTCATTCAATAAAATCTTCAATCATCAGTTTTATAGTAATACATTATGTGAGGAAAACACAAGATCCTTTAATTACATTGGGAAATGGCAGTGAACAAATCTGGAGTTCTATACCCATTTTACTATGTTAGAACATCCAGTACCAGGGATTTCACGAAATATTACCTAAAATCTAGGTGGTCCAAAATGGAGATGAGTTATAATATTAGGTTAATGCATGTCCTTTTATTCCTTATAACCTTTTAGAAGGTAGTGTAAAAATCTTCATTGGTTGAGGCAGACATAGCTCAAAGGAATTATTTGGTTGGAGGTTCAGTGGGTGTAGTGGTTAGCCAGGGTGCTTCTTCTTGTTAGAAAGGGATACATAAGAGTGGTAATTTGTCTACAGGACTAGTTTTAAAGGATTATTTATGGAAAAATGGGTGATTTTATACTAGTGTGGGAGGTTTGGTCATATCAGGATTCATCTTATGGGTGTTCTTATGACATATCATCTTTGTGGGTGATCTATCCATCTAAAACGTTTCTTTGAAAAGATGTCCAAAGGTAGTAAGGTAGTATCCACTTTCACCAAGGGATCACTCGATCTTTTTGATATATCTACGGGTGGTTTGTCTCATTTTTATTACAAAGGGGATATATTAGTGGAAACATATGAGAAAATTTATGTGAAAAATATATCACAATAGGAATCTGAAGCAATGTCAGCTACTCTTAGACGTACAGTTTTTATTTCATCTTTTATGGTGCCAAAACTTTTTGACATAGGTGCCACTAATTTTTCTATACCATCAAATTTTGTTGACATGGTGAGATTTTGTTTTGAGATTATGTTGTTATTGTTGGATACATCCATGAACTTAGTAACGATGTTCGAATAATGTTTCAATTTCCCTATTTTATGATTGATGATATATAATGTTGAGGTGGTTTATGATTTCATAGTGCTTGATCTTGAAATCTATTACTTGATTACTAGCATGTATAGGATGATAATTGTTAAGGCCCATATAGATCTTAACATTTTCATGTATAGGTATTATATTCAAATGGGTTCTATCATGATATACAGGGTGCATGGGTCTATAGATGAGGAAATGAATGGTTGAAATTTAATTATGCCGGTATAATCTATTGCTAGTTTTTTAGAAATGTTCATTAATACCGTTGACCATTTCTTGGGTGTTCATCTACATTCTATTGTGGGTGTGTACTTGAGGGTCTATCTAGATGGTCTTTCCAATTTACTGCCACATTGATAGGTCAAGATTATTATTGACATTATCTTAATATAGATTCCCTATTTTGTAGCATCTTATTGAATGCAACCTGCTACGATTATTGAACATAAGGTCTAGCTAGAGGGCCTAGATAAATAAAGTCTGATTTTTTCTATGTGTGTCACCATGGGATTTTCCTCTACCTTTTTATAAGAACGAAAATGGTAAACATAGACTTTGTATTGACTATAGTATGTTGAAATGGGTGACCATTAAGAACAAGTTTTATTTTTGCAGAATTGATGGTCATATTGATCAGTGTAGAGAGGGTTGTTGGTTTTCATTGAATAACTCGAGGTTGCGGTAACACCAGTTGAGATTCCAAGAAAAGGATACAAAAATACAACATTTAAGACTCAATATGACAATTTCATGTTTCTGGGTATTCCATTCAGTATCTACAATTCCCTATGAGGATTCTGTTTTTTATGAACCAAATCAATCATCGGATCTTAGACTCTTTGGATCTTGTGTTCATAGATGATATATTGGTATTATCCAATAGTGAGTGGTAACATGTTTACTATTTGGATATCCTTATTAGAACCTTGAGAACATATATCCAATATATTAAACAATGAAAAAATGATTTCTGGATCTGATAAGTCATGTTTTTCTGGGAATTTGATCTTTATGAAGGGAATCTCAGTAGATCCAGAGAAAATAAAGGTAGTTTTGTATTTGGAGTAGCCCAAAAAAAGATGTCTAGGGTTTCATGGGTTGGGAAGGTTACTATAGAATTTGGGTTCATGAATAATCTATGATTGAACCATAAATTCATGATTAAACCCATAATGGTGTAATGTTTTATTTGAATGAAAAGTGTATGGGATCTTTTGAGGAGATGAATATGTGGTTGAATTCTGAACTAGTTTTCATTCTTCCAGAACTAGGGTCGGATTAAGATTTTTTTCTACAATGATTCTTGTATGGGTTTGATATTTTTTCCTAACGAAGTTGAAATAATCAGTTTATCATGTCTCACTTAATCTAATAGAACATGAGAAGAACAACCCTATCTATGACCTATGTTTGTAGTGGTTACACATGCATAAAATATGTTGAATAATTATCTTTCTGGGGATCATTTTATAATGTATTCAAATCACAAAATCATAAAGTATATTTTCAGTCATAGGGATGTGAACATGTGATAGAGATTATAGGTTGAGTCTCTTCAATCCATTTATTTTTTTATAGTATACACCCCAGCGAAAGGAAATGTGGTTATCAATGCATTGATTAGAATATTTAATGTGCGTGAAATTATGGAATCAGTTGGGTAGTGGTATATAATGATTTTGTTTACTAAGATGAGCTTGGGAGTGATTATGGTTGGTGGATAGGTGTTATTTTCTTTAATAAATATTGAATCATATTTTTATGACTGATTTTGACATGGGAAGACGAATGACATTGAGGTCCAATCCTAAAGAGAAATCCTAAATTGTAGGGAGACCTTATTTGAGTGTTATCAGTATCTTAGTGTAGCTTTATGATTATTTAGTCGGTTGGTTATTCATTTTCTCCTGATATAATATTTTTATATAGTGAAAATTAATTTTGTTGGTCAATGCATTTCACCGAATAATGGAAATAGAGAAACTGGAATAGAATTGTGACTTATATGTATGAGAGACTGTTAGGCATCAAGGGGTTACCTTTGTAGATGTTTCTAATTGGGACAAAGGGTTCACATCCATGTTATATAATTTTTTGTAGATGGAAATGGGTTCCCAGTTGAAATTCAGCATAGCCTATCATCCATAGTTGGATGGACAGATAAAGAGGGCTAGCCAGGTTCTTGAGGATATGTTATGGGATTTTGTTCATGATTTTTTGGGATCATAGGACATGAATTTTCTTTTGGACTTGTCCTACTATAAATATATTCATCATCCTTAGATCAGGATGGTTACATTTACATCTTTTTATGTGCTGCCATTTTGACCTCCCTTATGCAGGATAGAGTTATGAGAGAGGTCCTTTGTTGGGAAATGTTTTTTTAGAAGATGAATGAGATGGTGTAGTTTATCCAGAGGCATTTGATCATGGAACATAGTCATCATAAATATTTTTAGACCTTTGGTGGAGGCCGCTAGAGTTTGTGGTTGATGATTGTGTTTTCTTCAAGGATTAACCTCATTTGGGGAATTATCATTTATGTAAGCAGGTTAAGATGAAATTGTGGTTTATGAGCCCCATTGAGATCACTGAGCTACTGGTAAGGGTGGTCTATTATGAGATTTTACCATCAATCTTGACTACTATACACAATGTGTTTTAGGATTACCCATTGAGGAGGTATTTAATATATCCTTCCCAAGTGATTAGATATTTAGATGTGGATCATGAGACCAATACCATTTGGGTTGAGCATACCATTCATATTATGGATTTATAGAATGTAACACATCGACCCTAGCAACCCAGAGTCGGTGCATTATTAAATAACAATGGAATGATACAATGAATCATGTCCCAAAAGACCTATTAGTTTAGTATTATTGGAAGTATTAGATACATTCTTAATATTTACATTAGATCTAGAAATAAAAACATCAACAACATTTTGTCCCCTTTAGAACACTCTAATATCCATAGCCTAATCCCTGTAGATCAACCATAAAATACTACTTCACTTCCTGGAAAAAATAATACATAGAAAGTGGTGAGCTAAGATTCTCAATAATGATAACAATATAGGGGAAACATTCATAAATAAGAATAAACATTTAAGGCAATCTATAAGACTGAATCAATGTCATTTTAAACATAAACATCAACATAATATGGAAAAGGTAAAATCAAATAATTCCATTTACTTATTCATATAGATATTATAATAGTTGAATAATCACATGAAATATCAATATCCACTTTCAAAATGATGGAATGCATAATTCCAGACTTCATAACCACATTTTCAAGGCCTTGTGCCACGACTAAAAATAATATTTTGTCAAGAAAAAGCTCTAAGACACTAGTTTGTCTCATGAGACCTACTGATTCATCGAGGAGCTATAGTAGGCTCACCAATCACATACTAAGTCCAATTAATTCCTCATGTGTAATGGTTTAAATATAACATAAACATTCCTATTAAAACTAGCTTACATCCAATGACCCAAAGGACTTCATGTTTTTGATTATTATATAAACCCCGTATAATTGAAAAAGGAGAAAACCCAAATAGACATCATCGACTTAAGACAATCATGATCAAATGGTCAAGCGAGACAAGCTAAAACAATAATGTGGAGCTAACCCCTCCCAGTATATAACCAGGATAGAGATCTCCACTAAAGCATGGATAACTAGAAAATAAGTGTCCAACGTGAGAGCATAGGTCTGATCCGATGGTTGACGCCATACCCTTTCAAACATCCAAATCTGAGAAGCATAGACGCGGTGAAAAAAATATCAAGATCCTCCACTTGGGCCTAATAGATGTGTTGTCTGGGTGCATCACCAAACCAACATACATCACAATGGAAAACCATTCCACCATTCCACAAACAAGAATAAAGGCATCGTACCTCGCCTCCCTCCACTAGAAACCCCTGATGCAGCCGCTTCACAAGTCTAGAAGAAAATTAAAATGAACTAAATCAAACCATATTCACTTAGTACTGTAATACCCCACACCACAGTGAGATAAATCCACCTATGATGTATTCTTCGACATCCTGAAATAGAAATGCCTCTCTGGGTATGGATCTGCTTCAATCAGTACCGAAGATACACCTCATCTGGTTCCAAAACTAGCCTCGCGATGATGAAGAATTAGTAGAAAGGAAGAGAAGATCCTCTAGCCACAATAGAAACCAAAAACAAGTTCAACCAAATGAGCAATCACAACATCCCAAACTTAGACCTCGAAAACCATAAACAAAATCCAAAGCACAACGCCTCCCCATCTCAGAAACAAAGATCTGGTAGAGCCACCTCAGAACCGCTGAAGACCACCTGGTCATGCCGATAGAGCTGAGAGACCCTGATAGGGTTGAGCTACATCTTTAGAAGTACAGGAGAACTCTGATCCACCACCACCGAGCCCTGAGGTTATCAAGAGAGGTGTGCCTCACTGAGCGGACAGAAAGAGTGGCCACCGAGCCCCGCCGAGACGATGATCTTAGAAACCAAAAGTGTGACGTTGCCCTCTCCAAGCCAGAACTAGGAAAATCGATCGTGAATAGATCTAGCCAAAGAGGGAAGGGAAATCAAATCGCAGAGAAACCATATGTGCCGCGGAATGGGTGATTTGTCGCTCCAATGTAGAATTCCCACCTTGTAGAGGGAGAAGTCATGCTTAATTTTATTAAAAATAACATATGAAATTTCAATAATTTATCCATAAATCATGTGTGGGGTAAAAATAACACATCCACAGTCAAACTTATCACAACACCATCAATACAATATGGATGATTTTTATCATAATTAATCAACTTCAAATATTCTTAAAATCTATCAAAGGATGTTGACAGAGATGAAATCAAAACATTTTTTAGAGAAATATCTCTTTCAAT
This sequence comes from Viscum album, assembly GCA_963277665.1. Taxonomy (NCBI): domain Eukaryota; kingdom Viridiplantae; phylum Streptophyta; class Magnoliopsida; order Santalales; family Viscaceae; genus Viscum; species Viscum album. The sequence goes on along the minus strand of OY728119.1, from coordinate 1,724,136,340 downwards.
TTTGAAATCATTTAAAATTCATATAATTATAAAAAACATTTATTTTGAAAATATTCTTATATGATTGTAATGGAATATTCAATGATGTTATAATGGTAGAAAACAACTGCACCCGACGTTTAAGTTTAGAAAACATTCTTACCTTAATTTTGTTGAAAATGTCATAAAGTACCATGTCTGGAAAATGACAAAAAGATTCATTTCAAAACATATATATGTTCAAATAAGGGTATAAATGATTTTATATATTTGTCTAGTAAATATTAAAAATAATTTTGAATACATTTTTTAAGAAAGCATTGATGGGAATGATAAATATGACCCATTATATACATATGTAAAAACAATCTTGGATAATAATGAGATTGTGAAATAAACCATTAACTTGTACTTTTCCTTGGAAGAGGGAAAGCTAACCTCCTGTATAATAGTTAAATCATTTTTATTAAATTATACAAGAAAAATACTCATAAATATGATATCATATGTGATCTTCTAATATTACTTTGTTAATTAAATTTCTGTAGTATCATCAATATGGGTGTAAAATGATTTGTTTTCATTTATATGATTTATTATGTATGTAATGTTTATTATGGATAGGATTTATCTTATTAATATTAAGAATTATAGTATATATTTAAAAATTATTTATAATCATCAAATGAAAATTAGTTTTTAATGGATATGATGGGGATTGAATCTAATCGTGTTTGTGGAGACGGTTATCCGTACGTACGCATGAGTGAAAATAACATTAATTTGATATTAAAATCGTATATAATTGGATGTTATATCGTGTATTAAAAATAATTATCATGTTATATTTATTATTTACATCATTTATACTCATTATTTTATCCATCCAAATGATGATGTGTTTTAATAAAAAACTACACCATGACGCGGAGACAGTAATCTGTACGTACGCACGTATGGTGACATTATAATTTATAATATGGATATAATAATGAATATGGTTGTAACTTTTTTATATTAACATCACAGTATATATAAGATACTGGAGTTATTATTTTACAATGTAAGCCACAAATATAGACGAAGTGGAAGAAGAAAAGAACATGAAAGAGGTGATGAAATATGTACCTCTTCTTCGGGTTCATCCTATTGATTTGATCAAAAGGGGTTCATAAGATGGATTTATGACTAAATTAAGGCCTCTAGTATGAAGGTATGACAGCTTATTGGATTTTCTGTCAGGTTTTGGACAAGCCAGATGGCTTTGATGGTGTGATTTTGAGAGAAGTGGGAGTGCCCTTTTATAAGAGGGGTGAGGGTCACTTGAGGAAAAGATGGAAATATTATTTTATAACAATACCATTTTTAGTTTCAAATTTCTCCAAAATGATTTATTTAAAATATAAGGTTAGAGTTGTTCTAAAACCACTCAACCAATAGGTTTTATATAGGTTTGGGTCTCTATATTAACCTTATCTTTTAGAATTAACTCTTAGTTAAATAGTTTGACATTTACCATGTCTATTTTTATTTTTATATTATATTGTTAATAAAATTACTATAAAATCCAAGAAAACCCCAAGAGGTTGATTAATGAAAAATATAATATTCTTTATTTAATTTGGATGAACCTTAGATTTTTAGAAATATAATAACAATTAATAATATAATATTTGTTTTAAAAACGTTTTTATGTCAATTTTGACCCTATTTTGTATTTTGTTTTTGTTAAACTCATAAAAGCATTATTACATTGAAAAAATTTAATTAATAAACCCTAAATTATAGATTAACCTATAAAATTAGTGTAATTCCTTAATAGTCTCAAAGTACGTTTTTTTAATACTTATAATATCAATTATTTTAATCATTCATTAATAAAGTAATTACTGCATCGTCACATTGTCATTAATAAATTTAAATATTTAATGTCTAAAATTTACAAATAAAATACGATTATGTAGAAAATATTTTTATCTTTCTAATGAATATTTACATTAGAATTTATCTTATGTATAACCCTATATTAAAAATGGTTTAGTTATTAAACTATTATTTTAACTCTTCTAACATTTCTTTAAATAAAATAATAATAAATACCTTAATCAAATCCAAGTGGACCAAAGGGGATCATATTTTATTCCTAAGATATTTTCAATTGAATTATACTTATCCAATAGAATTATGACATGTGTTAAGGTAATTATGATATTAATTTTACCCTTAATTACCCTATTTACTTTTAACCATGGTAAATAAAATTCAAAAGTTACTATTCACCAAAAATTATTTTTATCTTATTGTACCACATTTTACTAACCGAGGTCAACATATTCATTCAGATTTTGGAAATTAAACTCACAGAAGTGGTAAAATTATGTTTTATACAAATTTTTAAATGCTCCTAGGTGGTGGGTAAAAGACGGTAAAATGTTTAAAAAAATTAATATATCTAAAATCATTATTTAATAACTCCAATGAATTACATTGAACTTATATAGGTATTATTTATCAATTTTTACCTGAAATAATTATAAATAAAATAAATAATTATTTAAATAATATTTTTGTTTTAAACAAAAACTCAGTGTTTTTCACTATTCATTAAAAATTGAATATTTTCAGAAAAATACCAAAAATTCACCCTAATATAATTTCGATATTACAAATACAAAAATGAAGTCCATATTGAAAGATAAAATATATAAATTTTAAAAATGTGGGTATTATTATTCATAACGGCTAGTTTGATTAGTTGTTGTGTGTTTGAACTCAAAGTTGTGTACGACACAAGCTATTGTATTATTTAAGGGGAAACATACCGTGGAAGTATGGTGTGTTCCATTCTCCTCTCATTCAAATCATTTTATCCTTGAAATTTCTAGAGTATTACTACATTAATTGTTTCGGGTGGTTCTTCATCATAGGTTCCCCAGGTTCTCACATTTCCTCTTCTATCTTATGGATTCACCATTGAAATTTTATCAGATGAGTCATCTGGTTTCTCAGAACTTGTTCTCTAGAATCCAGAATTTTGATAGGGTCTTCCCAATAAGAAAAATCAGGTTCCAGTTAAATTTCCTTATAGATGAGAACATGCATTGGTTTAATCATTTTTTTCAACAGTGATATGTGGAACACATCTTGAACTTTAGAGAGACTTGGTGGCATTTCCAAATGGTAAGCTATAGCCCTATTCATTCTAGAACATTGAAAGGTCTGATGTACATGGGACTCAATTTATCCTTCTTAACAAATTATATAACTCCCTTCCAAGGATATAGATTTATGAAAACATGATCTCCTATCTGAAATTCCAAATCATTCCTTCGGTTATTGGTATAGATCTTCTTCCTACTTAATGCTTCTTGGATGTGGGTTTGGATAACCATCAACTTTTCCATAATTTCCTCAATAGGTTCTGGGCCTATGAGTTTTCTTTCACCAAAACCATCCCAACAAGTTGGTGTACGAAATCTCTTTCCATATATGGCTTCATATGGTGTCATATGAATACATGAATAGAAGTTATTGTTATAGGAAAATTATACACTATGTAAATATTGATCCCACATACCATTAAATTCAGGTGAACAGGATCTCAACATGTCTTCTAAGGTTTTAATAGTATGTTCTGATTTTCCATCGGTTTGAGAGTGGTAGGAACTGCTCAAAAGAAGTTCAGTATTAATGTCCATCAGATAACTTGTCTAGAATATTTATGTAAAATGTGGATCACAATCAGAAACCATAGATAGGGGTACCTCATGCAGTCTTACAGCTTCCTTAATATAAATTCTTACCATACATTCAAGTGGTAATTCTTCTCTTACAGAAATAAAATGTAATAACTTGGTATGATGATCAACAATGACCAATATTCCCTCATTCCTTCTAGGATTATTTGGTGTCCCCATGAAAAAATCCATCATAAAATTATCTAATTTCCCCTTAGGTATGGTAAGAGGTTTCATGACTCCTCCAGACTATTTCCTTCCAGCTTTAACTTGTTGAAAAACCATACACCTTGACACAAAATCAAAAATCTCTTTTTTTATGTTTTCCCACCGAAAATTTTCATTCAAATCTCTATACAACATGGTACTACTAGGGTGTATATATAAATTGGAGCTGTGAGCATCATCTAAAAATTCCCTTTTCAGATCAGGTATATTGAGAAAGCAATGTCTCTTCCCAAATATCAAAAATTCTATATTCATATACGAATTCACTCATTCTCCCATCATTCATAGATTTAATCTTCTTTTGAAACTCCTCATCATCAGTATGAGAACTCTTTATCCTTTATAGTAAAGATGGTTTTGCAATAATTTGAAAAAGTGTTGATGTTTTAACTTCCATGGTTATTCCCATAACCATTTTTACAAGATCCATGAAAATAGGAACCCTTTCTATTCTCATCTTGTTCATAACTCCATGATCATTTCTACTCAAAGCATCTCCCACCTTATTTGCCTTCCCCCGGTGGTAGTGTATAGTTAAATTATAATCCTTTAGTAGTTCAATCCATCACCTTTGCCTCATGTTGAGTTCATTTTGTGAGAAAAAATACTTCAAACTCTTGTGATCAGTATATATCTCACATTTTTCACCGTAGAGATAGAGTCTCCATATTTTCCAAGAAATGATTACAGCTGCTAACTCAAGATCATGTGTCATATAGTTTTTCCAAGATTTTTTAGCTGTCGTGATACATAGGAAAAAATCCATCATTCTGTATAAGGACACAACCAAGTCCATTATTTGAAGATTAATTATCAATAAAAACCCATAATTAATTTACGATAGAGTCAAGATAGTAGCATTCAATAATATTCTTTTCAGTTCATCAAAAAATCTCACTACTGGATATGGGAGTTTTCCCAAAAGTTGTTTACCAACGGTTCAAAGAAACAGCTGGTATATTCTGTATTTTCCAACAGTTTATATATACTGTTGGGAAATACCTTTTACAAGAGACATTTCCCAATGGTTTTATGAAACTGTTGAGAAAAATGGAGAAAATTCAGTCTTTCCCAAAGGTTTTATGAAACCGTTCGGAAAAGGTGGGAAAAAATTATTTTTCCCAATGGTTTTATGAAACCGTTGGGAAAGACTGGTTCTTCCCAACGGTTTTTATGAACCGTTGGGAAAAAACCCCCCAAATACCCCAATGCTAGCAGTGGCCTCCCCACAATTCAGAAGCGGATCCAGAGCCTTCAGCTCATCTCCAGAAGCTCTCCAGAAGCGATTCCTCGGCAGAATCACTTCCCAATCCCCACATCTTCTATCGGATCACAAGCCACCAGGTTAGATTCCTATATTTTAATTCCACCTGTTATAAAGAATATACTTCTATGAATGATTTTCTAATTCCCAAATTTTAGGGTTTCTGTAAAAATTTATGATTGTTACACGAATTGTGTAGTCAAATCCCTATATCGGTGTATGTCCAATTAATGTTTTTATTAAACGTTTACATTTATAAGGGCACAATGTCTCTTTATTGTGTTCTAATTTTTAAGATTCATAGTTTTGGTTGTGCGGTGGTTTTGGTTGTGAGGTGGTTTGTGATGTGCAATATTTTTGTTGTGATATGTGGTTGTTTTGGTGAGATGGTTGGTCGATGTAACATGGCGTCGATGGTTATTGTGAGAGGTGAGTTATTGTGTGGTGGTTTTATTAGTTTCCTGGTTATCTATGGAATAAATTATGTTGTTAAAACCAAAAAACATGATATTAAATAAATGAGATGGAATAGAAATGGATGTGTGGTAAATGTATTTAATTAATTTAACATTAAATGAATGGACAATGTAAGTGTGAATGAAGTGGCTTATAAATGAAAGTGAGAAATGCTATGCGTCTTGTGTGGTGGTGGTGTGGTTTATGTGTTTTATGGTAGTAGTGAAGTGTGTGATTATGTAGTTAATGTGAACCCATAGGTTGAGTATTTTTTTCTACCTATATATCATGTATTTTTATGTTATTTCTACACATTCCCAACCAGAGTTGGATAAACTTACCAACGATCAGAGGTTTTGAGTTATGGGTATTTTTCTAATATCTAGGATGGTGGTTATATGGTTGGATAACTACCATGTCTTCCCTACTCTTCCTTCAAAAGTGATTGACCATGTGTTTTTATGCAAGATGTGATGTGATTGTCCATGTGTCTTCAGGTGAGATGTACTATGATTTCCCTAGTGTTTTCCGGTGAGGTGTGATGTGATAAGGCTATAATAAGATGTGGCATATGGTTGGGGTCATGTAGGGTAGGAGGATGGCATAAGGTTGATGTTATTAATGTTCATGATACCCTACTAATATGGTTATGGGATGAGGCATGCTGTGATGTGATATAACACATTAATTTCTTGTTGGTTTTATATTTTTTCAATAACACATGTGTATGTTTTTTTCACATGTGTAGATGATACCTTAACTATTTTCTTCCTTTATCGTTTACTTAAATGTATTTTCTATTAAAGTTCAATCCTATTGAATTTTTTATGACAAAATGAATTATATAAATTCTTTTTACAGAATGGACAGAAGTTGGATGTATGAAACCGATCGGATCTCAAGCGATTTTAAAAACAATTTGGAGAGCTTTATAGATTTTTCATTTCACAATGCTTCAGATAGTGGTCGCATACACTGCCCATGTTCCAATTTTGTTTGTAGACCTTGGTTGAGCAGTGAAGAAGTCAACTACCACATAACCAAAAATGGTTTTCAAGCAAACTACTTTGTGTGGTATCACAATGGGGAGAAAATGAAATCTCAAATTGGTGATGATCGAAATGAAAGGACTGGAATGGAGAATTTGTTAGATGATCGGTTTTCGTTTATTCATCATCATGAAAAAGAAAGGATTTCGAATAAAAAATACATCGATATGAGGACAGTTGATGCATCTAGTAAAAATGATGATATTGATAGGGTGAAAAAATTGAATGATGCTGCCACGACTCCAGTATATCGACAATGCGATAAAATGAAAAAGCTGGAATTTTTAATCCAATTATTTCATTGGAAAACTATGTATGGAATTTCTAATACATAAATCGATTAAATTATTACCCTCTTGAAGGATTTACTTCCAGATGATGAAGATATTCCCTCAAACCACTGTATGGCATGGAAGTTAGTTGAGGAACTTGGATTTTCAAGAAACAAAATTCATGCTTTCCTGAAAGATTTCAGTTTATTCTAGGAGAAAACCGCTGAACAAAATGATTATATAAAATGTGGAACATCCCGCTGTAAGACAAAATCCGATGGAACACCATCCCGCGTTCCACAAAAAGTAATGTGGCACTTTCCATTGATCCCCAGACATCAGAATATTTTTATGTCTGATGACATATCAATAAAAATGAGATGGCATGATACCGAGAGAAAGAAGACTAATGATGAGATGGTTCATCCTGCAGATGGATTTCTATGGTAGAGATTTGATGCTTGACATCCTGATTTTGCAGCTGACGTGCGTAATGTGAGTCTGGGTCTTTCATGCAACAGTTTTAATCCATTTGGGCAGATGCTTACTTCGCACAACACATGGCCAGTTTTTATACACATTTATAATCTTCCCCCATGGTTGTGTATGAAAAATCCTTTCACTTTCATGAGTATACTCATATCTGGTCCTTCTGATCCCGACATTGGTGTTGATGTATGCATGCAACCTTTAATAAAAGAGTTGAACCTTCTTTGGGATGTGGGTGTACACACATACGATGCATTTTTGAAAGACATATTTCAGATGCGTGCTGCGCTTATGTGCACAATCAATGATTTTCAGGCTTATGCAATGATTTCTGGATGGAGCACAAAGGGAAAACTGTCATGTCCAGTTTGTATGAAGAATACACGATCTAGAAGACTGAAACATTGATGTAGTTTCAGTTTTATGGGACATCGACGATTCTTGCCAAAGGATCATCCATATAGAATGAATCGTCAAAGATTTGATAATACCATAGAGACCGATGATCCACCTCAGCGTATATCTGGAACTGACGTGCTTAATGAATTGAAAGATTTCAGTTTTTCATTCGGGAAGGGTCAAATGAAATCTGGAAAGAGAAAGAATGTTTCCACCGAAACCTATTACAATTGGAGGAAGAAGAGTATCTTTTTTGATTTTCCTTATTGTTCAACCAATTTGTTAGGTCATTGCTTAGACGTAATGCATATTGAATAGAATATATGCGAAATGTTGCTTTCGGTTCTTCTAAATTTCAAGGGGAAGACAAAAGATGATTTACGATCTCGGCGTGACTTGGTGGATTGGGGCATCATACCAGAATTGCATCCTGTATGAATTAGTGAAAATAAATGGCAACATCCATGTGCTTCTTATGTGATGACACCTGCGAAAAAAAAACAATTTATGGAAGTATTAGAGACTATTAGAGTTCCTGATGGTTATTCAAGAAACATATCTAAATGGGTCAATAGAAGAGTGTTAAAGCTAAAATCATTGAAGACTCATGATTATCACGTTCTACTGCATGAGTTACTTCCAATAAAAATCTGTCGTCTTTTGTCCAATAATGTAAAGGTGGTTGTTATTCGGTTGTGCCATTTTTTTAGAGATCTTTGTGCTAAAAAGTTGTCCAAGTCTTTCTTTCAAAAAATTTTGATAGATGCCCCATTAATTTTGTGTGATATGGAGAAAATATTTCCTCCATCATTTTTCACATGCATGCTGCATTTGACTATCCATATTCCCACGGAAATAATTCTCACAGGACCTGTTTCTTTTCGTTGGATGTATCCAACAAAAAGAAATATGTTCACATTAAAGTCTTATGTCTGAAACAGAAATCATCCTGAAGGATCTATTGTGAACGGTTACTTGGCTCAAGAATGTATGGAATTCTGCTCGATGTATTTGTCTGATCTTACTACAAGATTGAACAGACCAATGAGAAATGAAGAAGAACCGTATGAGAAAATTGAACCCAGGTTTCCATCACTTCCTCAAACTGGAGGAATTCCTGGATCATATACATTCAAGACATTAAGCCATGAAGAGCGGGAGATGGCACATCGCACAGTTTTGTTCAACTGTGATTTTTCGATGACTATATCAGGTAACTAAATTGATTATTTATATATTACATATATATCTGTTAAAATATTAATATTTTTTATCTACAAGGAACATAAAACAATGATAAATAGGAAGCATTGTTCTTTATCTTTGGGAAGAAGAGAGACTTTGCATAGCAAAGAGTTTTCTTCTTGGTTAAAATTGAAGGTATAAAAAAATTAATGTTTAAAATAATTATATCAATATTTAATTAACTTTAATAGTCATTTATATTGCAGGTATTGAGTTTTTCTTCTGATTCTGTCTCTGAGGAAATAAGAGCTTTGGCTTTTGGTCCTAATACCGTGGTTCGTGACTGTAAATAAATTGTAATCAATGGGTACAAATTTCTTGTCACTGAACGAGAAAAAAAACATGAGAACACAACATAATGGTGTTATGGTTACTGGCACACCATATTGTTATGCTAGTGCATCAGATAGTAGACCGCGATTTGAAAATGTGGGTTATTATGGAGTTTTTGAGAAAATAATAATATTGGATTATTACTCTCATGGACGAGTCACAATGATGAAATTCCATTGGTTTGATTCGATGACGAGACATGGCACATTTATTAATTATTGTGGATTTCGAGTAATTAATATGACTCTCACTCTTGCAACCGAAGAACCATATGTGTTGGAATCAATGGCTAAACACGTTTTTATGTCAAAGACCAACTTCGACCTGAATTTGGTGTCATAGTTGAAGTAATTCCAAGACATATTTTTGATGATGGTGATGATGGAATTGACACTGTCCCTAGTGCCATTGGAACCAATCCATTTATTTATTTTGATGACTCAAATAGCTCAATTGTCAGAGTTGATTGTGACCCTAAATTTTTTGTTGAAAATATATAGAATCATCCATCCATGTTCTCAATTCGTTTGGTTTACCTCGAGTTGGGTTGTTATGGTTGGTAATATTCAAATTGATTTAGTATTGATCAGAAATATGTTTTTGCTGACTTGACCGTTATGTGAATTTTCAATGTTTATTGGTTGTAGTTTTATTTGAATTTCATTTTCTAATTTGGAATTGAACTGTATTCAAACATAGTCAAACATATTTCTACCTTGGTGAACATTACAACTTGTATGATTTATTAAATCCATTCAACCTCTTCTAAAACAACTGATAGCAGACTTGACCGTTATGTGAATTTTCAATGTTTATTAGTTACAGTTTTATTTGAATTGCATTTTCTAATTTGTAATTGAACTGTATTAAAACATAGTAAAACAATATTTCTAACTTGGCGAACATTAAAACATGTATGATTTATTAAATCCATTCAAGCTCTTCTAAAACAATTGATATCTTAATTGACCATTATAAGAATTTTCAATGTTTATTGGTTTCAATTTTATTTGAATTTCATTTTTTGGGTTACACATTAGATTTCTTTTTCTAATTAATTGCATATTTGTTTTCAAAAGCAGGAAATGAAGCCAATTGATGAGAGACGAAGGAAAAAAATGATGGAGAACAATCGTCGAATGACGGAGATGGGCGTTCCACCATTAGTGCCTACAGTGAGTACTTTATTTCAAATTGATATATTTAAAGAATATATAATGTCATGTGATTAATTTTTTTGTAAACATTTTTGTAGGATCCACCTATACATCGATAGTTATTCGACGAGGAGACTAGTACTGGTCCTAGTACTCAGGCCGGTGGTACAAGGAGGGTTCGTACAAGAGGTGGACGAGTAGCTGCGCGTTCTCGACTAGACCCTGCCCCTCCCACTGACATGTCATCCTTCCCACATTCTTATCCCGGTGTGTCGTTAGAGACACATGGGATATTTAGGCCTCTCATGTTTTCGCTACCTTCTACAACTTCTCGCCCATCATTTTCACATCCCATGATGATTCCCACTCCTCAGTCAGCATTCGTTCAGACAATTGTCCCATCTTCTTTTCATTCTACTTCTGTCTCTCCGAGCTTCTATATTCCATCGTCTTCGACTCCTGTTCCACCACAGGGTGTTCCATCAGTTTATGTGGATCCAGCGGCACTCAGCGATCAGACCGGTACAGGTATATTTATAGAACCCTAACAAATTTTTATAGAAATATTTATTTTCATTATAACATGTTCTGATAAAATATTTGTTTTTCATTCAGGACAGATACATCTAATGACAGGAGGCGTGGGCGGGGGCGTACACACATGCATTTGGTGTGGAACCGCCGCACACAGGTTATGGTGGATTATAATGAACACAACCAAATGGTTGAGAAAACAGGGTAGCAATGTCGGAGTTTTTTGGTGACGCTTTCCAAATACTCCGACATCATTCCCGTCAGCCCACTATCGTGGAGACATTTTCCGCATGATGTCATGGATAGAGCTTGGGCAGATATATGGGTAAAAAAATCTGTTCTATTTAATGCCATGAATTATTTTTGTATTTATATGAATTAATATTTTGATTTCAGCTTCGATTTAATTTTCCAGATGGTGAGGGTGCACGATCGGAACGTCTAAAGGATTTAGGCGAGCTTTGGAGAGCCTACAATCATGAGTTTTATATGGGCTGGCGTGCTAGAGTTGGCACTGAGTTAGAGGTGGTACCAGTTGTGGATGATTTTCATATAGAGAAGTATCATCAGATGATTACTAATTGGACGAGTACCCAGATTAAGGTATTAATAACATTTGAGATATTTAAATAATATCTTTCATGTTTTTCATTAATACTATCTGTTTCATTTTCAAATTTTATTTAGGAATCATCTGGAAAAAATAAAAAGAACACTGATGCAAAAACAATACCTCCACACACTGGGATGCACTACAATGCCTGATCATGAGAGGAAGCAGGTATAACAATTGTTTATAAGTTTTATTTACGACTTACACTTTCTTTTGTTTCTTTAATTATTTAATAGTTTTCTAAAGTCTTAATATAACTTTAGTTTTCAATTTCATTGTAGAGGAAAATACGAAATATTGAAAGACGCATGCCTCGAGCAAAACTATTTTGCTCGAGTAGATGAAAAAAGGATGGAAGTGCAGTCAACGAAGCGACTCAGTAGCAGATTGTAAGTTTTAATCTGTTGAATTTATTTTTTAATATCTATTTTGTAACATAATGATATATTTATATTTGTAACAGGCTGCTTTAGATGCCCTTGATGCCCAAGAACCAGACAATTTTGGGCCAACAGATCACTTACATCAGGTGTTGGGAGAGGAGCATTCTGGCAGAGTACGCTGCCGACCTAGGATAGCCCCGACGAGGTATTGGCCCTCCTCAAGTACGAGTTGTAGTGCCACCGAGCTGCATCAAGTTAGGGCACAGGCAGAATAGGCTGAGAAAAGGGCCACAGAGACGGCAGAACAGCCTGCTAGGGAAAACAATGCATTTATGAAATTTATTGAAGTTCTACGTCCTACACTTCCAGCAGAGGCTAGCCCAGCTTTTGATGAGTATATGTCGTCGATCCGTTATATATACAGTGCACCGGGTGGCAGTTCTAGTGGTGGTCCGGACGATGTACAGCTTGACGATGATGATGGTGTGGAGTCTGACGTAGAAGAGGAGGGAGAGGAGGAGGGCGAGGTGGGTGGCGAGGGTGAGGAGTAGGGCAAGGACGAGGAGGAGGGTGAGGGCGAGGGAGATGATGGGGACGAGGACGAGGGTGAGGATGATGATGGTGATAGTGATGTGGGATAAGTTGATCCATTACATTTTTTACTAATATTACTGAGATTTGATATTTAATATATTCTAGTTGTTGGTTTTATCTAGATTCGTAGTATAGTATTGGAGTTGAGTTATTATTATATATTATCTGTTTTTATGGATGTTGTTGTCTTTTAGTGGTTGTGTGTTTGGGAACACCCCTCCTTCCTGGACCCTGGAAAACCCCCCACCCTCCTCCCTGGACCTCAGACAGCCCCGTCGAACAGCCCCCAAGACAGCCCCCCAGACAGCCCCCCCACCCACCTCCCTGGACCCCCGACAACCCCCCAGACAGCCCCCACCCTCTTCCTTGGACCCCGTACAACCCCCCAAACAGCCCCGGACAGCCCCCAGACAGCCCCCCGAACAGCCCCCCCCCCCCCCCCCCCACCCTCCTCCCTGGACCCCAGACAACCCCCCGAACAGCCACCCAGATAGCCCCCAGACAGCCACCAAGACAACCCCCACCCTCCTCCTTGGACCCCGGACAACCCCCAAACACCCCCCCCCCCCCGGACAGCCCCCCGCACAGCCCCCCCCCCCCCCCACCCTCCTCCCTGGACCCCAGACAGCCCCCTGGACAGCCCCCCCACCCTCTTCCTTGGACCCCGAACAACCCCTCGCACAGAGGATTCTCATAAAATGGACAACATTTTAAGTACGTACGGAAAACCGACCAAACGCATTCGTATTGTGTCGATACATTAGCACAATGATCCATGGGTCATATGTGACGTGTACAAGTCAACCCTGTCTCAATCTGAGGCGCGGTGTAGCTGCCACCACTCAAAGTGTTTGTCTTTTATTTCAAAAGGACATCATTTGAAGTGAAATACATCAACTGGAATACGAAAAACCGACCAAACGCATTCGGATTGTGTCGATACTTTAGCACAACGATCCATGGGTCATATGTGACGTGTACGAGTCAACCCCGCCTCAATCTGAGGTGCAGTGTGGTCGCCACCACTCCAAATGTCTGTCTTTGGCTTAAAATGGACAACAATTTATGTACATATGGAAAACCGACCAAACGCATTCGGTTTCAATTGAAACTTTAGGAGAACGATCCATGGGTCATATATGACGTGTACGAGTCAACCCCGCCTCAATCCGAGGCACGATGTGGCCTCCACCACTCAAAGTGTCTGTCTTCTATTTTAAAAGGACGTCATTTGAAGTGAAATACATCAACAGGCAAACGTAAAACTGACCAAAAGCATTCGGATTGTGTCTATACTTTAGCACAACGATCCATGGGTCATATGTGATGTGTACGAGTCAACCCTGCCTCAATCTGAGGCACGGTGTGGCCGCCACCACTCAAAGTGTCTGTCTTTTGCTTAAAATGGACAACAATTTAAGTACATACGGAAAACCGACCAAACGCATTCGGTTTCCATTGAAACTTTAGGAGACCGGTCCATCGGTCATATGTGACGTGTACGAGTCAACCCCGCCTCAATCCAAGGTGTTATGTGGCCGCCACCACTCAAAGTGTTTGTCTTCTATTTCAAAAGGACGTCATTTGAATTGATATACATCAACTTGCATACGGAAAACCGACCAAACGCATTCGGATTGTGTCGATAATTTAGCACAACGATCCATGGGTCATATGTGACGTGTACGAGTCAACCCTGCCTCAATCCGAGCCGCAGTGTGGCCGTCACCACTCAAAGTGTATGTCCTTTTCTTAAAATGGACAACAATTTAAGTACATACGGAAAACCGAACAAACGCATTCGGTTTCCATTGAAACATTAGGAAACAATCCATGGGTCATATGTGACGTGTACGAGTCAACCCCGCCTCAATCCGAGGCACGGTGTGGCCGCCACCACTCAAAGTTTTTGTCTTCTGTTTCAAAAGGACGTCATTTGAAGTGAAATACATCAACTGGGATACGGAAAACTGACCAAACGCATTCGGATTGTTTCGATAATTTAGCACAACGTTCCATGGGTCATATGTGACATGTACGAGTCAACCCCACCTCAATCTGAGGCGCGGTATGACTGCCACCACTCAAAGTGTCTGTCTATTGCTTAAAATGGACAACAATTTAAGTACATACGGAAAACCGACCAAACGCATTCGGATTGTGTCGATACTTTAGCACAACAATACATGGGTCATATGTGACGTGTACGAGTCAAACCCGCCTCAATATGAGGCGCGGTGTGGCCGACACCACTCAATGTGCCTTCCTTATGTTTCAAAAGTACGTCATTTTAATTGAAAAACATCAACTGGCATATGGAAAACTGACCAAACGCATTCGGATTGTGTTGATACATTAGCACAACGATCCATGGGTCATATGTGACGTGTACGAGTCAACCCTGCCTAAATCCGAGGCGCGGTGTGGCCGCCACCACTCAAAGTGTATGTCTTATGTTTCAAAAGGACGTCATTTGAAGTGAAAAACATCAATTGGCATACGGAAAACTGACCAAATGCATTCGGATTGTGTCAATAATTTAGCACAATGATCCATGGGTCATATGTGATGTGTACGAGTCAACCCCGCCTCAATCCAAGGCGCGGTGTGGCCGCCAGCACTCAAAGTGTCTATCTTTTTCTTAAAATGGAAAACAATTTAAGTACATATGGAAAACTGACCAAACACATTAGTTTTCCATTGAAACTTTAGGAGAAAGATCCATGGGTCTTATGTGACGTGTACGAGTCAACACCGCCTCAATCTGAGGTGCGGTGTGGCCGGCACCACTCAAAGTGTCTGCATTTTGTTTCAAAAGTGCGTCATTTTAATCGAAAAACATCAACTGACATACGGAAAACCTACCAACGCATTTGGATTGTGTCGATACATTAAAACAATTATCCATGGGTCATATGTGACGTGTACAAGACAACCCTGCCTCAATCCAAGGCATGGTGTGGCTGCCACCACTCAAAGTGTCTGTCTTCTGTTTCAAAAGGACGTCATTTGAAGTGAAATACATCAACTGGAATACGGAAAACCAACCAAAAGCATTCGGATTGTGTTGATACATTAGCACAACGATCCATGGGTCATATGTGACGTGTACGAGTCAACCCCACCTCAATCTGAGGCGTGGTGTGTCCGCCACCACTCAAAGTGTCTATCTTTTGCTTAAAATGGACAACAATTTAAGTACATACGGAAAACTGACTAAACGCATTCAGTTTCCATTGAATCATTAGGATAACGATCCATGGGTCATATGTGACGTGTACGAGTCAATGCTGCCTCAATCTGAGGCGTGGTGTGGCCGGCACAACTCAAAGTGTCTGCCTTTTGTTTCAAAAGTACGTCATTTTAATTGAAAAACATCAACTAACATACGGAAAACCTACCAAACACATTAGGATTGTATTGATAAGTTAGCAAAACGATCCCTGGGTCATATGTGACGTGTAAAAGTCAACCCCACCTCAATCCGAGGTGTGGTGTAGCCGCCACCACTCCAAGTGTTTGTCTTCTGTTTCAAAAGGACGTCATTTGAAGTTAAATACATAAACTGGCATACGTAAAACTTACCAAACGCATTCGTATTGTGTTGATACTTTTGAAAAACGATCCATGGGTCATATGTGACGTGTACGAGTTAATCCCGCCTCAATCCAAGGTGCGGTGTGGCCGCCACCACTCAAAGTGTCTGTCTTTTCTTAAAATGGACAACAATTAGGTACATACGGAAAACCAACCAAACGCATTCGGTTTCCATTGAAACATTAGTAGAACGATCCATGGGTCATATGTGACGTGTACGCGTCAACCCCGCCTCAATCTGAGGCGCGGTGTGGCCGCCACCACTCAAAGTGTCTATCTTCTATTTCAAAAGGACATCATTTGAAGTGAAATACATCAACTGGCATACGGAAAACCGAAGAAACAAATTCAGATTGTGTCGATACTTTAGTACAACGATCCATGGGTCATATGTGATGTGTACGAGTCAACCCCGCCTCAATCCGAGGCGTGGTGTGTCCGCCACCACTCAAAGTGTCTCTCTTTTTCTTAAAATGGACAACAATTTAAGTACATACGGAAAACCGACCAAACGCATTTGGATTGTGTCGATACATTATCACAACTATCCATGGGTCATATGTGACGTGTACGAGACAACCCCGCCTCAATCGGAGGCGCGATGTGGCCGGCACCACTCAAAGTGTCTGCCTTTTGTTTCAAAAGTACGTCATTTTAATCGAAAAACATCAACTGGCATACAGAAAACCAACCAAACGCATTCGGATTGTGTCGATACATTAGAACAACGATCCATGGGTCATATGTGATGTGTACAAGTCAAACCTGCCTCAATACAAGGCATAGTGTGGCCTCCACCACTCAATGTATATGTATTCTGTTTCAAAAGGACGTCATTTGAAGTGAAAAACATCAACTAGCATACGGAAAACCAACCAAACGCATTCGGATTGTGTCGATACTTTAGCACAACGATCCATGGGTCATATGTGATGTGTACACGTCAACCCCACATCAATTCGAGGTGTAGTGTGGCCGCCACCACTCAATGTTTCTGTCTTTTTCTTAAAATGGACCACAATTTAAGTACATACGTAAAATCGACCAAACGCATTCGGTTTCCATTGAAACATTCAGAGAACGATCCATGGGTCATATGTGACGTGTACGAGTCAACGCCGCCTCAATCCGAGGCACGGTGTGGCCGGAACCACTCAAAGTGTCCGCCTTTTATTTCCAAAGTACGTCATTTTAATTGAAAAACATCAACTGATATACGAAAAACCTACCAAAAGAATTCAGATTGTGTCAATACGTTAGCACAATGATCCATGGGTCATATGTGACGTGTACAAGTCAACCCCTCCTCAATCTGAGGCGCAGTGTGGCCGGTATCTCTCCAGGTGTATGTATTATGTTTAAAATGGACATTATTTCAAGTAAAAATATATGGTATACAAAAAACCGATCAAATTATGAATTGACTTCCGGATTCCACATATAATTGTCATCAAAATTATAATTATGTTATGAATTCTAATTTAATTATGGATGTGTATAGTTCCACCAATATATGTTAAATGTGTATGAATATGTTCTCTATATGTAATTGTTAGTTGGTTATTGCAGGTACAATAATTGTATATGTATGTGTTAGTTTATTGCAGGTACAATTATTGGATTAAAAATGAGAGGGAACCCACAAAATGAGACCTGGTGGGCAAATTGGATATCTGCTGGGTAAATTGCAAAGCTGCTGTGCAATTTTCCTAGCAGAGGCTATGCCAACGGTTTTGAACCGTTGGTATAGAATGTGTAGGCCTTGTTTTACCAACGGTTCTAAACCTTTGGGAAAGAGAATATACTGGGTTCTTCCCAACGGTTATCCAAACAGTTGGGAATGAGGATATGTTTGGTTATTTCCCAACGGTTGTAAATTGTTAGGAAAAATATTTCCCAATGGTTCTTGAAAACCGTTGGGAGAGGGTATTTCTTCAGCACCCTATCCCAACGGTTCACTGTAAACCGTTGGAAAAAATCTTTTCCCAACGGCTTACTTCCCTACGGGTTGCAGAACTGTTGGTATAACATATAAAAACGGTTCTACAGCCTTTCCCAACGGTTCTAAACCATTGGGAAATCCTACATTTTCAGTAGTGTCTTCACACTCTTTTGTCCAAACAAATTTGACACCTTTATGTGTGAGCTTTGTTAATGGGTTATCCAACCATGAAAAATTCTGGATGAAATTTCAATAATAACCTGCTTAACCAATAAAATTGCTTACCTCAGTTATACTTGTCAGTTTTTTCCATTCATGGATTTCCTTGTCCTTTGAAGGATCAAAAAATATTCCATCCTCAGAGACTATATAACCATGAAAATAAATCTCATGAAGCCCAAATTAACACTTGCTAAATTTCCCATATAATTCATTTCTTCTAATACTCTTTAGGATAATGTGCAATTGATTTTCATGATCATCATTGCTTTTGAGTATTCCAAGATATCATCAATAAATACCACTACAATGTCATCAAGATATTCCTTGAAAACACTATTCATTAGATCAATGAATAAAAAGGGTACATTAGTCAATCCAAAAGGCATTATTGTAAACTCGCAATACTTTTACCTGGTTCGAAATGTTGTTTTTGGAATGTCTTCCATCTTCACACACAGTTGGTGATATCCAAATCATAGGTGAATCTTTGGAAAATATTGAGCTCCATGTATTTGGTCGAATAAATTCTCAATGCGAGGTAGGGGATACTTGTTCTTTATTGTTATAGAATTGATCTCCTTGTAGTCAATGCACAACCTCATATATCCATCTTTAGTCTTAACAAAAATAAAAAGGGCTCTCCATGGAGAAACACTAGGGTGAATAAATCCCTCATTAATCAATTCCTCTAATAGTTTCTTTAGTTCCTCTAATTCCACAGTGCACATTCTATAAGGGGTCATTGATATGGGCATTGAACGAGGAATTAAATCAATAGAAAACATAATTTCTTGTTTTGGAGGATGTCCAGGTAAATCTTCTGAAACCCATCAACATATTCTAACATAATAGGTATGTCCTCTATTGGATCATTCCTTCTCTAACACAAAGTTATTTCATTATTTTCATCCCAAATAACTAAATTTAGTTGAGCTACTGGGGTGGATCTAGACAAGAATTAGGTGGTGACGTTTTTTCTCTAAATATAAGGCACTACTTATCATCATCGAGAATTGTAATCTAATTCTTATTACAATTAATTTTCACATCATGGTCCAAAAGCCAATCCATACCAAGGATTATATCCATTTCAATTAGGGGTATGATGATGAGATCAATAGATAAAGAGCATTTATATGACCTAATGGGAACTGATTCACAAAATGTAGTTGCAATGATACTTTCCTTAGGCGTATTGACTGGATACACCATTGTTAAGTGAAATTGAAAATATCTAATTTTCTTAGCAAACTGGGAAGATATGAAACAATGCGATGATCCAGAATCCAATAAAGTATTTCCTAAACTTGAGGAAACCATTAAATTACCTTCCACCACATCTTTATGAGCTTCAACCATAACAGTAGTTATAACATAATCTTATACATGATCGATTTTCCTTTTTGAGGTATGTTTCCTTGGAGTTTAGGACATTTATTTGCATAATTCCCCTTTCTTTACTATTGTAGCATTGAATATTGACTGCATCTTCCTTCCCCTTTCAATCATGAGCATTGTGGCCTTTTTTACCACACTTATAATAGTCTCTCATTCCCTTTAGGACAGTACAGGGGTGTTTCTTCCCACATTTACTGCAGGATGGAAATTTAACATTTCCCGTCCTCCCCTTATTTCCATTTCTATAGTGTTCAGCTGATGTCTTCATCTCTTTCATTGCTTTAATGTCTTAAGACATAAAGAATTTTTCTTTTTCCTTGATAGCACATGATACAATATCTTTTTATGATAAGAAGTATTGTGAGAATAATTTTCAATATCCCATCAATAAAACAATCTATCTTACTTCGTGGTTTACATATATAATCTACAGTAAGCCTTGATAACCTTGTAAAGTTAGCCTCTTATTTTGTGACATTCCCATCCTCCAATTGTCTCAGACTCATAAATTTCTTTTCCATATCCGCTCGATGGTCATGAGGAAATTATTTTTCTAAAAAAATCATTTTAAACTCACTGCATTCTATATTTGACACTTCATCGTCTTCCTTTTTGTTTTGAATTAATTAACACCATTGATTTTCATCTCCCATGAGGCAATAAAATTCCATGACAACTTTTTCCCTTTCGTTACTCCCCAAAGTTTGAAATAAGTTTTCCAATGAACATATCCATTACTCGTAGAAAAATGGATTTTTAGTCCCATTGAATGTTGGTGGTTGTTTCCTCATGAATCAGTCTAACATTGATCCTCCATGTTGTGGATCAAGGTGCTCCATATGGGTAAGTTTATTATTCATAACCTGAGTGAGTTGTCATAGTAAGGTCATAAGCTGATCAGAACTAGTTGCTTCACCATCTCCACTATAATTATCTTCATTATGAGGTAAATACCTACACAAATTACATACATTAATTCAGTTTCCATTCAATCCACTAGGAACCATTTAAAACAATGGAACACACTATATTAGTTTATGAATCGCAATACATAATTTCAAAACTGTAAAATAGTTTCCAAAAATTGAACAGTTTATGGATAAAATTAATAATCATAAAAATGTTTTCTTTGAGTAATTATATACTCATAACCCCTTCATAATGGTTTGTAAAGAAAATGAGAATTATCCCAAGCATATCCCCTGGCAGTTTCGTAACCAAGAGTGCAGCAAAGAATGTTGTCATGCACCAGTTCCCGTTCGAGTCTTGATCCAAGCAGTGTTTTCAGGTTTTACCCCTAGGTACATCGGTGCCAGAGATGCCTCTACCTGCTCATATCTAGACAGTGATTTATTTCTTGTAAAACTAATAAAATCTCTACAATAACAAAATTCTATGAAGTTCTTCTATACTAATCCTCAATGTCAATCTTAGGGTATTGTTTCTAATGATATTTTTTCATATCTAGATTCTGAGGTTTGTACTAAAATTACTCAGATACGAACTATAATTCCCCTACCCCAGTTACCCAGATTCATTGAATTATTACATATCATTGGCATGATATAAGTAATCATGTCCCGAGATACCGATCATTTTAGTAGCCTTGGAAGTACTAGATACATTCATAAGTTTTACATTAAATCATGAATTAAAAACATCAAAAAAAAATTTGTCCCATTTTTTAAAAACATATATCCTTATCTTAATACCTACATATCAACCATAAAATACTTCTACATGTCATGGGAAAAATAAAACATAGAAAGGGGTGAGCTCAAATGCTCTGTAAAGATGACAATATAGCGGAAACTATGAAAAATAATCATAAACATTTAAGGCAAGGTATAATACTGAAACAAAAGCCATATAAAATTATACTTCAGAATAAAATGGAAATTATAAAATCATATAATTCCATTTAATTATTCACAAGGATATTCTACTAGTCAAATAATCACATGAAATATCAATATCCGCTTTCATAATGATGTAATGAAAAATGACAGACTTCATAACCACATAGTCCCGGCCTTATGCCAAGACTAAAAATATGATTTTGGAAAGGCCTTGTGTGAAGACACTAGTTTGTCTCAAGAAACGTACCGATGAATCAAGGAGTTATAGTGGGCTCTACTCGTCACTTAATAAGTCCAATGCATTCCTCATATGAAAAGGTTTAAACATAACATCAACATTCATATTAAATCAAGAATAAGAAATGTCCATACTTCATCCATAAACCATGAATAGTGTAAAATTAACACATCCACCATCAAACATATCATTAAACCTTCAATAAAATATGAATGGCTTGTTTCATAATAAATGAACTTCAAATGAGCTAAAAATCCATCAAAGGATGCTGACATACATGAAATCAAAACATCTTTTAGTGAAATATCTCTTTCTATTTTGAAATCATTTAAAAGTCATATAATTATATAAGAAAACATTTATTTTGAAAATATTATTATTATATTGTGAGGTAATCTACGACGATGTTATAATGGAGAAAAATAGTGGCACCCTCTGTATAAGTTAAAAATACATTCTTACCTTAATTTTGTCAAAATGATTGTAAAGTACCTTGTTTGAAAAACGACGAAAAGATTCCTTTAAATACATATAAGGTCAAATAAGGGTATAAATTAATTTAACCAATTGTATATTAAGTAATAAAAATGTTTCAAAATACATTTTATAAGAAAACACGGATGAGGATGATAAATAGGTCCCGTTAGATACTTACGTAAGAATAACCTCGGATAATAATGTTATTGTGAAACTAACCATTACCTTATAATTTTTTCTTGGTAAAGGGTACGTTAACCTCCTGTATAATAGTTAAATAATTTTTATTAAATTATACATTAACTATATACATAAATATGATATCATATATGATCTTCAAATATTTCTTTGTTAATGATATTTCAGTAGTATCATTTTTCCAGTTATTAACTAAATCATTTTCCATTATATGATTTGTTACATAAGTAATGTTTGTTATGGATTGGATGTATCTTATTCATATTCGGAATGATATTAACTATTTAAACATGATTTTTAATCATCAAATAAAAATTGGTCTTTAATGGATATGATGGGGAATGAAGCTCATCGTGTTCGTGGAGACGGTAATCCATACGTACACAAGAGCGACAATATTACTCATTTGATATTAAAATTAGGTATAATTGGATGGTATATAATATATAAATAATCATTATCATGTTATATTTATTATCTAATTCAATTATACTCATTATTATGCCCATCCAAATGATGAAGTGTTTGAATAACAAACTACACCAGGACGTGGAGACGACAATCCATACATACGAACGTATGGTGACTTTGTCATTTATAGGATTGATAGAATAATGAATGTGGTTGTACCATTTTTATAATAAAATCATTGTATATAGAAGATAATGGAGTTATTATTTTAGAATGGAAAAAACAAAGAAAGAGGAAGTGGAAGAAGAAAAGATCTTGAAAGAGGTGATGAAATATTTACCTCTTCTTCGGTTTCTCCATTTTTATTTGATAAAAAGGGATCATTATGATGGCTTTATGACTAAATAAAGGATTATAGGATGAATGGAGGATAGTTTATAGTATATTTGGGCTTGGGCTGGCTGAGAAAAATGGCTCTGATTGTGTGAATTTTAGAGAAGGGGAAGTTCCCTTTTATAAGAGGTGTGAGGGGCACCTTATGAAAAGATTAAAATATTAATTTATACTAAAATAATTTTCGGTTTAAAAAAGTTAAAAAATTATATATTTCAAGGATAATGTGGGTATGTGTCGAAATACTCTCATAAAGAATGTTTTAGGCAGGTTTGGGTCACTATGTTAACATTATCTTTTAGATTTAACTATTAGTTAAATAGTTTGACATTTACCATGTCTCCTTTATTTTTATATTATATGGTTAATAAACATACTATAAACTTGCAAGTGGACCTATGGTTCATTAATGACATATATAATATTATTTAATACCTTTTTTTATCCTTAGATTTTTAGGAATAGAATATTACTTAATAATATAATATTTATTTTTAAAACTGTTTTATGTCAATTTTGACACTATTTGGTATTTTGTTTTTGTTAAATTTATAACAAAATTATTACTTAGAACGTAATTCATTTAATCAACCCTACAAGTCATATTATCCTATATTATTTGTGGAAATCATTAAAAGTCTGAAATTAGATTTATTTGGTTATTTATAATATCAATTATTTTAATCTTTCATTAATTAGGTAATTACTGCATCATCATTGTGTCTTAAATAATTTTATTTATTTAATGTCTATATATTATAAATAAAATAAAATTATGTAGAAAATCTTTTTATCTTTCTAATTAATATTTATAGTCTAATTTATCTTATTTATAACCCTATATTAAAAATAGTTTAGTTAATTAACATTGATTTTAACTCTTTTAACTCTTCTTTAAATAAAATAATAGTAAATTTCATAATCTAATCCATGTGAACCAAAGGGGATCGTATTTTATTTAAAAGTTTGTTTTTGGTTTAATTATACTTATGTAATAGAATTAGGACATGTGTTAGAGTAATTATGAAATAAATTTTACCCTAAATTACCCTATTTACTTTTAAGCATGGTTAATAAAAGTCAAAAGTTACTATTCAATAAATATTATTTTCATCTTATTGAACGAAATATTAATTACTGATGTCAACTGTGTCTCTCATATTTTGGAAATTCAAGTCATAGATGAGGTAAAATTAGCTTTTATACAAATTTTCAAATTCTCCAAGAAGGTGGGTAAAAGACTATAAAAAGATCAATAATATTTTGATATATCTAAACTCATTATAAAACTACTCCAATAAATAACATTTAAAATATAAAGGTATTATGTTTTTGTTTTGAATAAAAATAAATTTAAATAAAATAAATAATTATTTACATAAAAAGTCCATTTTAAACAACAACGGTGTGGTTTTCACTATTCATCAAAAATTTAATGTTTTTAGAAAAGTTTGAAAAATTAACCCAAAGATAATTTCGATATTCAAAATCCAAAAATGAATTTCATTTTTAATGATAAAATTTATAATTTTTAAAAAAATGTATTAGTATTCATAACGGCTAGTTTGATTGGTTGGGGTGTGTTTGAACTCGAAATTGCGTAGAACACAAGCTATTGTATTATTAAAAGGGAAACGTACCGTGAAATATTATGGTATTACATATGATAAAGTACTTTATAGTAAAAAAACTCCCCTTATATAGGTACTATGTCATTTTAGATAAAATTTCCATAAGATATGGGAGAGGGATTCAATGATGAGGTATCAGTGGCCTTCTCTTTTTTGTAGATTTAGGATCTTGATAACATTATGGGGATATAAATAATTTATAGTTAAGATATTGTTAAACCCTATAATTACCCATAAATTTCGTGGAAATTTTTTTTCTTAAATTTGAGGGATTTTTTTTACGAGTCCAGGAAAATTTAGGTCGCATGATTCTGAGACCTCGTGTGCCCGGAATCAATTTCTGAAGTTTTGTTCGGGTACGTTCAATAAACGTGCGATAGGGATTTTAAATATTTTGAACCAGGTCAGGGAATTGAAATCTGAGAGCACCGTTGAGCTCACAGCACCAGTATTCGCTTAAGAAGACTTTTGCCTTGATGGTAGATGGTCAAAATTGGAAGATAGATTTTGGGGTTTTTAATTAAATTGAATAAAAAGAAAGTGTTAATTTATTTTATTTGTGGTGGTTAAAAGCTCCAACAGGTGGTTAGTGGTGGGGGAAACCACACCAAAACATCCCGTGAAAGGTTATGGAGTTAGGGCCCACCTGCACATAACCTCCCTTGGGAGTATATTCCTTGGTGGGGACCACACGGGGGTTGTAACCCCTTGGAACCCCCAATTAAGTGGAGAGCCTATTCACCATCTTCTGCATGTTTTTTGAGCCAACCCACTTCATTTATTTGGTTAAGATTCACCAATTAATTAATCTCCACCTTTTGAAATCTTTTGAATTCTTCACGACAATTAAATAATAGACAAACTGATTATTAAATTTTGGTTTGAAACATTATTTTGGGTGGGACTTTAAGAGAGGACTTGACATAATTTGGAGAACTTCATCCTCACAACGAAGAATGCAAAGAACGAATATTCATCGTTCACCAAAGATCATCCAACAACTTCATCGATCTTCAACATAGCCAAAAGAGAAGGAGCTGACCGTGAAGAATGATGAAGACACTTCCTACTCAGATGCTTCTTGATGTCAATGAATCAACGACCATCATTCCTCTCCATCCACCATTTTCGATCAACAAGTGAGGTAGGGGATTTGAGTTGAATTCGTTTCCATTCTTTGCCTTTCAATATTTTGGAATGTGAATTGTCGATTGATAACACAATAATGAGGAGGGCTCAGACCACACAGACATGGCCCAACCCTCCTTCTTTTTTGTTCTTGTTTGTTGATGATGGAGGCGGTGAAACGGCGTCCAGCGTCGGGATGAACACAATGAAAACCATCCTTGAAGAAAACCGGCGGCGCATGGTTCATCGGGTTTCTAAGAGGGTGTGACACCACTGTGCCACACGGAAGGTGGTTCGCGGCCGTGTTGGCCCACATTAGAGGTGGTCCGGCACTATTGTGCCACACAGAGGAGCTAGAGATCATGGCTAGGCTGGGCAGCGGCGGTGATGGTGTGACGTTGTCGTGCCACACATGGAAAGTAGTGGGTCGCGGTCAGGCCGAACAACGACGGAAGAGGCACAACACCGCCACACCCCGCAGAGGGCAGCAGAACCGCGACACTGTCACGCCAGGGTGGAGGTGCAGTGGCGGCTAGCCGGGACATCCGTTGTGGAACTGGAGCTGCTGGCTGCTCGTCCAGCCTGGAGGAGCGGGACACCATGGCTTTGGCGGACCCCGTAAGCCACCGGGTCGGGCCACCCTCAGGCAGGGTCGCCGGGCCACACCGCCCTCAGGCCAGGCCGTCGGGCCGGGCCGCCCTCAGGCTGGGCCCCCCATCCGGGCCACCACACCCTCCGGTTGGGCCGCCCACTCGGGCCAGGCCACCCTATGACCGGGTCGGACCTGCGGACTGGGCCAGACTCCGGACCGGACATGGACCCAATTTGGCCTATTTGTTTCACCTTTTCGCCAATATCCTGGGATACAGTTGTCTGATCAACGAACTGTCTATGGAAACGAAATTCTTAGAGCGTGAAGGTTCTATTGGCATACTCTACATAAGGTTTGGACATAGATGATGTACAATCCGGTTGGTTTGAACCTAAAAACCATATGGGCCCCTGAAACGGAAATGCCAATAACTAACAGACCGGACGACCAATTGATTCTCCGTCAGTTGCATTGAGACCCCTATCACGAGGTGGACCATTGAGATAAATCTATTTGAGAAATCATGAAAGTTGAAGTATTGACCAGTAGCTCGTGGAGTGGATCCTCCAGGAGAGGAGCCTACAGAGAATAGAGACCTAGTTGCTGGCTGAGACCTGACAACTACTGACCATTCGACTCAGAGTGTTTCGAATAGCCCAGTGGGAAGCACCTCCGTGTAACGCAGAGGACCACAATGGGAACCACCTCTGTGTGATGGGGCAGGCCCAAAGTACTCAACAGGAGGAGTAATTCTGTAGGCTACGAGTGGGAGCACCTAGATGTGACACGGCAGACCCATTGTGGGGAGAACCTTCATGTGATGTTGTAGACCCATGGTACTGGATAGGAGGAGTACTACAACAGTTCAAGATAGTGGGAAGCACCTCTGTGTGACATGGCATGCCCACAATACTCTATAGAGGAGGAGTACACCAGCTATCGAGGTATCGAAAGATGGATTGGGAATCTTACATGTTACCACCGTAGAATTAAATCGTGGTTTTGAGCTGAGTCATTGACTATCATGTTTTCCTCATGATTGATATTAGTTACTAGATAACTTACTTATATGTATGGTCATATAACAAAGTAATGTTTATCTGTTGAATTCATTATTTCTGGTTATCCTTGTTGGATTTTTAAGACCTTGAGGGTCTCAGGGTCCCTACTGAGTATCGTTATACTCACACCTTCACAGGCTATGCCCGCACCACGTAGTGTTGGTTGCAGATGATGAACAATGCGTATCAAGACAGAGAGTAGCAGAACTGGACAGTACCTGGAGGTGGACCACTCAGCGAGACGTACACGGAGTAGACAGATGGACGAGGAGTTCTGAGGATGCCATCAGTACCTACCCTTTATGTATGAACCCCAGAGGACGATACGGTAGCTACTTTTATTTACTTCAGTTGTACTAGATTTTCAGTTGTATTTTACTTTACTATTGGGCTTATATTTTCAGCCCCTTTACATTCACCACACTCTTTTTTATACAGTTTTACTTGTTGTTTTACTTTTAGTTGCACACTATGTTGTGTGTATAAAGGAAATTGCTTCCATGATTGGGATTTGCGCCATTCGTGGTAGTCGCCTGCCCCTGGCCTATGGAAGGTGGGCTTGGGGTAGTAACGATACAGGCCTCTGGGGACGGGTCGTGACAAATTGGTATTAGAGGAGTCGGTTCTATCGCATAACTTAGGAATTTGATAATTCTTTTCTATGAATAAATAGTGTTGAGGGTAATGAGTGTGGTTTTCATTTCAGGTAGTCCAGTGTTTGTGCGGCGACCGACGTATCCATACACCAGGACCCTGGCATCTGATTTCCGACTCAGCCCCCGAAAACACAGATTGCGTGTGAGTTTTCAAAAGTTTTTTTCTCTTTAAGTTGGCACAACCAGGTCAGCTCACTAGGTATAGATCCTTTGACCAAGTCACATATGTTTCCTTTAGGATGCCTCCACGCAGATCCCTGAGAATCGTATGCTCTGACAGCCTACCGAGCAATGAGGCCTTGGTGCTGGACCCTTTACCAGTAGAGGCTCCATCGGTAAAACATCCCATTGGGCCACAGTTGCCACCAGCCTTAGCAGTAGATGATGCACACCGCATGAGTGCATTGCATAAGTTATAGCGCTAGAGGCCACCCAGGTTCGTGAGAGAGACATACCCACAGGAGGATGAGGATTACCTGGAGGCTGTGGTGAGAGACTTTAGGCTAGTAGGGACACCAGAAGACCATATGGTGATCCATGTTGCGAGTCCCCTTCATGAAGAAGCTGGCAGATGGTGGAGCATGATGCTTAAGGTACACGACGAGGCGACACTACTCTGGACAAACTTTGAGAGCTTGTTCTGGGTGGAGTTTGTTCCAGCCACCATTCAAGCGGTACAGATTTAGGGGCTACTACATATAAAATAGGGTAGCTTGACGGTGGTGAAGCACTCAGCAAGGTTCACTAACCTCTCACGCTACTCTATAGATATGATGCTAGAAAATATTTTCAGGGCCTAGACCTTTTAGTAGGAGATCAGGTGAGAGATCAGGGAATCGATGATCTCCCTTAGCATCCCGACCCAGGTGAGGGTGTTAGGGAGAGCCCTCATAGTGGTGAGTTTCCATGATGAGCAGTCACCAGCTGTGAGACCCACTACTGGGCGACCTGCAGTAGAGTCTTCTACAAGTGGCAGTAGATAGATGAAAAAGAAGTCCAAGAGGACCAGACCCATGGCTGGACGACCACAGGACTCACGATCTATTGTCTGTGGAAACCGAGGCAGTGACTTACCTACCAAGAGCAGGCATTGTTACTCATGCGGCGGGTAGTTTCACATGTCTCGTGACTATCGGAACCATCATTCAGATGATCATCATATAGTTGAGGGACCTCCCATGCAGAGGCATTTCGAGGGCATAGGTGGACGTGGCAGAGGAGCTAGTCGAGTAGCTGGAGGTGGAAGACATTTTGAGGTGTTGCCACAATAACCACTAAGAGGTCCACCCCGACTGCAGGGAGTTGGTTGGAATGTGAGAGCTCAGCTTCAAGAATCTAAGGCATATGACAATGGTGCTCCGAATATTATTCAAGGTACGATATGTGTCTACTCCACCTTAGCTGCAGTTCTTATAGACACAGGTTCCAGTCATTCATTCATACCCACTGCCCTCGTTCGAAGTTTAAAGATTCTGACAGATCCGTTGGATCAATCCTTATATATAGATACTCTTATAGGAGTAGAATCGAAGATTACACACTGGTTCCAAAAATGTGAGATTACTCTAGGGGGTGAGAGCTTTGTCTAGGATCTACACATAGTGGCGTCAAGGCCTTACGACATCTTCTTGGGTATAGACTGGTTATCTACAGTCCATGCTCAGATTGACTGTATTAGGCGCAAAGTGCAGTGTGTCCACCCAGATGGGACCAGGTTCACCTTCACTAGTGATAAGGGAACTGTTGCAGCACATGATAGACTTACTCGGAGGAGGGTGCAACCGATCACTCAATAGTTGGTTGCCTTACCCTTGGAGCAGATGATGTGGAGAGTCCGACTTATCCTATAGTGGTGGACCACTACACAAATGTTTTCCCTAGTGATGTCCCAGGACTACCTCCTCATAGAGAGGTGGAATTTTATATAGACTGGTCCCCCAGGTTTGCACTGATATCTACTCCAGCATAACAGATGTCTCCCACTAATCTTCGCGAGCTGAGAGTACAACTAGAGGACTTGTAGGGGAAGGGATTCATCCAGCCTAGTATTTCTCCCTGGTCAGCCCTGATTCTATTTGTCAAGAAGGAGGATATGATTTTGAGGAGTTGTGTCTAATATCGTCGGTTAAACCAGGTGACCGTGTAGAACAAGTAACCACTTCTGAGGATTGACAACCTCTTTGATCATCTCAAGGGAGCTCGATGTTTCTTAAAGATATACCTCAGATCCAGCTATCATCTGTTAAATGCTCGAGACAAGGATATGCCGAAGACGACCATTAGATGTCGGTATAGACATTATGAGTTCTTGGTTATTCCCATTGTCATAACTAATGCTCCAGTAGTTTTCATGTGTCTCATGAACTAGATCTTCCAGCCACACCTTGATCACTTTGTCTTATTCTTCATTGAAAACATTCTAATAGACTCGACTACTGAGGAGGAGCATGCCTAAATTTTTTGGTGGTACTGGACACACTCTGAGAGCACCAACTTTATGGTAATCTCTCTAAGTGACCTTTTTGGATTCGAGAGGTACACTACTTGGGACATTTCATCTCAGATGCTGGAGTTGCAGTAGATCTAGAAAATATTGAGGAGGTACATGTTTGGGTGCCGCCCAGGAGTGTGAAAGAGGTACGGAGTTTCCTGGTCTAGCTGTGTACTACCAGATATTCACTCAATACTTCAATATAGTTGCATCACAACTATCATTATTGACGAAGAAGGGGCTACCCTTCGTGTGGTCAGAGAGATAATAGCAGAGCTTTCAAGAGATGAGGCAGAGGTTGAGTAGTGCCCCCATCCTGAGGTTTCCATAAGAAGGCGTAGGGTATGTAGTTTACTGTAACGAATCAGGGACCAGACTCGGGTGTGTCCTGATGCATGAGCGAGTAGTGATCACAAATGGATCTCAACAGCTGAGATAACATGAGCAGAACAATGTTACCCATGACTTGGAGTTAGCAGCAGTGGTCTTCGCCTTGAAGATGTGGAGACACTATCTGATGGACGAGTATTTCATATTCTAGCCTAGTCACAGGAGTCTCAGGTATATCTTCTCTCAGTAAGACCAGAACCTGATTTAGTGGCGATATATTGAATTCTTCCAATACTATGACTGAGAGATATTCTATACTCCTAGGAAGGGGAGCATTGTTGTGGATGCACTCAGTTGGAGATCTGGTATACATCTTCTAGGAGAGGCGACAGATCAGCTGGCTGCCTTGCATATATCCTTTGTGGATAGGGATGGATCAGCCTATCTACAATCTCTAACTATCACTCCTCCACTTATACAGTTAGTTAGGTAGGCACAACATGGAGACGCTGACTGTGAAGCACGACCTGCACATATATAAACATGGTAGGCACCATATGGATTACTTGAAGGTGGTGAGAACGTTATCCTATTCAGGGGGATGCACTAAGGTACCAGTAGTACATCAGGAGGAAGTGTTGAGGGAGTTCCACACTTCCCCTCTAGCGGTACATCTAGGAGTGGCAAAGATGTACAAGGACCTCTAATGACAACACTGGTGGCCAGGTATGAAGAAGGCGGAAGATGAGTTTGTCTCATGATGCCTCACTTTTCAACAAGTGAAGGCAGAGCACCAGGTACTGGTAGGCTTAGTTTATCCATTATAGGTCTCAGAGTGGATGTGGGATGGGATATCCATGAACCTCATGATGGGTCTTCCTCGTAATTCTAGGACTCACGACTTGATTTGGGTGATCGTTGACTGACTCACCATGTTGGTCCACTTCCTACCAATCAGAGAGTATGTCTTAGTAGAGAGCACGAGATACCTCTATCTGTAGGATATTGTGCATTTTCATGGATTAACTTTGTCTATTGTCTCTTACCGTGACGTACGTTTTACATCCCAAATATTGAAGGGGTTGTAGGTGGCTTTCGAGACACAGCTTCGCTTGAGAACTGCCTTCCATCCTCAGACAAATGGTCAGAATTATTGGACCATTCAGACCCTCGAGGACATTCTACGTGCATGCTTCCTTGAATTTGGTAATAGCTGGGATGATCACTTACCATTGGTGGTGTTTTCCTACAACAACAACTATCACTCCACCATTGATATGGAACCTTTTGAGGCCTTGTATGTTCGACCTTACAGATCACCATTGTGCTGGACAGACCCAAGGGAGTTAGCACTACTAGGACCAGAGATGGTATGGGCTACCACGGAGAAGGTGCAGATCATCCAGGAGCGAATGAAGACTACACAGATCATGAAGAAGTTGTATGCTGACAGGAGATGGAGATCTCTAGAGTACAAAGATGGTGAGAAAATCTTCTTATGGGCCTCACCTCGAAGAGGTCTATAGAGATTTGGCCAAGGTGGAAGGTTTTCTCCATGGTTTATTAGACCTTTCCAGGTCCTCATCAGAGTAGGTGAGGTGGCTTACCACTTATCTCTTCCACCTCAGTTTCACTAGGTGCACGACATCTTCCACGTATCTTAGCTGAGAATATATGTGCACAACCCTTCCCACATCTTCCACCATACAGATATAGACATCGATGATGGGGTGACTTTCACAGAGGTTCTAGTAGATATTGAGGATCGATAGGAGCTGGTCCGGCATGGACGGTCGATATCTCTGGTGGGCGTATGCTGGAAGCAGTGGAACCTCCAGTTGAGAACATGGGAGCAGGAGGCTCAGATGCGTGCTCAGTATCCCCATTTGTTCCCTTAGTTCGAGTTATAGCTTATAGAGACATAAATATTTGAATTGAGGAGAATTTAATGACCCTAAAATTCCATGGATTTTTTTTCGTAAAATCATGGGATTTTTTTACGAGTCGGTGAAAATTTACGGCGCTGGATTTCGAGGCCTGGTGTGCCCAGAATCAATATCTGATGTTTTTTTCGGGTACATTTGGTGCTCAGAATTGAAATATGACGACACCGTTGAGCATGCAGCGCCAGTATTCTCTTAAAAAGACTTTTTTCCTCGATGTTTGATGGTTGATAATGGAAGTTAGATTTTGGGATTTTTAATTACATTGAATAAAAATAAAGTGTTAACATTTTTTATTTATGGTGGTTAAGAGCTCCAAGAGGAGGTTAGTGGTGGGGACCACCACACCATACCCTCCCATGAGAGGTTATAGAGGTGGGTCCCACCTGCACATAACCTCTCTTGGGAGGATATTCCATGGTGGGGACCACCCGGGGTTGTAACCCCTTGGAACCCCCAATTATGTGGAAAGCCTCTTCACGTTCCTCCACTATTTTTTGGACCCAAACCACTTTATTTATTTGGTTATGTTTCACCAATTAATTAAACTCCACCTTTTAAAATATTTTGGATTCTTGCTAAAAATTGAAGAATAGAAAAACCTATTATTTTATTTTGGTTGGAATCTTTCTTTTGGGTGGGACATTGATAGAGGACTTGGAAGAATTTAGATATCGTCATTCTCTCAACAAGGAATGTGGAGAATGCCGATTCATCATTCACTGAAGATTGTCAAACTCCTTCATCGATATTCGACCAAGACAATAGAGAATGAACTGACCGCGAAGAACACTAGAGATGCTTCATCCTCCGACACTTCCCGACGTCAACGAACCGACTTCCACCATTCCTCTCCTTCCATCATCTTTGATCGAGAAGTGAGGTAGAGTATTTGAGTTGAATTTGTTTTCGTTCATCGCCTTTCAATATTTTGGAATGTAAATTTCCAATTGATAATGCAATAACGAGGAGGGCTCAGACATTATGAATATGGCCCAACCCTCCCCTTGTGTTGTTCTCGTTTTTTGATAAAGGAGGTAGAGCAATGGTGGACGACGACAGTCCGACCGCAAAGAAAAACATCTTCGAAGAATACAGGCAGTGCAAGGGTCATCAGGTCGCTAAGAGGGCGTTGCATAGCCGTTCCATGCCATAGGAGGACCATGGCCTGGCCAGTCCGTGGAAGAGGTGGAACGATGCCTTCTCATTATGAAGAGGATCGGGAGGCCATGGCCATGCCAAGCCGTGGTGGTGATGGCGTGGCGTCGTCGTGTCGTGCGGGGAAAGTAGCGGGCCACGGCCAGGCCAGGCCATGGTGGAAGAGTCTTGGCGTCGTCGCACCGGGCAGAGGGAAACAGAACCGCAACACTGTCATTCCGTGGTGGAGGTGTAGTGGCGGTTGGAAAGGCGGGCCGCCGTGGAGCTAGAGCAGTAGGCCGCTTGGCCAGCCAAGTGGAGCGGGACCCCGTCGGGTCATGAGTGTGCTTGACCGGTGCCTCCTGGAGCCGGTTGGAAAACCATGTGAATGGTAGAGGTGTTCAAGAGCAAGGGGGCGTGTGGCTACCCCCTGGACATGGCTTAGGTAGACCTCGTGAGCCGACAGGCCGCCGGGCGGGGCCGTCCTCAGGCCGGGTAGCCGGTCCGCGCCGCCCTTAGGCCTGGCCGGCGAGCGGGGCCTCCATCAAGACGGGCCTCCTATCCGGGCCATGCTTCCCTCAGGCCAGGTCTCCCACTCGGGCCGGTCCACCCTCTGACCGGATTAGACCCACGGACAGGGTCAGACTCTGGACTGGACCCGGGTCGGGTCGGGTCAGTCTGACTGGGTCGGACCAGAACCGGACCCGCATTGGCCTATTTTTTCACGTTTTCACCCATATCTTGGGCTACTGGTGTCTGATAGACGAACCGTCTATGGAAATAGAAATATTATTTTGTTATGGTTTTATTGGAATACTCCACTTGAGGTTTAGACATAGTTGGAGTACAGTCAGGTTGGTTTGGACCTAAAAACCAATCAGCCCCGAGGAATGGAAATGCCAATAACTCACAGACCAGACGTCTGATTGATGCTCTATATGTTGCGTTAAGACCCCTATGATGAGGCAGAAAATTGAGATACTTCTACATGGGACTTCATGACTATTGAAGTATCAACCAGTAGCTTGTGGATCGGATCCTCTCGGAGAGGATAATGTGAAGTATGGAGACCTAGTAGCTAGCTGAGACCTGAAGACTGCTGACATTTCGACTCGGAGTGTTTCGACTAGCCCTGTGGGAAGTTCCACTATGTGACACGTAGGCCCATAGTGTAGAGCGCCTATAGGTGATGTGGAAGACCCATAGTACTCGACAGGAGGAGTACCTCAGTAGGCTACGAGGGGGAGCACCTCTGTGTGACGCGGCAGACCCAGAGTGGGGAGAGCCTCTATGTGACGTAGCAGACCCACGGTACTCGATAGGAGGAGTACCACAACAGTATAGGACAGTGGGAAGCCCCTATGTGTGACGCGGAAAGCCCACAATAATCTATAGAAGAGGAGTACACTGGCAGCCAAGGTTTCAACAGTTTGACTGGGAGTGTTACATGTTACCACCATAGAATTAAATCCTAGTTGTGAGCTGATTCATTGACTATCGTGTTTTCCTCATGATTGAGATTGGTTACTCGATAACTTAGGTATATGAATGGTTATATACATACATAATGTTTATTTATTGAATTCATAATTTTTGGTTATCCTTGTTGGATTTTTTGAAAACTTGATGGTCTTGATGTCCCTACTGAGTATTGTTATACTCACCCCTACACGGGCTATGGTCGCACCTCATTGTGTTGGTTGCAGATGATGGATAGTGCGGATCGAGGAAGAGAGTATCATAAGTAGACATTACCAGGAGGTGGACCACTCAGCGATACGTACAAGGAGTGGACGGACAGATGAGGAGTGTTGAGGAGGCCATGATTACCCTACCTTCAGGTAAGAACCCCAGAGGATGATCCAATAACTACTTTTCTTTAATTAAGTTGTACTAGATTTTCAGTTGTATTGTACTTTACTATTGAGCTTGTATTTCTGGCCCCTTTACATTCAGCACACTAATTTGTATATAGTTTTAATTATTGTTTTACTTCCAGTTTCATACTTGGTTGTGTTTATAAAGGCAGTGACTTGCCAAATATGGATTTACACCTTTGGTGCTAGTCGCCAGCCCCTGGCCTATGGAAGGTGGTCTTGGGGTAGTAACGATACGGGCCCTGGGGGAAGGGTCATTGCACACCCTGTTAAATTATAGTCATTTATGTTCAAATATATTCCTTTAGACTCTTTTTTTGTGGGATAATCATTAACAATAATTTTTATTGGGAGGATACCAATAATGCTGAAATCTGGGATATATTGGAATCTTTAGTATAAACTAGAAGGTTATATTGCATATTGGGTAGTAACATGATGTGTAAGGGGATTTCACAATATGTATTTTCCTCCAAATAGATCATTTTAATTCATAAATCAACATAAAAATGGTATACATCATGTATGGGTTTCACATCATGTAATGTGAATAATCTATTTTTAATTAAAATAGAAACATGTTTTTCAGCATAAATTAAAATTGGGGGAATTTACAATGTGTAATGTATTACACAACATTTAATTTCCTAATTGGTAGAAATTGAGGTGTTTGGTTCTTTATTGATGAATTATTCAATTTTATATCCTTATCCTCTTGGCTTGAACTGTTACCTTTTTAATTTTTTGGTGACTCCTTACCCTCTAAATTACGCTGTTTATCGATTGATCAAAAAGTTTAGGAACCTGATCTCTTTGGATAATCCTCTAGCTCATTTTTTCTCTCATTTATGGTTGTGTTACCATTTTCATCCTATATATTTAATATTATGTAGTTTCATATCAATCATTTTTATTCAATTTTTTTTCATTCAATGGTCGTTCGTGTGGTTTCAAATACCTACTATCAACAGAGGATTTGTTTTTTATGTACTTGAGGTTGGTAGATCATTACAAGCATTCTATTCTTCTAAATTTTATATTGTTCTTATTTATTCATGGATATTTCAAATACAATTTCATGTGTTTAAATTTAAAATGGAATTGGTTCATGTTTTAAATTGAATTTATATTTGAATCCTAATTTCATTGAATAGAAATGGAAAATAAATTTTCAAATAATAAATTATTGGGATGGCTTTGAAATGGATTTATTAAAATGTGGGCATGGTTTTAGAAATATAAATTGAAAAAGATTTCCCAAATGGGAACCTTGGGTGTATCAAAATGATTAATGAGTATCTTTAGTGTGTGTGCATCAACACTAGGAGGTTAAATATCATATATTGATATTGTAATGTAAATGTAATCAACATTAATTGGATCATACAATATTCCATTTTAGGCTCATGGGTGTTTAGTATGTATTTTCCAATATGTTGGAGCATTAATAGAAGGTGCATTGTTTCTTCTGGTTGTTTATTGAATCATGTATTTTTCTTGTGGATTTTTTCTCACGTGTATATTTATATTTTGGTATGTTTATCTTTTTTGTCTTATAAATGGCATGATTCGGGATTTGGAAATCCATATATGAAATTTCTATAAAATTCAAGGATTGTTTGAGAAATTTTATAAATATATATTATTTATAAAAGGTATATCCAAAATATTTAATATTCCAGATTCATTGATGATATTTGAACCTCTATAGATTATTTGTTGGTTTAATACTCAAAGGTTTTATCACACCCTACTTTAACCTTTGGGTAGAAATAGGACATGTTCTACAGGACATAAGAAAATGGAATGGAATTATATAGAATGATGTCTCCTCTTTACATCACTGTTATGGAATGGGGATATATTGTAGGTGACAGTTAGTCACAATGAGACTAGTGCTTCTAGACTTCTCATACATTCTGATTTATACTGTTTTGTATAGTTTTATCTCATCATGTTTCCACAATTTACAATGGTTTTGTGTCTTATTTTCCTTATATTCAAGACTTGTTTTTATTTTCGTTTTACCTCACCTAATAACTGGATGATGTTGGTGACTGGTTTGTTTGTCCCAATTTAATCTATTATAATAATTTATTTTAAATCATTATAATTTATTTTAGATTTTTATTGGAGGTCTTTTTTACTTCAGTTTCAACTATTCTTCTATATTATTTTTATATTTATTGATATATTAAATATTAAAATTTAGCCTATATGATAAATTTGATCATTTATTCTAATCACCCAACTCACGTGAAAAAGGAGTAAGCATGAGGAAATGTTGCATTTTACCGTATAGTATCTATCAATTTATGAATTTATATATCAATTATCATGCTTCAATGGTCTCAAGAATGTAAATAATACTATCTTTCACACATCAAATTAATTTTATGAACACATCTACACCACAATAATTCCATTTTATCACTTTGAGTAGTCTATTATACCCTCCCAACTAACCTACATCATGATCACAATATTTCCACATCATCCTCAAAATTAGTAAAGATTATCATTAAAACTAATAGTTTTATACATAAAAAACCACATATCAATCCCTTATAGTAATAATATTTATTAATGGTCACAAGAAACATATATCAATCCTAAGGAAAATATTATAATGACCCAACAATTTTAGATATGAATACTTTTTCACACAATTATTTTTATGGTATAATTTAAATTATAAATCATAAACATAATAAAAATTCATTTATTACATCGATATAGAAATTCATATTATGTAACATCCCATCTTGGAATCCACTAAAACATGTTCCCCATGATAGAGCACCATATGACCTTAGGAATTCCTCCTTGTACACTAGAGGATGTGGAAAAGTTACACATGACTATAGGGATTCATTGACGGGACTATACCCTCATAGAAATGTAAACACATTGTATAAATAATACCAATCGATATAATAACTATATTTAATAATAAATGGAAAAAAATGATAATACATAATGAGTTACCAAGTAACACATGTTATAACAATATGGTGAATAAAAGACAGTTTAGATTGCCATACAAAAGGAATCCTTTAACACCCCGAGATTTTATGAAACATATTCTTAATTTCCTTATTGTCTTGTGTTGTACGTTACACCAAAAGGAGCTTGCACAACACGCATCATTGAATTGCCTTTCATTACACGCAATCGCGACCTTCCTCGATAGCGTGTGTAGTACGCAATACCAAGTTTCACTAAACAACGATATGCTATTAAAATATTATTAAAACTAGCCGTTATGAATAGTAATAACCACTTTTTGAAAATTTTTAAATTTTATTTTTCAAAATGGACATAATTTTTGAATTCGGAATATCAAAATTAGCTTTGGGGGAAATTTTGGTACTTTTCGGATAACTTTCATATTCTAATGAATAGTGAAAATTACTAAATTTTAATTAAAAACAAATTTTTAAATCAAAATAATTAATAGTGATAAATTATTAATTTGAGTGGTTTTAAAGTATATTTAGAATATATTTTTACAATTTAATACAATTTTGTTCATTGTATGTAATTTCACATTTAAACCAGACATAAACAAGTGTCAATCTTTTGATAGTTATTATCTTTTAAAAACACACTATTTGTTTTGACGATGGGAATTAATTTTTAAATTAGATAATGTAACTGATATGTTTTTAATTTGGTAAAATAAACATCATTTTTGAGTTCATAATATCAAATATAGCTTAGACCTAATTTTATGTATTTTTCTAGAAACTTTCATTTTTTGATAAATAGTGAAACCACTAAGTGGTAGTTAAAAAAATGAATTTTTAATAAAACTTAATTTTACCAGTTCTGTGAGTAGAATTTAGAAAATCCGAGAGACACCGTTAATATCAGGGACTAAAATGTGGTTCAATGAGATGAAAATAATTTTTGGTGAATAGTAACTTTTTACTTTTTTTTCCACGGTTAAAAGTAAATTGGGTAGTTAAGGGTAAAAATGATATTATTATTACCCTAACACATTTCCAAATTCTATTGGATAAGTG
Organism: Viscum album; assembly: GCA_963277665.1. Classification (NCBI taxonomy): domain Eukaryota; kingdom Viridiplantae; phylum Streptophyta; class Magnoliopsida; order Santalales; family Viscaceae; genus Viscum; species Viscum album. Next base: position 1,724,095,999 of record OY728119.1, on the reverse strand, counting down.
TAATTCGAAAAAAAACCTTACGAATAAAATATGACCATTTAGGACCACATGGATTAGATTAGGACATTTATTATTAATTTATTTAAAGAAGGGTTAAAATAGTTAAAATCAATGTTTAATAAGTAGATAATTTTTAATATAGGGTTATACATAAGATAAATTCGAATATAAATATTCATTAGAAAGATAAAAAATTTACATGTAATGGTATTTTATTTTTAATTTTTAGACATTATATTATTTCATTTATTTATGACACAACGATGATGCATTAATTATCTTATTAATGAAATATTGACATAATTGATGTTATAAATACCCAAATAAATGTAATTTGAGAATTTTTATAAATTACACTAATTTTATAGGTTGATATGAAATGTTAGTACTTAAGTATTTAATTTATTTTCAATTAATCATTCTGTTATGATTTTCACAAAAATCAATTACTAAATAGTGTCAAAATTGACATAAAATAGTTGTTAAAACAAATATTATATTATTAATTGTTATTTTGTTCCTAAAAATCTATGGTTCGGCCAAATTACTTATATAAGGTTATATATATTAATAATAAACAACTTGGGGTTCGTTTGTCTTGTTATAGTAAGTTTATTAACCTTATAGTGTAAGAACACAAAAAGACACTGTAAAAGTAAAATTATCTAACTTAAAGTTAAAACTAAATGATAAGGCTAAAATAGTAAACTAAACTTGTAAAAATTCTATTGGATGAGATTATTTCGACCCATCCCCACCTTATCTTCGAAATAAATCAATTTGGAGCTATTGAAAACCGAATATGGCTTTATAATAAAATAATATTTTTAGTTTTTCCAAAGGTGCCCCTCTCCTCCCTTATAAAAGGGAACCTCCTCCCTCTCTTCCTCACACCACTTTGAGAATTCAATATCGGCCAACCCCTTCCAAATTATCTTCTCCAATTCCCTAGAGACAACTTAGAGGTCCCGGTATTCTTCAAAGACAAATTTTAGTGTTCTAAAAGGAGGTCTCAAAGAAACGCTTCAAAGAAGAGGTAATGTTCGTTACCGATTCTTTCATCTTTATTTGTTCTTCCAATTCTCCTTCTTTAGTAGTTTCATTATTAATTAATAACTTCAGTATTACTCATATACTGATATGTTATTATATGTATGAAACAACCATATTTAACCATCTATCCATCCTACAGAAAACAAAATCACCACGCGTGCATACGTACAGAATACCGTCTCCACGCCGTGGTGTAATCTATTTTCCACCACCACCTTACTGGGATGTGTATAATGGTGTACATAATAACTATATATGATTATTGTAAAGTGATATTTATTCTGAAATAGTATACATACACTCCAATAAAATTCCACGATCATGAGAAAGATATCATCTCTCGTGCGTACGTACGGACTACCGTCTCCACGACGCGATGAGATTCATTCTCCACGTTAACCATTCATGAATGATTATAAAGTATATATAATAAGTAATAATGAAATATATGACATAATAATACTACTGTATTTATGTATATATATAAATATATATATATAAATATATATGTAATCTACTTAATTACACTCAACTCAATAAAGAAATGAAAATAGCGTTCATGCATACGTACGACCTACCGTCTCCATGAACGGTGTATTTCATTTCATTTAACGATCCATTATATATATGTATATTCTGAATATATATTATATATAAATCATGTTTTATATTCTGGAATTATGTAATCATGATCTATGTAATCATATGAATAATTACAAGTCAAAACACGGACGACAAATGAAACGATTTTACCCAAAATGCTCTTTAACAAGGAATTTACAAAAGAACGGGTAATATAAAGTCATAAGTGAAACATATATGATATCATAACAATGAGTATGATTCTAGAATAAGTCAATGACATTATTTAAATCATTATACAAGAGGTTCGGACACTTACGAAACAAATCGGACCAAAAGTAAGGGAAATATCACAATCTCATTTTTATCCGAGATTGTTTATACTTTGGTATTTACTGGGGTGTATTTTATCATCCACATCCATGTTTCCTCAATATGTAATATTGTTTCCATCCACCTAAAATTGTTTAAATCCAATTTTAACCTTCGGTGAGTTTTTAGTAAAAGATATGAAAGTAATCTTTTGTCATTTTTTGTACGAGGTGCTTTTTGACTTTTCCGAAAAAATTACGAGAAGAATGTTTTTTAAATTATACGTCCGGAATGGATTTTTAAAACATTATTTCCAAGAAGCTTAATTTACAAGTTTTCAAGTTTATTTTTAATCAACTTCTTTTAGTTTAAAATATTATGACATATTAAGAAAGGATAATGTTTTTGAATTAGAAATGATATTTTCTTCATGAATGGAGTTCAAGTGTTTTATAAAAATTATTTTTTATCTAAGATAATATAGGGTTCTGTTTCTATCCCTATTATTAAATTGATTTGATTATGTTGTGATGGAATTATTTTTATTAATTCCGTTATCTTATATGAATTGTTTTATGATGTCATGTTGTTTTAGAATCCCATTTTTATTACATGGGTTATGCAATGATGTATGATTTATGATTTTGTGGCACACATATGAATGGTATCATTATGAGATGGGTGGGACCTATATCTCTCTCCAATGAATTGGGTAAAGATTTTATATCTCATGATATAGACATGGCTAGGACGGCAGGTTAAACCGGTTCAGTGAAACAGGAATGAAACGGGGAATGAACTCAATTCAGAAATGGACTTTGTCAACTAAGATAGTCTTGGCAATGAGTCTTGTCTAATAAGAAATGATTATCTATGATTATGTGTGTATTAAAAAATGTTTCATGTTTTATGTTATGATTATTGGGATTACATTTCACTACTAGGATGTATCCCATGTTATAATATTATGATCTTTTTTGCAGGTTAATATTTCCAAAATGTTATGTTCTTATAAATATGATGTGATTGATATTTCTTTTGTTTACCCTTACTGAGCATTTGAGCTCACCCTTTTATGATTTCTTTTCCCCAGGATATAAAGAAAGGTTTTAGGTAAAAAAGAATAAGATCATTATTGGAGATTTTGAAGATCTTCCACCACAATTAGTAGATTATATTCCGAGTTTCCAAAGACACTAATCTATTACAGTCCTTGTGTGTGTGTGTTTTTATGTACTAAGTATTCCGAAAAAGTAATGTAATGTCCATGTACATTAAGCTTCGGGTCTCTATAGTTGGTATCAGAGGAAAGGTTTAGTCAACCTTTGGAAACTAGGATGTGAGAACATTAGTGAGATACCTAGAGATATTTCTAAGGTATGTCTAGGGATGTACCTAAGGTTATGTATAAGTATAGGTTATAGTACTAGAATTACAGTAACCCAAGATGTTAGATATTTAAGGTACTCCCCCTTTATTATATTGTTTTCCCTAGGGTGATTTTTTCCTCTCACACTATTCTTTTTGGGTTTTAGAAAATGGCTGGAAATAAGATGATTCACGATAATGGAGGTTTTAATGGACATTTGAATGATATTCTTCATGAACAACCAAATGAAATGGGATTTGGAAGTCTAAACATCCTTATTATGCCGAATCAGCAATCTCATAATATGATCAATAAACGCAAATTTGGTAAGTTTCCTGACTCGGCTAATAAGAGAAAGATGGAGTTTCATGATGATCATAGAGGAAAGAAAGTTAAATTTCCCCTATGTAAATCATGTGGGAAGAGGAATCAAGGAGAATGTTTCAAAGGAACTGGAAGATGCTTTGGGTGTGGAAAAGAAGGACACAAATCCAGTAAGTGCTAAGGAAAAGGTTCAGTTAACACCAGGAATGAGGATAATGGTATTTCTATGACATCAACAATGGTTACATGTTTTAAATGTGGAATGTACGGGCATTATGCAAACCAACGCCCTAAGGGAAAGTCTCATGAAGAGAATCAGTATGGTCATATGGGTAGTATTTATGTTGATGATGATGAAGAGACTACAAATGATATGTGAGTTGAAATAATTGTTGAAGCTCGATCAATGGTTTAAGAAGGTTGTGGAATGATTACATGTTTATCAAGTGTATTGTTGTATAAGTAATCTCATGGTACTATGGAATAAAGAGACATCTAAGGATTGTTACACTGTTGTCTTTCCTTAAGTATTGAAAGTGTATGATGAATGGTACGAGTAACCATGAAAGGTTATTCAGATATTTTTGGAAATTAGATGATATGCGCATAATGAAGGGATAAGGAGAAAATTAAATGTTTGATAGTATTCATGAGGTCATGACTGATATAAGGAAATAGTTATATCATGGTTTGAGTATATAGAATTTTGGGGTTCTGGTATGTGGAAAGAGATAAATTTGGATAAAACTCATGTTTTCACTAAGGTTAAATGGGTATTCATTTTTCAAGAGAATACATGATTAAGGCCTTCAAACGTTTGGAATGTAACCAACAAGAAATATCTTATGATATATGGGGATCATCGATGGTATTAACATGCTTGTTATATGAAATCTCTGGTAATTGTTTTCACTATAATATGACAATGGAATGCAATATAATGGATAAGACTAAAGATTGGAATGGAATATGTTGGACAAAAGTTAGTATTGTTTAAGGATAGAACCTTTTTTGATATTATTTATGGGATGTTATAGTACTGTAGTTTTAGAAAAAGGACAACCTGCAGGATGGGCGACAGCCCATCGCGTCGGACAAGGCTGTGGGAATCGAACCCACAACCGAAGTGTGACTGGCCTTTATCGCCTACCACTAGCCCACAGGAAGTCCCTGTTTAGTATAAACTAGTTTTATTATATTAAGAAGTATGTTATATGAAGTTTAAGTCCATTTTAAGAACCATGTATGATTAATCTCACTATAGATGGACTAATGTATTTTTTTATAACTTTTCTAACATTTTGTTTGAGATAGATCGAATAACCCATCATTCTATAACATGATCTGCTGACACATCACGAATGACAAATTCATCTTCATTTCTTTAAGATATGAATTGGAAATTGTCCAAAGAATGACCAACGGTGTGACTATACCAAAATCATGAAAGTATTTCTTCTAATTCCAATTTCATCAACTTTAGGGAAATGATCTTGAAAACCAAAAATATTGTCCTAGTGCTCTTATATCTGATGAATCAGATGGTACCTTAGATCGTCACATATTTATGGCTTTGTGATTTCTGGATTTTCCATAGCCCTGTTCTCTACCACTCTCCATCAGAACATGATGGTTAGATTTCTCTTCCATATCCATATTTTCACCTATGTGAAACCTAGTGATTAGTGTATTTGGGTAACCGTTACGTTTCATACATTTGTTTTTAATGATTGGTTTTGGTATTCCTTTTTACGATGTGAGTTTCTATTAATGAAACTTTCGAGTAGTAAACCATTTATAACCCCGACGAATTTCGAGGGCGAAATTCATTTTAAGGGGGGTAGAATGTAACACTCCGATATTTTATGAAAAATATTCTTAATTTCATGATTGTCTTGTGTTGTACGCTACACCAAAAGGAGCTTGCACAACACGCATCCTTGAATTACCTATAATTACACACAATCGCGACATTCCTCGATAGCGCGTGTAGTACGCAATACCGAGTTTTACTAAACAACGATATGCTATGAAAATATTATTAAAACAAGCCGTTATGAATAGTAATAACCACTTTTTGAAATTTTGTAAATTTTATTTTGCAAAATGGACTTCATTTTTGGATTCGGAATATTGAAATTAGCCTAGGGTGAAATTTTGGTACTTTTCGGATAACTTTCATATTCTGATTAATAGTGAAAATTACTAAATTTTAAATAAATTTTTTTTTTAATCGTAACAATTATTAGTGATAAATTATTAATTTGAGTGGTTTTAAAGTATATTTATAATATATTTTTACAACTTAATACAATTTTTTTCATTGCATGTAATTTCACATTTAAACCAGACATAAACAAATGTCATTCTTTTGATAGTTATTATCTTTTAAAAACACACTATTTGTTTTGACGACGGGAATTAATTTTTAAATTAGTTAATGTAACTGATATGTTTTTAATTTGGTAAAATAAACATCATTTTTTAATTCATAATATCAAATATATCTTAGACCAAATTTTTGGTTTTTTCTGGAATCTTTCATTTTTTGATTAATAGTGAAACCACTAAGTGGTAGTTAAAAAAAATGAATTTTTCATAAAACTTAATTTTACCGCTTCTCTGAGTAGAATTTCGAAAATACGAGAGACACGGTTAATAACAAGGACTAAAATGTGGTTCAATGAGATGAAAATAATTTTTGGTGAATAGTAACTTTTTACTTTTTTTTACCTCGTTTAAAAGTAAATAGGGTAGTTAAGGGTAAAAATGATATTATTATTACCATAAAACATGTCCTAATTCTATTGGGTAAATGTAATTTGACCAAAAACAAGCTTATTAATAAAATATGACCATTTAGGACCACATGGATTAGATTAGGACATTTATTATCAATTTATTTAAAGAAGGGTTAAAATAGTTAAAATCAAAGTTTAATAAGTAGATAATTTTTAATATAGGGTTATACATAAGATAAATTCGACTATAAATATTCATTAGAAATCTAAAATGATTTCCTACATAATGGTATTTTATTTGTAATTTTTAGACATTAAATAATTTATTGTATTTATGACACAACGATGATGCATTAATTATCTTATTAATGAAATATTGACATAATTAATGTTATAAATACCCAAATAAAAGTAATTTGAGACTTTTTATGAATTAAACTACTTTTCTAGGTTAATATGACATGTTATTATTGATTTAATTGACTTTTTTCGAATTAATCATTCTGTTATGATTTTCACAAAAATCAATTACTAAATAGTGTCAAAATTGACATAAAATAGTTTTTAAAACAAATATTATATTACTAATTGTTATTTTATTCCTAAAAATCTAAATATCGGCCAAATGACTTATAAACGGTTATATATATTAATAATAAACAACTTGGGGTTCTTTTGTCTTGTTATAGTAAGTTTATTAACCTTATAGTGAAAGAACACAAAAAGACACGGTAAAAGTAAAATTATCTAACTTAAAGTTGAAACTAAATGATAAAGTTAAAATAGTAAACCAAACTTGTCCAAATTCTATTGGATGAGATTATTTCGACCCATCCCCACCTTAGATTTGAAATAAATCAATTTGGATCTATTTAAAACCGAATATGGCTTTATAATAAAATAATATATTTAGTTTTTCCAAAGGTGCCCCTCTCCTCCCTTATAAAAGGGAACCTCCTCCCTCTCTTCCTCACACCACTTTGAGCATTCATGATCATCCAAAACCTACCAAATTCTATTCTCCACTTCCCTAGAGACATCCTATAGGTCCTGGTATTCTTCAAAGACCAATTTTAGTGTCCTAAAAGGAGGTCTCAAAGAAGCGCTTCAAAGAAGAGGTAATGTCCGTTACCGATTCTTTCATCTTTATTTCTTCTTCCACTTCTTCTTATTTAGTTGTTTAATTACGAAGTAATAACTTAAGTATCACTCATTTACTGATATGTTATTATAAGTATGAAACAACCCTATTTCACCATCTATCCATCCTACGGAAAAGGAAATCACTGCGCGTGCGTATGTACGGAATACCATCTCCACGTCGTGGTGTAATCTATTTTCCACCACCACCTTACTTGTATGGGTATAATGCTGTACATAATAACTATATATGATTATTGTAAATTGATATTGATTCTGAAATAGTATTCATACACTCCAATACAATTCCACGATCATGATAATGATATTATCGCTCGTGCGTACGTACGGACTACAGTCTCTACGACGCGATGAGATTCATTCTCCACGTTAACCATTCATGAATGATTATAAAGTATATATAATAAGTAATCATGAAATATATGACATAATTATACTACTTTATTTATGTATATATATATATATTTATGTAATCTACTTAATTCCACTTAATTCAATAAAGAAACAAAAACATCGTTCATGCGTATGTACGACCTACCGTCTCCATGAACTGTGTATTTCTTTCCATTTATCGATCCATTATATATATCTATATTCTGAATATATATTATATATAAATAATGTTTCATATTCTGTAGTTACGTAATCATGATCTAAGTAATCATATGAATAATTACAAGTCAAAACACGGCGAAAAATGAAACGATTTTACCCAAAACACTCTTTAACATGGAATTTACCAAAGAATGGGTAATATAAAGTCATAAGTGAACCATATATGATATCATAACAATGAGTATGATTCGGGAATAAGTCAATGACATTATTTAAATCATTATACAGGAGGTTCGGACACTTACAAATCAAATCAGACCTAAGGTAAGGGAAATATCACAATCTCATTTTTATCCGAGATTGTTTATACTTTGGTATTTACTAGGGTGTATTTTATCATCCACATCCATGTTTCCTCAATATGTAATATTGTTTCCATCCACCAAAAATTTTTTAAATCCAATTTTACCCTTCGGTGAGTTTTTATTAAAAGATATGAAAGGAATATTTTGTCATTTTTCGTACAAGGTACTTTTTGACTTTTCCGACAAAAGTATGAGAAAAATGTTTTTTAACTTATATGGAATGAATGGATTTTCAAAACATTATTTCCACGAAGCTTACTTTACAAGTTTACAAGTTTATTTTTAATCAACTTATTTTAGTTTAAAATTGTATGACATGTTAATAATGGAAAAAAATTTGAAGTAGAAATGATATTTTCCTCAAGAATGGAATTCAAGTGTTTTATCAAAATTATTTTCCATCTAAGATAATATAGGGTTCTGTTTCTATCCCTATTATTACATTGATTTGATTATTTTGTGATGGAATTAATTTTATGAATTCTTTTATCTTATATGAATTGTTTTATGATGTCATTTTGTTTAAGAATCCCATTTTTATTACATGGTTTATGAAATGATGTATGATTTATGATTTTGCGGGACACATATGAATGGTATCATTATGAGATGGGTAGGACCTATATATCCCTCCAATATGTTGGGTAAATATTTTATATCTCATTAGATAGACATGGCTGGAATGGCAGGTTAAACCGGTTCAGTGAAATGGGACTAAAACGAGGAATGAACTCAGTTCAGAAATGGACTTTGTCCACTAAGATAGTCTTGGAAATGAGTCTTGACTAATAATAAATGATTATATATGATTATGTGTGTATGCACAAAGTTTCATGTTTTATGTTATGATTATTGGGAATACATTTCACTACTATGATTTATCCCATGTTATGATATTATAATCTCTTTTGCAGGTTAAGATTTCCAAAATGTTATGTTCTTATGAATATGATGTGATTGATATTTCTTTTGTTTACCCTTACTGAGCATTTGAGCTCACCCTTTTATGATTTCTTTTCCCCAGGATATAAAGAAAGGATTTAGTTAAAAAAATATGATCTTTATGGGAGATGTTGAAGATCTTTCACCATGATTAGAAGATTATATTCTGAGTTTCCAAAGATACTAAACTATTACGGTCCTTGTGTATATGTTTTTTATGTACTAAGTATTCCAAAAAAGTAATGTAATGTCCATGTACGTTAAGCTTTGGGTCTCTACAAATCCCAAATACTAAAATCATAAAATATACCAAACATGGTCTTGAGTCCAAACCTGGTCCTGAAATTCCAGGATAAAACCACTAACTCAAACATAATCAAACCCATGTAATATGTTTTGAACATTTAATTACAAACAAGTAGAATTTTCATGGGTACAATAGTTCCATGAAGGCCCATGTAGGGTGTTAGTACAACTCAACAGGCTAACACAAATAATGTATAATAAGATATCCATTTTATATAATAATGTATATAGATAAAAAAGTCTCAATAAATAAGTAATAAATATGGGAAACAAGTTTCACATTTTCAATTTATTAATTTTCCATTACATTTTTAGGTTCCATCATATAATAACCACGGGATAATTCAATTTTATTTTACAAGGTATTTCACTTATCTAATAATATAATCCAATGTACCATATATCCTCAATTTGGGTACCCATAATAATTACGATGGGGATCATAGGATGGAAATAAAGGAACATAAGTCCAAGAATCCAACCGAGATCCGAAAATTCCTTATCTTCCACCACAACCACTACGTCACAAGTCAAAAAATACTATGCATTAAGCCATGAATCCAACCAAGATCTATAACATCACGTATAGACATCCCAACCAAAATTTAACCTATTTTAAACCATGCATTATCAATCCATGAATCCAATATGGACTCCTAACATAATTTATATCCATTAAAACATTTATTTGGATTTCATTGTCCATACCCTTGGGTTTATGAGCATCAGTACCTTCCCGAAAAACTATAGTCCAGTAGGGAACCTTGAGAATAAAACAAAATTTTCCAAAACATGTGAATGGAGAGTCAATCTAACATCGCAAACCATTTTTCTTTGTCTTGAAAAAAATAGAGCATCGGTTTAATAATCCATTTGGAATTCATCACATTATGTCCCACCATCACCAACCACTATGTTATCAATTTTTTCCACCAATATCACATGATATAAAAAATTTAAATATCATTAATAATTCATCATTTACCATGCCCCAATAGACCATAAAAACCAACCATATCACATTAATACCCAACCTATTTTCACCATTTCAAAAACATCACATAAATATTTTGAAACTAACCTTATACAATGGTATTTATCATTAATATATCAATCATGGACAAGGCCACCAATTTCATTCAATACAAAAAATGAAAAAACAATGGGATTTACCAAATTATAAACCACTAACACAATTAAAACACCATTTTAAATCTAATAAGAACAACATTTTATGAAATTTTAGGTCAACATCTCCTTTCTAAAACATTACCATATTTCAAAACATCATTTTTCCATAATTGGAAGCCATAGCTCGATCAAAATAAGAACATATAATTTAGACCAAATTAAAGTTCCCATTTTTAATCAATCAAAGTAATCACAAAAAAAAAATTTAATTTTTCCCTTTAACCATGCCAAAATACAAATTATATAATAGATGCCGTTAAATTTAATAATTATGCATACTTATCTCCAACCAACTCATTTAATAATTTTCAAGGGTTTGGATTGCCCCATGGGAAGCCAAAGCTCCTATTTTGAACTATCAGACGTCCCTAAAAGTTTTTTTAAAAGAACATTCATGTCACATTAATCCAAAAATTTATGTTCATGGTCTAAATACATAAAAAATTAGTAAGGTGGAAACATGGAACAAATAGAAACACACACACATATATATACATCAAACTTTTGGTAAAAATATTATAGACCACATACTACATGGTCGTAGATGGTTACATTTTAAAAAACATCCCATGATTTGAAATAACCCATCAAAAAACATTAAGATGAAGGAAACCATGGGAAAACTATGGATCTTGGAATTTGATGGGGATAAAGAATCAATCATGTAATATGAAAAGAAAATGGATAAAAATGGAGATGATGACTTACTTGATGCTTTTATTCAAACCAAAGGTCACTACAAATGACTATGAAATTAGAGATAATTATACATATAAGAGGGAGGATCTACTGGATTGTCACCCAATCTATAGAGGGAAATTGGGGGATAAATTTGGGGAGAAATAAATAATACTGGGATGGAAAAAACATGATAACAAAATATATAATGTTGTGAATGAATTGGTCACACTGTTTACCAAACCATACACCAACCATGTGGTCCCCTCTATCCAAGTGGAATATGAGTTGAACTATTTGTGTGGACACCAACATGGTTTGAAAAAATGTACAGGGGTCATTCAGTCGCCATTATCTAATTGGACATCAACCTTCATGTTCTCACGGATCACCCTACATGGTTTTCCGAAACAGAAAAACCCATCCATCATGCCACATGATTATGGAACACTATAACTACTAACCATTATCTCATCACAGATTGGCCTCTTTGACACTTTTCAACTCCCCAAAACTCTGATACCCCACCAAGGAATGTCTTAATCCAAGAAAACCTTCTATAAACCAAAACAAATTAAATGTGAAATACTTTTTCTCCATGGTAGAATATTAAAACCTACCACCTTATAATAACTCACCCAGGTGTTTAATCGACAAGAATCCCTGAGGTTCCATGAAAAAATGTTGGATCTAGGGGCCAAAATATCATCTTCCATATCCCATATTCCATCATAAACATGTTTATTCTATCACAATTCTCATAAAAAAAGAAATGTTCTAACCCTGGTAAATTTTTTTCCATTGTGATCCACAATAATTTCTTAATAAATCTAAAAGGATTCATCAACCTCAACTCAACATCGCAATATCCAACCATAAAAATCTAATGATAGAACCCATTTAAAATGCCAAAAACTATGACACAACACAAAATAAAGAGTCTACTAAAGCATACTGGGAGTGAGAATCAGAACAACATTCATATAATTATCTTTTTCACTCTCAAAATACCTAACAAACTAGGAATGAACTTAAGGAACTTATGATTTTTCAACCACATACCTTTACCTGTGTCAATCCATAACTCAAGGCCTAATGACCTTGTTCAATACCTAAACGCCATTATGGACTTCACACAGGCCTCTCTAAAAATATATTTTCTGGATCACTCGACCACTACATCCAAGGCCCACCTTTCCTTCTCTAGGAATCCAGACATATACCTCATAGGTTCATCATTGGTGTCTGGATGAAACTTCATCTAATACACAGTATCTACCAATCATATCCATCTTTTACACAATACTACCCACCATAGGATTTTATCTACAACAATTATCCTCAACCAATTCCAAACAACACGACTCATTATTCCGTAATTAAAGAGCACAAGATGTGGATGTGTAGGTCTCCACCATACATGATAATAAACACAATATTAACCATCACCTGACCATATACTATGAAAACATAACCCTTATAAATTAACAACATGAATCCACCCCATGAACCACACTAATTTATGGTCGGTATTGCACCACCCACCACATGGTTTCCCTTTAAAGTTCCTCCTAGTGAAAAACATTCTAAATGACCCTTCATCCCACTAGAAGAAAAACTTATTTAGATTCTAATATATCATAAATCTCAATATGAACCTCAAACAATGTAAATAATATGGGAATGATTGTCTCGCGTCTATAAGTACACCAATATTTTTTCGACACCCATCATTACTTATACATCACCAATTTCACTGATAGGTTCTTACTTTGGATCCACCTATTTACATAAATAAATAATCACCATATATATCTTCCATGATCCCAAAACATAGTACTCATTAAAACCCCCATGGTCCCGCACTATCTTACAGTCAATCCCCATACACGACTAATGATTTCACAAGATGTACATCAATGGTGCTAGGCCCAAATATCCTCTTACCCATATGACCATGTAAAGACCGGTAAATTACAAGTGAAAGTTTTTCGTAATTTTCTTTGGGATTTTACGAGTACGCAATTTCTGACGGCACCTGATTCCGAGGCCCGGTGTGCCCGAAATCAATTTGTGAAGTTTAGCTTGGGTACGTTCAGTGAACGAACGAGCGAGTTTTTTTAACTTTTGAACTGGTGCACAGAATCGAAATCCTAGGGAACCAATAGAATCGTAGCACCGGTAATTTCTTAGAAATTATTTTTATGGAGTTTCGTTTTCTCGGGTGAGATTTTTAAAAAATGGGTTAACTACGGGAAAAAAAAATTTGTGCAACATTTTTTATTTTCTATTATAGGTAGTTTAAACCTATGTATGGTGGTTGGAGTGGGACCCACTACATCCTAACTCTCCTAGGTAGGATATTAGTGATGTGGGGGCCACACAAGCCCAACCCCCTTCAAATACCTTAAACCTCCCACGAGAAAATAATTGTGTAACTCACCCACCCACCAATTTATTTGAAAATCAACCCTCAAAATTTATTTGAATACTAAATGCTCTTCAGTTTAGTAAATTAATTGAATGATATTTTTTTTGAATTTCAAATTAATGGCTTGATTGTGTTAATAAAAGAAGACAATGACATCTTTAATTGGGGGGTTGATTCGTTGTGCGGAAAAAAGCAGAGGACTCTTGCGCTCTGAAGAACATCTCCTTCCTTGTCGAAGAACGCGAAGAATGTCGAGCCTATGACGAAGAACTCCATCACCGCAAGGGAATCGTTGTGCCATCTCCTGCCCTCTCTATAGCCTGTGAGAGACACCTTCTTCAGAGAACAACGACACACCGCATCCTTTATCATGTGTGCACTGACAATGTATACGGAGCCTCGTTCCGCGACGCCGTCTTCTGCGATTCCTTTTTCTCCACGCGACCATCATTTGACAAATCTTTGAGGTAGGGGTTAATTTTGTTCGTGAATATTCCTTTCCGTTCATCATCTTTTATTTGGGGCGTCCTGTGATCGTCATAATGGGAGGAGGTTGGACCGCACAAACAGGACCGACCCTCCTCCCCCTTTGTTGTTGAATCCATTGCGGCTCGAACGAAGGCGGCGCAGTGCAACAGCACCTCGGGAAAGCAAGGAGAATCACAGACAAGAATCATGGCACTGTCGCGCCTCGCCATTGAGGCCGACCGAAGCCATGGCTAGAGTTTTGCCGCAGTGAAAGGGCGTGACGCCGTCGCGCCTCGCTAGAGAACCACGAGGAGGCCGCGATAGGAGTGGGCCGCGGCGGAGGGGCGCGGCACCGTCGTGCTTCGATGTTCGGATCAACGCCGCGGCCTTTGGCAGCGGTGGAGCAAGCAGTGGCAGCCGGACGTCGGCGCCTCGGTGGAGCGGGACCACGGGGTCCAATGGCAGCGACACCGACTGGCCAGCCAGGCCGGCCGTTCGGAGGAGGCGGGGGTCGTAACCCCTGGATGACAAAGGAGCGTCCCCCACGGGGGGGGGGGGGGGCTATCGTTTCAAAACAGGGGGAAGCACCCCCCCCCCCCCCCTTTTGTGACAGCTCGGCCAGCGCTGAGCTGTCAGGCCACGCGGGCCGCGCCGGCGCGGTCGGGCCATGCCGGGTGGGCTGGGCCACACCCACCTGGCCGGGCCGCACCCTAATGAGCCAGACCCGAACCCATGTCTGGTCGCCCGATTCGGGCCGACCCAGGGGGTCTTGGGCCGGAACCAAAACCCCCTAAAACCGGAAATGTTCGTTTAAATTCCCGTAACTAGGGATAAGAAATTCCTATTGATGCACCATCAGTTGCAATTAAATCTTTGGATCGAGGCGGTCATTTCGGTATATCACACTCATGGTTTCGGAGGACTTTGAGTACGGCTGGGTTGGTTCGAAAATGACACCAACAGGGCCCCCAGAGTGGAAACAATTATAACTTCAGCTCTAGACGTCCAATTGATGTGATGTCGACTTTGATGGATTCCTCTTGGTGAGACGGATCATTTGTCTTACTCCGCTCAAGGTTTGGACACAATTGCAGTGCGGTCAGGTTGGTTTTGACTTGAAAACCAATCAAGCCCCTGGAAGGAAAAAAGACGATAACTCTTAGACCGGGCGTCTGATTGACGCGCCGTCTGTCACGTTTAGTTCCTTTTATCGAGAAAAAACTTTGGGATACATAAATTCCGGACTATATGTCAGTTGATATATCAACTCCCTTGGCTCGGGGAGCGGACCCACCCGGAATCGAGCATGCTGTGTGCAGGAACCCTAGAGCTGGCTGCAACTGCGACGACGATGAGGACTTCACTGAAATCCTTCGTGGGTTTGGCAGCGACGACAGCTGCACTAAAATCCTCCATGGGATTGGCAGCGATGAAGACTGTACTGAAATCCTTCGTGGGTTTGACGATGATGACTACTGTTCTTGTAACCTACGTGGGTATGGCAGTACTACTGTTCTTTTATCCTACGTGGGTTTGGATGTATTTGACCTCTGTTGTAGCATCCTATGTGGGTCCAAAAGAGTATCTGGTCTTGTATCCTTCATGGGTCCGACAACTGGGCTTGTCTAGAATCCTACGTGGGTCCTACCTTAGATGAATCAATGGCTACATTCGATCATCTCAATCACCTTACGAATATGTATACCTGTGTGAGCTGAGTCGTGACATTTAATCATTATCTTCCATATGATTGACTTATTTTCCTATGTGGATTAGGTTGTGCTTTCCTTTGTGTATTGTGTTGTACTATCCTTTGTGGACGTGATCGAACATGGGCTCAGATGTTGGAGCCAAACTGGAATTGATGACTTTGGTATATGTATGGGCATATATCTATGTAGTGTTGGATGTTACTTCTTGATTGTACACTACTGGAAAATAGACCTATACCCACGGTTCAAAACCGTGGGTATAGCCCCCAAAACCATTGGTATAGGCTATACCCACGGTTCTGGGAATCGTGCGGCTGAACGGCGTCGGTATAGGTCCATGACCTATACCCACGGTTTTGGTCAAACCGTGGGTATAGGTTTTTGCCACCGTGTCAATACTCTATACCCACGGTTTTCAAACCGTGGGTATAGGTTTTATAAAATAGCGGCTGTCCGGATTCGATCCCGTGACCTCTTCGCCGCTAACGAACCACCTTACCACTGCCACAATTTCGACTTTACATATATGTATATATATTTTGATAAATATATTTATTTAAACCGTGGGTATAGAGGGAAGAACCGTGGGTATAGAACTCCCGCCAAAAAAAATTTTGTTCCTGCGGAAAAAAAAATTTCCCGCGCAAACGCGGGAAACCTATACCCACAGTTTCTCAAAACCGTGGGTATAGGTTTTTTACCAAAGGCTATCCCCACGGTTTTGGGCAAACTGTGGGGATAAAGCTCACCTATACCCACGGTTTATGCCCAAACCGTGGGTATAGGGTACCCTATACCCATGGTTTTCTTAAACCGTGGGTATATGTTTTGGAAAACTGCCTAACCCCACGATTTTTTAAAACCGTGGGGATAGGGTGACCTATACCCACGGTTTTTGAAAACTGTGGGGATAGGGTGACCTATTCCCACGGTTTTTTTCAAAACCGTGGGTATAGGTCCATTTTCCAGTAGTGGTATCTTTCCTTTGTGGGTTATCTTTTATGAATTCTAGGTGACCTTTTGGGGTCTCGGGGTCCCTAATGAGTAGCGTATACTCACCCCTGCATGGGATATGCCCGCACTACATTGTGTTGGATGGAGACGATAGACAGCGCTCATCACTGTTGAGGCTTGTGGAGCAAGACGGTACCTGGAGGTGGACCACTAGGCGGGACGTACATGGGCGGACGACTAGACCTGAGGAGCTGAGGAGGCTATATGTACCCACCATTGAGGTGGGACTCTAGTGGACGGCTCGACATTGCTGCTTTACATTTAGTTGTTGTACTTTATTTCCAATTGTACTTTACTTTCAATTTGGGTTTTTATTCGGACCCATTTACTTTCTGCACTTACTATTGCACCATGTTTACTTAGTGTTACTTCAGCTTTCTGACATTTTGGTGTTATTTAACTGTATAAAGGAAATTCCTTCCCCTTTTTGTTGGGATTTACTCATTGGTGCTAGTCGACAGCCCCTGGCCTATGGAAGGCGGGCTTGGGGTAGTCATGGCATGGGTCCTGAGGACGGGTCGTGACAAATTGGTATCATAGGAGTTTGGTTCTACCGCATAACTCCGGACACTAATCTTCCTTCTATGTAAAGCAATAGTATTAAGGGTATTGAGTTTGGTTATCAGTCTAGAGAGTCCAGTGTTAGTGCGGCGGTCGACGTATCCATACACCAGGACCCTGACTTCTGATTTCTGACTCAATGCACAAAAATATTGATTGCATGTGTGTTTCAAAAGTTTTATTTGTGTTTAATTTGTGTCAGCTCACAAGGTATACTGTTTTGACCATGGAGAACTTGTTTCTTTTCAGGATGGCCCCACGACGGCAGCCAGCTAGGGTTCAGAGCTTTGTGCGAGACGACAGCCCACCAAGCGACGAGGCCTCGGTACAGGGCTGTTTTTCAGCGGAGGCACCGGCGATACCTCTACCTTCAGAGCCACCGATTCCACCAACCCTATCCGCTTAGAGTGCACGTCGCCTTAGTGCACTGCACGAGTTTTAGTGTAAGAGACCGCCCAGGTTCCGCGGGAAGACGGACTCACAGGTAGCCGAGAATTGGCTGGAGGCTGTAGTTCGAGTTTTCAAGTTAGTGGGGACACCAGCTGACCTCATGGTGATCCTTGCATCGAGCCTCCTATACACTACAGCAGGAAGATGGTGGAGCATGATGATCCCGGTGAACGGCGAGGCATCTCTCCTCTGGATGAACATTGAGAGTCTCTTCCACTCGGAGTCCTTCCGAGCCACCCTCCGTGTGGTGCGCATCCAGGTGCTACTACAGCTGCAGCAGGGCAGCATGACGGTCTCCCTGTAGTCAGTGAGATTTACCGATATCTCACGCTATTTGAAGGACATGGTACGGGACCCAATCTTCCGGGACCGGACTTTCGAGCAGGGACTGAGGCATGAGAACAGGTCATCGATGATCTCCCTCAGCATTCCGACACAGGCAGGAGTACTAGAGCGATCCCTCCTCAAAGAGAGATTTCTTATTGAGCCTACACCAGCAGTGAGACCTACCGCAGGGAGGAAGGTAGAAAAGACGTCTGTTTTTGGCATTCGACGGATGTCATAGGGGTCCAGGCGGACTAGAACATCAGATGAACGACCTCATGACACTGGCTCAGAGGTGCGAGGCACACGGCGCATAGCCGACCTTCTGAGGAGCAGATAGTGCTATGCGTGCGGCGGACAGGACCACATGACTTGTGACTATCCGACCCGCCGTGCAGTGGAGTAGCAGACGAATGAGGGGCCACCCAGGAAGAGGTAGAGGGTCGACCGTGGATGTCCGCAGAGACCAGATGGACGAGGCAGGGGAGCTGGCAGAGCAGCAGGTGGTGGGAGATGCTTTGGGGCTTTACCAACACCATCACAAAGACGTCCACCCCGACCACAGGGAGCTGGTGGGCAGAGGCAGGCTCCACTTCAGGCAGCAGAGGCCTATGACCATAGCGCACCAGAGATGATTCGAGGTACTATCTGTGTCTACTCCAACCTTTTTGTAGTTCTTATATACATAAGAGTGAGTCATTCTTTTATTGTCGCTGCCCTTGTTCAGAGCTCGGAGATTCCGACAGAGCCGTTGGCTCGATCCTTACGGCTGGAGACTCCTACGGGAGCAAACTCGACGATTATGCACTGGTGCCGGCATTGTGATCTTACTCTAGGAGGTGAGAGTTTCGGCTGGGATCTTCTTGTAGCAGTGTCGAGGCCTTACGACGTCATCTTGCCCATCGATTGGTTATCTATATTCCATGCTCAGATCGACTGTATTAGCCGCAAGGAGGGGTGTTTTCACACTGATGGGATTAGGTTCACCTTCACCAGCAAGAAGGGAGCCTTTGTAGTGCAGGATGGACTCATATAGAGGAGAGGAAAACCAATCACTCATCAGTTGGCTAGCCTCATCCAAGGAGCAGTTGATGTGTAGAGTCTGAGTTTTCCTGTAGTGGTGGATCAGTATGCAGATGATTTTCCTGACGACGTTATAGGACTACCTACTTGCAGAGAGGTAGATTTTATATTGACATGTACCCTGGGATATCCCCGATATCCACTCTAGCATTTCGTATGGCCCCCACTGAGCTTTGAGAGCTACGGGTACAGTTGGAGGACTTGCAGGGAATGGGATTCATCCGAACAAATGTTTCACCCTAGGATTCCCTAATTTTGTTCGTCAAGAAGGCGGATGGGAGAATGAGACTGTGTGTCGACTATCGTCACCTGAACCAGGTGACCATGAGGAACAATTATCCTCTTCTGAGGATTGATGACCTCTTCGACCAGCTCACGGGAGCACGGTGGTTCTCGATGATAGACCTCAGGTTAGGCAATCATCAGCTCAGAGTTCGAGATGAGGACGTGTAGAAGACGACCTTCATATGTCGGTATGGCCACTGAGTTCTTGGTTATGCCTTTTGGTATATCCAATTCTCCAGCTGTGTTCATGAGTCTCATAAATAGGATCTTTCAGCCATACCTCGATCGATTTGTTGTGGTCTTCATTGACGACATATTGATATAATCGACCACTGAGGAGTAGCATGCCTACCACTTGCGGGTTGTACTGGACACACTCCGAGAGCACCAGGTTTACGGTAAGCTCTTGAAGTGTCAGTTCTGGTTATGTGAGGTCCACTTCTTGGGATACATCATCTCTGAGGCAGGAGTCGCGGTGGATCCTGCGAAGATCGAGGTAGTGCTAGCATTGGAGCCACCCAAGAGCGTGATAGAGGGGCGGAGTTTTTTGGGTCTAGCTGGGTACTATCGGAGATTTGTGCTAGACTTTTCCAGAGTTGCGGCACCACTCTCATCATTGACGAAGAAGGGGAAACCCTTCGTGTGGTCAGACATATGACAGCAGAGCTTCCAGGAGCCGGGACAAAGGTTGTCCAGTGCACATTTCTTGAGGCTACCATAGGAGGGAGTAGGGTACGCAGTCTACTGCAACGCATCAGGGACCAGACTCGGAAGTGTCCTGATGCAGGAGAGGGCAGTGATCACCTTTAGATCACGATTGTTGAGGTAGCATGTGAAAAACTATGATACCAAGACCTGGAGTAAGAAGGAGTGGTCTTTGCTCTGAAGATGTGGAGACACTATCTAACGGGCGAGTGATTTATAGTATACTCTGACCATCAGAGTCTCAGGTACATCTTCTCATAGAAGGACCTGAATCTGAGACAGCGGCGATGGATCGAGTTCCTCTAGGACTATGACTTTGAGATAGTCTATACTCCTGGAAAGGGGAACGTAGTAGATGATTCTCTTAGCAAGAGGATGGGCATTCAGCTACTTGGGGAGGCGATGGAGCAGCTATCCGCATTGTAGATATCCTTCATGGATAGAGATGGAGCAGCCTTTCTTCAGTCCCTCACAGTCACCCCCACTACTGCAGCGGGTCAGAGAAGCACAGCGTGGGGACGCTGACTGTGAGACACGACGTGCACATATTTCCATGGGACAGGCACATGATGGTTTTTCTATGGGGGGATAGCACGTCAACCTTTTCAGAGGACGTCCCATGGTACCGGCTTCTTTACAGGAGGAGGTTCTGAGAGATTTCCACACTTCCCCTTTAGCAGTACATCCAAGAGTGGTGAAGATTTACCAGGATCTCAGACGACAACACTGGTGGCCGGGTTTGAAGAAGGATGTGGCAGAGTTTGTTTCTTTATGCCTCACCTGCCAGAAAGTCAAGGAGGAGCAACAGGTACCAGCAGGCTTGGTATATCCCTTGGAGGTCCCGGAGTGGAAGTGGGACGGGATATCTATGGACAGCGTGACTGGACTTCCACATACTTCCAGAGGTCATGACTCCATTTGGGTGATTGTCGACCGACTCAGCAAGTCATCCCACTTCATACCCATTAGAGAGCAGGGATCAGTGGAGAGCATGGGACGCCTCTACATTCAGGAGATCATGCGGCTTCATGGTGTTCCATCATCTATCGTCTCTGATCGAGATGCTAGCTTTAGTTCTCAGCTTTTGAAGGGGTTGCAGGAGGCATTTGGGACGCAAATACCTCTGAGCACCGCCTTTCACCCTCAGACGGATGGTCAGATGGAGAGGACCATTAAGACTCTCGAGGACATGCTCTGTGAAAGTATCCTCGACTTTTGTCATAGCTGGTAGGAACACCTACCCTTGGTGGAGTTCGAATACAACAAAAGCTATCACTCCACCATCGGGATGGCACTATACGAGGCATTGTATGGCCGACCTTTTAGATCACATTTGTGATTGACAGACCCTGGGGTGTCAGCACTTGTGGGACAAGAGATGGTCCAGGCCATGATAGAGAAGGTCCAGGTCATCCAGAAGCAGATGAGGATAGCTCAGAGCCGGCAGAAGTCTTATGCTGACAGGAGGCGGAGACCACTAGAGTTCGAGGATGGTGACCACGTCTTCTTGCGGGTCCTACCTCGACATAGATTATGGAGATTTGGCCGGGGCGGCAAGTTATCTCCATGCTTCATCGGACCATTCCGGGTTTTTAGTAGGATATGCGAGGTGGATTACCGCCGGGCTCTACCACCTTAGTTTCACTGGGTGCACGACCTCTTCCACGTATCTCAGCTGAGGAGGTAGGTGCACGACCCGACGCATATCATCGACCATGGGGAGTTGGACATTGACGATGGGGCAACTTTTGCGGAGGTCTCGGTTCAGATCGAGTATCGATAGGAGTGGGTCCTACGTGGGAGATCGATTCCTCCAGTGCGCATCAGATGGCAGCACGAGAACCTCCAGGAGAGCACTTGGGAGCGGGAGGCTCAGATGCAAGCTCAGTACCTTAAATTGTTTCCCTAGTTTGTGATGTATCTTTATGGGGATGTAAATCCCTGAGGTGGGATTAATGTAAATACCCATAAATTTAAAGGGAATTGTTTTCTTAATTTTCATTGGGATTTTAAGAGTTCACAGTTTCTGACTGCATCTGATTCCGAGGCCCGGTGTGCCCGGAATCAATTTTCAAAGTTTAGCTCGGGTACGTTTAGTGAACGAACGATCGGGTTTTTTTAACATTTGAACCGTTGCTCGGAAACAAAATATGAGGTCACCGATGGAATCGCAGCACCGGTAATTGCTTAGGAACACCTTTTTTGGATTTGCGTTTACTTGGGTGAGGTTTTTAAAAAATGTGTTAACTAAGGAACGAAATAAAAATTTCTGCACCAATTTTTTCTTCTATTCTAAGTAGTTTAAACCAATGCATGGTGGTTGGAGTGGGAACCACTATATACTAACTCCCCTAGGTAGGATATTAGTGATGTGGGGCCTACAAAATCCCCACCCCCTTAAAATCCCTTAAACCTCCCACGAGCACTTAATTGTGTAACTCACCCACCCCCCAATTTAGTGGCAAGTCAACCCTCAGAATTAATTTGAATATTAAATGCTATTCAATTAAATAAATTAATTGAATGAGATTTTTTTTTGAATTAAAACTTAATGGAATGTGTGTGTTAATAAAATAAGACAATGAATTGTTTTATGGGGGGTTGATTTGTTTTGCGGAAAGAAGGAGAGGACTTTTGCTCTCTGAAGAACATCTCTTTCCTCATCGAAGAACATGAAGAACGTCGAGTCTACGATGAAGAACTCCATCACCGCAAGGGAATCACCATGCCATCTCCTCACCTCTCCGCAGCCGGTGAGAGGCACCTTTTTCGTAGAATGATGACACATCGCATCCTTCATCAGGCGTGCACCGATGACATATACAGATCCTCGTTCAATGACGCCGTCTTCCATGACGCCTTTTTCTCCGTGCGACCATCGTTCGACAAATCTTTGAGGTAGGGGTTAATTTTTTTCGTGAATATTCCGTGTCATTCATCGTCTTTTATTTGGGGCTGCATGTTATCATTATAATTGGAGGAGTCCAGACCACACAAACACGGCCGACCCTCCTCCCCCTTTGTTGTTGAATCCGTTGCGGCTCGAACGAAGGCGGCACGGTGCAACGACACCACGCGGAATCAAGGAGAAGCACAGCGAAGAAGCGTGGTGCCGTCGCGCCGCACCGTTGAGGCCGAATGAAGACGCGGCCGAAGACCGTCCGCGGAGAAAGGGCGCAGTGCTGTCACGCCGTGCTGGAGAACCATGAGGAGGCCGCATCCAGAGCAGGCCGCGGCGGAAGGGCGAGGCACCGTCATGCCGTGTCGGTCGGATCAATGCCATGGCCTTTGGCCGCAGCGGAGCAGGGAGAGGCGGCCGGAACCGCCGGCCAGCCGGGCCAGCTGTTCGGAGGAGCCGAGGTTCGTAAACCTCGTTAAGAAAAGGATCATCCCCCACATTGGGGCCGTCGTTTCAAAAAATGGGGCAGCCCCCCCCCCTTTCGCCACAGCTCGGCCAGTGTCGAGCTGTCTGGCCACATGGGCCGCGCCCGCGCCAACCGGCCGCCCGGCCCAGGCCGGGCCGTGCCGGCTGGGCCGGGCCACACCCACCGGGCCGGGTCATGTTCTAATGGTCCAGACCTGGTTCGGGTCGACCAGGTTCGGGGCAACCCTGGGTGTCTTGGGCCGGGTCGGTCCGGGCCCTAAACCCCCTAAAACCGGACGTGTTCATTTTAATGCCCGTAACCTGGGCTACGACCCTCCGATTGATGCACCGTCAGTTGCGATGAGATCCTTGGATCGAGATGGTCCTTTTGGTATATTACATTCAAGGTTTGGGAGAACTTTAGGTACAACCGGGTTGGTTCGAATACAAAACCAACCGGTCCCTCGGAGCGGAAACACTTATAACTTGAGCTCCGGACGTCCGATTGACGTGTCGTCGACTTTGATGGATTCCTCTTAGTGAGACATACCTTTTGGCTTACTCCGCTCGAGGTTTGGATGAAGTTGGAGTGTGGTCGGGTTGGTTTTGACTTAAAACCCAACCGGTCCCCTGGAAAGAAAAAGCCAATAACTCTCAGACCGTGCATCCGATTGACGCGACATATGTCAAGTTGAGTTCCTTTTGTCGAGACTGAACTTTGGGATACACCAACTCTGGACTACGTGTCAGTTGATGTATCGAACCCCTTGGCTCGGGGAGTGGAACCTCCAGGAATCGAGCATGCTGTGTGCGGGAACCCTAGAGCTGGCTGTGACTGCGACGACGATGACGACGACACTGAAATCCTCCGTGGGTTCGACAGTGACGACGACTGCACTGAAATCCTACATGGGTTCGGTAGCGATGAAGACCATACTGAAATCCTCCTTGGGTTCGAAGGAGATCACTACTGTTCTTGTATCCTACGTGGGTCTAGCCGTATTATTGTTCTTGTATCCTACGTGGGTCCGGCAGTATTTGACCTCTGTTGTAGAATCCTACGTCGGTCCGATAGAGTAGCTAGTCTTGTATCCTACTTGGGTCCGATAGCTTAGCTAGTCTAGTATCCTACGTGGGTCCCATCTTAGATGAATCGGTGGCTACATTCGATCATCTCTATCACCTTTCGAAGATGTATACCTATGTGAGGTGAGTCTTGACTTTCAATCATTATCTTCCATATGATTGACTTGTTTTCCTATGTGGATTGGGTTGTGCTTTCATGTGTGGATTTTGTTGTACTATCCATTGTGGACGTGATCGAACTTGGGCTCGGATGTTGGAGCCAAACAGGAATTGATGACTTTGGTATATGTATGGGAATATACCTAAGTAGTGTTGGATGTTACTTCGTGATTGTATCTTTCCTTTGTGGATTATCCTTTGTGGATTCTAGGAGACCTTCGTGGGTCTTCGGGTCCGTACTGAGTAGAGTATACTCACCCCTTCACGGGCTATGCCTACACAACATTATGTTGGATGCAGACGATGGATAGTGTTGATCGCGGTTGAGGCTTGTGGAGCAAGACAGTACATGGAGGTGGACCACTAGGTGGGACATACGTGGGCGGACGGCTGGACCCGAGGAGCTGAGGAGGCTATCTGTACCCACCCTTCAGGTGGGACTCTGGTGGACGGCTCGACGTTGCTTCTTTACTTTCAGTTGTTGTACTTTCTTTCAAATTGTACTTTACTTTCAGTTTGGGTTTTTATTCTAGCCCATTTACATTCCGTACTTACTACTGCACCATGTTTACTTAGTGTTACTTCATCTTGCTTACTCGGTGGTGTTTGTTTACTTTATAAAGGCAATTCCTTCCCCTTTTGGTCGGGATTTATGCCTTGGTTCTAATTGCCAGCCCCTGGCCTATGGAAGGTGGGCTTGGGGTAGTCATGGCAGAGGTCATGACAGACCAAGACTCCTAGTCCATCAAATTCATGAGAATAATGTCATTGAAAATGTTCCTATCTAGAAACCCAATCGTTAACCAAAAAATCCTCAACCACATGACCACCCCTCACCCTAGGTGTCACTAACATTAAAAAAGAGTCTATACACACTTTGGTAACCCTTATATTGTTCAACCAAATTCATCACCATGTCCTCCATTGGTATTTTTAAAAAATATGGCCTTGTCACACAACCAATTCTAGCTCTTATGAAACCAACCTTAAAACCAACCAAAAAAACACAGGGTGTTTTGTAAAAAATAAACCATATAACTACCATGATAATTTACCCAAATTCGATCGAACCTTGCATGTATCTATTCCACCTCTAAAGCACCCACATATTCATTATATTCCAAGGTACTGGGAAGACTAGGTTAACCATCCTATTGGTCAACCTCAATTTCCAAATAATACCCATGCATGCCCACAACTCATGTTGTATCTCTAAAACAATTTCCATCCTTATTTTCCAAATAGAAAAAACTCACATGAGTTAGTACTCTCATTTCACCATTGTCAAATCCCATAACATACACATGTTCCCTATGAAACCAAAATTAATAATTATGTAGAAAACCCCTCACATGGTCCACCCCCAAAGGTCAAACAAAACAATTCCCTAAACTAAAGTCACATATATAAAAAGAAAAATATTTTCCTTATAAGCCATAAGAATATAACCTTGAAAAGTATTTACTCATGGTTGGAACCCTATCCCCCATTCTAAAAAGATCTATGTCTAAGGAACCAAGTTACCATTTAATCGAGGACCTTCACCAAATACACTCACAAATGAATTAGAACCATGAGGTAAAAACCAACTTTATGGTAAAAAAGACAACTCACATGGTCTCAAACGACATGGGTAACCATATCCACTATACTTGAAAACATCACACGTACCCCATGGTCAAAGTCATACAAAAATTATAATAAGCACATACCTTTAACCACAATTCATACCCTAACTAGCCTCACAATCCATAAACAAGGTATCCATCCATGGAATTCCCACTCCCAAACCACCCATACATAGGGTCCAGTCAAAACACTATGGATACATGAAACTATTTTCCAAAAGGTCTCATCATTACCCATCAACATTGATTGATGTTACAATTGTAAAATACTATGAATTAATATTTCAAAACATTTATTTTTAAACCCCATTGATATAGACTTGTCAAAACATTTTTTTAACCCAACATTTCATGAATCTATAATTTACTCAAATTAAAATATCAAAACAATATCAATTGGAAAATTTTAATAGAATGATTAATATTTATAAACTAGAACTGGAAGGCACAAAGCTAGCCGGTATATCATAGGGAATATCAATCACATGAAACATTAGGATGACCTATCAATCTTATGAGCCTAGAATGACTTGTAAGCACACAAACCCGCTCTTTTAAAACAAGAGACAAGATAAAACCTCCTAGATAAATAATTTCACATCTATGTAATCCAATCAATGTGTAGGTATCAGTCAATCATAAATAAAATACATCACATCAATTCCCACCATTGGAAACATGGGTATTTCAACATTCATGGGGCTATAGGATCCCAAGAACGAGATCATTACCAATACACTACAATATTTTGTCTCCAATATACCATCCCAGAGTATTAAGATAAAAAATCCCTTATGATACCACTTTGTAACATCCCATCCCAGAATCAACTCAAACAGGTTCCACAAACCTCAGTGCCACATGGCCCCAAGAATGCATTCCTATAGGCCATAGGCTTCCAACAATTTGTGTGGGTCTATAGGGATTCACTAGGAAAAATATTCCTTATTTTCATTGTAAAACCATAGTGTAAATATTAAAAATAGATATAATAACCAATTAGAACAATAAGAGTATATCATATGAACAGAGGCAATGAGTAACAATGAAACACATTATATGATAGTATCATAAATACACTACTGGTTAAGAAGTCATAAAAAATATTACATAATACCAAAATGATAAAATATACCAAACACAGTCTTGATTGCCAACCTTGTCTTCAAATCCCATGCTTCAACCCACTAGCTCATGTATAAAGCAACACTCAGTCCCTATTATGAACATGTGATAAAATTCATATAGCATCATATCAGCTACCCAAGATCCATGGTTGTTAGAGATGGGTGTGAGTACAACATAGTATTCCACCACAATTGGTTTCTATAGAAATATCCATTGCATACAATTTTTGTATGTATATTACAATGGTTTGATAAATAAGTATCTGACAAGGGTAACATGTTTCAAAATTACTATTCAATAATTAGCTACAACATATTTAGGTTATGTCATATAATCAAAAATGGGGTTTACTATTTTATTTCACAATGTCTTTCATTTATCCATTACATTAATCCAGTGTAACCCAATGAACATGCATGGTAACCTATACAATACATCACTAGGGTCATAGTTTGGATATCAAGGAGCCTCAGTATATGATTACAATCGAGATATGGAACCTCATATCCGGCCATCCCAACCACTAGGTCACAAGCCGAAAAACATGGAGCATTAGCCTATGAACCCAACGAGGATCTAGAATTTCAAAGATGACCATCACAACCACTATTTCCAAATCCACTAGTCATTGATAATTAGTCCATGAATTCTATCTGGACATGAAACACCATGAATAATCATCCCAACCTTGATATGGAATTCTATTTCCATACCTTTAGGTTCAATAGAACCTGTACTTTCCCCATAAATCAATGGTTCACTAGGGTTCCTAGAGAATCAGTCTGGCCCACCCAAAAATGGGGAGTGGATCGTCCATCCAATATCCCCAACCATAAGACATCGATTAGAAAACCTAGATCATCATTCCATGAATCCAACTGGTATTTGGAACGTCATGTCCAACCATCCCCAACCATTCTATTATTAGTCATTTCCATCTTTATCACATCATAATACAATTTTCAATATCATTATCATTATTCTTTTACCACAAACCAAACAAACATAAATAACAAAATACATCACATTATTCCACAACCACTATTAAAAAATTCATATACATTACATAAACGTTAAGAACCTACCCTTTAAAAACTTATTTCCATTAAATATTAAAACAATTTCCAAGGCCACATATTCTCTTACATTAATTTCAGAAACCTCCAGGGAATCTAAAAAAGTATAAGCCACACACACATTCAAACACTATTTTAAATCTAATAATAGCCCGTTTCTGTAACGACCCGAAATTTTTAATAAATCTTGTTTCTTAATTTTATGTGTTATTTTATTTTATTTTTATACTCAACAAAAATGTTTCATTTGATAACATGGGTATAATTAAAATGAGGCCATTAGGTTTTTAATGTTATATGACCATTGGTCAATATGACTACTGTAAACTAAAAGTTTTGATTATTGTCTCTAAATACAAGTAATATTGGTTAATTATTATAGAAAGAAGATTTGAAGGCCTCACCCAGTAGTCTTGGACCGATCGAAGCCCATCTAACAGAACTTGGGAAGGAGGTAGCACCACTGGGCTTTGCTCTAGACGAAACCCAAGCCGAACTTCATCGTGTGAAGCTATAACGTAATAGCCTTTGTGAGAAGTTTAAACTAATAGAAATTACTACTCGTGCGATGTTGGTTGAGCCTCCCTCATATTCTCTCACCTTAGCACACCTTACACTTAGGTCCTATGCTGGTCTGATAAGGGGCTATGTAAGGAGACCGTAACTGCCTTGTGTAATCCTTTGTTTTAAATATAAATTGGGATTTCTTCATATGAAGTTTATGAATTTTGAAATGTCCAGATAAATATAGTATGTATATTTTTGGTGAATTTTAGAGAAAGGATATTTTAAAAAAATGTTTATTTAAACCTTAAATAATTAAAAATGTGTAATTATTTTCAAAAAATGGTCTTCTACAATTATGTTCAGTACGAAATTTAGAGTCAAATAAGATCAACATGATTTTTGATGAATATTAAATTATGAATAGTGATTTTATGATTAGGATTAGTAATATGTCCAAATGGATTAGTAATATAACTTAAAGAAAGTATTAATATAATCTTGGAACCTTGATTATGTAATGTGATTAAATAAAATGGTTAAATAACGGTTTCATAAATTATTATTCAAGTATTAGTTTTTTCGAGTGAATAGTTTTTTTTAATTAAAAAATTAAATTAAAAATATTTTAAAAAAATATTTTTATAAAATGGATTTCATTTTGAACTCAGAGCACCGATATTATGTTATGGTAATTTTTGGGGTTTTTTTCTAAAAAAATGAATTTTCGGTGAATAGTGTATTTATTTAATAAATAAATTAAAAATATTTAGAAAATTATTTTCATAAAATGGAGTTCATTTTTGAAATTATATCATTGATATTTGATTAAGGTGATATTTTGGGATCTTTATGAGAATGTTGAATTTTCAGTGAATAGTAAAAATACAGTTTTAGGGTTTCTGTATGTTTAGTGACATCATAATTGTGTCATGGTGATGTCATGAGATATTTTAAGGGTTGGAAGACATAAGGTGATGGATATTTGTATTGGGGGCCCCATGTGGCCAAACTTAATGGGAAATATCAAGGGAGAGCACATGGTTTTGAGAAAAGCACATGTGAGGTGTCCCTTGGCCATTAATGCCTTGTCCCCTCACTTTCCCTATAAATACCAAGCCATCCTCTCATCATTTCGACTCCAAAACCATCCTCAACTAAGTTCTGGTCTCCTTACCTCCCAATGAGTCCTCCCATGGTGCCCCCAATCCCACAGGGTCCAAACCATTGAGTTTTAAGAGTTACGTTTTAAGGTAAGGGATACGACCTCTCTCTTTCTTTTCAAGAAATATCTTTTATGTAATTTATTTTATGCTCCATGATCTTATGTTAAAGGATGTTCTTTTTTACTCCTCTTACTGACCTTTTAATTTTTATATGATGAGAGATCCCCTATTACTCTCATCATTTAGTTTTATGATGTTTTAAGTGGTGCTGTTAGGCTGCCGAAATTTTTGTAACAGATTCTTTCTCCCTTCTCATTTTTCAAGATCTATTTTCATGTAAAGTGTTTAAAGTTCCTTATTATTATGTTGGGGTATGATATATAAATTTATCATACTGATCTTTTATGATCATATTATTAGAGACCCCATTTTATCTCTTCAATTCAGTATTTTGATGTTTTAAGTGGCGCCGTTAGGCTGCCTAATTTTTATGGGATTCATTCACCCTTCTTTTTTTCAAAGTTCTACTTTCATGTCAAGTCATTCATGTTCATTTTTATAATGTTGGGGTATTATATCTATATCTATCATACTGTACTCTTATGTTCATGTTATGAGATACCCTATTTGATCTTGTCAATTCATTTTTGTTGAAGTTTAAGTGGCGCTATTAGGCTGCCGAATTTCTAAGGGGTTCTTTCACCCTTCTCGTTTTCAAGATCTAATTTCACGTCAAGTCTTTCAAGTTCCTTTTTATTATTTTGGGGTATGATATCTATATATATATTATTGATCATTTGAGTTCATGTGATGAGATACCCTATTTGATCTCATCAATCCATTTTTGGAAGTTTTAAGTGGCGCCGTTAGGCTGCCAAATTTCTAAGGGGTTCTTTCACCCTTCTCGTTTTCAAGATCTACTTTCATGTCAAGTCTTTCAAGTTACTTTTCATTATGTTGTGGTATTATATCTATATCTATCATACTGATAATTTATGTTCATATGATGAGAGACCCTATTTTATCTCATAAATCCATTTTTGGATGTTTTAAGTGGCGCTGTTAGGCTGCCGAATTCTCATAAGAGAAATCTTATTTTTGTCTTCCTTTCATGTTTTTCGTTTCATATGGTATATCATTCAAATTTCAATACAATGTTCTTAAATACTATATATTCTGTTCCCCTACTGTTTGATGTATCATTTTTGAGTGGGTGACCCATGTCCCCTCTCTTTTCAATGTGTTCTAAAACCATGTATCGTAGACGTTATGCTGCATTGTTTTCGTCTCAAAATGCCTCCCTCCTTATCTAAAAATTATTTTATGTTATTAAGTGAATACTCAAAGCTCTTATTTATACAAGGGTATTAACATATATATATAAATGTTCTATTTTAAATTCTGGTATTTACATACATGAAACCCACTTTCCCTTTTCTGTGGGTTTAAAGTGACATAAAGATCATGTCTTTAAAGAATTTTTTAAAACGTTATGATTATGAAATGAAACCCATTTCTTTTATGATATATGAGTTGTTTATGAAATGATTGATGATGATATTTGTGGCTCACATGATAATAAAGACATGTCAAGGGTGCGTCCAGATAGCGCTCCAATGCATTGGGTAAAGACTTAATCTCTAGAGATGACTTTTTAGACTGATACCTTGGTGAATAACTTTGGTAATTTTTAATGACACCTTAGGGGTAGACCTTGGTGAAACGAAATGATTTTCAATATTAAATGTTGTAGCCACATCTTCAATTTATGAAAAATGTTATTTTTATTATGATATATCTCATGATTTCTTTCTCATGCCTTAATGTTCTTTTCATGACCTAATTGAAGTATCTCAAGTTCACCTGTAAAATGTTCCCCTTGTTTCCATTACTGGGCCTTCTGCTCACCCTTTCTTTGATGTATGTCCCCAGGTTATGAGATGCAGTAATGAACCTAGGATGAACTTTATGAGAAGCCTTTCAAGTGTTTAAGAATAATGTTATATGTTTTCATGTTTTATGTTCCTGGTTTCCAAGACACTAAACCTTAAAGATCCTCGGTTTTGTAAAATGTAATGAAAGTTTATGTGATAAAAAGGTGGGATGCTATAGTTTGTATCAAAGGGAGGTTTAGTTATTTGTGGAAATTAGGATATGAAAACTTTAGGAAGAATCCTATAGAAGAGTTTATATATAGGAAATCTTCCTGGTATTTTGGTGAGTATTGAGTAATGGGTTTCCAAGAAAATACATCTCTGTCTGGATACGAGCAGGTAGAGGTGGATCTGGCACAGATGTACATAGGGGTAAAACCCGAAAACACCGCTTTGAGCTAGACTCAAACGGGAACTGGTACACGCCAACGGGCCTTGATACACTCTTGGTTACGACACTCCC
This sequence comes from Viscum album, assembly GCA_963277665.1. Lineage (NCBI taxonomy): Eukaryota > Viridiplantae > Streptophyta > Magnoliopsida > Santalales > Viscaceae > Viscum > Viscum album. Next base: position 1,724,062,879 of record OY728119.1, on the reverse strand, counting down.
GGGGGATATTCTTTGGTAAATTTATAAGCTTCGTATGAACCATTGTTAAAGGAACACAGATAAAATAAAATAAAGATTCACATAAGAATATATGATCATTGATAACCTAGATGTGAACCTAGGGGATCACAAGTTAGGGTATACTTTTCTTCTACAAGTTATCCATATATGCTTTAAGTTCCTTTTCATGATTATTAGCTAAGTATTTAAGATACTAATTATATTTTCTTTTCTTAGTTAATGGCGGGAAATGGAAGAACATGTCCCAACAACCAATGTGATAAGAAATGCTATGATTTCCGTATTAATATGACAGAGATGATTAGGGGAATAAAAGATGATTATTATTTTGGAAGACGTTCAATATTTTGGGGACCCTATATGATAGAGGAAAATAGATTACTACGGTATTTTTATTGAGAAGTAAGGTTGACTTATATGTTGAAGAATCGATGAATTTATGGTGGACTTATAGTAATTTAGGTTACTTATGGGAATGCTTAACCTATCTTGGGTAAAATATGTTTAGGTTAGATACTTTTATTTATAAGATGTTGGGATTGGTTTATGTTTTTTGGAGATGATCAATGAAGTTTATTTGGAGGACTATGTTACCAAATTCATCTTGTATTTGGGTTTCAATCTTAGTTTGGTTTATTTTGAGGAATTTTAAGGACCGTTATTTATGGAATGGTCTATGATGAACTTTGGGTATTACCATGGAACTTTGAAGAATTAAAAGTAGTTTCCATTCCTATGGGATTCTTCCTTTTTGAAGAGTTGTTTAACCTTACCCTTTCTATTTTTGGGATAATGTTTAAAGATATAAGAAATAGATAGTTAATCTTTTGTGGATTACGTGATTCTCTAGAAGATGATTCTTGTGTTTTGATGAGACCAAGTAGTTTTGAATGCTCATCGTTTTGAGAAAAGATTAGTTTTGGTAGAATCTTATTAAAGGATGAAACTATACATGAAGACATGTATATTTTCTTATGTGTCTATTCTATGTACTAAATGAATTCCTCAAAATTATGAAAAGGAACGTAAAACAAAAACGTTGTTGGTTTACGTTTCCTACTAGGTAATTAAAGACCGTTTACACACATCCAAAGTTTGGGATTTTATTATTGTTAACTTTCTTCTAATCATGTTTTCTATCACTCTACCTCAGAACATGACCCTTTGTTTTTTCTTCCATTTCCATGTATTCCTACATGGAATCCTAGTATGGGTTAACTCGGGTGACCATTTTGCTTCCCTTTATTTCTTTTAAAGTAGTAGTTTTACTGACTCCTTTTCCGATGTGGGACTTTCAATGAAATTTCAAAACCCAATTTTAAAAATAGCGAGGACGCAATTTCTTAAGAGGGGAAGATTGTAACAACCCGAAATTTTGAATAAATCTTGTTTCTTAATTTTATGTGTTCTTTTATTTTATTTTTATAATCAACAAAAATGTTTCATTTGATAACATGAGTATAATTAAAATGAGACCGTTGTGTTTTTACTATTATATGACCATTGGTCAATATGACCGCTATAAACTAAAGGTTTTGATTATTGTCTCTAAATTCAAGTAATCTTGGTTAATTATTATAGAAAGAAGATTTGATGGCCTCACCCAGTAGTCTTTGACTGATCGAAGCCCATGTAACAGAACATATGAAGGAGGTAGCACCACTGGGCTTTGCTCTGGACCAAACCCAATCTGAACTTCATCGTGTGATGCTAGAATGGAATGGAATTTGCGAGAAGTTCAAACTAATAGAAATTACTACTCGTGCGATGTTGGCTGAGCCTCCCTCAGATTCTCTCATCTTAGCACACCTTACACTTAGGTCCTATGCTGGTTTGATAAGGGGCTATGTAAGGAGACCATAACTGCCTTGTGTAATCCTTTGTTTTAAATAAAAATTGGGATTTCTTCTTATGAAGTTTATGAATTTTCAAATGTCCGGATAAATATAGTATGCATATATTTGGTGAATTTTAGAGAAAGGATATTTTAAAAAAAATGTTTATGTAAACCATAAATAATTAAAAATGTGTAATGATTTTCAAAAAATGGTCTTCTACAATTATATTCAGTACGAAATTTAGAGTCTAATAAGATCAACTTGATTTTTGATGAATAGTAAATTATGAATAGTGATTTTATGATTAGGATTAGTAATGTGTCCAAATGGATTTGTAATCTCACTTAAAGAAAGTATTAATATAATCTAGGAACCTTGATTAAGTAATGTGATTCAATAAAATGGTTAAATAATGGTTTCATAAATTATTATTCAATTATTAGTTTTTTCGAGTGAATAGTGTTTTTAAATAAAAATTTAAATTAAAAATATTTAATTTTTTTTTATTAAATTGATTTCATTTTGAACTCAGAGCACCGATATTATGTTATGGTAATTTTTGGGGTTTTTTCTGTAAAAATGAATTTTCGGTGAATAGTGTATTTATTTAAAAAATAAATAAAAATATTTATTAAATTATTTTTATAAAATGGAGTTCATTTTTCAAATCATACCATTGATATTTGATTAAGGTGAAATTTTTGGGTTCTATCTGAGAAAGTTGAATTTTCAGTGAATAGTAAAAAATACAGTTTTAGGGTTTCGGTATGTTTAGTGACATCATAACAGTGTCATGGTGATGTCATGAGATGTTTTAATGGTTGGACAACCAAAGGTGATATATATTTGTATTGTGGGCCCCATGTGGCCAAACTTAATGAGAAATATCATTAGAGAGCACATGGTTTTGAGAAAAGCACATGTGAGGTGTCCCTTGGCCATTAATGCCTTGTCCCCTCACTTTCCCTATAAATACCAAGCCCTCCTCTCATCCATTCGACTCCAAAACCATACTCAACGAAGTTCTGGTCTCCTTACCTCACAAGGAGTCCTCCCAAGGTTCTCCCAAGCCCTCAAGGTCCAAGCATTTGAGTTTTAAGAGTTACGTTTTAAGGTAAGGGATCTGACCTCTCTCTTTCTTTTCAAGAAATCTATTTTATGTAATTTCATTTATGCTCCATGTTCTTATGTTAAAGTATGTTCTTTTATACTCATCTTACTGCCCTTTTCATGTTTATATGATGAGAGATCCCCTATTACTCTCATAATTTCGTTTTATGAAGTTTTAAGTGGCGTCGTTAGGCTGCCAAAATTTTTGTAACAGATTCTTTCTCCCTTCTCATTTTTCAAGATCTATTTTCATGTAAAGTATTTCAAGTTACTTTTTATTATGTTGAGGTATGATTTCTAAATTTATCATACTGATCTTTTATGATCATATGATGAGAGACCCCATTTTATCTCTTCAATTCAGTATTTTGATGTTTTAAGTGGCGCCGTTAGGCTACCTAATTTTTAAGAGATTTTTTCACCCTTCACTTTTTCAAAGTTCTACTTTCATGTCAAGTCATTCATGTTCATTTTTAATATGTTGGGGTATTATCTATATATCTATCATACTGGAATCTTATGTTCATATGATGAGAGACCCTATTTGATCTTTTCAATTCATTTTTGTTGATGTTTAAGTGGCGCCGTTAGGATGCCAAATTTCTAAGGGGTTCTTTCACCCTTCTCGTTTTCAAGATCTAATTTCACGTCAAGTCTTTCAAATTCCATTTTATGATGTTGGGGTATGATATATATATCTATCATACTGATTATTTATGTTCATATGATTAGAGATCCTATTTGATCTCTTCAATCCATTCTTGGAAGTTTTAAGTTGCACTGTTAGGCTGCCGAATTTCTAAGGGGTTCTTTCACCCTTCTCGTTTTCAAGATCTACTTTAATGTCAAGTCTTTCAAGTTACTTTTTATTATTTTGTAGTATGATATCTATATCTATCATACTGATCATTTATGTTCATATGATGAGAGACCCTATTTGATCTCGTCAATCCATTTTTGGATGTTTTAAGTGACGTCGTTAGGCTGCCGAATTCTCATAAGAGAAATCTTATTTTTGTCATTCATTAAAGTTCTTCGTTTCATATGGTATATCATTAAAATTTCATTACCATGTTGTTAAATACTATATATTCTGTTCCCCTACTGTTTTATGTATCATTTTTGAGTGGGTGACCCATGTCCCCTCTCTTTTCAATGTGTTCTAAAACCATGTATCATAGACATTATGCTGCATAGTTTTCGTCTCAAAATGCCTCCCTCCTTATCTCAAAATTATTTTATGTTATTAAGTGAATACTCAAAGCTCTTATTTATACAAGGGTATTCACATATATATAAAAATGTTCTATTTTAAATTCTGGTATTTACATACATGAAACCCACTTTCCCTTTTCCGTGGGTTTAAAGTGACATAAAGATCATGTCTTTAACGAAGTTTTTAAAACGTTATGATTATGAAATGAAACCCATTTCTTTTATGCTATATGGGTTGTTTATGAAATGATTGATGATGATATATGTGGCTCACATTATAATAAATACATGTCAAGGGTGCGCCCAGATAGTGCTCCAATGCATTGGGTAAAGACTTAATCTCTAGATAAGACTTTTTAGACTGATACCTTGGTGAATAACCTTGGTAATTTTTAATAACAACTTGGGGATGGACCTTGGTGAAACGAAATGATTGTCAATATTAAATGTTGTATCCACATCTACAAGTTATGAAAAATTTTATTTTTATTATGATATATCTCATGATTTCTTTCTCATGCCTTAAAGTTCTTTTCATGACCTTATTGAAGTATCTCAAGTTCACATGTAAAATGTTTCTCTTATTTCCCTTACTGGGCCTTCTACTCACCCTTTCTTTTGATGTTTGTCCCCAGGTTATGAGATGCAGTAATGAACCTAGGATGAACATGAGGATAAGCCTTTCATGTGTTTAAGAAGAATGTTTTATGTTTTCATGTTTTATGTTCCTGGTTTCCAAGACATTAAACCATAAAGATCCTCGATTTTGTAAAATGTAATGAAAGTTTATGTGATAAAAAGTCGGGATGCTATAATTTCCATACACATTGAGGTCATGTAATATACTATTATAGTTTTAAGTTATTCCTGAACCTTATTATGATATATTATTAATTTATTAAGTGGAAATAAATATGTATTATTGAAATTAAATAAGACATGTGTCAAAGGACATAAAACCAAGTCAAAACCTTCGAATAATAAATAGAATTTTTTTTGAGCCACACGCTATGTTGATGTAAGATTTTGAGGCCCATTGAGCCTCAACGAAGACGTAATAATGTTTTTAAACATATTATATTATATACATGAATTGTATTAAAAATAAATCTCTAACTGAAAAATAGAGAATCACATGGGAAATCTGAAACCACATTTAGGACGGGGATGTGGTGATTACTCTTGGTAGAAACTAACATTTCTATTAATTGGGTGTTTGGATTTCTCTCTTGAAAGAATAATTTATTTAATAATTTTTATTTAATTTTTTCGAAGATAATGTAATATATTTATAATGGTGCATTGTTTGGGAAATATGAAACCAATTATAGGCCTGAGACACGGTGTCTACCCTGGGTGTGGTTTAACATTTTTATGAACCGGATGTTTGGATGTCTCACTTATGAAAATAACCATTTTAAAATTTAATTAATATTCAATCCATATTTTGAGTATTAAATAATTAATATCTTCCAAACATTGCACCTTATGGGAAATCTGAGACATCTGTTAGGTTCAAAATTGGGAAAATACCCTTCGTTTGCAATAAATTTTATTCCCTATATGTGTTTGTTGTTTTTTAAATTTTTATGTAAAATAATTAATTTTAATAAAAAAAATTATTTTGTGAATTCATCTCACCCAAACTAATAAACATCCATTAAAGAATACTTGATTTTTCAAAATCATCTACTTATTGTCCAATTTGAATGGTTCAAATTTCAAATCCATAATTAGGATGGATAATGACTCTGTGTTGATATTTGAGTTGAATAATACTAGAAATACAATATTTAAATAAATGAAATGATGAACATGATATTAGGTTTTTATTTATAACGCAACCCATCATTATTAATGATGGTTAATCTAATCGTTGGTGAACAACATGACCTCCCTTACTGCGATCTGTTGTATTTTTTTTCTGGTATGATCTTGAGCCACCCCAATCAATCAATCCCCTCTTAACTGGTGTGCCCCCACTAGTTAAAAAAGAACGTTACTTTTTTTTTAGTTTTTTTATTATTTTTTTCATTCATATATATTCTATAACTTATTCTTTATTGATTTTAATTATGAATATTCAGTTTTGTGGAATTCATCTAGATGAGCAGAAGAAAAATAATATTTTTGTTTTTAACGCAGCCAAGTATTCTTCAATCCGATTTTTCAAATATTGAATGCATCATTGAAAATATATTATCAAATGAAATTTTCTTTGTGTTATTTATATGTTATTTATAAAATTTTCATACAATTATACATTTGAATTATCAAAGAACAATGATATGTTTTATAAAAAAAATTATTAAAAAAATTATTAATGGATAATTATAATGTATAAATCATGTGAAATATAATATAAAAATTATTAGGGTATATTATGTACATTTGAAAAGTATAATTATCATAATAATAAAAAGATCGTATCATAAAAAATTTAATGATAATACCACCAGATTATCAAATGAAAATTTAATGAAAATTATCAGGTATTGTTTACCAAGTTATCGAGAGTATTTTTTAAAATAATAATTTGAAAATTATTCATGTGACATAAAATATTATCCCATGTAATATTTTAAAGAGATAATATGAAAATTATCTTCATTAGATAAATTATTATAACATCTAATATTTTAAAAGATAAATTTGATATTTTATAGAAGAAATAATGTTACATCACATGTGATATTTTATATTTTTTGACATAAAATCATTGGTATTGGTTATATAAATCCATGACAAACATTGATCATTTCTTTTTCAATGATTATGATAATAAGGCTGTGATTTAACCACATAGGGTGGTTTATCAGTTATGTTTACATCAATGGCCCTGAGGTATTTGGTTCCATCATGATTAGCCATATTAATTATCCTTGTATTACTTGATTTATTTTAATTACTGATTTAAATTCAATTCGTCCAAAATTTATTCAATTTTTTTGAGAAAAACCTATTCAAGTAATTTGGGAGATTTGGAAATGGTTTTGGAATTAAAAATGGGGAAACCCCCAATTCCATTGAATGGGGGTGTGCTTATATAAATTGGTTAATTTATATTGTGTTATTTAAATTGTGGATTAAATGAAAAAATTTCAATTAAATTTTTGAATTTAATTGTGGAAATTAATTGTGAAATTAGTGGAATTGGGTTTTAATGCATTTTAAACATGTGAAAATATCATAAAATGTTTTCATAGAAACTCATTGGTTTTATGTTGTTAAAGGTGAATGTTTTTTTAAACCTGTTTTGGTTTTTAACAGAAATTTGGAATTTGAAATAGTGGAATGACATTTAATTTTATATTAATAATTATTAAAATAAGTTTACCAGTATTGATTTTGTAGGATCACAAGAATGATTTTAGTATATTGTGAGTTTTTTGGAGACAATATATTATTACTATAATAATCTAAAACAGATATGTAGCAAGTATCATCTCGTAGGAGATGGTGACGAGTCCTCTCAAACTAATTTCTAGAGAATGTATCTGTATAAATATTTCCATGATCACTTATAGTTTGTGGAGTCCTATAGCCTATAAAATTATAATCTATTTGGAATATGATTATGTTGGTCCCCTATTCATATTTTATATATAACTGTAAACAAATATTTTTCAAATATTTTTGAGGCCCTTTATGAATTTATATACACTATTTTATATAAATTGTTTTATTTAGGAATTTTTTAATATATATATCATAAATTGTATAATAAAAAATGTGATTAAATAATTTTCCATTATTTGAACTATATATCATGATTTGTTAAAAATAATATTTTAAATGCAAGTATGTTTACATTAAAATAGGAATAATTATTTTGGTTAATATTTCATTGGAAGTTCTTATGGAATCCTCGGTGACAAAAAAATGAGATTTTTTATTTACAACATAATTTTTCCGTTGAGTATTTATAGACTTTATTATTCCCTATTTGATCAAGGGGATATGATATCTTGGAGGTAGATCCAACTATTGAACATTTTCATTGTGAGTTGTGTCACGAGGGACTTGGGATGTTTTCCGATCTTTTGTTACTTAGGGTATAGAATTTTGGGATTGTTTATTCCTTGTTTTATTCAGGTACACTACTCCCAATGGAGTTTCTTATGTTATGAATATTGTATTTCATGTTTATATTATACATTGTTAATGGAAAAACTATTCCCACTTCCAATTTGTATGATTCTAGATTCTAGTTATAGAGTTGTGGGGATCTGGAATTCCCTTTGAGATATGTTAGGTCCAACTCTATTTTCAGGTTAGCGGGTTACACAGGATGGTCTGTGATATGCCAACACCTCCTTTATAAATTATTAACCTATTTTAGGACATAATTTTCATTTATAAGCAAAAATTACCAAATCAAAATCCACAATATATAATCATAACCAATTTCAAGATATCCTTATAAATTTATGAAGATAGAATTTATGAATTTAAATTTTTCATTTAACAATGCCTACATACCAAATAAAAAAATACATCCCATTCTCTTTCATAATAACAAAAACTCACCTTTTACTAATTAATTTCATGATTTAAAGGTTTTACATACCCCATGGGTAGCCCTATGTGTAGTTTCAAATCATCCAGGGATGCAAAAGGTTCCATGACGGGTCTTACACAACACATTATTTTACAATATTGAATTTATTATCCAAATACAAAAAACATTATAAGGAAGAAACTTTTAACAAGGATATTCACATATATAAGAATAAATACTACTGGAAAAAGAATATAGATTGCCTACCTCATACATGTAAATGATTACTTCTATAGAAACAACCCTTGATTAAAACTAAATTTTAAAAAACATTAATAAGTTTGAAATCCTATAAAAATTTAGATTTAGTGGTTTAGAAGGAAATAAAACATCCAAAAAATCATGTTTCCCAAAATGGAAGGAAACAAAGTCAAAGACCTTCGCATTGCTTTAGTTTTCACCCAAAGACACTCTAAAGAACAATGAAATTAGGGATAATCATAAATTGAGGAGGGTGTAGACCATGTTTCATGACTCTTTATATAAGGGGTCGATTGGGTGATAAATTTGTGGGAGAAAGAAATAATATTGGTAGGTAATACTGTAAAAAACCTTAAACATTAATGAGGCACACTGTTTAAAAGAGTGGTTGGCTAAACCATGTGCTTAATGTGCGGTTCCCCCTACCTAATAGGAAACCAAGAGGAAAATATTTCCTAGACACCCACATGGTTTGAAGAACTATGTGTTTGTTTTCTATCACCATTGTCTGATGGGATTATGAGACATATGGTCTCGTCAGCCACCCTATATGGTTTTTCTAATCGTGAACACCCCACCTATATGATTTCTGGTTATGGCGTGCATTTACTAATAACCATGATCCAATCATTATCTTAGTATATATTATCCACTTTTTCAAATTTTTCATGACCCGAACCCCTAAGACACCCCTATGTCTTGCCCTACTCTTGGAGAATATTCTAAAAACCAAAATTTTTAACTTGGTTGTGTTGTATCTCCATGTATTAATATTATATATTAGTTATGAATAAACACTATATAATTAAAAATTGTACAATGGGGAAATAAAATTGTAGAAATATAAAAATTAATACTTTTTATTCCATGGGGATTTTGTCCCCTAAAATTGTAAGCATCATAAAAATAACTATAAAAATAGAACAATATATTTAAAAATGGTGGAATTTTAAAAAAAAAATTATCGATATAAAGTGAATAAGGTAATAATAAATTAAATGAGATCAACTTAGTATATTTTTTGATTATAATGCCATTTTAATTTCAAATGACCATTTTGATTCATAAAATATTTTTGAAATGTTAACCTCAAAGATGAGAATAAAAAACTAGAAAAATTACCTTTTACAATGATTAAAAATAACTAAAAATGCGTACTATAATTTTTTTTTTCTAAATCATATAAAATTGAATAAAATTTCATTTATATTTGATTGTTTAAATTTTAAATTATTGAATAAAATATTAATTATTATGAAGATATATAACTATCAGATTTTGAAACCTCTATTTTTAATTTATTTGTAATAAATAACTCTCAATAACATAATGATTTTGTTTTATAATAAGAGAAAATAAAATCACTCATGGAAAATGTAGGATTTTTTCAAAATAACACTTTTTAAAAGTAACTTATTTTTTAAAATCAATAAATCCATAATAATTAAATTTATATTTTTATAAAATGAAAATAATTTTTTAAATAATCACAGATAAATTAACTTTGGTTGAATTTTTATATATTTGTTGACTTAGGTTGAATTTTTATGGATTTGTTTCTTTGTGAATTTTTTTGATAAGTTTTTATTAATAAAATATTACATTAGACATAATCATAATATAAATATCATGAAAAAATAAAAAGAACTAATTTATCGAAATAAAATGTATTTATATATATATATATATTAATTCATTAAAATATATTTATTTGAATAAGAATACTGATATTTAAAATATGAATCTTATGAAATATTTAGTTAAAAAATAAAATATTTTTTATTCAAAAAATTTAATAAGATAAAATTTTATGGTGGAATTACATAAACTTATAGACTATATGTGATTCATGTATATATCATGTTCACATGATATCTAGATGCATGATTGGAATAATGTTTCATGTTTTCAACATCCTTTGACCATATGAAAAAAAATTAAAAAGAGTGTTATCATTTGAATGGATCAAGTCACTTAATATTAATCATTTATTAAACCATTATAAGAGTTTTATTATGAATTTATTTTTAATATTTCAAAAAATTATGCATAAATGGATCTATAAATAACCAATACCTTTTAAACATGTTACATAATTCTTGAAATATCAAAAAGTATCCTTGAGGGGATTATAAATCCTACATCCATGTGATGGTGGGATGTATGCCTTGCTCACGCATGACTAAAACTCACTAGAACCTGTTTCACTCTTTTTTATTACTCTTTTTAAAACTGAGGAACAATAATAGTGTGGAGGTAATAATGATCTATTTAAAACATCTTATATTCTAGATCGACCTGTTAATAAATACAGAGGTGGGTGGGTTTTCCAATTTTGTGATCTATTTAAAGTTCATCTGATAAATACCAAAACATTGAAGTGTATCTTTGGATTAAGGTATTCGTATATTGTTTTTTTATATTTCATTATTATTTTTAGTTTTATATTATCAAGTATGAAGATCCTTGGATAAGCCTTTTTAATTTCATTCATTACATTTAATAATTGTTAATATATTCATAAAAACCCAATCGTTGTTTTCAGAGAAGTTATGCGGATTAGTTTAATAAAACATGATATGAAATTAAGATAAAACTGGAAAAAACATATCATCATTTAATTTTATCAAAATTAAATTTTATAATGGTTTTTTACCTTAAATATCTAGGCTATAAATAGGTTAATAGAGACCTTACCCATACACAGTTAGGTTCTGTAATTGTAACGAAGGGATTACTCTTACGAAGAGTGGTATACGTAAGTCTTGTATCCCCTGACACTTATGTATATTGTTCTACATTATGGTTTCCACAACTAAACCTTACACTATGTATGGGTTTTTAAAGGTAGTTTTTTTAAAAGGGTTAGATAATGTTATATAAGATTTTAAACATCAATGGAACCCTTACACCGATTGTATGTGTAAGGGTAGCCTTATTTTTACCTTTACACAAATGGATTTTTTGAATGATAGAAACCTAATGTAGTGGTATTCATAATATACATAAATGTCTATCGTATTGTACTCTTACCCAGATTCTGAAAAGTAATTGTTATACCCTTATACAAGCAAGATATAAAAATGAAGAACCCTTACAGAACAAGTTGTTTATAATTTTTTAAATGTATGATAATTCATAACATTACAAAAGGGAATTAAGATAAAAATTGTCTTGGTAGTAGGGTTAACACTAATGCATAAATACACCTATGTATTTGGGTAATCAGAATAGATCTAAAAATTGTTTAAAAAATTAAATAAATTAAAAAGATTTATGTTATTTAATTTTTTTTAAAATATTTGTATAATGCATTTTTTGATATTTTAATTAATAAAATATTTATAAATTAATTAAATATTAATGTATTATAATTAATAAAATAACAGATTATGATAATTTTTTCCCTAAAATAATTAATGTATGTTATTGAAATAACATTTAAAAAAAAAATTTCAAAAATTATGACCTTGAAATAAAATTGTTTATTTAGATATAATATGATAAATTTTGTAATGTGTAATAAATTATAAAATATTTCTAAACTAAAAAATGTTCATATTTAAATTAGGAATTCAAAATAAATAGTTATTTTGAATTTTTCAATGTAATTGGGTGACTTTTTTGATATTATTTAAAAAATATAATTTTTTTTATGATTGATACAATCAATGATTAAATAATAAGGAATAATTTGATATAATATTCAATAAAATGTTTAAATAATATTAAATGAATTATAAATTTTTTTAGATCATAAAATATCATATATTTAAAATATAAATTCCATAAAATGATAAATATAAATGTGTGTATATTCAATATTTTAAAAAAATATGAAATAGTTCATATTTAAGTGAATATATAATGTTTAAATTAAAAATTAATGAATTTAAATAATATTAAAGTCTTTCATTATAAAAGGGTTTGTCTATATATGATTCTTATTAATTATTCATAAATATTTATCCCATGTCATAATATATTAATTGTTCATTTATTTAAAGGATATGCTGTAATTTATTCATGTTTAGTAAAAAAATTAATGAAATTTTTAAATTGTGTTTGCATTAGTTTAATTATTAAAATAATTCTATAAAGTGGCATACATTACATTTTATGATTGGCCTGGTAATTAATTTTTCGTTTAATTTACCATGACCATAGTTTTTAATTAATGTTAGTATCTTTAAGGTAGATGATTAATCTTTTTTATTCTTATCTGCTATTACAATAATGATGAATATGATTCTTCATTGAATAATGTATCCTCATATATATGGACTTAGGGTCAGACTAGCCATATACATGGAGTCTTATTCCTTATCTTGGCTCTGTAATGGGGTTAAGTATTGGTCCATTTAGGCTTACTCATGTGGATTTTTTTAATCTCATATATTTCATAAATGTCTCATAAACCATCCATATAACATATTCATATAATTAATTTGGATAACTATGAATATAATTGAGTTTTATTTCTCAGTATCAAACACAAACATTTGGGTTGGGTTAACAATTACACATAAATATGGTTTGACCATTTTGGTCTCGTAGAGAGAATATGATTCAAAAAATAAATTAGAAGAACAATTCATAATGAAATAGAAATACCATGATATAATATGGTTAAATTAAAATCCTATTCAAATATTGGGTAAAATAATACTTACCAAATTAAATGTTTCATGACCATCAATATTCAACCGGGTAGTTTATACATAAGTAGGGTCCTGCTGAATTATCTATTGATAGACATGAAAGTGATAGATATTAATGAATCATGATTATTTAGGTTCTTCCCAATAAGATTTCCATTAAATTTTATTTTTATAGTATGTTCTTAGCGTACTTTTGGATTACACATAGTTTCGACACACTTCTGAAGGATACCATAAGGATATGGTTGAGTTTAGCTATATGATTATTTTGAAAGGGGGATTTCCAATCAACTATACAAGATTCATGTGTGATCTTTTTGAGATTATTACCTACCTAAATAACAATGTTTTGAGAGGGAATTATAAGAAGAATCAAATCATAGTTAAATATAGATATTTTCAAACTAAATGAAATCATGAATTTGAAATCAATTCATCATTTCAGTGGGATATCATTCACAACATTCCTTACTAAATGTTTAATAATTCCTGATAATCATCTAATAAAATATTTTTTTTTCAGATAATCTCACCATAATCATAAATGTATAATTTATAATCAAATCATATATAAACATAATATTTAGATTATATAATCTTTATATTGGTTTCATAATATATGTTTCTAAAAAATATTAGTGATTTATGATAATTAATCAAGGAAAATTCATTGTTTTAGATCAATTCCTTACATATTTCACAGGTTTAAATGTTTTAATACAATTGAATGTAGATTCTTTTAGAAAAATAGTGTAATTCATTTGATATTTGGAAGGAATGTAATAAAAAATTATTATTGTAATATTAGTTTATTCTCATAATTGTAATATAATATACGATTTCAATGATATAGGGGGACCCATTTATCAGCGCTCTGAAAAGAAATGAATAAATGTCCCTTTTATCAACGCAAAAAAAGCGCTGATGAAGGGGTATTTTAAAAGTTTTTTTTAGTGCTAATAAAAGGGACCCATATCAGCGCTTTTAAAAATCACTGATAAAAGTAAAAAAAATAAAAAAAATAAAAAAAATTAAATAATGTCGTGAGAGATTTTAACAGCGCTTGACCCCCCCATCCGCGCTAGGAGGTCTCCCACGTGTTTCCCTTTCCACGCATCCTCACACGCTCACACCCCTTTGCGCTTCCACCTGAACCTGAACATGTAACCTCCCCCTTTTTCGGCTATAGCTTTACCACTATGCTATTTTTTTTCTCTATTTAATGATATATCTATTTATATATATATATAGTTATATTTATTTTTATATTGATATTGATTCATATTAATATAAATATATTTATTCATATATTAGTATATATATATTCATTAGTATGTTAATATATAATTATATTTATTTATTTATATATATATATATTTATTTATAATTGTTTGTCTGTATATTTATTTTTATATTAATATATACATATAAGATTATTTTTAAATACATTAATGATATATATTTTTTATGTGTGTTTATAATTAAATCAATAAATAAATACATACATATATACATCACACACACACACAAACAGATATATATTTACAAATAAATACATATATATATATATATGTATTTGAAAATCCATAGAATGTTAAAACGATCGTAACATATAATCTAAAAGCCCATTTAAACTCCACAACCAGTCAAATCGAAGAAAATGAAACAATATTCGATATTTTATGTGGTACAAGGCTAACGGACATCCGAGTCAGAAGTTAAACCTATTTGAATGTTAACAAGTCAGGGTATCCCAACTAAAATCATGGATTTGGAGGTCTTCTAGGCCTTTATTGACTCAAAAAATGTGACAGAGGGTTTTCTTGGGTCACCAGTGTGTAGAGGTCTTCGCAGGATTTGATTTGATATGTTGTAGAGCTCAAACGGACACCCAAATTAAAATCTATGGCCACTTGAAGTTTGACTTACATCTCCAACTTATTAAATATCTTTTATTAATTTTTTTGATTTTTTGTGTCTTCAAATTGTTATTAAATGATTTTTAATTGATAATAATTAGAAAATTATTAATTAATAATATTTTTTAAATATTTTCTAGACATTTTCATTACCTTTCTTATATATTAAATTTAATAGTCTATTTTTATGTATCTAAAAAATATTTAAAATATATATGTATATTATATTTATATCAATATAATTACATATATATAACAATAATTTATTTTAAATGATTTTTTTTAATAATAAAATTTATCACCAGTAGGAAAAAGCGCTGATTAATCCCACCTTTACCATCCCTAATAAAAAAATATCTCATAAAGGGTTCCCCTTTATAAGCGCTAAAAAAGGGATGATAAAGGGGCTCTTTATCATCATTTTTTCAGTGTTGATAAACTCACCCCTTTATCAGCACTTTTTTTAGCGCGGATAAAGACCACCCATTATTAGTGCTTTTTTTAGTGCTGATAAAGGGGTCGCACTTCCCTTGTCCGTTTTTGTAGTAGTCAATGGTCTTATTTCATAATTATTTTATTAAACAAGTCATACATGATGGGGTATATAGAACTCCATGGATTATCCTTTTCTGGTATGATTGTAATATAAATTATTTATTCATTTTGAAATTTATGTGTTACTAAATATATATGTCACCATGTGTTTCAAATAAAATATTTTTAAGACTAAAATAAATAATTGATTATGAATGTTGATTATATTCTTGAGATCATGTAAATTTTTAATCACATGATAATTTGAATGTAATGTATTTTATTAAGCCCAAATTAAATTAAATTAATTATTCTTATCATTATGTCATTTAAATTGTGTGATTTGATAATTTTTTCGATTAAAAGTTATAATTTTAAAAAAATATTCTATGATTAATTCTACAAACATGGTTTATTATTCATCTATATCTATAATATATTTTATGATTAAGATGGGGGTAATAGTTTATTATCCAAAAGAAAATGATTATCAATGTATTTGTAAATATATATGGGAATGTGTTCCCCTCATCCATCTACGATATATTTTTATTAAATTAATCTATTTGAATAAAAATATTGCAATCTCATAGAATACAATATATGATATGTAAATAATAGTTCGAATATGTAATACTCCAAATGGAAGGAAATAAATTTTATTTCCTAAAAAAATGTGTTTCTATTTCATAGCATGTTATTCAGAAAATAATATAACCACAAAAAGGTTGGTGAGAGTATATTTTGGCTTACAGAAGATCATTGTTAACAAATAAAAGAATATATAGAACTACGTATAATGTGATTAGTTCATAATATTATAGTTTGTGTCCAAGAACCAACTATTTATACTTTTAGTGCATTTATATTTAATGTATTTAAATATAAAACATATTATCACATATTGTTCATTTTTCTACATGAATGTGATGTAATAATGTCCTTGAGCATTTTTTCATTGATAGGGTCATTGAAGTTCCCTACAATGATGAGAACCTTGAATTGCTACATCAATATTCTTAAATTTGTCTCTATGGTTGGAAGACATACTATGATGTGACCCATAGAATACAGACTGTCAGGTATGAGTACTCTTAAGTAGATTATACATCCTCTCATGAAGTACGCACCTAGTAATCTCCATGATAGGAGACTATGAGAATAGACTCGTCAATAAGAATTCTGCATGTTTTGGTGGTTTCAGATATTTCTATCTGTGAGTGTGTGTAATGATCCATAGACTTTAAGATTAACATTAATATGTTTCATTGCTCACATAATTTGATTTATTGACAAAAACCATCACACATAATTGGCGGGATGTAGGTTGTGTTGGGTGTCTCATGAGATGCATGTTATTAATGGATAATTCAATGAAGGATTTTCCCTTCCTTTTATGAATGTTTATATCTTATCCCTTTGATTAAAATAGAAATGCCACACAAAATTTAATGTTCATGGTGTAATAATGAGTTTATTTTTGGTAGTCAAAGAATGACGTATCAATCATAAAATTTGATGACATTTTCAGGAACCTTTCTTGATCATATATTATGATAAATGGATTACATTACACAATGAGAATTCATATTTGGACGTCATTGTTGCGACATTATGTTCTTTCTTTTGGGTTCCTTGACCCATTTCTAGATGGTGCACTTGGACTTTAGGAAGGTCCGCCTAATGCCAATGAGAAAGATTCCTAGAGGTTCACACACCAAGTGTTTCCGGGGGTCTCAGATACATTCAATTTGAATTTAATAAATATATATTATTCTCACGATAGTGGAATAATTTTATTCAAGTAAAAATGGTTACAGAAATTGAATAAATATTATTCACCGGATTGTGTGTAAAATATATTTATTTATTTTATTGAACATTTAATAAATATTTATTTAGTAGTTTGTGAATAAAATATTTATTTAAGAGAATATATTATTAATTTATTTATTCTGGTTGTCAAGAAAGGGAAGTGGGGTTCGAGCGGACCAAGGTATCCTGATAGTAAAATAATTTTTTTCAAGGAAACAAATAATAATCTTACTAGTTGGTACAAATTAAAATAATGCTGGTATTATTTTGTGTCATGAAATTTTATTTATAATTCTGTTTTAATCAAGTTCACGCACCGTAAATAATGAAGTGGAATTATTATTAATAGTATTTATTTTCTCTATGGTAATGAATTAATTTAATTTATGTTATGCTATTAAATATTTTAATTGAAGCCTCATGTCAATAAATAGACACGTACGTCTATTGTGCCAAGTACTGAACCACACACCCAGTGAATTGAGAATTGTTCAGCTAGTCAATTTCTCTCTCGATTCCTCTTCCTTCCCCTCTAAATAATGAGACATATTCTTTAAGGATTAATAATAAGAGATCAAGAACGACTAACACAAGACACTCACTTCACCATGATAGCACCCGAAGTATGAGTTTTGTCGATCAGAGGCCATCAAAGCATGTGTGGATCATCAATAGAGGGTTTCTAGTTTGGATCCTTACAAACACAACTAGATAATCTTAAAGGGTCATTTTGGACGATCAAAATCATCAACAAAAAAATAAAAAAGATCTAGGTATTATTTTATTTATGAAATTATTAAAATTATTTATAAACATGATGTGAATGATCCTCTAGAAAGGTTTCAGGCCTCTTACTCCTTTATCTAAATCTTTGATTCTATTCCATGGAGACTAGCATTCATCATCGTATTGATCCTATAATAATCATTGATCGTGGAAAAAATTAATGTTGTGTGTCGACCCAACTGTACTTTTGATGCCCCTGGAACCTACATGTGGCATCAGAGTGGTTACATCAATGTTTATAATTTTTTTTACAAGTTTATTGATGATTTATATATATATAATTATTCAGTTGTTTCAATAAATTATAATAGTCTTGTAAATATAAATTTTTATATCTTTTCCACATCTTTCTTTTCTCATTCTCCTTACACAACTATCATTTCCTTTTTATTTCAATAAAACTAAGACAAAGGATCTAATCCGGCAGTGCCAAAGGTTCCTACCCATACAAAACAAAAACACACAACGTGTATTTATAAGTACACACCTTCTAGTCAAGGTTCAATGCACCAGGTCTAGTTCACCATGCCATGCCATATCATTGGATTTTGACTAATATTAATTACATTGTGTGCTGACAAGGAACAGGTGGAAAACGGTTTCCAGATTACACACAATGTGGCCCACTTGACATGGCGTGAATCCCCTTCAGGTTAAGGTAAGACTATGTATATCATACATGTATTTCCTGGGTGGAGACCGTGTAACACGGAAACTACATGGTGTGTGGCCCACTAAAAATGTGGTGTACCCTGAAGATTTTGGAAGTACACTCACACGCTATATCTTCATGTCTGTACTTCAAATAGAAATTGAACAATAGTACACACCATGTAGATGGAACTACACAAAGTGTACTCATCCAAATTATGCATATTTATTAAAATTTATTGTTATATTATACAAACCATTGAGAGGTGTACCATAGTGTGGGTGCAAAGTTGAGGCACGACACGTGATAGGTTGTTATATATATGTGTGTGTGTTTAATTTAAAATCTGAGTAATGTGTATTTATACTCATTTGGTTATTATGAATATGAATTCACTAGGTTCCCTCCATGTTACAATTTACGTACAATTATAATTTTAAATGAATTTATTTTTTTTAAATTACGATGGATGATAATCTAATGTAAAATCAGAAAATGGTTTATCATATAGGGATTGAGTAATTAATTATGATAATTAATTGATTCAAAAATGATTTATCTTAAACAAGAAATTTTAAATAATTGAGTGGTAGTTTTTTTATGTGTAATATTCGTTTCATGAATGGATGATCATGAGCTAGGCCAGAACCTTTTTTTATGATGGTTTCTTTTAATTAATTTATTTGAATTAAATTTGTCTGCAAACGAGCCTTCTCTTCATTAATATGTAGGGTATGGATGCCAAATGATTATTTTATATAAAACCCCATTTTTACCCTCATCTACATGTGAGTTTAAAAGAATATATAATGGATGTGACTCCCATTCTCATGGAGGTAGTTTAAGATGGAGCCGTGATGTATCCAATCCCCGGAGATAGAAAAGAGGATAGTTGGAAAGTTGTAAACACGAAACTAAAAGGTTCTAGGTGTCTCTCCCATAGTTTAGTTTTAGTTTATCAACATCTAGATAAAATAACCATTATAAAATCTCATGATCATTTCATTTGCTTTATTTTACTTCTGTCAGTTTCATGGTTTATCATTTGGGATGGGCTGTCGCAATAAACTAATTAATGAATTAAATAAGCATGCAATATGGAATTAAAATTAACCAAGACATGTGCATAAATATTATCAAGCCATGGTTAATAAATTAAGTAATTTACACTTAATATTAACAATCACATGATAATGATAATAATAAATTCACTCATAAGATATAAAAATCCCTCAAATCAAATATTATGTCAGACCAAGCCTTCCATTATTTGGTTAATGGAAAAGGTCAATAAAACAATGTGTTTGAACAACCCTTATTGGAACAAATTCTTTTATAAAAAAATCTCTTAAGATTGTTTTTTCATTTACATAGCCATATTATATAAAGAAGTCAAGCACTTTCAAGTCATGGTGTAACATTGGAAGCAGGAGTTGAGGAAATCCAAAGTCTGGATTTTAGGATTGGAGAGTCCACTCAACAGATCAAGGAACTCCAATCCCGCAATTGGCAAGGTATTACCTACCAAAATACCTTCAAATATATTAACCAACCCTTATTTGGGTTATACGAAGTGAATATGAATCATTTCCACAATAATTTCAGGGTAACTAGACATTCAGAGTTCAATGGTGAGGGCCATTATGATTCGAAAAAGTAGTGGGAGAATAAATAAAATTAATTAATTATTCCTCATAAAATGTAATAAATAATGTATTAATGATACACTCATTTAATTGTGGAATAAAAATGAATGTTTCATCAACCACACTATCCCTATGATCAATTATGGTTAAAGACAACATCCTCACTGACAGTAAATTCTCAGAATGGTTTAGAAACCTACGGGTTATCCTACTCCATGAATAGAAGTCTTATGTGTTGGAGTCAGCAATACCTGATCTTCCTGCCAAAGAGTTGACTGATGAGGATTTATAGGGCTATGAGAAGCATATTAATGAGGTTATCGTTATTCAATGCTTGATGTTATCATAAATCTAGTGAGCTCATTAAGTATCATGAAAGCATGGATGCTTATAGAATGCTCGAGCACCTCTCTGGTGTTTACCCAGAGAGGGAAAGACAAGAAGGGTTTGTGATCTCCAAGGAACTCTTTCAGAGTAAGCTGGTAGAGGTTTCCCCAATTGGGCCTCATGTATTCAATCCCATTGGCTATATTGAGCACTTGAATATTCTAGGGTATAAAATCCCTAATGAACTGGGCACTGATCTCATTCTCACAAAACTCCTTCATAGCTTCTTCAACATTGTAATAAATTTCAATATTATCAACATTAAAAAGTCCTTATCTGATATTCTTATCCTCACACACCATGTGGAAAAATATACGAAGTGATAAAATCCTTCTATCCTTATGGTGAATTGGATTAAAATGTAGGAAAATAGATTTAATCCCAATGTATCAACAAAGATTTCCAAGAAAAAGAATATCAAAGGGTATGCAATGGAATATGAGGTTGTCCATTTTATATATGGAAAGAAAGACCACTGGAAGAAGAACATAACCCAGACTAAGAAGAATGGGGATGTTTCTGGTTCATTTTTTATCAAATGCAATCTATCTATTTCTATAAATTGGGAATTAGATATAGCTTATGGTGCTCAAATATGTATTTGAGTATATGAAAAATGTAGATTTAAGAAGATTGAATGATGGGAGGTAGACCAATGAGCAGTCAACAAACCCAGAATTGTTGTTGTTGCTATAAGGGACTACATCTCACATTTCTAACTAAGATGATCTTGGTGTTAATGTTTTATTATTATGTTCCATATATTACTAAAAACATTATTTTAGTATCCAAATTAGATACAGATGGATTTTTTTCATGTTTGGAAATGATTTTTTCTTCATTTATAAAGATATTATTTGTTTTGGTAGGGTACATTTATACAATGGTATTTATGCATTGTATTATAGAAACCAAGTAATGGAAATTTATATCAAAGATATTTAACACGACTCATACCACACCAAACATTGGAATCTCCAACTTGGTCATGTAAATGAGAAACACATGATAATGATACTGTAGTGACTTGGGTTTTGGCCCTACATTACTTTGGAATATTCCTATGAATATTTCTATAGCTACGTGCAAAGACGGTGTGGGATTTCGAGGTCTGGTGTGCCCAAAATTAATTTTAGAAAAAAAATTACGTCTTTTTATATTATTCATAAGGAGGGAATGTATTATCTCTTAAACAGAAGCTCAGATCAGAAATACGAGGGCACGGTTGCGTTCGGAGCATGTCGTTTACCCTAGGTAGGGTGTTAAATTTGCGGGGCGTGGCCCTACTGTTGAAAAAGACACTAGTAGATTTTTTTTAAATAAATGGAATAGTTTATTTATGAATGTATACTCGAATAACTTCAAAAAGAAGTCTTAGATCACTTTTCTGAGTGCGCAGTTGAGTTCCAAATGCTGCATTTACCCTAGTGTTGACCTAATCATTTCCGTTCCTGGAGGGTTGGTCGGGGGCGTAGATTGATGAATTGATTAATTAATTGATTAAAAATTAAATAAAAATCAATCAGTATTCTACCCCACCCCCTTCAAATTTTATCACAGTGGAATCCCCCCTCCTCTTCAAGCGACGAACCACCGGATTGACGAAACAAGGTGTCGTCAGACTTAGATCTTGACGACGATAACTTATGGATGGTGCAACATCAACTTTGGAGCACAGATCTGTCCTAGAAGAATTAGTGTTATTTCCACAAGGTAGGTGATTGAGTATTAAAATCATTGTTCTATTTTATGCATTTCTTTTCAATTCATCATAATGGTTGTGTAGTTCAGGTCCCAAGCTTTCTGAAACATGTTTCAGATCTGAATTTGAAGAATCGAGGTGTTCTTAGTGGCTCCTAGAAGTTTTACAATGGAAAACCCAGTTTCCGGCATCATCCATGGTCGATTTCGACAATGGAAGCAGTGGCACAATGGTTTCCAGCAATGGTGTGGTGGTATGCGGCAGCGGCGTGGTTGTTTTTGGCCAGGTAGACAATGGTCTTACCAAGATTTTTCAGGGGTTCATTAAACCCCCGTAACTCACAAACTGTAACTCTGATTTGCGAGAAGTTTTCGGCGATGCATTACTTGCATCAAAACAGACATTTTAAACTTAGTTTTCAATTTGATGAGTCAGTTTTGTTGATTGGGTCTACGAAACGTTGAAATAATAATAATATATTATTATTTTTTCAGTTTCGACATGTCGTAACGTCTGCAAGGATAGTCTAATTGATGTTTTGTTAGTGAAGTTGTGATCCTGATAGTAAGGAATACATTTCTGGATAGTTTTTGGGTACTAGGATGAGGGCCAGGTTGTGGGCCCCATGAGGATTGGTTTTGGGCATTTACGGAGAAACATGACTTTTTCATCAGGTGTCGCTTTTAGATGAATGAGTAGTTGATCTCATGAGTTTTATTGAGGGGATCTCAATGGTGAATTTCATAGGATTATATTTGGGATCTAGGCATGGGCCCCACCCGATCTTGCTATGGTGAATAGTATATTATTTACTGGATATCTCTTTTGGGTGAGAAGATAGACTATCTTGCATGTTTTTTCACGAGTCTCGTGGTGGTGCCCTCGGTATAGGCCCAAGAGTAGAGTAGTGTGGCGATGATGCGGGTTTCTCGGGTTATTGACGTTTGGACCAGTATTGGTTGAGTGTACTCCCTTGGTTCGTTCCTATGAGGGTTCGTGTGACATTACATCCTTAGTATAGGTTTTTGATCCCCTATATAGGATGTTTTCCTGATAAGGTTGTGGAATCCCGCTGGTATGTCCATAGTGGGATGTTATAGCTTTGCTTCCCTAGAATGCGTTCTTGGTATTGTTGTGACCGCTTATCCATGGGTGGTGATCCCCTATCTAGCTGGTTAACACTGTAGGGTTTAAGATATCATCGGGAATATGATCCCCTACATAGTTGGACATTCATAGTAGGGTTGTGGAATCATTTGGTATATGATCCCCCTACTCATCATGTGGTTTATAATAGGGTTGCATCAGCAATGGGTATACGATCCTCAACTCACTACGTGGTTTCGGTAGGGCTGGTCCATCGTTGGTTCGATCCCCTACAATGCATGTTATAAAATATGGAGTTTATGGCATTGTCGTGACCATCTTCACATGGGAGACTATCCTCTATCAGAGTGATGTGAATTGTGGAATGTCAGATTGGGTTTTGGTATCCCCCAACAGATCCTGAGAGTGATCCCATATCTATGAGATCGTTGCGATACCTGTGTGGGTTCTTGTATCCCCTTGCAGACCCTAGGAGTGATACCATATTTTAGAAGATTGGTGTTTCCATTATTTTTCTGTGATGTTCTTATTGAAGATATCTGATCAGTGTGATCTCTCAAATTGGATTTTGGGATGTTGGGGTGAAACCCGAGGGAGTGTATCTCTCGGACGAGTGTCATCTGGGATGACAAAGATCGTGGAGTGTGTTCTCCTAGTTATGTACATGTCGCAGGTGATGAGGTCAAAAACTCATGAGGCTTGGTGCGTGAAATGATTGAATCTGGTTTTCATGGAATATGTATGGGCATATACCTGAGCAGATGATCATGGTGTACATATGGTTATACACATGAGCTAAGATGACTAGTCATGTTTAGCTGAGGATGGACCTGAGATGGAGTTTCTCTCTCATTTGGGATCCCTATGGCTAGGTTGAGATGACAATTTCCTTTTAGTTGATCCATTTTATTTTGAGGTTTTTGGAGTGACAACTGAGTATTTTTATACACATCCCTGCATAGGATTTTCCCACTCAGGTTTGTGTCTGGAGAACACCACATGCCTTTCGATGGAGTCCCAGGAGGACCCAATGTAAGAGGAGCTTTTCCAGCGAGTCTTCCCAGGGTGTTTACCTGATTTGTGCCGACAACCTTACTGGCGGGTGCTCTTGAAAATGATCCCATCATTATATAAAGTATGGACTCTTTTGTATTTTTCTTTTGGTGGGCCTTGATTTTTCACTTTCTTACAACTTTTGAACTCTGGTTTAGGATAAATGTAGGCTTTCATTTTATTTTTAGTTTTATATATCTCTTCACTGTTTCATGGATGTGTATGTGGTTTCATTTATACATGTATGATAGTCTAAGGCCTCCCATGTGTGTGATAGCCGACTTCGTGGGGGCCGCCATCCCCTACCCTCTTGGAGGCTGACTTGGAGAGTTGCGACTTGAACCATGTTGTGTCGGGCCTTGACAGAGTAATATCAGAGGTGTTTCTATAGTTGGGATGTTTAAATGTAGGTGGCCTAGCTCTGAGTTTTGTTAGGGTTGCATAACAGCAGTGTTAGGATTTTTCGTGTTTGGCTTTCTGGCCACGGACTCCAATGCTAGTGCGGTAGCCGATGCATCCATTCATCAGGACTCTGATAACTTCCCATTTGACTACGTACATTAGTACACTAGTCTCTAGGATATAAAGGTATATGCATCATATAAGACTAATTTTGTTTATTCCATGTACTTCTTGAGTAATCTCCCCAGATATAATCTCTTATCATGGTGGGTCTTTATTTTATTTCTGGATGCATCCACAATGAAAACTAGTGAGGGTTCTGCAGCACGATTATGTTGAGGATCTTCCCTAAGTAGATACTTTGGAATGAGGTATAGGTTCTGAGGATGGACCTTGGGTGGTATTCTAGTTGAGCCACCACCTATTGAGCAGTTGGTTGTACTGGCAGTACAGGATGAGGATCCGCAGAGGATGAGTGCACAGCACGAGTTCCAGAGGCTATGACCTCTGATGTTCCGGGGTGATCCAGACCCTAAGGGAGATGATGACTAGCTCAAATTAGTCACTCGAGTTCCCCGCCTAGTGAGGACACCTACAGATTAGATGGTGGTAGTAGTTGTGAGCCTTATACATGGTTTCAGTTGGGTGATTGTGGAGTTTGGTGAGGCATTCCCGCGATGTGGAGATGCTCATGTGGGTAGAGTTTGAGCAGCTCTTCAGGGAATAGTTCTACCCTGATGATGCTAAGGTTAGGATGGATCCAGGATCTTCTGTAGCTCGGGTAGGAGGGCATGACTATGTCGGAGTACACAGTGAGGATTACATACCTATCGCTATACTCCCTAGATATGTTGCATGACTCGTTAATTAGGTATTGGAACACATATGAAGGGCTATGATAGGATATCTAGGAGGTTTTGTCTTCCCTATGCCTACCCAACTGTGTTGGAGTGATGGAGAGAGCCTTTGTGGTGGAGAGATTTCTGGATAATCAGATTCATCCCCTCAGTGCTTGGAACGTGGTAGTTGAAACATCAACAGCTAGGAGTTGATGGAAGGTGCAATGGTCCGGACGTGCATGCCATTTCAAGAGGTGACCTTATGATGGAGGATCTGAGGATCAGGGCTCTCAGGCCAGTTTCGGTCAGCTGTATGAGAGTCCACTTTAAGCTTGAGATTGTCTGGGACATATTTCTTGATATTTTCTGACCTTTCATACGGGTGAGAGGGATCTGATTGATATTCCACCTTGGTAGAGGCAACATCTCGAGTATGGAGGTCTGTCGGGTGGCAGACGTGGCGATGGAGCTGGTGAAACAACAGGAGGTGGTAGACAATACGAGTTGCCACCACCACTACCCCCAGGTGTCCCATGATGAGATCATGGAGCTAGAGGATGAGGGTGAGGAAAATTGAAGGCCTTATAGTCTATTTAGGTAGATGCTTTGTGGATGGATATAGGTACGCTCTATATCATTTCCTCTTCCTGCAGTATTTTTTCTACACACTGTTAGGAGATACTCTTTCCTTTTCGATGTTTCCTTGTGGTTTGTTCTTGTAATTTGTTAGAACATGTGTGGGAGTTGTTCGATGTGTTACAAATGCATGAGAAATAGGGTTCCTTTTCCAATTGAATCGTGTTTTTATGATGTTATTAAAACCGTGCCGGCGAGTTAGTGCCGCCCAAAGCGGATTGTGTCGAGGTGTGGTGGACGATTCCCTTTGAGTTATTTGTTTTGGAAAAGGTGTGTGATAGAAAACTCGATCAAGTGGGAGACCCAGTTCATATTTAAGTTTCTTTATCTTGTGATAATAGATATTTGAGGAAGAAAGGTCCTATGGTGGGGAGGATGTAGCGACTTTGTTTTTGGCCCTATCAAACATTGGAATATTTTTACGGATATTTCTAGAGATATTTGTAATGAAGGAGTGCGATTCTGAGGTTCAGTGTGCCCGAAATTAATTTTATAAATATATTATGTAATTTTATTCTATACATGTGGTGGGAATGAGTTATATTTTAAATGGTATATTGGATCGGATATCTGAGGTCATGGTTGTGTCCGGATCATGCCGTTTACCCTAGGTAGGGTATAAAATTTGGGGGTGCGGGCCTATTGTAGAAAAATCCACCAGTGGTGTTTTCATAAATAAATGGAAATTTTTATTTATGGGAATCAACTCGAATAAATCCTAAATAGAGTCTTGGATAACTTTTTTGATTGTGCGGTTTAGTTCAAAATATCACGTTTACCCTAGGAGTGACCTAATCTTTTCTACGCCGGGAGGTTTAGTGGGGGCCGTAAATTATTGGATTGATTAATTAATTAATAAAAATGAAACTAAAATCGAACACCCTTCTTCCCCACCCCTTCACATTTGTGCGCAGTAGAATCCTTTCCTCCCCCTCACGTGAAGAACCACCATATTAAAGAAACAAGGTGTCGTTAGACTTAGATCTTGAAGGAAATCTCACCCAGATGGTGAAATAGTAGCTCCATAGCACAGATCTAGCCTAGAAGAGAGGGAATTTCACTCACAAGTTAGGTGGTTGAGTTTTACAATCCTGGATCCCATTTATTCATTTTTTTCATATCATTAAAATGGTTCTGTAGTTCACTTCCCGACCTTTCCAAAACATGTTTTAGATCTAAATTTGGATAAATTGGTGTGTTCCTGGTGGCTCTCAGAAGTTATCCGGTGAAAAAACCAGTTTCCGGCCATGGCCATGGTGGTTTTTAGTGAGACCGGTGGCGCGACGTTTTCCAGTGGCAGTGCGGCGGTTTCCAGAGGCGGTGTTGTCGTTTCTGGCGGTGGCATGGCATTCTCCAACGAGGCAGATGGTGGTTTGGCAAATATTTTTTTGGGGGTTCTTTAAACCCCAGTAACAAGAATATTGTTACTCCAATTTGTGATTTGTTTGTGGCGAAATGTTCCTTACATTGAGGTGGAACATTTATACTCCATTTGGAAATTTTATGTGTCATGTTTCTGGCTTGGGCTACGAAAAGTTGATATAATAATAATATTTTGTTATTACTAAGCTTTGACCCACTGTATTGTCTACACAGATCATCCAATTGATCCACCATTATTTACACTGTGATCTTGATATTAAGGTATACATTTTAGGAAATTTTCCATGTACTGGAATAGGGATCAGGGTGTATGCCCCATGAGGTTGGTTTGGGGTGTTTATGAAGAAACACGACTTTTTCGTCGGCTTTCCATTTTTGAGGAATGAGTAGTCGATCTCCTGCATTTTTCAAGGGGATGGAAATGGTTCATTACACTTGATGGGATTTAGGATCGAGGTGTGTGCCCCACTCGGGCTTTCTATAGTGAATAGTGCCTTTTTCACTGGTTGTCCATTTCATGCAAGTAAATAGCCTATTATGCATGTTTTTTCTCATAGATCGCAATGGTGGCCCCATAATAGGCCTAGGAGGTGCGTAGTGTGGTGATGTTGCAGGTCTCTTCGGTTAGCGATGTTTGGACCAGAAGTGGTTGAGTGTACTCCCTTGGTTTATTCCTATGAGGGTTTGTGTGTCATTATAGCCTTAGTATAGGTTTGTGATCCCCTCGATAGGATTTTTTCTTGATAGAGTTGTGGATTCCCTCAGGAAGGGTCCAGAGTGTAATCCCTTGGCTCACATCCCTATATTGGGTTCTTGGAATCGATGTGACTACTTATCCATGGGTGGAGAACCCCTATCTAGTTGGTTAACCTTATAGGGTTTGAGGAATCATCAGGAATATGATCCCCTATATAGTGGGACATTCATAGTTGGGTTGTGTCATCATTGGGTATATGATCCCCTACTCCGCATGTGGTTTATTGTTGGGTTGCAACTTCGTTGGTTATACGATTTTCTACTCATTGCTTGGTTTCAGTTGGGTTGGTTCATTTTTAGTTTGATCCCCTAAATCGTGAGTTATACAATATGGAGTTTCTGGCATTGTCGTGACCATATTCACAAGGGTGATTATTCTCTATATGAGTGATGTGAAATGTGGAATGTCAGATCAGGTTGTGGTATCCCCCAATGGATCCTGGGTGTGATCCCCAATCAGTGAAATATTTGAGGTACTTGAGTGGGTTCTTTAATCCCCTAGCAGACAATAGGTGTGATCCCCTATCTGAGAAGTTTGGTGTTTCTACTATTTTATCATGATGTTCTCAGTGACGATATCCGATGAGTGTGATCTCTCATATGGGAATCTAGGATGTTGTTGTGAGACCTGATGGATTGTATCTCTTGAAAAAGTGTCAGATGGGATGACAGAGCTCATGGAGTGGTTTCTCCTTGTAATGTACATGTCGCATGTGATGTTGTCGGAACCTCATGAGGCATAGTGCATGAAATGAGAGAATGTATTTGTTCATGGTAAATGAAGTGGAAAATACCAGAGTGGATGTTCATGGTGTATATATGGGAATACACCTGAGCTGAGATTACTAGTCATGTTTAGCATAGGATGGTCTTGATATGGAGTTTCTCTCTCATTTGGATTCCCTGTAGCTGGGATGAGCTGATTGTTTCGTTTTAGTTTCTCCCTTTTATTTTGGGGGTTTTGGGGTTCCTACAAAGTATTTTTACACTCACCTATGCACGGGCTTTTCTCGATCATGTTTGTGTCTTCTGAAAACATAGGTCTTTTGAAGGAGTCCTAGGAGAACCCAGAGCAGGCAGAGATTTGTGAGCAAGACTGTCCAGGGTTTTTACCGGAGCTATTCTGAGGAGCATACTGATGGGTGCTTTTGAAGGAAACCCCCTCCTTCTGAGAAGGTTGGACACTTTTGATGTTTTCATTTGCTGGGACCTGTGTTTTACGATTTTTAATTCTATTACAGTATGATTTGGGATAGATGTATGACTAAATTTTCTTCTATGATTTATATATCTCATCACTTTTTCATGGAGTTTTATGTGGGTGTGTGTGTACATGTATGATAGGTTAAGGCTCCCATGTGTGTGATAGCCTACTTGGAGAAGGTCTTCATCCCTTTGATTATAGGAGGCGGGCTTGGGGAGTCACATCTTGAGCCCCGTTGGGTCGGGTCATGACAGATTGGTATCAGAGGAGGTTCCACCTTTGGGATCTCTAAGTGTAGGGGCTCTAGATGTGAGTTTGGTTTGGTTGCATTGTGGTAGTGTTAGGATCTATCGAGTTCAGCTTTCATGCCATGGAATCCAGTGTTTGTGTGGAAGATGATGTATCCATTCACAAGGACTCTTATAACCTTCCTCTCGACTCCGTACATTTAGACACTAGTCATTGGGACATAAAGGTACATGCATCATATAGGGAAAGGTTTTTTGTTTTCCATGTTCTTCTTGAGTCATCTCCCCATATACACTCTATGATCATTGTGCGTCTTGATTTTATTTCTGGATGCCACCAATAAGGCATCTAGAGAGGGTTCTGTAGTGGGATTTTTTTGATAATATGCCTCGAGTAGAGGCATTGGAGTGGGGTATAGTTTCTAAGGTTGGACCTCCAAGGGGGTCTGCCAGTTGATCCACCACCTATCGAGCATCTGTTTGTGTCAGCAGTGTCAGATGAGGATTCACAGAGGCTGAGTGCACTTCATGAGTTTCAGATGCTATGACCTCTGAGGTTTGTGGGTCATCGAGACCCTCAGGCAATTAGGGATTGGATCAAATCATCCATTTGAGTGTTCCACCTAGTGAGGACACCTCCAGATGTGATGGTGGTCCAAGGGGAGAGCCTTATGCATGGTTTTTTAGGCAAATTGTGTAGTTTGGTGACTTAGTCCCACGATGAGGAGACACTCACGTGGGAAGAGTTTTATAAGCTATTTAGGGAAGAGTTTTACCCAGTGACACAGAGGTCAGTGCAGTTCCATGAGCTTCTACAGCTTCCGTAGGAGGGCATGACTGTTTCAGATCACTCAATGAGTTCTAAAGACCTGTCGTGCTAATCCTTGGATATGGTATGAGACCTATACATTAGGGAACGAAAAATTGGGCCAGGGATACACCAGGATATCCGAGAATGTCTGGTTTCCTTGAGAATGCCCACCAATCATAGATTTCTGGAACGTTCCGTGGTGGTGGAGAGCGTTATGGATGAGTAGATTTAGTCCGTCGGTGTTGGGAACATGGTAGCTGAGTCCTCAGAAACTGGGAGTCGACTACAGGTGCAGTGGTCTGGGTGTGCCTGACATTTTAGGAGATGACCTCAGTATGGAGGATCTAAGGCTCAGGGATCTATGGGATCTCAAGACAGTTTTAGCCCTCCATAGGAGAGGTGGTGTAATGCTTAAGATAGTTGGGGACATCTTGCCCATGATTTTCTGGTCCGTCATGCTACAGAGAGGGACCCGGTTGACATGCCACATTGGAAAAGGAAATTTCTAGATTATGGATATACGTCGTGCGGCTGACATGGAGATGGATCTGGTGCAATTTATGGATGTTGTAGACGGTGCAAGTTTCCACCATGACCACACCTAGGTGGTCCATGCCGAGCTCAGGGAGCGGGAGGGCAAGGGAGAGGAAATCTGCAGGCGTTATAGGGTATGGTACCAGAGGCTCTGTTGATAGATAGAGTTACTCTTTGTGCCTTTTCGTCATTCTACAGTAGTTTTTATAGGCACTATTATGCGGTACTCTTTCATTTTTGTTGCTTGATAAAAGTTTGTCCAGGGTGTTGGTAATACTTTGTGTAGGAGTTGTTCGACGTGTTTTTTAATCATGAGTAATAGGGCTCCTTTCCCCCACTGAGATGCATATTTATGATGTGATTAAAATTGTGATGGCGAGTCCGTTCCGCCCAAACTAGATAGTGGCGAGGTGTGGTGGATGAGTCCCTCTGACTTATTTTTTTGGGCAGGGGTTTGTGTTAGTGAACACACTCATATGAGAGACCCAGTTCAGAGTTATGTTGATTTCCCTCATGCTTAGTAATTTTCGGGGATGATAAGTACTAAGGTAGGGAGGATGTATTGACTTAGTTTTTGGCCTTGTTAGACTTTTTAATATTTCTAATAATATTTCTAGAGCAAGGTGCGAAGACGGCATGAGATTTTGAGGTTTGGTGTGCCTAAAATTAATTTTACAAATATATAAAGTATTTTTATATTATGAAAAATGCGAGAACGAGTTATCTGTTAAATGGTAGCTCGGATGGGAAATACAAGGGCACATTTTCATCTAGAGCATGTTGTTTACCCTAGGCAGGGTGTAAAATTTGTGGGAATGGGCCTACTATGGAAATAGCCACCAGTGAAATTTTCATAAATAAATGGAAACATTTATTTATGTGGGTTGGCTTGAATAACTCCTAAACGGAGTCTTGGATCCCTTTTCTGAGTTTGTGGTTGTGTTCAGAACGTCGTGTTTAACCTAGGGGTGACCTAATATTTTCTGGGATGGGAGGTTTGTTCGGGGGCATAGATTGTTGAATTAATTAATTAATTAATTAAATGATAAATAAAAATCAATTACTCTTCTCCCCCACCCCCTTCATATTTGTGCACACCAGATTCCCCTCCTCCCCCTCAACTGAAAAACCACCAGATTGATGAAATAAGGAATTGTCAGTCTCAAATATTGAAGGAGATCTGTCCCAAATGGTGCAGAAGCAGCTCCAGAGCATGGATCTGGACTAGAAGCCTCGGAATTTCACCCATGAGGTTAGTGGTTGAGTTTTAAAATTCCATATCCAGTTTATGCGTTGTTTTTCTTCAATTCATCAAAAGTGTTGTGTAGTTTGGGTCCTAAGAAATCTAAAACATGATTTGGATATAAATTTTAAGCACTGTGGTGTTTTTGGTTGTTACTGGAAGTCTTCTAGTGGAAAACCTGGTTTCTGGAAGAATCCAAGGTATATTCCAGTAGGGTGGTGGGGCGACAGTTTCCAGTGGAGGTGTGGTTGTTTTTGGTGAGGTAGGCGGTGGTCCGACCGGGATTTTTCAATGGTTTTTTAAACCCCCTTAACTCATAAACTGTAACGCTGATTTGTGAGTTGTTTTCGTTGATGCACTCATTGAGTCAATACATTCCATTTACAATCACTTTTGGAATTTTATTAGTTGTTTTCATGGCCTGAGCCTACGAAACGTTAAAATAATAATAATTATTATTATTATTCATCTTCGACCCATCACAATGTCTGTACGGAGTGTCCAATTGATGTGCTGTCAATGATGTTGTGATACTGTTTGAAAGATGGAGTTTTCAAGATAGTTTCCAGGTGCCGGGACGGAGATCATGGTGTGGGCCCCATGAGGTTGGTTTTGGGCGTTTACTGTGAAACACGACTTTTTAAATGGGTGTCCGTTTGGGACTAATGAGTTGTCGATCTCATGCATTTTTCTGGGGGGATTTCAATAGTAAAATATACTTGATGAGTTTATGGATCGAGGTGTGGGCCCCACCTAGGGTTTCTATGGTGAATAGTATCTTTTTTACAGATTTTCCATTTCGGGTGAGTAAATAGCCTATCTTGTGTGTTTCTTCATGTAGATAATAGTGGTGGCCTCATTATAGGCCTAAGAGGTGAGCAGTGTGGTGGTGATGTAGGTCACTCGGGTTAGAACTGTTTGGATTAGCAGTGGTTTAGTGTACACCCTTGGTTCGTTCCTACTAGGGTTTATGTGGCATTGCATATTTAGTATGGGTTTGTGATCCCCTCAATAGGATGTTTTCTTGATAGAGTTGTGGCATCCCTCCAGTGGGTCCAGAGTGGGATCCTCTAGCTTCAGTTCCCTATATTGGGTTTTTGGTATCACTGTGACCACTTATCCACAAGGGGCGATAACATATCTAGCAGGTTAACCACATATATTTTGAGGCATCATCGAGAATATGATCCCCTACATAGTGGGTTGTGAATAGTAGGGTTGTGGAATACTCGAGTATATGATCCCCTACTCAGTATATGGTTTATAGTAGGGTTGAAACATCATTGGGTATATGATCCTCTACACACCACATGGCTTAAGTCAGGTTGGTTCATCTTCAGTTCGATCACCTACATCGTGATTTAAACCATATGGGGTTTTCGACATCACCGTGACCATCTTCACAAGTGTGAAAAACCTTTATCTTAGTGATGTGAATTGTGGAATGTTAAATCGGGTTGTGGTATCCACCATCGGATCCTGGTAGTGATACCTTATCCGTGTGATCTTTGAGATACCAGAGTGGGTTCTTGTATCTCCTAGAAGACCCAAGGAGTGATCCCCTATCCAAGAAGTTTGGTGTTCTCTCTGTTTTAGCATTATTTTCGTATTGATGATATCCAAAGAGCGTGATCTCTCAGATGGGAATCTATGATGTTGGTGTTAGAACCTATGGAGTATGTCCCTCAGAAGTTTGTCATCTCGAATGATAGAGCTCATTGAGTTTTCTCACCTAGTTAAGTATCCGTCGTAGGGGATGAGGTCGGATCTTCATGTTGCTTGGTGCATTAAATTAGTGTATCTATATGTTCATAATATATGTATGGGAATATACTTGAGAAGATATTAATTTTGTATGTAAGGGAATACACCTGAGCTAAGCTGACTAGTCGTGTTTAGCAGTGGAAGGTCTCAAGATGGGGTTTCTCTCTTGTTTGGGATACCTCTTGTGGGGATGAGATGACTATTTCCTTTCAATTTTTTTCTTTTTTTGGAGTTTTTGGGGTGCCTACTGAGTATTTTTATACTCACCACTTAATGGTATTTTCCTGCACATTTTTGGGTCTAATGCAGACCATATGCCTTTCAACAGAGTCCTAAGAGGACCCAGAGCAGGCAAAACATTGTGAGAGAGACTGTCTGAGGTGTTTACCAGAGCTGTGCCGAGGGGATTATCGGTGGGTTCTTTTGACAGTGATCCCCTCCTTCTAAATAGGTTTCGCTATTTTGTAGTTTTCTTTTAGTGGGCCATGTTTTTTCCATTTTGTACTTCTATTGCACTGTAGTTTGGGATATATGTATTCTTTCATTTTCTTTTTATTTTTATATATCTCTGCATTATTTAAATAGAGGTGTATGTGGATGTGTTTTTTTACAGATATTATTGGCTATGGCCACCCATGTGTGTGATAGCTTACTCGGTGTTGGTCGAAATCCCCTGGACTATTGGAGGCGGGGTTGGGGAGTCATGACTCGATCCCCTTTTGGTTGGGTCATGATAGTTACATCAAGACGCTTATTTAGATTATTTTAAACTAAAAGTACTTAATGTCATTCATGTTTACATGAAAAAATGGCCAATTCCTAATTTAGTTGGAAAGGGTAAATGGAAATGAAAATTCTTGAATTGGTTCATACCGATGAATATGGACCATTCATAGTTGAAGAAACGAGAGGGTACTCATACTAAATAAATTTTACTGATTACTTTAATAGATATGGATATATCTATTTAATGAGGTATAAGTCAGATTATTTTGATATTTTCAATTATCACAATTATAAAGTTGGCAACCATCTTGGTAAGAAAATTAAGAAACTATGCTCATACCATGATAGAGAATATATTAATCAAGACTTCATAAAATACTTACAGGAGTTTGGGATCCTATTCCAACTCACTCCTCCTTACATGACCCTATGGAATGGTGTGAGATAAAGGACGAACCACAGATGGTTGGACATGGTGAGATCAATGGTGATTCATGTGAGTATTCAATTATACTTTTGGGGATATTCATTACAAACCGCAGTGCACATACATAACCATGTACAAAAAAATTGATAAATGGTATTACATATGAGTTCTGGAGTGGAATGAAATCCATGTTTTAGAATTTGAAAGTATAGGTAACCGGTGAATTTGTTAAGGCCACATCAGCTAACAAATAAGCACCCCGAGGAACAAAGTGTACTATTATTGGATACCCCAAGGAAACAATGGGTTGTTACCTATACAACCCCTCATAAAAAATTTTATAGTTTCTATACACACCATATAACATGAGAGGGATAAAATATCCAAAAGAGATAGTGTGAGTGAGATAGACTTCGATGAAGTTGAGGAAAAAGGTACTTGAGAGTTGGTACGTGAGCATATTAAATAAAGCCACGTGGAAGAAAGAACTTTTCCTAAGACAGAAGAACTGAGTAGGAGTACAAGAGAGGTTAGAGAACTGCAAATGTATGTTTTTCTACTGACCAGGGATGGTTAATCAATATTAATTGATATTAATGATCCTCTAACCTATAAGGAAACATTATGTGTCACAGATATTTCCAAGTGGCAAGAAACCCTGAATTCTAAAATACATTCTATATACCAAATCCAAGTCTGAATTTTGGTAGA
This sequence comes from Viscum album, assembly GCA_963277665.1. NCBI lineage: Eukaryota > Viridiplantae > Streptophyta > Magnoliopsida > Santalales > Viscaceae > Viscum > Viscum album. The sequence goes on along the minus strand of OY728119.1, from coordinate 1,724,025,987 downwards.
TCTATTAGCTGATTTAAATCATGTTTGTTTCAAATGGGAATTCAAGAAGAAACTAGACATGGAAGGAAAATTCAATAACTATAAGTCACGACTGGTTGAAAAAGGTTTCAAACAACGTCAAGGCATTGACTACAACAAAAACATGTCACTAGTTTCAATACTGAAATCCATTATAATTCTATAGGCCATTTCCTCTTACCATGAATATGAATTTTGGAAAATGTATGTCCAAACAACCTTCATTAATGGGAACCCTTATGAAGATGTCTATATGACACTACCTGAAGGGTTTATCACTCCAATAGATGCCACTAAGGTATACAATTTGTAGAAAACCATTTATGGATTAATACTAGCATCCATGTCATGGAACATTATTTTTTTATGAATCCATAAAGAAATTTGGATTTTTCAAAGAAGAATGTGATCCTTTTGTCTATAAATGGTTTAGTGGGAGGGTAGTTGTTTTCCTAATAGTATATGTTGATGACATATTACTTGTTGGAATTGAGATACTATTATTAAAGTCTATTAAGGAATGGTTGAGTCAATGATTCTCCATGAAGTACATGGGAGAGGCAACATATATTCTTGGGATTAAGATTCATCATGATAGATCCACGTGATTGCTGGGCCTATTTCAATGTATATACATTGATCAAATACTGAAGATATTCAGTATGGAACCATCCAAGAGGGGATTATTTCCCAAGTCACATAACATTATTATTTCTAAGATAATATGTATTCAAACACATGAGGAAATAAAAATAATGGAAAGGACTCTACGAATCAGAAATTGGGACATTCATGTTTTCCATCATATGTACTTGGTTTTATTTCACCTACTCATTGAGTATGGTAGGCAGATATCGAGCAGACCCAGGTGACAACCATTGGATGGCAGTCAAGACTATCATAAAGTATCAGAGGCATACTAAAGATATGTTCTTGAATAATAGAGGTTATGATGAACTATTCATCAGAGGATATGTAGATGATAGTTTCCATACTGATCAAGATTACATGATGTCAAAAACTAGATATATCTTCACATTGAATGGAGTTGTTGTGAGATGAAGGAGCTCAAATATATGTGTGGTTGCAGATTCTAAAGTAAAAAATTGAATATATCATAGCTTATGAGGAATATAAACAAGAGTTTTTTATGCAAATCATTGTATAGGAGCTAGACATGATACCTAGTAGTAAAGATCTCATAAAACTATACTGTGGTAATACTACAATGGTGGCTCTCACAAAATTTCCAAGGTTACATCAGTAGATGAAGAGAATATTTCAGAAATAATATCTCTTGGAATATTTTAAATAGAGAGGTGTAGTTTCAGTAAGAAATATTTCCTTGGAAGACAACGTGGCATACCCCTTGAATAAATCCATGACTCAGCCGAAACATGATCATCTTGTGAGGTCTAGAAAACTGAAAGTCATAGGCAGTTAGCTCCTGTCCAAGTGGGATTTTTATATATTTTTTATCCTAGAACTACCTATTTGTACATTTATTACATGGATATTTAATTTAATTAAATATTAAACATCTTATTACATATTGTTCCCTGCTATGCATGATTGTGATGTAATAGTGTCCTAGAGTATTTGTTGCATTGATAAGGTAATGGAAGTTCCCAACTATGATGAGAACATTGAAATTATTTAACAATATTATTAAATATTGATATATGGTTGGATGAAATAATATGATGGGGAACATAGAACGAATACCTTCCAGTGCGAGTACTCATAAGAATATGAGACTTCCTATAATGAAGTTCTCGCTCCATAGTCTCCATGATATGAGATTATGCAAACATACCTGCCAGTAGGAATTCCACATGTTTTGGTGTCATTGGATATTTCAATCTTAGAGTGTGTATAAAGGTCCTTATACTTTCATATTACCATTAATAAGTTTCATGAGTCTTATAATTTTATTTTCTGAGGAAAACTGTAACATGGAAAGTTGGAGGGAAGTAGTGTATATTGGGTGTGTCACCAGTGGCATGTTATAAATGGATAATTAGAGAAATTATTTTTCCCTTCCATTTATTAAATTTGATATTTCATCCCTTTTATTGAAATTGAACCATCAAGAAAAATTTCATGGCCATGGTTTAATAAGGAGTTTATTTTATACCATCAAAGAATGATATATCAAGCATACAAGATAATGACACTATCATCAAAACTATTTGATGAGATATTGTGATAAAAGAATTATATTACAGAGTGAGTGTTTGTATGTGGATATCATTATTGTAACATTATGTTCTTTCTCTTGGGTTCCATGACCCATTTCTTGAAATTACTCTTGGACATTAGACAAGCCCGTCTAATCTCAAAGAGAAAGATTCTTAGAGGGTCACACAGTAAGTGTTTCTAGTGGTCTCAGTTAAATTATCTATGAATTTAACTAATAAATATTGTTATCAAGGAATTGGAATAATTTTATTCAAGTGAAAATGATTACATAAATAAAATTACTATTTATTCACTGGATTTTGTGTAAAATTTATTTATTTATATATTTTAACATTTAATAAATATTTATTTTCTAGTTTGTAAGTAAAATATTTATTAAAGATAATAAATTGTTTATTTATTTGTTCGGGTGTTCAATAAATAGAAGTCGATTCTGAGGAGACCATGTCTAGTATGGTAGTAAAATAATTATTTGTGTGATGATAAATAATTATTTAACTAGTTGGCACAAATTAAAATAACACTCCTATTATTTTGTGATGTGGAATTTTATTTATAATTCCGTTTTGTGAAAGATGGCGGACCATAAATAATAACGTGGTATTATCATTAATATAATGGGTTTTTTCTATGTTTATAAAAATTTTAATTTATTTTATACAATTAAATACTGTAACTAAAACCCCATGTTAAATAATATATACGTTGGTCTATTGTTCCATGTACCGAACCGCACACCCGGGGAATTGAGATTTGTTGAGCAAAAAAATTTATTTCATGAATCATGTTCCCAATCCTATTAAGGATATATATTCTTCATGGATGTATAATAAGAAATCAAGAACTACCGACACAACACACTCTCTTCGCCACGCTTGCACCCAAAGAATGAGTGGTGTCGATTGGAGGTATTTGGAGCATGTGTGGATCACCACTATAGGGATTCTAGTTTGGATACTTGAAAGTGAAAAAAGATAATCTAGAAGGGTCCTTCCAGATGATAAACATCATCAATGATTAAAATACCAAATATCAATGTATTATTTTATTTTTGAAATTAATTAAGTTAATTATAAACCTGATGTGGATGATCCTTTCTAAATGTTTCATGACTCTTCCTTATTTATCTAATTTTTTTATTTTTTTCCCTAGAGACTGGAATTCATCATCGTATTGATCTGGTAATAATCATTCATGATGGTAAAAATTAAAGTTGGGTGGCATCCCAACCACGCTTCTACTACAACTAGAATGTACACTTAATATCCCTTGAGTTTTAGGATAAATTAGAAAATATTAACTTATGTTTTTAAATTATTTTAAAGAATATATTTGATAAAATTGTGTTCCAAGGATGATGGTGATGAAAATTGAATGTATTCTATATATAAAATTAATATTTAAAAGATATCATTTGATGTTGTGAATTTTAGATGTTTTAATATGTTTAAAATTTGTCCTGTTGGAATATAATTACTTATTCTTGTCGTTTATTAAAATAGTATTATTTCATTGATGTATCTAACTAATGTGTTTAGTGGGTGACTTTTATCATATTTTAACATAGAAATATATTATAGATTACATATTATGTAGTGCACTAATAAAACCAAGACAGTGTAGAAAATGTAAGGCTGATATGGTAGTTAATCATGTTTGAAATGTTAAATTGGTTCTTATATAATGAACTACCCTTAACCATTACATAATATTTAGTTTCAAGTCATGAATTCATTTACATATATTTTTGTAACTATTAATGTTTGTAGTAATAGAAAATTATGTCCTAACTCATACATAAAAACCATATTTAATGAAGTGGAATCTTCTAATCAGTGTGTATTTATCATATAATATAATAATTTTAAAATAAATCATCATTTATTTTCATGAAATATTATCATGAGTATCTACATGAATTTATATTTTCATTTACCCATCCATAATCCCTATTTAAAATAATAGAAAACATGTGATGAACATAAAAATAATAGTAATGTAAATAAAAAAATTGAAATCTATTAGTCAAATGAAAAAAATGAAATCCCAGAATTTGATTACATTTTCTCCATATTCATTGAGTGGATAAAAAATCATTTCCAACTGAAATTAAAATTGACATTTTTTTTCAAATAGAACATTTAATGTTGATATCAAACATAGACAATACATGTGAGAGACATGGTTAATCAATTCCATATCGCTCTTAATTACGAAGTAACTCTCACGGTTACACATGGAATAACCAATATTGTTATAAAAGGAGTACCAACATATTTACACTTAAAATAATTATAATGGTAATACATGTAATATCACTTATTGTAAAATCAAAAACATATTTCAAATCCATTGAATTTAGAATAAATAATGGTGGGTCACATGTTATATAGGCTACATCAGGGTCCCCTATTTTTCAAGATATATAATAGTTCTATACTCAAATTCATATTTTTAATGAGGGTCACCCATTTCTCGTATATAATTATCAAGTTACATATCTTGAATAAGTAATTTTACTCTTTTAGTATTCATATTATAACTATTAAAATACTCTTTTAATATTTTATGAAAAAAAATTCAGATTAAAAATAAAAATTTCTTCTATGAATATAAATTTATAATACGAAAATACTGATAAAAAGTGAAATAAGTTTTTTATTTGACTAAAAAATGAAAAAATTTAATTATATACAAACATCAATTAATTGTTTTAGTGTAAGGAATGTTAGTTCATTCTATACACATTAAAATAGAAATTTCATTTTCCATTTTAGTAAAAAAATCCTATAAAACACATATAATGAATTATTATGAAAACATTACAAAGAAAGAAAAACGTTAAAAATAAATTTTCTGTATAATTTATTTTTGTCCATTTAAATAAGTTTTTAAGATAAATCTATGAGATGTATTCATGGAAGGAAAATATTTTTAAGGGAAACATTAAAATTTTATTTTTAATGAATGTCCATTATGTGAAACCTTCAATGAATTTCTCCTTTTAAAACATTTTTAAAGAATGATAAATATTTGAAAAAAATGACCATTAGAATCAATTTAATAATAAATTAAAATTATCTATAATTATTTAGAATAAATATATCCTGGATGAAAATTATTCCAGTAATAAATGTTTAAAACATTAAAAATGAGGTTTTACATTAATATGTTCCATGCCTCGAGCAGGAATCATCATATACATTCCATATACTCGTAAATAAAAAATATGTTAATAATTTTCTTTATTGAGAAATTTATTAACGATTATTACTCCTTTTATTTCACATATTACAATGTAAAAAACAATTAATTAATCATTTAAGTTCACATTAAATGATTCTATTATATTTTTCACAAATGATCCTAATGACTTCGGTAGGATGTAAATGAAAAAATATATAGTTATTGTATAAAATATTACAAACTAACGATGATATAATTATCTCATTTGACAATAAATTATAATTATACATCTAAATATTAAATTTAGTTATAATAAATGAACGACGTTATAATTATAGAGACGTCTGACATATATATGCCTGAGTATCATTTCCATTTTTCAATGATCATTATAAAATGAATTTAAGTATTATTATGACAATAAATAATTTTTTTATATTTTATATTTTATATTATTTTATGAAATAAACTTATATATATATATATCATCTCAACAATTTACTAACTAAAAATAAATCACATCGCATTGTGGAAGTATTATTCCACACCTACGCAAGAAAAATGTAATCATTTTTTAGTTTATGGAATAAGAATAAAATTAATGATATATTTTCATTTTACAATGATAATGATGTTTGAAGTATCATATGTAAACATTAGTTTCCTTAGTATTACAAGATATTAGATGAGGTGACAGAAAATTAATTACATTAGTCTAAGAGGTGGAAGTTCTATGTACACATGAACAATGGATTCCATTCCAATTTATTTTATTTTGGGTATGGATATATGAAATTCCATTAAAATAATATCTTTTCTGTATATTGTAGATACTAATTTTTTTATATTATCATAGTCAATTTACGTTTTATGGAAGTTCATAAATAAATAAAAAGAAAAAAACATCGATAATAATAACACGTGTCATTTGAACAAACTCAAAATCTTTAATGAAAATAAATTTATAGGTCGGTTTAAAGATAAAAAAGCCTTTAGTATTTGAGCACTAATTTAAGGAAGTCATTTTTCCTAGTAATGGAAGAACCAAAATGAATTTTAATTCTGATGAAATAAGAATAAGGGGTTCCCATTTATAAGAAAGTGGAGGGACACTCTCTTCATTTCATAAAATATTATATTTGAATTAGTTAGTTTTGAGTGAATGATGGCTCTAAATTGGTAAAATTGGAATATTGAAATATAATTATTGTAAATTCTATCATTAAATTGAATTTGTAAAATTCTTGATCCCATTGGTACCCTTAGTTTTATTCTACAACTCATCAATTTTCTCTTTTAACAATTATGAGGACATGAATGTTTCTCACTATTATGGGGTTAATATAGTTACTATAAAAGGGGATATATAAAATAAATTTACCATGTTTCATTTTATAAAGCATATTTTATTAAAAATTATTACAATACAATTTTCTAAAATTTTATGTAGTTTAATAATTAATATTTATTTTTAGAATATCATTAATTTTATTTTTGGAATAAATAATTTACAAGGATTTTAAAAACATAAATAATTATATTTTAATGAACTAAAACAAATCTATAACATTATTTTTATTAAATAAATTATTACATCATAACAATCCATTAATATTTTTTTGCTTTTAATATTATTAATATAATTTCATCTATTTTTATATTAATTTAATTATTACAACATCACTGTTGTGTAATATATTGAGGTCATTATCCCTTTACAAAAAATTGAAAAATATTATGACGAATCATTTAAATAATTAATATTTACAAATTATATTTATAAATAAACTAATACTCATCTTATTCCCATGTTAGGAATATAAATTTTAATTAAAATATGAGACATAATATTGATTGTGTATGGGATATAATCATCTAATAAATTTATGAATGTGTTAGCATAATATATATTGTCCTTATTAATTATTTCAAACTTTATTTACCTGGTTTTCAATTTATCAAGGTCACAAAAATTAATAATGACACAATTCATATTTACCAAAGAATAATGTGGATATATTAAAAAAATTGAAACTATTGACTCAACAAAATGTATCTTTTTTTCACAATTAAAAAAATATAAGTGGATTAATATAATTTATTATTAAATTGGAAATAAACAATAAAAAACGTTTCTGTAAAATTGAATTTTTTGTATAAAATTTTTTCCATTTTAAAGAATAAAAATAGAATGAAAAAAAATAATTGGATGTGATTATAAAAATAAGAAAAAATTAAATTTTAAAATTTTTACATAATATAATTTATCCATTTTTTATAATTCTAATTACAATATATATTTTTTATGAAAATTAGTATTTTCATTATTCATTGAATAACCAGTCATTTCTAAAAATGTTCAAAATATTACCATATATTAATTTTTATATGTGTGTTTAAAAACATATTAATTGTTTTTAAAATATGTTTTTTAAATGTTTTTTAATATAATTATAATATTTTATTAAAAAATTAAATGGCAATCATTTTCGACGAAAATTTATTTTTATAGAATAAAAAATGTAAAAAAATTGAGTGAATATTTAATAATAATGAATCAATAATTTAATAATTATTAGTTAATTATTATTTATTTCATAATTTAGTTTTTAATATTCATACCATCTAATTTAATTGTTAGGCAATATTGGGTATAGAATAATATGTTATTGTTGTTTTAGGATAAGTGGTATCTATCTTGTATTCTATGAATTATAGAATTAAAATAAATTATTAAGATATTTGATTCAACCCCACCCACCTCCACCAACATTTAATAAAATTTGACCACAAAATATTAGCCTGGGATTAGTAATATGGGTGAAACTATTTAAAATTCTTTTATGGAAATCCCTCATTATTAAAATATTTAATATTTCCCCTGGATATGATAGAAAGGGAAGTACAACAGTAATATTGAATAAAAATAATGTGGTTTCTACGTTAGAAAACATTTTTAGGGAGATACAAAGTGGGAATGGATGAAAGAAACTAACCCCCAAGTAACTATATAGAGTCATAGAGAAGATGCTCTGGAGAAAGTCAAAGACCACAAATTCTTTAATCTGTGATGGGTGAAGTGACTATTGATTCATTATAAATAAATTTAATAGGATAAATATTTCTTTTCAATATACATTTTTCTATGTTGGAAAAATATTATACAATCTAGACTGATATTGGGAAATATACTTATTGGAAGTGTATTGCTTCACCCTTTAATAAATTTCCACTATAATATAATCTTTTTCCACATTCGATGACTATTAATGATAAATTATTCATTAATAAATCAGTAGAATCAACTTCTATTAAAATAAAAAATCAATAAGAGGATAATAAGATATTACTTCAATCATTATAAATTAACTAAAACAAAAGTTTTAGGACATTCCAAAATAATTCCCAAATTGAAAAACCCATTATATGAATAAAAAAAGTAATAATCTCCAAAATTCAATAGAAGTACAAAAATTTCAGATGAAATCATTCCATAAAAAATTATGCACCATAATTATAAATTAAGATCCTATATATTTACGAAATATAATTCTTCCCCAACTATATACATAAAATTTCATATTAATTTTTTCTATAATCAAATAATGTTCCCAAAAAAATAAACTTATTCATTAGTTACATATTCATAAAATTAATATTCAGTCCCATGAAAAACTATATCTTATGAATATAAATTTTAATAATCCATAATTACATCAACATCCTAGATGTGATAAACAATAATGGTCACTAATACCTTTAATATTATGTCATAATAATGTAAAAAATTCTTTTTAAAATAAACATTTCACTAAAATGCATAGCAAACCCAACGGGTTTATTACCATTAATATCTACTAATATATTTTAAATCATATTATACATCCTTCACCTAAAATCTATGAATGCTTCTCTAAGACATTGAGATTTGGATAAACCACAATATTATAAGACCATGATGGTGTCTATAACTAATAATGTAACCTGACATGAAAATATCCTAATATCCAATAATATCTATACCATTTATCTAAAACAAACTATAAGGACCCACCATACTAATTAAAAAATCTTGAATTTTTTTTAATAACTCACTGATCTATATTTGATGTTCATTTAAGGATTATTTTTAAAAAAATTATTTCATAATTCATATATAAAAAGTAATATTTTATAAAGTGACTTCTTCAAATTAGTATCTATTTTTACTTAAAATATAAGTATTAAAATAAAAAATCATAATATTTCATGAAAAATAATAATGAAATTATAAATGATTTATTATTTTCTCTTACCAATCATTAATCACTATGTAAATAATTTTAAAATATGGTATGTGAACAATAATCAATGTAATGCAAATAATATGAATGAGATTTTTTAGTTTAGAATAAAAAAACCAATGATACATTTACCTTTATCACAATATACATTTTTAAAATGAATGAAATAATTTCCTAATGGAAAAAAATTAAAAATTATATTCAAATAAAACATTTAAAACTCAAATGAGGAAAATACTTATTACATTTTGGATAAAATGGGCATCATATTCCAAACACTCTTACATATGGTGTAACCCTCATGGATAAAAATATAATAACAATCAGAATAATACATGGAGTAACTATAATATTTACACTTAAAATATCTATCATGATTATACATGGAATAAACATCATAGTAATATTCTAAACATAAATCATAACCACTTCATTGAGAATCTATAATGGGGATCCCCCATATTATATGTTACATTCAGATCACCCATTTTTAGGAGTTATAATGGGGATAAAACCATCATTTAATATGTACATGGATCCCCTATTTATCATATGAAATTTTTAAGAACTACATCTAGAATAAAACATATTTTTATTTCACTTTTATTTTTATTATCCCTGAAAAACTATTTTAAACATATTTGTAAAGAAATTTTGGATATCAAAATAATCATTACATTTAAAAAAATTATTATCAAATTACAAAAATGGGATTTTGATTTTAATTTCAATAAAATATTGAATATTTTAATAGTATATAATCATTAAATAATGTTTTATGGGTGTTATAATCAATTTATGTCATATATGTTAAATGGGAAACTTTTTTTTATCTTTTCATCAAAATACTCTGTAAAATACATGTAAATGGATTCTTTTGGAAAACCATTGAGAGAGTGAAAAAATTGACATAAAATTTCCTATATAATCATTTTATGTTCGTATAAACACACCAATAAATTAATTTTATGAAATATGGACACCAATGAAATATATTTTTAAGGGAAGGATTTTAATAAATAATTTAATAAATTCCCTTACATAAACAATTAAAAATATTTTTCTTTTCAAACATTAGTAAAGAATATAAAATAGGGTAAAAATGACCATTATAGTAAATTTAACATTAAATATTATTTTATCGGAATCATTTAGAAGAACATGGATGGGGATGAAAATTATTTATAAAATAAATCTATAAAACATTTAAAGCGAGGTTTTCAGTAAAAGAAACACTTTCTAAAACCTGACCCATTACAAATGTTTCTTATTTACAAAAAAATAAAATTATGTTAATAATTTGATATATTAAAATAGTTTTTAATGTTTAATATTTCATTTAATTCACTTATTACCATGTTATACATAATTAAAAATTTCATTTATGTTTCTGTAGGATATTTTTATGATATTCAGCTTATATGTTCAAAATGATTTCGTTAGGTACATTATGGTCAATGAGATCATAAATCTTTAATCTCTATAAAAATAATCATAAAATTTTTATCAATTTAATTAAAATATTATACTTATAAAACCAACCATTAAATATGGTTACGAAAAATGAGCAAGTTTATAATAATGGAGAAGATATATATTACGTTATATTGAGTAACATTTTCATTTTTAAAAAATTGCTATAGAAAGAAGGTAATTAGTTTTTATATAATTATTTAATGATAATAATTTCATAAAAATTTATTATTTCTTTAAATACCATTATATATTTGATCAAGGTGATTTGGTGATAAAAAACTGATAACAATGCTTCACAGAGGTGGTAGTCTACAGGTACCCATGAATGACATTATCATTTTTTAGTGATTAGAACGTTTTGAAAATATATTATATTATATATTTTCAAAATTATAAATATGTATTTAAAATCGTATTTATAAAAAAAACTCCACTGTAATCCTACATGAGAGGCATTTATGGATAAAAAAGTGCATCTACTTTTATGGTTTTAATCCTCCATACACATGAACAATGAATTCCATTCCCATTTGATTCATGTTTGAGATGGAGATTGGTTATTATGATAACACAACAGTGTATGATTATATTTTAGATATTTTATTAGTTCATTGTGTTTCAAAAAATAAATATTGAGGTTTAAGAATAAATAAAAGAGAAACACACATTTATGAATGATATATCTTCTTCGAAAAAAAATTTAGGGTTAACATAAAAGTCATTTATAGGTTAGTTTAATGTTAAAACAAATCCTCTATGATGTGATGAATAATGTCTAGAAGGAATTTTTATAATTATTGTCTGAACATGAATTATTTTTATGTTTTAATTAATAATAAGAAGATATTCCTTTTTATAAGATAGGGGAGGGGCATTCTCGGAATTTCAAAAAACATAAAATTAATATAAATTTATTTTTGATCAAAAAATGGATAAAAATTTATATTAATAATGGAAATAAAATAATAAGTATTATAACTATCATTTAATAAAAATTCCAAATTTTTGGAGCATATTTTTACCATTGTCATTCATTTTTAACCCCTCATTAACCCTTTTGAAAATTACGCCTAGAACAATGTTTTTCACACTTAATAGGTTATTTTAGTTAATATAAAATGAAAGAAAACCAATAAATGGACCATGGTTGATGTAACAAACTATATAAAAGTCACATGGTAACTGATAATATATATAAATATTTAAAATAATTTAATGAAATATTTTTTATTAAAAAATTCCAATAATGTCAATTTAAGAACAGTTAGTCAACATTGACATTAATTCCATAAAAACGTAGTTATTTTTATAATCAACGCACACATCCATAAAATTTTATATATATACAAATATTTTATTATCACTATATTTCATTCAGATTATATTATGTCTCCCATTCTTAATATAATTTATTTTATTATTCTAGTAATTAAATAATTACTATATCCACATTGTGTTTTCTATTAAGGAAATTATTACTACAATAAAAATTAAAAATAAATTCTAGTGAGGAGTTAAATAAAATTATTTTGAAATAAATAATATATTTGAACATATCCACTAGTTATCCCAATATTTAGTATATTATAGTAATTAAAAATAAAGGTTTGACTTTTTTTAATTTTCATTACATAAAATATTATAGTGGTTGTAATCACATACAAATTCCAACAAAATGAAATATATTTTTTTTAGGAGGATTATGGATGGTCTATACACATCTAATAGAATTTTCAGAATTTCATTAGTCATTTTTTAGTACCTATCATTTATTTGTATCTTTAATTACCCAATTTTCCATTTACCATGTTAATAGAAATTTCAAAAGGTTACTATTTATATAGATTGAAACATAATGGGGAACCATCTACCAAATATTGATCTCAATATTAAAAACATGTAATTAATTTTTCATGATTTAAAATAAATAATTTTAAGAATATATCAAAAATTAAACCTGAAATATGCAATAAAAAATATTTTCTAGAAAATTTCTTTTTTATGTTTGACAAAATTTTTATACACAAATATGGTGTAAAATAGTAAAAATTATATAATTGGATAATTTATAATAAAATTGAACAATTTATTTTTTAAAACAAATCAAAATTATATTTTTTTAATAATACTTTAATATAAAATAGAATTTTCAATAAAAATCAGTATGCTTCAAAATTCATAGAATTAAAAAAATCTAAAAAAACATAATTACATTATAGTTTAATTTTGAAACAATGATTTATGAAATGAGGTAATTTTTATCAAATACATTTTATAAATGTTAATGATATTAATTATAGTATTTTCTCGCAAAAATAAATAAAAATCATTTTTGAAGAAATTGTACTTTTGAAGCATGAAATGAGTAATATAAAAATTGAGTGCCTATTTACTGATAATTAATCAATAAATTAATATATATTAGTAAATTTATATTTATATAATAAGTTATTAAATATTCTTCATTCCCTCCAATTTAATGACATTGTTATAATTTCATATAATAACGTTTTCTGGTTTGTTTACGATCTATTTAGTGTATCTTCTATTATATCAAACATAGTCTTCATTTAAAATTATGGGATATTAAATTCTCCCATAATTAATAAATTATGTACTAATAATATTAGTTAGTCTTGTTAAAATGGGTTTTAAATTTCAAATTTGTTTTTTTGAACTCCAATATCAAAAAATGGTTTAATAAAACTTCCTCTTGATCTGAGAGAATGGGAAGTACGAAATTTTTCTAGAATAACACATAACTAGTGTCAATGTATGAAAAAAAATGTTTATAAGAGAATACGGGGACATAAAAGAAAAAACCTCCTTATGAATTATAGAAATTGATAGAGAACATTGTGAGGGGAAATATTAAAAAAATACCATAAATTTGTGATGGGTGAAGAGTCAATTGATTCATTATAAATAATGGTAATAGGATAAGATCTTTTTCACTAAGAAAATTTTCCATATACTTTTTGAATTTCATGCCATCTATACTGATAAATATTTTAAATTTAAATACATAGAATTTATGGATTAATCCAAAAATAAACATCCCCCATAATATCATCTTTTTCCCCTAATTATTACTATTCAAGGAGAATTTTTCATGCCCAAAGAACTAGAATAAATTTATAAGGGATTATATAAACCAAAAAATTATAACATGTTATTATTATAGTTTTATATATAAACGAAAACCAGAATCATTAGATAATGATATAAAAAAACTCTTTATGAATAAATTGAATATTAATCTCAAAAACACAATAGTAATATCCACATTTCACACTAAATAATTCCATAAATAAACTGAATCACAATAATTAGACATTAAGATCATACATTCTCCAAAATCAAAATTTTACCATGGATCATCAAATAAAACCCCATAAAATGTTTTTACCCTAAAACATATTATCTTCCAAAATAATAAACATACTCATTAATCACATAAGTACCAAATTTGTTTTCAATTATAGGGTTAGCTGTTTAATATTCTCCCAAATTGTAATAACCAATAATTACCTTGAAAAAAATATATAATAAAACCTAAATATATCTAATACTTATAAATATATACCCATATAATCTAAAGGAATTATTCAGAAAATAATTTTATCAGTAAACCTTATATTAATCCCAAGTGGTCTATAAGAATAATTGTCTCCAAAAATATTCTAAATCATCTTAGACATCTGTCAAATAAATCATATCAGGGTGTGTTTATGAATTTGAAGGTATGATAATCCTCAATCATATAAAACCATGATTCTAACAATGAATCCTAAGATTAACCCCATTAAAAAAATCTAAATATAAAAAATGATCTAAATATTTTTTATAAACATACTATAAGGACTTCAAATTAATCATATCATTATATTGAGTTTTATTTAATGGATTAATTAACCTATATTTGAGAATATTTTTAGTTTTATATTTTTAAATAATTACTTTAGAACTCATTCATAAAACCCCATATTTTTTAAAGTATTAAATTCTAATTAGTAAAAAAATTTCAAATAATTCAAACCTTTTAAAATAAAACATGATTGAATTTCATGATGAATATACATTTATATAAACATTAATTATTATTTTCCTTACCCTATCCTTCAACCCAATGAAAAACATTTTAACATATTTGATGAGAAAAAATATATGTTAGGGACATAAAAAGAAATAAATTAGTTACTAAAATTAAAAATATGAAAACCATAGATATTATTACCATTATGTTAATATTCATTGCGTGGACGGAAAAATAGTCTCACATGAAAATCATACAATATTTGTTATCAATGAAACACATTAAAACCCATAGAAATAATAGATAATATATATAGAAAACATGGGATTCATTTTAAAATCACTCCCACTTAAAGAGTAACCATCACAGTTACACATGTAATGACCATCAAATTTATACATGTAATAACCACAAAAGTAAAACCTAAAATAACCATCCTGGTTTTACATTGAATAACCCTAAGGGTAAAATCCTATAAATATTTTTTCCAAATACATTGAGTAGCTATAATGGGGAACACCTTTCATATAATCTATATAATGGTCATCAATTTTTGATGAGCTATAATTGGGATAAACCTATCATATAAGTTGTGTTGGGCTCTCCAATTTCTAATATTAAATAATCACATAAAAAAATTAATAATAAATTTAATCATGCACATTCCATAATTAATCCTTTAAAAAACTATTTTAGATGCCTATGCATAAAATTATCAGATATCAAAATACTTTTTTCTTTAAAGGCCCAATTTTCAATACCATAATACATCAAAAAACATAAATAGGGATTTTATTAATATAAAACATGAAATATTATAAATGGATCCAAACATAAAATAATATATGTTGGTGTGGGACATGACATTGACATTGTATATCATAAAATAGAATACTCCATTTTCCCATTTTTCAAAACATTCCATTTAAAACACATAAATTTATTCATTTTGAAATCTATAGAAATAGTGTAATATAAACAATAAAATATAATTTATATTTATTATTTTTTCATGAAAAATACATCCATGTAATGATTTTATGAAATATGGTCACTGATCTATATCATTTGGAAGGAAATCATAAAAATTTATTTACTAAAAAAAGTCTTTTACATAAAATCATAAAATGATTTCTCTTTTTAATTAATATTTATAAAACATAAAAAATCCCAAAAATCTATTTTGGAGTATAATTAATTACAAATAATAATTATCCTGACTCATTTTCTATAAAAAAAATTAAAAATAAAAGTATTAATAAAAAATCATTTAACATTTAAAATAAGGTTTTATGTAAAAGTTTCCATTACCTCGAGCTCGACACACAACGTGCATTCCTTGTAATATAGAACAATAAAACTCTTTTAATTATTTAAATTATATATATATATATATTTGTATTTTTCTTTCTATTATTTCACATATTACCATGTTATATACAATTACAAAATCATTTATCTTCACATTAAATGTTTTCATGATATTCAGGTCATAGGTTTAGAATGACTTTGGTAACTCGAAAATGATAAAAGGGGTTATTATTAAATTATCACTAGAAAAATAATAATTAAATATCTATTACTATTATACCCACATCATACTTTTAAAACTAACAATTAGATATTTTTATAAAAATTAATTATGTATCTATCATGGTGACAGTAGGTCATGTATATACATGAGTAACGTTTATATTTGTAATTAAACGTTATAGAAATATGGTTTGTATCATTTTATATTTACAGAATTATCAATACATAATGAATATAAAATAATTTATTTAAATAATCTTATATATATTGAATATTATCTGGTCTTAAAAAATGAATATCATTGCTTCGTGGAGGTGGAAGTCCACACATACGCACAAGCGCCTTTTTCAATTTTCAGTGAATCAAAAGGTAAAAGGGTTATTTAGATATTATACATTAAAAATGATTAATATTTCATTAATATAATATATAATTATTATTTACATCATTATATCCATCCATGAGAGGTGTTGAAGGAAAAAAAATTTCATCAATCTGCGAGGCGGTAGTTCGTCATACACAAGAACGTTGGATTCCAATCCCATTTGAAATAGAATATAGATGGATTTATTTTATACATTAACGTGATAACATAATTATATTTTATAAACCAATTTTATTATATCCTCATGTTTAAAATGTATTTTAATGTGGTTTAAGAATAAATAAAACCAAAACACTTGATTAAATGTGATATCTATTCTTCAAACGACCTCTTAACGTTTACACAATAAGGTTTTAATTGATTTAGTTCAAAATAGTACCTCTAGGATGTGATGAGGTATGTAAAAATTTATTATTTATTTATTGGTTATAAAAAAATCATTTCTTATTTGTGAAGAAATGATATGAAAGAGTAGTCTTTTCTTAGAGATGGGTGGGAACTATGAGAATTTTTTAAAATAATATATTTATATAAATTAATTTTCATTTCCAAATGGATGAAATTTGAAATTATTTGGATCGAAGATGATTTTTTCTAAAACTAATCCCATCCAATAATTTTTGGTGAATTTGGGATCAACTTTGTACCTTTAAATGTTTTCGTAACCCTTATAAGAAATTTTACAAATTTTATTGATATCACTATTTGTCACTCTTAAGGGGTCAGTATAATAACAATTATTGGACAAATTACCAATAAATGGACCATGTATGTTTAAATAAACCATACAACATTAAATTGAAAAAATATTACCTTTATATGAATTTTTAATAATTCAAAAAAATATTATTTTTTATAAAATATCATTATTATTAATTTTAGAACAATTCATTTACATTAACTATAATAACCTCTAGACAGAAATATAATTGAATTCTACCAATAAAAAAATTCTTTAACATGTTATATTAATATAATTTTTTTTTCAAATTAATTATTCCAAATTATATTACAATTAATAAATTTTAATATCATTTATTCTATTTTTTTTAATTGAATAATAATTGTGTCCTCATTGAGTCAAATTTAAATGTTAATATTATCTCACTAAATTTAAAAAAAAATCACATTGAGGAGGATAAATAGTTTATATGTAAATATAATATTTATAAAAGAACATATCTTCTGGTTATACACTTGTTAAAAATATTTTAGATTCAAAAAACTAGACTCTGACATCTGTTACTTTTCATTACAAAAAATATTATAAGTTTTCTCATCACATCCAAATAGAAAAAAGAACATATAATTAAATTCATATGATTATGGATGAGGTGTAAGAATATATTTTTGTTCTAGTGTTTTTTTCATTTGTTTAGTCAATATAATTATATTTTTGACATCAATTACCTGATTTTTACTTTGTTATGGTAATAATAGATACCAAGGTCCCTATTTATATTGAAAAAAGCGTAATTATTTACCAAATTTGAAACTCATGATTCCAAATATAGAATCATTTTTTATTCAAAACATAGAACATGATAAGTTTCATTTAATATTAAATTACAAATACGTCACGAAAAAAAGTTTCCTCAAAAAATATATTTTTAATTATTAGAAACATTACACAAAATTAAATAAATTAACTAACTAAAAAGACTTAAATTTTATTATACTAAATAAAAATAAACTATATAAATTTTCAAACTGGTAAAAAATAAAATATTACGATATATAATATAAAAGAAAATTAAATTTTACATAAAAATTAGTATTTTTCACTATTATTTTTTAAAATCTATGTTCTTGGAAAAATTTCAAAATTTAACCAAATAATAATTTTAATATTGTTATTATGAAAAATATATAAATTTTATCATATAAGTCTTTTAAAATTTTTTATCAATAATTAATATCATTTTCTAGTAAAAATAATTAATTTTTCTGAAGAAAATAGTATTTTAGAAGCATAAAATGAATTTAAAAAAATTGATTGCTTATTTCAAATGAAAATATAATTAAAATTTTAATGAGTAAAACATTAATATTTATTTTTTTATTATAGGTAGTCATCTTCAAACCCATTAATTTAATGGATAGGTTATAATTGTAGTATACTAAAAAAATTTGGTTCGTTTAGGCTCATTTATGTGTATCTGATATACTATCTAACATATCCTAATTTTAAAATGATGGTATATTATATCTTATGTATTTTCATGAAATTTTTCCTTAAATTTTTATAAAAATAAAAATGTATCATAGTAAATCATATCACAATTTTATCATTATTCCTCATTCGTTACATTATTGAAAATATAGGTTTACATTTCATGGAGTGAAATGATAATTTTCCTCCCAATGTATGATGTTTGTTTGTCCCAAAATGATGTTCATCAGGGAGTATTTATGTTTTTGATGTAATGATAAGTTTAAAATGGGTATTATTATTGTAGATATACACAGAATATTCTCATGGGGTAGAAGACAAAGAATTAGATTCTTTTTTTAAATGGATTACCTAAAAAGTATACAACATAGAGTTTCATATATATATCATTACCATAATAAGGGTTCTGGATTAAATTTATGTACATAATATCAATTTTTCATGAGATTAATACCATGATAACCAACATTAATTACTACCCTACTTATGTGTTGTACATAATAATATACCTAATACAGGGGAGGTTGGGCATGTTATTGATCATGTCATCAGTTGGAGACTAAACAGTATGTGATTTTTCCCCACATATGATGATTATGACATTAAGACCCTCAATTGAGATAGACTAAGAGAGTGTGGTAAAACCTAGACATTTTATATTAATATATATAACTGACTTGTAATGTTAGTATCCAGAATGTGGAATGATGTATGTCGTTTTCATCGATCGGTGACCTATACACTTATGGATACAACAATATATGAGTTGTATAATTGGGATTGGCATGATACATGTACCATAGTAACATGATGTCATTGGTATAGGTAAAATATTACAATTCATGTTTTCATATGATGAAAACATATTGAAATAATTATAGAGAGACATGTGTTTAATAGTGATCACACCTGATCCGTTCATAGAAATAGTATAATTGAATATTTTCTAGATACCACACCATGATTCCATATATATATATATATATATATCAACAGTATCATATTTGTTTCCAAGGAAATATTAACCAATCGGGTCTCACATTATGGTTGTCTAAATGGATATTTAGTTTTTCTTAGATAGATACACTAAAATAATTTAAGAGATAATCCAGAATTTGTCTCCAATGGTATTCCCAAGTTATTAAATATGATTTGATATACATTGAATATAATGATAGATTTATAAAAGATTTCTGTAATATATCAAAAAATGGATATAGTTTCAGAAGTTACTATATATGATATAATATAATGTGAATTGTAACAATTGTAATTAAGCTATAGTTCACGATAGAGACATATAGATATAATCTCAAAAGATATATCATGTATGTGATCCATGGATATATAATGTCTACAAGATATCTAGATGAATTAATGAATTAAATTTCATGAATAATATTGCCTTTGATATTATGAATATCCCAATATTAAATAATGTTAATTTTTGAATTGGTAAAAATAATTAAAATCTATAATTTATTGACTTGTTTCAAGATCTATAAAAATAAGAGGGGTTTTTTCTTTAATTAATTTATTTATTTAATGAAAAGTGAATTTTATGAGGTGTTATAAATTAATAATCTAATTCGTGTACTATCGAGGAGTGTCCCCATGTGATTTATAAAGACTAATTCCATATGATAGCAATATGTGTGTTCACTTAATGCCCAGATGAAGCTCCTTGTAACCTATTTAACTATTTCATATACCTCCATTATATATTGAGGTTCCATAATACCACAGATAAAATATGGATCTCAGCCAACTGATAGATTATTAGTATTGGTTTATGGATAGTTATGGAGGTGTAGATCTTTTCTTATCAACATTAGTGATCATTAAAAATCTCAATAGAGAATAGTCAATAGTTAATACTAGCTCTTCAATTTAATTTTTGAATTTATATTATTTTATTATTATAATAATTTAAAAAATTCTATGTTATCTTTCATAGAGAACATCATACAATTGATTCACATTTTATCAACTATGTCTAATAAGTGTTATTATATGCATAAAATGAAAATATGTTTTTAATATTCCATGTTATTTTGTGTGGGTTTTCATTTCAATGGATCACAAATTTATTAATTATTTACTAATAAAAGATCTAGGAATTGAAACAATTCATAATAAATGAAATACCCTAAGCCATGTATATATAAACACCATCATATATTCCTTCTTTGTCATATAAAAAATTAGTAATTTAGAAATTATCTACAAAAATCTCTCTTTACACCCCCATTTACACAACCCATGGTCCCTATTTTATTATAAGTCCCCCCTTATAAGTATTAATAAATATTTTATTTATTTTGAGACATTTATATCTATGAATAAATATTAATATATTCTATCATTATAGTTATAGAAATAATGAAATCTTAATTTTCTTATAGGACCAACGATTAGGAAAGGAATGTGTTATTTAACTCTCAGGTTTTAATTAATAAATCTCCTAGATGGTAGAATATTCATTTATCCATATGTCAGTGGGTTTACATGATGAATGCTCAAACCAACCTCAATAAAATCAATATATCCTAAATGTGTGGAAAATAAAATCATAATTCTAATGTGTGTCAAATAGTCACAAAGGAGATAATAAATATGATTTATACATTACTAATTATACTCATTAGTTCCAATGTTCTAATATTTCAGATTAATTGATCATATAAATTATGAGACTTAATACACCTAAAATAGGAACATTAAAGATTATAAGTAACTGCAATCTCTAATTACAAGAGAATAAGAAAGGTTTTATGCCTTTTTAGTCACTGAGGTAGATAATTAAAATGAATATGTGATAGGTACACTGTTTAATCCTTCAGGAATAACAAATCATTGACTTTGATTATGGATCTGCATAGAAATTCATATCACACATGTTCTCTAAAAATATTTAAACACTATAACATGTAATGAGTTTATATCAATTAGTTACAAAATAATTTTGGGAAATCATTGAATCATAAGTATATAACTTCAACAAAATTGTTTTAAGGGAAAAATATTATCTCAAATCATAACAGGTGTAATTTTTAGAATTTTATAGTTAAATGGAAATAAATTTATTGTCCTTATAAAGGATAAATATTAATAAGAGGGTTTGGGAAATCACCGTATATATCATAAACCATCCTTTTAATTAATATATATGAATATAAAATGATGAAAATCCTTTTATAAATCATTCTTAATAATTGTTATTATTTCCATATAGGGATTCATATATTTCATAGGTGATAGATTCAAATGAATTGAAAACCAAAATTATATTCAAATTTAAGGGAATAACCTTATGTATTCCCTAATGAGTTAACTATGATTGTTTATTTTTGGGAGTTTTATTTCACTATATTACATACAGTCTATGTACTACCCGAACCAAAGATTCTTCATAAAATAGACCCCATTGAACATAAAGTTGTTGAGAGAAAACTGTAACAATATTTTGAGATGATTTGATATTCCATAGTTCTTCTTCATGGGTTCCCCAATCATATTTGAAAAAAATATTGGTGGGTCAATTTTTCTGTAAATTTGTCATCACAAACCTTAAAAAATCATGAAAATTCAAAAGCATCAACATACATGGGTTATTAATAGTTTAATCGACTATTTAGGTAATATTATGTACCAATGAAATATATATAATCTTTATATCATCAAATGATGTTATAAATATTTTATTTCATTAACAATAATCAATGAAAAAATATTGAAATTATGACTTCATAGTTTAAACATTATTACAAACTAATTTTTATGAAATAATTATAGACATGATGTAAATTTTCCTTAGATATTACAATGAAATATTTATATTGGTCATTGTACAATATATTATTATATATTACAGATTAATGGAAGTTTATGAAGAATAAACATTCAATCAGTTAAAAATATTAAAAATGTGTAATATGATAGATATATATAAAAATTTATTTTAAGAAGAAAAAAAGAAACTTTTTTATGAATTTTTTCAAAACATATTTGATATATACCAATCTATAAATATTGGGATGATTAATGAGTGATTAAAATCAATAATATCAATTTAGAATAGTAGTTATCTAATATTAGTGTCATACTATCGAAGTATTGATATAAATTTATCATTATTATCAAACCCACTAAAAATTATAATATAAAAATAAATTAGGTTTTTTGGGAAAAAAGTTTATGAATAGATCAACTTGGAGTTGAATTAGGAGCTAGTCATAAAACATTTTCTCCCACAACTCTCAAATAAAGAATGATTTTTAATTATATTTTAATGCATTGTTGAAAGATGTTTGGTTTTTACTAACATTTTACCATAAGGTGACAACCAATTCCACATGACCGTATAGTTGTATGAGTAAAGATACATTAATTTTCATCTATAGTTGTAAATATAATCATTTAATTGTATATTTATAGATGATAACTTTATTAATAAAATGCAGACATATATACTTTTCACACAAATAAAGTTATACATTTATAGATAAGGGTCTTAATATTTTCTGGAGAATATGGTAAAAGTATATCAATGATTGTGACTCCATAAAAAATTAGTACCATGTAAAATAAAATAACATGGTTGATTCTAAATATTTAAATGATTATATAAAATCATAAATGATTAGCATTCAAAGAGAAAAATTGATGAATGGAATGGTTATGAATGGGAATCATAAAGTAAGGTATGATATTATGCCTGAATCAAATAAATGGTACCCTATCAATCATGAATATTATTAATGTGGTGAAAGTGTATGATGTGGAAATTCAGTAGATGGTGGGAGAAAAAATATAGGGTAACATATTAGTGTTCACCATACATAGTGATTGGGTTTCACGGTATGGCACATGATTATGTGCACAGTCTATGCCTAAAATAATGATGTTTTTATTGGATGGTTCTTATATCATGAATTATATATCATCTATGGAAGATACATTATGTTTATTGGTATTATAGAGTATATCCTGTTGGATAATATAAATATTTATAATTATGATTATTAATCAATTTAATGAATATATGAAAATTTCTATGTGGGCCCTGAAACCATTAAATATAATGAATTGAAAATGGGAGATCATAAACATAGATTTTGTTACAAGTCATCAAAAAAACTTATGGATATTATTCTATATTGGTCTTTGTTTATCATCTAATAAATTTTTACCTTATATATACCATTTTTTGTAGACATATCACCATGTAAACAAGAATACATATATATATATATATACATTTATATTATATTTCATGGGGATATAAAAACACCATAAATAATTATATAAAATAAAGAATATATATTCACCTCAATATTCTACAAAAACCATAATAACAATTGAATACCTATTTTAACATTAGTGTCTAATGTCCTTTTCAAAAAAAATCAATATGAAATTTCCATTGACATCATTAATGATATGATCTAATTATTATATAATGAATAAAAAATGTGATTGGAAAAATTTTCCTTTTTTCAAATTTATATAAATTAATAAAATCCACACAAGAATTTAGATGCCTATATATTAATACCATTATCTAAATAAATATAAGACACAAATATAAGATATAATCAGAATGGTCTAAGTTATTGAACAATATAGATGGGATGTTCCATGTTAATAGAATATGTACGACTAAAATTATTAAAAAGACTAGTATTTTTCATTTTTAGGGTATTTATTCCTTATAATATCTTCATGGAAATGAGTTATGAAGTTTAAGAAGAT
Source organism: Viscum album (assembly GCA_963277665.1). NCBI lineage: Eukaryota > Viridiplantae > Streptophyta > Magnoliopsida > Santalales > Viscaceae > Viscum > Viscum album. Next base: position 1,724,000,941 of record OY728119.1, on the reverse strand, counting down.
AGGAATGCTATGATACAAGTACATTAGTCACTCTATGATTCTTGATCATTTTAGGTCTATAAACCACCCACTTTCTTTTTCAATATTAATTTATCTTTAGCATTGTTTATTATTATTATCTATTAAAAAATGTGCATAATGTATCCTATGCATGAACTGAATCTATATTTTTTATTGGTGTCGGAGGATCACTCATTCCAAGAAAAGTTGTGTAATTATTTCAATATTGAGATATACAGTTTTGAACTAAATTCACTCAACATGTCGGTTACTTTGGAGAGATCATATGTATAAAGAGGAAAAGAGGAACTTCAAGATGTAATAAAATGAAGGCCCCCTATATGTAAAATTATTAATGTTTGATATTAAATTACAATGATGAAATTTCTTATTCAGGGAATAATGTAATAACCTCTAATTTTATTATTTTTATCATTTCCTATATGATTTATTTCTTATATAATTTATAGAATAAGTTATAAAAATAAATTTAATACATAAATATAATAAAATATAAGAAATTAATGAATATTTTCGATATAATTGAAATTTTTAAAATGGGGAAATTTATAAAAATTAAAAAATGTAACTTGGCTGTGATATTTGGGTCTGTCTTAGTCCCCTATAATTATCAATAATGAAAAAATACACTAATAAAATTAAAAAAAATAGATAATGGGTTGATATTTTAAAACAAAATATAATACACATTTTTATAAAAATGATTGATTTAATAATAAAAAATGACATGTATTTACAGGAAGTGTAGTTTTTATGAGAGTTTTGGAATAGTATATCAGCATAGGGAATAATAGCCTACCATTGAAATGGAAAATTGATCTATTAGAATAAATAACCTCTTAAAAAATAGAATTAGCAACACAAACACATATATTATAAAAAAATTTCTCAAATCATATAACTTACTGTAAAAATAAAACTTATTTTTTATAATGGCTCCTTTATCATATTAAGTAAAATATTAATTATTATTTAGAAGTTTATTTTCATATATAAAAGGATATTACCAATTAAATATATATAATAAATATCTATATATTATAAATATTAATTTTTAATGATAAAAACTAATAATAAAATCACACATTCTAGAAAAAATTGGATTTTTTTAAATAGAATTATTTAATATGTATAATATGATTAAAATTAAATTTTAATAAAATAATATTTGTACTTGTGGAATTCTTATAATAGAAATTATTTTCGTAATTATAACATCTGGAATAGAATAGGTTAAATTTCAGATATTTTTTTCATATTTTTTTTGGGGAGAGTATAAAATATAATTTTTGTGAATATTGTATGATTATTACAATAATAATATAAATATAAACAAAGAAAAATTATAAAATCCATGAAATAAACTTTATTTATGGAGTAAAAAAAATTAAAATTATTGTTGGACAATTAAAAATATATTTTTTTAAAATTTGATGACTAATATTTATTTTATTCTATTAAAAAATAATTTTGAAATGCTTTACCTTTCATAATGTATTTTACTGATTCTATTTAGTGATATATTTGTTTTAATAATAAAATAATAGTAATTTTGATCATAGAATAAAATCATTCATTGAAATAAACATTTTTTATTTTATTTATAATAAATAATAAAATAATAAAATATTTTATTTTTATATACACCACCCATGTGTCTATATAATGACCTCATCCTCCCCTTTATGTAAAATCAGAAATCAATAAAAAGATAATTCCTTATTATTATTATTCTATAGACTCCCCTAGACATGATCCTAATCACTATTGTAACCAAAATCTCCTCTCTAAAAGGATTTAGGCTGAATCCAATATAGGAAACTCGTGGTGTGAGGTAAAGATTTAAAAACCCATGTTTCCATTTAAATTTACTAATAACTAATTTTATAACATGATTTAATCTTTAAATGTAATTTTTAAAATTTGGACGTAATATTATATAATATTTTTATAAAAGTCTGCGATTGTATAGTTTATACATCATTTCAAAATCACCATTGAGAACAACATTTCACCTTATGTAGTTTTCCACTAGCCATGTGAATGTTAAAATTTTATTTCTCATGTTTTCCATTCATGGATATTTATAAATTTTTATTTTATGATTAAATCTAAAAAAATATAAAATTATATTCCTTTCAATGTTTTAATAATTATAAAATAATAATGTTTACAATGAAATTATTCATATAATATCTTTATAACATTATAATATAATTAATAGGATTACTAAAGGTTATGCCATAAATTACATATATTTGTTTATATAGTAAAAAAAGTTATTTTTAGATGACATGAAAGATATTCAATATATCATCTAGGTATTCTGTATTCATATAATATTTAATTTTAAATTTTACACCAAATTCATTGGATTTGTTGTATTGTGAAACCAATAACATTAAAATAAATGACACAGATAATATAGATTAAATAAATGAGTATAACATGGTAAAATTTTCTACAAGTAATAAAATAAATATGATAAAGTGTTTATGTAAGTAATTAATGAATTAAACTAAAATATTTCTGATTATGTTAGAGTATCCAAATCAAGTCCAGACTAAAGGTATGTGTTTCTACTCCATTGTTTCTAATTATATTCTATTAAGGAAGATATGTTCTACATCACTATGTATCTCATTATTACACCTTATACCATTATAATATCTTTCATTTATATCCTTCATATATCATATTACATCCATTTTCTAGGGAAATACATTCTATTATGTTTCTTTATTTTTTTATTTGTTTGTTAATCCATAAAAACATTATATGGGATGTTTTTTAAATTTATATCATTCTCCATTTGGTTTTATTTTTCATAACTCCAATAGTTATTAATTTAACTCCTTGATATCCAATGAATTAAAAAAAAATTAATATAAAATATGTTGAATTATTTATTGTCTTAATATTACATCTTTCATTTCTTCTAAATTATGTTATTTCCACTAGGCTAGATACCCTTAGAGGGGGTGCATTAGGGTATGCCAGATTAAAACAAATACCCCTTTTGATATTGTTTTTCTATTAGACAAAATTGTCTTCTCTCTCTTTCTCATTGCATAGTATGAATAAACCTGAAATAATGAACATGACACAACAATTTTTACATATTTCACCCTCACTAGGCTACATCCAAGCAGCATACACTAGTACTGTGCCGATATACCAAAGAAACTAAAAATCACACTTCTCCTTACAAGTTCAATGTGGACTCAGTTTCCCCCCTGAATTACTACCATTCACAATTTGATAACGCACTACTCTCTCAACTAAAATGAGCATGCTCCTTCTTCAGATGATCCAATCACATTTACTAATTGTTAGGTCTCTTAATTTTCTCTAATAGTGCATCCTTTATTTGTATGTATATTCTCTGATGAAGTCCAGATTTCATCAACTAATAAATACCCCATTTCCAATTTTCAATGGGAAAAAAACCTTTGAAAAAACCTCCCAAAATATCCCTACTTCATGAAACACCCAATTTCCCAAAGCTCAAAAAATCATTCGTGAATTCCCTACCTATTCGCAAAGCACACACCATTGTAGAACTCAATGCCTCATAGAGAACACTTATTCACATACCTCAAGCCTTCTCAAAGAGAAAGACTTAAAAAAGAATAGGCCACCTTAGAGTACAATCCATATAAAAGAAACTTCCTTCATGAAGCTCACTGAGCCAATGTAGAACACACCACTTCCGCGGAGCTAGATCAGCTTCCCGAATCTCTTATCTTTCACAAAGCACACTGCCTCCAAAAACCTCCTTCTTGATTTAAGGGAAACAATTTTTTCAAGGAAAACTCTCTAATTATATCGAGGGGTTCGAGGTCTATTTATACACCATTCAACCAACCCTCGATCCTTTTGTGCATAGTTAGAGCCACATCAGCTCAAATAAAAAAGCTCTGAATTTTTTTCCAAAATTATCTCTATTTCACGAAGCACCACAAAAATTTTTAAATTGTGTATCTCATCATAATCATGGATCACTCCATAAATTTCTTGGAACCTTCACCGTGAATCTACACACGCATTTCTCTTCATCACCACAATGCTCTTCAACACTATTTTTTGCAAATCTCATCGTAATCGCACTGAACACATTCAAATTTCTTCATGTCTTTGTGAAGTCCACATCAAGAAGCCCATATTCATGAAAATAATTCCTTTTACATATTTGATGATAACTTCACGGAAATTAACATTTCACGATACTCACAAAATCCCAAATTTTGGACCCTAATAATTTGGCAAACACTGGAAAACAACACCACCTTGTATATGTTCTTTTGTACCACCTCCAGAACTTTTATTCCCTTTTCGTGGTTCATTGTTAACATGTATTGTCAAAAAAATCTCTACAACTCGACAATTACCAATGGATACCTGCATTTTCAACAAAAAAAAACTAACCCAAAAATGCTGCAATTTTATCTTGAGTGATTTCTTCCATAAAATCTCCCCTCTTTGGGTTCGTTGAAAACTCTTATCATAGCTATTCTCTGCACTTTGATACCTCATCGAGGATAATTTCATCTTCTAGCACCATTAACCACTTATGATTCAAATAACAACCAATCCTTCACTCACCACATACTCTATGACCACATGAGCAATGCTCGTAATGAGAAACAAGAGTAGTATGAAAAGTTCAGCAATGAATCACTTCATTTATATCACCAACCATTACTACCATACTGATACCAATAAACTACTTTCATGATTATCCACATCTATCATGATATCTAATATTTTATTGATCACTTCAAGAACCGCCAGATTTAGCAATCTCCCCCTATTTCATTTATGTCCCCTATCTCACAGCTCAACCTATCAGCTTCTCTCTATGTCTTTCACTAAGACATTTTCTCTTTTATTTATCCATTTTCTCTCCCTATTAAGAGTCACTTTAACTATTTCTCCCGCCTTTTCAATGATCCCAAAGGTCACTCCTTTATGGTCTGAAATAGAGTATATAACACATATATATTGACCCATGGATTACATAAATTATTATTAATTTAAAATTGAATCCCACTAATTACAACATATAACAAAACTGTAAAAGAACCTTATAGGTATAATGTCATTAGAAACTGGGAAACATAAAAAACTGGTTCATAAATCATCTACACTATCTCCGTTTTAGTTAATCATATCAAGAGTCACTATTGGAATATCTTACTTAATACCCATCTTCCTGACCTGGGGAAGGGAAAACATACAAAAGGGTGAGCTCAAATTCTCAGTGATGGTAAACAAAAGAAAATATTAATCATATCATATTCATAAGAACATAACATTGTGAAAATCTTAACCTGCAAAAGAAATCATAATATCAAAACATGGGATAAATAATGGAAATGAATTGTAATCCCAATTATCATAACATAAAACATGAAACTTTGTGGCATAAACACATAATCATAGTGAATCATTTTTTAGTAGTCAGGATTCATTTCCAAGACTATCCTAGCAGACAAAGTCCATTTCTGAATCGAATTCACTCCTCGTTTCATTCCTGTATCACTGAACCAGATTAACCTGCCATTCTAGAAATGTTTATCTCATGAGATATAAATCTTTACCCAATGCATTGGGGGGAGATATAGGTCCCACCCATCTCATAATGATAACATTCTTATGTGTTCCACAAGATCATAAATCATACGTCATAGCATAACCAATGTAATAAAAATGGGAATCCTAAACATAATGCCATCATAACATAATCCATATAAGATAAATGGACATCATCAAAATAATTCCATCATAAAATTAGCAAATCAATATAAAAATAAGGATAGAAACAGAACCCTATATTATCTTAAATGGAAATTTTTTTTTGATAAAATTCTCTAACTCCATTCTTGCGGAAAATATCTTTTCTACATCAAAAACGTTTTTCTTTTCTTAAAATGTCACAAAATTTTAAACTAATAGGAGTTGATTAAAAACAAACATGAAAACTTGTAAATTAAGCTTCAAGAAAATAATTTTCTATGAGATCATAAAAATCCATTCATGTCGTATATGTTAAAAATACATTTTTCTCGTTCTTTGGCCTAAAATGTCAAAAAGTACCTCGTACTAAAAAATAATAAAAGATTACTCTTATATATTTTACGAAAAACTCACCAATGAGTAAAATTGGATTTAGAAAATTGTAGGAGGATATAATTAAAATTAAATATTTAGGAAACATGGATGTGGATGATAAATATTCCCCATTAAATTCTAAAGTATAAACAATCTCAGATAAAAATGAGATTGTGAGATTTTCGCTTACCTTAGGTACGATATGCTTCGTACGTATCCAAACCTCCTGTATAATGATTTAAATAATGTCATTCACTTATTACAGAATCATATTCATTGTTATGATTTCATATATAGTCATATTCTTATCTTCTTATTAGTAATATTTCATTGCTACTTGTTATTCAGTTGTTCATTGCTTTACGTTATTATGTGTGTTTTGTCGAAAAAATTCTTATTTTTATTTTTAACTTATTGATACATCATTTAAAGAATGGTATTAGTATTATATATATAATATTTATTCATTCAACTCATTTATATATTCATTATTCAATGAAGATTATGTAGAACGAGTCGCATCACATCGTGGAGACGGTAGGCCGTACATACGCACGAGCAATGATATCATTCCCATGTTTGTGGATTTGTATTGAATTGAATGATAGAATATATCAGAATTAGTATCATTTCATAATAACCATATATAGTTATTCCTTACACCATTATACCCATCCATGTAATGTGGTGTTGGAAAACAGATTACACCACAGCGTGGAGACGGTAATCCGTACATATTCACACGCGATGATTTTGTTTTTCATATGATGGATAAAAGGTGAAATTTGGTTGTTTCATATTTAAATTAACAGATCAGTATATGAGTGATAATTATGTTATTACTTTATTATGAAACAACAAAAGAAGAATAAGTATAAGTAGAAATGAATTTCAATGAATTGGAAAAGTATGTTACCTCTTCATTAAAGCGCCTCTTCTAAACCTCTTATAAGGGCACAAAAGTTGGACTTCGAAGATAAAAATAACCTCTATTATGTTTCTAGGGATGTTGAGATGGGAAATGGGAAGGGGTTGGCCGAGATTGAAGGCTCTAAATTGTGTAAAGAGGAGAGGGAAGAGGTGCCCTTTTATAGGGGAGGAGAGGGGCACCTTAAGAAAAACATAAAATATTATTTTATAATAAAGTCATAATCTATTTTTAATAGCTACAAATTGATTAATTTTGAAGAAAAAGTGGGTCTTGGTCGAAATACTCTCAACCAATAGGTTATAGACAAGTTTAGGTTACTATTTCAATCTTATCATTTATATTTAACTCTAAGTTAAATAATTTAACTTTTACAGTTTCTTCTTGTTTTCTTACACTATATGGTTAATAAACATACTATAACAAGTCAAAAGAACCCCAAGTGGTTAATAATTAATATATATAACCTTATATAAGTAATTTTTCTTAGCCTGAGATTTTTTAAGAATAAAATAACAATTAATAAAATAATATTTGTTTTAAAAACTATTTTATGTCAATTTTGACACTATTTGGTAATTGATTTTTGTGAAAATCATAAAAGCATGATTAGTTCAAAAAATGTTAATTAAATAAATAATAACATGTCATATTAAACTAAAAAATTAGTGGAATTTATAAAAAGTTTCAAATTACATTTATTTGGGTATTTATAACATCAATTATGTTAATATTTCGATAATAAGGTAATTACTACATCATCATTGGGTCATAAATAAATTAAATTATTTAATGTCTAAAAATTATAAATAAAATACCATTATGTAAGAAATATTTTTATCTTTCAATTGAATATTTATAGTCGAATTTTTTTTATGTATAACCCTATATTAAAAATTCATTAATAATTAAAAATTGTTTTTAACTCTTTTAACTCTTCTTTAAATAAAATAATAAAAAGTTTCTTAATCTAATACAAGTGGACCTAAAGGGTAATATATTATTCCTAAGATTTTTTTGGTTGAATTACACTTATCCAATAGAATTAGGACATTTTTTAGGGTAATAATAATATCATCTTTACCCTTAATTACCCTATTTACTTTTAACCGTGGTAAAAAAAGTAAAACATTACTATTCACCAAATATTATTTTTATCTTATTGAACCACATTTTACTCCATGATATTAACCGTGTCTTTTGGATTTTCGAAATTCCACTCCCAGAAGCATTAAAATTAAGATTTATGTAAATTTTTAAATTCACCTAAGAGGTGGGTAAAAGACAGTAAAAAGTTCAATAAATTTTGTATATATTTAAAATTATTATAAAAAGACTAAATGAATTACATTGAAATAATATAGGTATTATTTATCAATTTTTACCTCAAATAAATTTAAATAAAATAAATATATAATTAAATAAAAAGTTGGTTTTTAAATAGTAACCCAGTGTTTTCAATATTCATCAAAAATTTAAATTTTTCAGAAAAATTCCAAAAATTCACCCTAGGCTAATTTGGATATTCCGAATCCAAAAATGAAGTCCATTTTTAATGATAATATTTATAAAATTTTAGAAAGTGGGTATTACTATAAATAATAGCTAGTTTATATAATATTTTAATAACATATCGTTCTTTAGTGAAACTCAGTATTGCGTACAACACAATCTATTGAGGAAGGTTTCTCTTGCATGTACTGCAAGCCAAGACAATGTTTTGTGTAGTGAATGGTTCCTTTGGTGATGAATATATCATAAAAACAAAATATTTTTCATAATATTTTGGGTGTTACATTCTACCCCCCTTAAAATGAATTTCTCCCATGAAATTTGTCACTTTGTAACAAACAGATGACGATTAATCTCCATAATAATATCCTCAAGTTCCCATGTAGATTCTTCTAATTGCTGGTTCCTCCAAAAAACATTCACCAAGATAGTGGTCTTGTTCCATAGGACTTTTTCACTACGATACAGAATCTCTATCGGTTGTCTTCATAAGAAAGAACTTGCCTCAGTGGTATAACTTCTAAGCTGAGTACATGTGAAGGATCAGGTATGTACTTTCCCATGATAGATATGTGGAACATATCATGAACTTGAAAGCGATTCGGTGGAAGCGCCAATCGGAAATATACCTTCCCAACACGATCCAATATTTCAAAAGGACCAATATACCTAGGGCTCATCTTTACCTTCTTTCCAAATCACATTACTCTCTGCGAGGGAAATATTCTTAAGAACACTTTATCACCCACTTCAAACACTAGGTCTTTTCTTCGGTTATCGTCATAACTTTTTTGTCGACCTTGAGCTGCTCTTATGTGTTGTTGAATAGATCTACCTTTTCTGCCATCACATAAACAAGATCAGGTCCTAATAGATTTCTTTCCCCAAAGTCATCCCAGCAAGTTAGAGTTCTGCATTTTTTTCCATAGAGTGATTCATAAGGTGCCATCTGAATGCTGGAGTGAAAGTTATTTTTATAAGAAAATTCCACCAAAGGTAGGTGTTCTTCCCAACCACCTTTGAAATACATAGAACAAGCTCTCAACATGCCTTCTAGAGCTTGAATTGTCCTCTTAGACTGAACATCTGTCTGAGGATGATAAGTAGTGCTGAAACTCAACTCTGTATCTAGAGTATGCTGAAGACATCACCAAAACAACAAGGTAAAACGCAGATCTTGATTAGGTATAATGGAATATGGTACTCCATGAAATCTCACCACTTCCTTTACATATATCCTAGAAATTTGATCAAGAGAAAAATCCTCTCTAATAGCAATGAAGTGTGCCGACATCATATGAGGATCAACTATAACCCAGATATCATTATTGCCTTTGGATGTTTTAGGAAATCCAGTGAAAAAGCCCATTGTCATTTTTTTCCCATTTCCATTTTGGTATGGGTAATGGTTATAACATCCCCTTAGACTTTGGTCTCTCACCTTTAACTTGTTTACAAACCAAGCATCGAGAGACATATTCCGCAACAAATATTTTCTTTCCATCCCACCAGAAGTACTCCTTCATGTCCCTTTACATCTTCATGCTTCCAGGGTGAATAGAGAATGAATAAATATGAGCTTCATCTAATATTTCCTTCTTTAATTATGGGTTTGGAGGAACACAAACCTGATTCTTGAACCTTATTATTTCATCACAATGATTTTGGAATTCTAGAACATTTCTCACCTTCTTTTGTAACTCTACATCTTCTTTCTGTGCCTCTTTAATCTTCACACGTATAGATGGTTGAACATTCATTTGAAAAAGATATGATTTTCCCCTTCCATTATAATTCCACGATCCATCCATTGTAAATTCATTAATATTGGATATTTTGTGATCTTCATCATGGATAAGCTAGTGTGGTCTTGTTGACTTAATGCGTCTTCCACCTTGTATGCTTTCCCAGGGTGGTAATGAATTGAGAAGTCGTAATCCATAATCAGCTCCAAAAATCTTCTTTGGTGTATATTCACATATTTTTGTGTGAAAATATACTTCAAACGTTTATGATCAGTATAAATATCACGCCTTTCACCATAAATATAATGCCTCAAAATCTTTAATGCAAAGATTACTGCAGAAAACTCCAAATCATGAGTTGGGTCATTTTTCTCATGTATTTTCTATTGTCGTTAGGTATAAGCTATCACCATATCTTTTTGCATCAGAACACACCCCAATACCTACTTGGATGCATCACTGTAGATCACAATCCTTTTACCACTACAAGGTAGTGTGAGCATAGGTGCACTGGATAATATTATTTTTAACTCCTTGAAATTCTCTTTACACTCCTCCGTCCAAACGAACTAAACTCCTTTTCGAGTCAACTTGGTGACTGGATTAGATAATCATGAAAAATATTTCACAAAACGTCGATAGTATCCAGCCAAACCAAGAAAACATCGGATCTTAGTTACTGTTTTTGGTCTTGACAATCTTTTGATAACATTTATTTTTGTTGGATCCATAGATATCCCCTCTTTTGAGATTATGTGACCCAAAAATGAAATTATTTAAGCCAAAATTCACACTTGGTAAATTTCATATAAATATTATCCTTTCTTGGGGTCTTTAATACAAATCTCCAGTGATCTTCATGTTATTACTTGCTCTTTCAATAGACAATAATATCATTTATGAAGACTACCACAAACAGATAAAGATAGTCTTTAAATACTCTATTCATTAGATCCATGAAAATAATAGGGGAATTAGTTAAACCAAATCGCATCACTATAAATTCATAATTTCCATACCTTGTACGAAAAGCTGTCATTGGTATATCCTCACTTTTGACCCTTAATTTATGATACCATGAACGAAGATCAATCTTGTAGACGTATTGAGCTCCACGTAGTTGGTCAAATAAGTCATCAATGCGTTGTAGTGGATATTTTTTCTTGATAGTGATCTTGTCAAGTTCTTGATAATCAATGCAGAGTCTCATTGATCCATCTTTCTTCTTAATGAACAGAACATGTTCTCCCCAAGGTGATGTACTAAGGTGTATAAATCCATTATCAATAATCTCTTGTAGTTTCTTCTTAAATCCCTGAAACTCAATTGGGGCCATTCTATAAGGTGTCTTTGAAATGGGGAAAACACCTGGTACGAGTTCTATTGAAAACTCATCTTCACTATTTGGTGGAAGACCTGGAAATTTCTCTGTAAAGTCATCATCCAACGCCCATAAAATGGGTGTATCCTTAATCTTGATATTCTCTCCAACCATTTGAGATAAATAAACTTCATTTATTGGAATCAATACCCATAATATTGAAGACATTTCCACTGAAAGGTTATATTTATCCTCGCAACGATAGATGATTGTTGATTGATCAATAATATGAAATGGGACTTCTCTTCTCTGGGCATCTATATGAGCTCCATATAATGAAATCCAATCTATGCCAAGTATCACATCAAATTCCACTATAGGAAGGATCATAATATTGGCAAGAATCACTTTCCCACAAACTTCAATCGGTGAATAATTGTAAACTTTTGACGTGACTGTTGTGCCATTAGGGGTGGTCACAACTAACTCAACATCTAATTGTTGAGGTAATACAATGATACCCTTAGAAAGTTCTTCATAAATAAAAGAGTGGGTGTATCCAGAATCAAATAAAACATTTTCTACTTAAGAGTGGATGGAATGTGTACCTTTCACCACTTCGTTATCGTACTCCACATCACCGATAGAAATTGCATGTAACATTCCTTTGTCTTTGGCATTAACAGTTTTTTGACATCGATCATCATCAAGAGCCCTTGGATTAGGGCATTGATTATCATAATGCCCCATTTCCTTTCACTTTTAACATTGATGTGTAGGAGGTTCATTCGGTGTAGCCTTTTCTTTTTTTTCATCACTAGATATGTTTTTCCCATCATTGCGACATTAAAAAGCTTGATGAACTTCTTTTCCACATTTGAAACATTTATATGTCCCTTTAAGACAATTACCTCCATATTTCTTTCCACACTTTGAGCATAAGGAAAGACTCATCTTTTTTTCAGTGTGGTCTTTAGATTTCCCTTTCAATTCCATTTTCCTCTTTTTATCAATCCCATATGACTAATGGGTTACTCAAATCTCCATCTCGGCCTTGAGAGAACATAGAACAATTTCCTTATAGCTATTAAAGTCCCTTATGGATAATTCCTTTCGAAGACTTTGTTTTAAGCCACAAAAAAATCGATCAATCTTACTCTCATGTTAGATAATAATTCTGAAAGCGTACCTTGTAAGTCTTGTAAAATTTCCTTCGTAGGTACCAACAGATTCATCATCCTTTTGATTTAGTTCAAGAAACTCCATCTCCATATTTTTTTGAAGAATACGAGGTATGTACTTATTGAAAAACACGTTCTTGAACTCATCCCATTCCATGGATTTAATTTCATCTTGGGGACTTTTATTCTTGATAATATTCCTCTATTGATCAGCTTCACGTACCCAACGATATAGTGCTAAGATGACTTTATCATGTTCAGAACATTGTAGAACTGAAAATATCTTTTCAGTGGTACTGATCCATTTTTCAGCCACTAATGGATCACTAGACCCACTGAATGAGGATGGACGCTACCTCATGAAGGATTCAATAGAATGTTTCCCCTTCCTTTACTCGTTTAGAAGTCCTGCATGATTCATAGCTTGAGAAAGATGTGTGAGCATGAATACATGATTTTTTATTCCGTATCCCATAATGTTTGGTTTCTCAGGGGGACAATCATTGCATTTCCCATCACATTCCTCATTAATACGGTTCCTTCGGGTTCTAGCCATTGACGAAGACCAAGAAGAATAGTGTGATCAACACTTATTATAACAGGAAAACAACATAATCAGTAATAAAATTTCACACTTTCGGTCTTATCATAGATTACTCATAGCAATTTTAAATACACTATGATTTTTTTCTATGCTTAGACATATCTTTAGGGTTCTTACTATGGCTTTCACATCCTAGTTTCGAAAGGTTTACTCTAACTTTCCTCTGATACCAACTATAATGACCCATACACTAAATAATTTTTTATGACTTCAAAATTTAAGCACAATTATTACAACATATAACAAAACCATGAAAAGACCGTATAGGTATAGCGTCTTTAGAAACTGGGAAACATAAACAACTGGTTCATAAATCATCTACACTGTCCCCATTTCATTTTATCATATCTAGAGTCCCTTTTGGCATATCTTACTTAATAACCTTCTTCCTAGCCTAGGAAAAAGAAAACATACAAAAGGGTGAGCTCAAATGCTCAATAAGGGTAAACCAAGAAAATATCAATCATATCATATTCATAAGAACATATCATTTTTAAAATCTTAACATGTAAAAGAGATCATAATATCATAACATTGGATAAATAATGGTAGTGAAATGCAATCCCAATAATCATAACATAAAACATGAAATTTTGTTTCATACACAAATAATCATATAGAATCATTTCTTAGTAGTCAAGACAAATTTCCAAGACTATCCAAGTGGACAAAGTCCATTTTTGAAACGGGTTCACTCCTCGTTTCAGTCAGGTATCACTGAACTCGATTAACCTGGCATTCTAGCCATGTCTATATCATGAGATATAAATCTTTACACAATGAATTGGAGGGAGATATAGGTCCCACCCATCTCATAATGATACAATTATTATTTGTTCCACAAGATCATAAATCACACATCATATCATTACCCATGTAATAAAAATGGGATTCTTAAACATCATGCCATCATAACATAATCCATATAAGATAAAAGGACATCATAAAAATAATTCCAACATAACATAGTCATATAAATGTAAAATTATGGATTGAAACAGATCCCTATATTATCTTAGATGGAAAATAATTTTTAAAAAACACTCAAACTCCATTCGTGAGGAAAATATCCTTTCTACTTCAAAAACATGTTTCCTTTCAAAACATGTCATACAATTTTAAACTAAAAGATGTTGATTAAAAATAAAATTGAAAACATGTAATAGAAGCTTCATGGAAATAATTATTTATGAAGTTATAAAAATCCATTCATGCAATATAAGTTAAGGAAAATATTTGTCTCCTACTTTGGCCAGAAAAGTCAAAAAGTACCTCGTACTGAAAATGAAAAATGATTCCTTTCAAATATTTTAATTAAAAAACACCAATGAGTAAAATTGGATTTAAAAAATTGTAGGAGGATAGAAATAATATTACATATTGAAGAACATGGATGTGGATGATAAATATTCCCCAGAAAATTCTAATGTATAAACATACTCGGATAAAAATGAGATTGTGAGATTTTCCCTTACCTTAGGTCTAATATGATTCGCACATATCCGAACCTCCTGTATAATGATTTAAATAATTTCATTTAATTATTACAGAATAATAATCATTGTTATGATATCATATATTGTCATATTCTTATCTTGTTATTATTGATATTTCATTGCTACTTGTTATTCGGGTGTTCATTGCTTTATGTTCTTATGCGTGTTTTGTCGAATAAATTCTTATTATTCTTTTTAGGATATAGATAAATCATTTAAATAATGGTATTAGTATAATATATATCATACTTATTCATTCAATTCATATATATAGTCATTATTCAATGAAGATCATGTCTAACGAGTCACATCACATTGTGGAGACGGTAGACCGTACATATGCATGAGCTATGATATCATTCCCATGTTTGTGAAATTGTATTGAAGTTAATGATAGAATATATAATAATTAGTATCATGTCCTAATAACCATATATAGTTATTCTTTACAACATTATACCCATCCTTATAAGGTGGTGTTGGAAATACATATTACACCACAACGTGGAGATGATATTCTGTACGAACGCCCGTGTGGTGATAATGTTTTTCGTCGGATGGATAGAAGGTGAAATAGGGTTGTTTAATATTTATAATAACATATCAGTATATGATCTATACTGATGTTATTACTTTACTATGAAACAACAAAAGAAGAAGAAGTATAAGACGAAATGAATTTGAAATAATTGGTAAAGGATATTACCTCTTCTTTGACGCAGCTCTTCTAAACATCCTATAAGGGAACTAAAGTTGGTCTTTGAAGGATTCCAGAACCTTTATAATGTTTCTAGGGATGTTGAGAAAGAAAATGATCAGGGGTTGTCTGAGATTGAAAGCTCTAAATTGTGTAATGAGGAGAGGAGGAGGTACCCTTTTATAACGGAGGAGAGGGGAACCTTAGGAAAAACATAAAATATTATTTTATCATAATGTCATATTCGGTTTTTAATAGCTCAAAATTTATTTATTTAGAATCTAAGGTAGGTATGGGTCAAAATCCTTTCAAAAAATAGGTTTTATACAAGTTTAGGATACTATTTTAACCTTATCATTTAGATTTAAGTTAAATAATTTAACTATTACCGTGTCTTCTAGATTTCTTACCCTATATGGTTAATTAAATTTCTATAACAAGTCAAAAAAACCCCAAGTGGTTCATTATTAATATATAAATAACATTATCTAAGTAATTTGGCCGAACTTTAGATTTTTAGGAATAAAATAACAATTAATAATATAATATTTGTTTTAGAAACTATTTTATGTCAATTTTTACACTATTTGGTAATTGCTTTTTTTGAAAATCATAACATCATGATTAGTTAGAAAAAATGTAATTAAATCAATACTAACATGTCATATTAACATAAAAATTAGTCTAATTTATATAAAGTCTCAAAAGACATTTATTTTGGTATTTATAACATCAATTAAGTTAACATTTCATTAATAATGTAATTACTACATCATCATTGGGTCATAAATAAATTAAATTATTTAATGTCTAAAAATTATAAATAAAATACCATTATGTAGGAAATATTTTTAGCTTTATAATGAATATTTATAGTCGAATTTATCTTATGTATAACCCTATATTAAAAATGTTTTAGTTATTAAACATTGATTTTAACTCTTTTAACGCTTCTTCAAATAAAATAAAAATAAATGCTCTAATATAATACAAGTGGACCTAAAGGGTAATATTTTATTCCTAAGGTTGTTTTTGGTCTAATTACACATATCCAATAGAATTAGGATATGACAACCCTTCTTTTTATTACAACATAAACATGATTTATTAAATAAAACTTCACTTGATACAACAAAGAAGATTGAGAGGTTTAGTGTCTTTGGGGCTTAGGATCATTACATAAAAACTTTAAACATGAAATACAACATCTTTATTGAAAACTTCCTTTACAATACAGCTAAATTCCCTCGTACTTAGCATTACATGGGATCACCTGAGGACATGCCTAATAAAAGGGTGAGCTATAAAGCCCAGTAAGGGAGTACATATGGAATAACATGAGGAGTACAATACATGTTAGACAATACGAATATCAATAGAGAATAAAAGAAACATGAACATAAATCCATGATAAATCATGATAATGATAACATGGAAATGTGGCAACAACACTTAACATGGAATTAGCATGAGCCAAGGCTCATTGCACATAAAGCATGAGTAAACCCTCATTGCACATGAAGCATGATTAAACCCTCGTTGCACTTGAATTATCATGAGTCAACACTCATTGCACATGACTTGTCATGATACTATACTTTACCCAATGCATTGGAGCACTATAAGGGATCACCCTTCTTAAACATTTCATTTCATGCATAAGTGTGCCACATGGATCATAAAACATGGATTCATAAAACATAATCATTTTTTCCATGATAAAGGAATATGTAATTAATACATGAAACTTTATAATAAATAAGTAAATGTGCATAATTTTGAATACCATTGATGGAGAAATTGGCATGGTATTCACTACACAATGACATTTTCTTAGAAAATCGGTGTGATTTCGGCAGCGTAACGGCATGACATAAGAATTCATAAAAATGGTTTATGAGAGATTAAGGGGTTACTCATCATATTTACATGTAATGGAAAGTAAGGAGGTCATATAGATACATGTCCCAACAATTGTAATGGAATTTAGATTCATAATACAAAATAATTGCTTGAATGTAAAAAAAAGAGAGAGAAGTTCCTTTCAGAATTTCAGCATAGTAATGGGTGTACATGGGAGGCATTTAATGAGAGAGAAAGGGGTCTCACATCACTCAAAAAATAATAGGGCAGTATGGGGGAGGTGCAAAACCATACCCCAACAATAATAATTGAAACTAAAAGGCAAAAGAACTTAAAGAAAATTGGACAAAAATGAAAAAGGAAGAAAAAACCCTTACTTGGAAGTGTGCTTCCAAAGGCTAGAGAGAGGCTTGTGAGAGGCTTATTGGGAGCTTGGGGCACCTTAGGAGGATTCTAGAGAGATTATGGCAGAGGTTGGACGAACTCCAAGGGATTTTAGTGAGGAGGAAGTTGGAGCTTGGGTGGTTTTATATAGGAAAGGTGAGGGAATTCTTTATTATTTATGTTTGGGTCCACTTACATTAAATTAATCAAAACCACAAACCAGCCCATGGTTTTTGCCCATGGTTTCGGGAAAAGGGAAGAGGAAAAAAATATTTTATAAGGCCCAAGGCCAAACTTCTTAAAATAATAAGGTTGCTTATGTGGAGGTGAGTCACACTCCCGTGGAAATTAATTTAAAAAGGCAAAGTGTTGAATATGTATTGAGGGGTCCGTTAATGCTTTGAAAAGTAATTAAAACTAACCCAAAATCACATTATTTTAATGATAAAACATATATTTGCCGAACATAAGGATTATTGTATTTTATTACATCACCATTAGGTCATTATGATGTCATAAAACACATTATATATTTAAACGATATTTAATTTTTACCCAAAAATTTGACTGTCTCAGAAAATTATGAAAAATTCACCATTGGATAATTTTGATTCCCTGATTCCAGAAATTACATTTATTTTATAAAAAAAATATATAAATATGTTAATTTTCACTTTTAAAATAAAAACCAACATTTATCGAAAATTCACGTGTTTTGACAGAAATGGCTTTCAAACCTTAATATAAAATTGTAATTTCATTCATAAAATTATAAGATCATTTAGATTTAATAAAAATTAATATAATATTAATATTAATATTTTATTAAAATATTATTTAATTCAAAAATCCTTTAATTTAATGAAATACATTTCTTAATTAAATAATAACTAAAAACACCATTTGTACTTTAAAAACTATTTACAATGTATCAAAAATGACTATAAATTATATTCATTATTATATAGAAAAATAATGTACATGAACATCGTACTACTTATTTGTTACATAACCCCTTAAAACATCCACATAAGACCTAAGGGTAAGGTGTGCGATGGTGACAGACTCTTGGGGTGGCTCGAATAACATCGTCTGAGTGGTAATCTCTATCAACTTCCACTTCTCCCATAGACGGTCCTGTTTGAGCTTGACATGGTGAAGCTCAGCTTGGGATTGGTCAAGGGAGAAGCCCAAGGATGACACCTCTTTTCCGAGCTCCGAAAAATGGGCTTCGTATGGGGCAATTCTATTGGATGAGGCCATCGCTTCCTTTGTCTGAGTAAAATTGAGTTCATTAAAGACTTATATTTATACTAATCATGTGATCACTATTCAATGGCTATATTAATAACGGTCACAATCCTTAACAAAAAACCAAAGATTTTGACATCTTATAAAAAAAATTTATAAAGAGACATTTAACTGGATCAAGAGGGATTTTCCATTAATGAAACATTGGGTCATTACAATATTCCCCCCTTAAGAAATTTCACCCTCGAAATTTTCCTTTTCCCACACTAAAACAAATAGGGGTAACTCAGCTTCATTATATCCTCCGACTCCCAAGTCGATTCATCAAACTTGTGGTTTCTCCAGAACACCTTGACGAGGGGCATAGTCTTATTTCGTAGAACTTTTTCTCTACGATCAGAGATCTTCACTGGTTGCTCCTCATAAGAAATATCATCTTCCAATTGTACCACCTCGGAAGAGAGTACATGTTAAGGGTCTGGTATGTACTTCTTTAAGAGGGGTACATGAAAGACATCATTCACCCTGGCCATGGTAGGTGGAAGTGCTAGTCGATAGGCCACAACCCCAACACAATCAAAAATATCGAAGGGGCCGATGTACCTTGGAATTAACTTACCTTTCTTTCCAAACCTCATGACCTTCTTCCACAGAGATATGCGTAGAAACACCATGTCTCCAACATTAAACTCAAGGTCTTGTCGACAATAATCTGTATAAGTCATCTGTCGACTCTGGGCTGCATTGATATGCTGCTGAATGGTTTTCACCTTCTCCACCATTTCCTCGACCATTTCTTGTCCAAGCATCTTACATTCACTGACCTCATTCCAACATGCCGGTGTTCTGCACCTTTTCCCATAAAGGGCTTCATAGGGTACCATTTTGATGCTTGAGTGGAAACTGTTATTATAAGAGAACTCAACCAGAAAAAGATGTTGATCCCATCATTTTTTAAAGTCCATTGAGCACGCTCTCAACATATCCTCAAGTGTTTGGATAGTCCGCTCGGATTGGCCATCAGTTTGAGGATGATAGGCCTTACTGAAGTTCAGTTCAGTATTTAGAGCATGTTGAAAACTCTTCCAAAAATTAGAGATGAATCTTGGATCTCGGTCAGACACAATAGATAGTTGTACTCCATGCAACCTTACCACTTCCATAATATATATCTGTGCCAGTTGATCAAATGGGGAATCCTCCCGAATAGCAATGAAGTGTGCAGTCTTTGTAAGACGATCCACAACAACCCAGATTGCATTGTTTCCTTTGGATGTCCTTGGACATCCAGTGACAAAGTCCATGGTGGTGTTTTCCAATTTCTATTCTGGTATGGGAATGGTTGCATCATCCCCTTAGACTTCCGCCTCTCTACCTTCACTTGCTGACACACTAGGAACTTTGATGTATATTCGGCAATCTCCTTCTTCATATTATCCCACCAAAAGTTTTCTCGGAGATCTCGATACATCTTTGTGATCCCTGGGTGAATAGAGAAATTTGAACTATGTGCATCATCCAAAAGTTCCTTCTACAGCTCCAGACTTGACGGAACACATAGTCTTTTCCCAAACTACACAATTCCTTCTTCATTAACATTAAACTCTGAGGATTTCCCCTTTTTGATAGCTTCCACTTTTTCTTGAATTCCCACATCATCCTTTTGAGCATCCTTTAACCTTTCCAAAATAGATGGTTGAGAAATAATTTGGGAAAGGATTTATGATGTTCCCTTCATTATGATTCCCACGTCCATCTTCATCAAGTCTAAGAAGATTGGATCCTTCTCAATTCTCATCATTTATAGAATCACTGGATCCTTTCTACTTAGGGCATCTTCCACCTTATTCTCTTTCCCAGGGTGGTAATGTATTGAATAGTCATAATCGCTGATGAACTCTATCCATCTTCTATGGCGCATATTAATCTCTTTCTGTGTGAATATATATTTAAGACTCTTGTGGTCAGTATATATATCACATTTCTATCCATAGAGATAATGCCACCATATTTTCAAGGAAAAGATCACCGCCGCCAAATCCAGATCATGCGTTGGATAGTTTCACTCATGGATTTTCAACTGCCTTGAGGCATAGGATATTACCTTATCATTCTGCATCAGCACACATCCTAATCCCTTCTTTGAGGCATCACTGAATACCACAAAACGTTCCCCACTTGTGGGTAAAGTGAGCACGAGCGTAGTGATAAGCCTCCTTTTCAACTCCTTGACGCTTTCTTCACATTCATCACTCCAACCAAACTTTACTCCCTTTCGAGTTATCTCGGTAAGAGGGTTGGAATATCGTGAGAAATTCCTCACAAATTGTTGATAATATCTAGCTAACCCCAAGAAACTACAGATATCTGTTACCAATGTTGGCATCGGCCATCCCTCAACCCGAAATCACACTTGTTGTAATTTTCATAGAGATTCTCCTTGTGCAAAGTCTCTAGTACATTTTTTAAATGCTCCTCATGATCCTCCTTGGTTTTGGAGTATATTATAATATCATCTATAAAGACTACCACAAATTTGTCAAGGTAATCTCTAAAGACTCTATTCATCAAGCCCATGAATATTGATGGAGCATTGGTGAGTCCAAAAGACATTACTATGAATTCATAGTGCTCGTATCTTGTACGAAAAGCAGTCTTGGGGACATCTTCCTTCTTCACCCATAATTGATAATATCCCAACCGGAAGTCCACCTTGGAGAATTATTGTGCTCCATGCATCTGATCAAACAAGTCATCGATTCTTGGGAGAGGATACTTTTTCTTTATCGTGACTTTTTTAAGTTAACGATAATCGATGCAAAGTCACATTGATCTATCCTTCTTCTTGACAAAGAGGACTGGTGCACCCCATGGTGAAGCACTTGGGTGTATAAACCCTTTATACAGATTCTCCTGTAGTTGTTTCTTTAGCTCTTCAAACTCTACAACAGCCATTCAATATGGAGCCTTGGATATTGGTAGCGCCCTAGATATAAGTTCAATTGAGAACTCAACATCTCTTCTTGGAGGAAGACCGGACAGTTCCTCGGGAAACACTTCAGCGAATTCCCTCACAATAGGAATTTCGTCAAGGATGGTTTATTTTTTGGACTCAATTATCTGAGCTAGATCTGCGTGCTCATAGTGCAGTAATATCCATGCTTGAGATGATGGAGCTAAAGAAGATTCATCTTCCTCCTTACACTTGTAAAGAATCAGGGGTCGATTCTCCATATATAATGTGATTTCCCTCTCCCGACAATTTATATTGGATATATATAAGGAAAGCCAATCCATGCCAAGAATTGCATCAAATTCAACTAGAGGGAGTATGACGAGGTTTGCTGGGAAATTCCATCCACAGATTATTACAGGGGAGGGCTTATACTCATGGGATGCAATGATTTCCCCATTTTTCGTACTCACCTAAATATTTACTTCCATGATTTGTGGTGGTGCTGGGATTGTTCTACTAAAATTTAGAGATATAAAAGAATGCGTAGAAACTGAATCAAAAAGTATGTTCGCTATTCTTTAATGAATAACTAGCGTACCTTTCACCACATCATTTTCGGGGTTCACTTCGGCAGAAGATATGGAAAAAGATCTTCCTTTCTATATTGGAGCTTGTTGGTTACCTCCGATAACCCTTGGATTAGGGCACAGATTTGTAAAATGACTCAGTTCTTTGAATTTGTAGTATTAAACAATGTGTTGATGTTGGAACGGAGCGTTCCTATCCTCTGTCACAGTTGCGGGTACTTTTTTCCGACACTTAACAGCTAGGTGCCCTTCTCTTCCACACCTGAAGCATTTTCTCGTCCCCTTAAGGCAATTTCCAGGGTGCTTATTTCCGCACTTTTGGAAAGTGGGGTGATGGAACATATTAGCACCTTTGAATTTATCCATCGGTCCACCAGCATTGAATTCCACCTTACGCTTCTTATCCCTATGATAACCATATGATTTTCCGATCTCTATTTCGACTTTTAGGGCGCATCGGACAATTTCCTCATAGCTGTCGAAGTCACAGATCGCTAATGCTTTTCGAAAGCTAGGCTTCAGCCCACCAAAGAAGCGGTCAAACTTGCATTCGGGGGTAATGAACAATCCGGAAGCGTATCGTGCAAGCCTTGTGATGTTTTCCTCGTACGCTCCAATGGATTCCTCATCTTTTTGCCTGAGGGAAATAATTCCCTTTCCATCTTAAGCCGGAGGGTGCGCGGAAAATAATTATCTAAAAACATCTTCCAAAATTCCTTCCATTCCAAAGCGTCAATCTCCTCCTCAGGCTACGTATTTTTGATCAACGTCCACCATTGATCAGCTTCACCCTCCATACGATAAGCAGCCAGAAGAACCTTCACTTCTTCAGAACATTGGATGATGGAGAAGATCCTTTCAATGGAGTTGATCCATTGTTCAGCGATCGTGGGATGAGATGATCCACTAAAAGTAAGAGTCCTTTGTCTCATGAAGCTCTTGATAGAAAATTTTTCCTTCTTAGTGGGGGTTTAACGTTCCTCTTGACCCATGTTTCTATTCAAAACTTGAGTTAGCTAAGAGAGAAGCGTGACAAAGTTCGTGATTCCCGCTCCTATTGGATTTGGCATCTCATTAGTACTATCATCACACTGATCTTGACAACGGTTGTTAGCCCGAGTCCTCCTATTACCGGCAATTTGCTAGACTAAAATGAAATTTAGGGGTAACACATAAAGGGTAATCCAAATAAAAAAGTTGATTACTCAAAAATAAACATTTATTTCCTTAACTCATGAGTATATAGGCTTCAATATAGGCTTTTCATGATCTACTTTCTAAAATATATTCTTAGGGGAATTTTTCCCTAAATAAGGGTTCATAATGATATTGTGAATTTATCAAAACATATCTCTCAGGAGTGTCGTAACCAAGAGTGCAGCAAGGCCCATTGTCGTGCACCAGTTCCCGTTCGAGTCTAGCTCAAAACGGTGTTTTCGGGTTTTACCCCTAGGATACATATGTGCCAGAGCCACCACTAGCTGCTCATATCCAGACAGGGATATATTTGTTTGATAAACCAATTACATAGTATTTAAAAAAACTTAGGGATGTTTTTATTATACTTAGTCTTGTATATAAAGCTTTACTAGGGTTTTTTAATCCCAAAAATAACTAAACCTATCCTCTGATACCAACTATGAAAACCCTGCTTTTTATTACAACTTAAACAAGATTTAATACATAAAACATCACTTGATACAACAAAGAAGATAGAGGGGTTTAGTGTCTTTGGGGATTAGCATCATTACATAAAAACATGAAATATTAAATACAACACCATTATTGAAAATTTTCTTTACAAGACCACTACATTCCCTCATACTTAGCATTGAATAGGATAACCTGGGGACATGCATAAGAAAAGGGTGGGCTATAAATCCCAGTAAGGGAGTAAATATGGAATAACATGAGGAGTAAAATACATGTTAGACAATAGGAATATCAATATAGCATAAAAGAAACATGAACATAAAGGCATGATAAAGCATGATGATCATAACATGGAAATGTGGCAACAACACTTAACATGGAATTAGCATGAGGCAAGGCTCATTGCACATAAAGCATGAGTAAACCCTCATTGAACATGAAGCATGAGTAAACAATCATTTCACATGAATTATCATTATTCAACACTCATTTCACATGATTTATCATGATTCTATACTTTACCCAATGCATTGGAGCTCTATAAGGGTGCACCCTTCTTAAACATTTCATTTCATGCATAAGTGTGCCACATGGATCATAAAACATGGATTCATAAAACATAATCATTTATTACATGATAACGGAATGTGGAATTCAGACATGAAACTTTATAATAAATAAGTAAATTATCATAAAGGTCAATACCCTTGATAGAGAAATGGGCATGGTATTCACTACACAATGACATTGGCATAGAAAATCGGTGCTATTTCGGCAGCGTAACGGCGTGACATATGAATTCATAAAAAAGGTTAATGAGAGAGAAAGGGGTTCCTCATCATATTTACATGTATTGGACAGTAAATAGGTCATATAGATACATGTCCCAAAAATTTTAATGAAATTTATATTCACGATACAAAATCATTGCTTGAATGTAATAAAAAGAGAGAGAAGTTCCTTTCGGAATTTCGGCATAGTAATGGGTGTACATGGGAGGCATTTAATGAGAGAGAAAGGGGTATCAAATCACTATAACAATAATAGGGCAGTATAGGGGAGGTGAGAAACCATACCCAAACATTAATAATTGAAATTAAAAGGCAAAACAACTTAAAAAAATTAGACAAAAATGAAAAAAGAAGAAAAAACCCTTACTTGGAAGTGTGCTTCCAAAGGCTAGAGAGAGGCTTGTGAGAGGCTTATTGGGATCTTGGGGAACTTTGGAGGATTCTTGAGATAGTGGGGTAGAGGTTGGACGAACTCCAAGGTATTTTAGTGAGGAGGAAGTGGGATCTTGGGTGGGTTTATATAGGAAAGGTGAGGGAATTCTTTATTATTTAGGTTTGGGTCCCCTTACATTAAATTAATCCAAACCACAAACCATCCCTTGGTTTTTGCCCATGGTTTTTGGAAAAGGGAAGAGGAAAAAAATATTTTATAAGGCCCATATCCGAACTTCTTAAAATAATAAGGTTTCTTATGTGGAGGTGAGTCACACGCCCATGGAAATTAATTTAAAAGTGAAAAGTGTTGAATATGTCTTGAGGGGTCCATTAATGCTTTGAAAAGTAAGTCAAACAAACCCAAAATCACATTATTTTAATGATAAATCATATATTTTCCTAACATAAGGATTATGGTATTTTATTACATCGTCATTTGGTCATTATGATGTCATAAAACACATTATATATTTAAACGATATTTAATTTTTACCCAAAAATTTGATTGTCTCAGAAAATTATAAAAAATTCACCATTGGATAATTTCAACGTCCTTATTCCAGAAATGAAATTTATTTTATCTAAAAAAATTTCTAAATATATTATTTTTCACTTTTAAAATAAAAACCAATTTTTATCGAAAATTCATGAGTTTTGACAAAAATTGCTTTCAAACCTTAATATAAAATTTTAATTGCATTCATAAAATTATAAGATCATTAAAATTTAATAAAAATTAATATAATAATATTATTATTATTTTATTAAAATATTATTTAATTTAAAAATACCTTAATTTAATAAAATAGATTTCTTAATTAAATAATAACTACAAAAACCATTTGTACTTTAAAAACTATTTACAATGTATCAAAAATGACTAGAAATTATATTCATTATTATATACAAAAATAATGTACATGAACACAGTACTACTTATTTGTTACATAACCCCTTAAAAAATCCGCATAAGACCTAAGGGTATGTTGTGCGATGGTGAAAGACTCTTGGGGTGGCTCGGATAACATCGCTCGAGTGGTAATCTCTATCAACTTCCAATTTTCCAGTAGACGGTCCCGTTGGAGCTTGACATGGTGAAGCTCAGCTTGGGCTTGGTCAAGGGTGAAGCCCAAGGATGCCACCACTTTTATGAGCTCCGACAACTGGGCTTCATATGGGGAAATTCTACTGGATGAGGCCATCGCTTCTTTTGTTTGAGTAAAATTGGGTTTGTTAAAACCTTATATTTATACAAATCATGTGATCACTGTTCAACGGCTATATTAACAACGGTCGCAATTCTTAACATAAAACCAATGAAGTTGACATCTTATAAAAACATTTTTTATAAAGAGACATTTAACTAGATCAAGAGGGATTTTCCATTAATGAAACTTTGGGTCATTACATAGGACATGTGTTAGGGCAATAATAATATCTTTTTTACCCTTAATTATGCTATTTAGTTTTAACCGTGGTAAAAAAAGTAAAACGTTACTATTCACCAAAAATTATTTTTATCTTATTGAACCACATTTTACTCCTTGATATTAACAGTGTCTCTTGTATTTTCGAAATTACACTCACAGAAGTGGTAAAATTATGTTTTCTGTAAATTTTCAAATTCTCCTATGTGGTGCGTAAAAGACGGTGAAAAGTTCAATAAAATTTTAATATATTTAAATGTACAATAAACTGAATCAAATAAATTAAATTGAACATGTGTAGGTATTATGTATCAATTTTGACCTAAAATAAATTTATATGAAATAAATAGTTATTTAAATTAAATGTCAATTTTTAAATAGTAACATAGTGTTTTCACTATTCATCAAAAATTGAATGTTTTCAGAAAAATACAAAAAATTCACCCTAGGCTAATATCAATATTCCAAATCCAAAAATGAAGTTTAATTTTAAAGCTAAAATTTATAAATTTTCAAAAAGTGGGTATAACTATTCATATCAGCTAGTTTATACAATATTTTAATAATATATCATTATTTAGTGAAACTTAGTATTTCGTACAACGCAAAATATCGAGGATGGTTTCTCCTGCGTGTAACACAAGAGAAGAAAGTGTTGTGTGTAGTGAAAGATTTCTTTTGTGATTCATATAACATAAAAACAATGTATTTCTCAAAAAATCATGGGTGTTACAACATATCAGCTCATTAGGGAAAGACACACCATTCCTCGGGGAGAGGGGGTGGGGGTGTCCCACATCCACACTTGTTCAAGTACGGGGGAGTCAAATAAACACCCACAGCTAGTTTATGCCTCTCAAAAGCTTCCTTGGGTAAGGCCTTGCTCAGAATGACTGCAACTTGTAGCTCTTTAGGCACATACTCCAACTTCACGAATCCTTGCTCAACCTTCTCCTTGATAAATTGATACTTTATTTAAATTTTCTTTGTCCTTGAGTGATGGAAAAGGTTATTTCTAAGATATATAGAATGTGATTTATCATACTGGATTTAGGTTGGAGGCTACACTTCAACTCCCATGTCATCATGCTGCTACTTAATCCACAATAATTGTGTGCATGCTTGAGTGGAGGGAATATACTCAGTTTCTGTAATTATCAATGAAAATAAATATTGATTCTTTCTTAGAAAAAGAATAAAAAATCCACCAAGATAAAAAGAACCTCCTCAAGTTTATTTCCTACCATCCACTGAACCCGCCCAATCTGCATCTGTATATCCCAACAGAACTTGCTGATATTTGTTATTATACATCAAGCCTAAATCTGCAGTTCCTTTGATAGACAGAAGTACTTTTTTAACAGAAATCATGTGGATTTACTTGGGATTTATATGATAAATCAATGCTTGGCATGTGGAAAAAACAATATATAGTCTCTTCATGGTCAGGTACAGCAGACAACCGATAATCTGCCTGTATTCTGTGATATTAATAGCCTTTCCATTATCATCTTTTGATAATTTCATCTGGGTAGAAACCAGAGTCTTCATCTCCTAGGAATTTTACATTAAAAATCTTCTTAGAACCTCCTTGGCATATTTTTATTGAGAAATTAATGTTTCATTCCTTCCTTATGTAACATGTAAACCAAGAAAAATGTTATTTGTCCAAACATTGGCATTTCAGACTCCCTTTTCATGAATTTGTAATATTGTCTCCAATGAGCTTCATCTGATTCATCAAAGAATATGTCATCAACATAAACTAGTACCATTATCCTTTGATTATTATTGTTGTTGAAATAGAGATTGTAATTAACTACACCACACTGAAAACCAAAATTTTTTAAATACTAATCAATCATTGAGTACCATGTTCTTGGTGCTTGTTTCAGTCTATCTAATGCCTTCATCAGCCGGAGAACCTTGTTCACTTCCTCATGAATGAGAAAACCATCTGGATGTTCGATATACACCTCTTCCTTCAGTACTCCATTCTAGAATGTAGATTAATCATCCATTTGGAACACATTGAACATTTTTTGCACTGCAATAGCTAGGAATAATCTGATTTTCTCAAGCCTTTCAACTGGTAAAAATGTCTCATCAACATATATTCCTTCTATCTGGGAGTATCTTTTTCACACTATTTATGCTTTTTTTGAATCATTATTCCATATTCATTCATCTTGTTGCTATAGAACCATTTAGTCCTGATGAAATTATTATCTATTTCTCTTGAAACAATCCCTACCATATTATTCTTCTCAATATGATATAGATCCTAATTCATATCCTGAAGACAATTTTCATCTTTCATTGAATCAGTAAACAATTTGGGCTCTACCTAAGATCGGAAAGTCATATCTCGTAGAGATTGCATTCTTCCTCTCTGAACTGGAGCTAACTGATAACCAATGATATACATCCTGTCAATTTCAGCTCGACTTATTGCCTTTTGTGTACATACAGAATTTACTTATTCATTCTCATTATATGTATCTTCTTCTAAATATACATCAGCCACTTTTTCTCCTCTTGTGTTACTTTCCACTTCACCACATTCATCGAAAAATTGTTCAATGTGTTGTTTAGGGTTCTCTTCATTCTCCAATACAGTGACATCATTTCTCTCAACTACTTGTCCCAGCCTTTTGTAAAATAATCTGTATGATTTTATTTTTCTTGAGTAGTCCTGGAATTTCCCCTCATATCTACATGACTCAAATTTTATATGTTTTTCCTTGTTGAGATTGAATCACATAATCCCAATAATTTGAATGTACTTTACTGTTGGCTTCTTTCCATATGAAATATCATATGGAGTCTTTCTTTCCTTCAGACACACTAGAACTCTGTTAGAAATGTAGAACTATGTCAACACTACTTCCTTCCAGAACATCTATGATAATTATTTCTCTATAAGCATAATTTTTTCCATGTTGTTGATGATCTGATGTCTCTTTTAACCAATTCATTCTCATGGAGAGTTCTAAATAAGGAAACTTGATGCCTTACCCCGTATTTCTCGAGATATTCTTCAACCTGGCTGTTTAGGAATTATGTACCATTGTTAGTACGAAACATCAGAAATATAAATCCAAGAATCCCTTCACACTCTCTATAGTACTGGATTAAGTATCTGAACACATAAAACTTATGTCTAATGGCAAATAACCATTCCATTCTACTATAGTCATCAATGAAAAGAATGTGGTACCTCTTTTTGTCAATTGTTCTTGGTGTGATAGGCCTGAAAACATCAGCATGAACCAATTAGAGAATACTCATTGAATTATTTTAATTTTCTTTATATGTATTTCTAATGAGATTCCCTTGTTTCCATACATCACACATGTGGGTATGATCACTTGATAGCTTAGGGAGGTCTCCAGATGCATCACACTTTACCTTTGCAAAACACACAGCTTTGTAGAGATCGCTACCTCATGGAGAACACTACTTCGTGGAGCCCTTTCCTTCAAAAAGAGAAAGTCTTCACAATGATTAGGATATCACAGAGCTCAACCCATTACAAAGTGACATCCTTCACGAATCTCACTGAGAATACATGAAACACCCCACTTTCACAGAGCTATATTAATTACAACCAAGTTGTTGTCTTTCCTGAAGCACACTTCCCCTACGAACATCCTTCACGAATCAAGAGAAAAATAAAATTTCATGGAAAACTCTATACTTCTCTTAAGGGTGTCATGATCTATTTATAGGTGATTCCATGGACCCTCAAACCTTCCACACATAATCAGTACCATGTCATATGAAATCGCAAAGCTCTAAAATTTCTTCTAAAATCCTATCTATATCATGAAGCACCATGTAAATTTTGGGATCACAGAGCTTGTCGTAATCATGAAGGGTTCTATCAATTCCTTTGCACATTCATCACAAAGCACCAGACATAATGCTCTTTTCTACTATAATTCTCTTCAATGTTTCTATTCATGAAGCTCATTGTAATCATGAAAAACACCTTCATCTTTCTTAACGTATTCACAAACTCCACATCAAGAATCCCATATTAGCGAAACTCATGACTTTTCCATATTTTGATGGGATCTTCAAAGAAATCAACATTTCACGATACTCACCAAATCCCAAATTTTGGACCCCAAAAATTTTGCAAATACTTGAAAATGGATCCACCTTGTATCTAATCATTTGTTCCACCTCCAGATATTTTATTCCTTTTTCATGGTTCTTTATCAACATGTATTGTCAAAAAAATCTCTGGAACTCAATAATTCACCATGGAAACCTACATTTTCAACATACACAACCAACCCAAAAATGTTGCAATGTTACCATGACTTATTTTTTCCCAAAAGTTTCATTAAAATTCATAACATCATGATTTTTTGTTTATATTTTCTTATGGTTATTTCATTAAATTGAGAACAACATTCAAGATATTTGACCCCAAATTTGACACTGAATCTCTAATTTTTAATGATTACTAATCTTTAGGTTATATTATTTGATACTCGATGGTTAGTTATTTATGTACTAATAATGTTATCTTTTCATTTATTGTGGGTTTGTTTCTTGTTTTGTCTTTTTGTGTATTAAAAATCTATATTAAAATAATATACATTACTTGTTATCATTCAATGGGTGGAAGTAGAATTATATCCACCCAGTCAATTAAGTAATTTATTATATATCATGAGATAATTATGCATGGTAAATGTATCATAATCCACATCAGTATTTTTACCCATGGGCCAGGTACAACAAGACCCATCTATATTATTATGTTTTGGAGAAGATTTTTTACCCTATCAACTCCATTATTATGTATTTGTATTGGTACTTGACATAGGATTACAATTACATTGATTTTTTATGGAATTTTTTTAATTCTTTTTTACCAATATTATATGATATTTTAGCATTGATTTCATTCTTTTGTGTCATGGTTTTTTAACCATACATTATTTTTTTGTTCTATTATTGTTGTTGATCATGATATCTCACCCAATAATTACATTGTTTTTATCCTTTTTTGGATGTTCTCCTCACCCATTATTTTTTTCATGACCCTATGTTATCTTATGAAGTGACAGGTGTATGGTATTTCCAGGAGAAATTCATAAATATTAAATTTTTTATTATTTAGCTTTGTTATAAATGTTAATTGGAACACCTAATATCCCTAAGAAGCTACCCATCTAGGTTTTTTGGAATTTTTATTATGGTATTTATGATTAAAATATTGTTTGAATATGTTTCAAGGATTCAAGTCATTATAGATATCAAATCAGTTATCTTGAAAATAATTAGATAATCCTCCCCTATCATTAAACCATACATAGTGTACAATATCATTATATAAGATAAGATAAGAGACATAGAAGTATAATAGTGTTTTACAATGCATCAAAACATTATTCACAACCAATATTTCCTTGATATGGATTTCAAAACTTGGGATACTAAAAAGAGGTTATCTCATTAGTAAATAATTTTTCATTCTCGATTCAATACTAATGTGATCTTTAGAGATCCATAATGAGAAAATAATAACATAATGTATAATTTTTCTATAAACCATTTATCATAAAACCCATTCAATGTTATTTGATTGTTTTTAAATATCAAGAATACCATATTAGGATCACAAATGGATCATCAAAATGAATAATTGGGTATAATACAACCAAATGATCATAATGGTGACGAAAAATCAACTTAGTTGAGTCACTATTAAATTTATTATCCAATTATTTAGTTTTCTAAATAATACCAATACATTATATTTTTTGACCTAAATATCATCAAAATCACTCTGTATTTTAAAAATCCTATAAAATGACTGTTAATTTATCTAAAATGTACACTAATGAGAATATATTAATTTTTCACAATCAATTATAAAATCATTTTTGGTATATTATTGAATGATTACATGGAGTGATAAAAATAGTTCCACATGGATAAAATAATGGTATGGTTTATCAAATAACCAATTTTGGAATCCCATAATTTGTAGGGAAATATATATCATTGTCTAATGGATTTTTTTTCAAATTTTATATATTCAACATGTATCTATTACAACTCAGCACACTCAGACTTAATGGATATTTACCCCCACACCAAACTGCCTAAAAAGCATTCTCTGGTTTTTTTTCGCTACTAGATAATAGCCACTCCAATTAAACTTAGTAAATAACTAACTCACACACAATACAACAAAATAATTTGGGGGTTTCAATGGTCCTCCTACACTAATATAATGAAATATGGTCTTCTCCCTCAAATAATCAATTTTCGATAAACATGGTTGATGTTATCACAATGGAAACTATCTATTTAATTTAACCATAATTTTCATTTCCCATTCATAACCAAAATTGTTTCCAACACAATATTTGATCCTTTGTAACCAAGTATATAGATGTAACTGCTCCTCGTGAGAACATTATCAGTTCTCCATCGAGGACAACCTTAGATTACCTATTTTATTCTATGGTAACATGACTCTTTCAATTCCCACATAAGTTATATTATAATTTAATGTTTCTTATATAACCACATATCTTCTTTTTATTTTTTCCCTCAAAACATAAGCTACCAATAAAAATTGTATTCATTTAAATTACGCAAAATAACCCAATTGGGACTATGTCTAGACCAAAAGGTGGTTGATCTATAATGATAATTTATACACCATACAAAGAGTGACTTTTTATCTATAATTCACCTCCCATAATTAATTTCAAATAATAAATATAAATTTTTAAATTTAGTTTTCTTTTAAAAAAGTAAAACTATATATTTCTTTGAACTATCATGATTTAATATGAAAAAAATTATTTATAATGTGGTTCCAGATTCAAAATTATATGGTCCGCCTACTCTTCTAGAATTTTATATAATTTATCATACATTGATTCATTTGATGAATGGGGGATTAATTGGAAAAAGACACCATTTCTAGGAAAATTGTTATGAAATGTATTCACATTAACCCTCAAATTATGTCACCAATAACTGAGGAACAAAGTCCCAATTAACAATATAATACATGAATATTAATATATGTATCGATTTTCATGATATTATTATTTTAGAAAATAATTTAAAAATTATTAAATATAAATTAAATAATTTATTAATTATATTTCTATAAAACATTTTATCATCCAAATTCTCAATATTATTATTGTAAAATATAACTCATTAGTACCCACCACATCATGATTTATTTGGAACCAAATAAATTTTTATCGTTGTACATTTACAAAGTTAGAATGGTTGTTCATCTCAATGGTAGTATTTACCATAATATTCTTAAAATTAATAAACTCCATGGATTTTCATATTAAATCCACTATAAATTATTTTTATATTTGTAATATTCTTTCCTTATCTAATGATACATATACCCCTACATATGGACCTCTAGTTACCTAGATGAAATGATATGTTGAGATAATTAAAAAAGATTATATATTATAAATAAAAAAATTGATGAAGGTCCACAACCAAATATTTTGATACCTTATAGTTAATAAAATGATCATACTATTGAGAAATAAGAGGAATATCATAGTTATATGACATAAAATATTTCATAACATTAATGTTATCTATTATAATTATAATTCCATGATAAAGATAGAGTGATTAAAACAAAATGTAATAGACCCACTAACCATACACTAAAACTAGAATCCCATGATATATAAAAATTTAACAATACATTTAAGGGTAATATAATAAGTGGATAATCCATTAGATCCTAACATTTTAAAAAATATGCAGCCAAATAGTGGTAAATAAAATTAAATCAATGATACAAAACACAAAATTAAAATAATTGAACCTAAATGAAACCAAAAAAATATAGACAAAAAATTCATATACAATATTGAATAAATGAAAAAATGTTTCATTCGGTATTCTCAAAAAAAGAATAAAAAATAATTATAATAAATAATAAAAAGATATTGTAAGATAGTGCTGATAGAAAGTAAACAAAATAGTGATAAATCAATGTAAAATAATGGACAAAATGAAATTATTAATTAGAATCTTAGTTAGATCCTCTTAATAAAATCATAGGATTTAGTGTAGAAATTAATAAATTGGATATTTGAAGAAATACATGTATACATAACCCAATTAAATATTTGAAACTATATTAGGTATTTAAATATAAATATATGATAAGAAAAAAAATTATTCTTTGAAATCATTAACATATAACCAATAATCTCGAACCTCATCAGTTAAAAAGGTATAAAATCATCAAAATGACTGACACACAGTTTTAGTGTATCCAGATAGAATATATATTCTCCTAATATTAAAAATCAATCACCTCAAGTATTTCTCAGTATATTCTTTTATAATGAAATTGTATAAGAAAAAAATAGAAAAATCAAATTTTGAAAGAAAAACCCATGTTTTTTGTGGTTTCAAATTTTACAAATCTGTTGGAGGAACCCCAAAAACATTATATGATGATTTCAATGATAACATAATGAAAATTAAATTAATTTTTACAAAAATAGAATCTACAGTCAAGAGATATCGATGATGGACAATTCATGAATAAAACCAACTTCAATGATCCCTCTAATCTATTTATATAATAATCCAGTCGATAAATCATGTTCCCCCCATTCCAATGTTAATGAAACAACACTAAATTGACTATGGAAAACAATTTTATAATAACTTTTATTTCATAAATATCTTTATTTTGTAATATATTCTTAGCTCTAGTACTCAACATTCATTATCATAGAAATTTTTATTTAAAACATGATTTCTTATCTATATGTTGTTTTGCAAAATCCTTCTAGACATTCTTCTTATTAATATTCCAACCCTTATCTAGAAAATAAAAATCTCTATTCTAGGACTACTAATATCTAAAATAAATACTATTTACTGATTTTATATTACTTTCGTGTCTCATCTTAGACAATTTTTCTTCAATAACATCTTCATATAGGGATATAATCATTCTATAATAGAAATGGTATTCGGGGGGGGGGGGTGACTTAACTAATATTTGGGATAAACTAATTTTATTTAGACTACATAGTTTTGAAATGTGTGTCATTATATATTTTAGAAAAAAATATTATGATTTTTGATGTTATCAAGGGTTGATTTTATTGTGAAATCATATTACATGTGGTGTATTAATGAGGTATTGATGTAGGAATTGATTGTTTCTGTGATTTTATAGAAATGGAGAGTGATGAATTA
Source organism: Viscum album (assembly GCA_963277665.1). Classification (NCBI taxonomy): domain Eukaryota; kingdom Viridiplantae; phylum Streptophyta; class Magnoliopsida; order Santalales; family Viscaceae; genus Viscum; species Viscum album. The sequence goes on along the minus strand of OY728119.1, from coordinate 1,723,964,726 downwards.
TTTGTATTAGATTCTGTATTTTTATGGAGTTTTAAATGATTCAAAATTGAATTTTTAACTCTTATTATTTAGATCACAAGTCATAAGATTCTTTATATTTTAGATCTATCCTATTTGAATAATTTGAAAAATTGAAATGACCAAATCAGAGGATAGATACCTAAAATTCGTTCGGATGGTATTTAATTGTTACTATAGAGTTATTATATATAAATATTAATATCTCAAAAAATTGATAATATTTATCATTAACGTTTTTAAGAGTAATGGATTCCTTGTGGTGAAAAATTCAATGAGTTGGGCTATGATATGTATGGGTTACAACGTTAAATTGATTGGTATTATATATGGGTAACCCCATACATTATGGCCCATTTATATTACAAAATATGTTTATATGTAGAATTAATATTGCGATATGTATAGAACATATCTATGGTACATAGATAGTATTTGATTTGATATATATGGGTGGATACCTGGTTCATATATTGGAAATAAATTAAGTACATTTCAATAGTATGGAGTACTCTTTAACTTTTAAAGATAATTTGAAATTTAATATTAAAAAATTGAAATTTCAATGAATATAAGATTTAATAGGATGATACATAAATCTTATGATGGGGTAATACAAAAGGGTTATGTTCCTAATAGTTGAATAGTTTCCAAAAAAATTGTGATGAAATTTATATATTTTTTTAAAATAACATATTTATTAAATTATAATATGAGGATTTAGTCCATCTTTTCATGATAGTGTATCTTTTCAAAATATTTATCTATTATTATTATCATAATATCTATGAAATTTAATTTTTTATCCAATTCAAATCAAAAAAAATTCAATAGTATGATTTATTTGTTGGTATGTCTTATTATACCAATGTATTTATAACTAGTTTCCCTTTATGTTTCCCTGTTTTCTACTAGTTGTTCCAAAATTTGGGCTTCTTAATTGAAGGAATTTTTTGGGAATTAAGCCAATAAATCTATAGGTTCTTAATGAGGTTATACCTCATGCTCTATATATTTATTTCATACTAATTTCTTTTCTTATACATGTGTCTATCAATTGTGTGATAAATAGTCTTAAATAGGGTTAAACTAATAACTATATTATGGAAAAAAATTGCAGTTTATAATGTTCTAATAAAAATTTCAGGTGTAAAATAAATTTTGAATTGATGGGTTTTCTATTATATTTCTTGTATTTTATTTTTGTGGATTCAAGGTTCTTTAGTAATAATATCATATATTTTAGATGATATTTAATGACATACAGTTATTGTGGTTCACTATGTATATGATGGGAATGGCCAATGTTACAATGGGTGATATTCAAAACTATTAATGGGTTTAAAAAGAAGATCAATGGTGTCTTCTGGATGATTTTTACTGTTCATTGAAATGGAAATGGAGGTTCTCTTGTGTGGATAAACTATTTTTACATTTTTGTTACGTTGAAATTGACATTAATTGGGTGTTAGAACAAAGGTATTGGTGTTTATTTCTACCATGGGGTTCAGACCATTTGGATCATATGAACAACTTTTATTTCCCATTACGGTTTTTTGATTAATGGTTTATTGGGGGTTTCCATTTTCTTATTGCGGTATAGGGTAGATGATGTCGTAATTCATCAAAAAAATTTGTTATAACATTATTTACCAGAGATATTAGTGTTTGAGACATTAAAATGGGAATGGGAAATTCCTTGAATTTGTATGTTATAATATTTCTAATCATATTGGCCTTATAAATGATTTGTGTTAAAATACATTTTCAGGTTGATGATTTACTGGTCGTTTAAGGGTTTGAAAGACTTTATGTAATCTAATATTGTCACGAACCGAATCGATCGCCACCAAAAATGGCACTAAACCCAGCCCGTGACAAGGCCCGAAGGGCATTCCCGATCCCCACGAGCTGGAAAAAGTGCCCTGGTATCATAAAATGAAAATTGGGAACGATTTACCTGAGTTTATAAACATAAAACAACAAAAGAATCCAATGAAACAAATCTGGATTTTTCAAACCAAACAATCTTTTACAAAAATTCAGAACTGAATTACATAGCTTAAAACAACTCAAAAGGTCTATACCAATGGTACAAAACCAAATAAGGACAGCCCATGAACCTTCATGGTAAGGGGCACCGCCCTCAAGCCACCTCCACAAGACTACACCACCAAGGACCTGCTAGAAACCCGAACCAATGGAACAAAAAACTGTACCCAACCTGCGACAACAAAAATAACCAAGTCTACATACACCCAAGGGTGTAAGTAGGGTGTGAGACAATGCCCAGTAGGATACCACCACTAAGAGATTCCATGTGATAAACATTTAAAGATGAAACGCTTGCATGTTTTCAAAAACATGAAAACCTGGTTACAATTTCTAAAAGATGCAACTCTGAATAAAAACAGTTTTCAAGTGGGCTATCATTAAGAATAAACACTTTTAAAAATAATGTCAACACTAGTGAATTTTACATCCAACTATACCATATGTCGACGGTAAGTACAAAGTAAATAATGAGCATAAGAAATAGGAAATAACACCTAGGCACTAGCTAGCTGTGGGTCCCAGGTACCTCGTATCTCGGTGAGAGTAACCATCACAAATATACATTCTCGTGCACGATCCACTAGTAGGTAACATTCCCATAACCTAGTGGTCTCCAATCATCATCATCATAGTTTAGTTAGAGTTGTAAGCGTCAATCTTGCTAAGTGAAACTGAGGCCAAACCCCACAGATTCACTAGCATACTAGTACACGTCCACCCACCTAGATACCCAGGTTTTCCCCTTGTGCTCAAACAAGTTCAACAAGTCAAGAAATATACATTGAACATGAAAATATCATTTCCACATCACAAATTCACCAAACAGCCCATATGTATACCACACAAGTCAAAAAAAATCCATTTTTCATTCAAAATGATTTTGAAATCCGAATCACACCAAAATAGCCCACAACACATTTCACATTTCTTCAACACTTCCACAAAACTATTAAACAATTTTATAAAACAATTATAATATATTTAAACTCATATAACAGCCCACACACATGGAAAATAACACTTCTTTCATAATAAAAAATTCAATTTTTCACATCACACTCACACAAAACACTCCAAATCACTTTCACATCACTTTCACTCCTCAATATATCCTTCAAAAAATTTAATAAAATATTTCCAAGATGATACATATCACATAAAAGTCTTTTCACAATGAAATGGACCTTTTAAAAATATACTCCTACCAAAACAGTTTTCTAATATAGTTTCACCTATTACACAACCCAATAAACCATTCAAAACATTCATAAAACAATTATAAAGAGTATACCCAAACTTTGCACATAAAATCCATTTCAAAAACATCTTTTTAAGCCAAAAGCACACCACGAACCTACCAAAACAGAATTGGCAGCCCAATAAACATGTAATAATCCACTTTCAAATGTTATATAATAACCTTGAATAATATCACAAAAGATACCCATGAGAACACACAAATCCATAAAACACTTTCAAGGAGTATAACAAGGTTATACAAATAAAACCATTAAAATACAGCCCCTTTTTAGGCCCACATGGAACTATATCATTACCCAACCATAATTGGCACCCCCTTTCAACAACTAATAAATCACTTCCACATTGTACAAAACTACCACAAGAGATAACACATGAAATACATTTGAAAAATACACACTTCAAGCAAAAATGTTACTTTAAAAACAAATGGTTTACTATTTCTACAAAAAATGGTTTTATCATAATTAAAAGCACATAAGGAACATGTAAAATTATTTAATGAAGAAAACTAACTCATCATTTAATGTTTATCCACGGAATCACCTACCGAATGTGTCGAAACCCTCAAATATTGGGGCGAAACACTAACCGCACGACCGCCGCACCTCAAGGAAGTTAAAAGAAACCTAAAACCTCAATATTTCACCCACAATACAGTAATTTAGAACCTAGTCACGAACCCTAACTTCTAAAATTTTTATAATTCAAGAATTAGGGAAGAAACCCTATGCAATTTAAAAGAGGAAAGAAATAGACTCACCTAGGTGAAGTATCCTGAATTAATCACTCCAAAAACAATAGTTTCTGAAATTTAAAACAGCCAAAATTCAGGGACTGTTCGAACAAGATTTAGGAGGTAATTTAGGAACTTGAATGGAGGGAAAAGAGTAATAATTGATAGAGTTAAGAAGGGATGAAGTTACCTCTTCAATTCTGGCCGATTTGACACACCCTATGAAGATCAGCCCACATTCGAGATTTCAAAGAGCTCCAAAGAGGGGGTAAAGGCAATGGGAGCGCGCCTGGTTTTCGTAGGGTCTAGGTGGAGGTGGAATCACTGACAAACCGCAAATAGTGAAGGAGATATAAAAAAATTAAAAATTATTTTTAATGCAGGAAATGGGTCTTCGGGAAGGCCCAATATCTTAAATAAAAACCCATATCCACCATGATTATGGATTTATAAAGATTCCAAATTTTTATTTTGGTGTTAATCGGTCATAGGAGACCACTTAGGAATTGGAATTAGGGAAAAATATTTAAAAAATTAAAATGTTATAAAGGAAAAAAATTTATTTTTAAATGTGGAATTGGGCTCACTGTTTGGCCCAATTCATTAAAACTCATCTATTTCTCCATAAAACATTTGGAAACCATCCGAAAAAAATAATGAAAGGAAAATAAATGAAATTTAACTTCAAAATAAGTCATGTATGTGACAATTCTCCCCACCATGAAAATGTTTCATCCCCATAAAGCTACAGAAAGGCAAGATACGAAAGCCAAACCGAACTGATATACCAAGATGTACTCCCATTCCAGGTTTCGCCCCCAAAGGCCAAAACACCTCTATTGATCAATTAATGGAAGGAATACTTCACAAAAAAAATCATAGACCACTCTCCTGAAACAATCAATCACATTCAGGCTTTATCCCAAAGGGAAACTCTTCAAACACTATCCGAACAAGACTCAAGCAATTCACTCAAATGAACAACAACATCGAACAAGGTTACACATACCTTGCTTTAAATAAACCATTGGGCACTCTCCAATCTCAATGGTTACCTAAGAAAGATTTAGGTAGCTTGATAGATCCTAATGAGACTACCTACCACTAATCCTTGACCATGGATAAGTCTATGTTATTGGTACGGGGAAAAAAACAGGCTCCCCACCATAAGAACCAACAATCATAATCGACCAGCATGGGTCGGTACAGAAATACCCCAAAATATAAAGTGTTGGGACGACCACATGGTTAGTCTTCATGGTTTGGGAAACCATGAACTAATAGTGGAGATTCTTCTATCTACATCATTTTTTTGGGGCATGGTCACTACTAACCAAGTTCAAACCGTGTGGTCAACCTGTCTAGCCAATCTTCATACCTTTTTCTAAAGACTCAATGGAAACCAAAGGGGGAGGGAATAACATTGGGCGATGACATGGGTACAAGGCCCTCCAACTATTTCCACCGAACATGAACAGTAGAAGAAATATGATGACACCATAGGTTTAAACTCTTCTTATCTTTCATATTGAGGATAGGACTTTGCACAAGGGTTTAAATGAAACTAGGGTTTCCCCTGACTACATGCCAGATTCTCTCCAGGACATATGGCTGGAGCTCAAAATATTGAAGCATCTTCGGCCTCACAGTTAGGCTTTGGAAACCACCTGAATGATAATTCTTCTTTCGTTGCAAACAACAACTACAACGAAATCCCCGATAAGTTTTTCCAAGACATAACACATTCCAAACTCACTTTACCCTAACTCGATATTTCACTAAAACAAGGGATTAGAAGATGTACACACATCACACCTTGTTTGTTCGGGTGAGAAACAATAGAAGTAAAGAAAACTTATACTCACCTTCCTCAAAAATTGAATATTTTTTTATGTTTTTTTCAATGGAGACATTCTCCCAACATAATAGAGACTCTCATATGATTTCCCAACGTTCACCTTTACAGTCAATCGAGGACATGACATCACAAGGAATAAGAGAACATGACCATTGCGACTGATATAAACAATTAATTGAGAGGGAAATTGTACAACAACCCCAAACAACACACAATTCTAGAAAGTGGCCATAGTATCCTCTCATGACCAGATTTCCCACACTAGTAGTTTAACATGAACTCCTTCTTTTAAGAGACTATGAAGGACTTAGAGTTCCTCTTAGAAACTATCCAAATACTCATCCATGCTAAAAACCCCAGAACACTTCCACCTTCGAAAAAATTAGGAAACTTAAGAGGCTAAGGTCACTTTAAACCATACATAATCAATCTCCCACTACAAGAGGATACACAAAACCAATAATGGAAACGGTGTATGCTCAATCTAAAAATATCAAGAAATATATTCCTTATATTGATCAACTGGAGGATTTTCCAATGGAGAAACAATCTGGGTTGCGCTTCAGTTATGAATTAACCTTTAATGGGGGCGTACCTTATCCAATGAGAGAACCCAAGGACCCAACCAATCTGGTCCATTGGTCACAAAAATCCATAAACCAGCTCCAAACACATGAAGGTAACCACAAAAAAGGCATCCCAAAACATTTTTCAAAAGAGACCACTAACTGTCCCTACAACACAGCTTACCGACCAAACACAAACCCAAAACACAGTTCAAACAGAAGGGGTTCTTGGAATCAAAACATCCCACAACATCAACATTTTCAAAAACCCATAATACAAACCATTAAAAAATATTCATCAAGACATCATGTTTTTCTTTAAAAGTAATTCTTTGAGAACAAACAGTTTAGCAGTAAGCGTATCCACCAATGGTACCCTATGCGCCTCACACATGCAGGATTTTGTTCCACACTAGACACCCTCCTCATATCCGTCCCGACACACATCCAGTCGTTCCATCAACCATCCATCATCCCATATAACCCCATGCATGTGGTCTCTAATGGAAATATCAAAGGTTAAAACAAAAATTCTTTCCACTTTTCAAAACCAAAACGGTCAACCAACACATAATTTTTTCTCATAACCTCTAACCACGAGATCAAAATCCCAACTCACATCTTACAAAAATTTTCAGAAAGTCAAAACCATTTAGAAAATAACTCACTTTCAATATATTAACATAAATTTCAAAACATATCATCCCATTAAAACACACTATGATTGTTTAGAAAACTCTATTGGAAACAATTTTCAAAACCAACTTCAATATAGTTTCTGCTTTCAAAGAGGTGTAAGCGCACCATTTTACATTTAAAAAAATTCTGAAAATTCAGTTCCGCCATTCCATAAACCAAACCATTCCCTATTTATTTGAAAATCATTTCACAAAAACTATACACTTCTTAAAACCAAAGTGCCAATATTTCTAAACCTAAGCACAAATTAGTGGGAGAGGAAACTAGTTTTAGTGGGTGACTTGGAAATATGGTTGGCGGCCATATTACAATCAATTCACTGTCACAAATAGTGTTCTAGGGAATATACTTGGCTCCACATGGCTTTCTAGGCCCTGCGAGCTCACTAGGACCATTAACCCAACTCTCTTTTCATTTCCCTTAATCATCATCGAACCAAGAAAACTGAAGGACTTAGATAAATCCCGAATTCTCTTGGAAACTTGAATCCCATTATGAGGTGTGGTGATCAGGAACACTACCCATAACTAGAATTCCATGTCCCAACAATCCTAACTCCAGAATATCCTTACTCTTCCCCAAATAACATTACCCAAAGATTTAACCTGAACCTCCTCTGATACCATTTTATCACGAACCGAATCGATCGCCACCAAAAATGGCACCAAACCCAGCCTGTGACAAGGCCTCAAGGGCGTTCCCAATCCCCACGGGCTGGCACAAGTTCCTGGATATCATAAAATGAAAATTGGGAACGATTTACCCGAGTTTATAAACATAAAACAATAAAACAATCCAATGAAACAAATCTGGATTTTTCAAACCAAACAATCTTTTACAAAAATTCAGAACTGAATTACATAGCCTAAAACAACTCAAAAGGTCTATACCAAAGGTAAAAACCCAAATAAGGACAGCTCAAGAACCCTCATGGCAAGGGGCACCTCCCTCAAGCCACCTCCACAAGACTTCACCACTAAGGACCTGCTAGAAACCCGAACCACTGGAACAAAAAATTTTACCCAACCTGCGACAACAAAAATAAAAATGTCTACTTACACCCAAGGGTGTAAGTAGGGTGTCAGACAATGCCCAGTAGGATACCACCACTAATAGATTCCATGTGATAAACATTTAAAGATGAAAAGCATGCATGTTTTCGAAAACATGAAAAGCTAGTTACAATTTCTAAAAGATGCAACTTTGAATAAAAACAGTTTTCAAGTGGGATATCATTAAGAATAAACACTTTTAAAAATAATTTCAACACTACTGAATTTTCCAGCCAACTATACCGTATGCCGATGGTAAGTAAAAAGTAAATAATGAGCACAAGAAATAGGAAATAACACCTAGGCACTAGCCAGTTGTGGGTCCCAGTTACCTCGTATCTCAGTGAGAGTAACCATCACAAATATCCATTCTCATGCACGAGCCACTAGTAGGGAACATTCCCATAACCCAGTGGTCCCCAATAATCATCATCATAGTTTAGTTATAGTTGTAAGCGTCGATCTTTCTAAGTGAAACTGAGGCCACACCCCACGGATTCACTAGCATACTAGTACACGTCCACCCACCTAGATACCCAGGTTTTCCCCTTGTTCTCAAACAAGTTCAACAAGTCAAGAAATATACATTGAACATGAAAATATCATTTCAAGATCACAAATTCACCAAACAGCCTATATTTATACCACACAAGTCGCAAAAATCCATTTTTCATTCAAAATGATTTTGAAATCCGAATCACACCAAAATAGCCCACAACACATTTCACATTTCTTCAACACTTCCACAAAACTATTAAACAATTTTTTAAAACAATTATAAGATATTTAAACTCATATAACATCCCACATACAAGGAGAATAACACTTCATTCATAATAAAAAATTCAATTTTTCACATCACACTCACACAAAACACTCCACATCACTTTCACATCACTTTCACTCCTCAATGTCTCCTTCAAACAATTTAATAAAATATTTCCAAGATGATACATATCACATAACAGTCTTTTCACAATGAAATGGAACTTTTAAAAATATACTCCTACAAAAACAGTTTGCTGATATAGATTCACCTATTACACAACCCAATAAACCATTCAAATATTTCATAAAACAATTATAAAGAGTATACCCAAACTTTGCACATAAAATCCAATTCAAAACCCTCTTTTTAAGCCAAAAGCACACCAGGACCCTACCAAAACAGAATTTTCAGCCCAATAAACATGTAATAATCCACTTTCAAATGTTATATAATCACCTTTAATAATATCACAAAAGATACCCATGAGAACACACAAATCCATAAAACACTTTCAAGGAGTATAATAATGTTATACAAATAAAAACATTCAAATACACCCACTTTTTAGGCCCACATGTAACTATATCATTACCCAACCATAATTGGGAGCCCCTTTCAACAACTAATAAATCACTTCCACGTTTTACAAAACTACCACAAGAGATAACACATGAAATACATTTGAAAAATACATACTTCAAGAAAAAATGTAACTTTAAAAACAAATGTTTTACTATTGCTACCAAAAATGGTTTTCTAATAATGAAAAGCACATTAGGAACATGTAAAATTATTTAATCTAGATAACTAACTCATCATTAAATGGTTTTCCACGGAATCACCTACCGAATGTGTCGAAACCCTAAAATATTGGGGCGAAACACCAACTGCATGACCGCCGCACCTCAAGGAAGTTAAAAGAAACCTAAAACCTCAATATTTCACCCAAAATACAGTAATTTAGAACCTAGGAACGAACCCTAACTTCTGAATTTTTATAATTCAAGAATTAGGGAAGAAACCCTAAGCAATTTAAAAAGAAGAAAGAAATAGACTCACCTACTTGAAGTATCTTGAATTAATCACTCCAAAAACAATAGTTTATGAAATTGAAAACAGCCAAAATTCAGGGATTGTTCAAACAAGAGTTAGGAAGTAATTTAGGAATTGGAATGGAGGGAAAATAGTAAGAATTGATAGAGTTAAGAAGGGATTAAGTTACCTCTTCAATTCTTCCCGATTTGAGACACCCTATGAAGATCAGCCCAAATTCGCGATTTCAAAGAGCTCCAAAGAGGGAGTAAAGGCAATGGGAGCGCGCCTGTTTTTCTTAGGGTCTAGGGAGAGGTGTAATCTCTAAAAAAACGCAAATAGTGAAGGAGATATAAAAAAATTGAAAATTATTTTTAATGCAGGAAATGGGCCTTCGAGCAGGCCCAATATCTTAAATAAAAACCCATATCCACCATGATTATGGATTTATAAAGACTCCAAATTTTAATTTTGGTGTTAATAGGTCAAAGGATACCATGTTGGAATTGGAATGAGGGAAAAATATTTAAAAATAAAAAGTTATAAAGGAAACAAAATTTATTTTTAAATGTGGAATTGGGCTCACGGTTTGGCCCAATTTATTAAAACTCATCTATTTCTCCATAAAACCTTTCGAAACCATCCGAATAAAATAATGAAAGGAAAATAAATGAAATTTAACTTCAAAATAAGTCATGTATGTGACAAATATGGTTTATGAAAATTCATTGGGAGTCAATTTTTAATAAAAATTTGTGATGTTATAAAATATTATTTTTAAGCTAAATGATACTTATTTTAAGATATACTAAGGAATAATCATCCCTTTCAAGGACTAGATGATGTAGGTAAAGGCTCTCGCAAAGCTGGATGAGAAGGATTTGACAAGGTTGTATGTTTTTTCTTTGTTATTATTTGTTGTGTTTTCTATAATATCATATATATATATATATGTGTGTGTGTGGATATTATGGAGTATCACCATAAGTTATGGCCTAAAAAGTTATCTATCAAGCTATAAATGGGTCCCTTGAGACATATATAGACACTATGTCTCTTGGATCTAGTAATGGCAATGGTCTATCATAATGGACCTTTTGTCTATGGATTTCTAGAAGATTGACAAAATAATAGTATGATTTATTGAACGCATCAGGTTTCTTAAAAAAATTGGGATGAAATTAACTTTTTTACATGTTTTATGAATATCTGATCAACCTAGAGTAAATCCTAGTTATATGTATATGAAAATAATGGAATTATATGAGTTTATTTGTTTATCGTTTATGTGATCTATATTCATTTTTCATAAAGTGTATATTATATTATACTATATTGTGTTTATATTTTTATTATTTATATTCCAATGGTATAGTCTTTCCATAATATCTTCTCGAACACTCTCTACTATTCACAAGCCTTTTAAATGCAAAGATTTATGCCTAAAATCTAATCTCACTATGATATTATTATTGTTGATATATCCAGGGAGGTTTGTTATAGTGTTACATCAATTTGATAATTTCTTGCAATTCAAGTTGAGATTTTATTCATGAATATTTACATTTTCATTAAATACTTCCTAAAATTGAATTTTTTGATGGAATTTATAAATTTATTCAAACAAAAATAAGTATTTAAAAAATTATAGGATATTCGTGAAATTGGGAATATTATTTTTCATTCCCTATTATATATTTTTTATTTGATTCTAATAAATTGTTAAATAGATTTTAAAAATTTATTGACTCATTATCATGACCCTGATAGGATATTGGGGTTACTAATGCGTCATTATAAGATTTTATGTCTAATATAATAGGTGTGTTTCTATAAAATGTTTTAATTTTGATTATACTAATTGAATAAAGGATTTAGATATTTAATTTCTATGTAATTTAATATGTGGTGTTTTATAAAATAGTATCATGGTTGAATTAAAATCATCTATAATAGTAAAATGGTTCTTTTGTGAATATTTTTGGGATCATTAGTGTGTATGTTCTGTGTGGTACTAATCCATGACATTGCTTGGTAGGGATATGTGATCGAAAAAATGGTAATTGGGTTTAATGGGGATGTGAATGACTAGTGTGTCATTATATAGGATACAATATTTCCTTGTAATAATATATGGACTTCCATTTGTAAATATATTATGGTATTTGTTTATTAGAAAAATAAATCCTTGACATTCCCTATTGTAGCATTTGGATGGAAGGCATATTGTGCCAATGTGGAATGCATCAGATGAGTCTCATGAAGGGTTTCTACATATTTTTTCATTGAATGAGGCTTATAGGAAGGAAGGTCAAACACAAAAACCTAATCTATAATAATGTATCTATCAATGGTTATCATAGTAGAGTTGATGACATAATATAGGAGCATTTTGAGAAAAATAGTTGTGTTGTGAGGGAAATGTAGTGGATTTTTGGAAATTAGTATTTTAGAATTTAGTGGAATCTTTTAGAGAAGTTGATGTATAATTTTGATGAATCCTCAATTGAGTGGGTTCGTGGATCGATGTTTCCAGTGCCAGGAATGAAGAAATGTATGAACATAGTGTGATTGGAAACGGAATGAGTTGCAGAATTGTGACTTGAATAGATATCTATATAGGTTTTATTGGATGACCTCATAAACATTTTTGGGTCACAGATTGGAATACATAAAAATACATAATGTAAGACTAATAGTGGTAATGAGAAGAATTAGTTTGGATTCTTCTGTGAAATTGAACAAGGAATTCATGAAGACTCCCATTAGTGGGTGAAATGGTCGTTAACGATTGTGACTCTATTGGGATGATATAAATATCATATCCAGCCCTAAGGCCAGGTATATTGGATCAAACTAATAAATTTAGAGAAATTTGAGGACTTATTAGTATCTAGATATACTAAAATAAGACGTTCAATTTTTTTCATGCTATATGTATCGATTAACTATATACATTTATTATGAATAAATCGTAAATATATAAATTTATATATGGTATTTTAATATGATTTCTGATAAAAATGGATTGTGTTAGTTTTGGGTATGATGGTTGACACAAATTATGATGTAATATTGGTTTTGGGAATTAGGTTTTTTGTATGATGAATGTTATAATTTGTATGATATAAGAAGAATGAATTTTATAACTATTTTTATGTATGGATAGTTGTTCAGTGTGTCAATTAAGATGATGGACGGTTGTGAAACTAGCATCATATATGGTAGTCTAGATGAGATGTCATGGGGGAGATAATTACTATTATAGGAAGTGAATAAGAATGAGATATATATGTTTTCATGTGTCCATGGGCTTCTAAATACACATATGTGCTATGTGTTATCTATCTGTTTTGAGAATATAGAGATATGAATGCTCGGTTTTTGAAAAGAGTTAGATAGTGTTTATAATAATATCACTCAAGGAAAATATATCATATAATAAGGATGTTGAAATGGAATGGGTAATTCGGGCTCATGATTTAGTATGGATAAAAATATAACCATGAGAATTTTAACCCTGTCGAGGTTTTATGGTGTTAGTATAGGCCATGGATTGATTCATATAATTTTTTCCCAGGATTACGTTCCAAATTGTTCTGACATTATTTTTTAGGTAGATTTTGGAATATATCTAAGTTATATAAGTGATTTAAGTTCATTATTTATTTTATATTTGGTTATTGGAACTATTTGAAATGGATTTAGACTCATTTTTTAGTTATAGAAGATTTCCTAGGAAATGTAAAACTCTCATATATTAGATGCACTCTATATATGAGTATTAACATAGAAGAATAAACATATTTGTAGTTTTGGAAAAATGACATATTGGTGAAAAAATATTTTATATTTAATGTTAATTTCTGTTATATACAAGTGTACCTCAAGATTTTCCTTATATATATAAATGTGAAACTATGAAAATTGGGATTTATATGTGTATGTATTATATCTATAACTATTAATATGTACTTTGAAAATAGCTTACTACCAAGAAACATTGTCATATGTAAGGATCACAATTTTTAATATGTTACTATTACATATGGGTAACTACATAAATAAGGTTATTAAATTTTTTAAAAAATAATATAGTTATTGGAATCACCTTGTAATAAATAAAATTCATTTCCAAAATACATAGGTGTTATTTATTGATATTTGTAATGATCCTTATATAGTTTGAATATTGGTAAACTGTATAGAAGACTAATAATATATATTAAGACTCCCAATTATATAAAATTCACCCAAGAATTTATGTTTATAAAAATGGTGAATTCATAAATTGTATGGATTGGATATTTTATATATAATGACAATTATTCTGAAGCACATATGGGTCATAGTATTTTCTAAATCATTTGTGTGGTATTTTTTTTATTTTTTCTAAAATAATTAATATAATTTTCGTTTAAGAAAAAAGATCTATTTTTTAAACAAAAATCCATGATATATTGTATCTACCCTATATTTCTCTGTTTTTATTCTTATTTGTTAGAGATTCATTTTTAAGTTAATGGTGGGTCATTAAACGCACTAGAGAATCGGGATTCATGGGTATGTCTAGTTTTCCATGACAATTAATTTCAATTTTATGTCATAGTTTCTCTATTATCTATTTATTTTTTCATAATGTAGAATCCATTCAGATTATATTATGTCAACGGATTAAAATTTATTTACATAGATTTACTTGATATGTTGAATCATGTTATATCTAAGAAGCGGGTTTATAACTATTTCTTATTTTATAAATGATATTATACCTTTTATGAAGACTAGTATTGGTTAGAATCCTGTGAGATATCCTAAAATTTTCGAACATTTTTTATATGATTGTTAAATATAAATTGGGATACTCTCAATTGGAAAATTAGGGGTTTTGTCTAGTTGATCTGGATAGTTTTTTTTCTCAAGGAATGTCTGGTATAATTTTCTTTGTTATAAATGATGTTCTATGAGATTTTCTGGGTTATATGGTTTCTCAATAATTTGATCAGTGCGAAAACTAAAAAAATTTGTTATACTAATTATTGTGAATTTACAGTGAAAGAGGTCAGGTAGTGTGTTTTATATAGATTTTACCATTACTACAGGTTGTGACAGACATTCACAGATGTGTCAGTGATGGTGCTGACCATTATCACATGTGTTGATCAATAATCAACTAAAAAAGTATTTAATGAGTTGGTGATTCCACTCACCTTTGGTATGATCCCATTTTTGTAATTTTTATATATGATAGGTACAATGAAGTGGTTCTTACCACTAACTATTTTTTTAAAATTTTCTCTAGTTATAAAAACATGGTTGATACTAGGATGGTTCTTCTATTTTGAAAAGGATACAGCATTGTTAGAAAATGTAGATGGTTTATGATACTAAATTTTTTTAATGTTATAGTCATTTAATATTTGTGGTATATTGGGGTCAAGTATACAATCTTGATAAAGGATGGGATCCCCCATGACTTGGTTTATTCATGATTTTAATTTAATAGTCAGTAATTATCTTGGAAGACCATGCATGTAATGATATGCTTTGTTGATGTGTATTTTGGGGTGAAGTTATTAAAATGGAATAATTATTTCCAGTGATATGTAATTGGTTGTATGGTTGATAATTTTTCTATTTTTATGGATTATGGATGAATTGGTCCATTCCAACACTAATTGAGGCAAGTAAAGGCTCATTAAATTAAGGTTTAGCCTGAGTGGAGAATGTTGTGTGTTGTTCATTTTTCAGTATTATTTTTTATTTTTATATACTTATATATATATATACATAGTAATGAGTTTGGAAAATTATTAGTTTCATATAACTAATTTCATACTAACACCCTGCATTGGACCTTTTAGATTCTTGAGGGATATATGCCTCATGGAACATGTAAAGGTATATGTTTTTCATTATAATCTTATAGGAGACAGATATGAATATATTTCATAAGCTGATGGTATAATATTGTATATTGTTTAATAAAATTTTCAATGACTTGTTGAAATATTATTATTTTTTGCACATATGTGATCAACCTACTGGAAATCCTAGTTATATATATGAATGGTATGACATTATATATTTTCATTTACCTATGGTATTTAAATTATCACATTTATATGAATATTAGTAAAAATTTATTCTACTGTGTTGAATTTATATTAATTTTATTTATTTTAAATGGGTATAGTTTTCCTATTACCTCCTCAAGGACACTCACTATTATTTGGGAACATTAGGTATATTGGTAGGCAATATTTTTGTCCAGTGTTATACTAATATGGTAACTATAAAGAATTACATATAGGGAAATTACCCCAATTTTAACTATATTCTATCATAAAAACCCTTTTGTAGAACAAAACATCCTCACAGTTTCCAAGACATTAGAATCAATCATTATATTCATAAAATTTTACCTTTAACCAATCTATCAGACCTTCATTATTCCATCACCAAGGTATCGTTGAATTAAGAGATATTGTTTTATGAATTTTCATTTTCAATGCTTGAAACAATCGATTAATATAAAGATGTATTGTCTAATGATTATCTCATAAAAACATTACATTCCATTAACTTTATATATGTAACATAAATAACATTAATACTTTAATTTTATCCAAACATTCCAAATTTTTTGGAAAACAATGAAACATTCACTTATATCCAATATATCTGGATGACTATTCTTATGCTGATGGAAAATATACATCCAATAGTATTTATCTTTGTTTCTATAACTCCTAAAAATCCTATATCACTACATACTTAAAAAGAATCATCTTTTCAAGAAAATATGTCTACAGAATCATTATGAAACAACATTACACTTATCTAGTACACCTTGTACACATTTATGAGATTCTTCATGAATATTTTTATATCTCCAACATCAATTTCTATTTCCTTACTTAAACAATCCATCGTGTACATTCATATTTTTACCAAAAATTCATATAGGATCAATATTTTGTAATCATAATCTACTTTTGTTATTAGTGATTTTTGTTTGGATTAAATTAAATACTCATCCATTGTAGATGATAAATGATTTCATAGAGACATTATATACCTCTCAAAGGTGTTCTAGATATATTCAAAATGATATGATATAAATATTACCATATTAATGTCAATAAATATTTGTATTTATATAACTTTCATTATAGACTTGCGATTTTTCATGTTGAATGATTTTGAAAAACCAAACACAACCTCGATAACAATTGAACTCATTAGACCACATTAAAGAAATAAATTATTTATCTAGATAAGTAATATAAAACCTTAATCATTAAACTCCTTAGAGTAATAGTAATTATTCTCATAGAAGTGAGTGAACTAAATCTATTTAATAATGAAATTGAATTTCTAAATCTATTATCTATATTCATGCTCCAAAATATTTAATCTCAATTTGATTTGATACATTAGATCACTCTATCTTGTATTTATGAAACATACTGTATTATTTATAAAAACTTAATATTCCAAATCAATAACGAGGAATGCAGTCATTAAATATAATTATTCATGTTTTTAACTCCCATTTTTAAACCTTTTGAGATGAATCTGAATTATTGGATGTTTTAAAAATAAGGAAAATATATCACTAAAATTAACAAATTATTATTGAATTCACTCTAGTGCCAACCATTATGTTTTCAATTTTATAAATTTAATATAATCCATCAACGATAGGGCTAATTTTTCACATGTTCAATTTCCAATTTTGAAATTTAGGTATCCCAAATGTTGTATTGACATAAAAATATTTCATCGCCCCCATAAACAATAACCCCAATTACCACGTGGTAAATATGAATGACACAATATATTTGATTTTAGGCTCTCTTCCATTATCAGTAATCAGTTAGTGAAATTTTGAACCTTACCTATACCAACGTATTTTAACCTTATTAGTCCCCCTCAATAGAACCCATTGAGTAACTTTATCTTGAACTTATTCTTTGAAAAAATAAGTAGAATCATTTGGTCACAGTCATAAAAATTGAATTAAATATACAAAAATGAAAATCAAACTATAATTTATATCCATAACATGATTCATTTATGAACTACCTATAATAATATAACATATATTCAATATAAACATATTCGTGATTAACTAATTTATTTATCTATACCATTTTCATGTTTCAATCTATCATCCAGATCCCCATTTTAATGATAATATTCAGTCATTCAATGAAATCCTACAGGTAATAATAAAAAAGAAATATTATACAGTATACCCTATAATAACACATGAATAGAAACAGGGTTGGGTCTTTGGATTTAGTTTTTACACTGTCATTCATTAAAAAGTACAAAATATGTCATTTTAAAAATTATAGAATGATATGTGTACTAGATTCTGGATCAGAATTTCTAAAAACATCCTTCTCTATATATGTGGATAGACTCTTGTTCCCAATATATATTTTATAGATAATGGATTCTACGCAAAACTCCTTCAAGAAAAAATTATATGACCCTGTGAATTGAGATCACTTAGTTGGTTTCCTATTTATTATCTCTCGGACACTAATATAATATATTGTATAAGGTATAGTCTTCTTAAAATAGATTTTATTAATAAATTATATTTTCTATAAATATCTATTGTTATAATGACTCATATTATCTATTATGAATAATATCAATTTCATTTATTTATAAATTTTCATTTGGGAACACTCTAAGAATAATGATAATAAACCCTAAAAACAAGTTCATTAGAATTAACAACAACACTTTCGGTGTTTCATCATTAATCAATAAAATGTGCTATAAATATAACCTATGAGACCGAAAAAGATTTGGATCATATCCATCTATATGAACAAACTCTCATGTTCTATATTTAGTTTCCATTATATAAATATAAAATTACATAGACTACAAATTTCTGATGATACTCAAATAAACATTATATAATCCATGAACATGTCTTTTAGTATATCTTTCATACCCAGGGAATTAAAAATTTTTCTTGTCCATGTAAAAAGGATTATCAATCTTTATCTTTCTAGTTATAATTATTTTTTTGAAATATCACGAATTTTTACATCATGTATTTTATATAAAAATAATTATAAACCTTTTACACCCTTATGTGTCACCGTATAACCCAATGTAATCTTCCAAACTCCATACAAAAAGCTTATATAGAAACCTATGTCATCTTTCTATCCTATCTGAGTCATTTTCTTCAATATTAACATTATGTTTCATGGTAGAGTTTGTACATAAACATTGTTCTCATACCCACCATTTTTATTATAAATATATAAAACTCTGTGAAATTTTTTAAATAAATTAATCTAATTAAAACATTATTTGTATAGTTGAAAAAAACAATAATTTTTCAGACTGAAAGACCTTATCTCTCAAATATAACAACACTATTATACCACTTTAATGTGTCATACATAAAGTAAAATTGATTTTATTTTTGTCTATATTATTTGATTTATCAAAAAAATCTAAAAAATATAAATACCCATTAAAGATAAATATTTCCATAAGTTATTCATTCATTGTTAATAATTTCATCTTCTTACAAGTTTTAATCATTCCAATTTATAGCATTATTGATGATAACATTCTAGCATATTGTATCTATATAAAGGTTATATCTATAGATATATAATTAAAATTCATGTTAATAATATGACATAATGAAACATTTTTGGAAATTACTTCTTGTTCTTACATCTACCAAGCTTTAATCATGATAGAATATATACTTTAACAAACTTTCTATTATGGGATGTGAACTAGATTCATGGTCCACTATTATTTTAAAAAATCTATATCCATATATATTGATTGATTAATGAATATAATATCGAACTAGTTAATAAATATTTCACCCCAAAACCCCATTACAGAAAAAATTAGCCTTATTATTTTTTCCCTCTCATTCGGTATCCTATTTATTTTATACAATGCTTCAATATAATACAATGCATAGGTAAAATTTTATTGAGTAATATTTCATTATTTAATTAAATCCATATGAAATATATATTTCCATAATCAAACATATTATTAATCCTCAAGAATTTCTATTTCATTCATTTATAAATTTCAATAGTGGAAATCCAAATCAATAGTATACTCAAAACCTAACACTGTTTCTTAATAATTAACAACTACTCTTATTTTTATTTCATCTCTAATGAATATAATTTCTTATAGTGTACCCCTTTAATACTAAACTATTGTTATCTCCCATATATCACTATGAAAAACCTCTAATTAAAGATTCAGGGTTACTATTTCTTAATGATAATTGAACATCCTAAAATTTCAAATGGTACCCGTGCCACATATTCTATAATCCATGCGATTTGGTTTTAGTTTATCATTAATACATAAGATATTCCTCCCATTTTTATCTATTGAGATGAAATGATTATTTATAAACACTATATTTCTATAACTAATCTTCCTGAAATTATTATGTCTTTTTATATCTCATATATGAAAACAATTTTATACATTAAAAGATATAGCAAACTCAATGCACCATTGTTTGATCTTTAAAACATTATCCAAAAAACTTATAAAAAAATATGTTTCATATATCTATCAACTAAAAATATGTTTCATTAGTATTTTAATTATTCATCACAGTACATTTTATACTAAAATAATCAATCTGAAACCCACCCTCTAGAGTCTCAACAAAGATAAGAAATATTGGATGTTATTCAATGAATTACTCTAAATTTCACTATATTCTAAAACATGAACCAAAATTCAGTGTTTAAAACTAAATTCCATTATCTCTCCCTTGTTACAATACTACATAATGAAATTTTAAAGTCAAATAACAAATCAAATCATACAAATGAATTATATAAAATGTATTTACATGATTTTTCACCAACACTAATCAATGACAGGAGAACAATAAAACTTTTGTTAAAAAACATATGGAAATTATATTTTAGTTACAAATTATAAAATATATGAACACACTAATCAAATTTTTTATTCATAGTAATAAGATTCCAATTTTATTTATTAATACGAAACCTAGTATTTTCAGGATTTTCCAACATTAATGAATGGTCAATATGTTTTTTTTGTGAAGAAATCAATCAAAGCATAAAATTATAAAATATAAATAAATAAAGGCTATAATAAATCTCCCCAAACCTATTAATGAAAAAATGATAGCCAAATGAAAATTGGGGGAAACATAATTATTATTTTTTACCATGTGATGTGTGAAACTAGAGGACTGGTGAGGATTCTAAAACCAATTTCCCATTAGGATGACACAATCTGATTATCTTATAAATTAAATCCTCAACCACATACACCTTGAGAAACTATATTTATCATTATATAAACATTAATACACCATGTTAGTAACTATTTTATATAACTAAACACTAATTCTAATTATTTTCATCTCATCAGGACAACTTATTTGATCCATTAGAGAAAAAATTAAATAAACTATATATCCAAAAACCATCTCGATTATAATTACCCAATCTAAAAAGAACAAAAATATTACAATAATTTTATTTTTTAGATAATACATCAAGCATATTCTTTTAAAACCTTGGGATGGAAGATTTTGGGGTATCAATGATTAGGTACATACATAAATATGTTTTACAACACTTTTAAACTCTACTCCATAATCATATACTTATATAAAATTTTGTAAATATCTAAACATAAGAATGAGGTGAGATATGTTTCATAGTATGGAAAAAATATAGGATAATGTGTTTGATAATTAACATGTAAGAGAAATGGTGACGTCATAAATATATCAATAAAACAATAAATGACCATATATAAAAATATTAAAAATAATAGGGAAGATTAATAACCTAAAAATATTGTTATAGAATCATAAAATATATGATCTGGATGAAAATATATATCCATAAAAATAAAAAATGTGAGAAACACATAAAAGGGTTAAATAATTTAAAAATAATGTGCAATCAAGAAAATATGTCATGTCATGGTAATGATAAGAATCATAAAAATAGGTAATTACCTGGTAAAAAATGGAAATGTAAGACAACAGTAATCATAGGAAATATTTTTGTGATAATAACCATTATGCTCATCCCTATGTAAAAAATCTCTTTATATCCATTTTTGAAAATGTTACCAACCCCTTAGGTCCCACTCTTATGTAAACTATCTCATTATGTATATGAATTAATACATATTTACATTTATCATAAAACTATTCCTTCTATGAAATTATAAGACCTCATCCTATCATCAACCATAAGAATGTGTGCTAATTAAAATCAATCATAATCAAATGTTAAAAACCAATTAAAGATAATGGGGTTTAAAACATTTAAAAAAAATTATAACATGAAAATAATTAATCCGAAGATATTAAAATCCCAAAATTAAAAATGGAATCATTATTTATGAAAATATAAAGGTTGATAAAAATATCATTTCATGAGGGACAAAATATAGATATAAAATAGAAGTGACAATTATTAGTTTTTTTCAAAAATACTTTTAAATATTTTTATAAAAATGAAATTAAAACTAAAATCATATTAATTTTTTATGGAATAGAGAAGAATATAAATAATTATATTATAAAGAGATCAGGATAAAGGATCCTTGAAAAGAAGGTAATTAATCCATTGTGATAATTAATGAACTAAAATGTGATTATTATTATTTGTCGTCACTTTAATAAAAAATCCACATTGAATAAATGTTTATAGAAATAACCTTCATAAATGAGTAAAATTAATTTAGGAAAATTTTAAAATATTACCATGTATTTATTTAATTAGATAAAAAAAATTTATAGAAAAAATATGGTTATGGAATAAAATATTCATTTTTATGAATGAGATATATCCATGCCAATGTAGTAATTTTAATTCCGGGAAAATTATCATAATTGTCTTATTTTATGTTGAGAAGTAATTTATCATTAAAAAAGATGAAATATAATATAAAATAGGAAAATTATAAGATTAATGTAAAACTAAATATTATATTCAAGTCAGAAATATTATGGCTAAAAAATGAAGACATTAAGATGATGAAAACCATATGTTGTGGGTAATGTAAGAATCAATGTAGTTTCATTGGAGGACAATAAAATAGAAATTATGTGCTAATGAAATGTAATATATCTTTAAAAACATATTGAAATAGGTAATTAATATAGTCCTTAATATATCAAATGGTGCCCCGTATATGAAATGTCCCAAGGACGTCAAAATGTGACAAAAACCCTTAACATCACTCTTGATTCCCAAGAAATAATTTCAAATTATTTTATAAAAAAATCTTTTTAAAAAATATATTTATAAAGAAACCTCACCCTGGTTTCAATTTTCATTTATTATAATTATCTAAATGTAAATTATTTAGTAGTTTTTACCTATATTTCCAAAATGTGTGGTTATAGTATTTTTATTTTTCTAGTTTTGTAAGAGTGATGTCAATATTTTTTTAGAAAATAAACTATTCAAGATTAATCAATTTCACCATACTAGACTAACTATAATTATTTATTGATTTTAATTTTCTTTTAATGAGTGTAAAATTACTTTTTTGTAAAGTTGAAATCAACAGGCATCACAGATCATGGATTTTCCCCACCATTGAATGGTGTTTCAATAATTATTTAATTAAATAATGATGCTTACATTCAAAAAAAATAAAACTAAATAATTAATTAAATATTTATATTTTATTGTAAAAAAATATATTTTTATGGTTATCCTTCATATAAATTTTTGATTGTACTTTATATAGGTCATCAAACCAACCCAAACATAAAAACACCTTGGTTAATAGATGATTATGAGGTGTTTTATTTGAAATTTAAAAATTATAGTACCATAAAAATATAATATAGTGATTGTTATAGTGAAATATGATAATTATAAATAGTTATAATAAAAATTTATTTGTATAAGATAATTATATGGTTTCAATTAATTGTTTTCCCTTATTTTTTTCTTGTTTGAATTTTTGGTTTTTTAAAAAAATTCATTCATTCATAATATTAATATATAATTCAATATATTATACTAAAACCTTATTAATATCCTAAAAATATTATTTATACCTTAAAAAAAGAAATAAAAAAAACCATAAAATCCAAAAATGAAATAATTATTTCACATATCCAAGGAAGTTGAAGTTTGTACATACACATGGGTGATCATTTCATTTTTCTAGAATGACAGAAATGAGAAATGTGAATCATTATTAAAGAATATTTAAAATATGAAGTAAATAATATTTATTTATTAAATTAATATTTTATATCATCCATCTTATATGATGATGTAAATCATAACATGAAAATTCATAGAGGTATCATCCCACACACAAAGAGAAGATAAACATTTTCATTTTTATTAATTTAATAGAATAAATTGTTAAATTATTGTACCATCATTATAATGACATACCAGTATGATAATGATACCAATTATTTAATTTCTTTATTTTTAACAATATTTGAGGAAGAATAATTTTACTTAATGATATGGAATATAGAATTGAGGGAATGGAAATTTTTATTTCACAACCTGGATTTCATCTATTGAGCTTGTATGAATTTAAGTGGTGAATCAGTGATGTGGTGCGCTCATGTATGGTTTCTCACTTTTTTCTTTAAAAGTTTTTTCATAATAATAAAAAAATTCAGTCAGTAGTAATTAGATTTTACCAAATTAATTTATCTTAAATAAATAAATATAAAATATTCCATTTTTCTAAATTTTGAACCAGATATTCACAAATGTGAAATTAATTTTACAAAATTAATTTTCTATATGAGATAAAATAGTTTTAATATACTAAATGTATAATTTATTAAATATAATTTTGTTTAAAAAATATAAATGAGGTTCTAAAATGATAATTATATGTTTTTTAAGTAAAACCTAATTTTTGAAAATTATAATGTCACTTTTCAAATACTTATTTATTCTTATAATAGGGATATATTACGTTACAATTATTTTTTATATACTAATAATAATATAAAAATTTTTTATTTAAAAAATTATATTTTCACTATTTACATAAAATTAATATTTCTCAAAACATTCCCAATGAGTAATCATATGATAATATTTTAGGGATAAATAAAAAATATAGTAAATGATATCAAATTATCATCATAGAATTTATGTTTTATATTTTTAACAAAAAAATTAATGAAGAAAATATATTTTAATTGGAAACAAATTTTAGGTAATTATCTATTTTCTACTCATTTAATATAAATTAATAATTAAGATATTATTAATTTACTATTTATATAAAAATATACTATATTTATAATGAATTAAAATTTTTAAAAAAGATTTCATTAGAATCTTAGATTCACTTGTACCGTCAATATTATTTGTGAACATTATTTAATTTGGCTCTTTATATATATATATATCATTACTCTATTATAACTATATGTACATTCCATTTATATTAAAACCAGAAAATAGTCTATATTTATCTATTGTTATTTCATGTGCAGAATGATATCAAGCATATTAATTATTTATAGAATAATTTCTTACTAAAACTCAGATTGTTACATTCTACACCACTTAAAACTTATATATTCCGTTATGTTTTATTACTACGATAATAAAAATTGAGGGAGTGTTTCCTTCATAATATCCATATGATCCAATTTATCCTCCTCAAATATATGATCTCACTATAGAATATTGATGATATGGGTTGTCTTATTCCTTATAAATATGTTTCATTGATACAAAAAATTTAATATGTTTTTATTCATATGAAAGGACATGATTTAGTTGTATTTATTTAGAGAATAGTATATGTGATGGATCTAGTACATATATACTAAAATTTTTTTGGAACACATCATGAACTATAGAGGGGTCTATAGGTGTTGTTAGTTGATAAGATACTACGTAGACATGATCTCATATCTTGATGGTACCACTGTATCTATAGTCAAGATTTCCACTCATCCCAAATCCCATAACCTGCATTTATGGTGATATTCAAGGAATAACTAATGATTTAATTTAAAATATATATCCCATTATTGATTAATTGTATAACAATTCTATTTACTTTTCTATTCTTTTTTATATAATTGAATGGTTTTAATTATTTTTCTCATTATATACACATGATCAATGCCTTCAATCTTCCACTCTTTAAATACATCACATCATTTATGCATGAACTATCTTTTACTATAAAGAGACTCATATAGTTTTCTAAATTATTGAATAAAAACCATTATTGTACAATAACCTAACCAGGGAAATGTTTTTATTCCAAAATACATGGAAATACATAGAAAAAAAATCTAATAGTATAAAATAGAGTTTGAATTGAAAATTAACACTAAAAAACTAACTGAGGAATATAAGTAATGATAATAATCATATCTATCTCAAATGATTTTTGAAAAAAATTATCATAACATAAATGTATTCCTTTGATCCCATCTACATTGAATTAATAGTGGTAATAAATGATACATCACCACATCCCATATTAATATCATGGTGAGTTTGTCGATGTAGAAATATTATATGAAGGTAATTAATTATGAGGACTTCATAAAGTGGTTGAAAATAAAAAAATATATCATTATGGACATTAAACATTTTTGAGGGTCAAAAGATGAAATCAATGGTTGTGGGTTCACATTTCTATAAAAGTATGTGTAATGGTTGCAATATAGAGTCATACTTTGGTTTTCTGCCCATAAATATTTAGAATACCAAGCATTGTGATACATATTTTTCAATTTCACTATTCATGTTATAATACATGATGTTTTTTAGATCCATATACAACTTTCAACCTCAATGATCAATATAGAAGGATGATTTCTATGAATCATTCAATAGTAAATAATTTAATTTTTTTATAGGAGACATATATGGGTTAGAAACCGTATAAAATTGTCTATATAAAATTTCACCTCTGGAATATTATCTATAAATTTTATAGCTCTTCATAATATTTTAGTTCTACATTAATCAGTACTTGAATGGTTGGTTTAGAATTTAAATTGAAACATATGATTTTCCCCCATTATATCTTTAACATTCATAATATGAAACACTGGTAGTATTAGTTCATTTTTATTCCTCCACATCTATAGAGTATCATTTTATTTTCAATTCAAGTATTCATCTACCTTATTTTCCTTCAATGGTGGTAATGTTTTTAGAATAAATAATATTTTATAAAGTCCAACCATATCCATTTTTGAATATCCATGTCCTTCTATAGAAATATATATTTTATTCTACTTTGATCAGTATATATGTATATTAATTTTATCCACAGAGGTAATGCTGAAATATATTAAATACAATGATCATTGCAGCCATATCACAATCATGATTCAGATATTATTTCTAGTGATTCAATAATTTGTGTGAGGTCTAAGTAATTACCTTGTGATTCTTCCTTAGGATAAACCAAAACTATTTTCCAATGCATTTCTATATATCCCACCTATAGTTTAATCAATTTATATGACATGTGACCATCCTATTTATTATTTCCATGAAACACAATTCATATACTTATGTGAAATGTAACATCACTTAATTCATTATTAATTGGGTTAGTATGTTTGATAGTAGTGATAAATTTATCATTTATCATTAGTAATTTTGTACTTACCCGAGAATGTAATGAGTTTAATTTTTAGTTTTAGGTTGCGTCCATTGATTGATAAAAAAATTGTTTTATTGATATATTAATACTCCCTTTATTTCTATTTCAAAACCTAATAATGTTTCATTATATATCTATAATTAATTGTTGATAATTATTTATTATTTTTTCTCATTTCTCAACATATTTAGAACAATCGAAAAATGATTTTCTTACTCTTACTTACTCTTTGAAAATATGAGAATATCATCTATAATGATGAAGAAAAATTTATCAATGTAGTCTATAAAGACTACATTCGTTATATCCATTATGATATCAGAAGAATTAATATTTCTAATGGGATGAGGATTCACCAAAGACAACATTCAGATGTCACTATAATCACTTTGTGTAAATGGTGATTCCCTTTGGCAGGTATAAATCCCCATCAATTTTTTTGGGATTCATGAATAATATATTTCATCCCCTATTAGTCTTTTTCATGTTAGTCTTCATCAATGATATCCTAGTGTTCTCAACATCCAAGGAGAAGCACATGAGACACTTGCTGATAGTTCTAGACGTATTCTAATAGAACATGATTTATAGGAAGCTATCAAATTTCTAGTTCTTGATTCAGGAGGACCACATTACAAGACATTTTACCACAGTATATGGTGTTTTAGTGCACCCATAGAAGATGGAGGCTATGTTGGCTTGGGAGCATCCCAAGTGGATGAAAGAGGTGTAGAGATTCCTTTGGTATTTTGGATACTATTAGAGATCTATACCGAATTTCTCTAAGATATCATCTAACATGACTATGTTCCAAGAAAAATGGGAAGCCTTTCATGTGGAAATAGTTGTTTTGTCGAGAATACCGAGAGTATAGGTAGATAATGAAGTAAACATCCATCTTGAGAATGCCAGAGGGGGGTATCAAGTATGTTGTGTTTTTCGATGCATCAGGAACTAGGCCTAGTAGTGTTCTAATGAAGATGTAGGTGGTGATTATATATGGTTATCATTAGTAGAGAAAACATGATAAAACCTATTTTATGCATGATATTTACTTATCAATTGTTTTTTTCACTACATTTGTGGTTACTGTATAATACAGTTAAGTAGTTTATCATTTATAATGATCACAATAGTCTCATAAATATCATATATCATAAAAATTGTAACTTACTATAGATTTGATGGATACATTTCCTCCCATATTATGAATTATTTATTTTATACACTCTTATAACGGGGGTGATAGAAGAGGATTCTATTAGGAATAGTTTTTGTCCGTAGTTCCTAAGTTACAAAATATAGAATATGTTCTTATTTAAGTTGTCATTTCTTGATGGGGATGGAGGAGATTCCTTCCAATCAATGGTTGTTACCAATATAATTTTATAGTTATTTAGGGATGAACATATTAAGGATATTTATTATGAGACCCTGCATACGAAGATATCAACTAGACGTTCTCATAATATGATATATATATATATATATATATATATATAAAGGTTGTTATCATGTCATTCTTTTCATAAAGTGCATTATGGTACCAGTGATGTTATAGGAGGGAGTTTTGAGAGAGATTCATATATCTCTATTATATGCACACCTAGTGGTCAAAAAACATACTAGAACCTCTGAAATTTGTTTTGGTGGACATGGATTAACAAGGTAGTTTGAGAGTTTATCTCTAGAGGTCTTACCTCATAATAGGTGATGGATGAGGACCTAGATATAATAGTTTTGGATCAACCCCTATGGGGAGCCAAAGTGGAAGTAGGATGGGATATCTATGGAATTCATTATGGGCTTGTCACATATGACTAGGGTACATGATTCCATCTAGGGTATTGTACACCAACTCACCAAGTATGACCACTTCATATTTATTTGGGACTAGTGTTTAATGGAATGATTTATATGCCTCTATGTATAAGATATGGTCTAACACCATGTATTTACCTCGATGATTGTTTTTAACCTTAATGATCGATTCAAATTTTGATTATGGAATGGATTTTGAAAGGCTTATGGGACATAGCTTCATTTGAGCATGAATTTTCATCCCCATACTAATAGAAAAAATGGGTAGACTATTTATTTATGGGAAGAAATTCTATAGGATTTCTTGATAAACATTTTCCATAATTGGGGGGAATACCTACATATGTTTGAGTTTGACCAAAACAATAGATTCCATTCCACTATCAGTATAGAAACATTAAAATCCTTTATAGGTGACCCTAAAGGTCACCAATATGATAGAATGACCTAGGAGGGTTAGTACTTATGGGACTACAATTGCTGTTATCCACTACTAATAATGTAAGGATAATATAGAAGTGGATGAGGACCACCCAGCTCTATCAAAAGTCTTATGATGATTTTCAAATGTCTGCTTTGTTGTCTGAGGAGGGAGACCATGTGTTCCTACGAGTTTAAACTCAGCAAGGATTATAAAGATTTGATAACGGAAAAATTCTATCTCCGAAATTCATTGGCCTTTTGTAGACATTGATCACAGTTCCTGAGGTGGAATGATTCTTACTCTACCACTTCAATTAGACCTTGTAGATGACATATTTCAAATGTCTCTACTCGGGAGGTACATGCATGATCCTCTAAAATTTATCATGTAGGTTGAGATGGACAATGATGGTGGATATACCATTCCTAAGTAATTGGTAGAGATTGAGGATTAATAAGAGAGTATCATTCAGGGTTATGTTATTCCCCTAGTTTTTGTTTAGTGGAAGCATGGGAATATTTAGGAGATCTGCATAGAATGAGAGACTCAAGATCATTCCTAGTAACCACATTTATTTTTAAGCCTTTTTTAGATTTCTAAGAATAAATCCCTGAGGTATAGAGAGTATAATAACACTAATTTATCATTTATATATTTTGGAATACTATAATGATTATTTTCATAGTGAGGTATAGAGCGACGATTGTATTATAAGGACCAATGTTCCTAGAATTATATTTTAAAATATATAAAATATAACAAATTAAAGCAAACAAAGCATTCATAAAAAAGTGGACCAACATCAAAATGGGGGATTTTATAGAAAATATGATACCATAATTGACTTCAAATCATGGGTTTTAGCAAAAGTGTGACATAACCATTATTAATTTTGGGAGTTTCCATAAATTTACATTGTGAGATAATAAAAAAAGTAGACTAATTAAAATATTTATTTTATTAGGTGAATAATTGACCTACCTTTTAATATATATGTATACATCGATGGGAAATATATGGGTTATCCATATCCTTGGATCTATTGTTGGGAGCATTGGAGGATCATTCACAGTAGATACCCCACCAGATCATTGATCATTTCTCGATGTGTTATGTAATTCAATGATCTCATCAACAGAAACGATCCAGATTCATTATTCATTAGTTATTTATCCAATTTAAGGTAGTAACTTGTTTTGATTGGATTTAAACATATTTTATTATTAATATGATGAATCAAAATAAATCAATGAAAAAATTTATTCACGGATCATGTGTATTGTAGGTATGGTTCAGATTTATCTTGGAATTGGTGATTTCATCGTGATTATTTTATTATATCATATTTTTTATTTCTAATATAATCATAATGTGGAAAACATGAAAATTGTTTGAGTTTCATTCCTCACATTTTTGGTTTGTTCATTTTCTCCCTCATTCATCATTCATCATGGAAAATTTATTTTGTAAATTGATCAGAAAATATAAAGGAATCAATCATTGTGCACTCATGCTTTGGTGAAATGGATTGATATCATTAATTTGGTCATGGAAAAATGATGTGATTGAGATAATAAATTGGATGATAAAAAAACTTGTGTTTAAGGATACTGTTCTTTATATCATTGGCATGCAATGACAAATGAAATGAGTACAGATCATAGAATGGATTTGAGGGGATGAATCCTAAAAATTGATGACGGAAAGACCCATCTAGTTTTATTCCACGATTTTTGGTACGGTTAGTGGATTGATTAAAGGGAAAAGGAGTAGATTGAAACATAGTATTTATATCTATACTTTATTGAAAATCTTGTAGAACCCGGTGTGTAATTAAGTATAACATGGAATATGGATTATGGGTTATGGTGATCAGGTTTCCTCATAGAAGCTAAATATCACATTTTGTGTGACCCCTAACACATGTGGTCTGACCCCTTTCACACATCATGTGACTACACATTATGGCTTGATGTGTACCAAAGATGTTACACAGGAATGGGCATAACTAGTCATACACATACATGTCCAATCAGATGTAGATCTAGCTATGAGTACAAGATATCTGATACATCATGTAATTAGATGTAAAACTAGACAAATATATAGGCCCTAATACATGTCCAAAACATTTTTCTAAAGGGAAACACTATGTACTACTATTTTAAGTCATGTACTCTTTCATACATTGATTGGTGGTAATATTCTCTTCATCTAGGACATGTTTTATTAGGGAGAATTACTTAGATTCATTCCATAATGGTTAGTATAGAATCTCATCGCACACATATGATGGTGATACCTTCACTAAGAGTATTGGATAGAGTTTTTATAATCCTTCAGTGAGTTCTAGAGTAAGTTCATTTATCATCATCTTCCCCTATGAGGAGTCCTTGGTATTTTCATGACCAATACTACGTGGGTGTCGATCCTCTAGTTAGCAGTTTATTCCAGATTAAGTTGTTGGTATAACAAACAACCTTTGACGAGATCCTCATATATTTATTATTATCTTAAGACTTCCAGTATATAATTCTGATGGAGATACCTGAGGAGATGTACATCTCAAATGGAATCTGTTAGTCATATATGACTCATGGAATGTCTTCTCTCGGATGAGTGCTCTATTTATCCTTCAGGTAGGATCCCTAGACTAAAATTATTATTTGGACATTACATTGATACTTTTATTCTAGATTATTTCTGGATATTCTTGTTATATTTTTCTTATACATAGACTGGCGTTGAGATGACTATTATTCTAATTCTTATATACTTAGTGACTTTGGGGTGTCCTGCAAGGTATTGTTATACTAACCCTGGAATGGGATTTTATGAATTTTTTTATATTATTATAATTATAAAACTTTTTATGGAGTCCAATTAGTACCAATACTAGGTAGAGATGTTGATCTTGACTAAAAGTGGTTTACTCGGACCGTTACCTAGAAACTAGTCCCCTTTTATACATTTTGGTTGGAATTATATTCAGACACATTATGATGGGATTTTATTTGGACATATATTTATTATTTTAATTTTCTTCATAAAATTATAGTTGTATTATGATGTTTAAATTCATTTTTTTCAATTTTTACATTTCATCATTTTATGGGCTTGTAGATGTGTTTGTTGATACAGATACATTATGTTAGGGAATACATTGTGTGTTATATTCTTACTTAGTGCTTGTCGCCAACCCCATGATCATTGGATCTGGGATTGGGTTATATTAGACATGATCCACAAGGGTATGGGTCATGACCTTAGAAAAATTTTAATATTTAATTTTCATATAAAAACATTAAAAATTTTGGACATTTTCTCTATGATAACCTAGTTTCTCATCATGACTATATAAATAATTTTAAATTAAAATTTTTCATTATGTAAATTGAATTTTAAAAAAAGGATTCCATATTTCATGTTTTGATAATTTGTTTTATCCTACATGTTGAACTTAATTTTTCACCAAAAAAATTTTTGAAATAAAAAATATTAATTATCGCGGTTATGGTAAAAAATGATTTAAAGTGGGTAAAACTAATAATATTTGTGTTTAAATGACCTAAAAATCTCAAAAACGTATTTTATATCTATATTTAGACCTTATACTATATAATTATCTATAATAATTAATTTTTTCTCTTTTATAATGTGAAAAACTAAGGTACATGTCATTCTATATAAAATTATAAGTTTAGCACTCACCTCAATAATAAAAGGACACTCCTCTCTACTATCCAATTCACACAAAATAACATTTTTTATCTAATTAATTTAAAACTAATTAAAAAACATCCCTCCTACCTTCTTATATTCCTTAAATTGGTAATAAATATTTCCTATGAATGATTTTGTTGAAACCTAAGGAGGTTACCTGAGGAAGAGGTAACGTTCTTCATCCTGTTTTTTTATGTTATATCTTACTCCACCTCAAAAAATTATTATTAAACGAATATGATATAATAACCTAATAATATTACATATAAATAGATTTTTTATGATATTTTAATTACTTAAAAACATCCAAACTTCATTCATATGTTTTACAAAATCCTTATTTTTGTGCACGGAGGATTATCGCCTCATTAACCAATGTTATTTATTTTTCCATTATAGCCTATTGTGGTTGGTTATGATGATGGATATAAATTATATATAGGATATTTATAACATAATTATACCTAATTATTCATTATATAATAGTTACATTTATTTAATTTCCATTCTGTGGGGGATTTGATAACGCTGCTCATTTGTGGGTCAGACTATCGCATCACGAAGAAATTTGATTTATTTTATCACTAACTCTTTAAATGGAAGGTAATAAATGTAATTTTAATGAATATATGTGGTATAAATGTAATAATTAAAATATTAAGAGAATATTTATAATTTGAAAAAGTTAATATATCATTTAATTTATTACATTGAAAATTTTTAACATGGTTTGTTTATGTGTGGATAACCCCTTCAGGAAGTGATGTGAATATCTTACCATAACCAAACCAAATGGATGATATATATATAAGTATATTGAATTAAAAAATATGGTTTATATGATATTATTTTCATTTTTTAAGGATACAATATTTATTACCATATTTCCATAATGATAATTGAAAAAAAGGAAACATTGCATATGGGTAAATGCGACTTATTGTCTCCATGATTGTAACATAGTCTTTTTTCATAAAATTAGTTCATGATTGGACATAAAATTTTAATTTGTGTATAAATAGGAATATTTTTTCGCTATTATTATCATATATATGTTAAAATAATGAATTATTTTACCATAGTTAATCTACCCAAGTCATTTCTAACGCGTAAGAAAACTATCATCAAGAAATGTAATTTAAACATAATTGATTTACTAATCACTAATAACATAGAAATAACTAAAATAAAATGAATAATAAACCTAAAAAAATTATTTTTATTTTAAAAAGTAAACCCAAATTTAATATGTGTGATCATATAGAATATACGTGATGATTTGGACTCACTTCAAGCGTACCTCATCTCACTTTTACTTATGTGAGACATACCCCATATTCACCAGTTATTAATTTTTTATGGTGTATAATATGAAATTATCTAATTTTATATCATTATTCCATTTAACTTTCTCATACTTAATTATTCATTAAATATTATTTACTTCTTATGAATTATGATTCAAAATTCCCCAATGTGGTTAGGGTTTATTTCACTATGTCATCCTTATTCCAGATTTTTTTTGTTCACATATACTTTGGGGGAATTAATTTATATTTATATTTTAATATAAACTCATTTTATTCACATATAGATATTATTAATACTTTAATGTAATACTACCATTTTTACACTCTTTTTTACATAAAATTATTAATTATTTTTTATATTAACATCCGACATTTTTTCTCTCTTTGATCAAAAATAATTTTTCATCCAAACAAATTTTTTATACAAAATATTTAAAAATGATATTAACCCTTAGAAAAATTTTATGGTCATTTTTACCAATTTTATAGTTTTTAAAAAATGATTCCAAATAAATATTCATTTAATTTTCAAAACAATTCTAAATTTTCCTTTGCAAAAAAATTGAAATGAATCATTGTTTAAATATTTATGGAATGAAAATAATTTTCCAACATCAAGACCAATCAATATTAAATAAATATTTTAAAATATTTAAATGTTTTTTCTCCTAGAAAATTATTTTCAATATGTTTTTAATATTTCTATATTAAAATGTTTTTTTTTCAAAATAATGATGACTTTTTTGTCAAATTTTTTTTGGAATGTTTAATGGTATTTATAATTATCAATGTCATCAAACATGTATATTACTAATTATCCACATAGGATAAATTTAATTGAATACCATCCTTATTATTTATCAATATGGGTTTAGATTAGATTGACTAGATATGGACAATATTATTACCATTAATTATTTCACTCTATATGGTTTATTATTATTTCTATTTTTCATGGGTGTGTATTAACATTTAACATGTTTTCCTTCAATAAAATTTTATACGTTTATAATGGTTCACCACCCATTAATTTAAAAAATCCATTAGAATTATTATTTTAATTGTTTTTCATTCTATATTTCATTGATGGAATGGAATGTTTAGTGATTCAGAATATATTTTGTTTTGGCTCTATCCTAATACATATATATATATATATATATATATATTTGAAAAAGGACTCAACAATATTAGATGTCTTAGCACAAGGCCTTGATAGTAATTTTTAAATATCTATCAATAATTATTCCATCATTATAATTGAATTTATAGATATTCCATGTGATTATTGTCTTAGTTGGAATATTCATGGTCATCTTGATAAGATATTGGGATTATTTATGAGGAAGAATTAAATAATTATTTATTCCTGGAATATTATCCAATTTTAATTTTTTAAAATAATGTGTTTGCATTATTTATATTTATAAATAGATTATTCTTTATTTATTCATAGGCTATATTATAAAATTACCCTTATTGAGTACAGGATATCACATATTTATTATGGGTTATTTTCCCCATGATACTAAGAATTATTTTTGGTTGATATTAAGGGATACACTATAAGAAATAATGGAGTTCTCAAATAAAATACCTTGTGTATTTTATATTCCCAATTGAAATAATTATTTCATGTATGTCTCTATTTTTTTCAAAGGATACAATAATATTTTTTGTTTCTGGGTATGATTACTTGAATATTATTCTATTTTAATAATGTGGAAATTAAACTCTTGGCTACCAGGGTCATGGACTCAATCAGAAATCAAGTTGAAGATGATGTATGAGTACCATAAGTTTCACTATAATTTGGGATGTTAAGAAAGGTGAGATCATGTTGGAGTTTTTTTCTACACATGAACATTTTTATAGTATTTCTTCATATGTGTGAAGGATCTATATTAATAAGAATACTCATATTTCTGATGATATAGTTATAATGAAAATATTTTCAGGTATGAATTATAAGATAGATGTTTTAGGGAAAAAAAATTTTCTATGATTATACACATAGGTTCACCCATGTAGACAGATAGTTTTTTAGTAGAATTATATTCATTAATAACCAAATGGGATACTACAATTAAAATGCCACGTGTTTTAATGTTTCCATATTGAAGGATGATTAGTGAATATTATTCTCATGTTACATATTTTATTTTATTATAAATAAGAGAGAAAAATAACATAGGGGGATCCTAAAAAAATATAATATTGGAAGAAATGATCACACATATTGACATTAATGGTTTTTTAAATTTCTATTGATAAAGAAAAAACCCAAACAGGGAGTTTTTATTTCATGTGTGAGTACAGTTTTGTTTGATTTAAATATATTAATATTTGTTGTTCAAGAATTTTTATTAGTAATATTTTAGTAATTTTAGAGAAAAGATATTAAGGTTTCATCTAAGAAAATTTATTTATGGTGTGTAATAATATTAATATATCTATGTTATGAGAGTTTACCTAAGTCGTATAATTATATAATAATCATTAATTTCCTTACACGAGTAACATAATTATGCTCCAAACAGATTTTTTGTGAATTTAAAGATATGGAAACAAGTCAAAAAATTGATGAAGCACAATGTTCCAAGATGGTAAAGTAACAATGCTACTAGATTGAGATTTTAAAGAATAATTAATTTATGAGTTTTTATAAGGGGTGAAAAATTAATTTCTAGTGAAAATATGAACTCCTGGCAATATATTATCAGAAGAATGTTATCAGATGGAATAATCATTATGGTCTACAATAGATATATGTGGTCTATGATAAAATATTTGATGAAATGATAGTATCTATATTTATAAAATAAGAAGCAGTTTTCAAGAGTTTTGCTGATGAATTAGTCATTAATAGATGAATATTGATCCAATAAAGGTGTAATATTGATTACATCTACTAGGGAGTTGTATGAAGACTTCTAGATAAAAATGACTACTTTTATATTGAATGGATGAAAATTGGAAAAAGAAACATAATTAATCAATATAGTTCAAATTCTTCAATGGTCATTAAAAATATTGGGTGACAAAATCATGATATAGTATGGATGTACGGATCAATGTGAATTTGTGTTAAAAATAAGGGGTTTTGAGGTTGGTACAATATCGAAGGTACCATGTTGAAATATTTTCCAGATATAGGATAATATATTAATGATATCAGATAGATATAACTAGTGTAAGTAATCATATAGTTAAATATATATGGTTTCAGTTGATGATGGTTTGTCGTATAGAAACTTGAATGATCTAATGGATGGAGTAATAAAATGACATCAGACATTGTTTTTTATTTCAATTAGATTAAGGCACTCTAGGTACAGATAATTGTATAATGATTAATATAATGTTTGTTTTGATTTGATATATATATATATATTGATCAAAACAAACAAAAGTTCTTTAAAAAATTGGTACTAGGTGATGAAAAACTAGACAATAAATTAAATTTTATGTTTATTAGATTGAGAATATAAAAAAATAAATTCTAATTGTCTAACTAAAAAATGATATATAGAGAATTGGATAAACTCTGTATGGTGCCTAGAAATGATTATAGATAGATATTTTTTAAGTGAGTGTTATCAAGAAAATCATAAGAGATATTTAACAAATTACATAATTTTAACATTAGAATATTGTAGTAATTTTTTTAGCATGTATAATTTTTTAGTAAGTGTCAAGAAGATTTGAGATATGTCGAGAAGCAATCCATGATATTCCATTATACATGAGATTGGAAATTTAAGTTTCATTAACTGAAAAAAAAATCCCCACCTATTAACATGCAAAGTGCATATTTAAAAAGGTGGTGCAACAATACATGTGATATACACTATTCACATGTGGAGGAGCAGAGGGATAGATGGAATTTTTCCACCGATATACAACCGTGATTTTACTTTGTTAGAGGAAGGAGAATCAAAATGATAATATTTTAGTGGAATAAAATTATACTAGGTTCCATTGCATTATGATGGACTTAAAAAACCTAGTATAATTGGTTAAAGATAAATATGAACGTGAGTTTTCAATTGGGGTTTAATATAGCTGAATGAGTATAATAGATGAAGAATGATATAAGAGAAATGTTCATTGGATCAAGTTTTTCCAAACTAAAATTCATTTATTTAATTGATATATGATGACGACATTATAGATAGATATTGTCATCCATTAGATAGAGGGAATATCGATTGAAGATATATCAAACAATCTTTGGCTAAGTTAAATTTATAGTAAATTTATGTAATGTGAGGGTGAGTAATCTGGGTTTTCTAATTATAAATAATGAGTTTCAAGAATAAAAACTATTATGAGAGTCATTAAATATCATTATGTTCATATACATATAAAGATGATCCAGATTTCTAGTGAGGAATGAAAATAGGCAGAAGATAATCTTTCTATAGTTTAATAAAATGGAGGAAAATATAGTTTGTGTATAGAGACAATTACTTAAATGGATTATGTCTAGGGTTTATAACCATATAGGAAGGATTTGGGTATGATTAAGACAATGGGTGTATAACTGACTTTGGTAGAATAATTTATTATTGTGGCATAGAACAAGGGTAAACTAGTGGAATGATCATAGATGTGTATAAATAATTGTTCCATGTGAATTTTAATACCTATTTGAAGTAAAAAGTAATAATACATGTTTAGGGTATTATCAATATATAAAAAAGATGGAAATTTTATCCAACCCTGTAAATATTGTGTTATGATATCTAACATTATATTACAATATATATTGTGTGTTTGAGATATATAATAAATTGTATCGTAGTTCTAACAAGTATCATAGGATTAGTTGTATGAAAAATTTGTAAAGGAATATAATATCTTATTCTACACCTCCCATTTCAGTCATCCTACACAGATCGAGGAACTTTATAAAGAACCAATAGAAAAAGTATCATTTTTTTAATCTTTTCAAGAACATCAAATAACAAGAACTAAATGAATTATAATGTATCAGAAATCTCATCGTACAAAAGGAAACCTATCGTAATAAAATATATAGGATGATAAAAACATTACAACTAAGAGATAAACTATATATGAAAATTAGAAGTGGTAAAACCAATTTTATTATAGAAAAATCTCATCATTTTTAAAAAATATGATGTGAATATTATATTCAATAAAATACAGTTGAAAAATAGAATATTTGAAAAAATATATATTTTAAAGAGTTACAAATATAAAATTATTGGAAAAAATAAATTCAATAAACATATAATGATAAATAAGTAAAATTTGTGTAATTATTATGATTTTATATTGTTTTAATGAAACACACACATCAAAGAAACATTCACTGAATTTTAAAACATAAAAAATGTAAATTATATTATGATCATTATAAAGGGTAAAAAATATTTTAATTTAATTAATGAAAATAATTTTTATTTTAAAAAAAATGTTCTTTGAAAAAAAGATTCATTTGAAATGAATCATATTAAAATTACCAACAAAAAATTTTTAATTCAGAAAATGATTTATCAATGATGTTGTTGCTGATGATGAGAATTAATTTCCCTACAGAAATGTAGAAATTCCAAAACAATTGAGTCTGGTCGGATCAATGTAATCCTAAAGATTAAATTTATGAAACAAATATAATTAACCAATGAATTGAAAATTGAGACAAAATAACCCTTACAGTATTAGATACATGCGATTTAATATATCATGTGAGAAAGATCATGAAATGGACATTACAATCACATGACATGGAATATAGTTTTAAATCCTAATGAAAACATCTCGTTAATAGGTTATTTATTATAAACTATGGTTATCAATATACAAAAATTTCCATGATGTTTATAATGGGATAAAAAACCATTACGACTATTATTAATTTGTAAGTAAGTGACTCAGCCTCCAATTCAAAAACAATATCATTTAAAAAAATTAAAATAATATTCATACCTAATAATATTGATAATATTCATTTTCTATCTTCATCTTAATGTATTTTAGTATGATTCTATAAATTTTCCAAAAAAGGGTGTTAATAATTTTGGCTATTTATATTAGATTTATAAGATCACTTCTTATATTATTTCTGATATCAAATTTTATAATTATATAATTCATAAGTATAATATAATCTTTGTGTTATAATGATTTATTATGTTTAAAATTAATTTGATTAATATTTCATTCTGTATCTCAGAATAATAAATTCATAATAAGTACACATTGGTGATTTTCTTATCTATTGAAAAAATATTTCATTATTATTTAGTTAAATATTTGTCAATGCCTTCAAAAAATAAAATATTCTTTTAAATATATATATCATATTATTTCCTGAATTATTTTTCCATTTTTATCTTTGACATAATTTTTCCATTGATGTAGTATGTGTTCAATCCTACCAAAACATGAACATTTCTTGATTTATAGATGACAATGTTGTGATATAATTGCAATATAATTATACCAATAGAATAATGATATCGTATAGTGCTATATAGGATGATGTTTCAAAATTATAAAGATTTATTATAAAATGTGATGTGCATGAAATTATTAAATAGTACAAAGAATTTATTTTTTAATCTTATTTCTCATGTTTAAGCTCATTAATTATATAGTGATTTTCCATCATAAAAATTATTAAAAATTTTTAAATTTTTGTTACTATGACCATATTAAAATTAGGAACATAATATTTTTCCCTTAAGTAGATTCTTAGATCAATCCATTAAAGGTGGAAATGAAGAATTTAATACGACACATGGATATGGTTGTTCTAACATATAAATTATTGATGACTTAATTTTCAGGTAATTGTTGAAGGATCAATATAATTCATTATTAAATATAAATAATCACATAATATAATTCATAAATATTTATTAACTTTCTCTGTTAAAATATCTATGCTATTATTTTATGGAAAACGAAACATGTTTATCCATAGAGGAAGTAGTTCACACACACACATGATTCATGTATTTTGTTTTTATTAACAAAAAATATGGAAATGGTTATATATTGGCACATCATAATAATAATAAAATAGTATAATTTTTATATCCATGATAATAATTTATGATGGTATAATTTACTTTGTCTGGTAATAAGACCACATAAAGAGATATAAATGAGAAAGGAGTGCTTATAAATTTATAACTCAATAATATCCTTATATCTATTATGATGGGTTAAAAACATAACCGATATGAAAATTTGAGAAGGCTAGATCCTCAATAAGTTTTATATGAGTGTTATTAAGATGATAATGTGGTGTTGTTTTTTAATTTGTTGGTATTGGTGTGAGGGTATGTGCAGATATGGGAACCCTATTTTATAAGTGAA
The DNA here is from genome assembly GCA_963277665.1 of Viscum album. Classification (NCBI taxonomy): domain Eukaryota; kingdom Viridiplantae; phylum Streptophyta; class Magnoliopsida; order Santalales; family Viscaceae; genus Viscum; species Viscum album. The sequence goes on along the minus strand of OY728119.1, from coordinate 1,723,922,365 downwards.
ATAAATGAAATAATTTTGAATGCACAAACAATTTCCATTAATGGGAAGTTAGTGTCAATGAATGATGATAAAAAATTGGAAAATAATATAGGGGATAAGTGATATGTTTTTAAAAGTCCATAGTCACACATTATCACACAAGATTTAAATATGTTTGAGGCCATTTAGTCTTGTAATTTTACTTGGACATTTATAGTATTTAAAATAGTAAATAGATTTTTCCATAGTATTTTTAATTCTATTAATGAAAATAAAATGATGCTTATTAAATATCGTGGGATAAATGATTAAAAATATTAAACCCATTTTATTATATTAATTTTCTAAAATTGATGAATTTTTAGAATTACTAAAGGTATAATAAAAAATATTAATTTTCATTTTTCAAAAATGTAACCGTTGATATAAAATCTTAAATATGGGTTATATGTTATAAAACAATTATTTGAAATGATAAAATAACCTATGATATTACATATTTTGTATTATAAATTTTTTCATGAGTTTATATTTTAATTATATATAAATAATTTCCTAAAATCCATGTAAATTATAAAAATGATATTTTGAGAAATTTACCTTAAATTATTCTTCAAAAAAATATGAAAATTCATTTTATTTTAATTTTTCCATGAAATTCCATAAATTAATATAATATTTCTCAATTAAAATTAAAAATATTGTTAATTTCAATTTTTTTAAATGAAAAATATTGAGAAAAACGTTTTTTATAGGAGATCAGCTTTTGGTATTTTAACCATTATTATTCTTATTTCCTATAAAATAATAATTACGCTAGTGTTAATATATTATTAACATCAAAATATAATATACATTAATAGATGTAAATATTATATTGATGAATTTATCAACATAATTAGATCACTAGTTGAGTCGATGTTTATTGTGAATATTATTTTGTATTGTTCTTACTATATATATACCATAATTTTGTTAACACTGTTTATACCTTCTAATTGAAGTAAAGTCTTATAAAGTAATATTATTTTTATAATTTATTATTTCATGTGAATTAATCACTTAATCATTTTAATTATTTATGGAGGAATATTTTATTAAATCTCAAGAAGTTACAACGAGAAATAGAAACATCTATTAAATTTTGATGATGATAATGAACCTAAATCCTCTACTAAGGATATCTTAGATCACATAATAAATGATTTATGAACATGGAAAAAATAACAATACATCACCATAAACCACTAAAACCACTATATTTATAGTATCTCATTCGCCGCTATCATGTAATTTCCTTCTCATTCATTGTTTTCCTCTTTAATTTGTTGTGTTTTGGGTCACCCAATGATGAATATAATTTATTTTGATAAAATGACATATCGTTGGTGCATTTATGTTTTTTTAAATTAATGTAGTATGAGTATAAATGTGTTTATGAAATTGCGGGGTTCTCTTTGAGTTTGTAGAATGCTAGTGTTTATTTGAAGTTTTTGTGTAATAATCTGACGTTTTTTCTGTCTGTGGGAAAAATACAGTTCATGTAATGGGACTACATGATGTGTATGTTCTTCAGGGATGTCATGACCCATCCCCCAGGGCCCATGTTGTGACTACCCCATGCCCACCTTCTATAGTCCAGGGGCTTCTGACTAGTATCGAAATGAGTATTCCCTAAAACCAGGAAGGCATTGCCTTTATAACCTATAAACACACATAAACAAGAAACCAGAAAGATACGAATACATGTAAAATGTATAGTAAACCGGGTGTGTATAGTAATAAAAAGGGGCCAAAATATAATCCCAACTGGAAAGTACAAGAAAATAGAAAATTAAAATTAAACTGGAATAGCTCATGTGAACTCTTAACAAGGATCCTTCCTGAAGGGTAGGTACATCTCTCGAGTGGCCATCTCTACTATACACCTCATCTAATGTCCACATCCAAGCTACCTCTAGTCATGGTAACTTCATCCTTAGTTAGCATTTTCGTTCATCAGCACTAGTCATAATAAGGTGTGGGCATAGCCCGTGCAGGGGTGAGAATAACGATACTTAGTAGGGACCCCGAGACCGAGGAAGATTTCACAAAATCCAAAAAGGATAAACCACGAAGTATGAAAACAACTGACAACTCTACTTAGGTATATGCCCATATATATACCTAAGATATCAAGTATACTCATCTCATTCATGATAAAGCATGATGCCCAACTCATTATTACAAATCGCATCTGTTTAACGGAGGAAAGGATACCACGAAGGTAACACCACAAAGATAAGAACCAAAAAGGTAACTCCAAATAGAAGAATACCACAGAGGTATCACCAATGAGGTAAGTACCACAATGGTACATACCAAAGAAGAATACCACCAAGGTATCACCATGATGGTAAGTACCACAAAGTTACACCACACATAATATTAAAACAAAGGTCAAGACTCATCTCAAAGCAGGTATAACGTAGGTAAAACATTAAAGATGATTAGATGTCACTACTGAATCATCTTACTATGTTAAGAGGTATACCCACAAAGGATCCTAAATCATCAGACCCACATAATATCCTAGTACAGCAGACCCATGTAGTATCTTAGAGTAGTCCCACGTGGATTACTAAAGTGGATTCAAGTGAGACTCTCGAACCCATACCCACGTAGGATCCCAAAGAATAGACCCACATAGGATCCATTTCCCATGTTACACCAAGCTACAGGGTTCCCACACTATGCTCGCTTGATTCCGGGAGGGACCGATCCTCAAGACACATGTTGATACCCCAACTTCAAAGAAGTCCCTCTAAGAAGTATCCAAAATTACCGCCATATAAATGGGGTCTCAATGCAATAGATGGTGCGTCCATCGAACACCCATGCTGTATGATATTTTCCTTCTAGTCCCAAGGGCCTGGTTGGATTCGTGTTCGATCCAACCCGTTCATACCCCAACGTTATCCAAAACTCAATTGGGGTATACCAAAAGGACCATCTCGATCCAAGGATTCTGGCACCATAGATAGTTCATCAAATGGACATCGTTATTGAGGTTATAGCCAAAGGAGTGGAAAGGGGTTGAATATGGTCTGGTTCCGGTCCGACCCGGTTGGACCAACCCATCCTTGGAGACCCGACCAGTGGGATCCAACCTGGCCCACTAGGTATGGCTCGAACCGCGGGTTCCAACCCGGCCCTCCGGTGTGACCTGGTCCTCTGGACAGCCCACGGCTGGCCGGATGACCAGCCCTCTTCTACAGCATGGTCACACATTGTTCCCCCAGCAGTGGCCAACAGCAAGAGGCCACCCCTCCATCTTCATCATGGCCACCTGCCACGGCTCCTGCATGGCAAGCATCGTTGACACACACGTCCACCCCAATCACGCGGTCATCCATGGGCCATCTACCACACTCGCTTCACCATGGATGATGGGTCATGACCCTTCTTCAGCGGTGCGGTCGCAAGGCCGCCCTCATCGCGGCCGGCTGTGGTGTTCGCCACAACTCCAGAGTTCCATCGGTGCCGGTCTCCGGTACCAGTCATTCTCCTCCTCCATTGCGATTAACACATCGAAAACCACAAAGGTCGGGGAGTGGTTGGACCATGTTTGTTTGGGTTGCACCATCCATGTTAGATTGGTATCAAGCAGCTCATGGGGAGAGATTAAATGTAAAAGAAATTAATGAAGACCAATAAAATTACACCCCTACCTTGTTGTTCCATGGAGGATTCAATAGGTAGTGGATGATGTCGTTGAATAACGTCAGTGTTTGTTGCTTCCGCAATTCATTTCAGATATGGGCTCAGGGTTAGTTCCACATTCTTCATTAGAGATGGTTTTCTTCGTTCGAGGAAGGGTTTCTCCAAATTTCTCCACTTGGCCATCAATTTCACCAAGGAAATGATGATCCAACAAAATAAAATTGGTTTATCAAATTAATTTATATTTGTAGAATTTAAGTTGACCCAAATAAATGGCACAATTAACTAATTATAGAGTTGAGAGGTAATCCCCAATTAAGAGGGGTTCAGGTGGTACTCACCAGAATGAATTCAAATTAGGGGTTTTCTAACTCGTGTGGTCCCCACATCCAAAATTTTAAAAGGGAGGTTTCAAAAGAAAAAAAATGTTAATTATTTTATTTTTATTCTTCCATAAAGAAGTGAAAAACAATCATCCACCCTTGACCTACTGCGGTCGATGGGAAGGTCTCTTTAAGTGAATATCGGCGCTGCTAGTTCAATGGTGTCCTCAGATTTCAATTCCGAGCACCTGATCAAATGCTATAAAAACGTGGTCTAACGTTTACCTAAAGTACTTAAAAAATTAATAAATTCATTCAGGGCACTCTGGTCCATAGAATCATGCGCCGTCACTTTTTTTAGACTTGTAAAATTCCAATATAATTAAAAAAAAATTACATGGAAAAATATGGGTCTTTACATTCTCCCCACCTCAGGGCATTGCATCCCTGAATTCCACATCACATAATCTAGGAAAACAAGTTGGGGTTCTGAGCACGAATCAGAGCCTCCCGCTCCCATGTGCTCTAATGGAGGTTCCCATTCTGCCAATGAACATGCACAAAAGGTATCAATCAACCTTGAAGGAATATCTCCTGTCGATCCTAATTCTCCATTAGAACCTCTATAAATGTCACCCCATTAGCGATGTCCAGATCAGCCCAGTCAATGTTGTCTGAAGGGTTGTGCATGTATCTCCTCATCTAGGATACGTGGAAAACGTTGTGAACCCAATGCAACTAAGGGGGATGTTCTGGGTTGTAATCCACCTCACCAACTCTGATGAGGAACTGAAAGGGACCGATGGACCACTAAGATATCTTGACTCCCTGGACAAATATCTGCAATCCTCATCAAGGTGAGACCCGTAGAAAGACGTGGTCACCATCCTCGAACTCCAGACGTCTCCATCTCTTGTAGACATAAGAATTATTCCTTCTCTAGGTATTCTTCATCTCCTCCTAGATGATATGTACCTTCTCTGTAGTATCTTGTACCATCTCTGGTACTATAAGTGCTAACTCCCCTAGGTCAATGTAGCACAAAGGAGATCTATATGGTCGATCGTACAAATATTAGAAAGGTGTCATCCCAACAATGGAGTGATATTTGTTTCAGTATGAAAACTTCACCAATAGAAACGGATCCTCCTAGCTACGACTGAAGTCAAGGACACAAGCACACAACTTTTCCTTGAGGGTCTGAATGGTCTACTCAGTCTGGCCATCGGTCTGAGGATGGAAGACAATGATCAAACAAAGATGCGTCCTGAAAGCCTCCTACAACCCCTTACATAGATGGTAAGTGAAACATGCATCATTATTAGATACAATCATTTAGGTTACCCCATGTTTCCACACAATCTCATTTACATAGTGGCATGTCAAGCTCTCTACTGAACCCTGCTCTCTAACAGGTACGAAGTGGTCTGACATGGTGAGTCGGTCGACGATCACCCAAACAGATTCATGACCCCTGGAAGTACGTGGAAGTCCTGTCACGAAGCCCATGGATATCACATCCCACTTAAACTATGGGACCTCTAAAGAATGAACTAAGCATGCTGGTACCTGATACTCCACCTTCACTTGCTGAAAAGTGGGGCACCAAGAGACAAACTCTGTTACAGATTTCTTTATTCCCGACCACCAGTGTTGTCGTCAGAGATCCTGGTACATCTTTTCCACTCCTGGATGTACCGCTAGTGGAGATGTGTGGAACTCCACCAACACTACCTCCTGAAGCGACACTGGTACCATGTTACATCCTATGAAAAGGATGATGTGCTCCCCACCATCAGAAAATCCATATGGTTCCTACCCTGAGGATATCTGAAAATGTCAAGCCTCATAGTCATTGTCACCACATAGCACCTCCCTGACATGCTGAAGAAGTGGGGGAGTGACTGTAAGATACTAAAGAAAAGTTTCTCCATCTCGTTCCAAAAAAGATATTTGTAAAGTGGCTAGCTGCTCTGTTGCATCACCTAGAAGTTTTATACCAGATCTCCTGCTGAGTGAATCTGCTACAACCTTCCCCTTCCCAAGAGAATAGAATATCTTTAAGTCTTAGTCCTAGAGGAACTCAAGACAATGACGTTGCCTCAGGGTTAGGTCCTTCTGAGAGAATATATACCTAAAACTCTTGTCGTCCGAGTATACTGTAAAACATTCACCCATCATGTAATTTCTCCACATCTTCAAGGCGAAGACCACTAATTCAAACTCCAAGTCATGGGTAGCATTGTTCTTCACTTGTTGTCTCAGATATCGGGAACCATATGCGATAACTCCTCACTCCTACATCCGGACACATCAGAGCCTGGTCCCGGAAAGAACATCCTAGGTAAATGAAGATTAAGTGGTTTTCATACTCACTAATATTTGTGAATTAAATATTAATTTTACTTAAAAATGGAATCTATGTTCGATAGCATACCCTCTATGCAACAACGGTTTTCTTTGAAATCTTACATTGCACACTAATAATATAATATTATTATTTTAAATGGAAGTTAAATCCTAGCCGTTGCATTGGAAGGAATGAAAGAAACTAAATAAAATATGATTATACATGTTTATTAAATGTATTTACTTTTATCTAATAAATGGTAAAGGCTTAAAATGTGAATGAATCTAATTTTAATCCTAATTTACAATAAAAGGTCTATTTATAAATTTTTAATGGTGATCCCTCTTTAAATATAGATTTTTTCACTTTAATACATTATATTTTACCAAATAAAATCCTTATTTAGAATTGGGACATAAAAATTTACATTGTGTAAACTTTTGGAATTTTTCCGATAAAGTACATTTTCTAATGAATACTGAAAAATATTGTATTTGAATTCAAAATTGTCTTTAATCTAATTTAATTATGTGGTTAGATTATCATTATAACTGTATTTAAAGTGTAATTAGAATATATATTTACCATTTACTTTTATGTTGGTCATTGAAATTAATTTCACTTTGAATTTTGACATAAACAAGTATCAATATTTTGATAGTTATTGATTCTTAAAAACATGATATTTGTTTTAACAATGGGAATTAATTTTAAACTAATTATTGAAAGTTCTATTTTTAGAAGTTGGAAAAATGGAAATAATTTTTTAATTCATAATATCCAATATATCTTAGGATGAATTTTTGTTATTTTTCTGAAAAACATCAAATTTGGATGAATAGTGAAACCACTTAGTATTAGTTAAAAAACTGCCTTTTTCATTTAAATGATATTTTACCAATTTTTTGAATTGAATTTTTAAAATCCAACAAACATGGTTGTTATTATTAAATAAAATTTGATTCAATCAGATGAAAATTATTTTTGGTGAATACTAACTTTTGACTTTTATTTACCGAGGATAAAGGTGAATATGGTAATTCAGGGAAAAAATAATATTATAATAAATGAAAATTATCTTAAAAAATTTATTAACCTTATTGGATGAGTAATGTATGACAAAATTTATCCTTGTGTCGAATTTGGGACCCCATGGAGCCACATATGAATGATAATGACACATTAGATTAATTAATTTAAAGTGAAGGAAAAATGACAAAAACAAATATATTTTAGTAAATTAATTTTTACATAGGGTTATGTAAGTTATCATTTAGAATATAAATAATATTTAGAAAGATAAAAATATTTCCTACATCATAGTATTTTTTTTATACTTTTTAGACATCCTTTAAATTTAATTATTTATAACACAATAATGATGCAGTGTTTACCTCATTAATAAAAGATTTAAAAAAATAGATTATAATGATTAAAATATTATCGAAGATATGTCCAATTCCTATAGGATTATATTATTTCAACTATTAGTCATATTATCTTCAAATTTAATGATTTTATGACCTTTAAAAACAAAATATCGTTATATAATCAAATAATATTTTCACACATTCCTAAAGAGCCCCTCCTCGCCATTATAAAAGGAGACCATTTATAACCAATTCGTCACAACTCTGAAGCCTTTTGGATCATCCATCCTCTACCCAATTAATCTTACAACATCCCTATCCTCCTTATAGATTCATTACCTTAGGAAGAAGTCACTTCAATACTTCCATTTGGTTCAAACCAAAGAATGTTACCCAAATTAAAGGTAACAGTTTCTCTTAAATTCTTTTATTTTATTTTGTTTTATTTTACATAACGAACCCCTAAACTATTTTTATTCCAATATTTTATAAAAACACCATTATCATCAATATAATAGTATGTTGTTATAAGAATTATTCAAACTACACTAACACACACCTCCATCTAATGGGTGAAGAACTTACTGTTTCTGTGGATGGAAAACTAACACCTCACAAAATGATGATTATTCGATTATCTATTTCCACCAATCATGGCTTCCATTAAGATGAAACTATATTTATATATGATACCTATTATGTTTATGTTTTCTTTATGCTTCTGTATTTTTATTTTATATCACACCATTATGGTTTCCATTATGGGTGAATGCGGTAATTTTATTTGAGGATGTGCGGACTACCACCCCCTCAAAGTGATATGACTAGTTGATTCCATACGTGGGACATATAAAGGATAAATTTAATTGTATTAAATATTATATCATATAGTAATTATATTATACCTATGTATCATTATGTTTTATTTCCATTAACATATGAAATAGAAATTGAAGTAACGTTCATGCGTACGTACGACTTACCATCTCCATTAACGGTTCATTTTATTTCTTACCTCCAAATGTTATATACTATTATAAATATCTATATACACTGGATATATATGATATATATGATATATATGATATATAAATCATTAATATCATTCTGAATATAATGAACTTTTGACCACGTGAACAACTTGTAAATATATGGTTTTCATTTGTGACTCAAGTACCAAATATCGACAAAATGAACATTATTAACATTTATGATTAAATAATGTTTATAAAAAGGTAATAAGTGATATAAAAAGAATAATAAACCTGAAAAATGTTATTAAGCAAGTAGAAATTAACTTTAGTTTATTATTCTGGATATTAAAGAATGAACGGGTCAAGTCGTACATGAGGTAAGGGACTTCGTCTCAATCTCCTTTCATTGAAGTATATTTTGTTTTACAAAAAAAATTCTTTTATACACTGTATAAAAACCCTTGAAATTTCATAGAGAATATTTTTCTATGAAGCATTTTACTAAATGACAAAAAGGAATATTTCTTTCAATGTAAGCGGTGACAATGACCTTCCTGCCGCTGCGAGTATTATTTTTTCTTTAGCATCCTTAACAAGCCAAAAAGGTTTTTTAATGAAAATAAATACCTTATACTATTTTTTGTATTTTGGTATATAAAATGGATTTGATAATGGGGTTTTTATGTCAATATATTTAAGTGATATATTGTGATTAAAATTTGGAAATGTTTTCTTTCCTTTATATTTTTTTTATGTGTTATGATTTTATAATGGTACTTGGACATTTGATGGGTGGTTACGTGATAAACCGAATGAAGGGTGGGGCCATAATAAACTAGGATGGGTGGTTATGTTATAACCTCCAATGCATTGGGTATGGAATTCGACCGTATGGCTATTCCATTTAGAGATATGTGTGGAAGTCGATCGTATAGTTTTTCTATTTAAGTATGTTAATGTCCCAAGTTACCTTTATATGTTATGTGTTCTTTATATGGGGTTTATTGTAATATTTTGGTTAAAAAATGTTAATTAGTGATTTTTTATTCATTGAAGAGTATTTAATACTTAATAAAGGTGAAAAATATTGCATATGTTATGGTATTCATGGTTTACTTGTTGTTTTGAAAAACTAATAGTTTTCCTTAATTGTGTATCCCTTACAAATATTTCTATGCTCATTCCATGTTTTTGAAAATTTTTTCATAGGACATGATGTGTAATAGGGTCATGGATTGGATCAATGAAATGTTATGCTATCTTAAACATGGAACTAGACATGACTTTTTTTAAGAGTTCTTATTTTGTGAAAAAATGGAAACTGTGTAGAAGTGTCTACTTTGTATTTTTTCTAATTGAAATGTAATAGTTATAGCCTATTTCTATAAAAATATAAACCTAAAAAGATCCTTAATGTGAATTATTCATTTAATTCAAGAATATGCAATGTTTAAGGCTGTGTCCTTATACCTGATGCATCGCAGTGGACTACATACCCAATACCCTCCTCCGGAAGCCTCAAGAGGGGGGCACTGGTCTGCCTCTGCCTCAACTCCTGAAAACTGCTCTTGCATATCTCTGACCACACAAAGTGCTTCCCCTTCATTGTCAATGTTTATAAAGGTGAAACAAATCTAGACAAATTTGGCACAAACCTATGGTAGTATCTGGTAAAAACCATGAAACTTCGTACCTCTCTCACACTCTTCAGTGGATCCCAAGATAGTACCGCCTCAATCTCCAATGGATACACCGCTATTCCAGCATCTGAGAAGACATTTCCCAAAAATTGAAACTCTCAGATGCAGAACTGGAACATTGAGATATTACCATAAATTTGTAGCTCTCAATGTGTGTTCAGAACTACCAGCAAATGATAGGCATGCTCTTCCTCAGTAGCTAAGTATAGCAGAATGTCGTTGATGAATACTACCACTATGTGATGAAGGTATGTCTGAAAGATCATGTTCATGAGTCCTGTGAACACTATTGGAGAATTGGTCATGTCAAATGGCATAACCAAAAACAAATAGTGGCCATACCAACATCATAAAGTCATCTTCTTCACATCATTGTCTCGTACTCTGAGCTGGGGGTATCCTGATTTGAGGTCTATCTTCAAGAACCACTATGATCTATTCAATTGATAAAAGTGGTCGTTAATCCTTGGGAGTGGGTACTTGTTTTCCACGGTCACCTATTTTAGGCATCAATAGTCAACACTTAGTATCAAGCTCCCATCCGCCTTCTTTGAGGAAAAAATTGAGGCTGCCCAAGGAGAAACACTGGGCCAGATGAATCCTTTCCCTAATAAGTCCTCTAGCTGTACCCGCAACACATGAACCATTGAGGGTGCCATCTGATTCACTGGTGTAGATATCAATGTTGTCCCGTGGAAAAATTAAATGAAATATTCCACCTCTCTGTGAAGAGATTGACCCAAAACATCGTCCGGGAAGACATTTGTGTACTAGTCCACCAATACAGGAAAGCTCAGACTCTCCACATCAACCCCTCTGAGGGTGTGGCTAGCCAACTGATGTGTGATCAGCTGCACCCTCCTCCAGGTAAGTCTATCTTTTCCGAAAAAGGCTCCCTTCTCACTGGTAAAGGTAAACATAGTCCCATCTATGAGGACACACCACACATTGCGCCTAATACAGTCAATCTGAGCATGGATTGTTGATAAGTAGTCCATACCAAAGATGAAATTGTAATTCCTCGATGCTTATACTTGGAGATCACATCCAAAGCTCTTGACTCCTAGATTAAGCTCACATTACCAACACTAGTGTGTAATCATCGAATCCTCTCCCGTAGGGGACTCTTGTAGTAAGGATCGAGCCAGAAGCTCCACCGGAATCATCAAACTCGAAAAGAGGGTTGTGGAAATAAATGGAATACTGAAACCCATGTCTATAAGTTATGCATCTATGGTGGAGTAGACATAGATCGTACCTTGTATCATCTATGGGGCACCGCTGTCATAACCCTCAACTACCTGGAGCGTAGCTCGCCCATGTCCACCTGCTCCCTATTATCGTGGTGGACCACCTGGTGGCAGTGGTAGTAAAACCTCAAATCGTCTCCCATCGCTAGCTCCTCTTCCACGTCTGCCTGATCCCTGCAGACCTCCTCAGTCAAACCATTGTCTCTTCATGGGTGGTCCTTCGACCATCTTCTGATCATTCATACGACAGGTCGGGAAGTCTCGAGCCATGTGACCTTCACACTGCATGCGGAGCACTGCCTGCACCTCACATGACTAAAACTATCTATGGTTCCCCGTATAACCGACCTTGAATCCTACGGTCATCCACCTGTAGGTCTGGTCCTCTTGGAACTCTCTGACATCTGTCTGTTTCCAGCTGTAGAAGACTCTCGTACGTCGGGATGCTGATATAAATCATTGATTCCATGATCTCCCACCTGAGTCCCTGCTCAATGGACCAGGCCCAGAATAATGGGTCATGCACCATATCAGGGGAGTAGTATAAAAGGTTAGTGAGCCTCGATATGTATTTTTCCAAAGTCAGTTTTCTTTGCTGTACATGAAGAATCTCTTGTATGCGTATTGCGCAGAGGGTCTCTGGGACAAACTCTGTCAGAAACAGGCCCTCAAAGACTACCCAGATAAGTGTAATCTCATCGTTAACCTAGAGTATCAACCTCCACCATCTTCCTCCTACTTCCTATAGATGACTGGAGGCAAGGATCACCATGAGATGAGTTGGTGTCCCTACTAGTCATAAGACTCTCACCATGGCCTCCAGCAAATCCTCAGTTGCCTTTGGGTACATCTCTCTCATAAACCTGGGTTTCCTCTAGCACTAGAAATCATGCAACATGCTTAAGCTGTGTGAACCCTCCACTTTTAGGGTTGGTGGCATCGGGGGACCAACGGGTAGTGGTACCGCTGGTGCCTCTACTGATAAAGTGGCCTATATCGAGGCATCTTCGCTCGGTGGACTATCATCGCATACTATACCCAGATCCCTAGCTAAATTTCTATGCAGAGGCATCCCTAAAAGAAGAAGGAGAGCTATGGTAAATAAGTTATACCTTGTGAGATGACTCAAAAAAATACAAATGAAGCTTTTCGAAAAACACACGTAGTTAGTGTTTTCATGCACTGAGCCAGAAATCCAAAGAAAGGGTCCTGGTGTATGGACACATCGGCCACTACACCAACATTGGATTCCTTAAACCGATAACAGCACATACTATACTTAACACTATTACCGTTAAAAAAAGATCAGAGTCCAAAGTTCTATGGTAGAAATGACTCCTCTGATACCAATCTTTCATGACCCATCCCCTGGGGCCTATGCTGTGACAAGCCCATGTCCGCCTTCCAGAGTCCATGGGCTGATGACTAACACTGAAAGGTGTATTCCCTAAAACTAGGAAGGCATTTCCTTTATAACTTATAAACACACACAACCAAGCACACACCAAGATACGAACGCAAGTAAATTGTATAGTAAACAAGGTGTGTACAGAAAGAAAAAAGAGCAGGAATACACACCCAACTGGAAAACACAAGAAAACTGAAAAGTACCATTAAACTGAAACAACTATTGTGAACTCCCACCAAAAATCCTAGTTGAAGGGTAGGTATAGATCTTAAGTGGATATCTCTATGGTACATCTTGTCTAATGTACACCTCTAATCTACCTCCATCCTTGGTACCCTCGTCCTTAGTTAGCGTTGTCTGTCTATTACACCAGACACAACAAGGTGCGGGAATATCCAATGCAAGGGTGAGTATAAAAATACTCAATATGGACCCCGAGACCATCAAATATGTATCCTAATGTACCGCAACATAAATGGGGTCTCAACGAAATATAAGGGTCATCAATCAGATGCCCAGTCTGTAAATTATTGGATTTTTAGTCATGAGGGCTTGGTTAGATTAATTTTTGATCCAACCCGACCGTACCAAAACTTTATTCAAAATGAAAGTGATGTATACCAAAATTACCATCTCAATCCAAGGTTTCTGGTGCCATAGATAGTTAATCAAATGGATTCCTGTAACTCATTTTATAGACAAAAAAATGTGAATGGGTAGAAGCTGGTCCGACTCCGGTCCAACCCGGTCGGACCGACCTAGTTCGGGTCGCCTGGCCTGACCTGGGTTCGACTCTCTATCCAACCCATCCCGCATGATCCAGACTATCATGCTGGGGCCATACCAATCCACCAGTGCGACCCGACACACGATGGGTGGCTCGTTGGGTGGCCGGCGGTATAGCCCGCGTTGGGCGGCCCGCGGTTCGGCCTACAAATGGGCGGCCCGCACTGGGCGTCCCGCAGCTGGACGGATGACCAACCCTCCCCTGCGGCATTGTCATTCACCATGCCACTACTGGTAGTCGACAGCGAGCCGGCCGCCACTCTATTTCCACCGTGACCTCACGTCGTGTCTCCTGTTCACCGGGTGGCATGGACACAGGCCTCCAACACCATCATGCGGTCGGCCATGCGCTGGCCACCACCCTCAATCCATTGTGGATGAAGGGGTGAGATCCTTCATGGGTGTTGCAGTTGTGCCGCCACCTCCGTAGTGGTCATTCGGGGTGCTTACCACCACTCCCAAGTAACACCGGTGCCAGTCTCCAGAACCATTCGTGGTACTTCTTCATCGTGATGAACGCATCAAAAACCACAGTGGATGAGGAGTGGTCGGTCCATGTGTCTTTGGCCCGTACCCTTCGTGTTAGAGCGGTAGCAAGCCACTCATGAGGAGACATTCAACATAAAACAAATTAATGAATATCAATCAAATCACACCCTGACCATGTCATTCGTTGCAGGAGTTGAGAGGTAGAAGATGATGTCGTTGAAAAATGTCTTTGTTTTTTTGCTTTTGCAAAGCACATTCGATCAGGGCTTGTGGGTAGTTCATCGTTCTTTGTTGGAGAGGGAGTTCTTCATTGGAGTTAGATTTTCTCCAATGTTCTTTTCTTATCCAATGATTCCCACAAAGAAATGAGGATCCGACAAATTAAAATATTTTTATCAAATTTATTTACATTGGAACAATTAAAGTTTTCACAAATAATTGGAAAAATTAATTAATTTGAGAGTTGAGAGGTTTTCCCCCATTAATAGGGGGTCGGGTGGTCCCCACCACCATGAATTAAATATTTTGGGATTTCAAGCTCATGTGGTCCCCACCTACATATTTTCAAAAGAGATGATTCAAAAGAAAAATAAAATTTTATTTATTTTATTTTTCTTCTTCAACAAAAAAGTTAAAAAAGTTTCTTCCACCCTTGACCTACTATGGTCGAGGTGAAGGTCTCTTTAATATAATACTAGCATGAAAAGTTCATTGGTGTCCTCAAATTTTAATTCTGATCACCGGTTCAAAGGTAATTAAAACACACTCGCACGTTTACTCAACGTACTTAAAAAAGATCAGAAATTAATTTCAGGAACTTCGGGCCTCGAAATCATGTGTCGTCAATTTTCACAGAATCATAAAATTCACATATAATTCATAAAAGTTACATTGAAAAATCAGTTTCTTTCTAAGGGATCATGTCATGAACCTTGTACATAGTGTGATGGATGTACATGTCCTGTACAAATTACACACCATGTACTATTAAAAGGTAGATTTTTTTTATAAAAATCCCTGAGGTTTTTTTGGAATATATGTGTCCCAAATATTACACGATGTGTAAAGGGATTAAATGATGTAAAAATTTCACATTTTTTTCTTTGATGGTTCCTATTGTATGAAATATACATCTGTTATTTCGTATCTCTTTTGGATCATGACCTGGTTCCCTTATCTCGTGATTTTAGGGGGCCCCATTTGATTTGTATTGATTTGTACAATTATTTATCACCATTGTGTTTTGTTTTTACATTTCTATGTGAGTAAGACATTCTAATTGATTTTTGGATTTATCATAGTAGAATAATTTCATTTCATTATCAAATCCTTTGAAGTATTGTGGTGCTTCTTCTTATTTCCTTTTAGATCACATGTACAATATTGTTCTATTGGATGTTTCTTATGTTAGTTTTGGTGTGGTGGGTGTTTTATATTCATGTAAACGATTTTTTATTTTCCCCATCAACCATTTGTTGAATTTAATGAATTAAAATATGTGTAGGTTTGATCTAGGGCCTCTGTTGTCATTGTTGAGATCAACTTATTGGTGGCTCTATTCTGGGTGTGTATGACCCCAGTTTTTGAGGTAAGTGGTTATATTTCAAGCCTATGTTGGATTAAGATTATTTATTGTGTTTTTAATAATTTTTTATAAATAAATATTGAATGGTATTTGTGTTTTTTTAAATGGATTTTGAAAATAATAATGGTTTTCGGTTATTTTGTGTAAAGAGAAAAAGGGTGTTTTTAATAAAGTGTTGTTCTTTATAAATTTTAGCACATGGATTGCCGGGGGTACATTGGTGGAAGGATTATCTTATAGAAATCGTATGTAATATAATAAATAGGTTTTATCATGTGTATTTTTTTGGATCCCTTGGCATGTTGTTCTAGGGACTCATTCTTGAAATTGTTGGGGGTCCACTCAAGGGGTGTTCCAATTCTACTTAGGTATTTATTCTAGGGACATATTATGCAATAGTCATTTGTTGTAGTATGATTAGTCTAATATTTAGACCTACTGAGTTCCTCATCATGATATAATTATACATTTCATTGTTTTATTTTTCCTTTTATATGCATGCTTTGTATTTTGATAAATTATAATTGAAATTATTCATAAAGTTGATATGCCCTACTTCATTTTGGAGTTATTGTAAAAGGGAAATATTTAACACACATCTGATAAAAATGTTTTCTTATTCATCAGTCTATTTCTTGTTTAATAATATCATACATGAGTTATTTTTATAGATACATGTTATGGATAACCTGGGTGAGAACCTACTGATCATGTTAGCTCACACCCAACGTACCCATTTAGTGGTACGTAGACGAGGTTATTTCATTAAATGTATGGTAAAAAATGGCACCATAGTGAGGTCATGAGACATCAGTTGAGTTGAGTAGCGGTTGTTGATATGGTGGGTGTCTTTCCATGTTATCACATGTATTAGTTAACTTCATTCTTATTTTATTCATCATCTATGGTCGGAATTGTAATAGGATATTGTTTATACTCTTGAGTTGTTTTGTTTCCACTGTTTGTTTTTCGTTTTGGGGAATATTTATATTTTCCATTGCTGTTTTTTTAATATATGTTCCATGTTATTACCTCATGTGGGGAGACGTCATTCCGTATTTTGTTTTTTAAATGCCATGGTGATAATCTTCATCCCATTGGGATCGATAATTTTCTTTTGATTTTGTGACAGTTGTGTTATGCACCACTTTGAGAGAGTATTTAGTTAATTTCATTAGATTTTTTCATCAATGGTGGACTATTGTCAAAGACCTTTTCTTGGGATGTTTATTATATTGGATATTGGATTATTAGGGCCAGAAATATATATTGAGTGGAGGGAATAACCATCTCTTTCTATGATGATACTCAGGATACCAATGATTTTTGTGTTGTGTGTCTCCAATTTTGAGTTCTGGATGTCAATCCCAGTTTTTGTATTATTTTTCAACCGTGAATTGATATTTTTATATTTTTTGACCATTTTTTTCAATTATCTGTATTATTCATCAAATGGTACCTCGTGTTATTAATAAAAAAATTTCACAAGTTCGTACTGTAGTCGTTGAGGCACAATTATGAGCTAGAAGAGAATGTGATCGATCATGTGAGTTATTTCATGAGAATACACATTCATTTAAGGGAATGAATGAACCTCAAGTGGTGGAGTACTGGATTGACATGATCGATCAGATCATCAGCTTCTTGGATACATCTGAGAGTTTCAAGTGAATTTCCTCATGTTATGACTTGGTGGTAATAGAATTAATTGGTGGGAATCCATTATACATGCTAGTAATCTAGTGAGATTGGACTTTAAGAGCTACAAGACTCTCTTATTATTTTAATTTTTTCAAAATTCACAGAGTATGTTGATGTATTCGGATTTACTCTCTTTACAATAGGGAAAGTGTGTGAGGTTGGCATTCCCAAATTGATTTTATAATGTGGTTCATTTTTCACTAGGGGTTTTGAAGGATGACTAGATGAAAGATCAGTAGTATCTACATGATTTTTGATTTCATATCCAATAGTAGGTATTTATACTAAATATTTCAACCTATCTGAAGTCAATGGACAAATCTATTTTGGATTAAATGAATATATCAAGAATGGTTTTATATTCCTCCCCTTATATTCCACCTAGTAGAAGTTTGATTAGAAATCCATGGGAAAATAGAAAGTGGATAGATCATCATAGGTGTGGTGGAAGAGGTCCTCAATAGAAGGCATCTTCAGAAACTTCATTTATAGCTAATAGTTTACCTAAATATATCTATCAATCAGGAAAGGTTAGTCACACAAGGAATTCATTTACCTAACCTTCAATGACGTATAATAGTTGTGGATGTTATGTTCATCTGAAAGAATTTTTTTAAGACATTTCTTATCATATATATGGTTATGGATCATTGGATCCAAAGGATATTGTGATTTAGTTAAATTATTCAAAGACTATAAGGCTCCATCCACATTCCTAGGAAGTGAAGGACCATCACACGGTAGAAATATTTATAATGGAGGAAGACAAGGGAACAATGACAGTGAGAGGTACCAACTTTATTTCATCCTCATTAATTATTGATTTATTTTATATAAATACTTCCCACTCATTTATATATATCTATTTTGTTGATATTATTAACCATTCAAAATAACTCATTTCCTTTTTCATGGAGTTCGAGAAACCTCTTTTTAATAGGAAATCCCTATCATATTGATGGCCTTATTGTGTTCTATCAAAAGATGATGCAGAGATTTTACAGTATTTCCTTGTTCTTGATCTACATTTGTTTCATGTCCTCATTGGGATGGAGTGCCTTGTTTTTCATCATGATGAGTTTGATTGTTATCGTTATAGTTTATCTTTTATTATATTCATTTGAAGCCAATGGTTGTTTCATGGATAGTGGGATACATAGTATAGTCATATCGGACCATTATTTTAGAATCATGGCAGTATTTTCTATTGTTTTAGCTTAGGCCGATGAAGTTTCATCTAATTTTGACCTTCCATGTATTTTATGGTGTTTTCTATATTTTTTTCTAGCATATTTCTATGAGATTCTTCCTCATAGTGGAGTAGAGTTTTCAATTGGAACAGTTCTAGGGATACAACTAATATCGATACTTTTTTATTGTATGGAACTAGTGTAGGTGAAAGAGGTCGGGATTCAGTGAGGTGATTTGGAGGGGAAATGTTTTTCCTCACAAGTGTATCACATTGGTTATCAATTGTGTTCATTTTCATGAAGGCATATGGTTCACCCTGATTATGCATATAGTATCAGTATTTGAATAAGGAATCAGTTCATAAAAAACATCATTTTAATTATTTTAATGGATTTTATGATCTTATAAATGGAGGAATGTGGTTTTAAAAGATTTTCCATTGGTCAGGTTATCTTCATCTCAATGCTTGGGAGTGCGATATAATGAAGAAGAAATTCTGAATTAGGTATTCCAATTAAAAATATATTCTAATGTCATTTGGTTTGACAAAAAATCTTGTGGTTTTACTCGATTTACTAAATTGGATATTCCATTAGTATCTCAACACATCTATGGTAGTGTTCATGATTGAAATTTTGGTTTCTCGGCATCTCATCATGTGAATGAGAACTATTTGAGTTTATTTAATCACGAAAAGCCACAGTTTATATAAAAATATTTCAAAATTCACTTCATGTATTCAACAAGGGATGTTATTTGAGATTTTTATTTACAATCATGGATCATTATTTGTCCCTTAAAAGGCAATGTATTTATTTTGATAGAAAGAATTATGGGTTGTCTTTGA
This sequence comes from Viscum album, assembly GCA_963277665.1. Classification (NCBI taxonomy): domain Eukaryota; kingdom Viridiplantae; phylum Streptophyta; class Magnoliopsida; order Santalales; family Viscaceae; genus Viscum; species Viscum album. The sequence continues at coordinate 1,723,902,710 of OY728119.1, read as the reverse complement.
GATTTGGATCTTTTTTATTCCTAATGGATAGTATTTAAATTCATCAAGTATTTATCAAATTTGATGTCACCTTAAACCGCTGCAACTAAGGATGGGGTGAAAGCAATATTGGATTGTTTTCTTCTTCTTTCTATGAGCAGAATTGACTTCTGATATGATATCATTTTTGGATATTTCAGGGGTTCTGTATGGGGTTTGTTTTTATCTATAAAGATTCTAGTGATGGTCTGGGTATTTTGATCATGTAGGGATATCATTTTTTTTCTTATCGTTCTCACCAACTTATAGATAATGGTAATAATTAAACCACTAATGATTTTGACCATTTTATATTAATTAATGTGCTTATGTGTTGGAAGAATTATATTTTTTGGGAAAGGACCACCATAACTTATGACCATAAGAGATAGAGCTATATATTTTCTCAAAATGGATTGAATCTCTTAAACATTTAGTGGGTTGAATACTGACATAAACAAGATGTTTATGTTTCCTACACAATGTGGATGGGGAATGTGGTTGTAGATGATTTATGTAGTGAAGTACCATTGAAGGGTTTTTAGGAATCGAAGGTAGAGGGGAACCTTATAAGTATTTTTTCATGGCTATATCTAGATGCTCGGGGGGTCCTATAAGAATGGTTTTCACCAATGTTCAATTATCTTAATTTATTCTTCAGTATGATCTATAGATTTGGTAGCATGATGTTATGTTTAGTATAATTTCAGAAACCCTATATGGTGAGGAGAATTTCTTCGAGCTGGTCTCTCTCTTCAGATGTTATTCTCTTTTTGGGGATCTTTTTTTCATCTATGTAACATTGAGGATCTCAGATCATATTTACTTTCATATTTCATCATTTTTTGTTCATCCATAAAATGTTAAGATTTATTAAGATATGAGACATTGATTCTAGTTGCAAGGTATGATGCGTGACATTTTTTATTATGTGTCACACTATTACACCTGCAAACAGATAATTTCAAGCATTTGAAACATTCTTTTTTTTTCTCCATCCTCTTCTAGTTGATGTTTTTAAATGAGAAGAGGTATCAATGGGCTTTTTTTATAACCAATTAATTCCTAAGTGATAAATTATATCTTGGTGGAAATTGATCATTTTACAAATTCATCTCGATTTATTCCAATCAAAGACACTGAAAAATTTGAAGTTATGGGTAGGTAGTATGTGGAAGAAATTTTTAGGTTACAGAGGGATAATTCTACCATTGTTTCAAATCGATATCATTTTTTTACATCTAGGTTTTAGGGAAGTCTCTAAGAGGAGATAGTAGCACAGTATAGGTTGATTACAGCTTATCATCCATAGACAGATGCTTAGACGAATAATGTAATTTATTTCCTAGAGGATATTCTCTATTACTATGTCATAAATTTCGTAGATCATGGTATATAAATCTATAACTTGTTGTTTGTTATTATAATAGTAGTTATCGGTAATAAATATGAGTGGTACCATTCAAGTATTTGTATGGTTACCCATACAGATCACCTCTTTTTTTGGGAAGAGGTGGTTGAATCCTCTTTGGCGGGATTATTATTGGTTAAGGAGTCATCCTCATTGATTTTTGATATGCAAAAACATATTGGTATTGTGAATAATTTGATGAAATCACATTTGGAATATCTTCATAGTCTATTGGAGTTCTTTATGGGTGATAGGTTTTTTATGAAGGATTATCCTCAGTTGGGTCACTATATTCAGGGAAAACATTGAATGTTAGCCTCGAGATATTTTGCATTGCTTGAGGGCGATGATCAGCATGACATTGTTCTTATCAGTTATAAATTCTAGTTCATTTGATATAAATTCATGTTATTTTACACATATCCCAAATCATAAAATATCATCTTGACCCCTCTCATATTCTTATTTGGGAATATATTTAGTTAGTTCCATATGTTTAGATTGTGGAGCATCTAGTAGAGATCATGGACTCTCGTGTAAATTTCATTTGTGGGAATACTATTACACTGGAAAAAGTGTTCTAGAGGGACTCTTCAGATTCTAAAGATACACGGTATCATGAGTTATTGATTAGGGAGAAATGGATTCACCTCTTAACCAGAATTCATTCTTCCACATGAAATCCCTTGGAAGGAAAGTGTTATGGTGGGGTCTCTATAAGATCCCATTAATATAATTTAGGAAATTCCCTTTATTTTATATGTTTATATTTTTAATTGGATTCATATTGGGACTCCTAGGGTTAGAGAGAATATTTTAGGTCAAATTAACTTAATTTATAGGATGTTTGTTTTTTTAATTAATAGAGTCTCGTTATATATGTGTTATTGGTGTTGTGGGGTTATCAATAGGTTTAGAGAATTCCCAAGTCTATTTTGGGTTCCCATGAAGGAATTTATTGATTTTTTAGTCTGTATGAATAATAAATGTTGTGTAATGGGATTACCATATGATTATGTTATGTACGGAGGATTCTATAAACCAATTACATAGTATAAATGAAGTATACTCCATTTATAGATTACAATATATATGATTATAAATTTTTTATTTTTTAAAAATAGGAAATGGGTTTTTCGATGTATCCAAGTCCCAAAGATGACATGAAATTTAATGGGATTAAAGTCTTTTTATTTGTCACAGTGTGGGATTTTAGGGGTATTCTTAGAATAAATTTACATTCATTCATCCACAACACATTTGGCTCTCAACCAAGATCCCTTCTCTAGTGATATTAGATGTATCCATTCGATCTGAACTGATTTCTTTGGTGATTCATGACCATTACCATTTTTTTCATCCCACCATGAGAGTAATCCTTTCATCTTATTAATTTACATTATTATAGTAGCACCTTCTAGTTTTGTTTTCAGATTCATTGGACAATAGTTATGTTTCTTCCTGTTTCCTACTAGATCTGTTGTGTGATCTTTTTTCAAGGGTCATTTTAATGGTTGGTTGTTCTACATTGGGTTTAAATTTATGATGAATTTGTTCATTTAACTTTTCTTCCATCTTTTGATGAATTAAATAAATTATAATATTTTTTGATAGATTCCAGGGTCTTTGTTTTCAATGTTGTAATCTTCTTATTGGGGGTCCCTTTATGGGTGTGTGTGACCTAGAGTTTTGATATAGGTGGTTCTATATCTTGACTATTTTGGATGAACTATATTACAAATGTTATTATAAATTGATATATAAATAAATTAATCATGATTACTGCGTGTGTCTATAGATTCTTGATATAATGTATGTTTTCTACGGTTTTTGGTAAAAAAATGTTTATTTTTAAATCATTCAATTGATTTATAAAATGCATCACATGGGAAGCATTGAGTACCTAGTTGTATGGTTTACATTAGGTTAATTATATATATTTCAATTGGGAGGTATTCACATGTGGATTCTCTCTACTCTCTTTGAATATTTCTCTACAAAATAGTTATTGAAATTGTCGGGGGACCACTCATGGGGTGTTCCTATGCTCTGTAGGCTTGTGTTTTAGGGACTTCTTCTTCACTATTCATTTGATATGATATGAGTGGTTTATTGGCCTGAACTATTGTGTTCCTTGGTATGATTTACCATATCTTCATTTTATAATCTTTTTGAATCGATATTCATGATTTTATTTTTTCAAAATGATAATGGAAGTCATGATTGAAATTGAAATGCCTTTATTTTTTTGGAACTGATTGAAATGGGAATATTTAACCTTATTTTGAAAAAAAATTGATTTACTGCTTATCATAATATGTCATATATAAAAAGAGGATAATTTAGTAATTTTTTTGTAGAATTTTTATTGAGAACTTGGGTGAGACCCTATTAAGCCAGTTAGCTCACACTCAGCAAACCCCTTTGGCAGTGCCTAGACCTAGTTATGTCTTTTAATACTGGAAAAAACAAGGCCCCACAATGTGGAATTGATATTTTCTATTATCTAATTTGAGAATCTGATGTTTAAGAAGGTGGGAGTCTTCTCATGCAATCACATGGATTAGTTTTATTCATTATTGTTTTGGTAGTCCTTTATGGGTGGACCTAAACTTGGATATTTTTCTTATCTAGAGTTGTATGTTTTTTGTTGTTTGTTTTCATTTATGGAACATATTTATCTTTTATGTTGTTCTTTCATTTGTATATATGTGCCATGTTTTTTTCTTCATTTTGGGAGAAATAATTCCCTATGGTTGTTGTTTGATTATTGGGTTCCAGTCTCTATCATGAGGGGATCAAGAACACCCATCTGGTATGTGAATATTAGGTCAAGAAACATATTGATAAGGTATTTGGGTAAATTTTTTATAGTATTAACTAAAGAAATGTCCAATTTACAATTTCATCAACAATTTTATTAACCATTCTTATAACATATAATTTATTATAAAAAATTTCTATCATATTCTGGAATATACAATTCTACAACATCAAGTTCCACTACATCTAGTTCCAAAACATGCTTCCCATGTTTCTCCTATAATTCCTAAAACATAGATACAATACTGGTTAAACTTATCTAAGCGTAATAAAATTATTACAGAAATTATAATACTATATGATATAAAATAATAATAGATTATGAATTTTTTACCTTATCAAAAGCCATAACCTAATTATGGAATTCATAGAATATCATATAAAATAAAATGTAAATTTTTATATACCTAATAAAAAATTATCCATCGCAATTTGGATTTTATTATATAATATAATGTTATTTTATATTAATTATCACATCTGGATATATAATAATTTCTATATCACTATTCATGATATTTATTTCATGAGATAATATATTATTCATTGGAGGATATCACATGAATTTCATTCAGTACTTTCCATTCATGATATATATTTATTTGGATTAAAAAATTGTCTATAAATTTTTTATAGTCAAAATTAATTTAAAATATTGATGGTGGTTTATATGAATTTCATAAATGAAAAAATATATAATGCGAAACATATGATATTAGGCATTGATCGTAAATTTGTGAATTAATAGAAGCATCTCATACTCATTGGTTAATTTCGATGTTCTGGAAAACAAACTTAATGGATTCACTAATGTTTGTAGTATATTAAGATATAAATTATTGAAATAATTTCACATAAATTCACTTACAGTATTAGAAAATTTTATATCATTTTATTAAATTAGATCCTTGTGAATTTTTTTTGATTATCACATAGCTAGTGAATTTATATTGGAGTAAATGTCAAATTGGTGGTTTTAGATGTTTTTTATCAAAATTAATGGTTTTTAATGATAGGAGTTGAGGTGTGTGTTAATTAATTTTTATCTATTTCTTATATAATTTTGATAGAATAGATTTTAATGGCCTTTATGTATCCACTAAATTTAATAATTTTTTATGTCATTAAGACCCATCTATTGTATTAATGATATATTTAAAAATAGGTAGAGGAATTTTATTTTAAAAAAATATTTTTTTTAAAGAAATTGTGAATTCACAAGTTTCTGTAGAAGACTCTAAAACTTTTATTATTGATTGTGTGGTAGAAGTTTTGGTAGGTACAAAAATATTTATCTTATTTGGGCTTATAGATCATAGATTTGGGCAATCAATCTATTGGACCGTCAGGTCACCATAGTCCTTTGGGCCACATGACCTCCAAGCCGCATCATATCGCTGGTATTAATGGATTTTTTTCATAGGTTCATCAACTCATAAATAAGATAGTATGACCAAATTAGAGTAGGGACCATAATATGAATAAATTATTTATTAGACACCAATATATCTAGATGGATTTGATAAATGAGGGCTTATAGAAACTGCGATTTGTACCAGGAACTATGAAACTATACAGGATAAAATGAAGGCCAAATAGTCATGTGAGGTGGGGAGATAGAGATCCATCAACAAAGAAGATACAAGGGAGGGGTAGTTTTAGTTTTTAATGCCTTTAAAAAATTGGTTAATTTATTGTTCCTTATGCCTCTAGAATTTTGGGTCATGTAATGGTTCCACCTTGACCCAAAAATAATGATATTATCAAAAAAATAATTATAAATCTTGATGGCCTAAGGGATGAGTTGACCACCACTATCTATCTCTAAAATTATAAAAATAAATTATATCGAGAAAGGTATTATCGTTATAAATAATATATATCGTTTTCATCAATATATAATGGTCCTGTTCATTAAATTATACCATTATATCTATGGGGTGATACTGTGATATCATTAACTACATTATAGATAAAAAATAATGTATTTAGTTTTTCACATGAAGTTATATTTTGATATCACAATCTGCAATGATATGTGGAAAATATTTTTTATTTTCTATATCTTGATACCTTTATGACTTTATTTAATGACAAATGATATGTTATAAATAATAATTATTTGAATATAATGTGATCATTGGATAATGTTTTAGGCTTAGAGAATATCATTATTAGGGATATGGGATATCATTATCTAAAATAAAATGTTGAAAAATATTTTTTCTTTAATAAATGTATTATCAATTTATTTTATTCATTACCCAATTAAAATATTCATGATTATTAATCATTTACATGATTAATATTTATATATATATTTGTACTTTTTAAATTTATGTTCTTAAAAATATTATTCCAAGCATATATGGTATTTAAGAATTTTATAATTAATGATTTACCATTTTAAAAATGAAATTGCATATTTCTTTTTAATTAATAATTAATATTATTATGAACTATTGTATATATAGAGTTAAAATTATATTAGAATTTAACTCCCTTATTCTGTAATTATCCTTGGACACTAAGACACAGGGTCAAACATCCCACTTGTATAATGACTTTTTATATGTTAGTGAAAATTATTTGTTGGTTATTTTTTTTACCATAAATAATATAAATATATATTTTAGGTATTATATTATTTTGATAAATTAATTGAAAAGGGTTCCACTAATCCAATACTTTATATTATTTTTTATTTGTATTCAATAAAATTATTAAATTTAACCATTCAATATATAAAAATTATTTATATTACATGAGAATTATTTAAAAACAAGTAGAAAAATCTTATTTGAGATTATTGGATGATATATATAAATTAAAAACCATTAATCATATATATATATATATATTAAATACATTATATTTATATAAAAAATTTGAGATCATTATAAAAAAATTAATATCAAGGTGTTAAGTGGCTTCCATAGTGAACAATTTTTAACACCTTAATCATCAATATGAAACATTTTTACCACCTGTAGTAAACGTGGATTAAATTTTATAATATATAGTAATATTTGGTCATAAAATACGTTGCATAACATTTTTAAAAAAAAATCAATAACAGGCCGACTGGTTATAGTTATGATTAGATCCCTAAATGAATGCATTCAGGATAGTTTACTTGTTGAGTTTTGGTAATAATATTTCCAGTGAACTATTAAAGATTTATATTTGATATAATTTTCTTGATTCAATAATAAAAAATGTATGTGATTATAAAATATAAAAATATAAATCAAATATTTATAAAAGCAGGATATTATGAAAGTAAAAAACAAGCTGTAAGAAGCCACCATTTTGGTGAAGTATATTGAAAAAAATTATCAATGTGATTCAATTTAGAAATATAGGTCACCGTTTAAAAATATTATTTATTTTAGATAAGAATAGATTTAAATACAAACATTCATATATTAAGATATGGTATTGGATGTTTTTCTCATTATATATTATTATTATGACATGATAAAAAAAATTAAATTATAAACACAAGAATCCAAAGAATAAAAAATAAATGTTAAATAAATAATTGATTTTAATTAACATCCATGGGTATTATATATCATTTGTCCATTAAACATTTTTTAAAATTAATAATAACTCAAAAATAAATGAAAATATTATAAAGTGGATATTGATCTAAATATTGGAAATTTTGAAACTGTAATAAAATTAATAAATGGTTTCTAGATGATACTATATTCTTATAATTTAAGGATGAATGAATGAAATACACATTCTAATAAGAAATATAGTACTTTGTTTTTTCATTCAAAAAATGACTTAGAGTGAAAGATAATACGTATGATAAAAAATTAAGGGAATTTACTTCATTACACTACCAAAATATCTAATGTTTAAAAGTAAAATATAAACATAAACATCTACTCAAATTTTTTGAATAAAAATCATTATATCCCTAGCATATATTAAAGGCCATTAGATAAATAATAAGTGGAATAATATGATCTTATTTGATCATTTGAAATAAATAATGTTATAATAAATTATATCATTTAAAAATTTCATTGAAGAAAAAATATAATACCAAAAGAAGAATAATAAAATGAGGTGAAAATTAGATGAATCATTTAAAATAAAAATAATGATATTGTTTCCTTGGTTAGTTGACCAATAAAATAAGATCTAATTTAAATATACCATGATAATAAGAATGGTATTCAAAAAATATTGTTTTGAATTGGAAGTTGTACTGAATTATATACAAATTTAAAGGGGGTGATAAAATAATTCCAATTGATGGTAAGGATAAATTAAAATTTTGACAAAATAAAATAAAGAGATATATTGATTTGAGGAGGTAGTTTAATATTTAATATCAATATTTTAAAAAGTACTATAATATTTTATAGAATTAACTATTAAATTTATAGAATAAGACTATGTTAATTATGGTTTGAACAATATAAAAATAATAAATATAAATGTATTTATAAGTATATAACTAATGTTGGTAAGGGAAAAAATTAGATTATCATTCACATATCTCCATTATTGGTATGAATTATTATAAAGGATAAAAAATTTAATCTTTTATAATTAAAATATAGAGAGAATCTTGATATATCTCTACCACTATGATAAATACCCATAGTGGGGGAAATATGGGTTTGTTGGAATAAAAAATTTCCCCCCTTTGATCTTGTCTCTTCTTTTAATAAAACACATTTCTCTCTTATTTTCATAGTAATATATAATCATTAATAAAATAATGCACGATATATAAAAATTATTCATGGTTCTTCCTAACAATGATAATTTATTGACAATACTATATAATCATTCCAATTTACCATAATCACTAAAGTGAACAACAATAACATTGTCCAGATAATATGCACCAACAACCTTGTTTTAAAAAGACCTATACGTTCAATGCCCTCGGTTATTCCTACTAGATTGTATTCAATATTACTTCTATACAAATTCTATAATGAAATGAATCACCTATGATTTCACCAAAATTGGTATTTCATGAACCTATTCATTCATGTAAATAAAAAATTCATATTTATCATATATATTTTGGAAAATATCATTAAGGAATTTTCATCTTAAACATTAACGATAAATTTTAAAAAATGGTTGTGAAACGTCCAAACATTTTTGAAACTAAATAACATTGAAAAAACTATTCTCCATCATAAAACACCCTAATGATTATTTAAATTGAAATTTGTATGAAATCATAATCTATTTATGAAAAATATTTTTCACATAAATAAACTTCCATGACCTGTACATTCCTATATGTCTTATAAGAAAATAGATCCCTAATATTCTCTTGTTATTACTTTTAGATATCATTGTTTTTGAATCTATTCAAAGGAATAGTTAAACCATAATGAAACTCCACATGAAAAACCAACTATTTGTGCAAATATTTCACATTTAGAAATCCTAATGGAACCATTTATAGTATTCATGTGTATCTCACTATCATCATGAATCATCACTTCTACATACATCATGCTTACAAGACATGAATTATGTGATTTTATAACACGTGAACTAAAATATTCCCATTCCTATATTTGAATGAGGGAACTTATAACCCATTTTTTAATGAATAATTCCCTTTTTTAAATCTATATTACACTTCTAGAAATATAATTCATTTTCTCTATTTATCTATAAAACTCATTGAATACCTTCTATATCTTCTAGAATCTTTCTGTATAAATGTTTCATGGTCTTCATGGCTGTAAAAGTTTGTAATATAATTTCACAACAACCATAATGGAACATAGTCAAAAGAATTTTTCAATAATCGTAATAAATCAAAAACGTTATATGAAAACTAGAGTTATTTCAACAAAATAGTCTCCCACATTAGATTAATAAAACATTTTCAAACCATAGAGGACAATTGAATCATTCTATAAATAGAAACTACCACAAATAATTTTTATATCACTATATTCCTTTTTATAAACTAAAATATTTAATAATATATAGTGCTAAATTAATTTCCCAACAATAACTCTATTCCAACATGATTCAAGACTTGTGAAAGAAACAAAAATATATTTAAAAAGAATAAACAGGAATCACTTCATTGTAGGTAAACAATGTTCAATGACATATTATACCTAAACATAATAAGAACATGGGAACCCACTTCTTACACCTCATTGGTAACATCATTCATTACGAATCAAATTGTCTTTTTCATCATGGTTTTTTTAATCAATATGGTCGATAAAACATCAACATATATTACACTACCAAAGAATAATTTCTCCCCAATATTCAAAATATAATTAATATTTACCTTTATTATTATTAATCTCCCACATAGATGGTTTGATCATATTCATCTCCAGCATTCATTTATTTCTCCTGCCTTTCTTGATTGGCCAAGAGTTACTCCTCTTGGGGATAATACAGATAATGGATATATTCTTTGAACATAGGTAAATTTTAAACATAACCCCAATGTGTGGGGTTACACATAAACATTATTATTGTTTTGGGAGTCAACTAGAATTAGAGATCCCAATTATTCCTTTAAATCAATTATTTGGTTGATTTCATTTTTATAACTTTTATGGGATGATGTTCTATAGGGATATAACCAAACCTTACCATCCCAATATCCACATTATCCTCATATATGTGATTCTTAATTCAATGTGTGTTTTAATTTTTTTTGATGAAATAGTTTTTTCTAATAATAATATAACACGATTTATCATAATTAATTTAACATAATAATTCAACAAAACCCACATGTCATCAAGTTATAAAATCATTCATAATATATATTTTCATTATTAAGTGTCCACAATATATTTATCTTATATATTTCATAGTGAAATGAAATTTTCTTTTTCATAATGTATGAAATAAGAAAAAATCACGAAAAAATTCATCACCTGATATAGAAATTATATCATATTATAAATACACCCATTTTGTGTATTTATTTCTCATATACTCAATTTTTTGGTCTGATTATACAAAAAAATTGATAATACCTATGATATATGTAAGGAAAATATTCATTCTCTCCCCTTACATTCCATGTTACTAAGGTCCATGGTTATTTTAATAGGCATAGATTAGCATCAGTCGATATTATGATATTGAATATATTTCTAAGAGTAATTCATGATGTGAAATTTCGTCCAAACATAAGTGGTTAATTCTTGATAACTATTGATTTTTTTTGTCTTTAATGGTAAAATATTGTTAGGTGTATTCATGATATGCATGGAATACTCACAACATGAGTCAATGTGGTTTTGGTTTTGTGGAATATACATATGAAAACACATTATTTGGACATGAAGTTCATGATGTGAATTGAACCAAATGTATTGGATTGATTCAAGATGTTTTCCTGAGAGTCTTAAAACTCAAATCATTCACAGTGTGAATTACCCAGTCATACTATAAATGTGGGCCTTAAAGTGTTCCTATAAATCCTATAACACCTATTGATTTATAAAAATGATCCAATTTTATCCCAATAATAGGTGACTAGAGGAGCACTGTCAAATATTTTTGAATCCCTTTAAAAATGGATTAATCTATGATATCTTGTGTTTGATTCATAGTTATCTAATGACGGTTTTATAGATTTCTATTGTGTTTCATTATACAAATTTTATTGATTTCTCTATCTATTTTGTTATATGTTATGGTGGTTTATCTATATTGATCTTATAGATTTATTTTTATTTTATTTGGAAAAAATGTGGAATTTTTTTCTTAGATAGATATTGTTTCCTTGAATAATTGGTTATCTATGTTCTGAGTTTTTATTTTATTATATATCAGGATATATTGGATGCATTGAGGTTGAGGATTCATTACTTCTCCAGTTATATTATTTTATATAATAATCAAATAATGAATTTTCTATTTTATTTTTTTTGAAAATAACATGATAAATTTTATACTAGATTAATTAAATTATATAGTATTTAGTTCTACTGATTTCATTTTTTGGACTATGATAAATTTTTTCCACTATATTTTTTATATAATGTGTTATATGTGTTTATTTATTATTTTGAATGTTTCTAAATTTTATTTTATATTTTTTAATTTTATGATACTTTATAAATAATTTAAATCTGGTAAATTTTTATGGCTATGGAACATGAAGCTGTAAATCCTTATTATTGATAATAATAATTAAGTATATTAGTGGAATTGTCATTATGAAAAGAATATTAAAACTATAAGTTTTTTTTGATAATGTTTAAATAATTTATATCGTTTAATATATTTTTTCCTATTTGTAAAATGGTTTTAAACATTAATAAATGAACACGTTAATCCATTATTATAATAAAAATAGATCATTTATATAGATAAATGTTTGGGGATGATCAAGCCCAATAGAATACGAATGTTGGATTCCTTTTTAAGGGTTTATATTCCTTATTAACATTTTTTTGGTTTTCTACTATTATTAATTTTTCATAATGTGATATTTCCTTTGTGACATGATTTGATCCTTGGTTTGTTGATTGTTTATTAAACATTGGAAAAAAGGCTTCTATTTGTGGTTTATTATGCACAATATATGGTGGATGAATTGTTAAATGCTTGGTGGTGTCGATGATAGAATACAGATTTATGGAAAAAAATTGTTTTGGGATATCCCATTATTGTTCTAAAATCAAAGATGTGTTTTTATTAATACAGCTGCTTAAATTTCATATTATGTGTATCTATTGATTATATAATTTACTTTCACCACATATTGAGGTAGTTGGTTTTTCTTTGTTACGAATCTCTTTTATGTTATCCTAGGATTTTTCGAAGAATACAAGTAATTATGAAAATATAATTATTTATAAATTATTTAACCTATGGTGTCAGTTCATGGAGTGAATGTAAATTTTATTTATCTTGTGGATATTTGGAACCAATCAAATTATGAGTAGAGGGAAATATATTCAAATTTTTTTTAATGAAATATGAATGAAATAATTTTGATTAAAGTATAATTAGATAACATAAATAAATTGAGATGTTAAATTGAAATAATTGATTAATTAAGGATCCTTTAATATCTGTGTCATTATAAGTTATATTATTCTTAGCATTTACAAACATGGGTTCAACTGATGATTCTTGTACTTGATCCTTTGAATATATTAATGCCTATTGTTTTGTTTTTGGATACATTATATTAGGTATATTATGTTATTTCATATGTTATTACACATATGTATGTAGGTATACTGACACCCAATAGATCTAAAAGTTTTTTTCCCTAATATCCAAGTAATTGAAGAACTAATTTATTACAACCCCCTCAAACCCTTCTATTTACTTATGGTATTAATATGAACTCGTATATGTGATGGATATATTTTCCTATATATTTTTTTAGATTATTTTAATGTATTTTAATAATTTTAAAAACATATTTTCTTCTGAAAATGTAATCATAGTAATTATTATATGTATTACATGTATGTATTGTGTTTTCATTAGGTACAATACATGACATACAAGATGTGGTGGATCTAGGAAACTACCCAATTACAATTTGAATATGTGATGATGGATGATTTGTTGATGTTATAAAAGGGGTACATAGTATGTGATGTGATGATTTGATTCATGAGTTAACAGTTTGATACATTATCCTAGGTGTCTTTGAGTTTTATTACTTTTAGAGATAGATGGCCCAAGAAATGTTATATTGTGGAAGAGCAGTAAACCAATGGGTAAGTATTAGAAGGGTACCTTGTTTTGATATAACATTATGTGATCTCTTAGTTGTCTTAAATTATGATTGATATCCATCGTCAGTGATATGAACCAAGCAAACCTATTTTGGTGAAACAATTTCTTCAAATATTGTTTAGAGGTCTTTAAAATCATTTATTTATCTTTTCCATTGGAGGCTATGAGGAGGTTACTACTAGGAAAATATGACATTACCACCCTTTATTTAGATAAAATATTTTTTATTTATAAATAATATTGTTGGTGATCGAGAAATAATTTAATAGAATTTTGTTTATTTGGATTTATTTGGTGTTTATGGTAATTGATATGTTTAGATTTTATACATGTAGTCTTTATATAGTGGTTCATTTGTGTGAAATTACATGCATATATTTTGGCCTTTTACTTTTGTTATGGGTAATATTTTTATGGTGGTTTTATCATATATCATGTTTATTTTATATTAAAGGGTAATTCCTCTCATACATGTGTATGATATACCCTTATTACTCATCACCATCTTGTGACCTATTGGAGGTGGTCTTCATGAATCATTATATATCTTATCTTGTTTCTAGTCTAGGAGGTTTAATGTTGCAGGGAGAGGTTTTGAATGATTTATATTAATGTTTTATGTTAAGTTACATGATGGAGTTTGTATATAGGAATTGGTGTGGTCATTATGGGTTGGTACGAAAATGGTGTCAGTGATGTTTACTAAGAAATGTAAAAATGGGAGACCAATTGACCTACAGTTTTTAGGTCCTCCTGTGATTTTATTTATTGACCATTATCTATATATATCCTAAAATGTGAAGTGATACTAGTTGTTGTGTAAGGACCTTTAATAATATCATACATAATTCTTTTTTATGCCTTTGTTTGAAATGGTTAGTCCATATGACTAGGTTTAACCTTAAATAAATAATGATATAAATCATAAATATTCCATATTATATTTTTAGTGTCCCTAATAGTATTTTTATTATAGGTATAGATTCATGTTGAAATCCTCCTCAGGTTCACATTAATGATGTTCATGTATATTTTCCAAAAGTTCTCTACTAAGTGGAATTGAATTACACAAAAATTTAAAGTAAGAAACTTCCAGAGTTTTAGTGACATATTATGTAGATGTATTAGGGATCCATTTCAAACATAGTGATAGAGGACATGTTTGACAAGGGGTAAATATCCTTCATACTGGTACTTTCTTAAAAGTATAATTAGGTAATGTTTGAAGTTATGATGATACATGGGGAAATGAGGAAGTGGATGTTCTTACATATCAAGGATAATGAGAAGTTTAATGTCAAATGGGATATGTTCACAGACTATCTCCAAAGAGAGTTTCATTATTTGACTACAAATTTTTCTAGTCACAACGGGCTATGTACCCTTCATTTCGGGATTTTTATCATGTGAGAGTTTAGGATTGGTTTTTTAACCCTTCTATAATATTCTTCCATCCTATTTTATGATGAGGATTCCATGTTACGTAATTTGTAAGAGGATTTGATTCCAAATATCCAACTTTGGGTAACCCAATTTTTATTGTTGACATATCTGATGTTTTTTTGAAGACCATGGTACATTGTAAGGATGTTGGCTTGAAACAGATCATATTAATATGGGATCCATAAGGATTCCTTGTGTAGAATATCCATGGTCCAAGTTTCCCAATTTTAAGGAATGATGAGATTTCTTATTTTGGGGGTTAAATCGTAGCTCTCGTTATTTTATTTATTTATGGGTGGTCACTCTCAGGATTCCTCCAAGGTATTATAAATCTGTTTCTTATTTTAATGTCAAGGTCATCAGTTAATAGATTTTTTGTCTTTATTAGAAGGTAATATATAGTAGGTATTACACTTTGGGTTTCTCTATTGAGGTAGTTGAACTAAATACATAGTAGTAGGAAATTATATAGTTCGTATTATATATGGGATATATGGTGGGGAGATTCCATACACATGATGCTCATTATCCCTAGATAGTATAGTGTGGACATAGAGGTGGTTTTTAACTAGGTGAGAGAGGCTATTGAGTTTGTCAAAATAAGGAGTATAATCTTAGGTGGTCAATTCCAATAAATCTTTATGTCATTTATGGTATCAAATTAATTTTTTTATACTTGGTTGAATTGTTAAATTTATTATAAATATACACACCACTTCATATCAACTAACCTAGCCTTTTTATTGGATATTGAGGTGGAGAGGCTTCTAGTTCCCTTTGTGTTGGCAATAAACATTGGTGGTCAAGCTTGTAACAATTGATATTAAATTATAGTAAGTGGTAATTTGATTTTAATAATAATATTGTATATTTTTTATTTTAAAATTTCATGATAATAAATATTATATGATTGTATGAATATCGATTTCGAATGTACTAGTTTAAAAAATTCCATGGATTATTTTTTTAATGTTTCCCAAAGAAATAATATTTCATGAATAATTAAAAATTAAGTATGTAAATATTCTTTGTTTTATTAACAATAAATTATTTAATAGTTATAATTAGTAATTTATTGAAATTAAATTTTAATGAAATAAATATTTTATCTTTTTTAGAGAAAAAGTTATATTTTAAAGATAAGTATTATAAAAATCGAAATTTCATTCAATTCTAATTAATCAAAATAATTATTAATAACAAAAGATTTTATGGAAAATATTTATTTTATATATATGACTAGATTCATGTGAGTCCCTATAACTATGATTGAAATCCATATAAGTAATAATGGAATGAATTATGCTTGAAAAAAATAAATTCTTAAAAAACCATTTATAAACATTTTTTATAGGCTCATTTATCCATTAAATCGTTCTACTTATATTATTAGAAATTAAGAAATTTTATTTCATATTTTTAATAATCGGAATTGATTTTATTTACTAATATCAACTTAATTTTTTTGTCTTAATGGATAGTAAAAATTGTAAAAAATTGGTTATCATTATTAAGGTTAAAAAATGTTTACAAAATTATAAAATTAAAATTTAAGGGATAAAATGATCTAGAAACATTCTTAAACCCCATTGGATGGTTTTATTTATACCTTGACCTTATCTTCATAGAATATGAGAAATTTTTAATCCATTTATCAAAGAATGTGAATTTACATTATTGTAAAACATTGAAAACTTATAATTTTGACACTCACCTAAATTATATAGAGTAACATCTTCCCCACACTTCTCCACACACCATAATTCATTTATCTTGACAAAAAACTAACCAAATGTCTTCCCAGTATCCTCATACTTGTTCTAGAAATTTTTTTCTACCCCAAAAGCAATCCCAGGGTCTGTAATAAGATATACAATTGAGTTTTTTTAAATAAAAGGTAATCATCATCTCTATGCACATTAGTTCTTATTCTTCAACTACCAAATTAAAATATTTATTTCGAATTCCATTATAATTAAAATTGTAAGTACTATATATTTACCTGTTATTATGTTTACGTAATTATATTTTTTCACCACCTTCGATAAAAAATGGGATGCAAAATCATTTCTCTTATGTCTGGAAGACTATGGCCATAGGATCCTATTAAAATTTTACTCCATAAAAGAGTTACAAGGATACTAATAATGATTGAAATAATGAATAATTATGATACATAAGGAATGAAATTTATTATAAAAAAATAATATATCATCTATATCCTTACCCGTTCCCCAATTCGGAATGTGATAACATCACTCGTACATATTTATGGCCTACTGTATCCATGAAGCTATGTTATTCATTTTCAATGACCAAATTTAATGAATTATTTAAAAAATACATCTATTGAATAGGTAAAAATTTTATTATATTATTATCATTTTATAGAATAAGAAACTATATCATATCTTATTTTCCCAATGCATTATGCAGTCAAACTAAGAGGGGGGTGAATAAGGTGTGACTTGTTTTTACTGAATTATTTTTCTTTTCATAAACCCCCTTGAAAATGCTATCACCTTTTAGGATTACTAGATATTGAAATAAATTTAGAATTTAAATGAAACATATAACTGAAAAAAATGAAATGTTTTGGTACTATGACCTATTTTCTTACTATAATCGCATATACCCACCTATTATATATTATTCACTATATGTAGAAGGATACATCAAGGAAAATCCCATTCCCCTCAAAACTATGTCCCATAGTGTTATTATCTAGATTCAAAATAGATTTCAAATCTACCCAACTACACAAGTGACTCGTGAGTCCCACAGGAGGATATTCACTTTGTATCCCATAGTGTTTCCAGCATCCCACCAGTCGGCTCTAGAATCCCACTGATTAATTATTATGGTTTAGAGTCCCATAGAAGATATCCAAAATATGGAGTCACACAATATATGATTCATTGGCAGGATGATATCTTGATCTTCCTCCAAAAGCTTTCTAGATCAAACTAACCCATCTACAATTCAAGAAACTTTTCATTGATTTTGTTCTTGCTCAAAAAATGAATAAATGTAGATGGTCATCCACCTCTGTAACACATAACATGGGAAATTATTTCTTCTATAGATGACCCAACCCCACATAATACTAAATAAATCAGATATAAAAGTCTTCGGAAGTGATGGTTCTTCTTTATTCTCAAATCAATACACATTTAGTAAGAAATTTTCATTGCATGTTCATCTATGTCAAATTTCATTCATGTATAAAATAAGCAGAACATACACTTTCAGGAATTCATTATTTCATATGTATGCATATTTTTAAAAATGAATGAACATTGCACTAGAATATTAAACTATTTCAATAAATTTTAAATGTAAATCACCTAATCACATGTAAAATATATTTCTTTCTGGATTCTTCAAGTGATGTAAATATTCTTACGCAGTGAACACTGCAATAAATTTTCTCATACTATTTCTTGTGAACATAATATATCAAATTCACACCATAAAATTATTTTTTAACATCCAATCCATTAAATATGTACAATGTGTTCATGGGAATTACATATATATCATTCTTATCTTAGAAGCTACCCAAATGGATGTTATTTGTTTAATGCGTTCAACTCAACTCAAAATATTAGTGAATGTTTAATATGTTGTTTATCCTTAATGAAAACATCCATGATGGTATATATCTGGGGATTTTAGTCCATTATGAAATTTATAATAATACTTTCGCATCATATCACATTGTCTATATGGTTTCATACAAACCACTTTCTTCACAGGAATCTTGAGTGTGTATTTCACATGCCAAAGAGGACCATATGAATCATATAATTAGCAGATATGATTTTTGTGCATCTCTACCTTTCGTGAACTATATAGTATCATTAATTCATTATAAAAAACTCTATCATATATTTGATTAGCTTTGAAACAAAATAAGAGCATTTCATTTTATTATAGGAAAAGGCTCCACCAACCTACCCCGTTTCCACCACCTAATCTTTCATTTATAATGAATATTATGCATCTCTGCCAGAATAAATTAATTTTTTATTCCCCTATATATCTTCATCATTTCCTTCACTATATCATGAAAAAAAATGTTTCATGAATTTTCAATCATGTACATATATTAAAAATGATGAAATGTTGTTTGAATGTCCTGACTCATGATTCAAAAAACATTGCATGGAGATCTTGATTCATAGAAATCCTCGGTTAAGCTCGTGGTAAAATACAAGCACAACACAATGATCAAATATCCTGGATGATTCAATCAAAAATCAATTTTTTATTTTTGGGTTTATAAAACAATGAAATGGTACCCACATATAACTAATACCACATAAAAATAGTGAATGTATGATTGCTTCCTTATAATACAACATGTTCTTCCAGGCTGCCAAAATTGGTTACCGAACTCCCATAGTCCCACTAGCACCACCCAATGTTAGTGCTCCCATAATACACTATTCTACCCACAAATGGTGGCTTTTCATTCCTCTATGGTCTTATATTTTTACACATATACATTCCATTGGCCTCTCTATGATAGAATACTTCTCGTATTGATCCTAGTAACCACCAAATTAGTGGTGCACTTGGATCTAACAGTTTCTGGTTAGGCATGTTAATTTTTTAGTATTATGCCAATATAAATTTTTAGCCATAAATAAATACCATTCCACTCAATGAACATTTCATGCGAAAATAAAAAAAATTAATGGATCTTATTTTATTCTTCAATTCATTTTTGTAAACAATGTGCATCCTTATTTTCAGAAGTCATGGAATGTAAGGCCAACTATCCAAGTATCACATTAAAAGATCATTTAATTTTTATATTCAAAACTAATTTATAAAAATTAAAAACACCAAAAATAATTGGGATTATTCAATATCCCTCTTTAGATATTTTTTCACAATTGTTTTAATGATATATTCACCCACTTATTTGAAAAAAAGGAAAACATAGAGGTATTGGAAAGAATTATCATCTCAAAAATTCAAATTTTAAGAAAATAATATTATATCATAACAATTATTTTATGAATAACTCAAGGGAGGGTGGAATAACTACTATATTAGGAAATATCTAAAATTAGTCAAATCTATTTATATGTGAGCAATGCTCTACAAATAAAACAAGAGTGTTCAAATTTAACATTCATCATATCAAAAAAATTCCAACATGTGATTCCTACACTGAACCCTTTTATAGGGGATATTTCAAATGATTTCCAACTAACATCCAACACAAAATTCATTAAACAAATTAATAACATCCATGTGAAAAATCTATCTCACCTCTTAGATTTACATTTCTTTTGTTATCAAATAATAAATATATTCCTTTTAAAATTGATGAACTTTTTATCAAGAAAATATGAGGATGTACCAACATACATCAATGATGAGAATCATCAATTTTTAGATATATAGTTTTTAGAATTATGATATTCACATCTCACCATAACTTATGATATTAATAAGATATCAATTGAAATTGAAATAATTAATTGTTGATCTTTGGTGCTCCCCTCAATAGATGAACTCAAAACATTTTTATCATAAATGTATTTTTTCAAGAATAAACTCCATGTATCTAAAACTAATTATTTTTGAAATGATTCAAAGAGATAACATAAAACCAATATACCTCTATGATGGATCACTTCTTATATGTGATATATTTATAGATTTTTTCATATTGAGGTCTCCCTCTGAAAAAATTATTTTCCATTACTTCCATGAATGAAAAATGATATATATATATATATATATGTTGGAATAAGGTGGTTATTCAATGATCCTTAGTTTGATAAAAAACGAAGAGAGTTTCTTCTCAATTAATAATCCTCTTAGATAAAAATGGATTCTTCACACTTTCACAAAAACAAGTCACATTGATCTTCTTGTTCAAATTTTGTTTCTTATTCCAATTTATCTATCTATATAATAAAACATTATTTTTCAACATGCTAAGACATAACTTTTCATGTATACTTATTTTTCAAAAAAAAAATATAAGTAAAATATGCATTACCATTATTTTTAAATAATTATTCTTGAATATAAGACCATGTCAAAAAATATTTACCCACATGTCCATATATACTTAACCATTCACATATAATATTATAATTAAGAAGGTTTCCCCTTTTAGAAGACATGTCATATTCCTTATCAGATATTTGTTTCACCCAAAAAATCTTCGTGTTTCTCATCTATATTGATCGTTTCTTTGTTTCCTTATTTATTCTTTTAGTATTTTTGTTTGTTGCCAATTTACAGGGGTCTATGATTTGACCTTTCCTACCATAATAAAAACAAATTTTATTTGGTTTGATGATCATCACATCATTCTTTAAAACCATTTCAGATTTTTTTTGTTTTGGAATGAGTATTTTTTTCAAATCCTAAGGAAAAAATGACCTCGATACTTATTAACCACTTAATTTTTTTTGGTATTTTATTTGATTTAATAGATTATTTGTTCTGTATTGGTACATCAAAAAATAATTATAATAATGGCCACATTGGATTAAATAATAATATAATGTTTCAATGTAATAATATCTGTTCATGATAAAATTATCTCCTTCTATGAGTTATGGTTTCTATTTTATAGGTTTTTTATTCTCTTTATCTTTTCTCCCCTGAATTCATACATTATAGAATTTTCATTAAATGAAATATTGTGCCAATAATTGATTTCATAATTCACAATCATCCAACATCACCAAAATTATCCAAAAAGTATTGAATTCTTCATCTATGACACATTCTGATTATCATTGATATTTTGATGCTTATGGGTATCACATTTCTTATTTTTTCCTTTTCTTATAGAAGATGAATTTATAAACTATTTCACATCCATATTTAAAGATGTTGTGTATTCATAAAAAAATTTAATTACCCATATTTTACCATATTTAATAGTTAAATCTACAGTACTTAACATAACAACATTAGTGCACATAGATTTATCAGGAAAAAAGGTTCCCCTCTTCAATATGTGCGGTATAGATTTATTATTTAAATAATATCAATATAATATTTTCACTATATTGATTATATTCCATAATATAACTCATATCATACGAATCCTTGTCAATACTTTGTTTATAATTTATTTTTTATGTCTCAACATTTTCCTCATAAATATTAATCTGTTTCATTTCTAGTTTAATACAGTTTATATTGAGATCATTCTTCTCATATTTGACTAATTTCATGATGTATTTCCTCTGAACCTTCATCTTACAAATCTCTTCTTCATGCATCTAGTTTTCCTTTAGTAAAAAACATTGATGCTCATTTATTCTTATAATTTATCATTCATCTGGTCATCATTTAAATTCATAGATGTATTATGCAACCCTTTAAGCACATAGATAAATTTAATTAAAGAAATGTCAAACAAATATTTATCACAATCGTTATGTTTAAATTCTAAAGTATGTATAATATATATTTCTTTTTGGAGAGTTATTTTCCAATCTTTAAATTTCCCAAGTTTTTCAAAAGTGTTAGATAAGACTTTCTTTTCAATCATTGACTCTTCCAAAGAATTAGCCCAATCTTCTAAATGTAATTCCTCATCATGATGTTCCAGGAAAAATATTTTCATACATTTGAGAACATATTTTTTAATTTTATTAGTTTTTTTCTAATTTCATATTTGATCAAATATTCCTCAAATATAAAGCAATATTCATTAGTTTTAAAATAAACTGGTTTCACTATACAATTACCACTATAAGATTCACCATATTATAGTTGATCATCATTTATCTTTAAATTATTATTCAGTTTATATAAAACACTTTTAATATAATTTTTCTCTTTCATGGATAACACATCATCATTTTTAACATCCAGAGTAGAGATATGATTCTCCATATGAAGATCATCTGAACATTCTTCAAACTCAGATCTGAACTTTGTTTTTTTTTCATATAAATAAAAGGACAAGTAAAGGAGATCCAAATTGAGGTTTTCATCCCTATGATACAAATTAAAGGTTCTAATGGATCATACAATCACATTACAAGGAGTTTAATTAAGGGAGAATTTTTTTTAAATAATTCATTTTCTTTTCCTAAACACTCTTCATACCTCTATCAACTGTTAGGATGAGAAGAACTTGTTTGAAATGCAAAGTGTAAATGAAACCAAACAAAAAACATTCTTAAATGGTATGGTAATAATACCTACAAAATTTTCAATCTAATTATACCACATTGTTACTTATTAATCTCTAGAAGTAAATATTTAGAATATGGGAAATCTGATTCCCTTTCAACATTATGTCTAATAGTGTTCTGCTCTATAGTCCCACTGGATATAAAAATATCCCACTGAGACAAGTGAATCATGTGTCCCATATGAGTATATTTATATTGTATCACACATTATTACCTGTGTCCCACTAGCTTGTTTCAAAATCCCAGTACATGCATCTTCTATACTAAAGTCTCGCCAAATACTTCAACAATCTTGGTACACACAAGATATGATCCACTGATAAGATAATATTTTGATCTTCCTTTGTGATATTTCTTGATAAAACATTCCCATGTAAAACTCAATAACATTTGACCTAATATTTTTCATTTGAAAAATAATACTAATCACATGTATATGGTCATTTTCCTCATTATAACATTAATGATGCCATTATTTCTTCTAATGAAGAATCAGACTCACTAAATACATAATAACTAGGTTATAAAAGTCTTCTGAAATAATTCCCTTGCTTGATTATCAAATCCCTACACATTTATTATGTCACAAACCCATTCCCAAAAGCTGGACCCCTCTAGGGATGTCATTGTAAGAAGGGGCATAATAACCCATGAGACTCACCTCTAGTAGGCCTTGGGATAGTGACTTGAACTGATGGTATAATAAACACACAAATGGGAGGAATTACCGTCTAAGAGAACACATGTCAAAGAGAGAAAGATAAGATAAAAACCAACTAACTCAAAATTAGACAATAATATAAAATAAATCACAAGTACACATATGTAATTTCATGCAAAACTACTAACACAAAAATGGGAAAAATAAAAAATAACCAAAATAAATAAAAACATCAACAACCATGAAACCCAAATAGATCATGCAACCCTAAGGTAGTAGAAACAAGCCTGATCTGAAACCTACTCCAAGTGACATGAAAACAATTTATATAGACATAGGTATAGTATAACAGTATACTCAGAAGGATCCTCCCTAGAGCCTCTCATGCAATAGTAATGAAAGCGTACTAAAGCATAGTGAACAACAAGTGAAACTAACTCATCACCTAAATAGGTATACTATGTTCCTAGTCTCACTATGACTACTCTCATCATGCACCGCATACAATAACATATAATATAATAAATAATATCAAGGGCACCCCGCTAATAATTCCCTACTGGTTTTCCGCTTTTCCACAATGTTGTACATCCTAATCCACATCTCTCTAAAAGGGCATGCTCGTTGACACTTGGGCGAATCACCACAACATGCACCTCATTCAAAAAAACCACCATGTCTGCGTACTCAATGTAAATAAGTAGTTTCTAGGAGAAAACACAGCTCGCATAATGTGTGTCATACGTCGTGCATTATACTTCAAGCCATTACAACCCACACACCAAGTTAGTATCCTCAAGCCATCATAGCCTATACATGTTATGCCTATAGTATTCCATAAGAAACTATATCCATAATATATGTGTGTGAATAACCAAAGTCCATTACATCCCATTAAAAAGTATATGGGGAAAACTAATCGATTTTCCTACCCGCACAAGTAACTACCAGGACAAGAGTATAAGGCCCAAGGGGGAAGTCATCCATCCTTCCTCCCACCAGAATGTTGGGGAAAACACACCTAGGGCTCAGAATCCTTGGGGTGTCCATTTACCTAACAGACGGGGTGGAGTCGCATATAGAAACACAAAACATAAAGAATATACTATAGATCACAACCACACTATAGGAATAACCTATTCAAAGAATCAATACCAGCTAACATCTCTCGGACTCCTGACTATGACTTCTAAGACTAGGTATCCAATAATCTCACAACCATTTAAAAAGATTATTACATTACTTCATTCCTATTTTCTTATTTGATTCACTTTGTGATAATTAATTATGTAAACAGTAATTAACCATTAACAATTTTAACATTATATTTCATTAGCATCACACCTAAAGTTTGATGTTCCTTTAGAAATTGCAACCTCAGCATTGTGTCACAGCAAGGTCAAACTTCATGGGTTAACATCATTTATTCAATCATTTATTAATATAATTACTTTCCCATATTCCAAAAAAAAATCATGAAAAATGTTCTAAGCTACTAAACATAGGGGGCTCAATAAAGAGATTAGGTGAACTACCCATCGAGTATTTTACACCAATAACAAGACCGTAGACCGATCCTCCCTTGTGAAGATAAACACAGAAATAACATGGCATACCTTTCACATCTTCACCCCTTTTGGAAGGAGGGTAATCATGACCAGCTTCCTTGAGAAGTGGGGAGAGTAAAGCAGATAAATAACCAACTAGAATTAGCACGCATCCAACAATTCATATTCAACAAGTTCCATCATCTTTGGTGTCCTCCCTGACACACACATACATAAAATAATGCATCTCTCCACTCTAGGTGTCAACTACTACCACAACCAATAGGCCTCTCTGCCTCCACATATCACAACATTCTTCGAGGCTCACATCACAACACAAGAAGCTATAAAACCAACACAATATCAACTTGTCTCTTCTCCTTTAAGAGAACAAGAGGGTAACTACGAACCCTACAAGGCATTATCTATTATCAAACAACCAGTCATTTAATCCATCTGAAAATAACCAATTTATTATATTTTGGTTCCAAATTTGGGCAACCTAAACTGTAAGCTATCAAAATTGATTAAGTATGCCTACGGCATCAATTTGATTAACATCAAATTACAACAAAAACAAAAAGATTCATTTTCTTGCCTCCTTATCATTACCCAAATAATTATAAATTAATTCATGATTTACGTTCATTACCAAATTCAATCAAGAAAAAAAATATATAATAAAGAAAGAATAGATATAACACTATCTATCAAATCAAGAGGCAATAACATATGATCAATATCAATTTATTTATCCTGTTAAAATATTTAATATGTCAATTCCATTGTGATCTAGTGGCCTAAAACATGCTAACTCAATAGATTCAAATAAAATAATAGGGAATAGACAAATTTCCTACCTGAAATGGTTCTTGATGTTCTTTATACGAGAACAAGCCACACAATGGGTTTTGATCTTCTCCCCTCGTGATAATTGTATCCACTTGAGGATACAGAGACACCACCACATCAGTCAACACCCAAGAAAATCCCATTAAGAACATAGAGAGAGAATTATATAAAAGGGAAAGGAAAAACAAAAGGATATGAACCCAAAATAATGATGATAGATCATACCTTATATCGAATATTGATAGATACTACTTGGTTTCACAAAAAACAGATGGTGCACTTGCCGTAAGAAGCAAGTCAAGGGGAGAAAAACCAAGGGGGAACATTTTATCATGAAACTCCTATAGGAAGTAATGAAAGGTTTGAGTGTCTCACACCCGAGAACTTGGAGGAAGAAATAGGGAGGAAGATATCTCATATCTTTAGAAGATTTAACAAAGCAGTGGTTTAAGAAACGCTGGGTTGTCCATTAAAAGTGGATTGCATTAAAAGGCGTAGTTTGACCAAGTAAAAGCATCCCAAGAATTAAGAAAATTAAAATAGGAGTTATGGATTTGGAATCGGCCTTAGAGTCTTTAAAAAGTCTTTAAATTCATTTTATCTCAAATGAAACTTCAAAGGGGTGAACTTTTTGGAAGCTGGAAACCCTGTACACCAAACATGAAATTTGACAAAGGAAAGTAGAGGCTACCATTGGAAACTCACCATTCTAGAAACACTGTTCATGAACTCAAAATATGGAGAAAGAAATATTGGATACCATTATAACCTCACAGTTCTAGAAACACTATTTGTGAACTCTATATTTGGTAATGAAAATAGAGGCTACCTTTAGAACCTCACCATTCTTGAATCATTGTTGATGAACATGAAATTTGGAAGAAGAAATAGAGGCTATCGTTGGAACATCGCCATTCTAGAAACATAGTTTACATAAGTCTGCTGATGTATCTGTTCACATAAGGCTACCATTGGAACTATTCACTTAAGCCTACTGATGACACTATTTACATAGGGATACTCTTTGAATTGTTCACATGAGGATACCGTAGGAATTATTCACATAAACCTACCGATGACACTGTTCAGATAGGGCTGCCATTAGAACTATTCACATAAGCCTACCAATGAAACTGTTCACATAAGGCTACCATTGGAACTGTTCACATTAACTAATCGATGACACTATTCACATAAGGCTACTGTTGGAACTAGTCACATAAGCCTATCAGTGACACTATTCATATAAGGCTACCATTGGAACTGTTCACATAAGCCAACCGATGACACTATTCCTATAAGTCTACCATTAGAACTATTCACATAAGACTACTGATGAAATAGTTCACATAAGGCTACCATGGGATTTTCTCACATAAGCATACTTATGACACTGTTCACATAAGGCTACCATTGGAACAGTTCACATAAGCCTCCTGATGACACTATTCACATAAGGCTACCATTGGAACGGTTCACATAAGCTTACTAATGACACTATTCACACAAGGATATAATTGGAACTGTTCACATAAGCCTTCCGATGACACACTTCACATAAGGATACAATTGGAATTGTTCGCATAAGCCTACCAATGGCATTATTCACATAAGGCTACCGTTGGAACTATTCACATAAGCCTACTAATGAAACTGTTCACATAAGTCTACCAATGACACTATTCATTGAACTGATACACTATTCGTAGAACTAGAAATTTCAAAAAGTGTTGGGGATATGTCACCTTGACGTCCCAGAACATCTTAGACACTAAATTTAATAAAATGAATATACCAGAGTGGTATGGGCCGCAACATTAGATAACTCTCAAAACATTATCATCATCGAGAGTTCAAAACACACTAAAAGGAAAACTGAAACGGGGTCTAAACAACCGCCCATTGAGATACCTATCAAAATATAGAAATCCACAATAAGTAACCAAAGAAATCCATCTCATAAACACAAAAGGTCAAAACCATAAACTGAACATTTTTTTAACTTCAAAAGAGTTTACCATCGAATAACTCGGCATTTTGAGCATGTATATGTGACACAGGTTCCAAGGTACTCTCCATCATTCCACCATGTCTCCACAAGACATGATCCAAGGGGATATAATTCTTGAGAAACACCTTCACATTACGGTCTTGGATCTCTACATGACTCTCCTCGAAGGTTGCATCATCATCAACATCAATCTCCCTCCAATCGATGATGTGCGAGTCATCATGAAGATAACGATGGAGCTGGGATACATGGAAATCATCATCTATCCAACTCGTCTGAGGGGGAAGTGCTACTCGATATTCCATGGCTCCAGTATGATCCAAAACCTCGAATGGACCAACAAATCCGTGAGAAAGCTTACTCCTGTGACCAAACCTTTGCTTCCCATAATGCGGAGTCACCATATGAGTTTTGATGATCCTTCACTATCATAATTCTCTCAATAATCACTTGAACCATCTCTTTTATAATTTGTACTAGTTCTGATCCAAGAATTGTTAACTCTCTGACCCCATTCCACCATAACAGAGAACAGAATGGTCTCCCATACAAGGCATCAAATGGTTCCATAATGAATGTGGAGTGAAAACTATTGTTTTAAGATAAATACACCAATGGTAATCACCACATCCACGAACCTCCAAAATCCAAGACCCAAGACAGAAACATGTCTTCAAGGGTCTGGATGGTTCTATCTGTCTGATCGTCCGTTTGAGGATGAAAAGCAGTGCTAAGGCATAGCTATGAATAGAAAGCATGTTGGAGACACCTCCACACCCTGTAACTAAAATTAGAATCTCGATTATAAATGATCTTCCTTGGGACCATATAAAGACTCACCACCTCCTCCATATATTGCCTTGACAAAACATCCACTATGCTTGACTCCTTGATTTATATAATGTTGGATGATTTCATTAAATGGTCCACTACCACCAAAAAAGCATCATTTCCTCCAGAAGATTGAGGTAAACCAGTAAAAAAGTCCATTGAGATGTCCTCCCACTTTCACTGAGGAATATCTAATGGTTAGAGCAAACCACTAAGGACATGGTGGTCAGCTGTGTCCTTCTAGCAGACCAAACATCGTGACACAAACTCTGCAACTACATGATTCTACCACGGCCACAAAAACTGACTCCTCAAGGATCGGTACATCTTTTTCGTACTCAGATACACCACTAAAGGTGATCTATGGATCTCTCAGTGAACCTTATCACACATTTCCAAAAGAAAAATTGGCTTCTGTGATACATCACTTGGTGTTGTTCATCCTCGGACAAACCATTACGGGCCTCGCCACAAAACACCCAGTCTCTCCAGACCACCACCTCAAGATCCCCCAACTGGGAATCTTCCACCTGATGCACGAGAGACGATTGCACCATCATCTAAAAGATGGCAACATCTACCCCCATATTCTTCCATATTAGTTTGTAATGATGAAATTTCTTCCACAACACTCAAGGAATCACCAGATTCACTCACTGCATCACTAGGTGACTTCCTGCTCAGCGCATTAGCTAAAACATTCTCCTTTCCAAGGTTATATGATATTTCAATGTCTTATTCCTATAAAAACTCCATCCACCGACACTATTTCAAGTTTAAGCCACACAGGGAGAAAACATACCTTAGGCTCTTATGATTAGTTAAAAACACAAAGCACACGACAATGAGGTAATGTATCCACAACTTTAGAGAAAACACCACAGATGCCAACTCATTATCATGGGTGGAATAGTTACATCCATGAGGACGCAACTGTCAATACCCATAAGAAACAACTAATCTCTACTGCCTTAGAACACATACCAACCCTAGTTGTGAGGCATCACAGAAAACAAGAAATCGAACAACCCCTGCTGGAAGACAATGAACTGGAGAACACACTAACTTTTCATTCACTTACTCAAAAGATGCCTGACACTGATAAATCCACAAGAACACCAGATCATTCTTGGTCAATACTGCCAGAGTAGTTGCAACCAAAGAGAAATCATCTACGAACGTCCTGTAGTAGCCTAAAAGGCCAAGGAAACATTGCAACTCTTCCACTATCTTGGGGGTTGCACAAGTCACAACTACTTCTATCTTCAATGGATCCACAATAAATCACTACATAGAAACAACATTCCATAAGAAATGGATTTATTGAGCCCAAAAATCACACGTCAAAAACTTCCCAAATAAGTAATGTTGATGAAGAACTCCCAAAATGTGGTGTAGATGCTCTATATAGTCCTCCTCATACTTGGAGTACACAAGGATGTTGTCAATGAAAACCACTATAAACATATACAATAACTCACAGAACCCCACTTTTCATTATACCCATGAACACATCTTGAGCATTCGTCAGACATAACTACATTACAACAATATCGTAATTCCCAAGACAACAATAGAAAGAAGTCTTCACAATATCCACATTCTTCATGCGCATCTAATTATATCATGACTACAATTCGATCGTTGAAAACAAACTTTCTCCCTTTTTTGATCTAATAAATCATCAATCTATGCAAGAGGATAGAGAATCTTCACTGAAACTTTTTTTAATTTATGATAATCGATATACAATAGAAAACTATTGTTAGCCTTCTTCATGAAAAAAAACTGATGCACGCCATAGTGACACACTCAACCAAATGAAACCACATTATAACAGACCATCACGTTGTATACATATCACTCATAACTCAGAAGGGTCCATCCTATAAAGAGACATTGATATAGTAGATGCTCTTGGTTGTAGATCTATCCCTAACAAGATCTCTGGTTGAAGTGGTAATGCTAAAACCCCTTCTGGAATGTCTTCAGGGTACTCTTCTTGGACCCTAGTAAATGGAAACTATTGAACCTTTGTAGAACTCAACATAACCTCATCCATCATGGATGATAATGATGGAACATTCCTCTGACCAATCGGAGGGTCTTGCTCTCCAACAAACACCACTATCTCACCATCTACATCGAATAACACAACCTACCTCTTGATTAATTCCACTATAGGATGCCCCAAATACGTTCGATCCATGCCATGGATGAAATCATATGGTTGTATCTGTAAACATAAGAAATCTCCCCAAGAGTGGTGCTACTCTAGCACTATATCATAGTCTCTGCATAATTCAAAAAATTCATCTCGACCTCCACATGGCGTAGTCAATGCCAAGGGCACTGGAAGCCTCTCCACCTCAAGTCCCAAAAATATAAAAGGTTAGGAGTTATGAAGGAGTGTGTCACTCTTGAATCAAACAATGCATACACCAAAGTAGAAAACAAAAAGTGGTACCTCAAATGACATATGTCTCACTTGGTGCTAGTAATGCTAATGTATGAAGCTGACCACAACCTCCTACACGGCCTCTCTAACCCTGTTGATGACCACCACTGTGGCCATGATCTGATCTCTGAGTATGGGGATCATCATTGAGCTGTCCTCTACCTACCCCATTTACCCTCTTCTGATCCAAAGCTGGTGCAACCTTCTACTGATACCTCAGCTGGTACAACCTCAACAGAAGAACCTAGAGAGGAACAGCTAGTGTACAATGACTGATCTAAAAGGTCAGGCACTCTCACAACTGATGACCTCAACGACCTCAAAAAAAAGAACCTAATCCATTGGAATAGACCTGAGATACATTTCCCCCAGAAAAATGAGAGGTTGAGGACTGGGACATACCCCCAGCAGAACGAAAACTCTTATTCCCTAAAAATCATGAACCAGGGACCACATCTCTACATCATGACAAATCATACCAACTCCTCTATCGTGATGATGTGGTTTTGTCCAAGATCATCTCGACGACCTCTACCCTCTCTTCTCCACGCAGCATATTCACAACCAAAGACACCCAATGCTCCATCCGAGCACAGATCGAACTGAATCCAATCTTGACCTCCTCCAACAAGTCATTCATGATTGAATATGAAATAGAGACCTTGTAATTCTATATACCCTGACGCTAAAACTCTAAGAGTTTTTCCTCTAAGTATCATCATCATCAACCTCTATGCTATGGTGATCTGCTGGAACAACCTTCTGGACTTTTTTTATGCTATCTTGATGAGGATGTCGACAAGAAGAAATTACCATAAAATAACAAAAAATTAGAGATCCTGAACTTGGAATAGGGATGAATCAAAATTAATTAATTAATTATTTTATTTTTATTCATTTTAGGTTAACATATCCTGAGGTCTACCCATTCAAACATGGGAACAAAGAAGAACAATGCATGATCATTTCCTAGTTCACTACCCTGGAACTACTTCACCTCATTTAGTATCCTTTGTAAACATAAAGGACCATGAATCCGATCATAGGGTTCCATAAACACCTATGTATCAGCCGGTATCCAATTTTTTACATCACTTTCTAAACTTGACTAACAATGTTTCCCTACCAACCAATGTAACCACAATTTTTCCTAACACCATACTCAATCCCATCCCACAACCAGAGCTCTAATAACACTCTATCACAACCCCCTCCCCGGAAGGTGTACCCCTCCTAGGTTAAAAATATGAGAATGGAGATAAAGACCCTCTAGCCCCACCTCCAATAAGCCCCAGGTTGGAGAGTAACACCGAGGGTATAGTAAACACAAAAATGGGAGGCATTACCCTCTAAGAGAACACATGAGAAAGAGGGAGATAAGATAGACCCCAACCAACTCCAACAATGATAGTAATATAAAATAAATACCAAGTACACATATGTAATTTCATACAAAACTACTACAAATAAAATATTATAAACTAAAAATAACAAAAAGAAAAAAAACAACAGCAACCTGGAATCCCAAACGACTCTTACAACCCCAAGATAATAGAAACTACCTTGATCAACAACCTACTCAAATTGACCAGAAAAACAGTTTATATATACATAGGGTGATTATACCAATATACTCAATATGATAATCCCCAGAGCCTCTCATGCAAAAGAAGAGAAAGAATGCTAAATAAATGTGAACAACAATTGAAACTAACTAGTCACCTAAAGTGGTATACAATGTTCCCATCCTCACCATTGATACACTGACCAAGTATCACATCCAAGATTATATAATATAATAAATAATATCAAGGGTACCCCTCTATTACTTCCCCATTGGTTTGTATCTTTTCCCCAACATCACACATCTAAATCCATCTCTCTCTAAAAGGGCATGCCCATAGACACCTGGGGGTAGCACCGCAACATGCACCTCATTCAACAAAACCACCATGTTCACGTAAGAAAAGTATCCAAGTAGTTTCTAAGATCCACCATAGCTCACATAACGTGTATCATACATTAGAAATTATACCTCAAGACATTGCAGCCCACAAACCAAGTAAGGATCCTTAGGCCATCTTAAGCTATACATGTTACGCCTATTGTAGTCAATATGAAACTATATCCAGAATATACATGTGTGAATAACCATAATCCATTACAGCCTTCTAAACACATATATGAGGAAAACTAACCACTTTTCCTACCATCACATGTAACTACATTGATAAGAGAGTGGGGACAAAGGGGTATTCCGTCTTCCATCCTCCTAACGGAATGTTGAGGAAAACGCCCCCAAGGCTCAGAATCCCTGGGGTGTTAATTGCCCAAACTGACGAGGTGGGGTATCATATATAAACACAAAAAGTACATAATATACTATATATCACTACCAAATTATGGGAATACCAGTTTCTAAGACTCAACTGTAGCTAATGTGACTCAGACTCCTGACTGCCACTTCTATAACTAGGTATCCCATAAGCACACAACCATTTAAAAAGATTATTACATTACTACATTCCCATTTTTTCTCGGTTTCACATTACATTAATTAATTCATTAAACATTAATTAATCATTAACAATTTCTACATTATATTTCATTAGCATCACACCCAAGGTACATTGTTACGTTAAAAATTGATACCTCAACATCGCGTCCTAGTAACCTCCAACCCCATGGGTTAACATCATTTATTAAATCATTTATTATTAGCATTTCATTCCCATATTACCAGCCATTATAGAAAATCATTCAATGCTTCTAAACATAAGGAGATCAAAATCGTGAGTATGTGAACTAACCGTCGAGTATTTTCCATCTATAGTAAGTGCATAGAACAATCCTCCACTAGAAAGCTAAACACAGAAAGCACATGGAATTCCCAATGCGTCTTTTCACCTTTTGGAAGGAGGGTATATAAGACCAACATACTTGAGAATTGGGGAATGTAAAGAAAATGAATAACCAATAAGAATCAGCATGCATCCAAATATTCACATTAATCCTATTCCAACATCTCTGTTGTTCTCCCCGACACCCAAATGCATAAACTGATACATCTTTCCAATCTAGGCGTCAACTACTACCACAACCAATTGGAATCCCTACCCCCAAATATCAAAACAACATTCGAGGCTCACATCACAACACAAGTAGTAGGAAAACCAACATCATATCAACTGCGCTCTTATCCCTGAAGCTCGAAAAAGGGCAACTCTGAACCCTACGAGGCATTATATATTATCAAATATCATGTCATTTAATCCATTTAGAAATAAATGATTTATTATTTACAGGTTCCATCTATGGGAAACCTAAACAGTAAGATATCAAAATTGGTTAAACATGCTTACTACATCAATTTGATTAACATAAAATTACAACAACAACAAACAGATTCATTTACATACCTTTAATCTTTATCCAAACAATTATCAATTAATTACATCTTTACGTTCATTACCATTTTCTGTCAAGAACAAAATGATAATAAAGCAATCATAAATTTCACACTATCTAGAAAAAAAGAGGAAATGACAAATGATCGATATCAATTTATTTATATAGTTAAAATATTTAATATGTAAATTCAATTGTGATCTAGTGGGATAAAAAATGCTAACTATACAATTTCACATAAAAGAATAGAGAAGCCACAAATACCCTACCTAAAATGGTTCTAGACATTTTTTATATGGGAAAGAGGCACACAATGGGTTATAATCCCCTCCCCTCATGATAACAATATCCACCCAAGGATGCAGATACACTCCCACACCAGTCAACAACTAATAAAATACCATTACAAACATGGATATAGAATTACATAAAAGTGCAAGGAGAAAAATATGGAGATGAGCCCAAAATAATGATTATAGATCATACCTTATATTTATGATTGATTGAAACTTCTGGTTTACACCCAAAACAGAGTTTGTACTTTCTGTGAGAAGGAGTTCAAGGGGATCCAAACTAAGGGGGAATGTTCTATCACACAAATCTTATGGGAAGGAAATAAAAGATTGAGCATCTCACACCCGAGAACAAGGAGGAAGAACTAAGGGGGGAGATATCTCATCTCCTTAGATGATTAAACGAAGGATCATTTTATGATATGCTTGATTTCCATTAAAAGAGAATCACATTAAACCACACGGTTTGACAATGTAAATGATTCTTGATCCATAGGGAAAATAAAATAGGAGTGATGGTCTTTGAATAGGCCATAGAGTCCTCCAATCGAGGCTTTAAATACATTTTACTTCAAAGGAAACATCAGAGGGGCGAAACTGTAGGAAGATGGAAACATAGTACACCTAACACAAAATTTTTCAAAGGAAAATAGAGGCTACCATTGGAGAAATACCATTTTAGAAACATAGTTCATGAAATCAAATATGGAAAAGGAAATAGAGGCTACAGTTGGAAACTCAGCATTCTAGAAACACTATTCATGACCATGAAATTTGAAAAAGTAAATAGAGACTACTATTGGAACCTCACCTTTCTGGAAACACTGTTCATGAACTCAAAATTTGGAAAAGTAAATAGAGGCTACTATTGGAACCACAGTATTCTAAAATCGTTGTTCACACAAGGCTTCTGATGACACTGTTCACATAATGCTACCGTTGGAACTATTCACATAAGCCTACCAATGACACTATTTACATAAGGTTACCGTTAGAACTATTAACATAAGCCTACCAATGACATTGTTCACATATGGAAATGTTAGAACTGTTCTCATACGCCAATCGATGACACTGTTAATATACGGCTACCATTGGAACTGTTCACATAATCCTATTGATGAAACTTTTCACATAAGACTACCATTGGAACCGTTCACATAAGCCTATTGATGACACTTTTCACATAAGGTTATCATTGGAACTATTCACATAGGCCAACCGATGACACTGTTCAGATAAGACTACAATTGGATCTATTCACATAAGACTACCGTTGACACTGTTCACATAAGGATATCGTTGTAACTCTTCACATAAGACTACCGATGAAACTTCTCAGATAAGGCTACGGTTGGAACTTTTGAAATTAACCAATTGATGACACTATTCACGTAAGGCTACCATTGTAACTATTCACATAAGCCTACCAATGACACTATTCACATAAGGCTACCATTGGAACTGTTCACATAAGCATACTAATGACATTGTTCACATAAAGCTGCCGTTGGAACTGTTCACATAAGCCTATGAAGGACACTATTCACATAAGGCTTCTATCGGAACTGTTCACAAAAGCCTTCCAATGAAACTATTCACAAAGGGCTACTATTGGAACTATTTACATATGCCTACTGATGACACTGTTCACATAAGGCTACCTTTGGTACTATTCACATAAGCCTACCGATGACACTGTTCACAAAAGGCTACCATTGGAACTATTCACATAAGCCTACTAATGACACTATTCACTTAAGGCTTCAGTTGTAATTGTTCACATATGCCTACCGATGAAACTGTTCACATAAGGCTACAATTAGAACTATTCACAAAAGCCTACTGATGGAACTTTTCACGTAAGGATGTCGTTGGAACTGATCACATAAGCCTACCAATGAAACTGTTCGCATATGGCTACTATTGGAACTGTTCACATAAGCCTAATGATGACATTATTCATATAAGGCTACCATAAGAACTGTTCACATAAGCTTACCGATGACACTGCTCACATAAGGCTACTATTGGGGATATTCAAAAAAGTCTACTGATAACACTGTTCACATAAGGCTACCATTGGACTTGTTATCAAAAGCCTAATGATGACACTATTCACATAAGGTTGTCGTTGGAACTGCTCTCATAAGCCTACCGATGACACTGTTCACATAAGGCTTCCATTAGAACTATTCACATAAGCCTACCAACGACGCTGTTCAAATAAGACTACCATTGGAACTATTCACAAAAGATAACTCATGACACCATTCACATAAGGCTACTGTTAGAACTGTTCCCATAATCTGACCAATGAAACTATTCACATTAGTCTACGGATGACACTATTCACCAAATTAGAAACACTATTCACAGAACTAGAAATATGGAAAAGTGTAGGGGATATGTCACCTTGACCTCCCAGAACACATCAGAAACTAGAATTCAGCAATGTAAAGGACCAGAGTGGTCTGGGCCATTACATATTAAGAAATATATATTTCATGTTCACCTATTTAACCCTTCATACATGAATAAAATAAAATGCATGGACTTCTAACTTTTTGAAACAACATACACGCACATACTACACTATCCTATATGAATTATTTTATGTGCATGCATTTGTTGAATAATGAAAGAACATTGCACTATAAAATTAAACATATTTACAAAATTTTAAATATACACATCCTAGTATTATATAAAATATACTATCTTCTTGTTTCTTAATGTTTTGTTCATAAACATACTCATTGCACACTACATCAAGTGTTTTTAATTATTTCTTGCGAACAAAATATCTCATACACACACTATAAACTTATTTTTTATGATTCAATACCTTTAATATCAATCACATGTTCTTGGAAAGAATATAATGATCACTTTCATTTTACCTACTAACCAGAATAGGTGTTATAATATTAATGTGTACATCTTAACTCAGACTCTTTACGCAAGTCTGATTTGCATTGTATCCTTCGTGAAAACCTCCATGTAGGTATAAAGCATGGGATCATGGTTCTTCATGAAAATTAAAATAATATAGGTGAATTGAATATCAATTTCTATATGGCATCATGAAAACATGTTTCTTTATAGGACTCTTGATTTTATGGTTTGAATTTCAAGAGAACCATGGGATTCTTCTTCTTTGCACAGATTTTGTTGTGTGGATCTCCACCTTTTTTGATCTAGGTAGGATCATAGATATTTCATAAAAATATCAAATATAAAAACTATTTATACTATTTTTTTTATATTTAATTAATTTAAACCACACAAAATTATAATTTTGATTTTAATTACATTGTTTTTTGAATTTAGGGATTCTTTGAGCTTCAAAATGGTCATTTGAACAATTTTGGATTTTTTGATTATTTTCCTATGCATAAATATTTAGGGTATATCTTTAATATATTAATCCAAATAGAGTGATTATTTTATTAGTATTCTTATATTTTTAGGATACATCTTTTTTAAATGGATCAGGCCAATATTCGATAATATAGAGGCCCAAATTATTCATTTTTAAGTTGTTTTGGACTGCATAATGGAATTCACCTTAATGAATGTGGTATAATGCAGGGATCTTGTTTAAAAATGAGATTTCATTTTAGATATAATAAGACATAATGGTCCATTTGAATTATGATACTCAATAATAAATACACTATTTAAGGTAGTCCATGAGCAAGTCAAATAGATGGAATCTAAAGGGTCACCTCGAGCGTAACAAATTATATTAACTAATAAAATCATAAATTATTAGTCATGTTACAATAATCCCTGAAAATTTTAGGTTTTTAATATTATTTAATGATGAAAATTTCTTTATATTAGTTAATAGGTATATTCAGATCCTAAAGGGTTAAAACAAGAGAAAACTATGGATAGAGAGAATCTAGACTTCCTAATTTCTATTCGTCCTCCACTTTGTAATCATATATCTTCATTATTTTCAAGGAGAGTTGGATTATATGATAAAAATTTGTTGTTTTGGATTGATATATTTATTTAAATTAATGATCAAATTTGATGTAATGGTGAAGATGTGGTCTACTCAGGTGATGCGTGGCTAAGCACCAAATGGATGTGGATGATGACAATTGACGGACACTGTCTTTTGAGTAGTGGTGATATTGTGTAATATCATTTTGAAGTTATCATGAACATATATTTTTTAATGTATTGAGATTTTTTGTTTCATGAATGTTTTTTCATCAATTTTTTATATGGAAATTAAATCAATGATGTAAATTAATTAATGTCACTATTTAAATTTCATCGGGTAGGTCTTGTCGTTGAGCATAGTGATTTAAATTAGGAATGAATTCATAGGAGCATTCAAGTAATTTAATCATTTATATATGGGGAAAAAATAATATTGTGGTCTTCATAGGATTTTTATTCAATATATGGTGTTGACCTAGGATTTCTTGGGAGGCATTAGGAAATTCTTTCTAAAAATCAATTTGAACAACAAAGAGGGAAGTTTTGTAGTTGTTTAAACTTTTCAGAAACCACTATTTTGATTTTAATTTAAAAACTAATTTATTTTAAAAAAATTATATATCATGTTATTTTATTTTATTTCATTTTATTTTATATTTATATTATATTTTAAAAAATTTAATCAAATACCCAAATTTCACTTCATTTGAAAACAAACAAAATAAAAGTGACACCATTGAAACTTGAATTGAAGCATCATCAAGAGACAATCCATGGATTTTTATATTTAATTTATCATGGGAATAAAATTTTTGACTTAGGATTTCATGAAATAAACCCTAAAATCTACTCTATTATTTTTTACGGAGGTTACTTAGTTGATTTTGTAAAAATGTTTTTGTATAAACTGAAATTCAAAAAGGAAGTTGTCACCATTGGATACTGAAATTGATTGAAAATATCACTCTAGGGTTAGATATACATGAAATAACCCTATCCTATGATTTAAATCTACAAATAAATACCCATAATGGAAATTTTTTAATCATAAATTCCAATGGTTTAAAATAGAACCTTTTAAAACTCACCTTTATCCTTTGATGAATATCAAGAAAATATTATGGAATATTTCAATGCACCTTCTGGGTATGAAATTAAATCTAGTTTCGTTAAATAAAATTAAAAATTTAATAGTTTCATTAGTCTGTATAAACATAAACACCTTCATTAATTAATTTCTATTAGTGTTAACATGAACCCTTAATGATTTTTTGTAAATCAAATGAAATTGATGTCATTTTCTATTTTTTAGAAGCAGTTTGCAAATAATGGTTTTTCTATTCACATTAATCTTTGATAAATAATTGGATTTAATTTAGGACACATTTCCCTGAAATATTTTACACTCCTTTTAGATATATTTTCATTAGAAAGATAATTTTTTAGATTTAGTAAAACTCAAGGTGATTCATTTCATCGGTAATGAGAAGGATTCCAAAGTCTCTATTTTAGATTCCCCCATCATAAAATTAGTGACCAAAAATTTATTTAAAAATTTATGAGGGATTGTGTTTAACTAATAGAAGTATGATTTATGGTGTTTTATTAGGGTATTTTGTTGACAACACACTATGATCTCTTAAAACCTACATTGTAAAAATGGACCA
The DNA here is from genome assembly GCA_963277665.1 of Viscum album. Taxonomy (NCBI): domain Eukaryota; kingdom Viridiplantae; phylum Streptophyta; class Magnoliopsida; order Santalales; family Viscaceae; genus Viscum; species Viscum album. The sequence goes on along the minus strand of OY728119.1, from coordinate 1,723,861,385 downwards.
AAATGCTAAATTTTTTTGAACAAGAGTCCTTCTTCATGTTAAATATGCTAAATAATTCTCTAATGTTAGTCATAAAAACTAGATTATTGTGAGTAAAATGTGTCATATTACCCTAATGGGTATGTTGATGATGCTTTACAACAACCCACCAAAACCATCCAAACCTAAAGAAATTCTTCAAATTCAATTCAATTATTGAATTATTTCTCCCAATGGTATTTTTACGGACCAATTGCCAAAAATGAAAGATCCTCTTGATAACTACAATGTAGGTTTTCCTAGAATAACATTTCAATCAAACTAAAAAAGGTTATTTAATACCAACTAAAATTTCAATCAGGGTATGAACAACAACTCAAATGATTGATTTCGGCATCCCAAACTGCCCTAAAGCTACATTCGACAAAAATCATGTAATTATCAATAATGATATTCCAATGATCTGAACAATTATCATTATGTAAGAAACATAATTCTATCCCATACCACCCAAAAGTTATAGAGTAACCTTGAATAAGTAATGAGGAAAAAACAAAAGGACATGAGATAAGAACATGAATTATCAAAATAACAACAGAGCATGATAAATACCCTGATCACTCAAATTGGGAAAATTTACTCTGCTCATAGTTTCATAAAAAAAATTAGTGGATGTTTTCCCTCAAATCTCTAATAACTCTGAGATAAAAACTAAAATAAATTGTGTGTTTTATTTATAATGGGAGTGGTACAAGTTTGAATGACCCTTAAACGAAGAAAATAAAACCTGATGATGAATCATTTATTGAGAATCAAATCAGTGATGGAAATACTATAAATTATAATTTTATAGAAGGGAAACACAAATTCAATAAAGATATTATTTTCAAAATAACGAATAAGGATTGGAAGAGTATGTCTGGTTCATTTTTCTTTATGATGTGCTTATAATATCCTAGAATAATTCAATCAATCACAACAATATCATAGAAGTGAACCATCAATGATTTATATTGTTGAAATAGTGTTGGATAAGGATTTTTTAGATATTTATGAAATTTCAAGTCAACATTCATTTTCATGAAGTTTTGAAACAAATTCCGAGGTATTCTGTGTTTATGAAATAGATGTGTACCCACAAGATAAAATTCAAAGTATGTGAAAAACTAAAATTATGGAGGAATGTTTTGTCCATGATTCAACATGTGTTCCCTATCAAATGTAAAGACCCATAAAACTTTACCATTCATTCCACCATTAGTAAAATTAAATTCAAGGATTCATTCTTGATTTAAGATCCACCATAAATGTTATGCCACATCTATTTACTCATCCCTTTAGGTTTGAGAATTGATTCCCTCTAGAATTATCATTCAAAAATATAAACAAAGTACTAAAAGCCATATGGGGTTATAGAGGATTTTCTAATTCAGTTGAGAGACATGATTTTACCTATAAAATTATATGTCTTGGATATTGAGGATAATCAGTTTAGTACCAATGTAACTCTTATTATAAGGAGTAAATTATTTAAATATTCAAAATATATAATCAATGTCTATAAAGGAATCATTTCACTGATGTTTAAAAGATATGTTGTTCATTTCAATATTTTGTAGTCCATGAAACACCTGGTTGAGGATCATTCATCCACCCAAGTAAACATGATTGATTTGTTTTCTACTAAGATATTCCATAATACAACCTATTATGAAAAACAAACTAATGTTTTAAAAGAATAAAATATTTTTATTCCTGAATATGATCAATGATAGATGGAAAAGGAATATTGTGATGAGTCTTGGAATGTCAAGATTCCTTTAAAATTATCTTCTGATCTTAGCATTGATGAAAATGACTTTTTTCACATCATTAATCCTACTAGTTGTTTCCCTATAAGAAGATGCCAATTTACAACATGAAATAAATTCAATGAATAAATAAAGTGATCAACACGATGAATTTTAATTAAAATATAGATCTTAAAAAACACCATTGAGAATTCTAAATGGATCCATTAGAATAACCCACCTGAGTTACAGTTGAAACCACTTCCTTAAAACCTAAAATATTATTTATTAGGTGAGAATGAAATTTCTCTAGCATCGGTTCAAAATATTTCTCAAGCGACTAGGAGAAAAAAAAATTATGAGTCCATAAAATCCATAATAAATCCATTGGATGGACTCAATATGATTTAATATAAATCATTACCATAGTGAGGATGCATAGAAGTTTGGTGGAAGTAAATGATAAACTAGGGATACGATTTAAAAATTGATTGAAATCAACAATTTTAGAGGATTACAAGAAGGAATTAACGGCCCAATTAGTTGTTAGAATTTGTTTTCCCACATATTATATTCAATGGGTGAGTCCAGTCCATGTCTCCCCCAAAAAGGTGGAGTTACATTCTCAAGTAATGAATTTGGGGAGCTTGTCCCTTTTAGGCATCCAAATAAATAGAGAAAGTGAAATGATTATAGGAAGATAAATTTTATTAAAAGGACCACCTCCCATTTACATTACATAGATAGATATTTTAGGGGCTGGATAAGAAGATCCCTTATTATTTTCTTCATAGTTTCTCTAGTTTTTTACGAAATTCACATTGCATTGGAGGATCAAGAGAAAACCACTTTTGTGTGCCCCTTTGGAGTTCTTTCTTATTAAAGGATTCCCATTGTATTGTGTAATGATACTTGATCCTTTCAAAGTTGTATGATGATAAATTTCTCTATATTTATTGAAAAACTCATAGATGTTATTATAGAGTACATTGGTGTTTATGTCTCACCATTTGAATGTTTTTTTTGAAAAGATTAGCTGGTGTTCTTAAAACATGAACTGATTAGTATCTTGTTCTAAATAATGAAAAATGTCATTTCATGGTGGGAAATAGAATTTTTCGTGGTCATGATGGGTGTCTATATGGATTAATATTAGATCAATAAAATTTTTAGTTCATTTCTTTATTTCCATACCCAAAAACACTAAGATATGGAAGATCCTTCCTGGGTCATGCTAGTATTTATAAGAGATTAATAAATGATTTTAGTTAGGTTGCACATCCATTGTCCATATTTCTCCAAAAAGACAACCACATTTTCTATTATGAGAATTTTAAATAGAACATTCCTGAGATAAAAAATAACTGATTACCCCTCCCATTATCCAATCTCCCAAATTTGACTTTCCCTTTAAAATCATGACCGATTCATCTAATATTTCTCTTGGTGAAGTGTTGGGTAAAAGGTTGGAAAATAATTATCATGTGATTTCATATGACTCTAGAATACTATATTAATAAATATCATAATATAAAACAATATGGATAGAACGAATACCAATTTTTTTTAATTGGAAAATTTGTATTTTCTTTGTTGGGTTCCAAGGTTATTGTTTTCACGGATCATTCATCAATAAGATTCTTGAGGACTAAAACTGATCCAAACCCAAGGTTTTTTAGATTTATATTGATATTACATGATTTTGATATAAAATTATAAGATAAAATATAATTTGAGATATGGTTTGGAGATAATTTTAGTTGGATAAAATCTATTTTGAATAGGAAAAATCATATCTGCCCCAAAATAATGAAACCTTTCTAGATGAGGCGTAATATGCTTGTTAGAGTGGAAGACCATGGTTTTCTGATTTAGTGAATTATTTATATTTTGATGAAGTTCCCCACCATTTTTAAAAGAAACAAATTTCTAATCTAGTGAGTGCTTCAAATAATTACATTTGTTATGATTCTTACTTCTAGCATGTTGGGAGTCATCAAATGATTTGGAGATCCATTCCAAAATATGAATTTAGATATGTCCTACATTTTTTCACACATTAAGATATGAAGGACACGTTACTCCAAAAAATAAAGGAATGAAATGCACATAATTCAGGTTTTTATAATGCCATCATTTTTAGAGAATCTTTTGAATTTTTTGGAACCTATAATAATTTTCAAATTCAAGGAAGAATTTCCAAAAGGAATGATATACCAAAACAACCCCTTTTTTCCAGTGATGTCTTTGACATTTGGGATTTTGATTTCTTAGATCATTTTTACAATTTATTTAGATATCCTCACATATTTTTTTTATGTGTCCAATTGGGGTAGGGTCTATTCCCATGAGAGATGATGATACCAAAACTATGGCCAATTTTGTGAAAGGAATTTTTTTTGAAGATTTGGATTTCCAAAGTTTAATTTTACTAATCAGGATACCCAATTTTGTAATACGAAATTTCTATCAATTATTATGAACTTTGTAGTTCATCATATGGTCTCTACACCCTATCATCCTTAATGAAATGGAATGTTTCAGTTGTCCAACAGAGAAATAAAAAAAAACTCAATAAAATTATATGAAGCTAAACAGAAAGGATTGGGGTTTGAAGCATGTAGATGCCCAATGTGTCAATAGGACTACATTAAAAACCTTAATTGTCATGTTACCATTTACATATGTATATAGAAAGGCTTTTCACCTTCTAATTCAGTTAGATCACAAATCATTTGGGATGTTATAACATGTAAAATACATATGTTTTCTTCTTGAAAAGAAATAAAACATTTTCTATAGGAGCTATAAGAGATCAAAAAAAATCATATGAATGATCTAGGTTGTACGAGAAAAGAGACAAATCATTTCATGATAGGATGATTCGAAAAAAACTTCCAAGGAAGGAGATAATGTGTTGATATTGGATTCTAGATTGAATATTTTACATGGAAAATTTTGTTCCAAATTATATGGCCCTTTAATTTTTAATCATTATTTTACTTTTAGTTCAATCCAAATAAAATAACCATACTAAGGGAAACCATTCAAAATTAATGGGAATTTTTTTAATCTATTTATATAGAATGTTCAAGATCCTCTAGAGGATATTCATATTCATGAAGTTGAATATAATTGATTCCAGATTGTGTCTTTCCTTCTCAAATATTTGTTTTAGGTTATGTCTATAATATCATGAATTTAATTCTTATATAAATCTATTTCATAATGAGTATATTTCCCAGAATTAGTGTGGGGTAGGGAATTCACTGTCTATTAGAAATTTTTTTCTTATTCCGTTTTTCATTCAATATTTTGGGTGTTTATTTTCATTTCTTATCTTTCAAATTATGTTTGTTTTATTTAAATATTATTTTGAAAATAATGTGAGATCAAAATAATGAACAATTTCAGTTTCTAAAACACATGAAAATGAGTGAAACATTTTATCCCTTGAAAATAAACATTAGTAAATGGTAGAAATGACATTATTTCATGTTTATAAAATTTAAAATTTCTTGAACATACCTCATATTTTTGAATCACATGCCTCATGTCACATTCCTTTTCATTGAAATTATAATTCATGTGAGGCTTCTAATCCATTTGTGTATCTTATTCATAGTCAATCCATTTTTTTGAGAGAACTAATCCATGATTGTTTGAACCATATCATGATTTCTTTCTATCAAAATGTAATGGATGGGGTACTTGTGATTCAAGTGATGGTGGAATTTATTTAAAATTCAAAATCCACTATTTCATGATAATTATTTTTAATTTGGTTTTCCATGTAAAATTTAGCTTTCTTTATCCCTTAGTATCCTATTATATCCTCATAGGTTAGCAACATTAAAATCCATTATACTCTTCCAAACTACTCTATAAGTGAAAATTCATGATCTAGATGAACTTAAGTGTGGGGGAGATGCCTTTCCATTTGATACCTCATTTAGAGTTTCTTTTGGTGGAGATTAAATTGTTGAAGAGATATTTTTACTCTTGGAAAATGTTTTTATGAGACTTTTCCCATATAGATCTCTTAAAGAAAATGGAGACCTCCTTATCCAGAGCCCTAAATCGAAAAAATCAGTTCTTATCTAGAGCTTTCCAAAAAACGAGGGAAGGGAAATGCAATTTTTATGTGAAAATATTTATAGAATGGGATACCATATAAATTACCATTTTTTTAGAACTTATTTACATCAAATGTTTTTAAGGAGGAGACCCCACTTGAGTGAAAATTAGTATCACGCGTTTTTTTCTTCATAAAGTGCCAAACCCTCCTTATTCTGCTCTTAATTTTTGACATTTGAAACCAACCATCCTTTTGAAAATAAACAAATATGATTATTTCTCATTATAATAACATTTTCATGGCCCACATATGTTTTAGATATAGAAAAACTATCAATCCTTTGGTTATTCTTGCATGTGTTTGGATAAGAAAATCCTTGTTCAAATTAAATATTTATGCATTGAGATAAAATAATTTCAAGGTATGTGGTTTTTTTATATGGTAGGATAAAAGAATTGGAAATTGATTTATTAATATTAATTGGGAAATATGAATTTTTTCTATAAGGAATGATATCTTTTTCTTTTTGGTTATTAATTAGTGAACCTCATTAGTATCTAGTTTTAATTTTATGTGATTTTATTTTGATTATTACTTTTCTAGGAGTCCATGTTCTAATTGTTGATGAATCGATAAATCTAATATTTTCAAAAAACTATTATCCATTTAAATGATAAAAACCTCATTAATTTAACATTTTGAGCTGAATAGAATTGTTTTTGGATTTTAGGGATGTTTTGAGCTTGAAAATTTCTAACTGAACATTTCTTTAATTTTGATATTTGATAATCTGTTCTCTATTTTAGGATTATCTTTTTCTCTATTAATCCAAATTATGTTATTCTATTCTTTTTTAGGATTCATATATTCGTGGGCTACATATTTTTTAACTATTACATGTCACGATTCAAAAATATAGAAAATCAAATAAATCATTCTTTTTGAAAAGTTGATTTGGAAGAATGAATGAACCCAACCTCAATGAAAATGTTATCACATAGGGTATAAGTGTCACAATGAGATTATTAAAATTAGAGATTGAATAACACTCAATGGACTGGGTGAATAATGATTTTCAATATAAAATTTGTTTATTTAGGCAGTATTTGAGAAATTAAATGAGATATAATACAAAGGATCTCCTCGATTAGAACAAATTATATTTAGTAATTAAATCATAATTTTTTAACCAAATTTCCTAAATAACAACAATTTTTATGGATGATGTTTACAAAAATTCTGAAAAAAATATTTTGAATATTTAATTGGAATATTCATCTAGTAAGGGGGAGAAAATGGATCCAAATTCATATGGAAAAAATTTGGACACCATAATTTCTATCCCTCCTCCCCATTGTATTCCCATTTCTTATTTTATTTAATGGGGAGTTGGATTCTGAGAGAAATATTTTATGTTAAGGATATAGATATTGAAGAAGATATTGTTCAATCTTTCAATAGTGGGGAATATGTGGGTAGATCAAGTGATGTGAGGCTAACCACCAAGTGCTTGTGGATGGAAAATTTGTTAGACACTCTCTTATGTGTTGCATTCTTATTGTGTAATCTAATTTTCAATTTCACTTGAAGTTATATTTTTTAATAAATTCATTTTTGGTTTTTTTTCAATATATTTTCATCAAAACAAATTGTATGTATTTTTAATTTATAGTGTAAATTAAATGACCTTTCTATTAAAATTTATTAGATGAGGTATTATTGTTATGATTAGTGATTTCAATAAGGTTTGATTTCATGGAGGTATTTTTGTAATTAAATCACTCTAATATGAGTTAAAAAATCATACATGTAATGCCTTGACACCATAAGCCCAGATTCAGTGCATTAGTCTATTACACTGGCATGATTACAAGGAATAAAATTTCACATGATTGAATAGTATAGTTTTTTTGGAAAACAACATACATACATAAGTTCAATATTAAAAGATGAAATGAAATACATTATATAATTTCCATTGTAAACATCGATAACACTGATATTATCACTAAAATTCCTTCATAATATACATCCTCACATCGTAGGGGAAAATAAAACATAAGAAATGGATTAGATCAAATCCTTAGTAAGGGTAATAAATACAGTGGAAGATATCATAAATATTAATATTAGGTATATTTAATAACAAAAAACACTTATCTTTAAAAATAAACTTGAACATAATATAGATGGAATAACATAGGAATAAATAATGCCACAATATAACATAACCATGAATATTATACTAGTCGAATAACCACATGGACTATCAATTACTAGTTTCATAATGAGGGATTTCATAATGTGGGACATCATAACCATTCGTCCAAGGCCTCATTCCAAGGCCATACATAAATGGATAAAAATCCAAACTAGTTTGCCTTACGAGACCTACAGATGCATAAGGGGATATAAAGGGCCACACACATCACTTACTAAGTCTAATGAATTACTTATTTTAAATGGTTGAACATAATCATAATATAAATTTATATTGAAACTAACATATGAAATGTAAATAACAATTCCATATCATTAAACCTAAACACTAACCATTGGGATAAATTTTGTGATTGGTATCAAGATAACACATTCATATTAAAACATATTAGAATCAATTCAAAATTATATTTTAGATGGAATTATAAGAGATAAACCTCCATTAAGTACAATATTTAAAAAATTATGCTTTCCTAGATGAAGATACATTAAAATGAGACAATTGAAAATTACTTGAGGAAATATTTCATAAACATTACAAGGTGTCAAATACCACCTTGAAAAATTAAAATCATAATACCATAGAATATAATGAGAATAATGATACAATTGATATGATATACCATGGGTATGTACATAATACACATTCAAGTAATATGTAGTGGATAAGGCATATATCTCATAAAATTTAAAGGGAGATGAGATAAAATCTTTTTACTTTGTAAAGAACAATTTGTTTGAAAAATAATGTATATTTTTCATGAAATATGATTGTAAAAAATTATATAACATTAAAGAAAAGATAAGGGAATTGAAATTATAATTGGGGAATAAAATAATCCTTACTAAATTGAAATAATGTAAAAATAGTTTTTAAATAATCAATAGAAAATAAAACATTTTATTGCAGTTTAAGGAAAATATAAATGTGATTTTAAAGTAGAAGGGAATGATTGTTTTCATAAAACCTGTAATAAACAAAGATAGTTTTTCATGACAATTTTTTATACTAAAAAAATAATTACTTCTTACAGTAGATTATATAGTGTGCTTCTAAAAGGGTAATAATTCCATAAGGTCCCTTGAACCGGGCTTGTTTATTGGGAAGAATTGAGTAGGTGACAATTTTCAAACAATTATATCCACATCAAATTATGATGATATGGTCTAGATATATGAATTTGATATATATGGGAATATTTTTGGGGAAATATTCAACAAAATTGAATAATCATTACATTAGAGTAATGGTAGAGAAATAATAACCCAAAGAAAAAAATAACGGTTTGGGTAGAATCCATTAACTCATTGTAATCAATCGAATTGTATGCCCGAAAAACTAATAAATATAAATTGATAAAATTAATACCATATAAATAAATAGATTTATTATGTTGTAAAAATATGTTAAGTATAAATATAGCATAAAATATAAATAGTAGTGAATAAATAATATCGCACTAAATGGGAGAGAGATGAGAAAACGCTTACCATACTTCCAAATGTATTATGCACGTGACATTAAAATATTAGATAGTAAAATTAAATCCATTAAGTAATTATTTAATAACTATATATACATATATTTTATCCATTATAGTTTTATTATGTTCATTTATGTCTTTATTGATAAGTTATAAGATTGAATTATGTTATTTTAGAGTGTTATTTTTCTTGTTTTTCATAATCGGTTTTTTGTTTATTAGTAGTGGAGTTCATGTGGAATGGATATAATTCCCCTAAATTGATTTTTTATGATACTTATGAACATAAAGAATATTAAATTTTTATATAATTAATTTTTTCATATGGTATGATGATGAATTATTTGTTGAAACATTAATTATAGTCATTTAGATTATTTCGGATGCATTTCGATTATTATGAACTATTTTTGTCATATATATTAATATTTTGTATATATAATGGTTATAGAATATTAGATAGATCATAATACATATATTATTGTTTTTTAACCATAAAAGTTCTTCCATGACATGTCTTGGAGGATAAATTGAACAATTAAGGTTCGTCGTCCATGAAAGTTTGAAATCGATAATTCTGAGACGATGATTTCGTTATTAAAATAAAATAGAGAGAGTAAGAATATTGATAATGAGTATTTCGTTAATACAATATAATTCTAGTATAAAGGGGATTCTGTAGTTATTATGATAATTATGATAGGGTAGGTGAGGATAAGATAATAATATAAAACAAATTGAAAATGAAATTAAAAGAAACAAGGAGAGGGTATACCTCTTGAAATATCCTCCATGAGAAACTCCTTATAGGAGGGAAATTTGGTATTTTCGAGGGAAAAAGAGCTCTTGGACATGGGGAGAGACTATGAAAGAGTATTTGGGTGTAAGATTGAGAATCTTCAAGGCATATACATGTTAAGAGAAGAGGCAGTGGGGGTGGGTTTTATAGAGGGGGGAGAGGAGTAATTGGTGAATATCTTATTCATTATTTTATTATTTTTCTCAACAATAGAAATAGTGTTTGACTCTTGTAACCAAAAATAGTAATAAGTGAATGCGAGTTTGAACTAATGGTTTCTTACATTATACATGATGCAAGTAATTTTTTATTTATGATTTTTTTTATATACGGTATGTTATTGTATTTCACAATTCACTAAATATTCAAATATTTTAGAAAAAAATCAAAAAATAACCATAAATGTTTTTCAATGTGTAGAATATAATAATTGACTAAATTTTATCAAAATAGTTTTCTAAATGTGAAAAAAATTAATTTTTAATTAAAATCATCAATTACTCGAAAAATATATTCCTTAAAATTGAAACTGATTTTATAACATCAAAAAATTAAATAAGGGATCAAGAAATTATCCAAAAATCCAAGGAAAAAAATATTGATTCAGTATCATAATTAGGGAAATGAATTTTATTTTAAATAATTTTTTGATTATAAAAATTTTATTGAATATTTTTTATTCAATAGAAGAATACCAACACTTAATTATTAATCTGATTTCATTTACAATGTTCCTATATTTTATTTATACATTCATGTGTGAGGATAAAATTCATGAGTTTCATATTTCTATTCATAGAGTTAACATTAATATTCATAAGGGTCAATTTTCTGATCACCAAAAAAGTGATTTGTCCCTATCAGACTCTAAATACCTTACTAAACACAATTGTGTATGTCCTTTAAAAGAAATCCAAATAACATAAGAGGGAAAATTATGTTAATTTTCATGGTTTCAACAAAGTGTTGTTTCATAGAGAATATGTTTTTCTAAGATTCTCAATTAAATTTATTTTTAAGTCTTTGGGGTGTTAGATTCTTCCCCCCTTACAAAAACTTCATCCTAGAAATTATAGAACGTTAGCTCCTAAAAAGATTTTTGTAGTTATTTATGGCATGTTACTCATATTACCTCATCTCCTCTTCAATTTTAGGATTTTTATAAAGTACCTTTACTAGTTGAGTTGCATGATTCCTCAACACCTATTTTTTTATTCCAGAATCGAGATAAGCTCTTTACAGTAAGATAAGTCAGGTTTGAATTCTATTCCTTTAGTAGTGAGTACATGTGTTGGTTCTGACATGTAAGTCCTTAACAAAGGGACATGGAACACATTGTGTTCCTTATAAAGGATAGTATACATTGAAAAATGATTACCCAAACCTCCAATTATATTCAAGGATTCAAAAGTTCCAAGGCACCTAGGTCACAATTTTCCTTTATTCCTAAATCTTATAATGACCTTACCTCATAATTACCATATCCATCCCTGTTAGATCCATGTACACAAGGTCCATATAAATCTTTATTTTTTTATAAATCCATGATCCATCTTACTCAATTGATCTTATACCTTATATTCCTTTAATAGACATGATGTTTCTCTAAATTTTCATATTCTAACCATGTGAATGACATTATCATGTGTCCTCTGGAAATATGGTAATAACATTAATTACTATAACACCCTGTTTGCAATATGAATTATCCCATTAATATGCTATCAAATATATTCCTTATATCCAAAAGTGTTGTATACAAAATGAATGATAACATATAATTTTTTTTCAATAAGTCATTAATTAGTTCAAAGGTACTCATCACTGATACTAATCAATACTTTCTTTATCATTATCCCAATATCAGGAATATATTTAAGGTTTTTTTCCATAAATCAGTGTGTTTACAAAAAAAATATAACTTTCCAGTGAATATTTTTCTTCGTACCATTAAACATATAGTCTCAAATATTTAATGAAAAAATTCTTTAGTACAATTACCATATATTAAATAATTATTATAACCTATACATTACTAATAGAAAATTCAAAATACATGATTCTTGACTATTCATATTAATCATTGCACATCATATGTGATAGTATCCTCAGTTTCTCACTATCTAGTAACATTATTTAGTGTATATTCCTTTGACCCTTCTGACAATGATTCACACAATGTCCCACCAAAATTTAGTTGAACTATTGTACATTGTAAAAAAAAATTCTTACCCTTGAAAACATGAAATTTGGGTCATTTTCCTATACAATTATAAAATACTCTCATTCCCTTCAGGTATTTTCCAGGGGGATTCTTTCCATAATTATTATTTGTGGGAAAACCATTATTTACCTTCTTCCCTATATCTATATTTTTATCTTCCATCCTATTATTCTCTTGATTCATATCAAATCCATAAGACTTTGATAATTCATTACACATCCTATTAAAACATGATATTATTTCTTTATATGATTTGGATACATGGGAGTCTATCTTCCTTTAAAATGATGGATTATGTCCATGGTAGATATGATCCTTCTTACCCTTTGCATCACATGATTTGGTAATTTTCTCATTCCATCTTCTAGGTTCCATTTCTAATCAATTATGTATACTATATTATCTCAAAAAATAATGAAAATTCTTTAAATCTAATCATTATATTAAACATAACATAAAAGTTTTCAATGTAAATCCTAGAACCATATACATTAGTAACAATGGGGTATAAATATATCGTAATGGTTGGTAAAATAAGTGTGTATTATAATTAGAATATCCCCCAAGAGTGTCAAACTAGGTGTATAGAATGTACCATTATAATGTACCTGTTAACCTCGTGTCAAGCTTGGAATACCTTGTTGGAGTCTGTACTCCTATGTACATTTGATCCAAATCCACTTCATCCTTTAGTATCTGGATATGGATTTATTTTGTACGAAGATCCACATAATATATTCCTTACAAAAATTATGGGATGTTCATGTATTCTTATCCTCAATGTCATTTTTAGTGTTTTATTATCTAATCTACATTTTCTAAATCTAATTTCAATGGTTTGTAGTAAACCTATTTTGATACCAACTGTAACTCCCCAACCCTATATGCCTGAAGTCAGTCCCTTAGTTTATTGCATCAGTATTATTACAATGAATTAAATCCCAATGGATTGAATAGTTTATTAGTTTTGGAAAACAAGATAAATACATAAGTTTAACATTACAACTTGAAATTAAATAGATTATATAATTTCATCTAGAAAAATCCACAACTCTAAGATTATCCTTGCAATTCATTCATAATATACATCATCGCATCAAGGGTAAAAAAATCATAAGAAAGGGTTGAGCTAAGATGTTTAGTAAGGTTAAGAAATGAAGTGTAAGATTTCATAAAAATAAACATTACGCATGGTGAATAACGAAAAGCACAAATCATTAAAAATAACATGAACATAATATTATAGGAAGGAAATCTAAATAAATAATGCCATCATAAATCATAACCCTATATATGGTACATGTCAAATAACCAAATGGACTATCAATTACTAGTTTTATAAGGAGGGAATGCATAATGTGAGAAAGCACAACCATTCTTCCATGGCTTCATGATAAGTCTATACATAAACAAGTAATAACCCAAACATGTTTGACTCATTAGACATACCATTGCATCGAGGGGTTATAGTGAGCCCCACCATTCACCTATTAAATACAATGAATTTTTCATTTGATATTGGTAAAAATAATCAATGTATAAATTTATATTGAAACATACAAATGAAATTTAAGAAATCATCCCCAATCTATACACATAAACAGAAACCATTCAAAGTAATATGGTGAATGGTATCATGATAAGACATCCATCTTCAAACTAATCAGAACCCCCTAAAAATATTTTATATGATATAATATGGGATAAACCTAAATGAATTATATGATTCAACAACGGATGTTTATAAATATGAAGATACTTTTATATGAGACAATTGAAAAATTATTGAGTAAATTATCCTTAAACATTCCAAAGTGTCCATACCACCTTGAATCATTCAAATAACAATCCCTTAGAATATCATGAGTATAAGGAGACTCTAGATATGATATACCAATGATAATTACATACAAAATATTTTGTGAATATGTGAATAATAAGGACTATATATCATTAATGTTAAAGTGAGATGAGAAAATTCCTTTTATTACATTGGAATGAAGAATTATTTTGGAAAATCATTTGTATATTTCAGGAAATATTATTGTTAAAATTTATTTCCCATAAATTAAAAGGGATTGAAATTGAAATTATATTTCATAAATAAATGTTTTCCCACTTATGTTAAATCATGTAAGAAGAGTTTATAATGAATCTTTTGAAATAAAATATTTTAGCCTAGTTTAAGGAAAATATTAAATAGATTTTAAAGTGGAAGGGAATGTTTGTTTTCATAAAAACAGAAATGAACCAAAATTGTTTTCCATGACAAAATTTATGATTTTAAAACATTAATTATTGGTTAGAAGATGTTATATAGTGAACTTGTAAATGGGAAATAATTTGAGAAGTTCCCTTGGTTTGGTCTTGTTTTTTTGAATGAATTAATATGGGAACCATTTTAGAGAATTTTTATCCCCATAAAATAAGTATTATATGATATGGATATATTATTTTGAGACAAATATAATTTTTTTTGAGAAATATAAAAAAAATAAAGTAGCATTACATTTGAGTAATTGTAGAAAAAGAGTAACTTGATGGAAAAAACAGAAGTTCTGGTAGAATCCTTTACTACTTTGTAATCAATCAAATCATATGACCCAATACTAAAAAACATAAAATGATAAATTTAATTCCATTAAAATAAATATATTAATGATATGTTACAACAATGGGTTGTATACATACATCCCACACAAAAAATAGTAGTGAATAAGAAATATCTCAAAAAATGAAAGTGAGATGAGAAAACCCTTACCATATGTCTGAATGTATTCAGAACATGACCTTAATGTCTAAGATAATCAAACTAAATACATTAATTAATTAATTATTAACTTTATATACATATATTTTATTTATTATAGTTTTATCAATTTCATTTATATCATTATAGTTAAGTTGAGATAATGAATTATGTCATTATGGAGTGATAATTTTCCGGGTTTTCATAATTGGTTCTCTTGTTTATAAGAAGTGGAGTTCATATAGAATGGATAAAATTCCCCAAAATTGATTTTATATTATACTAATAAACATCTATAAGATTAAATTTTTATATAATTATTTTTTTCATATTGTATGAGGATGAGTTATTATATGAATCATTAATGATGATAATTTAGATTATTTTTTCATTATTTCAATTATTACGAACTAGTATTGTTGTATGAATTAGTTTTATGTACAAATACTAGTTATAGAATATTAAACATATTATAATAAATTTATTATTATTTTTTAACCATAAAAATTGATTCATGAATAGTATTGACGAATAAACTGAGGAAAAAATGTTCATCATCCATGAAGTTTGTAAATTGGTACTTCTCAGATGATGATTACATTCCTAAAATTAAAGAGAGAGACTAAGGAGATTGATGATCATTATTACAATAATATTGTATTACTAATTATTTATTTTATGTAATCACTAATTTATTATTTTCATTCTTATAATTTCTAATGGTGATGGATGGGGGAATCAGTGATCTCTAAATAAGTTTTTGGGGGCTAAAGTTGATGTGCAAGGGCTGGACACAATATTTCTAAATCATGTGGATATCTTTAGAGAAAGTATGCATAGTTAAAATTTTAAGGAAGCATGATTTGATAATTTATAGTTATACCTTGTGATATTTGTTTTTAGGGATCTTCTAAATATTGTTCAAAAACACACGGTTAGCACACAATTTGGAAAAACTATGTGGACTAACCATGCACTGGGAAAAAGTTATATCCTATTTTTTAAGATATTTTCCTTTTTACTCCTACCTACTTATTTTTTCTCCTAATGGCCCTATTTATATATTTCATTCAAATTAATGTTTTAGAACCTATCAAAGTGTTTTTCAGTAGATTCAGACCCCTCTTTTGGTGTTTTAATGCACAATTCTTTCAGTAAGTGACGTTCTTCTTTGTTCTTGTCGCATTTCATAGGATTACATATATCCTCTACTCCATTCTTCATTATTTTTCAGATATATTAATTTTATAGGTAGATATATGTTTTGGTATTGCAAATATGATGATATTTGGGTTCTTTGATGGTATGAGATGAGATTTAAGACTGTTTTTCATGAGTTTCAACCCGATGGCTACAGAATTCATTGTCTGTTGTCAGTTTTCACTAAAAACATCAAGGTATGTGGCTTCTATATTGACTCGTCTTTATTGAATTGATATTATTAGTTTCCAATTGGTTTATTTTAATGTAATTTAATTTGAAAAGAATGGAATAAATCTTATCCAGTGATAATTTGTGGTTTTGGGTCAAATCGTGTGGTATTGGTGAATTGTTGTATAATGTTATATAGGTTCATGAATTTAAAATGGGGATTATAATTTATGGATTTTTAGGAATTTTTAAATGGTTTTATATAAAATTGTATGTTTAAAAAAATTTGTTTTATTGAAATGGTTTGGCATTTAAATGGTATTTTATGGATATATTTTTCAACAAAAAGTGGGTTTTGACGAAATGGTATTTTGGAATGATCCTTGGGAATAATTGGTGCATGTATTCTTGATTTATTTATATGACCTTCTTAAAATATGACCTTCTACATGGTGACAATGGTCAAAAGGAACATGGGATAAAATTATCTTGTGAATAAAGTATCACATGTTTTTAGCAACACCTTGGGATACTTGGGTTGTTTGGTGATTTCAGATCTTGGATCTTTTACAGGATTGAGTATTGTAATCTTTTTGGAGTCTTTAGTTGTTCATACACCATTTATCTAGATAATTTTTTCATCATCCAATGTTTTATAGTTTTGACTTGCTTTAATATGAATAAATTTATTATGTTGTCTTACTTTTGTTCAAGCATTATTTAGTGAATAGTTTGCTAATGGTTTGTTTGATTAGTGGTTTATTTCAAAAAGGGTAAATCATCCCACACTTTTATTGGAAACCCTATGGCATTTATTTCTTGTCTTTGGCATCATGGGTATATCTCTTAAGGCCTAGTAAAAAAATTTCGTATTCTAAATCCAATGGGAATAAGCGGGTGATTACAAATAGTATCAACATTCTTGGTCCTTTCCAAACAATATGTTTTTAGTTTCATGGTCTTTGAGTTGATTCATATTTATCTATTTTTTTGGAACATAGAAAGGAGTAGAATTTTCTTGACATGAAATGTATAAAATTAAAGGACTTAGCAAACCCATTTATTCTAAACTTAATGTTACTGTGGTGTTCGGTGCGTAAGTGTTTTGAGAAACTTATAGGATATTGGAATCTCATTATCATGGGTTTAGGAAATTAGATGGTAATTTCATGCATTATAGAGGAATCAATTCCCACTAGGATTTCATATTTCATTTAGAGTAATAATTTATGATTTTTGAAAATTTATAAATTTTTGAAATATAAAAAAAATATTTTCAAATAAATTTCATTGAAAAAGGTCAAGATTGATATATTTTGAAAATGGGATGATTTTCAAAGGAAATAACGGTTTTAAAAAAGGTTGAATGTGGAAATTTTGTTTTTTTTTTGAAAATTGGTGTGATAGTTGATGTGATAGAATTTCAAATGCTAAGCCATCAGTTTCTAGGGTGTAATACATACATAGTTTTTGTTTGTTTAGAAATGGAAACCATTAGGAATCATAGGAACCAGTCAGAAGAGGCCACAGAGAATGTGGTTGCACCTGAGCCACAACTGAAAAAATAGTTAATCCAAAGCATCACTATATATTTTCAAACCATTGAGTTAGGAATGAAAGTATATAATCTATTTAAGATATCTTTCAGTACTGAAAATTCAACTAGAGGATGTACAATTTTCTTAACTAGAGGAGGCTAGAAATCTAGCACTAACATGACGAGGAAATGTGAAACCTATTCTCAAGGAGTTGGAAAACATATAAATTGTACAAAAAAAACTTACCTTCACTAGGACCCAAGAGCACACTTGGATGTTTTCAGTATGGTTCACTAAGTAACCTGAAGCGAGAATGTACAACACTACCAAGAGAATTCCATAACTACAAAAATATGGTACATAATAAGCACTTTTTTGGTAGTGCACGAGACACATCTCAATTATCGCATGAATTTTATCCTTCATCAAGATGAGGTCAATAGAATCAGTCTCACTAGTAGAGCAGAGATATCCATGGTGATTCTCGGAATACCATGACTCCTCAAAATGGGAAACCTCAGCAAGGAATCAATGAGAAGAGTGGATTAATGAAGCAATGGAATGAATCTATCACGATTATTGTCTATGGTTGGGAAAGACCATATAAAGTTAGAGGTATGATTATTTTGAATTCTACCTTTATGGAAGTGATTTTTTATACTAGTGCATCACATTCCTTTGTTGCTTCTAATGATGTTGACCTTCTGTTTTTAAAAATAGAAATGATGCATTCAGTGATAAAATTAAAAACTCCTCTCAGTGAATGAAAATTTATATAATTTGGGTCTATAGAATGTGTTATAACTATTGATTGATCTTATCTAAGATGGTACTCAACGATAATAGAGAGGGATTCCCATGATGTAATCCTTCGTATGGATTGGATGACATCGTTCGAGGCTTAATTTTACTAATATAGAAGAACATTTAGTTTCGTGACTGAGGATGGTGTCGAGTATCTCATTAGAGGATATAAGGTTTTATATAATAGTGAAATTAATTTTTTAGCACCAAAAATGGGAATTATCCCTTATTATTTTGCACCGTTGAATTTGGAATCAATATAAGAGATCTACGATGGTTTTTTTCTATAAATTTTGGGTCAATTTTCTAAGGCCTTTCCTAGAAACTTCTCAGGGTTAGCACCTCTATGGAAAATAAAGGTAATGATTTGTATCCTTCTGGGGAACTAGTCATATTTTCCAAACATGTTATAAGATAGAACCAATAGAGTTAATTTAATTAATATTGTAGGTGGATGAGCTAGAAATCATAGTTTTCATTCGCCTGAGAATTTCTCTGTGAGAAGAATTGGTCTTGTTTGTAAAGAAAGTAGATGGAACTCTTTATATGTGCATTGATTTTTATAATCTTAACCAAGTTACAATAATGAACTATTATCTAATTCCATGCATTGATGAAATGTTTGATCAATTGAGGGGTTCCCAGTGGTTCTTTAGAAATGACATGCAATCACGATATCACCAATTGTGATTTTTGAAGGAATATATTCATAAGATTACCTTGTAAAGTAGATATGGACACTCTAAATATGTTTCCATGAATCTTGGCATAATGAATACACTAGTAGTCTTCACGGATTTGAGGAATCAGATATTTCAGTGATGTCTGGATTCTTTTTTTGTGGTGATTTTGGATGACCTATTGGTATATTTAATGTTAATGGATGAACATGGGAAACATAAGGAAACAATGTTGGGAATCATGAGAGATCACTATTTGTATAAAAAAATATCTATGTGTGATTTATGGATACAAGAGGTAAACATTCATGGCTATTTGATTTCTGAGAAAGGGTTTTCAATAGATCCTGAAATGATAAAAGATGTTATCTCATAGAAACCACAAAATAATGTCATATGGATATGAAGTTCCCATGGAAAAGATGGATACTACCAATTCATTCTGCATGGATTATCATGAATAGTCCCACCAATGACATGTGTTATAAAGAAGAATAATCCATTCCAAAGGATTAGGGAGTGCCATAAAAATTTCCAGGAGCTGAAAGTTCATTATACATCTGCACCTATCCTATTTTTTCTAGAACTAGGATAGGTGTATTTGTTGTACTGTGATGCTACGGGATTCAGATTGGTATTTTTTCTCAAGCAAGGAGACAATGTTTTGGTGTATGGTTAAATAGAACTGGGGTTTCATGAGAATAATTACCCATCACATGATTTGGTGTTAGATGTGGTTTCCCATATTTTAACGACATGGGGTCATTATCTATTTAGTTATAAATTCACTGGGTATACAGACCATAAAAGCATGAAATATATTTTCTCACAATAAGATTTAAATCTAAGGCAATGGATATGGATAGAGTATATTCATATTTTTTATTTTGAATTAATGTATACACTGGGAAAGGGATATATAGTGGTAGATTCATTAAGTTGGAATTCAAATGCTTAGTTGTAAAAATAAGCATCGTATGAATTGATGTTTATGTTTTTCCTCTCTGACAAACATGTGGAATGTGAAGACTATAGTGATTTTTTTGTTTTATTTATAGTTTCACTAGTTTCTAATTTAGTAATGTTTTTAAAAGAGGCATAAGAATTTGATGAAGAATTCTTGGTTGTGAGTTCAAAACTAACGGTGGGGAGACCATTGAGGTCTGGAAACATGAATGGTTGGGGAAGCTCTTCCAAACATTATGCAACTGATCAGTAGCCCTCCCTTGTCATTTTCCAGCCTGATTAGTGACATTTTTCTTTGTTCTTGTCTTATTTATTGGATCTACACGGTATTATTCTATCCTCCTCGTCATTTTTTATATATACACCCTTAATGGTTAGATCTATGTTGGGGGATTACAAATATGATGATATTTATGTTTTATGATGGTGTGAGAAGAGATATATGTCCCTTTCGGGGAGTTTCAACCTGGTTGCTAGGGCATTCTTCGTCCATTGTCAATTTTCTCAATAAAATTCGAGGTAGGTTGCTTATCTCTTGACTCCTCTTGATATAATTTATTATCTTAGTTTCAAATTGGTTTATTTGAATTGAATTGATTGTGAAATGCATTGATTAAATTGTCTCCATTAATGATTTATGGTTTTGGGAGGAATTGGTTAATCTTAGTGAGTTGTTGTGTAATGTGATTTAGTTTATTCAATTTTAAATAGGGATTCTAAATTATGGATTTTCATGAATTGGTAAATCGTTTTATATAAAATGTTATTTTCAATAAATAGTGTGTTTTATTGAAATGGTTTTGAATTGAAATAGATTTGATGGAAAATGTTTCAAATAAAAAGATGGTTTTGATGAAAATGTGTTTTTTCCTGATCCATGGGTATACTTGGTGTGTATTTTAATGTTTTATATATAGGTAATGGTTTAAATATGACATTTTTCTCTGTAAAATAGTACAAATGGAACATGGGATATAATTACATTGTGATTAATTGGAAGATCGATGATAACCCACTCATAATTGTGGAACTGTCATCTCGTAGTGTGCATAGTTGGTTATGGATGTGTTGAATGTATTTTTTATGCCAAAGGAATTTGAGAAATGGTTTTAAAGTGTAGATTTTTTTAAAAAAAATAACATGTTAAAAAATTGGCTTTAATTACACATGTATGCATTTGGTTTTAAATTTATTGGGAAACTTATTTATATGTAGTTCTAAACTGTTTTGAGAAATTATTGATTATAAACTATAAAGAATAAATATTCCTAAATCATATATCATTGTGGTTTGAGTAGGGAAGTCATTGGGGAAAAACTCATGAGTTTTCTACTCACCCTTACATTGTCACTTTTGTGATTTTTCAGATTCTAACTTCTAGGACATGGGGCAAGGTAATGTATCACATGTTTTTATCACCAACTTGTGATACATGGGTTTTTCGGTGATTCTGGAGCCTTATGATTTTGTAGAATGGATACTTATGGAATTTTGAAGTCTTTTGTTGTTCTTTTGATGTTTAATTTGATATTGTTTTGGTCTTTTATTATTTCAAATTTTGGAGTGGAAGAAATATGAATAAATTAGTTGTGTTGTCTTAATTTTGTTCATGCAACATTTATTTAACAGTTTGGTTATGGTTTTTTGGATTATTGGTTTACTTAATAAAGTTTATATTTTATCCCAGTTTTATTTGATATCCTTCAGCTTTTATTTCCAGCATTTGGTGTCTTGGGGATGTCTCTTAAGGGCTAATAATGATTCATTGTATTCTTAAGCCAATGGGAATAAACAGGTAATTACAAACGTGATATTATTTTATTATATTGGAGATACAAGAGTTATCATGATAATTTGGATATATAAGTTGAGTAGAAGATAAAAATATAAATCAAATTGTAAATGACGTTAAAATAAAAAATTATCGTCTTTACCTCTTGAAATATACTCTTTGATAAACTCTTTAAGCGAAGGGGTTTGGGTCTTTTGGAAAGACGAAATGCTCCTGGATGTGGGAGAGATACTAGGGAAGAGTATATGGGAATAACTTTGAAAATCATAAATTCTTAGAGTATTTAAGAGAATATGGGGTGGGGTGGTTTTTATAGTGAATGAAATGACTTATTTTTGAATGACTTGTTTATTATTTTATAATTTTTCTCAAGAGAAGAAATAGTGTTTGATTATTGTGACTAAAAAACTAATTGTTTAATTTCAGTTAGATATAATGGTTGATTACATCATCCATGATGCAAGTAATAGTAAATTTAACATGTAATTTATATTCATAGTAAATTATCGTATTTTACTATTCACTAAATACTTAAATATTTCACAAAAATATCTAAAATTCACCACAACTATTTTTCAATGTGTAGAATCTAAAAATGTACTACATTTTATCAAAATAATTTTCTAAATATGAGAAATTTAAATTTTAATGAAAATAATCATTAACATATAAAATATAGTAATTAAAATTAAAATTTATTTTATAATACCCTATAAATTAACAAAGGTATCATTAAATTATCCTAAAATCACAGGAAAATAAAATATTTATTTAGTAATATATATTATGAAAATTAATTTTTGTTTAACAAAATTTATAAATTATAAAAATTTAATTGAATATTTATTATTCATAAGAAAAATACCAACACTTAATTATTAATTCTATTTCATTTACAAGGTGCATGAATTTTATTAATAATTTCATGGGTGAGGATACTCTCTATAATGTTCATATTAATATTCATAATGGTAATATTCATTTTCATAAAGTTCAATTTACTAATCACCAAAAAAGTGAGTTGACCCTATCAGAATCTAAATATTGTACTTAACACTATCGTGTATGTTAGGTTTTCTAAATTGAAACCACAGAATCCACAAATTTATTTTTATTAGATATGTTATTACAAAGTGTGGTTCCACAGATAATCAGTGTATTATGCATTCTTTATTAAAATTATTTTTTAATTACTTGTGTTGATACAATAATAAGGTATTTATATGATGTACACTGAAATTTTGTTGTTCACCTAGGGGTCATTGTGGGGAATTGAGAAATTAAATTGGAAGAAAATTTTAAACAAATAAGAGCGGAGTGTCTGAGTGCTTTATGCATGTTTACAACCACTATTTTGAATCTAATTTCATACATATTTTATTTTCAATAATTTTTATCCTCTAAATGAATTCTATTTAACTGTAGTTTATATTTATATTTAGTTTTATAATCTTTAATAAAACCCTCATATTTATCTTTTAATGGTAAAAAACAAATGATTCAATTTTGTAACTCATGTTGCAACATCCTCGAGAGACAATCCATGGATGACTATATTATATTTCTATTAAGGATAAAATTATTGAATGAGGTTTTCATGACAAAAACACTCACATAACTCTCTAAAATATGTAATCATATTAAACACATAAAAATTCTGGTCATGATATTTATAGGAAAATACTCCACTTACCTATCTCATTCCACTACCTCAACATCCATCTCTCTCCGACTACGAGACATCACTACCGCCATAAAATCATTTTGTTATCTCCACTATATAACATAAATTTTTTCTTCAATATATCATTAAAATAATGTTTCATGAATTTATGATAATCTAAATTACTTTAGAATGATGAAATGATGTTATAATGTCTCATCTCAATCATTAAATGATGATTCATGGAGATATTGATATAAAAAAATCCTCAGGTAATCTTACAATTGATGATGATCTCAATACCCTGATCGAATGACCCAAGATATTTGATTTAACATCTCTTCTTCTTTAGGAATCTCTAAAATGGAGATAAGGTACTGGGATATAACTGATCCCACATCAAACTTGTGGTGGTCTAGTTGATTTCTTATAATACAATATTTTTCTTTTAGGCTTCCAGAATCGGTTACAGAGCAACCCTACTCGCAATAATAGCACCCTATGTCAGTGCACCCATCTGACGCCATACCACCCCTGCATGGTGGATTTACCCCACTCCATGTGCCTCTCTGGGTGCTCGTATGCATGCCATAGTTCTCTCCCTACTAATTAGCTCCCTAGTTTGATCCAAGTACCTACCTAAGAAGTGGTTCACCTCGATCACATAGTTGATGGTTGGATATGCCAATTTTTTAGTATTATGTGAAGACCAAATGATATACAAAAATAAATACCATTACACTCAAATTACATCCACATACAAACATAAATTCCTCAAAAAAACAAATAATATTTTGTGGGCTCTTCTTTTCTAATTCAAACCATTGTTGGAAATATTGTTCATCCTTATTTTTATAAGACATGGAATAGTAATCATCTCTGCAAATGTTATATTAAAAACACACTAACTTTTAATAATAATAACTAATTGAAAAAAAATTCATCCTCAATAAATCACATGTATTATTCACTATTCAAAATAATTTAAGCTTTTATGACAAAACATAGAAACAAACGTAATTAACACAAAAAATTGTAAACAATGAAATATTGCTAACAAAATGGTGTTGATATTCTATTCGCGAATAATATATGTTATTTTAAATATAAATTTGGTTCTTTTATAAATTAATTACATGTTCTAAACCTTTATAAAAGATACCAAATAACAATTTTGTAATGGGACATGTGTGTTATGGGATTTCGTCCCACATTCCAATCCATTTAGTAATATTTGATATTATGCTAAATTTTTCGATTTAGTGTATATAATGACACTTTTATGTATTTAACATGAAAAATATTTATTAATTATGACTAATATTTCAATTCATGTATATTATTTCAATGGGGTATAATTTTAAAGTCACTAAAGTGGTGAGGATTAATATTATAACCCCATTTTTTGGATTGAATTTATTTTCATTTAAGGGATCTTATAATACATTCTTTATAAAATTATTATATTTGCATATCCTATTTATATTTAAGGTGTTTCCATAATTTTTTCCTTATTTTCTATTATTTAATACTTGAATAAAACAAATCTTTTATGATGTAAATTTTATTTTATATCTCTTTTAATGAAATATAGTTTTCTTCTGTGTGCCTATTTTGAAAAAAAATTTAAAAAGTGATTTTTGTAAATAAATTTCTGTATTAATGAAATATTATGTTATAATGTCTTTTTTAAAAAGTTTTAATGTAATATTTTAAATTTTTTCTAAAATTTTATTTTTTTAATTTCATTAAAAATAAAAAATGTAATTTTTTAACATTTATATCATTAATGGACTTTCCACCACTATAACAATTATATGATATTTAGTTTGGTAGTTTTATATTAAAATTTTTTTCGAAGAAAAATATTTAATGAAAAATTATATAATTATTTAACTTCCATTTTATATATTTTTTCAAGGGACATGAATTTATCACAAAACATATATTTTTGATTAACTGATTATCATATATTATCTCTTCTTATTTTTCTGGTCGTTAACTTTATCTTGAAAAATTTACATTCTAAAAATCATTATATATAAAATTTATATTAAATATCCATATTTTTTTTAAACATGGGTATGATTATTTCTTAAACCATATACAATTTCAACATAGGTTCTTTTTTCCTAAAAATTATTCAATCAACTAGGGAAAAGCTTTATAAATCTCTATTCGTTCCAAAATATGTGAATTTATTGATAAGGAATGTTTTTTATTAATTTAGTTGATCCTTAAATATATTATTAACACATTTTAATTTCAATGATACTACAGGATAAATATATATATCCCCTTGATTTATCATTGAGTCCCTTGAGAAAAATAATCAATTTTCTCTAATTAAATGGTTTTCTATTGTGTACCTAACCATTTATTAAATTTTCATGGAACAATTCCATTATGGTATAGATATAATGATATATGATATCATTTAGTCTAATATTAATTCATTTTACTCATTAATTATATAGTTATTATTATCCATTAGATTACTACATCCATATTATAATTAGATATATTTCACACTGAATATAATAATTAATAGATAATTTTTTTTAGAAATATACCTTTCCCAATCGATTAATACATATTTAGTAATGATATAATTCAATGTAAAAAACTATTACATATAATTTATTATCAACCTTGTTTTGTTTCCATTCCCTTGGATATGAATAAGAATTATATGAATGAGTTAAAGGATGAAAAAATTCGTCTCTTACTACGTTTTATGTTTTATTCCAAATTTAAGTGGTGTATCATTTATTTATATGAATTTATAATGTTAAAAAATAATTAAATAATTTAGTATTATATCAGTTTTATTTATTATAATTTATTGATGTAAAAAATCAATTAATTGTTATAGGATAATGTTTTCATAATTTTTTTTATAAGAGGATGTTTAGTAGAAACCTTGGGAACAAGAGTTATGAAAACAAATATTAGGGAATATAACCATTTGATAGATGTTGAGAATATATAAAATTGAATAAATATATCATAAAATAATTTTTATGGTATATATTATGGGGTTTCTCTAGATATAAATCTTTCTCAATAAATTACAGGTGGACATGGTTTTGGCATAGGTGCATCTCATAGTAATAACTCTGAGAGGAGTTAGTTGAGTATATATCAACCATAATGGTAATTAAAATTTAATAATACATTTATAAACATTTGGATTGATACTCCATAGTTATATGGTTTGGTTAATAAAAATTTTCATCACAAACCAATATGAAATATTTTAAAATATTGGTATCATTTAACAAAATTCCACATGAAACCAAGGTTTTTATTCTTAGATAAAAACAACATAAATTGTATATTTATGTCATGTGTTATATCATAGATAAAAATATGTATTGTGATGTTGAATTCATATTCTCATTCAATAATACAGTATATTCCATTTCATAGATATGAATCCTATAAGAAATATTGATTGTAATTCTTATAGAAAATATAGATCGTTAACTATTGAGAAATCCAATATAAATATTATTGATGAGGATAAGATCATGGATATTTAAGGGAATATGACTTATGTTTTCTCTAATAATAATTCATATTTAAATAAAAATAAGGTGTTATATCATGATACACTGATTTTGGATCGTTTCATGTAAAATAATTCCCATCATTTAGAGGAACTACTAATTTTTTGGTAACTCAATAATAAAATATAACCCTTTAAAAGTTATTTTTAGTCATGGTATGTGATAAAAAGAAAAATCATAGGAAAAATTTATATTTTATCAAAGTAGATGTTAATCAATGATGGTAATTGATTTATAATACTAAGAAAGAAGATGAAATATAACACACTGAATGTATATATTTTAATGAAATATTATTTAAAAAATATATCCCTTATGAGAAATGAACTAAAATGAATATAATTACTTATATTAATGATAAACGAAGATGAATGTTTTTTATAGTATCATTATGCCTTTATAAACTATTTATGTTGTATAATGATTGTATACATAATACAGAATTCAATATTGGACATTTCCTTTAAGAAATTAGTCCATATCTCCAAAGGGATCTGGTTTCAATGAAATTCCATCATATGCTCAAATAGTATTATTAAAAATCAAAGTCGAGGATGTGTTTTATATATACTCCATATAAAAGGGAATAAATAGAATAATATGTCAGATAAACACTAAGAAAAAGGGGATGTATTGAATAAAATTAATGAAATTATGTAATTTCCATGATGTGAAAATTGGGGAAGGAAATATCCTAGAAAATTATTGAAGGGAAATGGAATTTTTTTCAAGTGAAAAAATAATGTTAAACTAAATAATGGATCTCATAAAAATAAATAGATCACATATATCTAACGTTTTAACTGAAATCAAATGGGGAATTATTCACTATAATGTCCCAAGTGTCGAAGGAACTTATTGAAGAATAGGCCAAGGGGAGAAGGCCAAGTATGTATGATAACTACAGTTTATGATAATGTTACCAAAGTTGTGATTATAGTTAATTTTATCATATATTTTAATTTCTAAAATTTATTATTTGATTATTGTTCCTTAATATATTTATATATTCCATGTTTTCCCGAAAAATTAAATATTTCTCTACACCTTATGAAGTGATTTATTAACAAAAATTCCTAGTTGAAATCTCATTACAACAAGGATGTATTAGAAAGTTCCGATTATCACTAATAAATGTGATAAATTAGATAACTTTACTATTATTCCTATAGAATAATTTGATGTACTACATGGTATAATCTATATTTATAATTATGATAAAATATTTCATTTCAATGAGAAGGAAATTTGGATTCGTGATAATGATGAGGAATTCATTATATTTGGGGTGAATACTTATAATATGTTTCATATCTAGATCTATCCCTAGTAACTTTTATGAATTAGATTCTTATAGAAAAATATATACACAACTTATGGTTGAATATGTAATCTACAAATTGAGGATATACATATTATACCAGAATACATTGATATATTTCCAAATGAATTACATGTACATCCACCTGAGTGTGAAGTTGAGTTTTTAATTAACATCATCATTGATTCAAGATCTATATCAAAGAGACTAAAAAGAATTGTCATTTTTGAATTAGTTAAATTAATGAAAAATAATTAGAATTGGTTAAATAATAATTTATATTCTATAATGTTTCAACTTAGGGAGCCAGAGTTCATTACATTGTGAAGAAATACGGATCCATAAGGTTTTTTATTGATTATAGAGAAACTAATTCAATCATGATATAAAACAATTATTCATTACCTCATTTAGACTATTTATTTGATTAAATTAACATAGATAAATATTTTATTAATGGTTTCTATCCTCTAGGTATCATTATTTGTGCGTAAGGAATGAAGAAATACAAAAAAACATTTTTTATGAGGTATGGGCATTATGAGTTTTTTTAATTCGATTTTAATTTACTAATTAACCATGTGTTATAATGGATCCAATAAGTAGTGTATTCAAGTAATATATTGATAATTTTAATGTGTTATTTAATAATGACACAATGTTGTGTTATTAAATCTATAAGGACCATGAAAATCACATGTGGATCATTCTTGATGCACTTAATGAAAATTCTTACATTTTAAATTTATTAAGTGTAAATCATATATTTAGAAATTAAATATTATTGTCTATATTGTTTCCAAATATGGAATACTAATTGATCGTGTGATGTAAAATGAATTCAAAGAATAGAATATAGTAATGAACATAACTATGGTTTGTAGTTTCGTTAATTTTGGGCCTCAATATCTGTGATTTGTAAAAAACCTAATTAGATAAAATGTTTACTAATATTAAAAAAGGGTAACATTTAATTTTTAATAATGATTGTGATTAATATATTTAATAATTGATGATGAGATTCTTAAATGCTACAATTTTTACTCTACTATATGAGAATGATTGATTTTTAAAATATATTGATTCATTGAATAAGGAAATTAGTTTTTTTCATATAAAAATTATAATATTGTAATATATGAATCAAGGATGTTAAATTATCCATCACAACCCAATCTATATTATTATCTCGAGTAAGAATCCATATTCATTGCATTGAATAAATGCAAAAATCATCATTATATTTATAGATGTTTGATTTAACAGGATCATAGGAGATTTAAAATACATATTTTCACAAAAATAGATCAATTCAAAGAAAGTAATGATTATAGAGATAAAAAATTATTATTATTTCTCAATAAACTACAACATGGGGATGTAAAATTAGGTATCTAATGTGTTGAGCATAAAATATTTGAATTTGTCATTCCAAAATGAGGATTTATTGGGATATTATATTGAATGATCTAGTGAAGATGGATATGGGAATAATTAAGAAAGGGTATACATCACTACATTTAAAAATTATTACCTAACCATATTTATTAGTGAAGATAAAATAACATAATAATGAGACATTTAAAAATAAAATTATTTCCATGAATAATGAAAAATTGGAAGACTTCATTTATAAACATGATGTTCTAAAATTATCTAACAGGATATGTGTTCCATCAACCAAAAATGGAATGGGAGTTATCTAATTATTATAATAGACAAATTTCCTTATACACCAAGGAATCCCTGAGATATATAAGGATTTTAGGGTCCAATTATTTGATAATATGAAGTGAGAAATTTCTAATCATGTACTATGTTTCGTGGGTTTTCAACAGCTGAATAATTATAGAAATCATCATTCATGTTAAATCTAACCTTTAACTATTACAATGTCGATATGGTACGAAAATACAATAGATTTGTTTCTAGGTAACTAAAAAATCCATGAAATAATGAGGCATCCTTATAAAATATAAAAAATTATTTTTAATAACAGAGGGTTTCATCTTCAGTTCCTTTCAGGGATATATATTAATAAAGATATAAGACATCACGATACACACACTTCAATTTAATTTAATTTTGTTCCATGATTTAAATCAAAATTATGTAAAATTATTTATAAGGATGTGGATACTTACCTTCATTTGACCCCCACTAGTCAACTTCAAATAGAAGGACAGTTCATAATTACTATTCAAACATTTTGAGAGATGTTGAAATAATTCTCAGATGAAATTAAATGAATGTTGGTTAGTATTTACCATTGTTAGTGTTTTCTTATAACATAATATTTAATTCATGTATCATAATGGTGACAAACAAAGGATTATATTGTATTATATTTCATAATCCAGCACGTTGGATTCAATTTGGTGAAAGTAATCTTATAGCCCTAGAACATTCTGAGAATAAAATCAAAAAGTTAAATAATATTCATACTCAAATTAAAGTACCTTTGTGATGGAAAATTATTTATTCCAATAACCATAGGAATTATTTTTAATTTCAAGTGTTAAATCACATTTTTACAAACAAGTCTCCATCGTATGGTGTTATATGGTTTGTCAAGAAATTGAAACTAAATCCCAAGTACATGAAACCTATTTCAAAATTGGATAGAATTATTCATTTTTCATACCATATATAAATTCCACCATGTAACTCTAAAACTCATTATTTATTCTAAATATCACTGTTATAGATGTACATTTTATACCCGATGCATGTTCTAACAACTAGGGAAATATAATTAGAACCTAATCATTCTTACTATAAAATATTATCCATATTCTCTACAATAGATAGAATGTATTGAAAAAAATTATTATTCTATTAGTAATATTACTTTTTTGAAATCAAAAAATATAGTACCATATGTGTTAATTAAATCATGCTATGGAGAAGAAACACTAACAATTTTTTAAGTTGCAATATCAATTAAAATATAATGGATGAAATTTTTATAAAATAGTTAAATGTAACACTTGATATTAAACGTTTTGTAACTAAAAATATTATTTCAATAAAAAATATTAAATATTAAATTTTTATATTTCGTTGAATAAATATTAAAATTCTATAGGATGAATATCTCTGTTGAACATAATAGGTCAAAATAATGCTACATTTTTTTAGAAATTTCCCCTTGGAAATAAGTGTTCAAAAATAATAAAAATGTCATATTTAATGATTTTCCATTTTATTTATAATAATGTTTTATGATATGTATTATTAATAATTTATTGAAAATAAATTTGATCAAAATAATGATAATAGAATAAGGATGTAAAAAATAATGTTTTTCATAAGACTATTTTTAAAATAAATGAATAATGTCATTCTATTAACACTCACTAAAATAACTTATCATTATGAATGATTTTAATGAAATTTTTATATTATATATCTATATATATGAATATAAATCAATTTAATGATTATTAGTAGTCATATAGTTAATGTAATATGATCTCATTTTTTAAAATCAATTTCTTGAATAACAGTTTTTCAACATGCTTGATTGGTTTATTTTTCAATTAAATTATACCACTTATATGAATTGAATTTGTTTAATGTATTATATTTTTATGATAAAAATAATTAATATCAATTAAAATATTCAATGTAATTTTTTCCATAAATAAAAAAATTAACTACCACAATTAAGGTTAAAATGGGTTCAACATGGGATTTATCTAAAAAGATAAGTGTTCAAATGAATTAGAAACTTACAGAACCACTATGGGTTGGTCATATTAATAATTTAATATTATAATATTATAATATTAAACTTTTTTAAGCATATTTTTTAGAATATGACTTGGCCTCTTTGTAAAACATTTAAATATTACTAAGTGTGCAACTCACCTCAATAATAAAGTGTCACTTCCTCCGCTCAATTCATCAGACATTTTCAGACAATTATCTAGATGAAAATACTCAAAATTACCTCCCCAAAATTATAATTCATGTAATATATTTGTTTATCTTCACAAAATTCCATCCCTATGGTCTTTTATAAGAGAATCAATAGAGTTTTTTCTAAGCGATGTTAGTCGTCTTCACCAAGCCCTTTTTTTACTTATTTTTTATCACCATAAATTATGAATTAATAATTGATATATAATTACACAAGTATCTCTAATATCAATAAATTTTATTAAATTAACTGTTTAATATTTATACGTCACCTTATCCATCAAATGTATTACAAAACCATTGCTCGTGTGTATGGTGAAATACTGCCTCATGAACCGATGCAATTTGTTTTCCAACACTGACTAACATGGATAGTCATAATGATAAAAATAATGAATACATGTGATCCTTATGAAATTATTTTTTTCTTTAAATTTAATATATCATCAACTTCCTTTCCCATTAACCAATTAAGGATGTGATAACGTTGCTCGTGCGTACGTATATCCTAGTGTCTCTATGAAGCGATTTGATTCATTTTGTATTTCCAAATTTTTAAAATGATTATAAAAATTTATCAAATGAATAAATATTATATTTATAACATTAATATAATTATATATAATATGTAAAAATATAATATTCACCATAATCATAACTTATATGAAAAATCATGCCTGAGATAATAGAGTAGTTAACACTCGAAACAAAGGTAATAAGGAAGTATTATTAACAAGATTGTGAAAAGGTTTTATAATAGCATCATATATGATATTATAAATTTGAATAAACCGGTCTTATAAATATGTAACATTTTTAAAATCATTTTACAATAGATTAAATTGATTTTTACTAAAGGAAAACATGACTTATTGTAATTTTTCTCAATTTCCATTCCACTGAGACATATTAATATTACACGCCAATTTTATTTTATGTTTTATAAATACTACCAATTTTATATATTCAAAATGAATAACTATTTCTTGATGATGATTAATGGTTAAATACATGTATGATCTTTTAAAATTTTATTGTTTAAAATATACCAAAAATATGGATTTATTTGATGTTCAAATTCTTAGGATTTATATAATTTTCATTGAAGGAATCTAATAAAACTAATGTTATAAAATCCAAAAAGTTAAATATTATCTCAATATATAATGAGATTCCATGTTTTCATCATAACTAACTTCTATTTTCCAACTTAATCAATATAATAAAATTATTAAAAAAATAACATATTTAATTTGTATTTTAATCAGATATATTTTTTTTCCATGTCCATATTTTTCGAAATTGTTTTACGAAATTCAAATTTATATTGAATTATTTATTCGGTAAATTTAAATTTTTAATTGTATTTTTAAATCATTATAAAGAATACATCAATTTTTTATAAAATGTTTGTTTCTTAATTTCATTAAAAAATAAAAAAAAATAAATGTTTTATTTTATATTACCTAAATAAAATTCCCCACCACTATAACCATTTTAAAGTATTTAGATTCTTAAAAATGTTTAAAATGGTTAAGAAAACATTACTAAAACCATTTATTAATATTAAAATTCAATTTTTGTACTCCTTAATATGGTATGATTTTATTATAGAACCGATTTTTTTGATTAATTGAGGGAAATATCTTATCTCTTATTATTATTATTATTATTGTTGTTGCTTTAAATTTTTCTTGAAAGATTAATATTCTTGTAGTCATTAGACATTAAATTTTCTTTAAATATTCATATTATTAGAATCATTGATATTAATATTTCCAAAACATTATACAATTTCTAAAAATTGTGTTTTATTATGAAGGTTATTCATTTACTTTGTAAAATATTTATAATTCCATGTTATTTAAATAATATTGGTATTTCATGATACCTAATAAATTTTTTATAAATGAATTTACTGTTCAATATATGTGTAATTAATTAGACATGTAATGATAGGTGGGTCCTAATTATAGATATCCCATCATTGCATTGATAGGTCTTATTAGACAAATTAGTTTCCAAGAATTAAATAGGATTCTATTATATAGTTACCCATATATTAAATTTTCATGGCATGAGACATTGATGGTGTAGAGTATCATAAGGTTATAGATCATAAATATCAATATTAAATTCGTTTTTCATTGATAATTTTTTATATAATTATCCATGATATTATTAAATTTATTTCAACCATGTATATACTTAATCACCAATTTATTGATTAAATTTCATGTGTTTTATATTATTTAACATTCTATATTGATTATACATTATTTAATCATGATGTCATTTGTTGTACATAACAAATATTTACAATTTTATTTCACCATTATTTTTTTATTTCCTTGGAATTTGAATATGAATTATTTAAATTATTTTAGGATGGTTAATGTTTTTCATTAATACATTTAATTTTTTCCCAATTTAAAATGGGAATCATGTATATGTGTGGATCTCTAAGACTAAAATCCTGATAGGTCCTTTGATATTAGAACCCTTGTGTTTATTCATATATAATAAAGTATCTAGAACATATGGGTTACTAGGGCCAGGATTGTTATAATGATTATCTGTATAATGTATGTAGAGATATTGATCTTTTTCATGGAAAGTACTACTATATGTAAGTGTACTAATGGATACATATATAGATATATGAAATCATCATCAGAAAAAAATATTACAATTTGGTGCATGATATTATTGTTTTTCTCAAGATTCATATTGTGCTATATGATAGTACTGGGGAGACTAAAATGTTTATTTAAATTTGATACCCTGAGATGGGTCATAGACATGTTCCTTCTATGTCTTCCTTAAAGCTCAAGATGAGGATTAGTTCTTAATAGGCTCACTAAGTAGTTCTTCCTAGTGTTATATAATAGTTATCCAATTTACTCCATGAGTAATTTGTAGTATTTCCCCAATGATAGGATATTGATATTATAATACAAAAATGTCTATGTGATTATAAGATTATCATATATCTGTGTAGGATGATATCTTCTAAGTTACATGAGCTATAGGTACATATCGATACGTTTTTTGTGGTGAGTTTTTTTGTTTGACTGTATCACATTGGATTCCTATTTTTCTCCTTGGGATAATGATTGATAGAAGGGTATGTCACTATATATATTATCCTCACATAAACTAATTGAAACTAAAGGACCCATATACTCTTTTAATGATTTATTATTTATTCATTTTGTTGAAAGGATCTAGTTGGTTTTCAAATATCAATCAATAATATCCTTAAATGTGGGTAATGGATAACAAGATACCATACACCACATTCGGATGTTTTTATAGGCATCACAAATTTATTGTGAAGCCTTTTGTATGATGAATGATAGACTTGTTTTCCTTGGATAGATGAAGGAATTCCCCAATCTGATCTAGGAATGGATTTTTGTGGTTTTTAATAATGAAATCTTTGATTAATTCATGTCTAAGAAGGATCACATAGAGTATCTGTACTCCATTTTGGGTATTCATTATCATCATAATCTTTTTCCGAAGCTATAAAAGTGTGATTTATTATATAGTGATGTTCATTTATTATATAATTTCATGTACCAACATCTATTATTATTGGATTATTCAATGATTGAGGCTTTTTTTCTTTTTAATCCCCTAGGAAAATTGAATAGGTGTGGATTTTATATTAAAATAAATTCTATTATAAGAGTTTTATATCCTGTTATTTTAGGGTGAATATCATTTAACATCCTTTACCTAAAAGTAAAATGAGTTTTCTTGAATGTTTAGTATTAGACCACTTTTGAGGACCAGACAGAGTTTTGTTTCCAAACTCTAGTTCATCATTTTCCATAAGAGGGATTTTAGTTCTATGTTTTCTTAAACTCTTTGTTTATTGGTTCTGGTTGTGATTTGATGTAGTAGAAATATGTATTTATTATAGTTCTTGGATGTTATGTATCAATTATTATTACTATAACTCCCATGATATTTTTTTCTAGAATTCCTCCATTCCATGATTTGCTGTGGATATTACCTCATCGATGAGAATTTTCTAGTTTATACCAATCATAATATCACGAGGGATGCCTTCACCCAGTGTGACCATGAATTTCATAAATTATAGTGGATGGAATTAATATAGGATTATAACAATGATATTTCATATAAATAAATTAATTGTAATTTTATCAGTATATTTTATAGTACAAAGTCACTTAATACGTGAATATAGAGATTCTAGGAGTGTATTTTTTAATCCATCAAAGGTTCAACTTGATATTGTAGAGGTTTCTTGTAGGTGTTTCATTCTTTCAGAGGAATTTACATTTATATTTTGTGAATCATGTAGAGGAGTTTCATTAAGGATATTCTATGGTGGAGGTTTGGAGAGAGAAAGTAATTTATGCAGACACCCCAGATAGTTGTTCTGAGTAAGAAAAAAATTTGGTGTTGTTCATGGTGAGGATTTACACTCTATTTTTTATTTATGAGATTTTTCTAAGTGATTTATATACTTCCACCAAAAAGGTATAGCAGGTTATGATAAAGATGTAATATTCTTTTATATGTATGTTTTTTGGATTGGTTTAAATTATTCTTCTGTAATGTTTATGTCATGGTTTTTAGTCTACCATAAGGAGAATCATGATAACCATATTATAAATAGGTTTCAAAATTCATTAGATTTTCCACAAAATTAGTGGTAGGAATTTAAAGTGGACTTATTTATCAGTTTACCTTAATCACATGGAATCTTGGATTCTATAAGGGTGATAGTGTAAAATTTGATGAATTCAAACAACATTATAATGACAACTAGGTTACTCCTATTAGATTTTTTGTCGAGGTGGTACTTGGAGGAGGCAGTGAGGCTCCACATAGTCTCATGTATGATCATATCTTATCATGACTCACATTTTTCCTCTAGGGTGTGTAATGTTATCTAGAATGTTTTTTATCTCATTTTTCCTTAGAAAATATTTTCATCCACATATGGATATTCATATAAAGTAGAATAATCATAATTCTAAGGACATGTTCCAATCTTTTGTCCTTGAAATTGGACGTTCATGGATGTTGAACTGATCTGTGGCCATATTGTCATACAAAAATATTTTTCACTTATCCTTTTTTGAATAATTTTAATCTTTTTAGAGCTTACATTCCCATTCTCCATTATACTAGAATGGGGTAATAGTGGTAGTAATTCATGTGATTGATCTAGTACAAATCAAGTTTGAGAAGTTTATGTGATTCGGGAGAGGATGAACACAAAAAAGGATAATCATATTTTCAATGATGATCATAAGAGAATACCTATAGAGATAAAAATTAGAGATAATTTTTCCAAAATGTTACACTACATCATGGGTTGGGATATATAGGACATGGGAGTATGTTTCATATATATTCTTTTGGGTATTTTGATGTATTGGATCATGTTTAAGTTTTCATGTTTTGAATATAACATACCCCCATACGAGCCAAATATATGACATCTATTATGTGTCATAGTTGATCCATTCTCATTATGATCAATCTCACATATTCAATTTTAATGGAACCTATATTGATGACTATCTCACCTTAAAGGAGAAACCTGTTGACATATATTACCACCAGGAGAATATTTTTTGTGTTAATATAAATCCATTAGTTAGTATATTTTGGAACAATGGTAGTATAATGGTGATCCCCTAGAAAAATGAGTCATAGATTCACAATAAATATATTTCTATTCTTAATGTTTATCTATTCCATTATTTTGAATCTCATTTTGTGTTTGTTGATAATTATTTTGTGTATGGTATGGTTTTCTCTTCATCAAGTATTTCTGTATTCCATTTCTCTTATTTTAGTGGTATCTCATAGATTATGGTGTTTAAGAGATGGTAGTTGGAGTAGTGTAGTATTTTTGTTCTAATGAGAGAGGTTGTTTAACTATGATTATGGAATGATTTTTTAGCGGTATATCATGGGGTGGTTATTCAGAAGATCCATTTTTTCCTTATATCTAGGGTTGGTTTTGAAATTCATAAAGAAGAGAATTTTCTGATTGGTCCCTATTGTGAGGTCTCATATCCTTTAATCCCATTCCTTTTTGATTTTTTGATGATTATGGTGCATATATGAGCCTAAGTATTTATTATTTGAGATTGGTATTGGGAATGTTGTTGCATGGGGATTTTACAATGTGTGACATAGTTTATGATGACAGTGGATAGTTGGTAGTGTGAAGTGGTTGTTCGTGGCTTTTTTGAGATATGTTTGTGGGGGTATATTCATGATATGTATGGTATATTCCACATATTAATGAATGCGGTTATTGTTTTGGAAAAATTTCAATCGAAAAATCCTAACATGAACATTATGTTCAAGTTTAGCTATATTCTTTAAAGTATGCCCAATCAGTTTACTTGTTAACCTATTTTCAATTCCCCAATACATGAGGATGCTGGTTGTGTCACACATTCAAGTCATGGGATAAGATAGAAAAAAATATTTCATAATTTAAAATTCAGTATAGTTTTCAACCTAGTTTTTCACTAGGGAGGAGTTCAAAATAATCATGTTTCCACTGGAAAATAGAGAATGAAATGAATGTTTATTTACAAATTTTTTTACTGCGAAAATAAGGATAGTAATAAAATTTAATTTTGAAACCAAATTTACTAGGATGTTGATGGGATTATGGTAGGAGCATAGTTTTCAATGACATTATTTTCATAAAAATTATTCCCCCTATCTTCCTAATGAATGATAAAAAATGACACCTTAATCAACTATTCAATAACCAATGGATGATGGAAGCAATAGAAACATCTCTGTTGTCTCTAAAAATTCATAAACCATACCCAAAACCTTAGGAATGTCCCGATCAAGATTTTTTTCTCCTTATACATCTAGAAACAATTCACTTATTCCACACACGTTCCAAAGATCACTAGACACCCTCCACCTAAAACAATCTGCTCGATCGAGACAAACTGGACTACGTAAATGGAGTTTAAAGACATTTAAACAAAGATATAAACAATTTATTAAAAACAAAAACCAAAAATAAAAGCTCATTAAGGTAATTGAGAACCAATGGAAAGGGATATCATTCAACAGAAAAATATAGAGATTTAAATTAATGTGAATGACTATAACATTACAATAGAAATACTCACCCTTCCATGATCAATAAAGAGAAACACCCCTACATGTAAATGGTAATAGAGTTTAAAGGAAAGAAATATATAATTATGAAAATAAGAAAAGATAAAATCATTATTACACAGTACTTCATACTTTTAATTCTCCAATACATTGTCAACTATTCCTTCTATAATGTAACATCACAAGTAATTATATAATAAGAATTTTTCATATTAATTAATATTTATTAATTATATTGTAACATTACCTTAATTTTGATTATATTTACAATATAATACTCGAAACACAATAATTTTTTTCTCGAAAATATTATTATTTTATATGGTAGTTAAAGCCTATCCATTTTATTGGATGGAAAGAAAAAAAGTAACTATATTATGTTTAAACATTATTATTAAATATTTTTACTTTCTTCTAATAAATTTAAGTGGTCTAAAATAAGATTAAATCCAATTTTAAGCATAAAAATCTCTAATATTTTTAAACGGTAGTTTCCCCATCTACTAATAGAGAACCCCTTTCAATTATA
Source organism: Viscum album (assembly GCA_963277665.1). NCBI lineage: Eukaryota > Viridiplantae > Streptophyta > Magnoliopsida > Santalales > Viscaceae > Viscum > Viscum album. The sequence continues at coordinate 1,723,820,750 of OY728119.1, read as the reverse complement.
AATATCGATAGTTTTATAAATTATATATGATTAATTAAACTTATTATTTGTAAGAGGGACATAATAATTTACATTGGAGGAATTTTTGGGAATTTTTTCAGATAATATTCATTTTTTAATAAATAGTTAAAAATAGTGAAATTTTAATTCAAAACTGTTTTTTCATCTGATTTTTTTATATTGTTATTATTTTTAATTTATTTTTAATGTAAAATTAAATTATTTTTTATCATTTAATACAATTTACTTAATTTTAATCAATTTAAAATAGAAATTGGATATAAAAACTCTGTGAACTTTTGAAGATTTTTACATTAGAAGGATGGTTCCTCAATTCGTCAATGGGATTAACTTTTAAGTTAATTTTTGCCAACTGAATGAATTTAATCTTCAAAAATATACTTACATCGGTTTAATAAGTATGAAAAATGTGATCTAATGATATCAATATAATTTTTGGTGAATAATTCCTTTAGTACTTTATTTATCATTGTTAAAGGTAATTCTTGTAATTATAAGGAAAACCCTTATTTTAATAATATAAAACTAACCTAAAACTTACCCTAATATTATTATATGAGTAATTTTCGACCAATAAAATACTAGGGCCAAAATTGTGTCTTTAAGAATCAACATGGATATGACTATGACATTAATGACATTTTATTTAAATAAAAAACAAAGACCTCATAGACATATCTATTATAACTAAACTAATAATAATATAGGTATATATAAGTGATATTTTTTACTATAAATTTTCCGATCAAAATATAAAAATATTTCCTACATCATAATAATTTATTTAAAATTTTTAGACATTAAATTATTAAATTTAATTGTGACATAATAATGATGATGTAATAGATTTATTAAAGAAAGAATCAAATAAATTATATTAGTAATATTAAACAAAATCAAAATACTTTATGCCATAAAATAATTTTTCATATTAACTAAACATGTTGTTAAATATCTAAACTAGTTTTTTCTCAAAAATCAGGTTTTTATGATTTTTTAAAAAATTCATGTATTGAATATTGTCAAAATTGATCTAATTAATATTTAAAAATATAAAATATTAATTTAAATTAATTAATTTTATTAAAAATTCATGCATTAGAAAAATATTTTTTATATATCACCAAATGTCATTAATGAGTCATTAATTGGTCATTTGACATGTTATGGTAATTATTTTAACTCTTAAAGAGTAAATCACATAATAAAACGGTAAGAGTAAAAATGGTTAAAACAAAGAGATAAGCATAAAATATATACAAAAAATGTGTAATTTTTATTATATGAATTTATTTCAACACATACTCATCCTATCTTCCAACTAAATCAACTTTTATAAATTTATAATTTAAAAAAATTAATTAATATAAATCATTTGATAATTCCATGACTACCCATCCCATCTTCCATAAAAGAGATTATTATTCTCTATTTATTACACTTAAAAAACTTTTTCTCAGCCATGATCTACCAAAAAAACTTTATATAATCCCTCCCCATATAATTTAATCATTTTTATAGTCATAACACACCCCCTTATTTGTGTTAAGGTTTTAAAAAGTTTGATCTTCTAAAGGAAAGGTAATGATTTTATTTAAGTGTTTCTATTTTATTTATTCTTCCACTACCTTCAAAAGTCCTTCAACGTGGCTGAAATAATACCTCAAGTATAGTCAAAATACTTATATATTTTTATTTTAATATCATCTCCTAAATAAACCTCCACTTCCATTAATTCTGAAAAGAATTAATTGTTCGTGTGTATGTGTGAACTTTCACATCCACGAACCGATATAGTTAATTGTCATTAACTGTCTATCAAGACTAGTTATAATTATTTATTTAATTTAAATATGAGATATTCATAACATATTTATCATTATAGGATAATAATATATCAATTATATTATTACATTCCACTCATATAAAAATGATAACCTTCTAAATGCGTTTGTGTGAACTATCACCTCCACGAAGTGATGGGTTTAGTTTTTAATCACCACATCCACTGTATGATATATATAAGTATATTTAATTATTCAATATGATATTAATTATGTTATTATCATTCTAGATAAATAATATAAGACATGTCATCTTTCCATAATGATCATTGAAATATGGAAAATGTTACTTTTTTGTACGCATGGCTTACCGTAACTATGATTGTAACATCGTTAAATTTTTGTTATATATATTTAATGATTGAATTTATAAGTATAATTGATATCAAAAAATTATTAAGAAGAAAATACTATAATTCTATGTATGATTGACTAATGACTGCATGGCCTATTGTCATTGAACCAAGATCATTACCGACATAAGTACCGAATATCGACAAAGTGTCTAATATAAACTTAAATAAATAAGAAATTTTTATAAATGTTAATAAGATATATAAAAGGAATACTAAACATGAAAAAGTTTCTAATGAATTTAAAAATTGACCTAATTTTATTATTTAGGATTAGTAATATTGTATATGGTGAATCTGACTCCAGGTAAGGGACTTCATCTCAATCTCCTTTCATTGATACATCTGCTGATTATATATATCATTATTATTTTATAAAGTGTATATACCTTACATTTGAAATTAAATAACCATAATATATCTACAATCATGTTATTTAATATTTTTTAAATTTTATACTTTAATGTGGATTCGAATTTAAATGTTCAAATTGGTAAGGGACTCTTTAAATAATACATCATTTTAAACGTTTTAAATATTTATTCTTATAAATATTTGTCATTAATTTCTATGTTTTCAAAAACAATTAAGGATTTATTAATATATACATGATTTTTTTATTGATAACTCTTTTGAATGATTTCGAAGTGGTATGAGACACATTGATTAAAAATCATCTTTATAAATATTTTAATTGTGTTTTACAAATGGATCGTTTATTTCAGTAACATGGATTTTTTTAACATATACACCATGAATATATTTTACTGATTTTATGTCTCATTAATATTTGGTTTAATGTTTTATTATTTTACAATATTTTTTTACAATAGGTTTTTATCATTTATTAGTGTTCCGATTTATAAATATGAAATGTGTTTTCAAAGTGAAAATGTTATTTTTCCCTTGTTATTGTTTTATGTGTTGTAATTATGTTGTTGTTTTTGGTAATTTCGTATTTATATGGGTGGTTCCATGATTAATCGAGTGAGGGATATTCCATGATACCTCTCCAATGAATTGGGTAATGAGAAAGAGATTAATGATAAGTTTTATCTTCAGAAATTTAAGGGATTTTTTTTAATGAAGGCTGAGGTGGAAAGGCCCCTATTATTAAAATAAAAATCCATACAAGATGTAAATACAGAGGAGTAAAAATAGCAATGTAGGTCCATAAAAAAGTCATCAGTGCACTCTCAAGAGAGTGTTCATACTATGAATAGATATTTGAGAACCCCTTACACTTGGTTGTCCCTCCCTCCGCCCAGCCTCGGACTACATCCCGGGACCTTCACCATCATCCGATATCTCAAAACTTACATTTGTGTTCACACACTTAACTCCATCCCGATCTTCGGTTGGTTTCTTGTCTTCATCACTACTAGAAGATTCTTGTAACTCAAATTAATTTTAGGTAATCACCTATTTTATAACTTTAGGAATTTGAGATTGATGGGTGCCATAACTTGGTGAAGTCTGGGATGATATTGGAACTTGGTCATTTTTTTACCTCCAAACTGGGAAGGTCCTCATGAACTTCAGAGGAGTCTTGGACAGATTCCTTCAAGGGACCTGTCTATTTATGTTGCCCAGTTGGACTGGGTTAATGGTACCTGCTATGGGTGTTTATAGAATCCTGAGAAATAGTCTTTTTAAGAGATAAAAAGTCTGGAACAGAAACTGTATCTCGACCTTCTTTAGCATACAATGGTGAAGAATCAATAGCACTAGACTTTTCTGGAAAACCATGAAATAAAGTGGACTTAAATTATGCTCTAGGAGTACCTTTTAGAGGGGAGACTACCATATTAGTGGCATGAGGAACAATATAAGCAATGGTTGTTTCTCTGTCTACTGTAAACAAAAAAAATAGTCTTTTCCATTTGTGGAAAGAGATTGACTGGATGGTTGTACATTTTTATTGTATTTTCCAATTTATAGTTACAAACATCAGTCACCTATTTCCTTTCATTATATTTTATTTGATATAGGAAGACCCATTTTTTTCTTGCCTCTTCTTCTTTTGGCATTAAACAAAATCCATTCTTGTCTTAGGCAAGAATCTGCATCTTCTTGAGGAGCATTTTCCAAAGCATCAAGTCTGTCAATTTATTCATTATCTTCATCATCTTTGAGACCTCTAGTCAATATTTCTTTGAATGGGGATCCATTAATACCATCCATACCATAATTCTCATCAATGGATAAATGTATATCATCAGCAAGATCTGCCCAGGATAAGATAACTCTCTTGATTTTTTGTGAAGAACTGCTAGTCTTGATAGGTTCTTCAGAAAATCCCTTTATTGGGTCCTTCATCTAGATACCTTTGAGACTTTTTAGCCGATACAATAGTCTCTCTATCAGTGTCCTTTAGTAGATCAGGACCAATAACAGTAGTCATCTTATTCTTCATAGTGTTTTGGGCCATACCTTCTTTAGGTGGCTTCCTATAGTGTTGTAGGTCATCCCCTTTAATTTGATAGTTTTCACAAATAACATTTCTTCTACATGAAGATTCTTCATGCCCAATAATTTAAAAATAAACACAGAAAGGAGGAATTCTATTTTATTCATTCCGAAGAAAAATATTATCCTCTTAAGTAGATGAAATCACCTTATCTATTAAAGTATTACTAAGGTCAACCTCTACTAGAAAAATAACCATATCATACTGATTCTGTAACATTATCCATTCTAATTGGAATCCCAATAGCAGATGAAATATCGAACAAAATCTCAAAATGCCACAATACCCAGTGGAGACGTGTATTTTTATCCTTACATGAGCACAAGTATCCATAAAATCAAGAAAATTGAAGTTCAATTTCCATCCCTGATGTCTAAGTATACCTAGCCTGAGATTGATGTAGTCGACACTCCAAGTGCTACGTTTTAGCACCACCGAAGCAAACAAGATATGAAAGAATCTGCGACTGAGGGACACACATTTGAATTCATTGAATCCCCAAATATCAGCGAACCAAAAGATGAGATCTAAAGTCTTCTTGTGTTTCATACCTTTCATTAAGGAGATGTGAGCGATAAATGAATGTTTGCACAGATCAATCCAAGCCGTTATTGCATCCTCCGATGATGAAGCATGTGATGTTAACCCTTTTCGAATGATTCGATGGGGCGCATGATTTGGAAGAGGAATGAATGATCCCCTCCTGAAACCCTTGAAAGAGGAAAGGTTATTCACAGATTCATGATCCTTCTACTTTTCGTATGGATCCGGAAAATTTTGATTTGCAAGTCAAAACACATCAAACAAGTGAAGATTGATGATGCATGGGTGAGATAGGGTAGGTGAAGCTACGGGGTGTGGTGATGATGGTTTCCTCTCCCTCTCTTCTATAATCATAGATCCTTCAATGAATTGAGGAATCATCATACATTTAAGGGATATACTGGGATAGTTAGCCCAAATATAATTATGATGGTCACTCCCTATGTAGTTATGAAATATACAATGTAAATATGATATGGATGACAAAATTTCACTTTATGACTGATGATTTATAAGAAGTTTTTCTTGAATCATATGATTTCAGGAGTTTAGTTAAATAACTTATGTTTTATGGGTGTAAATTATGATTTTGTTAAAATGTTTTCATGAGTTTAAAATATTCAAGGACTAACAGATTAATTCCTTATTTTATATACCTTACTCATATTTTGTTATCATCATATGTTTTAAAATTCCTTTCACAATGTTTATGTATGGTTAAGAAAAAGGATGAATTCATTTTAGAAGTTATAATGATTTTTCATGAAAAATAATACATTTTTTATTTTAAATAATTATATTTTTTTAAAAAAAATTGTTGTGAGTAGAATTTCCGAATTTGTAATAATTTTATTGTTATTTACTAGTTATGGCCTAATTATCTAGTAATATAAATATTGAGAGATACTCAATGTGAATTCTTGAATTAACATAAGATTATTGAATGTTTAAGGCTGGTTCCTTATAGTTGGTAGGAAGGAAAAGGTATATATAACATTAAATATTAGGATGTTATCCAGGTATACGATAATGATACCATATAACAAATGAAGTTTTTATTGTATATAAATTTTTTAGGATTATGGTAATGTAGGTGCATTGGATAAAAACCTAAATCAATTGAGATATAAGAAGTATTATGGAATAATGTATTATAAAACATTTATGTTATTATTACCATAGAGAAGATTATTCTTTTAAAAATTTATTCTATGTATTAGTGATGTTATTTTAAATAGAATAAGGATCATTTTTCCAGATAGAAGGATATAGATCATGAAAAACCTTCTTAACTCTCCCAAATTATTGATCATCACTGTTTTAACAAAATCTTATTCGAATGATTTTGATTGCTTCTTGAGTTTTCAAATCACCTATAAGAAATTGTTTGAGTTATTAAATGACTACTCATTTCTAAAACAATTTTATGGGTCATGGTATCTTTTTTATATAATTTCAAAATCTCAACTCTTACATCTCTTTAAAAAGGTGAAATAAAAAAGTTGGTCTGAATTTTTAATTGTTGAAAGTAGGACAAAATGTGGAAAGAGAACAGGAAAATCAAGAATATCATGAAATCTGGATTGGTATGAATTATCTTCTTATCCATAAAGTATGAAACATAATATAAATGATATTTAAGAATAATGAGGATATAATCCATATCTTTTATATTTATAAATGTATTATTATGATAAAAGGTGAAAATGTATATTTAATAGATTATGATGATTGTTAAAATATTTTGATGTCTATGTATAAAGGATTTTAGAGTTATGGTATACTTAAGGAAATGTAAATCATCAAAAGTTTTAATACTCTATTCATGATGGGGTTACTATTGAATAATTTTTCAGATTTATAATATGTAACCGTGAATATTTTATGTGAAAATGTAATTTAAGGAAGAATTATCTTTCTTTGTCATAATTTTAATGTAATGGATAACCTTTATGGTTTTTTTGATATTATTTTGAGTTAATTAAGGGTTATCAATTTTTGGGATTAAAAAAATTGTATGATATAACCATTGAGGTTAACACATGTAAAGGTTATTTTTTGTGGACAATATCATATTTTGAGAATTATATAATAATTATATAGTTTTAGAAAAAGGGAAACCAACATTATTGGTGATAACCCACGTGTACGGCAAGACAGTTGTAGTTGATCCCACAACCAAAGGGCGATAAGGTCACATCTCCTCACACTGGCCTACATGATGTCCCATGAAAGTATGACCATTTTTAGTAAAATGGGTTGATGGATTAACAATATGATAATTTTTTGGGATATATGTTTTATCAAATAGATTACCATGGGATTGGAAAATGAATTTATGATTAAGTAACTAATGTTATTTTTGAAGAAATTTTCTATTTTGGGAGTCCTATATGATAACGATAGATAGAATACTATGGTATTTTATTTGAGGAATAAAGAGAGAATTATATTTTGGAATATTAAATGATGGACTTATGGGTATTCGAGTTATTTATGGAAATGGTTAGTGTATCTTAAAGATTATTGCGATAATTTCTTTTTTGTGTGATACATCAAGAGTAATTGAATTAATTTAGATATAAATATTTAAATTTTAGCCTAGAATATTATGTGATTAAATTAGTCTAATTATATGATTACAATCATAGTTGGTATTGGTTAGAGGAATTTTAAAATAGTTATTTATCAAATTGTCTATTTTGAACATCAGGTATTACTATTGAATTTTGGAGATTAAAAGTAGTATTTCATCAAACAATGATAAACCCTTTGTGGGGAATTATCATATATTATACTAACCATTTTTTGGTTTAATGTTTAAATAAAATATAAATAGATTTTTAACCTTTTATAGATTATGTGATTCTCAATAACTTGATTATAGTGCTTCAAGAGCGAAACAATCATATTAAATACTCATTTATTGGAGAAAAATAAGGGTTTTTAGTAGAAATTGATTAAGGGATTAAACTAAACTGGTAAAGTAAGAATATTTCCTTCTAATCATAGTCCAAGTAGTAATAGAATTACTCAAATCGTTGAAAATGATCTAAAAATAAAAAAAAATCTATTTATATTACCTTTTGTGAATTCAATAATTATTTAACCTATCAAAAAAATTTGGTTTTTTGATTACTCACTTTCACTTAAAAAATTATTTTATCACACTATATCAGATCATGATAGCAATTTTTCTTTTCAATGTCAATTTTTTCTTACATGAAACCCTTGTATTTTTTATATCATGTGACCTTTGTACATCACTTTTTATCTTTTAATGTGGAGTTTTTATTTAGTATTTTTGTTGTTGTGAGATTTCAACGATGTAATATTGAAGAGAAACCTTAGTTACCAATTTCAAATTTCAAATTTCAAGGACGAAATTTACAAAAGGAGGGAGATATAGCATCCCAGGTAATTATAGATAAATAATTTATCATATTTATTAATATTTATGAATTAAATTGTAATTCAAACTTGAAGAGAATGTAATGTCTAATAATATACTCGACACGCAATAATGAGTTTCTCTAAATCTTATGTTTCACATAAAATGAGTTATAAAGAAAAATAATAAATTAATAATATTATTATTTTAAAATATATCTAATTAGTAGATGTTTTATTAGAGGAAATGAACAGAACAAACTATATAATGTTTAAACATTTTTTTAAATGTATCTACTTTCATCCAAAAAAAATTATTGGCTTAAAATAAGAATAAATCAAATTTTAAGCATAAAAACTCTAATATTTTTAAAAGGAAGTTTTATCAAATATTGATGGAGAAAAAAAATATATTAATTTTTTTTTGTTTTATAAATTTTATATAAAAATTCCAAATTATAAATTTGAGAAATGACATAATAATTTTCTTAGGTATACTTTTTGGTATTTCTTGGATAACATTTATTTTTAATGAATAATGAATAAATACTGCATTTTAATTAAAAACAACTTTTTTGAATAATTTATTTAAATACAAAATTTATCATTTTAATTGGTTTTAAATTATATTTCAATAATTTTTTATCATTTAATGCAATTTAGTTCATTGGAATAAATTTCAAATTAAAATTGGATATAAATTTTTTTTGAACTTTTGATCGTTTTTACTTTAAAATACAGGATTCCTCTATCGGTCAATGGGATTAATTTTTAAAATATTTTTAGTAATTTTTGTAAATTATATTTATAAAATTTACTTATGTGGTTATAATAAGTATGAAAAAATTTTATCAAATAGGATCCAAATATTTTCTGGTTTATAGTAACATTAGTATTTTATTTTCCACAATTAAAGGCACTTCTAGAAATTAAAGGTTAACATAATATTATAATAATATAAAACTACCCTAACACATGTCATTATATTATTGGATGAGTTACATTTGACCAAGGCAATACTTTGTCTGAAATTATTTCATTTATTATCCACTTGGGTGTGATTACTTCATTAATTACAATTTATTTAAATTATAAAAACAAGGATGTTATAAACATTTCCCTTATTACTAATTTTTTTAATATGGGGATTTATATGTGTTGTATGCATCTATAAATAGTACCTAGAAAAAGAAATGTATTACCTACATCATGATAATTTTATTTTTACTTTTACACAGTAAATAATGAAATTTATTTATAAAACAATGATAATGATGTTATAGAATTATTATTGGAAGAATAACATATATGATATTAATCATACTAAAATAAAAATAAATTGAAATTTTTGATTCCATAATTTAATTTTATGGATGACGTAGACATGTTATTTATAAGTTAAATTTTTTTTTATAAATCAAGTAGATATGATTTCATTAATAAGTTATGAAATTTATTGAGTTAAAATTAAAATAATTCATATTTTAAAATATAAATTATATAACTAAATGAATTTAAAATTATGAAAATCCAATAATTAGAGAAATAGTTGTGTAATGTTTTCAAATTTCTTTAATGACTCTTTTATTGTTTTTTGACATGTTATGGAAATTATTTTAACTCTCAATGTGTAAGTCACCAAATAAAACGATACACGTTAAAAGGGTTAAAACATAATGATAAGGATTAAAAAATATAAAAAACTAATATAATTTTTATTGGATGAATGGATTTCTACCCATCATCATAAAATATTCAATCTAAATCAACTTGTATAAATTTTTAATAGAAAATGAATTTTTATTAATTTAATACATTTATTATTTCTAGTTGTGACCCTCCCCTCCCGAATAAAAAAGGCACTCTTCTTCTCTATTAGTTACACCTAAGAAACCTTTTGGTTTATTTAATAATTACTAAAAACCATTAATTATACCCATAAAAAATTCTTGAAGCCTTATTTTAGTTTTAAAACCTTTCTTATAGGTCTTATGTTGTTAAGAAGGGTGATCATATGAAGGAAAGGTAATGTTTTTATTTAACTATTTCTATTGTATATATTATTCTAATCCCTTAAAATAATCCTTAATTATGTTCAAATAATAAATAAAAAATCCATAATATACTGATATGTTATTATTTTAATATCATCACCTAAATCCATTTCCTCTTCTATTAAAACTGAATGGAATTAATCGTTCATCTATACGTCTGAACTATCACCACAACAAACTTTTATTTTTTTTCCATAACCATCCATAAAAAATTGTTATATTGATGAAATTAATATTAATATGTAATATTCCGGAAATATTTATCCATATAATATAATAATATATCAATTATGTTGTTAATTTCCATTAACATAAAAATGATAATTTCGTTTGTGGGTACGTGTGACAATCACGTCCACGAAGTGATATGATTCATTTTTAATAACCAAGTCACACGTATGATACACGTATAAGTATATTTAAATAATTAATATTATATTAATATTGTTATTATAATTTTGGAAATTTAAAATAACACTTACCTTCTTTTCATAATGATGAAATAAAAATGGAAAATTTTACTCGTCCGTAAGTGTGACTAACCGTCTCCATGATAGTAACATTATTATAATTTTCATATCTACTATTAATGAATGGATTTTAAAGTATAATTGATATATAAATGTATTTATCATTTCATAAAAGGATATTATAGATATGATGGACTTATGAACACATAGAATATATACATCATACCAAGTTTATTTTTGACTCAAGTACTGAATATAAAAAAACATCCAATATGAACACAAATTATTATGTAATTTTTATAACATAAAAATAATTGTTATAAAATGAATACTAAAATTGAAAACATTTATCAGGAAATTATAAAATAATCAATTTTATTATTCAATAATATAAATATTTTACATCACAAGTCGAACTCAAGGTAAGGGACTTCATCTCAATATCATTTTATTGAGATGTTTATTGATGATTTAAACCATTATTATTTTGTAAATTGTATATATATAAATTTTGACATTCCATAACCATATTTTACCTATAATCATGTTATTTAATGTTTTATAAACTATTATACATTAATGTTACATCTAATTAAAATGTTCAATGTGGTAAGGTGACCTCTAAATAAAACATCATTTTAAATGATTTAAAGATATATTTTTCTAAATATTTCTCGTTACTATAAATGATTTCAAAATTGGATTAAGGATTTATTTATATTGACATAAATGTTGTAATATATTAAATCTTTTAAAATATTTTAATGTGGTAGGTGACACTTTCATTAAAAAATCTTCGTTATAAATTTTTTAATTTTGTTTTAAAAAGGCATTTATTATTTCAACAAAATGAAATGTTTTTTTAACATATACATCATGACCGTAGTTTCTATCTTTTATGATATTATAATTTTATGATTGTTAATTTTTAATTTTACCATATTATTTCTCAGTAAGGTGTTATATATTTTTAGTGTTCCCCATTGTAAAAATGAAATAGGATTTCAAAGTGGAAATGTTATTTATCCTTTAGGTTTGTTTTATGTGTTATAATGTTGTTATGCTAATTGGTCATTTCTTATATATACCAGGGGTTCCATGATAAAAATAGGGTGTGTGAAACCCTAAAAAACTATCAAACAACATGGTTAATTATATTCAGTTAAATTATAAAATTTCTCCTTATTGATTTAGGGAATATACTGTGATGGTTATTCCAAAAGTAACTATAAAGGTTACTACCTATGTAGCTATGTATGTTAAAAATTATGTATGATATTTATTTCACAATTTACCTTTATTATTTATGATTTATAATTGATTTTTCATAAATCTTATTATTTCATGAGGTATGTTAAAGAACATTGGTTTTATTGGTGAAAAGTTTTATTTTGTGAAAATGTTTTCATGAATTTAAAATATTTATGGACTAACAGTTTCATTCTTTATTTTATATCACTTAATGAGATTTGTGTGATCATTAAAAGATTAAAAATTATTTTCATAGGGTTTGGGGATTGTTATGAGAAATTAAGAATTCAATTTAAAAGTTATAATGATTTTTCATGAAAAAGAACTCATGTTTTATTTTTTTTTTAAATGAAACAAATGGATTGTGAGTAAAAGTGTATACTTTGTAATATTTCAGAACTTATGTAATAGTTATGGCATAATTCCCTAAAAATTTAAAATTTAAAAGATCCTAAATTTTAATTATTTAATTTACTAAATATTATGTAATGATTAAGGATGGTTCGTTATATTCAACCCATTGGATGGAAGTGCACACACATATTTATAGAGGTGAGGGGTGGAAAATTTTCCCTCTAGATTTTGTCCCCAGAATTTTGTAGTTTATTCAACATGAAAAATGGAAAAGTTTTGGAATAATTTCTTTACAAAAGTTGTTCCCATATATATATGTTTCATTCTCCCACTAAATCTCAGATAATGTTTATAAGATTCCAAAAATTTATTCAATTATTTCTAATGAATATTGTTTCTGCCCAAGGAGACTCTTCAACTCCTTCCTCTTTGGCACATTTAATGGAATACCTAATGATTAAAATTCCCCATGAAATTTAATATTAAAATTATTATCATAAAAATATTTTTAATACATTAATAATAATCTCATTTGGATATATCTAGGCCTAGATATGCCTCTATTAAAATGGTAGGGTCCATTTTGTTGGACAAAACAATTTCTATACTTGATTTATTTTTATGGACTATTGTGTTTTTAATTAGATCCAAGTATAAAATAAAAAGTTGGATTTGACTAAAAAAGGAATCACATAATGTGGATCAAAATTGTAGTGGTTAATCCTAAAAATATAAGCTCTACAAAACTTCTAAATTTCATGAATAAATCCATTTTTAAAATTTAACCACAAAATCACCCAAAATACTAAAATAATTAAAATAACCAAAAATTGATTAATATTATATGATAAAAATATTGATAAACACATAAAAATAATGAATATATTAAATCTATCAATTCCTCCACATATAGTACATGGACTCCTCGATAATTACGAATCGCAATTAAAACAACGAAAATTCCAAACACTGAATATTAGATTCAGAAATTACACAAAAAGAAACAAAAGATATTATATATAATCAAAAAATATATTTCAAGTTATACAATCAATTCATAAAATTTATTTTTACTTCATTTCTCCCCTAATGTGAAAAAAAATCTACTTATCATGAATTTTCTCTTATATCACAAATGCATATTTTTATTAAGGCTTTTCTCATTAAAACTCTTTCAAGATTTTCCATTGGCTTGATAAATTTTATCATATCCACACAATGTGATTCAAGGACAATTTTTTATCCTTAATACTTTGGATTTTAGTTATGTGGATTCTTTTTTGTAGGGATTAGATGTCAAAACAAATTGAGGATGATTGAGGAGGGTTTGGCTCTTTTAAAAGAAAAATTTCATGATTCAAATTTTCACTCAACTATGATCTCATTATCACTACACATAGTTGAATATAAGTTATATAATCATGAAACCTCAAGGAATTTGAATAATATTCATCATTTTATTAAGAAAAAAACCAATAATCTCAAAAATAATTTTTCGTGAAAGATCAAGTTAGGCCCAACTTTCTTTCACCATTAGAATCTCTATGAAGGCATAACTTATCTTATAATGAATTATCTATTAAGTAACATCTTGGAGTAGAATTATTTTTTAAACTATAAAAAATATCTCTTAATCATTTTATTTTCCACCAAATGTATCACCAAATTAGGTAGCACAATAAAATAAAGCTTTCTCCTCACATGAAAGTTCAACTAGATCACAAAATTTCTTTTCAATAGAGGATGGCATAGGGAAAATTGACATGTAATAAGGATAACCTTACAGGTTTTTAATGTATTATAAGATATAAAATTATTAAATGTACAAGTATTCCTTAATAAAACTTATCATCTAGAAATTTTGGCTTTAAAAAAAATGAAATTACTCAATCATTTAAAACCAAATTCCTAAAACGTTAATGCTTTGAAAGGAATAAATCACATTTTATTTAAAATAAAAATTTTATGGTTCCTCAAAAATTAATGTGAATGTAAATAATATAAAAAATGGTTCTAAATCAACTCATGAATGTGATTTAAATGATAAATATATTGTTATGTTCCATTGGACTCAAAAATCTGTTGACTTTTCAGGAAATTCCAAATTATTTTAACATGAAACAAAGTCATTTTCAACATTCATTTACGATGGGTTTCATTGAATAAATTGTTCCACTAATTAAAATGTATTTTATAAATTATAATTATAACCAGTTTAGCTCACAAGTTTTAAAAACAGACAAAAATTGGAAATGAAATGCATAAAATTTTAAAAAACATCAAAAAATTGAAATGAAGAAAAACTAAAAACTAAAAGACCTATATTTCTACGGTTCCCTCCAAAAAACATAAATTATTTAGATTCCTTAATTAATTACAATTTATTTAACCTTTAATAATATCATAAATGGATAAATAATAAAGAAAAATGTTTAAAGGATATATATGACCATATGAATTTTATTGATTATTAAGTCAGAGGAGTGTGATATCTTCTACGAGATCTGATGGAATGGTCCTAGGGAATTTATTTAGCCAGTGTTAATAAATAATGAAGGAATAAAGCACACCATCAACCAAAATATGCACAAAACTAAAAGTATATACATGTGTTACAATAAATTTATCTTCCCATATGGAATTTTGTTTTCCTAGAATCATCATGGGTCTTGAGTAAAATAACAGCACTTTGTCTCTAGGGTAAAAGTCTTTCAGTTGGATCATATTATCATGACACACTATTTTTATATCTTTTTAAATACTGTAATTTTCAAAATATAACTATCTAATTTCCTCCATCTTCTATAGACACAATCTTTTCTCTCACTTTCAAAATCCAAATTTATCTTCTATATAGCCCAATATGCCTTTTAATCCCATCAAAAAGGAAGATGATATATTTTACAAATAATTAACTTATATAGACTCATTCCAATTGGAATTTTATAGGAATTAATTTAATTCCATAACATATCTTCTAAAATTTGGCTTCAATCCTTCTTATTTGGTTTAATACTATACTTAAAAATTCATTTTATTTCTCTGTTGGACACTTCAACATGACCATTAGTTTGTGGATGATACTGATTAGATATTTTTTTGACGCATCCTATGATTATTATAGAAATCCTCCATTATCAAATTAAAAATGTAAGTCACTTGATCACCAGTATTGTATTTAATAACTCTGAACCTACACAATACCTCATCACGGACAAAATCACCACAAACTTTAGCATCATCAGTCCTGCTGGATTTTGCTTCCACCCATATTGAAATATAATCAAGCACAAGAAACATATATGAATTTTTAAATGAAATTGGAAAATTTCATATAATTTTTATCCCTAAAACATACAAATATCAGAAATATTTATTATTTGTTAGTGAATTTCATTTCACACTGAAATATTTCCAAGAAAATGGATTTTCACACCTTTTTCCAAATCCATGAGAATCATTAAAAATGGTGGGTTAAAATGTATAGAATCTAAAACCTTAATTATTGTCGTTGAAATCCAATTGCATCCTCTACAAGATATTGTGTGTTAAAACACAGAGATAGAATCAATCACACATTTAGGGAAATGTCTTTTTGTCTATTGGTCGCTGTAAATATTCCAAATAAATAGATCATCCCAAATGTAATATCTGCTTCAACATTAAATTATTGAATTTCGTGGGAATTGAAATTAAATGGTACCTAAGATATTAACAGAAAGTTTACCATGTTATCATACCAAGGACGTTATCCTTAAATCATGTACAACCACTAACATAGAAGGTGACCATTCAGTCGTTTTTTATATAGAATTTCAGTATTAACATTGTTGTAAAAACTATATAAGTGGTATCACACATCCTTATCAACTCCCTTATTGTCCTATATGTTTATATTGAATTCTTTTAGTAGTGAAAACCACCTCACAATCCTAAATTGGGATTTATATTTCTTCATCAAGTACTTGAGATCTGCACGATTAGAAAAAACAATACCTTTTGTTCCATGAAGATATTATGTAAATATTAATAAAGAAAAGTTCCTTCTAAAAAATATTTTTATGTGGTTTTTTAATTGAATTGATCCATATATATGATTATTGGGTAATTGAAAAAAGATTCTCTAATTCCCTTAATTTTATGACAAAAGACTACTCCCACTGCTTGGAAGGAAGAATCACCAAGTAGCTCCAATGGTTCTTCCCAATTTGGTCACTCTATAATTTTTGGTGTAATAAGTATTTTATGTATCTCATTAAAGGATTACCTACATGAACCATTGAAATCAAAATCAACATTATTAAAAATAAATCTAGATATATTGAGAAAAAAGTTTATGAATTCCTTGATAATACTCATGTAAAATATCTTCTTGATCATTGGGATCAACATGATCTTGATAATAACATGAAAATCCATGAAAAATGTAAGAATGTGTTCTCCATGATAATATCTCTAATATCTGGTCAATTATGTCAATGGGGAAATTATCATTCTGTGTGAACTTGTTGAGATTCTTAAAATCGATGAATACTCTCCAGTTATTCTCAATTTTCAGAAGGATTAATTAATTCTTTTCATTTATCACAATGGTCAGGCCACTATTTTTTGAACAACATTAATGGGGAACCCCATTATGAATGAAATGGGATATATTACATCAGTTTCCAAGATCTTTATTGTATCCTTCTTCATAATCTCCATCAATGGGGGATTCATCTTCTTTTGGGGTTGTCTATTAAGTTGGTATTCTTCCTAAAGAAGAATTCTATGTGAGAATATTTTTGGGGTTATTCGTGAGATATCACTTAGTCTCCACTATATTTACTAGAAATAATCAATCAAAATATCAATACAATACTTTTCATGGGTATCATATAGATTATCAGAAATTATCATGGTTAATTTCTCTCCTTCCCTAAGTTTCCCATATTTCCAATTAGTGGGGGATAGATTTTAATTTCAGGTCAAAGGGATATTCAATGAATAAAATTAAACATAGGTTCCCCACTTATAATGGTTGGACCTATTATACCAAAGAAACAATATCATATTCCTCTTCATATAAAAAATAATCAAAAAAATTTTATTTTACCTATTCATCTAATAAGAAATTAGAATCTGTATCATTTTGGTAATGCACATGTTCATTAATGTTTTGAAGAGGAAAATGATGTCCAAAGGCTAAAAATTCAAGTCACATATCTTATTTCACCAATGGACCTTTACTGACTTCAGGGGAGAGTGCAATGAATGAGTGATCATTCAATAGGTGACTTAAGGATTCAAAAATATTGAATTCCATAGTGCTATATCAAAATTCCATGGTGATTGTCCATTTAGGGACATTAATGATGGTTTTGGAAGTCATTAAGAATGTTCTTCCCAAAATTAAGGGTGAGAGTGATGGGCTCCTATCTTATTCGATTATCATCAAATAGAATCCAATTGGAATTAAGATATCTTTTACTTTAACATAGGAATCATCCAAACCCCCTTCTATGAAAAATGTGGGTCATTTTCCAAGATAGACCACCACTCTTATGTCATTGAGGTCTCTTATAAAGAAAGAAGTTTATATTGAGTGCACCAACACATTAATTTAATCACCAAGATCACACCAACAATTATATAAATTTAAATATCCAATGGTTGAGGGAATGGAAAACATCGCTAGATCTTGAAATTTGGTTGGAAACTATGGTGTGATATGTGCTGATACACTTCTTCTAATGTTAATCATTTCATTCCCTTCATGTTTCCATTTCTTGGTGATGAAAACATAAAATTTTGATCATAAGTTTTAATTTTATTGATTACTTTATGAATATGGATATTAATTTCCACTCTCTGGAAGGCGTCCACAATTCTTTTTTAAGGGATTATTCTTGTGATCTAATTGATTCGATCATTCATGGTTGAAATTGTGGGCGAAATTCATTATTCTCCCTATACATAATTTTCCATGGGGTTTCTTGTATCCTCCTTCTGATCCTATCCTTCTCCACCTATTCGTTTCTTTCTACATCTTTGTATGTTATCGTACAAAATTTAGAATTTCCAAATTCATTATCCCTTAGCTCAGAAGGTCATATTTAATGTTAATGGGACTTAGTGGTGAGATTTATTTTCCAATTTTTGTTCTTATCATGCTGAAATTATCTTATGGGTTTGGTATTTATAAGTAATTTAGTTTCCCCATATTTTTTGTTAGGATGTATATGAAACTTTTTAACTTTTTTGAGAAAGATTTTATGATTTACTTTATTCCATCAATCTATGTTATCTGTAATTTTTTATAATGTGGGGGTTGTGCACTAGTTCAAATCTATTCATAGGGTCATTGGAAAGTCATTGGTTATTGGTAATAAATCTGGTTATAGGAGTTATTTAGATTAAATGGTGGTGGTTTTTGGAATTGTTTCTAGAATTGGGGTTGGTTTTGGAATGTGGGTATAGCTTAATTATTTTGATTTCCAAATAAATAATGAACATGGTCAGGCATTCTATATCATTTATTTTTTTGTAACATCCTCGTATGAAAGGATGATTCTCATGTTTCCATTCCCAGTATTCCATTACATTGGTCATTGAAATAATCACTTAATGAGGATAAACTGCACACCTTATCTTCCTCTTGTTGGTTACATATTGGTTTCATGTCTATATATCCCATTATAATGTTTATCTCATCAATCATAGTTTCCCATAAAGGTGATGGATTAGAAATTAATAACTAAATAATTCATCTTGTATTTGAAACTATTGTAACAAACTATTTCAAGTTCGAGAAAGCCTTCTCTATCAAGCCATTGGTTTATTCAAGTGACTTGTCAACTAATGTGAATCCAATTGATACATATATAATGTTTCATTCAATGTCTGATAATCCTTGGTAAAATAAGATATAAATTTTATTCCCCTAAATTTCATCATGTTTTCAGTTGACACATAGGTTTTTAATCCTTTCCTTGAACACATAAAGGGTTTCTCTAGATAAATTTCTAATGGCATAGATTTCCATCTTGGCAGTCATTCTTCTTGTGGCGGGGATAAATATATTCATGAAGCCTCTCGCTAAGTAATTAGAATCATTAAAATATCATGGTTTTGGGCCATACAACCATTCATTGGTAGCTTTATCCAATGAAAATGGTAATTCCTTCCGCTTTACCTTTTCCTCTGCTACTCCTTGATGATTAAAAGTAGAGCATATATGTTTGAACTCTTTAATATATTTTTCTTGATATTCTCTTTACAAGTCATGAATTTTTGGGAGAAATTGAATCACCTTAGGTTTCATATCAAAATCATTTTGTAACAATGGAATGGAAATTTTATATTTGTTAATTATGTAATTGTGGTCCACATTGGTCTATAAAGGTTGGGTTCAGACATCCATCCATGATAATAGGATCAAAGTGAAAACTTGATGTTTCATTCGAGCATTCAAGAGAAATTTCACAAAATTAAGTTATAAAATTATTGTTTTAATTATATTCGATAAGGTTATTTAAATTTCACGATATAAGGTGAAAGGATTAATTTTTTTGGTTTAATTAATGTAATTTTAATGAGAGTATAACAAATGAAAATAAAATATTATTAGCACCACCTCCCCAGAAATGGAACCATGTTCTGAAATGAGAATATCATGGGGTGAGACTAAAAAAATATTTATTAATTTAAAATGCATCATAGCGGTCGAAAAATGTTTTCACCAGAGATTAGAACACAACAATCACATTTTTCTATTGAAATGAAATAACGAAGTGGAGGTTGATTTAGAAATTTAATGATTGTGAAAATAAAGAAATAAATAAAAATGATTCTTAAACCCAAATTGATGATGATAGTTATGGGGTCATAGTTGGATCAAATTTTTTAATATCATCTTGGTTATAAAAAATTTCCCACCTCTCTACCTATTGAATGATAAATGAAAGACTCCTCAATCGAGTTGTCAATCACCCTGGGATAAAGGAAGTAGTGGAATCCTTTCATGTGTTCCTAAAACATAATAAATCATTCCCAAAAATCTATGGCAAGTACTGATAGATAATTTTTAATACTTATAAATCTATTAACAATTCACATATTCTACACATGTCCCAATGATAAATAAAATGTCACCACCAAACACAATCCCCTCAGTCAAGAAAAACAACACTAGGAAGAGGGGGTTCAATGATCTTTAACTGAATCTATAAAAAATAAATGAATATAAAACAAAAAAGACAATTTAATTAATAGAATGTGGAACCATTGAATATATAAATCATTCAATATAAAATTATTTTGTATAATGTCAATATAGAATAATCCTATATTAAAAAATCTAAACCATCCCTTTCATAATCACTCAAAAGTTTTACCCCTCGAGCAATTAGGTAACAGATATAAAGGTGAAAGAAGACAACTATATGAAACTAAAAAAAAGAAAAGAGAAAAAATATATAGAAGTCAAGAATTCAGTTCTCCACCAAATACCCACCTTCTCTTTCTCCAACCACATTAATGGACGTTCACAATCATAATTATAGGGTTTAGGGGTGGAAAAGTTTGCCTTCCGATTCTATCCACCAAAATATAGATGTTAGTTCACATGATAAATGTACAAATTTTGGGATAGTATCTTCTTAAAAGTTGTTCCCTTATAACTTATTCAGGTTATTGAAAAATTAAAACTTATTTATAAATATTTCAGAAATGTAATGTGTGAATTACAGATGATGACTTTTTTCGATCAGGGAGGCTCCTCAACTCCCTCCAATTTGGAGAATTTATTGGATTGCATAACGACCAAAATTCTCCATGAAATTTAATATGAATATTTGAAACATAGTATTCAATCCAATATATATGGAATCACCTCGTTTGGATGTCACTAGGATGAGATAGACATCCATTACGAAGGTGGGGTCAATTCTATCATCAAGAACAATTTCTCTATTTGATTAATTTTTCTAAGACAATGTGTTTCTAATTGGATGTAGGTAGAAAAGAAAATGTTGAATCAAATGAAAAAATTATGCCTATAAAACAAGAATTAATAAAATTGGATCACAATTTTAATGGTTATTCCCAAAAAATAGAAGCACCATAAAACTGCAAAATTCCTTGAATTAAGAAATTTCACAATTATGCACAAAAATTCAACAAATATAGTAAAATAACTCAAATTATCTAAAATTGATTAATTTTAATGGATTAAATAATTTAAAACACATGAAAAATAATAAAAATATTTACTCTACCATTGTGTGTGATTATTCATCTCTTTTATTATATCTTTGGGTGTTTCCAAGAGTACATTAAATTTTATAATGAAAATGAATAATAAATGTACGGCCCCAAGTGGTTGGTGTTTGAATGGATTGAATGTATTTTTAGTCATCTCGATCAATAGAACAAACTGGATTATGCATGGTGTTCATGAATATCACTTATTTAAAAATTAAATGTTAACATAATAATGATAATTACTTGATATTTAATTAATTAATGCAGAGTGAAATGTCAAAAAGGAATAATTAATTAGATGAAGATCCTTGAGTTATTGTGTTCTTATAGGATATCTACTTTTGAGAAGTAAAATTGGTTGTATGAGAGATTATGTTTATTTTGGATCAAAATACTATGTTAATTACCATTGTGTGTTGTGAGATATATTATATCATGATTGGTATTAGTTTACATATTCCCCCCATGATGATATGGTGAATGATAACCACTAGACTATCAGAGAGTGTATTCCAAAACATATTGGTCAGTGGGGAATGGATGGATGACTACCCACTATGAACCCTCTCTCCTCTTTTGATAGTATTATATTTTGGTGTTCACAATAGTTTTTATTTCCTAAATATTTTTTATTTGGATGTAATTTAATATGTCTATTCTATACAAATGTATCTCTAAATATAGTATCCTATGAATTATTACTGGAATAAATATAGAATCATAACTGTTACTCATGATGACTCTTATTATAATAGGTGTGAAATATATATTAAAAACATATTTAATAATATTTAAAATACACAAAACACAAAGCCTATTAAATTAAACTTATTGGACTTAGACCCGGTTCGATTATCAGTGTAAAAAAATTATAACCAAAAAAATGTCTGATTATATCCAAGTGAACATCATAATCACAAATGATATGATTAATATCAGAGTACTTTTATCACAATTGGAGTTATAAAAATAATGGAAATAGTATATAAAGAATAATATGATCACTTTCTTTCAATTATATAGACATAGGAATAGTAACTTGTAAAAACATGAAATAAAACAGCTAGTGGTATTTAGAATGACTTGCAAGCTATATTAAAAGAACTTCTTCTCTTAACCATAAGTGTATGGTAATCAATGACCTTGAATATAGGTACCCACTGTTTATACTTACAGTAAAGTCTATCTTTCCTTAGCAAGAAATCCCATGATATGGTGATTATATTTTCCATGTCTTCCTATCTTTGGAATCCCTTGTTATGACGATCAATATCTATCTTCCTATCCTCAAAATCCCCTGATATGATGGATCAGATTCACCATCTCACTATCCATGGAATCCCTTAATCATAATAATTATCAGACACTAATTAAAATTGAAAATGTTCTTAAGGATTCAACCTAGACACATATTCCTTATAACTAACAACTCTATAAAAAATACATAGTCTATGAATGAGCAGTTAATGATATAAAATCATCAAGTGACTTGATTTTTTAATGATATAATCTCCAAACTCATCAAATGACTCGCTAATTTTATGAAATATCATAATGGTAATATTTCTATGTTTATTATAGCGTCTTCAGGCAACTAGAATGTGTTATCTCATCTATAACTAAATGTTCGATGTCATTTTGATTCACACCATTATAATGTTAAATATATTATTTATAATAGAAATAGGTTGATGAATTCTGATTATAACATTTTGTGAGTTTGATGTACTTCCATATCTTTTTTCAAAATGATAATCATTATGAAGTTCAATCATATATTTTTTATACCAGTATCAGTTTAATGGTCATCACTATTTTCGATACAGTCGAGAAGAAAAAATTCTAATTCCTGGTCTAATAAAATGCATGTCTGATTAATCAGACTTTTTTTCCAATCTGATGATCAAATAGTATTATCTAATGTTTATATTCATGATATGTTACATCTTATTTTGTGTATGGTAAAAAATAATGTTTTCCAAAAACAAAATAAAATACAATGGAATAAAAATTTAGTATTCAATTTTTATGAAACTGTTTGTGATTTCTAAAAAACCATAAAAAAGTAAGAAGTAAATCTTCTAACTCAATAATCGTTCCCTTTTCTGAAATCACAAACCCCAATACTTAAATGTAAAAATAACATCAAAACCATACAGTAATATATTATTTTAATATCATTGTATTTATAGTTATTCCATAATCCATAATTTCCCATAGGTTTATAAAATTTATAAATTTGATGTTGAATATTATAGATAGTAATAAAAAAATTCCATTTAAAGAACCCTCCCCCTAAAAGATAATATCTCCCTATTATGAAAAAACATTCTCCCTCTAGAATATATTATCCCCCTTTATAAAAATTTTTCTTATTAGATATTGCTCAATTCCCATTAATGCATAATTATCCCCTTTAAGAAAACTATCTCCCCCTTGGTGATTGTCCAAAAAAATGGGTTAGAGTCTGAAGTTTCAAGAAATTTAGAAAAGTTTATACAGAATAATGAATTGAAGTAACTAATCATACGTGAAAAATAAGAAAGAACATATAACCAATATGAATTGTAAAACATTCAAATAAATTGTATTTGGATGAAAATTTTTTCATTCCTAAAACAACTTAAAATTTTAAAAAAATACATCAATAGTTTGAAGAAAAAAATTCTCATTCATTTTTCATCAAATTCTTCCCAAATGAATTTAGCATCTGGAATTTGTGGTCTTCCTTCTCCAACATTAAAATCCTTTCATCTTGAGCTCATTTATGAACATGAAAACATTCAACATCCACAAAGAGTTATTTTTTATATGACCTCAATATGATCACTTCATCATCATAAGATCATATTATACTCATTATGAGATACATATCTCATATGATTTGTTTCAAATAATTTACATCCTCAATAAGTTAATTTTTGAAATATCCAAACTCTTTAACAAAAAACCTATGCACGCCATGTTTTATGAAAAAACGATGAAGGAATCGAAGGAATATAACATAAGTTTCATAAATTCATCAAACTAGTCATCATACATACACATATCAAAATAGATATGGTTGGACAACTTTACCATATGATTTCGATATGTCTTGTGAGTCCATTAATTTTATGAAAAGTATTTAACTCTTGTTCAATCCAAATACCCGATTATATTACAACTTTTATTGAATCTAATCTATGAATGAGACTACCTAGGATTAGATGACTACTGTATTCAGGATTAGTAATGTAAGAAATTATTCTTTATAATCACCTTAACACATGGAAAATATAACCAAAACATTTTTGAGATATCGTTTCCACTGTGTCTGATTGATCATGATCTTCCTTGAGTAGTCTAGTTATGCTATTTCTGACTTCCAATACTTTTATTTATTTTTTATCATTTAATGAAACTACCTTTTTCACCTTCCTTAAAATATTCCTTTTCATATGAAAATTCAAGAATATAAACAACCTTATCAGATTTTTCTTTTCCATTACACCTTTTCATTGAATGTTGATCCTCTATTTCTTTTTCAATTTAGATTTTTTTTAATTTTGGAAAATGATTATTTCTATTGGGTAAAAGAAATGTTTCAATAAATATTGGACTTGGATAGTAAACATGGTGAGGATGATGATTATGAATCTGATGATTCCTCATAAGACATAGTTTCTTCAGTATCATCGCCTTATATTTCTTATTCTTCCCCTTCCTTTTATTCTTTTTATACATAAAATTATTCTTTTACTTATTATTATTATTATTAATTTTCTTCATCTATTTATTTTTATTCTTTTTTTATTCCTTAAACCTCTTCATGATATTATTTATTATGCTTAACCTTGATTTTTCTTTCAGTTTTGAGAACTAAATTTACAAGTAATATAAATTCCAATTGTTTTTCAAGAAAAACTGGAAATGTTTCATCAACAATAACTTTCTTATTTCTTTTATCAATAAAAAAATTAATATTGGTGTCAGTAATAGTGTTTTATTTTAAAACTAATCTTGTTTCTTATATAACATAATATATGTGTAAATTTTGATTTACAGTCTTCTCAAAATCTCTATTAATTCTTATTTAAAAAATTACAATGATTTTCTTCTTATAATATATCTAGTTTCTTATTTATTTCATTTTTTTCTTATAACTATTCAAAAAACTATATATTTAATGTTATTTCCACTATAAGGTCAATTAAAAACTCCAGATCCCCTTTTTTCTCATCTTCATGTTTCATTATCTATTAAAAAAATCCTCATGAATATTAATTTCATTATTTCTATTCACTAGATGATAAGTTTCTAATGATATTTTCATTTTCTTATCCTTCTCGGGTTCACTAATGGATTTTCATAAGAGGTATCCATGTATAATTTTTATACAAAATTCGTAGACTTGGTAACAAAAACTATATCCATCTTAGACATCATATCAACCCTGAAAAAGGAAATTTTTTAACAAACTAAATATGATTTTCTCCCTAGAATATATATATAAATTTAACAACCATTTTTTGTGAAATCCGAGAATATTATAAGATTTGTCTTAATTGAATATGTTTTGATATTATCCTTTATAAAAAATATGATCTTGATCAGGACTATATTATCTATATTTACAAAATAATCAAGCAGAAATACATCTGATACTATCAATGTATCTCAGTCTCCCTTTCACAGAAATAATTACCCTTATATCCAAAGGGAAATGAATCTATTTTTTGGATTCAAGTGGAATATTTTTCTATCTTTTTCATAGTCTAAAATTAGTTAATCATTGGCATTGTTTTTGTTAAAAGTACCAATACTATTTTAAAGATTATGAGAAGGGAAATATACTTCCCCTTTTGATGGAAGTCCTACTTAGTCATTATGTTTCTCGTAAGAAAACGTATACTTTTCCCATAAATAGTGAAAGAAACATTTTCATTACTATCCACCTACATAAACTGAATAGAGGGATAGATCTCATAAACTATACCATGATAATCAAAATAAAAATATTTATCAAGCTTCCCAACAAAAACTGATTACCGTCCTTGAAATGAGATTATTTTTTAGAGTGAAATCATAATTATAGAAGGAATTCCATTCAGTCCTCCTTTACTAGAACATGAACGACATTTCACGTTCTTTTTTTTCTTCTATTGGATTTTAATTCTAAAATCAATGGTCCTATGAAATGAAAACATTCAAAAAAAATGAATAATATAGTAATTTCAGAGAAACCCCCAAGATAGCTGATATAGGACACAGGGTGACCGACTCTTATATAGGAATTGGGGAGAAAATATGAATTCTAAAAGATATCTAGTTGTTTAGATAAAAACCCATTCTAATTTTATGGTCAGGATTGATCTGATGAAATTTGTTAGAAGAATTATTGAAATATTAACTTTTTTAATACTTTTATCAGAATAAGGATGAATCTGATTAGACAACTTTTAATTTTTTTTTTGAAAAATGTTTTTATAAATCACATATTATAAAAAACAACAATAATAAACTAATGTAATAAAACGTTGAAAAAATAGAAGAATTCCATTTTGAGTGGAAAGGTTTATCTATATGATTATCTTATTATTATATGTTTTTATAAATAGATTATGATATTTTTTAAATAAATTTTTATTATGATGCTTTAGTTTCCAAAACTAATCATGATAGTCTTATTACATAACATAAATACAAAAAAATGAATGATTTTTTTAACAAAATATGATTCTTAGAATTTTATAATAAATTCTCATAATTAAAAAATTGAGAATTATGACTTTGAAATTTTTATAAAATGTCAGATTCATGAAAACTCATTACAATTAATTTATTTTAATAAATAATTATTTTAGAAAAACTAAAATATTTTAGAAAAACTAAAAAAAATTAAAATAAATATGTACTCCCCCTATGTAAAGGAGTTTCATAATGTAAGTAGATGACTCAATAAGATGTATATATGAATGATCACTTAACATTGATCATTCCAATATTCTATTTATTATATATAAACCTTTTGAAACTAATGTGTTTTCAAAAAAAATCACCATGTTGATCATGGGTTCTAATAATTTATAAAATTATATCTCTTTTAAGTATGTTATTCCAAATGAAATGGTGTCATTTAACTCTGATCTTATATAATGAGTTATTTTCAATGTTTTTTCATAAAATAATGGTACTTGTATTATCGCAAATAATTTGATTTTTATAAAATTTGATTCCACAGTTAGTGAGTCTGTGTTACATCCACTACACTTGAGTACAAAAAAATCCATCTTCTATATATTTGTCTCCCGTAATGGAGAGTGATACTGACTATTATTTCTTAAAAGACCAAAAAACTAAATAATGTACTCTAATATTAAACGTTTTGTATGTACTTTTCATATCAATTCTATATCAACCAAATTCAACACTCAAAATTCATTTTAATTAAAAAAAATTCCAAAAGAATAGAAAAGTACTAAATCCGTAGTTCCATTAAAATAACCTAAAAATCATTTTACATCTTTAATATGGAATTATTTTTTATTTTTTTGATATCATGAACATATGAATATTGAAAACATTAAATTTGGAGACTTGAAGTTATGTAAAGTAAAATTCCTATATTGCCTCTAAAAGACTTTTGATCAACTGGATCCCCAACATAATCAATATATATGGTAATTGAGATACTAATAGGTTTTCTAATATATTTAGTATTATTGTATTCAAATTTCTTAATAACATCTTCTAAATTTTTTTTAATATATAAACATTTCTTTTTGTTTTTGTAAAGTTTTATAACCAAAGAAATATGATAACTCGTCTGTAATACTCATTTCACACTCAAAATTTATAACATCGTCAAAGGAATCAGTTAATGATTGATGAGTTGACGAAAAAATAATTTCATCAATATAAATTTGTACATTCACAATATTTGTATTAACTTATTTTATATGCATATTTGGATCTGTAAATACCATAAAAAATTATTTTATAACAAAAATACATTTAATCAATCATAACTAGCTCTAATGTTTTTTATGTTCAAAACCTGGTGTTTGTTTAACATAAAAATACTCCTAAACAAATCCATTAAAAAATGAACATGTCACATTCATTTGAAATAGTTTGAAATTAACGAATGTTGTAAACGATTGTAGTACTCAAATAGATTCAGGTATTTCTACTGGAGGATAATATTCTTCCTACTCAATTCCCCCTTGTTAAATATATCCCTTAATAAAAATTATAGATTTATTTCAAATAATTATTCCATTTTCATCAAATTTTTTCTAGAAATTCAATTTTACTCCAATTATAAATGTTTATATAGATCATTCAACAAAATTCCAGACATTGTTCTTTTCAAACTCACTAATTTCATCTTCAATTAATTTAATATAATCCTCATCTAATAAAGCCTTATCAGGATTCATAGGTTCAAATTAGGATAAAAAATCTAGATTAGCAATTTGATTTCTTAAAGGACAACTAGTCTAAACTGGTTTATCAACATCACCAATGATAATTTTTCTATGATTATTTCCAAAGAAACAACTTGTTTCTTGGGTTTTCAAAAGTATTTTCTTCAATAATATCTATAAAATATCATTGAAAAATAATTTTAAAAACTAATTATTGATATTTTTCAATATGATAAGAAATTTCTAAAAATATTGAAAAGTATTTTTAGAAATAACATTCAAGTATAGTGGTTGAGGTTATTTGAAAAAAAAAGATCAGTTTCATCAAACATAACATGATCTATTATCTCATTAATACATGATTTTTTATTAAAAATATATAAGACATAGAAGTATTGGAAAACCCTACCAAATATTCCATTATTGGATTAGGGTGAAAATTTATGTAAATTATATATATTAATTAGGGTGAATTGTTTTCAACCAAATGCATGAATTAAGAAACTTTAGGTTTTCTTCATGGACACAAATCATAAGTAGTTTTATTAAGAAAATTTATAATTAAAAATAAATTTATAGTATAACAGAATGTATTAAAAGCTTTATCTCCAAAATTTTAATCAACTGAGTATTTACACAGCATGTTTTTAGTTATTTTTTGAAGAATATTATTTCTTATTTAAACTACACATTTTTTCTGAGGGGGTTCTAGGTACTAAAAATTAATGTTCACTAAAATTCTTAATACAAGAAGTTTCAAAAGATTAATAAAAAAATTCTATTCCATGATCACTATGAATAGTTGTCAATGAGATCCTTTTATCATTTTTGACATTTACTATAAATGTTTTATAATAATGAAATCCTTCAGATTTTATTGATAGAATATAAACCAATGTATATCTTGTGTACTAATCAACTAAGACATATACATATTATTTTCCACCAAAAAATTAAGTGTTTGTAGGTACAAATATTTCCATGCATGCAAACCATAAAGAATTAAAAGTTGACACTTAACTAATAGATTTAAAAGTGGACTTATTTTTCATACCTTATTGATAGGGGTCATAGACTATTGAATTATCAAACCTACGTTCAGGTAACTACAAAACAAGTATTTTATTAGTCAATTTTTATTTGTTTATAAGGATATAGTGTACCAACTATCTATGTCATAAACACGATTCATCTTTGTCCTCCCAGCTTTGTTAAATACCTGGAGATGAGGGTGAATCCATGAATGATATTTTAAAACAACTGACCCTTTAGATATTTTTCATTTAAAAAACATTCTTGACACTATTTCTCATAGAAATGTTTGAATATAAATGAAAGAATGAATATCCAAAAAAATTCTAGGTTCATCGTCACTAGGCCATGTCCAAATAGAATACAACGACAATGTGTTTATTAACCAAATACACTCAGGATCACTACAAAATTAAGGTTCAAGCTAGACCACTTCAATATCTTTGATTGCTGCCTTTACAATTTTTATAATGGAATCATCATCCCTCCATGTTTACAACCAATCAAATTTTGAAACATAATTACTCTATTAAGTATATTGTGTTCACTTCTCCTTTAGAAAAATCTCATGATTTTTTGAATTGCCTCAAAAAATTTTCAAACATATATGAGTGCTCTATGAAGTCTCATTTTCACTGAGTATATAGTATCCAATTTTCTGCATACTATTTGTTTGTGGAAATTCATTTTTAGCTATTTTAACCCCTTTGTGAACTTGTTTTCTCTCCCTTGAACTATCTTACATCCTTCATGAACTACTTGGAATTTACTATGAACTGTGTTGCATCACGTGGAATGAGTGCTTCATGGTAACATTTTCCTTCATGGCACATTCCTATTGCAGAGTTCGATGATACCATGAGGACTGCCTCTTCTATATGGTCTCATATCCTTTGAGATCTACTAAGCCTTCAAAACCACTTTCATGAACTGTACCTATGAACATCTCCTTCATGGGATTGATTTCCCAAGAAAACCAATCCTCCATCACAAAATCAACCCTCTTGAACTACATCATACATAAACAAAGTCTTCTAGTGATGAAATTTTCTAATGAAATTGTCTCTCTTAGTGATGTGATAAGTTTCCATTAAATAAGAATATAAATCACACAAATCCTCCAAATCACAAATACTCCAAACTCTATTTTAGTATATACTTCAAAGTGAACTTGTTATGTATGTTTCAAAGCACATATAATCCTTGGTGGTTGAAGATTTCATCAAAAAATAAAAAACCATTTCTGGATCATTCAATCACCCCCTAAATCCACTAACTAAGAGCCTTCCATGAATGTTGAGACCCTATGAACTGATTTTCCTACGCGGTTCACCTAGAACACTACATGGTGTTCATGCCACCATTGTACATTTCATAATGCAGATGTTCTATTATGTGGTCTATAAACACTATGATTCACTTTCTCTAAAATATGGCATCAAAATATTTTGAAGAAATACTTATATTTACATAAAACAAACTCTCAATTTTAAAGCCCAATAAATTATAAAACACTAGGAAACATTGCAATATTCTATAATATCTTTTCTATATTACCTCTAGGTTATTCATTCCTCAATCTTGAATACCTTTAAACATGAATTTTCAATAACCTCTCTTTAAATCCATAATTGACATTGGAAACCTTCTTTGTTAACAAACAAAATAAACCCAAAAACACTAAAATGTTACATTGTGGTATTTCCTCCCAAAAATATCCCCCTTTGGGTTTGATGGAATCTCTTCACATTTTGATACCTCATTAATGATTCTTCCTACTTTTTCAAAATTGGATTATTGCAATTTTGATTGAAATAATATATTTAATCAACACAGCCTACATGATCCTTAATCAGTGTTAAAAACAAGTGTAGCATGCTATGTAAATCAATGAATCACTTCATTCAAAACCCAAAATCACTCTACATATTTCATCGCGAACTCTATATACTGTGATATATTTCCATGGATCAATTTTTTTAGCATCTTCATATTTAAAAATCCCCCTTTATCACTACTCCCCTATCATCATCTCCCCCATGTTGATTAAAACATTTTATCCCATTTTATAACAAAAAATTCTCACATTTTTTAAATGAACAAAAAAGGTCACTCCATTGTGGTCTGCCAAAGGGTAAAGAACAAAATATTGTATATTAGTAAAAAACACATCATAACTCAGGGATAGGGGGTCCCACATCTACACATTTTCATGTGAGGATAGTGAAAAGGACTCCAAGATCCAGTCGATGAAATTCAAATATCTCTTTGGTTATGTCCTTTGTACGAAATTATACAACCTCTAGTTATGTAGACACATATTACAACTTCACAAGCCCTCTCTCCACCTTCTCCTAGAAAAAATGACACTTGATTTCAATGTATTTTATCCTTGAGTGATGTAATGTCTTTTTTATATGATTTTTAACACATGAATTATAACAATTTATTATGAATATAGAATTCAATTAAACTCATATATCATCAAGCTACAACATCATCCATAATAATTTTATGCATGCTTTATTATCCACAACATACTTAGATTATGTGGTTATCAATGAAATTAAATTTGTTTTCTTTCTTATCCAATAAATACATAGTTCACTAAGATATAATTCACCGCTTAATGTTGATTTTATATCATCTACTAATCCATCCCAATCCGCTTCTGTATAGCCCAAAAACTTTTGTTGATATTTTTCAATATATAGAAAACCAAAATCAAATATTCCCTTGATATAATGAAGGATTATTTTCACTACAAGAAAGTGGAACTCCTTGTAACTTATTTTATATCATTCTTTTTTCCATTTTATTAAAAAAATTATTTTTTTTCACTATAAAGTACGATAGACATCCAATTATTTTATTGTACAATGTGACATTAACTTTAATATCATTATCATTATATTATAGTTTTATCTATGTATCTATTAGTTTCGTATCTCCATGGTGTTATCCATTCCAAATCATCTAAGAACCACCACATCATATTTTATTAAGATATTAATGTTTCAATATTTCCATGTGTTGCATATAAATCAAGGTAAAATGTTAATTAAATGATCATTAACATTTTTAAATTTACATTTCATGAATTATTAAAATTTCATGAAATGAGATCATCTGATCTACCAAATATTATTTCATAGAAATCTATTATCACCATCATTCATTGATTACTACCATTTATTACATGTAGACTGTAATTAACTCCACCACATAGAAAAAATAGTCTTATTCAAAAAATTATTGACCTTGGAATACCAAAATATATGTGCTTACATCAACCAATATGGTTATAATTTCTTCCAAAAAAATATGATATCATTTCATGAATGAGATAACCATATTGGTTCTTAATATAAAAATATTCTTTCTAGAACCCCTTTAAAAAATTATGAATTTACATCCATCAAGAAGAATTTGAACATTCTTTTCACTATTATGACTAATAATAATTTAAGTGTCTCTAGCAATGAAAATTTGGGAAATGATTCATCACCATTGATAACCTCTATCTAAGAGTACACTTTGCACACTATTCATTCTATGTTTCATATCACTACACTATATTCATTCTTCTTTTTGAAAATGACCCATTTAGTCCTGATGGACTTTTTATTGATTGGCCTTGAAACAATCTCTCAGGTCTTAATATTTTCAATTTTTTAAGGATTTTCATTCATATAATGAATCCAGATATCATCTCCAATTTCTTCCTTAAAACATTTAGGTTATAAATATGATAAAAATTATTCTTTCTATAGAGTCTTGATTCTCCTTTTATACACTGGAACTATATGATCACCAATTATGTTCTTTATATCAATTTATACTCTTCTCTTTAGACTTTTTGCAAATAAATGTTTATGCTCATCATTTTCATTATTTGATTCATATTTTTCATCAACCCATGACACTAAAACATACACTATGTTGGTTATCTCATCATAACTATCCTCCTAAGACTGATAATATATATTCAAATGATTCATCTAATTTTCTACAATAGTTACATCACTAATTTTAACAACATTTCCTATCCACTTCATGAAACATTTATATTCATTGATTTTTCTAGAGTAGCCAAGGAATACCCATCCATCCCAATGTGATTCAAACATCCGGTGTTTTTCTTAATTCCTAATGGAACAATTAAATCTTATGATGTGAAAGTTTATAAATGATGTATTTCTTCCATAACAGATCTCACATAGAGCATTCTCTTCTTTTAGACATAACAATTATTTATTTGAAGTATGGTGTAATTTCATTACTAATTTTTTTCAAAACATCTTTTGAAGATCATTCTCAATGAGCATTATTTTAGCCATGTTATTGATAATTCGATTTATCCTCTCAACTACTAAATTTTTGTATGGTGTTCTTACTACTGAAACTTGGTTCCTTGTCCCATAATTCCTGAGATAATCCACCAATTTGTTTACTTTATCTCTTTTTCCTTATTTGTCTTTCGAATAATCTTCCCATTTTGATATGAATTGCATGTATGGGTATGATCTTGTGATGAACAAGAGAGTTCTTGATCAGAATCACATTTCACAAGATCTTATAATGACATTTTCATAAAATGAATAAAGATTTTATTCCATAACTTATTTTATTCTTCCATGAAAATAAACACATATCTTCTTCTCCAATACCAAGGTATAGATTCTCCATCATACTCTTTCCCATGAAAACAAATACACTATAATTTTCCTCAATAATATATAATTTCATTGAAAATTTTATCACATGTCCCGAGTCACAAATTTTACTTCAACGTAGAATTGTGTGACTGAGACCTTCAACATCCAAGACATTCGTTCATATCTTGTTTTCCCCAAAAAATGGATATTCCATAGCCAATAATTTTCAACCCTTCATCATTACCAAATATTATAATACCTTTATTTTCATATATGATTCTTATCACTAGTTCCATACTTCTTGTCATATTGGAGGTCCATCCACTATTAATTATTCATATTCCAACACAATATGAATCAATGCAAGAAATCATTACAACAAATTCATTTTCTACTATCATATTTTTAATCAATGCCTTTGACTTCTCACATGATATAAGTATAAAATCATGATCTTCCTCAAAGGATGAGAGACTAGCTTCATCTTGTAGTGATTAAAATCTATTTTTTTAATGTAATATCATTTGATAATGCGTTAATTTTATTCTTATGACTATATTTTTTCTCCTTTATTACATACCTCCACATTTATTATGAGAAATATCTTTATATGTATTTGAGTCCTCCAAACCACAAACACTAAGCATTAAAAGATATTTTGAAATATTATTTTTGGTATGAATTTATATGTTGTTCTTGTTCCCTTAGATAACTATTTGATATTAAACACAATAATAGCCTCTAGTGCGATGTGTAATAATGTTTTTCATAACTACACAACTTGTATTACCTTGGGTTCTTTGAATCCTATAATTCTAATTCATTACCAAATGAATTTTCAATCTCAGGGTAGGTTATTTTGGTCAATCCTCAACCATTACTACTTTGTGTTTTAAATTTAACGACATACTATCTATATCATTAGTATCTATGATCATCTTCTCCTGACATTCCATTGTCTATTTTACAGTATATTTGACCTCTACTGTTCCATTTTCAATAAATTTGGTGACCTAATTTGTTGGAGTCAATAATCTATCCTACCCTTTCACTTTAATTTATAGGATGACAACCTCATACGTATTATTTTTAATTAGTTTTTCTTTTTTTACCATTGTATTATTCAAACCATTGACCAGCCTTTTCTATTCGTCTTGTTTGATCTTGTACACAATGTTCATATTTTATTACTATAGCTTTGAAGACTAAAGATTTTCAATTTTATCTATCATCATAGACTTCTCTTATCTCTACTCCTACATATAAATATTTCCGTCATGAACGAATTTGTTGGATTTCTTCACTTTGGCTCTCCAAACAAATGTTTCCTCCAAAGGGTCATTTAATTCAACTTGAAGGTCAAATAATTATTCGACTTATCCTTCTTCATTGACACTTTCATCCATTATTTGGGAATTTATAACAACCGATAGCATATAATTTTCATAATGATCCTTGCAGTCCTCCAACTCTTCTCCCATAGATTCTTCTGAACAATAGTCTTCTTTTTAAATATGTTTCTTTTTTTAGAAAATTTCTCTCAAAATTTTTCTTACCCTTAACATTGGCTGAAGAATTCATCATGTGTATTTCAACATAATTCTATTTATATTCTAGATTCTTCTAGGGAAACCATTATACAATATTTACAACCCTTACATGTTGAAATTAATCAAGTAGAATATTCCCTTTCAAATTTACTTTTCCTCTTTGGAAACTATATAAATGGAATAACAACACCTCATTTGTATCATCTTCTTCATGAACATCTTCAATGGTGATGATATTCATGTCCTTGAATGACACATTATTGGGCTTCCCTTTTTCTATATACTCATTATTATCATTTATCATTTTGTATGTAACAACATTATAGTTCAATCTAGCTAATGTTAGCTTATTTGGATCCTTATATTTCAAAAAAAACATATTGCAATGATGTGGAAGTATTCTCAGTACGTGCTTCAAAATATTTACACCTTCAATAATTTCTCTAAGTCCATGAATTTATTATATACTGACATTCAATTGGGAAATTAATGAATCTATAGACACATTTGGTTTCATTATCATATCAACATAATTGTTCCAAAAGAACCTTCATCTTTTCTTATCTAGATTTTCAGTCACCCTCATAAATATTGAGAAACTTTTCCCAGATAACACAAGATGATTATCATGGAATTGCCTTAAAATGTATTTCATTTGATTGGGATCCCCCTAAAGATTTCATTGTTTTAGAATAATCATCCAATTCTATTTGGTTAGCTTATGATAAAGCACCACTGTCGATATGGGCTGAAAGTCCATGAAAAACTTCTCTATAGACATCAATTCCTAAGGATCTAAAGTTGTCCTATTTTTTAATCTTGTATAAATGAAAATTGATTCAATTTAATATCATAATACATTTCTGATTAAAATATTATATTTCTTCTACTGATATAGAATCAATGAATTTAATCCTTTATCTTTGATACTAATTATTATCCACACATCGTTAAGTACCTTGAGAGGGAGGGTGAATCAAGGTATGGCATATTAAAACAAGTTCCCCTTTAGATAATTTTATGTTAAACAAAATATTATTCTCCCCATTCCCCATATAAATATATGAAAATAAATGAAATCATGTTCGAGATAAAATAATTTTGCACGGTTCACCCTCACTAAAATACATGCAATGATTATACAACAGTAGTGTTTTGATGTACCAAATCCACTAAGAATCACTTACAAATTAAAATTTAGTAAAGATAAGTTTTATTCCAAGGAAAAATAGATTTAAAATGTACATAAATGAATCATTATCTCTCCTAGTTTAAAACTAACCACAATTTAAAAGATCACTACTCTCTCCAATACATTTTCCTCACTGCTCACCTAGAAGAACCTCATGTTGTTCTGAATCACCTCATAATTGTTTCACACATGTATTAGTGTTCCATGAAGTCTTGTTTTCACTTGATAATTAAATCCAAATTTTCACATACTATTATGTTGTTTAAATTACTTTTTCAAACTTCTTTAGTTCATTTCTGAACATATTTTCTCCCAATATTAACTGTCTTTCAGCCACTGTCAACTTCCTTGAATCCTCCATGAAATGTGTTTCACCCTGTGGAAAAAGTACTTGATGATCACCTTTTTCTTCACATACCACCCCTAATTTTTGGATTGAAGATTCCCCAAAAACAACCTCTATTACATGGTCTTTTTTTATTTTTCATGATATCGATCCCCAAAAACCCCATTCATTATCTATCCCTAAGAACTGTCTCCTTTGTGGAATTGATCAACCATGAACAATTTAATCCATGGATTCCTTCCTGGAAAACTAATTTGGATATCCCAGAATTCTTCCAAAAATGATATTTTCTAATGAACTCACACTCTAAATGATTTGATTATATCAAATCATATAGGAAATTTAATCCCCAAAAAACCCACTAATCAATAATACACAAAACATCGTTGTGGTATATCCTTCAAAACAAATATGTTATACAGTTCACATTGTACATTTAATCCTTTTTAGTGATTTATTTTATAAAAACCCATTTACAGATCCTTAAATCAATGCCTCAATACTCAAACGATGAGCCTTCCATGAATGATGATCCTCCCTTGAATGAATAGCCTCTTGGAAACATATTTAACAAGACAGTTTGTGTATCATGCTTCAATGTTATCATACCTCTTTTGTGGTCTTCATAACTCAATTTCACTACTATGTATTCCAAGAACACTAAGATCCACAATATGAAAACTATGTTTTGTGAACTCTTATTCAGAAAACTACCCCATTACATAAAAAACTCTTTATTTTTAGGATCAAAATTTTAGAAAACACAAGGAAAATATTTTACTTGTATACACAAATTTATTTATTATTTACAAAGTATAAATTCCTCTATCTTGGATCTTATTCAACATGGATTATCAAAAATCTCTCTAGAACTCAACAACTGACCATGGAAACCATCTTTTTCAACAGACAAAATAAAACCAAAACATTGGAATGTTTTATTGAGGGATTTTTCTCCCAATAATCTACCATTGCACTTAATTTATTCTAATTTAACCACATGAGGCTCAGTGCAGTTGGTGAGGACTCTCCAATTGCATCCAAGTGACCCAAGATCAAATAAGGGTGGAGGAATATTTCTGAGTACTGTTTCACCTCTTTAGATGTACTATAGTAGGTGATGTAGCATGAAATATTTGGTATTATTGCAATAGAAGCAATTCATCCATCTGGTCCTTGGGGCCATTGATTTGATCCTAGAGTCTGGTAAGGCATTCTGGAAACCCATGGCCTTTGTGCCAGTTTTTTCTCAAGGCCTTTGGGCCACTATAAGGTCTTAGGGACACCCAAAGGCCTTAGACCCACATGAATGTAGATATACTAGTATGACTACCAGGGACAAGGCATCAGATGATGATTAAGGGAAGGCACATTCACTAGAGTAAAGCTAAGAGGAATTGAGATAATGAGAGGGTATGGAATTTCCATCAGTATCGGGCCTGTAAAACTTTGGATAATACATCTAGCTAACCATCCCTACGAAGGTGGAGTGCTAATATCATGACATATGCTAGGATGGAGCAGTTCCAAGTTGTCTTGTATGGATTTTTACCTCTAAGACCTATGGGTCATGTAATTTTCTCTAATCCTTCAATCCTTGTAAGGGTTCCACCTCACCCCTTGAGAAGTGGGAAATTAAAATAATAAAAAAATATGGATTTCAAGCCATTCAAACGTATACTAAGTTAATTGTATAAACATTATCCTACTGATTGGAAGAAAAAATAATTTCATCATTGGAACTATGTACTAAACATTTATAATTCCTAAATCTCACAAGGTATCCTTCATCACATAGTGTAATTTTTCTTATAAGCATGTTCTTAATACCCACTATAAATAAAACATTTGAAATAAGTGTTTTCTCATTAATAATAATGATACATATTTCAATAATATCTCCCTTCAAATTATGTCCATCTGTGACATTTCGACCTTTAATATTGATTATCTTATTTAATATTTAATTATTTACATTCATGTGATTGGAATATAACTATCCATGTAACATATAATCTTATTGTTGGTACAATTTTTGTTTTCCGAAAAACAAAAGGATTAGACATTCGGTACCCAAACCATCTTGGGCCATGTATTTTCATAATAAAATCATGTGTAAATAAATTTTATTATAAAATTAATCCTTATAAAAACCACGATATTTTAATTTATTTAACGATAATTTTATTTTTTAGTGAACACCAAATTGATGCTTGGTGAAAAATGTGATCTTTTCAGAACAAAGTAATTGTTACTGAAAATAATGTTTCTTAAAAGTAAAACTTATCCGGGTATTATCAGTATAAGGAAAAATTTGTTTGTAATTTTTAACAATATTATACTTGTAAGTAATTAATTTTGATAAAAGTTTATTAAAATGTGAAATTGTATATTCTTGTTTGTAATCTAAATTATTAACCTCATTTGTAATAGTTTTGGAACTATGTTTATAAAAATTAATTTGTAAATTATTTTTCTAAAAAACTAACCTTTAAAAATATTTTAAAATATTTTCTTTTTCAGAACTATCTTTATCAAGATCTTTATAATGATCTAATATTTCATTGTTCAATATATTTATGCTTGATTCTACATTATCTGGTTTTGATTTAGCTTTATAATGTTTTTTAAAAAAATTACAATTTTCAAATAATAAATGTTTATAAAATTGGGAAACCTCATCAAAAATGAGTAAAGAATTATCTTCTGTTGAGGCAGATAGTTCATAATAATATATATAATTTTTAACATTTGGATAATTATCACTTAAAGATATATTTTTAAGTTTTTATATATTCATACATTTACTGTAAAACATGGATTTACCGTTGGAATATTCTCAAAATGAACTATGTTCCTCTATCATGAACATACATTACTGGATGAACATTCATAAGAATCACTACCTCTAACACTCTATTTTTAGGGGATTTTAAAACTTTCATTCCATTATAATTTTAATACTTCTTGGAATTTCATTCTTATTAACTTTCATTTATTTCATTCCATTTTAGTATTGTAAAATCTATTCAGATATGTCCAACTTTCTTACACTCTTATCATGTAACTTTATAATATTTATTATCACTTTTATTCCTTTAACATTTATTTTATCTGTATTGAAAATATTTCTTTCACAATATCTTGTTTATGCTTCTTATTAGATTAGCCAACAAATTCTCATAATGTTTTAAACTTCTAGAATCTGATTGAACAATAACATTATTCTTTCTTGAATATTTAACTACATTCTCATGTGTTTGATCATTATTAGGAATAATATTTGTAATAAAATACACAACAACAATTTTCATCTTATATTCCCCATCATCTATCTAGATAAATCCCACTTATTAGATGAGTGTTCCAATTAAATTATCCAATGTATGATTATTAATCTCGGTAGTCTCATCCTCATATGTTCTTTTGGAATCCCACTCATTGGATGAGATATAAATAATTTTTTAAATAGTGATTTCATTATCGAAACCTTTTTCACCCACACATTGAAAAACAATTATTATTTTCATTAACCTCTAGTTTATCTTTTCAAATGATTCTCTAGGTAATTAATCAAAGGCATGATATTTTTCGATAACTATAGATCTTATAGTCTCAACAACATTAGAAGTGCCAAAGTTTTTAACATCATGGTTTATTTATATACTATTACCACCACCACATGAAGATATCTACCAATATATACTTCTTTCCATGGGACACAATAAACTATTCCTTACTCTATAATTCAAATGATATAACATTTTTATTAATCTATAAATGAAGTTAATTTCTTATCAAAATTTTTGTTTTCTTTAGTAGGAATTAAAAATTATCAACTTAAATATAAATAACAAAAAATTTCATCCTATATCTCTAGTAATCATAATCAATACCATCAAAGACGGGTGGTCTATTTGGATTTATATTATCTAT
Organism: Viscum album; assembly: GCA_963277665.1. Classification (NCBI taxonomy): domain Eukaryota; kingdom Viridiplantae; phylum Streptophyta; class Magnoliopsida; order Santalales; family Viscaceae; genus Viscum; species Viscum album. The sequence goes on along the minus strand of OY728119.1, from coordinate 1,723,778,631 downwards.
AAATCTCACAATAATACGTTCCATTATAAAAATAAAAGAACATCCTTTTATAAAAAAATGTTAGTTTAAAAGAGATTATAAATAAGAAATTCAAATAAATTTTAATAAAAGATACAGTCCAGAGAAGATGTAAAAACTCAGTAATTATAAGTAGTAGAACTGGATTTAATGCCAATTGTAGTATTATATGAGTATATTATGATGGATATACATACAAGATGGGGGTAAATTGTCATTTAAAAACATATATTAAAGTATTTAATCTTAAAAACCCCAAATTAAATTAAAGTGAATTTATCAAACCCAGAATCAGTCTAATTATTAGAGTGAAAAAATTAGAACCAAAACACATATTACTATATTATAGTGAAAATAAAAATCACAGTGGATCTGATTTAAAACATTTTATTTTAATTTTAATTATAGTTATAATAAAAAAATAGTATAGAAATTTGAATGTGGTGACAAACATACAATTACATGCATGGTGGAATAGAAACTTGTAAAAACATGAAATAGAAATGTTAATGATAATAATAATGACTTCCTAGTTAAATAAATATAATTTTATATTTCAAACTTTTAAGTAAGTTATTTAGTAACCTTGACTAGATGTTTCCATTATTTTATTCTTATATTAATGTCAATAATTCCTTACCAGAAAAATCCCTCTATATGATGATCAGATTATCTATATCTTCATATCCTTATAATCCCTCGATATGATGATCAGTGTGTATCTTACTATCCCAAGAATCACTTTATCTAATAGATCATATTCACCAACATCATATCCCCAGAATCCCACAATATAAACAATGATTAGATGAAGATTACAAATTCAATTGTTCATAAAGAAACAACCCTTACAAGAATTCCTTAGAACTACCAACTCTCTAAATAAATAAAAAGACTAGGAATGATCTGTTCACACTCTATAATATTCAAAAAAATTGATTTATGATTGAAATCATCTCAAAACTCTTCAAATGACGATTTTTATAGGATATGACAAAATGGTCATATTTAAAAGTTTGTTGCAATGGGTTCGGATAGCCGGATCATAAGATCTCATCTATAACTATATGTCTGATGAAATATTAATTAATAGAATTATTGAGTTAAATATATTACTAAATTAAAAACCAGTTTTATATATTCTAATTATAATTTTTTGTGAGTTATATGGTCTTCCTTATCTATTTTCGATATGATAATCAATATATGTTCTAGTCTATTTGGTTTGGTACCAGCATTAATGGTTATGGATTTTGGTAATATATTTGACAATAAAATATTCTAACACCTTGGATAATAAAAGTTATGTTAGACTAATCTAACATATTCCCAATCAGATAATCAAATGAAAGAATGTAATGTTTATATTCGTAATTAATTAAAACTTATTCTATATATAGTAAATGATAATGTTGTCAACAAAAACATACTAAAATACTTTGGACATAAAAAGGTCGTAATTTTTTTAAAGCATTTATGTTTTCTAAAACAAAATGACTTGAAAATTAAGAAGTAATACATCTAACTCAATAATTTCCCATCTTTGATGTGATTTCATGAGGTATAATACATGACATACATTATGTGGTGCCTCTCCATTACTAATAAGTTATTATATTAATATGTGGAATGATATGATGTAATGATATTATCCCTGGGGTGAATGGTATGTGATAAGATGGTATGATTTATGGGGAGGATGGTATAATACTCTCACCCTAGTGTCTACAAATCGTTTACTTTTGGACTTCGTTAGATCATGATAAGTGATAACGTATAAGAGAAGAAAACACGTAGGGAAGTGGTATTGGGGTACCATTTTTGATATTATATTATATAGTTCTTTATATTTGATACTTGGTGGTAGATATACATGGTGGTTTTGGTAACATATCATATCCTTTTAAGTGTTGAGTTAACTCCATTTGTTGTTCATAAACAATTATCATGAATTCTTATCTTCTGTTGGACTGGCTATGGGGAGGATCTATCTCAATATTCTTGTTTTCTCACCCTACATATATATAAACTATTTTCACTTTTTCCTGAGTTGGTTGGTGATTGGGAAGAAATTTATTAGCTATTAGTTCATTGGGTTCTAATGAAGCTTCACGGTCATTGTCGCTTTTTTTGTTTTAAGTATTTTTCTTAGGTTGTTCTGTTTTATAACATCACATCGATATATCTATCATCATTTAATATTTTAATGTTCAAGATATGTATGGTGGTTTTATGTTATCTCTTCTTTCTCATTTGTGAGATGGTAATTCCACCCATATATGTGTATGATATACCCATGGTGCTTCTGTCTAACATGTGACCTATTGGAGATGGGAATTAGATTCCTATATATCAATTATCTCATTATCATTTTATGAGGGGTACCTATAGGGGAAAGTAGTCATTCCAATATACTATAATATTCCTTTAACTATACGAATGTGGTGGACTTTGTGATTTCATTGACATTGCATTTCCAACCATGTGTAAAACCCAATTCCTTGTCATGTTTCTTTTATATAAAATAGGCATCATGTTATTTTCATATATTCAGTACCATTTAAATCATTTGCATCAACATATCTCAAAACAATTGATGTGGAAAAAAAATATTCTATCTCATTCAGATCCCCATTCAAAATCTTCTAAAAACACCCTTTCATATATATATTGAGATATTAATGTAACATTATTTCCCATGATAAACATTAAAATGTATAAAAATATCAGTTAACTGATCGTAAACTTTTCAATCACACACATCATGAATGTTGCAAACTATATTCATTATCTTTCATCAATTAACAAACTATTATATCATTAAAATATATTATGATCATAATCATATGACCAATCTCGTTGTCAACATTGAAATTTTAATAACATAAACCACAAAATAAACCACAAATATTTATCTATTGATATACTATATAATACGTTGATCTCCATTCTAGTTTTTTCTTATAAAGATCCTTCATATTCATCTATGTTTTTGTAGAATCATCATGAATAAATATCCACCATATTATTCTATATAAACCACTTCTAACAGAACTCTATTTAGAAATTATGACTTTAATTACATTTTGAGAACAATGATTTTTCTTTGTGGTGCTATGTTTAAGAATTATTTAATTTTAACCACTCTTTCCACTAGTGATCTTTTTTCATTTGTATATATTCAAATGATTGTGGAGTATCCCTATTATGTTAGTGATGCTTATTTTTAATAACAATTACATCTTTAATTTATTTATTATATTTGACCTTGATGATGTCATTATTTACTAATCATAGTAAAATATCTTATGTCTGAATGTTTAAAAAATTTCTCAAGATCATCATACTTCAATTGAACCCAAGTCACATAACTTATAGTTTAATCAATACACATTGTCTCTAAAATATATATGAATGATTTTTTTCAAATAAATCATTCTACTCAGTTATAATAGTGATTAAGAAATTTATATTATATTTTTCCAATAAATTTGATCATAGATCTTCTGTTTTTTCATACATTTGTTTTTGACTTTGTCCTTCACATCATCTAAAATTAAAAATTCCCCTTGTAAAACCCCTAATTCTTTCACATACATAACTCTTTTTTCTTGAATCATCGAATTATTTTGATGAATAACTGACTAATTCCCCATTATAGTAACATAAATGATTTTTATAACTATTATGAGACACAACTTGAAGCATTTATACATCATTTTTTAATATATAAAAATAAAATTTCATCATCACTATAAAACCCAAAAATTCCACTTTTCATCATATTCATAACTAAACACTTTCCTTAGAATTTTTTAAAGATCATCATTGTCAACTTCATTCAATAAGATATCATTAATGTAGTGTTTTCATCATTCCCACATAAAAATGGAATGTTTGAAATATAGATCGATATCATCTATTATTTTGTGATTTATTTAAAATGTTTTCCCACATAACGTTTTTTATTGACTGTGTATTTAATTTTAACAATTTCTTGTAACTGGTTAATAATAGTGGTTTGGAAAATTTTTAAGAAAACTATTAGATTATTAAATTTTATTTAAAAATATATATTTTTATGATTAAATTAATATTTATTTCTTCTTTTTTTTTAAATATAAAACTCTTTTAAAATTATTATTTTTAGGTTATTTTTTAATCTCTATCATTATTTATATTAATTTTTCATTTAATATATTTTTTAATAATTAATTAAATAATTAAATAATATTTGTGGAAATTATGTTTTGATCTATTATTTTTTTACCCTTTATTGATTTTACCATATAATTTGTGCTTTAAAATAAGGTTTGAGTTTATTTATCACATATTGTTTTAAAAGTTTAATTATTTAATTTAGGTATGTTTCTACCATTAATCTAGCATTAGGAAGGTTGCACATCGAAGTATTGTTCTATGTAACTATGAAGTGATGTATGACATCCTAGGCAGGGTATTACTACCATTATTTTCTTCTTCTATAGCCTTTCAATTTTTTAAGTGAGACTATTCCTCGTTTCTATTACTATGCCAGAAATTTCTATTGTTTTGGCCTCTATATGATAGAAAGATCTGATTTAAACATTTAATAGAAACTGATCACTAATATATTAGTTAATTATTAATGAAATCTCAATAGGATTATAATATAATGGTTTGAAAGTGTCGATCCTAATTAAAGATGTTGAGTTATGAGAATGAATTCCATTTGAATCATTGTGTTTATTTGAAGTTGATGAGCCTTACCCTAGAGGGTGAGTCCAAGACTGAGAAAAATATCGTAAATTTAAAAAATTATCAATTTATACATGATGTTATGAGGGGTGTTTTATGCATTAGAGGGATATATTAGATTGATTAATGGGTTTGTAACACCACCCAATCCATTCTGTCTGAGATCGAGAATCATCAAAGGCATTACAAACAAAAGAATGAATATTGTATAAAATTTGTCCAGGAAATAACAATCTTTATAACATGTAGTTAAAATTAGTCTAATATAAGGTGATTTTAACTGGGGATACGAACATTATCCATTCACTACTGAAAAATTCACTGATGATCAACAAATTGGAAGAGTATATGATGAAGTTGAATCATTTTCTTAATGATTCCTAAGTGATACTAGCTGAGGATCAAGCACGAATTTCCAAAATAAATGATGTGAATACCTTTACCAAGGAATATAATATATTTTTATGTTAATTTTATTTATTTTCATTTATATTTTTTCATTTAGAGAGAAGGTGTGTTTTCTCTCCCCGAAGATAAGATTATGAGGATAAATTTTACTACCCATGAAGTTTTAAATGGTTTTCATGGGTAAGGATAGGTGTTTAAATTGAGGAATTATAATAATTGGTATCTATGATGATAGAATGATGATTTCAAAAAAATCAAAATTTTTAAATTTATTAATAGTTGAGTATAAATGAAGACCCTCCCTATTAGTTTTAAGGTGATAGAAATATTGATATTATTAGAATCCTAGAGAAGATTCAGGAATCATTTTTTGAGATCGAAGTAGAATATGTCCTGCCTCAATCATGTGAAGAATCATAGAACATGTAGATTTAATATATCACACATTTTTATCATGGTTTTTTTAATATGTAGGATTTATTCACATGATGGTGATAGTGGGAAGTCAATGTTTCCACATGGAGGTCGTAGAGAATGATTTTAATTATGAATCCAGTGATGTAAACTATGATATTGGAATAATTTCAAAACATAGATGGATAAATAAACCACTATAAATAGGGTAGGGATGATCAATAAAAGAAAAAATTGTAGAGGAGATAGTATTAGGATCCAATAAAGAGAAAAAAGACTTGGTTTGGGAGGTAGTGTTGGAGAAAGGATGTTTACTCACCAGAGAGGATCCCTTCTCACTTACTCTTACATTTATTAATTATGATCATAATTTGAATTCATTTAATAATTTTTTTCAATGAAAATGTGTGCATATATTTTTTAGTACATTATTGAATATATTTTTTTATTATATTTTACACAATCTTTATTTTGAGGAAATCATTGAGTCTGTAATCATATTTTCCTTCATAACTAGATTTCTCTTATCTAAATCTCTAATTTTACTAGTTTTGAAAAAAAATCATATGAAATAAGTTTACTTTTACTAGAATTTAACAATGTATATTTTTTATTTATTGGTTTCATTTTTAAATCCAAATGAGTATCATTTTTATGTTACTCTCTGTACTAATAGGTGAAGAGTGATGGATCAATTTTCCTTGAAACCTCAACTGATGTAGTTAATATAGAAATGGTTTTTGTTGTGTTATATCAATCATCAATCATATATTTTTTTAGTTGTGAATGAAATATCATTTATCATAATAAATACTTGGTAAATTTGATAAACATAATAAATATTTAGCATTTTAACCTACTATTAACAAAACATTTAGAACTATAATTTATTAAATTGCTTGAGAAGAAAAATGAAGATTCTAATTTAGAGAGTATAAATTTCTCATGAACACAATTTTCACAACCATTTATCTCACATGGTTCAATGTTTCCCATTTTAAATATTGTTTCGTTTCATTATATTATTCTGTCTATGCACCTTCCAATCATTCTTCCATAGGTTTTGATCCTACATCCACATTACTATATTAAGTATGTCAAATTAAATGACTAGTTTGACTTATTTCAATGAAATTATCCAAATTTTGGCCACATTATATGTAGTTAACATTTTAATCATTAAAAAATAATATGTTACATAATATTAAATATTCAAAAACATTATGAAAAAATTACAAAATTTATCCATTTTGTAATTAAACAAATTACTTCTCTTGATATATCCTAGATCGGGGATGCGCCCGTAAGGGGCACTGTGAGCTAGGTTAACCCTCGTCGCCGCCTCCTTCCTCTTCTAGATCGGCGCGACCCCCCTTCGTTCTCGGCGAGGTTGTGGCGGTGGACTTCAGTTGCAGCGGCGTCGGCGACTCCGTGGTCTCGGTTTCATCAGTGATTTACATCGTGGCTGGACACTCTCATGGCGGCGCGATGTTGGCCGCAACCGAGATCCAGCTTCTGTGGCTTTAGTTTCGCTGCCTCGCACCTGGTGTGTGAGGTGGAAGGTTGCAACGTTCTTCGTAAGTGATTCGGACGGTGGCGACGGGATCTGGTTTTTCGCGGTCTTCCTCCCGGCGGAATGGTGATGTTTCTCTGATATTTGTTTTTCTTTTTCGCAATGTTTCTTATTTTGGAGTCGCTTCGGTTCATGGAGCTTCGTTCGTGCATCGGCACTCAGGATTTGATTTGGTCTTCTATTGGATTCGTGTTTGTTTGAGGTTTTTCTACTGGATGGGCAATTAATTCCTTGGTATTGCGAAGGGCATATGGTTCTGCTGCGTGTGCCGGTAGTGGCCGGTTTGAAGGCTGGGTTATATTTTTTTTTGGATGTATGGTTCATGAATCTCGATTCCTGTTGCGTTGTCTGAGGTTTTATCCACGCGAAGCAGTGGAAACGGTGGTTGTGCTGGTTGAATTTGAACCGGTGGTAATTTCTAACCGTGATGAACTCTGGATTTTTAGATGTGTAACCGTTGCAGCACCGGTGTGAGGTTTGAAATTGTTAGGTCTTGCCGCTGTGGCCTTGATTTATGGGAAATTTCATTCTGTTTACTTGCAAGGGATTGGCCCGGATGAGGTTTAGAGCTTGGAGCATTCTCCTTCTAATCGCTATTTGGATTTGGAAGATCGAGAGGGTATGGAGTTTGCCATCGGTACCGGGCCCGTGCATTCTTGCATGGGACAGCTAGCCGAGCAGCGACGAGAAGGTGAACGTTGATTGTATTGTTTATCTTCTAGGGTGGGGCTTTTCCTTTCTCTTGAATTGAAGTGTATTTGGTCTTGATGGTCCTGGCCCATAGAGGCATGGTTGTTCATGAAGTCTTTGATGTTGTTATGGTTTTCCACTTTTTCCTCAAAAGTGCTTTTGAAATTACTTCTCTTCACAGTGTGTACTAAAATTTATCAACTGTCACTTAAGATATATGAACAATGGTTCTTATATGATAGAGAATGAATAAGTGATTCTTAAAATAAATAAATAATGTTTTGGTCTATGAATAGAACATAAAATTAAAATAGAAAATCATGAACTTAAAAGAGAAGAAAATGTAAAGGTTAATCATGGGTCACCTCAACTTGTACATATAATTTAATAGAGACCAATGTATATGGATATTCAAATTCCTACTATTTCATGTAACATTTTCTGTATTAAACTCATTATAAGTTTATTAATTATGAAATCAAGAAGTCACACCTCTTAATAGTAACATCCTTAATTGTAAAATCTACATTGGATTCATTATATTTCCTTGGAGACTTATATAATTCTATATAATAGTTTAATTTTATTATTTTGGGTGAGAAAAATATGGGGATTAGGTTAGCTATATTTTTTCAGTATAATTTTTAATGATTCTTCTTCCAAAACATATATGATGAGACTTTTTACACAATGGACTAGTTGTTCAGTGGCGTTGTTCTAAAATATTACCCTAATAATTATACCACTAGATTAAGATAAAAATAATCATGTTTTTTATGATAAAGGAGAATGAAATCATGAAACATGTGATTTATTTAGAGCTATAAATATTCCATTTACCAAACATAATTCATCTTCCAACCTCTTGCATGATAAATTCTCAAATATTTACATACCATATAACCAAAATCATTAGGATCAATATTGTAATTTGCATTTCATATACATGAAGAATATAGAGATCCAAAAATTATTTAAAAATCATTTTATGAATTCACAATACAAGTGAATTAGAAAGAGAGTAATTCATGGAGCTCAAACAAACAATCATGGTGTTTTAGTTAATGAAATATAACATTAAGAATAATGCATCTAGTGTGGTATTTTAGGAAATTCTGTAAATTTATTTGAAAGCATTGATATATATTTTCATCTTAATGGAAGTTCTCAAATTATTTATTAAAGAAATAAAAATATCAATGTAAATTATCCATAATCTAATTTAGTTAATATTGGTTTTAAAAATATCCCAAATATTTCATGGAATGGAAAATGAGTGCAAAAAACTCATCATTCCCATGATTAATCATTTTTACATTGTAATAAATATTAGAATAGTATTATTACAACAAATGTTTACTATAATATAGATTGGTTGGTCAGGTAGAAAATAATAAAGGTATATTCTTAACAATATATGAAGACTAACCTAAACACAATTGGGATAAATATCAATTGATTTAGGTGGGAGGTACAAAGGTAGGATTCCTAATATAATAGAACAAAATACAAGGGAAAATGTCATTATTTTAACAATTTTTATTTGATTTAAAACCCATTATGTTGTTTAAATATATCATATAGAAAATGAACCTTGATATTTGGAAAAAACGGGAAATAGATACTTTAAAAATATGGAAACTAGAAATCTGGATAGAAATTTCAACCACGAAAAATTTGGTGAACCTAAAAAAAGGATAAAGTATAAAGGAAACATGATGTGAGAATTAATCATAGATGGAATGAATATGGTATGGTTTGAGGATATAGAAAATAATTAATCTATCTTGAATAATTATTCCCCTTTCATCACTTCTACCAAATAAGAAATTAGTAATGATCCAAATAACATAAAATCACTTGAAATGGATAGAAACATTATCCCCAAAAAGTCATTAACCCGAACCACGAAAAATTGACAAGAAATTATTTAAAAGATAAAATTACTAAGGGGAGAGTTTAACTATAAATATATATGGGGATTTCAGTGAAATTTGTTAGAGGAATCATCACCCAAAACTCAAAGATCTTAGTTATTTTTTAATATTTTTTATAATTAAAGGTAGTGATAAATGTATTTTCTTGTGTGAATGATGTTCTATAATCAACCTTATTTTATTATCCAATTTCATAATTTTTGGTATTATAGAGTCAAAATACCTTATGTGTCACTATAATGAACTGGTAGATCTATTTATTATATTTATAAAAAGGTAATTGGAATGTTAGTTGACATAGGTAAATTATCTCTATCCATATAATTCATAATTATTGAGGTGGAATGTTATAATACAGTACAAATAATTCATGGAAATCATTATTATCCACTATTGGGGATATGTTAGATGTATAAATATTTAAACATACCTTTGATACTGATGAGGATCAGAAAAAATTTATCATTTTCAACGAATCTCTACTTTTGGAGGGCACTAAAATAATAGTCATTACTAAAGAGGTGTTTACAATTTAAACAATTATTGAAAACAATCATCATATTATTTAATTGATCAATATATTTGATAATTACTAATTTAACTTGTGTTATCGTTAATCAAATTCTTTACTAGAATTGGAAATGATATAGAAACTATATCACCATATTGAGAAATTCATTATTTTGGATCATGATGTGGTCTATCCTAAAATATTACATCTTATAACTAGTGTCACTCATGTTGTTATTACACCTCTTTAGTCATCCATTTTAAAGGAATTTCCTTTTTTTTAAATGTTCCTAAAATCAGTTTTATTGACCCTTCTTTTAGAGTTTTTAACCATATTTTTAGGCCTTTCTCATATGGGACTATGTTTTTAAATGTTTTCGAAGATAGAGAGAGTTGCAGTTTATATCCTCTTGAAAAGTAATAATGTGTTCTATATAAAAAAATTTAATTATTTAAAAACATTTTACATAATAAGAATGATGTTCATTATAATGACTTAAATCTTTAATTTCAAAGGGATACTTTATTTTATTCATATGTGGTCATAGAAATTTATCTTTGGATTATATAATTTCATTATTTGAGATGGGTATCTGAATTAACAATATTTTAATTGTGTACCTAATATAATTATATAAATTTTATAAAGACTTTTTATAGCTATTAATTTTGAATACTTGTTTATTGGTCATGTTAATGTTTTATTCTAAAAAAGTGAAGTCAAAAAAACAATAACAAATAACTATTAAATAACCATGAAAATAATCGTTTTTGTCTATGTTTGGATAAATACTTATAACATATCTCTTCACTAGAGACAATAAATTAATTTCCCATTTTTCCATTTTAGCATATTTTATTAAATAAATTTTTTCTACCATTTATATACATATATGTTTTTAGAAATAATGTTTCATGGAGTTTAAATAATATTACCTTATTCAAGAAAGGTTTATTTTTTAAAAATTCATAGGGTTAACTAAAAAAGATCTGAATTGGAATGTTGTATGTGGAGTAACATAGTGTTAGTGGTTTTGGGGTAAATACTATGAAATAAATAAGTGGGCATGTTTGGAAATTAAATCCAATTTTTAGTCAAATAAATATTCAAAAATTAATCATTTGGGGGAGCTTCAAATAAGAGATTTCTAATTACAAACTTTAAAATAAAACCTTGTTGATTTTTCCAAATTTATTTTCTTGACATTCTCTAATTTTTATATATTTTATAAAATGTAGTGACTTTAAAGGTCTAATGAGAGATTTTTTCATAATTAATAAAGGGGTGATATTTTCTTCATTTAAATTGATATACAGTCAAATTCTGTGGAGAAATTATTTTATTATTCCCCTAAATTTTTTATTTTATTAATGTCATACATACTGAAATATATTTCAAATCTCTATAAAAAAAATTCATTATTCCAATTTCGATTATGTTATGATAGAAAAATAATAATGTGTATCATTCAATTTTAAGCATCATTCATGTATGTCACTTGTACTACGAATTCTTTTATATTTTTTTTCACAAACTATTTGGATGTGGCTAGTATAAACATTATCCTTGTTTCAAAATTTTAATTTTCTATTAGATTATTTAAATGTGATTTTAAAACAATCCATATACCCATCAATACAAGAATATTCTCTGTACTATATTGATTAACCTCTTAAAACAGAAATATTTAATTGTTTCTCATCCTTTTAGACTCGAAAATATGTACACTGTTGGATTTTGAGTGTGGGGTATGGGTCTTTTAAAAACGTACTTTTTTGAAAATGATATCCAATATTAAACCTCTAAAATTTTCCTATATTATTATTTTTCATGTATCCCATAAGATTGTTTACAAGGTAATATTTTTCAGATTTTTTGTTGATATGTTTCACTTTTAGGATAATAATATTTATTACCTCATGGACTTGAATTGGTAAACATTTTTATTATCCTATTTAAACATTTTTTATTGGAAAACTTTTGGGAGAATATTATACAATAATTATTGAATTTGAAATTTATTATTTCAATTAAACTTATAATAAATAAGTCTATGTAGATGAAAAAATGAAAATCCAAATCTGTATTGATCTCCTGTTTCTTTTATTAATTTCATAATATTATTCCTTTATAGTTTTATGGGTTTTTTGTTTAAATTCATTCTCACTACAACCCATCTGATAGTGTATCTATTTTTAGACATATTGAATTTTCACTATCTATTAACCTAGTGGTAAATTAAATATCTAATATTTAGTTGGAATAAAATTTAACTAGGAAAATTTCCTTTAAAAAATCTCAATGTTGATAAATATAGTAAAATAGAAACCATATTTTTACTAAAATATTTTAATTTGATTGGTAGTCACCATTTTATTTTGAGAGAATTTAAGAGAAAAAAAAAAATTTAAAACATTTTTTTTGTGGTTTTATGTTTTATTGTTTTTTAGAAATATTATGTACCACTATATTTAACTAATTTATTTGTAGGACAGGAAATATTTTATATGTTGGTGGATTTTATATTAAATTTATTTGATACATTTTTAACAGTTTTTTAATTTATAAAAAATTTATTTAATATTAAATTAATACTATTAATTAGTAAATTATAATTTTTATTAAATTATAATAATTTTATTAAACTAATGAATTTTATGTTTAAATATGTGATTTTGTGTTCCTGTTATAAAATTTATCGAGCATTGTGGTTTTTATTTTAATTATAATTTTTAATCTATAATATTAATTGATTTTTTTAATATCAGTATTTATTTAATTTAATATTTTGTTTCACTGTTTTTTTATTAATAATTTACAAAATTAACTAATGGATTTTGAATATAATTTTTTATGTTTTATTTTGTTTCTTTTTCATTTTTAAAATTTTTAACATATAATTTATGTTTTCAATGGTGTTATTGTTTAATTATTATTCATTTATTAAAAAAATTTGGTAGTTTAATTTATTCTTGTTTTTACTAACCCTTCATCTGGGAAAATGAAACACTTCGATTATGAGTGTCTTGTGCATTATTTCTAGAACCTGGAATGAAATTCAAGTCATCGCAATCTTTACAATATAGAATTTTGGATTTTACAGATACAACTGATACCAAGAATTAATGAGTTAATTTGAGGATTATTAGAATATATTAATACAAGAAGATGAAATTTCAGGCATGTCAATCCTGATTGATGATATTGATATCTATGGATGATTTCTATTTGAAGACTATGTAAAATTCAATGAGGAAGATCCCTTTCACTATGGTTTATTCTAAGATTAATTGGCATATTTTGAAGATAAATAATTCCAGATATTTTTTAGATGAAATCTAGTGTGTGGCCTGGTTAAGATGAAGCCCCAATTTATGAAATCGAGGATTGAAACTCTTCTCTGACTAAAAATAAAGGATTAAATTTTTTATTGTATTTTGTTTTCTAGGAACCCATTTTAAGATAAGAATGATGCCTTTACAAAAGAGTATAGGATATGATGACCATAAGAATAGAACTTTAGGCAAAGGTGTAGGAGTTTGAGATAGAGGAAGTGGCCACATCATAGAACTTATATTCTCTCTCCCTCTTACATTCATCAACTAGGAACCTGATCTGAATCCATTGTATATATTATTTGTTTTCATGAACATATGGGGATAGATTATTATGTATAATCATGAATTGAATAATTTTATTCTATTTTTCATTTTATTCATTTAGTTAAAAACAAAGAATATGTGATATTCCTAAACTTCTTCACTGTTCTTTTATTCTCTACCTCTCTTATTTTTTTAGTGTTGATAATTTTTAAAAAATTAAATTTTGTTTTATTTTACATGAAATCCATAGTTTTTATTCATTTTTTATTTCATTTTTAATACCAATGAGTATCATTTCAATATTAATCCTTGTACAATTAAGTGAAGAGAAATGGATTATTTTTCTATATGACCTCAAGTGGATCCCTTACCATTGAAAAAAATGAGATAATGTTTTTTACATCATAAATTATATATTTTCTGGTTTTTTATAGAAATAACATTTCTTTGGAGAAATAACAAGGAATGATGGTACACTTTTTTTTAGTTGAGTGTTTTTTACTTCCATTCAAAAAAAATTTAGAACCCTAATGGTTTAAATTTATTTAATCACAGAAACAAATATTTTAATTTAGTTAGTATATATCTCCTATGGTCAATTTTATTCAACCATGGTCTCCCTCATTTTAGTTAATATTTTCATGTTTCACTTTCATCATCACTTCAAAAATACCACTTTCAATTATCAAAAATAAGTTTAGTATTTAAATTTTCAGTTTACTTTTATTGGTTTACCTTGTGTGGGATTCATGAATTATAAATATTCATCCCTATGTTTCAACCCTACATCCATTTTTTGGTTTTCTTTGTGTGTGATCACATGATAACATTGAGATTTATTGACTCTATTATCTATTCACCTAATATTATATGGATTTTTATATTTTTTTTCACAAGAATATTATGACACAATTAGTTTTATAATTCAAAAAAAATAGAATATGTATTAGTCTCCACTAAAAATTTATGGATTTCCCTTCAAGCACTTTCATTGCATAATAAATTCAATATTTTCCTTTTATGATATGTGTCACCATTTTAATGTTTCTTGAATTCCCTAAGCCAAAAATTTGACTAAAATGTTTCATAATGTGACGAAGAGCATTTGAAAACATGAAATTTTTGTTCTATATAACATTCCCCCCAAATTTGGATTTCATAAATCCAATAATAATTTGATATTCAATGATTTGAAATATAAAAACATAGTCCTTGTCAATCATGATACTAGTGGCAAGATCAATATTTCTTATCATCTAGGAAGGGATTCAATTTTTATCAATAAAAACCATATAATATATGATGGAATTAGGGGAATATATGCAACCACTACATATTCTTGTGTTTTTTTGTCCAAGTACATAAAATAAAACTATGAATTTATTGGAGTCTTAGAACTTATTTGGATCACAAATATCAAATGTGATCTTGTAATTTAGAAAATAAATTTTTTGTTTTCAACATGCTTGATTATTTCTTAATCTATGATTTCCAACCACATTATGTCATTATAGAAATGTTCCTCTCATGTTTTTTGAGAAATATCTAGTCATATTTCCAAATCCTTTACACTATAAATAGTGGCCAAAAAATCATCACTATAATGTTGAACACATCACGGCTACCTATAATTCTCTAATTCAATCTAGTACGTATTTCATATGAAATGATCATTTTTACAAATACATATCCTTATAAAATAATGACACCTATTATTAGATGAATATTTGTTAATCCATATACCAAAACATGCATTTTTTTTATTATCAACATATTCCAATTTTGAGTCATAAATAAATTAACCTTTAACTTATATGTTTGTTTTTGTCTACATGAAATAAAAATCATTACATTGTAATTGTGATGAAGCGCCAATCTTTCTTTGTAACGACCTGACATTTTTTATTGATTTTGTTTTCCTAAAAATGTGTGTTATTTTATTTTACACGATAAAACTAAAGGACCCCTGAATACCCTGATACAGGAGGGGGGAACCCAAGTGAAATTTTTTCTCTTCAATCGTCGTATCTTGTTCCATAGTTGGTAGGAATTTGGTAAACCTATCTGTTGCAATAGTTTATTAAAAACATTCAAATTAAAATATAAAACACATCAATTTTACATAGTTCACCACTGAGGGTTATTCCAAGGACCATACGCTGAAATTGTGTTAGTCATACCAAAATTTGAAAATCTTCACTAGTTCTGGAATACAAGAATCATAACACAGTCACTATATGCGAGGAAAACTTTCATTACAAGATTTCACAAATAACACACTATGTCCCTCGAAACACTTTCATTCACACCCCATAGCTCATATTTTTGGGTGAAGTCTTACTCAGTTTATCGACACTAAGGTTTATTCAATATATTTTTACTATTGTATTTGTCTCTATCCATTATGAGACTCAGCATGAAACTTATTCCAGAATTCTTGCACCTGAAATCACTGAAAAAACAATCTTAATACTGATAAACATGAAAGAAACTCAACATTGTTCTTGCATGCAACACCTATTCATGCAAGGAGGATTTGGTTTTTATAAGAAGAATTGTTTTGAGATACACTTATCTTGAGTTTTTTTGGATGTATTTTCATTAATATAAATGAAGTAGTGATTTTAGAAATTACGAAGGGCATCATTTGCAAAAACTTGACACTGATTTGGGCCACTACTTAAGGGAAACAGTCCTTTTGAAAAGTGGTATGTTGTGAAGGTGGTACCAAATTGAAGATTTTTCTAATCTAAAATTTTTGGATTTTGCACATCAATTTTACAATATATTTACTTCCAATTCTATAATTATGTAGACAGAATTCTATTAGATAAAATCATCACTTTGAGAATTCTGTTATGTCTTAAAGTAGCTTTCCAGGGAGAATTCTATAAAGGGTGAAGTGGTTCCTATGATATCAATTAACCTTTGGTGTTTGCGGTGAAATATTTCCCACAAAAGAATTAATTGATGGAGGATAAAGATGTGGTACGTAAAGGAGGATGACTTGGTATGCAGATCAGAGACAGTCCGTAGAAGCCGAACTTTCTGCATTGGAACGTAGATCAGAGACAGTCTGAAGAAGTCAGACTGTCTGTGATGTAGGGACGTTATGTGGAAGAGATGGTTCGAGGTGGAGATTTGATCCTTGAACCATACCTGCTACATAGTATGTAGTGGAATAAAGGAGATACTTATAAGAATCTAAGTGGTCTATGGAATACATAAGGAATATTGTAAAAACTCAAAAATAGTTCACGAAATCACTTTCTTCTAACCTAATAGTACATGAAAATGTGCATTTGATCTATGGGATAAAAAAATCAATAGAGAATATATTTATAGTTTAAGATTCCTGATTTACTAAAAATTAATTCATTTACATGTCCATAATCAATTAGTGGAACCCTTACAAGAGTGGTGAGAGACGGAAGAGGAAGATGAAGATCATTTCCACCGGCAGTGATCCAGAAAATATGACATACGGAGTGACCCATGGGAATACTGTGAGTGGACCCAAAAACTTGTTATGGCAGTGAGCCTCGGCCTAGATGTTCTAACACAAATTTTGTAATTTGTTAGTGAGTCTTAGTGAATTTGTTATAATCATAACATCCCTATTGTATGCTCCTTGGATGTAGCCCAGTGTGGGTGGTCCAAGTAAAAATCTTTGTGTCCTTCTATTTTATTAATTTATTTACATTAAATTAATTATCATTAGATAAAACAGTAAAGGATATGATCCAATTTGACATTAATGAGTATAAAAAGTGACCCTTGTAATATTGATTTTATGATCAAATAGGGCATCAATAAGTTAAAAAAATACATACATTGATTCACCCCCAGGGTATCTTTTACTAATTTGGACCTAACACCTTATATTTCATGTAGAAACACCATATTATTCACTTGGTATTGAAACACTCAAGTAACACTTTTCATAGAACTCCTTTGTTACAAGAAACTCACCACATGTGCACACTTATAGGCTAAAGCACAACTCTCTACTTGCATAAGACTTCCTTCTTACACACTACACACTACTTTCACAATTCAGAGCTTATATTTTCTCTAAATTTTTAACCTCTCAATAATTAGGGTGTATCCGCCTATTTATTGGGATGGTCAACCCTACGTGAAACTTCAGCTAACTTTTCCACATGTGTAAAAGTATCATCCGTGAAAGTCACTTTTCATGAAAACTCACGCATACTTACATTTCATGTTATTCTATAACTGGAATGATATTCTTTAGTTTTCCATTTTTTGTAGTGGTCTTAAAAATTGACATGTGTGAAACTTCCAAATCATCCATAACACTTACACATAATATCATTTTCCAAAAACACTTTTCTCCATTCTCTTATTTTTTGACCAGAAAATTTGTAAAACACTAGGAAATAATTCCACCAAAAAAATTGTTGTCTAATTTAACTGTATGATCCCTTTACATGTAAACATCTGGATCTACTATGTGACGATTTGACAAAAAATCACATAATCTATTTCATGTAAATAACAATATTGGTTCCAACAATATTACCCTTTTGGTTTTTTGACAATCAAAGTATAAATTCAATGAATAACACACCACTATCAGAACCTGATATACAAGAAATAACTTCTACAACACTGTATTTTTATGTGAGAAATTATCAGTGTAGAAAAAAATAGAGAAAGCATGAATTGGGTTCTTGTGTTTTGGAATGCTTAAATATGTTAAAGCTGAGCTCTGATTGTTTCCACATAATTTTGAATTGAATTCTCCATTCTCAATCTTTCATTATCCCCCTTTGTAATGCATATTCTCATTTAATTTATACATTTTACCTTCTCCCCCTTCAGATATAAACCCAATGATCCTGATTTTTACTTGTACATCCAAAAACATACTCTCATGGGAACATATTTCCGCCATAAACCAATATAATTTCAAAAAAAATACATTAAAATATTTAATTCAACATGGGTTAGGGGAAACATCATATCCTCCTAATACACTGGTAGGTGGTTGAAAAACATGGTTCAACCAATGATTCTCAAACACATGTGCTGATAATGGCATGATCAGAATGTCATCAACGTGGTAATCAATGCCCACATGAGCCACTTCAATCATGAATTGTCAAAAAATTTCCTTTATGATGTCAATTCAGATTACAATGTGTTTCATATGAGAATGACAAATATTATTCTTCATAATATCAATTCCTCTGTTTTTTATCATAGTGAATCACCATTGGAAATTTCACCTCATTACCAGTATCTGGAAGTTGTTACTTCATCAAAATTAGCTTAGTGTAATACTTTTTCGTAGATATATACTCAGCTTCAGTAATAATAAGTGTATTCATTTTTTTTTCTTAATCATAGAGCAAACACATTTCCTTCCAATAAAGAATAATCCACCAAATGTGGGATTTCTATCTACCACATATCCAGCCCAACAAGCATCAGAAAATGATTAGAGTAAATTATATCATCTAGTAGAAAAGTATAAGACACAATTGTGATTACATTTAATGTAACTCGCAACAAATTTAACTACCTCTATATGTTATTCCTTCATATTACTTTAAAATCGGTCCACTAAGCATGTTGAAAAAACAATATCTATCCATGTTGTAATTAAGTACTAAAGAATCCAATGATTCTCATGTACATGGTGGGATCTATAGAGGTCCCATCATAATGCTTTCTAATATTTGTTCCAACCACAATCAGTGTCAACATTAGTTTAGATTCATGAATTTTGAATATCTTCAAAAACACTCTTGAATACTATTCCTTAAAAACAAAAAGGTAGTGATTCCTATGAATCACTTGTATCCCCATGAAGTATGTGTTTTCACCAAGAATAGACATTTCAAATTATGATTTCATGTGATTGGAAATTTTATCCATTAATCCCTTCCAACTTCCACAAAATATAACATCATCTACATACACCAGTACAATGTGATGATCTTTCTGAGAATTATTTACATAGATATTTTGATAAACTCATCCACTTTTCAATTATATATTCTTTATATATGAATCTAGTTTGGAATACCACACTCGTGGTACCTGCTTCAAGCCATATAGTTCCTTAATATGCAATCCATCATTTCATCATTACCAAGCAGAAAAAAGATTGTTTGTTAAATGTATAATTATTCTTCAAGAACACCATTTATAAAAAAAATTGACATCCATTTGATATAATTGGTATCCTCTCTCAATTACCATGCCATGGAAAAGCTAAATCAACTCCAGTCTTTCCACTGGATAAAATATTTCTTCAACATCAAAACCTTCCATTTTTTATTATCCTTTACACCCCAACATCTTCTTATTTATGATAAAATTACCTCGATAATTGAATTTATTCGTCAATATCCCCTTAATAACAATAAAATTGTGACATTCGGGTATCACAACAAGATATCATGTCTAGTTATTTTCTATCTGGTCTAACTCTTCATTCATGGATTTAACCCATGATTAATCCTTAAGAGCTTCTTAAACTTTTTATGGTTCCACAACTGATAGAAAAAATACTTTTCATTATTCTACATTCTTCATGTTTATGTTTTTGTTTCTAATCACTAATAATATTATATATATCAATCAATGCTCTTTGAAATATCCAATATGGTTTAGAAGAATTTTCTTCAGCGATGGTTTCATCTTCTAATTCTTCTGCCAAATCAACATTGTGTTGTTACCCCTGAATGTATTTAACAACATCATATACTTTTATATTTGGCCACATTGATCATCATATTTTATCATATCAACATAATAATTCTTTGAGGAGTTTGTTTTATTATCATTAATGATCATCACATCACTACATTCCACAATTTTTCAAAGATGATTATTAAAACGTATATAGTATTTTCTCTTCATTGAATATCTAAGGAATATTCCTTCATCCACAACATCTTCATACATACCATGACATCATTATTTATTTTGGATGAATAATTTACTTCAAAATATATAAAAATTCATTAAATAGGGCTTACGTTCATGAAAAAACTCATATTGTGTATTACTTTCCACCATATATAGCCCTGTTCAATTTGGAGTATACACTACAGCATAACAACCTCATTCCAGTAATGGAAAGGTATATGACTCTCAATCAGCATAGTTCTGGCCATATTTTTCACCTTTATACTGATCCTCTCAATAAAACCATTTTTTCTAGAGTTATCAAAGTATACACCTCATGTTTTATTTTATAGTCCTCCATTTAATTTTAAAATTCAATGTATATGCTTCCCATATATTTTCAGACCATAGAACATTGATTTTCAATACAGTATCATTCTTATATATTTAGAGATATGTTTTAAGGAAATTAATCACCTGTCATTTCCATTGAATAACCATCACATGACCCATTATACTAAAATTATCATTAATCAAAATAAATTACCTCTATATATAAGTTTCATCCACAATTATTGGTCCACATAAATTTCGGTGAATGATATCAAGGATATTCGATGCCCTGTTTTCATTGGGTGACATAAAATACAGACAAGGTTTCCACATTTTCAAGTATCCAAATTCTTATACCATTCAGGCGTCAGATTAGGTATATCCCTGATAATTTTCAGGTTAAATATATTTTCCATGTCTATTTTATTAATTTGACATAACATCAAGTGCCAAAATATGTTCCCTTCTTCAACTATCTTGTAAAAAAATATCTCTTTACTATCTAACCGAAATAAATTAACATCTTCTCTATGTCCTTACCATAAATAATTAACTATCCTTAATTTTATTGAGATATCCTTTTGATTGAATTATAATATATATATATATACAGAGTAACATAGCTGCCTCACTCTCAGGATATTATGATGTATATCATCTACAAAATGAACTTTGGTTTTCTTATGCTCATCTATTGCTAGTTTAGTACAACCACATCCTTTAATCATCAAAGCGCCATCATTACCAACCCCGATTTTCAATCAACCATTTTCTTTATATTCTTAAACAAATATTAATTTCCTTTTATATGATATGATAATCTACTATCAATAATCATGATGCTACTATTCTTTGTGTCATTGAGTGAAAATTCAGAAAGATTGGATTTCTCGATATTTTCTTTCCTTCTATAATATATTACATTTAGTGAAGGATGAATATGTCCTTTCAAATATCTTTTCCATCTGCACCAGTTTTTCATAGTCATACTCTTTTTTTGGAAGATAATTTTTTTTCTAAGAGAAACATTATCTACATGATGAGTATTGGCATGTCTCTGAGTTCAAAATGAATTGTTCATGCCTTTACTCTACCTGTAATAGAAAAATTTACGAACAAATATAGAAAAATGATGACAATATCTATAGAAATTGTTTCTTCTATATAAAGGATTATATGAATTCATTTTACTTTTTTACTTCCAAGATCTTCTCTATTCAAATATATCCTTACCTCATCATAGAATGACATGGTATGGACATAATACCCATATAATTGACATTCTATAAGAGGAAATTCCTTCTCACTTTTGTTTCTAACTTTATTTCCTTCTTTAAGATAATATTTTTACTTTGGATCATTTTTTTGAAACTTTTGGATAGTTTTTAGTTCTCATTTCATCTTGATTTGGGGATGTCTTTGATAATACCTCTGGGGAATTTTATATATGTCCAATTTTTAGATCCCATTTATTTTGGTTCATCTTGTTTCCAGGATTTGATTTTTCAAAAATCTCAACTAATTCCACTTTTTCCCATGCGTGTGGATATTTGGACATCTAAATCCTTCTCTACTCATTCATAACCACACTTGGCTCTCTCTATCAGCTCAAAATCTATTAATATTCCAAAAAAAATATTTCTTTTTTTCCTTTGAATTTGTTTCACTTTCTCATTTACTCCTAAAAGTAACACATTCTTCTTTAAGACCCTCAAATGTCTTATACTTCTCCACCATTATATATGTATGTCCATTGATAGCCTTTAACTATTCTTCAATATTGAGCATCAGTTCCACTAAAACATCAATAAATTCAATAGTTATTGATTATTCTTTTAGTAATTCATCCATCTTTTTGGTTTTATCTTTAAACTAATCAACATATTCTAATGTTTCTTAAACAACCTATCTTAAATTTTTTCATCTGTTACATTGATTCTAAAACTTTCCAACAGAAATATGAATTATCTTCACTTTTTTTCATCTGTTACATAGATTATAATGCTTTTCCAAGAGCATTATAAAGTTGAAACATGATATCATGACCAATAATAAACTGTTTATATCTTGATTTATCTTTTATTGATTCTTACTTTTCACCTACAACCATCATTTATGTGTGGGTTTCTAATTTAAACTCTGGTTCTTCTTCCTCGAAGAATTCAATGTCCTTATCTTATCTTTAAAAACAAAACTCTTCCTCTACACTTTTTTCATATATAAAGTCTCTCTTTTGATAAATATTTTTCTATGTATTTTAATAATTTACTGCATCACATTCATCATCATCGATATTCCTTGAAACGTTAGAATAAATGTTCCAAACTCTACTATAACAAAAAATAGTACAAGGGAAGATTTCATTAAAATCTTCTTTCCTCTCTTGAATTTCATTTCATGAAGAGGAATAATTTAATCTTCCTAATTATCCTTATCAACTCTATATCTAGAAACATCATGTTTTCCCTGGCGTTTAAATCCATTTCCTTTCCTACATGAGTCATTGCATCTTCACATTGGACTATCATTTCATATGGCACTAGAATACTTAGAAGATCGTCCATAGAATGTATAAAAAGGTCATTTTCTTCAATGGTTGATACTTTTATATTGTATAGATTTGAAATCATACTCAAAACTTTCTTCAAAATATAAATTTATTTGATGTCATCACCAATACCTCGAGTTTCTCTGACAACTTCACTAATTCAACTAAAAATGGTATTTAAAATTTTCATTAGGAGACATCTTCATATCATAAATCATATAGTGTAGTAATCATAGTTTCCCCTCTTTCACAATGGTGTTGCCTTCATATATATTGTTCAATTTTTCCAACATTGACATTTTTTGATATACAACTCATCACATTAGATAAATTTGATCAAAATAGTTGCAGTGGGGAATTTTGGGCTTTAACATATGCTTCAAGAATATTACTATTTGTATCATTCATAGACATCCATGTTTGATCAGTGACCTATATTCTTTGTGTAGTGGAAAAGATTACTTCTATTCCAAGAGATCATAGAAGACATATCATCATGTTCCTCCATATATTGAGGTTACTTCCATCAAATTTGGGGACTCCTCTAACATTAACTGACTTCTTCATTACAATAAATAATGATGGATTTAACACTAGAAACCATTACACACTGATACCACTTGAAGGACCCCAAAGCACCATGAGAGGTGTGGGGTGAATCAGTTTGAACACTATTTCTTTTAAATCTAATGATCTTATCCCCACATTGGAAGGAACTTGTTGAACATATCTGTTGGAATACTTTAGTAATAAAACATTCACTTGGAAAGAGAAAACATAATAATTTTACTTTTTCACCACTAAGGGATTGTCTAAAAAGTATACACCAACATTGTATCAATTGTAACAGAATTCACTAATCTTCACTAGTTGTGGAATATATGAATTCTAACACATTCACTATGTTACAGGAAAATGTCCTTTACATTATTTCATGCATAACATAATGTGTCCATTATAACACTTCAATAAACTCCCCTAAGCTCACTGCCATGGGTGAATTCTTACATTGTTTTTTGACTTGAAGGTATCTTCAATATATTTTTATTGATGTCCTTGTATCTATCCATATAAATTCCCTTCCTCCATTGAGTTCCTAAATTAATTCACATGAAATCTATGAAAAATTATCTTGGATATTCAAAAACATGAAAGCAACTAAACTCAATACCTATGAACAACACCTGTCCATGTTCCCAAAATTGTGTTTCTGTGCTAGTGGACTTCTGTGAAACCCTTCTCTATCAAGAAACCCTTATCTTTATTTTCACTGCACTATATGATTCTATTTTTATTGAAATACTTAAGGAACACTTTTTGTGGAACCCCCTTCTTACATGAAACTCACCACTCATGCACAAATCCCGGCTTAAACATGACTCCCTAGTTGTGAATGACTCATTACTTGCACAATTTAGAGCTTTGAATTATTTCTTAGTGTTTATTCCCAATATAATGAGGTGGTATCTACCAATTGATAGGCATTTCTGACCCAATACACAAATTTGTGAAACTTTCCCCCAAAAAAGCAAGTATCATCTGTGGATGTCTCATTTTATGAAAACTCACGCAAACTAACCATTTGTGCAATTCTATAAATTGTGAACACTTATTTACATTGATTTTTATTTAAAGAAATTATTTTGAAAATTTTCTTAATTTAAATTATACAATCCATGTTAACATATGTGCGTCACTTCCTTTTTCAAAATCGCATTTCTCCATTTTCTAATATTTTGACCCAATAAATTGGAAAACATTAGGAAACAACATGACCTCAAAAAAAAATTTATTTGAACTGTAAGATCCCATTATTTTAAATAACTTTGATCATAAATGTGAGGATTGAAAAAAAACACAAACCATAAACTGTTTCTAGCAATGAACATCCATGGTTCAAACAAAAACCTAATTTCTTTAATAATGAAATTATATATATTGAGTTAAAAGGAAATGTGACCGTATGGATTCGACCATTATAAGACCGTTTCATAATATTAATGTTGGAAATAGTTCCATTTGAAATAATTTTAATATTATAATTAGTTATTATAATTATAAATGAAAATGGATAATTAGTGTAGAAAGTTGAAGCAATAACCTCAACTAGTGGAGACATGCCATGTGAATCCCATTTTTCAGAACATGGGGGAGTGGTAGAATCACTGGGGTTCTCCCTTGACCAAGCACATGAGAATCGTGAACAAGTGAATAGGAAATTAAATGAAATATGTTAGAAGTTCAAGTTTTTGTAAATTAGAAATCATTCGATGTTAGCTAAGCTGCCCCACGAATATATCATTATCTCACGCCTTAACTTTTGGACCTACACAGGTGTTGTAAGGGGTAATATTTTGATTAATTAGTTACTTGAAGTTTCATTTCATTGTATAAATAAAATTTTCATTGTATCAATTACATTTTAAGGATATTTTTTCTTTATAAAAGTACCTGTTCAATGGAGAAGAAATCAGATAAATTGATTTTTCAGACACAAATTGATTTTTTCCGAAAATATATAAATTATACAATAATTTTGTGTGTTTTGAATGAAATTTATTTTAATTAAATTATATAATTAAACAACCCATATGAAAATATAAATGATAAAATGTTTTTATTATTTCCTGGAAAATTATTATGTGTCATAATTTTTATTATGTATTTTAACATGTTATTATTTTTAATAAAAATTTTGATTTTTAATGTTGAATGTTTAAATTATTATAATTACAGAATTATTATGATAAAATATAATTTTATAAATCATAATTTGGAAATTAGTTTCAAGTGAATTTATGAGAACATTCTAAAATATTGTGTCTTTTCATAAATATTAAAAATAAATTTTGGGTTTTCTCGTATATTTAATGACTTAATAATAAGTTCATAATGATATGATATTTAATTATCCTCGATAAATTTTCAAAAATATTTTATTTATTAATATAAAATATTTTAATATATTTTAATCAATTCCCAATCCTATAAATTACATTTTGAAGTCAAAAATATAAAATTAGACTTTTAAAAAATTATTTTGTTTAAAATTTTATTTTCTATTCGAAAATAAGTAATATATTATGATTAATAGTTCTTTATGGTTATGATAAAACATAAAATTTCATAAATTTCCAAAACCATGGTAAAAGCCATGGGTAAGGAAATGGTGGTTCTTTTTCCAGAACAATGATTTCCAAGGCTTATATTTGGAAGTTATTAAGAAAATCCTATACTTTTTCTACAAATATCCACCCATTTCACCATTTCCATTCACTAAGAATCAATCCAACAAAAGTATTGTGTATTTGTGCCTCCCAAGGACTCCCCCAAAGGTTTCCTCAATCCCAAATTGCTTTATTCCTCTAGATCTATGAGTTACTCTTCCATGTAATGGAATTATTCTTCCTTCTTTTCAATTCCAGAACAAATTTTTTATCTATTTTATAATTTTCCTGATTTATCTTTTTTATAATTATTTTTATCCTACCCTTACATAAAAATTATGTTTTATCAAAAGGAGACCCTTTTCCCCTATACTCTTACACTTTTTAAAACCGTATTTTATACCCATTGTGAAATCGAATTTAATTCAAAAAAATTTATCTCCAATCCTTAATAAAATATCTTTTATTTTCATTGTGCAGATACACAACCCATTTTCATTTCCATGATTATTCACCTATATATAAAAATTATTTATTTAATTTTGTTATTTAAATATAAAAAACTCTTTTTCCTGTTCCATTGGATAAATAAGATGTAATGATCATGTATTTAAGCAATTTTAAAGGAAATGGTTTTTATAATAATCCCATTATTCAATATCGAAAAGTTATAAATGAAATGATTTATTATGGACTATGTGGATCAAATGAAATTAATTCAAATTAAGGGTGTCACCTGATATTTCTCCAATGAATTTTATAATAAATGTAATCTCTAGAGATGACTAGTTTTACGATATCATGGTGAATAACCTTGTTAATTTACATGTATTACACCTTAGTGATTAACCTTGCAGATATTCTTATGAATTTATAAATTGATTTTAATAGCCACATTTCCCTCTTATAATTCATTTTATTTTTATTATGATGTGGATTCATTTCCAAAAATCATTCCTTGATCACATTCCTCATGTTCTTATTGATATTCATCATGATCTCATGTAAATTTCTTCCATTACTAGGGCTCAGGCTCACCCATTTCGTTTGATGTGTGACCCTATGATATGGGATACATTATGTGTACTTATTATAAACCCATAAAAAATAATTACAAGTGTATTAGAGTAATGTTTTATGTAAATGAAATGTTTTTTTAAACAATATGAGGTATTCAATAATATTTACAATTATTTTGTGTTTTTTCAATTTCCTAACGCACCTTTTACTACTATAATGGACCTATTTTATCCACTATCAAATTTTCTTCACTTTTATAAAATTATTTCTTGGTGATATATGGAGAATCATGAGTCACTCTGGTTTATCAAATTTTCATCAGATTTTGAAAACCTCTTATTCATGTTCTTTGATATTATTTACCCAGTCATCCACTTTGTTAGTAAAACTTTCTATAAACCTGCATTATTCTTTTACTATGACCTTATACTCAACAATATCCATTGAAACAATAATTTTTCAGGTTGTAAATTTTTTAATCTATTTCTTCATCTCATACTCCTCCTCGTATTCTTTCTATATATCGGAATTTTCATCATGAAACATTGTGCGGGATTTCTTCATTTTACCCTATAAAAATATATCACATCTAGAGAATCCTATAACTCTTCTTCAAGATAAATTCTTCCTTCCAATTCTCCTTTATCATCATCAGCCTCTTCACTTGTTGGAAAACTGCCTGCAACAACCACTGATGAATCATTTGTTCGGTCTATATAGTCTTCAATTTCTTTTACATATATTTTACTATGAAAAACTCCTTCCCAATTAAATAGTGATTTTTATTGAAGAAATAGTTTTTAACTTCTCCTATCATTCAAATTGGATTCATATTTATTTATAGGGACTTAATCATCCTCATAATTAATTTGAAACATCGTGGGAGACATTTCAACTCGGTACCCAACATTTTCACATAACAATCTCATGAGGGGATATTTATAATTAAAAAATCATTTTAATCTTTTAATTATTAAGTAAAACAATCAAATAAATTCATGTAAATATTTTTTATTCTGGTCACCAACTATTTTAAGATTCTTTAATGGTTTAAATTCCACCCACTTTTACTTCACATTTTGAAAATCCTCATAATCATAAATCCTTATTTCATATGTGACTAGAGTACTATGAATACATTCCAACAATTTACCATTTGGATCTTTATTCCAATTAATAGACACATTTTGTTTGAACTAGGATGGAATCCACATGATGATGCACTTTAAAATATTACCCTAATTAAGGGGTTCACAAAGATGACACGTGTCACCTAAAATAAAACTCACCAGATCAAATAACACATCAACATATTTATTTGGGTCCATGATCATGTCCACATTCTTGTTACATATTGTCATAAATTTATCTTCATGTTATTTTGAGTCACCTTTGTTAATATTAATTTCCTTTTCCAACTTTGTGAGGGAGGATTTACAAGGAATTATTATTTTATATAATCTATATGATATATATCCCTAAAAAACACTGATTTATCTAGATAAAATATCTTGTTATTAATGTTAACCTTTTGGTAAATCCATTCTTTCCCTATTTACTGAAATCCATTTCATCAAAGATATATATACATCCATGCCTAAGGACCAAAAGTGGTTCAACACCCAATTTAACTGTATATTAATTCCATTTCTTTTAGAATATAGGAATCATATTGTCATTTATTAGTTATATAGCTTCTAATGAGGGAGAATAACATATATTATCCTTTAGATTTCGATCCAATATTTTTCTCCACTTAGCTAAATACCATGAGAGTAGTGATGAATCGGGGTAGGATAGATTAAAATAGTTCCCACATTAGATCATTCAACATCTTTAATCAAATCACTCTCAAATAATTTTCTCAATGTATTATATATACTGAAATGAAGGTATTATTGGGAAATACTAGATATGCTTGGACAAGAATAATTAGGATATTTAAAAGATGATATAAAGCCAATGTTCTAATATACAAAAAGTCTTAAAGAGAACCACTATTTTGATTTTCATAGTGTAATCACTATTTATCATTGTCAATAACCTCCTCTTATAGGAAAATCACTACACTCTTTACTCTTATATCCTCAACTCCAGATTTCCATAATATTATTGATTATTTGAATTTTTATTGATTACACCTCCACCCATGTGGCATAAACCTCTTATATCAACTAATTGAAGAAATTTTATTTAGAATACATGTCTTTGTAAATCCTATTATGGTTCAGAAAACATAACCTTCCATACAAACATTACATAATGTTTTTGAAACATCTAAACCTTCATGAAAAACTCCTTCTTTAAACCAACTACAACATTTCACACCCCACAAAAATTCATGAATCTCACTTGTTCTTGAAAAAATGGTCTCTTTACTTTTCACATTTATAATTTTCAGGAATTATTTCAAAAAATAAGAAAATTCATATTATTCTTAAATTAAAATAGATCATTGAGAATTTGTTAGACTTAATCCTTAAAATAACATGGAAAGAAACCTATTTACAGACATGTATGACAATTTGTACCATTAAATATTTATAACTGACCATTCACATATCTAAATGTTCTTAAAAAACATGAATCCTATATTCACACATTTCCATGTAATTATACATCTTCTCACAACTAAACTCTTATATAAATCTTTTCAAGGAATAATGATTTCAAAAAGTCTTCTAAATTTTATTGAAAATCACCCCATTTCCAAATTATCAATGAATTTGATTCTTTTACTTATTTTCACACAACTATTCCCCTATAGATGCCAACTTCAACTTCATTAAAAATCTTTTCATTACTCTTTTCTATAATATAATTCTTAAACACATTATTGAGCTTCCAAAAAACGAATGTATAAATGTTTCATGGTATCTATGATCATAGAACATTTCCAACACACTTTCATTACAACTACACTATATCTTATTTAACTAGATTTTTTAATAAACACAACAACCTAGAAAACATAAATATACACCAATAAGGACTTTTTCAATATTATAATTCGTAATTATAAGGCTCCAGCCTTAATCCTTACTTAATCTTGAGTTATTACAAGATTACACATTGAGGATCTCTTCAGGTTTAGAGTTTTAGAGAATTAGATCATGAAACATTCATTACATTCCACATTTTAACAAAGTGGTTACATAAAAGACAATATTCATTCTTTCCATCAATGGAAACATATTGAAAATAAAACATGGATTCTTTCTTGACACATCCTTGACACTATCATCACATCTTGTACCTTTCCCTTGACCTGTGAAAAACATTTCAAAAACATGGGATGAGCATAAAAAGCTCAGTAAGGGTTATAAAAATATGGAAAGGAAACATGAGTTCATATATACATAAGAATTAAATCATACTTTACCCATAAAACAAAGGCACTTTAACATACCTCATCAAACCATGAATAAATCATAGAAATCATAATACCTAAAGGTAACTTGAGGCATTCATAACATTCTTACGTAGGGAGTAACCCTCTTGGTTATGTTTGGAATACCCATCACAGTATATTCCCTAAATCTCTTCGGAGAAACCTTAACGTTTCACTCCATCGCGTTACCCAATGCATTGGAGAGATATATCGGGCTCACCCGCCCTTAGTTTATCACAGAACCACCCATCTTCATAACAATGCCCAAGAACCATAACATAATCTTATCACATAAAACATGCATAAAGGAAACATAACATTTCCACATTTCAATCACAATATAACATTTTAGTATATTGAAATATTGAATCAATTCAAAAAAACCATTTACAAAACCATTTATAACATTTAATAAAGAGATTTTTGAATCAAAGTGTCCCATACCACCTTGAAGCTTTTAAAATTTTAAACCATTAATATCCATATAAATAAATTCTTAAAACCATTTTGAAAACATGGATATTAATAAGAACAAATAATTAAAACATTTAAAGCGATATTTTGGTAAAAGGGGTTCTACCAAAATTAGAGACACTTGAATACAAGAATTGAGGAATAACATGTAGTCAAAACTTTATAATATCATGAGAATAAATGGATTCATGATATAATATTCCAAAGGATAGTATATACACCATATAAGAGTTAATTGGTGCATAACAACAATGAAGTCTCAATAGAAATGACAAATGTGATGAATTCCCTTATAAAGAAGGTATCCTTAAATTAAGGATAATTCAATCTCAAAATTATGTGTGACAAATATAAATACACCCAATATAAATGGATATTAAGTGTAAAAAAATAAAATTTCATCCACACATATTCAAAAGATGACATATTCCATAAATACATGTTGAACACAAAGAAATCGAAATTGGGTTAAGAAGTTCCCTTGACAGCCTAACGGCGTCACATCGAAATGAGTTGATGAGAGATAATAAAAAAAAGGGTATCTCATCACTTGTAAATAAAATTTACATCAATAAGGATATACGAGAACATATCCCAACATAACAATATGTAAATTAAAAGACCAAACAAAAGAAGTCTTTTAAAAAGAGGAGGGTGAATGGTTCCCTTACCGACATGGGTATCTTTCGAAACATACACCTCGTGAAAGAAGGAAAATACAAAATTCATGTAAATACTCATAAAAGAAATTATATTACACAATGAGTAAAATAATGGGCAGTACATACACCACTCAAAGGAAATTGTGGCAAATGTAGCATAAATCTCACGGGAATAAAAGTGAGATGAAAAATCCCTTACGAAAAATCGGCAGCCTAACGGCGCCACATAAAACATACAAAAATGGGTTGACAAGATAAAGTAGGGTATCTAATCATATTAACATAAAGTTTATAGAAAGAGTAATATAAAATAACATCCCCCAACATAACAAAGATGAGCTTAAAAGAAGTGACATAAAGTAGAGCACTTAAAAAGAAAGAGAGAGGTTAGATCTCTTACGAAAATTCGGCAGCCTAACGACGCCACTCAAAACTTCCAAAATGGATAGATGAGAGGAAATATGATCTCTCATCATATGAACATAAACATTACAGTAATAGTAATATAAAAGAACATCCCAATCACAATAATTATGACCTTATAATGAGTGACATAAATAAGTGTACTTAAAAAGAAAGAGAGGAGTATGATCCCTTACCTCGGGTCCGACTTGACTCAATCGTTCTTTAACGTCCTGAATAATAAACATGAGTTAATTTAAACTTTTTTAATAACCTTTTTCTAGTTAATTATTCCTTTTAGATCACTTATTTCCATGTTATAAACATTATGTAATCATTTAAGTTAATAATGTTTGTTTTGTTGATATTTGGTTCTTAAGTCGAAAGTGGACTTCTTACAATTACATGTTGTTCGTGTGGTCAAATGTTCAGTATATCCAGAATTATATTCATGATTTGGATATCATATATATCATATATATACAGAATATACATGTATTTATAATATTACATAATCATTTATAGGTAAGAAATTAAATGCACCGTTCATGGAGACGGTAAGCCGTACGTACGCATGGACGCTACTTTCATTTCTATTTCATATTTTTATGGAATGGAATAATAATGATATAGAGTTATATTATAATTCCAGTATAACATCATATATAATAACTTTAAATCCATCCTTTATACATCCCACATATGGCATTAACGAATCACATCACTTTGAGGGGGCGGTAGTCCGCACTTCCTTAAATGAAGATATCGTGTTTACCCATAATGGAAACCATAAAGGTATTCAATAAATGAAAAATACAGAAGCTTAAGTAAAACATAATCATATTAGATATCATATATAAATATAGTTTCATCTTAATGTCCACCTTTTAAGGTGTTAGAATAATGTTGAACAATCATCGTTTCGGGAGGCAGAAATTCGCCATCCACGGAAACAGTATGTTCTTTAACCATTAGATGTAGGTGTGTGAAAGTGTATCTCGAATAATTCTTATAACAAAATCCTAGTATATTGATGATACTGGAGTTGTTACAAAAGAAATGAATAAAAAGATTTTAGGGGGTTGGAGAAGCAAAATAAAACAAAAGGACTCAAGTGAAGACATTACCTTAAAATCGGGTAACTCCCTTTGGTTTGAGCTCAAAGGCTTCCTTGGGAAGAATTATTCCCAAAGTGAGGCTTCAAGGAGTTAGAGAGGGAAGTGGAGAGACAAAAAGGGCAGTGTTTGGACGATCCAAAGGCTTTGGTAGTGTGGGTAAGGAGGTAGAGGTGGGGGCCTTTTATAAGAGGAGAGGAGGGGCACTCTTGGAAGGTAAAGAAAAGTCACTTTATTTTAAAATTGTATTCGGATTTAAGATGTCCCACATTGATGTTTTTCACGAATAAGGTGATAATGGTTCTAAATCCACTAATCCAATAGTTTTTGGTCATTTTTAGGTCTTAGATATTATATTATCTTTCTATTTTATTTAAATCGTTAAATAATGAGGTCATCGCTGCATCATCATATTTTCATAAATTATTTAATTTATTTAATGACTTAAAATTATAAAATAAATACAATAATGTGGGAAATCTTATTATCTTTCCAATTAATATTTATAGTGAAAAATCTGATTTTTATAACCCCATGTAAAAAGTTTTTTAGTAAAATATTTCATGTTTGTCTCATTTTTACTTTAACTTTAAATAAAAAGATATTAATGTCATTTTCCAGCCAAAGTGGCCTCATGGGCTCCCCAAGTTGACCCATGGGTTTTCTTGGTCATCCATGACACATCCAATGAGGTTAGGACATGTGTCAAGTTCATTTCATATTATTAAAACATTATTTTTACCTTAAACTACACTAATTACCTCTAATCGCGATTAAAAACTTAATAAGTTACGATTCACCAAAAAATTGTTTTTAGCCCATTGAACCACATTTTACTTCTTAATGACAACCATGTATGTCGGATTTTTGAAATTCAAAACACAAAGATGGCAAAATTTCATTTAAACGGAAAAAAATCAGTTTTTATAAGTACCACTTAGTGGTTTCACTATTCATCAAAAATTGAAGTTTTTCAGAAAAATCCCAAAAATTCACCCTAAGCTATATTTGATATTCCGAATTCAAAAATGAA
Source organism: Viscum album (assembly GCA_963277665.1). NCBI lineage: Eukaryota > Viridiplantae > Streptophyta > Magnoliopsida > Santalales > Viscaceae > Viscum > Viscum album. The sequence continues at coordinate 1,723,743,711 of OY728119.1, read as the reverse complement.
GTCTATTTTACAAAATTAAAAACATATAAGTCACATTAATTAATTTAATAATGAATTCCGCTATCAGAGCAAATAGCGTGTTTTTATGAAACAATAAGTATCAAAAGATTGACACTAGTTTAAGTCTGTTTTTAAAGAGAAATTAATTCCAACGACCACTATTGGATTTAATGGTAAAAATATATTCTAATTTCACTTTAAACCCAATTAAAAAGATAATCTAATCATATAAATAAATTAGATTAAAAAGGGGGTTTGAATTAAAATACAACATTTTACACTATTCATTTTAAAAAAAGAACTCTATCGGAAAGATACCAAAAATTTACACAAAGTAAATTTTGATGTCCCAATTCCTAAGAAGCGTTTTATTTGGTCCAATAGAATTTATAAGAGTGAACAAAACTATATTTAATGACGTTTCGCCATCAAAAGGCGATAAGTGAACCTTTAGTGAAAACTAGGGCATATACGCCTAAAATTGAATTCTTTCCGTATTTTATGCCTTCATCTTTTATTGGATAAATCTAAAAACATTTAAAAACATATATAATCATATTTTAGTTATTTATATCCATTCCCGCCAATACAATGGCTACATGTTAACTACCATTTAAAATAATATTATTTTATTATTAGAGTGCAATGTAAGATTCCCAAGAAACTCGTTGTTGCGTGTTGGGTACGCCATCGAGCATAGCGTCCCCTTTAAAGTCATATTAATATTTTATTCACAAATATGGATAAATATGAAAATGTCATATTCTTTATTTACCTGGGGTGTTACATCCTTCCCCCCCTTTTGGAATTGCATCCTCGCAATTTTTAAAATTGAGCTTGGAAACATCCTTGAAAGTCCCACATTGGAACAAGGGTCGGTAAAACAGTCACTTTAAAATAAAGAAAGATAAGTACAAAGGTCACCCAAGTTAACCCAAACTAGGATTCCATGTAGAAAAATATGGACATGGAGGAGAAAACATAGGGTCATGTTCTGATGGATAGTGATAGAAAACATGTTTAGGAGAAAGTTAACCAAAAGAAAATCACGAACTTGTGATGGGTTAAATGGTATTCGATTCCCCAGTAGGAAAAGTTAATAGAAAACATTTTTTTAAGTTACTTTTTATTGAGGAATTTATTTTTGAGCTTAAATAAAACATAAGGAAACATAATTACTTGTCATGTTGACTTTCAACTTTTACTAGATTTTTCACATAGACTCATACTTTCCCCAAAAGACGAGTATTTAGAAAGACATGTTCACATTAAGAGTACTATAAACAAATTCTAGAGGAGAACCTAATCCACAAAAAAAAGGACTATACATTTCCCATGTCTTCAAACCTTAACCAAAACTAAAACCAAAAAGGTTACTACAAGTTCAGATAATCCAGAAAAGGATAACCCTTTATAAAAAGAAAATCTATTCTTAATCTCAAAATTTGTCCAACAAAACCCAAAGTTCAACGAGGACCATTTGATAACCAATTTGTCCATAAAATTCTTCAAAGTAAACCAATCTAAGATTGAAACCCAAATATTTGAAGGATTTAGTCACATAGTCTTCCAAGTTTAATTGTAACATTTATCTCCAAACAACATCAGTTTCTCTTAAAGTCTCGTATTGAAATGTAATTAACCTAATCACATATCTTCCATGAAAGGTTAATTATTTTCATAAATAACCCAAAATAAACTTACTCTTAATTCATAAAATCATCTAACTACAAAAAATCGGTCAAACTAACCAGGGACTTCATGTAGTCCAGTGGTAGACGATAAATACCAGTTGCACTTTGGTTGTGGGTTCGATTCCCGCAGCTTCGTCCGACGCGACGGGTTGTCACATGGTCTGCGTGTTGTCCCTTTTCAAAAACTATATAATTTTATAACATTCCTCAAAAAGAGATGAATTCATCAAAAATAAATATAACATATTCCTCATGTTTATCTCATGCCTTCTTATTCCATCATATCATATAATAACCCATAATTACCTCAAAATAAGGATCATATAAACTCTAATTGTTACCTTTATAATTATTACCTAAACTTCCACATCGATTTGGTCATCTCGTACATGATGATATTATAGAACATACCAAGGTTCAAGTGGTTGATCATGACTCCTTGATAGTTGGTTTAGAACAACCATGAGATTCCTCATTGAATCCCCCATTTTATCTAGTATCTTAATCATAGAACCACCATAGTTTCCTTCAAACCTGTTGCCTCTTCGGTGCCTTCTAGATCCATACATTCACTAAAAATGGAAATGTCAGTGTGAGTACATCAACAAAACCATCATGTACTAATGAGGAAGGTAAACACTAATATATACTTACTCATTCACTTTATCTAAAACTAGGACTCTTTCTGAAATCCTATCCATTATGGTACTATCACTTATGCTTAGAGAATACCTCTAAAGTTATCTAAACCGACCTTTGATACCAACTATAAGGCCCCAGCCTTAAACCTTAATTAATCTTGAGTTATTACAAGATTACACATTGAGGATCTTTTCAGGTTTAGAGTTTTAGAGAATTAGATCATGAAACTTGCATTACATTCCACATTTAAACAAAGTGGTTACATAAAAGACATTATTCATTATTCCCATCAACGGAAACATATTGAAAATAAAACATGGATTCTTTCTTGACACATCCTTGACACTATCATCACATCTTGTACCTTTTCCTTGACCTATGAAAAACATTTCAAAAACATGGGATGAGCATAAAAAGCTCAGTAAGGGTTATAAAAATATGGAAAGGAAACATGAGTTCATATATACATAAGAATGAAATCATACTTTACCCATAAAACATAGGCACTTTAACATACCTCATCAAACCATGAATAAATCATAGAAATCATAAGACCTAAAGGTAACTTGAGGAATTCAAAACATTCTTACGTAGGGAGTAACCCTCTTGGTTATGTTTGGAATACCCATCACAGTATATTCCCTAAATCTCTTCAGAGAAACCTTAACGTTTCACTCCTTCGTGTTACCCAATGCATTGGAGAGCTATATCGGGCTCACCCGCCCTTAGTTTATCACGGAACCACCTGTCTTCATAACAATGCCCAAGAACCATAACATAATCTTATCACATAAAACATGCATAAAGGAAACATAACATTTCCACATTTTAATCACAATATAACATTTTAGTATATTGAAATAATGAATCCATTCAAAAAGAAACCATTTATAAAACCATTTAAAACATTTAATAAAGAGATTTTTGAATCAAAGTGTCCCATACCACCTTGGAGATTTTAAAATTTTAAACCATTAATATCCATATAATTAAATCCTTAAAAACATTTTGAAAACATGGATATTAATAAGAACAAATAATTAAAACATTTAAAGCGATATTTTGGTAAAAGGGGTTCTACCAAAATTAGAGAGACTTGAATACAATAATTGAGGAATAACATTTAGTCAGAACTTTATAATATCATGAGAATAAATGGATTCATGATATAACATTCCAAAGGACAGTATATACACCATATAAGAGTTAATTGGTGCATAACAACAATGAAGTCTCAATAGAAATGTCAAATGTGATGAATTCCCTTATAAAGAAGGTATCCTTAAATTAAGGATAATTAAATCTCAAAATTATGTGTGAAAAATATAAATACACCCAATATAAGTGGATATTAAGTGTAAAACAATAAAAGGTCATCCACCCATATTAAAAATATGACATATTCAATAACTACATGTTGAACCCAAAGAAATCGAAATTGGGTTAAGAAGTTCCCTTGATAGCCTAACGGCGTCACATCGAAATGAGTTGATGAGAGATAATAAAAAAAGGGTATCTCATCACTTGGAAATAAAATTTACATCAATAATGATATATTAGAACATATCCCAACATAAAAATATGTAAATTAAAAGACCCAACAAAATAAGTCTTTTAAAAAGAGGAGGGTGAAAGGTTCCCTTACCGACATGGGTATCTTTCAAAACATACACCTTGTGAAAGAAGGAAAATACAACATTGATGTAAAAACTCATAAAAGAAAGTATATTACACAATGAGTAAAATAATGGGTAGTACATACACCACTCAAAGGAAATTGTGGCAAATGTAGCATAAATCTCACAGGAATAAAAGTGAGATGAAAAATCCATTACGAAAAATCGGCAGCCTAACGACGCCACATAAAACATAAAAAATGGGTTGATGAGATAAAATAGGGTATCTCATCATATTAACATAAAGTTTATAGAAGGAGGAATATAAAAGAACATCCCCCAACATAACAAAGAGGAGCTTAAAATAAGTGACATAAAGGAGAGTACTTAAAAAGAAAGAGAGAGGTTTGATCTCTTACGAAAATTCGGCAGCCTTACGGCGCCACTCAAAACTTCCAAAATGGATCGATGAGAGGAAATAGGTTCTATCATAATATGAACATAAAAATTACAGTAATATTAATATAAAATAACATCCCAATCACAATAATGATGACCTTATAATGAGTGACATAAAATAGTGTACTTAAAAAGAAAGAGAGGAGTAGGATCCCTTACCTCAGGTCTAACTTGACTCGATCGTTCTTTAACGTCCTGAATAATAAACTTGAGTTAACTTACACTTTATTAAGAAAATTTTTCTAGTTCATTATTCCTTTTATATCACTTATTTCCATGTTATAAACATTATGTAATCATTTATGTTAATAATGTTTGTTTTGTCGATATTTGGTTCTTAAGTCGAAAGTGGACTTCTTACAATTACATGTTGTTCGTGTGGTCAAATGTTCATTATATCCAGAATTATATTCATGATTTGGATATCATATATATCATATATACACAGAATATACATGTATTTATAATATTACATAATCATTTAGAGGTAATAAATGAAATGCACCATTCATGGAGACGGTAAGTCGTACGTATGCATGAACGCTACTTTCATTTCTATTTCATATTTTTATGGAATGGAATAATAATGATATAAAGGTATATTATAATTCCAGTATAAAATAATATATAATAACTTTAAATACATCCTTTATACATCTCACATATGGCATTAAAGAATCACATCACTTTGAGGGGGCGGTAGTCCACAAATCCTTAAATGAAGATATCGCGTTTACCCATAATGGAAACCATAAAGGTATGCCTTAAATGAAAAATAAAGAATCTTAAGTAAAACATAAACATATTATATATAATATATAAATATATTTTCATCTTAATGGACACCTTTTAAGGTGTTAGAAGAATGTTGAAAAATCATCGTTTCAGGAGGCAGAAATTCGCCATCCACGGAAACAGTATGTTCATTAACCATTAGATGTAGGTGTGTGAAAGTGTATCTCGAATAATTCTTATAAAAACATCCTAGTATATTTATGATACTGTATTTGTTACAAAAGAAATGAATAAAAAGATTTTAGGGGGTTGGAGAAGCAAAATAAAACAAAAGTACTCAAGTGAAGACATTACCTTAAAATCGGGTAACTCCCTTTGGTTTGAGCTCAAAGGCTTACTTGGGAAGAATTCTACCCAATGTGAGGCTTCAAGGAGTAAGAGAGGGAAGTGGAGAGACAAAATGGGTAGATTTTGGCCGAGCCAAAGGCTTTGGGAGTGTGCGTAAGGAGGTATAGGTGGGGGCCTTTTATAAGAGGACAGGAGGGGCACTCTTGGAAGGTAAAGAAAAGTCACTTTATTTTAAAATGGTATTCGGATTTAAGAGGTCCCACATTTATGTGTTTCTAGGATAAGGTGATAAGGGTTCTAAATCCACTCATACAATAGGTTTTGGACATGTTTATGTCTTAGATATTACATTATCTTTCCATTTTATTTAAATCGTTAAATAATGAGGTCATCGCTGCATCATCATGATGTCATAAATAATTTAATTTATTTAATGTCTAAAAATTATAAAAAAATACTATAATGTAGGAAATCTTCTTAGAGTTCCAATGAATATTTATAGTCAAAAATCCGATTTGTATAACCCCATGTACAAATTGTTTTAGTAAAACTTTTCATGTTTGTCTCATTTTTACTTTAACTTTAAATAAAAAGATATTACTGTCATTTTCCAACCAAAGTGGCCTCATGGGGTCCCCAAGTTGACCCATGGGTTGCCATGGTCGTCCATGATACATCGAATGAGGTTAGGACATGTTTCAAGTTCATTTCATATTATTAAAATATTATTTTTACCTTAAACTACACTAATTACCTCTAATCGCGATTAAAAACTTAATAAGTTACTATTCACCAAAAAAACATTAGCCCATTGAACCACATTTTACTTATTAATGAAAACCATGTATGTGGGATTTTTTAAATTCAAAACACAAAGATGGAAAAATTTCATTTAAACGGAAAAATCAGTTTTTATAAGTACCACTTAGTGGTTTCACTATTCATCAAAAATTGGAGTTTTTCAGAAAAATCCCAAAAATTCACCCTAAGCTATATTTGATATTCCGAATTCAAAAATGAAGTCTATTTTACAAAATTTAAAACATATAAGTCACATTAATTAATTTAATAATTAATTCCCGTTGTCAGAGCAAATTGCATGTTTTTATGAAACAATAAGTATCAAAAGATTGACACTAGTTTAAGTCTCTTTTCAAAGCGAAATTAATTCCAACGACCACTATTGGATTTAATGGTAAAAATATATTCTAATTTCACTTTAAACCCAATTAAAAATATAATATAATCATATAAATATATTATATTAAAAAGATGGTTTGAATTAAAATACATCATTTTACACTATTCATTTGAAAAAAAGAACTTTATCCGAAAGATACCAAAAATTTAAAAAAAAAGTAAATTTCGATGTCTCAATTCCTAAGAAGAGTTTTATTTGGTCCAATAGAATATATAAGAGTTAAAAAAACTATATTTAATGACGGTTCTCCATCAAAAGGCGATAAGTAACCTTTAGTGAAAACTGGGGCATGTACGCCTAAAATTGAATTCTTTCCGTATTTTATGCATTTATATTTTATTGGATAAATGTAAAAACATTTAAAAACAAATATAATCATATTTTAGTTATTTATATCCATTCCCGCCAATACAATGGCTACATGTTAACTACCATTTAAAATAATATTATTTTATTATTAGAGTGCAACGTAAGATTCCCAAGAAACTCGTTGTTGCGTGTTGGGTATGCCATCAAGCATAGCGTCCCCTTTAAAGTCATATTAATATTTTATACACAAATATGAATAAATATGAAAATGTCATATTCTTTATTTACCTGGGGTGTTACAATAATAATGTAGGGGGAATAAAATATTAGGTAACTATAACAAACTTTGTGAATTGTTTTGTAATTGTGGGACTAAAATAAAGCTATATCTAAAAATATATTTCAAAATATTTATCAAAAACAAGAATATTATTTTACTGGGATCAAAAAATGTGGTGGAGTTATGAAAAAAAACCAACTAAACACAACACAAAATTGGACTTTTTTATGTGAAAAAATTTTATAAAAAATCAAATAATATTTCCATATTATGATAATAATGGGAGATGATGTATTATATTAAAATCATAGAAATTTTATCTCCATTCCAAATAAATGGAAGTCAATTTTCAATGTATATTTATATTTTTACATAGTTCATAGTCATATAAATATATATTTAACCAAAAAGATAGGAATGTGTTATTAAATGTTGAGAATAAATTTTCTTTTTATGGGGAACAAATATAAATGTTTTTATATTTTTTAGATTTGAATAAATATATCACTATGATCGTAACAGAAGATCTCAGATTATATTTCATAGAAGTTAAGGCATTTAATGGAACACTAACCAAATAGAAGACATAATTGGAATGATAAATATGGAGAATAAATATATATTTTATGTTACTATCATAGATTTTTATAGTATCACACATGTATTTGTGACAATGAGTACACACCCTATATGTTGGAAACTAAAGAATATAAAACAAACATCAAGTATAAAAATAGTCTAACTATATATTTTGGGGATTTTGTTTCCCTTATAATTATAAGAACTAAATAGACTAGTATAAGATATACAGATCTAAGGATGATATATGTTCTCTATTTTAATTTTCATATCTTAATTTTAATTATGTGTGTAACAATAGTGACTTCAGTCATTCCATTCACTTTCCATTGAATACATTCACATTCAAAGGAAGAGATTATACTTTGTTTTTTTAGGTAATAACAAAAAAAGGCAGTCATTATAACATTATGGCTTTATAAATGTGTATTTATATCAAAAATTTGAAATAAAATAGATTAATACACTAATTTTTTATCCAAATTGTAACACCTGGATATTAGAGTTTTTGTTATCCATTAAATGAATACATAGTCAATAAATTTCATCATAAGAATGATTAAACCAAATCGATTTATAATAAAATTACAATTCCCTATACACATTAACACATTAGGATAATTAACAGGGACATATAATAATAAATATTACAAAAAATAAAAATAAAAACTCAAGTGAACAATTAGATAATAAAAATGATTTATTTCTTACAATAATTTAATTTTTTAAATAATTATTCAATAGTTTCTAATAACAATAAAGTGAATGAATTTAATGGAAAAATGGAAAGTAATTAGATATATGTGATTAAAATCATTTAATATTAAAAAGTATATTTCTCCCTATATTGTGTTTATTATATATTATATATTTTTATCTTAAGAAAATTAACTAATTAATAATATTTTATTATTACAATAAAAATATTAATCATAAAAAAATAAATAAAAAATCATTTCAGTAGAAATTTATATAAAATTATATTATCAACACTATGTGAATAAAAGATCATTCTCTCATTCAAAAGTGTTTTCAATTTTAATTTAGGATTCCAATTAGAATTTTAATTTCTAAATTGAATATTTTTAATTTTATAAAATTATCATTATTTTTCATGCATCATGTTTGTGTGAATTAATTTGGATTTTCTATGAAATGATATTTTTGGTGAATTGTAATATTTATTCTTTATTAAATTAATGTTATTTTTTTGATAAAAATTGAAATAATTAAAATGGATATAATATTTTTGAACCAAAATAATAAATATTAGTTAATATATTCAATTTAATTTTATGGAATATTCATAATATACCTTGGGAAAATTTATCCCAGACAATACTAGTTAAAGTGAGGTAGAAGTGTCAAATCAAGATGTAATGCCTAAGAATATCATCCAGCCCCATATATAAATGAATGGATAGGGTATTTTTGACATATATATATAATATATTACTCTCTAATTTTTAATTTTATATCCACTTGAATTTATAATTACATTTCAAATATTATTATGAAATAAAATTGTATAAAAATTCCACCTCTTTCACCTATTAGTGGACCCCCCACCACCTCACTGTTTCTCACCCCCTATGGCCTCATATTTTCACAAAAAACATACAAAATCCTTCTTTAAACATAGTTCCCATTTATTAAAGGGTTTTTTGTCAAAATATAATTATATAAAAAGAGGTAAGGTGTGTTATAATTGAGGATATCAAGGAATAAGTAATTGTTTTAACTGAATTTTCTCAACATTTATTCTTCATACACCCACTAAATATATATTTTAACCATTATTATATAATGGAATTAGTATAATTATAATAATATAATTTTATTATTAAAATGTAATAACCATTATAGACCCTCTAACCGTCCACTAAAAAATTATTACATCGTACTTGTTGTGGTCAGGTTACTACCTCCATGGATAAAATTTTTCATTGTTCATCTGAACCATAGATAGAAGGTTATAAACACATAATTATTCAATAAATATTATATTCATGAAAAATTTATTATTTTGAAAATATATTTTAGTATGTATATTATAAAAATTAATATTAAACTATCAATGTAAATTTAATGACTAAAACAAGATTATGAAGACAAAATTTTTAATTTGAATCTATTTTAAAAATAATATTAAACTGTATAAAATATATGATTTATTAATGATAAATAAAACCTATATATATGATTATATATATGATGAAACTATTCTATATCTCCTTTAGAATTTTTATATTTAGAGAACATGTTTTGGTGAAATTGGCTGAAACACCCCAAGTAGCTGATGAGAACATAAACTCTATAAATAAATGAATGTCATATGATATTAAATTGTCTATAAAAACAAAATATTAATGAATTTTTTTTAATTGTGTATTTAATTATATTTATTTCTTTTTTTATTATATTATATCCTTTCACAATGAATGTCAAGTCTTATGGAAATGGTTCTTTCTCTCAAATTCCATTACTCGATCCATGTTTCATATTATGGACGAATTTACATTTATATAGTGTAAATACTTCCCAATTGGATTATTATATCATTAATTAGTTTTCATTATTTTTAATTTCTCTATCATTTGCGCTCTATGAATCCCTTTTTCGTTGACTAATTACCAGGGTCTTAATCGTTATTGTGAGCATAATTTAATTCATTGTCTTATAACATTGATTCTATAACTTAATGTATCTATTATTTATTCGAAAACCCTATAAAATTATTATATTTTTTATGTATTTATTTTCTATTATTTACAAGCCTTCATTAGTTTCACCTTTATTTATTTGAGAACCCAACTAAATGGTTATTGTATGTAATCTTGAACTTATCTCTTCTTTAGCATAGGGAATATATTCCCTCATTTTCCATAATCCTTATAATATGTCAGGAATTATATTATATTTCATTAAATGATTTCATAAGGTCATATTCTAATACCTCTAACATTTATTACCATGGTTTTAAGAGACCCTTGTAACATTTTCCAAAAATATAATTTTAATATTCTTTACTATGGTGTGAATGGAATCTCATATTTATCATTTACTATATATGTTCTTTTTTATAGTTTTATAAACATCTTTCACATTAAGAAATTATATAACATTTCTCAAGGTTATTAATGAAATTATATTCCCATTATTCATTTAATAATCCATTTTAAAAATAATGTTAACTGTTTTATAAGAATAAATAACTTTTCTACATTCCACTTAGGTATTTTTTATCATTCACTCCAGCTTTAAAAAATTATACAAGATTTATTTTGAGCATTTCAATATATTTAATTATATTTATATGATTGTTTTAATGTCCTCTATTCACCCTTTGAATTGGATATTTTAAAATTGAATAACTATTTAAGATCTCAAACATGATGAAAAGCATAAAATATATTTTATAACTTTTCATCCATTATCATCTCAAACTATAAAAAATATACTACTTTTAGAGTTATTATTAATGTATTACACTATAAATTTTCAAACGAATTCAAAGATAATTCCTTAATTTATTCACAAGTTTTATGCTCTATATCACTCATCATCTCTCTCTTGACATTATTTTTCTCATTTTTAATATAATTTAATTTCATTGATATATTATATATCAATCTCACTATATGTATATTTTATTTTCTATTATTTAGTTATCTATTTACCCAATACTATTGTCATTTATATTTTGAATTTTTCAAACCAAGAAAATTATTCAATTTATTAATCGGAGGAATATTGATATAGTATAACAATTATTTAAATACATATGTATTTTGATAACTAAGGATTATGGGTTATGTATTTTATTTGTTATTAATTACATAATAATATTTATGAATTTGACATGGTTATTGATGGTTGGGGCTTGGAATTATTTACCCAGTCGATGCATTGGTATGGACCATTAGACAAAATAACTTGGTTACTTGGTGTAAACCTTAACCATTTATGTATGATTTTTTTGGAATAATGACTTGATGATATGTTTATATTTTCCAAAATTATGCATTCAATAACTTTGAAATCAGTTATTATATTGCATATTATTATTTTCATTTCTATAATATCCATTGATATATCAAATTCTTATGTGTTTAGTTAAATATAAACATTTTATTATTATGTTACTAGCCATATAATGTTTTCCTTGTTATTTAGATGATATATAACATTATACAATACACTCTAATGAGTGTCACAAAATCACTATTATTATGTTCCCATTTCCCTACATTATAAAGAAGTGAATTATGTATTATATTTCTAGATGGGTTTTAATGACCCCTGATTTTGGAATAATTGTTTTCTAAATTGAAACTATGTTAATTAGTTGTCTACATGTACAACACCAAAAAATGAGTGAAGAATTATTTGATGAACATTTTTAATATATAATAATAATAATAATAGTACATCAATATATAATATTGGGGAAAATAAAAATTAAAAAAATCTAATATTTAGAGGATATATAGTTAACATGATCGTTTATTCTCAATAAACTACTCAAAGTTTTAATAATTAAAAAACACAAATTTTAAATTATTATAATTATTCTCAAATATTATTCAATTTTATGAACAAAATACTTATATTGTTTAAAATACAAATTTGAATGAAATTATATTAAACACATATAATATTTTAAGAGGCCTTTTAAAAAATTATTTTTTATTTATATGTTTTATTTAAATTAAATCCTAAATTTATAAACATCAGTGTTTGAGAAATGTTAAATGAAATAAATTTTGGATTAAAATTTAAAATAATTAAAAATGATACATTTTCCCTTAATTTTTATAAAATAAATTAGTATTATATGAATGAAAAGAAATATTCTTTTTTACTCGTACTTCTATTTAATAACATTTTCAGGTAGTACGTATTACATGAAAACATATGAAAATTTTCAACAATACGATAAATATATATCAATTGATTAAAATTATTAATTTCAGAAAAATATGATGAATTTATAAAACCTGTGTCTAACATTTTGGAATCCTAAGAAATATTTTTCTCTAATAACTGTTTTTATATTCACTGATATTAAAAATTAGTTTTACTTACATATATGAATTATATATAATAGAAAGGATTTTATATTAAAAATTAATATTTTAATATAAAATAATATGTATAAAATAATTATTTTGAATAAAACTATGACGACAATAAATAATTGAAAATTTTATGATAGTGGGAAAACTGTTATTTTTAATGAAATATTTTAATAACATTGTATAATTTTTATATACTCAAATAAATTAATATATTCTAAAACAATAAATATTAAACCTATATATAAATATAGTAATGATCATTTATTTTGTAATCAATACAAAATTGGATCTATAACAACTAATGCTATAAAAAAATATTTTTTTATAGAAAAATCACCATTATACTAAAATTATTTTTTTATAAGATTATTTTATATAATTTTGATAAAGAATTAATATATATAAAGAATAAATTTATTTTCAAAAGACCCAGATTTGATATGATTTATTAATTTATATAATTAATGCAACATAAATTTTTTATTATATTAACTTTTTACCAAAGAAAAAAACCAAAATACATAAAGGTAATAGTAAACGAGATAAGAATTGAAATATGATTAATACATTTTTGAAATGGAGTGGTAGAGGATTTCATGACCATATATCTCCTCAAAAATAATTATTGATAACTTTTGGATCCATTGAACTTCAAATAGTGTCATTAAATTTTAGGTAAATAATGGTTTTCCCCAAAGCTTCCATTTTCTTCACTTATTAAAGGGGATCACCTATGCCCATTCACTACTACAAATTCCCTTAAAATTTTCAATGAAACCAATACCTATCAAACTATCCCATAATTTTCTATATACTTCTAAAATTCATTATCATTATAAAATTTCTTTAATCTCTTTTTTTCCTTGGAGACTATAAATACAAAATTCAAGGTACCAACATGAGTAATACATAATCCATTATATTTTCCTCTTAATCATTATCCATTAAACCATACCAAAACACAATAAAAAAATGTTAAATATATCACTATTATACTAATGTGATATTTTATTATTAAAAAAACTATTATTTATTCTTTCCCATTAACATATAAATATTTTAAATTGATCTTAAATAGGAACATATTTCATCCTCTACGAAGTAACCATTTTTTATTTCCTTATTTTTTCTGTTATTTATCCAAAAAATCATCGAATATGCTTCACAATATAAATGTTGATTTTATATCATAATTATTATATTATAATGATATTAAAAACATTATTTACAATACTCACCCATAAAATTATATTATCAACTATTTAAGTCTATTTAGATAACTTCAAGAACAATACTAAAACAATATTCAATGTTTGTTGTGGGAAATTAAATAATGATTATTTAATATATTTATTATTTTGTTATAATTATATTATAAAATATAATATTATATTAATCTGGATATAATAATTTTTATTAACACCCTTTTTTATTTTTTTATTTATTTTTACTAGTGTATAATTTTTAAATTATATTATCACTATTTTCTATTGATTTAAAATTAATAAGTATATCCTCATTATTAAGTGATTATCTCTTCAAATATTATGTTACTTATATGTGTTATATTTATTTATTTTCAACTCTATATAACATGTTTGATATTTCACATGATCATTTCCTTTATATGGTTTATTCACTACCAAAAGTACTTCATTTATAATGAATATATTTCATTTTATGACTATTTAGTTTCAATTTCAAGGTAACCCCTATTTTTTGTTATTATGTTTCCACTACCATAAGGGTGTTTCATCTCAATTTCATTATATTAAGAAATGTTTCATTTATGCACCTAATTTCATTTTAATGGTTTTATACTACCTATTGGTCATATTATATTATGAATTATATTTTATTCATTGTATTTTATGGTCATTTTCAATCCCACAAAGTGAATAGTTTTTTAACATTTATTACTAATTTCTAAAGGAAATTCATAGATCAATATTTTTTTATTTATTTATGATGTTTATTCTCATTTATTATATATTACAATTTATTTTCGTTATGAACACTCAAAATTACTATAATTTAATTGAAGGGTGTTAACTTAACTAGCATGAGTCAACTGATAGAGGAACATATTCATTAAATTTTATAACATTTATCCATATCTTGAAAAACCATATAAATTACTTAATTTTTTTTACCTAGAATGTTACTAAATATCTTTGGATAAACATTTATTTTCCATTGTTTTATAATGTTATTATTAGTAATGTATTTATGAAATAATTTGTGGTGTTATTCCATATGAAAAGGATATGAAATTCTTTTATTTCATTGGAATCTTTAGGATATGGTGAATTATTGATTTAATGTCACAGTAAAATGTATCAATGATAATTGGTGGGGTCTTATATCAACCTCAAATTCAATTTTTATAGATTTTAGACTTTGATGTAATGATTCGTGGACATATATGGATATGTTTACAACTAAAAGGGTGGATATACTTGCATATTTTACCATATAAAGGGTGTACGTACTTTTATTTATTGGAAAAATATTGGGGGGACATATCTCTATTTACTCAAAATATGATCTTATGCTTCGTATTTTTCAACAATGTCATATAGATTCATTATACTTACATGAATATTGATTATTTATTGATGATTACACACACTCTAGTTTCATTTCATATGATATTCTATACCAATATTCCATTACTTATGTTTTATCATCTATTCGTAGTTGGGTATTATTTTCTTATATACCTTCAATATAAACATATTCTCATATTATTCTCCTTTTGGATCATAAATCACCATCTCTTAGGAATTTACATATTGATCATTTCATATTACCTATTTAAAATACTTCCATTTAACTAAGTTATAAATATAATTTTAATTTTTGAGAAGTATAAAAAAACTATTATGGCCAAATTAAGTAGAAATGTTTTCAAATTTCAAAAAGTAAGTTTCTTATATAGATATTCCCTAAAAACATTAAACCATCCAAAACTTATATTGTCTATTTATCTATGAGATGTAATGTTTATGATATAAAATTTTAATAAAGTAAATATATGTTCATCTCACATTTTATCAAATCCTATGTGTAAAGGAAGTATTTTTATTACGAGATCAAATATTGTGTGTTCGGATGATATAGTTTGAATCAGAATAGGTTTTAGTTATTTTAAAAGATTAGTTTTTTATTCTTTTAGACATTATCATAAGAGAATTATAGTGAATCTAATGGAGATAAATCTAAGTATAGGACTACATCCTTAATTTTTTGCAAGATATTTATTATATGTCTTTCTTAAAACAATATATCAATATGGATACTAAAATTTCATATAGAATATTGCAATTATATATCATAGAGTAATGACCCCAAAAGGGTGGATTGGGTGTTAATTAAACCAGTATCCACTGCATGAAAACAAGTCATAACATCACACCCAGTTTGAAACTCTGAGGGGATATGATATTTTAATTAAAATTTTCATTCCTATCCATCATATTAGATTTATTATGTTATGAAATTATATTAAAGTGTAAGATAAAAACTATCTTAAAGAAATGTAAATTTAACCGAGGGTTATTTTGGTTCAAATGAAATCATATGTAATTGTTTTAATGAGTAAAACATTTCAAGATTGAATTTATTGTAAGATAATTAATGATGATTCATCTAAGATATTAATTATAAATTAATCATATTAATAGATATTGGTTTTAGTAATTGAGGATTCTCAAAGGAATTTTGTTAACATTAGATCCCTTGGACAATGTAAATATTTTTCCAATGAGTAACCTAATTGAAAAATATATGATATGAGAACAAATTCAATTATAACAAACTCGCAATCAGGAAACATGATTAATAATTATAAATTAGTGTATCTTCAAAATTTACCAAAGAAGATAATGTTTCCATATCATGGATGTTCATGTGATAAAGTTGATGTATGATTAATGATTCAATATCATTTCTCCAAACATTTGATAAGTGGTACCCCATGAATTGTCACAAAGGAATGGGAAGATGTTTTATTTGTGTTGAAGTAGGTAATATAAAAATAAACTATCAAGAAAAAAATTATTTTATTTATAATATAAAAGGATTTAATTACATAGATAATGTTAAATGTCATGAACCATCCCAGATACCCTGAAACCATTATAAAAGATCCATATCTGACATGGAATGAAGGTAATTCCAAATCTTCATGGGTCAGAGTGTAACGAACCAATGTTTTTAAATGGAAATTACCATCTTATTAATATTTCATAAAATCACATGAAAAAACAACATAATTAACTACTAAGTTCTTAGTGACATTTAATTATAATTTTTTCACTTTGTCGTATGGAATTTTGAAAATATGACATACACGGTTGAAATCAGTAAGTTATTTGGAGTCCGAGAAGAAAAAATTAATTTTAGGTGAATAATAACCTACTCTTATGAATATTAACATACCCTTATGAATAGTAATATACCCCAATGAATTGTATCCTTTCTTATAATAATATATAAATATTATTCACATTAAAGTTTGATGTACCTATATTTTAGAATTAGTAAATGAATGTTTTAAAACTGGTTTTTGATAATAAATTATAATTTAAATTAAATATTAAAATAATAATATTTAGAAAATTACTTCTGAAAAATGGACTTTATTTTTTGATTCTATAGGTTGAAAAATGGTTAGGGTGAATTTTCCGGATTTTGATGAAATACTTGAATTTTTATGAATAGTGAAATACCATAATTGATAAATAAGCTAATTATAGAGTCATGTATGATGTTTTTATAATGTAACCCACATGGATCGAGATCACATGACTCAATTACTATTATTGGTCAAGAAAGTCATACTATTTTTTTGAATTTTGGGGAAATAATAAATTAATGAATTTTATATTGAGAAATCCCCTCTCTCTTCCACTATAAAAATTGCCCCCACTCCTTCTTCACTTCACTCTTCTCACGCCTGGTTCCTTTCCTATATTCTGACCAAATCTCTCCCCAAGATCCTCCCCCACATCCAAAATCTCCTAACCTTTTTAATATACCAAATCCTTTCCCCTTAAGGGGTTCTCAAAGGATGAAGTCTCAAGAGGTAAATTCCACTTTCCAATTCCTTCATTTTTTACGTTCTACTATTTTTGTTTCCTTCCGCACCTCCCATAACCAAACTAGTATGATAAATACATAAAAATACATTTACTCTAATTTTTTCATTCTAATGATATATTTCATCACCTTCTCTCCTTTCCCCACATTATATTTGAAAAAAAGGAATGCACTGTTTGAGATGTGCTAATTTAGCACATTCAAGGACAATAGTTTATCAATTTCTTTTCTAATAAATAATTATGGTCATGAAACCATTTTTGTTATGGATGAACCAGAAAATTATATATTTAATATATCATATTTTTAGTTTTTTAATAATTTGTACAAAAGGTATTCAGTTATAAATCAAATCATGTTCTTTGTAATCAGACCCACCAATTAATCAAAAAAGATGTCACTATGGTTTTATATAATATATCAACTTAAATCTAAGTAACAAAATTAAATTTAAATACATTTAATCTCATGTATGTTCACTAATATCATATAAGTTCATTTCTAGAGAACCACTTCCATCTTTCATGTTTCTTGGAACATGAATATATGTAAACTGATCTTTCAAAACCAAGTAAACAAACGAGCCCGAACAATGAAATTGAACCTTATAAATAATCTAAAAGTCATTGAATAAACTAAAAAGGGTTATAATAAATCAATTAAATATAAATATGTTATGTAATTATTAATTAGTAAGCCTAATTTTTTTATTCAGGTTTTAATAACGAGTGGAGAACACCAACCGATTTAAGGTAAAGGATCCTCTATATTTCTCTCTTAACTAAGATTGTCCTCTATGTTTTGCATTTTATGTGTAATTTCAACTGATGGGGGAATGTTTTTGAACCTCACCCATACATGAATCTTGATTTATCAGTGATGAATATACCCTTTTATCTCTCATTAATCCCTCTTAGTAACACCTTATACCATGTCGATATACTGTAATGAATTCTACCTGAACTTCATGTATTCCTTCGGGTTGCACTATCTTTATTTTTAACAAGATGTAGTTGTCTATTTCTTTTTTTTTAAATTATAAATTCTATTTATATGATCCAAACTCATGTTCCAAGATCCATTTCTCATTCTCTTTCGGGTTTATACATGATTTTAAGTGAATCTCTCCTCAATAATTCCAAATAAGCACACTCAGTTTAAGGGAACTTCCCAAATTTTTACCCAATATCAAGTGAAATATATCCTATGTTTTAAGCCACCAATTTATTTATAAAATTTTTAATTTTATAATGAATACCTTTTTGGTTCAATCCCGTTTTTATATAAAATATTTCCCTCTTTTCTATTTTAAACGCTCTATAGTTATTTCATTAAAACCGCACAAAAATGTTTTGATTCTTGTTTTTCTCAAGTAAGTTATTTATATATTTTCAATTATATTTCACATCACATACCATTTTATAATCCTATTTTACTCTATGAACGTACATGTATGTTCTAATACCTTTCTTTCATGGACACTTTCATTAAAAGTCTCATTGGTTATGCTTTATGTCATGATTGGGGTACCCAATTCTTTCCATGGGTGCCCTTATGTTTACGTATAGTTGATTATGAATGATTATTTATGTGGTAAGAATAATTATGTGTATTGAATATTCATGAAAATTTTAAAATGGTGTACCTAGATAGTTCTCCAATTCATTATGTAAGGTTAACTCTCATGAGATGCGATGTGAAACGGGATTGGCGGTCAGCCTTGACAACTACTAAAATGGGAAACGGATTTGGATGTTATCCTTGACCCATACAAAATAAATTTTTTATGATTCTGCCACATTTATATGATTCCTTGATTATAAGATCCCATGCTTATATTATATGGTTTCATATGTTCCATTATTTTGATATCATTATGTCATGCCTCCTAACTCATGTGCTTAAGATGTATTCTTATGTTCATTCCCTTGCTAGGATTTTTAGCTCATCCCTTTGTTCATGTGTTCCCCAGGGTACCCTATGAAGATTGAAGGGATAAAAGTAAGTTAATATCTCCTAATGGAGATTAAATAAATAAGTGTTTTTTAGCCCCATGTTTTCTGTTATATGTACCAATTTTTTCAAAACTCTAGACATAACTATCCCTGGATTGGACTCTGATGATTAATTATACATAAAATCATGAAATTTTATATGTAAAAGGATTGGGTTTTTATAGATGGTATTAAAGGATGGTCTATTTATTTTTTGAGATTAGGAATAAAGCACCATAGTTAGAACCTTAAGGATGAGACAAACTATAAAAAAAGTCCTAAACTTTGGTGAGTATTGAGTTAATGTTTTATCAACCTAATAAATCCATGTCTGGATACGAGCAGGTAGAGGCGGCTCTACCACAGATGTACCTAGGACTGAAAACACTGAAAAATGTGTTTTGGTATTGACCTAGGGTATCCTGGTACATGAAAACGGGCCTTGTTGCACTCTTGGTTACGACACTCTCAGGGGATATGCTTTGGTGGATTCATGATCATATTTCAAACCATTATTAAGGAAAAAAATTCAATATGAATATATGTTATGAATTAGATCGAGGATAATCATAGTTTAAACTTAATGAATCAAAATTTAGGATATACATCTTATTTATATGTTTATCCTTTTATGATCAATTTTTTCTTTTTATGATCAATATCAATGTATTCAAGACCTATAATTATAGGTTATTTTTCTTAGTTAATGGTGGGAAAGAAAAGATCACATTCTAAAAACCAATGTAATAAGAAATTTGAAGATTTCCCTAATTATATGACTGATATGATGGGATCGGGTGATAAAAACTCCATGGTATTACTTGATCAAATTGCTCGAGTTATGAATAATAACTTGAATTAGGTGGAATTCCCTCCTCCTCCAATGGAAGAGAGGTTGTCGTGGAATCCTTCATGTGTCAAAGTCCTCCCATTATTAGAGGATATTCTGATCCCCTTTTCCTGGAACAATGGATTAACTCCATTGAAATGATATTATCCATCCTCGAGTGCTCAAAATAAGAGAAGGTTGTACTGGTTGTCTTTCATTTTTATGAGGAAGATGATTAGTGGTGGACACTGATCAAGATTACAATGTCCCAAGAGGAAATTGATTCCATGGATTGGGAGGAATTCAAGTGGATATTTTTAAACAAATATTTTCCTCTAACCATCCGTCTCAATATGGAATGACAGTTTCTCAGACTCCAATAGAAGGAAGATGAGTCCATCAGGGCATATGAAGAAAACTTTAAAAGGAATTCATGTTACGCCTCTGGATTTTTTAGAAACACCAAACGCAAGGTGGATCACTTCTTTAGCAGACTAAAGCTTAGTTTGTGAAAAGTGTTGGTTATTTGAGACATCGACAGTTATAAGGATATTTTCCGTTATTCCCGTAAGGTTGAAATAGATATTAGAGAATCTCAATGATCTCATGGTCCTGGTGATAAGAAGTGGAAAATGGAGAACAACATGGGTGGTTCATCAAAAAAATCCCATGATGGAATGAATCCTAACTTTTTCACTTGAAAAAATTATGGTAAGAAGCATCATGGAAACTATCTAAGGCAACCATGAATTGATTTAAATGTGGAATGTTTGGTCATCAGGCCAAAAACTGCTGAAGGGATATAAAAAATCTCACTAATGTGGAAGAATAAAAGAAGGCTCTGATCAACAATCAGCCTATAGTGCAACGTTACAACTACATGGATCATGGGAATTACATGAACAATTTCCCTAAGCCGAGGGTTATCGAAGGAAATCAAAAATAGCCTCCAATGACACAAGGAATAGATAATGATATCACTACTACTGAGGTGGATCCAAACAACAATGTGGTGAAAAGTACTCTAGTTATTCATTCAATAATACTGAACATACTATTTGATTCTGGATCTATGCATTCTTTCATATCTGGAAAGTTTTGTAGAAATATTCAAACACATCATCAAAAATTGGAGGAAAATTAATCTGTTAGAATAGAAAATGGAGCAATTATTGCATCCATGGTTTATAACTCCTCCTCAGTTAATTTTTGTGGACTGAACCTCCCAGAAAATCTCATTATACTTTCTTTAGTGGAGTTTGACACTATCTTATGCATGGATTGGTTGTATTTATACAAATCCCACATCAACTATCGAGAAAGGGGGATCACTATTCACATCCCAAAGAATCCTCCAATTCTATACAAGTGTAAGGGGGAAGATGAATCTACTTTAAAATCATCGTCTCATGTTTGGAAACATATTCCATGTGAGAAGCATATCTAGCTCAAATGATTGGGACAAATGATAGAATCATGCTTGAAGACATGCCCATCGTGAGGGATTACAATGATGTATACCCTAAAAGGTTTCCTGGTCATCCTCCTAACCGAGAGGATGAGTTCTCAATTGAACATATCTTGGGATCTTTTCCTATATCAATGACACCTTACAGAATGGTCATTGTAGTGCTGGAAGAGCTAAAAATGCAGTTATAGAGGAATATGGAGAAGGGTTTTATACTCATGAGTACTTCACCATGGGGTGCACCATTCCTCTTTGTCAAGAAAAAGGATGGATCAATGAGCCTCTAAATTGATTATCATGAGATCAATAAAGTCACAATAAAGAACAAGTATCCCCATCCATGGATAGATGACTTGTTCGATCATCTATGGGGGGCCAGTTATTTCTCTAAGGTGGACCTTAGTCCGGGATATCAACAACTAAATGTGAGGATGGAAGATATTCCCAATACTACCTTTCAAACAAGGTATGGAAACTATGATTTCATAGAGATGCCCTTCAGACTCAATTATTCTCCAAAACTTTTCATGGATTTAATGAATAGAATCTTTATAGATTTCCTTGAAAAACTTATGGTAGTCTTCATTGATGATATTCTTATATACTATAAGAGAAAGGAGGAAAATGAGGATAATTTGAAAACTATGCTAACGAATTTAAGTAGGGAGAATTTGTATGCAATGTATAGTAAATGTGAGTTCTGGATGGAGGAAGTATCATTTTTGGGGCACGTTATCACCAGCAAAGGTGTATTTGTGGAACCTTCTAAGACAAAGGCAATTGAAGAGTGGCCCACGCCAACTTCTGTAATGGAGATCCACATATTTTTGGGCCTATCTATGTATTATTGATGCTTAGTGAAGAACTTATCACAATCATCAAACCCAATGACCATGATGACATGGAAGGGAGTAAATTTTTCTTAGACACAGGAATGTGATAACTGTTACAAGTAGTGGAAAAAGGGAATTATCATTACACCTGTACTCACACTCCCTATAGGTGGAGAAATATTTGTGTTTTATAGTGATGATTTTAAGAAGGGCTTAGGATGTGTGCTTGTGAGAAATGATAAAGTGATTGCCTATCCCTCAAGGCAGTAGAAACTTCATGAGAAAAACTATCCAACGCCTGATCTGGAGTTGGGGGATGTGATCTTTGTCTACAAAATTTGGCGTCATTATCTTTATGGGGAGGAATATAAGATATATAATATCCACAAAAGACTCAAATATATATTCACACAGAAAGTGCTTAATATTCATTTGAAAAGATGGATAGAGCTCATCATGTATTACAACTTCTCAATCAACTACCATCATGGTAAGGAAAATAAGGTAGCATATGATCTAAGTAGAAAGGATAATGCATCATTATCATTGATGAGAATTGAAAAGGTTATAATCATCATAGATTTATAAAAGATGGATAGGGGAATCATTTATATAGGAACATCATCGATCCTTTCTCAAAATATTTCTCAACCATACATCTTGGAGACAATAACGGTTTCTCAAAGAAAAGTTGTGCAAATTCAGAAAAGGGTGGAAGCCATCAGAAATGGGAAATCCACCGATTTTAAAATTGATGAGGAATAAGATGTAATATTTGGGGCAGAATTATGAATACCAACTGATCCATAGATAATGAAGGAACTATTCAATGATGCATATAGCTAGACCTTCTCTATCCACCCAGGGAGAACAAAGATCTATCAAGATCTCCAGGAAATCATTTGGTTGGACAATATGAAAAGGCATATTGGTGAATATACATCAAAGTTCCATGTATGTTTTCAAGTAAAGGCTAAGAGTAAAAAGTATAAAGGGATGATGCAACCACTACCCATGCCTACATGGAACTAAGAGAACATTACCCTAGACTTTATCACTGGACTCCCAAGGACTTCTAGAGGAAATATTTCAATATGGGTCATTGTGGATAGTCTTACTAAGATAGCTCACTTTATTGTGATTCGGGGGTACTTCACATTGGATAAAATTGCACGGATTTAAATCAAGGATGTGGTAAGGATGCATGGAGTACCACTATCTATCGTATCTGACTAGGATCATAGATTCACCACAAAATTTTGGAAAAATCTCCAACATGATTGAGGAACTAAACTAAACTTCAATACGGCCTATCATCCTCAAACTGATGGCCAATCTAAGAGAAATATTGACACACTAGAAGACATGTAGAGAGAATGTTCTATAAAATTCAATGGAGGATGGGACCAACATCTTCCACTTGTTTAATTATCCTATAATAATTATTACCACTCGAGTATCTGAATGGTTCCATATAAAGACTTTTATGGGAAACGGTGAAGAAAACCAGCGTGTTGGGATGATGTTGGTGATCGTAAGCTGCAAGGACTTGAAATGGTTGATGAAATGTTGGAGAAGGTGAAAACCATTCAGTAGCATATCAAGGCATCCCATAGTCGAAAAAACTGTTATGCAGATAACCGTCGATGAGACATTGAATTCAAAGATGGAGACATGGTATTTTTATGCATATTTCCATGCAAGAAGGTATTGAGGTCTGTGAAGAAAGGAATGTTATGTCCTGGGTACATCGGCCCCTTTGAGATCCTTGATCGAGTCAAAGATATGGTCTATCGACTGGCACTTCCACCTACCATTTTTAATGTACATGATGTCTTTCATGTATCCCTCTTAAGGAAGTACATTCCAGACCCTTCACATGTACTCTCTTCAAATGCGGTACAGTTGGAGGATGATCTCTCTTACAAGGTGCATCTAGTGAAGATCTTGGATCATAGAGACAATGTTATATGCAACAAGACTACTCATCTGGTCAAAGTACATTGGTTAATACATAAGTAGAAAGATCCAACATGGGAATTGGAAGAAGTGGTGTAGGAAAAGTACCCACACCTATTTTTTTCCTAGAATTTAAAATGAAATTTCAAGGGAGAACTTTCTTAAGGGGGGAAGAATGTAACAACCAGATGTTTTCAATGAAAAGTCCCTTCTTATAAAGATGTCATAAAATAACATGAAAACAAAACATAATAAAATACTATGTACTATGTGAATTTTAAACATAAGTTTGTCACATCTGTGTTTTAAATTTTGAATATCTAACATACACATTTCCAATCAGTAATTTATTTGGAGTCTGATAAGAAAAATATAATTTTTGGTGAATAGTAACCTACACTTCTGAATAGTAACATACCCTTATGAATAGGGATATACCATAATGAATAGTAACCTTACCCATGAAAATATATAAATATTATTCAAGTCAAATTATGATGTACATTTATTTTAGAATAATTAAATGTATGTTTTAAAGCATGTTTTTGATAATAAATTATGATTTTAAATAAATATTAAAATAATAACATTTAGAAAATTATTTTTGAAAAATGAACTTCATTTTTATATTCTAGATGTCGAAAAATGTTTTGGGTGAATTTTTGGGAATTTTCTGAAATACATGAATTTTTTATGAATAGTGAAATACGATAATTTTCAATATAAGATAAATAAGATAATTATAGAGTAATATATGAAGTTCTTGCTAATTTAATCCCACATTCTCCTATATCAAATGATATAATTACTATTTTTTTATGGAAAACATACTATTCTTTGTCTTGTGGGGAGATAATAAATTAATGAATTTTATATTGAGATATCCCATCTATCTTCCACTATAACCCCCCCCCCCCCCCCTCACTCCCTCTTCTCTTCTCTCCTCTCAAGCCATATACATTGCCAGTATTCTACCCAAATCTATACCTAATATCCTCACCCACTTCCAAAATCTCCTATCCTCTTCAAAATACCAAAACCGTTCCCCTTAAGATGTTCTCAATGGAGGAAGTCTCAAGAGGTAAATTCCTCAATCAAATTCCTTCATTTATTTTATGTTTTTTTCATTCTGTTTCTTTTCTCACCCATCTTAACAAAAAATATTATGATAAATCCAGTAACATACTTGTACTGGAATTTTTTCATGCTAATGGGATATTTCATTATCTTATCTTCTTTCCCCACCTTTTATTTGAATGAAAGAAAAGCATCATTTGAGATGTGCTAATTTAGCATATTCAAGGACAATTGTTTATCAATTCCTATTGTAATCATTAATTACGTACCTGAATCAATTTGTGTTATGAATGAACCATATTAATATATATGTAATATATCTTATTTTTAGTTTTTCAATCATTTTGTACAAATATTATTAAGTTATAAAGCAAAACATTTTTTTTTGTAATCAAACCCACCGATTAACAAAAACGGTAGTCACTATGGTTTTATATAATAGTTCAACATCAATATAAGTAACAAAATTATATTTAAAACCATGTAATAACCTCGATTTATAGTAGTAGAATATTACTTATTTTATAGATATCCACTTCAGTCTTCCATGTTTATCCAATCTTGAATATAAGTGAACCGGTCTTTTAAAACCAAGTAAACTAACAACCCCAAACAATGAAATTGAACCTTATAACTAATCAAGAAGGCCTTTAATGAACTAAAAAGTGTTATAATAAATATATTACATATAAAATAGGTTCTATAATTATTAATTAAGAATACTAATTTTTTTCAGGTATTTAATAAAAGTGGAGAACACCAACGGATTCAGGGTAAGGGATCCTCTCCATTTCTCTCTTAATCAAGATTGTCCTCTATGATATTATTTTATTTTGTAATTCCAAATGATGGGGTATCTATTTGCACCACCCCCATACTTACTTATTGATTTCTATGTGATGATAAATCCCTTTTCCCTCTTATGAGGCCCTCTTAGTTACACTTGATACCATGCCGATAAACCGTAATGAATTCTTCCCAAACATCCTTTATTCCTTTGGGTTGCTCTATCTTTCTTCTTAACAAGATGTATTTGTCTTTCCTTTTTATGTAAAAAATTAAAATTATATTTATTTTTTCCCAACTCATGTTCCAAGATTCATCTATCATTCTCTATCGGGGTTATATATGCTTTTAAGTGAATCCATCATCGGTACTTCCCAATAAGCACACTCGTTTTAAGGGAACTTCTAAAAAATTTACCCAATTTCAAGTGCAATGTATCTTATGTTTTAAGTAACCATTTTATTTATGAAATGATATTTTTTTTATGAAACCATTTTGGTTAAATCCTGGTTTTATATAAAATATTTTCCTCTTTTCAATTTTAAAATCTCTATAGTATTTTCCTTAAAACTGCACAAAAATGTTTTCATACAAATGTTTCTCAAATACATTCTTTATATGTTTTAACTTATGCATGAAGTCACATACCATGTTATAATCCAATTTTTACCTATGAACATCCATGTATGTTCTAATCCCTTTCTTTCATGGACACTTTCATGATACTCTCCTGGGTTATGTTTTATTTCATGATTATGGGACCCAATTCTTTCCATGTGTGCCCTTATGTTTATGTATGGTTGATTATATATGATTATTTATGTGGTAAGAATATTTGTGTGGAAAGAATATTCTTGAAAATTTTGAGATGGTTGTTCCCTGATAGCACTCCATTACATTGGGTATGGTTATTTTTCATTAGATGCGATGTGAAATGGGATTGGTGGTTAGCCTTGACCCGTACTAAAATGGTAAATGGGATTGGCGGCTACCCCTGGCCCATACCAAAGAAATTTTTTAATATTATAACACATTTATATGATTCTGTGTTTATATAATCCCATGATTATATGATATTATTTCATATGTTCCACATTTTGGATATCAATATGTCATGCCTCCTAACTCATGTCCTTAAGATGTATCCTTATATGCATTCCCTTACTGGGATTTTTAGCTCGCCCCTTTGTTCATGTGTTCCCCAGTGTACCCTATGCAGATTTAAGGGCTCCAAGGAAGTTAAGAGTTCTTAATGGATATTAATGAATGAAGAATTTTTTAGCACCGTGATTTATGTTATGTGTACCTAGTCTTCCAAAGCACTAGACATTACAATCCTTGAATTGTACTTTGATGATTAATTATGCTTCAAATCATGAAATGTTATATGTAAAAGGCATGGGTAGCTATACAGAGACTAGAACCTATAATTTTATGAAAATAATACTAGGAACTAATTTTCCAAATAAATATAAGTGGCTAAAGAAATAGTTAGTGTGCTCAAAATTCAATAGGGATAAAGTACTAGAAACCAAAAAAGGTATATAAAAACCCAAAATAGTACATCATTAATGTATTCATTAAATAAACACATCCTAAAAGAAACACCACTCCAATCCCAAAGGATAAAGAACATTCACCTCCTCCATTATGCATTTTTCCTTTTCTTGGACCTAGAATATTGAAATCTATAATCTCCCATACATAAAGTTATGGAGTGTGATAAAAAACCTAGTAGGGTCTCACTAATTGTTCATAAAATTTCTCTATAATAATAAACAAAATAATGATTTAAATTTTAATAAAATACGGTGAGGTAAAATACTATTCATTATTCTACATTCTTCATGTTTATGTTTTTGTTTATAATCACTAATAATATTATATATATCAATCAATGATCTTTGAAATATCCAATATGGTTTAGAAGAATTTTCTTCAGCGATGGTTTCCTCTTCTGATTCTTCTTCCAAATCAACATTGTGTTGTTACCCTGAATGTATTTAACAACATCATATACTTTTATATTTGGATCTATTCCATTTCCACATTCATACTCATATTTTATCATATCAACATAATAATTCATTGAGGAGTTTGTTTTATTATCATTAATGATCATCACATCACTACATTCCACAATTTTTCAAAGACGATTATTAAAACGTATATAGGATTTTCTCTTAATTGAATATCTAAGGAATATTCCTTCATCCACAACATCTCCATACATCCCATGACATCATTATTTATTTTGGATGAATAATTTACTTCAAAAAATATAAAAATTCATTAAATAGGTATTACGTTCATGAAAAAACTCATATGGTGTATTACGTTCTCCCATATATAGCCCTGTTCAATTTTGAGTATACACTACAGCATAACTACTTATTTCCAGTAATGGAAATTTATATGACTCTCAATCAGCATAGTTCTGGCCATATTTTTCACCTTTAGACTGATCCTCTCAATAAAACCATGTTTTATGGAGTTATCAAATTATACACCTCATGTTTTATTTCATACTACTCCATTTAATTTTAAAATTCAATGAATATGTTTCCCCTATATTTTCAGACCATAGAACATTGATTTTCAATACAGTATCATTCTTATATATTTGGAGATATGATTTAAGGAAATTAACCACCTGTCATTTCTATTGAATAACCATCACATGATCCATTATACTAAAATTATCATCAATCAAAATAATGTGCCTCTATATATAAGTTTCATCCACAATTATTGGTACACATACATTTGGGTGAATGATATCAAGGATATTCAATGCCCTTTTTTCATTGGGTGATATAAAATACAGACTAGGTTTCCACATTTTCCAGTATCCAAATTCTTATACCATTCCGGCGTCAGATTAGGTATATCCCTGACAATTTTTAGGTTAAATATATTTTCCATGTCTATTTTATTAATTTTACATAACCTCAAGTGCCAAAATATGTTCCCTTCTTCAACTATCTTGTAAAAAAAGATCTCTTTACTATCTATCCGAAATAAATTTCCATCTTCTCTATGTCCTTACCACAAATAATTAATTATCCTTACTTTTATTGAGATATCCTTTTGATTGAATTGTAATATATATATACAGAGTCACATAGGTGCCTCACACTCAGGATATTATGATGTATATCATCTACAAAATGAACTCTGGGTTTCTTACACTCATCTATTGCTAGTTTAGTACTACCACATCCTTTAATAATCAAAGAGCCATAATTACCAACCCTGGTTTTCAATCAACCCTTTTCTTTATATTCTTAAACAAATATTAATTTCCTTTTATATGATATGATAATCTACTATCAAGAATCATGATGCTACTATTCATTGTATCATTGAGTGAAAATTCAGCAAGATTGGATTTCTCAATATTTTCTTTCCTTCTATAATATATTAGATTTAGTGAAGGATGAATATTTCCTTTCAAATATCTTTTCCATGTGAACCGGTTTTTCATAGTCATACTCTCTTTTTAGAAGATAATTTTTTTTTCTAAGAGAAACATTGTCTACATGATGAGTATTGGCATGTCTATGAGTTCAAAATGAATTGTTCATGCCTTTACTCTGCCTATAATAAAAAAAATTTATGGACAAATATAGAAAAATGAAGACAATATATATAGAAATTGTTTCTTCTATAAGAAGGATTATATGAATTCATTGCACTTTTTTTACTTCCCAGATCTTCTCCATTCGAATAGATACTTACCTCATCATAGAATGAAATTGTATTGCCAAAATACCCATATAATTGACATTCTATAAGAGTAAATGCCTTCTCACTTTTGTTTCTAACTTTATTTCCTTCTTTAAGAAAAGATTTTTACTTTGGATCATTTTTTGGAAACTTTTGGATAGTTTTTCGTTCTCATTTCATCTTGATTTGGAGATGTCTTTGATAATACCTTTGGGGAATTTTATATATGTCCAATTTTTAGATCCCCTTTATTTTGGTTCATCTTGTTTCTAGGATTTGATTTTTCAAAAATCTCAACTAATTCCACTTTTTCCCATGCATGTGGATATTTAGACATCTAAATCCTTCTCTACTCATTCAGAACCACACTTGGCTCTCTCTATCAGCTCAAAATCTATTAATATTCCAAAAAAAATTCTTTTTTCCCTTTGAATTTGATTCACTTTCTCATTTAGTCCTAAAAGTAACACATTCTTCTTCAAGACCCTCAACTGTCTTATACTTCTCCACCATTCTATATGTATGTCCATTGATAGCCTTTAACTATTATTCAGTATTGAGCATCAGTTTCACTAAAACATCAATAAATTCAATAGTTATTGATTATTCTTTTAGTAATCCAGTCATCTATTTAGTTTCATCTTTAATCTAATCAAAATATTCTAATGTTTCTTAAACAACCTATCTTAAATGTTTTCATCTATTACATTGATTCTAAAGCTTTCCAACAGAAATATGAATTATCTCCACTTTTTTTCTTATGTTACATTGATTATAATGCTTTTCCAAGAGCATTATAAAGTTGAAACATGATATCATTACCAACAATCAATTATTTATATCTTGATTTATCTTTTATTGATTCTTACTTTTCACCTAGAGCCATCATATATGTGTGGGATTCTGATTTAAACTCTTGTTCTTCTTCCTCGAAGAATTAAATGTCCTTATCTTATTCTTTAGAAACAAAACTCTTCCTCTACACTTTTTCATATATAATGTCTCTCTTTTGATAAATATTTTTCTATGTATTTTAATAATTTACTACATCACATTCATCATCATCGATCTTCCTTGAAATGTTAGAGGAAATGTTCCAAACACTACTATAACAAAAAATAGTACAAGGGAACCTTTCATTAAAATCTTCTTTTCCTCTCTTGAATTTCATTTCATGAAGAGGAATAATTTCATCTTTCTAATTATCCTTATCCACTCTATATCCAGAAACATCATGTTTTCCCTGGAGTTGAAATCCATTTCCTTTCCTAGATGAGTCATTACATCTTCACGTTGGACTATCATTTCATATGCCACTAGACTACTTAGAAGATCATCCACAGAATGTATAAAAAGGTCATTTTCTTCAATGGTTGATACTTTTAGATTTTATAGAATTTAAATCCTTCTCAAAATTTTATTCAAAATATAAATTTATTTGATTTCATCACCAATAACTCGAGTTTTTCCGACAACTTCACTAATTCGATTAAAAATGGTATCTAAATTTTCATTAGGAAACATCTTCATATCATCAATCATATAGTGTAGGAATTGTAGTTTCGCCTCCTTCACAATGGTGTTGCCTTCATATATATTCTTCAATTTTTTCAACATTGACTTTTTTGGATGTAAAACTCATCACATTAGATAAATTTTATCAAAAGAGTTGCAGTGGGGAATTTTGGGCTTTAGCATCTCCTTCAAGAATATTGCTATTTGTATTAGTCATGGATATCCATGTTTGATCAGTGACCTATATTCCTTGTGTAGTGGAAAAGATTACTTCTATTCCAATAGTTCATAGAAGATATATCATCATGTTCATTCATATATTGAGGTTACTTCCATCAAATTTGGGGACTCCCCTGACATTAACTGGCTTTTTCATTACAATAGAGAATGATGGATTTAACACTAGAAACCATTACACACTGATACCACTTGAAGGACCCCGAAACACCTTGAGAGGTGTGGGGTGAATCAGTTTGAACACTCTTTCTTTTAAATCTAATGATCTTATCCCCACATTGGAAGGAACTTTTTGAACATATCTGTTGGAATATTTCAGTAATAAAACATTCACATGGAAAGAGAAAACATAATAATTTTACTTTGTTCACCACTAATGGATTGTCTAAAAAGTATACACCAACATTGTATCAGTTGTAACAGAATTCACTAATCTTCACTAGTTGTGGAATATATGAATTCTAACACATTAACTATATTCCAGGTAAATGACCTTTACATTATTTCATGTATAACATAATGTGTCCATTAGAACACTTCAATAAACTTCCATGAGCGCACTTCCCTAGGTGAAGTCTTACATTGTTTTTCGACTTGAAGGTATCATCAATATATTTGTATTGAAGTCCCTATTTCTATACATAGAATTTACCTTCCTCCATTGAGTTCCTAACTTAATTCACATGAAATCTATGAAAAAATATCTTGGATATTCAAAAACATGAAAGAAACTGAACTCAATACCTATGAACAACACCTGTTCATGTGCCCAAAACTGTGTTTCTGTGCTAGTTGTCTTCTGTGAAACCCTTCTCTATCAAGAAACCCTTATCTTTATTGTCACGACACTATATGATTCAATTGGTATTGAAAAACATAAGGAACACTTTTTGTGGAACCCCCTTCTTACAAGAAACTCTCCACTCATACACAACTCCAGGCTTAAACATGACTCCCTGGTTGTGCATGACTCATTACTTGCAAAATTTAGAGATTTGATTTATTTCTTAGTGTTCATTCCCAATAGAATGAGGTGGTATCTAACAATTTATAGGCATTTCTGGCCCTACACACAAATTTGTGAAACATTCCCCCAAGCACACAAGTATCATATGTGGATGTCTCATTTTATGAAAACTCACTCAAACTAACCATTTGTGCAATTCTATAAATTGTAAACACATATTTACATTGATTTTTATTTGAAGAAATGATTTTTAAAATTTTCATAATTTAAATTTTACAATCCATGTTAACACATGTGTGTCACTTTCTTTTTCCAAAATCACATTTCTCCATTTTCTAATTTTTTTACCCAATAAATTGGAAAACAATAGGAAACAACATGACCTCAAAAAAAATATATTTGAACTGTAAGATCCCATTATTTGAAATAACTTTGATCTTAAATGTGAGGATTGAAAACAAACACAAACCATAAACTGTTTCTAGCAATGAACATCCATGGTTCCAACAAAAACTAGATTTCTTTAATAATAAAATTATATATATTGAGTTAAAAGGAAATGTGAGCATATGGATTTGACCATTATATGACCGTTTCTTAATATGAATGTTGGAAATAGTAACATTTGAAATAATTTTAATACTATAATTAGTTATTATAATTATAAACGAGAATGGATAATTAGTGCAGAAAGTTGAAGCAATAACCTCAACTAGAAGAGACATGCCATATGAATCCCATTTTTCAGAACATGGGAGAGTGGTAGAATCACTGGGGTTCTCCCTTGACCAAGAACATGAAAATCATGAACAAGTGAATAGGAAATGAAATGAAATATGTTAGAAGTTCATGTTTTTGTAAATTAGCAATCATTTTATTTTAGCTAAGCTGCCCCATGAATATATCATTATCTCACGCCTTAAATATTTCTCCTAAACAGGTGTTGTAAGGGGTAATATTTTGATTAATTAGTTACTTGAAGTGTCATTTCTTTGTATAAATAAAATTTTCATTGTATCAATTACATTTTAAGAATATTTTTTCTTCATAAAAGTATCAGTTCAATGGAGCAGAAATCAGATAAATTGATTTTTCGGACACAAATTGATTTTTTCCGAAAATATATAAATTATACAATAATTTTGGGTGTTTTGAATAAAATTTATTTTAATGAAATTATATAATTAAAGCAACCTTATTCAAATATAAATGATAAAATATTTTCATTATGTCCTTGAAAATTATTATGTGTCATAAATTTTATTATGTATTTTAACATGTTATTTTTTTAATAAAAATTTGATTTCTAATGTTGAATGTTTAAATAATTATAATTAAAGAATTATTATGATAAAATATAATTTTATAAATCATAATGTGGAAATTAGTTTCAAGTGAATTTTTTAGAACATTCTAAAATATAGTGTTTTTTCATAAATATTAAAAATACATTTTGGGTTTTCTTGTATATTTAATGACATAATAATTAGTTCATAATGATATAATATTTAATTATACTCGATAAATTTTCAAAAATATGTTATTTATTAATATAAAATATATTAATATATTTTAATCAATTCCCAAACCTATAAATTACATTTCGAAGTCAAAAATATAAAAATTGACTTTAAAAAAATTATTTTGGTTAAAATTTTATTTTCTATTAAAAAATAAGTAATATATTATGATTCATAGTTATTTTTGGTTAAGATAAAACATAACATTTCATAAATTTCCAAAACCATGGTAAAAACCATGGGTAAAGAAATGGTAGTTCTTTTTCCAGAACCATGATTTCCAAGGCTTATATTTGGAAGTTATTAAGAAAATCCTACAGTTTTTCTAAAAATATCCACCCATTTCACCATTTCCATTCACTAAGAATCAATCGTACACAAATATTGTTTATTTTTGCCTCACAAGGACTCCCCCCAAGGTTTCCTCAATCCCAAATTGCTTTATTCCTCTAGATCTATGAGTTACTCTTCCTTGTAATGGAATTATGCTTCCTTCTCTTCAATTCCAGAACACATTTTTTATCTATATTATAATTTTCCTTATTTATCTTTTTTATAATTATTTTTATCCTACCCTTACCTCAAAATTATATTTTATCAAAAGGAGACCCTTTTCCCTTATCCTCTTACACTTTTTAAAACCATATTTTATACCCGTTCTCCAGTCGAATTTAATTCAAAAAAAATTATCTCCAATCCTTAATAAAGTATCTTTTATTTTCATTGTGCAGATACACAACCCATTTTCATTTCCATGATTATTCAGCTATATATAAAAATAATTTATTTCATTTTGTTATTTAAGTATAAAAAACGCTTTTTCCTGTTTAATTGGCTAAATAAGACGTAATGATCATGTATTTAACAAATTTTAAAGGCAATGGTTTTTATAATAAACCCATTATTCAATATCAAAAAATTATAAATGGAATGATTTATTATGGATTATGTGGATCAAATGAAATTAAGTCAAATTAAGGGTGTTACCTGATATTTCTCCAATTAATTTTATAATAAATGTAATCTCTAAAGATGACTAGTTTTAGGATATCATGGTGAATAACCTTGTTAATTTACATGTATTACACCTTAGTGATTGACCTTGCAGATATGCTTATGAATTTATAAATTGATTTTAATAGACACATTTCCCTCTTATATATCATTTTATTTTTATTATGATGTGGATTTATTTCCACTAATCATTCCTTGATCACATTCCCCGTGTTCTTATTGATATTCATCATGATCTCATGTAAATTGTTTCCATTACTAGGGCTCAGACTCACCCATTTCTTTTGATGTGTGACCCTATGATATGGGATGCATTATGTGTACTTATTATAAACCCATAAAAAATCATTACAAGTGTATTAGAGTAATGTTTTAGGTAAATGAAATGTTTTTTAAACAATATGAGGTATTCAATAATATTTACAATTATTTTGTGTTTTTTCAATTTCCTAACGCACCTTTTACTACTATAATGGACCTATTTTATCCATTATCAAATTTTCTTCACTTTTATAAAATTATTTCTTGGTGATATATGGAGAATCATGAGTGACTCTGGTTTATCAAATTTTCATCAGATGTTGAAAACCTCTTATTCATGTTCTTTGATATTATTTACCCAATCATCCACTTTATTAGTAAAACGTTCTATAAACCTGCATTATTCTTTTACTATGACCTTGTACTCAATAATATCCATTGAAACATTAATTTTTCAGGTTGTAAATTTCTCAATCTATTTCTTAACCTCATATTCCTCCTCGGATTCTTTCTATATATAGTAATTTTCACCATGAAACATTGTGCGGGATTTCTTCATTTTCCCCTATAAAAATATATCACATCTAGAGAATCCTATAACTCTTCTTCAAGATAAATTCTTCCTTCCAATTTTCCTTTATCATCATCAGCCTCTTCACTTGTCAGAAAAATGCCTACAACAACCACTGATGAATCATTTGTTCGATCTATATAGTCTTAAATTTCTTTTACATATATTTTCCTATGAAAAACTCCTTACAAATTAAATAGTTATTTTTATTAAAGAAATAGTTTTTAACTTCTCCTATCATTAGAATTAGATTCATCTTTATTTATAGGGACTTAATCATCCTCATAATTAATTTGAAACATCATGGGAGACATTTCTACTTGGTAACAAACATTTTCACATAACAATCTCATGAGGGGATCTTTATAATTAAAAAATCATTTGAATATTTTAATTATTAAGTAAAATAATCAAATGAATTCATGTAAATATTTTTTATTCTGGTCACCAACTATTTTAAGATTCTTTAATGGTTTAAATTCCACCCCCTTTTACATCAAATTTTAAAAATCCTCAAAATTATAAATCCTTATTTCATATGTGACTAGAGTACTATGAATAAATTCCAACAATTTACCATTTGGATCATTATTCCAATTAATAGACACATTTTGTTTGAACTGGGATGGAATCCACATGATGATGCACTTGAAAATATTACCATAATTGAGGGGTTCACAAAGATGACACATGTCACCTAAAATAAAATTCACCAGATCAAATAACACATCAACATATTTATTTGGGTCCATGATCATGTCCACATTCTTGTTACATATATTCATAAATTTATCTTCACGTGATTTTGAGTCACCTTTGTAAATATTAATTTCCTTTTATAGCTTTATGAGGGAGGATTTACAAGTAATTATCATTTTATATAATATATATGATATATATCCCTCAAAAACACTGATTTATCTAGATTAAATATCTTGTTATTGAGGTTAACCTTTTGGTAAATCCATTCTTTCCCTATTTACTGAAATCCATTTCATCAAAGATATATATACATTCATGCCTAAGGAACAGAATTAGTTCAACACCCAATTTAACTATAGATTAATTCCATTTCTTTTAGAATATAGGAATCATATTGTCATTGATTAGTTACATTGCTTCCACTGAGGGAGAATAACATATATTATCCTTTAGATTTCGGTCCAATGTTTTTCTCCACTTATCTAAATACCATGAGAGTAGTGATGAATCAGGGTAGGATAGATTAAAATAGTTCCCACATTAGGTCATTCAACATCTTTAATCAAGTCACTCTCCAATAATTTTCTCAATGTATTATATATACGGAAATGAAGGTATTATTGGGAAATGGTAGTTATGCTTGGACCAGAATAATTAGGCTATTTAAAGGATCATACAAACCCAATGTTAAAATATACAAAAAGTCTTAAAGAGAACCACTATTTTGATTTTCATAGTGTAATCACTATTTATCATTGTCGATAACCTCCTCTTATAGAAAAACCACTACACTCTTTACTCTTGTATCCTCAACTCCAGATTGCAATAATATTATTGATTATTTGAATTTTTATTGATTACACCTCCACCCATGTGGCATAAACCTCTTATATCAACTAATTGAAGAAATTTTATTTAGAATACATGTCTTTGTAAATCCTATTATGGTTCAGAAAACATAACCATCCATACAAACATTACATAATGTTTTTTAAACATCTAAACCTTCATGAAAAACTCCTTCTTTAAACCAACTACAACATTTCACACACCACAAAAATTCATGAATCTCACTTGTTCTTGAAAAAATGGTCTCTTTACTTTTCACATTTATAATTTTCATGAATTATTTCAAAAAAGAAGAAAATTCATATTATTCATAAATTAAAATAGAGCATTGAGATTTTGTTAGACTTAATCCATCAAATAACATGGAAGGAAACCTATTTACAGACATGTATGACAATTTGTACTATTAAATATTTATAACTGGCCATTCACATATCCAAATGTTCCTAGAAAACATGAATCCTATATTCACACATTTCCATGTAATTCTGTATCTTCTCACAACTAAACTCTTATATAAATCTTGTCAAAGAAAAATGATTTCAAAAAGTCTTCTAAATTTTATTGAAAATAACCCCATTTCCAAATTATCAATGAATTTGATTCTTTTACTTATTTTCACACAACTATTCTCCTATAGATTCCACATTCAACTTCATTAAAAATCATTCCATTACTCATTTCTATAATATAATTCTTAAACACATTATTGAGCTTCCAAAACACTTATGTATAAATGTTTCATGGTATCTATGATCTTAGAACATTTCCAACACACTTTCATTACAACTACACTATATCTTATTTAACTAGATTTTTTAATAAACACAATAACCTAGAAAATATAAATATACACCAATAAGGACTTTTTTCAATATAAGAATTCGTAATATTGTAGGGGGAATAAAATATTAGGTAACTATAACAAACTTTGTGAATTGTTTTGTAATTGTGGGACTAAAATAATGCTATATCTAAAAATATATTTCAAAATATTTATCAAAAAAAAGAATATTATTATACTGGGATCAAAAAATGGGGTGCTGTTATCAAACAAAACCAACTAAACACAACACAAAATTGGACTTCTTTATGTGAAAAAAATTTATATAAAATCAAATAATATTTCCATATTATGATAATAATTGGATATGATGTATTATATTAAAATCATAGAAATTTTATCTCCATTCCAAATAAATGGAAGTTAATTTTCAATGTATATATATATTTTTACATAGTTAATAGTCATATAAATATATATTTAACCAAAAAGATAGGAATGTGTTATTAAATGTTGAGAATAAATTTTCTTTTTATGGGGAACAATTATAAATGTTTTTATATTTTTTGGATTGGAATAAATATATCACAATGATCGTAACAGAAGATCTCAGATTATATTTCATAGAAGTTAATGTAGTTAATGGAAAACTAACCAAATAGAAGACATTATTGGAATGATAAAGATGGAGAATAAATAGATATTTTAAGTTACTATCATTGTTTTTTATAGTATCACACATGTATTTGTGACAATGAGTACACACCCCATATGTTGGAAACTAAAGAATGTAAAACAAACATCAAGTATAAAAATAGTCGAACTATATATTTTGGGAATTTTTTTCCCTTATAATTATAAGAACTAAATAGACTAGTATTATATGTAAAGATCTAAGGATGATATATCTTCTCTATTTTAATTTTCTTATATTAATTTTAATTATGTGTGTACCAATAGTGACTTCAGTCATTCCATTCACTTTTAATTGAATATATTCACATTCAAAGGAAGAGATTATACTATGTTTTTTTTGGGAATAACAAAAAACGGTAATCATTATAACATTATGGCTTTATAAATGTCTATTTATATCTAAAATTTGAAATAAAATAGATTAATACACTAATTTGTTATCCAAATTGTAACACCTGGAGATTCGAGTTTGTGTTATCCTTTAAATAAATACATATTAAATAAATTTCATCAAATGAATGATTAAACAAAATCGATTTATAATAAAATTTACAATTCCCTATACACATTAACACATTAGGATAATTAACAAGGACATATCATAATAAATATTACAAAAAATAAAAATAAAAACTCAAGTGAACAGTTAGATAATAAAAATGATTTATTTCTTAAAATAATATAATTTTTTAAATTATAATTTAATAGTTTCTAATAAAAATAAAGTGAATAAATTTAATGGAAAAATGGAAAGTAATTAGATATATGTGATTAAAATCATTTAATATTAAAATGTATATTTCTACCCATATTGTATTTATTATATATTATATATTGTTATATTAAGAAAATTAACTAATTAATAATATTTTATTATTCCAATAACATTATTAATCATAAAAAAATAAATAAATAATAATTTCAGTAGAAATTTATATAAAATTATATTATCAACACTATGTGAATAAAAAATAATTCTCTTAATCAAAAGTGTTATCAATTTTATTTTATGATTCCAATTAGAATTTTAATTTCTAAATTGAATAATTTTAATTTTATAAAATTATCATTATTTTTCATGCATCATGTTTGTGTGAATTAATTTGTATTTTCTATGAAATGATATTTTTGGTGAATTGTAATATTTATTATTTATTAAATTAATGTAAATTTTTTTGATAAAAATTGAATTAATTAAAATGGATATAATATTTTTCAACCAAAATAATAAATATTATTTTATATTTTCAATTTAATTTTATGGAATATTCATAATATACCTTGGTAAAAATTATCCCAGACAATACTAGTTAAAGTGAGGTAGAAGTGTCAAATCAAGAAGTAATGCCTAAGAATATCATCCAGCCCCATATGTAAATGAATGGATAGGGTATTTTTGACATATATATAATATATTACTCTCTAATTTTCAATTTTAGATCCACTTGACTTTATAATTACATTTCAAATTATATTATGGAAAAAAATTGTATAAAAATTCCACATTTTTCACCTATTAGAGGACCCCCCACCACCTCATTGTTTCTCACCCCTATGGCCTCATATTTTTACTAAAACCATACCAAATCCTTCTTTAAACATAGTTCCCATGTCTTAAAAGGTTTTGTGTCAAAAAATAATTATATAAAAAGAGGTAAGGTGTGTTATAATTGAGGATATCAATGAATAAGTAATTGTTTTAACAGAATTTTCTCAACATTTATTCTTCATACACCCACTAAAAATATATTTTAACCATTATTATATAATGGAATTAGTATAATTATAATAATATAATTTTATTATTAAAATGTAAAAACCATTATAGACCTTCCAACTGTCCACTAAAAAATTATTCCATCATACTTGTTGTGGTCAGGTTACTACCTCCATGGATAAAATATTTCATTTTTCATCTGAACCATAGATAGAAGGTTATAACCATATAATTATTCAATAAATATTATATTAATGGAAAATTTTATTTTTTTGAAAATATATTTCAGTACGTATATTATAAAAATTAATATTAAACTATCAATGTAAATTTAATGACTAAAACAAGATTATGAGGATGAAATTTTTAATTTGAATCTATTTTAAAAATAATATTAAACTATATAAAATATGTGATATATTAATGATAAATAAAACCTATATATATGATTATATATATGATGAAACTATTCTATATCTCCTTTAACATTTTTATATTTAGAGAACTTGTTTTGGTGAAATTGGCTGAAACACCCCAAGTGGCCGATGAGAACATAAAATCTACAAATAAATGAATGTTATATGATATAAAATTTTCTATAAAAACAAAATATTAAGGAATGTTTTTTAATTATGTATTTAATTCTATTTATTTCTTTTTTTATTATGTTATATCCTTTCACAATTAATGTCGAGTCTTATGGAAATGGTTCTTTCTCTCAAATTCCATTACTCGATCCATGTTTCAGATTATGCACGAATTTACATTTATATAGTGTAAATACTTCCCAATTGGATTATAATATCATTAATTAGTTTTCATTATTTTTAATTTCTCTATCATTTACGCTCTATGAATCCCTTGTTCGTTGACTAATTACCAGAGTCATAATCGTTATTGTGAGCATAATTTAATTCATTGTCTTATAACATTGATTCTATAACTTAATGTATCTATTATTTATTTGAACACCCAATAAAATTATTATATTTTTTATGTATTTATTTTCTATTATTTACAAGCCTTCATTAGTTTCACCTTTAGTTGTTTGAGAATCCAACTAAATGGTTATTGTATGTATTCTTGAACTTATCTCTTCTTTAGAATAGGGAATATATTCCCTCATTTTCCATAATCCTTATAATATGTTAGGAATTATATTATATTTCATTAAATGATTTAATAAGGTCATATTATATTACCTCTATCATTTATTACCATGGTTTTAAGAGACCCTTTTAACATTTTCCAAAAATATAATTTTAATATTCTTTACTATGGTGTGAATGTAATCTCATATTTATAATTTACTATATATGTTCTTTTTTATAGTTTTATAAACATTTTTCACATTAGGAAATTAGATAACATTTCTCAAGGTTATTAATGAAAATTATATTCCCATTATTCATTTAATAATCCATTTTAAAAATAATGTTAAATGTTTTATAAGAATAAATAACTTTTCTTCATTCCACTTGGGTATTTTTTATCATTCACTCCAGCATTAAAAAATTATACATGATTTATTTTGGGGGTTTCAATATATTTAATTATATTTATATGATTGTTTTAATTTCCTCTATTCACCCTTTTAATTGGATATTTTAAAATTGAATAACAGTTTAAGTCTCAAACATGATGAAAAGCATAAAATACATTTTATAACTTTTCATCCATTATCATGTGAAACTATAAAAAAATACTACTTTTAGAGTTATTATTAATGTATTACACTATAAATTTTCAAACGAATTCAAAGCTAATTCCTTAATTTATTCATAAGTTTTATGCTCTATATCACTCATCATATCTCTCTTGACTTTATTTTTCTCATTTTTCATATAATTTAATTTCATTGATATATTATATATCAATATCACTATTTTTATATTTTATTTTCTATTATTTAGTTATCTATTTACCCAATACTATAGTCATTTATATTTTGAATTTTTCAAACCAAGTACATTATTCAATTTATTAACCGGAGGAATATTGATATAGTATAAC
The DNA here is from genome assembly GCA_963277665.1 of Viscum album. Lineage (NCBI taxonomy): Eukaryota > Viridiplantae > Streptophyta > Magnoliopsida > Santalales > Viscaceae > Viscum > Viscum album. The sequence continues at coordinate 1,723,700,143 of OY728119.1, read as the reverse complement.
AGTTATTTAAATACATATGTATTTTGATAACTAAGGATTATGGGTTATGTATTTTATTTGTTATTAATTACATAATAATATGTATGCATTTGACATGGTTATTGATGGTTGGGTCTTGGAATTATTTACCTAGTCGATGCATTCGTATGGACCATTAGAAAAAATCGCTTGGTTACTAGGTGTAAAACTTAACCATTTATGTATGATTTTTTTGGAATAATTACTTGATGATAAGTTTATATCTTCCAAAATTATGCATTCCATAACTTTGAAATCAGTTATTATATTCCAGATTAGTATTTTCATTTCTATATTATCTATGGATATATCAAATTCTTATGTGTTTAGTTAATTATAAACATTTTATTATTATTTTACTAGCAATATAATGTTTTCCTTGTTATTTAGATGATATATAACATTATATACTACACCCTATTGAGTGTTACAAAATCACTATTATTATGTTCCAATTTCCCTACATTATAAAAAATTGAATTATGAATTATATTTCTAGATGGGTTTTAATAACCCAAGATTTTGGAATAATTGTTTTCTAAATTGACACAATGTTAATTAGTTTTCTACATGTACAACACCAAAAAATGAGTGAAGAATTATTTGATGAACATTTTTAATATATAATAATAATAATAATAGTACATCTATATATAATATTGGGGAAATTAAAAATTAAAAAATCTAATATTTAGAGGATATATAGTTAACATGATCGTTCATTCTCAATAAACTACTTAAAGTTTTAATAATTAAACAACACAAATTTTAAATTATTATAATTATTCTCAAATATTATTAAATTTTATGAACAAAATACTTAAATTATTTAAAATACAAATTTGAATGAAATTATTTTAAACAAATATAATATTTTAAGAGGCCTTTTAAAAAATTATTTTTTATTTATATGTTTTATTAAAATTAAATCCTAAATTTATAAACTTCAATGTTAGTGAAATGTTAAATGAAATAAATTTTGGATTAGAAATTTAAAAAATTAAAAATGATACATTTTCCCTTAATTATTATAAAATATATTTTTATTATATGAATGAAAAGAAATATTCTTTTTTACTCGTACTTCTATTTAATAACATTTTCATGTAGTACGTATTACATGAAAACATATGAAAATTTTCAACAATACGATAAATATATATCAATTGATTAAAATTATTAATTTCAGAAAAATATGATGAATTTATAAAACCCGTGTCTAACATTATGGAATCCTAAGAAATATTTTTCTCTAATAATTGTTTTAATATTCACCAATATTAAAAATTAGTTTTACTTACATATAGGAATTATATATAATATGATGGATTTTATATTAAAAATTAATATTTTAATATAAAATAATATGTATAAAATAATTATTTAGAATAAAACTATGACCACAATGAATAATTGAAAATTTTATGATAGTGGGAAGACAGTTATTTTCAATGAAATATTTTAATAACATTGTATAATTTTTATATACTCAAATAAATTAATATATTCGAAAACAATAAATATTAAACCTATATATAAATATAGTAATGATCATTTAGTTAGTAATCAATACAAAATTGTATCTATAACAACTAGTGCTATAAAAAATATTTTTTTATAAAAAATCACCATTATACTAAAATTATTTTTTTAAAAGATTATTTTATATATTTTTGATAAAGAATTAATATATATAAAGAATAAATGTATTTTCAAAACACCCAGATTTGATATTATTTATTAATTTATATAATTAATCCAACATAAATTTCTTATTATATTAACTTTTTACCAAAGAAAAAAACCAAAATACATAAAGGTAATAGTAAACGAGAAAAGACTTGAAATATGATTAATACATTTGTGAAATGGAGTGGTAGAGGATATCATTACCATATATCTCCTCAAAAATAATTATTGATAACTTTTAGATCCATTGAACTTCAAATAGTGTCATTAAATTTTAGGTAAATAATGGTTTTCCCCAAAGCTTCCATTTTCTTCACTTATTAAAGGGGATCACGTCTGCCCATTCACTACTACAAATTCCCTTAAAATTTTCAATAAAACCATTACCTATGAAATTATCCCATAATTCTCTATATACTTCTAAAATACATTATAATTATAAATTTTCTTAATCTATTTTTTTCCTTGGAGACTATAAATACAAATTTCAAGGTACCAACATGAGTAATACATAATCCATTATATTTTCTTCATAATAATTATCCATTAAACCATACCAAAACACAATAATATAATGTTAAATATATCAGTATTATACTAATGTGATATTTTATTATTAAAAAAACAATTATTTATTATTTCCCATTAACATATAAAAATTTTAAATTGATCTGAAATAGGAACATATTTCATCCTCTATGAAGTAACCATTTTTTATTTCCTTATTTTTTCTGTTATTTATCCAAAAAATCATCGAATATGCTTCACAATATAAAAGATGATTTTATGTCATTATTATTATATTATAATGATATTAAAAAAATTATTTACAATACTCACCCATAAAATTATATTATCAACTATTTATGTCTATTTAGATTACTTCAAGAACAATACTAAAAAAATATTCCATGTTTGCTATGGGAAATTAAATAATGATTATTTAATATATTTATTCTTTTGGTATAATTATATTATAAAATATTATATTATATTAATCTAGTTATAATAATTTTTATTAACACCCATTTTTATTATTTTATTTATTTTTACTAGTGTATAATTTTTAAATTATATTATCACACTTTTCTATGGATTTAAAATTAATAAGTATAACCTCACTATTAAGTGATTATCTCTTCAAATATTATGTTACTTATAAGTGATATTTTTATTTATTTTCAAATATATATAACATGTTTGATATTTCACATTATCATTTCCTTTATATGGTTTATTCACTACCAAAATTACTTCATTAATAATGAATATATTTCATTTTATGACTATTAAGTTTCAATTTCAAGGTAACCCCTATTTTTTATTATTATGTTTCCACTACCATAAGGGTGTTTCATCTCAATTTCTTTATATTAAGAAATGTTTCATTTATGCACCTAATTTCATTTTAATGGTTTTATACTACCTATTGGTTATATTATATTATGAATTATATTTTATTTGTGGTATTTTATGGTCATTTTCAATCCCACGGAGTGAACGGTTTTTTAACATTTATTACTAATTTCTAAAGGAAATTCATATATCAATATTTTTTTATTGATTTATAATATTTATTCTCATTTATTATATATTAAAATTTATTTTCTTCATGAACACTCCAAATTACTATCATTTAACTAAAGGGTGTTCACTTAGCTAGCATGAGTCAACTGATAGAGGAACATTTTCATTAAATTTTATAACATTTATCCATATCTTGAAAAAACCATATACATTACTTAATTTTCTTTACCTAGAATGTTACTAAATATCTTTGGACAAACATTTATTTTCCATTGTTTTATAATGTTATTATTAGTAATGTATTTATGAAATATTTTTTGGTGTTATTCCATTTGAAAAGGATATGAATTTTTTTATTTCATTGGAATCTTTAGGATATGGTGAATGATTGATTTAATGTAATAGTAAAATGTATCAATGATAATGGGTGGGGTCTTATATCAACCTCAAATTCAATTTTTATAGATTTTACACTTTGATGTAATGATTCATAGACATATATGGATATGTTTACAACTAAAAGGGTGGATATACTTGTATTTTTTAACCATATAAAGGGTGTACGTACTTTTATTTATTGGAAAAATATTGGGGGGACATATCCCTATTTACACAAAATATGATCTTATGCTTTGGATTTTTCAACAATGTCATATAGATTCATTATACTTACATGAATAATGATTATTTATTGATGATTACACACACTCTAGTTTCATTTCATATGATATTCTATACCAATATTCCATTACTTATGTTTTATCATCTATTCGTTGGGTGGGTATTATTTTCTTATATACCTTTAATATAAACATATTCTCATATTATTCTCCTTTTGGATCTTAAATACCCATCTCTTATGAATTTACATATTGATCATTTCATATTTCCTCTTTAAAATACTTCCATTTAACTAAGTTATAAATATAGTTTTAATTTTTGAGAGGTATAAAAAAACTATTATGACCAAATTAAGTAGAAATGTTTTAAAATTTAAAAAAGTAAGTTTCTTATATTGATGTTCCCTAAAAACATTAAACCATCCAAAAATTATATTTTCTATTTATCTATGAGATATAATGTTTATGATATAAAAATTTAATAAAATAATTATATGTTCATATCCCATTGTATCAAATCCTATGTGTAAAGGAAGTATTTTTATTACTAGATCCAATATTTTGGGTTCGGATGATATAGTTTGTATCAGAATATGTTTTAGATATTTTAAATGATTAGTTTTTTATTCTTTTAGACATTATCATAAGAGAATGATAGTGAATCTAATGGGGATAAATCTAAGTATAGGACTACATCCTAAATTTTTTTTATGATATATATTATATGTCTTTCTTAAAACAATATATCAATATGGATTCTAAAATTTGATAAAGAATATTTCAATTATATATCATAGAGTAATGACCCCAAAAGGGTGGATTGGGTGTTAATTAAACCAGTATCCACTGCATGAAAACAAGTCATAACATCACACCCAGTTTGAAACTCTGAGGGGATAAGATTTTTTAATTAAAATTTTCATTACTATCCATCATATTAGATTTATTATGTTATGAAATTATATTAAAGTGTAAGATAAATACTATCTTAATGAAATGTAAATTTAACCGAGGGTTATTTTGGTTCAAATGAAATCATATGTAATTTTTTTAATGAGTAAAACATTTCAAGATTGAATTTCTTGTAAGATAATTAATGATGATTAATCTACGATATTAATTATAAATTAATCATATTAATAGATATTGGTTTATTAATTGAGTATTCTCAAAGGAATTGTGTTAATATTAGATCCCTTGGACAATGTAAATATTTTTCCAATGAGTAACCTAATTGAAAAATATGTGAAGTGAGAAAAAATTCAGTTATAACAAACCCTCATCCAGGAAACATGATTAATAATTATAAATTAGTGTATCTTCCAAATTTACCAAATAATATAATGTTTCCATCTCATGGATGTTCATGTGATTAAGATTATGTATGATTAATGATTCAATATCATTTCTCCAAACATTTGATAAGTGGTAACCCATGAATTGTCACAAAGGAATGGGAAGATGTTTTATTTGTGTTTAAGTAGGTAATATAAAAATAAACTATCAAGAAAAAAATGATTTCATTTATCATATAAAAGGATTTAATTACATAGATAATGTTAAATGTCATTAACCATCCCAGATACCCTGGAACCATTATAAAAGATCCATATCCGACACGGAATGAAGGTAATTCCTAATATTCATGGGTCAGAGTTTAACAACCCAATGTTTTTAAATGGAAATTACCTTCTTTATAAATATGTCATAAAATCACATGAAAACACAACATAATTAACTACTAAATTCTTAGTGACATTTAATTATATGTTTGTCACTTTGTTTTATGGAATTTTGGAAATATGACATACACGGTTGCAATCAGTAAGTTATTTAGAGTCCGAGAAAAAAAATTAATTTTAGGTGAATAATAACCTACCCTTATGAATATTAGCATACCCTTATGAATACTGATATACCCCAATGAATTGTATCCTTTCTTATAATAATATATAAATATTATTCACATTAAAGTGTGATGTACCTATATTTTAGAATTAGTAAATGAATGTTTTAAAACTATTTTTTGATAATAAATTATAATTGAAATTAAATATTAAAATAATAATATTTAGAAAATTAATTCTGAAAAATGGACTTTATTTTTTGATTCTATAGGTTGAAAAATGGTTAGGGTGAATTTTTGGGATTTTTATGAAATACTTGAATTTTTATGAATAATGAAATACCATAATTGATAAATAAGCTAATTAAAGAGTCATGTATGATCTTTTACAAATGCAACCCACATGGTTCGAGATCACATGATTCAATTACTATTCTTGGTCAAGGAAGTCATACTATTTTTTGACTTTTGGGGAAATAGTAAATTAATGAATTTTATATTGAGAAATCCCCTCTCTCTTCCACTATAAAAATCGCCCCCACTCCCTCTTCACTTCACTCTTCTCACGCCCAGTTCCTTGCCAATATTCTGCCCAAATATCTCCCCAAGATCCTCCCCCACATCCAAAATCTACTAACCTTTTTAATATACCAAATCCCTTCCCCTTAAGAGGTTCTCAAAGGATGAAGTCTCAAGAGGTAAATTCCTCTTTCCAATTCCTTCATTTTTTACGTTCTACTATTTTTGTTTCCTTCCTCACCTCCCATAACAAAACTAGTATGATAAATCCATAAAAATACATGTACTCTAATATTTTCATGCTAATGAGATATTTCATTACCTTCTCTTATTTGCCCACATTTTATTTGAAAAAAATGAATGCATTGTTTGAGATGTGCTAATTTAGCACATTCAAGGACAATAGTTTATCAATTTCTTTTCTAATAAATAATTATGGTCATGAAACCATTTTTGTTATGGATGAACCATAAAATTATATATTTAATATGTCATATTTTTTTTTAATCATTTTTTACAAAACGTATTCAGTTACAAATCAAAACATGTTCTTTGTAATCAAACCCACCAATTAATAAAAACAGATGTCACTATGGTTTTATATAATATATCAACTTAAATCTAAGTAACCAAATGAAATTTAAATAAATTTAATCTCATGGATGATCACTAATATCATATAACTTCATTTCTAGACAACCACTTCTATCTTTTGTGTTTCTTGGAACATGAATATATGTAAACTGATCTTTCCAAACCAAGTAAACAAACGAGCCCGAACAATGACATTGAACCTTATAACTAATCAAAAAGTAATTGAATGAACTAAAAAGGGTTATAATAAATCAATTAAAAACAAAAGAGGTTATGTAACTATTATTTAGTAAGCCTAATTTGTTTATTCAGGTCTTAATAAGGAGCGGATAACACCAACCGTTTTAAGGTAAAGGATCCTCTCTATTTCTATCTTAACTAAGATTGTCCTCTATGTTTTGCATTTTATGTGTAATTTCAAATGATGGGGGAATGTTTTTTAACCTCTCCCATACATGACTCTTGATTTATCAGTGATGAAAATACTCTTTTCTCTCTCATTAATCCCTCTTAGTAACACCTGATACCATGCCGATATACTGTAATGAATTCTACCAGAACATCCTTTATTCCTTCAGGTTGAACTGTCTTTATTTTTAACAAGATTTAGTTGTTTATTTCTTTTTTTTAAATTATAAATTCTATTTATATGCTCCAAACTCATGTTAAAAGATCCATTTCTCATTTTCTTTCAGGTTTATACATTATTTTAAGTGAATCTCTCCTCAATAATTCCAAATAAGCACACTCGGTTTAAGGGAACTTCCCAAATTTTTACCCAATATCAAGTGAAATCTATCCTATGTTTTAAGCAACAAATGTATTTATAAAATATTTAATTTTATTATGAATACCTTTTTGGTTCAATCCTGTTTTTATATAAAATATTTCCCTCTTATCTATTTTAAACGCTCTATAGTTTTTTGATTAAAACCGCACAAAAATGTTTTGATTCTAGTTTTTCTCAAATACATTATTTATATATTTTCACTTATATTTAACATCACATACCATTTTATAATCCTATTTTACTCTATGAACGTACATGTATGTTCTCATCCCTTTCTTTCATGGACACTTTCATTAAAAGTCTCATTGGTTATGCTTTATGTCATGATTGTGGTACCCAATTCTTTCCATGGGTGCCCTTATGTTTACATAGAGTTTATTATGAATGATTATTTATGTGGTAAGAATATTTATGTGTAATGAATATTCATGAAAATTTTAAAATGGTGTACCTAGATAGTTCTCCAATTCATTATGTAAGGTTTACTCTCATGAGATGCGATGTGAAACGGGATTGGCGGTTAGCCTTGACAACTACTAAAATGGGAAACAGATTTGGATGCTATCCTTGACCAGTAAAAAATAATTTTTTTATGATTCTGCCACATTTATATGATTCCTTGATTATATGATCCCATGCTTATATTATATGACTTCATATGTTCCATGATTTCTATATCATTATGTCATGCCTCCTAAGTCATGTTCTTAAGATGTGTTCTTATGTTCATTCCCTTGAAAGGATTTTTAGCTCATCCCTTTGTTCATGTGTTCCCCCGGGTACCCTATGAAGATTGAAGGGATAAAAGTAATTTAATAGCTCCTAATGGAGATTAAATAAATAAGTGTTTTTTATCCTCATGATTGATGTTATATGTGCCAATTTTTCCAAGACTCTAGACATAACTATCCTTATATTGGACTCTGATGATTAATTATACATAAAATCATGAAATGTTATATGTAAAAGGCATGGGCTTTTATAGATGGTATTAAAGGATGGTCTATTTATTTTTGGAGATTAGGAATAAAGCACCATAGTGAGAACCATAAGGATGAGACAAACTATAAAAAAAAAGTCCTAAACATTGTTTAGTATTGAGTTAATGTTTTATCAACCTAATAAATCCATGTCTGGATACGAGCAGGTAGAGGCAGCTCTGCCACAGATGTACCTAGGAGTGAAAACACTGAAAAATGTGTTTTGGGATTGACCTAGGGTATCCTGGTACATGACAACAGGCCTTGTTGCACTCTTGGTTACGACACTCTCAGGGGATATGCTTTGGTGGATTCATGAGCATATTACAAACCATTATTAAGGAAATAAATTCCATATGAATATATGTTATGAATTAGATCGAGGATAATCTAGGTTTAAACTTAAGGAATCACATGTTTGGATATACATCTTATTTATATGTTTATACTTTTATGATCAATATTTTCTTTTTATGATCAATATATAAGTATTCAAGACCTATAATTATAGGTTATTTTTTTAGATAATGGCGGGAAAGAAAAGAACACATTCTAAAAACCAATGTAATAAGAAATTTGAAGATTTTCCTAATTATATGCCAGATTTGATGGGATCGAGTGATAAAAAATTCATGATATTACTTGATCAAATTGCTCGAGTTATGAATAATAACTTAAATCAGGTGGAATTCCCTCCTCCTCCAATGGAAGAGAAGTTGTTGTGGAATCCTTCATGTGTGAAAGGCCTCCCATGTTTAAAGGATATTCTGATCCCCTTTTCCTGGAACAATGGATTAACTCCATTGAAATGATATTATCCATCCTCAAGTGCTCAAAAGAATATAAGTTTGTACTGGTTGTCTTTCATTTTGATGGGGAAGATGATTAGTGGTGGACACTGATCAAGATTACAATGTCCCAAGAGGAAATTGATTCCATGGATTGGGAGGAATTCAAGTGGATATTTTTAAACAAATATTTTCCTCTAAACCTCTGTCTCAATATGGAAAGACAGTTTCTCAGACTCCAATAGAGGGAAGATGAGTCCATCGGGTCATATGAAGAAAACTTTAAAAGGAATTCATGTTACGCCTCTGGATTTTTTAGAAACACCAAACGCAAGGTGGATCACTTCTTTAGCAGACTAAACCTTAGTTTGTGAGAAGTGTTGGTTATTTGAGACATCGACAGTTATAAGGATATTTTTTGTTATTCCTGTAAGGTTGAAATAGATATTAGAGAATCTCAATGATCTCATGGTCCTGGTGATAAGAAGTGGAAAATGGAGAACAACATGGGTGGTTCATCAAAAAAATCCCATGATGGAAGGAATCCTAACTTTTGCACTTGAAAAAATTGTGGGAAGAAGCATCATGGAAACTATCTAAGGCAACCATGAATTGATTTAAATGTGGAATGTTTGGTCATCTGGCCAACAACTAGTGAAGGGATATAAAAAATCTCACTAATGTGGAAGAATAAAAGAAGGCTCTGATCAACACTCAGCCTACAGTGCAATGTTACAACTACAAGGATCATGGGAATTACACGAACAATTTCCCTAAGACGAGGGTTATCGAAGGAAATAAAAAATAGCCTCCAATGACACAAGTAATAGATTATGATATCACTACTACTGAGGTGGATCCAAACAACAGTGTGGTGAAAAGTACTCTAGTTATTCATTCAAAAATACTAAACATACTATTTGATTCTGGAAAGGTGGATCACTATTCACATCCCAAAGAGTCCTCCAATTCTATACAAGTGTAAGGGGGAAGATGAATCTACTTTAAAATCATCGTCTCATGTTTGGAAACATATTCCATGTGAGAAACCATATCTAGCTCAAATGATTGGGACAAATGATAGAATCATGCTTGAATACATGCCCATCGTGAGGGATTACAATGATGTATTCCCTAAAAAGTTTCCTAGTCATCCTCCTAACCAAGAGGATGAGTTCTCAATTGTACATATCTTGGGATCTTTTCCTATATCAAATACACCTTACAGAATGGCCATTGTAGTGCTGGAAGAGCTAAAAATGCAGTTACCAGAGAATATGGAGAAGGGTTTTATATGCCTGAGTACTTCACCATGGGGTGCACCATTCCTCTTTTTCAAGAAAAATAATGGATCAATGAGCCTCTAAATTGATTATCATGAGCTCAATAAAGTCCCAATAAATAACAAGTATCCCCATCCACGGATAGATGACTTGTTCGATCATCTTTGGGGGGCCAGTTATTTCTCTAAGGTGGACCTTTGTCCGGGATATCGCCAACTAAATGTGAGGAAGGAAGATATTCCCAAGACTACCTTTCAAACAGGGTATGGACACAATGATTTCATAGAGATTCCCTTCAGACTCAATTATTCTCCAAAACTTTTCATGGATTAAATGAATAGAATCTTTATAGATTACCTTGAAAAACTTCTGGTAGTCTTCATTGATGATATTCTTATATACTCTAAGAGAAAGGAGGAAAATGAGGAGAATTTGACAACTATGTTAAGGAATTTATGTAGGGAGAATTTGTATGCAATGTACCGTAAATGTGAGTTCTGGATGGAGTAAGTATCATTTTTGGGGCATGTTATCACCAGAAAAGGTGTATTTGTGGACCCTTCTAAGACAAAGGCAATTGAAGAGTGGCCCATGCCAACTTCTGTAATGGAGATCCACATATTTTTGGGCCTATATATGTATTATCGATACTTAGTTAAGAACTTATCACAATCATCAAACCCAATGACCATCCTAACATCTAAGGGAGTAATGTTTTCTTAGACACAGGAATGTGATGACTATTTCAAGGAGTTGAAAAAGGGAATTATCATTACACCTGTACTCACACTCCCTATAGGTGGAGAAATATTTGTGTTGTATAGTGATGATTTTAAGAAGGTATTAGGATGTGTGCTTGTGAGAAATGATAAAGTGATCGCCTATGCCTCAAGGCAGCAGAAACATATTGAGAAAAACTATCCAACGCCTGATCTAGAGTTGGGGGCTATGATCTTTGTCTACAAAATTTGGCATCATTATCTCTATGGGGAGGAATATAAGATATATACTATCCACAAAAGACTCAAATATATATTCACACAGAAAGAGCTTAATATTCATTTGAAAATATGGATAGAGCTCATCAAGGATTACAACTTCTCAATCAACTACCATCAAGGTAAGGAAAATAAGGTAGCAGATGATCTAAGTAGAAAGGATAATGCATCATTATCATTGATGAGAATTGAAAAGGTTCTAATCATCATAGATTTATAAAATATGGATATGGGAATAATTTATATAGGAACATCATCGATCCTTTCTCAAAATATTTCTCAACCATACATCTTGGAGACAATAACAGGTTCTCAAAGAAAAGTTGTGCAAATTCAGAAAAGGGTGGAAGATATCAGAAATGGGAAATCCACCGATTTTAAAATTGATGAGGAATAAGTTGTAATATTTGGGACAGAATTATGAATACCAACTGATCCATAGATAATGAAGGAACTATTGAATGATGCACATAGCTAGACCTTCTCTATCCACCCAGGGAGAACAAAGATGTATCAAGATCTCCTGGAAATCATTTGGTGGGACAATATGAAAAGGAATATTGGTGAATATACATCAAAGTTCCAAGTATGTTTGCAAGTAAAGGCTAAGAGTAAAAAGTATAAATAGATGATGCAATCAATACCCATGCCTACATGGAACTAAGAGAACATTACCCTATACTTTGTCAATGGACTCCCAAGGACATCCAGAGGAAATATTGCAATATGGGTCATTGTGGATAGTCTTACTAAGATAGCTCACTTTATTGTGATTCGGGGGTACTTCACATTTGATAAAATTGCACGGATTTACATCAAGGATGTGGTAAGGCTGCATGGAGTACCACTATCTATCATATCCGACCAGGATCATAGATTCAACACAAAATTTTGGAAAAGTCTCCAACATGATCGAAGAACTAAACTAAACATCAGTACGGCCTATCATCCTCAAACTGATGGACAATCTATGAGAAATATTCACACACTGGAAGACATGTTGAGAGAACGTTCTATGAAATTCAATAGAGGATGGGACCAACGTCTTCCACTTGTTTAATTCTCCTATAACAATTATTACCACTCGAGTATCCGAATGGCGCAATATAAAGACTTTTATGGGAAACGATGAAGAAAACTAGCATGTTGGGATGAAGTTGGTGAGCGTAAGCTACAAGGACATGAAATGGTTGATGAAATGTTGGAGAAGGTGAAAACCATTCAGTAGCATATCATGGAATCCCAGAGTCGATAGAACTATTATGCAGATAACCGTCGATGAGACATTGAATTCAAATATGGAGACATGGTATTTTTACGCATATTTCCATGCAAGAAGGTATTGAGGTCTGTGAAGAAAGAAATGATATGTCCTAGGTACATCGTCCCCTTTGAGATCAATGATCGAGTCAGGGATATGGTCTATCGACTGGCACTTCCACCTACCATTTTTATTGTACATGATGTCTTTCATGTGTCCCTCTTAAGGAAGTACATTCCAGACCCTTCACATGTACTCTCTTCAAAGGTGGTATAGTTAGAGGATGATCTATCTTACAAGGTGCAGCTATTAAAGATCTTGGATCATAGAAACAACGTTATATGCAACAAGACTACTCATCTGGTCAATGTACTTTGGTTAAAACATAAGTACAAAGATCCAACATGGGAACTGGAAGAAGTGATGAAGGAAAAGTACCCACACCTATTTTTTTCCTAGAATTTAAAATGAAATTTCAACGGAGAAATTTCTTAAGGGGGGAAGAATGTAACGACTAGATGTTTTCAATGAAAATTCACTTCTTATAAAGATGTCATAAAATAACATGAAAACACAATATAATAAACTACTAAGGGCTATGTGAATTTTAAACATAATTTTTTCATATCTGTGTTTTGAATTTTGAATATCTAACATACACATTTCCAATCAGTAATTTATTTGGAGTCTGATAATAAAAACATAATTATTGGTGAATATTAACCTATACTTCTGAATAGTAACATACCCTTATGAATAGGGATATACCATAATGAATAGTAACCTTACCCATGAAAATATATAAATATTATTCAAGTTAAATTATGATGTAAATATATTTTAGAATAATTAAATGTATGTTTGAAAGCATGTTTTTGATAATAAATTATGATTTTAAATAAATATTAAAACAATAACATTGAGAAAATTATTTTTGAAAAACAAACTTCATTTTTATATTCTAGATGTCGAAAAATGTTTTGGGTGAATTTTTCAGAATTTTCTGAAATACATGAATTTTTGATGAATAGTGAAATACCATAATTTTCAATATAAGATAAATAAGATAATTATAGAGTAATATATGAATTTCATGCTAATTTAATCCCACATTATTCTATATCAAATGATAAAATTACTATTTTTTATGGAAAACATACTATTCTTTGTCTTGTGGGGAGATAATAAATTAATGAATTTTATATTGAGATATCCCATCTATATTCCACTATAACACCCCCCCCCCCCTCACTCCCTCTTCTCTTCACTCCTCTCAAGCCATGTACATTGCCATTATTCTACCCAAATCTCTACCTAAGATCCTCACCCACTTCCAAAATCTCATATCCTCTTCAAAATACCAAAACCTTTCCCCTTAAGATGTTCTCAACGGAGGAAGTCTCAAGAGGTAAATTTCTCAATCAAATTCCTTTATTTCTTTTAAGTTTGTTTCATTTTGTTTCTTTTCTCACCTCTCTTAACAAAAAATAGTATGATAAATCCAGTAACATACTTGTACTGGAATTTTTTCATGCTAATGGGATATTTCATTATCTTATCTTCTTTCCCCACCTATTATTTGAATGAAAGGAAAACATCATTTGAGATGTGTTAATTTAGCACATTCAAGGACAACTGTTTATCAATTCCTATTGTAATCATTAATTATGTACATGAATCAATTTGTGTTATGAATGAACCATATTAATATATATGTAATATATCTTATTTTTAGTTTTTCAATCATTTTGTACAAATATTATTAAGTTATAAAGGAAAACATGTTTTTCGTAATCAAACCCACCGATTAACAAAAACGGTAGTCACTATGGTTTTATATAATAGTTCAACATCAATATAAGTAAACAAATTATATTTAAAACCATGTAATAACCTAGATTTAAAGTAATAGAATATTACTTATTTTATAGATATCCACTTCAATCTTCCATGTTTATCCAAACTTGAATATAAGTGAACCGGTCTTTTAAATCCAAGTAAACAAACAAGCCCAAACAATGAAATTGAACATTATAACTAATCATGATGGACATGAATGAACTAAAAAGTGTTATAATAAATATATTAAATATAAAATAGGTTCTATAATTATTAATTAATAATCCTAATTTGTTTTTTCAGGTCTTTAATAAAAGTGGAGAACACTAACGGATTTATGGTAAGGGATCCTCTCCATTTCTCTCTTAATCAAGATTTTCCTCTATGCTATTCTTTTAATGTGTAATTCCAAATGATGGGGTATTTTTTCGCACCATCCCCATACTTCCTTATTTATTTCTATGTGATGAGAAATCCCCTTTCCCTCTTATCAAGACCTCTTAGTTACACTTGATACCATGCCAATAAACCGTAATTAATTCATCCCAAACATCCTTCATTCCTTTGGGTTGCTCTATCTTTCTTCATAACAAGATGTATTTGCCTTTCCTTTTTATGTAAAAAATTAAAATTATATTTATTTGTTCCCAACTCATGTTCCAAGATCCATCTATCATTCTCTATCGGGGTTATATATGATTTTAAGTGAATCCATCCTCGGTACATCCCAATAAGCACACTCGTTTTAAGGGAACTTCCCAAATTTTTACCCAATTTCAAGTGAAATGTATCCTATGTTTTAAGTCACCATTTTATTTATGAAATAATAATTTTTATTATGAAACCATTTTGGTTAAATCCTGGTTTTATATAAAATATTTTCCTCTTTTCAATTTTAAAATCTCTATAGTATTCTCCTCAAAACTGCACAGAAATGTTTTGATACAAATGTTTCTCAAATACATTCTTTAAAGGTTTTCACTTAAGATTGAAGTCACATACCATGTTATAATCCAATTTTTACCTATGAGCGTCCATGTATGTTCTAATCCCTTTCTTTCATGGACACTTTTATGATACTCTCCTGGGTTACGTTTTATTTCATGATTATGGTACCCAATTCTTTCCATGGGTGCCCTTATGTTTATGTATGGTTGATTATATATGATTATTTATGTGGTAAGAATATTTATGTGTAAATAATATTCATGAAAATTTTGAGATGGTTGTTCCCTGATAGCGCTCCATTACAATGGGTATGGTTATATCTCATTAGATGTGATGTGAAATGGGATTTGTGGTTAGCCTTGACCCGTACTAAAATGGTAAACGGGATTGGCGGCTAGCCTTGGCCCATACTAAAGAAAATTTTTTATATTATAATACATTTATATGATTCCTTGTTTATATGATCCCATGATTATATGATATTATTTCCTATGTTCCACATTTTTTATATCAATATTTTAAGCCTCCTAACTCATGTCCTTAAGATGTATCCTTATGTGCATTCCCTTACTGGGATTTTTAGCTCGCCTCTTTGTTCATGTGTTCCCCAGTGTACCCTATGAAGATTTAAGGTCTCCAAGTAAGTTAAGATATCTTAATGGATTTTAATGAATGAAGAGTTTTTTAGCACCATGATATATGTTATGTGTACCTATTCTTCCAAAGCACTAGACTTTACAATCCATCGATTGTACTTTGATGATTAATTATGCTTCAAATAATGAAATGTTATATATAAAAGGCATGGGTAGATATACATAGACTAGAACCAATAATTATATGAAAATAATACTAGGAAAAAAATTTCCAAATAAATATAAGTAGATAAAGAAATAGTCAGTGTGCTCAAAATTCCATAGGGAGAAAGTACTAGAAACCAAAAAAGGTATATAAAAACCCAAAATAGTACATCATTAATGTATTCATTAAATAAACACATCCTAAAGGAAACACCACTCCAATCCCAAAGGATAAAGAACATTCACCTCCTCCATTATGCATTTTTTCTTTTCTAGGACCTAGCATAATGAAATCTATAATCTCCCTAACACAAATTTATGGAGTGAGCTAAAAAACCTAGTAGTGTCTCACAAATTGTTCATAAAATTTATCTATAATAATAAACAAAAAATGATGTAAATTTTAATAAAATAAGGTGAGGTAAAATTGGATATTTAAGACAAAACATTTATTAATTTCAATTTGAATGAAAACATTTCAAAATGGATTAAATAAACATTTTATTGAAAAAATAATTATATAAATTAGTAGGATTGAGTAAAGAAACTATATATAAGTGGTATTTATATTAAAAATTATCACAATAAAAAACATGGTAATATACTTTATGGAATTATATTTTCTACTTATAGGATCCTTAAACATCTCATATCAGTGATAATGGATATATGTGTACACATTTCCCTCATGATCACAATTAATATAACTCATCATAATCTCATCATGTATTAGATATTCCTAACTATATTATTTATAGTTTTAATCATCAATTCATTGAAAGGGAATAACCATCACAGTGTTCTTATCCAACATAACCCGCTAAATACCCATGATCACATGTTCTATATCAATCAATAAATTAAAAAGGGAAAATCATTTATTTTCAATTCAATTGTCACTCATAATTCAATTATGCACATTTCCTTTTCAAAATTCCAATTCACTTGGATAACCAAAATAAGGGGTTTTTCATCAATTCATGCATTTTAAAAACTTGTATTAGGTTTTTATGTGTTCAATTTAAACAATTTTTTCAATCTATTATCATCTAATTTAACAAATACCATAAATTTAATTTCATGCCACAAATTAAAATTTTATTATAATTGAGTTTTTTTCCAACATCTATAAAAATAAATTCCAATTCCAATTATCATAAAATTTGTGTTTCAAAAAAAAATTCACGAAATTTGAATGAAATAAATTGAGTCAATGTTTTCTAATATGGTGAAACTCAAATAGAAGCACATATTTTTAATCACAGTATGAAATATCAACACTAAAAGTGGGATTTTCCAATGAAGATTGACAAAAAAAAGTCCTAAAAAAATAAAACCTATATTTATGATCCAAATCAAGGGAGATTAGATCCATCGAACACGTGATGATCTATTGTACACTGTGGAGGAAATAAGAATAGAGTATTCAAGAATTAAAGGTAGGATATCCACATACCATCAAGGGATATGATTATCCACTGGATGTTTGATGAATCAAAGATGGGGTTTTGAGGGTCTAAAATTGGTTGTTGAGAGACTCACAATCCATGGAGTTTTAGATTGCTCAAGTTTGTGTTGAGTTAGACTCAAATAGGGGTTTAGTATTTTTTATCCAATTTATCAACACAAATTCACCCTATGTGCTTGGTTAGTTGTGCATGGCTACATGGTCAAAAAATACTTTTCACTATAACCATGTTCCACCGTACTAGTGTTCATGGTTTCTACTAGGTGGGTACCTGATTATTCAATTTTTTTACCATCTGTACAAACCCACACCATCTAGGGTTTCAAAATTTTCACTATGTGGATGCATGGTTTTGGAAAATCATTCGCCAACATTGAAAATATAATAAACTTAAAAAAATTTATAATTTCTACATGAAGAACACCAAAACAATATTCAACCAAGGAATGATCAAAATGAGGGTTGTTGAATAACTAAAAACTAGAAAGAGGATGTTATAATATCCATATTATAGAAACATTCTATCCCTATAATTCCTATCAATATGTTTCTATATAAAAAATATTAGTCCAATGCACTCTTAGGAGTTCATCTCTCTCTTAAGTCTCATGTTAATGATGACTATGAGGCCATAACACCTAGACTAAAGGTTTCATCCTCCCATGAAGTACCTAAGTCTTAGAAATGAATATCTTTATTGCATGCTAAATCATTGATAAATTAGGCTCCACATTAAGATCACTCCAACTAAAAACATGAGATGAATTAGATATATATTTTTAATACTGAGATATATGGAACACATTATGTATCAGTGTAAACTATAGACAAATTGATAAAAGGTAATACAATTTCCCTAACTTCTATAAAACCTAAAAAGTTTCCAAAAAACATATATAAAGCTTTACATTGCTCTCATTATTTTGATGACCCATATATTGGGAAACATTCAAGAACACCTGGGAATAAAATGAAAACTATAACCTTCTGTGAATATGATTAGTATAAGATTTATCATAGCTCTATTCAATAAAAAATAGATACTGAATGAAATGAATCTTTTTCATGGCCCGTACCATGTCAGGTTTCAAGCCACAATTACCCAAGGCCTGCCTTTATAGGCTAGGGGTTGGAGTCTATCATCGAAGGCACAAATATTTTACGGTGTCTTTAGAGACCCGAAGCTTAACGAACATGGACATTACATTACTTTTGCAGAATACTTAATACATAACAAAAACACACACACAAGGACCATAATAGTTTATTGTCTTTGGAAACATGGAATGTAATCTTCTAATCGTGGTGAAAGATCTTCAACATCTCCCAAAAAGATCTTCCCCTTTTTTCTTACCTAAAACCTTTCTTTATATCCTGGGGAAAAGAAAACATAAAAAGGGTGATATCAAATGCTCATTAAGGGTAAGCATGGATAAAATAAAACATACCATATACATTTGAACTTAAAAACATGAACATAATGTTTAAACATCAAAATCTTGAGCAAAGAAATAAAACATGGAAGTATGTAAGGCATAGATCATAAAGAAACATTAAGAATGATAAAATAGCATGGGAATGAAACATGTAATTCTGTAAACCATTAAGAACATGATATGGTTTCCATATTAGCCAAGGCATTCCTTCCAAGACCATCTAAGTGGACAAAGTCCCTTTCTGAATCGAGTTCACTACTCATTCGAGTCCTGTATTACTGAACTGATTTAACTTGCCGTTATAGCCATGTCTATCTCTTGAGATATAAAATCTTTACCCAATTCATTGGAGAGAGATATAGGTCCCACCCATCTCATATTGAAATCATTCTTACTTGTGCCACAAAATAAAATTAAAACATTCATCATAACCCAAAGAATAAAATGGGTTTCATAAACATCATCCCATCATTTCATAATCCATATAAAACAAATGGACTTTTCATCATAAAAAGTGAACCATTTAAATCATAGATACATTAAACTTGAAACATACACATGTCAAATAATGTCATCTTATATGGAAAATGGTTTTGATAAAACATTTGAAATAAATTCTTGAGGAAAATATCCTTTCTTCGTCAAAATCATTTTCTTTTCAAAAAATGCCATGAAAATTTTAAATAAAAGTATTTTGTTGAAAATAGTTATAAAATTATGTAGAGTAATATTCTTGAAAATGAGGCATTATGAAACCGTAAAAATCCGTTCATGCCGTATAAGTTAAAAATAACATTCTCCTCGTACTTTTGTCGGAAAAGTCAAAAAAGTACCTTGTAAAGTAAACAAAAGAAAGATTCCTTACATACCATGTAGTAAAAGTAAAAAATGGGTAAAAGGACATTAATCATACATGAAAACACTTTTATAAAACATGGACATGGATGATATAAATAACCCTAGTAAATACTTACGAATAATCAATCTCGGATAAAAATGAGATTTGCAAAATTATCCCTTACCTTATGTCTGATATGCTTCGTATGTATCTGAACCTCCTGTATAATGATTTAAATAATGTCTTTGAATTATTACAGAATCATATTCATTGTTATGATATCACTTATGGTTTTTTATGACTTTATATTACCCGTTCTTTTGTAAATTCCATGTTAAAGAGTGTTTTGGGTAAAATTGTTTCATTTGTTGTCCGTGTTTTGACTTGTAATTATTGATATGATTAATTTGATCATGATTAATTAATTCCAGAATATAAAACATGATTTATATATAATATATATTCAGAATATACATATATATAATAGATCGATAAATGGAAAGAAATACACCGTTCATGGAGACGGTAGGCCGTACGTACGCATGAACGCTGTTTTCGTTTCCTTATTGAGTTGAATGGAATTAAGTAGATGACATACATATATATATATACATAAATTCAGTATCTTTATAATGTCATATATTTCATTATTATTGCTTATATATACTTTATAATCATTCTTAAATGGTTAACATGGAGAATGAATCTCATCACGTCGTGGAGACGGTAGTCCGTATGTACGCACGAGCGATGATATCGATCCCATAATTATTTAATTTAATTGGATAGGATTATATAATATATCATAATCAGTATTATGTTATAATAACTGTCTATAGTTATTCTTTACACCATTATACTCATCCAAGTAAGGTGGTGTTGGAAAAACAAATTACACCGCGACGTGGAGACGGTATTTCGTACGAACGCACGTGCGGTGATTTCGTTTTCCGTAGGATGGATAGATGGTGAAATAGGTTTGTTTCATAATTATAATAAAATATCAGTATATTATTGATACTGATGTTATTATTTCATAAAGAAACAACTAAATAAGAATAAGTAGAAGAAGAAATAAAGTTGAAAGAATCGGTAACGGACATTACCTCTTCTTTGAAGCGCCTCTTTGAGATCTCCTCTTAGGGAACTAAAATTGGTATTTGAATAAGACCAGGACCTCTAGGATGTTTCTAGGGAATTGGAGAAGAGAGATGGGTAGGGGTTGGTGGATCTTGAAGGCTCACATTGGTGTGAGGAAGGGAGGGAGGAGGTGCCCTTTTATAAGGGAGGAGAGGGGCACCTTTGGAAATCTAAAAAATATTATTTTATAATAAATATAACCCCACTTAAAAACCACCAAAAATGACTCATATTATAATATTAGATGAGATAAGGTTGTAATCTCATCAACCAATAAAATTTATACATGTTTTGATCTTATTTGTAACATTATCAACTTGATTTATCCTTATTTAATCAATTTAATTTTATTTGTGGTAATAACATTCTAAATTTTAAATTATAAAAAATAATTACTTATTTGTTTTGAATTGTCCATAATAGGATACTTTATAACATGTCATACCATATAAATTTAAATTTATAATTTCTAAATATTTTTGTGATTTTTAAACAATTTTATAATATGTTATGTTTATAAAATAACAATAGTGTCAGGTTTGACACTATTCATTTATTTGAATTTAAATAAAATATATACAGACATATGTTCTAACTAAAAGCTTTAATAGATTCATAAAAGGTCATATGTATCTATAAAATTATAAGAGAACATTTAATAGTTTATATAATATTTATTTTATTCTTTTTAAAACCATTTATTTGGTTTATCTCTTAATAAAATAATTACTACAACATTTTTGTATAATTATTTAATATACATATTTGTTGTAGAAAAAGTAAAAATAAAATCTTATAATGAAGATAAATCTATTACCTTTCACAGTAAAACTTATACTCGAATTTATCATCTTAAAATCACAATAGTTAAATTGTTATATTTATTAAATTATAAAGGTGACAACTTTGGAATCATTTAAAATAAAATAATATAGGTGTCATAATCACTTTTATAAGACTCCAAACGGTTATATATTAGTTAATTGGATTATTAAGGTGTATATATACACTACCAATAAGTTTTTGTCAGGTTTTTGGGCCTTTTAATGGGTATTATTATTTCAATAAAAACTATATTACTTATTTTTCACATAATAAATAATTTATGCATCATTAATGTATCACCATTAATGACAATTATCTAATCCCTATAAATTATAAATAAAATATGATGATGTAGATAACTTTATTAGATTTCTGGAGACTATTCAAGTTCGAATACTTATGATGTTTATCACTGAATTAAAATTATTATACTTATAAGATTTAAGAGAGTGACATGTTGTCGCTTTCTTTGGTTTTAATAATAATTAAATTATTTTCATGGTCAAAAGTCTATAAAATAAATCTAATCTGACCCTTAGGTTATATGGGTCTACTTTCATCCATCCAATAGAATTTTTCCATGTGTTAGGGTAATTTTATAATATTATAGAATCCATTTTTCCAAATACAATACACAAAAGTTTGAGAAATTAAATTAAAATTAGTCTCGTTGTCGAAAGAATACGGGTTTTTCTTTAAAACATTGCAAAAGATTGAATTGATTTAACATACGAATTTAATGTAAAATCAATGATAATGACATAAATTATATTAAATGGTAAAAATATATTCTATTTATACTTTAAAACCATTCAATATTATAATTTAACCATATAAATTATTGTGATGAAAAAAGTTGTTTTTAACTAAAATATAGCGTGTTTTTACTATTCATCAAAATATGAAAGTTACCAGAATAATATGAAAATTTTATCCAAAGTAAATTTTTATTTCTTGATTCTAAAGAAGAATTTTAATTTGTCAAATTGAACTTATAAACATGTCAAAAATTGGATTTAAAGTGGGTGTTCCATCAAAAGGCGGCAAAACTGCATTTTTTTTAAAAAATACTTATTTTACCCGAAATATTTATTTTGTTCTTATACTATGTTCTAGAAAATGTGTAAGATGAATAATAATGTTATAAATTTCAAAATTTAGTTAATAATATTCATAACGGCTAGTTCATAATAATATTAAAATAATATATCGTTGTTTAGTAAAGCCTGGTATTGCGTACAACACACGCTATCGAGGAAGGTCGTGATTGCATGTAATGCAATCCAAGTCAGGGTTGTGTGTTGTGAAAGAATCCTTCGTTGTTTTGTATAACAGAATCCAACCATATTTCATTTATACATTGAATATATATATATATATACTCATTGTTGCGTATAATAACTATTATCAAAATTGTGTGTAACACGATCCAAGAATAGTGTTGTGTATACTGCAAGCTAATATGGTGTTGCGTATAGCACATGGTAATATTGGTGTAGCATACAACACAAGACATTAATGAAATTAAATGAATATTTTTCATAAAATCTCGGGGCGTTACATTCTACCCCCCTTAAAATGAATTTCTCCCTCGAAATTTGTCGGGGTTATAAATGGTTTACTACTCGAAAGTTTGTTTAATAGAAACCCACATCGTAAAAAGGAATACCAAAACATGGCTTTAAAAACTAAATTATTAAATGTAAAGGTTACACAAATTAACTCATCACTGGGTTTCCAAGTAGGAGAATATAGTTGAATATATGGATTTGGAAGAAAAATCTAACCATCATGTTCTGATAGAGAGTGGTAGAGAACATGGATATGAAAAAGCCAAAAATCACAAAGATATAGATTTTTGATGATCTAAGGTACCATCTGATTCATCGGATATAAGGGAACTAGGACAACATTTTTGGTTTTCAAGATCATTTCCCTAAAGTTGATGAATTTAAAGAAATACTTACATGATTTTGGTACAATCTCACTGTTGTTCGTGAATTGAACAATTTCCACTTCATCCCTTATAGAAATGAAGTTGAATTTTTTATTCGTGATGTTTTAGTAGATCATGTGATAGAATGATGGGTCATTCCATCTCTTTCAAACAAAAGGTTAGAAAAAGTTATAAGTCCGTCTTATGGTTATATTAATCGTATATGGTTCCAAAAATGAACTTATACTTCATATATCATACCGCTTAATAAAATAAAACTAGTTTCTACTAACCAGGGACTTCCTGTAGGCCAGTGGTAGGCGATAAAGGCCAGTCGCATTTCGGTTGTGGGTTTGATTCCCACAGCCTTGTCTGACGCGATGCGCTGTCGCTCATCCTGCAGGTTGTTCTTTTTCTAAAACTATATTACTATAATGTCCCATCAATAATATCGAAAAAACTTCTATCCTTAAACAATAATAACTTATGTCCAACATAATCCATTCCAATCGTTAGCCTTATCCATAATACTCCAGTCCACTCTCATAATACAGTGAAAACGATTACCAGATATTTAATACCATCGTAGATCCCCATATGTCATAAGATATGTCTTGTTGGTCAAATTACAAACATGTGAAAACCTTAATCATGTATTATCGTGAAGAATGAATACCCATTAAACCATAGTGAAAACATAAATGCAGTCAAAAGTTAACTCTTTCCACATACCAAAATCCAAAAATTCTATATACTCAAACCATGATATAACTGTCTCCTTATATCAGTCATGAGCTCATGAATATGGTCAAACATTTCATTTTATCATTTTCCTTTCATTATGCGCATATCATCTTTTTTCCAAAAATATCTCAATCACATTCCATGGTTACCGGTTCAATTGAAAACCACAATATACCAATACTTAAATATTTCAATATTCCATGATACTATATACAACATTATTTTGGAATCCCATTACATAAACACTTAATCATTCCACCACATTGTTGTCATATTCAACATCGCCAATAGTGATCGCATGTAACTTCCCTTTGTACTTTTCCTTAAGTGGTTGCTCATGTCGATCATCACTAACCCTTGGATTAGGGCATTTATTAGCATAATACCCCATTTCCTTGCACTTGAAGCATTGAAGTGTTGGTGGTGCGTTCTCTACAATATTTTCTTTATTCACATCATTAGAATCCCTTTTTCTATTAATTCGACACTCAACTGCTTGATGACCTTCTTTTCCCCACTTAAAACATTTTCTAGTCCCTTTAAGACAATCTCCTCCATACTTCTTTCCACACTTTGAGCATAAGGAAACATTCATCTTCTTTTCACCATTATTCTGAGATTTCTCCTTGAACTCCATATTTCGTTTCTTTTCAAAACTATGAGATGGATAAGTAACACCAACTTCCATTTGTACCTTGATAGCACAACGAACAATTTCTTCATAGCTACTAAAGTCTCTTATAGATAATGCCCTTTGAAGATTTGGTTTTAAGCCACTGAAGAATCGATCAAATTTACTTTCAGGTTGGATGATAAATCCAGATCCATACCCTGCAAGCCCTGTAAAATTATGTTCGTATATACCAACAGATTCATCATCCTTTTTCTTTAGTTCAAGAAAATACTTCTCCATCTTTGTTCAAAGAATACTAGGGAAGTACTTATTGAAAAATAAGTTCTTGAACTCGTCCCATTCCATGGACTCAATTTCAACTCTTGACCTCGTATTCTTGATAAGATTCCACCATTGATCAGCATCACCTTCCAAACGATACACTTCTAAGATGACTTTATCATGTTGAGAACATTGAAGAACTAAAAATATATTTCCAGTAGTACTGATCCATTGTTCAGCAACAAGTGGATCAGAAGACCCACTGAAATAAGGTGGGTGTTGCCTCATGAAGGACTCAATATAATATTGTTCCCTTATCTGCTCATTTGGAAGTCCAAAATGATTCATAGCTTCTGTAAGTATAACAATAAGATTTTTCACTCCATCTCCCATAACATTTTTTTGTTCAGGAGGACAATAATTGCATTGTCCATTACATTGATCAACACGATTCCTTCGGGTTCCAGCCATCGTCTAAAACCCAAAAAGAATAGTGTGAGAGGTAAAAATCGCGCTAGGGAAAACAATATAATAAAGGGGGAGTAACATAAATATCTAACATCTTGGGTTACCGTAATTATAGTACTATAACCTATACTTATACTTAACCTTAGGGACATCCCTAGACATACCTTAGAAATATCTCTAGGGATCTCACAAAAGTTCTCGTATCCTAGTTTCCAAAGGTTGACTAAACATTTCCTCTGATACCAACTGTAGAGACCTGAAGCTTAACGTACATGGAAATTACATTACTTTTGCGAAATACATAATACATAAAAAAATAGACACACAAGGACCGTAATAGTCTAGTGTCTTTGGAAACTTGGAACGTAATCTTCTAATCGTGGTGAAAGATCATCAACATCTCCCATAAAGATCTTCCCCTTTTTTGTTACCTAAAACATTCCTTTATATCTTGGGGAAAAGAAAACATAAAAAGGGTGAGCTAAAATGCTCATTAAGGGTAATCATGGATAAAATAAAACATACCATATACATTTGAACTTAAAAACATGAACATAATGTTTAAACATAAAAATCTTGAGCAATGAAATAAAACATGGAAGTACGTAAGGCATAGATCATAAAAAACATTAAGAATGATAAAATATCATGGGAATGAAACATGTAATTGTGGAAACAATTAAGCATATGATATGATTTCTATATTAGCCAAGGCATTGCTGCCAAGACCATCTAAGTGGAAAAAGTCCCTTTCTGAATCGAGTTCACTCCTCGTTCCAGTTCTGTATTACTGAACCGGTTTAACTTGCCGTTCCAGCCATGTCTATCTCATGAGATATAAAATATTTACCCAATGCATTGGAAGGAGATATAGGTCCCACCCATCTCATAGTGAAATCATTCTTACTTGTGCCACAAAATAAACTTAAAACATTCATCATAACCCAAAGAATAAAATGGGTTTCATAAACATCATCCCATCTTTTCATAATCCATATAAAACAAATGGACATTTCATCATAAAAAGTGAACCATGTAATTCATAGATACATTAAACTTGAAACATACACATATCAAATAATGTCATCTTAGATGGAAAATTATTTTGATAAAACATTTGAAATGAATTCTTGAGGAAAATATCCTTTCTTTGTCAAAATCATTTTCTTTTCAAAAAATGCCATGAACTTTTAAAATAAATGTATTTTGTTGAAAATAGTCATAAAATTATGTAGAGTAAGATTCATGAAAATGAGGCATTATGAAACCGTAAAAATCCATTCACACCGTATAAGTTAAAAATAACATTCTCCTCGTACTTTTGTCGAAAAAGACAAAAAAAGTACCTCGTAACATAAACAAAAGAAAGATTCCTTACATACCATGTAGTAAAAGTCAAAAATGGGTAAAAATGAGTTTAATAATACATGAAAACCCTTTTATAAAACATGGACATGGATGATATAAATAACCCCAGTAAATACTTAGGAATAAGCAATCTCGGATAAAAATGAAAATTGCAAAATTATCCCTTACCTTAGGTCCGATATGCTTAGTATGTATCCGAACCTCCTGTATAATGATTTAAATAATGTCATTGAATTATTACAGAATCATATTCATTGTTATGATATCACTTATCATTTTCTTATGACTTTATATTACCCGTTCTTTTGTAAATTCTGTGTTAAAGAGTGTTTTGGGTAAAATCGTTTCATTTGTTGTCCGTGTTTTGACTTGTAATTATTCATATGATTACTTAGATCATGATTACATAATTACATAATATAAAATAGGATTTATATATAATATATATTCAGAATATACATATATATATATAATAGATCGATAAATGGAAAGAAATACACCGTTCATGGAGACGGTAGGCCGTACGTACGCATGAACGCTGTTTTCGTTTCCTTATTGAGTTGAATGGAATTAAGTAGATGACATACATATATATATATACATAAATCCAGTAGGTTTATAATGTCATATATTTCATTATTATTCCTTATATATACTTTTTAATCATTCTTAAATGGTTAACATGGAGAATGAATCTCATCGCGTCGTGGAGATGGTAGTCCGTACGTACGCACGAGCGATGATATCGTTCCCATAATTATTGAATTGAATTTTATAGGATGATACAATATATAATAATCCGTATGATGTTATAATAACTATATATAGTTATTCTTTACACCATTATACCCATCCAAGTAAGGTGGTGTTGGAAAAACAAATTACACCACGGCGTGGAGACGGTATTCCGTACGAACGCATGCGCGGTGATTTTGTTTTCCGTAGGATGGATAGATGGTGAAATAGGGTTGTTTCATACTTATAATAACATATCAGTATATGAGTGATACTGATGTAATTATTTCATAATAAAACAACTAAAGAGGAAGAAGTAGAAGAAGAAATAAAGTTGAAAGAATCGGTAATGGACATTACCTCTTCTTTGAAGCGCCTCTTTGAGACCTCCTCGTAGGGCACTAAAATTGGTATTTGAAGAATACCACGACCTCTAGGATGTTTCTAGGGAAGTGTAGAAGAGAAATGGGCAGGGGAGGGCCGATATTTAAGGCTCAAATTGGTGTGAGGAAGGGAGGGAGGAGGAGCCCTTTTAAAAGGGAGGAGAGGGCACCTTTGGAAATCTTAAAAATATTAATTTATAATAAATCTAAACCCACTTAAAAACCTCCAAAAATGACTCATATACAAATATTAGATGAGATAGGGTTGTAATATCATCAACCAATAAAATTTAGACATTTTTGGATATTATTTTTAACATTATCAACTTGATTTATCCTTATTTAATCAATTTAATTTTATTAGTGGTAATAGCATTCTAAATTTAACATTATAACAAATAATTACTTATTTGTTTTGAATTGTCCATAATTGGATACTTTATAACATTTTATACCATATAAATTTAAATTTATATATTTTAAATATTTTTCTGATTTTTAAACAATTTTATAATATGTTAATTTTATAAAATACAATAGTGTCAATTTTGACACTATTCATTTATTTGAATTTAAATAAAATATATAAAGACGATATGTTCTAAATAAAAGCTTTAATAGATTCATAAAAGGTCATATGTATCTAGAAAATTAGTGTAGAACATTGAATAGTTCCTATAATATTTATTTTATTATTTTTAAAACAATTTATTTGGTTTATCTCTTAATAAAATAATTACTACAACATTTTTGTATAATTATTTAATATACTTATTTGTTGCATAAAAAATAAAAATAAAATCCTATAATGAATATAAATCTATTACCTTTAACAATAACACTTTTACTGGAATTTATCATCTTAAAATCACAATAGTTAAATTGTTATATTTATTAAATTATGAAGGTGACCACTTTGGCATCATTTAAAATAAAATAATATAAGTGTCATAATCACTTTTATAAGACTCCAAACGGTTATATATTAGTTAATTGGATGATTAAGGTGTATATATACACTATAAATAAGTTTTTGTCAGGTTGTTGGACCTTTTAATGGGTATTATTATTTCAATAAAAACTATATTACTAATGTTTCACTTAATAAATAATTTCTGCATCATTAATGTATCACCATTAATGACAATTATTTAATCCATAGAAATTCTAAATAAATTATCATGATGTAGATAATTTTATTATATTTCTGTATACTATTCAAGTTCGAAGATTTATGATGTTTATCACTAAATTAAAATTATTATACTTATAAGATTTAAGAGAGTGACATGTTGTCACTTTCTTTTGTTTTAAAAATAATTAAATTATTTTCATGAACAAAAGTCCATAAAATGAATCTAATCCGACCCTTAGGTTATATGGGTTTACTTTTATCCATCCAATAGAATTTTTGCATGTGTTAAGGTAATTTTATAATATTATATTTACCCTTAATTAACCGATTTACCTTTAACTATGGTAAATAAAATTTACCGTAGTTACTATTCATAATTCCCAAAAATAAAAAGTATCTTATTAACATAATTTGGACCCACTGATTCCAAATATGGAATCCATTTTTCCAAATTCAATACACAAAAGTTTCATAAATTAAATTAAAATTAATCACGTTGTCGAAAGAAAACTGGTTTTTCTTTAAAACATTGCAAAAGATTGAATTGATTTAACATACGAATTTAATGTAAAATCAATGCTAATGACATACATTATATTAAATGGTAAAAATATATTCTATTTATACTTTAAAACCATTAAATATTATAATTTAACCATATAAATTATTGCGATGAAAAAAGTTGTTTTTAATTAAAATATAGCGTGTTTTTACTATTCATCAAAATATGAAAGTTACCAGAATAATATGAAAAATTTATCCAAAGTACATTTTTATTTCTTGATTAAAAAGAAGAAAAATTGAACTTATAAACATTTAAAAAACTAGATTTAACGTGGGTGCGCCATCAAAAGGCGGCAAAACTGTTTTTTTTTTAAAAAATACTTATTTTACCCGAAAAATTTATTTTGTTCTTATACCATGTTCTAGAAAATGTGTAAGATAAATAATTATGTTATAAAATTCAAATTTTAGTTAATACTATTCATAACGGCTTGTTCATAAAAATATTATAATAATATATCGTTGTTTAGTAAGACCTGGTATTGCGTACAACACACGCTATCGAGGAAGGTCGTGATTGCGCGTAATGAAAGCAAAGTCAGGGTTGCGTGTTGTGCAAGAATAATTCGTTGTTTCATATAACAGAATCCAACCATATTTCATTTATACATTGAATATATATATATAATCAATGTTGCATAGAATAACTATTATCAAAATTGTGTGTAAGATGATCCAATAATAGTGTTGCGTATACTGCAAGCTAATATGGTGTTGCGTATAGCGCATGGTAATCTTGGTGTAGCATACAACACAAAAAATTAATGAAGTTAAATGAATATTTTTTCACAAAATCTCGGGGTGTTACATTCTACCCCTCTTAAAATGAATTTCTCCCTCGAAATTCATCGGGTTTATAAATGGTTTTCTACTCGAAAGTTTTTTGAATAGAAACCCACATCGTAAAAAGGAATACCAAAACATGGCTTTAAAAACTAAAGTATGAAATGTAAAGGTTACCCAAATTAACTCATCACTGGGTTTCCACGTAGGATAACATAGGTGAAAATATGGATATAGAAGAAAAATCTAACCATCAGGATCTGATGTAGAGTGGTAGAGAACATGGCTATGAAAAATAAAACAATCACGATGATATATATTTGTGATGATCTAAGGTACCATCTGATTCCTCGGATATAAGTGAACCAGGACAACATTTTTGGTTTTCAAGATCATTTCCCTAAAGTTGATGAATTAGAAGAAATACTTACATGATTTTTCTACAATCTCACTGTTGTTCGTGAATTGAACAATTTCCACTTCATCCCTTAAAGAAATGAAGTTGAATTTGTTATTCGTGATGTGTTAGTAAATCATGTGATAGAATTATGGGTCATTCCATCTCTTTCAAACAAAAGGTTAGAAAAAGTTATAAGTCCATCTTATGGTTATATTAATCGTATATGGTTCCAAAAATGAACTTATACTTCATATATCATAATGCTTAATAAAATAAAACTAGTGTCTACTAACCAGGGACTTCCTGTAGTCCAGTGGTAGGCGATAAAGGTCAGTCGCATTTCGGTTGTGGGTTCGATTCCCACAGCCTTATCCGACGCGATGGGATGTCGGTCATCCTGCAGGTTGTCCTTTTTCTAAAACTATATTACTATAACTCCCATGAATAATATCGAAAAAAAACTTTTATCCTTAATCAATACTAACTTATGTCCAACATAATCCATTCCAATCTTTAGGCTTATCCATAATACTACAGTCCACTCTCATAATATAGTGAAAACGATTACCAGATATTTAATACCATCGTTGATCCCCATATATCATAAGATATGTCTTGTTGGTCAAATTACAAACATGTGAATACCTTAATCATGTATTCTCTTGAAAAATGAATACCCATTGAACCTTAGTGAAAACATGAATGCAGTCAAAAGTTAACTCTTTCCACATACCAAAATCCAAAAATTCTATATACTCAAACCATGATATAACCTTCTCCTTATATCAGTCATGAGCTCATGAATAAGGTCAAACATTTCATTTTCTCATTTTCCTTTCATTATGCGCATATCATCTTTTTTTCCAAAAGTATATCAATCACATTCCATGGTTACCGGTACCATTGAAAACCACAATATACCAATAAATAAATATTTCAATATTCCACGATACTATATACAAAATTATTTTGGAATCCCATTACATAAACACTTAATCATTCCACCACATTGTTGTCATATTCAACATCACCAATAGTGATCGCATGTGACTTCCCTTTTTCCTTTTCCTTAAGTGGTTGCTCATGTCGATCATCACTAACCCTTGGATTAGGGCATTTATTAGCATAATGCCCCATTTCCTTGCACTTGAAGCATTGAAGTGTTGGTGGTGCGTTCTCGGAAGTCTTTTCTTTATTCACATAATTAGAATCCCTTTTTCCATTACTTCGATACTCAGCTACACGATGACCTTCTTTTCCACGCTTAAAACATTTTCTATTCCCTTTAAGACAATCTCCACCTTGCTTCTTTCCACACTTTGAGCATAAGGAAACATTCATCTTCTTTTCACCATTATTATGAGATATCTCCTTGAACTCCATCTTTCGTTTCTTTTCAAAACTTTGAGATGGATAAGTAACACCAACTTCCATTTCTACCTTGATGGCACAAAGCACAATTTCTTTATAGCTAATGAAGTCTCTTATAGCTAATTCCCTTTGAAGATTTGGTTTTAAGCCACTGAAGAATCGATCAACTTTACTTTCAGGTTGGATGATAAATCCAGATGCATACCTTGCAGGACTTGTAAAATTAGCTTCATATATACCAACAGATTCATCGTCCATTTTCTTTAGTTCAATAAAATCCTTCTCCATCTTTGTTCGAAGAATACGAGGGAACTAATTATTGAAAAATAAGTTCTTGAACTCGTCCCATTCCATGGACTCAATTTCATCTCTTGGCCTCGTATTCTTGATAAGATTCCACCATTGATCAACCTCACCTTCCAAACGATACATTGCTAAGATGAATTTATCATGTTCAGAACATTGACGAAATGAAAATATCTTTTCAGTAGTACTGATCCATTGTTCAGCAACAAGTGGATCAGAAGACCCACTGAAATAAGGTGGGTGTTGCCTCATGAAGGACTCAATAGAATATTGTTCCCTTCTCTACTCATTTGGAATTCCAGAATGATTCATAGCTTGTGTTAGTATAGCAATAATATTTTTCACTCCATCTCCCATAACATTTGTTTGTTCAAGAGGACAATCATCGCATTGTCTATTACATTGATCAACACGGTTCCTTCGGGTTCCAGCCATCATCTAAAACGCAAAAAGAATAGTGTGATAGGTAAAAATCATGCTAGGGAAAACAATATAATAAAGGGGGAGTAACATCAATATCTAACATCTTGGGTTGCCGTAATTCTAGTACTATAACCTATACATATACTTAACCTTAGGGACATCCCTAGACATACCTTAGAAATATCTCTATGGATCTCACTAAAGTTCTCGCATCCTTGTTTCCAAAGGTTGACTAAACCTTTTCTCTGATATCGACTGTAGAGACCTGAAGCTTAACGTACATGGACATTACATTACTTTTGCGGAATACATCATACATAACAAAAACATACACACAATGACCATAATAGTTTAGTGTCTTTGGAAACTTGGAACGTAATCTTCTAATCGTGGTGAAATATCTTCAACATCTCCCATAAAGATCTTCCCCTTTTTTTCTTACCTAAAACCTTTCTTTATATCCGGGGAAAAATAAAACATAAAAAGGGTTAGCTCAATTTCTCAATAAGGGTAAGCATGGATAAAATAAAACATACCATATACATTTGAACTTAAAGACATGAACATAATGTTTAAACATCAAAATCTTGAGCAATGAAATAAAACATTGAAGTACGTAAGGCATAGATCATAAAAAAAACATTAAGAATGATAAAATAGCATGGGAATGAAACATGTAATTGTGGAAGCCATTAATCACATGATATGATTTCCATATTAGCCAAGGCATTGCTTCCAATACCATCTAAGTGGACAAAGTCCCTTTCTGAATCGAGTTCACTCCTCGTTCCAGTCCTGTATTACTGAGCCAGTTTAACTTTCCGTTCCAGCCATGTTTATCTCATGAGATATAAAATCTTTACCCAATGCATTGGAGGGATATATAGGTCCCACCCATATCCTAGTGAAATCAATCTTACATGTTCCAAAAAATAAACTTAAGACATTCATCATAACCCAAAGAATAAAATGGGTTACATAAACATCATCCCAACATTTCATAATCCATATAAAACAAATGGACATTTCATCATAAAAAGTGAACCATGTAAATAAAAGAAACATTAAACTTGAAACATACACATATCAAATAATGTCATCTTAGATGGAAAATGGTTTTGATAAAACATTTGAAATGAATTCTTGAGGAAAATATCCTTTCTTCGTCAAAATCATTTTCTTTTCAAAAAATTCCATGAAATTTTAAAATAAAAGTATTTTGTTGAAAATAGTCATAAAATTATGTAGAGTAAGATTCATGAAAATGAGGCATTATGAAACCGTAAAAATCTGTTCACCCCGTATAAGTTAAAAATAACATTCTCCTTGTACTTTTGTCAGAAAAGTCAAAACAGAACCTCGTAACGTAAACAAAAGAAAGATTCCTTACATACCATGTAGTAAAATTAAAAAATGGGTAATAATTACTTTAATCATACATGAAAACACTTTTATCATACATGTACATGGATGATATAAATAACCCCAGTAAATACTTATGAATAAGCAATCTCGGATAAAAATGAGATTTGCAAAATTATCCCTTACCTTATGTCCGATATGCATCGTATGTATCCGAACCTCCTGTATAATGATTTAAATAATGTCATTGACTTATTAAAAAATCATATTCATTGTTATGATATCACTTATGGTTTTATTATGACTTTATATTACCCGTTCTTTTGTAAATTCCATGTTAAAGAGTGTTTTGGGTAAAATTGTTTCATTTGTTGTCTGTGTTTTGACTTGTAATTATTCATATGATTACATAGATCATGATTACTTAATTCCAGAATATAAAAAATGATTTATATATAATAAATATTCAGAATATACATATATATAATAGATCGATAAATGGAAAGAAATACACCGTTCATGGAGACGGTAGGCCGTACGTACGCATGAACGCTGTTTTCGTTTCCTTATTGAGTTGGATGGAATTAAGTAGATGACATACATATATATATATATACATAAATACAGTAGCTTTATAATGTCATATATTTCATTATTATTGCTTATATATACTTTATAATCATTCTTAAATGGTTAACATGGAGAATGAATCTCATCGCGTCGTGGAGACGGTAGTCCGTACGTACGCACGAGTGATGATATCGTTCCCATAATTATTCAATTGAATTGGATAGGATGATACAATATATCATAATCAGTATGATGTTATAATAACTGTCTATAGTTATTCTTTACACCATTATACCCATCCAAGTAAGGTGGTGTTGGAAAAACAAATTACACCACGACGTGGAGACGGTATTCCGTACGTACACACGCGCGGTGATTTCGTTTTCCATAGGATGGATAGATGGTGAAATAAGGTTGTTTCATACTTATAATAACATATCAGTATATTAGTGATATTGATGTTATTATTTCATAATGAAACAACTAAAGAAGAATAGTAGAAGAAGAAATAAAGTTGAAGGAATCGGTAACGGACATTACCTCTTCTTTGAAGCGCCTCTTTGAGACCTCCTCTTAAGGAACTAAAATTGGTCTTTGAAGAAGACGAAGACCTATAGTATGTTTCTAGGGAAGTGTAGAAGAGAAATGGGTAGGTTTTGGACAAGCTTGAAGGCTCCAATTAGTGTGAGGAAGGGAGGGAGGAGGTGCCCTTTTATAAGGGAGGAGAGGGGCACCTTTGGAAATCTTAAAAATATTATTTTATAATAAATCTAACCCCACTTAAAAACCTACAAAAATGACTCATATTCAAGTATTAGATGAGATAGGGTTGTAATCTCATCAAGCAATCAAATTTAGGCATGTTTGGATCTTATTTTTAACATTATCAACTTGATATTTCCTTATTTAATCAATTTTATTTTATTTTTGGTAATAACATTCTAAATTTTAAATTATAACAAATAATTACTTATTTGTTTTGAATTGTCCATAATTGGATACGTTATAACATTTTATACCATATAAATTTAAATTTATAATTTTTAAATATTTTTGTGATTTTTAAACAATTTTATAACATGTTATTTTTATAAAATAACAATAGTGTCAATTTTGACACTATTCATTTATTTGAATTTAAATAAAATATATACAAGAGATATGTTCTAAATAAAATATTTTATAGATTCATAAAAGGTCATATGTATCTAGAAAATTAATGGAGAACATTGAATAGTTCATATAATATTTGTTTTTTTTAAACCATTTATTTGGTTTATCTCTTAATAAAATAATTACTACAACATATTTGTAAAATTATTTAATATACTTATTTGTTTCATAAAAATTAAAAATAAAATCCTATAATGAAGATAAATCTACTAAATTTCACAATAAAACTTTTACTCGAATTTATCATCTAAAAATCACAATAGTTAAATTGTTATATTTATTAAATTATGAAGGTGACAACTTTGGCATCATTTAAAATAAAATAATATAAGTGTCATAATCACTTTTATAAGACTCAAAACGGTTATATATTAGTTAATTGGATGATTAAGGTGTTGATATACACTACCAATAAGTTTTGGTCAGGTTTGTGGGCCTTTTAATGGGTATTATTATTTCAATAAAAACTATATTACTGATTTATCACTTAATAAATAATTTCAGCATCATTAATGTATCACCATTAATGACAATTATTTAATCCCAAGAAATTCTAAATATATTATCATTATGTAGATACTTTTATTATCTTTCTCGATACTATTAAAGTTCTAAAATTTATTATGTTTATCACTAAATTAAAATTATTATAATTATAAGATTTAAGAGAGTGACATGTTGTCACTTTCTTTGGTTTTAATAATAATTAAATTATTTTCATGGTCAAAAGTCCATAAAATAAATCTAATCCGACCCTTAGGTTATATGGGTCTACTTTTATACATCCAATAGAATTTTGGCATGTGTTAGGTTAATTTTATAATATTATATTTACCTTTAATTACCCGATTTACCTTTAACTATGGTAAATAAAATTTACCGTTGTTACTATTCATAATTCCCATAAATAAAAAGTAGGGTATTAACATAATTTAAACCCACTGATTCTAAATATTGAATTAATTTTTCCAAATTCAATACACAAAAGTTTCAGAAATTAAATTAAAATTAATCTCGTTGTCGAAAAAAAACGGGTTTTTCTTTAAAACATTGCAAAAGATTGAATTGATTTAACATACAAATTTAATGTAAAATCAATGCTAATGACATAAATTATATTAAATGGTAAAAATATATTATATTTATACTTTAAAACCATTAAATATTATAATTTAACCATATAAATTATTTCGATGAAAAAAGTTGTTTTTAATTAAAATATAGCGTGTTTTTTCTATTCATCAAAATATGAAAGTTACCAGAATAATATGAAACTTTTATCCAAAGTAATTTTTTATTTCTTGATTCCAAAGAAGAATTTTATTTTGTCAAATTGAACTTATAAACATGTCAAAAACTAGATTTAAAGTGGGTGCGCCATCAAAAGGCGGCAAAATTGCATTTTTTTTAAAAAATAATTATTTTACCCGAAAAATTTATTTTGTTCTTATACCATGTTCTAGAAAATGTGTAAGATGAATAATAATGTTATAAAATTCAATGTTTAGTTAATACTATTCATAACGGCTAGTTCATAATAATATTATAATAATATATCGTTGTTTAGTAAAACCTGGTATTGCGTACAACACACGCTATCGAGGAAGGTCGCCATTGCGTGTAATGCAAGCCAAGTCAGGGTTGCGTGTTTTGCAAGAATCCTTCATTGTTTCGTATAACAGAATCCAACCGTATTTCATTTATACATTGAATATATATATATATATATAATCAATGTTGCGTAGAATAACTATTATCAAAATTGTTTGTAACACGATCCAAGAATAGTATTTCGTATACTGCAAGCTAATACGGTGTTGCGTATAGCACATGGTAATCTTGGTGTAGCATAAAAAACAAGACATTAATGAAATTAAATGAATATTTTTCATAAAATCTCAGGGTGTTACAGTGTCCTTTTCCTAAGAACCTATTCACACACACTACCAACTCATTGTAAAATGTGCATATGGAAAGGAAAAAAAGATTCAAAACATCTATAAATAAAAAAATAATTCATGAACCTCTATATAGCACAAGTATAGTAGAGTAAACGGAAATGAAAAAAAGGATAAAAGTACAAACCCAACCAGAAAAGTTTCATAACCTAGTAGTAACTGAAAAAGTTAAAACAGCTGAGAGAGCCCTGCTCCGAAATCCCATGCTTTGACCACCGTAAACGGTCCATGAACCTATATCCCTATGCTCCTTTGAAGTCTCAATCAACCTATTTGTCATCTGTATAAGGAATGACAAATCCAGGAAAATCCCATGCATGGCTGAGAATAAAAATACTCTGTATCATGCCCAAAAAAGGTGAATAGGGAGTCCTAAGAGATACACCAAAAAGAAAAACAGTTTATATGAATGGTTACGTTAAAAGGATTGAATGTCAACCCAATAAAAGAGTGAAGTAAGCTCATCTAAATATAAGGATCTAGAGATAGTGAGAATTTGAACTTCTCATTGAGTCTTCTCTGCCTATAGTAAAAGAGTATATTTTCCCAACTATGAGAATATAGACATAGAAATAATGAGTCAAACCATGCGCGTTTTCGCATCTCCTAAGAGGAGGGTAACTAAAAATCAATGAGGGGTGCTAGAAATAGAATGTATATATACTCATCCAAATAAACCCAAATGATAGAATAAGTGGGTCTCCATCTCACAACTCAAGCTACGAAGAAGATTCACCAATAGTTTAATATCTAACCAGCATCAATTCCCAATACCCCATATGTTTTCCCTAAACTAAAAGGGAATGGGACTCAATCACCTCAATGTGATACTATCCTCTTTGGGTAGCACTATTCTACCCACATGGTTTTAGGTCACGTCACAAGGACAGGTCTTGGTAGGAAAAATATACCTTTTCTTGAGAGTCCAACGACACACCAAAGCACACCTTGTCACAATAACACAGTCAAGAGGTCGTGTCAAAGTTGATGATCCAAGCTCAGCCCTACTGGATGCCATTATCCCATGAGTATCTATTCCCTAGTATTTTTGGTGGGGACATCACACAGGAGTCGACGGGGACCCATTTCCTATCACTGCTCGAGGCTACTTCCCAGAAAGCATCTTCGACCAGACCCATTGCCCTATCCCACTAGAGAGATTCCAATAATTTCTATCAGGGACCACTTCCCAGCCCATCTAAAAGTAATCCTAGATCTTCCATCAAGGACCACTTCCTATCCTAGCTGTTGGTAATACTAGAACTTCTATAGCAATCTCTGGTGGATGGTACCTCTTTGAAAAATCATCGAGGAACTATAACCATCCCTGTTGGATTGTACCTCTCAGAAAGCACCACGGAACACCATAGAGCACTAGCCATACCTTATGGATGGTACCTCTTTGAAAGCATCGAGGAAAACTATCCATCCCTAGAGTATGGTACCTCTTTTAAATCATCGAGGAACACTAGACATCCCTACCAGTTGGAAGCTCTTTAAAACATCAAGGAAAACTATTCCTCCATTTTGAATGGTACCTCTCAGAAAAACTCCACCACATTCATTGGGTGTCTCCCCAAATACGCATCACAAACAAAACATCATGCATCATAAATCAAATGCCACTACATAGGACACCATGAAATTATACATGAAAAACACTCAGGATAGGGTACTCTCTTGCCAAAATTCACGTTTATAATAAGTATTTACAAGAGGTAGATGTTTCATAAAGTGGTACATAGTGCATGTGGGGCCCACACAATGTGTGACCCTACCTCATCACATAGTCATGTTCCTAGCCATTATTAGGTACTAAACTATGATCATGTACCCCTAGGCATAGTGGTGTACTCCGAGAGTACACATCATATTTAGACAAAAGGCCATCGAGCACACAATTTTTAATGTTGATTCAAAGGGTAAAATTTAATTTCAGTAACGTGCCTCCTCAAATGGCCCCAAAAAATTGACCACATCTCATCAAACATCTTCTCTACTCCCACTAGATTGGAATCTGACTCAATCTGTGTGTTCTCTTCAAACATAGTAGAAGGATCTTCCACCAATATTGCTTTCATGCTTCCACATTTAATGAGATCATGAATAAGGTTCCTCACATCCAAACGGATCACACTATTTTGATCCTTGGGAAAATAAGAAATGTCGACAATTCATTTTTCTTAAACATACATCTAATGAGAAAGTCTTATGTCGTTGCATTTCTCTTGAAATTCTTCCCTTGGGACCCACATCATGGCCCTGAAATAATTATATAGACATATCATTGTGATCCTCATGGAAAAACAGATGAGATGGAGTTCTAATTTTTCCAAAATGGATACCCTGTGAAAAATATGCATTTCACCACAACACATACAATCCAAGAATTATAGGGGCCTTGACTTGACATATATTTAAACACATGAAATTGGACTTGAAATGTTTGCCTCAAAGACCAAAGTTGTGTCGCCACTAACGGCACGTCTAATGGATGTCCCATTTAGAAGATAGGTCTGATAAATAACTCCTAATAATAATAATTAAATTAATATTATTTAACATATGAATTTCAAGAAACCAATCCACGAAACCAAATTTAAAATTCAACATTGGACTTGAATCACCCATCGTAATGATTGGTTCACATTTTCTATGAAGGAACATCAATCGTCCATCACACAAAAGAGTTATAGATAGTCAAGGATTTAGAAGTATTAATATATTATTATTATTTGTAATTTTGGATACTTGATATGAAGACCCAAATAATACCTCCAACATTAGTTTTAAAAATACCACCTTAAAGAAAAGGTCATTTCACCACTGACACCATGTGAATTATACATTGTACTGGGAAGTTATGGGGTTTTGAAAACAAATAATAATAATATTTTTATTATTACTGTTTTAATTTTTTTTATTTTTTTCACCCATAGGGTTTCACCTTCCCTCTTTCAAGATAGCTACGTCGTACCCCTGAAGATGTTGCATGGCCGCCTCTATCATTCCACATAAAACCTACTACCTCAAACTCAACTATAGCCACTGTCGTACACCGGTATGACACCATACCTTCCAAGAGTCTTGCCCGCTAATAGAAATCTTTCTCACCAGAACACCTTCGCCTTAGACTACCATCGGCTCACCTACAGTGCGCCGAACACACTCCACCTACCTCACCTTTTCTGGACAGAACCAAGAGCCACCTGTCGAATCCTCCACATACCGCCCTGGAGCCATAGCTGGAGTCACCTAGTCCAGCCACATCATACCTCTCAAACAACTTCCACATTCAGCACAATCTCACACCTCTGTTCTAAGCTCAATAATATGAAGCGATTAAGGTCCCAATCTATACATATCTAGTCTCCGATTGTGATTTTTCATCATTTTTTAAATACATATTGAATTTATCCACTCGATCGAGCTTGGGTTACCCTGCAATTTCCAAGTAATTAATTATAGGGTCCCACTGGAAAATAACACGAAAATATTTGGGATTAAAGCACCATAATAAAGGGTTTAAATCATTTCCCAGTAATTCTTGGCCAACTGATCAAGAACAGGAATCTATGTTAGATGAATAATTGAGAATATATAAATATTTCAAAAAATTAGATTAGTGAAAGGGGGTCATATTGAAGATTCAATTATCAACATTCCCAATGTTCAATCAGATGGGTGTAATCACCAAATAAAGGTACTACCTGGATCGAATCATTTGTTGGTGATAAAGACCCCACTTGCATAATGACTAGATTCAACTGATGCATTCGTCACACTTCGATCTTCATGAATCCTGGACTTTATCATCGTTCATCAATAGGAAGTCGAAGAGAGGAGAGGTCATTGGAAAAAATCGATATTATGATTCCAAATCCTCAAAATACCAAATTTATATCTTTTATATTAGTTTATATAATATTCAAATAATTAAATATGTAATTATTTAGTTATTTAATAGTTTATCCATGTTGACACATAAGTCGTATTCACAGTACCAAAAAAGGTTATACCCCACGTGGGTTAAA
This sequence comes from Viscum album, assembly GCA_963277665.1. Lineage (NCBI taxonomy): Eukaryota > Viridiplantae > Streptophyta > Magnoliopsida > Santalales > Viscaceae > Viscum > Viscum album. The sequence continues at coordinate 1,723,657,328 of OY728119.1, read as the reverse complement.
ACCTATGTTCTAAACTCAGCGATGCTCTCATATTTCTCATTTGAGTACCTTTCCTTGAGTAATTTCTGTTTGAGGTATTAAATTAATATTTTCATAATTTTATTCATCCATTTAACATAATTTCAACAAGTGAGGGGTCAGGATGTTCCCCACCAACTCATTTTATGTCGTGTTTAGGGTAAACACTACCTTCCAGACCCAACCTTGGTCATGGATTTTCTATATGATCAAATATTTATGAAATTTAATTTTTCCTCCATGTTCATAATATATAAATACTTATTTTTTTATAAAATATACTCTGGGAATACTGGTCATTATAATTACATGTCTTCTCAATACCTAGCTCTTGAATAATATTTATAAATATTTTAGAGACTTATTAGTAAAAAACCAAGTCTCTATAATCATTGTTGACATCTCTTAGACTAATATTCATCCACCCAAGGAACATTCACGGATCTCCGACCAACACAACGATGATTTTCAGGGATGGACTTAAAAGGCCACAAAATCTAAAATTTTGATTATTGACACATTTCATTTGTTATAAGAAAACTCATGCAAACCAAAATAGCATCCGAATAACCCCAAAAACTGAGGATATAGGAACAAAGAATATTCTTTGGAATCTATATATCTCTCTCTTTTTGGAAAACGATTTCTGGGTGGTATGTCATACTCAAATGACCCTTAGATCCCATTTTTCTCCTAGAGGCCTCTCTAAAAGAAAGAAGTAAAATGGGTATCTCTTTCATAGACTATAGAAGGTTGAACTCTTTAAAAATGGACAATATCATTCATATAGAAAATTCTCAAATCCTAAACTTTGTTGTATCATGAATGGATTTAATGTGAGACAATTTGGCCAAGCTATCAATCATGACCCAAATCACATTATTCATTCGGGTGGTATGAGGGATCCCAACCATAAATCTCATAGAGATCTCATCCCACTTCCAAGTCATCACAGGAAGTGGATGATGAAAATCCAAAAGTCTCTAATTATTGTCCTTGACCTGTTGAAGATAATGAGTGTAAAACATATTTAACTATGTATCTCCTCATATTAGTTCACTAGAATCTTCAACGCTTATGATAGAAAATATTTGGGGTTCGTAGTGGCATATCCCACAAGGAATTAGGGAAATCCACCATCACATATTTCTTCATGGATAAAGTTTTTAAAAAATTGTTCTAGGAACATTATATACCCTCCATGGAGAATAGCCACTCACCAATGGTCTCCCTGGTTTAAAGAGTGTCTTAATGCTACAATATTCTAATTTATCGATTTTTTCAAAAGAATCATCAAAAAATAGATGAGGTCACATGAACAGTAGATAATAAAACATTGGAATGTGTTTACCAAACTCCTATATGCAACTATGAAATATGATCCAACAATTTCTTCTATTCATATGATTCCTTCATGGCCTATGTCATAATTTTATTGATCAACACATCAATAATGGGATTCACATTTATTAGGGTATAAGAAATGTTGAAATAAAAACATTGAAGGTACTCTACAGAACACCTCTAATAGAGATTAAAATACTGTTGAAAAAGGATATATCTCAATCTATTTTGGTGGGATACATGGTAAACCGTTATTTAAAAAGGTAATGCATCCAAATTTTAAGGGAATGCAACATGGCTACGAGTTCAAGTTTATGGTTTGGAAAATTCTTCTTTTTTTCATAAACTATCTAGATACATAGGCTTCTATTTGATTATAATGCACAAGAACATAGCAGAAAAATGAACCTGATGCATCAAAAAATAAAATATATCTTGTCCCAGTCTCTGGAAGAGTCAAAACCTACACATAAGTAAAAATTTGTTCCATATCAACAAAAATATGAGTAAATTTATCATCTCATGAGATCTTTACTATATTATTAGTTATATTTTTCATAAGATAATCAAAAAATAAAAGAATCCACTACCAAATAGATATAACACACCGTTAAACCTAATATGATATGAATATTGAAAACAATTATTGTTTTTCCCATGTCATAATAGCTTTGTCTTTCTAAGGATTAGCTGAAAATCTATTTCTGGAAATCATGAATCATAAAAAGTTAACTTCTAGAATCTAGAAATCATATTTTCAAAGCTTTTCATAAAGGCATTTATTTGTGAAAAATCAAAAAACTACTCTTAGATGAAGGACAAGACCCTCCTCAGACATATGTTGGACTAGTATACCATCCAAAAAGACCAAAAATTATTTATGAAGAGACTCATAGATATTGTATTCAACCAAACAATAAATATTGTAGGATAACTGGTTAGGACATATGGAATGGAAAGATACTCATAATGGACCTACCTACATTGAAAGATGATTTCCTATATATCAGAATATTTTATTCTCAATAGGTGATAACCAGATATAAGACCAATTCCAAAAAAAATAGTTCACCCCTATTAACTATTCAAATAGATCATCAATCCATTGAAACAAATACTTATTCTTTAAAATAACTCAGTTGAGTTTACAATAATCAACACATAAGTGAATTTCTCCATCAAATTTCTTAATATGAGAATAAGCACCTCCCAATATAACACATTCGAGCATATAAATCATTTATCTAAATGATCATCTAATCGATTCTTCAAATCTTACATCCTTTCTTGTTCCATATGGTAGCAATTCATAGATACTAGATGATTACCATGAACAAAATTAATAGAAAACACTTCTTCTCTTACTGGTGGGAAACCACAGAAATTAGAGAGCTACAATTTCAATAAACTCAATGAAAACAAGAGGGAGATCATCACTCAATGACTCTATCTCTATTTAAAAATCATACACAAATATTTAATTACTTACCTCTAGATAATAATTTCAAGATCTACTCATCCTTAGTTTAAATTCTCCCTCAATGGGAAAACAAACCCCATAAGGAACTGTAATAGAGACTTATCAATGATAACAATAAATTCAGGAATTATTATCAATGATCCAATATATCCCAAAAAATATATCAAGAGATATCGTGTTGAGGACAAGAAAATTCCATGTAATCTCAATTTATGTTAAAGAGAAAACACAATCAAGAAAATGGAGACCATGCTATTTCTTCATCCCTAGGTTTGTAGTAATATCCATCACATTATATAAATGATACATAAAAATATCTAAAAATTACACAATATGAGTCAAAATTAACAAAAAAGATGCACCAGTATCAAATAAATAAGTCATTAGAGATGAATATATAATAATGGAATCTCTCACAATCACTAATCTGGTACTTATTTCCACTGGAGAAACTACCAATGTGTGATGAATCATTGTTTTGGATGATTTGGATGGAGCCCCATAGATCATTAAGCCACTGATTGCAACAAAATATTTTTTTGATGCTAATGACCCCATTCCACTACATGGGGAGTAGCTGATATAAAATGACTCACCCATCTTCCAAGAAAATCCATAAGAGCTGTAGATCATGGTATCCTTAGTGAAACCCCATTTCGAATTCCCATTCTTAACACCCTAGAAACAAGTCGAAGGGACTCTTCCAAGACCAAAAATTGTTCTCAAAGAACACTGAGGTCAAGAACTACTACAAGACACATCATTTTTTATCTTTCATTGAATTAAATTATAGAACTAACATTGGGTGAAAAAAGAGATCTCTCCAACACTGACTTACAATCCTATTCTAGTTCAACCATCAAATCCATATCCAGAACATCCGTGTGTGAAGTGAGCTTTATAAAGAAAATGTGATAACAAATACAAATAAATGTCCCATCTTGACCCATTAATTCTTTATATTTTCAATTATTACATTGTCATGTGTAGACTAAATAATATTTGAAAATCATTTACCACACTCATTCATGGTCCTCTCAGCTTGATAGAGTTTGAAAAACATCATTTCTTTAGCCAACACCATACACTATAGATAGTACTTGTGGGTGAAAGGATAATTAATGTCATTCCACACTAAACCCTCTTACTTATTTTTATCAATATATATTCCCACTATATCCTCCTAGGTCCTTCCATCTTAAATTTGGTACATTTCAAATTAATTTAATTAAGAATTTCAACTAACTCAAACTGAAGCTCTATATTTCTCAACCTATCCTTAGCCTCTCGAGAATTATTTGAGCCTTGGAATTCTAGTGGATTCCTGTGAAGGAACAATTGAGCATTATTCCTGAATTCATCTATCTCTAGACCAATACTATAAAATGAATAATAATATGTGTGGATTCATTTATTATAGATTGGACAACACACACAATAACCTCAACAATATCTTTATCCATGTGAGGATTTACTCTCTTTTCTAGCTAGTAGCTTCCTCCTGAAGCTTATTAACACATCTACATAGAGGCACGATACTAAAAAAATTATAAAACAACATTGAAGACATCAATATATGATTCCTAAAAATAACTCAAATAAGAGAAAATAATATATTAATCCCTTCATTATAAGAAAACACAATATTGATTTCAACCTATCTAAATTGAATGTAAGGAAAAGGGTAGAACTAAATCAGATTATTCCAAAATATACCTCTTCCAATACACACATGGTGACTAATGCCTAATCATGATGATATTTTCCATATAATCACTCATAACGATTTTATAATCCCCAAAAATATCTCCCAACAACACAATGACTTTATAGAAGGATGCTCAAACTAGACCTTTGATTCTTCTATTTAATAAAATATCCTAGATACCCTAGTACCTTGACAACTGATTCGGCATTGACATTGGATGAAGGGTGTTATTGATCCCCATTTTTGGTGAATTTCATCAGGAAGAATATAGGATATAATAGGGTATGAATTTTTAACATAAATAGAGGAGGTTAAGAGAACTAGTTAGTATGATGAAAACAAAATATATAAAATATACAAAAAGGAAATAGAAATATTAAAACCTAATTCAATACATCATAAAAGTACTCATTAGCAAGATAAACACCCCAAAATAATTTTTAATCCAAGACAAAAGCATCAATAATATCTACCTCCTCTTAGACGCACCTTCCCTTTGCAAGGACCTGGATGAAAGAAATATAAAAATGCCCAATGGAAAATGTAGGGTGTGACTTATAATTACCAGTATGCTATCACCAAGTTTTTCAAAACAAAATTCTATAAAGATAAACAAAAATAATGCTTTCTATTATAATAAAATTGTTCATGGAATTAAAATTAAAATTTTAAGAATACACGTTATTTCATTTCAATTTTTTTGTAAAAACATTTCAACATGTCTAAAATAAAAATTATATATATATATATATCAGTATGCCTTAGTAAATAAATTAAATATCAATGGAATTTATAATAAAATATTATCACAATGAGAACCATAGTTATCTTTCATATGGTAATATAGTTTCTACTTATAGGATCCTCAAACATATCATATCAATTATAATGAAAAAAATGTGTACAAATATCCCTTAGACTCAATCTGAATAGTTCTCATGTATATTTCATCAGGGAAAATATCTTCCTAATGATATTTTTGTTAGAGTTATAATCACCAATAAGATTGTGGGTAATAACCATCCTTGAATGATTACTTAAATATATTACTAACTATAAAAGCAAGAATGTGCTCAATAAATCAACCAACTAAAAAAGGGAAAATAATTTCATTTCAAATAAATCCTCATAACAATAATATTGACCAATTTTTCTTTTCAAAATATTAATTAACTTTGAAAAAAATTATATTTTTTTCATCCATTCCTACCTTTTGAAAAAAAAAAACCAGTCATAGGTTTTTTTCAATTAAATTTAAGCCATTTTTCAACTCAATTATAAACATAATTCACAAATTCAAAAAATCAATTCATGCCTAGAATTCCAATTCCATTGAAATTGGGGGTTTCTCAAAAATCCATATCATATCAATTTTAATTCCAATTCACTTTAAGTTTGGTTTTACTGAATTAATTGAATGAAATTTAAATTAAAAAAAATAAAACCATTGATTAATTATATTATGAAACAAAAAATGGTACAACCTACCTTTTTTCACATTATATAATATCCACACCGACAATGGTATTTTACAATGAATAATGATAAAAATATCATGAAAATTAACCAAGATACAAAATATAAATCAATAGAGTTTGGATCTATAAAAAATGATGATTTATAAAACTCTATGGAGGAAAAAATAGTGAATCTGAGTGAAAGAATAAGAGGATATTCACTTACTCGAGAGGGGTCAGATCTTCCACCATCATATATATTCATCAAATATGGGGTTTAGAGGGCTTGAAATCAGTTCTTGAGAGCCTCTCAAGACATGGAATTTGAGATAGGTCAATTTAGGGTTGAAGAGTAAAAATGATGTTTTGGGAAATTTTGATCAATTTTTTGGAATACAATTATACAGTGGGAATGATTGTCAAGTCATAGGCCGCATGGTTAGACAAATTTTTCTCCTTAACTCTGCACCCCCATATAGGGGTGCACAGTTTCTACTAGGTTAGATAATGTTTTTTATAGTCTCTTTCAACTATCAAAATTATCACTACCTTGGGTCTCATGGTTTTGACTGGGTGGTCACATTGTCATTGAAAATCATGTGTCAATCATGCACAACCTATAAACATCCAAGAAAGTTCAAATTCCACAAAAATAACTCTTAAAAAAGATCCAACCAAATCATTATCAAAAAGAAGGTCAGGGAATAGCTAATAAGTTTAATAGGATGTTGCATTAAAGTTATGAAACATTAGTAGATTAATATTGATTAATGTATAAATATGATTAAAATTTTCATTGTAGGAATCATGTATTATGGAATAAGTCAATAGATCTTGTTTCATGAAGGTAGTTGAATGATTAAATTAGATTTGTATTAGGTATTATAGATCATGGTATTATATAATATATCAAAGATATTTTGATGTATTATAAGGTTATAAGGATTGTATAAATAATTTGTTGTTTTTTATTTAGTATTACATCATTAATTGTTAGGAAATATATGTTACATAACCTTGAAATGAGGTTTGATGACAATTTAAATTTTTTGAAGAGAACTATTAATGAACTTATTATTGAGTATGGATAAATCATAAGGTAAATATTTTTTAGATGTTTATAAAATTTTTGATTGATATGATAAAGTGTTAAATTATTTAATGAAATTAAGTTATATTTTATAGTTATCTTTGGGATTGATAGTTATTTTGATAAAAATATGGTTCACGAAATACTTGATGAAATTATTGAAATATTTTCAATATGGAACATATTTTGTGTTAATTGATTTTATAAAGTAGTGTTTTGTAAAATATGAAGATTAGTGAAATAGATAATTTATAAAATAAAATGTGTCTTCCCTATGGTATTTTATCATGGAAATGTATTCTATCATGGAATATAGAATTAGGGTATATTCGTATTGGGGTATGTGAGTAATTAATGAAAAAAGATATGTATCATGATCTAGACATATATAGTAATAATGATTTATTTTTAATAAGACATATATTGAATGATATTTTTTCAATAATGTCCTTAGATGTTTTAATTTTTATCTAACAATAAAAATTTCATGGTGTCAATTAATTTAAGCGGTAGAATGTAATGACCCAAGGTATTAGAATTTTTTTTATAAAAAATTAATATTATGTCTGATACCTTTCTCCACATGCAAAACAAAACTAAAATGAGTCATGTGATATTTTATTATATTTATAAATATAATTATATAATTAATAAAACCATTTAAAAAATCATTTACAAAAAAAATTACAATTACAGGATAAATAATTAATGTCACTATTCAATCACAGTTAACTACTTTAAGTACGAATAAATTAAATTAGAAAATTTTATATGATTATTAAAATAATACTTAATTTATCAATATAATAATTAATATATTATCATTTCAAAATTTATAAATTATTATTTAATATTCTTTATAAAACATAATGTTTTATAAGGATGACATAAAAAAGTGTCTTTTTATATATATTTTATTTCTATTTTATATATAACTTTATAATTTTTTGAATTTTAGTATTTTAAAATGAATTCTATTATTGTATTAAACATATTAAATATTTCATATGATGAATTTTTCAGATTTTATTTTAAAATAATCGATAATAGGTGAATAATAAATAATTATCATTTTTATTAATACTCTCTTGTTTATAACATTATCATGAAAACATAAAAAATTCCATTAGATAACAAATTATATTTACGGTGTAGAATAAATCATTTTAAAATACTATGTTGAATTTGTAAAACTCATATATATCATTTTGGAATATTCTGCAATAATTTACACTAAAAAATGTTTTAATTCATTTATATTAAAAATATTTTTTCATATACTATAGGAATTAATCATAAAAATGTAAAATTAATAATTTAGATCAATATTTTCATATTATTTGACAATATATACTTCATTTTTGTGTATAAAGACACAATTGTGATCATTTTTAATTACATTGATAATAGTAAACATGTTATTTCGAACAAATTTTTTATTAAAATAGTTTACATTTTGTCTAATAAAATACATTATACCTTCTTAATAGTGGAAATTAAATAATTTTTTATGTTATTTATATGTGCTATGATAGTCATTCAATTGGTAATCTATACTGAATAATATTATAAATCATTAATGTTAAAAATTGTCTTTCTTCTACAAAATTTTTTATCTGTGTATTAAAATTTCAAATTTAAAAGTTTATTGTGTATTGTTTATTTAATGAATTATATTATTTGAGGCTTAAATTTTCTTTCATCGCACCGGTATTTTGAAAGAGTTATTATCCTTTATTTTATAATGAATCATTAATTACTTACTCAAAACGTTTTATTGAGGTAAAAAATAAAAATTAAATAATCTAAAAATCATGTTTTATAATCCTTGAAACTAGTTCATAACATGTATGAAAATGCATGGTAGAGGATTTATCAACCTTATATCACCCTAAAAATAATCATTGTTAACTTTTGGAAGCCATTTTCATTCAATTATAAATTTAGATTACATATAGCCATCCCATTATCCATTTTCTCCAACAAATTTCCTTAAAACTTTTCCCTATATTACTCTCCAAGAAGGGTCTTGCACTTCCTAAATCAACATATCAATAAATGATATCCTAAGACCTTCATTTCCAGGGAGACTTAGAAGATAATGTTAAACATACCAACATGAGTATTAAATAACCCATAACATTTATTCAAAATATTTATTTCTAAAAACTACAATAAGCACGTTACTAAAATGGATTTAGAATCATTGTTATAATGAAGTATTGTTTTATTAATTTATAATCCACTGTTTATTCCCTACCATCCTATTAGAAAAATAAAATATCTTCAAACTTGTATATCCATGGACTACAGCCTCCTCAAATTAATGATTTATATTTTAAACATAACATTCTATATTTCACAAAAAAAAAATCAAAAACTATAAAATGTAAATAATTGAATTATTATTTTTTATAATGATATTATACACTTCCTTAACCATACTGACCAATTGAGATGTTACTATTTATTATTTTGGTCGGTTTAGGAATCTACATGAACTACACTATAAAATTATAAGAGGGATGAATACAATAAAATAAATAAAATTATTATTAAATGTTTTTAAGACATAGATTACTGGTTTTTTTCTTTGAAAATATTGTATTTTCTATATTTAATATGTTATTAAAATAACATTTTCAATATCTGAAATTATTGAAATATGCTGAAACTGATCAAATTTTCTTACATCACAACAAAAAAACATAGAGAATGAGTTCAAATAATTATAATTTTTTGATTGATGTGTTAAAGAGATAAATTATTTAATTAAATTAAGTTATATTGTATAGTTAACCTTGGGATTCATATTTATTTTGATGACAAATTGGTTTATGAAATATTTTATGAAATTCATAAAATATTTAGAATGTGGGACATATTTTGGTTTCCTTGATTTTAGGGAATATGGTTTTATAAAATATGAGGATTAATGATATAGATAATTTTTGGAAGAAAATGTGACTTCTCTAGGGTATTTTATCATGAAAATGTATGTTATCGTGGAATATAGAATTAAGTTATATTCATACTAGGGTATGTGTGTAATTAATGATGAAAAATATATGTATTATGATCTATGTTTAGATAGTAATGATGATTTATTTTTAAGAAGACATATATTGAATGATATTTTTTCAATAATTTCCTTGGATATATTCATTTGAAACTAACAATAAAAATTTCATTGTGGAAATTAATTTAAGATGTATAATGTTATGATTGATGATATTGGAATATTTTCTTTTTTAAATAATATTATGTTTGATACGTTGCTCCACAAGCAGAAAAACTAAAATGTGGCGTGAAATACTTTGTTAAATTTATGAATTTAATTTTTTGATTAATAAACCCTATAAAATTCACAAAGTGTTTTTAAAAAATAATATATCCTTGTATTTAAAGGATAAATAATTAAAATCACTATTCACTCAATTTTAACTACTTAAGGTATGATGAAATTAATTCAGAAATGTTTATATGATTATTATAATAAATTTTTTTCAGTATAATAATTAATATATTATCATTACATAAATTATAAATTAGCAATAAAAAAAAATTTAGAAAAAATAACGTTTTATAAGGATGACTAAAAAAGTTTTTCTTTATATTTTTTATTTCAAATTTAAATAAAAAAATATCAATTTTATTATTTTAGTATTATAAAATGAATTCTATTATTTTATTAAATATCTCAATCTTTTCATATGGTAAATTTTTCATATTTTTTAAAAAATAAATGATTTTAGGTGAATAGAAAAAAAATATCATTTTTATTATTACTCTCATGTTTATTACATTATCATGAATAAAATATAGTATAAAAACATATAAAAATTTACATTAGAAAAAAATTATATTTAGTTTGTAGAAAAATTCATTTAAAAATACAATTTTGAATTTTTTAAAATCATACCTAACATTATGGAATATTATGTAATAATTTACACTAAAAAGTGGTATTATTAATATATATTTAAAATATATCTTCATATATAAAAAGAATTAAATATAAAAATGTAAAATTAAAATTTTAAATAAATATTTTCCTTTTATCTAATAAGATCAACATCATTTTTTGGTATAAAAAATTCTTCAATGTTAATTACAATGATAGTGGTAAATCTGTTATTTCTAAAAACAAAATAATTAAAATTGTTTGCATTTTATTTAATAAAATAAATTATAATTTCAGAATAGTGGAATATATATGATTTTATATGTTTTATATAATTATTATGATATTCATTCAATTGGTAATCAGTACTAAATAATATTTTCAATCATTCATGTTAAAAACAATCTTCCTCCTACAAAATTATTTATCAATATATTAAAATTTAAAATTTAAAATTTGATTTTGTATTGTTTATAAATTGAATTATTTTATACTAAGATTAAATATATATATATATCTCACCAATATTTTTAAAGAGTTATTATCCTTTAATTTAAAATAAATCCTTAATTACATACTTAAATACATGTTACTAATGTAAGATGTCAAAAACAATTAATCTAAATATCATGTGGTATAATCCTTGAAACAAGTTCCTCGAATGTTTTAAAATGTATGCTGGAGAATTTATCAACCTTATATCACACTACTAGTTATTTGTTTTACCTTTTTGAATCCATTTTTCAATTAAAACCGTCTCTTTATTATTGAAAAATAACGGCAATTAACAAAAGTGAAATTTCATTCAATTATAGATTAGGATCACTTCCACTCATATTATTATCCATTTTCCCCATTACATTCCCTTCAAAAAATTCCCAATATTACTCTCCAAGAAGTCCCTTTCACTTCATAAATCCCCATATCACTAAATTATAGCCTAAGACCTTCATTTCCAGGGAAACATCAAAGAGAAAGTTCAGGGTACCAATATGAGTATTACATAACCTTTCACATTTATTTATAGTATTTATTTTTAAAAACTACCGTAACCAAATTTCTATAATGACTTTATAATCTTTATTATAATTAAGTATTGTTATTTTAATGTAAAATACATTATTTATTCCCTCCCATCCTCTTAGAAAAATAAAATAACTTCGGCTGTGAGTATATGCAGGCTAGGACCTCTAGAAATTAATTTTTTAAATTTTCAACATGAAATTCTATATTTAAACAAAAAATATAAAAAATTAATCACCAACTAAAGAAATTTAATTAATATCATTTGTATTATTTTATAATGATATTATTCCCTTCCTTAACCATACTAACCCATTGAGATGTTACTTGTTATTATTTTGGTCGGTTTAACAATAAATATAAACTACACTATAAAATTGTATCAGGGATGAATATGGGAATAGAAATAAAATTATTATTATATGTTTTTAAGAAATAAATTATTGGTTTATGGATTTGAAAATTTTATATTCTATATTTAACATGTTATTAAAATATCATATTCAATCTCTAAAATTATCGAAATATGCTGACTCTGATTCAATTTTATTACATCATAACAAAAAACATATATAATGAGGTGAAATATTTATAAATATGTATAAGATTTATTTTAATTTTCACATATAATTTATAAATTCTAAACCTTGTTTAAAATTATTGATACTAAAATCGACACCATAAATCATGCATCAAAGAGTTAATGTTATTAACACTTGAGGGAAGAAATAATTTAAAATGAACTCATGTATCCTTAAAAATGAACAAAAATTAAGTATATTAATTTTAATTTTAAAAAATGTTGTTAAATATAATATTATGATAGTTATTTTTGTTCTGTAAGAGTTTATATATGATTAGATTATGTAGTTAAACAACAATGGGTTTATACTTACTCAGTTTCCTTTCACCGAGTTATAAGAATTCATATAGAAAAATATTATTACAATTTTTTTATTCGTCCTAATGGATACATTATATTTTATGTTTTCTAGTTTATTTACATTTCAATATAATAACCACACTTTTATGTGATTCTTTAATTAATTATTATTTCAACTCTATTGATTATTTATATCTATTTATTATTACTTAATACATGATTGATATTGTGTGCCATTATTTATTTCATTCAGTTTACTCACTGCCCTATTGAATTAATGTATAATTAATATGTTTAATTTCATTTTCTATAAATTTCTATTTTAGGTAAACCCATTATATTCTTTAGATTCATAGGTTACCACTACTATAAGGGTGCTTTGTCAAAAAAAATTATCTTCCATAAATGTAGTTTTTATGCAACTAATTTCATTTAAATGGTGTATATAATTTTGTAATGTTATTTTCCCTAGACACAACTATGTATAATTTATGATTTCCATATCATGTATAAAGTTAGATTCACATGATCATTTATTTACAATATAGTGTATACTTTTCTGCATCAACTATTGAAATGGTAATGTCCATAGAAAAATTGTTGTGTTAAAAGGTTATAGAAGATCCCAGGCTATAATGAAAAACAATAGATGTTATGATAATAATCATAAATATATTCCGTATGGTCTGGATATATCTTAATAAATGGACATGGTAGTTATTTGACTATCAGGTGTTGGGGGTCATAATTATTGTGACTTTTTCTCATGATGTACTCACTTAATGACCTCTAGTAGTGAGATTATGAGGACAAGCCTACCAATAAGAACACCACATGTTTCATTTGTCATTGGTCATTCCTATAGATGAATATATGTATCAGTATCCTGAAATGAAATTATTAACAATTTGTTACATTTGATCACATACTTTGATGCAAGTAAAAACCATCATAATGAAATCGAAGTGAGGTAGCTTGTGTTGGGTGCATCCTTGGTGTTATGGAATTGGTTGAATGGAAAAGGATTTTTTTTCCACATACAATAAATGAATTAATATATCTTTGGTCTGATTGAATAATATGGTAGTACATTCTTAAGACCATGGCTATAGAGGACGATGGTAAATCCATCCAGTTCTATTAACAAATAATAAATAAGGAAAAGGGTAATGACACATGTGTGTGTTTTGTCTTTTGTTATATTAATGAAATAGATATTATAATACATAGTGTCTGTTGGTAGTTTGGTTATCATTACCATTACATTTTTTATCTATTTAGGGGCCATGATGGGTTATAAGATCTCCCTTTTGTTCTGTGAATAGTATTCACGACTATCGATATAATGGGCTAGAGGGTCACACATTGTGTATTTAAGAATATTTCATATTCAGTAGAACATGTATATTGAATATTTTTCCCCACTACTATGGTATTGAATTTTGTAAAAACCTAGATCTTCCTTTTTGGTACGTATTTCTTTTCTAGTTATTTTTATGAAATGTGGAATTTCTGGAAAATTTCAGGAGTACACACCATGATTTTATGACTACACATCATGTACCTTGTTGTCACGGGTGACCACATAATGGTTGTGTTACGGCCGAGTACATGGCCGTGTTGGGTGACCTGGAGGCTACTTAAAGCGAGGCTCCGTAAATGCAAGTACACACCATGTACATTTAAAATCCACACCATGTACTTTATTTTTAATTCATTTAAAGGATCACGATCACGTCTCATTCACAAAAAGATCTTCTTCTCCGCTTGCCTCATCTAGGAGAATCCATAGCTAGGGACTCTTTTTTGATCCCCATACTCTTCATACGCTCTCTTACTCGACTGTGATCGATTGCGTTGGAATCACCACGGCAATCTCTTCCTTATTTTATAGCCTCGTTTCCTAATTTTTCTTCTTTGATGAGATTTCCTCAGTTGAATAATTTATACATTTTTGTAGATCTACAACATTTTAAGGAGATTAAAGGCCTGAGGTTTGCTAATATTAATTTTACAACTCCATGGTAGGTCATTTGTGTCTTTCTGTAGTTAGACATTGAGTTGTATGTGAAAATATTCCCAATACCCATGTTCGAGGTATTTCATGTTTACTGTTTTTAGCCTAGTTATTTCCTGATATTCCTTGTGTTCTTGAGTAGAGGATTTATGATTATAAATAGGTTTACTTACCTTAGTATGGATGTGTTTCCCATGTTTTATTGATATTTACCATTTGCTCTAGCTTTTCATGTTATGATTATTTGTTTTCAATGCTTAGTGTTGTTAGGATGGAGTGACTATTATCTAAGATATTGTGATATAGTGTAGACTATTTCCAATTAGTTCTTGAGTTTTACTTTGGCATACATATATTTTTTGTGCAGGATTGATTTGCACAGGGCTGTAGGAACCTAGTGTAGTAGACCATAGAAAGAATGGACACTGAGGGATTCTCTAGAGTGTCGGTTTACTTTACATTGTGATACCATAGGGGGGTGGACTTTGTGCTCCCTCAAAGTGCCTTTAGTTTCCTCTATATGAGAAAAAAGGGGGAATTGGACGTTCAGTGCTTCCTCAGAGTGTATATAGTTACCGATATTAGACCACATAAGGAATTGATGGTGAGTGCTTCCTCAGAGAGTCTTTACTAAAGCTAAACCATAGGGGTTAGACTATGAGTACTTCCAAAGGGGGTTTCTTGAGTTTGATTGGTTGAACCAGAGGGGATAGGTTTTGAGTACTTTCCATTAGGATACTTATTATTACTGGTTTTCGAAATAGTAAATTTAAATGTATGTAATTGTAACTGTAGGAGTATTTACCTTTGAGTACTTCCTTGTTTAATGCTTCATTTTTCTTATTGCCTACCATATATCTTCAATGGCTATTTGGCACAGATCTTTGGGTGGTTTAATTCTATAATTCATCTCACACCCTATTTGGGTCATGCTTTTGGGCCCAAATAGATTATATTGTTGCAGTTATAGATTAGGGAAAGCACCCATCTATGTTAGGAACTTGATTGATGTGGAGCTGGGGAGCATGGGACAAATCTGAGTCTGATGATATTGTGAAGATGTTTACTTGATTTTCAATTTTATATTGGTTTAGTTTTGTATTAAATCATTGTGACATGTTTGGATATTTTTCTAGTCATTTGTACCGTGCATCATTTATATATGTGCCTTAGTTGCTTATTTCATTCAGTCTTCTATTGTTTACCTATTACATGTTATTACTACTTCCACAATTTTTATCTATTTATTTCCACAATGTTACTCTACCAATGAGGGCATAGATTCCACACAATAATACACAAGGCCCTTGCTACTAGTTGGTAGCCTCTAGCATTTGTAAAAATGTGTGTGAGGCCATGTGACCAACCAGGTACGGGGTACCTCTAGGTGGCTCCCGGAATAGGGATGTTACAAAGAGGTATTAGAGGAATTTTTTTCTGCATGATTTACTGTTTGGATTCTATTGTCAGGGATAGGAAAGAATATGTACTTTTTAATAAGTTGTTCCCGGGAGTAGCTGACATGTGTATAGGGAAAAGCCAATTTGCCTTGATTATTTATATTTTTCTAGTTTTAAAATTATTAATGTTGATTTGCTTTTAACATTGAGTGAATCACATGTATAGTGTTGTTATCATTTATTTTATTGAGGTTCTATTTTCAATTTCAACATGATGAGAAGAGAGAATGCCATCTCATGCATCATATAGGCACTTTCTAGAGATCACATTTCATGCATTATTTCCATGCCATTTAGGGTGCATTACTGATAGTATGTTTTCGTGATAGATGGTGTGATATTTCTGCATGTTGTTGTGATAGATTCTTTGATATAATACCTACTATTTGATAGGGTAATGTTTATATAAGGTTAGGTTTGAATGAGCGCCAAACTATGGTTATTGAGGTGTTATGGTCCCTCATGGATCAAAATTTGGTGGATCATTACCTTGTTATTCCTTGTATATAACCTGTATAAGATGACATTATTTGATTTTTGGGGACTACGGGCCCTCAAGGATCATAATTTGGCACTTTAATATTTGTTTCAGTATTTTTCCTAGGTTCTGGAATAGTTTCTGAGGCTTACTATACTGAAAAACCCAGAATACACGGTCTCTATTGTTGAATACATGTCATTTGTCCTTTTGTTCATGAAAGAAAAACTATTCTTAATTACATGCCATGTACTGTATGTGCACGCCGACTAATCCTTAATAGTGTGACAGGTTGTGTGGTCAGAGATGCGGTGTTTGTAAATTCTTGACGGAACATGACATGTACCTGATGTACAGGTCGTGTTGTGGAGACCATGTGGCTAGCCATGAGACTAACAAAACAAGCGGATTATGTATTTTCTGTACACGTTGTGTCTGGAACAAACATACCATGTAGTGTTAGCCGTTTAACCGACCATGTGACTAATAACATAGATCGATGATGTCCTTCCAGTACACGCCTTGTCTGGCACGAACACACTGTGTAAGTCGTGTAGAAGAACTCAGGAAATAGAACATGATTCAAGTACACGATGAGTCTGGGGAGAACATGACGTGTGTATGGGGTTTTACACGACCAGGTTTGGCAGTAGTACATGCATATGTGGAGGCTTAAAGGAACACTTTTTGTAGGAGTTATACACGTCGTGTATACACATTTTTGAATTATTGAATGATTTATTTCTCTTGTTCCATTCTTACACATCTAAGCTTCAATCCCTTATAATCTTAATCTAAGGTGTGTGCTTGGTCTTGTAAAGACATTCCACTGAGACGTACTTCGGTTGTATGCTAGATACATGGTGGTGATCAAACATTATTCATGGCTAATCAGGGACAACCAGCAGATCTTCATGTAGTACCAGTCCTGGCACCAGTCGTTTTTTCAGATACAAGTGTTGATGCATAGTTCTGAGAGGGATTCATGATGTTCATGCAAACTTTTGGAGGATTTTCTCATCCTACCCATTCTATGAAAGTGTTGACACAGGTTCACGAGCAACATCCTCCTTCCACCTTCATATGGGATGGATAACCTCAGGCCACTGAATCATGGTCAGAATCCATGATATCTATCATTGAGCATCTAAAGACACCTCTATAGTTGAGGGTGAAACTCACTACATATATGCTTCATAATTCCTTCAAAATTTTGTGGGATGGGATCTCACATGCAGTATTCTAGTAGATTATGGAATGGGATGAGTTCAAGTGTTCCTTCTAGGACTACTTTTACCCGGATACATTGAGGGATGACTGAGCCCGAGATTTCAGGAGTCTGAAGTCGGGTACTATTTTAGTTATGGAGTATTCTTATGGCCTCACAGAGCGGTAATGATTCATACCCATCCCACGAGGCAGTGAGTTATTTTATTGTGAGTATTCTTGAGGATGGACTCATGAACAACATTATGTATCGGGTGAACTTCTTTAGGTTGACTTCCATCACCCTTATAGTCAACCTAGGGCTGATCACGAAGCGTAATCTAAGGGATTCTGGAGTTGTGTGCTTGGGAGGTTCAGCATCCTGAGTTTGTACCCCTCAGACTGACTGCAGGAAGCACCACATGGATTCTACACATGGATATCTTGGTAATAAAGATACATTTTCTAGAATCCAGGTGGTGTGCTACATGTGCAAGAAAAGTGGGAATATAAGCCACATCAGTGGTGTTCCGATCTTGAGGAAATATGGGAGATCTTCAGTGCTTCTGTCAGTTAATATCTCTAGTAGCTGGTGTTCATAATTTCTCTATGACTCCATGTTCTTGAGTAGTACCATTGGTTTCTCATCAGTCTGGGAAAAGAAGATCTTGAGGTCGTTCAGGCCGAGGTGGAGGTCGTGGTCATGGTAGCCAGTCGGCTGGATTTTAGCGACAACAGGGTGGACGAGATCATGGTGGATCAGCTCAGGGAGGTCAGGCAGGGTCATAGGGTCATTCTACAGGCCATACTTTTACAGTGGAGCTGACCCAGCAGGAGCAGGATCTCGGACCCTCTATAGTTAGAGTTATGTTCCTAGTTGCCTCAGTTTTAGCTTCTATACTTTTATGATATAGGGGATCTCTTTAGTTTCATATATGTTTCTATTATAGAGATCCTTAGACTCTGTATCTTTTCTCCTATTGATGTCTTGATATTTGACACTTCATTGGGGAAAAATATGATCAATGTACGTTAGTGGAAGGATTACCCTCTTAAGGTTGGTGGGTGTCACTTCTCATGGGGCCTCTATGTCCTAGAGATGATATGATATGATTTCATTATTTGGATGGACTAGTTAGTTCCCTTCCAGTCAGTTGTGGACTTTTATCACCGTAGGGTGTGTTTCAAATCACTAGAGGGTGGTTTGTTTTTACATAAGGGTGAATGAGATGTCTAGATGAGTAGAGAAAGTTCCGAGAATCATTTTTTGGGAGGAGTTATAGCCCAAATTTCTAGTCTATATCTAGATGACCAGGGGACTTCATCGTTCGACATTCCCCCATTAGTGGATCTTTTAGGGATTTATTTCCAGAAGAATTTTTAGGTTTTCCTTTGGAGCGAGAGGTAAACTTTTCTATTGATCTTATTCTAGGAGAGGAACTGGTGTCCATTTTCCTTTAGAATATTGCTATATTAGAGTTACAGGAGCTCAAGAAGTAGTTGAAGGAGTTGTAGGAAAATAGTTTCACCTGACCCAGTACATCTCCGTGGGGTTCACCTATCTTGTTTGTGAATAACCTTGGCGGTGCCCTCCAACTTTGTATTGATTACCAGAAGTTGAACCAATTGATGGTCAAGAAAAGATATCCCTTGACGAGGATTGATTATCTCTATGTTCAGCTTCATGGAACTTGGGTGTTTATAAAGGATGAATTAAGATATGGTTCCCATCAGTTTCATGTTAGACCATCAAATATACCTCTTACATCCTCTCAGAGCATATATAGTCAATACAAGTATGTGGTTATGCAGTTCGGTTTGACGAACGCGCCTTTGTAGTCATGGAACTGATGAACTGAGTGTTCCATCCATACCTGGATTATTTCATGGTAATATTCGTGGATTATATCTTATTATATTCTCATACTCGACACGATCAAGCTAAACATATTGATATTGTTTTTATTACACTGAGATAGCATCAGTTATATGTAAGATCTCAAAATGAAACAATTTGATGGACCATATTCACTTCTTGGGTCATGTTATATTATAAATAAGAGTGTCAGTATACCCAAAGAAAGTGATGGCAGTATTTTTTTGGGAGTATCTAAAGAACGTATTTGAGGTATGACGTTTTATAAGGCTAGATGGATAATGTAGACTTTTCATATAGGACTTCACATGCATAGCACCACCACTGATGGTCCTGACTAAAAAGGGTGAAAAGTAATTATGGCTAGATTCTTGTGAGTCAGCCATTGTGGAGATGAAAGGGATGTTGACATCAGCACTGATACTAGTATTTCCAGAGCTGGGAAAGAACTATACTATCTATTGTGATGTATCAGGTTTCAGGCTGAGAGTAGTGCTTATATAGGGGGAATTATTCGTTGCGTATGGGTCTTGGAAGTTGAGGCCACAAGAGAGGAATTACCCGACGCACAATCTCGAGTTGGCAGCAGTTGTTGTTGCATTACGCTGTGGAAGAAATTATCTTATGGGAGAGAATTTTGTGGTTTTTACCCACCAAAAAAGTCTCAATTATATCTTCACTTAGAGCGATCTGAATCTACGAAAGTGAAGATGGGTTGAGTACCTTCAGTCCTGTGACTTTAAGCATGCCTACACACCTGAGAAAGGAAATATAGTGGCTGATGCATTTAGTACAAGGATTCATATACATGTAGAGGCCAGCAGTCAGTGGATGATTATGGCTATGTTCTCTTAGATGTATTTAACGATTCATGAAATATAGGGGAAAACGTGTCTTTCTTTTATAGCGGTTACCTCTACTGTACTTGATCGAGTGCAAATGAGGAAGCTATTAGATTCTGAAGGCCTAGTACTATGGAAGAGTGTGTCAAAAGAGGACCCTATTCCTGGAAGGAATGTGGGAGAGGATGAGATCATGCATTTCTAGGGGTGTGTATGGGTTTCAGTTGACATACACAAGGGGCTTATGTGGTACATTCATTACTCGGTTTGGGCGGTTTATCCTGGAATCAACATGATGTATCAAGATCTACACTACCAGGATTGGTGGCCAGGTATGAAGAGAGATGTTTCTGGGTTTGACATGTGGGGTTCCCCCTATCCGTATGTGAAGGCGAAGAATCAGCAAACAACACTTATTTTGTAGAAGTTACCCATTCCCAAGTGGATGTGGAATGATGTTGTGATGTACATCAAGACAGGTTTGTCGTGGTCTCCTTGAGGGAATGATGTAGTTTGGGTTGTCATTGACAGACTCATGAAGGTTGGCCACTTCTTGCCTATCAAGGAGACCTTCAGTGTATATGAAATGGGAGGCTGTATATCTGAGAGATTGTACATTTACATGGATTTCCACAGTCCAATATTTTAGACATGGACACACATTTTACATATTGGGTCTGACAGGGATTATTGAGGTCCTAGGGTACCCAGGTACTTCTGAGTACAGCATACCACCCATAGACGAATATCATGTTTAAGCATATGTTTCAAGTGCTGGAAGACATGCTTCAAGTATGTGTCCTTGATTTTGGAGGTTCTTGGGAGAAACACATACCTCTTGTGGAGTTTTCCTATAATAATAGTTTTCATGAAATTATTCAAATGACACCTTATGAGGATTTGTACGGTAGGTCATGTCGATCACACTTGTGTTAGCTGGAAGCATGATAGATAGCTATATTGGGACCTCATCTTTTGTAGAAGAAAATAGAGTAGATATACTTGATTCAAAATAGGATGGCTACTGTATAGTCATGACAGAAGTCTTATGATGATCAATGGAGACGACCTCTGGAGTTCGAGGATAGAGATCAGGTTTTCCTACATGTCACACCGAGGTTGGAACAAAAAATGATTTCATATAGGGAAATATTTCGCTAAGATATGTTGGACCGTTTGATGTTTTGGAGAGAGTCGAGTTGGTTGCCTATCAGTTGCAGTTTCCTTAGAGGTATCAGGTTATGCACGATGTTTTCCATGTTTCCCAGTTTTGGCGTTACTTCTCATACCCATATCATTTATTTTAACATGAGTTGGTTGAGTTGGGGGTGGATGCATCATTCATGGAGCATCCTATCGGGATTGTTGATTACAGTAAAAAGGTTCTCCATGGCCAGTCAATTCCTCTAGTATGAGTGTTATGGAAGCACGAGAAAGTATAGGATGAGACTTGGGAGAGGGAGGCTGATGTACGATGTTAGTGGCCGCAGCTGTTTGAGATTTCTTCTTCGAGTCCACCATTCTAGAGAAATTCAGGGACAAATTTCGTTAATGGGTGATGTTTGTTTAAACTCGGATCTCCCATTCAAGTATGTATTTCATCTCTAGTTCTTTTTGGGAAAAGAATAGTTTCTAGAAATTTCAAGAGTAAATGTCGTGTACTTATAATTTTATGTCGTCTACCCAGTTGCTACGGGTGACCGTGTACATGTCTTATAACATTTGATTACATGGATGTGTGGGGGTGACCTAGATGTCGTCTAAATTAAGGCTTGGTAAAGGCATGTACACGCTGTTTACTTTTAAATGACAAACCATGTACTTTTTTTAATTCATTAAATGGACCAGGGTTGCGTCTTATTTACAAAAAGATCTTCTTCTCTTCTCATCTCATCTAGGAACATCTGTAGCTGATGATTCTTCTCTAAGTCCCCAACTCATCATTCGTTCTCTTAATCGACAATTGTTGATTGTGTTGGATTTTCCACGGTAAGCTCTTCCTTCTAATAGAGCCTTGTTTCTTGATTTCTCTTCTTTTGTGGGATTTCCTCAGTTGAATTTTTTGCACATTTTTTAGATCTACTGTGTTTTATGGTGATTCAAGGCATCAGTGTCATGTATATCGTTCGTACAACACCGAGGTAGGTGGTTTGTGTCTTTATGTAGTTATTATTTGATTTATATGTGCAAAAGTTCCCAATACCCTTGTTTGGGGTATTGCGTGTTTATGGTTTTTAGCCCTATTATTTTATTTTATGAATTGATTGTGTGAGTGGAGAATTTATGATTGTAAATATGGTTATTTACCTTTTAATGGATGTTTTCCCCATGTTTTCTTGATATTGACCATTTCCTCTAGCTTTTCCTATTAGGATTCTTTGTTTTATATGCCCAGTGTTGTTAGGATGGAGTGACTTTTATCGGAAATGTTGTACTATGTTTTAGGCTGTTTATACAAGTATTTCATGAGGTTTACAATGGATTCCATATATCATTTTTTCACGATTGAGGTAATCATGGTTGTGGAAACCTGGTATAGTAGACCATATGGAGAATGGATGCTGAGGGATTCTCCAGAGAGTCTGTTTACATTATGTTGTGAGACCATAGGGGGGATGGACATTGTACTCCCTCAGAGTGTCTGTAGTTTCTTTATTACGAGACCATAGGGAGAATTTGACGTTGAGTTCTTCCTTATAGTGTATGTAGTTACCAATACGAGACCATAAGGGGAATTAACGGTGATTGATTCTTCATGGAGTCTTTGCTAAATTTTAACAAGATGGGTTTGACTGTGAGTACATACCAGGGGGTTTCTTATGTTTGATTTGTTGAACCATAAGGGGTTAAGCTATGAGTATATCCCAGAGGGTTTCTTATGATTATTGGTTTCTTAACTAATAAATGAAAATGTATGTAATTGAAATTTTAGGATTGTTTACCTTTGGGTATCTCCTTGTTTATGCTTCATTTTTCTTATTTCCTACCATATATATTCACGAACTATTAGGCATAGATCTTTCGGTGGTTGCCTATTGGGATTTGTCTCAAACCTTGTTTGGGTCATTATTTTGGGCCCAGACATATTATATTGATGTAGGTATAGATAAGGGAAAGCTCCCTTCTACTTCAGGTACTTGATTGATGTGGAGCAGTGGGATCACTGGACCGAGGTGAGGCTTGTGATGCTGTTGAGCTGTTTAGATTCTTTTCTTTGGTACATTGGTTTATTAATGTTTTCCAGCATTGAAACTTGTTAGGCTATTTTCCTAGAAATGTGTACCATGAGTCATTTATATATGTGCCTTAATTGTACATTTCTTTCAGTCTTCTGTTGTTTACCTATTTCATGTTATTATTGCTTTCACTTTTGTTATCTATTTATTTCTTCTGCGTTACTCTATCAATTAGAGAATAGTTCCCCCAAAATCACACCCAATGATCTCACTGCTAGTCAGAAGCCTATGACATTTTGGGAAATGCGCTTGAGGCCATGTGCCAAACCGGGTACGGGGAATATTTCGGCAGCTCCCGGAACTGGGATGTTACAAATTCTTCCATGGAAATACGATCACCAAATTGATAAATAAATTCATAAAATTAAATTTAATGATAATTGGAATTGAATTATTTTTATTAAATTAATTTGTATGTCTTACATTAAATACATAAATATATTATTTAATCAAATATTAGTTTATAATATTCAAGTTTCATAAAATATTTGTGGGAATGATTAGTGGAGTTAATGAATCATGTAATATCATGTAATAGGATTAATAAATTATAAGAAATTTTTTATTATATTTATGACTCAATATACAAGTCATAATATTATTTATAGTTTGTAAAATTATTCATGGTCCTGGGTGAAATTTATAGGTAAATTATTAAACACTATAAATTCAAGAGGATAGGTTATCAATAATAACTATTCCATGCCCCACTCTCCCATCTTCTTTATCCCTCATTCTGGAGAGAGAGGATTGGGATCCAGGAGTTTGGATCGATATATCTCTAATGTATCACAATGAAGGTGATACAATTTCATTGGAGTCTCGAAGACATCATCTGATCTCTACACTACCACCTGGATTATAATGATTGATATTTCCATACTTTCTTGAAACACATGTGGATGATCTAGAGTAATTCGACTTCATATTTTCGATCCACAATCCTTAATGAAGAGAAGACGTCAAGTGTGGATTTAGATCAAATAAGTTATTTATGATATTAATTTTTTGTTCTTAAAACTCTGCTCATGATATCCTCATCTTATATAGAAAAGCAAGTCACCGACGTCGATGAGTTAATGTTGATCGTCGGTGAAATTATTTTTCAGTGATATAAAATGCAAGTTCAAATGTTTTTCACTAAAATAGATTTTTTGATTATATTAATAATATTAATTATAATATTAATTTTATTATAATATTAATATTAAATTTATTAATCTAATACTATATGTTTATAAAAATATTTTTGGGTGCTAGCTATTAGCAATTATATAAAAATTAATTTATTTTCTGTTGGATAGTGTGGAAATATGGAATTCATCTTTAAGCCAAAAAAAGAAGGAAATTAAATAAGAAGACCCAAAAATAAGATCTTTCCAATTTTAGGGGTTTTGTGAACAAGGTGTTCACCCCTGTCTTTCTCAGCAACCCCACCATGGTTTTTTCCATGTGGGCTAGGGGCCCATCATGACCGCCCATCGAACATATTTTCACCACATCTACCTATAGTGTCCCCCCACTAAGCCGGTTCATCCCTTCCACCCATGATATAACTAGCCCAGATCCACATGGATATCCCTAGAATGCTTTTATCAAAGTCCCAAGTTTCCTTTCTCTATGTGATCTGCTCCCCAGATCGTCCTCCTCCTTCAACATCCTCAACCATGGAAGACTAACTCATGTCGAGGTTACTGCCTCTATTGTATATTGTTGCCTTAGGCAGCATGGAACCCCAACCCCTTTGTGGCCTACACTTCCCCTCAATGAGGTGGTCACTCACTCGGTGTCGACCTCCTTGGTTCGTTGATGCAACACGGTTCCACCACGTCGACCCATCATCATCCACCAGAAAGAATCTTGTGTCACTACCTAATTTAAACCTCCCATAGAAGCCCTCTTTTTCTTGGACAGATCCTAACTCTCATGGATTCTGTTGGCCTCCAGACCTGGACAACCCTCATCTGGGATGGATGCCTCCCCCTTTTAAAACATCCCCTCTTCAATAACACATTTTAGGCCAAATCTCCCACTAATGAACCAGACCAACACCTTATTGGCACACCACACCACCTTAATCTATTTTCCTCCTTCATCTGTCCCTTTAGGGGTGTACAAGTTTGAGGTAACCATCTAGAGAGCATCGGGTCCCCCCAAAGTGGCCATAGGGGGTTCTCCTAGCTCTGAACGGGCTTGGGCAGAGTAATGTGTCATAAAACACCACATCAAGAAGGTTTTAGTGCGCTATTAATTTTAAATAATTAAAAAATAATTAAATTATTTGATTCAATTTTGGTTTTAGTTTAAATTAATTAAATATTATTTTTTGGTTTAAAAAAGCTTCATTACTATGGGTTAAAATTATTTTAATTCCGGTCTCACATTATTTTAATTTTTATGTTTTTAAATTAAATTAATTAATAGGGTAGAATAATGAAATTTATTTAATAAAAAAAGAGTGAATTTGAATTCTATAAAATTTCCTCAAATATAATTTTAATTCATGTTTAATTCTTAGTTTTGTATTTAATTTTAATACACAAGCATAATGAATATTAGACTAGTTAGGGCCCATTGATCAACTAAAGAAGGTCGGGTGTTTATTTAATTTATTTATTTATTTATTTTAATTGTTTGTAATAATTATTTTATCTTATGGTGATCTCCGAGTTGTCGATGTCATTATATGTATAAGGAACAACATGTCCATTTTTTCTAGATACGTTTTATACTCCCAAAACCCCCTCAACTATGAGAGAGTACCCAGAGACACACTTTTTTTCGAGCTATGACGACACACCAGATAGGTTTTTGATGCAATGGATGTCAAAGTGATGCAACTTGAGTATCAAGTGACGTGCCTCAAGGTATTTCCCCTAGGGTCTAGGGAGATCCATTATTGAATTTGTGGATCATCCAAAAGAATTGGCTCATGATCACGTCATTATTTTATTTTCTTTCATTTTTTATTATTTTATGTGTGGGTTTCATACATGCAAACACATAGAATAATAAACACATATGTAAGATTAAATGAACATGTGTTGTGATAAATATTTTCTATTTCATGGACAGTTGTGAGAGTGATCACATAGAACATGATTATGAAATAAAAAATGGTTTATTTATTCACTTAAAAATAGTAGAATCCCTAAGGAAATATGAAGTCATTACAAAATCCAATCATTCAAATTTGAAGAAAACATGGTGTTTGAGGTGCTAACCAGGCCATAGATGAGGGAGCTTATTACTACTAGGTAGTTATTATGACAGTGGTGGGTTTCCTTAACTAAAGTGGCAGTGATGATTATCCATAGCTAACATGATATCATTTTATATTTTTTGATTAAATCGTGTTTTGATTTTTGAAGCTGAGACATCACTCAACGGATCAAAGAAACTACGAGTTAATATGGTTTTACAGCTAAACGTCTTCCTTGAACCCTCCAAGTAGTAGCATATCCATTGATTGTATACTATGAAGGGAGGTTTGAGGATCCTTTCCACTAGAATACTCAAATGATAGAGTATTTTGATTCTAGAACAGAGGGTTACTTGAATATGATAAAATAGATGGAGATATTTAATTATTTAAATAATGAATCAAAATGTCTAAAATGGTATTCAGGATAAAAACTATTCTCCCCCTATTATTTTATTTTTATAAAATAATGACACTTATAATAGAAGAAATATTATGATATGTAATGGACAAAGTAAATGTCCAAACTGGTATGATTTCCCAAGAATTGTATGGTTCTTTTACCCAATACTATGATTTAGGAAATTAAAAGTGTTGTTATCCGAACACCAGTTAATGAACTGTACAAAGTTAGGGTGTAATAATTGTTTATAGGAGACTCATGTGTTAAAAATACATTGTTTATGTCATAATTATATCACCAACATCTTATTCCATTTGCATTCACTACATTTATACACAAGTTATATAACATGATGTCTTATCTCCATAATGTTTTGAGGAGACTATGAAGAAGTATATTAATAAGGGGATTATTACACCATCTTGTGTAAATTAAAATATTGTTTAAGATCTTTCAATACATTTGATTCTAATATCATTTTCACCCACTTACTCTTTTCTCATTTTGGTTATTAAAATTACTAGTGTTGAGTATATTCTTAATTACCTTTTTATGTAAAGTTCTCCAAGTGAATAAAAATATGAAAGAACGATGCATTTTTAATTATTATGGTGAATATTTTGGAATGAAAACATTAAAATACCAATGGAATGCAACACCAAAATCATATTTGAAATGTACATCAGTTAATGAGGTATAATCATGACGTAATTTATTTTGGGATCGGGTTAAACCAAATATACACAAGAGGGGGTAAATTGTGACTTTTACAAATTCATCACGAGATCATGTTCTAACCTTTAATTTTAATCAGATAGATTAATGCAGTTTAAATTTAAATAGCAAGGACACACAATGTATAGTGGTTTGAGGAATATAAGGCCCCTAGTCTACTCCACCAATTCTCTAATCCATGAGATTTGTGAATTTCACTATCAGGTCCTCTTATCAACAGACCATGGCACAACATAGTACAAAAAGTTTACACCTTTACAATAAAAGGAAAAACAAAGCCTTCCAGTTCAATCGTAGAACCTAGACAGCATAGTATGAGAAGTTGGTCACTCAAGAAAAAAATAATTATTTGATCATTGAAAATTATTTCCCTTTGTTATTCACAATTGAAATAGAATTCAATTGAAAGTATATGGATCACCATCTTCAAAAGTTATTATCTTCATGTAAGAGTCGTTCATAGTTGATCCGATTGTAGTAGATATAGAAAAATAATTCAGAACATTAGCAGCATCAGATTCATAATATATCATAGATGTGGAATGGGTGAATCTCCTGCCATATTTCTTCTTCTTTAATAAAAAAAGCTTTGTTGCTCTTCGTAGTAGCATATCTGTAAGTATCAATTATTTCAATTTTCTCCCTGTATACAAAATAATAATGGTATTAATGTCATGCATTCTCTTTTTAAATTTAGATCTACAAATGTTTCCTTTTAAAATTGTGATATTCAAAAATTTGGAAAAACACAACAGTTGTAACTCCCCTGAAAATTCTTCATGAAAAACACCTTTTAAATTGATCCTTTGAATAATAGATAAACGAGTTTGAATCAGTGAAAGAAACTCTTTAAAATCATATTTTAATCCAGCTTGTAATCAGGCTAATAAATCAATTGTAGACCGTTGCCTAATAATATCATCTATAATTTTCCGACATCAAATTTAAAGTTGAATTGTATATCCTGACTCTTTTGAACATAAGGTAGATTATAAACATAAGGTTAACGACACACCCTTCAAATGTAAGGTTGAATAATAACATAAGGTTGATCATCCATACTTTTATTTTCAACATTCAAACGTATCATAAATGATCCATACTTTTATAAGCTTCCAAACGTAAGGTACATGATCCATAATATTTGATGAAATATAAGGTTATTCACAAAAGTAAGGTTGATGAACAATCATTTTGAGAAACAAACGTAATGTTTAAAAGTTATGTATGGTTCTTCTTCCACACATTTCCAATATCCCAAATGTAGGGTTCCTTCCTAACATAGGGTTCTTCTTCCATACTTTTTCAATAATGTATGGTTTTTTAACCATACTTTTATGATATCTCGTAAAGTATACACTGTATTCCATCCTTACACTACACTTCTCTATATAGGGTGTGAAAAATGTTTCTAGAACACACTTTAGTAATTTCCAAATATGTAGATAATGAATAGTATTTCTATAACATGCTAACGTAATCTATGAATATGTAAATCATGAACGGTATTTCTAGAACATGCTAAAGTAATTTATTTCTGTTGTTCATTAACAAAAATATTTCTTCAAGTAATAAAAAATATAATGAATAATAAATTCTTAAAATACACTTAAAATAAAATCATTAGAATAAAAAATAAGGGTGTTTGTGAGATTCAAAATCATAATAAAGAAATAAGGTATTGTTCTCAATGATATCCCCCTTATTAATAATAAAATCATGTATTGTTGAAAACAACACCTTCTCAACAATCACCCCCTTTTGAGGATAACAAAACCAATAAAATAATAAATGAAATTAACTTCCAAAATTAATTACTTATAGTTTATAATTATTCATAGATAAACAATATTTATTGGTAATAAGATTATTTCAAAATAAAAATTTGTTATCCATAATCAAAAAAATTAATTTCGCCCCCTTTTTCTAAACTAAAAATAAAAAAAATAAGAAAAAAATACTTATCCAAATATATTCCCCAACAAAAATAGTTAAAAAAATTTCCAATAAATTTAAAATAAATATTTAGAACAATTAAAGTACAATGTAAAATAGTTAAAACAAAATGTTGTGTTTATCCAAATTTCACCCCCTTTTGTGATATCAAAAAGGATGATAGAATATAAAATATAACACATTTTAATGTAGCACTTAACATAAGTATATGCTATTAGTAACTATTTTTGAATAAGTCAATCTGGATTACTGGAATATCTATACAAAAATGGTAAAACTAATAGAAAAACAATAATATTGAATGAATCAAAATTTCATTGAAAATATGTAACGGTGACAATAATTATGAACACATGTATCAAGGTGTGGTAAGGGTATGAGATATGGTTTATCTCTGCTGAACTACTACCTTGATTTCTGTCAACTAATCCTTCAACCTTCTCATCATGCCATCTCCTAGCTAGAAAAAAAGATCTCTATTATCCTGATTCATATGAATATCTTAAAAAATATTACCACAGAAATACCCATGGAGCCTTTCTTCATTCTCTATAAAAATAGTCAACTTCACTGTAAAATTAGTCAGTACACTTCTAATAATTTGTTAATGTGAAGTTAGTTGATCAACTAGGAACTTCTGATTATCTAACAACACAGACAAAGGTACAATATTTCATTTAAGGTCCTCCAATCTATCATTTATATTGCTCATTGCTGCTGTAATATCCGGAAATCTTCAGATTAAATGAGGTGAAGTTCCTGATGTACTGGATTCACTAGGTCTGACATATGCAAATTGTTTCTCCACGAAGGATCTGAATTCAATTAAGTCTACCTTCATAACCATCCCTGTTTTCATATTTTTGACTTCATTTAAAATTTCCATCTTAAGAACTTCAACTTCCTGCTTTGAAACTGAACTTGATTTCAGCCTTTGAAATTTCAAATGTTTTTTCTCTAAGGCTCTCTCTAGAGAATCATTTTCATATTCCAAACTTGACAGCCTCTTGTAATGCTCTTCTACTTCCTTATTCATTAAATCAGTGGCACCCTAGGAATGATTATCATCATCACCCTATACTTGTTGCAGAATCATGATAGGTAATGACTATGCATCATATTTCTTCTTATCTTCCTCCTCAACAAGTTTTTTCACAGACTTTTCCTCATATTCTTTCCCAGACTCTTCCATAGAAAAATCCTCATTCAACACCTATATATGTACCTCAAAAACATTTTCATCTTGAATTTCATCATTTGATGAAGGTCTCACTTCATGAGCATCATCTGCATCCATTTCCTCTACTGGGATTTCTAAAACATTTTCCTCTTAAATTATATGAGGATTGTCCACTTCTACTTCACCTTGAATTGCCTCCTTTTCATTTTTCAACATTATTTTCTACTACATCCTCTAAAATAATTTAAACATCAGCTGCAACTATTACCTCTTCCTAAGCCTCTGATCCCTTTTAAACACGAGGAGTCATCTTAATCTGAATATCTATTTTTTGAGAAGTGCCTTTTACTACAGAGTCTCTAATGAATTTGTAGCTCAGACTAGGTTCAGTTTCATATGTGAGTTCTTGAGTAGTCTATTCAACAGCTTGAGTCATTTGATGTCTTGAACTCTAAAGTTGGTTTTGATATTACTCATCAGCTGATGGATAAACTACTTCAAACCGTATCCTCGGTGATACTGCATTGGTTCTAGATTCAGCTACTCCTTTTGATTTTTCTTGTTAGACCTCAGCACTTTCTTCATCCTATTCAGCTCCAAAAGGTAGCAGTTTTTCTTTGATAGTGATCCAGAAATATCAAAAAAAAATCAATGTATAATCATTGAAGATATTACTATGGTGGTATCTCACTCTAGTATCCAATAATCTTGTCACATCTGTCTTAAATAGAATTTTTGAGATAAATCTTCCAAAAGGAAAAAAACTCATTTGGGCTCCTGTTTGACAACGGTAATACAGTTACCTTACCATGTACCTAGGATAGTTTAACTTGAAATCTCTCATCATAAAAAACATTAAATACATATCTGGATAAAGAATCTATTCTATTTGTAACATCCATAGTGAAACCCCAATTTTCACATACTTAACCAATATATTCTAGTCCGGTTCCAACTCCTTTACAATCATTTTCTGGATATTTGTTGATCCAAATAGAAACGACATAATATTCTCATATTTTTGTACACTATCTCCAATATTTTTCATATAAAAATGATAAACTCCCTCATGAGGGCAGTTTAGAATCTGAGCAATTTATACAGATCATATTGAAAAATACTTGTCTTGTATTTTTTCAATCATAGAATCTTTATGTTCCCCTAGACTAAACTAATTGAATTTCATGAAAAAAAGATCCACCTCATATAAAAACTCATTTTTCTCGCCATTAAAAGTCTATTAGAGGTTTGTAATAGAAAGAGTTTGCTACAGCAACAGGTTCATCTGATATAACCATTCTAGATCTATGACCTTTCCGTGAAAATATTTCCTTCCTTCCGAGCACTTCCTCTTGGAAGTGATGGTCTTAGACTCATCGGTTCTCTAGGTATTTTCCATTTCAGTAGTAAATATTTGAAGGTTTGATAATGGATTTGGGTTTCAAATTTTTAGGTTCAGATTGACAAAGAGAAGTAATACTTCGCTGGCTCGATAGAGTTTTTGGTAGACATGAAACGATTTAGAAATTGAAAGTGCTCGGACATCTTTGACTCACATATCATCAAAAATAATTACATAAATTTTTAAAACAAATAAAAATTTATGCACACATATAAAAATAAATTTAATAAAATTAAAATATATTCTATTTTAAAAAGAAAATAACTAATATATTTTCAACATTATTAAAAATAAAATAGAAATAGAATAACAAAATGAATAAACTAAAACATTATTTAAAATTAAATAAACCTAGATATTCCTTAATAAAATCAAACCTTGATGTGGGAAGGTGTTTAGTAAGAATATCATATAATTGAATTTCAGTACTTACTAATTCTAAGAATATATCCTTTTTAAGAACATGGCCTCTTATAAAATGATGTCTGATATCAATATGCTTAGTCCTAGAATGATTAATAAGATTTTTTGAAATATTTATTGCACATTAATTATCATATAAAATATGTGTATTATTAAAATTTAGTCCAAAATCTATAAGAGTGTTTTTATCCATTACACATGTGCACATTAACTACCAGCAGACACATATTCTGCCTCAACTGTTGACTGGGAAATTGAATTTTGTTTCTTACTAGACCCTGATACTAATGATTTTCCTAAAAAGTGACAAGTACCTGAAGTGATTTTTCTATCTAATCTACAACTCCCAAAGTCTGCATATGAATATGAAATTAAATTAAAATCAGATATTTTTTGATAGATAAGAGATTGAAAAGTAGTTCCATTTAAATGTCTAAAAAAAATTAACAGTAATTTAATGAAATTCTTTAGGATTTTTTTGAAATCGTGCACAAATAAAACTGAATACATTATATTTGGAATTCTAATAGTAAGATGTAATAATCTACCAATCATACCTCTATATAACGTGTTGTCAACTGATTTCACAGTTTCATCCAAATCATGTTTTATATTAGTACACATAGGAGTTGTATATGTCTTGTTGTTTTCATGTCCAAATTTCATAACTAAATCAGTAATGTATTTTCTTTGATTTATAACATTTCAAAAATCTTTTTGATAAATTTGAAGTCCTAAAAAGAAATTTAATTCTCTCATCACACTCATTTTAAATTCTTTTTGCATTAAATTTGAAAACTCAGCACAAAGAGATTTTTTAGTGGATCCAAAAATTACATCATCAACATAAATTTGAACCAATAAAATATTAGAGTTTGTAGTTTTCATAAATAGTTTTGGATCTTACATTCTAATAGTGAAATAATTTTTCAAAAGAAATGAGCTTAATCATTCGTACCAAGCTCCGGGTGCTTGTTTAAGGCCGTAAAGAGCTTTAGTAAGTTTAAAAACAGAATCTGGTTCTTGTGAATTTTCAAATCCAGGCGGTTCCTCAACATTAACTTCCTCCATTAAAAAACCATTTAAATATGTAGACTTAACATCCATCTGAAATAATTTAATGTTCAAATGAGATGCATAGGCTAAAATTATTATAATGGATTCTGATCTAGAAACATGTGAAAAGGTATCATCATAATATATACCTTCTCTCTGATTATATACTTTAGTTACTAGTCATGATTTATTCCTAGATATTATTACTTGATCATCTTGTTTATTTATAACGATCCATTTTGTCCCTATAACTGCATAGTTCATAGCTCTTTCAACTAAGTTCCAATATTAATTTCTTTTTAACTAGTTTAATTATTTTTTCATTGATATCATCCAACATTCATCATCTAATGAATCTTCTATAGTCTTGGGTTCTAATTGGGATAAAAAGGAAGAAATATCAACAAGATCTCATATGTTCCTTCTAGTTTTTATTCTCGTATCTATGTTTCCTATTACAGTTTCTAAATTGTGATTCTTTAAGGTCCTTGAATATCTTGGTAGTACAATTATAGGTTCTTCAGGGTCATTTCATTATATACTGGACTGAATTTTATTTATATATTTTTAAAAAATCATATTTCATGTTCTCATGTCTCAAGTTATCATTAGAGTCAGGTTTTTCTATTTGATCTATCCTTTTCTCAAATCGATCAGATTCATCAAATTTCACATGAACTGATTCTTCAACAATCCTTGAATTTTTATTAAAACTCTATAATCTTTGGAAGTAACATAATATCCTATGATAATTCCTTCATCATATTTTTTATCAAACTTACCAAGATTTTCCATGTTTTTTAAGGTGTAAACCTTGAATCCCAAAACTTTGAAGTAATCTATTTTAGGTTTCTTGTTATTCCAGAGTTCATAGGTTGTCTTTTTCAAAATTGGTCTAATTAAAACTCTATTAATTATATAGTAGATTGTACTTACAGATTATGCCCAAAAATAGGTAGGAATATTCTATTCAGTTAGCATTTTCCTAGCCATTTGATGAATAGTCATATTTCTTCTTTCAACAATTAAATTTTGTTAAAG
The DNA here is from genome assembly GCA_963277665.1 of Viscum album. Classification (NCBI taxonomy): domain Eukaryota; kingdom Viridiplantae; phylum Streptophyta; class Magnoliopsida; order Santalales; family Viscaceae; genus Viscum; species Viscum album. Next base: position 1,723,621,908 of record OY728119.1, on the reverse strand, counting down.
TGTTCTTGGTGTAGAGAAGGTGTGTTTAATACCCATATTTGAGAAAAATGAATTGAATTCCAGATTCTCAAATACTCCATCATGATCACTTCTTAATGAAATTATTTTAAAACCTTTTTTATTTTGAACAGCTTTGTAAAAATATTCAAATAATTTAAAAGCATAATTTTTAAATTTTAAAAATAAAATCCATGTAAATATAGAATGGCCATTAACTAAAACATATACATAGAATTTACCTTCCAATCATGATACCCTTGAAGGTCCAAACATATCCATATGGATATGTACTAGAGGTTTAGATGTAGCAATTTTGTTAATAGATTTGAAAAATGATTTTTGATACTTTCCAAGTTGACAAGCATCACAAAATCTATCATTTTCAAACATCATACTGGGAAAATCGAAAACTAGATATTTCTAAGATAACTTATGTAATGCATATATATTACAATTTCCAAGCCATTTATTCCAGATACAAGATTCATTTATCTTAGTAGTTATGTAGTTTACTTGTTGTTTACACAAGGAATTTAAATTCAGGGCATACACATTACCAGTTCTATGTGCTCTAAATTTAAGAAGTTTATTTTTTAAAACAGAACGTCATTTATTAGGAAAATAAACAGCATAACCATCATAAAAAAGTATTGAGATACTTATTAAATTTTGTTTCAACCATTGTATATAAATTACTTTATTGATCAAGATAGCTTCTTAATCTCCAACTGTTCCAATTCCAATTATCATTCCTTTGGCATTGTCACCAAAAGTGACTAGTCCACCATCTTTTTTAGTTACTGTAGTGAAATTTGATGAACTTACAATCATATTTCTTGAGAATGCACTGTCCATATACCATATGGCCTTTTTTCTTTTGTTTCTTGATTCTTAGAAATGAATTTAAACAAATTGCTTTGATACACATATTTTTTTGGGTCCAGGAGTGTTAGTTAACAATGTTCTGGGAATCTAGACTTTCCTAGATTTTCTAAATTCTGTAGAATCAAATAAATTATTTGATACAAAGTCTTTCTTAATTATACTTATTTAAGGTTGTATTATGAAATAGTTTTTGAAATATGTCCCCTTCCCCATAGAAACTACAATTTAATCTTTTGGTACTTCGAACAAAATAATTATTGTACAGATTATGTTTTTTACCTTTACTTCTAATTCCAAATATTTCTTTCTCAATAATAGTTTTCCCAAGAATTTAATTCAAAGATTTCTCTAATTTGGTAAAAACAATGGCTGTAATTTTACAAGTTTCTACTTATTTTTTCAGTGTTTTACCATGGATTCATAATTTTTATAGTTAGTGTTAATTGAATTATACTTATCATTTAACACCTTATGTTGTTTCAGTATTATATATCTTTAATCTGAAACAACCTTATGAATGTTCTTTAAAAACATATACTTCTAAAAAAGAGAATAATGTTTTTCTTCAAGCATGTTGCAGTAGGTGGAATGTTTTTCATTAGAATAGTGTGTTTCAGAACTAAAGTCAACATTATAATCAGAAAATTATTATGATTGTAACTCAACTATTTTTACCATAAAGAATATTTTGGCTTTGAGATTTACTTCTTTATTCTCTGACTCTGATTCTGAAGTGCTATTGGAGTCCTTAAACACGCTCCATGTATCGATCATTGATCTATTATATTTTTTCTCATAATCATTCATTTTTAAGAACTTCTTATTCAATACTTATTTTAACTGGGGAATGTCAGGTCTGATGTACCCCATTTTGTTTCACTAATAACATCTGACATCATTTTTATTATTTTTTTAATTTTTTTTCTGAAGCCTTTCTTCTTTATGTTGAATTTACTAAACTTTCTAGCTTGCTGAACTAGTTCTACATCATAATTTGATGGATCAGAACATTCTGATTTCACCTTTACTTCATTTTTCTTTATCTTTCTGATTTTATTTTGTGATGAAACTTTTAAGGCAGTGTCATCTTTCTTGATAGAAAACATATGCCCATTTGCTTCATCTTGCATCTCAACTTCATACATCATAAGTGTTCCAATCAGCTCTCTCATGGTTAAGTCTTACATAAGTTCTGACTGTCTGATTATAGCAGAGATTCCATTATATTTAGTGGGAAGTACTCTCAGTACTTTTAAATCCCGATCTTCTTGTTTGATTGGTTATCACAAAGCTATTATATTCTTGACAATTTCTGTCAATCTTTTATTCATTTTAGTAATTATTTCACAATCAAACATTCTTAATGTATCAAATTTAATCTTATCAGTGGCATATCTCATTTTCCTGACATTGTTAGTTCCTTTATAAGTAACAAAAATAGTTTTCCACATCTCATTTGTTGTTGGGAATTGAGATACTCTGTTGAATTTATAAGTTTGTAGACCACATATAATATCATTTATTTCCATCGATTTTATATCATATTCTACTTCAGTACTTTTACTCCATGTTTCAGGTTTCTCTGGTATTTCATATGGAGTCAGAATCATAGAATATACGTTGTATACATGATTTTTTAGATAGATTATCATTCTTGACTCCAAACTTCCATAATTTTCTCCATTAAAGTATGGTTCTCTAGCCATAGATATTCCCTCTCTTGTATCAGTCATCCTGCTCTATGTATAATCGTTAATCTCTTTTATATTATTAAGGCTTTATCCAAGACCTCCCTCTGATACCTATTGTTGGATCAGGTTATACCAAAATTACATAAGAGGGGGGGTGAATTGTGTCTTTTTCAACTTCTTTGTGAGTTCATGCTCTGACATTTAATTTTAATCAGATATATTAATGCAGTGTAAATTTAAATAGAAGGGACACACGATGTATATTGGTTTGGGAAATAGAAGGCCCCTAGTCCACTCCACTAATGCTCTACTCCACGAACTTGGTTATTTTCACTATCTGGTCCTCTTATCAACAGACCATCCCACAACAGAGTAAAAGAAGTTGACACCTTTACAATATAAGGAAAAACAAAGCGTTTTGGTTCAATCGAAGAACCTACAAAACATAGTATGAGAATCCAGGCACTCAAGATGAAAAAAGTATTTGATCTTTGAGAATACATTCCCGTTTTTATTCACATTGCAAAAAAATGAAATTGATAGTAGATGTATTGTCATCTTTAGAAATATTTATCCTCATGTAAGAGTTGTTCTGAGTCGATCTAGTTGTAGTAGATATAGAAAAATAATTCACAAATTTAGCATTAGTAGATTCCCAATAGATCTCCAATGTCAAATGGGTGAATCTTCTGTTGTGTTTCTTATTCTTCAATAAACAGATCTTTTTCGCTCTTCGTAATAGCATATATGTATGTCTAGATTATTTAAATCACCTCTCTATATACAAAATAATACATGTATATGAAGTTGAGCATTCTTATTTCAAATTTAGATCTATAAAAGTCACATTTAGAATCATGATAATAAAAAATTCGAAATAACAGAGCTGTCGTAACTCCCCTAAAAATTCGTCATGAAAAGATCGTTTTAAATTGATCCTTTGTATCATAGAAAAATGGCTTTGAATCAGTCAAAGACACGATTTAAAATAAAAATTTAATCCAGTTTGAAATCATCCAAATAATTCTCTTATAGATCGTTGCATAATAATATCATCTATAATTCTCTGACACCAAACATAAGGTTGAACTTTATAGCATTCAAATTTTGAACCTAAGGTAGATCACAAACTTAAGGTTGATGAAAAATTCTTCAAACATAAGGTGGAATAAAAACATAAGGTTGATCGTCCATACTTTTCTTTTCAACATTCAAATGTATGATAAATGGTCCATAGTTTTATAATCTTCCAAATGTATGTTACATGATCCATACTTTTTTATGAAACTTAATGTTGTTCACAAATATAAGGTTGATGAACCATACTTTTGAGAAACAAATGTAACATATATCTAAAGTACGTTTTTTCTTCCATACTTTTCCAATATCCCAAACGTAGGGTTCCTTCCTAACGCAGGGTACTTCTTCCATACATTTCCAATAATGTATGCTTGTTTAACAATACTTTTCTGATACCTCATAAAGTATAGACCACATTCCAACCTTACGCAATGCTTCTCTACATATGGTATGAATAGTGTTTCCAGAACACACATATGTAATTTATGAATATGTAGAGAATGCATAGTGTTTCTAGAACATGCTAAAGTAATTTATTTTCAATTTTCAAAAACTTAAATATCTCTTCAAGTGGTAAAAAATATAACGAATAATAAATTCCTGAAATACATTTGAAATAAAATTATTAGAATAACAAATAAGGGAATTTGTGAGAATCAAAATCATCATAATGGAATAGAGTAATGTTCTCAACAATCTCCCCCTTATTAATAATAAAAACATTCATTATTGAAAACAACGCTTGCCCAATAAATTTCACTATATATTATGACATAAAACTATGGATGTTTAATATCAATAATATAAATTAAAGAAGAATGTTACCACTTCTTCTTCAACAATATTAATCAATGTAATGTCTCAATTTTACTGCTTGGGTATTTAATATAGTATTCCTATAAAATCTGTGTATTGAAATATATAATCCATCTATATAAACTTTACTGAAAGTTAGATGTATTATCAAAGTAGTTGAGAAAGGGTGATTCTTAAATCAGTAGTGATAAGTGCACAAATTCTCTATTTCCAAGGTAATGATTCTTATAAAAAATAGTATACTATAACCCAAAAAATTATCTCACTCATTATTCATAAAAGGGAGACATTATTCCATGTTTATGAATGATTTTTTCAGATCTCACACTGAACAAATATTTCAGTAATACTTGAATCATAGGAGATAAGTGACGAATATAAAAGGTATGATTTTTATTCCCAGTTATTGAAAGATAATTATTCATCAACTAAGACTAAAAGTGAACATAAATAATTAGCGTAGTTTGATATTTAGGGTCGGTATGGCTAAACATCTTCATTGTTACTGATATCATTCATTGGGAAAATGAAACCTTTAGAGATAAATGTATTCTCGAATGATTTTAAAATTAATCCAGCTATAAAAAATAAACTATTACAAGGGTAAGACAGTGGTATATATAATTCATAAGATTCTATTAAGTAATTATGGAATTGTAAATCGATGTACAATATATGAAAAATAAGAAGATATAAGATTCATTAGGTTATCATTCCAAAGAATATCTTGACCTAACATTCATCCATCAATATAATGAATCAAGGAGTAACACTTAAATGCACATTACCTCATCTACATCATAAAACTGATGTTAATTAGGGGGATCAATGATAAATTATTACATCATATCATTGATCAACAAAATGTAGCATGGATCAATTCCTAGATTAATATTTTATACATCAGAGTTATGATGTAAGGAGTATCAATGTTGCAACATACAAAAACATCCATTATATTTTCTGATGTTATTTGAAAATAATGGCAATATCAAAAATAAAATCAAAAATATGAAGAAAAAAAATTCCAATGAGTATAAGCAGTAGTACAGGATAGAAATAAATGATCAAAATATTCCATGTGTTGGTTACACATGCGACATTTAGATTAAAGTTGAATACCACACATCTGAAGATTAGAGTCCACAGGGATTATATTATACGAAATTCTTCAGAATAGAGTGATTCGGGATGGTTGACTGGTAGGGATTAAAGGAAGATACATCCTACTGAAAAGATTTCTGGAAGTCTTCTGGAAACCACCTTTTCCTGGTTGTATAAAAATCAATGTGTATGGTGCTTCAAAATAGAATTCAGGACCTCCAGGCTATGTTATCATTTTCCAAAATCAATGTGCTGACATACTGGGCTACTGCTTTGGTTCCTACAGTCATGCTTCCTCTCTTGAAGCCAATATGTATAGAGTTTCCAATGCTGTTGATTTTATTAGACAAAGAAGATGGAACAATGTCTGGATTGAAAGTGATTCCACTTCCATTATCTAGGATATTAGGCATGGTATGATTCACCTTGTACAGACCCCCAATACTAAATGGATCACCTACCTCAGACACCTATCTAATCTCAATCATATTATCACTCACACCTATAGAGAGGAGAATAGGGTGGCAGATAGTCTTGCTAATAAATGTGTATACAGCAAAAAAACATGCATTGAGAATCTTACGATTGAGTTCACCCTTGTGCATTAGAGTGATTATAATAAATTCCCTTCCTTTAGACGCCAGTAAACTTTTTCTTATCTTTATATATTTCATTTCATTGGTCCCTTGACCAAATAATCATCTTAAAAAACAGATATATCCATTAACAATATTCAAACTTTTGAGAATACTGGATATCATATGAGTCACAACATCATAGTAATCCAGTATGTCATAAGACTTGTTTTTATAGTAAAAGAGTTCGTTTGGTTATAAAAAACATTCATCAAGATAAACAAAATGTAAATTTTATGTAATTATCCTAATGGTTTCTTAAGACACTACATAAATTCCATTGATAGGAAAGTGGGTAGTCAAGAAATGAAATATATTTATATGTAACGGTTCACATCTCTTTTTGATATATGGGTATCAATATTTAATTGGGCATTGTCAATGCCAAATATGCACATATAGTAGGCATTGGAACGAGTTCCACAACTCATGGGGGAGAATAATGTTCTAAAGATAGATATTGTGTAGGATGGATAAAACTATAGTGATGGTTTTGAATTCATCATGGACAATGATACATTATTAATTGTGAATAATATTTCCTATAATTATGAATTATATGGTAATTAGATGAGACTGGGAAGGTCAACTAAAATTGAAAAATGGACTCTATGTATCAAAAAGCAAAGGGGCCTATAAATTTTAAATACTACGGTGGGTATTCAAAAGATATTATACATCGATGGTACAAGCATAGTACCAATAAGGCATGATTGGTTATACCAAGTTGATCTGCCTAAATCCATTATAATTTTACATGTTATAGATAATATATATTATCAATTTATAGAGAATTAGCTATTATGACCACCAATCATGGAAGTTTTCTACATGTCACAACCAAAAAAAATGGATTTTTGTAACTTATATCTTATTTCTGTGAGTTTAGATTTTTATTATTGAACTATTTTCCTCCAAATATATTTTCTATGATACCACACCATGTTTACATCTTTTATTGGGAGATGTTAATTTAGATTTCATAAATATTATCCATGTCTCTAGTTTTATGATCGATGTTTTCATGGATATGATTACATGATATTTAGTGGTTATACAAAAATCTCATCTTATCATCATTTATTATCATAAATGTTTGTCAGTTATGTTTTCCATTATAGATTGTTTGAGGTCACTATTTTCTTAGGTTTCCATTTACCAAGTTTTGATGATAAATTTAATGCATGATAAGCATTTAATAGCATCCAAAATTCCTCAATTATAGTCATATGTTCACATGTATCAAAAAATATATTTCTTGGATTGATATGAGTTTTTTTAGTTAAGGGTTTCTAAAATTTTATAGAATCGTAAACCTAAATGGACTCCTATAATATGATGATATCTTAAAATAAAATTTAACATTGTTAAATATGTTATCAATAGAATTCTTCACAAAATATACAAAAGTAAAAAAACATGATTTTTTTGCATACTAAATATGTCTATTTAAACATAGGAATAAATTTCTTTTATAAATTTAGCTATACATTAATTAAGAAGAAATGAAATTATGAAGTGAAATTCTTCATTATCATTCCCTTTGCTCTAAGATTAAAATGGGGGTAGTGTAACGACTCATTTCATTACATGTTTAGAAAATAATAATGTATTAAAAACTTTTGTTCTCGAGTTTTTCTCAAGATAAAAAGGAAAATTTTTCATATGATATGATCTAAATTATTTTTTATGTCTAATATATTTGTCTCAGAATGCAGTTTTCACCCTAGTATGGAAGGTTGGTGGAAAATTAAGTTGTAAAAATTTTCATAGATTAAATATTATTTTATAGTTACTGGTTAAATATTTATTTATTCACATATGTTAAAATGTTTATTTCTTTTTCACATAGTTTTGGATTGAGATTATAACTCCATATATGAGTTTGAAATAAGGTAGTTTTCCTTGATGAGGCATAAACATTCATCAGTCTCATGTTCGAGACCCTTTTTATTTTCTATTACATTTTTTTCATTCCATTAATATTTTTGTTTCTTTTTCTCCTCCTTGTGTATTTATTTTTATACCCACCATTTTAGGGTGTTTAGATGGGAGACAATAATAGTAATAATGGTGGGAGATCATGATGGATGCCACAATAGAGCTATATCTTGCATCAGTGGATTCATCCAGTGGATCTGGAACTGATGCACCAATGTTTTCAAACATATTGGATTAATTATTTTATTATTTACTCATTATTATCGATATAATAATTCATTTATGTTTTTAATTACCATTTAAAAATTATTGGGAACCCTTGATGGATATATTGTGGCTTTTATGATGAGAAATATGGCTTTCTTCCCTATTGCAGATATTTCTATTTAGGAAAACTCATCAACACTATTTAATTTTTATATAACACATTCACGGTGTTATTTCTTTCATGAAAGATGAGAAATATGTGGTTACATGTTTTATGTTTTCTGGAAAATCCATATCAGATTACTCAGTGAGTGGACTGGGGGAACGACTAGACACCAAGTGTTTGGAGTATATGTTTTTGTAGGTTACACGGTTAAAACCTATGTGAAGTACATGAAAGAATTCTGTGTGAAATGTTGGCAAAACCCTATGTTGTTTATATGTCCATGTTTTGGGAGTACAAACTTATTTGGGGTATCTACCTTATAATGGGAAGTGAAATAAATGTAATTAGGAAAACTACACATTTAGTGGGTTATGGAACAAAACTGGAGAGGAATATTGTAGGTAAATTCCATGTACATAAGGTACGCATTGTGTATGATCCTTAGATATTATTTTATTGTTTTATACTTTGATGTTATCATTATACTTTTTAATCATCCATTCTATGGAATATTCCTTGTAGATCCTAATCATGGAATTTTTTTTTGTATTTTGTGACCATCTACATGGTGTTTTGGAATATATAATATTTAATGGTAGTATTTCATTAGGGTTTGGATTCTAAATCCTCTAGTGGGTTTGGATATATAATGTGATTCCCAATTGTTGAACATGATCTCATTATATGGCATGGATTATGAATGATATATTAGCTTAGTTAGATAATCATTCGGATTGTTCCTCAAAGGAAGTATGGGGGAGTATATCTAAGGTGGTCTTGGATGGAATCTAGACGTTGGGACTTGAAGCTTCGTATTAGAGTAGTAATGGTTTACATCTACTAGTTTTATAACTGTATCACCTTGAGTCATTCAAAAAGGTTGAGACTATGGGATGATGATCACGTCTAGGAGAAATCAAGATAATGGTGAAATTATTCTATGGGACTCTTGAGGTTTCCATGGTGGGTGAATTTTCTAACTAGTCTATAATGAATGTTTTAATCATCATTTAAACACCTTTATAAGTGTGTTTTTTATCAGGGATTCTTCATTTTCAATTACTTACGATTTGATTATATTAACATAAAATGGTTTTCTGTAGATATTAGATATGTAAGAAGAGACCATTGTAGGGTTTTCTGCTTAAAATGAGGTCATGATAACCATTGATAATGACCTCAAGTTAGTTTCATGGTTAAGATCTCGTTGGAGTATGGTGAGGTCCACTTAGAGATAATTTCTTATGTCATTCGTGGATCAAGTTTTGGATAAGATATAAGAAACCCTAATTGGGTGTCCTTATATTATTTTTCCATTTTGAACATTTTTGGACTATTTTATGGGAAAATACTAATATATTGTTTATGACCATGGGTCCCATAGTATATTATCTAGTTATATTGTAAACCTAGGTACCATGAGATCCCTTATTTCAGTTTTACCCCTAGTGAGAATCAGTGTGATATCTTTTGTAAATTTTGTATAAATGAGGTGTTCCAGGGGACCAAGGGATCACCATGGGTTATTGTCATAGAGTTGATCAGCACTGATACTGAATATATTTGGATGATGGAATCACAAGTGGATCAACCAATGATTTTATGACCTTTGCCCAAGATATTGGGGAAATTTATTCTCAATATTTAATACAAAAGGAGACATGGGATAATATTTCATTGGTCATTGTCCCTAGGTTTTATTCGGTGGTCTCTTATATTTTTTGATGACTTTGGTTAGTTTGGAAAAGGGAGCTAATAGAAGATCAACATGAGTCCACCCCACTAGTTTAGAGTTACACACTATATAGAGGTTAACTTCTTTGGAGAATGAGCACTCCCACTTACATAGATGGGACCCTTGGGAGAGTATCTCTATCAGGACCATAGATATAAGGACCTATGTGGTAGTATAAGCTATTGGGAATTAATTTGCAGCATAAATGGTCAGGTATTACATTTGGGACTTAAAAGGTTCTCAAGGGTCTAGTGAACTGTCATATCACTAGTTAATGTCATGTTATTGAATTCCTATATCCTATTAGTGTTTCTAAATTCCATTTCATGCACTTATGGTTATTCATTAGCATCCAATATTCATTTCTACCATCACGTTGGATTCCATGTAGATCTTATATAAATCTACCATTTTTTCATGTTGTCACGTGGTTGGTTGATCCACATGATACAAATATTTTTTAGTGATATAGAGTATAGTTAGATTTACCATTGGTATCCTATTAGAACCCATGATTTTCATTTCTCTTTATTTCTATTAAGTTCCATATTTAGTTATTTTAATCTACCACTTAGTATTTTTAAACAATCAATTGAATATCACATATTTAGTGATATAATAATATAAGTTTAAGGTTTGGGGTGGCCTATTAAGATCTATTTATCACCCCCATATTGAAACAATAGTCTAAATTATACCATATAAATGAATTTTTGTTGGATCACATGTTTCATAGTGGATTAGTTAGAGGCCCATTTTTTCAATATCATGAAGGATGGCTCATATGATTTCATTTTATTGAGAAGTAGATGTTTATCCTTTTTTATGGGTATTTGGTATAGCATTCAGTTTCCAATAGATCCTGATGTATTTATTTTTAGTTTTGTTTATTTTTTATATGTTGTTGGCCTATTAGGTTGTTAGTGATTTTCTAGCATTATTTGGGACTTTATGGTTGTATTCCTCAAATAATTTTTTTATATCGTGATTTTTTATAGTTTATTTATTATACATGCATTTATTTTTATTTAAATGAATTTTTTTTTCATTTTATGATTTTATTTCACTCTAACTAGATGATATAGTCACCACACAATAACTTTTTGTCCCTCAGAACTATTTAGTAGTCTCTGGAGTAACTGAAGTCATGGTTAAATCCTTGAAGATATCCATATCAGGATATATATCAAGATGACTTAGGATGGTTATTAAAAATGCTATCAAATTTATCTGGATTTATAATTTGTGGATTTGGAAGATATGTCTCATGGGAATGGTTTCAAATTTAGGATTGATGTTAGAATGTTTTATCATGAAAACCTTTTTTGTTAGGATGTCCAAGATGTAATTTACTAATATTACCATTATTGGTTTTTAGTTTTAATGGTTGATTGATTACACCTAGTTTGATCTACTCATTAGTGTGAATTTAAAGATTCATTAGTTTTTGAATCATGGCCAGTGGTAAAGATGCCAATGTTCATGCATCATTCTACGATAATTAGATTAACATGAAATATTCATGAGCATGTGATTTCATTATTCATGGACGATTCATTAAATAAAATCTACACCAAAACCTATATGGTGTTGTCCTACAAATTTTCATTGGGGAATTATATTTAAGTGGACAACATGTTTGTATTTTTACCAAATAATAGGTCTTCTGAATATAATTGAAGATCATTATTTAGTGATAGAGATATTGTAAATTCATTGAGGGATGAGTAATGACCCTTATAGGTTGATGAAGTATTAATGTTCCCTATTAGTGGATTGATTAGTGAAGTAATACCTGTGATATATTTATATCAAGCTCAAGTTGATCTGATGTCATGGTATCCAAGAAGTTCCTAGTCTGAATAAATTGGGTGGGAGTTATTTCTTTTATAATACATTCTTTTGGGTCATGAGGTGTTAACCTATGTAACTATAATCACTAGTAGATTGGAATGTAATAGACATTATTCCATTTTGTGGGTCTAGTAGTGCTATACTACCCCTAGTAGGATTTTTTATAGGTTCATATTACTATTAATGATTATACATGGTGTTTGAGAGGTAGATCAACGTCATTTCCCATAATATTTTTGTTGGATTTATAGGGAATGTTGGGTCTATTTCCTAGAATGGTTTTTTTATTTGGTGCTTTTGGTAGTGTGTAATGAGTGTGAATAGTTGGTCAAGGGTTTTTATCAATGGATTAGTCAATGGTGTTCATATGATTGATCATGAAATAGGTTAGATTAATCAATTTTGAAGAGTGTTGAGGGTTCCGTATCTTGTTGGAAATGACCTAGTTGAGAAGCATGGTTATTATTTTTGGTACATAATCCTTTGTTCCTTTGATCATGTTTTGTGTGACTTTGATAACATGTGAGAAATTATTGGAGAATCCCAATTCCATGTGGGTGAGAGTGGTGGTTGGAATTTATTTTTGGAGTAAATCCATATTAGGATATGTCATGTTTTCATTGGTTATTTGTAGTTCTAATAGATATTTTGTTTGGTTGAATGGGTTATGTGTGGGAATTTTCATAATTATTAGAGCCTTGAAAAATCCTAAGTGGTGCATCCACAGTGAAACCATTGATATTAATGCTCTATGAGTATTGTAATGATTTCTTTATGGTGGGGAGTAAACTATAGTCTGTTGTAGGATTCAATCCTTATTTTAGGTGTTTTTTCATTATGTATGAAGTCATTATGAGTGATTCATGGATGGATTGTAGTCACGGATTTGTTTTTGGAACTCTAGTGTGACCTTTTCTGGTCTTCTAAGTCATTATTTTTTATGATGTATGAAGCATGGGTCATAGAGGTCAAACATTGTTGTTGGGTGATGATATCGATGAAACAATGGTTGGGGGCATCTCATAAGGTTCAGATTAATGTATCCCATGTTTGAGGAGCTTTGGGTGCTATGAGATCGGTCCATAGATTGTTGAGATTGTATTTGATTCACTTATGCAAATGGTAAGATAATAGTAGATTCATAACCATCAATAATTCTTTGGTCCATAGGCATTATAGTTGGGGGATTATAATGACTAGTGTTTTTACAGGTTGATAAAATCATGAGAAATTTATTCTTTTTTCCCATGGATTTTTTTCATAAGAAAAATATTATTTTATCTAAAAATAATAAATTATATAATTTTTAAAAAAAATTATTTGGTCATATAATAGGTTGATTAACATAGTAGAGAAGACTAGTGAAAATCCAAGATGTTTTAATTTTCATGCAATTTTTATAATTTAATATTTATTAATTTAAATATTATTTAATATTAGTGTCTACCAATGGTGATATATTTTTAATTTATGATAATATTAAGATTCTAAATCAATGTTAGGGTCTTTAAAATGGATTTTTTCCATTACAATGTATAAAACCATGTTTAGAAGCAAATCAATTCTTGATCCCCATTTTCTTTTCTTTTTCATTCTTCTCATTTTCATCTTTTTTTCTATTTATGTTTCCCCTCCCTACTAATTTATGTGTACTAACCTCACCTTTTGGGTGTTTAATGAGATGATAAGGGATATATAATAGAAGGATATCACATCTATATGCCCTGTGGAGCTAGATCGGGCATTAATTGATGTTTCATTTGGATCTCGGACTGATGAGTTGGCTCTTTAACCACAATAGTATGATATTTTTATTATTTATCCATAAATACCTATATAACAAATATTGTTAGTTTTTAAAGAATATTTATGTTTTTTGGGTACTCCATAGGGTTTATCGATATTTTATTCAAAGAAACGGTGGTTTTAGGTATATTGACTAGGTTTATATTTGAAACAAACCCCATAGATATGGTGTATAGATTAGTGAACACACATTTCGAGTTATTCATTTCTAAAAATGTGAGAAATAAGGGTTTATATTCAATTTTTTTGACACACACAATGTGGGATGACATGGGTTGTATCTTTGGTAACGTTAGACACCCCATGTTTAGAGAACATGGTTTTGTAGTTTACATGACCAGATCTTAGTTGTAGTATAAGGATAAAGGCTATGTGTAATTTATACTAGACGCCAGGTTGAGTATGAGGTTATCTATTTTCCATGGAAACCCAATATACAATACATGAATTTTTGGGTGAGTTAACACTATGTAATTATTATAATTAAATTCCTACTAGGTTGTGATACACAACTAGGGTGTCCTTTTGAGGTAAGCATTAGGTACTAATGGTACACACATTGTACTCCCTCTTCGGATGTGTTTGCTTGGTTTTACACCCAGGAGTGAGAATTGGATATGAGATTATACCATTATAATTTTCTCTACATATATCATGATTTTGGAATCATTTTGGTATTTTGAGGGTATCTTGATGGTGAATTTTACTATATGTGTTTTTCTTATATGATTTATTTGAGGGTTGAAATATAATCCTATATAAGAAATGGGATATGTGATGTGAGTCCCAAGTGATAGTCATGATCTCATTACATGGAATGACTTGTGGAATATATGTTGGTTTTGTTTGAGGTTACTTTAGATGAATCCTAAAAATTGGTATTGATTTGTATCTAAGAGGAGATCATTGATCGTCCATGGTTATAGAGACAATTTTCTTGAGGATAAAACTTTTGTTATTTAGATCGGTTTGTTGCATAATAAGATTCATTTTATTCTTTGGGATAGGTTAATATTATATTATTGTAGTTACGATTAATTTTCATTGAGATGATATAAAGATAAGCCTAGGGGACTTATGAGGATTCCCCATTGGGATAGTTATATTATCGGTGTTTAGTAGGAAATGTTGTCTGCTTTTTAATTCCATTATGGGTGCATTTTTTTATCAAGGATCATTTATGGGATATTAGTTACCATTTTATGATATAACCATGGAATATTTTTCTTAATATTTTTTAAGGATGTTGGGAACCTATAGGGTTTCCTTCTTATTATTGAAGGAAGATACCCATTGATAATAATCTTGTTGGTAGAATCTTGATCAAGGATTGGTTAGCATGCATTGAGAGTTTATTGGAGATAATTTATCAATTCTGAATGGATCTAGTTATATAAAAGATATAAAAAATCCCTAGTAGTCTATCCTATATTTATATCTATCTTACAAATATTTGATGTTTTTTGACATACATGGATCGAGATCATGGATTTAGATGGGAATAACTTGGTGGGGTGTCCCATTGAATTTTTATCTTAGGGATCATGGGATCCCTATGTTTGGATTTCACCAATGTGATTTTTTGAAAGATATGTTTTAGGTTGTTATGATGATGAGGTAATTTGAGGGACTGATGGATCAATTAGATTTGTTTTTTGAGGGTGGTCATCAGTGATAGTTTGGTTATATTAATTATGGGTTGGGGAGTGGATTTAGCTACACTTTTATGTCCATTGGATGATATGTGAGGTTACTGTCAAGTTTGGATTGGATTTCAGAGGAGCCATTTTGGATTCAATTATATTGTTTTTCATCTTGGAGTTTGATTTAGTTATATCCCTTGTTATCATATGATTATGGTTTGATGATCATGGGGAGATAATAGATGACATATATGAGTTCACCATTCAATAAGAGGCTTCTTTATTGTCTATATGTTAGCTGATGTGGACACATAGGGGTCCTATATACTTAAATGGGACCCTGGAGAAAATATTTCTATTTGTACAACGTTTGGATGGAGACCTATGGTAGTTCACACTATCAGTCCATCTAATGTACCTCAATTTTGTTTTACAAATATATCTATATGATAGGTTTTCTAGTGTCCATTTTAGAGGCCTTGTTTTAGTTTATATTAGACAATTTTTACCTTAGATAATAATAGGGTTTCAATTTTCATTGAAGATTCTTATGAAATTTTTATACGGATTAAATTTCATTTGTTCCTTCACATTGTCTGTCTTGGATCTCTTTTTTAGATATGACAGATGAGCTTAATGTCATGTGGTTGGGTGACCCACATGATAAAAACCCATTATCATGGGCCATATATGGGGTTAATTTATCTCGTGAGTCAAAATAAAACCCATGATTAGATGTTTTATTTGTTTTTTGGTCTCACATTTTATTCATTTTATGTAATTCATTATTAGTTTTTAACTATGGTGGTCATAACATGTTTGTGTGAATGAGTTATAAAAAAATATTATAGATTCACCATTTGGTTGTCTTAATAATATTTGTTTTTCACCCCATATATACACACCTTTTTTCTATGTCAATACTACATATATCCATTTAGGATAGAGCACTAGGGGATATTAGATTGGGTAGAGGATAATTGTATCTTGATAGAGTGATACTGATCATGTGGATTACATTGATCAATTTAGTTTTGTTCTTACACTATAGACACCAGGTATATATAGTAATGTATATTTTTTTGTAGAGAATAATATATTTACTTTTAGTTTTTATTAGATATACTTTGTTATCCCAATGGGAATCTGATTTTTTATCTAAGAATGTTTGGGTTTTAATTTATTTAAGTTATGTAATTTAATTTTTATTGATATGAATGAGTTTGTTTAATTTTATATTGTAATTTCACTCTGACCATAGCGTATAGTCTCCTGACGGTATGTTTTTTACCCTCGTCACTAGTCGTTATCCTCTAGCATACATATTTGAAAACTTCATGACTTATCGTGATCGATATTGCGTAAATTATTTGGTCAGCCTAGGAATGTTCACTACACATTGATTCTCTAGGTTTTCCACTGTCACAAATCCAATATAAACATGAGTAGTAAAATTTAACTTAAAAAATCATTCTAGATAAGTTTATTTTTAGGCTGATTGAAAAAACATCATAGATACATGAACAACCACCTAGAACTTAAAATACTGCCTCTCGGATGCTTAGGAATTATATGGAGACCGTAAGGGTTTTTGTACATTGATATTACAGATATATAAAAATTTAATATAATATTTTTTCATATATACATGTATTCAATTTTTTCACATTTCTAATAGTAATTTTTTCTAAAGTAATATTAGGCATAAAAATAATTCATTACTGAAATTAGGGTTTTATTTTGAATAACAACATTGATTAGGATTGAATAATAAAAATATATATAGATTTTATAAATAAAAAGTTAACACCATATTAAATATTAATTTATATGAAAAATGTATTTAATATACCCAATGTTTTCTTCCAATAAAATATTTTTGTCACTATCCTTTAGTCTATTTCCATAATTTCTGTGTATAATTCAACAAAAATCAAACCCCAAACATGAATATTATCAACTACTAATATTTTTTTATTCATTATATTCATTCAATTTTTTTCAATACAGACAATATAAATATATTAGTATTATTTATATAAATTTATTGTAATATATTAATTCTATTATCATATTCTATACATTAATCCCATCCATTAAGGGAAAAAATCCTTATTCTTCCATACATGGGGACAACCGCTTCCATGAGAAATAATAATCAGGTTTCATCTCCACCCCACATTGATTGTTACTATAATAGATTTAATGATGAAATAGGATGTTTAAAATATCATCAAAGTTCTTATATCTAATTTTTTACAACCTTTTATTAATATTAATAATATATGATCATCGCCAATTCAGTCGTCTAAAATAAGCATAATAAGTTGAAAATAACTTTTTCAAAAATATATTATATTTTTTTATCCATTACATATTATTATAATTATTTTATATTAAATTTATATCACACTAATAAAAACTAAATATGATATTTATTATTTTTGTATAATAATATTATAATAAAATAATGTTATAATCATTCATTAAATTCGGTTATGTTCATGGTTGAGTCTGATTAAACACATAATTGAAAAATACTATGAATTTATATCAAGAATTAATATGTGTAAAAATTTCTTATATAATGTAATATAAATGTGTAGATACTTATTTTTTTAATTATTTATGTTTTATATCAATATTTAATTCCTAAATTAATCAAAACCCCTTCAATCATCAAGAATTGCTAACAAATGATCATTTTATATTTCATCTACAGAGATAGACTAAAAAATCATTAATAGAATTTAAAATATCATAAATTATTATAACATTTCCCCAATAATTAAAATAATTAAAAATTAATTGTTAATATTGGATGAATAAGGATTATATACACCACTATATTCTTATGAAAATGGGAACTTTACTAAAGGGACAAGCCTCCTTTACTGAATGAAAAAAAGGAATGCAGTCAAAAGTAATGTTTTTTAAAACAATCCCTATGAAAAAATGTATTAATGACATAATGTAAATCATTGATAATGGTGATGTCATTATAAGTTATCCCTTTATTTTTAATCCCATCAGGAAATAAAATTTTCGCAGGGTATGAATGAGTGATGATTTAATTCTTGGATGGGAGATTGTTCATGAATTTTTTCTTCCTAGAAGTTAATGTAATGACCCAACCCTAGTAGCCAAGATATGGTGCCTCAATTTTTTAATTTTTAAAATATACCAGGTCCAAATCCCAATGGAGTAATCATTTTATCCATTTTGGAAGCCAATTTACATATATGTACTTCACATTATAATTTAAAACCCAAAAGACAACATATAAAATCCTTTGAGAACACCATTATTCTCATATATTAACCCTAGATACTATTCATAATTAACTTCTTGTAATCCTATGTAAAATAAAATATAATAAAGGGGTGATCTTAGATTTTTAGTAATGGTACGTGTAAAACCGAATCAATTATCAATAAATAAGATTAATCATGAAGGCAATGTTTATAAATGAAATACCTGTAATAAAAATATAATCATCTGAATAATATAATACAAATAATATTAAATTGAATAATTACATAAAAATAATGACATGGATATTATACTAATCAAATAATCATATGATATATAAATAACTGATCTGGTAATGAGGGAATTCATAATTCCAGAAATCATGAACACACCATCAAGACTTCGGTCAAGACACCATACATAAATGGGTAATTCCTCAAACAATACCCAAACTATAATGTCTTATGAGACCTACTAATGCATAGAGGATCTATATATGTCCCCTCCCATCACATAATAAGTCCAATTCATTTTTTATATGAAAACATAAACAACATAGATATTCATATTGAAAAACAAGAATACAAAATGTGAATACTTTAACTATAAACCATGAATGGTATCCAAATAGAATATTCACAATCAAATTGATCATAATAATTTCCATAAAATATGGTATATGGTATCATAATATATCATATTCAATAAATCATAAAATCTGACAAATGATTTTTAGATATATGAAAAGCACTAATAAATCATAAAACTTTCTTGAGATATCTACCCCTTTTTACTTTGAGAAAAAATTATTTAAGAAGTCACACAATTATAAAATGTAATTTATCATTGAAAATAAAATTTTATGCCTGAAAAGTAAAATTAAAAATATTATAGTGTGATGAAGGAGAAATGATATGCTCATGTCATATAATTTAAAAAACTTTCCATCCATATTTTTGTAAAAAAAAGTATTTTGGTATCTCATTTTCAAAATAATAAAAACATTCCTTTAAAAAAATTATAAAAAGTTAAACATGGGTAAAAATATTATAAAAATTCATAGGAATGAAGAAATAATATTTTAGATTTATTTTTAATGAAACATGGACATGGATTATAAATATTTCCCAGTAGAAACTAATGTATAATCAATCTTGGATAATAATGAGATAAGGAAATAACCCTCAGCGTGAACTATAATTTAGTTGAATTTGATTTAAAATCTGGTATAACGGTTTAAAATATGTTATTAATTTTTTCTATAACCATATCCCTATTTATGATACCATATATAATCTTATTAAATATTTTTTTTAATAACATTCAATTATAATCCTTGATTTAGGAGTTAACTAGTTATTTCTCTATTCATGTTTTGTCATGTAATTAATATTTCATATGAATGTGATGTATTTATTTCATCTCCAGAATGATGTTAAGTTCATAGATTATATATTTAATCTTTATATAAATATTTATAATTATTCCTGAATGGTTAACATGGAAAATGAATCGCATCACATCGTTGAGATGGTAGGTCATACGTACGCACAAGCGACAATATCTTTACCTTAATGATGAAAGGGTAAGAAATTGGATTTTATATTAATTATAAATAATCAATATCAAATTAAATTTATTATTAATATCTATTATGTAAATAATTATATCCATCCAAATAATGTGGTGATGAAAAACATATTACACCGCCATATGGAGATGATAAACCATATGTACATGCGCATGATGTTTTCATTTTTCATAGGATGGATTTATCATGGAATACAGTTGTCCCCTAATAATAATAAAATATCAGCATATATATTATATTATATTTATTAATTTATCATGGAAACTACTCTTTAATAATATTTAGAAGAATAAATGAAGTTGGATGACATGATATTAATTCTTACCTATATTTTGGGGGACTACCATTAGATATCATCTCAAGGGATCTAATGATGTTCTTTTTGGAAAACCATGAACTACATAAAATGGGTAAGAATGTTAGGATAATAAATAATTAGGTTTTTGTCGAGATAGAAAGCTCAAAGTGGTGTGAGGAAGTGAGGGTGGAGGTGCCCTTTTATAATTGAGGTGAGGGGTACCTTAGAAAACAATCAAAATATTTAATTCCTATAAATTAATTTTCAATTATATGTGGATGAAAACTTAGTTATTTGAAATATTATATTGGGAGGGGTTGAAATAATATTAAGAATTAATTTTTGGACAATTTTATCTCATTTTATCACCCATTTATTTTTTTCATTAACCCTTATTTAATCTCAAACTCTTACTATGACAATATGTGTTTTTACTACTTAAGGGTTAATATAGTAAATATAAAATGTCATATGAACAATAATTTGATCATTTATAACATATTTAACTTCATACCAATAAGTTGGATGAATTTTAGATTTTTATAAATGTTATATCATTTAATAAAATATTATTTATCTTAATATAACATGAATGACAATTTTGATATTATTCATTATTTTACATTTAATAGAATCCATAAATAATATATCTTCGAAAAGAGACATCTAATATATCATTAAAATGTCTTAATAATCAATAATATTAATTAAATAAATTAATTATGCTAATTTATATTTATTTTAATATTTTTAATACGTTTATTTGATATTTCTTGTAATTAAACATTTATTAAATCATCATTATATAATACTCTAAGACAATTTTTAATTTTAAAAAATAAAAAATAAAACAAAATATGATTATGAAGATAATATTTTGATATTCGAGTTGAATATTTATAGTATAATTTATCTTCTTTATATACATATATTAAAAATGATATATTTTTTTAGAAATATGAGTTTAATATCTTTAATTTTCATTAAATATAATATTATAAATGTCATAATCTCATCCAATTGGCTTAAAAGGTTATAATATCCACTAAAAGATGATTTTGATCAACAACCACCCATCTAATGACATTTGATAATGTTTTAGGGTAATTATCTAATATTTATAATATTATTTTTATCATTAAATACTCAATTTACCTTTAAATATGTTAATAAAAATATTACTAAAGTTATTATTCCTCATAACAAAAAAATAAAAGAAACCAATTTCCATAATTTGGACCCATCGATTCCAAATATGGAATCAATTGTTTCAAAATACCTTCTGAATTGATTATAATTAAGAAAAGGATTAAAGGAAAAAATTGAACTAATTATACTTGAAAACAAATTAAAAATATATTTTTTCTCTATAAATTATTTAGATGAATAATATGTTTTTAATTGAAATGTGATATTTTATCAGTATTAATCAAATCATGAACTTATCAGAAATATAAAAAAAAATTATCAATATAAATTTTTATATTCTGCTTTCAAAGATGAATTTTATTTTCCAAATAGAATTTTTAAAAGGAAGAATAATGTAATATACTTGGGAATTACATTATGCCCTCATTCAAAAAAAAATATCCTCTAAATTTCAAAAATATCACCACATAAAAATATGTGGGTAGTAATTCATCATAATTTTCTAAGGTTCCTATGTGTCCTATTATATTTTATAGATTCTCCAGAGTACCTTTACCAGCCTAGTTTCCTGATTCTTCAACACTTGTTATCTTGTATCAAAACTCTTGATAGACTCTTCAAAATGGGATAAATCTTGTTCTAATTATATTTCTTCACAAGTGAGAACATGTTTTGGGTATGGCATAAAATTTCTTAGAAAATATATATGGAACATGTAGTGTACTTTTGAAAATGTTGGTGGAATTTCCAACATGTAATCCAATATTCCACTTCATTCTTGATTTTTAAATTTTTTGATGTACCGGGGGAATAATTTTCCTTTTATACAAAATCTTATAACACACTTCCATGGATATTCCTTCAAGAAAACATGATCTCCCACTTGAAATTCCAAATCCTTCCTTCGGTAATCGACATATCGCTTTTTCCTAGTTTGATTTTCTTTGATATGTGCAGAATAGTCCTTTCATTTTCCATTGTTCCCTATACATGTTTTGGGACCAAATTTTTTTTTCAATGAATTCAACCCAATAAGTTGGTGAAAACATCTCTTTCCATATAATGCTTTATAATGTGCCATTTTTATTCTTGAATGGAAGCTATTTTTATATGATAATTCAACCAAAAGTAAATACTGATCTTATATAACTTGAATTTGATGTTAATAGGACCTGAACATTTCTTATAAAATTTGGATTTTCCTTTGTGATTTCCCATCCAATTGAAGATGGTAGGAAGTGGTCAAATAAAGCTTAGTTTCAAGGGCCTTGAGAAGAATATCTAGAATATTCATGTAAATCGTGGATCATGATTAGACACAATTGAAATAGGTGCACCATAATGTCATACATATTCATTAATATAGATTCGTTCTAGGAATTCAAGAATTAAATCTTCCCTTATTACAAAACAATTTGTTACATGGTGTGGTGATAAACAATAACCCATGTCACATCATTCCTTATTAAAATCACTGGTAGTCCTGAGACAAAATCTATCATAATGTCTACAAGAACCCAGATCTTTATTTCAAGTATGGATCATGATTTTGGGTTTATTATGAGAAAAAATTAAGAAAATAGGATTCTCTAAGTACACTCCATGTACTAATGAGTAGAAACTGTGTTCCTTGTTTCCGCATTCAGCCGCGTACTGGTGGTGTAACAGCTGAGTACATGTCCGTGTGGAAACCTGGTAGACTACATACATTAGGGTCCAATTGAGTCTAATACACAGTGTGTAGTTTTAAGAAACATGATGTGTATTTTTGTTTTTAATTTATATATCAAAGAGAGGCCACGTCTTATGTTAATAACTAACTTCATTTTACCATGTTTCGAACAGAAGTGCTCCAGTACATCAAACAAATATCAAACCCCCCAATTCTCTGTCTGACCTCTGATTGAGAAGCTATAATGTGAGTTAGAATACCAACGTTGAGTTCTCAATTATTGTAGAGCATTTATTTCTAACTCATCCTCTTCACGAGTTTTTCAATGTTGGTAATTTTTCACCTTTTTGTAGATCTACACCGATCTAGGTCGATTCAAGGATCGACATTCAAGTATATCGATTGAAAGACATTGTGGTAGGTGGTTTGTTTATTTTGTTGGGTTTTCATGGATTATATATGATTAAATCACTGCATACCAACATTTGGGGTATTTTTTTATTTTTAATTTAACCCCACTTCTTACCTTCTAGGGTTATTTATTTGATAAAGGGTTGTTTATTATGCATAAGGTTATATGCCATGTTTATGGGACACTTGTGGATGTGTTTCCCTTATTTTAATATTTTATATTAGTTTGGTCAAGTATGTCTATTATCCATTACTTGATTTCCATTACTTAAATTATTAGGGTGGAGATGCTTATTATATGAGAGGCATGTGTTATGCATTGTGAAAGTTTGACCAAGGGGAATTTGACTGTGAGATATTTCTGGGGTAGGGTAATCTAGATATCTTTTACCATTATGTTGTGCAGTGGGTATTGGCTGTGAGAGATTCCAAGTGGTCATTGACCCCAGGGTTTAGACTGAAGGATCTTCCCAACTGGTCATTTATCATTTATTTATGTTATGTTGGCCAAGAGGTATGGACCATAAGAGCTGCCTAGGTGGTCGGTTGTAAATGATGAGTACTATCATAGACCAAAGGGATTAGACCATGAGATCA
Source organism: Viscum album (assembly GCA_963277665.1). NCBI lineage: Eukaryota > Viridiplantae > Streptophyta > Magnoliopsida > Santalales > Viscaceae > Viscum > Viscum album. The sequence goes on along the minus strand of OY728119.1, from coordinate 1,723,597,375 downwards.
TCCTAGAGAGTTAGTATTTAATGATTTTCTGTTATGTAAAACATGAGGGATTAGACTGTGTGAACTTTCCCAAGAGTTTTTATTGAATAATTTCATAATTATGACGAGTCTTCCAACCCAAAGAACTGTCTTGGACTCAGTCTTACTTCATTGTCTATTTGGTATTTTGAGACATTTTATTTGTTACATTACACAGGGGATACAAAGATTAGGATAGATCCTAAGGTTTACATGATTCAAAATATTGAATAATAAATGTACTTGAATGTAATTGAAAACTGTATGATTGGTTACAATTGATGACTTCCTAGTTAATTATTTAAATTCTTTATATTTCCTAATATATATATTCACTTACAATTAGGCACAATTCTTTTGGTGGTTTCCTACTAGGGTTAATCTCACACCCTACCTGGGTAATGGTTTTGGGCTCATACAGATTATATGGTGGTAGGTATATATAAGGTAAAACTCCCTTCCTCATCAAGTACTTGATTGTTTTTGGAGCTGGAGAGCATGAGACCATACTATATCTTATGATGCTGTAGGAGTTACTTGTTTCTTTTTTACATTGTTTTCTGTATCACTTTCCATCATTTTGACTTGTTTGGCTATTTTCTAAGATAATATGTCAAGAATCATTTATATTAGGTGGATTCTGTTGGATTTAATTTCAGTATTATACTATTTTTTTGGTTTCTGGTATCACTGCTTTTGCTATTATTACTATTTGATTTATAATGTTTTTACTCTTCCAATAAGGGTATATATTCCATAATATCACGCCCTAGGCCCTCACTGCTAGTTGGAAGCCTCTGGAATTTTGTGAAATGTTTTAGAGGCCATGTGGCCAACTGGATACGGGGAACCTTTGGGTGGCCCCCTGTTCTAAGATGTTAAAAACAGGTATTAGACGGACATTCTTTCCCCCATTCCTTAATATTGATATTTAATAGAGTATTATAGGAAGAATAGGAAGTTCTTAATCATATGTTCTTGAGAGTAGCTAACAAATGTACATGTAAAAACCAAGTTAAATCAAATATTTCAATTTTCCTTGTTTTTCAATTTTTACACTTGATTTGATTTCACTATTGGGTGATTAACTTGTTTTATTCTATTATGATAGATATCATTGTGGTTCTATTTCTATTTCCACCCAATGAGATGAGGGTAATCCATCTAATGATTCAAATAGGAACTCTCTAGAGATCACATTTCCTTCATTATTCCCATGCAATTTGGGGTGCATTACTGATTACATGTTGTTGCGATAGATGTTGTGATAGATATGCATGTTGTTGTGATCGATGTCATGATATAAATACCTACTATTTTGATAGGGTATTGGTATATGTAATTTTTCATTGGATGGATTCCATGCTTTGGACACTGAGGTTTTATGGTCCCTCTTGGTTTGGAATTTGGTGGATCATGTTGAAATTTAATTAAATTCTGTTAATATCACATGAATAAGGATTCAAAAATTCGATTAGATGGGATTATGAGCTCCCATTGATCAAAACATGGATTGCTTTGAATAAATGTTATGATTTTTGGGGTTCTAGATAGGTTTGAGAATATTACTATCCAGAAAACCCAAAAAACACAACATGTGATGTTCTGAACACACACCATGTTTTCTTCTGTTCTGGAAGAAATGAATTTTCATAAGTACATAATGTGTACTATATGTACACATCGTTTATTTGTTAACCATGTGACTGACTATATGAGCAGAGATAGGGTTTACATAAATGTTTGGTAGGACACGTTGTGGACTAGGAGTACACATCGTCCTATAAAACATCATGTATCCAGCCATGTTTCTAACGACATGGGTGGATGAAACATGGGTTGTACAAGCCATGTATAGAATCTAAATTCCATATAGTAATCGACTGTGTATCTAGCCGTGGGACTAAGGACAAGGATGTATGGAACATATGTGGTATAGGCCGTGTTTGGGGTGAACATACTGTGTAGTTTTACACCCATAAAATCATGTATTTTGAGCCTTTTAGAAGTACTTAGGAAAGAGGGAACATTCCAGCACATTTCATGTCTCATGATTAACACAACATGTGTTTGGGTTGTTACACGACCATGTTGGAAGAGGTTCATGCCCATGTTAAGGATTAATGGAACACGACGAGCAGTGGTTCTACACGCCATGTAACCCTCTTTTATAGAACTCTAAATCATTCCTTATCATATTCCTTTCTATAAAATCTAAGATATTATCCCTGATAATCATTAACTAAGTTGTCCACTTCACCTTAAAGTGTCAAGCCACAAATATGTCCTCCGGTTTTATGCTTGGTACATGGCGATAATTCGAAACTAGAAATGATAGATTAGTTCCTACCAACATATCCTTCAGTCATTTCCATCTTGGATAAAACTGTTATACTGGATGTAAGTGATGATGCATAGTTCCGTAAAGGCTTTATGAAGATGATGCTGAATTTTCAAGGAGCACCATGTCCAACCCTGAATATGGAAGAGTTGACATGGGTGTTATAGTAGTATCATCGTCAAACATTTTTTGCATATGGAGGACCATAGGGTGCATATTCATGGTTAGAGTCCACTCTTTCTGTCTTTGAGCCTCTGGAGATACCTCATGAGAGGATGGTGTTGCTCACAAATTACATGCTATGTGATTACACCAATAGATGGTGGGATGTTAACTCATAGGTGGGACGTCCTTGGCATATGTCTTGGTAATAGTTTCAAAGAACCATATATAATTACTTCTACCCTGATACATTGAGGGCCAATCGAGTTCAGAAGATTATGCATTTAAGGAAGGGTTATCTTTTAGTGATGGATTACTCTTCTCACTTTATAGAGCTTTATCTCTTCACACGTGTTTCGGTAGGTGACAAGTTATCACTGTCTATGCAGTTTCAAGATGGTCCCAAGTATGACATCTGACCACTGGGAGATGTTTTCAGGATGACCTCGATGACTACTATAGTAAATTAGGAACATATTTATGAGTACAATATGAGGGAGTTAGGAGCTGTGAGATAGGGTAGCTCAGCATCCGGGGTTCGTACCATTTCGACCGATAGTAGGAAGCATCACAAGGAACTTTTGTGTGATGTTTCTTCATGTAGCCGAGTGATGTGCAAGTACTGTGGAAGGAGTGTTCATATGTGACCGCAGTGCTCGAGAGACTAATTTGAGTGCCATTACTGCAGAAATATGGGCTATATTCATCATTTTTTCAGGATGTTCTCACCTTAAAGGAGTGATAAGGGATCTTTTATGACTCCTCATTTAGGAGAAGGACCACGAGTTACTCATTAGTCAGGGAACTGGTGTTCGTTGGCTATTCAAGCTGAGGTGGTGGTCTTGGATGCGTTTCCAAACAATAAGATTTTAGTGACAACATGTTGGATCTTCTCAGGTTATCCAGACAAGGTCATAGGGTTATAGTAGAGGTCATACTTTTCTGATGGATAAGACCAAACAGTAGCAGGATCCTGGACCCTCTATGGTTAGAGGTACGATTCTTGTTTCCTCCTTTTTAACTTCCACACTTTATGATACATGGGCTTCCTATAATTTAATATTTATTGTCATTATGGAGAACCTTGGGCTCTGTATCTTTACTATTGATGATGTTTTGACACTAGAAACTCTTTTTGGTATTAGGAAGCCTAGTGTAGGTCAGTGAAAGTAGTTCCCTCTAGAGGTTGGTGGGTGTCACTTCTTGTATAACCTCTATGTATTAGAGATGATAGGATTTGATTTCATTCTCGAATTGGACTGGTTGGTCCCCTTTCAGGCATGTTTCATCTTTGATCGTCTTACGGTGAGTTTCACGTCACTATAGGGAATATTTTTTCTACCTATGAGAGAATTGTTTTCCAGGCGAGTACAGTAAGACCCGAGCATCATTGGTTGGGAGGAATTACAACCTTGATTTCTAGTCTATTTCTGGATGACCAAAGGACTTCATAGATAGAATTTCCTCCAATGGTGAATATTTTCATAGATGTCTTTCCAAATGACTTTTCAGGTCTACCTATGGTTTTGTAGGTAGATTTCTCTTTTGATATTATGCCAGGAGTGACACCTATGTCCATTCCTCTATAGAGGATGGCTACACTAGAGTTATAGGATATCATGAAGCAGTTAGAGGAATTATTGTAAAAAGGGTTAATCTTTCCCAGTACTTCTCCTTAGGGTTCTCCTTTCCTTTTTGAAAAGAAGTTAGATGGTACCCTCACATTTTGTGTGGATTATTGAAAGCAGAACTTGTTGATGGTCAAGAACTGATACCCCTTGATGAGGATTCCTGATCTCTTTGAATATCTTATAGGATCATGAGTGTTATTGAATATTGATTTGAGATTTATTTATCATCAATTGTGCATTGGAGCATCAGATGTACCTCTTACAGCCTTTTGGATTAGGTTTGGTCTTCATGTATTTAGTTATTTAGTTTTGTCTCATGAACGCACTTGCAGTTTTCATGGCACTGATGAACCGAGTGTTCCGTCCTTAGATTTATTTTTTGTAGTCTTTGTGTACAATATCTTCGCGTACTCTCACACTCGACATGACCACACCATCCATCTTGATATCATATTGAGTACACTGATGGGGAATCAGATATATGCTAAGATCTCAAAATTACACTTTTGGATAGACCTAATTCACTTCCTAGGTCATGTCATCTTGGAGACATGAGTATCAGTGGAACTAGAGGATGTGACACTAGTAGTTTTCTGGGAGAATCCAAATAACGTTATTTATGTAAGGAGTTTTTTTGGGGATGTATGGTTACTACAGATGCATTATTTAGAACTTTTCACACTAATCAGTTCCACTGATAGGCCCGACTAAGAAGGGTGTGAAGTACTTATGGACATATTCCTGTGTTTCGGCATTTCAGAAGCTCAATGGGAGATTGCCTTCATCACTGATACTGATTTTTCTAGATTCAGGAAAGAGTTAAACTATTTACTACAATGCATTATGTATCAGGGTGGGAGTAGTTCTTATAAAGGGGGAAGGAGTCGTTGCATATGGATATTAGTTGTTAGGGCCACCTGAGAGGAATTATATGATGCACAATCTCAAGTTAACTGCAGTTGTTTATGCTTTAAGTTGTTAGGTAGATTATATTTTGGGAGGGAATTGTTTGGTATACATTGATCACCAACGCCTCAAGAATATCTTTACACAGTATGATTTGAATATGATACTTCTAAGGTGGGTTGAGTACCTTCAGTTTTCTGACTTTGGGATTACCTACACACCTGGGAAAAGCAACACAATAGCTAAGGTGATGAGCAGGAGGTCTCATATACAAGTATTTTATGAGGCCCGTAGTGAGTAGAAATTTATGGATTTATTCTATAAGATGCATTTGGAGGTTCACAAAATATATAAGAAAACATTTATTCCTTCTATATTTTCTACCTCTACTCTATTGGATTGAGTGCGAATGAGGCAGCTATCCAATTCTGAATACCTATTCCTATAAGAGAGTGTGTCATGTGAGGACCCTACTCTTGGGTGGACCATAGGTGAGGATGAGGTTTTGCATTTTCATGGGTGGGTATGTGTTTCATCAGATATATGTGAGGAGATGTTGTGTGATTTTGAATCCTCTGTATGGGCAGTTCATCCGGCTTTCACCAAAATGTATCGATATCTACATCATTAGTATTGGTGGTCAGACATGAATAAGGATGTTGTTGTTTTTTATATGTTCCACCGATCAGCAGGTGAAGGTGGAAAATTATTGACCAGTAGGGCTATTAAAATAGTTTTTTATTCTTGAGTAGAATTTGAATGAAGTCCTTATGTATTTCATGATGGGTTTACCAAGGTCACCTAGAGGAAATGATGATATATGGGTTGTTGTTGATAGACTCATGAAGGTTTCATATTTCCTATCGATTAAATAAACCTTCAGTGTTAAAGATCTTTGATTGTTTTTCATCCAGAAGATAGTATGTTTGAATGGGGTTTCACACTCTATTATTTCAGATTCATATTCCTGGTTTAATTATCATGTCTACAGGATACTATAGATGGCTTTGGGGATATAGGTAATTCTGAGTGTAACATACCATCCCCAGATAGATGTCCAATCCGAGCACACAATTCAGGTTTTGGAGGGCATGATTTGAGCATGCATCCTAGATTTATAGGGCGCTTTAGAGAGACACATTCCCCAAGTGTAGTTTTTATACAATAATAGTTTTCAACAAATGATTCAGATGTCACCTAATGAGGATTTGTATGGTAGGAAATTTTGATCACCCCTATATTTGATGGAGGTAGAAGAGGCAGCTATACTGAGACCTCGTCTTGTCTAGGAGACCACTGAATAGGTGGAATTGATTAAAAAAAGGGTGGATATTGCATAGTCATGGCATAAATCTTTAGTTGATCGACAGAGATGACCTCTAGAGTTCGATGTCAGAGATCATGTTTTGCTACTTGTCACACTGAGGTTGGGACATAGGAGGATTTGGATGCAGAGGAAGCTTTCATCAGGATACGTCAGTCTGTTTGATGTTTTGTAGATAGTCGGTCCGGTTGCCTATCAGTTATAGTTACCTCATAGGTACTAGGCTATGTATGATTTCTTTCATGTTTCTCATCTTCAATGTTACTTTTCATACTCATCTCATATTTTTCAACCTAAGTAGGTTGAGTTGGAGGTGTATTCCTCCTTCCATGAGAATCCTATTCAGATTTTGGATTGTAGCCTAGAGGATCTATATAGCCAGTTTGTTGCTTCGATATGGTTTTTATGGATTTATGGGAAAGTATTGGACAAGACATTGGGGAGGGAGGCTAACATATGATCACAATGGCCATAATTGTTTGATTTTTTTTCTTCTCCAACCTTTTAAGGGAAATTTGAATATAAATATCTTTATGTGGGGAGTTTTTATGAACCTAAATCATTATTTCATGTATGGATCTTCATTTCGGGATGATTTTGATGAAAAAAGAAGAAAAAAGGGTTTTCTATGTGTAGGTTGTGTACTTTTGAGCATAGACTATGTACCTGGTTTCCGCGTTTAGTTGCATACTGGTCGTGTAATGGCCAAGTACATGACCGTGTGGTGACCTGGAAGACCGCTTAAGTCGGGGGATGGTTGAGGATAATACACAACTTGATGTTTTAATGAAAACACCATATATTTTTCTATTTAATTGATTTATTGGAGCAAGTTCATGTATTATGTCTAGAAATGACTTCTTCTTCTTCTTCTGTTTCGTACATGTGTGTTTGGGAATGAAACACAATGATAGAACCCTGGATTCTTCATCTGACCTTTGATTGAGATGTCATTGGGTGAGTTGGAATAAAACCGGTGATTTATCAATTCCTCTAGAGCCTTTTTTAATTATTCCTCCTCTCTCATGAGTTATTCAAGGTGGATAGTTGATCACCTTTTTGTAGATCTACGTCAATATAGGCTGATTCATGGGCCGAAGTTTATGTATATCAATATTGAGACATCTAGGTAGGTAGTTTATGTCGTTTGTTGTGTTTTGATGGATTATATATGCTTAAAGTTAAACATACCCACGGTTGGGGTATTGTTTGATTGGAAATTTAACCTTTTTTATCACCTACTATAGTTTTTTTTAATTGATGAAGGGTAGTTTCTTATAAGTATGGTTATATACCTTGTTTATGTGTCACCTCTGGGTGTGTTTCTCTTTATTTGACTAATTCTAGCCATCTGGTCTAGGATTATTGTTAGGCTGGACTTTTTTTCCATGCCTTGATTTTTTAGGATGGAGTTTCATATTTTCTGAGATTCATGTGTTATACATTGTGAATGTTTGAACAAGGGGAATTTATCTGTATGAGCTTCCCGTGGTAAGGTCATTTAGGTCTGCATTACTATTATGTTGAAAAAGGGGTATTGACTGTGATAGCTTCCAGGTGGTTATCAACATGGGAGGTTTAGATTGCGGGATCTACCTAGGTGGTCATTTATAATATATTGATTCTATGTTTTCCAAGGTTTTTTCACTATGAGATCTTCCTAGGTGGTTATTTGTAAATGATGAGTGATATGTTAGACCAAATAGGTTAGATTGTGATAGCTTCTTAGAGGGTCATTATCAAATGAATCTGGGTCATGTAAGACCAAGGGGTTAGACTATGAGAACTTTTTCATGGGTAATTGTTGAATAATTGGATAATTGTGATGAGTTTTCCATGCCAAACACAAGATCAGACTCAGTTCTTACTTGATTGTTTAGAAAGTCTTCTGAGAATTTTGTTTTGTTACATGGAATAGGGGATATAAAGCTTAGGCTAGATCCTAATGTTTACATGAATTACTGGATTGAATAATAAATGTAAATGAATGTAGTTGAAAACTGAAGGATTTTTTACTTTTGAGTAATACCTAGTTTATCGCTTCATTTCTGCACATTACATACTATATATATTCACTGATAGTTAGGCATAGAAATTTTGGTGGTTTTTGACTAGGTTTCGTCTCACACCCTATTTGGGACATTCTTTTAGACCCAAACATATTATATGGTTGAAGGTATAGAAAAAGGCAAGAACCCTTCCCCATCAGGTCCTTTATTGTTTTTGGAACTAGAGAGCATGAGACTAAGCTGAGGCATGCGATGCTTCTAGAGTTACAGGTTTCTTTTGTACTTTGGTTTCTGATTTTCTTTCCAGCATTGTGACTTGTTAGGATATTTTCATAGATACGTATTCCATGCATCATATATATAATGTGTCTTCTATTGTATTTATTTTTATTATTCCACTGTTTATTTCTGTTGTCTGTTATTACTGATTCCATAATTGCAACTATTTGATTTCCATTATGTTTAATCTTCCAATGAGGGAATAGTTTTCCCACTATTACACCCTAGGCCTGCACTTCTAGTTAGAAGCCTCTAGAATTTAAGGAATTGTTCTTTAGGTCATGTGTCCAACAATATAGGGGGATCATTTGGGCATCACCTAGATCCAGGATGTTACTATTTCATCCCATTTCCACATATAAATTTGAATAGGTTCGATGACTCCTCTAGGATATTGTCTCTCAGCCTTCACTTATTGACAAACCATTTATCCTAGCACACAGTCAGTAATTTATCACCTCATATTATACCATAACAAATGTTCCTCTAAATCTCTATACATATTGGTACTACCGAGATATATATAAAAATTTGAACTGTGAGAATCGTCCAAAAGATCCCTTTTCAGATTGGGTATAGAGGTAAAAAAATCCTCTTTATAATTTTCAAAATAACATCTTGACATGAAAAGAGTGTCAATTTTTCATCATTAAATGGTTTAATTTTCTTTTAGAAATTATCCTCATCATAATGACAACATTTTACCTTTTCCAATAAATTTGGTTTTGAAACCATTTGAAAAAGTATATATGGTTCACCTTCCATGATAATTTGCATATACCTCATTACTGGATCCCTCTCAATTATTATTTCTTTCAGAACTCTATGATCCTTCCTGCTCAATGTGTCTTCCAACAAATTTTATTTACCTGGGTGGAAGTGTATTGAAAAATCATAACCCTTGAGTAACTTGAAACATCTTCTTTTCATCATATTTAGTTCATTTTATGAGGGGATATACTTGAAAATAATATGATTTTATATATATATCACTTATTTCACCATAGAGATATAGTATCCATATCTTTAGAGAAAATATTTTATCTAATAACTCATGATCATGAGTTGGATAGTTCTGTTCATAAATTTTTAAATGACTTGAATCATATGAAACAAATTTAACATTATTTATAAGGAAAAAACCATTCCCTTTCAATAACGTGTCACTATAGATTAAAAATACACTATTTACTGATAGTAAAGTCTAGATCATTGAATTAACTTGTCTTATATTTATTTTTTCAAAACACTCTTCACATTATTTTTCCCAAATGATATTAACCCCTTTATGTGTGACCATGGTTAATGGGTTAGAAAATTAAGAAAAATTATGAATGAAAGGAAAATAGTATCCTGTTAAACTAATAAAAATATATACCACAGTTATGCTCATTGGTTTGAGAAATTATTGGATTGATTTTCTCTTTACTGGATCAATAGAGATTCTCTCCTTGGAGACAATATGGTCAAGAAAAAAATTCCTAAATCCATAATTCACATATGCTAAATATTCCTTATAACTATTCCCTTATGATAGCCTTGAGGATGATCCTAAAGTGATTTCCATGGTCTTAAAAAAATTTATAATACACCAAAATATCATCAATGAATACCAAAAAATCATATTTATATTCCTTGATTACTATGATCATTATTTCCATAAAAATTGACGGTACATAATTCAATCTATATGGAATTATGGTAAAATATTAATGTCTATAACTTCTCTAAAAAAATTTCTTCATGATGTCTCCCTTCTTATGTAATAGATTATTATATTTAGAACAATGAAAAGTATTAAAAAAATAATCGATATATATGAATTTTAACAAATAAATAATCAATTTGAGGAGGTGGATACTTGTTTTTTGTAACAGAATTCATTTCTATATAATCAATACACATACTCATGAATCCATATTTCTCATTAAAAAATAACACAACGGATCCCCGAGGAGAAACAATATGGTTAATGTATTATTTTTTACCCATATCCTCTAATTGTTTCTATAGCTCTAATAATTCAATAGTGGCCATTCTATAGGGATTATTTGTTATTGGTGTTATATCAGAGATTAAATCAATATAAATCACAACATCATGCTATTATGGGTGTCCATTTAATTCACCAAGAAATAAATAAGTGTATTCCTTTAAAATAGTAACATCTGCATTTTTTAGATCACCTATCCATAACTAGATGTTTTTTCCCTTCCTCCCAGAAAATTTCATTCCATAGAGCTACTAGCAGTGGATCTAGATAAAAATCTGATGATGAATTTTATTATTTGAAGATGATGGTTTTATATTCTACTTCATAAATCATAATTTCCTTATTCTTGCAATAAATTTTTCAATCATATTTTTTAATCCAATACATTATGTGAATTATATCAGAGTAAAACATATGTATGATTATAAGGTAAGCAAGTAAACAACATTTATGTGTGATAAAGGGGTCTTCCTAACACATCTTTGTTGCAGAGATACTTCCCTTAGGTGTTTTTAATGATAAATCCTTTATTAGATCATTAGGTAAAGGTCTAATTTTCTTTAAAAACATGCTAGATAGAAAATAATTTCATGATCCTGAATCAAAAAAAGTATTATCTATATTTTAGGTGACAATTAAACTACCTGTCACCACATCAATGTCGACTTCAACCTCATCATGTTTATCACAAAAGCACTGGCTTTCTCCCAAGATCATTTTTGGGAACATTATCTTGACATTTAGGAAAAAAATATACCTAGTGACGCATATTTTTGTATTTAAAACACTACACATTAAAATATTCTTTCATTCCATTACAATCACGAGCATGTTGGCCTTTCCCTTCACACATCTAAAAAACTCCCACTACCATCAAGAATGTACTTGGTTGGTTCTTCCCACAACTATCAGAGGATAAAAACATAAATATTCCCTTCTTCATCTTTTCTGTATTTAATTTTCCACAGTGTTCATAATCCATATTATTCTCTTTCATTCCATTAATTTCATGAGACATAGATTACTATTATTATATCTTGATAGTGCATTAGACTATATGATAATATGATGATAAATTTAGGGAGATTAGTGCCCATCAATAGAATGGTTTTATCCCATCAAATAATCAATAAATCTCACTCTTTAGATTACATATGTCATTAAAAGCATGAATTTTTAACCTTGTAAACTTATCTTCAATTTTAGAAACTGTAACACCCCATTATTTCATAGTATGTTATCTCTTCAGAGTAATTCAATAACTCTTACTACATGCAACCCCGAGTTCGAGTGCATGATGACTTACCAAACTAGTGGTTCAAAAAGCAGTTATGAATAGTATTAATTAAATTTTGAATTTTATATACTTTATATAATTTTAGAATCTATATTATGTGTTTCCTAGATTTAACATAAGAACAAATTCATTTTTTTTCCAAAAAAAAGTATTTTTCAAAAAAATGTAATTTTACCTCTTTTTAATGGGGAACTTTTTTAAAACCAATATTTGAAACATTTATTTATTAAATTTAATTAATTTAAATTATAATTTATAATATGGAATTATAAATTTATTTTGGATAAATTTTTGGTACTTTTCTGATAACTTTCATATTTTGATGAATAGTGAAAAATACAAAATTTTAATTGAAAACAACTTTTTTAATCCAAATAATTTATAGTGTAAAAATATACATTTGAGTGGTTTTGAAGTATCATTGGATTATAATTTTATCATTTAATATAATATAGGTCATCCTATGTAATTTCACAATTAAACTGGACATAAACAAGTGTCAATATTTTTATAGTTATTATTGCATAAAAACCCAATTTTTTTGACAAATGGAATTAATTTTAAATTAATTTATTCTAATTTAGTGTTTTGAATTTGGAAAAATCGATTCCTTATTTTGAATTAGGTGGTCCAAATTTTGTTAATATGTAACTTTTATTTTTAGTCATTATGAATATTTACTTCAGTAAATATTTTATTTACCATGGTTAAAGGGTAAATCTGGTAAATAAGTGTAAACAAATATTATTATAATAGTATTAAATTGCCTTATCATGTGTTTTATTCCTATTGGTTGATAAATGTCCGACAATGGTCATTAGTCGGTTTATTTTGGGAAACCATGGATCCACTTGGGAGTGATAATTACACTTTATATTAATTAATTTAAATTAAAGACAAAAATGGCATAAACATATACATTATAGTAATAAAATTTTTACAAGCGATATATAAGTTATCTTATCAACTATAAATATGAATTTGAAATTAAAAACGATTTCATACATCATGGTATTTATTTTATACTTTTTAGACATCAAATAAATAAAAGTATTTATAACATAACAATGATGCAGTGTTTACCTCATTAAAGAATGATTTAAATAAATGAGATTATAAAAAATAAAACAATATCCAAAACCTGTCCAATTATTATTGGATGATTTTATTTAGAACATTAGTTGTCTTAGATTCTACTTTTATGAGTTTTGGACATTTATTAACTAAATATAAATATATAGTAAAATAATATTTTCAAACATTCTTAAAGATCCCCTCCTCCCCTTATAAAAATACATCACCTCTAACCCATTTCTCACACCTCTCAAGCCCCTTGTAATGACCAAACTCTTCCCAATAAATCTCCCTACACCCCTATATTCTTATTATAAGCCTTAACATAAGTACAATTCACTTCAAAGAAGTCTTTTGGGTCAAACCAAAGGGAGATACCCGATTTGAAGGTAACATCTCCTCTTAAGTTATTTTCATTTATTTTACTTCTACAACCCCCTAAACTATATTTATTCATTTATTTTTTAATATCACCAGTATACTTAATATACCAGGTTATTTTTATGAGAATTAATCTAACTACACTTACTGATACCTCCATCTAATGGGTATGGAACATAATGTTTTTGTGGATGGTGAACTACTGGCTCACAAAAGTATGATTGTTCAATCTTCTACCTCTGCCTCTTATAGTGGACATTAGGATTGAACTATAATTATATATGATATTTATGATATTAATTGTATCTATAATCTTATGTAATTATATTTTATAAAATACCTTTATTATTTTTAAGTTGTATATATACGATAATTTAAATTGAGGAAGTGAATACTAGATCCCCCTCAAAGTGATATGACTCATTCATACCATACATTGAATATATAAAGGATTGTGTTAATGAACATACATAATGTAAAAAAATATTATATTATAATGGAATAATAATATACCTATGTATCATTTGGTTTTATTTGCTTTTAAAATAAAATAAATGAAATGGAAGTTGTGTTCCTGCTTACGTATGGATTATTGTCTCCATGAACACGATGAGATTCATTCCCCATCATAACCATCCAAGAATACTTTTCATTTTATTATTTAAAATAATTTTTATGAACTAAATATCATTCTGGATATGAATAAAACACATCCTATCCATAACAGACATGTCTTACATAACAAAACATATAAAGGAAGAACGAATTGGTTAACACATGAAACAATGATACTACTAAAATATTATTAACAAATCAATATTAGAAGATCGTATATGATATCATATTTATATATGTGGTTCTTTTATAACTTAATAATTATTATTTAACTATTATATCGGAGCTTAATTTACCCTCGACCATGTAAAAGTACAAGGTAAGGGTTAATTCCTCAATCCCATTATTATCCATGATTGTTTATGTGTATTTATTTTCTGGGAAAATATTTATTATCCATATCCATGTTTTAGAAAAGGCATTTCAAAATTATTCTTTTAAGGTACTATTTTACTACAACGTCATTTTAAATATTTTAAATATTTATTCCTCCAAATATTTCTCATTAATTTCCTTGTTTTAAAAATGGTTTTAAGGATTTATTTATTTAGACATGATTAATTTAAAATGTTAATTCCTTTCAAAAGTTCCAAAGTGTTATGGGATACTTTGATTCAAAAATCTATTTTAAATGAAATCCATTTATAAATGTGTGACTTTAAAATGATTATACAAAAAGGGATATTTATCTCAAAAAAATTTACTGATCATTTTCAACCATGTAAACATACATTACTAGATATTATTCTTGATTAAGTTTGATTTATTATAATACAATCTTCCATATTGTATTGAATGAGTTATGATATTTTTTATTGTGGATGTGCTATTTTAATACTATTCATGGTTTATGGTTAATGTACAAACATTCTGTATGCTAGTTTTAATATGAATTTTATGTTATGTTTCAACCTTTTCATTTGAGGAATGCATTGGACTTAGTAAGTGACTGGTTGAGCCCGCTATACTCATTGATGCATCGGTAAGTCTCATGAGAAAAACTAGTGTCTTGGAACAAGGCCTTGAAAAAATCTTATTTGTAGTCTTGGAACGAGGCCTTGACATTGTGGTTATGATCTCTGACACTATGCATTTCATTATTATGATATTAGCTATTGATATTACATGTGATTATTCAACTATTAGAATCTCCATGTTAATAAGAAAATGTAATTATATGATATATATTTTCCATATTATGCTGAATATTAATTTTAAAAGGCTTTTTTTTAGATTTATACATTTCCTTAAATTTTTATGCTTATTTATGAATGTTTCCGCTATATTGTTATCCATACCGATTATCTGAGATAACCCCTTTCTTTGTTTTCATTTTCCTCAGATTCCAGGAAGTGTATTATTTTTGATATACATGGTTATTCTAGGGTAATAATGGTGTTCACAATGGATTATATATTTTTTTTATTTTAATGTGTATTGTAACGTTTATGTATGTAATCTATTTTCCAAGACAGCTAAATTGATCGGTCCTTCAGGTCGTGATACCTTATAATCATACTAATGTATTTAAATAATACAACAACTCTAGGTAACATGGTTTGGGGCGTTAGAGTTGGTATCAGAGGAAGTTTAGCAATAACCTTGGAAACTAGATTTAGAAAAAATCCGATTAGAGAACATTAACCTAAGATACACATTAAAGATTAGTATAGAAGAACATCATAAAATTTTGGCAATGTAGAGATTTTGTGAATTTTCCAAGCTATACATCCCTGTCTAGATACGAGTAGGTAGAGGAACTCTGGCACAAATTTACCTAGGAGTGAAAACTCCGACAAGGAGTTTTGGGATTAACCCAAGGTATCCTGGTTTAGGACAATGGGCCTTGATGCACTCTTGGTTACGACAATCCTAGGGGATATGCTTAGAATAATTCACATTTTCTATACAATCCATTATTAAATATTTATGAGTAAATACTTCCACAAAGAAATCATTTTTTATGATTATGGATTAATTGCATAATCTATTCAATTTGCATTAGGTATTTTACAAGTTTGGAATTATGAATTACACTTCATAAACTAACCCAGTTTATTCAATTGTTTAAATATGGAACCCAGTACATGGAATGAGAACTCTAACATTATGCATGATACAAATAGTAATAAGGATCATATCTTTCATGGTATTAAGACAACATTTATATATGAAATACTCTCCCACGTATTATCATTATATGATGAAATTGTATCATGTGTCAATAAGATATGTAAATAATTCTTTGAGTCCTATGGCTTTGATGTGAAGCAATAGAAGAAAAGGATGGTAGAGAGAAAGATGGATATAGGGAATAAGGGAAAGAAGGATAGTCTCATATGTGATAACTGTGGAAAGAATCACCTTGGTAAATGCTTTAATGGAATGAGAGTTTGTTATAAGTGTGGAGAAATTGGACACTAAGTACATGATTTCAAGGGTAAGAAAAAACATTCAAATATACAATGCTTCATCTGTATGTAGTTGAGACACTACGCCAATAAATTTCCAAATCATTAGAGTATGAACCAAATGATTCTATGGATAATAATCAAGTTATGATACTACCACATATGAAGAGTAATGACTAGTGTTCTTATGTTTTTATTAAATAATTATTTTAGTGTTGTATCAACAATGTAATTGTTATATGAATTATGGAACTAAATTACGATTCTACTGCATTACTATTTCATTGAGGATTTGTGATTATATGGCTCTAAGAAAAGTGACTCAATAGCAAGTTAAACCTTTTGGAAAATATATGGTTGAAGGAATGATAAACCAAAGTATGGTTCTGATACTGAGGTAGAAATTTTTTAATAAGATGTGATTGATTTGGATAAATAATATTTGATATTCCAGACTACTTTGAAACTAATTAATTTTTTGGTTTATTTCATTATTGTTGGAGCGTACATCATGTTTGGATATAAAGAGTATATCCAGTATTCTATAAGGAATAAGGGAGGATGAATGTAATCAATGAGGTTTTATGATAATTCAGGGTGATACTGTGTTTTAAAAGAATACATGATGAAGGTATTCACATGTTATTACATGGAAACAAAGATCTTAATTGTGTTTACCTTCCTTATAAATTTTGGACTATTAGTTCAGACAGAAGTATTGTGGATAAGTCTAAAGGTTGGAATAGATTAGGTTTGACATTGGATACTATTTTTATGGTTAAAGAATTTATTAATATTATATTTGGATTTTCATAAATAGGACAACCCAGAGGCCGGGAGACAACCCATCACGTCTGGAAAGGCCGTGATACTTGAACACACAACTGAAGGGTTACAAGGGTATATCCCCTACCACTGGCCTACGTGATGTCCTAGTTTCTATAATGTTGTTTTTTTAAATCATCCAAAAAATGAATTATAAATTCATTATTTTTGTAACCCTATATGATTAGGATAAATATAATATTCTTGAATTCTATTATCTTTTGTAGTGAAAGATAATTTTGTGGTAGGAATTAGTTGAAGGACGAAACTCTACATGTCATGTTTATTATTTCCTCTTATTGTATGAATAAATTAATTCATAAACTTCAGGGAAGGTATCTTAAAACCAAAAATGTGTTATCCTAATACCTTATGTTTTTTTGAACTGATGATATTTTAAATCATCATAGATTGATGGCTTTGAGGCCCTAAATTTTACACTTTTTTGTAATTGATGACCTCAATAACTCCAAATAAATATTTAAAATTTTCCCTCTAATTATGTGTATCTAATTTCCACCAATGTTCTCCTAATAGAGATCATAATTTGGTGGTGACATTTTCATTTCTACTTCCCTCTTATTAAGACTAGATTTCATTAACCCAATTTTCGATGTGGGTTTTCCAAAAAGGTATTTTTTCATTTTTTTTCAAATTGTGAGGATGCAATTTATTAAAGGAGGGGAGAATGTAACACCCCATGATTTCATAGTACATTATCTTTTCAATGTAATTCAATAACATATGTTACACGCAACATCGAGTTCGAGCACACCCTGACTACCCAAACTAGCCATTCAAAAAGCAGTTATGAATTGTATTAACCGAATTTTGAATTTTACATACTCAATATGATTTTAGAATCCATATTATTTGTTTCTTACACATAATATAATTACAAATTCATTTTTTCTGATAAAGGTATTATTTTAAAAAAGAAATTACCGCCTTTTAATGGAGAACCTTTTTTGAGAACAATATTTTACACTTTTATATGATAAATTTTAATGAAAATAAATTATTCTTTATAAGTGTGACATAATAATTTAGTTTTTATTATTTTTTGGTACTTTTTTGATAATTTTATATAGTGATGAATATAGAAAAATACTAAATTTTAATTGAAAACAACGTTTTTAATAGAAATAATTTATAGTGTTAAATTATACATATGAATGGTTTTAAAAATATATTTAGATTATATTTTTATCATTTAATATAATTATGTTCATTAGAAGTAATTTCACATTTAAACTGAACATAAACAAGTGTCAATCTATTGATATTTATTATTTCTTAAAAACACACGGTTTGTTTTTAACAACGGGAATTATTTTTATTTTAATTTCTACCACTTTTAGGTTTTGAATTGGAAAAATGGATTCCATATTTGGAATCAGGAAGTCCAAATTGTGTAAATAATTAACTTTTATCTTTAGACATTATGAATATTTACATTAGTAAATATTTTATTTACAATGGTTAATGGGTAAATATGGTAAATAAGGGTAAAAAAATATTATTTTAAAAATATTAAATTACCCTAACATGTGTCCTATTCCTATTGGTTGATACATGTACGAAAATGGGCATCCTTGGGTCGATTTAGGGACCCCTTGGAGCCACTTGGAGGTGATAATGACATTTTATATTAATTAATTTAAAGTAAAGACAAAAATTACATAAACATATACCTTTTAGTAAAACTATTTTTACAAGGAGTTATATAAGATATATTTTCGACAATAAATTTTCATTTTAAATATAAAAAGATTTCCTACATCATGGTATTTTTTTATAATTTTTAGACATCAAATAAATAAAATTATTTATGAAACCATAATGATGCAGTGTTTACCTCAATAAAAATTAATTTAAATAAATGAGATTATAAAAATTAAAACAAGATCCCAAACCTATCCAATTATTTTTGAATGATTTTATATATAATAGGAGTCATCGTATCTTTGACTTTAATGGTTTTTTTGACACTTATAAACTGAAAATAATTATATAATAAAATAATATTTTCAAACATTCCTAAAGAGCCCCTCCTCCCCCTTATAAAAACCCCTCACCTCTAACCCATTTCTAACACCAATAAAGCCCTTTGGATCATCAAACCATGGACCAATTAAGCTCCATACATCCCTAGCTTCCTTATAGAATCCTTAACACAGGCTGATGGCACTTCAACGAAGTTGTTTGGTTCAATCCAAAGGGAGTTACCCTATTTATAGTTGGCATCTCCTCTTAAGTTATTTTCTTTTATTTTACTTCTCTGACCCCCTAAAATATATTCATTCCATTATTTTATAAAAACACAAGTATCCTCATATTACTATATTTTTTTATGAGATGTATTATAACTAAACTTACACGCACCTCCATCTAATTTTTATAAAAAATAATGTTTCTGTGGACGATGCTCTACTGCCACACGAAATGATGATTGTTTAATATTATACCACCACCTCTTATGGTGGCCATTATGATAGAAATATAATTATATATGATATTTATGATATTTTTTTATCTATAATCTTGTTTAATTATTTTTTATATCATACCTTTATTCTTTTCAGGTTGTATATACATGATAATTTCATTTGAGGAAGTGTGGACTACCGCCACCTCAAAGTGATATGACTTGTTCATACCATACATGTAACATATAAACGATGATTTTAATGAAATTAAGTAACATATATAATATATTATATTATATTTTAATAATAATATACCTATGTATCATTTGGTTTTCATTAAATTTAAAATAAAAAATATGACATGGAAGTAGCGTTTGTGCATATGTACGGATTACCGTCTCCACGAACACGATGAGATTCATTCCCCATCGTAACCATTAAAGAATAATTTTACTTTTATTGTAAAAAAATAATATTTAAAAACATAATATAATTCTCTATATGAATCAAATACATCCTGTCCATAACAAACATTGCTTACATAACAAAACATATTAAGAAAAAATGAATTAGTTAACACCTGAACCAATGATACTACTAAAATATTATTAACAAAACAAATATTAGAAGATTTTATATGATATCATATTTATATATTTGTTTCTTTTTTATTTTAATAACAATTATTTAACTATTATATAGGAGGATAATGTACCCTTGAACAAGAAAAAGTACCAGGTAAGGGTTAATTCCTCAATCTCATTATTATCCGATATTGTTTATGTGTAAGTATTTTCTGGGACATATTTATTTTCCTAGTACATGTTTCATAAAAGGAATTTAAAAATTATTCTTTTAAGGTACTATTTAACTAAAATAGCATTTTAAATGTTTTAAATATCTATTCATCTAGATTTTTCTCATTAATTTCCATGTATTCAAAATCGGTTTAAGGATTTATTTATATGGTCATGATTGTTTTAAAATGTAAATTTCTTTCAAAAGATTAAATGTGTTATGGGAAACATTACTCAAAAGTCTCTTTTAAATGACTTCCTTTATAAATGTGTTACTTTTAAATTATTTTACAAAAGAGTATATTTCTCTCAAAGTGTATTACTGATAATTTTAAACTATGTAAACATCCTTTATTAGATATTATTCTTGATTAAGGTTGATTTATTATAATAAAATATTCCATATTGTATTGAATGAGTTATGATATGTTTGACTATGGATGTGCTATTTTTATACAATTCTTGGTTTATGGTTAATGTATTAACATTTTTTATTCTTTTTTTCATATGAATATTTATGTTTTGTTTCAACCATTTCATATAAGGAATGCATTGTACATATTAAGTGATGGGTGGAGCCTACTATAGCTCCTCGATACATCAGTAGGTATCATGAGACAAACTAGTATCTGGGCACAAGGCCTTGACAAAATCTTATTTGCAGTCTTGGAATGAGTCCATGACTAGGTGGTAATGATGCTTGGCATTATGCATTGCATCATTATCAAATTAGCTATTGATATTACATGTGATTATGTGACTAGTAGAATTTCCATGTGAATAAGGAAATGGCCTTGTTTGATTTGTCTTTGATATATTACGCTGAAGTTTAATTTTAAAAGGCTTTTGTTTTAGTTTTATACATTGCCTTAAATGTTTATGCTTATTTATGAAAGTTTCGGCTATATTTTAATCCTTACTGAGCATTTGAGATCACCCATTTATATGTTTTCTTCTTCCCAAGATTCCAAGACGTGTATTATATTTGATATGCAAGGTTAAACTAGGGGAATAATAATGTTCACAAATGATTATTTATGTTGTGTTTTATGTTTGAATGTGTTATGTAACGTTCATGTATGTAATATATTTTCCAAGAATGTTAAACTGATTGGTCCTTTGGGACTTGATTACTTGTAATCATGCCGATGTATTAAAATAATGCAACAAATTTGGGTAAATGGGGCCAGGGCATTACAGAAACAATCAAATCATCATTTTTCTTCAAATTCAAGAATTTCCACTCCATATCCCCACACTTTATATGATTGAAATATTTTTCAAAAAAAATCCTTAAAATCCATCGACTCCTTGTTTATAATTTCACCCTTCTCATTTATGTTTTAAATCAGTGACCACCATTGATCTGAGTCTCTTGAGAGATGATAAATTACCATGACAACCTTCTTCCTTTAATTACTTCCAAATGTAAGATATGTATTCTATAAGAAACATATCGATTATTCATCTAAAAATTGATTTTTAGTCCCATTGAATGTTATATCTTGTTATCTTATGATGTATTTTTACATTTTTCCTCTACGTTGTGGATCGGGATGTTCAATATTGTTATGGTTATTGTTCCTTACCAGATTCAATTGTCTCAATATTGTTATAAGTTTCTTGTTATTAGTTGCATCACCATCTACTACATCATTATCCTACATAGGAGGGGAATACCAACATTGATTACTTGTGTTGATACAGTTTCCATTACTTCCTCTAGGTTCCATTTGTAAAAAGTAAAATACACTAGTTTTGGTTATGAGTAAAAATTCATAAATTTTAATTAGTAACACTTAATAGAAACTAATCAATTTAAGGGTAACTAATCTCATAATCATAAACATGGTCTTTTATTTCATTATAGATTGATGGTTTTGAGGCCCTTAACCTTCCATTGATCACATAATTTCCTTTGATCCATGAATATAGTTATATAGGCTTATATTCGATGTTCATTTTTTTATTTACCTCCCCTATTTTATAATTTGGATCCTAGATATTTGAACTTCCCATTTTCCTTTCCCTCTAATGAATAAAATGTGTTATTATCCCTTTTATTTCGTGTGATTTTGAATAATATAATTTTCAAATATCAAATCCAAGATTACTGAGATCATGTTTGAATCATGAGGACTTGATTTATTTAATGTGGGGAGAATGAAACACCCCAATACATTAAAATATTTACCTTTTAGAAGAAAATTAATTTTTTTCTCTATTTATTTATATATAGCACAATTTTAATCTTACACTACACAAAACATCGAGTTATCTTGTGTTTCACATAAGACCATGCATTACCACCTTTTAATAGAGTTCCTATTTTAAAAATAAATTTTGAAACATTTATAAATTTTATATATCAAAATAATTTTTATTTTGGAATTTATAACAAAAACATATCCTAGAGATGGTTTTGGTATTTTTCTGAGAAGCTTCATTTCCAAATGAATAGTGAAAATAATGCATTTTTGTTGAAAATTCCCTTTTTGTTTAAATAATTATTTTTATTAAATTATATTTAAAATGGGTTAAAAGTTAAAATAAAGTACTTATACATATATTAATCCAATTTTGTTCATTAGAATCATTTTTATATATAATTTTTATATAAAATATTAGTGATCTTTTGAACATTTTCACTTTAAAACCCCACTTTACCACATGTCTATTATATTATATTCAAAATTATTTTTTAAAAAATATGAATAGAAAATAGAAAAATAGATAAAAATAGTCTGAATCAGTATTATATTTATTGTCTAATATGATAAACATATTTTTTGAAAAAAGATTTAGTAAAATTAATTAAAATTAATTACATGTATTAAGTTAAAATTTAGTTTACCAAGTGGTTAAAAATTAATTGTAAGAGAAAAAATGGGTTGGAATGTAACATACCTGACCCAGGTTCCACTATATTGGTGAACAGAGTATGGTCATCACATGAGCTCAAGAATGCATCTATGTACTCTATAGGTTACCGACTAGAATTGTGGGTATAATAGGTCAACTGGGGAGAATATACCTTCTTTACTAGAGTATTCCAAAATAGGTCATAATGTAAATAGAGAAAATAGTAGGAACCAACCAATAAAATTCATACCCAAAAATCTCCTAAACTTGGTACAATCCACAAGAAATAGAAAATATGTCATGTCATTCTATAATCCCAAGAGAATAAAACCCAAAATAATGAAAAATAGTTGAATCCAAAAAATGGTCTTCCCACTAAGTCTAGGACCTCATCCATACAGGTCCCATGTTCAGCTCAACTCACTTTCATTGGGCACTTTCATTTTTCCTAACCTGAAAGCATGAAATCTGCTCAGGTACCCAATAGAGGCTTGAGGAGGGTGTGAGTACAACTCAGTAAGACCCCACCAATGGTGTCTACAAATATCAAGTCTAAATGATAGTTAACGCGTGTCTAAATAAATAAAATGTAAGGAAAAGAAAATTCGGGGACACTAGTTAACAATATCTACATATATATACTAACTAAGGGTCTAATTCATTTAGTCTTTTTTGTTACTAGGTCATCATTAATCACAAAAGGTTCATGGAATTCATCATTTTCATGATGAAATAATTAATTCCCTAACTCACTTTAGATAACATATCACAACATCACAATCTCCTCACCCCAAAGACTCAATCCGGGTGGAATTCAACCCTTAAGGAATAATGCATTGTCCCCTTCCCTAACCTATGTAATGAGGGTGGAGTTAGAGAATCAGTCCAACATGACCTATGGGAGGTGCCTCAGTCTTATTTCCCACACCTCAAGCCATGTGTGCACTCCTATCCATCTATTGAAAACACACAACCATATCACAGCCAATCACAAACAAAGTATACGGCAGTCATTATCCATAACAGTCAAAAAGGTAAATGATATTGTGACATATACCATTAACACATTTTCCATTCACATCATATAGTCCAATTATCCCAATTCCCATCCTCTAGCCTAACTCACTAAGAATATTCAATAATTCCCTTATATAAACCCATTACAAATATTAATAATCCACATACCCCAACCCAAATTAACCAATACCTTATTTGTATTTCCATTATGAATATCACATACAAAATAAGGGATATACATGATCACACAACAGCCTAGAAATTAGATAGCTAATTCTAGGTCTAAAAGTTATCAGTGCACCCCTTAGGTGGCCCCACAACGGTCAAGTCATCCTCTATGTGTCCCATGGGGACCATGAGGGTTTCCACTCAACATTTATACATTTATTTTACAAAATCAAAATCAAAGGATAAAAATAACAACAAGGATAACCAAGAAAAAAACCCAATCTTATATAAATATCAAATAAAACTCTGTGATTTAACATATAGACCACCTACCTTGAATCTATTGATGAACATTCCCTCAATCGAAGACTTAGATCCTAATTCATACAACCCTTCAATCCTCAACCCAGATCTCACTGTAAAAATAGGGTTTTAGTCATTTGGAGGGATATCAGATAATGATGAAAACCCTAATTGATAATAGTAAGAATGGTGTAAATTATACTTACCCGGAGCTTGGATATTCACCCAAAAACACTCTAAACAACCAAGGAATGAATGAGGAACACCAATGGAATCCCGTGGAAGCTTTGGTTCATCACTACGGTTTAGAGAAGAAGAAAGGAGGAAAATCCTAAGTGATCCTTAAAATCCAAGAGTGTTAATTTTGTAAATTTCTCAACTTTACTAGGCTGCATGGCATACCTGCACAGTTCTCTAAACCATGAACAAACCATGTAATAAATAATATCCCAAAATCACCCTTTCACATGGTTTCCTTGGAATTCCACATAGTTATCATAATTTTGTGGTAACCGTGTGCATGGCTCTGTCCACGGTTGCATGGTTAACTGGTATGTTTTTCATAGTTTTCACTAACCATGAGGAAACCATGAAACATTCCCATAAAACTCCTTTTCCCTCCTTTTCATGCATTGAACCCCCAAAACACCCCTGAGCCTTTTCAAAAAATTGGTAAAATACTTATTTAACCAAAATAATGGACTTGAAACAAAACATAAACAAAAAAATACCTTAATATAAATCTCATATCTTAGAACATCCCCACCATATGATGGCTCATCCTCGAGCCGCTCTTCCAGAGCATCATTCATATTTAGAAGCAAAGAGATCTGACAACTAAACCTGCATATCAAATTCTCACTCCCATGTTTCTTCTTGGACATTTCCATGATTCCATAAAACTCAAACCAAAGGAACCAACATGCCCTGCAAGATCATATAAATGTGATCCACAATACCAACTAGATGCTCCTCAAAGTTTTCATCTAGATCAAGCTCAATAATATCAATGTTTTTAACATGAGATTGATTAGGTTTATATTGTTAGAGTTGTGAAAAATGAAAAACACCATGCATGAAATTACACCATTTTGGGAGATACAATCGGTAATCCATCAGTATGATCCTCTCCACAATCTAAAAAATCCCCTCAGACATGGGTGCCAACGTGTTATACTTCTGAATTTGATGGTGACCCAACCTTGGAGACACAAAAATAAACACACTATCACCCACCAAGAACTCAAGAGATATATGACACAGATCTTCAATAAAATTCTACATACTTGGAGTTATTTCTATCTTCTACTGAATTAACCGAACTTTCTCAGACATCTCTTTCTTGAGACTCCATCTAGATTGCTCAGACTCCCCAACTTCTGACCAACTAAATAGTGATATACAAGTACCCCCACTGAGTTCTTCTACAGGTTCAACATAAATTTTTTCTTGAAATATTTTTGGTAAGAAAAATAAAAAATCTCTAAGTTTTTTCCATTGAACCACTGAAAACTATGACATATGATGTTTACATGTCCTCCAATAATTGAATTGTACACTCAGACTGACCATCCATCTGCAGGTGATAAGTCATACACAAAAACACTTGGGTACCAAGTGCCTTCTGTTTCCACTTCTAGAAGCATGGTTCATGATCTGAAACTATGGTTCTTTGTACACCATGAAATCACACTATCTCCCAAACATAAAATTTACCCAACTGGTCGATTGTATATATTTCTTGGATCGTAAATAAATGAGCCACATTTGTCAACTAGTCTATAATGACCCAGATTATATCATTTTATCGATGCATCATCAGAACACCCACTACTAATTCCAATGTTATGTCATTACACTTGCATTCTATAATGGGTAATGACTGTAACAACCCACCTAGATTTGGATGGTCAGAATTCACTTGTTTGAAGGTAAGGCATAATTCCAAAAAACCTATAACCACTTTCTTCATTTCGGTCCTCTTATACTACCGAAGATGGTCACTATACCTTTTAGTAAATCCTGGATGTACTTCACACATTAATGCATGGGTATCACGCATCAACTCTTCAATTGCACTCAATAGTACTATAACATGTCCTTGAACATCGACAAATACATCAGCACCAACAACACAATTAGAAGGAAACTCCCCACCATTAAGACTTTCCTTCATATCCAAACACTTTGGCTCCTCTATCAGACTCTACATGACCTAGTATAAATGTATAGACTCAAACGTTATTGATACAAGGATCATTTGTTCATTCCCATCATGAACCTCCATGTGAATCTCAGCAAACAGAACCATTATTTTCCATTAAGAGTAGGATTTATGAACCACCTGATTATGAGTCTTCCATCTCAAAGAATCTGTGACACTATTTCCTTTTTTCTAATGTGTAAACCAAATCAAAATCGATGTATTTTTGGTAATCGACCCACCATCACTTCCAAATATTCTAATAAAACTATGAAAATATGTACATAAGACTTTCATGATCGATAGACTCTGTGAATAATTCCCCCAACTAGTAATACCTCCAACACATTGAGGCAGAAACCATAGTAGCTAGCTCATGATCATGAGTAGGGTAATTTATTTCATGAGGCATAAATTTCTTTATCCATTAGCTACAACACAGTTATCCTACATCAACACTTTCCCATGTACAACACCGGACACACCATATAAAAAAGTGTACTTCATACCAAGTTAGTGTAAGATCTGAATCAGTGCAGTAGTCAACTTATTCTTCAATTCTTGGAATATAGTTTCACATGACTCTGACCACTCAAACATAACACCCTTCATTGATAAGCTTTATATTGGTTCTATAAAATAATATATGTCTCTTATGAACCTTTGGTAGTAGCCGAACAATCCCAAAAAACATCGGATATCAAAAATATTGTTAGGATGCTCCCATGACACCATATCTTGTACCTTCCCTAGGTCCACCGACACACCTAACTCTAAAATGATATGTCCCAAAAAATGCACCTTATCAATCTATAACTGATAGTTTGATAGATGGGTGTAATGAATATTCTCTCGTAGTGTACTCAATATGATGTCAATATGTTTGAAATGATCATAAAGTGTTCGTGAGTTCACCAAGATGTCTTCATCAGACAAAAAAACTAATCTAGATAAGGGTCAAATATATAGTTCATTATCACAGTGAAAACAAATTGTTCATTGGTCAACCCACACTACATCACCCAAAAACACATACAACACGTACCTACTCTATAAATCTATCTACAGTACGTCAGAAGGTCTCACCCTCAACTAATGGTATCCTGATCTCAAATGAATCTTAGAGAACAATGAGACACCCCTCAGTTGGTCAAATAAGTCTTCAATTCTAGGAAGTGGGTACCAGTTCTTAACCATCATCTTATTCAACATTCTGTAATAGACACATAACCACAATAGCCCACCAGCCTTCTTAGAAAATAGAATGGGTGATCCCCATGGAGATGTACTAGGTCGAATGAATCCATTTAACTCCAAATATTTTGGCCGAGCCTTATGCTCCTGGATTACTCCCAAAACCATTTAATATGGTGGAATAGAAAATATTTCTTACTCTAGAAGTAGTTCAATTTTGAACTCCACATCCCTTTCAGGTGGTAGTATCAATAAATCCTCTAAAAATACATCTTGACTCTAATCCATCACATAAGGAAATACATGTTACTCCACCTCTCAATCATAAAATATAATGAATTCCACGTTGGTTGTGAGTTATCCTAATTACTAACAAATTGGCCCATTGAAACCAGCTTCTACATCCCATAGACCACGAAAGACATAAGTGTATCCATCAATAGATGTGAATGTTACTCTATGAAGGTAACAATAGATATTGTCATGATACAACACTAGCCTGTCCATACCACAAATCTTGTCACTTCTTGACCTCTCACGGAGAAAATGTTCCAGAAAAAATGATAACTACCAACCTATAAGGAAAAACCTCTACATGGTCTGATATCCTCAACTCACAACCCCAACAGAGTATCAATCGACACAACCACACACACATGTTCCACTGATCATCCCCACACAACTGCAGACTATTAAGAGATAAAATAGTGTGTGGAACTTGACCAAAATAGAGAATTTTAAAGTATGGAAGCTATAAGAATCATACAACGAATTGTAGATGGTCTAGCCTTGAAACTTCAAGGTGTAGGTTGAATTGCGTAAAGATGGTATGTCCCCCTACCCTATGATCTAGCCTGAGTTCCATTCACTGAACTGCCTTGCTGGTGTGGATGGTATTGTCCTGAAGTTCCACATCCACAACCCCTACCTGTACGGCTAGTGGAGCTCTAACAACAAGCCTGATATGGGGTGATCGCTCCCCTACCCGCAATGGGTATCTCTATATGACTCTCATCTATGCTCGACCACTAAGGGTACTTTCATAACCTCTGTATAAGTTCCAGCCTTCCATAGGACAGACACTTGACTGGTGTTCTTAAAAACAAACCCCTTATGTTCCCCAACATGCCAAACTGAAAATAGAATACCTGATCACCAACCTGAGGAATTTTACCTCTATTCTGACTATTCTTCACAGTCCAACCATGTTGAAAACTTCCAAAATGATTCTTCCATTCTTCAGAGGTCATACCACCTATCTTACCAGTTGGAAGCACATGTCCACGTACCAAATATAAATTTAGGTTCCCTTTTTAAATAATATCATGGTCGACTACCCCTACAAATCTCTTTAGATGAAAGATGTTCACCTGGGACATAATCTCGTGCTTAGTCACATCCTGTAATAATTTTTCCATAGTCACATCATTTACATATATCATTAGGATGAATTAGAAAAAGTTTTTGAAATAAATAGCGTAATACATTTCTGACACATCCCCCTACATCAAACATTTAAACTCTATAGCCTGCTCCTTCATCAATATTTTTGGGTAATAATGTTCTAGAATCTTTTCTTCAAAATCATTCCACACCATTCCCTCAACTTTCTCTGTCTGAAAAATAATATCCCACCAATTCTTGGATGGACCTCTTAAAATGTAGGCTGAAAACATGAATCTTTTTTAAAAAGTAGTCTCTAGATGATCTAGAATAGTTTAAATAGATTCTATCTAAAAATCTACTACCTCTTCCTACCGTCTTCATTATTGGTTAGAGGGTGATGTAGTTAAAACTCTCTGGTCCTATTGAACATTCTTAGCACAACCCACCCTAGGTCACATTCCATCATCTTTATAAAATGATCAAGATTCTCATGGAACTGCTCTTCCCTGTTATATTCAGCAACCAAATCCGGATGTTCTATTTCTTGGGGATCATTCTCAACAATGTCCTCAAATTTCCCAACTGGCACACATCTTTGAGGATGTATTTCTACACAATTCTGAACTATAAATTTAGAGAAAATTCCAAAAATATTTCACAATATAAAGTAAGTCTCTTAATTATCAATAAACAAACCATTTCACATACACCACCCAAAAAGGTCGGATCATATCCGACACACTACCCTAAACAATACCTACCAACGTTATGGCTAACATGAGATAACTATCTCACAAAAAACACAATCCCTAGCTTCTAAACCATCTCAAAAATATTCCCACATCACAACATACTCTAATAACACTTCATTTCATATACCACCCTTTCTTGAGTATAATTCCTCAATTATCGTTTAAATTTTTCTCCCCTTTTAACCCATTTGTATTGCTTTATTAGACATAATTTTACTATTTTGAAAAATGTCACATGCATTCTAACCTCTATAACCTGCAAACCCATCCCATGGGTGTGTACCTACTATAATGCATGTCACTTATATACATATATGACTTAATGATGAATGAATTCACAACCATGTTCCATTCCGGCCATGTGTAAAATATCATAAAATTATCACATCACACCACATGTGCATCACCCTACAGTGAAATATCATCAAATATAACAACACATAATAAGAATAATAATCACATCCTTGAGTGACTTAGGGTTTCCCCCATACATTGGTTAGCTACTCCCTGGCACGAGTTCATTGCCAAGAACTGACACTATCTTATTCTCATGTCTATCAACCCCAAATAGTAAAAAGAGAAAATAACTCCTCTGATGCCACTTTTGTAATGTCCCTGACCCAGGTTCCACTAAATTGGTTCCCCAAGTCGGATCCTCACATCACCTCAAGATCACCTCCCCATATGCTAGAGGTTTCTTACTAGCACCGAGTGTCAATTAGATCAAGTGGGGCCACTATAATCCCTTTACTTGAGTAATCCACAAAATATCAAAATATAAATTTATGAAACAATAGTAAAGCAAATATAAAATTCATAGACAAAAATCTCCCAAACTTTGTACAATCCACATGCAACAAAAAATATGGCATATCATGCTACAATGCCAAGTGAAAAAAACCCAAAATAAATACAAATCGAAGAATCCAAAAAATGTCCTTACATCATGTCTGGGACATCATCCATGCAGGTCTAAAGTCCAACTCAAATCCTTATCATAGGTTCCTTTCCCTTATCCCAACTAGAAAACATGAAATCTGCTCGGGTTCCCAACAGTGACCTGGGCAGGGTGTGAGTATAACGTAGTAAGTAACCACAAATAGTGTCTATAAATATCTATTCCAATAGATATTTCATGCATGTATAAATAAATAAAAAACAAGGGAAATAAAATATGGGGCCATTTGTTAATAATATATACTAAGTTATACTAACCAAGGTTCCAATTCATTATTTATCTTTTGTTACTATTTCATGATCAATCACACAAGGTTCATGGAATTCATCATTTTCCTAAGGGAATAAGTAATTCCCTAACTCACCGGGGATAAAATAACACAATATCATAGTCTAATCACATCGAAGTCAGGTGGAATGCAACCGTTAAAGGAATAGAGCTTTGTCCCCTCCCTTAACCCATGAATTGTGGGTGGAGTTAGACCATCAGTCCAACTCAACATATGGTAGGAGCCTAAGTTATTTATCTCATAACTCAATCCTTGTGAACATTCTTATCCATCCATTAACCACACAAAAACATATCAAAACCAAGCACAACAAATGAATACAACAATTACGATACATAATGATCAACATAATAAATCATATTATTCCATATATCATTAATTAATTTCCATTCACAACATACAGTCCATTTATCCCAATTATAATCCTCAAGCCTAGCTCACTAAGAATATTCAATAATTCCCACATGTAATCCCATTAAGAATTTTCATAAGCCTCATAGACCAACCATAATTATCTAATACATCATTTTTATTTCCATTAAGAATACCACCTACTCATCCAGGTATCTACCTGATCACACAACAACCTAGAACATACATAGATAATTATAGGTCTGAAAGTTATTGACACACCCCATGGGTGGCCCTAAAATGGTCATGTCATCCTCTATGTGTCCCATGGGGACCATAAGGTGTTCCACACATAATTTAGACATTTATTTTACCAAATCTCACCAAAGGGTCAAAATCACAATAATGGATAACCATGTAATAATCCCAACCATGAAAAAATCTCAAACGAAACTATGGGATAAAACTTTTTGACCACCTACCTTGAATCAATTAATGAAAACTCCCTCAATCGAAGACTTAGATCCCGATTCAACCAAACCTTGAATCCATAACCCAGATCTCACATAAAAAAGAGGGTTTTATTGATTCTAAAGGCGATGGTAGTAAGATGAAAATTCTAATCTAGAAGAGAAGGAAATCAGGATATTAGACTAACCTGGATCTTCAGTCCATAACCAACGGCACTCCAAATAACCTATAAATGAAGAAGGAACAATGTATAGATATATTGGGAGCTTTAGTTAATCACTATGGGTCAGGGGAGAGGAAATGAAAAAAACCCCATGTGAGTCTTAAAATCTGAGAGTAGAAATTTTGTAAATTTCTCAACATTACATGGATACACGATTTACTAAAATAGTTTTGCAATCTACTTAAAAACTATGAAACAGATACTATCCAAAAATTAACCCATCATATGGTTTCCTAGGAATTCAACATAGTTAGCTGAACTGTGTAATAATTGTGTAAAAGACTCTATCTAAGGCTGTACAGTTACATGGGATGCTCTGCATGATTAGTACAAAGCATGCGAAAACCATGCAACATGACCATAAAAATAATTTTCTCCGCTTTTTCATGATCGGAGCCCCCAGAACACCATATGATTTTGCACAAACTTGGGAAAAAACATATTTAACCAATATAATGACACAAACTAAAACATATAAAAAAATACCTTATAAGAAATATTAGATTTTACATTGAAACTTGTCCAAAATCTATTGGACTTCCATAATTCGATTGTATCTACTCCTGGATCAATTTTTATGAGTTAGTGGGTTACTATTCCATGAAAGTGACCTATATAATAATTTATCTAATGAGAAATATAAAAATGGAACCATCCTTACCATTAACATTTATAAATCCTTGAGATAGGGAAAACATCATATTTCATGTTATATATATAACATTGAAATATAAATGAGTTGTTTTTATCATAATAATATATAAATAATTTTATGAGATGAATTAGTTACTAAAAATGCTTAATAAACACCAACAGAATGATTATTTAGTTAATAGTTAAAAAAATAAATGATACTAAAAATATTAAAAGTGAATAAAGTAGAATGAATTAATGTGTTCCCTAAATTTTTTTGATTAATACGTTCAATTAAATGAATTTATAGTTAATATACTTTAATTCCATAATTTTCTTCATATTTTAAAATTTAAATTATGTTAATAATGAAAAAAATTCTCATTATGGTTATTTTATAATAAATGATATATTCCTAAAATAATTAAAATTACAGAAAATCATATATTCTACTTGTATATTTTTAAATGTTAAAAAATATCAAATATGGTCTATTTATAGACAAATTAACATTTTATAATGATCATGTGGAACCTAAAATAGTGAAAACGTTGTTAGTATGGTCTAGGTTAAATGAGTGTTTTTGTGTGTTACATAAGATTCTATTAATATTAATTTCCAACACAAACGGTTTTTTATTTTTTAAATTAGTCGTCATATTTATAATTAAATGGTATTATATTTTCTAATAAATATCTGTCTAATTTATTCTTAAATTATAAATTATATTGGTTAGAAAACTAATTACCATAACAAAAATTAAAAATGAAAATGTGGGTAAATATATAAGTTAAGGTAAAAAATTATAAAAATATCTTATTTTTTATGGAATAGGTTTAGCTAGAACATATATTCACTATAATCATTTAATAGTTAATTATTGTGGCACATGTGGTAAGGTATGCCTACCAATAATTTTTAGCTTTTTATATTTGCACGAATGAAACTCTCTCTCCACTATAAAAAGGCATTCATTCCCCCCCCCCCACTTCATCATGCCTCACAAGCCATTAAGATCATAAAAAAATTTCCAAATAAGCTAAAAACATCTCTAATATCCTGTTAGAATCCTCACATTAGGCAAACAGACATCCAATAAATTATTTTCGTATAAACCAATAAGAGTTTCCTAAATAGGTGGCAACATTCTTCAAGGATCACTTTTGTTTTATTTCATTCTGAAAACATTAACTTCTTATTATTACATGATTATATAAAAACTTAAGTATCTTCATTATACTAGGATATTTTTTTCTAAGATATTTACCTACAAATTCACACACATCCATCAAATGGGATTCACAATCATCAATCGTGAGTACGGAGGACTACCCCCTCCAAAACGAATGTCGTTATTTATTCCATTCACCACCTTTTAAGCTTGTAATAACTAAGGATTTATGTTTTATGTATGATATATATTATATTTATAATTTTATTATAATTTAGTAATTCCTTTATAACACATAGCTTCATTATATTGAATTTTTTGGGAATATGATAACATCATTTGTGGACATGTGGACCACTGCCTTCTCAAACCAATGTGAGTCGTTAAAACATTACATTGAATGTATTAAAGATGAGTTTAATTAAAAATATGCGACATAAATAAAATAAATGTGATATTGATTAAAAATTTATTTTCTATAAATATTATATATAATTTTATCTAGTACCCTTTTGACACACTAAAAAATTATCATGTCATTCGTGGACAAGTGGACTACGACCTCCTCAACATTATGTGATTAAATTTACATAAAGAATTTAAATTTATAATTATAAATAATTCAATAAAGATTTATTTATGTTATAATTATCAATATGTAAAGATAAAATATTACTTTCCTTCTTTTCATAATGATTATAGGAAACTGCGAACGCTACTCATGCGTACGTATGACCTATCGTCTTTATGATTGTAACGATGGTTCATTTTTCATAACCATATTTAATAATTGTTTTTATAAATATAATTGATGTATAAATATGATAATTATATCATTATGAATGTTATATGTATATTTATATAATGTCCCCTTTGACTATTGTCAACCTACCATAATCGGTTTTAACATATGAACTGAATTTTGACAAAACTCCCGACAAATATTAATTGTTGAATTAGTTCTAGAAAATATTGTAAGATGTTACCAAATAATACTAATAAAATTGAAAAATATACTTATTAAAATAAATAATTAAATAAAATTATTATTCAAGAAGATAAATACAAACCTGACAAGTCAAATATGAGGTAAGAGATTTCATCTCAATTCATATTCTATAGAGACATATTTGATGTTTTAAAACAATTCAATTTAATTTATTGTATATACCACCCCTTTGTAATTAAATATTGTGATTCACTCAAACATCATGGTATTTTAAGGTTCACATTCAATTATCTAACCCATGGGTAAATGTCATCTTTGAAATCCCAATATCTTTTGTGATTTCTAATTTTATCTTAAAACAATTTCTATATTAGAATAAATTTTCGTTTGAAATTTCACTAAATATCTACATTATTTGGATGTAGATATTATTTTCTTCCAAAAATTTATACAAATTTTTTATTTAGTGTATAATTTGAATGTTATTTGATTATACGGGGAAGCATTGATAAATATGTATTCTTTATTCAATACCTTTATTTGATAAGGAAAATTTTTTATTAATTAAATCTATTAATTAAAATGAGAAATTTATCGGATTGGAAGTTATGGGTGGGTCTTGGACCTTATATAGTTCCAAGATGCATTGATAGGTTCTCATGAGAGAAATATGTTAGA
The DNA here is from genome assembly GCA_963277665.1 of Viscum album. Classification (NCBI taxonomy): domain Eukaryota; kingdom Viridiplantae; phylum Streptophyta; class Magnoliopsida; order Santalales; family Viscaceae; genus Viscum; species Viscum album. Next base: position 1,723,561,275 of record OY728119.1, on the reverse strand, counting down.
TAAATTAAACATGTTTCAACCTGTAGTTTTAAACTATCTTGTGAAATGTATTGATGGTATATGTTTTCATGCGACTTAGAAATGAAATCCAATAATTATGAATTTCATTATTTCAGATTTAGTATTATTTTTCCATGATATTTTTTCTTTGAAATAATATATGGATGCAATTAATTATTATTTTATTGATCAAATTGAATGTGTTTTAGTTATTGAAATTTCCATATTGATTCATGATTACTTCTATTATACTTTTACAATTATTGATCATTTCAGATCAATCTTATTTCATTTCTCTTTCCCCACGATATGAAGTAGAATTATTTGTAAGAGTTTCTAGGATGTAGTTAATCTTCTTTGTTATGTATTATGTTTTATTTTCTTTTACCAATTAAAAATTGGTATCATGTATATAATCTGGTTTCCAAAATTGCTAAACATATCGGTCCATCGGGATTTGATTCCTTATAATCATGAAAATTTCATAAAGTAAGGCACCAACTATGGGCTTATTGGATTGGGAAATTATAAGAATATTATATTTACTATTCATTGTAACATATTTATTGACACTAATATTAATCATAATGGTATTCATGTGATCTATCATGTACAAATAATCATCAGCTTCTACAATTATTGGTCTTCTATGATTTCGATTCTCTAAAGTGAAATTTGATTAAACTTCCATAAAAATATTCATTTCCCTACAAAAATAGTTATAATATGAATAAAAATATGTCTTGATATTTCCCTAATAATTATTTATTCATAGTGATTTATGTTAAAAATAATATAGGGGTAAATTAATTTTTATAAAAACAAATTTTATAAGAGACCAACAATTTTATTATAATATGGTCAATAAGATAAAGATTAATGTTGATAAAATATATAATATTAGATTAACAAAAAATTAAATATAATACATTAAAAACATCATTCATAATGCACAACATAAATATAACAACATTGTATAAACAACATATATAATAAAAATTATAGGATCTCAATTAATTGAGGACATCACTTTCCAAAATAGTGAAAAGGATGTATGTCGGCCACAAATTAGGTATCAATGATCACAAAACTATCAAAATACATTTATTATAATACTTTTAAGACCTCAATATACATGTTAAAACATTTCTTTTTCTCCCAATGACATGGAGATCTTGATCAATATGTTCAGAAAAATAATTGTCTCCTTAGCATTGGATACCTCGATCATCATTATTGAAGAAAAAAAGTATAGAAATTTTATTATAGATTTACGAAAATAAGCTCATTATTATCTAATATACAACGAAATCATTGATGATTATAAATAAATTTCCATTAATCAATGAGAATTTTATAACCATTAACATCGATATTTAGATTAAAAGAAAATATGTTTATTTTTCTATATGAGGTTATAGTCTTATTTATGTAATTAAGTGTAACAAACTCAAAATAATAAAATTCTTCATTTATTGGGAAAAGATTCAATGGAATAATACATAGTGTCTTCATAATTTAATAGATTCGATATGTTATAATTTATTTTCATGTCCATCATGTCATGTACTGTAATGGCCCGGACCTCTCCGGCCCATTCCTTTGTCAAGAAGAAGGTCAAGAAGTGTTCTGGAGGGTAAAATGGACTTTTTCCACACTTTCCAGAATTTTGAAACTACACGCTGTGTACCCCCTTCCTGGGTATACCCCGTGTTGCAGACCGTGTCCTTGCTGTGTGGAATAATGGGTGCACGCCGTTTGTCTAGTTCTACATGCCGTGTAGTCCTTCCCCGCGTACGCGTTACCAGTCAACGGTCGTATATCGTGTAGGAGACGTGTCCTTACCATGTGCAATGAATGAGTACACGCTGTGTGTCCAAACTACACGTCGTGTAGTCCTTCCCCGCGTATGTGTTACCTTCAAACTGTGTGTTGACCAGTCAACGGCCTCGGAACCGTGTTAGAGTCCGCATGGAGACCGTGTGAAAATGGATGAGTACATGTCGTGTACCATAAGTACACGCCGTGTACTTTTGATTTTCATGCCTATAAAAGGAGGGGTCCCCTCCTCCTTTCAACTCACACCTCTCCTCCCCTCTCCTCTGAGCAGAGCTCTCTCAAGAGACTCAAAGGCTCTTTCTTCCATAACATTTTTGTCCGAGCTCCGATTTATGATCCGTCAGTGGCCACGGGATCGTAACAACAAGGCAGAACTTCCGAGCTTGGATCTGTTGTCTTTCTTTCAGCTTTTCCACTCCGACTTCCACCCGAGGAGGTTTTGTCGGGACGCTGACAAACGTCTTTTGAAGCTTATCCGAAGGAGCATTGTGATCTAGAACCTGTTGAGGTATAGATCTTACCTTCGTCTCTCTAATTTGTGCATCATGCGGGGTGGGTGTCCTCTTGTTTACGTGAAACACTTTTGAACCAGTTTAATAAAGATAATAACTGGCTTATATAATGGGGTTGGGAAGTTTGTGTTTGCTGTTACTTTACCTTTTATATCATGTGATATTATGTTGTGAAATGAATAGGCGTATGCCTACATAAAATCACAGTCGTTGGGGGCCTTTGCTTGTTCAATTAAATGTTGTCGTATCTTTCTAGACCATTTTATTTTGAATGGAACTTTTTTGAATGTGGAAATTGGTTAATCACGTAATGTTGGCTATTTAAATGAAAATCTGGAACCCTTGTGTGATCACCCCGGTTGAAACAAAATGGAATAATGAACATGAGGGTGTTGGCTTGGTTACGTGGCATGTGATGGGGGTGTTTTGTGGGTTGTTGTGGAATGGGTGAGCAGCGGGGTTGTGGTTTGATTGGTTGTGGGAAGGTCTTAATGTTTAATGGTGATGGGAAGCGGGGCTGCGATAAGTGGTATTAAAGGGATAATGATGTATAGTGTGGTTATGGTGGTTGGTAGCGGGGCTACAGGGATGGGTTTAAATGTGAACGGACTATGGTTTGTGTTTAATAAATAATAAATGGAAGAGTTAATGAATGGTGGGGCTTGGTAATGAAATGAAAATAATAATCAATGGGTTGGTTGGTTAATAAGAAAGAACTTGCTGTGTTGCTGTGTTCGTTTCCCTAACTTGTTTTGTGGATGGTAGGGATATGTTTCACGAACGATTGAAGTGGTTGGTTGTGGATAGTTGCCCAGTAGTTAAGGAACTAAATAAGATAATTTCTGCTGAAACGTGAAAACCTTAATGGGGTTGGGGTTGTTTGTTGTATGCATGCTTCGTGGTAGCAGTGTCGAGGCATGTGCTTAGTTTCTCTTTTTAGAATCCATAGGTTGGGCTGAGTGGTTTCTATATATATATATATATATATATATATATATATATATATATCTGTATCTTTTGTGTTTTATCGCACCGCACCCTTGTTTTGCACTTAGTGTCGAACACTACCATTTCATGGGAGAGGGTGTTTTCCCATAGTTACTAGCTCCTTCATTCTCATTCTCCCCTAAGATGTGATGGTTTGAGGCGACCTTACACCCAAGACTCTTCGGGTAGGTTTCGATTGGGGTGATTAGGCCCAAGACTCTTCGGGCAGGCTTATAGGCTATAATGGATTGAGGCGACCTTACACCTAAGACTCTTCATGTAGGTTTCGATTTCAGGCCCAGGTGTCTTCGGGCGAGAGTTCTGTTACTATTACTGTTCCCAAGAATCTTCGGGATGAGGCCCAGGTGTCTTTGGTTGGGGATGTGGTTTTGGTTGTGAGGACCAGGTGTGTGTGCAGGCGGGATACGTGGTGGTGAGGCCCAGCTGTGTGCGGGCGGGATGTGTGGTTGTGAGGCCTAGGTGTGTGTGGGCGGGACACGTGGTTGTGAGGCCCAGGTGTGTGCGGGCGGGGAGAGTGTGACAGCGTCAGGACATTCAGCTAACTAATGGGAAATGGTGTGGGGTACCCAATAATAATGTTCTTATACTACTACTACCTGTTGTGATTGTGTTTTTGTGAGTGTGGCTGGTGAGGTTGGGTGGATAGATTTCCTTGTTAGGTTTCTTCTTTTTTTCTCACGAGACATTAGGATGTCTCCCCACTTGTGCACAAGAGATTTAGGTTTCCCAACTGATTATATTTTTATGCTCACTCTACGTTTACTTTCAGGTTTCCAGGAGGACTACTAGGGCCGTGCGGGACCCTACTAGTCAGGCAGTTGGAGTTGTTGTAGTTTTTTTTCTCTTGTTTTCTCTTGGTATTTTACTTTTGAGCTTTCTTGTACTTTTACCTTGGTATAAAATTGTTTAAACATGCATGTGGTCTTGGTTTGGGTTTATTTCTATACACTTGACCTTTTCCTTTTTTTGGTGGTTGACTCATCCTATTTCCCGATCCTAAATAATGAAAAGGGTAATGCCTCCCATATTTGTGAAAACACATACCCTTGGTTCTAGTCGCCAACCCGGGGCCTACTAGAGACGGGACTCGGGGCCATTATCTCCCTTTCACCATTTCCAGCTCAGGAGGGGCATCTTTGGTGGGAGGGGGTCATGACAGAATGGTATCATAGGCTGATGGTTGGAAGATAGGATGGAGTCTGGAGTTAGGCATAGTGAATAATGCATGGGATGGTAAGGTGACAATGTTAGTCAATCTTGGTATGTGACATAGGCCAGGGAAGATCGACTATGACACGGGATTTTAGGGCCCCCCGTGATCCGATGAAAGGACTCTGAGCCTACCGAAACACCAAGTGAGAGTACGTTGATTGCAGGGTAGATACCCTAGGAAAGGTACATGCATCATCATGATTGTGTTTTACTTTATTTGGGTGTTCTGGGAAAGAGATTGAAATAAAATGATAAAATAAAACCTTGAGTTTTTTCTTACTACTTGGGCTTAGGCGATTCTTGTTTATCGTACAGTTATGGCACCTGGACGTTGTCCCCTGGTGGCTCAGACGGCTGAGGCCTAGCAGATCCAGGCGGTCGATCAGTTGAGGATTGACTGAGAGGAGGAAGATAGCCAATGGAAGAAGACTCTTCGTTCTTTCTAGCGGCAGAACCTCAAGAAGTACGAGGGTAGTACTTCGGATACGGAGACGGAGGGGTGGCTTGAGGAGTTTGGGATTGCTTTTACCTTGATCCGTGCTCCGAGGGAGTACTGGGTTCCCCTAGCAGTCAGTCAGCTGAGAGGTGCGGCGCGACAGTGGTGGATGCTCTACCTCAGAGAGAGGATAGAGGTTGAGGTTCTGTGGGATGAATTTGAGAAGGAATTTTGAGAGGAATTCTTTTCTTCCATGATCAAGGCGGAGAAGCGGCAGGAGTTACTCTCCCTTCAGTAGGGGAGTATGTCCGTGTGAGAGTTGGGGAGCAAGTTCAAGGATCTCATGCGCTTTGCTCCGGATCTCTTTCCAGATGAGGAGTCTCGGGCAAGACGTTTTGAGGAGGTGCTTTGTCCTTCGCTCCAGTATGTTGTCACCCCCTTCACCCTTCCGACGTACATGGCAGTGCAGAAGAAGGAAGAGGTCGTAGAGAGGATGCACTCGCTGGGAGGTGCACCGCGTGAGGTGTTTCGGTCAGGTTCGTCGAAGGGGAAGGCAGTCAGCAGTAGGTCTCCTGCGACCGGACCTTCCAGGTTCAGGCCAGTGGGGACCAGGCCCCAGCTGTTCCAATTCAGATCTTCGGGTCCTCGTCCCTTTTCCACGAGCTCAGGACCGAGGTGTTTTTCTTGTGGAGGTTTCGGGCACGTTCAGAGTCGTTGCCCGACCTGAGCTCCGTACGGTGGGGGTGGGCAAGTTCAGCACCCACCGCAGAAGCACCAGTTGTCAGCGAGGCCCTTCCAGCAGCAGCAGGACCATGCTCCTCTGAGGGAAGACTTTGCGGGAGGAGGCCGACCTCAGGTTACTTCTCAGGGACCTCGAATAGGGCGTGGTCGGGGAAGTGGATGACATCAGAGAGGCAGAGGAGCTGGGCGTGGACAGTTGCACGCAGCAGAGTTGGCAGCTCCAGCAGGACCAAAGGTGGTGCGAGGTACGATTTGTTTGTTCAAAAATCTTGTTTCTGCTTTGTTCGATTCGGGAGCTTCACACTCCTTTGTTGCACCTAGTCTAGCCCATGCTTTGGGACTAGACATAGAGAGACTTTTCATACCACTGGTGCTGAGAACACCAGTTGGAGGCTGGACCAGCGTATCTTGTGTTTTCCAGGGATGTGGGCTGACGTTGGGACCACATCGCTCTAGTGGAGACCTTCTTCTGTTATAGATGCAACCATACGATGTCATCCTAGGCATCGACTGGTTGTTTTTTATTGGTGCCATTATCGACTGCTTCTGGAGAAGAGTCGTGTTCTCCGACGTGGATGGGCAGCGTGTATCTTTTATCGGCGAGAGGAGATATCAGGTGGGAAGCCAGTGTGTGGAGCCTCTCCTTTCTTTTTTAGGCGGGTTATCAGCGGTTCCAGCTGATACAGAGATGATGGATCTCCTGAAAGTTGTTGGGGAGTTCCTTGATGTTTTTCCTGAGGAGGTTGTGACTCTACCCCCTCGACGTGATGTCGGGTTCAGGATATACTTACATCCTGGTGCACGTCCAATTTCGATAGCCCCTTATCGGATGGTGCCTTCGGAGTTGCGGGAGTTGCGGATTCAGATTGACGATCTGATGGAGAAGGGTTTTGTTCGACCCAGCGTGTCGCCATGGGGTTCTCCAATTTTGTTCGTGAAGAAGGCATATGGTGGTCTCAGGCTATGCATAGACTACCGAAGGCTGAACCAGGTAACGGTCAAGAACCGTTACCCCCTTCCAAGGATAGATGATCTCTTTGACCAGCTGAGGGGATCAGGTTGGTTTTCTAAGATCGATCTACGATCGGGATATCATCAGCTGAGGGTGAAGGACAGTGACATCTCGAAGACAGCTTTCAGGTGCAGGTATGGGCACTTCGAGTTTGTAGTGATGCCGTTTGGAGTTACGAATGCACTGGCTGTGTTCATGGGACTTATGAACTTTGTCTTCCAAGAGTTTCTGGACCGGTTCATCATTGTGTTTATCGATGACATCCTGATCTACTCAAGATCATAGGAGGAGCACGTTGAGCATCTCAGGGCAGTGTTGGAAGTCCTTCAACACCACCATATTTACGGGAAATTGTCGAAGTGTAAGTTCTTGACACAAGAAGTACACTTCCTTGGGCACGTGGTATCTCAGCATGGAGTATTGGTGGACCCGTCGAAGGTGGAGGCAGTTGTTTCTTGGGCAGAACCCAAGAGCATGGCAGAAGTTCGTAGTTTCCTGGGGTTAGCAGGTTACTATCGGAGGTTCGTTTTGGACTTCTCTCGAGTTGCTGCTCCATTGACAGTTTTGACTAGGAAGAATCAGGTCTTCCTATAAAGCGATCAGTGCCAGAAAGATTTCGACTACCTGAGTAGAAGTTGGTTAGTGCTCTCGTGCTCAGGTTTCCAGAGGAAGGGTTGTTGTATGGAGTGTTTTGTGATGCTTCTGGCCTTGGTCTGGGGTGCGTGCTGATGCAGAAGAAGGGCGTGATTTGTTATGGGTCTAGGCAGTTGCGCCCTCATGACTGTAAATATGCCACCCATGACCGGGATCTTGTAGCAGTAGTATTCGCATTGAATTTTTGGCAACATTACCTTTTTGGGGAGCGCTTTGTGGTCTTATCAGATCACAAGAGCATGCGTTATATCTTCTCCCAGTGTGACTTGAACTTACGGCAGTGACGATGGGTCGAGTTTCTCCAAGACTATGACTTCGAGATCTATTACACTAAAGGTAAGGGCAACGTTGTGGCTGATGCCCTGAGCAGGAAGTCACATAAGGAAGTGGTTCGGGAATCCGCTGATGCTTGGAAGGCGATGGGAGAGTTGGCTTCCCTGCACTTAGATGGAAGGGAAGAAGGTGTTAGAGGCTGTCTGTTCTAGATGATGGTGCAATCCTTCTTGTCGCAGCAAGTGGAAGAGTCTCAGTGGGGGGACTCCGAGGCAGAGGTGATGCGGGATTGTGTCGATTATTGTAATGCTCCAAAGGGATGGTCAGAGGATAGCCGACATCGGATACTTTTCCATTGAAGTTTTTTTGTCCCAGAGGCGATGCGTGAGGGAGTTCTCTGTGTGTTACATAGCTCATCCTTGGTGGTACATCCAGGAGTTTCAGAAATGTACTGAGGCCTGAGGGATCAGTTTTGGTGGCCCGAGGTGAAACGGGCAGTGGCGGAGTTTGTGGCTAAGTGCCTGGTGTGTCAGCAAGTGAAGGCTTAACACTGTGTTCCCGGTGGTTTGTTGCATCCTTTAGATGTCCCCAAGTGGAAGTGGGATGACATCTCAATGGACTTCGTCACAGGACTACCCAGATATCAGGGTGGTTATGATGTTATCTGGGTAGTGGTCGATCGTCTGACGAAATCAGCTCACTTCTTAGCAATCAAGGAGTCGGGCCCGGTGAGTACCTTAGCACAGAGTTATGTAGACGAGGTGGTGCGTTTGCATGGAGTTCCAAGGACCATTGTCTCAGACCGGGATACTCGGTTTACCTCATGAGTCTAGAGGGGGTTACATCATGCTTTTGGCACCCAGATACACCATAGCACTGCTTTCCACCCCCAGACCGACGGGCAGACAGAGCGGACTATTCAGACGCTGGAAGACATGCTGCGAGCATGCGTTCTGGATTTCGGAGGATCATGGGTACGACACTTTCCTTTAGTAGAGTTTGCCTACAACAACAGCTTCCACTCTACTATTGGCATGACACCATTTGAGGCTTTGTATGGAAGGCCATGTCGTTCACCCATTGCTGGGAAGAGGTTGGGGACACAGGTGCTCTTGGGCCAGAGGTAGTTCAGGGCACCACAGAGAAAGTCCAGCTTGTACGTGAGAGGATGAAGGCGGCTCAGGACCGACAGAAGTCTTATGCAGATCATCGGAGGAGGCCCTTAGAGTTCGAGGTGGGAGACCATGTGTTCTTGAAGTTTTCCCCTCGACGGGGGCAGCGGAGGTTTGGGAAAGGGAGCAAGCTCTCACCCAGGTTCATCAGACCTTTTGAGGTGTTGAGACGAGTCGGCGAGGTGTTATATCAGCTGGCCCTGCCACCTTAGATGGAGAAAGTCCATGACGTCTTCCATGTATCCTAGCTTCGTCGGTACCTACATGATGACTCTCATGTTATCGACTGGGGAGAGTTAGATATGGGAGACAACGCGACCTACGAGGAACGACCAGTCAGAATCGAGGATCATAAAGAGAAGGTTCTCCGTGGACGAACCATTACCTTGGTTCGTGTGTTGTGGAGGCATGGTAGTCTCTAGGATAGCACTTGGGAGCGGGAGACCTAGATGCACGCTCAGTACCCGGAGTTGTTTTGACTTGTGTTTTTCCTTGTTCTTCTAAGCTTGTGTTGATGTTGTACATTGTACCCTTGTTATATGGAATGCTTGGCTTGTCAGTTGTGAGACCTTTTGTTTCTTTGTTCTCTGGTAATGTGTAGCATGTCTGGATGTGTGGGAAAGGGAAAAACCTGACCCTTAATCGAGATGCATTAATACAGATGCGATTGAACCCGTGCGGGTGATTCAGTACTGCCTAAAGCGGATAATATCTTGACATAGGTAAAGGAATTTCCCAAATCCATGTGTTCGGGCAGTGTGTTGGTTGTGTGGTGTTGGGGTTAGTGCGATTTGTAAAATCCTAATGTATGAAAATGGGAAGACCCAATTCTTAATCGAGACGCATTAATGAGGATGTGATTGAACCCATGCAGGAGAGTCAGTGCCGCCTAAAGTGGATAATTTCTCAACATAGGATAATGAATTCTTAACACATACGATTAGGGTTGTTGGTTGGGTTCCTATTATAACGAGAACCCTAAGAGGTTATTGTTGGGTTTCCTCTGGGTTGGTTTTGAATTCTCAGGGATGAGAATGTTGTATGAGGTATCTGATGTAATGTTCCGGACCTCTCCGGCCCATTCCTTTGTGAAGAAAAAGGTCAAGAAGTGTTCTGGAGGGTAAAATTGACTTTTTCCACACTTTCCAGAATTCTGAAACTACACACCGTGTATTTTGAGTACACGTCGTGTAACCCCTTCCCGGGTAAACCCCGTGTTGCAGACCGTGTACTTTTTGTGTGGAATAATGGGTGCATGCTATGTGTCCAGTTCTACATGTCATGTAGTCCTTCCCTGTGTACGCGTTACCAGTCAACGGCCGTGTACCGTGTAGGAGCTGTGTCCTTACCGTGTGCAATGAATGAGTACACGCCATGTAACACCCCAGGTAAATAAAGAATATGACATTTTCATATTTATCCATATTTGTGAATAAAATATTAATATAACTTTAAAGGGGACGCTATGCTCGATGGCGTACCTAATACACAACAACGAGTTTCTTGGGAATCTTACTATGCACTCTAATAATAAAATAATATTATTTTAAATTGTAGTTAACGCCTAGCCGTTGTATTGGCGGGAATGAACAGAACTAACTACAAAATGATTATATATGTTTGTCAAATATTTTTATTCTTTAAAATAAATGTTATAGGATTAAAAATGTGAATCAATCCAATTTTAAGCATAAACATTCCAATATTATTTAAAGGGTCGATTAACCGCCTTTTGATGGCGAACCTCTTTTAAATCCATTTTTTGACAATTTTATGTGTTATGTTTGAAAAAATAAAATTCTTCTTTAGAATCGGGACATCAAAATTTACTTTGTGTAAATTTTTGGTATTTTTCTGAAAAAGTTCAATTTTTAATGAATAGTGAAAATGTTGTATTTTAATTCAAAACCTCTTTTTAATCTAATTTATTTATATAATTAGATTATCTTTTGAATTGGTTTTAAAGTGGAATTATAATATATATTTTTACCATTTAATCCAATAGTTTTCTTTGTAATTAATTTCACCTTGAAATCGGACTTAAACTAGTGTCAATCTTTTGATACATTTTGTTTCATAAAAACACGATATTTGTTTTGACAGTGGGAATTAATTATTAAAATAATTAATGCAACTTATATGTTTTGAATTTTGTAAAATAGAAATCATTTTTGAATTCGGAATATCAAATATAGCTTAGGGTGAATTTTTGGTAATTTTCTGAAAAACTTCAATTTTTTATGAATAGTGAAACCACTAAGTGGTACTTATAAAAACTGATTTCCCGGTTAAATGAAATTTTTCCATCTTTGTGTTTTGAATTTAAAAAATCTGACATACATGGTTGTCATTAAGAAGTAAAATGTGGTTCAATGGGATTAAAATAAATTTTTGATGAATAGTAACTTATTAAGTTTTTAATCGCGATTACAGGTAATTAGTGTAGTTTAAGGTAAAAATAATGTTTTAATAATATGAGATGAGCCTGAAACATGTCCTACCATCATTGGATGTGTCATGTCCGACCAAGACAATCCATGGGTCAACTTGGGGACCCCATGGAGCCACTTTGTTTGGGAAATGACATAAATAACATTTTATTTGATGTTAAAGTAAAAAATGACACAAACATGAGATATTTTACTAAAACAATTTTTTAAATGGGGTTATAAAAGTCAGATTTTTTACTATAAATATTCATTAGAAATATAAAAAGATATCCTACATCATAGTATTTTTTTTATAATTTTTAGACATTAAATAAATTAAATTATTTATGACATCATGATGATGCAGCGATGACCTCATTATTTAACGATTTAAATAAAATGGAAAGATAATGTAAAATATAAGACCTACACATGTCCAAAACCTATTGGAAGGGTGGATTTCGAACCCTTATCGCCTTATTCTCGAAACACATCAATGTGGGACCATTAAAATCCGAAACTCATTTTAAAATAAAGGAACATTTCTTTACTTTCCAAGAGTGCCCCTCCTCTCCTCTTATAAAAGGCCACAACCTCTACCTCCTTACCCACACTTCCAAAGCATTTGGCTCGGCCAAACCCTACCCATTCTGTCTCTCCACATCCCTCTCTAACTCCTTGAAGCATCACGTTGGGCATAAGTCTTCCCATGTAAGCCTTTGAGCTCAAACCAAAGGGATTTACCTGATTTTAAGGTAATGTCTTCACTTGAGTCCTTTTGTTTTATTTTACTTCTCTAACCCCCTAAACTCTTTTTATTGATTAATTTTGTAAAAACTACAGTATATTCAATATACTAGGATTTTGTTATAAGAAGGATTCGAGCTACACTTACACACACATTCGTCTAATGGTTAAAGAACATACTGTTTCGGTGGTTGGTGATTTTCTACCTCACGAAACGATGATTGTTCAATATTCTTTTAACACCTTTAAAGGTGGCCATTATGATGTCACTGTATTTTATATATGATATATATGGTATTTATGTTTACTATATGCTTCTTTATTTTATATTTAAAACATACCTTTATTCTTTTCATGTTGTGTAAATGCGATAATTTCATACGAGGAAGTGTGGACTACCGCCCCCTCAAGTGATGTGACTCATACATGTAATAAATGGAATGTATAAAGAATGAAATTAATGAAAATATGTGACCTATATAACATATATATTATACTGGAATTATAATATATATATATATATATATCATTTATTTTTAATTCCATTAAATATGAAATAGAAATGGAAGTAGCGTTCATGCGTACGTACGGCTTACCGTCTCCATGAACGGTACATTTCATTTCTTATCTCAAAATGTTATGTACTATTAGAAGTAAATATATATAATGGATATATATATATATAATATATTACATCTAAATTATGTATGTCATTGTGTAATTATAACATATATATATCTCTCATTTTGTTTTAATTCTATTAACATGACAAAAAATGAAAGTAGCGTTCATGCGTACGTACGGCCTACCGTCTCCATGAACGGTGCTTTTAGTTTTTATCTCCAAATGCTATGGAATAGTATAAAATGAATATATACTGGATATATATGTTATTTAAAACATCAATACTATTCTGGATATGATGTACCTATAACTACATGGAAAATTATTTTCCAACAAGTTCAATTTTTGACTCATGTACCAAACATCGACAAAAACGTCTGATATGAACTCATATTATTAACAAATTATTATAACATTAAAATATGTGATATGAACTGGATAATAATAATTATAGGAGGTCCTTAATCAATTATAAATTTAATAAAGTTTATTATTCAGGAATATAAAGAAATGAACAAGACAAGTTGGACTTGAGGTAAGGGACCCTACCCCTCTCTTTTTTTAAGTACACTCTTTTATGTCATTCCTTTTAAGATCATCTTTCTTGTGATTGGGATTTTCTTTTATATTACTACTAATTTAATTTTTATGTTTATGTGATTAGAGACCCTATTCTCTCTCATCAATCCATTTTAGAAGTTTTAAGTGGCGTCGTTAGGCTGCCGAGTTTTCGTAAGGGATTTTTCATCTCACTTTTATTCCTATGAGATTTATGCTACATTTACCACAATTTCCTTTGAGTGGTGTATGTACTGCCCATTATTTTAATAATTCTCTAATATACTTTAATTTATGAGTATTTACATCAATGTTGTATTGTCCTTCTTTCACGGGGTGCATGTCTCGAAAGATACCCATGTCGGTAAGGGAACCTTTCACCCTCCTCTTTTTAAAAGACTTATTTTGTTATGTCTTTTAATTCACATACTATTATGTTGGGATATGTTCTTATATATCCTTATTGATTTTAATTTTATTTCCATGTGATGAGATACCCTTTTTATCTCTCATCAACTCATTTTCTAAATTTTGTAGTGACGCCATTAGGCTGTCAAATTTTTGCAAGGGAACTTCTTAACCCAAATTTGATTCTTTGGGATAAACTTTTACTCCTTGAATATATCGTTCTATGAATATGTGTGAATAACCTCTGATTGTTTTACACTTAATATCCACTTATATTTTTTTTATTCATTTGTCACACATAATTATGTAATTTATTTATCCTTAATCCAAGGATACCGTCTTTGTATGGGACTTCGTCTCAATTTCCATTCATTGAGGCATATTTTGTTTTATACACAAATTTCTTTTATACGGTGTATAAACCCCTTTTAATTTTACATTTATTCAAAAGGAATATTTTTTATACGAAGCGTTTACTAAACGACAAAAGGGAATGTTTTTGTCATACGTATGCGGCGACAATGACATCTCCGCCGCCGTGACCATTATTTGATTTTTGGCTTCCTCTAGAAGCCATACCTTCTTTTTTAAAGAAAAATAAATACCATGTTTTAAATTTAATTTATTTTGGTATTGAAAATGGTTTTCATAATGTTTTTATATCAATGTGTTACATTGGGTAACGCGAAGGAGTGAAACGTTAAGGTTTCTCCGAAGAGATTTAGGGAATATACTGTAGTGGGTATTCCAAACGTAACCAAGAGGGTTACTACCTACGTAAGAATGTTATGAATTCCTCAAGTTACCTTTATGTCTTATGATTTCTATGATTTATTCATGATTCGATGAGGTATGTTAAAGTGCTTATGTTTTATGAGTAAAGTATGATTTCATTGATTCTTATGTGTACATGTACTCATGTTTCCTTTCCATATATTTTTATATCCCTTACTGTGCTTTTTATGCTCATCCCAAGATTTTGAAATGTTTTTCACAGGTCAAGGGAAAGTTACATGATATGATGATAGTGTCAAGGAAGTGTCAAGAAATAATCCATGTTTTATTTTAAATATGTTTTCGTTTATGGGAAAAAATGAATACTATCTTTTATGTAAACACTTTGTTTAAATGTGTAATGTAATGAAAGTTTATGATCTAATTCTCTAAAACTCTAAACCTAAAAAGATCCTCAATGTGTAATCTTGTATTAACTCAAGATTAAATAAGGTTTAAGGTTGGGGCTTTATAGTTGGTATCAAAGGTCGGTTTAGATAACTTTAGAGGTTAGGGTATTCTTTAATCATAAGTGAAATTACCATAATGGTTAGGATTTCAGAAAGAGTCCTAGTTTTAGATAAAGTGAATAAGTAAGTATATCTTAGTGGTTATCTTCCTAATTAGTACATGATGGTTTTTTTGATTTACTCACACTAACATTTCTATTTTTAGTGAATGGATGGATCTAGCAGGCACCAAAGTGGCAATAGGTTTGAAGGAAACTGTGGTGGTTCTCTGATTAAGAGACTGGATGAAATGGGGTATTCAATGAGGAAACTCGTGGTTGTTCTAAACCAACTATCAAGGAGTCATGATCATCCACTTGAACCTTGCTATGTTCTGTAATTCATCATGTACGAGATGACCAATCAATGTGGAAGTTCAGGTAATAATTATAAAGGTAACCATTAGGGTTTATATGATCCTTACTTTTGAGGTAATTATGGGTTATTATATGTTATGATGGAAAATGAAAGGCATGAGATAAACTTGAGGTTAAAATATTTTATGATTATTTTTGAAGATTTTATCTCGTTTTGGGGAAATGTTTTAAGAATTATATAGTTTTGTAAAAAGGACAACACGCAGACCATGTGACAACCCGTCGCGCTAGACAAAGCTGCGGGAATCGAACCCACAACCAAAGTGCGACTGGTATTTATCGCCTACCACTGGACTACGTGAAGTCCCTGGTTAGTTTGACTGATTCTTTTTAGTTATATTATTTTATGAATTAAGATTAAGTTGATTTTGGTTTATCTATGGAAATTTATTAACCTATCATGGAGGATATGTGATTAGGTTAATTACTTTTCAATACGAGACATTAAGAGCAACTAATGTTGTTTGGAGATAAATGTTACGATTTAAATTGGAAGACTATGTGACTAAATCCTTCAAATATTTGGGTTTCAATATTAGTTTGGTTTACTTTGAAGAATTTTATGGACAAATTCTTTATCGAATGGTCCTCGTTGAACTTTGGGTTTTGTTGGACAAATTTTGGAGATTAAGAATAGATTTTATTTTTATAAAGGGTTATCCTTTTCAGGATTATCTGATCTTGTACTAACCTTTTTGGTTTTGGTTTTGGTTAGAGTCTAAAGAAATGGGAAGTATATAGTTATCTTTTGTGGATTATGTGATTCTCTAGAAGTTGATTATAGTACTCTTAATGTGAACAAGACTTCCTAAATACTCGTCTTTTGGAGAAAATATGAGTTTGTGTAAGGAATCTAATAAAAGTTGAAATTCAACATGATAAGTGATTATGTTTCCTTATGAATAAATTCCTCAATAAAAATTAACTTAAAACAAAAATGTTGTCTATTAACTTTTCCTACTGGGGAATCAAATACCGTTTAACCCATCACAAGTTTGTGATTTTCTTGTGGTTAACTTTCTCCTAAACATGTTTTCTAACACTCTCCATCAGAACATGACCCTTTGTTTTTTCCTCCATGTCCATATTTTCATACTTGGAATCCTAGTATGGGTTAACTCGGGTGACCTTTGTACTTATCTTTCTTTATTTCAAAGTGATTTTTTTACTGACTCTTGTTCCGATGTGGGATTTTCAATGAAGTTTCCAAGCCCAATTTTAAAAATTGCGAGGACGCAATTCCCAAAAGGGGGGGAAGGATGTAACACCCCAGGTAAATAAAGGATATGACATTTTCATATTTATCCATATTTGTTAATAAAATATTAATATAACTTTAAAGGGGACACTGCTCGATGGCGTACCCAATACGCAACAACGAGTTTCTGGGTAATCTTACGTTGCACTCTAATAATAAAATAATACTATTTTAAATTATAGTTAACGCCTAGCCGTTGTAATGGTAGGAATGAATAGAACTAACTAAAAAATGATTATAAATTTTTTTCAAATATTTTTACTCTTTACAATAAATGTTATAGGATTAAAAATGCGAATAAATCCAATTTTAAGCATAAACATTCCAATATTCTTTAAAAGGTCGATTAACCGCCTTTTGATGGAGAACCTCTTTTAAATCCACTTTTTGACAATTTTATTTGTTATATTTGACAAAATAAAATTCTTCTTTAGAATCGGGACATCAAAATTTACTTGGTGTAAATTTTTGGTATTTTCTGAAAAAGTTCAATTTTTAATGAATAGTGAAAAATGCTGTATTTTAATTCAAAACCTATTTTTAATCTAATTTATTTATATGATTAGATTATCTTTTTAATTGGTTTTAAAGTTAAATTAGAATATATTTTTACCATTTAATCCAATAGTGTTTGTTGGAATTAATTTCACTTTGAAATCGGACTTAAACTAGTGTCAATCTTTTGATACATTTCATTTCATAAAAACACGTTATTTGTTTTGACAGCATGAATGAATTATTAAATTAATTAATGAAACATATATGTTTTGAATTTTGTAAAATATACATCATTTTTTAATTCTGAATATCAAATATAGCTTAGGGTGAATTTTTGGTAACTTTCTGAAAAACTTCAATTTTTGATGAATAGTGAAACCACTAAGTGGTACTTATAAAAACTGATTTTCCTGTTAAATGAAATTTTTCCATCTTTGTGTTTTGAATTTCAAAAATCCGACATACATGGTTGTCATTAAGAAGTAAAATGTGGTTCAATGGGATTAAAATAATTTTTTGATGAATAGTAACTTATTAAGTTTTTAATCGCGATTAGAGGTAATTAGTGTAGTTTAAGGTAAAAATAATGTTCTAATAATATGAGATGAGATTTACACATGTCCTACCCTCATTGGATGTGTCATGTCCGACAACGAGAATCCATGGGTCAACTTGGGGACCCCATGGAGCCACTTTGGTTGGGAAATGACATAAATAACATTTTATTTAATGTTAAAGTAAAAAATGACACAACCATGAAATGTTTTACTAAAAAAAATTTTACATGGGGTTATATAAGTCATATTTGACTATAAATATTCATTAGAAATATAAAAATATATCCTACTTCATACTATTTTTTTTATAATTTTTAGACATTAAATAAATTAAATTATTTATGACATCATGATGATGCAGCGATGACCTCATTATTAAACGATTTAAATAAAATGGAATAATAATGTAAAATCTAAGACCTACACATGTAAAAAACCTATTGGATGTGTGTATTTCGAACCCTTATCACCTTATTCTATAAAAAAATCAATGTGGGACCATTAAAATCCGAAAATCATTTTAAAATAAAGGAACATTTCTTTACTTTCCAAGAGTACCCCTCCTCTCCTCTTATAAAAGGCCCCCACCTCTACCTCCTTACCCACACTTCCAAAGCCTTTGGCTCGTCCAACCCCTGCCCATTTTGTCTCTCCACATCCCTCTCTAACTCCTTGAAGCCTCACATTGGGCAGAAGTCTTCCCAAATAAGCCTTTGAGCTCAAACCAAATGGAGTTACCCGATTTTAAGGTAATGTCTTCACTTGAGTCCTTTTGTTTTATTTTGCTTCTACAACCCCCTAAACTCTTTTTATTCATTTCTTTTGTAACATATCCAGTATATTCAATATACTAGGATGTTGTTATAAGAAGTATTCGAGCTACACTTACACACACATTCATCTAATGGTTAAAGAACATACTGTTTCGGTGGTTGGTGATTTTCTGCCTCACGAAATGATGATTGTTCAATATTCTTTTAACACCTTTAAAGGTGGCCATTATGATGTCACTGTATTTTATATATGATATATATGGTATTTAGGTTTACTATATGCTTCTTTATTTTATATTTAAAACATACCTTTATTCTTTTCATGTTGTGTAATTGCGATAATTTCATATGAGGAAGTGTGGACTACCGCCCCCTCAAGTGATGTGACTCGTACATGAAATACATGGAATGTATAAAGAATGAAATTAATGATCATATGTGACCTATATAACATATATATTATACTGGAATTATAATATATATATATATATCATTTATTTTTAATTCCATTAAATATGAAATAGAAATGGAAGTAGCGTTCATGCGTACATACGGCTTACCGTCTCCATGAACGGTACATTTCATTTCTTATCTCAAAATTTTATGTACTATTATAAGTACATATATATAATGGATATATATTTAATATATTACATTTAAATTATTTATATAATTCTGGAATTATAACATATATATATCTCTCTCATTTTGTTTTAATTCCATTAATATGACAAAAAATGAAAGTAGCGTTCATGCATACGTACGGCCTACCATCTCCATGAACGGTGCTTTTAATTTTTATCTCCAAATGATATGGAATAGTATAAAATGAATATATACTGGATATATATGATATTTAAAACATAAATACAATTCTGGATATGATGTACCTATAACTACGTGGAAAATTATTTACAACAAGTTCAATTTTTGACTCATGTACCAAACATCGACAAAAACGTCTGATATGAACTCATATTATTAACCAATTATTATAACATTAAAATATGTGATATGAACTGAATAATAATCTTTATAGGATTCCCTTAAGAATTTATAAATTGACCAAAGTTTATTATTCAGGAATATAAAGAAACGAACAAGACAAGTTGGACTTGAGGTAAGGGACCCTACCCCTCTCTTTTTTTAAGTACACTCTTTTATGCCATTACTTTTAAGCTCATATTTATTGTGATTGGGAAGTCCTTTTATATTACTAATACTTTTATTTTTATTTTCATATGATGAGAGACCCTATTCTCTCTCATCAATCCATTTTTGAAGTTTTAAGTGGCGTCGTTAGGCTGCCGAGTTTTCGTAAGGGATTTTTCATCTCACTTTTATTCCAGTGAGATTTATGCTACATTTGCCACAATTTCCTTTGAGTGGTGTATGTACTTCCCATTATTTTACTCATTGTTTAATATACTTTCATTTATGAGTATTTACATCAATTTTGTATTGTCCTTCTTTCACGGGGTGAATGTCTCGAAAGATACCCATGTCGGTAAGGGAACCTTTCACCCACCTCTTTTTAAAAGACTTCTTTTGTTATGTCTTTTAATTCACATACTATTATGTTGGGATATTTTCTTCTATATCCTTATTGATTTAAATTTTATGTCCATGTGATGAGATACCCTTTTTATCTCTCATCAACTCAGTTTATGAATTTTGTAGTGACGTCGTTATGCTGTCAAATTTTTTCAAGGGAACTTCTTAACCCAAATTTGATTATTTGGGATAAACTTGTACTCCTTGAATATGTCGTTCTATGAATATGTATGAATAACCTCTGATTGTTTTACACTTAATATCCACTTATATTTTGTGTATTCATTTTTCACACATAATTATGTAATTGATTTATCCTTAATCCAAGGATACCGTCTTTGTATGGGACTTCATCTCAATCTCTATTCATTGAGGCAAATTTTGTTTTATACACAAATTTATTTTATACGGTGTATAAACCCCTTTGACTTTTATGTTTATTCAAAAGGAATCTTTTTTATACGAAGCGTTTACTAAACGACAAAAGGGAATGTTTTTGTCATATGTATGCGGCGACAATGACTTCCCCACCGCCGTGACCATTATTTGACTTTCGGCTTCCTCTACAAGCCATACATTATTTTTAAAAGAAAAATAAATACCATGTTTTACATTTCATTTATTTTGGTATTGAAAATGGTTTTCATAATGTTTTTATATCAATGTGTTGTATTGATATCTTGTTATTGAAATGTGGAAATGTTATGTTTCTTTTATGAATGTTTTATGTGATAAGATTATGTTATTGTTCTTGGGAATTGTTATGAAGACGGGTGGTTCCGTGATAAACTAAGGGCGGGTGAGCACGATATAGCTCTCCAATGCATTGGGTAACACAAAGGAACAAAACGTTAAGGTTTCTCCAAAGAGATTTAGGGAATATACTGTGGTGGGTATTCCAAACGTAACCAAGAGGGTTACTCCCTACGTAAGAATGTTATGAATGCCTCAAGTTACCTTTATGTCTTATGATTTCTATGATTTATTCAAGATTTGATGAGGTATGTTAAAGTGCTTATGTTTTATGAGTAAAGTATGATTTCATTGATTCTTATGTGTACATGTACTCATGTTTCCTTTCCATATATTTTTATATCCCTTACTGAGCTTTTTATGCTCATCCCAAGTTTTTGAAATGTTTTTCACATGTCAAGGGAAAGGTACATGATATGATGATAGTGTCAAGGAATTTTCAAGAAATAATCCATGTTTTATTTTAAATATATTTCCGTTTATGGGAAAAAATGAATACTATCTTTTATGTAACCACTTTGTTTAAATGTGGAATGTAATGAAAGTTTATGATCTAATTCTCTAAAACTCTAAACCTGAAAAGATCCTCAATGTGTAATCTTGTATTAACTCAAGATTAAGTAAGGTTTAAGGCTGTGGATTTATACGCCATGTGTCCAAACTACACTCCGTGTAGTCCTTCCACGCGTATGTGTTACCTTCAAACCATGTGTTGACCAGTCAACGGTCGCGGAACCGTGTTGGAGGCCGCGTGGAGACCGTGTGAAAACGGCCGAGTACACACCGTGTACTTTTTTTTCACGCCTATAAAAGGAGGGGTCCCCTCCTCCTTTCAACTCACACCTCTCCTCCCCTCTCCTCTGAGCAGAGCTCTCTCAAGAGACTCGAAGGCTCCTTCTTCCATAACTTTTTCGTCCGAGCTCCAATTTACGATCTGTCAGCGGCCATGGGATCATAACAACAAGGTGAAACTTCTGATCTTGGATCCGTTGTCTTTCCTTCGGCTTTTCCTCTATGACTACCACCCAAGGAGGTTTTTCCGGGATGTCGACGAATGCCTTATGAAGCTGATCTGGAGGAGCGTTGCGATCAAGAACCTGTTGAGGTAGGGATCTTACCTTCGTCTCTCTAATTTGTGCATCATGCGGGGTGGGTGTCCTCTTGTTTACGTGAAACACTTTTGAACCAGTTTAATGAAGATAATAACTGGCTTATATAACGGGTTTGGAAAGTTTGTGTTTTCTGTTATATTACGTTTTATATCCTGTGATATTATGTTGTGATATGAATAGGCTTATGCCTACTGAAAATCACGGTCGTTGGGGGACTTTGCTTGCGCAATTAAATGTTTCCCTATATTTCTAGACCGTTTTTTTAATGGAACTTTGTTGAATGTGGAAATTGGTTAATCACGTAAATTTGGCTATTTAAATGAAAATATGGAACCCTTGTGTGATCACCCCGGTTGAACCAAAATGGAATAATGAACATGAGGGTGTTGTCTTGGTTACGTGGCATGTGATGGGGGTGTTTTGTGGGTTGTTGTGGAATGGGTGAGCAGTGGGGCTGTGGTTGGCTTGGTTGTGGGAAGGTGTGAATGTTTAATGGTGATGGGAAGCGGGGCTGCGATAAGTGGTATTAAAGGGATAATGATGTATGGTGTGGTTATAGTGGTTGGAAGTGGGGCTGCAGGGATGGGTTTAAATGTGAACGGACTATGGGTTGTGTTTAATAAATAATAAATGGAGGATTTAATGAATTGTGGGGCTCGGTAATGAAATAGAAATAATAATCAATGGGTTGGTTGGTTATTCAGAAGGAACTTGATGTGTTGCTGTGTTGATGTGTTTGTTTACCTAACTTGTTTTTTGGATGGCAGGGATATGTTTCACGAACGATTGAAGTGGTTGGTTGTGGATAGTTTCCCAGTACTTAAGGAACTAAATAAGCTAATTTCTGCTGAAACGTGAAAACCTTAATGGGGTTGGGGTTGTTTGTTGTATGCATGCTTTGTGGTAGCAGTGCTGAGGCACGTGCTCAGTTTCTCTTTTTAGAAGCCATAGGTTGGGCTGAGTGGTTGCTATATATATATATATATATATATATATATATATATATATCTTTATATTTTGGGTTTTATCGCACCGCACCCATGTTGAGCACTTAGTTCCGAACACTCCCATTTCATGGGAGAGGGTGTTTTCCCATAATTACTAGCTCTTTCCTTCTCCTTCTCCCCTAGGCTGTGATGGCTTGAGGTGAACTTACACCCAAGACTCTTCGGGTAGGTTTCGATTGGGGTGATTAGGCCCAAGACTCTTCGGGCAGGCTTATAGGATAAAATGGATTGAGGCGACCTTACACCTATGACTCTTCAGGTAGGTTTCGATTTCAGGCCCAGGTGTCTTCGGGCGAGAGTTCTGTTACTATTATTGTTCCCAAGAATCTTCGGGATGAGGCCCAGGTGTCTTCGGGCGGGGATGTGGTTGTGGTTGTGAGGCCCAGGTGTGTGTGCGGGTAGGATATGTGGTGGTGAGGCCCAGGTGTGTGCGGGCAGGATGTGTAGTTCTGAGGCCCAGGTGTGTGCGGGCGGGATACGTGGTTGTGAGGCCCAGGTGTGTGCGGGCGTGGAGAGTGTGATAGCGTCAGGACGTTCAGGTAACTAATGGGAAATGGTGCGGGGTACCCAATACTCTTGTTCTTATACTACTACTACCTGTTGTGATTGTGTTTTGGTGAGAGTGGCTGGTGAGGTTGGGTGGATAGATTTCCTTGTTAGGTTTCTTCTATTGTTCTCACAGGACATTAGGATGTCTCCCCACTTGTGCACGAGAGCTTTAGGATTCCCTACTAAGTATATTTGTATGATCACCCTACGTTTACTTTCAGGTTTCCAAGAGGGCTACCAGGGCCATGCGGGATCCTACTAGTCAGGCAGTTGGAGTTGTTGTAGTTGTTTTTCTTTTGTTTTCTTTTGGTATTTTACTTTTGAGATTTCTTGTACTTGTACCTTGGTATAACATTGTTTAAACATGCATGTGGGCTTGGTTTGGGTTTATTTCTATAAACTTGATCTTTTTCTCTTTTTTTTGGTTGAATCATCCTATTTCCCGATCCTAAATAATGAAAAGGGTAATGCCTCCCATATTTGTGAAAACTCATACCCTTGGTGCTAGTCGCCAACCTGAGGCCTACTGGAGGAGGGACTTGGGGGTCATTATCTCCCTTTCACCATTTCCAACTTAGGAGGGGCATCTTTGGTGGGAGGGGGTCGTCACATGTACCGTTATAATGTGTTGTACAAATTTCAATCTGGTAGAATTAGTTAACCCACATCCAGTAAAATCTCTATCTCGTAGGTATTTTATAACTCCATCTAGTTAAAAAAATGTCTTTAACCATTTAATAAAAAATAAAATCATTCATTAAAATGATTTTCATCCATCTGGTAAAATTTAAAATTTAAAATTAAAGGAATCCCTACAAAAAGATATACATTGTAATAAATAATGATTGGAAAAAGGAATATTGTAAGAGTGAATTCTTTTCTTAAAAAGTAATATTTGATATAGATATTTTGACTCAAAATATATATCATAGAATAAGGATTTGGAAACATGGGGAAATTGAAATGAACCATGGGGCATAATAAAATCGTTTTTTATTATTACATCCACTGTTGATTCCTAGTATTAATGATATATCAATAAGGTTAATTATTTAAATTATAAACATTTCTATAACTTACATGTTTATCATTTGGAATAGTTCAATAAAGTGTGCACAAAATAGTTTTGAATATATAAATAAGGACCATTCATAACTTTGTTAATATTTTTATATGGTCCAAGTTAAATATTTTTTATATTTCAATAAATCCATACTTAGAAATATAAACATTTCAATGAAGACCATTCCTATCATTGTTAACATTTCAATAATTTCTATGGTTATCATTGTGAACATTTCAATAATGTTAATTCCTAAAATTATTTTATCATGAGATATAAATCATTCCTAATGAATTTGAGTAGGGTAACATGACCATTTTTTTAATAATTATTTTCTATAATTATGTATTTTTCAAGATCACTATAAAATTCATAATTTCATAAAAATTGGTTCCGTGAAAAAATGTAAATAAACTAATTATAATACATCTAGGGAAATTTGGTGAGAAGTATCATTACATTATATCCCCAGTGAGATGTAGGTGACATGAATTATTTTTTAATAGATGGAAACCCACATTTAAATGGTTTTATAAAATTTCTTTGAAAAACAAGTAGAGATATCATTTCCTTTTGATATATTTTATTTTAAAAGGAAAAAAATTCAAAATGGAATTTAATAGAGATTATATTAGAAAATGATAATAACATAAAGAGAAATTGGTTTTATGAATGAAGACATTAAATATATGAAAATGAATTATGTTAGCCCGTGGTATACTGGATGATTATTTTCACACAATTTAAAATTAAAGTCAATTTTTTGGAAAGATATTATTCCAAAATAAAATAAAATAAGTCTCATTATTAATAAATTTAATTTCCATTTAAAAATTAATTAGTAATTTATAAAATGAGAGAAAATTTCATCCATAAGAGAATAAAATATTATGGTCTTAGAGGAGAAACATTCACAACATAAAAGAAGAGATAAAATTGGCACCACTTATGCACATCCATTTGGTTGAATTAAAAATAAAAGGAAGATGAAATGTTAATGAGACATGGAAACCCATAAAATAACCACAGGAGAATAAAGTTGATGGGGTTCTAGAGATAATGAAAAATAATTCCCCATATTGAAATTCTATGATAAGAGGTATCAATTACAAATTGAGATCAAAAATTAAACTCTTACACATTTAGTAACATTTGAAACAAAATTTTGAATATAATATTTTTTATATATTTTTAAATGACTTGAATTTTATTTATTTAATTTTAAAATAAATTCAATGGGAATTACATATATTGAACAAGATAATATTGCATGATAATATGGAATATATCTTAATTAAATGAAAATTAAGATGGGTAAGCCCTTACCTTTACTCCAAACATCCATAAATATTATTTTACCACTTACAGAAACTCTCTATTTCTCAATAAACATTCAATAAAAAGGATATAATTATAAAACCTTTAATAATAAATAGTCCATAAAACATTTAGCTACTCTTTTAGAGAGATAAAACTGGTAGATAATTAAGTGGGAACAAAATCGTTTAAATTATTTGGAAGGGGGAGATGAGGGTTCTTCTATATGTAATAAGGGGTGGTAGTTTTGTAAATAAATTTTTTTTAAGGTGGGTAGAATTTTATTTTCAAGTAATGTTGAAAAATATTTCACAAAGAGGATAGGTCATTAATTTTCACATCTGCTAAATTATTGATATTCTTTCTGGATATTTCATTTCATTATAAACAATTGAAACCCTTTTTACCAAATAGTACATTTACCTTTATAAAATAAATCATTTCATGGGTAAACCATTTTTATTCCTAAAAATTAAATTATCCTTATAACCTAACTTTTATGAGGTTACTAAAAACAAGGACCCTATTTAATCTAAAACAATTTCATAATCTATTAAATTTTACTTTTAATTGAAAACATTGCATATATGGATAAAATTATTTTTATAAAAAATTAATTCATAAATATTATGTTTCCTTAATTTTTTTCTTTTCAGTTAATAAATATTGATGTTTTATTATATTTATTTATTCATTGATAAATTAAATGATTTTTATTAAATGCAATTAATTTTTAAAAATATAATACATACAAAAATTCATTGAAAAATATTAAATAATTTTAATATCCTCATATTAAATTAAACTAATAATATTTTCAACACATTCATTTTATCAATCCATATATATTAAAATCATTCATTATGTTTTATAACTAAACAAAATCTTTCTTGGTATGAGATGGAGGATGTAAACATACAAAATGTTTGAGCTTATATGCTCAAATATGGTAAATATAAGAGGAATAAATTGGATATCATAAGTGAGTTTAAGTCAAACATGATAGTATTAAATCATAATCAATGTACACAAACAAAACAAAAAAAATAACCACTATTAAAAATTTCATCTCACTAATTCACAAATAAAAAAAACTTATTTGTTTTGTGTTTTTGTAGATTAACAGAATTATCTTCTTCTTTCACAATAATTACTTGAAAATTTCAACATATTTTTATCTCACTTGATAAAATATTCAAAAATAATAATACAAACTAATTTTCTCAGGACCATGTTAAAGGATACATAAGAACTATATGAGCACAAAAATACTAGTAAATTTATAGATAAAATAGAGAAATAAAATATCCTAAGTGATCATAAGTTAACATGTTGGTATGGGGGAATAATCACGGTACATGGAAAAAAAATAAACATAAATCATAATCGTTAAAAAATAGAATATAATTATGAATCATGGAATTATTATTTAATTATGTCTTAATAAATCATTCTTGGACATGTATAAAAATATATCCATAATCATTTGAAAATAAAATGTTCATGGTAGAAATATATTATTGAAAAGATAATGGCCTGGTAACATATGTCCATGAAAGGGGCCTCAAAAAACAAAAACACATATATCATGGAATAAGGATGTAGTAATATTAGTTAATAACCCAGATCCCAGGGTAATAGATAAGGCATGTGTTATGATAATAAACATAGCTAGTGATTAACAATGTGAACATATCAATATTGTACACGATTAGTATTGATAATGTTTCAAAAAGTTCAATGGTAAAAATTGAGAAAATTTCAACATTTTCCGTTCTAGAATTTCAATTACACCTTATGATGATCTTTATGGTATGTGGTGTTGCAATATGACTTGTTGGGATAATTTTGGGGGAGAAAGATAATGGGAACTTATCTTATCCAATAGATGACATATAAGGTTCAAAAAATTCAACATCATATGAAATCCACACATAATCAACAGAAAATCTATGAATACAATCATTGATAGGAACTTGAGTTTTAGTTTTTTGATATTGTGTTCATTCTAATAACCCTGTGGAAGAAATTAATAATCTCTTGGATAAATTTAATGATTTTTACATGATACATCACCCCCTTTGAGGACATTTATTGCATCAAAGTGTCGGCCTATAGACTAGACTACCACATAATTCATCTCAAGTACATGTTGTGTTCCATATATACCTCTTGAGAACGTACATATCATACCCACAAAATGTACTAAATCTTGAGGTGGTACCATTGGATAATGATCATTCATATGAGGAGTATCCACTAAAGATCATGGATCCTAGATACAATGTTGAACCTGACAGGGCGACTAAAATAGTCCAAGTGTTAGAATTACAAGTTTGAGGAAGAGACAAGGGAACCATAAGAGGGTAATAAACATAAGTACCCAAATGTGTTTTAGTGTACGAATTGAAAATTTCATAGTTGAAATTTCTAAATGGGGGAATAGTTTAATGACTTGAACTGTAATAAATGAATGTTATTCTCTTCAAATGAATAAATGCATCATTAAGTATTGAAGTTATTAAAAAAATTTAATTCTTTGGTTATATTCAAATAATATATCCAATCAAATTTAAATTAAAACTATGAATCATAACCATTGAAAATATATCTATTTAATAGTCTTCCTATGATTAGTTCATATATAGTGTTATGTAAACATTTCATTGATGCATACAAATGGAGCAATGACCTCAAAAAGTCGTATCATACCCTATAAAGATTATTTATGTGATATTAAAAGAGAGATATAATCTATGGTATTTTTACTTGAACAAGACCAACCTGAGATCCATCAACAAAATCATGAGTGAAACTGTTTATGGGATAAGTTCACGGTTATCAAGATCATGACCCAGACCATTTTCACTGAACCACCCAATAAAAATATTATGATCTCAAACTTTACCCATAATGCATTATCCAATGTAATAATGGTAATTTTATCTTAACCATAACAATATGAATTTTAATATTTCATTTTATATAAAATATTTATTGTATTTATTCCTTATTTATTTTACTTTATAATTGATTTTGTAATGAGTTTGACAAATGTTAAATTTTAGTACGACAAAAAATGAATTGTATTTTTTGGTTATAAGATATTTTAATTAAAATATTTCATTTAAAGAATTATTGAATTTAAAAAATAAATTATGTTTTGATAAAATGTTTTTATTTAATAATATTTACTATGTATAGTTGATAATATAAATTTTAAAAGTCAAAAAGTATTTTTTATATGGGTCAAAAAACATGTATTAGGGGAAAAAATTATTTTTAAATAAACTAGTATTTTAATTAAAAATCTAAATTATCATATTTATATATATATATTTGGATGAGGTAAATATTATGTTTTAATTGAGTACATCGAAATTAACTAATTCTGATTTTGTCATAATTTTAAAAGATAATTGAATTTTTAGGTAATAATTAAATGATGTATAAATATATGTTATGTATTATGACTTCATAATGATCCAAAAGTGATGTAATATATTTTATAAAAGATATCAAAGATCCCATATATAAATATTTTCCCTTTAAAATAACATTTTAGGTTATTTTATTAATTTTATGAAGCCTTTATGAATACTTGAAAACCTATACTGTATATTATGTGTTTAAAAATCATTTCCTTAAGATCATGACTCACTTAAACATCACTAAGGATAAATTTTTTATAATTTATGTTTATGGCCAAATAAAATAATTAAAAACACTTTTATTTGGTAAAACGCAATGGAAAAAACAATTGAATTTTTTTTCATTTTCATTACTTTATTTTATAGAGTCCAAAACCTATGATTAGGAAATACTAAATAACTCCCCACTATTTTCCTATATAAACACACCAAATATCACATTTATGTTCACTAAAAATCCTTTAAGGATTTCTTTACTCTATCCACTCTTATCTATATCCCTCTTAAGGTCCCTCCATTCTCTTATTTAGCTCCTCGTTATCTTTTTTAAACACGCTCTTAAGGTAAGATATCATTTCATACTCTTTATTCAAGACCCTTATTTATATTAGACCTTTTCATTTCAAATTCATACAATTGGGATATATTTTTTGAAATCCCTCATACTGTTATTTTTATGTTAAAATGATAAGTGACCCATATTCCTATTTTTAAAATATTTTTTGAATCTATAGCTACTGTCATTATGGTGTCGGAATTTCACCATGATTTTTTCATACAAAACGATTGTTATGTGAATTCCCATACTCATTTATACTCCCAGTTATTCTCTTAAATTCACCTATAAGTAATTTCTTTGGGACTACCAAGTATTTACTCCGTACTCCTAAATCATGTCTTTAATTTAGATGAAATATACTCATATTTTATATGATATACGTGACACACATAAGAATGTATATGACATGATTGTGATGGGTGTTCCAAGATTATGCTCTAATGCATTAGGTAATGTTTTAATATTGGGTGATTCTATATATGGTGAACTGGAGTTTATCCTAAGAACAATATGTTATTATTTCTTGTTGGTAAACTTTAACTTATCCTTATTTTCTTATTTTTATGTTGTTTTCATATTCATATGTTTCATTTTTACTATCATGTTATATAATGCCTCATTGTTCATAATTATTATTCTCACATATTATGTTATATTTTTTATTCTGGTTGTACCACATGTATTATTTTAGTATATTCCATTGTTTTCTAAATACATTATACTGATTTATAGATCACCCATTTCTTATTTGCATCTCTAGATTATCCAAAGTATTTTCGGAGGAAAGATGGTTTTTATGATCATGTTAAGGAAGTTTACAATGAAGTTGTTATATCACAGTTTTATGATGTTATGTTATGTAACCAACCTCACAAAGACACAAGGGAAATCAATCTTCTAGTTTTTACTGTGTGAGACATTACTTAGTAAATTATGAAATAAATTTTATTAATGATATGAGTTTCCGTAGGGGGTTTCAAAGGAATGTCCGATTATTTTTTGGGACTAGGATTAGTAAACAATATTAAAAGCCTTAAAGACATGAATTAATGTAGAAAAACATCTTAAAGTGTTGGTACAATATTAAGTATGTTATTTTGAATCTAGTATTTAATTTTTTGGATTAACTAGAAGATGTGGATCTGGAATAGATACACCTAGGGCTAACAACCCTGTAAACACTGAATTAATATCAAATTGATTAGGAAATGGTTTGTGAAAAAGAAACTTGGTGTGTATTCGGTTTGAATCTCCCTAGGTATTTTCTTTAGTAAATTAATATGATCATGATGAATAGTTATTAAGGTTATCACTAGTTGTTATAATATTATATGTTAGTAAATCAATCATGTATATCTTAGATTGAAACACATAAACTCATAAGTTAAGTATTATATTTGATATTGGAGTTATTACATTAATGTCAATGGTTTCGTACTCATTTTTTCAATAATTTAAAATCACTCATCCATAGTTTTCCCTTATTCTCATTAATGTCTTTAAATTTAAGTAACTGGGTCAACACCCAATTGGATAGGAAATGTGATGAAATCCCAAATAAAATTCCTAACATGATGGGATCTCAAATAAGAAATCTTGTGATTATTCTATCAAACAAAAATCAAGATTAAAATTTTGAAAAAAGATGAATTTACAACCCTATCAAAGAAGAGGGTGTTGGAATCTCAATGAATTTTATCTGATAATGGTGATAATGGAATAAAGACCTAATATATTCACAGTAGAAAATATTTAATGGGGGACCTTTTAAAATGTAAAAATTAAATTTTTAAATGTTTTCTGTGTGAAATAATTGGGCATAAATCATCCAACTTCCATAGAAAAATGAATAACATGATGGATGGAAATAAATCTCAGTCTAAGGTACATTATATAGTTCTATGTTGGAAATTTAGAGAAGGTGATTATTATATAATACAATGCCCTATTCTAAAGAATAATAGGAATGATGAGAATAGGGGATCATGTCACATCCTATACTAAGATGGATCATTATTACTATATTACATGTAAACTATACTCTATAGTTTTATATGTCTTGTGTTATTTCAATTCATTCTATATTATCATATAATACATGTTTTACATAAAAATCATGTCACCATCCCAAATGATATGTTATGATCAAGTTAAACTCTGATGATTATTTTATCATGATTTTGAAGTTGTTAGAATATTCTCATTGGAATTATTATCAATATTCCTTTAGTATAATTTAATGTTATCCTAGTTATGTAATGTTTTTGTTTTTATAAAGTGAAATAATATTTTTCCGGGGAAGTAAATCACCCTCTATATATATAATCATTTTTTTATTCTATATATATTTAAGAAAGAGGGTGAATATTCTTTGGTACCATAATAATAAAAATTTATATTATGTCCCTATGAGTAATTTTATGTTTTCCTAATTATTATTGATAAATAATGGCTCATCCACGGAGACAAGACCATTGTGAAGGAATATGTTGATGTGTATCCCAATAGAATTTTCTCATCCTCCTCCAAGAATATAGGTTAAATTTTCAATCGTGTATATACCTATAGTTTTTTCAATATTCAACAATCTATATATAATGGTCATTATTGAACTCAAGGAAATGGAGAAACAACTACATGAAAATATGGATAATGTGTTTATATACCAATGTTCTTGACTATGGGGTGCACTAGTTCTCTTCATACATAAAAAGGATGATTCAATGCTCCAATACATTGATTTTTATAAGATTAAAAATACAATTATAAGGAAAAATTATCTTATGATAATGATTGATTATTTTTTCAATCACTTACTTGGATCCCACTATATCTCTATGAATGATCGTTGGTCAGAATATTATCAAGTAATGGTGAAAAAGAAAGATGTTCCCTAGACAAATCTTCATATATGGTATGGTAACTATGAGTTAATAGTTATTAAATTCATACTAATGAATGCTACACCAATATTCATAAACATTATGAATAGATCCATTAGATATTACCTCGATCAATTTGTGGAAGACTTTATAAATGATATTATTTTCAACTTGAATATCATTTGAATAATACAGTGAGGCCCTTATAGAATGAAAAGATCTATGAAAGGTAACATGAAATGAGTTCTACTTTGAGAAATAACTGTACTAAGAAATTTAATCACTAGTAAGGGGATATTTTTGGATAGTTTAAAAATAAAGCTAAGTAAATGGTGGACAAGATCCAACATCTATGATAGAAACCCATAGTTTCCATGGATTAGTTTGGTACTATCATTGATTTGTGAAAAAATAATCATGATTTTCAAGCCCCCTAATGAGGATAACATGGGAAGGAGCCATATTTTTATAGAATGGTGGATATGAAGAATGTTTTTAAAGTGTTTGATAAAAGTCTATTCAATAAATTATGATCATTTTTCCAACTAATGTGTAATTATTTGTGATCTTTAGGAATTCACCTAAAATTTATTGGGATTTGTACTCACAAAAAATGAAAAATTAATAGCGTATGAATCCCACAAAATGAAGATCCATGTGAATAACTACCCAAAAAATATTCTAGAATTCGTATTAGTGATCTTTTCATTAAATTTTTTGAAATATTCCTTCTACGGGGAGATGTAGGATATATAAAGAAAAAAAAGCCTCATGTATATTTTTCACAAAAGAATTATGTTAAAAATCACTAAAAGATTTGTTTACAAATAATCAAGGATCATGGGTTTTCCATCCATTAACATACTTGTAAATAAAACAAATTGTAAGATTATCTGATTATAAAGGATCCCAAAAATCTATCCATGATGAGGACTTCAAGAGATATAATATTCATAGATATGAAAACGATGGATATGGGAATAATAATAGTATATTCACCATAAAAATCTCATGTAACTCAACTATAAATTCATAAGAGGATCAATAATTACCAAAAAGATGATAATTTGATAAAAAAAATACGGTAGTGAATATTCTGGAGTTCAAATTTTCTGTATATAGAGTTATATGTGTTGGAAAATAGATATTTTTTCTATAAAATCTATAAGTGAAGGGGATAATTCAAGATGATTTTAATAGATCATAATTCTATATTCATACAATAAGAACTAATATGTATAGATATTAAAAAAATATGGTGGGATAACATGAAGAGAAAGATTATGGAGTGTGAATATTGATGTTTCATAGGACAAAAAGTCAACTTGGAATGAAAAAAGTCTACATATATGATTAAAACTTTTCCCATTAAATTATAGAAATGGGAAAATATAACCATGGATTTTTTCATAGGACACCCCTGGACACCTAAATGAAAATTACTCTATTGGGTGTTAGTTGATCACCTTACCTAATTTTCACATTTAATTTACATCAAGTAAGATTCTACTCTTTTTAAAGCCACCAAGTTAAACATAAGACAAGTTGTAAGACTGCATGGATCTCCACTCTCTATTATATAAGTTATAGATCTAAGGATGACATTATGGGTTTGGAGAAGAGATCAAAAATAATTATTTCCGAACTATGATTCACCCCTAATTATCCCACATTGGTGGATGGTTAGTCTAGAAGGACCATTCACACTGTAGAAGATATGTATACATTGTGTTCAATGGATTTCTAAGGGTGTTGGGAATGACACATTTCCCTAGTGGAGATATCATGTAACAAAAGTTTCCATTCATGAATTAAAATTGCACTATATAAGGCTATATATGTGAAGAGGTGACACACTCTTACATTCTATGATGTAGTTAGAGAGATGATGTTGATGGGACTAGATCATATCCAAAATATTGAATAGAAGGATCTATCTAATCAATTTCTTATGAAATCCTCACAATGTCAATAGAAAATATATTAATACAATCATAGATGTGACATGAAGTTATTTTCGTGATAATGTATTCCACCAAATATCTACATGGAAGAAATTCACATGGATTGGGAATAAGGTAAAGAATAGTCCAAGTTACATCTCCCCCTTTAAGAACCTTGATCACATCGGAGTGGTGGCCAATCAACTAGAACTCCCACATAACCTATCTCAAGTACATGATGTGTTTCATGTATCAAACTTGAGAAATTAAATACCAGAGATATCATATGTTCTAAATAAAAATGAGGTACCATTATATAAGGATCTTTCATATGATTATTAGCTGATAAAAATAATGGATTATAGAGATAAAGTTCTACTAAACAAGACAAATCAACTGGTCAAAGTGTTGTGGTGGAACCACATGTTTGAAGAAGTGACTTAGAAACTAGAATATGTGATGAAAAAGAAATAACATCATTTGTTTTAGTCTATGAAATGAAATTTTTTGAGGATTAAACATCAGAATAAAAGAATATTGTAACTACCTATAATTTTATAAATAAAATTCATTATCTTTTACTGAATAAATTCATCATTAAGTAACTAATATATAGAAAACAGATGCACTACGTTAATTATTTGCGAATATTACATCCTAACATATTTAAAAGACTATTAAGAATCCAAAATATTGATTATTTAGTTATTTAATAGTTATTATATTATTATTATATATACAGTGTTATGATAAAGCCCATTGATACTAATGAATGTAGTGATGGTCTTGATCAGTAAGATCATACTCTAGGAATCTCATTTATAGGTTCTTTACAGGGAGTTAAAATCAATGGTATTTTCCATGACTATTCCCAATCTTATATTAAATAGATAAAGCATGGGGAATACCGTTAGACAGATAAGTTAAATCTCATCAAAAAATTATTATTGTAAAAAAAGTAGTATTTAAAAAAAACATGGATTTTTATTTAAATATATATATTAAAATATTTGTAGATTAATTTGGAAATAAATAATTATTATCAATGTATTTAGAGTTTTGTAATTAACTAATGATGAGTCTTTTAAAAAAATTTGAGATAGTGGAGTTTTTTGGAAAATTATTAAATACGGTATAAATTGGATGAATGTATTAAGACTCCATAATGACCCAAAAGTGATGTAATATGTTACATTAAAGATATCCAAGACAAAATATATAATAACCCTTTAAAAAATTATTTTTTATATTATTTAAATAATTTTATAAATCCTCCATGAATCCTTTAAAACCTATACTATATATTATGTTATTAAAACCAATTTCATTAATATAATAACTCACTTACACATAAACATGGGTAACATAATAATGAGATCGGTTATTGGACATATAAAATAGGAAAACAAATCCTATTGGGAAGAAAAAATAGAGAAAAATATTGGGAAGGATTCCTGTTTTGATAACATTATTCTATAGATTCCAAAACCTATGTTTATGAAATAAGGAAGAACTCACCTCCCTTTTACTATATAAACCCAACCACTCTCCCTTATAATGTAATGAACCATCCCCTTGGGCCAGTGTCGTGACTACCCTATGCCACCTTCCACATGCCAAGGATGGAGACTAGCACCAAAAAGACATATCCCTAAAATGGAAGGCATTTCCTTTAAAACTACACACATAGATATGGCATACCATACAAATAAAAAATGGAAATAAAGTAGTAAAACTACCAAAATGTATGAAAACTAAGAGTAAAAGATGTAAACTGAGAGTAAAGGGGATATAATAAAACACCAACAGAAAAAAAAGATCAATAAAAGAAATAAAATCCATGGAAGTCATTCTCTAATGATCTTACCTGAAGGGTAGGTAAAGATCACTATTTTATGTCACTCAAGCACACCACGTCTATAGATACACCTATGAGAACCGTCTATCCCTGGCTCCCTAAAGTCCCAGTCAATGTTGTATGTCATCTGCACAAGACACAGAAGGTGCGGGTGAAGCTCGTGCATGGGTGATTATAACAATACTCTATAGCGACCCCGAGACCAAATTGGGTCTCAAAGTAATCCATAGAGTAATATACCTCAAATAAAGACCTCAATGTAAAGAAAAAAAGAAAAAGAAACATCTCACACCAGGTATAACTTAAGTACATAATTAAAGATGACTAGTCGTAGAGCTAGATCATCTTATTATGTTGAGATACTCCACTACTAATCCACATAGGATTACTATGTGTTGTTCCACACATGGTCTTTATGATCAGATATACACAGGGTCACTAGGTGATTATCCACAGAGGATATCTAGGTGTTGATCCACACAGGGTCGCTAGGTGCTGATCTGAAGAGGGTCGTTAGTTGCTGATCTACACAAGATCACTTGGGGCTGATCCACATAGGTTCGCTAAGTGATAATCCATACAGGGTATCTAGGTGATGATCCACACATGGTCACTAGTTTTTTATCCAAATAGGGTCGCTGGGTAATTATCCACACAAGTTCTATAGGAGCTAATCCACAGAGGATCACTATTCATTTTTCACATCATAGACAGCCACTGGATTCTCAAATTTAGCAAGATTGATTTCTAGAGAGTCTACTCCACAATACAATAAACATATTTCAACCTTAAAAATGTCCTATATTCTATAAAAAATTGTTTTCACATCGTTAGGGTCCCAATGCAACCGACGGCGCGTCGAACGGACGCTCGGTCTGTATGATATGTACATTTTTGTAAAAAAGGCCTAGTTGGATTCGATTCTGATGCAACCCAACCATATTCCAACCTCTTCCAAAACACATTTAGAGTATCTTAGAAGTACCACCTCATCACAGGGGTCCCAATGCACTGACAGTGCATCAATCAGACGTTCGGTTTGAGAGATACAAGCATTTTAGTGAAATAGGGGTTGGTTGGGTCCAAGTCCAGTCTGACCTGATCGGACTGACCCAACCTGACATGGTTTGGGTCGAATCAACCTAGTCTGTGTTGACCCAACCCAGCCAATTTCTGGTCCATCCTGGGCATGACCTATTGGGTCACGGGTTTTTCTCCTCCCTCCGGACGCGATCGGTGAAACCGGCCACGCCCTCCACGTCACCGGCGGATCGAGTCCCCAAGTTTACTAGGTCATCGCGGTGCCAGCATGGCACCATAGGTCTTTAGCGTTGTGGCCTCCATCACTCAATTGGGTGGTTGGGACATGGATTTCCACCTCTATGTGGCATTGGTCATCGTTTCACCTCCACGCCACCACAGCACACCGATGTGTGTACCACCTCCCTCCTCCCACGACCAGCATCGTGGGCCACTGGGGTTTCTCCGATAGTTCATTTCTCAATCCGTCAATGCCTATAGGATCATAATGATTCCACCTTT
Source organism: Viscum album (assembly GCA_963277665.1). Lineage (NCBI taxonomy): Eukaryota > Viridiplantae > Streptophyta > Magnoliopsida > Santalales > Viscaceae > Viscum > Viscum album. The sequence continues at coordinate 1,723,523,334 of OY728119.1, read as the reverse complement.
ACCACAACAACATAAAACTCTCATTGCTTCCATTTCGATAATTCATCCACAAAGAATGCACATTTGGAGGGGATCAGGCCTTGTTCGTGTAGGCATGTGCCCTCAATGTTATATGTTTAAAAACATGGTTGGGTCTAGGTATTGCAGTTAAATCAGTAAAAGTATTAATTTAATCACGGATAGAGGAATCCTAATAAAAGCCACCCTCCTTCAAGAACCCATGATCCGCGAATCAACCTCTTCATGGGTTGATCCACATTCATCGTTTTTAGAAATGAATGGGGAATTATTAAATAGTTCAATCCCCTATCTCGATTTGAAGTTTTTTTCTAAAGTGTTTGTCCTCAAGGTTTTAATAGGTTGACATCATTCTTCTCTTCTCAACATTGTTCTTCATGTTACATCAAATTTTATGACATTCTACCAGCGTTCTTTGTTCTTCATTGGAAGTAATCTTGCCAAAGGTTCGTTAAATAATTGCTCGTGGTATAACTCAAAACACTCCAAATAGTTTTTTTTAAAGAAACACCTCAAATCATTTTTGTTAAGCTGTTTCATTTATGAAACAGCGTAGCGTTTACTATTGCATAATTATCCATTAAGGATCCTCATTTAATGTGCATCGTCTTCTCACCACAGTGTCGATGGCCGCCACTCAATTTTGGGAAAATATAGAATAAAATACAATTTTAAGACATTTTATTATTTTATGAAAAGTTTTAAAAATAACTTTTCCATTTGAACCATTCCGATTGAAGTTAGTCCTTTCGACGTGAATCCTGTTGTTTTGAATTCAACGATGCCCTACGATTTTCAATCCATTATGCGGTTCAAAAGATAGAAAATCTTACACGTCTGTTTACAAAATGTACCTTTAAAAGGTTCAAAAATCCATTTCAGGAGCATTGGTATTTCGAATCATGTACTATCAGAGTGTGTGGTCATGGAATAATTCTATATAAATTTAAAAAAAATTACATGGAAATTTCAGGACATTATATTCTCCCCACCTTAGAGATTTACGTCCCCAAAATCCAAAACAAAGGCTTATCAAACAAACGGGGGTACTAATAATGAATTTGAGCCTCCCGTTATCATGTGCTCTCTTGGAGGTTCCCATGTTTCCACTGAACACGCACCAGATGAATTGACCCTCCATGAAGGGCCCAACCATGTTAATCGTTTATCTTTATCAGGAACTCCGCAAACTTCCCCCTGTCATCAAATTCTAGCTCTTCCCAGTTGCTGTCATGTGATGGATCATGCACGTACCTCTTCAGTAGTGACACGTGTAAAAAATCGTGAACCCAGTGCATTTATGGGGGAAGTACTAGATGGTATGACACCTTTCCAACTCTACTGAGGATATGGAAAGGTCCGATGAACCTCGGAGATAACTTTCTACCCTGACCAAATCAATACAATCCTCATCATGGGGAGACCCTAATGAAAACATGGTCTCCATCCTAGAACTCCAAGGGTCTCTATCTTTTATCAGCATAAGACTTTTGTCTTATTTGTGTAGTCCTCATCCACTCCTGGATACTGCACCTTCTTAGTGTTAGCTCATATCAACTCTATACCTAGAAGGGTTGACTACCCTAGGTCTTCCCAGCATAGAGGTGATCCGTATGGATGCTCGTACAAAGCCTCAAACAGTTCCATGCTAATGGTGGAGTGATAGTTATTGTTATATGAATACTATATAAGTGATAGGTGATCCTACCAACTGCGACCAGAATCTAGGACACAAGTACAATGATTTTCCTCTATGGTATGTATGATCCACTCTATCTGACCATCCGTCTGGGAGTGAAAAGTTGTACTCAGGCGTAGTTGTGTCCTAAATTCCTCTTGCAATCCTTTCCATAACTAGGATGTATTGGGTGTTTCACAGTTTGAGATGATCATTGAAGGTACCCCTTTGAACCGCACTATCTCCTAGATATAGAGGCATCCCAAGACCTCAATCAATCCCTCCTCTTGGATGTGTATAAAGTGAGCCGACATGGTGATTCATTTAATGATAACTGAGATAGATTCGTTGCCCCTAGATGTGTGTGGTAACCCCATCACGAAGTCCACGAATATACCATCTAAATTCCAATCTGGTACCTCAAGTGGTTTTTTCAAACCTGATGAGGCCTTATTCCCTACCTTCAAATACTAACAAGTGAGGAATTGTGAAAAGGACTCTTCCACCACATTCTTCATCCCTGGCCCCCAGTACTAACGTTGGTGGTCCTGGTACATCTTCGTTGCACAAAGATGTACCTCCAAAGGGTATGTATGGAACTCTCCCAAAAACAATTCCTGTAACATCACTGGTATCATTTTCTGTCCTCTAAAAAGGATAATGTTCTCCCCATATATAATTAATCCATCAAGAGCATTTCCTAAGTATATTAGAGCACGTTAGGTCACATAGTCAACATCCACAATTTGTGCCTCCCTAACTCATTGTAAGAGTATAGGAGTGACAGTCATCGATGGAAGGTTGGATGCTTCATCACTATCCATGAAGAATATATTCATCATGGATAGCTTCTTACACTACAACAAATTATACTTTTATCAACCTTATAAACAGCTTTTAATAGCTCTAGAAAATCACTATTAATCACAGAGAAGATAGGAGGTCCCCTGTAACAATGCTAGAAAAGCACTGATAAATGGGAACCATTTGATATATATTATCATGATCATATTTATATTCATTTTATTCTGTGAATCATTTGGCGGTTGTTAACTTTTTTGTCGTACAATTCATTTTATTACAACGTGGTTAGGTATTTTCATCTCACTTTTTCTTCCCCTGAGATTCATGCTCTATATCCACTATTTCCTTTTGTGTGGTTTATGTACTGCCCATGATTTTATTAGTTGTGTAATATACATAAATTATGGGTATTTACATCTTCATTTTATGATCTATATTTCATGGGGTGTATGTTTCATATGTTACCAAATTAGTAAGGGAACCTTTCACCCTCCTCTTTTTGAAGGATTTATTTTTGTTATGTCTTTTAATATAAATATTCTTATGTTGGTATATGTTCTTATTTATCCTTATTTATGTAAATTTTATTCCCATGTGATGAGATACACTTTTTTCTCTCATCAATTCATTTCTAAATTTTAATGTGATGTCGCTAGGATGTCAAAATTCTGTAAGGGAACTTCTTCGCCCAATTTCAATTCATTGGGTTAAACTTCTACTTTTTTACTATGTCAGGCTATGATTTTGTGTGGAAAAACTATTTATTTATTTCTGTTGTAATTTCAAATCCCCTCTGTGTGGATACAGTTTTGATACACTTAATCACACCATTGATAATTTCTCATGTAATCTGTATGAACAAGATAAGAGTAATTTTAACTCAATTTCCATTCATTGAGTTAATCATCCATGTAGTTGGTTTTCTCCTAAAAAGAACATGTGTGAATTTCATATAATTTATTTACACATAATATCCAATCATATTTAGTGTATTAATATTTGTCACATATTATTATGTAATTTATTTATCTTTAATCTAAGGATGCAGTTTTTATAAGGGATTTCTTGTCAATTTACATACCATTGAGACTTCATTGTTTTTATGCACCAATTCACTCTTATATAGTGTATATACTATCATTTGGAATATTAAATAATGAATCCTTTTATTCTCATGATATTATAAAGTTCTGATTCAATGTTATTCCTCAAATATTTTAATTTAAGAGTCTCTCATTTTGTTAAACACTCTTTAACTAAAATATCGTTTTAAATGTTTTAAAGATTTATTATTATAAATATTTATCATTAATGTCCTTGTATTCAAAATGGTGTGAAGGATATATTTATATGGACATTAATGTTTTCAAATGATAATATATTTAAACGTTTCAAAGTTGTATGAGACAATTTGATACAAAAAATCACTTTATTAAATTTTTTAAATGGTTTTGAAAATGGTTTGATAAATCATTGATTATATCTATATCTTGGAATGATATGTTGTGATAGAAATGTGGAAATTTTATATTTCCTTTATTATTGACTTATGTTTTATGAATTTGTTATGGTTTTTGGTCATTGTTACGTATATGGGGGGTTCGGTGATAATCCTAGGGCGGGTGAGCCCGAGATAGCTCTCCAATGAATTGGGTAACCTGATGGAGTTAAACGATAAGGTTTATACTAAGAGATTTAGGGAATATACTATGAGGGTATTCCAAATGTGACTCCCTATGTAGCTTTAATAGCTACAATGTAAGTATTTTATGAACTCCATAACTTACCTTTATGATTTGTGTTTATTTCATGTTACTCAAAAATATTATGATTTCATGAGGTATGTTATGATTGGAAAGTATGGTTCTATTGATTTGTATTTATTGACGGACTAATGTTTTCTTTCCTTATTTTATAACCCTTACTGAGCATTTCATGCTCAACCGATGTTTTTAAAATATTTTCCAGAAGACTTAAAGATGAATAGATTCAAGGATGAGATCTGGGAAATGTCATGCTATCTAAAACAAGGTACTAGATATGTCTCATTTTTTTAAGATTTTTTAATGAAAATGGATACTAGGTAGTAATTTCTACATGTAATATTCATGTTTTTATGTAATAGTTATGTCATAGTTCTGTAAAAATCTAAACTTAAAAAGATCCTCAATGTGAATTCTTGACATAATTTAAGATTATGTAATGTTTAAGGTCAGGTCATTATAGTTGGTATCATATGCTGGATTAGATAACTTTAGAGGTTAGAGTGTTCTTTAATCATAAGTGACATTACCACAGTGGTTAGGATTTTAAAAAAGATACATAGTTATTTCAGATAAAGTGAATGAGTTTAAGATAACATGAATAAGTATATCTTAGTATCTACCCTCCCCAAAAGATATTATATGATGATTTTTCTGATATACTCACACTTACATTTTGTGTTTTAGTAAATGGATGGATCTTATAGGCACCAAAGTAATATTGGTTGTGAAGAAAACAGTGATGGTTTTCTAAATGATCAACTGAATGAAATGGGAGCTGCAATGAGAACACTTGTGTTTATTCTCAACCAACTATCTGGAGTCATGATTGACCACCTAAACTTTGGTGATTTTTATAAGGCATCGTAAATGCTAGACAAAAATCCCCATGGATGTACAGGTAATAATCCTAAAGGTATTTATATTAAAAACCCCATTTCAATGATGTGGAAAGAAACACATAGGAAAAATTTTCAAAGGGACAAGAAGATGCTATAGACGTGGAAGTGAAGGTCATAAAGCAAGAACCTGTCATGGAAAAGAGAAGCATCCAGTTGACTATAATAATGGGAAATAAGTTCATTCAAAGGGATCAATTTAATGTCTTAAATGTGGTGTGCATGGTCATTATACAAATAGATTTCTTACGAAGAAGATTCGAGAATGGGATCACCAGGATCATACAAATTTTTGTTTATCAATACCTAATATCATTTTGATTGAGGATGAAGAAAACGATAATGACCAATGAAAGGTATGGATTATTTATTAACATATGTTTTGATATTATTGAGTAGTATGATATGATTCATGATTTAATTTGTAGTAAAGAAGTATTTCTGAATAATTTGTTAAATAAAGGTTAATGTATCATGAAGAACGTTGAATGTGTAAGAAGTTAACATGTATGGGATTCACGAGTTTTTGTAGATTTTTGGATGGTGAAATGCTTAAAAGTATTAATCCTATTTTGATGATGGGATTACATTAGATGATTATTTCTAGAATTTGTAACCCTAAAGTTTGATATATGAAAATTTTATTCAAGGAATAATTATCATTTCTTTTCTGTATATAGTTATAAAGAACAATTTGGGTTTATATGATCCTTGAATTTGATGAAATTACAGGTTAATAAATTTTGGGATGAAAAATGAAAGTTATTATATAACCGTTGTGGTAGAAATATGTTATGATTATTTTTGATGAATTTATATCTTTTGGGAATGTTATAAAATTATATAGTTTTTGTAAAAGGACAAAATGCAGACCGTGTGACAACCTGTCGCGTCAGACAAAGTTGCGGGAATCGAACCCACAACCAACGTACAAATGGGATTTATCACCTACCACTACATTACGTGAAGTCCCTGGTTAGTATGTATAATTCTTTTTAGTTAGATGATTTCATGAATAAATAATAAGTTGATTTTGGGTTATCTATGGAAATGATTAACCCATCATAGAGAATATGTGATTTGGTTAATTTCACTACTGTGTGAGACTTTAAGAGTTGTCATTTTTTTGGAGATAAATTTTAAGATTTTTGTGGTAGACTTTGTGATCAAATCCTTTTGAAATTTTAGTTTACAATCATAGTTTGGGTTACATTGAAGAATTTTGGATATTTGTTTATTGAATAGTCTTTGTTGAACTTTGGGTATTGTTAGACAAAATTTGGTAATTAAGAGTAGTTTTTCTCTTTGTAAAAGTTTTTCCTTTTTGGTATTATATGATCTTGTACTAAACATTTGGGTTTTGGTTGATTTATAATGAAATCGGAAAGATATAGTTCATATTTTTGGATTATGTGATACTCTAGAAGTTTATTATAGCACTTTTAATGTGACCAAGTCAGTTTGAATAATCATCATTTGGAGAAAAGATACATTTCTGGTAGAAATTTAGTAATGGATGAAAGTATACATGACAAGTAAGTATGTTTCCTTATGTTTTTAGTTATTCTCATGAGTAAATTCCTCCACTTTATGAAAAGTAACTTAAAACAAAAATGTTGTCTATTAACTTTTCATACTGGGGAATCAAAGACTATTTAACCCATCACATGTTTGAGATTTTTTGGTGGTTAACTTTCTCTTATTCATGTTTTCTATCACTCTCCATCAGAACATGACTGTTTTTCATTATTCCATATCCAAGATTTCCCACATGGAATCCTAGTATGGGTTATCTCGGGTGACCATTGTACTTCTCTTTCTTTCTTATAAAGTGATAGTTTTATTGACTCTTTTTCTGTTGTGGGACTTTAAATGATGTTTTTCATCCCAATTTTAAAATTGAGAGGATGCAATTCCCAAAATGGGGGAAGGATATAACATCCCAGGTAAATAAAGAATATAATATTTTCATATATATTTGTGAATTAAATATTGATTTTACTTTAAAGGGGACACTATGTTTGTTGGCGTACTCGATATTCAATAATGGGTTTCCTTGAAATCATATGTTGCACAATAATAATATAATATTATTATTTTAAATTGTAGTTAACGCCTAGCCATTATATTGGTATGAATGAACAGAATAAACTACAATATGATTATACATGTTTGTTAGAGGATTAAAATGTGAATGAATCTAATTTTAAACATAATTTAAACTAAAAGGTTGATTTACCGCCTTTGGATGGTGAACCCTTATTAAATATAGTTATAGTCAATTTTATATGTTCTGTTTGAGAAAATAAAATTCTTTTTTATAATCAGGACATCAAAATTTACTCTGGGTAAATTTTTGGTATTTTTCTGATAAAATTCATTTTTTATGAATAGTGAAAAAGACTATATTTTAATTCAAAAGTGCCTTTTAATTTAATTTATTTATATGATTATATTATCTTTTAAATTGGTTTTAAAGTGTAATTATTTTATGTTTTTACCATTAAGTCCAATGTTTGTCATTGGAATTAATTTCACTTTGAAATTGGACATAAACGAGTATCAATCTTTTGATAGTTATTGATTTATAATAACACACTATTTTTTTTTGACAAGGGGAATTAATTTTAAATTCAATAATTCAAATTATTTTTTTTAAATTTGTGAAAACAGAAATTCTTTTTGAATTAGGAATATCAAATTTATCATTGGCTGAATTTTTTGTAGTTCTCTAAAAAACATCAATTTTTGTCAAATAGTGAAACCACTAAGTAGTAGTTAAAAACTAAAATTTTAATTTAAATGAAATTTTACCGCTTTTATGGATTGAATTTTGAAAATCCAACATACATGGTTTTTATTAGTATATAAAATGTGTTACAATAAGATGAAAATATTTTTTGGTGAATACTAAATTTTGACTTTTATTTACCACTGTTAAAGGTAAATAGGGTAATTCAAGGTAAAACGAATATTATAATAACAACAAATCACCTTAAAATTTATACTAACCTTATTGGTTGAATCATTTTCGACTATGGGCATCTTTGGGGAGATTTTGGACCCCATGGAGCTACATGTGAGTGATAAAGACACTTTATTTTAATTAACATAAAGTAAATGCAAAAATCACATAAACAAATATCTTTTAGTAAATAAATATTTACATGGGTTAATATAAGTTTTCTTTTCGACTATAAATATTAATTGGAATGATAATGTGATTTCATAAATCATGGTATTTTTTAATAATTGTTAATCATCAAATAAATAAAATTATTTATCACACAAAATGATGCAGTATTTACCTCATAAATAAATGATTGAAATAAATATGATTATAAATATTAAAACAACAACCAAAACATGTCCAATTCTTATTAGATGATTTAATTTAGAACTTGAGTCATTTTATCTTCATATTCAATGTGTTTTGGATCTTTATAAACTGAATATATGTTTATAATAAAATATTATTTTCAAAATTTTCTAAAGATCCCCTCTTCCCCCTTATAGAAAACCCTCACTTGAAACTCATTCCACAAACCTATCAGGACAGTTGTCTCACCAACCCTTGCCCAAATAATTTCTCAAGATCCCTATCCTCTTATGTAAAGTCTTAAATAAGGTTGAAGGCACTTCAAGAAGTCTTTTTGGATCAATCCAAAGGGAGTTTCCCAAATTAAAGGTAAAGGTTTATCCTAACTTCTTTTATTTTATTTTACATCTACAACCCATAAAATCTTTTTATTCCTTTTTTTTATAACAACACCAGTATCCTCAATATACTAGGATGTTTTTACAAGATGTATTTAAACTATAAATACACACATCTCTAACTAATGTGTGAAGAATATACTATTTCTGTGAATGGAAAACTAACGCCTCACGAAATGATGATAGTTCGATAATCTCTTACCGCCTCTCATGGGGGAAATTAAGACGGTACTATATTTATATATGATATATATTACGTTAATTTTTTCATTATTCTTATGTGTTTTACATTTATAGAATTCAATTATGGTTTTCATAATGGGTAAATGTGATAATTTCATTTGAGAAAGTGCTGACTACCGCCCCCTCGAAGTGATATGAATCATTAATTCCATATGTGGGATGTATAAAGTATGGAGTTAATTATATTATATATTATATTATACTATAATTATAATATACCTATGTATCATAATGTTTTAATTCCATAAAAATAAGAAATATAAATAAAAGTGGTGTTCATGAGTACGTACGACTTACCATCTCCATGAATGATGCATTTAATTTCATGTCTCCAAATTTTATGTACTGTTATGAATAAATAAATATATTGGATATATATGATATCTAAATCATTAATATTATTCTATATAAAATGGGCTCTACACCACATGGACAACTTGTAATTATAAGGTGTTCATTTTTACTCAAGTACCAAAAATCGACAAAATGACCATTATTAACTTAAATGAATACATCATGTTTATAACATGCTAATATGTGATAAAAAATGAATAATAAACTTGAAAAAGTGTTCTCAATCAAGTATAAATTAACATAAGTTTATTATTCGTGAAGAAAAAGGAACAAATAAGTCATGTGGGACACAATGTAAGGGGTTTCTTATCTCACTTTTAAATCGGTGAGATATCCATTGTTCGCCCCAAATTTATTTCATGTGGTGTATTGTGTACTAACATTTGATATATATTATCCTGATCATCATTATATTCATGTTATTCTTTGAATCGTTTGGTAGTTGTTAACATTTTGTCATATGACTCGATTTATTACAACTTGGTAAGGTATTCTCACCTCACGTTTTATTCCCATGAGTTTTAGGCTATATTGCCACTATTTCCTTTTGTGTGGTTTATGTACTTCCCATGATTGTATTCATAGTGTAATGTACTAAAATTTGTGTTTATTTACATCTTCATTGTATGATCTGTCTTTCATGGGGTGTATGTTTTGTAAATTACCAATTCAGTAAGGGAACCTTTCACCCTCCTCTTTTTAAAAGACTTCTTTTTCATTATGTCTTTTAATATACATATTCTTATGTTGGGATATGTTCTTATATATGCTTATTGCTATAAATTTTATGTCCATGTGATGGGATACCATTTTTTCTATCATTAATTCATTTTCTGAATTTCAATGTGACATCGCTAGGCTATCAAAATTCTGTAAGGGAACTTTTTTACCCAATTTCAATTCGTTGGGTTAAAATTATACTTCTTGTTTATATCAGGCAATGATTATGTGTAGAATCACTATTTATTTATTTATGTTGTAATTTCCACTCCCATGTTTATGGATATACTTTTTATACACATAATCACACCATGGATAAATTTTCAGGTAATTGGTATGAACATGATAAGAGTAATTTTAACTCAATTTCGATTCAATGAGTTAAACATACATGTCATTGGTTTGGTCATAAAAATAACATGTGTGAATTTTTTATTATTTATTTAGACTTAATATCCAATAATATTGAGTGTATTTATATTTTTCATATGTTATTATGTTATTTATTTGTCCTTAATCTAAAGATAAAGTTTTTATAGGGGATTTCATCTCAATTTACATTCCATTGAGACTTCATTGTTGTTATGAACCAGCTCTCTCTTATATGGTGTATATACTATCCTTTGGCATATTATGTCTTGAATACCTTCATTATCATGATATTATAATGTTCTGATTCATTATTATTCCTCAATTATATGTATTTAAGAGTCTCTCATTTTCTTAAAAACACTTTTACTAAAATTTGGTTTTAAATGTTTTAAATATTTATTCTTCTTATTAATTATCATTAATTTCCATGTTTTCAAAATAGTTTGAAGGATTTTTTTTATATGCATATTAATGTTTTCAAATGTTAATTTATTTAAAAGTTTCAATGTGTTATGGGACACATTGATTCAAAAATAACTTTATTAAATGTTTTAAATGGTTTTGAAAATGGTTTGATAAAGCATTTGTTATGTCTATATCTTGAAATAATATGTTGTGATTGCAATGTAGAAATGTTATATTACCTTTTTTATTGTTTTATTTGTTATTAATATGTTAGGGTTAATGGGAATTTCTATGTATATGGGTGGTTCTGTGATAAACCTAGGGTGGGTGAGCCCGAGATAGCTCTCCAATGCATTGGGTAACATGAAGGAGGTAAACATTAATGTTTCTCCTAAGATATTTAGGGAATATAATGTGATGGGTATTCCAAATGTGACTCCCTATGTAGTTGTGATTTCAATAATGTAATTATTTTATGAATTCTATAAGTTACCTTTATGATTTATTATTTCTGCATGTTATTCAAAAATATTATGATTTCATGAGGTATGTTATTATTGAAAAAAATGGTTTCATTGATTTGTATTAATTTATGGGCTAATGGTCTCCTTTGTTATATTATAACCCTTACTGAGGTTTTTATGCTCATCCCATGTTTTTGAAATTTTTTCCACATGACTTAATGATGAATAGGGTCAAGGATGAGATCAACGAAAATTCATGCTATCTAAAACACGGGACTAGACATGTCTCCTTTTTTAAGAGTATTTATTTTACGAAAAATTGATACTGTGTAGTACTGTCTACATGTAATATTCATGTTGTTATGTAATAGTTGTGGCCTAATTCTCTAAAACTATAAACCTGAAAAGATCCTCAATTTTAATTCTTGATATAATTCAAGATTATTTAATGTTTAGGGTCGGGTCCTTATACTTGGCCTTACAAATATCTTCATTATCTTCATGGATTTAATAAATAGATTCTCTAAATATTATCTTGATTTTATTGTTAGTTATAATATATTACATTATTATATATTATAATAGTAAAGAAGAGTATTCAAACCACTTGGGGATTTTACTGAAGAACCTAATATGGGAAGACATATATTAAAAATCTAATTAGTGTGCATTTTATTTAAAACAAGTTTCATTTTAAGTCTTATTATAACATACCATGGTATATCATTTGATCCAAAATTAATATAAGTTATTGAATATTGGAATTGAACAACCATTGTTATTGTGATTTGTAGTTTTGTTGGTTTGGATCGATATTATTAATGCATTAAGGATAATTTCCCACATCAGTCAAATATACACACTATGTTAACTAATAATGGAGTAACATTACTTCATACATATGAATGTGGGGAAATTTTAAATGAATTTAGGAAAAGGATAGTTAGAGAACACTTTCTTACACTACCTTGTAGTAGAGAAGGCTTTGTGTTTTGTAGTGATGCATCAATGAATGAATTGGGATACATCAACTTATAGAATTATATGGATATAGATTATACATCACAATAATTAAATATTCATGATAAAAATTACTGAACTATTGATCTAGAGTTAGGTGAAAATTTTTTTCATTAAATATATTAGTGTATTATCGTTATGGATAAAGGTGTGATATATATATATATATTTGTATCGTAAATTATAAAAGTATTTAATCCCAAATAAAGAGATTAATTTAATCTAGATAAGTTGGTTTGTGTTGATTAAAGATTATGAATTCTCAATACATTACAACCTTAGGAAAGTGAACAATCTAGAAGATACTCTATGTAAAAAAAGGATAATTCAAGATTTTCTATAGTGAAGATTTCAAAAAAATCCTATATTTATAGATTTTCAATGGATGTCTCTAGAAATAACAAATGAAGGAGAAAATATTATATTTCTCAAATATGTGTTCAGTCATATATCCATGTAAATATTAATGAGGAATATAAATAAGATGTATGATATTAAAGAAGATGATAAATGTATCTATGTTTAAACTTGACTATGATACAATGATATGTTCAAGAACAGTGTATGTGTCTCATCAATACTAGAAATCCAGAATGATCTCTTGGATAAATCACACTATTAAACATTGTAATATCCCATGTTTTTAGGTATGTCTCCCTTTGAGTTTTTTATTAAACATGTTTAATTTTTATTTTCATTCCTCTATAATCCATATAGACTGAGTCTCATTCAGTGATGAAGATCTTTTATCAAAAAAATGACCTGATGTTCTGGGATGTATGCTTGTTAAATTAATGGATTATAGGTTCAAACTTGTTAAAGTGTATTATGGGGTTTCACTATAAGTTTATAAGGTAAAATAAGTGGTTCATGATCTTCTATAGAATTTTTTGTTTAATGTTTCCTGAAGGACATTTAGACTCTACATATATTAATTAAAAGATTTGTAAATGTCACCATGAAGATACCGTGTATGGAATTTTATTCATGAAATGGATCTTGATGTCAACTGGTTACACACCATGAATCTATCAACATGACATGAAATATTTCAGAAAGCTCAATTTCACTCGAGTGTATGGGAATTTGAGAATACATCATAAATCAAGATTTAAATGTCACGTAATACATTTTAACTTCATTTATTTCTCATGTTTAGTGGTTATAATAAATTATGTGCACTTATTTATTTCATTATTTTAGCATTCATCTCTCCTCTCACAATCCCTAGGAATTTTCCAAACAATTTTGAGTGCATTCCTCCATTACAGATACCCAAATCAATTGATCAATCCCCAACATGTAGTTTCGATAATGTTTTCCCCAATAATCTTTTTTTATATAGTTTTAGAAGTGGAAACTCTTGACCATTGCTATTTTGGGTGTTTATCATTTTATTGTTTATCAATAATCCTTTTTATAATATTTTAAATCTTTGTTCTTGTTAGCATTACCAGTTGGAAGGGATTTCTTATTCTCAATTTATATATATGTGGTCTAAAACATAACCATATAGTCAGTTTAATTTTTAAGTATGTGAATCATTGAGATTTTACTGACACAACATGAACATTATTTAATTGAATGATTAGTGACGGTCACCCATTAGGTGATCTTACCCATGAATACTAATGTATTGTCTAATGGATTAAGGTGTGTTTAGCATAACATGAGTCCTTAGAAGATCGCTTGATATCGAATCCCAATGGAAATGGATTATTGTTATTGAAAGGGATATGTTTGATATGATGCTATTGCCTGAAAAAATACATGACAAATGTTTAAGAACCACTTGATAAATGGATTTTAAATTGAAAAAAATTGAAATATTCAAAATTAAAAATTGAGGCTTATGATATGATTTTGTGATATCCTTTCTATGATGAATTTTGTTAAGTTTCATGCTGAAATGCTTATATAAGTATGTAGAAAAATTTTATGTCTTAATTATTTTATAGAGGTATTGGCCCAATTTCATACTATAATGATTATATAGTAGGATTAGCCATGTTTTATGTTGTAATTCTTTCTGGTGGGAATGAACCATTTTTTTGTTAAAATGAAAATATAGAAACATATGTGTGGGATAATAAAATTAATATATAGAGGAATATTATTGGTATTTTTAAATGACTATATAAGGGGCATGACCATGATGATGAATTGATTATATAGTGAAATTTTCACGGTTATATGATTATTACAAGGATATGTGGTTATGGTTGGATATTTGTGCTACATGTTCAGAGATATTCCAATATGGTGTCAAATCTGGTTGTTTTTTGTATAATATTTTGATAATTATATAATACACCTATTTACCACATTATTTCATAACCATATTATCAGAATAATTTTTTTAGACATGGTGATGTTGACCTACCAAGTTTTACCCACCCCCAATTATAGCCCTAATTTGGTACCCAAGGAGATTACCTGGATGCATGTTATGACTAGGGAAAGGGCCCTTCAATATGATTGTTTCTTGTTATATGGGTTGTACCTTAGATATGGGACCAACATGGGGTTCATGACTGAGTTTTTTTTGTTTTTTGATGTTAGCTAGTTTATTTATATTTATTACATTCTTTTTTATATTTAGATACATTTCAACATATCATCACATTGTTCACTATTATTTGGTTTATAGGCTCTTCCATTTACATCCAAGTTTTATGTTATAATTTTTTTCCTATATTCATTACTCAGATATTTATTAGTATTGTTTTTTTTATTGAGTTGAATCTTTTTACCCTAGGTATAGTATCCTCACTATTTACTTCCAACACATGCATCTAGTCTGTAGCCCCTGGATTATGAGGAGGCAGGCTTATGGTCTAGAAACCAACATAATTTATCCATGTGAGAGAGTGTGAGATTGAGGGATGTTATAGACTTTTATTAGAGGAGGTTAGGATTTTATTATCTATTTTAATACTATTTTCTGGAATGTTGGAAAGGAGACCAAGAGGTGTTGGGGATTAGTAATGAGATTGTGCATGGGTGTAGATAACACCTGTATGGGGGAAAATACAAGTTCATAGGCATTCAATTACAATTATGGATGGTTTATTATTATGATTGATGATATTTTATCTAGGTTTATTCACAAGTTGTGTTATGTTATTTATTATTGATAATTATACACCTGGTATAGTGTAACATTAGATGAGTATGCATGCATCACGTTCAGAACATAGGGCTATATCTTGACATGAATTGTTCATTATAGGGACATATTTATGGCATGTGATTTATTTTCCTTGATGAACTTTTAAATAAGATACATATTATATATGAAGAACAAAATAAAATAACTAATATTTCATAATAAAAAACATGTAATCCATGTTTAGTGAGACCATGGGACAATGTTTCTCTATTATTTTAAACTATTGAGATTTACCTTGTTATTATCCATTTTTATAATGAGTTTTTATGTATTGTATAGAAAATTAATACTAATTATCCATGAGATAAGTGATAGGAGAGTAGAAATTAGCATTATCCTATAATAACTAAGCCATATCACCCTGTAGCTCATGAAGATCAGATGGATTTTTGACTTCATGATTTCTTTCTATGGGCAATGCGATCCATGGAACCTGTGATTGTTCAGGCCATGCCTTCTATGTTAGAGTTGGGGAGAGTGTTTTAGCTCTCGAATATTCCTACATTTACTAGGGTGGGATTCACCCATAAACTCACATTCTGTATTGTATTAGTATAGATCATATTTAATCACCTCATTCCACACACATATAAGTGGGTGAAGCCTTCTGTGTATATGCTTTGTGGACCTTCTATGAGTTTGTAGGATATTATATATCAATCAATGATAAAAGGGGAGTTCTCATAGAATAGATTCTAGGAGAATTTCTTGAGTCACATCTATACTAATACTTTTATGGATGATAAAACTTGACAATTCAACCATATACCATAGGAGGGTATGTAATTTGTGAAATATGCTGGACATTTTACTAACTTATAGTTGTTTATAGAATCTTTAGAAGATGATGGGATATCCAATAAAAAAAATTTTCACAATGGGATTAACTATAAAATCAGTTCATAAGAAAACATATTTTCCTTGAGTATCTTTTCATATTTTATGAATAATTAACTCATCATAGAAGGGAATATGAGAGATGCCCTAAGAGCAGCCAAACTATTTTCATAGGGTGAAATAGGATATCATATTCTAGTGACGAGATGTTTTGATATAATAATTATCACCAGGGATAAAATGGGAAGAGTAGTCATGGTAGTGGGATTCACTCTGAGGACCACACTCTTTTTTAGTTTTATTGGTGTGTAATTTTGGGACACAAGCATCCTTAGTGTTCATACCCTATTTTTTAGGGACACGATTGTGTTAATCTGGGTCACCTATAAAGTTTTTTTAGAGGAATGATTTTTCAAAGAAATATTTGGGTATCATGACTTGTACCAGAGTCATGGAATGACTCAGATACCCTTAGAAGAGAGGTAGTTGGAGTTCCTAAAGATGTTCATGATAAGGATGGGGAAATAGTACCCCATTGCAGGTGTAGTTTTACCCAAAAGAGGGTATATCTAAATGGAGTCAGAATGAATCCAATTAAATAGGGGTGAGTCTACTGTACGCTATACGGTCTACACGACCTAGTGATGTGGCAAGACCTTATAACAAAAGAGGTATGATTATTTTATCATTTACCCTTGATTTCATTTTGTTTGATATAATAGCATCATAATCATTTTTATCTTCTATTCTTAAAAACAGTATGGCCTTGGTTGTGGTAATATAAGATGGTTATTGACCATTTACAGACTATTGGGATTCTGGTTAGAGAATATCCAATGTTAAGTGGAGTTTTCTCTCAAAATTAGTGGTTATTGTTTCTTTTTGGGACCATTTGTGATAGAAATGATAGGTTTTGATTTTACTTTTGGAATAAATTGGCTAGTTATATATCATATAATATTGACTATTACTAAAGAATAGTTACATTTTTATCTCCAGAATGTGGCTGATATTTTTTCCATGGTGACTGGGATTTCAAGGATTATTACACCGGAATCATTCAATGAATATGTTATTTTATTCCTACGTAGATAGGAACATAGATTTTTTTAATATTTTAATGATTTATAATAATTTTCCTCAAGTAGAATAAAATTTTAGGATGTATTTAATGAATATTTCTATAGATTACCACTCAAAAATATAGTGGTACATTTTTCTTAGGTGTGGATTATTGGACATTTAACAAAATGATGATCATGAATTACTATCCCCTTTTTCATGTTAATGATCTCTTAGATCAATTGATATGGGAAAATATCCTATCAAATATTTATTTGAGATTATAATACCATCAATTGAGGGTGGGACCATAAAACATACCTTATTCAACATGAAAGAGCATCTATTAATTTTATTAGTTTGTAGTGATGTCATTTTGATTGATGAACACACTGAACATATTAATGGATTCGATTAATAGGATCCTTAATCCTTTTTTGTATTATTTTGTTGTGGTTTTTGTCGGATGAATATTAGTGTACTTCCATTCAGCAGATGATCATTCTCAAAATGTTAACATCATCTTGAGTACATAGATGGAGCATTATCTTTTTTCCAATCTATCGAAATTTTATTTTCATGATTGATAAAGTACACATCATTGATCCAATCTTTATAGTGGATATATTGAATGGGAAAAACATAATTTTTTGACATGGTATCTTGGAATTGGCCTATGAATTTATTTAGGATTCATATCATTCGGGTTCTAACTAGATATTTTAACTAATTTATCATGGAGTTCTCTTGTTTAGATCTACTGATGTATGACCTAACCAAGAAAGTAGTGAATTTTTTTGGTAGGATTATTTTGAGAGAGAATATATGGATTTTAAGAGTAGACTAACCTCAAAAACAAAACACACATGACCTATTTTAGGTAATAATATTCCATGTACTATGACATATCAAGTTTTTTACTTGAAGTTGTTATAATGAAAGAGGATTGGGTGGTCATTTATGGCTCTAGATATCTAAGACCATATGATAGAAATTATCTTAATCATGATCTATGTAAGATATCGTGCAACGTACACAGAGATACTGGATACACTACATTTTTTGAGACAGTTTGGTGGTGTACTTGGTTTATAATAGCCTCAAGTACACATTTTCTTAGTGGTACCAAATCCTTATACGAAGAAGTTTGATTCAACATCTATAGTATTTAAACAACTAGTTGGATTAAACACTGAGAAAGGGTAACATCTATAATAGTAAATTGATCTTGAAGATATATATATAGGTAATTTGGGAGTATTATGAATATCAGAAGAAGATGGAACTCTATACATACATGAAACTTTATGTTCACAAGTCCCATGGATGAGTAGATATAACTTCAACATCTACTATACCCATAATTTTGGATCATATCAAGATAGATTGGTAATATGACCCAAATGAATTAATCATGTGCGACATATTAAATGGATAGGATAAACCATCATAATGGTCTTTTGGAAGTAGAAATAATATTATTTTCTATGGTTGAGTATGGGATTCTATGGAATTTTCTTGGGAGATTATGAGAGTGTTTCATGCTTCTATATAGGTGGTACATCCTTGTTTGATGAATTATTTTTATGATCTCTATCGATATTATTAGTGGTAATAAATTAAGGAGGTAGCAGATTTTATGGTGAGATCTTCCACATGTAAGCAGGTTAATTTTAAGCATCAGAGGCATGTTGGGTTGTTTCAACCTCTACCAATTATAGAGTGAAAAAAATGGGATGATGTTACCATGGATTTCGTGATAGGATTACCTAGGAAATATCATAAGAAATATGTGGTATAGGTGATCATGGATTGACTGAAGAAGGTATTGCAATTCTTTCTTATCCGGGTGACCTTCATCATTGATGATTTGGTAGTATTTACATGTGAGAGATAGTCTGGTTTAATGATGTTCTTAGGAGTATCATTGATGATAGAGATCCTTTTTACACATCAAAGTACTTGAAGGGTATTGACAAGGATTTTTCATCATAGGTTCTTCTGAGTATATAGTATTATCTAGATATTAATGAACAATCTATGGGGACTATTTAGATTTGATAAGATATGTTATGATCCTTTATTTTGGATTTCAATTATTCATGGGATAAAAATTATGGATTCATGGTGTTTGTGCATAATAAAAAGTGCTATGTATTGATACAAATGGAACCTTTTTAGGATTTATATGACAATTTTTTCTGTTATCTTCTTTGTTTTTGGAGGAGGGTGAGATAGTCGTTGTTGTTCCAAGTCTTTTATATGATACATAAAAAATTTAATTTGATTTGGAGGGAGTTAGTAACTATGTACAGAAGCATGAAATCTTATGATGACCATTATATATAACCTTTAATGTTTGATATTTTTCATCGTTTTTTCTTTTAGATGTGCTTTTGGATGGATAAACACTATATTAGGAAAAAGCTAAAGTTTGAACCCAAGTTTTTTGTTGTTTATGATAGTGAAAGGAATGGTCTAGTGGCATACTGAGTATCCCTTCAAAAGTGGTATAGTTATATTCCCACCATGTTTCATATATAAAAGATTTATATATACCATTATAACCCTTATCATGTGGTGTAAGTTAAGGATATTGAAATTATTTTATATGTATAATTAAATAAAAATTCAATATAGATTATAAAAATAATTTTGAAGTATCTCCGGGTTTCGACCATACCCATGGTACATGTGTAGTGGTAGAATGGGAGTGTTGAGTATGATACATTGTAGTGGGGGTCTTATACATGAGAAAAGTGGCCTAACATTTTCACTGGGACCCCACAGTGATGTTTTGAGTATCTATGGTATGATATTTTATATATTAGGGAGGTTATAAGATGATTTCATCTTCTAGGTATGACCATGATTAGAATGTTTCTTAAAAATATTTTTTGGATTATCTATATTCATTAAAACATGGTGGTTGTGTCTCATTTCTAAATATAGAGATTTTACTTGGATAAAATCTTAATGTTCCTGGATATATGTTTTCTTATATTAATGGAGTTTGGTTTAAATCTCTTAAAAGGGATTATAGTGGTTTCCTGTGATTCTGAAAGTATTTGGATGTGGTTTGGGCTCTTCAGAAAAAATTTTGGCTCAAAGCTACCTTTATAACATTTACAAATTATGTATATGTGTGGATTGATTTTTAACTATCACTATATAGATTATATGAATGGAAAACAGGTCATGAACTATATCATGACACGAACTAGTCACACATCATGAATCAATATAAAATAAATTTAATGTTTTGTCTTGGTTAATTTCATATATGGTGACATGAATATTAATTTACCTCATGAATTATGAATTAAAAACCATGTAATGAATTTATATTCCATTTATTTTTTTGTATTAGGTTTTATAAGATATGACATGTGCTTGTGTTTTTATTCTCTTGGTGTAACTCTCTTATCTTGAGCCTTAGGTTTTTTCCTTGATATTTTGGAGAACCTTACTCAAATATGGATGCCCCATTTGAGAAATCAATCCCTAGTTAGTTGTTTCTCTTAGGTTTTACCCCCTATTATGTTTTTATATAATTGTGGAGGTTCAATAAATTTACCATCATAGGTTTGCTTATTCCTCTTGATCTTTTTTGATATAGGCCCCATATTACAATATTCTCTAATTTGTTATATTTGGTGTTATTAGTTTGATGTTTCGTCTTATTCTCTAGTTAAAAGTATATGATCTAAAACCTATCTATATGGTCTATTTAATGGTAAAGGATGTAAAATATTGTTATTTTACTAACTCATAATTTATATTAACTAATTGAGTAATGAATGATGATATATCATGTATTAGATTATTCCTTCAATCCCTATAGATTCAATGGTGTTCAGGCCTGGATTTTTATTACCAATTGGGTGAGCCAACACTTGAATAATAATGAATTAGATAAGGTCATATGTTTTTTTTTGCCTAAAATGTGACCTAAGGTGATTTATTTATAGATGTTCATCTTTTAAATATCTTATTACTATTAGAATTTCTATGTTTCAAATGATATTAGTTAGTGAAAACTGGGATGTTAATGGTTTTAGACCAACCTGATAAATAAATGTGTACTTGTATGAAAAATGGAAATTTTCATAATTAACCATTGTGTCTTATGATATGATATTGTGATATCATTTATATTATATAATATCTTGTGTTTCAAGATTTTATGAATATATAGTGGTCTTGAACAAGTTTCTTGTTGTAAATCTTATATAGAGGGGTTGAACCAGTTTCAGGGTGTAATGCTTATATTGTGGTCTTGGCCAAGTTTCCTTCTATAATTATTATATAGAGTCTACGTCCCAGATTCCTTTTGAATATATTATACAGGGTTCTATGCTGGGTATATTCAAAAACCTATATATAGGGATTTTCCCTGGGTTCTAGAATCCTCATATAGAGGGATTGGCCTAGATTCATAAATGATTATATAAATTGATTTTCCCAATTATTTTATTCTGAAATAGATATGCAGTTATGGTTGAAATGGTTGTGTTACATGATTAGATATATTACAACATAGTGATAGATTTGGTTGATTGTTGTATTATATTAAGATTATTAACTGGTACAAATGTTTATCACACTTTTTCATGTACTAATTATCAAACTAGTTTTTTTAGAAATGGTGTTTTTTGATCTTCTATGTTTTAATCACACTTTATTACAGATAACTTTTATTTTCCTGAAGAGATTACATGGTTACTGGTTTGGAAAAGGTAAATGGACCTTTTACTTTATTTTTTCTTGCTGGATGGGTCAGATCTTGGTGACGAGACTGATATGGGGTATATGACTAGGGAATTTTGAGTTTATCTATGTTAGCTAGTGATTTTTTTCTATTATATTCATTTTCAAATTTTGATACATTTCATCCTGGAATCATGTGGTTTACTATTATTTTTTATTGGTTCTTCATTTAAATTACATGTTTTATGTTTTACTATTTATACTATTTCTATTACACTATTATTTATTACTACAGATTATTCCTACTATATTATTTATCTATACCAAGAGTTATAGTCTCCTTACAATATTACCTCCACTCCCAGGATTATTTATTATCCTCTAGGGTAAATGGAGGAATTCTTGAGGTCTAGTACCCAACTTGATATAGAAAAATCAAAGAGTGTCAGATTGGGAGATAGTACAATCATTCTATATTAATCCATGATGTTTGAAAATTTATAGTGATCTAAAAGAGATTTTTTATGGGAAAACAGGGAAATAAATAATTTAAATTATATATATCAGGGCTTCGAATTTAATCACATTAATTTTGGGAGACAAAAGTCTAAGTTCAAAATAGAACTACTATCCATGATATTATATAATTGTAAAAAATCACAATTGATTTTGTCATTAGACCCCCCCCCAATAAAAAGGTTAAAATTCTATTTCAGTTGCAGTCAATATCCCTACAAGTTCAGCACACATCACTGTTATCAGATAATATTTATCTCTTAGTCAAATTATCAATATACCCATTAAAGAAGTTGTAAGGTTGCATGGACTTCCATATACTATTATATATCCCAAAGATATGAGGTCTACCTCAATGTTATGGAGAAGCCTTTAATAATTTTTAGATTCAAATTTGACTTTTAGTGTTGCTTATAATCCTCTGTTAAATGGTCATTCTGAGAGAACCATTTTTACTCTAGAGGATATGTTTAGATCTTGTTCAATAAATTTAAATAGTATTTGGGATCAACACCTCACTATAGTCAATTTTTCTTATAAAACATATTTCACTCAAGAATCCAGTTGGATCATTATGAATCCCTCTATGAAATGATTTATAGAACTCCAATGTACTTGGATGGAGTTATATAAAGAAATATATTGTGACCTAAGCTAGTGGAAGAAATGTATGAGAATGTTTGATTCATTCATTATTAAATAATATATTTTCATAGTCAATAGAAAAGTTATACTGAAAATCGTTTATGAAATCTATTATTTGATATTGGTGAGAATTTATTCCTAAAAATTTATTAATAGAATATGGTTATGATTTTTTAAAATAAAGAAAATATAATCCCTCTATATATTTACCCATTCAAGATTATTGATCACATAGGGATTATATCCTACCTTTTAGTGCTTGTACTGAACCTCTATCAAATTCATGATGTATCCTATATATCACTATAGAGTAATTACATACCTCGTCTATCACAGGTATTGAAATAAAATTTTTTACCATTGGAGCATGATATTAACTATGAATAATAACTCGTAGAAACCACGGATTGTAGAGATTAAGTTTTACAGAACAAGACTACTCATTTGGTTAATGTTCTATGGAGGAATCCAAAATATAAAGAAGTTCCATGGGATGTTAAAGATAGGAAGAAATATAGGTATAATCATTTATTTGTGTCATAATGAAATAATTTTATCGGTGAAATTCATGGTATGTGGGGCATAATGTAACAACCCGATTTTACACGATATATTTCTCTTTAAATAAATTAATTTTTGCCATTTTTTTATACACATAACCTTGAGCCTAAACGAACCATAATATAATATAAAAAATATAAAATAGCCATTAAATTGGCCTAATTGATAAGAATATCCAAATTTAAAAAGACATGTATAATATTTTTTTATAAATCAAATATATTTCTAAATAAGTAATCTACTTTTACTAAATTCTTTATGTTCTTTAAAAATATATTTGTACCTCAATTTTTTTAATTATCTTTATGAGAAACGATATAGTGAATTTATTAAAATTATATAATGTTAATTTGGATAAATTAAATTAAAATTTGAAACCACCATGATAAAAAAAATTGGAGTGAATTCTTTTAAATTTTATCTAAATATATATTTTCCATTGAATAATGAAAATTAATGATTTTTATTGAAAACTATCTTTTATTTAAAATAATTCTAAATGTTACAATTATATTAATATGATTTTAAATGATAAATTGGTTAATTTATATTATGATTAATCTAATTATGTTTATTAAAAATAATTTTATATTATATGTTTGATAAAAAAAATTATATAAGAAAAAAAATTTATAGAAAATTGTTTTTTTGTATCATTTTCTATGATGAATTTTAAATTAAATTAGGCTAAATATGTGTGTCGAATATGATGAATTGTTTTCCATATTTCCAATCAGAGTAATCAATATTTTTTTAATATTCTATATGATTTTTGGTTATAATTAATATGAAAGACATTGAAAAAATGACACATATGTAATGGTTGAAATGGGTTTATCGAGGGTTAAACTGAGAGATAAGTGTGTGTTTGTAAATTCAAATTATATAAATAAAATTTTATAATCATATTTAAAAATTATAATATAAATTTCTTTGATAATATTTCTATTGGGAAGAATATGGAGGGAGGATGAAATTTTTATATTCTAATATTTTATGAAATCCAAAGTGTTTCTTCTCTGCCACTTATACAAGGACACTGCTTATTTATCATATTTTCGCCACTTTGAGTGATCTAGATCAACCAAACCCTAAAAATTATTTTATTATATTTATTAGACATAAATTTTAATTATTATACTTCTAAAATGGTCATTATATGTATCATCAAGGAAGGATCAAAAAGAGGCTAACCAAATGAGAGGTAATCATCTTACCAGACCTCCTTATAATTATTTATTCCACTACCTCTTCTAAATATATTATATCAATAATAAAATAAAAAATTATGTATCATAAATATATTATAATATTAATAAATTATGTAAAAACCACTATTCACCCTTTTTAATTTAAAGGAGAAGTGAATGTATCACTCCTGTGTACGTGTGGACTACGCCCTTCGTGTGGCGATACAATATATTTTATATCACTATCTATTATGGATAGTTATTATAATGGATTTAATGTTTATATATGATTTTTATGATATAATTACTCTTATTTAATTTTAATATCATATTTAGCTTGTTTTATTCTCATCTATTGGAAACAGATAACATCACTCTTATGTATTTGTGGACAACCACCTCCACGAACCGATGTGATTCATTTTTCATATTCACTTCACGAATATAATAATTAAGATATAATTAATTTATATATATGATTAATATTATATAATTATTATTAATTAATTTTGAATTATTATATACCTTTATTTATTTAAATCCAACAAAAAGTGAAAATAGCCATCATTTGTATGTATGACCTACCTTCTACATGGGCAATGTAATTAAAAAAAATTAGCTCTACCTTTTATGAATTATTATTAATATATATAAATTTTTATATGCATATAATGAATATATATGATATTTATATCATTAATAAGATTATTTAATTTATTAAACTAGGATAAATATATAATGATCAGAACCACTGAAATGAAATTATCATAAACAACAAATGAGTTAACACCTGAAAACAAAAATTTTAATAAGGAATTATTAATAAATGGGTGATGAAATTATATAAGTGGATCATATATGATATTAAATTAATATACATTAATTTAATATAGAATTATGATAAATTAAAATTTATTTTACATAATTTGAAATCTCACTTTTATAAATTACAACTTGAGTTAATGGATTTATTTTACAATCTCATTTTTTATGAGGATTTTTTATGATTGTGTTTTTAGTGATCAAATTTTATTTCCTATCCCTTATAAATAGTAATAATTTTTCCCCTCAAGTTATTTATAGAGGGTAAATTTTTCCTCTACATTTTAATTCTTTATGAAATCAATAGATTGAATAAATATTTATAAGGAAAATCGACTATAGTTATCACTTCCGTAAAAATTTATTTTTATTCTACATAACTTTTCAGTGTTTTAAATAATTATTTTTAAAATTTCTTATGATATTTAATTTAACATTAAATCATGAATGTATTTTTTTTAAATTAAATTATTCATATTTTTCTTTTCCAAACTAGGTACTTTTTACTTTTTACCGAAAATTTGAAATGAATATTTGTTTTAATGTGCACATTATGAATTAAATTTTCTACCATCACGAACTACAAATGAATTGAATCACCCCTTAAAATTTTCCTGGTTACATTTTAATGAAAATTATTTTCTTAACATTTGGGAAAAATTTAGAGTTTGAATAAGTTATTTCTAAGTAAAAAGTTTATTTTCCTCATGAAATTATTCAATGATTTTTTATTGTAATTTTCATCTATAATAAAATACAAAAATGTTACTTATACTTTATTAGGGACATGATCCAATGATACCATCCACTTTTATTATTTGGGGGAATTATGTTATGATTATTTATGGATTATTTTATGAAACCAGTTTCTTTTCAATATGTTAATTAAGTTACGATGTAACCTTCATGCAACCAGTTTTTTTCCATGGGTCAAGAAATGATGAAATGTTTATGAAAATCATTTCATTTTCATGTGTTATTCTATGAGAAATATTCTGTTATCATATTGAACACATATTTATGATTATTTTATGTTATTGGTGTGATTGGAATTATATATCTCCCAAATGACTTGGGTTATGATTGAAATCTCATGAGATAATAAGGACTAGAATGGTGAATGAAATTAGTTTAGTAGGTGACTTTGTCCACTGTGATAGTCTTGGGAGTGAAACATGACTAAAGATATGGTTGAATGGGGGGTGAACCCAATCCAAAATGATTGTCCTTAGAGTTATCCATAACCATGGAAATGATTTTCTATACTTATGTGTAGGACAAAAAATAATTTATTATGCCAACGTTATACTCTCAAGGATAATTTTCATTGATTTCATTATGATTTTATTCTCAATTACAATACATTTTAATTCCATTACTCAATATTATGATCCACGATATGATCAGCATCACATTTATATGTTAATACCAAGTTTGCATACCCTTTTTCTCATGTTACGCTTTAGTGACCATGGATATATCCCTAGTTTAACCATAATGATAATTTAAGCTCACCTTTTCTTTTGATTCTTTTAATTACGTTATGAGGAAATATTTTAAGTATCATATTAATAAAAAGGGTTTTAGTTATGAATATTTTAGTAGGAGATGTTTTATATATCTTATGAATAATTTTTTTATGTATACATCTCTCCAAAGACACAAAAACTATAAGATTTTGGTGTGGACCATAATGTTATTTTATTAAAAATTCATCTAATATGATTTATTATTTATATATAAAATGTATTGGCGGATATAATTTGTTTCTGGGCCCAAATATTTCTAGGTCCTACAAAATTATTATAAATTTCATGGTTTCTATAAAACTCATTATAGAATATATTAATGTTTCTGAAGAAACCATTTAAATAATGTATAATATTTTGGTAATTATTACCATTATAGGAGATTATTCTAGGCCTTTTTAGGCCATTTGTTCAAATTTTTTAAGAGGAATATTATTTCCTACATTAGGGATTCCCTTGGAGATGATGATATGTACCTCAAGGCATGCCACATGTTTATTTTTTACTTATTAGTATATAATTTCACCATTTTTTAATATGAGTGTTCTTTAAGAAGAGGATCAGTCTTCTCCTTATTATAAAATCCAAGGACACAATAATTAACTCTAATTTATGAAGATAAAAACCACCCTCCTTCTTCCCCATTTTGTCACATAGTGATTTTTGTTTTTATCCAAAAAATTATAACCATTTACTCTTATCTGATTATATATTGTGATAGAGAAACACTTGAAATAAAGAGCTAATAATAAAGTATAGATATAGGAAACAAGACTTTATACTAACTATTGATACAAGATTCATGGTGATTGTCTCATATTTATCATCCATATTAGATTGTGATAGAGATTTTTCTTATTTCAATAGTGCACTATTTCATAAGAACAGTTGCTACTATCCTGCCTCATTGATTTTCACTCCTCTTATATCATTTTTCTCGACAAATATTGTGATTTTGGTTGTGTGATTTGATGATTTTATCAAAACCATTTATTATTATTATATTTATCTTTCAGAATGAATCTGTTGGGTTATTCTTTTTACATTATAGAGGATAAATATTCTATTAAATAATTTTTTAGCTACGTGTTCATAGTTAATTAGAGATATGTGTATGATATGTGTCATCATTCATGCATTAGGTGGGAAAAAGAGTTAATTATTTTTTCATATAAAATCTGTGAAATAGGGTTAAGAGTTGATCAACCAAGGGGCGACCTTTTTATATGTAATTTATATCTCCTTAATTCATTATTATTTTATTGAATATATTCTTACATCCCTTTTTCAGTTGTTTCACTATAATCATTATAGTCAGAAACACCACCACATTCTAACTCTATGTTTTTTTTGATGATTTCATTTCATGAATTAAAAATATTTAAAATCCTGACAAGATTTTTGGAATCATCACAATAACATTACACACTGATTCCTAATGAACAACCAATGGTTATCCATTCTTGTATATCTACTATTTTATAAAAATATTTTTGACTAGCCATGTTAACATAATTTCTCCAAAAAATTGTAATTATTCTAATGGATGAAATCTTTTTCTTAGTGGTTGTTATTCTTTTTCCAAAATTCTACATTTATAAAAAAAGGAAAACAAAAATAAATCAATGCCTACTATCAGTTTCAAATCATATTTAATGTTAAATAAATCTGAGGTTTATTTTTTTAATATGTTATATTATTTCTATTTATTTTGCCAAAAAACTAATAGAAGTATATCTGATTTGTAAAGGGTAGTGGATTACTAAATGATCCAAATGTCAATATAATAATTAAATAAATATAAAAACTGATGAATAAGAGAATGAACCTTCCATGAAGGATATTCTAGAAACTAAATGGTTTAGGAACATCATTGAAACTAACAACCTTCTTCAATAAGACCAAGTGAACAAGGTAAAAACCTTGAAACATGCAGTGGGTCAATGTAGAAATCTGTTGAAAATTAAAGTGAAAAAGTACGGGAGATGAAATTAAAATACCCACATTTTAGCTTTAAATTTCTATTGAACCACCAGTTTAGATTCAATATCTACCTTATAAAACTTGTTTTTTGGAATGTATGTGATGGTTCATGGAAAACATGAAGAATCTAGAAGAATCTTTAAATATCATTTATTATGTACTTTTTATGATGATTTTTTCCCTCAATCACCTAATGATTTTTTGATGCTTGAATAAATAGAACTATATCAGGGAATCCTATTCCATTTCATAGAGAACACCATATATGAGATGGAATTTTTTAAGAGATTCTTCACATTTATGAATACCATAATTTTCCTTTAATCAATCTATAAGGATCACCTTTCCATAATGAATAACAACTATCTAAACTAATTCAATGAGTTGACAATTTAATTGAATAAGTTGGGTGTTTTTTGGATTTTTTTATTATTGAGTTTGATATCATTTTTTTCTTCATTTTTAGGTATTGAGAAGTCAAATAATATTTTTTTTCCTAAAAATACAATATTATCTTGATGTTTCATATACCAAATAATTCTTTTACCTCCCAATGATTACTAGAAAATTAATAGTGGGAGTAGTTGTGGATAAATATGATGGGAGTATTTGAGAATGTACATGATTAGTAAATAGTACTTTGGCACTTATTCTATTATAAAATAATAAATGATGTTTTGGAATCAACCATATGTTCACTTTCATCCTAGAGTTTAGTGTCCATATACTATTCATGGGATTCATCCTACTTTAGAGGAGGGAAAGTACCCATATATCATGATTCTTGGTCCAGTGTTCCATAAAAGCTACATTATCATTGAGGGGGACTTGAAAGAAGTTTGATGATGCTAACTAAAATAATGAAAAATCATAAAACATAGAAAAAATGAAATATAGTGGATCTTATAAATAATGCAACAACCACATTCAGACTGGGATTGATCCAATGAATATTCGGTTATGGTTAGTCTGAATTCAACACCCCTTGTGACACTATCTAAAAATTACAATGTTTTTTTTGAAATTCCATTATAAATTTCATAAAGTGTGTGATGTATTCATATAGGATATTAAAGTTATGATACACATATAATGATCAAGGATTCTCATACATGGATATTAAATATTTTTAGATGAATATTCATTACATTTTATAAACACATACATGAGTAATTTAATAGTTTAGTTCATATAAAAACATAGAAACTAAACTTATAATCTGGTGAATGAACCTAAAAACCTCCCATAAATATATTTCTATTTATTAATACTACTTTAAAACGTTCTTCATTCCCTAGAGAAATTAAACATAACAAACGGTGATCTTAGTTTCTCAGTAAGGGTAAACATGGGATATACCTAATTATAACATGAACATTAAGTATGGAAACATAAGAATAAATTTTCATGAACATACCCTACATATTAAGGAGAATATTCATACATGAGGGAATAAATATTTGGTAGTTTATAATGAATGAATCATAATAGAGTCAAAAGAAAA
The DNA here is from genome assembly GCA_963277665.1 of Viscum album. Classification (NCBI taxonomy): domain Eukaryota; kingdom Viridiplantae; phylum Streptophyta; class Magnoliopsida; order Santalales; family Viscaceae; genus Viscum; species Viscum album. The sequence continues at coordinate 1,723,492,346 of OY728119.1, read as the reverse complement.
AACCATGAAATAATAACATAGAAATAAGACATGAGATTGTGGAAGGCAAATAAGTATGTAATATCATTCCCTTTAAGACAAGGTGCATTACTGAAACTTATCAGGGAACATCAAGATGACTAAAAACACTAGTTTGGAAACACCTCCCTCTTTAGTCATGTTACTTTCCATATAAGGGATCAGGATTCCCCATTATCTTATAGTAAACATGGTTTCCCCAACTTCCCAAATTGTATAAAGCTCGTCGACTTTTTTCCCATCATTATATCATGATATATATGTCTTTATGCAATTCTTTGGAGGGATATATAAGCCCAAACAAAAAAAGGAAAACCATCAAAATATTCTCTATAATAACATAAATCATTCATTATATTATAACCTATGAAATGAAATGGGATCCATAAAAAATTTTCAATCAAAAAATTACCCATGGCAAGAAATGGATTTGTTAAATATCATTCAATCATAAATATTAAAAAACTAGGGGAATAATAGGTTTATTAGCCTTGAAAAAAAAATATCCATTAAAAAATAAGTAATATCAAATAATTCTAATGTTTTTCAAATATAACATTGATAGATCACTTAAAAATAATTCTTGAGTAAAATATAATTTCTTCTTTGAAAACATTTTCTTTCCATAAAATGCAACTCAATTTTAAAAGAATAAATTTTATTTTAAAATAAACATTTAATATTGTAAGGTAAGATTCAAGACATCAGGTATTCATGAAGGAAGAATAGTCAATACATTTTGAATAACTTAAAAAATTCATTTTGTATATTTTTTTGTTAAAGGTCCAAAAACATTGTTTAGAAAAAGACACAAATATTCTTTTCAAAACCATTTTGTTAAATTTTAATCATATGTAAAAATATATCCAAATATTCATATGATACTATAAAATTCAATTTTAAATTTTTTAGGGAAAACATTGATGTGGAAGATAAATAATCCCCCACAGATAATTAAAACGAAATAATCATGGATATTGATGAGATTTTGAATTAACCACTAATCAATTTATAATTAGTAGAATCATATTCCCCACAAAATAAATAAATTTATTTTGATAATAATATAAAATAATATTCAGAATAAAACTCATATAAAAAATTTATGGGAAGTATATACACCACACAAACGAAACGAGTAGTGTATAAGGCATGTGTCGCACAGAAATAAAAGTGAGACCACATTCCCTCACCATAATAATAACTTTTGTGTTGGGATCCCCGTGAAATATTAACATAAATTAAAACATTTATTATCATTAAATAAAAAAAATTAGTGGTATAACATGTCATAAGTAAGTATATACACTATACTACAAGAATAAACGGTGAAAATCTCATACATCTCAATGAAATAAAAGTTAGCTAAGAAAACATTTACCTTATGTATTGACTCACTTCACACACATTCAAACCTCAAATAAAATAAATATATGTTTATTATACATAAATTAAAACTCATTATTTAATTATATTATACCATATATGATTTACTTAAGAACTTTTATTAACTGATTAATAACAATTCCACGTTAATGTTACGTTTCTTGTAATAACCACTTTCTTTTTCCCATGTATTTTTATTTTTTAATCAGGTATTCTTATATATTTAATGATTTCATCATTTGAAATATTATAACCATGATATAAATATCACATAAATATTTATAATATATTTATTCATGGCAATTAATAAAATTTAGAGTTTGAAAATAAAATACACCATTAATATAGATGGTTGGTCGTACGTACGTGTGAATGCTAATTTCATGTTCTTATAATATTAGAAGAAAGAAACATATATGATATATTATAATTATAGAAAAATTTTATTTTATATAAATAATATTTATTTATAAAATCAGACTTTATTAACATCTTTGATAAATATAAAGGAAAAATTAATCACATCGTATCGTAGAGATGGTAAGCCATATGTACGCACAAACGGCGTTATCATTTCCCAAAAAAACATATGGTAAATATTTACCAATGATATTATAATTTAAAATGTATAATTATGTCATAAAAATAATTTATATACATTAATCCCACCGTAAGTTTTACTCACAAAATATGATGATGGAAAATGAATTGTTTCGTTATGTGGAGATGGTAAGTCGTACTTACGAATGGGCGATACTTTCATTTATTGTTTGATTGTAATGGGGAGGTATAATGGTGTGTTCAAAATAATAAAAAATTTAAGAACGTTTAGTATTATGAGGCTATTAATATATTATATATATATATAATATTTATAGGTGGTATAGAAAAGTTGAAAAAGAGAGTGATCAGTTAGACCGATTACCACTTCCTCAAAACGGATCCCTAAGACCACCTATAATGGACTTTAGAGTTGGACCATGAGGAAGAAATAAACATACATAATGTGAAAATAGTATGGGAGAAGGGAATTTATCATATTTTTATGATATAATACTCAAATAGATGAATTTAAATAAGGTAGGATGTGTCCTTTTATAAAGAAGGTGAGGAGATCGTTTGGAATTTATCAAAATATTAATATATAATAATTTAAATTTCAATCCAAATACATAAAAATGTAAATTAATAAGAATATAATGTGTTATAGGGTGTAATACCATCATCCAATAGATTTTATACCAATTTTGTGGTTTTTTTATGAAATTCCTTTTTTATTATTCCTTTGTTATCGTATATTAATTTTAAATTTGGTAACACTATTTTACAAATTAAAAGGTTGAGAGTTTTACTTCTAAGGTTTAAATTTATACATAAATGGTACATTTATGATATTTTAAAGCATAATTTTTCCCATTTCCTGTAATTAGTGATTTTTATGGTTAATAACTAATATAGTAAAATATTATTTTTATAAAAACACATTTGTGTCAATTTTGACACAATTCATTACATTGACATTAAGAAAATCAATACGGTAAGATAACATTGAAAAAATTTATTTAATAAAATCATAATATTTCCTATTTTCCAATAATTTTATTTTATTTCATTAATTAATTAAAATTATATTTTTTTAATATTTTCACTTAAATGAGTTTCTCATTAATTGAATAGTTACTCCATCGTCATTTTGTAATTATTTATACTAATTTTTTATTCACCAAAAATTAGAAATAAATTTACATGATGTATATCTAACATTTATATTTCATAATACTATAAATAAATGAGAATATATTTTATTTAACCATAAAAATAAAAATATTATAAGTATTAAAATTAAAAGTGTGACATTTTATCACTCTCTTAGATTTAAAAAAATCCATGTAATTTTCATGGGAAAGTGTCCATAAAATTATTAAATTTAAAATTTTATGTGTTAAGTATAGATTTAAATTCACATATAATATTTTTTCATATTCTAGGGTAATTATTTAATATTTTTAGTATTATTTGTACCATAAATTACCTGTTTTACCCTAACATGTGGTAATAAAAATGACTAAAGTTACAATTCATACTATAAAAAATATATTATACCTAATTAATAATTTTTTACCTTCTTATTCCTAATATGGAATCCATTTTTGTCAATTCTAATCATATAATTGACAAAAATTATTTTAAAATTAATCATTATGACGGAATAAGAAAATAGGGTTTTAAAGTGAAAATTCTAATTATTTGAAAGGTTTTTATATCCAATTTCAATTTGAAAATTTTCAAATAACCTAAATTAGTTTATATTTTGTATATTTGATCTAATTGTACATTAAAACCAATCAAAACATAATTTGAATATATAAATAATTTAGAAAAAAACACTTTTGAATTAAAATTTAGTATTTTCATTATCGATCAAAACATAAAACATTTCAGAAAAACCCTATAATTTCAAACAAATAAAATTTTGATATTAAATTTTAAAAAAATAAGTTAATTTTGTAAAATAGAATTTATAAATGATCAATAACTATATTTAAAACAAGTTCTCCATCAAATGGAGACAAAACTGCCATTTTCGAAAAATACTTCTTTTATGCGTAAAATTTGATTTGTTCTTATATGTAGTTTTCAAAACACAGAAGTTTAATGTTAAAAATTATATTAAATATATTATATATATAATTCATTAATATAAACCAACATGATTTTTTTTATATATTCGTTTAAATCACACATGTGCAATGTTTTTTTCATAAAAACATATCCTTTTATTTTAAAAATGGTTTTACATTAATTTGTAATTAATTGGTAAAAAAGTATATATATATATATATACATGTGTAAACTATAATTTGAAAATATAGTTAATTATGTTCATGTAGAGGCTGGTTTTTCCCATGTAATTTGTTGGAAGTGTTCTGGAATATTTGTTTTGGATCTAAGAGCAGAGACAACACATGATTCTAGGGATCAGTGAGCCCAGGCTTATTTTTTATAAAAATATTAAATATATTTTTATTATGGGAATGTATGACTCCTGAAATTTGGAATATATAATAAATAGAGTCTTATATAGAAAATATAAGAACGTGATTGAGTATATAACATACTGTTTACCCTAAGTGTCACATAGAATGGATCAGTGTGGGACATTCAAACCCCTCTCTCATTGGTAGTGTGTATAATGAGTTAAATAATTATTATATTAATTAATTAATTTGTTTTAATAAAAAAAGATAATCTATAATAGTTAATCATGGAAAATGTATCTATGTTTATCCACATAAACCCTAGATGAAATATAGAGCTCATCCACCATCCTCCGTTGGAAAACTGAGATCAAATGAAAAAATAATAATATGATCAAGATGGATGGAAGAATAACGAACACAATGGATTTCATCCTCCATTGGAAAGCATTTTATTCATCGTAAATTGATTCAATATTTGGGTATTTTTATCTTGATCCTGGATTTGGTTTGGGTCATCACAGTTTGGTATTTGATATAATTTTTTTCCATGATATGGTGTTCATACATATCCCCATAAGAGGATTTGTTTGGGTTTTAAGAAATGGTGTCAAAGTTTCTAAAGTGAAAATTATTTAACATGGAGTCCAATGATAGTGTAGTGGATAACAGATCTATTCACGATGACTATTAATACCTTCTTGTTGACTTAGCATGATGAATCCTTTGTTATTGGTATAAATGGTATAGACATCATATAGGATTGAATATTTTACTTTCATTCTTGAGTCTTCTCACCATTTTTATTATATATATATATATGATTATCTAATCATCATAAATATTGATAATTTTCAAGATGCCTATGATAATATATAATGATGGATCATCAACTTTCAGATCGTGACAATGATCCGATTAGTGATGATTCCACAATTTAGGGTCCAACTTGTGATATCTTTTCCTCTAAAAAGGCAGGTAGTAACACCCCCACTAGACAAGAAATTGTTAGTACCAACATATAAATATGATAGTGCACATAGTTTTAGTTCATTATATGAGTTCCAGTGTTAGAGGCCAGTGTGGTTCTCTGATAAGCCAATTCCACATGAAATAGAGGATTGGATTGAATCAATTATTTGAGTTTTAGACTTGGGCAGATCTCAACTGATTAGATGGTTTCTATTTCAACTAATGATCTTCATAGAGTATTAGTTTTTTCTCATGGAAGAAACAGATCACGAACCTATTCTGAATGCGAATTTATGGTTTCAAAAAATAGGGATCTCCCAGGATTCATATAGATCCAAACTCCCTTCTATGGTGGTTTATGTGAGGCATGATCCTATATTTTAGATGTTCTACTCAATTAGGATCCCATACAATAGTGATCCTCATAGTGAGACATCTATAATATGTAAATGGGTGTCATTAGACTCGTTGGATGGAGATTTTTTAGTGTGTAATCAAACACGCAAGGAATAGGGGTCCCCCCCCCTCTAAGATGCATTTTTACGATGTGACCAAAACCATGAGGGTGAGTCCGTCCGGCCCAAAGAGGAGAGAACTCAGGTGTGGTAGATGTGTCTCTATGACTTATTTGTTCAAATCCAAGTGGAATATTGGTGTTTGTAAACAGAAGTCTTAATAATACATAGTTTAGTGTTTTCATTTCACGTTGTTATTTATTAGTACCCTCATGCACTTAGCTTCAATTTGTATGAAAGACGCTCAAGGAAAACATTATGTAGTGTGACTTAGATTTGTACTAATGAGTAATAGGAATGTCTTCCCCATCATGACGAGTTTTTATGACATGAAAAAAAAACCATTTGGGTATGTTATTTCTTCCCAAAGAGGGTTGTGTCAAGGTGTGATGAGTTATTTCTATATAATTGTGAGCTCATGGAGAGGATGTGTGATGGAGTGTCAGTTCAGGTCCTGACATTACCATTGGAGTTGTTCTAATTAACCATTTTTTGTAGGACTCTACTAGTGGGTATGGTATTGATTATGGATTTAGCTTACACTACTTTTTATAGAGGTAAAGACTCATTGGGTATGACACATGATTTCTGTGTCTATCTTCTCATAGTTGGACGAGTCAACCCACATTTCTTACTCATTGGTACCCTTTAATGCTCGGTGTCAACCATGATGTAGTGACATACTGTTATCATATATTATTCAAGGATGTTGAGACCCCTTGAACTGAACTACACAACCCACTACCTTGTCATGGTAGTGGTAGCTATTCCATGTGAATGTGGGGGCACAAACCTTCTGGGGGACGTTGACTATGTTGCGTGAAAAGATATCCATAGAAGTTTCACATTGATGACTCAATGAAGAAGGGATCATTTCATCCCTTTTCAGGGATGAATGGTGTTTCTGGTCACATTACGAGAGGATGTGATGAGGGAGTTTCAGACTTTAACTTTGGTTGTATATTTTAGTGTCGGGAAGTTTAAAGAGAAATACATATCATTGATAAATATCACAATATTTTTATATAATTTTTCATCTTAGGGAATAAAATATTTTAATTGGGTAATAATATATAGATATATAGTTTTTCAATATAAGACACTAAAATATTTCTAAGAATATTATCAAAGCTAGGCATAGAGATGGCGTACGATTTTGAGTCCCGATGAGCCCAAATTTAATTTTATAAAAACATTAAATAAATTTTTATTACATGAATGAATTTTTCCTAAAAATGTGTATTAACTCATTAAGAGTGTCTTAGATCAGAAATATGATACAACGTTTGAGTCTGGAACATAATTCTTACCATATGTAAGAAATACAATGGGTCGATGTGGGACATTCGGATCCCTCATTCTTTTTCAGTGCATTTAATAAGTTAATTAATTATTCCATTAAATAATTCATTTTTAAGTACAAAAGACACTATATAGGAGTATCATGTGAAAAATTTATCCATGGTTAGCCGCATACACCTAAAATAAATCTAGAGCTCTTCTTGCCTCATTTATTAGTGAACTGAGGTCAGATGACATCAAACATTTTGATCAAGGAAGATCATAGCATGATGAATGCAAAAAATCTCCTCCACTTTTGGAATACACATTATTCATTAGAAAATGATTCAATATTGGGGATTTTGTGGATTGATCATCGATATATATTAGGTCATGAAAGATCATACCTACCATTCTAATGACTATGTGATAATTTTATAGTTTAAATAATAATTATAATAAAAGTCTGTTTCGTACAAACTTAGTATCATGTGTAATAAAATCTAATCCAGTGTTTCTTGAAGTACAATCCATAAAAAAATTAAAATATTTTTTCAAAAATATAAATCATAAAAATATAAAGGTGTTACATTACAGCCACCTTAAAAAATCAATTTCATGGTCAAAATTCATATGGGATATCAATGTTTTAATACTTTAAATTCCTTTTCATAAAATATAACATTATAAAAATGAATACTAAAAATACCTTTTAAAAAGGGAAATATGGAAATATAATGTTTACCCAAGGTAACTCATAACTAAGTTCACATATAGGATAATATAGAAGGTAATTGAAAACATAGACATGTAAGAGAAACCTAACTATCTAGTTTTAATGGAGAGTGGTAGAGAACATGGTAAGTAGAATGATAAAAATCACAAAACCATGAATATGTTATTATCATAGTGATCATTGTATTCATAAAAATGGTTATAGGATAACATTTTTGGTTTCATGATACTTTCCTTAGAGTGGAATCATTTTCATTATAATAAATTCTTACTTGATTTCATTACATTTCATAAGCACAATCTCATCCTTCCATTACACATTGATAAATTAACACTTTCTCTCATATATAATGAAATAAAGGTGAATTTTCCATTTTTGAGGAATTAATAGATAATGTTATCGATAAATAGAATGATATATTATTTCATTTGTCTTTATCAGAATAACAAGGTTAGCACAATTTATCCAATATGAATAAATCTTCATCTTACCGAAAAATAATCTATAAAAAATCATCCTAATTTCAATGTAAAAATTTTTATAAATGGTTAACCTTATCAACCTTCTAAAAGGATAAAATCCAAAATTTAAAAGAATATAACTAACTTCCAAAAATAATTTAATCATTATCTCCCAAAAAACATAATTTAGATCCTAATTTTCACATACCAAACATGTTAACAACATTATCTTCTATTCTTTTGAAACATGGTAATAACCTGATTTACCATTAAGCCTTAGTGAAAATATGAATGCTTTCCAAAACTAACTCTTTCCTCATAGCATGAATGCAAAGATTCTACAAACATAATCAATGATATAATAAACCACCTTTTCATATTATCATTCCAATGATCATCAATAATTTACCAATTATTTTATCATAATTAAACATATCTATATGTTATAATACGACATCATGCACATATTAAGGTTTATTCATCCCTTACTAACTTGTTTTCTAGAAATATCACCATACCATTCAATATATTCTCTTAAATCGTTATGAAGAAACTACAATGTACCAATACTTAGATTTTTCATTATTCCATAATACCATAAAGGTAATTCTAAAACATTATTCTTGAATTCCATTAAAAAAATAATCCATCATTCTGCCACTTAGTTTTCATACACCACATTGAAAATAATTTTTTCATGAGATTTACCATTGTCTTTGGATTTAAGATATTATGGATGTTGATCGTCATCGTTAACCCTCAGATTTGGGTATGGCTTAGAATAATATCTGTCTTCCATACACATTTACCATTGATCTGTTGGGGGTTATTTTTTTATCCATATCTATATTTTTATTATTTTCCACCTTCATCCCATTACATCTACATTATTTTTTTGTATGAGCTACTTTTCTACACTTGATATATTTACCAGAAACCTTTAGACAATATACATCATTCTTTTTTCTAGGTATTGAAAATATATGAAAACCCATATTTTATTCTCCATGGGTTTTATATTTTTCATTAACATACCTCTTTATATTCTTGTAAAAACCCTAATATTCATGTATAAATCCAACCTATATTCCCACCATTATGGGACATCCTATTACTTCTTTATAACTACTTATGTTCCATATGAATAAAACCCTTTGGATACTTGGTTTTAGTACACTAAAAAATGGATCATCCTTAATTTTAGGTTGGATAATAATTCCAAAATTGTAACACACAAGTCTTGTAAAATTTTCTTCGTACGTTCGAACAGTTTCATCATCCTTTTTCTTTAACTCAATGAAATACTATCAATTTTCATATAAAGAATACGAGGAAAGTACTTGTTGAAAAATAAGTTATTGAACTCATCCCATTCCATGGAATCAATTTCATCAAGTTTCCCCATATTCTTGATAACTTTACACAATTGATTAGCTTCAACTTCCAAATGGTAGATATCCAAAATGACTTTCTCATGTTCTATACATTAGATAACCATAAATATCATTTCAATGGTACTGATCCATTACTCAGTCACTAGTGGATTATAAAAACTAATGAATGATGGTGGTTGCTACCTTATGGACTCAATAGAATTTTTTCCCTCTATTTCTCATTTGGATTCACAATGTGATTCATAACATGAGAAAATTGTGTTATCATAGGAACACGTTTTTCAATTCTTTCCCCTATAACATTTTTATACTCAGGAGGACAATCGTTACATTTCCCATTACATTCAACATATTCATGGTCCCTTTGGGCTCCATCCATTCACTAAAACCAGAATTTATAGTGTGAGAAACACTAACAAAAGTGTTATTTCCACATAATCAAAAATATAAAATATAATATTTGAATCTATGATACAATTGTTTTAATCCTAGGTTATTCATGACTATTAATAATACTATAGGATTATAGCCTATACATAGATGTATCCATAGATACATCCCTAAACACATACATAGAAACATCTTGAAGGACCTCACTAATGTTTTCTCATTATATTTCACAAAGGATGACTAAAAAATTCTTCTAATACAAACTATAATGACCTAGGATTTCATTAAAAACTATGACGTTGAATGTTATTGTAATAGGTAAAATAATTCTGTTACAATTATAATACTACCAACAGATAATATATGATTCAGTAAAAATGTTCGCTAATAGATTTTTCTATAGATATTAGAATTAAAAAATATTATATTTATCATAAATATCATTAACCAAATTAATTTATCTCTCATTCCAAGTAATCGAAAAATTATATTCATTTTTGGTGTATTTTATTAAAATAAAAAAAAAATTCTTTATTATATCTATTAGTCATATATTATATTATTCAATTAATATAATTATATAAAATATATTATTATATAAAAAATATAAATTCAATTTTAATGATAGAATGTAAATATTAACATCTTATTTAGTCATTATATCCACAAAAATTTCTATTAAATTTTAATAGAAAAATAATCAACAATGACCAAAAGCAGATAAATTATAAATTTTCACCAATGAATTTTATAGTAACTAACTAGACTGATAGTCTCACAACCCACCCCTAGCACAAGTGAAAGTTGAAAATGAAGAATGTGAATAACAAAATACAGGACCTATTAATTTAGAAAAAAACATATAGCATAATGGTGATGTTCACTAGCTTTGAGTCGATGGAATTCACAATGAATCAGGATCTTAGATATATTGAAAAAAACATGGTAGGGATTCCATTATCTAGTAGATCTGCCTAAACTAGAGTCGTACACTGAGTTCATCAAGTCGCATGGATTTATGGTCAACACAACATCACTTATCTAGACTAGCTAGTAGTAGGGTGTTTTCTAATGTTAATGTTTAGATCGATTAGGTAGAGGCAATAGAGAAAGAAACAAAATAACCAAAAAAATTGTTTTACAAAGTGATTTATAAAAATAATTAGAAAAAAAATATAATTACTAGTACACTCTCTTGAAAACCCAGGATTTCCAAATATAAACAAATTTTCAAATGCATGAAAATTATGATCTATTATGATTATGTAGTGGTATTATTCGATGAATCACAAATAAATTGTTACATTCTGTTATTATTGTTAGAATAATTAAAAATAAAAGAAGAAAATTATGAAAATGAACTAAATCCACTAAAAAAAATAAATACTGACAACTTATGTAAAGAATAAAATCATAAATGTTCGATAATATTATAAAATAGAATCCATTGAAAATATTAGTATCCTATTTTGAAAATGATCATCATATTATTTATTTCTATTGTTTTTTTAAATAACTATATTTATTAACACAAAGTCATCAATTCTATAAAAAATTGAAACCATCCATAGAAAATTCTCTATCATATGTTTCTGAATAGACAGACAATGGAATAATTCAAAAATGAAAATTTTAGGGGAAAACTATTGAGACATGGAATGACTTCTCAGGAATGGAGAATGCACCTCACGCGCCACCTTTTTTTAAATTCTCTCGTCCGTCAGTCTTGCTCCGGCTGGCTTGGGACCGGTTTCGTCAGCTTTGGCTCCCTTTGATTATGGATCGTCTCGCCGCTTTGCTCTCGAATCGCGGCCGCCACAAAGTCCCTGGCCCATCATCTGCCTCCCAAAGTCGTGGTCCCTCCTTCTAAGATGTCCTCTTCCCTCCAACCCGTCCCCTTCCGCATCCCTGCTTCCCAGTGTTGCCCCCCCCCCCCACAAACCCCCCCCCCCCCCCCCCCCCCCATGCTGGTGGTATCACGCAAGGGTGACGGTGGAACTTCCTGCTTCGGCATTTGCTGAGGTGGCATCCTGCCTCCGTTGGACTTTGGTGGCTCAATTTGGTGTGTCGAACCTCTTCTTCCGGTCTTCCAGCAGAAGGATGGCTCATGGGGCCTCTCCTCCACGCCGAAGATCTCGGTCATCCATCCTAATTCCTTTCTTGATGTCCTCGGCTTGAAAGCAGACCTCGTCCAAGAATGGTGTCGAACCCCCAGGTCCTCGGGTAGGTGGTGTTTTAGTCTTTATCGTTGGTCGATGGATGTTCACAAGGGGAGGGAGATCACCGTTGCAGTGGTCTGGCTCAGTCTCCCAATGCTCCTGCTTCCCTTTCAGAATGTCGGACTCCTTTAGTCCCTTGGCGACTCGTTTTGGGGCTTCCTATGTGCGGATGATCACATGTGGAGTTTCTCGGATGCATCAGAGTCCAGGATTTGTGTCTAAATGGACATCTCCTCCCCTACCCTTGATCGCATCTTCATTCGTGTTAAGGACTCCTTTAGCTGGTCGTAGCATGTTCTCTACTCGGTCTATCCTATGTTCTTCCCTTCATGCTGCCTTCAAGGGCACTCTCTTCAAATTTATAGTAAAGGCCAAAGGGGTAGGAGTAGTTGCTCCGCGGCTTCTAGTGCTCGCCTGGCGTCCTCCTCTGCTACTTCAGAAGGCCCATTTTCCGGTCATTCAAGGGATTCTCCTACCTCTCCTCTTGTGTCATCCCTCTAGGTCGTCTCTTCCTCATATTCCTTAGGCCCTCCATACCCTAGTGTGGTGGGGACCTTGGTTCCCTTTCCTTAGCTTAGTCAGGTCAATCCTTCTGATCCCTCCCTTTTTCCCTTCCCAGGACCCATGTTCTGTATCCTTAGCCTCCCTCCCATCCCTCCCTCCCCTATGGTTCTTCTTTTCCTTCCCGGTTTTCTCTCCTTGATGAAGGGTTTCTTTCAGAGGGACCTCTCTGTTACCCATTCCATTTCATCTTCTCTTCCCCCTTCCTCCTCTATCATCCCCTCCCTTTCTTCTATTCTCCTCTTCCCCTTTTTAGATGGCCCCCCTCCTATCCCTTCCCCACCCACTTCCCTCTTCCCATAACCTCCTCCTGAGGTTTCCCTCCCTATTCGGTCATATGTTTTTCTCCATCCTCTTCGCCCCCCTAAGTGATCCCTGTTTTTCATCCCCTCGCCCACTAAAGGATCCCTTTCCCTCCCTTTCATCCCCTCTCAATAGTAGAGGCAGATTCACCCGAGCTGAGGCTAAGAAAATTCAAGAGATGTCCCCATATTTTTCCTTGAAGCCTAAGAGTCCCAGGGCCAGAACTGGGCACTCCTCATTCTAATGTATTCAATGATCATGTGGAACGCCCGTGGCATTGGCGCCAGGTTGAAAATGGACTTTCTTGTGGAAAAGGTTCGTAAACACAAGGTTAATCTAATTCCCATTATTGAGCACAAACAGAGCATCTCCAAAATTGCAGATTTCAATAGAAGGTTGTCCATTCATGAGTTTATGCTCGTAGAGCCTGTCAACACATACATATGGTTATTATGGAATCGTAATGTCTCTATTTATCTTGTTTGGGCGCTTATCAATACATCACCTAAAAAACACCAAGGACCTTGATACCTTTTTGTCTCCTTCATCTATAGCAGTTGTGCCATCCATCAATATGAGACCCTCTGGCAAGACCTGTCCAGCTTCAACCCAGGGAACTGTCCTTAGTTCTTGGGGGGAGACCGGAATATTGTTGTGGACCCCAATGAAATGAAGGGAAGGGGGCCCTTTCCATGGAAATAATGTATGTCCTTCATCAGTTTCATGGTTTCCAATGGCCACTCAGACCTTGGATACATTGGATATCACTTCACATGGTGCAACAATCAACGCGGGCCGCATTGTTCCTGGAGCCATCTGGATCATTTCATGGGGAATATGCAGGACCTCTCTTCGTACCCCAATACCAAATTCAAGCCCCTGGTGCAGGGTCTCTCTGATCACTCCCTGATCCTTGTTTCGGTTTCATCAAGCCACTCGACTGTTACCTCCCCAAGGTTTTACCATCACTAGGCCTCCCTTCCTGGTTATCTCGATGAGGTTAGAGATTCCTAGTGCAAGGCATTGCAAGGAATGATGTGGGACGACTTTCACAATAAGCTCAGAAGACTCCGAGGCTGGCTTCATGCGTGGGACAAAGCTTTTCCCCCAACTGATCAGGGCATTGAGGCTTATATGCATGATATTGATCGCCTTGAAGAGAGACTCAAAGGCAACTCAGAGGAATCTATTTTCGAAGAGTTATCCAGGAAGAAAGACATCCTTGCAGACTTGCTACTTCGTCAGTAACACATGGCGAGGGAGTCTTGGAGGGTGAGATGGCTTGATGAGGGAGAAAGAAACACAACTTTTTTCCATGAATAAATTTAAGGAAATGAAATGCACAATCCAACCTAACATCCTGGTTTTGGAGGGGACATACTTGAATGGCAGAGAGGTTATGGGAAGCCTCGCTCACTCCTTCTTCGGATACCTTCTCGCAGGGCCCAATCCTCGCATGCTCGGTGGGTACCCAGGGGGGCCGCAGAGTTCCTTACAGACATTTCTGGTCAGGTGTCTCATGAGGACAACGATCTGTTGGAGGCCTTACCGACAGAACGTGATATTCATGAGGCAATCATGCATCTCAAACCAGAAAGCTCTCAATGTCCCGATGGTTTTCCAGGGTCCTTCTACAGAGATGCATGGAAGGTGGTTAAGGATGATCTTACTGAGATGGTTCATGACTTATTCATGGGCGGGCCTCTCCCTCAGTTGGCGTCTGCGACAACCCTGGTTCTCATTCCCAAAATCAAGAATCCCACTTCGATCCTTCAGTATCGCCCAATCATACTGTGTAATTTCCCATACAAAATCCTTGCTACCGTCATCAACAAAAGACTCACGGCCCTTCTTCCTTAGTGGATTTCTCCGAAATAGTATGGTTTTCTGGGTGATCGTTATATTCAAGGTGTTATTGTGTTGGCACAGGAACATGTCAGAGATATCAACTTCAAGGTCCGTGGTTCAAACATGTTTATTAAAATCGACATGAACAAAGCGTACGACCGAGTTGAATGGAGATTTATTAACAAGATCCTCTCAAGTATGGACTTCTCTCCCTGGGTGGCCGATCTTGTTTTCTGCTGCTTTATATCGTCTTGGATGGTAGTCCGGATTATGGGGAAATCTCATGTATTTTTTAAGGCAGGTCATGGCCTAAGACAGGGAGACCCCCTTTCCCCGATCCTATTCATTCCCTTGCAGGAAATCCTTAGCCTTTTTATTCACAAGTATATTCGCAATGGAAGGATCCTTCCCTTCAAAAGAAGATAGAGTTTCCCCTCCACTTCCCACCTTATGTCTGTAAATGATACAATCATTTTCCTGAATGCTAACAGACGGTCTATTCGCGGTATCTTCAAGTTTCATGAGGAGTATTGTCTTTGGGGCGGCCATGTCATCAAAAAACCAAAGTGTAACGTTTACATATCCAGAACATGTGCTCAAAATCAGGTATCCTCCTTATGAAACCTATTGGGCATCGTTAATGGAGAGTGGCCAATGACGTACCTGGGTGCTCCTATTTCTGCTAACCTCCTACATGTCAGAGACTTCGATCACAGTGTGACCCGCATCTCAAATCGCATCCTCAACTGGAAGAACAGATACATATCATTCGGGGGATGGCTTGTCCTAGTAAATGGTGTCCTCTCTACCACCCCTATCCATGCTCTCTCATCCCTTAAGGTTCCCAAGAGTTTCATCAAGAATATCGACAAGACCCTGGCCTATTTCATTTGGGATGCAAGGAATGAAGGCAAATGCTCTTGAGTTTTATGGAGGAAGATGGTGAGACCCATCCAAAAGTGTGGGATTAACATTCAAAGCCTTGCATACACTCTCCTCTGCATGCATGCTAAACTTTCTTGGGATATTCATGAACGTCAAATTTTTTGGGGTAAAACCATGGACAGTTTCCTTGGAAATGGTGTACAGATGGACAATAGACACTGGTCTCCCTTTATGCACACCTTACGTCCCCGGTTTCATGCCATCCTCTCGCACATTTGGTGGGCCATCGGGGAAGGGAAGGTATCATTCTTGCATGCAAACTGGTCGGGTATGGTTCTCAGCTTCCCAAGATGCCCTGCTTACAATATCTTGTATGGAGAGGCTAGTAATTACCCGTCTTTTATTATGGCAATGTTTTAAAAGGGTCAAAAGGAGATGTTTCATCTCATCGACATCAATTCAGAATCTCATAGGTGCATCTTCACCCCCTAAATCTCGAGTGCCTTATCTGCTAAAGACTGACAAAGTATCTTGATCCCTCCTTCTCAACTAGGCCAATGGAACACTCTTCTATGGCCCAAGCACATCCCCACAAAGTTTAACTTACTCACTTGGAGGATTAGGTATAGTTCCCTAGGAACTGGTGAAAATTCCAAAAATTGCGGAATTCTAATGGCTTCCCACTTCCTCTGCTGCACTGACCATAAAAAGGAGAGCATTATACACCTCTTCATTGGGGGGGTTCTGGGCCCAAAAATTCTAGCAGGCCTTCGTTGCGTTTACTTCTGCTCCCACCCAGGTGTCTAACACTGAGTCCATCATTTCCTTGTAGTTCTAGGGATCAGGTGAGAAGGGAGTGGAGCCGTCGGCCAGGTCCATAATTTTTCTTGCAGATGTGTGGTGTACTTGGCACGCAAGGAACGAAGCGAGATACGAAGGGATCGCCTCTTTAGCCAGGGCCATCATCACTCGCACCTGGTGCCTCCTCATTTATCTTATAATATTTATTAAAGGATGGAGTGAAGCTCCCACGCTACAGTTCTTGCTCTCACCTTCCCAGGATATCCCAGTTGCAACCTCTCTAGGTAAATGGGTCCAATGACATCCGCCTTCCTATGGGTTGAAACTAAACAAAGACGGCTCCTGATCAGAGGGGAACATGAAAGGAGTAGGGGTGATCCATGATGTTAGAGGCTCCTTTGTGTTTTCTTTTGCGATCTCTCTGGGGAAGGGCACCACCATCCAGGAAAATGCCCTTACCTTCCACTATGGTAACACCCTCTGCCGACAGGGGGGCATAGACATTACTGAAGCAGAAACAGATTCCCAAATTCTCCACAACTCGTTTCATGGTGCTTTCCCAACCCCATGGTATTTCTCGTACTATACTAGGAGAAGAAAAATCATCCTCTCTAATATCCAGGTGAAGCATATGTGGGGTGAAGGAAATAAGGTGTTAGACTATTTGGAATTGATCGCGACTCATGGAACATGTACTTTATGCTTCTATAATCTCAATAAGCTGAAACCCAAGGCGGTTGACCTTGTGAGAGGGGATTACCTTGTCTTAAATTACTTCGATCCTCCCTAGTCCTCCCTTTGTTTTCCATCCCCTCCCATCTTTTACTTTTAATTTTTCTTATGGTCTTTGTTTTGCATACTATGGCTTCCCACATTCCCTTAAAGTGGTTTAATAAAAATTTATATTTGGATGGATGAAAATTTTAGGCTGAGGATATATGTCCATCAAATAATATTCCAAATTTTTTAATAAATTAATTTTTTAATGTCCAATATAAAAAAATAATACTTCAAATTTTGTTAATTATTAACTTTAGAAAAGACTTCATGAAAATATCCTAAACATTAAAACAATTGTAAAAACTAAATATATATGAAATATTGAATTTTTAGAATTATTCCTGTAGTATGAACATATTAAAACTATTGAAATTGAAATACATAAAAAATTTACATAGGTTGAAGAAGCATTATGAGCATGGCACTTTGACCATTTTTTAATATTTCTTCACGTTTTCACAATCATTTTTTTGGATAAAAATGTCGAGAATATTAAAGGTCAAACATGTATAAAGAATAAAAAATATATAATCAAAATATGCGGTGAATCTTATAGATCATGAAAATAATAAAATTTGTATGACATTGAGAAACAGTCATCATATAATGTTAACAAACATGTAAAAATATTCCTTTTTTGTTGATATTGAGAAACCAACCATGTTAAGAAATTATACATAATATGAACTAAATGGTTCTATATATCAGATTTCATCATTTACCTCTTTGAAATTGTAACATATAGCATATCAAATCATATAATGAAATTGAAAAAAGCAATAAGCTAAAGAAAAGATATTTGGTCATCATCTAATGCAATCATTAGATATGGGGAATAAATCTATGAAGACACTTCAAACATAATAAGACCAATAAAAAAAGAAAACCAATATAGGAAAAATATCGTTGTATCTCAATAGTGGATATGACATGGATATTTCAAAAACTTCCAAAGAAGGGCTCCACCATTTTGGGAAGTCACAAAAAAATATTATTATATAATTTTGATCCATCTTCTTTACTAACACCCACATCAATATTAAGCCTCCCATGGGGAATTAATTGAGATCCCTTTCTATACATAATATTCCTTTTTTCATCTCTATCCCCAACTCTTCCAATGGCAGGTTTTTTTCTTTCTACACATCATTTAATTATGGTTAATAATATTTCACTTGTTAATCATTAAATCTAGGGACATCATTCTTATCACAACTTAAATTGCTAGGAGTGAATTAAATCTTTAGTCTCTGCCATTATAAAAGAAAGAAACTTCATACGTCAAAAACCTATCCAAAACTAATAATAAAGGTTGGGTCATAGAAACTAACTAGTTTTAAAAAGGAATTTACATAATTAGTTCCTTGAGAATAAATGGAAACAAAGATATAATTTTTATGATTGAATCACAAATAAATAGTTTAATATAGTAGTTAACTTTTTAGCAAATTTCACCACCATGGATCACACCACCGGCAAGGTCCAAACAAGAAATTAATCCACTCAATCATAACATGTCCAAAATGGAATCAATTGTCAATAATAGGATCACATTTCCATCACGAAGCAAGTCAACTCAAATTTTAGATGCACGTAGAACTCATCAGTGGTTAAAAGAAACTAATGTTCACTACTCATGTAAAAACGTCCCCATATCTAGTTCATATTATTTATGATACATCATATTCTTGAGACTTAATTATTCTAAAATCATGAATTTTAATGTCTCTGAATTTTATTGAGTTTTTTTGATCACGTAAGGTTTATATTGTGTACTATAATATTAAATTTTAAGTCCAGTTTTATGAAGAATATTTACAGTATAAGAGTAAATTTTTTACACGTCATATGACTTTTTTCACACTTTGTTAGAGTAAAGCATATCACGGAAGAATATTTGTTCTCACATTAGAAGATTAATCTCTTAATGTGAAAGAGCAACATCAATTGTAGAAGAGTGATATCCAATATCTTAGAGAAGCTTATACAAAAAAAAATTCGTAATGTGATTGAGGATCTCAAGCTCAGATTGAAGAATAGAATCAGTAAACCCTATATGAGGATTTAAAAGATTATAATTTCAAGAATCGAAGAGAAATTTTGTATATACTATGGTCAAATTATTGGTGATTATTTAAAATGTTTTATTTTGAGATGTCCACAGTGAGTAGTATTATTTTGGATTTCATGGTATTTTTTTGCATTTGGAACCAAAATTCATCAGAATCATACAATAAAGAGATAAACTATTGTAATACCATGTAATGAATTTACAAAATTTTAAAGAGGAATGTTTGATGACTTTCTGTATATAAATATCTCAAAAATCTAACACTATTATTACACGAAGTGAATTGCTATTTTCCTAAAAAGTAACAAAAAATAAATCCACTATGATCAATTACATACAATTTCATTATATATCTATAAAAACATGAAATAACATATCTATAATTTAAAATTAATAAGTAATTTAATGTTTTTATAATGAAAATATGTAAATCAGTACACAAGATACGAGTCCAAACCTTGAAATGGTTGCTGATGGAGAAAAACTAAAATTTTTACACGTTATAATTTCATTAGAAAAGTCAAATTTCTTCCTAAAGGAAAAAAATCATTCATGGAATCTATTATACATTAAATTGTATTCATAGTTTCATAGAGGTAAACTTTTTGACCTGAAATTAAAATATAGCTAAATATATATTTATTCTCATGTGAAACTTTTGAATCAGTAAATAAGTGATTCAATAATTTAAATTGGTTGATGTAATTTACCTACAGAAAAAAGATTTCAGATAATCTAATCTTGTTATGAAATGAAAGAACCAATGTTTCAATTGACCTATATTTTATTATAGGTACTAGACATATATGTGGACTTAATTGTTGAGGGTTTGAGATCAAACTAGTTAAAATAGATATACTTATATGGAAAATAAAAGAGTTGACATTAAATGTAATAAAAGAATTTAAAGAGAAATAAAAATTAGTATAAGGTTAATAAAATTGAAGATGAAGATAATTATACCAAAAATACTTATATAATATCTGAATAAAGTTGATACATTATCAGAAAACCCAATTCATAAAGAAACAAATAAAATATATTCATTATTATTGAGTATTATCCAAAATCATTAATGATGGAATATAATATAGCTAATTTTATACATTCATATAGAATCCAGTTTTTTATATGAAAAAAATAATTCCTCGATTGAATTTGTAGTATAATTAAACTATTCAACAGTAATTTGAGATATAATTAAGTTGATGATGTAAAGAACATATAATATGAAAGGAATATATAAATTATGTAACTAAAAGTTTGTTGACGAATGGAAATATCCCAAAATTACATTACAATTTATATAATGTAAAGGGACTAAATAACATAATTATATTAAAAAAGGAGGTGAGAATTTTCTCAATAGTGAAAATATTTAAGAAAACTGATCCATAATTGGGATTCAAGGAAATATTAAAATATGTGAAGGTAGACCTAAAAGGACTCTTAATAAAATAATTCAATATAGTCATGTTCTAAATTATTTTAATGAAAATATTTTCCTCAATAGAGTAAATTGGTGATGTTTGATCAATGTAGGAAACTCCATTATTTATATTGATCAAAATTATATTTTTACTGACTTATAGTTCTTTTTTATGTTTTTTGGTTTATTTTTATTGATTATTTACTAGAGGTGGTGATGTTCGTAGAGGATTAGTCAATTTCAGTTGGATTGAATAACTACTATTTCATCAATTCCTAATCACAAGGCATGTGTTCCTTGAAAAACAGACTGCGTACGATGTTATTGTGGCAATGATTTGTATGTTTGAATGAGATATCATATGGGTTGTACATCATAGTATCTATATTGGTATTTAATACCCAATTTATCCATGTTATGAATGATTAGTTATCCATTATGGTGCAACGATCATAAACATTACATCATCAATATGTCTTATGAACCTCTAAAAATAAATCATATTTGGTGTTTTCCTCTGGGTATGCACTATTCAACCCTTGATCTTTAGATTTGAGCTTTCTTTTCATTTATATAAATTATATTTTTATTTAGTTGGCTCTTGGAGAAAATCTACCATATATAGGGCTCTTTGAATCATCCTCAAAATGAAGCAAGTTTGGACACTAATGTTGTGTAGAATTAATAAGCTATGGTCCATATCACATATTATGATGATATAGTTATTGTTAAGGGAGGGGTAGTTGATGATCCACTTAATATCGCCCTTTAAGATAATAATTCCCTTGGAAGCCTCAAGGTTTTGATAAGTAGTCAATGGAACCATAATTCAAAAACATAGAATTTTCTCATATTCCAAAATTATAAATGGATTTAAGTATTTAGGACTCAAGGGATGTATATGACTATTTTACTAAAAGATCTATATTCTAGTTATAATAATGAAAAATGTGGGATGAAGGAAAATCCACTAAAAATAAGAATCATACTAGACTTAGTTATTTGAACCCACATTAAAAAAACCTACATAGATATATTTTAAATTAGTAATCCCAAAAACATATGTAGCGAAAATAGGATCTATACATTATTTGGGTGAAGCCTCCCTTAAACACATATCAACACATATAAATAGAAACCACCAACTTTATATATCTTAAATTCTCCTTCAAAACCCCACATAAAAACAATGTAAAAACACCCAATACAAAAGGCACATACATAATTACAAACTTCACTAAAAATTGATTAGTAGAAATCTCAAATATGGATACAATATTTTATTAGAGTGGAGGAGATCATTTTCATACAGTTTTTAGTGTCTTGGAAGATTTTAAAAATTCCCACAATTAACTACAACTCTTTCATTTTCTTCAAACAAAAATCACAAAAAAAAAATTAGTTATATGTTATATTAATGAACTCAAGTGAGGAAAGAAAGTGATGGAGGTGGTTGTCTGGTGGGGATAGTAAGGACTACATGACGAGCATTGAAATATGGTAGCAGGTGAGAAGGGTTGCAGTGGATGGGGCTGATGGTGTTGGTGGAGGATAATGGAATATGTGGAGGGTCGCAGAGGAGCCATATGTGGTGTTGTATGAGGTGGGAAACATTGACGAAGAGTGGTAGTGAGCGGTGAAATATATAGAGGGTTGCAGAAGAGGTATGAGGCTATAAAGGTAGGACATGCATTAGCGGAGGGCGGTGAGGTTGTGGGTTGCTGGAGGAGGCATGGGTGGATCACATGGTGGTGAGTGGTGGCCACATAGGGTATCATGGATAATTATTTCAAAAAATAAAAAAATAAAATAACATATCAAAAATCAAAAGTATTTTAAATTAAAATCATAATAAGTATATATATATATATGAATTGTATAATGTTTTGTATAAATTAAATTTTTATTTTATAATATAAAATATAATTTCAATTTATGAATATTAATTATTAATAAAATAATACTACTAAAGTTATTGTTATTTTTTATTAAATATAAATAAATATTTTTTTGAATTTATTTTAAAAATATTTAAATATTTTTATTAAATTTAAATTAAAAAATTAAATTATCCTATATATATACAGATGGAGTATCAAACATATATATAAATATATTAAATATCATAATGATTTAAATTGTTTTCTTATATAAACATTTCAATATTTATTAAATGAATGACACTAAATATATTAACACTATTGATATTCATTTAAAATTGAAAATTAAAATTAACCAATGGAATATTTTTAATAAGACCATAAATATGGATGTTGACTTAGTTCATAAAATTAACAATATTAATAATTGGTTTCTCTTAATTGTATATCGTTAAAAAAAATTTGGTTATTAAATAGATTATTGTTACAACTTTTATTAAAGGTAAAATATTAATTGTAAGTTATTATCACTATCAAATTCAAGAGTTCGTAAAAAATTATTCTATTAATATGATAATGAAATAAATTTATTCTTTGGTAAATGATTTGTTGGTATAGAATGATATATGTGAACTAAAATATCTATTGGTAAAAACGAGTGTTGGTACTTAAAATTAATACCAATAAAAACTATCATCTGTTGGAATTACCCATTTCAACAAAACTATATTTTTTTGTTAATAAATTTCTATTGGTATATGTCATTTTTTAGTGTTGTCATTCATGGATATTATTTCTTTTTTGATTAATATTAATTACATTTCAAAAAACATGCATGAAGACCATAATAGAATTGTTCCTTTAGATACATGGAAAATAGTCTTCTTAATCTAGAGAAATATCATCAAAATATCTGATAAAGATAATATCCTTTAGCAATGTTACTTAAAACCACTTATCATAACCTAGGGAAAGGTAACAAAATAAAGGGTAAGATTAGATGCTCACTAAGGTTAAACAAGGGTGATACATAAACATTACATGAAAATATGTGTTTGAGAACATAAAAATAGCTTTTGAAGATCATACCATACATATTAAGGATCACATACATGATTCAGGGTATAATTATTTTCTATTTAAAATTAATAAATCACAAGGGACTCAAAAGTATAAGCCACGAATTCATAGTAGAGAAATAATACCTGGACTGGTTGGAGAAACAAAATCATGTAATATAATTCATAATAAGTCAAATGGGATTACTGAAATATAATAGGGATGTTCATGGGGACTACACATACTTGGCTGGACACACCACCATCCCTAGACCTGGTATTTTCCTTGTAAGGGATCTGTATTCCCCATCTTCCCCTGGTGGATTAGGTTTCCCCATCTTCCCATTGTGGAAAAAATAGATAGTCATGTTTCCCATTAATATCTCATGAGATATAAATCATTACCCATTACATCCGGGGGAGATATAGGTCCCACATATCACTTAATTAAAACAATAAAAATATAGGCCACATGAACATAAATCATCTATCATATCATAACCCATGAAATTAAATGGGTTTCATAAAAATTATTCAATCATAACATAACCCATGGAAGGAATTGGGTTTCATAAATATTTTTCCACCATACACATAAACCAATCATAGAGATAATAAAGATATCCAACTTGAAAAAAATATCCCCATTAAATCCTAAGTAACATAAAATAATGTTACTTTTGTTTTAAAACAATTTTAAGAGGTCACTTGAAAATAATTTATGAGGAAAATATCATTTCTGGTTTTAAAACGTTTTTTTTTAATTTAATGCAATTTTAAAAGATTTTTTTATTTCAATTTTTTTTTGTGATTATAAGGTAAGATTCAAGAAATTAAGGATTCATGGTGAAGGGATATTCCATTAATTTTATATAATTTATAAAACATTACTTTAATATATTTTTATTTGAAATTTATCAAAGTGCATTATAAAGAAAACAACACCAAAAAAATTATTTACCTATTTCATAAAAATTCATAGATAGATAAAAATAACTTTAAATAAAAATTGGAGAAAATAGAAACCTTTCGGAAAACATTTTTTGATAACATGTATGTGGATGATAAATATTCCCCAATTTATATTTGAAACAAATTAATCCCAAATATTGATGATATTGTGAATTAATAACTTATCTAATTATAATCAGAAGAATCACATGCCCCTTGAAATAAAAAAAATTATATGGATTAAAGAGTAACTAAATCATTAAAATAATAATCATAAAATAAATTTATGGGAAATATATTCACTATTCAAAAGAAACTATTAGTGTATAAGGAATGTGTCCCCAAAAATATAAGTGTGAAAAAATCCCCTACTATAAGGCCCCAGCCTTAAACCTTACTTAATCTTGAGTTATTACAAGATTACACATTGAGGATCTTTTCAGGTTTAGAGTTTTAGAGAATTAGATCCTAAAACTTTCATTACATTAAACATTTAAACAAAGTGGTTACAAAAAAGATAGTATTTATTTTTCCCATCAACGGAAACATATTTAAAATAAAACATGGATTCTTTCTTGACACTTCCTTGACACTATCATCATATCATGTACCCTTCCCTTGACCTGTGAAAAACATTTCAAAAACTTGGGATGAGCATAAAAATCTCAGTAAGGGATATAAAAATATGGAAAGGAAACATGAGTACATGAATACATAAGAATAAAATCATACTTTACCCATAAAACATAAGAACTTTAACATACCTCATAAAATCATGAATAAATCATAGAAATAATAAGACATAAAGGTAACTTGAGGCATTCATAACATTATTACGTAGGGAGTAAGCCTCTTGGTTACGTTTGGAATACCCATCACAATATATTCCCTAAATCTCTTCAGAGGAACCTTAACGTTTAACCCCTTCGCGTTACCCAATGCATTGGAGAGCTATATCAGGCTCACTCGCCATTAGTTTATCATGGAACCACCTATTTTCATAACAATTACCAAGAACCATAACATAAACGTATCACATAAAACATGAATAAAGTAAACCTAACATTTCCACATTTCAATCACAATATAAAATTTTAGGATATTGAAATAATGAATCCATTCAAAAAGAAACCATTTCAAAAACCATTTAAAACATTTAATAAAGAGATTTTTGAACCAAAGTGTCTCATAACACCTTGAAGCTTTTAAAATTTTAAACAATTAATATCCATATAAATAAATCCTTAAAACCATTTTGAAAACATGGATATTAATAAGAACAAATCATTAAAACATTTAACATGATATTTTGGTTAAAGGGGTTTTACCAAAATTAGAGACACTTGAATACAATAATTGAGGAATAACATTTAGTCAGAACTTTATAATGTCATGAGAATAAATGGATTCATGATATAATATTCCAAAGGACAATATATACACCATATAATATTGAATTGTTCCATAACAACAATGAAGTCTCAATAGAAATGTCAAATGTGATGAAATCCCTTGTAAAGAAGGTATCCTTAAATTAAGGATAAATCAATCTCAAAATTATGTGTGAAAAATATAAATACACCAAATATAAGTGGATATTAAGTGTAAAACAATAAAAGTTCATTCACACATATTCAAAGGATGACATATTCAATAACTACATGTTGAACCCAAAGAAATCGAAATTGGGTTAAAAAGTTCCCTTGGTAAAATTCGACAGCCTAACGACATCACTTCAAAATTCGGAAAATGAGTTTATGAGAGATAAAAAGGGTATCTCATCACTTAGACATAAAATTTAAATCACTAATGATATATAAGAACATATCCCAACATAATTTTATATGAATTAAAATACATAACAAAATAAGTCTTTTAAAAAGATGAGGGTGAAAGGTTCCCTTACCGACATGGGTATCTTTCGAAACATACACCCCCTGAAAGAAGGACAATACAACATTGATGTAAATACTCATAAATGAAATTATATTACACAATGAGTAAAATAATGGGCATTACATACACCACTCAAAGGAAATTGTGTCAAATGTAGCATAAATCTCATGGGAATAAAAGTGAGATGAAAAATCCCTTACGAAAACTCGGCAGCCTAACGGCGCCACTTAAAACTTCCAAAAATGGATTGATGAGATCAAATAAGGTCTCTCATCATATTACAATGACATGTACAGAAATATAAATATAAAATAACATCCCCCATCATAACAAAGAGGAGCTTAAAATAAGTGACATAAAGGAGAGTACTTAAAAAGAAAGAGACAGGTTAGATCTCTTACGAAAATTCGGCAGCCTAACGGCGCCACTCAAAACTTCCAAAATGGATTGATGAGAGAGAATAGGGTCTCTCAACATATGAACATAAAAATTACAGTAATATTAATATAAAATAACATCCCAATCACAAGAAATATTATCTTAAAAGGAATGACATAAAAGAGTGTACTTAAAAAGAAAGAGAGGAGTAGGATCCCTTACCTCGGGTCTGACTTGACTCGATCGTTCTTTAACGTCCTGAATAATAAACTTGAGTTAATTTATACTTTCTTAAGAACCTTTTTCAAGTTAATTATTCCTTTTATATCACTTATTTCCATGTTATAAACATTATGTAATCATTTAAGTTAATAATGTTTGTTTTGTTGATATTTGGTTCTTATGTCGAAAGTGGACTTCTTACAATTACATGTTGTTCGTGTGGTCAAAGGTTCAATATATCCAGAATTATATTCATGATTTGGATATCATATATACCATATATATCCATAATATACATGTATTTATAATATTACATAATCATTTAGAGGTAAGAAATGAAATGCACCGTTCATGGAGACGGTAAGCCGTACGTACACATGAACGCTACTTTCATTTCTATGTCATATTAATGTAATTAAAACTAAATGAGAGGTATGTATATTTTAATTCAAGAATTATATTCATCATTTATATGTAACATACATCATATATAATAACTTTAAATACATCATTTATACATCCCACATATGGCATTAACGAATCAAATCCCTTTGAGGGGGCAGTAGTCCGCACTTCCTAAAATGAAATTATCGTGTTTACCCACAATGGAAACCATAAAGGTATTCCACAAAAGAAAAATAAAGAAGCTTAAGTAAAACATAAACATATTATATATCATATATAAATATAGTGACATCTTAATGGCCACCTTTTAAGGTGTTATATGAGTTTTAAACAATCATCGTTTCGTGAGGCAGAAATTCACCATCCACAGAAACAGTATGTTCTTTAACCATTTGATGTATGTGTGTGTACGTTTAGCTCTAATTATTCTTATAAAAACATCCTAGTATATTTAATATACTGGAGTTGTTACAAAAGAAATGAATAAAAAGAGTTTAGGGGGTTGGAGAAGCAAAATAAAACAAAAGAATACAAGTGAAGACATTACCTTAAAATCGGGTAACTCTTTTTGATTTGAGCTCAAAGGCTTCCTTGGGAAGACTTCTGCCCAAATTGAGGATTTTAGGAGTAATAGAGGTATGTGGAGAGACAAAATGAGCAGGTGTTGGCCGAGCCAAATTCTTGAGAGGTGTGGGTAAGGTGGTAGAGGTGTGGGCCTTTTATAAGAGGAGAGGAGGGGCACTCTTGTAAAGTTACAAAATGTTACTTTATTTTCAAATGAGTTTCGGATTTTAAGGGTCCCACATTGATTTATTTAGAGGATAAGGTGGTAAGGGTTTTAAATATACTCATACAATAGGTTTTTTACAAGTTTAAGTTATAGTTTTAACATTATCTTTTCATTTTATTTAAATACTTTATTAATGAGGTAATTGCTGCATCATCATGATGTCATAAATAATTTAATTTATTTAATGTCTAAAAATTATAAAAAAATAATAATTATGTAGGAAATATTTTTATCTTTCTAATTAATATTTATAGTCAAAAATATGACTTGTATTACCCCATTTAAAATTTTTTTTAGTGAAACATCTCATGCTTGTGACATTTTTATTTTAACTTTAAATAAAAAGTTATTTATGTCATTTTCCAACCAAAGTGGCTCCATGGGGTCCCCAAATTTACCCATGGATTGTCTTGGTCGGAAATGACACATCCAATGAGGGTAGGACATGTGTCTAGGTCATTTCACATTATTAAAACATTATTTTTACCTTAAATTACACTAATTACCTAATCGCGATTAAGAACATAAAAGTTACTATTCACCAAAAAAAATTATTTTAATCCCATTGAACCACATTTTAATTCCTAATGACAAACATGTACATCGGATTTTTTACATTCAAAATACAGAGGTGGTAAAGTTTCATTTAAACGAAAAATCAGTTTCTTTAACTACCACTTAGTGGTTTCACTATTCATCAAAAATTGAAGTTTTTCAGAAAAATACCAAAAATTTACCATAAGCTATATTTGATATTCCGAACTCAAAAATGATGTCTATTTTACAAAATTCAAAACATATAAGTTTCATTAATTAATTTAATAATTAATTCCCGCTGTCAAAACAAATAGCGTGTTTTTATGAACAATATCATTTAAAAGATTGACACTAGTTTAAGTCCAATTTCAAAGTGAAATTAATTCCAATGACCACCATTGGATTAAATGGTAAAAATATATTCTAATTTTACTTTAAAAACAATTCAAAAGATAATCTAATCATATAAATAGATTAGATTAAAAATAGATTTTGAATTAAAATACAACATTTTTCACTATTCATTAAAAAATGAACTTTATCGGAAAGATACCAAAAATTTACACAAAGTAAATTTTGATGTCTCTATTCTAAAGAAGAATTTTATTTTGTCAAATATAACACATAAAATTGTCAAAAAGTGGATTTAAAAGAGGTTCTCCATCAAAAGGCGGTTAATCGGCCTTCTAAAGAACATTAGAATGTTTACGCTTAAAAATTGAATTCATTCACATTTTTAATCATCTAACATTTATTGTAAAAAGTAAAAATATTTGAAAAACATATACAATCATTTTTTAGTTAGTTCTGTTCATTCCCGCCATTACAATGGCTAGGCGTTAACTACTATTTAAAATAATATTATTTTATTATTAGAGTGCAACGTAAGATTCCCAAGAAACTCATTGGTGTGTATTGGGTACGCCATCGATCATAGCGTCCCCTTTAAAGTAATATTAATATTTTATTCACAAATATGGATAAATATAAAAATGTCATATTCTTTATTTACCTGGGGTGTTACATCCTTCCCCCCTTTTGGGAATTGCGTCCTCGCAATTTTAAAATTGGGCTCGGAAACATCCTTGAAAGTCCCACATCGGAACAAGAATCGGTAAAACAATCACTTTAAAATAAAGAATGATAAGTACAGAGGTCACCCGAGTTAACCCATACTAGGATTACATGTAGGAAAACATGGACATGGAGGAGAAAACATAGGGTCATTTTCTGATGGAGAGTGATAGAAAACATGTTTAGGAGAAAGTTAACCACAAGAAAATAACAAACTTGTGATGGGTTAAAGGGTATTAGATTCCCTAGTAGGAAAGGTTAATAGACAAAATTTTTGTTTTTTTATTGAGGAATTTATTCATAAGGAAACATAATTACTTATCATGTTGACTTTCAAAATTTATTATATTTCTTACACAAACTCATATTTTCTCCAAAAGACGAGTATTTAGGAAGACTTGTTCACTATAATCAACTTCTAGAGAATCACCTAATCCACAAAAGAGAACTATATAATTCCCATGTCTTTAGACTTTAACAAAAACCAAAACCAAAATGGTTAGTACAAGATCGGATAATCCAGAAAAGGATAACCCTTTATAAAAAGAAAATCTATTCTTAATCTCCAAAATTTGTCCAAAAAAACCCAAAGTTCAACGAGGACCATTTGATAAACAATTTTTCCATAAAATTATTCAATGTAAACCAAACTAAGATTGAAACCCAAATATTTCAAGGATTTAGTCACATAGTCTTCCAAGGTAAAAATTATCTTTTATCTCCAAATAACATCAGTTGCTCTTAAATTCTCATATTGAAAAGTAATTAACCTAATCACATATTCTCGATGATAGGTTAATCATTTCCATAGATAACCCAAAATAAACTTACTCTTGATTACTAAAATCATCTAAATAAAAAGAATTAGTCAAAATAACCAGGGACTTCACGTAGTCCAGTGGTAGGCGACAAATACCAGTAGCACTTTGGTTGTGGGTTCGATTCCCCCAGCTTTGTCTGACTCGACGGGTTGTCACACGGTCTGTGTGTTGTCCTTTTTCCAAAACTATATAATTCTTAAAAAATTCCCCAAAATGAGATAAAATCTTCAAAAACGATCATAACATATTTTAACCTCAAGTTTATCTCATGCCTTTCATTTTCCATCATAACATATAATAACCCATAATTACCTCAAAAGTAAGGATCATATAAACTCTAATGGTTACCTTTATAATTATTACCTGAACTTCCACATCGATTGGTCATATCGTACATGATGCATTACAGATCATACCAAGGTTAAAGTGGTTGATCATGACTCCTTGATAGTTGGTTTAGAACAACCATGAGTTTCCTCATTGAATCCCCCATTTAATCTAGTATCTTAATCAGAGAACCACCACAGCTTCCTTCAAACCTGTTGTCTCTTTGGTGCCTGCTAGATCCATCCATTCACTAAAAACAGAAATGTCAGTGTGAGTATATCAACAAAACCATCATGTACTAATGAGGAAGGTAAACACTAAGATATACTTACTCATTCACTTTATCTAAAACTAGGACTCTTTCTGAAATCCTAACCATTATGGTAATGTCACTTGTGCTTAGAGAATACCCTAACCTCTAAAGTTATCTAAACCAACCTCTAATACCAACTATAAGGCCCCAGCCTTAAACCTTACATAATCTTGAGTTATTACAAGATTACACATTGAGTATCTTTTCAGGTTTAGAGTTTTAGAGAATTAGATCATAAAACTTGCATTACATTCAACATTTAAACAAAGTGGTTACATAAAATATAGTATTCATTTTTCCCATCAACGGAAACATATTTAAAATAAAACATGGATTCTTTCTTGACACTTCCTTGACAATATCATCATATCATTTACCCTTCCCTTGACCTGTGAAAAACATTTCAAAAACTTGGGATGAGCATAAAAAGATCAGTAAGGGATATAAAAATATGGAAAGGAAACATGAGTACATGAATACATAAGAATGAAATCATACTTTACCCATAAAACATAAGCACTTTAACATACCTCATAAAATCATGAATAAATCATAGAAATCATCAGACATAAAGGTAACTTGAGGCATTCATAACATTCTTACATAGGGAGTAACCCTCTTGGTTACGTTTGGAATACCCATCACAGTATATTCCCTAAATCTCTTCCTAGAAACCTTAACGTTTAACCCCTTCACGTTACCCAATGCATTTGAGAGCTATATCGGGCTCACCCGCCCTTAGTTTATCACGGAACCACCCATCTTCATAACAATGCCCAAGAACCATAACATATACGTATCACATAAAACATGCATAAAGGAAACAAAAAATTTCCACATTTCAATCACAATATAACATTTTAGGATATTGAAATAATGAATCCATTCAAAAAGAAACCATTTCCAAAACCATTTAAAACATTTAATAAAGATATTTTTGAACCAAAGTGTCCCATACCACCTTGAAGATTTTAAAATTTTAAACCATTAATATCCATATAAATAACTCCTTAAAACCATTTTGAAAACATGGATATTAATAATAACAAATCATTAAAACATTTAACACGATATTTTGGTTAAAGGGGTTTTACCAAAATTAGAGACACTTGAATACAATAATTGAGGAATAACATTTAGTCAGAACTTTATAATATCATGGGAATAAATGGATTCATGATATAATATTCCAAAGGACAGTATATACACCATATAAGAGTGAATTGGTGCATAACAACAATGCAGACTCAATAGAAATGTCAAATGTGATGAAATCCCTTATAAAAAAGGTATCCTTAAATTAAGGATAAATCAATCTCAAAATTATGTGTGAAAAATATAAATACACCAAATATAAGTGGATATTAAGTGTAAAACAATAAAAGGTCATTCACACATATTAAAAAGATGACATATTCAATAACTACATGTTGAACCCAAAGAAATCGAAATTGGGTTAAAAAGTTCCCTTGGTAAAATTCGACAGCCTAACGGCATCACTTCAAAATTCATAAAATGAGTTGATGAGAGATAAAAAGGGTATCTCATCACTTGGACAAAAAATTTAAATCACTAAGGATATAGAAGAACATATCCCAACATAATGTTATATGAATTAAAAGACATAACAAAAGAAGTCTTTTAAAAAGAGGAAGGTGAAAGGTTCCCTTACCGACATGGGTATCTTTCAAAACATACACCCCGTGAAAGAAGAACAATACAAAATTGATGTAAATACTCATAAATGAAAGTATATTACATAATGAGTAAAATAATGGGCATTACATACACCACTCAGAGGAAATTTTGGAAAATGTATCATAAATCTCACGGGAATAAAAGTGAGATGAAAAATCCCTTACGAAAACTCGGCAACCTAACGACGCCACTTAAAATTTCCAAAAATAGATTGATGAGATCAAATAGGGCCTCTCATCATATTACAATAACATGTACAGAAATAGGAATATAAAAGAACATCCCCCATCATAACAAAGAGGAGCTTAAAATAAGTGACATAAAGGAGAGTACTTAAAAAGAAAGAGAGAGGTTAGATCTCTTACGAAAATTCGGCAGCCTAACGGCGCCACTCAAAACTTCCAAAATGGATTGATGAGAGAGAATAGGGTCTCTCATAATATGAACATAAAAATTAAAGTAAGATTAATATAAAAGAACAACCCAATCACAAGAAATATGAGCTTAAAATGAATGACATAAAAGAGTGTACTTAAAAAGAAAGAGAGGAGTAGGATCCCTTACCTCGGGTCCGACTTGACTCGATCGTTCTTTAACGTCCTGAATAATAAACTTGAGTTAATTTCTACTTTCTTAAGAACCTTTTTAAAGTTCATTATTCCTTTTATATCACTTATTTCCATGTTATAAACATTATGTAATCATTTAAGTTAATAATGTTTGTTTTGTCGATATTTGGTTCTTAAGTCGAAAGTGGACTTCTTACAATTACATGTTGTTCGTGTGGTCAAAGGTTCATTATATACAGAATGATATTCATGATTTGGATATCATATATATCATATATATCCAGAATATACATGTATTTATAATATTACATAATCATTTAGACGTAATAAATGAAATGCACCGTTCATGGAGACAGTAAGTCGTACGTACGCATGAACGCTACTTTCATTTCTATGTCATATTAATGGAATTAAAACTAAATGAGAGGTATGTATATTTTAATTCCAGAATTATATTCATCATTTATATGTAACATAACTCATATATAATAACTTTAAATACATCCTTTATAC
This sequence comes from Viscum album, assembly GCA_963277665.1. Classification (NCBI taxonomy): domain Eukaryota; kingdom Viridiplantae; phylum Streptophyta; class Magnoliopsida; order Santalales; family Viscaceae; genus Viscum; species Viscum album. The sequence goes on along the minus strand of OY728119.1, from coordinate 1,723,457,886 downwards.
ATCCCACATATGGCATTAACGAATCAAATCACTTTGAGGGGGCGGTAGTCCGCACTTCCTAAAATGAAATTATCGTGTTTACCCACAATTGAAACCATAAAGGTATGCCAAAAAAGAAATATACAGAAGCTTAATTAAAACATAAACATATTATATATCATATATAAACATAGTTACATCTTAATGTCCACCTTTTAAGGTGTTATATGAGTGTTGAACAATCATCGTTTCGTGAGGCATAAATTCACCATCCACAGAAACATAATGTTCTTTAACCATTTGATGTAGGTGTGTGTAAGTGTAGCTCTAATGCTTCTTATAAAAACATCCTAGTATATTGAAGATACTGGAGTTGTTACAAAAGAAATTAATAAAAAGAGTTTATGGGGTTGGAGAAGCAAAATAAAACAAAAGAATACAAGTGAAGACATTACCTTAAAATCATGCAACTCTTTTTGATTTGAGCTCAAAGGCTTCCTTGGGAAGACTTCTGCCCAAAGTGAGGCTTCTAGGAGTAATAGAGGGATGTGGAGAGACAAAATTAGCAGGGGTTGGCCAAGCCAAAGTCTTGAGAGGTGTGGGTAAGGTGGTAGAGGTGGTGCCCTTTTATAAGAGGAGAGGAGGGGCACTCTTGTAAAGTTACAAAATGTTACTTTATTTTCAAATGAGTTTCGGATTTTAAAGGTCCCACATTGATTTATTTAGAGGGTAACGTGGTAAGGGTTAGAAATATACTCATCCAATAGTTTTTTGACAAGTTTAAGTTATATTTTTAATATTATCTTTTCATTTTATTTAAATCCTTTATTAATGAGGTAATCGTTGCATCATCCTGATGTCATAAATAATTTAATTTATTTAATGTCTAAAAATTATAACAAAATAATCATGATGTAGGAAATATTTTTATATTTCTAATTAATATTTATAGTCAAAAATATGACTTGTATAACCCCATTTAAAAATTGTTTTAGTGAAACATCTCATGCTTGTGACATTTTTATTTTAACTTTAAATAAAAAGTTATTTATGTCATTTTCCAACCAAAGTGGCTCCATGGGGTCCCCAAGTTGACACATGGATTTTCTTGGTCGGCCATGACACATCCAATGAGGGCAGTACATGTGTCTAGGTCATTTCACATTATTAAAACATTATTTTTACCTTAAATTACACTAATTACCTCTAATCGCGATTAAGAACATAAAAGTTACTATTCACCAAAAAAATTATTTTAATCCCATTGAACCACATTTTACTTCCTAATGACTACCATGTATGTCGGATTTTTGAAATTCAAAACCCAGAGGTGGCAAAGTTTCATTTAAACGAAAAAACAATTTCTTTAAATACGACTTAGTGGTTTCACTATTCATCAAAAATTGAAGTTTTTCAGTAAAATACCAAAAATTCACCCTAAGCTATATTTGATATTCCAAACTCAAAAATGATGTATATTTTAAAAAATTAAAAACATATAAGTTTCATTAATTAATTTAATAATTAATTCCAGTTGTCAAAACAAATAGCGTGTTTTTATGAAACAATATCTATTAAAAGATTGACACTAGTTTAAGTCCAATTTCAAAGTGAAATTAATTCCAATGACCACTATTGGATTAAATGGTAAAAATATATTTTAATTTTACTTTAAAAACAATTCAAAAGATAATCTAATCATATAAATAAATTAGATTAAAAATAGGTTTTGAATTAAAATACAAAATATTTTACTATTCATTAAAAAATGAACTTTATCGGAAAGATACCAAAAATTTACACAAAGTAAATTTTGATGTCTCTATTCTAAAGAAGAATTTTATTTTGTCAAATATAACACATAAAATTGTCAAAAAGTGGATTTAAAAGAGGTTTTCCATCAAAAGGCGGTTAATCTACCATCTAAAGAACATTAGAATGTTTACGCATAAAAATTCAATTCATTCACATTTTTAATCCTCTAATATTTATTGTAAAAAGTTAAAATATTTGACAAACATATAAAATCATTTTGTAGTTAGTTCTGTTCATTCCCGCCATTACAATGGCTAGGCGTTAACTACCATTTAAAATAATATTATTTTATTATTAGAGTGCAACGTAAGATTTCCAAGAAACTCATTGTTGCGTATTGGGTACGCCATTGAGCATAGCGTCCCCTTTAAAGTAATATTAATATTTTATTCACAAATATGGATAAATATAAAAATGTCATATTCTTTATTTACCTGGGGTGTTACACCTACTACTGGAGTAACTTTTGTATCGTGGGCCTCAATAAATAGAACTATAAATTAAAACATTTAATGTCATTAAATAAATTAAATTAATGATATAACATGTTATTACTATATATATACACCCCAAAACAATAATAACTAGTGAATACAACATATATATCACATAAATAAATGTGAGAAAAGAAAACGCTTACATTATGTCTTGACTCACATCACACTCATTTAAAAATCATGAATAATAAATGTAAATTTAATATAAATCTATTAATAAACATATTCAATTATATCATACCATATATTATTTACTTATGAACTTTTATTAACCATTTATTAAAAATTATATTTCAATGTTACGTTTAAGATAATAATAGCTTTTTTTTTCTCTTGTGTTTTGATTTTTTATCCTCGGTCCTCTTATATAGATCATGATTTCATCATACCTAGTATTATATACATGATATAAAAATCATATATATTTTTATTATATATTTATTTCTTGGTGATTCATACAATTTATAAGTCAAAAATAAAATACATTGTTCATAGAGACAGTAGGCCATACATACATATGAACACCACTTTCATTTTTTTCATATAATAAAAAATAAATATATAAGACTTGTTATCAAGAAGAAATAATTTATATATTATATATATATTATATATTCATAAAATTCAACTTTATTTTCATCCATGTTAAATATAAATGAAAAAGTAAACACATCACATCATGGAGATGGTAAAACATATGTACGCACGAGCGACATTATCGTTTCCGAAAAAATAATATGGTAAAAAAAATAGATATAATATTATAATTAATAAGTATAATTAGGCCATATATATAATATATAAAAATTAAACTGGTCATTATTACCACTGACAAAATATGGTGATGGAAAATTAATTGTATCACTACGTGGAGGTGGTATGTCGTATGTATTGCACATGCTATAATATCACTTCATGTTTCATGGGAAATGGGATATATAATGGTGTGTTAAATTTTTTAATAAAATTTAAAGATATTTAGTATTATTAATTTATAATTTTATGATATATGTAATATATTTATATTGTGTATAAAAGAGTTTAATAAGAACATGATCTATTAGAGTGATTACCTCTTCTTCGAAATGACTCCTTTAGATCTCCATTAAAGGAAACTATAGTTGGTCCATTGGGAATATAATAACCTATTGAAAGTGATTATATAAGTGTAGAGTATAATATTATATTTTTTTAAGATATAAGACTCAAATAGGTGAAATGAGTTGAGGGAGGAGGTGTCCTTTTGCAATTAATGCGAGTGGAACTTTTAGAATTTCAGAAAAGATTAATTTATAATAAATAAAATATCAATCCAAATACTTCCAAATTAAGAGTAATTAAAATATATTGTTGGATATGGTGTAATAAAATTAAAAAGTAGATTTTATAAATGATTTTTTAATTATAAACCTTATATATATGATTAGTCATTTATTAACCTATTTTTATATTAACTATGGTAACAACATTTTCAATATAAAATGGTTGAGAGTTTTACTTATAAGGTGTAAATTGAATCATAGATGGTAAATTTATGATATTTAATACCTAATTTATACCATTTTTACTTATTTAGGTTTTTATGATTTTTACGAAAATTAATAAAATATTTTTTTCATAAAATTTGATTACATTCAATTTGGACACTATTAATTACATTTACATTATGAAAATAAATACAGTAATGTAACCTAAAAATTATTAATTTAATACACCCTTAATATGTAATATTCAGATATAAAATTAATTTATTACCTTAAAATAATTCTAATTATATTTATTTAAATTTTTTTAAAATCTCTTAATAGAGTTTTTCATTAATTGAATAATTACCGCATCATCATTGTATAGTTATTTATTACAATTATTTCTCCACTGAAAATTATAAATAAATTAAACAGATATAGATACACCATTAATGTTTCATAATATATATATATATATATATATATTTTGGATAATATATTATATTTTACCTCATAATAAAAATATTATAATTATGAAAAGTAAGAGTTTGACATTTTTTCACTCTCTTTGATTTTAATTAAATAAATGTCATTTTCCAAGAAAGGTGTCCATAAAATTTTTCATTTTCAATCATTATATGTTAAATGTCAAATTAAACTCATCCAATAATATTTGGAAATGTTTTAGGGTAATTATCTAACAATTATAATATTATTTTCACACTTAATTACTTGTTTTACTAATAATGGTAACAAAAAATACTAAAGTTATTATTAATATTCTACAAATATTAAAGGTCCCTAATTAATATATTTACACATTTTTATTCCATTTATATAATAAAATTTTCTCAAATCTAAACACATAATTGGAAAAAATTAAATTAAAATAAATCACATTGATCGAATGAAAAGAAATATTTTTAATATGAAAATTTTCAAAATATTGAAATATTATTTATAACCAATTTCAATGTGGAATTGTTTTTAATTTTCTAAATTGTATTAATTTAAGTAATCCATTTCTAATTATGCATTAAAACAAATTAAAAATATAATATATATATATATAAGTTAGATGAAAAATTCGTTTTCAATTAAAATTTAGTATTTTTCACTATTCACCAAAACATGAAACTTATCATAAAAATACAAAAAAAAATCCAACGTAATTTTTTATATTCCTATTTAAAATAATAAGTTTATTTTGGAAAATATAATTTATAAAAGTGTAAAAACTATATTTAAAATAAGGGCACCATCAAAAGTCTAAAGAACTATCTTTTTTAAAACGATTGAAGGAAAAAAGTTGAGTGTGGAAAACAATATCCCAAAGGATATCAATAACAATTTTAAAATCAATCCATATAAAATAAAACAACGGTATTAATTTTTTTAAAAAAAAATCTTTGAATGGAAACCATTTCACATTTCAATTAAAAATATTCTTTCCAAATCATTTCAAAATTTTAGATCAAAATGGGTAGAATATGTCACTCCAATAAAAAATGAAAATAAAATAATTTTTTTAAAATAGTAATGAATAAAATTTTCATTAATCCAGAGGGAATAAAGAAAACATGTCTTAAAAAAAGGAATTTAAATTTAATTTTCTATCATATTATTTTTATTATAATCCTCAGGGATTAGTTTCAGAAAATCAGAATGTTCCTTTCAATATCAGTGAAATATATCTTGGGGAGTGCAAATTGTCCAAAAAATCCATGGTTAACGGTGGAAATGGGTAATCTTTAAAGAATAAACTCTTATCCCTTAAAGTAGTTTATTATCACTGTGATCATCAATTCATTTCCAGGTTATTAGTTTTTCTTATCGTTCATATCCTCCTCTTAACTAAACAATTTCTTATGTGATTCAATGTAATAAAACACATAAGAGTATATCCTTAATTTAAATCAATCTAAAATCATTAAATTAATCATTTCAAATTTACCCCAAGTTCATCTATCAAAACCTTCCATTTACATTCAAAAAACAATCATCAGATGGTTTTCATCAAAAATAAAACCTATAAATAAATTCATTTCATTTAAAATCATAAAAAATTTCACGCCTTTTATTATCAAAATAAATCATTAAATAATTCATCAAATCTTTGATTTAAATTTAATATCATTTTCTAAAAATCAAAAATTTATTTTAGAATCCATTATCACTGAGGTTTCATTAAATACCACTTGTCATTACAAAATAATTTATCATAAAGGATCACATAATGGGTTGGAAATACATAAAAAAATTATCTCAATTATTCATAGAAACTACTTTTTCAGTTTAATTTAATTTATTTATGAAACCACATACCTCAATTCACAATATTTTGGACACCCAACATGGTATCCATAATAACAGGATGGCTATAATGATCAAGAGTCTATCCTAGAACCATAATTATCGAAAAAGAATCCCCACTTCATCATCATTTGAAAAAATATAGATATCTAGATGAAACTAATCACAATTATCCTCCAATAATGCACAATGAATGATGAGTTTGAAAGAAAAAAATACAAATTCCATAATAGACCTATAACATATCAAAATAGAACATGTTAGTAACCATATATCTAGCATCAATAGACACGATATATGATTTTGTTCAAGATAATAGAGATGATCCCTAAGATCAATGAATAATGACTAGAATTAGTCACTTAACATTGATAATTAGATCCAATAGTCATTGATATACCTAAGTCCATCACAAAGTGAAAAGGAATCCCAAAACCTATAAAAAGGACTCTCCTTAGATGATATCATATTCCAATGTGAGATTAATGAGGAAAAATGGGTATGTGTAATGACTTAAAATAAACATTTAGAATAATTTGAACATGATTCAGGGTTTGGATATTTTTTTCCAGATAACTATGCGGTAACAGTACACCCCCACATTGGCTACATGTGATTCTTCATGTTTAAAAAACAATGCACCAACCATGTATGATCTATTTTCCCATGAAGCATAGTTAGAGACTTAGGATCCATGATTACTACTAACTATGCACCTAACCATGTTTCCTAAAATTTGATTCAAACCTCAGGTTCATAGTTTCATGGGATTACCCATATAGTCATCTTTAACCATGTTCCAACCATGAAATTCTCTAGAAACATATAACAATTTTAATAACTGTCACAAAAACTCCTATGATATGATCGAAAAAAATATAGTAAAAATAATGGATTGTATGTGCCTAAAAGTGGAAATCATGATGTTACAATTATGAACACTATAAAATCTTTCTATACAAAAAATTACTATCAAGAATATTCAATAGTAAATAGATGAGGAAACACCTCTCTCGTAATGTCCTCATGCTTCCAATCTACTAAGAATCAGAAGCATGTTTCAATAGAACATGTACTACATGAATGTAATTCTAATAAAGGAATTTCATATGTGGATCAACACTCTAAACTAGATGCTAGGTCATGGACACATAAACTTCTATATCAATTTCCTCCTTACTCAAAACTTACTAAGGTTTAGAATGATTAATTCTCATATAATACTTCTGAAAGACATTATGTATTAGATTATTTATTGGTGTTAATAAAAAATGGTATGCCACCTTCACATTCTACTCAACCATATAAAATGTTCCAATGTATCTATGTGCCAACTACCCATATTTTATAATCTGTTATTTCTCCAATAACGGTAAAACTCTCGAAATCACCATGTCACCGACCGATTAAACCAAAGGAATTGTACAACAAACCATATATTATTTATATTATCCTTGGGATGGTATCATTCTATGATAAATCATATAGACCATAGATATCATTTCATGGGCCAAGATATATCCAATTGGGGAGGTTCATAAATCACCAATAAAGAAAGTGGGGATTTACAAGGCCATACAAACATTCCTCAAAGTGTTCGATTTTAATTGATGTCTAGTAAGTATTATTATAGGTAAACTCAACCAGTACCAAGAAAAATGATAATCCCCTCCTAAGACAATGACACAAGTATAGAACATTTTCTCAAGGATCTGTATATCTCATTCCTTCTAACCATCTATTTTAGGACGAAATGTCATAATTAAATTTACATGGGATCCCATCATATCATAGGGGACTCCCCAAAAAAATAATGTAAATTTTTGAACCTACTAGAATATATAGCCACTATAACTCTATGAAATCTAATGATCTCATTCCCAAATAGATTTCCATTGTTCACAAAATTTATGTTGTCATGAATGGGGAAAAAGTGTGCTAATTTGGTCAACTTGTTAATCTCAACTCAAATCACATATTTATTTTATGTGTACATAGAAACCCCACCAAAAATTAAATAAATATATCATTACCCTTACATTTTATAAAATTGATTGGTTGAAGAAATCTCTAAGGCTTCTTATGCATAACCTTAATATGTTTTCAAGTACAATAATGAGAGAAAAACAAATAAATGTTATATTTCTCTCATTAAATGACAAAGATAACCCACCTAAACAGTACCCAATTCATTTCTAACATGTAACGATGGGAATTAAAATTCCACATAATTCGTAATTTTCACCTAGGAATAAGATACAATCAAGAGTGAATGATTTTAATATATAAATAATTCAAAAAAAGAAGAAGATAAGATTGGGTAAATAGTCATTATCCCAAACACTATATAAGAACAAAGTATAACATGTATACATATAAAAGTCCCGGAATGATTATTTCATCCAAAATACACACATAAAACCATATATACATTAGCAAAAAATATTGTCATAATAAGTGGATCACATGCACCACCAGTCACCACCGACTCCAAATGTTCCATGAACAAGAACATCCACCACTTCTTAAAGGTTGCTTTCTTTTTCCAAGATATGTCCGAAGAATGTCTATAAACACATAATGGAAAATTCAAGGTGTGAGAAACAATAGATAAGTAGGATCTCACCATGAATTTTATAAGAAACCCATTTCAAATAAAACAAAAGTGATTATTTTTTAAATTAAATTTTGTATGGAAACCATTCCATGACTCAGTGAAAAACATTATTTTAAAATAATATTAAAATTCCTATACAAAATATCTAGAAAATTCTTTTAAAAAAATAATATATATTCATTTTTGACAAAATCTATACAAATATACATTTAATTAAGTAACATTAATGGATAAAATATTTCATATGAAATTACAAGTAATAGTAATATTCAATCATAACACACTGATTATAAAAATTAGAAAAAAGTGAGATTATTTCCCAAGGATCTCGATATTTTCAATGAAATGCACCTCCTCATGTGAAATATCATGAACCAAGATAGATGCCATCCAACTAGACAATTGAATCGATTTGAGACAAGGCCAAAGTGGTGTTTTGTATCCTCTCAGGCTGACGAATTGTGTAAGACATCATTGATAAAAAAAATGGGGAACAATTTGTACCCAAAAATCCTGGATTAAATAACCAAATATAGAACGCCAAAAAAATTGAACATCAATACATATTAAAACCAATCTAGATACCAAAACTAATGAATAAGACAAAAATAGAATACAAAAATAAAATCAAACCACGCTTACACGATCTCCACAATACCTCTCAACCATCACCAACTGTAATACCAACCTCCTCTAAATGAAAACTCTACCCAAAAACCTAAACTTGAAAAATATCTTGGGTTTACTAACATCAATTGGAACAACTAGGATTTGATCATAAAACAACTCAGTATGAAATCACCCAAAATTCAATTCATTTCTTGCCTCAAAACAATCCACAAGCACTTATTTGAAATACATTTAGAAAATAGATTTTGATCATTTCAAATAACCAGACACATCATTCTGTGAGTTACCTTTTTAAAACCAAACAAATAGAACATTCCATTTTAAGCAGTTTCTAAGTTCCAAAATTCTTATTACACAAAAAAAACCCTTTTAGATACCCAAACAAAACAATGTGTCCATGCTAAAAATAAATGTAACCATGATGATTCAAGTTGAAGATACCAATAAATCAAGAAAACAAGTAAATAAAAAGTAAATAGAACATACCTATAAATAATTATGTTCATTTCCTAAAAATATCTAGAAGAAATCCATGGACATACTCAGTTCAGTCTGAGTTGTCAATATAAGGCGAAACTACACATTAATAACAATCAAGCCTCTCTAAACTATCCAATATAGTGGAAAACTCCACTAGGCGTTATCAAATCTAGGGAGTACCAACTCAATTAATAATGTTAGACATAAATCCCTCATTCAACCCTCAAAACCATTTATTTAAAAAAAAATGCACATCAATGTGAAAAATGATCCAATCCTTATAGAACAAATTTTAAATAACATTTAAATTCACTAAAATAACTAAGTCACCATTTAGAGGTCAAGGAACTATTTTGAAAACAATATTATATTGAATGAACCATTTGAGATTATGTAGAGGGAAAGGGAAAAAGATAAAGGGAGAAGGGGGAAAAGCCTTTCCAAAACCACAGTTTAAGGGAAACAACATTATCAAGGTCTATTATCATTTTATGGTCCATCACTGTATGCACCCCATCCACATATGAATGTGAGAAAATCTAATGACTCTCTTAATGTATAGATGAAAGTATCCAAAACCATTTTTTTAGAAACACCACTTTTTTTACCACCAAACACAAAAAAACACACATAAGAATCAAACCATTAAAGTCCCCAATTCCCATATACAACACAAAATTCAAAACTAATTGAATTAAAAATCATGATAAAGCTAAAAAAAATCTGAAACACCCAAATTCATCTTTATGGACCATATATAATTTAATTAAACAGCATGTATGCATTTATATATATGAATTATAAAACAAACCATTTTTAAATTATTTATAATTTTTTTTTACAACCTGAAAAAAACTTATTAAACAAAAAAACATCAAGAATAATTTGAAGCACGTTTTTAAATTAATTAGAAACACGTCGGAATCAAATAGAATGTGATAGAATTTAAATTTATGGAAACACCTAACTCAATGATGAGAAAACATTATAAAACATATAGAGAAGGAATAAATAAGACCAAAAGGTAGTTTACTCACCCTAATATCCAAGGCACATAACCCACACATCAATTTTAACCCTTAGGGTTTGTCCAAGAGAAAACCCCACTAAGAAAAACAATGAATCCAATAGAGAAGAAAGATGACTGGGGGAAACCAACCAGAAGTTAAAATAATCATACACAGAAAACATAGAGGGGATTCAATAGTGGAAGGAGGTAAAAGGGGGTAGGTTTTATAAACCCTCTAGTATTCTTAAGTTGAGAAAGTTGTGGGAAAAGGAAAATGGGGTTTATAAAATAAGAGGATAAAAGATGTAATTGAAAATTTTACTAACCAGGGATAGTCTCATAGTTAGGCCACACATTTTTAACAATTGTGCACCAATAGTGCACACCTTATTAGTGAATAAATTTACCCTATATGGTTTGGATACATTGTTTGGGAAATTCTGTGACAACTATGTGATTCACCTTTATTAAATTGTAGAGCCTACTTTCAATCTATCCAAATGGTTTCTCCTAATAATACAAAATATTTCCACGATGACCTAGACATCTAAAGACTAGCTGCATATTTTTTTCTAGGCCTCACAATATTTAGGCTTTGAGAAGATCAAATTGTGAATGTCAAACTATCTAAGAATAAAATAAACTAAAAACACCTTCTTCCTCAACAGGGTGAAAGGTTGACCTCCAAACCGTACATTCAACCCATGCGCATGCCAAAAATCCACCAAGTATCTAAAAAACATAAAACATAAAACTAGGAACTAAACTCAAAACTCAATAAAAATATCCAGAATATAAAAGAAGATAAACATAAAAGAAATAAGTGAAATTTAAGTTTGGGGTGTGAAAATTCTCCTCACAATAAACTCTCTCTCCCCCTAAAAAGTCACCTAATCGAACAATAAATAAAACTCATCCCAAACCTGAATGAAGATGATCGAAACCACAAACTGTGATGTGTCCTTTTAATAGATAATTCTCAACATAAAAAATCTATGACAAAATTTTAAAATAATAACTTCAGGGAAGAGAGGATGGTTATCTCCACTTTACGAACCCGACACACACCACCATCTTTGAAAATCCCATCATGGAAAAAATCATTAACTACAAACCTGAACTAAAGAGGGAACCCAGATCATTGAAAAAAGACCCTAAACAATGTGTAAAACCATATAAATTACTCAAAATTTTTATAAATTTGAACCAAAATTCATCATTTTTATAAGATTATTCTCTCTCCCAAATGTACACAACAATAAACCAATACAAATGCACAGAAAGCCTAATCACAGACAAGAGAGAAAAACTATTCAAAAACATAAATTCATTGGAAAAATTCATGAGAATTACAATGGAATGAGTCTCCTATAGTTTTCAAAATAAAAATAATGAACATACAATAGAATAAAAAATTATAATAGATAAAATTTAATTATCTCTACTCCATCACTGTAGAGAAAACTCAGTTGTGGCTACCCACAGCCCCAACGATTCCTGACAGTGTGAAAAGAATTACTACGGGACCTATAGATAGAGAATTGATGTATTGAAGCATCTCTTACTCCATAGATTGAAGCTGACGCTCTCTAGTGAAGTCTTCTTCCTCTAAAAACTCTTCTTAAAAAAAATTCCTAGATGACCCAAATGGCCACAAAAATGACATGCCTTCAGAGTATTACAACAAGACGGATTGTAATTCCAAAACCGAAAATAATAAATACATTATGTGAATGGTCTGATGAGTGATAAGAGTTAATAAATGAGTGAGAATTCTCATAAATAGGCTCCTTTATCACTCACCTCTCACCGTGTGGGGAACCTTCATGGGCACCAAATGAAAACTACTACACCCTGAGAACCAACTAAGCTAAAAATTCCTCATTCACCAGCTTCTAAAAAAATTCAATGGTAGAGAGATCTCTCTCATTGATATCTAATTGAAGACCCCAAATGAATAGAGAATATTTTAGTTGATCCTTTAATTCTACCTCTGTATATAATGAAAGAGGTTTTCAAAAATTCACATGTCATTCCCACATACAATTTCTTTAGAACAATATCCTTCCACTAATACAAGTATGAACTATCAAATGAATATAAAATAGAAAAATATATCATAGCTACGTGAGTTTTTAATGATATGAAGAACCTCTCAACATCATAAATCCATTACACAACCACAAACATACCTTGATCCTGATGGAAAACTAAAAACAACCTAGAAGAAGAAGATTCTACAACTACACAAAAAGTCTAGGAAAATCTACCAATTAGACCAAACTCACTAGAAACCTTTGGGACCATTCTAAGAGGCATATTATGATCAAAATAGACACAAAGAACTTGAATCAAAATCAACCAAAACTCAAAAAAAGATCCTTTAAATCCCAAACACCATATCATAAATCGAATGTTATAAAGAAAAACAAAATACTCTCTCAAAATCTGTGATATTCATTCCATTTTTTAAGAATACCTCCATCAAAGGACACAACCAAAAAACCCGAATCCCACTTTTAACAAAAACAATCCAAAAAACATTTTTTAACCTCTTTTCCTTAAACCACATTCATTTTGAATATCCACTCACACTGATTGAAACCAAAAAGAAACTCACACTAAACTTCTCTAATAGTGAACTAAAATCTATGCATTAACTATTGAAATGGTTTATGGTCTATTCCCTAGGAAAGTACCAACCACTAGAAGTTTCCTGATTCATGTGGCCAGACCTTACATGGGTCACTAATATGTATGATACCACTACACCACACTGGCTCACTTCCATTGTCACCCCATATACATTAAAAAAATTGATACTCAAATTCTGGAATACCCCTGTAAAATTGAGCATCATAACAAGTAAGGGTTCATAACATCCTTCTCATATCAACCAATCAAGTCCCACTAGTCCTAATCTCCAAAATACCTGACACACAGAATAAAAAAGGGTTTCTCTAATACCATTTGGTCACAATCTATGTTGGGATGCCATCCCACCAGACACCTGGCCTAATTTGAGACAAGGCCTAGGAGGAGTTATTTATCTTCCTGGGCAAGAGACTAGTAGCAGGAATCAAAGATAATAAATAGGGGAATGACTTTTGACTAAACAACTAGGATCAAATAAAAAAATAGGGTACGCAAAATCTCACAACTAAATAGAAATTTATATAAAAACCAATCCAGACACAATAAATGATGAACAAGACCAAAACTAAATAAAAATCTAAAACCAAACCATGAAAACACAATCTTCACCCAACTTTCTTGGTCACCAGCAACCACAATACCATCCAACTCCAAAGGAAAACTCAAAATACAAACTGAAGCCTGAAATAACAGCTAGGGTATACAAATGTCGGGTGGCACATGTAGGGAGTGAGAATTCAATATCTCAGTAGAAAACAACACACATTACATGCATATCATTTCAAAAACAAAATCTACAAATAGTAGTCTGGAATACCTTTATAAAAATATGTTTTTATCATTTTACATAACCAAAAAAATATCTCCATGAGTTACCTTTTTAAAACAAAAAACACAAAATTAATTTTTAAATAGTTTCTCTTTTATAAAATATAGTTTACATAGAAAAAAACTAGTGACAAACATAAAAAATAAACAAAGAGTATATGGTTTAAATAAAAGGAACCATGCAGACACAAGGAAAAAATTTTAATAAATTGTGAAAAAATGTAGAAAAGGTTAAAATAACATAAAAATATATAATTATATGAATTTTATATAAAAAATATAGATTAAATACCTAGACATACATAGTTTAGACTCACCTCTAAAAATATGATGTATCTCTACACACAATAAAAAACTGGTCACACCAATCTAGTGGAATTCCCGCCTAGCCTAAACGAATCCAGGTGCAACAACCCTCCTAATCAAGATCAACAAAAAAACATCACTTAAACCTGAATAGGATTTCTAGGAATCCTATGATAGTAATACATGGTGAATTGGGAGGTCCTCAAACGCATGGCTCAAACTAATAACCACAACCACCATACTTACCTAGACAGAACTCTGACACCACTTATGTGATGTTCCTTACCTCATAATATCCATCATATAGGTGACCATCTCACATTAATCCATAAAAAAGTGTTAACGATGCATTCACATCTAAAAAACATTCAAACCATTTTACAAACCATAAAAAATTACCAATCATACCTTTAAAATTTCAAATAAAAATAATCATCCAAAACTATTTCCAATCCAATATGAAAATGTACAACAATTTAAAAAGTTCCAAGCAGGACATCACACCATTTAGTTACCAAAAAATACCTCAAAGTTACAATTGGTCCAGGTCTTAGAAAACTCATTTTATAGCACATTTGGATTCACTTAAATCACCAAGTCACCATTTATAAGTCAAATAACTATTTTGAAAACAATGTTAGTTTGAAATGAAAATTTGAGATGAGTGTGATGGAAAGGGAAAAAGAAGGAAAGACTTTGAAAAACTAGGTTTTAAGGGAATATACATTCTCATGGGCCATTATCATTTGTTTTCCAATCCCTAGGTTCAGTCCATGAACATATAGAAGTGAAAAAATCCAATGACACTCATCATGTGTCTATGAAATCACCCATGACGTTTTTAAAACAAACACAACTTGGTTCCCCACAAACACAACATGCAACTTAAAAGAATAAAACCATAAATGTCACAAATTCAAATATATGACACCCAATTCACCACTAATTGATTTACCAAATCTTAATGATTTCTAAAAACCATCTATAAAATATAAATAAATATTTAAATACAAATTTGAATTTTATAAAAAAATTATGTATTTATATATAGTCATAATTAATGAAATCCTTTAAAAACCATTTCTACTAAATTTTTACCACATGAAATCACAATAATAAACTAAAAAAACATGTCACAAGCATTTGAAAAACATCTCTAAATTATTTTGAAACACAATATCATCAAATAGAATGACCCAAAAAGGAAATGGATGGAGACACCTACCTCAATGATGACATGTCATTAGGAAAAATTGAAAGAAAGAAGAACTTGTCCCAAAAGGTAACCAACACACCTAAACATGAAAGAAAAACAACCCCCACATCAACACTAACCCTTAGGGTTCATCCATGAGAAACTCCAACCAAGAGAGACCAATAATCTAAGATATAAAAAATAATAACAGAGGAAATATAAAAAAACTCACATAATCTTACCTATGAACCTTAGAGGAGCATCAATGGTGGAAGGATAGAGAGAGAGGATGGTTTTATAGAGCCACCATGTGGACCTAGGTCAATGAAGGGGAGAAAAAACCAAATAGGGTAAAAAATGTGAGTTAAAATGCGGTAATTTCATCTTTTTATTGACCAAGGAAAGTCACATAGTTAGCCCACATAGTTTGGAAAAATTTTCACCAACCATGCGCACCCTACTATAAAAGAGGGGAACTCTGCATGGTTTGTTCACATGGTTTTAAAAAATGTTTTCCAACAATTTTATTAATGTCTATCAACTTTCATAGCCTCTCTATATGCTTTCAAAATAGTTTCTCTTAACTATGCGCAAGCCACACGACATGCCGTAGACACCCAAAAACAACCCATAGAGTTTCTCTTAGTCCTATCATAGTTTAGGCCAATCCATTCTAAAACTATTCAAGTAAAACTGTTCAAGATGAAACTGAACAAAAAAACATTTTACCTCAATTAGATGCACGGTTAACCTAGAAAACAATGCATACAAACCGTGAATAGGCCAAAAATTCACCCTGAAAATAAAAAACTCAAAAATCAAAATAGTGTACTCAACCCGAAACTCAACCAAAAGATTAAAAATATAAAATTAGATAAAAATAAAATAAATATGTGAAATCTGAGGCCAACATGTTAGATGAACACAATTTTAATGGTCCATATGCCTAGGGGTTAGAAGAAAACCCAAAATAATAATGTATGTTCAATAAAATTACTTTAGTATCATTATCAACATCAATCCATTTATAGGTAGTCATTTTTATCTAGTGTTCACATCCCACTTCAAACAAACCATGATCTCACGTGCTTCATGAAAAAAATGGATATAATTAATTTCAACTATGTTCAACTCATTTAATAAATAATTTCAAATTAGACCCATATAGATGTTTCAAAATATGTATTTTTAATTGAAAACCCAATAATAAAATAGCTTCCTTTAAAAATTATTACTTTCAAATCAATTGATATTTTTTTAAAACATAAAAAATTTAAGGTATTTTCTTCTAAAAATTAATCATCAAATCATCATTCAAATCATACATTTAAATTTAAGATCATTTTTAATAAATAAAAACTCCATATATAAATTAATTATCAAATAGGCTTCATCATTTACATAATTTCATTTCAAATTCATTTATCAAAATAATAAAATAATACTTTTTAAATTAATTAAAAATTATTTTCATGTCAACAAATAAACAATGGATTCATTTGAATGGAATTCTATTACGAAACCACCCACCTCAATTCACAAACTCATCAATACCCAATAGGGGATCCATAATTAGGGGAATTATTGAACAATCAATGGAGAATCATAAAACCAAAATTATTAAAATAAGCTTCTACAATTCATCATATTAATTATAATAGAATGTATAGTATAAAAATAGATAAATGATTCTTGAAGAAATCACAATGACCGATTAAGATCCATAAAAAAAATAGGAATTTCATGATGGGTCTATAATAAATACAAATAGATTAATTCAAAATCTCTAAATCTAGAATCAAAATTATCAATATATGATTCTTCTAATTAGAATAAGGTTCGATCTTGAATATCAATAAATAACGATTTAAAATAGACACTTACCCAAGAAAAAATAGATCCATCCATTACAGATCCATAAAAATTGATCATCAAGTGGAATGAAATCCCCAAAATATCCAGGAAGGATTCCTTGGTCCATATATTAATCCAACTTGATATTAATAAGTCCAAATATGTAAGTATGAGGTATTAAAAATCAAAATTTGGATTAATAAACAAACCTTTTATGGTTTAGTCATAGATTTGGGAAAAAAATGTATCAATCATTCACCCCTTCTATGATATTAGAAATGTTTAATTGTTTAGCTACACGGTTTGACAAACTATATTCCAAAGATGAATGAAACAATACGTTAATCCATATATTTTGAGTGGTAGGATGCACTGTTAGGACTAACCATGAACCTGAAAATTGTCTCTCTTCTTGGAATCTAACAAAAGGCCCATGATTTCCTTATATATTGAACAATGTATAATCCAACTGTGTGAGAACCATTAACTTCCCTAGAAATTTTTAAAATTTTCCAAATTTCTCCCAAAATAACCAGTTACATGACTCAAACAAAATGTGATAAAAATAAAAAAATGTAAGTTAATAAATTGGGGAATCAGGTTGTTACAATCAACCCAAACATAAAGTATTATTCACCTAGAAAGATAACTAAGAAAAATCCATAGAAAAAAATGATGCCACTTATCTCTCATTAACGACGTGTGCTTTCATGTATCATGGGAATAATAATCACCTTTTTATATAACCCATTATAGATGTGTATGCATCCCACTAAGAAGTTTCATTCAAAAATAAAAAATTGGAACTGATTACTCGATCGTGGTCATATTAAGTTCCACATTGAGTTTCTCCATACTAAAAAACATGAGATGAGTCTGATTGATAGTTTTTTAGTAGATACATGTTGATAACATTATGTATCAATGTTAACTATGGTGTCAAGGACAATCAGTATGCCACCTTCCCAATCCACTCAACTACCTCAGACAGTCCCACCAATCTTAGTACCAATATCCTACATTTTCCAATCCTTTAGTGGATTAACATAATTGGAACTCCTAAGAACACATTATAAACAACCATGTACTCTAAATGGTGTCACTGAAGATCATCAAAATATTTATGCCAACTCTAGGTAATTATAATTTTTTGAATATTCATCTAGATATTTTTTGTCATCTCATGGATAATTCTAGGTCCCCACTATAACAACCTAATCTTTTATCAATTCAATTTATCCATTCCAATAGTAATTTCAAAATTACATAAAATCACATTAAAAAACACAATTCCACATGATTATTCAATGAAATACAATGTTACCTTTAAACATAAATTTTCTACTTCTAATATTTGAATTTATGAAATATGTCGTACATGCATGCGATCATTAAGATGGTTGGAGTATGATAGGAGAAACTAAATTTTTGGTGAAGAGTAACATACCCTTATGAATAGTAATGTTACCCTTATGAATAGTAAAATAGCCATTTGAATAGAAACCTCACCAGTGATAATATAAATAAAATTTATCCATCCTATAGGTGACAATATTATATAATTCTATTATAGTGTAGTTTTTTATAAGTCATGAATATCTAATGATTAATTTAATAATTTAAATTAAAATTATTTTTCATAAAAATTATTCATAATCTATTATTTGGATTAATTATTATTATATGATAATTCTAAGAGACCTTAATTAATTTTTCAAAGTGTTATAAATAAAGTTTTTGAATTTTAAAATTTGTATTTTTTATGTAAATTATGAGTTTGATAAAAATTAAATTAATCATATTTAGAGGATTATTTTCATAAAATGGAGTTAATTTTTTAATTCTACATGATTATAAATGGTTAGGATTTCTTTTATGTATCTTTCCATAATACTTTAATTTTTTGTGAATATTGAAATTCGGTAATTTATAAAATATGATAAATAAATGAATTTATGCAACATGCTTGAGTCGTGGATTATGTAAATAGAAATTGGTTTTACTTAACATGGACATGTTAATATTTTTAGTCGTAATAATCCCCATTTTTTCTTGTCTTGTGGATAGATAATAAATTAATGAATATAATATTGATAAAACCCCTCTATCATCCACTGTAAATGACACCCCTCACAACCTTAATTATTCAGACCTCTCAATAATTTTGACTACTCTAAATTCTACTCATCTATCTTCCCAATAACCTCCTAACATCCAGAATCCATTGGTTTTATAAAGAGTCCATCACCCCTTCTCTAAAGTGTCTCTCAAAGAAGAAATATTCAAGAGGTAATTTCTCTCTCTCATTCTATCAAATTCCTTTCAAATTTCATTTCTTTTCTTATCTTATTCTAAAATTATCTTATCCAAATGTCATTATCACTCTAGTATAATGAATAAAATTGTATTATATCATGTTAATAGAAAATTATTCATTATAATCCTCTCTCTCTCTTTCTACATAAATGAAATTGTTTCCCATGATGTGTTAATTTACCTACATCATGGGTGATGCACATCAATTTTCTTTAAACTCCTTCAATGATGTCAATAAAACCATTATATTTTTGAATAAATATTTTAATATATAATTTTTAACCCATTTATATTCTAGAAACATGATTTACATATAATAATAAATGATAAAACAAAACATGTTCGTTGTGATCAAAAAACAAAAAAAATTACCTAAACGAAATTAATAAACCCCATAATTAATCATTTTCATGCATAAAAATTTATGGTATTGTTAATTAATGAATCTAGTGTCATTATATATGACATTAAAGGGAATAAAGTGTTTGGAAAAAAGGTAAGGGGAATTCCCAAAACCTACTTTATTTCTTCATTATTTCCCTCTCTCACTCCATTTTATGTATGCTTATTCCTGAAAAATAATTTCATCGCCATTATATTAAATTTTTTGGGATGTACATTTTTTCCAATTTAGTTTATGTCAAACATAATTTTTTCCAAAAAAATCTTCTTTCAAAAACACATATTTTACTTCCCACTCATGGTTGATGATTCTTGTATCAAGTATGATATTCCCTCTTTCATTTGGGAACCCAGGTTTTATTAATTTCTGATTATGAAATTAAATTCATTCAATTTATTTAGTAACTATATGTTCAATATTGATATATGTTCTATGTGGCATGCATTATAATGTAAAAGTTGTGATGTTACAGGTGCCCCCGGAATTATATAGCACAATATAAATGTTATGATGAGATGGTTATGCCCAGAATTATATATCACTCCAATTCATTGTGTAATGTGAAGAAACTCATGAGTAAAGTGAAGTATGTGTGAAAATTATGTTATCTTTGTTCACAAATATGTGTTTTATTTGACTACTAAGACATGATGTTTCTTTTTTTTATGCCCAGAATTATATATCACTCCAATTCATTGGGTAATGTGAAGAAACTCATGATGCCTATGTTATGATGGAAATGATTATGCTCATCCCATGCTAATTTGTTTAATGTTATTATATATCCTATTATTGGTATTTTTTCTCATCCCTTTTTGATGTATATCTTTAATTGACAACTTGTAATAACAAGAATCCAATGGCCGATAAGAAGATAGAGAAGAATGAATTAAATAAATGTTTATTTTTATGTTGTAAAAGTTATGTTTGGTTTTTGTTTTCAGAAGACAGTAGTCCTATCAACTTTTTTCTGTAATGATTTTATGTTGTTTATCATTAAAATGTTGCAAAAATAATGTAAGAAAATAATGGTTTCTATAGATGGTATCGAAGTCATGGTTTATTTTATTTGAGAATTTGGATTAGTTTACATTAGTTAAAACCATGGTATGAGACTAAGTATATGTAAGCACAAAAAAATCATTAATAAACATAGGGATCCCACAATATGTTATTTTTGTGTTAATTTCACAATAGAATAAATTATTTATTTGTGAATTTTTCAATTATGTTTTCTCTAACATTTTCTATTTTATAAAATTGTTTGAACCAGGAGAACCAATGCCAATAACCCATGCGAGGGACAGTGCAACAATTTCCCAAATGACATCCACAATTATTTGGGAGGTGGAGTTCAAAACATCATGGAGATTCTTACCTAGTGGTATAAGGTTATAAATAACAAACTGATTAATGTGGTATGTTCTCCTACACCTAAGAGGGCTAAACTGGTTATAAAGTGTTTTATGCGTCAACGACCACCAATGATTTGTGGATCTTATGATCCACTAGTTGTTGAATAGTGGGTCAAAGTTATGGAGAAGTTATTTTCTGAGTTTCACTATTCTGATATGGAAAAGGAGAATGTGTTTGTTTATCATCTTGAAATAGAGGTTGAATAATGGTGGGATTTGATTAAGAACACCAAAACAAGTGAATAAATGGAAGATATAGAGTGTGAAAAATTTATGATAATTTTTCTTAAAAAACATTTCCCATGAACTCTTCATATGAATATGGAGAGAGAATTCATAGAGATAAAGATAAAAGATGGAGAATCAATCAAATTCAACAAAGAGAATTTTAGAAGGCTTTAAAGGTACGCTTTTTGTATTTTTTATCAACAATGATAAAAAAATTGATAGATTATTTAGTGGATTAAAACCAAACCTTCAAAAGTATCTTGAAATTCAAGAACTCGGGAGTTATTAATAAGGTTTTCGATGTGCTCTCAAAGTGGATATGGATTTTGGAGAATATTCTCATAGCTATGGTGATAGGAAATGAAAGATGGTGTTTCATGTCGGAGGATCTAATGAGAAAGGTGGAATGAAAACTCAACCACCAACATGCCAAAAATGTAGGAATAATCATCATGGGAATTTCTTCAAATGGTTGGGAAAATGGTTCATGTGTGGAAGAGAAGGCACCCAAGCCCAAGAGTGTTGAAGAGACAAGATAAGGAAGGAGAATTTTGTGGGGGAATGGAGATCAACACCCATGGTCCAATGCTAAAACAATAGGGACAATGGGAAATATGAAATCTAGTGTACCAAACCATGATTACTCAAGGGTAATTAGAAACATTAACCACCAAATCCAAAGGAGCAAGGGAAGGCTTATGCCATCACTAATACATAAGTTGAGAAAGTTATTGAATTTTTTCAAGTTATACTTCATGTTCACTCAATAATGGAACAATTCTTATTTGATTTTAGTTCTACGCATTGCATTATATCTCACATGTATTCTAGAACAATTATGATAAAGACTTGAAGTCTTGAAGTAGATATATCTGTAAAAAACCAAGTGTTATAATCATTGAAACCCAAGTGTTGGACTCTTCTCTTATTGGCGTATGTGGGAAGATTCTTTCATTGAATCCTGTGATACTTCCCTTGGTGTAATTTGTCTCTATAATGGGAATGGATTTTCTATCGTTATATAGATCACATATCAACTTTATGGAAAAGGAAATATATTTTCATATTCCAAACAATAACATGATCCTCTACAAATTCAAGGAAGATCAAGAATCTACTTTGAAAAATCCATCAATGGTGTGAGTGTTGATTCCCGGTGAAGAGGAATACCTCACACAAATGGTTGAGTTGAAAGAATGTTTCAACCTAGTGGAAATTCCCATCATGACGGGATATAATGATGTATTTCCCAAAGAGTTACTCGGAATTCCCCCACATCATGAGGTATAGTTTTCTATATAACTCAAACCCAATGCTACTCCTATCATAATGTATCCCTACAGGATGGATCATGTTGAACTTGAAGATTTAAAGAGGCAGTTGAAAGAGAATTTGGAAAAAGGGTTCATACTCCCTAGTGAATCACCTTGGGGTACTTCAGTACTCTTTGCGAAGAAAAAGGATGGAACAATGTTGTTGTGTACCAATTATTAGGAACTCAACAAGATCATCATAAAGAAAAAGTATCCTCTTATAAGGAAACATAACTTGTTCGATCAGTTAAGTGGAGCTCAGTACTTCTCAAAGATGGATCTTCATTGTGGATATCATTAGATAAAGTTGAAGATAAAAGATATTCAGAAGACTACCATCCATATAAGGTTTGGGAACAGTGAGTTTCTGCAGATACCCTTCAGACATACTAATTCCCTTGCAATCTTCATTGATTTGACGAAGAGAGTCATTAGACATTACCTCCAAAAAATTGTGGTAGTTTTTATTAATTATATTATAGTTTACTCCAAGAGAAAGGTGTAACATGAAGAAAATCTAATACTTGTGTTAATAACGTTTCTAACAGATATGTTTTACTCGAAGTTTATCAAGTGTGCCTTTTAGATGGAGCAGGTCGCATTCTTGGGACATGTGATCACAAGTGAGGGAATTTTTATGGACCATTAAAAAAAGTTGATGGGGAATGGCCTAGACCCTCTAGTGTTTTTGATATCCGTAGTTTTCTTGGATTAGTTGTGTACTACTGATATTTATTTAGGAATTTCTCACAATTTTCAAACCTGGTAACTAAGTTAACAAGGAAAAGGGTAATGAATGTATGGATAGAATAATGTGAGAAAAGATTCAAGGAGCCAGATAAAAGGATGATCATTTCACCTATACTCATATTACCAAAAATGGGAAAAAGTTTTCTAATATACATTGATTATTTTCAGAAATTATTGGGTTGTGTACTCATTCAAAATGATAATGTGATAGCCTATGCCTCAAGGTAGTTGAAGATCCATGAGAATAACTACCCGAGGAATGATCTGGATATAGAACCTATGATTTTTTACCTGAAAATATGGTGCCACTACCTATTTGATGAGAAGTGTGACATATATACCAATCATAAGAGTCTAAAATATATATTCACATAAATGGAGATCAACAAGTGTTAATGGAGATGGTTAGAGTTAATCAAAGTCTAGGATTGATATATTCACTATCATCTTGTCATGTCGAACAAGGTAGCTAATTCTATAACCAGAAAAGAACCATCTACTCGATCCATGATGCATATTAAGAACGACCCTATCTTCTTGGATATATAAAGGATGGATTTGAAAATCATAACGGTAGGGAATACATCATACCATTGAAAAATTATTTCCAAATAATATATCCAAGAGAATAATAAAGAGGCACAAAGGGATGATATGGAGTTACAAAACAAGGTGAATACAGTAAATAAAGGGAAGCTACAAGAGATATATATAGATGATGATTATGTGATTCATTTTGGAATGTGGATTTGTGTTTCATCATCACCTGGGATAAAGAAGGAGCTACTGGAAGATTCACTTAGATCATCTTTCTCTATCCATCATGGTAGCCCCAAGATGTATGGAGATCTCAGAGAACACATCTGGTTGGATGACATGAAGAATGAGATTGCAGAATATATCTCATGGTTCTTGATATGAAAATAAGATAATGAAGATCAAAAAATAAAAAAAGGGATGATGAAACCATTACCTATACCCATGTGGAAATGGGATAATATCACTTTCGACATATCTGCATGTCACCTAAAGACATCCAAAGGAAATAATGAGATATGGGTTGTGGTGGACTGACTCACCAAAACGACCAACTTTATTGCAATTTTTGAAGATATATCTCTTGAAAAACATACAAAGATATATATGAAGGAAGTTGGGATACTACATGGGGTTCTACTCTCAATTTTCTCTGATAAGGATCCAAGGTTCACTTCCAAATTCTTGAAGAGTCTCCAAAAATCTTTGATTACTAAATTAAATATCAGCATGACCTATCACCCCCAAACTGACTGCCAATCTGAAAATACTATTCAAAGGCTCAAAGATATGGTAAGACACTTCTATTTAGAATTCAATGGTTGATGGGATCAATATCACACACTGTTTGAGTTCTCAAATGACAATATATTCTAATTGAGTATTTAGATGGTTCCATATGAAACTTTTTATTGGGAGTGATGTTGAACTTCAACCTGTTGGGATGGTGTTGGAGAATGAAATCTAATTTGACCTAATCTTGCATAAGAGATGATAGATAAAGTTTAATTCATCCAGATACATGTCAAAGCTTGTTAGTGTTAGAAAAAGTGCTATGATGATAATCGTCGAAGGGACATGGATTTCGACATTGGAGATAAAGTCTTCCTTCATATATCTCCATAGAAAATAGTCATGCAATTTGTAAATAAAGGGATGCTAATCCCAAGGTACATTTCCCCCTTTGAGATCCTTGACAGCATAAGAGTTGTAGCCTTTATAAATTCACTCCCACCAGATATGGATCGTGTTCATGATGTGTTTCATGTATCACTCCTGAGGAAGTACATTCTATACCATACAAATTTACTGAACTCATTGGTGGTATAGTGGGAAGATGATATCTCTTATGAGGAGCAATAAGTAATTATTCTAGATCAGAGAGATAAGGTTCTATGCAACAATAAAACCCACTTTTAAAGTTTTGTGGATGAACCAAAAGTATAAATAAGAAACTTGGGAACCAGATGATGTGATGAAGGATAAATACCCTCACCTGGTTTTGTAAAACTAAATTTCAAGGGGGAAATTTCAAAAGCGGGGAAGAATTTAAGGACCCCAAATTTTATCAATACAATTTTTCCCTTCTTGTACCAATGTCATAATCACATAAAATCATATTAGGAAACAAGAATGTGCATAATACATAAATGAAATACAATGTGACATTTAAACATAAATTTTCTACTAGAGTGATTAAAATTTTTAAAATATGACATACACAGTTGCGATCATTAAATTGTTTGGAGTTCGATAAGACAAACTTAATTTTTGGTGAATAGTAACATACCTTTAAGAATGGTAATTATACCCTTATGAATAGTAATATGACCATTATGAATAGTAAATTAGCCAAGTGAATAGGGACCTTACCAATGATAATATAAATAAAATTTATCCAATCTATAAGTTACAATATTATATAATTACATGATAGTGTTGAAATTTTTATAAGTCATGAATATTTAATGACTAATTTAATAATTTTAAAGAAAATGTTTTTTCATAAATTGTATTCATAAACTATTATTTTGTTTTCTTATGATTATATGATAATTCTATGAAACCTTAATTAATTTTTCAAAGTGTTAGAAATGTAGTTTTAAATTTTAAAATTTATATTTTTCAATTAAATTATGAATTTAATAAAAATTTAAGTTAATCATATATATAATATAATTTTAATTAAAATGGAGTTAAATTTATAATTATACGCTTCAAAAATTGGTTACGGTGAATTTTTTATGGAATTTTCTAAAATACTTGAATTTTTGTTGAATAGTGAAATTCGATAATTTACAAAATATACTTAAAAATTTAATTTATCCATCATGCTTGAGTCATGAATGGTGTAAATGAAAATTTGTTCAAACTCACATGCACATATTTCTATATTTAGTGACCAGAATCATCACTATATCTTGTCTTATAGAGAAATAATAAATTGATGAATAAAATATTAAGAAAACCCCTCTCCCATCCACTACAAATACCACCCCTCACAACTCTATAGCCTTGTACAAACCCCAAATTTAACTCAAATATCTTACCAAGACCCTCCCACATGTAGAAAATCCTTTGGTCTTATAAAAATACCAAATCATATCCCCTAAAGTGCCTCTCAAAGTATAAATATTCAAGATTTAATTTTTCTCTCTCATTCTTTCAGATTCCATTCCAATTTATTTTCATTTCTTATATTATCCTCAAATTATCTTATGAAAATTACATGATAACTATATTATAATTAATTTTCTATTATTATATCATGTTGGTGAATATTACTCATTATACTCCTCCCTCCCTCTCTCTTTTTATAAAAATGAAATTATTTCCTGTGATGTGTTAATTTACCTACATCATATGCGATGCAATACCATTTTCCTTAAACACCTTAAAGGATATAAATAAAACAATTAAATGGTTTATAAAATATTTTAATTCGTTTTTTCAACCCCTCTTATGTTATATAATCAGTATTTATATGTAATACTAAATGATAAAACAAAACTTGTACATTTTCATCCAAAAACCGCCCAAATGAACCTAGAATGACCATCATTAAATATTAACTAATGATTCATCCACATGGTATATAAAATAATTAATTAAAAAATAATTTCAAATCCTGGTAGATAATTAATAACATGAAATATCCATTATGGATGTCTATCCATGTTCTACACTAACTTCAACTCATGTGTACAAGTGAACCATTCATGAAAACTAAGAAAATGAACACTCCCAAACAATGAATTTGAACTCTATAACTTATCAAAATGAACATAAAAGAACTTATTAAAACCATAATGAATCATTTTCTTGTATAAAAGTTATTTAATTGTTAATTAATGAATATTATTTCATTATATAAGACATTAATGTGAAGAAATCATTCGGACACAAGGTAAAGGGAATTCTCTATCCGAACATTCTTTCTTTGGGGTTTCCCTCTTTCAATACATATTCCATAAGGTTATTCTATAAAACTCATTTGATCATAATTATATAAAATTTTCTGGGATATAACTATTTTACAATGGATTTTATGTCAAGAATTATATTTTCCAAAAGAATTATTCTTTAAAAAACACACCTTTCACTTCTCACTCAAGGTGTACGATTCTTGTATCAAGAATGATATTCCCAATTTCATTTAGGAACCAAATTTTTTTAATTTATTATTATAGAATAGAAATCATTTATTTCCAAGGGTTACTATATGTTCAAAATTTGTATATGTTATATGAGGCATGCATGGTAATGAAAATGTTGTGATGTGACGGGTGTTCCTGGATTTATATAGAGTAATGTAAATGATATGATGTGACAGGTGTTCCTAGAATTATATAACACTCCAATGCATTGGGTAATGTGAAGAAACACATGAATAAAGTGATGTATTCATGAGCATGATGTTATCTTTGTTCATAACTATTTTTGGTAGTTTACCACTAAGACATGATGTCTCATTATTTTGCATGGACACATTCCAAGGCTTTTCTTAATGGTTCCTCTCATGATTCTGATATTATTCCTATGTTATGATTATAAGGATTATGCTAATCACATTTTATGTTATTTAATGTTCGTATCTATCCTATTACTAGAATTTTAGCTCACCCCTTTCTTATGTATATCCACATGTGACTACCTATACTAAAGATAATTCAAGGTCTAATAAGAATCTAGATAATAAGTAATTAAATAAATATTTATGTTTATGTTGTAAAAGATATATTTGGTCATAGTTTTTTCAAGATACTAAACCATTAGATCATGTTGGTGTAATGGTTTTATGTTCTTTATCATTAAAATATTGTAAAAGTAATGGAGGAAAATCAGGGTCTCTATACCCACATGGGGAGATTCTCCAATATTCGATAAAAATGTAGAGATTCACAAGGACAAACCTACGAGGCTATAAGTAGTTCCATTTTAATGGAATAAAAGATATGATTTCTATAGTAAAACATAAACAAACCTATGAGGAAATCCCAAGATCATCCAATGACATGGGTATGTGCATGATTCATTTATTCTAGGTTCATTAT
The DNA here is from genome assembly GCA_963277665.1 of Viscum album. Taxonomy (NCBI): domain Eukaryota; kingdom Viridiplantae; phylum Streptophyta; class Magnoliopsida; order Santalales; family Viscaceae; genus Viscum; species Viscum album. The sequence continues at coordinate 1,723,428,727 of OY728119.1, read as the reverse complement.
ATCCTTTTATATTTGAAAATATATACGGTGATTGTGTTCCATGAAATATTTTATAAGGTATCCCACTCACTCCCACAGATTATAAATAATATTAGAAGAAATTTTATATAATCTAACAATCTCATGAAAATAAATATTTCGTAAGAACTCAATATTGGTTGTGTCACAAATGGGAATAAAATGAATTTATTTCTCCAATTAGAAAATTATCACACAATTCACATTCACTCATTGAGTATTACATGAATAACTAACCAAAAATCCCCAAGATATCTCCTCCTGCATAATGTTTTTAAAAGGGAGTTGTTAAAGTAGGCCAGAATCTTATAATTCTCTACAATAATGTTATGAAAAGTATAAAAATGAAAACAAAATAAGAAATGAATTGTTCTATATAGTTCCATTGAAATAACACTCACATATCATTAATTTTTTTACTATACCTATGTATACCACCTGATGGGAAGAAGAAAATCCCCCATGACATATTTACCTGTAGGAGACAGAACAACATATAGGTTTATGAATTAATATATACCAATTAAAGATAGAGACCATTTTATAATGATATCCTCACCATATAATAAATCCATAATGCCTCTAAACTAATCGTCAAACCACTTCACATAATGAATCTCCTTGATACGTGAGGATGTCAACTGAATAATTGTAAAATTAACCTCACTCTCATCCCCTAAAACTCCCTAACGTATATGAGAAAAGGGGGCCATTAGATTTCCCACCACTAAAGACTCCATCATCATCAGGGATGGATTTTTCCTACTCAGTATATCAACAATGAAATTTAACATAATAGGGGTACTGGAAATTTCAATGTTAAAATGTTGTAGGTAATCCACCCATGAACTATAATGAATAATAAAGCAATTTTGTGATATGTCATAACTTTATCATTTTTTATCAGAGTAAATAGTGGACCATTCCCAGAACAATTACTTCTTCTAACACTAGATTTTTTTTCCTAGATATGAGTTAAAGATAATGTGTGGTATAGTTCCTCCCATAGGGCCAATGATGATGAGGATCATAAGACTCCATGGGATAATCCTGCATGATAACACTTCCAAAACTCGAACCTGCTGCATCACAAAATAACATATCAACTTAGATAGATTCTTGAAGAGTCAACAAAATATTTTATTTAAAAAAAAGAATCAAATAATAAATGGAATCCTCCCATTTCATGTCCTAATGGAACTTCACTTCCTTCTGAGTGTGATCAGTCAACAAAGAAGACATCATTGTGAAATATTTATCGAACCAGAGGTAATAAACATCAAACCCTAATAAGCCTTGAATATTTCAGTTTTTATGTGGTTTTATTGAATTCATAATATCTTTCACCATTTAAGGATTAACTACGGTATAATGTTTTGTGACCACATACCCTAATAACATCACATACCATACTCATAAATTTTACTTCAAAGTATTGGAAAAATCTCAGTGATTTCTAAAAAATTTAAAAACTAATCCCCAATGAATAAAATGATAATATTTATATTCAAGTAAACCAATATGTCTTCAATTAATACCATAATAAATGACTTTAGGTGATTTTTGAGAATACTATTCATCAGTTCCCTGAACATGGTAGGAGAATTGGTTAGGGAAATGGAATAAAACGGTTCTCATAGTGAAAATAACTTCCCCTAAAAGAGGTATTAGGTATATTAGATTCCATGATCATAAGATGGTGAACGATAAACCAAATATTGAACTTGGAGAACCTATTATACTCATTCATATTAGAATGAAATTCCCTATTAGGGGGAAAACATAATTTTTCATGGTTGTAACTTGATTAAAATTTCAGTATCCAATACACAAGTGATGTTCATCATCGTATTTCCTGGAAAAATAACTTATGTTTCATATTATGACAAACTAGGTTATATGAATTCTTTAAACATCATTTCATCTAACTGATATTTCACTTCTTTAGTTTAGCTTGTTCCACATAGTTGCATGGAATAAATATGGGTTATGTACTTATGATTAAATCATTAGATAACTCTATATCAATAAATAGTGGAAAAAAGGCCTAATGGAAAACATCAAGAATATCTATATCTACAAGATGAAGATCACAACATGAGGTTTCCAACTGCATACCAAAAGAATAATTGGATATAATACAAACAAACTATATAATATGAGGTCTGGCTCAACTCATCCTTGGGAACCAATCTACCTGAAATACGTAACAATCCCCATCAGGGGTATTAAATGAAACCCTCTAAAGATCAGAATAAATATGAGTTTTATGAGAAATAATACAATACATCCCAATAATGACATCCCAATTATTCTTTTAAAGAACTAAAAAGTCCCAAATGAGATCAATTTCTAATAAACAGAAAGTCAAATAAGGGAATCAGATCACCTTCTCCAACATCATCCCAAGAGGTATACAAATTTAAATCACATATGATATAATATTAATTGAGAGATTAAATAATTATACAATATGGGTACATTTGAAATAATGAATAGAGTTAGTATAAGACAAATTAGTGAATAAATATGAAGTGAATGTAATGTTACCTCAATATATCACAAAACATACATCGGTTCCCATTGGAGACTCATCCACTATGAGAAGAAGATGTGTTACGGATGTATGTGGATAAAACCCCATTTATCATTGTGCGTCTAACTAAACTATAGTGCTTCTCAGTACTGATGAGTCTATACCACTACATGGGATGGTAAAAACATGAAAAAAATTCTTCAAGGGACCTCAAAAACTATAAAATCTAAAAAAAATGATGACTATTTAAAAACACGCTATGAGTGACAAATGTTTCCACATTGTGAACATGTTAGTGATCCATTACAAAAAAAATATAGATGAAACTGAAAATTTATATTATTGGGGACCGACATAACTATTTCCACCATGAGATTAATTTCACTAACACAATACTTTTATAGAACCACTGAATGTTCCACTAAGAGTAAGAGGAACTGCTATCAAACCTAAATTTCTTTCATGTTTTATCTCAACCATCACAGACCTATCAAAAACACTATCCTAAATAATGAGATTATGCATAATGTCATTAGATTGGATATCTGATTTTAGATACCCCAAAACCTTTGATCCTTACACTTCTCATTTTAAACTAACCCATATTTTAAATGATAAAATATTGAAAAATGACTTTCATAGAGAGTCAATTTCTTATCACCATTATGAAGTTGAAGAAACTCAATTTAATTTTACAAAACCATAAATTAAAAATAATATTGTTCCAAAAAAGGTACTTGATATATTCATACTATTAAATATATTTTGTTATATTAAATAATTATAGAATCAAACTATCTATTATTGGTCCCTCCATGTTTGAATAAAACACATTTCACCTTAATAAAATTTGGATTCTACAAGAACTCAAAATGTTTCTCAATATTTTTCAACCAGTCCTATAACTTCAGATAATCAATGTAGCCCTGGAATGATAGGGGATTATAATGAAGTAAATCCCTTACAATATCTTTTCCATTACCCATCATGATACAACCACTTTAGATGGAACTTTTAATTGTCCAGTCACTTGGACTAGAGTATGGAAACACACACAATAGCTTCTACAATGTATGGTTTAACTAGAGGGTACTCAAGTTGTGGTTTATCAGATACACTCTCTTGAAGTATAATCAATCATATTTTTCAGGTTGTTGAACCTCACAATATAAATAAATAATATGGAAAAATAATTCAAGAGACATTATAATTTCTAATATTATCAGTCAAACTCAATTTGGGAACATAATTATTATATCAATGATTGGGAAAAGTATAAAATAAGATAAAAAAATTACTCAAAGTCACTTTTCCCAATAGACCATGGTAACATAAGCCTTATTATGATGAGATTTTTCGATGAACTCACTCATTACAAAACCATTAAATCCTGAAAATAATTTCTTTGACCTAACTAGAAACCTCAAACTGTATACCAACATCCCAGAAGATTATTGAAAACCATTGATAACAATTTTTCATGAACCAACCTAAATATCTTATTTAAACAGAACCTATATCAGTTTTGACTCGACATAAAGGGTGTTACGTATCTGTACAGGCTAGCGACCAGCACCTGGGAAGCTAATATAATCAATAGAGTAAAATTTTACCATAATAATAACACATAATGAACAAACATTAGATGAATATTAATAAATAGTCAGTATGTGAAACAATCCAAAATAGAAAAGTGTAACAACTAGATAGATACAAGTCCAAAAATAACATGGAAACAAAACATTTCACAAAAACCCATCAAGAAATACCTAAAATATCCTCATAACTAGTAGATCATATAATCCATTGGTCACAACCAACTCAAAATGTACCAAGATTAAGAGAACCCATTTTATCTAATTGGTGCCTTCTATTTTTCATGAACAAGCATATGAATGTCTATAAACACTCGGATGAAAAAAATTAGGGATGTGAGTAAAAATTGAATCATAGAATATCAGCAGTCATCTGATAAGAAATATATATCAAATAACACAAAATTTAATAACTTTTAAATAAAAATGGAAAGAAAATTATTTAATGGTTGAATGTCAAACATGACTTCCAAAACATTTAAAAATGATAATACACAACCGATTCAAATTGAATAAAAAAATGGGAAAATGCAATATTTTTCATAAAGTATCAATGAATAAATAAATATTTAATCAAGAATGTATAATGAAAATTTTTTATAAAAATTTACATTTAAAAATCATTTTCAATAAAAGGACAATGATTATAATCCTTATGGACTAGTTAGATTAAGTCATGAGGTTCCACACAATCATAGGTAAATAGATCTCTTAGTTTCCACACACATCCTAAGATATAAAATCATAGGGGGAATAGGGTAACACCTAAGATAATTAACTCTCCTTCCATAATGTAGTTTTGTATAATTGCCATTATAAATCCATTTATTGGTAAATAGATATACCATGAATACATATTCACTTACAAACTGATAAATATACCATATTATTAAATATAATTAATCACACCTAGGGTTATTATTCATTTCAATCAATCTAAAATCATTCAATCAATATAATAAAATTATCTCCATGTTAATGTTTCAAAACATTCCATTTTTTTTTAAAAAACAAATCATTAAATATATTTCAGAAAATAACATGCCTTTAAAATAAATTAATTTAATTTGATGTAATGAAAAATTATTTTCCTTTTTTTCTAAATATTCAACATTAAAAAGTGATTCAGAACATACATTTCAATTAATTATCATTTTCCCACAATTAATAATTTATTTCAAATTCCATTTTTGTAGAGGTTTCATTGTAAAAACCATTTCATTTAAAAATAATTTATCAAAAGGAATCAAATCATTATCTGGAAGTAAAATGGAAATTCATTTCATGTCAAGAAAGAGCCAAATATTATTTTTAATAGAATTATATTATGAAACCACCTGACTCAATTCAAACACTCTTCAAAACCCAAGAATTGATCCAAAATAAGAGAAAATATAGAATTATCAAGGGGGGATCCTAGAAAAATAATTATTGAATAATATACCTGAATTCAGAATCATAAAAAAGAGTAAAAACACACATATATTAATGATCCCAATTAAATTTCAGGGAATAACAATGATCTAGGAAAGATTTCCAATTTCATTACAGATATGTTATAAGTCCAAATATTTCAAGTCATAATCCATAGATATTTCATTAATAGCCCCTATATATGATTAATTTTTTATAAGAAGTTATAATGAAGAAGATCAATGTTGAATGATCATTAATTTTCACATAATATTAATAATCTAGATACAACATTCAATGTTCCATAGAAATCAATCATTAGTGGGAAAGGAATCCCAAAAATCTCCAAGATGAGTCTCCTTGGTCTAGAGACAAATCCAATGTGAGAATAATGAGTCCAAACAGGTATGTTTCATTTCATGAAATAGAAAATCAGAATAATAAATACATGTCACATGGTTTGAAAATCCATGTTTCAACCATGTTCCCCATCTTGGGCTACTATATGCGGTGCATGGTTTGGCCACACTATTTGAAAAACCTTGCACCGACCACACATAACCCAATACTGATGTTGTAAATCTTAATGGGTATTCCACATGTTTAGTAATAATTGTGATCTAAACTATGGATCCTACTATGTAAGTCAAAAACAGGCTTCACATTTTCTGGGGTTTCGTACATGGTTTTACCTAACTATCCAAAAATCATTCAATAACTGAGAAACATATAATAATTTCTAAAATAATCCCAAAAAACATGTGATATGACCTGAAAAAATGTCATCAAAATTGAAAATTTTTAATTACATAAAAGATGGAATCAAGATGTTAAAATTTAATACCTATCAACTAGAATTGTCACCACATGTCATAATAAATATTTGTAGTACCTGGGTGTATCACCCACTAGGAGTGTTGAGAATACACAATAAAATACATCCTCATATATGACAAAAAATATATGTTAGTTTTTTATAAAATGATTCCCTCTAATAATATAGACCACATAATGATTGTATCTATACCATATAAGGAATCAAAAATGACTTAGAAATCATCTTCAAGTTGTTTCTTCTGAAGAATCACCTTATGAATAGAGGATATCATCAAACTACTCACCAAAAAACGTCATTATCATCTTATAAAACACCTTAATTCATACAAGAAAAGATAATCGTCGGACTCCACAAATCTGAAGATTACTTTTTTATCGGGGATGAGATTTTCCCACTCCGTTCATCAGAAAATAAAACATTTCCTTTAGTATTGGTGAAGTTAATTTCAAATTAAAAATTATTTAGGTACTCCACCCTCACCACTAATTAAGATTAAAATAATTTTTTTTGAAGATATAATAGAATTTTTTTTAGTCAGTGTAAAAGGTAAACCTTTCTCAAAATATTTAGTGCCTCTAAAAATTAAGAGTTTGAATAATATATATGTGTTTCAAATAACATGTTTGACAGTTATTTTCATGATGCAAGAGCTGAAAAGAACCATAAATCACCATGTGATCACCCATCATGAGAGCACATCCAAAACCATAACCTGATTTATTAAAAAATACCACATATCCCAGCCTATATTTTGGATGATTCAATACTGGTGTTAAAGTCAAATGATGATTCAACTTATTAAATGAATCTTTAAATGTCTCTTCCTAAAGTCAATTCACTCCCTTATGAGTGTGAGTGGTCATGGAAGATGATATATTTGGAAAATATTTAACAAGTTGGTAGTAAAACACATCCAATTATAAGAATCTCCAAATATAAAATACATTACACTTTACATTACATGTAAAAGATGTTTCACCTTTCTAAGATCAACTAAGATACCATGTTTTAGAACCATTTGCCCTAAAACATACCTTCTTGTGTCCATAAATTTCACTTATATAGCCTATTATAAATTGTGGATTTCACATGTTTCTCAAAACTACTCTTAAATGAATCAAATTATCCTTCATGTAATATAGTAAAACGTGATTTTATCTATGAAAATCAAAAATGAAAAAATTGAGGTACTAGGGGGAAATTATATTCATCAACACCATAAAAATAGTAATAGAATTGGTCATAAAAAATGTCATAGAAATTACTCATTGTAAGAACCCGGTTCTACCATTGAGGTATGAGTTTCTTTTTTTTTGGGTTGTACTTAAGAAAAAGGGGGAAAATGGACATGTATTGGCTAAAACCTATCACTTGACATGGCTTAGGGTTACACACCATGTAAACCTTTTTACACACCATTTAATGTGTGCCTATGTAATGTCCATACATGGTGTATAGGGTGTCAGCAAGGAAGAGTGAACCGGAATAGTACATACCATGTACATTCTAGTGAAAACTATGTAATCATTTCTCCAAGGCATTTTAATTACCTAGAAAGGATGTTTGGGAAGGTGATGATTTGGTGTTAGCATTGTTTTTGTTAAACCCACAGAACCCTTATTCTGGGTTCATGAACAGTAGTGGTCATGGATAATATTTGCTCCCATTTCATCATCTGAACTCTGATTCAAGCACCATTGGATGCATTGGAACCAAATCAGAAATATATTAATTCAACTTGATCCATTCTTCATGATTTGTTTCTCTCGACTGAGTTATCAGATCATGAGTATTTATACCCAACATGTTTATCTACCTTGTTCTAGGAAAAATGAGAAGCCAATGTTGGGCGAGGAGTATCATACATGTATGAGGTAGGTGGTACATATAATTTTTTGTTTTTTTTTTGGAATTTCTGGTGGCACGACGTTTGGTGCGTCTTCAGGTATTTTCAATGAGTCCTAGTTATAAATATTTTTTCATATTGAATTGATTTTTATACCTGCGGGATTTCGTTGGGCATGACCTATAGTTGAATTGCTTGATGGAGGACGAGCGACAGGTCATCACTCCATGGGACATTTTGGATGGGGGTTAAAAATTGTTATAGTTGATTTATTTTTATTTAAACTATTTATTTTAAATTTTTAATTCCTAATTACGCTTTTTAGAGGCATTCAATACCTCGATGCTATTGTTGTATAGCTGGTAGCAACTGTAATTCAATCTATTTAAAATGAATTATTATTTAAAGTGCATTATTGTGTTTTATATATGTGTAATGCTTGATATTATATATGATGATACCCTTGGGGTTGTGATAGTCTTAACCTGAGGTTGGGATGGCATGGAAATCAGGAATTAGTGATGTTGATCATTGGTTGGGCATGTCCCGGTTTTTCATGGGTAGTTTTGACCATGGGGTGGAGAACCAAGGATATTTGTTTGAGTTAGTGTGACTACTAGGTTGGTCATGGAATGTGATACTCTGATGGTATGGACATCAGATTTGAGAAAATTGGTTATAAGGGAACTATGTTCTAGAGATGGTGTTTTGTGGGGTTTTATTGGTAATTACTGCTCACCCATGATGGACAAAGTGCTTATTGAGTCATCTGAACATAGGTAGAGTTTATGATGAGGTGGTTTTGAAAAATGGTGTGATTAGAGGACCTGATTGTCAAAGTTTACATATTTTTTGTTTGGGTGATTTCCATGTAAATCCATGTGGAAGGTGATGAGGTTGATAGAAATGATGCAATCTGGATGGGGGATGGGGATTTCCATGATTGAGATTGTGAGCCTAGATATTTAATTGAGGACAGACTTCATTGTTCCTTAGGTTGTCATGCCATGGACTGATGTGAGCTTATAGCAGGGGTCTATGGGAACATAATACTATTTATTGGCATACCTTCGGAATACTTGTACATTGAGACAGGTGGTGTTAGAAGGAACATGGGGTCAGGCTGTGGGATTAAGGTTGAACATGAGGGTTCACTAGGACTTTGTTACTAGAGTAGTACCATAATCCATGGGTCAAGTATTCTCTTCGATTATGAGATTACTGCGTTGTCTGAAGTAAGTGACACTCCCTGGTGGTTTCTGATCACCAATGGAGGTTGTGTTTATTTACTTTCACCACATTTTTTACATTACATAGAGATCCATTTCTTCATAAACACTTACATGAGATATGAAACATTGGGTGGTATCCTTCTGATATTTGTCTCCCACCCTATATGGCCCCTTCTGGGTGTGTGTAAACAATATGGACTTAAGTATAGGATAAGGATCAGCCTTAGGAGATGGTTCATAGTACTTTTTGGCATGAATATTGGAAAGGACCTTGTTGTTATGCCTAGATGGATTTTCATGTTTGGTTATCATTCATTCATATATTAGTATGATTATTTATATGCACTCATATTTGTTATCCTTGGGAGACCTTTTGTAAATTGACATGTATTAACTATTATGGATTCATTCTTTATTGTTTTAGTAGTGGTTACAAGTGGTGTTTATTATGTTGTTCTATTTATTTTTGATGTAGTTGTCTCTATATTGCTTCCACTGTTTATATGTTATTGGATGTGCTTCCACTCTACGGGTCTACTTCAAGTTTGTTGAGTTATATTTCTCACATCATGTGTTATTATTATACTTGTACAAGTGTATATATATCCCTAAAGGTTGTATCCTCACGACTATATATGTTTACAACCTCTCTACTAGTCAAAATCCTTAGCTCTTCAGGGAGGTTCTCCTATGGTCAGTGACACCCAACCAAATAGCATTGTTTGGGTCACTATTATGGTATGGGTTATTAAAAAGTAGCATAAAATGGATTTATTTTCCTCATTTATTAGTATTAATACATGGTATTATGGTATATTGAATATATTTTGATTTCAGAACTAGATTTTGAACTTGTGCTTGGGTGCCTGCAGCCCTATGTACAAGGGATGGATTGAGTTACCTTTGGTGGGTTATGCTATTTTTCATTTTTTCTAATTATAGTTAATATGATTTCCAGCTTGGTGGATCGCATGGTTTTTCATGGTTATTGATTATGAAATGGGATCCTTGACCAAGTGTGGTAAGGGATAATTATAGGTTGTCCTGATAAGGAATGGTTTGGTTGTTTGGATTTTGATAAGCACATTTTTAGGTTATTTCAATTTCATATACGCACTTATTATTTGTGAAGTGATAATACCTTGTGATATATGTAAATTTCCATATGAAAAAAGGTGAAATGCCTAATATAATTTCCTATTTTATGAAATGAGATATGTCGTGCTTTATTTATATATATGAGATTTCATGTGGAATGAGGTTTGGGACTAGATCTTATATGAGAAGGAAGAAACTATGGTTGAGGTGATATTTATCACCGAAATTGGGAGACTCTTTCAACAGATTGAGGTAATGGGGGTTGTCAGGATGGGTGTGGCCTGGGTATTTTGTAATACTTTTCTCTATTGAGGGTGAGTGTGAAGGCCATGAGGACAGGATTCCATAGGGAATGGTTGTTATGGGGGAGTGTAACATTAGTTGTTATACGCTTTTTTACTACTTCCCATATTTATGTTGTATATTTTTTAATATACATATGGTTTGTTTAACCATTTTATGGTATTCAGCCGGCTCCTTCTAAACAGTTCAATGAAACATTAGGTGTGGAATGGTACAGTACCGCAAGATCATGATTAGGTTAATACCCCTGAGGGTCATGATGAGCATGAGTTGCTGGTACCGGCTCAGTGACATGATCATGTTTAGGATCTAGTTTACAAAGCACATCTACTAGGTTTTATAGTGTTTGGGTCATGGCTCAAATTATAGCTCTGATCTCGCATGGTACGTGTTTTTTATGGGATCAATAGAGGTTCTAAGTGAACATATCCCTCTATGGATTACCTTACTCAGGAGATCCAGTCAAAGAACCGACTACTTTTTCGGGGTGAGGGTGGTCTGTAGGCAGATGAAAATTGGATAGAGAGAATGAAAATAATCTTCAAGTGGCTCAAGACACCTTCATGGAATAGGGTTAGGATGGAGATTTATATTCTAAGAGGACCCATGAACTGCTGGTGGTGTGTGTTGGTTCAGGCTCACAGACAATAGCGATTAGCCAGGAAGGACATTGAGGATAGGTTCTTCGAGCACTTTTTCTTGGAGATGATGATGGAAGAGGGAGCTCGTGTGTTCTTGATCGTTCAGATGTTTGAAATTTCATTCATGGACTATGAAGCAACATTCATTGATTGGTATCTCTTTATATAAGGTTTGGTAAGTGATGACACCATGATGGTGAGGTGCTTTGAAGATGGGTTACGACATCCCATCAGGGTGTCGATAAACATCTTTAGGCTAGCCTCATTCTCAGAGGTGGTGAATCAGACACTCATAGCTAAGGGAAACCTAATTTAAGGGTCTCACTTGGGCTAGGTGGTGACTTTAGGTGATAGTTAAGATTTAAGGAAATTATTTCTGGATGAGTTCCATTAGGGAGGTCTAGCCAAGGACCATGCTAGATTACCTAGAGGTAGTTTAGCAGTGGTTTTCTTTTAGTGTGGGTTGACAAGGAATGTCCAGACTCAGTGTGATGGGTCTCCAAACTAGTGTCAAGCATGTGGACATGCTGATTATCTAGAGAGATTTTGTAGGTCACCTTCTCAAACATTCTAAAGATATGGACTAGGGAAGACGGTGGCATCTAGGGTCGAATCAGTATGGTACCTGGTGAGGGTGGAAGATGTTCAGCTGCACATGAAAGACATGGAAGATATAGTGGGACCCATTCTTGAGGTAAACAGTCAGTTGCTGTTGTATAATCGTAGGGAGGATAGGCTTATGGCAGCCGTGTGTTAGGTTAAGTGCATTCCACAAAGCTGTAAGGGGCTGAGCAGGCTGGTGAGCCGACGATGGTCATAGGTATGCTATGGGTGTGGTCGTGATATCTTTTTTTCTTCTACTTGGCATAGCCTACTAAGGCATGACTGTTTTGAGTGAACTAGGTGCACAGGATGTATATGGACTGGCCAGATGTTGGTTAATAGGTTGACACCATCTCTGGTGCATGATTATATATATATATATATATGGTTTTTGGAATCATGAGCATCATTGGATGCGTGTTTTTAGGTTCTTAGTCATCAGGAAATCTGAGGGGTGTAGGTTACTTGATGGGATGAGGCCTTTTGGAAACATTGGATGCAGGTTATGTGAGGTGCCTTGGGAATTGTGGTGTCAAAGAAGTAGTTGTCATTGTGGTATAAGGAACCATGTTTTTTTGAGTACCCATGGGATGTAGGCTCTCATTGTTCCATGGGATACAAGGGATCGAGGTGGGTACTGATGTGCTATGGGGTGTGATTGGGTTTCTAATGAGTCACATGGGCACTTTATGAAGTGAAAGGGTGATGATACATCACAATAAGGTTGTAGGTCTAAAAACAGGCCATTGGAACTTGATTTATTTGAGCTTTGGTCTATTTCTAGAGTGTTTCCTTCACCACCCTTACAACGGAAACATAGGGATGAATTTCTTTAAGGACGTATGTTTTTAAGAACCTAGTTTTTGCCTTTGATGTATGGGATTATTTTCATGTTTTACTTAAGAAAAAGAGGGAAAATTGGCCAAGTACTAGCTGAAACCTATCACATGACATGGATCATGGTTACACACCATTTAATACAATGTACATGTCGTGTAAGGTATGCCTGTGTAATGGCAATACATGGCGTGTGGGGATGTCAAAAAGGAAGAGAAAACCATCACAATACATGTTGGGTAATTTCTAGGGTAAGTTGTGTAATAATATCGGCATGGAATTTTAATGAACTAGAAATGAAGTCAGTGATGGGGGGCTGATTTGGTATATACATAGCATGTATTCTCATGTACAGACAGTGTAATTGTTTTTGTGAAAATGGGAAATAGCAATTTTTTGTTATACCCACAAAACCCACCTTCTGGGTTCTTGTCTAATAAATGTCGTGGAATGTTTTTTTTCCGTTTCATCGTATGAATTATGATTCAAGAATCATTAGATGTGTTGTAACAAAATCGATAAGACATATATTTTTCTTGGGCTATTATTCGGAATTTATTATCTTGGCCACATTATCAGACATTTAGAATTTATAATAATTGTGAAGATCTACCCTATTCTAGGATGAATTATAGGTTGACACTGGGTAAGGAGTGTTATACGTGTATGAGGTAGGTGGTTCATACCTTGTTTTTTGTTTTTTGGACTATTGGGTGGTGTGTCCATTGGAACCATTTCATGGATTTTGAGAGAGACCCCTTTATCATAATTGATGCATATATAATTGATGATAAGGCCCATGTGATTCCATTGGGAATCACCTATACGTGAATTTCTTGAGTGAGGCTGGGTGAGAGGGCATCACTCCATGGGACATTTTTTCTAGGCATTCCAAAATGGTTATAATTTATTTTTATTGATTTAAACTATTTAGTTTAAATTGTTAAATATTGATTTGGTTTTTCAGAGTAATTCAAGACCTCAATACTATTTTGTTATAGATGGTAGCTAGTATAACTCTATCTATTAAAATTTATTTATTTGTTTAAAGATATTTATTTTGTTTTATATATATTTAATGCTTTATATTACATATGTTAAGACACTTGTGGTTGTGAAGGTTTTGACCCGAGGTTTCCGACTAGCACTGAGGGTATAATAAACACACAAATGGGAGGCATTACCCTCTATGAGAACAGATGCAGAAGAGAGAGATAAGATAGACACCAATGAACTCCAAATAAGAATTCGAATATAATAGAAACCCATGTTAATATATGAAATGTAATTCAAAAGTACTACAACTGGAAGGGAAAACTATTAGTACCCAAAAGAAAGAAAAAACTGCAGCAACCACAAGCCCTAACAGCTCCTGCAACTCCAAGCTAGTAGAAACTAGCTTGATCTCCAACCTACTCCAAGTGACCTGAAAACAGTTTATATATACATAGGGTAAGTGTAACAGTATACTCAATAGGATCCACCCTGAAGCCTCTTGTATAAAAGTAAAGAGAGCATGCTAAAGCACAGTGAACAACAAGTGAAACTCACTCGTCACCTAAACTGTTATACTATGTTCCCAACCTCACCATGGCTACTCTCACTAAGTAATTCATAGAAGAATATATCATATAATAAAGAATATCAAGGGTACCCCGCTAATACTTCCCCACCGGTTTGCTGCTTTTCCCTAACGTCGCACATACTAAGAATCTCTCTCCAAAAAGGTTGCCCACAGACACCTGGCCGAAGCACCACAATATGCACCTCGTGCTTCATAAAGGTTTTCCTGCAGACACCTGGGCGAAGCACCACACCATCTTCACAACTAAAAGTAACCAAGTAGTTTCTATGATCCACTACAGCTCGCATAATGTGTATCATACGTCGGGTATTATACCTCAAGCCATTACAGCCCATACACCTAGTAATGATCCTCATTCCATCACAACCTACACACATTACACCAATAGTAGTACATCAAAAAATATATCCAGAATATATGTGTGTGAAAAACCACAAGCCATTACAGCCCTCTACACACATATATGGGGAAAACTAACCAATGTTTCTATTTGAACATGTAACTACCAAGAGAAGAGAGCGGGGCCAAAGGGGGTAGTTAGTCATCCATCCTCCCACGAGAATGTTGGGGAAAACACCCCCCCAGGGCTCAGAATCCCCAGGGTGTCAGTTTCCCTACTAACTGGGTGGAGTAGCATATAGAAACACAAAAATTACATGATATATTATATCTCACAACCACACTATGGTCATTACCTAGACTTAGACACAACTACAACTAACGTCTCTCAGACTCCAGGCTGCTACATCTAAGACTAGGTATCTTATAAGCACACAACCATTTAAAGAGCTTTATTAGATTACATAATCCCATTTTTATCAGTTCCACAGTACGTTAATTAATTATTTAAACATTAATTAACCATGAACAATTCCACATTAAAATTTCGTTAGCATCACACCCAAAGTCAAATGGTCCTTCAAAAATTACAACCTCATCATTATGTTCCAGCATCTCCCTCCTCATGGGTTAACACCATTTATTCAAATATTCATTACAGAATTACTTTCCCATATTCCTAGGAATTCTAGAAAATCATTCTATGATACTAAACACAAGGCGGCTCAACACGGTGAGTAGATGTACTACCCGTCGAGTCTTTCCCCTCTATAGAAATTGCGTAGACCCATTCCCCCCTTGAATAGATAACCACGGAAAGCATGTATCATACCACGCGTGTCTTCGCCTCTTTTAGGAATAGGGTAAGCAAGACCGGATGCCTTGAGCGGTTAGGAAAAGTAAAGTAGATAAACAACAAATCAAAATTACCAAGCATCCAATAATCACATCAACTCCATTACATCATCCCAAGTGTCCTCCTCGACACCCACATGCAGAACCCGATGCGTCTTTCCACTCTAGGCATCATCTGCTGCCATACCCAAAAGCCTCCATTCCCACACATATCACAACAACCATCCAAATTCACATCACAGCAAAAACAACATGAAAACAAACACCACATTTAATTGGGATCTTGGCTCTTTAATAATCAAGATGGAAACTCAAAACCCTTCAAGGAATTATTAAACAATCTGTTCTTTAATCCATATTGAATTAACAGATTTATTATTCGTATGTTCCAAATTTGGGAAACCTAATCAGTAAGATATCAAAAATAATTAAACAGGATTACTGCCCCAATTTGATTAACATCGAATTACAACTACAACCATATTATTTTACATGCCTCTTTATCTTTAGCCAAAAAATTATCAATTAATCCCAATTTACATTCTATACCGATTTCCATCAAGAAAAAATAGCTAATTAAAGCAAGCTTAGATATCACACTATCTAGAAAAACATGAGGCAATAACATAAAATCGACATCAATTTATTTATCCAGTTAAATATTTATTATGTCAATTCCATTTTCATCCTGTGGGATTAAACATACTAACAATACAGTTTCATGTAAAAGAAGAGAGAAGCAGTGAATCCCCTACCTCAAAGAGTTGTTGACATTCTTAATCCACACAACGGGTCACGATCATCCTCTCGGACCAACTGCATCCACACGAGGATGCCACGGAACAACTGCACCATCCTAACCCCAAGAAAAAAACAATTAGAATCATGGAGATTACATGATTTAATATGGTAGGGAGAAATAGAATAAGATGATCCCAAAGGAACGACAATAAAACATACCTTATTTTGAGGATTGATCGATACAGCTCAGTTTCATCAAAATAGAACGGAACTGATCCGAGGAGTAAAGTTTGATTGTGAAACTCCTACAGGAAGTATTGAATTTTTATAGCGTCTCATATCCGAGAATAAAGAGTAAGAACAAGGGAGGATGATATCTTGACCCTTTTGATGATTTAATGGGGCCATGGTTTAAGATACGCTTAATTCCCCATTAAAATAGGATCCATTAACCCATGCAATTTGACTGAGTGAAAACATCTTGAGCCATATGAATAATTAATATAAAGATTTATGGTCTTTGAATCATCCATCTTAATTTCAGGGTTGCAATGTCACAGATGATTCACCCTTCCAACACTGTAAGAGGGAGATATGTTTGATGCAAGATCTCGTAATAATAATATTATTATTATTGGGTGTTTCGTGGACCCAAGCCATGAACCATAATTTAATATTCCACATTATACTTGAATCGATCATATTAATGACAGGATCACATTGCCACTGACGAGAAGTCAATCAGACGTCACACGCGGGAGTTATGGCGGGTCGAAGATTTAATAATAATATTAAATATTTTATTTTCTGAGTGCTTCAGGTACCCGATCCAAAAATCTGAAAAAAGGCATCCAATATTGGACTAATAATTTCTGTCTCGAAGTTAGGGTCGCATTTCCACTGACGGTTCGTAAAACCGAGGTCACACGAAGAAGTTACGGTAGAAAGAGTGTTTTATCAACAAAAAAATAATATGATTATTATATTATTTTTTTAATTGATTTATTTCAAATACCCAAAGTCACACACCACTCTCCCCAATTTGGTGATCCTCACTCCCTTTCACCTTAATTGATTTACTTTTCTTTTTCTTTTATTACTTCCCCATTTAATTCTCACATTCTCTCTCCAATCTAACTCTTTTATTCAAGATTTCTTCTCCCACTCCACCAAAAGTGGTGTCTACCCATGGCCTTTACTCCATGTCCATCATGCCCCATATCATTTCTCACATTAAAGTTATTATTAATAAAATTAATAATAATAACACCCTTCATTAATGTTCTAATTTAACCCCATTAAATTAGTTGACCATGGTTATTCTCATATTAAATTAAAACCATTACATTTAATTAAACACACACCAAAATACACCATTACCATTATTATTTAATAGTAATAAATCCTCTTTCAATCTCATCAATGGGTCTCCATCGTTATCATTAATAATTATTATTATTATTGACACCCATTATTATCTTATAATTACTCCCTCTCTCCCATCAATTAGATCCTTCTCCCATGAAACTCACACGGCATCTTCCTAACCCTAATTTTGAAAAAGAAATTGACCGGATAGGTCTGGGCCATTACATAAGATACCTCTCAAAACATTCTCGTCCCTGAGAATCCAAAACCAACCTAAAGAGACCAAAAAAAGAAACGGGGTCCGAACAGCCACCCATTGAGATACCTCTCAAAAGAGAGAAATCCACAAAAGAAACAAAAGAAATTTATAAATAAAACATGAAAGGTCTAACCACAAAGGGATCATAATTACATAAAAATAGTTAAGCATCAAACAACTCTAGGTAATGAGTACATATCTGTGACTCATGTTCCCAGGTACTCTCCTCCATGCCACCGTGTCACCACAAGACACGAACGAAGGGGATAGAAGGCCCGTGCAACACCTTCTCCTTGTGGTCTTGGATCTCCACAAGTCGCTCCTCAAACGTTGCATCATCATCAACATCGATCTCTCCCCAATCGGTAATGTGGGAGTCATAATGAAGATATCAAAGGAGCTATGATACATGTAAAACATCATGTATTCGACTCATCTGTGGGGGAAGTGCTACTCGATATGCCACAGCTCACACACGAGCTAACACCTCGAAAGGCCCAACATACTGGGGAGAAAGCTTACTTCCATGACCAAACCGTTGTTTCCTACGATGTGGAGTCACCTTCAGAAAAACATGATACCCAACATTAAACTCTAAGGGCCTCCTCTAACCAGTCTTTTGTGACTGTATCTGAAACGGAGCCCTCATACTTCTGTAGACTCTGGCACTGAAACTCTCAGAGGGTCTTCCTCCATCTGTCTTCGTCGTCATCCTCTACCCTACGATGATCTTCTAGAATAGCCTGCTGGACATTTTCTGTGCAAACATGACGAGGACATCGACCTTTGGCAATAACTGTAAAATAACAACCGTTAGAGTTCTTAATACTGGAATATGGAAGACTCTACATTAATTAATTAATTGTTTTCTTTCATTAAATTTAGGTTAAACTACCCCAAGTTCTACCCATTCAAACACAGGAACAAATAATAATGATGCATGATCCTTTCCTAGGTCTCTACTCTGCAACTATTATCACCATGTTTAGTAGACAATGTAAACATAAAGGTTCATACATTAGATCATAGGGGTCCCTAAACACCAATGTCTCAGCCGGTCTCCAGTGTTTACCTCACTTGGTAAACATTAATGACATTTTTTCCCTACCAACCCATGCAACCTCACCTGTGCCTAACTCAAAACTTCATCCTATCCCTCAACTTTCCTCTGATACCACTCTGTCATGACCCCCTCCCCACAAAGTGTACCCCTCATGGGCCTAAAATGTGAGAAGGGAGATAATGACCCTTGAGTCCCACCTCCAGCAGGCCCTAGGTTGGCGACTAGCTCCGAGGGTATAATAAACACAAAAATGGGAGGCATTACCCTCTAAAAGAACAGATGAAGAATAGAGAGATAAGATAGACACCAATCAACTCCAACTCAGAATTGGAATATAAAAGAAACCCATGTTTATATATGAAATGTCAGGAAAAAGTACTAAAACTGGAAGGGAAAACTACTAGTACCCAAAAGAAAGTAAAAACAGCAGCAACCACAAACCCAAACTGATCCTACAACTCCAAGCTAGTAGAAAACAACATGATCTCCAACCTGCTCCAAGTGACTTGAAAAATAGTTTATATATACGTAGGGTGAGTATAACAGTATACTCAGTGGGATCCTCCCCAAATCCTCTCGTGCAAAAGTAAAGAGAGCATTCTAAAGCATAGTGAACAATAAGTGAAACTAACTCGTCACCTAAACAGGTATAATAAGTTCCCAACCTCACCATGGCTACTCTCACCAAGTAACACATAGAAGTATATATCATATAATAATGAATATCGAGGGTACCCCGCTACTACTTCCCCACTGCTTTGCCGATTTTCCCCAATGTCGTACATCCTAAGAATCTATCTCTAAAAAGGATTGCCTGCAGACACCTGGGTGAGGCACCACAATATGCACCTTGTGCCTCACAAAGGCCTACCCACAGACACCTGGGCGAAGCACCACACTATCCTCACAACCAAAATTAACCAGGTAGTTTCTGAGAGCCACCACTGCTCGCATAACGTGTATCATACATCCGGTATTATACCTCATGTCATTACAGCCCATACACTGAGTAAGGGTCCTCAAGCCATCACAATCTACACATGTTACACCTATAGTAGAACATAGATAACTATATCGAGAATATATGTGTGTGAATAACCAAAAGCCATTACATCCCTCTACACACATATATGGGGGAAAATAACCAATGTTCCTATCAGCATAAGTAACTACAAAGATAAGAGAGCGGGGCCAAAGGGGGTAGTCTTCCATCCATACATCCACAAGAATGTTGGGGAAAACACCCCCCCCAGGGCTCAGAATCCTTAGGGTGTCAGTTTCCCTTACTGACTGGGTAGAGTATCATATAGAAACACAAAAATTACATGATATATTATATCTCACAACCACACTATAAGAATTACCTAGTCTTAGACACAACTACAACTAATGTCTCTCAAACTCAAGGATGCTACTTCTAATACCAGGTATCCTATAAGCACACAACCATTTAAAGTGATTTATTAGATTACATCATTCCCTTTTTATTAGTTCCATTGTATGTTAATTAATTCTTTAAAAATTAATTAACCATGAACAATTCCACATTAAAATTTCATTAGAATCACACCCAAAGTCAATTATTCCTTCAAAAATTACTACCTCATAATTATGTTCCAGCATCTCCATCCCTAGGGGTTACACCATTTATTGAAATATTCATTATAGAATTAATTTCCAATATTCCCAGGCATTCTATAAAAGCATTCAATGATAATAAACACAAGGGGGCTCAACACGGTGAGTAGATGTACTACCTGTCAAGTATTTGCTGCCTATAGCATGATCGTAGACCCATTCCCCCTTGAAAAACTAAACACGGAAATCACGTGGCATACCCTACATGTCTTCACCTATTTTGGGATAAGGGAAAGGAAGACCAGCTTCCTTGAGCAGTGGGGAAATGTAAAGCAGATAAACAATCAATCAAAATTACCAAGCATCCAAAAATCACATACACTCCATTCCATCATCCCTGTTGTCCTCCCCGACACCCACATGCATAAACAGATGCGTCTCACCACTCTAGGCATTATCTGCTGCCACAACCAAAAGCCTCTATGCCCCCACATATCACAACAGCCATCCAGGATCACATCACAACACAAACAGTAGGAAATCAAAAACCACATTTAATTGGGCTCTTGGCCCTTTAACAATCAAGAGGTTAACTCAGAACCCTTTAAGGAATTATCAAAAAATTAGTTATTTAATCTATCTTGAATTAACAGATTTATTATTCGTAGGTTCCAAATTCGGTAAATCTATTCAGTAAGCTACCGAAAATCATTAAACATGATTACTACACCAATTTGGTTAACATCGAGTTACAACTAGAACTAGATTCTTTTACATGCCTCTTTATCTTTAGACAAACAATTATCAATTAACCCCAATTTACGTTCTTTACCGATTTCAATCAAGAACAAACAGATAATAAAATCAAGCATAGATATCACACAATCTAGAAAAACATGAGTCAATAACATACCATCTATATCAATTTATTTATCCGGTTAATTATTTTTTATGCCAATTCAATTGTCATCCTGTGGTATTAAACATGTTAATAATACAGTTTCATGTAAAATAAGAGAGAAAAAATGAAACCCCTACCTCTAAGAGTTCTTAATGTTCTTTATCCACAGAACGGGTCACGATCCTCATCTCACGCCAACTGCATCCACACAAGGATTCCACAGAACAATAGAACCAGCCAAACCCCATGAAAAAACCCATTAAAAGCATGGAGATTACATTCTTTTATATTGGATGGAGAAATAGTAGAAGATGATCCCAAAGGAACGACTATAAAACATAACATATTTCGAGGATTGATCGATACAGCTCAGTTGCATCAAAACAGAGCAGAACCGAACGGAGGAGTAAAGTTTGATTTTGAAACTCCTACAGGATGGATTGAAAGGTTCTAGCATCTCATAGCCGATAATGAAGATGAAGAAAAATGGAGGATGATATATTGTCCCTTTTGAAGATTTAATGGGGTGACAGTTTAAGATATGCTTAATTCCCCATTAAAAGAGGATCGCATTAACCCACGTGGTTTGACCGAGTGAAAACATCTCGATACATAGGAATAATTAATATAGGATTTATGGACTTTGAATCATCTGTCTTAATTTCAGGGTTGCAATGTCATAGACAGTTCTCCATTCCAACACCGTGTGAGGGAGATATGTTGGATGCAAGATCCTGTATTATTATTATTATTATTATTGTGTGTTTCATGGACCCGAGCCACTAACCAGAATTTAATATTCCACATTAAACTTGAATCTATCATATTAATGGAAGGATCACATTTCCACTGACGATAAGTCAATCAGACGTCGCATGTGGGAGTTATGGCGGGTCGAAGATTAAATAATAATTTTAAATCTATTATTTTCCGAGCGCTTCGGGTACCCGATCCAAAAACCCAAAAAATATATATCCAATATTGGACTCATAATTTTTGTTCCAAATTCACGGTCGCACTTCCACTGATGGTTCATAAAACCGAGGTCGCACGAAGAAGTTACAGTTGAAAAAGTGTTTTATCAACAAAAACAATAATATGATTATTATATAATTATTTTTAATTGATTTATTTCAAATACCCAAAGTCATGCAACACTATCTCAAATTTGGTGCACCTCACTCCCTTTCACCTTAATTGATTTTATTTTTCTTTTTCTATTATTACTTCCCCATTTAATTCTTACATTCTCTCTACAATTTAACTCTTCCATTCAATATTTCTTTTCCCACTCCACCAAAAGTGGTCCCTCCCCTGGGCCTTTACTCCATGTCCATCACGCCCCATCTCTTTTCTCACATTAAAGTTATTATTAATAAAATTATTAATAATAACACCCATCATTAATGTTCTAATTTAATCCCATTAAATAAGTTGACCATGGTTATTCTCATATTAAATTAAAACCATTCCATTTAGTTAAACACACACTAAAATCCACCATTACCATTATTATTTAATAGTAATAAATCATCTTTCAATTTCATCAACGGGTTTCCATAATTATCATTAATAATTGTTATTATTATTTACACCCATTATTATCTTATAATTACTCCCGCTCTCCCATCAATTAGGTCCTTCTCCCACGAAACTAACACGGCATATTCCTAATCCTAATTTTCACAAAGTAATGGATCGGAGAGGTCTATTCCATTACATGTTATCATGTTGTTCTGTTTACATTCCACTGTAGTTGGTACTATAATGCTTCTACTATTTATCTGCTATTGGATTTTCTTCCGCTCTGTGGGTTTGGTTCGAGTTAGTTGAGTCATTTATTTCCACTACTTGTGTTATGATTATACTCAGATTAGTTTATTATATATTCCCATATGGTGTATCCTCCCCATAGTCCCTATTTACACCCTCACTACTAGTTGTAATCTTTTGGAATTAGGAGAGGTGTACCTAAGGTTAGTAAAACTTGACCCAATAGCATTGTTTGGGTAAATGTTGAGATATAGGATGTGACCCTCATAGTGTCCATACCAACTCTAGAATGATTTTATAGGGATATTAAACTCCTTGATCTTGTTATGGGGATAACAACGCTAAAGATTAATCTTAGTAAACCACTTTATCTAACCAAGTGGATATAAAAAAATCATCAATTCAGGCTAACTAATAATCATTCAAGAATGTACCCTAATTTAAATTTCGATAGTCGATACACAAGTGAAGGGTTCCACCATCCTTCTTGGCATAAATAAATTCTACCACAAAAGGTGACGCACAAGGTCATATGAATCCTTTGGACATAAATTGATCCAACTGGTCCTTTAACTCTATTATTTCATCAATTGTAATAATGTTGGAAGAAATAGATATGGGATAAGTACTTGGAAACAAATCAATAGAGAAATCCACCTTCATCGTCAGTGAAAAACAACAAAATGTATGATGGAAAAAATCAAAAAACACAATAGATACTGGAGGAAGATCACCAAAAGAATATTTATACACCAATTAAACATAAAACCAAGATATCACACTACCAAAACCTAGTAGTGTAGGTCTATATTTACCTAACCACATGTCCCATTCTCCCAAAAATATATAGTAATTACTATAGGGGTAGTAATGTATACCCACAAAACATAACAGTCAGTCCAATATTTATTGAAAATAGTTCAGTCCATCCAAATAATGACATCATGTGGTTTTATTACAAAAACTAAAAAAATATCAATTTATCTTGATTAATAGAAGCCACGTGAAATGAATTAGATACCATTCTATTCATTCCATGAGTTGTAGTAATTTCCATCATGTAAAACATAAGTTGTATGGAAGACTAAAAAATTCCAAAATATTAGAATATACTAAATAATGATAAGAATAAGTATCAATTAAATAAGTCATTAAATATTAAAAAATTAATTATACATCCCAATGTCATAGAAATTCTATCAATACCTAATGGATAACCACTCATTATTTTAGAAACCATCATTCCTCATCCCTATGATTGGAACCCAATTGATCATAAAGTATCCAATTATTCAATAGATCCTACAAATATTGATGATCCCATACCACTATTAAAATAGGTAATAAAGATGGAAAATTATTAAAGTGACATACACACCTATAATAGCTACAAAACATTAGTGGATCCATAAAAATAAGTTTTGAATATAAAATATTTCTATATTAAAAACATGTCAGCAGACCTTTTACCAAAAAAAATATAGGTTATTTTAAGATAATATAATTTGAATGACTACTCCTACACTTTCCAACCTCATATTAATTATTCTAATCATTAATTTTATATACCCAAAGAAAAGTTTCACTAAGAGTATGAGAAAATCCCATCATTCATAACATACCATCCAGAATAATGTCATCCATAAATTCTATATCCATAAAAATTTAAAAGTAGTGAGGTATTGTATAATGTATTGATACATTATATCATATTGAAGACCCACATGACATATATAGTCTTTCACCTTCAAATTTGATACTACTATGGGTGACAACATCGGAAGTTCAAAAAAATGTATTTTCATATGGAGCCACCATCCTATCACTTTGATGACATGAAAGAAAATCTATGGACATTTTCTAAACCATTGATTATGGATAGTATTTCTCCTAAAAAAGAGAATCAATTTCATTCCCTCTATGGCTTCATTCATATTCACCATAACTAAAGCATCCCTCCAACTTCATTATGGTCATTATAGTTTTAAGACAAAACATTTCTCATTCCTGGAATCTATAATCTATAAAAACTAAAAGAGTTTGTAAAGACCCGTAAATTTCAAGGAAATTTTTTTCTTAATTTTCTTTGGAATTTTACAAGAGCGCAGCTTCTGACGGCACCTGATTCTGAGGCCCGGTGTGTCCGAAATCATTTTCTGAAGTTTGGCTCGGGTACGTTCATTGAACGAACGTGCGGGTTTTTCTAACTTTTGAACCGGTTCCCGGAATCGAATTCTGAGGGCTCCGATGAAATCGCAGCGCCGGTATTCGCTTAGAAACGCCTCTTCCGGAGTTGCGTTTGCTCGGGTGTGGTTTTTAATTTTCGGGCTAAAAGTTAAGAAATAAAATAATTTTGCGACAACTTTATTTTATTTCGCTTAAGCCACTTGGAAGCCACTTGAAGCCACTTAAAGGCGGCTTGAACTGAGTTGAACTGGATAGGATGCTATCCAGAAATATCCAACCCCTTGGTAGGATATTTGTGAGGTGGGGCCCGCACGAGCCCCGCCGTTTCTTTCCGCTAAGAAACGCACCCGTGAAAACCCGTCTTAATGGAAGTCAACTGACGCGTTTCTTAAAATCTTAACAGACCATTTAATTGGGTTGTTTCTTTCGTGAATTAAATGGGTTGTTTCTTTCGTGAATTAAATGGCATGTTTCTTTCGTTGAATTAATTCAACAAATTAATTCAATCGTTTCTTACCCCCCCTTTCGTGTGTTGGCATAATAATAAAATAAGACCAACCTATCATTTTTTTGGGAGGATTTCTCGTTGTGACATAATCCTTGTATCTTCTTCCTCCTTCGCGAAGAACGCGAAGAACGCGAAGAATGCCGAACCCGGAAATCGACGACGCGACGCTGTGTTCTGCGACGACGCGACGCCTTCCCGCTACGACGCGACGATCCCCCCCCCCCTCTTCCGCGACATGCAATCCCGCGAAGAACGCTCACGCGCGACGACTCCGAGGTAGGGATTTATTTTGGAAATACCCCTTCTTACATTCCCGTGAACATTCTTTAAAAAATTAAAGAACCGGAATCAAAGAAACAATTTTATTTTATTAAAATTGTTGGTTCATGTGTTGAACATTTTACTTTCTCACGTTGCTTTTATCTAACGTGGAGGGTGCGGGTCAAACGAACATGGCCCGACAACCCTCCGCCGTTCTTTGAGTTTTGCGGATTTGGCGGCCAACGACGGAACGTGCTGCAACGGATGTTTGATGATCCCGCAGTAAAGAACGAAACCCGGGAGGAACAACGGCGCAGACGGGAAGGAAAACGGGCCACCGGAGTGACTCCGGCGGCCCGCGGAAGTCGGTGGCGGCGCGGGTCGCCGGCGCGGCGGCGCCGGCGGCCGGAGGCAGCGGCACCCCGCGGGTGTCCAGGGCGACACCCCATGGGTGCCGCGGGTGTCCAGGGGGACACCCCGCGGGTGCCGCGGGTGTCCAGCGCGACACCCCGCGGGTGCCGCGGGGTTGTCACGCGGCGCGTCCGGCTGTCTGGCCGACACCCCACGGGTGCCGCGGGGATGTCACGCGGGGCGGCGACTTTCCCCCGCGTCGGCCGCTCGGCCGCTCGGCCAAGCCGAGCCGGACCGGCTCTGGCCGGGCCGGGCCGGGCCCACCGTGTCGGACCCGACCCGGTTCGGGCCAACCAGGGGGGGGGTCGGCCCGGGTCGGCCCGGGCCCGGACCCCCCGTCTTCGGACGACTTTCGTTCAAACGCCCGTAACTTGAGCTACGGGCCTCCAAACGACTCGCCGTCAGTGGCAACGCAATCCTTGGAGCAAGACGGTCGTTTCGGTTTCTGGCACTCAAGGTTTCGGAATACTTTGGGTTCGGCCGGGTTGGTTCGTACACGAAACCAACCGGGCCCTCGGAGCGGAAACGCTCATATCTTGAGCTACGGACGTCCGATTGACGTACCGTCAGCTTTGTTAGTTTCCTCTTAGTGAGACAGATCTTTTGGCTCACTCCGCCCGGGGTTTGGGCGCAGGTGGAGTACGGTCGGGTTGGTTTTGCCTTAAAAACCAACCGGGCCCCTGGGACGAAAAAACCAATAACTCTCAGACCGGGCGTCCGATTGACGCGCCGTCTGTTGCGTTGAGTTCCTGTTGACGATACGGAACTTTTGGCATCCTTCGCCAGAGTTTTGGATACAGTTGGTAGTGGCTGGGTTGGATCGCACCAGAAATCCAACCGGGCCCCTGGAACGGAAAAGCTGATAACTCTCAGAAAGGACGTCCGTTTGACGATCCGTCAGCGGCGTTGACGATCACGTTGAGAAACGGTCCCTATGAGTATACCCTATGAGAGCTCGGGGTACAGTTGAGATACGGCTGGGTTTGGTTCTCTCACGAAACCAACCGGGCCCCTGGGACGAAAAGACTAATAACTCACAGACCGGGCGTCCGATCGACGCGCCGTCTGTTGCGTTGAGACCCCTGTGACGTGGTGGTCCTTTGAGATACTTCTTAGTGGGACATTGAGATACCTGGAGTATCGACTTGCAGCTCGTGGAGCGGACCCTCCCAGAGACGAGCGTGCGGAGTACGGAGACCGTGTAGCCGACTGAGACCTGACGACTGCTTGACCGACTCGACTTGGAGTGAGTCGACTAGCCCAGTGGACGGAGCACTACTTTGTTTGGGTGCAGACCCATGGCGGACGGAGCACTACCTGTGTGATAGTGCAGACCCGCAGTACTCGTGCAGAGAATACCTCTGCAGGCTACTAGGGGGTGTGCACTACTGTGTTTGAGTGACATACCTCAGCGGGAAGCACTACTGTGTTTGGGTGGCTGGCCCGCGGTACTCGACAGGAGGAGTACCTAAGCAGTCTTAGGTTAGTGAGCAGTACCTCTGAGTCGTGACAGGACCACTGTACACTCTAGAGACGGAGCTCTTCAGTAGTTACGGTTTCGATAATGAAAAATCCTGGTTTGAGCTGAGACTTTTGACCTTTGTGTTTCCTCATGATTGAGATGGGTTACTTGATAACTTAGGTATATGTATGGGCATATACCGGGGTAGTGGTTATCCGTTGATCTCATGATCCTTGTGTTTCCTCATCATTGAGATGGGTTACTTGATAACTTAGGTATATGTATGGGCATATACCTAAGTAGAGGTTATCTGTTGAGATCTTCTTTGTGGTTATCCTTGTTGGATTTAGTGAGACCTTGAGGGTCTCGGGGTCCCTACTGAGTATCGTTATACTCACCCCTGCACGGGCTATGCCCGCACCTCGTTGTGTTGGTTGCAGACGACAGGCAGTGCTGACGGAGGCCGAGTGTTCGAGGACTGGACGGTACCCGGAGGTGGACTACACGACAAGTCAGTGTCCGGAGGTGGACTTCACGGCGAAATGACACTCGGAGGAGGTTGACGGACGAGAGAAATGTAGAGGCTATCTGTACCCACCCTTCAGGTAGGATTCGTGGTGGACGATCTAGGAGCTGCGCCATCTGTACCTACCCTTCATGAAGATCCGAGGAGGACGACCCAGGAGCCGCTTCCGTCCCTCCAGCTATTGTACTTTGTTCAGTTGTAGTTGTACTTTCTTTTGGGTTTGTATTCTGGCCCATTTACTTTTCAGTACTTCTTTTTGTTACTTTTATAAATGCAATGTCTTCCCAGTTATCGGGATTTACGCCTTTGGTGCTAGTCGCCAGCCCCTGGCCTATGGAAGGCGGGCTTGGGGTAGTCACGGCACGGGCCCCGAGGACGGGTCGTGACAAATTGGTATCAGAGGTGGTCGGTTCTACCGCAGACTCTGATCTTTCTTTCTGTGAAGAAATAGTGTTAAGGGTACCGAGTGTGGTTTTCAGTTCAGGGATTCCAGTGTTGGTGCGGGCGGCCGATGTATCCATACACCAGGACCCTGGCAACTAATTTTCGACTCTGTGCACGAAAACACTGTTTGCGTGTGTGTTTTCAAAGGTTTCCCCTTAAAACAGCTCAAACCAGGTCAGCTCACCAGGTATAATCGTTTGACTGTGTTACGTTGTTTCTTTCAGGATGCCTTTTCTCGGACGATCAGCTAGAGCCCAGAGGGATGTGCGTGCTGACAGCCTGTCGAGTGACGAGGCTTCGGTACAGGGCCCTCTTGCAGTTGAGGCACCAGCGGAGGCGCCAGCGGTACTACCATACGTTGGGCCGCCGATTCCACCAGCCCCAGCAGTAGGCGATTCCCGCTACTTGAGCGCACTGCATGAGTTCCAGTGCCAGAGGCCACCCAGGTTCGGGGGAGAGACGGACCCGCAGGAGGCTGAGGATTGGATGGAGGCTGTGGTGGGAGTCTTCAGGCTAGTGGGGACGCCATCAGACTTCATGGTGACCTTTGCTGCCAGCCTTCTTCAGGCAGCAGCAGGCAGGTGGTGGAGCCACTTGTTCCAGTTTTGCGATGGGATGGCTTTCACATGGGAAGACTTCGAGACCTTCTTCAGGGTGGAGTTTGTGCCAGTAGCTCTACACCCCGAGCGTGTTCAGGAGCTGCTGCCTTTGCCGAGTGTTTTTTGATCAGAAGCCAAGTCATCTGTGGGCAGTAGAAAGATGATGCAGAGGTCCAGGAGGACCAGACCAGCAGTTGGGCGATCTCGGGTTTTAGGACCGGTGGTGCGAGGCACCCGGGGTGGGGTCAGAGCTAGGCGTGCCAGAAGCAGACTGTGTTACTCGTGCGGTGGAAAGGGGCACCTGGAACGTGACTGTCCGACTCCTCGTACAGTTGACCCATAGGCTTTTGAGGAGCCACCGAGGCAGAGGCAGCGACGAATGATTGAGCGATAGTAGAGCAGTGGACAAGGCAGTAGAGCTCCTGGAGCAGGTGGACAGGAGCGGAACTAGTGGATACGTCTCTTGTACTTCTAGTTCCATGTTGATGTTGTTTTTGTGTCTTTGTACCATGAGCTGCAATAAAATAAAGACACTTATCTTGGGATGTTTTCTTTCCTGTCCTCTTTTGTGATATTACTAAGTGGTCCTGGTTAAGACTGTTGACTTGACCCTCACTTTCGAAATTCCTACTGGAGGAGACCCAGTGACCTCACACTGATGCCGACGGTGTGGTCAGACCCTCGAGGCGAGAGTTCTGGTTGGAATCTCTCGTGGAAGCAGTCGTTTTGAGTTTCAGTTCCAGCAAGAATTGGAGACCTCTGGAGTACGAGGATGACGATCACGTCTTTATGCGGGTCTCACCTCGACGAGGGTTACGGAGATGTGGCCAAGGCGGCAAGTTATCTCCGAGGTTCAACGGACCTTTCTAGGTCCTCAGCTAGGTAGGCGGGATGGTTTACCACTTGGTCCATCCACCTCAGTTGCACTAGGTGCATGACGTTTCCACGCATCTCAGCAGAGAAGATACGTGCACGACCCGACACAAATCTTTGACCATGGGGAGCTGGTCTTTGGTGATGAGGTGACTTTTACGGAGTTTCCTATGGGGATCGAGGATCGACAGGAGTGGATCCTAGGAGGACGGTCGATTCCTCTTGTGCACTTTCTTTGGCAGCTCGGGGACCTCCAAGAGAGCACTTGGGAGTGGAAGGCTCAGATGCGTGCTCAGTACCGCCTTTGTCTCCCTAAGTTTGTGTTGGAGCTTTACGGGGACGTAAAGACCTATGGTGGGAGTAATGTAATGACCCGTAAATTTCAAGGAAATTTTTTTCTTAATTTTATTTGGAATTTTACAAGAGTGCAGCTTCTGACGGCACCTGATTCTGAGGCCCGGTGTGTCCGGAATCATTTTCTGAAGTTTGGCTCGGGTACGTTCAGTGAACGAACGTGCGAGTTTTTCTAACTTTTGAACCGGTGCCCGGAATCGAATTCTGAGGGCTCCGATGAAATCGTAGCGCCGGTATTCACTTTGAAACGCCTCTTCCGGAGTTGCGTTTGCTCGGGTGTGGTTTTTAATTTTCGGGCTTAAAGTTAAGAAATAAAATAATTTTGCGACAACTTTATTTTATTTCGCTTAAGCCACTTGAAAGCCACTTGAAGCAACTTAAAGGCGGCTTGAACTGAGTTGAACTGGATAGGATGCTATCCAGAAATATCCTACACCTTGGTAGGATATTTGTGAGGTGGGGCCCGCACGACCCCCGCCGTTTCTTTCCGCTAAGAAACGCACCCGTGAAAACCCGTCTTAATGGAAGTCAACTGACGCGTTTCTCAAAATCTTAACAGACCATTTAATTGGGATGTTTCTTTCGTGAATTAAATGGGCTGTTTCTTTCGTGAATTAAATGGCATGTTTCTTTCATTGAATTAATTCAATCGTTTCTTACCCCCCCTTTCGTGTGTTGGCATAATAATAAAATAAGACTAACCTATCTTTTTTTTGGGAGGATTTCTCGTTGTGACATAATCCTTGTATCTTCTTCCTCCTCCGCGAAGAACGCGAAGAACGCGAAGAACGCCGAACCCGGAAATCGACGACGCGACGCCGTGTTCCGCGACGACGCGACGCCTTCCCGCGACGACGCGACGATCCCCCCCTCTTCCGCGACAAGCATTTCCGCGAAGAACGCTCACGCGCGACGACTCCGAGGTAGGGATTTATTTTGGAAATACCTCTCCTTACATTCCCGTGAACATTCTTTAAAAAATTAAAGAACCGGAATCAAAGAAACAATTTTATTTTATTAAAATTGTTGGTTCATGTGTTGAACATTTTACTTTCTCCCGTTGCTTTTATCTAACGCGGAGGGTGCGGGTCAA
This sequence comes from Viscum album, assembly GCA_963277665.1. Taxonomy (NCBI): domain Eukaryota; kingdom Viridiplantae; phylum Streptophyta; class Magnoliopsida; order Santalales; family Viscaceae; genus Viscum; species Viscum album. Next base: position 1,723,396,587 of record OY728119.1, on the reverse strand, counting down.
ACGAACACGGCCCGACAACCCACCGTCATTCTTCGTGTTTTGCGGATTTGGCGGGCGACGACGGAACGTGCTGCAACGGATGTTTGATGATCCCGCAGTAAAGAACGGAACCCGGGAGGAACAACGGCGCAGACGGGAAGGAAAACGGGCCACCGGAGCGACTCCGGCGGCCCGCGAAAGTCGGTGGCGGCGCGGGTCGCCGGCGCGGCTGCGCCGGCGGCACCCCGCGGGTGTCCAGGGCGACACCCCGCGGGTGCCGCGCGTGTCCAGGGTGACACCCCGCGGGTGCCACGGGTGTCCAGCGCGACACCCCGCGGCACCCCGCGGGTGTCCAGTGCGGCACCCCGGGCCCAGACCCCCCGTCTTCGGACGACTTTCGTTCAAACGCCCGTAACATGAGCTTCGGGCCTCCAAACGACTCGCCGTCAGTGGCAACGCAATCCTTGGAGCAAGACGGTCGTTTCGGTTTATCGCACTCAAGGTTTCGGAATACTTTGGGTTCGGCCGGGTTGGTTCGTACACGAAACCAACCGGGCCCTCGGAGCGGAAATGCTCATATCTTGAGCTACGGACGTCCGATTGACGTACCGTCAGCTTTGTTAGTTTCCTCTTAGTGAGACGGATCTTTTGACTCACTCCGCCCGGGGTTTGGGCGCAGGTAGAGTACGGTCGGGTTGGTTTTGCCTTAAAAACCAACCGGGCCCCTGGGACGAAAAAGCCAATAACTCTCAGACCGGGCGTCCGATTGACGCGCCGTCTATTGCGTTGAGTTCCGGTTGACGATACGGAACTTTTGGCATCCTTCTCCCGAGTTTTGGATACAGTTGGTAGTGGCCGGGTTGGATCGCACCCGAAATCCAACCGGGCCCCTGGAACGGAAAAGATGATAACTCTCAGACAGGACGTCCGTTTGACGAACCGTCAGCGGCGTTGACGATCACGTTGAGAAACGGTCCCTATGAGTATAACCTATGAGAGCTCGGGGTACAGTTGAGATACGGCTGGGTTTGGTTCGCTCACGAAACCAACCGGGCCCCTGGGACGAAAAGGCTAATAACTCACAGACCGGGCGTCCGATCGACGCGCCGTCTGTTGCGTTGAGACCCCTGTGACGAGGTGGTCCTTTGAGATACTTCTTCGTGGGACCTTGAGATACCTGGAGTATCGAATTGCAACTCGTGGAGCGGACCCTCCTAGAGACGAGCGTGCGGAGTACGGAGACCGTGTAGCCGACTGAGACCTGACGACTGCTTGACCGACTCGACTTGGAGTGAGTCGACTAGCCCAGTGGACGGAGCACTACTTTGTTTGGGTGCAGACCCATGGCGGACAGAGCACTACCTGTGTGATAGTGCAGACCCGCGGTACTCGTCCGGAGAATACCTCTGCAGGCTACTAGGGGGTGTGCACTACTGTGTTTGAGTGACATACCTCGGCGGGAAGCACTACTGTGTTTGGGTGGCTGGCCCGCGGTACTCGACAGGAGGAGTACCTCAGCAGTCTTAGGTTAGTGAGCAGTACCTCAGAGTCGTGACAAGACCACTGTACACTCTAGAGACGGAGCTCTTCAGTAGTTACGGTTTCGATAATGAAAAATCCTGGTTTGAGCTGAGACTTTTGACCTTTGTGTTTCCTCATGATTGAGATGGGTTACTTGATAACTTAGGTATATGTATGGGCATATACCTGGGTAGTGGTTATCCGTTGATCTCATGATCCTTGTGTTTCCTCATGATTGAGATGGGTTACTTGATAACTTAGGTATATGTATGGGCATATACCTAAGTAGAGGTTATCTGTTGAGATCTTCTTTGTGGTTAACCTTGTTGGATTTAGTGAGACCTTGAGGGTCTCGGGGTCCCTACTGAGTATCGTTATACTCACCCCTGCACGGGTTATGTCCGCACCTCGTTGTGTTGGTTGCAGACGACAGGCAGTGCTGACGGAGGCCGAGTGTTCGAGGATTGGACGGTACCCGGAGGTGGACTACATGACAAGTCAGTGTCCGGAGGTGGACTTCACGGCGAAACGACACTCGGAGGAGGTTGACGGACGAGAGCACTGTGGAGGTTATCTGTACCCACCCTTCAGGTAGGATTCGTGGTGGACGATCCAGGAGCTGCGCCATCTGTACCTACCCTTCAGGTAGATCTGAGGAGGACGACCCAGGAGCCGCTTCCGTCCCTCCAGCTGTTGTACTTTGTTCAGTTGTAGTTGTACTTTCTTTTGGGTTTGTATTCTGGCCCATTTACTTTTCAGCACTTCTTTTTGTTACTTTTATAAAGGCAATGCCTTCCCAGTTATCGGGATTTACGCCTTTGGTGCTAGTCGCCAGCCCCTGGCCTATGGAAGGCGGGCTGGGGGTAGTCACGGCACGGGCCCCGAGGACGGGTCGTGACAGAGTTGGACAATATCTTTCAACTAATCCTATACCAAATGAAGATAATTGGTACCTAATAATTATGGGTGTTTCTAGTAAATCATTTTATTAGAATGATATCTACTATTGTCTCTCAGGGATACACCCCTATAGCATGACCATTTATAGGTCTGACCATGTGGAAAAAACATTAGACTACACACATTATAACCTCAACATATGTTTGATCAAAATGTGTGTTCTCTTATCATCGTTCATTTTTTTCTCCATCGTTAAATATAATCAAATGTATTCCTGGGTGTATGGTACTACAAAATAGTAGTAGATAATAGAAAAACATCAGTACAGATACCTAAGATCATCAAATATTATCAGTAAAACTTCATTAGGTAGAAAAATTATACGATAAAATCTTGAAAATAGTTCTACAATCAGATTAAAAAAATTCCCATAAATATTTATAACAACTTCCCATGGTAATTTAATGATTTTTACAAAGAAATATTAGTAGTCACTCACTCATAACATACTAATTATGTATTGAAAATCCTATCTACAATTTACTAGGATATCCCAAACTACATAAAGACATCCAAAAATTGAGTTAACCACCTCAGATACTAATTTTTCTTAAACCGGCCTGGATAGACCCACAATCAATACCCAAATTGATTCTAACATACCCCAATGTGAATTCATTATAACCATTAAATTGATAATACTGTTTGGTTATAAAATAAAATAACTATGGAATTATTTATCCATTAGAATAATTCTTCATAACAAATACAAAAAATAATAATAGATTAATAGTTAGTTTTCCAAACACACCACATGATAAATGTTCCAAAATTAAAAATACAAAAGTCCCAAAAAAATTATTCAATTAAATTAATCACACAAAAAAACCATTAATAAATAACTAGAATATCTCCACAGAATAAGTTTATAACATCCCTAATTTGGATCTTCCAACACTAATGGTCTTTTGATTAAGAAACCAACTATGTCTAAGAGGTTCCTTCCATTTTCATAGGCTATGTATAGTAAATTCTATAAACACCAGAAGGGAAAACGTAGAGTGTGATTAATAATATCCCATTACAGACACATTATGTATTTCATAATTAATCCTTATAAAAAAACTGAAAGTGTATAATTTTCAAAGAAAACATTGTATGATATTAATTACATGTTTAATTATATTGCATTATTTCCAAATAATTTCAAAATTCAAGAAACAACTGTTATAAAATGCATTTCCAATAAAATAAGCATATAAAATAATTTTTTATAAAACAATCGTGAACTAAAAAAATCAATAATAATGAATACATTAATAAGAAATTTCGTAAACATAATTACGTACTAATTATTTTTACATATAGAATATCGGTTATAAGCCTCGTGAATTTGATATATTGGTTAATTGGTTTCCAAAAAATCATTGTTAAATTTGGACCATAGTGTGAAAAACATCCTTGGCATGGGGGAAAAAGGGAAGTCCCACTGATTGAACTCCCATGACTCAATGTACTTTAGTATTTATTTTATCATCAATCAATTTCTAGGTAATCCATTTTATTAGTATGCACATCCTACCTCACAAATCAGACTCACATGTGCTTAAATTTTATCAAGCACCAAATGGTTTATAATTCATTTCAACCAATCTCAAATCATTCATTACATAATTTCATATTGGCCCCATGCACAATTTTTTTAACATGAAATTTAATTTCAAAAACCAATCATAAAATGGTTTTCATTAATACCTATTCCATTAAATTAAATTCATTTAATTTTACATCATGAAAAATTTAATGCATTTTCTACTCAAAATTCATCATTGATTATTTCTTAAATTCATACATACCAATTAAATATCATTTTCTAGAAATAGTATATTTATTTAAAAATATATATTAAAATATATCAAATCATATACATCATTACAATTAGAAATAAATTATCATAAATACTGAAATAAATATCTTGAAAATGATTGTAATGTGATTTCATTTCAAAAAAGAAATAGTAGTTTCGTTAGAATGAAGTCAAAATATGAAACCACCAACCTCAATTCATAAACATCTAAAAAAATAATAGCTCCATAATTTGAGAAAGGCCATAATGATCGAGGGGTATCTTAGTATGACATTAATTGAATAAGAATCCCCATTCCATTATCCATATAAGAAGGGAAGAGAGAGATGACACATAACTCAATAATTACTAAAGAAAAATTGACTATAAAAGTTCAAGGAAAAACATTAAAATTCATTTTTGTATCTATAATAATTCCAAAATAAATCAATTCACTAACCATAAATCTAGGAAATCAATGAAGAAAGACCAAAAATGGGAACCTACCTTAGATAATGAAAATTCATGTCTCAATGGCCCTTCAAAATTAATCACCAAGAGGAATGGAATTCTCAAAATCTCTAAGAGGAGTACCATTGGTCAAGAACCTAATATAATATCAAAATTATTATCCTAAATTATTATGCTTTAGGTTAAAAAAATAACATTATCTATAAATACATATCGCATGCTTTGGAATTGTGGTTTGGTTAATTGTGTGTAAGCCATGGACCACCACTTGGAAACTATAAGATCTATATAGTTTGTCCATATAGGTTGAAAAAAACATGTTCCAACCATGAATGTACAAATTTCAAATGAATATGGATTTTAAGGGCAGGATACATGGTTAGAACTGACTATATGAATTCCAATGGGGGTCAAAATCAAGGTGTAAATTTCCTTATCTAACCAGTTTGTTTTTTCTTACTATGCACCAACCAAGAACTTTTCAGAATCTTATAAAAATTTTCAATGGTCTCCCAAAAAATATGTGATATAATCTGAAGAAATGACAATAAATAAAGAATTTACGTAACTCAAACATAACACTAGGTTGTTTTATCTGTACACATAAGAAACCCCAAATATTTATGAAAAAATCCTCCCTTTAGAATTATTTTAAGAACCTCCAATTATTAATAATTAAATTTTTTGTGTGTCTTTTAGGTTATGAAAATTAAAAAATTTGCAGTAGCTGTTTAGGAGGGAAATATTATCCTCATTTTGAGAGATTCAACGAGTTCCAATGATGTTATAATTGAATGATTTCTTATTTTTTTCTACTCTATTTTATGGAAGTATTATTTGAGAACTCTAAAAGGGAGGGTGACATATAATATTTTAATGGAAATATTATTATTACTTGAAGAAACGTGAAGTTTGAACATTAACCTAGTAATACAGCCTTGATAAAATGGAATACCACAAGGATAACATTAAATATAGATTAATATAACTCATAAATATTAAATTTTTATTATGAAAGAGGAGAAGGATGCACGGGAGGAGAAGGCATAGAAGGGTCTAAGGAGGCCTAAAATAATGGAGACCAAGGGTGTCCCCTCGAATCAAATTCACCCCCTCCGGTTTGAATAAGGAGATGTTGGATAAGCACGTGATAGTAGACCCTTGACCCACCAAGGATTCCAGGTGATCTGCATGTTTGTTCCCCTCACGCCAAGTGTGGGTCACCTTAGTGTTACCGTTGAGGAGCCTTCTAAATTTTCTAATTATGTAGGAAATTGACCAAGAGGTGGAATATCTGCCATGAAAGGAGTCTCTTATGATAATTGAGGCTGTTTCCACTTGGGAGAGGAGCATATTATCTTGACTGCACAGGGTGAGACCAGTTAACACAACCTGGGCCTCTGCTTGGATGGACATTCCAGTGCCATAATGTGCTGTAAAGGCCAACAGCACGGTCCCCATGCCATCTTGATCAACCCCTCCTCTGTGCATGTCCCCCGAGATGCATGAACCATATGTATTTAGCTTGATCTAGTAGATGAAGAAGTCCAGCGCACCCAGTGTCCTTGAATCCTTGAGGAGGTTTGGGGCCTCAGGGAGGAGGCCTGCAGTGCTCGAAGGGAGGGTTCTTCCTGCCAGTTGTTGATCATCGCCACCTTGTCAACCAGGAGGCTTTTGGTATGTTCAATTATGGATATTCCTATTGATGTGCCACCCTCTTATCTAGCCCAATTCCTGGCTTGCCAGAGGCACCATCACCCCGCACTAAAAATCACCACTCTCACCATTCTTTCGAGTCCCGTATCAGCCATCCCCTTAAACCAGCAATCCAGGAAGGGTGTGTCCTGCAAGTCACGAGAAGAGAAAGCAGTGAACTCACCAAATGCACTCCACACATCGCACGCCCTATCTCCTTTAAAAAAATGTGGTATGTGCTCTCCTCCCTTTTGTTTTTGCAGTAACAACAGTTGGAAGGCAAGATGATACCCATCATTTTAACATTTTCATCTGATGGTATTGCATGGTTCCCAATCCTCCAAGTAAAGAAATTGTATTTTGTTGGAATCCTATTAAACCAGGTTGTTCTATACCAGCTATCATGATGGGTCGAGGAATTGAGTGATCTTCAGAAATCCTTTGACTTGAACATCCCCGTGGAGGAGGAAGTGAAGACGCATCTATATTTTTCTGAGTTGATGACAATGATATCAAACACCTCTTGTTGATTCTTCTCTAGCACTGACTTGATACACAGAGGATGAAGACTGGCCTCTAGAAATGAGATTGTGGGGGCAGGGCATCCCAGATATCCTATAACTTTACCTTCCCAGTTATGGTGCCAGAATAGAATCTTACCCTCCCCAATTATCCATTGTGATTTCCTCTTGATGTCTGGGATGAGGGTGAAGATCTTGGACCAAAGGGGTGAGATGGCTACCGAGGGAGTGGTCCCATTGTCATCCCAAATGCATGACATAGTTTTCCCCCTAACGTGCAGTCAGTGATGGTTTCTCATGCAAGTTTTGCGTGCATGCAGTGAATGGTGTCAGCAAGACTCTTGACGTTGATCCATCCGTCGAGTATAGGCCTTTCCATTCTATCCCATGAGACCCAGTGTCTCTTCCCCTCACACTATGCATCCCAAATGAACCATGCAAGAACTTTGTCAATGGTTTTGATAACCCCCTGTGGCACGATGGTAGAGGCCGAGGCATGAATCAGTATGGCAGACAGTACACTATTGACTAGGGAAATCCGGCCACCAAAGGAGTTGAATTGGTTTTTCCAGTTCAGGATGTGGCATGTGATCTTGCTCACAATATGGTAAAAGTCTCAGATACACATCCTTCCCAGAGAAATGGGAGTACCAAGATACTCCATAGGAAACGTGCCTCTCTGCATGCCCAATCAATTGCACAGGACCTCATCCCGGCTAATAGTACATTTCTTTGATATATAAAAGTTATTATTTCCCTTGTTAATGACATGGACACTCCAGTTGAAATATTCCACAATGACCCTACATAAACCACCCAAGGATTGTTTGCCTGCGTTTGTGATGATAATTGTGGAATCTGCGAACATAAGATGGGAGAGTGTCCTGCACAAGAATGAATATGCTTGGGGAGATGGGGTCGCCATGTCGTTTCCCTCTCGTCGCATTGAAGAAACCATGAGTTTTCCCCATAAATGATACAACCAACCATGAGGAACTGAAGCATCTGAAAATGTGGTTGCAGACCCAAGTAGAGAAACCCATTCTAACAAGTACATTATTAATGAAACCCCATTAAATTCTATCAGAAGCCTTGTTAATGTCGAGATTTATGGCAATATTAGATCCGTGAACCTTGGTATTTAAGTCCCTCAGCATTTCCATGGCCAGTGCAATCGCGCCTTGGATTGAGCATCCTTTAACAAAGCCATGTTGTTCGAGGGAGGTCCATTGAAGGAGAAGCATGGACAACCTCCCATTAATGATGCTGGATAAAATTTTATATGGAAAATTACACATACTCACAGGTCTGTAGTGTGAGAGGGATGAGGGGTCCTTTACCTTAGGGATGAGCACAAGTGTTGTTGCACATGCAACCCTCGGTAAGCTTCCACCATGAAAGAAGTTCTGCCCTGCTGTGATGATATCCCCCTTTACCACCTCCCAGGAGCCCCGATAGAACGATCCAGGAAAGTAGTCTGGGCCTGTTTCACTCTTGGGATTCAAGCTCAACATAGCCGCGTGGATCTCTTCCTCATTCTGTACCCCTTCCAGAAGTTCATTATCCTGGTCCGAGACCTGACTAGGAATCACCCCCCAAAATTCTTCTCCTCTGACCAAGTAACCATTTGGCATGTTCAGGTTCGGGCCAACCAAGAGATTCTTGAAGAATGAATATTTCATCCCTCCAACAACCTCTTTATCATCAGTATACGTTCCATCATCCAGAGCAATATTGGGCTTGATCGGATGGCTCTTCTCCTTGATGCATGCATGGAGGTACGCAATGTTCTTGTCCCCTTCATGGATCCATTTTACCCTCGACCTCTCCCTAGACATTCGCTCCTGGGAAAGTAGCAAATCATCCAAGTTACTCTTTTTATCTGATAGTTCGCCAAAAATCAGGTCATTCCAATTTGTCTCCAGACTGATTTCCAAGCACTCAATATCACCGCTAAGATCATCCATGTCCGGATACGGCGAAGGTAGGTTCTCATCCCACCCTTGGAGATCCAGTTTGAGCCTCTGTAGCTTGTTGTGGAGAGCCACCCACGTGGGACCCTGGGTCGGCCTTCCCCAACTCTCCTTGACGAACTCCTGAAAACTCGGATTGTCGATCCATTGACCAACAAGATTGAATCTTTCATGAGAAACCTATCTAGGGGACAAAGAGAGTAGAAGCGGGGAGTTGTCAGAAATAATTCGGACCAAGTGGCTCACCTTGGCATTCAATAACATGGTGAGGCCATGGATGTTTGCGAGACACTGGTCCAAACGGCTCCAACAACGTCTTCCTCCCCTTTGGTTGTTACACCAAGTGAAATGGTTACTAGAATACCCCATATTCATGAGGCCTTTCCCAGCCATAAACTGAATGAAATACATGTTGGCCTGTCGGGGAAACTCCCATAATCCTTTCTTCTCTCATGTATCTGCGATGACATTGAAATCTCCCCCAACAATCCACTGTAGGTCCCCTGGGTCGAATTTGCGGAGGTTTTGCCAGAGATCTTCTCTCCTGAGAGGGTCGTAGTTGCCGTAGATAAAGGACATAAAGAGGGTACTCATACAATCGGTGACCTTAGTCGCGATTTGTTGGCTGCCCGCCTAGATCAAGGAAACCGAGATATCCTTATTCCAAAAATCCATATGTGCCTGTTGATTGGGTCTGCGTGCATGGAAGAGTGCGATCTGATTCTGCGCATAAACTCACTGATTTTAGCAAGGTTTTGTTTGTGTTCTAGAATGACAGCAAGATTTTCCTTATACTTCTTAGTCTCCGAGGCTATATAATCTGTTTTAACCCGCACCCCTAAGCCACGGTAGTTCCATATCAGTAACAGTATCATTGAGAAGAAGGTGTCCCGGTATTGACCCGAGCCACAGTAGACTCTTTTAGGACAGGGGATGAGCACTCCCGAGACTGCATTTGCCTCATTAGGATCCTAGTACAGATGCCCAGACTCAAGCTGAATGGATCTGAAGTGGGTGAATGAAGGAGAGAGAGAATTTTGGGAGCTTTCCCTTGCACCACACTTGGGGGGGAACAGATCATGGACTCATGTTTTCCAGACAGGCGGGGTACAAGGGGACCTGGGTCTCCATCCTTGCGGAGGGATAACACCCCCTTGGCCCCTCCCACCAGCAAGGGAGTGCTGAAATTCTCCTGAGATTCCAGTTGAGGCTGTAACCCAACTCCCAAGCACCAGAGCGGTTGGAGCTTGGAAGGAAGTGGAAAAAGAGGATTTGTAGGGGACCAGAGTACGCATTCCAGCAAGGCACCAACAGGGAGCAATCGGGATGGACCAAGCAACCACAAAGCGCAGTCAGCAAGCTCTAACTGTGGGCCGCAAGGGAAACCATGGGGTAGAACAAAGCTTGCAGGATTGAACTGAGGAGATACAGGGGAGACAAGGGCATCAAAATATGGCAGTGGAGAAGCCATCTCAATGGCTGCTGAAGGCAAAGACGGAGCATAGGAGGCCATGTGCTCGGATCAAGAAGAAAGACCACCCAGCAAGGAGGGAAACAGGTTGCATGCTTGGTTGCATCTGGAGGCTTGGTGAAGATTATCCTGACGACACTTCCTGCAGGCCTGCAGGGAGTGGCCCTCAAGGAGGCAGGAAGACCAGTACCTGGGGAAGACAGGGTACACAATCGCCTGTGACCATTCCACCGAGTCCTGAACTTTCAAGCAGATCTGCTCCAGAACCGGAAGCGATAGGTCGAACTCCACACACAACCGAGCCACCAGAGTGTCCTCGCCACTGCGGGTATGAACAGAAATGAATTGAAAGCCTTCTAGGGAGTCTCCTATGGCTTGGACGAAGGCGCCATTCTGGAAGGGGAGAGGAAGACCAGGATGGCTGATCCACACCACCGCGCGAGAGCTCTTAGGCCCTTTGTCGACCTCCAAGGACCACCGAGCAAGGTTGAAACGCCATCGCCCCCATCACGTGGGAGCATGACACCATGCCTTGACTAAATCCTCCTCCGAAGCCATGGCCAGACAGAACGAGTGCCGGTAGATGGCTGAGATGCAAGCTGGGGATTGCAAACCCCAGGAGTCCACGAACCGCTTAAAAACCTAGAGAGGGGGCTTTTCCGATCCGAAACGCACCACAAGGGTCCAACGGAGCCAGGAAACAACATCCTCAAAGGCCTCAGATGGAATATCGAGTGACAGACGAGTGCCAACTCGCGACTCTAAGGGGATGAAGGGACTGGCATTAGGGAAGCAAGGAAGATGAGCCCATGAAGACGGGCCACAGAGGACATCCCTGAAGGACATGTCCGAGCGCAGAGCCCCCGTGGCGGTGTTGGGAGAGCCACTTGGCACCTGAGGGACGACCTCAGGGCTGGCAGAGCTAGGATCGAAGGGAGACCTCCGCCGGAGGGTGGACCGCTGTAGAGCTAACGGTCGAAAACTTTTGAAAACCTGCAGGCACGTGAGGCATGTTATGGGGAGCAGCCTAAGCGAATGCCATTTTATGGTTATAGATTAATATAAGTCTTTTGAATCTGGAATAAAATAGGTGATTCAGATCCCATGGTCAATATACAAATCATTTGTCACTAGGTTTGTTCTATAAATAAATTAAATCCAAAGAAAATAATTTTGTTCATGTTTCTACATACAATTTCATTATTTTAAAACATTGAAATAAATTTTTATATTGTCAACAAGGATTTTATTTAGCTGAATGGAATTTAGAACCATGATGAAGATGTAATAAACTATTTTATAATCACATTTTTGTTGTATACATGAAATGGAACATGTAAATTTTACTGAGGAACCTCATAGGGAATGAAAAAGGGTATAGATTATTGTAATATATTGAATTCCATATGAATCTCAATTGTCTACCCTCATATAAGTTGATTTTTATCACAGGTTAAAATAGGTAAGTGAGTGGATTTCAGATTGTAGGAATGATAATTTTAAGCAATGGGTGGCTATGTAATTTTCATTAATTTTAGTGAGAAATAGAATCTATGTTGGATAATATATTTTTTTAGGTTTTTCTGTAAAAAATAAAAAAAATATGAATTACCCATGAGTAAAATTTATTATGTTTGAGAGCGAATTTCATGTGGAATTATTTTAGTACATCTTATAAAATATCTATTTGTGAATTCAATGCGTTTTGGAAATGAAAAATGTGTTTAATGAATAATTATTGAGTAATATATTAATTTTGTTATTTTTCCCATGCAAATTTTAATAAAATGAATGTTTTAGTGCCTTAATGTTCAAAAATATTTCATATAAATTTCATTATATTTATGAATAATTATATTCAATAATTTTTATGAATTCTTCTTAAATTAATATTATAAAAATTATTTTTGATCAATTTTCATTTTAGAAATTACATATTAACATTCCATATGGTTTTTACATATATTTTGAACACATTTAAATTCTTGGGAATTCAATTTTTAATTATAGAAATAAAATGAATAATTTTGATCTGAGGTGGGATTGTGCCAGTTTGAGACCGTGAATCAAGTTTCCATAAAAATTGGATTTTGAAAAATATTAATTTTCGGAGTTATAGTGAATGCTGCTATCATAAGGTATTATTACTAGTCTGCTACTTTGAAGAAAAAAATGATGCTACTGTGAGTGCTACCGTGGAGACATTTTATTACTACCATGAAATAAAAATTGTGCTTAAATTTTTGTTTCTCTTCTAACAATTCATTTTTGGCTAACTTTCCCTTTATTTTCAAACTAGAATAAATGCACCCACTACTACAATGAAAATTAAAACATTTTATACCGTGAAAACATTCAACCCTAGAGTGTACATTGTACCACCACTCCTTTAAATGTGCCTTCCCATTCCTACTTCCATTCTACTACCTCATCATCCATATGTGTAATTTTCCACTAACTGGTAGATATCAGGATATTGAATATGGAGACACAAATAGTTGATAAAATAAAGGACATTAGATTTCATTTTGGAGTCCTAGATTGATGATATTATTCATATTTTTTAAAATCAAGTAGATTTTTTGATACCACTATGATGATGATGAGTGTCAGTCATGACCCATGTAAGAAGAATGGAACCAACTAAGATATTCAAATGAAAGAATATAATTAGCCCATTTTTTAAGATGGTGACCAAGGATTAATTGATCTCACCAAATAAGTAAATATATGCTATTTTAGAGAGAATGATAGTAGTTGAGAAGGATATTATTGATCGAAACATATCAATGGAAACTAAAAAATCAATCCGTTTTTGTGGATCAAGGACATGTCCTAACAACACATGATTGAAACTAAGAGAATAATATGATTCAAACCATATTCGGTTCAGATATGTTTTTCTTTTGAAGTCAAAATGTTGTATAAATTTTTATATTTATAGATGATAAAAGAAGATAGCATGCCAATAAAGACCTACCAATTTAGTTTCATGATCTGGAATTGATGCACAATGTTTCCCAAACTATTTCCTCAATGAAAATCAAAACAATGGGACTGGATGAGTGGAATATGAGTGTTAACTCGTGTCAATTTTAGTGCACTGGGGTTGTGAAGTCATTATGATTTCATACCTTAGATGTTCAATAATATGTATATAAGGAGGGGCTCATGCCAAACTGGAATAAAAAACAACTTTTATATGCCAAATTTCTAAATCCCAGAAAATAAATTTATGGGCAGTGAACCAAAGTAAGAATCCCCACCACACCCACCTTATGAAGCCTTAACCATGGTATATTTCAAATACTAAAATGATAATCAGAATTAAATCATGTTGAAGATAAGTTTCAATAAAAATTTGAGAATTAAAAACTATGTTGGAGTTGTATTAACCAAAATTGAGGAATTAATTACCAATAACATGAATAGTGGATCTTTCATTGAACGAGTGGCATTGAATAATTTTATTAAATATGATTATATGTAGTAGAGGAATGTCAGAAGAAATTAATTTAATTACGTGCACACATATTTTAGGGTGCAGTTAAATTGTTATAAATTCAATGGTGGAAAAACAATATACAAGTGAATAAAATTAATTATTCATAAAATCCAGAATAAAATTACTGAGTTTATTTTTGGAATTTGGATTTTAGTGGGATTTTTATCTGAGTCTCAAATGATCACATGAGGGTGTTGAATTTTGTTATAAGAAAATTGATTCAGACCATATGGATTCACTGGGATATGATAATAAGAACCTCATGGAATTGTTCATGGATATTTTCGTCCTATTTCTTTATATTGTAACCATTTATCTATTAACATTATCAAATAATAGGATCAATCCTCAAATTGTGATTACTTCCCTATACATAATAATGAAATTATTTCATGGTGATGGGAAACACCATCCTTATTCTAATTAACCACTTTCTCAATTTTTTATTCTGTTTATTGACTATAAATCCTTTTTTATAATTTTTTCTTCTCTATCTGTGTGATATGATATTGATCCTTCAGAGATGAATGGATGACCCATTAGTCCAAATCTAGTGAGTGAAGTTATAAATTGGATTTTTATCTAAAATTCATGTTGATCATCATCTTATTTCTCGATCTTGGTAGAAAATGAATGTGTAAATGATTATGGAATATTAATAACACCCAAGGGAAGATTACATTACAATTATCCCCTTTATAAATATGATTTTTCATTTATTGCATACTCAACTAACTATCTTGGAGTGTATGTGTTGGTGATGATCTCATTAGGATAACTTCTTCCATGAAGATATACATGCATGAGTTTGTTTGGTTGAGTGATTCATTCACTTTAATAAGATATCTCATCCACTGAAATATGTTATGTGTTTAACTGTTTATCATATTGGTTCATAGATTTGCATGACATGTGATATTGGGAATGTACTAATTGAGGTTTTGAAAAAATTAAATCCATTTGGAGATCTACAATAGGTAGATCATGAGTGTATAGACATAGATCTGGGCCAAATTTTGTTTTACTTACTTTTTCATTAATTTTTTCCCTTCCTCTATTTTCATTATTCTTCATTTTCAAAATCCACCCATTATTACCTATATTTTCGTCCTTCTAATTTTATGTTTCTGGGTTTTCCATTCAAAAATTATAACAAACAAAAAAAATTATTGTGAATCACTTGGAAATATGACACTCCTTCATTGAGATCAACCCTTATTTATCCACTGTTATATATCTTGATTTTAATAAATGTATCTTTGACCATTTTAGTGATAATAAAACCTTTACCAAATTACTATCTTCTTAATAAAAAATCATTAATGTTGATAAAAAATATATAGTATTACAATTATGATAAAATAAAATACATTAGACTATAAATCGAAAATGAACCAAATTAAATTGTTAACTTGGTATATCATTGGTTATCTCACAAAAAATCATGGAATATATTAAACCATATTCATTAAATAATCTGAAATGGATTAATAATTCCCTAAAGAATTAATCGTACTATATCCTCAATTTGACAAGTAAAAAAATACATGGTAAAAACAAGAAATATACTTCTTTATTCATTCCTATAAAAAATATTCCATAAGATATCTATATATCATAGTTCTACAATGATTATTTTAAAATAGAGACCAATTAGCTTCACACAACAATTCATTCTTCACCATGGTAATATATGTGATAAACAACCTCTTTTCAAATCTTATTATACTTTATCTATTAATGATGAAATTTACAAAAAAAAATTATTAACAAAATATACTCTTTATAGAAAATCACAATCTTCTTTATGAGAGTGATTAATTATATCTATCAATGATGACTAAAAAAACACCCAAACCAAAAGAGGGGGATTTCCTATATGTCATATTTTTAGTCTATAATTCATTAAATCATTAATCGAAGGAAACGTTTCCAATCATTAACTAGGTAATGATGCATTAACTTTATGGCCCAAGTTATTGTCTAATTTTTTCTCTCAATTTAATGATAAAGTTTTTTTTAATTGTAACAATTCAGGTATTTATAGAATATTTTTATTATTATTATTCTTTATTTAAATATTAATTTTTAAAATAAAAAATCTGTTATATGGTTATTTATTTTAAATAATTTATTTGACGCCATGACGATATAACTGTAATTTAAAATTTATTAAATTTGTTGAAAAATTTAATAATGATATTATAAAATAATATTTAACATAAGTAAATTAAACCTGAAAATTATATTTTATTCATGATAAGTATAAAAATTATTTTTACTACTGATGCACTTCATGTACTACATTGGAAATGTCAAATTAGGTACTTTATAAATAAAAATTTATTGGTAAATTTTTTTCCAAGAGTAATTTATTAATTTTTTTGTATTATTTCTGTTTGGGGTGTTAATTTATAATTTTTTTTGTTATATAACAATAATCTTTTCCAAATGCTCGTGAAACGCGTATGTATGGAATGAAAAGACAAAATAACAAATTTAAGATGTTATCTTGACATGTGTATGAGTGAATATAAATATTGAATGAATATAGAGTTTATTTTAAACATAATTAAATTTTTATGATATCAATTTATTTTTAATTTTTTATATATGAAATAATTAACAATAATTCATATGGAACACTAAAGTAGTGATTTATCAAGCATAATAAAAATAAATAAAATGATTTTATAGAAATTATAAGAATTATTAAATGACCTAAATTGTTGATAAAACATTTTATATAAGAAATTTTCGACCAATATAATGTTTATATTCATGTTTGGGACATTTTTGACCGACATGAATCACACTATTCCCTTTATATAATTTCATCAAATAAAAAAACAACTTGTTCACATTATAGTGTTCAATGAGTATAATGTATTAAGATATGTTTTTGTAGAAGTATATTTTAAAAAATATATTGTTTATACATCAAGTAAAATTATATTTTTCATATAATTTTATTTTAATTTTAGGTTATAAATAATTCCTTTAATGGCATGAAAAATTATGATGTAGTAAATATTTAATTAAAGAATAAATTAGATTAATGATCTTATTTTTTTTTTTAAAATAAATAATATAATATATTTTAATTCATTTTAAGATTTATATAGCTAATAATAATATTTTAATACATAATATAAAATTTATTACATTTTGGAAATATTTTTCTATGTGTTGAAAGTCGTGATTTTGAATAGTTTTTAATTTGGAAAAAAATTTCTTTCCATGAATAAAATATTTTTTCAAATTAGTTAAAAATAAAAAAAAATCAAAAAAAGTAAAAAAATGATAATATTAATTATAAAAATGGATATCCTATAATTTTAAGGCCATTTGAAAGTCTTAACCTGCAATAATTAATTTATTATGTTTTAATAATTTGTGTAATTACAAAGTTACCCCTCACCTCAATAATAAAAAGGGAAACCATCCTTTAAAAATTTCATATAATTTAGCCTTATTGTTTGAAAAAATTCTAAAAAATTTACTCCTCTTCATCCCTTACCACATTTAGGAGATTTTGGTATCATAAAAAGACCACTTCCATTACACTTAAATAGGTTCTTAAGGAGAACTATTCAAGAGGTAAATTCATTTTTATCTCTTTTAAATTCATTCCCACTTATACCTTATCCACACCTCTTATCCAATGTTTTTTTCTACTTGAGTATCACATATAAACTGGATTGTTTTTGTGTATATTGTATATATATAACAAAATCTCTTATATTCTCTATTTATTCTTTAATAATGAAATCCTTTTATATTGTGTGTCAATTCACCACCTTCGCGGATGGTGATTTTTTGCTTCACTTTTACAGAAATCAAGGAATGATTAAATTCACATGTAATTGTAAAAAATGACACACACAACCACAAATATATATATATATATTATCACATTTGGATTATTATTTCATTTTTTCCATGAAGATTATAAATAAATCGACCTTGGATACCACGAAAAGAACACACCAAAAATAGTAAAACTAACAAAATAATATTAATAAATTGGTGGAAAAGGATATAATAAGATATTATAAGGAATTATAAACATGAGTTTAGTTATTTTATATATTAATAAAATTATTCAAAAAATTATATAGTATGTTTTAACACCATTGAAAGAAGTCCAACCTGAGGTAAGGGACTTTCCTTTCCAAATACTTTTAAATGTCTCTTTTACAAAATTAAAAAAAATGTTTTTTTATATGCTATGAGCGGTTTATCCCATTTTCATGGTTATTTATTACTTTAATTATTAATTTATAATTTTTCATAGTTATTTTTTATGTATATGATATCATTATTATGCGTGAAACTTTTATAATATTTTTAAAAGTGATTTTGTATAGAAAATGATATTTTAATATGTGAATGTGCTTTTCTATTGTGTTTAAATGAGTTATCAAGAGTTATATTCCAGATATATTCATTTTACATTGTTTATGTTGTGTTTATTCCATTATATCTCAATATATTATGGGTTGATTCGGATTATAGCTCAATATATGTTGGGTTGGTCACATTATAGTTGAAGATATAAGAATGAGACCCATTATAGCTCTGCAATGCATTGAGTAATGACAAGATTGAGGTTGACCAAATGGTTATTCCAAGTGTAATGGTTAATTTAAGAGTGATTTGGTAAATATTCCCCAAGGAAACTATATAATGTTTCTATGAATGCTAACTAGTTTTTTAAAATTAATTTTATTTGTATTTATGTTATCACATTACTAACAATTTTTTATTTATATCCATTACTGAACTTTTTATGCTCACCCCATGATTTTAAAATATTTTCATGGATTATAAGGATTCATAAGAAAAATTAGGAAGTCAAGATGTATGTTATGATGATTTTTTAACTAAATCGTATATTAATTTTAATGTTTTATAATTTAGAATAAATAGAAATAGTTTAGTAATATCAAATTTACATGAATGTGGAATGTTATGTGTGTATTATTTCCTAATTATCTAAAACTATAATCCTAAAATGATACTCAATGTGAATGAAAGCATTTTCTTGACTAAAATTAATGATTATATAATGTTTTAATGTTGGTTCCTTATATTTGATTTTAGTGAATGGTTTAGATGACATTAAAGATTAAGATGATGTTAATAGAATACAAAAAATTAATTTAACTTTATTATAAATTAATTTTTTTTTCATTTTATGATTACCATGTCTTGTTTTTTAATATATGTCTATTCAGAATGGTTTTCCATATAAGAACACATAATCTAATGTATTAAGGCACTATGAGGTTGATATCTATCCAAATCCACAGCCCAGAATAGTGTGAATTCGAACAAAGAAATTTGTGATTGTAATGGCATGGTTAACTTATGGGAAAAATGGTGATGGAATCCATTTCAAATAGAAAATATATCTACCACAAAAATGGCTTTTTTTATCATTTTAGAAAGCCACATTCTCCAGTATTCAGTGGAACAATAAATCCATTTATAACCGAAGGATGGATCAATGATCTAGAAAATAAATTTGATGTCATTGGATGTTTGGAACAAAAAAATTTAATACTAGATATTGATCATTTTGAATGTGAATCTAATCAATGGTGGTCTATTTTTAAGAATACAAGGGAAAAATGATCTTGGCTGTCAGGATTGGGATTATTTCAGCAGCCTTTTTCTTGAAAAATATGTTCCTAAAATATTTTGGCTCAAAATATAGAAACAATTCTTAGAACTAAAGCACAAAGATGATAATTGTGTGGCTATGTATGATTCCATATTTACGAGACTAGAAAGGGGTGTATCAAATATTACTTGGGACATTGATAATAAAAATAATATATTTTATTCTTCATTAAAACCATTTTTATGAAGATATTTAGCTTCAAAAAAGTTTAAAAGATTTGCAAAAGTTTTTTATTGTGATAAAAAAGATAATATAAAATTTCATAACATATATGTGAATTATTATTATAAGATTAAGAGGTTGCATGATTTGCAGGAATTTGGGAAGAATTCATCAAAGAAATATCGAGGTAAGAAAATCTAATTTTCTTATTGTGAAATGTATGGTAAAATTCCACTGTGATAATGTCTTCTATACTCTATGAAATGATACCAATGTGAAATTTTTGGACGCATGTCTCATGATTACACAAAAAATTATCAGAAAAAAATAGAAGTCGATCATAAGATGCATTAACTCTAAGAAGTTGGGTCACTTGCTAATGTGTGTCCAAAGTTAGTCAATGAGGAAGAAAAACAGCCTGATTGGAAATATAAGGATGTGGAAAAACCCATTTCAAGTACTTCAAAAGTTGTTAAACCCTAAAATGAGGTGTTATCCGGTAAATTTATTGTTTTTACATATTTTTCCAATGTTTTTTCTGATTTTGGTTTTACACATTCATTCATTTCAGATTTTTTTTACAAAATTTGAAATTCCACCATAGAAAATGAATCCATAACTAATGGTAAAAACAATTGAAGTAAATTATGAAGAAAAAAAAGAAATTATAATAATATACCTACATTTATCTAGGAAATTAATTTACTTGAAAACATTATGTATTAAATCTATGAGAGTTTAATTTTATTCTAGGTTTGGATTGGATTTCTGTTTAGCATTCTTTGGTAGATTGTAAAGAAAAATATGTTTTTTCAAAAAGAGTTTCAATTTATGATTTTGAATGAAACCATATCATTGATAACATTTCAGGAAACTAAAAAAATATTAAAATATGTAAATGAATTATTTCTTACACACATTGTTGAAAATAAGGAAACCAATTAGATTAATAACTTTCCAGTGGTAAATGAGTATGTTGATGTATTAACTGGTGATTTTCCTAGTGTTATTCCCATTAGAGAGTTTATGTTTATTGTTGAAATATTTATTGATTCTATGATAATTTCTATACCCCCTAATATAATGGTTAATGTAACTTTTAGAGTTAAAAAATCATTTTCAGGTTTTCTTAGAAAATAGATTAATATTATCTAGCACTTCACTATGGGTTTCTCTTGTCTTGTTTGTTTAATAGAAAGATGGTTCAATGATATTTATCATTGATTATTGAGCCTTGAAATGACATAAACATTATGAAAAAGTATCATTTTCCTATTATCTATGATTTTTTTCATTAGTTCCTGGGAGAATAGTATTTTTAAAAGGTTGAGTGGAGGTCAAGGTACCATCAATTGAAAGTAAAATAAGCACACATCTTGAATACCGTGTTTCGTACTAGATATGGTATTTATAAATTTTTATTTATTCTATTTGGATTAACTTATAAAATTTTTTATTTAGGGTTCTTATTAATATAATAGAATATGGTGATTGATTTTAAGAATTGGATTAAGGATTGGTGAATTCTCTGGTTCTGACCCTTCCATCTAGAAGTGGTGAATTTTTCATCTATAATGATATTTCATTGCATGGACTTGGTAGTGTTTTGAAGAATAATTATCTGGTAATTTCATATGGTTCATGTCAGTTGAAACCTAATGATTTAAATTACCCTACACATGATTTTGAAATATATGTTGTATCATTTTTATAAAAAATTTGAAGGAATCATTTTTATGGAGTAAAATGTGAACTATATAATGGATGCAAAATTTTATGTATATATTGACTCAGAAGGAATTGAACATGGGACCTAGATGATGGTTGGAACTAATCAAGGATTATGATTGCATGATTCATTAACATCATGGAAAATAAAATAGATTTTCTAATGCATTGAGTCAGAAAATTAATTCTATGTTAACCATCATATTTTAAGAACATGACCCTTTAGGGAACAATTTGATGAATTTTGGATTGGATGTTGGTTCTTGAAATTTCTATGTTATGTTTATTGTGTTAGTGCAATCATCCCTGATGGATAGAACATAAAATTTTTATAAATAAGACTATGAGTTTCTAAAAAAGATTAATTTTATTCAAAAGTGTATGTTACCTAAGTTTAGAAATATTTTTATTTTTAGTTTTTGGAAGATATTGTGTGTTCAATGTGA
Source organism: Viscum album (assembly GCA_963277665.1). NCBI lineage: Eukaryota > Viridiplantae > Streptophyta > Magnoliopsida > Santalales > Viscaceae > Viscum > Viscum album. The sequence continues at coordinate 1,723,374,680 of OY728119.1, read as the reverse complement.
TTCTCCAAAAAAGAAATAATTATTATGCGAAGCTCACAGTTCTCCATTTTCAGTTTATCATGGTTGCACAAAGATGTACATTGAACTTCAATAGTATTACTAGTGGGTTGGAAAGAAAATAGATATTGCTGATTTGACCATAAAATGTTTGAAATGTCTATAGGTTAAATCAGAGCAGAAGTTACTGAAGGGGATACTTCATCATTTTTCAGTTCCATAGTGGAAATTGGAAAATATATCCAAGGATTTCATAGAGGGAATACCAATACCTTCAGGAGGTAACAATGAAAACTGGGTTATTCTTGAACGTTTAACTAAATCCTTCCATTTTCATTCTATCTGAGACACACTTTATCTAGATCAGGTTTCTTCAATATACCTTTGTGGAATTTTCTAGTTGTATGGAGTTTCACTCTATGTAGTATCATATCATGATCCAAGGTTTACTTATAACTATTGGAAAAGGCCTTTAGAAGTTATTACGAACATAAATAAATTTCAGAAAAATTTCTCATAATCAATCAAATGGGAAGTCATAATGAACAATTCAGACATTGGAAGACATGCTATTACCCTATTCAATAAATTATCTAGGATGTTGGGATCATTATATTTAATTAGTTTAGTTTTCTTATAATAATTGTTTTTATTCTAGTATATAGATGGATAATACTGAATAATTATATGGAAAGAGGTGTCAAACTTCAGCATTTTGGGGTGATTATGGGGAAAGGAAGTTTATGGGATGATAATTAGTTGAGGAAATGGGGGAAAAAGATTAGTTGATTCAGTGAAACACGAGGACAACTCCGAGAAGTAAGAAATGTTGTCAATATAAAAGTAGGAAATACCTTTAATTCGAGGTAGGTAATAATTTTATCCCTAAAATATCTCCTTGTAAAATTTTTATGTTCTTTGGTAAAAATAGAATGTTAATTCCATTGTTCATTGGACTTTTTAAAATCCGGGATAAAGTTGCACAAGATGTCTATTGAGAAGCTTTTCCTTCGATTTTATCTCAGGTTCACAATGTATTTCATGATTCAATGTTAAAAAATAATGTGATAGATCTATCTCATGTTTTTATCCAAGAAGTAGTTTAACAGGAAGGGAACTTTTCTAATGAAGTGAAATTGTTTTAGATTCTTTATTGTAGAGAGCATGTTTTTCAGAAAAAGGCATTTCACCAAATTAAGGTTTTGTGGAGAAACCACGTGGTAGAAGAAGAAAAATGAGAATAATTAACAACTCATGAGGGGGGGGGGATAAATTAACAACTCATGTATTTATAGAATAATTAGATTATTATTATTCAATATTTTAATATTAATTCTTAAAATAAATATTTTATTAAATGGATATTTATTTTCAAGCATTAATATTTCAATTATATAATTTTATTTTAAAAAAATTATTTCATTTTTGAATAAATATTGTTTAAATTATATTTCTCTGAATCTTTTATAATTTTTAAAAAATGATTAATATTTAGTGAATAGTAAAAAATACAGTTTTTTTAAAAATTCAGTTATTTTATGTGACTGTAGGAAGACAAAATGAGGATTTAAAATTTATTAAATTTATTGAAAAAATAAATAATGATATTATAAGAGGAATATTGTATAGAAATAACTTAGAACATGAATATTATATATTATTCAGGATTAGAATAAAAATTATTGTCAGTGTCGACGCAGTGCATGCACAACATTGGCTATGTCAAATTTTGTTCTTTATAAATAATTATTAAGTGATAATTATTATTTGAAAGTCTAATTTATTAATTATTATGTATTATTTATTTTCTTGGTTTCTAATATCTAGTTTTTGAATTATATAACATTATTCTTATCCATATTTTTATGTGATGCTTGCGTAGGAAAAGAAAAGACAAAATAAAAAATGGAGGATATTATCATGACATGTATATGAGTGAATATAAATAAATAATGAATCTATAATTTTAATTAAGAAAATAGTTAAAAATTTTATGATATTAATTTATTTATAATTTTTAAATATGAAATAATTAAAATTAATTATTGTGTAATGCTGATGCAGCGCTTGTGCGAGCATAAGAAAAATAAATTATTTTTTATTAAAATTATAGGAATTATAAATGAACTAAACCATAGATAAAACATTTTATATAATCAAGTGTCAACCAATATAATGTTTAGATTCAAATTTAGGATATTATGGGCCCATATGAATCACATTAGTCCCTTTGTATTATTTTATTAAAATGATAGATAACTTGATCATACTATAATGTTTAATATGTATAGTATTTTAATTTTAGGCTTTCTAGAAGTATTTTTAGAAAATTAATAGTTGTTAGAATTATTATAAAATTACATTTTTCATATAATTTTATATTTAATTTTTATGTAATAAATTTTTACCATAATGGCTTGAATAATTATGATGAAGTAAATACTTAATTAATGAATAAATAAAATAAAAGATTTTCATAAAATAAAAGTAATATAATTGGATATTTCTAAGTAAATTCATGATTTATATAGATAATTATAACATCTATATGATATAATAAAAAAATTATTTAAAATTTTAATCTTTTTTTATGTGTTTAAAGTCATGATTGTGAATAGTTTTTAATTTAAAAAAAAATATTTTTTCCAGGAATAAAATATTTTATTAAATTATTTAAAAATAATAAAAATCCCAAAAAATGAAAAAAATGATAATATTAATTCTAAAAATGGAAATAATACGATTTTTAGTCCTTTTTTTAATTCTTAAACCATATATTATATTTATTATGTTTTATCAACTTCAGTAATTCCTAAGTTACCCCTCACCTCAATTATAAAAATAGGACCCTTCCTTCACAATTTTCAGAACCATAAGCCTTATTGTTCAGAAAAGTACTTCCAAATTTGATTCTAATCATCATTGCTACATTATTTAGCTTCTAGTCTCACAAAAATACAACATAAATAATCTTTAAAGAGGGTCTTAGTGAGAAATTTTTAAGATTGAAATTATTTTTTATCTTTTAAATTATATCTCACTTATACAATATCCCCACCTCTTATCTAATTTTTCATTAGTACTAAAATATCACATATATAATATGATTTTGTTTTGTTAATGTAATTTCTATAATGAAATATATTATCTTCTTCTTTTATTATTAAATAACGAAATCATCATCTATGGTGTATCAACTCACTACCTTCGTGGATGATGATTTTTCATTTATCTTTTTTTTGAAATCATGACAAGATTAAATTCACATTTTTGGGTTTAAAATGTCCTAAATATATACATGCCATCCCTTCTAGATTATTATTTCCTTTTTAAAATGATTACCATAAATAAAATGTGTTTGGAAACCATGAAAATAATGCTCTCGAAACAAAAAAAAAACAAATATTAATAATAAATGGGATGAAAATGTTATTATAAGATAATATAAGGAATTATAAACACAATTTTAGTACTGTAATGTATAAATTAAACTATTAAAACCATTATATAAAAGTTTTAACACATTTTATGGATGTTAAACCTGTTGTAAGGGGATATCTTTTCAAAATCCTTTTAAATGTCTCTTATACAAAATTTAAATTTTTTTTATACGATTGGAATAGTTTCTACCAATTTTAGGATTCTTTATTCCTGTAATGATTAATATATTATTTTTCATAGTTATTTTTTATTTATATGATTACATTATTATATTTGTGGTTTTTATATTAATTTTAAAATGTGTTTTTTATGAAAAAATGGTATTTTTATATGTGAATGTGTTTTGATCAGGGGATTAAATGAGTTATCAAGAGTTTTATTCCAGATATGTTCCTTTGATATTTTTTGTGTTGGGTTAATACCATTATAGATAAATATGTGATGGTTTGAGCCCTGTTATACTCAAGATATGTTGGGTTGAGCCCATTATAGCTCAAGATATAACAGATGATCCCTATTATAGCTCTCCAATGCATTGGGTACTCCGATGACGGAATTTGACCGAATGGTTATTTCATCTGTAATGGTAAATGTAATAGTGATATGATAAATATGTCCCAAGAAAACTACATGATGTTTCTATGAAAACTAATGAGTTTTTATGAAATGGGTTATATAAGTTTTTATGTTACCACACGACTAACAATTTCTTTGGTTTCATCCCTTACATAGGTTTGTATACTCATCCCAAGATTTAAAAATATTTTTCATTGGTTATTAGGACAGGTATGATAAATAAGGATGTCATGATGAAAGTAAAGAATATTTTTCAAAGATATCATGTTGAATTATTAATGTTTTAAATTTTGAATAAATGGATAAGGTTTAGTAGTATCCACTTTTAATGAGTGCGGAGTGTTATGTGTGTGTTATGTCGCAATTCACTAAAAATCTAATCCATAAATGATCCTCAATGTGATAGAATGTATGTACTTGAATAAAAATGATTATTATGTAATTATTTAAGGCCGGTTCCTTATAAAAATCATATTCATTTATCAGGTATAAAAAAACATTACTTGGACACGTTGAACTATTTTTGACGGAATGTATACTATACAATTTTTTAGGTAGTATATATTTAAAAATTTAGCTCATATAAAAGCCTCCTCAAAAATTTTAAATAAAAAACCACTACATTAAGATCAATATCATTAATATGTTAATTATTCTCATATAATTTTAATTAACATCAAACATATGGAATTACCTAATCATCATGCATCAAGATACAACTATGTCTATTCATAGAGACATCACTATTAATGAAAAATCCATAATTTATTAGAAGAAAACCATACCCTTGCGAATATGACAATATTCATTTTTATATCTAGATGAAATAATTTTGATCAATTTTTAGGATAAATTTAAATATATTTTGAGTTAAAATATATAGTAGGATAGAAAAATAACAATTTTTTTAACAAAAAACTAGGTGTGACAAAATAATTAAAACAAAATTTCAATCTTAGTGACATTTATATGTCTGGTACATTATTCCACCACATTAGTTTTAGTAGGTTCAATAGTAATTACATATTTACAAATAACATTCATAAAGAATTAAATATACTATAACCAAAAACTCAAATTTACATAATATTCCAAAAAATTTATCTTCTTCTAAAATTTTTAGAAAAATCCTTAGATATTTCTCATGTTCCTCATAAGTTTCAAAATAGAGTAGAGAATAATAACTTAATAAATAAAACATTTATCCAAATACTCCTTGAAAAATCTATTCTTATTATCTATAAATATAGTGGATGCTTTCATTAACCCATAATGTATAACCATAAACTCATAATAATCATACTAATTATGAAATTATATTATATAAATTTATTCTAAATTTACGTTCTACTGATGATATTCGAACATGATATCAATAATTGAAAAATACTATACTTTATATTGATGTTCAAATGAGTATTCAATATGAGGTACCATATATATTCTCTTAATAGTGATATTGTTGACTACACTATGGTTAATAAATATAATATTATAATCATCCTATAGTTAAAAAACAAAATAAGACCACCATAAGGTAAAGTGATAGGGAAAATGAAATCCGTAACTATCAACTATTTTTAACTACTTTTAAAATTCTTATAACTCCAATAGAGCCATTAAATAAAGTGGTTTTAAAAGTTGATCATATTATGGAACTGTGATGTTAGTTAATCCTGCTTCCCGATCATGAAAAATGGTATGAAAATCATTTGAAATAAATCTATATAAAAATTTACTACTAGAACATCACAAATATATATAATATTATTTCCATAAACATTGTGATATTTATAAAAATCAGTTACATAATTAATAAATTTTCTAGATTCTTAATATATGATAAAATGTCCGAATTCATTCTAATATAGAAATTCAAATTCAATTTAAAAAAAGAATATTACATATTTACCCGGAATATAAATCATATAATAATAAACTGATATCCAATCCATAACCTGGATAATATCAAACAAAAATATTGAAAATATAATAATATTTTTATGAAAATCCATTGAATAGATAATAATAGGAATATTTCTATAAATCCATATATATTGAATTTATTCTTAAGGTGTTTTTATCACAATATATATATCTCTATTTCATAAAAATATATTTATATTTAACCATAAAATTTCCCAGAAATTAAAGAATGTGTAGACCCAAAATAAAATGTGACATTATAATAATCAAATCAAACAATTCATCTACATTTCACCACACCATTAATTGGTAGAGTATTTATGAAGGAACTCAAAAACTACTTTTTTAAGCTTATTTTTTTGTTCATTATGATTTCTATCAAAAATTTTTATCATCATACATGGAATTTTTATAATGACCTATATTGTAACAATTAATACACCTTTCCTTTTTGTTAGAATTATTTGTATGAGCATTACCGTTAGTTTTTATCTTGTAATAATATAAAAAATAATCCATCATATAATGCAGGAAACACTTCCCAATTCAATAAGAAACTCACAAGAATGATTTTACCACATAATTCATATAAATTAAATTTAGTTCTCTATCATTCATATTTATTAAATGGGTTCTTCCCCCTCTATTTCCACATGAAATAATTTTTTTTCCTTTTTATTGTAAAATTAAATAGAATCTTTCTTAATAATATAATAACTCTACAAGTAGTTCTAGTATATTTCAAATTCATAGGATCCCAAAAAATATCATAAGAACTGTTTCAATATTGAGTAGAAATATTCAACCTTGATAACATGGTCTATAATGAAATTTAGAACATACATGAAATTATAGTAAAACTGGATTCATAGGTGGAAACAGATTCTTCTTTTTGCTTATTTAGTTCCAAATTATTCTTTTCTATATTAAGTTTAATATCCTTACTAAAATACTTCTTGAGAAAACATCATAATAAATTTAACACTGAATGGAATCAACCCCATCCTATTCTATGTCATTTTTTATAAATAACCACCGTTGAACCGATTACCTTTGAAAATGAAAAATGTAATGAATTCCATTTTTAGGATCCAAACAACAAAAAACGTTGAATATCATTTCCAAAACATTGACCCATTCTTTAGGAATAAAGGGTCAATGATTCCACAAAATTCTATAAGGTATTGTTTTATAAAATGCTACATTATATAAATATTCCTCCATGTAAAGTTCATTTTTATCTTGCATGGTTACCACCATTAAAAACTTTTTCCAAATTGTGTGACACAAATATAAAAAACCCTTTACAATTTTATTCATTCCAGGTTACTAATATAGAAGGACATTATCTTATTGATTCCTTTTTACTTCATTAATCTTGTTTAATCTATGAAAACCCATATTAAAATGGGTATGATTAGGCAAAGAAAGATCAAAATTAAAAATTATTTCTAATTAATATATCATATATTTGTTAATATAAATTAAATTTACTTTCAAAATAATATCCTAACAAATATTAATATATAATCCTTTCTAGAATACAAAATACAAAAAAACTTCCATTAATATTCCATAATAATGAATTTAATATAAAGGATTTAATTTCCTAAAACACTTTTGATCGTATATGTTTATAGTTTAAAAACTATAAAAAACTCTTACATTTCAATACCTTATAATAGAGAGGGTATTTACCCTAAATAATACTTATTTAAAAAAATTGAATCCTTAAATTTAAAATACTATTTTGTTGAAAACATGTTCTCATTATTTAAGAAGAATCCACCTTATGAAAATATTGACCCTTATAAATTCATAAGATTGGGAAACAAGATATTGTTTGAAAACCAATAGAAAATTATCAAAGAATCTATATAAATAATAATTGATATGATATATGTAAACATTGTTCATACTATAAGGGTCAAAAAACATTCATTTCCACTTTGGTAGAAAGATTCAATAGTGACCTTTATTGAAGATGATTAAAAGATTCCTTTTACATCATTTGTAAAAGGTGAAGATTAGTGAAAAATGACTTCAAAAAAATAAATAATTTATATATAAAATAATTGGGTAATTTTTTTTTGAAGATGAACACAAATAAAATTGTTTTTAAAACATTTAGATTAACTTTTCAAGGAAAACCCATTACCTCCAATCCGAATCCCCACATATATTATCTAACACCTATATAATAAACATATATTGTTTAATTTTATTCTTAAAAAACTTTTCATGTTTATTCCCTTTTCATAACTACTTTTATTTAATTTATTACAATGTCTTATATACTTACTAAATCAATTATGTTCATGTTGATCATTTCATGGATGTTCTGTTCATAATCCCATAACTGATTTTGTAGGTAAACCATGGTAAATGGTGTCATTATTAAAATAATTCAATAATTTTAATAATTAAATAATTCTTATTTTTTATATTAATTATAATTTTAAAACCATTCTTGAAAATATTTTAAAAAAAGTGATTCACATTATTTCATAGAGGTAATAGTCTACCGGTATGTATGAGCGGCATTATTATCTTCAAAGGGATAGAAACTTATGAAGGTAAGTAATATATTACCTATCCCAAATCATAATTAAGTCACAAATATAAAATATAAAAAGATCTAAATCCATATATGTTTCTATCCCTATGAGGTGGTGAGGTAAAATAAAACACACCACTTTGTGGATGTGGTAGTCAAAAAATACGAGCGAGTAATGTTATCATTTCCCATAGGAAGTAATAGAAGACGAAAAGGGATTTTTTATCTAAACATGATAACATTAAATTATATTTAATATTATTATGATATCATTTAGTTATATTAATATATGAATTTTCATTTTTTTGAGAATAAATAAACATAAAAACACTTGGTCAAAAGTAATTTCTCTTAATTTGAAAACCTCAATTTTATTACACATTAAGGCATCCAAGATGGGATTATAATGAATCAAATAAATTTGAGACCTATTGAGGGATTATTTTAAGGTATTATTATAAGGTATAGTGAAGATAAATAGATTAATATATGTGAAGAAGAGAGGACTGAGGGTTCCTATTTATATGTGAGATAAGGGGAACTCATGTAATCTTTTTAACGTTTTAAAATAATTTTTTTTCTTTTATTAATGTGGAACTAAAGTTACCTTATTTTTTGATATCAAATGAAAAGGGAGGAAATTATATAATCAAATAACAATTACTATGAGATTTTGTGGCCCTATCTATTATTTATAAACTTAATTCACCCATTTTACCTTTTACTATGGTAATGATTTTTTCCCTTGAGAACTATTAATTATCACAAAAAATAAAATTGAACTCATTTATAAATATTCAACACTTTATTTAATATATGAAATCCATTTTTTAAGACTTATTTTCTATAAGTTATAGAAATTAATTTTAATATACATTCAAAAAATTTAATGAAAAAGTGTTCTTAGAAATTATTCTTTCAATCTTAAAAACTTATTCATTCGAAAATAAATAATAATGTTGATTAATATAGAATTAATTAGATCTATTTCAAAAAAATAAAGACTTTTTTAATTTAAATCTAACCCAAATTATGATTCTACATTATAGATACTTCAAAAGAAATGGCAATTTTTATAAAAAAATGTTATTTTCCATTTATAAAAAAATATTTTCAGCAAAATACCAAAAAGAATAAGAAATATGTATATTTTATAATTTTTTATAAAAAATTACATATAGTTTTTAAAATTTAATTTCTATAATTTATAAATTTAACTTTTAAATAAAACCATTTATTATATTGAAAACACTTTAGTTATAATAAAATAATTTCTTTTCCTTATTTAAAAAATCATATAAAGTTATCATATTGAATATAAATCCATAAAATATAATCGTGAATAATAATAAGAAATGAAATTATTTTATTAATAATATTACATATGTTGTAACAAAATCATTATTTTATAACATATATTCTATGTTAGAGAGAATGAATTGGTGGAGTTGATCCTTGAGTTTAGGGCTATATTTGAAGTTATTATAGTACATATTCTCTTCATACTATGTATGATGTTTTTAAAGTTATCATTTTATATGATTAAAAATTGTATTGGGGTGTATAGTGATAAGATTTTATATTAACATGTCTGGTCAAAACATCAACCTAGTCAATCCCATTAACCATATATATAGAGGTTATTGATTGTTTGTGAAAAAATTTAGAATGATTATATAATATAATAAATCAACCATTTTCGTAAAACCCTTCTTCCGAATATACATAGGTCCATTAAACTTTTCATGATGGAAAAGTGGTTTTCTAAGGGATCTGTGAGAATGATTGATTTTTTTTCATAATTTCTATGCAAAGATCAAGGAAGAAAAAAATATGGTGCTTTGGTTTTATCTCTATTTCATAGTGAATAGAAATAATGCTGAGATAAAATTGATGCAAGAATATTATATCACTGACATGGTAAATAGTTTCTTCATATATCATTCATCCCTACCAATTTACAATCTTTTTATGATAAATCTTATATATCTGTATTCATTGGAAAATATTAATGTCTTCTGGATAGAAAAAAAATTATGATCTGATTCATGGGTACACCTACCTTAATTGTAAGCATGGGGGGAAGATATCATTTCATAATAAATCTCATTTCTAATATTACAACTCCACTGTAGGGAGTGATATAAATGAGAAGTGACTCAAAAACCACACTCATAAATTCTATAGGATTAGTGGAATAACTATTTTTGTGTTACATTCCAGTACATAATTAGTACTCACCACCAAATATGTTCAATAATAACACATCAATTTGACACACCACAGGTTATACAGTAGGAATCACCCCCATGTTATCCCTATATCAATAATTTTATTTTACCACAATCTGATTCATACATAACCATTTTCTCAAGCATTCTCACTCATATACATCATCTTTCAAAGGATCCAACCTCTAGAATATCTTAAGCATACCATTCTAAAGAAACATCAATGTGCTACCCCACATGAGACCCCAAATTCTACATGTGATATCATTGAATGAAGATAGCTATATTTTGAAACCTAGTGAAATGGAAAGGTGGTGATGTCATATATATAGTTAGAGGTCCCATTTGTTGACCTATATTTCCATGGATTAGTATCTATATCAACATTGTAGATACTTTTTATATATGAGGCTGACCATATGAGAAGCTAAATCCTAGTTTAACTCCACTAAGGACTAACTGTGTACCATTTTCCACAAGTGTTCCCCCTATACCATAGAGTATTTAGAACAATAGATGGGTTAGTGTACATATTAATGAGCTGAGAACATATTTATTATAGATATATATGATCTATAATGAAATAAACATAATCATAATCATCAGGAAATATAATTAAAAGGATAATGATGTATGTCAAATATAAATACAACAAATTAGAGTAGTATTACTCATTATATAATAAAATAAAGAGGTATAATTCTATAAAGTCTTACATATGTGAACTAGATATCCAATTAGAAGATTTTATATAGTATGATGAAAAATAAATTTAATAATGAATTATCCATTAAACCATTCTAGAGTCTGTTCTATGTACTATCTCAATGTTTATCCATATAATTAAGTGACCTTTCTATTTGATGTTCCTAGAAAACTAATATTTTATTAGGTATTTGGGAACCTAATCATGAGGTGAGTACATCTAAATAAGATAAACTTAGTGGTTCCCCATAAATCATTTGGAAAAAACATGTTCATGTATAGTGTGACTTACTGATAAGTAAATAGCTGGAAATAGAAAACAAATATCAACACTAAGGTTACTAAATTGGAAGATATATTAAATATATCACCACTAATGTTACTAAATGGAAAAACATGTTTGAAAATTCCTTATGGTCCTATTGTTGATTTTTATGGACGTATCATAAAATAATTACAAGGCATTATAACCTAAGAAATAGAAATTTTTATGTTGTATTTTATTATGCTACAGTAACTTATACATTAGTAGTACATAAAAATTTCTTAATAATATCGTTGGGCATAAAATCTCAATAATATCATTCTATAAGTTATTCAAGAATCTGATAAAAACATACATTAAATATCATAGAGTCCATGTAATGGTATTATATATGTTGGAACAACATACTGGGGAGATAACACACAATGAAGCATCATGTCTTGACTAAATAAATAAAATAAGGCATTAAATACCTACCAACAAATAACTATTAAGAGTGAAAAAAATTTATATTCCATGAAAATATCATAATATTGTACATGAAATCCCATGAAATAATTTCTTATATGTAAAAATCATCCCATTATGTGGATGTAACACACCATGCACAACATTTCCAACATTTAATGGAAATAAAAAATAACATGGAATGTCATCATGTTACCATCTTCATCAAAATCATGTAAGCATTATACCATACGTGTGTATGGATACTACATAACTTCAACCTCATATAAAATCCACATTAGGAACATATAGTATAATTAGATGATAAACCCTCATTGTGAATGACATAATATATGTGGGTATCTCATCCCAATAATGTCCATCGACAACATAAAGGGTATTAATCATAGCTAAATTTAATATTAGTATGAATAGAAACTCATGAAATAGAATACAAATACTTCTGTATAAGGTTTATATATTATTTAAACCATATTTAAATCTACATTGGATAATTATTACTTTCCCGACCTTTAGACATATCCATAACCAAGTCATAGCCTACCCTATTTCTAAAACCTAGTTTGAAAGTTACATATACCCTAGTAACAATTTAACAAGATGTTGGGAATAAGAAATATACAATGTTCTTCACTATATAATGCAAATTTAAATAATTTTCAATTAAATACTACTCATGTATACATAGAGGCCATTTCATTATCTTGGGTCCATTATGTTATCGAATGACTCTGGAAAGCGTACAAAGGGTTTCTGAGTATATGTACTAACAAACAATAACTTATTCAAAATACCATCAATAATTAAGGAATCAAGGAATAAAAATATTATGGTTTATTTCATCCCTAGTCATCTTTAACCAACATTAATGGAATCAAAGGTTTTAAATTTAGTTCAATTTTAGGTCAATCACACACTAGTGGTGAGACTTTATATCATACTTCACATAAAAAAATCATGAACCATCGAGAATGGTTAGAGACCACATTCCTCATTTTAAAAGAACGTTACTCACATAGTGTCATTAGAAAAATTGGATCTTATCAGTGGGAATTAAAAAATCAATCAAAACCCTAACATTGGGCAATATAATTGAAATTCTATGAAATAATAGATTAAACCTAGAATTGATTGAAGATTTGTGAAGGAAAAAACACTAGATACCACCAATATTGATTAAAATAATTTTTATCAAATAATAAATGAGAGAATATATAGATAAGAGAAGAACCATGGAATAATGGGGAAATATAATGATCCCTTTAAAAATAGGGGGAAACCTTAACATAGTTCTTAAATTTAATTTTAAAATAAAAAAATAATAGATAATGAGTATCATGGAATAACCACAATGGTCATGAAAGAACTCCACTACCTAGGTCACCTTTATGGCATGGACCCTTTAGTCATGACATGATACACTAAACTATGAAATAAAATAAAAATACATCATCCCCTACCCGGGTCACATTTTAGTGTTATCCAACAAATCATGTCACAATTATGTCCCATTTTCAAGGGGTTCATACGATATATTTCCATGATTATGGTGAAACACCCCCCAAACACATAAAGAAATTTACACTTTACTTAATATCACCATGGACCAACAGAAACAACTATGGTTTGACTGGATTCCATCTCTATATTGTTTAATAAAAAACTCCCCCAAAATAACATTTCCTAATGTAGTAGTGTGACCATCATTTTGTTATAGAAGTATAAAATTTTGTAAAACCTCATTATGATTAAACCTTAATTTGTTTCAATGTTATGAGAATTTTATCAAATAATATCAACCCAAACATATATTAAACTCTAAAAATAGACCACAGGGTCCAATACCAACAGATTTAATAACAAAAAGACATCCAATACACTTTTCTTTGAAAATTTAAACAAAATTATTACTCAAGAATAAAAAGGATGATAATTGAACCCCCTAGTATCAACTATAACATCAACCCCATCATGCACTAATAAAAATTCAATCTCTACCACTCTTGATGGTCTTGATTATGTGTAACATCACAATCTGGTATACCACAAAACTGGTAGCCAGGCCATTGGGCCACCTAAACTAAAGTGCATCCCCTCAAACTCTATAGGGTTTTTACTAGCAGTGGGGCCTATGGTGTATTCGTGGGAAGACTATTCCCTCAGATATCAATGTCTAACATCATAATTATAATAATAATATAATAAACAGTAGAGGATATGGTAATAATTGAAATAAATATAGAAAAATCTATAATAAAGACAAGAAAAATATAAATATAAATGCATAATATCTGAATTAAGTAAAATGTAAAATGATAATTCCATATAATGATTCAAATAATTTTAATTTTTACCAAATTTTTAAAGCATTACAACATAAAAAAAAGAAAATAAAAACTCAATGAAGACCTTTTAAGGTTCCATTACAAGGGTATCAATGAAAAGGAGAAACTGGAACAACCCTTACATGAGGTTCTAAATAGATGACCCTGGCCAGGGTTCCATTTTAAGGCACTACATTAATTCACATTTAAATCTGTAAACATTTTAAATATTTAATTCAAAACATCAAGTAAGATTGTTTTTAAAAAATCTCTAGGTACTTGAATTTTACAATCAACTCAAAGATAAATAAGAATTATTCAATGAAAATCCTTTTTAAAATATTTCACCCATCTTGAAATTCAGTCAAAATTAGGGATTTTCTAAAAATAAATTTCTTTTTATATAGAGGGAAACCTATGAGTGTCCAAAAATCCTACCTGGTTCATTTCAAATTTAAATTGTAACTACCTTAACATTTAGAACCATTTTAAAATATAACATGTTGTCATATACATATAATGGTCATATCGGATGTCATAACCTAATTTTTTAAGTTCCCATACACTCCATAAGATTAAAATTCACTCTTATTAATTACAATCAATAAACTTATATCATGACATCAATTACATATTTTATACAAAACTATTATGTTATACAATAAGATAACATATAGAAACATGTTATGAACACAAAAAAAACATGGAATATAATGTGTATTCATGCAAATGAATTAGCTAAAAATGTATTAATATAAGCATGTTGATAGAAACAGAAAATCATGGCATCACACTAATGGCACAAAATCAAAACAACAAGCTTCCTAAAATGCAACTACATAGAATACACATGTCTTACATGTTAATCCATATGTGTTTATTATGATTCATGGAATGTTTTTTCCTCCAGTAATAGGCCAAGAAATAAAATAATTCAAATTCCATCAATCAACAATCAACAAAAAGTAAATTATTCACTCTAGGTGAATTCAAATTCAATTGTAATATCAAAAAACATGAACATCAATTCCTTGCCATAGACACTTTTTCATTCCCACATATGTGGGCTCATCAGTCCAAATTATAGTTATTTTTCACTTTCCCTACTATTTGGGGATGGTAAAAAAGAGTCTAGTAATGTTACTTACCATTAAAACTGGTTGCTAGACCGGTCACCACGTAACCTCAAGAGTATCTCCCCAAATTCTAGAGGATCATGTGGTGAGCTGTCTAGCTATCGGTTTTAATGGTAATTAAGGTCGACACATCGCATTATGTTACCTAGAATGTCACTAAAAGTTTTACCACTCATACAATGTTTCTCATGTCCCATAGATAATACTTACATATAAGTTATTTATGAAAAATAATATCGAAAACATTCCCAAGGTATTTAAGACTCCAGAAATACATAGACTAAAACACCCATTACTGATTCCCCAAAATCAAATGTGATTCCACAAAAAAAAACAGTTTAATCTTTATGCACCATGGACTCCCCTTTTGAAATTACACTGATTTGGAAGGCTAATTGTGTATTGGCTCTCACTAAGGTGGTATCCAAATAATAATAGAACTCTATTTAATTGTTAAAAGAGAACTATATGGATTATTCTCACATTCTCATATCCAACATTTTTTCATTTGCCTATTTTTTAATTTTTAAGTTGTATGATGAATTTTCATACATCATGAGGGTAAAACTTATCATGATTTTACTAAACTACTAAATATACATGGAACCAATATTTTGAATTACTATTCCCCTTAAATTGTATTTGAAATATTATTATCATATATATAATTGTATGAGTTCATTATTTTTATATTAATTCATTAAAATTACCCTATAAAATATAACATCTTTAATCCCATCAATTCATTCCATGGGTAATCAAATAGAAGTGACTACAATTATAAGATATTTAAAAATATCTCCCATTTTATGGGAAATTACTTTATATATTTTAACTTGAAAATTTTCATGTATCTTTTTTATTAGAACTGCATTCACAAAAAGATTCAGTTAACTATTGGGGAGGGATCCTTCAATATAATCTAATTTTTCCCCTTGACTAATCAAGGAGTTATCATCAATTTGGGGAAATATTCTGACTTTTTGAAACTTTTCTATTATTCACAATCATAAATGATAATGAAATTGGTCAAAATTATTTAAATTTACATCTCCATTGATTTTTTCAATCATTTGAAAAACGGACTATCATTTGGATTAATTTCCATCATTTTAATCCATTGAAATTTTCATTTCATTGATTGATAATTTTTTCTAATCCATAACTTGATCAGAAAATAAATTTTTGATCTCATTCCCCATAGGTACTGTAATAGTTTTCTACATAATCTTTCTTGTAAAATATTTCATTATCCATACATAGAAAATGAACAATTCTTATAATTTACTTGTTTATGTGGGGAAACCATGATTCTAAAAAACAGTAAAGATATTAGTCCATCAAATGAATAATTTTTAATAGCATAGGCATCTAACATACCCAATATATTATCTTTTAAAAATTCACAAATAATTTGAATTTTCATATAAAAATAAAAATGAAAAAGTTATTTTACCATAGCACTGTAAATATTTTCTATAATTTTATGATTTTAATTGATCATAAAAAATACAGTATGTGTTATTGTTTTGTGATCATGGTTATTTTGTGCTCAAAAAATAAAAGTTGGGATTTTCTCTTGAAAATTTTAGATGAATTATAACAAATAGCTTTTTATTATTCTTAGAGTGATTCTTCTATATCATTGTAGAAAATGGAAATTAATATTAATATATGAGATAAATTGTATTGACTATTGAATAGTTATCACCATCTATCATGTTATGTCTATTAGAAATAATCTGAGTAAGAGATAGATGATCATGATGGATTTTCTAGATGGTATGACATCTATGGATGTGGTATGTATTCATGTAAAAATCCATTTAAAAATTTTATAGAAAGAATAAGGCACAATTATAGATTAAAATGGAATCCATAAGTGTTTTTAAGGAATGAATTATAATCTAATTAAATGGAAAAGTGAAAGGAATGTGAGAGATAAGTTTTTTATAAAGAGTAATAAGGGTAATCCATTATTAATTAAGATAAATTGAAAATAATAAAATACGTTATAGATTTAATCCCTAATATTTCAAACTAAATAACATTTAAAAAAAAAATTAATCACCAATCGTATATCTTAAAGTTACTAAAACATTAAAAAAATCAATGATTTTTGTGGTTAGATTTCTATAATAGAGATTTATATTTCTTAAAATTATATTGATAAAGTGAATATACAATATATTGAAAATAAAACTAAGTAAATTATCCTGAGTGATGAGTTAATTTATATTTTTTTAATATGTATCAATATGGTCATGGATATTAATGAAAGGATAAATAATGGGAATGAAATAGTAGACAAGTCATTATTTAGAATTATATATGAGAGGTGATTATAATAGTCTTTATTATATAAATTATATGATTTTAAAAGTCATAGTTTTTAAATTATAGCTATGATTATTGTAAATTTATTTTTTCCTATATATGAGTATGGATTATTTTGTATTTTGTGAAGATATTTTACTTTTTGATAACAAAATGATTATGTTAGTGGGGATTAGAAAACTCAAATTTAGTAACACATTTTCATTGTGTTTTTTACTAATTATTCAACTCAATGTTTCTTATTTTTATTTATTTTGGATGATTTTTGGTTGGTTAATGGTTGATGATGAATATGGATGTTTTTATAATATTTCAAGTAAATATGTCACAAATAATGGAAATACATTAAAATTAAATGTGTTTAATTTATTAAGAATTTAAATCTAGGGAACTTGAATGACAAATTGAACAACCCATGTCATTTTTATTTCATTCCCTTTCTTATGGATAAATAGAAATACAGGCCTAGTTGTGTGTAAGAATATACTAAGAATCAAGAATTATTACAAATATTAAATGTAACAATTCATTGGTATGTAAAAGAAGAATATAAATAATATAATATCTAATATCAAGGTATAATGTTGCAAATTATTATTCATTAATTGTGAAAGGGTTCATTTTTTCATAATTGGTTATGTAAGATTAAATTTTAAATACATACAATAATAAATTGGTGAATATAATGATAGGATTACATCATGGTGATATCCTTTGCACTATAACAACTATTCATAAAAAATGCATGGAATGACATATATTTATGATTAATTATAAGAATATGAAATAATAATACTTGTGAAATAAATATGAGATTTACAAAAAATAGCCAAGTCTTATGCATTACATTGGTTGAGGGCCCATACTGCGTGTGAAAATGTATTTATCTAGTAATGGATTTATTACTTTTAAATTAGATTATTATTATTTATTTCCTTATATATTTAAGAGAGTTTTACTTGGTAGAATAGGTTAGAGAATGGTCAGAGTTTGTTTTAGGGGAACTTGTTTGGAGAAGGGAGTTCTACCTTATAGAAAAACATCCTATGGAATTTCAATAGGGTATGACAAAAGTTTCTTTCACTAATAGCGAAATACTATTCGTATTCCACCATATTACTAAAATTGTTTTACAATATTTTTATAAGAATAATAAAATCTAATTTTTTATTCTTAAACTAAATATTATACCTATTTAAGACCCCAACTCAAAATCTCATCCAATTTAGTCATGATTCCTCCTCATTATATCTCTCAACACACTTCCACCATCCTTATGTGGGTCAACTTTTATCCTTGTTTCCTAGGACTCTAATTGGTAATTAGGTATTTTTCATGATAATTTACTCAATAATATATTCTTTAATAACATAATTTATTAATTTTTCATTATTGTAGGTAGAATATTCCTCTATTAAATATAGGGATTTTATAATCCATTCTCTATCATCAATATTAATTTGGATTTTGTTTTTTAAGTTATTATACAATATGAAATAGTGTTATTTGATATTTTTTCCTTTAATAATTTATTGTATCATTTCACTATAACCCCAGTAACTCATATCCACCATTGATTAAATATTTCCCAAAAGTATTAAAGGGTGACTTTTCCCTATTCAAGACACACAAATGGTTATATTTTTAAAACAACTTGATGATTGATGGGAAATAACTACGAGGATTGTGTTTCAATGATTTTATTTATTTTCATTATTTCTCTTGAAACAAAAATATCTACCTTTTAATTTAACTAAATGATTGATATAAAAATCAATTATATTCAGATAAATAGGGTATATTTTATTTTTCAAGGTTTAGATCTCAATACGATAAGCTTAATATTTGGAATGATCATTGTTCATCTAAGGTTATATCATCTACTAGTTTTACAAAATGATTTAAAGAATGTTGGGATTATCCTTGAACTCGTGTCTCACAAAATTATATAAAATATAGAAATTATTACTACATATAATTAATTAAATATTAATTACTTATAACAAAAGGTTATCCTTTACCTAACCAAAACTTCTATCAAGTTATCATTATAATGTATCCGCTACAAATACTTGTACAAATTTCATTACCACAATCATGATATTATCATACATGATTTATCAATATTGGATAAAAAGTGCATTTTTTTCATTAGAACAAATTATAATAAATCATAAATACACCACATAGAAAATTTTATCTTCCCTAGAATCAATATTTTTCAGTCTCAAAATTGGTGTTTTAATTTGAAATTTTGAGAAACAATTGTCTTTCAACAATTTCTAAAACTAATCCCCTTCTTTAAATTCTTCTTTCTTATTTCAAAACAATTCTAGGACATCATAGTAGAATAATAGATTTTTTAGTGTGAAAATATAGTTTTTTATAACTAACTATAAAATGTATACTGCAACATCATCCTCTATTGTGTGATCTATCAACCTTTGTCACTACTTGAATCACAATCACCCTTTATAATGACTACTCTAGGAATTAATAACATTAGTATCATATAATTAAAAACAATAAATTCCCCATGTATTTTATTAAATTATTATACTTAATTATTTATGTAACACCCAGATATTATATAATTTTTTTCCAATAAATTTATTTCTTTGATAGATTTTATTATACACAACAGTGAGTTTAAAAAAAACTGTGATATACTATTGAAATATTATTATTTATTATTATAGTTTTATCCAAGTCATTTCACTAGTGGGAATTAATATGAATAGAAAAATTACAAAAAAATTATTCTTTACACTTGTATAACATAATTTCAATAGATAAAAATTTAATATAAATAAAAATTAAAATAATTTTAAATAAAATGAAATATTTTCATGAAAAATGGTTTTTATGCACATAGTGTATTTTTATCTCAATAAATTTAATTAATAACTATTGGTGAATGATATTAATGAAATGTATACATTATATTTTTAATAAAATATTTTGACATTCATTTAATATTTTTCATTACATGGGATTATAATAAACCATGTTTTATACTTAATAATGTATTTCATCAAATGCGGGGTTTTTTAATTTTTGTGTGTTATTATATTATAATAAATTTATATCACTTTTAAAAAATTAATTTGATAAAATAATGTCCTTATTTTGAATAAGGAGGTATAAGTTCCTTAAATAGTTATATTCTATTTTTGGTCAATAAGAATTGTAACCTTAGTAAAATTCATCAACCGAGTAAATGGAAAACAGTGTAAACCTAGGTTAAATCTATGAGGTAAGGCTATAATGTTTCATCCAATTTTTTTAAGATGAAGGGAAGTTGAAACCTATCACCTTAGGCTAAAAATTTAATTATTTAAGGGACACGTTTCCATTAAAATTACATTTATAATATTTAAATCAAATAAAGTTATAAAATGTCACACACTTAGTTTTAATACTTTATTTTGTTCACAAATAGGGAAAATGAATGGTATGAAAAAATATAAGTGTCTATTTTTTTCTTAGTGAAATAATTTTTATAATTTAAATTTATTTATATTGTTTATTAATTATTTCATGGTTTTAAATTCTTATGAAACACCTATAAAATATTTTTCCAATTAATAAAAAATACAAATAATTATTTCAAAATATAAAAAATATTATAATGTGAGGGATTTAATGTTTGACCATAATAATTTAGGTTATTATGACCTATTATTTTTATTTTTATAAATTAGATTCTAATTTCAAAATTTTCATTATGTCTTTTATGGAAATTTAATGAAATATTGTTTAAATTGTCTATAGTGATATTTTTTGAAATTATTATATTATTAAATAACATAGAAAACATAGAAAACATGACCAGGGGAAAAAAATTGTCAAAAATTGTATTTCCTTCCAATTTATATTCCCTTTAGAACTATTTTAATTGATAATGAATTTAATATATTTTAATCATTTAATAAATTTCATGAGTTCCCCACTGATCATATATAAAAGGTCACACAACCATTCCCTTATTTACATATATTTAAGAATTATAAAATAATAAAAATCTACTAGTAAATCTTATCCACTCCCCTATACACATTGTACAGGTTCTGGTCTTTCCAATAGACGGACCATAGAGACCATAAGAGGATATATAAAGGAGTTGTTTCAAAGAGGTGGTAATCACCTTAACTGATCACATTCTTCTTAATTCTTCATTTACCTTCTATAAATATGTTATATTGTTATATTTATAGTAATTTTACTATAATAAGTATACTAAAATGTTATTGGGATTATAAACCCTTATTTATTCACCATATTTCTATCAAACGGTAAGTAAATGTGTTGTACCAATGTACATATGGCTTATCTTCCATACATAGAGATGAATTTTTTTCCATCATCATCATTCAAATATGGTTATTATGATGGGTTTAATGTTTATATATGATATTTATGAAGTCATTATACTATGGAAATTGTAGTATCATATCTATCTTATTACATTACAAATAGTTGGAACATGGTAACATAGTTTGTTTGTTCAGGTGGACTACCACCTATACAAAACATGGTAATTGGTTTTTCCTTTCTATTTTACATTGATAAAAATAAGGATATATTTAATTTATATATATTATATATTATATAATAATCATCATGGTATTTTATTTATTATTTATCTTTCATTCATTCAATCTATTTAAAAGTGAAAACTTTATTCATGCTTATTTACAACCAATTGTCTCTATGAATAGTATAATTCATGTTTCTATATAATCTTTTATGGATTAATATAATTATGTATATAAAGAATTTATATGATATTTATTAAAGATTAATGTTATGGGTGTGATTTGACCATTATCAAAGTAGAACATCCAAATCTGCCGAACCAAAACATATATAGAAAACAGATTAGATGTCACACTGAATAATGATTTTAATAAATAATGTTTAATGGATGGATGATAAAAGTTTAAATGTAATTAATATATCAAATTGTATATAATTTTATGGTTATGTAATATAATTATAATAAGGTTTTTTTATTTTACAGTTGCTTCAAACATGTATGAAGGCATACATGAGGCAAATAATATGCATCTCACTTTTATTTTTGTGGGACAAAATCCATATCCACAAATTCTTTCTTTTTTGTGGTTTATATGATAAAATTTATTATCATTTATGACTCATATTTTTTATATTTATTTTTATTTAAATATCCATCAAATTTTCATTCATTTATGTGTCTTACAATTCAGAAGTTACTATTTTAGTAATTATTTTATGTTATAATCTCATTGTTTATCATGATTGTTTATAATTATGTTTCATAAGATTAAATACTATGATAAATCACACATGAAACAAATTAATTTTTTTATATTTTGGATATTTATTATTAATTTTTGTATTCCACTCATTTTCCTAAACTTAAGTACTCAATAGACTGAAATTTATTTTTAAAAAAATCAACTTTATTTCACACTTCGGTCAAAAAAATATGTTCCCCCATATACGTGTTTTCTAAATATGCTTTAAATTATGTTTTTATTATTATATTATGAATTTTTAATTTCATTATTACCCATTTTTTAAATTTTAGAATTTTTTTAAAGGAATCTTCATATCAATTTTCAAATGGGGTTATCTTTGAATTTTTACCAAAAAAGTCTGAAGGAATGTTTTATTTTGACATACAGACATGAATGGAATTTCAGGCCATCATGAACACTAAATTTTTTAAGTATACCTTTCAAATTTCTATGGAACTTTTAAAATAAATATTTTCCCATAATTTTTTGGAAATGTTTTTCTTAATTTTTATTTTCTAAATGGAAAGGTTATAATCCTCAAAAACTATTTTAGTGATCTTTAAACTAAATTTTCATACATAATAACATCATTTAATGTTAATTATTCTTTACATGGGATATGACCCATTAATACCATTATTATGCATTCTATGTATGGTTAATTTTTATGTTGATGCTATGTCTATGAAACTCATTTATATTCTAGGTTTTATGCAGTGACGATTGGATGAGATGTTTATGAAACAATTTTTATTTAAATATCTTATTATATGGTGATATTATTAATGTTTTATGATAATTACACACATATATACAGTTTGGATTATGTGATGTTGTTGGTTTAATAACCAATGATGGTGGATGAATTATAACCAATAATAGCGGCTACATTATCACAAAGGATAGTGGTTATGTTATAACCAAGGATGTTTGGGCCCAAAATTATAAATCCTTCAAATTAATTGGGTAAAGACTGATATATAATGAAATATTTATAACTAGAATGGGGATTAATCCTAGTTCAGTAAGGAACTATATACACTATGATAGTATTGGCAGTGATCCTTGGATACTATGGTTTTTTTTTGGAGTGAATCCATTTAAATACAATAGTCTTAGAAATGTTCCCCACCTAATAAGGTTTTCTATATTTGTGTGTATTCAATTATTCCATGTTCTATTCCAATATTATGATCTAATAGATCATGTTTTTTTATTTATTTATGGTTTTTATCTTTTTAACAGTAATGATTTATTCCATGAAAGAAGATTATTATCTTTGATTTACAATGTATGGTTTTCAAATATTATTATCATTTACCATGCCATTATTCTCATGTTATGTTTAAGCACTGATTGATATATCCATTATTTACCCTTATTAGGCATTAGAGAAAAATCATTCATATGTTTCCTTTCCCTGGGTAATGAAGAAATGTATAAATAATTACATTTCAAAGTAGGGTGATAGTTATAAAGAACTAAGTGGGGGATTA
This sequence comes from Viscum album, assembly GCA_963277665.1. NCBI lineage: Eukaryota > Viridiplantae > Streptophyta > Magnoliopsida > Santalales > Viscaceae > Viscum > Viscum album. The sequence goes on along the minus strand of OY728119.1, from coordinate 1,723,349,936 downwards.
CATAGTTCATCTATGAAACATTTTTTATGTTCCCTAGTTTCCATAGATAATAGACCGATACAATTATGGTGTGGATCATAATGATGAATATTGTTCTAAGAAGATGTAATATTTATGTTTGAAAATTAAGAGTCAGTATATTTTGTTTTAGATAAAGGGTTAGTTAAACATTAGAAACTAGGATGAGGTAACTTTGGTGATAATCCCATGGATAAGCCTATGTTTTGGATAAAATCATATTGTTTTGGTACCAATCATTAATGACCTAGTTTAAACCTAATTATTCATTGAAGAAGGTTTCATGTCCTAAAAATACGATAAATTATTTCTTAGGATTACGTAGTTTCCCACTATGATTATTGTTTATCACATAGTACATTTACATTTTAGTCAATGGTTGAAACCTAAATGAATCATGTTAATAGTGTATTTGATAGAAAATATAACGATTTTCCTCCCAAGAAATAAAATATTATTGTAACTGGAATAAAAAATATTATTGTTATACTCAAACAACATTCACAAGATAAAAATCATGTTAAACATACACATGAGAAATTGATGTAACAACATTATGTTCATTCCATAATGATAAAAAATATATATTCTTTTAGTGTATATAATGGTAAAGTAATTAATAATAAATGGATTAGTTCCATGGAAATCATATATTCCATTCTCCAGTACAAGGAATAAGATAAAGTTATTCTGGTTGTTTCTCCTTTTTAAAGTGAAATGGATCAATGGTGCAACCTTATTAAGAATATGAGTCATGGTGAAGAAATTTAATCCATGGAATGGTATTTTTTTAAAAATATTTTTCAGTATTTACTTCCCTCATATATATCATAAATTGACAGAGAAATAATTACTAGAGCATAAGAAAAAGGGTGATGAAATTATTGGTACTTGTGAAGCTAATTTACAATACTTGCAAGGCATGATTCTTGTTTATTCATCAACTCTTGAAGAAATATTGATCAATTATTTTGTGAGATAAAAACATGTCTCCAAAATTTGTTATCTAAATGATATTATATTTTATAAGAATAAATATTTCATTTTACACTCAGTATAGAAATGGAAATTGGACATTCTCACATGTCCCATTCTTTTGATAAAAAATGAAAGATATAGTATCGTGTGAGCATAAATAATTAACATGGTGGAAAGAAATTCACGTCTCTTACCTGTGTGAATTGTGGGAAGAAACATCATGGGAATTTCATGAATGTAATTAGGGATTTTTTTTAAATTTGGGAAGGTGATTCATATATCCAGTGAGTGCCAAAAGTCATAGAAAATGCTAATTGATGCAATAAAGGAAATTAAGGTGACAATAAATGAACTTCCCACTATCCAAGGATTCAAATTTAAGGAGTGTGGGAATTATTTCGACCAATGAAAATATATGAATGTTTTTTATGATAAACATCAAAAACCTTTTAATCTTAAAGATAAATCAAAATATCATACAATCACAACTACAAATGTGGATTATTAGAATGATTGGTGAAAATAAATCTTATCATATCACCCTAAAAATTCCAATGTCTTATTTGATTATGGATCTACCCAATATTTTATATCAGATCAATTTTATATGGGGATCACATCACCACCTGAAAGGTTAGATATTAATTTTGGAGTAAAATACCCTAATGGTATTATGACATCATCCAAAGTCTCAGATTCTTCTACAATTGATGTTTGTGAGAATATACATCCTTCAAATCCTATTGTTATAACTCTAGTTGATATTGATGTTATCTTAAACACATGTTATATTTCATTAAAAAAATACCACCTAATTTTTTATAAAATAGAATTAAAATATGATATTCTGAATCAACTGATGACCATTTATCATTATAATGATAAAGATTAAAATTTAATTTAAATTATATCCATTTTACAGGGTATTGATTCTTATTAAGAAAGATTATTTCTCTCATATGGTTGCTGATAAACTCAAATCCAATGGTATGGATATTTTGTTGAAGGTTCTTAATGTCATTATAAACGAATTTCATAGTATTCCATCAAATAATTATGTTTAATTTTTGAAGTAACTCATACCAAGTTATACAACTATTTAAAGAACATCATATAAAATGTCCTTGATTGATATGTATGAAATGAAGAATAAAATCCAATAGAATCTTGATAAGGGATTTAGTTAGATAAATACATCACTATAGGGTGAAACAGTCCTTTTTTTTGAATAATGATGGATCAATTTAGGTTAAAATTGATTATTAAGATATTAACAAGATAAATATCAAGAAAAAGTATCATATACCTTATTGATGATTTATTCAATCAACTAAATGGAGCTCAATAATTTTCTAGGATTGATCTTGGTTTTGGGAATCATCAATTGAATGACATGAATGAGCATATACCCATGATAGACTTCTATAAAGTTATGGATACTGTAAATTTATAGTAATTCCATTTGTTCTTACTAATCCCCCACTATTTAAATGGATTTAATTGATAAAGTCTTTAGATATTAGATTTATCAGTATGTGGAAGTATTTATTTGATAGTATTATTATATATACATTGTGAAAAAATATCATGATTATTATTTGAGTATTATTCTATATAAACTAAAGAAGGATATCTGTTTTTGAAAAATTTACCATGTTTTAATTCTGTATTTTGAAATATTTATTCATGGGACATATAATCTCATGCCAATGAATATTATTGGACACTATGAAGACATTGTTTTCGAATGTTATCCTAGAAAAGACCCCATGACTAAGATATATAGTTTTCTTGGATTGGGTGGATATAATAAGAACTTTGTAGAGATTTTCTCATGAAATTTTAATCAACACACTGATTTAACTAATAAGGGATCTATGTTTCTTTTGATAGAAAAATGTAATGATAAATCAGAGGAAATGAATATAATATTAGTCTTTGGATCTATTTTTATGTTACCCTTTATTGGATAAGGGTTTATAATCCATATTAATGCATCAATGATGTAATTGGGAAGATTTATCATGCAGAATGATATGTAGATATCATATTCCTTATGCCAATTAAATGTTTATGAGTAAAATTACCCAACTCATGTTTTATATTGTCTTGCTGTAATTTTTTCATTAAATATATAGAAGAATTTTCTTTATGGTGAATGTTGTGATATAAATACTGATCATAACAGTGTAAAATATATTTTTACATATAATGAGTTGAATATGCTCTAGAGAATACGGTTTTAGTTTACTAATGATTATGAATTCTTAATATATTACCACCCTAAAAAAGACAACTACGTGGATGCTTCACAATTTTAAAAGAATCATGTTAGTTTATTTTTAATAATTATCAAAAAATATCCAATAATTTTTGACTTATAAGTGATGCAACTTGAAATATTGAAGAAGAGAAAATATATTATCTTTCTAAAATTATTGTTCGACCATCTATCCATGTGAGTTATAAATAAGAACAGAAGAAATATATGGAACTACAAAATAAGTCAAGAACTGTATATTATTTTAACATATATCATGATGGGATGATATTGGTAAGGGAAAATGTTTATGTTCTAAAAATACCATATTAAAAGGAGTTGTTTTATGAGGCTAAAAATTCATCAATCTCTATTCTGTGGGTAAATAAAATGATGTTTTGAGATTTGAAATTGTATTTATGGTGTAAAAACATGAATAATAGCATATTTGAGTATGTATCTCAGAACATGGTATGTAATCAGGTTAATTGTGATTCATATTAGTATAAGGTGATGTTAAAACAATAATCCATACAATAATGGAAATGGTAAACCGCCACCATTCATTTTATCGTGGGACTCCCCAAATCATCTAAAGGGAATAATTCTTTATCGGGTGTATTCAATCTCCTTATAAAGTTAGTTGTAAGCCCCTGAATATTATAAAATAATATAATTTTTCTATATAGTGTATGAAACATGCAATACTGAGTTGGATTCCTTTATATGAATAAATGAGTTTTTTTATAGCATGTGTCAAATAAAAAACTGAGTTTTACTAAAAAAATATTATTAACTTTATTATTTAATATGTCACTTAGAACTTATAATGGTTGGTACAAATAATATTAACTTAATATGGAAAATATATGTTTTACACTTGTTTATTATTTATCAATTAGATATAATTTAATTAAAAAACATATAACATAAAAATAGAAATACTTTTTGAAAAACTGTATTTTTTCTAAAAGATTTATAAATCGTGCTTTAGAGACATAATTTAAAATTATTTTTTACCAATTAGGAAAAATTTTATTGAAAAAATAAACATAATTTTTTAATCTGTAATAATAGATTTATCTTATAGTGAATGTCTTGGATTTTTCTAATAAGTTTCATTTTATGATGAATAATAAAAAATAAATAATTTTAAATTAAAATTTATTTTTCTCCTAAATAATGTATAACATAAAATTATATTTTGAATAGGTTTTAAAGTAATTTTTTTAAATTATATATAAATTAATCCAATTCTTTTTATTTAAATAATATTTCATGTTGATTTTATATTTAAAAATATTGTAACCATTTTGGAAATTTAACATTAAAAACTCTCATTCTCTTCTGGTCTAGAGGTTTAATTTAGAGTTAAAATTATCCAATTTTATGAATTGGATTTGAAAAAATGGATCCATATTTAGAATCTGAAAAATTTATTAATTTTATTCAATTAATAATAATTGTTGACGCAAATAAATATCGTTTGTAGAAAATAATTAATTATCATAGTTAAAGAAAAAATGGGTTTACTATGGGTGAAACTGAAAAGATAATGATAGAAATACTTTAAAATTTTCTAAAAACTTTTTTCAATACTTATTTTTAACCTTCCACCTCAAATTTTCATAATTTATCCTTTTTTATTATTTTTACATATGAAGAACATGAGAGAACACAATTCTTTTAAAAAAATACCAAGTTTTCCCTCTCCCACACTTATTAAAGGCAACACAATCTCTTCTCATCATCAAACATTTAACCCAATTTGGTTTAGAAAAAACCTTACCAAATAAAACTATAAATTCTCTTCCTCTATCATAGGAGCATTATTTTTGTCATACAGCCAACCTAGGAGGGATTTAATGCAAATATATTAAGGGTACCTATAGAAGAGGTAATATTCATTAACAAGCATCATTATTTTACTTCTTTCTACACCCCTATATATTCTTACTAAAACATAATTATTATCATGACCTTTCCCTTGAGGCCCATTCCATGACAACCCCAAGCCCGCTTTCCATAGGACATGGGCTGGAAACTAGCACTAAAGGGGTAATTCCCAATAATTGGGAAGGAATTTCATTTATAACCTGTAAACACACACAAAAGATCCCACAACTAGATCTAAAACACTAGGTAAAACTATATAAAAAGAGAGTGTTGAATGTAAAATGGGCCAGAATACAATCCTAATAGTGAAGTACATGAAACAGAAATTACAAGTACAACTGAACAAAAGAAAAACAGCAACTAGGCCATCCTCCGAAATTCCTACATGAAAAGTAGGTATAGATGCCTCTTCATCACTCTAAATCTATATGTATCCTCTGGGTACCAAGACTCCATATGGTCCACCTCCGGGTACTTTCCAGTCCTTGTACTCTCAGCCTCCGTCAGCATTGTCTATCATCTGCATCCAACACAATGAAGTGCGAGCATAGCCTGTGCAGGGGTGAGTATAACGATACTCAGTAGGGACCCCAAGATGCTCAAGGTCTCACAAAATACAACAAGTATAAACCATAAAATATAAAATCAATATATAACCTTTCTTATGTATATTCCCATACATATACCTATGTTATCAATTGATCCATCTCAATCAAGAGGAAAACACACACAAAAACTGACTCAACTCAACCAGAATTTTATTCTAGGGGTAGTATCAAGTAACATCCCCAGTAAAATTGTCAAAACCCCAGTTACTAGAGAACACCTCCTCTACCGAGTATAGTAGTCCTTCCATGACACCAAACATGATTCCCACTAACATTGGACTGTTGAGGTACTTCTCATGTCGAGTACCGTGGATTTGTCGTGTCACCAAGCGTGGTCCCCACCGTGGGTCTTCCACATTACCAATAGCGCTACCCCTCTTATCATACTAAGGTACTCCTCCTATTGAGTATCTTGAATCTACTACGACACCAAGGCGCTCCCCACTTTGGGTCTTCCGTGACACCAAGGCACTCCCCCCTGGGCTAGTAGAGTCACTCCGAGTCAAAACGGTCAGCAATCGTCTGGTCTTAGGCAGCTACTAGGTTTACGCACTATGATCGCTCATCTCTGGGAGGATCATCTCCATGAGCTACTGGTTGATACTCCATCCTTCATGAAGTCCCATGAAGAAGTATCTCAAATTTCTTCCTCGTCATTTGGGTCTCAACACAACAGACGGTGCGTCAATTGGATGCCCAGTCTGTGAGTTATTAGGCTTTTAGTCCCAGGGGCCCGATTGGATTCGTGCATGATCCAACCTGACCGTATCTCAACTATACCACAAATTTTAGTGGGGTATACTCAAAGGGATCGTCACACTCAAAAATTTCCACCACAGCTGACGGTTCATCAAATGGACGTCCGGTGACAAAGATATGTTCGAAGGAGCATAAATGGGTCGTAGTGGGCCCGAGCCTAGTCCAACCAGGTCGGACTGACCCGGCCCAACCCCGTATGGGCCAATCCTTTAGTGCTTCAGTGGGGCATACCATTGCAAGTATGGTGTTAACTACCATGGGTAGTCCTTCTGGACCTATTACTTTTATTCAATTATCAGAAATCTCTAATTATGGAATGGTTTACCTAATTAATTAAATGAAATGGTATGAGTTATGTCTTGATTAATACATGTCCCTTGTAACTTTATTATTGAAATGTCTTATGGGTGTGAACCTCATTAAATACACTTTATTTATAAGATGGCATGGATCTACACATGGAATCATTAGTATTTAAATCTTAATGAAAATCAATTTATTAGTTACACCTTGAAAGACACTTTTTTTCCTCTTTAAAGAATACTAATGATGGGCACATAGGTTATTGATACTTAGTACATTAGGGGTGATACATGTTATATCATCGATGATCATGCTGTGTGGGTTACTTAGACTCATATGAGTAACACTAGTTCCCAAGGGGGATTACATGGATGTGCTCAGTAGAAAGATTTTTACACCATGCAATGAGTGATACTCTGAAAGGTTTTTTGTATTTGAAAGTTCTTTTTGTTATGAAATTGTTGGTTTAATTATATTATTTTGGATATAGGATTTCTGTGAATGTGAAATTGGAATGGTTTTTTATCATGGAACTAGTATTGGTGCTGCACAAATAGCTGTGTTTTTTGTTAATATAGCATTAGTAGCAGTTTAAACCACCAATAAAAAAATAGATTGTATTTAGCAGTGGATAAACTGCCACTACATTTAATAATTAACCAGGGGTTAAAACCATCGATACGTAGTTTTAATCTTCTTTTATCTTTTTGTAGCGGTTATCTTGGTTTTATCCATGGTTGTCCCAGAGAAAATGAAATTATTTTTTAGCCACGGTGTAAACTGCCATGAAAATAAATCATTTTCCTCTAGGAAAATCGCTTCTAAAACCACAAAAAACCACCCTGAAATGCGTTCACTATGACAGTTACCATAAAGTTCCACTAAATTTAATAAAACACCACATATTGTATACTAACACACAATTTATTTGCAGATTTTTGAATTCTCTATAGTAGCATATTATGGTAGTTTAAACCATCACTATGTGGTGATTTTCCTATAGTGCCAAAAGATGAGGTAATGTTTGTCAACGAGCACCTTTATTTTAATTCATTCTCTACCACTATAAATTATTTTTAAACCATGATTATATAATAACCTAATTTTATTCAAGATATTGGGTTTTTTTAATAATAATGACATGGCCTAAACCATCTCTATATTTGTCAAATGCTTTATGAAATCATCGTTCTTGAGTACGAAATACTACCACCTAGAGAATCAATGTCGCTCATTTTTACATTTCCACCTCTCAAGGTTGGGTATGATTATAGATATAAAGTATAAATATGATATTTATAAAATATAAATACCTCTTTAATAACTAGATTATATATATTTCTTTACCTTTCATTCCATAGGATATACAATAACATTGCTCGTGTGTACATCAGACTACCACCTTGTGAAGCGATTTGATTTATCTTTCAGAAACAATTCACATAAAATATGATTAATATCATGTTAATGATTACATGTAATATAAATAACATTTTTATGATATTAAAAATATATTTATTATTCTATAAAGATAATTCATATCATTTTATTTTAATCATTTTCATTCATGTAAAGATGATAACATCATTTCAGTATGTGTCGACTACCTCCTTCGTGAAGTAATGTGAGTCTTACTTAAAAATAACATGTAATGGATGATATATAATTATATAATATGGTATATATAATTTTATTATCATTTTATAATTTAAATTTATTAATTACAACCTTTCTATAATGGTCTTTGAAAAATGGAAATGTTTCTAAAGTGTATGTACGACCCACCAACTCCATGATCTTAACATACTTCATTTTTCATAACCATCATTCAATATTTTTTTAAAACTAAAATTAATGTGGAAAAATTATTTTTATAAAATTGATATTTTTATGGATTATATGAAATGATGTAATATTTAAAATAATGGGATCTTTAATAATAAAGCACGAATGAGAAAATATAGAAATTGATAACCAAAACAATGAAATTAATGAATGATTATTAATGAATGGGTGATAAGATGTTATAAAAGAATCATATATGATATTATAAATAATAATATACCTATTTTAAATTTAAAAACATGTTTTAAATCATTATTCATGAGTTTATATAATGTTCAACAAAATGTAATCATGAGTTGAGGGATTCTGTTGCAATATATTTTCATTGAGGCATATTGTCATTTTATAGACATAATTTATATTATATGGTCTATATAAAACCCCTTTGACATGTAATATCATTAATACATAATTATTCAAGGTATTATAAATTTAAATTTGAGTTGTTTGATTTAAATAGATTTGAATTAAATGTTATTATGTGGTAAATAAGATCATAACTAAATTTATTTTCATTGGGTTATGTTACTCCTTCATTGTATTTGATATCATACGATTATTTTTTTATTGAATTTTAATTATATTTTGTTTTATTTAAAATGTTTTTTGTGTTTATTTACATTTAGTACACAACAATTATTCTGTGATGAATTCATATTTTAATGTTGTTTCTATTATAAGGTATTATTTCAGAATCTCATTATAATTGAGATTATTTACTATTGAATTTAAGTTGAATGAAATTATTTTAACATTTAGTAATAAACCCAATTAAATTTATTTTCAGAAGGTAATTCATTATATTATAAAATAATATATTTAATTTTTTCTCCAATTATTATTTAAAATGTTTTTAATTTTTTTAATAGAATCAGACTACATTTTTATTGACTGGAAGAAATATGTTTTCTTCGAATATCAAGTTTTCAAAAAATTTATTTCAAATTTGATTTTGGGATTTTTTAAAATTATTTATCAAATTCCTTTTCACCAATATTTACTAATTAATTTTTTCCAAGTAATCTTATATCATTATCAAAACAACGCCCATCAGGATTTTAACAATAATGGGAATGGAATCTTCTTATTTTTTTAGAAGGGCTATTTCCTATCCTTTTAATAATGAAAATTGAATCTTATTTATTACTTATTAAGAATATATATAATTACTCTCTATCAGGATCATTATTTTTGGGAATATTCCATTGCGGGTTTATTAGGATTTTAAAAGTTATTTTTAGATAAAATTATTTTCAAAATATTTTTCAAAATGAAAAATAATTTTTTCCTCAAGAATATTTTTAATAGTATTTTATGGAATTTATATTCATCAATGTAAAACAACCTTCATTCTTACTCAAATCTACATATTTTTATTGTTACCATACTTATTATATATATATATTTTCATCATCATTTTGACCAGGGAAAGTATCGTCATTCACTTTCATGATTCATTTTAGTACTCATTAACTTTCCCATGAGACATTAATGTTCATATAATCATTAGAAATTAAATTTACTATAAATATCTGTATTATTTATCATTTATATGTTTAATTTTTAAACATTATATCATCTGTATATATCACATTCTATATTGAAATTCATTTTTAACTACATAAATATTGATAAATCCATATTCTTTACCCAATACAGATATTTCATGCACGAAATTGTTTTATAAATTAAATAGATTATTTGATATATAAGGAATTATTTTGACCTACAATAATGGGTGTATCCAAATATAATATAGACACTTGATTAATAAGCATGTCTCATGATACATTCAATTAAATAGAACATTAAATAGGATTTTTCGTGAATACTAAATTGTATTATGAAAGGTATTCATGGTAGAGTTAACATGTTCTCTAATATCATGGAATCCAAAAATTAAGCATTGCTTATATTCTATTTTTTGTTGTTGATATCCATGATATTTTCCCAATGATATTATCTCTAGATTTATTTCATTCCCAATAACATAATCAAATAGAATGTTTTTTTGGTTATTTATCATTCCTTATTGACTAATACATATGCATTTATTTAAATGGAATGTGTGATCCGTTATTTACCTTAATTTAAATATTATAAAAAATAAAGTTAGTTAAAATGGAATTCATGATCAATTATTTACCTATCTATATTGATAATTATTCTTGATTCATGATAAAATTTGTTGTACTTAACCCTTAGTGATAATTTTATCTCACCATTAGTTTGTTTTTTTTCATAAATATCCATGAAGATTACTCTATTTGACACGCAAGGTCATACTAGAGGGAATAATGGTATACTTAAAAAAATTATAATGTCTTAAATCAAATTTAATTTAAGACTCAAGTATATGTCTAGTTTACCATGACTACTAAACTATCTGGTCCTTCGTGATGTGATTCCTTGTATCTTATACCAATTTAATAAAACAAGGCACCAGATATAGGCCACTGGGGTTAGGGTGGAAACATTAACACCATTAATTTCTATTATAGATGATATCTCTTAGGATCATATATCCCAAATATATATTAAATAAGATGTAAGGTCTCTTGGAGTACCACATTCTATTATATCTGACCATGTTATTAGGTTTACCTTGATGTTTTGGTGATGTCTTTAGTAAGATATGGATAAAGAGTTATGTTTTACAAAGTCATATAATCCGTCGATAGAATTTAATAATGAGATAATAATTAAAACTGAAGATGATATGATGATATCTTATGCTATATATTTTATAGGGGTAGTCATCATTACTATTCTCTAGTTGAGAATTATTACACTAATAGATTTCACTCGAGAATTCAGATAGATCCTTGTAAATACATTTATGTAAAAAAATTATAAATCCAACATGAAGGTTTGAGATTGGAGAAATATATCTATTTGGACCTGATCATGCTGACGAAATAAAATATAATTTTATATACATTCTATATCACAACAATGTAGCATAGATCTGAAAAAAAAAGTTATGCTGACAATCCTTGACAGGACATTCAATTTGAATTTAATGAGATAGTTTTTATAATAATTTCTTCCTCTAATAAGGTTATGAGATTTATAAAGAATGGAAATATGAGACCAGTTTATATTATACATTTCCAGATTCTTGATCTAGTAGTGATGGTAGTTTATCACTTGGAACATCCACCAAACCTCTCCTAAGTTTATGATGTGTTTCGTATATCTCTCACGAGGAAGTACATACCTAATCAATCAAATGAAACAAACATAAAAGTCATAACAATAGAAAATTATTATTCTTATACTGATCAACTAGTATAACTCTTGGATTTTTGAGATATGGTTCAATGGAATAAGGCCACTCACCTGGTAGAATTTATCTATAGAAATTTAAAATTTGAAGAAGCTACATGAGAACCTGAGGTTTTAGTGAAACAAAGATACAATTCTTTATTTTTATAATATTAATGAATTTTTTTAAAGATACTCATTTTATGGTGGGTAGACTATATAATATTGATCTTTTAGGTAACATCTTTTTAAATAGATTACATATAACAGATAGTTTCCATTTCACACAAAACAGATTATATAAAAACCTTGATATAATATTATAATATTAATATTTAATATGACAGTTATCTCCAAAACATTCGATTAGTAGGTATTAATAGGGCTAAATAAATAATAAAAGACACATATTCTACAATTTTATAAAATAAAATCATTGGTTTTCTATTTATTAGAAATAAAAATAATAAACATGTGAATGAAAAATGATTTTTCTGACAAAAATAGATTTATTTTGTGAAATATTTTTTTTATAATTATAAACTTAATTATCCACTATATTTGAATTATTTTAACTAAAATTTTAAAAAAATATAGTTGATAAAATATTTTTTCTTTATTTTAAAATTTTTATATGCATGGGATAAGAATAAAGCAATTTTATGCTTAAAATTTTATTTTTCTAAAAAAAACATATTTTATTTCATATTGTGTGGTTCTTTTAAAACTGTTTTTTTATATTGAGTTTGATAAAATAAATAACATATTTTTTATTAGGAGGTTAAAATTTGGTAATGATGTACCTCTTATTTCTGGTGAATATAAAAAAACCTTATTAAAATTTATCAACTCGATTAATGGTCAATCTCATTAACCTAGGATAAAAATATGTATATCATTCCTTAATTTTTCAGAAAAACCTTATTGAATGAATTTAAATTGAATCTTATCTCCTTAATGTTGATGGTATGTTATTTATGGGACAATTTTTTAATGAAAATTTTATATGTATTATTTAAATCAATAAATGTTACCAAAATCCCGTCTATTAGATTTAAATATACTTATGTTTCCACATCGGGGGAAAAGAACTCTGTTACAAAATTTAAGTATATATATTTATATTAATAGAATTTTTTCATTATAAATGTTTATTTATATTTTTTAGTAATTATATAATTACATTAAACTCTAATACAACATCGATGAAATATTTCTAGAATTAACAAAAAAATATTGTAAATTATATTATAAGGTTTTAAGGTATTTTAATTTTAGAGATTTAATGTGTGATATTAATTTTTCTGATTCATATAACCTTTTAGTAATATTTTATATAATTTTATTCAAATAAAAACTTTTTATTTATGAGTTTTAAGTCAAATTAAATTTATAGTATCTAAATTTTCCATAATGATTTTTTATGAAAAATAGTTTTTCATTTAATTAAATTAAAATAATAAAATTATTTATATAGAAAAGGGTCTATATATTCATTAAAATTTCATTAAATTCCCATTTTAGGAAATTTTAAACCATTTTTGAAGTGAATGTCTTTTTTATATTTTAATATTTTAGGAAATTCCAAGAATGTCCCTCCGCTTAATTATAGAATGTAACTGCACCATTCTCTACATCACAACACTTCAAGCCATCTAGATCGACCAAATTATAGCACGTTATATCTTTAACTCTCATAGACACATTATTTTCTTTTTTTCTTCCCATAGGACTATCCTTATATCCCTTAAGGGGAGATCTGAAAGACTTATTTCAAAGAAGATGTAACCACCTTAACAAATCACTTTCTTATTAATTATTATATTACCTCATATTAATATATATTATTATTCATGAAATAAAAAATTTAGCCTTAAAAATATAGTTAAATGATTTTATTTCTATTATACAACCTTTCTGGGATGTGAAAGTATCACTCATGTGTATTCATGGATTATCATCTCTACGTAGTGATAGAATTCATTTTCCACCACCATCATGAACATGGGACTGTCATGATTTTTTTATAATTATATATGATAATTAATAAATAATTATAATAGTATAATTTTAATATCATATCTATCTTCTTACCGTCAAAATAGTTGGAAAATGATAACATCGTTTTTGATTCTGTGTGGACTACCACCTACATGAAGCGATGTGATTTTTTTTTCATTTTTTTCATAAATGATAATAATGATGAATTTAATCAATATATATGATATATATGATATAATTATTATTTTTTAAAATGTTATTTTTTATTTACAGTTCATTGATTATATCCCTCAAAAATAGAAAACAGTGTCCATGCTATCGTATGATCTACTATCTCAAAGAACTATGTAATTAATTTTTCTATATCTAATTTTATGGATGACTAATTATATTTATAAAAAGACTATATATGATATTTGGGCTATATTTAATATATTGGAGATTTTTTAGCCATTATAAATATACAACGTCCAAAATTATCTAACCAAAACAAGCAAGAAAAACAAGGTAATAATCACCCAGAAAAGTTATTTTATGAAATAATTTTTAATAAAGTGGTGAAAAATAGTTATAAGTAAATAATATATGGTATGATATATATAATTAATGAATTTTAATAAATTTTTAATAAATTTATTTATATTATAGTAGATTTTTTAACACATACAATTTTATTCGGAACTAAGGTAAGATATTTTCTTCTTACTTTTATTCCTATGGGACACATCCCATATTTACCAATTATTTATTTTAGGTGGTTTATATACAACCCATGACTGAAATTTATGAGTCAAAATATTAATTTTATAGGGTTTTACATATCCATACATATTTATTTATTTCATGTGAATTATGATTTCAATAATACCAAAGTAGTAAGGGTTTTATGTTACAATCTCATTGTTTATGAGGATTTTTTAGGATTAGGTTTCACATAGTGAATTCATATTATCTAAATCTGAAGAAAATCATGAATTATATTCTAATATTATTAATTATTTATAATAATTTTTTTCTAATCATTTTACTCACCTTAAGTATAAAAGAGACCAAAAATGTGTTTTATCTAAAAATGATCTTATTTCTCTCTTTGGGAGAAATGATTTTTCTTCTATATCCATTTTTCTAATAATGTTTTAAATAATGTTTTCACTAATATCTTAAGAATTTTAAGATCCTTTGTTCACATACTTAACTTTTTATAAAATACTTTATAATTAATCTTCTTTCTACTTTCTGAATGTGTTAATTTTTTATTTTCTTTTAACCTATACAGAATGAAAGGAATTCCAAAAATCATGACCAATAAATATTTTTAAGCTTACATTTAAAGTTTCTTGGTTTTATTTCTATGAAAAAATTCCATAAAATATTTTTAAATAGTTGAATTTTGAAACTAATTTTCAAAATTAAATAATTATACTCCTCAAAATATATTTTAGTCATATTTTAGAATAATTTCCATTTATGATAAAAACATTAGATTTTAATTATGACTTACTTCATATATTATCCATTGATAACCTTATTTATGTTTCTATATATATTTAATATTTATGTTGATTGGATGTCTATAAAACCCATTTATTTTCTAAATATTATTCTATGATGAATGAATAAAATACTTATGAAACCTTTTTCCATTTTTTGGGTTATAATGTGATGATATGATGTATTTTTTATGGGTTTTTGGAACAAATATGTATATTATTTATTATATGATTTTGGTAAAATTATATCTAAGGATGGTGGTTATATTATAACAATGTATGATGGTCACCTTATAACCATGGATGGTTACCTTATAACCTTGTATGGTGGTTATATTATGACCAAGGATGGGTGGGCATAAAATTAAACATCCCTATAATGGTTTGGGTAATGATTAATATCATATGAGATAAATAGTACTGGAAGGGGAGTGAAACTCGTTTAGTAAGGGTCTCTTTAAACTATAATTTCATGAGACTGATCCATCACAACTACTATAATTTAGTGAGTGAACACATTACACTATGATATCATTGGAAACGATCCTTGACTAATATGATTTTTTATGCTTATGTGTATTTCAAGACTCCATGTATCATGTCAATGGTATTCTTTAATAGCTTGTGTTAATTGATTTCATTACATTTCATATCTTATGGACTTGAAAGTGTCATTACTTGAATCAATATAATGATATTTGATATGTATTGTATGGTTTCCAAATGTCATTCTAATGTTTTAATACTCTACCTGAGTATCTGATTTCAAACGTTCTTATGATTCCTTTCCCTAGGTTATAAATAATGTTATTAGGTATGTTGTTTCTAAAAAATGTGTTATTTATGAAAAACTAAATGGGATATAATGTAATTTATTTATAAAATATTTTTTATGTGATTATTATTCTAATGATACAAACCTATATGATTTTTCATTAGATCATAATCTTATGTATAGATAATTCATTTAATAAGATGTAATATTTATGTTTCAAAAGTATGGTTCATTATAGTTGGTATCAAAATTGGTTTTAGTCATCCTTATGAAACTGTGATGAGATTACTTTGGTGAGAACCTAGAGGATATTCTATGTATAGTATATAATTATAATTTTTTGGTGATAATCATAAATATCCTAGGTTAAACCTAAGGTGTCATAGATAAAGTGATCATGAATTAGAAATCCTATAAATGTTTTTTCATAATTATGTAGTTTCGAAATAATATTATAGTTTTTTAACACTACTTTTTTGTATTAATATATGGATAGAACCTGACGGAATCATGTTAATCATTAATGTTATGGATAGTGAAATAATTTTCCTTCCGAGAAACAAAATAGTAAGGGAACTTGAAATAAAATCTCATTTCCATTCTTACACAACTTTATCATTATATAAATAACATAGAACATACAAATTAGAAAAGGATAAAACAAAACTTTATTGAGTCCTTCATTGGGAAATATTCAACTTGTTTTAGGGGTTCCACTCATCCACTAAATGTTACGAAATATATTTGTATCACAAAAAAAATATTTCCAGATATTCAGTTCTCTAAAAATGAAAATTTTATTCTAGATTTATATCATTTTGAAAGTGAAGTAGTACAATTTTGGATCATTACAAAGAATCTGAGTGAAGGTAAATAAATTGAATCCATGCAATGGGCTGGGTTTAAAATAATATTTTTTAGTAATTAAATCCCACATACTTCTTGTATAAGGATAAAGAATGAATATATTGACTAGATAAATATGGATAGTATATATATTAGTATTTTTGAAGATAATTTTACCATAAATCCATTGTTTTCTTATACATTAATTATTAAACCTAAAAGAATTATTGATTCAATGGTTTCCCAAAACTAGGTATATGAATGGAATTATCCATAAGAGACAATAGTATCTGTGAATAAATGATTTGATGTGAACTCTATATTGAAATGGAAATATTAGATTCCCATTATTCCCATTGGTTTGATGGGAAAAGGATTGTCAATTTGCATGATAACTCAGTAAATTAAAACGGTGGAAGGAAATTCATATCCATTATATTCATGAAATTTGGGAAGAAACATCAAGGTGTTTTATTTAGTGTAACTAGGATGTGTTTTAAATGTGGGATGGCTGGTCACATATCCAATTATTGTCAAAAGTAAGATAAAATGACCCTTGATACAATAAAGGAAAGAAAAGTTCCAACTAATTTACCATCCAAACTCTAATTCATCACATTCAAGGAGTATGGGAATTATATAAAAAAGTTCAAAAATCCTTTTTTTTTATTTTCAACATAGGAAAACTACTAATCCGATAGACAATGATAAATCCATTATGATCACAACTATTTGAGTGGGTTAATGTAATGACTCAGTGAAAGGTAAACATATTATTTACAGTAAAACTACTAATGAGTTAATTTATTCTTCATGTTACTACTCTATTATATAAAAATAATTTTATAATGGTAGAATAGTTTTACCTAAAATATTAGATATTTATATTGTTGTAAAAAAACAATGGTGTGATGACTGAATATCAAGTCTACGATTCGTTTTTGGTTAATTTTTATGGGAATGTGTTTCCTATAAATATTATTTTTCATTAAATGGATGAGTTTGATTTAATCTAAGTCATAGATTAGGTTTATTTACCAAAATAAGACATCTATTTTTAAGGAATGGAAGTCTTGTTTGATATTATAGATTAACATATGATCATCTATTAGGGAAATGATAAATATGTACTTTTCATTGTAATTACAAGCATTTTATGGGTTTTGATTTATATTCAAAAGGGGTGTTTAAAATTTATTGGTGGGGAGAAACTCAACATCAAATATATTCTTATTGTGTAGGATATTTTTTATGTATCTGTGAAATAATTTTCAAGTCATCCACCAAATTGTGAAGTTCATTAATCGATGGAACTCATACGTAGTCCAATAGCAATTTACAAGAATCTATATAGAATTTTCCCTATTTAGTTATAGAAAAGGAAGAAAAAACACAAAGGGAATCTTGAAAAGGGATTCATTCAGAACTGTTTGTCACCATGGGGTGAAGTAGTAATTTTTTTAAGCAGAAAGATTGATCAATGAGACACTGTGTTATTTATCAATAAACTAGAAAGATAGCTATCATGAAAAATGTCATCTTCCCCATATTTATGACTTGTTTAATCAACTATATATATATAAATACTTTTCAAAGATTTATATTTATTCTATATATCATCAATAAATAGGAAGAAGGAGTATATATCCAAGAAAACATTTCATACAAGGTATAAACACTATGGATTAACACTAATGTCATTTGATCTTACTAATTATCTATCTATCTTCATGGATTATATGAATATAATAATTCAATATTACCATGATAATTTTGTTGTAGTATTTATATATCATATTCATATATATTTAAATATAATGTATGAGTATGAATACCATTTGAAGATTGTTCTAAAGATACCATGGAAGGACATGATTTAATAGAAATTTACCAAGTGGGATTTTTTCATTTGGAATGTTTTATTCCTAGGTCATATAATGTCAACTAAGGGTTTATATAAGGATCCTACAATTAATGAAATTAATATAAATTTTACATGACCAAACATTATGACTTAGTACCATTCTTTTCTTGGTTTTGATAGATATTATCTACGTTTTGTTAAGAATTTATCATGACTATCTAATATACTCACCATTTGAACATATACAGAAGTTAAGTTCTTTTATATATATGACTGTGAAGAAATTTTATTGCAATTAAAGATAAGGTTAGTTAGTGAAAAAATTATTACATTTCCCTGTAGTGAAGAATACTTTTTAATCTGTAGTGATGCACCAAATTAGGGATTGGGTTTCATTCTCTTGAAGAATAATATGGTGATAGCATATGCATCACATGAATTGATGGTTCATTAGAAAAATTACCAAACTAAATATTTAGATTCCAATATCTAATTTTTTTAATTAAATATATTTTTTCATTATGTTCATAGATAAAGGTTCGATATTTATACTGATCATAAATCATTAAGGTATTTTTCCCACAAAAATAGATGAATTATTGCTAGAGAAGATGGTAGGATCTTATTAAATATTATGAAAATTCAATACATTACCTCCCCATGTAAGATAAATGCATGAAATATTATTATGTAAAAATGGATGAAGTTACACTATATATTATTAGGATTAAAAATGTTCAATATATTCAAATATTCAAAGGATGTATTTTTGAATATTCATGTATGGTGAGAAATTATATCTTTCTCCAATGAGTGTTCAACCATAAATCCAATTTAATATAAAAGAGGCACATAATGATGAAATAAAACTATATAATGAGGTGAGTGAGGTTCATAATATTAACCATGATTACGATTGAATGAAAACATTTAAAAACCATGATTTTGTTCTGCCCATATCATATTTCAAGAATGACATGTTGGATGAGGCACATAGTTCATCATTCTCTATTCATCATAGAACTACAAAGATGTATAGAGATATGAAAAATTATTTATGGTGGGATTTAATTAAGGGAGATATTGTTGAGTATGTATCTTGGTTCTTGGTATGTCATCACGATATGTATTAGAAAAATAATTCTAAGGGGATTTTACAACAATTACCCATACCAAAATTAAAATGGGAAACATCACCATTGATTTTTTCCATCAACCTCCCAAAAATATATAAACTGAACGTGACATAATGGTCAAAGTCTATCACCTTACGAATTCAGAACACTTCATTTCCATTAGATATTATTTCTCTCTAGATCAAATTTATAGAAGTTATATTATGAAAGTCGTAAGGTTTTATAGGGTACCATATATATTTGTATATGATCGATATATGAGGTTTACTATGATATTATGGAGAGGAATTTAATGAGATCCAGATAGAGAGTTGAGTTTCATAACAACATATCATCATTAGTTAGATTTTTTTACTAATAGAATAATTCAAACCACAGATTATATCTAAGATATTTTTCTATGTATTTCAATGTATTTTGGAATCACCACTTTCTCCTAGTTGGGTTTTATATCAACAATAACTTTCACACAAAAATTCATATGGATCTATATGAATCCCTCTATAGAAATAAGTTTATAAGTCCAACATGATTTAATAATATTGCATACATAAATCTATTAGGACCTGATTTAGATAAATAAATGATAGAGAAATAAATTTAAATTTAGTAATATATCAAGGCAGCTTAGAGATGCTGAAAAATATATGCTAAAAATGATCCACAGGACATAGAATTTTTTGTTGGTGAGAAAGTATTTATATGGTTTTCTCTATGAAGAAGGTTATGGGATTTGGAAATAAGATAATTTTTACAACTGTGTATATTCTTCCTTCTGATATTCTTTATTGATTAGGGATGCTATATGAACACATGGATCTTTCCCCAATCCATTCTCAAGTAAAAATGTGGTCTATGTATCTCTTGTAAGAAATTACATACAAGATCTACCATATGTACTACACTTTGAGGTTATACCAATATTACCTGACATTTATTATAATGAACATCTTATATAAATATTGGATTATAGAGATAAATTGTTATGTAATATGATTTCTTAATATGAGAATGTTCTCCATATAAATCACACATTCGAAGAAGCTATATGGGAAACTGAGGATGAAATGAAACAATGATATAGCCATTTTTTTGTATCAGAGTAATGAATTTTGAGGGTGAAATTAAATTTAAGGGGGGTATAATGTATGAAATGAGATTTTAGGAAATTTTCTTTCAACTAATTTTTTTTCATATCTTTCATTACACACTATACTGAATTTATGCGAGCAGCGATGCAGTATTTAAATATAATTACATATAATGAAATTTATCACCTACATATTTTATCGGTGGGTGTGAATTGGAATAACTAAATTATGAAAAAAAATTGATTACATGTATATAAAATAAATTCATTAGAAAACAATTGAATATAAATAAATCAAATAATCTTTTGAAATAAAAATAAATATTTTTCTAAAAAACTATTTTTATGAACATATTGTTTTTTATCATAATAAATTAAAATTTTCACTATTAGTGAATTATTTTAATTAAATTTATATATTATATTTTTTATCAAATGTTTTAAAATTTAGTTTATATATTTCAACGCATAAGATACGTATAAACTATGCTTTTTTATTAAAAAAATTTTCTAAATAAAAGATTTTATCGCGTGTGGAAATATTATTTTAAAAATAAATTTTAAACCAATTTTATAAATTAAATTGGAAGAAATTTTATTCCATATTTATAATCGTGACATCCAATTTTTTTTAATAGTTCCCCTTTATATTTTTTAATCAATAGTAGCCTTAGAAATATTTATCACCATCATAAAAGGTAAATCATGCTAACCGAGGTTTAAAAAAAATGATACAGCCATAACTATTAATCATAATTAATGTTCATTGAATTTTATTCGAGACTTATCATATTAGTCTTGTAATTTAATTTTTTAAGGGAAACATTTCCATAAAAATAACCTATATAATATTTAAATCAAATAATATTAAAAAATGTCAGTCACTTAGTTTAAAATGTCTATTTTTTGCCCCCAAAGTGACAAAAAATGTTATGAATGAATTTTAGTCTATACTTTTATATGTATGTCATTATTTTAATAAATTAAATTTATTTATAATTTTTATTAATTATATAATGACCTTAAAATCATATAAATCACTTATGCAGTGTTTCTTAAATTAAAAAAAATATAATAAATGGTTATAAAAATAAAAAAAGTAAAACAATTTGTGATTTAATGTGTCCCACTAATTTAATATATTAATATTAACTATTAGGATTATTTTAAATAATTATATTCTAAGTAAAAAATTTTATTTATGATATTTATCTCAAGTTTAATGACTAATATATAAACAAGGAATAATGATATATTATGGAAATAATATATTATTTAGTAACATAAAATCATAAACATATAACAAATCAAAATGAATATATTATATTGTATAAAATTTATTCACATTTCCATTTTTAGGCCACTTATAACCCTTATTTCTTATAATTAATTTAATATATTTTAAATGTTTAATTTTTTAAAAGAGTTCCCCTCCTCTCAATTATAAAAATTGACTACATATTTCTATTCTTCCCACCATATTTATTCCACTAGCTCAACAATAGTCTAAAAATTTAACATATCCATCCCCATAAAAAAATTATAGAGGTTATTCTCTACCCAAAAGACCATCCTTGGATCTCTAAAGTGTATATCTGAAGGATTTGTTTTAGTGTTGTGGTAATCTACCTAACTGATTACTTTCTCTTTAAATATTCGTTTCACTCCTCTAAATATGTTATATTTTCCATAAAATTATTTCATAAGTATTATATATATAATTAAATATTTTTATTATTATTAAACCACCTTTAATATCCTTCATTCTTTCAAATGGGATGTGTAATAATCGCTCGTGCTTACGTACGACTGACCTTTTTCACAGAGAGATAAAATTAATTTCCCATCACTGTATCTCATGGATGGTTATTTTGATGGGTTTAATTTTTATATAATATATTTATAAAATAAATCATATAATTAAAGGTTAATATAATATCTACCTTCTTACCTTGAAATCCATTAGAAAACAATAATTTCATTCATGCGTACACGTAGACAACCACCTACGTGAAACGATGTGATTAATTTTTCTTCTTTTTAACATGAAAAATAGTAATATTGGAATTTATGAATATATATGACATAATAATTATTCTTTAAAAGTTATTTATTATTTACCTTAATTTGATTTCATTTATCATAAAGTGAAAAAAAGTGTTCATGTGTTTGTACGTCCTAATGTCTTCATGAATGGTGTAATTAAGTTTTCTATCTCAACATTTATAGATGACTCTATATATGTATATAATGACTATATATGGTATTTATTTTTTTATTAACTTTTTTTTATTAAAAACCCATAAAATTATAATGCCCAAAATAACCGAACTAAAACATACAAGAAAAACATAATAGTTATCAACCATAATATTGTTTTTTAGTAATGAATAATTTTTGAATGAGTGATAATATTTTAAAAGTAAATAATATATGGAATGATAAGTATTGTTATGGTTTTAAAATATTTTTATAATTATTTTATATTTATTATATTGGAGTTTCAAACACAGACGACGGAATTCAGACCTAGGGTAAGGAATTGTCATCTCACATTAATTTTTTTGGGACACATGCCATATTCACGACTTGTTTAAATTCTGTGGTTTATATTAAGATCATGAATTTATTTTATTATTGATATTATGAAACTTATATATATTTACATATCCATATATAGTTATTTTTTCATAATACTTACTATTAAATATTTACCAAAGCAGTAAGGGTTTAATGTTATAAAATCACGGGTTATCTGGACTTTTTAAGATTAGGTTTTATGTTATGAAATAATATGATCTATCTAACTAGAAACTCATTAATTTTCCTATTATATGGTTATATGTAGATAATAAATATTCTCTTTTTAATTATCCTCACCAATTTATTCAATATGCCAAAAACATTTTTGAAATGAAAATTGACTTTATTTATATATTCGTTTGAAAATGCCTTTTCATTAAAATAAATATATTATAAATATATTATAAAGAAATAATTTAATACTATAATATTAATTTTTAATTTTTTTTACATTTTACTATTTAAAAAAAGAAAAAATTAATTTACTATTTTTTTCAAATGAGGTGATTTTTTGAAATTTAACTAAAAATGTAAAAGGTGTGTTTTATTTTAAATTATACCGAATAAAATAAATTTACCACCATTATAACAAATCAATGTTTTTTTGCTTACAATATTGGATTAAAAGGTTAATTTCAATGAAAATTTTTATATACTATTTTGAAATATTTTTAATTTAAAATATTTTTTTCACAATTGAATGTTTATTTTCCTCAAAAAATAAATCTGTTATCTTTTAGAGGGATTTCAATATATTATAACATCATTTGATGTTAGATATTACGTATTGGGGATATTTTACACAGATATTGTTCTTAATCATTCACTATATTGTTAATACTTATGTTTTTTGTATGTTTAATAAATCAATTTATTTTATATGGCTTGTGATTTGATGAATAAATAAAATGTTTATAAAGACCATTTCCTTTTCATGAGTGATGGTGTGATGATGTGATGATTGTTTTATGACCTTCTTGAACACATATATAGGGTTTTCATTATGTGATAGTGGTTATGATACGACCATTTGTGGTGGATCTGTTATGACAAAGGATGAGATGACCTGGAATTATACATCACATTAATGAATTAGATATGATTGATATCTCATGAGATAAAAATGACTGGAATAGGGAGTGATCCCATTTCATTAAGGAAATTTTCCACTATGATGGTCATGGGAGTGTACCTTGACTACTATAATGGTTTTGGGATTGGACCCATTACACTATGATAACCTTGACAATGGTCCTTGAGTACTATGTATTTAAAAGTATATGTGTATACCACAATTCCTTTTCTTATGCCAACATTTTTCTCTCATATCTCATGTTCTTTTATTAATTTATGATCCATATCTTATGAACTACCAATCTTAACAGAATGAATCATTATTATTATCATGGCTATGTAGGGTATTATTTTCAAATGTTATTCTCAAAGTCCCATAACCTTGTGTTCATTTTAAGTTTATGTGATCCTTGATATATCTCTTATATACCATTACTGAGAATCGTTGATCACCCATTATTATGTTTCCTTTCCCCAATTTTTGAAGAAATTTCTTATGTATGATGTGTATAAGAGGAGTTCTATTTATGATGAACTAAGTTGGAGATGAAATAGTTCAATTCTGAACTAGTTTTTTATGTGTCCATGTTTCTAGAGACACTAGACCTACACAATTCGTGAATAAATCATAATGTTACATAATGAATATTTATGTGATAAGATATAAAATTTATGTGTGAAAATTATTTATCATTATAATTTACATTCAAATTTATAAAAAACTATACAATTCTCCATGAAATCATAATTTTAAAAACTAAATTCATATATTTATGAATAGTTTCAGAATTTTTTTTTATATATCTGAATTATCATATTACGTATTAGATAAGATGATTAGAATTGATTCATAACCATTCAAATATATAAACACATATAACATATCCTACATCAATATCTTATGTACTGTAAAACATCTTCGAATTGTCACATATGATGTTTTCTTTTACTAATTATCATTTCTGAGGAAAACTTATATTATGTATTTATAGTATTTTTATACATACTTTCAAAACATATTATGCTTGTACATAATATGATGTATTTAGAAAAAAATTTACCTATAATAAAGAAATAACATCTTATGCATTATTCTTTTCATCTTATGCATTATTCTTTTCATCTTATGCATCATTTCCTTTTTCATTTTCAAGATTCAATGAGGGAAATATTCATAAATTTTTTCAAAACATCATAAAATGTATACTGTACTTTTTCGATTTTATTCTATGAAAAACATAAATAATATGTTTTCCAATTATAATTTTGATACAAATTTAAATTATATACATGATGTTTTTAACACAAAATATTAATTAACAAAATCATGGCATGTCTTGATAACTTCTAAACGTCTTTAAAAATACAGACGGCAAAAAATCAAATTAAAAACATACATTCAGTGAGAATTAAAAAATATCATTCATTAAATACATCAACTATTTATTTTTAAATTATTATTATTTTGAAAAAAATAAAAAATACTAGACTAAATTTAAGGAACAATTGATCATTGGAATTTAAACATGGGTCTCAAGAATCACATGTAAACATAACATATTAATAATCTTTATTGGTCTCATTAATATCCACCATGGGATTTTTTGGTATCCTCAATAAATTAGTCACTATAAAATTCAATATAATTTGCGATATATTATTATTAATTAATTATAATTCCAATGGATAAATATTAGTTCACTAAAAAAGAAAATTAATAAAAAAATACCATGATATCACTAAAATAGTCACTCATATACACATTTTTAAAGCTTTGGATTCCCTTGATACCAATAGAAAAATAATTTTTTATTAT
This sequence comes from Viscum album, assembly GCA_963277665.1. Classification (NCBI taxonomy): domain Eukaryota; kingdom Viridiplantae; phylum Streptophyta; class Magnoliopsida; order Santalales; family Viscaceae; genus Viscum; species Viscum album. The sequence goes on along the minus strand of OY728119.1, from coordinate 1,723,323,327 downwards.
CACATGATAATGATTTAAATCTACTAGGAATATATACTAATATAACATATAAATCTATATTTGAATATTTTATATGATAGATTCCAAAATACATTTCAGAGAAACTATTATAATAATTTAATATTCAAATTCACAAACATAGACACATGTTTATATAACTTATTTCCTTAATTAATAACTAAAAATATATTCATTATCCACTTAAATAAGATATATTTCACTCATTTGGTGAAACAAATATCAATCGATTATCTCTAAAAACTTTATCCTCCATTATAAATATATTTCTAAAAAACATTACTGATTAAAGATAATGAGATTTATTTTTTCACATTTTCATATATCACTAAAATATAAAATGATAATATACTAAAGGTTATTGAATCAATATTTCTTATTTTTTTTAAAGAATGAGGTTAAATTCCATAAGAAAACTAAAACTTTTAAATGAATCATCTTCCAATGGTTTAGTGAACACATCAATTATTTACAAATTTATTAAAAAAACTCGATATTAATTGAATTATAATACACATGTTATGACAACCCTGCTTTTGTTACAAACTAAACATAATTTATTACATAAAATATTCACTTGATAAAACATGGATGATTGAGAGGTATTGAGTCTTTGGAGCTTAGGATCATTATATAACAAATTAAAAGATGAAATACAACATATTTATTGAAAACTTCCTTTACATGACCACTACATTCCCTCGTACTGAGCATTTCATGGGATAACCTGAGGACATGCATAAGAAAATGGGTGAGCTATAAAGCCCAGTAAGGGAATAAACATGGTATACATGATGAGTAAAATACATATTAGAAAATAGGCATATCAATAGATCACAATAGAGACATGAACATAAAGTCATGATAAATCATGATAATCATAACATGGAAATGTGGCAATAACACTTAACATGGAATTAGCATGAACCAAGGCTCATTGCACATTGAGCATGAGTAAATTCTCATTGCACATGAAGCACGAGTAAACCCTCATTGCACTTGAATTATAATGAGTCAATAGTCATTTCACATGACGTATCATGATTTTATACTTTACCCAATGTGTTGGAGCGCTATAAGGGCGCACCCTTCTTAAACATTTCTTTTCATGCATAAGTGTGCCACATGGATCATAAAACATGGATTCATAAAACATAATAATTTATTCTATGATAAATAAATGTGGAATTTATACATGAAACTTTATAATCAATAAGTAAATTTGCATAAAGTTTAATACCCTTGACAGAGGAATGGGCATGGTATTCACTACACACTGACATTGACATAGAAAATCGGTGTGATTTCGATAGTGTAACAGTGTGACATAAGAATTCATAAAAATGGTTGATTAGAGAGAAAGGGGTTCCTCATCATATTTACATGTAATGGAAAGTAATGAGGTCATATAGATACATGTCCCAACAATTTTAATGTAATTTAGATTCATGATACAAACGTATTGCTTGAATGTAAAAGAAGAGAGAGAAGTTCTTTTTGGAATTTCTGCATAGTAATGGGTGTACATGGGTGGAATTTAATGAGAGAGAAAGGGGTATCCAATCATTAAAACATAAAAATGAAAGTATGAGGGAGTTTATAAACCATAATCCAACATTTGTAATTGAAATTAAAAGGGATAAACAACTTAAAGAAAATTGGGCAAAATGAGAAAGGAAGAAAAAACCCTTACTTGGAAGTGTGCTTCCAAAGGCTTGAGAGAGGCTTGAGAGAGGATTCTTAGGAGAATGGGTCACCTTGGGAGGATTCTAGAGAGAGTAGGTCAGAGGTTGGACTAACTCTAAAAACTTTAAGTGACATGGAAGTGGGAGATTGGGTGGGTTTATATAGGAAAGGTGAATGAATTCTTTATTATTTAGGTTTGGGACCCCTTATATTAAATTAGTCCAAAACACAAACCATCCCATGGTTTTTGCCCATGGTTTTTGGAAAAGGGAAGAGGAAAAAATATTTTATAAGTCCAAAGTACAACCTTCTTAAAATAATAGGGTTGCTTATGTTGAGGTGAGTCACACTCCCAGGGAAACAAATTTAAAATGACAAGGTGTTTAATAAGTCTTGAAGGGTCCATTAATGATATGAAAAGTAATTCAAACAAACCCAAAATCATATTATCTTAATTTTAAAACATATATTGGCCGAAGATAAAGCTTATAGTATTTTATTACATCACAATTGGGTCATTATGATGTCATAAAACACATTATATATTTAAAAAGTATATAATTTTTACCCAAACAATTGACAGTTTCAGAAAATTATGAAAAATTTACCGTAGGATAATTTCGACGTCCTGAATCCAGAAATAACATTTATTTTATCTAAATAATTTTCCAAATATGTTAATTTTCACTTTTAAAATAAAAACTGGCATTTATCGAAAATTAATGGGTTTTGACAAAAATGGCTCTCGAACATTAATAAAAATTACAATTGAATTAATAAAATTATATGATCATTTATATAAAATAAAATAAATTTAATAATAATAATAATATTTTATTAAAATATTATTTAATTGAAAAATCCCTTAAATTAAAAAAAAATTCAAAATTAAATAATAACTAAAAAACAATATTTTCACTTTAAAAACTATTTACAATGTATCAATAATGACAAGAAAGTATATTCATTGTCATATACAAAAAACTAATGTACATGAACATAGTACTAGCTATTTTTTACATAACTCTTTAAAATAGCCGCATAAGACCTAAGGGTAAGGTGCGCGATGGTGACAAACTCTTGGGGTGGCTCGGATAACATCTCTCGAGTGGTAATTTCTATCAACTTCCACTTTTCCCGTATATGGTCACGTTCGAGCTTGACATGATGAAGCTCAGCTTGGGATTGGTCAAGAGAGAATCCCAAAGATGCCACCTCTTTTCTGGGCTTTGACAAATGGGCTTCGTATGGAGAAATTCTTCTGCATGAGGCCATCTCTTCTTTTGTATGAGTAAATTGGGTTCGTTAAAGCGTTATATTTATACTAATCATCTGATCACTGTTTAACAGCTATAAAATCAATAGTCACAATTCTTAAAATAAAACCAAATAAGTTGACATTTTATATAAACATTTTACGTAAAGATACATTTAACTAGATCGAGAGGGATTTCAATTAGTGAAACTTTGGGTCGTTACACAAGTTATTTGATAAAGATATATTTAATATCTATGTGCATTCTTAATGGTTATTGAGTAGGATTTCATGATTAACTTATCAAACTTTTATTATCATAACCAGCAAATAATAGTTGATTTAATTCAATGTTGAGATCTTTGATCTAATTTCTCATCCACATCAATAATGTATAAGTGTTATTCATTCCCATGTACACTTTACCAATAGTGATCATGGTCAAAAATCATTTCATATTTTGGGTCCATTATAAAAATTGTTCACTCAAGAAGAAAACTCTACTAGTTGTTGGCCTTCTTTCATTTACATTTGTAGCCCAATCTATATCAGTATAAACATATATATCAATCTATCATTATATGTGAATTCACAATCTATTGTATGTTTAATTTTTATAATAATTATTTCATTCTCCAATGATATGAGACTCCTTTATTGAACTATAATTTTTAGTGTATAATTTTACTTCATATAATATGTTTTTACTTAAAAAATCAAATATAACAAATTACTATATGCTTCTTCAATTCTCCTAGCTCAACTTATTTCCCACTCTTAGTATTTAATGGTATGGTTCCCACTATTTTAGTTATAGAAACTTGTTTTGAATCCACCATAAATTTTTTTAGAGTTCTTGATCATACTTCACTTGAGAAAAAACTATCCAATAACTACGTTAATAAATTTCTAATCAAAGAAATTATTTTATTTCTCTAATTATAAAAATTTGAAAAAAAATTATTTCCAAAGAAAAAACCTCAAAATAAAAATTTTAATTTCTAATATAAATGATATCAATTCATCAAAATTATTTATAGTTACATAAGATGAAAAATGGGGGAGCCACTTTTTGGGGTGGAATGGAAACCGTTGTAGAAATTGGTGCCTTTTTATCATCCATAATATAGATATTATTTCCAACTCTTCACCTTTTAAACTCCAATTTAATCAAGAAATTATCGAAAATGGAATATTATACTTTTACTAATTATTTTAACCCAATATAGGATTCTTTAAGATCATAATATATATAGTTTTATTCACCAATCAAGAAACCACTAGGTTGATCAATGTAAACATTTTCTTTTAAATCTACATTTGGGTAGCTGTAATTTACTTCTATTTGACAAATATTATATGTAACAACCTGGGATTTTATGATAATTATTATTTTTAATTTAATTGATGTCTTTTGTTGTACGCGACACCAAAATTATCTTGATCTATACACAAAAACTGTATATGCAGCACTATTCTTGGCTCGTGTTACACAAAATTTCAAGTTTGTTTGATAGAAGTTATTCTACGCAACATTGAGTGTGTGTATATATATATATATTCAATGTATAAATGAAATACGATTGGATTATATTATATGCAACAACAAAGTAATCTTTCACTACACGCAACCCTGACTTGGCTTGCTTTACACACAATCGCGACCTTCCACGATAGCGTGTGTTGTACGTAATACCGAGTTTCACTAAACAACAATATGCTATTAAAATATTATATAAACTAGCCATTATAAATAGTAATACCCACGTTTTGAAATTTTATTTTTCAAAATGGACTTCATTTTTGGATTCAAAATATCGAAATTATCCTCGGGTGAAGTTTTGGTATTTTTCTGAAAACTTTCAATTTTATATAAATAGTGAAAAACAAGGTTACTATTTAAAAACCGACTTTTTATTTAAATGATTATTTATTTTATTTAAATTTGTTTTAGGTAGAATTTGATACATAATACCTAAATAAGTTAAATTTAATTCATTGGAGTCATTTTATAATAATTTTAGATATATAAAAATTTTATTGAACTTTTCACCGTCTTTTACCTACCTCCTAGGAGCTTTTTGCAAACATACATAAAACTTAATTTTACCACTTCTGTGAGTGAAATTTAAAAAATACGAGAGACATGGTTAATATCAAGGAGTAAAATGTGGTTCAATAAGATAATTTTTTTTGGTGAATAGTAACTTTTTACTTTAATTTACCACGGTTAAAAGTAAATAGGGTAATTAAGGGTAAAAATTATATTATTATTACCCTAAAACATGTCCTAATTATATTGGATAAGTGAAATTCGACCAAAAACAACCTTAGGAATACAATATTTCCCTTTAGTTCCACATGGATTATAGTAGGACATTTATTATTATTTTATTTAAAGAAGAGTTAAAATAGTAAAATCAAATTTTAATAACTACAACATTTTTAATATACGGTTATATATAATATAAATTCTACCATAAATATTCATTATAAAGCTAAAAATATTTCTTACCTAATGTTATTTTATTTATAATTTTTATACGTTAAATAATTTAATTTATTTATGACACAATGGTGATGCAGTAATTACATAAATAATGAAATATTAAAATAATTGATATTATAAATACCCAAATAAATGTAATTTGAGACTTTTTATGAATTACACTAATTTTTTAGATTAATATGACATGTTATTATTGATTTAATTAACTTTTTTTGAACTAATAATTCTATTATGATTTTCACAAAAATCAATTACCAAATAGTGTCAAAATTGACATAAAATAGTTTTTAAAACAAATACTATATTATTAATTGTTATTATATTCCAAAAAATCTAATTTTCAGAAAAAATGACTTAGATAAGGTTATATATATTAATAATTAATCACTAGGGGTTCTTTTGTCTTGTTATAGTAAGTTTATTAACCATGTAGTTTAAAAAAATGAAGACACGATAAAATTTAAATTATTTAACATAGTGTTAAATATAAATGATAAGGTTAAAATAGTAACCTAAAATTGTCTAAAAAATATTGGTTGAGAGGATTTATACACATACCCACTTTATATTTTAAATAAATCAATTTTTAGTTATTATAAACTGAATATAACTTTATTATAAAATAATAATTTATGTTTTTTCAAAGGTGCCCCTCTCCTCCCTTATAACAAGGGCACCCCTTCCCTCTTCTCTTCACAACTTTTTGAGCCCTGAAGATCGGCCAATCCCTAAAAATTACTCTGATAACACTCTCTAGTTACATCATAGAGGTTCTGGTCTTCTCAAAAGACCAACTCTAGTTCCCTAAGAAGAAGTGTAAAGGAGGTGCATCAAGGAAGAGGTAATCTCTTCAACCAACTCTTTCAAGTTTCATTCTTCTTCTACTTCATCTTATTTAGTTGTTTAATTATAAAGTAATAACATAAGTATTAATTATATACTGATATGTTATTATAAATATTAAACAACCCTATTTCACCTTCTATCCATCCTACGGAAAACAAAATCACCGCGCGTGTGTACGTACGAAATACCATCTCCACGCCGTGGTGTAATCAGTTTTTCCACCACCACCTTACTTGGATGGGTATAATGGTGTAAAGAATAACTATATATAATTATTAAAAGATCATACTGATTCTATGATATTATATCATCCACTCCAATACAATTCAATAAATATGGGTACGATATCATCGCTCTTGCATACGTAAGGATTACCGTCTCCACAACGCGATGAGATTAATTTTCCATGTTAACAATTCAAGAATGATTATAAAGTATATATAATAATTAATCATGAAATATATTACATAATAATTCTACTGGATTTATGTATATATATGTATGTCATCTACTTAATTCCATTCAATTCAATAAGGAAATGAATAACAGCGTTCATGCGTACGTACGGCCTACCGTCTCCATGAACGGTGTATTTATTTCCATTTATAGATCCATTATATATATGTATATTCTGAATATATATTATATATAAATCATGTTTTATATTATGGAATTAAGTAATCATGATCTAAGTAACCATATCAATAATTACAAGTCAAAACACGAATGATAAATTAAACGATTTTACCCAAAACGCTTCTTTAACATGGAATTGAAAAGTGAACATATAATATAAAGTCATAAGAGAATAATATATGATATAATAAATATTATTATGGTTATTATACATGTTAATAATATGATTAAACCCACTATACATGAGTCTCGGACACATATAGAAGAAATTGTACATAAGGTAAGGGATAATTTTTCAATCTCATTTTCATTCGAGATTTTTTATACGTAATTATTTACTAGGGTTATATATTTCATCCATGCCCATAAAATGTTTTTCATAAAGTGTTTAATATTCTTACATGTTTGTATAAAGTCATTTTTACCCTTCTTCGACTTTTACTTTGTGTTATGGATGGAATAATTCTTTTGTTTGCCATATGTGGTACCTTTTCACTTTTCCGTTGAAAGTACGAGGAGAATGTTTTTTAAATTATACGACTTGAATTGATTTTTACGGTTTAATAACACCTTATTTTCATGAAGCTTACTCTTCAATATTTCTTGAATATTTTCAACAAAATCCGTTTCTTTTAAAATTTCATGGAATTTTGTGAAAAGAAAATGATTTTGAATAAGAAAGGATATTTCCCTCAAGAACTTACCTCAAGTGTTTTATCAAAACCATTTTCCATATAAGATGACATTATTTCATATGTGTATGTTTAAAGTATAATGTATCTATTATTTACACAGTTTCAGTTCTCTTATGATGAAATTATATCCATTTGTTTTATATGGATTATGTTATTAAGGGATGATGTTTATGAAACCCATTTTATTCATTGGGTTATGATGAATGATTTATGTATATGTTTTGGAACACGTAAGAATGATTTCATTATGAGATGGGTGGGACATATATCTCCCTACAATGCATTGGGTAAAGACTTATATCTCATGAGATAGACATTGCTGGAACGGTATGTTAATCTGGTTCAGTGATACAGGACTGGAACGAGGAGTGAACTCGATTCAGAAATAGACTCTATTCACTAAGATGGTCTTGGCAGCAATGCCTTGGATACTATGGAAATCATATCAGGTGCATAATGGTTTTCCAAAATTAAATATTTTACTCCCATGATATTTTATCTTGATTTATGTTATCTTATGATATATGCCTTATGTTCTTCCAAGAGTTAAGTCTTTTCTCAAGATTTTGATATTTAGATTTTACGTTCAAGTTTTTTAATTCAAATGTTTATGGATTGTTTTATTTTCTCTATGTTTACCCTTACTAAGCATTTGAGCTCACCCTTTTTATGTTTTCTTTTCCCCAGGATATAAATAAAGGTTTTAGGTAAGAAAACCAAAAGGGGAAGATCATTATGGGAGATGTTGAAGATCTTTCACCATGATTAGAAGATTATGTTCCGAGTTTCCAAAGACACTAAACTAATACAGTCTTTGGGCGTCTGTTTTTGTCATGTATTAAGTATTCCACAAAATTAATGTAATGTCCATGTATGGGAAGGTTTGGGGTCTCTACAATTGGTATCAGAGAGAAGGTTTAGTTAACCATTGGAAACTAGGATGCAAAAACATTAGTTAAATCCCTAGATATATTTCTAAGGTATGTCTAAGGATGTCCCTAAGGATAAGTATATGTATAGGTTATAGTCCTATAATTATGGTAACGATCTTAGAATTTTACATAAGATGTTAGATATTGATGGAAATCCCCCTTTATTATGTCGTTTTCCCTAGCATGATTTTTTCCTCTCACACTATTCTTTTTGGGTTTTAGAAAATGGTTGGAAACAGGAAGATTCGCGATAATGGAGGATATTATGGACAACGGAATGATATTCTTCATGATAAACCAAATGAAACGGGATTTTGAAGTCCAAAAATCGTTATTATGCCTAATCATCAATCTCATAATATGATCAATAATCTCAACTTTGGTTAGTTTCCTAACTCACGTAATAATAGAAAGATTGAATTTTATGATGATCATAGAGGAAAGAAAGTTCAATTTCTCTCAGGTAAATCATGTGGGAAGAGGCATCAAGGATAATGTTTCAAATGAACTAGAAGATTCTTTGGGTGTGGAAAAAAGGACACAAATCCAGTAAGTGTAAAGGAAAAGTTTCAGTTAACACCATGGAGAAGGATAATGGTATTGCTACAACATTAACAATGATTACATGTTTTAAATGGGGAATGTATGGGAATTATGAAAAGAAATTCCCTAAGGGAAAATCTCATGAAGAGAATCAGCATGGTTATATGGGTAGTATTTATGTGGATGATGATGAGGAGACTACAAATGATATATGAGATGAAATAAGTGTTGAATCTTGGTCAATGGTTTAAGAAGGTAGTGGAATGATTGTATGTTTATCAAGAGTTATGTTGTATAGGTAATTTAATTGTACTATGGAATAAAGAAACATCTAAGGATTATTGCACTATTGTTTTTTCAAAAGTATTTGAATGTATATGTTGAATGGTACTGGTATCCATGAAAGTTTATTCAGATATTTTTGGAAATAAGATGATATGCACATAATGAAAGGATAAAGAGAAAATGAAATGTTGATAGTATTCATGAGCTCATGACTGATATAAGGAAAAATTTATATCATGGTTTGAGTATATAGATATTTTGGGATTTTGGTATGTGGAATGAGTTAACTTTTGATAGCATTCATGTTTTCGCTAAGGTTCTATGGTAATTCATGTTTCAAAAGAACACATGATTAAGGTATTCACATGTTCGGAATATGAACAACAAGATATATCTTATGATATATGTGAGATACATTATGGTATTCACATGATTTGTATATGACCTATATAGTAATCATTTTCTTTATAATATGATATTGGACAAATCTATTTTGGATAAGCCTAAAGATTGGAATGGATTATGTTGGACATAAGATAGTATTATTTAAGGATAGAACTTGTTTTTTTATATTATTTATGGAATGTTATAACAGTATAGTTTTAGAAAAAGTACAACCCATAGGACGAGTGACAACCCATCACGTCGGACAAGGATGTGGGAATCGAACCCAAAACTGAAGTACGACATGCCTTTATCACATACCACTGGCCTACAGGAAGTCCCTGGTAAGTATATACTGGTTCTATTTTATTAAGCTCTATGATAGATGAAGTATAAGTCCAATTTAGCAACCATATATGATTAATCTCAAGATTGATAAACTTATGTATATTTAATAAATTGTGATAAAATTTTTGCGATAGAAACAAATGGAATGACCTATCATTCTATCGCATGATCTGCTAACACTTCACGAATGACAAATTCAACTTCATTTCTTCAAGAGATGAAGTGGAAATTGTTCAATGCATGAATAATAATGAGATTTTACCAAAATCAAGTAAGTATTTCTTTTAATTCACCAATTCTTCAGCATTATGGGAATGATCTTGAAAACTAAAAATGTTGTCCTAGTACCCCCATACCCGATAAATCAGATGGAACTTTAGATCATCACAAATTTATAACTTTGTGATTGATGGCTTTTTCATAGCCATGTTCTCCACCACTCTCCATCATAACTTGATGGTTCGATTTCTCTTCCATATCCATATTTTTACCTATGTTATCCTATGTGGAAACCCAGGGATGAGTTAATTTGGGTAACCGTTAAATTTCATAATTTAGTTTTTTAAAGTTATGTTTTGGTATTCCTTTTTACGATGTGGGTTTCTATGAAAGAAACTTTGAAGTAGTAAACCATTTATAAGCCCGAAAAATTTCGAGGGAGAAATTCATTTTAAGGGGGGTAGAATGTAACAACCCGAGATTTTATGAGAATTATTCTTTTTAAATTCATTGATTTCTTGTGTTGTATGCAACACCAAAATTAGCTTGTTCTATACGCAACACCGTATACACAGCACTATTCTTGGCTCGTGTTACACGAAATTTCATGTTCGTTTGATAGAAGTTGTTCTACACAACATTGAGAGTATATATATATATATTCAATGTATAAATGAAATATGGTTGGATTCTATTATACACAACGACAAAAGAATATTTCACTACATGAAACCCTGACTTGGCTTTCTTTACACGCAATCGCGACCTTCCCCGATAGTGTGTGTTGTACACAATAATGAGTTTCACTAAACAATGATATGTTATTAAAATATTATACAAACTAGCCTTTATGAATAGTAATACCCACTTTTTAAAAATTTAATTTTCAAAATGGACTTCATTTTTGGATTCGGAATATAGAAATTATCCTAGGGTGATTTTTTTGTTTTTTTATGAAAAATTTCAATTTTTGATGAATAGTGAAAACAGTGGGTTACTATTTAAAAACTGAATTTTTATTTAAATAATAACTTATTTTATTTAAATTTATTTTAGGTAAAAATTGATAAATAATACCTATATATGTTCAATGTAATTTATTAGAGTCATTTTATAATAATTTTAGATATATAAAAATTTTATTGAACTTTTCACCGTCTTTTACCTACCTCCTATGATCTTTTTGCAAACTTACATAAAACATAATTTTACCACTTCTGTGAGTGGAATTTAGAAATTACAAGAGACATGGTTAATATCAAGGAGTAAAATGTGGTTCAACAAGATAAAAATAATATTTGGTGAATAATAACTTTTTATTTTTATTTACCATGGTTAAAAGTAAATAGTGTAATTAAGTGTAAAAATGATATTATTATTACCCTAAAACATGTAATAATTCTATTTTATAAGTTTAATTAGACAAAAAAAAACATTAGGAATAAAATATTTCCCTTTATCTCCACTTCGATTAGATTAGGAAATTTATTACTATTTTATTTAATGAAGAGTAAAAATAGATAAAATCAAAGTTTAATAACTAAAACATTTTTAATATAGGGTTATAAATAAGATAAATTAGACTATATTTTTCATTATAAAGTTAAAAATATTTCCTACCTAATGGTATTTTATTTATAATTTTTAGACATTAAATAATTTAATTTATTTATGACACAATGGTGATGCAGTAATTTCCTAAATAATGAAATATTAAAATAATTGATATTATAAATACCCAAATAAATGTAATTTGAGACTTTTTATGAATTCCAATAATTTTATAGATTAATAGAACATGTTATTTTTGATTTAATTAACTTTTTTTTAACTAATAATTCTTTTATGATTTTCAAAAAAATCAATTACCAAATAGTGTCAAAATTTACATAAAATAGTTTTTAAAACAAATATTATATTATTAATTGTTATTATATTCATAAAAATATAAGGATCGGCCAAATGACTTAGATATGGTCATATATATTAATAATTAACCACTTGGGGTTCTCTTGGCTTGTTATAGTAAGTTTATTAACCATGTAGTGTAAGAAAACAAAAAGACACTATAAAAGTTAAATTATTTAACTTAGTGTTAAATCTAAATGATAAGGTTAAAATAGTAACCTAAACTTGTATAAAACATATTGGGTGAAATGATTTAGAGCCATCCCAACTTTAGCTTCGAAATAAATAAATTTGGAGCTATTATAAACCGAATATGACTTTATTATAAAATAATATTTTAAGTATTTCCAAAGGTGCTCCTCTCCTCCCTTATAAAAAGGGCACCCCTTCCCTCTTCTCTTCACACCCTTTTGAGCCTTGAATCTCAACCAACCCCTGTAAATTACTCTTCTAAACCTCTTTAGTTACATAATAGAGGTTATGGTATTCTCAAAAGACCAACTCTAGTTCCCTAATAAGATGTTTAAAGGAGGTGCGTTGCGGATGAGGTAATCTCTTCTACCGACTCTTTCAAGTTTCTTTCATCTTCTACTTCCTCTTCTTTAGATGTTTCCTTATAAAGTAATAACATCAGTATTAATTACATACTTATATGTTTTTATAAATATGAAACAACCCTATTTAACCTTCTATCCATCCTATGGAAAACAAAATCACCACGTGTGCGTACGTACAGAATACCGTCTCCACGCCGTGGTGTAATCATTTTTCCACCACCACCTTACTTGGATGGGTATAATGGTGTAAAGAATAAATATATATAATTATTATAACAAAATAATAATTTTATGATATTATATCATCCCTTACAATAAAATTCAATAAATATGGGAATGATATCATCGCTTGTGCGTACGTACAGATTACCATCTCAACGACGCGATGAGATTCATTTTCCATGTTAACAATTCAAGAATGATTATAAAGTATATATAATAAGTAATAATGAAATATATGACATAATAATTATACTATATTTATGTATATATATAAGTATTTCAACTACTTAATTCCATTCAATTCAATTAGGAAATGAAAAACAACATTCATACGTACGTACGACCTACCGTCTCCATGAACGGTGTATTTCTTTCCATTTATCGATCCATTATATATATATATATATTATGAATATATATTATTTATAAATAATGTTTTATATTCTGGATTTATGTAATCATGATCTAAGTAACCATATTAATAATTACTAGTCAAAACACGGATGATAAATGAATCAATTTTACCTAAAACTCTGCTTTAACATGGAATTGACAAATGAACAGATAATATAAAGGTGTAAGAGATTCATATATGATATAATAAATATTATTATGGTTATATTATATGTTAATAATATGTTTAAACCCACTATACAAGAGTCTTGTACACATAAATAAGAAATTGGACATAATGTAAGGGATAATTTTTCAATCTCATTTTTATTCGAGATTGATTATACGTAAGTATTTACTGGGGTTATATTTTTCATCCATGCCCATAATATGTTTTTCATAAAGTGTTTAATATTCTCCCATGTATGTCTAATGTCATTTTTACCCTTCTTGGACTTTTACTTTGTGTTATGGATGGAATCTTTCGTTTGTTTACCATATGTGGTACTTTTTGACTTTTCTCTTGAAAGTACGAGGAGAATGTTTTTTAACTTATAAGGCATGAATGGATTTTCACAGTTTCATAACACCTTATTTTCATGAAGCTTAATCTAAAATATTTCATGACTATTTTCACCAAAATCCTTTTCTTTTAAAAATACATGGAATTTTGTGAGAAGAAAAATATTTTTAATAAGAAAAGAAAATTTTCCTCAAGAATTTATCTCAATTGTTTTATCAAAACCATTTTGCATCTAAGATGACATTATTTCATATGTGTATGTTTCAAGTATAATGTCTCTATGATTTACAGGGTTTCAATTCTCTTATGATGAAATTATGTCCAATTGTTTTATATGGATTATTTTATGATGAGATGATGTTTATGAAACCCATTTTATTCTTTGGGTTATGATGAATGATTTACGTTTATGTTGTGGCATATGTAAGAATGATTTCATTATGAGATGGGTGGGACCTATATCTCCCTCTAATTAATTGGTTAATGATTTATATCTCATGAGATATACATGGATGGAATGGTAAGTTAATCCGGTCTAGTGATACAGGACATGAACGAGGAGTGAACTCTATTCAGAAAGGGTCTTTGTCCACTAAGATGGTCTTGGCAGCAATTCCATGGCTACTATGAAAATCATATCATGTGCTTAATGGTTTTCCAGAATTAAAATTTTTTATTCCCATGCTATTTTATCATGATTGATGTTACCTTATGATATATTCCTTAATTACGTCCAAGATTTATGTCTTTGCTCAAGATTTTGATGTTTAGATTTTATGTTCATGTTTTTTCATTCAAATGTTTATGGATTTTTTATGTTCTCTATGTTTACCCTTACTGAGCATTTGAGCTCACTATTTTTATGTTTTCTTTTACCCAGGATATAAATAAAGGTTTCAGGTAAGAAAACCAAAAGGGGAAGATCTTTATGGGAGATTTTCAAGATCTTTCACCACTATTAGAAGATTAAGTTCCGTGTTTCCAACGACACTAAACTAATACGGTCTTTGGGTGTCTATTTTTGTCATGTATTAAGTATTCCTCCAAAGTAATGTAATGTCCATGTACGTCAAGGTTTGGGGACTCTACATTATATTACTATTATTGTAAAATAGGATAATTTATCCTAATGATATCTATTCTATAAATCAGTTATAAGGTATATCGAAAATCAATTATTCCAACTTTTGAGTACCCTTTAAACAAAAGTATTCAACTATTTCTTCAAACATCTATACTTTCATTCAACTTGATTTGAAACAGACACATTTTTCTGAGGAAATTTATTTCTTCAACCTCTGACACCAAATCCAAATATTTATTTTCCCAATTTTATCAAATTCATCATTCATAACGTCAACCCATATCTGATTATCCAATTCATCATTTATATCTCTTTTTTAATTAAGATAAAACAATGTGGAATGTGTCGTTTTCCATAATGTTATTATAATATGAACCCAATATTCTTATTCTCTAATGATATTATTAATCTCAATATTAAATTATATCACTTGATAATATATAAAAGGATTATATCCAATAATATAAATTTTTGAATTATTATATTCATATTACATATCTTTTTAATATACATTATTTTTTAAAAATTCCTCCTACAACTCAACAAGAACCAATTCATCTTCTTTACCAAATGAAAATTCTTTTAACTATACTCTATATTAATTATGGATTTTCATGAAATATTATATAATGATTTTCAAAAATATTTTCTATCTCCATCTTTTAAAAATTTAATGTTATCCCCTTTTAAGGACACCCTATAAAAATGAAAATAACTAATTACGTCTCAAACATCCCAAGATTTTCACCTTTCACACTCATAACCCATGGGATTCCAAACACCCTTAATGTTTTAGGCATGGGGAATTCATAAAATAAATCTTTTATGGTATAACTATTAATTTTTTCTCTACAATAACTAGTTTTGAATGGTAATTATTATAAGGCCCTGGCCTTAAACCTTACTTAATATTGAATTAAATGAATAATTCACATTGAGGATCTTTTCAGGTTTAGAGTTTTAGAGAATTAGAACATAACTATTACATCTCAAAAGATTTAAAAAGTAGACACTTCTACTAAGTTTCCATAGAATAAAAAAACTCTTAAAAAGAAACATGTCTAGTTACATGTTTTATATAGCATGACTTTCCCTTGATCCCATCATTGACCCTATTCCACATTTTTGTCCTATGAAAAACATTTCAAAAAACATGGGGTGAGCATAAAAAGCTCAGTAAGGGATACACAAAGAATAAAAACTATTAGTTTATCAAAACAAAAAGTAAACCATGTATACTTTATCAAAGTAATACTTTTCACCTTTATGAAGTAGTAAAAACTCTTCACTGAATAAAAGATCATTAATTACCCTTTTGTAACCAAAATATTACCATAAAACCCATATAAATAACACATAACATATAAAGGTAACTTGGGACATAAACATACTTAAGTGGAATAACCATACGGTCAACTTCCGCACATATCACTTAATGGAATATCCATACGACCAACTTCCATACATACTTAATGGAATAGACATACATCCGACTTCCATACCCAATGCATTGAAGGTTATAACATAACCACCCGTCCTGGTATTCACGGAACCACCCATCATATGGTTTATCACGTAACCACCCGTCAAATGTACAAGTACCATTATAAAAATCATAAGACATAAAACAAATATAATGGAAAGAAAACATTTCCACACTTTGATCACAATATATCACTTAAATATATTGACATAACAAATCCATTATAAAAACCATTTTCAATACCAAAATACATAAAAGAGTATATGGTATTTATTTCATTTAAAAAAACATTACGGCTTGTTGAGGAAGCCAAAGACCAAATAATACTCGCGATGGCGGAAAAGGTCGTTGTCACCGCGTACGTTAAAAGAAACATTCCTTTTTGTCATTTAGTAAAACGCTTCGTAGAAAAATATTCCTTTTGTATAAAAGTAAAAGTTAAAGGGGTTTATACACCGTATAAAAGATAGTTGTGTATAAAATTAAATATGCCTCAATGAAAGGAGATTGAGATGAAGTCCCTTACCTCGGGTCTGACTTGACTCGATCGTTCTTTAACGTCCTGAATAATAAACTTGAGTTAATTTCTACTTGATTAAGAACCTTCTTCAAGTTCATTATTCCTTTTATATCACTTATTACCATTTTATGAACATTATGTAGTCATTTAAGTTGATAACGGTCATTTGCCGATATTTGGTACTTGAGTCAAAAGTGAACGTCTTATAATTACATGTTGTTCGTGTGGTCAAAGGTTCATTATATCCAGAATGATATTCATGATTTGTATATCATATATATCATACATATCCAGCATATACATGTATTTATAATATTACATAATCATTTAGAGGTTAGAAATGAAATGCACCGTTCATGGAGACGGTAAGCCGTACGTACGTATGAACGCTACTTTCATTTCATTGTCATATTAATGGGATTAAAAATAAATGAGAGGTATGTATATTTTAATTCTAGAATTATATTCATCATTTATATGTAACATAAATTATATATATTCATTATATATATGTACTTATAATAGTACATTACATTTGGGAATAAGAAATGAAATGCACCGTTCATGGAGACGGTAAGCCGTACGTACGCATGAACGCTACTTTCATTTCTATCTCATACTTTAATGGGAAGAAATAATAATGATATAGAGGTATATTATAATTTCAGTATAAAATAATATATAATAACTTTAAATCCATCCTTTATACGTCCCACATATGGCATTAACGAATCACATCACTTTGAGGGGGCGGTAGTCCGCACTTAATAAAATGAAATTATCATGTTTACCCATAATGGAAACCATAAAGGTATTCCCAAAATGAAAAATACAGAAGCTTAAGGAAAACATAAAAATATTATATATCATATATAAATATAGTGTCATCTTAATGGACACCTTTGAAGGTGTTAAAAGAATGTTGAACAATCATCATTTTGGGAGGAAGAAATTCGCCATCCACGGAAACAGTATGATCTTTAACCATTAGATGTAGGTGTGTGTAAGTGTAGCTCGAATCCTTCTTATAACAATGTCCTAGTATATTTAAGATAGTAGAGTTGTTACAAAAGAAATGAATAAAAATAGTTTAGGGGGTTGGAGAAGCAAAATGAAACAAAAGGACTCAAGTGAAGACATTACCTTAAAATCGGGTAACTCCCTTTGGTTTGAGCTCAAAGGATTCCTTGGGAAGACTTATGACCAAAGTGAGGCTTCAAGGAGTAAGAGAGGATAGTGGAGAGAAAAAATGGGCAGGGGTTGGCTGAGCCAAAGGCTTTGGGAGTGTGGGTAAGGAGGTAGAGGTGGGGGCCTTTTATAAGAGGAGAGGAGGGGCACTTTTGGAAAGTAAAGAAATGTTACTTTATTTTAAAACGAGTTTCAGATTCAAAAGGACCCACATTGATATACTTCGAGGGTAAGGTGATAAGGGTTCAAAATACACCCATCCAAAAGGTTTTGGACATGTGTAGGTCATAGATTTTACATTATCATTTCATTTTTTTTAAATCCATTATTAATGAGGTAATCAATGCATCATCATGATGTCATAAATAATTTAATTTATTTAAAGTATAAAAAAAAATATGATGTAGGAAATATTTTTAGATTTCAAATGAATATTTATAATCAAAAATCTTAATTGTATAACCCCATGTAAAAAGTGTTTTAGTAAAACATCTCATGTTTGTGTCATTTTTACTTTAACATTTAATAAAAAGTTATTTATGTCATTTCCCAAACAAAGTGGCTCCATGGGGTCCCCATGTTGACCCATGGATTGTCTTGGTCAGGCGTGACACATCAAATGAGGGTAGGACATGTGTCAAGCTCATCTCATTTTATTAAAACATTATTTTTACCATAAACTACACTAATTACCTCCAATCACGATTAAGAACTTAAAAGTTACTATTCACCAAAAAATTATTTTAATCTCATTGAACCACATTTTACTTCTTAATGACAACCATGTATGTCGGATTTTTGAAATTCAAAACACAGAAGTGGTAAAATTTCATTTAAACGAAAAATCGGTTTTTATAAGTACCACTTAGTGGTTTCACAATTCATAAAAAATTGATGTTTTTCAGAAAAATACCAAAAATTCACCCTAAGCTATATGTGATATTCCGAATTCAAAAATGATGTCTATTTTATAAAATTCATAACATATAATTCAAATTAATTAATTTAATAATTAATTTCTGCTGTCATGACAAATAGCGTGTTTTTATGAAACAATAAGTATCAAAAGATTAACATTAGTTTAAGTCCGATTTTAAAGTCAAATTAATTCCAACGACCACTATTGGATCTAATGGTAAAAATATTTTCTAATTTCACTTTAAAAAAATTCAAAATATAATCTAATCATATAAATAAATTAGATTAAAAATAGGTTTTGAATTAAAATACAACATTTTATACTATTCATTAAAAAATGAACTTTATCCGAAAGATACCAAAAATTTACACAAAGTAAATTTTGATGTCCGGATTCTAAAGAAGAGTTTTATTTGGTCCAATAGAATGTATAAAAGTGACCAAAACTCTATTTAATGACGGTTCTCCATCAAAAGGTGATAAGTGAACCTTTAGTGAAAATTAGGGTATAAAAGCCTAAAATT
This sequence comes from Viscum album, assembly GCA_963277665.1. Classification (NCBI taxonomy): domain Eukaryota; kingdom Viridiplantae; phylum Streptophyta; class Magnoliopsida; order Santalales; family Viscaceae; genus Viscum; species Viscum album. The sequence continues at coordinate 1,723,303,651 of OY728119.1, read as the reverse complement.
GAATTCTTTTCGTATTTTAAGCCTTTATCATTTATTGGATAAATGTAAAAACATTTAAAAACATATATAATCATATATTAGTTATTTATATCCATTCCTGCCAATACAACGACTATGTGTTAACTACTATTTAAAATAATATTATTTTATTACTAGTGAGCAACGTAAGATTTCAAAGAAACTATTTGTTGCGTATCAGGTACACTATCGAACATAGCAACCCCTTTAAAGTAAAATTAATATTTAATTAGTAAATATTAATAAATATTGAAATGTTTTATTCATTATTTACCTGGGATGTTACATCCTTCCCCCTATTGGTAATTGCGTCCTCGCAATTTTATTCACTTATCAAAATAAGTGGGGGTATTTATCCCTCATAGAATTTTCAGATTCCCACGTTGCCTCTTTAACCATATGGGTTTTCCAAAAAACCTTTACCTAGTGGATTACCTTATTTCGCAAAACTTGCTCTCTTCGGTCAAGAATCTGGACTGGTTGTTCTTCATAAGATAGGTTCTCTTCCAGCTGAACTACCTCTAGACTCAAAACATGAGATGGATCTGGCATATACTTTCTCAAGATCGAAATGTGAAAAACATTGTGTACCTGAGATAAACTCGGAGGTAAATTCATCCGGTATGCAACTGATCCAACTCTCTCAAGAATTTCATATGGTCCAATGAACCTTGGACTCAGCTTTCCTTTCTTACCAAATCTCATCACACTTTTCCTTGGAGAAACCTTGAGAAAAACATGATCACCTACTTCGAAAGATAGATCCTTCCTCCAGATATCCGCATAACTCTTCTCCATGCTCTGAGCTGTTCTCATGTGTTTCTGAATCAACTGAACTTTTTCTTCCATCTCTTCTACCAATTCTGGTCCCATCAGTTTCCTTTCACCCACTTCATCCCAAAATGCTGGAGTTTGACACCGCTTCCCATATAATGCCTCAAATGGTGCCATCTGTATACTGGAATGAAAACTGTTATTATAAGAAAACTCAACCAAAGAAAGATGTTGGTCCCAACTTCCCTGATAATCCATAGAGAAAGAACGTAGCATATCCTCCAATGTCTGAATTGTTCATTCTGACTTCCCATCTGATTGAGGATGAAAATCTGTACTAAAATTTAATTCAGTACCCAACGACTTCTGAAGGCTTTTCCATAAGTTAGAAGTAAACCACAGACCAAGATCAGATACAATAGAGAGAGGAACTGCATGTAACATGACTATCTCTTTAAGATACAAATGGTAAAGTTGATCTAGGGAAAACGTATCTCGCATAGCAAGGAAATGAGCAGATTTAGTCAAGCGATCAACAATAACCCAGATTGCATTATTACCTCGAGATGTCCTCGGTAATCCCACAACAAAGTCCATGGAAATGTTTTCCCATTTACACTCTGGAACTGGTTAAGGCTGAATCATCCCTTTTGGTAACTTCCGCTCTGCTTTAACCTGTTGACATGTCAAACACTTCATAGTAAAATCAACAATATCTATTTTCATTCCATCCCACCAGTAATACTCCCGCAGATCTCTGTACATCTTAGTACTGCCAGGATGAACTGAAAACGGAGAACTATGAGCTTCACATAACAACTCTCTCTTCAACTGTGAATCACAAGGCACACACAATCTCTTCCCAAACCTGAAAACACAATCATTATCAATGTTGAATTCAGGAAACTTACCCTTCTGAACCAGCTCTACCGTTTTCTACAACTCACTATCTTCCCTCTGTTCTTGCTTAATTCTATCTGATAGGGATGATCTCACTGATACCTAAAACAAAACAGAAGAACTTCCTGCACCAACTACTTCTATTCCAAAGTTCATCAAATCAAAAACCAACGGATCTCATTCCAAACAAAGCATGGTTAATGAAGCATTACTTTTTCGACTCAAAGAATCATCCACTTTATTTGCTTTTCCCAGATGGTAATGAATTGTACAATCATAATCCTTGATTAATTCCAGCCATCTCCTCTATCTCATGTTCAATTCTTTCTGAGTGAATATATACTTTAAACTTTTGTGATCAGTATATATTTCACACTTTACTCCATACAAATGATGCCTCCAAATTTTTAAAGCAAAAACAACAGCTGCTAATTACAAATCATGTGTAGGGTAATTTACCTCATGAGTTTTCAACTAACGTGAAGCATAAGCAATTACCTGATCATTATGCATTAGTACGCAACCAAGTCCTTTCAATGAAGCATCACTGTAGATAACAAACTCACCATTCCTGTAAGGTAGTGCCAAAACTGGAGCATTCACCAATCTTTTTTTCAGTTCCTGAAAACAATCATCACATTCTTTTGTCCAGATAAACTTAACACCCTTCCGAGTTATCTTATTCATTGGACTAGATAATTGTGAAAAATATTCAACAAACCATCGGTAGTAACCTGAGTCAACTGAGCCATCACTACCACAAACTATTTAGTTCTGATTCTAACCATCTCAGGATACTGATTTGAAAGGTCATTTCCCTCTGTATGCCTTCCCAAAAAAAGATTCTCTGTTTCCTCTACGAAAAACCATTCTTAACACTGAAATACCTTAGGTGAAGCAACATGGTAATCTTCAAATGCTATATCATTTCAATCATACCATAAATTAATTTATAATTTTACAATTTTCTAACTCCTAAAGTTGTTTAAACCGACCTCTGATACCAACTATAAGGACCCGACCTTAAACCTTAATTAATATTGAATTAAATGAATAATTCACATTGAGGATCTTTTCAGGTTTAGAGTTTTATAGAATTAGAACATAACTATTAAATCTCAAAAGATTTACAAAGTAGACACTTCTACTAATTTTCCATAGAATAAAAGAAAACTCTTAAAAAGAAACATGTCTAGTTCCATGTTTTATATAGCATGACTTTACCTTGATCTCATCCTTGACCCTATTCCACATTATGTCCTGTGAAAAACATTTCAAAAAACTTTGGGTGAGCATAAAAAGCTCAGTAAGGGATACACAAAGATTAAAAACTATTATTTTATCAAAAAAAAAAGTTAACCATGTATACTTTATCAAAGTAATACTTTTCACCTTTATGATGTAGTAAAAAATCTTCACTGAATAAAAGATCATTACTTACCCTTTTGTAACCAAAAGATTACCATAAAACCCATATAAAGAAAACATAACATATAAAGGTAACTTGGGACATAAACATACTTAAGTGGAATAACCATACGGTCGACTTCCACACATATCACTTAATGGAATAGCCATACGACCAACTTCCATACATACTTAATGGAATAGCCATACGACCGACTTCCATACCCAATGCATTGGAGGTTATAACGTAACCACCCATCTTGGTATTCACGGAACCACCCGTCATATGGTTTATCACGTAACTACCCATCAAATGTCCAAGTACCATTATACAAATCATAATACATAAAACAAATATAATGGAATGAAAACATTTCCACACTTTGATCACAATATATCACTTAAATATATTGACATAACAAATCCATTATAAAAACCATTTTCAATACCAAAATACATAAAAGAGTATATGGTATTTATTTCATTTAAAAAAAACATTACAGCTTGTTGAGGAAGCCAAAGACCAAATAATACTCGTGGAGGCGGAAAAGGTCGTTGTCACCGCGTACGTTAAAAGAAACATTCATTTTTGTCATTTAGTAAAACGCTTCATAGAAAAAGATTCCTTTTGTATAAAAGTAAAATTCAAAGGGGTTTATACACCGTATAAAATATAGTTGTGTATAAAACGAAATATTCTTCAATGAAAGGAGATTGAGACGAAGTCCCTTACCTCGGGTCCGACTTGACTCGATCGTTCTTTAACGTCCTGAATAATAAACTTGAGTTAATTTCTACTTGATTAAAAACGTTCTTCAAGTTCATTATTCCTTTTATATCACTTATTACCATGTTATGAACATTATGTAGTCATTTAAGTTGATAACGGTCATTTGCCGATATTTGGTAGTTGAGTCAAAAGTGAACTTCTTACAATTACATGTTGTTCGTGTGGTCAAAGGTTCATTATTTACAGAATGATATTCATGATTTGGATATCATATATATCATATATATCCAGAATATACATGTATTTATAATATTACATAATCATTTAGAGGTAAGAAATGAAATGCACCGTTCATGGAGACGGTAAGCCGTACGTACACATGAACGCTACTTTCATTTCTTTGTCATATTAATGGAATTAAAAATAAATGAGAGGTATGTATATTTTAATTCCAGAATTATATTCATCATTTATATGTAACATAAATTATATATATCTATTATATATATGTACTTATAATAGTACATTACATTTGGGAATAAGAAATGAAATGCACCGTTCATGGAGACGGTAAACCGTACGTACACATGAATGCTACTTTCATTTATATCTCATACTTTAATGGGAAGAAATAATAATGATATAGAGGTATATTATAATTTCAGTATAAAATAATATATAATAACTTTAAATCCATCCTTTATACGTCCCACATATGGCGTTAACGAATCACATCACTTTGAGGGGGCGGTAGTCCGCACTTCCTAAAATGAAATTATCGTGTTTACCCATAATGGAAACCATAAAGGTATGCCCAAAATGAAAAATACAGAAGCTTAAGGAAAACATAAACATATTATATATCATATATAAATATAGTTTCATCTTAATGGCCACCTTTGAAGGTGTTAAAAGAATGTTGAACAATCATCGTTTCGGGAGGCAGAAATTCGACATCCACAGAAACAATATGTTCTTTAACCATTAGATGTAGGTGTGTGTAAGTGTAGCTCGAATCCTTCTTATAAAAATATCCTAGTTTATTTAATATACTGTAGTTGTTACAAAATAAATGAATAAAAAGAGTTTAGGGGGTTGGAGAAGCAAAATAAAACAAAAGGACTCAAGTGAAGACATTACCTTAAAATCGGGTAACTCCCTTTGGTTTGAGCTCAAAGGATTCCTTGGGAAGACTTCTGCCCAAATTGATGCTTCAAGGAGTAATAGAGGGAAGTGTAGAGACAAAATGGGCAGGGGTTGGCCGAGCCAAAGGCTTTGGGAGTGTGGGTAAGGAGGTAGAGGTGGGGGCCTTTTATAAGAGGAGAGGAGGGGCACTCTTGGAAAGTAAAAAAATGTTACTTTATTTTAAAATGAGTTTCGGATTAAAAAGGTCCCACATTGATATAATTAGAGTTTAAGGTGATAAGGGTTAGAAATCCACCCATCAAATAGGTTTTGGACATGTGTAGGTCATAGATGTTACATTATCATTTCATTTTATTTAAATCCTTTATTAATGAGGTAATCGATGTATCATCATGATGTCATAAATCATTTAATTTATTTAAAGTCTAAAATTTATAAAAAAATACTATGATGTAGGAAATATTTTTATCTTTCCAATGACTATTTATAATCAAAAATTTGAATTGTATAACCCCATGTAAAATGTGTTTTAGTAAAACATCTCATGTTTGTGTCATTTTTACTTTAACATTTAATAAAAAGTTATTATGTCATTTCCCAAACAAAGTGGCTCCTTGGGGTCACCAAGTTGACCCATGGATTGTTTTGGTCGGCCATGACACATCCAATGAGGGTAGGACATGTGTCAATCTCATCTCATTTTATTAAAACATTATTTTTACCATAAACTACACTAATTACCCCTAATCGCGATTAAGAACTTAAAAGTTACTATTCACCAAAAAATTATTTTAATCTCACTGAACTAAATTTTACTTCTTAATGACAACCATGTATGTCGGATTTTTGAAATTCAAAACACAGAAGTGGTAAAATTTCATTTAAATGAAAAATCGGTTTTTATAAGTACCACTTAGTGGTTTCACTATTCATCAAAAATTGAAGTTTTTCAGAAAAATACCAAAAATTCACCCTAAGCTATATTGATATTCTGAATTCAAAAATGAAGTCTATTTTACAAAATTCAAAACAAATAAGTCACATTAATTAATTTAATAATTAATTCCCGCTGTCATGACAAATAGCGTGTTTTTATGAAACAATAAGTATCAAAAGATTGACACTAGTTTAAGTGAGATTTTAAAGTGAAATTAATTCCAACGACCACTATTGGATTTAATGGTAAAAATATTTTATAATTTAACTTTAAAACCAATTCAAAATATAATCTAATCATATAAATAAATTAGATTAAAAAGAGGTTTTGAATTAAAATACAACATTTTACACTATTCATTAAAAAATGAACTTTATCGGAAAGATGCCAAAAATTTACACAAAGTAAATTTTGATGTCCTGATTCTAAAGAAGAGTTTTATTTGGTCCAATATAATGTATAAAAGTGACCAAAACTATATTTAATGACGGTTCTCCATCAAAAGGCGATAAGTGAAACTTTAGTGAAAATTAGGGTATAAAAGCCTAAAATTGAATTCTTTTCGTATTTTAAGCCTTTATATTTTATTGGATAAATGTAAAAACATTTAAAAACATATATAATAATATTTTAGTTATTTATATCCATTCCCGCCAATACAACGACTATGTGTTAACTACCATTTAAAATAATATTATTTTATTACTAGTGTGCAACGTAAGATTTCAAAGAAACTCTTTGTTACGTATCGGGTACGCTATCGAACATAGCAAACCCTTTAAAGTAAAATTAATATTTAATTCGTAAATATTAATAAATATTGAAATGTTTTATTCTTTATTTACCTGGGATGTTACAATTATTTTAAAAATTACTTGTCTTAAAAATATATCAAGATGTATAATTCTATACCAACACGGTATGAGCCATATATATTCATATTTTACTATTAAATTTATCATTTCAATTTGTTTAGTGTCTATAGTTCACTGGTATCATGTGTTATTACTTTTTTCTGAACATATTCTATAGATATTACATTATTATATTCCACAACATTTTATAAACAGATCATCTTATAGAAGTAACCTCACCAATTTTCTAAATTTCTTCTAAAACACAAGAATTTTTTTAGAGCCAATGATTTTTTCTTCATAAAAATATTATATGTTCTCTGAATAAATTCACCAATAAATTAAATAAAATTCTCATATCCATATAATGATTTATTTTTCAAATTTACACAAATGTTTTAGTGGATAAGCCTAAACGATGAGATTTTTTAATCGCAACATTATTGTGTGTATAAATAATAACAATGAAATATTTTTTATATAAATATCATCCACAATATTTTTCAATTATTTATTGAAAAATAATGAAAATCTTATCTTTAAAAAACCATACTTTTCAATCATATATATTCCATCTTATTAGAAAATTATTCATCACATGACATTACGATCCATGCCAAAACCATATAAGATTAGAGTATTTGGAGACTAGGGAAAAAATATTCTTATTTCATGAATTTCCATTAATATATCCAATAAATATCTTCCGACATAGTACAATTATTATAAATAACCTACTAAGAACCATTCATAAAACATGGGGAATAAAATCCAATGAAAATATGAGCTTAAATTCATTTTAAGGGTAATCATGGGATATATTATTCATTAGAGGATAATATGATTACACAGATATTATTACATATCCAATTTCATATTCTAAACATAAAATATGCATACCAATAAAATACTAGAGCTTATGCTCTAAAATAAATTAATTTATACAAGTACGATCAATATGGATATAAGAGTAGTAATCAACATTTGGGATTCATAACATGGGAATGTTGCATCATAAAAAAAGAAAACATAATTTTTTTAACCCAAATAATCCCAAAAATATCTAGGTATAATGTTTTGATAATTTCAAGAATGATATCATGATAACAAGAAAAAATGTCATCAAAGCAATTTTAAATCATGTCTATGAATTTTCTCGTGAGGATAGATAGAAATAGATCATAATCACACATCAATATGTAAAACAACTATTTTCAGTCATGTCCACACTTATAATAATCATCTAATGATATATCAAAATCACTTTACCCAATGAATGAATGGTCAATAATGGACCCAACAATCATATAATCATAATTTATTCAAATAAATGCCACAATATCATAGGACATTCAACATATCATCATCGAATAAACCTTGGAGAAAAATGTGTTTCATAAACAACCCATAATCATAATCATAGACCACCCAAAGAAATAATAATTATGGTATCATAATATTATATAACCATAAAACAAAAGTAACATCAAAAAATTTCATCATAGATTAAAATTTACATTAAAATATCATGGTAACTTTTCCTAACTAAAATTCACATTTCATTTTAAAATAATATACTATATAATAAAAATTTATCAAATATTAAGGAAAACATTTTATTTATAAAGAAACTTGGAATCATGAAATGGAAAATTAAAATCATTGATAATTCATGATAGTGAAAAATTTAGTTCATCTAATACACTTTAAAACAATTATTCCTTTCAATTTTTTTCAAAAAATTCAAAAGAACCTCATTACTAAATTGAAAAAAGAGTCATTTTAAACCACATGGTAAAAAAACCTTGGTGAAAATTTATTTCCACAATATTTAGTTAATTTTATAATAAATCTTGATTAAATTTTAAAAAAAACATGTACATGGAAGAAGAAGGATTTTCTACCGAAGAGAGAAATAAATTCAAAATTGACTAAAAATATTCATTTGATTTCATAAGTTATTAAAGAGTGTAAAATTATTGGAAAACATTTAATATTAAAAAATAATAATATGATAAGAAATATTATGAGATTTTGTATAGGTAAATCATAAAATATCCTCTTAATAAATATAATCATGCACAATCCTGGTAAATGATAAAATTGTAATATAAAACCATTATAACATTGGTATCCTTTGACCCAAAAGTAAAATTATTGTATGAAACTTAAATTGATATCTATGTAATGAGTCATTATATTAGCTATAATACTTCATAATATTTCAAAGAATATTTTGAGAGTCGGGTGCTGATTCGGTGTAGGAAGCTGGGGCTTTGGGAGTATCAGTTCAGTGACATTAAAAATATTAAATATTCTTTTTCATATATGAAGTTTATATCGAAATGTTGTTTTCAACACTTTCCTCTGGGGTGTGACTCACAAGCATGTCAGACATTCACAAGTCAGTGCATTTTACCCAACATTATTGATTTCCAAAGGTGGGTGGCATTCATCACCACATCAGTGATGTCATCTCGTTTATTGAAATGGTATGATGGGATATTGGTTACCCATTCTATGGATCTCTCCTCAAGATTTATCACATAGTCAAGGTCACCCTTATAGGTAATTTTGTTGTTTGTGAAACCCTTCATAGTTCCATATCTTTTTATGAACTGGTTAATTGCAATAAATATGTCAGGACATTCTAAATGGGTCATGTTAGGCAAGAAACCTTCTGTTAGGGAAGAAGTCATGTTTGGCATCACAGACTTGTATGGACACTGTAACCTTGTTACACCATAATGCTACCTTATGAGAGGGATTCTTGAGGGTTTGGAAGCCTAAGTTACCCCATATCTAATGAATGGATTCTAATTCCATAAAATGCCTCTGAGGTTTTCCTCCGCTTCCCATGTTTAAAACTGGGTATGTCGAGAGTTTAATGTCTGATGGAGATGGATATGACTGATCAGAACAGATATGATACTAGATCAGATAAGAATATCCCAGGGATGGATAAAATAGAAGGTTTATTAGATAGAGGTATCAAAATGACCAATGTGGATCGATATATGATGGTGTGTCCCAAAAAGGGAAGGTTTCATGCCATGAAAGATTATATGAACACCGCAAAGGGTGGATTATAAGAGGTTATCCCCACAATGGAAGACACCAAGGTTTACTATTGGATGTGATTGAACTTCAGAGAGAAATCTTACTTACCTAGACAATAAGACAAAGAACTAAAACCATGTAGTTCGAAGGGGTGACTCAGGGCCTTCATATGGTTAGCTTCCTAGATGAGTGGAATTAGTTCACTTTGATATGGCGGCCCGATAAGCGTCAGGGTGGATATGGAGGAGGTTTATTGGGGCGAGATGAGTTGAATGGAATTGACTTGAAGATGATGGCGTTGGGATTGATTCGGAGGGACGTTTCCTAGATATCCTACTGGTTGGGAATCAAAGTCCACGTAGTTCTGAAATGCAGTGATGAGTCACATAAGGATCCAGATCGTGAGAATGGGAGCAGGAATGGGGACCCAAAGGAAATGGAAATTTTAGTTTTGGCATGATCCTCCCACAACACAAAGCATCAAGGGAAAGACTAGGTTGGGAAATGGAGGATGGTATTGAACCTTGGGAGGGTTCTAATGTACCCAAAAGGGATCTAGGCCAGTGTAGTATAGGAATGGGGCATTGAATTTGGTTGTACACAATGTACAGAATTCCGAAGACATGCTCGGGGTTTATGCAGGGTTTGCTACCCATAACAAGAGGGGAAATCTTGGTAGATGGTATAGGAAAAGTGTGGGTCATATGAATGGTTTGATCCCCATGGGTATCAAAACACCTTAGGGAAGCAGATCAGGGAGATGTGTCCCAAAATGGGATACTATTGCATCTAGATGGTACATCCCTTATAAGGAATACAAGAGTTTACCAATGATTGGGGTTAGACCTAAGAGAGGCTTCCTACATACCATAAGGGTATCAATGCCCACATAGTTTAGAAGGGAATATAGTATAACATCATGTGGGATGAAGGTGAACTGATGTGAAACCAACATAATGGTTGGATTTTGGGGAGTGATGGGCTTGAAACTTGAAGAGGCTTCCTATGTACCATGTTAAGAGGATAGGGATCAAAGCCCATGTGTTTCAAAGCATGCATTTTTATATATTTTCAGAGAGGGGAATGAGACTTACTCATGATTAATGATCCAATGTCATGCTAGTGATTATACATGGTTAGCATCCCTAAGATGATTTCATGGTGACTTTTTAATCTATGTCAACATGATTTTTGCTTGGTGTGAGAAACAAGAGGTAGTAGAAGAACAAACAATTGATCTATGAATGTGTAGCAATGAAGGGTGGTGAGTGGGAATTACACATGGTTATTATCCTAGTGAGATGGAGATTGCGACATACTCAAGGAGGTAAGCCCAAGAAGTGGGTTGGGGCTGATATGGAGACAACATGAGGCACACATGGGGACAAAGCCCAAAGGGAGAGAGAAGGTTGATTGAAATGAAATAAGAAAATGGTTATCAGTCCCATCCCTTCTCTGTCCTAGATAGGCCAATCTTTCCTGTGGAAACCTATATTTTAACATCATATGTTGAGGACATGGATGGTTGGAAGTTTAACATCCTACAGCTTTGATGATGAGGACTCCCACCTCACACCTTGGACGTACAAAACTCATTCCAACACACACTTGGGGGAAGTAAGGAACAAGAACTGTAGAAATCAACTGGGTGGAAGAGTGGTCAGTGGAGGGGTCCACATTATCATGTCTGTACAAAGAAGAAATTTCTATTAGTGAGAAAATGTGAATAAGAATAAGGCTGGGAAACAAAACATGAATCACCACTCAGGGGATCATGAAATCACTTCATACGTTCCTTGAGGGTCATACAGGAAAGTAGTTCATGAAGAAAAATGACTCATTAAAAGTGTCTTCATGAAGGAAATGAGCTTCATGAAGGAAGGTTCTTTGAGAATCATGGGAAAAGGGGTCTCTAAGAATAAATTTTCTTCATGAATCTTGACAACCCATCTGCGAAGTGGGTCTTGGTTGTGCCTGAAGGGCACTTCACAAAGTCTGAATGCTCCACGATGTCCTGAGTACCGAATATGGACTCCTAACATTTTGATAGTTTTGGGGATTCATTAAGGGAATATCCACTTTTTTCTGGAGGGAAATCTGAATAAAATAAATAATAGTTTCTGATTCTTAAATACCTTAGGTGATTCATTTTCTCCCTGGTTCAATGATCAAATAGTGCTTCATGAAATGGGAGATGAGAAGGTGTAATGTTAGGGTAACAATTTTTAGGGGAGGGAGAGGCTTCTATTTATAGGATATGGGGTATCATGATACTCATGTGTACACTGGGACATAAATCACATTTTAGGAATAGTGGAGGATCCATCGAACTCTAGTAGGATTTTTTCACAACATGGAAATGGTGTCACAGAACTCGAAGGACTCATAGAGCCTTCCGTCGTTAAGTTGTAGTGGTCATAGATATATTTATACTCATATATAATTCCATCATTCCTTCAAGGTGGCCCAAGAATATTTTTAGATTAGCGTCTTTTCAACTGTTCATGGTGGTATGGGGCTTGGAAATGGAACTTCACAAAGGATGCCCTTTTGCTGATTTTTGTGCATCATATGGGTCAAATGTTATCCCAAATTGTGTTGGACATCATTGATCTGTGTTCTCCTAATATTTTTGATACATAAAATCCCCCCCCCCTCAGGATTAGAGATACAAAAAATGGGGGTCAGATTCTGAGGGCACGTTGTCGAAAGAATTCATCTCCTAGATCCTTTTCACGTTGATAGTGTGTGGGAGGATTTCTGCAAAGCTCGCGGCGTCTGATTACGCCATGAAGATCGGGGAGCCACTATCTATAAATTTGGAGAAAGGGTCCCTATTGTTTCTGCATCCTGTCTCAAAAAAAATCCCTTGAGATCCTGAATCACAAAACTCCATCACCCCCACAAATTCTCTTCATGAATCAGGGTCCTCATATCGCTTCTTCATGAATGCTTTATATCAAATCGATTCATCGTGATACCTTGCTTCTCTTCGAAGCATGAAGAGTCCATCGAGGACCTAGGTAAGTTTTCTCCATGAATGTTCTCATACAACATATTCCACAAATAGAGGATAAAATTTCTAATTATGGAATAAATGGACAACCAGGAAGCTGCTGGGGAGGTCCTTGCAGATGTTTCTCAAAAGAAGGACATGCAGAACAATGTCGAGGTCAAAGAATGTGTGCGGATTTATTATGATCATGATCCTTTAGGGGAGATTCTAAGGGAATGTATATTAGAACACCACCCCTGAAATAGGCATCTCTTTTATATATTTTTTCTGAGTTTGGATGGTTCCATCCCCAAAGCGATCAAGGGTGAACTAGCCTATAGGTTTAGGGGAACATTGTTCGAGTATTAGTGCTTCAGGGCTGATGAAGATCATAACTAGAAAGTTTGTATTCCTATTACCATAGAATACCTTTAAAACCATGTAAATTATGTTATTTGGAATGCCTTCGAGCTAGAGGTACCCCTGCTACTGTTCCATATGATTATCATGGTAGGGTTAGGAATCCCAGAGCAAGGGTGGACTTATAATTGGGATTTGTGACAGGGCGGAAACTTCACAGATGAATGCTCCTAGAACTACTAGGTTTTCAAATATTTTTATATGTTAAGAGTAGTGTTGAGGTGGGTTGGACTGTATGAGCCAGCGTGGCCTTGTCAATTCAACATCTACCAACCAAAACACAAGATGCCATAGGTATTGAGTAAGTGGTCTTCGAGGACCAAAATTTTCCATATTCACCATAGGGAGGCCAGCATCAATCTTTGGGACATACACCATATTTCAGGGTTTCCAATCCTTGGGGAAATGTACGATGAGTTCCTTCCCATGGGGAATAAATGGGTGGATCGAAAAGAGATTCCATGACTAGAGAAGACATTGATAGACCTAGTGTTAGGCATTAACAAACAGTCAGTGAGGGATCTTCATTTAGAACAGTTTTTCAAAATTTTAATGAATTTCCCACTTAAGAATCTTGATAAGGGATTTGAGGCTTCCATGAAGTTTCCAATGAGTCCCTAACATATCATAGGGTGTTCATTATAGCACAATAGATTCCTACTAGCGAATCTTAGAAGACATCCAATGGAAGCTATGTGGGTACAATGTCAACACTGAGTAACAACTGATGGTTAGGTTGGATGGGTTCATCTCTACCCTCATTTTCAGATTTATATTTTTGGTCAAAGATGTTCATATGGATTCTTGGCCAAAACATTAATAATTTTTTCCATGATGGAAATGGGGAAACATGTTAATATTGGGGTCCCAATGTTGGAAAAACACTAAAATATTCTTTAGCACATCAGCAAGGGGAAGAAGAAAAAATGTGTATTAGAAAGAAGTATATTAACATTAAAAAGATTCAAGAAGCTGAAAAAGAGATCCAGTTCATATAGACATGGATGAATGATCAATATTCTTTCACCAAATCTCAATCTGAACTCATATCGTGGCTGTGGGTCTAGTTAGTGTAAGCTGAAGAATATCTGAGGAGAGAATCTCGTGAAGTGGCAGACATTTGGGCTGAGCATGATCAATGAAAAAGTAGAGATAAAAATATTTCACCATAGATAATGAGGAATAAAGGGAGCTCAGGCAATGAAAAGAAATCTTGGATTCAACAAGCTAAAAAATGGCGGAGCTAAGACACTCCATCAAAGGGGCCAACCTATAGGCTCTGTGTTTTTCAAAACTAGTGAATCTATCTCATGATGTCTTGATCATGAAATAAAATACATACTTTAATCATTTCATCTCAATTGTATCTGATATAAAACTAAAAATCATCCTTATGATCATGTGGTCCATACCTGGTGTGAGAAACAAGTGACAACCACATAATTGTTCACTTCAAGTATAAGACAACAGGTCAATCATCAAATACTTGAGGTATTTTATTTATCTATTTTCCACCCAACATAATTGGAATGAGATAGAGGGGGTTGTGACTATAGAATAGGGTTATCTAAGTATCCAAATAGTATTTCCCAATGTGTTCCTAGCACATGAGCATGATAATGCCAGGCTGTTAGAACCAATAAGTAGAAAGGGGAATGAGAAGTGTAAATCACGATAACCAGAATTTTGTACATAGTGATGGTGGTATGATGATAAGGTATAACTATTGAACATATGATAAACACATTATCCATATTTCATAGCCTCAAATGGGGATAAATAAATGAGGTCCAACCGCTGACTCAGATTGAAAAATTGGGGCCTAACTCAAAATGTCATCTGATATATTCTTGAATGTTGTCCGAGGTTGACAGGTGAGACAAAATGGAATTGCACCATGCCATTAGGGTGTTCCTTCATATGTGAAAGAGGATGAGGATCCAAACAAGGGAAATGAAAAGAAAGGAAGTGGAGTATTTAACTATTCAAAATTTATTCCAACACTCGCGAAATTATACCCCCACATCAAAGGAACATTTGGTGGGTGTGTTGGTTTGAATCAAGATCAAACCTAATTCCAGGTAGAACATATTTAGTGAGGACCTAGAATTACATGAAGTTTTATGTCATGAAAATAAGGATGATTAGTATGTAGTTTAATTTCAAATGACTAGGATGATGTGTGGAATAGTGTAACGTCAAATGAACAGAAATTTTCACATAGATTTTGGTCATACTACCTAGACCCAAGAGAATAGTTTAAAGTGGTGTTGTATGGAATATTATGTCTATGATTTGAATGATTTCATGACACTGAGGGAATAAACCCAATTTGAATAATACAAATGAGGTTTGTGCATCAAAACAAATTCTCAACAACAGACGAGAAAGAGTCATATGGGATGTGGTAGAAAAAAAACCAAATACTATTGAAATCCTATCTCCAAATTTTACACCCCATAATCATGTGAGGATACTAGTTTGAGTTCATCAGTTTTTAACCATAATTGGGGCCAAAGGGATAGAGAGACCAATGGATTTCGGGCTGGACCCAATGACAAAATTCTTGGGTGTCGCTATGTACCCAACAAGGATAGGAATTAGGCCACACATAGTTCATGAATATCGTGCAGTTTAATATCATGCGGTGAGGATGAGGGTTGCAATGCAGTTTCTTATCATACAGATAGGACATGTTCACCCCAAAATATTAACATGTGGTGTGGTACATAACCTATCATGAATGAGAATAGAGGAAGTCCAAACCACATAAAAAATTCTCAAAGGGGAAACTCAGCTCAAAGTGATAAAAAGGGGAAATAATGGTGAGGTTGGGCCCGAGATCACTGATCTAGGAATTCATCTATATCCCATAATGATGGGAATCGATACATACATATTTATTAGGGGGAATCATTCCATATGTAGGATTTGAAAACTTATGCGGTGGATAACCAGTTCCCAAGGTGATTCCCTCTTGAATGAGAACTTTACAATGCAATTTCATTTTATGTCATGTATCTAGGATGATAACATCATAGTTTAAGGTCCTATGACAAGACTGGTCCATGCATTTTATTGTAATATAATAAAGAATTTAAAATTTAAAGTCATGTGGGACATGGATGAAATGATTAATGTCATATGTTCTGGATGAAATAGATCATTGTTTAAGGTCACAGAGGTTGGACCATTGGGTAAACTAGTCCTAAATGTGGGTATTACCCTACCGAAACTCTTAATCCCCCCTGATCCATTCTCGGTGTGGGAAACAAGGGGTGATGTTAGGCTTTCATCATCACCTGAGAGTGTGTAATAATGAAAGGGGAATTTTGGGTGGAAAAATCCGGACCATGTTAATATTTCTACTCGACATATGTGGATGTATGAAGGAATAACATTAAGGGTGTTGTAGAATAATAGGGATGGAAAATATGAAGTATTACACCCAATATGTGGGACACAATGGAGGTGGCTTAACGATGAAGGATAATTTTCGACCATATTCAAGACACAATATCTATATCAGGTGACCATGAATGGGAATAAATAACTAATGGTCCTCCACTAACCATATTCTAAATGTGGGCAGAACCTAGCTCAATATGTCGTTCAAGGTCCTTTGGGACATTGGCATAGATTGGTAGGGGATCCTTATGGATGAGAATCCATACCAATCGGTCTTCCTTTCAGATGTGGAAAGATGTGGAGACCAAAATAATGGGGTCACATGAAGCGTGAATAGTACCCATGAAATTTAACGTCATACGGTAAGGATGAATACTGAGTGGAGTACACTCAAGGGATGTACACATTGTGTCGATTATAAACCCTACATGAATGAGGACCAATGAGGCTTAATCGAAGCCAAATATTCATAGAAGGACCTAGGAAAATAGGCCTAATAGATCTATGGGATGTAATCTAGACTATATTTGAGAATCCAGGAATTCATATGTATCTAATAAGTATTATAATCAAGCCATACATAGTTATCGTAGGAAGGCATGGAAATTGGATAACGCTAAAGGGGGTGATATCCTCCTAAATGAGAACCATCGAGGTCGATATGATGATTAATTTCATACAAACTTGGACACCAAAGATATTAGTTTAAGGTTGTATATTTTGGACCATCTATAAGAGGAAATGCGTAGTGGTGGCACCATAAACATCTGACATGAACGAGGACAAAAAAAGTCCACATCACACCACTCATTCTGGGAATGTGACCTCCATGTTTTATTTCATTGAGTTTGGACTATTAGAATTAGTATTTCAAAGTGGAAACATGTTACGTGGTGTCCGAAAGAAATATGATGTGAATGAGGACTAGAGAGGTCTGCACTGCATCCCAAAATACTAGGGGAAACCTTGTACATAGTGTATGGTCATAAGGCTTTGACCATGGGACCTAAAATCTTAATTTAACGTCATTTATTTTGGACCACAGTTGGTGGAAATCATCCATGAAAGTATAATCCATATCAAGAAACCCTCGGCCCACATAATCCATGATCGGTATAAGAAATAATGGGAAAAGAATATTTTTACAATATATAGAAGCACGCAATATGTGAAAATAAGTGTGAAGTCATAGACAGCCCCACAATGCTGGTCTAACCACCCAACATGTAAAGGTTCATGGAGGGATGGTACTAAGATTATTGTAATTCCATCTTGACATAAGGATATGGGAAGGAATGTAAATAACGAAAATGATATTTGGAGTGCAATGGGATTGGCATAACGACCGATGGTATATTTTGGACCATATTTGAAACATAATAACCATACATGTGCACTGGTATGGGAAAAACAACTGAGGATAGCTGTTGATGATTTCTCAAATTCTGGAGGAACCAGTCTCAAGAAATCTGTCAAGATCCTCCAAGATGTTGGCTAAAAATGGTGGGTGAGCATTAAAGTTGAGCATCCAAACCATCTGGGGTTCCTTTTGGATTTGAAAGATGATGGATACCCAAAAAAGAGAATGTAAAGTGAGGTGGTGGAATGATAGAATGTCCATGTAGAATCAAAAAATCTAAGACTTATACCATGACACATCTGAGCATGTTAATGAGGAAAGTCAGATAATGGGATCTGATTAGGGGTAGGTGACTCTAGATGATGAGAGGAGAAAAGAGACTAAATAGGACGATGAAATTGGGGATGGACCCAAAAAAATGTGTGTGTTTTCCTATATATCCTATGAGGGTAAGAATCATGATATATGTTTTTTTAAAACCATGGAGTTTAATGTCATGTGTTGAGGATGGCTATGGGAGGATATCTCAAAGAGGATGCACATGGCAAGGTAAAATATACCCAACATGAAAGAGGACAGAAAAATGTACACACCACTTAACAAGAACCCATGAGAAGACTCAAGACCAATGGCGAGAGGGAAGAAATCTCGACTAAATACCATGCAGTTTAATGTTATGCAGGATGAAGAAGAATTTTCCTTTTTTGGTCATACCTAAAATAACATAAATGATATATAGTTTAATGTCATGTAGGAAGGACATAGTAGTTTATTATAATGTGGAATGGATGAGATCTTAGTTTAATTCCATATAACTTAGTCCATAAGGTAAAGGTTGAGGGACACAGGGCCAGACCTAAAGGCATAATGATTGGGTACTTCTACGTATACTACAAGGGAAACAATTAGGCCATATGTAGTTCTAAATTGCCATCTATTTTAACATCATGTTGTGAGGATGGAGATGGTTTAGTGTTCTCAAAGGGGTTGATGGTATGAATGTTTTAAACCCACTTTGAATAAGGAAAAAGGAATTCCACACCAAACCATGTGAATTACATGGGAGAAAACAGGACAAGAGGCTATAATTAAATAGAATGATTTTTTGTACCAGGGGCCAAACTCGTGGACAATTTTTTTTGGCATTCCTACATATCATGCAAGGGCATAATTTAAGACCCATGAAGCTATGAAATTCATGGTAATTAATCATCATGAATTAATGATGAAGGATGTGTGTGGTACCCCAAAGGGTATGTGTAAGCACATGAAATATCCAAACATTAGTTTCTATCAAGGAGGTCTCCCGCCATACCATACACCCCAGTCGTAGAGGTAAATCAAGCCAGGGTGCCAAAAATAAGGGATTTGGGATATGTGTCATGATTTTTAAATGTCAAGTAGGATAAAAAAGTAGATTAACATCACAATAGATATAAGAGATCATTGTTTAAGGTTATAGAACTCAGATGATAATAAAATGGTTGAGGGGCCTAGGGATAGACCCAAATAAAAAATCATTGGGTTCTACTTTGTATCATGTATGGACAGGAATAAAGACACATGTAGTTATGAAATGCCATGCATTTCAATATCATGTGGTAAGGGCATTGTAGAATTTCAACGTCATTCGGGATGAAAGAAAAGTGGGGCACTTCTAATGAGTATACACAACATGTTTAGATAATTAAATATACATGAATGGGAACCAATAAATTCCAATACCATACAACATATCTCCCAAAAAAAAGAGGGGTATCGAACCTGAGCTGGTCCCGAAGATAAAATGTCTAGGAATTCTTACATATCCTTAAAAGGTGGGAATCCGACCATACATTATTCTAAAACTCCATTATGTTTAACATAATGTGGTAAGGATAGAAGATAAGGACCATTATTGGGGAAGGTACATGGTGTTGTTGTTGTAAACCATATGTGAATGAGGACAAAATAATTCCACACTAAACAACATATTTACTTTGGTGACCTTGGAAAAGAAGAGATGACTTCTCAGATAAGGATTCCAATATACTAGTATTATTTACATCTTGTAACCTGGGAGAAATGATTGTTTAACATCATACATGATAGGGAAGTTTTACATCATGCAGAACAAAGGTATTCAGTAGTTTTACATACTGCATATCGGATGAGGGTGAATAGTTTAACATATTGGATGAAAATGATACTGGGGCATTTTCCATCCTGCAGCCCAGACGAAATGGGTTCTTCAAGAAAATTACAACATGAGTAATTTTTCATTGGTGGAAGGACTAATTATCTCACCATCCATGGTGAAATAAGAGTACAAACCTTTGGCGTAAACCTTGTGAACGATGTTGGGTGCCTCCCATTTGGTCTCCAACTTTGGTGGCTTCCTACCAAGTGTCATTCGAATCCTTATGGACAATACCATGTCACAATGGAAGATGGATCATATATGACCTTTCTTATTGAAAGCTATGGATATCTTGTTATGGTGCCTCTCATGATTGTGCAGGGCTCAAAGCTTATTCTCATTGAGAGATTGTAGTTTATCAAGACGGACTACAGAAATATTTACTGACATATGCTAGTCATAAATAGATATGTGGAGTGATTATAACTAAATCTATATGGTAAGGACTACCTCTTTCCCATACACCAGTGAATAAGGGGTCGCCTCATTGGAATTGAGAGTCCTTGTCTGGTGATCCCATAGAGCATTGGGGAGCTTGTCTGGCCAACTCATTTTTTTCTAACCAACCATATTCTGCAAAATTTTAGAGAAGGATCTTATTTAACACCTTGATATGTACATTTACATGGGCATGATAGTGAGACACGTGGTTATACTGGATGTTGTACTTGGTGTACATTTTCTTCAGCTCAGTTAGTCCAAAGTCTGTGACGTGATTAATTAGAATGACATGTGAGACTTAAAATCAGTGTATGAATTTGGAGGTCATGATGTAAATGATATAATAGGCCTTGAATTCCATGAGTTGTATAACTTCCTCCCAATTGAAAATAAATACATTGCATTAATGATTAATGGAAACCGGCGAGCTGTTGTTAGTAGATATAGTCCCACAACATCGAGTCCTCGGGCCGAAAATCTCTAAGAGTGCATGGCATTATGGAGGCATTCTGGTGATCAAGGAATTTTTTTTGAATGTATCTGGAATGCATGATACCTCTTTAAAAACTCAATATAGTCACGGACCATGGGGGTGTAGAAGTTACCCAATATTCTAATCTAGTGGGATAGTTTCTACCAAGCCTGATGAGCTCCGTAGGAGCTGGATGGACCTACTAAATGACATGGGGAATGTCATCTCCTTGATTGAAATGGAGGATAACTCTATAGAAACCATGTTTTTAGAGGATGTGCACGATTTTGTGACCACTATAGAGGGTAAAATACCTGTCACACCGATGGATTCACTCACATTAGAACCTATATGTTAGGAGATGACCATGTTAGATGTACTCAATAGAATCATTCACCCAATCATGTGTCTATTCATCTATGGAAGGCGGGTCTGGAGATCCTAGCGTGGAGGCATTATTGGTAAGGTGACTTACCTACTGGGTATCATCATTTTACAAACTAATGGGATTTATGAACCTTCTATTTTCTATGTGGATAATCACATCATCTTGTTCAGGCTTTTTGAGTGAATTAGAAAGGCTATATAAGGAATCATCTCAACCATTCTATGACCGAGGAAAATGAGTGATGTCTGGACTTGAAGGAAACCAAGCTAGCAGATGATGAGTGTGCACTAATAGAAGAACTATCTCTCACTTCATGATGACATAGTCACTGTTGATATCTTGATAAATTTTTTCATTATTGGTGCAACATTTTGATAACAAGGAAAAATTGGTAAAATCAACCCGAGTGGGTGTGATAAAGATGATACCCAGACCAACTCTGTTGATTTTGGGATCATTGAACCTTCAACCAGTGGGACTTCAAGAATTTCCATTAAAATAAATTTTCTAACACGACATGGTACGGTCCACTGATAGAATGGCCTCATATGGAACATCAAGATCCAGAGGTTGTTTTGTGGGATCTGGTTGGGTAGAAAGGAAGTTTTCGAATTCCTGACCCATAACATACTTCTAGGGGATGAACCCGATAGAGATCTGCTAAAGGATCACATCCAATAGATCTAGATGGCCTTCAAACATAGGGAAACTCAAAATATACTGTAGAAGATCCATACAAGTCACTAGCTATTTCTTGTGATGTTGAAGATAATGTTGCATCTTCTGCACTATGACGACCAACATGAGGCATCTCTTCTTGATAGAGGAATATCTAGTCTCTATGTCATGGATAATGAAACTAAGATATTATGAAATATTTTCTGGCCCATTTTATTCTTCTCAGTGAGAAGAGAACTGAGGGACGGTTCTAGAGTGGTCACATAGATGACCATTGTATTTTTAGATATTGGTGGCATTAGAACTGGTGGATGTTGTAGATATTGCTTTATCTCATCAGAACATGTTTTACATTCAACTTCCCATTGGTAGAAAACACATTTCTTCATTATTTGGTAGAAGGTCTTACACTTTGCATCCGTATTCACAATGAATCGGTGTATGTAGGATATGTGTACATGAAGGCATAAGATCTCTCAAAGGTGTATCAGATGGGGCATCTTACTGATGGCCTCGATCTTCTCTAGATCGATCTCTATGCCTTTGTATCTAAATAAAAATCCAAGGAACATTCTAGAGGTAACCCCAAAGGAAAATTTCATGGGGTTCATCCCAAGACAGTGGGAGTGTAGGAGACCAAACACTTTCTTAGGATCTCTAAGATGGTCATGAAGTTGGTAGGATTCGACCACCTAATCTTCCATGTTGCATTCCACCAATGTCTTAAGGATCAGTTTGATTATGTGGTGCATGGAACGCTGAGAGGATCCTTTAAATTTTTTATAACGAATGGAATTACCTAGTAACAAAAGGTACAATTTGGATCTCTCAATGTTGTGGATTCTTCATCCTCATGGGACATTCAGATCAGATTATATCAAGAATATCCAGCCATGAGGGATAGTTATTGGAATCCATTGGTGGAATCGATCAATAGATTTGTCATAGGAAGGAGAAAATCATCATTCAAATAGTTTCAGCTGAGATCTTGGAAGTTGATGAAAAATTTGATCTCTATGTTCTTATTTCGGATGTGAATGGTGTTATCAAACCATCTAGGGTACTACACTTCCTTGATGAAGTTGGATTTGATGAGGTTATCAGTATCAGCCTCGACCATGACACAGTGAGAGGGGTTAATCTTTCTTCAAGGATGCATGAACCCTCCATGACTTGTCGGGAGACCAAGATGGTGGATGGAGACCTGAGGATCTAGTCCTGGAATTTCATCATATCTCTAGGAAAATTAATCATGATACTGCATAAGAAAATCCACATACTATTGTTCCTATGATAAATGAATAGTTTCCTTGAATAGTGTCATTGAGGGATCTGCCTTAGTATTGAGATTCACCTACAACAACTCATCGATGTTGTTGGAGACACCTTCTTAAAAGGAAGAAGGAGCGTATTCCAAATCCTCTTTATCATCCATGGTGAGAGGATCATCTAAAAGGTAATGTTTTTTTGGTTTGGGTGATCCTAACAGAATGATGTTGTCAGGCTGAGCGGTAGTGGATTCTTCATCAAGAAACTCTTACAATGCAAACACCATGACAACAAAAGATATTGATCTGATACCATCTGACCGTCGACTGAGGGGTCCATTATTGATAATATCAAATAATTAGTGGCGCATTGTCTTTATTCTGATAAACCTAGCCTTGTGAAACAAGCATGTATGGTGTATTGTTATTGCCTTGGGGAAATCATCTCGATTCCTTACGGGGGTAAGGGGTAATGATATGACTCGAGCCGGATTAATTTAAAAGTGTGATGTGATATTTGGTGATCTATATAACTTATAATGGGATTTAGACTCCTTACTCACACAAAAAAGTAGTGCCACATGTCTGGGTGGTGAAATCCATCTGGTGAATTAAAAGGATGAAATCATAGTCCAAGTATGTCCACAGGTCGACCACAGTAGTTGTTGTCTTGGCCTCATTAGCCTAAACTCAATTTATATTTCCATTATAATATTCGACACTAAACGTCGAAGGGATACACATCAACATGGAGTATTCCCACTCAACTATTAAGGTTTTACTTGAGGAATTGGTGATATGAAGAGGGAACTATTGCATGCATATGGAGCCAGAGTCTACCCATCAGGGCATTATAAGCAGTGTACTGCGAGACATACATGAACTCAGTTCTAGAAATGAGGCCATAGAATTGGGTTATAAGTTAAAACTTATCGAGATGTGTTTTCTCAGTCCTTTCATTTCCCTGATTCATTAGGTCAGTGGGTTCTAGATCTTTTTCACACAATCCCAACATACAATGTTTCTGGGTCATGATGAGATTTATCACAAACCCTTTATCAACATGAGAAAAACGAACCTCCATGCCATTAAAATTTTCATTGATGTACAATTGGGGAATGTTCCCCAATATGGGAGAACCTTAAAATCCTCTAGAGAATGAGATGATGACCTAACAATTCCCATCCCCAACTTCCTCAACAAGAAAGGCATCTATAGGTTCTACCTATATTTCGATCTGAAAGGGGATTCTCAAAGCCTCCATGAGGAAATCATGGATATATTATAATAGGAAGGGAGTCTTGGGGATTAATAGCTTTGTAATAATGTTTTCAAGGTTCTTAATCACTTCACACATCTATGGTGGGTGCACTTTTTCACTGATAGGATGTTTCTATGTGGTAGGTGGTGTGGTGGGTACTTCTCAAACTGGTGGATTCAAGGTGGTGATGGGGATATCCTGATTTTCAGTAGTCAAACCATGAGAAATGAATATCATTTGTTGGCCAAGTAAAAAAGGTAATTCCACACCTGAATTTGGATGATCATTGCACAGTCGTAGAGTCTCTACCTAATCAAGGAGTACAAATGGTGATGGCCATGAAAACATTGAGACATGATGAGTGGAATGTGTGTGAAAACCTCTGCATTGAAACTATTTTATTATCTTGGTATCTTACATGGCTGGGCTAGAGGAACTGGCCAGTGAATTCTGATAATTCCGGTATCCATGTCTTCGTCAATGATACTATCAACATGGGACATTAGGGGGATCTGCCTCGTGCTTCTCATCACTGAGACCCATGTAAGGGTCCACATTCTCGACGGTATTTACTAACTCATACTCTTGATGATCACTTGAACAATCCTCAATTACTTGTAAAATTATAGGTGTAATTCCCATCTCTTGGGGTATGAATATTTCGAGTGTGTTGGATGGATTCAGCACTAATGGGGGACTTTGATTTCCCTTTCATTGTTGGGACTTTCTCCCCTGGGGAGTGGAATACTAATATGTGGATGTAGAAGTGGTTCTGTGAGATTATTTGGCAGCTTCATAAGTCTCAGGATGATTCAGATAGGCATGGATGATACCCTGAGCGTGAACAATGACATTTTTATCTATCCAATCATTATACTTTTAAGACCCATAGGGGGAGGACTACTATTATTCCCCCTCACTATCGTTTCAGGCCTCTCAAAGACACATGCCACCTACGTCGAGGTAGGGCCCAACCTTACTATATTTTTTTCAATATACTCCTAGAGATAATCCTTGAAAAATGTCACTCCTTGAGGGTATGTCATAGAAACCGATGATATGGGCCGTAATTAGGGATATCAGTGAGAGCAGCATCTTGCGGCCAACTTCATTCTGGCAATAACCTGATTCTCTAATCCAAGGAAATCAGGAAATAACCTGAGACCTAATCCTCATCCAAAAATCATACCTCATTTATCCTATCCAGAAAGGGAAATCTAGGAGCCTGTCTCTGATAGGGGATGAAACCTGACATAGAGTTGGAAATGAATTATTTCTCCTTGGTTGTGTTAGTGTATTACACAGTGGAGCCTACAGATTCTGAGGAGGGTGACGCTGAACATGAGGTTGGGATTGAGGTAGGGGACATTGGAGAGGATGGAAAGGAGGCTCTATCAAAAACAACCCCAGTGGGTTGGGGTCCTTTACCTGTGAAACAACAGTGGTTCAGTCCTTAGCTTCTCTTCTTGCTGGAGTGGTGGGAATAAATGAGGGTTCCTTCTTGGATTACTTCAAGGCATCCTATAGGTGATGATACTTGATAGAAAAAAACATAATCAAACTAGGACGTTCTTTTTTATATGATAGGGGACTATTTCAACCTTCACATTCCCCCTGCACATTTTCAATAGAAACTCTTGATATTTCAGCAAGTCAATTGAATATTTGAGGTCCTTCCACTAGGCAACAATGTCTGTGGATCACTAATCTAGCCTTTTATTTCACCTAAATGAATTGGAAATACAGGTCTTCTGGGTGGTGGAGATGAACTGATACATAAAATACCTATGAAGATCCTCCAAACCATCTATAGACCAAATTGGTAGCTGTCTATACAAGATGAACACAGACCATTCAAGTGTAGGTGTGAAGCATTGGATCTTGGTGGCCTTTTTCTGCACTAGAGTTCCCTCCAGGGGTCGACACCTCGAAATAAACTATATTAGTTTCTATAGGGGGTCACCCATCCCATTGAATAGGGATAAATTACGATTCCTAAAGTCCAGGATTGTCAGCATATCATCCACCCACACTAAATATAGTATCCCATCAGGTGGGATCGCCACCTATCAGGTTTCAACATCCTCAATGTCGCAGATGAGACAGTCCATCATATTATCCTAAAAAGGGTTCCTTCCATGGCGACGATACATTACCACCAGTGCTTAGAAGAGTTCTTTAACATGAAAGGTGGGATAATTGGCCCATGGAGAAACTAGTGGAATTTCATGAGGAGCTTCTGGAGGGATGACCTGTGGAGGAGCTTAAGGGTCCACTAGAGGACCAGCCTACAGATCTAGGACTTAAATATGATTCTCAGGTATTTCAGGTGTATTTTTTGATTTACACTATGGCCACATTCCATAATCTAAGACCTCTATCCTATCATGATATGAAGGTTCTTTGAGATCAATTGGGGGAAACTCGCTCGTGGGACCCTGTACCTCCCCCAGATGGCATGATTTCCATGGTGGAGGACGGTTGGGATCATACCAAGGATCACCATAATCTGGTCGGTGCTCTACTACACGCTCGACAAGGTTTTCTTCAATAACATTATTATATTATACAAGATTTTGGATCAATATTTCCTTTTCATGATCATCCTCTATCTTGCACATCGATCCAGATGGGTTAGTGGGCTTAACAATCCAAGTGTTTCCTTTTCCTGTTTTTGGTCATAACCGATGGGGAAACGACTCAAATGGTTCTTCAATGAAAAGTTTCTATAATGGTGATTGAAAACATATAGGTAATCCAATAGATGTGGAACTTCACCATGGGGTAGGTTCTCTGCAATGATTCCTTCATTAGTTTACTTATTTTAAGGTCAGTCATATTTACTATGACTATTCCTCAGGGAATATCCTTGATAACACCTAGAATATCATGTTGAAATTGTATGGGACTAAAGTGAAGTGCATCATACTATCCACATCCATGTATTATAACATGTGGAGATTCCTCTTCAATAACTTAGTAGTGATAGTGAAGCTCTTAATGTATCATTACTGAATAGCCTGGTGATACCCGGGTGATGATCCCCATAAAGTGTGGATAACTCAACCATGAAACATTTCTATCCAATTTCATCATAATTTTCATGTATTTTTTGATGATCTATTCGATGATGACTAATATGGAAGTGCATCATCCTAAGGTTTTAGTTGAAACACGAGACTTCATTTTGGGTGAGTAGCCCCAGAGTTCTGACATCTAATGTAGCAATCAAACAAAACATTCCAAGAAGATGGTCCACGATAAGAATTTCTCACAAACTCTTTTGTTCGACATTGTGATCCAGCCCTTGGTTTCCCCATTCTTCAATTGGGGTGGCGGATGAACTGGTAATGATTCTAAGATGGACCGATGTGGTGGAGGACTGACCAATGGAGAGCATTTTGTATGGGATTAAAAGTCTCTACATTCTTGTGCATCTCTTAATGGTGGAACCATTTGCATCACCAAGTCTATGTGGGACAGATTTCCTGCCATCACTTCATGTGTGAAGGCAGTAGCTACTGGTGATGAATCTAGGAGGTGTTCGTTGTCTACCAGCCCCCATAACAACTATCCTTAATCTTGTGTCTAGGTAGAGAATGTGCGGGGTGATGATAGAGAGGATTGCATAAAAATCCCATGAAAAGGATACAAATCATTCTCATCATGTATAGAACTACGATGGGACTTGGGGATTTGGTTCATTTCACATTCTAGAATGATGAAGTTGATATGCCTGTTTCTTGGCCTAGACTCTAATACAGGTGATCTGGGTGAAGGATCCATCATCGAATCACACTCCACTTCAAAGTACTAAAATAGACTATGTTGACAACAATATGGTGATGTGTAGTATTTGTACTTATGAAACCACAATTTTCCATTTTTTCATGATTTGATTCCTCATGGTTGATTAAATCTTCCACACAAGGATAAACTCTATGATGTATGGTGCTGGAGTGGGGAGGGACTCCACAAAAGATGGTTCAAACATGGGGGAAACATCCATGCATGATGTCGTCTGAGCAGGATGGTCGTCCGATCTGAGTACTGATAAGAACATAGGTAGGGTCTCCATGTTGTAAGAGAGAGTGGGCAGGACATCTACTTGGGTTCACAGGGGTGCGAGTAGCACCAAGGTATATGTCGAATGGAACATGCGGAGTACCTCTATGCTGATTACGAGATGCACAAAAAGGACCCTCGGGGTTGGAAATAATAGAGCAGGGAGGGCCTACAATAGAGCTGGGAAGGACATGGGTGTAGGCAACCTATATCATGAGAAGGACCTCTATGAAGGTTGGAAATGTAAGTATAAGGAGGAACTTTGTACTGTTCAAACTGGACATAAGAAGGACCTTCGTGTTGATGGGTGATGTATAAAGGGGGACCTTCACAATGATAACCTGAAATATGGGGAAAATCTCCATATATGGGATTGTGTGAATGGGGAGAAGCATTATGCGGGGCATCCAAAAGATGGGGAGGACCTTTTGTAGGAATGAAGATAGTATGGGGAGGACCTCAGTACTGGATTTGGATGTCACATGTTGGACTACAATGGCTTCTCTTGGTGTCAGTGACCAGAAGAGTCATCCCATACTTATCATGGGGTGGCATGAGTCTCAACCCGAATTGGGCATAGAGGTGACCCAGATCTGTAATAATAGGGACTTGATAGTATGCATTGGAGGTTTCATGGGCCACTGAATTTGTTTGAGATAGCGCCCCTTATGGGCATAGTTTTGAGCCTATGCCCGATGCTAACGTCTGGTAAGCTATGTTGGGGCCAACAATGTCGGGAAAGAGGCAACCTATTCATCGGCCTTAGTAACGAGATGGAGATGTTAACACATTATGGTGCGATACCTCCTTGGAAGCTCCCGAGAGATATTTGAATATGAGATGACATGAACAAAACATGCCTCATCAGCATAGGGGAGTGAATCTTGGGAGAATTTTTAGGTAAGGATCCTAAATTAGATGAATGCTAAAGTGGAGATCAATAGCTCCCTACAAGTCCCCTGGGGAAGTGGGGATGGTGAGGTACAAATGCCTCTAGATCTTAGTGATCCATATCCCTTGTTGGGATGACCCATCCTATTCATACCATCAAATAAAAGTATCAATTACCCTCCTCTGAATAAACTCTGAGGGTGAGATAGGTTGTTGGTGCCCGGTAGCCATGGTTATAGAAATCATCATGGAAGAGGTGGAGATATGTAAGATTTGTGGATGAGCACTTCCCCTCACTCTGTAACTATGGGTGGGAGGAAATTGGGTTCCTATAGCGTGGGTCCTACAAATTAGGATGATTCATCTATTTGGAAAGATAGTAGGAAAGTAGTGCTTAGTTCTCCAGCATCATTATATCTTCCATGGTTGAATAGAAAGATCCACAATGATGATGTCATAGACTGGAATTCCCAATGATTAACTACCCCAAATTCAATTGAGTTCCACACCAGACCCACTATTTGATTGGTAGGGCCTAGTGCTAGTTTTCTGGATCCTTTGACACAATTATCTGTTGATGTCTCGAAAGATACTAACCCCCCTGGTGGATGGTTGAAATATCCATGTCAAGTTCACCATTTTTGTTTCTGGCACTTTCTGTTGGGATACGTTTCCCAAGCGCATTTGATGTTTACATGGCTATGCATTATAACATGAATTCCCAATATCCAAAGGAAGGTCGAATTAATCAACTCTTTAGTGATTTCTTCTCATTTATCAAAATAGGATGATGGGATTTCAGTTCCTCTATCTGTGGATTCCTCCTCAGAATTTGTCACATAGTCCAAGTATCCCTTATAAATTAAAACGTTGTTCGTGAAACCATTCCTGGTGCCATCTCTTTGTGGATGTCGATTTGCTACACTTATTCAGTTAGGAAATTACAATTGTTTCAAGTTAGAGAGGAAACCTTCTGTTCGGGAAGTAGTCAAATTGGGTATCATTGACATGTATTGACAATGGAACCATGGTACTCTTGAATTATACCTTATGAGAGGGCTTCTCGAAGGGAACAAAAGCCTAAGGAATCCCATGTTGAATGCAGAAAATCATATTCTAGTGGCATGTCTCTAAAATTTTCCTCATCTTCCGATGTTTTAAAATAGGTATGTTGTGAGTTTAATGTCTATTAGAGATGGATCAAACTAATCATAAATCATATGAGAGTTGATCAGATAGGCACATCCCTAGGTGGGAATACCTATAATTTTTAACAGATGGGGGGATCAAACTCCCAATGGGGAAAGATCATGGATGAAGTGTCCCAAAAAGGGAAGGTTTCACACCATGAATGCTTATCTAAACACTGAAAATGGGAGATCAGAAGATGTGGCCCTATAAAAGAAGGAACCATGGTTTTCCATTGGCTGGTATTGAACCTAAGAGAGGCATCCTGCATGCCCTATTTATTAGACATGGGTCAAACCCCCCATAGTTCAATGGGTTGACTCAGGGATTACACATGGTTATCTCCCAGGTTGAATGGTGTGAGTTCACTGGGATGTGGTTGTCCAGGTAAAATATGAGTGTATATGGAGGAATTTCTAAGGGGTGAGATAAGTGGAATAGAACTGATGTGATGATGACGATGTTGGTATTGATCCACATGGAGGTTTTCTACTTATACCCGTGATTGGGAATCCAAGTACATATAGTTTTGGAATGGGTATTTGAGTCACCTAAGGAGGAGGCTCATGAAAATTGGTGTGTGGATGGCGACCTGAAGGAAATGGAACATCCGGGCTGGGGCATGATCATCTCGAGGCACAAAGTCTCAAGGGAGAGACCAGGATGGTAAATGGATTATGAGATTGAAACATAGAGAGGCTTCTTATATACCCAAAATGGATCAAGGCCTATGTAGTTCGAGAATGGGGCAAAGAATCAGGGTGTACACAAAGGATTGTTACCCAAAGACATGCTTGGGGTTTACTCATGGTTAGCTTCCCATTCAAAGAGGGGAACTTTTGGTTTGTGGAGTGTGGGTGAATTGTGGGGCTTATTCATGGTTAGCTAACCATGGGAATCAGAATATATCAGAGAGTTGTGTTTGAGAGATTCATCCAAAAGGGGGAATGTATTATATTAGGAGGGTACATCATTTTGGAGGGAGTTCAAGAGTTTACCATTGGATGGGGTTGGACCTCAGAGAGGCTTCCTACATACCTTAAAGTGATCAAATCCTACATTGTGTATAAGGGGATATAGTCTAGTGTAATGTGGGATGAAAGTGATCTGATGTGGAATACATGGAATGGTTGGATTTTGGTGAGTAAGGGGCTTGATCCTCAGATATTCTTCCTACATAACCTACTTATAGGATAGGGAACAATGCCTATGTATTTGGGAGCATTCAGTTTAACCTCTTGATGGATGATGAGTGTTGGAATTACACATGATTGGCTGACCAAAGTTGTTTTGGGGATTACACATGGTTATCGGCCCAAAGGGGATTTCATGGTCACCTTTTAATTTAATCCCACGTGAGTCGTTCTTGTTATGATAAACAAGTTCCATAAGAAGACCTAATGATTGTGTCACAAAGGTGCAACCACGAAGGGTGGCGAATGTGGATTATGCATGGTTATCTTCCCATGTAGAAGGAGATTGGAACATACACTATGTAGGAATCTCAAGAAGTGGGATGAGGCTTATGGGGAGACTTCTTGAGGCGCACATGGGAACAAATCCAAAATGGAGAGAGAAGGGAGATTGAAAATGAGGATAGCGAAAGGTTCCAAGTCCCATCCCTTCTCTATCCCACCTAGGAATATCGTTATTGGGGAAACCAATAGTTTAACATCATGTATTGAAGATGTTGATGGTTGGATGTTTAAAGTCCTATATATCATATAATGTGGAATCTCTCCTCACCTCATGGACTTACATAACTTTTCATAACCAACACTTGGGGTAAGGAAGGAACAACCAATGCTAGGAAACAAAGGGGTAAAGGAGTTCCCAATGGAGAGATCCATGTTAGTGTGGACATAAAAAGAATCAATAGTCATTATCATAACTATATGAAGCATAAGTTAGGGAATAAAAAGATAAAACACCACATCAGGACCTTGAAATCACTTCATACGATCCGAGAGGTTTGTACGATAACAGGGTTCATGAAGCAAAAGGCCTTGTTAAAAGAGGTTTCTCGAAGATCTAATGCTTCACAATGAGAAGGAATTTCATGAAGGAAGGTGACTCGTGAAGAATTGAAAAATTATTCTCCTCAAAAGTTGGTTCTTCATGAATCATGATGACCAAGTTGAGGCATGGGTTCTGCATGTTTTTATTGGGAGCTTTGCAAAGTTCAAGTGATCTGCAATGTCTTGAGTGCCCAAAAGGGACTCCTACCTTCTCTAAGGAAATGGGGATATGTAAAGGGAATCCCCACTTTAAGTGTAGGGAAATCATAATAAATGAAAATATGTTTTGTAATGCTCAGACACCTTGGGTGATTCATTTTCTCACTGGTTCACGAAGTGAAGGGTGCTTCACAAAATGGGAGCTCAGAATACAAATAGCCAAGGTAAAGATCGTTATGGGGGTGATCCTAATATTTGTTGTAATTGGGGTATAATAATTCTTTGTGATGCATGGTGAAGGATATCATGCATCATAAATGGATGAAAATCAGTCAGACTCACGAAGGTTTCTCTCACCACATGAAGATGGTGTCGTATAGATCTTTGGACTTCTGGATCATTCCATCACTACTTCATGGTAGTCCTGGAGCTTTTTATAATTTTAGATCCTTACATAAATCCTTCATGTAATCCTTGAGTATCTCATTGTATTAGTAGAATCTCACTATTTTTTGTGGTAATGGTCTTGGAAATGGATATTTGTAAAGTAAGCCAATTTTGTGGTTTTTATGCGTTGTAAGGGTCAGATGTGATCCTAAATGGTGTTTTCAACCCATGATCTATATCTGGTATATATTTTGGTGCCAAAAAATGTGAATAACTCCTTTATTTAGTCTTGGGTCAGATATTTGAGTTTTTAGTTGAGTTTGGAATGTCGTGTTTACCCTAGGCACGACCTAAGGTCATCCACATTGGGAGTTTTAATCAAGGGAGTTTTTGGTGATGGGGAATTATGAGTGGATTAAATTAATTAAATGAAAATATAATTAAAAATATAACATAATCCTCACCTCATCTCACATTAGGATAACATGACACAAGGAGGAGTGGCTCCTCCTCCCCTGTCCTCTTCTCCTTTTTGGTGAAAAAGAGAATCAATAAAAAATCGAAGAATCTGGGTGTAGACGATCTCCATTTCTAACACATGTAATCATCTAATCGAAGAGAGGCATGATTTGTGTTTTTTTATTCATCAAATTCTTCATTTTTCAACCAATGAGGAAGGGTGATTTGAGTTTTGGTCCTTATCCCTTTCTTGAGGCAATTTTTTTAGGTTCTAGTGCACAAATAACTTTTTTTATTGATCTCTGCTATGTAGATTTGTGAGTTTTGAGAAACAGCAGGATGGATCAGAGAGTTTTGTAAGTAATTACCAATTGTAATTACCATATACATGACTTTTAGTTAATTGAAACATTTTTTGTATCACTTACTTTTCAAGGAAGATGATATATGGGGACTAAACACCATGTAGTTCCAAAAACAATGTGGCCATGTGATAGGGAAAGGGTTAGCTATGTGAACCTATATGGTTATGTAATGACACAAATCCAAGGTACATGAACACGAGTTCTGGTACACAGAAATAAGAATAATACATGAGTAGGTGACCATTTAACCTAATCATGTCTTGTTGTATGGGATACACGATGCGTGTGGGACACGGTTCATCGGTCCATGTGGAAGTGGAAGAAAACCATGGGTAGTTTAAAGAGAGGCAAAACATTTACCTCTTTTACATGTCGTTTACCCCTACATGGGTTGGTAAACTTTGTAGATATGACTCAAATATAGATTCTCGGGTGGTCTCACACGCCGTGTGTGCCCCGGTGCACTCCGTTTACTCCTCATAGATTCTCCTTGGATCTTATGTCTTTTGTATGTTATTATATGAGATTTAGATTTAGATTCGGTCTTGTGAGTATCCTTTCACGAGTGATGTTCCACTTGGAAAAAAATGGTAGAATCTGTTATAGATTATGATATATAGGGTTCCATAAATCAAGAATGACTCTTGTGAAGGGAGATGTAGGGACTGGTACTCCACTATATCCTCAGGGTGTGGGTTTACCTTACCTCTCTTCTTAGATAGATATTTGACTTCCCACTTCATGGGAAAGGGTTCGTTACCTTTGGGTAGTTCCTCCAGGTTTATTACACCCCTGATGGACTAGGGTGTGGGTTCCCAATGATGTTCATATATTTGGATAGTTCTCCCCTATCGTGTTTGGGGGCAATCTATCTATTCTCAGTAGAAGGTACAGTAGGTACTACCATGTTCGACCATAGTGAAGGTACACTATATATGATTTATAGATAGAGTGGGTACTCTCTTACCATGTTAGGGAACGAGTCATATATCTTAAGAGTCAGTACTCCCCAATAATTCCAAGGTGTGGGTCCTCCATAAATGTTATTCCAATAGAGTCAGTACTCCCTTTCCAAACCAAAGAGTTGTTCATATAGCTTGGGGTCAGTACTCGTCTACTGTGTTAGGGCCCGGGTCCACTATAGTGAAAAACCTAGAAGAGTAAGTACTCCCCAGACGTAATAAGGTGGAGGTACTCTAGACACTGGGTGGTACTCCCATACTAGGTTAGTGTGTTGGTCCTCAATCAACAAATTAGAAATCCCCTGTTGTAATAGGGCATGGGACCTCCATTCACTGAGTGGTACTTCACTATCATTTTAGGGCGCGGTTCCTCACTTATGGAGTAGTACTCCCGTGTATTCAACTATTAGTGGGGTGTGGGTCCTCTATTATAGTTGGAAATCCCTTGGATAAGGGATACAATCACTAGATGCTGAAATATCCACTTGATATAAACGATACCTAGTTAGGAGTTATTTTTACCTCGATGGACTGAGGTTTGGGGAACTCCATACAAGATATACAGTGTTTTTGCAGGTTAGTTAAGAGAATTAGTACCCCGACTATAGGTAAATGGAGAGGTGTGGGTCCATATGTTCTCTCTTGTTAGATAGGATTCACATGATACATATTCTTGAGAAGTGCTCTCATAACTATGTACAGTGGTGAGGGGAATGCCTCTCCCCTAAGGTTTCATTAGTTTGCACTAGGTTCAAGGTAATGACTATAGGATCTCTGGTGTTTTCAACTAGTTATAAAACTCATTATATGTTTCCAATGGACATTTTTTTAAGATGTACCATTATAAATGGTAGATTTGTTTCTGATGGAGTGCATATCTTGAACGGGTACCATCTGGGATGGCTGAGATCGTGGAGTCTGTGCTCTTTGTTTTCTGTTACAATTAGAGCCTATGAAGAGAATCTTGATTCTCGTATAAGTTTAGAGCCTCATGAGACTTGGAGTCTAAGAAAATTATATCTGGGTGATCTCTAGGAGACTTGCTGTGTTTTAACATGTCGGGGTTGACACCCCTTATAGACTGAGTTGACTTATCATGTACAATCTAGCATGGTTTGAGATGGATTTTCTCTCTCAATTGGGGATTCCCAATTTATTGATCAAGAAGACTATTTAATTTCAGTTTATCCCCTTTAATCTGGTGGTTTTTGGGGACCCTAGTTTTTTTTATAATCATGCCTACATGGCCTTTTCATGAACATGTTTCTTCACTATTACAAACCACATGCCTTTCGATAGAGTCAATGGAGGACCTAAGGCATGTAGAGATTATTGAGAAATACAGACTGATGTATTTACTAGATCTAGGATGAGGATATTTCCAGTAGTTTATGTTGACAATGATCCCCTCCTTCTGAGAAAGATGGACACTTTTATATCTCTCTTTATTGGGCATGGATTTTTATTTCTTTATCTTTCATTACATTTGTTGTACTCCGGGTGTGGGATATAGATATATTCATGAATTGGTTACATATTTGTTGTTACATTTCTTCATTTTTGAACTTGGAGATGTGTGTGTGTGTGTGTGTTTATATATAGTAAATTACTCCCATGTTAGTGATATTCCTACTCGGTTCTAGTCGCCAACCCCTGGCCTATTGGTCACAGTATTGGAGATTTTTGGCATCGACCCCATCATATTAGGTTGTAAAAATCTATATCCCATAATTTTTATAATAATAATAAAATATTTTATTCATGGTTTTTATATTCACCATGTAAGGTAAGAAAGTTTTTAATATTTCATTTGTCTCACATAAGTAAAATTTCGATGAAAATATATTACCTGGATTCTTGTATTTCTTAAAAAAAAATTGAATATCTTATATAAGAAATATTTATTTATTATACATATATTCTATAACCATAATAAAATATATCATACCATATATGATTTACATATAATATCTTATCATTGTTTTACTAATTTTTGTTTATTTAAACAACTTCTTATGGTGATAAATGGTTTATTTTTCATGTATTTTTTCATTTGAAATTCTAATACATATGCATTGATCATGGATATAACATATATAGAATTATAATAATTATATATATATATATGTCTATTACACATTAAATATATATAAAAATTTTCAGTCATCCAAAAGGGTATATATTGAATAATTAATTACACATTTCATGGAGATGATAGGTCATACATACACATAAAGGCTGTATTGAAATTAAAATGGATGACATAAAATAAAGGTAAATAATAATTCACCAGTACAAAATGTTTTTTATAATATATATATATATATAACATATATATTCATTAAATCTATCCTTATTAGCATCCATGTAAAAAAGTGAAAAAAATCACATCTCTTCATAGAGGTGGTTGTCCACAGATACAGATGAGGGACATTATCATTTTCAATGAATATGAAGGTAAGTAGGTAGAAGTGGTATTATAATTTTAGAAGAATAATTATATCATAAGTATCATATATAAATACTGTTACCATTATAATAACAACTCATTTTATATGACCATGAAAAATGAATTGTATTTCTATGGGGAGGCAACAAGTTGTATTTAAACATGAGTAATACTTTATCATATCATATGTTGGTTATGAGGATGAATAAAATAGGTTTTATTTAAATGATAAAATTTATGTATATTTATGATTTTTAGGTTATTATTTTATGAATCTCCCATTTATTTTGAGGATGTACAAATACATACAAATTGAAAGGGGATTGGTAAGACGATTTCATCTTCTTCTATAGTACTCCATCACATCCATTTTTAAGGACCCAAAATAGTATTTAAATAATAAAAACACTTATAGTTAATGGATAGGGAATTATAAAAGATATTTTAGAAACAATTGGTTGAGATACAAAGTTTAATGTGGAGTAATGAAGTGTAAGGAGATGGTCCTTTTTAAATTTGGGGAGAGGGGTAGTCTTGAAATTTTTTAAACTACTATAATTGTATAAATTTATTATCAAGAAAATTGATTATAAATTTAAATATATTAAAATATCAGATAGTATATGGTTTAAATAACATGAAGAAATAATATTTTTATGTGTTTATGAGGGGGTTTGAAACTTATATTTTGGTTTAACCTATTAATTTTATGATTTTATCCTTAACCGTAATAATGACCTTTTCACAATTAAATTGTATAATTTCACTTATAAGATTATAATTTGGCCATAAATGGATATTTTATAATATTTTATACCATTTATTATCTTCATTATTCTCTTTATATAATATTAATATTTTTGAATAATTTAATTTAATATTTTTTAATAAAAAATGTTCCTAATGTTATTTTTGACACTATTAATGTAATTTTAAATTAATGATAACAAGAAAAATATGAAATTTGAATGTTATCCATCAAAAAATAACAAATATTTTGTAAATTGATAAAAAATTCATGGGACTTAATTATTCATCAAAATTTTATTAATATTAACATTTTAAAATTAATTTATTTCATTCATCTATGAATTGAATAAATATTGTGGTGGAGATACATAAAAATTTTAAGTAATTACTAATTCACAAAAAATTAAATATTAAATTATATGATAAATAAAATTAATATATAATTCAATCAATCTTTTTGAATAAAAATATATACCCCATTCAAAATAATATTATATATATTAATGTCAAAATGCGTGAAAATTTTGATTTTATCTTTCACTTAAATTAATATAATGGTCATCATCAAAAAAATATTCCACCAAGTGTCTATATATTTTATAATTGGATGTAAATTTCCAAACCCCACTGATAATATAGGATAAAGAAACATTTTAAATTTTTTTTTGAGTATTATCCCATTTTTTTAACTATATTCTACACATTTTTCTCTTAATGAAGTGAAAAAACATTACAATGGTTTATACTCATATAGACCAAGATAAATATGATATATTTACCACATTCATATGTCATGATTCAAAATATATAATCCATTTTTCATGATTGAACTTATATATATATTTACATATAATTTAATTTCAGTTAAAATCATAGAATGTAATGAAAAGTTGTTTTTTAGAAAAATTCCTTTTAAGTATAAATATGTTTTTTAACAAATTATAGCATAAAATTAATTACAATGAAATTAAATGGATTATTAATTTTCTAAAATAAATAACTGTAACCTGAAACCATTTTTAAAAAAATTGAAAATTAAAAATTCTTGAAAGAAAAAAATACAATTTTAATAAAATATGTGTGTTTTTTTCTATTCATTGAAAAATCAATCATTTTGGGAAATTGTTATAAAATAACTATAATATAATTTTAAAAATTTTATTTGAAAAGGAATTTAATTTTCTTAAATATATTATATAAATGTTTCAAAAAAAACAGATAAAATATTTTTTCAGGGAAGGATATAAAATTAAATTTTATAGAATCTTATTTTCGGGGCATAATATGATTTTAATATAAAATTTAATTCATATTTACCAATAATTAATAAAAAAATTGAATTATGTATAAAAATTTATTTATTTTATAATGTCTATATTCTTATTTATTCCTACACATTCAATGGCTATGTTATAGAAGTTATATATAATATATTAGAGTTTATTTAAGCATGATGTTTCATAGAGTATAAGCTATTGAACCAAATGTTATTATATTAAATTATCAGGGTTTCAAATTAACCCCCATTATAAAATTGTTTCTTATCAATTTGAGCTTTTTCCCAGCAATCAAGGGCTTAACATTTAAAAATTCACTTATGTAAATACCATATTATAGAAAGGGTAAACAAAACCTCCTCTTAATAAGATGGGAATGGAAATATGGAGGTCATCTAGAATAACACAAATGTATGTTTTAAAATAGGATAACATAAGTGGGAATTGAAAATATGGGCATGTAGGGTAAACTTATTTCCTAAGGACTAATATAAACTAATAGGGTACATTGTCAAGAGAATGTTAACCACCAAAAAACCATAAATATGGGATGGAGGAAAATATCCATGAGTCATTAGAAATGAAGGTAAAATTATTTCATTTTCTATTTGAATAATTTTTTTAATGTTGAGGAATTATTTTATAATATTTATAGAGAATATTATAAAATATACATTAATGATTTTTTTTAATATCGTATTCATAATTTACTTATTTTGTTATGTTTGGATCAATTTCTGATTTATCAAATTCTCTATACAATGAGTATTCAAGATGTTTTTCATGCCTAAGGTACTAAAATTTACTTTTAATGGATCAAAAGATATATAAAAAATGTCATGTAATTACTTTTACCTCTATATTTACTAAATGAAAAATGATTATCAAATGTTATATATTTTTATAAATCATAATTCAACCTCTAATATTAATACCCAAATTTCAACCATTCCATATCTGTATGGAAGTGGAAAAACCACAAATGTTAAATTATATCTCATGGATTCCCCTGATACCATTGTGCTTAATATTTAATGATAGTGGTATGGCTTCAGGTGCACACGTTCCAAATATCTTTTTTTTTCACAATCCCACATTGAGGTTGAATGGTAACTACATAAAAATCACAAATGAAAACAAAATCAACCCATCCAAATTTAATTCAAAAAAATGTTGACAATGCATATTCAAAAATCAAAAATCAAAATCACCTTCAGAACTGAATAGTCTCTTTATGTTTCACCCTACCATGTGGGTGATTTTATTGTTCATCACACCCAAAATGGATTTTTAAAATTTTATTTTAAAACTTTATAGGAAATAGATGTGGGTATGATGCTCATCTATGGGAAATGATGTAGGCAGTTATGTTTTAATTTTAACATGGGAAGAATCTCTAATGGATTGAATCAAACTCAACATTGTCAGTTCTGGGATTGAAGAAAAAATATATTGGTGTTCCATGGAAAATTATTCCCTATTGGATTGAATTTTTAAAAGTCTCGGAGTATCTCTTTCTGAATGTGACACATTTATATAATTAGGCGAAAAATGTGTCTTAAATGCTTTAAACAAGTAATCATGGAAAAGAGATCAATATTTTTATTTGTTACACCACACTTATATAAACCCTTATTGGAAATTGATATGAGGGGTGATACTCATTCCCATGTTTGTAAAACCTTCCTTATAACACATTTGTTTTAATTTACTATCAATTTTTGGAGGATCTTTCATGCTTTTCTAGGAACCACTTTGATTTCATAAAAGCTATAAAAATATTTTAGACCAATTTGAAATCCAAAAAACATAAAAATAGATTAATAAATTTTTGAAAATAATCTTAACATTAATCCCACAAAATAACATAATGTATCTATAAATATCACATACAAAATATATAAATTATTGATCATATATTATTTTAAAAAATGTTAAAAACCATAATTACTACAAAACATCTATGAAAACATACATTCTTCTAAAAATTATATAACTCTTCACAATAAAATTAAAAAAAATCAAATATATAACCTAAATCCAAAAATGATGTAAAATACTTCAAGGATGAAATAAACCACTTTTCAATAAAATCAGTATTCTATTACAAGGTTATCAATACTATCCCATTTAATTAACCAATAATCTCTTCATCTTAACTAAGCATTGTTATTTCAACATCAGGTATTTTTGAAGGGTTATTATTCCTTAAATCATGTGTTTTTATATAAAGTATTAACTTATCATTTAATCAGATTTCTAGGACATCAGTACTATTCATAATATTCTTTTAAATCCTTAAGTAAAAATTAATATAGAACAAACATTAAATATTTTTATGATTCTTGAATCCAAAATACCAATGATAAATATAAATCCAATAATAATTCTTAAATTCCACTACATAAATACTTCAAAAATTCACCTTCCTTATTAAAATATTAACGAGGATTGATCATATTATTCATTAATACCACCTTCAATTCATATATCTATTTTACTCTCTTTATCGTCAATAATAAAACCATTATGTTTAAAACCTTTCTTATCTTATTTTTGAGCATTCCACTTAGAAAATATATTTTCATAATGCATGTATTTTACATAATTAATAAATTAAACCATTAATGAGACCTTAGTGAAACCATTATTCACATCCATTATGTTATCCAAGCATTTCATTTTTCCAAAAAAAAATTTATTCAATATATCATTCATTTCCAAATCAAAAACGTTTTCCCATTCCTTTGTGACAATTCTATGGGTTCTTCATTTAATATACCTGAAAAATGTGAAAATTGATCTTTTTATTTCATGGGTATATATGAAACTCTATTTACACTAATTATGTTTGTCAATAAAGTCACCTTAATTAAGAATTCTAGTTACACATTGAGATAAATGATTATACATATTAAAAATGTTCTTCTTTACATCAATCATATCACATGGTTTTCCTAAGGGAAATCATTCAATTATCTTTCATATTCTTCATTAACACATTTCCTCTTCATTCCAACCATTGAGTAGAAACAAAAATTATAATGTGAGAAATAATAATCATAGAGAGAAATTATATAATCATGAAAAATAACTCACATGTGGTTAGTATCCAGAAACCTTCTTTCTAATAAAAGATATATTAAGTATAAAGTATCCCAAACATGGTTGACATAATTTTAAATCCTCTATAATGGTTGTTATGAAAATTGGAATTAACCCAGTAATATACTCTCAGATGTTCAAAATAGGTAAACTGTTAAGGAACATTCATCATTCCCTTGAATGATAGTAGGGATAACTGAACTGACTATTTTTAGGATTATTGACCATAGATGAAACTATATCAAAACCACTTCCACCTATAGTATCTAGATATTTCTGTATTTTTATGATAACCACATAATCTCTATCACAAAAAAATATAGGATTCTATCCTATACCTAGGCTTATCCACATTGTGTTTATCAAATTTATCTAGTTATTGTCTCAAATATTAAGTAAACCATGCTATTTTACCAACTATAATTAACAATATATATCATACAAAAATATTACGACTTATTAGATGAATATTATTCCCATAACATTAAAATCCATTCAAGAACCATATAGGTTTATTATCTTTGGAGACTATACACACAATATTCTTATTTCATGATATTTAATTAACAAATACCATAATGTTATTCCAAATTGGATTTATTTTTTAGACATCCTCAATATATATCCTTCCATCATAGCTGAGGTAGGAAAACATAAGAAAGGGGGAGATTAGTTTATTAGTATGTGTAAATATGGTAGATATCAATTTATATAGGATATGATGATCATAATGGTATGTTAACATATACAATTTAATTTTCTCAGTTTAAAATATTCATACCCATAAAATCTTATAGAATATTCTCTAAAAAAATTTGTTTCTAAAAGTATTTTCAATAATGATTTTAGAGAAGTAATCATTATTCAAGGTTCGAAACATGGAAATGTTTCATCATAAGCATAAGAAGTCAAAATATTGTGAACATAGAAAAACACAATAATTTTTTCCCATAATATTTTTATCATATCTAGAAATTAATCATATTCATGAATAAAAATGATAAAAATATATTCAAAATCATGTACAAACATTTTTTAGTAAGTATTTCTTGAAAGGGATCACACTTACACATTAATATGTGAAAAAATATATTTTAAATCATGTGTACTCTTGTTATCACAATATCACAAGACATTAATATCACTTTGCGTGATTTTTTTAAGTGATTTAATTGATAAAAACATCAAAAAATCAAAATTCATTCAATTAAATGTCATAGTACAGTAAAATATTCATCATATCATTATGGTAAAACCCATGGAAAATAGATGTGTCTCAGAAACATATCATCATTATAATCATAGAAAATACATATTAATAATAAGGATGATATCATTGTAAATGATCCCTAATAAAACATAAATAAAATAAAATGATATCAGCATAGATGAATGTTCTATTTTAAAGTTCAAAAATAATTTTCTGAAAGAAAATACACTTTTCATTTTTAAATAAAAAATTAAAATATAAAAATTCACTAGTGTTAAGGAATTTTTTTAATTTAA
This sequence comes from Viscum album, assembly GCA_963277665.1. NCBI lineage: Eukaryota > Viridiplantae > Streptophyta > Magnoliopsida > Santalales > Viscaceae > Viscum > Viscum album. The sequence continues at coordinate 1,723,259,374 of OY728119.1, read as the reverse complement.
ATTAACATTTTGAAACAAAAATGAAACATAAAATCATTGAGAAGTCATGGAAGTGGGAAATTCAGTTCATGTCATATGATTTTATATAATAATTTATTTCATATTTTTAGTAAATAGAAAATTGTACCTTGTTTTGAAAAAAAAGATTGTTTTTAAAAAATTTGGTAAAAATAATAGATGGGAAATAATTACCAAAAAAAATGTATAATAGAAAAAAATTATTTAAAACATTTTTATAAAAATTTGACATTGAGGAATAAGGATTTATGACAGAAGATAAAAAAGATGTCATATTTCCTTAAAAAATCTAGTCTCTTGAGTTCATAAAGAGAGGAAAATGAAACAAAAACTTGTTATCTTAGAAAATAACCAAAAAATAAAAAAATAATGAGGTTATTTAGAGTTAGATCATTAAATTATCTCTTTATAAAAATAAAAAAATAATCCCAAGAAAAAAATTCATAACATTAAAACCCTTATCGCTTTTTAAAATTTTCAACTAAGATACCCACAAAATTAAAACCCTTATATGGATATGTATATAGCATAGACTTCATGAGAATTAAAAAAATATTCACAGTAAATATATACAACACATAAATGAAAAAAGTGGTAAATATGGCATGTATTTCACAAAACTAAAAGTTAGATGAAAAATCGATAAGACAAATATTTTCTTGGATTATATGCATTAATAAATCTTGTAAAATAAATATATATATGTTATATAAATTTTAAATAACCCTAAATACATACATCTATATATATTCTACCATATATTATATACTTATAACATATTATCAGCGATTTATTAAAACTTTGTTATTAAAATCACTATTTTGGTTAACAACCGATTCTTTTTTCATGCCTGTTTCAGTTCAAAAATATTATTCTTTATAATTTGATCCTAGTTGCAACATATCCATAGTTATAAGAATGTTATATATAACATATAATAATTATATTTATATTTATATTCGTCCATTAAATGTAGAGATAGAAAATTGAATTACACTGTGCAATGGGATGGTACACCATATTTATGCATTAATGTAGCTTTAAATTTTTTACCGTTGAAATGAAACATAGGTAAATTTCAATTCAAATTTCAAGAATATTTGTTATATCATATATATTCATTTCATATATTTTTATTAAAATCCATGTAATCGTTAATGAATACGGAATCACATCACTTCGTAGAGGTTGTAGTCCACACATATTCATTATAGAATTTATCATTTTCTAAAATAAAAAAAGTATGTTGGTAAAATTAATATTATAATTATAGAATAATAATTATTTCATAAATATAATATATAAAATTAAAACCAATCATAAAAAATTTCTATGAAATATGGATATGGAAAATTAATTGTGTTGCCATGGGGACATAGTAAGATTAATGTATGCACATATGATAATTTCACAAATAATTTAATAGAAAATTGGGTAAATAATTGTGGTTTTATAATAATAATAAGATATTAGAATATTTAGGAAAGAAAATTCTATATTTTTACAATGAATATAATACATTTTTTTGGAATAAAAACAAAATAATTGAAACTGTTTAGGTATGATTATTACCACTTCTTCTGTAGGCGTATTCTAGATCCATTCATAAGGAACCCTGGAGTAGTCTTTTAAGAACACAAGTACCTCTAATTCATGAATATATGAATTTAAAAGATAATTTTTTAGGTTTTGGTAATTCTATATTGCTCAATGTGGGGTGAAGAAGAGAAATATGGGGTTCCATTTTATCTTTGATGATATGGGAACTCTTTGAATTTCTTAGAATCCTAAAACCTAATAATGTAATTTTCTTATAAAATACTTCCATATATAGATATGTGATTATAATTTTGTTATTGGATTAATATAGAATAAAAAATATGTAATATTATATGTTTATTAGGTGATTTAAAACATATATTTAAGTTTAACCCATCTGTTAATCAATTTTGACTTTAACCGAAGTAATGAATTTTCAATGTTAAAAGATATAATTTTACTTATAATGTACCAATTTGAAAAAATGGGAAAATGATGAAATTTTAGACCATTTATCACCATAATTTTACACTCTCATTATTTTTCTTATTTTTAAATAATTTAATAAAATATCATTCATGTCATTTATACACTATTCATTCAATTTTACATTTCAGAAACCAAGACACCAATAAAAATATAAGGTAATCCTATAAGACATACTCAATATTTCATATATATATATATATATATATATTTTAACTAAAATATTCTCTAATATTCAATTAGTTTTATCATTTTTCAAATCATTTATTTTATTTTCCTTTTAAAATGATAAATACTATATAGGTGAAATCTAAACATTTAATTATGTTATTAAGTCATTACAAAATAAAAATATATTACATTGAAAAATTAAATTTATTTATATTTCATATAAATATTTACAACAAAAAACAACCTCTTTCTAACATAATGATAAAATATTAAGATATAAAAGTCATGAGTGTGAATGTTTTTATATTTTCATTTAATGAAATTAATATTATGGATATTATCAAATAAATATGGAACTAGGTGGCCATATATTCTATAATTATATTTATATGGCCAATATAAACCCATCCATTTCGATAAAGGAATGTTTTGGGGATATTTGGAATCTTTATCCTAATGTATTATGCCCAATTTATCAATTTTAAAGAAATTCATTTTTGAAGTATAAAATGATTTTAATTAAAAGAATCCTGATTTCCATAGAATTAACAAACACAATATTATTGGGAAGGATATTTATATTATTTAATAATTTTTAACTCATATTCATACCTTACAATTCAATGACTAAGTTATAATGATCCTATATAATATTTTGTGGTTATTTTATGCTCATTACTGCATGTCATATATGCCATCAAACATAATGCTAATAATTTGAAATCATAGTGTGTTCATTTCTCCATTAAATTGTCCATGGGTTAAGATATCCAATACCTCATTTTCATGATTTTTTTACACTTTCAAACATAATAACCTTAAATTTAAACATCTTATAACTATAAAAATATTCCCCTTATATGTTTCCCTACTTCCAAAACATATCCATCATTTAACCACATAACTAATAACTTATCCTTCTTAAATACCACCTTATTACATACAACACATAGTTAAAAAAAATACATAATGGATTTCTTTCGACCAATAAATATATATAGTTTTATTGGACTTCAAACCGTACTTTAAAATCAATACTAAACCAAATAATTTTATCTAAAGTGACCCATCTTTTCTAAAGGTTCATGAAATTTACATTTAGTTTTAAATATATTTTATATGTCTTTAATATCCATATATGTGTGAAAGGAATTAATGATTCTGAATCCATTAACATTCTATTTTAGATACATTGATGGATAAATACACAAAAAAATTCATTTTCATTCCCATTACCTTTATTTATATAAGACATTTGAGTAATGTAATCCATATACAATAGGACTGGTTGGATTGTGAAACAATATTCAAAAAAATTTCCAACTTGGTATCATATTGTAAAATCTTCTTCAAATTGTTAATATTTTTTCATAACATTTTATTTGTATTTTTTAGGTTTCTTCTAAAAATTTATTCTTTAAATGGATTGAATCCCCCAGAAAGTTTGTCTTGTAAATATTATGTTCTCATTAGAATATTGAAAATTAGAATAATAATTTCTTTCCCATTACCCAAATCACTTTTAGTTATATGATAATCTCAAAAGTTCAAACATTACTCTACAAACATCTTGTTATCTATAAGATCACACATTCACATATTCTATATTTTGACCATAAATAATGGGTTAATTTCTATAAATAAAAAAAATTAGTAGACTCTTAAAATCTATTAATATAATCTAGACTTCCTTCCAGAAATTTTGATTCTCCATTTATAGGATGATTTTCCACTAATTTACAACACCTAGAAATGCATAATTATTTATAATTTCATTTTTTCTAAAAAATGGGTTTCATTGAATTTGTATTTGACTCATTATTTACAGTAAAATATAAGATATATATTTCAGTTATTGTGGGATCTTTTATTCTACACTTGAGCCATAACATTATATGAATCTTCAACATTTTTTACAGTCCTCTTCTTTTAAACTATCACACACCACTTTAAAATAATTACTATTTTTTTTATATTTATCCAAGTCATATTCCACGTTGGTTGATCTAATTTGGTGAATAAAAAGGTCATTCTCTAAAATAATAATCAATTATTTTATTTATTTATTTTTATGTATGATAATCATTAAGAAACTTTTTCAAAAAAAATATTATTTCATGAATATCCATATTTCTAATATACTATGAGAATATTTTTGTTTGTGGAGATTTATTAACATTAAGTTTTTATCTTCTTTTCCAACATTGATATCATTAAAATAAATATATTGAGTTCTCACTTCATCATAAAGTCAATGTTTTTTCTACTAACATACAATATCCTAACCAGCATCACTAGTTAATATATCCATAATAACAATACTGACCAGAGTAGTTAAGAGTCGGTGCTTAGTTTTTTACATTAGAATAAGATACAAGGAACTACATCTCAAATGAAAAAATAATTTAGATATATTTGTAAACTAGATAAAAAAATGAGCCTTAAATTACATTTGTTTACACATATTATAATATATTTTTCTAGAATAACATTATTTTCTATACTATATCATTGAATTTCAAATATGGTAAACTACATGGATTCTAGAGAAAGGAAACAAAATTAGAGTGAGATCAAATTCTCAATAAGGGTTATGTATAGAAGAATTTTTCATGAATCAATAATCATAATGAATATGGAAATGAAAATAACTAATCTCAAATTCCATTTAAATAACTGAGTAAGGAATAATAAATATGGAGTGGAAATTAAGTGACCATACATGCCATTTTCAATGGTTAAATAAGGCATAATAAATATGAAAGGGTAAATACTGAACACATATTTCATTTAATAAATAAATTGTAAATGAAATTAGTCCACATATAATATCATTGTAAAAATCTACTTGATAAAAATAGCTAAAAAATAATGTAGTAAATGCTTAATTATTCGATTCCATGAATACAGGCATCCCGATACCTCTATAATGAAGACCTTTCTGAAAATAGATTAATCTGTTAGTAAAATTATGTTTAATTATATATTAAACTGATCATATAATCAAACCTACAGATGTATTGTGGGATATATAATATTAGGCCCCACCTATCACTGTAGGTCCAAATCATTACTCATATATTTAATAATCTATTTAATTAATAATAATATCATAATCAACAGATATATGCATTCGGTAAAGAAGATAGATTTTTCAATATTTTGTAGGTATAAAAATGAATTTAAATGTAGATAATTGTATATAAAAATTATATATGGTGTAAATAATAAATATATTCATGGTATATAATTTGGATATTTATGGGAAATTTGATGTAAAATACTATTAGAAAAAATGACCTATACCTGGTGCTCAAAACCATGTGTATAGCCCCCAAAACAGTGAGTATAGGATATATCCATTATTTTGGGAACTATGGGAAACTAAGGCATCAGTATATCCCCATAGCCTATACCCACAGTTTTCCAAACCATAGGTAGAGATTTATTCCGTTGTGTGATAGCGTTATACACACTTTCCACCATGTCATTGCCTTATACCCACAGTTCTAAAACCATGGGTATAAACATTAGAAAAAAGGGCAGAAAGGGTTCTAATCCCATAATCTGATCTTTTAATTCCCCAACCCCAGTTACCTAGAGTCCGTTCGTTATTACATAACATTGGCATGATACAAAGAATCATGTCCCAAATGACCGATCAATTTAGTATCCTTGTAAGAACTAGATACATTCATAAGTTTTACATTACATCATGAAATAAAAACATCAAAAAAATTGTGTCCCCTTTTGAACACACATATATCCTTATCGTACCCCTATAGGTCAACCATAAAATAATTCTTCACATCGAGGAAAAAATAATACATAGAAAGGGGCGAGATCAGATGCTCAGAAAGGATAACAATATAGCAGAAACTTTCATAAATAAGAATAAACATTTAAGGAAATGTTTAAGACTAAAACAAAAGAATTTTAAAATTAAACTTTATCATAATATGGAAAAGATAAAATAAAATAATTCCATTTTCTTATTCACATGGATATTCTACAAGTTGAATAATCACATTCAATATCAATATCCACTTTTATAATGATGGAATGCATAATGTTAGACTTCATAACCCCATAGTCAAGTCCCTATTCCAAGACACTAGTTTATCTTATGATAACTACCTACTCATCGAGGAGATATAGCGGGATCCAACTGTCACTTACTGAGTCCAATGCATTCCTCATATGAAAAGGTTTAAACATAACATAAACATTCGTATTAAAATTTCTATACAAAATGTCAATACATTATCCATAAACCAAGAATCATACAAATATAAGACACCCACAGTAAAAAATATCACAAAACCTTCAATACAATATGAATGAAATGTATCATAATAAATCATCTTCGAACAAGTTTAAAATCTATCAAAATATTTTGACATATATGAAATGAATTTTTTTTGAATTATATAAATCTTTATATTTTGAAACCATTTAAAATTCACATAATTAGGAAATAAAAAATTTATTTTGAATATATTCTTATAAGATTGTATGGGAATCTTCAATGATGATATAATGGGAGAAAATAGCCGCACTAGCCATATAAGTTAAAAAACACAATCTTTGCTCAATTTTGTTGAAAAGGACATAAAGTACCATGTTTGAAAAATGTTCGAAAGATTCTTTTAGAAACATATATGGTCAAAGGAGGGTATAAATGACTTTAAACCATATTATTGTAAATATTGAAATTTTTTTGAAATAAATTTTTAAGAAAACACGGATGTATATGGTAAAGATGTCCGAGTAGATACTTACGTATTAACACCCTCGGATAAGTAAAGAGATTATAGAATAAATCATTACCCAGTAATTTTCCTTGGTTTAGGGTACATTAACCTTTTTTATAATAGTTAAATAATTGTTATTAAATTATACAAGAACCATATACATAAATATGATATCATATATGATCTTCTAATATTGCTTGGTTAATAATATTTTAGTTGTATCATCGTTCCGGGTGTTAATTGATTCATTTTCTGTTATATGAGTTGTTAAGTAAGACAAGTTTGTTTTGAAAAGGATGTATTTTATTCATATATAGAATTATATTATTTTCATAAACATGATTTTTAACCATAAAATGAATATTAATCTTGAATGAGTATGACAGGGAATTAATCTCATCACGTTCGTGGAGACGGTAATCCGTACGTACACACGAGAAACAATATCATTATATTGATGGTGAAATCATATGAAAATTGAAGTTATATCACATATATATAATAATTAACTTGTAATATTTATTATTTACATCAGTTATACTCATTATTATACCCATCCTAATAATGAAGTGTTTGAATAACAAACTACAACATGACGTCGAAATGGTAAGTCATACGCACACACGTATGGTGACTTTGTCATTTGTAGGATGGATATAATAACGCATATGGTTTCACCATATTTATAATAACATCCAAGTATGTAGAAGTTTCTGTATTTAATATTTTTTAATGGAAACAACAAATAAATAAGATGTGGAAGAAGAAAAGAACTTGAAAGGGGGTGGTGAAATTATTACCTCTACTTCGGGTCTTTACTTTTGATTTGATCAAAAGGGATCATTAGGTTGGATTTATGATCAATGTAAGGCCTATAGGTTTAATTTATTGAATTTGGGAAGATATTTGTGTAGGATTTGTTTGAGACAAAAGGCTTTGGTAGTGTGTAATTATGAGAAGGGGAAGTTCCCTTTTATAAGAGAGGTGAGGGTCACTTTTGGAAAATCTTGAAATACTATCTTAAAATAAAACCATTTTTAGTTTATAATTGATCTAAAATGATTTATTTATAGGATAATGTGGGTATGGGTCAATCACCTTTCAAAAAATAGGTTTTAGATAGGTTTATCTGACCATATTAATGATATCTTTTAGATTTACCTCTAAGTTAAATAATTTGTCATTTACTATGTCTCTTAGCATATTTATATTAAATAGTTAATAAACATACAATAACAAGTCAAGAGAACACCATGTGGTTTATTATTAATATATATAACCTTATCTAAGTCCTTTTTTTATAACCTTATATTTTTAGGATTATTATATCAATTAATAATATAGTATTTTTTTTTAAAAAAACTCAATTATGTCAATTTTGAAACTATTTGGTATTGGGTTTTTGGGAAAATAATAATAGCATTATTACATCGAGAAAAAATTATTTAATCAACCCTAACATGTGATATTAACCTGGAAAATTAGTGGAATTCATCAAACATCTAAAATTACATTAATTTGGATATTAATAATATCAATTATTTTAATCTTTCATTAATAAGGTAATTATTGTGTCATCATTTTGTCATAAATAAATTAAATTATTTAATGTCTAAAAATTATAAATAAAATACCACTATGTATTTAATCTTTTTATATTTTTAATTAATATTTATAGTCAAATTTTTCTTATGTATAACCCTATATTAAAAATGGATTAGTTATTAAACATTGAATTTAACTCTTTTAACTCTTCTTTAAATAAAATTATAATAAATGTTCTAATCTAATCCAAGTGGACCAAAAGGGTTAATATTTTATTCATAAGGTTGTTTTTGGTCGAATTACACTTATAAAATAGAATTAAGACATGTTTTATGGTAATTATGATATCATTTTTACCCTTAATTACTCTATTTAATTTTATTATAGTAAATAAAAGCCAAGAATTACGATTCACCAAAAATTAGTTTAATCTTATTGAACCACAATTTACATAATGATATCTAAAATTTTTCTTGGATTTTTGGAATTTAATTCACATAAGTGGTAAATTTATGTTTTGTGCCAATTTTCAAATTCTCCTATGAGATGGGTAAATGACGGTAAAAAGTTCAAAAAAAATTATATATCTAAACTTATTATAAAATGTATCCAATAAATTATATTGAACTTATAAATGTATTTTTTATCTATTTTTACCTAAAATATATTTAAATATAATAAAAAATTATTTTAATAAAAAATTCGGTTTTAACCAATAACATAGTGTTTTTCACTATTCATCAAAAATTGAAAGTTTTCAGAAAAATACCAAAAAATCACCATAAGATAATTTCAATATTCCGAATTCAAAAAATAAATCCATTTAGAAAATTAAATTTATAATATTTCAAAATGTGGGTATTACTATCCATAACTACTAGTTTGGTCGTGGTGGGTTAGAATCTCGGAGTTGCGTACAATGCAAGCTATTGCATTACTCAAATGGAAACATACCATGAAAATTTGGGGTATTACATTCTCCCCTCTTTAAAATACTTTCATCCTTGAAATTTCTGTAATATTACTACATACAAATATTTGTTTGTTCTTCATCATAAGTTCCTCAGGTTCCCACGTTTCCTCTTCCAGCTTAGGGTTTCTCTAAAGATATTTTACCAGACGATTCTTCCGATTTCTCAGTACTTGTTCTCTTGTATCATGAATCATGATAGGCTCTTCACAATAAGGAATATCAAGTTTTAGTTCAATTTTCTCATTGGAGAGTGCATGCATTGGGTCATGCATGTATTTTTTCAACATTGATACGTGGAACACATAATGAACTTTGGAGAGACATATGAGCATTTCCAAAAGATAAGCTATAGCCCCAATTCGTTCTATAATTTCGAAAGGTCCGATGTACCTGGGACTTAATTTACCCCTCTTACCAAATTGTATGACTACCTTCCATAGAGATACCTTCAAGAAAACATGATATCCTACCTGAAATTCCAAATCCATCCTTTAGTTATCGGCATATCTCTTTTGTCTACTTTGAGATTCTTTGACGTGAGTTTGGATATCCTTCACCTTTTCCGTCGTTTCCACTCCATGTTCTGGGCCTATGAGTTTTTTTCACCAACATCATCCTAACAAGTTGGTGTGTGACATATTTTTCCATATAACGCTTCATATGGTGCAATCTGAATACTTGAATTGAAAATATTGTTATAGGAAAATTATACCATAGGTAAATATTAATCCCATATACCTTGAAAGTCATTTGAACAAGATCTCGACATGTCTTCTATGGTATGAATAGTCCATTTTGATTGTCCATTAGTTTGAAGGTGGTAGGAAGTGCTCAAACGTAGTTCAGTATCCAGGGATTTCTGAAGACTTTTCCAGAATCTTGATGTAATACGTGGATAATGATTAGAAACAATCGATATGGTTACTCCATGAAGTCTTACAAATTCATTAATATATAGTCATGCTAAACATTCAAGTGGTAAGTCTTCTCTTATAGCAAGAAAATGTTCTGACTTTGTACGACAATCAATAATGACCCATATTTCATAGTTCCTTCTAGGAGTCTTTGGTAGCCCCATGAAAAAGTCCATCGTAATATTATCCCATTTCCACTTAGGTATTGGAAGAGGTTGCATGAATCCTCTAGGTTGTTGCCTTCCAGCTTTCACTTGTTGGAAAACCATACATCTATACACAAAATCAACAATCTCTTTCTTCATGTTGTCCCACCAAAAATGTTCCTTCAAATCTCTATACATCTTGGTGCTTCCAGTGTGTATAGATAAATTATATCTATGATCATCGTCCAACAAATCCATTTTTTATATAGGGTATATCAGGAACACAAAGTCTCTTCCCAAATTTCAAATTTCCATTTTCATATACGAAGTCACTCAATCTCCCATCATTCACATCTTTAATCTTTGTTTGAAACTTTTTATCATCATTCTGAGAACTATTTATCCTTTTTAGTAAAGATTGTTGGGCAACGATTTGAAAATTTGTTGATGTTTCACCTTCCATGGTTATTCCCATATCCATCTATACCAGATCCAGGAAAATAGGATCCCTTTCAACTCTCATCTTGTTCAAAACACCATGATCATTTCTACTCAAATCATATACCACCTTATTTACCTTTCCCAGGTGGTAGTGTAGCGAAATCATAATCCTTAAGTAGTTCAAGCCATCACCTTTGCATCATATTAAGTTATTTTTGGGAGAAAATATACTTTAAACTCTTGTGATCAATATAAATCTCACATTTATTACCATAGAGTTAGTGTATCTATATTTTCAGAGAAAATATTACAGCTTCTAACTCAATATCATGAGTAGAATAGTTTTTCTCATGAATATTAAGGAGTTTTGATGCATATGCAATAACTATATCATTCTGCATAAGGACACAACCAAGTCCTTTCTTTGAAACGTCACTATAAATAAAAAAACCATCATTCTCTGATGGTAGAGTCAAGATAGAAGCATTGAATAATATTCTCTTAATTTCTCTAAAACATTCTTCACACAGTTTTGTCCAAACAAATTTAACCCCTTTACGTGTTATCTTGGTTAATGGGTTATCCAACTAGGAAATATTCTGGATCAAATGTCGATAATAACTTGCTAAACCAATAAAACATCATACCTTATTTATACTCATCAGTGCTTTACATTCTTGTATTGCATTGGTCTTTGACAGATCAATAGAGATTTGATCCTTATAGACAATATGGCCAAGAAAAGAAATCTCTTGAAGCCATAATTCACACTTTCTAAACTTCCCATATAATTCATTTCTTCTAAGAGTCTTTAGAATAATTTACAAGTGATTTTCATGATCTTCGTATTTTTTTTGAGAATACCAAAATATCTTAAATAAATACCACTACAAAGTCATTAAGATATTGCTTGAAAACTATTTTCATTAGATCCATGAAAATAGGTAGTGCATTATTTAATCCAAAAGGCATTAATGTAAACTTGTAATGCCCGTACTTGGTTCGATATTCAGTTTTCATAATGTATTCCTTCTTCGTGGACACCTGTTGATATCCAGATAAAATGTCAATCTTTGAAAAATATTGAGCTATGTGAAGTTGATTGAATAAATCATCAATGCGAGGTAGGGGATAAGTGTTCTTTATTTTTATAGAATTTATCTCCATGTAGTCAATTCACAACATCATATATCTATCTTTCATCTTAACAAAAAGAATAGGGGCTCCCCATGGAGAAACACTAGGGAAAATAAATCCCTTATTACTCAATTACTCTAATTTATTCTTTAGTTCCACTAATTCCACAGTGTCCATTCTATAAGGGGTCTTCGATATGGGCCTTGAACCATGAATTAAATCAATGGAAAACTGAATTTCTTGTTCTGGAGGATGTCCAGGTAAATCCTATAGAAACACATCAACATATTATTGCACAATTGGTACATCCTCTACTCGAACATTATTTTCCTCACCCATAATTATTTCATTCTCTTCCTCCCCAACAATTGAATGTAGTAGTGCTACTGTGGGTGGATCTAGATAAGAACCGGGTGGTGACATTTCTGATCTAATGATAAGGTACTCTTTATCATCACTAAAAATTGTAACCTCCTTCTTCTTACAATAAATTTTCACATCATGGTTTGAAATCCAATCCATTCCAAGGATTATATAAAATTCAATCATGGGTATGATGATGAGATCAGTAGATGAAGAAAATTTATATGCCCTAATGGGAATTGATTCAAAAAACATTGTTGCAATGATCCTTCCCTTATGAGTCTTGACTGAAAACTCCCCTGTTATGTCAAATTGAAAATATCTAATTTTCTTAGAAAACTAGGAATATATGAAACAATGATATGATCCATAATCAAATAAAGCATTGGATAAACTTGATGAGACCATTAAATTACCTACCACCATGTATTTTGAAGATTCAAGCTCAGTAGTAGTGATCGCATAAGATTGGCCTTGGACCCTTATCCTTTTATAGGGTAAGTTTCCTTGGCACTTAGGATATTTGTTTGTATAATTACCCTTTTCTATACAATTGTAGAATTCAACATCGACAACCTCTTTCTTCCCCTTTCAATCATGAGCTTGGTGGTCTTTTTTACCACATTTGTAACAAACTTCCATTCCCTTTAGGCATGTATCGGGGTGTTACTTACCACATTTACCATAGACCGGATATTCAACTTTTCTCTTCTTCCCTTTATTTCAATTTCTACAGTTTTCATAAGATCTCTTCTTCTCTTGATTTTTTTAATGTCGTAAGACATAGAGAATTCTTTTTTTGTGTTGATAGCACATGAGACAATATCTTCGTATGATAAGAAGGATTATGAGACCAATTCTCTCTTGAGAAATGGTTTTACCCCATCAAATAATCAATCAATATTACTCCTTGGGTTACATATATAATCTATAGTATACCTTTCTAACCTTGTAAAGTTAGCCACATATTTTGCAACATTATCAACCTCCTTTTGTCTCAGACTCAAAAATTGTCCTTCCATATCTGCTTGATGGTAACAAGGAATGTATTTTTCTAATAAAATCTCTTTAAACTCCCTTCATTACATATTTGATACTTTATCTTCTTTCTTTCTATTTTGAATCAATGAAAACCATTGATCTGCACCTCCCATGAGGCGATAAACTGTCATGACAAAATTTTCCCTTTCGATACTCCACAAAGCGTGAAATATTTTCCCTAAGGTACTTATCCACTGCTTGGACACAAAAAGATTTGTAGTCCCATTGATTTATGATTTTTTTCCTCATGAATCGTTTTGACATTGATCCTCAACGTTGTGGATCAGGGTGCTCTATACAGGTAAGGTTATTATTCACAACTTGTGTCAGTTGTCCAAGTGTGGTGGTAATCTGATCAAAACCAATTGAATCACTAGCTTCACTATAATTATCTTAAGTAGGAGGGAAATCCATACATGGATTACGTGCATAGATATGGTTTCTATTCCTTTCACTAGGCACCATTTCTAAATAATGGAATACTGTATATTTGTTTATGAATATCAATACAAAATTCCAATCTTGGAAAACACTTAAAGCTGTGTTTTCAGGTTTTACCCCTACGTACATTTGTACCTGAGCTGCCTCTACCTGCTTGTATCTAGATAGGGATTGATTGTTTTGAAAACTCACAATATCTCTATAGTATCAAAATTATAGGAAGTTCTTATATACTAATCCTCAAATTTTATATTAGGGTAATGTTCTCTAATCATAGTTTTTCTAAATCTAGCATTCAAGGTTTGTAATAAACATCCTATGATACCAACTATAATGCCCTGACCCTAGTTACCTAGATTCGGGTCATTTTTTCATAACATTGGCATGATACATGGAATCATGTACCAAAATACCGATCAGTTTAGTATCCTTGGATGTACTAGATACATTCATATGTCTTACATTATATCATTAAATAAATACATAAACCACATTTTGTCCTATTTGAACACACTTATATCCTTTTCCGATCACTGCTGGTCAACTATAAAATACTTCTTCACATCCTGGGAAAAATAAAAACTATAATGGGGTGAGATCAGATGCTTAGTAAGGAAAAAAATATAGTATAAACTTTTATAAATATCTAAAAATAATTAATGTAATGTATAGGAATAAAAAAATCATTTTAAACATAAACATAAGTATAATATGGAAAAGATAACATAAAATAATTCCATTTACTTATTCACATGGATATTATACTAGTCGAATAGTCATATGCAATATCAATAGGCACTTTCATAATGATGGAATTAATAATTCCAAACTTCATAACCACATAGTCAAGGTCTTGTGCCAAGACTACAAATAAGATTTTTTCAAGGACATGTGCAAAGACACTATTATGTCTCATGAGACCTACTGATGAATTGAGGATCTATACCCGGCTCCACCGGTCACTTAATAAGCCCAATGCATTCTTCATATGAAAAGGTTTAATCATAACATAAAAATTCATATTAAAACTATCATACAAAATGTCAATAATTTATCCATAAACTATGAATGGTAAAAAAATAACACATCCACAATCAAACATATCACAAATCCTTCAATACAACATGGATGATTTGTATCATAATAAATCAACTTCAAAGAAGTTTAAAATCAATAAAATGATTTTGACATAGAGGAAATGAAAACATTTTGAAAGAAATGCCTCTTTGTATTTGGACTCCATTTAAAAGTCACATAATTATAAAATAAAACATTTATTTTGAAAATATTATTATAATCTTGTACAGGAAGCTTTGATGATGATACAATGGCAGAAAATAGGTGCACCTACCTTATAAGTTAAAAAATACATTCTTACCGAAATTTGGTCAAATAGGTCATAAAGTACCCTGTTTGAAAAATGATGAAAAGATTATTTTTAAAACATATATGGTCAAATAAGGGTATACCTAAATTTAACCCATAGTATAGTAAATTGTAAAAAAAAATTGAATTATATTTTTATGATAACAAAGATGTGGATGATAAAGATGTCTTAGTAGACACTTACGTATTGACAACCTTAGATAAGTAAAGAGATTGTATAATTAACCCTTAACTTGTAATTTTCCCTGTTTGAGGGTACATTAACCTCTTGTATAATAGTTAAATAATTTTTATTAAATTATACTAGAACCATATACATATATATGATATCATATATGATCTTCTAATATTTCATTGTTAATAACATTTTAGTAGTATAATAGTTTTTTGGTGTTAACTGACTCATTTTCCTTTATATGTTTAGTTACATTAGCCATGTTTGTTATTAATAGGATGTATTTGATTCAAATACAGAATTATTTTATTTTTATAAACATTATTTTTAATCATAAAATGAAAATTATTCTTGAATGGTTTTAATGGGGAATGAATCTCATCGCGTTCGTGGAGAAACAAATCCGTACATATGCACGAGCGACAATATCATTATATTGGTGGAGAAATCATATGTAATTGGATAGTATATCATATATACATAATCATTCATAGGTTATATTTATTCTTTAAATCATTTATACTCTTTATTATACTCATCCAAAAATGAATTATTTGAATAAAAAATACACCACGACGTGGAGACAGTATGTCATACGTACGCACGTATGGTGACTTTGTAATTTATAGGATGGATTGAATAAAAAATATGGATGAAAAATGTTTATAATAACATCATAGTATGTATAAGGTACTGTATTCATTATTTTGGTATGGAAACAACCAAGAAAGAGGAAGTGGAAGAAGAAAAGAACATGAAAGAGGGTGGCGAAATTATTACCTCTACTTCGGGTGATTCCTTTGGAGTTGATCAAAAGGGATCCTTAGGTTGTCTTTCTGATAAAATTAATGCCTCTAGGTTTAATTGATGGAATTTGGAAGGATATTTGGGATGTTTTTGTTTGAGCAAAAAGGCTTTGGATGTGTGAAATTAAGAGAAGCAGATGTGTCCTTTTATGAGAGAGGTGAGGGTCACATTAGGAAAATCATGAAATATTATCTCATAATAAAATAATTTTTTGTTTTTAATGGATCCAAAATAATTTATTTAGATTATAAGGTTGGGATGGGTCTGAAAAATCTCAACCTATAGGTTTTATTCAGGTTTAGGTCCCAATATTAACCTTATATTTTAGATTTAACGCTTAGTTAAATTGTTTGTCACTTACCACGTCTCTTGGTATTTTTCTATTATATGGTTAATAAACATAATATAATAAGAAAAGTGAACCCAAGTGTTTCATTATTAATATATATAACCTTATCTATGTCCTTTTTCTGAACCTTATATTTTTAAGATTATTATATCCATTAATAATATTGTATTTTTTTTAAAACTCAATTATCTCAATTTTGACACTATTTAGTATTTGTTTTTTGTGAAAATTATAACAACATGATTAATTCATAAAAATTATTTAATAAACCCTAACATTTCATTTTAACCTAGAAAAATTAGTTTAATTCAACAATAGTATCAAATTACATTTATTTATACATTTATTATATCAATAATTTTAATCATTCATTAATAAGGTAATTACTACATCATCATTGTGTCATAAATAAATTCAATCATTTAATGTCTAAAAATTATAAATAAAATAAAATAATTTAGGAATATTTTTATCTTTCTAAAAAATATTTATAGTTGAATTTATCTTATTTATAACTTTATATTAAAAATGGTTTAGTTATTAAACTTTAAATTTAACTCTTTTAACTCTTCTTTAAATAAAATAATAATAAAAGTCCTAATATAATAAAAGTGGGACAAAGGGGATCATATTTTATTAATAAGGTTTTTTTGGTTTGATAACACTTGTATAATATAATTAGGACATGTTTTATGGTAATTATGATATCATTTTTACCATTAATTAACCTATTTACTTTTAACTGTGGTAAATAAAAGTCAAAAGACACTATTTATCCAAAACTATTTCCATCTTATTGAACCAAATTTTACTTACTGATATCAATAGTGACTCTAGTATTTTTTAAATTCAACTTAAAAAATCAGTAAAATTATGTTTTATGCAAATTTACAAATGCTCCTAGGAGGCAGGTAAAAGACGGTAAAAAGTTGAATAAACTTTTATATATCTAAACTTATTATAAAATAACTCTAATGAATTCCATTTAACTTATATAGGTATTATGTATCTATTTTGACCTAAAATAAATTTAAATATAATAAATAATTCTTTAAATAAAAAATTGGGTTTTAACCAATAACGTAGTGTTTTTCACTACTCATAAAAAAATTGGAAGTCTTTAGAAAAAACCAATAATTCACCCTAAGATAATATCTATATTCCTAATTCAAAAATGAAGTCCATTTTGAAAAATAAAATTAATAAATTTTCAAAAAAGTGGGTATTACTATTTATAATTGCTAGTTTGATTGGCCACAGTGTGTTAGAATCTCGAAGTTGCGTACAATGCAAGCTATTGCATTACTCAAAGGGAAATGTACCGTGGAAGTTTGGGGTGTTTCAGCTCCTCTACCACATAGCGTGTCACAAACCAAACTGCTTAACATACATTTATATATATCTATATCTTCTAATAAATATTAATTTGAACAACTTGTATGGAAAATAACCAGTAGCAAGGTCTGATCCCGTGACCTACACATCAAACACACAACACCTCACCACTCCATCTACTGAACTTATGTTATTACATATCAACATTTTCCTAAATATGTTAATATAAATCATCTATATTAAAGGTTACAATCATGAGTTTCAATCCCTCTACAATCTCTAAAAACACTAAGCTTCTCAATACCCAACCTACCTAACATACATTTATATAAATCTATATTTACATAAATATATTAATCTAAACCTTGGTTATAGAGGGAAAACTATCGATATTGGGTTTTCCCACCCAATTTTTTTACCGCACTCACATGGGATACCTATAGCCACAATTCTCTCAAACTGTGTGTATAGTAATTTTTTAAAAACTATACCCATAGTTTTCCAAGATAACCATTGGTATATGTGTTCAACTGAGACTTATACACATTCTTTCATCAAAACCATTGGTATTGGTTAAAAACCATCCCTTATACCCATGGTTTTGGGAAAACTGTTAGAATAAGTTCGGATAAACTTCTATACCCAATGTTTTGAGAAACTTGAGGGTATATAGTCTCTTTCCAATAGTGCAATGATCATATGGAATTGAGTATTTCGAGTTATTTTAAAGTACTACAAAAATGAATCAGTAAAGGGAAGTTCAACACTTTCCATGGTCAAAGTGAATATAAAACATCCACCTAAAAAATGAGGATATTATAAATAATGAATATAACCATTTGAGTAATGATAAAGGTTTTTTATTTTTGAATCTAAATACAATAAAAGAACATTAAAAACATTATTGAGTACAAATATCTTTTCATTTTTAAAAATAATATGAATCAATATTTGAAAATAGTTTTCTTTCAAAAATTATTTACAGAAATTTTATAAAGATCCTAATAAACATGAAAACGAAGAATAAAATAAATGAATGTAATGGTGGTATATAATTCCACACATGCTATAAAATTAAAAAATAACATTCCTTTTTCTCCCTAAAATGGATAGGGAAGTTCCTTGTTCCAAAAATGATAAGAATATTCCTTTCACATTTTTAGTAAAAGCGAAATGCGAATTGTTCTAATAATGAACTAAAATTACATTTAAAAAATTGTATAAGGAGTAAAAAATGGTGGAAATTACATTGGTAAATCATTTTGAATTGGTTATTAACTTTTTTTAAAAAAGATTCTAGAAATTTATTTTTAGAGAAAACATATTCCCAACTTAATAGAGAAATGAAGTCGGATTTTATTTAAAAAAAATTCAAAAAAATTTAATGTACCAAAGAGTTTTAAAATGATACTATTACTTTAAAATATCATAAATAACTAGATACGAAAAAATGGGATTGTTATGAAATTTTCAAACAATAATCTTTAACTTACATTCAAGATTAAATAATCTCAATTACAATGAGATTGTGAACTAAACCCATATAATGGTCGTAATGTTGATGTAAGAATTAATCAATGAACAGATTATGTATATAAAATATAAATACATAAGTATATATATTAAATAAAACATAAGATAATAAAAATCCATTATACACATAATATTAGGATATCAATGGCAGAGATGATTAATATAACCCAATGTAATGAAATATAGTTATTAAGTTATTCACAACTTGGAAACTTTTAATTCAAATCCCCTAAGATTAATTTATTTTAAGTAAAATGTAAAATACCACTAATATTGACTTATTCCTAATATTACATGTAAAATTTGAATTATATATACGATTTAAAATAAAATAGGGTCATAAAATTATAATATGCCTCAATAAAATGAAATTGATATCAAATCGCTTTCCCCACATTTCATTTTGATAGAAACTTATTTAACCTCTAGTATAGTAGGATAAAATGTTTCATTAAAATATACCCAAACTATATTAATATCTATAATATCATATATTATCCTTTTGTATCATCATATAAACCATTCATAAATAATCTTTCATTGTTGTAATTATTTTTTTGTATTAATTGCCTTGTTTTCTCGTGCATGTTTTGTTATTAAAGATTTTGTTATTATTCATAATACATAGTTTCATATTATCTAGAATAATAGTAAATACATAATGATAATATTTTTACATAAATTTTAACTTTATAATTAATCATGAATATGGTTTTAAAAAATGAACTACGTTACAAACAAGGAGATGATAAGAAGAATGCAGAAAGGAGTAATGTTTTCATTTTTCAATTATCATTATAGATTTTTGATTAGCAATATTTATAAATTAAATAATGATAATAAAATCATATATAACATATTTCATAACTATATATATCATCCATGTTGTGTGTAAATGAAAATTAAATCACATTACTTCGTGAAGGCAGTAGTCCACATGTACATGAAGAATGTTATCATTTTTACGCGAGTGAAAAGGAAAGAAAAGAAATGATATATATTATAATTATATAATAATAAATCTGTAATCAATATCATAATTATTTCATATATATAAATATAATAATTAAATTTATCTTTATCCCCTTCCATGGGAAGTGTCAAATGAAAGACGAATCACATCACTTCGTGAGGCAATAGCCCTCCATACTAATGAGTGACACTGCCATATCTCATTGGGATTGGGAGGTAAAAATATATATATTATATATTAACACTAGTGGTGTATATATTTTATAAATATCATATATAAACTTTATATCCATCATCACAGCCAACCATGAGGGGTGGAAATGGAAAACGAATGACAACGGTTCGCTAGGTGGTAGTTTGTTAGACACACGAATAATGATTTCCTAACCTATTTTATTGAAGTGGAGACGGTTTTAGGTCATACAATTTTTGTAATAAAATAATTTTATAATTAATATTAATAGGTTATTATATTATCATGTTTTAAAAAAATATATGGGTGTTGACAAAGAAACAAAATAAATACTCTTAATGAAGAACTTTACCCATTATTTTGGTATCCTCCATTGGTTTGTAATAAAGCCTTGATAGATTGGCTTTCTAACCAAAATAACACTTCATAGAAGAGGGTATAGAATTTATTATGTTATATATTTAGATATTGGATAAAAAATATGGATTAAGTTGTGAACATCAGAGGATAGTGGGTGACCTTTTTTAAGTGGGGGAGAGGACACACTTGGAATCTTTGAAAATAATTGAGTTCACCCACATTTTTCATATGAAACAAGGGTCCAAAATGGATCATTATATAAATTTAGAGGATTAATGGTATAAATTTTTCCATTAATTAGTTTGTAGACATGTTTATTATCCATTTTGTTACCATATCATTTAGTTTAACACCCACCCCTTGATAAACCCATTTTTTACATTAACTATTGTAATTAATTTATACCGCATTGAATTTTCATTTTATTAAAACACTATTTTGACCATATTAAAAATTATAAATTATTCTGATTATAAATATGGAAAATATTTTTCCAAAATAAATTCAAATAACTATCAAATTTTAATTTAAATGTACCATTGTGGACATGACGAGAAATAATGTTTTTAAAGTAAAAATAATCAAAAGCGTCCAATATTTTTTAACCAAAATCAAAATGAAAATTATAAAAAATAAATAAATTGTATTGATATATACAGAATTTAAATTATTTTACTTTAAAAAAAATTAACATTATAAATTAACATTATAAAATTTTTAAACAAAAAGGCATTTTTCAATAAAAATTCTGTATTTTTCACTATTCATTGAAAAATGATAGTATTCAAAAAAATAAAAAAATTCACCGTAAGACAATTTTGGTGGTAAAATTTTAAAAAGTAATTTTTTCTTTTAAAAAAAATTCAAAAATTGGAAAACATCATATTAAATTTTGTATGAAAAGAACGACAAATCAGTCTTTTTAAACAAATAATGTTTTTCAGAAAACATTTCTATTTTTATTTTTTCAATGATTATAATCATATTTATATTAAATATATAAATAATCAATGTATTTAAAATACATAATTTAAATACTTATTTAATCCCATTCATACTGGCCATTAAAATTTAATGGTGATATATTAAATAATAATTTTAATATTATTTTTTTTGTTTTTAAAAACTCAGCCTTGCTTGCAAAAAAGGCTATCGAAGAATCTCATTTTTAGGGAAATAAAAGATTAAAGGATTATATCATGTAATATTTTCTATATAATAAAATTTAATAATTTTATAATTTTTGGTTGGTAAATTCAAAGTCACTTTACCGATGAATATCTTTTTATCCACTTCTCTAGAAGTATTAAAAAACAAATCGTAATAATTTTTTTCATCATCATTAATTTTATATAAGAAATTTTTATCTCCCAATTTATATAAGTATGTTAAATTTACCTATGAATAAATATTTTCCTTATAAAAAAAGTTAGTCTTGTTATTAAAATATCCCCTTTGAATATATTCTTAATATTCACACGTTTCTTATTCTTTTAACATTAGACAATTTTGAATGAAACATCTAATATCTTGAAACGTGAAAAATATTAGTGTGAAATTATCCTTAATAATATAATTTCCTCTTATTAAATTTCTTGAAATAAGTGAATTGATTTTTATAATCACCACTTCAATATAATATTCTGAATCTAACCACAACACATCATATTCAGAAAAGTTTTTCTTATATTTCTCATTGACTAAGGCTTTAAAAACCAGTTCATAGATTTTTTAATTTAAAAAACATACATCACTTATTTCATATACAATATAGATATTATGTATGCGATCCAAAATAACTATACCCATATCAAAGTCTTAAAATTATGATACTTTAAGGAAATCTCTCAACTAGAATTTATAAAATATTCCCAACAACAATTTTATCTTTCAAAACATCATGAAAACCTATAATTGGGCACAAATTTCATTATATATCGTAAATAATTCATCTAGTATTTCATCATTAATAATTTTAGAGTCATCATAAGTCATTTAAAAAAAATTTAAGTTAGAGTCACCCTTCTGTGAACATCATGTTCAATTTCTGATTTATACCTAATTCCCATAACTATATCAATCTCTTTTTATTTTGAAATATCCATTATAAAATAAATTGTAGAATGGGATTATAAGGAAAATATTTAACCAAAATTTTCTTCCTTATATTTTTTTTAATAAAAAAACAATAAAAAAGGTGAATAAATACCACAATTACGGCCTCTAGAAGATACAAAAGGATTGATAAAAGATAGAGGAGCATCTGATCGTTCTATATATAGTAGTTTTTTCCAATTATTGTGGAAATACCCTTTTATTAATTTAATTATGTTTATAAATATATAAAATATATTTTCAGTGTCACAATCTAAAAAAATTAGGAATCATTATCTCAATATTAAAGATCATCAGTGAAGGAAATGTCACACCAATACCATATGAATGGACAAACAAGATCCATGGGAAATCACTGTGCGTGGAGTGGGTGAATTAGATATTATAAATATTTTTATTCTTTTACATGATGATATTTTTCCTATAATTTTTAATTATATAATCATAGTCAAAATTAACTAAATTAGCACAAAGAGGTAATATTACACTTTTACAAGGTATTTATTTTAAAATGGAATGTTTAATCATTTTCATGATTCTAATTCACTCAATATGATAAGTTTCACTAGTTTTATCTTTTTTATTACCTATGTGTAGTGTTTATCTGTGATTCCATTGTAAAAATATGTCTCATGAGTTTTTAAATTTCACATCCTTTGATACAATATAATTGGAATGATTTTCAATATTAAGAAAATCTTTTATGAGATAACTCTTTTACTAAGTTATCATAATCTTGTATCTCCTCATCCTTCTTCAGCTACTGGTTTTTTAATTCTAAATATCACATCTATCTGATTTCTTACCTCTATATGAAAATATAGATATTATTATATTTATTTTATGTTATAAAAAATTATAATTTCATAGTTAAAAAAAATGTTCTCATCTATATCAGCTTCATTTTACTAATAAATATTTAAATTTAATATTACACATTCATATAAATAATAAATACTCACATTGTTTTATAATTTCTCTTCTTATTCATAGTTCATTATGATTTGACAATTGTCTCATGATATCATAGTAAAATATTGACGACAAGAGTTTGATAAAATATTTTTTGAATGATTTCATATCTCTTTCAAAGTAAAACATAATCCTACATTTTGTCAACTAACTTCACCTATCTCTACTTGAATCACGAACTTCATTAATGATACCTGATTCTTAAATACATAGATTTAAAAACAATCAATTTATGTTAAAAAAATTATTACACCCAAGATTCAATTATAGTAATTGAAAATTTAAATTTATTAAAATTATAATAAAATGAACATTTTAGTATTTCGTGGAATAAAAAATTGAATTTTTTAGAAATAATATCAATTTTTAACTGACTATGTCAAAATAAGATGAGAATGAATTTCAGAAATTTACCCATAAAATAAGACATTATGAATAATTTGAAATGTGTTATTTAACTATTTATAATTTTATTTAATAAATTTATTTATAGTGTGTCTAATTAATAATGTATTTATAAACAACCTTTTATAAACAAATATTTGATCATTTGAAGGTAAAAAAGGAATATTTTTCTAAAAACTTTTTTTAAGTGTATAATGTATTTCCATTTTAATTAATAAAAATATCTTACTAATAATTATTTTAAATGAAATGTTTCTACTATATATCAACTATATGAATTTTAATCTATATAATTATGATTAATATTCATATAGTTAATGCACTATCATCATATACATGAATTTATTTTCCTAAAAACAATTTTTCGCCACATTTTTCATGTTTATTTTTATTAAAAATTATTACACTAATCTTAATTTAATTTTATAAAATGGATAAAATATTTATTATAAAAATAATTAATATTTTTTGATAATTTCAAATTAAATATTGGTATTATTAAATAGTGATAACATTATTTTATTTTACCACTATTGAGGTGAAAATAGGTTTACAAATGGGTAATCGAAAATTATTTGTGTTAAAATGAAATAAATAGTTTATTAAATATAGTTTATTTTTTTATATGGAAAATTATATATCACATTAGAATAAGGGTAACTCTAGAGACATTTTTGAAATAAAGTGACTAAAAAATTATGTAATTCTTTAAAACATTATAAGTGTGCCACTCACAACACATATAAAAGGGGACCACTTCCCCACACTTCATCCCACAATTTAAGCTATTAAGCACCAATAAACTACCAAAATCACTCCCCAAAAACCTTATAAATTTTATCAATGGTATGGTATTCGAAAAGAATCATCCTTTGGTTATTTTGGAGGATATATAAAATAGGTTTACAAAATAAAAGGTAATCAACATGACCAATATTTTTCCTTTTAATTACTTATATAATTCCATTAATTATTTCCTAAAAATTATAATACAATGGAAACGGTATTTCACATATACTGATATGTTATTGTTTTTAAGGAATAATATTTATAAATCCCATTCTCCATAAAATAGGAAATATAACCATCACTCATGTGTAGGGAATTCTATGGCCTCATGAACAGATGTAATTGTTTCCATCACTACCTTACATGTATAGTAATAATGATGAAAATAATGAATATATATGATAATTATGAACAATATTAATTATAAAAATTTGAAATATCACATACTTCATTAACTTTTCACACATTAAAAATATAAAACATCGCTCGTGTGAGCTTATTGTTTACCAACTCCATGAAGTGCTGTAATTAAATTTACATGTCTACGTTTCATGAATTATTATATAAAGTATATAATGATTAAATATTATGTGTAAAAAATTTATATAATTATTTGAATGATGAAACTATAACCTATTCACATGAACATTAACATATGTGATCAAACATGGATGAGAAAACTAAGTAGCTAACACCCAAAACAATAATGAAAATACTAGATATTTTTCAAATGGGGGATAATATGTAACAAGTGAATATTATATGATATTATAAATATTATTATAGTTCTAGTATAAATTTAAAACATTTTTAAATTAATTATACACTACCTTATGTAATTTTTAACTAAGTGGAGGCTTGTGTTACGATATTTTCCCAATTTTCCTCTTGATTGAGAAATTTTTATTATTATTAAACTTTTGAATTTCATGTGGTGTATATAATGCCTATTAGATGTATTTAACATGAATATATATTTATTTATGATTATTATAGTTTCAATTAATGTATAAAATTTAATTGGTGCATAATTTAAATGTTAAAAAACTGGTAAGAATTTGTTTTACAATCTCATTTCACAAGGGTTGATTATATTTTTTTGTTTGGAAGATTCTTATAGTGTATCATTCACAAGCATAATATATTTTTTTTATACACTCAATATTTAATGAATTTATAGGTTTTCTTCCAAAATATTCTTCTAATTCTAACTTTATTCTATAAATTAATCTTTTTAAAGAAAAGCTAAATTTATTTATCTTCTTGATGTAGCATATATTTCTTCCCTGAATGAATTTTTAATTTTTTTTTTCAAAATTACATTTTTATTGGAAAAATGATTTATTTTTAAAAAATTTAAATATCATTTAAATTTTTCAAGGATTAAAAAAATATGTATAAAATTATAAAAAATGATATTTTTTTATTCTTTATGAAATGTTAGAAGGAATTTATTATTTTTAATGTACACGACATTAATAAAATTCATCCAGACCATAACCATTTTATTATATATTGCTTCATTTAAAAAATAAAAATTTGTTTTAAAAATTAAACCATTTAATAAAAACCAACTTAATTTTTTTAATGTTTTTAATTTTATTCTCCAAATAAGATTAATTTATTATAAAGCCTATATTTATAGTAAATTGATGGTCATCTTTTTTATCTTATTGATTTTTTGGTCATCAAAATTCTATTTAATCTTTCGCTTTCTTGTGGTAGAATTTGTTTATACATAGCATTTCAGTAAAATATCAGTATTGCTCATATCATGAATATTCTTATTGACTAAACAGTGTACCAATTTGATATCCATGGTTTTTGTATGAATAATATTTCATCGACAAGAGAAATTTTGATATTTCAAATCTTTTGCTCAATACAATTATTTGTGGATAATGAATATGTTTCATGAATTAAATTTTATTATTCAAAATAAGAGGATTTATTTGGGATAATAGTAATAGTTGGGGAAAAATTATATAGCATCTCAATTCATCGATAGTTATACTATGAAAAACTAGTTGGTAAACAACACAAAATTCATTTTTGGGTTTTATATAACAACAGTTAAAAAGTTCTTAGAGTAAGGCCATGACAGTCAAGATATCATGATGTATAAGATCATGATTTACCTAATTATTTTTTTCAATCATTGAGAATTTATTTATCATAGTCTATGATATTATTCCATTGATATT
The DNA here is from genome assembly GCA_963277665.1 of Viscum album. NCBI lineage: Eukaryota > Viridiplantae > Streptophyta > Magnoliopsida > Santalales > Viscaceae > Viscum > Viscum album. The sequence goes on along the minus strand of OY728119.1, from coordinate 1,723,231,810 downwards.
ACCTATAGATTCATTTTATATTCCATTGATTAAATGAAATGAGTTTTTTGGTTTTCTATCATTCCATAATGATTATTCATTGTTTAATCATTATATGTTCTAGTGTCCATAATAAATTATGAGTATTTGAGATTAACCTTATATTTTCCCTTTACTAATAATAAGAAGAAGGTATCCTTGAATGTGTTTTAGGATGTAGAATATTTATTTTTACTATGTTTTCTATTTTATTTTAAATGTAAAATGAAAATAATATTGAATATAGTTCTTCAAGATCACTAAAAAAATTTACCTTCATTAATTTCATTCATTCTATCTTCTTCCAATGTAATAAAGTAGGAATTTACTATGTGGTACTAGATTCGGGGTTGTTACTATTGGTATTAGAGTATGTTTATTAGAAATGGTGGAATTTTTTTATAAAAACATATATTATGGAATATAACCCTGTGACAGACTTTAAAAATAAGTTTCAGAATAGTATTGCATATTAAAGTTTTATAAGTTAGTGATTTTGACTTTTTCCTACAAATACATCCATTTCTATATACTATAAGTGGATGTGGTCTTGGAATAGATGAATCTATGTGTAATACCACAAAAAAGTTGTTGGAGCATATCATAGCCATTATTCTGGAGCATTATCAAAGGCCCCATATTGTGCACCTAGATCGAAACTATTGTGGAGTATAATTAAGTTACATTACACTTAAATTATTAATTGTTTTGAAATATTTTAAAAAAATTATGATTTTAATCAACCATTATTATGATTATGGGATTAGATATACATATATTTTTAATTTCTGTTAACTATTACCCCATATTTGGAATTATATATTAAGATTAAAAATAATAATATAATGAGATAATTTAGAATATGATGGATGTTTTAAATGGATCCTAGAAGAAATAATTGTGTCAATACTCATATCCTATATAAATATTTCTGACTTGAGAAAGCCAATACAATTATTATTAGAGATGGTAAAATCATGGCCATTTTATGGAAATTGGCCCATGTTATGACTAATAACCCTACACATATAGGGAATAATTATGTTCCATGACATGACACACTGATAAGGTATTTTTTATGATAAAAAATACATCATTTTTTAGAGGAACTACTAATCCAATGAAAGTTTATTAATGGATTTAGTCCCTCAAAATGTTGTTTTTGGCCTTGGGATGGGATTAAAGGGAAATGATTATAATTGAAGTACATTTTATTAAAGTTTATGTTGATAAATGTTTGTTTCTAATCAAGAATAATTGAGATGAATGATAAATAAAACATATGGATTGTAGATATTTTAATGTAAAAATCATTGAAAAAATATTTCCCTTTTGAGCAATGAACTGAAATAGAGTAAAATTTTCTCATCTTAATGAAAATAGAATATTAAAGTGTTATAAACTATTAGAGTACCATTAAATGACTAGAAATTTTGATATGTAATAAATTATTATTATACAAATAATGACTGTCCATTTTTGTAAAGTTTATAATCCATGTCTTTGAAGGGAACTATATTCTAAAACTTTTTCAACATATAATGAAATAGTATGATGTTTAATAAAAATATACAATGTATTTTATATATGAATAATATTCTATTAAAATCATGAATATATGGGGTTATATAAAACCCATGAAGAAGTTAATTTTTTAAATAAGTAGAATAGAATGAAGCAATTTGTATCATATGAAAATTGAGGAAAGATACATCATGGAATATTATTGTATGGAATGTGATTTTGGTATATGTTTTGAAATAAGGGTAATATAAATAACTAATTAAATAAAAATGAAGTGAACACTACTATTCATTTATTCAAAATCAATAAAATATATTATTATCCAAAAAACAATGTATCAAGAGTTAAGGGAGCATAAAATATGAGAGCCAACGGGAGACGTCTAAGCTAATGCAATCAGAAAAGATGATGATTAAGTTCCTAATGATATGGTGCTACGTACTTTACTAAAAAAATTAGATTTAGATAATTATTTTTTTGATTCTATATCCTTTAGATCAATTATATCATCCATGATTATAATGAAAATTTTATATTTCATTGACACCATAATAATATATTTTTTAGTTAAAAGTCAGAGTAGAATTCTCTATGCAACAATAACGTGTTAGTCAATTCCCATTCTGAAACATAAATTTATCCTAATTTCTAGAATTATTATTATACATATGGTTTATGTAAAAATAATCCTTATTATGGAATGAAATTTAAAATACAATAACAAAATATAATTTCTAGATAAGAAAATTATGATTCATGATGATGATATGGAATTCCATGTCTCTAAAATGGATACTTCATCATGTAGGTTGTGTCTAGAACCACCTTAAACAACTCTTCTAAATGAAATTCTTTGGGAATATGGGTAGGAATAATATATAGATGGAAATGTTAATATTTAATTTGATTATATACCCATTGTATATTAATAAATTGGAGAATTCATGAGGAACCACTTGGAACTTCACCAGAACATGATGTTGAGTTCTCTGTTGACTTAATTCCTGATGAAAATAATATTTAAAAAATCAATGTTGAATAGAAACTAGAGAAACAGAGGATTTCATGGAAAAAATAGTGGAGTTGTGTGATAATAAATTTTTATATTCAAGAGCTTAACCTTAGGGATCCATAATTCCTTTTATTAATATAAATGATGGATCTATGAGGATATAAAATAATTCTATAGAAATATATCATATTAATATAAATGTATTTTATCATCTACCTCTCTTATTTTATCAAATTCACATATCTCAATATTAATCAAATATTGACCATCGTTCTAGTTGTCATGAATTATGAGTAATTAAAGAAGATAATATGGAATTGTTTTCAATACAACGTATAGAAATTAGTACATTTTAATAGTACCATTGGTATCATATAATGTAACCACAATTATTATGGAATAAAGGAAAATATTATTCAAACAAATTGATAATTCTTTGTGGTTTTTAATATCAAGGGATATGATAAACACTATGGGTAGAATTATAATCGCTTGGGAATAATTCATGAGACTTAGAGAGACAAAGAGTTATATAGATAAATTTAAAAAGATTTAATTTTTGATTTAAAAATACTCTTTCTTGGTTCATATTCTCTCCAAGGATGGAACTAAAATTGATCCTATAAAAAAATTAGTCAAATAAGGGAGACATTTTCTCTAGGGTGAAATATATGAGATATACACTAGTCATAAAATCTTAGAACACATTTTTCATAGAAAGAGATCAACATAATGAAAATATGATGTCTCAAGATATTAATGAGTTATGGATGTTGAATAAAAAACCAAACAAGTAATGAAAATTATAAATTGGATGAATTGATAAGGAAAGTTCTTTATAGAGAACCTAATTTTCCTTACATCACTATTACATCATTTTAAAGATAAATGATATAATAGTGTTACAAAACCTGGATCCAAAGGTTTAGTGTCTTGGGAAAATAAACCCCAAATAGAAAATTTACATAATAAAAGAAAAAAATTATTTAATTACTTATTATTTATATTACTAGTGGATATATTTTACTCCTTAGTACTTGTAGTCACCATTTGATATATATCAAAGGAAGGGGTAATCTAGAAACCCAGTAAGAGTTTAAAAAAGAACATGAGTAAATATATCGTGGGTGGTAATAATCCCTATCATCATAACATGAGTACTACATCACCAAAATAATCGTGAAAGTTATAATTACGTAATGGCATGGAACGTGGATATACATAAAAATGAAATATCATGTCTTAGTGGTCAATACCACACATAGTTGTGAACAAATCTTGAATCATGTTCAAACATAACATATGTTTATAATAATAACATCATCATCATTATGAACAAATATAGAATCATTTACATGAATATTTATCATTATATAATGAGATACAACACATTACCCAATACACTGTAGTGAAATATGATTCTAGGCGCACCTGTCACATCATCACATTTAAATAATCATGCATGGTACATATAACATATAATAATATTTACATAAAATAACCAAGGGATAGGAAATGTGTTTCATGATAATTTCATGAATAAAAATTGATGTTCCCAAAATAAATAAGAAATAACATACTTGATATAATAATCACCAATACTGAGTGCAGAAGAAACAATCTCATGAGAAGTAAAAGATGTGTTTTTTTAAAAAGAATAGTTAATTTTGAAAAATATTTTTATTTGTCACAAAATAAAATTGGAAACATGTATATCCAGGAACAAAAAAGGTAATAATAATTAAATTATTTTAGGAATAATAAAAGAACATATACATGAAAATTTTGAATAAAAGAGTGATAACCCAAAGAAATAGAGTTGGGTTTGAGTAATCCCCTTACATTAGGTCTAAATTCATTCTCCATTTTAATTTCCAAGAAAATAATATCATATTAATTATTTAATAAATATAAAACATATTATTTTTTTATTTATTTTATTATAATTTTATTAATTTATTATGGCTATTTCTATCAGTTATAGTTATCTGTTTCATCATTCAAAAGTGTTCATTTTCTTGGTATTCCGGACCAGTTCACTTGTATACATGTATAGAAGATCACGTAAGATGATAATAATTATCCAGAATTGAAATTATATTTTATTAGTGAACATAAAGATGTCTCCTTGGTCTTATATCATATTTTTTCAAGATGTTAGGATGATTTATTAGATAAATTTAAATTATGATCCTTTGGATTAATTTTCAATTTTTTGATCATCCCAAATTAGTTTTTTTATTATTTACTATTATGTATATATTTTAGTTCCAGAAAAAAAATTATAACATGAATTTGAACATATTTTTCAACCATTATCATGTTTTTATGACCATCCATGAGGGAGATAATGTAAAATTAAAACTTATCATCCTTGAAGGTGATAAATCAACACCTCATGGATGATTTTTTCATTTAAAGATAAAAATATAGAAGATAACTATGATGATATATTGTTTCATTAATGTAAAAAAATATAGTATATACAAGATAATGGAATTATCATGAAATTTGGATAATTACAGGTAATGCGAGAATACGAAAATAAAATAAATTGGAATGAAACTAGAAAAAAATTAAAGATGATTTTACCACTTGAACTTCTTCTACCTGAAAACCACCTTATAGAAATTGAATTTTGTATTTTTATGATTAAAAAGTCTCATGTACATCGGGAAGAGAATTTTTAAGAGGATTTTGTAGAAGGTTTACAATATTTAATACTTTTGAGGTTTGAGGGGAAGGGGTGGTATTTAGAGTGGGGGAGAGAGAGTCTTTGAATATTTTATTCATTAGATTATTTATTTAGGTCAAGACTATGAATAGTTATGATTACAATGACAAAAATATAGTAAATGTAGATGAATTTTCTGATATTATAGGACTAAATCATTAATAAATCATATAATACTCAATCATTCATGTGTTTTCTAAACACTGTAAATTTCAATATTTTACTATTCAAAAAAGTTCAACTACATTAGAAAAATCCCAAAAATTCACCCTAATTTTTTTGAAGTGCATATTTCAAATATGAAATCAATTTTTTTAAAATATTTTCCTATAAAATATAATTTTAATATTTAATTAAAATAATCATTTAGATGGAAAATATCGAGTTTAAAATTATAACTATTTTTATAACACATTAAAAAATTGATTAAGGTATCATTAAATTTTATTATAATCAAAAGACAACAAAATATTAATTTCTAAATCTCTTTTATGAAAATAAAATATATTTTAAATCATTATCTAACATATTATATTGAAAATAAACATTTGTGTTTTATATAAAAAAAATTATTAATAATTTTTTAAAAATTTATTTTCTTTTACTGTGATATAATTAAATCATATTATCATTTATAAGATACTTACATTTTATTTATAGTCTCATAAGTGAGGTTGTTATTTTATTGGAGGAATTTTTTTTCCTAATTGTCATCTTACTTTTCCAAGGTCATGATACTATTATATCCCAATAAGTTCCTTAATTTCTTTAAGTATAACATAATTGATCATTTAAATGAATGATTTTTTACCAGCCTCTTCATCATATATATCTATTTTAAAATATATAAAATAGTTATAATAGGGATATAATTATATTGATAAATTCTTGGGTCATTAATTTTTCCCCCACTTTATACATTTCACCCTGGGAATTTCATTATATAAAAACATTTTAGGACATTTTTACCTCATCATGTCCTCTATTTCTCATGTTTCTTTATTTTACTTATGGTTACTCTATAGTAATTTGACCAGGTGAGTATTTTTTTTGTGTATGACTTTACCTCTATGATCAAAAAAAGTTCATTTCTTGATCTGCCTAAGAGAGATCATTTTCTAACTGTAGCTTTTACAGATTTAGTACATTTGACAGATCTAGTATGTACTTAATCCTGAGGGATATGTGGAATACATCATGTACTTGATTCATGGTTGGAGGAAGGGCTAGTCGATAGACAATTGTTATAAAATGATTAAGAATCTTTATGGGGTGATGTATCTACAAATCAACTTTCCTTTTATTCAAAATATCATGATCCTTATACATGGAGATAAACATATTAAAATATTGTCTCCAAACTCAAACTACACATCCAATCGATGATTTTATACATAGATATTCGGATGACTTCGGGCCTCATTGATGTGGTTTTGAATTATTTCCACCTTTTATACCATTTCTTCAACAATTTAACACCCTATAATCTTATGTTCACTGACTTCATCCCAACTTACCAATGTTCTAAATCATTTCACACAAAGAGCATCAAATAGAGTAATTTTTATGCTCAAGTGGGAACTATTGGGGTAAGAAAACTTTTTTAGAGGAAAAATTCTAATCTCATCCTCCATTTATGTTTATATAATATGATATTAACATTTCTTCCAGTGACTAAATAGTCTGATCGTATTGAATATCATTTTGAGGATAATAAGTCATACTGAGGTTTGACATAGTGTTTAGAGAATGTTGGAAATATTTCTAGAATATGTAGGTGAATCTTATATCTCAATTACATCAATAGATATTGGTACTCCATTACACCTTACCACTCTCTAATGTATATCTGTGCAAGTGGATAAAGTGATAAGTCCTATAAAACTGTCATAAATTGAGTTGTCTTTATGAGATGATCCAAAAAATCCCATATAAAATTATTTCCCCTATATGTCTATGAATGTCTGGTGACAAATTCATGGGTGATATTTTACCATTTTCATGTTGGTATGGGTAATGGTTTTATCATCCCCTTAGAATTTTTCTTTTAAATATTCATTTGTTGACATACCATGAACTTTGATTTATATTATGTGATCTCCTTCTTCAAATTGTCCCACCAATAGTTCTCTTAAATATCTCAATTCATGATTGTGCTCCCTGGGTGAATAGAAAAGTTTGAGCCATTTTCATAACACATATGATCTTTATTTATCTATTGATTGGATGGCACACATAGTCTTGAACCAAATCTTACAACTACTTCCTCGTAAATTTTTTACTGTGGGGATTTCTCCATTCTCATTGATTCCACCTTCTTCTAAATTTACACATCATTTCATTGAGAATTATTTATATTCTCTATGAGGGATGGTTGACCAATCATCTATGAAATGACTCATGATGTTTTTTCCTTAATTATTCAAATGTCCATGCATTAAAATATCAAATTTTTGGATCCTTCTCAATTCACATCATTAATAATGTTGTCCGATCCTTTCAACTTATAGCATCCTCTACATTATTTGTTTTACCTAGAAGGTGGTGGATTGATCATTAAAAATCTTTGATGAGATTTAACCATCTTCTACATCACTTATTAATCTCTTTATTGGTGAATATATATTTGAGGCCTTTATAATCAGTATATATTTCACACTTCTCCCCATATAGATAGTGCCACTATATTTTCAATGTGAATATCAAAGCTTCCAACACTAGATCATGTGTAGGATTATTTTTATTGTAAATTTTTACTTCTAGGTTTAATCTATCAATTTAACAATTGGAATCAGCACACAGCCTAATCGCTTGTTTGAATCATCATTTTATACCACAAATAGTTCATCACTTGTTATATATGTGAGTAATATTGTAACACCCCAAGTAAATAAAGAATATTACATTTTTATATTTATCCATATTTGTGAATAAAATATTACTATTACTTTAAATGGAATGCTATGCTCGATGGCATACCCAATACGCGACAATGAGTTCCTTTGAAATCATACGTTTCACTCTAATAATAAAATAATATTATTTTAAAAGGTAGTTAACACCTAGCCATTGTAATGGCGGGAAAGAACGGAAATAACTACAAAATGATTATATATGTCTGTCAAATATTTTTACTTTCATCCAATAAATGTTAGAGGCGTCAAATGAAAATGAATCCAATTTTAAGCATAAATCTTCTAATATTCACTAAAAGGTCGAACTATCACCTTTTGATGGAGAACCCTCTTTAAATTTATTTTTGGTCAATCTTATACATTCTATTGGACCAAATAAAATTATTCTTTAGAATTAGGACATCAAATTTTACTTTGTGTAAATTTTTGGTATTTTTCCGATAAAGTTGATTTTTTAATGAATTGTGAAAAAGGTTGTATTTTAATTCCAAACCTCTTTTTAATATAATTTATTTATATGATTATATTATCTTTTGAATTGGTTTTAAAGTGAAATTAGAATATAATTTTACCATTTAGTCAAATAGTGGTCATTGGAATTAATTTCACTTTGAAATTGGACTTACACTAGTGGAAATCTTTTGATATATATTGTTTCATAAAAACACACTATTTGTTCTGACAGCGGGAATTAATTATTAAATTAATTAATGTAACTTATATTTTTTTAATTTTGTAAAATATACAGAATTTTTGAATTTGGAATATCAAATATAGCTTAGGGTGAAGTTTTGGTATTTTTCTGAAAAACTTCAATTTTTGATGAATAGTGAAACCACTAAGTGGTACTTAATGAAACTGATTTTTCGTTTAAATAAAACTTTACCAATTCTGTGATTTGATTTTCAAAAATCCTACAAACATGGTTGTCATTAAGAAGTAAAATGTGGTTCAATGAGATTAAAATAATTTTTAGTGAATAGTAACTGTTATGTTTTCTTAATCGCGATTAGAGGTAATTAGTGTATTTTAAGGTAAAAATAATGTTTTAATAATATGAAATGACCTTAAAACATGTACTACCCTTATTGTATATCTCATGGCCGACCATGAAAATCCATGGGTCATCTTGGGGACCCCATGGAGCCACTTTGGTAGGAAAACGACATTAAAAACTTTTTATTTAATGTCAAAATAAAAATGTCATAAACATGTGTTATTTTACTAAAACAATTTTTAAATGGGGTCATACAAGTAATTTTTTTAATATAAATATTAATTAAAAATATAAAACTATTTCCTACATCATGATATTTTTTTATAATTTTTAGACATTAAATAAATTAAATTATTTATGACACCATGATGATGCAACGATTACCTCATTATTGAACAATTTAAATAAAATGAAAAGATAATGTAAAATATAATACCAAAACTTTTGAAAAACCAATTTTATGTGTGGATTTAAAAACCTTATCACCTTATCCTAGAAATATATCCTTTTGGGGCCTTTAAAATCCGAAAATAATTTTATAATAAAGTAATATTTTATAACATTCCAAGAGTGCCCCTTCTCTTCTCTTATAAAAGGCCCCCACATCTACCACTTTACCCACACTTATAAAGCTTTTGGTTCGGCCAACCCCTGCCCATTTCATCTCTCCACATACCTCTCGTAATCATTGAAGTCACCTTTTGGTAGAATCCTTTCCAAGTAAGCCTTTGAGCTCAAATCAAGAAGAGTTGCCTGATTTTAAGGTAATGTCTTCACTTGTGTTCTTTGGTTTTATTTTGATTCTCCAACCCTATAAACTCTTTTTACTTTTTTATTTTGTAACAAAACCAGTATATTAAATATACTAGGATGTTTTTATGTGAAGTATTCGAGCTAAACTTACACACACCTTCGTCTAATGGTTAAAGAACATACTGTTTCTGTGGTTAGCGAATTTCTGCCTCACGAAATGATGATTGTTCAATATAATTTTAACACCTATAATGGTGGAAATTATTATGTCACTATATTTTATATATGATATATATGGTATTTATTTTTTCTATATGCTTCTGAATTTTATATTTAAAACATGCCTGTATACTTTTTATGTTGTGGAAATGCGATAATTTCATACGAGGAAGTGTGGACTACCGCCCCCTCAAGTGATGTGACTCGTTCATGCAATAAATGGAATGTATAAAGAATGAAATTAATAAACATATGTGACCTATATAACATATATATTATACTGGAATTATAATATATATATTTCTCGATTATTTTTAATTCCATTAATATGACAAAGAAATGAAAGTAGCCTTCATGCGTACGTACGACCTACCATCTCCATGAATGGTGAACATCATTTATTTTTATCTAAAAATGTTATGGAGTAGTATAAAATGAATATTTAATGGTCATATATGATATTTAAATCATTAATACTATTATGGATATGATTTACTTATAACTAAAAAGACAACCATTTTCAAACAAGTTCATTTTTTACTCATGTACCAAACATCGACAAAAATGTCTGATATGAACTCACATTATTAAAAAATTATTATAACATTATAATATGTTATATGAACTGAATAATAATCATTAAAATAGTTAATTAAGAAATTATTAATTTACCAAAGTTTATTATTCAGGAATATAAAGAAACGAACAAGACAAGTCAGACACGAGGTAAGGGATCCAACCTCTCTCGTTCTTTTTAAGTACTCTTTGTTATGTCATTTCTTATAAGCTCATCATTATTATGTTTGGGGATGTTATTATATATTCATCATAATTTAATTTTCTTTTTCATATTATGAGAGACCCTATTTGATCTCATAAATCCATTTTTGGATGTTTTAAGTGGCACCGTTAGGCTGCCGAGTTTTCGTAAGGGATTTTTCATCTCACTTTTATTCCCGTGACATTTATGCTATATTTTCCACTATTTACGTTGAGTGGTGTATGTACGGACCATTATTATACACTTTGTGTAGTATAATTTCATTTATGGGTATTTACATTTTCATTGGATGACCCTTCTTCCATGGGGTGTACGTTTCGAAAGTTACACAACTCGGTAAGGGGACCTTTCACCCTCCTCTTTTTAAAAGACTTATTTTGTTATGTATTTTAATTCACATAATATTATGTTGTAATATGTTATTATATATCCTTATTTATGTAAATTTTATGTACAAGTGATGAGATACCATTTTCTCTCTCATCAACTCATTTTCGGAATTTTAAAGTGACGTCGTTAGGCTGTCAGATTTCTGTAAAGGAACTTCTTAACCCACTATCAATTGATTGGGTTAAACCATTAATTCTTGATTTTATTATGCCAATATTATGTGTGGATCTCTATGTTTTAATTTCCCCAAACCTTTGTGTGGATATACTATTTCTACACATAATCATCTCACTGATAAATTCTTACGTCATTTATATGAACTTGTATGGGAAATCATAACTCAATCTCATTTCATTGAGTTAAATATCTATGTCATTGGTTTTGTTTTTCCAAGACTATGTGTGAATGTCCTCTGATTGTTTCAAACATAATATCCAATTATATTGGGTGTATTTATATTTCTCACACAAAATTATGTTATAGATTTATCCTTAATTTAAGGATACCATCTTTATAATGGATTTCATCTCAATTTACATTTCCATTGAGACTTCATTGTTGTTATGCACCAATTCACTCGTGTATGGTTTGTTTACTTTCCTTTGGCATATTATATCATGGATCCCTTTATTCTCATGATATTGTAATGTTCATATTGAATGTTATTCCGCAATTATTTGTATTCAAGAGTCTCTCATTTTGTTAAAATCACTTTAACAAAAATATAGTTTTAAATGTTTTAAAGATTCCTTATTCTAAATCTTTATCTTTAATACCCATGTTTTCAAAATGGAGTTCAGTATTTATTTATATGGAAATTAATGTTTTAAAATTATAATTTCATTAAAATCTTCAAAGTGGTATGTGACACTTTGATTCAAAAATCACTTTTAAATTATTTTTGAAAATGGATTGATTAATTCAATACCTTGGAATTACTTATTGTGTTTGAAAATGAAATTTTGTCATTGAAATGTTTATATTTTCAATATTTTATGTGTAATGATGGTACTTGGACATTTTATGGGTGGTTACGTGATAAACCATATGATGGGTGGTGCTGTGAATACCAGGACGGGTGGTTACGTTATAACCTCCAATGCATTGGGTATTGAAGTCGTCCGTATGGCTATTCCATTAAGTATGTGTTGAAGTTGACCAAATGGTTATTCCATTTAATTATGTTTATGTCCCAAGATACCTTTATATGTTTTGTGTTTTTTATATGGGTTTTATGGAAATATTTTTGTTACAAAAGGGTAAGTAATGATCTTTTATTCAGTGAAGAGTTTTTTACAACTTCATAAAGGTGAAAAGTATTACTTGGATAAAGTATACATGGTTTACTTGTTGTTTTTAAAAACTAACAGTTTTACTTCTTTTTGTATCCTTTACTGGGATTTTTATGCTCAACCCAAGTTTTTTTGAAATTTTTTTCATAGGACATAAAGATGATTAGTGTAAAGGATGGGATTAAGGAAATGTCAGGCGCACTAAAATAGGGAACTAGACATGACTCTTATGTTCAAGAGTTATTTTTGTGAAAAAAATGGAAGCTGAGTAGATGTGCTTACTTTGTAATCTTTGAGTTGTAATAGTTATGTCCTAATTCTCTAAAACTCTAAACCTGAAAAGATCCTCAATGTGAATTATTCATTTAATTCAATAATAAGTAATGTTAAGGTCGGGGCCTTATAGTTGGTATCAGAGGTTGGTTTATATAATTTTAGAGGATAGGGTTTCTATAAGCATAAGTGACATTACCATAATGGCTAGGATTTCAGAAAGAGTCATAGTTTTTAGATAAAGTTAATGAGTAAGTATATCTTAGTGTTTATCTTCCTCTTTAGTACATTATGGTTTTGTTGATATACACACACTGACCTTTCTGGTTTTAGTAAATGGATGGATCTAGCAGGCACCAATGTGACAATGAGTTTGAAGGAAACTGTGGTGGTTCTCTGATTAAGAGACTAGTTGAAATGGGGGATTCAATGAGAAATATCGTGGTTATTCTAATCCAACTATCAGGAGTCATGATCAACCACTTTAACCTTGGTGAGTTATCTAATGCCTCTTGTATGAGAGAACCAACTCGATGTGGAAGTTCATGTGATAATTATAAAGGTAGCCATTAGGGTTTATATGATCCTTACGTTTGAGGTAATTATGGGTTACTATATGTTATGATGGAAAGTGAAAGGCATGAGATAAAATTGAGGTTAAATTATTTGAAGATTATTTTTGAAGATTTTAACTCGTTTTTGGGGAATGTTTTAAGAATTATATAGTTTGGAAAAAGGAAAAAACGCAGACCGTGTGACAACCCGTCGCGTCGGACAGAACTGTGGGAATTGAACCCACAACCAAAGTGCGAATGGTATTTATCACTTACCACTGGACTGCGTGAATTCCCTAGTTATTTTGACTAATTCTTTTTAGTTAGATGATTTTATGAATTAAGAGTAAGTTGATTTTGGGTTATCTATGGAAATTATTAACCTATCATGGAGGATATGTGACTAGGTTAATTACTTTTCAATACAAGACTTTAAGAGAAACTGATGTTGTTTGGAGATAAATGTTACGATTTAACTTGGAAGAGTATGTGATTAAATCCTTCAAATATTTGGGTTTCAATCTTAGTTTGGTTTACTTTTGGCCTTCGTTGAACTTTGGGTCTTGTTGGACAAATTTTGGAGATTAAGAATATATTTGCTTTTTATAAAGGATTATCCTTTTTGGTTATTATCTGATCGCATACTAACCTTTTTGGTTTTAGTTTTGATTAAGGTCTAAAGACATAGTAAGTATACATTTCTCTTTTGTTGATTAGGTGATTCTCTGGAAGTTGATTATAGCTCTCTTATTGTAAACAAGTCATCCTAAATACTTATCTTTTGGATAAAATATGAGTTCGTGTAAAAAATCTAGTAAAAGTTCAAATTCAACATGACAAGTAAGTATGTTTCCTTATGTTTTAGTTAAGCTCAAAAATAAATTCCTCAATTAAAAGTAACAAAAAAAATGTTTTCCGTTAACTTTTCCTACTGGGGAATCCAATACCGTTTAACCCATCACACGTTTATGATTTTCTGGTGGTTAACTTTCTCCTAAACATGTTTTCTACCACACTCCTTCAAAACATGACCCTTTGTTTTTTTTCTTCCATATCCATGTTTTCATACACGGAATCCTAGTATGGGTTAACTCGGGTTACCTTTGTACTTCCCTTTCTTTCTTTTAAAGTGATAGTTTAATTTACTCCTTTTCCGACGTGGGTCTTTCAATGAAGTTTCCGAGCCCAATTTTAAAATTGCGAGGACACAATTCCCAAAAGGGGGGAAGGATGTAACACCCCAGGTAAATAAAGAATATTACATTTTCATATTTATCCATATTTTTGAATAAAATATTAATATTACTTTAAATGGAACGCTATGCTCGATGGCGTACCCAATACGCGACAATGAGTTCCTTTGAAATCTTATGTTGCACTCTAATAATAAAATAATATTATTTTAAATGGTAGTTAACGCCTAGCCATTGTAATGGTGGGAAAGAACAGAACTAACTACAAAATTATTATATATGTTTGTAAAATATTTTTACTTTCATCCAATAAATTTTAGAGGCGTAAAATGCAAATGAATCCAATTTTAAGCATAAATCTTCTAATATTCACTAAAAGGTCAAACTATCACCTTTTGATGGAGAACACTCTTTAAATATAGTTTTGGTCACTCTTATGCATTATATTGGACCAAATAAAATTTTTCTTTAGAATCGGGACATCAAAATTTACTTTGTGTAAATTTTTGGTATTTTTCCGATAAAGATCATTTTTAAATGAATAGTGAAAAATGTTGTATTTTAATTCAAAACCACTTTTTAATCTAATTTATTTATATTATTATATTGTATTTTGAATTGGTTTTAAAGTGAAATTAGAATATATTTTTACCATTTAGTCAAATAGTGTTCATTGGATTTTAATTTCACTTTGAAATTGGACATAAACTAGTGTCAATCTTTTGATATATATTGTTTCATAAAAACAAGCTATTTGTTCTGACAGAGAGAATTAATTATCAAATTAATTAAATTAACTTATATGTCTTGAATTTTGTAAAATAGGCATCATTTTTGGATTCGGAATATCAAATATAGCTTAGTGTGAATTTTTGGTATTTTTATGAAAAACATCAATTTTTGATGAATAGTGAAACCACTAAGTGGTACTTAAAGAAACAAATTTTTCATTTAAATGAAACTTTAACACTTATGTGATATGATTTTCAAATATCCATCTTTCATGGTTGTCATTAGGAAGTAAAATGTGGGTCAATGAGATTAAAATAATTTTTGGTGAGTAGTAACATTTAAGTTTTATTAATCGTGATTAGAGGTAATTAGTGTAATTTAAGGTAAAAATAATGATTTAATAATATGAAATGACATTTACCCATGTCCTACCCTTATTTTATGTGTCATGGCCGATAACGACAATCCATGGCTCAACTTGGGGACCCCATGGAGCCACTTTGGTAGGAAAAAGAAAATACATACTTTTTATTTAATGTTAAAATAAAAATGTCACAAACATGTGTTGTTTTAATAAACCAATTTTAAATAGGGTTATAAAAGTCATATTTTTTACTATAAATATTAATTATAAAGATAAAACGATTTCCCACATTGTGAAATTTTTTTATAATTTTTATACATTAAATAAATTAAATTATATATGACACCTTGATGATACAACGATTATATCATTATTTAACGATTTAAATAAAATGAAATGATAATGTAAAATCTAAGACCTACACTTTTAAAAAACCTATTGTATGGGTGGATTTATAAACCGCATCACCTTATCCTAGAAATATATCATTTTTGGACCTTTAAAATCTGAAAATCATTTTATAATAAAGTAATATTTTATAACATTCCAAGAGTGACCCTCCTCTTCTCTTATAAAAGGCACCCACCTCTACCACTTTAACCACACCTCTAAAGAATTTTTATCATCCAAAACCTGCCCATTTCATCTCTCCACATCCCTATCTTCATAATTGGAGCCTCACCTTAGGACATAATCCTTTCCAAGGAAGTGTTTGAGCTCAAATCAAGAAGAGTTACTTGATTTTAAGGTAATGTCTTCACTTTTGTTCTTTTGTTTTATTTTTCTTCTCCAACCCTCTAAACTCTTTTTATTCCTTTGTTTTGTAACAAAAAAAAGTATCTTAAATATTCTAGTATTTGTTTATGTGAAGTATTAGAGATACACTTACACACACCTTTGCCTAATGGTTAAAGAACATACTGTTTCTGTGGTTGGCGAATTTCTGCCTCACGAAACGATGATTGTTCAGTCTTCTTTTAACACCTTTAATGGTGGCCATTATGATGTCACTATATTTTATATATGATATATATGGTATTTATGTTTTCTATATTCTTCTTAATTTTATATTTAAAACATTCCTTTATGATTTTCATGTTGTGCAAATGTGATAATTTCATACGAGGAAATGTGGACTACCGCCCCCTCAAGTGATGTGACTCGTTAATGCAATATATGGAATGTATAAAGAATGAAATTAGTGAACATATGTGACCTATATAACATATATATTATACTGGAATTATAATATATATTTTTCTCAATTATTTTTAATTCCATTAATATGACAAAGAAATTATAGTAGCGTTCATGCGTACGTACAACCTACCGTCTCCATGAACGGTGCATTTCATTTCTTTTTATCTCCAAATTTTATGGAGTATTATAAAATGAATATGTACTGGATATATATTATATTTAAATAATTAATACTATTCTGGATATTATTTACTTATAACTACATGGACAATCATTTTTAAACAAGTTCATTTTTTACTCATGTACCAAACATCGACAAAAACGTCTGATATGAACTCACATTATTAACCATTTATTATAACATTATAATATGTGATATGAACTGAATTATAATATTTATAAGAGGTCCTTAAGAAATTATAAATTGACCAAAGTTTATTATTAATTAATATAAAGAAACGAACAAGACAAGTAAGACACAAGGTAAGGGATCCGACCTCTCTCGTTCTTTTTAAGTACTATCTTTTATGTCATTTCTTATAAGCTCATCATTCTTATGTTTGGGGATGTTCTTTTATATTAATCATACTTTAATTTTTTTTTCATATTATGAGAGACCCTATTTGATCCCATAAATCCATTTTTGTAAATTTTAAGTGGCGTCGTTAGGCTGCCGAGTTTTCATAAGGGATTTTTCATCTCACTTTTATTCCCATGACATTTATTCTACGTTTGCCACTATTTCCATTGAGTGTTGTATGTACTGCCCATTATTTTACACTTTGTGCATTATAATTTCATTTATGGGTATTTACATCTTCATTGTATGACCCTTCTTCCATGGGGTGTACGTTTCGAAAGTTACCCAACTCGGTAAGGGGACCTTTCACCCTCCTCTTTTTAAAAGACTTATTTTGTTATGTCTTTTAATTCACATACTATTATGTTGGGATATGTTCTTATATATCCTTATTTATGTAAATTTTATATCCAAGTGATGAGGTACCATTTTCTCTCTCATCAACTCATTTTTGAAATTTTAAAGTGACGCCGATAGGCTGTCGGATTTCTGTAAAGGAACTTCTTAACCCACTTTCAATTCATTAGGTTAAACCATTACTTATTCATTTTATTATGACAAGATTATGTGTGTATCTCTATGTTTTAATTTCCACAAACAATTGTGTGGATATACCATTTCTACACATAATCATCCCATTGAAAAATTCTTACGTCATTTAGACAACTTGGATGGGAAATCATAACTCAATCTCATTTCATTGAATTAAATATCTATGTCATTGGTTTTGTTTTTCCAGTACTATGTGTGAATGACCTCTGATTGTTACACACTTAATATCCACTTATATTGGGTGTATTTATATTTCTCACACATAATTATGTGATAGATTTATCCTTAATTCAAGGATACCATCTTTATAATGGATTTCATCTCAATTTCCATTTCCATTGAGACTTCATTGTTGTTATGCACCTATTCACTCTAATATGGTGTGTATAATGTCCTTTGGAATTTTATATAATTAATCCCTTTATTCTCATGATATTATAATTTTCGGATTAAATGTTAATCCGAAATTATTTGTATTCAAGAGTCTCTAATTTTGTTAAAAACTCTTTAACAAAAATATCGTTTTAAATGTTTTAAAGATTCATTATTCTAAATCATTATCATTAATGTCCATTTTTTCAAAATTGTTTTCAGTATTTATTTATATGGACATTAATGTTTTAAAATTATAATTTCATTAAAAGCTTCAAAGTGGTATGGGACACTTTGATTCAAAAATACCTTTTAAATGATTTTTGAAATTGGATTGATTAATTCAATACCTTGGAATTACTTATTGTGTTTGCAGATGAAATGTTGTTATTGAAAGGTTTATATTTTCAATATTTTATGGGTAATGATGGTACTTGGACATTTTTGCAGGTGGTTAAGTGATAAACCATATGACAGGTGGTGCTGTGAATACCAGGACGAGTGGTTACGTTAAAACCCCCAATGCATTGGGTATGGAAGTCGGCCATATGGATATTCCATTAAGTATGTGTGGAATTCGACCGTATGGTTATTCCAATTAAGTATTTTTATGTACCAAGTTACCTTTATATGTTATGTGTTCTTTATATGAGTTTTATGGTAATCTTTTGGTTACAAAAGGGTAAGTAATGATCTTTTATTTAGTGAAGAGTTTTTTACTACTTCATAAAGGTGAAAAGTATTACTTTGATAAAGTATACATGGTTTACTTGTTGTTTTTAAAAAATAATAGTTTTACTTCTTTGGGTATCCTTTACTGGGATTTTTATGCTCATCCGATGTTTTTTTGAAATTTTTTTCATAGGACATAAAGATGATTAGGGTCAAGGATGAGATCAAGAAAATGTCAGGCTGTCTAAAACAGGGAACTAGACATGACTCTTGTGTTCAATATTTTTTTGTTTGTGAAAAAAATGGAAGCTGAGTAGATGTGTATACTTTATAATCTTTGATATGTAATAGTTATATCCTAATTCTCTAAAACTCTAAACCTGAAAATATCCTCAATGTGAATTATTAATTTAATTCAATAATAAGTAATGTTTAAGGTCGGGGCCTTATAGTTGGTATCAGAGATCGGTTTAGATAACTTTATAGGTTAGGGTATTCTATAAGCATAAGTGACATTACCATAATGGCTAGGATTTCAGAAAGAGTCATAGTTTTTAGATAAAGTTAATGAGTAAGTATATCTTAGTGTTTATCTTCCTCTTTAGTACATGATGGTTTTGTTGATATACTCACACTGATCTTTCTGGTTTTAGTAAATGGATGGATCTAGCAGGCACCAAATTGACAATGGGTTTGAAAGAAACTGTGGTGGTTCTCTGATTAAGAGACTGGTTGAAATGGGGGACTCAATAAGAAATATCGTGGTTATTCTAAACCAACTATCAGGAGTCATGATAAACCACTTGAACCTTGGTGAGTTCTCTAATGCCTCTTGTATGAGATAACCAACTCGATGTGGAAGTTCATGTGATAATTATAAAGGTAACCATTAGGGTTTATATGATCCTTACTTTTGAGGTAATTATGTGTTACTATATGTTACGATGGAAAGTGAAAGGCCTGAGATAAAATTGAGGTTAAATTATGTTATGGTTATTTTTGAAGATTTTATCTCGTTGTTGGGGAATGTTTTAAGAATTATATAGTTTGGAAAAAGGAAAACACGCAGACCGTGTGACAACCCATCGCATCGGACAAAACTGCGGGAATCGAACCCACAACCAATGTACGAATGGTATTTATCACCTACCACTGGACTACGTGAAGTCCCTGGATAGTTAGAATAATTCTTTTTAGTTAGATGATTTTATGAATTAAGAGTAAGTAGATTTTGGGTTATGTATGGAAATTATTAACCTATCATGCAGGATATGTGATTAGGTTCATTAATTTTCAATACGAGACTTTAAGGGCAACTGATGTTGTTTGGAGATAAATGTTACGATTTAACTTGGAAGACTAAGTGATTAAATCCTTGAAATAATTGGGTTTCAATCTTAGTTTGGTTTACTTTTGGTCTTCTGTGAACTTTGGGTCTTGTTGGACAAATTTTAGAGATTAAAAATATATTTCCTTTTTATACAGGATTATCCTTTTTTGGTATTATCTGATCTCATACTAACCTTATTTGTTTTAGTTTTGGTTAAGGTCTGAAGACATGGGAAGTATACAGTTCTCTTTTGTGGATTAGGTGATTCTCTGGAAGTTGATTATAGCTCTCTTAATGTAAACAAGTAATCCTAAATACTCATCTTTTGGAGAAAATATGAGTTCGTGTAAGAAATCTAGTAAAAGTTGAAAGTCAACATGAAAATTAAGTATGTTTCCTTATGTTTTAGTTAAGCTCAAAAATAAATTCCTCAATGAAAAGTAACTAAATAAAATTTTTTCTGCTAACTTTTCCTACTAGGGAATCCAATACCGTTTAACCCATCACAAGTTTGTGATTTTCTGGTGGTTATCTTTCTCCTAAACATGTTTTCTATCACACTTCCTCAGAACATGACCCTTTGTTTTCTTCTTCCATATCCATGTTTTCATACATGGAATCCTAGTATGGGTTAACTCGGGTATCCTTTTTTACTTCCCTTTCTTTCTTTTAAAGTGATAGTCTAATTTACTCCTTTTCCGATGTGGGGCTTTCAATGAAGTTTCCGAGCCGAATTTTAAAATTACGAGGACACAATTCCCAAAATGGGGGAAGGATGTAACACCCCAGCTAAATAAAGAATATGACATTTTTATATTTATCCATATTTGTGAATAAAATATTAATATTACTTTAAATGGAACGCTATGCTCGATGGCGTACCCAATACGCGACAACGAGTTCCTTTGAAATCCTACGTTGCACTCTAATAATAAAATAATATTATTTTTAATGGTAGTTAACGTATAGACATTGTAATGGTGGGAAAAGAACAGAACTAACTAAAAAATTATTATATATGTTTTTCAAATATTTTTACTTTCATCCAATAAATGTTAGAGGCGTAAAATGCAAATGAATCCAATTTTAAGCATAAATCTTCTAATATTCACTAAAAGGTCGAACTATCACCTTTTGATGGAGAACCCTATTTAAATATAGTTTTGGTCACTCTTATACATTATATTGGACCAAATAAAATTCTTCTTTAGAATCGGGACATCAAAATTTACTTTGTGTAAATTTTTGGTATTTTTCCGATAAAGTTCATTTTTAATGAATAGTGAAAAATGTTGTATTTTAATACAAAACCTCTTTTTAATCTAATTTATTTATATTATTAGATTATCTTTTGAATTGGTTTTAAAGTGAAATTATAATATATTTTGACCATTTAGTCAAATAGTGGTCATTGGAATTAATTTCACTTTGAAATTGGACTTAAACTAGTGTCAATCTTTTGATATATATTGTTTCATAAAAACACGCTATTTGTTCTAACAGTGGGAATTAATTATTAAATTAATTAATATAACTTATATGTTTTGAATTTTTTAAAATATATATCATTTTTGAATTCGGAATATCAAATATAGCTTAGGGTGAATTTTTGGTATTTTTCTGAAAAACATCAATTTTTGATGAATAGTGAAACCATTAAGTGGTACTTAAAGAAACTGATTTTTCGTTTAAATGAAACATTACCACTTCTATGATTTTATTTTCAAAAATCTGAAATACATGGTTTTCATTAGAATGTAAAATGTGGTTCAATGAGATTAAAATAATTTTTGGTTAATAGTAACTTTTAAGTTTTATTAATCACGATTAGAGGTATATAGTGTAATTTAAGATAAAAATAATGTTTTAATAATATGAAATGACCTTGACACATGTCTTAACCTTAATTTATGTGTCATGGACTACCAAGAAAATCCATGGGTCATCTTGGGGACCCCATGGAGCCACTTTGGTATGAAAATGATATTAAAAACTTTTTATTTAATGTCAAAATAAAAATGTCACAAACATGTGTTGTTTTACTAAAAAAAATTTAAATGGGGTTATACAAGTCATATTTTTTACTATAAATATTCATTAGAAATCTAAAACGATTTCCTACATGATGATATTTTTTTATATTTTTTAGACAATAAATAAATTAAATTAATTATGACACCATGATGATGCAGTGATTACCTCATTATTTAACGATTTAAATAAAATGAAATGATAATTTAAACTCTAAGACCTACACTTGTCAAAAACCTATTGGATGGGTGGATTTCGAAACCTTATCACCTTAGCCTAGAAATATATCCTTTTGGGACCATTAAAATCATAAAATAATTTTATAATAAAGTAATATTTTATAACATTCCAAGAGTACCCCTCCGCTTCTCTTATAAAAGGCCCCCACCTCTACCAATTTACCCACACCTCTATAGCATTTGGCTCGGCCAAAACCTGCCAATTTCATCTATCCAGACCCCTCTCTTCATCATTGAAGCCTCACCTTTGGGCAGAATCCTTTCAGAGGAAGCCTTTGAGCACAAATCAAGAATAGTTACCTGATTTTAAGGTAATGTCTTCACTTGTGTTCTTTTGTATTATTTTTCTTCTCCAACCTTCTAAACTCTTTTTATTCCTTTATTTTGTAACAATAACAGTAAATTCAATATAGTAGGATGTTTTTATGTGATGGATTCAAGCTAAACTTACACACACCTTCGTTTAATGGCTAAAGAACATATTGTTTCTGTGGTTGGTGAATTTCTGCCTCACGAAACGATGATTGTTCAATCTTGTTTTAACACCTTTAATGGTGGCCATTATGATGTCACTATATTTTATATATGATATATATGGTATTTCAGTTTTCTATATGCTTCTGAATTTTATATTTAAAACATGCCTTTATGTTTTTCATGTTCTGCAAATGCGATAATTTCATATGAGGAAGTGTGGACTACCGCCCCCTCAAGTGATGTGACTCGTTCATGCAATACATGGAATGTATAAAGAATTAAATTAATGAACATATGTGACCTATATAACATATATATTATACTTTAATTATAATATATATATTTCTCAATTATTTTTAATTCCATTAATATGACAAATAAATGAAAGTAGTGTTCTTGTGTACGTACGGCCTACCGTCTCCATGAACAATGGATTTCATTTCTTTTTATCTAAAAATGTTATGGAGTAGTATAAAATGAATATGTACTGGATATATATGATATTTAAATCATTAATACTATTCTGGAGATGATTTACTTATGACTACATGAACAATCATTTTCAAACAAGTTCATTTTTTACTCGTGTACCAAACATCGACAAAAACATCTAATATGAACTCATATTATTAACCAATTATTATAAAATTATAATATGTGATATGAAATGAATAATAATCATTAAAATATTTCCTTAATAAATTATAAATTTACCAAAGTTTATTATTCAGGAATATAAGGAAACGAACAAGACAAGTCAGACACGAGGTAAGGGATCCAACTTCTCTCGTTCTTTTTATGTACTCTCTTTTATGTCATTTCGTATATGCTCATCATTATTATGTTTGGGGATGTTATTTTATATTAATCATACAGTAATTTTTTTGTTTATATTATCAGAGACCCTATTTTATCTCATAAATCCATTTTTGGAAGTCTTAAGTGGCGTAGTTAGGCTTCCGAGTTTTCGCAAGGGATTTTTCATCTCACTTTTATTCCGGTGACATTTATGCTACGTTTGCCACTATTTACTTTGAGTGGTGTATGTAATGCCCATTATTATACAATTTGTGTAGTATAATTTCATTTATGGGTATTTACATCTTCATTGTATGACCCTTCTTCCATGGGGTGTACGTTTCGAAAGTTACGCAACTCGGTAAAAGGACCTTTCACCCTCCTCTTTTTAAAAGACTTATTTTGTTATGTATTTTAATTCACATACTATTATTTTGGGATATGTTATTATATATCTTTATTTATGTAAATTTTATGTCCAAGTGATGAGATACCATTTTCTCTCTCATCAACTCATTTTCATAATTTTAAAGTGACGTCGTTAGGCTCTCGGATTTCTATAAAGGGACTTCTTAACCTACTTTCAATTCATTGGGTCAAAACTTTACTTCTTGATTTTATTATACCAAGATTATTTTTGGATCTCTATGTTGTAATTTCCACAAACCTTTGTGTGTATATACTATTTCTACAGATAATCATCTCATTGATAAATTCTTACATCATTTAGACGAACTTGTATGGGAAATCATAACTGAATCTCATTTCATTGAGTTAAATATCTATGTCATTGGTTTTGTTTTTCCATGACTATGTGTGAATGAACTCTGATTGTTTCACACTTAATATACACTTATATTGGGTGTATTTATATTTCTAACATATAATTATGTGATAGATTTATCCTTAATTTAAGGATACCATCTTTATAATGTATTTCATCTCAATTTACATTTCCATTGAGACTTTATTGTTGTTATTCACCTATTCACTCTTATATGGTGTGTATACTATCCATTGACATATTATATCATGAATCCCTTTATTCTCATGATATTATAAAGTTTGGATTAAATTTTATTCCGTAATTATTTGTATTCAAGAGTCTCTCATTTTGTTAAAAACACTTTAACAAAAATATCATTTTAAATGTTTTAAAGATTCATTATTCTAAATATTTATCTTTAATGTCCATTTTTTCCAAATTATTTTCATTATTTATTTATATGGACATCAATGTTTTAAAATTATAATTTCATTAAAATCCTCAAAGTGGTATGGGACACTTTGATTCAAAAATCTCTTCTAAATGATTTTTGAAAATGGATTGATTAATTCAATACCTTGGAATTACTTATTGTGTTTGGAAATGAAATGTTGTTATTGAAATGTTTATATTTTCAATATTTTATGTGTAATGATGGTACATGGACATTTTACGGGTGGTTACGTGATAAAACATATGACGGGCGGTGGTGTGAATACCAGGACGGGTGGTTACATTATAACTTCCAATGCATTGGGTATGGAAGTCGGCCGTATGGATATTCCATTAAGTATGTGTGGAAGTCGACCGTATGGTTATTCCATTTAAGTATGTTTATGTCCCAAGTTACCTTTATATGTTATGTGTTCTTTATATGGTTTTTATGGTAATATTTTTGTTACAAAAGGGTATGTAATGATCTTTTATCTAGTGAAGAGTTTTTTACTACTTCATAAAGGTGAAAAGTATTACTTTGATAAAGTATACATGATTTACTTGTTGTTTTGAAAAACTAACAGTTTTCCTTCTTTGTGTATCCTTTACTGGGATTTTTATGCTCATCCCAAGTTTATTTGAAATGTTTTTCACAGGACATAAAGATGATTAGGGTCAAGGATGCGATCAAGGAAATGTCAGGCTCTCTAAAACAGGGAACTAGACATGACTCTTGTGTTCAAGAGTTTTTTTGTGTGAAAAAAATGGAAGCTGAGTAGGTGTGTATACTTTGTAATCTTTGAGATGTAATAGTTATTTCCTAATTCTCTAAAACTCTAAACCTGAAAAGATCCTCAATGTGAATTATTCATTTAATTCAATAATAAGTAATGTTTAAGGTCGGGTCCTTATAGTTGGTATCAGAGGTCGGTTTAGATAACTTTATAGGTTAGGTTATTCTATAAGCATAAGTGAAATTACCATAATGGCTAGGATTTCAGAAAGAGTCATAGTTTTTAGATAAAGTGAATGAGTAAGTATATCTTAGTGTTTATCTCCCTCTTTAGTACATGATGGTTTTGTTGATATACTCACACTGACTTTTCTGGTTTTCGTAAATGGATGGATCTAGGAGGCACCAAATTGACAATGGGTTTTAAGGAAACTGTGGTGGTTCTCTGATTAAGAGACTGGTTGAAATGGGGGATTCAATGAGAAATCTCGTGGTTATTCTAAACCAACTATCAAGAGTCATGACCAACCACTTGAAACTTGGTGAGTTATCTAATGCCTCTTGTACGAGAGAACCAACTCGATGTGGAAGTTCATGTGATAATTATAAAGGTAACCATTAGGGTTTATATGATCCTTACTTTTGAGGTAATTACGCGTTACTATATGTTATGATGGAAAGTGAAAGGAATGAGAAAAAATTGAGGTTGTATTATGTTATGGTTATTTTTGAAGATTTTATCTCATTTTTGGGGAATGTTTTAAGAATTATATAGTTTGGAAAAAGGACAACACGCAGACCGTGTGACAACCCGTCACGTCGGACAAAACTGAAGGAATCGAACCCACAACCAAAGTGAGACTGGAATTTATCACCTACCACTAGACTACGTGATGTACCTGGTTAGTTTGAATAATTCTTTTTAGTTAGATGATTTTATGAATTAAGAGTATGTTGATTTTGGGTTATCTATGGAAATTATTAACCTATCATGGAGGATATGTGATTAGGTTAATTACTTTTCAATACGAGACTTTAAGAGAAACTGATGTTGTTTGGAGATAAATGTTACGATTTAACTTGGAAGACTATGTGATTAAATCCTTCAAATATTTGGTTTTCAATCTTAGTTTGGTTTACTTTTGGTCTTCGTTGATCTTTGGGTCTTGTTGGAAAAATTTTGGAGATTAAGAATAGATTTCCTTTTATAAAGGATTATCCTTTTTTGGTATTATCTTATCTCATACTAACCTTTTTGGTTTTAGTTTTGGTTAAGGTCTGAAGACATGGGAAGTATACAGTTTTCTTTTGTGGATTAGGTGATTCAATGAAAGTTGATTATATCTCTCTTAATGTAAACAAGTCATCCTAAATACTCATCTTTTAGAGAAAATATGAGTTCGTGTAAGAAATCTAGTAAAATTTGAAAGTCAACATGACAAGTAAGTATGTTTCATTATGGTTTAGTTAAGCTCAAGAATAAATTCCTCAATGAAAAGTAACTAAAAAAATGTTTTCCGTTAACTTTTCCTACTGGGGAATCCAATACCGTTTAACCCATTACAAGTTTGTGATTTTCTGGTGGTTATCTTTCTCCAAAACATGTTTTCTATCACACTCCCTCAGAACATGACCCTTTGTTTTTTTCTTCCATATCCATGTTTTCATACAGGGAATCCTAGTATGGGTCAACTCGGGTGACCTTTTTACTTCTCTTTCTTTCTTTTAAAGTGATAGTTTAATTTACTCCTTTTCCGATGTGGGGCTATCAATGAAGTTTCCGAGCCCAATTCTAAAATTGCGAGGACGCAATTCCCAAAAGGTGGGAAGGATGTAACACCCCAGCTAAATAAAGAATATGATATTTTTATATTTATCCATATTTTCGAATAAAATATTAATATTACTTTAAATGGAACGCTATGCTCGATGGCGTACCCAATATGCGACAACGAGTTCCTTTGAAATCTTACGTTGCACTCTAATAATAAAATAATATTATTTTAAATGGTAGTTAATGCATAGAAATTGTAATGGAGGGAAAGAATGGAACTAACTAAAAAATGATTATATATTTTTTTCAAATATTTTTACTTTCATCCAATAAATGATAGAGGCGTAAAATGAAAATGAATCCAATTTTAAGCATAAATCTTCTAATATTCACTAAATGGTCGAACTATAACCTTTTGATGACGAACCCTATTTAAATACAGTTTTGGTCACTCTTATACATTATATTGGACCAAATAAAATTCTTATTTAGAATCGGGACATCAAAATTTACTTTGTGTAAATTTTTGGTATTTTTCCGATAAAGTTCATTTTTTTAATGAATAGTGAAAAATATTGTATTTTAATTGAAAACCTCTTTTTAATCTAATTTATTTATATGATTAGAATATATTTTGAATAGGTTTTAAAGTGAAATTAGAATATATTTTTACCATTTTGTCAAATAATGGTCATTAGAATTAATTTCACATTGAAATTGGACTTAAACCAGTGTCAATCTTTTGATATATATTGTTTCATGAAAACACGCTATTTGTTCTGACAGCGGGAATTAATTATTAAATTAATTAATATAACTTATATGTTTTGAATTTTTTAAAATAGATATCATTTTTTAATTCGGAATATCAAATATAGATTAGGGTGAATTTTTGGTATTTTTCTGAAAAACATCACTTTTTGATGAATAGTGAAACCATTAAGTGGTACTTAATGAAACTGATTTTTCGTTTAAATGAAACTTTACCACTTCTGTGATTTGATTTTCAAAAATCTGAAATACATGGTTGTCATTAGAAAGTAAAATGTGTTTCAATGAGATTAAAATAATTTTTGGTGAATAGTAACTTTTAAGTTTTATTAATCGCGATTAGAGGTAATTAGTGTAATTTAAGGTAAAAAAATGTTTTAATAATATGAAATGACCTTGAAACATGTCCTAACATTATTGTATGCATCATGGCCGACCAAGAAAATCCATGGGTCAACTTGGGGACCCCATAGAGAAACTTTGGTAGGAAAATGATATTAAAAACCTTTTATTTAATGTCAAAATAAAAATGTCACAAACATGTGTTGTTTTACTAAAAAAATTAAATGGGGTT
Source organism: Viscum album (assembly GCA_963277665.1). Classification (NCBI taxonomy): domain Eukaryota; kingdom Viridiplantae; phylum Streptophyta; class Magnoliopsida; order Santalales; family Viscaceae; genus Viscum; species Viscum album. The sequence continues at coordinate 1,723,202,755 of OY728119.1, read as the reverse complement.
ATACAAGTCATATTTTTTACTATAAATATTAATTATAAATATAAAAATATTTCCTACATCATGATGATTTTCTTATAATTTTTAGACATTATATAAATTAAATTATTTATGACACCATGATGATGCAGCGATTACCTCATTATTTAACGATTTAAATAAAATGAAATGATAATGTAGAATATAAGACCTAAACTTGTCAAAAACTTATTGGATGGGTGGATTTAGAAACCTTATCACCTTTTCTTTGAAATATATCCTTTTTGGACCTTTAAAATATGAAAATAATTTTTAATAAAGTAATATTTTATAACATTCCAAGAGTGCCCCTCCTATTCTCTTATAAAAGGCCCCCACCTCTACCACTTTACCCACACCTCTCAAGCATTTTTCTTGGCCAACCCCTGCCCATTTCATCTCTCCACATCCCTCTATTAATCAATGAAGCCTCACCTTTGGGCATAATCCTTTACAAGGAAGCCTTTGAGCTCAAATCAAGAAGAGTTTCCCGATTTTAAGGTAATGTCTTCACTTGTGTTGTTTTGTATTATTTTGCTTCTCCAACCCTCTAAACTCTTTTTATTCCTTTATTTTGTAACAAAAACAGTATCTAAAATATAATAGGATGTTTTTATTTGATGTATTCGAGCTGCACTTACACACACCTTCATCTAATGGTTAAAGAACATACTGTTTCTGTGGTTGGTGAATTTCTGCCTCACGAAACGATGATTGTTCAATCTTTTTTTAACATATTTAATGGTGGCCATTATGATGTAAATATATTTTTTATATGATATATATGTTATTTATGTTTTCTATATTCTTCTTAATTTTATATTTAAAACATTCCTTTATTCTTTTCATGTTGTACAAATGCGATAATTTCATATGAGGAAGTGTGGACTACCGCCCCCTCAAGTGATGTGACTCGTTCATGAAATACATGGAATGTATAAAGAATGAAATTAATGAAAATATGTGACCTATATAAAATATATATTATACTGGAATTATAATATATATATTTCTCAATTATTTCTAATTCCATTAATATAACAAAGAAATGAAAGTAGCGTTCATGCGTACGTACGGCCTACCGTCTCCATGAACAATGCATTTCATTTCATTTTATCTCCAAATGTTATGGAGTAGTATAAAATGAATATATACTGGATATATATTATATTTAAATCATTAATACTATTCTGGATATTATTTACTTATAACTACATGGACAATCATTTTCAAACAAGTTCATTTTTTACTCATGTACCAAACATCGACAAAATCGTCTGATATGAACTCACATTATTAAAAAATTATTATAACATTATAATATGTGATAAGAACTGAATAATAATCATTAAAAGACGTCCTTAAGCAATTATAAATTGAACAAAGTTTATTATTCAGGAATATAGAGAAATGAACAAGACAAGTCAGACACGAGGAAAGGGATCCAACCTCTCTCGTTCTTTTTAAGTACTCTCTTTTATGTCATTTCTTATAAGCTCATCATTATTATGTTTGGGGATGTTCTTTTATATTAATCATACTGTAATTTTTTTTCATATTATGAGAGACCCTATTTGATCTCATAAATCCATTTTTGGAAGTTTTAAGTGGCGCCGTTCGGCTGCCGAGTTTTCGCAAGGGATTTTTCATCTCACTTTTATTCCCATGACATTTATGCTACTTTTGCTACTATTTCCATTGAGTGGTGTATGTACTGACCATTATTATACAATTTGTGTAGTATAATTTCATTTATTGGTAATTACAGTTTCATTGTATGACCATTCTTCCATGGGGTGTACGTTTCGAAAGTTACCCAACTCGGTAAAGGGACCTTTCACCCTCCTCTTTTTAAAAGACTTCTTGTGTTATGTATTTTAATTCACATACTATTATTTTGGGATATGTTCTTATATATCCTTATTTATGTAAATTTTATGTCCAAGTGATAAGATACCATTTTCTCTCTCGTCAACTCATTTTCGGAATTTTAAAGTGACGCCATTAGGCTGTCGGATTTCTGTAAAGGAACTTCTTTACCCACTTTCAATTCATTGGGTTAAACATTTACTTCTTGATTTTATTATGCCAAGACTATGTGTGGATATCTATGTTGTAATTTCCATAAACCTTTTTGTGGTTATACTATTTCTACACATAATAATCTCATTGATAAATTCTTACGTCATTTAGACGAACTTGTATGGGAAATCATAACTCAATCTCATTTCATTGAGTTAAATATCTATGTCATTGGTTTTGTTTTTCCAAGACTATGCGTGAATGACCTCTGATTGTTTCACACTTAATATCCACTTATATTGGGTGTATTTATATTTCTCACATATAATTATGTGATATATTTATCCTTAATTTAAGGATACCATCTTTATAATGGATTTCATCTCAATTTACATTTCCATTGAGACTTAATTATTGTTATGCACCTATTCACTCTTATACGGTGTGTATACTGTCCTTTGGCATATTATATCATGAATCCATTTATTACCATGATATTATAAATTTAGGATTAAATGTTATTCCACAATTATTTGTATTCAAGAGTCTCTCATTTTGTTAAAAACTCTTTAACAAAAATATCATTTTAAATGTTTTAAATATTCATTATTCTAAATCTTTATCTTTAATGTCCATGTTTTCAAAATGGTTTTCAGTATTTATTTATATGAACATTAATGTTTTAAAATTATAATTTCATTAAAAGCTTCAAAGTGGTATGGGACACTTTGATTCAAAAATCTATTTTAAATGATTTTTGAAAATGGATTGATTAATTCAATACCTTGGAATTACTTATTGTGTTTGAAAATGAAATGTTGTTATTGAAATGTTTATATTTTCAATATTTTATGTGTAATGATGGTACTTGGACATTTTACAGGTGGTTACGTGATAAACCATATGACGGGTGGTGCTGTGAATACCAGGAAGGGTGGTTACATTATAACCTCCAATGCATTGGGTATAGAAGTCGACCGTATGGCTATTTCATTAAGTATGTGTGGAAGTCGACCGTATGGTTATTCTATTTAAGTATGTTTATGTCCCAAGTTACCTTTATATGTTATGTGTTCTTTATATGGTTTTTATGGTAATCTTTTGGTTATAAAAGGGTAAGTAATGATTTTTTATTTACTGAAGAGGTTTTTACTACTTCATAAAGGTGAAAAGGATTACTTTGATAAAGTATACATGGTTTACTTGTTGTTTTGAAAAACTAACAGTTTTCCTTCTTTGTGTATCCTTTAATGGGATTTTATGCTCATCCCAAGTTTTTTTGAAATGTTTTTCAAAGGACATAAAGATGATTAGGGTCAAGGATGGGATCAAGGAAATGCCAGGTTGTCTAAAACAGGGAACTAGACATGACTCTTGTGTTCAAGAGTTTTTTTTTGTGAAAAAATGGAAGCTGAGTAGATGTGTATACTTTGTAATCTTTGAGATGTAATAGTTATGTCCTAATTCTATAAAACTCTAAACCTGAAATGATCCTCAATGTGAATTATTCATTTAATTCAATAATAAGTAATGTTTAAGGCCGGGGGCTTAAAAATATTGTGGTGATAAGAATGTTTTTTAACTCTTCAAAGCAGTCATAACATTCACAGGTCCAGAAGAAATTTTCTCCCTTCTGAGTCAGATTGGTTAGTGGGTTTTAAAATCATGATAAGTTCATAAAAAATCTCTATTCATATATATCTGTGCCAAAGAAACTATGAACCCTGTTACAAAATATTTTCTTGGGCAACTCTTCGATTTCCTTTACCTTGGAAGCATCCACAGATATTCCATTGATGGAAATGATATGCCCTATAAATGATAATTATTTCATCTAGAACTAAAATTTGTTTCCATTTTCATAAATTTTATCCCATTTTAGTTTTTTTAATAGATAATTCAAATGAAACCCATGTTCATCATTCTCTTGTATTATATTATAATATAATCAAGAAAGAGTACCAAAAATTTGTCAAGGTAATATATAAATAATATATTCAATATTTCCATGAATATTACTATATCATTAGTGAGTTTGAAGGGAATAACTATGAAATCATAGTGTCCATTCCTCATTCAAATGGAATTCTTCAGAATATCTTTTTTCCTAGCCTTTAATTGGTGATATCCCAACTGAAGTTACACCAAAGAGAAATACTTGTCCCCATGTAGCTGATTGAACAAGTATTCTATCTATAAAAGGGGATACTTGTTTTATAACATGATTTTATTGATCTCATGATAATTAATGCAAATGTGCATTGATCCATCCTTCTTCATGTCAAAGAGTTCTGGTGCACATTATGGAGAATCACTCAGGTTTATAGAACCCTTATATAGATTATCTTTCTATTTTTTCTTTTGTTATTTTCAAAAAAATGATGGAAATTCTATAAGGTTTGTTTGATATAAGTAAAGATCCAAGAATAAGTTCATTTAATAACTCAAAAACATAAACATGAGGTAGACCAGGTAAATTTTCATTGAACACATTAGTGTTGTCTTTCACAATGGGAATTTATTTGATCATAATTCTATCATTTTTCGAAATCATTTGAGCCATATAATCTTTCTCATAAGAATTTAATATTCACACTTGAGATGAGGTTGCATAAGGATATTTATCCTTCTCATTACACTTGTACAAAATTGGAGGATTAATGGGGATGTAAAGAGTAATCTTCCTTTATCGATAGTTGAGGTTGTCTATTTACAAATATATCCAATTTGTGCCCAAAATAACATCAAACTTTACCAAATTAAGTAAGAATTTTTTTTGGGAGGTTCAATCCCCAAATATTAACCATGGATATGTTATATACATTTGATTAAATAATTTCCACATTATCAATTCTCAAGGCTAACTCAACCACCATATTTTGAGGTAGTGTTTGAATTTTTCTGCAAAACATGAAAGATATGAAATAATGAATATAATAAGAATAAAATAGAACATTCACTATTCTTGAATGAATAAATAGTGCACCGATCACCACAAAATTGTCAGGATCCACCACAAATGTATTTATGGAATAATATTTCCCTTCCTTATTTTGTAACACCCTAAAATCATAAAGGGTATAATGACTAAATGATATGACTCATGTCAAAAAGGTGCACCTTTCTTTTCATGAGCCTACATAGTTAGAACCCCACTGTTAATCATACTTAGCCATGAAAATAGATCAGGATGGGTGAACTTCTAGAAAGTTTCTCAGATTGTGTACGATAGAGGATAAAGCATACTAGAAATAACATGTGTTAGCATGTTGGGACAATCATTAGTTAGATGACCGATTCAGGGACGCTGGTGGGTCCCAAGGTGGGGACCACGTGTCTGTGAAGACCCAAGTGGTACCTGGCTGGCCAGGACCCAATTTCCATGTTAGGGAGAGGTTTCAGGGTAGTCAGTAGGGCCTAGTTGGTACACCTTTGGAATTGGTGGCTATAGACACCGATTACCCTCAACAAGTCAAAATTTAGTGCACTATCTTGTATAGTTCCCTTAATCCCTATTGCTGATACATTTAACTATGGGTTGTTCTTTCCCTACCTCCACACCATTGTCGTACTTCCTCATGTATCATCGATATTCATGAGGATCATGGCGTTTTCTTCAGCACTTGAAGCATTTCCACATCCCTTAAAGTCAATTACCATGATTCTTCTTACCAAATTTTTTACATGTGAGTGGTTGAGTTTTCTTTCCACCTTTTTTAATAGATCCCCTATATTGAAACTCTATACATCATTTCTTATCCCAATATCCATGGGAACATTCTCCAAACACCATCTTCACTCTGAGAGCACATTGAACAATATCATTACAACTCCCAATGTTTATAATTCTTATATCCTTTTTATTTTTGGATTTAAAACACTAAATAATATATATATTTTTCTAACATTATTGATTACAAAATATGAGTCATTCTTTTCTTTCCTTGTAAAATATTGTTCATATTTTCTGATATATTAACGTTTATTTTTCTTCAACCCTATAAATTATATATCTATCTTTGTTTGAACAGTTCAAGGGATATACTTATTAATAAATATTTTTATTATTACTTCCCACTCAATCTCTTCAATTTCATCCTTCATCTTTGTGTTCTTAAAAAATAGCCACCATTGGTTAGACTCTCCATCTAAATGATAAATGTTTAGAACCACCTTCTTCACCTCAGAACAAAAAATAACATAAACAATATTCTCTATTGAATTGACCAAATATTCCATGACTTGTTGGTGAAGATATCCACTAAACGTTTATGGTCATTTTTGCATAAACATCTTTATATCTGGTTACCCCATATAAGGGGAAGGTGTAAATTCCACAATATTCATGTTATTTTTTATATCCTAAGATAAATGATTAGGAAATTCCATAAAATTTTCAAGTCCACCAGCTTAGGTATTGGGGATGTTGTTCGGGAAGTCCCCGCATCATCCCTCACAAGGGTTGTTGGCCTAGTTTCTCTTACTTCCCAATATTTTTTAAAATAAAAAAGGTTTGAAAAAAATCATAGTTAATGAATTCATGAATAAATAATTTATTCCATTTTTCAATTAACTCTAATGGAATATATATTTGGGTCCCATAGTTTCTCAATTTTCTAAAACTAATCTTCTTTGGTACTTAAATATACATAGTCTCATACTAAAGGGTGGTACTGGTGATCTATAATACTAATTCCCAAATAAACAAAACCATGATCTGATACCAACTATAGGGGCCCTAATTTTCCTTATATAACTATTAAAATTTGTTAATGATAAACAATATAACAGTGTTAAAAAACCAGGATCCATTGAATTAGTGTCTTGGTAAAATTAGGACCAAATATAACATTTACATAAAAAAAATAAAAAATATTTAATACATTCTTCTCTAGCTTATTCATGGACCTCATGTACACCTTAGAATGTATAGTAACATGAGGATATACATCCATGAAATTGGTGAGGTAAAAATGAATTAAGACGATAGATGAGTATAAGAATCAATATAACATGGGTGATGATAATCATCATCATCATTACATAAGAACGGGGTCATCATAATAATCCTGATAGAATGCATTAGGTAAGGGCATGGAATATGTAAATTAATTAAAATATAACATCATGTGTTATTTCCCAACACCTCATGTAGTCATGAACCAATATAGCATCTTTTTTCGTTATAAAATATGTGTGTAAGTGTATCATCATCATCACTACGAAAAACTCCATCATCATGTTCATGCATATTTTACATTATCTCTTATGATGCATCATATTACCCAATGCATTGGACCATTAAATAATTCTGGGCACACCCATCACATAATAACATTTACGTAATCTTGCATCAATCACAGAATGTATAATTTTTTTTTTCAGAAATAGCCCATGGAAGTGAAATGGGTTTTATGAGAATTTTGTATATAACAATATCAAGAATAAAAAATGGGGTTCTCAAAATAAAAAGGTAATAACATAATTGGTATAAGAATTATCAATATTAATTGAAAAAAAGAAACAATCTCAGGAGAAGTAAAACATGGTTTGTTTTTTAGAATGATGAGTTATTTCGGAAAAATAATTCCATTTATCAAAAAATAAGTATAGAAACATGTATATAACAGAAAATAAAAGTCACGAAAAAATAATTTTTATTATAGGAATATTAAGAGAACATACAAAATGAAAATATTAATAAAATAATGATAACCCAAAGAAAAGGAGTTGGGTTTGAGAAATACCCATATCTTATGTATAAAAGCATTATTTGCTTTATTATCTAAGATATTCATATTATATTAGATAAAATATAAACACATAAAATCTTATAAATTTATTTTATTTATTATAATTTTATTAAGTTTTCATATAGCAATTTTGACGTCATATAGAGTTCAGTTTCATCATTAGGAAGTGTTCATTTTCTTGGGTTTCATGATCAATTCACTTATATAAAAGTATATAAGTTAATGTAAGGCTATAATAATTCTCAAAAATTTAAATACATGTTGTTGGTTTAATAAAATAATTTTATTATGTATTTTATATTTTGTTCTTACTTTTTAGGTTGATTCATTCGATAAAAAACTGATGATTACCATTTAGACTAATTTGGTAGTTTTTCGATCATCACAAACTAGTTTTCTTTTATTATTTAGTATTGTGGATATATGTTAGTTATTGAACATAAAATAGGCTATAAAATAAATTTTTAAACATTTTTGAACCATTATAGTTTTTTATTACCACCCTAGAAGGGGATAAAGGAAAATGAAAAATTTTCATCCTCGAAGGTGATAAATCAACACTTCACAAACGATGTTTTCATTTTTAGAATAAAAGGTAGAGGATAAGTGGTTTGGTGATAGATTATCCCATTAAAATAAAAAAATTATATATAATAAAATAGAGTTATCATGCCACTTGGATAATCATAGGTGATGATAAAATAACAAAAGAAAAAAATAAATTAAACAAAAATGAAAGAGGATTTTACCACTTGAATTTTTTCTCCTTGAGAACCACCTTAGGGAAATTGGAGTTTGAATTATGTTGATATGAAAAGATCATACACGTGGGGTAGGGGAATGAGAAGAGGATTTTGTTGGAATTGGACACAATTCAAGGCTTTAGAGGTTTGGGGAGAAAGGGTAGTGAGGGGTGGTATTTACAGTGGGAGGAGAGGAGTGTATTGGATTATTTTATTCATTAGTTTATTACTTTGTATAAAATGATGAATAGTTTTGGTTCATATGACTAAATACAGAAAATAGGGAATCTTTTTTTGAAATTATGGTCTTAAATCATCCATACATCATATATGACTCACTAATTTACTTATTTTATAATCTCCATAAATTACCATATTTCACTATTCACCAAAAATTCAACTATTTTAGAAAAACCCCAAAAATTCACCATAAATTTTTTTTAATATGTAGAATTATAAAATTAACATCATTTTATGAAAATATATTTCTAAATATGATAAATATTAATTTAAATAAGAATCAAAATTTACGTGGAAAATACAAATTATAAAAATATAACAGATTATATAACACTTTGAAATTTTATTTAAGGCCTCATAAAATTATATTATAATCATAATAAAGTGAAAAATTATTAATATATTTTATGAAAATAAACATTCTTTTATATCACTATATTGATTTTAGAATTAAAAATAAACATTTATGTTTTAAAAATTTTCCACCAAATAAATAATCATTTTCAAAAAAATTATTTTCTTATACAATGATATAATAATATCATATTTTTATTTATATTGTTAACAAATATTATTTATACTTTCAGAGGTGAGGTTACAATTCTATTGGCTGAGTTACTATTCATAATGGCCATGTTACTATTCCAAGGGTTGGGAAACAATTCCATCAGAAAAGGTTTCTTATTTTCATTAAATATAACCAAACTAATTATTAATTTAAAAGAATTAGTTTTTATCAGGATATCCATGATATTTATGTGTTTTATAAAATATTAGATAATTATAAAAAGGGAAACTATTCCATTTATAAAATTTTGATGTTAGAATCATGGAGTGGTAACTACAATGGGGATTGACAGGGATATTGTGCTCATGGATTTAGTAATATTGGATATGGAATTTATTAATTAAGTTGAAACATCACAATTTTTAAAAATATTTATATACCATTATTATTATAGAAGATAAAAAAGTTATCTTCTTGTTGATAACAATTTTTAAATGAAAAATAATTCATGAATGATGAGAAATTAGAAAACTCTGTAAATGAATATAGAATTATTAATTTTGGGAAGAGGTAATGTTTTCCATATTTAACTGAGATAAAAGAAGATTTATTGAAATATTATCATAGATATAATTTATTTTTACACCCTGCTATCACCAATATGTATAATAATTCAAAGGGATTTTCTGGGATAATATGAAGCATAAAATTTATGATTTTGCATCAAGATTATAGATTTTCAACCAGTGATTACTGATAGATATTATCTTAGAAGAGTCATATGGATATTAAAGATTATTATATAGAAATTATAAGAAATTATTATGGAAATTTCACTAGATTACTAAATAATACAAGAAATATTGATTCAATGTCGGTTATTATTGATTAACATACAAAATTATTAATTTTCATAACTATAAGAGATGATTTACATCGTGAGTGCCTTAGAGGTTCTATTTTAATGAAGTTGTAAGAATTCATGGTGAACCACATTTAATTTTTTTAATTAGTATCCCAGTTTACATCAATAAACTATAAATATAATTAGAAGGTTCTTGATATGAAGATTCATTTGAGCATTTCCAATCATCATTAAAATGATAGATCATCTGAAAGGAATATTCAATCATTAAAAGACATGTTGATTTCATTTTTACATAACTTGAATGGTATGTAGGATCAATATTTATCTTTATTAGAGTATTCATATATCAGTAAGTTATATTAAATTATTTAGGTGACACCGTATTAAGTTTATATAGAAAGATATTTCATAAGCCAACTAGTTTGGATGATATTGGTGATATGAAGCTTATATGACTATAATTTTTTATGGAGATAGAAAAATGTAAGGACTATTCACAATGAAATTAATGAAACTGAAATCATGTAGAAGTTTTATATTGATATCTGGAAGAAATATATATAATTTCATATAGGAGATATTTTTTCTTGGAAGTCTCTCTATATAATCTTGTTATCAAGTTATGTAAGAGTTTAAAACTGAGCTGTAGGAATATCAAAACATTTAAATTTTTTGAATGAATTGGAATTATGAATTACCATTTGTAAAGGAAATTGAACAATTATAAAGTAAATGATGTGTCATATATCTCATTGATCCAAAAATAATTTTTTTTTATCAAAACACTTTTGAAGGAAAAGTGGGAAATCGTAATGTTCAACTAGAAATGACACCATCACAGGACAAAAAACATTAATTGAAACATAATTTGATCCTATTAGGGAACTTATCCCCAAATAATTTCCACAATAATTTATATAACTATGATTTTTTAACTTCTGTTATAATGTCATTAAAGGAGTTCACCCTTTTCACCCCTATTTGAATGTACTCTTCAAAATTCATCCTCCCTTCATTAAAACTCTTTATCAGAATAATGTCATGTTTATAAATAAATTCAGTTTCTTCAGTATTGGACACTACATTAAGCCATATTCCAATGATTCTATTTTCCCCTTCTATGGCCTTGATTACCAGGTCCTTCTACCACATATCTTCTCATGAATGTGTTAGGAGTTCCCATGGATCCTTGTTATTGGACTTTTGTGTCTCTGTCATCAGAGACCGATCACCCCTGTCATTATCAATCTAGCTAGAACCCTTGCCAAGACTTTCACCCATTGACTTTCCCTACACAATATTAGCACTAGTAATTAAGGGATTCATTTAATTTGATTTAAAAATTTATTGCTCTAGTCTCCATCAGTTTTGGTAAGGAAGAAGTATCCTTGAATTGTTTTTTATTCTTCCCCATGTTTAAGGTGAAGCTTCGTGATTCCTATTTGGATTGTGTACCTTTATTATTTATTAAGATATGAAAACCACAATATTTTTTACCACCTACATTATCCTCAGTAAAATAACTAGGGGACTCATACTGAGAGTTACCACCAAAATAAATTACCCCTCTGTATGGACCAATCCATGTTAGCCAATTTACCGGTCATTGGCCCCCCTTTGGTTTCAAATCCTATAAGTTGGTTCCATGTCGGGATGAAAACATGAACCTAAATAGTCTCAACTTCATATTTATGACCCACCAAACCTTTTAGAGTACAAATTATTGAGAGGTTCTAACCCTTATCACTCCAGTTCTTCCCCACACTCTCTACAGGTAGTTCATGTATAAGGAACTTTACTTTAATATTAAATAATATTGAATTAAATGGATAATTCACTTTGAGGATATTTTTAAGATTAGAGTTTTAGATAATTAGGTCATTAGTTTCCATTTTATAATAAAATAAAAAAAATATTCATTAAAAATTCATGTCCAGTTCTATGTTTTAGACATTATGACTATTTATATGATCCCATCATTGACCCATATTCATCTTTAAGTCATGTGGAAATAATTTCAAAAAATTCGGATGAGCATAAAAAAGCTCAGTAAGGGATATAAAATAATGAATAAAAACATTAACCCATCAATAAATACAAAACAATGAAACCATACTTTTCAATAATAACATACCTCATGAAATCATTATATTTATTAATAACACACAGAAATCATAAATCATAAAGGTAACTTGTGGAATCCATATTAAAAATATATTATACCTATCACAGCTACATAGGGAGTCACATTTGAAATACCCATCATAGTATATTCCTTATGTCAATTAGGAGAAACATTCATGTTTACCTCCGTCATGTTACCCAATGCATTGGTGACCTATCTCGGTCTCACCCGCAATAGGTTTATCATGGAACCACCTGTATGCATAAACAATTCCCAATATCTATAACATATTCATAACCTATAAAACCAACATAATGGAATGATATCATTTCCACATTGCAATCAAAATATAACATTAAAAAATATTGAAAAAATAAAATCTTTTATAAAACCATTTTCAAAACCATTTAAAATATTAGATAAAGAGATGTATTAGTCCAAGTTTCCCATACCACTTTGAATCTTTTGAAAGTAATTTCAATTTCAAAACATTAATGTCCATTTGAATAAATACTTAAGACCATTTTTAAAACATGGACATTAATGTGAATGATTTAGAAGAATAAACCATTAAAACATTTAAAACGATATTTTAGTTAAAGAGTTTTTAACAAAATGAGAGATCCTATAATACAAATAATTGAGGAATAACATTTAATTAGAACATAATAATGTCATGAGAATAAATTTTTTCCTAATATAATATTCCAAGGACATTATATACACCATATAATAGTGAATTGGGGCATGTCAACAATGAAGTATCAATGGAAATGTAAATTGAGACAAAATACCTTATAAAGAAGGTATCCTTAGATTAAGGATAAATAAATTACACAATTATGTGTGAAAAATATAAATAAACCCAATATAAGTGGATATTAAGTGTAAAAAAATCATAGGTTATTCACACATGTTCATATCATGAAATAATCAAGAAGTAGATGTTTAACCCAAAAATTGAAATTGGGTTAAGAAGTTTTCTTACAGAAATTCGATAGCCTAACGGCATCACTTTAAAATTCAGAAAATAACTTGACGAGAGATAAATGGATATCTCATGACATGGACCTAAAATTTAAATCAATAAGGATATAGAAGAACCTATCCCAACATAATAATATGTAAATGAAAAGACATAACAAATAAAATCTTTTAAAAAGAGGAGGGCAAAAGGTTCCCTTACCGATTTTGTATCTTACGAAACATACACCCCATGAAAGAAAGATCACACAAAAATATGAAAATACCCATAAATTAATGTATATTACAAAAATAATACAATCATGGTCAGTACATCCAGCACACAAATGGAAATAGTGTCTAATATAACATGAATCTCATGGTAATAAAAAGTGAGATGAAAACCCTTACCAAGTTGTAATCAATCAAGTCATATGAGAAAATTTTAATAACCACCAAATGAATCATATAATACCATGAATATAAATATAATAATGATAATATATATCAAATGGAAGTATAAAATACACCACATGCAATAAATAAGTGGTGAACAATTGAAATCTTCATGAATTTAAAAGTGAGTTAAGAAATCTCTAACCTCATGTTCAACTTGACTTGTATGTTCCTTGTACTTACTGAATAATAAACTAAGTTAATTTATACTTGATTAATAACTTTTTTAAGGTTTCTTATTACTTTTATATCACTTATTACTTTGAAATAACATTTAGTTAATTATTTGAGTTCATATCGGACATTTTTTCGATGTTAAGAATTTGAGTTAAAAATGAACTTGTTATAATTACAATGTGTCCATGTGGTCAAAAATCAATTATATCTAGAATGATATTCATGATTTAGATATAATATACATCATATATATCTATTATCTATTTATTTACTTATAACAGTACATAACATTTGGGGATAATAAATGAATCGCACTGTTCATGGAGACGGTAAGCCGTACGTACACATGAATGCTACTTCCATTTTTATTTATTTTTTAATGGAATTAAAACATAATAGTGAATAGGTATATCAGAATTAAAAAATAATATCATATATAATATCATTAACTCTATCCTTTAAAAATCCCACATAAGGTATTAACGAGTCATATCACTTTGAGGGGGCGGTACTCCGTACTTCCTAAAATAAAGTTATCTCGTTAACCCATTATGGAAACTACAAAGGTATGATATAAATAAAAAATACAGAATCATAAAAAAATAATAAACACAATATATTTCATTTATAAATACAGGTTCATCAAAATGGCCACTATGAGAGGCAGTAGGAGTTAATTGAACAATCATTGTTCCATGAGGCATTAGTTTTCCATCCACAAAAACATTATGTTCTTTACCCATTAGATATAGGTGTGTGTAAGTTTAGTTATAATCCTTCTCATAAAAACATAATATTATACTGAGGATACTTGTGTTGTTATAAAATAAAGGAATAAAAAGAGTTTATGGGGATGGAAAAGTAAAATAAAACAAAAGAACTTTGGAGACAATGATACCTTTAAAATGGGTAACTCCTTTTGGTTTGAACCAAAAGGGTTTCTTTAAGTGCTTTCAGCCTTTGTTAAGGCTTCTAGGATGAAGAGAGGGATCTTGGGAACTTATTGGAGCAGAGTTTGTACAAGCCATTGGCTTGAGAAGTGTCATAAATGGGTAGGAAGTGAGATATTTTTATAAGGGAGAAGACGGGCTCCGTAGGAATGTTTGAAACAATTATTTTATTATAAACTCATATTTGGTTTCAAATGGTCAAATAATTCTTAAAGTAAAAGTTATGATGAATTATGGTCGAAATAAAATCATTCAATAATAATTTTATAGGTTTCAGATATTGTTTTAATATTTATAATCTTACTTATTTAAATCATTTATTAATGAGGTAAATATTTTATCATTATTGTGTCATATATAATTTAATTTATTTGATGTCCAAAAATTATAAAAAAATACCATGAAGTCTGAGATCTTTTTAGATTAACAAATAATATTTATATTCAAAAAGATAACTTATATAACCCCATGTAAAAATTCATTGACAAAAATATATTTGTTTATTTAATTTTTGTCTTTACTTTAAATTAATTAATATAAAGGGTCATTATTACTCCCATGTGGCTCCATGGGGTCCCAAATTTGACCCAAGGATTCACATGGTTGGATATGTGTCATAGAATAGTATTAGGACACATGATACGGTAATTTAATATTACTATAATATTATATTTTACCCTTATTTATTATTTTTACCCTATAATCATGGTAAATAAAATATTTACTAAAGTAAATATTCAAAATGTCTAAAAATAAAAGTCAACTATTTATAAAATTTGGACTTAATGATTCCAAATATAGAATCCATTTTTTCAAATTCAAAATACAGAACTAGCATAAATGAATTTAAAATTAATTCCAGCTATCAAAACAGAAAGCGTGTTTTTAAGAAATATTAACTCTCAAAAGATTGACAATTGTTTATTTCCAATTTCTAAGAGGAATTATTTCCAATATCCAAAATTGGATTAACTGGTACATGTATATTCTAATTAAACTTTATGACCAATGAAAAAGATAATCTAACCATATAAATAAATTAGATTAAAATTCACTTTTGAAATAAAATACAGTATTTTGCACTATTCATTAAAAAAATGAACATTATCAGAAAATTACAAAAATTTCATCCAAAGTAATTCTTTGTGTCCCGATTTTAAATAAGAATTTTATTTTTTCATGTAAAAAATATAAAAGTTACAAAAAATATATTTAAATAGGGTTCTCCATTAATAGGCGGTAAATCGACCTTTTAGTGAATATTAGAGTATTTATGCTTAAAATTGAATTCTAAACTTATATTAAGACAATAAATTTTATTGGATAAATGTAAAAATATTCAACAGACATGTATAATTATATTTTAGTAAGTTTTATTCATTATCACCAATACAACGTCTAGAAATTAACTAAAATTTAAAATAAGAATATTATATTATTATTGTGCAAGGAAAGATTCCAAAGAAACCCATTGTTGTGTATCAGGTACGCCATCGAAGAAAGAGTTCTCTTTAAAGTATAATTAATATTTAATTCAAAAATATTAATAAAAATGATAATTTTCATGTTCTTTATTTACTTGGGATGTTACATCCTTTTTCCCTTTTGGAAATTGAATCCTCACAATTTTAAAGTTGGGCTCAAGAAACTTAATTGAATGTCCCACATCAGAAAAAGAGTCAATAAAACTATCACATTAAAATAAAGGAAGATAAGTAGAAAGGTTACCTAACACAACAAATACTATGATTCCATAAAAACTTGGATATGGAGTAGAAAACAAACCATCATGTTCTGATGGAGAGTTATAGAAAACATTATTAAGAGATAGTTCACCACTAAAAAATCATAAACTTGTTATGGGTTAAGGAGTCCTTGATTCCCCAGTAGGAGAAGTTAACAAAAAACTTTTTTTTAAGTTACTTATCATTGAGTAATTTATTTAAATGGTTAACTAAATACCTAAGGAAACAAACTTTCTTATCATATAGACTTTAATATATTACTAAATTCTACCACAAATTCAACTTTTCTCTGAACGATGAGTATTCAAACTGACTTGGTCGCATTAAAAGTGCTAGAAACAACTTCTATAGTTTCACATAATCCATAAAAGATTCATTACATATTTTCCATGTCCTTAGAAATCAACCAAAACCAAAATGGTTAGTGCGATATTAAATAATACCCAAAAATGATAATACATTATAAACAAATACTACTCTTAATCTCCAAAATTCAACAAAAAGTACCCAATGTTCAAGAAAGACCATTAAATACATAATTTTCCTTAATTTTTTTCAAAATAATCCAAACTAATATTGAAACCCAAAACATGGAAGAATTTAATCCCATAGTCTTCCAAGGTAAATCTTAACATTTGTCTCCAAATAGCATCGACTACTCTTAAAGTCTCACACTGAAGTGTAATTAACCTAATCACATATTCTCTATGATCGGTTAGACATTTCCATAAATAACCCAAATATCCATATTTCTAAAATAAAACATAAATTCCTCCAAAAATAATATTTCTACCATTACTCCACAATTTAAATCCCATAGTATTCCATTTTCCTCGGGTATATATTGTTCCCCAAAAGAGATAACATCATTCAAAATAACCTTTATCACTTAATTACCAAATCATTTCTATAATAAGGATCTCCATTTTATGAAACATTAGATAAAATTATTCTTGATCCATAAAATCATTTAACCTAAAAAATTAGTCATACTAACCAGGGACTTCACATAGGCCAATGGTAAGAGATACCCCCTTGTCGCCCTTCGGTTGTAGGTTTGATTCCCACAGCCTTGCCGGATGCGGCGGGTTGTCACCCTTCCTGTAGGTTGTCCTTTTTCTAAAACCATATAATTTTTTAATATTGCCCAGCATGAGATAAATTCTTCAAAAATAACCAAAACATATTTTAACCCCAAGAGTTCTCATTGTAGCTCCCATTTCATTCAGTATCTTATTAGAAAAAAAGACTACAATTTATTTCACATCTATTGGTACATTGGTTCCTGCCAGATCCCACCATATACTAAAACCAAAAAAGGTCAGGGTGAGTTTATCCATAAAATAGTCATATATTATCTTATAATGATGGAAAACAATAAGATATATTTATCCATGTTATCTAAATCTAATTCTATTTATCTAAAATAACCATGACTCCTTCTAATATGATAAACATTATGGTTATGTAACTTATAATTAAATAGCACCCTAACCTCAAAAGCTATCTAAACCTCCCTCTGATACAAACTATAAGGACTCATCCTTAAACATTACCTAATCTTGAATTAAATAGATAATTCACATTGAGGATATTTTTAGGTATAGAGTTTTAGAGAATTAGGTCACAACATTTACATAACAACATGAATATTAGATGTAGGCAATTTTACACATTATCCATTTTTTCATAAAATAAAAAAACTCATGAAAAAAAATCATATATAGTTCGATGTTTTAGATAGCATTACTTTTCCTTGAACCCATCATTGACCCTTAATCATCTTCATTTCCTATGGAAAACATTTCAAAAACATGGGATGAGCATAAAAAAGCTCAGTAAGGGATATAAAATAAGGAATGAAAACAATATCCAATCAATAAATACTAAACAATAAAACCATACTTTTTAATCATAACATACATCATGAAGTCATGAGATTTATGAATAACACACATAAATCATAATTAATAAAGGTAAGTTGTGGAATCCACATCAAACTTAAATTGCCTCTATCATAGCTACATAGGGAGTCACATTTGGAATACCCATCACATTATATTACCCAAATCTCTTAGGAGAAACATTCTTGTTTAACTCCGTCATGTCACCCAATGCATTGGAGGGTGATCTCTGGCTAACCCGCCCCAGGTTTATCACAAAACCACCTGTATGATTAAATAATGCCCAATAGCTATAACATATTCATAACCCATAAAACAAACATAATATAAATATAACATTTCCACATTGTAATCACAATATATCATTTCAAAATATTGACAAAATCAATCCTTTTATCAAACCATTTTCAAAACCATTTAAATTATTTAATAAGAGATTATTGAATCAAAGTATCCCATACCACTTCGAAGCCTTTGAAAGAAATTTCAATTTCAAAACATTCATGTTCATATGAATAAATCCTTAAAACCAATTTTAAAACATGGACATTAATATGAAATATTTATAAGAATAAACCTTTAAAACATTTAAAATGATATTTTAGTTAAAGTGTTTTTACAAAAAAGAGAGATCCTAGAATACAAATAATTGAGGAATAACATTTAATCAGAACATAATAATTTCATGAGAATAAAGGTATTCCTAATATAATATTCCAAAGTACTTTATATACACAATATAAGAGTTTATTGGTGCCTATCAACAATGAAGTCTCAATGGAGATTTAAATTGAGATGAAATCCCTTATAAAGAAGTTATCCTTAGATTAAGGATAAATCAATTACATAATTATGTGTGAAAAATAAAAATACACCCAATATAAGTAGATATTAACTATAAAAAATCATAGGTTATTCACACATATTCATAGCATGACATAATCAAGAAGTAGATGTTTAACCCAGAAGTTGAAATTGAGTAAAGAAGTTTTCCTATAGAAATTTGACAGCCTAACAGCGTCACTTTAAAATTCCGAAAATAAGTTTATGAGAGAGAAAATGATATCTCATCACTTGGACATAAAATTTACATCAATAAGGAAAGATAAAAACATATCCAAACATAATAATATGTCAATTAAAATATATAAGAAAAAAGACTTCTAAAAAAAGGAGTGGGAATGTTCCCTTACCGATTTCGTAACTTACAAAACATACACCCCATAAAAGAAAGATCACACAATGAATATTAAAATAGCCTTAAATTAAAGTATATTACACAAATAATACAATAAATTGTAGTACGCCCACCATAAAAAAGTAAATAGTGGCTAATATAGCAAGAATCTCACGGGAGTAAAAAGTGAGATGAAAAACCCTTACCACGTTGTAATCAATCGATTCGTATGAGAAAAAGTTAATAACCACCAAATGGATCACAGAATACCATGAATATAAATATAATATTGATAATATATATCAAATGGAAGTAAAAAATTCACCATATTCAATAAATAAGTGGTGAACAATGGAAATCTCATAGAATTTAAAAGTGAGATAAGAAATCTCTAAACTCATGTCCAACTTGACTCCTATGTTCCTTGTTATTGAAAAAATAAAAAACATAAGTTAATTTATACATGATTAATAACATTTTTAATGTTTTTATTACATTTATATCACTTATTACCTTGCAATAATAGTTAGTTAATTATTTGAGTTCATATCAGACATTTTGTCGATGTTCGGAATTTGAGTTAAAAATGAACTTTTTATAATTACAATTTTTCCATGTGGTCAAAACTCCATTATCTCAAGAATTATATTCATGATTTATATATAATATAAATAATATATATCTAGTATATATATTTACTTATAAAATTACACAACATTTGGAGATAATAAATGAAATGCATCGTTCATGGAGACGGTAAGTCGTACGTACGGATAAACGCTACTTCCATTTCTATTTCTTATTTTAATGGAGTTAAAACATAATGATTCATAGTTACATTATAATTAAATTATAATATCATATATAATATCATTAACTCCATCCATTATACATCCAACATAAGGCATTAACGAGTCATATCACTTTGAGGGGGCGGTAGTCCGCAGTTTCTAAAATGAAATTACCGCATTTAACCATTATGAAAGCCACAAAGAAATGATATAAATGTTAAATACATAATCATAAAGAAAAAATAAACAAAATATATATCATATATAAATACAGTGCCATCATAATGGCCACCATGTTATGTGGTAGGAGTTAATTGAATAATCATCGTTTCGCGAGGTGTTAGTTTGCCATCCACAGAAACATTATGTTATTTACCCATTAGTTGGAGGTGTGTGCAACTGTAGTTCTAATCCTTCTCATAAAAACATCCTAGTATATTTAGGATACTTGTTTTATTATAAAATAAAGAATAAAATGAGTTTATGGGGTTGGATAAGTAAAATAAAACAAAAGAACATAAGAGAAGACGTTACCTTTAAATCAAGTAACTCTATTTGGTTTGAACAAAAGGGTTTATTTAAGTGCTTTATGCCTAAGGTAAGGCTTCTAGGATGAATATTGGGATCTTGGTAGATTATTTGAGTAGAGTTTTTATGAGAAAAATTCTTTAGAAGTGTAAGAAATGGGTATAATGTGATTGATTTTTATAATGGAGAGGAGGGGCTCTTTAAGAAATTTTCAAACAATTATTTTATTATATACTCAAATTCGGTTTCAAAAGGTCAAAAAATCGATAAAGTTGAATCTAAGATGACTCATGGTCTAAATAAAATCATCAAATAAGTATTGGAAAGGTTTTGGATTTTTTTTATATTTATAATCTTATTTATTTAAATCATTTATTAATGAAGTAAATATTGCATCATTATTGTGTCAAAAATAATTTAATTTATTTGATTTCCAAAAATTAGAAAAAAAATAAAATCATGTAGGAAATATTTTTATATTTTCAAATAGTATTCATAGTATAAGATATAACTTATATAACCCCATGTAATTTGTTTTACTGAAAGATATTTCTTTATGTCATTTTTGTCTTTACTTTAAATTAATTAATATAAAGTGTCATTATTACTCCCATGTGGCACCATTAGGTCCCAAATTCAATCCATGGATGACCATGGTCAGATATGTATCATAAAATATTATTAGGACTAATTTTACTTTAATTTAATATTGGTAAAATATTATATTTTATCCTTATTTATTATATTTAGTCTTTAATCATGGTAAATAAAATATTTTTAGAAGTAAATATTTAAAATGTCTAAAAATAAAATTTACCTATTAACAAAATTTGTACCTAATGATTCCAAATATGGAATCCATTTTTCCAGATTCAAAACATATAAGTGGAAGAAAGTAATTTAAAATTAATACCCGCTGTCAAAATAAAAAGGCTGTTTTTAAGAAATAATAACTATCAAAAGATTGACATTTGTTTATTTCCAATTTAAAATTGAAATTAATTAAAATGTACATAATTGGATTAACTGGTAAAAATATATTCTAATTAAACATTATAACCAATTAAAAATATAATATAACCATATAAATAAATTATATTAAAAGGGACTTTTGAATTAAAATACAGTATTTTTCACTATTCATTAAAAAATGAACATTATCAAAAAAATACCAAAATGTCATACAAAGTAAATTTTTGTGTCCTTATTCTAAAGAAGAATTTTATTTTCTCAAATAGAACATATAAAATTAACAGAAAATAGATTTAAAGGGGTCTTTCCATTAAAAGGTAGTAAATCTTCCTTTTAGTGAATATTAGAGTATTTATGCTTACAATCAAATTATTTACTTATTTCAAACTTCTCAATTTTATTGGATAAATGTAAAAATATTCAACAAACATATATAATCATATTTTAGTCAGTTATATTCATTATCTCCAATAAAACGGCAAGGCGTTAACAACTTTAAAATAAAAATATTATATTATTAGTGCGCAATGTGAGATTCCAAAGAAACCCATTGTTGCAAATCGGGTACGCCATCGAACATAGAATCCCCTTTAAAGAAAAATTAATATTATATTCACAAATATTAATAAATATGGAAAAATTCATGTTCATTATTTGCAAAGGAAGTTACATCATGAGTTTCTTCCAAATGCCTAGAGTTCAGCCTGATGATCAGAAACCCATCTCTATAGTTCATTTATGCCTCCATGGTCATGGAGCTATCACATGACTCCATTTCTTCTTTCTCACAACCTATTTTCAAGTATCATTATAATCAATCTAGGGATACACTCACTTTTGCATCTGGTGGCATCCAGTGTTCATTTTTGTGTATTTCGTTGTCCCTTACTATGGATTATTCATTTGATTCAACTCCAAAATACCCGACTCTCCCATCATCCTAGATCCTATATCAAAAACCAAGATAAAAAACAAAATCTGTT
Organism: Viscum album; assembly: GCA_963277665.1. NCBI lineage: Eukaryota > Viridiplantae > Streptophyta > Magnoliopsida > Santalales > Viscaceae > Viscum > Viscum album. Next base: position 1,723,179,835 of record OY728119.1, on the reverse strand, counting down.
CCCATAAGGCCTTCACCAAGAGTACCAACCCTTCATGTCAGACCCACATCTACATTATTCTTACACCCATGCCTACAAACCATCATATCATGACCCAACTTCTTGTAAGAAGGAAAATAATAAATCCATACTTCATATAACCCAATCTATTTGTAGCAAAAATACACTCTAACAGCAATAAAAAAAAATAGTTAGGATTCTTTATATGTTTACTTCAACACAAATGTCAGGAGATATAGGATGACACACAACCCGATTCTGACTTTTTGGACGTAGGTAACACCCCACCAGGTTCTCTAACATGTGAATGATAGAAGGATTTTGAAATTGGAGAGGTAGGTCCGATAATATCACCCAAATGGACATCATTGAAGAATTATGTCGCATTTGAAAGTTGTATCTCCACCTAAACAGAATGTACCTAGATTCATTGAAGTTGCGAGGGGTCGAGGACCAAGTAATAATTATGTCCTCTATTGAAGAAAAACGAGTCATGATATGTCGACCATCGAGAAGTCCAACCATAGTGTGATCCTAAAGACCCCATGATCCAAAATTAAACCTATAAAATTAATCTACTAAAGTTCAACGATAAATATATCTATTGACCAACATTATTCAATTAAGGGACAAAAAAATTTGAACTCTTAAATAAACAGAGGAAACTAACGACATCCCTTGAATAACTTGGGTACCATAAATAAAATCACAATCTGAGGAAATGTAGGTAAAAAATAATGATTACATACGGGTGAGAATGGATGAATCAGAACTCCCCCATAAGATGATGATGTCCCCACCCCCATCCGGGGGTGGGTGTAGTGGCCATTTTCATCAAGGGTTCAACTGATTTAAAAGCTCATTGTTAAATAACTACATTCCATACATAAAAAATGTTCTCGACTATAAAGAAATTGAATTAGAACATTATATATATTACTGTGAAGTGAAAATCTATATTTATGACACTAGGGAAAAATTACAATGAAATAAAATAAATTCATAATTAAATTTTATTTTGATAAATTATAAAGTGAAGAGGAAAAATGGTAACATGGGGTTGTTAAAAATAATAACCACCATCAATTGTTAAAATGTAACATCTACCAATGTTTTAATGATGAAATTTTTAAAGGAGGAGAGAATGAATCACACAAAATTCAATTAAAGTAAGTGAATATTTTATTTTAATAAATACATAATAAAATTTACATTTTAACATTTCTAACAATAAAAAATATATTTCTAAGGGATGAATGTTGGTTTTTAACTTACTTGGTAATAATTTCCTCGAAAGAATTTTTGAAATTTACCCTTAGAAATAAGATATTATGACTAATTAAAAATTTACTATTTAACTATTAATATTATTATTTATAATAAATTTTTATAATATTTATAATTAACCATTAATTTTATATGAATGAGGTATAATTAAAGATAATATCAATAGGAAGTAAAATGGATATTTTTCAGAAAATGATTTCTAAGTTCATAATTTAATTCTATTTTAATTAAATAAAAAAATAATTATTTAAATTAAATGTTTCAATTATATATCAAACTCAATAATTTATATACATATATTTAGTATTATTATTTATATAGTTATTTTATGTTCATTTAATAAACAAAAAATGAATTTTCATGAAAGTATTTTTCATCAATTTTTTGGGGATAATTTTAAAATTAAATTCTCCAAAATCTATAAATTTAAATATATCAAATGGAACCCATATTTGAAATAAAAAAATAAAAATTATTTAATATCTCCAACGTAATTTTTTTATAATGAATAGTGAAAACAATAATAAATTGGTTACCACAATTAAGGTTAAAATAGGTCTACTAGGTATTAATCTAAATGTATAATATTTAAAAAATCACATAATATTATTAAGCCTTGTTGGATGTATTTATTTATCTTATAATAATTATAAATTTTAATATGAATCATTTCAGTTAAATTTTTCCCCCAAAGGGAGTTAAAAATATTTTGAAACATTTCAAATTTACAAGTGTTCATGTCACCTCAATTATAAAAGTGAACCACCTCCACTAACTTATTCACACCTTTTTATCCATAAATATTAATAATACCATAAAACATACCCCAATAAATACTTTTAAATTTTCTATAATTTATGGTATTTCTATATGACCAAGCCAAGAAACCTTAAAATGTGATCTAAAGATGTTTTCTTTAAGAGAAGGTAATCATCTTAACCAAGGTCTTTCTTTTTTACTTCTTCTTTTACCACCTTAAATTTTTTCATAACAAATAAATTATAATACAAATATTATCATAAATGAATTATGATTTTATTTTTTATGTTAATTATTTATCCATATTCTTCTCAATCAAATGGGAAACAAAACCATTATCCCAGTGTACGACGAACTACCACCCTACGAATTGATGTACATTGTTTCCATCAACACCTCACATGGCTAGTCATAAGGATATATTTAATAAATATATATTATTTTAATGAAATAATATCTATTATGTAAATATAATATATCATATACTTCCTTACATGGTCATCCATTGAATAATGATAATGGTGCTTCTGTGTACATATAACTTTCGAGCTTCATGAAGTGATGTGCTTTATTTTTCATGTACACCATTCAAGATTGTTTATAAAAATGTATTTAATGAATAAATATGATATTTATAACATTAATATAAATTTTTTAATGAATAATCTTTAACATATTTATATGAATTGGAACATTCATGATCATACATACATGAGAATATTATGTAGATTATGAATGAAAAAATATTAATAATGAATGAATGTTGATGAATAGGTAATAAGATATTATAAAGGGATAATATATGATTTTATAAATATAAATATTATTTTGGTATAAATTAATTAAAAAAATTAAACCATTATACATGAGGTTATATCACATTCAATTAAGTGGATGTGTGAGGTAACAAAATACATCTCAATTCCACCCCATTAAGACATATTTTCTATTTTGAACCTATTTAATTTTATATGGTGTATATACATAACCTTTTATTTATTTAATATGAATATATATTTATTCATGATGATTAAAATTTCAATTCAAGTCTACACTTTTAATTTATTTCTAGTTAAATGTTATCAATGATGGTATAATTTATTATACAATCCCATTTTTCTATTGTTTCTTATTTTTTTTCAAACAGTATCTTATTATATATCCACCATAAAAATATTATATATTATCATCATCTAGATATTTAAGGATTTTATAGGTATTATTTAAAAATTTATCTCTCTTTGGTACTTGAGTTAATCCAATATATGTTGAAAACAAAACCAAATATAATTTCAATTTTTGAAGGGTATATTTTTCTTTCATGTCAATATTTTAAAATTTTGTCTTTAAAATGTTATTTTTACAAAATAAAATGATATTTTATGAAAACTTTAAGTTACCCTATATATTTAATTTTTATTTAAATGATTTTTCTAATTCTACCTAGGAGTCTAATTTTTTACTTTCTTTACAAAAGGCTAAAATGAGTGCTTACTGTATAAACTACCCAACATGAAAAAAGTTTCCCACTTCCCAATCTATTTTATGATTTTGATAATTTTACATGTTTTAAATAGTTTAAATAATAAAAAAAATTAATAAATGTAAATGTTTTGTTTTTATTCTATATTATTATATTCTCTAAAATATATTAATTTGTTAAAAAACCTATATTTTGGAAGAATAAAAGGTCATATTTAACATATTATTAGTTTATTGTTCATTAAAATTACCTTAAACAATTAACATACCTATAAAAATTTTCATTAGACACTAAATTTATACAAAATAGCAGTATTATTTTTATCACAAACATGATTATTTCTTAAACAAATTAGAAATCCCACATGTGATGTTATACTATGAAAGTTATTTGTTTGACTGCAGAAATCATGATAATCTATATCATTTAATAAATATGGATATTTATCGATAAGTAATATATTTCATGTGATATATTTATTATAAAATATATGATGCACCTATTGTAAGTGCAGTGAATAGTGGGGAATAAAATTATATGGCCAATCAATGAATCCACGGATCTCATGGGACAAACAAGTTGGATAGCCTTATTAAAATAGATTTTTATGTATACATACGTAGAGTTTAAACTTCCATGTTGCAAGGCCTAAGTGGTAAAGATATCAATATGTCTCAGATCACGACATCCAAACATTATATATTTGCTTCCATGAGTATTAATTTATTATTTTCTATGTGAATATTTCATTGATATTATACCTGGATAAATTTTATACTCATGTTATTGATTAAATAGAATGATTTTTAATTACCTACCTTTCTATATTTATTATTACTTATTTAGTCATGATATAATCCATTGTACATGACCCTTAATTTTCATTCGATAATTCCACTTTTTAACTACCCTAGGATATGAAGAAGGGATATTTGAATAATTTCAAGGATTTAGATTATTATTATTCACTATGTTTTTATATATTATTTATAATGTAAAATGTGATGCATATATGTATGTCGTTATTCGAGACTTCTAAAATAATTGATCCTTGTAGATTTAATCCCATATATCCTATGCCAATATAATAATGAAGACATCAATATGAGGTTACAAGAGTTTGTGTTTTCATATAATTATTTTTCAACTTTAATTATAATCATTCTAAAATATTTAAACTGAAATATAAAAACCACATATTAATTTATAGATAAATCATAATTTCAAAAAGTGTATATTTATAAATATATCAATAGTAATAGAATATACTTCTCATGTTTATAAATGATCATCACATGTATACGTAAAATATTTTCTGTTTCCTAAAAACTATATTTATGTAAACAGTCATATCAAATTTCTAGATTTAGATTCTTATATACCATTTTCCTTCATAAATATTATCAGAAAAAATTATTCCACGTACCAATTTTCATTTATGATGTAGAAAATTTATTTAATATCTATGATCTTTATATGAATTATTATCACAACATCTTATATATAAATGAAATATGATCTCCCACACGAAATTACACATCCTTAACTAAGAAAATATTATAAAAGATTCATATCTTATTAAACACCACATCATTTTTAATGAAATAATGTAATGAAAATTTTCAATTTATGCTCTAAAACATTATCATTAATATACTCTAACTTTTCAAATTTCAACTATGGGAAAGAAAATGTGTGTTTATAGTGATAATTGTTTTATGATATAATTAAATTACAAACATGGGTATATTTCACTCAAAAAATCAACAAAATAATTCTCCTTATACATAAATCACTTCTATAACCATTTAAACTTATAAATATTGTTTATCACACCATGAAGTCCACATTTTAATTGAGTTTGAATATAATTTATGAATTGATAAACAATTTGACACATAAAACCTATCTATTACAACTTCTTCAATTATTTTTCTCTAGAGAAAATATCAAATACTAGATGAGACTACATGAAAACGTTTTCATAGAAACATCAACATTGGTCTCAATAATCTCCCAGCTACTCAAAATTAATAAAAACTACTCACAGTCTCACTATATTTATAAATTAATATAGTATGAATAACCCTTCATACCCTCATAATCCAAGATATTTTTCCATAATACTATATAGGGCTGAGTGATTCAGTTAAATTCAAAGGGTTTAAGATTCAATATAATATTTATCATAAATTAAATTGTTCACAATTATATTAATAATTATTCCTCATATCGACTCACATTGTTGGTCAAAAATCCCTTCAATAATTTGATATTATTTTATATTTGATTATTTCACCATTTTTTAATATTAATATCATAAATAGGGATTGAAGATCATGTTAATGGTGATTTTTTGGGTTTTGGTTGTTTTAAATTTAAGATTAATTATCACATTTCAATTTCAACACACACATTATTAACAAAACACAGATAAATGCATAAAAAATTATTTTAAATAATAGGTTTTTTTAATGAAAATATATCATATTGCATAATATATTAAATTTAATTTATTATGAAATATATGTTACACCATAGAAATGTGAATCAAGAAAATATCACCATAAATTAGTTGATTTTTTAGGATAGGATAACAAATCCATTACTCATTTTTACAGTCCACGGGATGTGTTGTAAGATTTTCCCAATAGGTTCAACCTGTTTATTTTCTTTAAGGACTAGTCACTAAGAACTTGAATAAATTTTTACACAAATAAAAATATATTTTGTGGTATATTAATACATGTTTAACCCAATACATCTACCTATAATTCATCTTATAGTGTTTCATATTGAAAATAATAAAATTTCTTGAGCTAAGTTGTATGGTAGGTAAATATGTATAGTTCCTCCCCTAATATGGTTTTATTTTCCTAAGGTCAATGTATATTTCCAAGACTATATGATATATTTTTAATGTTTACCTATTTTTATATGTTTATATTTATTTTATCATGCATTCTAGGTTATGAATGGTTTTTTGGAGGAGTAGTGACTGCCTATTGGGATGTCAAACCAACAGCCTTTATTGAAAAATTATAGGGTCATATGAAAACCCTTTTACTTGTGATCAAAGTAAGGTAATTTTATATATCTATGGTTGTTAAACCTAAATTATTTATATAGAAAAGGTGAGTTTATTTTGTTTATTTTACTAACATGGGATAGATATAATTTTTCCCCAATGAATTTTTCTAGAGGATACCCACCAAGGTGCACCAATTTAGGTTTTTAAGCCTCATTTCGAATATATATTATGCGAATGTGTGTTTGTGGTTTTATTTCCCTTTCATGTATACATTTTATCATATTTGATATTTTTTTGGGATTCATGATGTATATTCACAACACGGTATCTCCATATTCCATTTTATAAACCTAAACCTTATTATATTAATTAGGAGACTATATAACATGACTAAGTGAACCTAGTTTTGTTAGTACCACTTAAATGAATGCACCTAAAACTTATATTACATTATGTTGAGAGAAAAAACTACCTTTAACTTGCTTAATGAAAAAACCCAAGAATTTTTGGAATGCTTTAGTGACATAGAAGTATGCTTGGTGTGTTGTGTAAATATGGACATGTGACTTTTAGATATTCATGTCTTAGAAATTTAAAAATTGTATAATAGAATAATAAAGATTCATGGGTGTATTATTAGAGTGAATATAGGATTTAGTACCATCGATAATCATAAAGTAACACCTAAATATTTATTCCAAGAATAATTCTGGTGAAAGATTTTTTCATCAAGTGTAGTCTTGGGATCATATTCCTTTTCTTTTTTCTATTCTTTAAGACAACCCTTAATCCGCAATTATCTTTCAATATATGATGCACTGATATGTAGTAATGGGTAGGATATAATATCCTAATGTGTTCTTGTATGTCTATATCTATAAATTTATCATTTAATCACATTAACTACTAATATTAAATGAATCATTAATAATAATTAAATAGTGTTTCCATATATATATATTTTTAATGTGTATGTTATTATAGGATAAAAACTACTTCCTTTGATATATAGTTTCAATATATGCTACTATTACATAGATTTTTTGTTGTTATAACCAAAAAATGTTTTCTCAATTTTCCATGATGCTTTGTGTAACTAAATTTTTTATAATGGACTATAATGAAAATTAAACTTCAAAATTATAGTGGGTAAATGAATGTTATACTAAAATCGCATTTTATTATTCTATATTTTGAAAAAAAATCTCAAATTAGAAATCTTGTGTTTGATGACCATAAATCCCACTATACTTCCATTGATTAAATTTATTCACATGAAATAATATTTTCAGTGGATTTTTAAATAACCACCAATAATATAATGACTAAATGTGGTTATTTAAAAACTATCTCAATTTAAACTGTAATTTTTTATAGCATCCCCTATCCTTTCTCCTCTTTCTTGGTTACCCCTTCTCCTTATTTATTCGTTTAACTATCATATGAACCACCAAAGTACATTTAAATATCACTTTCTCTATATCCATCATGATCTAACCCTATCATTTTTCAAAATTATTTCTTATTATCTCTCCATATCTTCTTCTTATTCCATATGTTTATCCATCATGAAAACAACTTCCCCTTCTCTATATAGTCCTTCAATGTGAATGGTATATTTGTAGAGACACTACTGTTTTCTTTTCCTTAATATTCATCAATTTTAAAGATGTAAAAAATATTTAAATATTTATTTAAAAATATGTGTTATATCATTTTCTTATCAGATTATAAACTCTTGGTTTTACAATTTAATTATATCACATAGTATAAAATCATTATTCAAAAGAAAAATGGGGGCCTAAAGTCTGATATCAACCAACCCCTTCCATCTTATACCCCACATAATCCAACATTGGTGTTTTTTATGGCATGAATCTAGTGATATTGTAATGTGTGTTTAATTTTTATTTATTTTTTATTTTGTTGAGAATATAATATATTCCAAATTTATTAATTGATTATTTTGGTAATTTATTTCCAATTTTTTTCATATTTTTTTTCATGCTCTCCTGAGTTCTACATAAATTTTGGTTTTCATATTTTATTTTAAAATATTATTTAGATTAATAAATTTTTAAAATTTCATAAGTATTGTTGGGAATTTTACGTAATATATTTATTTCATAAAAAACTACTATAGTTTTGGGATTATTTAGCACAAACAAAAAGAACAGATATAGGTGACCTTTATCTGTGCTAAAAAAATATGATAAAGGGAACCTTTTATCAGTGCTAAAAATTAACTCATAAAATAAAACTTTATTAGTTCTAGTTAATTAATAGATAAAAGTAATGCATGAGTCCCATATCAAAAATGTTGATGGTCAACCACTTGTTTTTATATCATTTTATGCCATCATGACTTCAGAATACATCTATAGGGATGGGCTACCACATACCTTCTCTACACACACCTATATAGGTTCTTGCCTACATGTATGGGCCCATGCATGCCTTATCCCACCCTATGCTCTCTGTGGGGTTTATCCCAACCTCCGTTCAGCAGACCCTCCTAGTTGGGTAACCTAAACGGTTAGCCCTTATGGTTGACGGTCACCGGATTTAATAAATTTATTATATTTAAATTATTATATCATATAAATAATATAATTATATATATGAATATATATATATATATATACATATATTAATACTTGATTTTATTAATTTTATTTTTTAATATTTTATTAAATTTTTTTTTTTTTTTTCATTTTTTTATAAATAAATTATTATTTAGTATTAAAACTATATATTTCTATATTTTTAATATTGATATATATTAATATATATATATATCAAAATATATCTATGAAAATGTTCCAACCATAAGCTAAAGCTCTTACAAATTTATTAAAGATGAAATAAAAAGATAACAAACAACCAAGAAAACGAACATGGTCAAACAAAGGGACATGCCCTCATCTAGAAAATAAAACTGCACACCATGAAGAGTAAAATAATTTCCATAACCATAATCAAAATAATCAGCATCTTCATCTATTTAACATTATGACAATGATTTTCTTTAATTGGGGATCCCAAGGATACTCTCCATAGACCTTTTCTACATCAGAGTGAGATGAATCTTTAACACCTTGGTAGATGACCTGGTAGACACATTACTAAAAAAAATCAAATAATCCTTCTATGAAATTATTTATGGAGGAACCAAAGAAATAACTTCACTCCTGAACATCATTACCTTTCCATTTAAAACAACATCCTTAAAATAAAGTAGATCACCGATGAGTGCAGATCAGAGACCAGTGTTGTAAAGTAGAACCATCCTATTTTATTTTCCACTTCTATCATCTGAAATATTAACCCATTTACCAAACATTTATAATGAAAAGAAACAATTATAAATATCTTGAAGATAATTCATGATCTGCTAAACATCAGATTTACCAATCTAATTTTCTTGTAGAACATGCCCTGAAATATCTGTATATAACAACTGTACAAAGAAACCTTGTTCATCAATTGATGAAGTAGAATGCCCAATAAGACTACCAAGAACCTCATTTTCATACTACCCTAACTCAAGATTCTGCATCCAATCTTGGCCAGTTAAATACATGAAAATCAAATTTGTTATTCCAACCATTTAAAGAGGTATCGATGGAAAATCACTATATATGAAACCCAGTTCCTCATTTCCAATATTATGGACATTAATAACATTGTGAACTTTAATATGCTCTAGCCCAATGCCTCCAATGGCCATTTAAAACCCATTCATATTCACATACTTTTATTCATACATGAAAAATGAACTAGTATCTTCCAATGAAGTTTCTCTATGCTCTTAACTCACCATTAGGTATTTATTATTACACGTTGAATCCCCTTGATTTTGATATTACTTATATAGTTATTTTGCTGGAAACATCCTTGTATTCTCAAGTACTGACTTCACATGAATCCAAGATGAATTAATTTTTCTTTTACCATTACATCTCATTGAAGGATTACCCTTAAAATAAAAAAAAACAAAATCTTTCCTCCAATATTTCTCATTCAGATGACCAAAATATTTCCAGTTCTGAGATAAGTCATGAAATTCATCACACTCAACACCAATTTGTATATCATCTATTGGAGTAGTGAGAGTCATGTTGCTAATAAGATTGGAATAAAAAGTAAATTTCAACCATCATTCTTACAAAGTTTCCCAACCTAACATGCTCAGTCTCCTTATCCTGGAGTATCAGAAACCCAATGGTAGTAACAATATCATATTTTATTTTTGGATGCCATAAAATCCAATTGAGGCTTTGAAGTCATATCCATACTTGTGTAAAATCATTCATTAATCTTGACACATTAAAATACATCTTTCATTCATGGATATGAAGAATTCATGACTTCAAGAGTAATGAACCAGTGGGCTGTGCGAAAAGTTTGGATTGATTTGATCGAAACAAGAAGTTAAAGAAACCTCTTCCTAACAAAATACACTTTTAACCCAAAACATAGCCCGATAAAGGAGATCATGTGAACAATATATTCAAGAAACCATGGGTTTTATCCATTTGGAAAGAACAACCCAACCATTAGAGTGTTACTTTCCAAAGTCAGAAATTCAGAGAATGCTTCATGATTAGCTTTAATACAGGATGATGATCCATTATTGAGGATCCAACTGGTAGGGGAATCCGTAAAAGCCACTAGCGGACACGAAATATGATTATCCATTTATAATGTTAATCATATTTTTTCTTTTATAATAATTTATAGAATTGTAATATTTTTAATTTTAGTATTTCTTTTTATTTATTCATTTTTAAGGTTCCTTATAAATAATTATTCATTAAAATACTTACATGTATAAATATATATTATTATATATATATATATATATTCATAATTAGGTATAAACATTTTTAAATACATATGGTTAGAATAATAAATATATATTTATATTTATATTTATATAATTATAAAATTATAATAAATATTTTTAAATAAATAGTATATTTTTATATTTATAATTTTATATATTTATATATTGATATATATATATAAATATATAAATATATAAATATATATAATTCAATTTATAATAACATATATATTTTAAATATATTTAATTATAATTATAATTATAATTATAGTTGTTGGGAGCTTGTCTGAGTGGTAAAGGTTCCACGTAGTCATGCACCCGACCCAGGTTCAAATCTGGGTGGGTGTGAATTTTCATAGGTAGTTGGTGACATAGGCATGAAGCAGGCATACGATGATGCAGTCATGAGGTAGGTTGATGGTGATGCATGCATGATATAGTCATGATGCAGGACTAGGAATTTGGGTCAGTGTGTGGGTCTTTGGTCCATGTAATGGGTTTCATACCCACTGGATCTACAGGTCATGTACTGAATAAATAAGGTTTTATAGGAGGGTTATACCTTGAGAGAGGGGGGCTATGCTCAATATATCTAGTCTGTGTGTGTGATGTGTGTATGTTTAATGTAATTGTACCCCTAAACACATAATATATATATATATAATTATATAAATATATATTTAAATAATTATAAAATTATAATAAATATATTTAAATAATATATATGTCTATAATATTTATAATTATATATATATTATATATTAATAAATATATTTAGTTATATAACTATATATATACTAAAATATATATATATCCTTATACCTACATATATTTATATCAATATATATATATATATATAAGTATATATATTTATAAATATATAAATATTTATACGAAGTCATTTTTAAATATATTAATTTATAATTATGTTTAAATTAGTATATATATTTAATTAATTATAATATTATAAAAATTATATTTATATAATAAATATATTTATTATATTTTTAATTATATATATTTATATTTTTATAAATAAATATATATAAATTTATAAATTTATAAAATATTATATATATTTATTAAGATATAAAAATATATATATACTTATATAAATATATTTATAATTATATATAAACACATTAAATATACTTATTTATAGTTGGAATTATAAATAAATATAGGTGGACATGGGCTTGGGACAAGAGCCACTCTCTCTAAACATCAATAGCGATTAGGGATTTGTTCCCATGGATTCCCCATTTGCTCATCCTTTGGCCAATGATTATCGTTTCCATAGGCAATTTGATTTTCATACATATATCACTACTATTAAGAGGAATAAGAAGTTCATACACAGTGAGATCTCCTCAAATGATTCATAGTCCAAGAATAGATCCATCCATTCCCTATCCTTGTTAAATGATATCATTTTTTGATGTCCCTTAAACAAATGGGATGTTTCTCATGTAATTTTTACCCATACATGGTCTCTGAGTGATTGGAGAGTGGAAAGCAGTCCATCATCGATCAAGTTATCTTACCAAGACGTTCCAAACAATAGATAATCAATGAATTAGATTCATGTCTATTTGAAATTTGGGGTTTTTTGAATTAAAATATAGTCTATTTAGGTCTAACCTTCTTTCATATTCTCTTCCCCTCTGATGATTTATATATTAATGTGTGGGGTTTTGATTCATTGTCCCTCTAATCGAATATTCTTCAAATTCAGGAGTTGGATCCCAACTTCAATCAGTTGGATGTATGTAATTCCTTTTTTCAAAAATGGGTCAAGGTTCATGGTCCAAAGTGGATACATTGGAACACATGAATAATGTATGAAATCAAATTGGCCATTGTAATTCCTTTTAAAATTGTCAGGTAGACTGAATTTTATAGGTTTAGGTATTACACCCATTTATTGGTTAAATTTGATTTTAGTTAAACTCTTATTGATAAGTATATCCTTTTAACTGAAGATGATGAATTTGATATTGGGATTTAGTGTGAAAAAATACATCATAATTATTCATATTACTGAATCATTGAACATGATAGGTTTAATTTCAAAAGGAATTATTCTTTCTCCATCTATTTCACTAGTTGTCAAGATGAGAGTTAGTGTTTTATCAAATCCAAAAGTTATAAACCTACCAGTTTGAATTCCTAACATGTTGTGTAGGTTAAGACCCATAAATACATGAAATGTTTTCCAAGTAGTCCTTGAATATAATACTAGTTTTTATATGGATGGATATAGTAAAATAGAGATAGGCTTTCATGAGCCGAGCGATCCCATTCGATCCACTTATAACACAAAAGTGGAAGGGGTTTCTACAAGCACAATGGATATTCAATTCTCTGAATTGGAGTCTATGAATCTTTAAAATGATAAAAAAATTATATAAGGGATATTTAGGAATACCATTGTGATATTCATCCATAAGGTGTAGATAGGGAAAGTAGTCCTAATGAAAAAAGAAATTGTGGGAGGATATTAGAGCTGAAGAGGACACTGAGTAGCTATTGAAACCTAATGTTAATTTTATTTATTATGTTCGAAGAATTAATAAAGATTTATTGTATAAAAATATTGTTTTACCTAATGGTATTACCTAATTTGAGACTGATGTGTAGAATTAAGCTGATAAGGATGAGTGAAACGAGCTCTCTTGACCCATGTCCAAAAGTGAAAGAAAAACTAGATGGTGGAATCTATCTCTAATTAATATATGGGGTCTAGTCCATGTATATATCAACAGATGGAAAGGAATAGTTCTTTAAATGATCCCAATAAATTAATGAAATTCAATAATTGAAATACATTCTCATTGATGATGGTAGTATCTAGTTGGAATCTCATTGGAGATCTATATCACTTGTCCCTTCACCTATGTCTCGCATAAAAATGGATTAAAATCCTAATGTTAATGAATATAATGAAGATAGGTATTCTAAAATTGGAATCTATTTCTAAGAACCTTTCTAATTCGATTCTTCCATATTAAAATTAGGTCTCTATAAGTTCTTTATTAGTGCTAATAAATTATTATTTTACCAGCATTAAAAAATAGCTGATAAAATATATCTTAATGAGTGCTTGAATTTTGGAGATGATAAAGATATATCATTATAACTGATAAAAAGGGTGATAATGATATAATTTATCCAATATTACTATTTTATCATTAATAGAAATACTCTTTATTAGTTCTTTTTTGAATGTTATAATAAAATTCTTTCTGTTATTTTAAATAGAACCCCAACATAGTCCTCGTCACTCAAGCTATTCAAGAACTCTAAAAACTGGATCCCCATAATGAATCTCCCTAAATTATTTTTGATGAATCATCCCATTTAAAATCCATGGTATGTGATCACATGGGATCCATATCCCCCCTTGAATATATTTTCCAGTTTATAATTTTTTTCAAATGGATTGAATGGTCCATGGTATTATATCTATTTGGATGTATTTGGTAAAATTAATATCAAACATCCATGGTCAAATTTCCTTCCCATACTTCATGGGTTTTCAAAATCCTCAACCTCTTTCTATGATTGAATAACCCATACAATGAGGTTATGAATGGTGTTTCACAAAATTTATTGTTATGTACAAGGTTTTCTGTCCTCACCAAACAAACAATTTTAATTTATATAATACATAAATATGATATATATCAAGAAAATTTTATCATTAAATGTAATTATATAAACCACAATATATTATTTGATTCATAATTTTGATTGAGTTTTTCAAGAGGATTATAGAAGGTAATTTTTTATGCCGATAATAAGATTATATTATACAATCATCAAATGGAAAAAAATATAGGACAGACCACAATGTCTTTTTAACACATGTCATTAACATGAGTATTTTATTTTTAGTGGTCATTATAGTATCATATCTCAATATTTGTTTCTTTTTAGGAAATCAAAATATAATGAAACTTTTTTTATAATGGATTCAATTTCTTTTTAATATTAGTGGGATGTTTATTTCATGATTTAATAATAAAAGGTATCAACTTATTTATTTTTAGTGGTTTTATTAATTTTCAAACATCAATAACAATATTATATGGATTAATTTTATATTAATATGTTTTCTATTTTCATGTTTTGTCGAATTATATTTTTTTAATTCAAGTTTCATTAATTTTAACTGAAATGGAATATACTTATTTTGTGTAAAAGAAATAATTATTTTTAACATAGATCACATGTTCTATGTTTAGTTTTGTATTTATTACTAATTTTTTATTTGTCGTGTAATGAAATTATTATTTATTAATAAAGTAGAACTTATTTTTTATTATATATAACATGTGTTCTAGGGGAATATTTTTTATATAAAAATCACTTTTGGAATAAAATTATTTCTTATTATGTAATAATATTTGTTCATTACAATTGTTCTCAATTAAAATTTTTATTTATTTTATTATATTTATAAAATATATTTATTAATAGTATATTTTTTGGTATAAAGCATGATTTTTTAGAGATAATGAACTATTTTTTAAATTATAGAAAATCTTGGGGCTATATATTTTTGAATAATAATTTATCAATATACAATTACTTTTTATATAATTTTTTTTACAAAATAAATTACATTATGTATATTATAATTATATTTTAATAAATTTACACATTATATAAGTTTTTATTATTTATAAAATATTTAACCTTTATATTTAATTACATTTTTAATAAGGTTACATATGGAAAAAATGATAAAAATTTAAACTATCATGCATTAAAATTTTCATTTTTTGTATTGATTAATTTCTAGAGTGTTGAAATTGAATGATTCATGTTAATTTTAATTCTCATTAGTATATTCCTTTTTATTTTAGTCACTTATCTTGGATAAATAATATTACATTACTTAAATCATCTCATTTTAACATTAGACAGTAGTGAGGGAATTTTTTACATTGAGGTGTTTTAAAATTAAGGAATTTTCTAAAATATTTATCGTTATTTTATGAAAATATTTTAATTAAATGATAGATTCCCAATTTTGGGTTTCAATTTTTTACTATTCTGATTAAATAATTCATTTGATTATCCTTATTGTCGTTTTTAATAACCCATGTTCTATTAAAAAAAAATTTATTTGATTATGTGGATCATTTTCCCTATAGTAAAAATCCATCCCTATAAATAATTACTTATATTTAATAATAAATTGATTAGTTGGTATTCAGGTTCTTCATATTAACTTTATTATATTGAGGGAATTAAAGTCTTATGTATAGTATAGTGGGTTAGTTGTATAGATATGAGGAATTTTTCATTATTTTATTTTTTTTCTTACGTAATTTGATTGTTAATTCATTAATTTATGAAGTGTCAATGTCATGGACTATAGAAAGAAAGATTCAGGGGTTCCTATTGATTTTATTTTTGACTCAATAGGAATTTTAGGGGGTTCGGGTCTTAAAAAAATTCTTCTTTTGGTAACTTAATTAGTTATTTGAGGTGGAACAATTTTTTTGGATCTAAATGATGTAAAATCCATGACAACTAAACTATTTAGAATGTTTTTTAATTGAAATTCATTTTTGTGTTTTAAGGAGATTTAATAGAGTTGTTGGATACCATTGGATTTGTGAAATATTACAATGATTGTTATGTCTATTATTTTGAAACATAGGTTCTTCAGTGGGTTATAGTATAAATATATTTATTGGTATTCCTATAATACATTGCCAATAAGAATATATAGAAAAAGAGAGTAACATGTAATCTAACAAGAATTCTATCATCAATAATAGTTTCATCCATACCTTTCATGAAATTCTTAACTCCTTTACCCTGTATCAAAATCATTTGATTACATGACATTTTATGTCCCAAGGAAATATATTTTTATACAAATTTATAAATCAAAGAGATAATTATATAAAAATAAAAACAAATATTTTCATTAGAATTCCCCCAAGAAAAAAATAAATATATTTTTTTACCAATTAATTTATTGTATGTTTTTTCCCATAAAACATCAAATCCTGAACATGGATCAATAACCACATGTTTACCCCATGTTGTTTCTTTGTATGCCACCCTTGTGTAAAATGATAACTTGTCAATAATTCTAAATAATAAAATTCAAATTCTAGGTTTTTCTAATTAGAATCATCTATAACATTCACCATAGATTATTAATATCTTATGTGTATTTAATTTTTTTTTATAAAAAATCAATATTTTAAGAACCTAATAAGATGAATATGAATTGAAATTGGATACATTATAATAATTTAGAAAAAATTTATTTAGATAGAGTTATTTATTTTATCCAGTTTACAATAATGAATGCATAGAAATCTTATCAAATCCATCACCCTTGTTTAGGTTGTTTTAATTTAATAAAAATTAGTCTATAATAGTTAGAAGAACATTTTATTTTTTAGGAAATACATCTCAGCTATGAATATTGATCTAAACATAGAGAAAATAATAATTTTCACTCAAATTTGGATGATAATATGTTTTATGGATCATTTGATATGAATAACAATGTAAATAGTAATGGAGATCATATGTAAGATGAAAATTGGAATTGAATGTCACTTTCATGCTTCTCTAATTTTTTAATATGTTAAATATCTATTATTATAGCCCTTTTTATATTGTTTGTACTTAATACAAAATATTTTCATCTCTATGGAAGTTATATAATTTGAATGTTGAGATCAGATGATGTGCAACTAGTCTTACATAGCTACGTGGTCTTCAAAATGATACTCTACCAAAGGTAAATAAACATCATTGTAAAATATATAATGCTAAATTAATATTATATTCAATTATAATGATCTATAAAAGTACATAATTTTCTAAATTATTTAAATTTATTTTTCTAGGACCATGAATCACTCAAGAAATTCACTATGTGTGGTGAGAATTGACATAAGAAAGAAGAATCAAGTCCATTGAATGATGTATTTTTCACTCCTATAATTCCATGATTTGGAACAATATATGTATGTTAAGAAACCATGAGAAAATTTAACTGTCAAGAAGATACAAGAAATAAATATTGGAAACCATGTAGTACATCTAAATCTCCTCTGTCAATGAAAATTGACTATGAGTATCCTATATTTGGAAATGATATATGGAACTCCATATTTCATTATCAATGGAAGGAATAAATACTTTTTTATACAGAGTTTTACTCAAAGTACATGTCTAGTTATTTTGGTAAATTTTAACATTATATCATGGTAATACATGAAGCACAAATAAATTATGTTTTATCGTCTTTTATATAGGACCAAAACAACACGGTAATCATTATGAATTATATTTTTATCCATCAATATAAGATCTAAAATTGTTGTAGGATATAAGTGTTATAATTTATGATGCTCATTGAAGTGTCAAATTCACATTGAGGTCCATGTTTTAGGTGATAATAAATGACATTCCTGCTTATGTAATTTTTTCTAGCTATATAATTAAGGAAATTTTAGTGTGTACCTTTTGTGGAGAATTAACAACCTCAATTTGGTTTAAACATTCATCAATTATTGTCTTTTTAGGACACCAGAAACTTTTACCTCTATGATAGAAATACAAACCATGGACAAAAATATTCAATGAGAATGCCGAAAAAGGTACAACACTATCTCCACTAATGGGTGATCAAATTTTTTATATAGTAAAATATATTGACTTTTATTTTGGGGAACCATTTTTGAAAAACCTCAAAAGAACTTGTTAGAAAAAGAGGCCAATATTATTTTAATTAACAAAATAGATTTTTTTGTCATATATTTTATTGATCCCATGATGGAAGAAAAAATTGTATTATATATTGTTATTTTCACATTAGTAAATTTTTCTAAAAAATAATTGAAGGAATCAATGCTATTTTGTATATAATTGACATGGTGATACGGGAAGAGTCATCACTGGTGAAGGGTTAAAGGTATACATTTCTTCCTCCAGCAGATTACACTCTATCTAGAAAAAAATTCACTTGGTCATTCCCATTAATAGTATTCATGTTCTATAAGTGTATTACTAAAATAACAAGAATGTAATTTCAATATCTTATTTCATCTTATAGGGAAAAATCACACTAATTTTATGTTTTGATTAAATATTTGATGCATGTCACTTTATGATACATTCTATTTAAAAATAAACGACATACATTAACCAAACTCTTCTTATTTTTCAATGTAATATTCATTAAAGTAATAGACCCGGTGACATTTTTAATCATGAATAAGGAGGATGCGGTCATATTATGTGAATTAGAGATGTAATTATCATTATCATTATTTTATATAATTTTCATGTCGATGTTTCATTTCATTATATAGGTTCTACTATGTGATCTATTACATTATATATGGATGTACCCCATTTAATGGTATATGATGATTTTGAAAGGGTATGACATCAACAGAATTCAGACATAAGTTTGTACTGTATAACAATATATTGTTTAAGAATATGAATTTTTACCAACTACCTATCATATGTTGATATAATCGGTCTCCCAAAGACTCCTCATTCTGTGATCATTATGGAAGAATTGATTTCTAGAATTCATTTTTTACAAGTTCCATTATAGAGTAAAATAATGATCACCTATACATTTTACATAACAATGATGATGTTGATCAATATATTGAATCCCGTAAAGTAATTCATAGAGATTTGAATCTATCAACGGTTAGGGATTGGTATAAAATACACATGATCAATATGTTTTAAGATGGTTCTAATATCATATTTATAATGAGTTATCTAAAAATATGAATTTAATTTCTAAATGAATTTCACTGCTAGCCAGGGGAAAAAATGAAAATGTTATAACATACATTTTTTTGTAATTAATGGTTATATATTCTATAAAAATGAACACAATAACTGTAGTATCATTCAAAATAGCGGAGTTATGATAATGGTTATATATATTATCATATTATGTTCCAATTATTGAAATCCTGTTTATGTGAATATGTCATATTTCGATTTCATCAAAAAAAATATGACCTGGGTTATACAAAATTTCATGTGCTGCTTTTACATTGAAAATGGGTTGACGACAAGAGTGTACATAAAGTTGATGAAAAGGTATCCCTGACGTTGAATTTCATTGTGCATGGGAAAAAGGAAGATTTTTCATTAATGAGATCACAACCACTGAAGTTATTCTATTTATTAGATACATAAAATATGAATTTGTTAATTACGCTACAAAAAAATTAAACAACTATAGGTTTAGATAAAAATTAAATCTAGGATGAGCATTTCATTGGGAGATCATAGTCATTTCATTGTGTTCCAAATGTAGAAAATTCCTTGTACATTAAAGGGGGAAATAAATAAGGGGATTGGGATAATTGATAGGGGATAAAAATATATTAAATATTGAAAGAAATGAAATAGTGCTCAAAAATCATGTTAAAGTGTTTTTTAATATACAATTTGTTTCCACATAATATTATGTGTTCTATAATATATTAATATAATCTAAATCGAATATTTGACTACTCATACTATCAATGAATTATATTCGAGATGATGTTACCAATATCGGGAAAAAAATGACAGATGATGAAACTATAGAACAATTAGGGGATAATCTACATGTTGATGAAAAAAACAATAATATTTCAGAATCATTGTCTTGAATAAAATTATCAAGGAATTAATAACGGGTATAAAAATTGAGGTAGACTGAAATTAGTGAATCCAACCTTTTAACCATAAGAAGTCATGGTTCATTAGTTATATTGGGGTAACAATGATAATTAAAGTTGAAAATGAAGTAGATTCATATTCCTATCTCTAGAATGTACTGAAGAAAAGCCATTGGGAAGATATTAGTGTAATGTTATGATATATTTCCTCCATTTTACTAAAAAATTATATAATGAAATGTTAATTTGTTTTTCATTATCCCTTATAGAAATATTTTATGATAGATTATTTTCATAACAAATATGTCTTAATGGATGTTCTAAAACAACATAGAGGCTTATGGATACTTCTTACAAAGTTTCATCATAGAGGTGTTTTGTGGAATGTAAACCCCAAACCACTAGATACATATGAAAACATTATAAAGTTGTAAATATGGAATTCCTTTAACAATGATCATGGTGAGATATATTTTTAATAAAAATTTAATTGATAGCTTATTATTTGGAATTATTTATTTTATCAAATTTGATTCAGAATTTTAATTTCTTAAACTAAAAAGATGTGATGAAAATAAAAATTGTGCCTAAAAACCAATGTACCTTTATCATAATGAATGGATGGTGTAAAAATATCTATAAGAGAAAATTTTATATATTTTAAATATAATTTTTTTTGTGATATAAAAAAAATATCTTCCCTTTTTATATTTAGGTTGATGAATCAAAATTTGAAGATACTTACATCGCATATCATGAGATTTGGAAGGAGGCGTGTATAAATAAACAATGTAAACTAGTTGATAAAAAAGAATTATGGGATACTTGTGTAAGTATAATATAATAGTAATTAATAATGATTTATTACAGTATTAAATAAAAATATCTATTCTTGTTCTTATCTATTTACACAGTTTTGGCAAAGGAATTGGAAGTGACCTTACCTAAGGAAACACTACTTTAAGTAGCACTGAACGGATCAAAAAATATGGTCATGTTAGATGTTTAGGTTTGGGAGTGTAAACTCATAAATATTTCAATATATATATATATCATATGATTAAAGGATTGTAGTCTCTAATATATGCTTTGTAAAAAAACATTTTCTGGTCAAGTTTGGGAGACTAATATTTGTTAAAAGTTCAATGAGAACAAGAAGTGTAATAAAGATGAAAACATGAATATCCAAATTACCCACTATCTTTGAAGCTGATCATTCTCCACAACTGCATACACTACATAAGGTAATAATTTTATTCATTACTCTTGCTCATAAATGTGACTTAATCAACTTGTGATAACAATATATTACTAAAATTATACAAGTTAATGTTTTATGTGATTTTTATCTATCAACACACACAACCATTTTGTGAGGGGTACGTTGTATAATATCACATGAGACATGCTACAAAACAATGTAATCAAAAAATATCACATTAGAGTGGGGATTGAATTAGCACAAGAACCTAGCACTGAGTTGCCTATTCCACTTACGATTGGAAATCATGTTATTGTAACATTTATAGAATGGTCATCGAACCGTGTAAAGATAGATCATGTATTCACTTAACAAATTCATTCAAATAAAAAACTTATAAAATCTTATGAAAAAAGTCTCATGTGAGGTATGGTATTACAGACATATAAAATGATAATGAAGTATATGGTAAGATCAATAAAATCCACTAAATCGACCAAGAAATCCAAATGGTGTTCCATGAGTACTTATCCACACTAGTTCTATTATAACATATATTATCATTACTAATTAATGTAGAAACTAAATTCAAATATACATATTTTCAAAATATTCAATATTATGAAGAAATATTAGGGTGTACCATTATAAACATGGTTTTTCTTAAGAGTATAAATGTGATTATTAGGTTTAAATGGATATGAGTCTTTGTTTTGAATACAAATATAAAGTAAATTTTCATAACATGTCTTTCAAAAAATTAACTAATATATCAATTAATTTTAATAATTATTCATTTATTCTATTGGTGTTTATATAACTACTATATAAATGGAAAAACCTATGAAAATTGATTTGGATTCATTAATCCATGTACCATTTCTATTGACAATGTATCATTGTATTAAAAATAAAATGATAAGAAAAAATATGATATAAACAAGTAAATTAATAAGAATGTTATAGGAAACATACTCTTTTTTATTGAAATAATTCATGGTTAAAAATCTGTAAGCTATTCATATAAAATATATTTTTATTTTTCATTACTTATTTTTTTTGTTTTTTAAAGAAGCACTAAATACTGATCATAATATATTTAGATACCCCATATATATTTTTGATAAGGTTTGTGGATTTCATTCAAACCAACCACACATGATTTGTATTATGATTTTTTCATTCACTACAATCAGCATTTTATAGATAAACATCATATTATAGGTTTTAGTTTTTTTAAACGAATTTCATTATGATAAGGTAATATATAACAACAAGATAAATTAGGGTACGGGGTCAGTGAATATAGATCAGAATCCTATAGATTGCATAAAATGGAAAAGGATTTAGTTATATATGTAATTACTTAACTTTAAAAAAAATTTGAAAACAATTTACGTGTTTTGGTAAATGTTTCTGCAGTGTTCGGAGTAAAATACTAATAGAAAATGTGGATATTATGTTTTAAAATTAATGGAATATACTGTATGCCACCAAAATACTACCATCCTTAAATATGTAATTTCAAATGTTATTTACAGTTTGATTGAAAATATTTTAAATTCATTATTTTGTACAAAATTCTAGAAAATACCATGATTTCTAACAATCTACATACTCAAATGAATAAGTAAATTCATTTAGAGATGAGTGGGAAGCATACATGGTGTCTGGATGTTTATCGACATCAAATTTATATGATTAGATACTATTTTTGTTAACCAGTAAGGGATTTGAACTTATAAATATGCATGGGATGTGAATCCTTAGTAATATAATTATTATATATTATTCTTGATCTGTTTATCGAGGATAGGTACAACAGAGGATATCAATTTGTTTAGAAATGAATGGTAAGAATACATAGTGTAGGAATGTATACAAACAACATTAATAGGTGACTTCATACTACTTATTTAGTTAATTATCTTATAATTTTATTTACTCTTTTTATTTAATTTCTATATCATTTTTATCTGATACTTATTAATTAAAATTTTCACATTATATCAAAACATGTGCCTCTTGATCAAAACAAATAAAACAAATTGATAATTTTTTTATGCCATAAGAGAATGATCCATAAGTCATTTTCTGACATGTATAAATTTAATTCACAATAATCTGACCCCTAATGTTTTCAGTATAACATAAAGTTTGTGTTTTCAATAAAATAGTTTCATATTATTTTAAAATACATGTCACATTTCCAATACTGAGTAAATGATGCTGGATTGTTTTCATCATTATCATAATTAAATCGTTATTTTGTAAGAGATTTTGTCCCAAAAGGGACTTTGACTAGGTACAAAAATACTAGATAGGTCAGAAGTAATAAAGCCCATGCAGTTCCCCTATGATCAAAATGACCCCCTTAGGTTTAATGATAAGAGTGCTTATTAAAATTTTGCAATTTCCCCCCTGTTCGGTCTTCACTATAGAGGCCATATGGTTTTCAACCAGTTTACCTTCTCACCATGTATGTTCCACCTAAGTGCTGTTATTGGTAAGGATGCCTTTTAATTTACAGATGATGTATGAAATTGACAAAGGAGTGAAACCTATCCCTTTCTTTAATTCATGAATGATCATAGAGTCTTTTTCAATCTAATTGAGAGTGATACACTTCTGGAAAAATAGCCTCAATCTTGAGTATATGTCCCTGGCCTCTTCCTGGATAAAACTCCCTTGCCCATAAAATGTATAATACCCTAGAATGACCCTTCCCTTGAAGTCTCATACCCCCCACATTACTCCAAGGATACATGATCCATTGAAGTTTGGTTTGATCCCCCTGGCTGGTGGTATCCACTTGAACTAGTAACCCCTCGGCCTGGAAGGTGGCTGCACCAAGGCCATGTTCAACTGCAAGGATCTCATATAGGGTTCTTAATGCATGTTCGTGAATCCATTTACCAAATCCAAGAGTAAGTATCGGGTTCTCTAGATAATGGACCTAGCTATAGACAGAGTCGCCTCAAACATGGGCTTATTAATGGCTTTCCAAATACACCAACAACCCACACTCATGATGATGGATCATGCCATTTTATTGTTCCAAAGGACTCTGAACCATGGAACCATATTTCTAGGAATGAGGTTCCCATACCATCCTATGTAAGAATTTCATGGAAGTCACCAAGTAACTACCAGACATCTAGGGCCCATTTTCCTTTGAAAAAGGGATTTTTTGAGCTCTCTTCCTAGTGAACACTACAACATTGACATATGGAATCCTGTTTAACCCCTATTTTCCTCAAAGTGACATCTGTGAGAACCGCATGGTTCTGAATCCACTCGGTAATTAAGTTGAACTTTTCTGGTATTCTCTTTCTCCAGAACACTTAATTCCTATAATCCTCCTTCCCTTGAGTGGTATATATATGGTGTATGTCCTTTGAAGAGATGTTCCCGGACTTATACATAGTGAACATGCATTTATCTCTTTCATAATTGAGCTTGATGAGATTAAAAAATTACTATTGTTCCTTGTTCAGCACATCTATGAAGAAATAAGGGTGCATGATGGCTCCTCTGAATGACACCAAAGGAAAAGGACACCTTAGGAATCCGATCACAGGGCCCACCCAATTCTGCTTCCAAATGATAATATCCCCTTTCCCTACAATCCATAGGGATTAATAATGAAGGGATGTAATAATAGGGTAGATTACAGAACAAAAAGGGGATGCATTGCTTCAAACATCCACTATATCCCCCCTCATTTAGAGGTCATAATTTCTTCCAAAGTGCATATTCTTCCATAATATCCCATGCCAACATTTCATGCATGTAGTGGATTTTATCCTTTATACTCTTTACGTTGATGCCACCTTCATGAATAGGCCTATCTAGCCTACCCCAAATGTCCAATGATAGTTCCCTTCAGTAGGAACATCACAAATGAATCCAACTAAGATCTTGTAAATATAAGATATTACCCCCTTGGTAATATTGATAACTGATATGGCATGGATTAGAATGTCTGAGAGGACACTATTGATTAATTCGATTCTTCCCAAAAATGAAAAATAATTGTCCTTCCATTTGAGAATGTGTCTCGAGATCTTTTTCAAGATGCCATCAAATTCCCTGATATGGGGTTTTCCTAGGAATAGTAGAGAGCCAAGTTACACCATTGGGAATATACCTCGCTTCATTTCCAAATTGGTGTATATGGAAGTCTCCTAGCAACTACCATATCTTCTTGAAATGTAGTGATGTCTATTGGACCAATTCATAACATGACCATATCACTAAAAATACACATCCATGACATTGATGAGGCCACTAACAAATCTTCCACTATCATCTAGGAAAACCAATGAGACATCCACAAAAATTAGATTAGAAATAGTAGCATGATTCATATTTCAATGATTGGGAAGAATGCCCCTTGTGGAAAACCTTATGTGGATAATCCTACTATGTGTAACTTTCATTAGAATAAAAATGTTTGAAAAAATGGGGCCTCCTTGCCTCAGCCCTCAGGACATCTTGAAAACCCATGATTCTTATTAGTGAAGGAAAATGCCATCCAAAGAGAACTAAAACATCCTAAAAGAAGGTCTGTAGCCCATGGATAATGCACCATACCTATGAGAACCCTATTAATGAAACCCCATTCCATTATTTCATAGGCTTTGTTCATATCCATCTTTAGATCCATGTATGAGCTATGGGTTTTGAAATTGACATCACGAAGCAATTAATGGGTAAGACAAATAGTTATCTGGATTGACCGGTATTTCATGAAGCCATGCTACTCAAACAAAATCCCCCCAGTATTAATCATGGAAATTTGTGAGTTGATGATGTTTGAAAAAATCTTATTGGGAAAATTACACATACTTACCAATCTGTAGTCAAGAATAGATGGTAGGTCCTTGATATTTTTCAAAATAATTAGAGTCAAAGCACCTACCATACAAGGAATGGTACCTCCCCAAAATAAATCTCAGATGGCCACAATAATATAATATTTAATAACCTCCCTTGAACACTTATAAAAAGAGCCTGGAAAAATGTTGGGACCCATATCACTCTCTAGATTAAGATGCAGAATATCTTTGTGGATCTCCTCCACCTTTGGGACTACTTCATGAAATGAATTATCTTGGTCCAATATCATATTGTGAATCTCCTCTAGTAACATTTCATTCCATCTATGATAGCCATTCAACATGTTCGGAATGGGACCCAGAAGAATATTTTATAATAAAGAGAAGCCCATACCCCCAACCACGTTCCTATCTTTTGAGTATGATCCATACTCAAGTAAAATATTCAATTTCAAAAGATTTATTCTTTCCTTGATGAATGAATGGAAGTATTCCATGTTTTCATCTCCTTCATTGATATAGTTCACTCAATTTCTAACTAGATGGTGGAAACTGAGATACCCCACCCAATGGTCTAGAAAATAAATATGATCACTGCCAACCTGTTTGGGGGAACGGGACACCAAAAATGGAGAATGGTCCAAAATACCGTAAATTAGGTGGTCTATTTAGGCATCGTGAAACATGGATATGGAATGAAGGATGGCCATGCACCGATCTAAGAAACTCCATCACTTCCTGCTCCCTTTTTGGTTATTTCACCAAGTGAACCTGTCCCTGGAATATTCCATTTCAATAAGACCTTTACCTACCACAAACTAAAAAAAATATATACTGGATGTGCATGGGAATTCTCCCCTTCCATTCTTGTCCTCTAGATCAGATATGACATTAAACTCTACACTAATGAACTAAGATACCTCCTCTAGATCAAATTCATTATGTTCCTACTATAAAACCATCCTCCTTTGTGCTTCACATCAACTATAAACAAAATACACATAAAGAATCTACACACCAGCATCCACCTTAATAGTAAAATGTTGATCTCAATCCCATATCATCTCCACCGATAAATCCTTCTTCAATAAGTCATTTTTGTTGCTATTGGAAGATGTTTCAGGCATGGCCGTATTCATCTGTATTATGCCAGTGATCTCACCAATTTTGGTAGGACACTATTTAGGTTCTAGAACAGCATTAAAGAAAACCTTTTATTTCTTAACATCCATATCCATGAAGTATGACTTACCCCGAGGATTGATTCCTTAGGAATTCCAAATAATGAATGGAATCATTGGAACATTGATGTCCTGTATTGGACCCTAGTCTAATTGGTATCACTAATGAAGAAGGATACACCCTCCAGAATATATCTAGATTTTTCCCTTGTGCATACCCCTATAGCCAATGAAAAAACTGTCACAACTGCGGAGGCTGAAAGTGATTGATTTTGAGTGACTTTCCATTTTAGCTTGCTTGGAGGGGATAGTCTACCCAGTTGCTTCCCAAATGGATTAACCAGAACACCATGCACATCATGCTCAAAGTTGTAGGGGATTAGAGGTGGGTGGGGTGGGGGCTGACCGCCAACTCTTCATTACCATCCAACAACTGACTAGATACTTCCTTGGGATATCCTAGCACCAAAGTGTCTAATATTCACATAACTAGAGACCCCACTTCGCAGGAGGAGGTGTCGGGTGGAGGAGGATACAGAGACACACACCCAGACAATATTGAAAAACTCCCAACACTCTCTAACCAGAATACATTCAAGGCCTTGTACCACCAGAATCCATTACAAAAAATAACCGGAGGAGAGGTGGTGATGAGAGGAAACTATCCCCAGGTCGATGCAAGAGGACACTAACTCGGAACGAGGAGAAGCACCCAAGTTGGGAAGGGTGTTGATCTTGGTGGATGGAAGGGATACCTTTAAAGGATCCTACTGAGGTTAGGGGAGAAAAAACTAGGCACCACCCTATTAACAGGGTTAGGGATCTGAACTAACATAATGGAAAATGAGTTTTGAGAGGTGGACACCTCATTAAAAACATGACCATAAGGCCGAGGGGGCCTAATGACAACCCCAATTCCTTTGAGGCTTTCAAAACTCCACCAAATGTCCTTAAAGAGAGAAATGTGTAAAACATTGGAATCATTGGGTGAACTATTTCCTGAATATATTCTAGTTCCCCCTTCACCTTAAGCAACATATTTTCAGGGAGGAGTAAGGATAGATCTATCTCCATGCACATACAGGAAACTGATGCATCCTAAAAACACCTAGTACGATCATCCACACATAGGAAACCCCAATGTGAGTCCCATATGGCCTTCAAAATGGTGGAATTATGAAATGTAAGAGGATGACCCGACAGGCTGATCTACAGAGTGGAATGAGAGACTTCCCTTCCATTGTGAACCTCCAAATACCACCTGGCCATATTCAACTACCACCATCCCATGATCATAGGGTCATTAAACCATGCATGGATAAAGTCCTCCTATAACATAAGGATTATAAAAAATGAGTTCCAATGCACCGTGAAAATTTGTGTCGGGCAATATTTCTCGTAAGGACTCTACAAACTACTTTAAATCCTAGAGGGGAGGTTTCACAAAGATGAAATGATCCACAAGAGTTCATTTGAGTGATACCACAACATCAACATAGTAATTCTTTTGGATCTCCACTAATAGATGAGGACCCTCCATAACAACCGTTGGGGATACCAGGAGAATCTCCAAGTAACAGGGAAGAAAACCTGTAGGTCCATATAAGGAATCCTTGAAGATTTTCCAGCTCGACGAACCACGGTAAAAAGTTTTGGAGGAACCAAAATATATAAGAGGCTGCGAGATGATATGAGGGGCCCAGATTGAAAGGTTATGGCACTTGATACCTAGCTGGGGAGGGGGTGGTGAAGGGGGAAAAGTTTTAAAATTTTGGAAACCATCGTGTTTGTGGGAAAAATTATCCATGATTACTATCTCATCGTCCTTTTTGATAGATTGTATTCAAACTTTAGGAAAATGATCCATAAATCATTTTTAACGTAATAATTGACTTTATTTAAATTTGAAACATGCTATGGTCAGTACGACTAAAAGTTCTTCCTTTCAATATAAAAGTGTCATTTTAGTTAAAAACATAGGTCACATTCTCAAAATCATGAAAAAAAGCTCAGATTGTTTAAAAACATTCAAAAAAGAATCCATAATTTTTTGTTCACATGTAGGAATTTAATTCATGCTAATCCAACACTTGATGTGGTCTGTTTGACTCTAAGTACATGTTTTCAATACAAAATTTTCATTTTATTTTAAAATACTTTTCAAATATGTAAAACTGATCAACCATTATTGGATTCTTTTAAATTTTCATTGAAATTATCTAAAATTTATATGTGACATGTACAAGTTGACCACAAATAATAAGAGACACTATGTGATTGATATGAGTCAAAATTTTCATTCTCAATAGGAAGGTTACATTTTAATTTAAAACATGGGTCTCATCAGAAAAGCCAAGAATACAAGCTCTGACTATTTTCAATATTTAGTGAAATGATCTATAATTCATCTTTCACATGTAAAGATTGAACTCACACTAATAAAACAAATTATTTGGTCAATATGGATCAATGTATGTATTTTGAATACAAATTTTTATTTTAGTTTAAAATGAATCACATAGACAAAAAAATTAAAATTAGTGGATATTGTTTTCAAACATTAAAAAAATGCTACATAATTTTCTTATGAATCATATGATTTGAAAAAATATAAATTCAACCCCCCGATGTAGAAATTACAATTTAAAAAGTGTGTTTTCAATAGAAATGTGTCATTTTAGTTTAAAACACCCATTAAATACCAAAAAAAAGAAAAATTCCATGGATTATTTTCAAACATTCACAAAATTTTCCATAAATGATTTTTAACATGTATTAATTAACATCACATCAATATGACACACAATGTGACTGATATGACTTAAAGTGTGTGTTTTTAATATAAAGGTTCCATTTTAGTCTCAATCATATTTTCCATATCCAAAATCAAAAAAATGAGATTGATTTTTTTTCAAACGTTAGTAAAATAATCCATAATTCATTTATCACATGTAGTAATTCACTATAATCTAATTTAGAACATGATGAATTTTATATGACTCGAAGTACATGTTTCCAATATAAAATTTTCTTTTTAGTCCAAAACTCAAGGTCGGTCGGTTGTTGGTCTTATGGATAGAAGACACTTCATGGTTCAATTCTCCTCGGAAGATGATCTGATTTGGGGCTAGTCTTATGCCCCTCGGCGATGTAATAGTTTCATGTTATCTATCCTTAGATGGTTGTTCGACCTTTGCAGGAATCAGGATCCAACCTCTAGCGCAATTTGGGTAAGCCTTCCTCAACTTCCTCTAGCTTTTCTGAATCCTCCAATTCATTTTATGATTTGAAACATGGTGGGACGTTACCTTTGTTCTGGCGTTCACACTTCCACTATATGTCATCCGATTAACCCTCGCATTTGTGTTGAGTTTGATGTGTCAAAGCCTTCAGTGGAGTGGTTTTGGATTGCAGTGGGTTCGGAGTTTAGATGGAAACAAGAAGTAGTGTTCAAATCTAGGGATAACTACTGTTCGAGCTACTGCCGTTTAGGGCATTTGGTTTCTTAATGTCATTAAGATGGTTTCAAGGAGAGGAAATTTGTTTGGAGGAGGAGGCCAGAGGAAGTCCAGAGGAAGGTCAGAGGAGGAGGCCCAATGAAGGACAAATAAGGATGTGTGGAGCTGATCCTAGAATGGATTCTGGCCTGGTGAATATGGATGCACCGGCAGTGGGCAAGGCCGATAATTCCTCCTTAAATCCATTGGTTTCTACAATTATTAGGCGGTTAAGGAGTGATCTGTAGGCTAGGTATGGTGGGATTGAGGTTTAGAATAAGTGTGGCTCTTGTGCTGGAGGTGAGTGGGCTTTTAATAGAAAGGTCGAAAGGGTGAAAATTATGGCAGTAGAGAAAATAGGGCCTACAGTGTATGATGGTCCTACTGTGGAGAATTCAGAAGGACATAAGGATGAGAAAGCTAGTCAGAATAATGCTGATATAGGGATACTGATTACAGTTCCTACAAGAAACTATTTTCAGGGCCTGGAACAAGAGGATACAGAGGTGATTAACTCAGTTAATCTTGATGCCGATGCGGAGAATGGTCCTTAAGAGGCTTCTGCTGGAAATGAAGAAAGGCAGATAGTAATGTATAAAGATCATGAACCGGGTGAGAAACCTCAATGCTTATCATTAATTGATACTAACGCTCTATTGCATCTCAATTGGTCAGCAACCTATCCAAAGGAGGTTTTCCCTGGAAAAAGGGGGAGATTCCTGAGAGCGACAAAGAAATTAGTGGTTGATTGGAAAGGCTATCGTATAGCAACATTGTACAGGGTGGGGAAGGTATAAGTACGGGTATGCCAGCACCTAATGGGTGTGGAAACAGTGATTTAGTTCAAGGTGGGGATTGAAACAGGACTGAGGATGGAGGATTGGCATCTGCTACTCCAAAAAGAAGAGGCAAGAAGGATTATTCCTATTTACCTAATCCATTGTGCACTAGAGCCTCCTTTAAGCACGAACATGGGGTGACCCTGGCTTTTAAAAAAGGAAGCCTGGCCAAGAAAGATGGACTTGGGTGAATCACTTTGGATGATGTGAGGCGGGACTATAATGAATATTTCATGAGGCGTTTTAAACTAGCTTCTGAATGGGGAATGGCCACCGTGGATGAATCCTGTGTTGGTTGCGATGACGGGTATGGAAACTTTGGGTTTTAGTTTTTGTTGGTTGATCTGGGTGTTTGTTTGCCTGGTCTGTTTTGGATGCGTTTTGCAGGCTTGTTTGTATCTTTGAGTTCCTCAATTTTCCTAAAAAGTGTTTGGAAAATAATAAAAAATTATTTCGGTAGTATGACTGAAGGTATGTGTTTTCAATAAAAAATTGTCGTTTTAGTTCAAAACACATTTCACATCATCAAAATTTATTAATTAATGATAGATTATTTTCATGCATTTATAAAATAATCCTAAATTTATTTTTCATGTATACGAATTGATGCATGATAATATGACCCATGATGTGGTTGCTATGACCTGATGTTTGTGTTTTCAATATAAATGTTTCATTTTAGATTAAAACACATGTCACATGATCAAAAACCTGAGGATAAGCACTCATTGTTTTCAAACATCTGGGAATACATAGATAATTTAGTTTTCATGTGTTGGAATTGACTGCATGCCAATATGATATATAAGGGTGTTGCTATGACTCCATGTATGTGTTTTCAATAACAAATTTCCATTTTAGTTTAAAATAAGCATCATATACAAAATTGAGGGAAATGTCTCAGATTATTTTAAAACATTAGAAGAATTGTCCACAATAAAATTTTTATGTGTACGAATCAAAAGCACATCAATTTGATACAAAATGTGATCGATAGGACTCATAATATGTGTGTTTCTATACAGAGGATCCATTTTAGGTTAAAAAAATTTCATAACACCAAAGCTGAGAAAAAGAGTGTAGATTGTTTTAAAATTTTACTAATGAAACCACTAAATCATTTTTCATGTGATGGAATTGATCGTATTCCAAAATGATGCATGATGTTGTTGATATGACTAGGTGTTTGTGTTTTAAATATATAGGTTTCATTTTCGTTTAAAACACATAAGATAGAAAAAACTAAGTAAATGAGATTGTATTGTTTTAAAAAATTAGGAAAATAGTCAATAAATCCTTTGAGACCTATAATAATCAACCAGACATAAATCTTACATCCTATTTGGTCGGTATAACTCATCGTGTGTTCATCAAATATATAAGTGTAATTTTAGTTTAAAACATAAATCAAATTGTAAAAAATGAGAAAGTGAGCTCATATTGTTTTCAAAAATTAGGAAAATGGTTATTAATTCATTTGAGATATGTATGAATCTTTCACACATCAATCTGACACATGATGGGAGGTGTATGACTCGAAGAGTATGTCTTGAATATAATGGTTCCAATTTTGTTTAAAACACATGTAGCATCATAAAGGATGATAAAACAAGCACACATTGTTTTATAAATTTAAGAATATGATCCATAATTAATTTTTCACATTTAAGAATTAATTGCATTCCATCCCAACATGTGATGTGGTCAATATGAATAAAGGTATTTATTTTCAATAGAAATTGTCGTTTTAGTTTAATACGCATCCCATAGTCAAAACTGAAAAATTTAGATCGTATTGTTTTTAAACAATAGAAAAGTGATCCAAATTCATTTTTGACCTATATTAATCAACCACACATCAGTATGAACCCTGATGTGGTTGATATGAATCATTGTACGTATATTAAAAAATGTTTCATATTAGTTTAAAACATGCATCAAATGTCCAAAACTAATCAAATGAGATCATATTGTTTTCAAACTATAGTAAAATTGACCATAATTTATTTGTGACATCTAATAATTAACCAAACAACAATATAATGCATGATTTGACTGATATGACAAGATGTTTGAGTTTTCAATTGAAATGTTCCATTTTAGTCTAAAATATGGGACACATCGTCAAATCCATAAAAACTAGCTCGAATTGTTTTCAAAACCTAGGAAAATGATTCATAATTCGTTTATCATATGTAGAAATTGGTCACACAAAAATCTAACACATCATTTTGTCAATATGAATCGATGTGCGTGTTTTTAATTCAAAAGTTATATTTTAGGTTAAACCCCATATAAAATGGAAAAAACTGAGCAAATGGGATTGAATTATTTTAAAACATTATGAAAATAGTGAATAATTAATATGTGACATGTAAAAATTGACTTCACATCAATATGACACATGATGCAACTTATATGACTCAATGTGTGTGTGTGTTCAATATAAAGGTCTGATTTTAGTTTTAAACACATGTCACTAGCCAAAACCAAAGAAATGAGATCAGTTTGTTTTGAAACTATATAAAAATGAAACAAAATTATTTTGAGACATATAGAAATTTACTACACATAAATTTAACACAAATGTGGTCAGTAAGACTAATGTTTTATATTTTTAATATATATAAGGTTCATTTTAGTTTAAAACCATGCATCAAATTACCAAAAATGATAAAAATAGATCAAATTATTTTCTTATTGATTTCTCTATTATTAGTTAACAAATATTCATTCAATTTTTTTATGATACATATTTAGTTCATTTACATAGAGATGATTATTAATGAAAAATAAGAAATGGTGTGAATGTCAAATGATTGTTCTAAAAAAGAAATTCCTCTTGAAATAGATCCCATATGTAGTGAATTTTTTATCACCATAGATGAATGATAATTCAATAATACATAATTATGAAAAAAGTAAGAAATGGGTGACAAGTAAGAATGAACCACAACTCAATATGATACATGATGTGCCTGGTATGAATCAAAGAATATGTTTTTTGTTTTAAATTGAAATTTTTTGTTTAATTTTTTTCATTATAGTATTACAGTCATAAGAATTTTTCTCTCACACAATTTCATTATTTTAATTGAGTTCAGTGGTTTCCGCATAAAATAATAGCATGGATATGAGCCTATGACTAATGAAAAAGGAACATTTTGTTTGAATTTTTGTAGAAATTTTTACATACACATGTAATTATACAAACCAATTTTCAAAATATCTATAATATAGTGTTTTTTCTTGTATTTTTTTAATATTTTAATTTTTATAAAATTTATTCTTGTTTTTCCCCCTGAATTTTCTTTGGAATATATTATTTTTTTATGGTTCAGTGTGCTCTAACTTTAATAGCACAATGCAGTCGTGTTGACCTTTATTCGTGTTGGTAATATATATTTTAAAGGTAACCTTTATTATCCCTCTAAAAATCACTTATAATGGGATCCATCATCAATGCAATAATATCACCAATAAAGGATGACCGTTTTAGCACTATTTATGAACAGATAAAGGGTCCTTTATTAGCATTGAAAAATATTTCCTTTACCAAATTTTTTCTAGTGCTGATAAATGCATGGGGGTTTTAATCATGTTATGATTTTTAGTGATTCTTTACACCAATTAAGGCATATTTTAGTGTTGTGAAAGGCCTTATGTGTAAAAATAGGACATGATATAATAGTATCAATTAATTACAAAAAATTTATATTTGATGATTTATTCTTATTCAAATATTTTAAATTCTTATATATTATTCCTAGTTATGTTTTAGTTTTAACATGATTTAATTTAATTAATGTGAATTATGATTTTCATTCACATATTTATCAATTGGATTCAAATAGTTAATTTTTTTTAATATTTTATAATGGATTATTCCAAAATATATAAAGGGTTTGGTTGATTTTTTATATTTTTCAATAAAAAATCAATAT
The DNA here is from genome assembly GCA_963277665.1 of Viscum album. Lineage (NCBI taxonomy): Eukaryota > Viridiplantae > Streptophyta > Magnoliopsida > Santalales > Viscaceae > Viscum > Viscum album. The sequence continues at coordinate 1,723,143,237 of OY728119.1, read as the reverse complement.
ATTTTTAGATGAAAAAATTTCCAGGTCGTAATTGTAATTATAGTATATGGTTGAAATGACATGATGTTTATGAGAACATGATATTAAAAAATTTATATCTGGATATGTGATTTTAATTTGGCATCCGAAATTCAACATTATAGAATTTTCGATGTGTAACCATTATCAGTACAAATAAACTACTTTTGTGATAATATAGATTAAGATTTATAATGTGATTAATGATTTATTTTCTGTCTAACATAGCATAATGAAAATTTTACCATGTTAATAGTGTAACTTTTTTATTCCTATAAATATTAATACATTACAGAATCTATGAGATAAATAAAATGAGTTTTAAAAATTAGTGGTTTTAAGAACCCTTATTTACATACCTTGTATAGATCCTTTTTTATTAAGTTTAAATGCTTATTTTTGGCATAGGGTGAATATCCAATTTTATCATGTGTGTTTCAGGGTTGTGTGGGGATTTTTTGGAACCTAAAACCTTACATTTTGGAGAAAACATCATGTCACATAGTTAAAATAAACCATTTTAGGTAGGTTATATGGTTACTTCTAGCCTTGTGATGTTGGATGATGGAGTCAGATAAGTGGTACAAGTAGAAAAAAAAATCAATTTGAGGTTCATAGCCATGCAAGCATGTACAAATTTTTTTCGAATAGTGAATCCTAAATAGCATAGTCGGTCTCATTGAGGTGCTCATTTTAGGTGCTTATTTGGGGGTGTAAATGAATTTTTGGTTTAAATATTTATTTGAGGTGATCATTTCTGATATTTATCCAGTACCTAAATAGATCATTTGATCTTCTAGATCTGTATCGGTATGTTCTAAATTCCTTGGGATGTTCCTCATTATTTTTGGTAATAGATGTGACTTTTAGGTTATGTGTAATATTCCATAATATTATGTTCTTCATCCTTTCAGGTTCTTCATCCTAATTAATGCTCAATTTTCATCTGATCTGAGTCAAATCTAGAGCTTCTACTGGAAGATCACTTTACAACCGACCTACAATAGGTGGTCCATATCATTCCCTTGAGTTTTGGTGTATTATTTAGCTATTTTTCTTTTTTGATTCCAAACATACCTTCTATTTTGGCCCTGAAATTGATTTGAAAAATTAAATTACATGAAATCTATTCTACTATGGATTCCCATGTTTACCTTGAAATGAGTTGGTGGTTGTTTCCCCAAATAAGGCCACCCATGAGGTGATCTGTGTGATTACCATACTACCTTTGACCATTTTTTAAAAAACCCAAGGTGTGTGTTTTATGTTTTTATTTCTAGAGAAAGCCCATATTGAACTAAATTGAATTGAGTTTATTGATTAGTAGATCTATTTCCACAATTTCTATGTGTTGCATGTTATTTAATTGTTTAATTGTATAATAATAAATAATATATGAGTGGGAAACTCATTGTTTGTTTTTGAATGTAAATTGGTGAATGAGTGGGTATACTCATTGATTTTATTTGAATGTGAATGTTCATATGAGTGGGTAAAATGATGGTATAAAATGATAAATGGATCTAATGATGATTGATTCTTTTATAAACTTTTGATTTTACTCCCTATATCTTAAAAGGGGTGTTGGATGCCTTAGATATAGATTACCCCTGGGTATTGATTCTATGGTTTCCTTGGGCCTTACTACCCTTTGGTTCTAGTTTATCTTGGTCTCATAGTGGACATGATCAATAGAAATTCTCATATGACACCAACTCAATAATAACTGAGTTTCTACTAATATTCTCTTGGGACTCGATAAGGATGCCTTTGTCTTCAACACCTTGGATCTAACCCTTAGTAGCCTTGCACTTATAATATATATAATAACAATGGTAAACATGATTGGAATGATTTTACAACTCTTATTTTTTATATGTGACACTTTTGGTCATATGGTGTGGTTGTGATTATTAATACATAGGTTGTACGGTGAAGTTGTTTTCGTTACCTATGCATTGTGTGTTGTTTCCTTATTATATAAGCTGGAAACTTTTATTAAGGGAGGATTGAGCGGCTATTTAGTATTACTATTTTTTTAGTGTACATACCTCAGGATTTTAATTTCACATTACATTCCTATTCTACTTTACAATATGATTTTTACTGTTATATTACGTAACCAATATTTCATATAGATTATTTGGTGGTTACCTACTGGTATTCTATCTCATAGAAAATTTAGGCATTGTTGGGTACTCAAACAGACTATTTGGATTCATGTAAGGACTAGGGAAAGCACCAATAGTTTGATGGTTTATTTTCTACCATGCTTCGGAGCAGGTGACCATGATAAATCTCATGATTCTATTTAGAGATAACAACATTTTTTATTTTTAGTATTTTGATAGATGTAATGAATTTTAATGACATGTATACCTATTTTGTATACTTTTTTGGGATATGTATGATCATCATTTTATATGAGATCTCCTTCATAAATATTAAATTTTCCATTGGTTTATCAATATCTTGACAGTTATAATTTTTCTATAATATACTATTATTTATTTTCCACTATGTTGCACCCTTTTAATGAGGTAATGGTCTCCCCATGGACACACCTTAGTCCATATCTACAAGTCAGTAGCCTCTGTTTTTTGGGGAGATGTGCTTGAGGCCATGTCTTTGACCAGTCATGGGGACTATTGATTGAAATCTAGTTTTGGGATCTAACAAAGTTGTTTAATAGAGTTTTCTTTTTATAGATTATTATATGGTGATAATACATATAGATACAAAGGAAAATTAAAATTTTTAATGAGTTTTTCTTAGGAATAGATAACCCATGTATATGAAAAACCAAATTAACTCAAATTAAATTGGTTTTTTTATTCCCACTATTATAGTTTATTTGATTCCTCTATTGGGTGACACATAATAATTGTGATCGTATTATTCAAATGATTGTGCATTCTATTTTATTACAGCCATATGAGATATGGGTATTCCATCTCATACGTCAATTTAGAAACTTGATAGAAATCACATGTCGGGAATTATGTCATTCCATATAAGATGCATTGCTTGTTTTCATGAGGGTGTGATGTGTATTGTGATAGTTATAATTTTTATGTGATACACTTATATGTAAGGGATTAAGATACATGGTTGGTACCCAGAGTTCCTACAACAAAATAATCATTGTTTTCTTTATTAGGCTACTATAAACACCCTCAGTAGCCAATTGTGGCTTGTGTAATCATGTACCATCAGTTGCATGCAATTGAACATGTTATTGTGTGGATTGGGTGTAGACCATTATCTTGTTGATAAATATTATGGAACCTTATGCATCAAATGTGATACACTATTTAGTTAAAAAAATCAAATGAAATAAAAAATGAATATGAAATTTTAATTGAAATTATATTTTGAAACAATGAAATGATCTAGATATAAATTTTCAGTGGAAAAAAAGAAGTGTCCCTTGTGACTATTGAGATTGTTTCTTTATACATTCCTAACTTTAGGAGAAATCTATGCTGTATGACCAGTTGTAGGAATGTTTTTACATGTTTGAAAATGTTGAGCTACAAACAATGATATCATTATTTTCTGAGGTGTATATTTGGAATTGTTGAAGAATTCCACCACGAAGACATCCAATTGTATGCTAAGAGGGTGGAGATGACCATTCCCCAAAGGTGGGGGCCATGGGATACCTGTGGATCCTCTTTTTATGCCATATTTAGACCAGTTTTTTTCCAGAAACAAGTATTAAGGAAAAGTTTGGCATGGGGTTTTATCACTTTATGAAGAATTAGTTGAGAGAATCTCATCCTTCCTAGCCTATGGTTGAGATGGTGTGTGTGTTCTAGCAGAAATATCATCTAATTTTTTTGGGGGATAGTGGTCCATAGGTAGGTGATATGTGTCTTTTGACTACGCTATCAACCTTTAAGTGTCGAGAGAAATCACCTCAAAAGAGTATGAATCTTGCAATGTATTGTCTTAGAATATCATCAAATCTTTGGTCGGATGTTAATAACTGTGATGAAAAGTTATGATACATGGTTTGGGATGATTTAGAGACTAGTTTTTATGGCATCTTTTACCCCTGAGACTCTAAGGACGGAGTGGGATACTGATTTCATACATCAAGAGCTAGGGATGATGGCAGTTATGGATTCCTTATAACAATTTACAGAGTTACTACATTTTTTTACTGATGTACGATGCTGATGATCTATTTATATTCAGATTCATTGAGTAAAGACTCTAACATGTTGTTTGATCTCTTGTCAACATGTTCTGATTAACATCTATTACTGAAATTGTGAATCAAGTGCTAATTACAATGTAGAACTCGAGGGAAGATGAGAATATAAAGTATATCTGTATTGTATCACGACATAGTAGTTTAGATTATTCAAGAAGGATGTGTCATTTTTAGGCTTCCCATGATATGATAACTATATATGACACTAATCTTAGCGGTGCAGTTTTCTAGCATCAATGTGGTAGATGGTGTCACATGAAGAACTAGTGAGATCATGAGCTATCTAATTGTTGATATTATGGTAGGATGGGTCACATGAAATGTTTCAGTAAGACCTTCTCTCCAATATTGGGTGGTAGAGGGTTATCTATGACATAAGGTTTGGGAGTAGGTTTCTCAACTCCATGTCCGACAGGGAGATGGATTTGTATCGGTCGACTAGGATGAGGTGGTGTTCATCAATGTTGAGGCATCCAAACACCATTTAGAATGAGATAATAGGGAGGCCCTACCTTGGTCCATGAGGTTGTGTCATATGTTTTTGGTTCAGACCTCATCTATTTTGTGCATCTGAACTTTGTGGAGAAGGGTGGCATACCATCTATGTTGTGAGGTAAGATCATAGTAGCCTCAAATGTTGTAACTGATCATTTTATCGTATGTGAATCTCAAAATTTTATATCTATACTTTTTTAGGATAAACATTGTATCATTATACTATTTTCATATCATGTCATGAAACTTGATATGCTTATGGGGATCAGAACAGATAGTATACACCAGTGCAAGGAGTTCCCTTGAGGTTTGTGGATGGGACATCATCTCAGATTTGTATTTCATTGAGATGACCATGTTTCATTTCATACTCAAGATACACTTCCTAGAAGATTATTGAGCCTACATCATCTTCTGTCACTAGAGGGTTACTTTCACATGACCATAGGGTGAAGTTTATGCACACAACAGTTAATGGGATTTCTAGGAGAAATGAGATGGAACACGGAATCATGGGAAGGATGATTTCTTAGATCACTAGTTTATATTTGGATAATGAGGGAGTGTTATTGGTGTACATTTCTTCAGTAGTTGATCATTTCCAGGATTTATTCCTGGTTGCGTTTTCTAACATACCTGTTGAGAGAGAGGTAATGTTCTCTATTGAGCTAGTTCCTAGAGAATCACTAGTATCTATTACTCTTTATAGGATGTTTATGTTAGACATTTAGGAGCAAAATATGTAGTTAGAGGATTTGGGGGAATATGGGTTTATTTATCCTAGTACTTTGACATGGGGTTCACTAGTCCTTTTTGAGAAAACGGATGATGGTACCCAAAGGATATGTGTGGATTACTGAATGTTGAGGTAGTTAAAGGTTAAGAACTGGTATCCCATGCACCATATAGATGATTAATTTTATTTTCTATGATAATACTAGGTGTTCTAGAAATTTATTTGATATCAGGACATCACCAACTATCTATCCCACATATAAAAATCATTTATACAACTTTTAATAGTAGGTATGGTCTATATTTACATCTATTTAAGTTGTTCGATTTCATGAACACCCCAGCAGTTTTCATGGTGATGATTAACCAAGTCTTCTATCCTTACATGGATTTTTTTGGTGGTTTTGTGGATGATATCATGGTGTATTATCAAAATTTACATGACAATGCCAAACCTCTTAATATTATCTTCAATACAATGATAGAGCATCAGTTATATGCTAATATAACAAAATTATACTTATGGATAGACAAAATTTACTTCAAGGGTCATATTATCATAGAGGTAAGAGTATCAGTTGACCCAAAGAAGGTGAGAGCTATAGTTTCCTAAGAGAATCCTAATAATATCTTTTACCTATAATGTTTATTAGGGAAATATGGATATTATCAGTGTTTCATATAAAACTAATCACATTTAGAAACACTGAATACATGCTTGAATAATATAGGTGTGATGTTTTTATGGTTAGATACATGTTTGATAGCTATTATAGAGATTAAAAGGAGATTCACTTCACCATCGGTTCAGATACTCCTAGATCAGGGTAGGATCTACACTATGTATTGTGATGCATCAGGTATAGGGTTTGGAGATGTGCTGATATAGGGGGGGGGGGGGTAGATTCATAGTTTATGGGTCTTGACAACTAAGGCCACTTGAGAAGAATTATTATATTTTAGATCTTATGTAATATACAGTTGTTCATGCTTTTCATTATTGGATACAATATTTACATGGAGAGTGTTTTTTGGTGTACACTACAAATAAAATCCCCAAGTAAATATTTACACAGTTTGACTTGAATCTATGTAAGAAAATTTTGGTTGAATATCTATAGTCATTCAACATTGATATTAACTACATGCATGGGATGTGAAATATAGAAGTTGATTCACTGAGTATGAAAACCCAGACACAAGATGTTTAGTAGGATAAAAGAGAGTGGTAGATTATGTATTTTTTTTCAGTAAAATGAACATGGAGGTGTATGATAATTATTTGAAGAAATTTAATTAATCCTTTTCTATGATCTCTACCATATAGGATACAATGAGGATGAAGCATCTATCAGATTCAAGGGTACTAGTGATATGGGACAGTTTGGTAGGTGAGGACCCACATCTTGGTTAGACTGTGGGTGAGGATGAGATCCAATGTATCAATGCTTGTTTATGGGTTCCAGTGTAAATACATGAGGAGCTAATGCAGGTGTTTTGTGCCTCATCTTGGGAAGTGCATCAAAGTGTCACCAAGATTTACAATTACTTGAACCATCATTACTGGATGCTAGGTATAAAGTGAGACGTAGATTGTTTTCTTATGAGATGTTCCATGTTTAATAAGGTGAGGGAAGAACCCTGGTAGTCATATGGAATTATATAGTGCATACCTATTCTTGAGTGGAAATTGGATGATGTCGTGATGGATTTCATGACCGGTTTGTAGTGGTCTCCTCAAGGTAGAGATTTTGTGTGGTTTGTTATTGATTAGATCATAAAAGATTCACATTTAATACTGATTAAGGGGAACATTAGTGTTGATGAGATTGTGAGGATGTATATTTGAGTTATTGGAAAAATTCATGGGGACCCAACAATTTCATTTTAGGTAGGGATTACAATTTTACATCTTGTTTTTAGTAGAGTTTATAAAGGTTTTTGGGTAAATTTTTTCTTCTAAGCAAAACATACCACCCTTAGACTGATGTCTAATAGTATCATAACATATTGGTGCTTGAGGGCATGAAACAAAATTGAATTCTGGTTTTTTGGATCTCTTGGGAGATACATATATCCATTTTGGATTTAGCCTAAAATAATAGGTATTAGGTGACAATAAAGATAGAAACATATGAGGCTTTAATGGTCGGACATGTTGATCACCCCTATGCTAGTTATATACAGAAGAGGTGGCTTTACTAGGACCACATCTCGTGCATGATACTTCAAAAAAAAATCTAATTGATTATTAAGTGGACTGCTACTGCATAGTATCAAAAGAAATAATACACAATTCACCATAGAAGACATCAAGAGTTTTAGGTTAAAGACTATGACTTTTTTACTTGGTTTACCGAGGCTGGGACATAGATTGATCAGGAGATAGGGTAATATTTCACTACAATATGTAATCCCATTCGAGATTCTAGAGATATTTTTTCTGTAATCCTATCAGTTGTAGTTACATTATAGGTTTCAATCCATGTATGATGTATTCCAAATTTCTTAGATAGGCCATTTGTAGTCACACTTATATAATACTTTCCATCCAGAGGAGGTTTCATTTTAGGTTGATATGTCTGTTGACTAGGATCTGACTTTTATCTTAGATAAGAGAACGATGGTTCTTCAAGTCTAGTAAGATCCTCCCATACATGTGTTATATAAGCATGGAAGTTTATAAAAAGATACATGGGAGAGGGAGGTAGATGTATATGATATGTGGCTAGAATTATTCTCAGAAAAATATTGACCACCCTTGTGAGTGTAATTCATGGATGAATTTATTTAAGGGGAAAGATTATAAGAATAATAGTTTTTTTAAGAGGTAAAAAAACATTTTATTTTTATTTAAATTATTAATTTTTTTAGTGAGTACATAATTGGATCAGGGCTGTTTTGGGGGTTTCCATACCTTTTCCAGAGCCCAAAATTTATACTTTGAAAGAAAAAGGAATGTCTCATGGTTAATATAAACTGTGTGAGGGAGGTTTCATAATAACATATAATTGTGTGAGGCTATAGAGTTGAGTCTTATAGGATACGTGATTAAAAAACATTTTTATTTAAGGCACATGCAAGTGTGTGTGCGTGTGTATTTTATTTTGATAGTGGGATGAGAAATGGTTTATGCATAGTCAATCAATCCATGTATAAAAACTGTGTGGGGTGCCACTTTTCTATAGAAAAGGTACCATTGTTGATGCACGGTTTGGCCAACCATGTGTCCAAATAGTTTAGTCTAATAATTAGTGTGAAATTATGAAACTACCATCACATAATATTTCATTTAAACACAAATTTCTCATTCTTCATCTGTTGGTAGCCCTTACCTCTTGAGATCACATTGAAGGTGAAATTATAGTTTTTGATCCACTTCCTTCATATGATATTAGAATATATAATTTTTTGTCTCATTTGATCTGCGTCGATGAGTTCTCAATTCCTTTTTTCCTATTCCTTGTTATTCTTTGTATTAAATGTTCTATATAGGTGCAAGATAATATGCCCTGATTTTAGGTTCCTTATATGTTAATAAATTTTCTTCTGATATAAGTCAAATCATGAAATGACACTAGAGGATCACTCAACTACTGACATATGTTAGTTTTTATATACATTTCCCTTGAGGTTTGGTGAGTTATTTAGTTACTTTCATTTGTTCCTCCTATTGGACCATCCATTGCAGACCCAAAATTTATTTTATAAATTTAATTAAATGAAATGGAAGTTAATATAGATTCACATAGTTTCCTTGAGATGGTTTGGGGGTTGTTTAGCCAACCAAGGCCACACATGGGGTGTGCCAGGTAATTTTTTTATTCCCTTTGACCTCTATTAGGCCACCCAAGGGCCATGTTTTAAGAATTTCATTCTAGAGAAACCACATAATGAACTAAATTGAAGAGTTTCATGATTATTAGATTTAATACCAAATTTTCCATGTGTTACATAATATTTAATTGTTTAATTTTTTATTAAAAAATTATATATGAGTGGGAAAAGTAATTGGTTGTTTTTAATTTAAATGTTTAAATGTGTGGCTATACTCATTAATTATGTTTGGATGTGAATGGTAATATGATTGAGTAAACTCATGGTATGAAATGATAAATTGGTCGAATGACGAATAGTCCAATTAGATTCCTTGGATGTTACTCCATGTATCTTGAACATGGTAGTGGTCATATTAGATATAGATTACTCCTTGGGTATAGATTTTGTGGGATAATTGGGGACTTACTACCCCTTGGATCCAATTTTTCTTAGGATCACAATGGACATGGTCGATACACATGCTCCTTGGACCCAAACTCATACAGGATAGTGTTTCCACTAAGATGCTCCTCGGAATCAATGAGGATTCCTTGGTCTTCTAACCATTGGTTCTAGACCTTTTTTGTCTGATAATTCTAACATTTGACATGGATATGGTAATCATAATTAGAATGATTATACTTTTCAACTGTGGTATATGTTATTCTTTTGGGGATATGAAAGGTTGTGATTGTTGATACATAATGTTGGAACCTCCTTGTATTGAGTTTTTTTTAATGTCTTATATTTTAATGATCACAAACCATGATTCTTATTGTAATAATGTTTCACATGTTATATGATATCATTTTATATAATGAGACTAATTCTATGATATTTCTGCTAAATATTATGGTAATTCATCGTGGGATGGGATAAACCATTACCTTCATACTATGAGTCACTGTTACAGCTAGGATGATCTACTGCAATACCATGTCACCCTCACCGCCAACAAGAGCAACTGCTAGAATGAGCTACAACCAAGATGAGCTACCACCCAGATGAGCTACCGCCAGGAAGAGTCACGGCCAAAAGCGAGTAACTACTAGATTTTGAGTCACTACCAGCTTCTTAATACTATTTTTATCTGAGGAATTTGGTATCAATGTATCAATTACTAGATCTATTAATATATACTTTAACCAAGTCTTCAGGACATACTGAAAGATGATATGAGGATAGTGGATCATATCCAAACGAAGCTGCTATATATTCACAAAGGATCTCTCTCCCTTTCTCAATGGACATAGAACAATTGAGACTATTGATAGCTGATATGATCTCTTGCTGATAAGAAAAACCTACAGTGGATTGTGCAACCGAATTCATGAATTTTCACGGACTTTCTGATTCAAATTCTATAAACATCAATGACATAGAATCAATGAACCCTGTACTGAGATTGACTGAGACATCATATAGAGATCAACTGAAACATAATTTCATATTTCTATGAACTTCTATTATACTACAATTTTCTAGAACAAAGCACAAAGTCCTCACTAATGCTGATCTGATGACTACAAACATAAGGAACACATCAGACTAAAAATTTTATATACATATTTGTTTTGTCTATTTTAAGTTTCCGTAATGTGTTATTTTCCAGTTATCAAACATACATTTTCTCCTCCACATTCTTGTAGAATACAAATTATTCTCTTATTCCTCAATCGATTTCCTACTGTGTTTATAGAAGAGGTCCATGTGTGACCTATGCTAATCCTACTTCCCATGAATAACTATAGAAGATGATTTTTAAGCCTCTACATCTTTTTATTATTTAATGTATACCTAATCCACATTGTGGATTTATTTTATTGTGTTTATAATCTTCTTGGAAGTTGGTGATTTCCAGGTGGAGGTGATTAAGTCTCAACTTGATACTGAACCTCTTTTTTATTTCTCTATATCACTATTTTATTTTTTTTTTCTTTCATATTCAATATAACATTTTATTAACAAACAAAACAATTGCATTGATAATTAATCTTAACTAGTGTCTATATATGTTTCTGTTTAATAATTTTATGTCAAATTTTTTGGTATATTAAAACTAAATTTTAACTAAGGCCAATCCTATTTTTATAAAATCTTTTAAACAGATATATCTTATATTGATCTCCTATTTTGATTAATTGGCTAGTTTATCTTATAAAGGGGTTTTTATTTATGTGTATTTATTTACAGAAATTTTTATCAGGAACTCAATTCACCCCTTTTGTGTTACGCACTCTAAAAATCATAGTGTATAAAATTATTGTTTATTATATATATACACACACACACACATATATATATATATATATTATTTTGAACTGTGATTTCAGTTTTATTCTAAAGATCTCAAATTTCTGTAAATTTTAATTCTTTTGTTCATTATGGACAATAGGCAAGATGAATGTACAACCAAACTGCCTACTTATTTTAATGTAACCAACTATTCTTAGTGGAAATTTAAAATGAAAATTCATGTGGAAATTATATGTCTTGACAAGTGTATTGTAATAGAATATCAATACAAAATACCAAAAACTCCTAGAAGTGAATGGAGTAGTTCTACTAATAATAGATTGAAATAATAATTGTAAATTTATAAATTATATCTTTTTTTCTTTGGGAGATGATGAATTCAAAATAATATCAACATGAAATTATGATTTTAAAATATGGGATACGTTATTTATCTCACAAGAAGAAACATAAAATGTTAAAAAAATGAGATTAATTAAATAAAACTCAAGAATCATACTTTAAAAATTAAATTTGATGAACCTATTTCTGATATGTGTCTCAGGTTTAATGAAATAGTGAAAACTATTCACTCTCTTGGAGAAAAAGTGAAAGATAAGGATCAATTAATGAGACAGCTCAGAGACTTAACAGACAGATAGAGCATAAAATCAATGTTAGTCAGAGAATCATGTGATATAAGTAAATTGTATGTCAAGGAACTAATAAGAAAGATAATGATGTATGAAGAATAGATTAATGTCAACAAATAGGTTGATAAAGATTAACCAAAAATAAAATTAGTATCCTTAAAATATACTACCCCCATACAAATAAAACAACATAAAAACTAAAGTTTCCAGTGAAGAAGGATCTCCTGATGACATTGATGAAGAAATGGAACACATGTCCATAAGATTCAACAAATTATATATGATAAATAAGTTCATTTAAAAAATCAATTTTCATAGGAGATTATGATAAAAAAGGAAAATAGAAAAAGTACTGGAAAAAGGATGACACTCAAAATGAAGTTACCTTATATGAGTGAAATAGAAAAGTTCACATTAAATATGACCATACAAAATTGAAATAAAAAAAGTATGAGGATAAGGAAATATGATACAAAATATCCTTGAAAGCAACATGGAGTGACCCCAAAGACAACTCATGTAACTTAGACCTAAATCATAAAGATATGTATGATAGAGACAATATATGATTTACAACAAGCATATCAGAGGTAAAAATTTTACTTACTATTTCTCCTCCAAATGTTTCATACATTTAAGAAAATGAAGAAAATAATGACAATGAGAAGAAAATGACTAGCAAAGATTGGTATTATTATTGTAAAATGTAGGAAGACAACATTAATGAGATGAAAGATAAATATAAGTCACTCAAAAAATAACAAGACATAATAGTAAATGTTAAAAGTAACCTTAATATTAAAAATAATAAAAATAATTAACTTATTAAAGAAAAAAATGAATTAAAATTTTCAAATGAACAATTAAATAATTACAATGAAAAATTTACCAATGGTAAGAAAACATTAACTCAAATACTTTGAAATCAAGTTGATCCCAAGCATAAAACCAGAATAGGGTCCCATCCATGACATATAAAAATTACAAAAACAAGATTCACATCATATACTAGTTCTGAAAGTTCATATATTGCCAATACCTACTTAAATGGACCTAATAAAGTTTTTATCTCTAAACATATTCAATCTGTTTATTAGAAACCTATTAGAAAAATATGTTTTCTAAAGTATCCTATTACTAATATAATTGGACCCAAGAGGATTTGGGTATCAACATCATTTTTGGCATAAAATTTATGTCGTAGGAAACATTATTGAAAACTCCTATAAAAATCTTATAGTATCTAGATAGTGGATGTTCTATACATATTTCTAAATAGTATTAAAACTTTAAGAATTTGATCAATGTTGGGTGTAAATATCACTTTTGGTGATAATGAAAAAGGGGAAATCAATAGCCATGTCCAAATTGGTAATTCTAATTCTGTATTAATTTCCAAAATTTTCTATGCAGTTAGTATAAAAGACCATTTTCTTAGCATATCCCAATTATTTGATGACAGATTTCACGTAAAATTTGAACACACTGATTGTCATGTTTTTAATTATAAAAAATATTTAATTTTACTTCTTTGACAAATGATAATATTTATTCTATTGATTTAAATTATTTATCTTTTGAAAATATTTCTTAATTAATTGAATTTAATAAAGAATTTTGTCTTTGGCATATGAGACTAGTCCATTTCAATATACACTCACTTAGAAAGCTTACTGTAAATGGGTTATTTAGAGACCTAACAAATCTCGAATTCTCAAATGGTATAGTTTTTAATCCCTATCAAAAAGAAAAACTCTATAGGATTAATTTTAAATAAATTAAATAAGTTTCAAAATCTATGAATTTAGAGTTAATCCATATAGACCTCTTTAGACCATCTAGTTTCTCTAGTATAAATGAAAATAATTATCTTTATTTCCGTGTAGAAGACTTCTCTAAATACATTTGGGTATACATTATATCTCACAAAAGTATATCTTGTTATTTCTTTATTATGTATGCCAAATCTCTAGAAAACTATGTAGGAATTAGGATTAAGACCTTAAGTAGTTATCATGGTTGATAATCTGAAAATCTCAACATATAATATTTTTTTTCTCTCAAAATTTCTATAGGCACAACTCTTATACCCCAAGAACATCAGGACCCAATGATGTGGATGAATGATTAAATTGGACTCTCCAAGAGATTTCCTAAACCGTGTGAAATTGATATGACCTAAATATCTAATTTTGGGCTATATATATTAATTAATCATGTTACAATATAAATAGAGTATCTATTAGACCTCTCTTAAAGAGAACTAATTATAAGTTATGGAATAACAGAAATCCAATGGTTATTTAATTTAATTTTTTTTGTTTGAAATTTATTTATACGAAGTAGAAAGGACAATTTGGGAAAATTTGATTCCAATAGTGATGAAGGAATTTTCCATGGATTTTAAAATTCTATTAAATCCTATAGATTGTTATATAATAGAATCAAAACAATATAAGACTCCTTTCAAATTAATTTTGAAGAAATTGATCCCAATGAAGCTAAGAATATTTTAAAAGACATTTGGGATGATATGTCAACTCTGAATATCAATTATAAACCTTATTAAAGTTCTGTTAAACAAACAGATAGCTCATCCAATAAACTACTAGAACCTAATCAAGAAGAATACATTTATTTAACCATCCCCTCTTCTCCATAACCCATTATGACTCATAAAAATCACCTGCTAGATGTTATAATTGGAATCATAGATAGAGGTACACAGATTAGAACTTCCCTTAGAAATCAAATTTAACACCAGGCCTTCTAGTCATATATTGAACCGAAGAAAACTAATGAATCTATTAATGATAAATTTTAGGTAAAAACTATGCAAGATAAAATTAATCAATTTTAAAGAAACAATATTTCGGAACTTGTTGAATGACCTAAAGACACCTTAACTGTTGTAACTAAGTGGGTTCTTAAAACCAAGGTTCATTAGTCTGTCTCTAGAGTATGAAATATATATAGACTAGTTGCACAATGTTATAATCATGAATATATTATTTATTATGAAGAATAATTTTCACCTATAGAAATATGTGAAGCCATTAGGATACTACTTTCCTATAAAGCACATTTAGAATTCAAATTATATCAAATAGATGTTAAAAGTGATTTCATAAATAGATTTATAATTGAAGATTTTTTTGTTCAAAAACCTCCATGATTTCAAAATCCACATTTTCAAAATCATGGTTTTGAATTAAAAAAAATCTTTGTATGGTTTAAAATGGGCTCCTAGATCATGGTTTGATGGGATTACCTCTTTCTTTCTTTGAATTTTTTTTTCAAAAGTTATTTTGGATCCAACCCTCTTTATATAAATAATTTAAAAAAATGTTTTAATAGTGAAAATATATGTAGATGATATTTTTTTGGATCTACTAAAGATTCCTTATGTACTGACTTTTCAAAAAATCATGCAAAAAATATTTTAAAATGTGTTTAATGGGTGAACTCAAATTCTTTCATGGATTTCATATTTTTCAAAAAAAATAAAAAAAATTCTTAAATAAAATTAAATACAGTAAATATATTTTAAAAAAATTTCCAAGAAATTACCAAAAGCACTGATACTCCCATGAGTACCACTTGTAAACTAGACCTTAATAAAGCTAGGAAATTAGTAGATCAAACTAGTTACATATGTATGATTTGTAGTCTATTATACTTAACTGTTAGTTGTCCTGATAAAATGTTTATTATGTGTTTGTGTGATCGCTTTCATGAAAATCCAGAAGAGTCAAATATATTATCTATCAAAATAACTTTTAAATACCAGAATTATACAGAAAATTTTAGATTTTTCTATCTAATAAAACATAATTTTTATTTAGTTGGTTATTCATATGCTGATTTTGTTTGTTGTGGGGTATATAGAAAACACACATCAGAATGATTTCATCTCTTTGGAAAATATCTAGTATCATGGTGTAGTAAGAAGAAAAATTCTATTTCACTATCTACTATTAAAGCTCAATACATAGAAACACGATGTTTTTATACACAAATATTCTGGATGAAACACACTTTAATAAACATTGGATAAAAAGTTAGACATGTGCCTATAAATTGCGATAACACAGGTGTGATAAACATTTCAACAAATCTAGTATCTTACTCCAGAAAAAAACACATTGATGTAAAAAATCTATTTTTGATATATCATTATCAAAAGGGTGATATAAAATTAAAATTTATTGGAACTGAACACAAATAGATGATACCTCAATAAATCCATTGAATTTTAAAATATTAAACCACATCAAACATGGCTTATAAATGGTAACCTAGGATGATAAGTTAGTATTAATAATTCTCTTTTGATAATTCACCATTGATGATCCACAGTTGATAAGTCACCATTGATGAGTCTCCATTGAGAAGTCACTATTAATGATTCTCCATTGATGAGTCGTTATTAAAAATTAACCATTGATAACTCTCTGTTGATGAGTCATTGTTGATGATTCACCATATATGAGTCACAATTGATGGGTCACCATTGATAATTCTTTTTTGATAATTCACCGTTGATGAGTCAGTATTTATGAGACACCATTGATGAAGTTAACATTAAATGACTCAATGTCATTTTTCATGTTATCAGTTCTTTATTACAATATCTATTTTCCATTACCAATTAAAATCTTATTATTTTAATTTTATTATTATTTATTTAGAATCCCTAAATGATAAAACCATCAGTATAACTATAAATCAATTCACTGCCTCTAAACCCTTGATATCCTGAACCATTAACTTCCTCTCGAAATGATTTTCCTTTTTCATTATTCCACCTAAATCCCTCAACCGATCCAAATGGCCCATGTGAAGTGAGTTATAGAATCAAATCCATAAGAAATGAAAAATTCCAAAAAATTAAAAGTATACAAAAGTAGTTTTGAAACCATTTCACTAAAACCACATCTAATAAGTCATGTAGTCAAAGCCAAAAAAATCGATGCACAATGGCTTCCAACTTGTAATATGCTGGAGTTAATGCTTTTTGAAAAGCATAAGTAGATGAAATAGTTTACCTATAATCATCGAATGTGTTCTCTAAGGGTAGTTTTTTTATTTTTTTCAAAATGTGAGATTTATTTTTGGGAAGAAAGCTGATAGAATTCAAAGTAGCAAAGATAGAGAATATATTTCTTTCTCTTCATGATAATGGGAAAATGTAAAAAGGTTCTTTATATATGAGTATATGAGTCTTTCCAAGGATGTATACCCAGTGATATTCAAAATTTCAATTATCAACGGGCTCTCCTACAATTAAATGGAGTAATAACACTAAAAAGACCTACTGAAGTCAAGCATTATGGTGAATATAATTTTCTTTTAAAATTTGTACAATATGTTTGATATCTAAGTAAAGGGGACATCAATACATTGTGGTATCAAGATGTATACATTCTATATATGATGAATAAAGGGAAGATACTATATATTTTTATATTTTTAATAATTCATAAGCATGAGATGTGTAAGAAGAGCTCCGTATCGAACTCCCTCATTTATTAAAAAATTATTTCTACCACCTTAGATTTAAAGGGTTATGTCAATGATGGAGAAGAAGTTAAAGACATGTTTTGTTGTATTTCCCTTTCAAAATTGAAAAATAGTTTAAGAGATTTGGAATACCTAGAAAGGATGTTGGGTAAAAGACAATGAGAAAGTGTATGATGATTTTAACCAAATTGATCACAAAACTAGACCTAAGGACATGGTTGATCCAGGTCTTGAATCAGATTTGATGGCTGAATACTCTGATGCTAATGTTGTTGCAGAAGAATATGGCCAGGTTGTGGATTAAGCAATAGTGGAAGAACAAGATGAATAAATTTTTTCCCTTGAATAAGGGATTGATCCAAATATCTTCAAATATCCACCTACATTATCAAGTGGATATGACAATTCATAAGGCTCTCTTCCAACTAGGGAAACTCTCTTACCTAAAAATGATGATAAATAAGATATTGATGTTTCTGGAGAATCTTAGCTTAAATTGGTAACCTCTAATACTTCATGTGATAAGAATGGTAATGGATGTAATGATATTTTTTATAAATAAGTAGATAAATATATTGTAGATTTTGAAAAGTCTGATAGAACTTACAAACGAGATGATGAGGATAAGAATGATGAAGCTTATGTTATTGTGGATTTAGATGATGGAAAAAATAGTTTCCTTGATCACAAATATTATCAAATAGGTGGTAATGATCATGAAGGAAGTTATGATAATGGAAATTATCTTGAACCTTAAAAATAAATAGTTCGTCATCAATCCTCTAGACTTATGGTATCTAGTTCTCATTGAGATGAAAATAAAAAAGGATACCATGATTCTTGATATTCCAAAAATTCCTACAGAAGGTATGGAGGATGCTAATGAGGGGGAGAAAACTCTAAATCCTGACGATCAAATGGGTTAATCAAAATAACTAGACAATATGCAAATAATTTAGATAGAAGTTTATTCAGCTATAAGTGATCAGTAATTGAATACCATTCTAGTTAATCCGTCTGTTTTAGTGGACCAATCTCCTCAGACCTTCAAATTGCAACTGCAACATACAACACATGAGCCCTCAACACCCGAATTTGGTCAATGTTATCATGTTCCTAGAGACTAACACATACAAATTTATTTTAGACAAAAAATTAGTTATTTTTAGTAATGGAAGTAGTGTCAAGGTTTTCATATAATTGTCCTTACTTATATTGACTCTGATGATGATCCTAAAAATTTTATCAAAAGAGAAGGATCCCTAGTGGATCAGATCGATCAAGATGAAAATTATTTCCTTTAATATCCATGGAAACCAATAGAAAAAATATTCAACCAGTTTTACCTCATGATGTAGTGACACAATATTATTTCATTTCTTTTCAAAGAAATGTGAATTTATATTTAGAATCATCGAGATAGAATTTGATTTTAGATTTTACAAGTACCTTGAGATCCCATACAACTTCAATATCCATAATCATTGAAAAGAGTACGAAATATTTTCATTAGATAGTAATCTCAAAAATACTACTCAAATATGGTTTCATATTCAAATAATAGAAGTCAAGAATTTTATATTTTCATAATAGTTAGAAAAATTAAAAACAACAGTACAAATTTTGACATCCTCTATATTAAAATCTGTGAACTATATTTCTTAGAAGTTTTATAGTTCAGTTACAACTGCATCTACAACAACTGCACCTCCTCATGAACCTGAACAACTTGATAGAGATCTGCTACATCAAATAATTTGTTAAGAAATCATAAATACTATGGGTGATGTGAGAAGTCATAAAGTGAAAATTTGGTAGATACATCTACCTGGAGATCATATCATTGATTTCATAAGAGGTTATACTGGAGATATTAGACAAGAAAAATAAAGTTATAATGAAATCTATCCAGTACTACTTATCAAGGATATATACCAAGAATGAAATGTCTGAAAATTTCAAATTTATTGCAGAGAAGTTGTGGACACCACCAGTGAAAGGAGATATCAAATAAAGTGTGAGTCAAATAGAGGATATCACACTGGCTCTTTAAATATTTATGGATGATAAAGAATATATATATAATGTAATGATATGGGAGGTTAAATAGTTATGGACTTCATCAGCCTCTTGAAAACCAGCCTTCATGTCCATTAAAGCACTATAATTTCTTGAGAAGTAATCCCTATTTCACCAATACTTTCAACCACATCCATAAATTCAGTTTAGTACATGCCTACTCTGATCACTCGGTTAGATGTTGGTATGCCTCCACCATGTTAGCCACTGATTTGGTCACTAGTTTATGTAATCATATAGCTTAGATAGGTTAAATTTTGATAGCCACTTCCTCCTACCACACGACCATCCATTACAACCTCTTCCATGATGTACACTTCTATAGTCTCATCACATGACAGTGACAGAGACATAACCAAAGACAAAGGGAAGGGTAAAGTTGATTATCCCCCATATTTTACATAATTAATATGTTTTGATGTTGTTTTATTGATTGGTATCTTCTGTATTTCCCTTTTAATTCTTATCTTTTTGTACTCATCTCTTTTTGGAACCAACATGATGAAAAAATCCTTGTATCTTTATATTTTCTCTCTATGTTTAACAACTATTTTTACATTTTGATAATCTCAAGGGGGAGATAAATTAATAATTTAATTTTATCATGGTAAGAAAACTATTTTAATTTTCAAATACTTCTCTCATTGTGTATTATTACTCATTTAGTACATGATTTAAAAATGCCATGTTTTTTTGAACATCAAATTTTTTTGAGAGTATTGGTACCTATTTGTAAGCAGTGTGTTTTTCAGTCTCTTATTTTAATGATAAAAACCCATCATTCATTTAGTAATAATGTTTCACAAGTTATATGATATCATTTAATAAAATAAAAATTCTTCTATGATATGTCTTCTACGTATTATAGAAAATCGTTGTTGGCTAGGATTCACTATTACCACCATAATTTGAATCACCATTGCCGCCATGATGAGAAACCAATAGACTTAGTCCCCCTCACTTCCAACATGAGTTACCACTAGGACAAGATACTTCCAAGATGAATCGCCACTAGAAGTGAGTCATAGCCTGATGCAGAGTCACCGCATGTTTCTTGTTATCATTTTTGTATGTGTACTTTGGTGTGATGGGATCAACAACTATATCTATTCATAGATAGTTTTACAAGTATTAAATACTTAGTAAAATCTGATCCATGGATTGTGTAACTCCTCCAACTGACACTTCTATACATTAAAAAAGTATCTGTATCCCTCTAAATGGACACAGAACAACAGATATTATAGACAGCTGATATGATCTCATACTGATGAAAAACTCTACAGTTGATTGTGTGACCAAATTTATGAATTCCCAAAAACCTTCTGATTAACATTCTATGATGATACATGACATAGAATCAAATAACTACATTATTAATAGTGGTTGATACATTATATAGATATCAATAGAAACATACCAACCTATTTATATTTTCCTCTATTCTATTTCAATTTTTTAGAACAAAGAACAGACTCCACAACAATGCTGATCTCGGGACTACAAACATACAGAGCACATCAGACTAATCTTTTACTATACTTATTTGTTATGTATGTTTTACATTTTATCTGCGTTTTTTTTCCTATTATCCAAAATACACTATCTCATTCACATTCCTGAAGAATAATTGTTATTCTCTTCTTTCTTAATCTATGTCCTACTGTGTGTATGGAAGAGGTCTATGTGTGACCTGTTTTGTTCTTATATCCCATGAATAACTTTGGAAGATGATTTTCAATCCTGGATACCTTTTTGATGTTTAGTTGTTACCTAATCCTTGTTGTGGATTTATTTGATTACATTTATAATCTTTTTCACATTTAGTGATTTCCATGTGGAGGGGATTATATCTCACTGTGAGACTAAACATCTTGTTTAATCCGTTGTGTCACTGTTTAATTTGTATTGTTTTACTATGATATTCAAGATAACTTCTAACAAAATAAATTACATTGATTATTAATCATAACTAGTATTTATATATGTTTCTATCTATGTAAATTGATTTCAAAAGTTAAGGTATTTCTAAAATATATTTATACTGAGACCTTATCACTCTATAAAAAATGTTTCAAAATGATATATCTTATATCAATTTTCTATTTTGATTATTGGGATATATTATTTTATAAATTTATTTTTATTTTAGTCTATTTATTTAAAAAAAAATATTGGGAACTCAATTCACCCCCTCTAGAGTTATTCAATCTGACCAACACACAGGTTGGATGGTGAGGCCATGTTATTTACCTATGAATGTTTAGAATCCTTTATAAAGTATCATGAAAAATGTTTTTCAAGGAGCATTAAGATGATACTTGTTATTACTGGTCTCATAGTATACATTCCTTGGGCTTTCACTTTCATATTTCTTATTTTTTTTTATTTACACTCAACTTTTCTTTTTATATTGAAAAACATGGGTTTGTTATAAAACTTTGGGTGGTTATCTATTGGGATTGTATCTCACACCTTGCATGGTCTACAGTTGGGTTCCTAAAAAAGATAGTTTGGATTCAGGTAGGGATTGGGGAAAGAACCCATAGTTCAATTGTTGATATTGTTCCATGCATAGGAGTAAGGGATTACAGAACAGAGATGAGGCTCGTGATGCAATTCAGAGATGTAAATTTTCATTCAATATGATATTATTACATGTTTAATATATATAAATTCCATTTATACCTATTTTGGTTGTTTTCTAGATACATTCATGGACATTAATGTATATGAGATTACCTTTTGCATTATTATATATTACATCTTTTTATTTATTCTCTACCTATTAGACCACTTCTCCAATCATATGTTATTTATTTTATATTGTTTAAAAATCTAGTAATGATATCATAGTCTCCCCACAAACACACCATTATCCCTTGCAGCTAGTCTTTAGTCTTTTTCGTTTGGGGAGATGCGATTGGGGCCATTTGGGCAACCAGGCTCGAGTAACTCTTGAGTGTCATCTGAGTTTTTGAGGTCATAGTTTTATGGAAATCATCAATTATATGAATGATATAGAAAATATAAATAAAACTACATCTATTGAAGTTTTTTTATATAAATTTCTTATGTGTAAATAAGGATAAATAAATTTCAACTGTATTGGAGTTGTTGCATGATGAATTTTTGGAATTCAATATACCAGGATCAATTTATGAGATGAAAAAATATATTAAAAAGAATGTTATAAATTATATAAATTACCTACATATCCCAATGGATTCATGTTATAATGGTTTGAATTTTATGATGGATAATAGTATAAAATATTTGTAAATTTTAGATCAAAACATTTAAATCATGATGAATGTTTTAATGGATATACAAGTTAGAATAAAATAAATAAAACTACACAAATAATTTTATTTTACTTTTAATAAAACCATGATTGAAATAATTGTTCATGTCCTCAAAAATAGTAATAAAAATGATTTTTCCTACTATGAATTACAATAATATTTTATTTATATGACATCATGGAGATTCAAAATCATGAATATCCATTGATTTTTTTAATAAAAATTTCACTCCAGATCCATAGGATATGTGATAGGGATTGGATACTAATATATTTAATATATTCAAAACTACATGAAAAACATATATATTATTGCCATTTATTCTTATCCCTTAAATTTTCACCCATGGATATCTATACAATAAACTTCTTTCATTATTTTAACGATCATTATATGAAATAAAACTATTGTAATCGACATCAATGTTAACATAAAACCCTTTTAGAATAACTAAATTATTTATGGGATAATTATATATATATATATATATAATTAATCGATATGGAAAATATTTAAAATTTTTGCCTCTCTAATATTATAATAAGTGGTTCATAGGGAGTTTTAATTTTTTCGGGTTGAAACAAACACTCTAGGAAGAC
Source organism: Viscum album (assembly GCA_963277665.1). Lineage (NCBI taxonomy): Eukaryota > Viridiplantae > Streptophyta > Magnoliopsida > Santalales > Viscaceae > Viscum > Viscum album. The sequence goes on along the minus strand of OY728119.1, from coordinate 1,723,119,554 downwards.
ATGTCACTATGAGTTTAGAGTAGCCCCATAAATGAAAATCTAGTGTTTCGTGTTTCATCATTTATTTGAAGATTCATGTCATACATCTTGGATTAAGAGGTAAGTATTAAATGTAACTAATGATTTATGGAAACTAAAAAACGTTTTATTATATTAAAACACCATTCCCCAATTATTAACTATTGATAAAAATTATAGGAAATAGTAATAGATAAATATTAATAGGAAATGAGTTCAAAGATAATATGATATTTTCAAAAACCAAAAATGGAAGAAAAAATTTAAAAAAACTATCTTATTTTTAATTTAAATTTTTATATTATTATCTAATAGTTAATCTCATTGAAAACGTTTTATTTGACAATTTGGTTTTTATAAAATTGAATGACTATGTAAAATCAAAAGATAAAATTAATGATCATTAGGATTGACAAATAATTGAATATAATGAATGATATTTTGGAAAATTATAATTGAGAGTATCTAGTAGATTTTTTTAATTTAAAATTAAATAAAATGATGTTTTACATTAGTGATAGAAAAAAGTATTCAAGTAACTTTTCATGATGTGTTGAAATAAAAAATTCTATGTTACATTGCCTCAAAATTGATGTCTAATGTATTTTAATATTAAAAATTGTACCTTTGTAATTGTGTAAATTATTACCATATGTAATTAAATCAGTTTTAATTTATTTCTTCACATTCCTTAGATATCATTTGTAGAAAACATTACACCCCATAATGCCTAAAAAAATTTATGTCTGAATAACAATGACACTTTTAAATTTTCAGATGATATTTCCCACCTTTTGTCTTACTATGATTTTTTATCTATCTATGAATTTGAACAATGAAGTTAAACTTGGAAGGCCTATACATTTTATGTGGATTTTACCATAGCTATTTAGTACTATAATACTTCTTTAACTATTCTATATTGTTATTTTAAAAATCATTAGATATCTATTTTATTCAGCAATGTTCCTTTTTAATTTGTATTATGGTTGAAGTCAATTTTGAGAAATGAATTTCAATAATAAGGTTCAATTTCTAAAGTTTATATTTTTGAAGAGCGTGTCAGCATGTTTTTGTGGTATTTGGATAATATTGAGACACAATTCAACCAAGTGGAATGAGTATATGAAAGTGGAAAAATAGCATTCCAAACAAAATTAGAAATCATTCCATGGATAATTCCTCATGTTAGTAAAATATCATTAGTTTCATTTAAAGAAATAGAGATAACAAAATAACATGATTATGTAATAATAAATTGAGATATTTCATATCATTTCACTAAATAATTGAACATGAATTAATGCTATTACTATATAGATAAAAATAAAATGATAAAGAGATAAAAATAAATTATAAAATATTAATTATATGTTTTCTTATCATTTAATATCGTAATAAATTTCATATTCATTATATGTTGATAAATATATTATGTAACTAAGAATGTTGTATATTTTTAAATTCTATTTATGAATATTGATAATCATTTTTTAGTACCAAATGATATGAAATATTTAGATCATTGATCATTGATATGGTCTAGGATTTTTAATTCTTATAATTTTATTGGAATCATTTTTTAAATTGATATTCAAGAGTATGTTTTGAGAGCTTAAAATAGTGGAATGTGAAAAATTTAAGATTTATAATTCACAGGAATATTGATTAAAATCATTAAATTAATTTAAAATGGATAATTTATAGTACTATTACTCAAGAAAAAAATAGTTAAATTTATGAAATGGAATAAGGAAAGATTGAAAAATAATAATTTTGTAACTTCTCTCAGTTGATCGGTACTGGTAAATATAAATAATTAGATCTATATATATGGAATCAAAATATAAAATGGAATATTATGTGGATAAATTACTCAATAAATGATCGATCATTTAAATCTATATCAAACAAGGAGAAATTTTTTATATCAGTAACGAAGATAATGAAATGTTTTTTCTTAGTTAATCCCATCAAAATAGGTTGTTTTTTAAATTTTCTATGACATTGAAATGTTCAGTCCTAAAAGGAGGGTAGATATAATCAAATCAAGTTATATATGGAGGATGAAAATAATATTTTCACTAATGAATTAATTAATTATATGATCAGTCCTCTTTTATGTTATCTATTACTTATATATATATATATATATTACATTAATACAATTTCTATATTCCTGAATTTTTTTTAAAAAAAATCTTTTTTTATTCATTTATCATGTTATCACTAGTTATAAATTCCTAAAGTATGTATGAATTGTAAAAAATATATATTTAACATAGGATAAGTTCATATGATACTCACACACTATCTGATGTCCCATCTAATGTGATTACACATTTACCATGTATTCTCATTAATTTTTCATTAAAATATATTTCCATTTAATATCATATGATATTATCCAATTTTAATATGGTATACTTTATATTTCTAGTTCATTGGTTTCACTCTGGGGATGCTGGGTGGACAATTATAATAATATAGGAGTAGTTATCAACTGATTATATGGTGTTATATGTAACAACATTGTAGTTTTGAATGGTAACCATTATTTATATAAAATTGTTACTATGAATACTACTTTTTCTAATATTCATTCAAATTTTCAAATATATTCACTAAAAAATTTTGATAATAACATACAAAAATTAAATACGAATATATTATCTATTTAGAGATTGAAACAATATTAATTAATTATGCGAGTTGAAATTTATGGGATTCATATAGATTTTTTTAGTCTTATAAAATTAGATATTAAGGGTATTGACATGTGAGGAATACTCTATTACAATCAAATATCATGATTTGAGGAACATTATGATCAATTATAAGAATGATATTATATATTAAAAATTAGAATTAAATTAAAATAAATATCTATTTTTTATTTTATTTAAATTTCAAAACAAATTTAATTATAATTATAATTCTTATCAAATATATATATATTATTTTCCATTTTTATGTCTATGACATGGTTTTTTGTAAATAAAAATTGTAATGATTGAGTAAAAAGTTGATGTACCTTAATTATATAGTATAGTTTTAATTAAATGGTATATCCTAGAGTATACAATCAAATAAATAAAATGAATACCAAAGTGATAGAATGGGATTAATTGAGGTCTTGTGTTGATATTAATAATTTTGAATGGTGGGAGTGGTGTTATATAATAAAGATACATTGATATTAATGAATAATTATAAAACAATTTTTACTAAGATTAATTGTTTCTCAAATGTTCATTAAAAACTAATTATCCATGGAGAAACAACTCATCCCAAACATAACTAGGTTTAAAAAATATCATTGGAAAGACCAAATAAGGTAATATATTACCATTAAATAAACACACCTTTCTTACATATTATGTAAATAATTTTTTATAGTTTTTAATTTCTTACATTGATGATATTGAGGAAATATGATGGTAACGTGTTCGAAAAAATTTAGTTATAGTTCATCTTATATAATAACATTGGTGGAATTTATATATATGAACCAACCGTAAAAAAATTGGGGGGGATATAAATTATAATTCACTTTTTATAAATGACTATTAGTTTATGTGGTTTGTTTAATTTATAGAAATAAATTATTTTCTCATGGGCTGAATGTCCATTGTATATATCATCAATATACTATGGATATGCTATAACTAAGGTTATATGAAGGTGCATATTGGTCATGCTGAGGGGTGGGGTATTGGACCCCCCACCCATATTGAGTTCTTGGGAAGATTCATCTTTATTAACTATGATGATTCTTCCTAGAAGTCCATGTAAGTGTTTTTTCTTGATAAATTTTAATCAAAAATAAATATAATATTCCGTAAAATCAATATATAGTAATGATATTCCTGGTGGATATGCTACGATGATCATTCCCCTTCGATGGGGAGTGCATTTGATATTCTATTTTAGGGAATGACTCAAAGGTTACAATGAAATGTTGAATAATTAATATCAGAAGTACTAAATATTTTACATTTATTTTTAATATGAGTATATTTTTATGATAAATGTTATAAATAATTTTTCACACAATATATAATTAAATATAATTTTTATTCTAAAATATATTTAATGTAGGCATCAGTGTCATTATAGTATAATATATAAGAACACAATCAGGGGTTTGTATAATATAGAGGAAGTCATCCTAGAATATGGTTGAGGTTTTATCAAGGGATCCCCAATTACGTGTGTATTATTTTTTATTAAAACATGTATATCCAACCCCTATAGTATCTAACATAAAAATTGTACGTTTGAAAATAATGTGTTATAATATTTGTAGTTTTTGTCTATTAACTCACTTTTTGAATATTGTAAGTATTTTATTACGTAAATTAGTGATATATTATTATATTAAATTATAGATTTTTTTTATATTCAAATATTCCTTGTTTCATATTTTTTATATGGTATAGTGGTTGTTTAAATAACTACTAACTATAAGAACAAATTGGATACAATTTACATCACATAAAAAAGACACTAAACTTTACTAAACCTTATTTATCTAAAGAAGGACCACTAAAAATATTTCATAATTATTTTATGTAATTCTTGTTCAATCCAATATATAATTTAAATTACAATAATAAAATATTTAGTGTTTCTTTTAATCCCTATTATATATTAGAATAATAAAAGATGTGTAACTTTCAAATTATGTATACCATTGATATTAAAAATGCATAGAATTTTATATTTAAAGTAGTCCAATAAGATCACTTATACTAAATTACCACAACTAATTAATATAAAACCCAATAATATATGGTTCTTTGAGAAAATTCTAGGAAAACATTAGTGGAATTTTAATCTGTTGTATAATAAAAACCCAATGCTTGAATTGTTCTACTTATAATATAAGGTTGGGAAGGAATGGGTTAAACTTGACATATATGATGTAGTGTAATCCTTGGGGTTTATATTTTGGAAAAAATTAATAATTTTTTCTTCAAAACAAAAAAGATTTTCTTACCATGATTTCACCTCTTTGTAATAAAAAAGGAGTGGGTGAGCATTCATTATAAATAGATGATCCTGAACCACCAAATATACTAAACTTATACCATGAAGTTTTGGATGGACAGTTCAAAATTCATCATGATATTGTTCTTGAAGATCAATAGAAGGATCCAATATCAATAGATATCATGATGTTTTTGTTACAATATCCACTAAAATATATCGTTCACATATCTCATTAGTATATTGCGGTGTGGATTTACCATATCCGCCATATTTTTTAATAAATGTAAATTTATTAATTCCATTTAGTTTTTACATCCACATTTATACTTGATGGATAAGTAAGAAGATGGTTGGATGAGATTATTGTGGAAAATAAATACAATATCCTCACTTTCAATGGCTTTTTAATTATTTTATTTTGAAAATTTTACCATGAAACTCAAAGTTGAGTAAAGATATACTGGTTCATGATCCTCTTGTTTGATGATGGTTATGTAATTTTCCTCTACCATTAGGGTATTTCTAATTATTATCTATATTTGATAAATGATATTGAATATAAGTATGGAGTTTCATGATTTTTCTAAAAAAAGACTCTATAAACCCATGTTAACCTTTCTAATCTGATAACATTATAAATATTTTTCAATAAGGTTAGACCCCATAAAGATTTGTTCCAAGGTGCTTCAAGATTATATTGATTACTATATTGGAAACCCCTTGGTAATATATTCTAATATAGTTTTAATATCTTTTATGTAGTTGATAGAAGGTGTGGTTCACCCCAGAGATTTAATTTATGTGGATTACCTTCCCCGCCTATCTCAAGAAGATCCTCATTCCAGTTCCACTTATATTGATATTTAAGCCTAATCAATCCTAACGGTTCTTTTACCTCAATGCAGTTCCACTCATTCCACAAGAATATCCATATCTAGGGTTTCATATATTGGTTAATATCTAATAGAATTTAGAAACATCTAAAATAGACCAACAATTCTAAGGATATGTAATTTTTATTATCATAGTCAATTTTTTCAATTAAGAGTTATAATATGATGGAAGGAGATGATTTAGAATAATATAATGTTTTATGAATATATTTATATATGATATAGAGTAGGAGTAGTTAGTTATTATTCATACTACAATGTTTCATTTGGATGATGTTATTTCCAATCCATCAATATTTATAGTTATGATCCTTGTATTTTTTACTTCAATATATTGCCTTCTTAATTAAAGCTCTTTGAAATTTAATATATCTAATAAATAATATTTGGTGACTGATTTAAAAATATTATATTTATAATTAGTAAAGACTATTGATACACCCATATATTGTAGGATAGAAAAATGGATAAATTTCTTATTATGTATACTGATTGTGGAAATATTATAGAATCATTGGTACTCTACAGTTATTAATATTGAAAATCTTGAAATAATTGTGAGGATAGAAGTTTTAACACAAATCCCAAAATGCACTATGTATTATAAAAAGATACTCCCTTTTACTATGCTTATAGGTACCAATTATATTTTCCTAATAGAATGGGTTCTCATGGACAGTTTAGCATGGCCAGATTCAGGATTGGTAAGAGATATCACTATTGAGAAAGCATGTATTCTTCTTGTAATGGGTGATTCCAAGTAACAACTTACCTTAACTCTGATGGGGAGTATGTATTTTTATTTATTCCCTAATTAGTTCTCTTAAAATACTTTTTTTTATGAAAAATATTATGTTTTAAACCGACATGGTTCCATGAATGGAATTGATATCCATCCCTTTATATTGTATGTATCCAAAAAATTATTGGAATTAATAAACTTGATAAAAAAATTATATATAAAGGTTTAATTATATTAAGGACCTATCCATGGGTTCTTATTCTTTTTTCCTTCAAAAAGTGGATTATTGTGTATAATAATACATGGTTTATCCAAAATTGAATCATATAAAAATTTAAAAAATCAATATCATTTCTTGAGAATTGATCACCGCTTTGATCAAATACTACGTTAAAGGTTGTTTTCTATTATTGAAATTTGATTATGTTACCATTAACATTTTTTAGTATAACACCCCAATATTTTATTATATGTCTCTTATTAAATTTTAATTCTTTGATAACTTACATTACACGAACCCCTAAGCATAAACAAATGATTAAATATTATTATTTAATTATGATAGTTATCAACTAGACTTTTGAATAGAAAGAATGGATGGTATTAAGTAAAATTTTAAAATATTATTTACACATGTTTATAAAATGAATTCATTACCTCCCAATTAATTTTAAAATAAAATAAAAAACAAAATGAACATAAAAGATGATTTTTAAAAAACTATTTTTATGGACATGATGATATTTTATTTGAAAAAATTAACTTTATTTTTGGAATAATAATAGAAAATTTTACATTTAATAAATTATTTGGTATTTTTCTGATATTTTTCCTTTTCTGATGAATAGTAAAAATATTGCATTTTTATTGGGAACTGACATTTCATCTATATAAATTATAATGATAAAATTTATTTTAAAAATTTTTATTGTAAAATTAGATACATATTACATCAATAAATCCCATTTATGTTATTGTAATAAATTTCACATTGAAATCAGATATAAAATTATTTCAATCTTTTGAAAAAAAACCCTTGAAAACCCATTGTTTCATCCCATTTAAGAGATTAATTTTAAACTAAATTCTTCAAATTGTATTTTTTTTAATATTTAAAATATGGATTCAATTTTTGGATTCATAAGATCAAAATTTATTAAATAGGTCATTTTTATTTTGGGCCAATGTGGATAGTAACCTTGGAAATTTTTATTATTACAAAAAAGTGTAAATTTGGTAATTTAGATTAAAAATTAAATGATGATAAACATAAAATCTCCATAAAATATTATCAAAATTTATTTTAATATTAATACACTAATATTAACACCAAAGGTCATAATTGTGTATATATAATGGCAAATATTAAATTAAAATTACTTTTTTATTGTTGAAATTAAAGAAAATCACAAAATCACACATTTATATTCTTAATAACTATATTATTTTTAATTTTATTTTATTATAAACATATAATAAACTATAGATATTATTTGTAAATATAAAATATTTATGTATATAATTATTTTTTATTTTTATTTTTCAGTGAAGAAATAATTGCATTAATTAATTATACAACGATAATGAAATAATTATTTAATTAAAGAAACAATAAAATAAATGATGATTTTAATTAAAAATAATATATCTTAAATTTAGAAAATTATATTCATAAAATTGTGTCCTATTTGTAATATAAAAATAATAAAATGGTTTGGGATAATTTTGGGTATTTTTCTAAAATAGTTGATTTTTTTAATGGTGAAATATGATAATTTACAGTATTAACAATATAACTAAATAAATGAATTATATTGTTATGGATGATGTATGGATGAGGAAATAACCAATTATTATGAACTCACATTCTCTTATTACTTTATTTAGTCATAAGAATCAATACCATTGATTCACTTCAGATAAAATAATAAACAAATGAATAAATAATAAAAAATGCCCCTCTTCTCAAGTATAAATACCTCCCCTCACCACCTCTTCTCCTCAAACCTTAATAGTGTTGAATAATTATTATATTCTCCCAAATTAATCTCCCAATACACTTCCCAATTTTTTTTGGTCTTACCAAATGACCATTTCCATGTTCTTTAAGGAGGTTCTCAAGGAGATGACACCAGAGAGGTAAAACCCTCCCTCTTTCTCGTTAAATTTATTTTCCTTTCCCTTCCTTACCTAAAATATATTATACAAAGTGGAATGGTAGCTCCATTATCATAAAAATACTGGATTATAATTATGTTAATGGAATATCTATCATCAACTCTTTTATCTTCACCTTTTATTCAAAAATTTAAAACATCATCTGTGAGGTGTCGACTCATCACCTTCATGGATAGAATTTTTTTTTTCATCAATGCCTTAAAAGATGATCATAAAATATTTTTATGGTTAAAATATATTATAATATGTGTATTAAAACATATTTAATGTTATAAAACTACTATATAAACCTACTGTTATATAATATCATACTAGTGCGTGATGGTCATAAAAATCATACGAATATAGTTCCCATTTTGCATTAATATTTTATGTAATGAAATATCCAAATAGTATATACCCAAATGATATTTGGGGAAAATTTAAAACAAGTGAATTATTTTTATATAAATACATTACACTTATATAATTTTTTCCATTTTAAAAGTACCCTCATATTTATACTCAATGTAACCGTCTATGAATCTATGAAATGAATGCTCCTAGAACAAAAAACATAAAGAGTATAACCCATATAAATGGAAATAAATGAACCTAATAAAATTATAATAAATAAAATAAGTTTCATAGGTTCTTAATTAATTAATCAATGCATCTAATTTTATTATCGAGGACATTAAGTGAAACTGAAGAATGATTGCATACATAAGATAAGGGTTTCTCAGAAAAAAAATCAGTGTGATATTCTGTATTAAACAATTATTTCTTATGTGTGGTGTATGTATACTACCCATTAATATATCAATTCAATAATATTTTTTTATGTTATAAAATGTTTCATTTTATGATCATTAATTTTATGGGTCATACTATTTGACTATTTGCAAAGTGGTAAGGGAATTATTTACCCAATTTCTATTATTTGGTATAAACATCTACTATGATGATTATGTTTCTAATGAATTTTTATATTTTAATTTGTATTTACAGTTTCTTTATGTGAATATATAGATAATACATGTAATCTATTAATTTGATTACTGATCACATTTTCATTAAAAATTAATCTTTTATATGTTTTTTTCAATATTTTATTGAAATGCTTGTAACATATACGCCCTGAGTGAATCTTACATCGTTCATTATACCTTACATTTTTTAAGGAATACATTACATGTTTTCAACGTAATTTTCACTTAAAATATTTTATTTAATAATTTTGTGACTTTTTAATTAAATTATTCGAAATTGGAAAAGTGAATTTATATCAAAAAAATCAATGATTCATTTAGAGTGATTTATTTTATTTCAATACCCTCTATTAAATATTATTCTCAATTGATGTTGATCTCTTTTGATACCATCTACCATGTTTTATTGAATTATTTATGATAGTTTTTATTGGGTATGTATTACATTGATACCATTCTCTATATTAATCTGGATAATTTATGATTATGTTTATTAATTAGGGAAATTATTTACATTTTTTATTCTTTTTAAATAAAAAATATATGTGTAGAATAAGTTTAATCCCTTTCATGTGGTAATTCATTGGACTTAATAAGTGTCAGTCAGAGGCTGATATAACCCCTTAGTGTATTTTTAAATTTCATAAGACAAACTAGATTGGGTTTTGGCCAAGAGCTTACCCATTTATACATACTTCTTGTATGAAGAAATGATGTTAGGTTTATGATGTCCCTCAATATGCATTCAATAATTTTGATATTGGTAATTTATATTCCATGTTATTATTATACTATTATAATATCCATGTCTAAATTTCATCCTAATGTAATTATTAGTATGTCATTATATGATAATGTTGTATTTTTATCATATTATTCCTAAATATAATTATTTAACGGAATGATTTGGTAGTAACTAACATTGAATTATTTTATATGTTTATTTAAGATATATTCCACCATATTCTTACTCATACTCAGTATCTAAGCTCACATCATTCTTGTGTTATATTTTTCCCCAAGATACCAAGAGTTATATTATGATTGACATGTAAGAATGATGTTGGAAAATAAGGATATTTTTTATGGAGTTACTATTTGTTATTTCATTTAAAGTTTTAATGTATTTATTATCTTTGTATTTGGTTTTCAAAGATACTAAACTATTTGGTCTTTTGGGATGCGATCGATTAGTTATAATACCATTATAATAAAGTAAGGCACTGGCTCTGGGATACTAGTTTTGGGGTATTTAAATTTCATATCATATAAATTTTTTTAGAAACATTGGAAACTAGATTTAGAAAAATGTTTATTAGGGAACATTACACTGATATAGACTTTTAGGATTACTATAGAGGAACATCCCAAACACACCATGTTTATGAGATTGGCTACACATAAATTTTCTAATTTATGTTAAGTAATTCACTATTTCTTGAATTATCCATTATCATTAATAGTGATATTATCTAATATTGTGTATGTCATCATTTAGAAATGTTACCATATAGAAGAAATTGTAACCTCACCAATTAACATGATACATAGAGTATATAGGATCAAATATTTTGTTGTATTATTCCAATATTTTGATGGGAAAATGATTCCCGAACATTCTCATCATTTGAGGAAGTATTATCATGTGATATGAGACAAATAGATAAGTTTATAAGTATTATTGATTCTGAGGGAAGCACAATAACAAGAGTAAAACTAGGGTGAATTTGTATTTATGAAAGAAGAGGTTGATGTATTTTCCTACATGTAATAATTTTGAAAAGAAACACCCTAGTACTTGGTTAAAATTAATAGGAGTTTTCTACAATTATGGAGATAAAGGTCATCATGATTTTGATTTCAAGGGTAAAAAAAGTTCATCACTATAAAATAATTCAATGGAAATTATATGGTACACTACACAAATCTATATCTCAAGGATCAAATATATATACCCAAAATAGAATAATAGATCATCGAAAGGCTTATAATACTACTGCAAACAAATTGGAAAGATTATATGCATTTTTTGTCTCAAGAATTATTTTTTTATTATTTTATCAGTAATTAATTGTTTATAATAATAATTATTCATATAAAATTTTTACTGTAGTATTTCTTATTTAAGGAATTAGATGCATGGGAGAAATAGTACCAGTAATCAAGAGAAGTGGTTATGTTGTAAGTTGGTCTTCTTTAAAACACATGACTTGGTAATGATAAAACTAAATATGTGATTCATGCTGAGATAATAATAAGTATATGTTAATGTGATAGTATTGGATTAACTTATAGTGGTTTGTTATTTGATGGTTTATGTTGAAATTATTAGATGTTTGGATTTAAAAAATATATTCAACAAATTTAGATTTTACTCTTGGAAGCATGCATGGTTTTTTTCACGAACCGCCTTCACCAAAAAGGAGGGAAGGGTCAGCAGAATTCCAGGCCCTTCCTTCTTTAAGGTGAAGGAGAGATAATGACCCACGTAACCCGCCTTCAATAGGTCCCGGGGTAGCGACTAGCACCAAGGGTATAGAAATTTCTCACAAATGGAAGGCATTACCCCTTTTTGTTTTATAAGACCAAGAGATAAGATGATGATGCTTGACAACACCAAGGTAAAAGAAAAGTAAAGCCAAAAGTAAACCATTCCCATATGCATGTTCCAAAATTAAAAACCACCAATAGAAAAGGTGACTACAAAGGTAAGTACTGAAGAAGAAAAAAAACAGCAACCGCAATCGCCCCAAAGGTCCGAGCAAGTATGGTCCTGCACAATCCCCGAAGTCCTCTTGGAAACCTGAAAGCAGTTTTATATACGTAGGGTGAGAATACATGTATGCTAAGTAGGGAAAACCAAAGACTCTCTTTCACAAGTGGGGGAACGTACTAAAGTCCCGTGAGAAAAAGGAGTAAACCAAACACCTATCAAGGTAAATTATCCACCCAATCCTCACCAAGGAACACTCCCCAAATAATGAAAGTCATGTAATATATATAATCAGAGCAAATCGATGTTTGGGTACCCCACGCCACTTTCCAACTGGTTATTAAGTCATCCTACACATCGGACCAATCCCGACATTCTCACCGCAGTCCCACTGCCACACCCACCCGCACAAACCTGGGCCACAACCACACACAGTCCCACTGCCGAATCCCACCCGCAAACACCTGGGCCACAACTATCACATGTAACCATGCCTGCAAACACCTAGTCCAGAACAACCACCACCAGGCCTGAAGACACCTGGGCTAGAAGATCCACTGCCACGCCCGAAGACACCTGGGCCTCATCCCGAAGATACTTGGGAAACTACCTTCCTGCACACACCTGGGAAACCACCAAACTACCCTGCCCGAAGGTTCTTGGGATAATAATGGACCTCAGGCCATCACAACCTACCTGAAGATATTTGGGATGTCCAGGAAAGGGAGCAGAAAAGGAGCTAATAACCAGCCACTAAGAATAGTGTTTTGAAAAACACCCTCCCCCATAAAATGGGGGTGTTCGGCACTAAGTTCTCAACTTGGGTGGGGCGCGAATAATAAACACAAAGCTATAGGTATATATATAGGTAACAAGCACTCACCCCAAACTAGGTTTTTCTTCAGACAGCCTACAAATCAAAACAACACTCAAGTCCGAGTCAAAACTCTCACCAACAAAACCAATTTGTCCCATTCTTGTTTTCATGTTCAGAAATAATGTTCAAATAAGTTTATGCACTACTGGGAAAATAACACCATAATCATAACCAAGGAAAAGAAATCATTCAAACGTCAATTTAAGTATCCACACCCAGATCTCTTGTAAAGTCACAACAATAAGGAAAAGTTAGAACTCTCGATGTCCTGAAACCAGACAACCCTGAGACACTGCCCTATGTCCCCTCCCCAAAAAAAGGTTTTTCATCAACAGAGGATACCACCCCAATTCGTGATATAAACAAGTACCCACCCAGTCATAAAACTCACAACCACTGAATCCATACCAATAGGGGATCCCATCCCCAATTTCACACAACCACCGAGAGTATATAAAAAAAACCGGGGATCCCATTCCCTCCCACATTTCCACCTATCAGCAGGGAAAGAAAACAACCAAACCACTGTCACCAACACTAAGCAGGGCCATGCCTTTATTTTCAGATTTATAAGATTCAACACACTCCAAGATTTCAATTTTGTGTTTTGACCGGGGTTATCACAGAAGGGATTGATCCTGGTGCTTTCAATTTATTCAGTCGGGTATACGTGATTAACCAATTTATTTTTCACAGCAGGAGTTTACAATTAGGAACAAGCCATTTAAAACATCATGAGGGGTTCATTAGTGCACAAACAACGACCACCAAAGGCCTCAATTTTCAGAAGGTGTAAGCCAGCACAACTCAGGAAGATGATCATAATGTAAACAACATCAACGATCACATCCACCCTTCATTCCTTATAGGATTCATTTAGTATCTTTATATAGGTTTGTTTTATCCATTTCTACAGAAACAAAAGCATGCCCACCCCGCATGATACACAAAATAGAGAGACGAAGGAGAAATTCCCTACATGTTGATAGATGATCGATGTTTAGGCCGGGTGCGGAACATTACAGATAACGATGCGGCTCGCCCGATGCACCAGAAGCTGTTCGTGAAAAGCTGCGATCGAGGAAAGAAGAAACCACGGCTAACCCTTAGTTTATAAGAGCCGCGAACGGTTGAGGTGATAACGCGAAACCGCATAAGGCGTGGGGTCGTGGGTTGGCCATGCGGACCCACTTGTCATTAAAGGGGGTCGGGTGGTTTAAACCGACTCATTAATTCATTAACTATTTAATTAAAACTATTATGGGCATTACGGGTCTTTAAAACACACTCAAACAGGTCAAAATAGGGTTTAAAACCCTAACTGCGCAAGAAGGAACGCCACTGTAAAGAACCCACGGGGTAGGCTAGAGCCACCGGTGGCTAAGGGCTACCGGTGGGTGACAGCTACCAGTAGTCTAAGGCTACCGGTAGGCCAAGGAGACCAGTACACCAAGGCCACCGGTAGGCCAAGGCCACCGGTATTCCAAGGCTACCGGTACGCCAAGGCTACCAGTAGGACAAGGCTACCCGTACGCCAAGGCTGCCGGTACGCCAAGGCTCCCGGTAAGCCAAGGCCACCGGTACGCCAACACCACCTGTACACCAAGGCCACCGGTACGCCAAGGCCACCGGTAGGCCAAGGCCACCGGTAGGACAAGGCCACCGGTAGGCCAAGGCCACCGGTACGCCAAGGCCAACCGTACTCCAAGGCTACCGGTATTCCAAGGCTACCGTTAGGCCTACACCGCTGTGATTCCCAGACCAGAAAAACCAACACGACATTTTTACAAAGTAAAGGATCCCCAAAAAACCCGGGCCGTTACATCAGATACCTCTTAAACGGTTCTCTTCCCCGAGAATCAAAACAAACCAGAAGGAAAGAGAAGGTCCGAACAACCACCTCGAAAGATACCTCTTAGAAGTGAACCCATGATAACTAAAAATACTTCCCTGACATGAACCAAGAAATATACCATGCCAAACAGCCCAGGCGTGTGGGTTGGGGAGTATCCTCCCCCTTGTCAAGATATTATCCGCTTTGGGCGGCACTGACTCGCCCGCACGGCTTTAATCGCATCCACCTTAATGCGTCTTGATTAAGGGTCGGGTTCTCCAATCCCCCATAGGCAGGTATTTTTACACACAATCAGAGGAAAGAAAACCAGTACATTTCATGGCCAAAAGACAAAACGTTCTACCACAACATGTACAACAAGGAACAAAACTTAAAGCAACTCTGGGTAATGGGTACGCATCTGTGCTTCCCTCTCCCACGTACTCTCCTCAAGCCCACCATGTCTCCACAACACATGAACCAAGGGAATGGTTCACTAATGAAGAACCTTATCCTTGCGATCCTCGATCATTACTGGTCTCTCCACAAAGGTCATGTCATCCACGATGTCTAGCTCACCCCAATCAAGGACGTGTGAATCTTCGTGCTGATACCGACAGATCTGGGACACATGAAAGACATCATGTATCCTTAGTAGCGGCGGTGGTAACGCTAGCTGATAAGCCACTTCGCCGACCCGCCGCAACACTTCGAAGGGTCCGATGAAACTGGGAGAAAGCTTACTCCCCTTTCCGAACCTCCGCTGACAACGCCGAGGGGAGACCTTCAAAAACACGTGGTCTCCAACCTCAAACTTCAAGGGCCTCCTCCTGGTATCAGCATACGACTTCTATCGGTCCTAGGCCGCCTTCATCCTTTCCCGTATGAGTTGAACCTTCTCTGTCGTGCTCTGCACTACCTTCGGGCCAAGGATGTCTGCCTCTCCCACTTCAGCCCAACACATAGGTGAACGACATGGCCTCCCGTACAAGGCTTCAAACGGGGCCATACCGATGGTATAGTGATAGCTATTATTGTAGGGAAACTCTACTAGGGGCAAGTGTCACACCCATGATCCTCCTGAGTCCAGAACACATGCCCGCATCATATCCTCCAAGGTCTGGATGGTGCGCTCTGTTTGTCCATCTGTCTGGGTATGGAAAGCAGTGCTAAGACGTAAATGTGTGCCAAAAGCATGCTGCAATCCTTTCCAGACTTGTGAGGTAAGTCGTGAATCCCTATCCGAGACTATAGACCTCGGAACTCCATACAACCGCACCACCTCATCCTCATACCTTCGTGCCAAAGTATCTACTACACTCGACTCCCTGATCGCCGAAAAGTGAGTCGATTTCGTCAACCTGTCCACTACCACCCAGATGTCATCGTATCCCCCTTGCACCTTGGGTAGTCCCGTGATGAAATCCATCAAGATGTCGTCCCACTTCTACTCGGGGACAGCTAGAGACTGCAGTAGGCTGCCTGGAACTCGGTGTTCATCCTTCACTTGCTGACACACTAAGAACTTGGCCACAAACTCTGCCACCACTCGCTTCACTCCGGGCCACCAAAACTATCCTTTCAGTCCCTGGTACATCTTGGAAACTCTTGGGTGTACCGCCAGGGGTGTGTTGTGGAACTCACTGAGAACCTTGCCACGCATCACTCCGGGAACAAACAACCTTTTCTGAAAAAGCATCCAGTTCTGACCGTCCTATGTCTATACTTCCAGAGCATTTCCCTGGTCAACTCAGTCAGGCATCACTTCGCACTCCGGGTCTCCCCACTGAGACTCCTCCACTTTCCGAAATAGAGATGACTGCACTTTCATCTGATATAGGAAACCTCTACCACCATCCATCCTCGCATCCAGGTGTAAAGTAGCCAACCCCTCCATCGTCTTCCAGGCGTCTAATGACTCTCGGACCGCATCCTTCTGCATCCTCCTGCTCAAGGCATCGGCCACTACATTTCACTTTCCCTCAGTAAAAGAGATCTCGAAGTAGTAATCCTAGAGGAACTCCACCCATCTCTGATGTCGCAAGTTTAAGTCCCACTGGGAGAAAATATACCTCAAAATGTTTTGATCTGTGAAGACCACAAAGCATTCTCCGATGAGGTAGTGCCTCCATAACATTAGTTCAAAAACGACCGTTGCAAGCTCCAGGTCGTGGGTGGCGTAATTACGCTCATGGGGGCATAGCTGCCTGGACCCATAAGAGATCAACCCTTATTGCTGCATCAACACACATCCCAGGCCCTATCCTGAAGAATCACAGAACACCTCATAGGCCGCCCCTTCTTCTGGTAATCTCAGCACTGGGGCACTAACCAACTTCTCTTTCAGATAGCTGAAGGCTGACTCGCACTGCTCACTCCACCAGAATACCTGGTCCTTCTTGGTAAGGGTTTTCAAAGGGGCTTCTACTCGGGATAAGTTGGTTATGAACCTCTGATAGTAACCTACCAGCCCAAGGAAACTACGGACCTCTTCCACATTCTTGGGTGCTGCCCATGAAATAACCGCCTAAACTTTTGATGGGTCCACCTCTACCGATAGGCCTACAACACCATGATTCCCAGACCAGAAAACCCAACACGACATTTTTACAAAGTAAAGGATCCCCACAAAACCCGGGCCATTACATCAGATACCTATTAAACGATTCTCGTCCTCGAGAATCAAAACAACCCAGAAGGAAAGAGAAGGTCTGAACAACCACCTCGAAAGATACCTCTTAGAAGTGAACCCATGCTAACTAAAAACACTCCCCTGACAAGAACCAAGCAACATACCATGCCAAACGGCCCAGGCATGTGGGTTGGAATGTCTCCTCCCCCATGTCAAGATATTATCCGCTTTGGGCGGCACTGACTCGCCCTCACGGGTTTAATCACATCCAAATTAATGCGTCTTGATTAAGGGTCGGGATCTTTCCTCCCCCATAGCTAGGGATTTTTACACACAATTAGAGGAAATAAAACTAGTACATTTCATCGAAAAAGACAAAACATTCTACCACAACAGGTACAACAAGGAACAAAATTTAAAACAACTCTGGGTATTGGGTACGCATCTGTGCTTCCCTCTCCCACGTACTCTTCTCAATCCGACCATGTCTCCTCAACAAACAAAGCAAGGGAATGGTTCACCCACGAAGCACCTTCTCCTTGTGATCCTCGATCATTAATGGACTCTCCACAAAGGTCACATCGTCCTCAATATCCAGCTCACCCCAATCAAGGACGTGTGAGTCATCGTGCAGATACCGACGGATCTGGGACACATGAAAGACATCATGTATCCTCAATAGCGGCGATGGTAACGCTAGCTGATAAGCCACTTCGCCGACCCGCCGCAAAACTTCGAAGGGTCCGATGAACCTGGGAGAAAGCTTACTCCCCTTGTCGAACCTCCGTTGCCCACGCTGAGGGGAGACCTTCAAGAACACGTGGTCTCCAACCTCAAACTCCAAGGGCCTCCTCCTGGTATCAGCATAAGAATTCTATTGGTCCTGGGCTACCTTCATCCTTTCCCGTATGAGCTGAACCTTCTCTGTCGTTCTCTGCACTACCTCCGGGCCAAGGATGTCTGACTCTCCCACTTCGGCCCAACACATAGGTGAATGGCAGGGCCTCCCGTACAAGTCTTCAAACGAGGCCATATCGATGGTAGTGTGATGGCTATTATTGTAGGCAAAATCTACCTGGGGCAAGTGTCGCACCCATGATCCTATTGAGTCCAGAACACATGCCCGCAGCATATACTCCAAGGTCTGGATGGTGAGCTCTGTTTGTCCATATTTCTGGGGATGGAAAGAAGTGCAAAGACGTAACTGTTTGCCAAAAGCATGCTGCAATCCTTTCCAGACTCATGAGGTAAACCGTGCATCCCTATCCGAGACTATAGACATCTGAACTTCATGCAACCGCACAACCTCATCCACATACATTTGTTCTAAAGTATCCACTGCACTCGACTACCTGATCGCCAGAAAGTGAGCCGATTTCGTCAACCTGTCCACTACCACTCAAATGGCGTCGTATCCCCCTTGGACCTTGGGTAGTCCCGTGAAAAAATCCATCGAGATGTCATCCCACTTCCACTCGAGGACATCTAGAGACTGCAGTAGGCTGCCTGGAACTCGGTGTTCATCCTTCACTTGCTGACACAGTAAGCACTTGGACAGAAACTCTGCCACCGCTTGCTTCACTCCGGGCCACCAAAACTGTCCTTTCAGTCCCTGGTACATCTTGGAAACTCCTAGGTGTACCGCCAAGGGTGATTTTGGAACTCACTGAGAACCTTGATGTGCATCACTCCTGGACCAAACAACCTTTTCCAGAAAAGCATCTGGTTCTAACCATCCTCTGTCCATCCTATCGGAGCATTGACCTGGTCAACTTGGTCACACATCACTTCGCACTCCGGGTCTCCCCACTGAGACTCCTCCACTTGCCGAAACAGAGATGACTGCACTATCATCTGATATAGGAAACCTCTACCACCATCCATCCTCGAATCCAGGTGTAAAGTAGACAACTCCTCCATCGCCTTCCAGGCGTCTGCCAACTCTCAGACCACATCCTTCTGCATCCTCCTGCTCAAGTAATCGGCCACTACATTGCCCTTTCCCTCAGTATAAGAGATCTCGAAGTCGTAATCCTAGAGTAACTCCACCCATCTCCGCTATCACAAGTTAAAGTCCCACTGGTAGAAAATATACCTCAAGCTTCTGTGATCCGTGAAGACCACAAAGCGTTCTCCGATGAGGTAGTGCCACCATAACATTAGCAAAAAAACGGCCGCTACAAGCTCCAGGTCGTGGGTGGCGTAATTACACTCATGGGGGCGTAGCTGGCTGGACCCATAAGAGACCCCCCCTTGGTACTGCATCAACACACATCCCAGGCCCTGTCCTGAAGCATCACAGAACACATCATAGGCCGCCCCTTCTTCTGGTAATCTTAGCACTGGGGCACTAACCAACTTCTCTTTTAGAGGATGACCCGCACTGCTCACTCCACCATAAAACTTGGTCCTTCTTGGTAAGGGCTTTCAAAGGGGCTTCTACTTGGGAGAAGTTGGGTACGAACCTCCGATAGTAACCTGCCAGCCCAAGGAAACTACGGACCTTTGCCACATTCTTGGGTGCTACCCAAGAAACAACCGCCTCAACTTTTGATGGGCCCACCTCTACCCCCTTCTCGGACACCACGTGCCTGAGGAAGTTCACTTCTCGAGTCCAGAACATGCATTTTGACAACTTAACATAGAGCTAGTGCTGTAGGAGGACTTCCAAAACCGTCCTCAGGTGCTCCGCATGGTCCTCCTCTGATCTCGAATAGATCAGGATGTCGTCGATGAACACAACTAAGAACCGATCCAGGTACTCCCAGATGATGGAGTTCATAAGCCCCATGAACATAGTCGGGGCGTTCGTAACACCGAAGGGCATGACTACGAACTCGAAGTGTCTATATCTGTACCTAAAGGCCGTCTTTGGGATGTTTCTCTCCTTCAATCTCAGCTGGGGGTACCTAGACTGCAGGTCGATCTTTGAGAACCATCCTGCCCCTTTCAGCTGGTCGAAAAGATCGTCTATCCTCGGAAGAGGGTAGCGATTCTTGATCGTCACCTGATTCAGCCTCCTGTAGTCTATGAACAATCTGAGACCACCATCTGCCTTCTTTGAGAACAAGACTGTAGAGCCCCAAGGTGACGTGCTTGGCCGAACATAACCCCTCTTCATCAGATCATCAATCTGAATCTGCATCTCTCATAGCTCTGAAGGTTCCATCCGGTAAAGAGACTTCGAGATCGAACGAGCGTCGGGCTGCAGGTCTATCCCGAACTCGATATCACGTCGAGGGGTTAGAGTCGTCACCTCTTTAGGATAGATGTCCATAAACTCACGTACAACCTCTGGCACCCCCACTATCTCGGCATATATTGACTCTACTAATAGCTCGACTAACAAGGAGAGGTGGGGCTCCTCTCGCCTGCTGCCCTTCTGACCGCTCCGCTCACCAGTGAAGGTAACATGTTGGATGCCCAAGTCCGAGAACACGACCCTTCTTCGGAAACATTCAATGACGGGGCACACAGAGAATAGCCAGTCGATGCCTAGTATGACATCGTATGGCTATATCTGTAGCAGAAGAAGATCCATGACCGACTAATGTGGCCCTATCATTAGTCTGCATCCCTGACAAACAAAAAACAAGTCGGTCTGACCCCCGACTGGTGTGCTCAACACCGGGGGCACTGGGAGTCTCTCGGCATCTAGAACCAAAGAAAAAGCTAGACTAGGCACAAAAAAGGAGTGGGAAGCTCTGATATCAAACAAATCATAAGAAAGAGTACTAAACAAACTGATTGTATCTCGAACAACCTCCGGCCCTGCTGGAACTGCTGCCTCTGCGGTGTGAAACTGTCCACACCCATCTCCTCTGCCCCCCAGCTACCGGTCACCTCCCCAACCGCGCCCCGGTCGAGGTCCCTGAGGTGCGCCCTGATGTCGGCCTCCTCCTACTACAATTTCCCTCGGAGGAGCGGGAGCTCGCTGTCCCTGCTGCTGCTGCTGGAAAGGTCTGGCTGGAAGCTGCTGCTGGGGGAGGTGGTGGGGATGTCCACCACTGCCGTACTGTACCCGGTCTAGGAAATGACTCTAGAGATGTCCAGGGCTCCCACAGATGAAGCACCATGGTCCCGGGCCTGAAGGAAAAGGGCGAGGACCAGGGGATCAAAACTGAAACTGCTTCAGCCTGCTCCCTGCTGGTCGGAACCTGGAGGGTCCAGATGCTGGAGGTCTAGTGCTGATGGCCTTCCCCTTCGATGTTCCCAGTTGGATCCCCTCTCGTGACACTCCTCCTAGAGCATGCATCCTCTCCACCACTTCGGCCTTCTTATGGACCTCTAACTACATCGGAAGGGTAAAGGGGGTAACATCATACTGGAGGGAGGGGCAGAGGCCCTCCTCTAAACGTCTTGCTCGAGAATCCTCGTCGGGAAAGTGGTCCGGAGCAAAACGTAGGAGGTCCTTGAACTTGATCCCTAGCTCTCTCACAGAAATAATCCCCTGTTGGAGGGAGATTGGATCCTGTATCTTTTCCGCCTTCATCGCCAAAGAGAGGAATTCCGCCCGGAACACCCTCTCAAAATCAGCCCACGCCACCTCAGACTCTCTCCTCTCCCCCAGGTAAAGCGTCCACCACTGACGCGCCACTCCCCGCATCTGGCTGACGGCCATAGGAACCCTAGTACTCGTTCGGGGCCCGAATCAGGCCAAAAGATATCACTAGCTCCTCTAGTCAGCCTTCCTTCTTCATGTCAGAGGTGCTTCCCTCATACTTCTCAAGGGTCTTTCACTGGAAGGCCCGGAGAGTCCTCTGCCACTGGTTGTCCTCCTCTTCTCGGTCATCTCTCTGCCGATCGGCCAAGGTAGTCTGTGGGGCCTCGATCACCTGTACCACACGTGGTCGCCTTCCAGGTGCCATAGCTACAGGGTAAACAAGGAATGCCCAAGCCCAAGTAGTGCAAATTATTGTTCTTAAAACTTCTTAAAATTTTAATTTATTTTTAATTCCCAAGACACCCCCAGAAACATGAGAACAGAAGTCATTATGAAGCATTTACCTTTCCTAGGGTCTCTACCCTGCAATCAGCGTGGCATCACTTGGTCGTTCTGTAGGCCCAGAGTCCTTGCGTCGAATCACAGGGGGCCCTAAAATCCCGTGTCCTTACCGGTCTTCCCTGGCCTAATTCACGCACCAAGGTCACCCAACACTGTTTCCTTACCATCCCATGCAATCCTCACTGTGCCTAACTCCAGACTCCATCCTATCTCTCGACCATCCCTCTGATACCATTCTGTCATGACCCACCTTCACCAAAAATGAGGGAAGGGTCAGCAGATTTCTAGGCCCTTCCTTATTTAAGTTGAAGGAGAGATAATGACCCCCGAGACCTACCTTCAATAGGTCTTGGGGTGGTGACTAGCACCAAGGGTATAACAATTTCTCAAAAATGGAAGGCATTACCCCATTTTTGTTTTATAAGACTGGGAGATAAGATGATGAAACTCAAAAACACCAAGGTAAAATAAAAATAAAGCCAAAAGTAAACCATTCCCACATGCATGTTCCAAAAGTAAAAACCACAAATACAAAAGGTGACTACAAAGGTAAGTACTGAAGAAGAAAAAAAACAGCAACCGCAACCACCCCCAAGGTCCGAGCTAGTATGGTCCTGCGCAATCCCCGAAGTCCTCCTGGAAACCTGAAAGCAGTTTTATATACGTAGGACGAGCATACAAGTACGCTCATTAGGGGAAACCAAAGACTCTCGTGCACAAGTGGGGGAACGTACTAAAGTCCCGTGAGAAAAAGGAGTAAACCAAACACCTATCAAGGTAAATTATCCACCCAAGCCTCACCAAGGCACACTACCCAAATAACGCAAGTCAAGTAGTATATATAATTAGAGAACATCGATGTTTGGGTACCCCGAGCCACTTTCCCACTGGTTATTGAGACATCCTACGCATCCGACCAATCCCACCATTCTCACCACAGTCCCACTACCACACCCGCCCGCACACACCTAGGACACAACCACACGCAGCCCCACTGCCTAATCCCGCCCGCAAACACCTGGGCCACAACTGTCACATGTAACCACACCTGCAAACACCTAGTCCAGAACAACCACCACCACGCCCGAAGACACCTGGGCTAGAAGATCCAATGCCATGCCCAAAGACACCTAGGCCTCATCCCGAAGATACTTGGAAAACTACCTACCCACGCACACCTGGGCAACCACCACACTACCTCGCCTGAAGGTTCTTGGGCTAATAATGGACCTCAGGCCATCACAGCCTGCCTGAAGATACTTGGTCTATCCGGGAAAGCGAGCAAAAAAGGAGCTAATAACCAGCCACTAAAAATAGTGTTGGGAAAAACACCCTCCCCCATAAAATGGTAGTGTTCGGCACTAAGTTCTCAACTTGGGTGGGGCACGGATAAAAAACACAAAGCTACAGGTATATATATAGGTAACAAGCACTCACCCCAAACTAGGTTTTTCTTCAGACAGCCTACAGAGCACAACATCACTCAAGTCCGAGTCACAACTCTCGATAACAAAACCCATTTGTCCCATTCTTGTTTTCATGTTCAGTAATAATGTTCAAATAATTTTATGAACTACTGGGGAAATAACACCATAAGCATAACCAAGGAAAAGAAACCATCCAAACGTCAATTTAAGTATCCACATCCAGTTCTCTTGTAAAGTCAAAACAACAAGGAAAAGTGAGAACTCTCGATGTCCTGGAACCAGACAACCCTGAGACACTGCCCTGTGTCCCCTCCCCCCAATTTTTTTTTTCATCAACAGAGAATCCCACCCCAATTTGTGATATAAACAAGTACCCACCCGGTCTTAAAACTCACAACCACCGAATCCATACCAACAAGGGATCCCATCCCCAATTTCACACAACCACTGAGAGTATATAAAAAAACAGGGGATCTCATCCCTTCCCACATTTCCACCAATCGTCCGCGAAAGAAAACAACCAAACCAC
The DNA here is from genome assembly GCA_963277665.1 of Viscum album. Classification (NCBI taxonomy): domain Eukaryota; kingdom Viridiplantae; phylum Streptophyta; class Magnoliopsida; order Santalales; family Viscaceae; genus Viscum; species Viscum album. The sequence goes on along the minus strand of OY728119.1, from coordinate 1,723,094,740 downwards.
TATCACCAAAACTAAGTAGGTCCATGCCTGTATTTTCAGATTTATAAGATTTAACACTCCCTGATTTAAATTCCGTGTTTTGACCGGGGTTAGCACAGAAGGGATTGATCCGGGTGCTTTCAATTTATTCATCCGGGTATACGTGATTAACTAATTTATTTTTCACAGCAAAAGTTTACAATTAGGAACAAGACATTTAAAACATCGCGAGGGGTTCATTAGTGCACAAACAATGACCACCAACAACCTTGATTTTCAGAAGGCGTAAGCCAGCACAACTCAAGAAGATGATCATAATATAAACAACATCAACGATCACAGCCCCCCTTTATTCCTTATAGGATTCATTCATTATATTTATTTAGGTCTAGTTTATCCGTTTCTACAGAAACAAAAGAACGCCCACCCCGCATGATACACAAAAGAGAGAGACGAAGGAGAAATTCCCTACTTGTTGATAGATGATCGACGTTTAGGCCGGGCACGGAACATTACGAATAACGATGCGGCTCGCCTGATGCACCAGAAGCTGTTCGTGAAAATGCGCGATCGAGGAAAGAAGAAACCACAGCTAACCCTTAGTTTATAAGAGTCGTGTACGGTTGAGGTTATAATGCAAAACTGCATAAGGCACGGGGTCGTGGGTTGGCCACGCGGCCCCAATCATCATTAAAGGGGGTCGGGTGGTTTAAATCGACTCATTAATTCATTAAGTATTTAATTAAAACTCTTATGGGTGTTACGGGTCTTTAAAACATAATCAAACATGTCGAAATAGGGTTTAAAACCCTAATTGTGCAAGAAGGAATGCCACTGGAAAGAACCCGCGGGGTAGGCCAAAGCCACCGGTGGCTGAGGGCTACCGGTGGGTGACGACTACCAGTAGGCTAAGGCTACCGGTAGTCCAAGGCTACCGGTACGCCAAGGGGACCAGTACCGGTAGGCCAAGGCTACCGGTAGGCCAAGGCTACCGGTACACCAATTCTACCAGTACGCCAATGCCACCGGTAGGCCAAGGCCACCGGTAGGACAAGGCTACCGGTACGCCAAGGCTACCGGTACGCCATGGATACTGGTACTCCAAGGATACCGGTAGGACAAGGCTATCGGTAGGCCAAGGCTACCGATAGGCCTACACCGCCGTGATTCCCAGACCAGAAAACCCAACACGACATTTTTACAAAGTAAAGGATCCCCACAAAACCCGGGCCGTTACAGTTTTCATGAAAGTTTAACAAAGATTAATGTATTAATAAATTTAGTATGTGAAAATAACATATATATATATATATATTATTTTGTTAAATATTATTCTAAGTTTAATTTTGAAATTTCGTGGCCTTCCTTCAAAAATTTAGGTTGTTAAATTTTGACATACATGTTTTGAATGAATCTTAACATTAAATGCTTCTAGAATGGATTAAGTTAAAAATTCAAAATTATTTTTTTTATGACATTTTATATAATTTTTGGTTTAATTAAACTTATAATGTCTGACTTAATAACTTAAGTAACATATGATTCGTTAATATTAATCTGGACCTAAAACTTTTATCATGAATATCCATCTCCTAGCATAAGAACGAACCACAACCAAAGGATGAGATTTAGAATTTAAAGGAATCAAGAATTTTTCTTTTATCATTTTTTATCTTGATATTAAAATAAACCCTAAACTCTATGAAAATTATTTTTGAACAATAACTTTTTCCCTTTATATTTTTTTCTATGAAATAATGGTCTTTTAAATGATAAAAAATTTAATGTTTTATGAAGGGATAATTTCTAATGACCGTGTTCTATATAACTATCCATCATAATATTATAGTATGATTTATTTTAAATTCCCATTTTTACTACCAACTAATTTTACCCTATAGGGAATCCATGTTTTGTGGTGATAATCACATTGACATTTCCCTCTATTTAAGAGGATGTTTTATGAACCCAAATTATGATGTGGCTTTCCCACAAACAAATTTTCATGTTTCAACCATATAATTTTTAATTGGAATTTCAAAATTGAGAGAAATAAATTTATTTATGGGATAATGTAATAACCCAATTGTGTGTGGTTTTCCCTTTTAAAATTTAACTTATTCTATAACTTATGTTACACAGAACAATGAACTTAAGAAAATGATTAAATATTAATATTTAATTGTGATAATTATAACCTAGATTTTGGAATGGTAAGAATGAAAGATAGTATGTAAATAAATAGATATAGTTTATATATTTTTATAAAATTAATTTATTAATTACCAGTTAATTTGAAATGAAAATAAAATCCAATTAAATATAATGAATTTATTTTTTGGAAAAAATTAACTTTTATGGCCACAACATAATTTTATAAAAATAAATTCAATTAATAAATATTATTGAAATATATTAATAAAATTTATATGATTAAAATTTTATAATTTTTTCTAATTCAACCAACAAGTTTGATAATCTTAATATTAAAATAAATCCAATTTTAATCATAAAATTGTATGTGATCTAAATGGTAATTTTACCACCTTTTAATGAGGCATTTGTTTTAAATATAAATTTTGATACTTTTTTAAATTTTATTAGAATAAATATATTTATTTTTTAAAATTTTTATCTCAATATTTACTTTGGATAATTTTTTGGAAGTTTTCTGATATGTTTCATTTTTTATGCATAGTAAAACAAATTAGGGAATTTTCATTGAAAACTTACTTTTCATCTAAATAAATTATATTGTTAAAATATATATTAAATTAGTTTTAAAGTAAAATTAAATCAATAATGCTTTAATCAATCCAATTTAGTTCATACTAATAAACTTCATATTCAAATCATATGTAAAACTATTTCCATATTTTGAATATTTTTACTTTAAAACCTCGTTGTTTCATCCTATTTTCGAGGTAAATTTTAAATTAAATTAGTCAAATTATATTTTATAAATATTAAATTATATATTATATAGTTTTATTTAAAATCTCCAAATTTATTAAATAGGTCAATTTTAATTTAGACCAATATGTATAGTAACCTTGGTAATTTTTGCTATCATGGTAAAGGGTAAATTGGGTAATTTAAGTTAAAAAAATCATAATAACTATAAAATTTCACTATAATATTACCAAATATTATTTAATAATTTATATTCTACCCATAACACCTATGGTTATAATTTGAGATATTTAATGTACACTTTCCCTTGAAAATGACTTCGATATTACCAAAATTAATATAAATCACAAAATGTCACATTCATATTTATAATAAATATATTATTTTTAATATGATATTATTCTTAATATATATTCAACTATATATATTATTTTAAAAAGATAAATTATGTATATAATTCATTTTATTTTATTTTTAATTTTTATTAAATAAATAACTACCTTACAAAATTATACAATAATGATTTAGTAATTATTTTATTAATGAAATAATCAAATAAAATATGATTTAATATAAAATTATTAGTTATCATATTTAGATAATTATTTTCATAAAATGGAGTAATGTTTTTAAATCATCATGTTAGTAAATATTTATGGTAATGTTTTTGTATTTTTTAGAAATATTTGATTATTTGGAGAATAGTAAAATATAGTAATTTACAATATTTAACTTTATGAGTAAATAATGGAATAATTGAATTATGGATGATGTATGGATTATGTAATCACCTATTATTTCTAAGTCGCATTCAATATTTACAATAATTTGTTACAGGAATAAATATTATTGATATTCATGGGTCCAAATAATAAAATAATGAATAAAATAATCAAAAAAACTCATCTCCTCCACTATAAATACTCCCTCCCCACCACTTCTTCTAACACCTTCTATGACGTGTGGATTGTTTATATTCTAAAATATTACTCTCACAAACCTCTTCCCATGTCTTGTTCTTATTTTTCTCAACAAAATTCCATTTCTATGTTCATTAAGGAGGTTCTCAAGGAGACGACATTCAAGAGGTAAAACCCACCACCTTTCTCTTTTAATTTCTTTTATTCTCATATACTTCAATCACCTACCCTATAAAAACAGTATTGGTAACTCCAATGTCCAACATAAACTATAATTATATTATATTAATGTAATATCAATCATCAAGTCTCTCATATTCTCCTTTTTATTGTAAAAATGAAAACATCATTTATGAGGTGATGATTCACCGCCTTCGTGGACAATAACTTTAATTTTTAATTACCACCTTAAGGGATGGTTATAAAACCATTATTATTATTAAAATAGATTATAATATGTGTAATGAAAAATATTATATTTTTTATAACAATTATATGAACATAATATTAAATAAAACAATAATAGTTTGTGATGGTCATAAAATCTAAAAAATCATTTTTCATTAACATTATATCTAATGAATCATCCTAATACCATATAAAAATTGATATATAAGGAAAATTATAATAATGTGAGTATTTTAATATCATTCTATTATAGTTTTGGATTTTATTCATCCATTTTACAACAACTGTAATATTTATACTCAAGGGAACTGTCAGTAAGACCATGAAATGAACTCTACTAGAACAACAAAATTAATCATTTTAACCCATCGATATGGCCATAAATGTAATTACTAAATTTATAATAGATCAAATATATATTTAATATGTTATGAGTTAAATAATTAATTAATCTAATTTGATTATACATGACATTAATACAAGTTCATAACTCTTTCGGACATAAGGTATGTGTTTGTAATCTCAATTTTCTTTCTGTGAGATATTCTTTATTCACCAATTATTGATTTTTTATGGTGTATTTATACTCCCCATTGATATATAATATCATGATTCAATTTATTTTAAGGGTATTAAATGTTTCATTTGGTGATCATTAATTTTATGGGGCATTCGGTTCAACTCTTTACGTAGTGGTTAGAGAATTCTTAACCAAAGTTTCATTCATTGGGTTTCAACATCTACATTTTTATATAACTACACATGGTTCAATTGATAAGTTGATTATATAACATGAATAACTAAGACCAGGATTGTTCATGCTACAAATATTCATGAACCTCACTTAGATATTACATTACATAGAGATATAAAACTCCTCAATCAAGTTCAATTACAAAAAATGGCCATTTATTATAGCCTCTAATAATTAGGATGTGTTCCTAATGTGTTTTGGTGCTAAGTAATGTTTTTAATTTATGTATTCATTTCATGGATGTTATACCAAGAGAATTACATAATATTAAAATTGAATAACATTATAAAGAGTATCATTTTAGATCTATTTCTGTTCACTAAGGATTCATTAAGGGGAAGAAACATAAATTATCCATCATATATAAATCACTCCACGACCATCGTTTTAGTACAAAACCTACTCAAATGAATAATTAAAGAGAACCAAACCAAAACTAAGAAATTCAGAGGACACGCTATGATAACATAGATATCCTAAATATTGGACGAATATATTTTGGATTTATATTATAAACCATTTTATACATCATGATCCTCCCATGTATTTTAATAAATTAATGTGACTAATTTTTTGAAAAAAGAGGGTAGATAAAAAAATTTGAGAAGGAATAAGGAAAAAAATAACCAAAATTTGAAATTTTTTAAAGTTTTGAGACTTATTTAGGAATTAATAACTATGTTATTTTTTTGTTACATATTTATTATTTAATAATGAATGGTTGATATGTTTTTTATCTTTATTTTGGGTTATTTTAAATCCATCATTCTCCAATAAGAATAGTGAATTTCTTATGGTGGTTGACTATTTTATATTGAGTGATTATTTTAATAATGGGTGGTGGATTAATATTAAGTGGATCATTCCATCATTAATATTATTGATTGTTCATATTAAATTAATGTTCTAACCTTTTTTTACATTCATCTTACTCAATAGCTTATCCCTTAGTTTCTCATTTATATAGAAGTCGTTATAGAATGAATCCCAGTATAGTTGGTAAGTATAAGATCATGAGACCCTTCTGCATAATTCTTTTCTCTTGAGATATATTATAATTCTCCTTAATTGTATATTATTTCTTTAAAAATATTAATCATATGAATTTAGGTTGTTTAAATTAAAACTAAGAATGTTATATTAATTATTTTCAAGGATTATCTTAATTATTCAACCCTGGTATACCACAAGATGAAAAAATCATGATTTTCAGAAACACAACATCTAAAATTGATCCTTTATCACTTGTCTTAATAAAAAATTATCATAACATGATGAATTAACAGCCCTTACTGTCATTTTTAACTCTAACAATATTCATAATTTTTTTTCCAAAACATGATATCACTATGCATTTTATGAAAATAATAGTGGAATAATATTTACTCATCTTAGACTCTCATGATTCCAACTAGACCAACCTTGATAATATCCCTTACGAAAATATTATTCTCTTTTTTTTGGATTATGTGTTGTAAAGAAAAATTTTAAATAGTAACAAATTCCCTCAAATGAGAAAAAAATTAGTATCATCATATATTCTAGATTATCACTTGAAAAAAATGAAATTCTAATTTATTATGATAAATCATTATATTATGAGTGAAATTTTCATTTAATAAATCCATTTTTATCATGTGGTAAATTTTTCCATGAGGATTGGAAAATCATTATAATGGGGTAGTTAGTCCCATTGTTCTTTAACAATTTTACAAAAGAAAATATTATATTAAGGATAAATGAATATATAAATTAAGAATTAATGGTGGTAGGGAGGGTTCTTGCTACATTATAAACTATGAAACGAATATAATCAATTGCATCACATTAAAAATTAAGTAACAATAAATATATATAGGAAAATTATATTCTAAACAACATAATTCACATATGTATAAATCAATTAAAATAAGAGTGGTTTTATAGTATGAGTGTGTGTGACTTCTATGTATTATATTAAGTATATAATTATAATAAGTATAATATCGTAATAGGGGTTATAGTTTCATTTTATTTTGAGTTAGAAATTGGGGTTATTTGAATATGATTCTAATAGTTATCACATTAAATTCTCAGTTTAATATTTTCAAAGATATGAGAATAGTAATTCACCCCATATAGATATATAGGGAATCCTTCAAATAATTTAATTCCCCTTAAAAACACCAACACTTATCACTTTTAGAAATTAATAATATTTCAATTATTGGTATATTTGTTCCCATGAAAAGCATGAGTATTTCCATCCTAGATAAATTATATTTTTACACATATTCTACGACTTGAACATCCACCATCTATACCACATTCAATTCCAAGGTTGTAAAATATTATGATCAACTTATTAGAAAAAAATGTTTCAATGGAAAAAATGACACATAATATACTTATTATAATATGTTTAACTAAAATCACATTTCTACATAAACATTTCCCTGTATTTAATTTAGTGCAGCATTGTAATGATTAACTATTTATGAGATTAAACCAATGAAAATAATGTGATAAATAAATCTTCTATAGGATTTCATTTATCTTAATATAATTTCCAATATCATTCCTTTATTCTCATATATATATATATATCTTATATAATTCATTGATTTTAGATCCTACTTCAAAAAAACACTCTATAAGGATCAAAATTGTCAACTACTTTTTCTTGAGATCATTATATTGTTCTATATGATTCTAAATCCTCCTCCATGAAAAGTGTAAATAAATTCAAATTATCTTCTTACTATAATTATCTATTCACATGGATGGGTGGTAGTGTAATATTTTCTAGAGATTTGATCACAATAATTATCACATGATACTACTATATGGTTTACATGCATGAAATATGATCCCATAAAGCATCCAAAAATATTTTACCATTCATATTTATTAATAACACTACATGGATATACCATATTGGAAAACATAAAACTTTCCAAATCCCATAGCATTCATGCATGATAAATTTTCAAAAATTAATTTGAAAATTAATTTAAAACCCAATCATTATATCCTCAGGTTATTGGGAATGATATTACTAGACACCTAATTGCCTATATCACGGTTAGTTGGTTATGATTCGTCATCCACAAATTAATATCCCATAGTTTATTATTTGAAAATAAAAAGGCTTCATGGAAGGCTCGTTAACCTTCATAATAGTGTTTAATTTCATTCAACATCAAATTAATATTCCTTAAAACGAATTCATGTGATTTATTCTTAGTATGATAAGTCCTCATCAGTTTTCATCTCTTGAGGTAGCATTGAGTTCTATATAGAATATCTATAAACTCTAATTTTGTAGTTTATGTAGTGGGTGATGGTATTTAAATAATTTTTCACTTGAAGATATAAAATTGTAATTTAACATATTAAAATATACTAAAAATATATATTCTTTTGGGAGATCATTGTATGTGATTTTTATACTATTATGGATGTTTGGAATGGGTTTTTTTTGATTTGTTTCATAGAGTATTAGATACACTAAATAATAAATTATATATAAAGTGGTTTTCTGTCACAATAATAGATTCACTAATATTTAGCGTGATCATTTATCAGTAAAAATAATATACTAAAAAAGTGTATAAATTTATTAGTATTGATAAAGGTGGTTACTTTATTAGTACTCGTAAAGCGCACATCGATCAAAGATTTATTATTTCCCTAAGATATGTTCCATATAATATATATATATATATATATATATATTATTTAAAATCATATTTTAATATAAAAATATATTTCTATTCATATAAAGATAATACATTTTCTTAAATAATATTTATATAATAAAAAACTTGTATTGAAACCCAATATATATTATATTTAACGAATATTGGTTTATAAAATACTTTAAAACTAATATTACCTAATAATTTCCAAATTTATATCAAGAAATATTCATTTAACAACTATTCAATGACAACAAAAACTTCAACTGAATTAATATAATTTTGATATGTTGAAAAAAGAGATTTAAATTCAATGATTCATTAATTTATATGCTTATTCATCTTAAAAATGATAATGGTCACCTTTTTAGGTTATTTTAGATAAAGGATTAATTTTTTATTTAACAGTTCATATAAAGTGATCATAAAAAGAGAAATATATTTTCCACAATTTATTTAGATAAATCCCTCACCCCCTCCCATCTCGTATCAATGCCCTGTATGAGTGCTACACCATAGCATATTTAGTTATGCATTCCTGGATTCAAGGTTATGACCTTCATGTGAATATAAAACTCCCTTACCAAAACTCTATCTTGTTTACATTTATATTTTACAATATTTATATTTCTTAATATATATATACATATATACATATATATCTTATTATCTATAAATTAACTCATATATATAATATTAATTATAAATATATTTAAAAATATGATTCTTTGTGTGCATTTATGTATGTGTGGATATCTTTTAATACTTATATATATAGATATGTTTGTGTGTATATAATATATATACATTTATTCATTAAATATAGTATATATTAATATTTATTAAAATATATTGGAATATATACGCAAATATATATATATATATATATATATATATTAAATGAAAAAAGACACTCACATACATATTTAAATATAAATATTTTACATACATTTCTTTTGGTATAGACAGAATTGTACAGTTTTATAAGACAAATAAAATTGATAACTATTTATATTAATGAAAATGGTTAAGATGTATTTATTTAAATTATTTTTATATATTTATAAAGAAAATTATATGTTGAATAATATAAATATTATTTTATAAAGAGAATTATTTTGGTGTCAATATATACACATATGTGTATATATATATGCATTTTTTGAATTATAATAAAAAATATAATGTGAACATTAATAAAATTTGACATTCATAATATCCATATAAATATATTATCATGGAATGAATTCAATCTCTAAATAAAAAATAAAATAATATCCTCTTAAAAAGGGATAAAATTTGATCAAATGTTCAAAATTTAGGATATCACAACTAAAAACTCAATTTCAGAGGCATTCCAAGTATTTATTGATTTTAAAATGAAACTGACCAACATTCCCCTAGACCATCACTCATAAATATATTCACTAGATTTTATTTTAAATTTTTGGAGCCCAAATGGATACTAAAATCAAAATTAATGGTTTTGTGAAGTTATTTCCATTTTTCAACATTTCAAAAGATCTTAATTAATTCAATATTTTTTCTATCATTAAATTGGTTTGAAATGTTAATTATGCTATATTAATTAATAAATTATGAATTGAAAAACATTTATAATTAATTTATAAACTATTATTCACTAAATATTTTTTATATTTTATGTAAGTACAAATTAAGTATTATGTAAATAATATTTAGGCGAATATATATATATATATATATATATATATAATTTACATGTGGTAATTCCCTACCTTCAATCAGTTTGTAATATAGTTGGACCAGTTAACCAAGAGATCATAGGTAGTCCACCTCATACACTAGAGGCTACCCACTAGTATTAGATGTATAAGGTGTTACAGTGAGGAGAAGATGAACCCATATAAGCATGAGATATAATAGTTAAGTAACCAAGAATATGAAATTTCATAGTACATAGAAATAAAAAATAAATAGAACATGTTACAATAAAATAAAATGTAGTTTTCAAATCGAACATTAATGTTAGGAACATTAATTGGACAACCACTAGGTTAGCATCAAATAATAAATAACCAGTTGGAAATAATATTTGTAACTCTACTACCAATTTTTTTCCATACTATATAACTGGTCTCTAAATCCATATCGAGCTGCTCCATCCCAATCCTAACAATTCACATGAGATTCTCCACTCAATCAAGTAATCTTGGGCCTCCTCTCTATCCAATATACAATGTGGTCATTATAAAATAATATACCAATTCTTCACACACATTGTTTTTCACATACAAGGGGAAAGAAATGAAACCTAACATGCCACCATAAATGTTGAACCTATAATCTAGTATCATAAGTGCCTTCTCATGAAATATTCCTAGCCAAATAAATAAATCACTTAAATAAAATAAAAAATAAAAACATTATTGATCCTTTGGTTATACCACAGAACCTCATTTACCCAAACCCACTTTTGAAAGTTCCCAATTCTCTTAGATAACAGCACATGATATGTGCTAAATATAGTAACATCACAACCCAAATGGTATCCAAATAAACGATGGTCCATGACCAATAATCATCACTAATCATTGGGTCTGTGAACTTGATCTACCATACCTACCTCAGCATAATTCTAAGATGCATCTTAAAAAGAGAATCAACTTAGAGGGGAGTATTTTCCTCTCTCTAGTGATATCATGCTCACACAAACATTGATATGAAAAATATCATTGGGATTCATCAAGAATTCCTCATCCAAAATCCTTATATTTGAACTCCACAATGGCCCATAGGTGTTATCGATGTATGGTCAGTAACAGATTCCAAGGATTCCAAGCCCTGGGAAATCCTCTATGTTATAGAATTTCAAATTCCTAGGAGAACTAGTCAATAAAAATTAATACACTCAATGAATCCCAATGTCAATATCCAAGGAATCCATTATCACCTGACCCCTCAGCCAAACAATATCTCATGTATCCACCTAATCCTAGGTGGTATCAGTAGGCATTGATCTAGGAGATATAATAATCACCCTTGGAATGTCCAAAGATAGTTCCTTTGTAAATATTCCAACTCAACACATCACACCAACATTTGAATCTAGGAATCATCTACATTTTCAATGGTATATCGATATTTTCTTTTTGAATATCGAAAAATAGGTTTTCACATTTTTATTACAATATTTTAGAAATCTCAGTCACTCATGGAATTTCTATATACATAGACATACTCACTCTAATTTTGGATACTAAGAACCAAATCATGGAATCCACTCCCACATCGAAGAAATCATTGAATGTTGTTCAACCTAGGAATCCAACCCCAATATATTGTGTAACTTCATCCCAAATTTACTAGGCTTCCCAAGGTCTCATCCATCTTATTATGTAATTCATGGGAATCCATGTAAGTAACAACAAATCAAGGCCCAATAAACAATTCATTGGTGTCTAGGGAAATCAAATTCCCCAATAAGAAATAATATTAAAATATATCAACGGTTTGATGAACTGTTACATTTGTCCCCACTACCGATATCCCCAATGTCTCTCAAGTTTAGTAAGAGTTCTCAGTGTCACCCTCTACCATATAAAACCATATAAATATACACTCACTTACAGACATGTCATAGAGTTTGATCCATAGGTGTTCTCTAGGTCATCACTGCATTGGAGGCACCAACTTGGAATCCTTGATATAATTATGTATGTAGAGGCATCCCACTTGGGATCCTCTAGGTCAGAACATGAGAAGAGTCAACCCTCTTGGGATCATCAATCACAACTATTATCTGAAGACAATTCCCATCGCTCAAGTGAAAAATATCCCTCAGTGTCATCATCATCACATCATGGACCTACTATAATAAAAGAATGCATTAGTTTAATCATTCCATGGAGTTTATGTAGAGCCCATATAAAAAATGAATCCATCATGATGTTGGTACAAACACTAGTCCCAAAATCAACTACTAAAGTCTTAATGTGGACTTTTCTTTACAAGAAATCACACTCCTCTAATCAATTTTGTCTAGGGCTCTAATACTAGGGTCACTAAGTCCATTAATCTATTCCTCGACCAGGGTCCATGGAAGCCTCTCCCCCCAAGGAATTGATTATTATCACAACCGTCACATAGGTATTAGTATACTAATCATGTGACGTATAAATAAGTTGTAATAATTTTTTTTTTAAATTTTATTTTTTAATGATTGAATCACCAATATCTTTTTTCTATGTGAAAGTATTTATGATCCATTCATGAAATAATGATCATGATATAGAGATATTAAATTCAAGACCAGTATGTATAAAAAATTCTAATTTTTTCAAGGGCCTCGATCCCACAAAATAAATATTTCAGATCATGTGTGTATATATATATATATACTACAACTAATTTCTGCTTCGTATAACTGAATTATCATACTCATGTTTTTTCTATATAGACAGAGATTATGATATTTTTAACACAAAATCATATAATTCAATTTGATTTGTTCCAATTTTAAAATAATTAACACATATGTAATGGGAAATATAACCCATGAAAATCTTAAAGGAAACCATTTGAAATGTTATCTGTAGTAGATAGAAATGGTTCCAATCAGTGGGTTATTTAGAGATTCTGTGATATTAAATCACTAAAATATGTCTTGTATGAGTGTATGTGCACTGGTATCTTGATGAAATATACAAAATAAGTAATAAAAATGGTTATTTTAGTGAAACCCATGATTAAGAGTGTAATTATAGTGGAACATATCAATTAATAATTAATCATAATATGAGGAATTTGTGGAATAATTCATTACGTAATGTGGTTTTAAATCTATAGAGATTATTTTTGGTTGAGAAATTATGCTATGATAATTGAGATGAATAATTTTTTCTACAAGAAAAATAAATTAATCAATACATTATCTTTCCAAATATTTTATTCTAGAATTATTTATTATATGTAATAAAAATAATATTTTTTGGATCATGACATTGATGTGTAAAAATACATGATTTTGATATGATGTGATTGTTGTGGTCTTTATACTTGAAAGAGTTGTTTTGATGAAATGGTAAAAATCACAATGTTCATTAAGTTTCATGTATTATACTATAGGTGGGTAACATATATGGAGTGTATCTCTTAAATATATTTAAAATAATTCAATGGCTTTTTATAGTTTTCATCCGATTATTATACTATTATCAGCACTAATTTGACATCCTGTTGATTTTATAATTCGACTATCAATGATATACCTTTAATTTTTTACTAATGACAGATCATTGTTTTAATGATTGAGTTTACTCATGACATTGATATTATAATAGTCCCCCCTATAAGATTATTTCTCTATGGGGGGTTTTATAGTGGTAACTTTTTTGAGTACATTATCCTTATTAGAGTTTTGAACTAAAATATGATGATGATAGAATGATGATGATATAATTGTTTAAATAGATAGATTTATTATTGATGATGGTAAAAAAAATTATTAAATTAGAACAAGATAGTAGATTAAACATGGGTAAAAGATAAAGTGAATAGATTTATGTATTTTCTATTTAACGTTATGTTAGTGATTATTTTTATATAATAACAACACGATGATCATTTTCTTAGGGGAGATCCAATACACACTAAAAAATCTGACTAATGCGATGAAAAATCAATTGAAAATTTCTACCAAATATTATTAGTTGTGAAAGTGATGTTAATATGTGATTTAAATGATCATCTGATGAAAAAAATGAGGTTGATATCATTTATAATGCATCTATGTGATTGATGTGGTAATTTAGATGAGGGTGTTACTAGCCGAGACACCCTGAGTGGGGAGGGGGAATTAGGGTGTCAGAATTTACTTTTTGATTTGAAAATATTATTACCACAATTTTAATAGCCTAAAAAAATTTCATTCATATTATTGGAATGTGAATAATCACATATGGAATAATTACAATACTGAACACATTGAATCTTTCATCCATTACATCAAACTGAGAATCCACAGAGCATACAATAGTGATGTGTTTATTGTACTAGAATCAAATATGATTCACTATTTTATTTTATTAGAAATATTTTTTCACAATCACTCTATCACAGGCCCTCTACCTTTATAATGATTTTTGGGAAAGTGCACTACCACCTTCAAATTACCTATATCAATATATCCTTTATTACATTTTTTGATAAATTTTTTCAATGATTAATTAATTTTTAGTGGATTATAAATTATTGAGAAAATATTATTTTGTTGTATCATAATAGCTAGAATAAGATAAAATAATATTCTTATCAGTCTCTAGATAAAATATCATGAATTTTATTATAAAATTCCCACTCAGAATCTTCCTTATACATAAGTTCTTCGCCGAATAGAGTTCACCGAGTATTATGCTTCATGATCCACATATTATTCCTTGTGTGTGGACTCCAAATATTCATTATAATTACTTATTAGATAATTAATGGATATAAATTTTTAATATATAACTCATTGACTAATCCTGGGGAACTTCCATTGTTCACTATTAATTTTGATTGGGCTCCTCATTCAATTATCACTAAACACTTACCATGAACATCCAAAAAAACCTTTCTTTAGGAACTACCATTGATGAACCCCATTTGAAAATAATTTTTTATTTCTATATCTTCTAATTAAACTTATGGATCTCTCCCTTAAACATCCATAAACTCTATAATTTTTTGATTAATGGTGTATTTCTAGGAAAATTCCAATAAAAAATATATCTAATCACAATAATTACCATATGATATTTTTTTATATTCCATGAATTGATCACCACCTATCTTAATAATGAAACAATTTATGTATAATTTATTCATTGAACCATAAATTGGGTTTTTCCTAAAAAATCAACCTATTTATGATATACGACCGTAGCAATCACAAAATTCTTACACAGGTTGACTATCAAAAAATTCATCTCGGAATCCCCCATCCCATAATACTAGTTATGTGGGTGATATGTGGTATCCAATATCCTATATGGTAAATCCTTAGAGATCTGACTATGTGTTATTTTATACTCTCTATATAGTCTCGTATTTTCAATGAAAAAATTCTACATAAACACGAAAAACTACTACTCCCAAAACATCTAAACATGATATGAAACTATACTATTTTACAAAATCCATATAAAACATGGAAATTGATAAAAAAAACACAACATAACCCCAATCTCTAATATATATATTCTTATATCAAACATGTTCTCCATTTGGGTTTGTTATAAATTTAAATTGAAATTCTTTTTTAAAAATATGATTTTCTTATTACAAAAGTAAAAAAAACATCTCATCCATCAATCTATTTCTATTTGATTAATGATTTATTTATAAAACAATAGAAAATGATATAATTTTATGTACCATTCCATTCCTCATAATAAAAATATTATTACATATAAATTATTTAGTCCACCTTATTGAAAAATGAAAACCTTGAAACAACATGTTACTAGAGCTCCCCATTTGATTGGTCCATCTCAAATTTCACGGTTAATTTTATCCTTTTAAAAATACCCACAAAGGGAAACAAAAAATCTTATAATTTAATCAAAATACACCCAAAATATGATATCTTACCCTTGATCATATACCACTTACCAAATAGTTTGAAATAATAAAATTCATCGAGGGAGGGGAACTTCATATCATCTTAAAGGTGAGTATAGTGGTAGAACATCATGTTTCCAATGGTTCTTCAATAACATTGAAGTGATTAATGGCTTCATCCTAACATCATACAATTATTCATTAGTTACTTCATAGTCTATCTTGATCAGTTTTCTTTCTTACATTCTATTAATAAAGTGATACTGGATCTCTATATATTTGGTATCTCACTGAATAATGAGATTCTTCCACAAATTAATCACACATTTATTGTCATGGTATATCTCTGTAAGTACTTAAAATATTTATAAATATCATCCAAATTATATTTCATCCACTCTATTTAAGTACATGACTTTTTTACGATGATATATTTTATTTATACCATAACCTATGAGGTGTGTTCTTACTTCTTAAAAAGTTATCCAACATATTTCTTCTAATAAAAAAATCACAACCTCATTGGGAATTCTATTCCAATATATCCCTAGGTAAGCCCACATTAGAAAATATAGATAATTTCTAAATATTTCATACATAAAATAGAAAACCATACATTATATTACCTTGGATGTACCTCATAATTAATTTAACTATTATGAGATGGTCAAACCTTGGATTAACCTAAAAGTATGCCACTGATTTTTTAAAAAAAATGCAATAAGGTCATGATTTCATCAGTTATAAAAAATATCCAATAATCCAAATGTATATGGTAAAATCAATAGATTATATATCCCCATGCTTCTCAAGAATGGTCCAAACTACAATTAGAGTTGATATTATTTTTGGAATCTTACATGTTAATTTTATTCAGAATATCTATCACATACAATGTCTAAGAAAAAAACTATATCTCATCTATTAAAGAACTTTTATAACTATAAAATAAGTGATTTCACATATCATAGACATTTAGAACATTAAAATCAATATACTAGAAAAACTCTCCATAGATTTCTATATGCCTCCACTAATGATGATTTCATCCAAATATAAAATAATCATAAAATATTCGCCCTTGAATGTTTTCATACAAACGTTCTGAGAAACACAACCACTTTTAAAATTCAATCATTCTCATGAAGAATCTATCCATGAATACAATGACCTTGATGACCAGTTTATATTATATTTAGACTTATTTAACCTATTAAAAATAGTTTAATCATTCATAAACATGGAATATAGTTGTTTTAAATTATATAACATCCCTTAGAGGACCCGAATCGTGATTTTCATTTTAATAACCAATTTATAAATAATAAAAACACTTCAGAATTCATTCACAAAAAAAATGTGGATTGACCCAAGTTGATCCACTAGTGATGATTTTTCGTCAATATTTAATGCTTCAGTTTTTGTATATAATTTACAATAAAAACATGACCAATTTTGATTCTTATTATCATTATTGTTGAATTTATTCATCAAAATAATATTTATTCAAATTACATTATGATATTTAATCTTCTTCAAAATTTCCCAAGTCGAATTTTTTCAATTTTATATAATTATTTGTTTATCGATCAAACTAATGATTCAAAATTTTTATCTTATTAAAATGATTTTCGTTCATGTATTAAATAAATAATATCTTGAACTAAATTAATCATCCTCAATGTCTTAGTTCGAGACATTAATTTTCCAATTAACTAATATGGATCAATATCCATTCTCATGGTTTTTCACTCAGGTATAGATTAAATATCCTCATCTATTTTCACCTCCTCTGATTCATCCTTAGAGTGATTATCATTTGGGGAACCTTTTTTCAACAACAATATTGGATTTACTTCATCAAATTCTCTATATAATTCATCACATATTGTAGTTTGAGTAATATTTTAAAATTTTTCTTCATTGATGATGATGTCATTATTCCAAAAAAATTCTCCAATCCTTTATTTAAATAATTGTTTCCCTTACTCTTTATCTAGTATAAAAATAATACACATTCATCTATAACATCACCATACATACCATCATTTACATTTATTTTTGTAATGTATCGTCAACTTCTGTTGATCCAAAATTGTTTCACATAGTGATTGATTTTGTGCTGTATTTCATAAAGTGTTCTCTCTCCAACTAAACATAAGACTACAATATTTTGAGAGTACATTGTAACTTTTACATATTTATGTCTCTAATAATGATATATTCCACTATATATAACCAATTTTAGATATAATTTTTACCCTAAATAATTCTTAATTAAAAAAATACAATCTATTGTACTGTCATTTTTTTGGATAGATCAAGCATGATGTCATACTTCTTGTTGTAGCTTTTAAAATCTAGGGATGTGTATTTTTTTCCTTTATGGGATTGAAATATATTTATTATGTTTATAGTATTATTTTTTCTTAATTTAACACCTATATATTAACTCCATGACATAAAATTTCATAAAACCAAGGTATTTTAATATAAGAGCATATTTTTTAATAGCAAATTCAATATGGAACACTAATATGAAATGAACTGTAAAATATATAACTATTATAACCAATATGTTAAATTAGAGGGTATGAAAAGTATTTAATAACATATGAAATGTATATATATATATATATATTTCTAACCAATATATATTATGGAAAAAATCTTTGAAAATAATCAATCATTTTTTTGTAAAATAATTTTATTCATCAAAAATATGTCTTCCTCAAAAATGATATTAATTACTTTTTGTGAGAAAATATTATAATTAATTTTTAGTAAATATTAAAAATATATTTTATAAAAATTTATTAATGTATTACATATTAATAAAAAAATCAACATAGGTTAACTTCTTTTAATTTTTTGGAAAATATTTATTTTTTAATGAATTGTTAAAAATACTGATTTTTAAAGAAATCCTTTCATTTCATAAAATTAAGTATTATAAAAGACCCATTATTTATTGAATATTATTAATGTAACATAAGTTTAATTTATTTATATTTAATCAACTTAATTAAATTTTAGAAATTTTTATATTGTATTTTACTATAAGATTATTTTGGGTTTAAAAATAGATTTCATTAAACTATTTTAATGTAATAAAGTTTCGACATTTTAATTAATTAAAAAATAATAATGGGGAATGATTTAAATTAAATTTATATATTATATATCAATAAATATTAATTTTAATTCCTAATTGTTTTATTTTTCATATGGTTAATATAAAATCATCTGTTACTTGAAAATTACACTTCTTGAAAACCAACCTTTTCATCATGTCTACAAGTTTAATTTTTAATGAAATTATAATTCTTATATTAATTTAATTCAGTATAATGGATATAATATTTTTAATAATATTAATTTATATTATCTAAAAATTTCAACTTAATCTCTTACCATAATTAATTGTAAAAACAGTCAAATTTAATTACATTATTTAAGGGTAAATTGGTTTACTGGGCGTTAAACTAAAAAATAAATGCCCAAATGACCTAACAACTTGTATAAAATATATTCCATGGAGAAATTTAGACATTATAATTTCTATGAGTAGATAATTTTCCATTTCATAGTGCACTACCACAAAACAGGGAAGGGGAAGCACTTCCCTTCATCAACGCTAAACAGAAAGCACTAATAAAGGGGTATTCCTTTATCAGCGCTAGTTAAAAGCTCTGATAAGTCTAACCTTTATCAGCGCTAAAATAAGCAATGATAAAGGTATACCCTTTATCAGCGCCTTTTTTAGAGATGATAAAAGTTTACCTTTATCAGCGCTTATTTTAGCGCTGATAAATTTTTTTATTCCTAATTGTTGTAAAATTATAATATTTATCAGGGCTAAAATAAAAGCACTGATAAAACATACCTTTATCAGTGCTTTCAACGAGTGTTGATAAAGGTTCCAGTGGTTTTTATTTAGTAACCCTAACAAGCCCTCCTCTCTCACACATGGTAAAGCTTTTGTGGATGCCGAACTAGGCCCCTCTTCTGCCGCGACCTCTCCTCCTCATTCTCCTCCTCTTCCACATCATCGTCCTCCTCCTCCTCCTCATTATTATTACTTATGGATTTTTTTATAAGTGAGTTGAACCTATGTATGAGTAGTTGGGGCAAGAGTGAGAGCCTAGGTGGTGAGACCCTTGTATTATATGTTTTTTTAGATAGAGGGTGTGTGATAACCTATATTAAGTGGTTAGTTTGGTTCACTAGATGATGTTTGTTTTGAGGTGGGGATAAGAGTGGCACCCATGGGATAAATATTTTCTATGAACTGATGTAAGGGGTTTTTGTGAGATCCTAGTGGTCGTTAGCATGTGACTCAGGATGGTAGCGAGTTAGTGAGTTTTGATGGTTGGGGGAGACTAATGGGTGGGATTATCTGGGTGTTATGAATACCTTAGATACATAAATCCATGGTAGATTCTTTGATATTAGGTATTGATTCATATTAGGTGTTATCAAGTTGATATGGTATGAATGGTCATACCTTGGATTTGTATAAGGGGAGCACTGTCAATTCTTGAGTTTTGGTGTTATTACTGGGTTGAGGGACATGATAATTTGGATTCCTAACCCTATTGATTTATAGCATGGTTTTAATGTGACCATTACTATTTATCCTAGATGGATGGGTTTAGGGTAATAAATCATGGGTATATTCTTTTGGTTTTGGAATAATGTTAGGTAACTGGTGATCATGTGGTGAGTTTTGGCATGGTGTGATGTTAAGATTGGAAAAGAGTGCGAGGGGTGTCCCATTGGAAATATATGTGTTCCCCCTAATTTTTGTCAAGTTGTATGGGTAGGCTCATTATTATTGAATAGGTATATGATCCTACTCACTAGATACCATGTGTTGTGTTGAAAAGATTTTACCATGATGTTTAAAGTCATGCGATTAGGATGTATATATCATGAAAGGTGTGATAACAGATGATTGATCCGGGCTTACTCATTTGGGATGTGCTATCTAGAATAAACTTGGGGACTATACCTAGTAATGAGGACCTATTGGTCCGGGCTTACCCATTGTATGTTAATCTTTTATATTTTAAAAAGTCTGTTGAACTCATTCTATCGAAGGTGGGTTCTATAATTTCTTGTTATCTTAAGGTGTGTTTTACCATGGTGTGGGTTGATTTCGGTTTTAGTGGATTCTTCGGGTTTGAGGGATGTGGTAAATGGTGTACTCAGTTTTAGATTATTTTATTCTCATGATTTTCCCTAATTTTATGTTTTATTTTTATTTGGAAGTCTCCTCTGTTGTGCGGATCTCCTCTGCCACGAACGCACCTCTACCGTGTGCTTAACGACACCTTCATGGTGAGTTTTCTTCTATTACTCATTGGTTTCCTCTTGTTCTCATGTTATTACTATTTGATATTTATGTTTACAATGTGAATTTTTTGGGATAAATGCCCCACTGAAAATTGTGTCCATTGGTGGTCCTTGTTTGCCCACTAAATGAATTGCATGTTGGTTGGTTCTTGATGAACATTTGAATATAAAAAGTGGTCATTTACGTATACTTGACTTATGAATGAATTCCCTAGGATGATAAAACTTCTGTGATTACCCCTGAATTAAAAAACAAAATTGAATAATGGATTCTTTGTAAAATCTAAAATTGTGATTGTTTGGTTTGTATGGTGTTGTGATTGTGATCACGATTGTGTTTTTGTTTGGTGTTGTGGTTGTTGACATGAATGATATTCCATTTGTTTTCCATGTTGTAGTTCTTCCACCATTTAATATCAATCCAAACATTACCCATTATAATGGCACCACCACATTGTTACTAGTTCAATTCCACTGAATCCTAAAAAACCACTTCTAGAGGACTCTATGAGACACTTTATGGTGTGAAGATGATGTTTTTCAGATTCTATATATTTTTAAAATACAAGGTATGTAGTATTTTTAAATGGAACATGCTTCACCATACATGGATTTCATATATATTTTAATGAAAGACAATAGTTATCTCCAAAATTTACACCACATGACTCATCTTTTGACTCAAACATGGAATAAGTTATATTTTAAATGTTACATGTCATGTGAATGTAGGTCACACACAATGTATCTCCAAGACATATACATCAGCATGAAACCATGTACATGCCATGAAATAATGGAAGAACCATATAATATGTGTTTTACTTCACTCACACAACGTATAGATGCCATAGAAACTCAATGTGTATAGACTATACACCCCTAGTGGACATGTAAGGACTACACAACATGTATTCAACAAAACTGTGACACAAAACTAGTGAAGTGACTCATTTTGTATCTAAAGTACACGCCTTTATCTCAAGTTGTTCTATATGTCATGTATTTTCAAAGGCATCATGTTGTCTTTGTAAGACTAACTTGGAATTAATTTGATATTTGTCAGATTAAATCAGGTATCTTATCCATAGATGATGTTCACCCTACAGGACACACCATGTATATGGATTTCACATGAGATAGAAATGCTAGTATACAAACAACCTTGACTGAGAACCCTACACATTGTGTATCCATTGAAACAATTGTGTGAATTTCATTATTATTATTTACTTTTCACTTAGATGATAATATTTCATGTATGGGTGGCCCATTATAAATATCTTCTCACATAGATCACAATATTATGTTTCCCTCATTCATTGGAAATTTCACACGATGTGGTTTGGATATTTTAATTATCATCACTCTTCTTGAGAGTTGACAAGTGGAACGTGATATGTTTAGTGAAAATATGGAGTATGGTAATCCCCCATGTTTCGATGAAGAGTCCTCCATGTATATGTTTTAGGTGTTCCATAGAGATATACAAAATACAGGGCAAAATACCCCATATATAGATAAAGTTCAAGTACATTCACATGTTTTGGGTTAGGTTCCTCTATTTCATTGTAGAGGCATTTGTACAATGATTTTTTTATAAAACCCAAACAATAAAACTTGATTAATTAAAACATAATATTAGGCATGTTCAATATAGAACCCATAAAGACAATGAATATGAATAAAGAATGGATGAAATCCAATCAGTTAACAAAATAGTATGAATATGGAGTGAAAGATTTTATCAAGTTTGCAGGAGATCATGCATTTGACCCTTCTCAAATCCTTTGTTCGTGTTTACATTGCTGTTATTCAAAAACAATTAGTCCAAAGGAGTTGGAAGAACACCTGATCTGTCACGGAATAGATCAAAGTTATACATGGTAAAATAAACATGGGGAAAAATGAATGTAGGTAGTGGCTCGGATAACACAACATTTTATGGAAGATCTGATATGATTACAAGCGTGAACAGTGAAGATGATCATATGGAGGGTGTGACTACAGATTTGAATGATGATGAAGATGTCATTGAGGAAATGACAAGGATAGTTGAAGATGACCTTCATGATTGCCCAAAATTGTTTGAGAAGTTAAAGAGTTGTGCAAAACTCCATTGTATTCTGGTTTCACTAAATATATAGCATTGTAATCCATACTGAAGCTGTATAATTTGAAAGCAGAAAATGGGTGGAGTGACGCCAGTTTTACGAAACTAATTTCTCTTTTTAATGACATGCTCCCAGAAAATGATGAACTCCCAAGCCGAACATATGATGCCAAACAAATGCTACGATCGATGGGTATGATCTCTGAAAGAATACACACCTGCCCGAATGACTGTATATTGTTTCTCAATGACAAAAAAACACTTAAAGAATGCCCAAAGTGTGGTTCTTCTCGATACAAGAAAGATGATTCTAGTCCTACGAAATTTGTATCGTACTTTCCAATAATTCCAAGGTTTAGGCACTTATATGAAAGTGAGGATACTGCAGGACAATTGACATGACATGCAAATAAAATAATTAAATATGGGAAACTACGTCACCTGGTAGACTCTCCTCAATGGAATAGAATTGATCATGAGTATTCTGAATTTGGAAACGAGCCAAGAAACCTTTGTCTGGAATTATCTACAGATGGGGTGAATCCTTTTGGTTTTCAAAGAAGCATTCACAGTACATGGCCGGTAATGTTGATAAATTATAACTTACCACCGTGGTTATGCATGAAACGAAAATACATCATGTTATCTATTCTTATATCATGACCAAAACAACCTCAAATGATATTGATGTTTATTTGGCTATATTGATCGATGATTTGAAAATATTGTGGGATTCAGGTGTTAGGTTGTACAATGCTTACAAAAAAGAAGATTTCACATTGAAAGCCATGTTGTACAAGATGATAAATGACTTTCCTACTTGTGGAAATTTTTAAGGATATAGCATTAATGGATCTCAAGGGTGTCCCATTTTCGAACAAGGTACACAGTCACTTATGTTAAAACATTCCTCCAAAATCATGTTTTTAGGACATCACAGATTTTTAACCCGATGAAATAAGTACCGATCTTGGATGAAAGCATTAGAATGAAGTTTAGAATAACGTACAACACCATCTCCACTAATAGGTGATCAAGTGTTTGAGAGGGTAAAAGATTTGGAAACTACTTTTGGTAAACCGTTTTAGAAAAACCTTATGAAAACTGGTTGGAAAACGAGATCAATTTTTTTTGAATTACCATACTGGAATTTTTTGTATTTCAGACATTTTCTTGATGTTATTCATATTGAGAAAAATGTACGTGATAGTGTCATCGGTACATTGGTAAATGCACCCAAAAAAATAAAGGATGGAATTAAGGCTAGATTGGACATGGTTGAGATGGGAATACCAGAAGAGTTGGCACTAGTGAAGGGTGAAAAACGAAAATTTCTTCATCCTGCTACTTACAATCTTTCAAGGTTGGAGAGATATCAGTTTTGCAATGTCATGAATGACGTAAACGATCCAGATGGTATTCATCAAATATCAAGAACATCGTTTCAATGAGTGATTTAAAATTAATGGGTCTGAAATCACATGACTTCCATGTTTTGATGCAAGATCTAATTCCTATAGCTTTATGTTGCATTTTCCCTAAAAATGTCTGCCCTGCCTTAATGAAGATCTGTTTCTTCTTCAAAGCTGTATGCTGCAAAGTTATAGACCTGGTGAAATTGCCAAATATGGAAAGAGAAATTGCCATCATATTATGTGAATTGTAAATGTTCTTCCCGTCAATATTTTTTGATATGATGGTTAATTTTATGGTTCATTTTGTGAGAGAGATTCGACTATGTGGTTCTGTACATTATATATGGATGTACCCCATTGAACAGTATATAATGATATTGAAAGGGTATGTCAGAAATCGATGTCATCCAGAGGGTTCTATTTCAGAGAAATATATTGTTGAGGAAGCCTTGGAATTTTGTACAAAATAAATATCTATTGTGGAAAACGTTGGCCTACTGAAACCCCATCACACTGAGCAGCTTGAGGGTGAAGGAATTTATGGAGGAGAGGTTGTCACAATAAATATTACAGATCAGGATCAGGCTCACCTTTATGTTTTTCATGATAGTTTCAACGTTGACCCAGATGTTTAAAACCACAAAGAAATTATTAGGCATTTGAATCCATCTAGGGATGAAAAATGGATATCAGATACACATAATCGACAGTTTATAGGATGGTTTCAGGACCATATTTTGAAGCAGTTAGATGAAAATCCAGACTCAATTTCAGAACGACTTTGATGGCTAGCAGGAGGAGAAAGTGTGTATGTATTATCTTACAATGCTTTGGAAGTTAATGGTTATACATTCTATACTAATGAAAATGAAGAAGACAGTACCATGAAGAATAGTGGGGTTACACTTGTGGATGAGGAAATGCATGTTTCCGGTGCTAAAGAAAAAAAATCCAATTTATGCGAATGTGTCATACTATGGAATCATCAAACGGATATGGGAGTTGGATTATATGAAATTATAAGTGCCTATTTTTTAATGAAAGTTGGTTGATAACAGCAGTGCAGTTAAAATAGACGAATTAGGATTCATGAAATTTGATTTCAGTAAGGAAGGGGAGAAAGAAAAACCATTTATAATGGCATCACAGGCAGTACACGTATTTTATGTTCCAGAACCCGCAAACCGAAATTGGTCAATTGTTCTGTTATCGACCAAAACAACTGAAGGGTCAGATGAAAGGTCAACAGAGGATGACCCTTTTATAGGGACTTCACAATCATTTCACAGCGGTCCCAATGTAGATGGTGTTTTTTATGTCATAGGAGACCATAATGAAGGGATTTACATAGTCGATAGAGTATTCAAATCACTTACGACTTTAAAGAAAAAATAGAGAGTACAATAATCAGGTTATTTGTTTATTGTAATATAAATTGTGTTACGTTATGTTATTATATGTCTGTTGCCGCTTTTAAATAATCTAAATTAAATGTTAAACCAATTCTGTAGATAATGACTTCTGCACATACTGATGAGCCCAATCCCGAGGAACAAAAGGTCTCTCAACTACCTACTGGTGGTCCCAGTGCAGTGTAATAACAAGTTTCTCAACCAGCTGCTGGTGGTCCTAGTGTAGAGCAATAACAAGTTTCTCAACCTTTTGTTGTTAGTCCCAGTGCAGAGAAACAACAAGTTTCTCAACTTGTTTATGTTTATCGCAGTGCTGATGCTAGTGCTCTGGAAAAAGATATTGATGATACTTCTGAGGAAATTGTAGGAAATGAAACCCTAAAAGAGAAAAAAAACAAGAGTGCCGTAGTCTAAAAATGTTATCCAAAATCCTTAAGGCAAAAGCAAAAGTCATAAAATTTGAGGTGGGATGGAATAAGCGAGGCCAACATGTCAACCCCAAGAAATCCATCTTTAGTAGCTACATTGGAATCGTCACTTGACAACACATGCCGATTGATTTATAGTCATGGCACCATGTTGTCACATGTCTTAAGACACTATTGTGAGAAGAGATTATGGTAATATTATGATATCATTTTTTTAATTTATTAAAATTAAATACCATAACATTCACATACTCTTCATCATCCATTGAAGAGTGCATTTATAGTAGATGCCTCACACAAGGAATATGTATTAAGAGTTGCAGGATGTATTCATAGTGGTTTTTGCACAATTTTAATGAAATATCATCTTAAAGATGCTGAAGGTGAAATCAAGCCGCACCGACCTCCTCTTTATGCACACTTGATATCCCAAGGTTTGTGGGACACACTTATCAACCATCGTGGGGAGTAAAATTTTCAGGTACATTGTGTGGGGTAATATGTTGTTTGACGTTGCATGTATTCATCACTTTGATTGATAGTATTTTATATATGAAATATAAAATGAGTTCTGAAAATAAAAAATGCGGAGCAGAACTAGTGTGTCCTTACTGTAAAGCAAGGATGGGGTACGCTTCACTTGAGAAAAAATTGGTACATATTTTAAATCTACGGTACAACTTATATGTGACATAAAACAACACCATAACCATGTTTCTCTATTTATATACAAATTGATTAATCGAAATCAAAATCCAAATCCATCCCACGCTATGAGCTATGGAAGGAGGATCATGTAAATAAAGAGGGGATACTGATCTATGAAAACACACAAAAGGTGTGGGAAACATGTGTAAGTATGAGATAATATAAATTTTTTTGTTTAAAATAGATATTATATTACAATGACTACTTATTTTTCTATATTTTCTATCTGACATATTCATAGGAAGCAACAACACCCAGACCAGATGCATACATACATTCAGTATCCTTGAAGAGGCCAGAGAATTATGGCCGCATCAGAGGTGCGGGTTTTTGGGTGACACCCCAAACATATTTTCAAACACAAAAACAAGCTGAGGATGAAAATGAAAAAAATGGAAAAGCTGTAAGAAAAATTGGTTATTTTTCAAGAAGAATAACAATACCATAGAGAGATGATAGCAACATTGATGGGGGAGAGGTAAAGAGAAGAAACAACTCAACAATAACCCATGGGTGATGATCCCACCCCACCCCCACCAGCTTTGAGGCAATCCATTCCCCTAAAAAACCTAACATAGCCGAGGTAATAAATGTTTTAATAATTGTTTCTGTGAAATGTGATTCACATAGACACAGATACCTTTCCTGTACTAATATTCTACAGGGTGAAAATGAATGTGATTTATATCTATTAACTCCCACCTATCACCTTGTAGCGAGGGCTACGTTGTTCAATACGAAGAACAAAATGCTACACAACAGATAGCTTCCAACAGATTATTTCAGAGTGTCAATTAACATAGATAAAGACCTGAGTTCCGAGCTACTTGTTCCAAATAAAGATGAAGACATTCATAAGGTTGAACAAGCTATTGGAACATTCATCGCATGGCCTTTAGTTCTTGTAAAAAAATGTTGACAAGGAGGTATCCATTTCCATGTTATTTTTCAAACTGGACCTTTAACATTTAATGAAAAAAGGTCTTAACCGATGAATGTTATTACAGAACAAAAAAGAGAAGTGGGTGAAACGAAATATTAGCTCAAAACTATCTCAAGGAACAACCAACCGATTGAAACAGTCTACTAAGAGCACCTTCACCCCGCCTATTCTATATCCACAGTTAATATCATTTCAAGCTCATGTAGATACAATGTTGATAGACAACAATGCTCACACAGTTGATTTTGAAAAAAATATGTACGGAGTGGAAACATCAGATTTTATTAGTGCATAAAATGTAAATGAAATCCACAAGTATGAATGGTTAGGCACCTTAGTTGTAAATGTATACATGAGGTATGTTTTCATGTTTTGATTTTACAAAAGATGATATACTCTGATAATTATGACTAAGTAGATATTATATTTTTCGCAGTCATATATATGAAAAAAATTTGAAGGGATTTCCCCATGAACAAAAATTTGGACTCGTTAGTCCTCACACCACCTTTTCAAAAGAAGAAATAGATTCTAATAAAGAGGCTGCAATAGTGTCATCCCTGCTCAAATAGTTTGAAAAAAAATAAATATGATAGACTCTTTATAATAACAATGATCCACGTCTAAAACTCTACAATTTAACCATATCAACTATATTTTAATTTCATTCTTTACTTATTCCTTTTTGTATTTTTCGGGAGCATTGGATGCTGATTGCAGTCAATTTGGATACTCCAATGATTTATTTTCTGGATTCAACACATGGATATCCAACAAACCGACGACACATGATGGTGTTTTTTAATATGTAATACACTAGATCCAACATTTTAAAACTAAACATCTAGTTATATAATTTATGTTATCTTTTAATGAGGATTCTGTTATGATTGGGTGGTGCATTAATATCGTGTAATTCATAGAATGAATCCAAGGCATAAGGATGAGCAAGCCTACAAGATCTATAGATGGAAAAGTATCCAGGTATATATAATAACATTTCACTATCAAAACACATATCAAAACAAATTACCTATTGTTTTCGATGTTTCTACAGTGTCCAAAACAAACAAACGGAAAGGACTATGGTTATTATGTTTGTCAATTTATGAAAGAGATCATATTTCATCAACAAACTAGAATCCCGGATGAGGTATTTTCAAATATAATTACGAGTTCATTTAAAATATTTATTAATCCTTTTTGTATTTATATTTTTTCAGTACTACCATGACTATCGCAAAAACTCATATTCAGGAGATGATATAGATGTGTTTAGAAATGAATGGGAAACATACTGTATAGAAGATTGTACAAAAATAGGATGAAGGTGAATTCCTACTAATGTTATCCATATATGATCATTGATATCTCCCTTGTTTACACTTATTGAGCATATATGATCACCTTTTATTATGTTGTATATCATTAGGTTATGAAGAATGGTTTTAGATATGATTTGTCTTTCTAGTAAATCATAACTCATTGGACTACGATGGTTGATAGTGTAGAAGTTGACCGATGCATTGTCATTCAGTCCACTCATGAGCATCTTAAAATCTTGATGGGAACCAATATCTTGGATTTTCAATTTTCTAATTTTAGTTTCCCTTATATATGGGTGGGGGTGTCCAGGAGAGAGGGGGTGTCCAGGAGTGGGGGGGTGTCTAGGAGGGGGTGTGTCCAAGAGGGAGGGGGTATCCAAGTGTGGGGGTGTCCAGGAGGGGTGGGAGGGGGTGTGTCCATGGGGGTGTCCATGAGTTGGGGGTCCAGGAGGGGAGGGAGATCTCTTAATCCAATTATAAGGAGGAAATACTATATTTCGTTGTTCACCAATCCCTATATGTAATATCCTACACATCACACACACCATGACTCTTATATATCCGTAAGAGGGTGTTCCCCATCATACGTGATATATAAAACTATATTATCTATCTTCTTTAGGCCTATGACTCTAATAACTACTGAAATAGCCTTAGAAAACCTAAATATGAAATAAAAATATCATACCAAACATGATCCTCTCATAAAAAGAACTAGAAACATCACCTCTATGGAGATATAATCTATGGATGATCACAAAATCACAAACATTCAACAGAACCCTCACTCTATCTCTTGGTGTATCAAAAACAACCTATTTAGAAAACAACACTACTGACATATTGAATACTGAGAAAAATCATTCGGAATGGTTTGATACTTTGTGAAAATGATACATGAGTAATTTGTGACTTGTAAAAATCAACCAAACCTCAATCCGTTGCACGCTGTGATCGGTATTTCTAAAAGTGTCTGATATCAGTTTGAAATTGACATTAACTTTAGAAAACAACACTAATCACATATGAAAAACGGATAAAAAATGTTAGGATTGTTTTGATACTTTTGGAAAATGATCCATGAGTCATTTGTGATGTGTAAAAATTGATCGCACCTTAATACGACACACGATGTTACTGGTATGGCCAAAAGTGTCTGATATAAGTTTCAAATTGACATTAACTATAGAAAACAACACATGTGGCGTATAGAAAACCAAGAAAATGCATTCGGATTGTTATTATACATTAGTAAAATGATCCATAAGTCATTTTTGACGTGTACGAATCAACCGAACCTCAATCCAATCCATGATGTGCCCGATATGGCTAAAAGTGTATAATATCAGTTTCAAATTGACATTAACATTAAAAAACAACACTACTAACATACAGAAAAATGAGAAAATGAGTTTGGTTTGTTTTGATACTTTTATACAATGATCCATGAGTCATTTGTGACCAGAAAAAAATGACCACATCTCAATCCGAGGCATGGTGTGACTGTTATGGCTAAAAGTGTCTGATATCAGTTTGAAATTGACATTAACTTTAGAAAACAACACAACTGATGTTTGGAAAACTGAGAAAACACATTCAGATTGTTTTTATTCTTTAGGCGAACTATCCATGAGTCATTTTTCAGGTGTATGAATTTACCGCATCTCAATCCGATGCACGGTGTGATAGGTATCGCTAAAAGTGTTTGATATCAGTTTCAAATTGACATTAACTTTAAAAAATGACAAAAGTGACATCTAGAAAACCGAGAAAATGCACTTGGATTGTTTTGATACTTTAAGAAAACGATCCTTGAGTCATTTTTTACTTGAATGAATCAACTGAACCACAATCTGATGCACAGTTTGACCGGTATGGCTAAAAGTGTCTGATATCAGTTTCAAATTGAAATTAACTTTAGATAACTACACTAATAACATACGGAAAACTGGGAAAACATGTTCGAATTGTTTTTCTACTTTAGGAAAACGATCCATGAGTAATTATTTACTTTTAAGAATCAACTACACCTCAATCCGATGCACGGTGTGAATGGTATGGCTAAAAGTGTCTAATATCAGTTTGAAATTGACATTAACTTTAGAAAAAAACACTACTGACATACTGAATACAAAGAAAACGCATTCAGAATGTTGTGATACTTTATGAAAATGATTCATGAGTCATTTTTGACGTGTAAGAATCAACCTCACCTCAATATGATGAATGTTGTGACTGGTATGGCTAAAAGTGTCTGATATCATGTTGAAATTGACATTATCTTTAGAAAACAACACTACTGATATACAAAATACCAAGAAAATGCGTTCGGATTGTTTTGATACATTAGGAAAATGATATATGAGTCATTTTTGAGGTGTAAGAATCAACCACACCTCAATCTGATGCACAATGTGATCGGTATGGCTAAAAGTGTTTGATATTAATTTGAAATTGACATTAGATTTAGAAAACAACACTACTGACATATGGAATACTGAGAAAATGCATTTGGATTGTTTTGATACTTTAGTAAAATGATAAATGAGTCATTTTTGACATGTACAAGTCAACCTCACCTCAATCTGATGAATGGTGTGACCGGTATGGCTAAAAGTTTCTGATATCATTTTGAAAATTACATTGACTTTAGGAAACAACACAAGTGACTTACAGAAAACCTAGCAAACACATTCATATTGTTTTGATACTTTAGGAAAACGATACATGAGTCATTTTTGAGGTGTGCTAATTTATCTCACCTCAATCCAAAGCACGGTGTGACTGGTATGGCTAAACGTTTCTAATATCAGTTCGAAATTGACATTAAATTTAGAAAATAACACTACTGATATATGAAAGACCAAGAAAACACATTCAGATTGTTTTGATCCTTTAGGAAGAAAATTCATGAGTCATTTTTGACGTGTACGAATTAACGACGCCTCAATCCGATGCACGGTGTGACCAGTATGACTAAAATTGTCTGATATCAGTTTGAAATTGACATTAACTTTGAAAAAAAAACACTACTAACATACAAAAAACCAATCAAACACGTTAGGATTGTTTTTATACTTTAGGAAATTTATCCATGAGTAATTTGTGATGTGTAAGAATTGATTTTACCTCAATCCGATGCATGGTGTGACCGGTATGGAGAAAAGTGTCTAATATCAGTTCAAAATTAACATTAACATTAGAAAACAACACTACTGACTTACGGAATACTGAGAAAATGTGTTTGGATTGTTTTGATACTTTTTAAAAAAGATCCATGAGACATTTTTTTTAGTTGTACGAATCAACTGTACCTAAATCCGATGCACGGTGTGACTGGTATGGCTAAAAGTGTCTGATATCAGTTTGAAATTGACACTAACTTTAGAAAACAACACTACTAACATACATAATACCAATAAAAAAAATTCAGATTGTTTTGATACTTTAATACAATGATCCATGAGTCATTTGTGACGTGTAAAAATCAATCACACCTCAATCTGATGCTCAGTGTGATCGGTATGGCTAAAAGTGTCTGATATTAGTTTGAAATTGACATTAACTTTAGAAAACAACACAAGTGACATATTTAAAACCAAGAAAATTCATTCAGATTGTTTTGAAACTTTAGTAAAATGATTCATGAGTCATTGGTGAGGTTTATGAATCGACCGCACCTCAATCTGATGCATGTTGTGATAGGTATGGCTAAAATTGTCTGATATCAGTTCTAAAATGACATTTACTTTAGAAAACAACACTACTCACATACGAAATATAGAGAAAACAAGTTTTTATTGTTTTGATACTTTATGACAACAATCCATGAGACGTTTTTGATGTTTAAGAATCAATCTATCCTTACTACGACTCACGGTGAGTGTGGTATGGCTAAAAGTGTCTGATATCAGTTTGAAATTGACATTAACTTAAGAAAACAACACTTCTAACATACGAAAAACCAAAAAACGTTTTTGGATTGTTTTGATACTTTAGGAAAACAATTCATGAGTTATTTATGACGTGTACGAATCGACCGCCCCTCAATCTGACACACAGTGTGACCGGTATGGCTAAAAGTGTCTGATTCAGTTCGAAATTGACATTAACTTTAGAAAACAACAATATTGGCATAAAAAATACAGAGAAAACACATTTGGATTATTTTGATACTTTAGGACAAAGATCCATGAGTCATTTGTGATGTGTAAAAATCAACTGCACCTCAATACGATGCACGGTGTGACCAGTAAATCTTTTAATTAGATAATGAATCAGTATTTATTAAATGAGATAAATCATCCAAAAACATATTGATTTTACATTATTCCCTTTCATTGTTATCAGAATGAAAACATTTGAGTTTATCATTTCCATATGTTAGTTTCAAATTTCCATATTAATGTACTCATTCATATTAATGTTTTTATTTATTTCACTATTCTATTACTAACATAATATTTTTTTTCTTATATAGGTGAATTTTTTTCCTTGAGTTCAGATGCTTTGTTCGGAAACAAATACTATGGATGACAATTTTTGAGAGAGGATCACAGATATCAAAGGATGAAACATTAATGTTTATAACTATTATTGGATAATTGTAATTGTAACCATGTAAAACATTGTTTGAAATGTATATAATAGTGTGTTTTTTTGTATTCATGATGTTAAGTAAATGTATATAGAATTGTTTATCAAACTATTGGGTTCGGGTGCTGTTTTGTACATGTGTTCATGTGGTATTTTGTACAGGTGTGTAGGTGCTGGTTTGTGCAGGTGCTGGTTCTGCAGGTGCCGGGGAAGGTGCCTTTATCAGCGCTTTTTTGAGCACTGATAAAGGACACCTTTAACAACGCTAAAAGAGCGCCGATAAAGGGCCCTATTATTAGCGCTAAAGATAGCACTGATAAAGGTAACCCTTTATCAGTTCTAGAAAAGTTCTATTAATGTCGGCAAAGATTAAAGGGGACCCCCTATCTTCACTGAAATTAACAGCGCATTTATAGTATAGTTAATGTCGGTTTTTAGCATTGTTAAAAGTCCAAGTTGTAGTAGTGGTGTTTTGGATGGCGATAAATGTGGTTACACCTTTTTCTTTTCAAAAATTACAAGTGTGAAACTCAGCTCAATTATTAAATTCCACACCCTCTTCTCTCATATTTACACATTAAAATCTATTTTTTCGTGGAAACTACCTACCAAATATCCTTCATAACATCCCTTCACATGACCTAGATGCATATTGTTTATCATAAATATATCCTAAGAGATATTTTGGTGCTTACATAAAGAGTTTTTTCAAAGAAGTGGTATCGCGCATTACCGAACATTTCTATGTTATTTATTCTAAAAAACATTCAAATATTTATTAATTATTATTATATATTTTAAAAAATATCTCTCATATAATTATAGGATATTAATTTAATTTTGTAACATAAATACTTCCCCCTTTCCACCAAATGGGATATGAAATCATCATTCATGAGTATGGTGGACTACCAGCTCCTAAACCGATGTAATTATTTCCATCATTTCACATCATATATTGTTTTAAAGATTGTTATAGTGAATATATATTAAATTTAAAACATATTTATACATATTTATACTTGTTTTCACATATATTTGCTTACCTTCAACCCTATGGGTGACATGATAACATCAGTCGTGTGTATGGAGGATGATCGCCTCGTGAAGCGATGTGATATGATTTTCACTAATGTTTTTCATTGAATGTTATAAGGATAATTTTAATAAATATATGTGATATAAATGATATAATAATTATATTTAAAACATAATTATTATTCTGAAAAGATAATATTCCATTTTTTACATTGAAAAAGTATACCATCATTCATGCTTTCGTGTGAACTACCTTCTCCATGAAATAGTGTAATTCTTTTCTCATCAACACAACACATGGATGATATATATAAGTATTTTTAGTGAATTAATATTTTATTTTTGATTTTATCATAATTATTTAAATTTAAAATATTACTTAACTTCTACCCATAATGATAATTAAAATACAGAAATGTTAATCAAGCGTATGTACGGCCTACCGTCTCGATGATTGCAACATAGTTCCTTTTTCATAGAAATGATTAATGATTTTTTAAAATATAATTTATTTATAAATAATATATATAAATATATACATATATCATTATTAATATTCTTGAGATTTTAAAATATTGGCCACTTTGTCCTCAGTCAACACACTAGAGAAATTTTTAAACAATGGATCCAATATCCTCAAAACACTAGATGTGGACTTATCTAAATAAGCATTTAAATATGTCATTAAAAATAAATAATTCTAATAATTATTATTATAATTTATTAAAAATTTAACGAAAATTAACAAATAACATTATTTGTATAATCTTATTATACTACGGTTATGGACACACATGGAATGTCTAGACACGAGGTAAGGATTTTATCATCTCACCCTTTATTTCTAGGATACATATTCCATATTCACCACTTTTTCATTGCATGGTGTATATAATGACCATTATATATGTAATATCATGAATACTTAACGAATCATGTCATTTTCGGTTTCAATCTGAACCATTTTATCCAAGGGGATTTGACTTGAAATTTACCATGTGTTAAAGAATTTCATAAATCATTTTATTTTTATTGAGTTGTATTACATATTCAATGTATTTCACATTATCACATTATATGAGTAATTACTTTTTACTATATTATGTTTTATTACAGTTTTTTAATGTGGATTTAAATTTATTACACATAATAAATTCATTGATTATCTATCTCCTTAACTTTAAGATCAGTGTAAGGATTTCTCATATTGAATTGTCATATTCAGGACTATGTTATGTAATAAACCAATCTTATTTTTTGAGGTGTATATACAACCTCATTAAAATTTTATATCATGAAAATCATTATTTTCAGTATATTTAATATAACATTTGGTTTTATTCTTCCATGGGTCCTATAATTGAAGAGTTACAAAATATGAAAAGGCATATTTTTGCAGTATCTTTTCTTTCAGGGTTGTTTATTTTCAATGTTGTATTAGTTGGAAAAATGTTATATTATTTTGTTGAAACAAGTCTGTTTTATTATCCTATACTAATGAATGTGGTTAACATGTTTAATTTCTATTTTCAATCTTATTTATTGAATAAATATCAACAAAATAAATTTGTATGTGAAATTGATCTTGTATTTTCTTTTATATAAGATATCTTTGTCTTCCATATCTATGTTTTCAAAATTGTTTTAAAAAATATCATTTTCTAAGAAAAATTATTTCCTAAATCTTTTTTACAAGATCAGTGTAATCATTGTAAAATGTTTTAAATGGAAATTTCATAACTTTTTCCAATGGTTTACTTTTGACTACCCTTTTCAGAATGTTCTAAAATGAATGTTTATTTTTAAAATTTATGACATGATTGTATTTTATTGTTTTCATGTCCATTATTTACCTTGATGTTACCCTTATAGCATTCAAATTTTTAATAAATAAATTTGTTTTCAATATTTTGTGACTTAAAAAAATGATTTTTATGAATGAAATTATTGAGATGCAGGCTTAACTTAAATGGATATTACATCATTTTAGATGAATACTCAAAACATTACAAAAATATATTCATGAGTTCCATAATAGTTTGGGGTATTTGGGACCTTGTAACACATTATTTTAATTTGGTGAATGATCTTAAACATCACCATAATGACATTCCCCTTTAGTCACTCTACTCAAAATCTTTCTTCATAACATGGGAAAAGGAACATAAGAAAGGGATGATCTGAGATTCTCAGTAAGGGGAAATGAAGATATATGAAAGAAAATCATGATCAAAAGGCGTATAATAACGTGATCGTATCATTAAAAGATAATACCATGCAAATAAAAAATCATAATCTAGAGTCCGGTCATAAATATTAGAAGTTCATAATACATGATTTATTAGGTAATCAAGAGACTAATAAATGAAATCGTAAAATTTGAATAAGACATGGAATTATGTAATACACATAATGTTGTCATCAAATTTAAATATAAAAAAGTTTAATCATTAAGTTAACCACATGAAATTTGGCCCACACATAAACTTATGGACATGAAACTTGGTCTACTCATGACATTTTGAACGTGTAATCCGGTTCACTCATAAGATTATGAACATGAAATCAGTTTCACACATAAACTTATGAACATGCATCCAGGTCCACGCATAACATTATGAACATGTAATCAGGTTCATGCCCAACACTGTGATATCATGTACATTCATAAACTTATGGACATTTATCCAGGTCCATGCATGACACAATGAATATGTAAATAGTTTCATGCCCAAAATTTCAAACATGTAACAAGGTTCACTCTTAACATTGTGAAGACATGATCAGGTTCTGGAAAAAACATATAGACATAAAACCATGTCCATACATAATATTTGAAACATGTAATTAGGTACATGTATAATATGGTGAACATGTAATAATGTTCACACAAATATCTGTGATCATATATTCATATTCATGAATAACATATATAGTCCTGATCCATCAATCATTACCCAAATTTTTAAAGGGAGATAAAGGTCCCTCTCATTAGATAATAAAATATAAACATGTGTACCAAAAAATTATAAACAATAATTATATCCTAACCCAAAAAATTAAATGGATACCAAAAAAATTTCATCATAACATTACCTAATCAAAAGAGATAGGTATCAAAATAATTTCATCAATTCATGATCCATGAAAAGAAGCGTGTTTCTATAGAATATAACCTGTCGAAGAGAAACTATTTTCTTAAACTTCATTCCATAAAAATAGAATCCAATGAAGAAATAACATGAATTCTATTCATGGATCACATCCCCTAAAAAGTATAAACTATAGTAAAGTATGTAATATTATATGGAAAATTATTTTTAAATGATTATATAGAAAATTTTTAAATGGAAAAAATAGCATTTCTTTTTGAATTATGTTCATAAAACCATTTCAAGATTATTTTTCTTATAAAGAATACTTTACAATATCATTTAATAAATTTCTCTAGGACAGTAACTTTTACGAATTAAAAAATGATTTTTAAAACATCAAGAATTTGGAAAACCTTTTTCTTATAAAATATCTATGAAAAATTATAAAGGATGCTTGAAGATATTTTGAAAACCTTTTCCATTAAAACATATGAAAGAAGTTTGTAATCATTTTGAAAAAATTTATCCTTGAAAACTTAAAAAAGAAGATTAAAAATATTTTGAAAACATTTTTTATTGAAAATAAATGAAATATGCTTAAAAACATTTTAAACATAATTTTTTTAATTTTTTTTTTAAAACATGTTTTCCTTATAACATAGGTTTATAACTGAAAAGATAATAAAAGTCATGTTTTATTAAAAAATAATTTTCAATTATATTAAGTAAAATATAGTGGAAAAGTGACCAAAAAATTAATATATCATGAATAACCATAGGATAATAAAATTCATGAGTTTTATTGAGATACGTATCATAAGATATCATCAATGGAAGCATAATCTTACACAATCTTGACAATTCGTGTGATTGTAGAAATAAAATATTACATATTTGAAAATTTTGAATAATGATCCCCATGAAATAGTAACATTACATGAAGTGTAAACATAAATTAACATATTTATATTTATTATTTTCAGTTTTAACATATATTATATAGACTCCATAGAAAATTTTGGTGCATAATAGTGCATACATCTCAATGAATTACAATTGAGACAAAAATTACCTTACAAATTTGGTAACCTTTGAACCATAAACCCCATGAAAGAAGGGTCATAAAATGGATATGTAAATACCCATAAATTTTAATATAATAAATAAAACAATTTATGGGAAGTGCATAAACTAAAACAAATAAATGTGTGGTAAATAGAGCATAAGTCTTAGAGAAATAAAAGTGGGATGAGAAAACCCTTACAATTTGAGTAATTTTGGAATAGTGATCCCCATGAATGAATAAAATAATTTAGAGTTTTAAATATAATTAAATAAATTAAATAAATGAAATAATTTTTTATAGTGATGTATATCCACCACAGTAATGAATCGAGTGGTGAATATGGCATGTACCCCCACCGAAATA
This sequence comes from Viscum album, assembly GCA_963277665.1. Classification (NCBI taxonomy): domain Eukaryota; kingdom Viridiplantae; phylum Streptophyta; class Magnoliopsida; order Santalales; family Viscaceae; genus Viscum; species Viscum album. The sequence goes on along the minus strand of OY728119.1, from coordinate 1,723,054,645 downwards.
AAAGTGAGAAGAAATTCTCTTACCGTAAATCTTGACTTTATTTGTACACATTCAAACCTAATGTATAATAAATATATGTTTATTATAATTCTATGATGTATAAATATTATTATATATAATACAAACTAATATTTTTATGTCATTACATTAAACATTTATTAACAACTTCATGTTTTTGTTATGTTTCCGGTAATATCTGCTTTATTTTTTGTATATGTTTTGATAGTTTATTTTGGATCCACTTATATAGATAATGATTAAATTATTTATAGAATTTAAAACATGATATAAGTATAATATATATTCATTATATAAATATTTATCATAGTCTATGAAATATATAAATTTGAAATGGCATACATAGTTCTTAAAGACGGTATGTCGCACATATGCCAGAATGTTGTTTCCATTTTTTAATCATGTTGAAAGAAAATTAAATTACATATAAGTAAAGGCATATATATATATTTATATAATATAATTAATTTATAATTATTATTCATATATATCATATAATTTCACTAAACTCCTCTTTAATACCTTCCATTTTATGTGTCCATGAATCCCATCGCTTTGAAGTGGCAGTAGTCCACACATCCACAAATAAAGTTATCATTTTTATTAAAAATGGATAACATGAAGATATGTTTTATATAATGATTAAAAAAGAATAAATACAAAAAATTAATATATAAAACATTTATAAAATTTAATATCATTATAATGTGAACCCATTAATGGTTGTAAAGGGAAAAATGAACAACATCGTTTCTCGAGGTGCAGTCTGTCGTACACACAAATAGTAAGTTCATTACCCATTAGATGGAAGTGTGTGTATGTTTAGGTATGAAACGTATAATAAAAATATCTCATTATATTTATGATAATTTTTATATTATATAAGTGTGGAATAATAATATTTTAGTGGTTATATAATGAACATAAAACATAAAGGGATTGTCAAATAATGTGACCTTTTCTTTGTGTGACTCGACTTCATTTTCAATAAAGGGATTCCTTGGTTAGAATTATTACCAAATATATGATTCTATTATTAAGGGAGGTAATTTTAGTGGATATTTGTGATTGGTTTTTATGATCCAAATTTTTTTAGTTGTGTGAAGAGGTGAGGTGAGTGAGTTCTTTTTTATAGTGGAAGAGGAGTCACATTCTGGTAAATATAAAAAGGTAAACACTATTGGGAGATCTAGCTTGTATAATGTGCCTCCAATAAATGTAAAAATTCAATAAAAGTGGTTACAGGGTATAAATAAATCCATTAAATATATTTATAATTTTTCCGAGGTTATTATACCAGTTAATAAAAATTTTAACCACAAATTAAACTCATTTTTACCTTAATCAATTTAGTTAATTTTAATTTCATTCACTAATGATTTTGGTCAAAAAAATAATATGAATTTTTTGTACATTATAGATTATGATGATTTAAAATATTTAATAAATATTTTAAAAATCCAATCAAATAATTTTTAGAAATTAATAAAATATTAATCACACATATGGGTTGAGAAAGAGAGTTTTTAAAAAGAAAATGTCCAAAAGTTTGAAATGTTTTTATATAGAATTTATAAGTGATATTGGGTACAATGAACTAAATTGAATTAATTTTTCTATTATTGATATAATTAAACTTTAATATAAATAATATATAATTTTTCTATTTAAATAAATTAAATGAAAAAATAAATTTTGAATTAAAATTCAGTATTTTTTACTATTCATCATAAAATGAAACTTCTTAGTAAAATTCCAAAAACACACCCAAAGTAAAAATTTTTAAACCAATTTAATAAATGAAATTCATTTTCTCAAAAAATAATGTTTAAATTTTCAAAATTTATATTAAAAATAGCTTTTCAATTAAATGGTTGGAAAAAATCCATTTTAGAAGAATACATATTTTTATTCAGAAAATTGGATTTATTATTATCATATAAATATAAAATATATTAGATGAGTTTAAAAATATTGATTGAATATTAAATATATAAATTTTATTGATAACATTCATAAAATGAGTTTTGTTTAATTTATAAATATAAAATTGTGTTTTTACAAACAAAAATATTATTCTAGAAATGTAATTTATTTATTTTAAAATAGTTCTTAAATTAATTTCTAACTAATTTATAACCAAGGGATTCATTTTTTAGACATGTGTATATCAAATTTTCACAATTTAGTTAATCTTATTCATAAATTCCATTCCATTATCTTGGAAGTATATATAATTATATTTTAATAATATTATTAAAATAATATTATAGTTTTGAAAAACTCGGCCCTGCATTTAACGCAAGATATCAAAGGGACTCAGTGTTGGGTTTAACGAAAGAAAAACATAGTGTTCCAAATACCAAAAGCTAATACATGTGTTGATTTTGGTGAAATATTTAATTTTTGTTGCATGAAATGAAACCCAAACACATTTCATTAATATAACACATGTTATATTATGTGTTTCAAGAAATGAAAAATATCAAAAAGAATAAATCAATTTGAAAATAAAATCACAAAATTCAGGGGTGTTACATTCTACCCCCATTAAATTTAATTTCTCCCTTGATATTCATCTAGGTTATCAATGTTTTAATAATTGAAAGATCCCTTCATAGAAAAAAACATTATAAAAATAAATACTAAAACTTCTTTTAAAAATGGAATGTTTTAACAATAATGTTTACCCAAAGTCACTCATAAATAGGTTTCCACAAAGGATAAAAATGATCGGGAGTGAATATCATCCATGGAATAAATTCATAAATAACTATGGAGAGTCATAAAGATCATTTATCACTATATAGTTAATGATAAATGGAATGTTATGGTCCTAAAAACCATTATGTGATTATTTATAATACCATCAATTCAAATGAAATGAAGGTATTGGGATAAATATTTTTTAATATCATATTCATATATTTGAGGAATTATTTTACTATCTATATTGATAAGGACATATACTTACTTGATTTTACTAACATTCATATGCACAATCTCACCCTTTGGTTTTTACTTTCTCAATTTTCACTTCATCTTTTACTTTAGGAAATGAAGGTGAATTTTCCATTCCTTGAGTACAAACAAGTCATTATGTAGAATGATAATTCAATGCATAAGTCGTTATTTATCATCACATAGAAAAGGTTATCACAAGTTATCCAATATGCATATTTCATCATATGAATAGATAATAATTTAATCCCTAAAAATACTTATTAAGTTTAACATAAACCATTACATAAATATTCATAATTATAACCTTTATAATAGATGGATTTCCAAAACATATGGTCACTAAATTTCTCAAAAACATCTTAGTATGGATCCCTGTTATATCAAAATGTAGATCTTATTTTTCACACATAGGAAATGTGAATAACTTCATCAGATATTCTATTTAAACATTGTAATAACCTAAATAACAAAAAATCATTGGTTTAAACATGATTGTTTCCTTATTTAAAAGTTAATTGGATATATTCCTTAAATCTGAAACTGTTGTAAACATCATCAATGATAGCATAAACAACATTTAAAAAATCCTTAATTTGTTCCATGTTAATCTATAAATACCAATTTACTTATTAATATCTAGTATATTTTTATCCAAACATCATTATATTAACATGAGGAATATATTAAGGGTTATCTTCCTATAATAAAAATACCACCATTCAATGAAATAACTTCTCTACTTCATTAGTACCATTGAAAATATACTTTCAAATCCTTAATAAAAAACATATTAAAAAATATTTATATACTCCATGATTCATATAACATAATATTTTGATTCAAAAACATAAATACTTCATTCATATAACTTTATTCTTAAACTATTACTCACACTTTTTCATCTTATTCCTTAAATACCCTTTCCAATTATATGAAAAATAAATCATTCCATAATTTTAATCAACCAAAATCTAATCATAAATCGTACATTTAACAAAAAAACGTTTCTAACATCCAATACTCTTCACATGTCATTCGTGGAAACATTATCTTAAGTTGTATATCCAAAACATGTACGATCTTCGTGATTCTCATCATGATATTTCCACTCAAGAAATAAATTTTCATAAATCTCAAACATTCAAAATAAAAAACATTCAATGTTAAAATAGATCCATCTAGTATATACCACCGACTAAAACAAGAAAGAATATTATGATAAACACATATCATGGTTTAATCCCACATAATCATGAAAAATTACACATAGGATAACAAAATCTTGACACCTAATTTTACAAATATGAAACCATATGCTCATCCTTAGAGAAATACCTAAATATACAATTATAAATATCCCTTGGAGTCTCACTATATTTTTCTCATCATTGTTTCTAGAGTTTACTAAACCATTCCTTTGATACCAACTGTAGTGACCCATACATAACATACATGGATATTACATCATTTTATCTGAAAATTTAGTTCATTACAAAAAATACATTACTGAGGATCATAATAGTTTATTGTATTTGGAATCTTGGAACACATTATTATAATTTTTTGAATGATCCTAAACATATCAATATTAATTATACTCCTTAGTAATACTACTTAAAAACATTTTTTCATAACATAGGGAAAGGAAACATAAGAAATGGGTTAGCTCAGATACCCAATAAGGGTATATAAGGTGATATGTGGGAATAATCATGAGAATAAGAGGTATGAGAACATGAACACATCATTAGAATATGATACCTGTCATACCAAATATCACAATAAAGGGTAGTGGAATGAATATTTGATGTTCATAAGACATAAATGATATGGTAATTGAGAGCATAATCCATGAAATCCAAACATATTAATAAGTTTTTGATTTATGAAATACACATCATTTTATAAGCTTGTGAACATTTTTAACAAGAAACATGTTCAATAATTATGTTAAGGCCATGATATCAGGCCCTTTTATAAAATTATGGACCTACATCCAAGCCCACACCTAACATTATGAACGTGTAATTAGGTTTACACATAAAATTTTGGAAATATGATTAGGTTCATAAATAAACATATGGTCACACAACCAGGTCAATGTATAATATTGTTAACATGTATTTAGGTTCACACATAACACTATGAAAATGCAATCATGTTCACTCAAAAACATATAGACATTAAACTAGGTCCATGAGTAACATTGTGAAAATTTTATTAGGTTCACCCATATCATTTTGTGTGTGTAATAAGGTTTACTCAAAACATTGAGAACATGTAATCATGCTCATGCATGATATTATGGACATGCAACTAGGTCCATACATAAAATTTTCAATTTTTCGTGAGGTCTACACATAACATTGTGATTATTTAACCAGGCTTATGCATAACATTTTGACCATGTAATCATTTTCATGAGTAACATATATACTTCTGATTCATCCATCATTACCCAATGCATTGGATAGAGATATTAATCCCACCTGTTACATAATAAAGTCATAAATATGTGTTCCACATTATTATAATAAAACATCATATCATTACCCATGAAATGAAATAGGTATCATAAGCATTTCATCATATCATTACCTATGTAAAAGATATAGTTGTCATAATAATTTCATCAAATAATAAACCGTGAAATGAAGTTGGGTTCAAAATCATATAATATGTGGAATAAATTTTTTTTCCATAAACATCATTCCATCGCCACATTATTCTTTCAGGAAATAATATGAATGGTATTATTGGGTTATAACTTGGATAATTAATAAACTATATTAAATTATTTCATCATATGTGGAGAATGATTTTTGTAGGATCGTATAGAATTTTTCTTAAGGAAAAAATCCTTTCTTTAAAAATACCTTTCATAAAACCATTTCCAAAATAATTTACTTATACAAAAATATTTACAATTTCATTTTAAAAATTTCATGGGTAAAATATATCTATATATATATATAATATATTTTTAAAACATAAATAATTTTGAAACCCTTTTTCTTATAAAATATATTTGAATAATTATAAATTAATCTTGAAGATATTTTTAAAACCATTTTCCATTGAAACATATAAAATAAGATACAAAACATTTTGAAAACATTTTACATGAAAACTTATAAAATATTCATGAAAATATTTTGAAAAAAATACCTTGAAAACATATAAAATAATATTAATAAATGTAAAATTCTTATTAGATATAAAACAATTTTGAAAACCTTTTTTAAAAAAATTGTTATGAAATATCACATTTTTTTGACTGAAGAGAAAGATAGAGATTAATTTTATAAAAAGTAATATTTTAATTGTCTTAAGTATGAAAGAGTGGAAAAATGGAAGGAATACATGATGATATAATGAATAAAAAATATGTGAATAAAATTCAAGATATTTTTTGAGATATGGATTGTACTATTTTATTAGTCGAAGTATAATCATACACAATCTTGATAATCGATGTGATTATAGCAATAAATAGTTACCATATTTGTAACATTGAATCATAATCCCCATGAAATAATATAAATAAATTAAGAATAAAATTTCATTAAAATAAGTATGTTCATGATATTACATGTAAATGTGAATTATATACACCCCATAAAAAATATAGGTGGGTTACATTGCATGTATCTAAAAAAAATTGAGACAAAAAATACTTTACTGGTTTGGTAACCATTGAACCATAAGTCGCATGAAATAAATAAAATAAAATGGATATTTAAATACCCATAAATATATTTATAATAATAATATAACACATTAATCAAAATTATATACACCAAAAAAATAAATTGGTGCTGAATAATGTGTAAGCCTCACAGAAATAAAAGTGAGATGAGAAAACTCTTACTACATGAGTAACATTAGAATCATGATCCCTGTGAAATAAAAAAATTAATTAAATATTTTAATATCATTCAATAAATTAAACTAATAATATTACATATCATATAGATGTATATACACCACACACACAAAAGATAGTTTTTAACATGGTATGTACCTCAAGGAAAAAAAAGTGAGATGAAATTCCCATACCTAAAGTATCATATTTTTCAACACATGTACCAAACTCTTGAATAATAAATATATATTTTTTATAAATATAAAAAAGAACAATATTAGTATATATAATAAAATATATTATTTTTTTATGACTTTATATTAACTTTTTATCAACAACTACATGTTAAATTTATGTTTCGGGTAATATTTTCTTTGTTTTTTGTACATGTTATGACTAATTATTATTGATCCTGTTAATTAAATAATGATTTAATAATTAAAATAATGAATAAAATGAATAAATATCAAATACATTAATTATATAAATATTTATAATAATATATTAATGATATAAATAAGAAATCAAATACACCATTCATGGAGACAGTAGGGCATACGTACGCAGGAACGTTGTTTCTATATTCTTGTCATATAGAAGGAATAGTAAATTAATTCTATTTATATACATATAATATCATTCCATTATAATATTTATTTCACATATATCTTATAATTTCACTAAAACCATCATTAATACATTCCATTTAAAGCATGAATGGATCACATCACTTTGAGGAGGTTGTAGTCCACACGTCCTCAGAGGAAGTTTTCATATTTCGAAAAAATGGAAATCATGAAGTTATATTTAATATAATAATTCCATAATCATAAATAAATCATAAATATATAATATATAATACAAAAATATTATGTCTATAATAATTCCCACCCATGAGCAGTGGTAAAAGAAAACGGAACAACATCATTTCATGATGTGGTAGTCCTCTGTACACACAAATGGTAAGTCCTCTACCCAATAGATGGAATTTCTTGAAATTTTAGTTCAAAACCCTATATGAAAAATATTTTATATTTATGATACTTATGATATTATATAATAATTTGATAATAAAATTTCAGGGGGGGGTAATTAAAATAAAACAAAAGTGCCTATGGAATAATGATTTCTCTTTTTTGGGTAATTTCTCATGGTTTGCACAAAAGGGATTAATTTGTTGGATTTATGACCAAAAGAAGGAATCTAAGATGAATTGAGGGAATTTTATGTTAAATTTGGGTAGATTTTTCTAATACAAATGGCTTGATATTTGTGAATAAGTGAGAGGATGAGTTCCATTTTATTGTCGAAGAGGTAAACAGAATTGAGTGGTCCCTAAAACATAATAAATCTCCAATAATTTTTAAAATTATATAAAATAGGGAACTTGTTAGTTATATATCTGTACAATTTATTTTTTACATGTTTCGAGTTTATTTTTCCACTTAAGATAAAGATTAACCACTAAGTAAACAAATTTTTTACCCTAATCGTTGTAGTTACTTTTAATTTCATTCACTAATATGTTTGGTCAAAAACTATGTTGCGAAATTATATATTATAAATTATTATAATTACAAATATTGAATCCATTTTTTCAAAAACCAATCACTTAAGTGGGAGAAACTAATTTAATATTAATCCAGCAGGCGGGATAGGAAAGTGGGTTTTTATGTGAAAATATCCAAAGCATTGAAATATTTTTAGATCTAATTTAAATGTAAAATTGCTCATAATTACATAAAGTTGAATAATTGATATATGATTTATATAATGATACTTTATGAACAAATTAATATTTAATTTAAATATATAAGTAAATTAGATGAAAAAGTAGTTGCGAATTAAATTCATTGTTTCACCATTCATTAGAAAATGAATGTTTTCAGAAAAATACAAAAAAATCACCCAAATTAAAATTTTAAATTATTATTTAAGAAAATAAAATTATTATTTAATGTAATAATTATAAAAGTTACAAAATTTATATTTAGATTTGGTACCGAGTAAAAGGTGGTAAAATTACTTGTTAGTAAAATACATCATTTAATTCCTAAAATTTGATTTATTCTTATATAATACCAATAAGATATATTAGAGAAGTGCTAAAAGTATGGATTGAATAAAAAATATATTAAATTTTTTGAAAACATTTATTAAATTTGGTTTTTTATTAGGATGAATTTGTGTTTGGACATTGAAAATTTGTTATCTTAAATAAGTAAATTATTTATTTTCAAATAGTTCTAACATTAACTTATAACTAATTGATTACCAATGGATTAATTTTATATACATTTGAAAACAATATTTTCACAATTTCATTAAAAATTATTGTAAATTCCACTCCCAGGTCTAGATTGTAGCTATCATTATATATCGGTAATAAAATTAATAGTATATTGTATTTTTCACACTTGACTTTTTTATTTCACCCTTTATTTTGGTTCACTTTTGGATTTCAGTTTCTCTCTCAACTTCTAAGTGTGATTAGTATAAATTTTGAGGTATTTACTTTGATTATTTTTAGTCTAGTACTTTTCTATGAGTTTCCCCTTTGATATTTCATGAAAAATTCATTTTTTTGGGTTGGTATATTTATGCACATGGTTGGAGAATATTTTTTCAAACCATGTTCCATTCACTAGGTAACCATTTGATAGGTTGAGATTTTTGGACCTAGGATACGTAATGGCTTCCACATGGAAATTCTGACCATGTGGAAAAACTGTGCGGTATGTGCCTCTTAGGAAGAGAGAGGCACACAACTTCCACATAGTTTTTTAAAATGTGTGAGAATACTCTACACCAATCTAGAACATTAAAATTTTGTAGCTTATTCAAATATAAAGAATAACCTTAACACCCAAACACCAAAAATCATCCCCCACTTAGGATTTCAGGCTTATTCCTGCCTGAACCTTCCTCCTTTCTCCCTTAAGCCTCATTTTGGTGGGTGATTTGGATTGGATTCTTCAAGAAACCTTCAAGTAAGTCCCTCTTTTCTTGATTTCTCATTCTCTTTCAGGATTCCCCCTTCTTCTTTAGGGTTTCATTTCTCTAAATTATTTAGTATTCCTTTTAGGGATTAATATTGTTCTTTAGGATCCAATATTTTAATTTTATGTTAAATCATTCCTTGTTAGGGTCCTCTAGTGGTGTGGTTGTGGTTTCTCACCAACTTCTATAAGTCTTTACAGTTGTGGTAAGTGGTTTCATTCATTAGAATCTTTATATGATTTCATATAGCTTTCTTGAGTTTATAAATATATTTTATAGACTATGTGTGTTGTGTGAAATTTATTTTTTAAGTGGGTTGACATGATTATGTGATAGAGATGGGTTGTTATAAAGGATGTGCTTATGTTTTTTGTATGTTTCATCGTAATGTTTCTTGGAAATGGTATTATTCCTTATGTGGAATGTGATAAATGTTTTTTAAAGGTCACTTGAGGATAATATACTCTGAAAATGTGTTTTAAATGGAAAATGGATTTTTTTGGGAATTTTTTGTTTTGTTGTGCAACTTTATATGTGAATTTTGAATTATGTAAATGATTTCAACAATTTTTAATGTGAACTTGGTTTCTATGTGGTTTTGAAATGGTATTGGAATACAAATGGTTAAATTGATTATGTGTATTTCTTGTGATAATTTCAATGGGGTTTCTTGAATTATGAAAGTGGAAAAAATTGTTTTTTGAAATGGTTTTGGTGTGTGTGAAATTAAATGTGTTTTGTTTGTGAAAAAGGGTGGAATGCATGGAAATTAATTTTTAATATGGTGATTTGTGTGATATTTTAAATGTGATTATTAATTAGGGAATCCAGGTATTCTAGGTGGGATGACTAGTTCTAGTACTCTTGTGATTCATAAGTGTATGTCATGGTTTCCTTTATCTAGATTGATGATTGAAACACTATCTAAACTATGATGATGATAAGAGACCACTAGGCCATTGGGGTGTCATATCATAGAGGTGTGTGCATGATAAATCTATTAATTATTGTTACAATACCACCTTTTATCAAGGTATTAGGTTCTAGTGTATCAATAAATCTAGATTACCACTAAGTATTTACCCATGGAGCTCTATTGATACTTATATAATGTGGTACCATCCATTATCATACAATGGGGATAGAATTCATTTAATTTTAAAAAGAATTAGTAAAAGTTTTATTTTGAAATGTCACCTTTGAATGTGATGTCCTGAAAATAATTCTTCGATGAAATGGTATTCTTTGAATGTGTTCCCTTGGAAATGGTATTTATTTAAAATGTATTCTTGGAAATATTTCAAAGGATTTTAGATAAATGAGAATGATAAATTGTATTTTGATATTATGACATTGAATCTTTCTCCTTGGGTGGAATCCTAATGGGATTTTGATCATAAGCTACACACACCTTTGGGTGGATGTAAACTTAGTTTTATAACCCACATGATGACAAGATTAGTCAAGGGGATGTTAGTGGTTTAGGTTACTAGTGTTCCTCTTACTGTAGGTATTCATGGTGGTAACTTAATAGTGATGTACCTCATGTGGCACGATTGTTTTTTGAGTGTTTTTTATTTTCCTTTCATTTTTTCTATTTATGGTTTTTCATAAAATTGACAAACATTGAATCTAGAAATTGTTTTACCTTTTGTTGTTATGGATATTCTGGAATGTCTTGTTTATTTTTTTTACTAATTTATACTTATTTAAATGGGTGAAATAATTCCTAAATCATAAATTTTGATACACATGAACTAGTTTCCAGCCCGTAGGGATTGGGAATGCCCTTCAGGCCATGACAGAGGCTGGTTTTCATATCAGGTTAGATGGAACTCTGGAATGGTTCATGAAAAAATTGTATTAGTAGAGGTCACACACTTTTGGGTATTGTTATTTGGGGAAGATTCTGGGTATTCCAGAGCTAGTATTTTCGGTACTTTATGTTCTGGTTATGAGAAGTGTTCCTGTACAACACACCTTATGATGAGACTTTATTTTAAATGGGAAGTGAGGTTTCTTTTGGAACTTGTGGTTTGTTTGTGATTGGAAATGAAAGGAGAGTTAGGTTAATGATCTTTTTATCTTTTAGGGATTGGGAAGACTTGTGGAACAAAGGAAATAGTCTTAGAAGACCCTCAGTGAAGGTAGTGTGATTTGTGTATAGCCACCGACCATATGGTTAGGTCACCTACCAGAAGTAGTTTCCTCTTGTTAATTGTTCTATTTCTTCTTGGGTTTTGAACATTGTTTCGAATACCCTTGTTTTGTAATTGTGAAAAACAATATTTTGAAGTGTAAATGGTTTTCTTTGAGGAGAATAAAAATGGATTTTTATGAATAATTTGAAGAAGGATTTACAAAGTTCATCTTTAAAAAAATAAATTAAGTAAATGGGGATGAGTTTATCACGGCTGAATTTTTTTTGATAAAAACTTTTGGTTTATTGAAATTGGTTGTTTTAAAAAATTAACTATTTCAAGGAAGGTTTTGAAATCAGTTATAAGTGTGGATTATTCAACATTAAAAAATATTTTCAATGGATGAATTGGAATTTTTGGATAGAATCCTTTGGATTTTGATTTGAGGAATGATGAAATATTTTATATTGATGTGTGGGATATGAAAAAAAATTTTATTTTGTTTTTATTAAACTTTTGGAATGATTATCATCACATTTATCTGGGATATGAAATTTAGAAATTGAAGAGTTATTTTTAGGTTTTGGATTGTAAATTGGAAAAGGATTTAATTTCAACATTGGTATTTACGTGAGTGACCACATTCATGAACATATGTGAAAATATTGATTTTTAATACCATGAGGAAATGGGTGCCCTATTTGGCATGAGAACATGCATGTTTGAGACTATATGGGATACCCTCAGTGAGTTTGTATCCCTCAAACATTTTTCCATTTCAAAACATCTTTTAAGAGAAAATGTGATGTTTTGATAACCAATGGTTTTGTGGTGCATCTCCTTATGATTTTGGAATTTATATTTCTTAGTGACTTGAATATGAAAACTATTATTGTTTTAATTGTTCATTATGTTTGATTTCTTGTTGATAAATTGATTTTGAAATACTAGTTAGAGGATTATTTTGAAAATTGTTCATTTAAGACATTGAATATGTTCTATTTCTGTGCTCTGTGTTTTTCATGGTCCATTTTAACTAATGTAATAGTTTTTTTAGGATCCTCATTTTCCATGTTTGATAATGTATGCCTCTATAAAGATAAATATATATTTTAAGTGTGTCCTTGGTTTGTTTATGGTTGGAATACCATCTAGTTTATCAACATAAGGAAGTTTTTCTCTTGTTTTGGAAGTCAAATTCTCATCTCTTTTATGATAATTTGAATACTCCCTAAGCAGAAGAGTGGATGTGGAGATAACAGAAAGAAATCTGAGTTTTATGGACTATATTTAGTCATCAAAGATGATTTTTTCTACCTTTATTATAAAAGGTATTATCTGGAAGCAGTTGATGAAATTCCATTAAGGAGAGTGGAATGTGGCCCAAGGCTATTGGTGCTGGTCGTGGTCCTAAAATGCCATTGGATATTTTGTTGGTTTCTTCTAAGTGACAGACCACGATGTGCCATCAGGGTGGAGAATATGGTCATAAAAAGTTTTTCTATCTATTTTCAGATGTAGTGTCCTATTTGGGGATAGGTTTATATTCACATTATTTTTAATGAATTAGTGTTGGTATTGGTGAGGATCAACGACATTTTTGGTGTCGTTATTTATTTCAAATAAAAAATATGTTGTTGTGGGATCTTTAAAATACTTTTTTTAACAAAACTATTTATTTCTCTCATGAATTAAAAATTTCTTAATTTTAATTGGTATTTTATTTTGTGTGTTCTTATTTATGTTGTTTCTCATTCAAGGTGAGAAGGGACGATACACATGCATCTTCGAAGTCCATGTCTCAGTGAAGTTCCATGTTAAGGTAAAGTTAGTATTATGGAATGTTGTACTTATTTGGTTCTACCTAGAGTGATGCTTGGTCATGTATGAAACCCATGAAATTGTTCTATATGGAGATCTTTTATGCCTGATTGGGATGTAAGATATGCTTTAAACATCCGGTCTATAGCCATTGTCTCTAGAGTGAAGCTGCCCTATAGTAATAAATCTTATAGGGTATGAGTGACCATAGTCCTTATTGGTACCTAGTGTTTATTGGGGATAAATAAATCTTCTATGTTGTAACTCCTTTGTTTTTTAAAGGACTTGTTTTGTGGAAAATGGTGTAAAGTCTTCATCATTTGTTATGACCCATATGAGTGGAAGAGTTCCTCCTTGGTTATAAGGAGGAATGATTATTTCATTTTCTAGAACTCTAGTGGTTTTATATTTTAGTATGTGAACCTCCATGTGGTTTTCCTTCTTTGTTTATCCTTATAAATCAATTTCAATTTTATCTATGCTCATCTGGAAGCGATTAGATCTCATTTGACTAGTAAATTGTATAGTTTTTTCAATTAGTTTAGAGTATCTTCATCGAGGGTCTTATTATGGGAATTTGTTTTTTGTGGTAAGTTCCTTTGTTATACAATTTTGGGTTCCCATATTGTTTTTTTCTAGTTGTCTAAGATTTTTGGATGTTATTGTGGGGAGAACCATCATGGGTCTTACAGGAATTTCTTCTAGAATAAGTCAGTGCCAGTTTGCTCTAATAGCTGGGAGTCAGTTTGGGATTTCCTATGTTATTAATATAGATTATTTTCTATTTTTTCTTGGAAATTTGTATTATCATTTAAGGCTATCTAATTATGATTTACTCCCTTGAGTAAACATTGTGGTTGGTGTGCACCCTGTGATTTTTTAAAGTAAGTTGTGGAAGTGTTTCTTGAGAAGTTTATTGGGTTTTCTTATTTGTTTTTGGTAAATGGAATGGGTTTTGTTTGAAAATGAAAACAGTTCTTTGAGAATTAAATATTGTATTATGTGGTGGTGATCATTGCAATTCTTTTGATTGATCAACTAGATGTGTTTCAAATATTGGGGGAAGAAGGCATATGCTAGGGAGACTATTTTGGTCTCCCAAATCAACTTGTAAACCTTTTATTTTGTTCTTGGTGTTCTTATTTTCTTCTTATGTGATGATTCATTGGTAATATCATTGATCTAATGAAGATTATTGGTTTTGTTTCATATTAGGCCTTGTGGTGGCTTTCCTAGGGCAGAAAGTGTTATGGTAGGAAGAATTGTAACACACGAGTTTTTGATTTCACCCATTGTCCTAGTTCATTTTTGGATTTCAGTTTCACTCTCAGGTTTCGAGTGTAACCAGATTGAATTTTGAGGTAAATTGTTTATTTTTAGTCTAGTAAATTTCCTAGTGTTTCCCCATTCATATTTTATAATAAAACATAGTTTTTGGGTTGTTATATTGATGTGCATGGTAGGTGAATTATTTGTCCCATCATGTTCCACTTACCAGGTAACTTTTTGGAACGTTGATATTTTCAAACACAAGCTACCACACATGTTTCATACTGTAATTTAGACCATGTAGACTAACTGTGTGGTTGGATCCTCAATGAAAGATAGGGGTGCACAGTCGCTACATGGTTTGTCAAACCATGGGGGAAATTATTGAACTTATCCAGGTCATTAAAATTTCATAATTTCCTAAACTACTCGCTTTGAATTTAACCCCAATCCCCCAAAGTTATCTCTCATATTATATATTATCCCTATTCTCACCTCCCCTTCCTCCATCCTCACTAGGGATCCATTTTAGTGGGCGATTTGGGATTGATTCTTCAAAAACCCCATAAGTAATTCCTTATTTATTTGATGTGTACTTCTCTTCTATGGTTACACCCCTTCTTCTTTTTTTGTTTCTTTTATCCACCAGCTTGGGTGGTCCTATTAGGGTTAAATATTGTTCTTTAGGGTTCAATCTTGACATTTTTTTGTTAAATAATTCTTTTTAGGGTCTTATGGTTGGGTGGTTGTGGTTTCTCACCAGCTTCCATATGTTTCTACACATGAAGTAGGTGGTTCCTTGCATTACAATCTTTAGATGATCTTATCTTACCTTCTTGAGTTTATAAATATGTTTTATGGTTTAATTATGTGGTGAAAATGTATTTTTGATGTGTTTTGACATGATTATGTGTATGAAATGGGTTTTTATAAATTAAATTGTCATGTTATATGCATGTTTCATTGTAATGTTTCTTGGAAATTGTTTTATAATTTTTGTGGACATTGAGAAATGTTTTTTATCAAGGGAACATGAGGTGACAATGTATTGAAAATGGTATTTCAATTTAAAAGGAATTATTTTTTTCATGTTACATTTTTTGAACCTTTAAATGTTAATTGTGAATTAAGTAATTGATGTGAAGCATGTTTATAGTGAACTTAGTTTTTGTGTGGTTTTGAAAGGTGATTGAACCATATAAATGGTTAAATTGATTATGTGTCTTCCCTGTAAAAGTTTCAAGGGGGTTTCTTGAATTCTACATATGGAGAAAAATAATTTAAATGGTTTTGGTTTGTGTGAAACTAAAGGAATCTTGTTTGTGATAATGGGTGGAATTATTGGAATTGATTTTTGAATGTAAATACCTGTAAATTCCATGGGAAATTTTTTTCATTAAATTCATGGGATTTTTTACGAGTCTGAAAAAATTTATGGTGCTTGATTCTGAGGCCCAGTGTGCCCGAAATCAATTTCTGATGTTTTTTAGGTACGTTCAGTAAACATGCGAGCAGGATTTTATAACTTTTTAATCGAAGCTCGGAATTGAGATATGAGGGCACATTTGAACTCGTAGTTCCAATATTCGCCTAAGAAGACATTCAACTCGATGGCAGTTGGTTCGGAATGGAAGGTAGTTTTTGGGGTTTTTACATAAATTAAATAAAAATAAGTTGATAACTTATTTTTATTTTATGTTGGTTAAAAACCTCCAAGAGGAGATTAAAGGTAGGGGCCACCACACCATAACCTCTCATGAGAGGTTATTGTGGTGAGTCCCACCCGTACATAACCTCTTTTTTGGAGGATATCTTAATGGAGCCCACACGGGCCTTAAACTCCCTTTAACCTCCCATTTATGTTGCATGAAACTCTCTACCTACTCCACTATTTACTTTTTCCAACCCTCTCAATTAATTAATTGAATTTATTCACATAATTAATTTTAAAACCCATTTGAACTCTTTTGAATTCATTTTCCAACAAATTAATTAATGGGTTAACATAACTCATTATTTTTGGTTGGTAATTATTTTAGTGGATCTTTGAGAGAGAACTTGGAGAACCCTTGGAAAATTATCTCTCAACGAAAAACGCGAAGAACACCTCTTCATCATACACCGAAGAGGGACGAACTCTTTCATTGATCTTCGACCATGCCAAAAGAGAATGATCCGACTGTGAAGAACGCCGACGATGCTTTTTCCTCAGTCTCCTACCCAGAATGCTTCCCGACGTTAACGAATTGACGTCCTCCATTCCTCTCCTTCCATGGTCAACGATCGACAATTGTGGTAGGGGTCATTTTGATTGATTTTGATCTTTGTCCTTCGTCGTTCTAGAGCTTCGATAATATTTGTTAGCTATCACCCTAACACATAGGGCACGGGCCGAACAAACACATCCTGACAAACCTCCATTGGTTCTTGTTCATTGATGGCAGTGGTGGCGCAACTGCGCCACCGAAGGAGTGGACCACAGCCGACAGGCCGCAGCGGAACATGCAACGACCGACAACGAGCCGGATGTGGAAGAAGCCGGCAGCGCTAGGGCCTCCGAATAAGCATGGCGCCGTCATACCGCGCGGATAACCTGGCGGCGGCCAGGCGGGCCGAGGTGGTGCCAGAGGGGTGTGGGGCCATCGCACCACACCGGAGGAAAGATCCACTCCCACGAAGGTCGCGGAGGTCGAACGGGCTGGGCGCAGTGCCGTCACGCCGTGTTGGAGAAGTACCATGGCCAAAAGTCGCGGCTATCGGAGGAGGGCATCCGGCTGAGCTGGCCACTGGTGGGCGTGCTATAGGCGGGAACAAAAGGGTCCCACGGTTACTGGGTCGGCGCCACACGCCGGTCGTTGTAGTAGACTGGGGGGGTGTAACCCCCCTGATTGCTAGGGCGGGCCCCGCAAGGTGCCGCCCTAAGCTGGCACCCTCGCTGGCCAAGCCGGCCGGCTGGGCAGGGCCTCCACGCCCCCTCAGGTCGGGCCACTGTAGTGGGCCACGCTGGGTCAGGCTGCCATGCTGGGCCGGGTCGTTGTGCCGAGCTGAGCAGTCGTTGTTGGACTGAACAGGTCTCGGTGGGTCGGGTCGGACCCGCGGACTGAGTCAGACCCTGGTCCGAAGCAGGACTCGGGTCAGGTTGACCCGAACTGGGTCGGGTCGACCCATACCGGGTTGGGTCGGGTCGGGTCGGCCCGGCCGGGTGGGACTAGAGTCAGACCCAGTTCTGACCCATTTTACCTTTTTGCCCATATCAATGGCTACGGGTGTCCGATCGACGTACCGTCTACGTAGACGGAAATCATAGACCGAGACGGTTATTTTGGAATATTCCACTTGAAGTTTGGACATAGTTGGGATACAATAAGCTTAGTTTGAACCTAAAAACAACTGGGCCCCTGGAACAGAAATTCCAATAACTCACAGACCGGGTGTCCGATTGATGCACCGTCTATTGCGTTGAGACCCCTATGATGAGTAAAACCTTTGAGGTACTTCTACTTGGGACTTTATTACAGTTGGAGTATTGACCAGTAGCTCATGGAGTGGATCCTTCAAGAGAAGAGCAAGCGAAGTACGGAGACCTAGTAGCTGGCTGATACCTGATGACTGGTGAACTTTTGACTCACAGTGTTTCAACTAGCCAAGTGGGAAGTACCTCTATGTGACATGGTAGACCCACATTGGGGATCACCTATGTGTGACGTGGCAGACCCACGGTACTCGACATGAGGATTACATCAGCAGGCTACGTGGGGGAGCGCCTCTATGTGATGTGGCAGACCCATAGTGGGGAGTGCCTCTGTGTGACGCAGCAGACCCATATTACTCGACAGGAGGAGTACCACAACATTCCAAGATAGTGGGATGAGCCTCTGTGTGACATGACAGGACCACAATACTCTATATAGGAATAGTACACAAACAGCTGAGGTTTCGATAGTTTGACAGGGAGTGTTACATGTTACCACCCTATAATAAAATCCTAGTTTTGAGCTGAGTCAATGGAATTAGTTTTTTCCTCATGATTGATATGGGTTACTAGATAACATAGGTATATGTATGGGCATATTCCTAAGAAATGGTTATTCGCTGATTTCATACCTTTGTGTTTTTTCCTTGTTGGATTTTGTGAAACTATGAAAGTCTTAGGGTCCATACTGAGTATCGTTATACTCACCCTTGCAAGGGCGATGCCTGCACCTAGTTATGTTGGTTGAAAATGATGGAAAATGCTGACTAAGGTATAGAGTGGCAAGATTGGATGGTACTCGGAGGTGGACCACTCGGTGAGACAGTACACGGAGTGGACGGACGGGCGTGGAGGGCTGGGAGGCCATATGTAACTACACTTCAGGTAGGAACCCCAGAGGATAACGCCGTGGTTTCTTTACTTTTATTCATTCATTTGTACTTGTACTTTTCCATTCCATTGTACTTTACTATTGGGTTTGTTTTTCCTGCCCCTTTTACTTTACAACACTCTCTTTGTATATAGTTTTACTTAGTGTTTTACATCATGTTACGTACTATGTTGTGTATGTTTCTGTTTATAAAGGAAATGTCATCCCAGTTTAGGGATTTACGCCTTTGGTGCAAGTCGCCAACCCCTGGCCTATGGAAGGCGGGCTTGGGGTAGTCACGATACGGGCCCCGGGGGATGGGTCGTGACAAATTGGTATCAGAGGTGTCAGTTCTACCGCAGAACATAGGACTCTGATCATTCTTTTTTGTGAATCAATAGTGTTAAGTGTACTAACTGTGGTTTTCAGTTCATGGAGTCAAGTGTTGGTGCAGGCGGCCGACGTATCAATACACCAGGACCCTGACTACTGATTTCCTAATTAGTGCATGAAAACACTGATTGTGTGTGTGTTTTCAAAAGTTATCTTAAGTTATCTCAACTAGTTCAGCTCACCAAGAATAATCTTTTGACTATGTTGCATCTGTTTCTTTCAGGATTCCTCCATGCAGAGCCCCGAGAGTCATACGCTCTGACATCCCACTGAGCAATGAGGCCTCAGTGCAGGGACCTTTACCAGAAAAGTCAACAGTGGTACCACTTCCCGTTGGGCCACTGATGTCACCAGCCCTAGCAGTAGATGATGCACACCACTTGAGTGCATTGCATGAGTTCAAGCACCAGAGGCCACCCAGGTTCCAGCGAGAGATGGACCCATTGGTGGATGAGGATTGGTTGGAGGCTGTGGGGAGATTATTCAGGCTAGTAGAGACACCAGAAGACCTTAAGGTGATCCTTGTGGCGAGTATCCTTCAGGAAGCAGTAGGCAGATGGGGGAGTATAATGTTTAAGGTCCATGACGGTGTGACATTACTCGGGACAGACTTAGGGAGACTATTCTAGGTGGGGTTTTATCCATCCACCCTTCAAGCGGTGCAAATACAGGATCTACTTCATCTGCAGCAGGGCATCATGACAGTAGCACAATACTCAGCAAGGTTCATCAACCTCTCACACTACTCCATAGATATGGTGCGGGACCCATTCTTCAGGGTCCATACCTTCGAACATGGGATCGAGTGAGAGATCAGGGAATCAATTATCTCCCTCAGCATCCCAACATAGGCTGGGGTTTTAGAGAGAGAGCCCTTTTAGTGGAGAGTTTCCTTGTTGAGCAGTCACCAGCAGTGAGACCCACCACTAGTCGACTTTCCGTGGAGTCTTCTACAGTAGGTAGTAGATAGATGACGTAGAGGTCCAAGAGGACCAGACCCATGGGTGGACGACCGTATGACTCAAGATCAGTTGTTCAAGGAACCCGGGGAAATGACTTATATTCAGGGAGAAGACAGTGCTACTCTTGTGGTGGTCTGGGTCACAAGGCTCATGACTGTTTGACCCGCCGTTCAAGTGATCAGCAGACAGTTCAGGGACCTCCTAGGTAGAGGCATAGGTTCGATTGAGGTGGTACGTATGGTGCAGGAATATGTGGTAGAGGAGCTGGTCATGTTGCTGGTGGTGGACGACATTATTAGGTGTTACCACCACCACAACCAGGAGGTCCACCCCGACCGCAGGGAGTAGGTGGACAGGGGACAGCTCAGCTTCAGGAAGCTAAGGCATATGACCACGGTGCTCTGGAGATGATTCGAGGTACTATCTGTGTCTACTCCACCTTAGTTGCAGTTCTTATTGACATAGGTTCAAGTCACTCTTTCATTGCCACTGCCCTCGTTTGGAGATCAAAGATTCTGACGGAGCTGCTGGCTCTATTTTTACGGCTAGAGACTCCTACAGGAGCAGACTCGACAATTACGCACTGGTGCCGACAGTTTGAGCTTACTCTAGTAGGCGAGAGAATTAGTTGGGATACCCGTGTCGAGGCCTTAAGATGTCATCTTGGGTATGGACTGGTTATCTATAGTCCATGCTCAGATCGACTGTATTAGGCGAAAAGTGTGGTGTGTCTGTAGAGATGGGACCAGGTTTGCCTTCACCGGTGAGAAGGGAACCTTTGTAGCACATCATGGACTTACTCGGAGGAGGGTGCAGCTGATCACTCACCAGTTGGCATGCCTTACCCTCGGAGCAGTTGATGTGGAGAGTCCGACTTATTATGTACTGGTGGACTAGTATGCAGATGTTTTCCATAACGATGTTCCAGTACTACCTCCTCGCAGATAGGTAGACTTCTCCATAGACTTGTACCCTAGGACGACACCGATATCTACTCCAGCATTTCGGATGGCTCCTGTTGAGCTTCATGAGCTACGGGTACAGCTGGAGGACTTGTAGGGGAAGGGATTCATCCATTCCAGTATTTCTCCCTAGGCAGCCCCATTTCTATTCACCAAGAAGGAGGATGGGAGATTGAGGCTCTATGTCGACTACCGTCACATAAACTAGGTGACGGTGAAGAAAAATTACCCACTCCCGAGGATTGACGACCTCTTTGATCAGCTCAATGGAGCACGATGGTTCTTGAAGATAGACCTCAGATCAGGCTATCACCATCTCAGATTTCAAAAAGAGGATGTGTTGTCACGACCCGTCCTCGGGGCCCGTGCCATGACTACCCCATGCCCGCCTTCCATAGGCCAGGGGTTGGCGACTAGCACCAAGGCATAAATCACGGTAAAAAGGGAAGGCATTGCCTTTGTAAAGTAAAAAAACACCACAGAGAATGTAAGAAGAAGAAGAAAACACTAAGTAAAAGCTGGTACAACAGTATGTGCGTAAAAGTAAGTGGGCCAGAATACAAACCCAAACTGAAAGTAAAGTACAACTCAAAAGGGAAAACAACAACTGAAAAGTAAAGCCGCAACGTCGAGCCGTCCACTGGGATTCCCACCTGATGGGTGGGTACAGAAAGCATTCACTGCTCCTCGGGTCCAGCCTACCGCTCCGAGTACGTCCCGCCCAGTGGTCCACCTCCAGGTATCGTCCTGCTCCGCAAGCCTCCACCACGATGAGCGTTGTCCGTCGTCTGCAACCAACACAAAGTAGTGCGGGAATAACCCATGCAGGGGTGAGTATAAGCTACTTAGTAGGGACCCCAAGACCCCCGAAGGTCTCCCAAAATCCACAAAATATAAACCACAATGGAAAGATACAATCAAGAAGTAACAACCGACACTGCTTAGGTATATGCCCATACATATACCTAAGTCATCAAATCCAATACGCTCCAACCTCCGAGCCCAAGTACAACCCAGTCCACACAGGAAAGCATACGAATTCCACACAGGAAATAAAAATGTAATCCACACAGGATAGCACAACACAATCCACATAGGAAAGCAAACAGGATTCATCTCACACATGTATACTTCTTCGAAAGACGATAGAGATGATCACTGATCCATCTAAGTCATCGGACCCACAAAGGATCGATAGGTACTAACCCCTGCAATGACCCACACAGGATCAGACCCACACATTATCTTTAGGCGCTGGCTCACACAGAACCGCTAAGCACTGACCGACATAGGATCAGACCCACACAAGATCGGTAGCACTGATCCACGTAGGATTGGTGAGTGTTGTAGTCGTCGCCGTCAAATCCACTGAGGATCTCTGTACAGTCATCGTCGCAGTCAGAGTAGCAGTCGCAACCAGCTCTAGGGTTCCCGCACACAGCAAGCTCGTTCGGGAGGGTCCGCTCCACGAGCTGAGAGGATGATACATCAACTGAAACATAGTCTAGAGTTGATGTATCCAAAAGTTTCGTATCGTCAACAGAAACTCAACGTCACAGACGGCGCGTCAATCAGACGCCCAGTCTGAGAGTTATTGACTTTTTCGTCCCAGGGGCCCGGTTGGTTTTTAAGGAAAAACCAACCCGACCATACTCCACCTACGTCCAAACATTGGGTGGAGTGAGCCAAAAGATCCATCTCACTAAGAGGAATCCATCAAAGTCTACGACATGTCATTCGGACGTCCAAAGCTTACAATATGAGTGTTTCCACTCCGAGGGCCTGGTTGTTTTCGTGTACAAACCAACCCGGCCGAACCCAAAGTATTCTGAAACATTGAGTGCAATATACCGAAACGTCTATCTCGATTCAAGGATCGCATCGCAACTGACGTTGCGTCGATCAGTGGTCCATATCCCATGTTATGGGAAAAATACCAAAGACGGTCCGAAAACGGGGGTTTCAGGCCCGGACCGATCTGGCCCGAACCGGGTCGGCCCGCCCCGGGTCCGGGGCGGCCCGGCCCGGCGCAGCCGGGTCTGGGTACAGCGTGCCCAGCATGCTGGCTAGGCGCCTGGCCAACTGGCCGAGCCGTTTTGGCAGGGGGGCGCCAACCCCCCTGGTGTAACCGTGGCCCCCCAATTATGGGGGTCGTTTTGTGCTGGCCGACCGGAGGTTTGAACCCCCGACTGCACACCTGTGCGGCCGGCCTGCCCTGGCCGGCCGGTTTCTGTCTCCACGGGACTGGCGATGGCTGGTCCCCTTCTTCGCCGACACCGGCAGCCCGGAACCGGCCGCCTGTCACCCTGCTCCGCCGCGGCCCGGAACCGGCCGCGACTTTGTTCGTCCGGTGCGGTGCGACGGCACGACGCCCTTCCGCCACGGCCTCACTCCGGCCTCAGTGTCTTCAGTTTTCTTCGACGTGGCGTGACGGCATCACTTCCTTGTTCAACTTCACGGCGCGGCGCGACGGCGCCGCGCATTACTTGTCGTTCGATCCTGCGTGGTGCGACGACACCACGCCATTCCGTCCCAACCACAAATAATCAAACAAGGATAAAAGAGGATGGTCGTCTGTGTTTGTTCGGTCTGGCCCCCTCTCGTTAATCGTTACCATTTGGTCGTATAACTATGAATAACGACAAACTAGAAATCACGAACGAAAAATAATTATATAATCCCCTACCTTGATAAAAGAGATGACGAACGTTGGCGTCGCAAAGCGAGGATTCGAAGACATTGATGGAGATTTCGTCGCGGAAAACCGTCGCGAAAAGAGACGTCACGGAAGAAAAACGTCATGGAAGAAGACGTCGCGTCGCGGGTTGGTGTCGCGGAAGATGGTCTCCGAGGGCTCGGCGCTCGACATCGGAGATCGTTCGTTCTTTGCGTTCTTCGTCAAAGAGAATGAAGAACTCAAGACTTCCTTATATTTTTCTCTAAAGGCTCTCAAACAACTAAACACCAACCCAATAAAATAATTTCTTCACTTATTTTATTAACACATCAAGGATTTTGAAATTCTAGTGTTTGAATTCCACATTAACTCACGTCATTAATTCCATAAGTTAATAAACTTATGTTAACAAAATTAATGGGAGTTGAGGAGGTTAGAGGATATGAAGGGGTGGGGTTCGTGGGGGCCCCACCACCCTCATAACCTCCCAAGGTAGGTTGGGTAGTTACCCAACATCCATCCAAGGATTAAACACTTAGAGTAAAAATTAAAATTGTTGTTATATTTTTATTTTTAACTTCCACAATTTTTATCAACTTCTCTCATGTAAACGCAACTCCGGATTAAGCGTTACTAAGCAATTACCGGTGCTGTGGTTCCATCGGTGCCCTCAGAATTCTATTCCGTGCACCGGTTCAAAACATAGGAATTCCCACTCGTTCATTCACTGAACGTACCCGAGCTAATCTTCGGATAGAAATTACGGGCACACCAGGCCTCGGAATCCAATGCCGTCTGAAACCGCGTTCTTGTAAAATCCCAAAGAAAATTAAGAAACATTTTTCCTTGAATTTTACGGGTCTTTAAATTAGTCCCACCTCAGGGATTTACGTCCCCATAAAGATACATTGAAAACTAGGGAAACAAATGTGGGTACTGAGCACACATCTGAGCCTCCCGCTCCCAAGTGCTCTCCTGGAGGTTCCCGTGCTGTCATCTGATGCGCACTAGAGAAATCGACCGTCCATGTAGGACCCGCTCCTGTCGATCCTCGATCTCCACTGGTACCTCCTTAAAAGTCGCCCCATCATCAATGTCGAGCTCCCCACGGTCAATGATATGTGTCGGGTCGTGCACGTATCTCCTCAGCTGAGATACGTGGAAGACGTCGTGCACCCGGTGCAACTGAGGTGGTAGAGCTAGGCGATAAGCCACCTCTCCAATCCTACTGAGGACCTGGAATGGTCCGATGAAGCGTGGAAAAAACTTTCTGCCTCAGCCAAATCTCCGTAATCCACGTAGAGGTGAGACACGCAAGAATACGTGGTCACCATCCTCGAACTCTAGTGGCCTTCTCCTCCTATCAGCGTAAGAATTCTGCCGGCTCTGAGCTGTCCTCATCTGCTCCTGGATGACCTGGACCTTCTCTGTCGTGGCCTGGACCATCTCCGGTCCCACAAGTGCTGACTCCCTAGGGTCTGTCTATCATAAAGGAGATCTGCATGGTCGGCCGTACAATGCCTCGTATGGTGTCATCCCGATGGTGGAGTGGTAGCTGTTGTTGTACGCGAACTCCACCAAGGGTAGGTGGTCCTCCCAGCTGCAACCAAAGTCGAGGATACATGCGCGGAGCATGTACTTGAGAGTCTGAATGGTCCTCTCTATCTGACCATCCGGCTGAGGGTGAAAGGCTGTGCTCAGACGTAGCTGTGTCCCGAACGCCTCCTGCAACCCCTTCCAAAGTCGGGAAGTAAAGCAAGCATCTCGATCGGAGATGATAGATGATGGCACACCGTGAAGCTGTACAATCTCCTGAACGTAGAGACGCCCAAGCTCTCCACTGATCCCTGCTCTCTGATGGGAAATAAGTGAGCCGACATGGTGAGTCGATCGAAAATCACCCAGATGGACTCGTGACATCTGGAAGTGCATGGAATTCCAGTCACGAAGTCCATAAATATTCCGTCCCACTTACACTTCGGGACCTCCAAAGGCTGTACCAAGCCTGCTGGTACCTGGTGCTATACCTTCACCTGCTGGCAGGTGAGGCATCGGGAAACTAACTCCGCCATAGCCTTCTTCATGCCCGGCCACCAGTGTTGTCGTCTGAGATCTTGGTACATCTTTTCCACTCCAGGATGTACCACCAAATGAGAAGTGTGAAACTCTCTCAGCACCTCCTCCCGTAAAGCTACTGGTACCATGGTACGTCCTCTGAAAAGGATGTCGTACTCTGCTCCAAAGGAGAAACCATCAGGTTCCTGTCCTGAGGATATCTGTGCACGCTGGGTCTCACAGTCAGTGTCCCCACGTTGTGCCTCTCTGACCCACTGTAGTAGTGGAGGAGTGACTGTGAGAGACTGAAGAAAGGATTCTCCATCTCTATCTAAGAAGGATATCTGCAAAGAGGCTAGTTGTTTTGTCGCCTCCTCAAGTAGCTGAATGTCCTTCCTCCTGCTGAGAGCATCGACTACCACGTTACCCTTCCCAGGAGCATAGACTATCTCAAAGTCATAGTCCTAGAGGAACTCGATCCATCGCCGCTGTCTTAGGTTCAGGTCCTTCTGAGAAAATATTTACCTGAGACAATGATGGTTAGAAAAGACTCTAAAGCGATGGCTCATCTTATAGTGTCGCCATGTCTTCAGAGCGAAGACCACTACTGCTAACTCCAGGTCATGGGTAGCATAGTTCTGCTCATGCGGCCTAAACTGACGTGATCCATAGGCGATCACTACCCACTCCTGCATTAGGACACATCCGAGTCTGGTCCCTGATGCATCGCAGTATACTACGCACCCTACTCCCTCCTTAGGAAACCTCAAGATATGTGCGCTAGTCATTCTCTGTCTCAGCTCTTGGAAGCTCTGCTGACATCTTTCTAACCATACAAAGGGTTTCCCCTTCTTCGTCAAAGCTGAGAGTGGTGCCGCAACTCTGGAGAAGTCTGGCACAAATCTATGGTAGTATCCAGCTAGTCCCAATAAACTCCGCACCTCCGTCACACTCCTGGGTGGCTCCCAAGCTAGCACTGCCTCAATCTTCACAGGATCCACCACAACTCCCACAAAAAAATATGACGTGTCCCATGAAGTGGACCTCACGTATCCAGAACTGACACTTCGAGAGCTTTCCATAAAGCTGATGCCCTCGGAGTGTTTCTAGTACAACCCTCAAGTGGTAGGCGTGCTCCTCCTCAGTTGTTGAGTAAATCAAAATGTCGTCGATGAAGACCATGACAAATCGATCGAGGTATGTCTGAAATATCCTGTTCATGAGGGCCATGAACACTTCTGGAGCATTGGTTATGCCGAATGGCATAACCAAGAACTCATAGTGTCTATACCGACATCTGAAGGCCGTCTTCTACACGTCCTCGTCTCGAACTCTGAGCTTATGATAGCCTGACCTGAGGTCTATCTTCGAGAACCACTGTGCTCCCTTGAGCTGATCGAAGAGGTCATTAATCCTTGATAGCAGATACTTGTTCCCCACTGTCACCTAGTTCTGGCGACGATAGTTAACACAAAATCTCAAGCTCCCATCCACCTTCTTGGCGAACAAAATCGGGGAAGCCCAGGGTGAAACACTGGGTCGGATGAACCCCTTGCCCTGCAAGTCCTCCAACTGTACCCATATCTCTCGAAGCTCTGCGGGGGCCATCCGATATGCTGGGGTCGATATCGGGGTTGTCCCGGGGTACAGGTCAATATAAAAGTCTACCTCTCTGCGAGGAGGTAGCCCTGGAACGTCGTCGGGAAAGACATCCGCGTACTGATCCAACACTACAGGAAAACCAGGACTCCGCACGTCAACTGCTCCTAGGATGAGGCTAGCCATCTGATGTCTGATAGGATATCCTCTCCTCTGCGGAATTCCATCCTGTGCTGTTAAGGCTCCCTTCTCACTGGTGAAGGCGAACCTGCTCCCGTCAGTGCGTACACATCGCACCTTGCGCCTAATACAGTCAATATGTGCATGGACCGTAGACAACCAATCCATGCCCAAGATGACGTCGTAAGGCCTCGAAGCCACTACAAGAATATCCCAGCCAAAGCTCTCGCCTCCTAGAGTAAGCTCACACTGCCGGCACCAGTGCGTAATCGTCGAGTCTACTCCCGTAGGAGTCTCTAGCCGTAAGGATCGAGCGAACGACTCTGTCGGTATCTCTGAGCTCCAAACAAGGGCAGCAGCTATGAAAGAGTGACTCGCTCCTGTGTCTATAAGAACTATAGGAAGGGTGGAATAGACACAGATAGTACCTCGAATCATCTTGGGTGCGCCGTGGTCATAGGGCTTTGCTGCCTGGAGCTGTGCCTGTCGCTACCCGCCAGCTCCCTGTGGCCGGGGTGGACGTCCGGGTGGTGGTGGTGGTAAAGCCTCAAAGCGTCACCCACCACCTGCTGCTCGACCAGCTCCTCTTCCTCGTCCGCCTACTCCCTACGGACAGCCACGGTCGACCCTCTGCCTCTGCCTCGGTGGTCCCTCAACCGTCTGCTGCTCCTTGGCACGACGGGTCGGGCAATCACGAGCCATGTGTCCTTGCCCGCCGCATGAGTAGCACTGCCTGCCTCTCGAAATACTGGCTTCGCGCTGTGTGCCCCGCACTGCTGAGCCAGTGTCCTGAGGTCGTCTGCATGTTGTTCTGGTCTCCCTGGACCCAAGAGTCATCTGTCAACTGCCTGCTATAAAATAATATACTACGTGCTGCCCTGCGGTGGGTCTCAGCGCTGGTGTAGACTCAGCAAGAAAACTCTCGATCAAAAGGGCTCGCTTCAGTACTCCTATCTGAGTCGGAATGCTGAGGGAGATCAGCCATTTCCTGATCTCGTGTCTCAATCCCTGCTCAAAGGTCCGATCCCGACATAATGGGTCTCGTACCATGTCTGTAGAGTTGCACGAGAGATCGGTAAATCTCGTCGAGTACAGGGCAACTGTCATGCTGCTCTGCCGCAGCTATAGAAGCTCTTGGATGCGCACTGCACGGAGGGTGGCTGGGATGAACTCCGAGAGGAAGAGGCTCTCAAAGTCTATACAGAGAAGAGATTCCTCATCATGAACCTAGAGCTTCATTCTCCACCATCAGCCGCTGCTGCGTGCAGTAGGCTCGCTGCGAGGATCACCATGAGGTCTGCTGGTGTCCTCACTAACCGAAAAACACGTACCACTGCCTCCAGCCAGTTCTCGGCTGCCTGGGGGTCCGTCTCCCTGCGGAACCTGGGCGGTCGCTGGTGCTGGAACTCATGCAGTGCACTAAGGCGACATGCATCGTCAGTGGATGGGGCTGGAAGCAACGGTGGCTCTGTGGGTAGAGCTACCGCCGGTGCCACTACTGACAAAGGGCCCTGTACCGAGGCCTCGTCGCTCGGTGGGCCTTCGTCACGCTCGACTCTCGGAACCCTAGCTAGCTGTCGTCATGGGGCCATCCTCAAAAAGGGAACAGGTGCGCCATTGTCAAAACATTATACCTGGTGAGCTGACACAAAGTAATCACAAAGAAAACTTGAGACACACACGCAATCAATGTTTTCGTGCATTAATTCGGAAATCAGAAGTCAGGGTCCTGGTGTACGGATACGTCGGCATCCGCCCCAACACTGGACTCCCTGGACTGATAACCACACCAAATATGCTAAACACTATTGCTTCACATAGAAAAAGATCAGAGTCCCAAGTTCTGTGGTAGAACCGAACTCCTTTGATACCAATTTGTCACGACCCGTCCTCGGGGCCCGTGCCGTGACTACCCCAAGCCCGCCTTCCATAGGCTAGTGGCTGGCGACTAGCACCAAGGCGAAAATCCCGGTAAAAAGGGAAGGCATTTCCTTTTTAATGTAAACAAACACCACAGAGCAAGTAAGCAGAAGAAGAAAACACTAAGTAAAAGCTGGTACAACAGCATGTGCGTAAAAGTAAGTGGGCCATAATACAAACCCAAACTGAAAGTAAAGTACAACTCGAAAGAGAAAACAACAACTGATAAGTAAAGCCGCAACGTCGAGCCGTCCACTGGGAGTCCCACCTGAAGGGTGGGTACAGAAAGCCTCCACTACTCCTCGGGTCCAGCCTACCTCTCCGAGTACGTCCCGCCCAGTGGTCCACCTCCAGGTACCGTTCTGCTCCGCAAGCCTCCACCACGATCAGCGTTGTCCATCGTCTGAAACCAACACAACGTAGTGCGGGCATAGCCCGTGCAAGGGTGAGTATAAGCTACTCAGTAGGGACCCCGAGACCCCCGAAGGTCTCCCAAAATCCACAAAGGACAAACCACAAAGGATAGATACAATCACGAAGTAACCACCGACACTGCTTAGGTATATGCCCATACATATACCTAAGTCATCAAATCCAATACGCTCCAACCTCCGAGCCCAAGTACAACCCAGTCCACACAGGAAAGCATACGAATTCCACACAGGAAAGAAAAACGTAATCCACACAGGATAGCACAACACAATCCATATAGGAAAGCAAACATGATTCATCTCACACAGGTATAATTTTTGAAAGACGATAGAGATGATCACTGATCCATCTAGGTCATCGGACCCACAAAAGATCGATAGGTACTAACCCCCGCAATGACCCACACAGGATCTGTAGGCGCTGGCTCACACAGAACCGCTGAGTGCTTACCCACACAGGATCGGACCCACACATGATCGGTAGCACTGATCCACGTAGGATCGCTGAGTGTTGTAGTCGTCGCTGTCGAATCCACTGAGGATCTCTGTACAATCGTCATCGCAGTCACAGTAGCAGTCGCAAGCAGCTCTAGGGTTCCCACACACAGCAAGCTCGTTCAGGAGGGTCCGCTCCACGAGCCGAGAGGCTGATACATCAACTGACACATAGTCCAGAGTTGATGTATCCAAAAGTTCTATATCATCAACAGGAACTCAACGTTGCAGATGGCGCGTCAATCAGACGCCCGGTCTGAGAGTTATTGGCTTTTTCGTCTTAGGGACCCGGTTGGTTTTTAAGGAAAACCCAACCCAACCGTACTCCACCTGCATCGAAACCTCGGGCGGAGTGAGTCAAAAGATCCTTATCACTAAGAGGAATCCAACAAAGTTGACGACACGCCATTCGGACGTCCGGAGCTTAAGATATGAGCGTTTCCGCTCCGAGGGCCCGGTTGGTTTCGTGTACGAACCAACCCGACCGAACCCAAAGTATTCCGAAACCTTGAGTGCGATATACCAAAACGACCGTCTCGATTCAAGGATCGCATCGCAACTGACGGTGTGTCGATCGGTGGTACATAGCCCATGTTATGGGCAAAAGACCAAAGATGGTCCGAAAACGGGGGTTTCGGGCCCGGACCGATCCGGCCCGAGACCCCCCCGGTCGGCCCAGCGCCGCCCGGGGAGGCCCGGCCTGGCGGACCGGCCATGCGTCCGGCCCAGCGCTCGGCCGAGCCGTTTTGTCAAGGGGGGGGGGGGGGGCGCCTTCCCCCCCTGGTGTAACCACGACCCCCCAATTATGGGTGCCGTTTTGTGCTGGTCGGCCGGGGGTTTAAACCCCCGGCTGCACATTTGTCCGGCCGGACCGCCCCGGCCGGCCGGTTTCAACCTCCACGGGACCGGCGACGGCCGGTCCCCTTCTTCGCCGACACCGGTGGCCCGGAACCGTCCGCCGATCACCCTCCTCCGCCGCGACCCGGAACCGGCCACGACATGGTTCATCCTGCGCAGTGCGACGGCACCGCACCCTTCCTCCGCGGCCCCGCTCCGGTCGTGGTGTCTTCGGTTTTCTTTGACGCGGCGCGACGACGTCCCGTCCTTGTTCAAGATCACGGTGTGGCACGACGGCGCCGCACATTACTTTCCGTTCGATCCCGCGTGGTGCGACGACACCATGCCATTTCATCCCAACCACAAAGAATCAAACAAGGATAAAGGAGGAGGGTCGGCCGTGTTTGTTCGGTCCGGCCCCCTCTCGTTAATCGTTATCATTTGGTCGTATAACTACGAAGAACGACAAACTAGAAATCACGAACGAAATATAATTAAATAATCCCCTACCGTGATAAAAGGGATGACGAACGTCGGCGTTGCAAAGCAAGGATTCGAAGACGTTGACAGAGATTTTGTCGTGGAAAACCGTCGCGAAAAGAGAAGTCACAGAAGTAAAATGTCATGGAAGAAGACGTCGTGTCGCGGGTCTGTGTCACGGAAGATGGTCTCTGAGGGCTCGGCACTCCATGTCGGAGATCATTCGTTCTTTGCATTCTTCATCAAAGAGAATGAAGAACTCAAGACTTCCTTAGCTTTTTCTCCAAAGGCTCTCAAAAAACTAAACACCAACCCTATAAAATAAGTTCGTAACTTATTTTATTAACACATCAAGAATTTTGAAATTCAAGTGTTTCAATTCCACATTAACTCACCTCATTAATTCCATAAGGCAATAAACGTAAGTTATCAAAATTAATGGGAGTTGAGGAGGTTGGAGGATATAAAGGGGTGGGGTTTGTGTGGGCCCCACCACCCTCATAACCTCCCAAGGAAGGTTGGGTAGGTACCCAACATCCATCCAAGGATTAAACACTTAGAGTAAAAATAAAAAATGTTGTTAAATTTTTATTTTTAACTTCCACAATTTTTATCAACTTCTCTCATGTAAACACAACTCCGGATTAAGTGTTCCTAAGAAATTACCAGCACTACGGTTCCATCGGTGCCCTCGAAATTCGATTCTGAGCACCGGTTCAAAAGATAGGAATTCCCGCTCATTCGTTCACTGAACGTACCCGAGCTAAACTTCAGATAGAAATTACGGGCACACCGGGCCTTCGAATCAAGTGCCGTCTGAAACCGTGTTCTTGTAAAATCCCAAAGAAAATTAATAAAAAAATTTCTTTGAATTTTACGGGTCTTTACATGTGTAGAAAACGTCCTTTAGATGTCAGTATGACCATTATGTGTTCTTGGTTATTCCCTTTTGCATAAACAATGCTCCAGCCATTTTCATGAGTCTGATGAACATGATCTTCCAGCCTTTCCTCAATCAATTTGTCATGGTCTTCATTAATGAAATTTTGATCTACTCGAACACTGAGGATGAGCATGCCTACCATTTGCAGGTAGTACTAGACACACTCTGAGGGCACCAACTTTATGGTAAGCTCTCTAAGTGCCAGTTTTGGATTTTGGAGGTTTAATTCTTGGAACATATCATTTCGGGGGATGGAGTTGAAGTGAATCCAGTGAATATTGTGGCAATGATTTCTTGGGAGCCACCCAGGAGTGTGATGGAGGTGCAATGTTTCCGGGGCTTGGCTAGATACTACCGAAGATTCTTTCCAGACTTCTACAGAGTTGTAGCACCACTATCAGCCTTGAAAAAGAATAGGAAACCCATAGTGTGGTCAGAGAGATGGAAACAGATCATTCAGGAGATGAGCCAGAAGTTTACTAGTGCCCCCATCTTGAGGCTTCCAGAGTGAGGCATAGGATACTTATTACATTGCGATGCATCAGGGACTAGACTCGGGTGTGTCCTGATGTAGGATCAAGCTATGATCAGGTATGGTTCTCGACAACTGAGACAACATGAGAAGAACTATGCTACCCATGACCTAGAGTTAGAAGCAGTGGTCTTCACCTAGAAGATGTGGAGACACAATATTATGGGAGAACGTTTTACTATGTACACCGATCACAAGAGTCTCAGGTATATCTTCTCTCAGAAGGACCTGAACCTGAGACAACAACCTTGGATTGAGTTCCTCCAAGATTATAACTTCGAGATAGTCTATACTCCTGGGAAGGGGAATGTTGTTGCAGATGCAATCAGTAGGATATCTGGTATAAAACTGCTAGAAAAGGTGACAGAGCAGGTGGCTACTTTACATAAATCCTTTATGGATAGGGATGGATCATCCTATCTACAGTTTCTAATAGTCACTCCTCCACTTCTTCAACGATTCCGGGAGGATCAGTGTGGGGACCCTGACTGTGAGTTATGACATGCTCAGATATCCACAGGGCAGGCACCTGATGGATTGTTTGAAGGTGGGGAGCATGTCATCCTCTTTAGAGGATGTACCGTGGTACCAGTTTCACTTTAGGAGGATGTGTTGAGCTATTTTCACACGTTCCCTCAAAAGGTACATCTAGGAGTGGTGAAGATGTACCAGGACCATCAATGAAAACACTGGTGGCTAGGTATAAAGAAGTTAGTAGCGGAGTTTGTCTCTCGATGCCTCACTTTTCAGTAAGTGAAGGTAGAGCACCAGGTACCAGATGGATTTGTTCAACCCTTAGAGATCCCAGAGTGGAAGTGGGGTGGGATTTCCGAGGACTTCATGATGGTCTTCCACATACATACAGGAGTCACGATTCGATATGGGTGATCATTTAACGACTCACCATGTCGGCCCATTTCCTATCGATCAGAGAGATGGGATTAGTAAAGATCTTAGGACACCTCTATATACCAGAGGCTGTGCATTTTCATGGAGTACCTTATTCTATTGTCTCTGACTATGACACTTGGTTTACATCCTAGCTACGGAAGGGGTTGTAGGAGGATTTCGGGATGCAGCTACGTCAAAGAACCACCTTCTATCCTCATATAGATGGCCAGACCGAGCGGACCATTCAGACCCTTGAGAACATGCTTCGTGCTTCTGTCCTTGACTTTGGTCTCAACTGGGAGGATCACTTACCATTGGTAGTGTTTTCCTACAACAAAAACTACCACTCCACCATCAGGATTTCACCTTTGGAGGCCATGTATGTTTGACCTTTCAGATCACCACTGTGCTGGACAGACCCATGGGAGTGAGCACTAGTGGGACTAGAGATGGTACGGGCTACCACGGAGAAGGTGCAGATCATCCAAGAGCAGATGAAGACTACACAGAGCTGGCAGAAGTCGTATGCAGACAGGAGATGGAGACCTCTGTAGTTTGAGGATGGTGACCACATGTTTCTATGGGTCACACCTCGATGAGGTCTACGGAGATTTGGTCGTGGGGGAAGTTGTCTCTGCGATTCATCGGACCTTTCCAGGTCCTCATCAGAGTATGTGAGGTGGCTTACAGCTTAGCACTACCACCTCAGTTGCACCGGGTGCACAACGTCTTCCACGTATCTCAACTGAGGAGATACATACACGACCCTTCCTACATCATCGACATTGAGAGCTGGACATCGATGACGGGGAGACTTTTACAGTGTTTCTAGTGGATATTGAGGATCGATAGGAGTGATTCCTTCGTGGATAGTCGATACCTCTTTTGTGTATTCACTGGAAGCATAGGGACCTCTAAGAGAGTACATGAGATTGGGAGCCTTAGATGCATTCTCAGTACCCCAATTTTTTCCCTTAGTTCGAGTTTTAGCTTACTGGGACGTAAAGCCCTGATGTGGGCAGAAAGTAAAGACCTGGAAATTTCGTGGAATATTTTTTTCTTAAATTCATGGTATATTTTACGTGTCCATGAAAATTTACGGTGCTTGATTCTGAGGCCCGGTGTGCCCAGAATCAATTTGTATTTTTTTTTCAGGTACGTTCTGTAAATTTGTGTGCAGGATTGGATAAATTTTGAACTAGTGCTCGTAATTGAAATCTGAGGGCACCGTTGAACTCGCAAAGCCAATATTCACTTAAGATGACTTTCACCACGACGATAGTTTGTTGGGAATGTAAGTGATTTTTTGGGGTTTTTAAATAAATTAAATAAAAATAAGTTGATAACTTATTTTTATTTTTTGGTGGTTAAAAACCTCCAAGATGAGGATAGAGGTGGGGTCCACCACACTATAAGATCCCATGAGAGGTTATGGTGGTGGGGCCCACCCTCACATAACCTCCATTGGAAGGATATCCTTGGTGGGGCCAACACGGGCTTTAAACCCCCTTTAACCTCCCATTTATGTGGGATGACACTCTCCACCTACCCCACTATTTAATATTGACAACCCTCTCAATTAATTAATTGAATTTATTAACATAATTAATTTTAAAATCCAATTGAATTCTTATGAAATATTTGGCCAACAAATTAAATAATGGGTTAAGATAACCCATTATTTTTGGTTGGCAATTCTTTTGGTGGAGATTTGAGAGAGAAATTAGATAACCCTTAGATAATTATCTCTCAACGAAGAGCGCGAAGAACACCTCTTCATCATCCACTAAAGAGTGACGAACTCTTCCTTCTATGTTTGACCAATACAAAAGATAAGGATCTTACCACGAAGAATTTCTATGATGCTTCTTCCTCCATCTCCTACCCCGGACGCTTCCTGACATCAATGAATAGACGTCCTCCATTCCTCTCCTTCCACCGTCGACGATCATCAAGCGAGGTAGGGGTCCTTTTTCTTGATTTAGATCTTTGTTCATCGTCGTTCTTGGGCTTTGATAATAGTTGTTTTCTATCACCCTAATTCAAAGGGCGAGGGCCAAAAAAACACAGCCCGACAACCCTCAGTTGGTTCTTATTCATTGATGGCGGTGGCAGCGCAACGACGCCGCTTAGGGAACGGGCCATGGCTAATGGGCCGTGGTGGTACACGAGGCGACCGGTAATGAGCCGGCCACAGAAGAAGATGGTAGTGCTAGGGATGTCGGGCCGCCGGAGGGGCATGGCGCTGTTGCGTTGCGCGGAGAACTAGGCCATGGCCAGGCGGGGCGCGAAGGTTCCAGAGGGGCACGGTGTCGTCGCACTGCACCGGAGAAAAGAGTGGGGGCCACGAAGGCCATGGCTGTCGGACGGGTTGGTCACGGTGTCATCACGCCATGCCAGAGAAGTACCACAGCCAAGGGCTGCGGCAGACGGAGGAGGGATGCCGGATTAGCCGGCCGGTGGCGGGCGCGCTATAGACGGGACCCGAAGGGTCCTGCAGTTACTGGGCCGGTGCCACGCGCCTTCCGTTAGAGAAGACAGGGGGTGTGTAACCCCCCCAGATTGATAGGGAGGGCCTTGCAGGGTGAATCCCCTAGTTGGTACCCCTGCATGCCAAACAGCCCGGCTGGGCAGGGCTTACATGCCCCCTCGGGCCGGCCCAACGGTGCGGGCCACGCTAGCCGTGCCACCCGCGGGTCGGGCCGCCGCACTGGGCCAGACCAGTCTTGGCGGGCCGGGTCAGACCCACGGATCAGGTCAGACCCTGGTTCGGATCCGAACTCGGGTCGGGTCGGGTCAGTCTCGCCGGCCTGGACCAGACCCGAACCCAGTTCTGACGCATTTCACCTTTTTTCCAATATCTTGGGCTACAGGTGTCCGATCGATAAACCGTCTATGGAGATGGAAATCTTAGAATGATAATATTATTCTGGAATATTCCACTTGAGGTTTCGACACAGTTGGGATGTATTCAGGTTGGTTTGAACCTAAAAACAAACAGGTCCCCTAGAATAGAAATGCCAATAAGTCACAGACCGAGCATCCGATTGACGCGTCGTCTGTTGTGTTGAGACCCCTATAACGAGAAGGAACTTTGAGATAATTCTACTTGGAACTTAGTGACTGTTGGAGTATCAACCCGTAGCTCGTGGAGTGGATCCTCCTAGTGATGAGCAAGTAAAGTATGGAGACCTAGTCGCTGACTGATACCTGATGACTGCTAACCTTTTGACTCGAAGTGTTTCGACTAGCCCAGTGGGAAGCACCTCTGTGTGACATGGAAGACCCACAATGGGGAGTGACTCTTTATGACCTGGCAGACCCACGGTACATGATATGAGGAGTACCTCTGCAAGCTACAAGGGGGAGCGCCTCTGTGTGACGCGGTAGACCCACAGTGGGGAACACCTTTGTGTGACACAGCAGACCCACGATACTCGAATGGAGGAGTACCACAACAGTCCAAGATATTGGGAAGTGCCATTGTGTGATGCGGTAGGCCCAAATTATTCTATATAATAGAAGTACACTAGCAGTTGAGGTTTCGATAGTTTGACTGGCAGTGTTACATGTTACTACCCTAGAATAAAATCATGGTTTTGAGTTAAGTCAATGACATTAGTGTTTTCCTCATGATTGAGATGGTATACTATATAACTTAGATATGTGTATTGGAATATACCTAAGTAATGGTTATCCGTTGATTTCATAACTTTTTGGTTTTTCCTTGTTGGATTTTTTGAGACCTTGAGGGTCTATGGGTCCCTACTGAGTATCGTTGTACTCACCCTTGCACGGGCTATACCCGCACCTGGTTGTGTTGGTTGCAGACGACAGACAACACTGAATGAGGTAGAGAGTAGCAGTATTGGATGGTACCTGGTGGTGGACCACTTTGAGAGATGTTACACGGAGCAGATGGACGGATGTGGAGTGTTGAGGAGGCCATATGTACATACCCTTCAGGTAGGAACCCCTGAGTATGACATAGTGGCTGCTTTACTTTTCTTCTTTCAGTTGTACTTTTACTTTTACATTTCGTTGTACTTTACTATTGGGCTTGTATATCCCACCCCTTTTACTTTACAACACTCTCTTTGTATACAATTTTACATAGTGTTTTACTTCCAGTTTCATACTCTGTTGTGTGTGTTTCAATTTATAAAGGCAATGTCTTCCCAGTTTAAGGATTTAAGCCTTTAGTGCTAGTAGCCAGAGCCTTTTCTATGGAAGGTGGGATTGGGGTAGTCATAATACATTCCCTAGGGGATGAGTCGTGACATTGAATGTGGAAAATTGTGTAATATGTGAAATGGAATTGAGAACGAGGGAATCATGTTTATCTAGGTGGTCTGACTAGTTCAAGTACACTTGTGATTTGAAAGTGGCTTGTCATGGTTTCACTTAGCTGGATTATTGACTACAACACTGACTAATCTATGATGATAATTCGAGACCACTAGTCCGTTGGCATTTTCCCACCAAGTGTCTCGTTCAAGAGATAGTTTTTAGTCATCGTTACTATACCACCTTTAACCAAGTTAAAATGTTCTAGTATATCACTTGAGCTAGATTACCCTTAGGGATTTACCCATGGTTTTCATTTCATACTTATATAATTTGGTAAAATCCATCATCATACTATAAATCTTAAATTCATTTCATTTTAAAATAATTTTATCTTATTAAACGTTTTCTTTTGAGATGTCAAATTTAAAAGTGTTGTTCTGAAAATAATTCTTTCATAAAATGGTTTCCTTTGAAAGTGTTCCCTTGAATGTGGTATTTATTTAAAATTACTTCTTGAAAAAAAATTCCAAGGATTTTGCATAAATTATCTGGATAAATTTTTGTTTTGATATTATTGATTTGGATCATTATATTTTGGTTTCATTCTATTGGGCTTCACCTCACACCCAATATAAAACTTTGGGTGTATTTACACTTTGTTTGTATGACCTAAGTTACAGAATGAGTAGTTATAGATATTTTGGTTTTTTGGGTTGATAATGTTCCTCTTATTTCTAGTATTGGTCGTGGTAGCATGAGGGTGACGTCCCTCAGGTAGAAAAAAAACAATTTGGGGAATTTTTTATCTCACTTTCTTTTGAAGTATTTTGGTGTTTAGTGATTATTGTAAAAAAATTGAATCTATAAATTTCTGTATCTTGTGTGGTTATGGTTATTTTGGTCTATCTTCTTTATTTTTATTGGATATTAATGCTTATATAGATGGGTGAAATCATTCCCAAATCATGATATTGATACCCAAGAACTAGTTTCCAGATTGTGGCGATCATGAATTACCTATGGACCATGCCATAGACTGGGTCAATTATCAGGCTATATAGAACTCCGTCTTGGATTGTGATAGTAGTTTAGTAAAACACAACCTTTCGTGCAACTCAAAATATCTAAGGCATTCATCATTGTGTGAAAAAAAACCATAGATTAGGTTACTTGTACCAAAAGTTATTCTAAGTGATTCTTGTAGTTCAATTCTAACTTGTTGTTGCATGAAATGGAATCCCAACATAGTGATTTTGTATGACACAAGATATATTCAGTGTTGTGTGAAATAAAAAGTGTAAAAAGGATTAAATTAATTTTATTATTTTTACAAAATATTATGGTGTTTCATAAATGATTATGTTCTACAAAAAAGTATTTAAATATATTTTAATAATATTTCCACTCATCAACATCAACAACCCATGTTTCTACTTATCCTATAATTGTAAAATATTATAATGATACCATCGTTAATATTTCTCTACATGGATTAATATTATTTCAAGTAGATTTACATTGAACCCATTTCATTTCCATGGGGTATTCATGATTAAAATAGAGTCTAATGGAACCCATTTATTTTCCATGTGTTAATAATTTCTCAAAGGAATTGTTATATAACTCATTTCTATTCCATAGTTTAATCATGTTTAAAAGATATTGGTATGGAAATCATTTCTTGTCCATGGGTAAATCATGTTCTGAAAATAATAAAATATATTTTAATGAGTTTATAATGAAATAAATGCATTAAATGCATTATATACATTATTAATGATATGGTTCATTGATAATGATTATAATAATGGGTGATTCCTTTATAAAACAAGTATTGGTGGTTCCATTATTACCCAAGGATGGGTGGTTCTATTATAAACCATGGAATGAAGGTTATGTTATTACCCAAGGATGGGTTGTTGCATCACATACTAGGGATGGGTGAGTCTATGATAAACCTCAATTATAACTGATACTCTAGACATGGAAGTTGACAGTACATGTTATTAAAATTGTAATATTCATGTGAAGACATTGTACCTGGATACTAATATAGTTTCTTCATGATTTATATGGGTTTTAATGATTTAATTGATTAATATTGACATCAAGTGGCTCATGATAATTGATTTATTTACCTCTTTTAATTTTTTTATCCTTATTCCATAATAGATTATTCATGTATTCATGGGTATGATTTCTTTAATTTTTTGTTCATTCACTATGATTATGTCACTATACTCTTACGAATTTCTTACACTAACTGATGACTTATAAATGTTAATGATTATGTTTAACCTTACTAAGAATATGATCTCACCCTTTTTATGCCTCTTATTCTCCATGTTATCAATAATATTTTGAATGAATTAAGTCTAGAGAGGTTACATATGGATGATGATGATGGATTTTGTTGAATGATACTCCCAGGATTTCATTGGTCTTATTTATGTAATAGTTGTGATAATTCCCTAAAACTCAAATCCTATTGGGTATTTTAACATGTAAGTGATCTAATATTTTATATTTGGTAAGGTTTGGATGGAAAATATTAGGTAACATTTATATATATTTAAACTATAAATGTAATGTTTATGATTTCCTCACCAAATCTAGGAGAGTGGGTCTAAGATTGTTATAGTTTGTTTAAGAGTTGGGTTTAGATAAATTTGGATATTATAATTTTCAACATGATGTTATCTTATGATTTATGTATAATATCAAACATCTATAACCTTATGGTTGATCATAATTTGAAAGTTGTAAACACCCCTTTTATGTTTTAAGTGATGAGATCTTAAAGTGATTAATGAAACATTATGAAATATTATATTGGGTTCATGTATATGTAATTATTTGGTTTAATTTTAAGTATTACATTACATTTTCAAGAAATAATTTTTATGGTATTCATATCCTTTTAGGTTGATATAATCATAGATGCTGGGATAATTTTTGGAATATATTCTTTCCATATAGATAAACATGGGATTAAAATTTAATTGGGTGACTAAGTGATTAAAGTTATTTTATAAAAATATTACCATATTTTTTGGAATTGTACGAATAAATGTATGATATAACCTTTCATGCTAAAAAACACTTTAATGTAGATTTTCTTATGGTTATTTGGGATATGGGTTCATTTATATTTAGAATGATATAGTTTTGACTTTTATTATTACTATTAATTTTATAGATTAATGTATTATTTCATTATATAATCTTGTACTTATTTTGTGAATTATTTTACCATTTGATAACTCTTTTGAATTTTGTAAATGTATAATGATTTTAGAAATGTCTGATTATACCATTTATAGTTATGTGATCCTATGTTAATTTTAGTGCATTAGGCATGAATAATTCAACCCAAGTACTCATCATTTAGAGGAAAATATAATATTTTTGTGGAAATTGATTAATGGTTTAAATTATAATTTTCATGTAATTATATATCCTTGTGTTGTTTGTTAATACAGTAAAAGAATAACTCACATATAGAAAAGGGAACTTGAAATAAATATGTTATTATATAAATACATGGTATCATCCCAATTCAAAAAAATTATAAAGTTACCTTCTTTGTGGATATTCATTCCAAATACCTATTTTCATATACCACAAATGTTCTCTTTATATGGCGTCTTAGTTTTTTTCATATGACATTACTACTTCTTCTTCCTTCTACTTAAGAGAATGAATTATTAACCATTTATACATTTTTTTCTTTTCAATAATAATATTTAAAAATTTCAAACAACTAATTATTGAGATCAATTCAAAATATAATGGATGAAATTTACTGAAGGGGGAAGGATTTAATATGGTGATATTTCAAAAGATAATAATTATATTTGATAGATGATTCAATATTCAACTCTAATCATAAATGACCAGCAAAATATATTAGTGTTATAACCTCGAAATTAAATAGGTGGGTATTAATATTATTAACAAACATATGAAATATATGTATATATAGATAAATGCCTTAATAAATATAAATCATTTATAAATCCATAGTAAATAGTCAATCAAATTTTAATAAAGTAATTTTATTCTAAAAAATATGTCTTCCTCAAAAATGATTTTTTTAAGAAAATGTTTTATTTATTTTATAGAACATTCAGAAAATGTATTTGATAAAATTAAATTTTTTAAAACTATCATATCAAATTTAACATAAGGTATTTTTTTTTGATTTTTCAAAAAATATTGATTTCCTATTGAATAGGGAAAAATATAAATTTTCGAAAAACAATCATTTATTTTTAAAAAACTTAAGTAATTTAAAATACCTTTTATGGTTTGAATATGTTTAAAAGTAACATATTTATTTTTTAATAATATTTAATCACATTAATTAATTTTGAATAAATTTTTTATTGGATTTCAGTATAAGTTTAGTTTTGGGTTTAAAATGGGTTTTTTCTGAAAACTACTTCAAAGTTAATAATTTTTATCCATTTAAATTAAGTAAAAATAAATAATGAGAAATTATTTAAATGTGAAAAATATATTATATATAAATAAATATTAATTTTTATTTATTTAAGTATTATAATTATTCCTTTAGTAAATATAAAATCATATTTTTCTAAAAAAATAAACTTCCAAAACCCATGCTTCTCTATTGAGTCTTTGGGTTAGATTTTAAATTAAATATTCCACATCCATGAATTTAATTTGATAATATAGATACAATGTTTTGAATAATAATTCTTTATACTATCTAATATTTTAAAATTATTTTTTTACGATAATTAATAGTGAAAATAGTAAATTTTATGTATGGCGGTTAATGTAAAGATGGGTTTTCTGGGTCTTAAATAATATAGGAGTCAAAATGACCTAAAACAGTCCAAAATATATTTTGTGGCCATATGTATTCTTAATTTTCTATAATTATCAGTAAGAGTTCATTTTTAAGCCTCTTAGAATGCAAAAAATAGGGGTATACCTTTTTCTTTTCAAAAATTACAAGTATTTCACTCACCACACATATAAAAGGCCACCCCTCTCTTCTCATATTCATAGCATAAAATCCATTTTCATCATAAATTACTATACCAAATGACATACTAACTTCCTTATATGTTAGATAGATCCAATTTTTTTGATTAGCTATCCATTAAATTAAATATTTTGGTGTTTACCTAAGGAGGATGTCCAAAGAAGAAGTATCATGCTTAACTGAGAATTTTTATTTTATTTCTTCTTCCACAACCTCAAAAAATAATTTAATTTTGATATAAAATAAAATAATTATGGCCCCTATAATTATATTTTATTATGTTAATTTTTAATATATATTCATCTTCTTTTCCATCAAATGGTATAAAAATCAGCATTCTTATATATGGTGGACTGCCACCTCACAAACTAATATCATTCATTTTCCATCATCACCTCTCACAGATTATTAGAATGATGAATTTGTAGTATATATATGATTTTTTTTAAAATATTTTTACTTATTTAGTTATAATATAACATATAACTTTTTATGTTTCTATCTATAGGGGATATTATAACATCGCTTCTGTGTGTGATAGACAACCGCCACTCGAAGCGATAGAGTTTTTTTTTCAATTATTTAAATAAATGGTATAATGGAATCATTTAATGAATATATGTGATATAAATGACATAATTATTATACTTCCAACATATTTATCATTATTAAGTGATAATATGTTATTTTATTTGTTACACTAAAAAATGATAATATCATTCGCGCATATGTGTGGACTACCACCTCCATTAAGCGATGTGATTAATTCATCTTCAGAAGAACACATATATGTTATATGTAATTATATTTATTTAAATAATATGGTATTTATGATACTAATATCATTATTTAATGAAAAAATATTACTTACC
Organism: Viscum album; assembly: GCA_963277665.1. Classification (NCBI taxonomy): domain Eukaryota; kingdom Viridiplantae; phylum Streptophyta; class Magnoliopsida; order Santalales; family Viscaceae; genus Viscum; species Viscum album. Next base: position 1,723,009,688 of record OY728119.1, on the reverse strand, counting down.
TTATTTCCATAATGATCATTGAAAAATAGAAATGTTACTCATGCATATATACGGCATATCATCTCCATGATTGAAACATAAAAACAATCATTACCATATTTCATGATAGGTTATAAAATTATAATTTAAAATAAAAAAATGATAAATATTTCATGATTATTATTATGTATTTTTTTAAATAATGACCTCTTTTAACTCGATCAACAACAAAATCTATTTTCAATAAATGGACTCAACATCTACCAAACACTTGACATGGGATTAATTTATTAAATATTTAAAAAGTTCATAAAAAAGAAAAAAATAAATGATTTTATGTATATGGAATTAAACATATAAATGTTTATTTGGAAATAAAATAATTTACACAATCTTATTATATAGAAGATAAAATAATCACATGGAAAGTCTCGACTTAAGGTATTGTTTTTCTCATCTCACTTTTTATTTCTCTGATATATATGTAATATTCACAACATGTATATATTGTGTGGTGTATATACCTCCAATTATACATGTAATATTTTGAATCAATCACACATCATGTTATTTTAAATTTAATTTCTAATTATTTAATCAATTGGGATTTTACGAAAAAATTACCAAGTTATAAAGAATTTCATAACTTAATTTCTTTTCCTTGAGTTATATTAATTATATACTGTATTATATACTATAATATTATGTGAGAAGTTAATTTTTATTATATTATGTTATAATTTAAATTTTTTTATTTTTATTTAAATTTGATACACATAATCAACTCATTCATTTATTCGCACTTCAACATTATGGTCAATGTAAATGTTTCATTTTCTCAAATTAACTTCTTTAGAACATATGTTATGTTATACACCTATATTAATTTATGTTGGGTATATACATCCCAAATAACATGTTATAACATGAAACTTCATATTTTTATAATATTTAGTGTATCATTTAAGTATATTCATTAACAGATCTTATGATTGAAGGGCTGCCAAAGTGGAAATGGATTTATGTTATAATTTATTTTTTTAGGATAGTTTATGTTTAAGGTTCCTTGGGAGGAACTAATATGATATTATTTTCTAAACCACATATATTTTATTCTCTTCTTATTATTAAATATTTTCAAATATTTAATTTAAAATTTATACAATATTTTATAAAGAAACATCAAGAAATTAAATTTAATTTTATAATAATCTTATATATTATTTTATATCGGGTATTTCTCTCTTTCATATCGATGTTTTTAAAAAATAAAAATAGTTATTTTTAAAAAATAGATGGTTTACTGAATAAATTTTTTGTTATCTTTTATCTTACATTAAAATTTTTTAAAATTAAATTTTATGATTTTTCCCAATGGGTAAATTTGGACTCCCTATTTTCCAAATGTTTTTGAGAAGAATGTTTATTTTTAACATTTATGACATGAAGGGATTTTCCCACCATCATGTCCATTATTACCCTTGAATTTTCCATTATATGATTCATAGGTTTTCTTTAAAATAAAATTATTTTCAAAATAATGTTTTAATTATTAATTTTCTGAAATTGAATTTCAAAATGAAAATATTATTTACATCAAAAATGTTTTTAATGATATTTTAATTATATGACCATTCATCAAGGTCAACAATCTTCTTTGTTACTTATTCTCCAATGAATATTATTTTTAATTAAAACAACTTAATTATTTATCAAGATAGGCAATTTTTTCACAAGAAGATTGACGTGGAACATGATTATTTTCCATAGGTTAATCATGTGTCAATGAGCTTGTTATAGAACTTGTTTCTTTTACCTATGTTAATCATGTATTTAAGAGATTTTTTTGACACCAATTTAATTTTTAAGGTTTAATCATGTTTAAAATATATTTTTATGGACCCCATTAATTTTCAATTATTTAATCATGATTTGAAATGAATAATGGTTATTTTAATGAGTCTATGATGAAATGAATACTATATGTATTTAATTAATAATACGGTAATTGGAAATTTTTTATAATAATGGGTGGTACTATTATAATAAAATGATATTTTCTTCCATTATAAACCATTTATGGATGGATCTTTTATATTCCAATGATGGGTGGGTGTGTTATTTACCAAATATAGGTGGTTTCGTGATAAACTAAGGGTTGGTGGTTCCTTGATAGCACTACAATTAACTAAGTACTCCATAAATAGAAGAAACCCATACTGGTTTATCCACTTGTAGGAGTGATATGATGATAATGTTCCAAGATTATAATAAATTTTATATTGTATTTTATGAGTTCAAATAATTTATTTTATAAATATTGAAATCAAATGGCTCATCATTATTGAATCTCTTGACACTTATCTTTGTTAAATTTTTTACTCCATGTTTCATTATTAAAGGATTCAAGTATTTATGGTTAAGATTTATATTATGTTATTCTCATCCATTGTGATTATGTCATCATATCTTTATGTGCATCTTATGCACATTGATGAATTATAATCGTCAATGCTTATATTTATCCTTATTGAGTATTTGAGATCACTCTTCCTGTATTTCCTTTTCCCTATGTTATCAAGAATTATTTAAAAGAATTATTTCTATAATAGTTTCATATGGATTATAATTATGACTTTTTTTAAATAAGAGAAGTAGGTTTTAGTGAGAAAGACACATTATTGTTTTCAGAGGGTGTTGTTTATGCAATAGTTTATCAAAATTATCTAAATATGTAAACTTAAAAGGTACTTGGATATTCATGTGTTCCAATATTTTCCTTTGATGTTATAAGGTTTGGAAAGAAAACATTGGCACACATTTATCAGAATTAAATCTAGAAATATAATTTTTACGATTTTAGAAAAATATTTGAGAGTATGGGTCTAGGTTTATTATACATTTTATTATAATTAACATAATATAGTCTATTATTCTAAAATCATAAAAAAATGAATGAAATACATTTCTATATATGAACATTATATATTCATTGGGCCATAAACGTCAGTTTTTTCCGGGTTAGTGAGTTGGGATTCTATTTTATTCATTTTTTAGGGATTTAGACCATCATTCTAATCATTCAGGCATCAGACATATTTTCTTAGTCTTACTTCATAACATAATTATCCATTATAGATTTTATCAAGTACATCTTCTGCATTATATGTTAAGGAATGTTTCCAATCCCCTAATTCCAAATGTTTTTCTCTTCTTAAACTATTTGAAGGCATATATTCTCTTTTTTATCCAACTAATACATATTATCGTTAATCATCCATCCTATATTGATATTTTTTATTTTGGTTCACTTAATTATAAACCCTTTCTTAACAAATTTAACCTGAATCCAAGGGTTTCATAATTACTTTATTCTGAATAGGTTTTTCCAAAAACTATCCACATGGAAAACATCTATCTTCTTTAACTAAATACATTAAAGAAAGGTATTTCAACTAGAATTGATCTTTGAGGAACCATCATTTCGAAAACACAGTTTTTTCATTAACTCTTCCCTTAATTTTTTTATTAGGTACATATTTCAAGTAATGTGGGTTGAAAAAAACTTATCAAGGATAAATGTTTTATTCTAAATTTTATACCTCATTGTTATATTCCCTAGGACTGGCTTCTCCTCCAAATTATTTTCCTTCTATAAGATTCTTAACTGTATTGAGATATATGAAGGCCTATCTTTTTTCTTTTTAGACCTGATACTAAATTCATACTCATAATTCACTTTTATTGGAGGTTATATATTTCCCATCCTAGTGGATATTTTTAGTTTTTATATTTCTATAATCAATAGTTATATTATCAAAACATGAATATTGAAATCAATATCGATTTAAATAATTTATTTATAATGAAGGATGTGGTATCACTCCCCATTTTGATTTTTAGTTTTATACACATTCATGTAGATCAACACAACATCACAATATAACTTATTAGGGCCATGAAATCCATATAATTAACATTTCATATAGAAAAATGTATTTTAGCCCTATTAACAAATATTTCACCAGCGAGTATAAAGATACAAGATTTATGACTAATCATTTAAGAGTGAGGAATATCTCAAAATCTTTGGTTTTCTTTGGTTGGAGTTATATTTTTCTTTGCAATCAGTTTCTTCGTTTGAACACCAGAATCATTTTCCTTTTTTATAGGTACCAGACATTAAAACATTACAAAATATTCAGTTTTTTAAAAATAATTTTCTTTTATTATCAAATATTTTTCTAGGTTTATTTTTTTAGGGAAATATTCTATAACTCATATGTATAAAACATATACATTTCATGTAGGACACTTCGAATTATTATACAATTTTCCTATAACTATTTTAAAAAATATATTTTATTTTCCTGAAATACATTCATGACATTCAAAATGAATTATTCATCATTCTTACACATTCTAAAAACATGATAAATGTATTTGAAAATGTGTAATGAGTACAAAAATATCACAATGATACATTAAAATAAAATTTATTAGTCCATTTTAAAAAAATGATATCATAAAAGAGATTTTAACTTTAACATCATAAGCATTGACATCAAATAATCATTTATTTTCTAATGAAATTATCTTCAATACCCATATTTTTTCCTAAAACTCATTAAAATTATCTTACTGGAAAAAAACTAATTATTAGTTTTTCTTGTATAACATGAGAACCCACAAAAAAATTCTTAAAAACAAACATTTTTATCCTAAAAGAGGATGATCCTTTATTTAAATCAATATATAATTAAACCACATTTTGAAATCAAAATAATTCAAATAAAAGTCAATGAAAATTATAAAAACTTCATGTAGATTCCTTGGTACATCCTATAAATTTCACCATTATAACCACCCTTACAAGTGTAATAACCAATACTTTTGACATCCAACATATGTTTTCGTGGAATATATTCATTACCCAATGCATTGAAAGGATAAAATAGACCCAAACATCCTAGTTTTATAATGTAACCACTCTCAAAATGTTTATAATATAACCTTCTATTATGATAAACAATGTCTAAGGACATTGACATGAATTTTAAAAAATTTATTCCTGCACTTTTTCTTCTAAAAACCCTTGGAAAACACCTTTAAACTCATCTAAAAAAACTCATTCAGGTATCAAAATACCATTTCCTTCAAAAAACACATTTCTAAAAATTAAATATCCTGAAAAAAGGTATATAAGGATTTTATTCAGAAAAGAAATGGAATATTTTAACATAAGTAAAACATCAAATAATAGATATGTTGGTGGGAATAGTAATTGATGCAATATATATTAAAATAAAAAATTCCATTTTTCTTTTGGAAGGAAAGAAAAAATTATCAATAAAAAATGTAACAAACCTGAATACAATAATCAAAATCCAGTAGTTATGTTTTTACATTGGCATAGATACAATGGGTCTAATCCAAAATACTAACCTATTATTTGGTCTTGGAGAGCCAAATATATAAATGATACCCAATTAAAATTGAGAATAAAATATAAAGCATCGTAAATGAAAAGAAATTATCATCCTTGAACTCATTAAATGAATTCATCTTCATATCCTGGGGATAGGAAACTAGATAAATGGGAGCTCAAATTCCCAAAAAAAGGTCATGTAAAAGGGAACCTATCATGATTTGATAAGGAATAATAATTATATAGGTGTATATAACTGAAAAAAATCCATTTAATCAATAAGTTCTGCATGAAATGAATCCATAGATTATATAATATAAAAAAATTATAGATAATAATAATTGAATTCTCAATAAAGTAAATGATTACTATTTTACTTAATTATCTCAGAAATCAGTATATCTATACCATCATGACCTTGAACCATGACAATATAAAACTATATAGAGGTATACATGAAAAAGTTATTTAATTTGGAAAACTAATTTTTCTCAAGATAACTATCGATTCTTCAAGGTGATATATAATTATGGACCCCACCTATCATAGAATTACTAATTTATTCCTCCTATATCAAATGAAAAATTTAATACATAAAAAATATTCCTTATCAATAAACATAGGTAATGAGTAAAAATTCAGACTATCAATAATTCCATAGTCGGTAAAATATAATTAAAATTAAAACAAAATATATTGGAATGGTGTAATATTTATTTAATTATCATATCCATGATATAAATAATTGGGAAGATTAAGGGATATATAATGTTCAATGATTACAGGAATGTGAATGTTCACAAAAAAGATAGTGAATATAAATCCATTAAAAAAGGCAATGTTAAAACATTAGCTGCTCAAACTAATCATAAGGTATCTAGAGAAATAGGAAGAATGGTTTCAGAACAACATTACATTAGTGTGTTATAATTAAAATAAATTGTTTTTTCCTTGATGAGTAGAAATATAGTAAAAATATCATTAAAATTTTTTCTTGAGGAAAACAAAAAATTTACCTTGAAAATTACTTTTAAAATAAATCTAAAATATTTGGAAAGAAATTTTATTTGAAATTAAGATTATAAATTTTTCAATTATTCATTGAAGAGATGATTGGCCATGTCAGCTTAAAATTTCATTCATGTTGATTATGTTAAAACAAATATTACTTTCAAATTTTTAGTAAAAAAAGTACCTTGTTAAGAAATATACAAGAAGGTTCCATTTAAAACATTTTTCAAAAACGAAAAAATGGGGGAAATGGATTTAGAAATAATTTAATATCTTTAAACATTTTGTTCATGAGATTTTTAGAAAACATGTATATATAAGAAAAATAATTTTCGACCAAAAAGAGAAATAAATTTGGTATTTCTAAAAAATATTTTATTAATAATTTTAAATTACCAAAGGGAAATAATGATACCATTACATTAAAAAATCATGAATTAATGGGGTATAATTAATTTAATCATATTTATTAGATAATGATAAAATAACTTCCATAAATTTAAATTAAATCATAAACATTCACTATTAAAATGAGATTGATGCATAAACCCTTACGACTTTGGTAAAATTTGAATAAGATTCCCCACAAAATAAATAAATAAAAATTAAACATTAAATACCATAAATTTAAATATATTCATGATATATAATATAAAATCCTAATTAGATAAAACTCATAAAATAATTTTGGTGTATAATATAACATTTGTCCCAAAAAAGATAATTTGAGATGAAGAACACATACATTGGTCATAACATTAAAATGAGAATTAATAAATAAATTTATTATGTATTTAAAATTTAAATACTCATAAAAAATTGAAATAAAAAATAATTAAATAATATTCCATTAAACACATAATCATAGGATATAAAATATAGTTAATAATTAACCCAATAAAAAGTAATTAATTTATGAAACACTTAACATGTGTTAACTTTCATATCAAATCTCATGGATGAAAAAATTCAAATTAAAACATTAAAATACCACAAATTATGTATTAAAGAAGATAATACATTTAAATATGGTATTATATAAACTATATAATGCAAAAGAGGTTCTTTTTAATAAAATATATCTCAATGGAATAAATGTGAGACCAAATCCCTTGCCTTAAAATTCCTCTTATGTGAACAAGATTTAACCTCTTTTATAATTGTTTTAAACATGTTATTATTTTATAATATAAATATAATGGTGTTTATTAAATCATATATGATCTTATTATATCATATTCTCACCATATAATTAATAATATTTCATTATTACCATGTTTTCATGTGTTGACTCTTTCATTTCCTTATAATATTTTTTCATCGATGTTTTTTTATTTTTAATAGGATTTAGTTATAACATATATATAATTATACAAATTTTATAAATATCATATTTTACATTAAATAAAAAATTTTAAATTAATTATATGATTATAATCATTATTAAAATTTTAACATGGAATATGAATCACATAGCTTTGTGGGGACGATAGGTCATACGTACACACAAGCGAAGTTATCATTTCATTAATAGGTGAAATGGTAAGTGAGTGGATAAAATATTAAATTCAAAGAGTAATTATTATCTTAAAATTTTCATATATATTCATTGGTACTGTCATTATTACTTTCCATGTGAGTCGGTAATGGAAAACAAATTGAATCGGTTCGTGAGGCAGTTGGTTGTCGTACACATGAGCAATGGTTTCATTTCCAATTTGTTGGAGAATGAAAGGGAAAACATTCATTAAATCAACATAATAAAATATAATTATATTTTATATAATTGAGTTTTAATATCTCTTTTTTAAAAATTAATTTATTATGTTACAAGATGAAATAAAAAATAATGATGTTAGTAAATACAATTATCTTCTCCTAAAATTACCTCATTTGGATCTCTTATTAAGGGCTCTAGGGTTGGTCATTTAGAAATAAAATAAACTATATAATGTGTATAATGATATTGGGGATATATTTTGGAATGGTTTTCTTAATATATATTTATTTACAGGGGTTTATAACTGAGGGGAGGGTGCCCTTTTATAATAGAGGTGAGTAGAGCACTTGTAATTTTTCAATGTTTTTCAATAATTTCATGTCACCTTCAAGTATATATGGACTTAAAATGAAAAATATTTTAGGATTAAAATTATAAGGTCTAAATAAACCAAATAATTTTGTTTTGTTTATTTTAATGTCATTTTGACTTGTCTTCTTATAGATTAACCTTGTAAACCCATTTTTACCATTAAAATTGTAATTACGTTTTTACCATTTTTACTATTCATAATAAAAAAAATTAATTTGACCTTGTTAACTAATTTTGATAATTGTTGTTTCAAATATGGAATCAATTACATAAAATTGAATTCATTGATGTGGATAATTTAAATTTAAAAATAAACCACAAACCCTATTGAAAATTGGTTTCTTAAAAAACAATTTTTAATGCATAAAATGTTTTATACTAACTATTTGACAACTAAAAAAAATGTGAATTTAAATTCATTTTATTTTATTTATATAATAATTAATTCATTTAAATTTTTTTTATTTTAATTAATTTAAATTATAATTCATACATATATTTTTTTAAAAATAATTCTCTCAAGAAGAAAAATATATCAATTTATACCTTCAAATGATATTATAAATAATCATATTAAATTGGTAGTAAATAAATTTTTAATTCCACTTAATATGATAAAATATTATAAATAAATTCTTTAATATTTAAAATATATACTTTAAATTATTCAATTAAGCTTATTTCTAAGAGAAATTGTCAAAAATCTATAATTGGATTATTTTCCCAAATTAAGTTAAAAATATTTATCATTCTGAAAATTGAATGTTTTTTCCATGAAATATTAAAAAAATTATTTTATTATATTTTTATAAAAATATAATATTCACATAGTATTATTGAGGCTCGAGTGTTACATACATATCCCCTAAAAAAATTTCATCCACAAAATTTTCATGAATAGCACCTTCTAAAAAATGTGGGTGGATCTTTTTCATAAGTTTCTCTACTTCCCATTTTAAACCTCTATTCTATGATTTCTCAAATAAACATTTGTATTTAAATTCATACTATTCCTCAATACTTTATCACTAGTATCATTAATCTATATATGCATTTCAGTAAAATATTCATCAGGTTACGATTCTATTTCTTTAGAGGTGAGAACCTATATTGGGATTGGCATATACTTCTTTAAAAATGATATATAGATAATATCATGTATGTTAGAGGATTTATGGAATTAAGAAATAGTATCTTGTAGATCCAATTATTTCCAGAATTTCTAATTGTTCTATGTACCTCGGGCTTAGTTTAAATTTATTATTAAACCTTATAACAACCATCAGTGGAGATACATTAATGAAAACATGATCTACCAATATAAATTTCATATAATTCCTCTAGTTGTCACATAAATCATTTTCCAACATCGAGGTTATTTAATATTATTATTAATACACTAACATTTACATAGACTACATGGATTTTTTTTCTACAAGTTTCATTTCACCAACTTCAACCCCACAAGTTGATGTATGAAACTCCTTGTTATATAATGCTTCATATGACGATATTTTAATACATTAATGGAAACCATTATTATATAAAAACTCTAATGAAGGTAAATAATGGTCCTACAAACATAAAATTCACATGAGATCAACCTAAACATATATTCTAATTATTGAATTGTCATTTAGGATTACCCCTTAGTTTTTGAATGGTAGTTTGGTCTAAAATGAAGCTCCATATCTAGAGCCTTCTGAAGAAATTTTTTCAATTTTTATGTAAATAGGATATCATGATTAGACACAAACGAAATAGGTGTACCTAAAAACTGAAAAATTCATTAATATATAGTTTTTTTAAGGTGATAAAAAGTTAAATATTCTGTTATAGAAAGTAAATGTTCAGATTTGGTAAGGTCATCAATAATAACTTATATTTAGTCATTCATTCTAGGTGTGTTTTTTAGTCCATTGAAAAAGTATATAGTAATTTCATCCCATTTCCATGTAGGAATATTTTTAGGATCTTTGAAAAATATAAAATTTTCTCTTTCATTATTTTCCTATTTACAAAAAATCATGTTCATACATAATAATCAATTCATCTCCTCATGTTATCCCACCGAAAATGTTCCCTCAAATCCATATACATATTGGTGTTACAAGGGTGTATAGAGAAATTTGATATATAAAAATCATACAAGAATTAGATTTTTACATCAGGTATTTCTAAAACATAAAGTCTCTTTACAAATTTCATAACTCCATCTTCAAAAATCAATTCTTCACAATTCCAATCAATCATGACATTAATTTATTTTAAAAAAATATTATCATCATATTGGGAATATTTTATCTTTTAAATTAAATAAGTATTGGTATTAATTGGAAAAAAAATATTTATGTATCACCTTCCTTAATAATCCCCATATCCATATTTATTAGATTAATTAACATATTATCATTTTAAATCAGAATTTTAGTTAGAGCAACATGATATTTCCTACTAAATGCATCTGCAACCTTATAATCCTCCTACATAAATCATATTTTTTTATTAAATACACTAATTCCATAGTGGAAATTCAATAGGGAGTCAGTAATATGTTTCTTTAATCGTTTATTAAATCAATATAATACCAGACTTCACACTCTAGTTGATGTCCTAGAAATTCCTCAGGAAATAATTAAGTGTACTATTATAAAATTATTATATCCTAAATTTAAATATTATGTTTTATATATTTATATTGTGACTTCTCTTTATCCCTAGGAATATCATTCAGAAGTTCTACTGAGGATAGATCTATACATAACTTAGAAGATGAATTCACCATTATAAAGTATTAAATTCCTTGAATTTATCAATAATGATAATTTTATTCTCATTTCAAAAAATTTTGCCATCATATTTTGAACGTAATCCCATATAATGGATTATATCAATTTAATCTATGGGTCTGATAAAAAAATCTATAAATTGGGAAAATTTATGTGTCATAGTGTGAACTACCTGGCACATCTTTGTTTCTGTGAAATTTACACCTCGTTTTTTTACTGAAAAATACATTACTAATATTCTAGGGAGATATCCAATTTTAATAGAAAATATTGGTGAATTAAAAGAGTAAGAGGATATAGAATCCAAAATAATATATTCTAAATTTAAGAATATTATTAATGTACCTACCACCACATCTTTGGGGAGTTCAAACTCAGCTGTAGTGATTGAATAACCTTGATCTTCTCTAGTTGACTTGTTTTGTGGTAGATTTCCCTGATGATTTGGAAATTTGTTTGAATAATTCTTTGTTTACTTATATTTGAAACATATAAAAGAATTTTTTTGGTATCTTTTAATTTTATTCATGATCCATAAGCCCCTTTGTATTACCCCTATAATACACTCACATTCCCTTTATGAACATTCCTTGATTTTTCGCTCCATAATTGTTTACAAGATTGAAATTAATTAATTTTCTCATTATTATTTGTTGTGTAAATTTAATTGTGGTGATCATAAAACATATTCTTCTCTTGATTCCTCTTTAATATATAGGATCATAACATTTAATTCTCTATTTTTATGAAACATAAAACTATTTCTCATAAGTTGAAATTTTCTTAATAAATAGTTCCCATTGGATAACTACCATAATACCATTAATGAAATGTCCATTATTTTATTCCATATTATATATATAATTCATAGCATACTTGAATATTATTGTAATGGTATCCTAACACCTTTATAAACATTATTATTCAATTTATTTTATTTTAATGAATATTCCCTTTATTTTAGTTTTCCACCCATTAGGGAAATAATTTTTAAAAATATATTTCTTAAAAGTTCTTCATTATATGTGTTCTTTTTCATATTCCTACCTAGTATTATGGATCAATGAAAACCATTGAACATAATCTACCTTGATAAAATATACATTCAGTATAACCTTTTTCTTTTCATCACATCCTAGGGCTAGAAATATCTTTTCAAGGGAAATAATCCATTTCTAAGCTCCCACTAGCTTAGTAGTCCCAAAAAATAATTGTTCATTCTATCTTATTAAGTTATAAAACATATTAGAATAAAATTATGGAATAATGGATTCATTAGTTAGGAATTTTTATCTCTCATAACGAGAGTAAGATTCCATAATATATCTGTGATCTACTCTATAAAAGTACTTATTTTATTGGATTACTCGGTAGAAAAATTTCAATATTGACCATGAGTATTGATAACATTATTTTCTCTTGGATATATTTATAAACAATTACAAATAGTAATTAGTTTATAAAATTGTTAATTTGAATGCATAATGTATAAATCTAAATCTATTATACAACATAGCATAAAGTGAAAATTTATTCATTGTGAATCTCTAAATTGTCAACACTATTTATTTGGTAACGTCATTATCATCATAAAAAATACAAATATTTCATAATAGTTTGTAAAGAAAATTTGTATTAACCAAATCATCTCCCATACGATTTTCAAACCAAATGAACAGTAAAGGAACTCTTTCCATTCCCAGAATGATGATTGAGATATACTCAACCTAATTTTTTTAGGTTATTAAACATATATATATTTCTGCTAAAAACATTCAATTGTAGTATCCATTCAAAGACTTATTACTAATGAGAAAAACATAATGAATAACGTACAAAAACATTATAATGGTATTAAAAAATTAGACATATCATCAATGTACATATTGTGATATTCCCTAATTTATGTTTTCATACGTCTAGTTCTCACTGTTTCTAATGAAATTCCTATAATACCAACTTTTAAAACCCCAAATCTAGTAATCTGAAGTTGGTGGTTAATTTATTACATTAGCATAGATACAAGGGGTATATTACTGAAGGAATAATCAATTTAATATCATTCAATATCTATATATAAAAATATTACCAATTTTATAGTTGGAATATAATATAAAACAAAGTACTGGATTACATTCAGAATCACTAAACCCATTCAAATAATTATTCTTCACATCATTAGGAAAGTAAAAAATAAAGGTGATTTTAAATACTCATTAAGGGTTATGTACTGTAGAATATTCCATTATTAGATATGGAATAATCAATATGGAATAGTAAATAATTGAAAATAATTTCCATTTAATAAACAAATAAATGAATCTATAAAATATATAAAAAAATAAATTCTCATTGATAATAATAACTGAATTCTAAATGAAGAATGTTATTAATAATGGATTTTATTATATCAGACATCATGATATCTATATCATCATGACCATATAACAAGACTATATAAAACTATGTAAACATATACATAAAAACATATTTAATTTGGTCAACTGATTTTTCTAAGTGGAGATATCATTGCATCGAGGGGATATATAATTCCAGGTCCCACCCTTAACTATCTACTTAATGCATTCCTCTAACACTGAATGATTATTTTAATTCTTAAACAATATGTTTGGTCAATAAACATCTTTATTGAGTAAAGAATATGAATTATCAATAATTTCCAAGCCAATAAAATAGAATCCCAAGTAAAAAATCATATGTTGAAATAGTCTATGGTTTAGGAAATTATCATATCCATGAATCATAAAATATGGATATTTATGGGAAATGTAATATTCAATGATCATAAGAAAGTGAATGTTTTAACATAATGTTAATGAATTAAAAATTAATTAAGTAATTAAATTTCAATACATTCCTAAGAAAAAATGATCATAATCCAACCCAAAAAAGGATAAGTATGGTATCATTAAAATATAACTATAGTAGAGTATATGTAAAATAATTGGTTTTTATCATTTATAAATATAAATACTTTAAAAGTTCATTATAAACATTTTTTAAGAAAATACATTTTTCACATTTATAACCACATTTTTAGAAAATAGTATATTAGGAAAAAAATTCATTTAAAAGGAACCATGTAAACATGTAAAGGAAGATTCAATACAATGTGCAGTCATAACGATGGAAAATGATTCTATCTCTGTGTATGTTAAAAAATGATTTCTTTCAAATTTTTGGTTAAAAGTAAAAAAGTACCTTATTATAAAAGAGTTGAGATAATTTCATTTAAACCATTTTATAAAAACAAAAGAAAATGTGGAAATAAATTTAAAAAATCATTGTATTTGTTTAAATATATTATTGGGAACTTTTTTATAAGGCATGGATACATAAGAATTTTTTTTCAAATGTAAACAAAAATAATGAAAGATTTTCTAAAAAATATTTTATCAATAATTTTAATTACCAATTTATGAAAAATGGAAAAATTACATTAAATAATCATGAATAAAAAAATAACAAAATCATTATACAATGATCATATAAGTTTCATCAATGTAAACTCAAGTATAAACAATCACAGTTAAAACTATATTGAAGCATATACCCTTACTAATTTGGTAACATTTGAATCATAACACCCCTAGAATAAGTAAAATTAAATGAAACATTAAATACCATAAATTTAAATATATTCATGATATAAAATATCAAAAAGGTAGTATTTACCCCTCATAATATAAGTTGGGTGTATAACATACCATATGTCCCAAAGATAACCATATGAGACGAATAACCCTTACAGTGACCAGAACATTGAAGTGAGAAATAATAAATGAAGTGATTATGTGTTTAAATTTTAAATAAAAAAAGTGGAATAAAACATAATAAAATAAAAGTTAACTATACACATAATCAAAATATATGATAGATAATGAAGAAGTAATATTACCCAAAAAAAAGAAATTATATTCCGAAACCTAACCCTTTGGTAAATTTGGTGTAAATGAATATGAAATAAAAAATTGAAATTGAACCATTAAAACCACATGAAGTGTGTAGGACTAATTATATTACATGTCAAATTGGTTTTATATAAACCATATAAAATAAATTAGGTGCATAAAAATAAAATTTTCCTCAGTGAAGTAAAATTGAGATAAAATCCATTACTTCACACTTCTTCTTAGTTGAACCTGCTTTAAAATCATTTATAATTCTTCTAAATATGTTATTAATTTATAATATAATAATTTTCATATTTAAAATATAATATATCATCTTTTTATATCATTTTTCACTCCATTAATTATTAATATTTCATTATTACCACTATTTTGGGTCTTAGCTACTTCATTATTTTATAGATGTTTTTTCTTGGAAGTTTCAATTATTGTGAATATGATATAGTCCCATATAATCTTGAATTATATTAAAATTATAACTACCATAATTTTACATTATATATATGTTTTTAATATTTATAATAAAAATTAACATGGAAAATGAATCACATCGCTTTGTAAAGATGGTAGGCCCTATGTACGCCTGGCCAACATTATCATATTTTTAATGGGTGAAAGGGTAATGAATAATATGAAATATTAAATTTAATGATTCAATTTTATGACATAATTATCATATATTTTCATTTTTTCCATCAATATGACTATCCATGTGATTCGGTGATGAAAACAATTTGCATCAATTCAAGAGCCAATAGTTCTCCATACACATGAATGATGGTTTTGTTTCCCATTTGGTGGAGAACCAGATGAATAAATGTTAATAAATCAACATATTAACATCTCTTTATATTTTAGATACTTATATAATCATATTATAAGGGTTAATACATAATTCATGGTGGTTAAATAAGAATTAAAAAAATAAATTTCTTAGTGAAGACAATTACCTTGGCTTAAATGAACTTATTTTAATATATTATTAAGGACCATAGATTTTTTATTTTGGAAATACCATCACCTATATAATGTGTATTATAATTTTGTGGATATCTTTATCCTTTTTTTTTCTGTTAAGAGGCATGATATGTGAGAATAAGCAAGGGGAGTGGTGGCCTTTTATAATTGATGTGATATATGCACTTGTAATGTTTCAAAATAAAATTCAATAATGTGACGTACATTTCATGGTCACATGGCTCCAAAATGGATCATATTCGAATGGTAGAATGATAAGATCAAAATCCAACGAAAAAATGGGGTTCAATATAGTTTTTTTGTCACTTTCACCCTTATCATTATAGATTAACCCCTGGTAAACCAATTTTTAACATAATCCTGGTAAAAAATTAAAATTACTTTTACTATTAATTATGAAATGGATAGTCATTTTTATGATATTAAAGAATAATAATTATTTTGAATAAAAATATGGGATTGATTTTATCAAATTCAATTTTTTGAAGTGTTAGAATTTCATTTAATAATAAACCCTGAAAATATATCGAAAACATGTTTTCAAGTAAAGTAATTTTCTAGATTAAAATATTTAAATATAACATATGGGACTAATAATAATTATTATGTTTATTAAAATTAATATATTATATATATAATATATAAACATCATGTAAATCATTCATTATCAATCATTATTTTAATTAATTAAAATATGACTGCATTAACCCTTTTTAAAACAAAATGTTTTCTGAAAAAAATATCTATTCTTACCTATAAATGATCTTATATATATATATATATCAAATTGAAATTATATAAATTATGAATTCCACATATTTTAATAAATTTTTATAAACAAAAGGATAAATAGTTAAAAATTGCATTTTCAATTATTCATAAAAGCTAATTTCTAATTGAAAATTTTAAAAATTCATTTAGTATTATTTTGAAAAAGTAAAAAATAAAATTTCATCATATATTATAATTTCTGGGACATGAAATATTAAAATTTTAATTGTATTACAGTATTATTAAAATATAATGTTAACTTACTATAATTGAGGCTCAAGTGTTACAAAAGCATTCCTTTAAAAATATTTATAAGAAAGTTAAAACTTTTGTCTATAATTCATTAATGTCTAAATAGATAAATTGATAAAATAATACCAATAATATATAAATGTAAGAAAAAATTAATAAAATAAATCAATCAAAAAATTTAAGTGTTCTTTAATATATAATTCTCCTTTTCTTGAGTGAGACTCTTCACGTACATTCTTTATCATAAAGAATAAGAATTGTTTTTTAAATGTTTATTGATGAAGATGATTTTTTTAAGTTAATAAATCCTTTTATTTTATTTATTACCATGTTATATTTAATTACTTGGTAAGTTAACTTTACATCGAATGTTTTGATGATATTTAGCTCATATATCCCAAATTACTTATGTTTTCTAACTATAGTAAAATATGTAATTATTCAATCATATTTAGAATAATAATAATGATATAATTACATTTTTTATAAATTAATTATACTTTTATTACCAAATTTGAAATATATTTATCAAAAATGATTTATGTTACAATCATATAGATGGTATGTAATATGTATGCCTGACTAAAATTTATATTTTCCAATTAACATGATGTAAATAAGGTAAGTAATATTTTTTCATCCACAATAAAAATTATAGCATAAATACAATATTATTTATAGAATTAAATTTATATATAAAATATGCTTGATGTGGATATGAAAAACTAATAACATCGCTTTACAAAGGTAGTAATCCCTAGATAGTCATAAAGAATGTTATCATTTTTTAATCGATGGAAATGTAAGAAAAAATATCATGTATTTTACCTATAGAATGATAATTATGTTCATAATATCATATATATATATATATTAAATTCATCATTATAAACATATATAAGAAGTTTTTATGGAAAATAAATTGCATCGTTTTTTGAGGTGGTCATCCACTACAGATAAGAATGATGGTTTTATTTTCAATTTTATGGAAGTATGGATAGATATATATATTATGGAATTAATATTATAACATAAAATTATATATAATATAGATATGTTATTATTTTATCATGGATGGAAAATATTTTAAGGTGGTAGAAGAAGCACCAAAACAAAAACGTTTGGTCACAAGGTTAAACTCTTCTTTAAAAAACAACCATTACATTACATGTTAACCCCTATAAGGTTAGTATTACGCATAATTTAATACCTATATAACATGGGGATGGATAATAATATGGGATTTGGTCATTTATTTTCAAAAATAAATATAAAATATCTAGACCTGCACTCCTAAATCTGGTGCTAAGATCTTAAAAATTACATTTATAGCTATGATTCCAGAAAAGGTGACACAATTTTTTTCTTCCAAAACATACCAAATCAAAATGGAACTACTAGATAACTTAAATACCCAAAAAAATTAGCTTCATAATATTATATAATTAGAAAAAACTCTTACCTATGAAATACTTATGACATTAAGAGAGTATTTTTATATTATACCCATCATTTGATTTTTTATATTAGGTCATCATTAGGATCAAACCCTTATATTAATAAATCATTCATCAAAATTAGTTGATATCCTAGGGAAATAGAAATAAAAAAATGTTGATATCAAATAATCAATAAGGGTAATAATATGAATTAATAATTGAATGTCATTAATAATCATAAAATGTGTATAAGGGTATAGAATCATAACACAAGTGAATGTTAAAATAATAAAACAACAATTACCCATCAATAAAAGATTTAAAAATCATAATATATGTCATAACGATGTAAAAACAAAATTTTCATACAAATAAATAATCATTATCTATGTGATATCAATCTTGATCAAAATAAGTATTAAAAACCTAGAGATATAATAGATAAAATGTGTAGGTATCATGGAACATCATCTTAAAATATCCCTTATAATTATGATGATTATATGAACAATTTCCAATATTATTCTCAATATAATATAACCGTTACCCATTTATTTTGAGTGTTTTCTAGGTACACCAATCGTATAATCTATATCTGGTTCACCTAGTGATATCTGGGCACACCTATTGTATAATCTATACCAGTATCACCGGGAAATATCATGTCACACCCATTTTATATAATTTCAAAGAACCAAAACATGAATAAAGTAAATATAGAATACATTTCATCAAAAACTCATATAATCAAACATTATTCTTTTCAAAAAATGATTAACTGATGGAAAATAGATGGGTTACCTAATACTATCATTGAAATGATCTTAATCCATCCATAGAAATAATGAGGATATAATAATTAAAAAATATCCCCATTATATCATATAAAACAACAAGGTTTTTTAACATTGATAAATATAAATACCATTAATATGTCATTAAAAAACATTTTGGAGAGATATAAACTTTTCATTTTGAAATCTAATTTTACAAACTAGGAATTAAAAAAATATTTGAAAAATATTTTAATTTGAAAATATCATAAAATAGTATAAATAAAAAATCAAAGAAAATGTTGTAAATAGAAGAGGTAAAATCTATAGATACCATAAATTTAAAAAATAAACAGTATTTTCAAACCATTTCAAAAAAGGGAGTGGGTAGGGAACCATTTGGAAAATGTTAAGAAAATTCCTTTTTAAAATATTTTAAAATATAACATAAGATCTTATAAAATGGATTTAGAAAATTTATTCTTTTTATGAAAATAAAATTTTATAAAACATTTTAAAATACATTGATATAGAAGAGAATGAAATTAGATATAAAAGAAAATATAATATCGGCATCACTAAAAATTGACATTCTCGATATTTCTTTAATCTATATGGTGGTAAAGGGAAATGAAAAATGTTTACAAAAATCATAAAACCTATAGAATAAATATATTTGGTTCATGAAAATAAGAGAATATTATTTATTCCCATGTAACCTTTAAAATAATCAATCTTGAAACCAATGAGATTTTTACAGAAATCCTTTTCAACTGTAGTAACTCTTCAAT
Source organism: Viscum album (assembly GCA_963277665.1). Classification (NCBI taxonomy): domain Eukaryota; kingdom Viridiplantae; phylum Streptophyta; class Magnoliopsida; order Santalales; family Viscaceae; genus Viscum; species Viscum album. The sequence continues at coordinate 1,722,989,453 of OY728119.1, read as the reverse complement.
CATAGTTCCATTAAAGAATAAAATGAAGTGATTATATAAATATAATTAACATAAATATATTTTTTATATTATATTTCAATGTTACGTTATATAAACCTCGTTGAATTATTTAGGTTTATAACATCAAAATGTGACCCAAAGAGAGAGAATTTGAGATGAATAAACCTTTCGAATATCATATCAATGAATTGAAAAATAATCAATATATTGGATATGTGTAATAAAAATAAATAATGAAAAAAATTTTAAATACAGAAAAAAATTAATTATTAATTCACACATAATCATAGAATGAATATTTCAATGGGAAAAATTTATAACCCAACAAAACAAAATTCCATTAAGAAACTGTTTTCCTCTTGGTTATATTCATGTTAAATTCCCTTAGGTGAAATAATCCAAATGTAAACTTAAAATATAATTAATATTGAAATATTCATGATATTTCATGTAAAATGGATTGTATATAAGTCATATTAATTAAATTATTTTCATAATGATAAAATATGCCTAAATGAAATGAAATTGAGACAAAATCCCTTACTGTATTGGGAATCACTTAATAAATACATAATGAAAGTTAGAACCACGTATAGAGTCATAAATCCTAATAATATTCATGAATATTACAATAAAATACATTAATTTTAAGAATATAAACCACAAAATAAATATAATATGTGAATTTGGTATATGTCTTATAGAAGTAAAAGAGAGATAAGAAATCATTACCTTACATCCAATTTTTTTTTTATTTAACTCATGTATAATATTATTATATAAATTTTTTTATTGCATAACAAAAAATTTAAATTAAGAGAAATTATATATATATCATTTTATTTTTTTTATTTATTAATGTTGTATTTAAATACATAATATGTTATGTTCATTTTAAGTGTTTTGAGGTCGTTCAGTTCATTATTTCAAAATAGATTCAGTGTACTGACCATGGTCAAAGATTCCATTTTAAAACATATCCATTATAATATCCATGAAACAATAGTCATATTTATTAATAAATTATATATTTACATACAATCATGAAATATGGTTATGAAAAATTAACTATATTATAATCATGGAGACGGTAAGTCATATATACACATGAGTAATGTTTCTATTTTTCAATGATCATTATAGAAATAAAGTATGTAATATTTTATCTATATATAATGATAAAAATATCCTAAATAAAATAATATTTAATTAAATATACTTATATATATCATCCATCTGTTTTGGTAATGAAAAAATAATAACATCGCTTCATGGAGGTGGTAGTCCACATGGGAAAATGACCAACGTTATCATTTTTACGTGTATGAAATAAAATGATATATTTTTTATAAATAATTATAATTTTTTAACTAGTATCATAATTATTTTATTCATATCAAATATATTAATTATTATTATCCTTACTTAATTCCATGTAATGTGTTAGTGAAAAATGAATAACATCACTTTGTGAGGCGGTAGTCCTCCGTACACATGAGTGATGTTATAGTATCCCATAAGAAATGAAAAGTATAAAGTTATATCATATATATAATTCAAAAATTAAAAAAAATACAAATATTGTATATATTATTTAAATCTATCATTATATCAATTTATAGGTGACAATTATTGAAAAAATGACATTAGTTTGTGAAGTGGTAGTTCTCCACACAGAATAATAATAATTTTTTATCAAATTTAATGGAAGATGATAATGATATAGCTTATAAAAATAACATTATAATATCTCATTATATGTAATATATTGGAGTAACTATAGGAAAAGTAACATATACCCATGGTTTTGAACCGTGGGTATAGCCCCCAAAATCGTGGGTATTGGCTATACCAACAGTCTTGGAAACCATGTCCAGTTTAGTCATCAACATACCTCTACGTTACACCCACAGTTTAAAAATTATATACCCATGGTTACAAAAACCTTGTAAAAGGTGTATACCAATGTTTCTTTAATATTATACCCACATTTTCAAAATCATGGGTATATGTTATAAAGAAATAACCAGCCACAAATTTTGATACATAGACTGCTTGTATATAGGTGGAAACTCCACAAACCTCACCACTACACCACATTGTCTAAAGTTATATAAATATATATTTACTTATATTTATTTATTTAAACCATGGATATAGGTTGAAAATTCTCATAATAGGTGTTCCTAGAGAATTTTTTTTATCACGTAGAAATTTTTTCATGCCCTATCATATGAAAGATATACCCACAGTTTTGGAAAACTGTGGGTATATGCATGACCTACACCCATGATTTTTGGATAACCATGGGTATAGGTCTTTAAAAAATCCAATACCCAAGGCTTTTTCATAGACCGTGAGTATAAGTCATGAAAAAAACAATAGCCACATTTTTTACATAGACTATGGGTAAAGGTCTTGAAAAAAACCTAAACCCATGGTTTTTAGGAAACATTGGGTATATATTGAATATTTTAAACCAATACTCGTGGTTTTTCAAAAATCGTTGGTATAGGTTCCCATCCAATCCCAATACCCATGGTTTTTGAAAAACTATGGGTATAGGGGTAACCTATACCCACGTTTCTTTTCAAAAACCATGGCTATCAGATCATTTTTTAGTATTGAGTTGTTAGATAATATTAATTAAAGCATATTTCGTGTATGGTTATGAATAAGTTAGATTAAAATTCATGTTTAAGTTTGATTCCTCTTCTTTATAAAACCTAATTGGGTAAGCACCAAAATCCTTCTTAGGATGGATTTTTGATAAAGATAAGGCATTATAAAATGGTTTGGGATGTTTGGAAGGAATTTTATCAGGTATTGGATAATAAAATGTAATTTTATGGTGTGAATAAAAGAGTAGAGGTCTTCTAGTTTACATATATAGAAACTGTGAGTTAGGGGTATTCTTATATGGAAAAAGTGAGTGAGGGTTAATTGATGGTTCTCTGGTGCAGGTAGAGTATTTAACATAGTAGAAAATTACCGGGGCGGTGGGCACTATGATGATAGGGATTGGGTGGGAATTGAAGATATAGATCTGATTATGGAGGCTATATTTTGGGTGATCTGGTTCGAGACTCTGGTGGTGGTGAAATGTTCTTGGTGTTCGTTGTTGGTTTTTAGTGTCTTTCTATAGTGGTTTTTCTCAGTGACTATCATTCAGTGGCGCCCCATGTTGATATGTTTATGTTTAAGGTTTTGTTTTGTATTTCCTTGGAAGATTTTGTACCCTAATCCATTTAAAAATTGATCAATTATGAAAATAAAGTTGGATATAATCATTTTTGTGATGTTAATGCCTTTTATATTAACATTTTGAATTAATTTATTTACGTTTAGATATAAAATTTTGAATTAATTGAGTAGTTTGAAAGGTCCTTCTATATGTTTTCTATTTTTAATTTCAAATATTTTAATAGTGCTTCACTGGGCGGGTTTGATTTGTTCAATTTAAGGAGATTATTATTACTTTATTTATGAGGACCTTAAACATTCCATTAAAAGAATAATGTTAATAAAAAATAATATGATCATTATAAAAAATATATTAAGAATGTTATTATTTTTATTTTTTTATATGGGAAAATAATTAAAAATACCTATTATAACTACCTAACATAATATCATATTTACTGCTTTTAACAAACACTGGCATTTTTGCAACACATCCTTATGTTATCAAACAAATTTTTATTTTTTTTACATGTTTTGAATTATCTTTTTTATGTTAACATTTAAGGTTTTTATTTTCATATTTCAATATTCATTAAAGGTTTTTATTATTTTTAAATACCATTGTGTATGCAGAAAAATGTGGTAAAATCTTTTGATGTTAAAGATTTAGTACTATGTGACATCATCATTGGTTCATTCTATAACTTCAACTGGAATTCAATGAATGATAAAAATAGAAACATCAATATTTTTTCTTGAATTATTGATTATCTTTATATAATGTTGTATTAAAAATTCTCATTTTATCATTTCTCGTATTTATTATTAAAACCATTGTATTCTTCTTTAGTTGTCAACACATTTCACAGTAAAAACTCAATTTTTTTGTGAATGTTTATCAAAATTTATGGTCATTCATGTAATTTACTTCTCCATCCTCAAAATAGTTTTCTATTCCTTTAGATTTTTCCTTATTATTTTATCCTATATTGATGATATCTTAATACTTTATCCATTTGTATTCTAATAATACCTACCATTTATCATCTTTTTATTCTAAAAATTATATTTTTTCAGTAACATTACAATATTTTTTTAATTTATGAAATCCCAAATTATTTGAATGAAAATTGAATAGTTCTATGTATTCCCATAGGTGGAGTACTAGTATTTATTTAACCCATGGATATAGGTTGAAAATTCTCATAATAGGTGTTCCCACAAGAAATCTTTTTATCATGTAGAAATTTTTTCATACCCTATCATATGAATGATATACCCACGGTTTTGGAAAACTGTGGGAATAGGAATGACCTGTACCCATGTTTACTAGAAAACCATGGGTATAGGTCTTAAAAAAATCCAATACCCAAGGCTTTTTCATAGACCGTGGGTATAAGTCATGAAAAAAACAGTAGCCACATTTTTTGAATAGATTATGGGTAAAGGTCTTGAAATAAAAACCTAAACCCATGGTTTTTTTGAAACATTGGGTATATATTGAAAATTTTAAACCAATACTCATGGTTTTTCAAAAATCATTGGTATAGTTTCCCATTCAATACCAATACCCATGGTTTTTGAAAAACTATGGGTATAGGGGTAACCTATACCCACGTTTCTTTTCCAAAACCATGGGTATCAGTTCATTTTTTAGTATTGAGTTGTTAAATAAGATTAATTAAAGCCTATTTTGTGTATGGTTATGAATAAGTTAGATTAAAATGCATGTTTAAGCATGATACCTCTTCTTTAGACAACCTAATTAGGTAAGAACCAAAATACTTCTTAGGATGGATTTGTGATAAAGATAAGGGCACTATAAAATGGATGGGAATTTTAGAAGGAATTTTATCAGGTATTGGATTATAAAATGTAATTTTATGGTGTGAATAAAAGAGTATAGGGTGACCTTTTATAACTAAGGTAAGTGGGAATCTTTTACTTTTCAAAATAAAATGGTTTACCCACATTTTTCACATAAAAAAGGAAACAAATAGACCATTACAGGTTCCTAGATGTTATAAAGTATAAAATCAGTCCATATAACTGATTTTAGATAAGTTTTTAGGTCAATTTTACCCTTATGATTTTAGTTTAACCCTAGGTAAACCCATTTTCACCTTAACCATGGTAATTTATTTTTACTATTATCATAATTAATTATGGTAAAAAAATTATTTAAAATTATTAGATAGTATAAATTATTATTATTCCAAAAATTGATTCCATTTTACCAAATTTATGTCATATATTTGGTATTATTTAATTTAAAATTAAATTCATAAATGCAATGAAAACAGGAGATTTAAGGAAGTGTATTTTTCAAGAAAAAGATAATTTTATATTAACTCTATTACTATTAATAAATGATTTATTAATTTAAGTTAATATTTATTGATTTTTTATATAATTGTTTTCTAAATAATTATTATTTTCAGGTTATTAGAAAAAATTATAAAGGAGAAACATTATGCACTTTACAACAGTTTTCTAAAAAACTCAGTTTTTAAACCAAAAAATAAACATTTACTAAAATTCAATATAAAGACGATTAAAATTTAATTAAGTGTATTAAATATATATAAATAATTATTATCCTAAATTAAATCATATTCAAAAAATAATTAGTCTTTTACATTACTTAAATTTTTAAAAGAACTGACATTTTTACAAAAATTAGCATTTATAACAATTCAATGTAAAATCAATTCTTTCCACAAAAGTCCCATAATATAACCCTAATTTTCTTTTTATTTGAATATTAAAAAAACTATTTTAATTTTTTTTAAAAATAATATTATTAATTTCCCACAAAAAATAAATAAAAACATTTTTGGAGAAAACATATTTTTAAGAATAAAATTTATTTTATAGAAATTTTTTTGATTATTTTCTATGAGTTTATAAATAATTGTTATTTAGTAAAATATATATATCATAAATTATTTAACACTATTTATAATTCCTAATTTAATTGTTAGGTTATAAAATATATATATTTCACTGGTCATTTAAGCATGTTGTTGCATGTTATATACACTATCAAACATTGTTTTATTTTTTAAAAAATATAAGGGTGTTACAAAAAAATGAAACATTTTTTTAGATATGAGAGGATATGGGGATCATTTTTATAAAATTGGGGAGGTTCCCTCTTGTTATTAAGTAAGTATTAAATTAATATTAACTAAGTTTCATGGAAAATAGTACCAATATGATATTATTCAACGATAAGTTGATGATGAGTAAAAATAAAATCATCCAATAAAATATTGTACAAGATTTTATATGGTTTTACCCTTGTATTTTAGTTTTAAGCTGCATTATCCCTTTTTACAATTACCATAAAATAAATGTTTTTTACACATTAGGATTCATGACAGTCACTATAAAAGGAAAAATGACCCACATATGGATAATGCGTAATATTTTAGACCATATATAGATAATGTTTATGTATATAGTAATTTTATTAATTTTATATCATTATAATAAATATTTTTTATTATAAAATATCACAAATATCTTTTTTGGAAAATATATAAAATTTAATAATATAATATATCTGTACTCATGTAAAATTGTTTTAAAGTGACATGGATTTGATGATAAGGATCATATTTTCTTAATATAATCATCCAATAAAATATTTATAGGTTTAAATATCATTTTAAATATAATATATTTTTTAACCCTTTGGTTGACCAATTTTAACCTTAATAGTGATAATGACTTTCTCAATATTAATGAGTTAAAATTTAATTATAAAGAAACTATTAGATCATAAATAGAAAATATATGAAAATTTAGATAATTTTAGATCCTAATAGTCTACTTAATATATTTTTATTTTTTTAAAATAATTTAATAAAATTTATTTAATATAAAATAATATTAGTGAAATGTTTATAAATATTCACATAATTGACATTAAGAACAATATAAACGTAATGAAATTTGAATATAAATTTTAAATCATATATAATATGTTATATTTTTATTTAAATTTTTTGGTGAACATTAAATAACTCAAAACAAATATTACATTAAGTGTTTATAAATTTATTTAATAGATTTTTATACTGTTGGAATAAGTGTTGGGTCAGCATTGCAAAATTATTTTAGGTAATTATTTCATTAGAAAAAATTTAAAATAAATTAACAATGTAAAAATAATTTAATTTAAATAAAAATAATAATTTATATAATCATAATATTTATATTTACTCATATATACGTCAGTAAAATGTTTTTATTATAATAATTTTACTTTTCTAGACTTATGTAAGATTTTCACAAGCATCTAGATAATTCACTTGTTATATAACTCCAAAATTAAAATATATATATATATATCATAAATAATACATTTTATTTTTTACTAAATCTTATAATATACTCCTAACTTCTCAAATACTATCTTTTAGATATCATATTGTTCTTTTCCTTTGTTGTTTAAGAACTATGTTGGAACTAAAAATGTTTTTCATATTTTTCATGAAATAAATTATAATCCCACAGTTATCTATGTGATAAATCCTATATTGTCAAAATGTAATAACACTTGTATCCAGATTAACCATAATTCCCTCAAAATAATAGATCAACTTAACACTAAAGGTTATCTAGACCATTTAACTTATGTCTGTATAATATAGAATCATTACTCCTCAAATAATTTTTTCTTTATAACATTTACAAAACATAAGTGTCGTATTACCATAAATCTCTCCCAAAATAATTCTAATCATTTTAAAATATCGTCACTAAAAAAAGAGGTGTATATGCCTTAAAAATTATGATCAATTGTATACTTATAAACCCAGTATGGTATCTATAACTCACAACATAACCACACTTCAAAATTTGAATAATATCCAAAATATATAAACAATGTTATGATACCAATTATAAGGACCCAAACCTAACATATTACCTAATCTCTAATTTTAATTCAATAATTAATTTTTATTTCTTTTCTAAAGATATTTTTAGATTTATTGTTTTATAGAATTATTTCATTTCTATTATATAACAAACCAAAAAATTGAAATTTGGACACTTCCACTCATTTTTCTTTTCCCTAAATTTAATTCACTTGAAACAGGCATTATTTTCATGGAAATGCTTCATCAATTTCAGCTTGACTTATTATTTGTTCTTACACATACTTATAACCTGTGATTTTTAAAAAATATATAATATTATTAAGGAAATATAAATAATGGGATGAAGAAAATGAATTACTCAATTTAGAAACCAAGATATCATAAAATAGAGTTTTCGTTTAACATAATAAACTTTAACCATAAATATTTAATTACTTTCATATGAAATTAGCTTTATTGGAAAAATAAATTTATAATAAATTATAATAAAACATGACAGAAAAATTATAATCATTATATTTTCATAGAAAAAATTATACCCCATGAGAATTGTTTTCTAAAAAGCATAATTTTTACCCTAAAAGTGAATAATCTATTCTTTAAAGAAAAATTCAATAATTTGACCTTTTGAAATAAATTGATTCCCCAAAAAACTCATTAGAATTAAAAAATAATACATATAGTTTCATTGGGAAATTGTTTTCATAAAACCCTTACAAAAACTCTTATAATTATAATTACCAATACGGTCAACTTATAACATATTTTTCAATATAATATTATGATTACCCAATCAATTTTAGGATTATAAGGAACCCTCCTGGTTGTTGACTATAAGATAACCACCTATCTATGGTTTATAAAAGATTCAACCATCATAAAAAATAATTTCCAATAAACATAAGATTAATAAAACTGTTAAATCTTGCATCATTTCATTATAAATCTCTGGACAAACTCTTTTGAATACATATGAAAAACACTTTTAGGTATCGAAATAAAATTTCATTTTAAAACCAAATATTGAAAACTAAAATCTACAAAAAAAGGGCATGATGGGTTTTTATTGAATAATACATGTATTCCTATAATGCAATAAAAATATAAAATAGTGTTTGTTGCATTAGGAAATGTGGTTTATGTCATATACATTAAAATAAAACATTCTTTTTCACTTTTATAAAAACAATTAAAATAATTACATAAAAAGAGTTTATTTCAACCATTTTATGAAATTTCAAAATTATACATTATAAATAATTCAAGTATATATCAATACATCCTTAAAATAATTTTTTGAATAATAAAATATAATAAATGATTTTTAAAATATATATTCAAAATATTTTCAGTGATTAATATAACTTAAATTATCCCTTATATCGAGTCATTAGGATTACAATTATATTTATTTTTTTGAATCCTTTTTAAAATTGGGTTGTGGGGGAAACATAAATAACCCATAGGTTCAGTAGGAACATAGAATAATACTAGACACATATTACCCTAAATACCTAACCCCACTAGAATAAACCCTCCCAAGCATATTTATAAAAATTAACATAGCCCCCAACCTCTCATGGATGTAAAAAACATTAGCCCTTGAAGAGATACATGGTGTCTGGTACTGATGGAAGATTATATACCCTCTATTTATTTAAATGTTGTATCCCTATAATGATGTATGATTCTTCTCTAAAACCAAATATGGATCTGAAAAATATGTTAGGGAGGGTCCTTGATTTTTTTTCTATCACTGACACTTCCCTTCAACATGAACTCATTGATGCACGCATATAGTGTCACCACTCAATTAGACCCAAAGTCATCGAATAAGCCCACCACTATTTCTTAAGGATTTATACAACACTCAAAATATTTTCCACTTTATTTTCTTTAACATGTACATAGAGCCCCCCATCATCATCAACAACCACCAAAATCATCTACATGTTGAGATGCCTCTAGATCAATGTCTTCGTTCGGCTTCCCCCATGTCCATCAAAGCCTCATGCCACTACTATGCTCAAATATAACACCTCCCAAAGTCATTTTCCATCTATGTATGTTACCAAGACCAAATAACACCAATATAAAACCACCCTCCTCAAATGTTTTTTATCAATTGTATTTTCGTTATAGGTTAGTATGTTTTTTTACCATTGGGCTACAACCTCAACTTCTCTGACCCATCAGATACGTACTTCACCTTCCTAAATAATTTCATTATTTTAATTATTCACTTTATTAAGAACCATTTTCAATTTTATTATTTATTTTATTTTATTTTTTAAATTGTTATATTTAATTAGTAAATCCCATACTTTCGCATCCAATTTTTATAGGATATTTGTCTCCTATATCCAAAATGACATCGATAGGTTGCATATGGTCATAAAGGTAATTTTCATATAATATATGAGAATAATAATAATGAAATAATTTTAATTTTTATAAATTAATTATTACTTTAAAACCAACTATATATTATGGTTTGGAAAATTTAATTATGTTACAGTCATATAGAAGGTAGGTCATACATAAGCAGGAGTAGCATTTTTGTTTTCCAATGACCAAGATTAAAAGAAGTTTAGTATTATTATTTCATTTTTATAGTTATTACTCTATCATAAATATAATATTTTTATCTTATATAAATTTATATATATCATCTATGTGATGTGGTCATAAAAAATGAATCACATCTCTTTGTGGAGAATGTTACCCACAAGTACGCATGAATGATGTTATCATTTTCCAATCATTATAAAGGTAATAAAATATATAATATATTCTTATTTCAGAATTATAATTATGTCATTAATATCATATATAAATATATATATGAATTAAATCAATTTTTATAAAAATATATAAGTTTATTTTTAAGGAAAGTGAATTTTAACATTTCATGAGGTCGTAGTACATCGTACAAACCAATGATGGTTTTATTTCCCATTTGATATAAGAGGATATGTTTATATGATATTGAAAAAAATAAAAAATCATTATTATATGGAATATATTTATGTTATTATTTTTTTATATTTTAAAAATTCTTGAAGTATGTATAAGAAGTGATAAAACAAAAATGTCGGGAGAATATTTATACCTCTTCTCCAAACAACTTTCTTTTCATTGCACCCTATTCCCTCTAAGGTTTGTATTCTTCCCAAGATATGACCAAAAAATGCAGGAAGGGATTTTTTAAAGTGATTATGGTATATATTTCTAGAACCAAATTTCCCATAATGATTGGAGGGGAGAGGAGAGGGGGTACCCATTGATATGTGAGGGGTTGAGTACTCTTGAAATTAGTTAAATTGTTAAATTAATATAATTAATTTTCATTGAAAAATATATCAAAAATAATGAAATATTAATATAATAATAGTATTATTATAAATATTATAATTTAACAATTATTTTACATGTTTGGTAAAGTTTTTACACCTATCTATTTGTTAAAACCCCCTATAATTTTTTTTATAGTTATAATGTTATTAATGTTTTTAAGTAAAAATGGGTAACAGAATTTTCTATGAAATTAAAAATTAATGATTAATGGACCATGACTTTTTTCAACCATATACTATTAAATTTGAAAAATATATTATTTTATATGGATTTTTAATTATTTAAAATAATATTTTTATTATAATATATCTCTAATATAATTTTTGTAAATACATAAAATATTGTAATATAATATGCACGACCTCGTGTAAAATGGTTACAAAATAACAAGGATTTTAAGATAGAGAGTTTATATTATTAATATAATCATCCAATAAAATTTTAAATGTTTTAGATATAATTTTAAATATTAACTATTGGTCAAACCCCTTGGTTGACCAATCTTAACCTTGATGATGGTATTAACTTTGTTAATATTAATGTGTTATAGTATTAATTTTAGGTAAAAAATTGTCCCATAAATTGGAACTTAAAATAATTTTATACCATTTTTAATCATAATTGTCCTCTTTATATATTTTTAAAATTTTTAATTATTTTTATAAATATTATTTAACATAAAATACCATTAATATCATTTTAATAACTATTCACATAATTTTATTTTGAAAACCACATAACATAAATGTAATTTGAATAAAAACCATTATAAAATCAATAATATGATTTAATTTTTTCCAAAATATTTTGGAAACTTTAAAACACAAAAAAATAATTCTTTTTGAGTTTTTAATATCATGTACTTGTTTTTTTCTTCATTCACAAGCATTATGTCGGCATTTCATAATCATTTTAAGTAATTATTTTATTAATGTAAATTTTAAAAACCACCATAAAATATTAATTTTATTAATTTAAACATAATACTATAGATTCATTTAATATTTTTATTTACTCACATTTATGTCATCGTAAATTATTTAATATATTGTTATGACAATTATAGCCTTGCATAAGAAATGCACACGAATGTGGATAAGTCAACTATTATATAAAAAAAATAATTATATCATTTACATAAAAATAATGAATAATATTTCATATTTATTAACTAATTAAATAAATTAATTCTTACTTCTCAAATATTACACTTAGGACACAATATATGACTTTTCCAGTGTGACGCGACCATTAAAAATGATTTTCATATTTAGCATGAAGTATATTCTAATTTAACTTTTTTGAATTATTTTTTATTGATATTTTTATTATATTTTAAAATTTTATTCATTTTATAAGTTTAATAAATTTATATATCTTATTTATATCTTGGTGATATCATAAAAGATACAATATTTCATAAAAATGAGATTTTTTACTATTCAACAAATATCCAACTTCTTCAAAACAATATTGAAAATCTATTCTATACGAAATTTGAATTGATAAATCAATAAAATGATAAAATTTATTCAATTTAAATTTATATAAGTGGTTGAAATCCATTTTAATATAAATTTTTAAAACAAAAGAAAAAACATTTTCAGAAAAAAAATCATTTTTAACCCTAAAGATGACCTTATACCAAAAATCAATTACAAAGTTGAATCCTATGTAATTAATTATATAATTTATAGATAAATAAGCATTATATAAATTTATTATGAAATTAAAATGATATTTTTTCAATTTAAATAAATGGAAGTTTGACAAACATCTTTATTTTTCATTATTCTCTGAAAATCAGCTTATCTAGAAAATTCCAAAAAAATCACCCTAAACTAATATCGATATGATGATTTAAAAAATTATATCCTTATAATAAAATATAATTTATAAAATTATGATAAATAAATTACAATATTCACTGAAAAAATACAATAAAAATCACTTTTCAAGAAATTATTTTTTCGAAGAATAAAATGACTTTACTAGAAATATAGTCATTATTTCCTAATAATTAATAATAAAATTTTTATTTAGTAGCACCATTATATATATTTCATAATGTAGTTAATATTATTCATACCTTTAAATTTAATGGCTAGGTTATGATTACAAAATTTAAATATTTATACATTATGGTACATTTAAGCTCAGGGTTGCATGTTCTATACATTATTGAACACAGTATTTTTTTAAAATCTCAGGGTGTTTCATTTTTATTTCCTTTGTGTTGTTTTTTTGTCCCAAATTTTTGTGGACCAACATCAATTCGAATTAGATTCTTATCAATGTATCTAGGTCTTTTCTTCATATAAAATTTTCCCATCACCTTCATATCCTCATTTGAACCATCAGATAAATTGTTCATCTTCATACCACCAAAAATTTAAACTCTTATAAGAATCACTTGATTGGAATTATGTTTCAATCATATTTATTAATCACCAATAATATTATTCATGTGATCCAATATTCATTTCTCTCTTATTTAGGCTAGTTTTATTGTCATGAATGGCATTTTCTTTTTGTGAATATTTAATTTCTATCTGAAAACATCTCACTAGGGTTATTTAATACTCAAATTATTATAAATTATTCTTGATTCTAGTAAATTTGAATCTCATATTGAATACATACTTATAATATTTTTTCAAAACCCCCATTAATTATTCAATTCATCGTTTATTATATGTCAAGCTTTTCAAGGGTTCCATCAAGATTTACGTTGAGATCATTCAACCTTCTAGTTATTTTAAATTTTAAATTTCATAAACTCATTTTCATTAATTTATATCATGAAATAATTTATATCATATCTGAATTCTATTTGTATTACCCTAGATAACCTCTATTATTATCTTATTCATTTCACAAATATCTATTCCTTTGAAACAAATTTTAACATAAAAATATAGTTTTAGAGACTCTTATGAGAATGGAGCTTACACATTTATTATAAAAAAACATATTCTTAACATTCATCATTATAGAAACTTCTAGAAAACCTTGATAAATTTTGACCAGAATTTCCACATTGAAATTTTGCTAGTGGTAGCCAGCCTTTGAATCTCTTGATTCCTCTCATGAACATCCTAGCCATAATTTTGGGGAATTTTTCATCCACATGTTCTTTACCATTACCACCATTAGAGATTTCAGGATTATCCATATATTTTAAATAAATAAATAATGAAATAAATTATAATTCTATATGAATTAACACTCATTTCATTGGACATAAAACAATATATAATATTATCAAGAGATAACTTCGTCAAATCTATCTCATTCAGAGTTGATAATTTCTGATTATACTAATGTTGAAACTCTCAAAAGATAGTCATTAACATATTATTATCATTTATTTAATCACTTATTCCACTAATATATCCTGTAAAATTAATTATTTGATTGAATAAACAATAATCATTTTCATTATAATGAATTTTCAAATCATAAAAATCATTATATAAGACATGATTCTTCACATCCTTCAGTAAAATATTTCCATTATAAATACTAGTTAGTTTTTAAAACATATCCTTCACACAAGTGAATATAATTACCTTCACATATATATGGTTTTAAAGTTCCCAGAATAAGGAATTTTAATCCTTTACATCAACATCAAAAATCGTCATATCCACTTTTTTCATGGATAGTAAAATAACATCCCTAACATGTTTCTAATGAACTTTGGGAATGAAAACATCTAATAAATAGATTACATGTGAGATATAATCATATTTTTTGTGGCCTAGAATTTTCTTCCACAAAATATATGAACCCCTTTAACATTTACTATGATCCCCCTATAGGTACTGAAATAATAGACTCAATGCCTTTATTTTTAGCTAGGGTACCACATGTGGAAACATGAGACAGACTAAGAGGGTTGGGATAAATCATGTTTTATAATTTTTATTTCATATAAAAATGATATTATTACCATGTTTTTCGTAACATATTAAAACCTTATGCTTACTCATGAAACTGGAACTATCATAGATTCAAAAATTTAAATACTATAAAGAATAATTATTACATGGCTCACTGTTAATGTAAAATATAAGGAGTAAGCAATGATAACGTGTCAGTCATACCAAAACCACTATGCCTCACTATGTTGACATAATATAATTTTTTTATGGTCACACCATTCCAATAATAATATTGTTACAATGAATAAAAGGAATGTGAATTTTAATCATTATATCAACTCCTTTAACACCTCTATATGGACTACATTATAAGTTTTATTCCAAATTTTATTAAAATTAGGGATTTCCCACATTATTGAGAACATATTCATTGATTTCCATCATTACTACTATAATATGACTCAAAATGAGCTCTTAAATCTCTAGAAATACAATAAAAATTTTTCATGTAAAAATGACCCTTGAAAACTACCTTAGGCATATGTGAAACGTGGAATCCTATTCATTGCATAATTTGATTAGTCATCTATATAGTTACGATTCTGTATGAACTCATGATACATGACATAATACTTGATGATATACCTGAGGAACCCCCATTCATGGATAATTCTTATATACTAACTCCCTAGTACAACCACTTATGAAATGAATTCATGTTTTGTACTCATATAATGATACCCTTAAACATCATATGACAACCCTGCTTTATAAAAAAACAATGAGGCACTATCTTTATAAAAAATTAGAGCTACACTAGTATTCTCATTAATCACCTTGATATCTATATTATATCACTATATCCTCCTTAATTACATGAAGAATGATTTTTTTATAGACAAAATATTCCAAGGAACATTCTAGTCACAAAAATTACATTATGCACATTTGTGTTGCCTCATGAACTTACTGACCCATTATTTCTTGGTTAACTAGTGTTTGATTAAATATTTTATAAAAATATATTTTATGGACATCCAAAAAAACACTAACTCTTCATCATAAAAGAATTTTTCTATTGTGAATGTCCTACATTTTAATTCTTTGAAGACCTTCCATAGTGTATTATCTTTCACATAAAACTAGCAAAATACTCCATACAAATGTTGTGTAGGATCAACACGGTCTCAAATATCTTACAAAATCCATCTCACATGACCTAGATATGGGGTTTAAATACTCTCTATCTGGTTGAATTATCCCTATTTAGAATTCCCTCCTAAGGTGTAAAGACCCAGAAATTGCAATGAATTTTTTTCATAATTTCTTTGGATTTTTACGAGTCCTCAGTTTCTGACGGTGCCTGATTCAATGGCTATGTGTGCCCGGAATCAATTTCTGATGTTTTGTTCGGGTACGTTCAGTAAACGTACATGCGGGTTTTTCTATCTTTTGAACCGGTGGTCAGAATTGAAATCTAAGGACATCGATGAACTCGCAGCGCCAGTTTTCGCTTAAGGGGACCTTTACCACAGTTGCGTTTTATGCAGGTTGAGAGTTAATTTTAGGGGATTTAATCTAAAATAAATAAAATTGTAGCACATAATTTTATTTATAGATGTTGGTTAATTCTTACAATGGGGAGTTAGAGGGGGGGCCCACACCCACATAACCTCCCATAAGAGGAATTAGTGTGGTGAGGCCCACACGATCCCTAAACCTTTCATCTTCCTTTAACTCACCATTAACACTCCCCATTATTTAATTTTTGACAACTCACTTAAAACCTTTCGACTTCCACTTAAATATGGAGCCTCTCCATCTCCCATCCATTAATGTTTCCAACTCTAATGCCCTAATTAATTCAATTTACATTTTGAATTAATTTGAAAATACATGGCAATGTTAGATTATGGGAGGGCCTTATTATTATTTTGATTGGAAAATATTTTGGGGAGAACTCTTGAGAAATAAAAGAATAGGGTTCTTCTTTTGACAAAGAACCATCGAAGAACGATGGTCATCTCCTTCAATCTTCTGCCAAGCCAAAGGAGAAGGAACCACCAGTAAGGAACGCCGACGACGTGTCATCCCCGGCTCCTTTTCCCCCGACGTCAACGATTTGATGTTGTCTCCCTGCGACTCCCGACTATCGTGAACCTTTTTTCGAGGTAGGGGTTTCATATAATTTATATGTGAATAAATTATCTCATTTTTTTTGAATTATTTGTAATAACACTGCCCAATTGATACTGCATAACGCGTAGGGCGTGGTCCGAACGAACATGGTCCGATGACCCTATGTGGTCTCTTTTGATTGCGAAGGAGACCATATGGGAAAGGTGGCGATGAGGGAAGGCAGCGGCCGCAAACGGAAGAACCGCGGCCCGCAACCGCGGACCGCTCGGCTGGAGGAGAACCGGCCGGCTAAAGACAACTGTGCCAAAGGGAGACAGTGGTGCCACAAGGGGCGCCGCGCTACGGAAAACAGAGGCCCGCCCTCCGCAGGCCACTTCGGCGGTGAACCGGCCGACTCACCAACCGATCGGGATGAATAAGCCATAGCACTCGCAGGTGTCGCGCCGAAGGACCGTGGAAAGACCGAGCAAGCCGCTCGCGCCGGGAAGACCGGCCGGCTTCAGGTCAGGTCGACCCGCCAACCCACTGGGCTTAACGGGTCGTTCCCATTTTTACATAAACGTAAATAACTTAAAGACCACACATTTGATCGATGTACCATCTGAGGAACTGGAATTCTCACGATGATGCGGTCCTTTTGCGATACTCTTAGTGAGTTTTGGACAACTTTGAAAACATGGCCGGGTTAGTTCGAAACCGAAACCAACCAGGCCCACATAGAAGAAACGCTTTAACTTAAGGACCACACGTCCAATTGACGTGCCTTAAACTGCGTTGGGTTTCTTTTAATGAGATGTTTCTTTTGGAATACTCCACTTGTGGTTCGAATGCAGTTGGTGTATGTTCCGGATGGTTTTAGCTTAAAAACCAACAGGGACCTTGGAAAAGAAAATCCAATAACTATCAGACCGGACGTCTGTTTGAGGAACCGTCAGCGACATTAGTAATTTCATTGAGAAGTGGTCCTTTTGAGTATACCCCATGGGAGTTCGGGGTACAGTTGGGATACAGTCAGGTTGGTTCGTACACAAATCCAACAGGGCCCCCGGGACAAAAAGCTAATAACTCACAGACCGAGCGTCCGGTTGACGCACCGTATATTGCGTTGAGACCCTTATGATAAGGTGGTCCTTGTGATACTTCTACATGAGACTTTGTGACACTAGGAGTATCAACCAGTAGCTTGTGGAGTAGATCCTCTTAGAGACGAGCATACGGAGTACGAAGACCTAGTAGCTGGTTGTGACCTGATGAATGCTTGTCTGATTCATTTCACAGTGACTTGACTAGCCCCGTGGGGAGAACTAATGTGTGAGATGGAAGACCCAAGGTGGAGGAGCGCTACTATGTGAGGTATCAGACCCGTGGTACACGACAGAAGGAGTATCTCTGTAGGCTATCAGGGCGAGCGCTACAGTGTGAGGTGGCAGACCCATGGCGGGGATCACTACTGTGTGAGGCGGCAGACCCGTGGTACTCGATAGGAGGAGTACCTCAGTAGTATAAGGATAGTGAGTAGCACCTCAGAGTCGCGACAAGACCACTATACTCGAAAGAAGAGGATTTCTCCAATAGTTGTAGTTTCGTTAATGAAAAATACTTGTTTGAGCTGAGTCAAGGACCTTTGTGTTTTCCTCATGATTGAGATGGATTACTTGATAACTTAGGTATATGTATGGGACTATACCTAATTAGTGGATACTGATTGATTTCATACTTTTTGGTTTATCCTTGTTGGATTTGTGAGACCTTTAGGGTCTCGGGGTCCCTACTATGTATCGTTATACTCACCCCTGCACGGTCTATGCCTGCACCTCGTTGTGTTGGATGTAGAAGATGGAAAATGATGACCGAGGCTAAGTGTACGAGGATTGGACAGTACTCTAAGGAGACGGACGGACATGGAGCACTGTGGAGGTTACCTGTACCTACCATTCAAGTAAGAACCCCAGTGGACAATCCACGAGCTTCTAGACACCATCCAGTTGTTTTTCTTTTTTAGTTGTACTTTATTTCAGTTGTAGATGTACCTTTTCTTTGGGATTGTATTCCAGCCTCTTTTGTACTTTCAGCATACTTGTTTTACTACTTTTCTAGTGTTTTCTTCTGCTTGTACTCTGGTTGTGTGTGTTACTTTTTATAAGGGTAATGCTTTCCCAGATTTTAGTGAATTATGCCTTTGGTGCTTGTTTCCAGCCCCTGGTCTATAGAAGTAGGGCGTGGGGTAGTCACGATATGGGCCGCGGGGGACAGGTCGTGACAAATTGGTATCACAGGAGTTGGTTCTACTGCATTACTAGACTCTAATATTTCTTTTCTGTAAAGAAGTAGTGTTAAGGATACTAAGTGTGGTGTTTAGTTCAGCGAGTCCAGTGTGGGTGTGGGTGGCCGAAAAATCCACACACCCGGACCCTAGCTTCTGACTTCTGACTCGGTGCACAAAAACACTGATTGCATGTGTGTTTTCAAAAGTTTTTTTTCTTTAAGTCAGCTAAAATCAGTTCAGCTCACCAGGTATAGTCTTTTGACCATGATGCATCTGTTTCTTTCAGGATGCCTCCCCACGGATGACCAGCTAGAGACCTGAGTGTTGTACGTACTGGCAGGCCACCGAGTGACGAAGCCTCAGTACAGGGCCCACTTCCCATGGAGGAACCAGTGGTACTACCACCTGTTGGGCCACCGATGCCACCATCCCCAGCAGCAGGTGATGCACGCCGCTTGAGCCCGCTGCATGAGTTCCATCACCAGAGGCCACCCAGGATCCGGGGAGAGACGGACCCACATGAGGATGAGGATTGGCTAGAGGCTATGGTGATAGTTTTTAGGCTAGTAGGGACATCGGCAGAATTCATAGTGATCCTTGCTGCCAGCCTCCATTAGGCAGCAGCAGGCAGATGGTGGTGCCAGATTCTCTAGATGCACGATGAGGCGACACTTTTATGGGTAGACTTAGAGAGCATGTTCCAGGCAGAGTTTGTACCAGCCACCCTTTGAGTGGTGCGTATACAGAAGCTACTACATCTGCAGCTAGGCAACATGACAGTAGCACAGTACTCAGTAAGGTTCACAGACCTCTCTCTCTACTCTACAGATATGGTATAAGACCCATTCTTTAGGGCCCGAACCTTCGAACAGGGGCTCAAGTGAGAGATTAGAGCTTCAGTTGTTTCTCACAGCATCCCAACTTAGACATGGGTGTTGGAGTGAGCCATCCTAGTGGATAGTTTCCTTGCTGAGCAATCTTCAGCAGCGGGACCCCACTACTAGTCGACATGCAGCTGAGTCTTCTGAAACTGGCAGAAGACAGATGACGCAGAGGTCCAAGAGGACCAGACCTATAGGTGGTCAATTGCACAACTCAGGGTTGGTAGTATGGGGCACCCATGTTGGAGACAGAGCCAGACCTTCCAGGCAGTGTTACTCATGCGGCGGACAGGGTCACATGGATCTTGACTGTCTGAACCGCCGCTTGTAAGATCAGCAGATGGATGAAAGACCTCCCAGGAAGAGGCAGAGGTTTGATCGAGGCAGACCACATGGAGCAGGATACCGAGGAAAAGGAGTTGGATATGCAGCTAGTGGTGGACGACGCTTTGAGGTGTTGCTACCACCACCACCAGGAGGTCCACCCCGACCATAGGGAATGGGTGGACAGAGGAGAGCATAGGCTTCAGGAAGCTGAAGCATATGACTATGGAGCTATGGAAGCTATTGGATAGGATCATGACTAGTTCTAGGCATGGAGTCCTTTTTTATTAGTGCCTCTAGCTTCCTTGATGTCATTGTTTGTGGTTTCTTTGTGTCTTTGTACTTTGAACTTCAGTAATAAAAGACACTTGTCCTTGTGACGTTTGCTTTCCTTCCTTTTTTGGGTTAATACTAGGTTAAAACTATTGACTTGAAACTCACTTTTGAGATTTCTACAAGAGGATACCTAGTAACCACACACTGATACTGACAGTGTCAATCAAACCTTAGAGGCGAGAGTAATGGTTGGATCTCTTGGTAGTAGCGTCGAGGCCTTACGACATTGTCCATGGCATGAATTAGTATCATTCTTGTCAGGATTGACTGTATTAGGAAAAGGACGTGGTTCATCCAGGGGATGAGACCGGATTTCACTTTTTGTCAAAGGGGAAATCTTAGTAGCTCAAGTAGGACCAAAGATGGTGAAGGCTACGATGGAGAAGGTGTAGATCATCCAGGAGCGGATGAATACTTCACAGAACAGATAGTAGTCCTATGCCGATAGGATGCGGAGACCACTGGAGTTCGGGGATGGAAACCACATCTTCTTACGAGTATCACCTCAATGGGGTCTACGGAGATTTGGCCGGGACATCAAGTTATCTCCGCATTTCATAGGACCTTTCCTGGTCCTCTGTAGAGTAGAAGAGGTGGCTTACCACCTAGCCCTTCCACCTCAGTTGCACCGGGTGCATGACGTCTTCCACGTATCTCAGCTGAGGAGATACATGCACGACCCGAACCACATCATTGATCACGGAGAGTTGGACATCGATGACAAGATGACATTCATGGAGGTCCTAGTGTAAATCAAGTATCAATAGGAGTGGGTCACGCATGGATGGTAGATTCATCTGGTGCGTATTCGCTGGCAGAATGGGAGCCTCCAGGAGAGCACTTGGGATGGGGAGGCTCAAAATACGTTCATAGAACCCACCTTTGTTTCCAATGTGTGTGTTTTAGTTTTACGGGGACGTAAAGCCCTGATGTGGGGGTAATGTAAAGACCCAGAAATTTCAAGGAAATTTCTTTCTTAATTTCTTTGGAATTTTTCAGGTCTGCATTTTCTGACGACACCTGATTCTGAGGCTCGGTGTGCCCAGAATCAATTTCTGAAGTTTTGTTTGGGTACGTTCAGTAAACGTACGTGTGGGTTTTTCAATTTTTTGAACCGGTGCTCTGAATTGAAAACTGAGGACATCGATGAACTCACAGCGCTGGTTTTCACTTAAGGGTACCTTTACCACAGTTGTGTTTTATATGGGTTGAGAGTTAATTTTAAGGGATTTAGAATAAAATAAATAAAATTGTAGCACACAATTTTATTTAAAGATGTTGGTTAATTCCTACAATGGGGCATTAGGTGTGGGGCCCACTCCCACATAACCTCCCATGAGTGGAATTAGTGTGGTGGGGCCCACACAATCCCTAAACCTTTCATCTTCCTTTAAATCACATATATGACTTTCCTTTATTTAATTTTTGACACCCCACTTAAAACCTTTGGACTCCCACTTAAATATGGAGCCTCTTAATCTCCCATCCATTAATGTATCCAAATGTAATGCCTTAATTAATTCAATTTACATTTTAATTTGAATATACATGGCAATATTATATTATGGGAGGGCCTTATTATTATTTTAGATGGAAAATATTTTTGGGAGAACTCTTCAGAAATAAAAGAATAGGGTTCTTCTTTCGATGAAGAACCACCGAAGAACGACACTCATCTCCTTCAATCTTCGGCCAAGCCAATGTAGAAGGATCCAACCGCAAGTAACGCTGACAACGTGCCATCCTCGTCTACTTTTTCCCCGACTTCAATGATTTGACGTTGTCTCCCCGCGATGCCTGACTACCAAAAACCATATATCGAGGTAGGGGTTTCATATAATTTATAAGTGAATAAATTATCTCGTTTGTGTTGAATTATTTGGAATAACTTCAGCCAATTGATATCGCCTTAAAAGGAGGGAGCGGGCCGAATGAACAAAGCCCGATGACCCTTTTTAGTATTTTTTGTTTGTGATAGAGACCATGTTGGAAAGGTGGCGACGAGCGAAGGAAGCAGCTGCGTGCCGACCGCGTGTAGAAGAACCACAGTGCGCAACTACGGGCCAATCATCCAAAGGAGAACCGGCCGGCTAAAGCCGGCCGGGACGAAGGGAGACCGTGATGCCATAAGGGGCACCGCACTGCGGAGAACCGCGACTTGCACTTTATGGGCCGCTTTGGTGGTGAACCGACCGACTCACCAGCTGGACAGGATGAAAAAGTTGCGGCACCCGCAGGTGCCGCACCGAAGGACCGTGGCCCGCCCGAGTGGGCCACTCGCGCCGGGAAGACCGGCCGGCTTCGTCTGACCGGATAGGAGGGCATCATCACTTGGCGCAGCCAGTTTGGGAGACCCCCCCCCCCCCCCCCCGCAGTGCTTGGCCACCCGGGTCGAGCCGCTCGGCCACACGGGCCTAGACATGGCCAGTCGCGCCGGGTCAGGCTGCGCCCCTCCGGCCGGACCATGCACTTCACCAGGCCGGTCTGACCCACTGCCGGGTCAGACTCGCCGAATCGGGTCGGACCGACCTGCCAGCCCACTGGACAAAACGGGCCGGGCCAGTTTTCACTTAAACGTGAATAACTTAATGACCGCATGTCCGATTGATGCGCCGTCTGTGGAACTAGGATTATCGCGACGATGTGGTCCTTTTACGATAATCTTAGTGATTTTTGGACGAATTGGGAGAAACGGACTGGTTGGTTCGAAATCGATACCATCTGGGCCCACGAAGCAAAAACGCTTACAACTTAAGGACTGCACATCCAATTGATGTTCCATCAACTGCTTTGGTCTCCTTTTGATGAGACGGTTCTTTTGGCATACTCCACTTGAGGTTCGAACGCAGTTGGAGTATGGTCGATTTGGTTTTAGCTTAAAAACCAACCAGGCCCCTGGAACGGAAAAACCAATAACTATCAGACTGGACGTTGGTTTGATGAATCGTTAATGGAATTAGTAATTTTATTGAGAAATGGTCCCTTTGAGTATACCCCATGGGAGTTTGGGGTACAGTTGAGATACGGTTAGGTTGGTTCGTACACGAAACCAACCGGGACCCTTGGACAAAAAGTCTAATAACTCACAGACCGGGCGTCTAATTGATGCGCCGTCTGCAGCGTTGAGACCCCTATTACGTGGAAGTCCTTGTGATACGTCTACCTAAGACTTCGTGAAACTTATAGTATCAACCAATAGCTCGTGGAGAATATCCTCCTAGAGACGAGAATACAAAGTACGGAGACCTAGTAGTTGGTTGTGACCTGATGAGTACTTGTCCGATTCATTTCAGAGTGACTTGACTAGCCAAGTGGAGAGAACTACTGTCTGAGGTGGCAAAACCCTGGAGGAGGAGCACTACTATGTGAGGTGGAAGACCCGCGGTACTCGACAGAAGAAGTACCTCTGTAGGATATCAGGGGGAGCGCTATTGTGTGAGGCAGCAGACCTATGGCGGGGAGCGCTACTATGTGAGATGGCAGACCCATGGCGGAGGAACGCTACTATGTGAGGATGCATACCTGCAGTACTCGACAGAAGGAGTAACTCTATAGGCTATCAAGGGGAGCGCTGCTGTGTGAGGTGGCAGACCCATGGCAGGGAGCGCTACTATGTGAGATGGAAGTCCCACGTTACTCGACAGGAGGAGTACCTCAACAGTCTAAGGATAGTGAGTAGCACCTCATAGTCGTGACAGGACCATTGTACTCGACAGAGGACGAGTTCTAAATCATTTGTGGTTTCGTTAATGAAAAATCCTGTTTTGAGCTGATTCAATGACCTTTGTGTTTTCCTCATGATTGAGATGGGTTACTTGATAAAGTAGGTATATGTATGGGCATATACCAATGTAGTGGTTATCCGTTGATTTCATAATTTGTGATTTATCCTTGTTGGATTTGTGAGACCTTGAGGGTCTCGAGGTCCCTACTGAGTATCGTTATACTCACCCCTGCACAGGCTATACCCGCTCCTCATTGTGTTGGATGCAGACGACAGACAACGTTGACTAAGGCTGAATGTACGGGGACTGGATGGTACCTGGAGGTGGACCTCACGATAAGACGGTACCAGGAGGAGAAAAATGGATGTGGATCACTGTAGAGGCTATCTGTACCTACCATTCGGGTAGAAACCCCGGTGGATGATCCAGGATCTTCTAGACACCATCCAGTTGTTTTTATTTTTCAGTTGTACATTCCTTCAGTTGTAGCTTTACCTTTTTGTTGGGCTTGTATTCTGGCCTGTTTTTTACTTTTAGCATACCTGTTTTACAGCTTTACTAGTGTTTTCTTCCGCTTGTACTCTGGTTGTGTGTGTTACATTTTATAAAGGAAATGCCTTCCCAGTTTTTTGGGAATTATGCCTTTGGTGCTAGTCACCAGCCCCTAGACTATAGAAGGCGGGCTTGAGGTAGTCAGGATATGGGCCTCAGGGGAATGATCGTGACAGAAGGCCAGAAAAAAATAATCACACCTAAAAATTGGGACATCACTTCAAAACAACACCATTTTCAAAAAAAAAATCCTTGATAATGTTGGACTACAACACAAAAAATCATAAATATCTATCTAAGAACAGCTTGTTTCCAATACATGCAATGATATATATTATTTATGTCATTATAAACTTTTATTATTAGTCATTCATTGGTTGGGTCTAGTTTGAGTAGCCCCCTATTTATTTTGATGTCATGTTGTGCACAACATATACATTATTATTCAATGAGTGGTAATTCTGCGGTGTATATGGGTAAAATAATTTGATGAATTGAAATTATTAATAGTAAGAAGTAGAATTTATAGTGGAATATATTTTTCCCTAAAATAAATGATAAATTAGTATATTATTATTTATTATTTTAATTATGAATTTTTTTTTGTATTTTAATTTGGTTTGTGTGGATGTGGCTACGTATTATGATTTTGACACTTGATTATCATGAAAACATGATATTGAATTAATTATATATTCTGAGGTGATGGACTTATGATCATATGGATATCTTCAATCAAACAATAATATTTTTTTAGTTCCTGTTAGTGGATTTTTCTAGAGGAATTTTCTTAGTTACTCAATGAGAAAATATGAGATTGGTGTTGATGAATTTTTTTATACCACTAATGAATAATGGTTGTCAGATTATATTATAATAATTGGATTTAGTAGTTGTTTCCATATAGTTTTATCTATATTCTATTTTGGTTTTATTTTTGAATAATAGTTTCCTTAAATCCAACATATCGTAGTTTATAACATGATAATTTGACATAGTAAAAAATGTATGATTATATGGAATATCGTTTACCAATTACTATGGATATTTTTAGGATTTGTATTGTGATACTAAACCACTTTCATATCAAGTCATGTATTAGGAAGTGGATGCATCATTATATGTTGAACCATATGGTACGATTCATGAGGAATCCAAATTTTTAGCATATTAGTAAAATTTTATAGTATTAATGATAAAAAATTATCCATATAAGCTATCATTGATTAAAATTTTCATAAGATTAAATTTTTATAGTGTATAATTGACTAAGGGGTTATAAATGATATAGAAATGTGGAATTTTGTAATACATCATAAACATATGAACAAATAAATTATGGTTTACTAAAACCTGTAAATGGAAGAATTCACCACGATATGTGGTTCATGTGAGTAGGGGTTTGGAACTGTTGATTCCCTCCTATCGTCAAAGCTACCAACAACATTATCATTTACCAAGTAAGGAATGATCATGTTTTATAGTTAAAGATAAAATTTACCATATTATGGGTGAATCACATCAAATAATAGATAAAATAGTAAGGATATAATTTTATAGATTCCTCTTAGTTTTCTTCCTCAAGTAATTAAATAAAAAGATTAGCATCATACCTCATCAGTGAAACACACACAAATTATTTATTTTTTATTTATACATTATTTTGGTGTTCATAATTTTTTTATTTTAGAAATTTTATATTTAATTTCATCTATTATGTGGATTAAATATTAATTTATCCTTCTAAACTTATCATCTGTTTCTAATCAATGGACAAAGTGGATATCGATTCCTAGGAAGTATCATATATGATTAATGGTGAAGTGAACATCATTACCCTAGAGATTCATTATGGATATAAACTGTTTCAAATCCATGGAGTTGGAATAATATAGTGATTTTATATGTTTTTATAGTGTGACATTGGGAATATTCAATCGAGGGAAGGTATTTTTCCCTTTAGTGCAATAAAAGCAGTTCTATGATCCTAGTTTCATGAAATCAAGATCCCAAATAAGCAAAAATTCTTATTTTACAATTCTCATATTTGATATAAAAAAATATTGGTTTTTTGAACTATACCTAGTGTTGTAATATATTATTTCATATATTGGTATTGGATTATCATGTATGATATGAGATATCCTATCAAATAGAATTGTCAAATCCACTGGTTTCTGTCATATCATAATTTATTATATGGGATACCATGGAATGTGAAAGACGAAACACAAGTGACCAAAACAAAGCCTCATATTGATATATAAATATAGTGGTCTCTTTTAAGAAGTGATTTATCAAGCATCATAGATTATTTTTATAGGTTATATCATAAGATGTGATAGTAATATCTTATATAATAATATAGAGATGACGTTAAAAATGATTGATGATGTAGTATTATCAATTCATTGTTATAATATTCATATCATATGATGCAACATTATTTTGAACCAAATCACATTTTGTGATATAGAAAATCGTAAAGACTGGAAAATAAAAATTTAATTTCACAAATATTTTATTTTGAATTGAATTTTTTTTATAAAATTTTTATAAATAATAGAAAATGAATTTTAAGATATTTAATTATTATGAAAATTA
This sequence comes from Viscum album, assembly GCA_963277665.1. Taxonomy (NCBI): domain Eukaryota; kingdom Viridiplantae; phylum Streptophyta; class Magnoliopsida; order Santalales; family Viscaceae; genus Viscum; species Viscum album. The sequence goes on along the minus strand of OY728119.1, from coordinate 1,722,961,307 downwards.
TTTAGAAATATATTAACTATTTAATGTTAATTAAAAATTAATAAATTTTAATAAAATAATTATTCACTGAACATCAGAAAATATAAATTCTTAATATTGAAATTACTTTCACTTTTCATATGTAAGGACTTATAATTTGGATACAATCATTCATATAGAAATTATAAGTGTTGTTTAAAAGTGTTTATAAATTAAATAAAAAAATGAAATATAAAATATTTATATAAAAAATATGAATCATTCATAATTATTCTATTTATACCATTATAAATAAATATACATACTTAAATAAATAAATTAAAGCCTATTGAATTGTGTTTTCATAATTAATATGATAAAATATTAAATAATTTTAAATAACAAAATTTAGATTTTTTAAATTGGTTACACAATAGGGATGTAATATAAAATGTTTATATTTCCATTAATATCATATATTTAATGTAAATGGGATATGATGGTTTACATGAATGGTTTCTTGTTGGGAATAAACACAATGTGTTGATATTTATTTTAATTATCTAATGTCTAAAATGCATGACTCAATTATTATGTGTTTATAATAATTTTATTTAAGAATTGTTCATAGATATTTATCTCATGTTAAAAAGTATGAATTTTTCATTTATATTGTATATATCCCATATTATTTTTAATTACTGTTATTTTTATATTATTAATTTATGTATTCTTTAGTTTAAATTGAGAAACTAAATTTATTATCATACATTCGTCTATGGAGTTTTATGTGATGTATGATTATTTTTTTTTTTTCATCTACCTTAATGTTGGATTGTATTGGGTTCTGTTTTTTAATTTAAAAGTTTATTATATTTTATATATGTTATATTCTACAATTATAATTAAATTTTGGCCTCTTTTGAGTATTTTATCAGTTACAACTCATCCCACTAGGGCCCCACGTAGACGCATGGTTAGCTGAGCGTGACACACTAAGCCTTGCTCTAATAGGCTAGGGGCTAGAGACTATCACTAAGAATGCATAACAATTATTTGGTATTCCTTATCCTAATAATATTTATAAAAATATATAAATACCAGTTACCATAAAATGTACCCACAACCAGGCATAATATACAAAATAAGATAAAATGAAAAATATTTGTATCTAACTCTTAATAGACTGGTATACAAAAGAAATTGTATCATGTTATCTCCAATCTAAACCATGTGAGATCATGAATCCCATTAGTTTCCACAAGATCTTCCTAAATAGTAATAGGTCCAAAAATTAATCAATCTATACATATTATGTATAGACACTCTATGTGTGGGGCACAAGGCCCATGCAGGACTAACAATATAAATACCTCATAAGTCTACTCGAAAAAAATAGAAACTATAATAAAGGTCAGCCCACCCATAGATAAAAACCACATGGCTACCCAAAAAACCCAAAGAAACCCCAATCTATGGGAAAGGTACCAAGAACTACCAAACACAGATTTCTTCCAATACCATTGGAAGACTAGGGATGACATCAACTACTCACTCAAACAAACAACTTGGGACACCTGAACTATGCCCATATCTTAAAATAAGAAACATATCTTCCATAATCCCTAAAATAGAAGGATATATCAATTATTCTAAAAATAGGTAATCACCCCAACACACACAATTAACACACCTTAAAGGATTTAGTAATATTCTTGACTAAAAAAGTTGAAAACATCATTGAATTATATATCCTGACCAAAATAGTTATCATCATTAATGAATTTAACTTGAACTAACTTAAAATATTTGTTCCTATGAATAGGGTCCATGTTATTGTGACCTTAATAAGGTATACTTACAAAAATTACCAATTCTCTCAACATGTCAAATAAAAGTTCACACATCAAAAATCCTGAAGGAATGGAATTCCTCAGAAAACCTATTGAAAATACACACCATATAAAACCAACACAAGATGAAAACCAAAAATCCTAGATTTTATTAAGGGTTCAATAAATCATTCATTAAGAGACTAAATGATCTTGTAATATAATCCTCGGTACTTAGATAATTAAGAGGGAAAGAGATGAAATAACTCATTCATCACAAGTATTCTTATATAGAAAGAATCCATTGAGGTTAACTGTCATCATCACCATTGAATTCAATATGAAACTATTATAGGATACCCAAGACATAATATTACACTCAACCTAGATGAGGGGGTATAGTCCCTATCGAATGATATGCCTTTTTTGAACAACCACTGCCAATACTGATCCTGCACTATTAGAAAATCATGGATCCTATGCAAGACAATGGTGAGGGATCAACAATAATAGGTATCATCACTATTTTCAAAAAAATAGAACATTTCACATGAGAGAGGACTCTAAGATATTATATCCTAGTATAAAGGACCCACGACCCACCATATAGGATAATTATGATTCTAATAACCAGAAGAGGCATCCAACTTCTCAACCTAGCACAAATTAGAGAAGGAATATGACTCCAAAATAACACCATTACCTCCATGTGGGAATTAAAACCATTTTTCTGATGAAAGGTATCAATGAGGATTACCTAGAATTTATTACTTATCTCACACATTCGTATCTCTAGATTATATAAAAGAGAGAAAAGATATCTACTATTTAAGTGAATAAAAACCACTGATGAAATATATTTTAATGAGAAATAGTCCAACTCCACTTCCCTACAAATATTTCTACATGAACCAATATATATATCTATGGTTCTTGGGTGAAAAAGTGATATTCCCCATTAAATCAGTCTCATGTCTAAGTCCCAAAAAACTATGTTGGGAAGAGGGCACTTATCACACAAGGATGGACATCATAATCTATAACCCTTCATTCTTAGATATATATAAATCCTTCATCAACCCATATAGGGAAATAATATTTGAAATTAGGTATGGTCTCGTGAATAATATTTGATTAAATCATGGGAAGAGTCTCTGAACCTTACACCTACCCTTGTCGAAAATTTGTATCCATTCATCATTTCTAAGGTATAAATATTTACAACCTAAAAAACAGATCTCAAATAGACTATAAACGATTAACGAAGTCCATCATCATGTATAATGTGGAAAGTTACTGAAAATTGAATTCTTTTGTCTCAATAATTTTTCTAGGGAGAAAAAATACATAAAACCCTAAGGATAGAGTAGTAAACTAATTTTACAAGGAATACATGATATTCACACTCAAATTCCCATCCATGGAAATGTACCAAAATCCAAACGTGTGTTTACTTCTTATGCTCATGGGGTTTTGAGATTCTACATTGGAACTGGGATACATGGTTATCTATTTCCATACCCAAACCTAGACCATTTCGTGTTGTAATGAATTGTTTGTTCTAGTATATAACTTGTGCCACACAAAGGTTCCTAGTTATGCATAATGTGTGACCCTGAGTAGTGTTCATCATGGTACAACTTGGAATGTACTTCCACACTTCATGTTTTGTGGACCATGTATTTGATCTGAGATACACTAAAAAAATTATATGTCATGTGTTATTAAGAATAAATGATGTATAGTTAGGATTTATATAAGTATAATTCATGAGATATAGCAAATTGTCCCAAAATACCTTGGAATTAATCTGGAAAAAACTAAAAGGAAAACCATCTGCAATATTGATTCTAAAAAGAAATATAATATTATTCATCAATTAAAAAATAGGTTATATAAAAATTAATGAGTCTTTTATCATGGTGGATAAAAGTAGATTCATAATAATTGATTTATAATATGTGATTCATGATTTGTTTCATCAAGATATGTGTTATAATCATCTTATGATGAAAATACGATATCGAATTCCTCATATAAGCACTTTTATCATCAACGAGGAAATAGTTATGGTTATGGAATTCATAAATAATTAAAGTGGAGATATATATGAGAGGTTTATGTCTAATAATATCCCTAATTAATTGAAAAGTAAAACACATTAAATAAGCACATCCTAGGCACATAGCCTATATTATGGTCATACCTCATCTAAGTAATACCCTCAATCACAAAACAAAACCCAAGGTCGGAATTTGATTTCATGGAATCGTTTAGGAGATATTAAAATTTAAACCTATGAAATATGATTAACATTTATTTAGAAATTATTATATGAATAGAATAATTTTCCCAACAAAAATATCGCCAAATTCTTATCTGGTTGGTAAATTTCTTATTCTAAAATCAACCTTGTTGTTAAAAAAATTATCTAATGTCATACTTTAAGGTAATAATTAGAATTTTACAACTGTAAATTGGATAAGTATCAAAACTCAAAAATGATCTATGACTCTTATACTAGAAAACCCCAAATAATTTCATTCTCTCAACCATATGGTTTTTCATCTTTGAAATGGGAACCAACATATCCACTAATGAGAAAACCTCATGATAAACTCATGTGAAAAACATGAATAGTGGCACATGAACTACTCTAGATATGAAGATCCATCACATATAGGGATTAAAATTTATTCCCACTCTATATTTCATTTCACTCATGATGCTCATATTTGGATAACTACACACAATATTCTATTTCCTCTATGCCACCATAGAGCCTCAACCATTATAAGGATAGTATACAACCTAAGTGCAACCCACCTTGATAAAAATCAACCAAAATTACAAAAAAAACGTTTTCATTATGCTATGATGGGACACCAAATGATCCAAACATGTAGTAAGGAAACATGACCAAAAAATATATAACATATGGATCCTTCTCCAAGGATACATTTAGAGCCCTTACACTCCCCCCCCATTAAATGGTGGATACACTAAGACAATCATACCAAGAAAACTAAAACACTTCAATAATCATTATTGGTCATCTCAACATGATCTCCAAACCACATCATGAGACCCCTATACCACTATATCTAAATATAAGTTAAGGTCATGCATCACACCAACTAGTTAAAGGAATCTTGGTAACAGAAACCTTCTCATACTACTCTAAAAAATGGATACGAGGGTGGAACATATAAAACCATAATCCCATTTAGTTAATTTCTTACTATATATTAATGACTAATTCACCTGAAAACATAAGGTCTCTATCAAAATGATATTTAACATCATAAAATGATCCTATGAAACAGTAATCCATTCCATCACCTATAATGAGGCCATCATGAAACCCCACTTAAAATTCATTACACCCCGCAAAATAGAATATGAAATAAAAAATGTATAATTAATAATATATAATTAACAAGAACCATGTCTTATAGTTCTTTTATAACTTGGAAAAATAAACCATATGAAAATTCATTCTTTTATATGATGCTGAAAGTACAAATGTTTTCTGAGATATATGTGTTTGAAAAAGACTTCATAAGATTCCTTTATAGCTAGATTAGTGTTTATTCATTAATATATTCTAATATTTAGTTACATTTATGAATTTATGAATTCATATTTTTTGTTAATGAGACGATGGATTTTGGTGTTACATTTTTCAGTCTACTAAATCATGATTAATTTTTACTCAATGAACATCTCTAAAAAATTATAGTATATAAAAATAGAGTTTTATAAGGTCATTAAAGGTATATTTTATATATTAGGATACACTATAAAATTTATGATAATTTTAAAAAATTGATATATCAAAATTCTGTTTTCAATATAATTTCATAGGTTATTCTACCGGATATAATATGTAATGAAATGACCCAAAATATTTGAGGTTGTAGTGTGAGTGGGAAGATTGAAGTGGATATTACATAAATATTATATAACATTGTTGACAATATATGAATTTCATATAGTATGAGAATAAATGTTGTATTGAATATCACATTCCATGGATATGGGATATCATAAAGACTTTTATACTGATACTAAACAAAGTCCATAGTTAATTGTAATGAATGACTTGTCCATATCATTTTGAGATTAATTTTATATAACTTTTCATGATACATCCAATAATTAACATGGAAGTAAAATGGGTGCTCACACTAGTTTTTTATCCATGTAATCTATCATTGACTAAACAATTCATAAGATAAAATATATGAATACTTATAATGAACTAGGGGTTATGAACATTGTAACTTCCTAACATTTACTCAAACATTACAAATTATTAAACAAATGAGAAATGGGTTGTTGAGTCATTTAAAAGGAAGAAACCACTTAAAAATAAGGATCAAGTGATATTCTATAATACATGGATGATTATATCCTTTTCATGAAACTCTTTTATTCCTCCTCCTTTACTAAATAAGGTAGTACATCACCATAGAGTTATGCTTATAAATCATGTCATTAATTCCACACTAACATCCTAAGATATATATGGGAATTTGAATGATAAAGGTTAACATTCAAATAATATTCCACCTTTGTTATCATTATTATTGGGGATTTGATATAGAATTTATAATATAAATGCATGCATAAATAAACATGTCTAAATGGTTAAAACCAATTTAACCATATGGTATTTACTCATGTATTGTGTAAGTAATAAGTAAATTTATGGTTTTCTCATGATGATCTGGAGGGATTTATAATGATACCAAACCCATTAATGTGGTATTTGAAATTTATTTCTATACATCCAATTGAATCTATATGAATGAAATATCTCCTTTTTCTCTTCTCTTCACATCAAAAATAATTAGTATGTCTTGAGTTTGAACAAAAATCTTGTGCATGCGATTGGTGATTGGGTTATATCCTATTTATTCACCAATGACAAAGGATTAATTTAACTTCATGTTCATTTTCTTCATCAAAAATTTGATTGTTGAGTGTTTTAGAAGCTCTAAACTGTGTATGTTTCATATTTTCTTTACTTTGACAATATATATAGTTTCACTTATTAAACATCACAGATTCCATGTTTAATGATTTTTTTTCTATTTATATTATCTATGAAAAAATTTACCCAATAATAAAAAACCAATTAATTTTATCCCATAAAAAACTACAAGGATAGATGATTCCATGGAACACTTAGGCATGGGAATTGACAAAGTAAAATTATCTAACCAAGGGATAAATTATTGATTCAAATAGTTTCATTTCTCAAGTGGTGGGAAAATATGAAGATGCTTTGAGAGTTTTTTGCAATAATTTTTTTTATTTTTGTATAACATCCTATTATGATTTTTTTTGTTAAACATGTGACGAAATTTGTTTTTGAAATTTATTATGAATTAATTTTGTTTGAAGTACATGAGGAGGTAAAGAATGTTTTCGATAAATATGTTAGGAAAACATTCCTTAAGTTATACCATGATAATAAATTCATAAAATACTAACATCATGAATAAATCCATGATCAAAGAAAAAATATAAATTTTCATACAAATAGAGAGAAAAATGGATGCATCTAATCAAATATAGATCATCAGATCAGAAATGAGACACAAATTACCAAATATATGAAATGGATATATTTTTTGTGTTATGAAGTTAACAGTTGAAGTTTCTCAATATTTTTTGATAGATCATTGTTGATTTTATGATAGAAATATTTATTATATGTACGTATTTCATAGTATGTGTTCTTTTTTACAAATTACAATAAACATAAATGATTAGAAACAAAAGTGTAATGTGAAAAGTAATTTATGAGTGGTGGTACTTAGTTGACACTATAATAAAATGTGAAGTGAATCACTATAAAAAAAATAATTCAATGAAAAAATACTTTCAAAAATATAACAATATTATCCAATAAATAATAACTCAATATTACTAGACATAGGCTGATAAAATTTCGAGATATAAATTTTGTGTTTTATTCAAGTGGAATATATTTTCTTAAAATATGTAAGAATTTTGAGGTTGTAATGTCATGGAGAGAGTTTCTAATGATGGGGCCTCAGATTGAGTTCATCGAATGAATATATATTTTATAAACATTCATAAAATAGAAGAACATTGAAAAAAATTAATGATTTGAATGGATGGAAAATTATGAAATGTTTGTTTTGATTACAGTTTGAATTAAGGCTTCATGATTAGATAGAAGGAAGATTGGGGATATTTGTAAGGAATGTTCTCAATAATCTCGATGTATTGAGAAGTTTATTTAATAAATTATAGTTGATGAAGAAAATAAATTTTTCCACCTTCCAATTCTTATATGAGAGAACCTATAAAAAGGGTTGCAAGTACAACTATAAAAATTATTTTTTATACATAAAAATTATGACACATTTTTTTTACAATTTGTTTGAGTTTACAACTAGGTTAAACTATGGTTAAAGTAAATGTAAAATTTATAGAGCTATTATGATAATAGTTACGAGATAAATAGTGTTAAAAATTATTACCGGAGAGTGATTTTGAGAATCTATATCCGAAAATTCATCATATATAGATATTTAATGGAAGGAAGATTGAATATATATTCTGTATAGAGGGGTAGGTTCATGAATTTGGTTATTCATATGGTTCTCAAAGAATAAGAGATGTTTCTTAGGCGTTGCGTATTTCTATAAAATATGGAACATAGAATCGAAGCACAAACAATGATACAAATAATATGAAGTACACTGGATGAAGGTATGGTGTACTAGACAAACACATATTGATGGAGGAAATCAGATGGAAAATTTATATAAAATATATATGGAATTTGATTATAAATATTAACATTATTATTTAGTATCAATTGATAATAAAAACCTCTATAAAATAACCAAAATCAATATTGTCATTACTATTGGGATATAGAATGTGTCTAATGGTATTTGGATAATTTTATTCACTTTTATGTTATAGTATATTTATAAGGAAATATGGGAGTTTCATTGGAATGGATATAGTCATCCACAGTGTAGAGAACCTTATAAATCATGTGCTATTTGAATTAATTTTCCATAATTTCATACATGTAATATTGTTATATAAATTCATTATGTGTAAAACACTAACAAGTTATAGAGTTTATTTCTTAATAGTATGGAAATTCTTAAAATTAGAATCAAATAATCATCACCCATCCGTTATCATTTGTTCTTATGATCTAAATAATCTATCTATTTGTTTCTGATCTAATATTACCTTTTTAATCATTATTTTAAAAAATATAAACTCAGTTAACAAAATAAGTATTCCAACCATTGATGATAAAAATTATCATGGTTAGAAAAATAGAATTAATTCCTACCAATTATGTCATCTCCTAGAGTTAATTTAGGATGATACTGTTTGGATTCCATCCATATTTAGAAATTAGCATAAAACAGTTTCTATCATAAGAAATATCAAGGTTAATAAGAAAGATGGAAATTTTATTCTTATGTATTTTATAATAAAAATTCATAGAGATGATGATTCTTAAAATATTTTAAGAAACCAATTAAAAACTTGATTGTATATTTTGGGGAAATATCATTGTAAAGGAAGAAAGCATTTAAATCGTTCATAGAATGTTTGAATATATCATCATAAGTGATAAAGAAAATTTTGATGTATACTTCACTGGATTTAATTAAATCATTTTCAACATAATTGCATTCAAGTATGTCTTTAATTTATTTATAATTATAAAAAAATAATTAGAAAAATTTCATATAGAATCGACTCTAACATTTCTACCTTAGAATATAAATATGATTTATCTCTTGATGAATTGCATAAATCTCTTGCTTCATATGAGATGAAAAAATCTCCAACATTCAAAAATAATATCTTGTATAGAACTAATTTTTTATATATGATAAATATAAAAATCCATGATGCTAAGATTTTTAAACTCAGTCATTTGGAATATAAAAAATATGATGAGTTGAATGATAAAAACATGTATCATATCAACAAAAATTACTGATTCCATAGAGGAAAATATAGAGGAACACTCCCACTTATATTTTTTTAGTGTGGAGGAATTCAGAATTTTTCTCTTAATATTTATAAGATTAAATTTGAAGAATATAAAGACCATTATGATGAAAAAAATCAGTTTAATAAATGGATTATATCTTCTAATAATTATAAAATATTCAATATACATAATATAATTTTTACAGGATAGAGATAATGTATGTCAAGTATGAATTTTTATTTTTAATCCACTAATAATAGTTATTCTATGGTAAAGGATGAAGCATATCAATCTACTCAAAAAACGAAATCCAAGAGTCATGATAAATATACACCCACAAAATTTGAATTTTCATCTAATTATTATATCCATAAAATAATTGGTAATAATGTTTGGGAGGATTGGAAAAATAATGGATGTCATAAAAACATCACATCAATAGATGTTGTAAATATACAAAGTATAAAATTCCCCCATCCTAAGGAGAAATATCTATAAAAATATTTTATCAAATCAATAAAAATTCTATAGGGAAAGATCCTTCTTCTACAAAAGATTGAGAATTAGTGGATATTGTTAGTGCTGAAGAATTTTTGGGCATAAAGAATATGACTATTCTAACAATATGTATCTCCCTATTAATACTACCAAACCAAGGGTGGTAAATAATAGATGAAGTTATAGTAAGATTTATATTCCTTAGGTACAAAGAAATGAAAAAATCCACAGATTCTAGAATATTTCCATTAAAGAATCATTTTAATATTTTGGATAATGTTTGGGGAAGATTTTAATAACTAGGTCACATTATTGAATAATCTTTAAAATCCTTCTTCAAAAAGTTCCCGATCACAGTAATGAAAATGAATTTCCATGGGGTACTCTATAATAAATATCTTTAATTTTTTATATTTATCTAAAAGATATAAAAATGAATATACACCAGATTCTTGATAGTGGTTATCCCTGAAAAATGACATGTGATTTAGATATCAGGAAATTTATTGAATAATATGAATGAGTAATACATTCTTTTTTAAAATAGTAGTTCCTTAAAATCATATGAATAGAAAAAATTGATATTGAAGCTCATAAATTAAAATAAAATTAGGTTTTCATTGTTCTTCTTCTCATCTAGAATATAATTCTGGTAATCCAAAAATATGATGATGGTATGGAATTTATATTTAAAAAATATTATTTCATCATTATAATTTTTAAAGGTAAAAAATTTGTTACAATGGGAGAAATAATGATTTGAAAATATTTTCATGTCACATAACTTTATAACTCTTGTTACTTGAGTGCCAACTATAAAAATATGTTATTGAAATACAAATTTGGGAATAATGGAAAACTATTATGAGTCTCCTTTCCAAATAAAATTATATAATAAACATACCACAATATAAGAGGAAATATCTTGGTATTTGTATAATTTTTTATAAAGAAAATATGCATAGTAGAATACATTGGAATGTTAAAATCCAATCCACTAGACCACTTCTATTTTTCATTTAACATTCTACGATGATGATACATTAAGAAGAAAAAAATTATTTTTAATTCATCACATTCATTGATGAATTCTTTAGGATGAAAAATATAATGTTCATAAAACAAAAATTAGAGGTTGTAAAATGTATAGATATTTCAAAAGAGAATTCGAAAGAGACAAGGGATTTTATATTCTAAATCATGGAAATAAAAATGGAAAAAACTACATGATAGATTATTTTGAACTTTATTTGCAGAAACATTGAATCAAACATAAATAAAGTTTTTGAGACACTCCTTAATAAAATATATTGGAAAAATAAAAAAATTCAACATTTATTGGAAATGGTAAGAATAATGTTGTATGAATTTAAAAAAAAATTGTTTTACTTGATATAGGGTTTTATTAATATTGTTCATGTAAAAAATAGATGTATGTTTCTTATATTATCCAAAATGAGTCAATATATGTTATCATTTAATAAAATACATTCATTAAAATATTTTATGGTTTATGGGAGTCCTTTATTTCTTAAGATCAAAAATATAATCATATAAAGATTAATGTAAAACCGATAGATTGAATTTTCAATAGATATTCATCCAAAAATAAATTTACATGTTTTGGAAGAAATTTTCTCAAAATTTGGTAGATTTTAATTATGTAAAAGTTATTGAAAATTATACTTCCTTAAAAAACTATAAGAAGATGTTACTTTAGAAAAATTGAAACATCAAATGAAAAAAACTAATGTGAATATTATCCAAAACATTGATATGATTATTTAAATTAATCATGTGATGAATGAAGGTAGATAGGTAAAAAATATCTCAAAATTTTCACCCCACAAAAATAGTTTTAAAAAGATAATATAATTTGAAATTACATAAATATAGTTCATTTAAGAATAAAGTTGAGTTTTGAGAATCAATCATCGCATATCTCACAAGAATAACTATAGTTACTTTTAGAGGAAGTCAAACATAATGAATGGGTTGATTCTTTAAATGAATATTTATATCAAATTGAGAACAAAAAATGGGCATCTTGATCCAAGAGAGAAAGGAATCAATATTATAAAAAAAATTGGTGTTTAGAAAAAAATTCAATGAACCTGTAGAAATTTTGAGAAACAAATATTGATTCTTTGTAAGTTATACTCATGGGTTTATATTGTGCACTTGGACAAAACATTCTCAATATTTATCAGTATTTAAATTATAATATTGTTTTTAGTATTTTTTCACATCATTAATACAATGTTTTTAGATGGATGTTAGGTCAAATTGTGTAAATTGAGAGATTATAAAATATGTTTATAGTGAGTTACCCACTAGATTTTCTACATGAATATGATAGAATCATTAATTGTATATTGATGAAAACATTATGCAAGTTTAAGTGAGATCCTCTTGCATGGTACTCTAAACATGAATGTTTATTTAAATAGATGAATTTTTTAAAAGGATATGTTGATAGAAACCTGTATATTAAGGAACCAACCATAGGTACCCTTATTTATATTATTTATGTTGACGATATAATTTTTTAATGTGATAGAGATATAACATGGGAAAAATTTATTGAATAAATTTAAAATTTTAATGCACATAGAATTAGAATTCGTTCTATGATTACAGTATTAGTAGAATAGAAAATATATTTTCCATTTATATTAAAAATATTAAAAAGTATTTCTATAAAAGTTTTGTATTGAAGAATCAAAATTATTTTCCATACCTATCACTGTTGGTGTAAGGATGGGTAAATATGAAGCTGGAAAAAACAAAAACACTTTTGGAAGATGATAGGAATATTACTCTATATTATAGCTCCAACATTAGATATTATATATTCAAGAACATTATGTGGGACATACCAATATGATCTTAAGTAATCACACATGTTGAAAGAAAAACTAATTCTCATATATGTTAAAGGAACATATTCATAGGCATTAGTGTATAAAAGACGTCATGATATGAACATTTGTGGACACACTGATGTTGATTGGGATGAAGACTATAGTGATAGAAATGAAACTTCTAGAGGAACCTTTTCTTAGAAGAATTTTTTTGAACTAGAATATTAATAATAAAATTTAGTTTCATTGAGTGAAACAAACTAAAATTAGTTTTCTACCACCCATGATTACATATAAATAATATGAATGAAAATTTATTAGGAATATTTGAGAGGGAATATTTGTAAATCATTGGTGATTTTGTTTATAATCAAATTCACATTTATCTTTAAAAACAATATGTACAACATTTGATATTTAATAACATTGATTTTAATTTTCATATCCTAAAAGAGAATGTTTTTATAGAGATATTTTCCTTGAGTATATTACCATAAAGTATCAAATTGATGATGTTTCCACTAATGATATAAAAAGGGAATTTTTTTAAAAATATATGGGGAAAGAAAATGTTTTCCCTCCACCCAATTACATCCTAATGTTCATAAGGAATACTATCACTAGGATTTAGATTGTTTTTTCAAAGGGGGAGAGTATATAAAACACTGTAAGATGGTACAAAAATATTCTTATTATGAATTTGAAGTTATTTTTAACATATAATAATGGAGAAAAAAAATGGAAGGGGAGATTATATTAACATTTTAAAAAATATATTTTCATTGAGGGATGAAATTACTTTAATCACGTTACTTTACCCAGTAGTGTAGTGTCAGGACATTATCCATAAGAAAGGATATGGTTTGAGAAGATTGGTAAAATATTTGTTTAAAAATAGGGGTTTGAAATATTATGTGAATGTATCCAATAAATCCAATGGTGGAGATTGAAGAACATTTGGGATGTTTTTCTAAAAAGTTTTATAATTTTTTTACAACATATACTTTTATAACTGTTTTTGTGAAATGTATGAAAAAAAGATACTAAAAGATGTTAATTATGTTTTCCATATGATGTTCTTGAAACGGTGAAGGAATTTTTCCCTTAACTGTGTTAGGAAAACTTTCCATGAGTTAGAAAATGTTATTTATTTCATCATTTCAAAACATCATATTGAATTTCACGATCCAATATGAATCTATAAATTTTCATAAAATGTGAGACAATTCCAGACATAGATCTTAACACATACTTCACCAGATGAAACCTCAAATATAGATCACTAAACATATGAAATAGGTAGGGATTATAGGTTATGATTTTAGAGGATTCAGTTTCTTAATATTACCAAACGGGATATAGTTGATGTTACCAAATTAATATTTTTATTAAATAAATGTTTCTAGGATTTTAAAAATATATAAAAAGTATCTGAAATGGAAAGGGGGGGGGGGGTTCAAATGTAACAAGTAAAGTAATGTTTGAGTAATAACACAAATTTAAATCTACAATACTAGATTGGGAAACGAAATGGAAAAAAATACTTCTGTGACAAAACTCATTATAAGTTTTATAAATTTTATCGACTATAAAATGGATTTGGTTTACTATAATTTGTGTGATGATGTTTCCACATAGACAGTTTATCATTCATTCATGTGGTAGTGTTTTTTTATTGGTTGTATAAAGTGTTATGTTGTAAATTCATTTAGTTCACTTTTTAAGAAGGTAAATCATATTGAGTCCATCAGATTAAGATCCAATAGAAAAACATCCATCAGGAATATGAAAATTAGATAAATATTAATGATGTCATTGGATGAAAGTTTATGATAAGTTTTTTAGCAGAGTTTCAATAGATGCATAATTATCAGACAAAAGATTAAAATAATAGAATCTTTCTAAAACATTACATGAGGTAGTAATTGTATTTTATAAAATGGAACTAAATATTTTTATAACCACGTTATATAATCCAATTAGATAAAAATTATATCTAATTTATAAATGTTATTGGACAAAAATTTATAGCGATACTTTATATTTTTTAGATTTTAATAAAAGTATATATCAAAATAAAACATCACATAATTAAATCCATAGAGGAAATCAAAAAATTTAAACATAGTTAAAAAAGAAATTTTAGAAATTACATATGAAAATTTAGAGAATCTTTATAAAAGATATCTAGACTTTAAACTTCAGTTTTATGGAAACAAAAAATCATAACTTTTGGTATCCACAATTTTTTTTAAAAAAACTAGAGGTTTATCATCCATAAGAAATTAATCCCTGAACACTATGATTTGAATAAAAATTTTATCCAAGCCACGAGATTCATCAATAAACAATAATATAACAAATATTTCTTCTATTCCTTGAAATATCTTGATCACACTAGATCTGATAGACAAATAAAAAAATAGAAAATCCTAAGGCATTTACAAAGATACACACAACGAAGATTAATTAATTATAAACTCTCTAAATAATTATTATAAAGCAATAATTTCAATTAAAAATATCATATAATTTCACAAAAACTCATATTTTTCCCTTAATAAAAAATCAACCTCCTCCTTGAATTATAGTTAAATTAATAAGAAAAAACCCAATGGTCATATTTTATATTCTTTATATTTTGTTGGAACATATTTTGATAAAATAATGTCAACAAAATAAGGTCTAATTCACCTTATCCATATGACGATCATTTTGATGAAGCATAATTACAATTATTATCAATTCCATGTGGTAGAATTATTTTCCTTCATCTGATAGAATTTAATTCTTTATTTTTAAAGATTTAAAAAGGTTATTTTCGGATTATGGTTTACATAATTTGTTGAATGTTTTTATATTGGACTATGTAGAACATTATCTGGTAAGATATTCATGCACTTTTTTATTTACACATTATAAATTTTATCCAATATAATTTTGTCTATCTAATTTAAAGACGTATTGTCTCAACCTATGTACAAAAGTATTGGTTCAAACGATATAAAATATTACTCATTTAACCAATCTTCCAGAGTACCAGTTTGACGAATGTACCAAAGTACTCTTTTGACCGATGTACAAAAGGACTTCAATATGCCAATTAATAATGCATCATCCAATGGAAGATAATTTCTACATCATGCAAAAATAAGCTCCCTATAAAACAATTTTAAATGCATGGTAAATATACATTTTGTAAAATAATAATTTAAAGGAAGTGTGTTGCAATTTTATAAATAAAGTTTAGAATGTGTCTAAAAGTAATACTTTCAAATAAATAGAAATAAAGGGAAAATATGGAAAAAATGTTCTTAATGTAGTCAATATAAAAACATATGTCATATAATGATTTTGAGATGATTTACAAAACATTGTAAAGAATTGTTCTCTAATAAGGTTGAGGTGACCTATAAATGTTTGTTATCTAGATGAGTTGAGAATGATTGAATATTTTAGTTAACATTGGGTTTAACAATGTCTGAGAAAGGATGGATATGTTCAGTTTTCATGATGATTCAAGATTGTTCTAGAAGAATCTAGAATACTTATAATGGCTTGAGAAGTGTTCAATGAATTGAGGTTGAGTAGTAAAATTAATTTCTATTCCCAGTCATTATCCTATGATTGGACATATAAAAAGGGGGTGTTTGTAAAATAAAAAAAACTATTTATATTTAGAAAGTTTAAGCGTGGATGTATTTTCTATAGGGAAAGCATCTGATTAGGTTATGATCTAGATAATGTTGAAGTAAAATGGATATATATTTATTTAAAAGAGTTACCAGATATAGCGTTCAAATAAATGTTATTGAAATTATATTTTTAGCAGTGTTACTATATAATGTCATTGGTCTGAGATACTAGATAGTGAGAATATTTTACTAAGATTACTCACAGAAATATTGGCACATTATATTTACTAAGAGATCACATAATAGGAACAATTCATGGATTGGTTTTTACTTTGTAAATAGATATAACATGGAATATAAGTGTAAAAATTGAGGAACATGATATAGAGTACACCGGATTAAGGAAAGGTTCCCTGGAAAAAAGCATAACAGGATGAGGAAATCAAATAGACCCTTTTTGGATAAATATTATTGGGAAATATATACAAATATTAACAATTTTTTGGAATAATTGATAATAAAGTTTTTTATAAATTTATGGGAGTTTATATAATCATCCCTATCTCGAGATATAGGAGACTAACTAGATTTGGATCATTTTATTCACTTATCTATTAATGTAAACTTTTATGGACCAATAAGTGTTTCCTTGGAAAGTATATGGTCACCCAAGCTACATAAAAACATTATAAATTTTTTGTGGCTTGAATTACATTCATATAATTTCATATATGTAATATTTTTATGAAAATTAAATAAGGATAAAACCCTTACATGTTGTAGGGGTTATTTTCAAAATCATTGAAATTTTTAAAAACACCACCACTGATACTAACCCCCAATTGTGATGTCTCTACCTATATTTTAATCAAATGTGCCTCGTTCTGGTGGGACAGATGGACTCAAGTGTGCCTCCCTATATTCTAGAGGCTACCCTCTATTAGTGATAACCTAGGGAAGTTTATGGGGAGACTATGGCCTTATAATAAAAGTGGAGAACAACGGATAAGTAATACAAGATAAATAGAAGAAGCATGATATAAATGAATAACTCAGTGAAATTAGACCTAAAAAACCAGAAACTGATAATAATACTCAAGAAGAAACTAAATCATAAATAAAATTATGATAATGTGTGTCATGTCTCTCGAAAGTAAGAAAACAATTATAAATGGAAGAAGTTTTTACATATTATGCAAAAGAATCAAAAAGGAGAATAAAATTATAAATAATCCCCAAAATTTTCCAAGTCATTTGTTTCCATGATTAATCCTAATAAACCAACAAATATCAGGTTTCTAAAATGGTATATTTCCCATTTTCAAATCCTTCATATATATAATTTTATCAAATACCAATGGAGGCCCAGATATGTGTGAGATAAATCTCAGTAGTCCGCCACTAATGGTGTCTATACCATCAAGTCTGTGAATATAAACTCCAATAATGTATGAGCATATATAAAGTTGAATACATTCTATAATGATAACTAGTACCTACTTTATCCTTTTATGGAAATGTCTCTAAATAAGTAATCATTTAATTAATTCATTCCAATTCAATTTATACAAATAAGTTATGTTAGGTATAACAACACTTAAAATCTATCGTAATTAAAATTATAATAACAGATCCAAGGAGTAACAAGGAATCATGTAGTGATGATAATAATGAAATTGGGTCAAAGGTAATAAACAAAGAATCCTTTCCCTTTGGGGTCATGACAAATCGGTAATAACATGCAGCCTGTAGATTAAGGGGATTGAGTTTAATCCAAATGGAATCACCAAAGGAATTCAACTTTAAAATATTCTAATCGATTCCAAGGATATCATCGAGGTTAAAATGGGTTAATCATGACTTCACCCAATATGGTGATTCCATCATTCCACATGTCTAAAGACATAAAGTGGGACCTAAGGAGGGTGTCCAAGGCATTCTAGTATCCAAAATATAATGAAGGGATCCTATGGGGGCATGTCAATAATCCTCTAGTAGACAAGGACCATGTTCCACAGTGTATATCTCCCTTGTAAATCATCTCCTTGAATCGTAATAGAATACTCTGAGTGCTCAAGGCATTTACATAGATATATAAGGCTATCCCAAGCCAGAATAATTTTATGAATATAAAAGGTACATATAAAATAGGAATTAATTCCTTATTTAATTAAGGTCATGTAATACTCATGACTTTTTAAAAATTAATAGGCTCATTCTATTTTCTTTCATACAATGTGAAAAGGTAAATTAGGATATGCATCAAATTATTAATTTCATTCCATATAAATTTATTATGTTCATTCATTTACCATTCATAATCATGATAAGGTAGGATAAGTACAAAAAACTACATTCAAATCAATTATAAATATCTATTACAAGTGATTCATATAAATTTATTTTCCATTTATCCATTTAAAGGGTAATTACTTAATTGTAACACTTACCTTATAAGGTTCAAGTGATATATATAATATAAAAGTAAATTTCATTGTGAATTCATAATTCATTTTATTATTAAAGGTCTTACCATTAAAAGGGTCAATCTGTAGAAAAATGAATGGTGTACTAGATAGTCATAACAATATACTGAAGTCATAGAAGTGGCCACACATTTCGTGGGGTAGATGTCACCAACTTTTTATCCTCCAACGATGTGATGAACATATATAAAATTGAATCTATAACTCAAACACACTGATTATATGCAAGGAATATAAATTTAATAAGAAATTCCCAATGAAATCTATGTGATAAAAGAGAATACAGTTTATAAAATGACGAGAATGGAGGGATGATTCATAGACCACAAAACTCACGTCTATAGCACTCTCATCACCCATTATCACCCCTTATTTTGGCCTAGATCGGATGAAAATAGAAGAACGGATCAACACCCTCAATATAGGCCATATAATACTCTATCAAAATAGCATCTTCATGGGAAAGAAAAATGATGAACCAAGCCTAATGATCGAAGAGCATACTAGGAGGAATCCAAAGTGAACATCATAAGCTTGATCAAACTTCTAATGCAAGAGATGTAGAAGAATCTTGGTTAAAACCAAGGTGAGAGATCTCAATGTTAGGAGAGGCCTATACAATTAAAAAATAGGATGAAAATAAGAGGGAGGTGAGTTTAAAATATTTTTAGGGGGAAAACAATAATTTTAACCAAAAAATACTAGGTTTTGTGGTTTGTTAGCACAGTAGGCCAAACTGTGCACCAACTATGTTCCTATAAATACCCAAGGAGGGACCCCATACACTACGGGAAAAATTTGAATTTACAACATGTTATTTGCGACGAGCTTTCTTCCCGTCGAAAATAACCCATCCAGGAATCTATTTGCGATGGTAAAAGTAGCCCGTCGCAAATAACCAAGTATTTGCAACGGGATTTCACCTCCCGTCGCAAATAGTTTGTTGCGGTTTGGGTCGCAAGCCGCGTGGTTTGGCGCGCAAGCCGTGCCAAACTATTTTCCATAAGATTTCATCTCCCGTCGCAAATAGTTTGACGCGGCTTGCGCGCCAAACCGCGCAGGGGTATTTGCGACGGGTCCCGTCGCAAAAACCCAGCGGCGGTCAATACCCTTTTGCGACGGGATGTCGTCCAGTCGCAAAAATACTGTCAGCAGGCACTATTTGCGACGGGTCCTGTCAGAAATAATCTTTTAACCACCGACTGTAATTAATGCGGGCGAGGGTAATTGCGACAGGCCCCGTCGCAAATACAACCATTTGCGACGGGAAGCCCGTCGCTAAGAATCCCGTCGCAACTAATCTAACCTATATATACCCTCATCCATTTTTTCACAAATCATTCAGATCTTGATTTCTCTCTATTCAATCTTCAGTTTTAAAGAGAAATTTTTTTTAGTTGTAGTTTTTTATACGAGATCAATCGGAGGGCGTCAATATCTTCATAATATCAAAGTTTAAGGTATTTATATTTTATTTTTTTTAGGTTTATTTTATTTTTTTATGTTAATTTTAATTGTTGTTTATTAGTTCGAATTTAATTAGATTTTAATTGATTTTTATTTATATTTAGTTTTTCTAAGAATTTGATATTGTTAGTTATAATTATAAATAATTTGTTATAATTAATATTAATTATATAAATTTAGGAATAAATAGATATAATTAGGAATAAATAGATATAATTTGGAATAAATAGATATAATAAGGAATAAATATATATAATTAAGAATAAATATATATAATTAGGAATAATTAGATATAATTAGGAATAAATAGTATTAATTAGGAATAATTAGTAGTAATTATGAAGAATTAGTATTATTTAGGTATAATTAGTAATAATTAGGTATAATTAGTAATAATTAAGTTTAATAAGTATTAATTAGGAATAATTAGTAATAATTAGGTATAATTAGTATTGATTGGGTATAATTAGTAGTAATTAGGTATAATTAGTATTAATTAGGTATAATTAGTATTAATTAGTTATAATTAGTATTAATTAGGTATAATTAGTATTAATTTGGAATAATTAGTAATAATTATGAATAATTACTATAATTAGGAATAATTAGTAATAATTAGTAATAATTAGTAATAATTAGGAATAATTAGGAAGAATTAGGAATAATTAGAAACAATTAAGAATAATTAGTAATAATTAGGAATAATTAGTAATAATTGGGAATAATTAGTAATAATTTGGAATAATTAGTAATAATTAGGAATAATTAGTAATAATTTTGAATAATTAGTAATAATTAGGAATAATTAGTAATAATTCGGTATAATTAGTAATAATTAGGTATAATTAGTAATAATTAGGAATAATTAGGAATAATTAGGAATAATTAGTAATAATTAGGTATAATTAGTAATAATTAGGTATAATTAGTAATAATATGGTATAATTAGTAATAATTAGGAATAATTAGTAATAATTAGGGATAAGTAGGAATAATTAGGAAAAATAAGTAATAATTAGGAATAATTAGTAATAATTAGGAATAATTAGTAATAATTAGGAATAATTAGTAATAATTAGGAATAATTAGTAATAATGAGGAATAATTAGTAATAATTAGGAATAATTAGTAATAATTATGATTAATTAGTAATAATTAGGAATTATTAGTAATAATTAGGAATAATTAGTAATAATAAGGAATAATTAGGAATAGTTAGGAATAATTAGTAATAATTAGGAATAATTAGTAATACTTAGGTATAGTTAGTAATAATTAGCGATAATTAGGAATAATTAGGAAAAATTAGTAATAATTAGCTATAATTAGGAATAATTAGCTATAATTAGGAATAATTAGCTATAATTAGGAATAATTAGCTATAATTAGGAATAAACAACTATAATTAGCTTTAATTAGCAATATTTAGGAATAATTAGCTATAATTAGCTATAATTAGATATAATTAGCTATAATTATCTATAATTAGCTATATTTAGCTATATTTAGCTATAATTGGGAATAATTAGCTATAATTAAAAATAATTAGCTATAATTAGGGATAATTAGGAATAATTAGGAATAATTAGGCATAATTAGGAATAATTAGGAATAATTAAGAATAATTAGGAATAATTAGAAATAATTAGGAATAATTAGGAATAATTAGGAATAATTAGTAATAATTGGTAATAATTAGAAATAATTAGTAATACTTAGTAATGATTAGTAATACTTAGGAATACTTAGTAATACTTAGGAATACTTAAGAATACTTAGGAATACTTAGGAATACTTATGAATACTTAGGAATACATAGGAATACTTAAGAATACTTAGAAATACTTAGTAATACTTAGGAATACTTAGGAATACTTAGGAATACTTAGGAATACTTAGGAATACTTAGGAATACTTAGGAATACTTAGGAATACTTAGGAATACTTAGGAATAACTAGCAATAATTATCAATAATTAGGAATAATTAGTAATACTTAGTAATAATTAGTAATACTTAGGAATACTTAGGAATACTTAAGAATACTTAAAAATACTTAGGAATACTTAGGAATACGTAGGAATACATAGGAATACTTACAAATACTTAGGAATACATAGGAATACTTAAAAATACTTAGGAATACTTAGGAATACTTACAATTACTTAGGAATACTTAGAAATCCTTTGGAATACTTATGAATACTTAGGAATAATTAGCAATAATTAGCAGTAATTAGAAAAAAAATTATATTATCAAATATTTATTAAAAATATATTAACATTATTAAAATAATAAAATATTTATAAAATATAAAAAATATAAATATTCGCAACAGGATTTGCTCTATTCTTAACATGTTCAAATCTTAAAGGGTCTCCAACTGTCAGGTCACGCGCAATAAAAAGTTTGTGTCAGCCATGTCCAGTGTAAACTCTATAATTGTCCTTGCATGGTTGATCACCTCACAAGTAATGTTGCAATCGGACAAACCAAGTCATTCCCTTCTTATCTATAAGAATTATCTCACAAGAACATTTACATAGACCATTCATCCTTGAAAATTTCATGGAAAAATAATGATATCCCCTCATATTTTTAAGGAAGAATGATCTATGTAAAGTGTCATATGAGATGATTCTTAGAGATGAGAACGTCATTACTTTGGTCGTCTTATTCCAACACTACTTGAAAGGTGATCAACCATGCAAGTATAATTATAGATTTTACATTGGACATGACTGACACAAACGTTTTATTGCACATGACTTGACAATTGATGACCCTTTGAGATTTGAAAATGTTAAGAATAGAAAAAAGTCTGTTGTGAATATTGATAATTTTAATATTTTATAAAAATTTTATTATTTTATTAATATTAATATTTCTTTTTCGTAAATAATGATAGAATAAATTTTTTATTACTAATAATTAGCAAATTAAATATTCTTGGATAATGAAGGGAAAATTTGTAATCATCTCCACAATGATGATTACCAAATTTACTTTCATTATTCAATCAGTTTTCCTTTTGCTAAGTATTTCTATGTATTGCTAAATTAGTAATAAATAGTAATATTTAGTAATAAATTTTAATAATTAGTAATAAATTGTAAGAATTGGTAATAAATTGTATTAATTAGTAACAATTAGTAATAAATTTTATTAATTTGTAATAATTAGCAATAATTAAGACTAAATAGGAATAAATAGAAATAATTAGCAATAATAAGTGTGAGAAAGATGCAATTAAATGAGCTGTCGGACCCGTCAATCCACTGGAAATTGTGTAATCCTTAATTAATGATAATTATTAAGTAGTTGTAACTATTTGTCTTTTTTTTAGATAAAATTTTTTATAATATCAAACTATTAAAAAATAGTGATGATTTTATATTTTATGTGAAAAAATATGGAACAAGGAAGTCGAAATCATTCATTATTAGATGATTGATCTTGGATAAATCAGCGCAGAAATCCAAATGGTTCTGGTTTAAATCCTGTATATATTGAGGGTGTTGAAACTTTATTACCATTTGCATCATCAAAAACAAAATATGTTTTACAAGGCACAATTAAGTGTCCTTGTAAAAAATGTGCTCTGAGAACGTTTGACACATTTGAAAAGGTTGGGGGACATATCTTGCGGTTTTGTCTTCAACCAGATTATGTTTTTTGGTATCAACACGGTGAATGCAGTTCCATAGAAGATCCTAATAACTTGATTCTTGATCGATCATGATTTCAAAATTTAGTACACGATGTTGCAGGTCCATCTATGCAACAAACTAAAACTCACGATGATATTGATTTAACTCCTGAGTTGACACCATCATAATTTTATGAGTTTATGAGGTCTGCTGAGGATGCATTATATCCTGGTTGCAAGATAAGAAAACTAAAAGCTGTTGAAAAATTTATGGCTTTTAAATAAGATAATGCAATGTCAAAAAACTATGTTGATTAGATATTTTCTTTGGTTAAAACACTTTTACCTAAATTAAGCGTGTTGCATGAAAATTACATTGAGATCAAGAGGCTGATTTGTAATTTGGGCCTTAGGTATCGGGAGATTCTTGCATGTCCAAATGATTATATCTTATATTTTGCCGAAAATGATTAATTGGATATTTTTCCCACATGTGGATAGTCAAGGTATAAAGAAGCTCACTCAGGGAAGTCTAGATCGATTCCAGTGAAACAGTTGAGATATTTCCCCCTTACACCCAGATTGCAGCGTTTATTTATGTCTCAGAATACAACGTCAATGATGTCATGCAACAAAACCAAGATTTCAACAGATAAAAGCTTGAATCATCCATATAATGGTGATTCATGTAAACATTTTGACCGTCTGCAACCGTCTTCTGCTATAGAATCCCGAAACATGCGATTGGGTCTTTTTACTTACGGTTTTTGTCCATTTGGTTCTTATGGTAGTCAGTATTCATGTTCTCATGTCTTTATAACTCCGTACAATTTTATTCCATGGATGTTGATGAAGCAGCCTTATATATTTTTGACTCTATTAATCCCAGGACATCTGAAATAGAATATTTATGTTTATTTGAAACCATTGATTGATGAGTTAAATGCATTATAGAGTGATGGTGTTAATACATATGATGTTGCTATGAAACAAAATTTTATATTAAAATTTGCATTAATGTGGATGATTAGTGACTTTTCATCATATGGCATGTTATCTGGTTGGAGTACACATGGTCTGAAATCATGTCCTTACTCTATGAAAGAAAACAAAGCCTTTATGATGGTCAATGGAAAAAAACCTTGCTATTTTGATTGTAACCGTAGATTTCTTCAAACCAATCATCCTTTTTAGATGAACAATTATCATTTTAGAAAATGTACAATTTAAAGGGATGAACCTCCATATATGATCTTAGGTACATAGTTAAAATCAGTTGTATTTTCATTACCCCCCATCACATTTGGACCAACAGTAAACCAACAAAAAATTCATGGCTTTGGGAAAGATCATAATTGGATAAAAAGGAGTATTTTTGGGGATATTCCGTATTGTTCTGATTTTTTGGTCTACCACATGTTGGATGTTATACATATTAATAAGAACTTTTTTAATAATTTATTTCATACAGTTTTGGATACACCAGGTAAGACCAAAGATACTGTAAAGGCACGATTAGATCATTCCCAAATTTATTGTCAACCAGAACTTGAATTATTTTAAAATGTCAAATTAAAGAGGTTAATGAAGCCAAAAGCATCTTATACACTTTCCAAAGATAGTCACTTATTATTTTGTCAGTGGATTGTATATTTTAGATTTCTAGATGGCTATGCTTCCAATTTGGGCAGATGTGTTAAGAATGGTTATATTACTGGATTAAAAAGTCATGATTGTCATGTTATAATGGAAAGAATTATGCCGATTGGATTCAGATGTTTGTTGAATTCTATGATTTGGGATTTGATAACAGAAATATCATATTTTTTTCGAGACATTTGTGCAGTGACAATAGACTATGATGCACTATGAAAACTGGCAGAAGATGTTGCTGTAATTATATGTAAACTAGAAAAAATATTTCCACCGGATTTATTTGACTTAATGGAACATCTGATATTAAATTTGCCACAAGAAGATAAACGTGGAGGTCCAATACAATTTCGATGGATGTACCCACTCGAGAGATGCATGCAGGAATTGAAGAAAAAAATATGTAGCAAAGCATCCGTTGAAGGCTCAATTGCGGAAGCTTATTTACAAGAGGAAATTTATTTTTTATGCTCTCGTTATTTTGAATCCCAATATCCCTCAAAACATAATCACATGGGATGAAATGAGGGTAATTTTAATGATGAAATTGAAAATCAATTAACAGTTTTTAATCAGCCAAATCTTGGTTTCAGTGGAGTTCATGAACGATGGCTTTCTGATGATGAAAATCACAGAGCACATACATACGTTCTGCTCAACTGTGAAGAAATGAAATCATTTGTGATGTGAGTGCTTCTATCACTTATTCTATAATTTATGTTATAGTATTTAAACTTATTTTATTTGTAAGTTATATTATAATCATATCAAGAAACAACTTCCACAAATTACAGCATCTTCTCTTGAAGAACGCAGACAAAAAAATTTATCAATGGTTTTAAAAATTGGTACCATAAATTATTGATGGTTTAATATCAATTCTGTTTATTATTTATCATATTGATAATTTTTTTACAAATTTTGAGGTGTCTTAATAGGCTGATAAAATTGATAAGAGACTGTGTATATTAAGTAACCCACCATCCAAAATGGTTAAATCTTATAATGCATATGTGGTGAATGGTTTTTGATTTCATACACATGCATACTGGGAATCAAAAAAATCAATGAACAGTGGAGTTTTCTTGAGAGGATCACATTACATAGAAACAGAAGTTAACTTTAATGGCATTTTGGATGAAATTATTGAGTTGTGTTATCTAGGACATAATTATGTAACAATGTTTAAATGTCGTTGGTTAGATACTGAGAGAGGTTTTCATGTTCATCCGACTCAAGGGATCATCAATATTAAATATAAAAGTCTTATTGCTATAAATGAACCATTTTTACTGGCTCAATAGGCACATCAAATTTATTATGCAATGTACTATGCTACTTCAAGAGACTTGAGTGATTGGTGGAGCATAATAAAAATGAAATCTTGGGAAAATCAGTTTACTAAAACTGAATGTGGTTCTGCTAAAGTGGAAGGAATTGAAATTTTTTAAGAGACGGCTCAAAATCAATTTGATTCACAAAGAGACGTGAATATCGATGATGACATCCCACAATTAAGGATCGATGGTGATGAAGATGTTAATGATGTTGCAAATGCATTTGAAATGACAAGAGATGTTGAAACTGAAACTCATATGGATATTGATGATACTGATGAGGAAGATGAATACATTAATATTGACAGCTATGGAGAAGAGGATAAAGATGAACATTGACACAATTAAATTATGGTTATAATCATAACTAATATATATCTATATATAATAGTTATTTCCAACTATCTGCTAATAACAATCATTTTGTGTTTCCGATGGACTTTGATCTATTGTGGGAGTTAGAGAAGGCTTAGCTACCTTTGGATGATGAGGATGTGGGATCAGCTGACCCTCATCCTACTGGTGGATTTGGAGGTACGCAGAGGGGGCACGGTCTTAGGTGACTGATGATTCCAGACCCTATACCCGAGCGACGTCCATATCTTGGTTTCGATCCATGTACATGGAGGTATGGTAACCTATATATTTTAGTTAGATTTCATTAATTTATTTATATATATACAAATTGTTTGATTATTTATTTCTTTTTCATAGTTTTCAGCATGTTTCTATTGGACAGGGGAGTGCTATATTGCGAAATTATTTTTCTCAGCCATGGATCACATGGGAACAGATTCCTGTTGATCTGTGATGCGACATGTTCTAGCATTGGATGGTACGTTAAAAATTATATTTATTTTGAAATTTATTTTATTAATAACTTGATATTATAAATTATTTGAAGGGTTTATGGCATGCTATCGATGATACCATGCGCGACGATGTCCATGCGGCATGGCAGGTTTCTATGCGTGACTGTTTCCGCCAGTTTTTGCACAATTTGAGAAGGGAAGCCATTAAGAAAGTTGTGGGGACAGAATTTGATGTGTCATATAGAGCCCACCGACCAGAGTACATTTCATCTCACGTTTGGGATGGATTATGTTTACACTGGTTGGGTGGTGGTTTTCAGAGGAGATATTCAGTGGGACGACAAAACCGGGGGAGACAGGAGGTGACACATCAAGCTGGTAGCCATACATTCAGTTCTCATAGAGAGTATCTGGTAAGTATATTTTTTAAATATTTTATATAACTTTATATATAAACAGTTTAGTTTATATTTCTATAGGATGTAGAGCATCCCAATATTAAGGAGTTTGACGTTTATCGGAGGATTTACAGTGATCCAACTACTGGAGAGATTAGAGGTGATCGCCAGCGTCAGATTGTGGTTAGTATTAATTTTTTAGTTTAAAAATTAACTGCATATAATATTTTGAAAATTTTAATTTTAAATTGGAATTGAAGGATTCATATAAGGTTGCGACCTCTCAGACACAGGCTGAGGGTCAGGATGTGACGGCTGAGCAGACCAGTGCTCACCATTTCGATGAGGCGGCATGGATGCAAGAGACTCACTATGGCTCTGAGAAGGGAAGAGTAGTTGGCATCGACTCTCATTTGACTCATGGTACTTATTATGATATTGTTGCGATGTCGGCGTCCATCTTGAGAGGATCTCGTGTAGAGCCATCATCTTCTAGCTCATAGTATCAGGAGCTTTTGCGAGCTCAGGCTGAGCATATAGAGACTTTGAAGAAACATCAAGAAGAGATGTATTGGTGGTAGTAGTAGCAGGAGTAACATTATGAGGAGCAGATGCGTCGATGGCTGCAGCAGCATCAAGAGCAGATGGAGTACATGCGTCGTCTGGCTCGTAGTTTAGGGATGCAGTTTCCTCCCCCAGCTCCTTCAGCTCCTCCACCTCCTCAGAAGACGACCCCCAATGTTTTTTTTATGTTACAAACATTTGAATTTAGCATTGTAATATAAATTATTTACATTTTTGTCTTTTATATCTGTACAAATATTACATAATTTTATTTTTAATATTTTTTTATTTTTTTATATTTTATTGTGAATATTGAGAATTTTAATATTTATTATTTTATTATTGTTTTAATAATAGTAATATTAATTTTTCATTAATCGTAATTTTATTAAATTTTTTTAAAAAAAATTATTTTATTATATGCGACGGGACCTTTTGCGACAGGCTCCTGTCGCAAATAGTCCAACTAAATATTTTTAAAAACATATTTGCGACGGTACTACTTGATCATTGTAAATAATTTGTTGTGACAGGCCCATCAAAGAAAGTGATATATATATATATATATTTTTCAAAGGGATGAGAGACCGTCGCAAATAGTTTTTTTGACAGGCCCATGGCGAAAATATTTACGTATATATAATACATATAATCGGAAGCTTATTTGCGACAACGATGTTTCCCATCACAAATTACATTTTTTGCGATGAGCCCATCACAAATACTTGTATTTACGACAACGTTTTCTACAACGGGCTATTTGCGACGGGGCCCCATCGCTAATGTCTATTTGGGATTGTATCCCGTCGCAAATAGGCCATCGTAATTATTAATAATTCCAGTAGTGATATAGCTTCACACACATGGTTTGATTAATTGTGTTGAATGATTATCTAAAAAATGTAGATACCCTTTCATGGTAATTCAACTTAGGCTACATGGCTTCATAAAACCATGTAGACTTTTGAATCCTTATGTGTATACCTTTCATGATTATGGAAACCCTATAGACAGGTTCACATGGATTCCACTGACCATGCACCCCAGTCCTTTTCTCCACCGGCCAGGGATCTGATCTCAAAACAAGCCTCAAACACACCCAAAAATGTCGTTAACTTACATGGAATTCATATTAGGACCAATAAAAAAATTAAACCAAAATTTATAAGATACATTACTCATAGAAAATCTTTGTCCTTATAGTCTTTCCCACTTAATGGAACTTGTCACCATGTTAACCTTCGAATGGTAGAAAACATCATCTGAGATCATCTCTAGACACTAAGCACAAACAGTGTCCTACAACTCCCATTTCATGTCTTTTTTTATGGTCATTATTACATAGAACCAGTGGTAAAGGGACATACAATCCTTGGAGATAATTTTTTCTCCAGTAAATGATGCATCTGGGATACTTATAAAATTATGAATCAAAATCAAGTTGAAACTCCTTAGAATCAAAAGTATGAGATAGGTCTTCAGGATAATAGTGAAGCTATGAAATGTAGATGATGTCGTTCATGGCATGATACCAATGAGGTAGTAATAAAAAAATTATATATTATTGATCCTATTGATAATATCAAATGTCTTCATAAATCATGGAGAAATATTACCTTACCTCCATATCCATCTATGCAGAAGTATGGATGATACCTATTAAAAAACATAACCCTCAACCTCAACCTCTAGTGGTTGTTGATGGAGATCCACATAAAATTTCTATATAGATAATGCCGTATTCATACACTTCCTAATCAGATGTACTAACTCTGAAGTCTCCTGAAGAAGGTGAGGACCTAGTAGCACTGCCTCTCCTACCTCTGACCAGCACAGGGTAAGCAACTCATCCTACTATATAGGTCCTAATAGGGATACAACAAAATCATATCTTAAAATATATTATTATTATAAAAATATATGATATGGATATGTTTCACCCAAGAATATATGAAATCAAGGACACATGCTTGGATAATTTCCATAAACACCTTTATCATCCGTTCAGACTACCATCAATACGAGGGTAAAAATTTGTTCCTGGAAGAACCTATATACCCATAGCTCTCTACAACTTCTGTGAGAACATCATTGTGAAATAAAAGGCCCATTATAAAATAATAGTATAAGGTATCTCATAATATTATATGATTCTATGAACATATAATTTTCTCATCTCATCAAAAGATAAAGTCTCCCATGTAAGAAGGAAATAGGATACCTATGTCAATCAATTCATGACTACCCAAATGAAATCACTACCTTGAGGTGAAAATGGTAAGACAACCTAAATATTTATAGTAGCATCTTCTGATTTTCATTATGGTATTGGTAGTAGTTATAACAATATATTAGGGTGTAGGTACTCCTCCTTCACCCACTGATAGGTGGAACACCCGATGATAAAACATATTATTTAAGGTTTTATCTCAGGAAAACAATTTTAGAATCACATATCTCGATACACCTTGTAGATTCATGTATAAACATCCCATTGAGAAGTTTGGGACACTTGCATCAGTTAATATATCATATATTTAGGAACCCATACACACCCACTAATATATAGGATATAATTTTCCTCTAGAGAACAATCAGAAGGGGGTCCTCACCAGAAATTCTCTAATATGGAACCAAGGCTCCAGGAACTAAAAACTGCATACTCTTAACTCTATCAAGGATAGAAGAGGTAGTTCATAGATAAATAAGAGAAGACTGATTTTAAATCTAATGAAACAATAGATTTATATCATAAAAGAAGTCTAATAATTACCATACATTTCTGGACTCATATACAGCCAACACCAGGTTTTCTGACTCATCACACCCACAACCACAGTTCCCTTTTTTGGGAATATAATCAAGCTCGAAATCGAATGAATGAAGATATTAGACCCATATACAATATCTGAGATTCAATTAATACTAATTAAAAATATCTTTTAGGCTCTTTGGTTCCTTATACCACAAAAGTATCCCACCCATCAGATATTGTCTCTCAAAAAGTAAGGCATGGAAAACTGCTACAAGCTTGAGGTCGTGAGTTAGGTAGTTTCTCACATGAATACCCAACTACAAAGATACATATACAACGAATCAATCCCCATAAGAAAATTAGGAATGTGGTACAATCCATGATGCATAACAGAACATTATATTTCCACATTAAGGCTCTACAAGAATAAAAATCGGTGTCGATGTAAGCTTCCCTTCCAGATCGTAAATGTATTTATCGCATTCTTATAACCATAGGGAGTTCACAAATTTCATTGCAAGACTAGTAAGTGGGGTATCATGGAATGATAAGTCTTATATGAACTTATTTTAATATCCATCCATACCTAGGAAACTTTATATATAAAACATGATCTTAGGATTCTCCCACGATACCACAACAATAACCCTCTCTAGGTTCATGGATACTCATGATTACGATATAATTTGACCAAAAAGTGAACATTTTCGATTTATAAGTGGAACATAGAAATATCATAATAATTGTGGTTCTCTTTTATTGTATTAAAAACAATATCAAGGTCTCCAAAAAGATATCTAAGAGTATTCGAATACACTAATATTTCATTAAAAAAGTTTGTGACAATGGAATCTAGATAGGAATAGAAAAAGCTATTCTTAAATGGCATGAAAATGGTGGGTGAGTTCATATTAATGATCTACATAAAGAAATAATAATATAAACCACACCAACTTTGGAAATCTAGTTATTGTATATCAAAAGGCTTGTCTTGCATCTGATGATAATTCGATCTTATGTTGTTCTTTTAGAATACCCTAGCTCCTCATAGCCGGTGAAATAGAATGCCTATTAAAGGAATTGGATATAAGTTTTTAACCATATATTGGTTCAACTGTCAGTAATCCATGCATATCCTAGGGGTTCCATATGCCATATTGGTGAAAATGTGTGAACCTCAGGAAGAAGTATTGTGTGTGATAAAAAATTTCAACACCATGTCTTCCAACTATCTCTTGATCACCTAGATCTCAGTAGGTTCCATCCAAAATAGAGTAATGTACACTAGATATTATCTTTGAATAAGTTCAATCATAAACACTACCTCACTCTCATTAGTTATGTGAGAAGAATCATAATGAAATTCATCCATGAAATGATCCACAACTAGATAAAAATTTTACTTAGGTATTTATTTCTCCACCATAAAAATTCTTTCAATTTGGTCAGTCACTCCGCCTAGCCCATGGTGCTCGGGTCCATCTCTAATGTCCTAGACATTCCAATCACACTTGTGAATGTAATTATTTCCCACTAGTGACATGACCGACACCCTCTGGTGATAATATTCCATATATGTGTGATATGAAACAAACTATTCCATGCTAATAATGACCTTTATACCCATCATATCAAGGATAAATTGGTCTAATAAGAAGGGATAACTTCCTAACATAAGGGGATAGTCCCGACATTAGTGTATTCCCTCTGAACTTACTCCCAATGGTGTATCTATAGTCATCAAAAAACAATAATACTAAATATTCAGCCCAAGACATACCAATAAAGAGAATAACATATTTTGAATAAATAATATTCAATAGTAGAGGCTACTAAAATAGTACCTCATACTATAGTTGATCCTATACTTTTATCCTCATGAATCACCTATATAGAATGCAGCTGGCCTGATTAACGATGATATGCTATACCTAGACTACCACGAGTAGTTCAGATCAACTGTTACTGAGAATCATAAGTCTAGATAATACGACCTCGACCTCCTCCTCATCCTATTCAGGTGGTGATACTCCAAATCCCTATCAAACATAGTTTAATTGGTCTTACCCATGAAGGTGCACCTAGTGAGGATCATCTTCCACTAGAAGTATATGGTTAGGTCTGATAGAATAACTAAATATTCCTCATATGTCAACAATCACAGAACTCAATGGTCTCTATCACACAAATTCTTCTAATTTCCCTTCCATCCACCCGTATAGAATATAATGGAGATACAAATGTGGGTACTATAGACATCACTAATGTGATGAGAAACCACAGAGGAACCATTTTTACTATCAGAAGAACTATTTACCTACCTCGTAAGAGAACTTCTATGACCATAACTATCACCTTACCCTGGGTTTCTCTCATGGATAAGAGATAAATGGAAAATTTCATAAAAATGAAGTAAAGGTAAAGTCATTCACTTGAGTATGGATGGAATACTTAAGCCCATCCTCAAATCCTCTCGAAAAAAAAATCTTAACACTATCTAGAAGTGGTTCAATGTGATGAAACTCAGTAAATCTCATTAAATAAAAAATAAAAGACCTAGAACCCTACTCCTTGTGTATGAACTCTCTAGCTTGATCAAATCTTAGCATCTAAGGAAATATGTACTGTGGGAATATAATCTGGAAGTCAGCGCAGGTCATGCCTAGATGGTGACCAACCTAGGTAATCACATCCCACCAGCACTTCGCCAAATCAGAAAGTATATAGGTCACAAGTTTTCTCATCTTCATTGAAGCAATATCCAGATGATTGGATATAGATATATTTTCCTCCAAAAAAGTCTCAGTATCTTGAGAAATACCATACCTCATAAATATGGGGGATTTGGCAGCTAGAACTCATGAGTCAGATCATCCATAGATGTTGAAAGTCATATATCACCCTTTATGAAATGCCTTAGGCATATAAAACTATCTCGAATCTGAGAATCAGTTACCAGTTCAGGTATAATATGTGGTTCTTCAAGTGTCAGTCTAGGTGGGAAGACTATCCGCTCAGGGCCCACCATCTTTGGAGCCTGGTAGTCACCACCCTCATGGCTTATGACATGAGTACATCATGGTGGAATACATCTAAAAATTTCAATTAGATGAATTAGATCCTCATTAAGAGTAGATAGAATAACTCTCATAAGAATATAAAATTAATAAGGTCTTGATACCAAAGGTACTACCCCAACTACCCGCATAGAGGGCCATAGTAATGGTATGTGGTCAAATTCAATTTACAGTGGTTCTAGTAGGTGTAGGGTCAATTATACATTTCCTCTTCATTTACTAGAATCAATTTAATTTATAATTGAATATGTAAATTTTAGTTTTAAATTTTTTTATATCCATAAATAATTGAATGATTAAAAATGGAGTGTCATTCACAGTGAATTAGGTCCCATACACCTTATCTATAAAAAACCCATTTAGTTTCTATTTAACTCCATCTACATTCAGTCATGTAATGTAATGGGTAATATATGATAGCTCGACTCTATAAATTTCCAATTCTGATCCATAAGGTCACATAAACCTCATGAATTTAAACTAGGAATCAGTTAATCAAATCCAAAGAGAAGCTCTTGTATCTATAGGTACATAAATGACATGGGTAAAAACTAGCTATTTATGATTCCATCGTCAACCCATATAGAAAGACACTATTTGGATTGATTCTGACAATTTAAATTACTAACCCCTGCCATTTAGAATAGTTTTTCAGCATATGCATAAATATGACAACCATGGATAACTCAAGAATCACAAGAAACAAAAGTAATGAAAGTATTGAAATGAACCTATATGGAAAGTTATATTCATGGAATGTAGATTATAGGTTCCTATAATGATGCATGATTGATTCTTATGTGACCTCATCTCATCGAACCAATGATAAAAATATAATCTTCAATAATATTAATAATAATAATAATAATAACCATCACATAGAATGTGTGTCACCCAACGGTGGATGTATAACAACTCTAATAAGAGAAATACCAAACAATAATTCCTCAATTCTGGAATCTCAGTATTTATCCCTAATGTGGGTTAGCTACTACCAAGCACAAATTATAATCAAGTTCCAAATTATTCCCACTATCCACCTAATTTTTTAAAAATAAAAGGCTGCGAAAATAAATCCTTCTTACAAAAATTATTGATGTCCCGAACTAGTTTCCACTCAAAGGTGCCCCATTCCGATAAACCACATGGCCTCAACTAGGAATCCTCATAGGCCAGATGCTACTGCATAGTAGCGAGGGACTAGGGTGTGCTCATAGGTAAACTATTACCTCATTATCAAAGTGGATAAAATCATATAAGTATTAAAACATAAATAGTGTAAGCATGATATAAATGAATAACTCAGCGGATGTCAAAAAAAACAACCTCGAACCTTATAACATTACTCCAGATGAAACACAATCATATAAAAAATTATTATATTGTATCGCATGTATCTTGAAATAAAGAAAACATGTATACATGTAAGAAATCTACACATGTTATACAAAAGAATACAAAATAATCCAAAAACTATCTAGTATCATAATCCCTATTATAGTCATCTACATCCAATATTCATCTTATGAAAGCAATCAATATCTTGTTTCCCAAGAGGGGTGCTTCCCCTTTTCAACACCAGCACACATATAATCCTCTCAGGTACAAATGTCATCTTAGATAGGATGTGAGATAAATCTTAGTAGACTTCCACAAATGGCATCTATACTATCCAATATATGAATATATGCTGAAATAGTGTGTAGTTGTATATAAAGGTAAAGCACCACTAAAATGATAATCAATACCTTCTTCATCATCGGTTGGAAATGACTATGAACATTAAATAATTTAATTAATTCATTTAAATTCATTTTATATAAATAATTCATGTAAGGTATAATATCACAGGACATGAATCTTGATAATATTAATAATAAAGGATCCAAGGTGTAAAAAGATATCTTTTAATGGTGATAATAATGAAAGAGTATCCAAGGTAATAACCAATGTATCCTTGACCCCAAGGGTTGATACACCTCAGTAATAACATGTAGTCTAGATATAAGGGTGACTGAGTTTAATCCAAGGGGAATCTCACAAGGCATCCCACTATAAAATATTATAATTGAGTCCAATGATTTCATCCAAGGTAAAATGGGCTAAGCATTACAGGGCCTAATGGGATGAATCCATGGCACCACATGTATTAATACATCAATAGGGCTCCAAGTATTGTATCCAAGGCATCCTAATATCTATATGACAGTGAAGGGATCCTACAATATGATTCCAAGCATACACTAGTGGATAGGGACCATGTTCTAAGGTGGTTATCTCCCTTGGAAACTATCTTATTGAATTATAACGGTGCCTATAAGTGCTCAAGGCATTTCCTTAGGAATCCTAGTATACCTCATGTATTATCACTCCAATGAAGCAAAAATATCCATATGAAATTGGATCATTATACTTCATTCATTCATTAATTTTGGCCAATTAATACTTGTTCCTTTTAAAAATTCAATAGGTTCATTCATTTTCATTTTATAAAATGTGAAAAGGCTAGTTATGATATAAAGAAATATTACCATGATTCCATTTAAATAATAATTTTCATTCATTTACCTTTCATAAGCCTGAATATGGGGGTAAGGATATTCAACCATATGAAATTCAATTATAAATAACTTAGAAAATGGATATATATATATATATAATTTCCATTTGAATGTTTATAGGTTCATTGCTTAATTGGAATACTTACCTTAGAAGGTTCATGATACTTCTATGATATAAAATATCATGTAATTTCCAATTAATAATCCATTTTATTGAGAAATGGATTTCCATTAATAGGGTCACAACATAACACAACCAAATGGTAGAAACAATAATCATAAAAATCAACTAAATTCAAATAAGAGGTCAACCACTACTTAGGGTGGACTATGTTAAGGTTCCAACCTCTAATGACGGGATGCAAATATATATAAGTGGCTCTATAATATGAGAACAATGATAATATTAACGGAATATTAATTTATTAACCAATGCCTAAAAATATCGGTGTGTGTATAATGAAAGAAAATTATAAAATTGTGAGACCTGATGGATGAGTCATAGACCGCCTACCTAAATCATATATGGCTCTCCTCATTCATTTTTAGCACTTAGAATGGTATATATTGAAATAAAAAGCAAGAATTCATGACAACTTGAAAAATAGAATATGATCCCACATAAAAATATCATCATCTTGGGAAATAAAAATAATCAACCAACACTAAGGATCAAAGCACATATGAGGACGAAACCAATGAGACCAACAGACGCCCGATCAGATTTTATTTCTAAGAGATATAGAAGAACCTACATTAGAACCAAGTTGGGAGCTATCTACATTAGGAGAAGCCTCTACCATTACAAAATATGATAAAAATAAATGTGATAAGAGTTTAAAAATATTTAATGTAAAAACATTAATTTTACACAAAAAATATGGGTTTTCATGGTTCGTCCATATTGATGGCCAAAGAGTGCACCAACAGTTTTCCTCCTTCTACCCAATGTGGGACTCCACACGTTTTCATGCACACAACTTGAATAATAATGTTAGAACCATATTTTACCCTCTATTAGAAAATATATGTATTCCCACATAGGCATTCATTTCTGGCCATATGGCTTCCTCAAACTATGTGGCCTCCTGAAACACTCTTTCTAGACCTCACATGGTTAGGGAAACTATGTAGATAACCTTGCATGGTCCTACCGATCATGTAGCCCTTCCCTTTTCTCCAATGGTTACGATTATAAGCATTAAAAAATTCCCTAGGACTTAAGAAACAATCTTGAACTCATTATGAATCCATATTAGTTCCAATACAATGAATTATACTAAAATTTAAAGGAACCAAACCTCATAGAAAAATCTGGTTCTTACACCTACCAGTGGTTCTTTAAATACTAGGGATATTCAAAAGATATTGCCTTGATGGTTTCATATGGATATCACATTGTATGTGTTTATATTAGGGAAGGAATTCACTCTCATGGGTTGTTTATATATCAGTAATATCAAATTTTGTTTTCATAACATACTCTAAAATAATATAGTAGTATAAGAGGGTTGATCAAATGTAACGCCCTAAACCAGGTGCCACATGTCTATTCCTTGAAATGATTATTTAAATCACTATAGGTGTGCGTCCTCTTATTCCATAGGCTGCTGAATAATAGTATGAGTCAAATATGTAATGTGGGGTGACTATACCCTATTTAACAAAGTAATACAATAATAGAAATAAATAAATAATATCCAAACAATAGAAAAAAATAACTAGAATAATACCATAATAAATAAGACCATCATCAAATGATAAACCAAAAACATTGATAAATGGCCATAAACCAAAGAAATAGATATGAACTCCAATATAATTTTTAATTATTAAATTAAAAAACAAAATAATACACCACGAAAT
Source organism: Viscum album (assembly GCA_963277665.1). Lineage (NCBI taxonomy): Eukaryota > Viridiplantae > Streptophyta > Magnoliopsida > Santalales > Viscaceae > Viscum > Viscum album. The sequence continues at coordinate 1,722,921,878 of OY728119.1, read as the reverse complement.
TTCCCCAAAATAATCCTAAAAATGTGTCTAATTTTCTTATCTATGCTCCATCATGCATCCCAACTCAACCATCTAACATAAGACACTTTCCCGTGTTCTATCCTACAAACATAAATTCTATCTTGGTACTGATTAGGAATCCATAGAATAGTGTGGATACAACTCAGAACAACACCACAAACGATGTATAAAATAATATCTAGTCAATAATAGTGTATGCAATTTTATAAAGAGTAAATTAAAATTTATAAAGTAAGAAGTTTTCACATTAAATTATTATTTAATTAACCACACTATTCCACATGTTCATTGTGACACACAAACCAATAATACCTGATTTTATGAGTTTCAGAGTGTGAACCATCCACCAAAGGGATATCAAATTTCATTCTATCATGAGCTTCAATTAAGAATTCTACTTATAATTTCACATTCATAAATTAGTGTCCTAGGATGTCATTATGGCACAACTTGGGTATTTGGAGAAGTAGTCCTTATCCCAAAACTCTATGATCATAGGAAAATAAACATAAATACATGGGGTCCTAGAGCTTCATTTGGGAACACCATGGGAATTTGGAGCATCAATTCTTATCCTGAAACCCATCTTTCACATTATTGATAATGTCATATATCATGGTTCAACAATCATAAATCATTTATCAACCATTTTTATAACCCGTTATTCAACGATTTTCATAATTTTATTTCAACCAATATCATAAAACTATTATTCCACCAATTTCATAATCATATTATTCTAACAATTTCAATATAACATTATCCCATCCATTTCATAATCACATGGGAAAATATATTTAATTAAACCAATTTGAAATAAATTATATTTCCCAATATGGGAATTCCAATTTACCATTTAAATAAACAAAATTATAATCAAGACTATGGGAATTTAAAATTAGACCACCTACCATTATTTTTTTGTTTCTAAGACTTTCTCTGGGGCCCTGCCCGCATGTCAATATTATTTATGTGCATTGTGGCATGTTTTAGCCCAGTATTACCAATTTCTAATGGTAGTTTTATTTCATAACTTTCAATGGTGATGTCTTCCCCTTGATTGAAATTGGATAATGGGATGTTAGTTCCTCCTTCCACAGATTCCTCCTTGGAGCTCATTACCTAGCGTGGGTCTCCCTCATAGAGTTAATTCATATTTGTGGAACTCATTCCTAGTTCCATATCTTTGTGAACATTGGTTAATTAAAATTCTTCTATATTGAAATTATGCTTTCTTTATGATAGAGAAGAAATCTCCGGTCAAAAGTTTTGTCATGTTGGGCATAATTGGGAATGTCTAGACATTGGGCACATTTATCAAATATATTCTTCCCCATATGATGGAATATCATGTGAGTTATCATAAGGTGTGGAACCCTATAAATATATTTTAGATCATGAGGTAATGATTAGAGAGTCATAAGACTTCTAATATTATTACCTATGGAATCCCACACTTAACATGGGGTACATATTTGAGTCAGTTCTCAACGTCTATATCTTGTGAAGATGGATCATGATGTCTAGTTGAGATGGATAAAGGCACAAGTTTAACTTATTATGGAGAAAAGCACATGATTAATGTATTCTAGGGAAATTTTGGATGGATGAGAACACCCCATGGTGGCAGACATCGGATTTTGGATTAGTATACCCCTTAAGGAATATTTGGAAGTATAATAACCCTACTCATTTATTACACAATTAAACATAATTTATTACATAAAATTCACTTGATACAAAATAGAAGATCGAGAGGTATAGTGTATATAGGGCTTAGGATCATTACATAACCACATAAAACATAAAAAACAACATCTTTATTAAAAACATCCTTTACATGATCATTACATTCACTCGTACTTAGCATTGCATGGGATAACCTGAGGACATACATAAAAAAATGGTAAGCAATAAAGCCCAATAACGGAATAATCATGGAATAACATGAGGAATAAAATAAATGTTAGAAAATAGGTATATAAATAGTTCACAAGAGAAGCATAAACAAAAAGTCATGATAAATCATGATAATCATAATATGGAAATGCAGCAACAACACTTAACATGGAATTAGCACGATCCAAGGCTCATTGCACATGGAGCATGAGTATTTCCTCATTTCACATGAAGAATTAGTAAATCAAAATTGCACATGAATTAGAATGATTCAACACCCATTTCACATGATGTATCATGATACTATACTTTACCCAATTCATTGGAGCACTATAAGGGCGCACCCTTCTTAAGCATTTCATTTCAGGAATAAGTGTTCCACACAGATCATAAAACATTGAATCATTCAACATAATATTTTATTCCAGGATAAAATAATGTGGAATAGATTCATGAAACTCTTTAAACAATAATTAAATATGGATAAAGGTAAATAACCTTGATAGAGAAATGGGCATAGGATTCACAACACAATGACTTTGTGTTGGAAAAGCGTGGTGCAATTTCGGCAGCATAACGGCGTGACATAAGAACTCATAAAAATTGTTGATGAGAGGTAAAGGGGTGTATCATCATAATTAAATTACATGTAAAGTAAGGGTTCATATAGATACATGTCCCATCAAATTTAATGTAATTTAAATTCATGATAAAAAAGAATTTCTTGAATGTAAATGTGGGGAGAGAAATTCCATTCGGAATTTCGGCATAGTAATGGGTGTACATGGGAGGAATTTAATGAGAGAGAAAGGGGTGTCTCATCATATTTACATGACATGGATAGTAAGGGGTCAAATTGATACATATCACAACAATTGTAATGGAATTTAGATTCATGATACAGAAAAACTTCTTGAATGTAAATGAGGAGAGAGAAATTCCTTTCGGAATTTCGGCGTAGTAATGAGGGTAGATGGGAGGAATTTAATGAGAGATAAAGGGTTATCCCATCATTCAAACATAAATAGGGAGGTATGGGGGTGGTTTTAAAACATACCTTAACATTTATAATTGAAATTATAAGGGAATAACAACATTAAGAAAATTGGACAAAAATGAGAAAGGAAGATAAACCCTTACTTGGAAGTATGCTTCCAAAGGCTTGAGAGAAGCTTGAGAGAGGAATATTGGGTTCATGGGGCACCATGGGAGGATTCTAGATATAGGAGGTCAGAGGTTGGATGAACTCCAATGTCTTTGAGTGAGGAGGAAGTGGGAGATTTGGTGGGTTTATATAGGAAAGGTGAGGGAATTATTTATTATTTAGGTTTGGGACACCTCACATTAAACTAATCCAAACCACAAACCAGCCCATGATTTTTGCCCATGGTTTTTGGAAAAGGAATGTGGAAAACAATATCGTATAAGGCCAAAGTCCTAACTTCTTAAAATAATGGGGTTTCTTATGTGGAGTTTAGTCACACTCCCAAGGAAGACAATTTAAAAAGACAAAATGATTAATAAGTCTTGAAGGGTCCACTAAATCTTTGTAAAATAATTCAAACAAACCCAAAATCACATTATTTTAATGTCAAAACATATATTTTCCGAACATAAAGTTTATATTATTTTATTACATCACTATTGGGTCATTATGATGTCATAAAGCACATTATATATTTAAACTGTATTTATTTTTTACACAATATTTTGACTGTCTCAGAACATTATGAAAATTCACCGTTGGATAATTTCGATGTTATGATTCCAGAAATAATATTCATTTTATCTAAATAATTTTATAAATATTTTAACCTTCACATTTTAAAATTAAAACTGACATTTATCAAAAATTCATGGGTTTTGACAGAAATCGCTTTCAAACCTAAATAAAAATTACAATTGCATTCATAAAATTATAAGATCATTTATATTTAATAAATATTAATTTAATAATAATAATAATATTTTATTAAAATTTTATTTAATTCAAAAATCCATTAATTCATCAAAATTGATTTCTTAGTTGAACATTAACTAAAAATAATATTTGTGCTTTAAAAACTATTTACAAGGTAACAGTAATAAAATGAAAGTATATTCATTATTATATACAAGAATAATGTACATAACCATAGTACTAGGGATTTTTTACATAACCCCTTAAAACAGCCGCATAAGACCTAAGGTGAAGGTGTGTGATGGTGATAGACTCTTGGGGTGGCTCGGATAACATTGCACGCATGGTGATCTCTATCAACTTCCACTACTCCCATAGACGGTTCCATTTGAGCTTGGAATGTTGATGCTCGGCTTGGGATTGGTCAAGAGAGAAGCCCAAAGATGCCACCTCTTTTCTGAGCTCTGACAAATGGGCTTCGTATAGAGCAATTCTACTGGATGAGGCCATCGCTTCCTTTGGCTGAGTAAATAAGATTGTTAAAGCCATATATTTATACAATTCATATGATCACTGTTCAATGACTATATTAGAAACGGTCATAATTCTTAAAATAAAACCAAAGAAGTTGACATTTTATATAGACATTTTACATAAAGAGACATTTAATTAGATCAAGAGGGATTTCCATTAATGAATGTTTGGGTCGTTACATTCTTCCCCCCTTAAGAAATTTCACCCTTGAATTTTCCTTTTCCCACACTAAAAATGATGTGGGTAACTCTACTTCATCATTTCCTCTGATTCTCATGTCACTTCTTCAAACATGTGGTTTCTCCATAACACCTTGATGAGGGGAATTATCTTATTTCGTAGAACGTTTTATCTACGATCTAAGATCTTCACTGGTTCCTCCTCATAAAAAAAGATCATCCTCTAACAGTACCACCTCTAAATATAGTACATGTGAAGGGTCTGGTATGTACTTCCATGAGAGGGATAAATTAAAGACATCATGTACTTTGGCCACAATAGGTGGAATTTATAGTTGATAGGACACAACCCCAACATGATCAAGAATCTCAAAGTGGCCGATGTACCATGGACTTAACTTCCCTTTCCTTCCAAACCTCATGACCTTCTTTTATGGAGACATGCGTAGAAATACCATGTATCCAACTTTAATATCAAGATCTCATCGATGGTTATCTGCATAACTCTTCCGTCGACTCTGGGATACCTTGATATGCTGCTGAATGCTTTTCACCTTCCCCGCTATTTCTTCGACCATTTCAGGTCCAAGTATCTTACACTCACCAACCTCATCCCAACACGCTGGTGTTCTGCACCTTTTCCCATAAAGGGCTCCATATGGTGCCATTGGATGCTCGAGTGGAAATAGTTATTATAAGAGAACTCAACCATAGGAAGATGTTGATCACATCCTACTTTAAAGTCCATTGAGCATGCTCTCAACATTTCCTAAAGTGTTTGGATAGTCCTCTTGGATTGGAAATCAATTTAGGGATGATAGGTTGTACTGAAGTATGGTTCAGTATTCAGAGCATGTTGAAGACTCTTCCAAAACATGGAGGTGAATCTTTGATCTCAATCAGACACAATAGATAGTGGTACTCCATGCATCCTTACCACTTCCCTGATATATATTCGTGTCATTTGATCCAATGAGAAATGCCACCGAATAGAAATGAAGTGTGCAAACATTTTAATATGATCCACAACAACCCAGATTTCATTTTTTCCTTTGGATGTCCTCAAAAGTCCCATGACAAAGTCCACAGTGATGTTATCCCATTTCCATTCTAGTATGGGCAACGGTTTCATCATCCCTTTAGACTTCTGCCTCCCTACCATCACTTGCTGACACACTAGGCACTTTGAAGTATATTCAGTGATCTCCTTCTTCATATTATCCCACCAATAATTCTCTAAGAGATCTCAACACATCTTTGTGTTTCCTAGGTGAATAGAGAAATTTGAATTATGTGCATCATCCAAAAGTTCCATCTTCATCTCTGGACATGATGAGACAGATAGCCTTTTCCCAAATCTCACAGTTCCTTCTTCATTAAAATTAAACTTTGAGGATTTCCCTTTTCTGATAGCTTCAACTTTTTCCTGAATTCCCACATCATCCTTTTGAGTATCCTTTAACCATTAAAAAAGTGACTATTGAGAAATAATTTTTGAAAGAATTGATGATTCTCCCTTATTTATGATTCTCATGTACATCATCATCAAATCTAGGAAGATTGGATCCTTTTCAATTCTCATCAATGATAGAATCGATGGGTCCTTTCTACTTAGGGCATCAGCCACCTTGTTCACTTTCCCAGTGTGGTAATGTATTGTGCAGTAATATTCTCTGATCAGCTCTAACCATATTCATTGGTGCATGTTTAAAAATTTCATTGTGAATATATGCTTGAGGCTTTTTTGGTCCATATATATTTCACACTTCTCCCCAAAGAGATAATTATGCAAAATATTCAAATTTGAAGATCACTGCAGCCAACTCAAGGTCATGTGTTGGATAGTTCTCTCCATGAACATTAAATTGCCTTGAATCATAGGCAATGACTTTGTTATTTTTCATCAACACACATCCCTGACTCTTCTTTGAAGCATCACCGAATACCAAAAAACGTTCTCCACTTGTGGGTAAAGTGAGAACGAGAGTAGTGATAAGCCTCCTTTTCAAATCTTTGAATCTTTCTTCACATTAATCACTCTAATAAAACTTTACTCCCTTTCGAGTTAGCCTAGTATGATGGTTGTTAAATCATGATAAATTTCTCAAAAATCATTGATAATATCTAGCTAATCCCAAAAATATACGGATATTTGTTGCCGATGTTGGCATCAGCCATCCCTAAATTGCATCTTTTTTGGAGGGATCCATAGATATCCCATTGCTTATGATGATGTGGCCTAAAAATGAGACCTCCTTCAACCATAACCCACACTTGTTGTACTTTTCACAGAGCTTATCCTTCCAAAAGGTCTCTAGTATAGTTCATAGATGCTCCTCATGATCCTCCTTGGTTTTGGAGTAGATCAAAATATCATCTATAAAGACTTCCACAAATTTGTCAAGGTAATCTCTAAAGACTCTATTCATCATTTCCATAATGATTGTTGGAGAATTAGTGAGTTAGAAAGGCATTACTATGAATTCATAGTGCATGTATCTTGTATGAAAATCATTCTTGGGGATATCTTCCTTCTTCACAATTACTTGATAATATCCTGACCGCAAATCCACCTTGGAGAATTATTATTCTACACACGATGATCGAACAAGTCATAAATTCGTAGGCGAGGATACTAGTTCATTACCATGATTTTTTTAAGCTCACGATAATTGATTCAAAGGCGCATTGAACCATCCTTCTTCTTGACGAAGAGGACTGATGCACCCCATGGTGAATCACTTGGGCGTATAAAACCTTAATCCAGATTCTTCTGTAGTTGTTTCTTCATCTCCTCAAGATCCACAACATCCATTCTATATGGAGTCTTGGATATTGGAAACACCCTAGGTATTAGATCAATTGAGAATTCAACATCTATTCTAGGAGTAAGACTAGACAATTCCTCGGGAAACACTTCAGTGAATTCCCTCACAATAGGCATGTCTTATAGGATGGTTGCCTCATTAGACTCAATCTTATGAGCCATATACGCATGCTCATAGTGCAGTAATATCCATGCTTGAGATGATGGAGCTAAAAAAGGTTCATATTCCTCCTTCCACTTGTAAAGAATCGGGGGTCGATTCTCCACATGGAGATTGATTTCCCTCTCACAACAATTTATGTTGGCTCTATATAAGGAAAGTCAATCCATTCCAAGAATTGCATCAAATTTCACCAGAGGGAGTATGAAGAAGATTTCAAAAAATATCAATCCACGTATTATGATAGGGGAGGAGTAATATTCATTGGACGCAATTATTTCCCCATTTTCCGTACTCACCGACATCTTCACTTCCATGATTTGTGGTGGTGCTGGGATTGTTCTAATAAACTTTAGAGATATAAAAAATGCATAAAACCTGAATCAAAAAGTATGTTCACTATTATTGAATGAATAACTATTGTACCTATTTCCACTTCATTTTCAGGGTTCACTTCGGCCGTAGTGATGGAAAAATCTCACCCTTACTGCATTGTAGGTTGTTGGTTGCCTCCGAAGACCCTTGCCTTAGGGAACTAATTTGTAAGATGCCCTAGTTCTTTGCAGTTGTATCAATGAACCATGCGTTGAGGTTCGAATGGAGCATTCCTCTCCTCTATCGCAACTGCGGTTATTTCATACTAACAGTTAACAGTTAGGTTCCCTTCTCTTCCACACCTAAAGCATTTCCTCATCCCCTTCAGTCAGTTTTGAGCTGCTTCTTTCCACACCTTTGGCATGTGGGGTACTGGATCTTCTTAGCACCATTGGATTTATCCATCAGACCACCAGCATTGAATTCCACCTTACGCTTCTTATCCCCATGATACCCCTGATATTATCTAATCTCAATTTAGACCTTGATGGCACATCAGCCAATTTCTTCATAGCTGTCGAAGTCACAGATCTCCAGCGCTTTCCGCAGGCTAGGTTTCAGCCCACCAAAGAAGCGACCAACCTTTTATTCAGGGGTAAAAACAAATCCGGAAGCATATCATGAAAGCCTTGTTAAGTTTTCCAAGTACGCTCCAATAGATTTTTCATGTTTTTGCTTGAGGTCAAGGAAGTCCCTTTCCATCTTAAGCCATAGGGTGTGCAGATAATATTTATCGTAAAGCATCTTCCAGAAATCCTTCCATTCCAATGCCCCAATCTCATCCTCGGGCTTCGTATTTTTTATCAACGTCCACCATTTATTAGCTTCACCCTCTATACGATAAGCATCTCAGAGAACCTTCTCTTGTTAAAAACATTAAAGGATGGAGAATATCTTTTCAATGTAGTTGATCCATTGTTCAAAGATTGATGGACCGGATGACCCATTAAAAGTAGGAGGCATTTGTCTCATGAATCTCTCGATAGAGACTTGTTCTTTCTTAGGGGGGTTGAATGTTCCTCTTGACCCATGTTTCATTTCAAATCTTTAGTTAGCTGAGAGAGATGCGTGACATTGTTTGCGATTCCTGCTCTTATTATATTGGGAATCTCGTTAGTATAGTCATCACATTGATCTTCACGTTGGGTTTTTGCCAAAGTACTTCTATTTCCGGCCATTGGATGGAATAAAAGGAAAGTTAGGGGTAACACATAAAGGGTAATAAAATGACAAAACTGATGACTTATAAGTAAAATTTATTTCCTTAACATATTAATCTATTGGCTTAAGTCTATGTTATCCATGATCAACTTTCTAACATATATTCTTATGGAATTTTTTTGTCCCTTAATAATGTTTCATACTAAGCTTGTGATTTTACCGATGAATATACCCAAAGAGTGTCATAACCAAGAGTGTATTAAGGCCCATTGTCACGCACCAGTTCCTATTTGAGTCTAGATCAAAGCAGTGTTTTCGAGTTTTACCCCTAGGATACATCTGTGCCAGAGCCGCCTCTACCTGCTCATATCCAGTCGGGGATATATTTTCTTGATAAACCACTTTCTCAATACTCACCAAAACATAGGGATATTTTTATTATACTCAGTCTTGTCTTTAAGGCTTTACTACGGTTTTCTAATCCTAATCCCAAAAATAACTAAACATATCCTCTGATACCAACTATGACAACCCTGCTCTTTTATTACACAATTAAACATATTTTTATTAAATAATGTTCACTTGATAAAACATAGATGATCGAGATATCTAGTGTCATTGGGGATTAGGATCATTAAATAACAACTTAAAACACGAAAAATAGAATCTTTATTGAAAACATCATTAACATGACCGCTACATTCCCTCATACTTAGCATTGCATGGGATAACCTGAGGACATGCAAAAAAAGGGTGAGCTATAAATCCCAGTAAGTGAATAATCATGGAATAACATGACGAATAAAAAACATTTTAGACAATAGGCATATTAATAGAGAACAATAGAAGCATAAACATAAAGGCATGATAAATCATGATAATCATATTATGGAAATGTGGCAACCACACTTAACATGGAATTAGCATGAGCCAAGGCTCATTGCACATGGAGCATGAGTAAATCCTCATTGCACATCAAGCATGAGTAAAACCTTGTTTCACTTGAATTATCATGTGTCAACACCCATTTTACATGGCGTATCATGATACTATACTATACCCAATGCATTGGAGCTCTATTAGGGCGCACCGTTCAAAAACATTTCATTTCATGCATAAGTGTGCCACAAAGATCATAAAACATTGAATCATTCAATATAAACTTTTATTACATGAAAAATGAATGTGGAACAAATACATGAAACTATTTAAATAATAACTAAATGTGAATAAAGTTGAATACCCTTGATATAGAAATGGTTATGGTTTTCACTACACAATGACATTGGCTTGGAAAAGCGCAGTTCAATTTCCGCAGCATAACAGTGTGACATAAGAACTCATAAAAATGGTTGATGAGAGAGAAAGGGTTGTCTCATAATATTTACATGACATGGATAGTAAGGGGTTCGTATAGATACATTTCCCAACAAATGTAATGGAATTTATATTCATGATACAGAAGAATTTCTTGAATGTAAATGAGGGGAGAGAAATTCCTTTCGGAATTTCGACATAGTAACGGGTGTACATGGGAGGAATTTACTGGGAGAGAAAGGGGTGTCTAATCATTTTTACATGAAATGGACTATAAGGTGGTCTTAAACATACATTTACCAACAATTGTAATGTAATTTAGAGTCATGATACAAAATAATTGTGTGAATGTAAATTAGGAAAGAGAAATTCCTTTCGAAGTTTCGTCATAGTAACGGGTGTACATGGGAGTAATTTAATGAGAGATAAAGGGGTCTCCCATCATTAAAAAATAAATAGGGTAGTATGGGGGAGGTGAGAAACTATTCCCCAACATTTATAATTGAAATTAAAAGGGAATAACTACATTAAGAAAATTGGAAAAAAATGTGAAAGGAAGAAAAACCCTTACTTGTAGGTATGCTTCCAAAGGCTAGAGAGAGGCTTGAGAGAGGCTTCATGGGAGTTTGGGGAACCTTGGGAGGATTCTAGAGATAGTTTTGCAGAGTTTGGATGAACTCCAAAGGATTAGAGTGAGGAGGAAGTGGGATCTTAGGTGGGTTTATTTAGGAAACGTGAGGGAATTATTTATTATTTAGGTTTGGGACACATCACATTAAACTAATCAAAACCACAACCAAGACCAATGTTTTTGACAATGTTTTTTCTAAAAGGGAAGTTGAAAACAATATTTTATAAGGAAAAATTCCTAAATTCTTAAAATAATGGGGTTTCGTATGTAGAGGTGAGTCACACTCCTGAGGAAAACAATTTAAAAAGACAAAAATTTTAATAAGTCATGAAGGGTCCACTAAAACTTTTTAAAATAAATAAAACATACCCAAAATCACATTATTTTAATGGTAAAACATATATTGGCCGAACATAAAGTTTATAGTATTTTATTACATCACTATTGGGTTATTATGTTGTTATAAAACACATTATATATTTAAACAGTGTTTAGTTTTTACCCAAAAAATTGACTGTCTCAAAAAATTATGAAAAATTAATCATTGGATAATTTCAACATCTTGATTCTAGAAATAATATTCATTTTATCTAAATAATTTTATAAATATGTTAATTTTCACCTTTCAAAATAAAAACCAACATTTATCGAAAATTCATGGGTTTAACAGAAATGGATTTCAAACCGTAATAAAAATTACAATTGCATTCATAAAATTATACCATCATTTATATTTAATAAAAATTAATTTAATAATAATAATAATATTTTATTAAAATATTATTTATTTCAAAAATCCATTGATTCTTCAACATATATTTCTTAGTTGAACATTAACAAAAAAAACTATTTTTGCATTAAAAACTATTTACAAGGTTAAAATAATAAAAAGAAATTATATTCATTATTATATACGAAAATTATGTACATAACCAAAGTACTAGGGATTTGTTACATAACCCCTTAAAATTTCTACATAAGACCTAAGGTTAAGGTTCATGATGGTGACCGACTCTTGGGGTGGCTCGGATAACATTGCATGTGTGGCGATCTCTATCCACTTTCACTTCTCTTGTAGACGGTTCTGTTCTAGCTTGACATGTTTAAGCTCATCTTAAGATTGGTCAAGAGTAAATCCCAAAGAAGCCACCTAATTTCCGAGCTTCTAAAAATGTGCTTTGTATGGGGAAATTCTACTGGATGAGGCCATCTATTCCTTTGTCTGAGTAAATTAGATTGTTAAATCCCTATATTTATACTAATCTTGTGATCACTATTCAACGTCTATATTAGATACGATCACAATTATTAAAATAAAACCACAGAATTTGACATTTTATATAGAAATTTTACATAAAGAGACATTTAATTAGATCGAGAGTGATATCCATTAATGAATGTTTGGGTCGTTATAGGAAGGTTGATCAGAATTATTATTAATGTGGACCAGGAGGTCCATCCCTATGAGGGACCATCAAATATTACAATTGATCGGTACACCCATTTAGGTGGACTTGGGAGATTGATCAGATCGCCCCTTAAAGAGGTTCATTGAGCCAATTCCCTAGGATGGAGTACCTAATTTTACCACTGTTCTGGAAACCTCTTCATGTGGACTAGGGGATTGATCAGAACACCCCTTGAGGAGGATCAAAGAGGTGAATCCCTATGAGAGAGAGTTTCTTTTTACCATTGGTTGGGACACATGTTGAGGAAAACCTGTGAGACTGATCAGAATTCCCCATGAAGAGGATCAGGGATGTCTGTTCTTAGGAGGGAGAACTTAGGTTTACCATTGGTCAGGATTCCCCTTGAGGTGGCTTCAACAATTTTTTATTAGAATACCCATTTTGGAGGATCAGGGAGTTGTGTCCCTTAGAGGGAGAACCAAGGTTTTCCATTAGTTGGGATACCACTTGAGGGGGACCTGAGAATCTAATCAGAGAGCCCCTTGAGTTTGATCAAGGAGGCGCATCCTGAAGAGGGTTCACCTAAATTTACCATTGGTCAGAATTCCCCTTGAGGTGAACACAGAATATTGATTAGAATTACCCTTTATGAAGATCAGGGAGGTGCATCCCTATGAAGGAGCACCTGATTTTACCATTGGTTGGGATGCCCCTAGAGGGCGACCAGAGAGATTAATCAAAATTCCATTTTTGGTGGACCTGGTAGGTGTTTCCTTGAGAGGGACAACCAAATTTTTCCATTGGTTTGGACTCCCCCTTGATGCGGAATGTAGAGATTTATCAAAATTCCCCTTAAGGTGGGTCAATGAGGTGCACCTCTAGGAGGTATCACCTATGATTACCATTGTTCGTGACATCCTTTGAGGTGGACTAGAGCGGTTGATCCGAATTCCCATTGAGGGAGATTAGGGAGTCGCGTCCCTAAGAGGGTGAACCTAAGATTACTATTGGTCAGGACTCCCCTTAAGACAGACCTGGGAGATTGATCAGAACATCCCTTGAGGCGATTCAGTAAGGTTTTTTCTAAATATAGAGCATATATGTTTACTATTTATTAGGACGCCCCTTGAGGTAGACCCAATAGACTAATCAGAACTCACCTTATGGTGGATCAATGAGGGGCATCCCAAGGAGGGATCACTTGGGTTTACCATTGGTTGGGACGCCCCATGAGGTAGTCATGGGATATTAATTAGAATTACCCTTGAGGTAAATATGGGAGGTGTGTCCCCATAAGTATGTACCTAGGTTCACCATTGGTTAGGATTCCCCTTGAGTTTGACAAAGAATATTGATCAAAATTCACCTTGAGGAAGATCAAGGAGGTGAATCCATTATAGGGAGAACCTGTGTTTATCATTGGGCTGGAAGACCCTTGAGGTGGACTAAGAAGATTGATCATAACACCCCATGCGGTGGGTTAGGGAGGTGAATACCTAGGATGGGGCACCTAAGTTTACTTTGGTTGGGATTGAACCTTAGGTAGGCATCCTACATACCCTATTTAGATGGTAGAGATAAAACCCCATTTATTTTGATGCTTCAGTTTAAGGTCATGTGATAGGACCAATCCATATAACTTAATTTCATATAGTACAGGTTCTTGTGTCCCAAAATGATCATTGATGAGGGAAGTATGGGGATTATTCATTGAATATAGCCTTCAAAATAGGATGTCTTTGGGTTTTACTAGTGCAGGTATTATGCATAAAGATTGTTGAGGGCTTCTAAGAGCTGAAATTATGTGGATGGGACTTATGTGTCGAATCTTATCAGACGATCTCATTATATCTAAGAGTAGGTAGTATAAGTACCATCTCATTCCAATCATACACATATCATCCTATGTCTAGGGAGAAGGGTAAGACTATAGTTTTATGTTATGTGATGAGGATTTTGTTGTTTAGTTTTATGTCATGTTACTAGAACGTGGCAGTATGCAAATGTACATCATGAAAATTGGACATGGTGGGACTCACATTTCACCTCTTGGGCTTATGTGACCACCACTCATGCTCTATTGGGTGGATCATGGTGTTGGAACTGCTAGGGTATGATGACAATATGATTGGTCAGTTATGAGTTCCATGTTAGAGTCCCCATGATTATAATTCATAGGGGTTATAGTACCATTCTCAGAAGAATTAGGTATGGTAACAAGTGTAATATAAGAATATGGGATGTCAGGTAAGGGCACATAAGTTGTTACATCCAATTTTGAAGTGTTTAATGTAATATATTCATGAAATATTTTAGTGTTTCACAGAAGACATGCTTGAGAAGGGTGATCTGGAACAAGGGAAATCTATAAAGTCAAGGGGAATAGGTGGATGGAATATTGGGAGTTGCATGCAATGTCAAGGTTTTCACGCAATAAGATTATTTGCACACACCTAACATACGATAAGAGATTTTAAGTTTGGATTACTCAAATATGGTCTATGTCATGTTTGGGACAACATGAGGTCTATCACATAATATTCTCTACCTTGGGTAGTACATGATGCATGTTGTGGTGGAGGAGGAGTACTTGCATGCACAAGAGCGGCATTTTGTCTTCCAGATACACCTCTTTATGGGGGTGACCATATATTATATTTGAAATACTTAGCAATAGGAATTCATGTCCCGGTTCATGTAAGGGACCTTGGGAATAGTGATTTCTATCACCGTAGGAGTTGGACGACACAAAATTCTAGTTTAACAATGTATTTTTCGTGAAAATAGGGTTCTGTGGTAGGGATTCAGAAAATCCTATTTTCATATACAATGAAGCTAATTATTGTGTTTGTAAGACTTAGGTGTTCTATTTTCCAATGTAGTGATCATAGAATCATATATCATATAGGGTATTGTCATTACCCGACACCCAAATACCCGTAGTCAGTGCCATTCAGAGGATCTAATTCGGTTCAGGATCAGAGAAACGAGCTACTACTAAAATGCTTCTTCTCTTAAAAGATGATAACTGAAAATTTTGTTTCAAAAACATAGAGTGAGCATACGAATGCCTAGTAAGGGGTTTAAAAGTAACATAATATACCCAAAATAACTGTTGATAACATTCTTTAAACCATTTCATAAAACAGTATTTTTAAAGAAATGTTGTAAAACATGTCACAATTAATAATAAAAGTGCTTAATTAGAAACATGATCACAATATTAAAAGGATACACGATTCGAATATAAGAATTCTTAATTGGAGTAATGAATAAAAAAAATTCTAAACATGTATGACATAAGAATATGTAATCACAGACTAAACAGATAATAGTAATGAATAATCAAAGTTGTGCATAAAGGTAATAACAACTATTTCATACATCGAAACTAAATCACTGAGCACTATACATATGTCATGCCATAATCTTTTACTTTTTTGATACTCATAAGTATTGGCTCTTAACCATGGACATTCTACTAGTCTAATATCCATTTGGATAGTTAATTATCATACACATAATGAGGGAATGTATAATGCCAGGCTTTAATTTCTGTTTCAAGGCCTCGTGCTACGACATAAAGGAAAACTATAATCGGACCCCAACCTGGAGAGCCTTTGTAACCAGACTCCACCCCAGAGAGCCTCTGTAACTGGACTCCAAACCGGAGGGTCTACTGTAAACGTACCCCAACTCAGAGGACTTACTTTTACCAGTACCCAAACAGTAACATACTAGTCCAATACATTCCTCATATGTTTAATAAAGCCATGTATCCAAAGTGTCACATACCACTTTGAGTACCTAATTCCATGTATTTTATTTGGGGTGTCCCATACCACTCCAAAAAATTAAATTCTTAATTCATTATCATAAGTGATGAAAAATAATTAGTTTGATATGTCACATAACTTAATAACTTTACAACACCTTCCATAATCATTCAATTCATTACATTGCATGTTTATAAATTGTATAGGTATTATTTTTGCTCAATTCATACGCTGATAAATGGAATTTAAATCATAATATGTTAGTTATTATTTAAATAATAATTTTCCCAATGACATGCATAAACTAGTAAAAATTCTTTGTGCATGTGATATTAATTTAAAACAAGAAATTAATGGGGTAACCACATAAAATGATAGTTACTTAAATTTAAAAATCCTTGATTCCTGGAAAATAATATTTATTGTTTAAAATGACCAATTTTAAATTTGGACAGATGTCATTTGCACACAAGCATGCACCGATAAATGCTCATGTATTAATAAATGGTCATACTCTATGTTGCATAGCATATATGGTCAACTTATTTTCATTACATCATTTGTTCTATGTAATGAATATGTTCAAGAGAAATTAATTAAGCATATCTATAGAATACTTTAACCACTGATGTTTTTTTAGGACAACCTATTTCGGATTATGGTTCAAACTTATAAGTGCATACATATTACCATATATGTATATACATAAAATATGTATATGTCACACCCTTACTTTATATATTTTGAAAACTAAAAATTACACATATATATATATATCTGTTTGTGTGTGTGTGTACATTAACATTTTCCAAGAAATGTAATTTTTTTAATAATAAAAAACTCTTAGAATCATAAAATTAATTAATATTTTAAGAAAATTAACTTCCTTACAATAACTAGAAAATAGATATTGTATAAAGTAATAAATAAATTTCATTTACATTTTAAAAAAATAATTGCAAATCAATAATTGATAGAATTAAAACCGGGTGGATTAAAACTATATGGGTGTATGTGTAATAAATATAAAAATCCATTTGATCCCAAAACATTATTCACATCCAAGTCTTTATTTAAATATTGTAACTCATCTTTAATAACATAAAATAGAAATAGATTGAATTATGTGTGTATGTCCGAATATACACTAAGTGTATAACAAAAAATAATTATGAATTAATATAACCCTTAACTTATGTACACATAATAAATTAATTTATATATGTATATATATATATATATGTCTATACACACATATAACTACCATAATTTGATCAAATTAAACCCTCACAATCCATAAAATTTAGAGATAAATACTTAAAATTTAAAACCATTATCATTTTAAAAAATACAGTTTATATAAGTAGATAGGGTTTCTAATATATATATATATATATATATATATAGACATGTATAACATTTTATAACAACAAGGTTTTAGAAAAACAATTAAAACTCTTTCAACACATAGATTTTAAAATCATAACCCAGTTCGGAAAATAATATGTTATAATGAAATATATAGATTCATATAAACATTTATACACAAGTATATTTGTGTATACCTCTTTAAAAAAATAGACAAAAAAATTGATCAAATTAATTAAACCCTTGAAAAATATACATTTAATGAAAAATATTAAAACATAACCCTTCTATCCATAATATCACCTAAACCCAAAAACTCGAAGACCCCGGTTCAGCACAGAAGAAATTTTAAACTACCGCTAAGTTATAAACATACCATTAGAAGCATATATAAGTATATACTCTCAAAAAAACATGAAAAGGAAAATTTTAAACACTTACCTTGATTATGATTCTTGGAAACACGAAGAAAGGAATTAGAAACAGGGCATGTGATACCCCCATTAATAGGTATTACAAAATCCAGAGGGTGCAAAAAATGAAAAATAAAACTCTAGAATGCAGTGTTGAATTCAATTATAGGTTGAATGACAAAAATGGGTTCACTAGTGTGTATGATTATATAAACTAATTGAATCTTACCTGAGATGTTTTTTGGAAATAGTGGTGATTAATGAATGAAAATAAATCTCATGAGAGATCTAATTCACACCCAAAATTTGATAGAAAATAGGGGTCAGACTTAATTCAAGATTATCAAAAAACATCCGAGTTATGAATAGGGAACATATCTCACCTCAAGTCCAAACCCCACCATGATCTCCAAATACATGTACTATAACAAAAACCAAGGTGGTCTGATCGACCTGGACTGCATGCCTTGCGACCCGACACCCGACGTCCGACCCAGCACGACTCCACCACCGAGATCTCCCCACCCTGCTGAAACACTAGATGCTACCTGGACCCGCGACCTGCAGCCGAAGAATGATGCACCCTCGAGACACGGTCTCCCTTGCCTTCCGCTTCTCCTTGCCCAACCTGTTCAAGATCCCTGGCATTGCGATGTGACACCCGAAACCCTAGTCCGTGTTTGCAGAAAATGGGAACCCTAGCGGTATGACCACCATATCAGGGGTCCTCAAATCCCTTCATGAGATTATATTTATTTATCTCTTTTTTCCGATTTTCCCCTCTATTATTATAACTTTATCTTTATTTATTTAATCAATTGTCACAATAAATTAAAAAAATCTAATAATGTTATTTATACTTATTTTATCAATAATTTTAAAAACTAAGAGTTTTTATTATTGTTAAATTATTTAATAAAACATATTTTTACATATTTCATTTTACACTTATAATTTTGTAAATTAAATTAATAAATTAAAATGTGTTATCATACTAATAATTATTATAATTGTATAAAATATTTGTGAATTTTTAAGAAAAAATTACTTATATATATACATGATTCAAAATAATAGTGACTCTCACAACAAGATCATTTCAAATATGTACAATTATCTTGTTAAAATAGTTTTATAATATATTCTAAATGTTAATAATGTTATGAAACTTTAATAAGAAATTTATAATATAATATTTATACATAAATCCCATATAATTTTTCATATATTAAAATAAATAATTCTCTGAAAATATAGAGTACATATCATATTCTCGAAAATATACAAAACTCATATAATAGATTAAGTAATTATTTTCATAATTAAAACAATTCTCTTTTACAAAATAATGGTGTTAAAATGTTTAAAAGAAATAATTCTCAATGTCATATATAAAATTATAGTAGTAGTTTTATATAATTATAATTCAAATCTAGTTTAGATATGCTTATATATATATATACCATATTTGGAAAACAAGAAACAAATTATTTGTGTTCATATATTAGAATTAAAATATTATATAAATTTATAATTCAGAATGAATAAAATAGTTATTTTAAACTATAGTTCTAAATTAAAAAATATAAATTTTATATTTTTATTTTATAAGAAACTGTCTTTAAATTATAACTATATCCATTTAATTAAACACTATTGATCCCTCAATAAAAAATCCAACGGTTACTTCATTTGAAAACCAATGGATACAAGTATTTCTAATGGTCAGGTAAACCCTTATAAATACATGTTTATGGTATCTCATATCTATGTTAGTTTTGTTTACCTAGATGGGTCTCTAAATTCCTTTTACGCTTAGTGATTATGTCATTCTCCTAGAGATCGCGTTATTCTTTATGGTTGGTCCAAGAGACGAGGGATACCTTCTTGGCCTCTTCATGGTGTTAGCAGGTCACCCAATGGCGCTTCTCAGATTTTCTATTAGTTTCTTAAGCTAACTATGGGTTTCTTCCCTTTTAAGAAGTAAACTTTTCAGTGTGTTAATAATAATATGTGTCTTGTTTTATTTTGAGAAGCATTGTTTGAATGACTAAATAATAAAAAGTTATTATTACAAATTTAAAAGGTTTGGGGAATCACATTATTCCCCCCTTTGAAGAATTATGTCCTCATAATTCATTCTACATACGCATAAGAGAAAGACTCCCTCGCCAACTTTACCACAACCTCCATTGTGGAGGGTCCTCTGATGATTAAAGGTGAATTCCCAAGTTTATGTTCAACTCTTCTAATTCCCTGGCCTAGATACATTTTGAGAAAAAAGGGTTGAACCTTTGCATAGTGAATTCGGGCCTCCACAGAGATGCTCAAGTGGTGGAATGTTCAGAGATGTCCAAATGGACCAACTCTTGAATAATTCTCTAGACTGACTCTCGATTGAGGATATCTATGTTATAGGCATTGTCATAAAATATAAAACTGAGGAGTTGGTACATGTAAGTTGCACAAAGGTTACCCTCTAAAGCAGCCTCTTGAAATCTCTCTCTAGCCGCGAAGTTCCTTTCTAGAGTAAAGCATTTAAAGAGTTCTTTATTGTACTTCCCTCTTCTCCTGTACTCGGCCAATTGCATTGTGGCTATTTTATGGTATACATAGGCATTCTCATGACAAGAACTGAGAATGCATGTACTTTTTTACAATTTGTAAAGTTTCTTACACATTTTTCACAAATTTGAGAAAGGTATGTACTCTTATTTACATGTCTTTACCAAGATGGTCTCTAGTATCTTAGTAGGAAGTGACAAGATGTGTGTGTGTCCTTCCATCTGGAAATTTTTATGAATGTTTAATCATTTAAACCCATCCAAAAGTATAAACAAAGTAAAGATAGAATAAATATGTAGTAACAAAATGTATTCTCATATAACCACTGGTATATATAAAGGAAGGGATAGTGGTTTCCCCATTTCCCTAATACATGAATCCCCAAACCTAATTCAAAACATTCAATCTCCCAGTACCATATGCAAACCGAAAAATTTGGTTCAATATTGTGGGTGCACTTGTGTTGTCTACAGAGTCTGTCATGTGGGGTATATAGTAGAGAGTCATAAGTATGAACTTCATGTCTTTACACTGATTGGGTGGAATCATATTCAAGGATGTCTAAGTCCATTACTTGACTTTAATGGCCATAAGACATGACTAGACACATATACACAGCATGATGGTCTCTCGCAGTTGCAGCTTATTGGAAGGTCATTTGGGATGGGATGCCATTTGCAGTATTGAAGAATCTAAAAAGTCCTTCATAGTATTTTCCCAGTCTTGCAAAGGATGGTAATTGGTCTTGCATCATAAATATGTAATCTAGACCCCCTCTTCAGTGGAGTTGAAGTACTCAGGGAAAATTGGATATTTCATAGAGATGTTTGCATGAAAAATGGATATGGGAATAGTTTATAAAATTTTCATGTTTGGAAATTTAAATTATGGTTTCTAGGGCCTCATTGGGAAGAGACATGAGACTAGTACCTTCATTTTCTATCTGAAAATATGGAAAAAAAATCATATTTAGTAATTTTTAAGTAGATGTTTATTTGTTTTAGTTATAGTTTTCTAGATTTCTCCAAACTGAATCCTCTGATACCAACTGTCATGCCCTGGCACCCGAATACCTAGAGCCGGTTCCATACAGAGGATCGAATTTGGTTCAGGCTCTGAGAAACTAGATACTACTGAAATTCTTCTTCTAAAAGATGATACCAGAAACTTTTATTTCAAAAATGTAGGGTGAGCATATGAATGTCCAGTAAGGGGTTTAAAAATAACATACTATACCCAAAATAACTTTTGATAACATTATTTAAACCATTTAATAAAAAAATTAAGAAAAGTTTTAACACATGTAATAAGTCATAATAAAAGTTATTAATTAGAAACTTGCAAATAGTACTAAAAGGATACACGATTTGAATATAGGCATGCTTAATAGGAGTAAAGAATAAAAGAAATTATAAACATGTATGAGATAATAATATGTAAGAAAAAACTAAATAGCTAGGAGTAATGAATAATCAGAGTTGGGAATAAAGGTAATAACTTCAATTTCATACATCAAATACTAAATCACTAAGTGGTATACATATGTCATGCCATAATCTTTTCTTTTTTTGATACTCACATGTATTGGCTCTTAACCATGGATATTCTAATAGTCTAATATCCATTTTCTTAATCAATTATCATACACATAATGAGGGAATGTCTAATGGTTGACATTAATTTCTATGTCAAGGCCTCATGCCAATACCTAGGGGCTAACTGTAACCGGACCCCATACTAGAGAACCTCTGTAACTGGACTCTATCCCGGAGGGCCTCTATAACTGAAATCCAACCTATAGGGTCTTTTGTAACTAGACCCCAAACCGGAGGTCTTACTTTTATTGGTCCCCAACTCGGAACATACTAGTCCAATACATTCCTCATTTTTTTAATAAGGCCATGTATCCAAAGTGCCTCATACCACTTTGAAAACCTAATTCCAAGTCTTTTATTTGGGGTGTCCAATACCACTCAAAATAATTAAATTCTTAATTCATTATCATAAGTGATGAATAATAAATAGTTTTATTTATCACATAAATTAATAACTTTACAACTGCTTCCATAAACATTCAATTAATTATATTTCATGTTTATAACTTCGGATAGGTATTATTCAAGCTTAATTCATGCACTGATAAATGGAACTGACATCATAATATTTCAGTTATTATTTAAATAATAATTTTCCCAAAGACATGAATAAACTAGTAAACATTCTTTGTGCATGCGATATAAATTTAAAACAAGAAAGTAATAGTGTTACCACATAAAATGATAGTTCCTTAATTTTCAAAATCCATGATTCATGGAAAAAAATAATTATTGTTTAAAATGACCAATTTTAAATTAGGACAGATGAAATTGTTACACAAGCATGAGCTGATAAATGGTCATGTATTAATAAATGGTTATACCCTATGTTGCATAGCAAATATGGTGAACTGATTTGCAGTACAACATTTTTTCTATGTAATTCATACATTCATGAGAAATTAATTAATCATATCAATAACATACTTTAACCACTAAAGTTTTTTTTAGGCCATCATATTTCAGATTATGGTTCAAACTTATAGGTGCATACATATAACCATATATATATACATAATATATATATATGTCGCACCCTTACTTTATATATTTTTAAAACTAAAAATTATATATGTGTGCGTTTGTGTAAATTAACATTTTATAGGAAATGTAATTTTTTTAATAATTTAAAACCCTTAGAAACATAAAATTAATTCACATTTTAAGAAAATGAACTTCTTTACTAGAACCAGAAAATAGAGATTGTATAAAGTAATAAAAAAATTCCTTTACATTTTAAAAACATAATTACAAATCAAAACTTGATATAATTAAAACTGGGTGGATTAAAACAATATGGGTGTATGTATAATAAATATACCAATCCATTTGAACCCAAAACTTTATTCACATCCAAGACTTTATTTAAATATTGTAAATAATATTTAATAACATAAAATATAAATAGATTGAATTATGCATGAATGTCTGAATATATACTAAGTGTATAACAAAAAATAATTATGAATTAAGATATCCCTTAACTTATGTACACATAAAATAATAAATTATACATGTGTATATATATATACACACAAACACCTATAACTACCGTAATTTGATCAAATAACACCCTCACAAACCATATGATTTAGAGATAAATACATAAAATTTAAAACTATTATCATTTTAAAAATTCCAATTTATATAGATAGATACGGTTTCATATATATATATACATGTATAACATTTTATAAAAACATGGTTTGAGAAAAACAATTAAAACCCTTTCAACACTTAGATTTTAAAATCATAACCCAGTTCGAAAAATAATATGTTATAATGAAATATATAGATTCATATAAACATTTATACACAAGTATATTTGTGTATACTTTTGTAAAAAAAATAGACAACAAAATTGATAAAATTAATTAAACCCTTAAAAATATACATTTAATGATAAATATTAAAACATAACCCATACATCCATTATATCTCATGAACTCGAAAACCCGAAGACCTAGGTTCATCACAGAAGAACTTTTAAACTATCGTAAAGTTATAAACATACCATTAAGATCATATATAAGTATATACTCTCAAAGAAACATGACAATGAAATTTTAAAACACTTACCCTGATTCTGATGCTTGGAAACACTAAGCCAGGAAGAAGAAACAGGGTATGTGATACCCCCAGAAACAGGTATTACGAAATCCAGAGGGTGAAAAACAAAAAAATAAAACTCTAGAATGCAGTGCTGAATTCAATTATAGGTTGAAAGACCAAAATGATTTCACTAGTGTGTATGAACATATAAACTCAATAAATCTTACCTGAGAAGTTTTGTGGAAATAGTGATGATTAAAGAATGAAAATAAATCTCATGAGAGATCCGATTCACACCCAAACTTTGACAGAAAACAGGGGTCAGACTTAATTCAAGATTAACGGAAAATATCCACGTTATGAATAAGGAACATATCACGCTACAAGTCCAAACCCCCAACTGGATATCTAAAGATACTGACTGCAACAAAAACCGAGGTGGCCTGCTCGACCTGGATGACATTCCTCGCGACCCGACACCCGACGTTGGACCCTGCACAACTCTACCTCCGAGCTCGCCCCACCCTGCTAAAACCCTAGACGTGGCTAGGACCCACAACCTGTAGTTGAAGCGCGATGCACTGTCGAGACACTATCTCCCTAAACTTCAGCTCGTGCTTGCCCAGCCTGCTCGAGATCTCTGGCATTGTGACGCGACACCTAAAACCTTACTCCACATTTTCACAAAACAAGACCCCTAGCGGCATGACACCCTTTTCACGGGTCCTCAAATACCTTCATGAGATTCTCTTTTTATTATTTCATTTGTCCGACTTTCCCCTTTATTGTTATAACTTTATCTTTATTTATTTAATCAATTGTCATAAAAAAGTCAAAAGTCTAATAAAGTTATTTATACCTATTTTATCAATACTTTTAAAAAGTAAGAGTTATTATTATTATAAATTTTTTATAAAACATATTTTTACATATTTAATTTCATATACATATAATTTTATAAATTAAATTAATAAATTAAAATTTATTATCATAATAATAATTATTATAATTTTAAAAAATTTAATATTACATATATATATATATATGATTCAGAATAATAATGATTTTCATAACAAGATCATTTCATATCCGCAAAATTATCTTGTTAAAATAGTTTTATTGTATATTCAAAATGTTAATAATGTTAAGAAACAATAATAAAAAATTTATAATCTAATATTTATGCTTAAATCCCATATATTTATTTATATATTAAAATAAATAATTGTCTGCAAATATAGAGTATGTGTCATATTCTAGAAAATATACAAAACTCATATAATAGATTAATTAATTTTTCACATAATTAAAACAATTCAATTTTACAAAATAATGGCGTTAAACTATTTTAAATCAATAATTCTCAATGTCATATATAAAATTATAGTATTAGTTTTATATAATTATAATTTAAATCTAGTTTAGATATTCTTATATATATATATATACTATATTTGGAAAATAAGAAAAAAATTAGTTCTGTTCATATATTAGTTTTAAAATATTCTATTAATTAATAATTAAGAATGAATAAAATAGTTATTTTAAATTGTACTTCTAAATTAGACAATATATATTTTATATTTTTATTTTATAAGAAAATGTCTTTAAATTATAACTATATCTATTTAATTAAACATTAATGATCATTATAAAAAAACTCAAATGGTTACTTCATTTGAACTCCAATGACTACAAGTATTTCTAATTGTCTGGTAAACCCTTATAAATACATGTTTATGGTATCTGATATCTATGTTTGTTTGGTTTAACAAGATAGTTCTCTACATTTCTTTTACACTTAGTGCTTGTTTCATTCTCCTAGTGATCACATTATTGTTTATGGTTGGTCCAAGAGACGAGGGATACATGGTCGGCCACTTTATGGTGTTAGAAGGTTTCCCAATGACGCTTCTCGGATTTGCTATTAGTTCCGCAGGCTAACTATGGTTTTCATCCATTTTAAGATGTAAAATTTTCAGTGGTTTATTAATAATATGTGTCTTTTTTTATTTTTATAATCATTTTTTAATGACTAAATAATAAAAATTTATTATTACACATTGAAATGGTTCTGGGCGTTATAGTTATTGAAGATTATTGCGTACAGAATTCAGATCTTGCACGCAGTCTCATAGTGTTGGGAACATATTCTTCAACAGCCTTGGGATAGTCCTTTGGGATGAGATATGTGATTTTTTACCCAAAACTAGCTAGTTTTTTTCTCAAATGATATTTGTGTAAGAAAAATTCCCCCCACCCTCCCCAGAATTTGAGCTGACATAGGACCAGAATATCAGGTTTCATGGAAAACACTGAAGAGAGTTGTCGTCTCCCATGATTGAATAAAAAATTATTGGCTAGTCAAACCAGGGGATTTCACACTAATAAAATTCCTTGGCCCAAACCTATAAATATGTATAATGGACCTCTGTGTGGTGCATTTACTCCTTTCATTACAGGATCCGTATATCTTGTGTGTGTAAGTCATCCTCTTATGAAAAATCATGATATTCGTTAGTGAGTTTTGTGGAACTTACATTCATGCAGATTTTTCTATGACTATGGATAATTTTTAAGTGAACTCTACCAGAATTATGAACCAACAACATTTTGTATGATGAAATATATTTTTGCATGAACCTTCCTTGCACTTTACATAATCATCATATATAGACCATCAATAAATCCAAGTTGAGATTCATACTTTTTTATCCTAGATATTATAAATATAGAGACCCATTATTAACAAATATGGATATTGAATAATTTTAAATGAATATTTTTCATATTAAAAAATTAAATGCCCAAGTGCCATAATAATTTAGTTTCATTAGATACTTAGAACACATTATTCTATTTTGGGTAATGATCTTTAACATCACCCTTAATGATCTTACCCTTTATTACTTCTATTTAAAACCTTTCTCCATAACCTGGCGTAAGGAAACATAAGAAAGAGGTGATCTCAAAAGTCTAGTAAGAGTAAATGAAGAAGATACATAATAATGACATATAACCTAAGGGTATTAGAACACGAGCGTAACATTTGAATATCATTCCCCTCATATAATGGATAACAATAATAGGACCTTTCACAAAGATTTTTATATCATAATACATGGATCATAAGGGTGATAAATCATTATAAATCAATTATGAACCATAATCTCATTTCATATAAGTGTTTCACCATTATAAATTTAAAAATCCATTTCATGTTCCAAGGTTAAATACCAAGAACATAAATAGAGTGGATTAGGACACACCAATTTCCAATTTCTATAATAGGAAACACCTATTTCCCATAGTGGAACAGGAAACAAGTATTTACCATTTTGAATGAGGACACACCTATCTCCAATTTTAGATTAGGACACACTTTTTTCCCATTTTGGACTAACACACACTAGTTTCTCCACGTGGATTAGTCCCTTATAATTTTTTTCCATCATTATCTAATTTGATATAAATCTTAACCCAATTCATTGGAGTATGATATTGGACAAACCCATCACATAATGAAATCATACATATGTGTCCCATAATATAATTAAATATTCATCATATCACGACCCATAAAAACATATAAGTATTATAAAAATCATATCATAACAAATGAAATGAAATGGGTTTCATAAACATGTAATCCTATAATAACCTATGGAATATAGATAGGTTTCATGATCATTTAATCAAAGAATAACCCATGAAAATAAGCGAGTATCAAAATTAAATAACCAATTGATGAGAAAAGAGTCTCATAAACAACATAACATCAAACGAAAAAACTATTCAGATAAATAAAAATATTGGTTTCCTTCGATCATAACCCCAGTAATGTATAAAATATATCAAAGAATGTAATCATATATGAATAATAATTTTGAATGATCACTTGGAGCATTTAATATGGAAAATAACAATTCCTTGAAAATAGTTTTTTTAATACATAGAAAATATTCAAAATACTTTTCTTTGAAAAATAATTGGTAAAATTTATAAAGGAATATTTTAAAAAAATTAAAAATATTTCATGATAAAATAAGATTTTAAAATTTTTTAAAATATATATATATTATAAAACATTTTGAAAACCATCTGATTTTTAATTATCCTTGAAAACGCATAGTTAAAAATATGAAAATATTTTAAAACACTTTTTTAGCATAAAACATTTTTGAAAACCTTTTAATTTTAAAACCAAATTTTTATGAAAAATGTCCAAAATATTTGGAAAACAAATCATTAAAAATGACCTTTTAAACATTAAATTTATTATTTATAGAAATTATGATCATGATGATGTGTAAATCAATAAATTTCAAACATTCTTTTTTCACCAAAAAATATTTATCAAAGTTCCTTGGGAAGAACAAGTAAAGGTAGTTAATTTTAAATACTATTTATTAAAAAGGTAAAAAAATTGTCAAAACATTATTTTACAGATCATTGTAAAGTAGTTATTCAAAATTATTTTTAAATCATGGTTTTATGGAATAAGGAATATGGCCAAAGAGAGAAATACAGTCATATTTTCGTAAAAATAAATTCATAATTATATTAATTACTGAAGAGTGGAAAATGAAACCAGTACATTAAGATATCATGGATAACCATAAGATAGGAAAATTAATTATATTACTCGATATATGTATCATAATATTTCTTTAATAGAATCATAATCACAAACGGTCTTAATAAATGATTAGATTGTAGCAATAAAGAAGTACCACATTGGTAACATAGAATCATAAACCTATGGGAATAATAACATTAAATGACGCATAAAATATCATGAAAATATTTAGATTAATGATTAAACATATAAATGGGAATTATATAAACCTTTTATACTAATATAGGTGCATAAAATGTCATGTTTCTCAAAGAAGTAAAATCGAGACAAAATTACTTTACTGATTTGGTAAATTTGGAACTGTAAACCCTATCAAAGAGATATCATATAGTGGATTTGTAAATAATCATAAATTTTATGATAATAATGAAATAATAAATTAAGGGGAATTATTTAAACCACATAAAATAATCATGTGGTGAATATGGCATAAGTCTCGCATAAATAAAAGCGTGACTAAGCAACCCTTACTACATGAAAAACATTTAAATCATGGTGCCCATGAATGAATAAAATTAGATGAAACTTTTAATATCATTAAATAGATTACAATCAGGATATAACATTTCATATGTTAGTATATACACCACACAAAAAGAATAAGTTGTGAATATATCATATATCTCATAGAAATAAAACTGAGACGTGAAACCCTTACCATAAGTCTTTACATAATTCATACATGTTTGAAAATCCTGTATAATAATTACATTTTATTATAAATATATAAATAAAACATATTATTATATATCATACCCTATAAAATTCCAATATGAATTTATATCACACTTTTATTAACAACTTCATGTAAATGTTACATTTCAGGTAATATCATTTTTTACATATTTTTTTGACTATTTATTCTTGATCCCCATGCTTAGATAATTATTTATATTTTTAAATAATTTTAATCATTATTTAAATATAATATATATATATTCATTATATGAAATTTATAATAATATATAACATATATAAATATGAAATTGAATACATCGTTCATGGAGATGATAGACCGTACGTACACATGAACATTGTTTTGGTTTTATCATCATATTTGAAAAAAATAATTTAAATGACATATATGTAAATATATATATATAATAACTAATTTATAAATATTACATAATATATATCATATAATTTTACTAAAATTCTCCTTAATTAGTTCAATGAATTGTGTGAAAGAATCACATCACTTTAAATAGGTGGTAGTCCACACATCCACAAATGAAGTTATCAGTATTATACAAAATGGAAAGAATGATGGTATATTTTGAATAATAATTCCATAAAAAAAACATCATAAAAATCATATATATCATATAAATACTGTATGTAAATCATATTTTTTAACCATGATATGTGGTAAAAGGAAAATGAATGACTTCATTTTCCAAGGAGGTAGTCTGTCGTATACATAAATAGTAAGATCATTACCCATTTGATCAAATTGTGTGTGTGTGTAGGTAATATGTCATGACCCGACCAAACCAATCTCGATCCGCAACTACCCCAAGCCCACCTCCATAGGCTAGGGGCTAGAGACAAGTGCCGAAGGCGTAACAATCTCAGGGAGTCCTTTGCCTAAGTATCTGTAAACACACACAGCCCACTCAATGCTAAAGTGCAGAGTAAAAAAGGAAACAAAAGTACAAACAACTATAAACCAACCTCAGTCATGCATTAAAATCTAAAACAAAACAAGTAAGTGATGAAAAGTAGATTGACCAGTAAACTGAACAGAAAAGAGAAAAACACGCGCCCAACTAGAAAGGTTACCCAACCCGGCAACATGTAAACGAAAGTAAAAAGCTGGTGAGTCTCACAACTGAAAGTCCTAACATGACCATTGAATGTAGCCCAAGCTCTTATCTCCTTTATGCTCCTCTATAGTCTCGATCGAACCATCTGTCTTCTACAAGGGTACACCAAGTGCGATAAAAGCGCAAGAAGGGGTGAGTATAATGATACTCAGTAGGATTCCCCGTAATCTCGAGAGAAAAACATAGGTACTAAAACGGTGATCAATAGACAGAACAAAAAATTGTGTAAGGGTATAATAGAGAGAGTGTAGCTCAACCCAAAAAAAGAAAGGAAGTAGACTCGTCCAATCCAAGAGGGCCTAGACACAAAAAGCACGTGACATACCCCCCATGTCTTCACCCCTCCTAGAAGGAGAGTAAACGAACCCCAGGAGTGGGAAAAAAAGTAGGAAGTATATATATATATTCTCAACAAGAAACCAGAACAAGTGTGTAAGGGGATATCTATATCCAAGATCAACCCAGGAAAAGTCACCAATAGTTCTAAGGATATCCATCACTGATGCCCCAACAGTCTCGCATGTGAAAGCTGTCTCATCGCTGAACCGTACAACCAAGTGTCTTGCTCCAGTAATCCCAGAGAAAAGTCACTGAATAGATTCATATAAAAGGGATCAGTCTGAAAGAAGTCTTCGGGAAACCCACCACCTATCCCAGCTGGAGGGTAAACCCAAATTGGTCGTCGGGTAAGCCACTGCCCAGCCCTGATGGAGGGTAAACCCTAAGGTCAACGGGTAACCCACTGCACAGCCCAACTAGAGGGAAACCCTTAAGAGGTCGTCAGGTAAACCGCTACCCAGCCCCGCTGGAGGGTAAACCCTAAGGTCAACTGGTATCCCACTGGCCAGCCCTGTTGTAGGGTACACCCTAAGGTCAACGAGTAACCCACTACCCAGATTAGCTGGAGGGTAAACCCTGAACTGGTATGATAACTGCGCACTTCCCATGCGATCACTGGGTGTCACTAACATTTATATCGTGCATTGGTTTGGAGTGTGTTAAAGGGGCCTTCGACCAATGACCTTTCATTTTTCCACATTCAATGAGATATCTAATGAGGCTCCCCACACCCAGAAAGATTACACCTTTTCAATCCTCGTGAAAAAACTCGCGATATAGACTATTTACTCGCTTGAAATGGACTCCCGACGAAGAAGTTATTCAACACCACTTTATGCCCATACAACATCCTGTGGGGCCCACACCTCAGTCCCGAAACACGCCGCGTAGATCGTGCCATTGTGTTCCGTGTGGATAACCATGAAGCGTAGGCTATTTATTTTCCTAGAATGGACTTATGAATCATAAGTCAAAAAAACACAACATACGTCTGAAAGACGCCTCGTGGGGCCCATACCTCAGGCCCGAATTTAGGTGGGCGGATTGCGTCGTCGCAATACCCTCAGAATAACACTCAGAAATGAGTGCTCAAACACCCCAAACGAATATCGGGTGAAAAGGTGGAGTTTCACCATAAAACATGTCAACCAGGCCCTATGGATCCCACAACTTTTCTCCAACACAAATGCTTCGGAAATCATCTCAAAAAGTCTACATGAGGACTGGGGTCACGCTGCCACTGACGGCACATCAATCAGACATCCCAAAAAAGAGTTAGGTCCAACATAAGAACAATTAATTAATTAATTAATTATTCGCATTAACCTTTCGTGCCACCGAGCAACGAAACCAAACCACAAAGTTTTTGAACCAACTTTGGAAGGAATGTCTCAACTCTAAGGCCACATCGCCTCTGACGGCACGTCTAACGAACATCTGGCTCGCGAATACGTCTGTTGCAAACATCAATAATAATTTATTATTATTAACTTAAAGTGTTTCGGGTCACACACCTTTAGAATAAAAACTCAAAATTTCCAAAATCATATTTCAAAAAGTACATCTCGATGAGACAGACTCATGGTCGTAGACGGCGTGTCAAATGGACACGTCGTTTATAAGTCACGACCCCTTGAACACAAGGGAGGCCAACTGGGCCGGTCCAGCCCTGTCGGCCCAGTCTAGACCACCAGCCCACGGCCCAGCCGCGGGTCCGGTCCAGCTCGCTACGGACCGCTGGAAAGAGCCCATCCGAAAACCACCGGATCCCTCGGGTCTGGTTCCAATCAGACCGACCACATGGCCAGTCTTTTCCGCACACCCCACCAGCAGGACCTGCGTTTTGTGGGTCCTTGTCCCCCCCCCCCCCCCCGAGGTCACCGCCTCTCGGCTTCTCCTAAGCGCTATAGGCCAAAGGAGACCCCTCTGTCGGCCGAGTGCACCGGCCAGAACCAGCCGCCCGCACCACAGCCGCCTGTTCCCCCCGCTCTACCGTATGGGCTCACCGCCAGCGCCTTCTGGCACTACTTTCCGCCAACCTCAACTAGACCGGCCACCTCCACCAGATCCCGAGCCTCCTCCGTGTTCCAAAACGTGGCCTCCGCAGTCCGCCAACTCTGGATCGACCTCTCCTGATGCCACTACTCTGACCACAACCGACGTCGGCCCTCCGAGCTCCGTCTCGGCCTACTGCGCCGCACCGAACACCTCCGCCCGGCTCCACCACTGCGCCACCCCGATCTCTGGCCACTGCAATTAACAAAGCCGGGGATTCCATTGGCCTCCACAACTTCTTCAGCAGTCCTATTTCTAAACCGAAGGAAGTTTTGGAATCCTCGGGAAGAGGCCTTCGCAGTGCCTTCCCTCGATCAAGGATCCCACCGAGTTTTGGCGCATCTGAAAATTCAGACGACGAATGACGGAGAACGCTTCGAACATAGGATTTACAATAGGGCTCTAACTGTGGCCATGTTTTTTTTTCCATCGTTAAAATTCTAAAACATTTAGGATGTAAAAGAAAAGTTTGATAAAAAGTCAATAATTCGAAGAAGGTGAAAAAATTAACCAAAAGTCCTACATCGAATCGGTTGTGTGTCATTGGCGTCATGTCCACGACGCTCCTGCATTGATCCGCCAAGTTTTTGGTGGATGTCACTCCTCGATTCGGTGGAGAACAGAGAAGAATTCCGAAGAACAGTTGAGAGAGAGGGGAAGAGAGAGAGAGATAGGAGAGAAAAAGTAAAACCCTAACTCCAAACTCCTATTTTTCTATTTATAGAAAAATCTGCTTAGTGCGGAATCCAAAACTGTCGTGCCCTCTCATTTTATACCACGCCTAAGAAAAACGCCCAATTTCAAATTCAACAGAAGTCTCAGATTTCTATTCTGAGCCTTCTTTTGAAAGTTATTCAAAAATAACATCGGTGATAAAAATCACTAAGTGGTTATTTCGAAATGACGATTTTTCCCCGGGGTGACTTTTCTCACAGTGGTCCTGTGCTGACAATGTTTATACCCCTCCTAGGGTAAAAGACACACTCCGAGATCAACCATGGACTCATATTTCTGATCTGAGTTACCGTATTAGAGTAAATTGGATTTGATCAATTGAATTATTTAATTAATAAATTAATTCATCCATTTACTTACCTCTAACAGTAGTGGGGTCCGAACATCTCTCACCGACATGATTTATGTCTCACCTAGGGTAAACACTGCATTTTGAACCCAGATGTGGTATCAGATTCTTGATATTTTCAACCATTTATGAGATATCCCATTTTCATCATGTGAATAGTATAAGAACACTTAATACTTTTGTATAATTGTTTCCGGGAACACCGGGCCTCAGAATTGCGCACCATCTCAGCTCCTAGCTCTAAAAATATATGTAGAAATATTCCATAGCCTTATAGGGAAAAAACCGGGTTTCTACATCATTCCCTCCTTCATTATTTTCGTCCCCAAAAAGCGAAACTAAGAAAAACAACTCGGGATACAGAGCTCACATCTAGCTCTCTCATTCCCAAGAAAACTTGCACAACACCATGTTGGCACAACACACGAACCAAAGGGATGGTTTGTACACATAATTTCTGCTACTTTTTCTGACATGCGTAAGAACACGCACGCACCTCATCAGTTGCGACATGTGGAAGATGTCGTGTGCCCACTCCTACTAATTAGCGTATAGGGAAAGATAGTAGGCAACCTCTCCATCTCTTTCACGATTCTAGAACATCCCAAAGAAACATGGGGGACTTCTTTGGATGAAACTCTACTTTCCATGTCACGACTGAAATCACGGTTTGATCCTAGAACATGGTCTCGTGATTCCCTCCTTCAGAATGCCCATTAGGTGAAACACCCAATGATATCCAGTCACAAAAGTTTTCATAGTCAGTGCATCACAACAGATACTCTCTTACACACTCAAGAAGTGGATGAGTCAACACCATCGACAGAAGAAATGTTTCACCCTCTTGGTACAATAGGTTCAACTCCAGGGAAGATAACTACCACGAAACTCCACGCACATGATGATTATGGGACCTTTTGCTAAGGGAACCTGCTACAACACTTCCATTTTTTCAGAACATAGACTTCCTCGAAATCATAGTCCTACAAACATTTCAACCAGCACCGTCGTCTCAGGTTCAAGTCTCTCTCGGTGAGGACGCACCTGAGACACTGGTGGTCTGAGCAAACCACAATGCTCTCTCCTAGAAGATATAATCTCCACATTCTTAGGGAAAATACTACCACTACCAGCACCACATAGTGAATCGTGTAGTTCTGTTTATGGGGTGTCCATCACCTCAACCTGTACTTGATAACGGTATCAAGATTGACATTGAGCACGCAAGGTACCAACGATCAGGGTAGGTGAGAAAACTCATCCAACCGCCAGAGGCTAGAAATGAAAAGCATGTGGCATACCCCATGTGCCTTTGACCCTCTTGGAAGGAGAGTAATCTCTAAAACAGGCACTCTGCCAAACTCACTAGTGGAACCTCAAGCAAAGGGAGGTCAAGAAGAAAATCCCCAATGGAAAATCCAAAACCTACTCTGACACTCCACCGCACAACCCCACCATGAATACATATCTCAGAGAGACTCATCCACCACACCTTAATATTATCCGCTTTGGGTGGTACTGACTCTCACTCATGGTTTTGATCACATAAAAAATACACGTCTCAGTGGGGAAATAACCCCTCTTTCCCATGAATTCAAAGCTATGTCGGAAAACACCAACACATGGTTACACCGACGCCCTGCGTCACCCTCGGCAACCCCTCAAATAAGGATTTAGACGAAAATAATACCTCACGCAGTGTCTAACAAGTTAGACTAAGAAAATTAGAAAAAGACACAGAGAGTACCTCTTATCATCTCATGCGATGCATGAATGTAGACATCCATAACACACAGCCTCCTGTGGCCCCGTCCGTCGGCTCCCTGAGCCTGACATGGGCTGCCTAGTGGTGGTGGAAGGACCTCAAAACGTCATCCGCTAACCACAGTTCTTCCGGCTCTTCTCCCAACACCGCCTCCCTGAGGACCACCCTATCCTCACCTGGGAGTTCTCTGATCACGACACTGCCTCTATAGTGGCGGTGCATCTACCAACTACTTGGAAAACTCAACACATTTGGTCGAGAAGTCTCATGCCACGTGACCTCGCACATCACTATCATAGCACTACTCATCCCTTGGCTGTATTGGTGCTCTATGTTTTCCCCAACCATCTGCCTGAGTCTCATCAAGGGAAGACATCCAGCTTCAAGGCCCTGCTAATTGACATCCCTCTGATAGAAATTTATCTTTCACCAGTTCCTGTTCCAGCTCCCTGAGATGGGTGAGGATACGCAGGGGCACCACGCCGACACAAATCTCTTCTACAGAGACCTCGCTCAAACATCAATGCTCAGAAGTTGAGGTCATGGACCACATCCAAAGAGTACAGAGTATGGTCTGGAAACCCAGTTGTGTACTTAACCACTGCTATCACTCCCCGCTGAAGCCCCAACATCTCCTGAAACTGTATAAAGTGTAAGTAGAAGTGGTAGTACTCCTCACGAAATAGCTGCTTGAAGTCATCTCATGAGAGTACCAACTCATCGTGCATCTGAGTAACCCTGTCTTTACTAATACCAAACTTCTTGGTGAAAAAACTGGCTGTCAAAGCCACCATTTAACCTATCAGTGTCTGAACAAGCCTGAAAAGGCAAACCACTGAATCTAGCCAACCCTTAACTGTTTGAAGGTATGGCTCACCATGGAACCTCAGTGGTCTCTGATTCTGGAACATACATAGCACGCCCAGCCTACACTCGTCATCAGCCTTCACTGCCGGTACTATTTTCTACTCCACAGGTGGAGGTGTTGCTGCCTGTTCTCCTGGAGAAAGGGTAATCGTATGATGGATCTTGAACTGAGGCCTCATTGCTCATGGAATCGTCGTTACGAACCATAGCTAGTATCCTGGCGGGCTATCATCGCGAAGACATCCTGAATCTGATCAAGGATTACCGCGATAAAATGAGCATATATATATATATATATATATATATCAACAATGATGGGGAGCTGACTCAAGAAGGACAATCAAAGACTCAATCCTATATGATTCACGAACCAATATTTCCTCCAACAAGTATCTCATCACACCGAGTCGATAAATGGGTAATCAAGGTCCTCGTGAATGGATACATCAGCCGCTGCACCATCACTGGACTCCCTGGCCTCACAGCTACTCTCGAGACACATTGACACTATTTCCCTAAAACCCAACCAATTCCTTTTTACGGATCGTCTGAACAACTTTCTAAGGAACAAACCAACTCTGATGCCACTTTTCCATGACCCGAACCTACCAGTCTTGAGCTGCAAATACCCCAAGACCGCCTCCATTGGCCAGGGGCTAGCGACAAGCGCCGAAGGTGTAACAATCTCGGGGAGTCCTTTGCCGAAGTACCTGAACACACACACAGCCCACTCAATGCAGATGTGCAGAGTAAAAAGGAAACCAAAGTACAAACAACTATAACCCAATCTCAGTCAAGCATCAACTTCTAAAATAGAACAAGTAAGTGCTGAAAAGTAGACTGACCAGTAAACTGAACAGAAAAGAGAAAAACACGCGACCAACTAGAAAGTTTCCACAACCCGAAAATAGGTAAACCAAAGTAAAAAACTGGTGAGTCTCACACCTGAAATTCCTACTACGACCACCGAACCTATCCCAAACTCCTTTGTTCTTTACGCTCATCCGTAGTCTCGATCGACCTACCTTTCATCTGCAAGGGCACACCAAGTGCGGGAAAATCCCAAGCAGGGGTGACTATAAATATACTCAGTAGGATGCCCCGTAAGCTCGAGAGAGCAACAAAGGAGGTACTAAAATGGTGAACAGTAGATTGAATAAATAACAGTGTAAGATTACAATAGAGAGATTGCAGCTCAACCCAATATGAGCTAGACATGGAAATCACGTGGCATACCTCGCACGTCTTTGCCCCTCCAAGAAGGAGAGTAACTAAACCCCAGGAGTGGGAAAAAAGTAGGGTTTATATATATATATGATCAACAAGAAACCTAAACGAGTGTGTAAGGGGATCTCTATCTCCAAGCTCATCCTTGGAAACTTCGCCAATAGTTCTAAGGATATCCATCCCTGATGCCCCAACAGTCCCACACGTCAAAGCTGTATCATCGTTGAACCGTACAACCAAGGGTCCCGCTCCGGTAATCACAGAGAAAAGTCACTGACTAGCCTCATATAAATGGGATGAAACTGAAATAATTAGTCGAGTAACCCACTTCCCATCCCATCTAAAGGGTAAACCCTAAGAGTTCATCGAGTAACCCACTGCCCAGCCTCACTAGAGGGTAAACCCTAAGGTCAACGGGTAACCCACTGCCCATCCCAGCTAGAGGGTAAACCCTAAGAGGTCGTTGGGTAACCCACTGCCCAGCCCCGCTAGAGGGTAAACCCTAAGGTCAACGGGTAACCCACTACCCCGCCCCGCTAGAGGGTAAACCATAAATTAAACGGGTAACCCACTGCCCATCCCAGCTAGAGGGTAAATCCTAAACTAGTCTGATAACTCTGCATTGCCTGTACCATCCTTGGGTGTCACTAACATCGCTTTCATTTGTTGGTTCAGAGTGCGTCAAAGGGACCTACAACCAATGTACTTTCTTGTTTCCACATTTAATGAGATCTTGAATGAGTCTCTGCACACCCAAATAGATTAAACTGTTGCAATCCACGTAGAAAAACATGCGAGATAGACTAATTACTCGCTTGAAATGGACTCCCAATGAAGAAGTTATTCAACACCTCTTTATGCCCATACGAAATCTCATGGGGCCCACAACTATGTCCCGAAACACGTCACGTAGATCGTGACATTGCGTTCCTTGAAGATAACCATGACGTGTAGGCTATTCATTTGCCCAGAATGGAATTATGAAGCATAATTCGTAAAAATATAGCACACATCTGAAAGCTGCCTCGTAGGGCCCACACCCCGGGCCCAAATTTATGCAGGTGGATTGTGTCATCACAATCCCCTCAGAAGAACACTTAGAAACAAGTGCTCAAACACCCCATACGGATTTCGGGTGAAAACGTGGTGTTTCCCCGTAAAACTTGTGAGCCAAGACCTTTGGGTCCTGCCCCATGTCTCCAACACGAATGATTCGGAAAGCATCTCAAAAAGTCCGCACGAGGACTGGGGTCATGCTATTGTTGATGGTACATCAATCAGACATCCCAAACAAGAGTTACATCCAACGCAATAATAATTAATTAATTAATTAATTATTCACATTAAGTGTTTCGTGCCACCAAGAAACGAAACCAAATCGAAAAGGTTCTGAACCAACTTGGGTAAGACCATATCAACTCCAAGTCCACAGTGCCTCTGATAGCATGTTAAACGAGCATCCAGCTCACGAATACATCCATTGCAGACTTCAATAATAATTTATTATTATTAAATTAAAGCGTTTTGGGTCACCCAGCTTCGGAATAAGAAATATAAATTTCTGAAATCCAATTTCAAAAGGTATGTCTCGATGAGACGGACCTGTGGCCGCAGACTGCTTGTCAAACATATGTTTTGTTTAAACGTTACATCCCCTTGAACACAATGGGGCCCAATTGGGCCGGTCCACCCTTGTCGGCCCGCGGCTCAGCCGCGGGTCCGGTCCAGCTCATCGTGGCCTGCTGGCTATGGCCCGTCTGAAAACCACCGACCCCTCGGGTCCGGTTCTATTCATACCGGCCACTTTGTCAGTCTTGTCCGTGCGCTGCACTAGCAGGACCTGCATTTTGTAGGTCCTTGTCCGCCCCCCCCCCCCCACCCCCTCTGAGGTCAGCGCCTTGGGCTCCTTCCGAGCATGACCAGCCGAGGACGACCCCTCCGCCGGCCGAGCACACCACCCGGCCCCGGCCGCCCACGCTGCGACAGCCTCGTCCCCCCACTCCACCACCTTGGCTCGCCTCCAGCACCTACCGGCACTGCTATCCGCCGACCTTGACTAGACCGGCCACCTCTGCTGGGTCCCGAGCCTCTGTCGTGCTCCAAAAAGTGGTCTCCAGGCTCCTCCACCTCCGGATCGACCTCGCCTGATGCCGTTGCTCCGGCCACAACTGACGCCGGCCCTCCGTGCTCCACCTTGGCTTACCGCACCGCACCGAACACCTTCGGCCTTCTCCAACGCTGCGCCACGCCGATCTCTAGCCACCACCCATGCCAGAGCCAGAAATTCCATCGGCCTCCACAACCACTCCGGTGATCCAATTTCAAAATTGAAGGCAGATTTGGAATCCTCGAGACGAGGCCTTCATAGCGCCTTCACCCTATTAATAATTCCACAGAGTTTTGGAGCATCCGAAAATTCGGACGACAAACAACGAAGAACGCGTCAAACATAGGATTTAGAACGTGGTTCAGATGATGGTCGTGTTCATTTTTCTATCATCCTAATTCTAAAAATTTTAGAATGTAAAAGATAAGTTTGATGAAAAGTCAATAATTCAACGAAGGTGTGAAAATTAACAAAAAACCCGACTTTAAATCGGTCGTGTGTCATTGGTGGCATTCCCATGACACTCCTGCTTCGATCCGCCAAGATTCCGGTGGAGGTCGCTCCTCGATTCGGTGAAGAACGGCGAAAAACACTGAAGAACAGTTGAGAGAGAGGGGAAGAGAGAGGGAGAGAGAGAGAGAGAGGAGAGATAAGGGAAACCCCAACTCCAAACTCCTATTTTTCATTTTATAGAAAAATCCGCTTAGCGTGGAATCCAAAATTGTCGTACCCTCTAATTTTATATCACGCCTGGGCAAAACGACCCATTTAAAATTTAATGGAAGACTCAGACTTCTATTCTGAGCCTTTTTCTGAATGTTTTTCAAAAATAATGTCAGTGATAAAAATCACTAAGTGGTCATTTTGAAATGACTGTTTTTCCCCTGGGTGACTTTTCTCAGAGCGGTCCTACGCTGACAAAGTTTATACCCCTCCTAGGGTAAACGACACTCTCTGAGCTCAACCGTGGACTCATATTTCTGATCCAAGTTACCTTTTGAGATTTAATTGGATTTCAGCGATTAAATGAATGAATTAATAAACTAATTTATCAATTTACTTACCGCTAATGAGAGAGGCGTCCGAACATCTAGCACCGACATGATTTATGTCACGCCAAGGGTAAAAACCGCATTTTGGACCCAGCCATGGTCTCAGATTATGGATATCATCAACTGTTTAAGAGATATCCTATTTTCATTGTGCTAATAGTATAAAAACACTTCATACTTTAGTATAATTTATTCCAGGCCTCGAAATCACACACCATCTCAGCTCCTAACTCTATAAATATATGTAGAAATATTCCAAAGTCTTAGATGGAAAAAACCAGTTCTCTATAGAATACCCTTAAAATAAAAACATATAAATATATTTAGGCTACTAATGTTTTTATATAAGCATATAATAAGAATAATTTTGGTCGTGGAGAATGTAAATAAAATAAAAGATCTTGTGGAAGGATGTTACCTCTTCTTTGAGAAACTCCACTTGGTTTTCCACAAATTGATTCTTTCGTTGGATATATGTGAAAATTGAGTCTTCTATAATGAATTTACGTAATTTTAGAGGAGAATTTGGAAGTTTTTTTTGATACAATTAGCTTGATAGGTGTGAAAAATTGCGGGGGTGAGTTATCTTTTATAGTGGAGGAGGAGTGGCATTCTTATAAATATAAAAAGTTAAAAAATATTGAGAGGTATCCCTTGTATAATATGCCTCAAATTATTTTCCATTTTATATGAAAGAGCATACATTCTCTAAATATTTCATTAAAACTAATTTTGGACGTGTTTCGTGGTTATTTGGGCCAAAAATTAAATTTTAACCACTATGTAATCTTGTTTTTACCTTAATCGGTGTAATTAATATTAATTATTTTCACTAATATTTTTGTTTAAAAAAATGGAACTTATTATAAATTAGAAGTAATTATTATTTTAAATATGGAGTCCATTTTTTTAAATTCAAATCACAGTAGTGGAAAAACTTAATTAAAATTTATTTCGGCCGACGTGTTGCGACGATGGGTTTTCATGCAAAAATGTTTATAAGTTTAAAATGTTTTTATATCCAATTTTAATGTGAAGTTGAATAAAATGACCTAAATTTTATTAATTTATGTATATTTTATCTAATTACACTTTTAAACCAAATTAAATAATAATTTTATAGTATAAATGATTTCGATGAAGAAACAATATTGAAATAAAAAAATTTATTTTCACTATTCATCAAACAATTATGTTATTTAGAAAAATCTCAAAAATTCAAACAAATATAACATTGAAATTTTGAATTAAATAATTATGTTTATTTTATAAAATTCCATTTCTAAAAGTTTCTAAATTTAAATTTTTTATTTTTCATAGAAGGCCATAAAAATCATTTCATTTGAGAAAATAACATTTTCAAACATATTAATATTATACTAGAAATTTATATGTTTTATTATATATATATATATATTACATTAAATAATTATAAATAATATTTAAATATTAGTAATTAATATTGAGATTTTTATATTCAACAACTATGTTATAAATTTATTTTTTGAATAATTATAGTAATAAAATATTGATTCATATAAACATAGTATTGTTTGTGACACATTCCAAGTCAGGATTGTAT
The DNA here is from genome assembly GCA_963277665.1 of Viscum album. Lineage (NCBI taxonomy): Eukaryota > Viridiplantae > Streptophyta > Magnoliopsida > Santalales > Viscaceae > Viscum > Viscum album. The sequence continues at coordinate 1,722,879,153 of OY728119.1, read as the reverse complement.
GTAGTGCATGATCAAAATGGTGTTATATACAAAGCAATAATAACTATGTTGTTTAATATAACTCAATATATTTTTAGTATTGTGTGTAATTAAAAATATCTATATGTTTTAATAAATTCAAAAATAAATATTTCACAAAATATTGATGTGTTACATTCTACCCAACTTAAAGTGAATTTCAACCTTGAAATTCATATGGTTTATCAAGGGTTTTTATTTATGAAATTTCCTTTTATAGAAATACATATCATAAAAAATTTAATAGTATAAAATAATTTAAAAACAATTGGAACCATAATTGTTACCCAAATTAACTCATAACTAGGTGCCACATGGGTGAATAGAAGTGGAATGTGAAAACGTGGACATCAAAAATAAGTCTCACAATCAGGTTTTGATGGAGGGTGATAGATAACTTGGTTGGGAGAATGTTAATGATCACAAATCCATAAATTTGTGATGATCTAAAGAACCATTTTAATCATCAGAAATGAATGTACTATGATGAAATTTGTGGTTTTGAGATCCCTTTTTCGAAATTTTAAGAACTTACTCAAGAATCCATACTTAAAGGATTTTATCACAATATCTCCCTTTGTTTATTCCATGATAAATTACAAATTCATCTCATACTATAAAAATTAATGTTCATTTGTTATGCTTGCATCACTAATGGAGCGTAATATATATAAAGGATTATAAAACTTTTCATATGTCTTTAGTTATCTTCATTGAGAAATATTTAGCACATGTTATCCAATATGAAAAAATACACTTATGGTGAGATAATTCATTAATATCTAAAACCTCAAACAATGATTAACATAATCCATTCCATAAATGGCTAGCCTTTGAACACTTACAAAATATAATTCACCCTTTATTCCCTAAATAAACTCTTATCTTTTACGAAATACATTTTCATTTGAAACTTGGGTTCTTCCTTGCATCAATAGAATATTAAATGTATTTTTATTATTCCAAAATCAATATAGAGGGAGATAATAATATTAAACATCACTAAAGGATGGATAATAAGATTTCTATATGGACTATTCTTATAAAATCAAACATGAACTTCCAAACTAATAGGGGGGATAAGTGTTTTCTAATTATAATGATTAACTTCGTTAATTGTGATTATATAAGCATTAAATTTTTATTTTTTCCCCTAATATCTTTGTGTCTTATCATCCATATTAGCCCTTGTATTAGGAAATTTACTCTCATAGTTCCCAAACTCCTTGTATTTGAAATACTAAAAATCCACTAGTGCATTAGTTGTAATTCTATTCTCTTCCATTACATTAACCTTCCAATGAATCATATTTCAATAATCATTGATTTTATGATTCACCTTTCCACATTTAAAGGACCTCCCAGTCCCATTTAAGAAATTCCCTCAATGCTTCTTCCAACATTCCTAGCATATAGATGCCTAGAATTTCTTTCCACCAATTGAGTTTTCCTGACACTCGACCGTCATTTTCTTATGAAAACTATAGGAATTATAAGAATATCAAATTTCCATTTATAATTTTATTTCGCATAGAATGGATTATTCATAAAAAGTAAATTCTCTTATATCCATGTCCTTTTTAAGACTTGGTCTCAAGAAAACAATGAATCTATTGATTTTTCTTTTAGGGATGATCATCAAACCAGAAGTACACCTTGCAAGTCTTGTAAAATCAGCTTCATAGTTACCAAAGTATCTATAGTTATTTTACTTTAACTCAATTCCTTCTCTATATTCTTCTATAGAATATGAGGTAATTACTAAATAAAAAATATTTTCTTAAAATATTCCCATTACATAGATTTAATTTCTTCTTATTCACACATGTTCTTAATAATAGTCCACCACTACTCTACTTCAGCTTCCAAAAGATAAGCAACAAAAATTTCGTTTCCATTCTTCAAGAATAAAGAATGGAAAATTTCTTTATATCGGTACTGATCTATTTCTAAACAACTAGTGGATTAGTGGAAACACTAAATGAAGTTGGATGTTTCTTCATGAAGAACTCAATAGAAGTTTGTTTCCCACTTTTCTCATTTGTAAGTTTAAAATGAGTCATATATTTGGAATGTTTCTAGGGAATATCAATAAGAATTTTCATTTTATTCCCCATATAATTTGGTATATCCAAAGTACAATCATCAAAAATTCCATTTCATTCACAATTGGCATGGTTCTTTCAAGATTCATCCATTGAATAAAATTAGTAAGAATAACATGGGCATCACTTATCATAGAACAAAACCACATAATAATTAAAAATTACTTATATTATGTCTAAATCATAACATATAATCCTTTCATCTATACAACCTTAGTCTTATCCTTAGAGACATACCTATAAATATCCTTAGAAATATCCTTAGGTGTATCACTAAATATTTCTCATCCATGTTTCTAAAGGTTGAGTAAACCATTTCTTTGATACCAACTATAGCGAAACAAGACTAACATACTAGGATATTACATAATTTTATATGAATACACCACTCATTATAAAATTACATGACTGATTACCGTAATAGTTTACTGTATTTGTATACTTGGAAAACGTTATTCTATTTTTGTAAAAGATCTTCAACATATCCCTTGATAATCTTCAACTTTACTACTCATATTTATAACCGTTCTTCATAACCTATAAAAAGGAAACACAATAAAGGGGTAAATTCTTAGTAAGGGTAAATAAAGGAGATACATAATCATAACATGGACATAAGGGTATGAGAACATGATAATAATATTTGAATATCATGCCCTGCTAAACAACGAACATAATCTCCATACATTGTATAAATATTGGAAGAACATAAGTTATGAATTGTAAATGTGATAAATCATTATAAATAAATAATGAACTATAATATCATTTCATATAAGTGTATAACCATTATTACTATAAAAAATGGTTTCATGTGTCAATACTAACAACAAATAAAATAAATATAGTTTATTAGAACACACATATTTCCCCTTTTTTGGATCAGGAAAAACTTGTTTCCAATTGTGGATTAGGATAGATGTGTTTCCAATTTTGGATCAGGAGACACTTGTTTCCCATTCTGGATTTGGATACACATGCTTCCCATTATGGATTAGGACACACATATTTCCCCTTATGGATTAATATCTTAGACTTGTTTCCCACCATTATATATTGAGATATAAATATTTACCAAATTCATTTGAGGGATATATAGGTCACACCCTTCACATAATGAAATCATAAATACTGGTTCCATAAGATAATAAAAAATTCACTATATACTGACCCATAAATAGATATGGTTATCATAAAAATGTAATCTATCATAACATGTGGTAGAGGTACAAGTTTCAAGATATTTTAATCAAATAAAACCTCATTAAAATAAGTGGGAATCAATAGCATTCAACCTATTGAATAAAAACGGGTCTCAAAAATGACGAGTCATCCAATGTATAATCCATTCAAAGAAAGTATATAAATTTTGTACCTAGATCAAATCTCTAGAAATGTATAATCTATATCAAAGGAAATAATATTATATGGAGATGGATTTTGATATATCACATCGAACATTTCTTAAAGAAAATAACATTTCTTTGAAAATAATTTTTTTAATACGTGAAAAAGTTTCATAATATTTTTCATTCAAAATAAATTAGTAAAAATTATAAAGTTGTATTTAAAAAATAATTTAAATAATTTGTTAAAAAAATATACTTTCCACTTAAAAAATACATTTTAAATAATAAAATGTTTTGAAAAACTTCCTCTATGAAAATAACCATGAAAACTTATAATGGAATATTTGAAAATAATTTAAAACAGTTTTTTAACATATAACATTAGTTAATACCTTTTTATTTTAAAAAAATAATCCAAATAAATTCTATAGTATTAGGGATTTTCTAAAAAAATAACCTTATAAACATTTAATGTAAGTATCAATAAATTGTATATATGATGGCGGGTAAGACCATACATACCAGACATTTTTTTACACTGTAAAAAGTATATAAAAATTCCCTAAGTAGAAAACATAATAGATATTCCTTTTAAAACCTTTTTTATGAAACATTTTAAACATTAGTAAAAATTCGATTTAAAAATTATAGTAAAACATTTTTTAATGCATTTTTAGAAAACATAGTTTCTTGAATTAAAATAATTCAAACCGAGGAGATGAATAAAGTTATATTTTATTAAAATTTATTTATCAATTATCATAAGTAAAAAAGAGGAAAAAACTGATACCAATTCATAGAGATAAAATGGATAACTAGGGGATAATAATATCCAAGATAGTTCTTGAGATCTGAGCATAATATTTCATCATTGGAAACATAATAAAAAATACTATTGATAAACTATGAGATTTTAGCATTAAACTATTACCACTTTTGTAAAATTTAGTCATAATAATAATTAAGTAATTCAACTAAATTAAGATTAAATAACATTAAAATTATGATATTCATAATATAACATAGAAAGGGTAGTATATACACCATGTCGAAGAATATAGATGCATAACACGGTGTGTGTCTCAATAAAGAAATCACTTACTATTTGAATGAATTTTAAATCATAGGGTATTATATACACCAAAAAACAAGAATATGTGGTAAATATATCATATATCTCACTGAAATAAAAGTAAGACAAGAAAACTATTCGCTTAAATCTTAACATTATTCATACACATTCAAACATAGTGAATAATAAGTATAATATTATTTTAAATATACCATATAATAATATTATTATATATAATAACATATATGATTTTATTATTCCATTATATTACATATTTTTTAACGACAATATATTAATAATAAATTTCATGTAATATCTACATTATTTTTCATATATGTTTTGACTTTTTATTCTTGATCATCTTACATATATCATTATTTACATATTTAAAAAAAATTAAAAATGTTATAAATATTATATATATTTAGTATAAAAATATTTAAAATAATCTATAAATAAAATCTATATGAAATGTAATACACTATTCCTGGAGACAGTAGCTCATACGTTCGCATTAAGATTGTTTCCATTTTATCGTCATATTTTAACGAAAGTAAGTAAATAAAGTATATGTATATATATATATATATATATTCATTATAGAAGAATTTTTATTTCATGTATATCATATATATTTACTAAACCCATCCTTAATACATTCCATGAAAAGTGTAAACGAATCACATTGTTTTGAGGAGGTAGTAGTCAACACGTCCACAAACGATGTAATAATTTTTAAAAAAATGGAAAAAATAAATTATGTATTATATAATAACTACATATAAATAAGTAAATCCTAAATATCAAATACATAATATAAAAATAATATTTCCATCATAATTCCCAACTAGGAGAGGTGGTAAAGTAAAAATAAAGGACGTCGTTATGTGAGGTGGTAGTCTATCGTACACACGAATGGTATATTTGTTTACCACTTGATGCAATTGTTAATAGGTGTACAAATAAAACATAGTTTAACAACATATAATAATATTTTGGATACTTTTTTATTAAACAATTATGTAATATGAATAAATTAGGAGTAAAATAATGAAAATAAAATAAAAGATCTTGTGCAATAATATTTTCTATTCTTTGGGTAACTCCTTTTGGTTTTCCCCAAAAGTATTCCTTGGTTGGATTTATTCCAGAATGTAGTAATATAGGATAAAGTTATGGAGTTTTGGAGGTGATTTAGGAAAGTTTTTTTATCCAAATGGATATATAGATGTGATGAAATGAGGGGGTGAGTGCCCTTTTATAGTTGTGGAGGAGTGACATTCTTGTTATTATAAAAAGGAAAACACAGTTTAGTCATCTCCCTTACATAGTGTTCCTCCCATAATTGTCCATTACCTATAAAATAGGTGAATTGGTATAAATATTTACATCCAATTTATTTTTGGAAATTGTTGTAGGTTATTTGGCCCCTTAAATTAATGTTTAACAACTAAGTAATCTTGTTTTAAATTAATTTCTATAATTAATTGTAATTACATTCACTAATATTTTTAATTAAAAATTATTTTGAAAATATTAGAAATTAGAAATTATTCTTTTTCCAAATATGGAATCAATTTTTCATGATTCTAATCTCATAAGTGGAATAAATTAATTTCAAATTAATCTCGTAGATGTGTCATGGCAACGGGTTTTATAAACAAAAATGTTTAAAAGTTTGAATAGTTTTTCTATAAATTTTCAATGTGTATAGGTTACAATAACCTCAATGGGATTAATTTATATAAAATTTACCAAATAATAATACAAAAACATGAAATTATAACTTTAAAATATAAATAAATTATACTAAAAATGGGTTTAGATTAATAATCTGTATTTTAACTATTAATCCAGAAATTAAGGTTTTTAAAAAAAATCCCAATAATTTACCTTAAAATTATTTTGAATTCTAAATTGATGTCTATTTTATCAAATTAAAATTCTAATAGTTTCAAAATTTTATTTTATTATTTTTCACAAAAGGGACTTAAAAATAAGTTCATTTGAGAAAATAAAATTTCCAACCATGTAAAGACCCATAAAATTCAAGGGAAATTTTTTTCTTAATTTTCTTTGGAATTTTACAAGATCGTGGTTTCTGACGGCACCTGATTCCGAGGCCCGGTGTGCCCGGAATCAATTTCCGAAGTTTGGCTCGGGTACGTTCAGGGAACGAACAAGCGGGAATTTCTAACATTTGAACTGGTGCCCAGAATCGAATTCTGAGGGCACCGATGGAACCGCATCGACGGTAGTTGCTTAGGAACTCCTGTTTCGGAGTTGCGTTATCATGGGTGTGGATGATAAAAATTGTGGAAGTTAATTTATTTTTATTCTACAATTTTTATTATTTTTTTTACTCTAAGTGTTTTGTTCTTGATGGAAGTTGGGTAACCACACAACCTCCCTTGTAAGGTTATGAGGGTGGTGGGGACCACAAAAACCCCACCCCTTCATATCCTCTAAAACCCCCTCAACTCCCACTTTATTTTTGTTAGATTAAGTTATAACTTATGACTTTAATGTAATAAGTTTAATGAGGTGAGTTGTGTGTGGTTATTAATTAAGATGAGTTACTTAATTTCAAACTTTTGAAATTCAAAGAGGATAGGATGTGTAAATAAAATGTGGCCTGGACTTATTTTATTTGGGTTAGTTTCTTTTTCAACCTTGAGAGGATTGAGAAGCGTTCTTCATCTTCTTCTTCCTCGACGAAGAACGCGAAGAACACCGTTCTTCAATGAAGAAATTCTCCGCCGAAGAACACGGTTCTTCCGTGACGCCGTATCCACAACGCGACGTTCTTCTTCCGCGTCGTCTCTTACGTGACGGTTTTCCACGACGGAATCGCCATCAATGACTTCGAATCCACGCATCGCGACGTCGACATTCTTTCCCCGCGACACCCGACATCCACGATGCTTGTCTTCCGCGGGTCGTTGACGAACACCGTTCCCGAACCGAGGAAGGGGATTATTGTTATTTTATTAAATTATTTTCGTTCTTGATTCTAGCATGTCGAACTTCGTGGTTAATTGACTAAATGTTATCGTTAACGAGAGGGGGCCGGACCGCACAAACACGGCCTAACCCCCTCCTATGTTCATGTTTGTTTCTTTGTGATTGGAACGGGATGGCGTGGTGTCGTCGCACCACGCGAGAATCACTCGGCAAGTATTACGCGACGTCGTCGCCCCACGCCGAGAAGTCGAACAAGAACGCCATGCCATCGCACCGCGTCGAAGGAAGTCGATGGCGCCGCGGCCATATCGGAGCTGCGGCGGAGGGGCGCGGTGCCGTTGCACCTCGCCGGACGACAAGGGCCACGACCGGTTCTGGGCCGCGGCGGAGCAGGGTGACCGATGGCCGGCATCGGGCCACCGGCGTCGGTGCAAGAAGGGGGACCGGCCGTCGCCGGTCCCATTGTGTAGGAACCGGCCGGCCATGGCGGGCCGGCCGGACGTGGAGAACCGGGGGAATTAAATTCCCCTTGCTGGCAGCACCAAGCGGCCCCATGAAGGGGCCGCGGTTTCGAACAAACTGAGGGGGCAACCCCCCCGCCCCCCCCCCCCCCCCCCCCCCCGTGCGCGGGCCGCCAAAAGGACTCAACCGTTTTGGCTGAGCGACCGGCCAGCGCACCCAGCGCGCGGGTCGCCGGGCCGGGCCGGGCCGACCCGGACCAGGGCGGGTCGCCCGGTTCGGGCCAACCGGGGGGTCTCGGGCAGGGTCGGTCCGGGCCCGAAACCCCCGTTATCGGACTGTTTGGGTTCAAACGCCCATAACTCGGGATACAGACCTCCAAAAAATGCGCCATCAGTGGCGATGCGATCCTTGGATCGGGACGGTCGTTTTGGTATATCGAACTCAAGGTTTCGGAATACTTTGAGTTCGTCCGGGTTGGTTCGTCCACGAAACAAACCGGGCCCTCGGAGCGGAAACACTCATATCTTGAGCTACAGACGTCTGATTGACGTGTCGTTAGCTTTGTTGAGTTCCTCATAGTGAGACAAATCTTTTGGCATACTCCGCCCGAGGTTTGGACGCAGGTGGAGAACGGTCGGGTTGGTTTTGCCTTAAAAACCAACCGGGCCCCTGGGACGAAAAAGCCAATAACTCTCAGACCGGGCGTCCGATTGACGCGCCGTCTGTTGCGTTGAGTTCCTGTTGGCGATACAGAACATTTGGATACATCAACTCTGGACTATGTGACAGTTGATGTATCAGCCTCTCGGCTCGTGGAGCGGACCCTCCCGAACGAGTTTGCTGTGTGCGGGAACCCTAGAGCTGGCTGCGACTGCTACTATGACTACGTCGACGACTGTGCAGAGATCCTCAGTGGATTCGACGACGACGACTACAGCACTCAGCGATCCTATGTGGATCAGTTCTACCGATCCTGTGTGGGTCTGATCCTGTGTGGGTCAGCGCTCAGCGGTTCTGTGTGAGCCAGCGCCTACAGATCCTATGTGGGTCCCATCCTATTTGGGTCTTTGCGGGGGTTAGTACCTATCGATCCTTTGTTGGTCCGACGACTTAGATAGATCAGTGATCATCTCTATCGTCTTTTGAAGAAGTATACCTGTGTGAGCTGAATCCTGTTTCCTTTCCTGTGTGGATTGTGTTGTGTTATCCTGTGTGGATTACGTTTGCTTTCCTGTGTGGAATACGTATACTTTCTTGTGTGGACTGAGTTGTTCTTGGGCTCGGAGGATGGAGCGTATTGGAATTGATGACTTAGGTATATGTATGGGCATATACCTAAGCAGAGTCGGTTTTTACTTCGTGATTGTATCTTTCCTTTGTGGTTTATCCTTTGTGGATTTTGGGAGACCTTCGGGGGTCTCGGGGTCCCTACTGAGTAGTTTATACTCACCCCTGCACGGGCTATGCCCGCACTACGTTGTGTTGGTTGCAGACGACAGACATCTTTGATCGTGGTTGAGGCTTGCAGAGCAGGACGGTACCTGGAGGTGGACCACTGGGCGGGACGTGCTCAGAGTGGACAACGGGACCCAAGGAGCAGTGGAGCTATCTGTACCCACCCTTCAGGTGGGATTTCCAGTGGACAGCTCGGTGTAGCGGCTTTACTTTACAGTTGCTGTTTTCCCTTTCGAGTTGTACTTTACAGTTGGGCTTGTATTTCTGGCCCCTTTTACTTTCCGTACTTACTGTTGTACTCAATTTTTTACTTAGTGTTTACTTCTTCCGCTTGTACTCTGTGGTGCTTGTTTACTTTACAAAGGCAATGTCTTCCCTTTTTATCGGGATTTACGCCTTGGTGCTAGTCGCCAGCCCCATTCCTATGGAAGGTGGGCTTGAGGTAGTCACGGCACGGGCCCTGAGGACGGGTCGTAACAAAACATATATAAACTTTGACAAAAAAAATTATATGTTTTATTATAAATATTTTAACATAAATCCATTATAAATAATTTTTAAAAAGTAATTATTTCTATTTATATTACTAATTTTAACAACTATGTTATATATATCTCATTTAAATAATTATAATAATAAAATGATGTTTCATATAAGCTCATTGTTGCATGTAACGCAAGCCCTGACGGTGTTGTGTGTTTCACATCCACGACATGGTTTTTCATAAAAAGAAATAAAAAAAATTTATTTCATATAAATCAATCTATATTCATTATTTCATGAAATAAAAAAAAATATTTTAATTTAATTTAAAAAAAAATATTTCAAAAAATATCGAAGTTTTACAAGATATAGAAGGAAATCGTGATGTCTCATGAGAAAGGATGGTTTTTTTACATAACCAAATTCTTATAAGAATATTGATCAAGGCTTATAAGAACATTAATTTGATTTAGTACCTTCTATTGTGAATTTTTTTCTAGTGGATTAGGTGAACATCCCAATATATGAGTTCAACACGAAACGATCTTGGTTCACATGCAAGGATAAGCTCAATCACTGGAACATCACTGTTAATGGAAATACTACGAGGGAGAATGGAGAAATAAAATTATACATGATTAATTTTCTAACTATGATATTGTAATATATTAGTAAATAGTGGCTAAATAATTCCCCATCCACTACACCAGCATTCTTCAAAGTAGTATGTGAGACAAGGGCAGCAGCTGACATAAGGATTGAGATTTGCGATCTGGAGGCAACATCACCAAGAAATGGTCCTGGGAATACATGGTATGATATATATACCTAGATTATTGAGAATAACTAATACACAATGGGTTTTATGTGGTAGTGTGAAATTTTCAAAACCACACATATCGTGGATAAGAGCTTGTGTTGGAGCTCCTCATCTACTGGTCCCTGGATATGAACACCTTATGTCTCCATCATGGGGAGGTGAGAATAAGTTTGTGGTATATTTAATATATTATTAAAATCACACTTAGAGGGTTCGAATAAAACAATCTCATTCCATCCTTGAATACTTAAAATTATAGGCAGTAGACTCTTATCCCAACACAACACATTTTGGAGGCATTGAAGAAGAGCATTGGTTATAATAGCATTTTTCATAGGGAAATTTTGTTCAAGATTTGGTCTGATGTGTTTATGAGAAATTATTGTGCCTTGAGAATTATGGTATGGGGATATCAATTTTATATTTTTCAATAAATGAGAAAACTTGTATCGTATTGGTTGGTCAAAAAGGAAACAAAGTTCAAGCACTAGGGGTACAGTATGGTGGAAGGCATAGTGCCTCCAGTCATCTATACTACATTTCTCACCTCATTCCTCAGTGGTTAGTTAATTCTGATCAATAAAAAAAGGGATGGTTCTACCCCTTGGGACACTATTGATGGTATAAATTCTTGGCATCTGATAATAGGGTAAACCTAGGGGTACTCATGTTGTCCCAGTTCTATAGCTTTTTGAGGCACGTGGGAGATGAGATAAGCCAAGAAGGATCTGTGGAAGGTTATTTTTATTGCATGGATGGATCTTGGTTCATGTCTAGGGTTATTATATTCCAAACACTATCATCCCACCTAATTTTATATTGTTTCAATCTCTACTCAAAATTACTAGGGTCTAGCCATTGGATCTCAATGTGATCGGGGTCACGATCGGAATTGGGAATCATGTGAACTTCAAATTCCACCCATTTTCAAACTCTTTTGGTCTGATGGTCGACAACCTATAGGGGAAATGGGAATAGAATGAGGGCCTTAAGAGAATTAGTGGTGGAGTACTAGTGGTCATGATTGACACCCATGTTTACTGTGAATCAGACACATCACCTCAATTCTCCATGCAGTTCAGGTGCCACCAAAAGCTAATGAGAAGATTACATTGGGGTTTATGAGGAACGTCATCCTTTTATCCTTCATCAGTTATGGTGTATACCAATTAGTATGGACTCCTAATAAATAGTCATGTTGCAGCTATTCAACATCAATTTTGTCCTGTTAATGGATTGTGCCTGCAACTATGTGGCATCATACCCAAACATGATATTAGGGGAATCACATATGGGTGATTGAGGGAGTGAGTGATGCTGTGAGGAAGTCGGTCTTCAGGTTGGTTTTTCTCTGAGGAGCGAGCCAGAAATTGTCGAAAGTACCCAATAAATATCAAAATATCACTAAGTGGGTGAGGATTGAATTGTTGATATGTTTTTATTTTCACATTTACATTATTTTGAAGAAAAATTTTCCTCGTGTTATATAGTTGATACCTTCATAAAAAAATATCACACATCCACAAAAAAGGTCCCCTAATCAAGAAGATTAGCTATATACTTTATACAGTCTGGAAACAATATGATACAACAAAATCCATTAGAAAACAATCCATCTATTTAGATACAACAAGTAGTATATTCCCTTACACTCGTGTAGAACTATGTTCAATACAATTTTCCATGTGATTAAAGCAGCATGAAATGAGGGAATATAATTTTTGGTAACATGTTAAGAAACATGTTACTATGATTCCTTGTCAACATTCACAAATAACATATTCCACAAAATTATTCACTTTCATACCTAATGTAATGCAATAACTTCATCTAGACATCATAATGAAACTCACACTATAAGAAAACGGAATATTTGTGATGGGATCCCGTCGCAAAAGACCTTTTGTGATGAGGCTCCATCGCAAATCGCCCGTTGCCGAAAACAGAGTAGCAAATAGGTGTTTTTTTAGCGGTCCCGGCACAAAAATAGTATTTGCGACTGTAGTTTTCCCCCGTCGCAAATTGGTTTTCGTTTATATATAAAAAATGTATTTGTGACGGGCCGTCGCAGATATATTATTTGCAACGAGTGTCTGACCCGTCACAAATGGGAAATTTAAAAAATATTTGCGACGTAGGTATTTGCGACAGACCATCGCATAAATTGTTTTTACGACGGGTATTATTCCCATCGCAAATGTGACAGTAAAAACATTTTTTACGACGGGACACCCCGTCGCAAATACTCCCGTCAAAAATACTAAAAAAAATTAAAAAAATATAATTAATACAAATCGTATAATATTATATAAAAAATAATAATAATATTGTTATAAAAAAATTCTACTATTATAATATAAATAAAAAATATATAAAATATAATTATGAAATATTAATATAAAATAATAATAATGTGAATATAAATAATATAATATTATATAATAATACAAATATTAATATTTTAAAAAATTAATATAATAATATTATTATTAAATTATGTATATAATAAGAATAATAATATTAATAATATAATGAAATTATATTATTATAATATTAATAATAAAAAATATATATAATATAATTATGAAATATTGATATCAAATAATAATAATAATATGAATATAAATAATATAATATTATATAATAATAATACTAATATTAATAATATAAAAAATTAATATATTATTATTATTAAAATAAAAATTCAAATTTATGAAAAAATAATATTAATAATATGAATATTAATAAAATTATAAAATTATAAACTTCTCAATATTAACAATAAATATAAAATATTAAAAGTAATATTACTAAAATAAACAGAAATTAAAAATAATACTAATAAGTAATAAAATATTAAAAAAAATAAAAACAAATTAAATCATGCAATATTCGTACAAATATGAAATGGGAATTGTAAATAGTTAATATGACAATAAACTATGAACTCAAATTTTTTTTACATGTAAAAAAATAAATGGGGGGTGGATAATCTAGAGGACATGGAGGAGGTGGTGGAGGAAACTCCATCCCTAAACTATGAGTCAGATGACACATATAGTCCATCTGCTCCTGATGTTTCTCCCCATATTGACGCCTCTCCTCATCCTGCTGCTGACGCATCTGCTCCTTCCATCGATGCATCTCCTCATCATGCTGCTGATGCATCTACTCCTGCCCCTGACACAAATCCTCTATAAGCTGACTCTGAGCACACAGCTGCTCCTGATACTGTGAGGCAGACGATGATGTCTCTCCATGAACTCCTCTTGAGTTGGACGCCTGTAACGACCCGGAATTTTGAATAAATCTTGTTTCCTAATTTTGTATGTAATTTTTTTTATACTCAACAAAACTGTTTCATTTGATAACATGAGTATAATTAAAATGAGACCATTGGGATTTGACTGTTATATAGCCATTGGTCAACATGACCTCTGGAAATTAAACATTTTGATTTTTCTCTCTAAATATAAGTGATCTTGGTTAATTAATATAGAAAGAAGATTTTATGGCCTCACCCAGTAGTCTTGGACCGATCGAAGCCCATCTAACAGAACTTGGGAAGGAGGTAGCACCACTGGGCTTTGCTCGGGGCCAAACCCAAGCTGAACTTCATCGTGTGAAGCTAGAACAGAATCACCTTCACGAGAAGTTCAGACTGATAGAAATTACTACTCGTGCGATGTTGGCCGAGCCTCCCTCAGATCCTCTCACCTTATCACACCTTACACATAGGCCCTATGCTGGTGTGATAAGGGGCTGTGTAAGGAGACCGTAACTGCCTTTTGTAATCCTTTGTTTTAAATAAAAAAATTTATTTCTTCTTATGATGAAATTTATGAATTTTTAAATGTCCAGAAAAATATAGTATTCATATTTTTGGTGAATTTTAGATAAAGGATATTTTTAAAAAAATGTTTATGTAAACCTTAGATAACTAATTATGTGTAATGATTTTCAAAAAATGGTCTTCTATTATTATGTTCTGTACGAAATTTAGAGTCAAATAATATCAACTTAATATTTGATGAATAGTAAATAATGAATAGTGATTTTATGCTTAGGATTAGTAATGTGACCAAATGGATTAGTAATCTCACATAAAAAAAGTATTAATATAATCTAGGCACCTTGATTAAGTGATGTGATTCAATAAAATAGGTAAATAACTGTTTCATTAATTATTAGTCTAGTATTAGTTTTTTGGGGTGAATATTTTTTTTAATTAAAAATTAAATTAAAAATATTTAGAAAATTATTTTTATAAAATGGATTTCATTTTAGAACTCAGAGCATCGATATTATTTCAAGGTAATTTTTAGGGATTTTTCTGAAAAAAATGAATTGTCAGTGAATAGTGTATTTATTTAAAAATTAAATGTAAAATATTTAGAAAATTATTTTTAAAATATGAAGTTCATTTTTGAAATCAGACAATCGATATTTGGTTAAGGTGAAATTTTGGGATTTTTCTGAGAAAGTTGAATTTTTGATGAATAGTGAAAATACAGTTTTAGGGTTTCGGTATGTTTAATGACATCATAACTGTGTAATGCTGATATCATGAGATATTTTAAGTGTTGGCCGACCAAAGGTGATGAATTATTGTATGGGGGGACCCATGTGTCCAATACCATGGGCAAAAACCATGGGCAAGCCCATGGTTTTGCCAAAACCACCAATGAGGTGTCCCTTGGCCATTAATGCCTTGTCCCCTCACTTTCCCTATAAATACCAAGCCATCCTCTCATCCATTAGACTCCCAAATCTACCCCAACGAAGCTATGGTATCATTACCTCCCAAGGAGTCCTCCAAAGGGTCCCCCAAGCCCTCAAGGTCCCAACCGTTGAGTTTTAAGAGTTTCATTTTAAGGTAAGGGATCTGACCTCTCTCTTTCTTTTCAAGTAATCTCTTTTATGTCATTTCTTTTATGCTCCATGATCTTATGTTGAAGTATGTTCTTATATATTCGTCATACTTCCATTTTCATGTTCATATGATGAGACACCCCCTCTTTCTCTCATCATTTCATTTTAAGAATGTTAAAGTGGCGTCGTTAGGCTGCCGAATTTTTAAGGGATTCTTTCACCCTTCTCATTTTCAAGATCTATTTTCATGTCATGTCTTTCAGGTTAATTTTTATTATGTAGGGGTATGATATCTATATTTATCATACTGAACTTTTATGTTCATATGGTGAGATACCCTATTTGATCTCATCAATTCATTTTTTGTTTAAGTTTAAGTGGCGCCGTTAGGCTGCCGAATTTTTAAGGGATTTGTTCACCTTTCTCATTTTTCAAAGTTCTACTTTAATGTCAAGTCTTTAAAGTTACTTTTTATTATGTTGGGGTATGATATCTATATCTATCATACTGAAAATTTATGTTCATATTATTAGAGACCATATTTTAGCTTTTCAATTCATTTTTTGTTGATGTTTAAGTGGCGCCGTTAGGCTGCCGAATTTTTAAGGGATTCATTCACCTTTCTCATTTTTCAATGTTCTACTTTCATGTCAAGTCCTTAAAGTTATATTTATTATGTTGGGGTATGATATCTATATCTATCATACTTACCTTTTATGTTAATATGATTAGAGACCCTTTTTGATCTCATCAATTCATTTTTTTTGAGGTTTAAGTGATGTCGTTAGGCTGCCGAATTTTCATAAGAGAAATCTTATTTTTGCCTTTCTTTCATGTTCTTAATTTCATATGGTATATCTTTTAAATTCCATTACCATGTTCTTAAATACCTTATATTTTTTCCCACTACTATTTTATGGAACATTTATTAGTGGGTGACCCATGTCCCCTCTCTTTTCAATGTTTTCTAAAACCTCGTAACATAGCCGTTATGCTGCAGAATTTCCGTCTCAAAATGTCTCTCTCTTATTCTCAAATTCCTTTATTTTATTAAGTGAATACTCAAAGATCTTTCTTCTAAATGGGTATTCACATATATACCAAAATTTTCTATATTAAATTATGGGATTTACATACATGAGACCCTCTTTCCTTTCTGTGGGTTTAAAGTGACATAAGGATCACGTCTTTAAAGCAATTTTTTTGAAAATGTGATGACTATGAAATGAAACCCATTTATTTTATATTATATGGGTTGTTTAAGAAATATTTGATGATGACATATTTGGCTCACATGATAATAAAGAAAAATTTTAGGGTGTGCCCTGATATTTCTCCAATGCTTTGGGTAAAGACTTAATCTCTAGAGATGACCATTTAGACTGATACCTTGGTGAATAAGCTTGGTAATTATTGTTGACACCTTGGAGATGGACCTTGGTGAAACAGAAATGATTGTATTTGTAAAATGTTTTAGCCACATATTCAAGTTATGAAATATGTTATTTTTATTATGATATGCCTCATGATTTTTTTCTCTTGCCTTAAAGTTCTTTTTCATGACTTTAGTGATGTATCTCATGTTCACATGTTAAATGTTTCCCTTGTTTCCCTTACTAGGTCTTTTCCTCACCCTTTCATTTGATGTATTCTCCCAGGTTATGAGATGTTGTAATGAACTTAGGATGAACAAATGAATAAGCCTTTCAAGTGTTTAAGAAGAATATTTTTTTCTCATGTAATAAGTTCCTGGTTTCCAAGACACTAAACCTTAAAAATCCCCAGTTTTGTAAAATGTAATGAAAAGTTATGTTATAAAAAGGAGGTATGCTATAGTTGGTATCAAAGGATGGTTTAGTTATTTATTGAAATTAGGATATGAAAACTTTAGGAAAAAGCCTATTGAAAAGTTTAAATATACTAAATTTTCCTGGTATTTTGGTGAGTATTGAGTAAGGGGTTGCCAAGAAAGTACATCCCTGTCTGGATACGAGCAGGTAGAGGTGGCTCTGGCACAGATGTACATAGGGGTAAAACCCAAAAACACTACTTTGAGGTAGACTCGAATGGGAACTGGTACACGATAATGGGTCTTGCTGCACTCTTGTTTACGACACTCCTGGGGGATATGCTATGGTAAATTCATAAGATTAGTATGAACCATTATTAAAGGAACAAAGATAAAATAAAATAAAGATTCACATAAGAATATATGATCATGGATAAGCTAGATTGGAACCTATGGGATCACAAGTTAGGATATACTTTTATTCTACAAGTTTATCTTGTTATTCTTAAAGTTTCGATTTCATTATTATTGGATAAGTATTTGAGCCCCTAATTATAGTTTCTTTTCTTAGTTAATGGCGGGAAATGGAAGAACATGTCCCAACAACCAAGGTTATAGGAAATGTGATGATTTCCCTATTAATATGACAGAGATGACGAGAGATCAAGTTGAACATATTGTGGTTATGCCAAACCAGATATCAAAAATCACAATTAATAATTGGTACATAGTTGAATGCCCAAATTCATCAAGTAAGAAGAAGATGAAGTCTCAGGGATGTTGATATGATAAAGTTGATAAGGGAAAGGATACCCAATTTCGTTTTTTCAAAAAGTGTGGGAAGAGGCACCAAGGATAATTTCACAAAGGAACTAGGATATGCTTTAAGTGTGGGAAGATAGGGCATAAAGTAGCCAATTTCATCAAAAAATGGATAATGTAATGAATAGTGATAAGGTTCGATCTAATGTAACTTATACTTTTCAATGTCGAAAATGTGGAGATGTTAGACATTATCGAAGGCAATGCTCTCTGGGAATGGATGAGAATCATGATGAGCATCAACAATCTTCGAGGAAAAGGGAACAATGCAAGTCCTATGCTAAGATGGATCATGATGACTGAAGTACATGTAACTTCTTCGCAATAATTGTCTATGTCATGTTGTATTTTAGTTCGTGCTCTATGAGCACATATTTAATGTTTTCTAAGAACATCGAGTCACTACCTAAGGTGGTTTTATATCATTAAGTAAAAAATCTATTGTTATGTACCACATGTTGATGTAGTGAAGTTGTTCTTCTTAAAAAAATGGTGATTAGGGGAATAAAAGATGATTATTATTTTGGAAGAAGTTCATTATTTTGGGAACCCTATTTGATCGAGGTAAATAGATTACTATGGTAATTTCTTTAAGGAGTAAAGGTTGACTTATATTTTGAATATTCTATGAATATAAGGTGAACTTATAGTAATGATTAACTTATCTTGGGGAAAATGTGATTAGGTTAGTTACTTTTGTTATAAGATGGTAAGAGTGGTTGATGTTGTTTGAAGATGAACGATAAAGTCTATCATGGAAGAATATGTTATGAGATCATTCTTATAATTGGGTTTCAATCTTAGTTTGGTTTATTTCAAGGAATTTTAAGGACAGTTATTTATTGAATGGTTTATGATGAACGTTGGGTAGTACCGTGAAATTTTGAAGATTTAAAATAGTTTCCCTTCCTCTAGGGTTCTTTTTTTTTTGAAGAGTTGTTTTATCTTACCCTTTCTGTTTTGGGATAATGTTTAAAGATAGACAAATTTGACAGATAATCTTTTGTTTATTACATGACTCTCAAGAAGATGATACTTGTGTTTTGATGTGACCAAGTGTTTTTGAGTGCTCATCGTTTGGAGAAAAGATTAGTTTTGGTAGAAACTTATTAAAGGATGAAACTCTATTGAAGGTAGGTATATTTCCTTATGTTTTTATCCTATTTAGTAAATGAATTCCTTAAAATGATGAAAAGGAACGTAAAACAAAAACTTTATTGGTTTAGATTTCCTAATAAGTAATCAAAGACAGTTTATAGACTTCCTATGTTTGGGATTTTCTTGTGGTTAACTTTCTGCTAATAATGTTTTCTATCACTCTCCCTCAGAAATTGACCCTTTGTTTTTTCTTCCATATCCATGTTTTCTTACATGGAATCCTAGTATGGGTTAACTCAGGTGACATTTTTTACTTCCTTTTCTTTCTTTAAAAGAAATAGTTTTACTGACTCCTTTTCCGATGTGGGACTTTCAATGAAATTTCAAAACCCAATTTTAAAAATTGCGAGGATGCAATTTCTTAAGGGGGGAAGATTGTAACGACCTGAAATTTTGAGTAAATCTTTTTTCCTAATTTTGTGTGTTATTTTTTTTATACTCAACAAAACTGTTTCATTTGATAACATGCGTATAATTAAAATGAGACCGTTGGGTTTTGACAGTTATATGACCATTGGTCAATATGAATGCTGCAAATTAAACGTTTTGATTTTTGTCTCTAAATACAAGTGATCTTGGTTAATTAATATAGAAAGAAGATTAGATGGCCTCACCCAGTAGTCTTGGACTGATCGAAGCCCATCTAACAGAACTTGGGAAGGAGGTAGCACCACTGGGCTTTGCTCTGGAACAAACCCAAGCTGAACTTCATCATGTGAAGCTAGAATGGAATCTCCTTCGCGAGAAGTTCAAACTGATAGAAATTACTACTTGTGCGATTTTTGCCAAGCCTCCCTCGGATTATCTCACCTTAGCACACCTTACACTTAGGTCCTATGCTGGTGTGATAAGGGGCTATGTAAGGAGACCGTAACTGCCTTGTGTAATCTTTGTTTTAAATAAAAATTTTGATTTCTTCTTATGATGAAGTTTATGAATTTTAAAATGTCTAGAAAAATATAGTATGTATATTTTTGGCGAATTTTAGAGAAAGGATATTTTAAAAAAATTCTTATGTAAACCTTAGATAACTAATTATGTGTAATGATTTTCAAAAAATGGTCTTCTACAGTTATGTTCAGTATGAAATTTAGAGTCTAATAAGATCAACTTAATTTTTGATGAATAGTAAATTATGAATAGTGATTTTATGCTTAGGATTAGTAATATCATTTAAAGAAAGCATTAGTATAATCTAGGCACCTTGATTAAGTAATGTGATTCAATAAAATAGGTAAATAACAGTTTCATTAATTATTAGTCAAGTATTAGTTTTTTCGGGTGAATAGTGTTTTATTTAAATTAAAAATTAAATTAAAAATATTTAGAAAATTATTTTTATAAAATGGATTTTATTTTTGAACTTAGAGCATCGATATTATGTTAAGGTAATTTTGGGGGATTTTTCCGAAAAAAATGAATTTTCAGTGAATAGTGTATTTATTTAAAAATTAAATTAAAAATATTTAGAAAATTATTTTTATAAAATTGAGTTCATTTTTTAAATCAGAGCATCGATATTTGGTTATGGTGATATTTTGGGATTTTTCTGAGAATGTTGAATTTTCGATGAATAGTGAAAATACAGTTTTAGTGTTTCGGTATGTTTAATGACATCATAACTGTGTAATGATGATGTAATGAGATATTTTAAGTGTTTGCCGACCAAAGGTGATGAATTATCATATGGGGGACCCATTTGGCCAATACCATGGGCAAATACCATGGGCAAGCCCGTGGTATTGCCAAAACCACCAATGAGGTGTCCCTTGGCCATTAATGCCTTGTCCCCTCACTTTCCCTATAAATGTCAAGCCATCCTCTCATCCATTCGACTCCCAACTCTCCCCCAAGGAAGCTATGGTCTCATTACCTCCAAAAGAGTCCTCCCAAGGTTCCCCCAAGCCCTCAAGGTCCCAAACTTTGAGTTTTAAGAGTTACATTTTAAGGTAAGGGATCCGACCTCTGTCTTTCTTTTCAAGTAATCTATTTTCTGTCATTTCTTTTATGCTCCATGCTCTTATGTTGAGGGATATTCTTTTATATTAATCTTACTGCCCTTTTCATGTTCATATGATGAGATACCCCTCTTTCTCTAATCATTTCATTTTATGAATGTTAAAGTGGCGCCGTTAGGCTGTCGAATTTTTTAGGGATTCTTTCACCCTTCTCGTTTTCAAGATCTATTTTCATGTCAAGTCTTTCAAGTTCCTTTTTATTATGTTGGGTTATGATCTCTGTATCTATCATACTGAAATTTTATTTTCATATGATGAGAGAACCTATTTGATATCGTCAATTCATTTTTTGTTGAAGTTTAAGTGGCGCCGTTAGGCTGCCGAATTTTTAAGGGATTCGTTCACCTTTCTCATTTTGCAAAGTTCTAATTTCATGTCAAGTCTTTAAAGTTCGTTTTTATTATGTTGGGGTATGATCTATATATCTATCATACTGAAATTTTATGTTCATATGACGAGAGACCCTATTTGATCTCGTTATTTCATTTTTTGTTGAAGTTTAAGTGGCGCCATTAGGCTGCCAAATTTTTAAGGGATTCGTTCACCTTTCTCATTTTTCAAAGTTCTACTTTCATGTCAAGTCCTTCAAGTCCTTTTTATTATATTGGGGTATGATATCTATATCTATCATACTGATCTTTTATATTCATATGATGAGAGACCCTTTTTGATCTCATCAATTCATTTTTTTGAAGTATAAGTGATGTCGTTAGGCTGCAGAATTTTCATAAGAGAAATCTTATTTTTGTCTTTCTTTTATGTTCTTCATTTCATATGGTATATCATTCAAATTTCATTACCATGTACTTAAATCACTTATATTCTGTCCCACTACTGGTTTAAGGAACATTTATGAGTGGGTGACCCATGTCCCCTCTCTTTTCAATGTTTTCTAAAACCTCGCAACATAGTCGTTATGCTGCAGAATTTCTGTCTCAAAATGTCTCTCTCTTATTCTCATGTTCATTTATTTTATTAAGTGATTACTCAAAGATCATTCTTCTAAAGAGGTATTAACATATATACCAAAACGTTCTATATTAAATTCTGGGATTTACATACATGAGACCCTCTTTCCTTTCTGTGGGTTTAAAGTGACATAAGGATCACGTCTTTAAAGAAGTTTTTTTTAAAATGTGATGACTATGAAATGAATCCCATTTATTTTATACTATATGGGTTGTTTAAGAAATGTTTGATTATGATATATGTGTCTCACATGATTATAAATACAAATTTATGGGTGTGCCCTGATAGCTCTCCAATACATTGGCTAAAGACTTAATCTCCAGAGATGGCCATTTAGACTAATACCTTGGTGAATAACCTTGGTAATTTTTATTGACACCTTGGGGACAGACCTTGGTGAAACAGAAATGATTTCCTTTGTAAAATGTTGTAGCCACATCTTCATGTTATGAAATACATTATTTTTATTATGATATGCCTCATGATTTATTTCTCATGCCTTAAAGTTCTTTTTCTTGACTTTATTGATGTATCTCATGTTCACATGTTAAATGTTTCCCTTGTTTCCCTTACTGGGCCTCTTTCTCACCCTTTCCTTTGATGTATGCTCCCAGGTTATGATATGTTGTAATGAAATTAGGATGAAAAAATGAAGAATCCTTTCAAGTGTTTATGAAGAATGTTTTTTTCTCATGTAATAAGATCTTGGTTTCCAAGTCACTAAACCTTAAAGATCCTCAGTTTTGTAAAATGTAATGAAAATTTATGTTATAAAAAGGCGGTATGTTATAACGACGACAACGCAGCAGTACCATAATAAGCTAAAGGAGTCAAATGCGAGCTGATACCAACTACTTGGCCCTTTTCGAAGCCATACTGGGTCACCTGCATCCATATCGTCTCATCAAAATGGTGGGTACTAGTCTGATCACCCGTCTCGTCTTGACTATCAGCCTGTGTCTGAGAGGTCGCAGCCTCATATGACTCCTTAAGTTTCAATTAGAAATTAAAATGATGAAAAGATTATATGCATATAATTTTCAAAATTAGAAGAAAATAATACTGACCACAATCTGACGCTGGAAGTCACCTTTAATCTCTCCAGTAGTAGGATCAGTGTACATCCTTCGATAAACGCCGTATGTCATAATACCGGGTTTCTCAACTTCCTATATGAATATAAAATAAAATGTTTATATTTAAAGTTGTATAAAATATTAAAAAATATTTACTTACTAGACGCTCTCTATGCGCACTGAATGTACGACTACCAGCTCGATGTGTCACCTCTTATCTCCCCTGATTCTGTCGCCCCAATGCAGATCTTCTCTGAAACCCACCACGAAACCAGTGTGTACATAATCCATCACAAACATGAGATGAAATTTAATCTGGTCAGTGGGCTCTATAAGACTCATCAAATTCTGTCACTCCGGCTTTCCTCACAGCCGCCTTTCTCAAATTATGAAAAAACTGACAGAAACGGTCACACATAGACACCACCCATCCCTCGTGGATAGTGGCACTCATGCTCTCATCGATGGGATACCATAAACCCTAATATAAAGTTATTAATGAATTAAATTTCAAAATAAATAAAATTTAATTACGTACCATGAAATGATCGAACATGGCGGCCTGCACATCAGCGGGAATGTGATCCCATGTGAGCCAGGGATGAGAAAAATAATTGCGCAAGATAGCACTCCCCTGTCCAATAACTTTATGAGAAATACTGTGGAAAAAGAAAAAATAATGAAACAATTAGAATATAAATAAATTATAATAAAAGATATCTAAAATACACAGGTTCCATACCACTGTATGTGCGCATCGAATCCAAGAGGTGGACGTCGCTCCGGGATAGGATCTGGAATCATCAGTCTGGCAAGACCACACCCCCTCCGAGTTCTCCCTGTAGTGCCAATAGCCTAAGGTTCAGATGACTCAAGAACCTCATCATCCATAGGTAGATCAGCCTCCAGCAACTGACGATACGTTTCTGAGTCCATCAGAAACATGAAATTATTTTTATTAGCAAACAGTTGAAATTAATTATTATGTATAGATATATATTTGTTATGATTCTAACTAGCATTTTACTGTATAAATGTTCATCTTCATCATCATCTTCATAGTTTTCAATATCAATGTCTTCATCTTCCTTATCAACATAATAAATTTCCATATTAGTTTCACTTTCATCATCTATTGTCATTTCAAATTCAGTTGTAACATCATTGACAACATCGTCACCATCGACCCTTAACTGTGGGGTCTCATCATCGATATTCATGTCTCTTTTTGAAAAAGATGTGTTTTGAGGAGTGTCCTGAAAAATTTCATTTCCTTTCACTTCAGTGGAACCACATTTAG
This sequence comes from Viscum album, assembly GCA_963277665.1. Taxonomy (NCBI): domain Eukaryota; kingdom Viridiplantae; phylum Streptophyta; class Magnoliopsida; order Santalales; family Viscaceae; genus Viscum; species Viscum album. The sequence goes on along the minus strand of OY728119.1, from coordinate 1,722,854,421 downwards.
TTCGAGTAAACTTATTTTCTCAAGATTTAACTTTTATTATACTCCACCAATCATCCAAATCTTTTGTAGTATCATAGTATTTTGCATAATAAATTTGATGAGCCTGATGTGCCAATAAAAATGGTTCATTTACTTCAAGAATAATTTTATGTTTAATATCTACAATTCCATGAGTCGGATGAATATGCAAGCCTCTCTCAGTATCCATCCATCGACATTTAAACATTGTTCCATAATTTTTTCCCAAATAACACAGTTTAATAATTTCTTCAAGCATGCCGTAAAAGTCAACTCCTATATCTCTATGATGTGATCCCTTCAAACAAACACCACTATTCATTGTTTTTTTGATTCCCCATATGCACGTGTATTAAAGAGATAACCATTCACCATATATGAATTATAAGATTTAACCATTTTGGATGGTGGGCTACTCAATATACGCAATCACACTATCAATCTTATCAGCATGTATAGATACCTGAAAATTTGTAAAAACATTATCACTATTACAAGTAATAAATTGATTTTATATGTAAAACCAAAAAAGAATGTATGTTACCAGTTTTTGAAACCAGTAGGCAAAAAAATTTTGTCGACGTTCTTCTAAGCTATCTGCTGTAATTTGTGGAAATCGTTTCTTGATATGATCATCATATAACCTAAAAATACAATATGATTAATTTACTATAACAAAATCTATATAATAAGGGATATGAGTACTCACTGAACAATTGGTGACATTTCTTCACAGTTGAGTAGATCATATGTATGAGCTCTATGATGTTCATCATCTGAAATCCATCTATCATGAACTCCACCAAAGCCAAGTTTGGGCTGATTGACAACTGATAATTGATTTTTCATATCATCATCAACATTCTCCTTGTTCCGGCCCATGCGGTTAAATTTTTAGGGATATTAAGATTGAAAATAATGAGATTAGAATAAAGCAATTTATTCTTGCAAATAAGATTCAGCAATTGAGCTTTCAACTGATGCTTTGTTACGTACTTTTTTCTTCAATTTCAACATGTTTCTCTGAAATGGGTACATCCATCGAAACTGAACCAGACCTCAACATTTTGCTTCATGTGTCAAATGTAATATAAAATGCTCCATTGAGTCAAAGAAATATGGTGCAAATATTTTTTTTCAGTTTGCATATAATTACAACAACAACTTCTTCCAGTTTGCTTAGTGTATCGTAGTCTGTTGTCGCCGCACACATGTCTCAGAAAAAGTATGATATATCTGTTATAGAATACCAAATCTTAGAATTCAACAAACCTCTTAATCCAATAGTCATAAGTCTTTCCATTATAACATGACAGTTATGGATTTTTAATCCGGTAATATGACCATTTCTAACACATTTGCCCAAGTTGGAAGCACAGCCATCTGGAAGTTTCAAATCTGCAATCTACTAACAAAATAATAAGCGACTCTCTTTGGTTAGTGTATAAGGTTATTTTGGCTTCATTAATCTTTTTGATCTAACATTTTCAAACAATTCAAGTTCTGGTCGCCGGCAAATTTGGGAAAGATCTAATCGTGCATTTACATTATCTTTGGTTTTACCCAGTGTATCCAAAATTGTATGAAATAAATTATCAAAAAAGTTCCTCTCAATATGCATGACATCCAATATGTGTCGGACCAACAAATCAGACCAATATGGAAGATTCCAAAAAATGATTCATTTTGTCCAATAGTGTTCTTTCCCAAAGTCATGAATTTTCTATTGGTTTATTGTCGGTCCAAAAGTGATGGAAGGTAATGAAAATACAACTTATTGTAACTCTGTACCTGGGATCATTTTTGGAGGTTCATCTCTTTCAATTCTGGATTTTTTGAAATGAGATTTATTCCTCCGAAAAGGATGATCGATTGGAATAAATCTGCAATGACAGTCAAAATAGAAAGGTTTTTTTCCATTCAAGAGCATAAATGCTTTGTTGTCTCTCATACAGTAAGGGCATGATTTTGGACCATGTGTACTCTAGCCAGATAACATTTCATATGCCAGGGAGTCGCTAATTGTCCACATCAAAGTAGCTTTCATTAAAAAATTATGTTTCACCGCAGCATCATATGTACGAACACCATGACTCCACAATAAATTTAACTCATCAATCAATGGTTTCAAATAAACATCAATATTCTTTTTCGGATGTCGTAGGATTAATAATGTCAAAAAGATATAAGGAACATTCATCAACATCCATGGAGGAAAATTTTACGGAGTTATAAAGACAGGCTAACAGGAATACTGACTACCAAAAGATCCAAATGGAAAAAAACCATAAGTAGAAATACCAAATCGCACGTTCCGGGATTCTAAAGAAAAAGAAAGATGCACTTGATCAAAAAGTTTCCATGAATCAAAATCAGATGGATTAATCAATCTTTTACCATTTAAAATATTGGTTTTGTTTCATGACATCATTGTCACTATGTTCTGAGACATAATTAAATGCTGCAACCTGGGTGTAAGCAGGAAATATCTCAACTATTTTACAGGAATCAATCCACACTTCTCTGATTGAGCTTCTTTATACCTCGATTGTCCATGTGTGGGACAACTATACAACGACTCGTTTTCACCAGAAGATAAGATACAATCGTTTGAACATGCATGGATCTTCCGATAACTAAGGCCCAGTTTACGAACTAGTCTCTTGCTCTCATAATAATTAGCAGGCAACACATTTCCTTCAGGTAACAGTGCTTTAACCAAAGAAAATATCTAATCAAAACAGTTATTTGACATTCCATTATCTGATTTAATTGCCATAAATTTTTCAACTGCTTCTAATTTTCTTATCTTGCAACTAGGATATAATGCAACCTTAGTAGACTTGAACAACTCAGCAAATTCAGATGGTGCCAACTCGGGAGGTAAATCAACATCATCCTTGATTTCAGTTTGTTGAACAGATGACCCTACAACATCTTGTACTAAATTATGAAACTGTGATGGATCTGGAATCAAATTATTAGTATCTTCTCTGGAACTGCGTTCACCATGTTGATACCAAAAAATAAAATCTGATTGAAAACCATAACACAAGAGATGTTTTCCAACTATGTCAAATGTCTCAAACGTTCTCATAGCAAATTTTTTACACGAATAATTAATTGTCCCTTTTGAAACAAATTCCAGGTTGGATGATGCTAATGATAAGATATATTCAACACCATCAACATATATAAGATTTAAACTAGAACCGTTTGGATTTCTGCACTGATTTAACCATGCACAATCATCAAATAATGAATCATGTCGATTTCCTTGTTCCATATTCATATATATGTTTCTACAAAATTTAAAACCATTACTGTTGTTAAATAATTTGATATAAGAAAAACAATATCCTAAAACGAGAAGATACATAATTATAGTTATTTCATAGTAATTACAAATAATTATAGGTCACAGAGTTAGTTTGTAATCATCCACAATAATTATTATTAATTTAACAATACATAGAAATACTTAGAAACATGAAATATACTTGAATAATGACTTGGGTTGTCTTATTACAACGCTACTTGCGAGGTGATATGAAACGTTGAACAAAAGGTAGCCACCAATCCGCTGGAAATTGTGCCAATTTATAACCATATACTCAAATTTATTTGATTTTTGATCAATTATTCTTAATTATTACTAATTATTACAAATCTCAATATTTCCAACATATTTTTCTCTATTTTTAACATGTTCAAATCTTAAAGGGTCGTCAATTTTCAGGTCATGCCCAATAAAAAGTTTGTGTCAGCCAAGTCCAATGTAAACTCTATAATTTTCCTTACATGGTTGATCACATTGCAAGTAGTGTTGCAATAAGACGACACAAGTAATGTCCTTCTCGTCTTTAAGAATCATTTCGCATGACCCTTTACATAGATCATTCTTCTTTGAAAAATTAAGGGAACTTCAGTATCTTTACCTTAATTTTTCAAGAAGGAATGGTCTATATAAAAATTAATGTGATATTATTCTTATAGATGAGAAAGAAATGACTTGGGTTGTCTTATTGCAACGCTACTTGCGTGGTAATCAACCAAGCAGGAACAATTATTAAGTTTACGTTGGACACGGTTGACACAAACTCTTTATTGGGCATGACCTGAAAATTGGTGACTCTATAAGATTTGAACATGTTAAGAATAGAGAAAAACTTGTTTAATTGTTGTATTTTATTAATTTTTTATAATTTTAATAATATTAATATTTTTTTATAAATATTAAACATATAATAATAAAATAATTATAGTATTAGTATTATTTAATTATTAATATTATATTAATATAATATTTTATATTATGTTACTATTTATGTTACTAATTATATTACTAATTATGTTACTAATTAGTAATACGAAGATATGCATATAGGACTGGTGGTTAATCAATCATTGAATATAAAAACAAACGTGATTGACCGCTCATCTACCTCAATTTTCTTTTCATTTGTGTGTTGAGGTTGACAGGAAACCTCTACCTCCACATGTAATATTTGATTTTACTGTCAAAATTAAAAACCTTCTCACCTCTATACTGGCGACGAGGTTGATAATTTTGAAAGTAAAAGAAAATATTACATTTGGAGGTAGAAGTTTCCTGTCAAGACTCAACACACAAATGAAAAGAAAATTAAGGTGGATGAGCAGTCAATCACACTTACTAATTTCCCTAATTATTTATAACTGTTTCCTAATTATTTTATTTTTAAATGTTTCTTAATTATATTATTTTTAACAGTTTCCTAAATATTTTATTTTTAACTCTTTCCGAATTATCTTATTTTTAACTATTTTCTAATTATTATATTTGTAACTGTTTCCTAATTATTTTATATTTAACTCTTTCCTAATTATTTTATTTTTAACTTTTTCATAATTATTTTATTTTTAACTGTTTCCTAATTATTTTATTTTTAACTGTTTCTTAATTATTTTATTTTTAACTATTTCCTATTTATTTTTAAGTGTTTCCTAATTATTTTTAATTGTTTCCTAATTATTTTGAATTATTTCCTAATTATTTTTAATTGTTTCATAATTATTTTTAATTGTTTCCTAATTATTTTAATTGTTTCTTAATTATTTTTAATTATTTCCTAATTATTTATAATTGGTTTCTAATTATTTTTATTTGTTTCCTAATTATTTTAATTTCTTCTAAATTATTTTTAATTGTTTTTTAATTATTTTTAATTTTTTCTTTATTATTTTTAAATTTTTCTTAATTATTTTAATTTGTTCTTAATTATTTTAATTATTTCCTAATTATTTTAATTGTTTTCTAATTGTTTCCTATTGTTTCTTAATTATTTATAATTGTTTCCTAATTATTTTTAATTGTTTCCAAATTATTTTTAATTATTTCTTAATTATTTTTAACTGTTTTCTAATTATTTTTAACTGTTTCCTAATTATTTTTAATTATTTCCTAAATATTTTTAATTGTTTCCTAATTATTTTTAATTGTTTCTTAATTATTTTTAATTTTTTCCTAATTAATTTATTTTTAATTGGTTCCAAATTATTTTCTTTTTAATTGTTTCCTAATTATTTTATTTTTAATTGTTTATTTTTAATTGTTTCCTAATTATTTTTAATTGTTTATTTTTAATTGTTTCCTAATTATTTTTAATTGTTTCCTAATTATTTTTAATTGTTTCCTAATTATTTTTAAATGTTTCCTAATTATTTTAATTTTTTCATAATTATTTTAATTGTTTCCTAATTATTTCTAATCAATTAGATCTAATTATTTTCCTAATTATTTGATGATTATTTTAATTAAATATAATTATTTCTTAATTATTGGATAATTATATATTTATTCTTAATTAAATATAACTATTTCTAATTATTTCTAATTAAATATATTTATTTCTAATTATTACCAAAAGATCCTCCGAGAGTGTCGAACCAAGAGTGCAGTAAGGCCCGTTTTCGTGTACCAGGTTACCCCGAGTAAAGCTCGAAACACCTTGTCAGAGTTTTCACTCCTGGGTACATCTGTGCGAGAGACGCATCTACTTGTCCATATCTAGAGAAGGATTATTTGGTGCACTTAATCTAATTATACTATATAGCTACTAAACATTCTATTAAAAAATTTAAATTTAACAATTAAAATTAATTTAACAATTAAAAAAAATATAAATACGTTTGATATTTTGAAGCAGTTTGCGCCTCCGAACTCCTTCTCTCCTCTTCTGGTAAGAAAAAAATAAAACCAAAGAAATTTTTTACTTTTAACAGGGAGTTAAAGAGAGATAGGAAGAGAGATCTGAATGATTTGAAAAAAAACGGATGGGGGTATATATAGGTTAAAATATTTGCGACGGTCTTATTTGCAACGGTATCCCGTCGCAAATACCTTCGCCCGCATTAATTACGGGCGGCGGTTAAAAGAGTTTTTGCAACGGGTCTGTCGCAAATAGATTCCTGTCGACATAATATTAGCAACTAGCAGATATCCCCGTCGCAAATTCCTATTTACCCCCGCCGGAAATGGTGACGGGCCCCGTCGCAAAAACAATCACCCGCATTTATTTCGGGCGGCTGTTAAAAGAGTTTTTGCGACGGGCCTTTCACAAATAGATTCCTACCGACATACTATTAGTAACGAGCGGATATCCCCGTCGCAAATTCCTATTTACCACCGCCGGTATTGGCGACGGGCCCCGTCGCAAATAACACCTACTGAATATTTTTTTGCGACCGGACAATTACCCGTCACAAATAATATTTACCACCGCCGGGTACTTGCGATGGGTAGAAGGCGACCGTCACAAGTATGCTTCTCATGTTTTGGCGCACAAACCGTGCCATATCTATTACGATGGGCCTTGTATCACCATCGCAAATAACTGACCATTTGTGACAGGAATATATTCCCGTCACAAATACGCTTTTCGTCGGAGTTTTTGCGACGGAAATAAAGCCCGTCGCAAATACCCCGTCGTAATAATAAATTTTTCCCGTAGTGTCAGTCCAATTTCTCAGTCCAAATCTCCAGTCTAATTTCTCAATAAGAAAATATAATTCTATTGGAATATCACTAAAACAATTTTAAACTTATTATGAATCAATTTGTAAATCTCATTCTAATTTTTCAATCTATTCTGGAAAATCTAATTCATATTTTGTCTCTTCTCCTTTCCTTTATCTGTTCAGAAAACCTCCTCATGAAATCACAATCTGAAAACTTCTTCTCTCTAGAGATTCATAGATTTTCTCTCTTATTTTCTAAGTTTTAATTGTGTTAGTAAAGTAAAAATTACTTCATCTATTTATAGGTGAACCAAATTTGGTTTGGGTGGGATTCTGAAATCTTTTCCTACTCAACCAAATTTATTAAATAATAAAATTCTATTGAATATTAGATACATAATTGAATTATTCAAAGGTTTTAAAGTCCTCTAAAACCATATCGAATCATATCACAACTTAATCTCTATTCAAAATTTATAATATTTCTTCACTATGATTCTAATTACCATTATGGTTCTCTAAAAAAATTGAAACACTAATATGTACATAGCTATTTTCCTCATTTCGATAAATTCATTAGATTCTTCATTAAAATTCTCATCACTAAAAGATAAGAATATATAAAACCCATTTCTTCTAATTACGATTCTCATAATCCCTTATTTGAAAAAACACTTCTCCTAGACTCCTCAAACATCAAGTTCCCCTAGATAACTCTTATGAGGATACTTGAAAGAATTATTATTTTCTTATTTTCCCAAACCAATGATTTTTCATCTGAGGATGTTATTGGTGTCAGCTTTCATCTAAAAGAAAAGACTCTACATCACTTTGAAAAGTTGTGTTAGTTCTTTTCTGATAGTCTTTATCCAATTGAAAACAACAAGAAATTCATCTTGATGAAAATGGTTGACTACATTGTTGATTGGTCTATGGATTTCTTTCATAAGTCCCAACAACGTTACTTATTTTCTTCTTCATTGGTCCCAAAATCTCCCAATAACAATGATTATTCCTCTAATTAATCAGTAACACACCACATAAGATGGATATGTATAAGTATATTCAACTGCAACAACTTATTTTTTGATTTTGATCAACTCTAATTATTTAATTATTTTCAATTATTGGTCTGAATGAAAACTAGGATCTTCGAATTGTGAGGATTCTATGAAACCATCCCATCATTAAAAAAATATCTAATTTTCTCACAATGATTAACAGAGACAGAGAAACATTGTCTCCATCAACATCCTCCTTCCAAAAAAATCTTCATAAAATCATGTATTCCTCATGAAATTTGGGAACATTAAACTCCAGCATCAACATCATCTGATTTTTATTATAAGTGTTATAAATTCTTATTCTGGCATCAACATTTATTCTTTCCATGAATCCTCAATATTATTGGAATCATCTTTTCTTCTCCTTTACTTTATCAAGATTTCATCACACGTTTTATAGAATACTTATAATTTATTAGAAATCCAATATTAGCAAATCATTTTCATGTTTTAATAGGAGCCTAGTAGAATCTGAAGTAGCTACTCATTATGATCTTCCTTTAATCTTGGACATTAGGTGAGACAGATGAAACCTTATTATAGAATCATTCTTCTCAATTTTATGGAATTTTTTATCCATATTGAGATGGATCTCCTAATTAATATTGTGATTTTGATCACTATCTTTTATGAAGTGATGTTATTTCTTTCTTCTTAGGCATTCCCTTGATAATAAAATACATGTTTTCTTCAATAACTCATTCAAGATTGAAAAAACAACTTATATCCAACTACGTTCAAACAATCTCCCACTTTGGATTTGGTTCAAAGAGATTTTATAAATCACTAAAAATTCTAACCATATGATATGGATTACTTATCAATAATTCTAAGTCTACCTGAGCTAACACATTGTACGAAATAATAATTATTGAAAGAAAAACCATGCTATCCAAAATTAGTGACTCAAAAAACATTATTATCTTTTCTTCACATATTTTATTCACTTATTATACTTTATAGTAAACAAAATTTTTCCTACAACCACTCCAAAATTAGTTATAATTGTTCACACACTGTATGTTGGATTCACAGCTTACCCACAACCCCCCACTATTTACATTATTCCATAAAATCTTAAGCACATAAAAATGGATAGATTTATGAGAAAATTATCCCACTTTAAAAACACTATCCAAAGTCAATATGATAGAGGGGAAAAACACGAACCTAAACCTTTATGATAAAGATGTTGGACATCCATGTCAAACATCAATTTATAAAAATATTCCTTCATTAAATGTTTTGTGAAGATATTTGAAACTTATTCCAAGATAGTAAAATAATCTATCTACATTTAATTATTCTCTACATTCTATTTGATTAAATGATATTTTATATCAATATGTGTTGAACAATAATTTTTTACTTCATTACTCACAATTTTGATTACACTTCTATTATCACAACCCAACAACAAGGGTAACTTCACTTAAAAATGTAAATCTTCCATCTGAGTCTTCAAAACACATAATTTGGGTAGAATCTTGAGTAGAAAAAATTACCTCACCATTATTCATGCTAGGAGTTATTGAATTTGTTTTTTTTTGTTTGGAAACTAAGACAACTCATTCCAAGATTAAAAACTCCACCATATGTGGATCTTCTATCATCTATATTTCCTTCCCATTCAATATCTAAATATCCAAACTGGTCAATACTTTCTAAGCTATCATACCTAAGGAAAAAAATGTTCCTTTGATATATTTGTGAATACTTTTTCCTTCAGGTAAATATAATTCTTTTAGAGAAATATCAGATCTTTCACAAATGGTAACAACATAAACAATGTTAGGTCTTGAGGTAGTCAGGTAAAAGAAATATTGAATTTTCTTCTGAAACTCTTTGTTATCAACTTACTTAACATAGAAAAAAATCTACTTGGTTCCCATTGAGATCAGTGTGAAAAATATATTTAAATTTTCCATTTTGATCTTATTAAGAAGTTCCTTATCATAATTTTATGGGAATGAAAAATGTGTTTCTTATTATATGATATTTTAACCCAATAATGTATTTCATTTAACCTTTAATAGACATCTCAAACATATTATTCATCTCTTCATAAAATATTTAACAAGTTCTTTCATAATTCCCAGCAATGATAATGTCATCAATATAAAAAAATTACAATAAAGGAAAACTCTTAACATTCTTTGATGTAATCTTTTATATCAACTCTTTGATTCTTAAAATACAGAATCCTCAAGAAAGTATCCAATTTGGAATACCATTTCTTCAGAGCTTATTTTATCACTTACATGGATTTCTTCGAGTAGAACATGTAACATTCATCTTTCCCAAAAATAAACCCACATTGTTTTCTAATATAAACTTACTCATCAAGATCACCATTCAGAAAATATGATTTCACATCCATCTGAAAATGTTTGTAACTTAATTGTGCAAAAATAGAGAGAAATATTATTATTTTCTAAAGCCTTTCCACCATAGAAAAAGTTTCATCAAAATAAATTCATTTAATATGTGAGTAACCATTTCACACTAATCATTCTTTATTTCTCATTACTTCACCATCTTCATCCAACTTGTTCTGGAAAACCCATTTTATACTAATAAAATTTATGTCATCTAGATTTTGTACGAATTCAAAAGTATCATTCTTTTCTATTTGATCATGTTCTCCAATCATAAGATAATCCCATTTAATATTCTTAAAATCTTCACTCACATCTTTCAACTCAACTTTTGAATAAAAAATAAGTATGTGTATTAGAATTTAATGTTATTATTATTAGAATACTTTAATGATTATCACCAATAATGTTTTGAAATTCCACTTGCTTCCTCAACCTAGGATGCGATTTTTGATATTCTTCCTAATTTATAGAAATAGAATAGTACGATTATTATTTTCGAGATTGATTACCATTGCCATCATCTTTATTATAATTTTCAGAAAAAATTCTTTCATAATGTTCATCTTTATTACATCCATAAGTCTATTTATAATTATCATATTTTTTTAATGACTATCACAAAAAAAAACTCAACCAATCTTTCAAAAAATTTCTTGAAAGATCAGTGTCATCTTCCTTCAAGATCATAGCCATGAACAATTTCATCTTCACCTCTCTTTACAAATATTCATTGGTCTCAACGTTTCTTCTTTATAATGAAGTGACTCATTAAAACTCATAAGTGTTTCACAAATAGATTTTTATCCTAGAACATTTTATATGGAGTAATATTTTATCATGGTTTATAGAAACATTAGTTTTTTATGTAAATTTTAGTGTCCATGTCTTGCCTCCAAATGTAATGAGAGAGACCATTTTCAAGTAACATAGTTTTCCCCATTTGAATAAAGCTTCTATTATTCCTTTCAAGAACACCATTTCATTGAGGAGTGTATTGTGTCCTAAAATAATTCAGAATTTTATTCTTCTTAAGATAAATTTCAAATTAATTATTTTTTTATTCCCCACCATTTTATGTTCTCAACTTCTTCAGTAGATAATCTAATTCCTTCTCATATTTTTTTCTAAAAAATTTAAACATTTGTAGAAAATATGACTTATTTTTTTATATAAATAACACAATTAATGTGAGTAAAGTTATAAATGAAAGTAATGAAGTAATTATAACCATGATTTGATTGTTTTCTTATTGGATCACAAATATCGGAATGGATAACATTTAGTGTCTATTTCGAACAAATGTCATATTTATTATTCATAGAATTTTTAATTTTTAATTTTGAAAAATAGTGAAACACCAATTTATTATTATTAAAATATCAAGAATACCAAGGACACAATCTCACTTTCATATCATTCCCATGTTTCTCTGACACATGTGTCTCAATCTTATTTTTCCCAAGTAATTTTGTTTTATCATGCCCAAGTAACAAGAGTTTTGTATTTCACCATCTAGGGAAAAGTTTTCTTTTTTATATGTTGGTATCTTGTTACAATATTTATATATTTCTCTATCATCACAAGAAACCCATATCTTCTAGAAAAAAAACATTTTTCCCTCGTCAAAAAGTTGTGAAACACTTATAAAGTTTTGTTTCATTCCATCAACAAACAAATCCCATTTAGATTTATACTTTTATTCCCCAATTATGGTTGACCGAAACCATTAATTCTATGTGATTCACCATTTAAAAATGCCACTATTACTAATTTAAAGTCTCACATTCTTCAATAACTATAATTATCCTATAATATGAGATTAACACCCACTGTCCAAGATCCAAGGTCATTTTTTTTGATTTGAGATTAATCTCAACAACAATATCATTTTTTTCCATTTTTGTTTATTCACAATTGGATTTTGATCAATTTTTTGAATATTTTATTATTCAAGTAACAAAATGAGACAAAATTTTACAACTTTTACATGTAGTTTAAATCTTTCTGAAATATGTTTTAGGGGATGGAACCTATTTTCAACCATTACATGAACATTCTCATAATTCTTCCAAACATCCTTCTCTGGAATCTTTCTTTGAGGGGAATGATTCCCCTCACGGTTTGCCTTTTGTAATCTATTGAATAAATTTAATATTTTTGATTAAAATAACACATGTTGTTCATAATTTTAATCCCCCATAATACTAATAGTATCCATATAAGAAAATATTTTACTATATAACATTAAATCTATCTAGAGTTGTGCAAATATTTCTTAGAAACATTATTATTTTTATTATCAAAAATTTGTTGGCCAACAGCCTTTATTTTATTAACGGGAATCTTTTTCTTCAGATAGGTTTTATTTTCATTTTTATTTGAACTAGAACTAATAGAAACCATTTTAGACTCATAATTTTTAGAAAATTCTATCTTATAGACTTTTTTGGTTTCGTCTACATTCATAACTTTCATAGATTTCTTCATCTCAGAATAATTTCCATAGTTATTATTCTCACACAGAATTATAGATTTCTTCTAAACCTTTTATGGTGAATTTTATTGATCTTTGTTATATTAATCCTTATGAGAACATTCACTAAATTATCAGATAGTTTTATCAAAACATGGAACCCTCTTTTCATCATTAGAAATTTATTATTGAAAATCTTCCAACTCTTCTTCTTTTTTGTTCATTTCAACCACTATATATTCATTATAGTACTTTTCTTTCATAATATGTTTCTTAAAATCATAAATCCATTCTAGAAACCTAAATTTATTTTCCTAAAAACAATCTTTATTGATTTTTGAATAATTTTCGTTTTTAGCTTCCTGGTCTCTTTCTCATGCCTTCCAATCGTCCTAAAACATTATTTCAATTCTTATTTCTGATGAAATTAAAATTGAATATATTGTTCTTTAGAACTAATGATTCAAACTCTTCATTTTTAACTATTGAAATTATGTTCTTCTATCCATCCTTCTCAATATAATTTTTTTTATTCAACTTAAATATCTTTCTCTTCCCCGTATTTAGACCAAAAACATATTCTTTTGGATTTTAAGAATTTTTTAACTTTACCTATTGAAAAGGATTTATCCTTATAAAAATATTTATCCCATGACCTTCTCTAATTATTTCATAATCATTAAAATACTATTCATTATTTATTTGGGGAAAATTTTCAGTAAAGTTCCCAACAACTCCATATTAAAAGAAATTTAAGGGATGTTTCCATTTATACTTTCATATACCTCCTCTTACATTTTTAGAAAACAAGGATAATTTTTTTACAAATTATAATATACCTTATTTTTTTAATCAGATTCAACAACTTTATCTTACTTTATATCCTTTTTAGACATTTCTTTCTTGTAATCCTTGAATTAAACATCTTGGTCATTTTTTTCATTCATAGCTTTCTCTATTCTCATTTCATAAGTAATGACACTATTATTCAAATATACTTGAGATAATTTTTCTAGATCTCTACCTTCTAATGGGAAAATATTGGCATCAAAATGTCAGGATGAATACTCATGATCTTTTCTACAACATATGAATATTCCAAAATTTCCCCATGATATCTAATAGTTCTAATAATTTCATTCACCCTTGTAAAGAATTCACCAATAGATTCATATTCACCAATCTTTATATCTTCATACATGATCCTCTATATTTTTAAAATTACTTTATAAACTTTTTAATTCCCTTCATAAATGTTATTCAGATTATCCTAGATATAATTAGTAGTTCCCACATCCTTAACCTTAAAAAATCACTTATATAAAGTGATGAGAGTAAATAATTCTTATCTCTTCCATCATTTTCAAGACTCTTTTTTTAGCAGATGTAAGAGAAAAGTTTTCATCAATAAGAGTAAATCCATTTATTTCATCTTTAAGAATATCAATACCAACAGACATAAGTTATGTAAACATTCTATCTTTCCGTATAGGATTGTTTTTACTATTGAAGACCGTAATTAATTTACTATTCATAGAAATAGGTTTCTCCATCAAAATATCTCTTTCAAAAACATCAACAAAAAATAAATGAAGGGAACCTTCTCTCAAATACAACTTGAAAGTTACTAATCAATATCAAAATATCACTGAGATGGAAATGGGGTGTATTAGTAATATCTTTTTCCATTTATGTTTCCCTTATTTTCAAAAAAACATTTTCTCCTATTAAAGAGTTATTACCTTGATGAAAAAAAATCACATATCCCTAAGAATAAAATAATTTACATTTTTTCCAACTCAACAATACTAGCTACGTCCTTAGTATAGTATGGAAAAAATATGATACTAAAAAATCCACTAGAGAACAATCCTTTTGTTTGGATTAAATGAGTAGGATATTCCCGTAAACACATATTGAACTATGTTCAATATATAAATACATGTGCTTCAAGTGGAGTGAAATGATGTCATACCATTTTTTTGTAATATTTAAAGAAACATGCTAATTTTATTGAATGTCAACATTCTCAAAAAATATCTTCAAGACAATTCATCACTTTATTACATAGAAATAGGAATGAACTTCTTATAAAAATCATAATGAAACTCGTTCAGATTTCCTAGTCAAATTATCCAGGATTATTTATTAACTAGAAAATATAATTTTTTTTCGTAAAACCACTGATACAATTATGAACAGCTTCTACCTCGGTCCAGAAATCCCATTTTTATTACTTCGTACGGTCTGGAAACTCCTATTTTGATCTTGTATCTTCTTTTTTCCTTCATTTGTATAGAAAATAGACTAAGGAAATCCTAATCAAGAAAATTATTCTCCTTATAACTTCAGAGCTTCTCTCTCTATTCATTTATAAATAGTACTTATTTTAGGAAAGTAAAAATTAATCCCTCAATTTATAGAAGATCAAAAAGTGTTTTGGTAGGGATTCTAAATACATTTCCCACTCAACCAAATTTCCCAAATCATTAAAAAACCATGAATTTCTAATACATCTTTGACTTCTACAATGCTTCTCAAATCTTCTCGAACCTTATCAAATATTCTTGTAATTTATCTCGCATAAGATGTTATAATATTTCTTCATTCTGATTCTAATTACCATTATAATTTTCCCATTATGATGATCCATAATAATTGAAGCAGTAATATTCCCATTTTTATTATCTTCATTAATATAAAGACAATAGATTCATCATTACATTTATCAGTAGAAAATTATAAGCATAGGGAAAACACATGACATAAATTTATAATTCTTAGCATCACTTATTAGAAAAAATACTTTTTCTAGACTCCTTAATATTCAATCTCACATTCATTAAACTTTTGAGTATTATTAAAACAAATGTTATTATAATATTTTTCTAGACTAGTTAATTTATATCCAATGATAATATTGGTGGTAGCATGAATCTGATAGATCGGTTTACGCTTCACTCTAAAAGTGGTTTTGAACTCCAATATGATAGTCTTGACCCAATTGAAAACAAACAACCATTCATCTTGATTAAAATGGTTTATTACATTCTTTACTGGTTTATGGATTTCTTACATCAGTCCTAAAAACATTAAAAATTTTCTTCTTGATTAGCCCCAAAGTTTCCCAATACTAAGGCTTTTTCCTATGATAGATCGGTAGAACACCACATATAATGGACTAGTATAATTAGATTCAACTACAATAACATTTATTGTGATTACAATAAACTCCAAAGATTTAAATCTATTAGATTATTGGTCTGAACTCAAACTAGAATTTCATTATGTTACATTTCCAATAAACCATTCCAGTCATCAAACAATTATGCATTCGGTGTTCTAACAACAAATAAATAATACTATAAAATGTTGAGTTCATCAAATTCATTATTCCAAAAACATTGACTTGTAAGAATGTCTTCCTCATTACTTTTGAGATCTTTTAAGATCGGATTCATCATCATCTGACTTTCATTATGAAATATTATAACTTCGTATACTTTCAACAACATTATTTATTTGTAACTAGCCTTAATACAATTGACATCATATTTTATTCTCCTTTAATTTCTCAAAATTTCATTACATTCTTTATAGAATACTTATTATTATGATAACTCCAAAATCAAAATACCAACATTAGGTTTTCATCAAATCTTGGAAGACTTTGATGAAACTTCTCATTATGATCTTCCTTTCATCCCAGACCAATAGTGAGTCTAATGAACCTTTCTTCCAGAAAAACTATTATCAATCTGTTAGACCATCCAAATCATATTTTGTATGATATACTTATTATGATTTTCATTCAGATCATGATATTTAAAAATTTAGGGCGATTTTTTCTTCTTATATTTTTCCATGACAAAAAAGGACAACACTTTCATTAGCAACTCCTTAAAACTTCCAAAAACAAATTTGATCCAATATGGTTCCAACATCTGTAGTGGCTCAGGTTGAAGCTATAGTGGGGATAGTATTGGTCATTTTTCCACCACCACTACCTTGAGGAGGGGGTCCTAGAAATGATCTTGGGAGAAAGCCAGGGGGATCTCAAGTAAGTATTAGCATATCCATGGAGGCTCCTGAAATTAAAATGAGGTATTTACTATTTAAAACTACTAATGTTGTCTTAAAATATCTCTATATGGAATAGAGAATGATTTTTCCATTGATGTTGATGGAGGATGTGGTAAAATATTATCTAAGATTGAATGGAGATTCAAGATGTTGGGCTTATCTAGAACACAGTGAAGGTAAGCTTCCATGAGAGTCATCCATATCTGTACATGGATGAATTTTCATTCCAACGGGAAGAGTATGACCCTACTTCCATTGCATTGTGGGTGATATTTGGTGGTAATCTTTTTAGAGAAGAGGAAACACCTATCAATGACACATCTAAGAAGGAATATAAATACAATGATGCATAGGACCATATTGAAAAAGAATCATGGGGGTTAGCTATACTCCAAGGTACTCTCCATGAGAGAGGTAAAATTAAAAACACATATGATTACTTATCTAAACTTATTGAGGTAATCTTGTCAACTAATATTCCTCATTTCACCCTTCCCCTTTCATTATTGTTTCATAGCACTAATTAACAATATTATATATGAGAAAATCAGTAATTGGAAAATGGTCCCCTACTAGAGTGGGTGAATGTGAACTAAAAGGTGATTATGGACATGCTATGGGGACTATGCCAAAGGTAAGAGTAATTGGTGTGTCATTCAAGGTAGTAAGTGTGATGACCGTGAAGCCCAAGGTCCTCCCAGTTATCTTTGGGGGACCATGCCCAGGAATTCTAACAGCTACTTCCAATGCTAGGGAAGAGGTGTGCTTGGTGTGGTTCATCATCAAAATCCACCAACCTAGATGTATGTATAAATATTAATTAAATTATACTTTTTATAATATCCATATCTATTTTACATCGACATGTTTTTTCCATCACAAAACACTAGATTTATAAAAATAAGAGGATCCCGCATAGGATATTTATGTATGTACTTGTGTCGAAGGTTCACCTAAGGTGGAAATATTTTCAAAGGATAAGGGGATAAATATATCAATGCACAACTCCTAAAGTATTTCACTCCCACAAAGGCTCAACTGGTCACTTGCTGATAAAATTGAATAACATGATCTTATCTTAATAAGTAATCAAAATATGTCATTCCCAAAAATAAGCTTCTCCTGGTGCATCTAGAGTCCCTTACCTAATATTCGTGCTAGTCCTTCATGATTTGGTTGTTTAATTACATCCATCCATGGTCCCGGGAGAATAGTCAATTACTACCTTGGGTGACACCATTGGCGGGGTAGATCATCAGGCACATGGATGAAAATATGGTGAGGAATGGTCAAGATAGGATGACTGACCTCATGATATCTATCCAATACCATTCATGATGATGAAATCATAAGACCCTAATGTCTCCATTCTGACAGATTTTCTGAAATATGAGCATCCACCCCCTGAAGTGCAAGAAGATTTTAGGTTAAAGGATACTAAATAAAACCCCAGTCCTCTATAGGGAATAGAGGATCATAAAAAATTTCATAACCCAATCAACAGAATCATATATGTTAGGCTGTATGGGGTGCCTTCACCATTATCAACACAATCTAATCACTAGAGGGGTGGATGCTCACAGTCTCCATGCACTATTTCATAACTTTCATACTAAGCGGGTGAACAAAGGAATTAAATATCTATGTGGTTCTTGGCATCAGTCAAAGTCTAATAGAAGTTGAAATCTCTAAGTTGTTAAATAGAAAATATTTCATTTAGAAGAGAAATCTAATGAGCGTGCTACTCTCCTCATTCCTCAATTAGAGATTGTCATCAGACAAAGGGCTCAACTGAAGAAGCCTGAGAATCAGATGAACCATGATATTTCTCATATTGCTAAGCTCAAAGAAGAGTGGGTCTAGGTTTAAGGTAGGGCTTATGAACTTTATCCTATAACAGAATTGGAGGATGAAAATTTCAAGAGATATAAATAAGTTCTCGAGGCCACATTTCAGAGGATGGTGGAGCTAAATTAATAAATTTATGGGGAAGATCCATAGGGGAAAATCTTCAAGGACATAAAGAGGATCTAGTGTGTGGATTTCTTTTTCCTATTTTTCAAATTTTGTGTTTTTAAACCTTATACATAAATATAAATATTTTTTTTATCTCACTTCAATTATATTTTTTAGAAAACAAAAAAAATAATCCATAAGTTCATGTGAGTCATTCTCAGTGTGAGAAATAAGTGATGAACATATGATTTATAATTCGTGTGATAATGTAATAAAATAAGTGAAAACTCATTGGTATTCTATTTTTGAATGACCACAATTTTTTTTGGTTAAGATGGGTTGTTTCTAGAGAATGAGGCTCTCAAAATAGCTATTATACTTTTCCAATGCATGCTAGTGCACAAATGGGGTAATTCCATTAGCATTCAATTCTACCAAAAAAGTGGAATGAATATTGTGAATCATGGTGCCCAAAATCCATAAATTAAGGGGATTGGAGTCATGATATAGGAAAAATTATGACTATGTTTGAAACAAAACATCAATATCACTTATCTGAGAATATGGAAAAACAAATTGAGGGTCATCCACTGACCAAATTCAGAATGTATAACGTGTCTCAAAATTCAATCCAATTTCCATCGGGGTGTGGGCCTAGGATATTATGTGATTCTTGGTTAGAAACCATTACATTAGGGGGGTAATTTAAGATGTGTTGTAGGATTATGATTCATATAAAGTGCATGTGAATCTTTTAAATGACGTGATGGGGTGTTAAAATGGATTCCAGCACTCTAGGAATAATTCCACTATGGCCTAGAGCACGTTGGTGTGGGTGTATTTGGCTAAAAAATGTCAAAATCAGCATCTAGGGAAGTATATTCTCGAATTTCGAGAAATGGATGATAAGAATGAATGATATGGTACATTAATGACACTGGAGAAAAAGAATTATTAGGATAGGACCTGATCTAACTTGTAGTTTTACAGCATGCAATTAGGTTGAGGAATTGTATAGCTAAATTTCAGGTGATCAGAATATGTCATAATATTTAACATCATTTAAATAGGATGTGGTATGTGGGTCTTATGAATTGAGATTCCAATCATTTTTTTCTCATGTTGGATCAAGAGGGAATCCCATGTTTATTGTGTAGGGTAAATCCAAATTTTATCATCATAATAAATAAGATAGTTAATGTATGTAAATGATACCCACCCCCACCGTAGGAGTTGAGGGAAAAATAGGGTAACAAAATAGGAATCTCTGCACTGAGAAATAGAATCTGGAGAGAGTTATAGATAGTAAAAGTTCATGTTACATCAACCTTAGTTCTTTAGTTTATGGTCATAAAGATTGGGCTATGAAACTAGATAAATAAAAGGCCTTGTGATGATTTTAGCAAAGTGATAAACCCAATATAAGGTATCTGGGTGTCACTACATATCCCATGAGGATGGTAATCAGGACACATATAGTTCTGATGATTGGGGTGGAAAAATATTGATAGTGGGTTTATCTCTCAAATGAGAGTATTGATTGTTATCATACATGGATATGAGGCATCCCACAATTATATGGGGTAAAGATCATCACTTATAAAGATGCATCTAGAAATTCTTTGGAGTAATACTTCATTTTAACATCATGTGATAAGGAAGTTACTTCCTCATACTAGGATATGAGGGAAATCTAACACACTTGTGGATTGTTCTAGTGGAATGGGGATTGTACCTGAAAGGGAGACATTGGGAAATGTTTTGGTGATTGCACCGCAGATAAAGGATGGTTTTATGTTGAATCATTCACTGGTCCATGAGATAAAATGTATTGGAATCACTATGAATCTCATGAATGTGGGAATCAAACCATGCATAGTTTTGGAGTAGATACACATATTTTAATGTCATACGGTCTATACCAAGAGTTATAGGGGTTCAAGAGTGTTCTTGTGGTAAAATTGCTAAAAAAATGACATGAATGGATCCAAGGGAGGCTCGGGTACCACGTCAAATGACCCTGAATCCAATTGTGTGCAGTTTATGCTCATATGGTTTAGACCATGGGAAAGTAGTTTAATGTCATGATGACTGGATCGTGGGTGTGTTTTCCCTAAGGTTATATGTGTGGAAGGAGAAATTTAAAGCCCAACATGAATAGATCCAAAGGTGGCTCATGTACCACATAAATACAAGTAAAAAATAGCACATAGTTCAGTGTCATAATTATAAAACCATGGTAAACAAATAAAATTCATGATTCTTGGAAAATAGTGATGTTGGACCCATAGGAACATATGTGGAATGGATAAAGGGACTACCTGATGTGAATAGATCCAAAGGATTCTCATGTACCACAAAAGGGTCAATAGGGCCGATGGGTTTGTGAATTTTCAGCTGGTTCGAGAGATGAAAAGTGTGATCCTCATTATGTGTATCATGAGGATGAGAATCAATCCAATCATAGTTATGATAAATAGTTTGGTAGGATCCCAACAATGGTAGGTGATATCCTATATGAAGAGGAAATCTGATTCATCCCAGGTTTATCATGGTACTTTCCAGGTATGGAGAATGGGGTATGGTATTTTAACCATCCCGTTCTTATCATACGAGGAATCCCGATTCCTGATGGGGTGAACATCATCTCTTATTAGAAATTCAAGGGGTATCTCAGTGTCAAATGGGTTAAGGATTCTATTTAAGAATCATGCATCAAATAAATTTTATCATCCAATATTTTTCATACAGTACATCCTGTTTTAATTTAGGGTAAAATCATTTCTGGTTCAATGTAATCCCAAACTTATTTGGTGTAAGACTATAGTCTTTATCATGTGATATGGAAATTAGGATTTCTTGTTTAAAGTCATACAATTTGGACTATGGGGGATGAAAATAGATTAAGGTCATGCTGCATGGACTATAAGGTGGCCAATATTTTAATTTTTTAATTATCATACCACTTGGGCTCTTAGTCGAAGGTCGTGGATTTTAGATGATACGTGGGAATATCGAACAGATAAGGGTATCATGTAAGAGTGAAAAATCTAGAATAAATTAGGGTGAAAGAGTCCTAGTACAACACAAAACATTCATTATGAGAATCACAAATAGTTTATGTTCAGGATTCTTGGATTTTTACTCCTATTTTAGGTCCACATAGTTCAGATCATGGAAAGGGGCTTCTCAAATGGATATTTTCATTATGATAGAGTTACAAACCTTATGTGAATAAGGTTCTAGGTGGCATGATTTCATACCATGCATTCCTAGGAGAACACACATACTGTTTAGAGTCATTATTCTTGTAATTAACTCCTTGTTTTAGGTCATAGAGTTTGGACCCATTGGGGCTCTTAGTTTATGATCATAAAGTTCAAATCATGGGACGAGTTATCTAATCAAAAGGGATATATGGGGTGAGATAGAAGTAATTTGACTTGAATGTGTACCAAGATGAGTTTTTTTAAACAAAACATTCCCACTCTGAAATCACACATATTTTAGAGTCATTATTATGATACATGGGCTCCATGTTTAATGTCATAGAATTTATACATGGAACACAGTCTAACATTATGTATCTTGGATGTTGTATTCCCCTTATGCAAAGTACTTATTGGGAAACTTAGAATTTGTGGGAGGAGTGATACATTCTCTATCCATGGTGATCAAAGAGTATTCTCCATTAGAACAGACCTTATGAATGATGTAAGTTACTTCCCAGTGGGTATTCACCTTTGGTGAAATATTTCGAAGTTTCATTGGTGTTCTGAGAGCTAGTACTATGTCACCCTAGAGGACGGAGAAGAGGTGAACCTTCCCATTTATTTCTCTCACTGTAATGTTTTGGTAGCTCTCGAAATTGTCCAAGTACTGGAGCACATTATCTCAAGGTCTTTTAGATCATCTAGATTGACATTTTCCATTCTTTAAGGCGTTTTATGGTCAGAGAATGTTTTTTTCAGAGATAAAAATAGATTCTATATGGGAAGGACTAATTATGTTCCCAACAAAAGGGAATATGGGGTCACATGGGTGGAATTCTATGTCATTTTCTGATAGGCCTAGAGGGTTCTTGGTGTTTTTTGGGAATTTTTTTTTCTGAGCCACCACCTTCTACAGAATATTAGAGAGGGTCTTGTTGAATTTCTCAATCTATCCATTTTCCAACACATTATAGAGAGATATAGGGTTGGATCAAATACTATACTTGGCATGAAAAAATTTCAGCATGACATCACAAAATTTGGTGTTGTTGTTAGTGAGAATGTGTGAGGGACTCCAAATTGGTGGATGATGTGGGAGATCATAAATTTGAAATGATCAGGATTTGACTTCCCTGAGGGGAATCACTTCCATACACTTGGAGAATAAATACATCATGGTCAAAATAAACCTTCACTGGAGATCCATTTCTAGTTGATAATGGACCACAACATCAATCCCCCATACTTGAAAGGGATATGAATAATTGGTGGTATAGAGGAGCTCTAGTGGTCGATGCATAAAGGTATCATGGAACTGGCATGCATGGTACCTCTTGTAAATATTGGTGAAATTGTGGACCTTGGTGGACTTGAATTATCACAATATATGAATCTAGAAGGAGATCTTTAAACCTACCTAATGGGAATAACCAGAAATGACATGAACTTCCTAGATAACACAGGGAATATAGTCTCCATGGATGAAAAGGGTGGAAATTCCATAAAACCCAAATCTGTTGAGGATTGATTCATGGATAGGTCCTCTCTGGATGGTGAACTGTGATGTTTTCCAGCATATTCGCTCATGCTTAGCTCGATCTAGTGAGATAATTCCACAATGGATTTACTCAAGAAAAGAATTCTCTAAATTTGGTGCTTCATCTTCTGTGGGGGAACCTGAGGGGTCCTGATATAGAAGCACCAACAACCAGTAATTTCACCTATTAGATATCATCATAATATGGAATTATTAGAGTGATGACCCTATGGTGTTCCACATGAAATAACAGGTCATCCTAGAAAGGCACTACAGAAGAGAAGGCTAGACTTTAAAAGGCATCAACTCGACCATTTTGTGACCAAGGGATATAACTAACTTCCAATTGAGAAAGAAGCGGGGACATCTTTTGATGAGTGTGCTCTATCAGGGGAACATTATCTATATTTCTGATGATTCAATCACCATTAATCTATTTTTATAACTAATTTGTTTTCTTCCTTTACATTAAAGTGGTGGAAATCAACCTCAAGGGTTAACTCAATACTAATGATGATATCTTGATAATCAGCCTCATTATTGGTGAATACTTCTAAAATAATGAATGAATACAGAATAACATCATTTTTAGGGTGATAGAGACAATACACCAACCTACTGTGTTGATCTTGGTATTTTTGATCCTTCTAAATATTGGGATCTGGTAGGAACCATCATATTACATTGGCCAGCATGGCATAGCCTGGTCTATGGAAAAGATAGTCTTGTATGGGAATTCAAAATCTAGGGGAATTTTTTTGGGGGTGGGATGGACATCATGGAAGTCTTATAATGCTATTCCCTTAATATAATTCTATGGAATGAACCACATTTTTAACTACTAAAGGATCACTTCCCAACATGCTAATCGACCAGTCAACATGGGGAGATTCAGGATATACTTCAGCAGATCTACATAGAACAACAAATGTATCTCTCGATGGTGTGGATAGTGCCACAACATCTACACTAAAAACCTGATGTGATGAAGATCTTCTTGATATGGGGCATCTAGTCTCCACGTTTAGAAGCATGCGACTATGATAATATAAACCACTCTCTCTACCTTCATTTTTCTTCTGGGAAATAAGGTCACTGAAGAACCATTCTTGGGTGGTCATGTTAAGGACCAAAGGATTCCAAGAGATGGGTGGGATCACAATCAAAGGTTGTGTAAGATTCTTCTTTATTTCCTCAAAGGAGGTATGTAACACTTAATCCTATTGGTTTACTTTTCATCCTCAGAGACCATCCATATTTGGTTGTATATATAGTATACAACCATGAAGGCGATATCTTCGAATGTGATTATATCACCGATCAAAATATCTGTCACTGAAAGGCAAAAATCATCCTTCAATAATTGAGGTTAAGGTCCTAGAAGTTAATGTAGACTCTGATATTCCCATTATTTCTCTTGATGGGTATGAGGTGGGATATCCATTTTGGGTATTGGAATTCCTTAATGAAATTTTCCTTTATCATCTTATCAAACCCGAACATGACCATAGAACCATGGGAAGTGTGCATTTTCCTTGGA
This sequence comes from Viscum album, assembly GCA_963277665.1. Taxonomy (NCBI): domain Eukaryota; kingdom Viridiplantae; phylum Streptophyta; class Magnoliopsida; order Santalales; family Viscaceae; genus Viscum; species Viscum album. Next base: position 1,722,829,158 of record OY728119.1, on the reverse strand, counting down.
GGTTGTTCAAAACCATGATGACTCACTAGGAGACCTATATGGTGGGACGATACCTAAGGGTCTATCCCAAACATCTCTTTATAACCCAAATCAAATACATTACGTTTCTGCTTCAGAAAATTCAAATACTATTGTAGTTTTCCTATTGGTATGGTTGCACTGATCTGTATTAGCCTCAGATCTACATATTCTTTCAAATTCACTTGAATAAACTCATAAATGGCGGTGTAGATACCATATTCAAATGTAAGAGGAGAATATTCCAAATAATATTCATCATCTGATATAGAATAATTTGTAGGAATGAGTGGTTCATCCAGGCCAACCGATTCAAGGGAGAACTAGTATCTTATTGAGTAGAAATGAAATTCTCATAAGGTAATTCTTGCTATGTTTAAACCATTCATACAGAGGCTGTAAAACCAATTCTATGTGTCCTTTGACTATTATTACCATGTTTTATGTTAAGTAAATTTTGGTGGGTTGGATTATGGTCATTCATCCATTTTTACAAAAATTGATGGGAATGTCGTGAAATTGTGGTTATAGGGAAAACATATCAGTACTTCACATGAGTGGGGGATTATGGTATAACTGGGTTCTATCATTTTTAAGATTATTAAGTAATAATTAGACATTATTCCATTTTAGGGATGAAACATCCATTTTTATTGGAAATTAAAAACAAACTTCCCATGTTTGGAGTTTTGGCCTCCAACCGATGGATTAAGAGAAGGAAGGCATCATCCAAGTCTGCCGTAGACTTGAGGTGATGGATGTATGCTCATACTCATTCGTCCAAACCTACCTAACCTCTAATTTTTAATATACAAAATCTAGATATTGGGACTTATAATATTCAAAGGGGGGTGTATCACCTTGGAGTACCCATACTCAACCATTGAGAGAGTAATTGATGCCCTAGTGATACAAATAAAGGACTGTCACATATAGATAAAGTTAGAGAATACCCAGTACTATATTTTAGGTAGTATCCAGTGAGACGAAAATGAATTCAATGATTAATATCAAGCCACTGAAATGGGTCTTCAATTGAATCCTACTACAAGGTCTCTTCTTAACCCTATCAAAACCCTGAATCCTCATATCGTAGGGAGTCAGATCTGCTTTGGTCATCCCCTTCATGAAAAGTGACTAGGTCGGGGTGTGATTAATCCATGAACCTATCTCAAACATGTATTGGTGAATCTTTGTGACATTGAAATATAAATTTATTTATATATGGAAGATGTTCCCAGGCCTGAGGGTTCCATCATCCTTTCTATATAATGAGATAATGTCTTGTAAATCCACTCACTTGACCTCCTTTGTATAGTAGGTATCTGTGGTACCTACATTTAATTCATATTGGAGGGAGATCTTCAAGGCTTATACATGGGACTCACACATTTCTTTCGACAATTTGAGGTCCTCAAGATTCAATAGCCTTGAAATTACGTGGGTGAGATGCATCAAAATGTAATATTTTTGTACCAAAGTCTTGTTCCTACCCATAGGGGCTTCTCATAAGTAGGAGGAACAATGGGTGCATATAGCTTTAATATTTGGTTCTGGGTTTTACTATAAATATTCTATTGCATACCAGATAAGTCACTCTAAATAATGTTCAATAGACTATCGACTGATTGAGGTATGGATCTAGTTCTAAGTGTCCAGTCACGATGCAGTCACGGCTCATATGCTCGGTCAATTAACAGAGTTAGCTTTGGATGATCTGTTTGATTAAAAAACACAACTGGTAGGGGAGGTGTATCTAACATATCAATATGAGAGGAATATTCCTATAGAGATCAATAAGAAACCATATACCTAGTATCATTAGTATGTACTACTCATTTTGAGGTGTTTTCTAGACCATTCTAGCATCACAAATTTCCTAAACTTCTCCTTCAATGACATTAGTTGAAAGTACCTGGGGGTTTACCTATTAATCCTCGTCATGAGGAAGTGTGAAGTAGTATAAAATTTTGATGAAACTTGTAGATTCATACTTCTTCTCATTATTATAGGGGTCTCCAAATGCTCAGAAGACCCTAAGGAAGGTTCTCATCTTTGAAGGCATGAAATTGTTGAGTGTATGAGACAGCTGCAATAAAATTGGGGGATTCTTGTTTCCCTTGCACTGTCGGTGCCTATTTGTTTAGTATTTGGAATTCTATAATGTAGATTCATAACTAGGGGTCAGATATGGAGTGATTACTACTGCAGGATTTGGCTATCCTATGTGGTCATGGATTACGCCGTGGGTGCAAGCAGCTGCTTGGAGAGCCAAATAACCATCATAATAATGAGTCCCATAGCTAAAAACTCATATCCATTCACTAGAACTGTCTCTTTCATTATCAATTTTGGTAGAAATATTTTCCACATATTCTAGGAAGTTACCCAAATTTACCAAGCCATTTTCCACATGGAGATAATATTTGAACACATAGAATTCTTTAATAGTATGGCCATGGATTCTGTGGTAAGTGAAATGGTTGGTATAACGACCCACACTTTACATACATTGTTAATACTTCAAAATTGAAGCACACTTATTACAACATATGACAAAACCACAAAGGACCGTATAGGTATAGTGTCTTTAGAAACTGGGAAACATAAACAACTGGTTCATAAATCTTCTACAGTGTCTCCCATTTATTTCATCATATCTAGGGTCCCTTTTAGCATATTCTACTTAATATCCATCTTCCTGACCTGGGGAAAAGAAAACATAAAAGGGTGAGCTCAAATGCTCAGCAAGGGCAAATAAAGGAAATAAAAATCATATCATATCTTTATGAAAATCAAAACCTGCAAAAGAGATCATAATATCTTAACATGGAATAAATCATAGAAGTGAAAATGAGATCCCCATAATCATAACATAAAACTTGAAACTTTGTGTCATGCACACATAATCATGGAAAATCATTTCTTGTTAGTCATGACTCATTGCCAAGACTATCTTAGTGGACAAAGCCCCTTTCTGAACCGAGTTCACTCCTCGTTTCAGTCCTGTATCACTGAACCGAAATAACCTTCCGTTCCAGCCATGTCTATCTCATGAGATATAAAATCTCTACCCAATGCATTGGAGGGAGATATAGGTCCCACCCATCTTATAATGAATCCTTTCTTATGTGTGCCACATAATCATAAAACATACATCATCGCATAACACATGTAACAAAAATGGGATTCTTGAAACATCATGACATCATAAATCAATTCATATAATATAAAGGAATTCATAAACATAATTCCATCACAACATAGTCAAATCAATGTAAAAATATGGATAGAAACAAAACTCTTTATTATCTTATATGGAAAATAATTTTGATAAAACACTTGAATTGAATTCTTGAGGAAAATATCCTTTCTTCTTCAAAATCAATTTCTTTTCACAAAACATCATGCAATTTTAAAAGAAAGAGATTTTATTGAAAATAGTCATGAAATCTTTTAGAGGAAGCGTCATGAAAATAAGGCTTTATAAAACAGTAGAAATCCGTTCGTGCCGTATAAGTTAAAAAAAACATTCTTCGTACTTTTGTCGGAAAAGTCAAAAAGTACCTCGTACGAAAAACGACAAAAGATTCCTTTCATACGTATTACTAAAAAATCACCGAAGGGTAAAAATGGATTTAAACAATTTTAGGTGGATGTAAATAATATTACATATTGATAAAACATGGATGTGGATGATAAAATGCACCCCAGTAAATACTTACGAATAAACAATCTCGGATAAAAATGAGATTGTGATATTTCCCTTACCTTAGGTACGATTTGCTTTGTTCGTGTCCGAAGCTCCTGTATAATGGTTTAAATAATGTTATTGACTTTTTCAAGAATCATACATATTGATATGAGATCATATATGGTCATATTATTAGCTTCTTGTTAGTAATTTTTCATTGTTACTTGTTACTCGGGTCTTTATAACTTTTTGTTCTTATGCGTGTTTTGTCGAATAAATTCTTATTCTTATCTTTAGGTTATAGATAATTCATTTCCAGAAAGTTATTAGTGTAGTATATACCATATTAATTCATTCAATTCATTTATATAATCATTATGAAATGAAGATCATGTAGAACGAGTCGCATCACATCGTGGAGACGGTATTCCGTACGTACGCACGAGTGATGATATCGTTCCTATGATCGTGGAATTGTATTGGAGTATATATATATATATTATTTCAGTATCAATATTACTTAATAATAATCATATATAGTTACTCATTACACCATTATACCCATCCTTGTAAGGTGATGGTGGAAAATAGATTACACCACGGCGTGGAGACGGTATTCCGTACGTACGCACGCGCGGTGATTTCATTTTTCCGTAGGATGGATAGAAGGTGAATTAGGGTTGTTTCATATTTATAATAACATATAAGTATGTAAGTAATACTGATGTTATTACTTTATCATGAAAAAACTAAAGAAGAAGAAGTTGAAGAAGAAAGAAATTGAAAAGATCGGTAATGGATATTACCTCTTCTTTGGAACGCCTCTTTGAATCCTCCACTTAAGGAACTAATATTGGTCTTTGTAGAAGACCAGGACCTCTAGGATTATTCTAGGGAAGTGGAGAGGAGAAAATGGCAGGGGTTGGCCGAGCTTGAGTGCTCAAATTGGTGTGAGGAGGAGGGGGAGGAGGTGCCCTTTTATAAGGGAGGAGAGGGGCACCTTAGGAATATCTCAAAATATTATTTTATATTAAAGTCAAAATTGGTTTATAATGGTTCCAAAGGGTCTTATTTAGAAGCTAAAGTGGGGATGGGTCGAAATCCTATCAACCAATAGGATTTAGACAAGTTTAGGGTATTATTTTAACCTTATCAATTAGATTTAACTCTAAGTTAATTAATTTAACTTTTACCGTGTCTTTTTGTTTTCTTTCACTATATGGTTAATACACTTACTATAACATGCCAAACGAACCCCAAATTTTTTATTATTAATATATATATCCTTATCTAAGTCATTTGGCCGAACCTTATATTTCTAGGAATAAAATAACAATTAATAATATAATATTTGATTTAAAAACTATTTTGTGTCAATTTTGACACTATTTGATATATGATTTTTGTGAAAGTCATAACAGAATTATATGTTCGAATGAAGTTGATTAAATAAATACTAATATATCATAGTAACCTAGAAATTTAGTGTAATTCATAAAAAGTCTCAAATTACATTTATTTTGGTATTTATATTATCAATTTTGTCAATATTTCATTAATAAGATAATTACTGCATCATCTTTGTGTCATAAATAAATTAATTTATTTGATGTCTAAAAATTACAAATAAAATACCATCATGTAGGAAATCTTTGTAGCTTTCTAATGAATATTTACAATCGAATTTATCTTATGTATAACCCCATATTAAAAATGATTTACTTATTAAACGTTGATTTTAACTATTTTAACCCTTCTTTAAATAAATTAATAATAAATGTCCTAGTCTACTCCAAGTGGGCCTAAATGGTCATATTTTATTCCTAAGTTTGTTTTTGGTCGAATTACACTTGTCCAATAGAATTATGACATGTGTTAGGGTAATATTGATATCATATTTACCCTTAGTTACCCTATTTACTATTAACCGCGGTAAAAATAGTAAAAAGTTACTATTCACCAAAAAATTATTTTCATCTAATTGAACCACATTTTAGTCCTTGATATTAACCGTGTCTCTCGGATTTTTGAAATTCCATTCACAGAAGCGGTAAAATTAAGTTTTATGCAAAATTCCGTTTTTAACCTACCACTTAGTGGTTTCACTATTCATCAAAAATTGAAAGTTTTCAGAAAAATACCAAAATTTCACCATAGGCTAATTTCGATATTCTGAGTCCAAAAAATGAAGTCCATTTTGAAAAATAAAATTTATAAATTTTCAAAAAGTGGTTATTACTATTCATAACGGCTAGTTTTAATAGCATATTGTTGTTTAGTGAAACTCGGTATTGTGTACGACGCAAGCTATCGAGGAAGGTCGCGATTGCGTGTAAAGAAAGCCAAGCAAGTGTTGTGTAGAAAAATATTCCTTTGATGATTTATATAACATAAAAGTCTCGGGTGTTACATTCTACCCCCCTTAAAAAGAATTTCGCCCTCGAAATTCGTCACTTTGTAACAAACAAATGAGGATACTTCTCCCTCATCATATCCTCAAGCTCCCATGTAGTTTCTTCAAGTTGGTGGTTCCTCCATAAAACTTTCACCAAGCGAGTGGTCTTGTTTCGTAGGACTTTTTCGCTACGATCCAGAATCTCTATCGGCTGTTATTCATAAGAAAGATCTTGCTCCAGCGGTACAACTTCTGAGCTGAGTACATGTGAAGGATCTGGTATGTACTTTCTCAGGAGAGATACATGGAACACATCGTGAACTTGAGAGAGATTCGGTGGAAGCGCCAATCGGTAAGCTACCTTCCCAACACGATCCAGTATTTCAAAAGGACCGATATATCTAGGGCTCAACTTCCCCTTCTTTCCAAATCTCATAACCGTCTTCCAGGGAGATATTCGTAAGAACACTTTATCGCCCACTTCAAACTCTAGGTCTTTTCTTCGGTTGTCGGCATAACTTTTCTGTCGACTCTGAGCTGCTCTTATGTGTTGTTGAATAGATCTGACCTTTTCTGCCATTTCATCAACGAGATCAGGTCCTAATAGCTTTCTTTCCCCAACTTCATCCCAGCAAGTTGGAGTCCTGCATTTCTTTCCATAGAGAGCTTCATAAGGAGCCATCTGAATACTGGAGTGAAAGCTATTATTATAAGAAAATTCCACCAAAGGTAGGTGTTGATCCCAACCTCCTTTGAAATCCATAGAGCAAGCTCTCAACATATCTTCTAGGGTTTGAATTGTTCTCTCAGACTGACCGTCTGTCTGGGGATGATAAGCAGTGCTGAAACTCAACTCTGTATCCAGAGTATGCTGAAGACTTCGCCAGAACTTCGAGGTAAATCTCGGATCTCGATCAGATATAATAGAAAGTGGTACTCCATGCAATCTTACCACTTCCTTTATATATATCCTGGCAAGATGATCTAGAGAGAAATCCTCTCTAATAGCAATGAAGTGTGCAGACTTTGTAAGACGATCAACTATGACCCAGATAGCATTATTGCCTTTGGATGTTTTAGGAAGTCCTGTGACAAAGTCCATAGTGATGTTTTCCCATTTCCATTCGGGTATGGGTAATGGTTGTAACATCCCCTTAGACTTCTGTCTCTCAGCTTTAACTTGTTGACAAACCAAACATCGAGAGACATATTCAGCAACATCTCTTTTCATGCCATCCCACCAGAAGTACTCTTTCAGGTCCCTATACATCTTCGTGCTTCCAGGATGAATAGAGAATGAAGAACTATTAGCCTCATCCAGCAGCTCTTTCTTTAATTCGGGGATGGGAGGAACGCAAACCCGATTCCTGAACTTTATTATCCCATCACAATCAAGGTTGAATTCCGGAACATTTCTCACCTTCTTTTGTAACTCGACATCTTCTTTCTGTGCCTCTTTAATCTTCACATGTATAGATGGTTGAACATTCATTTGAGAAAGATAAGATTTTTCCCCTTCCATTATAATTCCAAGATCCATCCTTTGTAAATCCATAAATATTGGATCTTTTGTGATCCTCATCATGGATAAACTAGCATGGTCTTGTCGACTTAATGCATCTGCCACCTTGTTTGCTTTCCCAGGGTGGTAATGGATTGAGCAGTCATAATCCTTAATCAGCTCCAACCATCTTCTTTGGCGCATATTCAGCTCCTTTTGTGTGAAAATATACTTTAAACTTTTATGATCAGTATAAATATCACACCTTTCACCATAAAGGTAATGCCTCCAAATCTTTAATGCAAAGATTACCGCAACCAACTCCAAATCATGTGTTGGGTAATTTTGCTCATGGATTTTCAACTGTCGTGAGGCATAAGCTATCACCATATCATTTTGCATTAGAACACACCCCAATCCCTTCTTGGATGCATCACTGTAGATCACAAACCTTTCTCCACTACAAGGCAGTGTGAGCACAGGTGCACTGGATAACCTTCTTTTCAACTCCTTGAAATTCTCTTCACATTCCTCTGTCCAGACAAACTTAACTCCTTTCCGAGTCAACTTGGTGAGTGGATTAGATAATCGTGAAAAATCTTTTACAAAACGTCGATAACATCCAACCAAACCAAGAAAACTTCGGATCTCAGTTACTGTTGTTGGTCTTGACCATCTTTCGATAACCTCTGTTTTTGCTGGATCCACAGATATCCCCTCTTTTGAGATTATGTGACCCAAAAATGCAACTTTTTGAAGCCAAAATTCACACTTGGTAAATTTGGCATAAATCTTCTCATTTCTCAGGGTCTTCAATATAATTCTCAAGTGATCTTCATGCTCTTCCTTGCTCTTTGAATAGACAAGAATATCGTCTATAAAGACTACCACAAATTGATCAAGATAGTCTCTAAAGACTCTATTCATTAGATCCATGAAGATAGCAGGGGCATTAGTAAGACCAAATGGCATCACTATAAATTCATAGTGTCCATACCTTGTACGGAAAGCAGTCTTTGGTATATCCTCCCTTTTGACCCTTAATTGATGATACCCTGAACGAAGATCAATCTTGGAAAAGTATTGAGCTCCGTGTAGTTGGTCAAATAAGTCATCAATGCGTGGGAGAGGATATTTTTTCTTGATAGTGATCTTGTTAAGTTCTCGATAATCAATGCAGAGTCTCATTGATCCATCTTTCTTCATAAAAAATAGAACAGGTGCTCCCCAAGGTGACGCACTAGGGCGTATGAATCCCTTATCAAGATTCTCTTGGAGTTGCTTCTTCAATTCCTGCAACTCAATTGGGGCCATTCTATAAGGTGTCTTTGAAATAGGCAAAGCACCCGGTACGAGTTCTATTGAAAACTCAACTTCACGATTTGTTGGAAGACCCGGTAATTCCTCTGGAAAGACATCATAAAACTCCCGTACAATGGGAATATTCTTAATCGTGAGTTTCTCACCAACTATTTGAGATAAATAACCTTCATTTAGTGGAATCAATACCCATAAGATGGAAGAAATTTCCACTGGAAGGTTATGTTCATCCTTGCATTGATAGACGATCGTAGGTTGATCTAGAATATGAAATGTGACTTCCCTTCTTTGGCAATTGATATGAGCTCCATGTAAAGAAAGCCAATCCATGCCAAGAATCACATCAAATTCCACTAAAGGAAGGATCACAAGATTTGCAGGAAGCACTTTCCCACAAACTTCGATCGGAGAAGAATTATAAACTTCTGATGCGACTGTTGTTCCATTAGGTGTTGTCACAGCTAACTCAACATCTAATTGTTGAGGTAATACGGTGATACCCTTAGAAAAGTTTTCAGAAATAAAAGAGTGGGTGGATCCAGAATCAAATAAAACATTTGCTACTTTAGAGTGGATGGTAAGTGTACCTTTCACCACATCGTTATCGTACTCCACATCGCTGATAGAAATTGCATGTGACTTTCCTTTGTCTTTAGCCTTAAGAGTTTGTTGACGTCGACCATCATCATCAACCCTTGGATTTGGGCATTGATTGGCATAATGCCCCATCTCCTTTCACTTGAAACATTGAAGTGTAGTAGGTTCATTCTGTGTATCCCTTCCTTTGTTTGCGTCATTAGACATCTTCTTCCCATTATCACGGCATTCAAATGCCCGATGACCTTCTTTTCCACATTTAAAACATTTACTTGTCCCTTTAAGACAACTCCCTCCATCTTTCTTTCCACACTTTGAGCATAAGGAAAATCTCATCTTCTTTTCCGTGTGCTCTTTAGATTTTTCTTTGAATTCCATCTTCCTCTTCTTATCAAACCCATGTGACTGATGGGTTACTCCAATCTCCATCTCGACTTTGAGAGCACATCGAACGATTTCCTCGTAGCTATTGAAGTCCCTTATGGCTAACGCCCTTCGAAGACTTGGTTTTAAGCCACTAAAGAATCGATCGATCTTACTCTCAGGTTGGATAATAATACCAGAAGCGTACCTTGAAAGTCTTGTAAAATTTGCTTCATAGGTACTAACAGATTCATCATCCCTTTGCTTCAGTTCAAGGAAGTCTTTCTCCATCTTTGTTCGGAGAATACGAGGGAAGTACTTATTGAAAAATAAGTTCTTGAACTCGTCCCATTCCATAGACTCAATTTCATCCCTTTGACTCATATTCTTAACAAGATTCCACCATTAATCCGCATCTCCTTCCAAACGATACACTGCTAGGATGACTTTATCATGCTCAGAACATTGAAGAACTGAAAATATCTTTTCAGTAGTACTAATCCATTGTTCAGCAACTAATGGATCAGTAGACCCGCTGAAAGATGGTGGACGCTGCCTCATGAAGGATTCAACAGAATGTTGCTCCCTCCTTTGTTCGTTTGGAAATCCTGCATGATTCATAGCTTGAGAAAGTTGTGTGAGCATGGCTACAAGATTTTGCATTCCAGCTCCCATATCGTTTGGTTGCTCAGGGGGACAATCATTGCATTGCCCATCGCATTCCGCATTAACACGGTTCCTTCGGGTTCCAGCCATTGACTAAAACCAAGAAGAATAGTGTGAGCAACACTAAATATAATAGGAAACCACATAATTCAAGAAAAAAAATTCATGCTTATGGTCTTATCCTAGGTTATTCATGGACATTTCTAAGATTGTGTTCTATGCTTAGACTTATCCTTAGGGTTCTTACTAAGGCTTTCACATCCTAGTTTCCAAAGGTTGACTATACCTTTCCTCTGATACCAACTATAACGACCCACACTTTACATACATTGTTAATACTTCAAAATTGAAGCACACTTATTACAACATATGACAAAACCACAAAGGACCGTATAGGTATAGTTTCTTTAGAAACTGGGAAACATAAACAATTGGTTCATAAATCTTCTACAGTGTCTCCCATTTATTTCATCATATCTAGGGTCCCTTTTAGCATATTCTACTTAATATCCATCTTCCTGACCTGGGGAAAAGAAAACATAAAAGGGTGAGCTCAAATGCTCAGCAAGGGCAAATAAAGGAAATAAAAATCATATCATATCTTTATGAAAATCAAAACCTGCAAAAGAGATCATAATATCTTAACATGGAATAAATCATAGAAGTGAAAATGAGATCCCCATAATCATAACATAAAACTTGAAACTTTGTGGCATGCACACATAATCATGGAAAATCATTTCTTGTTAGTCATGACTCATTGCCAAGACTATCTTAGTGGACAAAGCCCCTTTCTGAACCGAGTTCACTCCTCGTTTCAGTCCTATATCACTGAACCGAAATAACCTTCCGTTCCAGCCATGCCTATCTCATGAGATATAAAATCTTTACCCAATGCATTGGAGGGAGATATAGGTCCCACCCATCTTATAATGAATCCTTTCTTATGTGTGCCACATAATCACAAAACATACATCATCGCATAACACATGTAACAAAAATGGGATTCTTGAAACATCATGACATCATAAATCAATTCATATAAGATAAAGGAATTCATAAACATAATTCCATCACAACATAGTCAAATAAATGTAAAAATATGGATAGAAACAGAACTCTTTATTATCTTAGATGGAAAATAATTTTGATAAAACACTTGAATTGAATTCTTGAGGAAAATATCCTTTCTTCTTCAAAATCAATTTCTTTTCACAAAACATCATGCAATTTTAAAAGAAAGATATTTTATTGAAAATAGTCATGAAATCTTTTAGAGGAAGCGTCATGAAAATAAGGCTTTATAAAACAGTAGAAATCCGTTCGTGCCGTATAAGTTAAAAAAAACATTCTTCGTACTTTTGTCGGAAAAGTCAAAAAGTACCTCGTACGAAAAACGACAAAAGATTCCTTTCATACGTATTACTAAAAACTCACCGAAGGGTAAAAATGGATTTAAACAATTTTAGGTGGATGGAAATAATATTACATATTGATAAAACATGGATGTGGATGATAAAATGCACCCCAGTAAATACTTACGAATAAACAATCTCGGATAAAAATGAGATTGTGATATTTCCCTTACCTTAGGTCCGATTTTCTTTGTTCGTGTCCGAAGCTCCTGTATAATGGTTTAAATATTGTTATTGACTTATTCCAGAATCATACATATTGATATGAGATCATATATGGTCATATTATTAGCTTCTTGTTAGTAATATTTCATTGTTACTTGTTACCCGGGTCTTTATAACTTTTTGTTCTTATGCGTTTTTTGTCGAATAAATTCTTATTCTTATCTTTAGGTTATAGATAATTCATTTCCATAATTTTAATAGTGTAGTATATACCATATTAATTCATTCAATTCATTTATATAATCATTATGAAATGAAGATCATGTCGAACGAGTCGCATCACATCGTGGAGACGGTATTCCGTACGTACGCACGAGTGATGATATCGTTCCTATGATCATGGAATTGTATTGGAGTATATATATATATTATTTCAGTATCAATATTACTTAATAATAATCATATATAGTTACTCATTACACCATTATACCCGTCCTTGTAAGGTGATGGTGGAAAATAGATTACACCACGGCGTGGAGACGGTATTCCGTACGTACGCACGCGCGGTGATTTCATTTTTCCGTAGGATGGATAGAAGGTGAATTAGGGTTGTTTCATATTTATAATAACATATCAGTATGTAAATAATAATTATGTTATTACTTTATCATGAAACAACTAAAGAAGAAGAAGTTGAAGAAGAAAGAAATTGAAAAGATCGGTAATGGATATTACCTCTTCTTTGGAACGCCTCTTTGAATCCTCCACTTAAGGAACTAAGATTGGTCTTTGGAGAAGACCAGGACCTCTAGGATTATTCTAGGGAAGTGGAGAGGAGAAAATGGCAGGGGTTGGCCGAGATTGAGTGCTCAAATTGGTGTGAGGAGGAGGGGGAGGATGTGCCCTTTTATAAGGGAGGAGAGGGGCACCTTAGGAATATCCCAAAATATTATTTTATATTAAAGTCAAAATCGGTTTATAATGGTTCCAAAGGGTCTTATTTCGAAGCTAAAGTGGGGATGGGTCGAAATCCTATCAACCAATAGGATTTAGACAAGTTTAGGGTATTATTTTAACCTTATCAATTAGAATTAACTCTAAGTTAATTAATTAAACTTTTACCGTGTCTTTTTGTTTTCTTTCACTATATGGTTAATACACTTACTATAACATGCCAAACGAACCCCAAATTGTTTATTATTAATATATATATCCTTATTTAAGTCATTTGGCCGAACCTTATATTTTTAGGATTAAAATAACAATTAATAATATAATATTTGATTTAAAAACTATTTTGTGTCAATTTTGACACTATTTGATATATGATTTTTGTGAAAGTCATAACAGAATTATATGTTCGAACCAAGTTGATTAAATCAATACTAATATATCATAGTAACCTAGAAAATTAGTTTAATTCATAAAAAGTCTCAAATTACATTTATTTTGGTATTTATATTATCAATTTTGTCAATATTTCATTAATAAGATAATTACTTCATCATCTTTGTGTCATAAATAAATTAAATTATTTGATGTCTAAAAATTACAAATAAAATACCATCATGTAGGAAGTCTTTTTAGCTTTCTAATTAATATTTACAATCGAATTTATCTTATGTATAACCCCATATTAAAAATTATTTACTTATTAAACTTTGATTTTAACTATTTTAACCCTTCTTTAAATAAATTAATAATAAATGTCCTAATCTACTCCAAGTGGGCCTAAATGGTCATATTTTATTCCTAAGTTTGTTTTTGGTCGAATTACACTTGTCCAATAGAATTAGGACATGTGTTAGGGTAATATTGATATCATATTTACCCTTAGTTACCCTATTTACTATTAACCGCGGTAAAAATAGTAAAAAGCTACTATTCACCAAAAAATTATTTTCATCTCATTGAACCACATTTTAGTCATTGATATTAACCGTGTCTCTAGGATTTTTGAAATTCCATTCACAGAAGCGGTAAAATTAAGTTTTATGCAAAATTCAGTTTTTAACCTACCACTTAGTGGTTTCACTATTCATCAAAAATTGAAAGTTTTCAGAAAAATACCAAAATTTCACCCTAGGCTAATTTCGATATTCTGAGTCCAAAAAATGAAGTCCATTTTGAAAAATAAAATTTATAAATTTTCAAAAAGTGGTTATTACTATTCATAACGGCTAGTTTTAATAGCATATTGTTGTTTAGTGAAACTCGGTATTGCGTACGACGCAAGCTATCGAGGAAGGTCGCGATTGCGTGTAAAGAAAGCCAAGCAAGTGTTGTGTAGAAAAATATTCCTTTGATGATTTATATAACATAAAAGTCTCGGGTGTTACAGTTGGGGAGATTAGTGAATTTGGATTTGAGGGGCCTCCTACACTCTTGCAGGTTTAGAATTCCCATTTCCATATAATAGAGTAGATATTTGTGGATATTTTCATCTTTAAAAGAATAGGGTTGGTTCCTTATTTTTGGGAGGGGCACTATGAGTTCTTGGCCGTGATGAGGCGTTAGAGCTTTAAGAGGGATGGATCCATCTTCTCTCATCTAGGTAGCTAATCCTGTAATGGAGTTTCCTAATGAATTTACACCATGTGGGGCTACACTTGGTATGGCTATACTGGGAAAGGTTGTTCTTGACGAGGTTATTTGGGAAAATGGACTAGGAATTCCAACGGATTCATACCCACCTATATTATGGTATCAATATCTAAATTGTAAGATTATCTATTAAGAGATGGAATATATAGTGAGTGCGACAATTTATCCTACTATAGTGTTTTTCCAAATGACGAGCCTTATCAAAAACCACAGAATCCTCTTGGAAAGTTTTGGTGATGAGGGTAGGTACCAAATCAATCTTGAAATTCCTAACACGAATTTTTAACAGATTATCTTGAGTCATCGGCATGTTGAGTGAGAATTTTCAAATCTCTCATCAGGCCTTTGGTTGTACTTAAATAAGTACGCAATACTTTTCTTATGAGTAGTTTGGATGAATAGGTATAGGAAATGACATTTAATGTCTTCCCGACAAGTGATAGACCCTTTAAGAAATTAGTTGTACCAGAAAAACATAGGCCCTTCCAAGGTATGGATAAAACACTGGATCTTGGTGCACTACTGGTATTCTAGGGTTCCCATCATGGTTGAACACACTAAGATTAATTGTAGAAAATGTTTCAACAGATCACCCATCCCATTTAATGGGGTGAATCTAGGGTTCCCAGAATCTGGGGGTGCTTGCATGTCATCCACTAATGCTGGGAAAGTATTTCTATTGGGTGGGATCACCATCTGTAATGTCTCTAGGGACTCAAGTCAAGTGATGGAAGTGTCTATAAAATCATCATTGAGAGGGTCCCTCTATTGAGGCAGATTACTGTCCACCAATGCATTAACATGCTCATTAACATAGTAAATGGGATCATTGGCTCATAGATTTTCATGACATTGATCCCAAAGAGGGTAATCAAAATTATCATGAGTGTCCTATGAATCATATCTTTATCACTTTCCATAAACTCTTAGAACTTATCTATTTGGATGTGTGGGTTTACATAGATCAACTGGGGGAAATTGGCCAAAGAGGACTTATTACCCCACTAAAGTATAAATGGGATCTTGGGTGGAATTTTCATAATACAATAATTGAGGAACATTAAGCTCATGGAGGCTCATTTTTTCTTTATAACCTACTAGAGCAAGGTAGCTACCATGGGATCTCCCAGTTTCATTAATGAAAACTCAAATGAATCAAAGGTCCCAATATTCTTATTACCTTTTAAAGTTTTATGATGGGTGTGAAATGTCTCATAAGGATTATCAAGGAGAAGTTCTTTCCTTTGCTAGATGGTGTGGTGACATGTGTGAGGGTCATTACATTATTGTGAATACCCTTAGGGAAGATATTCCTCTCAAAATTCTGCATCAGTTCCCTTGTTCTTATGCAGCTCACGAACAACCATGTTCACTAGAACTTACATGGCATTTAATTTTCATCATCATCAGGTAATTCATTTTATCATTAGATTTGGATAAAAAAAACTAGTATACTATCCCCATCCCCTGATCTTTACATGTGGATACACATCTTCCATAATTTTTTGGTGATCTATGAGGCTCTTGACACATCTCTGTTGGAGCCTCTAATGGTTCCCAAACAATGAGGGGAACTAAGAAAGGGAAGGGATTCCATGTATATTTTTTGGAACTACTAATTTATATCCTTGGGGTGCCCTAGGCTTCCAATATAGTAAAACTAATTATCATAGAGGCAATGAATCGTCACCTAGATATTTTAGTGGAAACATGCAACATGGCCCTCGATGAGGTACTCCATAACATAGAAGTTGGGAGTCATAGGTGGCTAGAATACCAATGAAAACTTATTGTAGGTTAGGGATTCCCATAGGAAATCTTACTCAGAAGAAGGGCCCAATGATTGGTTGACCTAGGATCTTATCTGTGATGGCTGGAATATAGGTGGAACCATCAATGTAGATCTATGTTATGGTTGGATGACCAGTAGAGGAGTCACTAGACAAGTAATCTATTCACAACATAATGGAATATCTCTTGAAGGTGACACCCACAACATCATCATGTCCTTATAGGATAGGTGTTTCACCACTATCTCATGTGAAAAGGTGGTGACACTCATTTTTTGGCTCAACTGGGAACACATTGTCTGGAGGATTCACCCTAATCCACATCAACTATACAATGTATAATGTAGAGGTATAGAGGTGGGAAACTTGAGGTGATAGTTATGGTTGCACCTTGATCTCCTGGAATGGGTTAATGACTTTTTCCACATACATGTGCTTGTAGAGATATCTAGGGATCTTGTGGATTTCACCATCTAGGATGGAGAAAAAAGTACAGTGATATTTTACCCTAGATTTTAGTTTCCAAGATAGAATCACCATTATCTAGTTTTCTATGTAATCATATTATGAAAGATCGATGTGGTCGATCAAGAATTGTAGCTTCCTAGTATTTCACCAGTGATAGATATTGTTCGAACTTCTACAAAAGGATTGTTCTTCGAGACAAGGTACATCTTTAAAATGTGGAGGATCTAAGTGATGGTGGATGGTGACATATAAAGGACCTCTTCTTTGATTTTTTTTGAATCATGAGGAGGGACTCCATGAAGGTTAAAATGTAAAAGAGGAGGACCTTTCTGTCGAGATGAGGGAGTTCAGATAATACCCATGTACTAGTTCTTGGTGGAGTAGGGAAGACCTTCTCTTTGGTTGATGATAGTGTTTGAATGCCTTCTACATTAAGTCTCATCATTACGGGTTGACCTGTAATGGATTTTGGTGGTGATAATTATTGAAAGGGACAACCTAACCCTTCAATGTGGCAGTTAGGGACCTGATCCCAATTGGGAGAAGAAAGATCCACGTTCTCCTATAGATGATACCTGAAGGAATATTCTGATGGTGGATGGGGACATTGGAGGTGCAGAAGATGGTGTACCTCGTCGTTCATTCCACTGATCATGCATCTGATTTTTGAATTGGGTGGTTTATACTAGGTCCAGTGGAGCATGGGTAAATTCCGCATGTTCATAGGCCTAAGGGACCAGTCATTGCTAGCATTGATAAGGCCTTGTGGGATATCAACTTAGTGGATCCTAGGAAATAGCCACAAATGGGGTGACATAGTCATCCACTACATCCTCGGTATTTGGGAATGAGTCATATGATTGATCTGGGGAAGAGACTCACAAAAGCGAGTTTCCATTGGAATGGGGGGGGGGGGAGAAGCTGCCCATGTGATGTCCTTTAGGTGTTGTGATGTTGGCAAGGAACCAAAGCCTCTAGGTCTTGGAACTCCATGTCTCTTTTTAGAATAACCCCCTTCTATTCATAACAGATCACAAGGTCATTGATCAGCCTTCATTGGATGGTCTTTGAGGGTGATACATGGTGTGGGCTCCTTGTTCCTAATATCGTGAAAGAATTAATGTGAGATATAGAGTTTTTCAGAATTTCAAAATTAAGGCATTCTCTACCTCATCATTTGTGGGTGATTGTTTATCGATTCCTGGTAGATGGATGAGTCTTATAATTCATATGGACTCAACCATCAACACTTGTGAAATGAAATCAATTTCCCATTCCCAAATTTCATCCAATTTTATGAAGGTGGATATATATCTAAATTGAAAACGATGACGACTGGGGATTCCCAATTGAAAACTTCCCCAATTTTTGGGGATTTCTATGTTGGGCCCACCATTTTCTTAGTTGGACCCAATTCTGAATGTTTGAATCTAGTCACACAAAAATATATTTATTTCTCAAATTATACTAGTCCTCATGTTAAGGAGAATATATTCACATTGAGTTCACAATTACTATTTCCAATGCTTTATCAGGGGTCCTGCCAGTGTCTCGCTATGAAATATGTGCATGCTAGTGTGTTTTAGCCCCACATTCACACTTTCCAAAGGCGGATGACTTTCATCTCTTTGAATAGAAATGTATACTCCTTCAAAACAGTATGATGGGATATCTATTCTTCCTTCCATGGATTCCTCCATGGATATCATTACAAATTTTGGGTCTCCCTCATTGAGTTATTTTATTTTCATGGAACTCGCTATTTGTGCTATCAATTTGTGGACCCTGGTTAATTACACTACTTATTTCTTGACACACTACTTTTTTTGATAGGGAATATAACTTTGGTTGGGTGTGTTTTGAAGTTGGGAATCAATGGGCATGTCTGGGTGTTGGGTACAATGGTCACCTATATTCATTCTTATTGTAGGGAATCTCATGTGAGGAATCTTAAGGAATATAACCTAATGCATCCAATGTTGATCACAAGGTAACGATGCTTGAGGTGTAATTATTATATGGATTTATTATCTCAAGAACCCCAAAAATATTCATTTGGAAAGTATTTGAGTAAGGTCACACATACTATGTCTTGTGGAGATGAACCAGGATGTCTAGTTGAGACAGATCAAGAATCAGATTAAAGTCTTGTGGGAAGATAATGTGGTTAATGTCTTGTGGGGATATAATGGATGGATCAGAGTGACCCATGGTAATGGAACTAGGATTCTTGATCAGAATTACCCTTTATTAAGATCTAGTAAGTTGATCAGAACACCCCTTGAGGTAGACCAGCAAAGTACATCCCAAAGAGGGAGTTCCAAATTTTACCATTGATCAGTACTTCCCATGAGGTGGACCCAATATATTGATTATAATTTTATTTGAGGTGGATCAGGGAGTTTTATCAATAGGAGTAAGCACATAACTTTACCGTTTTTTGGGACATACCTTGAAGCAAACCCGATAGATTGATTATAATCCCCTTGAGGAAAATTAAGGAGGTTGATCCTTAAGAGAGAGAAACTATGTTTACCATTGGGAGAGATCCTCCTTGAGGTAGACTTGGGAGATTCTTCAAAACAACCTTAACGGAAGATCATGGAGGTGGGTCCCTATGAGGTAAAACCTTAATTTACCATTGGTCAGAATTCCCCTCGATGGGGAACCAGTAGATTGATCAGAATGCACCTTAAGGCATATTATAGATGTTTTCCCAAAGGAGGGAGAACCTAGGTTTACCATTGGTTTGGATGTACCTTAAGGTAGACCTTAGAGATTGATCGTAAACCCCCATTATGTGGATCAGGGAGGTGTATACTTGTGAGGTATCACGTAAGTGTACCATTGGTTGGGACTCCACTTGAGGTGAACCTAGGAGATTGATTAGAACACCACTAGAGATGAATTGGGGAGGTGAATCACTAGGAGGGAAAACCTATATATATCATTTCTCAGGACAACACTAGTGTTGAACCCATGAGACAATGTAGAACTCCCCTTGAGTCGTATCAGTGAGGCGAGTCCTAAAAAGTGAGAACCTACAGTAACTATTAGTGAGGACACCACTTGAGGCGGACCCATGATATTTATTAGAATTCCACTTGAAGTGGATCAAGGTGGTGAGTTCTAGAGAGGGATCACCAAAGATTATAATTGGTTGGAATTCACCTTGAGTTAGACAAAGAAGATTCCTCAAAAAACCCCTTGAGTCAAGTTGGGGAGGTTTATCCATAAGACTGATCACCTAAGATTACCCTTGGTCTGGTCTCCACTTGATTCAGACCTAAGAAATTGATCATAACTCCCTTTGAGGTGGGTCAGATAGGTGCATCCCTAGTAGGTATCACCTAGGTTTACCATTGTTCAGGACACCCCTTGAGAAAAACCTAAGAGATTGATCAAAATTTCCATTAAATTAGATCAAGGAAGTGTTTCCCTGTGATGGGGCACCTGGGTTTACCATTGGTCGGAACACCCCTTAAGGTGGACCTGTATGATTGATCAGAACGCCCCTTGAGGAAGATCAGAAAGGTGAATACATAGGAGGGAGAACCATGGTTTAACATTCTGAGATTCCCCTTGGGGAAAACCTGAGATATTGATCTGAATACCGCTTGAGGTGGATCGGGGAGGTGTATCCCAAGGAGACAGAACTTATGTTTACCATTGGTTGGGATTCCCCTTGATGCGGGCCCAAGATATTGATTAGAATGTCCCTTGATGTGGATTAGGGAGGTGTGTACCTAGGAGGGAGTGCCTATGTTTTTCATTGGTTGTGAATTAAGCTCATAAAGTCATCCTACATAATCTATTTAGAAGCAGGGATTCAAATCCCATGTATTAAAATTCTACTATTTATGGTTGTGTGGAATGACTGATCCATATAGTTTAACATCATGTGGGGAGGATGCTCAATTAGGGAAATTAGAGACAGCAAGTGATGGTATGGGGATTACACATTGATGTTTCCCTTTATAAGAGGATTTCTCATGGTTAGAGAGGTGTGGGGATTATACATTAAGCTACCTAAGGGCTTCAAGGATCATTGATAATGTTGATGGGGATTACATGTGGAAGCTAGCCGGAGGATCTCATTCCAAGTGAGGGTAGGTGGTGAGGGGACCATCCCATTCCAATCAAACATGGAGCATCATGTTTTTATGAAACCGAGTAAGAATATAGTTTTATTCAATGTTATATGAACATTTCCATGAAGTTTAATGTTGTATGCCTATTATATGGGACTATGTAGTTTTATGAAACACAACTCTGGTGTGGGGGGGACCCACTCTTAACCCCTTAGTCTTACAAGACCATTGCTCATGTGACATTGGGTGGGGAATGGTGTTTTCATTTCCATTTTAAAACAATGGGAGTATTTCCCAGTCATTATTTCCATGTTAGAGTCCCCATTCTTAGAAAAAAAAGAGGTGAGAGTGCCCGTGATCAGAAGCAGCAGGTAAGGTAACAGGTTCACTGGAGGAATAAGGGATGTCATGTAGGGTACTTGAAAGTTATTGCATGAAATTTTGGAGTGTTTCACACAATAGGTTAATGAAAACATGTAAGGTTTCATATAAGACTTACATGATGGGGGTTCTCTATTATAAGATAAATACATTGATTCAAGGGTAATTACTACGCATAAGATTTTTTTTTTCACACAAGTTCAGGGTTTCATGCATGTAGATGCTTTGAACACACCTGAATTACACTAAAAGGGGTTTTTGAGGAATAATCAACTATGTTCAAAGTCTTGTTTGGGACCAAAAGAGCTCTGTGATGGAATATTCTTTACCTTTGTTGGTCTATGTCCTGCAATGTTTTTAAAGAGGAGTACTTGCACACATGGGAGTGGTGTTTCATCTTCTGGAGTAACTCTCCAAGACGGGGGAGAGGAACTTCTATTTATATCCTAAATCCATGATAATAGGAACATAAGTCCATTTTAATGGAATATACATTGTGCACAGTGATTTCCTTCACCATGAGAGATTTTGCATGAATGATTCTTGATTTACATCATATATGAAACGCAAAGAGGGTTGTGTGATAGGGATGCACACAGTACAATTTTTTATATTCCAAAGGAAATTATTTCAAGAAGAAATTGTAGGTTTTTTTCATCCTATTAATCATTCATGGAAACATATTTCATATTTGTCCCTCAAGGAAATTTTTCGTAGAATTGATCTCTTGTGCGCACTTAGGGAATGTTGTGCATACACGCCTCATTATCCCAACGATGGTCTTTTAGGGTGGGATACATTCTTGGTTTTACCAAAATTACCTGTTTTTGACACATATGATATTTTATCTCTAATAGTCATTGATGAATGTTCACCAAACCAAAATCCGCAATTTGGAACAGAATGATCGAAATCAAAATGGCGTGGAACATCAAGGACCAATACCAAATACCTATATCCAACTTAATAAAAATACATTAAAACCTAGATTCAATCCATCACTAACAGAGTAAAAACCATCCCTCTTCATCAAAAAAGGAGACACAAGATAGAGGGGAAATCAAATGGGGAAGATATTACATACCATAAAGGAGTCAATCCTTCAATAGGGTCTTTGATTCACTAAGAAAGGGGTTCAAGGAGCCTTGTAAATATCTTAGGGACATCTAAAAATTATGGAACACATGTTGGATCATAATAGTATTTTAGATGGATATTATTACAAGTGGGGGTAAATTTTTGTATAAAAATTTTAAACAAATAAAAAATCAATACCTATAAAATAAATATTATCAGACTCATAGATTTTCCAATACTAAAGGTTGAGTAATTGGAATCAAAGTCAATTTTATTATATAAAATTATGGTTTATCGTAATCACATTTAATCAGATAAAATAAATACTATAGAGTGATTAGTATGAGGACTAACTTTTTATTATATACATAGTTAAATAGACTTGTAAAAATAAGAAATACAATAGCTAGTAAAAGTAAGAATGAATTAGAATCTATATTAAAAGAATACACTCTTTTAACCATAATAGTAAAGGTATTCAATAACCTTGACTAAAGATATCAATTTATTTATACTTACTGTAAAGTCTATCTCTCCTTATTAGAAAATCCATTGATATGATTATAAAAAGAAGAATTGTAATCCTATTATCAAATTCCCTTAATATGATGATCAGTGTCTATCTTCCTAGCCACAGAATCACTCAATCTGATGGATCAGATTCACTATCCTCTAGTACCAAAAATCCCTCAATATAATAGTGATCATACATGTGATTACAAAAGAAATGTTTTTCTAAGGGAAACATCCCTGAAAAGGATTCCTTATAACTACAACTCTCCAAAGTATTAGAATGACTTTGGAATGAGATTTTCATGTAGAGAAAACTATAGATAGATTATGTTGTGAATTTGATCAACTCTAAACACTTCAAATGACCTTTTATTTATACACAATGCTCTAATAGTAATATATCTAGGTTTGTTACGATGGCCTAGGATAGTTGTCTCTTGGACATGTCACAATGTTTTAGCATAACCAAATGTCTTACATCATTTTTTTAGAAACATTATAATGATAAAATTATTCCTTATTACATATACAAATGTTACATTCTTACGATTGTAAACATCAGTCATTCCAATGGACTTCTTTTTTATTATCAATACGGTAATCCATATGGGAATCAGTCTGATGTATGGGCACCAAAATCAGTTTTATAGTTATAACTGTTTTTAGTAAGATAGATAAGTAAATGTCTAACTATTAGTTTGAATATAGGTAATTCTAATTAATCGGATGCATATTCAATCTGATAGATCATATTGATGAAATTAAATTGTATATTCGTAATACATTAGATCTTTTTCTATGTTTGGTAAAAAGTAATATTTTATAAAAAACCATTCTAAAAGACTTTGGAAATAAAAATTTAGTATAAAAAGTTTTAATAGAGTGCTTGTGATTTCCAAAACTAACGAAATAAAAATGTACGAAGTAAAAGTAATGACTCAACAATCTCCCCTTCCTTGTAATTCATAAACAAAAAACTCATAAATGAAATGATATAAATTGAAAAGCATAAAACCCTTAGTTATTTAAAAAAATTGAATATATATTTTTTTAAATCCCCCAAATTTATTAATTATTTTTTCCTAAGATTGAACATATTTAATAAATCCCCCTTTGAATACTTCTCCACATTGAAGAATTGTTTTCCACCTAAGTATAATATCTCCTAATTTATAAAATCTTGTCCCCATTTTTATAAATCCACCTCTCATTTTATTAATCATTCTACCCCATTATGATTTTCAAAATTAAATGAGATATAATTCTATGTTTTCTAAAAAATATAGATAAAAAATAACATATGAAATAAAATTGAATGAACTAATAATTCATGAATAATAAAAAATAAAATATATCCAATCATAATTGTAAAACATTAAATCTAAATGGTTTTGGATGAAAAGGTAATTAACTTAATTAATGCTTCATGTGTTTGATAAAAATACCATGAGAGTAAAAAAAAGTTTAAACTTTCTTCATAAGGGTCTTGATGAAGGACTTCTTCTTTTTGAAATCATATCGATACTTCTCAATCTTTATATCATTTTCGTCAAAAGAAGCTTACATCTAAACATCATCCTGGAATATTTCAATCTCATCAAAATAGTTTGTTTCTCATCCATCTAAAATAAAATTCGGGTAGAAAAAGATATGAGATGGGTATTCTCCTTCTCCAAATTCAAAACTTTTTGTTTTAATACATTTACTTCGCCTATCTACGAATTCTTCAACAAATCATTACTCTATCAGACACATATGAAGATAACTTTTTTCTTGATTCATCTATTTCTAAAAAAAATTATTCACCTTGAAAAACAAATCATCATGTCCATGAATATCACGATCAATATGGTTAGAATACTTCACCATCTGATGGTTTTTGTACTTTTGTGCCTTAAACATTTCTTAAAAAAATCAAATCGGTCTCCAACATGATCAATATTTTAGTCAAAAATTAATGTGATTCAAATATCTCATTCATATATTTCTCATTAAACTTATATATTGATTAATAATTTCATAGATACAGAATATAATCACTAAACCTTTTCAATGTAACAGAAATATAATCAAACCCCTTTTAGAAAATTGTAACTTTGATGTCTGATTGATTGGGCTAAATCTAAGGTAGTTTTAGTCTACTCATTGAAAAATCAACTACTTTGCCTTTGTTTTCATATTCCTATGATATTTTTTATTGAAAAAAATCCTCTAAAACATTCACAATATCAATACTTTTTAATAATCCTTTCTTATCACCAGCTTTGGTATTTTATGGTTGGTCTGGTTAATCTTCATTAGAGGATGAATTTTATTTATTTTTTGATGATGATCCATCTTGAAAACTTTCAGATTTTTAATCCTTTTTACACTATTAGGTTAAATTTAATAAATATTAAGATAATTATAATGATTTCATTTATTTTAATTCTTTATCTATTTGGGTTGATTGATGACCAGCTTCTTCCTTTTCTTTATTTTTTCTACTTTTTATTCAACTTCTACTTCTTATTCTTCTAATAATTATTCAAATGATTCATCATATTCTAATTAACCTTCATTATCATCTTCTTTATCAAATTATCTTTCATATTCTTCTTTTATTTTTCTTTCTATTATCAAATATCCCTTTCCAGCTGATTTAGGTTTCAGTTTTTTCCAAGCTATGTTTAGAAACAGTTATTCAATAACTAACTTTCCCTTTTCCTCATCAGGTCCTAAAGGGATATAAACTAGTATACGATATGATTATTCAAAAACTAGCCCAACTTTTGGAATGATTTGAATAGTGTGAGATATCATAATTACTGGATTCTCATAGTCTTTTTTTAATCATTTTAAAAATACCTCAATAATTTTTGTTTTATCAATCCTTTTTCTGTTATTTTATCTTTCTTTATCATTTTACAATTGTTTTTCAGTATGAATTTTTAAGTACTTAGCCTCATCTGGATAGAGGCCAAACATAGGATCCCATGGTTTCTTTTGATCTTTATATAATAGCAACATCTTAAACTCATTACCATTCATTCTCTTATCTTTATTTTATTTTATTGGATGAGATGTTTCATCTTTTCTCATATTCTTAACATCTTCATCTTTCTTTGATAGTTGGGAATAATAATCATCACCATCATATTTTTTAATAAACTTATTTTATTTTTATTCAAAAATCCAACATTATCCTTCATATTTTATATTCAATTATAAAAGAAATATTTTCTTGAATAGGGTATGATTTATTTTTGAACAAAAAAAAGTTCTATACACATTAATATCATATTGTTGATCAATGATAGAAGCATAAAAATATTCAACTTTATAGAATAACTTTTTATGTTCTCCACCATAATGAATATAAACTTTACTAAGTTTATTTTCCTCATACTGATCAAAAAGTATAACATGAAGACCTCATAAAATTTTAAATTATCCATGTCACCATTCTTATGCATAATTCAATATTCCATCATGAAAGTTATATCTATATTATCTAGGGTTATATGTGAAACATTCATTATTTTATCATATAATTCAAAAAAAGAATATTCATTCCTATTCTTATCAAATGTTCACAGTCTACTCGAAAACTTGTGTGCAAGTAAGTATGGTTCTCCATCAAAGGGAACACCAAACAAGTCTGCTACAATTCTAAAATAAATCGTACATATATTTCTAATCATTGTAAAAGATACCATATTATTACCATATTCTCTGTCAAACTGAACTGGTGAATATAATTAGGTAACCATATCAAGGTAATAAAGATCAAAATCTTTGTCTGGTTTTTGAACACAAACAATTAACTATCCTCGAATAGAAATTATACTTCTGAGAGTAGGGTCATATTTTCAATCCATTATCATTCAATAATTCTTTCCTTAAAGATATACAATTCTATATAATCATCATTTTTTTCATCATAATGGGAACTAAGGTAGT
Organism: Viscum album; assembly: GCA_963277665.1. Lineage (NCBI taxonomy): Eukaryota > Viridiplantae > Streptophyta > Magnoliopsida > Santalales > Viscaceae > Viscum > Viscum album. The sequence goes on along the minus strand of OY728119.1, from coordinate 1,722,802,158 downwards.
AAATAAAATGAAAAAGAAAAAGAATAATACTAATGGATTTTAAGGTAGGCAAGAGGTAGTAAGTAAATGCTTGAAAAAACCCAGTGTGGGATATGGGTAGTACTAACTTTTATAGGAACTGGTGGCGATGATTATCCTTTTGTTTTAAAATCAACGGTTATGATTGAAACCCTTTCTAATCAGATGACCATTATATAATCAAAGAAATTTTTTTAATGTAACTTGAAATCTAAATGTTTTAAAAAATTTGTTCATATTGAGAATCATTCTTATTAATAATTGTTTTCAAGAAAAATGAAAATAAAATATAAAAATATATATACTAAAGTAATAAGTGAATGAACTAAAAGAAGGAAATAATACCTTTTAGAGTAGAAATTATTATTAGTATGATTAACCTATACTTCATGGTTTTAATAAAATAATTAGATTATGATTTTTTTTTAATAATGTATGATTATGATAGTTATAAAAATAAAAGTAAATATGGTAGATTTAAAAAGAAAATTGTTTTTGTTAATTTTAAAAAGAAAACTGATTATAATAATTTTAAGGATAAATATTATTATGACAGTTTTATATTTCAAAAAAGTTTGTAACCAATTTTGAATCTGGAAATTTTATAAGAATTTTAATGCCTTTAAAAAAGGATTTAATTTTGACTCTAAAAATTTTATAAAAGTTTCTGTTCAAAAAATTCATTACAAAATAACTTTTTATAAAACTAAATTTTTTGATAACTACATTTTTAAGAAAAAATTAATGTTTTGAAAAAAAACATATGTAGTCCTTGGAAAAAGAGTTTATTAATGTAAGGATATTGGAAAATAATAAATAGATATGAATGATAATGTTACATGGTTATTCTGATATTCAATTTAATGTATTCAAATCAATCAGGACCAATGGGTTTAGTAAAGATATCAGTAATTTGTTCTTTCATTTCAATGAATTGTCAAATTATATCTTATTTTTTGGTGTGATCCTGAAGTAAATGGTCTATTATCTCTATGTGTTTAGCATGTTATTGATGTGTTGGGTTTTTACTTAAATAAATACAACTTGTTTAATCCGAATGCATTTTAGTTTTGGTAAAAATCATCCCATAGTTAGTGAGTGGGTGCTTCATCAATAATACTTTAGCATAATAACTCCATATGCAATATATTTTTCTATATAAAAGGAAAGTGATACTAAGTTTTTCTTATTATAAGACCATGAGACTCAAGAATCTCCTAAGATATGAAAAGTTCTAGATGTACTTTTTCTATCCACTATACATCCACCAAATTCAACATCTGAACAAAATTTTAGTTAAATAAAATTACATAAGAATAGAATAATCCTAAATCCATAGTTCCAATAAGATGAATTTTTTTATATATATTTAAGATAATATTATTTAGGGTTTTCTTAATATATTTCACTTAAGAATCCAGAAATCATTAAATCTGGATGAAAAGATGTTATGTAAAGTAAACTTCCTATCATACAAATAAAATTATTTTGATCAACTGGTTTCCCCCCCTCATCAAGATCTAATGTACTGGTTGTACCATTGGGATAAATAATACATTTAGTATTGTCGTATCTAAATTTTGCAATAATATCTTTTATATTTTTTTGTTGAGATATAAAAGTTTTGTCTGGTTTTTGTAAAATTTTAAAACCAAGGAAATATGTCATCTCATCCATCATACTCATTTAAAACTCAGACTTCATAAGATCCGTAAAAAAAATATGTTAATGATTTTTGATTTAAAAAAAATATAATTCCTTCAATATAAATTTTCACAATAATAATTTTTTATTAACTTATTTTATAAAATGAGTTTCATCTGCAACTCCCTTTAAAAAAAATTGTAACAAAAAGTTAACTTTTCATACCAAGCTCTAAGGGATTATTTATGTACATCATGGTTTGAAAAGTTATAAACATATTCTTGATTTATTTTATACCAAAATCAGGTTTTTTTTCTATATAAAATTCTTCATGAATATATTCATTTAAAAAATAACACTTCACATCAATTTTAAAAAGTTTCAAATTATTGAATTTTATAAAGGCTAGAAGTATTTGAATAGCATAATGTCTTGCAACTAGAGCATAATTTTATTCATAATTTACTCCCTCTTATATATTATAACCTTTAAGAATAATTCTATCTTTATTTCTAAATATTATTCCACTTTCATCACATTTATTCTAAAATACTCATTTAACTCCAATTATAAAAGTTTCCATAGGTCATTAAACTAATGTCTAGACTTTGTTCCTTTCAAACTCATTGAGTTTGTCTGAAATTGAAATAATTCAATATTTTTCACCTAAATACTTATTAGGATTCTTATGTTATTATTTTGACAAGAAATATAGATTTTCAATTTCATTTCTCTCAGCTCTTCTAGTCCAAACTGCTTGATCTACATCACCAATGATACTCATACTTGGATGATTCCAAAGATACAACTGATTTCATGGGTTTTAAAAAAATTTCTTCAACAATAGGTAGAAAATAATCCCATATAATAACTTCATAAAATAATTCTTGAGTAGTTTACTTATTATAAGAACTTTCTAACAAAGTTTAAAAATATGTTTTAGAAGTAACATATCAAGATGTAGGTTTGGGTTGTTTGAAAATAAAGGGAACAGTTTCATCAAACAAAACATTTGATGTTTCATATATAGTATAATAATTTTTATTAAAAAATATATAATCATTATAAGTATTTCAACAACCCAAAAATATTCCTTCATTATATTTGGGTAAAAAATATTTATATTTTATTTAATATTCATAATGAATGATTTTCAACCAAGTACATTTAAGTATGAAATTATGGATTTCATCTTGTCCACAACTCATAATGTGTTTAACTAATAAAATATCTAATTAAAACTCAATTTATAGTATAGTAGGTAGTACAATCTACTTTAATAAAAAAATATTTAGAAACTCAGTATTCACTTAGCATGGTTCTAGTAATCTTCTGAATAATTCTATATCTTCTATTGACTACACAAATTTGATGGGGTGTTATAGGGGCTGAAAAGTTATGTTCATTGCATTTATTACAAAAAAATGTTTCAAAATAATAATTCTCATAATCTCCACCATGATCACTATGAATAGTTATAAAGGAAAGGTGTTTCTCATTTTTTTAATTTTATTTTATATTTTTAAAATAACTAAAGGCTTCATATTTATTTGTAACAAAATATACGCACATATATGTAGTGCAATAATCAAATAAAACATATACATAGTATTTTCCAACAATACTTCCAGTTTTTGTTGGAAAAAATATGTTCTTGTGCACTAACTATTAAGAATTAGATATTTACACTTCACTATTAGATTTAAAACATGAATTATATTGCATACCATATTAACAAGGTTCGCAGACTTTTGAAGTATATGACATAAATTTCAAAAGATACTTAATAAGTCCTTTTCTAGTAAACTTCTCTTATATTATAAGGTTACAGTGTTATAACCTTATCTTTCATATCCATGATGGATCATCCATTTCACATAGGTAATGTGATTATTTACTCCTATGGTCTTCCAATATTAGTGTATAAACAGTGTCATACTAGTTCGCAGAAATAATTACTTCATCCTTTGAAATATGTATATTACATTTATCATTTCTAAAGTTCACAATGTAACCTTAATCACATAATTGAGTTATGATTATAAGGATGTGATTATGTCCTATAATAAATAAAAAATTGTAAATAATATATTTTTCCAAGAAGAACATTTTTACTTATTCCAATAATCTCCCCTTAAGTATTATCTCGGAAATTTAATTTTCCACCTTTCATATTGATTATATTCTTACAGAAATATTTTTTTCCAGTTATGTTTCAATTAAATCCACAGTCAATGTACCAAATATTTTTTTTGGTTAATTTCCTTATTTGTTTAAAACAAGGTCAATTTTTTGGAACCCAAACCTTTTTAGGTCCGATATTTTCATAAAATATTATTTTGTGTAACAGCCCAAACTTTTATTAATGAAAATTCCTCTTGATCTAATTAAATGTCTTATTATAGTTATATAACATATGAACTTCTTTTGTTTCAGGACTTTGGATTTCAAAATACCATTAATAATTATTACCATTTCTAATACAGTAATTGAATGATGGTCAATTGATTAGTATAAATATAGGGATTTAACAAATCCAATTTACTCAGACAAAGGAATTGATAGCCTCATCTAGTAGAATTGATCCATATGAAGCCCATTTTTCAGAGCTCTGAAAGGAGGCGGAATCATCGGGCTTAGCTCTTGGCCAATACTAATTCAGGCTTCAACATTTTAATCTCGAATAGAACCTCCTAAGGGAGAAGAAAAATTTAATGGAGATTACTACCCGAGAGATATTATCCAAGCCACCCCAATAGTTTTTCACCATTACACATCTTACCCTTAGGTCATATGAGGGTATTATAAGGGGTTATATAATAATACCCTAGCACTATGATTATTTGCATTATTTTTTTATATAATAAATAATAAGAATTCATTTTATTATTGTTACTTTGTAAATAGTTTTTAAATAAAAATTAGTATTTTTAGTTAATATTCAATTAAGAATTATATTTTGATGAATTAATGGATTTTTGAATTAAATAATATTTAATGAAATATTATAACTAAATTAATTTTTATTAAATATAAATGATGGTATATTTTTTATGAATATAATTTTGATTTTTATTAAGATTTGAAAATTGTTTTTGTCAAAACTCTTGAATTTTCAAAAAAATATCGGTTTTTGTTTTAAAAGTTAAATTCACATACTTAGGAAATTATTATTATAAAATAAATATTATTTTTTGAATCATGATGTGGAAATTATCCAATGGTGAATTTTTCATACTTTTCTGAGACATATGATGTTTTGGGTAAATATTAAATATCGTTTAATTGTATAATGTGTTTTATGACATCCTAAGGACCTAATAGTGATGTAATAAAATACTATAAATGGGTTGTTTGTCCAATATCTGTTTTACCATTAAAATAATGTGATTTCGTGTTTTTTTTAATTTATTTTACAATGCTTTAGTGGACCCTCCAAGGATTATAAAATATTTTAACTTTTTTAAATGTTTTCCTTGAGAGTGTGACTCACCTCCACATAAGTAGGACTGATATTTTAAGAATTTGTGCCATTTTCCTTATAAAATAGTGTTTTCCTCTCCCATTTTGAAAATACCATGGGCAAAAACCATTGGTTGGTTAGTGGTTTTGATTAGTTTAATGTGTGGTGGCCAAAAACTAAATAATAAATAATTCACTCTATTATCCTATATAAATTCACTCAGGATCCCACTTCCTCATCACTCAAAGACCTTTGATCTTGACCAAAATCTTACCTCCCCTCTCTAGAATACTCCCAAGGCACCCAAAACTCCCAATAATACTCTCTCAAACCTCTCTCAAGCCTTTAGGATCACACTTCTAAGTAAGGGATTTCTTTCATTATCATTTTCTTCTAAATTTATTTATATTTTTATACCATTTTTTTTACAATTTCAAATGTTGTGGTATGATTTCAAACCTCCCCCTTACATCCCTCCTTTTGTTTTAATGACAAGATACCTCTTTCTCTTTCATTAATTCCTCACATGTACACCTGTTACTATGCCAAAATTCGGTAAGGAATTTCTCTCTTCTCATTTACATTCAAGAAATTCTTTTGTATTATGAATCTAAATTCCATTAAATATGATAGGAAATGTATACATATAACCCCCTTAATGTCCATTTAATGTAAATATTATGAGACATCCCTTTCTCTCTCATAAATTATTTTATGAATACTTATGTCACACCGTTATGCTTTTGAAATTACACCATGATTTTCAAAGCCAAAGTCAAGTGTATTGAATATCATCCCTATTTCTCTATCAAGGCTATTCGACTTTCTGCTCATTTACTTATTGATTATAGAGTTTCATGTATGAATTCCCTATTCCTTTATCATGTAATAAAGGATTATTTTTAATGAATCAATGTTATATGATCCATGTTGCACATTTATGCATAAAATGAAATGGTTAAGAAGGGTTCCCCTGGTAGTTCTCCAATGAATTGGGTAAAGAATAGTATCATGATACATTAACGGAAATGAGGGTTTACTCATGATAATTCAATTAAAATGAGGGTTTACTCATTATCCATGTTCAATGAGTCTTGGATCATGTTAATACCATGTTAAGTGTTGTTTCTATATTACCATGTTATGATAATAATGTTGTATCATGCCATTATGTTAATGTATCTCTTGTGATCCATTGATAAGCCTATTTCCTAACATGTACTATATTCTTTATGTTATTCCTTTTTTATTATCTTTCTAGGATTTATAACTCACCCTTTTCTTATTCATGTCCTCAGGTTATCCCATCCAATGCTAAGTACGACGGAATGTGTGTGGTTATGTAAAAGAAGTTTTCAACAAAGATATTGTGTTTTATGTTCTAAGTTGTTATATAATGTTTCTAATCCCCAAAGACACTAGACCTCTCAATATTCTATGTTGTATCAAGTCAATAGTTTTATGTAATAAATTATTTTTAGGTGTGTAATAAAGAGCAGGGTTTGTATAGTTCTTATCAGAGGATAAGTTTAGTTATTTTTGTGATTAAGATTAGAAAAACCTAGTGAAAGCATTAGAGATAAGACTAATAATAATAAAAAAACATCCCAAAATTTTGGTGAGTTCTTATTAAGTGGTTATCAAAAAAAATAAATCCTTTCCTGGATATTATCAGGAAGAGACAGCTCTGTAAGAGATGTATGTAGGGGTAAAACCCAAAAACACTGCTCTCAGCTAGACTTGAATGGAAACTGGTGCAAACAAATGGTCCTTTCTACACTCTTGGTTACAACACTCCTAGGGAATATGATTTGGTAAATTCATAAGCTTAATATAAACAATTGTTAAGGGAATAGAAATTAATTCCCTTAATAATATATGTTCCGAAGTAGATCATGGATAATATAGATTGAATCCTATAAATTCATAAGTTGAGGAAACAAAATTAATTTATAAGTCATTTGTTTTTTTTCTTTCGATTACCCTTTATGTGTTACCCCTAATTTTACTTTTATTTCAGCCAATGGCTAGTCATAGGAGGACTCAGGATAACAACCATTGTGAATATCCATGTGATGATTGTTATAATAAGATTCCCAATCGAATGGAAGCAGTAATCACGAACTTTGTCACGATACTCTCTCAGTTAGCTCATATTTTGAATAGAAACATGGGTCAATATAAACATTCAAACCACATCCCCTAAGAAAGTACAAGTCGTAATCAAGATCTTCATGAGACAAAGGCCTCTTACTTTTAATGGATCATTAGATCCCTCAATCACCAAACAATGGATCAACTCCATTGAGAAGAGCTTCTCCATCCTTCAATGTTCTCAACAGAAGAAGGTAATTCTGGATGCTTATCGTATGATGGGTGAAGTTTATCAGCGGTCGACATTGATAAAAAAATATGTTTCTTGATGAGGATATCAAGGGGTTATAATGGAAGGATTCCTGGAAAATGTTTTTAAAAAAATATTTTCCTCACACCCTCCAAATTAATATGGAAATGGACTTCCTTTCCCACAAGAAAAAAGACAACGAATATATTAGAGCATATGAGGAAAATGTTACAGGGATTTCATGATATGCCTCCAGCTTTGTCATTACCCCTGAATGCAAGGTTGAATACTTATTTGGTGGGATAAAACCTATCCTACGGAAAGCCCTAGCGATCTGTGACTTCGAGAACTATGACGAAATTTTCTGATGTGCCCTCAAAGTGGAAATAGAGATTGGCGAATCTCCTCGGTATCATGGGGATAAAAATTGTAAGGTGGAATTAAATTATGGTAGTCCAATGGATAAATAAAATGGTGTGAAGAAAATCTAGAACCTCACATTCCAAAGGTACAGAAATAAGCACCCCAAAAATTTCTTGAAGGGGGTGAGGAAATGCTTTAGGTATGGAATAGAAGGGCACCTGGCCATTAACTTATGACAAGAAAAACCCACAGCTATGCCAGATGATAGGAATTATTCGTTCGACCCTCAATGCATTGTTCATTGCTTCAACAACAATGAACCTGGGAACTTTGCAAACTAGTTCCCCAATCCAAGGGTTTTCAGAGGCAACCAACAACCTCCATGGTAGCAAGGGTGAAATCTTTCCACCACCACCGCTGAATTTAACCACGACAATGAAGTCGTGAAAGGTATGAAAGTTATTCAATCAAGAATAGTGAACATAATTTTTTATTCTAGTTCTATACATTATTTTATAACCCAAAAGTTTATTATAACAATCCCAACACCACCAAAAATTATGAAAGTAAAGATGTTGTTGAGAATGGAAAATGGGGAAATCATTGCAACCCATGAATATAACACCCCCTATCATAATTTGTGGATTGAACATACCAAAAAAACTCATCATATACTTTTTGGTGTAATTTTATGAAAGTATTAGCATAAATTTTATTTCCTTATATAGATCCAATATAAATTTCCATGAGAGGGAAAATAATCTCCATATAAAGAATCGACCCCTGATTCTGTACAAGTGCATTGAGGAGGATGAATCTTCTTTAGCACCATCATCTCAAGAGTGGATATTGATGTCCTATGAGTATGAATATCTGGATCAGATGATTGAGTCAAAGGAAGCAACCATCCATGAATACATTCTTATTGTGAGGGAATTCACTAAAGTGTTTCTCGAGGAATTTTCTGGTCTTCCTCCATGAAAATATTTTCAATTATCAATTGATATTATACCTGGGATGTTTCCAATATCCAAGACTCCATATATAATGGTTGTTGTGGAGTTTTATGTTTTGAAGAAAAAACTATAAGAGAATCTAGATAAAGGGATTATATGCCAAAGTTCTTCACCTTGAGGTGCACCAGTTATTTTTGTCCAGAAGAAGGAGGGTCAATGTGCCTTTTCATTGATTATCGTGAGCTCAAACAAATCACGATAAAGAAAAGGAATCATATTTCCCAAATTGATGACTTGTCTAATAAACTAAATGGATCACAATACCTCTCTAAAATGGATTTTTGGTTGAGATATTACCATGTAAGGGTGAAGAAGGATGATATCCCCAAGACTGATTTTCATACAAGATACAGGCATTATGAATTCATAGTAATGCCTTTTGGACTCACTAATTCCCTAGAACACTTCATGGACATGATGAATAGAGTCTGTAGAGATTACATCAACAAATTTGTGGTAGTCTTTATAGATGATATTATAATATACTCTAAAATCAAGGAGAATCATGAGGAGAATCTAATCACTATACTAGAGACCTTGTGAAAGAAGAAGATCTATGCAAAGTATAGTAATTGTGAGTTCTGGTTGAAGGAGGTCTCATTCTTGGGTCATATCATCACAAGAAATGGGATATCTGTGGATCCCTCCAAGACAGTTGAAATTAAGGGATGGTTGAGTCCAATATTGTTAATGGATATCTATAGCTTCTTGGGTTTATCTGTATATTATCACTGATTTGTGAGAAATTTCTCACAACTTTCAAACCCTCTTACCAAGCTAACTTAAAAAGGGATTCAAGTTTTCATAGAGTGAGGAATACGAATAGTTCTTCAAGGAGTTGAAAAGGAGGCTTATCATTATGCCCGTGATCGCATTACCCAAAAGTGTAGAGCCTTTGTGGTATTTAGTGATTCTTAGAAGAAGTTAATGGGGTTTTTGTTGATGAAAAATGAAAAATTCATTTCCTATGATTCAAAGTAATTGAATGTTAATGAGAAAAACTATCCAACACATGATCTAGAGTTGGATGCAGTAATATTCTCTTTGAAGATTTGGTGAGATTACCTCTTTAGGGAGAGGTGTGAAATATACACATATAAAAAAAGCCTCAGGTATATATTTACACAGAAAGAGTTGAATATGCACCAACAAAGATGGTTAGATCTAATCAAAGACTATGACTGGCCAATCAATTACCACCCTGGTAATGCAAACAATGTGGAATATGCTCTAAGTAAAAAAGACCCAGAAATTCTATCATTGATGAGAATTGAAAAGGATCAAATCTTCGTAGATTTGATGAATAAAGACATGGGAATCATAAATCATGGAATATCATCAATCCTTTAAAAAGTTATTTCTAAACCATATCTTTTGGAAAGTATAAAGGATTCTCAAAAGGATGATGTGGGAATTTAGAAGAAAGCGGAAACTATTAGAAAAGATAAATCCTCATAGTTCAATTTTAATGAAGAAGGAACTGTGAGATTTGGGTCAAGAATATGTGTTCCATAAATTCTAGAGTTAAATAAATAAATATTTGATGATGAAAATGGATTGAATTTCTCAATTCTCCCATGAAACACAAAAATGTACCGAGATCTCCAAGTGCATTATTGGTGGGAAAACCTAAACAAGGAGATCGTTGAGTATATATCTAAGTGCCCGGTATGATAGCAAGTGAATGATGAGAGGAATAATTCTAAGGAGATGATGCAACTATTACCCATACCATCATGGAAATGGGAGAACACCACCATGGACTTCGTCACTGGACTTCCAAAGACATCCAAACGAAATAATGATATATGGGTTGTTATGGATCGTCTTAAAAATATTGCACTCTTCATTTAAATTCTAGGGTATTTCTCATTGGATCAACTGGCACGAATATAAATAAGAGATGTGGTAAGTTTTCATGGAGTACCACTATCTATTGTATCTAATCGAGATCCAAGATTCACCTCTTTGTTTTGTAAGATTCTTGAACATGCTCTGAATATGGAGCTAAAATTCAGTATGGCTTATCATCCTCAAACTGATGGCCAATCTGATCGGACTATCCAAACACTCGAGGACATGTTGAGAGAATTCTAAATGGAATTCAAAGGAAGATGGGATCAATATAATTCTTTAATTGAGTTCTATTACAACAAGAGTTTCAACTCAAGAATCCAAATGGCTCCTTATGAAGCACTTTATAGGAAGAGGTGCAGAACACCAGCATGTTGTGATAAAGTTAGGGAGTGAAAACTCCTATGTCTAGAAATGGTTGAAGAACTAGTGACGAAGGTTAAGACCATTCAACAACACATTAAATATTCTCAGATTCGACAAAATATCTAGGTTGATAATCATCGATGAGACCTGTAGTTTGATGTTAGAGACATGGTGTTCCTCCAAATATCATCGTGGAATATATTTATGATATTTGGGAAGACAGGAAAGTTTAGTCCAAGGAACATTTTCCCTTTTCATATCCATGATCACATTGGAGCAGTGGCCTATCGACTAGTTTTCCAACCAAACCTGTATCATGGATATGATTTATTCTATGTATCACTCTTGTAGAAGTACATACATGAACCATAGGATGCACTCAATCCAGATGTGGTACCGTTGGAGAATGACCTCTCTTATGAAGAGGAGCTGGTGAAGATCATAGATCATAGGGAAAAGAGTTCTATGAAAAACTAAAATTCCTCTTGTCAAAGTGTTGTGGAGAAACCAAAAGTTTGAAGAAGAAACATGGGAATCGAAGGGAGTGATGATGTTTAGTTACCTACATATCTTTTATTTTGGTAAAATGAAATTTTGAGGGGGAAATTTATTAGGTGGGGGGGAAGATTGTAATGACCCAAACTTTTATTAATGAAAATTATTCTTGATCTATTTAAATGTCTTATTATGGTTATATAACATATGAAATTATTTGGTTTTATGACTTTGGATATAAAAATACATATAATAATTGTTACCATTACTAATATAGACATTGAATATCGATCAATTTATTACTATAAACATAGGTCTTTAATAAATCCAATATACTCAGAAAAAGGAAGTGATAGCCTCATCCAGTAGAATTGCTTCATACAAAGCTCATTTGTCAGAGCTTGGAAAGAAGGCGGGGTCACTGAGATTTTCTCTTGACCAAGCCTAAGATGAGATACAATACTTTAAGCTCTAATGAAATTGCCCATGGGAGAAAGTGGAAGTTGGTAGAGATTACCAATCGAGCGATGTTATTTGAGCCACCCCAAGAGTTTATCACCATCGCAAACCTTACCCTGAGGTCATATGTGGGTGCTATAAGGGGTTATGTAACAAGACCCTAGCACTATTACTATGTGCAATACTGTTTTATAGAATAAAGAATATGCATTCATTTAATTATTTTTACTTTGTAAATAGTTTTTAAATAAAAAGAGTATTTTTAGTAAATATTCAATTAAGAAATCTATTTTGATGAATTAATGTATTTTTTAATTAAAAATATTTTAATAAAATATTATTACTATATTAATTTTTATTAAATATAAATGGTCGTATAATTTTTATGAATATAATTTGGATTTTTATTAAGGTTTGAATGTCATTTTTGTCAAAACTCATGAATTTTCGATAAATGTAGGTTTTTATTTTAAAAGTAAAAATTTACATATTTAGAAAATTATATAGATAAAATAAACATTATTTTTGGAATAAGGATGTCCAAATTACCCAATGCTGAATTTTCCATACTTTTATGAGAAAGTCGAGTTTTTGGGTTAAAATTAAATACTATTTGATTGTATAATGTGTTTTATGACATTATAAAGACCTAATAGTGATGTAATAAAATACTATAAATGGTATTTTTGGCCAATATATTTTTTACCATTAATATAATATGATTTTATGTTTGTTTTAATTAATTTACAAAGCTTTAGTGGACCCTCCAAGGATAATAAAATATTTTAACCTTTTAAAATGATTTCTTTGAGAGTGTAACTCAACTCCACATAAGTAAGCCTAATATTTTATGAAGTTTGGAAATCAGACTTATTAAATAGTTTTTTCACTCTCATTTTTCAAAAAAACTATTGGCAAAAATCATGGGTTGGTTTGTGGTTTTTATTAGTTTAATGTGTTGTGGCCAGAACCTAAATAATAACGAATTACCTCTCTTTTCCTATATAAACCTACCCAAGATCCCACATCATATTCACTAAAATCCCATGGAGCTAGACCCAAATTTTCCGTCATATCTCTGGAATATTCCCAAGGTTCCCAAATCTCTCAGGAATCCTCTTTCAATCCTCTCCCAAGCCTTTGGGATCACACTTCCAAGTAAGGGATTTCTTCCATTCTCATTTTTTCCATATTTTTCTATATTGTTATGCCATTTTTTCAATTAAAAATGTATGGGTATGATTTCTCACCTCCCCCATACTACCCTCCTTAGTTTTTAATGATTAGATACCACTTTATCTCTCATTAATTCCCCCCATGTACATCTTTTACAATGCCAAAATTCTTTAAGGGGTTTCTCACTTCTCATTTACATTCAAGAAATTCATTTGTATTATGAATCTAAATTACATTACATTTGTTGGATAATGTATCTATATGAACCTCTTACTTTTAATTTCATGTAAAAATAATGAGACACCCTTTTCATTCTCATCAAACATTTTTTTTAATTCTTATGTTACATTATTTTGCTACCGAAATTGCACCTCATTTTTCCTTGCTAAAGTCATAGTGTAGTGAATACCATGACAATTTCTATACCAAGGGTATTCACCTTTATTCACATTTACTTTTGATTATAGTGATTAATGTATGAATCCCATGTTCCTCTATCAATTAATAAATTATTATTTTTAATGAACCCATGTTATATGATCCATGAGGCACACTTATGAATGAAATTAAATGGTTAAGAAGGGTAAGCCCTTATAGCGCTCCAATGCATTGGGTAAATATTAGTATCATGATACTTCAACTGCAATTAGGGTTGCCTCATGCTAATTAATGTTCAAGGAGGGTTTAATCATGCTCCATGTGCAATGAGCATTGGCTCATGTTAATACCATGTTAAGTGTTGTTTCCACATTTCCGCGTTATGATAATCATGTTGTATCAAGACTTTATGTTCATATATATATTACACTACATTGATATTCCTGTTTCCTGACATGCAGTTTATTCCTCATATTATTCCTTGTTTACTCCATTACTGTGCTTTATAGCTCACAGTTTTCTTATGCATGTTGTTTGGTTATCCCATGCAATGCTAAGTATGAAGGAATGTGTGTAGTCATGTAAAAAAAGTTTACAATAAAGATGTTTTATTTCATGTTATAAGTTTTTATGTAATGTTCCTAATCCATAAAGGCACTAGACCACTCTATCATCTATGTTGTATCAAGTCAAGGGTTTTAGGTAATAAATCATGTTTAAGTGTGTAATAAATAGCAGGGTTGTTATATTTTCGGTAACCATATTTATTCAAATTTATTATTTCGGGAAAATTGAATTTGTTTTGAAAAATGAGGATTTATGAAATCCTAAAGATTATACTCTTCTCAAAGAATGTGGTTTCATCCAATGACTACAACTTTGGAACTTAGTGAAAAATTATGAAATTTTAGAAATAATGTAATTATTACTAAAAATAGGTTTCCTCTTGACAGTACCCATTATATTATTGTCATAATAAAAAGTAATTTAATAAAACATTATATCTAATTTTTCCTTACCATTGGTAAGATTTGATAAAAGTTTCTTTGAGATATAAATTTCATATTTTATTTTCACAACTAAATTCTTATCCTCTTTAGTAATAGTTCTGGAACTATGTTTTTCAGAATGATTTTTTTGAACTCTTTTTCTCAGAAAAAACTTTTTCAAAATCCTTTAAAGTAGAATAGTTTTTAGAATTTGTTTAATCATGATATTTCTAAAGATATTATATTTAATTATATAAAATAATCAGTGTTAAATATTTATTACCATGTTTAGCTTTATCATTATCAATTTATTTAAAAATATTAAAATTTTAATTTTATAATAGTTTTTCAAATCTAGATACTTCATCATAACTAGATAAGGTATTATATTATTTTGAGGGTGATTCTATATAAAAATATATAGAATTTATCTCATCAGGATAATTTTCATTTAAAGACATATTATTTAGGGATTCTATTGTGTGTACCATTTCCTTTAGACATTGATTTAACATTAGTACTTTTCAAAAATTTCATCATTTCCTTTTTCTAGAACATTCATTGTCCGATGAATTTTCATAATAATATCCACCACTAGTACTTCATCTAATAGAATCTTTAAAAAATTTCATTCGTTTTAACATATAATATTTAATTAAATTTATTTATAATTTACATTCTTTATTTTCTTTTATTTTCTTGTTTGTAAAATCAGGTTAGATATGTCTTTCTTTCCTATATTCGTTACAAGTGACCTTATAATCCTTCTTATCACCATTATCCCCATGAATATTTTTGTATCTGTAAAGAATTTATTTAATTCCAAAAATCTTATTCATCCTTCAAGAAATATTTCTAAATTCATTTTCAAAAGATGATGATGAACTTGAATCAGATTCAAAAACAATATTCTTCTTTATTAAATATTTCACTATTTTCTCTACTTGTTGTACTTTATATGGTATAATAGATGTTGTATCAAAATAAAATCCACCATTTTTCTTTTCTTTTATTTCTCAAATTCTTTTTTTAATCCTCCCTCACACTAAATGAGAGTACCAATATAATCATCTAATGTAATATTAGTAAGATTTATTATATCATCCACAACTATTATTTTTTATTACCACACCTTGGGCATTATGTCTATAATATTGTTGACCAAAATTTCTTCATCAAGACCTTTTTCCCCAAGATACTATAAAATATTTATAATATTCATAAACCTTTGGAGCATCATTGAAATTTTCTCACCTTGTAGAAAATAAAAGTCTGGGTAATCATCTTTAAGAATAACTCTTATTAATTCTATAACATTGGATTAAACAAAATGTGTTACTTCTAATTTACTCCAAATAAAATTAGAAGCTTCAAAAGATGATATTTAACTTTATATATTCCTTGAAATAGATCATAATAAAGTATTTTTGAATTTTTAGTTCAAATGATATTCTAATTTATCATCATTTATAAAAGAATAAAATTCCTCATTAGGAATATTATATTTTTATATAAGCATTAAGAAGCTATTATATCCAATGTTGAGTACAAATATTTTCATCCCATATCTCAAATACACATAATTATTCCCATAATAGATATGTGGTTGAATATGACTCATATTGTCAAGAGATCCAATATTCCAACCTACCATATTAAAATAATATAAACACTTTTCAACAAATAAACTTTAGTATTGCAATGTTTATAATAAAAAGCTTATAACAAAGCTTAAAAAACTTGTACTAAGTAAAGAACATAAAAAATCAACAAGTATATAAGAAATAAAAATCTTCTCTGATACTACTTTGTTGATCGTAAGAGTATCTTATATTGTTATATCTACAAGCGGAAGAGAATTACATTTTAAAGGGTTTAAACTAATACAAACACAATAACTGTTAAAGTTATATTATCAGACTCAAAGATTGTCTGATGATCAGCTTTAAGAAATCAGAATCACACTTAATATGATTATATCATAGTATTTTTTAATCATAATAAAAGTTTAACTGATAAGAGTAATATTATAAAAATATATATATGAATTCTTATATTCTATTACACGCACAAAGAAATAGTCTTGTAAAAACAAGAAATAAAATAGCTAGTAAAAGTATGAATGAAATACAATATATATGAAAAGAATAAACTCATTTAACTGAAATGTTTAAGGTAGTAAATAACCTTTAATAAAGGTATCCATGGTATTATACATACTATAAATTCTCTATTTATTTATCAGGAATTCCCTCGATAAGATGATCATAATAACCTATATCTTCCTATCCCTGTAAGCACTCAGTATGACGATGAGTGTCTATCATCCAATCCATAGAATCCCTCAACTATAAAAATGAACATAAATAAGATTACAAAAGAAAACTTATTCTAAATAAACCAGACATTACAATTATTCCTTATAACAATAACTCTCTAAAGTAAAATAGACGTTGGGATGAGATTCCCACACAAAACAAACTTTAGGTAGATTGAGTTGTGAATGTGATCATTTCCAAACTCTTCAAGTAGACCTCTATTTATAAGAAAATATCCAATGGTAATATTTATGAGTTCTTTTAAATTGACTTAGATAGTTTTCTCCTTGAAATCTCACAAGGTTCTAGCAAAACTGAATGTTTGACATTGTTTTGTTTTAACACCATTACAATTCTAAAAGTATTACATAGGATAGAAACATTTTTATGTGCTTATGATTATAAAAATCATTCAGTCTGATGGACTTACTTAATGATTATCAATACAGTAATACTTATTAGGATTAGTCTGATGTATTGGCACTAAAATAAGTTTGATTTTCATGCCATTTATCAATAATATAGATAAAAAAATTATAAATATTGTAATAAATATAGGTAGGTCTAATTAATCATATGCATACTAAATTTGATAGATTGAATTGAATAAATTATTGTTTATGTTCATAATAAATTATAAATTTTCTATTTATGATAGAAATTAATATTTTCTAAAAAACATACTAAAACACTTGGGACATAAAATGTTAGTATACATAGTTTTAAAGGAGAGTTTGAGATTTCCAAAAATAATATAATGGAAATGTAAGAAATATATCTTTTGACTCAAAATATTGTAGGTTGAGAAGGGGTCAATGGGGATAAAAACTAGGGGGTTTAATAATTTTATTAAAATTTTCAGGGTCTTTTTAAAACCACGTGGATGGTTTCTTCGTTGGAAGCACATGGTTCAGAAAATTGTGAACATTAATCATGTTCCCCTACCTATAGGGTGTGAAATTTCTCCTAAGTGGAACATGGTTTTACAAAAAATGCACCCACGATGAAAATATCCTCTATATTAGGGTTCACAGTTTTGGGAGGGAGGCTTCACATTTTTTCTAAACCATGTACTAACCATCCACCACCTCATGTGCCTTTAAAAATGGGTGCACGGTTTCATGCGATAAAGAACTCAGTTTTCTCTAACAATGGACCAATTGAGAAAAGAACCATGTGATTTTAAATTTCTCCAATTTGACTAGATACAACCCCAAAAAAACCCACATGAATTATAATAAAAAAGGGTAATGGTGTACTTGAAAACGAATATGAGGCATCTCCAAAATGGTTGAGATCTAACAATCTCCCCACCTTATAACAACTCATCCACAAAAAGTACTCCCAAGAATCACTAAGATTATAAAGTTAAAATATCAGTCCATTGATCCCACATATCTTCTTTGATATCATGTGTTTCTCCTAGAATAGGTCCATAATGCCACAATATTCATACTATCGGCACAGTCATTCTCCACAACACTTTCTCAATGAAATCCATAACATTAATTAGATGCTCCTTAAATGATGCATCGTCTCTTAAGATCAACATCATCCACATTGATCACACACGAATGTTCTATGTGATACTATAGAAGGAATGACACATGAAAAACATCATACATAGAAATAAACCTCTATGAAAGAGACAATTGGTACACCACCATCATGAATCTCTCCAAACTCTCAAATGGTCCAGTGAACCTAGGTGCCGACTTTCAAACCCATGTTCTGTAGATTCCCATACCGAGTCTAAATATCCCATTGATTCTTATATTGACCATGTAACATATATGATTCCTATTTAAATATACTCTCCATAAGAGTTTATAAATGTTCAAGGATAATCTGGATAGACTCAATCCAAAACTCAGTTGCCTCAGGTCCATACACAACAATGATGTTCAGAGGTTATTACAACTGGAACACTCCTGTTAGATAGAGATATTCTACACAACCTACCCTAGGACTTATTCCATAAACTGTATAAGGAAGTCAACGTTCTCGCGGAACTTCTCTCCATATCCTTAACCTAGAACTATCGGAGCCTCTGGTTCCACTGTTGGAGGCATGTTACCATCCATGTCCTCCAATAATTCTATCAAAAATAGTTTTCATGGATTCATATATATAAAATTACAAAAAAATATCTTAGGACACAAAAAACATAATTATAAAATTACATAATAGGGATTCACATAAGGATATAACATGTCATCCCCTACACTCCTCTACATAGTCAAATTTTAGGCACTATCACTACCCTCAACCATACCTTATTTGGGTCAAGGATAACATAGATTAAAACACATTAATGATTATTTTTTCTTATTAAATAACCATTTTATACATTTTAAATTACCATATTTTGAAAGATTTATCCATTAAAAATATATCATTAGAAACCATTAAAAATTTAAAAAAAAAATCAAATAAGAAAAACCATTTTCATTACAACCACATCCCAAAAATCATATTTTCTGTGTTTCCATAAAATGATGTATGTCACATAAAATCCTAAGTGCCTAAAATGATGTATTCTTTCTCAACTCTCTTGCAATGGTAGTTCGTGAGTAAAATTCCAAAAAATAATAATATCACATGACTAGTGCATCACCTGATGTGGAATAATATTTAATTGTACTAGAAAACCTCAATAAAAACAATCCCATTCATCATGAAAAAAAATACAATCCTTGGGACTTGGGTTTCCCCCACACATGGGTTAGATACTCCCAAGCACAATCTCATGGTAAAGGCTCGAATCATTCTAGTGTCATTTCAACATTTTTCAAATATAAAGAGAACTAAAAAGGAAATAAAAACACCTCTGATACCACCTTCTAATATCCCAACCTAGGCACCATAATAATATCAAAACCAATAAGAACAAAATCACATAATAATAAAAAACATGAATAAATGACCATAAACCAAAGCATTAGATATGTCATTCAATATAAGTGTCAAGTGTAAAATTTAATCCCAAAATAAGATACACTGAAAACTCCCTAAGAGGGTCCTGTAAACCTATAAAGTCTCCTCATCCTTGTTCCATCCTACATACCAACTTATCCATATAATATATGACTCTTTGCCTTATCATGTCTTAAAACATGAAGTATATTTGAGTGTTAATTAGGAATTTTAAGTAAGGTGTGAGCACAAATCAGTAAGCCACCACCAATGGAATCTGAAAAAATTCATTATATACTAGTTTATTTAGTTGTATAAATAATAAAGTAAAAATGATAACATAAACATTATTCAACTTAAATTATTCTTTAATTAATGGCATAGGTCCTTAGGTTAATAGTGATAGCTGAACTAATAATACCTACTTCGGCCCATTATAGTGTATGAACCATCCACTAAAGGGAATTCACATTCTATTCTATCATGATATTCCATTAATAATTTAATTCCCAATTTCAAATTCATAAATTGGGGTCCTATAGAAATATTATATCAGCCTGTGGATATTTGGATCACCAATACTTGTCCAACAACTCAATGGTCATATGAAAATAAACATAAACACTTGTGCGCCTAGAGAACACATCTAGAACACCATGGGTATTTGGAGTAGGAGTCCTTGTCCCACAAATTATCATTCACATCATTCATAATAGCACATACCATGGTTCCAAAATCATTATAAATTTATCAACCATGATTATGACCCATTATTCAAAAAAATCATAATCCAATTATAACCAATTTCATAATACCATTATTTCTCAAATTTCATAAACCTATTATTCTGTGATTTTAAATAACCCTATTATTCCATCCACTTCTTAATCACATGGGTAATAATTTAAATTATTTTTATATAAAATAAATGAAATTTTCTATTGTGGAAATAAAAATTTCAAAATTACATACACCAAATTATAATCAATATTATAGAAGTTTAAAATTAGGCCACCAAACTAAATATAGTTGATGAATGTTCACAAAGCTGAAATACCAAATTTAATGTGGAATGATCAAAATCACAATGGCAAAAAAGATTTAGGACCAATAACGAATTCCCAGATCCAAATGAATAATATCCATTAAAACCTAGATTTAAACCATTTCTAATAGAGAAAAAATAATCCCACTTCATCAGTAAATAGAGATGGGAGAGAGGAAAAATCAAATGGGGATGATATTACATGTCGTAGTATAGTCGATCCTTCAATCAGATCTTCAATTCACTAAGAAAGGGGTTTGAGGAGACTTCAAATTATCTATAAGACCTCCAAAAATGATGGAACAATATATAAGATGAGTAGGGTTGAATGGGGAAAACCTAAGAGATTTGATAATTTTATAAAATATTAAAGGGTTTAAAACAAGTTCAGATGGTTTCTTGGAAGGAGGCACATGGTTTTCAAAATAGTGCACACATTCCAATGGAGTGCATCGTTTCTCATTAGTGGAGCTCAGTTAGAAAAATTGTGCACCCTATATTCAAATCCCATCTTTTTTATGGTGCATGATTTTGGGTGGGATTCCACATGGTTTGGCCAAACTAGGTCCCAACCATGATCCACCTCCAATGCCATCAAAAATTGGTGGACTATTTTCAGGTTAAAAATACATGGATTTCCATAACCATGATCCAGCCATACACATCCCCATTGGATTTCAAATTTATCTAATTTCAACATAAATAACCCCAAAACAAACACCAACAAAGGTAAAACCAAAATAATGGTAAAATAATACCAGAAAATGTGCATGAGGAATCTCCAAAAAGTTCTGGATCTTACAAAAAACATAGAAGGATTTCATATTTACAATATATTCAAAATTTATTATAAATGAAATAAAATCTTGAAACATGTGGTGTCCAAGTTTAGTAAAAAATAATTATGGAATATTTAAAAAGAATATAAAAAAGTAAAATGGGTAAAAATTAAATTATATAGTCTATCATGAAAAATTTATTCTTGGGAATGAATTAAACACAACATGGATAGAAGATTGAAATAATTATCTAAGACCCCTATAGAGAATCATGGACATATTTTTACCCAAACAAAACAATTATATTAAACCATTCTTATTAAATAATGAAAATAAACTAATTAGGAAGTCATTACCAAAATAAACTATTGTTTATCATTGAATGTTCATTTATTAAATTTTATATACTTCTAATATCAATTTATGGAAGTGGATAATATTATTTTAATTTAACGTTTATCTTGAATTATATATTTTGACACGTCAATCAAGATATATTATTGAATTGAATGAAGTATAGAAAGGAAAAATGAAATTCAATCACGAAGAAAGAAATGAAGAACATAGAACATATTAAACAAATTATAAAACATTTATACTCCTAATTAACTAATGATGAATATTTTACCAAATTAAATAAGATAAAAAAGAAAAATATATTTTACATACATAACAATGTTATTAAGAAGAATATATTTTTAACTATTGAGATAACATCTATATCCCCCTATCCATCATCAATATTATTTATCTATGAAATTATTAACATATTCTAGAATCAATCCCTACACTTGATATATTGAATTACCCAATGTAAATGCCTCTGTAAATGAATATAAATAAATTGATATGGAAAAATTGATTCACCAGAAAAATTAAAAAGACACCTATTTTAATTTTTCATGATCACTAACTCACATATTTATCTCAAAACTAGGCTTGTGGTGTTGGAAATTGGATGTCACCTTCCCCAATATGAATCATTTTAACCCCTCCATCAAGTTGATTCTCCTATATGTGAGGATATATTGGATCTAATTCAATAGTAGATGGTCACAATGTCAACATGAATCAATATTTCAAGCTTCTCAAGAACTCTTCAACAACTTTTCATGCACTCAAATTCATCATGATCTAGTCCTTTTTTGGTATGACATCATATTATGGGACTAGGTTACATAGTGTTAATGATCATGATTTAAAACCATAATTTAAATTTCGTTGATCTCACATTGGAAGTTTGAGTTGTTATTTAATCAAACACAATCTCATTATCTTATTTATTTCATTTTTACACAAATTTGGATATCTAGTTTTACTCTTTTGAATATTGAGGTTCAAATAGACTCTCATAATAAATCTTGGGGTTAAAATTTAATTAACCTTCCATACCCTTATGAGTTCATTCATATGTGAGTGTCAAGGGTAAAGAACAACTCTATCATGGGGAGTTTAATTAATCTTATATAACTTAGAAGAAAATCATATTCTTAAAACATGATTAATTATTTAGTCTCACAATACAACTTAAATTTCTGTGTTAATCTAATGTGGCATAAGAATTCTTGTAATTCTCCTAGAATAGTTCCTTAATTAATCATATGCTTAGGCTTTTTATCCTAGCACATCACCTTTATAAAATGACTAAATTACATTAGACACACATATAACCATCCATTGTACTTAGGTTCATACAATTTGACAATCTATGGGATTCATTAACAAATATTTTTTAATTTACATAATGAAAAATAAAATTTAAATTTTTAATCATGTCAATTTCTCAAAGAAAAACATGTCAAAGTTATCCAGAAATACTCCTCTACTACATTTTTGTATTATCATATATAAAAACTTATAACACTTATGATATTTTTTTATCTTGAATATAATTAATTCAATTTAAAAAATATATTTTTGAAATATTCAACAAGGAATTTTACAACATCAAAACATAAAATAAGAATTAGTTCCAATAAAACATTTTTATACTAAAAATATGAAAAATTGAAAATAATTATTCAAAAAATAAAATATTTAGAATCTATTCAAGAATAATATTTCAAACAAAATACACCAAAAACCTTTATAAAATTTTATCTATAACATTTCAAAATCTAAGAATAGAATAACTAATATTTTAGCACCAAAAAATATCATTTTCCTAAAAAATTAATAAAATTAAATTTTTTCCTAGAATGATCAAGAATAAATAGATTTTTTAATAAAATAATATTTTAATTCACATAAAAAACAAATTTTTTTAAATATGATACTAAAAATATGGATAAAAGTTTTTTAGGCCAATTCCACCACACCAAATCCATTTCTTATTCTTGGTAAATCAATTAAACATATCCAAAAAAGTATAAAGTTAACTAAAATTCAATATTAAAGTTCTATAAGGTTTTGATTTTAAAATTTAATTCCCCTATGGACCCACTCAAGAAAAAATGAATTGTCTCTCTCTCTCAAAATGGAATGTTATATAAATAAGGTGATTTCATGTTTTGTAAAGGGCGATCAAAATTGAAAATATTGAAATGAATTTAACCAAAATAATTTTTCATTCAAATACACGTAAAATGTTCTCTTTCTCCCTACTGTGAGAACACACACAACACAATATTTAACCATAACTTACTGAATCATCTAAATTAAACAGAAAACATATATAATTAATTATAATGAGTAGTAATTAATTAAACAACATAATTATAACTCATCTAAGATTTTCAACACAAAAATACTAATCCTTATTCAAAGTTCATTTAATAGAAAAATGTATTAAAAAATTATTTTAACTCTATTAAGTAGATTCAAAATGAATTAAAATTTAAAAATATACTACCCAAATATCACTATGAAAATGTATATTCATGGAAGAAATAAAAATATTGTAAAAGATTAAATCATTGTGGAAATATAAATTATTAACCACTAAATATTGAATGTGAATATTTATATTCCATAAAATAATACACTACTTGTAAATGAAAACAAATTCTTAAGAACATTAAAATTGAAAAAAATATGTAATTTGGATGTGTACTCACTGAAATTATTTTAACCCTAACAATACCCCTCCATACAATGAAACACATCATCTTTCCTAATTTTTAACTTCAATGAGGAAGAAATAATTAAAATAGTTTATTTTCAAAATGATTATCTTTTTAGAAGTTCAATGATTATAAAATAGTTCATATGATTAGGTTTTCTAAAAATTATATTCAACATTAAGAATAAATTTGTGAGTGTACATATGTTGCTATAGTGAAAGTTAAAAATTATATTCAGTTAAAATCTAATGACTATCATGTAGAAGCATCAATTTCTTATGAAATATATTTAATCTATCCTAAAGAAATATCTAAAAATGTATATAGAAATACAATTATATAAACATGTATCGGTTTTAAAATTTTAAATAATCAAAATATATTTGAGAGGACGAAATGATTACTCCCCTAAATGTAGCTAATTAATACATTAAAATCAATTCAATCTACTTTTTATTCAATACATGTAGAACTAAAATGTTTCTTCTATTAAGAAACCATATTTCCATCATTTAAAAAAACCAAGATTTATCTGACTAAAAGACTATAAAAATAATAATTTTCAGTAGATTATAATAAATTATATCAATAATTTAAGGTGTATATAAAATTTTCCATAATATAACCATACTAGTAACATGTGTAGTGAGTTTAATGTTTCTTAATTAAGGGTAAATATTATTTATTTTTTTACAACTAAAAACAAATGAGAGTAGAAATAAATATATCATTTTAAAATCTTGAAAAACATGGGTTTCCTCCCATGAAATTTCAAATTTATAATATTATAATATAATTCCAAAAACATTTAACCAATTTTTTTGTAGTGGGTGTGTTTTTATATTTAATAACTACCACATGTGGGTTATCATTTTTAGGTGAAAATTTGAAAATATAGCCTCCATACCATCTCGGTAGATAAAAAAATTCACTAGACCCTACAAAACACCCATGAAAGACCCCATTAACAAATATGTAAATAAATCTATCCAATAATCCATTAAAACTTGAATGTTGTATTCTATTAATATCAAAATAGATTTTATCTTTATGAAACTATTATAAAGTTTTATCAAATTAAAGGGAATTAAAAATGACATGAAAATATTTTCATAATGTTTTTCATAATAATTCCTTCATTTTCACCAAAAATAATTGTAAAATTACTTATGTTTTGAAAATCAGTTTTAGAAATAGTTTTTCCATTTTATATTGAAAATATATTAGTTTATTTAAATCTAATTATATACCTCATTTTATATTTTTCTTATCTTAAATTTTTTCTTTATCCCATCTTGATTACAATATAAAAATATAAGAAGAAATGGAAATGGAAAAAAATCATTGAAATTAAGTTCAACCTCAAGAAAAAATTAATAAAAAATAATTTTTATTTAGAATAAGAAAAAAAATTATTTATAAAAGATTTAAATTTTTTTAATAAAATAATGTATATATGAAATATTTATTCTTTAAAAAGTTGATGGTAAAACACTCTATGCACTCACTACCTCTGAAAAACATCATTTTCTTAAATAAAATAGTGTGTCAACACCCACTTGTTCATGTTAAAATACTTATACATCATCTTATAGACAATGAATAATAATAGTTGAATATTTCTTTTAAATATCAATGGATAAGTTGTACAATTAAATTATATGAAAATAAAAATCATGAAATAATATATGAATATTGTTTACCCCTTAAATGAATAATAATTATATCCAATTCATTGATAATTTCTTCAAAGGAAACATAGATAGGAGTATTAATAAATTGATGATCATATATAATGTATCGTTCTTTTTATCAAGAAATATAAGAAATTTAGTGTTTTCAGTCTATCAATATGGGAATATATCTTTTCAAATTATGTTTTATAATTTCTAGATACATTTTTTCCAATATTTTGTTTCCTTGCACAAACTATCTAACATAATCCTCTCTTTCATTATTTACAATTATAGAAAAATAGATTAATTTTTCATTAAATAGTTATCGAACTTTAAAATTATTTTCAATAACATAAAGTACCAATTTATCTATAAAACCACAAAATATATACTTTAATTTTTTTATCTAAAATAAAATCAAAATTATTCTCTTCAAAACCATCAAGGTATTTATCTTATATAAAATAAAACATTTCTGCATTTCTCACATTTTATCCCATTTAAAATGATCTCGTGAACTAGTATCCTACAATAACACATAATCTCCTTCACTATCCTCCACTTTACCATACATTAGGGTCTCATAAATCTGACTATAATTAAATTTTAATTTATTTAGTCAATTTTATGGGATAGTTATTCTTATTATTTATAAAATTATTATTCTTCTTCTTATTACCATTCAATCAATTATTTAATAGTCTCTCATATTACATTTTGTACTTACTAAATGCGAGATCATTGAGTATTATGATTTTGGTCAGTCGTTGCATTCATCTACACCAACATTTGTTCCAAATTTTTTGATTGTTTTTATAATGAAAAATATTGATTATCCTAACAATGTAAATACTTACATGGATAATTATATATAATCTACCATTAAATTTATCCATAAGGATCATAATAAAAATATATTTACTTATTATAATTTATCAATGTCACAATACCACCATATTATATTTTTTATTCCGAAACTAAAAATTAAAAGTTCTTGATTTCCAGTTATCAAAAAATTAAATACAATTTTTCAAATAAACATTCAATAATGCTCATTAAAGAATGAAAAATCCTATAAATACACCTTTACTTCACTAAAAATGGTGCCAAAATATGATACATTTTTAATATTAAAATATATATTTTTTTAACTTAGAATAAGTTGGTATATAAATATAGTAAGGTAAATCCCAAATAGAATAGCAGTGAGATTATAGAAAATCCATAAATTATAAGGAATGATTGAAATCATGGAGAAATTGGTGTAAAATTTTTCAGAACAAAAAATTGCTTGTATATTGAATTAAAACACACACAAAATAAAACGTAGGGGTGCATGATTGATTTAGTTTGTTAAAAAATGATGTTCATAAAGAATAATATAAAAATATGAAACATTTATACAAAAAATAATCTATGAACCCAAACTAGATTCACAAGCGTCTATTGTACTCAAACTAAACATTTTTCAAAAGAGAATTCTGATAGATGAGTGAAAATAAAGTGATTGGAGATTCATTCAAAAAATAAATGGCCATTCATCTGTGAATTTTCACTTAAATAATTCTATATAATCAATCCATGAAATTATTAGACTAGTTAAAAGTGTTATAAAATATAAATGATCTTGATTTTCATTTATCAATACATCAAAAAAATCATGATTAGAACTAGAATAATCGATGCCCAGAAGAATTAATTGCAGTAATAATGAATTAACTGAAATACATAAAAATAATTACTAAATTATATGAATCCAATACCCTAAATAATATAAAATTACTATTTGTTTCAATTTTAATCTGATCACATGTGAAAAATATATAAAAATTAAAAAATAAGAAGATTAAAAAATAATATATTCTTCTTTATCAATATATAATCTCTATCCACAAATCCCTATTCAAAAAAATCAATGAAATTAATTTTCATTTCTCTAAACAAAATAATTTTCTCTCTATCTTCTCAATTATTCTTGATTAATTACTTCATAAATGAATAAAAATGTGTATATTCTAAAAAACAAAATCTCAAAGGAAACTAGATGGTCTTCTTCATATATATCCACATTTTCATTGACTCTCTTATTCATTGAATAACTATATATGTAGAACATTTAACTTCTCATCATCATATCCCTTATTACTTGTTTTATTCCCCCTTTTAGAAAATGATCCTCTATATGATTTCAAATTAGATCCAATTCTAAAATACCAGGTTATGATCCTCTGTTAAATTAAAATTTTGACCTCCTCTAAAAATATTTAATATGTTCCCATGTGATTAACATAATCAAGATTTAATCCCCATTTAATTTGAATTCATGATATGATAATAAGATAAAAAAATTAATTTTTCAATATTTAAAATGATATGTTCTGTGACTCGGATTTTTCCATGAAATTTTTTCTCACTTAAATGGAATTATTTTGAGTATATAGGCTTTGACGGCACATGATTCTGAGGATCGGTGAGCCTGGATGTGTTTATTGAATTTTTTTGGTATGTTTAAGTAAACGTGCGAGTGGGTTTTTGTAACTTTTGAACCAGTGCCCAGATTAAAAATCTGAGCACAACGTTGAACTCAGAATGTCAGAATTTTCCTAGAAAGGACTTAAGTTTGGCCAGCAAGGTCCAAACGGAAAAGTTTATTTTTGAGTTTTTATAAATAAATAAAATAATTATAAAAAGTTATTTTATATTTATTTTCCAACGAAAAAATCGAAGACATTGATGCTGAAGTGCAACGATGAGAGGGCAATGAGGCTCATTGATGAGACTCATTAATGGATTGTTAACTCTCAAAGTAACGATGTGTTAATAACGCGTAACAATGACGTTTTTTCATAAATTAAACAGATTGGTGACGTAATTCTTTTATTTGTGCTAACGCATTGGGGAGAGGGAAATTAATCGATGAGAAATATCTGATGAATTGCTAGAAAAATTCCTCTCAAACGAAGAACAAGACAGTGGGATGACAAACATTGGAGAACGGACCCAGAGATTGACGAACAACGATGAATGCCAATGGTTGCGGATCAAAGTTGACGCAGAAACCTTCCTCCACCCTCAACAGATCCAACATATCCAGGAAGGGATTTAATTTTTGTTTAAATTTCTTATTCTTCAATAAAAAAAATGAGCATGCATCAACCAACGAATGGGTTGATCCGGAGATTAGATGTTCTTGCATGAGGGTGTTTTAATTTGAGGTTTTTTATGTGGGATTTATTCGTAGTGTGATTATACTTCAATACCTGAACCTACCCTTTCTATTTTTTATATCTAATGTGGAGGACCAGGGATGACACAAACAAAGCTCGGTCACCTTTTCTTGTGCGTTCTTGGTGGCCGTATTCTCATAGTAATCTACGAGACGGATTTAAAGCATTCACGATGAATAAGGTGATTCCAGAGGACTATAGGCATATGTGGCAAGAATAATAGACCACTAGAGCTAATTTGGTGGTCCGCTGAGCAACCTACCAATGCAATGACACCAGCGGTAGCGTTGCGGTAGTGAGGCGGTGTGGCGCCCGTCAGTGCTGCGTGGAGGAGCGGCCGCATCAGGCCGCTCAGACATGTCGAAGGCACATGGTCCGTTGACTGTGTGTGAAGGACTCGGCCAGCCGCTCAGCCATCCATGATGGACAAATGTATGGTGCCAGATGGTTCTGTTGACTGGAGAACTGGACACCGCCGAGCCACGCCCAACAAGGTGGGTCGTGTAACCCGCGGGCTGAACCCATGCTACTTGGATGGACCCGCTACCGTGCCAGACCCATCTTACCAAGCCAGACATGTGGAACCATCATTCCAGCTAGGATATACCCATGCCAGACCCTCACTAAACCCTTAGACCGGGTCGGGTTGGGTCAGCCTGATCGGGTCAGATCGGGCCGGCCCGAACGGGTCGGACCGGACCTGACTGGTCATGTTTTACTAAAACACCAATTAGTATCAGATGGGGCATTTGAATGATGATCCTTATATGGCCCAAGGACCCTTGCAATAGGAAGGTCCTTTTGAGATACTCTATATGAGTTGTTTTGGAGATTGGTGTATGGACGGGTTAGATCGTACATGAATCCAACTACGCCCTTTTTACAAAAATGATCATATATTACAGACCGAACATCAAATCAATGTGTCTTCTATCATGTTGTAACTCTTACGACAATACATTCCTTTGGGTTACTTATAATTAGAACTTTGTAATGGTTGAGATACGACCGGATTCCTAAGGAGTGGATCCTCTGGAAATCAAACGTGCTAAGTGAGGGAATCTAGTGGCTGGCTGTGAAGTGTAGAATAAAGAGTGACACTTCATGGATCAGTATAAAAGTGACCATGTGTGGATCAATAGAGAAGTGAATCTTCCCGGATCAGTATGAGTGCATCCCTTCGAGGATCAGCAGTAGCACAACCTAACATGGATCAGTCGTAGAGTGACCTTTCATGGATCCACAGTTGAGTTAACCTTTGTGGATAAGTAGTAGCGAGACCCTTCATGGATTAGTAGCAGTATAATGACCATTCGTGAATCAGCAGCATAACCTTTCAACAGAATAAGATGATCTAGCTTTATGACTAATCATCCTTACCTCTGTACTTTAAGTTATACCTGGTGTGATATGAGTCTTTACTTTGTGCTATGTGTCTGAGATCTTGCTTTGTGGTATTCTATATTGTGATATTTTCTCGTTGAGGATTACTGAGTGACCTTTGGGGGTCTCGGGGTCCCTACTGAGTATTTTTATACTCACCTCTACACGAGCTTCGACCGCACCTATTGTTTCTTGTGTAGAGGACAGACAGTTTTGGTTGGGAGAGTGGGGAGCTAGGACTGGATGGTGCTTGGAGTTGGATCATCTGACGTGGTGTGATGTAGTGACTTCTGACCATGATATGCACCTACCCTTTAGGTAGGATCCTTGGTGGATGACTTTTGGAGATTTTACTTCATTTACTGTACTTTCTTTCTAGTTGGGATTGTATTCCTACCCCTTTTTCTTTTAGTCTACCCTTTTACATTGTGGTGGTTGAATTTTCCCTATCTGTGTGTTTACAGGTTTAAAGTCAATTCCTTCCCTTTTGAGTTATGCCTTTCCAGTGAAAGTCACAAGCCCCTAGCCTATGGGAAGTGGGCATGGGGTAGTCATGATAGGGGCCCTGGGGGACAGATCGTTACAAAGTGGTATCAGAGGGCAGTTAATTCTACCATAAGAACTAAGAGACTGTAATTTTGAAATGGTGATAAGTGTCTCGAGTTTGGATTTCAGTCCAGGGAGTCTATTATTGGTGCGGTGGCAGACATATCCATAAACCAAGACCCTAAATTTCATTTTCCAACTCAGTCCATGAAAACACAGGTTCCATGTGTTTTGAAAATATTCTATTGTTGATCTATTTTGAGTCAACTCACAAGGTATAACTTATTGACTATGGGGCATCTTTTTTCCTTTCAGGATGCCTCTACAAAGACACCCATGCAAAATTCCAGTGAGAGATAAAGACAATGTCCCACCTAGAAATGAGATGTTTGTACACGGCCCTTTTATAATGATAGAACCTTCGGATGGTGTACCAGCACCACCACCACTCATAGGGCAGTAGTTTCCAATAGCCCCACTTGCAGATAGTTCACACCAAATGAGCATGTTGCATGAGTTATGGAGAATGTGGCCTCTGTGGTTTCGAGGCGAGATAGATCCGTAGGCAGCTGAGGATTGGTGGGAGGTTGTGGCACAAGTTTTCCACTTGGTCGGGACACTAGCAGACCATATTTTGATCCTAGATAGTACTATCATTCATGGAAAAGTAGGGATATGGTGGAGCCTAATGCTTCAGACATAAGAGGAGAAGGCTCTTTCCTGGCTGGACTTTGAGAGCATCTTTAGGGTAGATTTTATACCAACGACACTATGCTCAGTGCATATTCAGGAGCAACTGCACCTACAGCAGGGTAGTATGACTATGGCCCAGTACTCGGTGAGTTTTACCGACCTCTCCCACTACTCTACCAATATAGTATGTGACCTTTTCTTCGGGGCTCAAACCTTCGATCAAGGGCTCCAATGGGAGATCAGGGCATTGATGATTTTACTCAGCATCCCGACGTAGGCTGGAGTGCTCGAGAAGGATCTGTTGGTGGAGAGATTCCTATCCGAACAGGAACTGATGATGAGAGACACCATTAGATGGAAAGTGGACAAGTCATCTATAGTAGACAGTAGGAAAATGATGCAGAGGCCCAAATGGGTCCCACCTTCTGAAGGACAACCACAGGATGAATGTTCGGAGGTGAAAAGACCACAAGGTTGAGGAGGTCAGGAGAATTCCATAGTTTGTTACTTCTATGGATTATTAGGGCACATAGCTCATGAATATCTAACTCCCCACGCAGATGATCAAAAGACGGTTGAGGGATCGCTGAGATAGCGGCAGAGGCAGCAGCAAGACGAACAAACTGGTGACGGCCATGGAAAGGGATCGTGGAAAGCAGAAGGAGGTGGACACAGGTATAAGAAACTACCACAACCACACCCAGGCGGTCCACCATGGGCTCAAGGAAGAGGTGGACGGGGATAGGCCCAGCTCCAAGCAGTAGAGGACTAAGATAGTAAATCCCCGAAAACACTAAAAATGGAGGTAAAAGTAAATCCAAAACAAACCATTCCCATATGCATGTTCCAAAAGTCAGTGCTACTAGGTACAATAAAAATCCAAAGGAAAGTACCAAAGAAAAGGAATGTAGAAACCGAAACTATCCCAATGTCTAAACTAATATGGTCCTGCACAATCCTTTAAGTCCTCCTAGAAACCTGAATGAAATTTTATATACGTAGGGTCAGTATACATGTATACTCAGTAGGGAAAACCAAAAGCTCTCGTGCGTAAGTGGGGAGGAATTCTAATTCCCTGTGAGAAAAGAAGAAAACTGAAGCACCTAGTAATGAATATGTCCACCCAACCTCACCAAGGAACACTATCCAAATAACACAAGTAAAGTAAAGTAATAGTAATATCACATCGATATTTGGGCACCCCACACCCCTTTCCTACTAGTTATTGGAGACATCCTATGCATCAAACCCTCCCGCCATTCTCAATGTAGTCCCACTGTCATATCCCACCCACACAGACCTAGGCTACCACAACCACACATCTTGCCTGAAAACACCTGGTCCACAACAACCACACTTAACCACACCCTCAGACACTTAGTCCAGAACAACTACCACCACGCCCGAAGACACTTGGGCCTCATCCCAAAGGCACTTGGAAAACCACCTGCTCGCACGCACCTGGGCCAACCACCTCAGTGTACACTACCCAATGAATCTTGGGATATAATGGACTTCAGGCCAACATAGCCTACCCAAAGAATCCTGGGCTACTTGGGAAAGGGAGAAGAAAATGAGTTAATAACCAGCCACTCATAAGAGTGTTGGGAAAAACACCCTCCCCTATTTAATGGGGGTGTTGGGAAAGAAGTGATCAACTTGGATGGGCCGTGAATAAGAAACATAAAAACGAAATTATACATATAGGTAACAAGAACTAATCCCATCCTATGGGTTCTAAAACAAGCTCATATACAAACATCATCATTACTATTCATTCATAAGAATCACCACAACCACAAACATCTCACCTCTCGTTCCAAGAAAACAATTCCTATTTAAACCCATTCTTGTTTTCCTATTCATGTGATTCCATTTAGATAATTATTCACTACCAAGAAAATAAAAGGCATAGCAACAAGACAATAAAGGTAAAACAGTTAAGCAGCAATTTAAGCATCCACACCCAGTTCTCTTGTAAAATCACAAAAACAAAAGGGATATGTTAGATCCCTCAAATTACTAGAACCAAAACAAGCCCCCACATATATCCCCACATGGACTTAGGTCCACAAAACCACGACTACACAATAGGGGATCCCATCCCTACCCATGACACCTCACAAGTATTAACCGTAAACATCATCAGAACTGAGAAAGATAGTATTAAAATTTAAATGTGTCATTCATTTAGTTCTGTCTTTCCGTTTGGTTAACCGGGGTGACCACACAAGGTTTCTTAATCATTTGGAATCCATTTAATCAAGCAAGTTTACAAGATTTACCAATTTCTATGTTACATCCATTCAATCACATAAATATCCAGAAAACAGAAGTTCATTAGTGAGTAAGGAAAGACCACCAATGACCACGATTTTCAGTGGACATAATCTCATTCAATTCACAACATATAGGAATATATAAAGGAGTACAAAAACATTATCAAACACACCCTTTAATTATTTAAATCCATTTATTATCTTTATTAAGCTTTGGTTTCGTACATCCCTATAGGAAACATTTTCATACCCACCCCGCATGATACACAGTAAAAAGAGACGAAAGAAGAACCATACTTGGATGATCAGCGATCAAAGTTTTTCTCCTCGCACCAATAACTGGTGATGTACGACTTGCAGGGGAGGAACTCATAGGACTCCAAGAATGATAAAGAAATGCTCCAACATAGGCACACCACTAGCCTTAGGAAAGGGGACTCCAAACGCACCAAGGTAAGAAAGAAAACAGCTAAGAAGAAAGAAAGAAATAATTATAATGTGATAAAAAGGGAATGATCTTGGAGTTATGGTATATGAAAATATTGAATGTCTTTAAAGGAAGATCATGGTTTCTCCTCATGGTTAGACAGTTAAACATGATGGAATTAATTGTTATTTAATAATAATCATCATAGGGGTGGACAAAACAATTATTCGTTAAAGGATTTCATTTAAAGAGAGGAAAACTGGTCCGCTGAGGGTCTCCCCACTTCTAAGGGATTTAAAACGTTGTTTATGGTGATAAAAACGGCTTTGAACCACATTAAAAGGGATAAATGACTTAAAATTGGTGTTATGGGAAAAATGGGGAAGGAAACCCCGACATCCCTCTATGGCCGATTGGTGGGACTGATAGGTGAAACCGATTGGTGGAGCTGATCAGTTGATGCTGATCAGGTGAAGCTGATCCCATGAAGCTGATCTCATGATACTGGTCCTGTGAAACCGATCGGTGTAACCGATCTATGAAACTGATTGTGTGAAACTGATCTGTGAAATCGATTGGGTGAAACCGATCTGTGAAACCGATTTGGTGAAACCGATCTGTGAAACTATTTTGGTTAAACTAGTCTGTGAAACTGATCTCTAAAACCAATTTGGTGAAACCGATCTGTGAAACTGATTTGGTGAAACCGATCTGTGAAACCGATTTAATGAAATTGATCTGTGAAATCGATTTGGTGAAACCAATTTGTGAAACTGATTTAGTGGAACCTATCGGTGAAACCGATTTGGTGAAACTGATATGTGAAACTGATGGGTGAAATTGATTGCTGAAACAGATTTGTGAAACTGATCTGTGAAAATGATTGGGTGAAACTGATTGTGTTAAACTGATTTGTAAAGCTGATATGTGGAACCGATCGGTGAAACCAATATCTGAAACTAATTTGGTAAAGATGATCGATGAAACCAACATATGAATCTAATATATGAAGCTGATCTATGAAGCTGATATGTGAAGCTGATCAGTGAAACTGATCAGTGAAGTTGATCTCGTGAATCTGATCTCTAAAGATGATCAGTGAAGCTGGTCAGTGAAGCTGATCAGTGAAGCTGATCAGTGAAGCTAATCTCATGAAGCTAATCTGTGAAGCTGATCTATGAAGCTGATCAGAGAAGCTGATCAGTGAAGTTGATCAGTGAAGCTGATCAGTGAAGCTGATTAGTGAAGTTGATCTGTGAGATAGATGGGTGGGACTGATCAATGAGTCCAAGACACCCCCACACTTAGAATTTTTCAAAGTAATGGACGAGGATTGTCTGGTCCATTACATCATATACCTCTCAAAAGTATTCTCTCCCTCAAGATTACAAGAGTAACCCAAAAAACCTCTCAATAAAATACCTATCAGGGACAAACCATCCCAAACATCCATATGAACCCCAAGGATCACATTTTCCTGACACATGGATCCGGGATTTCTTTCCTCCATGTCAAGATACTATCTTTTTTGGGCGTCACTGAATCTCCCACATGGGTTTAATCACATCCACCTTTATTCATCTGGATTAGGGATCAGGTCCTCCCTTCCCCACATATCAGGTCTTCTCATAAACATTTACAATGTAAGGGAAAAAAACATCTCATAAACCAACAAGTTCATCATTACATCACAGCAGGTCACAAAAACAATAACAAAAAGGAAGGATCGGAATGGTAACTCAAAATAGCATTGGGTATTGGGCTCAAAATTGATCTTCTCGCTCCCAAGTACTCTCCACGAGGCCATCATTCCTCCACAACACATGAACCAAAGGGATGGTTCATCCACGAAGCACATTATCCTTTTGATCTGCGATCCTCACTGATTTCTCCATGAACGTAGCATCGTCCTCTATATCCATCCCTCCCTAGTCAATGACATGGGAGTTATCATGTAGATATCGACGAAGATGGGAGATGTGTAAAATTTCATGGATTCTTTCCAAATGAGGTGGCAATGCCAGCAGATATGTCACCTCACAGACTCGCCCCAACACTTCGGAAGGCCCGATGAGCCTATGATAGAGTATTCTCCCTTGAAAAACCATTATTACCTTGGTCGAGGGGAATCCTTCAAGATCACATGGACACTAACTTCAAACTCCTAGGGCCTCCTCCTATGATGAGCATACAACTTCTGTTAGTCATGGGCTGAATTCATACTCTCATGGACAAGACAAACCATCTTTGTTGTTCACTGCACTACCTATGGGCCATGAACACCTTCCTCTCCTTCCTCGGTCTAGCACACTCGAGAATGACATGGACTCTCGTGTAAGGCTTGAAACGGTGCCATGATAATAGTAGAGTGATATCTATTATTGTAGGAAAACTCTACTAAGGTAAAATTTCACTCTTATGATCCCCCTAAGTCCAAAACACATGCCCATAGAATATCCACCAATGTATGGATGGTTCTTTCTATTTTCCCATCAATCTGAGGGTGGAAAGCAGTGCTTAGACGTTGCTGGGTGCCAAAAGCATGCTGCAATCCCCTCCAGACTCGTGAGGTAAACCATGAATCCATATCCAAGACTATGGACCTCAGAGCTCCATGAAACCACACCACCTCATCCACATATCTGTGTGTTAAGGCATCCATTACACTTAACTCCTTGATCGCCAGAAAATAAGCTGATTTCATCAGCCGGTCTACCATTACCCAGATAGCATCATAGCCTCCTTGAACCCTGGGTAGTACTGTGAAGAAATCCATCGAGATTTCATCCCACTTCCACTCGGGGAAATATAAAAGATGTAACAAACCTCTTGGGACACAGTGTTCAACCTTCACCTGCTGACATACAAGGCACCTTGCCACGAACTCTGCCACTACCTGTTTCACCCCAGGCCATCAAAACTATTCCCTCAAGCCTTGGTACATCTTGTAAACTCCAGGGTGTACCACTAATAGTGAGTTATGGAACTCACAGAGAACTCCCTCGTACATCACCTCTAGAACAAACAAATTCCCTTAGAAAATAATATGCTTCTTACTATCCTCTAACCACCCTTCTAGAGCATTTCCTTGATTAACCTGGTCTTGCATCACTTCACTCTCTAAGTCTCCCCATTGAGACTCCTCCACCCACCGCAACAGAGAAGACTACACTGTCATCTGAAACAGACAACCTCTTCCACCATCCACCCTTGCATATAGGTATAGGGTATTCAGCTCCTCCATTGACTTCCAAGCAGCCATAGATTCCAGAACAACTTCCCTCCATGTCTTCCTACTCAAGGCATCAGCCACAACATTCCCCTTTCCTTTACTGTAAGGGATCTTAAATTGGTAGTCCTAAAAAAACTCCACCCACATTTGTTGTCACAAATTTAGGTCTTGAGGAGTAAAGATATGCCTCAAACACTTGTGATCCATGAAGACCACAAAGTACTCCCCAATTAGGTAATGCCACCATAACTTCAACATGAACACTACTGTTGTAAGCTCTTGGTCATGGGTGGCATAGTTACGCTCATGAGAACATAACAGCCTTGAACCATAAGATATCACTCCTCGTTGTTGCATCAGCAAACACCCCAGGCCAAGTCCAGAAGAATCACAAAGAACCTCAAACAACATCCCTTCTTCTAGAAACCTTTGTACTGGGGTACTAACCAACATCCACTTCACATAATTGAAGGCTTCCTGGCAGCGATCACTCCACATGAAGGCCTGATCCTTTCTGGTCAATGTTGTCAAAGGAGATAAAACCTGAGAGAAGTATGGTATGAAACTTCGATAATATCCTATCATAACAAGAAAACTATGAACTTTTGTCACATTATTATGTTCTTCCCAAGAAACAATCTCTTCAAATTTTAATGGATCAACTGCTACCCCTTTCTGAGACACCACATGTCCAAAAAAATTCACTTCTCATGTCACGAACTTGCACTTGGACAATTTCCCATAGATCTAGTGATGTTGAAGGATTTCCAAGACCATAATGAGGTTCTTAGTATGTTACTCCTTTGATATTGAGTAGATCAAAATGTCATCGATGAACACAATGATGAACTGGTCCAAAAACTCCCAGAAAACAGATTTCATGAGCCCCATGAACACAACAGGTGCATTCGTAACACCAAACAACATGACTATGTAATCAACGTGCCCATACATGCACCTCATAGTTGTCTTCAGAATATCATTATCCTTCACACTTAACTAGTGATACCCAGACTGCATATCAATATTAGAGAACCAACCTACTCCCCTCAGCTAGTCAAAGATATCGTCTATCCTTAGGAGAGGGTAATAGTTCTTGACTGTTACCTGATTCAGTATTCGTTAGCCTATGAACAGCCTGAGACCACAATCTAACTTCTTCGCGAACAAGAACAGATCACCCCATGCCGACATGATGGATTAGAAAGAACCCTTCTTCATCATATCTTCAATCTAAATCCGCAACTCCCACAACTCATAAGGCTCCATCCGATAAGGAGCCATGGAAATCAGATGGGAACTCGGTTGTATGTCTATACCAAAATCAACGTCACATTGAGGAGGTAGACTCACAACCTCCTTGGGAGAAAAATCCTGGAACTCTCTAAAAACACTTGGAACATCCATCATCTTATCATCCCCAGATTTTGCTAAAAGCTCAGCCAACTTAGAAAGAATAGACCTAACATGTTGTCTCCCCACCTGACAACTCTGTTCGCTAACAAAAGCCACACGCTGGCCATCCTCATCGGAGAACATGACTCTTCTCCAGAAGAAATCGATCACAGCATGCATAGAAAATAGTCAGTTGGTTCCTTGGATGACATCATATGGCTGCATTTTCATTATAATGAGATCCCAACTAGACTGATGCGGCCCTAACATCAGTCTATTTTCTCGACAAACATCAAACAGACTAGTATGACCCCCAAATAAAGTACTCAACACCAGGGGTATGGAGAGTCTCTTTATTTCCAGGCCCAAGGCATGGGCTAGACCAGGTGTAACAAAGGAGTGATAAGCTTTAGAATCAAACAATGTACAGGAAAGAGTTCTAAACATGCTGACCGTACCTCGAACGACTTTTGGCCCTGCTAGAACTGCTACCTCTATTGCGTGAAACTGCTCACACCCAGATCATATGCCTCTTAGCTATCAGACACCTCCCCAACCACGCCCTGGTCGATGTCATTGAGGGGAACCCTGGGGTTGGCCTCCTCATTCCATGTCTACTCTCAGGGGAGCAGGATCTCATTGTCCCTGCTACTGCTGGTGAAAGGGCCTGGCTGGAAAACTGCTGCTACTGAGGTGGGCACTGAACCTGCCTACCCCCACTGTATTGAACTCTGTCCGAGCACTAATTTATAAGGTTCCCATGGCTTCTAAAGATGAATAAACTCAAGCCTAGGCCAATGAAGAAAGGTCTTGGACTGGGAGATTGAGACTGGAACTGCTGGGGACTACTCCCCAGTGGTCAAAACCTAGAAGGCCCTGACAGAGGAGGCCAGCTGCTGACGGCCTTCCACTTTGATGATCCCAACTGGATCCCCTCTTGTGGCACACCTCCCAACATGTTCATCCTTTCTACCACTTTATCCTTCTTCTGGACCTCTATGTTCATCGGTAGGGTGAAGGGAGTAAAATCATAATGAAGAGAATGTCAGAGTGCCTCCTCTAAATGTCTCTCCCGGGACTCCTCATCCATAAAAAGGTCCAGAGAAAAACAAAGGAGATCCTTGAACAGGATTTCCAACTCCCTCACTGATATTGTCCCCAGATGAAGGACGATTAACTCCTGCCTCTTCTTCACCTACATCGTGGAAGATAGAAATTCCTCCAGGAATTCCCTCTCGAAGTCAGTCCACGAAACTTCTGCCTCCCTCTTCTTCCCAAGATAGAGCGTCCACCATTGACGTGCCGCTCCATGAATTTATGTTACATCCATAGGAACCTAGAACTCCGTCAGAGCCCTGATAAATCTGAAATCTATCACCAGCTCCTCGATCCATCTCTCTGTCTCCATGTCCAATATGATTCCCTCGTACTTCCCGAGGGTCTGCCATTGAAAGGAATGAAGCATCCTCAATCAGTGGCCATCCTCCTCCTCTCGATCATCCCTCTGCTGATCAGCCAAATCATCCTAATGGGCCTCAATCACCCGCAATACTTGTGGTCATTATCTGGGTGTCATTGCTGCAAGGTAAACAAGTAATGACTAATCCCAAGTAGTATATAAGATTGCTTTTAAATTTTGGTTAAAAATTTTATTTATTTAAATTCCTAGACCACCCAAAACACACAAAAACAGAAATCATTATGATGCATGTACCTTTACTAGGGTCTCTACCCTGCAATCAGTGTAGCATCTCTTGGTCGTTCACTAGGTCCCGAGTCCTTACATCGGAACACAAGGGGCCCTAAAATCTTGTGTCCCAGACGGTCTTCCCTATCCTATTTCACGCACCAAGATTTCCTAACATTTTTTCCCAACCATCCCATGCAATCCTCACTATGCCGAACCCCGAGCTCCATCTTATCTCTCAACCTTCTTCTGATACCATTCTATCACAACCCACCTTCACCATGACGAGGGAAGGGATAGCGGATTTCCAGACCCTTCCTTACTTAAGTTGAAGGAGAGATAATAACCCTGAAACCCACCTTTAATAGGTCACAGAGTGGTGACTAGCACCAAGGGTATAAAATCACACACAAAATGGAAGGCATTACCCATTTTTATTTAGTAGGATTAAGAGATAAGATATTAAATCCTAGAAAACACCAAAATTGGAGGTAAAATTAAATCCAAAACAACCCATTCCCATATGAATGTTCCAAAATTAAGTGCTTCAAGGTACAAGATAACTCCAAATTAAAGTACCAAAGAAAAGAAAAGAAGCAACAGCAATTGTCCCAACGTCGGAAATAGTACGGTCCCGCACAATCCTCAAAGTCCTCTTGAAAACTTGAAATCAATTTTATATACATGGGGTGAGTATAAAGGTATACTCAGTAGGGAAACCCAAAAGCTCTCGTGCACAAGTGGGGAGGCATTCTAGTGCCCCATGAGAAAAGGAGACAATTGAAGCACCTAGAAAAGAATCTATCCACCCAACCTCACCAAGGAACACTCCCCAAATAACACAAGTCAAGTAAATTAATAGTAATAGAACATCGATATTTGGGTACCTCGCACCACTTTCCCACCGGTTATTGGAGACATCCTACGCGTCAAACCCTCCCGCCATTCTCACCATAGTCCCACTGCCATCCCCAACCAACACACACCTGGGCTACCACAACCACACATCCCTCCCACAAACACCTGGGCCACAACAAGCACATATAACCACACCCCCAGGCACCTGGTCCAAAACAACTACCACCATGCCTGAAGACACCTGGGCCTCATCTCGAAGGCACATGGGAAACCACCTGCCCACCCCCACCTGGGTCAACCACCTCCGCATACCCTGCTCAAAGAATATTGGGCTTTAATGGACTTCAGGCCATCATAGCCTGCCCAAATAATCTTGGGCTAATTGGGAAAGGGAGAATAGAATGATTCAATAACTGGCCACTCATAGGAGTGTTGGGAAAAACACCATCCCCCATAAAATGGGGGTGTTCGGCACAAAGTTATCAACTTGGATGGGGCATGAATAAGAGACCTAAAAACTAAATTATACATATAGGTAATAAGAACTCATCCCATTCTAGGAGTTCTAAAACCAGCTCATATACAAATACCCTTGTTAATATTCATTCATAAGAATCACCATAGCCACAAATATATCACTACTCGTTCCCAGGAAAAAAAATTCCCCTTTGAACCCATTCTTGTTTTTCTATTCAAGTTTTTACATTTAGAAAATTGTCATCTACCGAGCAACTAAATGGCATAGCCACAAGCCAAGAAAAAAAATATACAAGTAGCAATTTAATCATTCACACCTAATTCCCTTGTAAAGTAACAACAAAAAAAGGGACATGTGAGATCCCTTGAAGTACTAGAACCAAACAAAGGCCCAACATATAGGGTCATACAACCTTAGGTCCACAAAACCACGACTTCACAATAGGGGATCCCATCCCCACCTAGGTTACCTCACAATCATTAACCATTAACATTACTATAATAGAGTAAGAGAGTTTTTAAATGTAAATATTTCATTCATTTAGTTCCTTCATTCACTTTAGTTAATTGGGGTGACCAAACAAGGTTTGTTATTCATTAGGAATGCATTTAATCAAACATGTTTACATGATTTACCAGTTTCCATGTAACAACCACTCAATCACATAAATATCTAGTAAACGGAGGTTCATTAGTGCCCAAGGAAGGGCTTCCAATGGAAACTATTTTCAATGGAATTATGCTCATTCAATTCACAACATATAATAAGAGATAAAGAAGTAGAGCAGCATTATCAAACACACTCCTTCATTCTTAAAATCCATTTATTAGCTTCTTTAAGGTTTGGTTTCATCCATCCCTATAGGAAACATTTTCATAACCACCCAGCATGATACACAATAAAGAGATATGATGTAAGAAACCTACTTGTATGATCAATAACCGAAGTTTTTCTCCTGGTGCCAACAATTGAGGATTTTCTACTTGAAGGGGTGAAACTCGGAGGACTCCAAGAATGAGCAGGAAATTCTCCGGCATAGGTGCACCACTAGCATCAGGAAAGGGGACTCCAAACATACCAAGGAAAGAAAGTAACCAGTCAAGAAGAAAGAAAGAAAGAATTATAGTTTGATAAAAAGGCTGAGATCTTGGAGTTTGGGATATGAAAATCTTGAAGGAATTTAAAGGTGGATCATGATTTCACCTCATGGAAAGACGGTTACACATGATGGAATTAATTTTTTTTAATAATTCTCATTAGAGCGGTGTCCAAAATAGATATGCATTAAAGGATTTCATTTTAAGAGAGGAAAATGGATCCGTGGAGGTTATCCCGACTCCTAGAAGATTTAAAACATTGTTTATGGTACTAAAAATGGATTTGAACAACTTTAAAAAGGTTAAAAGTCTTAAAAGTGGAGTTACAGTAAAAATGGGGAAGGAAACCCCGACACCCCTCTGTGGATGATTGGTGAGACTGATAGGT
This sequence comes from Viscum album, assembly GCA_963277665.1. Taxonomy (NCBI): domain Eukaryota; kingdom Viridiplantae; phylum Streptophyta; class Magnoliopsida; order Santalales; family Viscaceae; genus Viscum; species Viscum album. The sequence goes on along the minus strand of OY728119.1, from coordinate 1,722,758,107 downwards.
GAAACCGATCAGTGGAGTTGATCGGGTGAAGTTGATCCCATGAAGCTGATATTTTGAAGCTGATCAGTGAAGCTGATTAGGTGAAGTTGATCCTGTAAAGCTAATCCTATAAAGCTGATCTCATGAAGTTGATCCCGTGAAGCTAATCCTGTCAAACCGATCGGTGAAACCGATCTGTCAAACTGATTGTGTGAAACCGAATGGGTGAACCGATTTGGTGAAACCAATCTATGAAACGAATTTAGTGAAACTGATCTGTGAACCCTATTGGGTGAAACTGATCTATGAAACCATTTTGGTGAAACCGATATATGAAACCAATTTAGTGAAACTGATCTCTAAAACTGATTTGGTGAAACCGATCTGTGAAATCGATTTGGTGAAACCGATCTGCGAAACCGATTTGGTGAAACTGATCTGAGAAACCGATTTGGTGAAACCAATCTGTGAAGCCAATTTTGTGAAACTGATCTGTGAAACCGATTTGGTGAAACTGATATGCGAAACCTATTGGGTGAAACTGATTACTGAAAGTGATTTGTGAAATCGATCTGTGAAGTTGATTGAGTGAAACCGATTGAGTGAAACCAATTTGTAAAACTGATATGTGGAACTGATTGTTGATACCGATCTGTAAAACCGATTGGGAGAAATTGATTGATCAAACCGATCTCTGAAGCCGATCTATGAAGTTGATCTGTGAAGGTGATTAGTGAAGTTGATTAGTGAAGCTGATTAGTGAAGCTAAGCTCATGAATTTGATATGTGAAGCTGATCTGGGAAGTTGATCTATGAAGCTGATTTGTAAAGCTGATCTGTGAAGATGATATGTGAAGGTGATCATTGAATCTGATCTGTGAAGCTAATCTATGAAGCTGATATTTGAATTTTATCTGTGAAGCTGGTCTGTGAGGCTGATCACTCGTTGATTGCCTAGCATGACCTTAGATATGGTAGATGGTGTGATCCCATTGTTTCCTGTGGTAGTTGATGAGTATGTTGACGTCTTTCTATAATATGTCTCAGGACTACCTCCTCGCAGAGTGGTAGACTTCTTCATTGACTAGTACCCATGGATGACACCGATATCTATGCCTGCATATTATATGTCTCCTACGGAACTCCAGGATCTGAGCGTACAGTTGGAGGACCTACAGAGGAAGTGGTTTGTAAGGCCCAATGTTTCTCCATGTCAAACCCTGGTGTTGTTTTCCAAGAAGGTAAACGAGATATTGAGGTAATGTTTTGACTTCCAGTACTTAAACCAGGTGACCCTAAAGAACAAATATCCACTATCTGGGGAAGATGACCTCTTTGTTCACCTAAAGGGTGCAAAGTGGTTCTCAAAGATAGACCTCAGATCGGGTTATCATCATCTTCACGTACAGGATGAGGATATCACGATGATGTCCTTCATATTCATATATGGGCATTATGAGTACTTAGTTATGCCTTTCGATGTGATGAACACCCGAGCTATGTTCATGGGACTCATGAATTGGATCTTCCAAGATTACTTGGACTGGTTTGTGGTAGTCTTCATTGATGATACCTTAATGTACTCAGCGTTGGAAGAAGATCACACTGTACACCTAAGGATAGTTCTAGACATGCTCCGAGAGCACCATATTTATGGAAATCTCTCGAAGTGTGAGTTTTTGATATGGAAGGTTCATTTATTAGTACATTTTATCTCGGAGGTTGGTGTTGCAGTGGATCTAGTGATGATCGAGGAGTTTCTTTCTTGGGATCCACCTAGGAGTGTTACGGAGGTATGGAGTTTCCTTTAGTTGGAGGGATACTGTTGGATATTTGTACCCAACTTCTCTAGAGTAATGGAACCTGTGAAGGCTTTTAAAAAGAAGTTAAAACCCTTTGTGTGGATGGATAGATGCTAGTAAAACTTCTAGCAGCTAAGGGAGAGCTTGACCAGCGCTCCCATATTGAGGTTTCAAGAGGAGGACATCGATTACGTGGTATACTATGATGCATCAGGAATAGGGATAGGTTGTGTCCTGATGCCAAGTGATGCAGTTATTGATTATGTCTCATGATAGTTGAGACCTCACGAGCAGAACTATGCGACTCATGCTCTAGAGTTAGCAGAAGTAGTCTTCACACTAAGGATGTGGAAACAATGCCTGATGGGAAAGTGGTTCATCATCTACTTTGACCACAAGAGCCTCAAGTATAACATTTCACATAAGGATCTGAACCTGAGAGAGTGGCATTGGCTATAATTACTCTAGGACTATGACTTCGAGATAGTCTATACTACTGGGAAGGTGAATGTGGTGGTAGATTCTCTCAGCTAATGATCAATTTCACAGTTACTGAGCATGGTCTCAGATCAGTTGGGCTTTCTTTAGATATCATTCTTGGATAGATAAGAGACAATTTACCTTCATTTGATCATAGGTGTGAGACTACATGTGCTCAAATATCCATACGACATGGACCCGATTGATATTATGGAGGTGGGGAGCACATCATCCTTTAAAAATGGCGTACTTCTGTACCAGTGGCATTGCAAGAGGAGTTTTTGAGGGATTTTCATACATCCCCCTTAGATGTACATCCAAGAGTAGTGAAGATGTTCCATAACCTCTGACATCAATACTAGTGGTAGGACATGAAAAAGGCATTGGCAGAGTTTGTTTCCAAGTGCCTCACTTGACAACAGGTAAAGGATGAGCATCAGGTACCAGTGGTTTTGACCCAGCCCCTTGAGATACCAGAATGGAAGTGGTATGGGATATATAAGGACTTTGTGAAGGTCTTACCATGTACTTTTAGGGTACACGATACCATCTAGGTTATTGTTGATCAACTTACCAAGTCTTCCCACTTTCTCGCTATTCTAGAGAAGGGTTCAGTAGAGGGATTTGGATGCCTCTGTGTTCAGGAGATCATAAAACATCATGGCGTGCCTTCAACGAGAGTCTCATATCATGATGCGTGATTTACATCTTAGTTTTGGGAGGCATTACAGGAGGAATTTGTGACTCAGCTGTGCCTGAGCATAGCCTTCCACCTGCGGACTGATGGTTAGATGGAGTGGACCATTCAGACCTTGGAGGACATGCTTCGTGCTTGTGTCCTGGAATTTGGTCACAGTTGGGAGGACCACCAACCATTGGAGGAGTTTTCATAAAACAACTATTACCACTCCACTATCAGTATGGTGCATTTTAGGAATTATACACATGATCGTGCAGATCACCCTTCTACTAGACAGACCATGGGGAGTCGGCACTTGTAGATCCAAAGACGGTATGGGCTACCATAGAGAAGGTTTAGGTCATCTAGGAGTGGATAAAGACTACACAAAGCTGGAATCAGTACTATGCAGATTGGTGGCGGAGTCCTTTGAAGTTCCAGGAGGGGGCAATGTGTTCTTACAGGTCTCCCCTCAATGTGGACTATAAGGATTTGGCTTAGGTGGCAAGCTTCCACTGAGGTTCATTTCACCTTTTTTGATTCTTCGAAGAGCGGGAAAGGTGGCATACCGCTTAGCTGTACTGCCACAGTTGGAGAAGGTGCACGATGTCTTCCATGTATCCCAGTTGATAAGATATGTTCATGACACTTATCACATTATCGACTGTGAAGATCTAGATATTAACAACTGGGAAAATTTTGTATAGTACTCGGTGGAGAGAGAGGACTGATAGGAGAGGACCCTTTGTGGATTTTTGGTCCCTCTGGTGCTCGTTCGGTGGCTGCATGGGAATCTCTAGGAGAGGACATGGGAGTGGGAGTCTCAAATGCATGTGAAGTATGCCTATTTGTTTGTTTAGCCCTTCGTAGGCTTTTAGGAACGTAAATATCTAAGGGGGTGAATGTAGTGACCTTTAATTTTCCATGTAAATTTTATACACTTTAATGGAATTATTATGAGTCCACAGGCTTTGACAGCACGTGATTTTGAGGCCTAGTGTGCCTGGAATTGGTTTTTGATCTTTTTTAGTACATTTAAGTAAATTTTTGAGCAAATATTTCTAATATTTTAAATGGTGCTCGGATTAAAAACATGAGGGAAATGTAGAACTCATAACACTAGGATTATCTTATAAAGGAATTAATTTTGGCCAGTAAGGGCCAAACAAAAAAGCTTATTTTTTGGACTTTTTAGAAATAAATAAAATAAATTTAAGAAATTTATTTTATATTTCTTTTCCAATGGATGATTGGAGGATGGAGATGTTGGGTTGCAGCGATGAGGAAGCGATGAGGAACATTTATGAGACTCATTAATGGCTTGTTAACTCGCAAAGTAATGACACCTTGATGATGTATAATAGTGATAATGTTTTATAAATGAAACAGTGTGGAGATGTAATTATTTTATTTGTGATGACGCATTGCGGAGAGGGAAATTAACCGACAGGTGATCTCAGATGAATTGCCATAAAAATTCATCTCCAACTAAGAACAAGACCGTGGGATGATGAATGTTGGAGAAACGGACCCAGATATCGATGAGCGTTGAATAATGCTAACGATTGTGAATCAACGATGATGTGGAAACCTTCCTCCACCCTCAACAGATCCAACATATCTAGGTAGGAATTTAATGTGTGTTTAAATTCCTTGTTCTTCACTTTAAAAAAATGAGGTAAGATCAACCAATTAATGGTTTGATCTGTGGATCAGATGGTGTTTTAATTTGATGTTTTTATAAGGGATTTATTGATAGTATGATTTTACTTCAATACCTAAACCTCCCCTTTCTATTTATTACCTCTAACACAGAGGACCCGTGATGACACGAATATGGCCCGAGCACCTTTGGTCGTGCATTCTTGGTGTTCATATTCTCAAATTATTCGGTGAGACAGATTTGAAGCCTTCACGACGAAGAAGGTGATTCTTGAAGACTATAGGCGTAGGTGGAGTGAAGAACGGACCACCAGAACACGTCCAGTGGTCTGTCGAGAATCCTTCTACATTCAGGCGGCAATAGAGAGTAGCCTGTGGCGGCGGCCATGGGTGGAGGATGGTGGGCCCATTGGCACAACATGGAGGAGCGGCCGCTCGGACATGCTGAAGGCATGCAGTATGTCGACTGTGTGAGAAAAACTCGTCCATAACCATCTAACCAGGTCAGAACAGTCATACCGGGTTGGACCCATGGTCCCAACAGGTAGGCTGGTCCATACCCATTCTAGACCCAAGCCAAACTCTCAGACCGGGTCAGGTCAGGTCGGTTCAACCTGACTGGCCCCGTTTCACTAAAATACCAATAACTATCAGACCGAGAATCTGATTGACATACCGTCTACGGACCAAGGACCCTTGCAATTGGATGGTCTATTGGAGATATTCTATATGAGTTTTATCATAGATTTTTATATGGGTCGGTTGGATCATAATCAAATCCAACTAGTCCCTTTTTAAAAAATTACTCATATCTTATAGACCAGGCGTCTGATCGACACACCGTCTGTCACGTTGGAACCCTTATGAAAATATGGTCTTTTGGGTTACATATAAGTAGGGATTAGTGTTAGTTGAAATCCAACATATAGCTTACGTATTGGATCCTCCAAAAATCATGTGTTCTAAGTGAGGGAATCAAGTGGCTGTTTGTGACATGAAGAATGAAGAGTTTCCCTTCGTGGATAGGCCTAAAAGTAACCCTTTGTAGATCAGCATAAAAACAAATCTTCATGGATCAACATGAGAGAGACCCTTATTGGATCAGTATTAGTGTGACCCAACATGGATCTAGTAAAGAGCGACCCGATGTGGATCAGCAGCTGAGAAACCCTTTTTGGATCATCAGTAGAGAGACCCTTCGTGGATCAACAGTAAAGAGACCCTTTGTGATTAATCAATGTAGTGAACCTTCGTAGATCAGCAGAAGAACCTCTCAATATAATTAGATGATCTATCTTTACGACTAATAATCATTACCTCTGTACATTAAGTTATACCTTGCTTGTATTGGGTCTTTACTTTGTGTTATGTGTCTAAGATATTTCTTTGTGGTGTTCTAATTTGTGTTATTTTTCCCTTGAGGATTCCTGAGAGTCATTCGAGATTCTTGGGGTCCCTAATGAGTATTTTTATACTCACCCCTGCATGGAATTTTCCCACACCTATTGTTTCTTATGCAGAGAATGGACACTGTTAACTTGGATGGTGGGGAGCTAAGACTAGACGGTTCCTGGAGGTGGATCATCAGACGTGGTGTGCTACAGTGACTTATGACCCTGAGCTGTACCTACCCTTTAGGTTGGATCCTTGTTGAATGACTTTTGAAGATTGTACTTACTTTACTGTACTTTCTGTCCAATTAGGATTGTATTATGGCCCCTTTATCTTTCAGTGTACCCTTTTACATTGTTGTGGTTTTATTTTCCATGTCAGTGTGTTTACAGGTTTAAAGACTATGCCTTCCCATTTGGGGTATTCCTTTCTGGTGCTAGTCACCAGCCCCTAGCCTATGGGAGGTGGGCTTAGGTAAGTCATGACACAGGCCCTAGGGGACGGGTCGTTACAATATGTTCTGTTTTTTAACCTCAAAAATATTATTTGAGCTGTAATATAATCTAACACAAGATCATTGCCTTTATTATTTCTTTCCTACATAACCCAGGCTAGGAAATTATAATCTTCCATTCCCTAAGGTTAATCAGGACTGTCCTCATGTAGACATGGGTTCATGGCTAGTTAACCTTTTATAACATTATGTTTCTAAACATATGCGGATGGGTATAAAATATTTCTGACATGAAGAGTTCATTGAATTTTATGTAACTTAGGATATCAATTGGTTATCCATGCATGATTAATGTGTTGATCTCCTGTTAAAATAAAAAAATTAATTCTCATCTAAGATAACTCTTAAACACTAAAAGTTATCCAAACCTATCACATTAATAAATCATGCACTTGAGTTATTTATCTGTATATAGAACCTTCAATAAATGTCTTAGTAATATATAATTTTCATTTCATCGCCCATTCTTCCTAGGTACTTCAAATTAAAAAAAATTATAATGTTTTTTTACTTTTACATATAGAGAAATTATTTTTATGTATTCAATTGGTTGAATTTCACAAAGGGAAAATATTACAAATAAACATTAATATTTTATAACTATATTTACATTTCAAAATATAAAAAATAGAGTCAAATACTTCATAATTTTTTTCATATGTAATTAAATGAATATATTTGAAAATATATCTTTTAGTCAAATTTAATAAGGAATTTTCAAACATCACCCTATAAAATTGTAATTTATTCACTAAAATTAATAATAAAAACATGAAATATTTATGATAATAACTCCCAAGCCTAAAAACAATAGGATCTATTTAAGGAAATTTGTTTATTAAAAAATAACCAAAAAATTCTACTATTTGTTGTTAATACATATAAAAAATAATCTCTAGATAAACTAATATTTTATCACTAAAAATAAGTATTTTCAAAAAAAATAGTAAATGAATAACCTTTCCATCCAAGAAATATCAATAATATATAATTTTACCAAAAAATAAAATTTCAAAGATATAAACAACGTATTTTGTATAAAAAATTTGTGTATAACATATATAAAATATAGACATGTTACTGTAATCATTCCCTTAAAATGTTTTATAATACAAGAAATATAATTTAAATTGAAAAATATAGATTTCCTTTTTAATTTATTCAGAAGAATTTTTAATAACGACATGGATTTTTTCGTGAGGATTTATATAAAATATGAGGTATCTTAAGCTATAGAACATGTTTTTTTGTATGATATAGGATATCATGGGATGAGTAAAAGAGAGAAATATTAAGTACCTTCATATTTATTTGGATTAAATGTGATATTTCATGGAATGTATTCATTTATGTATGAATGTAAAACAAATCATCATAACTCACTAATGGTATCGATGTTTATATTTATGTATGATTATTTTACCAATTTAATGCCAGGTGGGTTTATGACATAGTCTATGATATAATGGATTGAATTTATCCTTATACAGTTCCTCATACATTTTTCTAATTCTATGTGGGGGTTATCACATTTTTTGGTCCCCACACATTGATTAAATATTACACAAGATATCAAGATTTGTGTCATTATTACATGAGGACTAAGAAAAAGTTGTTATAAATGGGATCAATATGTTATTTCTTACTTACACTATCATTGAGGTTAGTTGATGTTATATGTGATAATCCAAGAATTAATGGTTATTATTATAAAGACCATATATCAAAATAAGCAAAAAATAGAGTTACTAGATTAATGCTACATAGCCTAATTGCTACCACGTGTAGTGTACTATCTTTCATAGAGTATGATAGAGAGCCCCCCACCACCCCCCCATGCATGATGTCATTGTGTAATATATGTGAAATATCACAAAAGTGATATGGAGAGAAAATTTTTATTTTTCTTTATTTCATTTACAAACTATTAAAATGGTTTAAAAAAGATTTTGAATAATTGAAAATGTTATTTTGAGATATTTATTAATTTATAATGATGTTTATGAATAATTTAATTATATATTATTAATAATAATTAATTAAATGGTTCTGAAAAATTTTATTAATAAATATATATTTGTAGTTTGGGGATTACATTTGTGGTAAATTCACAACATCATCTTGAATGAAAATTCAATTCATAACTTGGTGGGAGAGAATTTACACATTTATTATAGTAGTGTTGTAGCATGAACAATAACATTACCATATAATATTAGTAGTGTTGGTACTATTGAATGTATTATAGTAGGGTATTATGGCATTTTTACTATTTATCCCTAATGTGATTCTTGGCCACAAATATAAAAATTTGGTTCATAATAGGGATTTGGGAAATATTGAATCCATTACAGGTATTACATTAGGTTTTACTCTACTAAAACAATCATGGTATAATGGACTAGAGTTGTAGCACTCACCCAGATGATCTAACCATATTCATGATAAAAGGATGGATTTGGCGAACATATCATCATCCTATGAAGCTCTGTAAGGGTAACTACAAGGAAATATAAACATCAGGTGCTGAGAAAGGAAAAGTATTAAAGAATTTTTGTTGGGTGTCTTTTTCTTAGTGTAGTTGGGTCTAATAAAATTTTACAGCCTATTTACCTTTAGGCCAATAAGACATGTATTCCTATGGCCTTTTCCCTCTAGGACATTATGCTAGAAAAGTATTCTCTCTGAAACAAGTAAAAAATATAGATTCTTATAAAATAAAAATATTTAATTGAAAAAATATCTATAATATTAGGATTGTACATTTAAAGAAAAATTTTAAAATAAATAAAATAACTTATAATGTTGACATAAAATGTTTTTATTGAAATTATAAGGGTTTTTATAAAATGTTAATAAATTACAATATAATGGAAAAATATAGTGTGGTTCATATTTAAAATATAAGTTCTAAATATTATTAATTTTAATTATTAAAATTAAAGTCCTTTTATGGATACAATTTAAATGATAATAAATATTTTTGATAATTGTCATGATTAATGATTAAATACTTTTAAATGAGATATATTTATATAATGTAAGTTATTTACATAATATAATTAAAATATAAAATATTTAAATTTAATGTAATATCATGTGTTAAATATAAATTACTTATAATGAATAATATGAAAGAGTTCATATCAGATATGTACCACTCCATAAGTTGTAATAATATATAGTTATGATGGCATGTTTTTCACACAACACAAAATAAAAATGATCATTATAAATAACATATAACCATTGAAAGATAAAAAATAAATTTTAATGTATAAATAGATATAACCATATTGTGAAGTCAATAAAAATAAGAATAAGTGAAATAATGTAGTATAATTCTTCTATATGAGCCTCATTTGTCTGAGCTTAAAAGGGATATAGATTCGTTAGGGGTTTCCCAGGAGAAATATGAATTCGAACTCAGCTACATGGAACTTGAGTGGAATATATTATTGGAGAAATTGAATCTTCAGTAAGTCAAAATGTAATTTACACAAGCTAAATTACTACCCTCTAAATCCATGGTAGCTTATCCTATCATTAAGTATTATGTGGAAATCTTGTTAGATTTTTTACATAGAAGATATGATCTCATAAACATATAAATATCAATGTAATAAATTATATATATATGACATGTATATTTATACATTTCACATTTCTACTTTAAAATTAATATAAATAATATATTTCATATGAATGTATTGATGAAAGGAAATTTAATATATTTATCTTTTAAAATGTATATTCTTAAAAATTATCTTTTTATACGCTCTTGTTTTTTTATTATTTGAAACTAAACATATTATGGTAAAATTATAATTTTAATAATATATATTTTTGAGTAAACATATAAAACAATGGTATAATGGGACATGATATATTTTTAGTAAAAAAATATTTACAATGGTAATCATTTAATCAAGGGTAATAATGGTAAGAATAGATATCCTATCACGGAACAGAATTTGTTATGCTTTCCTGAAAAATATATCTTATAAAAGATAATTGATAGGTGTAAAATTCAACATAAAATCACTCATTATCATTTACTCACCTAAATCCCACATGATATCATTGTAACCCCTCCCCAAAATTTAGATTCAAATGAAATGTCCCTTTTTCCCCTATAAAAGAAACTCATTTACAACAACTGTAAGATAAACTTATCCTTTGAAATTCCTTGGAACCTATTCATAGTTTACCACTCCTAGAAACCTATTACACATTTCCCTCACTTTATTACATGAAACTATCCCATTTCCTCCAATTTCAAGAGGCCCTCTAAGGAAAAAGTCAAATCCTCAATATGAGTACTATCCACTCCTTAAATATTGATTCACTATATTTATAATCAAAACCTATTCTAATAATAATAATATAATGAAATAACTATCATTTTCATACTAATGTTTTTTCGATAACACAACCATTTTCTATCTTTTTTCTATCCATTGGGAAATGAAAATGTTGATCTCATTATGTGAAAATTACCAACTCCTTGAATTGTGTATTTCATTTCCATTAACTCCATACATAAATATTAGTACAAATGTATTTAATGAATAAAAATTATATTTATGACTTGATTAATATTCATTAAATGCAAATTTTTCAATCTAATAGCATCTATCCTATTACTAGTATATAGCATTTTGTTCATTAAAATTCACCGCAACAAACTCATCATATATTTAATAATCACAAATCACAAATAAAATACTCATGGAATAGGATTATATTTTATAAATAATTATGGAACATGTATCCTAATAAATTTAATGATAATTTATGTTATTAATATATTTTTGGATCTGATAAAAAAACTGAATGATCAATATAAAAGAACTTTTTGTTATCTATAAATTACTCTAAATGTGTTTTCCATGGATTTAATTCTCTCGAATCTTAACCATTACGTTAAACACATGAAAAATAGAAATCATAATCCATTTAAAAAACATTACACTACCATTTATAATATTTTAATGACAGATGTTATTTCAAATTATGTAGATTTAAATCACCATTAAGGAAATTTTATATAAACATCAATGTTACTAACATCTAATGGGAAATATAAAAAATAAATAACTAAAAAGGAGAGTAAATGATTATATTTTATGTGTATAAATGGTAAAATATATTAATATGGTTCTAAAATAAGTGAATATTATTGTTATATTTATTATAATGTATGTTACGATTTTCTCTAGAAGTTAAGAATAATGGTAAGGTTTTTTTGTCTCAAATCCCCTTTATTGAGAAACATTTTCATATTTTTCATCTATTTTATTTTATATATTGTATATAATACCACATAGATATATTTTAACATAAATATATTTTATTATATGATAAATAAATTATTGTTTTGTATTTTCTCATTAAGAGTTTTTTGATTCAATAGAAACTAATGTTTCAAGTATTTTCCGAAACACAATTCCCTTTTTATGTGGTATATTTTTTTATTATAGACTCCATCATTATTTGATTTATAATTTACATCATATGATTCAATAAAATAATATTTCTAAATTATTTTCATTGGATTTAAAATTCATTCTCATGAACTCTTACATAAAGGATTGTTATATCAATGATTATGATTTTTGTAAGGGTATTGTTAACACAACTCCCTTTTGTAGAGTAATAATCTCTATTCATGAACATATTCATCTACGATTCTCAAAATTATTCCATATAGAATTTAAAATTTAAAATAGGTGAAATTATAATTATAATTCAAATGTTCTTTTTTAATGAATTTCATTTTTTATTAAAAAAAATGTTGTGGCTATAAATAATTCATATCCTCTCCAATAAACTATTTTCTTTCATGTATATATTTTTTCTCTCCAAAAACGATTTCCAATAATTAAAACCCAAATTTGTATTATTACATCTAATCATATTATTTCCCATTACCACTATAAAAAAATAAGCAATATTAATCATTTTATTATGGGGTTTTAAAAAATCTATTTTTAAATACTAAATATGGGTTTTCATTTCACATTCATATATATTATCTTCACATTAAATTTTTTAAATTAACCATTATTTAATTTTTAGTATCCATTTTTTCAATTTATTTCAAAAAAAATATTTAAAATTTATTCATATAAACTACTCAAAAATGATCTTTTAGAAGTGACTCATAACTTCATCTCCTTATATCAATTTCAAGAATTTTTTTCTAAAAATGATTTGTAAATTTGCTTACATTTTTCATAATATAATAAAATATCTATCTCATTTTGTGTTATGTTTTACATATTAACCTCAAATTAATCTTCTGAATTTAAAGCTCATACCTATTGAGGTTTAAAATGGATTTGTACCCTATCACCCATAATATCTCTCTTGAAATTATTTTTCTCCTTCATGCCCATATTATTTAATCTCAGGGGATAATTTTATATCATTTCCATTTTTGAAAAAAAAACATATATCCATCTACATTTGATGAATACCTAACAAATTAAAGGTTGATTTCTAATAAATTAGTTATATTTATTTACATATAAAATATTTCTATCTTAATATGGATGATTATTAGTTACTAAAGAATATTATTAATATATTATATTTTGTATTAATTACTTCATTTGAATAATTCATTGTAATTAATTAGTTATTGGTGAGTAATGAAATTATATATACCCTCAATGAATTTGCAGGTCTCATAACACAATGTATCTTGGGAATTTAGTGTAAATATTTATCATTTATGTATAATGTAATCACATGAGGCATTAATGGTATGTTTATAATGTCCGTAATAATGTATTCAGTCACTATGAAAGCAATTATTGTTATCCATAGGATTATCTACATTTTAGAATATTCATGGATATGATATATGTTCATTTTATCAATGATATTTATTTTTATTATTATTTATTCCTTCCACATTATTCATGAATTATATTATAATATGCCTCCCCTTACTGAGAATTTGAGCACACCCAACTTATATTTTCCTTTCATATTGGTTATGAAGAAGTGTATTGATTATGATATATATTAATGGTTATCATGTGTATTTAATTTCATGTGATTTGTTGAACACTTATTTTAAAATATATAACTTCTAGATTAGTCATCAAAATTCCATTTGGATGGGAAAAATATAGTTTTCCATAAATATTTTTTTCCCTAACTCATTAAAAATATAACACTAAATGGAATTTATTATGCATATTCTTTTATTTTATTACTACTATTGTAATTATGGATGGTCATGTCTTGGTCACATTACTAGGTTTCAAAGTTAGAATGTAATATATTAGTTTTTAATAATTGATCCATGAGTGGTGGTATGTGTTGTTAGATTTGGCATAAAAATAGTGTTTATATAACTATGTAGAATATGAATAGAAAACTATTATGGTATTGGAATCACTTTAGGGTGTAATTATATTTGATGTTAATGAAATTTTGATTATTTAGTTAATATATTAATATCTTTTGGGAGGATACATGATTATGTTATATATATTTTAACATAAAATTTTATATCATTTTGGACTAAGTGTTAAGATGAATTATAGGAGAATCTGTGTCATTGAATTCTATGTTTTTTATATATTTAAAATGATATTTATTTATTTATTATAAAAAATTATGACCAGAATACAGTCATGGGAACCATAGTGTTAACTATAAATATAGGAAAACATCCTAAAATTTTGTTATTTTAATGTTTTTGTGGCTTCCTAAAAATTATATCATTGTCTAGATATAAAAAAATTCATGTAATATTTGGATCAGATTCTCCAAGGGTTAACAAACATGAATAAGGTTGGTTGGTTATTAACTATATCTTTACTCCTTTCGTAACTGAGGGGTCTAACATCAGACTTTATTTAAAAGTCTTATGAGATATTCTTTAAATGATTCACAATCTCTTTCGAACCATTATGAAGGATTTTAATAAATTTTATATAATGTGTTATTACAACATTAAAAAAACTGTCATATATTTTCATTACTGAGATAAATCAAAAAATGTGAGTATAAATGTTATTTAAGGTTTGTGGAATATAACACCCCAGATTTTAAGATTATTTAATGTTGTTATATCATTTTATATACAGAACTAAATGAAAATAAACTACATTATAATTAATATATAACTTGTGTAACATAGATATTCAATTAGAGGGTATAAATTAAAGTAACCATATTATAAAATCAATGTATAAAGTTAATGAAATAAAATTAAGAATCATAAGACATCCGTATCCAGATTTTATATATAAAATAGGATGAGAAGATTCTTCAATAGGTTTATACTGAATCTAAACCAAATATAATATATAATAGGTGGATCTTGAGAGGAATTTTTGTGGGATATATTCATGATCATGGAAATCTATTTTATATACATGCTAGTTGAATAACCACCCATGAATACCGCTACAAAAAAATAATATTTTTAATTCTTATAAGAAAATACTAAGGGGTTTTGTAAGTAGAATTTAAGTTTATATAAACATATTAAAATCAATGTATTAAATTCTATATAAATATAACATGTATTTTTATTAGTTTTATATTACTATTTTATAATAAAAATACGTGAAATTTTTAATATAAATGTGTTGACAAAATCTATGGCTTTTTTTAATATGTATTTTATTAAAAATTATCATTTTTATAATCTATGATTTTTTGTTTTTAAGCAACTAATTTTTTTGGTTAAATGATAATTTTAAAAATATATAATGCTTATTTTAATAATAGTTAATTTAAGCACCTCATTAAAAGTGTGAATTAAAATAATAAATGTAATTCCGGTGAAAGTATATTTCACTTCTGTTTTCTAGATCCAACCTAATTATAAATCCTTAGGTAATTATTTATAGACTGGAGAAGTGTTTGGATGGGTGACCTCTTGGGATATTCTCAATATTATGAGTGAGGAAAAATCACAAAGAAATAATATGCATTTCCTTATGGGGGTATTCATTACTCTAATATTTTTCCCTTATGGGAAATATAATGTAGTGATCATAAAAGGAAATAATTATATTTTTGGAACCTATGGGGTTAGATGACTGGGTTCATGGCCCTAGGGTTTTAGGTAATAAAAAAATTGTTTTAGTTTTAACACATAGCATATTTCTATTGTTAAAACCTATGTTTTTAGGGGGGGTGCGCACTAAGGGAAATTTTCATCTAATTAATTGAGACTAAAATTCCCCAGTAAAATAAAAATATAAAATACTATATTTTTCTAACCTTTCCAACAAGGTGCACCATTATTTTTAGAAGACTAATTGATTAGAACTCAACAGTTAAGAACAATTTTCCAAGAGTAGTTTTATGATGGGTGTCACCGAGGATATCTTCATGGTTGTGTCTGAGTGAGGAAAAAGAACACTGAAAAAACATTTTTCCACCTATCAGGATAATTGTTAGTCTAATAAGTAACCCCAGAAGATAATATCATATCACGTGGTTTGAAGCAAACCAATGTACTATAGGATACCCATGGGGTTATATTACTAGTATTATGTCTCAAGATGGACGATTCATGATAATAATACTTATTTATTTGGAAATTGATTAAAAATAAGAATATAAACTATATATATTTTAAAATTCATTTTTCTAAAAAAATCAATATACAAGATATTTTAATTAAAAATATATTTATAATAATTTAATTATTAATAATATTAAATGTATTCCAAATTCATAATCTATACATCAAAATTTAGTAAAAATAAAATTCTTTTATTTCTTGTAAAATTATAATTACCCTGGTAAATATTTAATATGGTTAACAAGGGTAAAAGGAGATAATAAAAAATGGATCATGTTTTTAAAAATTTATATGACACATATACCTTATATAAAAAATTGAATTGATGTAATTTTTTAAACCTCATTTCCACATCTAAATTTCCCAAATCCAAAGCGATTCTATCTTTAACCCTCACCAAACTTTTGTTACCATAGAAATGTCCCAATTTCTCACATATAAAATGAGGTCTCTTCCCCCCACCTTATGCTACACTTATTCATTTAATTAAACATAAAAAAATACCCATTTTTCAACTCATATATTCTTTTTTCATATTTTTAATCCATTATTTAAAATAAATTTCCCAAGTCCATTATTTTCAAGAGGCCTTCTAGGGGAAGAATCATGTCCTCAATGTGTGTATAATCCACTCCCTAACAATTTCACCTCTATATTATTCATACAATCATATTCTAACCATACTAATATCATAAAATAAATATAACTATATAAATAAATAATACTATGTTTATGTAAAAACTATTATTAATAACCCTCTAATACATTGAGAAATGAAAATTTCACTCATGTTATGTGTGGACTACCACCTCCCTAAATGACGTATTTCATTTTTCCTCACCACATTACATAGATGTTTATAATAATGGATTTAATAAATAAAAATTATATTTATGGGATTTATATGAATAAATATATATAAATATTTCATTATAATAATAATTATCCCATTAAAAATATATCACATTTGGATCATTAAAAATTATGAAAATCGTCTCATTATTAATTTAATCTTCAAAAATCATTAATAAAAATATCATGGGATGGAATTAGAACATTATAAATCAATATAAAACACATATATTAGTTACATTAATGAAAAAACATATTAATATGTTTCTATAGGTAAAAAATAGAATAATCAAAATAAAATAGCTTGTTATTAAAGGTAAATTTTATAAACATGTTCGTCATGGTTTTTATTCTCAAAACATGTATCAATTCATTACATAAAATGTAAATTACACTAAATAAATCCATAAAACACAATAATTCCAATAGATTTAATAATATTTGACTGATAATCTTAGTATCAAAGAATGATGGTCAGTCTCACGATAATTAAACTAATATAAAAGCATCAAAGTTACAAACATCAGATAATGAAAATAAATAAAATATAACTAACAAATTCATTTTAACTAATCAAAAATATAGAGTATGAAAGGTAAAATATTTTAATAATTATTTAAAATAACTATATTTCATGGTTATATTTATTATAATAAATGTTAAAATGATTTTTTGGATGTTAGGGATAATGAAAAGGATTTTTATCTTAATAATTTCTCAGTGAAATATTTTTTCATATTATGAACCTATTTTCATTTTTATGATGTAAATACAAACCCATTGACCTATTTTACCTTATATATAGTTTATTTTATGGCCAATATTTTTTTATTTAATATTTTATCTTTTAAATAAACTTTATTAATAAGTTACCAAATCTGTAAGGGTTTTACATAACTCAATTTTGTTTCATTATGTTATAATGTTTCTTATTTAACTGAATTACTAAAAGTTTAATTTTCATTATCTTATTATTTTATCCACTTTTATTTTCAAATTTATTTTCTATGTATATATAATTCATTCTCATGAAAACATTTTTGAATCACTATTACTTCAAATATTAAGACATCTTTATGGGTATTGTTAACTCAACCCCATTATTAATTGGTTATAATACTTATTCTTAAACTTATTTCTTATAATAAGATTATATTAATTTAATTCAATTATTTAATTTCATATTACCTCTTTATTTAATGTTAAATTACCTTTCTAATTCATAACATCTTCTTTAATGAATTTCCTAATTTTTTAAAAATTGTTGTGGTTGAGAATAATTATCATCCACTTGAATGAGCTCTTTCTCTTCCATGTCCATATTATTTCATTACAAATATATTTTCCTATTATTCAAAAAAATTATTATCTCATTAGATATTCATATTTAATTTTAATTATTTCAAAAATTATGTTTTATTATTATTTTTATAATATGTGTTTTAACAAAGGAATCATTTTAATATTAAAAAAGTATTTTCCTTTCATGTTTATATCTTTTATATTTTACTCAAGAATTTGTTAAATAAAAATTATTCATTTTAAAGGACCCATTATTGGTATTTCAATCTAAATATTTTTTAGAAAATTATTTTTGTTAATTTCAGTGAAATGATCTCCATGGAAGTCACTTGTAACTTCATATCCTTTCATTGATGTTAAGAAATGTTTTCAAAAAACTATTTTTATGATTTCTCTTCCATTGTTCAATAATAATCTAACATAGTTATGTAAATTGGGTTTATGTTTTAAATCATACTCTCTAAATTATTCTATGAATTTATAATTAATTCCCCACTGAAATCATAAAGGTTTGCTTCTTTATCACCCTACATCTCTCTCATGAAATTATTTTTCATTTCTGTTTCCATGTTCCTTAATCTCATCAACATATGATATATCTTATCCACTATTAACATAATTGTACATAAATTACTCTATAAAATATTATTTACATACCATTTAAAATTTTCATACAAGAAATTTCTTCCATTTATTAACTTTGTAAAAATATATAATTTATATAATTTGAATTGAAAATGGATTTTTATTGATTAAAAAGATATGTTGGTTATCTATTACACTATTTATTAATTACATAATATAATCAATACATTAGACATAATTTTTCATAGATGGGACTTATAGTTATACAACATCTCGATACATCACTTGGTCTCGTGATATAAACTATCTTGGTTTCTTAGTGTAAATATTAAACATTTATATATAATATCTTGGAATAAGACCATGACGATATTCTAATGAGGCCATAAATTATGCATTCCATCACTGTAAAATTAGTTCCTTTTATCCATGTGATTACTTAAATTAATATTTTATTCATGATTATATTATATTCTCAGGTTATCTATTATATGGACTTATTTTATTATTATTTATTTATGGGATTTTATTCATGCCTTTTTTTGTTATACGCTACCCCCTACAAAGGGTTTGATTTCACCCTTATTATGTCTTCCTTTCCCCCATTTTTTAAGAATATTATTAAATATAAAAATCCTTTTTAGTTATCATATGTAGAAATTATCTCTAGGAATGTTGAAAACATATTGTAAAATAAAGAATCATTGATTTAGTATAATGTTTCCTATTATATGGGAAAGATATGAGTTTTTTAGGTAAATATTTCTAATAACTTTCTAAAAACTAATCCTTAAAGGCCCTTAATGTGTGATAATATGAATATTATTTATCAATATTGAAATTTTTTATGGTTAGGTTTGCGTCACTTTAGTTGGTTTCAAATCTAGTATGTAATGTATGTATTTTTAGAACCAGATAAAATAGTGTGGGTTATGGGTATCACAAGAGAAATAAAAATAATGTGTTTATAATTAATCAATGATGAAATTTACATACAGCATGCTTGATTTATCAAAATTTATAATTTCAAAATTTTATGAATCTTAAAAAAAATTATCTCATGTTTATATTTATGAAATATTCATTTATTTTGTTTATTGATTGTTTTACCCATGGATATAAATTACTTATGTTAAAAATGGATGTATGAATTAGTTTAAAGTGTAAAATTGATTATATAAATTATCTGAAATTCATATAAGGAATTAAATTCTAGGTATATGTAAGTCCCCCAGATTTTACTATATAATGATTTCTTTAAATTAATCCAATAATTAATATCTTGTTTTTTATGCAATAGTGAACTAAATGGAGTCACAACATATTAGATGGATTTTTTTAAAAAAAATTATTAAATATAAAACCACTAGTGAAAAAAATATTGTTGTCATTTTAAAATTCATATATATAAAATAAAAATAATTAATATTAAAATGGGTTATTTTATTTTATTAATAGTTTTTTAATTATTGTGTAATTTACCTAAATTAATTAAATTCACCACTTTTAGAGGATTATTATAATAAAATATGATATTTCAATATATTAAATAATATGATAAAATTATTTAAATTATATGTTGGTATGAAATAATAATAATATTTATTAATGTTCATAAATGAATTTTTTTCAACAATTTCATTTTATCTTTATATTTTGTATTTTAATTAAAAATATAAATAAGTAATTTTAAAAATTAGAATTATATAAAAATCAAAAAAAAAAATTATAATTTGAAAATTATCTTTTTATGATTTTCTTTGATTTTTCTAAAAGAATTTATTTTAAGTGAATAGTGAAAACATCAATTTTGCTAAAAATTGTTACTTTTATAAGATTATCTTAACACGAGAATGAATTAAAAGTTTTTGAATTGTTTTTATAATATATATATATATACATTATAAGTAAAATAAATCATTTAAAAAAATTAATTAATAAAACACATGTTTAGCATTTTAGAAACATAAGTAATATTTTACTCTAAAATTATCCTTTATTCGTTTATATTAAAAATTGGTTTTCATCACTTGTACAAATAAAATAAAAAATGGATTTCATATTTTAGGTTAAATTTTTTATATTCTTTAATATTTTCAACATCATTTTTAGGAATAATGTTATGGCTACTATTATAAGAGTTAATAACCTTGAAAATGGTGAAAGGGTTATTTTCAATGAATTGATTTATTAATATTGTGTATTTTTCTATAACAATTTAAATTGATCTATTTGGTATAAATATTATTATATTATTTTTATAAATATTTAAATATATTATCACCAATTTGATTGTAAATAAAATTTATATGTGATTTATGGCACAAAATAGTTAGACCGTCATTTTTTTACAAAAAAATGGGTTGTTTATATATTATAAGTCAGAATTTAAATGAATTTTCTTAGGAATATAATTGTTAATACAAAATATATTTTTAAAATAAATAATTTTCATGTATTATTAATATTTATTAGTAATGTTTTATAGATTAAGTTTAATTAAAATAATACTAGGTAATTTTTTAGTCAAAATGAGAAAAGGCTTTATTTCTAACCAAATTTTAATTTCAAGTATTATATGATTTTTCTTAAAATATTAATTTTTAATTTATAGAATTTTACTTTAAAAAAGTGAAGTTTATTTTATCATTAAACATTTCAAAATCATATTAATATGAATTTTTAAAATTATTCTTAATAGATTTATTTTTCTATAAATAGAAAAAAAATTAATGATTTTAATTAAAAAAATAAATATTATTTTTTATTATTTACATAGTAAAATTCCATTTTGGATTAGTTTGAAAATTTAATTAATTATATTTTATTTAATAAAATCTAAATAATTTTTTGATAATTAAGTTTATACTTAAATTTAGTGTGAAAACATTTCATACATAAATAGGGCAATTTTCTAAAAAATTGTTTTTCATCTCATTATGCTCGTTTAATTTTTATTGAAATGATTCCTATTTTATTTTTTATATCTTGAAAAGTGGATTCAAAATTTCTAATATTGTAGTTTGAATTTAGAAAAAATGACCATTAATTTCTTGACATTATGAATTGAAACATTGGTATAAAATTTACTATTAAAAAGGGTAAATCAGGGAATTAAGGTTAAAAATAAAATTATGTAGACAAAATAATGACCCTAATAGTAGAATACATTTTTATTGTATGAGTATAAGTCATCCATATTCATCAAAAATTCTAATATTTGGCATTATTTCCATTTTTTAAATAATTTGACCATTTATATTATTTAATATAAATAAAATTTAAAAATTTCATTCTCTTTGATTTATTATTGAAAAAAATATATAGGGATAAATAGAAGATATGATCGGTAATAAATATTAATATTAAATATAAATTATTTTTTAATCATGGATTTTTTTTAGTTTTTAGTAAAAAATTAATTTCCTTAAATTTTTAGGAACATTGAAACATGATTTATGCAAGAAGTGATAAAATAATACAATTATGTTGAAAACACTAAAAGTAATATTACTTCAGTGCTTTTTAATTTTCCAATAATTTTTTATTTTATTATGAAATAGAAGATATTTTTTGATCTTTTGGATTATAATTTAATTTTTTCCATGAAGTTCTAAAAGTCATAAAAAGTGTAGAGTTCCCAGATTGACATTAATATTATTTTATAATAAATAATATTTTATTAAATAATTTAAGATTCATAAAAAAAATTCATATCCATGTGAATGGTATATGGTTAATAAACTAAACAATGGTCCATATATGATCTGTTTTCTCTTTTATACTAACTATATTAGTCCCTTAAGAGTAAAAAACATTGAAATCACTGTAATAGTGAAATATAGTTTTTCAATTTTAAATCACTTAAATAAAATCTAAAATTTATATAATAAATTAAAAGAGGTATTTTCATTGAATAAAACATGGAATAAAATAAGGAAAAAATATTCAAATAATGGTTATGGTGGTGGGAAAAGTGTTTGTCATTGTATACATCAAAATAGAATATTCATTTTGTTTTTTTGAAAAGAAAGTCAAAACATTCTGTAATGAGATTCATTTTTAAAACCTTTGAAATAAATCCAAAAGATATATAAAATTTTATTTATAATTTTTTTATTATCATATAAATACATAAATAAAATAAATTATAAATTATGGATTTGGAAGAAAATGATTTTTATGGGAAACATTAAATGATGATTTATAAAAGAATGTCCATTACCTTGAGTCTGAATCATCATGTTTATTATTTTTATTATAGAATAAAAAACATATGTTCATTATTTAATTTTTTAATAACCTTTTTAAATTTTATTATTCCTTTTATTTTATGTCATTCTAGGCTGTAAAAAATTACTCAATCAATTTAGTTCACGTTAAAAGTTTGGATGATATTTGGTTTATATGTCCAAAATGGATTAGGTACATTGACTGTGGTCAAAATAGTAATTATTATATAATATAAATGACAAAATGTATTACATAATTAAAATTTATACATAAACTATGCTTTTAGACTCAATCATGAATGTTTTTTATAAAAAATTAAATATGATACAATCATGGACCCAGAAGGATGTGCATATGCATGAGTAAAGTTTCCATTTAACAATAATAATTATGGAATGAAGGTAAGTGTTATTTAAACCTTACATAATACATTAGTGAGGTGGGATAAGAAATAAATTGAACAAGCTTGGTTATGAACTATACCTACTCTTTAGACACCTCTAAAGGTTTGTGACAAAATCATTCCTATAATGGTTTTATGATCAAACAAAGGCCTATAGAATGTCAAGAGGGATGTAACTATGGTATTTGTAATGGTATTTTCTAAAAAAAAGGATTTTATGTGTGAATTAAATAGAAGTAGAGGAATACTTTTATAAGAAAGAGGATGTCTACTCATGGAATTTCATAAAATATAAAATTAATATATATTTATTTTGATATCTAAATTGAATTAAATTTATAATTTTTTAAGATAAGATTGTTCTAAGTCAAATTTCTTTATAAAATAAAATTTTTTAAAGTGTGGATAACTTTTTTACCCTTATCATTTTTTTTAAACATTCGTTAACCCATTTCACGATTATAGTGATATCAATGTTTTTTAGTCTTAAAGGGTTAGTATAGATACTATGAATGTAAAAACTACCCATAAATGGACCATTTATGATTTCATAATCCATATGCAATTCACTTGGTTGAATATAATTTTTTTATAATTTTTATATCATTTAATAAAATATTTTTTTTATAAAAAAACATTATTTTGGATTTTGGAACTATTCATTTAATTTTATTTTTGAAACTAAAATAAAATAATAGAATTAATATATAATGATTTCACATAAACAAAATATGTAATATTAATCTAAAAAACATAGAACACAATAACTCACTCAAATAAGACTATTTTTAGAGTTTTGAAAATCATTTTATTGATTTTCTTTCTACTCATACAAACACTGTGTTAGTGTTTCATAAGAATTTAGGAAATAATATATTCACTAAAAATATTAATTTTCCATGTTACAAATTTAATTAATCTTTAAAATTAATATTTTTAATTAAAAATGTCTTATGTTTATCCCTGTATCAAAAATTTAATGGTAATAAAACAATGAGAGGAAAATTTCAGATTTTTCATTATATAAAATAATATAATTGGAAGAAATCATTAAAAAATTAAAAAATTTAACAATATTCAACCTTTGTATGATTATGGATAATAAATAATTTTCTAATAAAATTAATTCTTGTTTTAGGGTTATTATTTAGTCCAAATCATTTTATTTTTAACCATAATTACAATATTTTCCCTTTACTATGTCAACAAAAAAACTAAAATTAAAATTCATAATGTCCAAAAATAAAAGGAAACTATTTTAAAAATTTGGACCCCATTATTCCAAATATCCTATCCAATATCTATGATTCAATACATATAATTTATAGAATTTAACTAAAAATTTAACCAGAAAAAGTGATGAATTTTTTTTTCAGAATAATTCCCTTTTAAATATAAAGAAATTTTATAATGTTTTTTAATAAAACTCATTTTAAAAAACCATAATTTTGTTATATTAAATTAAAATGAAAAATTTTAATTTTAAATCGAATCCAAAATATAATTTTATACTGTAAATAATAGAAAACATTTTAATTTTAAATAAAAATGGTATTTTCACTATTTATGAAAAAAATATTTCCATAAAATTATTAAAAAATCATTATAATATAATATTTAAATAATGAAATATCAAATTAAGATCATTATTTTAAATTAAATTTCAATAATTTTGAAATCAATATTTTAAATAAAACCATAAAACCCTTGAAAAAATCAAGTTGGTTAGAAAAAAATGACCTTTTAACTAAATAATTAAATGATGTTATTATAATATAACTATATAAAATATAACCAATGAATATTAATAAGACATGAATTATTTTTATTTTAAAAATACTTGGTTTGTTGTAATTTTCTCCCCTTTGGTAAATTGTTTCCTCACAATTTTATTCACTTATCAAACATGTGGAGATATACCAGAAAAGCGTAGCCATTGGCGAAACCCCTGACCATTTGTTAGAAGAAAAGAAAAGACCAGGAAACAAGTACTGAAGACCCAAAATCAACCATTCCATATCCTCGAACTCAAACCCATTACCACCTCTATGAGAAAACTCTCTTCCACAGTCACTGATTCCCACTCTAAACTTGCATAATGATTCAGAAATTTAGTGTACTTCCTTCTCAGATTCAACCGTTATAGTGAGAGAAACTCAGTAAGAGATTTCATATTTCTAAAAGCATCTAAGGTAGACATTGGCTTTGGAAGATAGGAGTAGTCCTTCCTCAGCTTTCCTCGTGGCAAAGTAATCATATTTTCCTAAGTCACTGACAACATCTTGTTCCCCCCTGGACAATGTCACTGTATGATGGCATGACCAAGTCACCATCGTTTTCTTTATCACTATCAAAAATATGTCCCCATTTTCTAGTGATCTACATCCCTTGATACTTTACTAATCGGTCTTATTGAAACTAACAATTCATGTCAATCATAGCCAAATGATGGGGGTGCTCCACCACTTCTTGATCAGCACATATCCCATCTTCCATTACTTTAATCACTATAGCACCCTCCTGAGGCTCATTCTTCATGTTATCACTATCAAGTAATGGAAACTTCACCTCTACAGTCACATTCCACAACCCTTAAATTTGATTACCCATGGTTATTGAAAACATCACACTACTATCATCATTAGCCTAACCACTGCACCCTCCAGCAAAGACCTCTGGATTTCCCACAATTATATCATCATCACATTCAACAGAAATTATCTCCTTCAATGTAGGAGACCACCTGTGATCCTTGTATGTAGCCAAGGCAGACCCCTTCCTACCCTTACTCATAGCACCACTACTTCTCCCCTTCTTATGATTAGACACACTATCATCAATCTGGATGATGTCAGTAGGAGGAAGAACATATTGCTCTTGTAGAGCAGAGGCCTTTGGCTCCTACTGAATGTCGAAAACCAGCAGTTCACCTGAAGGGCCTGCAACACCCCCAGTAGTAGCACACCTGGAAACAACTTCCTTTGGCCCATTCCCCCAATTCAGATCTTGTCTCAGCCTATTAAACACAATGGACACCAATGGATTTGAAGGAACTCCTGTAGAAATTTCCAAAGTAATTATATCCCGAGATCCCAGACTAGTTGTCGTGCCAGTCTCATCCACAACAGGCCTCTTGTTCTCTATCCTCAGGCTTGACCCTGGTGGCTTCCTGCTCATGATTATAGTATGAAATCATAAACCTAAGTGCCCCAATCTCTTGCAAGTTGAGTAGTAATCAATCCAGGATTCATAAACAACAGCTTGCTTCCATCTGAATTCCTCACTTACTAATATCTAAACGCATTCCACTAGAGGTCTCGAGATGTCCACCTCAACACATCACTTAGGATTGATCGAGTGGCTCAAAGTAGATGTACGCACATGAGAACATAAGAAATGACCAACCAGGTTCCCAAGCATACAAATAATCATTGGATTTTGAAAGTGTATAGGTAGATAGGGAAGACTTACCCAAATCAGAATGGAAGTATGATCTCGGTTCATATAGAAGTCAATCGTCCATCGAATGAGAAAAAATTACAATAATTGCATAGTTGGGGAGCAATGGACCACGCACGAACCAAATATTCTTTAGAAGAAAATCAGATCATGAAATGATGATTATCTAGAAGTCCAACAACTTCGCAATCATGCAAATCCCATTTACCAAAGACAAAACGATAAAAGTCATCCACTGACGGCCTTCGGAAGTTGAATCAAGACACCAGGGTCAGGTCCAGGTGACTAGTCACTTTAGATAACTCTTCCACCGAGATCGGAATATGAGGATTTCCAAGATGAAGATTAGGAACCTTCAGATTTATAATAATCGTCAGAAACTCAGGAAGATAATTAGGGTTGGTAAAGGGAACAAAGGGTGTCCGGGGCCTCAGAGGTGGAAAAACCAAATCATCCTCCCCCTCCCACCTCCAAAAAGGGGTGGAATATTCTTTCAATAAGCGCTAGTGTTCCATCGTCATGAGATCCGAGCAGAGGGTTCCATCGTCGTGTGCTCCCTCTCTTAAATATTTGGAGATATATTTCCCTCATATCATTTTCATATTCTTGTGTCACTTATTTAACCATATATCTTTTTCAGAAAACCTTAACTTGATGAATTACATTATTTTGAAAAACCTTCTCTCTATTTTCAAATATAAAAATAGATTATTCCTTATACGAAATGTTCTCTTATAAATGAACAAATTCAGTGCCCAAAATATGATATGAATCATGTACATATTTCCTTAACATTGAGTCAAGAAAAACATTTTGTAACTTGGATAAATTTATAACCAGACACTCAATAAGAAAGTGATCTAAATTTTTCCAAGATTTCATATATCCCAATGAACCATAGACCTGGATTCCCCTTTTTACCAAAATATAGAACAATATTTCATGGAGATACATTAATAAAAACTATATAACCTACCTCAAAAAAATATACTTCCTTCGATTATATAGAATAGAGTTTCTTCTTTTTTGATCCATCCTCATATGTTTCTAAATATTTTTCACTTTCATAACAATTTCCACTACCAAATATAGTCCCATCAATGTATTTTACCCTAATTTATCCAAAAATGATTTATTATGACACCAATTTCCATATAATGAATAAAAAAATTTCATCTATATATTGGAATGAAATTTTTTATTATAATAAAACTCAACTAATGAAATATATTGATCCCAACTTCCTTAATAATCCAATTAACTAAAAAAATAAATTCATCCATGGTTTGAATATTTTTCTAGGACTATCCAAAATATTGAGGTAGAAAAGATGTAATAAAATCTAATTCAATACCCAATGAGTTATGAGTTACTTTAAAATAATTAGTAGTGACCCTGAAATCGTGGTTAGATTCAATGGAGATATGTTCTCCAGGAAACCTAACTATCTCTTTTAGATATAGTAGAGAATGTTGAAAAAATTACATGGTATCTAGAATGGGAAGGAAATTCATAGATTTAGTTAATTGATAAAAAAAATAATACAAATTGTATTATTACATTAACATGTGTTTGGTAATCCCACTATGAAATAAATGGATATATTTTCCTATTTACACTCTGATACTTGAAAAGGTTGAATCAACCTTTTTCGTAATTGAATTTTTCTTTAACTAGTTAAAAATTCATAAATTTAATAGAAAATTAAGTAGTATCTATTTCCATTCTATTTCACCAGTAATACTCTTAATGTTCTCTATATGTTTTAATAATATTAGGATGAATGGAAAATGGGTATCTATGAGCTTCACTAAATAATAATCTCATAAAATGGGATTCACACGACACAAATAATGTCTTTCAAAATACTAAAACACGTTCTTTCAAAACATTAAATTTCGGAAACACACACTAATTAACAAAATTTACCTTTTCATGTAACTCACAAGCTACCCTCTAATCTTTATTAATTATTTCAGATAGATATTATTGAACAAAAACTTGAAAAAAATAGAGTGTGTTCCAATATTTATAGTTTAAATAACAAAATTCATCAATTTTTTAACCAAAGGTATTTTATCCAAATGTAACATGGTTAATGATACATGATCTTTTAGACTCAAATCACAATTTATGTTTTCATTGGATTTTTATGATTGAAATGAATCATTAGATCAAAATCCTTTATCATTTCTAACTATATTCTCTACATCATTTTTAAATCTTTCTTAGTATATATATACTTAAAAATTTTGTTACTATTTTATACTTTTAATTATACACTATATAAATGGTGCAAGAAATTTTTAATGAAAAAACCCTAGAATATAATTCCTGATCTTTTCTAGGATAATTTAACTCAAGAGGTTTTATTTTTTCAGGATGCATAAGCAATTACTTGATCATTGTGTATATAAAAAAATCAGGTATCTTCAATGAAACATCTTTGTAGATAAAAAATTTAAAATTTCAATAGGGTAGGTCCAAAAGTGAATCATTCATTGATCTTATTTTTAGATCCTGAAAATAATCTTCACATTCTTTCATCTAGCTTAATATAACTTCATTTCTAGATAACATAGTCAATAATCTAGACAATCGAGAAAAATTTTCAACAAACCTCCCACTAATCAAAGGAAACTACAAATCAAGGTGAAATATATATGTCTTGTGAACTCTTTAAAAACTTTTGTTTTATTAGGGTAAAACATTATGTCATACTTAAAAACAATATACCCAAACAAAGAAATTTGTTGCAATAAAAATAAAAACATTATAAATTTTTTAGAAACATTCTATTATTTTAAGGTTTAGAAGATAATACTATGGTGTCTTTCATTATTCCCATAAATTTTATAATATACCAATATTTCGTAAATAAATAAAATAGAAAAATTGTAAATATACTCATGAAAAAACATTTATTAAAAAATCTATAAACACAACTAGTCTATTGTTCGACTCAATAGGCATAACTACATACTCATAATTCTCATATCTAGTCCAGAACTCAATCTTCTGAATATCTTCCCCCTCCACCATGAACTAATGGTACCCATACATGAGATCCATATTCAAAAAAAACATATTCTCATTGGAGATAATTATATAAATCATTTATATGATAAAAAGATACGTGTTCTTAATAGTTATGTTATTCAAAGCATTATAATCAATGAAAATCTTCATGGAACCATCTTTCTTCATAAAAATCAAGACAAGAGAACCACATGGTGATGTTCTAGGATTAATTAATCCATTATCATCAGGCTCCAACTATTTCATTTTATAATTATAAGATTTCTACTTGATTTACTCAATTGGGGGGGGGGGTTTGAAATAGGAATAAAATTAGGTATAAATTTAATAATAACATCAAACTCTCAAATAAGAAAAACACTAGGTAAATTATCTTTAATGACATACATGTATTCATTCACAATTGGAAATAAAAAAACAATGCACTTTTAATTATTTTAAACTATATATATTAAGTAAATTTCACAACCACTTATAATCAATTTATCGACTTCTAGATAGGTTTTCAAAAGTATGAAATCATTAAATAAAAATATATTAAATCAAAAATCTATTTTATCTTTATAAACTGAAAGATAATCCATCCTCAAAATAATTTCAAACTCTACTATGTGAAGTTCCACAAGATTTTTAGGAAAAAAAATTCCACCGATAACAATAAATTAATTCTAATAAATCTTTATTTCTATGATATTTACAACTATATTTTTAACTATAAATTCTATCTTACCGTCATGAGGTCATATTGTAAATTTACATGAAAATTTCATAGAAAATAATGAATTTGAATAGTGAGAGTAAAAAATGGTATTGAAATAATTTGAAAAAATAAGTAACCTACATTTCACCACGTTATTTGACATCCCAAAATCAACTGTAGTAATAAAAAAAATATTTTTGACATAATTAATCTTCTAATATTGATTATTTCCAGACTAAGTTACTATCTTAGGAAACACATTACCATATTATCTGAAATAATTTCAATCAAATTATCATACCATCATCTTTTCACTATTATTCTTATCGCTTAATTGATCCTTTTCTTTACAATGATGATCCATTTTTTTAGAATTACAATATCAAAATCATTTAAAATATTTAATAGAAAATTCACATATAGTTATTTTCACTACACTTATCAAAAAAATAGAATATTTAATTTCTTAACATTATATTTAACTGATAGATCCTTTCCCAGTACCTTCCACCATTACATTTTCTTCTATTTTCTATCAAACAAATTATAATAGGAAAACTATAATTCCACCTTATAAGAACATTGAACATGTTTCTCATAAAATTTGAATTCATAGGAATATAATACCCTTAAATATCAAGTATTTATTCTTGAGAAAAAGTAATAAATTTTACTATCATGATCCTGGATAAAATTTAGTAAGTACCTTTCCAAATAGATTTTGTTTTCTTAATACATACTCACTTAATATTTATCATTTTTTCACAAATTCAAAAAAATAATAAAAATTTGGGCAGCCTTTGGAGAATATTTTAAGTGAAAATTATCTAAAATTCATCCCATACGAATTCATAAATCTCTTTAATTTATATGACATTCCTAACAATTCACCATCACTTGTTGTATTCACATTCAAAAAAATAAATAATAAGATTTAACTTTTTAATATCTAAATAACCCATGAAATTAGATATATTTCATAAGGATCTATTTCATACATTATCTATCACAATGTTAGAAGATATATTGAATTATTCTGAAAACCACACACCCATTCTCCCAGATCTAGTGCTAAAACATAAAACTTACATTCTACCTTTAATACCAATAAGTTTGACCTAATTTTTAATATTACTTTTCCATCCAAACCTTACAATATAAAAATTATATATTGTATAACATATACAGTCAAAGAGATTTTATGTTTATAGTTTTATATAATTAGGAAAAACATTTACATAAAAATACTATTTACTTTAAGGGACTATTTTTCCATATACCCTTATTTTAATATTCCTATTCAATCATCAACATGTCCAAAAAAATTATTCAAATATGAAAACTTTATAGAAAAAAATAATTTATAATTTTTCTTCATAATAAGGAAAAAATGGACACATATGAATGGTGAGATCAATTGTTCAATAAGGGAAAACAAAACCTTTAACAATTGGATTTCGTTAGTGAAAGGAAGATTAAAATTAGGTTATAATGACTTAATCATAATGCATAAGAATTCTATAAGAGAATTAATATCCCTAAATATATAGATCATTAGTTATAATACATCCAATAATTATTTAACAAAGGAGATATCCATTGGAATCAATAATCAATACCCATGTGATATCAATAAATATCAAAGGAACTATTAAAAACCCAAAGAAATCATTGATAAATAATATTTAAACTTGAGGAATCATTTTCATTTAACTATTAAAAATGGGGTAACCTTTATGATTACATATGGAATAACCTTCATGGTAACACGTGAAATAAACATCAAAATTGAACTTGGAATAACCATTATAGTATATTCACATAATTTCTTTAATAAACCAAATCGGTCTGCTCTGTCCATTTTCCAACACATTAGATATCCATAACAGGCTGATAAAAGCTTGTTTCATAATTGAATCACTCATCATAATAAATAATTCCCAAGAACTATAACCTAAATAATGTACATAGATCATTAATTTCATTATAAAACTTATAAAAACATACATTATTCCATTTATAAAATGATTAACTCATAGAAAAGAAACAACTTCTAAGAAAATATATTTGAAAGAATAATAATATATCCCAATAAAGAATGTGGATAATGTCAATAATAAATATCTTATTGGATCATAAGTAACATCATGTTTTTTTGATGTTGATGAAAGAAACTTCTAATAAAAGATTACTAAAATTATTCTTGAGGAAAATTACCTTTTCACATTGAAAAATTCTTTTAGAAACATAAAATTCAAAAAATATTGTGAAATTACATTTCATTGAAAATAAACAAGTCAATATATTAATAAATATTCATATCATAAAATTTACATGATTGAGTTGAAATATGTTCATATAATAATCACTAAAAATACATATTTTTTCAAACATTTTTCCATGGGTGTCTCACGTAACCCATTTGTAAAAAGTTATTTATACTACATTTTAATACATTTTAATCAAAGATCAAATATCATGTTCACAATATTTTTGAAAATATTTATTTTTTTCAAAAAAAAAATTAAAAAAATAGAAAACGTGGATATGTAAGAGAAATATTATCGGTCTAAAAGAAGATAAAAGATCGGTATCACTTAAAAATAACTTTCTGGATTTTTCATTAATCAATATTAGAGGAAATTGTAATTAAACATATAAATCACATTCATAAAAAGTATATAATAAAATAGTTTTGGTTCAATAAATTAAGAGTATATGAATTCCTCCAAATGAAGCTGAAACATAAATATCTCCATAAAGAAAGAGTATTGTAACATAATACTTATTCAGCTATTGTAACATTTCAATAATAATCCCAATGAATGAATAAAATCCAATGAAACATTAAATTTCATGAAAATAAGAATATTAATGATATAAAATATTGAATAGCAGTATATACACCTCATAAAAATAATATAGGATATTTTCATTAAGGTATGTCCCAATGATATATAATTTGAGAAGAATAACACTTACAAAGATCATATAACTGAATTGAGAAATAATCAAAGGAGTGATTATGTGTAAAAAAAATTAAGTCCACAAAAAAATTAGAAATAAAGAATAAAACAATTTATAGATCACTTCAAAAATAATCTTGGAATATAAAAGTAATCAAATAATATTTATATCCCAACATAAGGAAATTGAGTTAAGAAAAATTTTACCACTTAGTAATATTCAAGTCAAATCCACTTGGATAACATATTTAAAATTGAAAATTACAATATCAAATATTATTATGTATTCAGGATATAACATGTTAAAGGGTTTGTATGTACAACATATAAAATAAATTTTTTCCATAACAATAAAATATGACACATTTAGGTTAAATTGAGACGAAATACCTTACCATGAGTTCAAAGATTCTATGTATTCCATTTAGCACCTATATAATAAAATTATATCAATTATTTTATTTAATAATAAAATTTTACATGTTTAATAATTTATACCTAAATAATTTATTTCATTTTTTAATTAAAATTTTAACTTCCTAGTCAGTTATGTCTATGTTGGGTGTTTTGTGGACGTTTAATCCATATTTTCAAAATAGCTTCAGTATGTTGAATGTGGTAAAAGTAATCACTATTACATAATCATTGGAATAATATTAATTACATTATTATAAATTTATACATAAATTATACATTTAAATCCAACCATTATCTATTTTTATAAAAAAAATATCTACATTATAATCATAGAGACAATAGGCCATATGTACGCATGACTAACATTTCTATTTTTCCATGATCATTATCGAAGGAAGGTAAGTGTTATAATATATTTAAATAATTATAATAATATACTAAATATATTATTACTTAATTAAATATACTTATATATATCATCGAAGTGACATGGTGTTGAAAAATGAATCACATCACTTTGTAGAGTTAGTGGTCCATATACACGCACAAACAACGTTATCATTTTTCAGTGAATAAAAAGTAAGAAATTAAATTATTTTTAACTTTATAGAAAGATAAATATGTCATTAATATAAAATATAAGCATTAATTCTATCATTATAAAAATAATTGATTGTTAGTGATGGAGAAATAATTACATTAGTCCGCGAGGCGGTAGCCCTCCACACACATGAATAATGGATTCCCTTCCCATTTGATGGAGGTTGGAGATGAATATAAGATATTTCACTAATATAAAAAATCATAGTATATTTAATATGATAATTATATTATCTCTTCATGGTTATGTAATATTTTAATGATGATTAAGAAGAAATAAAATAAAAACACCCGGTTGATGACTATACCTCTTCTTTAGACAACCTCCTTTGTTTTAAACACTAAGAACCCTAATGTTTGTATTATTCCCAAAATAAAATCTATATAACTTATTTTGGGGTGTTATTTATATATTTTCGTTGATATGTTTCAAACCAAATATGTTATTAAGTGTAAATAAATAAGAATAAGTAGTTCCCTTGTATAAGATAGGGGAGGGGAAATTTCAAAACTTCTTAAAATATGAAATTAATATAAATTAATTATGATGTCCAAATGGATTAAAATTGATATTATTGAAATATAATATTTTTATGGGTCTAAATTTCCTTATGTAGTAAAAATTTAACATGTTTTCATCACATTATTTCCTTTTTCACTTGGTTTTGACCCACAATTCAATATTTTCACACTTAGAGTAACAATAAAGATTTTTAGACTTTTCAAATCATATTAGTTTCTATAAAGACATTAAAGTCCCATAAAGGGATCAAAGATGATATTTTGACTAATTTAAATATTACATAGATAAATATATGATTTAATTTAATTTTTTATCATTTAATTAAATATTATTTTCATAAAACACCAGTGATGTCAATTTTAGAACTATTCAAATACTTTGACTTTTACAACAACAAAAAATGAAATGAAATTTTAAAAAAAATAATAAATGTGTACCATGTTATTTTTAAATATAAAATTCATGGTTAACATTAATTCGTTAAAATTATACTACTTTTAAACTATACAAATGTGATGAAAAACAATTTTTTTAAAAAAATCCTATTTTAAGTATTAAATGTTTTTATACTAAATTGATGTACAAATTTCATTAAAAAAATCAGTTTATATTAAATAAATTTTAAATAATTAAATTTTTAAACTAATCAAAAATATAATTTAATTTATAAACACTTTAAAATAATATATAATTTTTTTAAAAAATCATTATTTCCACTATTCACTAGAGAATCAAACATTTCTGAAAATTATCCAGATTTAACCTTAGGATAATTTTTACATGATTATTAAAAAATGATATAATTTTAATAAAATATAATTAATAAAAGTTTCAAAAATTAATTATAATATTCTCCTAAAATATAAAAAAATCATTTTTTAAGAAAATGTGTTTTTGAAGAATAAAATGGATTTAATAAAAATATTATGCTTACTTCCTTTCCATTAATAAATAAATTTATATTTGGTAGTAAATTTATATTTATTTTAAAAAAAATTATATTTAAACATGCTAATCCAAAACATAGGTTACGATATTTGTGTTCAAATAATAATATATTGGGGTTCTTTTAAGCGTGGTGTTGTTTATCTTGTACATTATAGATCACAAACATTATTTTAAAATATCAAGATATTAAAATAATGAAGGATATTAAATGATAAAATACTCACATATCATTATGTTTCTCTAAGGAATATTTGGATACCCTTTAGCATGGGTTACACTACCATTTTTAACCTACGTATATTGATCCATCCCTATAACAAATTATTTAGTACGAATTATAATAATTTTGATTACAAATTTGGAAGTATGTTGTTCTCTTGATTCCTTCCTACTTTATATTCAATATTTTCTCTATGAAATTTTTTTCTAAAGAGTCACATTTTATATTAGTCAATTTATTAATCTTTATATTCTATATCATTTCAACTTAACTATAATGTAAAATACATTAAGGGTATTCTATTAATATTATCCCAAACTAGAATGTTATCTTAACCATTTCATTGATACCAAATATACGTACCCATCACTAAAAATTACATAATCCTATTTTTTCATCCAAAAATTTACATTCATTATTTCTATAAGAACTTTTTGGTTTATATTTTTTGGATAATGTTTTCATCACTCAAATAAAAATTCAATATATTATAAGGTGGAAACATCTATTCATAATCTATTTCTCCCATAATATAAAAATGTAGCATAAAAAAATTTATTTTCATGAAAAATATTCATGACTTTTAAATTGACAAATTCTATTCCTTTACCAATCCTTAAGAACTATAAAAACTATTTTAAAAATTTGGGATGAGCATAAAATCTTAGACAGTTATATAAAAAGAAACAATGAAAGAAACTTTTTAGTTCATGAATATTTAAAAAAACTCATTTTTAGAATATCTTTGGGGTTTAAAATAAACATTTTCTTACCAAATAAATTAAATAATTTTCTAAAATATTTTCATATAAATTTTTATATAAATTTTTATTGGAAAAAAACTCATAAATGTTTTTTTAGAGTTATAAAAACTCAAAAATAACTTTTTCCAAAATTTATACTTTTCAAACTTAAAAATTAGTATATAATTTATATTAAACGTAATATCATTATATTACATTGTTAAATCATAATATTTCCATAAAAACTCATATTAATCATATATTAACCAAGTTGGTTACTTGGGACATAATTTCTCATATCACTCTTATAAATTGAATTACCATACGTTTCACTTCCATATGTAATTCATTGTAATGATATCATAAACGCACCAATCCTTATTTTATAATATAAACACTTTTCTATAGTTTATAATGGAACCACTAATAATTTTAATTAAATCCCAATAAAAATACCATAATCATGAAACATGGAATCTTGAATCATCATCATTATAATCATAAAAATATTATTTTCTCTAGCAAGTAAACATTTCTAGATATTGAAATATTAAATCCATTTTGAAACCCTATTTTCAGAACTTAAATCTCCAGAATAAAGGGAAATGGTTTTATTATTTTAATAAAACATGGAATAATAAAAATGAATAAAAAATAAAATAATGTTTATGGCAGTGGGAAAATTCATTGTCACTGTATATATTAAAATCGAACATTCCTTTTGTTTTTTGGTAAAGAATGTCAAAATTTTCTATTAAAAGATTATTTTTTAAAACATTTGAATGAAATTGAAATGATTCATAAAATATAAAATATAATTATTTTATTTTATTTCCATTTAAATACATCAATAAAATAATTTTAAAAATATATACATAGAATAAAATGTGTTTAAAGGGAAACCTTATAAGAATTTGTCTTAAAGAAAGTCTCTTACATCAAGTCTGAACTGTCACGTATATTCTTCATCTTCATGAATAATAAAATGATTTAAATAATTTAAATTTATAAGAGACTTTCCCAATTTTATTTTTCATTTTATTTTATCTCTTATCTATATATAATAAATTTGTCAACTAATTAAGTTCATGTTAGACATTTTAATGATATTGGGATCATATGTCCTAATTGGATTTAGTAAGTTGATTATGGTCAAAGATTTCATTATTACATCATCTATAGAAACATAATCATGAAATAGTTTTCATTATTATATATAAATTATACTTTTAAAACCATTCATCAATAATGGTTATGAAAAATGCACTATGTTACAATAATGGAGATTGTAAGATGTATGTACACAAGAGTAACTTTTCCCTTATACAATGATCATTATGGAAAAAGGGTAAGTATTATTTTTTCCCTATACAATTAAAATTATATCATAAAACCATATTAATTATTTTAATACAAATATATAAATCATCTCTGTGATGTAGAGTTGAGAAATTAATCACATCGCCTCATAGAGGTCCTAGTCCACACATACGCTTAAATCACATTATCATACTTTGATGGATTGAAAGGTAAGACACTCTATAAAATATTATATTTTAATAATGAAACATATATCATTAATATCATATATATATACAAATTACATCCATCATTATAACCAAACTTCAAAAATGATGATGGAAAATGAATTATATTGGCTCGAGAGACAATAGTCTTCTTTACACATGAATGATGAATTTATTTTCCATTTTATAGAAGAGGATATGGATATATGATGTGAATTTAAAATGAAAACATATTATTATATGAAGTATAATTTTTATTATTATAATATCATGTTTTAATAATATTCTAATAATTGGAATAAGAAATAAAACAAAAAAAATTGGTTAAGAACTGTACCTCTTCTTTGGATAACCTCTTAAGGTTTACAATAAAATCCTTACTAAGTTGATTTTATGATCACACTAAGGCATGTAAGATGTGAGAATGTATTTTATTAATATATTTTTTCATGTATTGGATGAAAAGAGGGATCTTATGTGTGAATAAATTAGAAAAAGATGTTCCCTTTTATAAGGGAGGGGAGGTGCACTCTTGGAATTTCATAAAATATTAAATTAATAAAAATTATTTTTGATGTAAAAAAAGTATCAAAATTGGTAATATTAAAATATAATATGATTATAAGTCTATATACTCTCATAAAATAAAATTTCGAAAGTCTTTTATCACATTTAAACCTTTATCATTTTATTTTAACCCTTATTTACCCATGTGACAATTATGGTGATATCAATGTTTTTTACTCTTAAAGGGTTAGTATAGTTATATTAAAAGGACAAAATTACCCAATATAGACAATTTATTATTTCATAAACCACATTCATTATCATTGATGAAGATAATAGTTTTAGTAATTTTAAATTATTTTGTAAAATATTATTTATTGTAAAAAACAATAATAATTATTTTAAAACTTTTCATTTAATAAGATTTTTAAAAGTACATGAAAATAATTTAATTATTATAAATTAATAAAAAACTCTTTAATATTTCCTTTTTATCTATAAAAAATAATTTCATGCAAAATCTAACATGACTATTATTATTTTTAGAGTTTTGAAAGTTATTTTATTTATTATTTTACTGCTTTCACAAGCACTGTGTCTATGTCGCATCATCTTTTAAGAAAATTATATATTCACCAAATATAAAAAATAAATTCCCATGATTAAAAAATGAATTATATTTAAAATAAATATTTAAAGATGAACATATATTCAATTTATATCATTATTAAAAATGATTATATAAAATAATATTGAGGGTTAAAATCATGGCCAAATTAAAAAAATTCATATATTATAATTTTAGATTATTATGGATAACATATACTCATAAAATAAAATTAAGTCAAGTGATATTGTCATTATATAGTCATTATAATTTTATTATAACCATAATTACTCAATCAACCCTTTACCTTGGTAATAAAAATTACTAAAATTACTATTCATAATGTTCAAAATTCAAAATGGCCGATTTACAAAATTTATACCCCATGATTCCACAAATTGAATCCATTTTTAAAGAATCAAAATATATATCTGACATAATTTAATTTAAAATTAAACATGAAAAATGTAATGAAAAATAGTTCTTCATAAAATTGCACATTTTTAAGTATTAAAGGATTTCTTATTAAATTTATGTATAAAATTCTTTTAAAAACAATTATTGGATTATTTTAAATCATAAAAACTAATTAAATTTTAAATATAATCAAAAATAGTAATTTAATTTATGAAAATTCAATAATTTAATTTAATTTTTCATAGAAATCAATTTTATTCACTATTCATTGAAAATCAATCTTTTCAAAAAATTGTAAAAAATTTATCCTATGATAATTTTGACATGATGAAGACAAAAATAAATTTATTTTTATGAATTAAAATTCTATAATATTGATAAAAATATTTTAAATAAATCCATATGATAAATGAAAATCTAATTTTGTTAGAGATAAATATTTTTTCTTTTTCAATGAAAAATTACATGAAATTAAAATTTTATAAATATATAAAATAAAACTAATGAATAGAAATAGTAAATAAAAATGTTTTATTATAAAAATACTTGGGTTTGAATAATTAATTTTCCCTCCTCTATACCCCTTATTTTATTTTATGATTCCTTTACAAACATTCATGTTTTCTTTAGATAAAAATCAATATTCGCTATATTTTGGTTATTTTCATAAAGGTTTTTAAAATGGAAAGGATATATTAATTTAAATCATTGTTTTCATATGGTATAAAAGAATATTTTTGTAATTATGATGATGAAAATTATTGCATCCGTGATTTATGATTATGTTTTGTTTCCTGGGAAACATCTATGAAGACATGTGATTTGATTAGAAACCAAGCATGGGTGGTTCCATTATAAAAAAATGATGAGTGATTATGTTATTAACCAATGAATATTAGTTTTGTTATAAAAAAAATACATTTAGGTCTATTATATCCCTGTAATTCATTAGGTTTGAAATTTGACCATACGGTTATTACATCTGTATGTGTGATATGGAAAATGAAGCCCCAAGATACCTGCATGTTTTATATATGCTTTATATGAATTTTTACATAAATCATATGATATGTGAAGGAAATATATTTATCTAATGTTTAAAAGAAAGTATATTATACCTTTTAAGGGTAAAAACTATACCTTTTTTAAAATGATATTATGATTTTTTCATGATAGAGAATAATCCTTTATGGGTTTTGTTTTTTTAATATTTATTTTGATGTTTTTTCATGAAAATACTTGGTAAGAGAAGTATATTTATTTGGTAAGAAAATTTTTATTATGAACCCCAATTTTTATTATCAAAAGGGAATTTTTTTAAGTATTCAATAACTAAATGGTTTCTTTATTTATTTATTTTTATTTCCTTTACTGATATTATGTGCTCATCCCACGTTTTTTTAAATCATAAGGTTTATGTATTGGTAAGGGAGAATAATAAGTCATGTTTAAAGTCAGGGATATTTCTCATGAAAATAATTCACGTTTTATGTTAAATTGTTTATATTATAGGGAAATTGATATTGAGTAGAAGTTTTAACTTTTTAATATATGGGATTGTTATGTAATAGTTATGACTTAATTTTCTAAAACTATAAAGTGAAAAGATCTTATGGAATGAGAGAAATTGATTTTTTTTTTCTAAAAAATCATGATTATGTAATTAATAAGGTTGGTTCCTTATAGAATTTGATAAAATAGATTCAAAATTTATGTTCTCAAATTACAAATTTTTTAAAAAGGGTTATCTAATATTTTTAATGAAACATAAATTACATAGTAAAAAACTAGATACCTGGGTAAAAACCAAAATTAAAAGGTATAAAAAAATATAATGGTAAAATTCTCAAAACATATTTGAAACATGTGTTAAAATTCATAGTTCAGTTAATATGGAAATAATATCAACCAACACTTCATTATTGTTTATTTTGGAGCCATTCATCCTTGAATGGTGTCATGTTGTCTTTGAAAAGGTTATGGGTATTTAAAAAAGTAAAATTTACATCACTAATAAAGGGGTATAACTTACCACAAAATGACTACACCCATTAAAAAAAATAATTATCAACCAAAAAATATACCATATTATCTTTAAAATCATATCCCCACATCCTTGAACTATAACATCCCAATATTTTATGAATAAATTCATTAAAATAAATTTAAATTCTTGGATATCTTGAACTACACACAATTCATATTTTATATTTCATTATACTCAACACCATGTTTTTATTTTATTACATGTAACATCGATTTTCTTTGATAACTTCCATTACACGCATGGCTAAGTCCTGTCAAATAACAATATACAATAAATATTATTATGATTGTTATCATCTAGTTATCAAAATGGAAGGAATGAGTTAGATTAATAAAATTATTAAATTATAGTAGAAGAATCTTTATAAAATTAATTCATTGGTTGCTAAATAATTATATATGAAAATGAAGACCAATTACATATAAAGGATATTTTTTGGTGAAAAACTTTTGTAATGACCAGAATGGAATTTTATATTATTAAATTATATTAATCAATATTATTGAAATATATTGAATAAATTTAGAGGTAATATATTTAAAAAATGTTTTAAAGTTAATTAAATATGTTTTATAAGCTTATGATAATAATAAATCCAATTTTGATCATAAAAACTGTTAATTTTTTAAAGGTGTTTTACCACCTTTTAGTGGTGAAATTATTTTAAAACTAAATATTGAATCATTTTTAATTTTTATTTAAAAATGTTATATTAATTTTTCATATAATAATATCAAAATTTACTTTGGGTTAATATTTTGTATTTTTCTAAGAAGCCTCATATTTTGATGAATAATGAATAATATAAAATTTGAATTGAAAACTTCTTGTCCATCTAATTTATTTATATAGTTAGTTCACATTTTAAATTGGATTTAAAGTATAATTAGGTCATTTTTTCTTCTAATAATCCAATTTATTTCATTTTCATTATTTTTATAATGAATTTCGATATAAAAACATTTGAATCTTTTGAACATATTCACATTAAAACCTGATTTATCATCAAATCTGTGGAATTTATTTTAAATTATTTTCTACCACTTAGGTGATTTGAATTAGAAAAAATTTATTCCTTATTTTTAATAATAATAAATTAAAATTTATAATATGTTAAACTTGGTTTCTTACCAAAAATATTAGTGAAATAAATTAAAATTAATCACATCAATTATGGTAAAAATGTGTTTACATAGTGGTTAAATATTAATCTTAAGAGTCCAAATGACCAAGATACTTGTCCAAAACTAATTTTATGTAAATATTTAGATCATATACCCTATATTATATAATTTTTACCATTATTTTTGTTAATTTATATAAGGGATACCTCCCAATAGTGTTTACCATTTCATATTTACAAGAATGTCACTCCCCCTCCACTTTATAAACACTCACACCCTCTCAACTAATTTACACCTCTAAAGTCATTTTTATACTCCAAAACCTACCCAAATATATTCCAAAAATCCCTCCCATAATTATATAGTCCTCAATTTGAGACTAAATAAAACCATGGAATCCCTTTACTGTAAACTAGATAGAGTTATCCGAAGAAAATGTCACATTCTTTAACGAGCACTTTTGTTTTATTTGTTACTACACCACTTAATTTTTTTTATTACATTCTTATATAATAAAATCAATATACATAATATAATTATAATTATATTTTATTTTATTTTACCTAAACCTATACACACTTCCATAAAATGGTATACACAATCATCATTCATGTGTATGACAGACTAATGTCTCCCAAATCGATGTCATTCGTTCTTACATTACCACCTATCAAGGATTTAAATAATGATGGAACTATATTTTTAATATGATATATACATAATATTTATTAATTATTCATAATTATATAATTTTTATATAACACATACCTTCGTTCATTCAATTTTGTGGGAATACAAAGACATTGTTTGTGGGAGTGTGGACTACTTCCTCCTCAAAGTGATGTAATATGTTCACACAATACATGGAATGTATTAAGGATTGGTATAACTAAAAATATTTGACATTAATTAAATATATTAAATATTAATTATATAATTACCATAATATAAATATAATATATCATTTTCTTTATTACCTTTTAACACACTAAAAAAGTGATCATGTCGTTCCTAG
Source organism: Viscum album (assembly GCA_963277665.1). Taxonomy (NCBI): domain Eukaryota; kingdom Viridiplantae; phylum Streptophyta; class Magnoliopsida; order Santalales; family Viscaceae; genus Viscum; species Viscum album. Next base: position 1,722,713,804 of record OY728119.1, on the reverse strand, counting down.
ATGTGTGGACTATCACCTCCTTGAAGAGATGTGATTCCTTTTACATAACAAAAATTATATAAATAAGTATATATTATTAAAAAATATTTTATATACGATATAATGATCATTTTTTATGGTCAAATGTTACTTACCTTTTCTCCATAATGTTTGTTGAAAAATGGGAATATTACTCATCTGTACGTGCGGCCTACAGTCTCCATGATTTTAATGTTGGTTCATTTTTTTAAATATTTATTGACTAGTTTTAAAAGTATAATTGATAAATAAATATGATAATTATTTTTTTATTATTAATTTATGTATATTTTAATAATGAACCATTTGACCATAGTCAACCAACCTTAGTCGTTTTGAAACATAAACTGAATATGGTCAAAACAGCCAAAGTAAACATAATTGTTTATGTAGTCATATAAAACATCGAAATAAGTGAAATAAAATTAATGATAAAAATGAAAAAAGTTATGAAGAAATTAAATAATTAATATTGGTATATTATTCATGATAATAAAGACACATGTGACAAATCGGACTCAAGGTAATGGACTTCATCTCAATCTCCTTTCATTGGGGAATATCTTGATGTTATGCACATTTGTTATTTTATAAGGTGTATATACAGATCCTTTTACATGTTATATCATTATTTTTATCTATTATTGTTATATTTAATGTTTATTAATTTTATTATTTACTTAGTTTTATGATTCAAATATATCAAAGTGTAATGGGAAACTTTTATTTAAAAAACTTGTTATAAATATATTAAGATTTAATTTCAATATATTTTCCTCCATGTCAATATTCTTGATATTATTTTATATTATAATTTTAATAATATTAATATAAATGAAATTTTTTTATATTTTTAATTTCATTCAAAAAAATTCAAAAAGAAATATTTTTAAGTGTTTTATTCATAACATTTTAAAAATAAAAAAAGGAATGTTCTATTCTTAACATACATAGTAACAAATACTTTTTGTCCAATGTTACCATTATTTTGTTATTTACTTAATTTGAAATATTTCAAGTTTCCTTAAATGAAAATCAATCTTTATATTTTTTTAAATATTTTGGAATTGAAAACTCTTTTCAAATAAAATGGTGTTTTTATCTGAATGTGTTTTCATATGGGTTTAAAAAGTGTTTTTAAAGGGTTCTAAAAAGTATTATTAAGGAATTTAGAAGATAATGGTAAAACGTATATGAGTAATAATTTATTATTGAACAAATGGTTTCCTTTATTTGTATATCAGTTAATGGTATTTTTTGTTCATCTTTTATTTTTAAAATGTTTTCATTGGGTTTAAGGGTGATTAATGGAAATGAATAAGTGAAGTTAGAAGTTGGGGAGATTTTCCATGAAAATAATTCATTCTTTATTTTAAGTGTTTTATATTATAGGAAAATTATTACTAATTGAAAGTTTACACATTGCATTTTATGGATTTTTTATGTATTATTTATTACCTAATTCTCTAAAACTCTAAACATAAAAATATACTCAATGTGAAAGAAAGTAAATTTATTAAATTAAACTCAATATTCTCTAATGATTAAGGTATAAACCTTATGGTTGTTATAAAATGAAAGGTTTTGATAACTATAGAGGTTAGTATATTATTAATTGCATGCCCTGAAAATATTTTACTCTTTGTTTAATTTGAAATGAGATAGTATTTTAATATTTCCATGTTTCTTCATATAAGTTATGGTATTAGTGACTATTTGGGTTATATATCTAAGGATTGATTTAACTGTAACTTTGGGTATTATTATTTAACTTTATATATTAAGGTCTTCTATCATCACATTAATGCTTAAATTATATTACCATGTGAGAGCCAATTTGGTTTCAGTTAATATCTAAAGATAGGATGAGTATCATGTTATCCTTGTAGGGAATATGTGATACATTAGAAATTGATTCTAGTGATTCATGCATAAAAAGTCATATTTGATACTCATTTTTTGGAGAAATGGATGATTATATAGTAGATATTTATTAAAGGATAAATCTCTACACATAAATTAAGTATATTTCCTTTTTCTATTAGTATATATAGTGAAGAAATCCATCAACTCTATAAAAAGGATCTTGAAAAAAATGTTATTCTATTACCATATTTTCTTATGATATAAATGGCATTTTTCAAGCCTATTTGGATTTTTTTCATTTAATTCCTCTTAACCATGTTCTTTAACTATATTTATCATTCTATGATAATTATTTTTCCCTTTCAAATCCATATTTTAATTTCCCACCAATTTTCTCCCTATGTGGAATCCTAAGTATGCACAACATCTCGTGACCATTATGTTTCCCACTTTTCATTTTTTAATGATTTTTTTTCACACTCTATATGATTTGGATTTAAATAATTTAATTATTTAAAGGTTAATCATTTGATAACAAATATGAATTTCTTGTTATAAATTATTTTTAAAGTAGTAGGATGTAATATCCTAATATTTTATAAATATTTACATTAAAATTAATTAAAATTATTTGACAGATTGAGTTACATGAAATTAAAATTTTCTATTTCATTATAATCAATACCAATTTTATCTTTCATTTCACATAACATCTATTTTCATCGATAACTTTTGTTATATGAAATGCCGACTTCTAAAGAAAAATAATATATTATTAACATTATTATGATAGTTATCACCTATACATTGGAATAGTGATAATGAATGAAATTAACTCAATTATTAAATTATTGTTTACAAATTTTTATAAAACGATTTCATTGATTACAAAATAATTTTAAATGAAGACAAAGAACAATTGAATATAAAGTGTGTGTTTTTATGAAAAATTATTTTTATGACCAGAATGGCCTTTTGTCTTAATAAATAAAATTAATCATTATTAGGGAAAGATATTGATGAAATTTATATGCTATATATTTAATATAAAAAAATCAATTCATCAAACATGTTTGGAAGTCTCAATAAAATAATAAATCCAATTTTAAGCATAAAAAACTCTATATTTTTTCAAGAAAGTTTTACTGCCTTTTAATAGAGTACCTATTTTAAAACTAACTTTTGGAACTTTTATAGTAATTATTTGGAAAAATTAACTTCATTATTTAAATTTTAATATAAAAATTTACTTTTGGTTTATTTTTTGTATTTTCTAAAAAGATTCATATATTCATGAATAGTGAATAATACTGAATTTTAATTAAAAATTTCTTTTTCATCGAATTTATTTATAAAGTTAAATTATATTTTTTTATTTGTTTTAAAGTATAATTATTTAATTTATTAATATATTAATAAAATTTAGTCCATTTTAAATATTATTTTATTTAATTTAGATATAATAAGATAACATGCTTTTGATCATATTCACTTTAAAAACCATCTTTGTCATCACGTCTATGGGAATAATTTTAAACTAATTTCCGCCACTTCAGTGATTCGAATTTGGAACAATGGATTCCATATTTGGAATAAAAATAATTTATAATTTATAAAAATAAAAAATTTGTTTTTTTAAAAAAATATTAGTGAATGAAATTGAAATTAATTATAGTGATTAAGGTAAAAATGTGTTTACTTAGTGATTAAATTTTAATATTAAGAGTCAAAATGACTTGTAAACTTGTATAAAACCCATTTTATGGAAATTATTAGAACATATATCCTATTTTATAAAATTATTATTATTATATTAGTCATAATATTTATGGGAGACCTCCCAATAATGTCTACCTTTTTTATTTACAAGACTTCCACCCCTTCCACTATAAAAAAAACTCACCATTCTTACTACTTCACACATATAAAGCATTTTTCAAGTGATATACCTACACAAATATATTACCAAAATTTCTATCCTAATACTTTAAAACTAATTTTTTTATGAAATCAATGTAGGTATTCCCTTTAATGCCAACCAAATGGAGTTAAATGTAGAATAGGTAACATTCTTCAATGGGCACTTTTGTGCTACTTATTTCTCCCCCAATTAAATTGTTCTTATTCAATGATTATATAATAACCTTCGTATCCTAAATATAAAAAGATTTTTTAATTTATAGGTTTATACATACACATTTAGAAACTTACATAAATTGGATATGCAATATTCATTTGTGTGTATAATGGACTTCCACCTCACGAAGTGATGTAGTTCGTTCTTCCGTTACCACATCTAAAGGTTGGGAATAATGATGTAATTAATATTTTTATATGATATATATAATATTTATGATTTATTAATAATTCTATAATATTTATATAAAACATACCTCTGTTCTTTAAATTTGTTGGGAATATGATAAATTCATTTGTCGACATGTGGACTACTGCCTCCTCAAACCGATATAATACGTTCAAAATATACATGGAATGTATTCACAATTCTTTTAATTAAAATAATTGATATAAATAAAATATATAAGATATTAATTAAATATTTACCCTTCTATAAAAATAATATATCATTTTCATTATTACCTTGTCACACAATGAAAATGCGATAACGTCATACGTGGACATGTGCACTACCGCAACCTCGAAGTGATGTGATTATTTTTACATGAAAATAATTATATATATAAGTATATATGATTAAATAATATAGTATTTATGATATAATAATCATTATCTAATGATAAATGTTACTTATCTTCTTTCTATGATGATAATTGAAAAATGGGAACGTTACTCGTGCGTGTGTAAGGCATAATGTCTCTGTGATTGTATCGTTGGTTCATTTTTCAAAATAATACTTCATGATTGGTTTAAAAAGTATAATTTATAAATACATATGATAATTATTTCATTATTTTTATTACTATTATGTTTTAACAATTTCTCCACTGACTATAGTCAACAATCCTTTGGCGTTTTGACACATAAACCGAATATAGTCAAAACACCCAATGTAAAATTAATTATTTAAGTACTTGTATAAGAAATTATAATAATTGAAATAAAATTACTGATAAACTGGAATAAATTTATGAATAAATTAAATAATTTACATAATTTATGATAAAAGAAGATAAATACACACGATAAAATTTAGACACAAGGTAAGGGAATTCATCTCAATCTAATCTCATTGAGACATATCATGATTGTGTTATAATGTTATTCTATAATTAGTTTTCTGATTAAAATATTTCAAAGTGGTATGGTTCAATTTGATTTAAAAATCTCTTTACAAATGTTTCAAGATTTAATTTCAAAATATTCTCCTCCATGTCAATATTCTTGATTTTATTTTAAATGTTATTTAAATAAAATTATTATGAAGGAAATTTTATTTCTATTTTGAATATCGTTCAATGGTTTAAAAAAAGGAACCTTTTAATGTGTTTTATATGGAAATTTTTAAGAAGAAAAAAAAGGAATGTTCTATTCTTAATGTACACAATGACAATTAATTTTTCACCATTATGGACATTAATTTATTCTTACATAAAAATTTATGATTTCATGTTTACTTACATGAAAATACATATTTTTTTTTTGGTTATTTTAGTATTGAAAATGAATTTTCAAATAATTTTTTTTGGTATTGAAAATGGATTCTCAAAAAAAGGGTATTTGTATCTGGATGTGTTTTCATATGGGTTTAAAATGAGTTCTTAAAGGGTTTTATGATGATAATGATTTACTCTTGATATGGAACATGCGCATTATATGAAAATTTTGTGTTCTATATATCTTATACAAAAGGTTGGTCTCCATTATAGCTTATGGGTGAGTTCGATATAGTTTATATAAATGGTTGATCCCCATTATAGCTCCTGAGAAATTGGTGATTCTGATATAGATTATACGAAGGGTTGATCCCCATTATAGCTCATGAGTGAATCATATATAGCTTATAGAAAGTTTTATTCCAATTATAGATCTCTAATTCATTAAGTAATGATAATTTTGGAATTTTCACGGATGTTTATCCTAATTAAAAGGGTTTTCAAAGTGTTTTTCGAATATGATGATCTAGGTCACCAAAATAAGTTTTAATTTATTACTACATGTTTTATTGATTTTATTTGACATAAATCTGTTTTTCCATGTGATAATGTTTTATTTTATAATCTAAAAATAATTTTAAGATAAAGTTAAGAATTATATGAGTTTCCATGTTTTTACTAAGCTAATGGTTTCCTTTATTTTTATATCCCTCACTGAAATTTGGATCTCCTACCAAGTTTTTAAAATATTTTCACAGGGTTTAAGGATGGGAAATGGAAAAGAAGAAGTCATGTTGGATGTCATGGATATTTTGCATGAAAATAATTCATGATTTATTTTAAGAGTTTTATATTATTTTACAAATGGTTACTTGTCATAATTGTCCAATTTTTATTTTATTGTTTTTTCATGTAAGAGTTATAGTCTAATTCTCTAAATAACTAAACCTAAAAATATCCTAAATGTGAAATAATATAAAATTTGTAACCAAAACTCAAGATTATGTAATAATTATGTCTAGGTACTTATACTAACCCTTTTTCTTGCTAGAATACTATGATAAGTAGGCTTAAGGTGTTACCCAAGGGAGCATAAATGTTCTCAATAGATTGTTATTAATAATTTTATTCTTCTACCCCCACAAAACATTTCATTCCATGAAATGAGGATAACATAAGAGTCTATAATATAATATATTTTCATTATACTAATGGAATATTTATTTTCTATATTCCTTCAATTTCATTTGAAAAATGAATTTAATGCCATGTGTATGTGAGGAATACTGCATCCATGAAAGGAAAGATCTATTTTTCCTAACCTATTTACATGGATGATTCAAAATATTTATATAAGGAAAAATATAATATTTTAACTATAAATTAGATTCCTAAATTATAAAATATTTTATTTTTATACACCCTCCCATTCTATGTAAAATGAATTTGATAGGTGTGTATGAGCAGATAACCGCCTCCATGGAACAAAATTTTTAATAACATTTCTTCCTAAAAATGATGAAATTAAATATGTATTTGATGTATCACAATGACATTTATTACACTATTCACATTATATAATGATGCTATTTTACATTTTTATAAGTGATATTAACAATAATTTTTTATAGCCAATTAAACCGTATAAAATAAACAAATCAAGCAATCTTTCTTCATTTTAGACCATTTTTGAAACCTATGTAGTTTTAAATATTTTTTAATTTTGTGATAATAATATAAATATACATATGAAATTCCTTTTATTGAAATAAAATTTTAAAAAACCTATGATGATGGTCAATATACAGAAATAGTTATGGGGAAATTGACCGAAGAACATCATATAACTGACATGAATGAAAACAATATAGTAAATTTATAATATATAGTAATGTATAGAATATATAATATGATATATTTGTGAATAAATATCATAATAAAATTTAAAATAAATTTAATTCCACTATTTAGGATGTCATTCATTTGCATAGAATGAATAAGGACCTAAAATAAGGGGGTTTTATATCAATTTTTTCATTGAGATATGTTTTCATATTCACCACATGTTTCTTTTCTCAGGTGTGTGTATTAGGAATTTATATTTTTCATAAATTTAATGAAATATAATGTATTTAATATTCCATATCATTTTCTAACTTTCTTGTATTTTTAATTCAAAATATGATGACGTTCAAAGGGAAAGGTTTAATATGGACCCCCTTTCTGGGAGTTATTATGTTTCATCATGAACTTCATAATTATATGATTGGTTACATCGACCACTAATATTTTATTTCATGCTAATTTATCTACCATTATGTGATAATTAAATTTTTTCTATTTCAAATATGTTAATTTAATAAATTTATTTTTCAAGTAGTATATCATTATTTAGAATCATCCTTATTATCTTTAATGATGGTTTTTTCACATGGTCCATAAATATCCTTCACGCCAATATTTTAGAATTTAGTTCGAAATAGAATATTTTTTCTCATGTTTCCATTATATTTTCAATCTTAAATTTTCAAAATAATGTTTTATTATAATCATAGAAATGTGGATTTCAAAAATGGTGTTTTAAAACATAAAAATAGATCTTCCAAACCACCCCATTACTTTTGGGTTATGTATTCTCTTTCATTCTATCCATTTATTTATATATCATTCACATATATTTCATATATATTCTATATATATGTTTTATACATCTAATAACCTGAGATATTAATATATTATTACCTTTTAAAAAGTCAATTCTTTCGAAACCTTACTCCATATGAAACATTGAACATAAAAAAATGTGATATATTTAGATATAATATAAATATTTAAGTATGACCATTAAAACCTAGAAATTAAATAATATATAATTAATATTATTAAACTATTTATGAAATACTTCTATAAATAAAATAATGACAATTTTTAATATTAATGAAATTTAATTGGTTCACCTAAAATGTATTGTAAAATCATTTACTGTTTTAAAAATATTTTTATAAATAAATTCCTTTTATGAAATACACATTTATTTTTCAAGAAACATATGATTAATGATATTTTTTGATATAAATAATTCGTTAAAACCAATTTAGTTGGTAAATTATATGAAATATGAATAATTAAATTTAATATTGGAAAATTTCATTTTCCTATAAAAATGATTTCTCGTTGTATATTATGATTTAATTCAAAAACTTGATCTGTAAATTTTTTAATTTGAAATAAAAAAAACATTTTTTAATTCCATATATCAAAATTAACATAGTATGAATTTTTTTATCTTTTTCTAAATGGGATTGTTTTCTGTGGAAAAGCATAGTTCTCATGAAATTTGTAATTTTTTAATTTATCATTGTATAATAATGGTTTAAAGATTAAAAAACCTATTAGGTAATAAAATATGAATCTATAGAATGAAATTATTCATTTTAAAATATTTATTGAGCCCATATATATTATATAAAACATTGTTAGAACTAATTAAAATGTTGAATTAATAAAAGAAAATTTTTGGTCTTTTCAATGAATCTTCTAACTCTAAGGGAGATACAGTTTTGGGTATACAGGAATGGATCATACCCTTTATATATTTTAATAAATGAATTTATGTAATTAAAATTAGTATCCATGATAATATTATCTTATATGTAAATTTAATGGTTAAATATTATTTTTTGAAGATTGTTTTTACAAAATTAAGTGTGATTGCTTTTAAAATTTACACTCCACACCTTTATAAATTGTATATAATGAAATTTGTTTCAAGTTTAGAATAATAATTATTAAATAATGGTAAATTTTCATTCATAATCATTTTCATTGAAATCAATTACAAATCATAGAAATTCATTACTGTGGTAAAAGTAAGTTAGGTCAAAAAAATATTGTTAAACAAAAAATCCTTAAATACTAAAATATGTATCAAAAAGGAGTGTATGAGCTATGATTAGACCCAAACATGAAATACCCACATATTTTATTCATTTTGAGGCCATTTATCATGGAATAGTATACATAGATTATTGAAAATGAAAGGGTTAGTCATAAAACTACACTTCTCCTCACTTATACAAGGGAAACATATTCACCACTTCAAGAATCACCTATAATTATAATTTCTTTTAAAAAATGAAATTGTGGTTCCCCTTGATCTCTATCACTCATTCAAAATATTCTGGTTACCATAAGTTAAAATAAGGACTCATTACCAAGGATCCATTGAAGGAAAATTCAGTTCAATGTTGTGTGTATTATCAACTACTTAGTTTTTCTTCTTAATTATCATGTGGACAACTACCACCATAAGCAATAAAATTACATTTTCATCACAATCCATAGTTTAGGGTTCCTATAATGGTGTAATGAGTAAATATTATTTTTATGATATCATTATTATTTTTTGTAAGACAAATTATATAACCTTTTAATTATATGATCGATAAATGGTCATTACTAATTGAATCATTTAAATTAACTGTTCAAAGAGGGAAATATTTTATTCAAACTGTATAATATTTCCATATTCATTAATTCAAAATCCAATTCCTTATAATTCTGATATATCTCAATAAAAAAAAATTTATATTATCATTGGAATTTTTTTATAATGATAATTCAACAAAACCACCACATAATAATTCATTAAATTGGTGTATGTTCATGTTTGGGTCAATTGAACCACCTAATTGAAAAATACTATGAATTTTTATCATGAATGTTTATGTGAAAATGATTAATATATAATATAATATAAATTTATATATAATGATATTTTTATTATGAATATGTTATATTAATATTCAATTCATCAATTACAAAAAAACCCCTTCAATTGTTAATAATCACCAAAACATGATTCTTATCAGTTTCATCTTCAAGGATAAAGACTAAAACACTCATGAATGGAATTTAAAACATATTTAATAATTATAAAATTTCCATATATGTAACCTTAAGGACATAATAATGATAAATGTTTTTATGAATAATGAATATAGAAACCATATTCATGAATCTAGTACAAACATTCAAGGCTTAAGACACTTGATGTGGAAAATTAGAAGAATTCAAATAGATAATGACTATTTATTAAGACTTTAAATGAAAATAGATTTAATTAATTTTCCAAATTAATGGATTAAGAAATATATTTTTATAATAAATATATAAATGTACACTCAATTATATTGGGACAAGAGTTAAAGGTTTTCATCTCAAATTCCTCAATTTGAGACCATTTTGGTATTATACATCTAATTTCATTTATGTGGTGTATATACTACCCATTTGAGATATCATATCACAAATTATATTTTTATAATGTTATTTTAAGTTCAATTACAAACCATCTATTCCAATTTATTTTTATTCTAATGAATCTAAATCTATAAGAGTTATTATGGTCTCAATTACGATTCCTTGAGGAAAAATACATTTTGTACACCATATTTCTTTTGTATGGGGTATTTTGTGCCCATGGATATACCTTTACTATAATATATTTATTCCATAGTATATTCTAGCTAAATAAAATTACCTTATTTATGTTCCTATTCATTCATTTGTTTCTATAGTAGTAATGATTTTTGGTAACTCAAATTTCATTCATTGAGTTATGATCATTCTCTTAAACTTATTTCACATAAGTTCATTACAAACATACCTTTTATTGTACTTTGTGGAATTATATCATTCATCCCTTAGGATATATATTCTTACCAACTAATCCACTAGAAAAATATTTTTAACTTAGGATATGTTCTTTTAAAACCACCCACTTTCTTTCTATAGATGGATTATGATAATATTATTTCAGTATTGACATGGTTTTTTATATTTTTATCTATATGGTGTAAACATCATATTTTACAATACTCAAATTTTATTATGTTCAACTAAAAGGAATTTTATTATATTTACATGTGGAAAATTATTGTAGTTTCATAGATTTTTCTTCCTATACAAACTATAATTAGAAAGTTTGACTATCAACCTTTATTCTTAGAATGGGTTGGGACCATGTTATCCCATTTATTGAAATAGGGGAAAATATTAATATTCTTGATGTTTATTGACTAAAAATAGAGGTTGATATTTCATGGATAATCCAAATTCCTCATCATACAAATAGCCACACCTTTTCTTAGTAACACTTTCCTTTTTTAAATAGTATGAATAGTCTTATTAAATCATATAAAGAATGAGTTAGACTTAATTAGTTGATTGGTGGGAACAAGAATTATATTACCTCTTGATACATCACCATGTCTCATGACTCAAAATATGTTATTGTATTTGGTGAATGATAGTTAATTCATTATTATTTATTGATTTTGGTCTCGATGATAAGAAAATTTCTTAGGAAAAGGCTATGATATCATGTTTTTTATGTTAGATGTAACGTATTAGCCCAAGTGCCACTATAACCAGTGACCCGTGTGAGAGCGGTATAAAACTTTAGGTACGACTCCCCATATTACAGACACTATCGATAAGAGGTGAGGGTTTAATGGGATTTGTGGGGATACTATACCCTCTTCATGAAAGAGATCCCCATCAGATAAAACAAAAATAATAAATATAATATAAACAATAACCATGCATCTCATAACCATTACCAAAATTGGGTATAAGCCTAAAACCAAATAGTATATATGTTTTTCATGCCATGTAGAACCAAGTGTGTAATAAATCCAAAAATAAAGATATTCTGAAAAACAATGTGCAAACTAGGTCCTTAAATCAAGTTTGGTTCCCTCATCCATGCTCCATCCTAAACCCAAAATCAACCATCTATCACATGGCCTTTTCACTTGTCTTGACCGACAAACATGAAGTATGATCAGGTACCTAATCTCATCCTATGTAGGATATGATTACAAATCCATAGGCCAAAACCAATAGTGTCTTCAATATAATCATGTATTATACTATTTATACAGAAGTATAGTAAATAAGGTTGAAAGAAAAATAAACTATGTTCTATCAATTAATAGTATTTTAATCAATCACTTTTATTTTTAGTTTCATGTTTTACTAATTTTCATAAATCCTATAACGACCCATATTGGTCATATAAACCATGTGTCAAAAGGTGTCATAGGCTGGAATTCCATGAAAATAATTCCATGAATCTAACTAGTATTCAGAACTCCATGTCTAACCATTTCATCCATGAAATGGAATACCATGTCCATGCCCCTGGATACAAGAGCATATGTCTGTTATCTAAAAATACTATATATAGAGTCAACTGGAGGATCAGTATGGCACTCCAAATGGAGTTGAGAAATAGTCCATCAATTGATCAACCATTAGTTTACAATTTCAAATGTTCGACATCATCAACCTTTTAAGAAAGAAAAAACATCATAAGGGATACATCTTATTTATAACATTTCCATGGTTAATTATATTCATCACATTTTACCCATTTCTACAAAAATCCTCTTTTACTATTATTCATAACACAACCAGGTGTCATACCCCAACCAACAAACATCATGGTTAATACCACTTTAACAATTTGTCAACATTTCCCATAGTCCCCACATAATTCATTCAACAAGTCATAACCAGTTTTATATCATAAACCCAATTGAATTAAACATTTCAAAAACCATATCAACATGTTCAAAGTTGTGGCACACCCCATGGGTTTCCATAATCTAGACCTTATAATAATAAATAAACTTATGGTATTTGATAATCTTATTTAATTTAAATTAGAAGTTCAATCAAACATTCTTGGATAAATAACTAAATACATAGAAAATATTTCATTTTCCCAACCACTAACACATGAACAAGGTATCAAGACTATGGAAAAAAAGTGATACCACCCACCTCAGGTTTGTAAAAAATTCCTTGCTTAGACACAGGCCTTGATTGAAACTCAAACAACCTTTAAATAAAAAAATTATAATATTTAGGAAAATAAGGGTTTAGATAAATCATAATGAGAATAAACAATCCTCCATTATTTTTCCAAAAAAATAGAAGTAAGAGGGGCATTAGACTCTCCTAGATATTTTATTCACAAAAAACGGTGCTCCACATGGCCAATAATTAAAGGATAATCATCCTTGGAGAGATTGGGAGGGAATGGTTCATCACCCAGGATATTAGAGGATGAAATGGGGGGAAATAGGGTTAGAACCTTTAAATACTAAGGTGGAAATAATAAAAACCCATCTTTAAAAGGTATATGTCTTGCCTACAGGGTTGTCCAAACCGTGTTCCAACCGTGAATCACCCTCTATTGAAGTGGGGTTAGGTTACACAATTTATATGGGCCACCCAGATGGTTTAAAAACCCATGTGGTGGTCATGTGCCTACCTCTACCCAAGGGGGATAAGTCACATTGCTTTTTAGGCCATAGAACACTATTATCTCTAATTGTGATCTAACCAAGCACTATGCAATGGATTTTCTCTTTTCTCCACCTTTTCCATCCAAAACCCCCAAATCACCACTAAATCTCCTCATATTTTTAGGAACTGTTTTTTAACCCAAAAAGGGGAGTTAAACTAATATTTAAATGAGGATGTACCTCCACAAAAGGATTGGATTTTACACCCTCCACACCTTATAATAGATCATACATAAGCTACACTCCCATGAATCTCTAACCCTCCAAGATAAAAAGGCTAGGCCACTAGTCCCACATATCTACCTCCCTTTCCCAAGATTCATCCAAAACATTACCATGCTCGCACAAAACTCAGACCAATGAAATAGCCCTAACCCACCAAACATTATCATTGTGATCCAAATTATAAACCATATGCTCCAAAAAGGATAAATCAGTCTTGATTACCACATCATAGGAATTGATAACATAATAAGGGTCTAGGTCATACATCCATAACTATGGAAAATGAAACATCATGAATTCCACCATAACACTATGGAAGATCCAATCGGTATTCCACTAGTCAGATCCCCTCCATGATCTAAAACAACCCAACATTCTCAAGCACCAACGTGCCATGTTTTAATATATAATGGTGATCCAATCTCAGTGACACAAAATGGAATACAATATCACCCACTATAAACTCATGATATTGAATACATCAACCAAAAAATGAATTCTTCCTACTTTGAGTCGCATCCATTTTTTTGGATCAAATGAATTTTCTCTTACACCTCCTTCATGTGACCCTTTCCAAGAAACTCTGAATCAACAACTTCCATCCCATACAATGGTGATCTAAATGAAATTCCATATAGAAGATCATATAGTTCCATTAGAATATTCACATGATAACTATTTTTATGTGTGAATTCAATGAGTGTGATTTTCTAGTCCCATGATTCACCAAATTTGAGAATACAATTCCATAACACATGCTCTATCACCAAATAGTTCATTCATATTTCCCATCTGTCTGCTGATGAAGGGTCATACTAAAAAACACCTGAGTATCAATTGCCTTCTACAATCCTTTACAAACTCATGAATAAAAATTTGGATCATGATCTGATATTATACTTCGTTGAACCCCTTTAAAATTCACTATTTCCTAAACATATTTGTCACTGGACAGATCAACCATGATTTGTTCATATTCTAAAGAAATGTGAAACTTTTTTCAATTAGTCTAAAATCATATATAAAACATCATTATTTATATTTTTCCTTATAATAACTACCAAAAATTCAATGGTAACGTTGTTCCACTTCTTTTCTATAATAGGAAATAACTATAAAAACTTAGCAGGCCATTGACATTCAGCCTTCACCCACTTGCAGGTGTAGCATCATATAAAGAAACCTACAATCTCCTTTTCTATTTCTTCCCACCAATACTATCTATGAATATTATGATAAATTTTGGCAATACTATGATACACCTCCCACTGTGCGGCATGGAACTCACACATCATCTCCTCTCTAATAAACATAAGTATAACAACATGTCCATGAAAATGAATTGTCACATCTTCACATATAGTACAGACAAAAGGTGAATACACACCTTAATAATCTCCCTTAAATAAAAACACAGTAGATCCTCATATTAACTCTCCATGAACTGGTTCAGGAGTGTAGAATCAATGGATTACGATACGAGGTTCATCTTCCCATGGACCTCATTGACCTCTATATGCATATCAACAAACAAATCCATCCATCAAAATTAAAAATTTTATTAATCCATTTTAAGTAAAAATGGGAAACCGTGGTTTAGAGACAAGAACAACTATATTATGAAAGATCTCACAAAATTATTAAACACAAGACCAAGATTACTTAAATCAGGTAACCTATATAGTTTCTATTGAAGCGTACTAACCTAGATATTTGGATCCTCTCTGATAAGATCTTCCAGGTGAGTAATCATCTTATCCATTATCTAAATAAATTCCTCTGAGTTGATTTTACTCTAATTGAAGCCTGATTCTATTTATGAACTATGGTTTCCAATATCTTTCCATCACATACCACTTATAACTATACTCTTGGATAGCTTTATTCTCTGTCTTCCATCTCTAATCATAAGAAACAATATTTTCTTTCCTAGGATTATAAGAAAACTAAATGTTAAAATAGTTCATGTACTCAACCTATCTCCACGGCCAAAGGTTCAAATCATGCTGGCATGTGATCTAAATAAGGAATTTATGGACAGTATAAAAAAAGGATTATCAAACAAAATACAATGCTGCAAATATTATATAGCATAGACCATCACGACCAATTAGATATAATTTTTAAGGTAGTTTAGTTCTTGTGGAATCAACTATTGTGATCCATATTATATGTATCGATCCACCTACATAAACACTACCCCAATTACAACCCCATATGTGTAACAAAAAAAGGTATAATCCTTACCAGGATCTGGTAGTATCAAGATTGGTGTAGTGGTCAAACATTTATTCAGACCATGAAAAGCATTGTCACGTGATTTAGTCCCCTCAAACCTTACACCCTTCTTGTTCAAGGCCAAAATTGGTGAAGTCAAGTGACAAAAAACTTTGGGTAACCTTCGATAATAACCCACCAAACCTAGAAATCTTTTTATATCAAAAACATTTATGGGATTCTTCCAATATATAAATACATAAAATTTTTCAAGGTCTATTAATACACCTACCTATGATATGATTTCACCTAATAAATTCATCTTGGTGTTCCATAAATGACACTTACATAGCTTAGTGCATTGATAATGCTCCCTTAGTGTACTCCATATGATGTTAAGATGTGTCGCATGATTTTCATGAGTCTAGGATTACACCAAGATGTAATCTACAAAACTAACACAAAGTGATCCATTTATGGGTGAATGATTTGGTTCACTGAGGCTATAAGCACTATCGGAGTGTTTTTTAACCCAAACTGCATTATGTTGAACTAATAAAAACTATACCTACTCCTAAAAGAATTCTATGGTATACCATAAGGTCTCACAATCAACTGGTAATACCCTGACCATAGATCAATTTTAGAGAACAAAAATAACCTTTCAGGTGCTCAAAAATACTATTTATTCATGGAAGAGAATATCGATTCATAACTATCATCCAATTTAACAATCAATAATCGATACACAAATGCAACATCCCATCAGCCTTCTTAGAAAATTGGACTGTAAATCCCCATAGTGATGTAACCATAAAAAACCCCTTATTCTCCAATTCCACCAGCTTGGTGTTATATTCTTTATGATCTCCTAGTTCTATTCAATATAGTAGAATAGTAACATTACTATCTCTAGCCTTCGGCTAAATCTCCAACTCAACCTCTCTCTACGGTGGAATCCCTGATAATTCCTCAAGAAATACTTCCTATAACTGATCCACCATAGGAGGAAATACACTATTCTCCACTCCAACATCATCTAGTAAAAGACTCACATCATTTACTATGACTTCACCTAGTTGTGGAAGAATAATAACTACATGGTATTTCAGAATATCCTATTTCACACGATGGAAAAAAGTGTAACGTTTATGACACATGAAACTCACTTTATGATGGAAATAATCAATGTGATCTTGGTACATGAAAAACTAATCCATACCCATTATCAGGTCAAAACCAGATATCTTAAGATTGTACATGTCCAAAAGAAGATGGTACCCACTAACTTTGAGGGAACCCTCTTTACATTCCTAGACATTTCCTTCTCTTTCTCCCAACTATGTGTCAATAGATGTAATCCCACACATATATTCCATGTATATACCAAAAACAATCACAATATAAGAAGATATAAATGAATTTTAGGCCCTTGTATCAAATAAAACACTAAAAAGAATGGGATCTACATCAATCATACCTCAAACAGCCGATGGTCCATCCATGCAACAGCTAGTTGTGGGATGAACTGTATGAATTATTATTCCCCTCTACCCTAGGATACAGTATGAGTTCTAGGTGGTGCACTAACATATTGATATGGATATTCTTATCCTAATGTAAAATGTCCCCCACCTTGACCTATATGGTTGGAAGGACTCAAATTTCCTTACTGATACGAGTTAGAAGACTCTTTACTAGGGATCTGTATTGGCCCAACTTCTCTAACACTTACCTCCTACTGTGGAATTCTATAGAACCTCCTCATATGACACATCATGTCGTATGATTTTCATTACACTAACAGTTGATGGTATTTTCCGCACATATGGCCCAGTTGACCACAATGATATGAGATGAATGAAATACCACACTGAGAAACAATTAATGTTCCTTTGATATTTTTTCCACAACAACTCTGGTGGAAATTTTCACAACAATGATTCATACTATTGCAATAATTTTCACCAGATCGCCAGACTAAAATATTATTTACACCAATAGAAACACCCTTCATGTTACCTTTATATATGAGAGTATAATGCACTACCTCCTAAACCCTCTTCAAATGAAATATATTCACCTAGTATATGATCTCACATCAAATTCCATCCTAAAATTACATATCTGTAACAGCCTCATTCCATATCAACATCATAGGAAAACGTTGCATGTTTTTGAAGTGGCCTACCTAATCCATCATAGTCATAATTCATTAATTCAAATTCATAAAATATTTTTCATTCCTCTTCCTCATGTTCTAAGGATAAAAGTGCTCTAGGAACATCTCCTATAATTTATTCAATTACATGTCCTCTATCTACTAATTCCAAGCTCATATATCTCACCAACATTTCATTTTTCCTCATAGTATATAAGTTTCTGGATTAAATATTTTCTCAACACGGGTCTTTGGGTGATCCAAAATCATATGGATAGACTCAATCCAACACTCATCTTCATTTGGTCCACCCACTCTAGAAAACATCATAGGGTGCTTAATCTGAAACTCTCTAGTCATGTAAACTATAGTCAACGCAACTCACCATGTTTCTAGCTCAATAAACATCATAAATTGATAAATTTTCTCATGTAACTACTCTTCCCATATATTATCTAGAAAAAACATGGGTTATTTCCCCAATTTTGGAGGATAATTCTCAACGATGTCCTCCAGTATCTCAAATGGTTGACATCGTCATGGTATAATCTCTCTACAATGTCAAATGCACATCTCAAAAAATAAGGTAATATTCTCAAAATTAAAAAAAACAATGATCTTAATTATACATAAACAACCCACTAAACACAGATAAACCAAATATATATAAACAGTAAATAATTAAAACCATCATCCACCCTTCTCTTTTTCTATGTTTAATATGGGAAAACAAAACTTAAAAATTTACAATTTGCATTAGACACTATTTTAACAATCTCTGTCACAACACCCTCCCCAAAAGGTGCACCCCTCCTAGGCCAGAAATGTGAGAAGGTGGAAAGTGACCCCTGAGTCTTGCCTCCAGTAAGCCCTAGGTTGGCGACTAGCACCGAGGGTATAGTAAACACACAGATGGCAGGCATTACCCTCTAAGAGAACACATATAGAAGAGAGAGATATGATTGACACCAACAAACTCCAACTCAAACAAAAATATAAAAGAAATCTCATGTGCACATATGTAATGTTATGAAAAAATACTAAAACTGAAAGGGGAAAATTGAAAGTGACTAAAATAATGTAAAAACAGTAGCGACCACGAAGCTCGAACAGCTCCTGTAACCCCAAGCTATTAGAAACTAGCATGATATCCAACCTGCTCCAAGTGACCTAAAAATATTTTATATAGATATGGGGAGATTATAATAGTATACTTAGTAGGATCCTCCCTGAAGCCTTTCATGAAAAATTAAATAAACATGATAAAGAACAGTGAACAACAAGTGAAACTAACTCGTCACCTAAACAAGAATACTATTTTATTAGCCTCAACATGGACACTCTCACCAATTAACGAATACAATAGTATATAATAAAACAAATAATTTCAAGGGTAACCCACTTTTAATTCCCCACTATTTTCTCACTTTTCCCCAATGTCTCACATCCTAAGCATCTCTCTCCAAAAGGCTTACCAGCAGACACCTGGGTGAAGCACCACAACATGCACCTCATGCAACAAAACCACCATGTCCACATTAGAAAATTAACCAGGTAGTTTCTGGGAGCCACCACATCTCGCATAACGAGTATCATATGTCAAGTATTAAACCTTAAGCCATTATAGCCCATTAACCGAGTAAGGATCCTCAAGCCATCATAGCCTATACACGTTACACTTATAGCTGTCCATAGGAAACTATATCCAGAATATATGTGTGTGAATAACCTCAATAAATTTCATACCTCTAGACACATATATGGGGAAAACTAGCCAATGTGCATACTAGCACAAGTAACTACCAAGTGAAGAGATCAGGTCTAAATGGGGTAGTCACCCATCCATCCACCCACCATAATCTTGGGGAAAACACCCCCCCCCCCAAGGCTCAGAATCCTCAGGGTGCCGGTTTACCTAACTAATGGGGTGGAGTAGCATATAGAAACACAAAAGGTAAATAATATATTATAGCTTACAACCAAACTATGGGCATAAACTAGTCTTGGACTCAACTACAACTAACGTCTCTGAGACTCCCAGGTGTCACTTCTAAGACTAGGTATCCTATAAGCACACAACCATTTAAAGAGCTTAATTACACTACTTAAATCCTTTTTTATCAGTTTCACTTTATGTTAATTAATTATTTAAACATTAATTAACCATTAAAAATTACACATTACATTTCATTACCATCACAACCAAAGTCTATTGTTCCTTTAAATTACAACCTCAGCATTGTGCCCCAGCAAGATCCAACTCCATGGGTTATCATCATTTATTCAATTATTTATTTATATAATTACCTTCCCATATTCTCAGGAATTCTAGAAAAACATTCTAAGCTACTAAACAAAAGGGGTCTCAACATGGTGAGTATATGAACTACCCATCATGTCTTTTCCACCTATTTCAAGATCATAGACCCATCCTCCCTTAGAAGATAAACACGGAAAGCATATGGCATACCCCATGTGACTTCGCCCCTTTTGGAAGAAGGGTAATCAAGACCATATTCCTTGAGTAGTGGGGAAGGTAAAGCAGATAAACATCCAATAATAATCATCAAGAATCCAAACATTCACATCCAACCCATTTCATCATCCCTCGTGTCCTCTCCGACACCCATATGCATAAACAGATGCATCTCGCTACTCTAGGTGTCAACTACTACCAAAAACAGTAGACCTCCCTGCCCCCACATATCACAACAACCATCCAGGCTCACATCAGAACATAAGCAGTAGGAAAACAGCCATCATGTCAATTGGGCTCTTGTCCCTTAAACAATAAAGAGGGTAACTCGGAACCCTACAAGGAATTATCTTTTATCAAACAACCAATTCTTTAATATATCTTTGATTAACCGATTTATATTTCATAGGTTCCAAATTCGGGAAACCTAACTTGTAAGCTATCACAAATAATTAAACATGATTACTGCACCAATTTGATTAACATAAAATTACAACTAGAAGAACCAGATTCATTTACATGCCTCTTTATATATAGCCAAACAATTATGAATTAATTCTGGATTTACATTCTTTACCAATTTCCATCCTGAATGGAAGTTAAACAAGTAAGAATAAATATCACACTATCTATCAAAACAATAGGCAATAACATATGGTTGATATCAATTTATTTTTCCAGTTCAAATAATTATTATCTCAATTTCATTGGGATCGAGTGGGATAAAACATGCTAACTATATAGTTTCACATAAAAGAAAAGACAATCAATGAACCTCCTACCACAAATGGTTATTGTTGTTCTTTATACGAGAACAATCTACACAAAGGATCACGATCGCCTCCCCCTGTGATAACTGTATCCACATGACGATGTCGCGATATGACCGCACTAACCAAAACCCAAGAAAACTAAAATTGATGTATGGAGATCACATACCATAACAGGACAAGGAGAAACAAAAGGATATGAACCAAAATGAATGATGATAAAATATATCTTATATCGATGAAGGATCGATACTTTCTGCTTGTACCAAAATAGGGGGTGCGCATGCAGTAGTAAGAAACATCAAGGGGAAACAATATAAGGATTAAGGTTCGATCACATATCTCCTATGGGAAGAATTTAAGGTTTGACCATCTCTCACCATGGAACATGAAGGTATAACAAAGGTGGAAGATATCACATCCCTTTAGAAGATTTAACAGAGCAGCAGTTTAAGATACGTTGGATTTTCCATTAAAAGAGGATCACATTAAACCACATGTTTTGACCAAGTAATGGCATCCCAGGACTTAGAAAATTAATATAGCTGTTATGAGATTTTATTTGGCCTTAAATTACATAAAAGAAGGACTTGAATTCATTTTACGTCAAAGAAAACGTCATACATGTGAATTATAGGATGATGGAAACACAGTTCACGATCTTGGAAACACTGTACACGATTCTGGAAACATTGTACACTCACCGATCCTAGAAACACTATTTAAAAAATGACTCACCGATTCTGGACTCACTGATCCTAGAAACACTAATGACTCACCAATCATCGACTCACTGATCATGGAAACACTATTTACAAAATA
The DNA here is from genome assembly GCA_963277665.1 of Viscum album. Classification (NCBI taxonomy): domain Eukaryota; kingdom Viridiplantae; phylum Streptophyta; class Magnoliopsida; order Santalales; family Viscaceae; genus Viscum; species Viscum album. The sequence goes on along the minus strand of OY728119.1, from coordinate 1,722,691,296 downwards.
ACTCACTGATCCTATACTCAAAGATCCTAGAAACAGTGTTCATAGAATGACTCACTGATCCTGGACACATCGATCCTGGACTCACCGATCTAATTGTACTATTCACGGAACAACAGAGTGATCTAATGGTACTGTTCACAGAATGACAGACCGATCTCATGGTATTGTTCACAGAATGACAGACCAATCTAATGGTACAGATCACAAAATGAGAGACCGACCTGATGGTATTGTTCATAGAATGACAGAATGAACTGATGGTATTGTTCACAGAATGACAGACCGATCCAATGGTACTCTTCACAAAACAACGGACTGATCTGATGGTATTGTTCACAGAACGATAGACCGATTCGATGGTACTATTGAAAGAATGGCTCACCGATCCGATGGTACTATTCACATCGGTCTCACTGATGGTATTGTTCACATCGGTCTCACCGATGGAACTGTTCACATCGGTCTCACTGATGGGACAGTTCACATTGGTCTCACTAATGGGACTTTTCGCATCGGTCTCACCGATTGAACTGTTCAAATTGGTCTCACTGATGGAACTGTTCACATGGATCTCACGAATGGAACTGTTCACATCGGTCTCATCGATGAAACTGTTCACATCGTTCTCACCGATGGAACTGTTCACAACGGTCTCACTGATGGAACTGTTCACATCGGGCTCATAGATGGAACTCTTCACATTAGTCTCAACAATGGAAGTGTTCTCATCGGTCTCACTGATGGAAGTGTTCTCATCGGTCTCACCGATGGAACTGTTCACATCGGTCTCACCGATTTAATGGTTCACATCGGTCTCACTAATGGAACTTTTCACATCGGTCTCACTGATGGAATTGTTAAAATTAGTCTCACTGATGTAACTATTCACATCAATCTCACTGATTGAACTATTTTCATAATTGGAAAAATTGGAAAAGTGTTATGGATAAGTCACCTTGACCTCCAGGAACACCTCACACACCAGAGTTTTTCAAAGGAATGAACCATAGAGGTCCAGGTCATTACATCAGATACCTATCAAAACGTTCTCGTCCTCGATAATTCAAAACCAACATAAAAAGAATTAGAAAAGAAGTTTGAACAACAAAAAAAAATAGCATCATATCCTCCCTGAGCTTGAGGTAAACCAGCAACAAATTCTATTGAGATTTCCTCCCACTTCCACTGAGAAACCTCTAATGTCTGGAGAATACCACCAGGAACACGGTGTTCATCCATCACCTTCTAGCAGTCCAAACATCGAGACACAAACTCTGAAATTTCATGCTCTATCATAGGCCACCAAAACTAACTCCTCAAGGCTTGGTACATCTTTGTTAGGCCAGGATGCACCGCTAAAGAAGAACTATGGAACTCTCTAAGAATTGTCTTGGTTATCACAAAAGGAAAAAATATCCTTCCATGATACAACACTTGGTGTTGTTCATCCTCCGTCAAACCATTAGAGGCCTCACCACAAAAAACTTGTTCTCTCAAGACTTCCACCTCATGATCCCCCAAATGGGACTCTTCCACCTAATGCACCAGAGATGACTACACCGTTATCTGAAAAAGACAACCTCTACCCCCAACTTCTCCCATATCAATATGTAATGCTGACAGTTCTTCAATTACTCTTCAGGAGTCACCAGATTCACACACTGGATCACTATGTGACTTCTGACACTACACATCAGCTACAATTTTCCCCTTTCTAGGTGGATATGATATTTAGAAGTCATATTCTTGTAAGAACCCCATCCACATACGCTGTTGTAAATTCAAGTCACACTGGGAGAAAACATACCTCGTGCTCTTATGATTGGTGAAAACCACAAAGCACTCACCAATGAGGTAATGTCTCCACAACTTCAGAGAAAAAACCATGTATTACAACTCAAGATCATGGGTGGAATAATTATATTCACGGGGATGTAACTATCGAGACCCATAAGAAACAATTGATCTTTGCTGCATCAGAACACATCCTAACCCTAGATGTGAAGCATCGTAGAAAACATCAAACTGAACTCCCTCAGTTGGAAGACAAATAACTGGACCACTTACTAACTTCTCCTTTAGATACTTGAATGTTTCCTAACACTATTCAGTCTATATGAATGCCTCATCCTTTCTGGTCAAATCTGTCATAGGAGTCACAACTCAAGGTTAATCGGCTACGAACCTCATGTATTAGACTGAGAGACCAAGGAAACTTCATACCTCTGACACTGTATTGGGGGCTGCCCAAGACACAATTGCTTCTATCTTCAATGGATACACAGCTACTCCCTGCTAAGACACAACATGACCCAAGAAACAGACTTATCAAGCCCAAAAATCACACTTTGACAACTTCCCAAATAGTTGATGTGGATGAAGAACTCCCAAAACGATGTGTAGATGATCCGAATGCTCCTCCTCATACATGGAGTACACAAGGATGTCATCTATGAAAACCAAAATGAACTTGTCTATGAACTCACAGAACCCGGATTTCATCAATTCCATTAACATAGTTGGAGAATGTTTCACGCCGAACATCATTACAATGAACTCATAATGACCCTGATGACAACAAAAAGAAGTCTTTAGGATATCCTCATTCGTCACATGCATCTGATGATATCCTAACTACAAGTAGATCTTTGAGAACCAACTTGCAACCTTTAGTGGATCGAATAAATCATCAATTTGTGGAAGATGATAGTGATTCTTCACTGTCACTTTATTTAAGCGATGATAATCGACACATAACCGCAAACTACCATCAGCCTTTTTCATGAATAAAAATGGTACACTCCACGGCGACACACTCGTCCAAAACAACCACACTATAACAGACCATCAATATGTATATGTAGCTATCGTAACTCAGAATGGGACATCCTATATAGAGACATAGAGATATGAGACGCTTCTGTTTATATATCGATCCCAAACTCGATCTGTCATCGAGGGGGTAAGGCTACAACCTCTTCTGGAAATACATCAGCGCACTCTTCTATAACCCTAGGAAACACCTACTATTGAATATATGAAGAACTCAGCATCATCTCACCATCATGGATGATAAGGAAGGAACATGCCTCTGAACCATCTAAGGGTCTTTCTCGCCAACGAACACCACTAGCTCTCCATCCACATCAAAGAACACAACCTGCCTCTTGAAGCAATCCACGATAGCCTATACCGAATACAATTAATCCATGCGGAGGATGACATCATATGGTTGTATGCATAAACATTGGAAATATCCCCAAGAGCAGTGTTTCCCCAACACTTGCTCACAGTCTCTAGATACTTCAAACAAGTCAGATAGGCCTCCAAACGGCATAGTCAATGCCAAGGGCATTGGAAGCCTCTATACCTCAAGTCCCAAATCATGTACAAGGGTAGGTGATATGAAGGAGTGTGTCTCTTCTGAATCAAAAAAGGTATACAACAAGGTATAAATAAAGAAAAGGGAACCACGAATGACATTTGGCTCACCTGGTGCTAGGAACGCTAAAGCATGAAGTTGTCCACAACCTCCTATATAGCCTCTTTGACCCTAATGATGACCAGAACCACAGTAGTTATCTGCTCTCTAAGGATGGGGAGTGTCACGGGACTCTCCTCTACCTACCCCATCTACCCTCTACTGATCTAAAGCTGGTGAAACATTTTTTTGTTAACTTGGATGGAACTGCCTCAAAGGAGGAACCTGGAGTGGAAAACCTGGGGCACAATGACTTCTCTAAAAGGTCAGGCACTCTCATTGCTAATGACCTCAACCGCCATAAGAAAAAAAATCACATGAACCCTTAGAATAGGCTTTAGTGCTGCCACCCCCAGAGAAATGAGATTATAAGGGATGGTACCTAAGCCTAGACGAACTGAAACTCTTCTTCCCTAAAAACTAGGAACAATGTACCACAACTCTACTTCATGAGGAATTATGAAGACTCCCCCATCATGATGATCCGATTCTGGCCAATTTTCTCTTGATAACCTTTGCCCTCGCCATCACCTCAAGATATGTCTTCAGCATAAATGGGGTAACCTAGCACTGGATATATGGATACAAAGACCCCTTTAAATGCCTCTCCCTAGCCTCCTTATATGGAAATAGGTCTGAAGCATATCGTAAAATGTTCCTGAAGTGGATTCCAAAATATTGCACACTGGATATCCCCTGTCGAAGGGTAAGAAGCTCCTGGAAACTGGACGACTTCATGGTCGACGAAAGAAAATCGACTCTAAAATTGTCTTGGAACTCTTACCATGAGATCGGTGAATCCCCACGATCCCTAAGGAATAAGAACCACCACTACCTCGCTGCTCCATGAAGCATTGTCACAACTGAGGACACCCAGTTCTCCTTCCAAGCACAGATCTAAATAAAGCCTATCTCAACCTCCTCCAACCAGTCTACTGTGACTGCATCAGAAACAGAGCCCTCATACTTCTGCAAACTGTAGCACTGAAACTCACATAGTGTCCTCCTCCAATTTTCATCATCGTCAAACTCTACCCTACGACAATCTACTGGCACAGCCTGCTGGACATCTTCTATGTGATCCTGACAAGGACATCGACCTAGATCCATACCTGAAAAATAGAAAATAGTTATAGCTTTTAAACATGGAATATGGAGACTCGGCATTAATAAATTAATTGTTTTCTTTTATTCATTTTAGGTTACCCTATCCCAAGTTATACCCATTCAAACACAGACACAAGGAGTAATGATGCATGATAAATTCCTAGGTCTCAACTCGGAAACTAGTATCACCTCATTTAGGGGCAATTGTAAACTTAAAGTATTTACATCAGATCATAGGGGGCCCTAAATCCCTATGACTCAGCTGGTCTCCAGTGTTTAAATCACTTGATAAACTTGACTGACATTGTTTCCCTACCAACCCAGGAAACCTCACCTATTCCTAACACAAAACTCCATCCTATCTCTCACCTAGACCTCTGATTCCACTCTGTCATGCCCCCCTTTCCACACTTTGTACCCATCTTGGGCTGGTAATGTGAGAATGGAGATAGTGACCCCTCGAGTACCACCTCCAGTAAGCCTCGGGTTGGCGACTAGCACCGAGGGTATAGTAAAGATGCAGATGGAATTAATTACCCTCTAAGATAACACATGAAGAAGAGAGAGATAAAATAGACACCAACCAACTCCAACTCAAACATAAATATAAATTAAATATCATGTACACATATGTAATGTCATGCAAAACTGCTACAAATGAAAGGGGAAAACTGTAAGTACCCAAAAAAATATAAAAACAACAGTGACTAGGAAGCCTGAATAGCTCTTGCAACCCCAAGCTAGTAGAAACCAATTTGATCTTCAACCTTATCCAGGTGACCTGAAAAAATAGTTTATATAGACATAGCGTGATTATAATAGTATACTCAGTAGGATCCTCCCCGAAGCCTCTCATTCAAAAGTAAATAAAGTATGCTAAATCATAGTGAACAACAAGTGAAACTAAATCATCACATAAACATGTATACTATGTTTCTTGCCTCACCATGGATACTCTCACCAAGTAACACATATAATAGAATATAATATAATAAAGAATATCAAGGGTACCTCGCTACTATTTCCCAACTGGTTTTCCGCTTTTACCCAAAGTCGCACATCCTAAGTATCTCTCTCCAAAAAGTCCTACCTGCAGCCACCTAGGCAAATCACCACAACATGAACCTCATGCAACAAAACCACCATGCCCACATAAGCAAAGTAACTATATAGTTTCTGGGATCCACCACAACTTACATAATGTGTATCATATGTCAGGTATTAAACCTTAAGCCATTATAGCCCATACAACGAGAAAGGATCATCAAGCCATCATAGCCTATACACACTACACCTATAGTAGTCCATCAGAAACTATATCCATAATATATGTGTGCGAAAAACCTCAAGCCATTAAAACCCTCTACACACATATATGGGTAAAACTAACCATTGTGCCTACCAGCACAACTAACTTCCAATAGAAGAGAGTGAGGCCAAAGGGGGTGGTCAGTCATTCGTCCTCCCACTGGAATGTTGGGGGAACCCCCCCCCCCCCCCCCAAGGCTCATAATCGCCAGGGTGTCAGTTTCCCTAACTGACAGGGTAAAATAGTGTATAGAAACAAAAAAAGTATAGAATATAATATAGCTTACAACCGCACTATGGGCATAACCTAGTCTTAGACTCAACTATAGCTAACCTCGCTCGAACACCCTACTGCCACTTATAAGACTAGGTATCCTATAAGAAAATAACCATTTAAAGATCTTAATTACATTACCCCATTCCATTTTTATCAGTTTCACTTTATGTTAATTAATTATTTAAACATTAGACAACCATTAACAATTCCACATTACATTTCATTAGAATCACACCCAAAGTCCATTGTTCCTTCAAATTACAACCTCATCATTGTGCCCTAGCAAGATCCAACCCCATGGGTTGACATCAATTATTCAATTATTTATTTATATCATTACCGTCCCATATTTCCAGGCATTCTAGAAAAACATTCTAATCTACTAAACACAAGGGGGATCAACAAAGTGAGTATATGAACTACCCGTTGAGTCTCTTCCACTTATAGCAAGAGCATAGACCCATCCTTCCTTGAGAATCCAAACATGGAAAGCACATGACATACCCTATGTGTCTTCACCCCTTTCGGACGAAGGGTAAGCAAGAACATCTGCCTTGAGCAGTGGGGAAGGTAAAGTAGATAAATAAACAATAAGAATTAGCATGAATCCAAACATTCATATCAAACCCATTTCATCATCCCTGGTGTCCTCCATGACACCCATATGTATAAAACGATGTATCTCTCCACTCTAGGAGTCAACTTCTGCAACAACCAGTAGGCCTCCCTGCCCCCATATATCACAACTGCAATCCAGGATCACATCATAACACAAGCAGTAGAAAAGAAACCATAATATCAATTGGGATTTTGGCCCTTAAACATGCAAGAGGGTAACTCAAACCCCTAAAAGGAATTATCTTTTATCAAACAACCAGTTCTTTAAATTATCTTTTATTAACTGATTTATATTTCATAGGTTCCAAATTTTGGAAAACTAACCAGTAAGCTATCACAAATAATTAAACATGATTACTGCACTAATTTTATTAACATCAAATTACAACAAGAAGAATGAGATTTATTTACATATCACTTTATATTTATCAAACAAATTACCAATTAATTTCGGATTTATGTTCTTTACCAATTTCCATCATGAATGAAAGCTAAACAAGAAATCATAGATATCACACTATCTAGAAAAACAAGAGTCAATAACATGCGATAGATATCAATTTATTTATCTGGTTCAAATATTTATTATGTCAATTCCATTGTGATCAAGTGGGATAAAGAATTCTAACTATAAAGTTGCACATAATAGAAAATAGAAGAAAAAAATACCCTACATCAAACGGTTCTTGTCATTCTTTATACCAGAATTGTCCACACAAAGGATCATGATCGCCTCCTCCCGTGACAACTGTATCCAACTGAGGATGGCGTGGTATGACCGCACCAACCGAAACCCAAGAAAACTCCATTATAAGTATGGAGATCACATACCATAACAGTTCAAGGATAAATATAAGGAGATGAACCCAAATTAATGATGATAAAACATTCCTTATATCGATGAAGGCTCAACACATGCTGCTTGCACCAAAACAAGGGGTTTACATGTAGTAGTAAGAAAATTCAAGGGGAAATGATCTGAGGATTATGTTTTGACCACACCACTCCTATGGGAAGAAGGAAAGGATGAAGTGTCTCACATTAGGGAACAATAAGGTGGAACAAGGGAGGAAGATATCTCATCCATTTAGAAGATTTAATATAACAGTAGTTTAAGATACACTAGATTTTCTATTAAAAGTGGATCACAATAAACCACACTGTTTAAGAAAATAAAGGCATCCTAGGACTCAAGATAATTAATATAGAAGGTATGATATTTTATTTGGCCTTAAATCCCTTAAAACAGGGCTTTGAATGCATTTTACATTAAACATAATGTCAAAGGGGTGAACTTTAGGATGTTGGAAACATTGTTCACGATCTTGGAAACACTGTATGACTACCGATCCTGGAAACACTATACATGATTCTGGAAACACTGTACACTCACTGAACTTGGACTCACCGATCCTGGAAACACTGTTCCAAAAATGACTTGTTGATCCTGGAAATAGTAATCCTGTACTCACCAATTCTAGAAACACTGTTCATGGAATGAATCACCAATCCTAGACTCACCGATCCTGGAAACATTGTTCACAAAATGACTCACCGATCCTGGGAACACTATTCATGGAATGACTCATCGATCTTGGACTCACCGATCTGATGGTACTGTTCACAGAATGACAGACCGATCTAATGGTACTGTTCACAGAATGATAAACCGATTTGATGGTGTTGTTTACAGAACAACTCACTGATCTGATGGTACTATTTGCCGAATGACATAGTGATCTGATGGTACTGTTCATAGAATGACAGACCGATCTGATGGTACTGTTCACAAAATGACATACTGATCTGATGGTACTGTTCACAAAAGACACACCAATTCAATGGTACTATTCACTAAACGACTCATCAATCTGGTGGTATTGTTCACATCAGTCTCACCAATGGAACTGTTCACATCAGTCTCACTGATGGAACTGTTCACATCGATCTCACCGATGGGACTGTTCACATCGGTATCACTGATCGAATTGTTCACATCGGTCTAATCGATTGTACTATTCACATCGGTCTCACTGATGGAACTGTTCACATCGTTCCCAATGATGGAACAATTCACATCAGTCCCACTGATTGAACTGTTCACATCGGCCGTACCGATTGAACTGTTCACATCAGTCGTATCGATTGAACTGTTCATATCGGTCTCCCTAAGGGAACTATTCACATCTATCTCACTGATGGAACTGTTCAAATTGGTCTCACTGATTGAACTATTCACATATCTGTCACCGATTGAACTATTCACATCAGTCCCACCGATTGAACTGTTCACATCGATCTCACTGATGGAACTGTTCACATCAGTCTCACCAATGGAACTTATCTCATCGGGGTTACCCATGGAACTGTTCACATCAGTCTCACCGATAGAAATATTCACATCAGTCTCACCAATGGAACTATTCACATCGTTCTCACTGATGGAACTATTCACATCAGTCTCACCGATGGAACTATTTGCAGAATTGAAAAAATTTGAAAAGTGTTGGGGATAATTCACATTGACATCCCAGAACACCTCAGACACCAGATTTTTGCACAGGAATGGACCATGGAGGTCCAGTCCATTACAATCTCATAGAAATATTCCAAGTCCTTACATCAGTAAATGAATATTTATTAGGAACCATTTATTTAAAACCACAATAAATTCACAATAAATTCTCTATTCTGATAACTCACCAATAACCAGCCTTCATGTGTATTCCTAACATGAGGTATGTACCCAACATCCTTAAGTTCCTAAAATAAAGAATGCATACTAAAAGTTCATTCAATTATAGGTCACGCATGAAATATTATAAAAAAACATCACTCAAAAATTTCATTACCTAATTTGGAATTACATTCAAATATAATAGCAGACATCAAGAACAATAATCACACCTTGGGAATTTGGGTTTTCCTCGTACATGGGTTAGCTAATCCCATGCAAGAGCTCATTTCCAAGGCCTGACTCATCCTAATATCTTGTCTAAATTTCTTTATTATTAGTGAAATAGAAAATAAAAAATTCCCTGATACCGATTTATAATGTCCCAACCCAGGTGCCACTATAACAGGTGTCCTGATCTAGAGAGGTACATGACCTCAAGCACGCCTCAAATACACCAGAGGATGCAAACAAGAAGAAAGGGTCTAATGGGGAATGTGGAGTGTTTATACCCTCTTTACCATTGTGAGACAGAGTAATTTAAATAGAAATAATGAAAATAATACAAACAATAACCATGAAAATCATAATTATTCCAAAAACTGGGTACAATCCCACAACCAAATAGTAATTATGTCATGTAATGCCAAATAGTTCCAAGTGTGAAGGAAGCCCAAAAATAAATATATGCTGAAAAATCCTAAAAAGGGTCCCAACACCAAGTTTATTTACCTTATATGTGATCCATATTAATCCCAAAATAAACCATCTAGTATAGGACCTTTTCCTTTATACTCACCTGCAAACATGATGTTTTTCTAGGTACCCGACAATGGCCCGAGTAGGGTGGGAGTAAAACTCATCAATGGTGTCTAAAAAAGTTCTATCTAATATAGTGTATACAGAAGTACAGTAAAAAAGAAAGAAATAAAAAAACTAGGTTCCAACCCATAAGATTATTTAAATCAATAACTTGTATTATTAGTTTCATGTTTTACCCATTTTCATCAAACCTGCTTCTAGAAATGTTGTTCATATGGTCAATGTGTCAAAAGGGGTCGCAGGTTGTTAATCAAGAAGCATATGTCCAAAAATATAACCCAAATTCAGAATTCTATGTTTGATCATCCCAACCATGATATATAATTCCAATTTCGTACACTTAGAGTTAGGATAATCAAACATTTCTCTAAAAAAGTATGCATAGGGGTTCCTGGAGCATCAGTCTGGACCACCCAAGGGACTGGAGCATCGGTCCATCATCCCACCAACCAATAGATCCTAATTAAAAAGGATCATCATCATTAACCTTTTAAACAAGAAACAAAATCACGGTTTCTTTATATTATTTATCACATTTCCTTGGTTTATTCCAATCTTCCCATTTAATCCATTTCTACAACAATCCCATTTTACCATTATTCATAAAAGACTATTTATCTTCCCTTAACCAACCAACATCATTTTTAATCCCACTTTAACCATTTATCAACATTACCCATAATCATCACATAATCTATTAAATATAATCAAAAACATTTTTATAACATAATCCCCACCCAATTAACCATTTTACAAACTGTATCAACACCTTCAAAGGTGTGTCCCACCCCATGGGTGTCCATAAGATTGTCCCCATAGTAATCCAAAAATTTATAGGGTTCAAGAATGGTATTTCATTTCTATTAGATGTTTAATTAAATATTCTAGGAAAAATATTATATACAAATCAAAAATATTATTTTTGATAACCACAAACAAAAGAACAAGGTATTGAGACTAAAAGAAACAAGTGGAGACCACATACCTCAGGTTTATAGACAACCCCTCACTTAGACACAAACCCTAACTTGGAATCAAAAAAATATTCAAATACCAAATATATAATTTAATAAAAAAACAAGTCTTTAAAAGCTTAAAAAGTAGAATAAGCACTCCACAATGATTTTTCTAGAAAATAGAATGTAGCGGAGTGTTAGACTCAAACAGATCTTTGATTCGCAACGAATGGTTCTCCAAAGGGACAAGAATAAATGGAGAATCATACTTTGATATCTTGGGAAAGAATTGTTAATAAATTAGGTTTATAGGGGATGAAATGGAGGAAAATAGATTTAGAATCCTTAAATCCCATGGGAGAAATTGTAAAAAATCCCACTTTTAAAAGGTGCATGATTTTGGCCGCATGGTTTGCCAAAATATGCATGAATAATGTGGTACCCTCTTTCCTAGAGGAGGTTAGACTATATGGTTTTTCTAGGTCACTCATATGGTTTCTAATCCATGATTAGATTGCGATCCTACCTCTATCCAATAAGGATAGGGTACATAGTTTATTGGGTTATGGTACCTACTTATCTCTAACTATGAGCCAACTATGCACAATGCACTGGATAGCCTCTTTTATCCCTCATCCATGTACAAAACATCCATTACACCCCCAAATCCATTCATATTTTCAGGAATAATTATATTAACCAAAAAGAGGGAGCTAAACTGAAATTTTAACATGGACGTACCTTCTTTAAAGGTTAGGATATTACACCAAACATTATGAATTTCATTAGAATATATCAATATTATTGATATACATCTTTTCATTTATTTTCATCAAAATAGAATGATCTTAGTTTCATATTGGTTATAACTTCATGTTGTTTTCCATTTTCTACAATAATATTTTTTTCCTTGTTTATGCCTCTTTTGTAGTTATCTATATAGTGGAAGAAATATCCCCCAACTAAAATAACATAGTTATTGTTAGTTTTTGTTCTTTCTTAATTATATGAAACTCTAAACCTGAAAAGATCCTCATAATATAAGAGATATGATAATATTTTTTTGATTTTTTTAATATGGATGATTATATCCGAGATTTGTTTTTCGGTATCAAAGTTAGTATGTAATTTATGTGTTTATGGAACCATATCCAATAGCACGGGTTCAAGTAATCAATATTTTTATCAAATAAAAGGTTTAGATAACTTTATATATTATGATGTTTATTGGGTAAAATTTAAGAATATATATGTTAACATTTATCACAATTTCAAAGTTGTTAATAATCCTTTAAAATAGTATGTGATTTAATTCTAAGACAATAATGCACGTTTTATTTTTGAATTGTGATGAAATAACTTTAATGCAGATCGTAATAATAAATGTAAGTATATGATACCATCTTGATATTTTATTAAAATATTGAGTATTTGGATTTCCTAGAAATTTCATCCCTGTATGGATTTTGTAAAGTGAATGTGCTTCTAAAATAGATGCACCTAGGGGTAATTATCGTAAATAGGGATTGTTTGGTATTCACAGACCTAATTTTTTTTCAAAGTTTGAAGAATTTTTGAGTAGTTCCTAAGAGGCCTCTGAGTGGTGGTGTCACCCTCCCTACCATGACTAGGGTTTCACCTTGGTTTTTTCTTCTACCCTCCTCTGGTCGGGCTCATTCATCGGCGCTGATCTCATATCGTCCACAAGAGCCTCATCCTCGTCTTGATGATAGTCCTAGTGTGGATCTAGTATTGGCGTTGGGTGTCTCAACCTCAGTTTGGAAGAATATCTAGCTTGTTCTAGTTTGTTATCGGTTCCTCAATTCACAGCTCAACATTGTATTTGGCATGCATTGGTTTCTAGGAAATGGCTCCAGATTCTGTATTTCTGGTTTCGGTGATAGATCAGGTATAGTTTTCATTCATTGGTTTTGGCATTGGATTTTTCTTTAGTTGGTGTCAGTGTTTACCAATGTCAGATTTGGTGTGGATTGTCTTCCTAGGGTGGCTCAGCATCAGCTTTGGAGAGGCTTGGAGAGGGGTAGGATCTGGCTTTTTGGTTCTTCGTTTCTTCCCTAGTCTTTATGTTTGATGTCTATGTGGTTTTCTTGGAAGTATGATGGAATTCTTGCGATTTCTTTGTCACCACATCATTCACTCCTCGTTGGACCTTCACTTATAGTAGTTCCACCTTTTGGGAACCCAGAGAGGGTTCTTCTATAGCCTTGACCTAATCAACTTCATGCCCATGGTGGCATGTTGGTTTATATTGACTCAGATATCCTCAATAGTGACACTACATTGATTTGTTTTTAGGTCTTCCAATCTTGGGTGATGAAAACGCAGCTTCACACTCCTTGGATCGTATTCCTCTTTAGTTATCTGCAGTTATGGTGGCAGAGGTTCCTTGTGTATGCGGTGGGGCTTCTGTGATTTAGATTACAACATTATGTTTCTCATTATCATGATTAGAGATGTTTTGTGGTCTATAATGATTTTGGACTCATTATTATAAGATACAACCATACTCAACCATAAGTAATAGGACCTAGGAGGTTTCAGAACATGTGGTTCACCTATTTAGGCCTTACGGATTTGGAAGTTTGAGAGGGTATGTTGACAACCATCGGATCAGGCATATGCTTCTACAAAGGACACCTGCTTGTTATACAATCTTGCATCAGTGGAGAGCTACATCATGATTCAAATACTAGGGTGGGGAAGTTCTAATTTGTCATCCTGGATTTTTTTTATAATCTTCGCGTTGAGTAATGTTTTATATCATGAAGTCTATTTGGTTTTCCTCTTCTTTGATTAAAAGTTGTTCTTTTAAAATAATAAAAATATAAGTCCTTTGGGCCATTGGAGGAGTAGAACGATAATTTAATTCAAAATAATGAAACCATACTACACACCAGTATAGACTAACCCATGATATTTTCATTGGTTAATTCAAATTCTCCTTATAAAACATTAAGAGGGGTTGGAAATAGTTTTGGGTTAGGGAACCTGTTATGAAATGAACATGGATAACTATCAGTTGAATAAGGAGATTCATATGTTTATCTGAATGTACTATATGATAACAAAATTGTCATAGGGGAATAAATAATCATATTAATGATTTCATATTAATGTTTTTTGTACCCCTCTCTCTTGGATTTTAATGATCACAATCACTCTCATCGTGTTCTAACTTGTTTCCAAGTGTTTTTGATGATAGGAAAAAGGTTGCCAAAGAGTTGGCCCAAGAAGACTGGAAAAGGACTCTCTGAGTCCACCGGCCAACCAGTGGATTACCACCGGCCAGCCGGTGGTCTCTGGAAGAAGCAATGCTCTCTGCCAGGTTCCACCGGTCAGCCGGTGCCTGACCACCGTCCAGCCGGTGGAACCAGACAGTAGGCCTTGCCTACTCCCAGGTGCCACCGGCCAACCGGTGGAACCAGACAGAGAGCTTGCTCTCTGTCTCGACCACCGGCCCCCCGGTGTCTGGCCCACCGGCCCGCCGGTGGAACTAGACAGAGAGCTTGCTCTCTGTCTCGACCACCGGCCCGCCGGTGGCCCAGCACCGGCTGGCCGGTGGACCCAGACAGAAAGCTCTACCTTCTGTCTCGAGCACCGGTCAGCCGGTAAGCCCAGTCAAACTAGCCGTTGGGCTTTGACCTGACTTGTACTTTTGACCCCCAACGGCTCCGGAAGCCCTCCAACGGCTATATTGAAGTATTTGGGGATATTTCTCCTATAAATAGACGAGGATGGATGCCGGGAACACCACCGATACATTGGAATGATATTTTGATCCCTTGAAGCTCTAAACAACAAATCTCTAAGGCTACTTGTGATCCATCTCCATCCTTGATGCTTGGGCTGCCTCTACATCAACTACTCTCACACTCTTGGCGCTCAAGGCTTCCTCAAATTTGTTGTAATTTATTTATTTCAATTTTTTATTTATTCAATGGGTTTGTATTAAAACAAACCATCCTTTTCTTCCTCACTTTCATTTTGGGTTTCTTGCTACAACTATCATAAAAAAGCAAGCTGTACGAAGGTGATCTAGCCGACCTTAAAACGGCTAGTGGGTTTCTTGCTACAACTATTAAAAAGAAAGCTGAAGTAAATATCTCAACGGTTGAGTTGGGAGCGGAGAGGTAGGCTTTGGTTTAATCCGAACTCCGTTATCAAATTGTGTCTTGCCCCTTTTTATTTCCGCTGCATTTATAAATTGTTTTTAAATTGTTAATTAATTTTTAAAAGGCAATTCACCCCCCCTCTTGCCATCACTCTCTGACCAACATTTGGTATCAAAGGGACGTTTTTGTAATACCTTAACCGGTTACAAACCTAAAATCCATAGTGATGGCTTCTTCCTCACAAGAACCCGAAGGGTATTCCATGACTCGGGCTCCATTCTTTGATGGAATCGACTACACTTATTGGAAAACTCGCATGATTACATTTCTTAGAAGTATTGGCTATCCTATATATAGAATTGTTTTTCAAGGCTACACTCTCTCTAGCAAAGATGAGTCTAAATGGACCCCCGAAGACATTGCTAATTTTGAGCTTGATGGAAAAGCCATGAATGCTCTTCAATGTGGGTTAGACCGTAATGAATTTAATCGTATTTCTACTTGCACCACTTCTCATGAAATTTGGAAGCTTTTGGAAGTGACCCATGAGGGCACTAACAAAGTCAAAGACACTAGATTAGATATGTATCGTCAAGACTTTGAAAGTTTCACCATGCACCCACACGAATCTATTACGGAAATGTTTACTCGCTTCACTGATGTGTGTAATGGGAGAAAGTCACTGGGAGATGATGTTTCTGCAGAGACGATGGTAAAGAAGATTCTTTGGGTCCTACCAAGCTCATGGGCTCCAAAGGTGACGGCAATCAAAGAAGCGAAAGATGTCAAGAAAATGCCGGTTGAAGAACTCATTGGATCACTTATGACCTATGAGATAACCATGAAGAGGCAAGCCGATAAAGAAGGTAAAATATTCAAGGAGAAAAAGAACATAGCATTCAAAGCAAAGAAAGAAAGCTCCTCCGATGATAGCGAATCCGAGATTGCTCAACTTGAAAGAAAAATGAGGAAGTTCATGAAGAAAAAGAAGAATTTTCAAAGGGCACGAAAGGAAGATCCAAAAGAAGGAAAAGAAGTTACATGCTTTGAATGTGGAAAGAAAGGCCACATCAAACCGGAGTTCTCTCTTTTCAAGAAAAGGTTAAAGGAAAAGAAAAACAAGAAGGCTTTCAAAGCGTCAACATGGAGTGCAAGCGATGACTCCATGTCTTCAAGCGACTCAAGCGATGAAGGTGGAAAATGCCTAATGGAACTTGATGAGGTATCTTCTTCCGACTCCTCTTCCTCATCTTCTTCTTTTAATAATGACATGTCTTATGAAGATCTCCAAAATGCGAGAGATCAATTAGAGGAAGGTTTTCACGAACTTACCCCTAAATTTTTGGCCTTAAAAAAGAAACACAAAATTCTAATTTCTGAAAAAGATCAACTTCTCAAAAAGAATGAGGAACTTTCCCTTAAGGTCCAAGATATTCCAAATGTTGATTCTTTGAATTCAACTATTAATGATTTAAGGGAATCTCTTTCCAAGTTCACCCAAGGTGAACAAAATTTGACCAAATTGTTAGGTTCTCAACGTTCGGCTAGAACCACACATGGACTTGGCTTTAACAAGCAAGTCACCTCTTCTAGAGCACCCACTACTTTTGTAAGGGGGAGCTCTCAAAATAAATTTTGTAATTATTGTAGAAAAACCGGACATATGATTTATGAATGCGATTGTAAAAATGCTAGATATGGCCGCCCCAAAATCATTACCTACTCGGATGAATATCTTAGGATGTATCCCTCTAGACAAGTATGGGTTCAAAAGTCTCTTTTAGCTAATATTTCCGAACCCAAAATTATATGGGTACCAAAATCTATTCTCTCTTGATTTTGTAGGATAACCACCAAAGAAGTAGGACTTCGAAAGGCTCGTGGTATCTCGACAGCGGATGCTCGAGGCACATGTGTGGCGATCCCTCCGAGTTCAACTCCCTTGAAGAATTCTATGGAGGATACGTCACCTTCGGTGGCAATTCAAAAAGCAAGATCGTCGGAATAGGTACCATTGGTTTTGGTAGCACCTCCTTAATTAAAAATGTTTTATTTGTTAAAGGTTTAAAACATAATTTAATTATCATTATTCAACTTTGTGATAGTGGTTTTTCGGTGAATTTTCAAAATGATTTATGCAATGTGTTTGATTTTCAAAACAAATTTTTATTTTCTGCTTCCCGTTTTCAAAATGTTTACACTATTGATTTAAAGTCTTTAGCTAGCCAAAATGTTAAATGTTTAAGTGCTCTTGACAATGAGTCTTGGCTTTGGCATAGAAGGTTGGGGCATTGTAGCTCTCATTCACTTCTAAAGCTTAATAAGAACAAGCTCATCCGTGACCTTCCTAAACTTAAGTTTAAGAAATATTTGATTTGTGAGCCATGCCAACTTGGCAAGCAACACAAATCTTCTTTCAAATCTAAGAAGGAAGTGTCCACTTCAAAATCTCTTGAGCTCCTTCATCTTGATATTTTTGGTCCTACCCCTGTAGCAAGTCTAGGTGGAAAATCCTATACCTTTGTCCTAGTAGATGACTATTCTCATTTCACTTGGGTTTTCTTTTTAGCTCATAAAAATGATGCTTGTAGAACCTTTTTGAAATTCTCTAGGAATGTAGAAAACGAAAAAGGATATAAAATTATATCGCTCCGTAGTGACCATGGAGGTGAATTCGAGAAAAAAGAATTCGATGAATTGTGTTCCTCTCAAGGATACAATCACACCTTCTCTGCCCCTAGGACTCCACAACAAAATGGAGTGGTTGAAAGGAAAAACCGAACTCTCCAAGAAATTGCTCGAACCCTCCTTAGTGAATTCAACCTTCCTCAATATTTCTGGGCCGAGGCGGTAAACACTTCTTGTTATAATATCAATAGAGTCCTTGTAAGACCCCTTCTTAAGAAAACCCCCTACGAACTTTGGAAAGGCAAATTGCCCAAAGTTGGTTATTTTAAAGTGTTTGGTTGTAAACGCTTTATCCTTAACACAAAAGATAACCTAGGGAAATTTGATGCCAAATCCGATGAAGGTATTTTTCTTGGGTACTCCAACTCAAGCAAAGCCTATCGTGTCTTCAATAAACGTTCAAAAACCATCGAAGAATCATCTCATGTCAAATTTGATGAAACTCTTCCAAAACCTCACCCGGTCATTGAAGATGTCGAAGATAAGCTTGATAAGCTTCATTTGAATGAAGCCTCTTTTCCTCCCAAGGAGGATGACCATCAAGAACCCTCTTCACCTTCTTCATCTTCCTCCTTGCCTAAGGTTTGGAAACCTTCTAGAGACCATCCATTAGAAAATGTTATAGGTGATCTTCAAGACGGTACTCGAACTAGAAGATCAATCCTCAACGAGGTTGAACATCAAGCCTTTCTTTCTCAACTAGAGCCTCAAACCATTAATGATGCCATTAATGATGAGAATTGGGTTCTTGCAATGCAAGAGGAACTAAATAAATTCTCTAGAAACGATTTTTGGACTCTTGTTGAAAGACCCAATGATCATCCAATTATTGGAACTAAATGGGTTTTTAGGAACAAACTTGATGATCAAGGAAATATAACCCGGAACAAGGCTCGCCTAGTAGCTAAGGGCTATAATCAAGAAGAAGGAATTGATTATGGTGAAACCTTTGCGCCCGTCTCTATATTGGAATCCATTAGGATCTTGTTGGCATTCGCCGCTCACTTAAATTTCAAACGTTTTCAAATGGATGTTAAAAGTTCTTTTTTAAATGGTTTTATTTCAGAAAAAATCTTTGTTGAACAACCCCCCGGTTTTGAAGATCCAAAATTTCCAAATCATGTTTTTAAGTTAACCAAGGCTCTATATGGCTTAAAACAAGCCCCTCGGGCTTGGTATGAGCGGTTAACAAAATTTCTTTTAGAAAATGATTTTAAAATGGGTCAAGCTGATTGTAACCTATTTTTAAAACACACTTCCAAAGATCTTTTAATTGTCCAAATTTATGTTGATGACCTTATCTTTGGTTCAACCAAAGAATCACTTTGTACTGATTTTTCAGATTTAATGAGAAAAGAATTTGAAATGAGATTTATGGGGGAATTAAAATTTTTTCTTGGTTTTCAAATCATTCAAAATTCAAATGGTATTTTTCTAAGCCAAGGAAAATACACAAAAAAACTTTTAAGTCATTTTGGTATGGATCAAGTAAAGGAAATTAGTACCCCCATGAGTACTTCTTGTAAACTTACGTTAGATGAAGCCGGGAAACCGGTTGATAACAAGCTTTATAGGAGTATGATCGGGAGTCTACTTTACCTAACTGCGACTCGTCCTGACATCATGTTCAGTGTTTGTCTTTGTGCTCGTTTTCAATCCAATCCCAAAGAATCTCATTTTAAATCGGTCAAAAGGATTTTTAAGTATTTAAAAGGATCCAAAAACATTGGTTTGTTTTATCCCTCTAATACTTCTTTTGAACTTTCTTCATATTCGGATGCTGATTTTGGCGGATTTCAATTAGATCGTAAGAGTACTAGTGGAACCTGTCATCTGCTAGGCAAGTCCCTTGTTTCATGGAGTAGCAAAAAGAAAAACTGTGTTGCTCTTTCTACTGCCGAGGCCGAGTACGTAGCAGCTGGTAATTGTTGTGCCCAAATTATTTGGATGCAGCACACTCTCTTAGATTATGGCCTTTCCTACGATCATGTCCATATACGGTGTGACAACACTAGTTCCATTAGTATTTCTAGGAATCCAATACAACATTATAGGAAAAAGCATATAGATTTAAAGAATCATTTCCTTCATGACCATTTTCAAAAAGGGGATATCACTTTGGACTTCATTTCTACTGATTTCCAATTAGCTGATATTTTTACCAAACCGCTCCCGGTTGAACGTTTTGATTTTATTAAGGGCGAGTTAGGAATGATTCGTCAATGAGAACTATTAAATATTTGACTCTTTTTGGCTTGCTTATATTTATTTTTAAGTTATTTAAACTCTTTTTTATTTTTATTTTATTTTAATTTTTTTTTATGAATTTCAATACCACCGGTCAACCGGTGGTACATCCCCGGTTAACCGGTGGTGTCAGGTTTTTCTTTTTTGGGCCGGCCGGAGGAAGGGTTAAAATTAATAATAAAACCCTTCCCCTTCATTTCTTCTTTCTCACTCGTGCGGCCCCTCCTAACCTGCGCCTCCTCCTTGCCCTAGCCTCCCTTCTCCTCCTTGCCCTCTCAAAACTCCATTTTCTCTCAATCTCTCTCAATTTTTTTCCCTTTTGCCATCATGGGTCCTCGCTCTTCACGCAAGGGAAAGGGCATCGATCAAGAGGCACCTCCTCCTCCTTCAATCCGTCAACTTCCGGACATTTGGAATGACAAAGTCATTCTTCCTGGTAGAGTAATTGACTACTCTTGGCTTTCTTCTGCTCGTCTCGAGCTTTTTTCCATCATTGAATATCAACACTGGAATTCCTTTTTTGAACCTCTTGAGAAGGATGTTATTTATCCCCTTCTTGTCAAAGAATTTTATGCTCACCTGACGTGGTCGGTTTCTGACGACGTCGATATCATTTCTACCACCGCTCTTGGTCAACCCATCACTTTCACTTCTTTGGAGATTGCCAAGATGCTAGGGGTTCCTCATGTTGGACCTCATGCATTTTCTTAGGGGGAGTTTCCTCGGGACCCTGATTTTGATCTTGCTGTCGCTCTTGAGCATCTCACAGGGCAGCCCACCGATCCCATTTTCAAGCTCTCCTGGCTCTCCCCTAACCATCGCATCATTGAGCGCCTCATTCAGACCACCCTTGCACCCCGTATCGGTGATCACGATACGGTGAAATTTATTGATATTTATCTTCTTTCTTATATCACCAGAGGCGTTCATTTCAATTTGGTCTGGTTCCTGTTCCAGGCCATGTCTTATGTGGCTGAGCACCCGTGCCGGTCCAAAACTCTACCTCACGGGCGCTTGTTGACCAAAATATTTACCTTTCTTGATGTCCCTATTCGTACTACCTCCTTCGAGCAGCCAAAGAAGGATAGCATCATCAATTTTATGATGGTGCAACAGATGAATATTCATTGGCATCCTTGGCGTCAGGAGTGGATTTCTGACAAGGATGGCCTTCTCAAGGCTTACTCCCCTCAGACACATCCACACCCTCCTTACCATGCCATGAATCCTGCTATTGCCGCTGCCTATCCTCTTTCAGATAGTGAGGACAGTGGTGATGATGAAGAGGAATGGAGTGGTGACAACGAAGGTGAGGCTGCTGCTGCTGCTGATGAGGGAGATGGAGCGGGTAATGATGCACCGGAGCCTGCTGAGGCTGTGCCCCCTCCCGCTGATACTGGTAGCTTGTCGGTGACGGCTGATCAATTCCTTCGCTTCCAGGATCAGATTGAGACCTGGCTCGACTTACAGTTTTCTTACTTCAGCTCTCAGTTTGATCAGCTCCACTCTCGGATCGATTCTCTTGATCGTCGCTTTGAGGCGGTCCAGGCTCCTCCGGCTCCTCCGACCTTCAGGCGTCGTCATTACTCTCGGTCCTCTAGGAGTTAATAGAGCCGTTCCTATTTTTGACTTCTCTTTGTATTTGTATTTTGAACTTTCTATGTAACGTTTCATCTTTTATAAAATTCAAGTTGTCTTATCTATCAATCCTTTTTGTCATTGCTTACTTCCTTATTATTGTTTTTCTAATTTTCTTTCATACTTTTCCTCCTATTTTGATAATCCCAAAGGGGGAGAAAAACTCTCTATTCCATACTTAGTTACTTATTTCATTTAATTAAGTGCTCTTTTTAAAAGTTCAATTTTAATTTATTACTTTCATCAAAATCTGTTTTTAAATGGTTATGTTTTTTATTTCAGTTGTTTCTTTTAAATGACCTATGGTTACAATTTCAAAATGAACCATTCTCTTTATTTCAATCCTTTCAAGATTAATATCATTTTCAATACATGATACATATATGAAATTCTTGTATTAAAATGATCTCTAAAATTTTCCATGTCCAAGTTTCTTATTTCTTTTTACTTGGCATATCCTTTTTAAAATCTTTCTCATTTGTGATTGTGATCATCAAAATAGGGGGAGATTTTTGTACCCCTCTCTCTTGGATTTTAATGTTCACAATCACTCTCATCGTGTTCTAACTTGTTTCCAAGTGTTTTTGATGATAGGAAAAAGTTTTCCAAAGAGTTGGCCCAGGAAGACTGGAAAAGGACTCTCTGAGTCCACCGGCCAACCAGTGGATTACCACCGGCCAACCGGTGGTCTCTGGCAGAAGCAATGCTCTCTGCCAGGTTCCACCGGTCCGCCGGTGCCTGACCACCGGCCCGCCCGTGGAACCAGACAGTAGGCCTTGCCTACTGCCAGGTGCCACCGGCCCCCCGGTGGAACCAGACAGAGAGCTTGCTCTCTGTCTCGACCACCGGCCCGCCGGTGGACCCCGACAGAACGCTCTGCCTTCTGTCTGGAGCACCGGCCGGCCGGTGGCCTAGCACTGGTCAGCCGGTAAGCCCAGTCAAACTAGCCGTTGGGCTTTGACCTGACTTTTACTTTTGACCCCCAACGGCTCCGGAAGCCCTCCAACGGCTATATTGAAGTATTTGGGGATATTTCTCCTATAAATAGATGAGGATGGATGCCGGGAACACCACCGATACATTGGAATGATATTTTGATCCCTTGAAGCTCTAAACGACAAATCTCTAAGGCTACTTGTGATCCATCTCCATCCTTGAAGCATGGGCTGCCTCTACATCAACTACTCTTACACTCTTGGCGCTCAAGGCTTCCTCAAGTTTGTTGTAATTTATTTATTTCAATTGTTTAGTTATTAATTGGGTTTGTATTAAAAAAAACCATCCTTTTCTTCCTCACTTTCATTTTGTGTTTCTTGCTACAACCATCATAAAAAAGCAAGTTGTACGAAGGTGATCTATCCTACCTTAAAACGGCTAGTGGGTTTCTTGCTACAACCATTAAAAAGTAAGCTGAAGTAAATCTCTCAACGTTGAGTTGGGAGTGGAGTCATAGGCTTTGGTTTAAGCCGAACTCCGTTATCAAAATGTGTCTTGCCCCTTTTTATTTCCGCTGTATTTATAAATTGTTTTTAAATTGTTAATTAATTTTTAAAAGGAAATTCACCCCCCCTCTTGCCATCACTCTCCGACCAACAATGTTTTCGACATTATCATGAACCTTTTGGTTATATATCTTTTTTAAATAGTAACACTCCATGTTTTATATTTTTTTCCTTAGATATAAAACATGATGTATTCGATAGCATTCTTTTCACGCAACCCCAACTCTATATGGATAATGATATAGTAAACCATTATAAAGTGGTCATTAAATTTGAATTTATTTAAAGTGATAATCACTTTATAAAAAATATATATAATGGTATTAATAATTAAAATTAATTTATTAATTCATAATAAATAATCAATCAATTTTTAGTAAAGTCGTTATGTGTTTTAAAAATATGTTTTCTTCAAAAATGGTTTTTATGGAAATTTTTTTATGTGAAAATTATAATTAATTTGTTAATTTTTTTTAAAATTAATTGGATGAAATTATTAATATTTTTGAAATAATTATTTAAATATTATATTATGGTTAATTATTAAAAAGTTTATAAAAATATTTTATTTGGTGAATAGAAAAAAAATACAGATTTTTATAAAAACTATCATTTTTTTAAAGTAAAAATACCATTATTTTTTAAATTTTATCTTATAATAAAATAATTATCATATTTTTATAAATAATCTAATTAATTATATAAGAATAATTTTTATAATTTATTTTTATATAATTTTTTTTGGGCTTCAAACATGTTTTTTGAAAAACTGCTTTTTATGCACATAATGAGTTTCTAAATTAATAAATTAAATTAATCTATATTAATTAATGGTTTAATTAAATTTATAGATTATATATTTAATCATATATTTTAACATTCATTTTATATATTTTATGAGGAAATTAATGTGAGTAAATATTGTTTTATGTTTAAAGATTCAATCTTCTAAAACAGATTTTCATTGTGGGTTGTGTGCTTGTTAAAAACTAAATTATACCACTTATAGAAATTTTATATCATAAAATGGGTTCCATATTTTTAATATGAATAATTAATATAATAAAATATGTTCAAGATAATTTTTTCATTGTGAATAGTAAAAAATAATAAAACTTTGTTACCACAATTAAGGATTTGGCGTGCTTACTGGGGGTTAAACTAAGAGATATGTTTAGGATTTACAACCACACCTATATAATACTTATTTATATAAGATATTTCAACTTTATAATATCCTAAATTTTAATTCCTATGAATTTGGATCTAATTTTTTGTGGAATCAACCTTATATCATTGAAATCTTTAATAAAATTCTATATCCCCCCCTGACTTATAAAAGCATAACTCTTCTCCTCTATTATTCTCAAAATTGGATCCTTATAGATTAGAAAATAAATACTCTGAAACCTTTTTATGATAATTCAACTCATTATATATATTATTTTCTTCTCCTAATATTATTTAGACGAGGATTAAAGAATGAGCCAAAGGTGGTCTCTTAAAAAGAAGGTATAGATCTTAACCAAACTCTTTGAAATTTTTTTAATCTTTTACTTCATATAAAAATATTGTATCCATATGAAAATTATGTATCTTTAATCATACTTATACTGATATGTTATTTTATTTCTTTCACATCCTTTTACCTCCAACTCTCTGTCAAATGATAGATGAAAGCATCACTTATGTGTACATATAGGCTGCCATATCCACATAGTGATGTCATTCATATTTCAACATCACATTATATGAGTGGTCATAAATATGTATATAATGAATATATGTTATATTTATATAATTATATAAATTAAATATATTAATTATCCATTATGAACGTTCATGGACTGTAACTGTCGAACCAAATCATACATGAAAAACAAATAAGTTATCATCTTAAAAGATGACGATAATGAATGACGATTCATAAATGGGTGAGAAGATGTTATAAGTAAAAAATTTATCATATTATATATATTATTATGGTTCTGTTATAGAATTTTAATAAAATATAAATTTATTTTATAGTAATTTAGAGCGCTTATGAACTAAGATGGGCTTAAAGTAAGGGTTTTAGGTTATAATCACATTTTTAGCAAGATTTTTATAATTAAATTTTATGATAATAAAATTGTATGATCTATCTATCCTATATATTATGTATTTTCCTATCCTATTTTTATTTTTATATATTTCATGTCTTCCTTTAATTTTAATCTATTTAAGTACTCAAGATAATGAAATAAATTTTTTAAGGTAAATTTATATTGTTTCCCATTAGTCAGGAATATTATCTTCTATGTCGATATTTTTAATTAAAAGGTTTTCAATAATGTTTCTTATAATATCCAAATACTATTTAATATAATTTTTTACTATATTTTACTTTACATACCAATTTTTAAAGTAACCTTTTATCATTTTCCAAACATGGTAATTTTGAATTTTTACAGAAACTTTTAATGAAATTTTTGTTTTAACATACACCACATGAATGGATTCCCCCGCCATAATTAATAATATTTTATTTAAATATTCCTTTTTAGTTTTAATTTTTTCATTGAAAATAAAAAAATTCCTTAATATTTTTAATACTTTTAGATTATAATAATTTATTTCAAATAAAAAGGGTATTTTCATCATGAAAAATTCAAGTTATCATTTAAAGGAATTTTTATCTATAACCACATCCTTTCGTGTTTATTATGAATTAATGGGGTTACAATCCAATATTTACATGTTTATTCTTTCTTTGGATGGACTATTATTTTGATGATGAAATATTTTTTAAACTCGTATCCTTTCCATGGGGTATGATTTGATGATATGACGAAAGTTTTATAATATAGTGTCATGCATATATATGGTATTAATTATGTGATAGGTGGGACCAAAATTATATATCCTTTGAATTAATTAGGTAATAAAGGATATCTGATGAGTTAAGAAGGAGTAGAATGGGGATAAAACATGTTTCGTTAATTTACATTTTAAAATAAGATAGTCTTGGGATTGAACCCTGACTAAGGAAATGATGTAATGGAGATTGAACTTAATATACTATGATAGTATTGGTAGTGAACCTTATCTAATGAAATGATTTAATATATTTATGTTCATTAAAAAAAATTCACATTTTTATGATGTTTTTTCATAGATCATGAATTATTATTTATTACTATATACTCTTATTCCTTATTCATTTTGAATAAAAAAATTCTGTTATATTTCATGATTATGATATATGAATTTAAGGGTATGATTTTGTCATGTTTACCTCACATTATCATACCTTTATTTTTATATTATTCTTAATTATGATCATTTATTGATATATATTATATTAAATATTACAGAGCATTTGAGATCACCATTTATTTTTTCCCTTCACTAGGTTAGGAAAAATGTTTTTAAGTGTGTTATGTATAAGAAGAGTTCTAGTTGTGAATAACTAAATAAGAAATGATGTTGATCATTTCAATACCAATTTATTATGAATCCATGTTTATAAGGACACTAAACTTCTAAAGTTCTTGTGTGGAACATTTTGATATGTAATCATTATTTATTCTAATAAGAAGAAGTATTTATGTATGTAATGTGTCGGTCTCTATAGTTTTTATGAAAGAAAGGATTAGTAACTTTTGAAAATTAGGAAGAGGAAAATTTAGTGACAGCCATTATGATAAGAATAAGTAAATGAGAACATATTACATTATAGAAAATAAATTAGGGTTCTTACCCTAAGAAAATATATCCATTACCAATAATAAAATTGGATGTGATTTTATAAAATATGAATCTAGGGGTGATATCCCTAAAAAGTGTTGGTTATGTATATCTCCACTATCATTCTGTAGAAGTGTGAATTAGCCCTTACTATGCACATATTTTGACACTCTCATGGTATATCCTTGTGTTAATTTACAATAACATCCAAATATTAATTTACATAGACACTACATCATTTTTTCGGAATACTTAATAATTTACAAAAATAGATTTCCAATGACTATATTAGTTCAGTGCCTCTGGAAAATTTGAACAAAATTTTTCTAACTCAGTGAAAGAACTTCAATGTTTCCCACAAATATCTCCCCCCTTAGTAATTATAAAAAAATAACCATTCTTCATAACTTTGGGAAAGGAAACATATAAAAGGGGTGATCTTGAATTAATATTAATGGTAAATAAAATAAATTCATAAGTATAACATGAATATAAGGGTATAAGAAAATTAGTACAATATTTTAATATCATACCCATCATATGAAGGTTAAAAACATAATACATGGGATAAATATTGTTATTTCATAAAATATAAATCATAATATAATCATCAACATAATCCATGTGAGAATGTGCCAAGAATAAGACATATAATTTTTGGAAAACACATAAACATGTAATATATTTCCCGATAAGTAGAGGATCATTTCCAAAAACTTATGAGGGAAATTTATGGGGAATACATTTATTGAGTGGGACACACCACCATCCCCAATCTCAGTTATTTCCTTATAAGGGATTGGGTTTATCTATCTTCCCATAGTTGATCAGGTTTCCCCATCTTCCCATAGTGGATCGGGTTTCCCCATCATCCAATAGTGGATCAGGTTTCCCCATATTCCAATAGTGGATCATATTTCCCTATCTTCTTATAGTGTATAAACCCCATAAACATGATTTCCATAATTATCTCATGAGATATAAATCTTTACCAAATTCATTGGAGAGAGATATAGGTCTCATCCATATCATGATTAAATCATATATACATATACCAAAAGATCAAAAACAATCATATAATTACCTGTAAAACGAAATGGGTATTATAATCATGTAATCATATAATAACCTATGAAAAAGGGATAGGTTTCATAATCATATCCTCAAATCATTATCTGTGAAAAGAAGCGGGTTTCATAAGCATATAACCCCTGAAAAAGAGACAGGTTTTATAAACATCTTGTAATTTAAATAGAAACCTTTCAAAGAAATAATATTAATGGAAACTTTGTTTAATTTCCTCATAAAGGCATGAGTAAGACCAAAATATTTCATCTTATATTGAAAATTATATTGAAATATATTTTAAAAAATTATTAAGGAAAATATCCTTTCATCTTCAAAACATCCGTTTTTAAAATATAAAACATTTTGAAACCCATTATATTTGAAAACACGTTGAAAACAAATAAATCTATATTTAAAACATTTTTAAAACCATTTATTTTAAAAAATAATGAAAATTTATAAATAAATATTAATTTTTTTTAAAAAACATTCTTTGAAAATACTTTAAAAATATATATAGAAATATTGAAAAGGTTTTGAAATCCATTTCCTAGAAAAAACTACGAAAATTTATAAATAAATATTAAAAACGTTTTGAAAACCATATTTCTTAAAATATGATAAAACTTATAAGGAAATATTAATAATTTTTGGAAAATCATTTCTTTTAAAACACTTTGAAAAAATTATAAAGAAATAATGAAAGTGTTTTGAAAACTATTTTTCATTTAAAGTAATTTTCAAATCAAAAAATTTTAAGAATATTGGGAAAATAGTTTTCTTTAAAAAATAAAATTGTAAATATAAAAATAAATTATCATGGAAATTAAGGTCATGGTGGCTAGTAAGTCTATACATGCCAACATTTCTTTTTCACATTAAAAGTTTATAAAAGTAAATTGATCCGAAAATGACAAGAGGATTAATTTTAAATTTTTTTAAAAAAAAGATAATACATGGGAAAAATTTTCATTTATACATCATAGGATAATAGTAAAACATTTTTTAAAAGCTAATTGGAAAACATGGTTTTTAAAGAACAAATATTTATGACCGAAAGAAGAAATAAAGTTAGATTTTCATAAAAATATTTCTTAATTGTATTAGGTACCAAAGAGTGGGGAAATGGTAAAACTACTTGGATAAAAAATTAATAACATTAGGGTAAGAAAATTAATTATATTTTTTGAGATAAATTTCGTAATATTTCATTAATGGAAGCATAATCATAAAAAACATCTATTAACGATGATATTATATCAATAAACTATTTACAATTTGATAACATTGAATCGCAATAAAATACAAATAATAAAACTACATGATGTTTGAAATATCATGAAAATAATTATATTAATGATATTTCATGTCAATTTCTGTATATATAACTCATAGAAAAATATATGTTCATACCATGGCATGTGTCTCATGGAAGGCAATTTGAGGCTAAATAAATTTACCATTTTGGTAAATCTTGAAACATAAACCCCATGAAATAAATATAATCAAATTGATATGTAAATACCCAAAAATTTAAGTATAATAATATTATAATATATGAATGTTTTATATACACACCACACAAAAAATGAGTGGTTAAAAAGGTAGGTATATCATGGAAATAAAAAGTGAGATGAAATTGCCTTACCTTAAATATTGACTTTCTTTGTAGAGGTTAAAAACTCTTGTATAATAAATACAAGTTTTTTATATATATATTTGAATTAACCATATTATTATACCTAATAAAATATATTATTTTATTATGACCTTATATTACCCTTTTGTTAATATCTCTATGTTAATGTTATGTTCTGGGTAATATCTACTTTATTTTTCATTTATGTTTTGGCTTATTATTAATGATCCTATTACTTAGATCATTATTTAATTATTTAAAAAAATTAAATCATGGTATAAATATCATATATATGTATTATATATGTATTTATAATAATCTATATAATATAGAAGTATGAAATAGAATACATTGTACATGAAGATGGTAGGTCATACATACACATGAATATTGTTTCCATTTTATTGTCATATTGAAATAAAGTAAATTAAATATATATAAATTTTAATTAAATTAGAATTTTCATTTCATATAAATCATATAGTTTCACTTAAGGAATCCTTAATACATTCCTTGTATGTTGTGAATTAATCACATTGCTTTGAGTCGATGGAAGTCTACACTTCATCAAACGAAATTGTTATACTGACAAAAATTAGAATGTTTGCATGTATGTGTAATATAATAATTCCAAAGGATTAAATAAATAATAAATATCATATATAAAATATAAAAATAAATTATCAATCATAATTACCGACCATTAGAGTTGGTAAAATAAAAACGAACAACATCATTTCGCGAGGCGTTAGTTTGTCGGTCAGAAAAATAGTATGTATATTACCCATTAGATGTAAGTGTGTGTGAGTGAAGTTCAAAACCTTATATTGAAAATATATAATAATTTTTAGGATACTTTTGATATTATTTAATCATGTAATAATAATAATTTAGTTAGGGGAGAAATAAAATAAAATAAATGATCTTGAGGAAGGACGATACATGTTCTTTGGGTAACTCATTTTGATTTTTACAAAAGGGTTTCCTTGGATGGAATAATTCAAAAAGGTAAGATTAAAGTAGTAAGGTAAGTATTTTTATAGCTTATTTTGTTATATTATTGTTTAGTCAAATTTATTTAGAGTTGTGAATATGTGGGAATGGTGAGGGCCTTTTATAGTGGAGGAGGAGTGGCATTCTTGTAAATTTTTGAAAAGAGAATTACACCCACGATTTTCCTATTACTCCATTAAAGGAAAAAGTTAATAAAAGTGGGAATATGGTATAAATATGTTCATATAATTTCTTGTTTTCATGTTTCTGGTTCATTTTTTCCCTTTAGTGTAAGGTGTATTCCCCTGTTAAGCTAATTTTATTCTTAGTTTTTGAATTTTTTTTACTTTCAGGAAACAAAATCACAAACTAAGTTGAAATTATTTGGAATTATATATTATTCTGATTCCAAATATGGAATCAATTTTTTTAAATTAAAATCAAAGAAGTGGGAGAAATTAAATCAAATTTAATCCTACATAAGGTACAACAATGCTGGTTTTTAAAGTAAAATGTTCAAAAGTGTGGTAAGTTTTTATATCTAATTTCAAATTGAAATTGATTAAATGAACTAAATTAGAATAATTTATAAAAAAATAATCTAATTTAACTTTAAAACTAATTAAAATATAATTTACTCTTATAAATAAATATGATGAAAAAATTAGTTTGAATTCAAATCTAGTGTATTTTTCAATTCATCAAAAATGAAACCTCACAGAAAACATAATCACCCAAAGATAATTTTTATGATCCTTTTTCACATATCAAGATTGTTTTTACAAATAAAATCAATAAAAGTTTAAAACTTTTTATTTTAAATGGGTTCTCCATTGAAAGGTGGGAAAATTACTTTTTAGAAGAATATATCTTTTTATTCTTAAAATTAGGTTTATTCATATCTTATACCAATCAAATGTATTGGATAAATATCACAAATATTAATTAAATAAATTATACATAAATTTTATTGAAAACATTAATAAAAAGTGGTTTGTTTATTTTTTTGAGATATAATTGTGTTTGTACATAGAAAAATGGACTTCTTAGAAAGGTAATTTCATTATTTTCAAATATTTCTTACATTTACTTATACTAATTGATAACCATAAAATTCATTTTATATACATGAATAAATCATATTTTCAAAATTTAGTTAATCATTTTCTTAACTTACATTCCAATGGATAGGGGGTATATATAATAATAATTTAATAACATTATTAATAGTATATTATAGTTTGGTAAAAACTTATCCTTGCGTGTAACACACGATATCAAAGGAACTTGGTATTGTATGTAATATAAGACCAACATTATGGTTCATGTACCTCAAGATAATATAAGTATTTCATTTAGTTCACAAAATAAAAAAAATACTTCTTTAATATATAAAAAATCAAAAATAACTATATTCAATGTTGTGTGAAATGTAAAATATCATAATGATTAAATTTATTGAAAAATATATATTTCACAAAATTTAGGGGTGTAACATTATACCCACATTAAAATTAATTTCTCCCCAGAAAGTTTTCTAGGTTATCAAAATTTTAACACTTGAAATTTATATTTATAAAACCCCAAATTGTAACAATGAATATTAAAACTTACTTTAAAAAGGAATGTTGGAAATGTAATGGTTACCCAAAGTAACACGTAACTATGTTTCCGCATATAAGAATATAGGAAAAATGTGAAAACACAGACATGTAAGTGAAATCAAAATATCAATTTATAATGTAGAGTGATAGAGAACATGCTTAGGATAATGTTAACAATCACAAAGCTATAAATTTGCACTGATGTAAGGGGTCCTTTGATTCATTGGAAACAATGGTAATAGGATAATTTTTTTTGTTTCATGGTCGTTTTCTCTAAAGTTGAATAAATTTAACATTAAGATATACATGGTTGGTTTCATTAATTTTCATATAAACAGTCTCACCCTTTGGTAGTTCCCTTATCCATTTTCACTTTATCTCTTACTCTAACATGTGAAGGTGAATTAGTCATTCCTAAAGTACTAACAGATTATGAGATCCATGACAAGTAATTCTATCTATATTTAGTTAGCATCAACAAAACTTGGTTAGAAAAGGTTATCAAATAATTATAAATCATCATGTGGGGAGTTAATAATTTAATCTCATGGACATCACCGAAATTTTAACTTAAACTTTCCATAAAAGGTTAACCTAATAACCCCTCTAAAAGTTAATGATCCAAAAGTTTATAAAGAAGATCATGAATTCAACTTAACATTGATCCCCTATATATCACAGTTTATATCTTGGGTTTCACATTCCAAATATGGGAATACCCTCATCATATATTCTCTTAAAACATGGTAATAACCTAAATTACAATAAATCCTATTGGAAAACATGCATGCTTCCTTATTCCAAAGATTATTGTATATATTCTATAAATCTAAAAAGTTTCAAAATTCATCCAGGATAACAAAGAACACATTTTCCAAAAACCAATTATTTGTAATGAGGACATAAATATTATCCAATTTACATTATCCAAAAAATCATCTCTTTATCCATGATAAACACAATTTTATCAACAGCCTCAACACATTAAGGTTTACCTTCAGTTATTTCAAAATATCACATTTCTATTAAATCACTTTTCTTTGTATTCATCACCATTCAATGTATCATTTTCAATACTTAATGAAAAACTTATACAAAAAAATATATATATCATGATTCATATAACATAATATTTTAATTCCAAAAAATATACAATTCAATCATCTAACATTATTCTTAAACCATTTCTTAGGCTTCACCATCTTATCCCTTAATACCCATAACCGAGTATATGAAATATGAATCATGTCTTAATGTTCCTAAACCACAATACAATCATTATTAAAATTATTAATGTAAATAATATTGGAATAACATCCAATACCATTCACGTGTCATTTTTGTCTCTTTATCTTCAACAATATTACCAATACTCTTGGACCTTCATGATTCTTTTCATGAGATTTATGCTTAGGAAATAGATTTTCATCATACCCATACCTTCCATATCTGAAAATTTCAATTTTAACCCAGTTCTTTCTAGTTTATTCTATTAAAAAAACTATAAATCACTTGGTGAGAAACACTTATCATAATATAAAACCACATAATCATGAAAAATTAATTATAATATGTCTAAATAATGACACCTAATTCCTTAATCTATGAAACCTTAGGTTTATACTAGGTTATTTATAATCATATTCTATTTAAATATTTTATGGTGTTTTGTAAGGATTTTTCAAATTCCCAAAGTATATCCATTGGGAGCGTCAAACCATGTGTGATGTGAGTCCCATTTTTTGTACCAAGTTACACTCGAGTTGGGCTCGAGGCACCTTGTAAGAGTTTTTACTCACAGGTTCATATGTTCCAGAACTACCTCAAATTTAGTTTCCCGAGAAGGATGTATTTTTAGGAAACCACTCGCTTTATCCTTTACCAAAACCCCATGATAATTTCATATAATTTTTCTTATCCTTTTACTTATCCTTAAATACATTCCTAGACAGATCCTTAGATATCCGTAGGGATATCACTATATTTTTCTCAATATATTTTTGAAAGTTTGAATAAACCTTCAATTTGATACCAACAATAAAAATATAGGATTAACATACATAAAAATTACATAGTTTTTATGGAATACTAAATACATTCAAAAATAGACTCCCAAAGACTGTTTTAGTTTAGTGTCTTTGGAAACATGGAAAAAATATTCTAATTGAGTGAAATATCTTAACTGTTTTCCAAAATGATCTTCACCATTAGTAATTCTACTTAAGAACCGGTCTTCATAACCTAGGGAAAATAAACATAAGAAAAGGGTGAGCTCGAATGATTATTAAGGGTAAATAAAATAAATACATAATCATAACATGAACATAAGGGTATAAGAACATGATCATAACATTAGAAGATCATACAATAAATATCAATGATCTGAAACATGATACATGACATAAAGATTAATAGTTCATAAGACATGAATCATCATATAATCAAGTATATGAACCATGTGAGCATATCATATGCATAGGACATAAAATTTTTCATAAACACATAAACATGTAATATCTTTCCCTATAAATCAAGGATCATTACGAAAAAACATATCAAGGCACTTCAGGGGAACTACACCTACTAGGTGGGACACACCACCATCCCCAGTCATAGTCCTTTCCTTATAAGGTATTAGGTTTCCCAATCTCCCCATAGTAAATCGGGTTTCCCCATCTTCCTATAGTGGATCATGTTTCCCCATATTCCCATAGTGGATATAGCCCATTGACATCATTCCAATCATTATCTCATGAGATATAAATATTTTCCAAATACAATGGAGGGATATATCAGTCTTACTAATCACATAATTAAAGGATACATATGTTTTCTATAAGATCACAAATAATCATATCATAACCCTTGAAATGAAATCGGTATCATAAATATGTAATCATATCATAGCCTTTGGAAAAGAGATAGGTTTCATAATAATTTCTTCAAATAAAAACTCATGGAAATAAGTGGGTTTCATAACTATATAACCAATAAAAAGATATGGGTTCTATAAGAATCATTCCATAAAAACATAAAACTTCCATAGAAAGAATATGAATGGATAATTTGAATCATTTCCCCTAATAGGAAAGAGCAACAACAACGAATTTCATCTTATATGGAAAATAATTTTGAAATATACCTTAAAAACATTTCTTGAGGTAAATATCCTTTATCCTTTGGAATTTTATTTTTAAGATATGAATCCTTTTCAAAACAATTTTAATTGAAAATAATTTGAAAACATATAAATAATTCTTGAAAATTTTATGAAAAATATCTTTGGAAAACTGATAAAGGAATATTGAAAACATTTTGAAAAATATTTCTTTGAAAAAAAATTAAAAACATA
Organism: Viscum album; assembly: GCA_963277665.1. NCBI lineage: Eukaryota > Viridiplantae > Streptophyta > Magnoliopsida > Santalales > Viscaceae > Viscum > Viscum album. The sequence goes on along the minus strand of OY728119.1, from coordinate 1,722,655,460 downwards.
TAAATAAATCTTTAACAAAATTAGAAAACAAATTTTATAAATAATCTTTGATAACTTATAGAGAAAAATTGAAAACATTTTGAAAAACATTTCATTGAAAATACTTTGAAAACATATAAAGAAAGCCTAAAAATATTTTAAAAATCATTTTTCATTGAAAATAATTTTGAAACAAAATAATTCCCATAATATTAGGAAAATTATATTCTTTAAAAAAATATCCTTGTAAACATACAAATGAATTATCATGTAAATGATGGCCATGATGGTGGGAAAGTCCATACATGCCGAACATTCCTTTTTCTCATTAAAAGTTTATAAAAGTTCCTTGATCATAAAATGACATGATGATGTTCCCTTTTTAAACCAATTCTGTAAAAATGTAAATAATGGGTAAAAGTTTCATTTAAAAATCATATTATAACATTTAAACATATTTGAAGACCTTTTTAGGAAACACAATTTTTAGAGAACATAGATTTCCAAACAAAATGAGAAATAACGGTGCATTCCAAAAAAGACATTATTTTAATTACCTAAAGTACCTAATAGTTGGAAAATGGTACCATTACTATGATATAACATTAAAAACTATAGGATAAGAAAATTAATGAGGTTTATTGAGATTTGGATCATAATATTTCATTAATGGAAACATAATCATATACAATCTCAGAAAACGATGAGATTGTAGTTATAAACCGTCAAAACTTTCTAACTTTGAATCATAATACAATGAAAAAAATAACATTACCAGAATTTAGTTATATATTGAAAATAATGATATTCATGATATAACATTTCAAAATAATTATATCAACCTCATATAAAAATATAGGTGACTAATATGGAATGTGTCTTAAGGAAGTCATTTTGAGAAAAATTACTTTACCGATTTGGTAACTTTTGAAACATAAACCCCATGAAAGAAATATCATAAAATGGATTTTTTAAATATCCATAACACTATTTATATGAATCATAGAATAAATCTATGTTATGTAAACACACCACACAAAAAAATTATTATTGAATAATTCATGTATCTTATGGATATAAAAAGTGAGATGAAATTGCCTTACCTTAAGTATTGACTTTTCTCATACAAGTTCAAAACACGTGTATGAAAAAATAAGTTTATTATAAATATATTAAAGAACCATATTATTATATATATTTCCATATGTTATTTTTTTATGAATTTATGTTACCCATTTATTAATAACACTCTATTAATGTCACATTTCGTGTAATATCCACTTTATTTTTTGTATATGTTTTGACTTTTTATTATTAATCCTCTTACTTAGATCATTGTTTTATTAATTAAAGAATTTAAAACATGGTATAAATTTTATATATATTTATTATATATGTACTTATAATAATATGTATAATATAGAATTATGAAATTGAATACACTGTTCATTGAGATGGTAGGTCATACATATGCATGAATGTTGAATCTATTTTATTGTTGTATTAAAAGAACGAATGTAAATGAAATTTATGTATAAAAATATATATAAATTATAAATATAGAAGAATTATTATTTTATATATTTCATATACATTCACTCAACATATCCTTAATATATTCCATGTATGGTTTGAACGAATCACATCACTTTGAGGAGGTGGTAGTCCAAACATCCCCAAATGAAATTATTGTACTTACACAAAATTGAAAGCAAGAAGTTATATTTTATATAAAAATTATAGAAACATAAATAAATCATAAATAAAATTTAAAAAATATAAAAATATTGTTTCCATCAAAATTTACAACTATTAGAGTTGGTAAAGAAAAAATGAACAACATTGTTTCCCAATATAGTAGTTCAACACAAACAAGAACGGTAAGTCTGTTACCCATTAGATGGATGTATATGTGAGTAAAGCTATAAAAATTACTATAACAACATATAAGTATATTTTTGATACTATTGTTATTATATATTAATGGAATTAGAATAATTTTTGTTGGGGAGAAATGAAATAAAAGAAAGGAGCTTCAGGAAGATGTTGCCTCTTCTTTGGGTAACTCATTTTTCTTTACACAAAAGGGATTCCTTTGTTGGATTTATTCCCAAAGGATTGATTTAACGATTAAGGGAGAGATGTTGGGAGATTATTGGAGTAATTTTATTTGATATAATTGTATTTAGTGGTGTGAATAAGTATAAAGGGTGAGTTTTTTTTATAGTGGAGGAGTGGAATTCTTGAAAATTTTTGAAAAGGGAATTTCACCCAAATGTTTTCCTATGAAAAGTGGATTCAATAATAAAAAAAATTCCTTAAAATTTAGTATAAGGTATAAATATTTCCATAAAATGGATTTTTTTCAAATTTTATAGATCATTTGGTCCCTTTAGTGTAGGTTTTAGTCTCTTGTAAAGCTATTTTTCCTCTTAATCATTACAAATAATTTTAATTGATTTCCCTAATATTTTTTGTAAAAAAACTAAGTTGAATTTATTTGAAATTTTATATTATTATTATACCAAATATGGAATCCATTTTCCCAAATCCCAATCATATAAGTGTTAGAAATTAATTCAAGTATAATCCCACAAATGAGACAACAAAGCGGATTTTTAAAGTAAAAATACTCGAAAATTTTGTTAAGTTTTTATATCTAATTTCAAATTAAAATTTATTACAATGGAATAAATTATATTAATTGATATATAATTGATCAAATTTAACATTAAAACCTATTAAAATATAATTTAACCTTATATTTAAATTAGGTAAAAAAGATGTTTTAAATTAAAATCTAGAATTTTTCACTATTCATCAAAAATAAAACTAAATAAAAAATTATAAAAACTCACCCTATGATAATTTTTATGTTATAATTTATAACATGGAGTTTATTTTGACATATGAAATCAATAAAAGTTCCAAAGAATGGATTTAAAATGGGTTCTTCATTAAAAGGTGGTAAAATTACTTCTTAGAAGAATATATATTTTTTCATAAAATTTTATTGATTATTATATATATATATATAATATAATATTGGATAAGTATAAAAAATATTTAATGAATATATTATATATAAATTTTATTTATAAACTTAATCTAGAGTGGTTTAATAAATTAATTAAGACAAAATTATATTTGTACATAAAAAGTAGTTTTCTTGGAAATGTAATTTATTTATTTTCAAGTAGTTCTTATGTTAACATATTATAATTTTTAAAAAATGATCCATTTTATATAAATTTATAGTGCACACAAGGCAAACATAGTGATTTATTATATAGAAAAATGAAATATTATATTCAGTGTTGCGTGAAATTAAAAATATCTAGAAGATTAAATTTATTCGAATAAATATATTTCACAAAATCTCAAGGTGTTAAATTTACATTATATTTAAGAGACATTATGAATAATTTGTATAGATAATGAAAATGGATGACCATGTTTAAACTTAAAGTGTAATATATTGAAAATAATAATTAATGATTTAGACATCTTATTAGTGATTTTAATGATTATATGATATCCCATAGTTATTATTTTCTCCCATTATATGATTTTGTGTTTAAAGATATTGATTTAAAAAGAATGAATTGTGTGATTATAGGATGTGATAGAAAATGCATTGATTTTCCCCCTGGGAAACTAAATTTTATAGAAGCTAGAAGGAAAAATCTTATTTTCATCGTTATGCAACATTCCCAATCCTTGAATCATATTGATCTTTTAAATATGAAAAGTAAGGGAAATGTGATATTGAATCCTTTATAAGGAAATACCAACCTTTTTTAGTGGATCCACTAATCCACTAATTTCTAAATAATGTATTAATTCCACTAAAAATAAAGTTTCCATTCTCTAGTTCTTCTAACAAGAAAAGCTTATCTCAGTTGTTTATCATTTATAAGGTGAAGTGGATAAATGATGGAATATTTTCAAGAATATGATGTAGTGGGATGATATTCACTCCATGATGTGGATGAGTTTAAGATAATATTTTTTAATTATTACATTATTTTTATTCTTTATATGAATATGGTAAAGTACTTCCTTGATCTTAAGAAGAATCATGATGAATCCTTTTGTACCTATAAGGTAAATTTTACAAGACTTGTACGGTATGATTATTGTATTATTATAGAACCATAAAGTAATATAAATCGATTCTTAAGTGGCTTAAATCCAAGTCTCTAAATTTCATTATCCATAAGAGGATTCAACAGATGTAAATAAATTATCTAATGTGATATCAATATGGAAATGGGGATTAGAGACACCCATCAATCCCTAGTTTTGTTAAGAAAATAAATATGGAATTGAAAATAAATTATAATAAAAAAACCATGCAGGGAATAAGATGGGTTTTACTTTATTCCAAAAGTGTGGAAAATAAAATAGAGGAAATTGTTGTAAGGGGACGGGTAAATGAATTATGTTTATAAATAGAGGCCATCGAGAAATTAAATGTTGATGTAATAAGAATAAGTTAGTAAATGAAAAAAATAGACAAAAATATAAACTGAATTCTCCACCCACACTCAAATTCTATAATTGTAAGGTGTAGAGAAATTATACTAGCCAGTTTCTAAATCTGATGGTTAATGGTGATTAGTTTCATCAACAACATTTTAATCCTAGAGAAAAAGGTAAATCACATGTGATCACTATTTTTTTATGGCGTGTGTTAATAAAGAGTTTAAATGTAATCCTACCATCAAATATATAATTTCTAAAGTAAAATTTGATTCTGGTTCTACCCACTCTTTTAAATCTAAAAAAAATTAAGGGTATCAAATTACAACCTCAATGAATATAAGTTAAAATAGTAGTAAAACTAAAAAATGTATGATGATCACATCTCATGTATTTAAATATTACCCAACTAATGTTTATAGTAATATTTTCCATGAAAATATTTTTATTCTTCGTATAGTTTAATTTTATGTCATTTTGTTAATGGAATATCCTTAATATTAAAAATCCCAATTAAATTGTTGAGGAAGGGTAGTCGCGTTATACACTCTAAACCAACATGTAAATGTATATTAATGTGAGGATAAATGTGAAATTAAAATTAAAATTGAAATAGTTTCATGGGAATCAATTCTTATTCAATGGGGGGATTTATCTTAAATGGTTCGAGATAAACTCAAAATTAATGATATAACTATTTTATGGGAGTTTTTTTATGTATTTATAGAAGAGTTACCTATTTTTCCTCTGAATAATGAAGTGGAGTTTTCAATATAACTTATACCATATTCTACAGATATTTAAAAGACTCCATAGAGAGTGTTTATGATTGTTTTAAAGTAATTTTAGAAGAATATCTAATTGAATTTTGATAACTGATTCATTCAACCAATTATACCTTAATGGGTTGAACCTATTATTTTTGTTAAGAATAATGAAATATAAATGGGAATCATCATGTATTATTAGGTACATAAATAGATCACGATCATGAATAAATATCATCTTCCCTATATAGATTATTTGTTTAATCAATTATGAGGAGATCAATATCCTTGAAAGATTGATCTTTGATCAACATACTATCAATTGATGGTCAAAATAGAAGACCATTCCTATATATCCTTATGATCAAGGTAAGGACACTATAAATTTTTAGTCATGCAATTTTATCTTACTAATTCTTTGGCTATATTCATGGATTTAATAAATAGATTCATTAGTGATTTCCATGATCAGTTTTTTGTAGCCAATATAGAAAATATTGTTATATTTTCTAAAAAAAGTGTTATCTTAAATACCACTTGTGGATTGTACTTATAGCATCCCTCGATCTGACACTCTCTCATGTGGCCAAAATGAGTTGGTTTCTAGATCCCAAGAATTTCTCCTTGTATTCCAGAGGCTATGGAATAGTAGCGAGGGTGTGATAGGTATAATTGGGAGACTATAAACCCTAGTATAGAGTAAAATACAGTGGGAATAAATTGGTAATAATAAATGTTAGAGTAACTGAAAAAATTGGTAACATTATATCATAAAAGTGGGAAAATAAAATGAGGAACCAATAACCAATAATGAAAAATCATGAAATGATAATTTGTAATGTTTATAAATGTGAAGTTGAAAAAAATATAAACAAAAGAATCATCCAACACTAAACAATACAAAACGTCCTTGGTCTTGATCCCCATATTATACCCATATCCAAAAAATAGGATATCTAGAAAGTAATAAAATAATAAACAATAATTTCCCTTTCCCTTTTCCAAACATACATCTATGTATTCTTCTTGGGTACTAAATGGCACCATTAATAGGGTGTGAGTGAAGCTCAGTAGGTTGACACCATTATGTCTAAACAAATCTTTCCTGTATAATAATGGTAAGAAATAAAGTGATAAAAATTTGTATTAATTAACTTATTAATATAATATATGAATCAACCTGGTTTGGAACCATATCAAAATGCCTTTGATAATGTAACTGAACTATTTCAATTGTGTCCATATTCCATGAAATAATTGAACAACTAGGTAGAGCCCTCAATATAAGTACTTTAACCACAAAGATAGGATTATATATAATAATTTTATCATGTAATTCTAGGTCAAGACCACAATATAATAATTTCAACAAGTTCTACTAGGAATACCCAAATATGTAAGCATTTAAGACATCATGTAAATCCCTATATATAATCATTTCCACATGTATCACTCGGGAAAGCTTTCTATATAAGTATTAAATCATCATAAGGAATAAACCTATATTTAACAATTATATAATTTTCTGCACAAATAATAATAGTATGGATATCATAAAATCAAATCATAAATATCAATAGTTAATTATGTAAATTACCATTATTCTTTCAGTTACACTTTCATTTATCTCTTAAATGATAAAAAATCATATCAATAAAAAATAATCCATTACCTAGGGATATTATATCAAGCAGTGACCTAAGGGATCATGTCATGAAAAACACACTTTAACCCATTATCCATGTTTTTATTACTCAATGGTTTTCACAAGAAAAATGTATCCATAAGCTAGGTTTCATCAACCATTGAATCCAACAGAATCCAATCAATATTCTAATCCATGATTTACAATAAATCAGTTTATTAATTAAATTGTAGAATATATTGGCACAATTGTAATATTTTATATGGATTTTAATTAAATATATTATAGGTCCAGGTCTAGAACCACTACCTTTATCTGGTGATCCACACAAAAATTACAATGGAAAACACCAACAAGGATAAAGGCATAAGAGATCGCAAGAAGAACCAAGGACCAGATGTGTAATCAGGACATCCATAATGGAAGGGGAGGCTCCAAAGTAATCTAGAAATCATCCTATAGTGAGAGGGGGATACATGTGTTGGATTGAAATAATCAAACATGCTTCCTATTTAAAATTGTAGTTTCTAAGGAATACATGGCATGTGATCTTTTGATTTTGTTTATTTCCCCAGTTTTTATGTTATTCCAAAAAAACTATCACCTCATGTTAATATTTATCATAATAGAAATTTACACGAAGTGAATTAGTTTCACAATGTGTAATCACTGAACATCATGAACCATTTCATGAACTATTTCTAGTGGTAGTTACACATTGTGAAACATGTACACAACATCCAATTGATCATTGAAAATTTTTCTTTCTAGCTTCTATGAATGTTCCCGAACTACCTCAAAAGCCTTCCAAAATTATAGAAAACACTCGTAATACCATTTAAAATTTTTATACATGGACTCCATTTATTCAAATAAAAAATCATCCCGAAAAATTAGTTAATTTCCCTAAATAAATTATCTTTATCTCCAAACAAGAATCATCCACAACGGGTTAAATTAAAAAGAAAAACCAATGAAATTTATTTAATGAAAAAGTAATAGAGGGACATACCTAGAAAATTTTGGGATCTTACAACCTCCCCGCTACAAAATAGCTCATCCCTGAGCTTCTCTAAAAATCATTGCGGGGTCTTGGTGATCATGTATAGCCACTACGCTTGAATATCATACTCCCTCTCCTAGATATCCTCATTAACATGCCCATGCTTCCACTTCACTAAAAATAGAGCTATGACACTACCCCAATGATATTTCTCAATATGGTCTAAATCAATATTGGATGCTCCTCAAATGATGTGTTGGAAAGAACATTGATTCCCACAAATCCTACCACATTAGAAAGGTTAATATAGTATCTCCAGATCTACAACATGTGAAATAGGTCATTAATGGTATTATAGTGTTGTGTAAGGTCTAATTGGTACGCCACTTGACTAACCCAATACACTATCTCAAATAGCCTGAAGAACCTATGTTCTCTCTTACCCTATTTCCTAATATAGAATTTCCCCATCCTAGGAAACCCCCAAAGGAAAACATGATGACCATACTCAAACTCCATAGGTTATATATGATGGCCAGCGTATGATTTATTAATACTCTACATGGTCATCAACCACCTATTAATCACTTAAAACAACTTAGATGTCTCATACATGAGACTAGGCCCCATAAGTGCTCAATCCCCTATCTATAAACAATAAAGAGGTTAACTAAATTTCTTTAAATAAACATCCTCAAAAGGTTCCATTAATATCTATTCATATAAGTTGTTATTATATGAAATCTATATGAGTTCCATATACTGCTATAATGAACCACTAAAATCCAAAACACAAGATCATAACATATACTCCACACCTAGAATAGTCCACCTAGATTGACCATCAGTCTAAGGATGATAGAATATTCTCAAATGAAACTTTGATCCCATATCCTTTTGAATACCCTGTTAAAACCATGATTTGAAATGAGGATATCTGAATGAAATTATACTCCTCATGATACCATGAAACTAAACTATCTTTTTCACATACAGACTACCCAGATCATCAACTATGGAGGATTCCATGATAGGAAAGAATTGGGATACCGTTTTTAGTTGATCCAAAATCACCCATACTATGTCATTTTTATGTGTTTTCCAAGGTAATCATGTAAAATAATATATAGTGACATTATCCCATTTCCACATAGGAATGGGCAGAGGCTGAAACAACATAGTTGGCCTCTAAAGATTGGATTTCACATTCTGATAGATAAAACATCTCACCAAAATCCATATACATCCTTCTCCAGTCTTGAATAAAAGTACTGTCTATGGATATCATGATACATCTTTGTCAAACAATGATGTACCACCCATCTAGAAGCATGAAACTCTCCCATTATCTCCTCAGGAAAGCCCTTTTCAACCTATAGATAGCCATGGTAAATTTCAGAATTTCTACTATCAAGAGACCATCCTAATGGTGTCTCCCACCAATATAAGATACTTCTCATAACTAATCCATACAATTTAGATAACTTCTCTATCTTGATCTGGTCTCACAATACAGGTATAATAGATTTCGATGTTAGAGCTACTCATCCTAGAGACTCATGAACATCTAGATGATTTTATACAAAGAGTTCCATATTTACTCACTCATTGGAAGACTCCTTCACTACTTATTATTGTGTCTTTATGTGCATTGTGTTATTAGTGAAGTATCACTTAACTGATGTAAAAACCATATCAATGTTCAATGACTGCATATACACGACCCACCTCCTTTGTTAAAAGTTCAAATCCCTCAAGGAAATGATGCACCTGAGGTGCTTTTGGTACTTGTACACCACAGACCTATCCCACAAAAGATATTATCTCTAATATCTCAGGGAATGTACCACCACATATAACTATATATCATGAGTATGGTAATTTCTATAGTTTTTTATCACTGTACGGATCCATATGTAACCACTTGATCATCCTGCATCACAACTAATACTGTTTGAATTCTGGATGAAACAAAATATATATTATATTATTTACCCAAAACAGGTATCTTAAGGATAGCTGATGAGGTAATCCTACTCATTAACTCCTAAAAAACCACCTTGAATGAATCCTAACAAACAAACCTCTCTCCCTACTTGTTCAGTTGTATCATCAGTGGTTCCATATAGGAGAATTCATGGATAATATACTACTAATAACCATCTATACCTAAAAATAATTTAATATTGATGACATTCTTGGGTCACTCTCAAGATACCATTGATGAAACTTTATTTGGGTCCACTACCAATATTACCTATGAAATTGCATGGACTTTGAAGTTCACATTATTAATCCAGAAACTATATTTAGTTAGATTGGAATAAAGCTGATGTTATATCAATGTACTCCGGATGGTGTTAGGAAGTTTGGCATGACTGTCTGCTGATTGGGAGTACACTAAGATATTGTTGAAAAAAATAACCATAAACCAGTCAAGAAAAGAATAAAAAACTGATTCATCAAGGCCATGAATATCACTTGTGATTTGATAAAACCAAACGGAATCACTAAGAAGTTATAAAATTTATACCTTCTTTTAAAAGAATTCTGAGGCATGTCTGATGATATCACCCTTAACTAGTGGTATCTGGATCTCAAATAGTTATTGGAGAAGATCTTAGTACCTCTAATCTGATTGAAGTTATCGTCTATACTTGGAAGAGGATATCGGTTCTTGAATTTCATTTGGATAAATATTTTATAATCTATACTTGATTTCATGGTAACACCAGCCTTCTTGGTGAAAAGAGTAGAAAAACCCCATGGAGACGTATAAGGTCATATGAAACCTTTAGAGTCTACATCTTCCAACTCAAATTTCAAATCCAGAATTTATGGTGGTTTTATTACATAAGGTGGGATAAAAACTAGTTCTCATCCCTACACTAGCTCTATGAAGATCTTGATATCCTGCTCAGGTGGTATATCATATTACTCATCTGGAAGTACATGTTAAAAATGGTCTACAACATGTCGAACAAAACCCTTTTGTATTCCCCAATATTCTAAATATATTCTTGTCATATAAGTTGTGAGATGATCCAATCTACACTAAATTGGTCCTACACAACTAGCCTGAATAACCCACTCACCCTAGTGATAATATCTACCATTTCTAGATATAGAAAGGTAATTATCTTCTAGTAATGGTCTATATGAGCCCGGTATATGAATCACTAATACATACCAAGAATAAAATTGAAACCTTTTATTTAAATCCCAAACGATTGCCTTAAGAAAGTGTAATCACTGATATCTCAATAACATACCTTTAAATGTATGATATTCACTGACCATGTTCCCAATGGTGAGTAGATGACCAAAGCACCATCCAATATTTCCACAACTAATTTCAATCCATTTTCAAAAATAGAAGATAAAAAAGAAATGTAAAACTCATTTATCAAGAAAAATGCAAGAGGTTTAGATGAAATAATAATCTTATCTATGATGGTAGAAGGCCCTCATTCAACAGTAACCAAGAGTAGTCTATATAATGTGTTGTTGACCAACCCATTTTCCCTAGGTTTTATCTTGAATCACCTGATATATTCCCTCTACTTGGAACTATCATTCCTGCACTGGGGTAACATGTCCCCTGCCTCAACCTAAATATCATATTGAACTCCAGCAAACTATCTACAGAGAAGTACCTGAGTCCTTCACAAACTCTGGTACCAATCCTAGTCACCTTCTACTACTCTGCTATGATATTTTATAACAAAACATATAAAGATGTCCCATCTTGTTTCACGTATCGAACAACAATGTTAAGTATGCACAGTAAAGCTACTTATGGCCCAAATTCCCACATTGATATCACTATAATGGAATGTTGTCATGAGGCATATTACCACTTCCCTAACTACTCTACCCACTATTTCCATATAAAAAATAGCCATAGTAGCACTTTTTACCACAAGAAGAAGAGTTCCCAATTCACCCTACTAAAATAACCTGGATTCTTCCTGGGACCTACCTTAGATTCACTTTTTTTAAGATTTCATGATACATAATATTTAAAAATATAGGTAGAAGAATAATGTTCACATGTGGCCTAATCTAATATTGATGCTCATCCTAAAAAAACAATTCCATGGTGATCTCATCAGCAGCTAAAGAAAATGAAAATTGCTACAAATTGGTGAAACATTCAACATAGTCCATCACTAAAAATACCTCCAATGTGATATTCATGAACATGAAATCCTTATCAGACCTCAACATTTCTAGATAGAAGAGTATCAATAAAATCACCTCAAATTCCTTCCAAGATAACTCCTTCTTATTCACATCCTACTCTAGAATATCCCACCAATGATTGGTAGGTCCATAGAGCATTTAGGCATCAAACTTCATCCTATTATTTGATGGTGTATCTAGATTCATGAATATCTTCTAGATTAACTCGATCCAAAACACTTATACCGAGGGGCCTCCCTCCCTAGTGAATGTAGGTGGATGTTGTAGTTGCAACTCTCTTATAAACTCAGAAATTGAATCCATAGTGTGAAATATCATCTTTTATATGGATTTCATGACCCTTAATAATCTATCATGAAGCTAAAAATCTAGTTGATACTCAAGAACCACATAAAGCTCTAGTTCAGCTATGTTAGGAGCATACGGATCTCAAATATCCTAACTCTAAACCCAAATATGTTGAGGAGTAATTTTCTCTACAATAAAAACAAACTCTTTATAACATTGGATAAAAAAATCTACATCAACACATGAAAAAAATAGAGAACCACTACTCTGGGTCTCTTTCAAGATGGATTACATGTGTTTTAGTATGACATAATAGTTTATTTCATTCAATTTTTCAAATATATCAAGTATCTCATACCACAATTCATATAGGAAATTATATAACACATGAAAAAAATATGTCCCTATCAGGAACAATACTTGTCAATATATATTCCAATGTTCCTATCATGAGGCATGCATACTCATCTCACACTATACCATACTATGAATATAAATATTATGAAAAAATAACATCGTGAAACAATAACATCACACAACATGTTAATCCCTCAAGCTAAAATAGAATCATCTATAATAAGAGACCATCATGAAAAACAATCTCATCCCTGGGCACTCGGATTTTCCCCATACATGGGTCAGATACTCCCATACCTAAGATCATTTCAATGTCCCAACACATCATTTTCTAATTTAAACCATTCCCAAATAGTAAATAAATAGACTATAAAAACCTACTCCTTTAAAACCACATTTTAATGTCCGCCTAACAAGAACTCTCTCATCTGGCCAAGACAGGTTAGTTATTGGACCTCAAGCATGCCTCCCCACACACCATACGATTTCAACTAGAAGTGGTGGTGGGATATGTATATTGGGGATAATATAACATCTGGCATAGATTAATATAGTGGAAATATACAGATAATAATAAATACTAGTAAAGGAAAAATAGAAAAAAATATCATACAATAGGGAAAATAAAAGGAGGAACCAATAACAAATAATGACTAATCACATAATGAAAATAAGATATGAATCTAAATGTAAAACTAAAAATAATAGAAAAAATTAATATGATAAAACTAATCATTCCAAAAATAACTTGTTCATTATCCCCATGCTAGGAAAATATATAAAATCCATCTCATCTGGAAAGAAACAAAAGAATCTTCAAGAACATACCTTTCCCTTGTCTAAATTTGCACCCATATAATCTGGTCAGTTACCAAATAGTGGCCTAAATAGGGTTTCATTAAAACTTAGTAATTTGACCCCATAGTGTATAAAAGAACTAGTTTAATAATAAGTGTAAGAAATAAAGTGATAAATAGGTTTATTAATTAACCAATTAATATAATACATCAATCAAAATGCTTCAGCACCATGATGGAATATCTTTGAGTATGTAACAAAACCATTCCAACGGTATCCATATACCATGGAATAATCAAACAACCAAGTAGATACCTCTATATAATTATTTCATCCTCCGTGTGTATCCATATATATAATCATTTCAGTATGTAACACTAGGTAAATCCAAATATATAACCACTTATTCGTGTTCCACTGGGTACAGCCTACTATATAAGAATTTCAACCCTTAAGAAAAGCCCTATATATAATCATTTCAGCATGTATCACTGGTCTAGGCCCTTTATATAAGCATTTTTTCATCACTGAGCATATCCCTAAATATAATCATTAGAACATGTACTCAACAAGTCAAACTAGTATGTATATCATAACATCGCATCATAAATATCAGTTATTAATTATGAAAAATATAATTTGTCTTTCATGTACGCTTTAATTTATCTCTCAAAATGATTAACAATCATATCAATAAGAAATAATCCTTTACCTACGGCTTCAATATAAATAAATAACCTATGTCTCGTGTTCTGAAAAACACATGTTAAACCATTATCTATGTTCTTATTACTCAATGGTTTTTTCATCCAATGGGTAGCTATAACCTATGTCACATTATCCACTAAATCTAAAGGAATCCAATTAATATTCCAATCCATAATTTACCATAAATAAATAGATTAATTATAGTGAATGTTACATCGGTGAAATCAAAATATTTGATATAATTTATAATTAAACAATCCACAGGGTTAGTTTTAGAACCCCTACCTTAAATAATTGTCAATGAAACACTTATAATAGAAAATTACAACATGGAAAAGGCACATAAGATCATAAGAAGAATGGGGGGTCAGATCTGTAATCAAGACATCTATAATTAAATAAGCGGATCCAAAATTTTCTTGTAATAAATCTTGGTTTGAGAGGAGTGGGATGCATTTGATGGAATGAAAGAATAATGGATATGAGGAGTACATGATATGTAATACTTTCACATTGTGAATTTACTCATTTTTCTGTTATGCCAAAAAAACTATCGCCTTTGGTAAATATTTATCCCAATAAAAATTTTCCTGATGTCAATTAGGATTACAAAGTGTAAACAATTCATGTCATGAACTAGTTTACAACCTGTATCTAGTTTCAATTACACGTCATGTAACATGTACAAGGTGTGTAATTGTCCAGATAATAGTTTTCATCCCATCTTCTATAAAATTGAATGAACCAGCTCTAAATCCTTCTAAAATCATAGAAGAAACTCATAATCCCATTTAACATGTTTATACCTAGACTACATTAATTAAAATAAAAATACATCCTATAAATTTATGTCATTTACACTAATAAAGCATCTATATATCCAAACAAGGCACAACCAGCAAGGCTTAAATGCAAAGGAAAACCAAAAAAAAGGATGTTCAATGAAAAAATTAGAGTGGGATGTACCTAGAAAAAGATGGTATCTTACATTACTAAAGATCCTAGGTATGGATAAGTTGTATGATTAATTTACCAAGTTTTAATTTTGGATGTAAAATGTTTCATTTTTGGGTTATATAATCTCAAGAGAGGTTATATTAGTGGATCCATCAAAGACTAATGTTCTTTAACATTATCCCATACCAACAACTACGACTTTGATTGGTAGTTTTCTTGGATTGGATGGATATTATCTATGATTTTTGAAGGATTTATCATGGATATATAATCCAATCACAATGTTAACTAGAAGTAGGGGTAGGTTCTTTTAGAGTGATGAAGGTGATGAAAATATCAAGGAACTAAAGATAAGGTTGGTTGGTGAACCTGTGGCCACACAACACTATAGCAGTTAATTGTTTGTGGTTTATATTGGTGCATCAAAAAATTGGTTTCCTTATGTTCTTAAGCATTATAATATGGTGATGGATATTCCTCACAACAATTTAAGGTTCATATAAAAAATTACCCAACACATTATTTAGAGTTAGAAGCAGTAATATTTTCAATAATGATATTAAATAATTATCTTTACCAAGAAAGGTGTGACATATATACTGATCATAAAAATTTAATGTATATACTCACCTATAAAGATTTGAATATGAAATAGTGAATATGGATGGATTTTATTAAATATTGTAACATCTAAATAAATTTCCCCCTTGAAAATGGTAGATAGATCATTGATTTGAAAGGATCGTGATTACTTATCATGGATGAGGATCATGAATGATCTAATATTTCTAGATTAAGAGAGGATGGACCTTGAAATAATTAAGTAAGAGGATACGTATTATCTTTCTCAAATGAGTGTTCAACCATCTATCCATGTAAAGATTAAATAATTGAAAATGGATGATGTGGAGCTATAAAAGAATGTGGGAAATGTTCATAAGTTAGATATTTATTATTATGGAATGATATAGTTCAAGAACTGAGTTAGTGTCCCTTCAATACCATATATAAAGAATAAACTATAGAAAGAAGTTCATAGCTCGTCATTCCATGTTCATCTTAGAAGAATGATTATGTATAGAGATCTGAAGAATTATTTTGGATGGGACAACATGAATAGAGATATTGTGGATTATGTATCTTGATGCTTGGTATTATAATAAGTTATGGTTGATAGCCACATGTCTAATAGTATTTTATAACCGTTACCCATATTTTAATGGAAATAGGAAAATATCTCCAAGGATTTCATTACCAGACACCCCAAAACATCTATAAGCCATAATGATTGTTTGATTTTAGTCAATCATCATATGAAGTCAATACACATCATTGATATAAGGAATATTACTCTCTTGATCAGCTTTCCAATATATAAATTAAAGAAGTGGTAAGGTTACATGGGATACCACATTATGTTTTATCTTATTTGGATCGGAGGATTACATTGATGTTTTGGAGAATCCTTCAGCAAGCTCTAGACACACAGTCATGTTTCAATATTTCTTATCATCCTCAGATAATTTTGAGAGGAAAATTCAAACCAAGGAAGATATTTTAAGATCATGTTATCTAGATTTCAAATGTATTTGGGATCAACACCTTCCCCTCGTTTAGTTTTCTTATAATAATATCATTCTTTCGAGCATTACCATGGATCCTCATGAATCCCTCTACGGAATGTATTTTACAACTCTTATATGGTGGAATAAAGATGGAGAATAATATATTTGGACTTGATCATTATAAGGAAATATAAAAATAGGTTAGAGTTATTCAGAAGTGTATGAAGGCATCTCAAAGTTGATAGAATAGTTATAATGAAAATCATCAGAAATATCTATAATTCATTTTTATTTAGAAGTTTTTCCTAGGAATTTATCCATGGAACAAGGTTATGAGATTTGAAAAGAATGGAAATTTAAAACCTAGGTATATTTTTCCTCCATGATTCTTGATCGAGTAGGGCATGTATATCATCATTTTCCACTCCCAGTAAAACTCTCTCAAATTCATGATATATTAAATATATATCTCTATATAAAACACATACCTAATCATTCAGATGTATTAAACTAAATAGTTATAGTATTGGATCATGGCCTTTTACATGAATAAAAACTGATATAAATCTTGGGACATAGATATAATGTTCTACAGAGTAAGACTACATGAATGGTTAAATTTTATTATAGGAATCATAAATTTTAAAAAGCTACATGAGAACCATAGTATGTGTCGAAGTAGAGATATACTCATTTTTTTATACTAGTGAGATGGAATTTTTTAGGATAAATTAATTTTAATTAAGGTTAAATTTAAACCTCGTGATTTTATATATATTTTTCCATTCCAAATAGAACTTGAAGAATTTGATATCTTTCCATAGAAACAATCCCATGCTAATATGAACCGTGATATACAAAATAGTTATAACCTTAATGTAAAATTTCCAAGTATATATAGTAATAACCAATTTAGGAAAATTATGCATAAATTTTTTAAAAAATAACTTTTATTTATTAATTCATAAAAAATATGTTCTAAATTTTTATTAAATTCAATTTATGCTTCAAAAATATGTTTTCGTTAAAAATGAATTTTATCGAATTTTTTCATGAAAAATTTATAATTAGTTTATACCATTTTAAGATATTTTATTTTATGAAAAGAACATAATTTTATATATCAACATGTAAATATTATCTTATGGTAATTTTTTAATTTTTTCTAAAAATATTAAATTTTCAATGAATAGTGAAAAATATTGATTTTTAGAAAAACAATATCATTTATTTCCAAAGTAAAAGTATCATTATATTTTGAATTTGATCATAAAATAATATAATTATCATTTAATTAGTAAAAATATAATTAATTAGATAAGGATAATCATTATAATTTACTTTTATATAAGTTCATTATTCAGTTTTAAAACACATTTTTCTAAAAATAGTACTTATGCATGCATTGTAGTTTTATAAAATGAATTAAATAAATCACTCTATAATAATGGTTTTAATAAAATTTTTATAATATAAATTAAATCATCTATTTTAAAATTCATTTTCTTTTTTTCTATGGAATGGTATATAAGTAAATTATTTTCAATGCATAAGGATTTGTTCTTCTAGAACAGGATTTTGTTATGGGTTACATGCTTATTTAAAAATAAAATCCTTAAACTTATAGAAATTTAATATAGTAAAAAGGATTTAAATTTTTTAATTATAATAATTAATATAATATAATATGTACAACATAATTTTTTTCATAATGATTGTTAAAAAAAATTAAAACAAATTACCACTATTGAAGTTAAAATTGGTTTACTAAGGCATGGTTAAAATAAGACATAGGGTAGGATTTTCACCTAAAACAATATATTTATTATTGTTTTGAAGATATTTCAAACATATTTTATCCTTCTTCTAATCCCCTATCTATTTTTATCCACTTTCCCTTAAAAGTGGCCATATATTGTTGCACTTTTTTAAGAAATTCCATGTGTGTTCCACCCCTCACTTATAAAAGGGGACCTCTAATCCTCAATTATTAAAACTATTTGAGATTTTTAGATTATAAAATCCCTAATAAAATTATTTCTTAGAATCCTTAAATTCATCCTAGATCTTCTGGTCTACCTCTAAGACCAATTCTTCAAGGGACAAGGTGTAAGCCAAAGGATGCCTCTTAAAAAAGAGGTACATTTCTTAACTAATTTAATTCAATTTTATTTCTTCTTATACTTAATAAAAAGAAAAATATCTGTAAAAAATTAATAATCCTATTTGATAAATTTATTGAGTTTTTTTTGTTTATAATGAAAAAATTTACCACATTTTATCTATATATTTTTATTTGAAAGTGTATCTCATGAGTACACATCAACTACCATCTCCACATTGTGACGTTATTCATTTTTATCATCACTTTATATGAGAGGTTATTAATATATTTATAAGAAATATATAATAAATTATAATCATTATTTAAATTTTTTAAATTAATAATCCCTAATCAAAGTTATAAGACTATAACTACAAAAAACAAACAGATATGAAAAATAAAACAGTTAACACAAAAAATAATGGTGATAATGAAAAATTATTAATGAATGGGTGATAATATTTTATAATTAAACCATGTAAGGTATAATAGCTATGATTATGGTATTATTTTATAATTATAATAAACTTTCAATTTATTTTAGTTGAGTTTATAAACATAGGATTCAAGACATACTTGAGGTAAGGGTTTTATATTACAATCTCATTTTTACCGAGATTCATTATCCTAAAATTTTAAGATGTTTATATTGTATGCATATCTCACCAAAATATTATATTCTTTTTGATAATTTTAATAATTTTTTATATTTCATGTTTCCCTTTCATTTTTCTTTCTTTATGTACTTAGGATACCAAAATAATTTTTTTACAGAAAACCAACCTTGTTTTTCACTTGTTCAGGAATAATTTTTTCGATGTTTATATTTTTCATTAAAATGTTTTAAATAATTTGATTATATTATCCAAATATTATTTAATTTATTTTTTTCCTATATTTTAATTTTCTCACTATGGTTTTAAATTAACCTTCTTATCATTTTCCAAACATAGTCCTTTTTGGTTTTTAATAAAATGTGAAAGGGATTTTTGTTTTAACATATAACACATGAATGAATTCCCCAACCATCATACTCCTATATTATTTAAGTATTAATTTATAAGAATACTTTATTTATATTAAAATATTTTTTTATTAATATTTAAAAAAATAGATTATAAGTATGTTAATTCAAAAAAAATAGGTATTTTCCTCAAGAAAGATTTTAGTGATATTTTAATAGTGTTTTCATCTATAAAAACATCCTTTTTTGTTTATTATAAATACTATATGTGTTACCATGTTTTTTATTTACCTAGATGGGTTGTTATAATAATAATAAAATTTTTATGAAACACATATCCTTTTCATGAGTTATGATTTCATGATATGATGAATGTTTTATGACATTGTGGCACACATATGTATGGTTTTAATTATTTGATTGGTGGGACTAAAATTATATAGACCTTAAATACATTGTGTAAATAAGTATTTATCATGTTATATTAAGGACTATAACTAGGAGTGAACATGGTTCGGTAATGTTATTTCTCCAATAACATAGTCTTGGGAGTAAACCTCGACTAAGGAAATAATGTAATGGGGAATGAACTCTATCCAATATGATAGTCTTCGTAGTGAGCCTTGAATAAAGAAATTTTTTTATTTACTTATTTCCTTTATGAAAACTTATGTCTTATGCTTATGATATTTTTTCCTGGATCATGAACATTTATTAATGATTCTAAACTCTTATTTCTCTTTTTTTGGAATTATAAAACTTAAGGACATGTTTTGTGATTATGATATATAAATTGATGGGTATGATTTCCTAATGTTTTACTCATTATATCACATCCTTATGCTTATATTATGGTCACTTATGATAATTTATCGATAACTATTATTTGTAACCTCACTCAGCATCTGATTTCACTCTATCTTTTGTTTCCCTTCCCCATGTTATTTTGAAGGGTTTTCAGTATGTTATGCATAATAAGGGTTCTAGTTATAATGAAATAAATTGGAAATGATGTAGATCATTTATTTACCAGTTTTTTATTTATCCATGTTTCCTAAGACAATAAACCTTTTCAATTTTTGTGTGTATCATATTCATATTTAATTGATATATCTTCTATTAAGATATAGTATTTATTTAAGAAATGTATGGGTCAATATAGTCGATATAAAAAAAAGTTTTAGTAACTTTTGGAAACTATGATGAAGAATCTTTAATGAGAACCCTTATGATAATCTTAGATATATAAGAAAAATCTATGTTGTGGAAAATAAATGAGTTAAGTTTATCTAAGAAAACACATCCATGTATAGAGACTATAAGTGGACGTGGTTTTGGAACATATTCATATTGGGTGATAACCCTGAAAGTAGTCGATTGAGTATATATCTTTCATCATTCTAGTGCATGGTGAATTGGATCCTACTATGCACCTAGTTTGACACTCTCGTGTGTATTCCTATATTAATTTACATTGTCTTTAAGATACATTTTGAAGTATTTGAATATATAATTATGATGAATGATCTTGGTTAAACCTATTGTGTCAAATATAGAAAATATGGTTTCATCATTTATAAATCTTATAAATGATTATTATGATTATATTATTTCCCACTATGAATTATTTTTTGTCTCATTAAATATATATAAATATAAGAAACAATGTTAAAACTAAAGGTAATTAAAATTGAAATTATTTTCCCCTAAGAAACTGAGTTTTAGAAAAGTATGAATAAATGATATTTATTCTATTATTACACAAAATTTTCAATACATGGATCATTTTAATATTTTAATGATAAAATAAATAATTAATATACTATTTAGTCCATCATGGGGAAACATCCACATTCTTTTTTTGGATCTATGGATCCACTAATTGCTAATAAATGGATCAATACCAATGAAAATATATATTTTTCTCCAGTTCTTAGAACATGAAATTAGTATCTCATATTTTTATCATTTTGAGGGTGATTACAATAAATGGTAAACTCTTATCAAGAGTAAAATGAAATGGAAATAATTGACTCCATAGAGTGGGGTGAGTTTCAGAGCTTATTTCTCAATGAGTACTTTTCTTGTATTCTTCATACATAGCTGGAGAAATAATTCATTGAGAAAAAGTAGAAATATGATTAATCTTTTAGTACATATAGGGTAAGTTTTACATGGCCTGTGAGGTATGGTTCTAGTATTCTTATAAAACTAGAAATTAAGATTGATCAATTCTTCAGTGACTTAAAAACAAGACACTAAAATGAATTAACTATAAAAGTCATTACTATCAGTACGGAAATAATTCAATATACTATTAGGTGATCATTATTGTTGATGTGGTGTGTGATAGTAAAGTGGTGGGAGGAACACTTAATATCTACTTTAAAATTGTAAAGGTATTCATTGATTTTGTTTTTACCTACTATTTTATATCTAAATATATTTCAAGGGTACCTTATTTTGATCTCAATTATTATAGGTTAAAATAGTATTAAAAACTCATAACGGTATAATGATCACATGTAAATTTGATGAATATTCATCAAGTGAAGTTTGTGGAAATGTGCTTCCTTAAAGTATTTATATTATTATTCTAGTTGAATTTGATATTATTTTTGGGAATGGAATGGATTTATTTATATAAATCATATATTATTTGTAAATTAAGGGAAGTCACATTTTAAATACAGAACCAACTTATGATTATATATTAGTGAAAGATTAAATATGAACTTCTAATGGAAAATGCATCTATTTCATGAATATTTATTCATATTAAGTAGGGGAATTTATCTCAGATGGTTGGGGTAAACTCAAAATAAATATATTACTATTTTATAGTACTTTTTAATTTATTTTCCAAAGATTTAACAAGTCTTACTTTAATTCATGATTTGGAATTTCCCATATAACTCATACATGGTGATGCAAAAATTTCAAAGAAACCATATAGAATGGACCTGGATGATTTATAGTAATTAAAGAAACAACACTATTATAATGTTGATAATGGGTTACTTTATCTAATTATATCACAATGGCATGAACCTATTCATTTTTTATGTGGAATGATCCATCAATGTGACTCTACAAAGATTATCGGGAACATAACAAGATCATGATCATGAATAAGTATCATATTCCCCATATTAATGATCTATTCAAACAATTATGAGGAGCTCAATATTTTTTATAAGATTGATCTTTGAACTTGATACTATAAATTGATGGTCAAAAGTAAAGACATGCCCAAGAAGTCCTTCTGGTCAAGGTATGGGCACAATGAGTTTATAGTCATTCCATTTTTTCATTCTAATACCCCCATTATCATCTTGGATTTAATTAATAGTGAGTTTTGATATTACCTTGATCACTTTTTGGTATTATTTATAGATGATATTTTTTTTATATTAAAAGAGTAATTAAGAGCATTAAGATCACTAAAGGATTGTATAGAATCAATTAAAAGGGTAAAAGTTTCTTTAAAAATTCACCAAGTGTGAATTTTGGGTATAGAAAGTTTCATAATTTGAGCAATAAAATCTCAAGAAAGGGTATATTAGTGAACCAATCAAAGGCCAATGTTATTGAAAATTGAACCCAACCAACCATTACGACTGATATTCTAGTTTTCTAATGTTGTCTTGATATTATCAATGCATTCTTAAGGATTTATCCTGGCTATCTAATATACTCATCAAGTTAACTTAAAAGGGAGTTAATTTCCTTTAGACTAATGGACATGAAGAAAAATTCAGTAAACTAAAGAGAAGATTATCAAATGATTCTGTACTCACACTATCGTGTAGTAAATATCGGTTTATAATTTATAGTGATTCATTGAAAAAGGGTTTAAAGTGTGTTCTTATATAGAATGATATGGTGATAAATTATGCCTCATGAAAATTGATGGTTGATGAGAAAAATTACCTGAAACGTGATTTGGAGATACCTATAGTAATAATTTAATCATAGATATAGAGGAATTATCTTTATGGAGAAAGGTGTCATGTATATACTAATAATAAAAAATATATATATATTCACCCAGAAAGAGTTGATTATACACTATAGAAGATTGTTAAAGTCGATAAAAGATTATGACTAATCAATACATTACTACCCTTGGAAAACATTAAATGTGGATAATGTTTTATATCTAAAGGATAATGCTAGCTTATCTATGATGATTATAAAAAATTATCCAATATTTATGGATTTAAAAAGGATATACATAATAATATTTAAGGATTTAGAGAAATCTTATCTTGTTCGAATGATTGTTCAACCGTATATCCATTTAAAGATTAAAGTGGTATGGAAGGAGGATGTGGAGCTAAAAATGATGGTGAAAATATTCATGGGTTTAACCTTTAATGTGATGAAATGATAAGGTTGAAGAATTGAGCATTTATCCCATCAATATGAAACCTGAAGAATTAACCAATGCAAGAATCATTGTAGCTCATCATTATCTATTCATTATTGAATTACATTAATATATAGATATCTGAAATATTATTTCTGGTGGGAAAACATGAAAAGATTTGTTGTGGATTATATATCCCAATTCTTGGTATGACATAAAGTTAAGACTGTGATTCATAGTTATAAGAGGATATTACAACCATTATAAACAATAGAATATAAATGGAAAATCATAAATATAGATTTCATTATTGAACTCACCAAAACATCTATAATCCATAATTTTATTTTCGTTATAGTTTATCTCCCATTAATGTTAACCCACTTCATTTCTATTAGAGAAGATTTCTCACCCAGTCATATTTACAAGATATGCATTAAGGAAGTGGTGAGTTTACATGGGGTTCCATATTCAATTATAGATAATCAGTATCTAAGGTATACCATGAATGTATGGACCCATCCTTAAAAATTACCTCATATTTAGTTTTAAGTCAAGAATTCATTTTTATACATATGAGGACCTTTATGGTTTAGAATGTTAAGGAATTATTCAATCATCCTTAAACAAAATAAATATTACATCAAAACCAGAAACTCTAACTTAGCATTCATTTTTACCAAAAAACAAAAAAAATATGATATAATTTTTTTTCATGAAATATCTTTAAAATTCTCATCTTTATATCAATTTTTCCCTAATAATCCTCAAAACCCTATGAAAAACATTTTAAACTTGGTATGGGAATTAAAATATCACTAACTGAAATATTAAAATAAATAAATAAACATGTAGGTCCATGAATACTTATACAAGTTTTTTATTTTTCAAAATTAATCTTTTGGATCAAAAAAACTTTGTTACCTATGAAATAAAAATTTCAACCCAAATATTTTCACAAAACATTACATAATAAATCTTAAAGTAAAAAAATATAACTCATAAAGGTCTCATTGAAATAATGAAAAACTTATGATGAATTTTTAAAAAAATTATACTTTTCACCCATATGAATTAGAATTTACCTTTCTTTAAACATAGGATAGTTATTAATCACATGGAATCATGTGGTATCATAAGATCATAGAAACATATGAAATTTTTTATCAACATAAAAGATGAAATAATTATAATTCAAGGCTAAATGCCAAGAAAATATCACATGGTGGATAAAGTCCCATTATAGATTATGTTTTCTCCTGAATCCCATAAATATCATCTCAAGAGAAAAAAGCTTTATCCAATGCATTGGATCAAAATTTAGGTGAAAAAATATTAACATATAAATTCTTAAATGATAAATAAAATTAGATTAATCATAAGATATTGACATAACAATTACCCCATTGAAGGAGATCAGTTTCATGATCTTGCCTCACATCATAATCAAAGAAGATTTGATAAAGAAGGAATTTGATATGTGAATATAAGAAACATATTATCATATAATAAGAAGTGATAATAATAAAGTTATATATGTGATATAAATATATATATATTTTAGAATAATTCCAAAACATTAAAGAGATAGATAGAGTGGGTTAGATAGAGAAATTTAATAACTTATAGAAAAATGGTGGTTTAGATAGATCTCTTACACCCATAGGAAAAACATTTCTAGATATAAAAATACCCATCCATTTTAAATAACTTGTTAAAATACTTAGAGCAATTGGAAAAATATTTTTTATTGAAGAAAATCTAGGAGATTATAAAGGAATCCAGACATCAAGTAACTGTTATGGTGGTGGGAAAAACTTTTGATGTTGTATACATTAAATTAGATCATTATTTTTTCCTTTTGTAAAGGAAATAAAAAATAATTATAAAATATTTAAAATTTTTCCTTTTTAAAACCATTTATTGAAATTAAAAGAGACATTAAATTTACTTTATAGTTCATTTATGTATATATATATCCATAAAATAATATTAAGAATATGAACATGGAATAGATTGATTTATAAAATAATACATTAAAAAATTTACATTATTTTTAAGTAAATTCTTCCTTACCATGATCCCGACTCATCACATTTTTTTCAAAACCATAATTTTTTAAAATAATATCTTTACATTTGATATCCTTTATGGAAAACAACACTGACATTGAATAACTCGGGAAAAATATTATTTAAATAAGTTCATTATAACTGGGAGGTTGAATAAGAGGTTATAAATAGGATTAAATACATCATGAAATATACATAAATTTCTTAGTCAATAAAAAATTATTTATTAATTATTAAGAATTAAAAGAAAAAGGAATATAATTTATGCTTCAAAAAAATCTTCAAACATGATTTTTTGTATTTTTTTGTGTAGATAATATAACTTATTTTTAAATTATTAGTAATGGTATTTAAAAATTATCATTAAAAAAATATAAATATCAAAAAATATCTCAGATTGAATTATTTGGATTCTTTTGAAAATATTTGTTTTTCAGTGAATAGAAAAAAAATATCAATTTTTGTAAAACATTCATTTATTTCACTAAATCATTTAATTTAATGTTAATTTATTTTTTATAATTTTTATTTAAGTTATATATGATCCATTTTATCTATAATAATATAATTATTTTCATTTCAATCATCATTTTTCTTGATTTTGTTATAAATCTATTTTTATGCTTAAAATGATTTTTTCAGAAAATTGTTTTAACAGTAGAATGTATTTCCATTTACGTTAATTAAAATAACAAATGATGGGGAATTATTTAAATTAAACATACTATATATATATATATTAATTTACATTCACACTATTTACATTAATTTTTATATAGTTAATGTAAAATCATCTTTTACTTGAAAATATATTTTTTATAAAAATGGATTTTAGTCACATTATATAGATTATTATAAAATAACATTCTTCCATATATGGGGATTTAACTTAGTAAAATGGATTACATATTTTAATATTATTAATTTATATTATCTAATAAGGATAACTCATTTTTTGTTCATAATGAATAGTAAAAATAGTAAAAAAATAACCATAATAAAAAGGTAAATCGTGTTAACCTATGATAAAACTAAGAGATAGGGACACCATTTTTCATCTTAATTATTATTGGATAAATTTAATTTTACCCTTATCACCTTATTCAAGATATATAATTTTTAATTGGTGAATTTTAAATGAAAATTACTTTTATAATATTTTTAGTAAAGAAAAAGACAAAAATGTCACTCTCTTGTGTTTAAATATCACTTATGTGTACACATAGGGGAAAAAGAAAGTTGTAAGTGAATATTACATATTATTTTCAGTTTAATAACATTATTTTATTGATATTAATTTACTTATAAATTTTATACATTATATAATTATCTTAAATACTTGCACAATACTGGAACATTTTTTATTCAATTAATTGAAAAATAAAATAAATGACTTTTAAAAATATAAAAAATAATATAATTTAAATAATTATTTTCTTTCATGAATTATTCAGTATAATATAAAATTTTAGATAGGTTTTAACTAGATTAATTATAATTCCCATTTACTCATGTTATTTTCAAATTCAAATTAAATGACTTGTTACAAAAATGAAATTAATATTATGTTTTAATAAATAATATATTATTAAATAATTTAAAATTAATGAAATGATATATTTTTCCATGTGATTTTTTATGTTTAAAAATTAAATATTTGTTTCACTAATGGACAAGTTTTCCTTTTATTGTAACTATCTTGACCACTAAAGAGTAAAAGCTTTGTTATCATGGTAATTGTCCAAATTGGTTAATATGGGTTAAAAAATGATAAGAGTAAATACCTAATATAAACATTCCCAATTTTTATTGTAGGATATTATTTTGAACCATACTCATCCTGAGACCTAAATTTATCATTTTGGGTCCATATTTTCATATGAAATTATTCATATTCATTTAATACATTAAGAAATTCCAAAAGTGCCTCTCCCCTCACTTATAAAAGGGCACTTACTCTCCTCTTATATACACAATTAAAAAGGATTTTCGTTAATCCAATAACTACCTGAATAATTTATTTACTTACCTTAACACATCTTATAGATCTTTTTTTTATAATATTATCCTAGGAAGTATTTTAGTATAAACTTAAAGAGGAGGTATGAAGAAGAGGTATCGTTCTTAACCCAGAATTTCTGTTTTATTTCTTCCTCCACCTCCAAAACATATAATTAAACCATGGTGATATGATAAAATGTTTAACTCAAATATAAAAAAGTTATGTTAATTTAGTAACTAACATCCATTTCCTCTTCCATCAAATGACAAACAAAACCATCATTTGTTTATATGGTAGACTACCGCCTCTTGAACTAATGTAATTCATTTTCCATCACCACAATTGAAGGATGGTTTTAATGATGGATTTAATATATATATATATATATGATATTTATTAATTATTAATCATTCTATTAATATTATAAATCATGTCATTACATACCATTCCATTCGTTTAAAAATGATAATATTGTCCGTGCGTATATGTGGATTACCACCTCCACGAAGTAATGTGATGCAAATTTCATTACAAAATTCCATGACTAAAATATATTAGTGTATTTAGAGAAATTATATTACATTTATGTTATAATGATCATTCTATAAATATAAAATAATACATATTTTCTTTCAATCATGATCGTTGAAAAAAAAGAATTTTTACTCATGTTTACGTATGACTTATCGTCTTCATGATTGTAATGTAGTTCATTTTCAATAAAAATATTTCATGGTTGGTTTAAAAAGTATAAGTTATGTATAAAAATTATAATTCTTTCATTATTTGTAGATATGATGAAAAAATTACTTCATTTTTCACATTCAACCAACCGAAGTTATTTTAGAAACATGATTTGAATATCGTCAAACGTTAGACGTGAACTTAATTGATTAATTAAATGAATATAAAATGGTAATAAATAAAATAAAATTAATAATTATCTTGAGAAGGGTTATTAAATAAGTAAATAATTAATGTAATTTTATTATTTGGGAAGATAAATAATGTACATGATGAGTCGAAACTGAGCTAAAGGATTTCATCTCAAATTTCCTTCATTAAGGCATATTTTATTATTATACAACAAATATATTTTATAGGGTATATATACAAAAATTTATCAGTTTATATCATTAATCCTTAATAGTTCATAATATTTTATGTTTCAATTCAAATTATTTCATCCAAATAGATAATGTTACCATGTTGTAAGTGTTTCATAACTCAATTATCTTTCATTGGGTTATATCACTTCTTCATTTAGTAAATTATGTGAATAATATTTGGGAAATTAATGTTGTTTGATTTATGTTGTATCTCCAATTTTTTTGTGGATTTAACTTTGTTGCACATAATCACTTCATTTATTAATTCTCACTTTAATTTTATGATCATTATTCGAGTTCTCTGTCTCAAAATGTCTTCTTTGGAACATATGAAATATTATACACATGTCTTATTTAATGAGGTATATCTACTGCCCATTTGATATGATATATCACGATTCGATTTATATTCTTGGAATTTAAATATTCATTTGAAGTTATTTATTTAATGGGGATTTTGATTCAAATGTTACCAAAGTGGAAAGGGGTTATTTTCTAATCTTATAATTATTAAAGATTGTTAATGTTTTAATTCTCTATTGAGGAATTTTATAATTGTTCCTTCTTAAACCCAATATATTTTCTTATATTTTTATATTTTTAAAAATTATATTTTTATTTTATTTTTCACTTTTATGCACTAAAGAGATCAAAAAAATATTTTTATGGAAAACTGATTGGGTTTTCAATTTGAGCAAGAATATTTTTAGTACACATCCATATTTTTTTTAAATGTAAAAAAAATATTTTATTAATATTCTATAATTTTTTATTAATGATAATTTTTAGCAAATTATATTTTTTTCTAAATTTTTTGAATGTAACATTCTTTTTATTTTCCAAATGAGGTATTGTTTTTACTTTTTACAAAAAAAAGTGAAAGGAATCATTATTTTTACGTTCTCATCATGAATTTAATTTCTTATCATCATTACCACTCAATTATTTTAATATTACCTTAAAAGTTTTGATTTTAATTTTCAAATAATATGTTTTTCCAAAAAAATTGGAAAATTTTAATTTTTGAAAGTGATTTTCAAAGTGAAAATGGTATTTTCCTCAATATTTTTTTATGATATTTTTCTAATATTTTTATAATATTTAATGATAATAAACCTTTATTTTACTTATATTTCATAGTGGATATATTTTAGTGATACCATATTTATTCTATCTTGAGATGGTTCATAATCAGTTTGAATGGGGAAGTATTAACATTTCTTATAATAATTTTTTAATATGAATGTATATGTTTATTATGTACTGAATTTTTGTTGTCCCCATTCATATGATCAAATAAATGACTTAGTGATTGATATGATAAGCCCACTATATCCCCTTGATGCATCAGTAGGACCCATGAGAGAAACTATTTTCTGTATATGGTTAAGTTCTTTCCCATTTATGTAATATAACTTGGAACAAGAACTTGAAAGTATTTTTATGATGGCCAACATTATGAATTAAATCATTATGTGATTACTTTGTGAGTTACATGTGATTATTTTTTTAGTTATGATACCCATGGATAAGTTTCAAACTCATGTGATTATTTATATTGCATCATTAGATTTCCATTTACTCCATCATATTATTCCTCATGCTCATGTTAGTAATTAAATTTCATGTTTTTCAATTAATTACCTTTCAATAATGATTATTCATTAATTAACCATCTTATATTTTTATACACGTAACCCTTATTGATCATCTTAGATCATCCATTTTTCATATCCCAAGTGTAAAGACCTTTTTTTTCTAGGTGTTAACGTTTTAGATTAAATTAGAATTCTTTTTTTTGAGAACATGAGGGGGTTGGGGTAAAATGGTTATTTTCTCATAGAATATGATCTCGAATAATTTTCTTAACAACTTTGTTGGTCTATATATAGGGTGTTTACCCCATGATATGAGTACTATGAAATTACGAGCTGCTCGAGATTTTGCATAATATTTTATATCTAATTATTCAAATATTTAATTATTTTCATGGGTTATGGTGGAGATATCTTGTGAATAGAGCATTATATTGATATTTTGACTCCATAGTTGAGTCTATAATGGGGGGTTTTATAAGGTGAGGTATAAATCATCTTTAGGTTCCAGGACTCAAGATGAGTATCAAATGGAATTTTAGTTAAATAAAATAATTAAATAAAATAATCCCCCATATTTTAGGAATTACAATGCATAGAAGGAGGGGAGATATTCTCCCACATAAAATTTATATACTAAGGGTAAAGTGGGAGATTTATTTCATTAAACATCATCTATATTGGTTTTTGAGACTGGATTGAGGTGCAGAGAATTCCAGGAATGGTATTAGAACAAATAAATCACAGTTTATATCACAAGGTAGGGCAATTTTTTATTATTTCCCTAACTCCCAAATATTCATTTTTTATGTTCTAAGTCCCTTTTATGACTTATAAAGACCCCATGAGGGTGTACTGTTCCTAATTGGGGAAAATCTAATATTTTTCTGAGGTTGTTAACAGTTTCTGGTTCAGAAATCACAATCACACAGCGTATAGTTCAGAAACACACACCATGTGTTATTATTGTTTTATGAATATGGAATTTTTTAAAAATGATCATTTTTATAGGATTATACACCACATAGTGTCTCTTGTCCATGTGTTCAGGTACTTGGGCCGATAAAAGTTTTAGAATACATGTTGTGTAATAGAGATACACGTCATGTAGTAGGATTTGGCCGAGTGGCTGGGTATATGGCCAAACAGCCTGTGTAGGGGAACATAGAAATATAGAGTACAAAACCAAACCCCATGTGGGATACTCATCATGTAAAATTAAATGTCTCAGAAGAAACACATTTCAATTACATCTATGGTACACATTCAGGTACCACATGTGCGGTACATTTCATATACAAGTTTTACACATTGTGTACTTGGGATTTACATCCCATGTTCAGCTAGAGTACATGACTATGTATAGTTATGATATTACACGTTGTGTGCTCTGGTATACACATCATTCTCTTGTCCCTTGCTACCCTTTCATGTTTTTTCAGTCCTTTACACCCTGGAATTAGAATTCTAGGTATGAGGAGTCCATTTTTAGTTTTTCCCATATAGAATGCAATGGTGGAGACCTTGGGGTGTATTGAGTTCATTTAATAGAAATTTTGGGGTGAGTAAGTTTTTATAGGGTTTTTTTTCTCCATAAATTTTGTTCATATATCTCATTATGGGTGAGACCTGTGATGAGACTCAGGTGAAGTTAATTAGAATGATTTGGAAGATATAACGTGAATTTTTCAAAGACCATGACTATTTTCAGAATGGGGTATCCACTATTTATAAAAACTAAGTTGTGACCTGATGTGGGGTATTGGTTAAGTGTACATGCCAACATAGGGTGACTTGGAAATGGGTTGGTTATGAGCCAATCTCCCTTGTGATGTTTTCTTCTATTGAGGCCTATGATGTCGTGAGATGCTAGATATTGGGATATGGCATGTGTTATCCCTGAGAGATGGGAATTGACAAAAGAGATTGGTTGTTACCAAGGAATGGGTTTGGGATTTCTCCTATTACGTTCTTATATTGAGGATCCCAAGAGGGTTACATCATCTTGAGTTATAATTCTAAGGATCCAAAAAGGGATTCCTATGTTTACAAGTTGACTTAGATAGCCATGTGGGTACCCAATTAATAGATTAACGCTGAGTGGATGTGTGTTTGGGGGGATTTTGTTACGAGTGTTCTCCTAAGACCCAAACTAATGTAGGAGATGATTAGGATAAGCTATGATGATGGGATTGGAAATTCATCCCTCCTTGATAACTTTTCACTTTTTATTGGTTTACATTATAGATCTATTATAATATGGTTAGAATACATTTTTTTGGTACATAGAATAAATAATATGGGCTTCCATTATTGGGAGTTTTTTATGTTAGGTTCAACATATATGGTTATGGATGTCGGGCATGGTGATCCACATATGAGTTTGGTAGAGTAGACATGAGGTTCCATATATAAGGTTTTGGACATCTAACATGGAGTTCCACATCCATGGTTAATAGAGTAAGATATGAAATTCCCCATACATGGTTATGGATTTCGATAAGGTACTCCACATCCAAGGTAGGGTAGGTTGGACATGAAGTTCCATGCCCATGAGATTTTTTATTGGACGTCATATTTTATATTAGTACTGATAGTTGTTTATGGTTTTGAGTGCGGGATCGAGGTTCCATGAATGTTTTGTAGACATATAGTTACACAGATATGAATGAGTTTCATGGACATGTGATTCCACATATATGGGTGAGTTTGGTGAACATGGTGTTATGAATATATGGATAACATTATAGGATATTTTGTTCAATGGATATGATTAGATTGGTGGAAATGGAACTATACATATGTAATTGAGATATTAGATCAGGGCTCTGAGCAGGGATATTGATGGTATTTCATATGAAATATGATGTAGGATAAATTCTCCTCTTTTTTGGGTTGGTTCTAGATTCATGATCTAGGTACCACCAATGGTGGTACATATTTAGGCATTGGACCATGGATATAGACACTATAGTTTATGATGCATTGGAAAGAGGTCAGACTGGAACTCGGTATTAGTAATACATTAGCATAAAATGACTACATGGGACTGATATATCTAGCTAATAAGTAATAGGTAATGATTAAATACATGATTTTTGTTTATCTATTCAATGGATATGGATCTAACATGATACATGGGATGTATAGTCATTGAGATGTTCTTAGAGACACACATGCATTAGTTGAAGTAGGTATGCTTGATTATATTCATATACTCAAGGATCGGTGGTAGTTTTATTTGTATTTAACTTAGTTATATATTGGATAGCCTGGTCATATTTCATGATCATTCAATTATAGTGTTAGGTTATAGGTCCACCATTGTGGGTGGCTTGCTAATATTTATTTCTTACTCCAATAGGTGAACCTCAGTGAGCATGTAGATCTTATGTATTCT
The DNA here is from genome assembly GCA_963277665.1 of Viscum album. Classification (NCBI taxonomy): domain Eukaryota; kingdom Viridiplantae; phylum Streptophyta; class Magnoliopsida; order Santalales; family Viscaceae; genus Viscum; species Viscum album. The sequence continues at coordinate 1,722,621,084 of OY728119.1, read as the reverse complement.
TTCATGTTAAGCATAAAATAATGATGTATAATGTGAAGAACTGGGATTCCATGATTGAATGGGTTTCTTCTATTTAGTTTGATGATTTGGATATAGTATCTCGATACGGTAATGGAGACGAAGAATTTTGTATGGATCAAATAAGTTAGTGGAGAGTTATGTATTTAATTTTTCAGTTTTTTATTTTTTATATATGATTGGCTTAGTAGGTGATAGATTTTGTATGTATAGAATGGATATTCAAGACTTTATTGTTTTTCAATTTATTACAACATGATTCTATTTTACTTTATTTATTCTATTTACAAATTATGATGTGTATGATGTCTAGTTATTTACTTACAGTTGGACACTATTAAATGGGGGTATAGTCTCCTCATACTTCCACATTAGACCCCCACAGTTATTCATTAACCTATTGAGTATAAGGAGGTGCGCTTGAGGTATATGGTGAACAATATTGGGGAACCATTTTATTATAATCTGGGTAGGTATGTTACATATTGGTATTAGAGGAGTTACATTTCCATTTTACTATTAGGTATTTGGTAGACTTCAGATATAGGAATGTATCGGAGACTATGAAATAAATTAGGATAGTGTGTCATAATCACCTGTTTTGGTAATATTTCTAGTTATTAAATCATTGGATTGATGTTCTTGGTTTGTTATGTTATGGTTTTATTTGTTTCTTTCCATGGTTGATGCACATGTTTTCTCAATTTGATTTTTTATGCTATAAATTTAGTTTTTCTCCCATTAACTAGAGGCCATTAGTTTTATTTTGACTCTTGGAACATGGAGGAAAGAGGAATCACATGTATCATGGTATACATGTATGATCAACATGATACAAGCATACTAGTGTGTGAATTTACTAGAGACAGAGGCTTGGATTCTTAAATTGAAAAAAAAACTACTCATATGGAATTTCCCCATATAATTACTTGGTGGAATTATACTTAATTGGGTCAACTTGTATATGGATATTATTTTTATGGAAGGTTATATAGATATATGGTGAGATTATCATATATGAAGATGCATATGTGGTCCTTGTACATAGTAGGTGTAGTGGCCCTGGTTGGTCAGTATGGGGTGGGTATATAACAATTAAACCTTTTTTAGTGTTTTTTAGGTTTTGTTATAAGTCCTAGACATCTAGGGAGTGGTTTGATGTATATATGCATAGAGATTTTAGGTTCAATAGTTGTTGGATGATGGTTTTGTCATGTGATATTATTTTTATATGAGGCTCTGGAGATGGGTGTTTTCCTGTGATGATGTTGAGATATATTGGGATGAGATCATGATAGATTCTCATAAGTGTTGGCCTTCTTTGAGTTCACTACGACCTATATATTGTACCTCGTGGAATAATGAGATACTTTATTGGTGGTTCTAGGTAGGAGAGCCTAGTGACCTTTTTGACATGACTCTATTTTAGGTATTTTTTCCTTAAGGTTTTCAAGGGTGACCCGTGAGAGGGGTTGACTAGATTGTGTGTTATTTTGGGTGTAAGATGCATAGATGTATTGGAAATTTAAAAATGGTATATTAATGGTGCATCCTAGTATGGGTTTACTCAAATGAGATTATTTATTCTTTTCGATAAAGGGAACTCATGTTCTAGTGTTTTAGAATTTTGGTTGGATTTGCGAGGGTAAGGTTAATTTTGGTGCCTAACTAATGTAATAGCTATGTGAGATTTTTGTTCAAGTTCCTGCAAACCATTTTTTCATTTTAAAAAATACACTTTAAGGAAATCCAGAAACCATACAATTCAAACAACATCCTCATTCAATTCAAATTACAACTTTCAAAACCCTCATCACCATCAAGGTTCCCATGAACCTTGAGTCGAGCACCTGCCTCGAGCCTCAATGCCATCCTCACTATTTCACTGCCATCATTCACCGAAAATCCATCCAATAACCAGAACACTACCAGATTAAGATCATCCATAGGTAAATACCCAGAATCACCCAAAATCAATAGAAAAATCAACCAATAGAACACGAACAGCATGAAAAAGATTCATTAGTCTTAGAAACCTAATCCTGGAGATCCGCAACGAAACCAAAGAAAAGTGATGAAGAATCATACACTCAGTAGACAAAAATCCTCAACCAGGTCACGAAAACAACTAGACATTGCCGATGAGAACCCATCATACGTCGCCACCGCAGCTCCAAAACATCATACAGAACAAATATCACTTGTATCATTTAATCACCAATGGTTTCACAGAAATCCAATGCCCAACAACTATAAACCTCAAGAAGAACATTTTATCAGAGCCTGAGATCTATAAAATAAACACCAGATTATGGAAAAATCAATAGGAAAGCATCACCTTCGCACAAACAGATCAAAACGAGGCCACATATCCCAAGCCAAATAAAACTGCAAAAAAGAGGAAATCAGAATATATCACCAGACACTGGAAGAAAGTCTCGTCAGGCAGATCCTGTCACCACTAACCAGTACGCACTAAGAGCCCATAACAAATAGCCCACTATGCACAATGTAGGCAAGGAGGAGCCCCCAGGATGCAAGAACTCAGAACTCAAACCCATCATCACACCGCCATGGGTGCCCTATCCAGCTTTGACGGAGTCGGGCAAGAAAAAGATAGCATCGATGAAAAGGCCGAGTCCACGAAACACTGATGCCACAGAGAATACACCACCAGATCTCAATGAGCACAGGGAGGTCACTGCATCAACCCAAGGTGAAGAAGGCAGTAACGAGGGAAGAAACCCTAACGAGTTATGCCCCTTATGGGATCATCCACATCCACTTGTTGTTCAAGTGGTTATGAGATCTATAGAGAGAACTATAACTTCTCAAGGTTTTGTGTATTGGACTTGTGAGATGAGTATTAATGATTTGTGACTCATTAGTGTTAGAATTATTATTTTTGGTTGGGTCACACAAGGGAATATAACATATAAGTGTTGATGGAATCTCAGATATGTCAATGTTTGTGAGGTGTTGTGTCATTTGGATTATGTAATGGGATATATGGAATCATACAATGTGATTCTTGATTTGAATATGAAACCATGAGTATGATCAAAACTGATTCAGGTTTGACAAGTGTCGTGTGTGAAGGGTTGACGTGAAACCCCCATGATAGAACTATGATGTTCTAGGAATGGGTGAGTTTTTTATGGTATTCATTGAAGAAAACATAGTTTACACTCATTATAGAGATTATTATTCACAATATATCAACATCGTCATGATTATGATGAGAGTTCATCAACTATATACAAATCTACATAAATATGTTACTTATTTTTTGATAAAAATGGCCCCATGGGATTTTTGTGCTTGTGGAGTGGTGTAGGTGAAGTCGTATGGTGGGAAGTGCACCATCATATATCTATGAGTGAGGTCCTCATAATGGATCATATTTAGATGAATACCATGGGTTAAATTCATATATATTTTGAACAAAAAATGTTATATGTTTTTTTCACCTGGGTTAGAGTGAGATGACCTCACCCAAATATATGGTTTGGTAGTGTTTATAAAATGGGTTATGGTGGTAGTGCTCAACTGTGAGGTAACCAAAGGGATACTTCTATTATAGGTAGTACCATATTGGTCATGGTGATGTGACAATTTTGTTAGTAGGGTCAAGGATATATTGGGAGACACATCAAATAGGTCAGTTCACTACTATAGATGTGTTTTGATGGACCACTCAAATGGAAGGATGTATTGTGGATCAGAATCAGCTATTGTAGTCTGTGTTCTATGGGGTGGAGCACCATGATCCGGGTGATTGGTTTTGGATGATGATGTTACATCACAAAACGATAGGGTGTGGTAATCTATCATCTTGGTAGTTCACTAATTGATTCAAGTAGTATCTTGACATTTGGAAGGTTATAGGCCTTCTGATTGAAGTTATGCATAGGAACTAGATTGTCATCTTAAAACTAGAATATAATGAGTTGATCATTATTTTTTGACCACATTTAGTAAGAATTCATGGTTTTAATACCACTAAGGCATATATAGGATGAGAAATATTATGTTCTTTTAGTTTTAAGGACTTGTATTTTCTAGGTGATAATATTTGAGCAGAAATTTGAGTTTTTTTCTCTCAGGTGTGAAAGGGGGGTAAAATGTTCATTTTTCCCTATAAGAAAATCCTATCTAGTTTTTTTGTCCCCATAATTGGTGTCATGAAAAGGATTTTACCATAATATATGATTTTGGTTAAATATTTAGTAGTTTGAGATGCCTTAGTTGTAATACCACATTTGGGTAGTGGGATGTGTGATCCCTAAGATATGGATATTGGATTAATAGATTGGTTATTTGTAAGGAACGAGAGTGGTATTTATCAGCTAATGTTCTTATCCCAAGGATTGAAATAGAGATTTGTCTACTTTAGTTCTAGTTATATGTATCTAAAAAGGTATTCCTTTGTTTTTGTGTTGACTTAGAGGGCCATGTGTGTTCTGAATTAATAGACTAAACCTAATTTTATGTGTGTGTGGATATTTGGTTACAACGGTTCCCCTGGGAACCAAACTGGTGTAAGAGAAGTTGAGGCTGGGATGTGATGATGGGTTTTTTCATTATTCCATCCTTCATATGTTTTTACTTATTGTTGGTTTATTCCATATGGTTTTTTTGATATTGATAGAATAATATGTTTTTGAACCTAGAATAAATGATATCATTTTCCTTCATTGAGGTAGTTGGGCATGAGGATCCATATATATGGTTTCAGATTTTGGACATGGAACTCTATATCCAAACTTCACAAAGTTTACATGAGGTTCCACACTTATTTTTCTCAATGTCTATAATGTCATTCCACATCTAAGGTTGATATATTTGGACATGAACTTTCCCCTGATTAGTTCTGGGTGTCTGATATGGTTCTCCACATCATGTTTGGGTAGGTTTTACGTGACATTCCATGGCCATGTGATCTGTTATTGCACATGATTTTAGTTATCTGTACTGATATTTTTTATTGTTTGATTGTTGGACTGAGGTTTAAGAAATTTTTGGTGGAAAAGGAATTACATAAACATGGATGAGTTTGATGGACATGGAATTCCACATATATGGATGAGATTAGTGGCTATGTAGTTACACATATATAAAGATATTGGTGGAAATAGAATTCCATATATGTAATTGAGATGAGGGGTTGAATCTCTGAGTAGGGAAAGTGATGGTATTCCATAAACAATATGATAGTACTGATGATCCTCATTTTTAGTGCTAGATTGATGCTTTGTGCACCACTGATGTTGATGCACATTAATGTTCTAGATTGAGACTCAATGTACTATTTTCTATGATACTTGGGATAGAGGTTGGAATGATGCTCAGGGTATTGTTAATGATTTGGTGTGAAATAAGTACATGTGACTGATTCATCTAGGTATTTAGTAAGATATGATGAATAGATATGTGAGGGATGGTTATGGCTACCATGGATATAGAGACCTCATGTTACATAGGATGCAGGTTCAATGAGACATTCTCAAATACATACAATCATTGTTTGAATCAGCTAAGACTGATCAAAGTCATAAACCCAAGGATAGATGATGGTTTTATATGAAATTATTTCTGTTACGTTTCAGTTAGTATGAGCATATTTCTTGAGCATGAACTTATGTAAATAGTTTAAAGGATTACTATTGGGGAGGCCTAATAAAATTTATTTCTCACCCCCTGTATGTGAACCTCAGTATGCATGAAGACCTTATTTATGATTTAAAATTCAATAAGGTTCCATGATGGATAGGCCAAAGGACTATCAATCTATGACTTAGAAGGTTGTTCATGTGGAATCTAGTGATTATGCAAGAGTATCTCTATAGGGTACTAGAGATGGGTATGTGGTATAGATTATAAATTGAAATAGAGAATGATTTATTTTTCAATATGGTGTTTATTTTATATATATGATCAACCGAAAGGGAGATCAGTGTTGTATGTATGGAATGAATGTTTGTTCCATTACTATATTTCATTTTATTAGAGAATTCTTTTATTTTAGTTTATTTATTGTTTCTGAATACTATACTCTATATGATATTTGGTTATTTACATTTGGTTGTACACTCTAAAATGGTGTTATAGTCTCCCCACAATTCCAACATATACCCCCTTATGTTATTCGAAATTTTCTAGTGTATTAAGAGAGGTATTTGAGGTCTTGTGGAACACCGGTTTGGGGAACCAATGAGTTCAATGATTTAAAATATTTACATTGAAAGTTTTTTGTATTTTATGTTTTCCAATGTATTTTGAGATTCAAGTTTGTATTTAGTTTACTAATACTATTAATCTATTCAGCCCATTGGTATTTGATTCATTGTATCTTCTGTGAATATAATAAAGAAACCACAGGCTTTGAGCTATTGGGGTCTGGATCTTTACAATTGATATTAGATAAATTTTAATAGAAACCTTATGACTAGATTTAGTAAATCAATGATTAGGGAAAATAACCATATGACTGGCCATAATGATAAGTCTAAGTATAGGATAACATCCTAAAGTTTTGGTAAGCTAGAGATTATGTGGTTTTCCAAATAATACATCATTTTTCGGATACTAAAAGTGGATGACATTTTGGCATAGATGCATATAGTGTTAATAACCCTAAAAAGAGTTGGTTAGTTTATCTCGGCCATCATTCGGGTGCATGATGAGAGTTCCCTTACTGTGCACCTGGTTTGGCACTCATAGTGGATATGCTTGTGATAATTCACATTTTCTTTGTGAACAATTACGATTTATTAAAGAATATAACCTATAGAACCCTATGATATTAAATAGTGATATGGGATAAACCTAAATTGTCTTGGGATTATATGTCTAAGGTTTTTAATATATTTAATAGAATATATACTTCTTTTGAGGTGTTATGTGGTGGGAGTTTAACATCGTTACGTATATTTTGATACATTTAGGGGAATAAAACCTTTTTATTTATTATATATTTTTTAGTGATAAGATTATTTTTAGAAAAATGATTTTAAATTGTGTGTAAATAAGTTTAATGTTATTTATAGAGTTCAAGGTTTATAGAATATTTGATGATTGTGGTTATTTTTATAGATTTTCACTATATTTTTGGGGATGTTAGAATATTATATTAATATATTTTTAGTAAAAATGATAACCTTTCACATCTTGAAAGGTCGCAAGGATTAAATACATAGTCAATTGGAGAAATGGGTGCATTGAAAACCATAATACTACATGATTTCCTAGTTAGTATGACTTTTTTTTAAATGATTTGGTTGGTGAAGATTAATTTTATTTTTAGAATCACATCATAGGATATAGTATTTTTGAATTTTTAAGATTATGAAGTGATTAATGATATATAAAGAGATGTTTTATTGGGTTTAGTTATATATAACCATTAGGATAAATGTAAAGGATTATCTGTAATAAATGATATTATATTTTGGGAGAAGAAAGAATAAGGATTCTAAGGATAAATACTTATTGAATGGATTAAGTTCAAATTTATATGTTACTAATGAGGTTGTAGATAATAAATCATTATATTTTATAACTTGTGCTAACCATTTTATTTTTTTAAAATATTTTATAGATAGAAGTAAATACTTGTCACTCTTTTGTGGAATTTATTATTAGTTAGATGTTAATTTTAGTGCTCCAAACATAAAATAATTCATCTTAGATATCCATTTCGTAGATTAATAAATGAATACTAAATTGATCAAAGCACAACCAAATGATGAATTTGTGTTTATGAAATAAAATATACAATGAAAATGTATTTTTAGTATTATTTGTCTTTATAGAATAAAATCCCTCAACTTTATGAAAATTAACATTAAATAAAAATTTTATACAATTACCTTCATTTCCAATGAATCAATAACCTTTTTACCCATTACATAATTTTGGATTTATGGTCATTAACTTTCTCCTAACCATGTTCTATATCACTCTATATTAATCCTGGGGTGTTATTTTTATCCTCCATGTCTATATATTCACATCCTATTAATTTTAACTTATTTTCAAACATAGTTTTGGGGGTATTCTATATGACCTTTATATTTCTCTTTGCCTGTTTTTTATAGTAAGTTTTATCAACCCTTTCATGTTCTGGATATTCTACCAAGAAATTTTTAAATTTAAAGCCCTTGATTACTATGAACAATTTCAAATTGTGAATATAAAATTTATTGAAGGTGGGGAGAATTTATCACCTCATGATTATGAAATAAGAACATTATATTTGATTGAATATACGACATGCAACATAGAGTTTAAACAAACTATGAAATATGTTATTTAAATATGACTATTATAACCTATGAGTTTAATTAACAAGAATAATTTGTGATTAACCTAATAATTAAATATATATATATATAAGGTTCCAAAATAATTTTATTAATTCTTAGTAAACATGCACACAATTTTATGAAAAGTGATTTATTCTTCAAAAATATGTTTTCTTCAAAAATGATTTTTTTGGGGTAATATAAGTAATTTTGTATACTTTTATAAATATTATGTTTTAAAAAGGGTATAATTTTTTAAATTATAATATTAAAATATTTTAATTTTTAATTTTTTTTATTTTTTTGATTTGATAGGTTTTTCATTTAATATTGAAAAGTATCTATCTTTGTAAACATTCATTTATTTTCGTTAAATTTTGCAATTTAAAGTCTGGTTATATTTTGAATTTTTTTATTAATTCACATATGATCTATTTTATTTACAATAATATAATTAATTTCCTTTGAATCAATAGTTTTCCTAATTTTGGAATAAATCTATTTGTATGATTAAAAACACATTTTTTCTGAAAACTATTTTTAAGTGCGCAATGTTTTTCAATTTTAATTAATTAAAATAAACCTAAAAGAGGAATGATTTTAAATTAATTTATATATTATATATCAAAATAGATTAATTTAAATTCATATAATGATGATTACCAGGAATATAGTTAATGTATAATCATCTTTTTCTTGGAAAATATATTTTCTTGAAAACCCACTTTCATCGCATTTTGAAAGATTATTATAAAATGAATTTCACCCACTTATAGGGATTTAATTTTAGTAAAATGGATTAAATATCTTTAATAATAATAATTTATATTTTTTATTAATAATTTTTAATTTTATATTGGACACCTTTCCCTAAAAAACCTATAAAATATTTTTAGTAAAGAAAAAGAAAAAAATAATTCCTTTTTTTAATATCTCTTATTTGTTCATATTGGGAAAAAAAGAATGTTTTGAATGAATATTAATGATTATTTGGAGTATAATTAATGTATATTTATGATATTAATTCTTTTATAATCATTAAAAAAATCTAATTACCTTTTACTCTTGCACAACCATGACATGGTATTTATTCAATTAATAGAAAAATAAAATAAATGATATTATAAATTTTAAAAGTAATAAAATTTTAAATATTTATTGTGTTCTATGATTTTTTAGATAAATATAGAATTTTTTAGATTTTAATGGAATATATTATAATAATTTTATTTTCATGTAGTTTTAAAATAAAATTAAATGAATATTTTCAAAAATGACATTAATTTTACCATTTAATAAAAAAATATTAATAGATGATCTAAATTTACAAAAAAACCAATATTCAAGAAATATACTAGTATATTTCTTGAAATATAAAATATGTTCCATTAATTGACCAAAATTCCTTTTATATTAACTCTCTTCACCCCTATAGAGTAAAATTTTATTATCACAATAATTGTCAAAGAGGGTTAACACGGGTTAAAAAATATGGATAAAACCAAATTTAAACTTATCCAAATTTTACTATATGATGTTATTATGAACCATAATCATCATATATTATAAATATTTCATTTTGGATCCATTTATCCAAGATAAATTATTTATATAAATTAAATACTTTATTAAATTCCATAAGTGTCCCTCCCCTCACTTATAAAAATGGCACCACCTCTCCGATTTTCTTCACACTTAAAATCCCTTTTAGTTAAAAAAATACATTCAAAAAAAATATGTTTTCTTCATTTACCCCCTCATATAGGCCGTTTTTATTGTAAAAATCCCTTAGGATGTCTTTTAGAGTAAACCTAAGTAGGTTGTCTGAAAAAGAGGTATTGTTCTTAACCAAGGGTTTTGGTTTTATTTATTCTCACAACTCCATAAAATCTTATTAAAACATTATAATATTTGAAAATATATATATATAATATACTAATATATTATTGTTTTAATTTAATAACCTACATCCATCTTCTATTCCATCAAATTAGAAATGAAACCATCATTCTTGTGTACGATGGTCTACAGCCTCACGAACCAATGTAATTATTTTTCCATCACAACAACTCATGGATGGTTTTAATGATGGATTTACTATATATATATGTGTGTGTGTGTGTGTGTTTGTATTTTTGTGTGTGATATTAATGAAATATTAATAATTATATAAATATAATGTATTATATAATTTATTACCTTTCTATTCATTTGAAAATGATAATGGCGTCCATGTGTACGTTTGGATTCCCACATCTACTAAGCATTGTGATTCAGTTTTTTTAACCACAAATTTTTTTTAATATATATAATTTTACTTAAATAATATAATATAATATTTATGTAATAATAATAATTCATTAATGATAAAATAATAATTCTATTATTTTTATCATGGTCATTGTAAAATGGAAACATTACGAATGCTTACATATAGCTTACCTTCTCCATGATTGTAACAAAGTTCATTTTTCATAACCATATACCATGGTTGGTTTAAAAATTATAATTAATTTAATCAAATAATAATTATTACATGATAATTATTCTTTACATGATTAAAAAATGACCTCATTGACCATATTAAATGTGCCAAAGTCATTTTGGACATATGAACAAAATATTGTCAAAATATATGATGTGAACTTAAAAAATTATGTATATAAATATAAAAAGGTAATAAAAAAATAAAATTAATAATAATATTGAAATAGGTTATTAATAAAATAAATTATTAATATAAGTTTATTTTTTCAAAATATAAATAACATACATCTTGAGTCATGCCTGAGTTAAGGGACTCCATCTCAATTTTCCTTCATACATTCATATTCTATTATTATTCACATAATTTATTTTATATGGTGTATAAACTGACCATTTTCATGATTTATCATTAATAATTCAAAAATAATGGTATTTTAAGTTTGAATTCAAATTATTTTATTCAAGTGGATTTTACATGAATGTTACCAAGTGGTAAGTATTTTATAACTCAATTCTATTTTTTGGGTTATATATATTATTCATGGATTAAATAATGTAAATATTATGTGTGAAATGTAATTTTTTAAATTTATGTTATATATCTACTTTCTTTTGTGTATTTACACATGTAACAAATAACCAATTCATTGATTAATTATCACTTCAATGCTATGATCATTGTATGGGTTCTTTATCTCAAATGGTCTTCTTTGGAACATATGATATGTTATACACCTATATTCCTTAATGAGGTGTATCCAATACAACTTTAATATGATATATCATCATTCCCTTCATAATTTTGGTATTTTAATATTCACATTAAGTCATTTCTATCATTAGTATTATGATTCGGACGTTACCAAAGTAGTAAGGGTTTATCTCACAATCTCCTCATTATTTCATATTGTTTATGTTTAACACTCAACTGGGGGACTTATATGATCTTTATATATTATTCTCAAACCATTTTCTTATCCTATGGTTATTTTTTCAAATTATAATTTTTCTTTTTATTTTCTTCTTTTAAGTGTTTGAGAGATAAAAAAATTATTTAAGGAAAACTGGCTTCGATTTCTATTCAAACAGATATCTTTTTCACCCATGTCAATATTTTCCTAAAAAATATTTAAAACAAATTATTTTTCTATTATAAAATGATTTATTAAATAGAATTTTACCCATTTCCACTTTTTTATAAAATGTTTTAAATAAAATATTCTAGTCATTTTTCAAACAAGGTACTTTTTTACTTTTTAACAAAAATGTGAAAAAATTATTTTCTTAAAATACTCAAATTGAAAAGAATTTCCCAACATCATTACCACTCAATGATTTTAATCTTTATTTACATGTTTCCATAGTCATTTTCAAAGAAAAAATTTTCCTAATAATTTTTTTTGTTTTCATAATTGATTTTCAAAGTTAAGGGTGAATTTTTATGAGTAATATTTTTAATGATATTTTTATGATATCTAAATTCATCAGGTAAAAAACCCATTTATTTTACTTATACACCACTAAATATATATTATAATCATACAATAATTATTCTTTCTCAACATGTTTTATGATTAGTTTTGGGAATTATTAACATTTCATGTTACAATTTTCCATTATAAAAGTTTAATTTTTTTATTTATTTAATTTTTATTATCTAATTTCATATAATGAATTAATTAGACTTGTCAATTTATTTATAGGTACCTATATATCCCTTTGATGAATTAGTATTTCTCATGAGAAAAACTAGATTGGGTATTTGGTCATGTCCTTACCCATTTATGTAAGATATCTGGGAACATGGCCTTGAAATTATGTTTATCATATCTGAAATTGTGAATTACACGATTATGAGATTATTTATTGATGTTTATATGATTATTTGGTTATTAATAATATAAATGGATAATTTTCAAGCTCATATGATTAACTGTATGATATCCTTTTATCATCATTTACTTCTAGAATATTATTATTCATGCTAAAGTTATTACTTTAATTCCATTTTTAACTATTTTAATTCCCATATTGAGTATGTATTATTTACTCATGATTTTTTCTATTGTACTTAACCCTTATTGAAAAAATAATGTCTCCCTTATTTTGTTTTTTTCTCAGTATATGAAAAAGGAATCTTTAAAATGAGTTTAAGAATGCCGAATATTTACATTTATTTTTTTTACTTTTTAGAAATTAATATGATATTAAATTATGTATCTAGTATACCAATACTACTAAATTATTCATTCCTTTAGGATGTGATTCCTTGTATCGAGGACCAAGGTAATGAAGTAACCACCAGCTCTTGGTTACGGGGGTTGGGTCTTAACATGTGTTTATTATCTTCTAATAGAATAAATTTATATTAATTATTTAATTGAGTAATAAAATTCTTAAAGTTTATTATTCATGTTATTACACTTATTAAAATGATATATATAATTACTTAATCAATTACATTCACTTCAAATGTTTTGAATATGTCTTGCTCCAATGCCTGAAATTAATTTAGTAGGTTGAATATGGTCAATGATTTTATTATTTCATCATATCCAGAATAATACTAATGACATATTTATCATTTTTATATATAAATTAAAATTTTAAAACAAAACATTTAATATGGTTTTGAATAATTTACTATTTTACTATCCTGGATATGAACAATTTGTACATAAGAATGAGTAACATTTCCATTTTCTAATGATCATGACGAGAATAAGGTAAGTATAGTTTTATCTTTCCAAAATGATCATTATATCATAAATATTTTATTATTTCTTTAAATATAGTCATATAAATCATCCATGTGATGCAATAATGAAAAATTATTCACATCACTTCATAGAGGTGGTAATTCACACATACGCATGAATGATGTTATCATTTTTCAATGAATGAAAATGTAGAAAAATATATTATATATTAACTTTTCAAATGTAAAAATATGTCTTGAATATCATATATATATATTCCTTTAATAAATCATCATAAATAGTCATGATAGGTAATTATGTAAAATGAATTTCATTAGTTCTCAAGAAGGTAGTCCACCGTACACATGAATGATGTTCTTGTTTTCCATTTGATGGAAGAGGGTATGGATGTAGGCTATAATTTTAACACAATAACATATAATTATATGTTATATATGATATTTTTTATATCATCATGGTTGAGAAATATTCAAAGGATTTGAAATAGGATATAAAACTAAAATATTCATTTAAGGGCTATACCTCTTCTTCATACAATCTCTTTTGTATTACTCTCTAAGCCCCCTAGGGCTTTATTAGGCCTAAAAAAGACCTTAGGAATGTGTTAAGAGATCTTATAATGTGATATGGGTAGCACATGTCTGAACAAAAAGGATTTTAAGTGTGAGTAAAATTGGATAGTAGTTCCCCTTTATAAGTGGGAGGAGGGAAACCCTTTGATTTACATAAAATATAAAATTAATATAAATTAATTTTCAAAGGTAAAAGGCTCAAAAATAATATAATTCGAATATAGGATATGGATGCGTTGAAATAATATTATAAAATAAAATTTTAACAAGTTTCAGTTATTTTTTACCCTTATTTCTTTATTTTAACCCGTGTTAACCCATTTTGAAAACTACAGTGATAATGGAGTTTTTACTATTTATAAGAAATTATAGATAAATTTATAAGAAAATTTTCTTATAAATGGATCTTAGTTGATATTTTTAAACAATATAAATCACTTGGTAGAAGATAATATTTTTTTGTATTTTAAATTATTTATTAAAATAATATTTATTATAAGATAACTTTACTATAATTTTTAAAACTATTCAAATAATTTGATTTGAAAAAGCATGAAAATAATGGAATTAAAATTTAGTACATTCAAACCATTATAATATTTTATTTTAATCTACAAAATTTTTTAGACATAATAATTCATTAAAATTATATTTCTTTTAATATTTTTAAAATAATTGTTTTATTTTTCTATTAATTGAATAAATATTGTGTTGTTGTTGATTAAGAAATTAAGGAAGTTATTTCACTGCTAAAATTTATTAATTATTTACCATGGTCAAAATATATATATTTTAAATTATCCTTTTAGAACAAAATAAATCTTTTTATTATCCCTATGTCAAAAATTTATAGATAATAAAACAATGTGAATGGAATTTTTTGATTTTCATTACAAAAAATAATATAAATGTCAAAATCAACTTAATATGGGACCAAGTCACCATAGTATCAAGTTGTTTTTATATATGGACTAACTACACTCATCCATTCGGATAAAACAAAGTTTTAGTGTCTTTTTTATTCTAAAACATATTATTTTTAACCATAATTATCTTAATAACAATACCATGGTGACAATTAATTATTATGGTTACTATTAATATAAAAAAAATAAAAGGTAACCACTTACCAATTTTTTATCCCCTACTTGAAAAAATTGAATATATTTTTAAGGAATCTATGTAAAGAATTTTTTTAAATTAATTAAATATTAAAATGAAAAATGCAACAGAAAATATTTTTTTAGAGAAATATCTTCTAAAGTATAATTTTTTAATTTAAATTCAACCATAAAAATGATTCTACTAAACACTTTGTATTATTAATAATATATAAGAACTAATTTCAATTTGAATCCATTTTAAACAAAATTAAACCTTTTAAATTCTTGAAACATTAATACTTTCTTGAATAAAAATAATTATTTTTCACCATTCATAAGAAAATAAGTCCTTTTAAAAAAAATCAAAAAAAATTACACTAAGATAATTTTGATGTGATCATTTCAAAAATGATATCATTTTTCTCAAATAAAAATTCTAAAAGATCTATAAATTTTTCTAATATTTTCTCAAAAATAAAATGAAAAACATTTTTTGAAGAAAACATATTTTTTTGAATAATAAAATGACTTTACTAAAAAAATTGATTGATTATTTACTAAAAATTGTCAATAAATTTATATTTTTACAACCTTTATAAATATTTCATACTATGGTTAATATTATTTATACCTACCAATTCAAAATATAGGATTTAATATTCACATTTAAATAATAATATTTTTATAATAAATCCTTCTAACGTCCCGACTCGACTGACTATAAACTAATAGCCAAATCAGTCACCCCATGGCATCAAACATGAATTCTCTATGCCAAAGGCTATAGAATAATAGTTCGGGTCAAATGTTGGTATTTTAGGAATCCAATACCCACATGATCATAGTTGAAAAGTGGTATAAGAGATGATATATAATAAATCAACCAAACGTAGAAGTAGTACAAATAAATTTAAAGCTGCAGAAGATAAATATAGCAACTGAATAAAAATATCCATATCTAATAATATACAATGATGAATATAGGTCTATGTAATAACACACAGTATAAATTAAGAACATACAACAATCAATACAATACAATATAGAATTGTGAAACAAAAAGAATAAAAGCCCATAGGGTAACTCCATGAGAATCCTGAGTTCCAACTCAGTCTTGTGCTTCTAACTCTTAAGTATAATGAACAACAACAAAAATCATCCAATGACATCCTAAAATGAGGTCTACTCATGTACCCCTGTTTAATGGTTACCTGAGAATGGTGTGAGATATACTCAGTAGTACACCACTAACGGTGTCTAAATAATTATCCAGTATTTGAATATAAAATACGAACGTGTTCAGGTATGATAGGTAAAGAGGTAAATAAATAAAAAACAAACAAGTCTATTAAGTTTACTAAAAGACACCTAGTCAACCATACTTTATTCATCCTAACCTGGAAATCCTCTGGGAATTGGGATCCTATAGAAATATGGTATGGGTGTAAAAATGGGTCATCATAAAACTATTATAAACAGATAGACCAAACCCCAAACATGTGATTTTTCTTAGAAGTCACATCCCTAGATAACTACTTTATTTTATTATTTTTTAAAATAAAATTAATATTTGGAATTTAATAATTAGAACCCTAAGCCTATCAATGGATATCCAAAGAGGAGTCCCAAGTATCTATTCTAGGGAACTATAAAATACCCATAGTTATACGAGTCCATCCAAGGTGGTCCATAAATGTAATCTTAAATATCACTTCCGTAATGGTGTGTAGTTAAGAAAAACCATTTGAGTACATCCCTAGTATCACACATAGGGTACTAACTATCACTCATGACCTAGTATAATCATATATCCACAGATCCCATCAATGGTGTCTCCCCTAGTGAACCGGTATCACTCATAAAGAGGCAGATAAATCTATACAACAAGCCCATCCAAGGCATACCAATTATTACTCTTAGTGTAATATAGAAAAAAAAACCTTTGATCCCATCCATGTAATTTTTTAGAGAGGAATTTGAGTATCACTCAAGGCATTCATAATTCATTTAAGATTTATGTTCAATTTCTAGAAGGTTATGTTAGTAAATGTTCCATATCGAAACACTATTATATGATGGTTTGGTCAGGTTCATGAGCATTCTCCAATACATTAAACAACTCAAAAACAATACAAAAGGTCCTTTACCATTAATATTTCATTAAATTAATTAATTTTTCATTTTACTTTTAAGGAAAAGCAATCATGTAATTAATATACTAATTCCAGGTGGACTACCCATGGTTGATAACATCATACATTAAAGAGTTATAAAATATTTCATGCAAACATTCATGCAACTACTAAAAATAAAGTTCATTCCATAGGATTTAGGCTATAACCACTTAGGATACTATTCGGTCACTAAGGGATAACATAGTAAAGTTAAATATTCTTCCACATACCAATTAATTAAATTTTTTACATTTTATATGATAGGAACCTCAACGAGAGTTTTTATTAGAAAAAAATTTATTTAAGTACATTAATTCTAGGAAAACACCTTTTAAGGAGGTTTAAACATAAGGTCCATGACATTCAAGGAATCCAATATTATATACAAGGAATACTAAATTTCATGCACTAGGTTCAAAAATGTAAACATTACAATTAATAGGCCTTGCATGAAAATATTAACACAACGGATAAAATTATATTTGTCCATAAATTAATGGAATATATATATATATACTACCTACATAATGGTTAGGAAGTCTCGCACATAAAACACCAATGCTTGATTTGGTCTGGTTTGAGAGAAAAGTAATAACATTATATTTCATAGAAAATATGGTGAATTATCTCACAAAAAATAGCACATAAGACAAGGATATAATAAAGAAAAGAGGAAGGAGTATTTGAATACTTGAAAATATGATTCTAATGTGACAAATGGAAATTGAAATGGTCACCAGATAAAGTAAATCCTTTAAGATATAGGAGGAGAAGAGAGGGAGCTCGAGCAGCTGCCCATGGTGTGTATTAAAGAGAAATAAAAGAGGGGAGAAAATGAATAAATAGGTATGGAAAAATGTAAAATTTAAACCCTTTAATGAGTTTCATGGTTTGGAAACACAGTTGGCCAAACCATGTGCCAACTATGATTGAGCCACCTCCCAAGAAGGAGGCCTTCAGAGTTTATGGTAATGGTTTGGGTAATTGTGTGCAAACTATAGATTTACCCTCTATCAAAGAAACTGTATCACATGTATGGACATACATCCTACTGTGCATAGTTTGAAAAACCTTGTGAAACCCCTAGTCAACCTAAACAGGCTGCACAGTTTCCTCTAGTGGGCCACATGGTTTTAGATCAACTGTGCGCCCTTACGAGTCCTCCTAAACTTGTGTTTTCAGGCACCGGTACTCCCAAAACACAACGGCACATTAGTGACACATCTCAATACATAAAACAATCTAAAATGGACACATTTATGTGTTCCAAAACTCATATTTCCATCCCAAATCACAATTTGTAAAAGAGCTCATCCACCAAACTAAAATTCATGTTTCCTTAGAAAATTTTATCAGGTCCAAACACACGGTATGCTACAATCTTCCCACCTTAGAACTTCTCGTCCATAGGAAACATTGGGGAAACAAGGAGATAACACCTAACCTACTTGGTTTTTTATTTTTTTTCTATAGACATGTTCCTTGCGTTTTCACCACCCAATATACCTCCAAGGAATCACTTTAAGAATACGGTACATGTACAATAGAATCATGAGCCAATTATCGTATTCCAAAGTTAAACATCAATACAAATCTTACTCAATCCCATATAACCTAAGATATAACCATGTCAAAATCTCTTTAACTACCCATCCTATGGCACTCCCTATCATAGATTCTTTAATTTGAAATTACAATTTCGAGTCAATGTATCTTCACTATTGTAATTGTTTGTTTATGTGTGCTTGTAGCATTCTATCAATGCTCACGACATGATTACCTATTTTATAAAATAGTTGATTCCAAATTTACCATTTTTAGTCATGTTGAGACAGTATTTAAATGAAAACCTTAGGTGAAATTCACATTGCACCCATCTTATGCTGATGACATTCCATGAAATAGTTCCTCACCATTTGCATTCATTGAAATATAGAAACAAGTCGATCCATGTCTAGCTAACCATTCTAAAAAATATTAGCTTATAATTCCTGCATATTATCACAAAAAAAAACCATGTCTCTGGAACCACTCATTTTCTTTGATAATTCTCTCCAAATCCCATAATTGACATATAGTGATTTCTCATGCCAAACATTCATTTAAGCTATTGTGCCTCATAACAAACATGGTTTCATACCCAACCCAAAACCTTTTGATCACATCCCTTTAAAACAACCCATATGATCCCAATTTAATCCCAGGGTAACCACAAAATCATGAATTGGAGACCAAGGATATCATCCAAGGAACTCCATACTTCAAAATTGTCATGTTATATATCAGTACAAAGTTGAATGTTTACATATCAAGAACACTAACTAAGTCCAAAGGGGAATCCATGGGGAAGTCATTCAAAAGGATGATTGGTGTTTATGAGTCCATAAAAGGCATACCTACTTGGGTACCTAAGCATCACTCAAGATTAACTGTGACTTGACAAAGAACATGCTTTTGGTGAATAAATTTGAAAAAGGATTTTTATAAAAATGGGAGAGAACTTTAATTTAGATCGGCGTATAACTGAAGCTCTCTTAGTGTATCCAGGATGATGTTATGATGGGGGACATGATTCTCTCAAAGAAATATTTCACTAATAGGATTAAAAATATTTCATAAAAATGATATGATACACTACCATTTCACCAAATATGAACTGATCAGTATGGTTCCCAATGAACTATAAAATGACTACACAAAAAAAGGCATTTAGACCACCTTGAGATGACTCTCACAGAGAATCTCAGATGCACCTTTCGACACATCATTATTAACTAATCATAATATCTTTAAAACCGATTTATCCCATGATATCTCAAGAACAAATACCCAATTCCATCCCCAACAAATGGCGTTCTCAAATGTTATGCACCCTACGAACCATACTTTCTTTATTTCCTTACAAGAACTAACATATCCAAATATGACAAGTCTCAAGGTCATTTAAAAGAAAATTTGACCCTATTTAAATAGTCTTACTTTACTATGTTCTTTATACTTGTAAGGAAACATGTTACCCAGATTGGTGTGATTCCCCCAATCATAGGAGCGTCCTAGTCTCTGTTTATTGAAAAATGAAAATTATCCCATGACACATGTCCCTTCGACACAAAATTGTAGGTCCTAGATAAAGACAACATGCTTTTATAAATCATTAAACCAAAATAAGAGATAGACTATCTGCTGTAAAGAATTATTGATTGATTTAATTTAGAATTATGTGTGAAACACTTCTTGAGTTACATCCATGTGCACCATATCTTCAGGCATAAAAGCTAAAACCAACCAACCATCATGTCAAAACACCCGATCATTTTTACAACATATTCTTGAGAATTGGAATGTGTCTAATTATTCCTTAGTGCACATATCATTCTACTCTAGAGATAACCCATGATCCAAGAATAATAGAATAAGTCTTTAGGAATTACCACTCAACATATATGGTTCATTGTGTCATTTTTGCAACTCAATAGTTACCATGTGTAAAAACACATAATACCCAGAGGTTTCACTTGTAAAATGACACATCCTTGATATTTTCCATAGGCTTATCAAAATTTTGAATCTAGTTGTTGAACACCCATAAAGTGAATTATCCTAGAGTCACATTATCCCATATGACTGAAAAACAAGATGATAATCTCTGATTCATCCAACACTAAAAGGAAGAAGAAGAAGAAGGGTTGCCCGACCTACTAAATAGTTGATCATTCCTTAGTTATGTCCAACCTACTAAAACTAAGAATTATATAATTATCATGTCTTTAACTAGACTCAAATTATCAATGAAAATTCTATCATGAAAAAGTTTTAATTTTAATGCTATGAGGCCTGTATGGGAAAACCGATAGTCGACCAGTCCACATGTCAGAAAGATCATCAGAGAGAAAATTATAACATTGAAGTTCTAAATGAACAAACTAACTTGGGTTATCCCTTAATAAAGTGTAAAACATCAATAATTCGACGATTTCATGCCTAAAAATGTCACCAGGATTACAATCCTATCATTTAAGAACGAGATATAAAAAAGAATCCTATGTGAAGTCTAAGGAAATCTCAGGATAACACTTAAGCTAACATTATATGAAGGTTATGGCTAAGGTCACCGCCTAAGGTTTCATTTAATGTCATTTTATTTATTATATTCAATTCATTAATCATTTTAAATGTTTAAATTAATTTAAAGTACCATCTAAGGAAAACAATTATACACAGAACATTTTATAAGGAAAGACACAAGTCACAAGGAATGTTTTTTCAAACATCAATTTAAACATCATTTATTTTAAAAAAATCCTGTTATAATTAGAAAACTTATCTTATGAAATTAATCTTAATAATCATTTATTTATTCATAAATATTCTCACAATTGGATTAGTTCCATAAAATATCAATTAATATCTATAGATAAAAACACCATTTAGTTTCAAATTTGAATTTTAGTTAACTAACGCCTCATAAATAATAATGTGAAAAGGTTGATAACAAATATTTTATAAATTAAAAAGGGTACTGGTAAAGTAATATGACACGATTAATCTATATTTGAACACATATAGGTGGATTTTGACACTTAAATGACCATAACCATATAGCATGAGTATAGCCCCATGGGGTTTAGCACTAAGTATAAAAGATTGGGTAAATGTGACCTATGAGGGTCCCATTAAAATATTATAGGTTTATTAAAAATAACTCGAAACATGATAAATTTTTTTTAAAACACCCTTAGTGGGTTCTATCACATAATCACAATAATACAAATCTAACCTGCCTGGGTCAAGTTAAGGATAAGGTTCACAATCAACCAGCTCATTTTTAAGTCAAATTTTATCATATTTTATATCTGTAGAATAGTCCTAAGGTATATAAATCTCACAGAGATTATTTGATTATATGGGTTACTATTTCCCAATATATAAAGCACTTATACACATATAGATAGAAAATTGGATCCCATTAAATCACAACTATTATGTTTCATCCCATGAAACCAATGTTACATGTCTCAAACAAGACATTATTGGATAGTTAAGTTATCACTATCAGTATATGTTAAAAAACACCATTTTTTTATGATGGTACTTTAAAAATAGATTTTATATTTAAGAAATTATAACAATGAACACTATCCCATGTAGTAAATTCAATCAAAACCTGCCAAATAAAAAAAAATAATGAAAATTAAACAGATAAAAAACCTATATAAGAAGGGAAGGCACCCAAGAATGGAATATACATAAAGTATGCTAAAATTTGAGGAAAATTTAAAATCATTTATATAATCCTGGTATATAATAGGAATGATTATAAACATGTAGGGCACATCCAACATGTTTTCTGGAAATCAAGTAATGCAACATACATTGCATTTCATATACATGGAATGTACATATCTATATACCTAAGATGATACATGTAATGATACTTCTTATCCATACCAGTCAAAGGGTATATACTGAAATATCATAAATCCATAATCAACAGAATTTACACCAATAACTTGAGGTGACGTTATAATCAAATGTAATAATGAGTAGTATGAACAATAATCCCATCCCTAGCCACTTGGAATTTTCCATGTTCATGGGTTGATCACTCCTGGACACGGCTATCTACCAAGTTCCAACACATTCCTATTCTCCTATCTACCAAACAAAAATAATGATACAAAGTAAAATAAACCACTAATACAACTTTCCAATGTCCCGACCTGACTGAATATGAAACGAGTAGCTAGACCGGTCTCCACATGGCTATAAGTGTGCCTCCCCATACACTAGAGACTACCGACTAATAAAAAGGGTCTAATGGTAGTATAGTGGGAAGACTATACCCTCATGATCAGAGTATCACAATGGTATAATATATGATAAATAATAAATCAATCAATTGATTAAAAATATACAAAACCAATAATATACAATGATGCATAAATTTCAATGTAATTATAAATAATATAAATCTGTAACATACAATGTGAAATAAAATTTAATAAATAATAGTGAAAAAAGAATAAAATACCATAGGATAACTCTATCAGCATCATGAGTACCTTATTATTCATGTTCTCCTAACTCCCGAGTACAATGCGCAACACAAGAAAACATCCAAGGACCTGGGAACATGAGGTCTCCTTGGTTACCCTAGTATGATGGAATCCCCAGAAAGGTGTGAGATATACTTAGTATGACACCACCTATGGTTTCTAAAGAATAATCCAGTATATGAATATAAAATACGACCATGTTCAGGTATAGCAGTTAAAGAAGTAAATAGATAAAAGTAAACAATCCATATCAGGTTCCTAAAGTACACTTGGATGACCATACCTACATCGACCTATACCGGAAATCCTCTAGAAATAGGGAACCTGTACAAATATGGTATGGTTGTAAAAATGAATCATCATGGAACTAGTATCAAGAGATGGACTAAACTCCAAGGATCTGATTTGGCTTGGTGGATGCATCCCTCGATTAATTCTATGTATTCTTAGTATTTAATATAAAATTCATCTTGAAATTTAGTAAGAGAAACCTTGATACCATCCATGGAGATCTGAAGAGGATTCCTAAGTATTTCTTTAGGGCCACTATTAAATAAAAAAAATATAGGATTCTTTCACAGGATATCCATAAATGGAATCCCGAGTATCACACCCTACATGGTGCGAAATCAAGAAAAAGCCTCTGATTCCATCCCTGGTATCTCATATAGGGGTCTAAGTAAAACATGTTTCCTTTTATAAACATCTAGCCACTGATATCATCCATGATGCCTCTCTAAGGGGACAAGTATCACTCATAAGGGGGTAAAGAAATCTATACAGCGAGACCATCCAATTCATACCAAGTATCGATCCCAGCATACTATAAACTAGAAACCATTGAGCCCTACCTTGTTGATCCATAAATAGAAATATGAGTATCACTCATGGAGTTCATAATTCACTTAATCATTTATTTCAATTTTAAGAAGGACTTGTTAGTAAACATGTGATATCATAACTCTATTATACAAGGGGGTCAATTGTATGATAATTCCCCAATATATATTATTTTACAAAGACACTAAAATTGGTACACAACATTGAAGGTTTCATTAAATTCCTTAAGTTCCCCCTTCTATTATTATGGAAAATCTTGAATCAAATTAACGTACTAAGGCCAGGTGGACTGCCCATGGAAGATAACCCCAAACATGCAAGAGGTATAAAATAGGTCATTCTAACATGCATGTGACTACTAAACATCATGTTCATTACATATGATTTAGGCCATAAACACTTAAGATATGTTTTTTCATTAAGGGGTAACATAATAAAGTGAAACATCCTTCCACATACTAATTAATTAACTTGTTCAAATTTTATAAGCCAATGTGCCTTAATTAGGGATTTTATTAGAGAAAAATATATTTAAGTAAATTCATTCAAGGAATAAACCCTTAAGGGTTGTTTAAATGTGAGTTTCATGCCCTTCAATGAATCTAATTTGATATACAAGGGATAATAAATTTAAGGATTTGGGTTAATAAAGTAAACATCACATTTAAGAGGTGTCAGAATGAAATATCAGTGCTTGGTATAGTGGAAAAATTATATTTTGTGATAATCTAATAGAAAAACCAATATAATACATACCAAATTCTTAGGAAAAATCACACGTCCAAAAAATATGCTTGATTTGGTCTGGTTCTAGATAAAATGATGAAATGGAAAAAACACCTTTAAAATAGAGTTAATTATCTCACACAAAAATAACACATATAACATGATATAGTTCCAATGTGATTAACAGTGGTTGAAATAGTCTTCGGATGGAGGAGATCCCTCCATACCTAATAGGATATGAGTGGGATCTTGAGAGGCTTCCCCTAGTGCTCATTAAGGTGAAAGAAAAGAGGGGGAGAAAAGAAATAAAGAGGCATGGGGAAATGGTAAATTCACCATCTCTATGGAGGAGGATGGTTTGACTGCATGCTAATTCAAACTGTGTGACAACCATGCTTGTTCCACTACCCAAGAAGGAGGCCTGAATGGTTCATGATCATGGTTTGGGAAAATCATCCCCAAACCATTCATTTCTCCTCTGTGATAGAATATGTAGTACATTCACATCCATAGAGCCAAGTGTGCACGGTTATAAAAAATTGTGTGACACCCTAAGACCGCCTGAATAGGCTACATGGTTTCCTTTGGTGTTCCAAAATGTTTTTTAGAAACTATGTTCCCTTACCAGTCCCCTTTAACTTGAGTTTCTAGTTCCTGACACTTCCATGACACAATGATACACCAATGACACCTCTTGAGCCCTCAAACACATCTAAAAAGAACACATTTATGCATTCCAAAACTGAAATTTTCATTATAATGATCAGCTTGTTAAAAAATAATCCACAAAATAGAAATTCATGTTCATTTGGAAAATTTCAATTGGTCAAAAAATGTGTCACTCTACAATCTCTATTCACACATATCATGTTTTTTCATGTTAATAAATCTATAAAGAATATAAATAATTGAAGAAAAATACGTTGTTACATTCTTTCACCATTAATAACTCGTTTCCTTATAATTTAAGCATGGTCTAGGAAAAAAGTTTTTTATATTTCAAAATACCATTGTTGAAATCCAACATCATAAAAAGGGTTAATAAAAAATCCTCTTAAAATGAGGGAAAGGGACATAATATTGTCCTTTGGAATAACACAAAGCTTGGTTTCCAAATAGGATAACATTAGTGGGAATTAAAAATATGGATATGAAAGAAAATCATAATTTCCAAATAATTTTGGACAATGATAGAGATCATTGATCACAAAAAAGGGAATGATAACGAAAAAATTAATGATTACAAAACAATAAACCAAGTATTTGTGAAAAATAGCATTAGTTCATTAGAAATGAAGGTAATATGACAAAATATTTGTTTCAATATCCTTTTCCTTGATTTTAGGAATTATTTTACCACTAGACTAATAATATAAGGAAATATAGTCACTTTCCAAGTAAAATTTCATCTTTTATTCAATTTCCATTGCAATCTCATCATATTCTTTAAATGATGAGTATTCAAGATGAATTTTTTTATTCCTGAAGAATTAAAATTGACATCATAATACACAAATGGAAATCAATCTATCCATACAATATTTAAATATTTACAAAAATAGAATGGTTAGTACATGGAAAGATAATATCTAAAATAAATAAACCCTCATACGATGAAATAATACATTTAAATCCAAAATTTAGCAATAATGACAAAGTTTATACTTCGATAATTTAGTAAATAATCCTAAATTCCAACTAACCTTAATAACCTCAACATTAATGAATGGTTTATCCTCAAGGGTGATCTCATACCTTCCATCCTATATTCACTAAAATTTTATTAAATTCTTCTCAAGTAATCATTCATGTTAAACCACATGTTAAACCTAAATATTACATATCTCTCAAACCAAAGAAGAATCTCCAAAAATATCATTAATCACCATGATAAATCACTATATAATCTTACAATGTCATGAAATTATCCAAAATATCATGAATCATATTTAAAAACTAACCTAAAAGGTAATCATTATCTTGACCATAAATAGCTCTAAAAATATAACCTTGTCAATTAATCACTTTTCTACATTCAATATTATCTACATATCACTATCCAATTAACTTAAAATCAAATATTATATTAATTTTAATTATTATTAAAAAATTAATTGATTATTCATCCTAAAACCAAGTAAAAGATTCAAATCACCTCAAAATACCATTGTTTAAAACATTAAATGGTGTATTTATGCCTTTTAACAAATGATAATCCATAAACTTATAAACCCATTATGGCATCTATAACTCTTAATTTGACCTCACATGAAGAAATATATGATTTAAAAAAATAATAAAATCCTTATTAATCACAAACTATTGAATATATTCTAAAAAACCAAAAATGTATTAAAATTCATCAAAGATAACCTAAATAACTTTTTCAAAAAATCACTACCCTTTTTACTTCATCTATTTAAATTATATTTTTATTCAGACTAAACATTATTAACTCAATAGAAGGAATATATTATGGGCTATCTTTCAAGACCCCATTACATAAAAGATACCATGATAAAGGGTGTGATGGAATGACCCCCAAAGGACCACCTCCATTGGCCTCGGGTAGGAGACTAGTACTGAGGGTACAAATATCTCATGAAATGGGAGGCATTACCCTATATAATAATGTAGTATTAAATGATAAAATGAATCACCCAAAAACAACACTAAGAAATGGTATAAAAAGAAAACTAAATAATCCCATAATATATATATAAATAAAAGTGATACTGGTAAAAGTATCCCAAGTAAATACCCAAAAGAAAAGATAAAGTATCGATACATTAATTGTCTAGGGATATGAGATAGTGATGTATAGCACAGTTCATGAAGTCTTCCTAAAAAATAAAATTAGTTTTATATATCTATGGTGAGCATATAGGTGTAATTGGTTGGAAAACCAATGGATTTCATGCACATAAGAAAAGATAATACAAATACACCCATGAGAAAATAGTAGAAACAAAACGCACCTAAACATGTCAACTAACCAAACCCATCCACACCATGGATAAATCATAATATATCACATGCATTTACAATAATGTAATATGAAACATATCAATGAAGTGTACCCACACTATCTTTCCCATTGATTTTCCACTCTCAAACCCCAACATCGTACACCCTGAAGCTCTAACCTCTTTTGAATAATGTCACATCATATCACATCCATAGAAACATGGTCTATCATAATACATCAAATCTCTCTCAAAGACACATGGGTCATCACATCACATCACATCTTTTGACCAGTGTAGTAAGGTATCATGAACATGAAGGACATCAACCTTTTTCTCTCCATCTGCCATGTATGAACCCACCATGTGTGTTCTCATCACATCTCCCCAAAGACACATATTCCATCACATATCATCACATCCTGTATAGGCAGTGGGAATTTTTGACATCTGGCCATCAAAGCCCGTGCATTATCACTAATACCTGGAAGAGGGAGGGGGAATAGTGAGTATCCTTCTATCCATCCTCTCACTAGGATGTTGAGAATAACACCCAATATATATATATGTGGGTGTTGGAACAGGGTGCTTGAAACGGGTGGCCACATAAATAAATCACAAGTAAATACACTATATATACATATAGAGTCACATCACACAAGCCTGATCCTAAGGGTTCAAAACCATGGCATAATCCATCTAACAATATCAACCACAACCTCTGCAAAAAAACTAAATTCATAACCACACATAAGGGAAAAACAATCTAAAATTCATAATCGAGTCTTTATTTCTCATTAATCCATTTTCTAGAATTTAATTTACTAACCCATTCCATTAAAATCATCACCATTTTTAGTGTTTTGAAAACATTGTTAATTAATTCATTAAACATTCAAATTTGAAATCATTGTTATGAATTTAATTCCATTACTACTCTAGCTACTAGACCAAAACAACATGAAAGAGACATCACAACTCAACATCCCAAAAACCACAACCAATTTACACCTTCCACACATCTCAACCAATTTCATAACCTCGTTGTTCAACCACACTACAACCACCACCACAACCCCACTACATAACCACATCACATCCACTTCCCTTACATGGATCACAACAAAGACACCTCACATGCATCACATCAACACAACCTAGCCAAAACACACAACCACATACACACACATGATACATCACATATATAGAGTTTTCTAGATTGGGAATATGGGTTTCATTCAATTATACTATGTTATTTAATGGAATTATTACATAACCCATAATATCCTGAGTTATTTGGTTCATTAATCGAGTAAATTTAATTATAAACAATATTTTAAGTCGTTTAGACAACCACACAACATGATTTCTATAAATAATAAACTAGTTCAAAAACAAGTTCCCCCAATAGCCACAATTTGTAGTGGGGCTGAAGTCCATACTATTTCAATAACAAAAAACCATATCAAATGGGAAAAACATGGTTGCATTCCCTGGAATCATATTAAATTCATTAAACCAATTTATTTATATTTTTTAATTTAGATCCAATAACTTCATCATATATAAATACAACAACCCCTCCCCACATGATACACATAAATAATAAATAAAGGAATACTTACCTAAAAGAAAGAATATTTACACCAACTTTCTACACTAGAAACAGGGGGTGTTCTAACATGAGGAAACTAGTTAGAGGGAGAACTCATACCAACACTAGAAATAGGATCCATGAATCCTTTACAAAATCCTCTGAAACCACTCGTCTCAAGATAAATAAATAAGTAATGAACAAAAGAAGGATTTTATCTTTTAAAATATTAGATCTAGAACTAGCGGAATTAGATATCGTTTTAATTGGAAATTAAAGGTGTATCTTATCAAAACCACATGGTTCTTGAAATTAAAGAAATAGAGGATATAATTATCCTCCTTTAAAATAGCTTTAAAATTGATTATTTAAGGATTTAAAGCCATTTTTATTTAAAGAAATGTGAAAAGGGGAAATCTATAAATTCTGGAAAAAATGGATCCTCTTCTAGAGATCTACCATTGGTGGTCTACCACCAAGATGATCTACTATTGGTGATATACCTCCAAAGATATACCATTGGTGATACACTGTTAGGATAATCTACCATTATTGATCTACCACCAGATATCTATTGTGGAATATCTACCACTAGAATGATTTATCATTGATTATTTACTACCAAAGATCCATCATTAGTGATATACCACCAGAATGATCTACCATTTCTGATATTCCACCTAAGGCATACCATAATATATCTACCACTATGATGATTTACCATTAATGATCTATCACAAGAGATATACCAATGGAGATTGACCACTATAATGATCTACCATTGGTGATCTACCCTGATAGATCTACCATTAGAGATCCACCATCGGGATGATCTTCCATTGGTGATCTACTACTTGGATGATATATTGTTGGTGCCCTATCAACATAGATTTATCATTTGAGATATACTTCTAGAATAATATACCATTACTGATCTACCTTCATAAATCTAATGTTAGATATATACCACCAGGATGATCTACTATTGGTGATCAATCATCGAGATCTACTATCATCCTCTAAAACACCCTTTCCCTTCATAACACCATAAAACTAATATATTCATCCTCTAAACACCTTTGTACCTCCCTCAACCACCTAAAACACAATCTTTATCACAAAGTAATAGGATGAAAGGTTTTTTACATTTCATTAGATACCTATGAAACTATTCTCACCCTATAGAATTCAAAACCAATCGAAAAGGAAAGAGACAAAAGTTCTAAACAACTATCCCTCATGATACCTGTCAAGAATCTCGTTACATCCAAAAAACCTTAAAAAACTAAAAATTCCAACCCAATAATCCACAATATCCCAATAAATTGTACTGACCAAAATAGATGAATCATGAAATTTCATCCTCCATATCAAGATAATATTTTCTTTGGTCAGTATTGACTCACCCACATGGGTTTAATCAAATTGTAGTATAATTTATCTCAATTAGGAATCATTCCCTCCCCTTTCCATAGAACATAAGCCTTATAATACATTACACATCAAGAAATAATCACATCTCAAATAAAAAATAAAGTTCAAAACATCACATCAATTAATAAAAATAAAATATAAGAATAAATAAACTCCAAAAAAACTCTTATTACTAAGAAGACATCTGCATTTATTACTCCCAATTACTCCCCTATAAAACACTATTCATGCAAAGTCCATGACCCAAAGGAATGTTCCTTACTGCTTTCACATTCTCTTGATGATTTTAGATCAACACTTGCTGCTCCACAAACATCACCTCATCCTAAATATATAACTCTCCTGAGTCAATGACATAGGAGTCATCCTGAAGATACCAATAGAGATGAGAGTTGTTGAAGAAATCATGGATATAGTCCAATTGAGGAAGAAGTGACAACCAATAATCCACCTCACCAACACATCCCAACACCTCGAAGGTCCAAAAAAACTGAGGATATATATTTCTCCCTTTTCCAAACCATCTCTATGCACATCGAGGGGAAACCATCAATAACACATGATCTTCGACATTAAACTCCAAGGGCCTCCTACTGCAATCATCATAAGACTTATACCTATCATGTACTTATCTTATCCTCTCAAAAGACAAATTAACCTTCTATATTGTGCTTCTCATCAGATTGGGTCCAATAACAGTTTACTCCCCAACCTCATCCCATGACAATAGAGATTAAAATGGATTCTCATAAAAATCCTCAAATGGGGCCATTCCAATGGATGGGTGATTATTTTTGCTATAAGAAAACTCAAAAAAGGGTAGTTCCCATGACCATGATCCACCTAAGTCCATGAAACATTCTTTAATCATATCCTCCAGTGTTAAGATAGTCTACGTTTTTCTTCCCATCTATCTAAGGGTGGAAAGAAATGTTAAGGCGTTTCTTAATTCCAAAATCATGTTGCAATCCCCTCCAAAATGGTTAGGAAAATGTGTTTTCTATTCTGAGATAATAGACCTTGAAACTACATGAAGCCACACCACCACACCCATATACTTATTTTCTAAAACATCCATTATGTATGACTTTATTATTGACAGGAAGTGAGCCAATTTTTTCAACTGATAAAAAATTACCCAGATAACATCACAACATCCGAAAGATTAGGTTAACCCAATGAAAAAAACCCATTGATATTTCACCAAATTTCCACTTAGGAACATCTAAAGGCTATAGAAAACATCCCAAAACATGATGCTCATCCTTTTCTAACTGGAATACTAGACATCAAGCCACAAACTCCACCACTTCTCATTTCATACTAGGAAACCAAAATTATTCCATCAATCCATGATGCATCTTGTAAATTCAAGGGTGTATCACTAAAGGTGATCTATGAAACTCATGAAGTACTCACTCAATCATCACTACCAAAAAAACAACCTCCACTAAAACACCATCTAATTATGACCATCCTCTAACCATCCCTCTGTTGTATCACTATGGCCAACATGATTACACATCACCTCTACCAATGAGTCTCCCCACTAGGAGTCCTCTACCTTACACATCAGGAAAGACTAAATTTTCATCTGAAATAAGAATCCACCAAAATCAACCACTCTTTCTTCCATGTACAAGGCTTATAACTCCACCATTTATCTCTAAGTATCACTAGAATCTCGATCAATATCATTCCCTATATTTCTCCTCAAACCATAATCCATAAAATTCCCTTTTCTGAGGCATATGAGTTCATCAAATCAAAATCCATAGGAATATACATCCACATAGGATGTCACATATTCATATCATGTTGAGAAATGATATACCTCAATCTTGTGTGGTCTGTAAAGACCACAATTCCCTCCCCAATGAGTTAATACCGCCACAACATCAGGGCAAGCACAACCATTGTTAGATCCATATCATGGGTGGCATAGTTATTCCCATGGGTACATAACTTTATATGACCATAAGATATCACTTTCTTGTACTACATAAAAAATAATCACAATAATAGATAAGAAGCATCACAACACTACTCAAACATCACACCATACACTAGAAACATAAGCACTGGAGAACTGACCAACCTGCCCTTCAGGTAACTGAACCTTGCCTTGAAATGATAAGTCCACAAAAAATATGTGTCCTTCCTAATCAATGTTGTTAATGGTACATAAACTAGATATAAATTAGGCACAAACCTATAATGATAGTTTTATAGACCAATGAAGATATAACGATCTTCCATGTTCTTAGGTGTTGACCAAGTAATAGCACCTTGACCTTCGACAGGTCCACTTCCACACCCTACTGGGACACCACATTCCTGAGTAAATGAAAATATCATGTTCAAAACATAAACTTTGAAAAAACTACATAGATATGGGGGATTTTAATAACATGTAAAGCAGCTCTGAGGTGCCTATCATTCTCTTCCTCTGACTTTGAGAAGATCACTATTTCATTAATGAACACAACTAAGAACATCTCTATGAATTCACATAACATAAAGGTTATGATCCCCATGAACATAGCTAGTGTTTTAGTGTCTCCGAAAGGCATGACCATGAACTCAAAGTGACCGTACCAACATATGAATGTAATCTTCTGGATATCATCACCCTTCACCCTCAACTGGTGATATGAAGATTGTTGATTGATCTTAGAAAATCAACTAACTCCCCTTAATGGGTTGAAAATATCATGGATCCTTGGAAGTGGATATAGATTATTTATTTTCACCTATTTAAACCTCTTTTACTCCAAACACAACCTCATACAACCATCCACCCTTAGAGCGAATAACACTATAGCACCCCACAATAACACACTAAGTCAGATGAAACCCTACTTGCCAATGAAATCTTCATATTGGACATCCACATCTAAGAACATGACTATATTACAAAATAAATTAATAACAACACACACAAGATTCAACCATTAGATGTAAAGGATGACATCATATGAATGCATCTAAAGTATGAAAAGGTCACCATGGGTCTAATGTGTCCCCATAATTAGTCTACACCCCTAATAAAAATCAAACATGTTGGTATGGCCTCCAACTAATATAGTCAACACCAGGGGCCTGGGAATCCTCTCTATGTCTATATTCCAAGAGCACATGCTGGAGATGGTGAAACAAAGGTGTGTGAAACTCTTAAATAAAATAAGGAAAAAATGTTAGATGATAAACTGATCATACCTATAATGATATTTGGCCCCTCCGGTGTTGCTATCATCGTTGCATGCAACTTACCATGCCTATCTCCTTTACCTCCCTACTGATGAATGCCTCCATGAACATGCTCAGATCGAGGTCCTTGACCTTGAGGAGAATCCAGAGGTCGGGATCTGCCTTCCCCATCCACTCGGGATGGAGAATAATCCTATTTCTCTTGCTGGTGAAATGGACTCACAGGTAAATACTTCTAAAGATGATATTGAACATGCAACCCCTAGAAAACTAAGATAGACTAAAAACTGGTCATTGATCTCAATGATGTCAATGAACCCCAAAGATTAAACACACTGGTATAATTACCCAGGAAGAGTACAAAAACCATTGGACATATAAATTTAGAAGGGAATCTACTAAGGTCAACTTCCTACAGGTCAAAACCTCAAAGGCCTTGGCGCCTAACACCAACCGCTGAAAAGTATACTCCTGGAGGAACCCTGTTGGCTCCCCTTTCACAGTAAACCTCTTTGCGAGTGAATCCTCTCTATCACCTCTTCCTTCTTCTAATCCTATTGATATTTTGGTAGTGTAAAAGGATTAAATATATACTAGACTGAAGGACAGAGTGACTCCTCAAGATGTCTCACATGAGACTCAACATTTGTGAAAATATCCCGGGAAAAACATAAAAGGTTCTTAAAAAGGATTTGAATCTCCAGAAATGACAAACTCTCCTACATAAGAGAGAGTAACTCTTGACTCTTCATAGCCTTTATAGTCAATTAAAGGATCTCTTCCCGAAATACCTTCTAGAAGTTGAGCCATGAAACATATTCCTCTTTCCGCTCACCAAGGTATAGCATCCACCATTAACGTGTATCTCCCTACATCGGACTAACTTTAAAGTGGACCCATTACTCCACTGGCCCCCAGATCAAACTCTAATCAATTTATAGATCCTCTAGCTATATCTATGTCTTCATATTAGAAACACTTCACTCATAATTCGCCAAATATTTCTGATGAAAATCTCACAACCTCCACAAACAGTCATCATCATCCTAAACCAGATCAACCCTTCAGCAATCAGTTGGGTTAGCCTACTGAATCATTACTTCCTAAAATATAAGAATGTGATTATGAGGATCCAAATATTAAAATGAAAATAAAGATTTCATAAGACCAGTAGTATGGATTTTTTATTTTTTTAGATTCATTTTGAATTATTTTATTCATTTTAACCTTCCCCAAACAACGAAATCGAATAGGAACACATGTCATCATGATGAATATACCTCTCCTAGGTCTCTACCATAAAAACAGGTCCAACTCACTTATTCATTCAATAATCTCAGAGTATGTGAACTAGAAGGTGGGGGTGGGAAAATCCCATATCCCCACCAGTCTCTCTAGCCTTGTTATCCACCAAGGTCAACTGTCATCATTTCCATACCATCCCATCAATCCCCACTAACAATAACTCTGAAATACATTTTATCTCATAACCATCACCTTTGATACCACTCTTTCATGGACCCTCCCACCAAAGATACCAAAATTAAGGGAGAGATATAATGGCCTCAGAGCCCAACCTCCAATAGGCCCTAATAGGTGACTAGAACCGAGGGTACACAAATCTAATGAAGTGGGATCCATTTCCCTCTATAATAATGTTGGATCATAAAATAAGTTGAATCATCCAAAAACAACTCTAGGACATAGTATAAAAAGTCACCAAAATCATCCCATAATGCATGTATAAATAAAACTAATACATATAAAAGTCTCCAAATTATATACGCAAAATAAAACTTAAAGAACCAATATAGAAAATGTCCAAGGGTCTGAGCTTGTAATGTCCATCATAGTCTATAAATTACTCCTAGAAACTTGAAAATAGTTTTATATGCATAGGGTGAGCATACATGTATACTTAGTAGGAAAACCAAAGTCTCATACATATGTGAAAAGAGCATACTAATGAACCCATGATAAAATAGTAGAACCAAACAGTACCTACACATGTATAATAACCTCACCCATCCTTGGAATGTATCACACACCAAACAACGCATCGAGGTATATTAAAGTAATACAATGCATATTGATGAAGGGTAACCTACATCTCTTTCCCACATATTTTATTCTCTCACACAACAATGACATGCATCCTAGAAATCCCACCTATTCCAAAAAAATATCACATCATATCCAGCCCATACACACCTAGGTCATCACAATATATAAAATATCTCCCACAAACACTTGTTCTATCACATCAAATCTCATAACCAATGTAGTAGGGTATAATGAACATGACAGATATCAACCATGTTCCCTCCTCCTACTATGCATGACCCACACCATAAGCCATCTCATCACATCTTTACTAAAGAAACATGTGCTATCACCTCTCATCACATCACATATAGAAAATAGAACATTTGACTTTTGACCATCACAACCTGTTCATATCACCAATTCCTGGAAGATGGAATGAGGAAGGGTGGGTAGACATCCATTTATCCTCCTACCGGGAGATTGAAAAAAATAACTCATGTATATATATATGGGTGTCGGCACATGGTGCTCTACATTGGTAGTCACATAAATAAATCAAAATTATATAAAATATATATACATATAGAGTCGCATCACTCAAACCCCATTCTATGGGTTTATAACAAGGGTATAATCCATATCACAAGATCCACCACTATCTCTACCAAAAATAAATGTTCAAACCCACATAAGAAAAACACAAACCGCGATTCATAATTCATCCTTTAATTATCATTAATAAATTTTCTAGATTTTTAGTTACCAACCCATTCCATTATAACAGGCACCATGTTTAGTGCTTGCAGCCCATTGTCAATTCATTCATTAAACATGCCCTTTTGAAATCATTATTATTCGTTTAATTCCATTAATTCATAGGATACTAATGCAACACATCAGATAAAAGACATCAAAACTCAAAAACCCAAAAACCACATCTAATTTCCACCTTCCATCACATCACAACCACTTTCGCATCCCCCCTGGGAAACAACACCACAACCACCATTTCATCCCCACTATAAAACCACATCACATCCATTTCCCCAACATGCATCACAATAAATCCACCACCTGCACATCACAACAAAAAAACCAAGCCACAACACACAACCACATCCAAAAAAAATGTTACAACACACACATATCATTTTCTAGATTGGTAATATGGGCTTTCATTCATTTCCACTTCTTTATTTAAGGGCATTATCACACAAACCATAAGATATCAGGAATCTAATTAATTATTCAATTATAAATAATTATCCAATTACATTTTATGTGATGTTGAAAACCACACAAAATGAATTCCATAATCCCTAAACTGGTGCAAAAACAAGGACCCCCAAAAACCATGATTTTTAGTGGGATTTAAGCCTATATAGTTTTAATAACAAAAAACATATCAAAGGGTAAAAACATTCTTGCATTCGCCTACCCATATTAAATTCAATTAACCAATTTATTTATCTTTCTTAAATTGGATACAACCATTTCTTCATAGATAAAAATAATCTCCCCTCCACACATGATACACATAAATAAAAATAAATGAATTCTTACCTATAAGAAATAATCATTACTCAAACTTATTGTACCAACAACATAAACTGAACACATAATAAGAAATTTACTATAGGGATAACTTAAACCAAGTCCATAAACAAGATCCATGAATCTAATGGATAAATCCTCTGAAACCTATCATCTCAAGATAAATAAATAAGTAAATGAAAAAAAAGATACAATCTTTTGAAATATTATGTAACGCCCCGACCCCAGCTACCCAAAGCCGGTGCATTACTTCGTAACATTGGCATGATCACAAAAGATCAAGTCTCGATATACCGATTAGTTTAGTAGCCTTGGAAACACTAGATACATTCATAAATGTTACATTACATCATAAAGTGAAAAACTACAATAACAAAGTCTCCATAGTCCACACTCATATCCTCTTCTCACAATCCCTGCAGGCCATTCATAAAATACTTCTTCACATCCTCGAAAATATTAAAACATTGAAAGGGGTGAGCTCAGATGCTCAGTATGGATAACAATATTGAGGAAGCTTTCATAAATAAACATTAACATTTAAGGCAATGTATAACTAAAACAAAAGCCTTTTAAACTTGTACTTCAACATAATATGGCAAAAGTAAAATGAGATAATTCCATTCACTTCTTCACATGGATATTCTACTGGTCGAATAATCACATGCAATACCAATAACCACTTTCATAATGATGGAATGCATAATTCCAGACTATCATAACCATGTAGTCAAGGCCTCGTGCCAAGACCACAAATAAGATTTTGTCAAGGCCTCATGCCAAGACACTATTTTGTCTCATGAGACTTTCCGATGCATCGAGGAGCTATAGAGGGCTCCACCCGTCACTTATTAAGTCCAATGCATTCCTCATATGAATAGGTTTAAACATATCATAAACCATAACATAATCGTATCACATAAAACATGCATAAAGGAAACATAACATTTCCAAATTTCAATCACAAGATATCAATATAACACATTGATATAATAAAAACGCTTTCAAAACCATTTTCAATACCAAAATAAAAGAAAAGTATAACATGGTATTTATTTTTCATTAAAAAAATGATGGCTTATAGAGGAAGCCGAAACTCAAATAATGGTCACGGCGGCGGAGAAGTTGTTGTCGCCGCATAAGTACGGAAAGAAAAACATTCCCTTTTGTCGTTTAGCAAAACGCTTCGTATAAAAAATATTCCTTTTGAATAAACGTAAAATTCAATGGGGTTTATACACCGTATAAAAGAAAGTTGTGTATAAAATAAAATATGCCTCAATGAAAGGAGATTGAGACGAAGTCCCATACAAAGATCATTTTTAAAATAAAATAGATATACTATGTGTATTCACTATAAGTACACATAAATAAAGTACAAATACAAGATATGAAATAATAATATAATGACATAATTTGAAAGTAGGAGATTAACCCAAAGAATGGAAGCTGGGTTAAGAAATTCCCTTACCTCGTGTCTGACTTGACTCAACCGTTCTTTAACCTCCTGAATAATAAACTAGAGTTAATATATACCTTATTAAGAACCATTTTCAATTTCATTATCCTTTTTATATCACTTATTACAATGATATGAACATTATGTAATTATTTAAGTTAATAACGGTCGTTTTGTCGATCTTTGGTACTTGAGTCAACAATAAAATTCTTATAATTACAAGTTGTTTATGTGGTAGAATATCCATTATCTCCATAATTATATTCATGATTTAGATGTCATATATATCTCATATATCCATTATATACATTCATTTATAATATTACGTAACATTTAGAGGTAAGAAATGAAATGCACCATTCATGGAG
The DNA here is from genome assembly GCA_963277665.1 of Viscum album. Lineage (NCBI taxonomy): Eukaryota > Viridiplantae > Streptophyta > Magnoliopsida > Santalales > Viscaceae > Viscum > Viscum album. The sequence continues at coordinate 1,722,581,451 of OY728119.1, read as the reverse complement.
ACGGTAAGCCGTACGTACGCATGAACGCTACTTTCATTTCTATTTCGTATTTAATGGAATGAAATCATAATGATATAAATTTATAATATAATTACAGTATAAAATAGTGTATAATACCACTTAATCCATCCTTTATACATCCCACATATGGCATTAACGATTCAAATCACTTTGAGGGGGCGGTAGTCCGCACTTCCTAAAATGAAATTATCGCGTTTTACCCATAATGGAAATCATAAAGTATGCCATAAATGAGAAATAAAGAAGAATAAGTAAAACATAAACATATTATATATCATATATAAATATAGTTACATCTTAATGGACACATTTTAAGGTGTTATATGAGTGTTGAACAATCATCGTTTCGTGAGGCAGAAATTCTCCATCCACAGAAACCGTATTTCTTTAACCATTAGATGTAGTTGTGTGTAAGTGTAGCTCGAATACTTATTATAAAAACATCCTAGTATATTGAGGATACTGTTTTTGTTACAAAAGAAATGAATAAAAAGATTTTAGGGGGTTGGAGAATATAAATAAAACAAAACAACATTAGAGAAGACATTACCTCAAAATCGGGTAACTCTTTTTGATTTGAGCCAAAGGCTTCCTTGGGAAGAGTTATGCCCAAAGTGAGGCTTCTAGGAGTAATAGGGGGACGTTGGGAGAGTATTTGGGCAGAGTTTGGCCGAGCCAAATGGCTTGAAAGTATAAATGAGGTGGAAGAGGTGGGGGCCTTTTATAAGTGGAGAGGAGGGGCTCTTTTGGAAAGATTGAAATGTTATATTATTTCACAATGCTTTTCGGATTCTAAAGGTCCCACACTTATATAATTAGAGGCTAAGGTGATAAGGTTTCGAAATATCCTCATCCAATAGGCTTTGGACAAGTTTAAGCCTTGGATTTTGCATTATATTCTCATTTTATTTAAATCGTTAAATAATGAGGTCAATGCTGCATCATAATGATGTCATAAATAATTTGATTTATTTAATGTCTAAAAATTATAAAAAAAATACTATGATGTAGGAAATCTTTTTAGCTTTCTAATGAATATTTATAGTAAAAGTTTGACTTGTGTAACCCCACTTAAAAACTGTTTTAGTAAAATAACTCATTTTTGTGTCAATTTAATTTTAACATTAAATAAATATATATTAATGTCATTTTCCAACTAAAGTGGCTCCATGGGGTCCCCAAGTTGACCCATGGGTTGTCTTGGTCATACATGACTCATCCAATAGGAGTAGGACAAGTGTCATGCTCATCTCATATTATTAAAATATTATTTGTACCTTAAACTACACTAATTACCTCTAATCGCGATTAAGAACTTAAAAGTTACTATTCACCAAAAAATTATTTTAATCTCATTGAACCACATTTTATTTCTTAATGACAACCATGTATGTCGGATTTTTGAAAATCAAATCACAGAAGTGGTAATATTTCATTTAAACAAAAAATCAGTTATTTAACTACCACTTAGTGGTTTCACTATTCATCAAAAATTGAAGTTTTTCAGAACAATGCCAAAATTTCACCCTAAGCTATAATTGATATTCCGAATTCAAAAATGATGTCTATTTTATAAAATTCCAAACATATAAGTTGCATTAATTAATTTTATAATTAATTCCCGCTGTCACAACAAATAGCGTGTTTTTAAGAAACAATTTATATCAAAAGATTGGCAATTGTTTATGTCCAATTTCAATGTTAAATTAATTCTAATGACCACTATTGGATAAAATGGTAAAAATATATTCTAATTATACTTTAAAACCACTAAATAGTATAATTTATCACAATAAATTATTTTTATTAAAAAAGTTGTTTTAAGTATTTTTCACTATTCATAAAAAAATTGGAAGTTCTCAGAAAGTTACAAAAAATTCAACTTAGGATAATTTCAATATTACGAATTCAAAAATGAAGTCCATTTTGAAATATAAAATTTCTATAATTTTAAAAATTGGTTATTACTATTCATAACGGCTACTTTGATTAGTCGCGGTGTTTTAGAACTCGAACTTGCGTACAATGCAAGCTATTGCATTATTGAAAGAGAGGCGTATCGTGGAAGCTCGGGGTGTTACATTCTCCCCTCCATCAATAAATTGCGTCCTCGCAATTTGAAATTTTTCTTTGAAAATAAAAGGTTGAAAAGAGAAAATACCTTTGTGGAAAACCCACATCGGAAATAAGATTAATAAAATTTAGCCTTAATAAGAGGGAAATGGAAATAAGAAAGTCACCACCAAATTATGATCTTGATAAGGAGAACATTGGTGGCAAATAGAGACATATAATTGCAGGAAAAACGTAAATATTTGTAGGGAGTGATTGAGGTCATCAATCACAATCAACCGTCAAATTGAGTTCCTCAAAGCCTTCAATCTATGTTGATTTAAAATATCATCAGTTCAACAAGACATAAGGTATTAGGATAACACATTTTTTTTGTTTTAATATCCCTTTACTAAAGTTTAAGAATTAATGTATTCATTGAATAAGATATAGGTATATATATATTTATGCTTGACAATTAGAGTTTCAACCTTCAACTCATCTTTCACTCAAAAAGATAATAGAACTCAAAAATATTATACGTATCCTAATTGTATAAGGTTCCAAATATTAACACATACAATTTAGATTAGTAAAATTATTTTGTAATAACCAGTGACATCTTGTAGGCTAGTGGTAGGAAATAAAGGCCTGTCGCACTTTGATTGTGGGTTCGATTCCTGCAGCTTTGTCCGACGGGACGGGTTATTCCCCACCCTGCAGGTTGTCCTTTTTCTAAAACTATAGTATTATAATATTTCAAAAATAATCTTCATAAATTTTTTAACCATAAACAATACTATCCAAAGATCAACTTAATCCACTCCAACCTTTATAGTTATCCAAAATACCTCTGTCCAGACTTTCTCTAAAAGGTCTCTTAATTCCAAAATCAATTTATCAGATTCCCCAAACAAAGTAAAGTTTCTCTTATTGTCACATACTAAAAATATAATTACCTTCATAATATTAAAACCTTACTGAAATCAACAAGTACTGCAGTAAAATCCTTATATATATATATATCACATTATTCTAATAACCGAAATATAATCCATCAGTCCAAAAGCACCAATACATTAGTTATTCTGCTTCAACTGTAGTAACAGTATAAGATTGTCCTTGATCCCTTGGCCTTTTCTGAGGTAAGTTTCCCTGATGCTTAGGACATTCATTTTCATAATGACCCATTTCTCTACAATTATAGCATTCAACTTCGATAGCCTCTTTCTTTCCCTTGCAATCACGAGCCTGGTGACCCTTTTCTCCACATTTATAACAAACTCCCATTCCTTTTAGGCAAGTACCAGGGTGATTCTTCCCACAATTATCACATAATGGAAAATCCTTCTTTCCCTTTTTCCCTTTATCTGTCTCTTGTTCCACCGTTCTCTTCTTCTCTTGCTTTACTTTGTTTTCATAAGACTTAGAGAATTCCTTTTCTGCCTTGATAGCACACGAGACAATATCTTCGTATGATGAGAAGGATTGTGATACTAGAGATCGACGGAGAAATGGTTTTAACCCATCAAAGAAACGATCAATCTTACCTCTTGGGTTACGTATATAATCTGCAGCATACCTTGCTAACCTTGTAAAGTTGGCCTCATACTTTGTGACATTCTCATCCTCCTTTTGTCTCAGACTCAGAAATTGCCTTTCCATATCCGCTCGATGGTCTCGAGGAAAGTATTTTTCTAAGAACAGCTCTTTGAACTCCTGCCATTCCATGTTTGTTAATTCATCATCTTCCTTTGTGTTTTGAATTAGTGACCACCATTGATCGGCATCTCCAGTGAGGCGGTAAGCTGCCATGACAACTTTCTCCCTTTCACTACTCCCCAAGGCATAGAATATTTTCTCTAAGGAATTTATCCATTGCTCAGCTACTATAGGATTTGTACTCCCATTGAAGGTTGGTGGTTGTTACCTCGTGAAACGGTCTAGCATTGATCCTCCACGTTGCGGATCAGGGTGCTCCATACGAGTAAGGTTATTATTCATAACCTGAGTGAGTTGTCCCAGTATTGTAATAAGTTGATGAGCACCAGTTGTATCTCTAGATCCACAATAATTATCTTGAGCAGGAGGGCAATCCCTACACGGAGTTCGTGCATTGATACAGTTTTCATTCCTTCCACTAGGCGCCATTTCTAAACAATGGCATAAACTAGATTAGTTTATGAATCAGAATAAATAATTCCATACTTTTAAAACACTTTACATAAATTGAACTATTTATGGATATAATCCATAATCATAAAAAGAAATGTTTTCTTTGAGGAAGTATATATTCATAACCCTTCATAGTGGTTTGTAAATAAAATGAGAATTATCCTAAGCATATCCCCCGGGAGTGTCGTAACCAAGTGTGCAGCAAGGCCCGTTGTCGTGCACCAGTTCCCGTTCGAGTCTAGCTCAAAGCGGTGTTTTCGGGTTTTACCCCTAGGTACATCTGTGCCAGAGCCGCCTCTACCTGCTCGTATCCAGACAGGGATGTATTTCTCGGAAAACTCATAACATCTCTATAATACCAAAATTCTAGGAAGTTCTTCTATACTAATCCTTAAAGTCTATCTTTGGGCTACGTGCTCTAATCAGAGTTTATCTAAATCTAGCTTCCAAGGATAGTACTAAAATGCCTCTGATACCAACTATAACGCCCCGACCCCAGCTACCTGGAGCTGGTGCATTACTTCGTAACATTGGCATGATCACAAAAGATCAAGTCTCGAAATACCGATTAGTTTAGTAGCCTTGGAAACACTAGATACATTCGTAAACGTTACATTACATCATAAAGTGAAAAACTACAATAACAAAGTCTCCATAGTCCACACTCATATCCTCTTCTCACAATCCCTGCAGGTCATTCATAAAATACTTCTTCACATCCTGGAAAATATTAAAACATTGAAAGGGGTGAGCTCAGATGCTCAGTAAGGATAACAATATTGCGGAAGCTTTCCTAAATAAACATTAACATTTAAGGCAATGTATAACTAAAAAAAATCCTTTTAAACTTGAACTTCAACATAATATGGCAAAAGTAAAATGAGATAATGCCATTCACTTTTTCACATGGATATTCTACTAGTCGAATAATCACATGCAATATCAATAACCACTTTCATAATGATGGAATGCATAATGCCAGACTATCATAACCACGTAGTCAAGGCCTCGTGCCAAGACCACAAATAAGATTTTGTCAAGGCCTCGTGCCAAGACACTAGTTTGTCTCATGAGACCTGCTGATGCATCGAGGAGCTATAGCGGGCTCCACCCGTCACTTATTAAGTCCAATGCATTCCTCATATGAATAGGTTTAAACATATCATAAACCATAACATAATCGTATCACATAAAACATGCATAAAGGAAACATAACATTTCCAAATTTCAATCACAAGATATCAATACAACACATTGATATAATAAAAACGCTTTCAAACCATTTTCAATACCAAAATAAAAGAAAAGTATAACATGGTATTTATTTTTCATTAAAAAAAATGATGGCTTATAGAGGAAGCCGAAACTCAAATAATGGTCACGGCGGCAGAGAAGACGTTGTCGCCGCATAAGTACGGAAAGAAAAACATTCCCTTTTGTCATTTAGCAAAACGCTTCGTATAAAAAAGATTCCTTTTGAATAAACGTAAAAGTCAAAGGGGTTTATACACTGTATAAAAGAAAGTTGTGTATAAAATAAAATATGCCTCAATGAAAGGAGATTGAGACGAAGTCCCATACAAAGATCATTTTTAAAATAAAATAGATATACTATGTGTATTCACTATAAGTACAGATAAATAAAGTACAAATACAAGATATGAAATAATAATATAATGACATAATTTGAAAGTAGGAGATTAACCCAAAGAATGGATATTGGGTTAAGAAATTCCCTTACCTCGTGTCTGACTTGACTCAACCGTTCTTTAACCTCCTGAATAATAAACTAGAGTTAATATATGCCTTATTAAGAACCATTTTCAATTTCATTATCCTTTTTATATCACTTATTACAATGATATGAACATTATGTAATTATTTAAGTTAATAACGATCGTTTTGTCGATCTTTGGTACTTGAGTCAACAATAAAATTCTTATAATTACAAGTTATTTATGTGGTAGAATATCCATTATCTCCATAATTATATTCATGATTTAGATGTCATATATATCTCATATATCCAGTATATACATTCATTTATAATATTACGTAACATTTAGAGGTAAGAAATGAATTGCACCATTCATGGAGATGGTAAGCCGTACGTACGCATGAACGCTACTTTCATTTCTATTTCGTATTTAATGGAATGAAATAATACTGATATAAATTTATAATATAATTCTAGTATAAAATAGTGTATAATACTGTTTACTCCATCCTTTATACATCCCACATATGGCATTAACGATTCAAATCACTTTGAGGGGGCGGTAGTCCGCACTTCCTAAAATGAAATTATCGCGTTTTACCCATAATGGAAATCATAAAGTATGCCATAAATGAGAAATACAGAAGCATAAGTAAAACATAAACATATTATATATCATATATAAATATAGTTACATCTTAATGGACACCTTTTAAGGTGTTATATGAGTGTTGAACAATCATCGTTTCGTGAGGCAGAAATTCGCCATCCACAGAAACCGTATGTTCTTTAACCATTAGATGTAGTTGTGTGTAAGTGTAGCTCAAATCCTTCTTATAAAAACATCCTAGTATATTGAGGATACTGGTGTTGTTACAAAAGAAATGAATAAAAAGATTTTAGGGGGTTAGAGAAGATAAATAAAACAAAACAACATTAGAGAAGACATTACCTCAAAATCGGGTAACTCTTTTTGATTTGAGCCAAAGGCTTCTTTGGGAAGAGTTCTGCCCAAAGTGAGGCTTCTAGGAGTAATAGGGGGAAGTTGGGAGAGTATTTGGGCAGAGGTTGGCCGAGCCAAATGGCTTGAAAGTGTAAATGAGGTGGAAGAGTTGGGGGCCTTTTATAAGTGGAGAGGAGGGGCTCTTTTGGAAATATTGAAATGTTATATTATTTCACAATGATTTTCGGATTCTAAAGGTCCCAAACTTATATAATTCTAGTCTAAGGTGATAAGGTTTCGAAATCTTCTCATCCAATAGGCTTTGGACAAGTGTAAGCCTTGGATTTTGCATTATCGTCTCATTTTTTTAAATCGTTAAATAATGAGGTCATCGCTGAATCATAATGATGTCATAAATAATTTAATTTATTTAATGTATAAAAATTATAAAAAAAATACTATGATGTAAGAAATCTTTTTATCTTTCTAATGAATATTTATAGTCAAAATTTGGACTTCTTTAACCCCACTTAAAAACTGTTTTAGTAAAATAACTCATGTTTGTGTCAATTTAATTTTAACATTAAATAAATATATATTAATGTCATTTTCCAACTAAAGTGGCCCCATGGGGTCCCCAAGTTGACCCGTGGGTTGTCTTGGTCGGCCATGACTCATAAAATAGGAGTAGTACAAGTTTCATGCTCATCTCATATTATTAAAACATTATTTGTACCTTAAACTTCACTAATTACCTCTAAACGTGATTAAGAACTTAAAAGTTACTATTCACCAAAAAATTATTTTAATCTCATTGAACCACATTTTATTTCTTAATGACAACCATGTATGTCGGATTTTTGAAAATCAAATCACAGAAGTGGTAATATTTCATTTAAACGAAAAATCAGTTATTTAACTACCACTTAGTGGTTTCACTATTCATCAAAAATTGATGTTTTTCAGAACAATGCCAAAATTTCACCCTAAGCTATAATTGATATTCCGAATTAAAAAATGATGTCTATTTTAAAAAATTCCAAACATATAAGTTGCATTAATTAATTTTATAATTAATTCCCGCTGTCACAACAAATAGCGTGTTTTTAAGAAACAATTTATATCAAAAGATTGGCAATTGTTTATGTCCAATTTCAATGTTAAATTAATTCTAATGACCACCATTGGATAAAATGGTAAAAATATATTCTAATTATACTTTAAAACCACTAAATAGTATAATTTATCACAATAAATTATTTTTATTAAAAAAGTTGTTTTAAGTATTTTTCACTATTCATAAAAAAATTGGAAGTTCTCAGAAAGTTACAAAAAATTCAACTTAGGATAATTTCAATATTACGAATTCAAAAATGAAGTCCATTTTGAAATATAAAATTTCTATAATTTTAAAAATTGGTTATTACTATTCATAACGGCTACTTTGATTAGTCGCGGTGTTTTAGAACTCGAACTTGCGTACAATGCAAGCTATTGCATTATTGAAAGAGAGGCGTATCGTGGATGCTCGGGGTGTTACATATTAGATCTAAAACCAGCATAATTAGATATGTTTTTAATTGTCCATTAAAGGAATATCTCATTAAAACCAAGTTGTAGAACCATTTAAATGAAATATATATACATTGACGAAATGGGGGATATAATTATCCTCCATTAAAATGGCATTATAATTATTTAATTATGGCATAAAAACCATTTTTCCTCAAATAAACATCAAAAGGGGAAAATTAGTAAATTCTAGAAAAAAACTAGATATGCTGCCAGGATCCATTACCAGAGATCTAATATTTGTGATCCACTACCAGGAAGACCAACCAATGTTTATCTACCACTAGAGATCTACCATTGAATTTCTACCACCATAATTATCTACCATTGTTGATCTACCACTAGAGATCAACCATTAGAGATACACCTCCAGAATGATCTACTATTCATGATCTACCAATAGAAATATAATGACGATGATCTACCTCCAAGATAATCCACTATTGGTTATCTACCGCCAATGATCTACCATTGGAGATACACCACTATATTTATCTATCTTTGGTGATATATCATTAGAGATCTTCCATTAGAGATCTACCACCAGGATGATCTATAGTTGATGATCTCTCGCTATGATGATCTAATATTGGTAATCTATTTTTATAATGATCTACTATTGGTGATATACCTCCATAGATCTACCATTGTAGATCAACTTCCAAGATAATCCAGCATTGGTGATTTACCACCAGGTTCTACCGTTATTCTCTAAACACCCATTTATCCTCAAAACACCTCAATATTACACCATTCCTTCTCAAAACACCTCTAGAACTTCCTTGGACACCTAAACCACCATATTTACCACAATTTAATGGGACATAAGGTTTGGTATGTAACATTATATTTCCATTAATCACATGTTTTACAAAAATATCAACATAAAAATAAATAAATTTTGATGATTTTTTTTACCATTCAACATATGTTCTCATATACATAAGAAACTATTTTGGAATAAAGAATTTCTTGTCATGAGGATAGTCAAAGATACATTTATATGTCCCAATATTTTGCACAGTGGCTAACCTCAGGGTCACTCTCAAGGAAGAAATATCGAGAGCCTTAGTGGTATTTTCTAAAATATTTTGTTCTTTTAAATATTTTAAAAATAGAAAATAGCGTCAAACAATTATGAAAGACACAACAATAGTTAATAATGGTTGAAATGAAATAGTTACCAAAAAGAATAAAAATAGAGGAATAAAGGAAACCTAAAGAACATGAAAAGACAAATAATACAAGGATGAATTTCAACAAGAACGAGCTTTAAACCCAGTTCAATCCACCCTAAACCTCCTATCAAAGATCAACTGAACCAAATAAAATCAACAACTCTCATACTCACTGAGTTTATAGTCAATGGATAAAAACACACACCTATTTTTTTCAAAACATTTATAACTCATGCACATAATTTCGTTGAACACACAAGAACTTTCCCAAAAATAAAGAAATCTCAAAATTAGATCACCCCTTCCCAGATGTCCTTGTAGACTGAAGTGATCATAAAAACATAAAAAATCACACAACCTCCCCTAACTACTTGTCAGAGAAAGATAAAGGAGGAAGGGGAAAAGAGAATAAAAAAATCAGTTCAAGAATGCTCTATCTCACACTCCAAATCACCTTCATGATCCACTCAGAATGAAGAAGACAAAATGATGATCATGATGATGCTTGGATCTCCAAGTCACATCGGGTTTCATAAATAGAATCTATCGCTAAAAATTAGATCCCCATTTCTAGAGATTCTATTTCACAAAACCCAAATGTGTAGAAACAAACATACAACACAATTCAATTAAACAAATAGAGTAGTGTAGCTATATTTACAAAGATGAAACAAAAAATGAAAACAAAGAAGAAGAGGATAAAAGAGGATGGGGTTCCTGTCTCTAGAAAGAAGACGGTTCCCATGTCCAGGGGTTGTGTTCCTTAGAAAATTGAGAGAAGAGTCTCCCTTATTATTCAGAAAATGAAAATAGAAAAACCATAAAACTAATAGGAATTTTCATCGCCCACAAGGAATGTCTTTATGTGTGCATCCCCATCATTGAGTGAAAATCTGGTGAAAGTAGTCAGCTTTTTGCAACAACCCGAATTCCTCTTGATAAGGAAATTAAATTTTCCCAAAATATGCTTCCAAATCTATCAAGAAATATAAAAAATGATTTGTAGGGAAAAAATGAGATGAATAAAAAAAAGTTAGAGCTCAAACATTGTTAGGTGACGTCCGAGCATTTTATTAAAAGCTTGTTATATATATAATTATAAATATGTATATATTTTATATATGACTTAATTATAGTTATATTAAATATAATTATTTGATATTATTATATATAATACTTTTTATATTTACTTATTTCATATAGATATGATATTGAGGTCAAACTAAACTCATTGTTCACATTTAAAGAATATATTAGAAAACAAGTATTTAAAGTTAAATGGTTAACTGACAGTGACAGAAATACCGAATTCTATAACTCACTTCAAAGAGTCAGGAAGGCCTGTAAGCCATTAACATTTTTAAAGGATGGGGAAAACCTGCTTGAAAATGAAGATTACATCTCTCATCATATAGTATCCTACAATGGATACACCTTCAATGGTCCGGATATTAATAAAGACCTCCTTCTTGAGGTCATTCTTTTAGTGATCACTGATGAGGACAACACCTTTCTCTTCAACAATCTAATAGAGTATGAAATCAAAGACACTATCTTTAGTCTGAATCTTGATAGTGCTCTGGGTCCTTATGGCTTCAATAGTGGTTTCTTTCATCATTATTGGGATGTGATTCATATCGATGTTTAAAAACTAGTAAAATCCTTTTTCTCTAATGGGGTTATTCCAATTTCTCTCAATGGCCAGTTTCTCACCTTAATCTCTAAAGTGGATAATGCCTCTGAGATTCACCTATTTTGAACCATTACTCTTATCAATACTCCTTATAAAATCATCATAAAAATCATTGCTACCAAAATTTCAAATATCATGGACAAAATTTTCTCCTAGAAGCAATTTTTTTTATAAAGGGTAGATCCATTCAAGACTGTATATGTCTTGCCTATGAGTGTGTCAATAACTTGAATAAAAATAAAGAGGAGGCAATATATCTATTAACCTTGACATTAGAAAAGCCTTTGACACTATAGACTGGAGCTTTATTCTCGAAATCCCTACAAGGTTTTGGTTTTAGTTTTTCTTTCATCACTTCAATTGAAAATCTTTTCAACTCGATATCTATCTCTATTTTGATCAACGACTCTCCCAATGGATACATTAAATAAAAAAAAGGTGTCACACAAGGTGATCCCCTTTCTGTCATCCTCTTCTCGATAGCAGAAGACTATCTTAGTCGTCTGATCAACCGTCTGGTGGTCCAGAATAATCTGAAACTCATCCATGTCTCTAGGAATGTGAATGATCCTACTCAACTTTTTTATGTTGATGACATAATTATTTTCCTTCAAGGTGATAAAAGGAACATTCTTAACCTCAAAACTGTGTTGTCACACTATGAAGAGGTCTCTAACCAAACCATTAGTTGGAACAAATCCTGCATCTTCTTTGGGAAGAAATTTCCTCCCAACCGAAAATGTAACATTATCAGTGAACTTAGTCTAAAAGAAGATATGCTCCCTTTCACTTATCTTGGTGTTCTTATCTTTTTGGGCAGGCTCAATTCATGTCATTTTGAAACTATTGTTGACCAAATTCTAAACCATCTTTCTTCTTGGAAAGGTAATGCTCTCTCCATGGAAAGTAGGACTTGACATCTTAAATCTATTATTGTCACCAAGATGGTTTACTCCATGATGGTCTACAAATGGCATGTTGGTCTTATTAAAAAGATGAACATCACTATTATGAATTTCATCTAGACTGGTAGTAATCTGTAAATAAAACTTGTGATTGTTCCCTGGTCAACCTATTTCAAGCCCATTTAGAATGGTGGTATTGGTATAAAAACATTAAAATTCTTTAATGAAGCCTTTCAGGCTTGATTCACTTGGAACCTTCTTCATAATACTTCAGATGATATTACCTTTCTCAAAAATAGATTCCTTGAAAAACTTAAGGCGGGCAATTCAAATTTCATTAGTTCCTCCATATCGTCTGTCATCAAACACTCCTTCACCAATATTATGAATAATTCCATGTGGATGGTCTCCAGAGACTCCTCCATGAAATTTTGGATGGATAATTGGACTGGCACGCCTTTAATTTCTATGATATCTTTTGATCAAACTCCTAAAAATATAAACAACACTATCATAGATATTTTACAATCTCAACATGATCACCTCCCTGATACTGTTCTGAATGTCATTGAAAATTACTCTTTCACTTACACAGATGATTTCTTAATTTGGGAACCAGCTCACAATGGTATGCTTAACTCTAAAAAAATCTATAATCATTATTGTTGTAACTCTGAGAACGATTACAGTTCGCTAAAACATTTTAACAAACCTTGGATTAAACCTTCTAGGTTCAATCTCATCTGGCGTCTCGTTCACAACAGAGTCCCCAATGAAAAATGTCTCTAATCTTTTGGAATCCAGCTTTGCTTTAAGTGTAAAATATGTAATCAACATAGAGAAGATGCTAACCACCTCTTACATTTTTGTGCTACTGTTTCTACTCTTTGGAACTATATTCTTGACATTTTTTATTGTAGATGGTTGATTCTTGACTTTGTCAAAACTCAACTAAAGAAATGTGCAGAAATGTAAGGCTCTCAACAAATTAAGAACGCCTTCCTTGTTGCAAATGTTGAGCTCCACCATGTGATTTGGTATGATCAGAATGCTATTATTCATAACAATTACTCACTAAATATAAATGCAGGTCGGATGTGGATTCTTATTGCCACACATGAAGTTGCTTTGTTGTAAAAGGCACATTGCCACAACACCATGAACGACTTTGGAATCCTAGAGTGTCTACGCATTAATGACAATTTCTGTCAACCGCATCGCACTCTAGAAGTATTCTAGAGAGCCCCTCTCCATGGACGGATCAAAATCAATATTGATGGTGCCTCCAATGGTATCTCGAGCCCTGTAAGGTGTGGTGTTGTCTTCAGGAATCACCTAAGTCAGATTACTGGATGTTTCATGGGTAATTGTGGCATTTCCACTACACTTGAAGCTGAGATGATGAGTTTGATACATGTCATTGCCTTTTCCAAGCTCTTTGGTTGGAACAACCTCTAGATTGAAAGTGACTTGATGACCATTGTACAAGCGATTTCGAATGACGTAACTCATCTTTCATGCCTGATTACTACACGCTTGATGGATTGCAATCGTTCGATTATCGATATTAACTATATCATCACACATGTTTATCGAAAAGAAAACATGGTTGCAGATGATCTGGCCAACATTGAAGTAGATCCAGACATTACATGGATTGAAGAACTCCCCACAGGTCTTATTTTTTTTCATGAAAAAGATTGTAATATGATACTGTATTTTCGACTCATGTAAACTTTTTTTAATAATAATTGTGTTTTGGCCTTTTTGGGCCAAGACATCACCGTCTCAAAAAAAAATTATAAGCAAAATACATAATAATATATACTTATTTATTATTATTACTAATATTATTAGATATAGATATTATTTATTTATTTATATTAACTACGATATATATATTATTTAATAATATTATAATTTGTATTTGTTATTATTATTATGTTGTATAAATTATATTAGTTATTATGTGTATTGTATAACATATATTATATGTTTTATATTATATATTATTAATAAAATAAAAATAATAGAAAAGAGGGGGAGAATCGGTTTCAAGGAGAGGGGGAGAGGGGTGGTTCGGCGGTCACGTAGAGGGTAAAATGGCAGAAGGGGGTTTCAGAGGCAGGGGAGGGATTAGGCGCTGGCTCGTTGAGTTCTTCTTTGGCATGGTGGTGGAAACCAGAAAAAGTGGAGGCAGTTTCGAGTGGCGGGAGTGCTGTGAGCCCTGATTTTAGTAGACGACGGCTCGTGGTGCCTGGTGGATCTGGTTTCCTTTGACTTGGGTTAAGCTGGCATCTTCGATTTCCAGATCTGGTGGCACCAGATCTTCAATCGGTAACGTCAATGGCTGCTGTGGCTTCGGATGACAGCGGCGCACCTGGAAAATTCTGAAGGTGGGTGTAGGACATGGTTGTGACTCCTGAAAAAAAATAGACAAAGGAAACAAAATAAAATCAAAACATAATTTAAATTAAAAATTAATCAATTTGAAAAATGAAATTACAAATGATGGAAAAATTAAAACATGAAAACTCACATTTTAAATTACAAAATCCGAATGTAAAATTTTAAATTTCTAGATTTCTATTTATTCAATAAATTAATTATTTCTCATAAAACTTTGTTGAAAAATACTTTAACAATTAAATAAAATAAATTCATAGAAGTTAATCTTCTAAAATAATAAAAAATTAAAGTCACTTTTCTTAATTTAATTAACTGATTAATTAATTAACAAAATTAATAAAATTAAAGAATTATATTAAAAGAAAATATAAGTGAGTATTATAGAAGAGAATTAAAATTTTAAAATTTATCTAATTATTTAATGTTTCAAAAACAAGTCAAATTTCTTTTATTTAGAAATAAAAAAAATGAATTAATTAAATTGATGAATAAATCTAAAAGCAATGAAAAGAAAAGAGAGAGAAAAACTAATTGCAGAAAAAATAAAATAATTAAAAGAATGAAAAATGAAATATTATTATTTAAAAAAAAGAAAAGAATAAAAATTAATTTTAAACAGAAACAATAAATTAATTAATTATTCCAATAAAACTAAAATAAACACTAAAAACACAATATTACCACAGAAACAAAATTTTAACAATTTAATATACAAAATACAGAAATTGTTAATTGTTAACTAACATGCATTATTTTAATAATAAACGGAGAATAAAAAGTGAAAAAATTACGTGGAAAATGCATTAAAAAACATCCACTTCAAACTTCTCCACACATAAATGTTTGTAAGTCCTCAAAAAATATATGCTTTTGTCTTTATAAAACATACACAAAATGTTTTATAAGAAGCTCAAAGATGAAGCATATCTGAACTCTTAAATACAGTGGAACATAATTAGGTCAGGATTTTCAAAGAATGCTCATAAAAAAGGTTCTGCATAACTTCAAACACCCACTAGAAATCAAGGGAACACCAACTCATTCATTGTCAAAGATGTCATGCCTCCTATATGAAGTCACATACTACCAAAATTCAATTCCAATTCACGTACCAATTCCAAGAGTGGTAATAGGTTAGGTCATGTGGAATTAAAACCTTAACCACCTTCAATTTTCACTTTCTCCAAATTTCCAAAAATTTCAAAGTTTATTTTTTTTGCATCACTTTATTGATAAAATTCAAATGATCTCCATACTAGTCAATTGTCCCCTTCTTCATCTGCCTTAAAATTTCCTCTCACCTTAATAAAGTCATTTTTGACTACTAAACACTTTATTTCTTTTAATTTTACCTAACAATGTATGTGAAAAGCACTGTATAGATGCAATTAAGAATATGTACAGAGCCAAAACACCCACACCTATGCCTAGAGTCTCAAATGTTCTCTGTGGGATCTTATTTTCCCATTTTACTCAAGTTTCAAAGGACTTATAATATTATCATTTCAGTTGGATCCTTAGAGTGATTAATTTTCTTTTTTAAAAGACAATTCTCCTAGGATCAATTTCAAATATCAAGTTTCCAAAAGATATGATCACAATTCCACAATTTGTAATCCTATGACTCCCTTCCTCAGTTCCTAAATAGAATATCCATAAAAAATAGAAGGCAATACGACTCAACAATCATAGATCCCTAAAAATTCTAGATTCGATGAAACTCTCAATGACCAGGAGGTTTTTACCCAAAAAGAATGATTGAAATGATGTTCAGAATGAAGAAAAAGGACCCTCATGTTATGAAAGAATTTTAAATTATTTTGAAATTATTTGAAGGAAATGACCATGTTTTCTAGACAAAAAATAAAGGTGGAATTTGAACTGAGAGGAAACGCCCACTCCCCCACACATAAAACCCAACATTGTCTCCAATGTTGAAAAATATGGTGGGAGATAGTAAAGTTCAAATCAAATGGGAAATCCATAAGTTAAAAGTATTGTAAAGGGGGATTAATTTAAGGTTCAAAAAAACTTTCCACACACAAAAAGATGAAAAACAAAAAGAAAAATAAAAATTCAAATAAATATCCCCACCAATCACCAACAAAAAATACAAGAACAATATTTTGAAAAGATCATGATATTGTCTTTTAAAAGAAGGAATAATATTTTAGAATGAATTTCAAACATTAGCATGATAAGTCATGAATTGCAACCATAGTAGAATGAAAGTGAAAACAAAGAGTACAACATGTTTCAAAATTTAGTTCAACTAAATTTTCAACTCACTAGATTCTAGTAGCTAACACCCAATAAGGGAAAATAGATTCATTATTTTAAAACGAAATAGGGAGACTACCCCACACTAAATTCATAGTATCAGGCATTTAAAATAATTAAAATTACTGAGTTAAAACATTCAAAACCCGAATGTAGAATATTTTTATTAATTTTTGTTAATGACATCTCTCTATGTTTTCTTTGTGAAGGAGCATTGGATGCTCCATTCATGTATATAAAGGATGTAAAAAATTATCATTAGTCTCCATAATTTAAATCTCAAAGTAAAATGAAACCAAAGTATGAGTTAGGAATTTTTATCCAATAAGTATAGTGTGTTTCTCCCTTTAGTATTGACTATCCACCATGTGTAGTCTAACTCCCTGATTATTAACATACTAGGAGAAGCTAGATATAAAATTGAAATTATAATAAGAAGACCCTTAAATAAGAAATTAAAATTGGATAATATTTGGATAACCCCCAGAGGGGTGCTGTATTTTGACTTTCCATAGCTAGATAGTCAGTGGACCAACCCCAATTAGATGGAGTATGTTGATTCTTGCTTAAGAACCACTATGTGTGGTTCTTCCCAACTTCAAATATTATTCATTGGTGGAGTTAAACTTATGCAGCTTCAACAAAATACCTATCCTTAATAGTGGACCACTTATAGAGTATTGGAGGGGTATATAGGATATATGGGTACTTTCCCTATTTATTAGCTGGGGGTTGAGGGTGCACATGTTATAAATCTTCAGCTCTAGGGAGAGACTTGTCTTCTGATGTAGTCGAAAACATAGCTTCCTCATTGACTGCAAGAAATATGTCCACACCGTCTATGACACCCATACACAACTCCACACACTCCTCTTTTTCTTTTACATGGGATTCTTCTTTAAGACTCTCCATAAAAGTACATAACTCAGCTGACTCTTCAGAACCTATTCTAGGAGAATAAAAATTTTCATTAGCTACATAAAAACTAGAATCATATAAAATCAAATCATGTTCAATAAAATAAATTTCTCTTAGATTTTGGTCAATTTTCTCCTCTATAAGAGTAATTAGTGCCACTAGGAGTATGTTTATGGCTGGAGTGAAGTCAACCTCTTCATGCCTCTATTCAAAAAAATAACCTCTGATGTGGTGTATTCTAAGGAAAAGGCAAGTATTTCTTGTCCTGGGGTTTCCTTTCGAAACATGAAAAAATAAATAGACAATTTAGAACATCACAAATCATCTAGTGAAGTGATAGAAATAAATTGATCTTCCATATTGTGTATAGAATCTTTAATTTCTTCATATCCCATCTCATGTTATCACATGAAGTAGGCTTGTGAATCTCTATGCATACTGTTGTGCATTTTGATGTGTCACAACCTCTGTAGACTCTGATAGGTCTCCTACTAGTCTACTTTGTATAAAAAAATTTAATAAGCCCACATCCTCATACACTGCTTTCACATAAGAAAAATAAATCCAATCATTATCAAAAGAAAATAAAATATCCATTTAAGTTCATTTTTGGTGTTTTTTGTTCTTTTTAAAATAGAAAAATGGAAAACAACACCTAGGAAAATGTTTTTTTCCAACAACAATGAAATTTTTTGATGGCGTCGTTATAGTGGGGAAAACCAAAGTTACATTTATAATGCCCATGATATAGAACATTGGATAACCTTGTGGTCACTCTCAAGGAAGCAATATTGAGAGGATCAGTGGTATTTTTAAAAATATTTTTGTGTTTTTAAATATTTTTAAAAAATAAAAAAAACATCAAAAAATGATGAAAGAAACAGTGGGGGTGAATAATGAGAGAAATGAAATAGTGACCAAACAAAAGAAGCATAGAGGAAGAAAAATAACATAAATAACATGTGAAGATAGAAAGATTAGGAAGAATGTCAGCAAGAATATGGTCCAAACCTAAGTCAATACACCGCCAACCTCCTATCACAGACCAACCAAAAAACTAAAATCAACAACTCTCCTCCTCACTCAATGTATGGTCAATGGCTCGATACACACACATCTCTCACCACTACCAGAAAACAGGGCAAGGGAAGCGCTACCTTTTATCAGCACTAAGCATAAAACACTGATAAAGGGGGGGACCTTTATCATCACTAGATAAAAGTGCTGATAAATGTTACCTTTATTAGTGCTAAAACAAGCACTGATAAAAGTTTTTATTATTAATTTATATAAAATTATTATATTTATATTAAGGAATAATTTTTATTTATTTTCATTAAATAAAAAACAAATTTTTATAATTAATATATTTTTTTAATAATTAAAAAAATATATATAATGTTCTAATTGTAAAAAGTATTTCTAAGATTATAATTAAATAAATAAATATATATATATAATTAAATAATTTTAAGATTATAATAAATTACATTAAATAATAAATATATTTATTATATTTATTATATTTATTAGAGATTTATTAGATTTATTAGATTATTAGATTAATTGGTTGTAATTATTATATTTGTTATATTTAATATATATATTTTATTTATAAATATAAAATACTTTTTAATATATATTTATAATTAAAATTATTGAAAATATATGTGTTTTCTAATGAATTTGGTCAATGAATATATTGATCACGCATATATGTTATGTATTATATGCATGAATATTCATTTATACATTACATCTCGTTGTCCATTGATGCGGTATATTGATTAATTCATAATATTACCCATATGAACTATATATGTTCTAAAAAATGTACTTATAAAATTAAATTAAATATATTTAAAAAATAAATATATTTTATTATATTTTTAATGATGTATATAAATACTTTTCAAATACATTTGTAATTATAATTTTATTAATATATATATATATATATTAACAATTATATACCAATATTTATAAATATATATTATTTATAGTTATAATTATTAATAAATAAATATATATTTATCCTATATATAATTTTAAATAAATATATAATAATATAAATTAATTATTTAAATTATACCTTTTTCAGTGCTTTTTTAGCGCTGATAAAGGTATATATTTATCAGTTCTAATAAAGCACTGATAAAGGTATTTTTTATCAGCGCTTTTTATTTTGGCGCTGATAAAACATACCTTTATCACTGCTTTTAACTAGCGTTGATAAAGGATCCAATAGTTTTTATTAAATAAATCTAACATGCTCCTCCTCCATCGCACCCTTTCATGCCTTCGCAGAAGCTGATCCCTTCGTCGTCGACCCCTCCTCTGCCGCAACCCCTCCTCCTCCTCCTCCTCCATCGTCGCTGCCTTTTCCTCCTCCTCTACAGTGATTGTCCTCCTCCTCCTCCGTCACTGTAGACGCCGGAAAAGTCCGTTGTTCCCAAACGAAGCTCCGGATGCGGAAAGCGAAGTGATATTTGGAGTCACAGGCACGTTCCGGAGGGCCCGGAGGACTTGCGCGAAATTTCAGAGGCCCGCGCGCAAAGTTGAGTCGCGGCGCGCAATCCTCCCGGGATGCGCGTAATGCGCTGGGCCGGCGCGCTATTTTGCGCGCCCGGGGCCCGCGCGGCGCCCTTGCGCGCTGGGTCCTGATTCCGCGCCCGCGAAGGGAATTCCGCGCCCGAGGCCGGATTCCGCGCCCGGGGTTGCCTATAAATATAAGGCGACCCCCGACGTTTTGAAGGTTGCCAGAATCCGAAGCGTCGCTCGTTCGCGCAATCCAACCCCTTCCGCGCGCAATGCCGATCTTCAGGTAACCTCCTTTTTTTCGCGCAATAGAGCCTTGGGGTTCGCCTTCGCGCGCAATCCCCTTGGCTCCTTTCCTTTGA
This sequence comes from Viscum album, assembly GCA_963277665.1. NCBI lineage: Eukaryota > Viridiplantae > Streptophyta > Magnoliopsida > Santalales > Viscaceae > Viscum > Viscum album. Next base: position 1,722,560,688 of record OY728119.1, on the reverse strand, counting down.
ATAATCCTTAACCCGAAGGCCTTTGCGTGCAAAAGAAGCCTCTTGCGCGCAATTTCCCCCGGGTGCGCGCAATCCAACCCGATTGCGCGCACCCCCCATCTTCAAAGTGGTCATTCGTTAGAGAACGAGTCGTTGCCCCCGCGAGCTGTCCGAAGCCCGGTGCGCGCAATCTCAATCATCCGCGCGAAAAGGGCTGGCCCAATTGCGCGCCAGCCCGACATTTTGCGCGCCGACCTGCTGTTTTGCGCGCAAAGCTCCTCTTTTGCGCGCAATCCGCCAGGGTCGCCCCCCTTGACCCCATGAGGGTACCCGCCTGCGTGGCACCCGATGATTTGCATCCTGGGTGCCCGCACCGTGCGTTGTCTTTCCGTGCGACCCTCCAGGCTTGCGCGAAGTGACACGGACCCATCGGCGGCCACCAACGTCCTGCACGACGTTAAACTGCATAGGTCCAAGCTGCACGACGTTAAACTGCCTAGCACATCGTCCGCGCTGCAAGACGTTAAACTGCCAAGTGTTTTGTCCAGCATGACGTTAAACTGTACCACGTCCGCGCTGTAAGACGTTAAACTGCCAAGCACCTTCGTCCTCAACACACGACGTTAAACTGTACTTCGTCCGGCAAGACGTTAAACCGTCCGCTTCGTCCTCAACACACGACGTTAAACTGTACTTCGTCCGGCAAGACGTTAAACCGTCCGCATCACCCGATCTCGTGCCTCGCACGCAGGGTCCCCCCCGGTTTGGATGTGGCCCCCACCCGCTCGTCTCTGCAGGGATGTCGGGATTGCCCCTCTTTAGGGACGATTTAATGGGAGCGGCTTTTCCCTACGGGGGTAGGGTATTACAAACCCCTAGTTTCTCGTGGGGGGCTGCACATGTGTATCTCCATTGCGCTCCCCCACCGCCGAAGCTAGTAGAGGGTGTGACTGGGATCGAGGTGTCTCCTACTTTCGGTCCAAGTCCCTTCCAACTGAGTTTTGCCGCATCCGGGCTGCCTCAAGTGCGTAAGTCCTGACAGAATGAACTACGTGGACTTTGATCCCTGTCTTCTAAACAGGGTACGTAGGAAGCCTCCCTGAGGTTCAAGCCCACCACCTGGTCGTCCCGGTCGTATTCACGTCGGTTCGTCCATCAGTGGACCCCTCCAGGGTTCACGCTTGCGTCGATTCACATATGAATCCTCCCCTGTGGGAGACTGCCCGTGTGTATCTCCACTGTGCCTCCCCACAGCCCCTTTTTCCATTTCTCCTTTCATCGTCCAGCATGACGTGAAACTATGATCCACCCGGCCGTTCCATCCCCCTCTGTACGAGGTGGTTCGGTTCAATCCTCCGCCCAGCGGCCTCGACCTCTTCGTGAGTCGGCTTGCCGACGTCCAGCATGACGTTAAACTGTATATCCGAACTACGTTGACTTTGATCCGTGCTAACACGCGGTACGTAGGAAGCCCCTATGGGGTCCAAGCTCTTCACTCCATCATCCATCCTGATCCTTACCCGGGCCGCCACATCCCGGTGGGGTCATGCCACTTCACTCCACTCCATATCACTTGGGAAGCCGCCCATGCGCTGGCCCCAGCGTCGGAGGTTCCCCGCAAGGGGTTCTGTCATCTGATCCACTTTTCGTGTTGATCAGTCCGATGCCGTCCCCGCTGGACGTTAAACTCGCGGCATACCCCATGTTAAACATGGGAAGCTGAGGAAAACCTCAGGGGACACAGTTCCCCGCACCCAGTGCAGGATGCCTCAGGTCATCGTGCCTTCGAGAATCCCTATTAGGGACGGAAGACAGACGTGCAGAGCCGCAGTGTTACGACACGCCCCCAGCACCCAGAGCCACCCGGCCTTCTCACCGCAGGTTGCTGCCCCGACCAGACTCCTTGGAGCGTCCGGGCAGAAGCAGAGTAATTAACCGGTTTCCATGAAGATATGGCGCCGGGAACGAGATTCACGAGCATGTCTTAAATCTATGAGGGAGACCCGGATTAGGCGACGAGTTCCGAGGAGACGTCCAAGGAAGGAGGAGCCGACATCCCATCATCCCGGTTTCGATCAAGGAGCAAACGCCCCTGAATAAGGGACGGATGCCGCCTGCCTTTGGAAAGCGGGACTGCGGGACCACAAGCCGCGCGCCCATCCCCTCGGGTTGACGGGTGCACGCGCGAACGCGTCCTGGCGGAACAGCGTAACCCGACGCACATCCGCACCGAAACAGAAAAATGGTGAACCCGACGTGAATCTCTTCTCCTCGATACGAAGACCGATGGCTTTCAGAGGTGTTGGAAGACCGGCGTGTTGCCCGGCCAAGCATTCAGTCTTACCCGCCAGGGGCTGGGGAAGGGACATCGGGCACTCCGTCTCGCAACGTCGAGGGCCTGGGTTCCCCCCACAGATCCGCCCGGTGATGGGGGTCCCTCCTCGGATCCGACCGGTGATGGATGATTCGTCCGATGACGGTATTGGGTACGCATCGGTTAACACCGTCGAGCTGGTAAATCCCTTTTCGGTTCCCGACGTTGAAGAACACCAGGTGGACCTCCCTAGTGTCCCCGGTCGTCGCCACCGTCGGAAGAACCGCAGCAGCAGGAGTCGCCGGGGCACAGCCATTGGTACCTCCAGCCAGGCCGTGCACGCCACTGAGACTAGGCAGCAGGCTCAAAACCGAGCACAACGTGCGCCGCCCCCCCATTCGGGGATGACGGATTCGCCTCCGCCGCTGTTTGTGGTGTGGGACCAGGCAGAACCGCCTCAGCCGCGTCACGACCAGCTCCGCCCTGCCACGGGTCCATCCCGGCCTCCTGACCCCAGTACGGTGACCATTTCCCGGACTGTAGCCGGTGAACAGCGAGATGCGCCAAGTACCAGTCGGCCGCCGATCCAACCGGCAAGGCCCGTCATGCTTCCAACCGCAGAGCAACCTCCTGCAACCAGGGGCTCGCGCTTGGCCAAAAAGTATGATGTCCTGAAGCACTTGGCTGACATCCCAGCAAGGCTCTCCATCCATGAGGCTCTGCGCATGTCATCTGAGATGCGCGAGGCACTCGCTGAAGCCCTGAAAAGCCCCCTCCAGTTTGAGACAGAGGTTGCGGCTGCAGAGGCCTTTCACGCCGAAACGATCGAGGACGCCAAATGTCAGGCAGTTATCTCGTTCTCTGGTAAGGATGAAGACCCTCCTATACAGGGACACATTCGTCCGCTGTATTTCACTGGCCAGTTCAATGGCCTTGAAGTCCGGCGCTGTCTTGTCGACACGGGGTCCGGGATTAACCTGATTCCAACTCGGACGCTCCGGAGATTGGGGTTGTCTGAGGATGACATGATTCCCTCTGACCTCAGGATCCAGGGGTACGATCGTACCGAGCAAACCCCGGTCGGCAAGATACGCTTGAAGACCCAGTTCGGTGACTTGGTTGCCAACACCGAATTCATGGTGGTCTCTCAGGACACTGCGTACAACGCATTGATGGGCAGGCCATGGCTCCATCTTCACGCGGCGGTTCCCTCGTCATACCACCAATGCCTCAAATACTCCCTTAATGGTCGAGTAGGCGTGCTTCAAGGAGATGCCTCTCCTTTTGCCTCGTGTGAAGCCCGCTATCTGGACGCGGACTATTACAAGAGCAAGGATAAGAAGATCCTGGCAGGTGAGGTTGAGCATGTCGCTGTTGCAAGTGATCCCTGGGCAAGTCTGGATGACGCTTACGTCCTCCCGATTCAACGGTTGGACGTGGCCATGGTCTCGACGGCCCGCGAGTCTCCTAATGAGATGACCGCGACCGCCCGTGCCAGCACCAGTGGCCCAGCAGGATCTGGTAGCCCCAATGCAGTTGCCAACGCAGTCTCTTCCGTGGACGATCCCTCCCCGAGTGGAGAGGACGTGGAAGATGCACCCCCAGCCTTTGAGGAGGGCGTCCCCGCCACGGTCGATGAGTTAATACAGGTGAACCTTGGAACCGAGGCCGATCCAAGACCCACATTGGTCAGTGCCGCCATGCCCTCTGAGGAGCGGCAGCAGTACGTGGACTTTCTAAGGCAACACCGTGATGTGTTCGCTTGGGGCTATGACGAGATGCCGGGGCTAGATCCTCAGGTAGCCGTCCACCGCCTTGGTCTCCCGGCGAACCATCGCGGGTTCAAGTAGCCTCCCAGGAAGATGCACCCATCCCACAGTGCCATGGTTGAGGCCGAAGTTGACAAGCTTATCAAAGCCAACTTCGTGAGGGAAGTTCAGTACCCCAAATGGCTGGCCAACATTGTGCCGGTCAGGAAGAAGAACGGGCAGATCAGAGTCTGCATCGACTTCCGCGATCTCAACCGCCACTGTCCGAAGGATGATTTTTCCCCTTCCAGTGACAGAGCTGTTGATTGATGCCACGGCAGGGTTCCAAGCCCTCTCCTTCATGGATGGATACTCCGGATACAACCAAATTCGGATGGCCCCTGAGGATGAGGAGTTCACTGCCTTCAGGGCCCCCCAAGGTACCTTTTGCTACCGGGTCATGCCTTTCGGCCTGAAGAATGCAGGTGCCACCTATCAACGGGCGATGCACCGCATATTCAAGCCAATCCTCGGCACACTGGTGGAATGCTACGTCGACGACTTGGTTGTCAAATCGCGCCAGCGTCAGGGACCATCTCAAAGATCTTGAGAAAGTGTTCTGCTTCCTCCGGTCTCGCTGCCTGAAGATGAACCCGTTGAAGTGTGCCTTTGGGGTCACCTCCGGAAAGTTCCTTGGATTTGTGGTAAGATACCGGGGTATTGAGATCGACCCAGAGAAAATCAGGGCGATTAGCTAGATGCCTCCCCCCAGGTAACATCCGGGAACTACAAGGGTTCCAAGGCCACTTAGGCCTATATACGCCGATTCATCCGCGAATCTGGCCGGCAAGTGTAAGCCCTTTTCTCGGCTCATGAAGAAAGGTGCCACCTATGTATGGGATAAAGAGTGTCAGGCCGCTTTCGAGGAAATCAAGCAGTACCTGCTTCAACCTCCGGTTCTGATGCCGCCCGTATCCGGGAAGCCGCTGGTCCTCTATGTGACCGCCCTGGAACGGTCCCTGGGTGCCCTTCTCGCCCAGAAGAACAACGAGGGAACGGAGAATAGCCTCTATTACCTCAGTCGCATGCTCCTCGATGAGGAAGTTAGGTATTCCCCCATCGAGAAGAGCTGCCTGGCGCTCGTATTTGCCGTACAGAAACTACGGCACTACTTGCAGCACCATGAGGTACAGTTGGTTTCTCGGGTAGACCCGTTGAAGTATATCCTGAGCCGGCCTATGTTGACTGGCCGTCTAGCACGGTGGGATGTGATTCTCCAGCAGTTCGACATCAGGTATGTGTCTCAGAAGGCCATCAAAGGGCAAGCATTGGCAGACTTTCTGGAAGATCATCCGACCTCCGCGGATCAGCCGCTGGATCTAGGCTTTCCTGATGAGACCATTCTCTCGGTTGATCGAGCCGATCCATGCTGGCAGATGCACTTTGACGGTGCCTCCCGGAGCCCCACCGGTAGAAGACTCGATAATCCTAAGCTCAATAGAGTGGGCTTGGGCATCATCTTCATTACCCCGGAGCGAGCCGTGGCTGCCATACTCTTTCCTGTTGTCAGAGGGCTGTACCAACAATGAGGCGGAATACCATGCCCTCATCACCGGCCTCGAGTTGGCTCTCGAGATCGACGTGCCCCGTCTGTGCGTGAAAGGGGACTCCGAGATGGTCGTTAAGCAGATCAATGGCGACTATGTTGTCAGGAAGCAGGAACTTGTGCCATTGTTGGAGTGCACCCTCCTTCTGATGGCCCGGTTCCCTTCTCGCCAGAAATTGTCCATATTCCCCGGTCGCAGGAACGGTCGAGCAGATACCTTGGCCAGCCTTGCCGCGTCACTTGCGGATCCCTGAACAGGACAACCTGATCGTCCGCGTGACGCGCCGCAGGCTCATCGCTCCCGTTATCCCGGAGGAAGATCGCGGCCCGTTGGTAAGTAATCTCACCACGGTTGCCCCTATGCCCGGAGCCCCGAGTACCCCAGATATGACAGTCGGATCAGCCCCTAATTGGAGGACGCATTTGGTTGAGTACCTCCAACATGGCACTCTTCCATCGGATCGGGCCGAGCGCGAGCGAGTTCGACGCCGCGCATCGCAGTTTGTCCTCCAGAGCAGTCCCGGCCTGGAGCAGATCCTCTACAGATGCGGATTCGATGGTGTTCTACTCCGTTGCCTTCAGGGAGTTGAGATCCCACGAGTCATGCAAGAGGTTCATGCTGGTTCATGTGGCGCCCACCAGACTGGACCGAAGCTGTCCCCACCAGATTCGGAGGTTAGGATACTTCTGGCCCTCCATGATCCATGACTGCATCGAGTATGCCAGGAGGTGCCATGCGTGCCAGGTTCATGCGAACTTTGTGCATCGGCCGCCGGAGCCTCTCCATACCACTAGGTATTCCTGGCCCTTTGCAGTCTGGGGTCTGGACGTTGTGGGACCTTACCCGCCGGCGACAGCTCGCCAATGCCGGTTCATTCTGACCCGCCACAGACTTCTTCTCCAAATGGGCAGAGGCAATTCCGCTCAGAGAGGTCAAATCCTGTTCGATCGCTGACTTCGTGACCTCCAACATCATCTATCTATTTGGAGTGCCTCACGCTATCCTCACGGATAACAGAACCAATTTCCGAGCAGCCAAGTTGAAGAAGTTGTACGCCAAGTATAACATTCGCTCGAACCATACATCTCGCTATCATGCGCAGGAGAATGGACAGATCGAGGCGTTTAACAAAACCATCTCTAACATTCTGCAAAAGATGGTTGGTCAGAACAAGAAGAGTTGGCCGGACAAGCTCCCCAACGCCCTCTGGGCTTATCGGACGACGACTCGCAATTCCACCCAGATGACCCCTTATTCCCTGGTGTATGGAGCTGAGGTCGTCCTGCCCATCGAGATCCAGTTACCGTCCTTGCGCACTGCGGTCTACGACCAGCAAGCGCCGGACAGAGTTGCTGAAGCCCGTCTAGTCGAGTTGGAAGCACTGGATGAGAATAGACTTCGCGCTTTGCACAACTTGGAGAGGCATCAAAGCAGAATGGCTCGAGCTTTCAATAAGAAGGTTCGCCTCCGCTCCTTCCTGCAGGGTGATCTAGTGCTAGCCCTAAGAGCACCGATGATCCCCGGCAGGAAGCCGCCCAAGTTGGAGCCCAAGTGGGAGGGACCTTTTGTTGTCCACAAGGTCTATCCCAATGGCGCGTACTCCCTAGCGACTATGGATGGTGAGCGTTTCACTCCTCCCACCAACGCTAGGTTCCTCAAGCAGTACTTTGTCTGAGTGTACCAACGTCCAGCATGACGTTAAACTGCACATTTGTCCAGCATGACGTTAAACTGCACATTCGTCCTGCATGACGCTAAACTGCATACGTCCTGCACGACGTTAAACTGCATACGTCCAAGCTTCACGGCGTTAAACTGCCCAGCGTATCGTCCGCGCTGCAAGACGTTAAACTGCCAAGTGCTCCGTCCAACATGACATTAAACTGTACATCATCCTGCATGACGCTAAACTGCACCACGTCCGAGCTACAAGACGTTAAACTATTCAGCATTCGTCCTGCATGACGTTAAACTGCCTCTCAAGAACTACGTGCGGCTTGATTCCCATCCTTATGGGATACGTAGGACCGCCTGGACATTCATGTTTCAGGCCCAGCCCCATCCTTTGGGAATTTCCATCCCATCTCGGGCCCTTGGTCCAGTTGCCTCTGGGTATGTTGCGTATGGTGTGAGCGCGGGGGATTATGTCCTCATTCACGTCAGTTTTCTTGCCACGTTGTACGCCCCCCACGTTTGGGGATGCCTTCTGCTCCCCCCTGTTTTCTCTCATCGTCCGGAATGACGTTAAACTGCCTCTCAAGAACTACGTGTGGCTTGATTCCCATCCTTATGGGATACGTAGGACCGCCTGGACGCTTGTGTTTCAGGTCCAGCCCCGTCCCTTGGTTGATCACGGGGATCTGCCCTCTTTTGGTTGCTCTCAGGGTGAGTCCTCCGACCCTTTCCGGTGATCTGTTAACATGTTTTGGGTACTTCGGTCTATGACTCGTAGTGTCAGATTCAATCCCGACAAGTCCTGTGTTGCTTGTCAGGCCTCGCGCTTCCTCTTGTTCGAGCCTTCACTCAAAGGGATCCTCGTTAGCGGTTTGGGTACGATGCCTCAGTGCTCTCCTACCACTCCGGGTCGATTTACCGGCGGGTCTTGGGCCGCAAATCGATATGAATCCTGCGATTGAGCGGTCGATGCTCGTTTGCTTGCCCCGTCTTAGGCTGACGCGATCGGATGTTGTGTTGCGAATGCGTCAGCAACATCCTTGATCGCCATGTCAGCTCTTTCAGGCTCTGAACATTGGTTGCGCAGTCCTCATCACACTCCGCCTTTGTGTGTTGTAGTGGAATCTTGACACTCTTTTCATACTGACCTTCAATACACCTCTACACGTTAGGCAGACCAACCAAGGTAATGATGTCGTTCGAGGCTCCCATGATCTGAGCACCAAGGATATATGCGGATATCCTCCCTAAGGGCCATGCGTAGCTGGAACCTCGTCCCCATAAGGAGGAAGGAGTCGCCCGAACAATCGCGTTCTGGGCCCAGTATATCTTGAGGCTAGCATCTCTGCCCCTCGGGTGATGGACATACGCAGGCCCCTATCCCAAGACTCTTCTCCTGGAATCGTGCGTGACCACAGGGCTGGGTATGCTCCCACCTCCGCCGTGTCCGCCATACCGCGATAAGCGGATTCCTCCATGGTCCGAACCACACGACCTTAAACTGTGTTGTCTGGTCCTACCACACGACCGTAAACTGTGATCGTCTTGGCCGCCCGACGAGAAACGGCACTGCATCGTGATGTTCCCCTCAGGGGGCACTCATGTTGGGCGCTGGTTAATAACCACGCCATTCATCAATGCCTTCCGTGGCTTGATTATTGTGGCGACGCCAGAGATTTCTCAATCACAGGCATGTCGCCGCACAAAGAAAAACCATTCATCTTTAAGGACAAACAAGAAATATCAAATGCCGCTCCTTCTGTGTGCGAGGGTCAGACCCGCACTCTTCCCCACGCTGGTGCCCGATTGTGTTGCGCCGCGCTTCAAGAACTACGTGTGGCTTGATTCCCATCCTTATGGGATACGTAGGAACGCCCGGATGTTTGAAACTTCGGGTCCAGCCCCCCACCTCTTAGAGATTTCCCCTTCTCTGGGGAATCCGCCGCCTTCAGGTCACCCTCAAGGCGTGTTCCCCGACCCCTTGCAGTGGTCCACCGGTGTCAAGAGTACTCTGGTCTATTGCCAGGAGGGTCAGGATCCGCTTGGTCAGGTTTCCTTCACTTTTCAGGCTTCGTGCTCCCTTTCATTCGGACCCATCGTCTACGCCCTGGGTGGAGCCCCCGTGAACGGTTCGGACACAATGCCTCAGTGCTCTCCCATCGACTCCGGCCGGTACCCCCAATGGCCTCGGGCAGCAAATCGATATGAATCCTGCGATTGAGCGGTCGATGCTCGTTTGCTGCCTCATTCCACCAACGGTTAGTGCGATATTGATGCTGCTTTTCCGCCACGGTCGGCAGTACTCCCATATCGTTACTCCGGTGCCCCCAGTCCTTGAGTGAATGGCCGCATGATTCACATTTCCCACCTCCCATTCTGACCAGGCGAAACCTCGACACTCTTGACACTATCCCTCAGTGCATCTTCGCATACCCAGGGGATGGGACCACGATGCGGCGTACTTTGAGGTCCTTATGGTCCGAGCTCTAAGACCTTAAACTAAGATCTCCCTTTATGGTCTGAGCTCTAAGACCTTAAACTAAGATCTCCCTTTATGGTCCGAGCTCTAAGACCTTAAACTAAGATCTATCCTTTATGGTCCGAGCTCTATGACCTTAAACTAAGATCTACCCCTTATGGTCCGAGCTCTAAGACCTTAAACTAAGATCTCTCCTTATGGTCCGAGCTCTAAGACCTTAAACTAAGATCTCCTGTTATGGTCCGAGCTCTAAGACCTTAAACTAAGATCTCCCGTTATGGTCCGAGCTCTAAGACCTTAAACCAAGATCTCTCCTTATGGTCCGAGCTCTAAGACCTTAAACTAAGATCTCTCCTTATGGTCCGAGCTCTAAGACCTTAAACTAAGATCTCCCCAAACGGGATTCTACGTCCTGCATGACGTTAAACTGCACTCTCAGAACTACGTGTGGCTTGATCTCCAGCCTGATGGAGTACGTAGGAACGCCCGGGCATCTCAACTCGGGTCCAGCCTCAGGGATCGTTAAGTCCCGCCCCTCCTCGTCGTCGGCCGTCTGGCCTGGCTTCTGGTAGAGTGGTGCAGTTGTGATATTCTCCCCGGTTCAGCTCGGGATGCCCCATCGCAATGATGGGAAGCGACAGTTTCCTCATTAAAAAGGTTCTGTCTGAGAGTTGGGGTGATTCACGGCAAGATTAGTGCATCCGCCTAATACGCTTTCCCCACGGTGGCGCAATTCTGAGAGCGTTGGATTCTGTCCGAACAATCGTCACTTCACCCCACGCTTCGCATGCCCTGTTGATCTGGATTTCCTCCCTTGTGTCTGAAGGAACCCCAAAGCGGTATTCATGATGACATGTGGTCCGCCTCCTGCAATATTTCAGTTGTTATGGTCGATCCACTGTCCGCCTACCGTCTTGGGCATTTCCTGGAAGGCCGACCGTTGTGGATGTCTGGATTCAGGACACGCGATTCACCCTTTCTCATTTCCCTATGTTCGGATAAAATCTCAACGCCCCTAGCATTGTCCCGCTCGTGTGTTGGAACAAGTTGGGGGGATAATACACTGATTAGGCTTGAGGTCTCCTTCCCTAGGAACGACCTCCCTCTTTTCTCCAGCAATCCAGGCCCAACTATGGATGCCTGATGCTTGGTTAACGCTCCCGCAAGACAGTGAATTGTGGTTGAGCATGTTAAGCCAAAAGATGCAGATAAATATATTGATTCATACAAATGGATCAAAGTAGCGGAAGCAAATGTTCTGGGAGTGGCAAAACAAAGCCCCTAGGGATTAGCGTGCTGAATGAGTCTCTCTAACGCCGCTACCCTTTGGCTGGCGGCCTCCAGGGCTGCTTCTCGCTCTCTGCGTGCCCTCTCCTCGTCGGCGGTCGCAGCACGCAGTTCGTCGATTCTGGCCTGTGCACGCTCCCGCTCGACCTGAATTGTGACCATCTGTTGGCCCGCCTCCATCAGCTGTACCTGGGCGTCAACCAGCTGGGCTGCTAGTCGCTCCACAAGCTCGGTACACGTTGCGACGAAGGCCTCCTTCTCTGCCGCCTGCCCTTCGAGATGCCGGACTTCCTGCTCCGCCGCGAGGAGCGCCCGCGTGCTCTCCGACATGTCCCGACTTTTTGTGACGTCGGCACGCCGGCAGCTCTCCTGCATCTTTTCGGCCATGAAATCACGGACCGTCAGATGGAGGCGTTGAGCATCAGCTCCCCCGGCACACAGGAAGCGCAGCCAGGTTTGAAGTGATCCCATGCGCCCCAGCCACTCCGATGGGTCTCGCTTGAGGAATCACTGGATGCACTTCCACCCCCTGCGGTGCGTTATCTGGATCTCCTCGACCGCCTCCGCGTCCGAGTCGTCCATCTCCTCGGGGTCGGCAGGCCGGTAGGCAGGGAAGGCAGCAAGCAGGTCTGCTGCAGGGTCCGCCCCTGGGAGGTCCTCATGAGGGATAGGTTCCCCAACATCCGGGCGAACTTCTTCTCTCTCCCCAGCGGCGCTGACACCCTCGTCAGCCCCTGACCTCTCTCCGATGTCAGCACCGCCGGCGTCCGCAGCCCCCTGATTAGCAGTTGGTGGGGCCGGCTCGGTTTGGGAAGTCTGTTCCGGAGCAGGCGGCATGTCCACCACTGGTCCACTTGTAGATGGCCCGGGTTCGGCAACCCGACGAGCCTCCAATGTTGAGATCACTGCGCGGGGCATGCCATGGTTAGTCACAGATCGTCAATGGCAAGCACCAGCAGTAAAATAAGGAGACTTACGGGAGGTCAGAGCGTCATCTTCCGCTATCCCGGCCGCCGCAGGAACAGTTGCAGCAGGGGGCCCTTCCGCGCTTGTCAAATCAATAATGGGTGCCTGGCCCCCGCCTTGTCCTGCTGGCGCCCCTCCTACTCCCGCTGAGGACGCCTGACCAACATCCGTGCGCTCCTGAGAAAGATGGAGAAATGGGTTAGAAGCTGCATAAGAGAATGGATGAAACAGATTGAGTAGGGATAGAAGCGGACCTCGAGGAGCTCAGTGACATCAACGTCGTCAGAGCCGGCCACCTCGCCGCTCTCCCGTGGACTCCCCTGATGGGATCTTCCCTCGGAGCCTTCATCCTCCCCCATCTCCTCCTCTTCCTCGGAGTCGTTGCTACTGTCGTCTTCTTCCGGCGGCATCTGTTCTGGAGCGGGCTCTAGACCGAGCATCACCTTCACCAGAAGGGATGGCTCCGCACGCTGACCACGTTGGCGTGCGTAATCGTCCATGGCCGTCAGATACGCATACTGCCGGTTGAAGTCCACCCTGTCGGCAATATGGAGGCGCCCGACCTCTGGCAGATGGATTCCTTCTCTGAGAATCTTTCGCCAGATGGCGTCGGTCCCCAGTGACTGCCGTAGGGTCATCCAGGCCGACCACAATGCCGGGAAGACTGCATCGTGGGAGGGTTCGAGCAGACGTCTCACCTGCTTCCCGGGCCGCTCTTCGACCACCGCGTGTGCCCCCTCTCTTGGTGCCGAGGTCGTAGCGGCAGCTCGCGATGTGCCCGCCGCTGAAGTCCCTGCTCGCGCAGGCTCCGCTGCTTGGCGCGCCTCCGTTCTCCCCCGCGTGGCGGCGCCTCGCCTCCTTCCTTGACGCCCGGTCTCCGCACGGGTAACCTCGAGCCGCCGAACTGGATTCCGTAGAAGCCCCTCGGGGTACGCGATGGCCCAGTGTTCGGCGTACTCGGTTGCGAAGCCTGCGTCAACCCCGGTAGGAGGGAGAGTGATGACGTCGCCGGAGCCGAAAGCGGAAAACATCAGCCACATCTGGCGAAGGACGCAAGGGTTCGTCTCCTCCCGGACAGCAGTGAATACCCTCTTCGGCATCCGCTGAAGGCACCCGAACTGCCTGGAGAACCGGGTTGGCACGTAAGGCTCGCAGATCACCTTCCCGTCGATCAGAGCCACGAGCACCCCGCCCCGCATGTTCAGGAAGTATTCATGCTGCCCCAGCGGACCCTGCCCATTGTCGATCATCTGGCCGACGGGAGTGGGGAACGGACTGAAGTTGAAATTGGCATGATTGCCAATCCGAATCCTCACGCCCTCCTCACTTAGGGTCATCGGAGCGACCCCCGCGATGTTCAGCAGGGAGGGTCGCAGGCCGTTGCCCGGAGGAATGATGGCGTTCGGAAACGTGTACCCACTGAGGTGAGCAGCCACCCAGCCGTGGAAGAACTTAAAGGGCCCACAGATCCTTCGTGGCGACCCCCTCGTGAGATGCGTCCCAGGATGGCATACAGCCTCGCTAGCACTGGGACCCTGAGGTTGTATCTTTTGTTGGCGGCCATAGCGCCCGCCACCGCCAGTGTCGCCGGGCGAACGCCCATTCTCGCGTCCCGCACTGGCAGGAGCCACCCACTCAGAAAGGCGTCCAGGAACGCCGCGTACCGGACATTTGGGTCCCGGGCCTCGATGACGCGGTACCCCCATGAGCGGTAGTCGCCCGTCTCCAGGACCCGCCAGTACGACCCGTTCCGGCTCCTCTGAGCTGCGGTCGGGCACCGCTTCCCCCTGCCCGGCATATTGACCGCCGGGTCATGCTCCAAGAACTGGCCGAACCACTCCTTGTAGGCTATGTCCTTCTGGAAGTCCTTGATCCCGAGCCGCTGCGTAGCCAGGTCAAGCAGATGCCAGGTCAGAATGGGAGTCCGTGACCTGTCCTCCCAGATGTTCTTCGGTGGCAGGAACTCATCGTATTGGTAGCCCTCCAGCGGGATACCTCCGATGCAGTGGATGTCCCAGAGACCGATGCCGACCTCCCCATGGTGAAGATGGAAGGTGTTGGTATCCGGAGACCAGCGGGTGAACAGCTCTGGCCCGAGCTCGGACTGCTGGTAGAAGTGGAACTGCGACGTCCACACCGCCTCAAACAGGCCGATGTACCGCAGCTCCTCTGCGAAGTGATCGCAAGTGTGGCGTACCCAGAACGCCCAGGCCCACTCGCTGGTGAAATTTCCCCCAGACCGCAAGTCCCAGTCCTTCAGCCAGCCCTTGGTGTCGTCAGTGACACTCTGGCGATATGTGCTCGAGTAGAGGGCTGGAGAATTCTCCGCAGTAGGCTCACCCCCGTCAATGGTTCGCGTCCTCGGGTTCAGGACATAGACGTCCAAGTGCCTGGTCTCCCTGGCAGGATGCCCATTGTTGGTGATGTTATAGCGGGGAAGCTCGTACTCCCGAGTCACCCAGGTCCGTGGCGCATCAACCTCGAACCCTGGCACCAGAACCTCATCTATGATGCCGAAGTTCCAGAGCGGCAGGTTGTCCGACAACGGATATGTCTTCTGGGCCGGCGTCAGCAAGTCGAACAGGGATTGATTGTTGGAAACAATCTCCTTGGCTCCGTAAACCCCCTCGTTCGTCGCCATCTCAGCTCTGCGAGTGGCGGCATCCCCCTCATTTCCTTGATGCGCGGCCATCTCAGAGGTTTCGGGAGTCGTGCAGGTTAAGGGATGAAGCGTGCGGGATCGGACGAGGCTGGTAGAGAAGTTTGAAGGTGGGCACACAATCCAAGTGGACGGCGCGCAATTGGGAAGAATGTCGCGCAAAGTTCCGGGTTTTCGCGCAAAGACAGGCGAATTCCGGATGGTTTTGCGCGCCGATCGGGCGAATTTCGCGACCGGAAAAGGCAATTTCGCGCACGAGAGCGTTGAAGCTTATCGCGCGGAAGGCCTGTGTACGGAACGCGGAACCCTGGACCCCTATTTATAGACGAGGCCGGGATTCCGCGCCGCGCGGAATGCTCGATTGCGCGACCGCGGCTGCGAATTGCGCGAACGGCGCCCCTTTTTGCGCGCCTAAGTCCCGCGCAGCCCAGGACATCGGCATTCCGGCGTCTCCCTCGGAACCCGATCGTTGCGACCTCTCGCCGATCAGATTCCGAGGGGGGGCTTTTTTAGACGCCGGAAAAGTCCGTTGTTCCCAAACGAAGCTCCGGATGCGGAAAGCGAAGAGATATTTGGAGTCAGAGGCACGTTCCGGAGGGCCCGGAGGACTTGCGCGAAATTTCAGAGGCCCGCGCGCAAAGTTGAGTCGCGGCGCGCAATCCTCCCGGGATGCGCGTAATGCGCTGGGCCGGCGCGCTATTTTGCGCGCCCGGGGCCCGCGCGGCGCCCTTGCGCGCTGGGTCCTGATTCCGCGCCCGCGAAGGGAATTCCGCGCCCGAGGCCGGATTCCGCGCCCGGGGTTGCCTATAAATATAAGGCGACCCCCGACGTTTTGAAGGTTGCCAGAATCCGAAGCGTCGCTCGTTCGCGCAATCCAACCCCTTCCGCGCGCAATGCCGATCTTTAGGTAACCTCCTTTCTTTCGCGCAATAGAGCCTTGGGGTTCGCCTTCGCGCGCAATCCCCTTGGCTCCTTTCCTTTGAATAATCCTTAACCCGAAGGCCTTTGCGCGCAAAAGAAGCCTCTTGCGCGCAATTGCCCCCGGGTGCGCGCAATCCAACCCGATTGCGCGCACCCCCCATCTTCAAAGTGGCCATTCGTTAGAGAATGAGCCGTTGCCCCCGCGAGCTGTCCGAAGCCCGGTGCGCGCAATCTCAATCATCCGCGCGCAAAGGGCTGGCCCAATTGCGCGCCAGCCCGCCATTTAGCGCGCCGACCTGCTGTTTTGCGCGCAAAGCTCCTCTTTTGCGCGCAATCCGCCAGGGTCGCCCCCCTTGACCCCATGAGGGTACCCGCCTGCGTGGCACCCGATGATTTTCATCCTGGGTGCCCGCACCGTGCGTTGTCTTTTCGTGCGACCCTCCAGGCTTGCGCGAAGTGACACGGACCCATCGGCGGCCACCAACGTCCTACACGACGTTAAACTGCATACGTCCAAGCTGCATGACGTTAAACTGCCTAGCATATCATCCGCGCTGCAAGACGTTAAACTGCCAAGTGTTTTGTCCAGCATGACGTTAAAATGTACCACGTCCGCGCTGTAAGACGTTAAACTGCCAAGCACCTTCGTCCTCAACACACGACGTTAAACTGTACTTCGTCCGGCAAGACGTTAAACCGTCCGCTTCGTCCTCAACACACGACGTTAAACTGTACTTCGTCCAGCAAGACGTTAAACCGTCCGCATCACCCGATCCCGTGCCTCGCACGCAGGGTCCCCCCCGGTTTGGATGTGGCCCCCACCCGCTCGTCTCTGCAGGGATGTCGGGATTGCCCCTCTTTAGGGACGATTTAATGGGAGCGGCTTTTCCCTATGGGGGTAGGGTATTACAAACCCCTAGTTTCTTGTGGGGGGATGCACATGTGTATCTCCATTGCGCTCCCCCACCGCCGAAGCCAGTAGAGGGTGTGACTGGGATCGAGGTGTCTCCTACTTTAGGTCCAAGTCCCTTCCAACTGAGTTTTGCCGCATCCGGGCTGCCTCAAGTGCGTAAGTCCTGACAGAATGAACTACGTGGACTTTGATCCCTGTCTTCTAAACAGGGTACGTAGGAAGCCTCCCTGAGGTTCAAGCCCACCACCTGGTCGTCCCGGTCGTATTCACGTCGGTTCGTCCATCAGTGGACCCCTCCAGGGTTCACGCTTGCGTCGATTCACCTATGAATCCGCCCCTTTGGGAGACTGCCCGTGTGTATCTCCACTGTGCCTCCCCACAGCCCCTTTTTCCATTTCTCCTTTCATCGTCCAGCATGACGTGAAACTGTGATCCACCCGGCCGTTCCATCCCCCTCTGTGCGAGGTGGTTCGGTTCAATCCTCCGCCCGGCGGCCTCGACCTCTTCGTGAGTCGGCTTGCCGACGTCCAGCATGACGTTAAACTGTATATCCGAACTACGTTGACTTTGATCCGTGCTAACACGCGGTACGTAGGAATCCCCTACGGGGTCCAAGCTCTTCACTCCATCATCCATCCTGATCCTTACCCGGGCCGCCACATCCCGGTGGGGTCATGCCACTTCACTCCACTCCATATCACTTGGGAAGCCGCCCATGCGCTGGCCCCAGCGTCGGAGGTTCCCCGCAAGGGGTTCTGTCATCTGATCCACTTTTCGTGTTGATCAGTCCGATGCCGTCCCCGTTGGACGTTAAACTCGCGGCATACCCCGTGTTAAACATGGGAAGCTGAGGAAAACCTCAGGGGACACAGTTCCCCGCATCCAGTGCAGGATGCCTCAGGTCATCGTGCCTTCGAGAAGCCCTATTAGGGACGGAAGACAGACGTGCAGAGCCGCAATGTTACGACACGCCCCCAGCACCCAGAGCCACCCGGCCTTCTCACCGCAGGTTGCTGCCCCGACCAGACTCCTTGGAGCGTCCGGGCGGAAGCAGCGTAATTAACCAGTGTCCATGAAGATATGGCGCCGGGAACGAGATTCACGAGCATGTCTTAAATCTATGAGGGAGACCCGGATTAGGCGACGAGTTCCGAGGAGACGTCCAAGGAAGGAGGAGCCGACATCCCATCATCCCGGTTTCGATCAAGGAGCAGACGCCCCTGAATAAGGGACGGATGCCGCCCGCCTTTGGAAAGCGGGACTGCGGGACCACAAGCCGCGCGCCCATCCCCTCGGGTTGACGGGTGCATGCGCGAACGCGTCCTGGCGGAACAGCGTAACCCGACGCACATCCGCACCGAAACAGTCACCGCTGCCTTCTCCTCCTCCGCAGTGACCCCTCCTTCGCTGCGACCCATCTTCTTTTCCTCCTCCGCCATCGCTGCCTCCTCCTCCTCCTCCTCCTCCTCCCCTCCTCTGCCTCCTTCTCCTCCTCTTCCTTGTGTGATCCCCATGTCCACATGACCTGCTCCGATGCACCCTCCTCATCAGATGACTATCTCAGAAGCCTCCTCTACAGCGCACAGATTCCCCCTGGTGAGTCTCTTATGTAATGAATTTTTACTCTTGTGCATTAGAAAGGTAGTTGGTGTGAATAGCTAGTCTTTGGGTCAGCGTGAAGGCACTGGATACTGGGGCGCATGTGTTTTTTATGAAATATGGTTGCCTTTTGGAATCCCATAGGTTGTTTTTGTTTGGTGATGATTAGAGTCTGAAAGGATATTTTGAGCTAGAGATAAATGACGTGGTCTAAGAAGGATTTTATTGGTTGCACGCTGGTTATTAGGTGATAGCATAATGGCTATTTTAATTGGTTCAGTGTTTGATTGTGGAATCACATTAGGGGTCAGTGTATCCTTGGAGTTCATAAATTTGGGAATGAAGGAGAATATTGATATTTTACTGTAATTCTCATGTGTGGTTGGGTAATTTTCATTGTATGTGGAACTAGGTGTGTCATTAAAAACGTGAAAACGGATTTTGGTAATAAATTTTGTAGGTGGGAGGCACCATGGATCAAAATTGTCTTTCATGAGTTAAGTATTATGGTGGGGAGTGTCTTCGATTAGGTGGTTGACTAAAAATTGACATGATCTTTGCTCAAGATGTGAAATCTTATGTAAGTACCATATCATCATCTCAATGATGGTTATGAGCTTTAGCTGAGGATCAGGTGGAATTGTGTATTCTGTTGGGTGCTAAAATTTGAAATCATGTTGGGAGTTCACGAATAGAATGTGTTTGTTTGACTCCAAATAGATAACTGATAGTGGTGAATCAATAGTATTACCACTAGGACATATCGAGTATGATAAGAACAATGGTGGATAGTTTGTAAAGCCATATCCATATTGTCATTTGAATTTTCAGGAGGAGATAGATTTTTTTCAATTAGTAGACAAACCATTTTTAAAAATGGGGGTTGGATATAGAACCTAGAAGTTGGGACATCTTAAAGGAGTTTTTTATATATTTTGAGGCTTAAGATGTGTCTTAGGTTCTTAAACAAGTTACAGAAGCATTAAGAGTTTAAATTTTGGTTTGGGGGGTAGCAACCTAGGGAGCGTGGTTAGCACATGATTAGTCATAACCATGCACCACAATAGTGAAGATTGGTTTTCATAGGCATACAGTTTGTTTAAATCATGTGCGGGGCCTTAGAAAACCATAAAAAAAGATCATTAATAAATTTTAAAGGCATTTCTCATGGTTTGAACACTGTTTGTTAAACCATACGCATTAACCATGTGAAATGGTGTGTTCTGAACAGTGAATACTGTATAGTTAGCACATGGTTTTGAAAACCATATAGAAAAACCTTGAACCCCTTTAAAAACTGAAGTTTTACCAAGAATCCCCTATGAACCTTTTATGTTTTACTATATTTTTCCCCTTTTCATGTCCAGAACCCCTCCGCAATACGACACCCTCCACCTCCTCTTCTCTTGGGTGTTTCTCCCTCACCCAGTGTATGTTTAATCTTTCATGAATTATATTGGAGAGCCTAGGATAATTTTACCTCTCTTATTCCTTCAATTTTCATTTTATTTCATTATCATACAGTGTTTCAATTGGTTACGCTAATATGCCCTTTTTTTATTTTTCTGTTTTCTCATTTTCACCCATTTTAGGCTGAATTGGAGGATAATATTTGATGTGTGATGGCTTAGAGGTTATGGTGTAGTGATAAAAAATTCATCATAGTACATTTCCCCTAGATAATATGATCTCATTGTTGACCGTGCACGTGGATTCTAGATGTGTTTTTTTCAGGAACCCTTGTGGTGTGGGCATCTTTTTTGTGTCATAGTTCTTTCTCATTTGGGACCCATTGTGGCATGGCCCTATGTGTTGTGTTGTGATGCATGTTTTCTCAGATTGCATATGTGTTGTGTTGTGATGCATATATTGTTCTACCTTATATTTAGGGCCTTTCTAATTATGTCCATCAACATCTCTACATCATTCATCCCCCAAGATTATCATTTACACATTTCACATCACTTGTAACTATATTATGAATGAAACCAAACCTATTAAGATTAAATTAGGATTTTAAGATATTTCCTATATATATTTTCATAGATTATGAAGTCATCACATAAGTTTTAATCAATTATTAGTTTCTGATGTCTACTTCACACACTAGGCTAAACAAACATTAATACCACACAAATGAAGAAATCCTTAGAAGTGACTACTCTAATGTCCAATCTATAAAAGATTTATCAGATATGATACTATCATAACCCAACCCCATAGAAACTCCAGTGGATTTGGGAATATATTAGTGTCTGACCCCCCAATCCTATATTTAAATGGACATGGGTCAGTTACAATTTGAAATGTAATGATACGGCCCAGGCTGGTATCATAACCAACAATTGACCTGAATTTCCACTAACCTAAGAGGCATTCATGATCCCTACAAGTTAAAAATGATACCCTAGAAAAAATATACAATTAACGTGGAATATTTTACCGCTAAATTATAGTAAATTAAAAATGATCTTTCTCCTAAAAACTAGACATGTCACATTCATAAGTTGAACATCAATGAAAATAATAGATATGGAAAAAATAAATAAACAGGAAGTAGATATCATAGATGGAAGATAAAATCCCACTATTGAACAATAAAATTATTTAACCAGACATGACCCATTCCTAAATCTCATTGGACCTATTTTGGATAGGTATAACATATGAGTTCTCATTTTATGTTTTCTTCTTAGTTGTAAATCTCCTATACTGCATGCCTCTCCTCTACCGCGAACACACCTCTGCTGCACGCTGAACGACACCTTCGCGGTGAGTTTTATCCTTTTACTCATTGGTTTCATATTTTTAGCATGTTATTAATGTTTGATATTGATGGTTATGTTGTGAAATGTACGGGCTAAATGACCCGCTGAAAATAATGGCTATTGGTGGTCCTTGTTTACGCACTAAATGAATTGCATATTGGATGGTTCTTGTTGAACATTTGAATATAAAAATTAATAATTTACGTATACTTGGATAATGAATGAATTCTCCAGTATGATAAAACATATGTGATAACCCTTAAATTAACAAATAGAATTGAATAAGGGATGCTTTGTAAAATATGAAATTGGGTTTTTTTGGTTTGTATAGTGTTGCGATTGTGAGCACGATTGTGTGTTTGTATGGTGTTGAAATTGTTGACATGATTGGTATGCCATTCGTTTTCTATGTTATAGTTCCTCCACCGTTGAATATCAATCCAAACCTTACCCATTTCAATGGCACCATCACTTTTTTATTAGTGAAACTCCACTGAATCTTAGAAAACCACTTTACTAGAGGACTCTATGGGACACTTTATGGGCTCCCAAGTCAAATAACCATAACACAACATGTAATGAATCCTTCCACTTGCAAGCACTCTATTGAAAATCATACCATCTATTAGTTTAGTACCATAGTTCTTGACTCGAGACATTATGTTTCTAGAGAAACACTATAAAATCGGTTTACAACAATTCATATAGATCACATGTGGGATACTAAAACATTCTAGTGCAAGGGATTCTCATAGATAGTTCCATTGATCAGGTGTTTGGGAAGATGGGTGTGATCTACTTTGGTCCATAGTAATGCATGGAGAGGTAGGTATTGTTTACCATAGCTAGTTCCATTAATTATAGTTGGATGAAAACCCTAGTTGAACATCTTCTGTATAATTATTTTTTAAAATATTAATATTACTGAATCAAATATGATGAATATGAATAAAGAATGGATGGATTTAAATCAGTTGACAAAAGAGTATGAAGATGGCATGAAAGAGTTATCAAGTTTGCAAAAGATCATGCATATGAAACTTCTCAAATCCTTTGTCCGTGTTTATGCTATTGTTATTGAAGATAAATTTGTCTAGAGGAGTTGGATGAAAACTTGATATGTCATGGAATAGATCGAAGTTATACATGTTGGAATAAACACGGGGAAAAAATGAATGTAGGCAGTGGTTGGGATAGCACTGTATTTTATAGAACATCTGATATGATTACAAGCATGAACAATAAAGACGTTCATATCGAGGATGTGATTACAGATATAAATGATGATGAAGATCGTATTGAGAAAATGAAAAGGAATGTTGAAGATGAACTTCGTGATTTCTAAAAATTGTTTGAGAACTTAAAGAGTTGTGAAAAGATTCCATTAGATTTTTGTTGCACTAAATATATAGCATTTTCAACTATACTGAAGCTGTATAATTTGAAAGCAGGCAATGGGTGGAGTGACACCAGTTTTACATTACTAATGTCTCTCCTAAATGACATGATCCCAGAAGATAATGAGCTCCCGATCTGAACATACGACGCCAAACAAATGCTACGATCGATGGGTATGATCTCTGAAAGAATACACACCTGCCTGAATGACTTTATACTATTTCTCAAGGACCACAAATCTCATAAATAATTCCAAAAGGGTGGTGCTTCTCGATACAAGAAAGATTAATCCAGTGCTACAAAACAGTTATGGAACTTTCCAATCATTCCAAGGTTTTGGCACCTATATGAAAGTGAGGAGACTGCGGGACAATTGACATGGCATGAAGATATAATAACTAAATATGGGAAACCACGTCACCCGATAGACTCTCCTCAGTGGAAGATAATTGATCATGAGTATCCTGAATTTGGAAACAAGCCAAGAAACCTTCTTCTTGCATTATCTACAGATAGAGTGAATCTTTTTGGATTTCAATGTAACAGTCATAGTACATGGATGATTATGTTGGTAAATTATAACTTACCACCATGGTTATGCATGAAATGAAAGTAAATCATGTTATATATGCTTATATCAGGACCAAAAATACTAGGTAATGATATTGATATTTATTTAGGTCCATTGATCGAAGATTTAAAATTATTGTGGGATTCAGGTGTTACGTTGTAAGATTCTTACAAAAATGAAGATTTCACTTTGAGATCCATATTGTACGGGATGATAAATGACTTTACTGGTTATGTAATTTCTTCAGGATATAGTACTAAAGAAATTCATGGGTGTACCATTTTTAAACAAGTTACACAATCAATTAAGTTGAAACATTCATCAAAAACCGTGTTTCTAAGACATCTTAGATTTATACCCCAACGTAATAATTACCGATCTTAGAAGACATAATTCGACGAAAGTTTAGAAGAACATACAACACTATATCCAATAACATTTGAGAAATTATTTGAGAAAGTAAAATATGTTGACACTACTTTTGGTAAACCGTTCTAAAAAACCTTACAAAAACTGGTTGAAAAAATAGATCAGTGTTTTTTTGAATTACCATACTATAATTTTCAATATGTTAGACATTTTCTTTATGTTATGCATGTTGAAAAAAATGTATGTGATAGTGCCATCATCACATTTCTAAATTCAATTAGAAAAACAAAGGATGAAATTAAGGCTAGGTTGGACGTGGTTAAGATGTGAATATGAGGAGAGTTGGCACTTGTGAAGGGTGTAAAACAAACATTTCTTCCTCCTTCTACTTACACTCTTTCTAGGTAAGAGAGATATCAGTTTTGAAACTTCTTGAATGACGTAAAGGTTCTAGAGGGGTATTCATCAAATATCAAGAATATCATGTCAATGAGATATTTGAAGTTAAAGGGTCTGAAATCATATGACTGCTATGTTTTGATGAAAGATCTAATTCATATAGATTTACGTTGCATTTTTTTCCAAGAATGCCTTCCATACATTAATGAAGCTCTATTTCTTCTTCAAAGCTACATGCAGCAAAGTTATAGACCTGAAGAAATTTCCAACTATAGAAAGAGAAATTTACATCATATTATGTTAATTATAAATGTTATTCCCATCAACATTATTTGATATGATGGTTCATTTGATGGTTCATTTGGTGAGAGGTATTTGACTATGTGGTCTTGTACATTATAGATGGATTTACCCCATTGAACGGTATATGAATATTTTGAAAGGGTGTGTCAAAAATAGAAGTCGGATAGAGGGTTGTATTGTGGAGTGATATATTGTTGAGGAAGCCATTGAATTCTATACTGAATACCTATCTGGTGTGGAAAACAGTGGCCTACCAAAATATCATCACACAGGGTGGCTTGAGGGTGAAGGAATTTATGGAAGAGTGGTTATCGCAATCAATATTACAGATCAGGAATAGGACAACCTTTACATTTTTCATAACAGGTTCGACATTGACCCATATTTTCAAACCCAAAAAGAAATTCTTAGGCATTTGAATCCATCTACGGCTGAAAAATGGATATCAGATACACATAATAAAAAATTTATAGGATGGTTTTGGGACCATATTTTTAAGAAGTTAGGTGAAAATCCAGACTCAATTTCATAATGACTTCTATGGATAACCAGAGGACCAAGTGTGTATGTATTATCATAAAATGCTTATATAGTTAATTGTTATACATTCTATACTAATGAACATGATAAAGACAATACCATGAAGAATAGTGGGGTTACACTTGTGGCTGAAGCGATGCATGTTTCCGGTGCTAAGAATAGAAATCCAATTTATGTGAATATTTCATACTTTGGCACCATCAAACAAATATGGGAGTTGGATTATATGAAATTCCAAGTGCGGATTTTTCAATGCAATTGGGTTGATAGTAGGAGTTCTGTTAAAATAGATAAATTGGGATTTGTGAAAGTTGATTTCAGTAAGGAATGAGAGAAAGACGAACCATTTATAATGGAATCACAGACAGTGCAAGTATTTTATGTTCTAGATCCCACAAACTGAAACTGTGCAATTATTCTGTTATCGACGAAAGAAACTGAAGGTTCAGATGAAAGTTCAATGGAATATTACCCTTTTATTGGGACTTCACAATCATTTAACAGTAGTCCAAATGTATATGGAGTTTTTTATGTTAGAAGAGACCACAATAAAAGGATTTACATAGTCGATAGAGGGGTCAAATCTCTTTAGCCTTAAAAAAAGAGTTCAATAATCAAGTCATTTTCTTATTGTAATATACATTGTGTTACATTATGTTATTATCTATTCACTGCTGCTTTTATGTAATCTAAATTAAATGTTAAAACACTTATGCAGATAATGACTTATGCACCTACTGATGCGCCCAATCCTGAGGCACAACAGGTCTCCCAACCTGCTACTGGTGGTCCCAGTGTAGAGAAACAACAGGTTTCTCAACCTGTTGTTGTTGGTACTAGTGCGGAGTTACAATGGGTTTCTCAACCTGTTGTTGTTGGTACCAATGTCAATGCTAGCACTCTGGAGGAACATAATAATGATTTTGAAATAGAGGAAATTGCAGGCAATGGAACCCTGACGATCCAAAAAAATAAAGAGCATCGTAGTTTGACAGTGCTAGAAAAAATCTTTAAGGAAAAAGAAAAAGGAATCAAATTTTAGGTGGGATGAAATAAGAGAGGCCATCATGTTAACCCCAAAAAAGCCATGTTTAGTAGCTGTATTGGAATCATCACTTGGCAAAATGTGCCGATTGATTTACAGTCATGTCACCATGTTGACACCGGGCAGAAGACACTAATGTGGGAAGATATTATGGTAACATTATGATATCATTTATTTAATTTATTAAAATAAAATAAAATACTAAAACATTTACTTAATCATCATCATCCCTTGAAGAGTGAATTTATAGTAGATTCCTCGTATAAGTAATATGTATTAAGAGTTTCAAGAAGGATTCATAGAGGCTTCATGATTTTAATGAAATGTCAACGTAAAAATGCTGAAGGGAAAATCAAACTGCACCCACCTCCTCTTTATGCACACCTGATATCCAAAGGAGCATGTGATGTGTTTAGAAACCATCATGCAGAGCAGAATTTTCAGGTACATTGTGTCTGGTAATACGTTGTTTGACTTTTCTTGTATTCATCACTTTGATTGAAATATTTTTATTTATGAAACAACAACTAAGTGCTAAAAATAATGAAAGGGTAGAAAAACTAGTGTACCCCTACCGTAAAATAAGGATTTGGTATGATTCTCTTGATAAAAAATTGGTACGTATTTTAAATCTACCGTAATACTTTTATGTGACATAAAACAACACCATAACCATGTTCCTTTGTTTATATTCAGATTGTTGAATCAAAATCATAATCCACTTCCATCCCATTCCATGTGCTACAGAAGGAGTCTCGTGTAAATAAAGAGGGGATACTAATAGATTAAAACACACAGAAGGTGTGGGAAACATGTTTAAGTATGACATAATATAAATTTGAGTTGCTTTAAATATCTATTACAGAACAAATGACTACTTATTTTCATATATTTTCTATCTCACATTGTCATAGGAATAAAAAACACCCATACCAGATGCAGACATACTTTCAGTGGCCTTGAAGCAGCCAGAACAATATGTCCGTGTTAGAGGTGTGGGTTTTGGGGTGACACCCCGAACATATTTTTAGAAAGAAAAAAAAGCAGAGGATCAAACTAAAGAAATGAAAAAGATGAGATAAACAATAACTATTTTTCAAGAAAAGTTACAATACCAGAGAGAGATGATAACAAGTTTTATGGGGGGAGGCAAAGAGAAGAAACAACTCAACAACAACCCATGCGTGAAGATCTCGCCCCACCCCCACCATCTTGAAGGTGATCCATTCTTCTCCAAAACATGACTTAGATGAGGTAATAAATGTTCTAATAAATTTTTCTGTGAAATGTGAATCACATAGAAACTAATACCTTTCCTATATTGATATTATATAGGGTGAAAATGATTGAGATTTATATCTATCAACTCCCACCTATCACCTTGTAGTGAGGGATAAAATGTTAAATATGCAGAACGATATGCTCCACAACATACCACTTCCAACAGGTCATGTCAGAGTGTCGATTAACGTAGCTAATGAGTCGAGCACTGAGCTACATATTCAAAATGATGATGAAAACATTTATACGGTCGAACAATCTATTGGAACATTCATTTCATGGATGGAAATTCTTGTAAAAAAACGTTTCGGCAACAAGGTATTCATTTCCAAATTATTTTTCAAGCTAAACCATTCACATTTAATGAAAGGTATGAACTGATGAATATTATAATAGAGTGACAAAGGGAAGGGGTGAAATGAAATATCGGCTCAAAACTATCTCAAGGATCAACCAAATGATTAAAATGATCTACTAAGAGAACCTTCACCCCGCTCATTCTATATCCACGTTTAATATCATTATAGGCTCATGTGGATACAAAGTTGATAGATGGTAATACTCACACAGTTTATTTTGAAAAAAAATATGCACGGAGGGGAGGAATCAGATTTCATTAGTGCTGAAAATGTAGATGAAATTCTCAAGTATGAATGGTTATGCGCCTCAATTGTAAATGTATACATGAGGTATGTTTTCATGATTTGATTTTACAAAAACTGATATACTATGATAATTATGTCTAAACACATTTCATATTTTTCGCAGGCATATATATGAAAAATAATTGAATGGATTTCCCCTTGAACAAAAAATTGGACTCGTTAGTCCTCACATCACCTCTTCAAAATAAGAAATAAATGGATATAAAAAGAGTTAAATAATACCATCCCTGATCAAATAGTTTAAAAACAGAATTACAGATGACAAACTCTTTAATACCAACGATTCAGGGGTAAAACTCTACAATTTAATAATATCAACTATATTTTTATTTATTTCATTACTTATTACTTTTTGTGTTTTTAGGTAGCATTGGATTCCCATTTCGATCAATTTGGATACTCCAAGGATTTATTTTCTGGATTCAATACATGGATATCCAACAAACTGACCACGTATGATAGAGTTTGTCAATTTTTAATACACTAGATTCAACATTTTAGAACTAAACATCTAGTTATATAATTTATATTATCTTTTAATGAATATTATGTTATGATAGGGTGGTGAATCAATATCATCTACTTCATGGATTGAATCCAGGGCATATGGATAAGAACGCCCATGAGATCTAAAAGTGGACAAGTATCCTGGTATATATAATAATATTACACTATCCAAACACATATAAAAACAAATTACTTATTTTTCTCTATTTTCTATAGTGTCCAAAACGAACGAAAATGACTATGGTTATTATGTTTCTAAATTTATGAAAGAGAACATATTTCATCAACAAAATAGTATCCCTAAGGAGGTATTTTTGAAAATAATTACTAGTTCATTTAAAATATTTATTAATTCTTTTTGTATTTATATTTTTTTAGTTTTACCATCACCGTCGCAAAAACTCATATTCCCAAGATTATATAGATGTGTTTAGAAACGAATGTGCAGTATACCTAATATAATATAGTACACAAATAAGATGAAGGTGAATTCCTAATACTTTTGTTATACTTATATGATCATCGATATCTCCCTTGTTTACACTTATTGAGCATCTATGATCACCCTTTATTATGTTTCATATCATTAGGTTATGAATAATGGTTTTATAAATGATTTGTCTTTCTAGTAAAGGAGAACTTAATGAGAGACTCTTATAAACTATTTCCTTATGTTTCCAAAAGCACTAGACCTAAACTATTATAGCATGGAACATTCTGTATTTTGATCATTTATGCTGATGTTTCTACTGATGTAGTGTGTTGGAAGAAAATTGGTTGTGCATCACTCAGAAATTTAATAACAAAACTAAGGATTATTTGTGCACTTTACTACTATTGGTTAAATACCACTTAGCATAGCATATGATCTGAACTTCTGATCTGGCATCCCCGTGATGCTCTCATCGGACACCATCTCTACGATATCATCATTCAAAATTCACTTTTCATTCTCTTCCTGCACCCATTGTAAATGGGTGTAGGAAGAGAATGAAAAGTGAATTTTGAATGATGATATCTTAGAGATGGTGTCGGATGACAGCATCACGGGGACACGAGATCGAAAGTTCAGATCAGATGCTATGCTAATAAATAGTTAACCAATAGTAGTAAAGTGAAAAAAATAATCATTAGTTTTGTTATTAGATTATATCTGGACCAAATAAACCTTTTGGAATGCTTTAAAGGTAATATTATTCTATAATATATCTATTTTAACAAAATAATTATATAATGAAATTTTGGTTTTATTTTCATTATTCCTTGCAGCATTTATTTATTTTATAAGATTTTTTCTATGCGACATGCCTTTGTAGGAAGAGCAGTGATGTTGTGTCTGCTCAGTCACAGAGGTAATCTTGATGTTTTCATAGAAAAATCATTTTCCATAGAACTAATGCATTGTTTTATATTTATGTTTAATTTATTTATTTTATGTGAGGAATATTAATCTACTCATATGTGATATCAATGTATCAAATGTATAGGTCATTATATTTGGTATTAGAGTAACTGACCTATTAAAAATCAATCAAACAAATTCAACAGTTTTGATACTTTAGGGAGATGATCAATAAGTCATTTGAAATGGGAAGAAATCAACCCCACCTCAATATGACACACGATGTGACCTGTATGACTCAAAGTGTATCTTTTTATTTAAAATGGACATTATTTTTAGTAATAAGAACAACTGACATACTAAAAACCAAGAAAATGAATTCTGATTGTTTTGATACTTTAGGTAAATAATCTATAAGTCATTTGTGACCTGTAAGAATCGAACACACTTCAATTCAATCCACAATGTGACTGGTGTGACTCAAAAATTATCTTTTTATTTAAAATTGACATTGATTTTAGAAGAAAACACAAGTAAAATATTGATGGTCAACACCATCACCTAACTTCATAGTATACATGGGCCTCCACCCACAAAGAGTGGTCAACACCACCTTGTCTTAGTCCGGTCTATGTGAACACGACCCCAATAGTGCATCGAACAAAAAATGTTGAGAAAAAATCACCAAA
This sequence comes from Viscum album, assembly GCA_963277665.1. Taxonomy (NCBI): domain Eukaryota; kingdom Viridiplantae; phylum Streptophyta; class Magnoliopsida; order Santalales; family Viscaceae; genus Viscum; species Viscum album. The sequence goes on along the minus strand of OY728119.1, from coordinate 1,722,530,665 downwards.
AAACCTAATCCACGTCATCTGACACCTCGTGCCCCTATGACCATGTCCCTAAAATCATGATGGTCAACACCATCTCAAGTCCTGACAACCATGACCTTGTCCTGATGACTACATCACCTCAAATCCTGATGACCAAGTCGCCTCAACCTGGTGATCATCTTCACTCCAATTATCTGAGCCAAGCCCCACCTAACAAACCACATCGCCTCAATCCAGATGTTTAACACCCACCTTAATCCTAAGGCAAAGCCCATTACATTCCAATTGAATTAAGTAACCAATATAAAATTTTGATTTCATTCAAATTTACACTCAGACTAAACTTTCCAAGTTATTCCAAACCTTTTACCTAGATTAACCAATAGTAGTGGAGTAAGATCATGCCCATAGGCATCTCATAAAATCATAAGAATAATTTAATAAGAAAGTATTCAATTAATTAGGTTCTCACTAAAACAACCCACACATTTTATCTGAACGCACCCCTAAATACTCAAAAAAATAAAGAAGAAATCTAGGAACCACCTACCTTGTACTAGTATGCGCTCACTCATTTGATATCATCCTCAAAATCGATCCAAATTGGAAGAAAATGAATTTTTAAATGAATTCCCTGAAAATAGGAAAAAAGGGATCGCATGAATTTACCACTCTATGTGGAGAGATAAATAGAAAAGAGAGGCTAGAAAATTTAAGGTATTATTGAAATGAATATGTATCCACTAACGGATCAAAGATCAAAGTCTGGATGGTGGAGTTCACTCAACTACTAGGGAGAAGGAAGATGGAGGAGCTTCCTCTATTGTGCATTGTAAATAACAGGAAAGGGAGGAGAAAAAAAGGAAATAGTGAATGAGGGAAAAAAATTAATTTCCCACTTTTTAATGGGCCATATGGTTTGGTCACATAGTTTGGATAACCGTTTTCCAACCGTACGGTGCCCACTATCTAAGCACCACACTACGCACAATTAGGCGCACGATTTTCCAACCTATGAGAAAAATATATGAATCAACTCTATTAAAAACTAAAGAGGTTTCAGATGGACATTCACCCCAACCTATATTGTTTTCTATGACCTCCACATGTAGCTAAATCCCAACTACCCACTCCTGGTACTGCTCTTAGTCCGACCTCAGATCCCTGAGTCTGCCCTATTCCCTGGCTCCCACCTATCCGATAAGGCTTCCTACAGAACCTCTCTAAATGGATCATCTAGTATCATGCATGAAACTAATTCAAAACCTTATCACATTAGGTATGAACATTCCATGTATTCTTACACTAAAAGAACAATACCGAAAACCCACTCCTCAGAACTCTGTCTACCCTCGGTGTCTCTGGAAGAAGTGCTCAAAGAATTTAGCCTCAAAATCTTTCTGAGACAGTCCATTATGTCTACCCACCTATACCTATACATCCCAAAAGCATTATTTATTTCCTCTGATCACGTATGTCACCAGCCTCACCCTCTGACCTGGGGTGTCTCGAGATAGTCAAATATAGTTTTCACTAACCCTACCAAGTTCTCTATTGTTTTCGATCCACCTTCACTCTGAAATAGTGATGGGTGCTGATACTGGAACTCTAGAGTCAAGTACGCCATAAATGGATCATCTCCCTGGGTTCCCATATCGATGCCCTATATGAAATGAACCCGAATCACCCTGAGTATCTCATAAATACATGGCCAAAAGTTTTCCATATGTAGCTTTCTCACCTGTACCGAATTCTGTACCTGGAGATCATGATCATCCCAACCCTTCAGGGCCTCATCCGAACTCTCAGGGGCCCCGTCCCATGAACACTTAAAAAGCACTGTATCGCCACCCTCCTGACACTCCACCAAGTCTTGTATAGGTTCATCCCAATAAATACCAATCATGATGGTCAAATATCCATATCATTGTATATATACAAATATCACCAATAGAAAAGGTTGTAACATGTAACACATCTCACCACCCTTACACTCCCTTACCACACAATGTCACACAATAACTAGTCTCAAAGCCACTTAACTACCCATATCAAGGTTAGGTATCAAGTATCATCTAGTCTTATGGCCCCCTACCTACCCATATTAGAGTCCAGAATCACATATAATCCGACCTCATGGACCCTTGCCTACCCATAATAAGGCCAGACATCAAATATCATGTATCAAATCAGGTTAGTTGAGTATAATTAAACTAAAGAGGCTATAAAACAAAAAAAACAATTTAGTTTCTTTATTTTCACTTTAAAAACTCACCCCCAATCATCATATTTGTCTACCCTTATCAGGGTCAGGACTGTATATCATATGCAAATAAAGTCACATACAGATCTCTTTGGAACCACATGTTTGGGTTGGCTGAGTAGTATGCCACCAAAAGAGGCTAAGTAAGAAAACACTATTTAGTTTCTTTTCTGAAACGTTAAATAGTCCAACCCCTCTTATCTCAGTCTAGGTTCCCAATAAAAATCATAAGAAAGTATACATTATATGAGCCTAAGTTTCTATCATGATGCATAATCAAACCTCCCTAACCACACTGGGCCAAGAGTCAAAATACACATAATAGCTAAATATCACACCCAAGTGATCCACCTGAGGTGGAAATCAAATCAAATGTAAAAGACAAAATCAAAACATCAATTTATTATTATTGGAAACTTAGTTTATCCCCAATGCATGGGGATGAAAGCACTCAAACATAAGATTTGTACCCAGTCCTGACATTCTCAAAAGAACAAGTGACACACTCAAAATCGATAAAACCCATTTAGATTGTTTTAATATTTAAAAAAAAATGATATATGGATCATTTGTGATGTGTAGGAATCAACCCCACCTCAATACGATGCACGGTGTGACTAGAATAACTCCAAATGTGTTTTTTTATTAAAAACTAACATTTTATTAATGTTTTTTTTCATATTAATATTTAATTTATTTCATTATTGTATTAATAACATAATATTTTTTTCTTATATAGGTGTAATTTTTTCTTGAGTTCATATGCTTTGTTCAGCAACTAATACCATGGATGAAAATTTTTGAGAGGGGATCACAGATGCAAAAAGGATGAAACATTAATGTTTTTAACTATGTGTTGGATAATTGTAATTGTAACCATATAAAGCATTGTTTTAAATGTATATAGTAGTGTGTGTTTTTGTATTCATGATTTCATGTAAATGTATATAGCATTATTTTCGAAACTCTTGTGTGAGTTGTTTCGTTCTTGTGTGCTTTGTTTGTGTATAGGTGTTGTTTTGTGTAGCTGTTTTGTGAAACTGTTTTGTGTGTAGGTTCTCTTTTGTGCTATTTTGTCTAGGTGGTATTTGTGTGCAGGTGTGAAGGTGCTGGTGCTGGGTTTTCTTTTAAATAAACAACACGTCATAGTTAAGTTAGCCTTTATCAGTGCTTTTTTTAGCATGGATAAATTCCCCTCTTTATCAGCCCTTTTTAACACTATTAAAGGGGACCATCCTTTATCTTCTCCATGATTAACAACGCTTTCTAGCACTGTTAAAAGAGTTTTTAGCACTGATAAAATCTTTATTTGTAGTATTTCACTCAAAACATTGATCAATCATGTGCATAATAACTTCCAACACACAAACACTCCCCCAAAAGTAATGAAATCCCTAAATCCGATCACTCTAGACAAGAATTGTTTCTAGACTAAAGTGATCATTTGAGGATTCAAAATCACAAAAACAACCCTAACTACTCCTTAGAACATGTTAAAGGATTATGGGAAAAATGATCAAGGGGAAAAGATAAGAGAACAAATATGGTTTAATAATGCAATATCGCACACTCCAAATCACCTTGATGGTCTACTTAGAATGAAAAAGATAAAATGACGATCGTGATGATGATCATATCTCTAGGTCAGATCGGGTTTCATAACTTGAATCAGGACACATAAATTAGTTCCCCATTTCTATAGATTCTAAATCACAAAACACTACTAAAAATAGGGATTTTAATAGTGCTAAAAACCGCCTTTAACAGCACTAAAAAGTGTTGTTAATTGTGGAGAAGATAAGGGGGGAGGGCACCCCTTTATCCGGGCTAAAAATAGCACTGATAAAAGGGGGCCTTTATCAGCGCTAAAAAAAGAACTGTTAAAGGGGGTCCTTTATCAGTTCTTGATTAGTACTGATAAAGGGGGACCTTTATCAGTGCTTGCTTAGCACTGATAGAGGACCATCTTTATCAACACTTTTTTTAGTGTTGATAAAGGCCCCCCTTTATCAGCACTATTTTAGCACTGATAAATGGATAATATATCAGCGCTAAAAATATCAGTGATAAATACCACTTTTATCAGCGCTATTTTGAGTGCTGATATATGATACATTTATTAGCACTTAATTAGTGCTGATAAAGGCCAAATTTCTTGTGCAAACCCAGCCCCTGCACATCACCTGCACACCTGAGACAACACCCGCACACATAGCACAAACAACATTTACACATAAAGAACATAAGAAAAAAAATTCTATATACATTTACTTGAAATTATGAATAAAAAACAACACACTTCTATATTCATTTCAAACAATGCTTAATTTTATTACAATTATAAATATCCAAAAACAGTTAAAAACCTTGATGTTTCATCCTTTTTTCACCCATGATCTGCTCTAAAAAAATTTCATCTACGGTATTAGTTGCTGAACAAAGCATTCGAACTCAGGAAAGATATTTCACCTATATATGAAAATAAATATTATGTTAGTAATACAAGAATTAAATAAATTAAACATTAATATGAAAGAATACATTAATAAAATACCAATTATTACGTATTACAACCTTTACATGCCCATATTTCCTTGGATTGAATTAATATTTTAGAAGAGAATCAACAGGATTAATTGACTTATAAATACTATTTTGTTAAGATTACATGGATGATAAAAGAAGAGGAATAAATGTCAACAACAACATGGAATCCAAAAGGTTTCATTTATTGACAATAAAAAAAGGGAGGAATCTCCACAGGTTATACAATATGACATATACATGATGGTGTATTCAATTTCATAGGAGTATTAAATTTTAGAATAAATTATAACATTTTCATAGTGATACCACCATCCTAGATAGGTTATAAACCTAATAGTTCCATATATCAGGAGCCTATAAGAGTGTACTCTCCTATGCCAGGTCAAAGGGAATGAGTGTTAGCACATCTGCATCGAACATTGGGTCCAACCCTGCTTGGACCCTGACCACTTATGCCTCTCCAAGGACCACATACAATATCTATGGTCCCGTTGAAGGTATGGAAGGAATGTATTTCTCAGTTTTAGATAGTGCTTGATGAGAACCTACACAATTAGATAGGCCATGATCATACCGTTTCACTTTTCTCTTGATCTCTTAGATCTTTAGTGTGATTAGCCAAACCCCCCTCCCTCCCCTCCCCAAGACAGCCCCCCCTAGACACCCCCTCCCACCACTCCACCTGTAGCCACCTCCCTCCTCCTAGACCACCCCCCTCCCCATGCATCTCCTTCCTACCCCTGGACAGCCCCCCTCCCACCACTCCACCTGTAGCACCCCTCCCTCCTCCTAGACACCCCCTCCCTCCCCTTTTATCCCCTCCCTTTCCCTAGACAACCCCCTTCCCACCTCCTGGACATCCCCTCCCCCCCTCTCCTCTTCTAGATAGCCCCCCTCCCCTCCTTGACACCCCCTTTTTCTTGGACAACCCCCTCCCTCCCATCCCCGAGACACCCCCCTCCCAACACTCCACCTACAGCCCCCTCCCCCCTCCTGGATAACACCCCTCCCTCCCCTTGCATCCCCCTCCCTTTCCATGGACAAACCCCTTACCACCTTATGGGAAGCCCCCTTACCACCCCCTGGACAACCCCCTCCCTTCATGGACACCCCCTCCTTCCTGGAAAACCCCCATCCCACCCCTCCCTGAGACAGCCCCCCTAGACAGCCCCTCTCTACCCATGGACAGCCCCCCTCCCACCACTCCACCTACAGCCCCCTCCCTCCTCCTGGACAACCCCCCCTCCCCTTCCAGCCCCTTTCCCTAGACAACCCCCTTCCCACCCCCTAGACAGCCCCCTCCCCTCCTGGACATCCCCCCTCCCCTCTTGGACACCCCCTTGACTTCTGGACACCTCCTCCTTCCTAGACAACCCCCTCCCTCCCCTCCACTCCTTGACAACACCCTTACCACCCCCTGGACAGCCCCCTCCCCTCCTGGACACCCCCTCCACTCCTGGACACCCCCACCCACCCTCCCACCTGGACACCCCCTCCCTCTTGGACACTCCCTCCCTCCTAGTTCTTTAGTATATACCCATTAATAACCTTCTTTATCCAACTATATTTTCATCATCTATTTGATAATGGAATAAATATTATTCATACACCATCATTCACTAATATGAATTATAAAATCATATATATTTTGAAGAGATACAGTTCAACAAATCAAGGAAAAACACCAAACAAAAAATATATTGGAGGTATAGGAACAAAATTTCTCATAAATCTAATGCGAGAAAGGTAAATGATGCATATTTTGGGTCTTTATGACATTAAATAAGATATATTGGGCCTAAAATTGAACTAGAATATAATTATTAGGCCTTTACATGGGCTTGGAATTGGTTTGGTTGGTTGGAACTTTTTATGCCTCACTACATACCCACTTCAGGCTACTCTAGAAGTGATATACCCATTGTATATTATCAGTATTGAGTGGAATTGAATGGATATTTGTCTGGACACCCCCTCCCTTCTGGACACACCCCTCCCTCCCCTCCTGAATACCAAACTCTTGGACACCCCCCTGGACAACCCCTCCCTTTTGGACACCCCCCACTCCTAGACAGCCCCTGGATAGCCCCCTCCCTCCTGGACACCCCCCACTCCTGAACACCCCCTCCCTCCGAGACACCCCCACCCACATATAATAGAAACTAATTAAAAAATTGAAAATCCAAGATATTGGTTCCCATCAAGATTTTAAGATGCTCGTGAGTGGACTGAATGACTATGAATTGGTCGAATTCCACACTATCGACCAGTGTAGTCCAATGATTTATGCTTTACTAGAAAGAAAAATCATTTCTAAAACCATTATTTATAACCTAAGGATATTAAACATAGTAAAGGGTGATCATATATTCTCAATAAATGTAAACAAGGGAGATATCAATGATCATATATGGATAACATAAGTAGTTGGAATTCACCTTCATCCTATTTGTGTACAATCTTCCATCAGGTATGATGCCCATTCGTTTCTAAACACTTCTATATCATCTTGTGAATATGAGTTTTTGCGAAAGTCATGGTAGTACTAAAAAAATAAAAATACAATAAGGATTAATAAATATTTTAAATGAACTCATAATTATTTTTGAAAATACCTCATCAGGGATGCTAGTTTGTTCATGAAATATGATCTCTTTCATAAATTTACAAACATAATAACCACAATAATTTCCATTTGTTTGTTTTAGACACTGTAGTAACATCGAAAAAAATAATTAATTTTTTTAATATGTGTTTGGATAGTGCAATGTTATTATATATACCAGGATACGTTTCTAGTTTTAGATCTGACAAGCGTTCTTATCCTTAGGCCCTGGATTCATTCCATGAAGTAGATGATATTGATGCACCGCCCTATCATAACAGAATCCTTATTAAAAGATAATGTAAATTATATAACTAGATGTTTAGTTTTAAAATGTTGGATCTAGTGTATTAAAAATTAACAAACTCCATCATGCATGGTCAGTTTGTTGGATATCCATGCATTGAATCCAGAAAATAAATCTTTGTCGTATCCAAATTGACTGCAATCAGCATCCAATGCTACCTAAAAACACAAAAAGGAATAAGTAAAGAAAGAAATGAAAATATAGTTGATATAATTAAATTATAGATTTTTACCCCTGCATAGTTGGTATTAAAAAGAGTCTATCATCTGTAATTTTTTTTCAAACGATTTGAGCAGGGATGACATTATTGCAGCCTCTTTATTAGAATATATTTTCTCTTTTGAGGAGGAGATTTGAGGACTAATGAGTCCAAATTTTTGTTCATGGGGAAATACATTCAAATTTATTATATATATGCCTGTGAAAAATATGAAATGTATTTAATCATAATTATTAGAGTATATCCTATTTTGTAAAATCAAATCATGAAAACATACCTCATGTGTACATTTATAACTGAGGTGCCTAACCATTCATACTTGAGGATTTCATTTACATTTTTAGCACCAATGAAATCTGGTGTTTCCTCTCTGTACATATTTTTTTTCCAAATCAACTGTGTGAGCATTTCTGTGTATCAGCTTTGTATCCACATGAGCCTGCAAAGATATTAACTGTGGATATAGAACGGGCAGGGTGAAGGTGCTCTCAGTAGATCGTTTCAATCGGTTAGTTGATCTTTGAGATAGTTTTGAGCTGATATTTTGTTTCACCCCTTCTCTTTGTCGTTCTATAATAACATTCATTAGTTCAGACCTTCTTTCATTAAATGCTAAAGGTCCAACTTGAAAAATAAATTGGAAATTGATACCTCCTTGTCAACATGTTTTTTTACAAGAATTTCCAGCCATGCGATGAATGTTCCAACAGCTTGTTAAACTATATGAATGTAGTCATCGTCATTTGGAACAGGTAGCTTGGCACTCAGCTCATTAGCTACGTTAATTGACACTCTGAAATGATCTGTTGGAAGTTTTCTATTGTGTAACATGTCATTCTATGTATTGAACACTGTAGCCCTCGCTACAAGGCGATATGTGGGAGTTGATAGATATAAATCATATCAATTTTCACCCTGTAGAATATTAGTACAGGAAAGGTATCAGTGTCTATGTGATTGAAATTTCACAGAAACAATTATTAAAACATTGATTACCTCAGATAAGTCCGGTTTTTAGGGGAATGACTCGCCTCAAAGCTGGTGGGGGTGGGGTGGGATCGTCACATATAGGTTATTGTTGAGTTGTTTCTTCTCTTTTCCTCTCTCCCATCAAACTTTCTATTATCTCTCTCTGGTATTGTAATTATTCTTGAAAAATAGATAATTTTTCTTACAAATTTTCCATTTTTTCATTTTGATCCTCGCTTGTTTTTGTTTATGAAAATATGTTCGAGGTGTCACCCAAAAACCTGCACCTCTGACGTGGCCATACTATTCTGGATGCTTCAAGGCTACTGAAAGTATGTCTGCATCTAGTGCGGGTGTTGTTGATTCTTGTGACAATGTTAGATAGAAAATATAGAAAAATAAGTAGTCATTGTTATTCAATAGTGATTTAATGAAAATAAAATTTATATTATGTCATACTTACACATGTTTCCCACACTTTTTATGTTTTTTCATCTATCAGTATCCCCTATTTATTTACACGAGCCTCCTTCCATAACACATGGCGTGGGATGGATATGGATTTCGATTTCGATTCATCAATCTGCATATAAATAGAGAAACATGGTTATGGTGTTGTTTTATGTCACATAAAAATAGTACAGTAGATTTAAAAGACGCACTAATTTTTTCTCAAGTGAATTTTACCCCAACCTTTCTTTACTGTAAGGGTACACTAGTTTTTTTCACATTATTTATTTTTAGAACTGAATTTTTATTTCATAAATAAGAAATTGTCAATAAAAGTGATGAATACAAGAAACATAAAACAACTTATTACCCCACACAATGTACCTGAAATGTATGCTCCCCATGACAGTAGATAAATTCACCCCACACTCCCTGGGATATCAAGTTTGTATAAACAGGACTTGGGTGCGGCATGATTTTTCCCTTCAGTATCTTTAAGATAATATTTCCTTAAAATTGTGCGGAAACCCCTATGAATCCTTCCTACAACTCTTAATACATATTCCTTGTGTGAGGCATCTACTATAAATGCACTCTGTAATGGATGATGAAGATTAAGTCAATGTTTTAGTATTTTATTTTATTTTAATAAATTAAAAAATGATATCATAATGTTACCATAATCTCTTCCCACATTAGTGTCTGAAGACCGATTACAACATGGTGACACGACTATACATCAATTGGCACGTGCTTTCGAGTGATGATTCCAAGGTAGCTACTAAATATAGCTCTGTTGGAGTTAACATGTTGTCCTAGATTATTCCATCCCACCTCAAATTTTATGCATTTTTCTTTTGCCTTAAGGATTTTGGATAACACTGTCAAACTATAGCGCTCTTGTTTTTTGCGCTTTTAGGGTTTCATTTCCTACCATTCCCTCAGAAGTATCATCATTATGTTCCTCTAGAGCACTAGCATTTTCATTGGGACCAGCAGCAACAGGTTGAGAAACCTATTGTACCTCAGCACTAGGACCAGCAGCAACAAGTTGAGAGACATGTTGTACCTCAGCACTGGGACCAGCCACAACAGGTTGAGAAACTTGTTGTTGCTCTGCACTGGGACCACCAGCAGGTTGTTGAGAGACATTTTGTGCCTCGGGATTGGGCGCATCAGCAGGTGCAGAAGTCATTATCTGCAGAAGTGGTTTAACATTTAATTTAGATTACATAAAAGCAGCAACGAACACATAATAACATAACATAACACAATGTATATTACAATAAACAAGTAAACTGATTATTGTACTCTTTTTTTAAAGGCTGAAGAGATTTGACCCCTATATCGACTATGTAAATCCTTTCATTTTGGTCTCCTCTGACATTCAAAACACCATCTACATTGGGACTGCTACGAAATGATTGTGAAGTACCTATAAAAGGGTCATCCTCCGTTGACCTTTTATCTGACCCTTCAGTTTTTTTGGTCGATAACAGAACAATTGACCAATTTCGGTTTACGGGGTCTAGAACATACAATACTTGTACTACCTATGATGCCATTATAAATGGTTCGTCTTTCACCCCTTCCTTAATAAAATCAACTTTCACGAATCCTAATTCATATATTTTAACAGCACTTCTGTTATCAACCCACTTTCATTGAAAAATCGGCACATTGAATTTCATATAATCCAACCCCCATATTTGATTGATGATTCCAAAGTATGACATATTCACATAAATTTTAATTTCTTTCCTTAGGACCAGCCATGTACTATGACTGCTGCTTTGAAATACAAAAGGATTTACCCCATCTGTAGATAACGCCAGACGAGGGTCTCTCAGCTCATTTCCAAATTCAGGATACTCATGATCAATTCTCTTCCACTGAGGAGAGTCTGTCGGGTGACATAGTTTCCCATCTTTAATTATTGTATCTGCATGCCATTTCAATTGTCCTGAAGTCTCCTCACTTCCATATAGGTGTCTAAACCTTGGAATGATTCGAAAGTACCGTACAACTTTTGTAGGAGTGGAATAATCTTTCTTGTATCGAGAAGCACCACACTTTTGGTATTCTTGAAGTGATTTGTGGTCCTTGCGAAATAATATACAGTCATTCGAGCATGCATGTATTCTTTCCGAGATCATACCCATCGATCGTAGAATTAATTTGACATCATATGTTTATCTTGGGAACTCATTATCTTCTAAGAGCATGTCATTCATAAGAGCAAGTAGTTCCATAAAACTGGGGTCACTCCACCCATTTCTTGATTTCAAATTATACAGCTTCAGTATGGCTGGCAATGCTGTATATTTAGTGCAACCAGCATACAATGACATTTTTTCACAACTCTTTAACTTCTCAAACAATTTTGGGCAATCACGAAGTTAATCTTAAACTTTCCTTGTCATTTGCTCAATACGATCTTCAGAATCATTCATATCTATAATCACATCCTCCATATGATCGTCTTCATTGTTCACGCTTGTAATCATATCAGACGATCCATAAAACGTCTTGTTATTCAATCCACTACCTACATTCATTTTTCCCCATGTTTATTTCAACATGTATAAATTTGATCTATTCCATGATAGATCAGGCGTTTTTCCTACTCCTCTGTACTAATTTTTCTTGAATAACAACAGCATAAAAACAGACAAATGATTTTAGAAGAGTCACATGCATGATCTTATGCAAACTTGATATACTTTTTCACACTATCTTCATTCTCTTTGTTCAACCGATTGGCATTCATCCATTCTTTTATTCATACTCATCGTCTTTATGGGTTCGATCTCGAACTTTCACAATATCATGTTTTAATTAATCAAGAAGCATTTTTTGGATTTTATAAAAAAAAATCATGGTAAAAATGCCTCTACCATGACCCATCATTGGATATAATTTAACTGTTACTCTAACCTCACCAACTCTACGTTCAAAAATTTCATCTCTAAACTATAAAATATAAAAATAAACACATCATGTGTGGTTATAAAGACCATACAGGTGTGATTGTAAACATAACTAGTAGGACGCCCTAAAAACAATGTAAGGATATAACAATAGGTCAACTAAAACCAAAGACCAAGGGGTAATATAAGGTATCACAAAGGAACTAGACATAATCCAATGTCAAGGAAACCATGTAAAAGGAAGAAACTAGTAATTATAGTGCATTCCCATGAAGGATCATATCATACAAGAAATTAGTGATACCTTGGGTAGTGTAAGTCCTACATAACCCATAGTCGACAATTCGACTGCAATTCATAACCGAAAGGAAATAAAAATGGCTCAAAAGGATGATGATATCCCAAATAAATCTACATGTTAATATTTTATTAGTTTTGAGACTCTTGATCTTAAATTCTTCTATAACTTCTCTGTTATATCTCTAGAACTGTAGTTTTGGATTACACACCATTGATTTATATGTGTGTCTACCGAGGGAGTACCTAACCTTTTTGGAGGACCCTGCCCCGACACATGGGGGAGTAATGAATCCACTGAAAGAGGACCCCCATCGATATATGAGAGAGTAATGACTCTGATGATATAGAGGAACCTACCCCAAAACATGTAAAAGTACTTGAACTCTATCTATATATGGGGGACTATGCCCTGTCTTTTGTATATCTCCATGGAGTACCTAAAACCTATACATGGAGGACTCTTCACCGAAACATGGGGGAGTACCATACTCCATATTTTCTCAAACATCTCACTTGTCACTTGTCAACTCTCAAGCAGAGTGAAAATAATTAAAATATTCAAACCACATCGTGTGCAATTTCCAATGATTGAGGGAATCGTACTATTGTAATCTACATGAGAAGATATATATAATGGGATACTCATACATGAAATACTATCATCTAAGTGAAAAATAAATAATAATAATGAAGATAACATAGCACACAATTTGTTCAATGGGTACACAATGTGTAGGGTTCTCAGTCATGGTTGGTTGTATACTACCATTTCTAAACTCATGTGAAATCCATATACATGGTGTGTCTAGTAGGGTGAACATCGTGTATGGATAAGATTTTCTTGATTTAATCTGACATATTTCAAATTAATTCAAAGTTAGTCTTATAAATACTGCATGATGCCTCTAAAAATACATGAGATATAGAACAACTTGAGCTAAAGGCGTGTACTTTAGATACATACCGAGTCACCTCACCGGTTATGCATCACATTTTTGTGGAATACACAGTGTGTAGTCCTTACATGACCACTAGGGGTGTATAGTCTATACACATCAAGTTTCTATGGTATCTATACATGTTGTGAGTGAAGTAAAACACATATCACGTGGTTCTACTGTTATTTCATGGCATGTACATGGTTTCATGATAAAGTATATGTCATGTAGATACATTGTGTGTGACCTAGGCTCGCATGACATGTAACATTTAAAATGAAACTTATTCCAGGTTTGAGTCAAAAGATGAGTCATATGGTGTAAATTTTGGAGGTAAATATTGAGTGGCATTAAAATCTATATGAAATCCATGTATGGAGAAGCATGTTACATTTAACAAGACTATATACCATATATTTTAAAAATATATAGAATCTTAAAAACATCATCTCCACACCATACACACCACTTTCACCTCCTTTCAGAGTTGTGTTTCTATTACCAACCAAATTTTTCACCCTCATAGAATCCAATGCACCTTGTTGGGTTAATATCTTTCTAACTGTCACTGTCTAATCCATCATCATCCAACTGTTCTTTAAAATACTCCTAGAACTCACCATATCATTATCATCATGCTTCTAAACCCAATAACTCTTCGATTTTACTCTATTCGGACATTGCAGAATAACCATCAAACTCAAATATGTATTACATCTGAATATTTGTGACGGTGGTGGTGGAAAAAATACTCAACCACCCATGGGTGAGCTCATGTTTAGGTTCATCAAAGAACATTAGTATTAGACAATATTATAATTATTTATTCATGGGGGAAAAGTTTCTTAATGTATTACAATTATTTGAACTAAAATTTATTCCACAAAGAAATAAATTACCAAATAATTATATTATTGAGGATAATTTTTAGTTTAATTAATCATCAATACAAAAAACCCACATTATGAAAAAATACAAGGAAAATCCATGAAATAAAATTTTAGAAAACATGTGAATGCTTCATCCTCATGTTCATCCCATTCTAGAAATAAAATATTAAAATAATTAAACTATCATGAAAATAGGTAAATTTTAATCAAAGTAAAATAATTAAACTAGCATGAAGTATTTAATTTTGTGCACCTTATGAGAAGAAGAATAATTTATTTAATTATTATTTATTTTCATTATTTTCTCACTATAATCATTTTATCATAAAAACGGTCCACATTGAAATTTTTTTTAAGAAGAAGTGAATTCTAGGTTTGTGGAGAATGAGTCAAACACATAAATAATAAAATCATATCTCATTGGAATTTCCCTAAAGCTTGATGATCACATCACATTCCTCAATTTTTTGTCTGCACCACTACATTGAAAATGAGCAACACAAAGAATTGTTTTTCTATAAATAGAGATGCATGTGAGTTTTTATTCTCCAATAGTTTTTCCCACACAAAAATGAATTAGGATAAATCCATTTTAGACTAGGGTGTCCATAATGTGTCTCAAAGAGTCCCCTAGTGAAGTGGTTTTATAGGATTCAGTGCAATTGCACTAGTAACAAAGTGTTGGTGCCATTGAAATGAGTAATGTTTGGATTAATATTCAATGGCGGAAGAACTACAACATGGAAAACAAAAGACATATCAATCATGCCAATAACCGCAACACCATACAAACACACAATCTTGCTCACAATCGCAACACCTTACAAACCAAACAATCACAATTTCAGATTTTACAAAGAATCCCTTATTCAATTTTGTTTTTTAATTCAGGGGTTATCACGGAAGGTTTATCATCCTGGGTCGATCATTCATAAGTCAAGTATAGATAAATTACCAATTTTTATATTCAAATGTTCAATAGGAAGCAACCAACATGAAATTCATTTAGTACGCAAACAAGGACCACCAACGACCACGATTTTCAGCGGGGCGTTTAGCCCATACATTTCACATTATAACCATCAATATCAAACAGTAATAACATGAAAACAAGAGGAAACCAATGAGTAATAGGACAAAACCCACCGTGAAGAAGTCGTTTAGCACACAACAGAGGTAGCCACAGTGGAGGTAGAGGTGGCGGAGGTAGCGGCGAAAGAAGAGGATGATGATCTCCGTGGAGGCAGCGGTAGCAGAGGAGGATGATGGATGTGGTAGAGGAGGAAAACCCAGCGGCGATGGAGGAGTAGGAGAGGTCGCGGCGGAGGCAGTGGCAGAGGAGGCAGTTGCGACGGAGGTAGCCGTGGAGGAGGCAGCAGCGCCAGAGGCAGCGGCGACAGAGGAGGATGACGATCGTGGTGGAGGCAGCGGTGGCAGAGGAGGATGTCGGTTGCGGCGGAGGAGGAAAAAACAGTGGCAGTGGAGGAGGAGGAGGAGGAGGAGAGGTTGCGGTGGAAAAGGAGTCGGGTTTAGCTTTCACGAAAGCTTGAACATGTGCGAGAGGGGAGGGGTCTGTTGGGGTTCATAAATAAAAATTGCTGGAACCTTTATCAGCGCTCGTTAAAAGCGCTGATAAAGTTATGTTTTATCAGCGCCAAAATAAAAGCACTGATAAAACAGACCTTTTTCAGCGCTTTTAACGAGCGCTGATAAATGATCCAGCGGTTTTTATTTAATAATTTATTTATATTCTTATATATTTATTTAAAATGACATATAAGATAAATATATATATATTTATTAATAATTATAACAATAAAGAGTATATATTTATAAATATTGGTATATAATTTTTAATCTATAAAAAATCATTATTTTTTTATTATAAATATTATAATTTTATATAAATTAAGAATAAAAATGTTTATCAGCGCTAATAATAGCGCTGATAAATGTTCCCTTTATCAGTTCTTATTTTAGTGCTGATAAATGTTTTCATTATCAACGTTTCTATCTAGCGCTGATAAAGTCACACCCCTTTATCAGCCCTTTCTGTTTAGCGTTGATAAAGGGAATTGTTTCCCTTGCCCTGTTTTGTGGTAGTGAAACACAAATTTAGAGAAACAAACATACATCATAATTCAAATAACGAATCATAGTAGCACAACTATATTTACAAAGATGAACCAAAAAATGAAATCAGAGAAGCGGATGATAAAAGTGGAGCGGGGTACCGATCTCTAGGAAGAAGTTGGTTCTTATTTTTGGGGGTTTTTTCTACTCAGAAAACTGATAGGAGAGGCTCCACTATAATTCAGAATGTGAAAATAAAAAAACCGTAAAACCAATAGGCCCATGAGGCATGACTTCATGTGCACATCCCCATATTTTATTTATAATCTGATGAAAGTATCTGACCTCTTACAATGACCCTACATCCACTCGACAATTTAATGCAATCCCCCATGATCATCTTCCAACTCAGTCAGAAAATAGAAAAAATGATTATGATGAAACAAAATGAGAAGAATGTCATTTTCTTTGGCTTGGACTTCATTAGTTGATGTCCCACAAGCACCTAATATATATTTATTATTTAAATGTATTATAAAAAATAAAAATAAGGGAAAAGAGTGGGGTTCGACTTCATGCTTAGGGGAGAGTGGTGGTTCTAGAGAGGTGAAAATGGGAGAAGGGTGTTTCAGAAGCAGGGGAGGGATCATGCAATGGATTTTTAGGTTCTTCACCAGAGATTGGATAAATGTAATTTTTGGTGGAAACCGTCAGCAACAGAGGTAGTTTCAAGCGGCGGCGGTGCGATGATCCCTGATTTATGTAGACGGTGGCTTGTGGTGGCCGGCAGATCTGGTTACCTTTCACTTGGGTTCGACTGATGACTTTGATTTCCAAATATTGTGGCATGGGATCTTCAATCGGCAGTATCTATAGCCCTTGCGGCTTCGGATGACAGTGGCACACCTAATTTTGGATTTAGAAGTTAGTTGTACTAGTTATCTTCCTCACGGTGGTGGCACAGAGGGGGTGGGATCTTTATGTGGGGTATAATATGGTACCGGTTGAATTTCTGATTCAGTGTATTTGAAATTTATTGGAAAATTTTATTTTCATTTAGAGGTTCATCAGATCGGGAAACATTAGTATTTTTTGTTTTTTGTATTATTTTTTTTCAATTTTTGTCAATCCATTGAGTGTTTTTCACCTGTTGCTATTAGAGTTTCTGGGGGTAAGTTGCAATTTAGGTGCAGTCAGAAGGTGGATGGGTGCAAGACCGGGAAATAAATCCTAATAGAGAATCCCACAAACAAAAGAAACAAATTAAAATCAAAACATAAATTATAATTTAAAATTAATCAATTTAACAAATGAAATAAAAAAAGAAAAAAAATTTAAACACGAAAATTTACATTTTAAAAAACAAAAACATAATGTAAAATTTAAATTTATATCAATTACTATTTATTCAACAAATAAATTAATTCCGATTATAATTTTTATATTTTTTTTAAAAAAAATTATACAAAATAAATTCATAAAATATTATTTGTTAAAACAATAAAAAATTAAAGTCACTTTGTTTAAATTAATTAACTAATTAATTAATTATCAGAACTAATAAAATCAAATAATTAGATTAAAATTAAATATAATTGAGTTTTATGTAGAAAATAATTAAAATTTTAAACTTAATTTAATTATTCAAAGCTTCAAAAACAAGTCATTTTTTTGTATGAAAATAATAAATGAATTAATTAAACTGATGAATAAATCTAAAATTAATGAAAGGAGAAGAAAGAAAAATAATATTTATAGAAAAAATAAAATAATTTAAGGAATAAAAAATGGAAAATTATTATTTAAACAAACAAATGAATAAAAAATGAATGTTAAATTGAATGAAAAAATTAATTTTATTATTCAAAAAAACTAAAATAAACTCTAAAAACACACTATTAGAACATAATATGTTTTTAACAATTTTTTATGAAAAATACAATAATTTTCAATTATTAACTAAAATAAATTATTATAATAATATAAGGAGAATAAAATTTGCAAAAAATGATGTCGAAAAGTGCATTGAAAAACAACATCCTAGAATAATCCCTAGTTGTTTCATATCTCTTATAACCAGACTACCATTTATAAAATTACTTATATAATATAATTATCAAATACCCATTGAAAAATAGTTCAATCTTCTCACTTCAACGATTTATATAACATAGCTCCTTCCTTGGTATAAGAGATAACCTTTAGAAGAGGGAATTAACTTGAATAATGAAAATTTTCCCCACATTTATGATAATGAACTATAAATGGATCTTCGTGATGAAATTTATTTATCACTATTAAACTCTTAATTTTTCCTTGACAATTCTTTTATCTCTTCCCCTTTTTTCACACCTAAAACATTTTATTAATACTTTAAGACATTTTCATGGGTTTAACTTTCCACATTTATGAATAGATGGTAGTTGATCCCCCTTTCCTCCTTGCTCTCCACCACCCAATCTCGTAATGGACTACATCGTTCATTTATACGGTGATTTTGAGAGTTTATTTTTTAATCATATATCATGATATCTTATCAAGAGTAATCAAAATATATTTAACTTCATTTATCATAATATTTGGTTTCTCAAAATCGCTGCATTTTCCATCACATTAAGTGTTAACATCATTCCTCCTGGTTTAATTCATTGACTATAACCAAAAATCATGGTGTGAGAAACAATTCTCGAAATTAAGAAAATTCATTTATATTATATAAAAAACATGTTTCCTTATTTTCAATCTATAACACCTTAGGTTTAACCCATGTCATTCATGATAATCATCTATTCAAATTCTTCATGATGATTCTTAAATAAAATGTAAATTAACGCTAAAATATCCCTTCAGAGTGTTAAACAAAGAGCATTGTAAGGGGAACACTCACTATAAAGAAAAATGATGTTTGAGGTACACTAAAAAAACTCTTTTGGGGTTATTAACCCTAGATTCATCTATGTTAAAACCGCGTTTACTTGTAAAATCCAAACATGGATATATTTCTAGGAAAGAAAAAAGTATCCATCTAACAAAAACATTAGTATGTTATCATATACATAGGCTTATCTCTAGGTTTTTCACTAAATATTTATAATACTAATATTAAAATTTATCTAAACAATTCATCTTGTACCAACTATAATTGTGGCATCCCACCTTTTTAATACATAACTCATCATTACATTTTACATACAAAGGATCTTTAAAGTCTAGTGTCTTGAAAATCAGGAACATAATATATGAAAACAACATAAAAATTCTTCTAAACCACATTTAAGGCTTCATAAAATGTTCATCCTATGTATATTTACTGCATCTCATATCCTGGAGATAGACATCATAGGAAAGGGTGACCATAAGGCCCAGTAAGGGTAAACAAGGGAATCAATGTACTTGTGATATCAATAAGAACTTGAATAAAAACATAAAGACGTGAGAAATGAAAGAATAGGCATATCATAATAAAAATAACTTGAATCATAACTTGAATATGTGGCTACAACATTTCATTTATACATTCATGAACATATCCCCAAGGTCTATCCCCAAGGTGTCATAAAAATTACCAAGGTTATTCACCAAGGTATCGTGAAACTTTTCATTTCTAGAGATTAAATCTTTACCCAATGCATTGGAGCGCTATAAGAGCACACCCTTAATATGTCTTTAATTAAATGTGATCCACATATATCATAATCAATCATTTCATAAATAACCCATAGATAATAAAAGGAATGGGTATCATTTCAAAATCGTGACGTTTTAAAAGCTCTTAAAAATAAGATCATTATATCATTTATAACCCATGGAAAGGGAGTGAGGGTTATATGTATGACAATTACAGAATAAAATATATCATATTTATATATTTATGAACACTCATATAAATGAAATAGGTCTGGGTATTCGCATAAATAAACAAGGGGATTTCTTGAGAGAAAGAGATAGAAATTTTGAGACGAAATTTCTGCAGCATAACAACTATATAACTTGGTTTTAGAAAACATTGCAAAGAGAGGGGAAAAGGGTCACCCACTCATAAATAATTCATAATACAGTCTGGGTACTTAATAAGATCATGGTATGGATATTTTAATGACATACCACATGAAAAGGAAACATGAAAGAAAATAGAAGATGCGATTTCTTTTACGAGAAATTCAGCAGCCTAACAGAGTCACATAAAAATTCAGAAAACAAATTGATGAGATAAGAAAGGGTCTCTAATAATTTATACATGAAATGTATGTTAATGATAACATATAAGAACATACCCTCAAAAAAAGAGATGGAAACTAGAAGACACAATATAAAAGAAGTCATGGCTTAAAAGAAGAGTGTGAAAGAATCCCTTACCTTGAAGAGTAACTTCGAAAGCATGAAGTTCGGGACCTTATGAGGCTTAAGGGAACCTTGGGAGGACTCCTTGGGAGTTAATGAGACCAGAACATCGTTGAGGAGGATTTATAAATGAAAATGATGAGGGAATGTTTTGGTATTTATAGGAGAAGTGAGGGGACAAGTCATTAATGGCCAAGGGACACCTCATCGGTGGTATTGGAAAAACCATGGGCTTGCCCATGGTATTTTCCCATGGTATTGGCCACCTGGGACACCTCACACATTATCTTACTCTTCATAAGTCGACCATAAAGATTACATAATTATTATATCCTTAATGATGTCATTAAACACCCGAAACTAAAAACTGTATTTCCACTATTCACCGAAAATTCCTTTTTTCCGAAAAAACCCCTAAAATCACCTTAACCTAATATTGATACTCTTAATTAAAAAATGAACTCCATTTTATAAAACTAAATTTCAAAATATTTTTAATTTAATTTTTAATTAAAAAACAATATTCACCCAAAAAAATTAATACTTGACTAATAATTTCCAAAACAGTTATTTACCTATTTTATTGAATCACATTACTTAATCAAGGTGCCTAAATTATATTAATACTATATTTAAGTGAGATTACTAATCCATTTTATCACATTACTATTCATAAGCGTAAAATCACTATTCACTATTTACTATTCACAAAAAATAAGTTGATCTTATTAGATTCTAAATTTATTACTTAACACATTTCCAAAAGACCATTTTTTGAAAATCATTACACATCATTAATTATTTATGGTTTACATAAATATTTTAAAATATCCCCATTTTCCAAAATTCATCAATATACATCCTATATTTATTCGAACATCCGGAAAAAAACACAAACTTAACCATAGGAAGAAATCACAATTTTATTTATCTCAAAGGATTACACAAAGAAGCTACAGTCTCGTTACATAGTCCCTTATAACCCTAGAATAGGACCTAAGTGTAAGGTGTGCTAAGGTGAGAGAATTCGAGGGTGGCTCGGCTAACATTTCCCGAGTAGTGATTTCTATAAGCTTGAACTTCTCCTGAAGGAAATTCCACTCCAGCTTCACACGATGATGTTCGGCTTGAGTTTGGTCCAGAGAAAAGTCTAGTGGTGCTACCTGCTTCCCAAGTTTCATCAGATGAGCTTCGATCGGCCCAAGACTACTGGATGAGGCCATCAAATCTTCTCTCTGTAATAATTAAACAAGATCACTTGTATTTAGAGACAATAACCGCAACATTTAGTTTCCAACGGTTATATAACAGTCGAAACACAATGGTCTCATTTTAATTATACTCACATCATTAATTAAAGAATATAGTTTTCTTGATTATAAACTAGAATAACACACAAAATTAGGAAACAAAAATTCATTCAAAATTTTAGGTTGTTACATTCTTCCCCCTTAAGAAATTTCATCTTCAAAATTTTAACTCGTATCCTCAGAAAAGAAAAGGTGTGGGTACTTCTACCTCATAGACTCCTCTAGATCCCACATGGCTTATTCATATTTTTGGTTTCTCCACAACACATCAACAAGGTGGGTAGTCTTATTACGTAGAACCTTGTCTCTACAATCCAAGATCTCCACCAGTTGCTCCTCATAGGAGAGGTCATGTTCCAGTTGTACCACCTCTTGGTTTAGTACATGTGAAGGGTCAGGTATTTACTCCCTCAAGAGGGATACGTGGAATACAACATGAACTTGTGCTAGATTTGGAATAAGTGCAAGCCGATAGGCCACTGCTCCCATGCGATCAAGGATTTCATAGGGGCCAATTTACCTAGGGATGAGCATCCCTTTCTTCCCAAACCTCATGACTCTCTTCCAAGCTGAAATTCAAAGAAATACATTTTCACTGACATCAAACTCCAAGTCCCTTCGACGGTTGTCGGCATAACTCTTTTGCCGAATTTGAGCATCCTAAATGTGTTGTTAGATGGAATGGACATTTTCTATCATCTCTTGCACAAGATTAGGCCCAAGAAACTTTCTCTCACCAGCGTCATCCCAACAAGTAGGAGTTCTGCATCACTTCCCATATAGATCTTCATAGGGTGCCATTTGAATGCTCGAGTGGAAGCTGTTGTTGTAAGCAAACTTAACTAAAGGGAGATGTTGATCCCATCCACCCTTAAATTCTATTGATCACATTCTCAGCATGTCCTTGTGTGTTTGAATAGTCATTTCAGATTGACCATCCGTTTGGGGTGATAGGTCGTACTGAAATTCAATTCATTGCTCAGAGATTATTGAAGACTTCTCCAGAATTTTGTTGTGAACCATTGATCACAATCAGATACGATAGAAAGTGGAACTCCATGTAGCCTTAACACTTCATTCATGTAAATCATAGAAAGTTGATCAAGAGATAAATCTTCCCGGATAGAGATAAAATGGGCAGTCTTGGTGAGACTGTCCACAATAACCCATATCACATTGTTTCCTTTGAGAGTTCTCAGAAGACCAGTGACAAAGTACATAGTGATATTGTCCCACTTCCATGCTGGTATGGGTAGTGGTTGCAATGACCCTTTAGAAAGTTGTCACTCTCCCTTCACTTACTGACATACTAGGCACCTTGAAGTGTAGTAAAAAATAACCACCAATAATGATCACAAAGGCCCCTATACATTTCTGTGCTTCCAGGATGTATAGAGAAAGTAGAGCTATGAGATTCATCCATAAGCTCCCTCTTTATTTCTAGAATATATGGAACACATAGACTTGTACGAAATCTCAATAAACCTTATTGATCAATATTGAACTCAGGAAACTTTCCATCCTTTACAGCCTCAAACTTCTCTTGTAACAAAGGATCTTCTTTCTGAGCCTTCTTGATCTTCTCTAGTAATGATGGGTGAGAAATAATTTGGGTTAGGGTTGATGATGTCCCTTTCCTTATAATTCTCATGTACAGCTTTACTAGGTCATTGATAAAAGGATATTTTTGAATCCTCATCATGGAAATAACAACTGGGTCTTTCCTGCTTAATGCATCCGCAACTTTGTTTGATCTTCTAGGGTGATAATGAATTGAACAACCATAGTCTTTAAGAAGTTCCAACCATATCCTTTGTCTCATGTTCAATTCCTTTTGTGTGAAAATATACTTCAAACTTTTATGGTCTGTGTATATATCACATTTCTCCCCATAAAGATAGTTTCTCCATATCTTCAGAGAAAAAACGACTGCAGCCAGATCCAGATCATGCGTATGATAATTCTGCTCATGAATCTTCAAATGTCGAGATGCATAAGAAATGACCTTGTCATTTTGCATGAGGATTCACCCAAGACCTTTTAGAGATGCATCACTAAAAATAACGAATCCTTATCCACTTCAGGGAAGAGTTAACATAGGTGCAGTAACCAATCACTTCTTCAGCTCTTGGAAACTTTCCTCACACTCCATTTTCCAGATGAACTTGACCCCTTTTTGAGTTAACTTGGTTAATGGATTATAAAGTCATGAAATTTTTTTCACAAACCTCTTATAATATCCTGCTAATCCAAGAAAACTACAAATCTCAGTTATTGTTATAGGTTGAGGCCACTCCTCTACAACTTTTGTCTTTGCAGGGTCAACTGTGATTCCTTCATTGGTTACAATGTGTCCTAAGAAAGCAACTTGTTGTAACCAGAAATCACATTTACTGAACTTTCGAAAAATCCCCTCCTTCCATAGATTTTTCAAAATAACCCTTAGATGATCTTCATGATCCTCACGACTTTTGGAATATATCAGCATATCATCAATAAAAACTACCACAAAGTTATCAAGGTTGTCCTTAAAGACTCTATTCATCAAATCCATAAAAATAGCAGGTGCATTAGTCAGTCTGAAGGGCATAAAAACAAACTCATAATGCCCATATCTTGATCGGAAGGATGTTTTTAGAATATCTTCTTTCTTCACCCTAAATTGATGATAACCAGATCGCAGATAAATATTAGAGAAGAATTGAGCGCCACGAAGTTGGTCAAAGAAGTCATCAATTCTTGGAAGAGGGTATTATTTCTTCACTATGATCCCATTCAGTTCTCTATAATCAATGCATAACCGCATCAATCCATCCTTCTTCTTCACAAAGAGAATAGGTGCTCCCCAAGGATACACACTTGGTCGGATAAACCCCTCCTCCAAATGATCTTGGAGTTGTTTCTTTAATTCCTCCAGCTCCACATTTTCCATCCTATACGAGGTCATTGATATCGGATGTGATCCAGGTATGAGTTCGATGGAGAACTCTACCTCTATTTCTGGGGGAGGTCCAGGAAACTCCTCTGGAAATACATCAATGTATTCCTGGACGATGGGGAAATTTTCTATCATCAAACTCTCATCTCCTTCTTCTTCTTCTTCACCGATAAACTCCATAAGGAAGGATATAGGGGGTTCTTTTAGACAAATATGAGGTTGAGATATCTCTACTTGGAAGATAACTGTAGGTTTTCCATTCAATACTACTGATATTTCATTACATCTACAATTGATCTTAGCATTATACTTTGAGAGCTAGTCTATCCCTAGTATAATGTCGAATTCTAGCAAGAGAATGACTACTATATTTGTGATAAGATTTTTCTCACTAAAGTAAATGCTACAGTTTCTAAACATTGACGATGCTTGGATAGTCCTACCAGGAGTCTTGACTGACAACTATACTTTTAGAAATTCGGGGGGTGATTATAAATTCCTTGTAAACATAGAGGAAATAAAGGAATGTGTAGAAACATAATCAATCAAAGTACTTGCTAGCTTTGAGAGGACAACAAGAGTACCCAATACCACATCATTTGAAGCATCAACTTCAGCTGCCGCGATAGAAAAAGCATGGTCTTGATCCCTTGGCCTTTGTTGAGGATGATGGTGGTTCCCCTCCACTTCCCTCAGATTTGGACAATGATTGGACAAGTGCCCACATTTTCCACACTTGATTCACTGAACATCAGGTAGGGCCTGAACCATCTTCCCCTTGTCGTTTGTGTTTGGAAGTTGAGGTTTCACCTCACCATGAAAATTTATCACAATGTGGCCATCTCTGCCACACTTGTAGCACTTCCCACTCCCAAGAAGGCAGTTCCTCGAATACTTCTTACTCATTTATTACATGTGGGAAGTTTCACTTTCTTTCATCCTCTTCCCTAATCAAAATTCCTCTATAATCTAGGCTCCATCGATCACTTCTTGTCATTGGATTTATGAGACCACTACGTATCACCAAACTCTAGCTCAACATTCATCGTACTCTGCATGATCTCCTCGTAGCTATCATAATCTTGGTTGGCTAGATTCTTCCATAGATGAGGTCTCAGTCCACCAAAGAATCTATCAACCTTACCGTTTGGATCCATGACAAATCTAGAGGTATATCGTGAAATCATTGTGATGTTTATCTCGTAGCTTCCCACAGATTTATTCTCCTTCTGCTTCATCTCGAGAAACACCTTCTCCATTCTTGTTCTCATGGAATGAGGGAAATACTTACTGAAAAATATCCCTCTGAACTCTTCCCACTCCATATATTCAACTTCAACTCTTTGCCTCGTGTTTTTGATCAGTTCCCACCACTGATAATCTTCTCCCTCTAAGCGATAGACAGTCAGGGTGACCTTATCTTGCTCTGAACAAGGTATCACAGAAAAGATCTTCTCTATAGAGCTGATCCATTGCATAGAAATCAATGGGTCAGTCGATCCAATGAAGATTGGTGGTCGTTGGCATATAAAGGACTCAATAGAATGTTGTTCCATTCATGGTGAGATCGGACTCTCAGCTTGATTCAAGTTATTACTCATAACTTGAGTCAGTTGGTTCATCATTCGCATGAATGTTTCCATTCCAAATTCCATCAGAGGTCCGTCAGCGCATGGTTCATTGTGGTCTCCATTTTCATGATTCCTCCTATTGCCCGCCATTTTCTAAAGAATAAAATCTTATTGAGAAACTTGTTTCATTTACGAATCTTTTAACTATAAAGGATTCTACGTCTTAAAACTCCGTCCTTAAACAATTATATTTCTCTACAATTCCTTCATAATGATTCATAAAAAGCTTGCAACTAACCAAAAATATCCCCCAGGAGCGTTGTAACCAAGAGTGCAACAAGGCCCACTCTTGTGCACTAGTTCTTGTTCAAGTCTAAATCAAAGTGTTATTTTCGGGTTTTACCCCTATGTACATCTATGCCAGAGCCTCATCTACCTACTTGTATCCATACAGGGATGTATTTGTTTGATAAACCACTTACTCAATACTCACCTAAATACCAAGAAGTTTTTTCAATATTTAAACTTTTCTATAAGGTTATTTCTAAAGATTTCATAGCCTAATTTACATAAATAACTAAACTATTCTTTGATACCAACTGTGGAATCCTGCCTTTTTTATACATAACTTTTCATTCCATTTTACATACAAAGGATCTTTAAAGACTAGTGTCTTGGAAATGAGGAACATAATACATGAAAACAAAATAAACATTCTTCTAATCCACTTTTAAGGCTTCATATAAGGTTCATCCTATGTATATTTATTACATCTCATATCCTGGAGATAGACATCAAAGGAATGGGTGAGCAGAAGGCCCAGTAAGGGTAAACAAGGGAATCAATGTAATTGTGATATCAATAAGAACTTGAATAAAAACATAAAGACATGAGAAATGATAGAATAGACATATCATAATGAAAATAACGTGAATCATAACTTGAATATGTGGCTACAACATTTCATATAGACATTCATGAATATATCACCAAGTTCCATTCCCAAGGTGTCGTAAACATTACCAAGGTTATTCACCAAGGTATCATGAAACTTGTCATTTCTAGAGATTAAATCTTTACACAATGCATTTCAGAGCTATCAGGGAACACCATTAATATTTAATTACATACATGTGAGCCACATAGATCATAATCAACCATTTCATAAATAACCCATAGAGAATAAATGGAATGGGTTTCATTTCAAAATCGTGACATTTTAAAAGCTCTTAAAAATAAGATCATTATATCATTTATAACCCATGGAAAGGGAGTGAAGGTTATATGTATGTCAATTATATAATAAAATATATCATATTTATATATTTATGAACACCCATAGAAATTAAATAGGTCTGGGTATTCACATAAATAAACAAGGGGATTTCTTGAGAGAAAGAGATAGAAATTTGGAGATGAAATTTCTACAGTATAACGGTTATATAACATGGTTTTAGAAAAAATTGAAAAGAGAGGGGACAAGGGTCACCCAGTCATAAATAATTCATAATACAGTATGGGTACTTAATAAGTTCATGGTATGGATATTTTAATGACATACCACATGAAAAGTAAACATGAAAGAAAGGAGAAGATGTGATTTCTTTTACGAGAAATTCGGCAGCCTAACGGCGTCACATAAAAATTCAGAAAACAAATTGACGAGAGAAGAAAGGGTCCCTCATAATTTAGACATGAAATGGAAATAAATGAGAACATATAATAACATACCCTCATCAAAAAATATATGGAAACTAGAAGACACAATATAAAGGAAATCATGGCTTAAAAGAAGAGGGTGAAAGAATCCCTTACCTTGAAGAGTAACTTCAAAAGCATGATGTTCAAGACCTTGGGAGGCTTGAGGGAACCTTGGGAGGCCTCCTTGGGTGGAAAGGGGACCATAACTTCGTTGATGAGGATTTGGAAATGAAAAGGGTGAGGGAAAGGCTTGGTATTTATAGGAGAAGTGAGGGGACAAGTCATTAATGGCCAAGGGACACCTCATCGGTGGTATTGGCAAAACCATGGGCTTGCCAATGGAATTTTCCCATGGTATTGGCCACTTGGGACACATCATACCTTATCTTATTATTCATAAGTTGACTAGAAAGATTAAATAATTATTACATCCTTAATGATTTCATTAAACACCCGAAACTAAAAACTATATTTTCACTATTCATCGAAAAATCATTTTTTTCAGAAAAAACCCCAAAGATCACCTTAATCTAACATCGATGCTCTGAATTCAAAAATGAAATCCATTTTATAAAAATAATTTTCTAAATATTGTTAATTTAATTTTTAATTAAAAAAACTATTCACTCAAAAAAACTAATACTTGACTAATAATTTCCGAAACAATTATTTACCTATTTTATTGAATCACATTACTTAATCAAGGTGCATAAATTATATTAATACTTTATTTATGTGATATTACTAATGCATTTGATCACATTACTAATCCTAAGCATAAAATCACTATTCATATTTTACTATTCACAAAAAATAAGTTGATCTTATTAGATTCTAAATTTCTTACTGAACACATTTCTAGAAGAACATTTTTTGAAAATCATTACACGTCATTAATTATTTAAGGTTTACATAAATATTTTAAAATATTCCATTTTTCCAAAATTCATCAATATACATCCTATATTTATTCGAACATCTGAAAAAAACACAAACTTAACAATAGGAATAAATCACAATTTTATTTATCTCAAAGGATTACACAAAGCAGCTACGGTCTCGTTACATAGCCCCTTATAACCCTAGCATAGAACCTAAGTGTAAGGTGTACTAAGGTGAGAGAATACAAGGGTGGCTCGGCCAACATTTCCCGAGTAGTGATTTCTATAATCTTGAACTTCTCCCAAAGGCGATTCTGCTCTAGCTTCACACGATGAAGTTCAGCTTGTGTTTGGTCCAGAGCAAAGCCCAGTGGTGCTAACTCCTTCCCAAGTTTCTTCAGATGGTCTTTGATCGGTTCGAGACTAATAGATGAGGCCATAAAATCTTATCTCTGTATTAATTAACCAAGATCACTTGTATTTAGAGACAACAATCGCAACATTTAGTTTCTGATGGTCATATTGACCAATGGTTATATAACAGTTGAAACCCAGCGGTATCATTTTAATTATACTCACATAATTAATTAAATAATATAGTTTTTTTGAGTATAAACTAAAATAACACACAAAATTTGGAAACAAAAATTCATTCAAAATTTCAATTCGTTACAATAAGGAATCAACCTTAAACATTATATAATCATTAGTTTTATGTCAAGAATTAGTTTTCTTTACATTTAATGATCTTTAGGGTTATGATTTTTAAATAATTTCAAAATCACCCTTACATAAATAAATATTAAATAAAAAATTGGAAATTTTCACTAAGAATCCATTTTTCCCCATAAAAAACTTTAATGATATAAAAAGTTTTTTGTTATTTATATTCACAATTTTCATCTTAATCTCATCATTGTTCCTACTCATCCATAAAACACTATGGAAAACCTTTTAAAATGTGTTATGAACAAAAAAATCATAGTAAGGTACATATAAAAGGGAAAAATAGAAACATTTTAGTACATTAATAACTATATAATATTTTTCTTTTTCTCAAAATTTTAGTTCTTTCTTAAAAGAGACATTTTATTTCCAAATAAATCAACATTTTTGCATGAAAAATTTAATAAAAAACTTCATAAGAAATATTAAATTTATTTTAAAACTCTTAAATGTTCCTTTTAAATTATGAAAAACTTATAAAAACTTTTGAAAAAATTTATACATTTCCCCCTTATAAAGTAGCACATACTTTCATTTAAAGATAGGATCACGAGTAATCACATGAGAGCATAACAAAAGAACATGGTATCATAATATCATGGAATCATAGAAAATTTGAAAAACACATATAACATGAGAAAATTATAATTCAAGGATTACTACCAAGACAACATCACATGGTTCATAGAGTCCAATGTTAGACTAGGTTTACTCCCTAATCTCATACAAAGGATATGATAAGACAAAAACTTTACCCAGTGAATTGCATCACTGTATAGATGAACCCATTATAAAATGTATATGATTGTGTGTACCAAAAATAAAATTAATCATAATACATATAAATAAGAATATCCCATAGAAAGAGATGGGTTTTGTAATCTTGGCTCATATCATAATCAAAAGAGATTTGTTAAATATGTCATTTGAGAAATTAACATAAGTCATGTATTTGGTAATCAAAGGGAAAAATAATATAGGTATATTTGTGAAAGACATATATACAAAATTTACAAGCAATAAATAACATTAAACATAGATAAATTGGGTTAGATAGATGAAGTTCATAACTTAATGAAAAGTTCTTGTTCATAGGGATCCCTTGCACCTATATGAAAAAAATTTACAGATATCAAAATATCCATTCCATTTAAAAACTATTTTGAAATTACATAGAAAAAACGGAAAGAGGGATTTTATTATTGAATAAAAAAGGGAAGCTTTTAATATAATCCAAACAAAATTAGTTGTTATGGTAATAGGAAAAACCATTGACATCGTAGTCATAAAAATAGAAAATTCTTTTTCCTTTTGTAAATAATATCAAAATGTTTCATATAAAATACCTAAAATATTCCATTTGAAAACTATTAAAATAAAGTAAAAATAAACATAAAATTTCATTTATAATTAATTTGTGTCCATATAAATACATAAGTTAAAAAATTTACAAATATGGACATGGAATATACTGATTTAGGATATATATCTTTAAAACATTTAAAACGTGGTTTTATAATGTAATGTATCTCTTACCTTGAGCATGAATCATCAAGTGCATTCATTTTCTTCCTGAATAGTAAAATTATCTTAATTATCTTAATTTCTTAAGAACATTTTTAAAATTTATTATTCCTTTTATTTCACTCATTACCATTTTATATACATTTAAATAATCATTTAATTTCATGTCATATGTTTAAACGATATTCTACTCACATGCCCAAAATGACATTTATAGCTTGATTATGGTTAAAGATGTCTTTATTTCATCATCTCTAGAATAATAATAATGAAGTAATTTTTATTTATATAAATCAGTTACGCTTTTAAAACCAACCATGAAACATGGTTATGAAAAATGAATTATGTTACAAAATTGGAAACGATATTTCATTCGTACGCATGACTAAATTTTCCATTTTTCAATGATCATGTTATAAATATGGTAAGTATTATGTTATCTATCCAAAATTATCATTATATCAAAAATATCGAATTATTTCTTTAAATATAATAATATATACCATCCATGTGATGTGGTAATGAAAAATAAATCACATCACATTGTGGTGGTGGTAATCTACACGTACACATGAACGATGTTATAATTTTTCAATGAAAGGAAAAGTAAGAAAATATATGATATATTAATTTTAGAGAATAATAAAAATTTCATGAATACAATAAACACACACATTAAATCCATAATTATAACTATTCATGATAGTTAATGATGTAAAATGGATTTCAACGGTTTACGAGGAAGTAGTCCTCCATACACACATATGATAGATTTGTTTCCAATTTTATAGAAGAGGAGATCAATGTAGGTTATTAAATTATCATAACAACATCTAATGATATGTTAGATATGTATGTTTTCATTTCATCATAGTTGAATAAGATTTTAAATATGTGCAATAAGAAATAAAACTAAAAACATTTGGTTAAGGACTATACCTCTTCTTCAGACAATCTTCTTTAATTTACACCTTATGCACACCGAAAAATTATATTTTTTCTTAAACCAATACCACTAAAATGTGGGTATATATTTTGGGTAGAGATATTATAATTAATAGAACAAAATAAAAGTATTTAAAGTGTGTCGAAGGAGGATAGGGGGTTCCATTTTATAAGTTAGAGGAGGGGTACTCTTGGAATTAAATAAAACATTAAACTAATATTAATTAATTTGCTTGTAAAAAATATCCAAAATGATATAATTATAAAATTGCATGAGTATGGTTCTAAATCCCATTATAAAATAATTTTTTACAAATTTATATTAGGCTTTTACCATTATTTCTTTGTTTTAACCTGCATTTAACCTTTTGACCAATTACCCTGATAATGTATTTTTAAATCATTAGCGGTCAATATAGTTACTATAAAAATAAAATTTGACTATAAATGGATAATATATGATATTTTTAAATATATAAAAATTTCTTGTCGGACAAATGTATTTTTATGAATTTAATGTCCTTTATAAAAATGTAATTTATCAAAAAAATATCATTAATTTCATTTTTTGAACTATTCACATAATATTACTTTGAAAACAACATAAAAACAATTCAGATAGAAAATAAATCATTAAAACATATCTAATATGTTGTTTTAATCTAAAATATTCATGGAACAATGTCATTAATTCAAATTATATAAATTTTAATATTTTTTAAATAATTTATTTTATATTTCTATTAATTGAATAATTACTATGTTGGTGTTGTGTAAGTATTTCAATAAATTATTTAATCACTAAAAATTATAAATTGTTTTTAATGGTAAAAAATTATTTATATTTCAAATAACAATTTTTTTGGCAAGCATATCAACCGTTTATCCTTATGTTAAGAATTTAGAGATAATAAAACTAAGAGAATAACCTTTTTTACTTTTCCTTGAATAAAATAATAAAAATATCAAAATCAAAGTGGTATGGAACCATTTTATCATATTTTTGAAATTTGGATGCAAATTTCCAAACTAAACTCTTATAAAAGGATAAGAATAAATTTTAGGGTTATTTTTTAGTACTTATCATATTATTTATAACCATAGTTACCATAATTATCCATACCACAATGACAACTATTTAGTGTGGTTAATATTTATGAAGATAAAAAATAAAATGGTCCTCTTTAAAAAATCTAGAAAACATGATTCCAAATATTGAATAAATTTTTCAATATTCAATTTCTATAAGTGGAAAAAACTAACTTAAGTTTAAAATGAAAAATATAATGAAATTAGTTCTTTAAAAAATGTCTTCTTAAGTACGAAGTTATTTTTACACCAAATTCCACAATAAAAATGATTAAAATAAACATAATTGGATTTTTCATAACATAATAAAACTAATGGAACTTTGAAACCATTTTAAAATAAGAAAACAACATTGTAAATTCTCTAAGAAAAAATAAATTTTTGAATGACATTCAATATTTTTCATTATTCACTGGAAACTAAATATTTTGAGAATAATACCAAAATTTCACTCTTAGATAAATTTTAAATTATTATTTTAAAAAATTTATGTTTTTTAACAAATAAAATTTGTAAGAGTTTCAGAAATAAATTATATTATTTTCTCATTAAAATAAATAAAGGCCATTTTTTGAGAAAATGTATTTTTTAAAGAGTAAAATGAATTTTATAGAAAAAAATTGTGATTATTTACTAAGAATTTATTAATAAAATTTTATTGATTAAGACCTTTATTTATATTTCATAATGTGGTTAATAATATTAATACCCTCAAATGTAATGTCTATGTTATTAAATTTGCATTTAAATAATAATATTTTATAATATATCCCAATAAAGCCTACAGTTGTGTGTTAAAAACTATATCAAGTATAATGTTATTTTAATAACTCTTGGTGTTGTATTTATGTTCTAGGTAAACCTTAATAATGCTCTATAGATAGAGTTTTGCTTCAATACTACTTATCATCCTCAAACAGGTGGTTAGTCTGAGAGGACCATTCAAACCCTAGAGGGTATTTTGAACTCACATTCTCAAGATTTCAATGGTGTTTAGATTCAACACCTTACTATAGTTCAGTTTTCTTTCAATAATAACTTTTAATTAACAATTCATATGGATCATTATGAATACCTATATAGATATAAGTGTAGAATTCTGATATAATGGATTTAAGTTGTTGAAAAAAACTCTATTTGGACCTATGAAAGATGAAGAAATGGGAGGGATGGTTAATGAAATTTATAAGAATGCCATAGAATC
This sequence comes from Viscum album, assembly GCA_963277665.1. Taxonomy (NCBI): domain Eukaryota; kingdom Viridiplantae; phylum Streptophyta; class Magnoliopsida; order Santalales; family Viscaceae; genus Viscum; species Viscum album. Next base: position 1,722,495,964 of record OY728119.1, on the reverse strand, counting down.
TTAGAGTTGGCAGAAGAGTTATACTGACAATCCTTCATGATATTTGAAATTTGATGTTAGTGATAGGGTTTTCCTTTTAATTTATCTGTGGAATAATTTTATGATATTTTGTAATAAGGGGATTCTAATACCTATGTATGTTTGTACCTTTAATATTATTGACTGAGTAGGGACTTTATCTTAGATCTTGGTACTCCCATCAAATCTCTCTCAAGTTCACGATTCATCCAATGTATCCTTACCGAGGAAGAACATACATATTCATTCATATGTAATTAACTCAAAGGTTATACTACTATATAATGATCTTTCCTATGATGAAAAAATATTATAAATCATAGATCATAAAGATAATGTTCTAGGGAACTAGACAACTTGACTGGTTAAAGTTCATTGAAGGAATCATAAATTTTAGAAGAAACATGGGGACCAATGGTTATGATGAATCACATATATCCTCATTTGTGTTTACTATAGTGATTAAACTTAGAGGATTAAATTAATTTAAATTTGGGTAAAATGAAACACCCAAAACATTTGATAAATTTTTTCTTTGTAATAAAACATGTAGAATTCAATAGCATACCATATATGCAACCCCGAGTCTATATGAAATATTATATAGATAACTATTATATCCAAGATATTAAATTGGAAGGTATTAATAGTAATAAATAATCTATGAAAATATGTATTAATTTTTTAATAAATGATATTTATTTTCTAATGCATCATAAATAAGTACTCTCATAAAGTCATTTTATGCTTTAAAAATATTTTTCAAAAAAAATATTGAATTTTTGAATGAGAAAATTATAATTAATTTATAAAATTTTTAGAAATTTTGTATAATGATATTAATATCATTTTTGAAACCATAAATTCAATATTATTATAATTTTAGTATTTATGATTTTTCAAAAATGGCTTATTTTTCAATAAATTGTGAAAAATAACAATTTTGTAAAAACGTTCATATATTTTCAAGTAAAAGTATTGTTGGTCAGAGTGGAAACTCAAGAGGGGGGTGAATTTAGTTCCAATTAAGAATTTCTATTAAAAATATTCTTATTAAAATACCCCAAATTGAATAACAATATAATCTGTAGTGAATTTGTAAAACTATAAAGGGTCAGTTAGATTCTCAAAATATTGATTAGTTCTCAGTTAATCTAATCTGAAGATTAATTAACTTTTGAAGCTAACATAATGCTTTACAGTACATACAAACACTTTCTATATTAACTATCAAAGTAACTTCAAAACAATTTTATATTTCAAAGTAATTAGCAGCGGAATATTCAATATAGGTTAAAATCAAAATAAGTAATCATGACAGTTTTAAAATAAGAGGTTCAGTCTCAAGCTGAGACTATGTCCTCTCAAAAAATTGATATAAATTTTGATCCACACCCTGGATCGGGGTAAACAACAGTACAAAGACTTTCTAGGTCCTAAGACCTCTACAATAGTTCTACGTGGGAAAACAAAAAGAATAGTACATAGGCTATCCAGGTTACACTTGACCTCAACCAGTATCCAAAATGGGATACAAGAGATTTATGGAAGGTTTGTGTGAGTATTTAGAAATCCATTAGTTTATCAAAAGAGACAGTGTGTATATAAAATATACAGAGTATGCACACTGCTCAAAATGTAAATGAAATAATCACTGAGAGAGTAGATATGAGTTTTAGACTGCTCTAGTGATGTGAAGTGCAGCTCTGGACTCCTTTGATTGATCAGGAATGCTTCTGATTCCTTCTCTGGTTTTTTCTGAAAAACTTAATGTCATTTTATTCAAGTTCGTTGTAGCTCATCACTCCGTGGATAAAGTGCATCTTGTGTTCTCTTCTAGAATGAATTGCTTCATGTATGTCCACTTTTCTTCCAGAATTAATGTAGCCTTTCTTTTTTATGTGTATTCACCACTTTTCAGCACTCTTCAGCCCTTATTTCTCACTTCTTTTTTCACGGCATTTGTCATTCCTTTTATAGCTTTCAGCTCTGGAAATGGGAATGATTGCCTTTTTATAGGTACTAGGTACGGTTCCCTGATATGCCAACAACCCACATTAATTAATGGCAGTTTCATTAAATTGAGAAAATATGACCGTTAATATAATTTAAATAAGGAATAAAAGTTTACACAACAGAATGATTGTAACAGTCGAAATGTAACGATTACTCCTTCTATTGGTAGCTCTGCTTTTATCGGTAGCTCTTTGTATCAGTATCTCTTTGTATCGATAAATCTTTGTATCGGTAGCTCATTGTAGCGGTAGCTCTTAGTATCGGTAACTCTTTGTATCAGTGAAATTCATAGCGGTAGACTTGCTTATACCGGTAGACTTACTCTAATGGTAGCTCTGGTGCACCGGTAATTAAGTGCACAACGGTGGACTTATACACACCAGTTAACTTGTTCTATCGGTAGCTGTCTGTATCGGTGGATTTTTTATTGGTGGACTTCATACCAGTAACTCATCTGTATAGGTAGACTAGATCTATCAGTGACATGTTCTTACCAGTGGACTTATACATACCGGTAGCTCTGTATATCGGTGAACGTTTCTTATCGGTGACTATGTATATCGGTAGACTAAGTACCGGTAGATCTGTATCAATAGATTTGAGCATATCAGTGACTTAACACTTATCTGTTCTATGCAAAAACACATCCTGATTGAGTTAGAGTTATTTCACAGTAGAATGAATAGTAATTATTATATAAATGAACATTATTTGGGATTATCAACATATTAAAATATAAGTGATATTATCAAAATAGGTGAGGTCAACAATCTCCCCCTTTTTGATAATCACAACTTATTGAATCATAATCTCAAAATAATTATTATCATATCAGAGGATTTAGTATAAAATGCAATGGTATTAGAGAAAATAATAAAAACAAAGTACCAAACTTATGTACCAGAGGAATTATAAAGAAAATAATCAATGGGAATAATGATATTTTTAAATGAAGATTTGAAAAGCTAAAAGTATCAGAGGTAATATTATATTTTTCAAAATCTCATATTTGTTAAGACTTCTCATTTGGCTCATTTTTATCCCCCTTTGTCATATCATATGATGCATATCAGTTCTATTCTCCCCCTTTGTTATTTTCAAAAAGAAGGAAACAAACACAGAGAAAAGTAATAGAAGGGTAAAAGGGAATAAGAGCATTTTCATTCCATGGGGCCAAAAAGATACACATGAATACAAAAATGAAACAAAAATAATAAAAGGATTCCAATCAAACGGATTAACCATTAGACAATCCACCTCTTGGATGTCTACTTGATATTTTCCTTTGGGATCCGAGGTAGACTCAGACTGTGGAGATGCATGTGGAGGCTTAGGAACACTAGAAATGATCATAGGAGGCTGAGATACTGATACTGTTCCTGGTATGTACCGAGTAGCTCTCTAAGTGATTATAGGAGTAAGGATTCAGATGGATTGGGCTAGAGTCATCTATGTAGGAGAAGCAGTAGAGGAAGAGGCATGTAAAGCTGGAGGTACAATAATTGGCCTAGCATCGACATGCAAGAAAGGAAACAAGAGATTTATTAAATCCATAATGATTCCTCCTCCTCTCTCCATAGAAGAAATGAAGTCATCCTTGTTTTCCATAGATTTGTCCAAGGCTGGAGTCAGTTCCATTAGATATATTACTTTCTCTCTAAAGGCTTGAGTTACTGGGGGCAGTTTCAAATTCTATAACAATAGTTTAAAGTGATTTTTGATCTGATGCTTGGTGTAGAATCTTTGGAAATAAAAAATCTACATTTTCTTTCACTTCCTTCTGAGAGACAAAAGATTCTCTCATATAGTCTTAGACTATCTTCATTATATCTCTAGTGGTAGATACAACTTGGGTCATGGAAGATGAGTCCACAGAGCTACTGGTTGAAGCTGAACCAAGATCCTCCTTCATCACAGCTCGAATCTGATCCAGTTCTATTGATGGTTTGGAGGCAAGAGAACCAATAGAGAAGGTTATTGTTTCCTTGAAGTTTTCGGTCAACCCACTGATAATTTTTTTCTCTTGAGAATCCTGGGTGCTGACATGATTTTTCATGGAGGTTTTAAATCCCTCAAAGACTAATACCATCTAGCTCACAACACTTTTTACATAAGCTAAGTCTTTGTCTGCTTGGGATTTAGAACTCATATAAGATTATAAATAGATAACATATTTCTGTAGAATTTCAACATTATCTTTCATTCTAGATACTTGAATCTGACAAGCCTTGATTTCAGCCATCATCTGTGCCATAGAGGTTGACATATCGCAACCCAGAGAGAGTTCAAAATACTTTTCCATATTTCTTATCTCTTCAACAAAGCAGTGCTTCAACTAGGAAAAATAAGCACTAAAACACTCTTTAAGCTCATCCTTTAAGGATTCAAGATCAGCCCTGGTGATCATATTTTTAGGCACAACTACAGGTGCTCTTTGAGACACAATACTGGCCACTGAGTAAGTCATAATTTATTGAATTGATGATACCAGTGAACATTAAATTCTTTTGAATTCTTCAACAAAACTGTCTTTAAGATCTGACTTCAACTTATTTAGATCACCTCTTCTGACCACATCTTCAAGTAACAACTCAGATTGAATATAATAACTGACTTTTGGTCTATTGAGGGATGCCTCATTATCAGAATCTGGAAAATCTAATCCACAAACCACAAAACCTGGGTCTTCTTCCCAATCCTCAATTTCATTAGATACTGAGACAGTACTAATCCTAGTTGGATGCTCCCCCTCAACTGGTGCATGCTCCTATATAACAAAAGCATTATCAGTAGGTCTTTCTTCCTCAGAATAATCCTCTACAATCAACTCCATCTCTGCAACAGCAAGGGGCTCCTCTGGATTAGGCACATGTACTTCCATCTCACCCACTACATCCTTAACAGGCACAACTGAGCTTCCAATCAATGGAATCAGACTTGATCAAACAAAAGCAGAGGCTTCAGATTCATTCTCTCTTTCTTCTTCATTCTCAGGGGTTGTCTAGTCTTCCTCATCAAAAGGTGTTTCTTCTTCTAATAATTTTTCCTTTCCTGATGATATAATTTCAGCAACATCACTTGGGGGAAAGTCGAGATCCCTTCCATCATCTATAGAAGTCTCCTCTTCCTCAGTATCATCACTGTACTTAGGTTCTTCTTCATCAGGTCCTAGACCTGGATCCCTCACTTACATAGGCCTAGAAAGATGGTCCACATGATTATACATATCATACAACTTCTCATCATCACTAACTCATTTTATCTTCCATGGATTCCAATTGATCTTCATGTATTTTCAAACTATGCTTGTGATACAAAAGTTATTCATTAACACCACTGTCTCATCCTGAGACTCAACTACTCCTTTCACCTTGATCATAACCAAGATCAACTTGGAAAAGAATAAAGCATTTGTTTTTTGATTTTTGTCTAACCATATCCTCTATTTGAGTCATCAAAAGCTTGTATAAATTCAACTTCACACCATGCCTCAGAAAATGAAGCAAGTAAATATCCTGGTATTTCAGATTTGAAAAATCCCCTCTCCATAGACTAAGAACATGCTGAATAAACTTGAAGAGAAGTCTGTTTTCTCCATTAATTTCAGTAGCCACTACCTTTCTAGGTGTGACATCTCCTGTTAAATCTTCCAGGTCAGTTTCATACTTAAATAAGTTGCTTGGAGGTGGTAATGATTTAGAGAAATAACCAAATTATCCTTCATGTGGTACCTTCGGGCATTCAACCCACTCAACAGATGAAAAATATATTTCCTTCTTATTCACAAAAGAAATCATTCGGATCTCAGCTTCTGATTTCTCAAAACTTAAAAACTCATAGAACCGTTTCACTAGCTTCAGATAGTAGGGGCCATTGTTGTTTGAGAAGCATTCTATCAATTTCTAATCTTCCAAAACTTCCAGAACCAACGAATCACTGGACATTAGCCATTCTGGGCATAGTTCCTTCTCAACTACTATCTCTCTATGAGAGAGATGTGGGTTCGTAGGTTTCCGTACTTAACTTCCACTACTAGACTCGCCTTTGAGTCTCTTTCCATTTGGATCATCTTCCATTGTGCTGACCAAAGGTCTCCTCACTATTTTCATTGTTCGAATCGCAAAACTTCGGGTTCGAGAAAAGGTTTGAGAGCTACATCTTGAATGTAAAGGGCTTGAGGTGGATCTAAAGAGGTTAAAAACTTGTGTTTTGTCATTTAGGAATCAAAAAATAAATAAACAAAACATAATAAGTAAAATATAAATGATACAAATTCCGACGGCTAAAACAGAATTTTAAAACAGCGCATACTAACGGTGGGGTATATCAGTGAGAATTCATAACAGTGAGGTATACTAACGATGAGGTCCATACCAGTGAGGTATAATAGTGAGGTTTCTAACGGTGAGGTTTCTAACGATGAGGTGTCTAAGGGTGAGGTTTCTTATGGTGAGGTTTCTAACAATGAGGTTTCTAATGGTGAGGTTTTTAATGGTGAGGTTTCTAACGGTGAGGTTTCTAACGGTGAGTGTTAAACATCCCTAACTCGTGTCTAATGTAACCTAAACTATATGAAATTAAAGGTTTGGTGAAAATGTCATCTAATTGATGTTCAGAACCTATAAATTCAAGAGTAATATCACATTTTTGGTAATGATCTCTCAAGAAATGGTGCCTTACATCAATGTGTTTGGTCCTAGAGTGAGACACATGATTATTAGAGATATTAATTACACTAGTGTTATCACCATTTATTGAAACATGTCTAAAGTCATATACATAGTCCAAAAGAGTGTGTTTTATCCATAGAATTTGTGCAAAACAACTACCTGCAGCTATATACTCTGCTTCAGCAGTGAACAATGCAACAAAATTTGGTTTCTTTCTACACCATGATACTATGGACTTACCTAGAAAATGACATGTTCCAGAAGTGATTTTTCTATCTAAATTTCAACTAGAAAATTCAGCATTTGAATAACTCATCAAATTGAATGATTTTCCTTTTGGATAAAACAAACCAAATTTACAGTATCATTTAGATATTTGAAAATTCTTTTAACAGCAAGAAAATGAGATTCTTTAGGATTATCTTAAAATCTTGCACACATGCACACACTAAACATAATATATTATTGACTAGCAGTAATGTAAAGTAAAATTCCTATCATACCTTTGTAGTTGGTTTGATCCACTGGTTTACCAGTTTCATCAACATCCAACTTAAAAACAGTATTCATAGGTGTATCAATTTTTTTATTACTATCCAAACCAAAACGTTTTAAAAGATCCTTTTTATATATACTTTGATTCAAAATAATACCATTTTCATTTTGAAAAACTTGAAATCCAAGAAAATATTTGATTTCCCCCATTAAACTCATTTCAAATTCATTTTTCATACTCATTGAAAAGTCAGTACATAAAGAATGTTTAGAAGATCCAAAAATAATATCATCAACATAGATTTGTACTATCAAATCATATTTAGAAATTATTTTAATAAAAATAGTTGGGTTAGATGTAAAGACCCCGAAATTTCAAGGAAATGTTTTTTCATAAATACTTTGGAATTTTATGAGTTTGTGGCTTCTGACGGCACTTGATTCCGAGGCTTGGTGTGCCCGAAATCAATTTCTAAAGTTTAGCTCAGGTACATTCAATGAAAGAATGAGCGGGTTTTTCTATCGTTTAAACCGATGCTCGGAATTGAAATCTGAGGGCACCGATGAACTCGTAGCACCGGTAATTGCTTAAGGGAAATTTTTCCATAGTTGCGTTTTATGCGAGTTTGATGTTATAATTTGTGGTTTAATTAAAAAGATAAATAAAATTGTTAGAACAATTTTATGTATCTAAGGAAGTTAATTCCACCCATGGGAAGTTAATAGTGGGGCCTACATCCATCCAACTTCCCATGTGTGGATATTTGAGAGGTGGGGCCCACATGATCCCAAACCTTTCATCTTCCCTAAACTCCTTCAAACCTCCCCTTCTTTAATTTGTAACTCCTCTTAATTGTATAAACTCTCCACCTTCTCCTCTGCCATTTAATTCATGCCAATGCCTTAATTAATAAATTGAATCCTCCAATTTATTAATTGAGTGTTTGAATGTTTGAATTTGAAATGGATTGTGTTAATAAAATAATAGGAGTTGCTTATTATTTTATTTTGGGAGGGCTTTCGTTGTGATAAGGAGAAATGGGAGAGCTCTTGAGTTTTTGAAGAACACTGACCCTCCGACGAAGAATGACATCATCTTCGACGAAGAACGCCAGATCCATGAAGAACGATGACGCATCTTCCTTTCTCTTCAACACGACAAGTGAGGAGATGTTGCTTCCTCCTCGGACGCACTCCGACGTCGTCTACGAATCCTCACCCAGCGATGCCGTCTTTCGCGACACCCGACGTACGACATCAATTATCGAGGTAGGGGATTATGTATAATTTTTAATGGATTTAACGTTTACCTTGTTCATTGTTGTATGACTTTTATTGTCTCAGCCTATTGCCATCGCATAACATGGTGGGTATGGGCCGAAGAAACACAGACCGACGACCCTCCATTTGATCTTGTTTATTTTTGAAATTGGCGACCGGAGGTGGAACACGGAAGAGGCCGACGGCGCAAGGTCCGCCATTGCACAAACAAAGAAAGCCACGGCCAAGCGGACCACGGTGGAGGAAGAACGACACTACTGCGCCCTGCAGGGAATGCGGTGGAGGAACCCAGCGCCATCGCGCCGGCTGTGCAGAAGAAACCAAGGCCCGCCTCACGGGCCGCTTTGGCGGGAGGACCGGCCGGCCAGGCGGAGAGAAGCCGTGGTGCTAAGAGGGCATTTCACCAGAAGAGCCGTGGCCCGCCCGTGCGGGCCTCTTGCGCCAGGAGGCCAGTCGGCTCCATCCGGATGGTTAGGGAGGGTGGCGCCGCTTGGCGCCACCGGTTCAGACAGCCGAGGGGCCGCGCCCCCTCAGACTGCTCGACCCGTTGGCCGAGCCCGCGGGTCAGCGCCTGGCCGGCCCTCGCCAAGCCGGGTCGCGCCCAGCCGGGCCGCGCCACACTGGACCGGACCGTGTCGGGCCGGCCCGGGCCGCACCCCGCCGTGCCGGGCCACGTCCCTTCGGGCCGGGACGAACCCCTTCGTGATAGTCCACGCCCTTTGGTCTAGGAAACACGTTTCTTTGGGCCAGTCCAACACCCATGCTGGGTCGGACCCGCCAAAACTGGGTTAACCTGACCCGTCTGCCCATTGGGCTTAACGGGTTGGGCCCGTATTCACTTAAAGGTGAATATTTCAAAGATCGCGCATCTGATCGATGCTCCGTCTGAGGTAATGAGACCCTATCGACGAGGAAGTCCTTTTGTGATAATCTAAGTTAGTTTTGGGAATCTTTGAAAAATGGTCGGGTTTGGATGAATATATTTCTAACCAGACCCCTAGGATGGAAAAGCCAATTTCTCTCAGACCAGGCATCCCTTTGACGCACCATCTGTCGCGTTGGTTTCCTTTTTACGAGATGGATCTTTGGGATACATCAAATGAAGAATTCATGACAATTGATGTATCAACCCCTTTAGTTGATGAGCGGACCCTCCCGGAATCGAGTACGTTGTGTGCAAGAACCCCAGAGCTGGCTGCGACTGCGACGACTGTCGTGCTGGGATACTCCGTGGGTTCGACAATGATGATGATTGTACTTCGATCCTATGTGGTTTCAGCAGTGAGGACGACTATACTTGGATCCTCCATGGGTTCGTCAGAGATGACGACTATAATTAGATCCTACGAGGGTTCGGCAGCGATGGTTACTGTACTTGTATCCTACGTGGGTTCGACAACGACGACTTCTGTACTTCGATCCTACGTGGGTTCGGCAGAGAAGATGATCCAAAGAATATATCTAATCATCTCCACCCCTTTTCGTGATTAGTATACCTGTGTGAGCTAAGTCATGTATTTTAATCATTATCACCGATGTGATTGACTTCATTCCTGTGTGGACCAGATTGTGCTTCATCTCGGAAGTTGGAACTGAACTAAAATTGATGACTTAGGTATATGTATGGGCATATACCTAAGTAGAGTTGGTTGATACTAAGTGTTTGTATCTTTCTTTTGTGGTTTATCCTTCATGGACTCTGGGAGACCTTTAGGGGTCTTAGGGTCCCTACTTAGTATCGTATACTCACCCCTGCACGGGCTATGCCTGCACTACGTTGTGTTGGATATAGATGACGGACAACACTGACTGAGGGGGAGGCTTGTGGAGCTGGACGGTACCCAGAGTTGGAAAACATAGCGGGACGTACACGGAGCGGATAGCCAGACCCGAGGAGCTGAGGAGACCATCTATACCCACCCTTCAGGTGGGATATCAGGAGGACAAATCGGTGGTTGCTGATTTACTTTACTACTGTTGTATTTTCTTTCCACTTGTACTGTACTTTTTGTTGGGTTTGTATACTAGCCCATTTACTTTCCAGCACTTACTTTTGTTCTCAGTTTTACATAGTGATTACTTCACTTGCGTACTCTGTTTTGTTTGTTTCCTTTTATAATGTCAATGCCTTCCCTTTTACCATGATTTATGCCTTTGGTGCTAGTCGCCGTCCCTTGGCCTATGGAAGGCGGTCTTGGGGTAGTCATGACACGGGCCCCGAGTACGGGTTGTGACAAATTGGTATCAGAGGAGTCGGTTCTACCGTAGAACTCAAGACTCTGATAATTTCTTTTTGTGAAGCAATAGTTTTTAGAGTATTGATTGTGGTTATCAGTCCAGGGATTCCAGTGTTGGTGCGGTGGCCGACGTATCCATACACTAGGAACCTAACTTCTGATTTCCAACTCAGTGCACGAAAACATTGATTACATGTGTGTTTCAAGATTTTTCGTTGTCATTACTTTGTGTCAGCTCACTAGGTATACTCTATTAACCGTGTCGCACCTGTTGGTTTTCAGGATGAACCCACATAGGCTGCCAGCTACGGTTCCGAGCTACGTGCGAGATGGAAGCCCACCGAGTGACGAGGCCTCAGTGTAGGTCCCCATTACAGCAGAGGCACCAGCGGTACCATTACCTACTGAGCCACCGATGCCACCAGCCCCAGCAGCAGAGAGTGCACGCCACCTGAGTGCATTTCACGAGTTTCAGTGACAGATGCTACCCAGGTTCCACGTAGAGACAGAACCTCAGGAAGCCAAGGATTGGCTGGAGGCTATCGTTTGAGTCCTCATATTGGTAGGGACACCAGCAGCTCTTATGGTGATCCTTGCCGCGAGTCTACTGCACGCAAGAACAGGTAGATGGTGGAGCCTGATGCTCCAGGTGCATGACAAGGCATCTGTACTTTGGACAGACTTCAAGAGTCTCTTCTGCTCGGATTTTGTTCCATCCACCCTCCGTGCGATGCACATCCATGAGTTACTACAGCTGTGGCATGGCAGCATGACAATAGCCTAGTACTCGAAGAGATTTACCAACCTCTTGTGTTACTCCATAGACATGGTACAAGACCCATTCTTCTAGGCCCTGACCTTTGAGCATGGACTGAGGTATGAGATTAGGGCTTCGATGATCTCCCTCAGCATTTTGACGCAGGCAGGAGCACTGGAGAGGACCCATCTTGTGGAGAGCTTTCTTGCTGAGCTCACGCCAGCAGCGAGAACCACCGCAGGGCGACACGTAGCGGAGTCTTCTACAGCCGAAAGTAGATAGATGTTGTAGATTTCCTAGCGGACCAGGCCATCTGGTGGGTGACCTCAGGATATTGGTTCGGATGTGCAGGGCACACGGAGTAGAGCCAGCCATTCGAGGGGCAGACAGTGCTATGCATGTGGCGGGTAGGGCCACATGGCTCGTGACTGCCTGACCCGCCATGCAGACGATCAACAGACAGTAGAGGGACCTCCTAGGCAGAGGCATAGGTTCGACTATGGCGGTCCTTAGGGAGCAGGCGGATGAGGACGAGGTGTTGGACGAGCAGTGGGTGGTGGACGACTCTTCGAGGCTCTACCACCACCACCACCAGGGGGAGCACCCCGACCACAGAGAGCTGGCAGACAGGGGAATGCTCATCTCCAGGCAGTCGAGGCCTACGACCACGACGCACTTGAGATGATTTGAGGTACAATCTGTGTCTACTCCACCCTTTCTAATGTTCTTATAGACACAAGTTCGAGTCATTCTTTTATTGTCGCTGCCCTTGTTCGGAGCTCAGAGATTCCGACGGAGCCGTTGGATCGATCCTTATAGCTAGAAAATCCTACGAAAGAAAAATTGATGATTACGCACTGGTGCCAGCAGTGTGACCATACTCTAGAAGGTGGGAGCTTCTTCTGGGATCGTCTTGTAGCGAAGTCGAGGCCTTACGACGTCATCTTGGGTATGGATTGGTTATCTACAGTCCATGCCCATATCGACTGTATTAGGCACAAATTGCGGTGTGTCCACACAGATGGGAGAAGGTTCACCTTCACCGGCGAGAAGGGAGCCTTTGCAGCGCAGGATGGGCTTACGCAGAGGAGAGGGCATCCGATCACACATCAGTTGGCTAGTCTCATCCTTGGAGCGGTAGATGTGCGGAGTCCGAGTTTTCCTATTGTGGTGGATCAGTATGCAGACGTTTTTCCTGACGACATTCCAGGACTACCTCCTCGCAGAGAGGTAGACTTTTACATTGACCTGTACCCCGGGACAACACCGATATATACTCTAGCATATCGGATGGCTTCCGCCGAGCTTCGTGATCTGCGGGTACAACTGGAGGACTTGCAGGGAAAGAGATTCATCCGACTCAGTGTTTCACCCTGGGCTTCTCTGATTTTATTCTCCAAGAAGGAAGATGAGAGGTTACGACTATGTGTCGACTACTGTCACCTTAATCAGGTTACCGTAATGAACAAGTAACAACTTCCGAGGATTGACAACCTATTTGATCATCTCAAGGGAGCACGATGGTTCTCGAAGATAGACCTCAGGTCAGGCTATCATCAGCTCAGAGTTCGTGATGAGGATGTGTAGAAGATGTCATTCAGGTGTCGGTATGACCACTATGTGTTCTTGGTTATGCCCTTCGGTGTAACCAATGCACCAGCAGTGTTCATGAGTCTCATGAACAGGATCTTCCAGCCTTACCTCGATCTTTTTTCCGTAGTCTTCATCGATGACATACTGATTTACTCGACTACTGAGGAGGAGCACGCCTACCACTTGTAGGTTGTACTGGACACACACCGAGAGCACCAGATTTATGGTAATCTCTCGAAGTTTAAGTTCTAGATTCGATAGGTACACTTCTTGGGGCACGTCATCTTGGAGGTGGGAGTTGAGGTGGATCCTGTGAAGATTGAGGCAGTACTTGCTTGGGAGCCACCCAAGAGCATGATAGAGGTACGGAGTTTCCTAGGTCTGGCTGGGTACTATTGGAGATTTGTGCCAGACTTCTCCAGAGTTGCAGCACCACTTTCATCTTTGATGAAGTAGGGGAAACCCTTCGTTTGGTCAGATAGATTCCACCAGAGCTTGTAGGAGCTGAGGTAGAGATTGACCAGTGCACCCATCTTGAGGCTACCGGAGGAGGGCGCTGGGTACGTGGTTTACTGCGATGCATCCGGGACTGGAATCGGGTGTGTCCTGATGAAAGAGCGGGTAGTGATCGCCTATGGTTCATGGAAGTTGAGGCAACATGAGAAAAACTATGCTACCCATGACCTGGAGTTAGCAGCAGTGGTCTTTGCCTTGAATATGTGGGGACACTATCTGATGGGCGAGCGCTTTACAGTCTATTTTGACTACCCGAGTCTTAGGTACATTTTCTCACAGAAGGACCTGAACCTGAGACAGTGACGATGGCTCGAGTTCCTCCATGACTATGACTTTGAGATAGTTTATACTTGTGGGAAGGGGAACGTAGTAGCTGATGCTCTCAGTAGGAGATCAGGCATTCAGCTACTTGGAGAGGCGACTGAGCAGTTAGCCTCTTTGCAGATAACCTTCATGGATAGAGATGGAGCAGCCTTTCTACAGTCCCTCATAGTTACTCCTCCACTAATTCAGGGGTTCAGAGAGGCACATCGTGAGGACGTTAACTTTGAGACGCGAAATGCTCATATTTCCACAGGGCAGGCGCTTGATTGATTTTCTGAAGGACGAGAGCACGTCATCCTCTTCAAGGGACGTATCATGGTACTAGTTGCACTATAGGAGGAAGTACTGAGGGAGTTTCACACATCCCCTCTAGTGGTAAATCCTAGAGTGGAAAAGATGTACTAGGACCTCAGACGACAAAACCGATGGCTGGGTATGAAGAAGGTTGTAGCAGAGTTCGTTTCACGATGCCTCACTTGCCAGCAGGTGAAGGCGGAGCACCAGGTACCGGCAGGCTTGGTACAACCATTAGAGGTTCCAAAGTGGAATTAGGACGGGATATCCATGGATTTCGTGATGGGGATTCCATGTACTTAAAGGGGGCACGACTCTATCTGGGTGATTTTCAACCAACTCACCAAGTCAGCCCACTTCCTTCTGATCAGAGAACAGGGCTCAGTATATAGCTTGGAACACCTCTACCTTCAAGAGATCGTACGGCTTCAGGGTGTGCCAACATCTATCATCTCCGATCGAGACGCTCGCCTTACTTCCCGACTTTGGAAGGGGTTGTAGGAGGCATTTGGGATGTAGCTACGCCTGAGCACTACTTTTCATCCTCATTCGGATGACCAGACGGAGAGGACCATTCAAACTCTTAAGGACATGCTCCGTGCATGTGTCCTTGACATTGGTTGCAGCTGGGATGTAACGTCCCAGGTAAATAAATAATATTACATTCTAATTTTTATCAATATTTTTGAATAAAATGTTAATACTTATTTAAATGGAATTCTATGCTCGATGGCGTACCCAATACGCAACAACGAGTTTCTTTGAAATCTTACGTTGCACACTAATAATATAATAATATTATAATAGTTAACGCCTAGCCGTTGTAATGGAGGGAATGAAAAGAAATAACTAAAAAATGATTACATATGTTTGTTAAATATTTTTACATTTATCCAATAAATTTTAGAGGCTTAAAATCCAAATGAATCCAATTTTAAGAATAAATACTCTAATATTTTTAAAAGATTGTTTTACCGCCTTTTGATGGCGAACCTATTTTATATCTGACTTTTGACAATTTTATAAGATCTATTTGTCAAAATAAACTTATTATTTATGATTGGGTCATTGAAATTTACTTTGGATAAATTTTTGGTATGTTTCTGACAATGTTCATTTTTTTAATGAATAGTAAAAAATATTGCATTTTACCTCAAAACTGCTTTTTCATCTAATTTAAATATATGGTTAGATTATATTTTTAATTGGTTTTAAAGTTTAATTCGAATATATTTTTACAATTTAATTCAATGGTTGTCATTATAATTAATTTCACTTTGAAAATGAAAAAAAAACAAGTGCAAAACTTTTCATGGATATTGCTTCAAAAAAACCCGCTATTTGTTTTGACAGCGGGAATTAACTATATGATTTATTAATGGATCTTATATGTTTTTAATTTAGTAAAATGAACATAATTACCGGATTTGAAATATAATATATATCTTAGGGTTAATTTTTTGTATTTTTCTGATAATGATTTTTTTAATTAATAGTGAAAAATACAATTTTTAATTCAAAACTGCCTTTTCATCCAATTTATTTATATATTTAGATTGTCATTTTATTTTTTTTTAAAGTATAATTTAATTATGTTTTTATAACTTAATACAATTATGTTAATTGGAAGTAATTTCACTTTTCATTTGGATGTAGAAACAACTCAATCTTTTGATAAATTTTACTTCTTAAAAACCCGTCTTTTGTTTTGACAACAAGATTTACTTTTAAATTAATTACTACAACTTATGTGTTTTGAATTTGATGAAATGGATTCCATATTTGGAATCAGAATGTCCAAATTATGTAATTAATACTCTTTTGTTTTTGGACATTATGAATAGTAACAACGGTAATTATCTTTAATTATCGTGTTTAATTAGTAATCGGGTAATTAAGGGTGAGAAAATAATATCATAAAAATATATAATGACCCCAACATGTAACCTAATGCTATTGGTGGTGTCGTGGCCGACCATGGGATGCCTTTATCCAACCTTGGGACCCCATGGAATCACTTTAGTGTGATAGTGACCTTTTATCATATTTTTTTTAAAGAAAGGAAAATGTTACCAAAGTATGTAACACCTATGTAAAATAATTTTAATTTTGTCTAAATAAACTATATCTTATACAATAAATAGTAATTGTAAAGATAAAAAAATTTCCTACATGATGATATTTTTTTATAATTTTTATACATTAAACAAATTATTTTATTTATGACACCTTGATGATGCAGTGATTACCTCATAAATGAAAGATTTGAATAAAATGAGAAGATAGTGTGAAATATAAGTCTTACACTAATCAAAAACCTATTTTATGGGTTTATTTCGAAACTTTATCACCTTATCCTTGAAATATATCCTTTTGGGAACTTTAAAATCCGAAAATCATTTTATAATAAAGTAATATTTTATAACTTTCCAAGAGTGCCCCTCCTCTTCTCTTATAAAAGGCACCCACCTCTACCACCTTACCCACACCTCTAAAGCCATTGGCTCGGCCAAACCCCACCCATATCATCTCTCCACATCCCTATCCTCATCCTAGAAGCCTTAGCTTAGGCAGTAAGCTCTTCAAGAAACCCTTTTGGTTCAAACCAAAGGGAGTTACCCGATTTTAAGGTAATGTCTTCACTTTTGTTCTTTTGTTTGATTTTGCTTCTCCAACCCCCTAAACTCTTTTTATTAATTTCTTTTTTAACAACACCAGTATCTTAAATATACTAGGATTTTTTTATAAGAATTATTCTAGCTAAACTTACACACACCTACATTTAATGGTTAACGAACATACTGTTTCTGTGGATGGTGAATTTCTGCCTCACGAAACGATGATTGTTCAATATTATTTTAACACCTTAAAAGGTTTCCATTAAGATGTCACTATATTTATATATGATATTTAATATGTTTATGTTTTCCTTAATCTTCTGTATTTTTAATTTATGTCATACCTTTATGGCTTCCATTATGGGTAAACGCGATATCTTCATTTTAGGAAGTGCGGACTACTGCCCCCTCAAAGTGATTTGATTCGTTAATACCATATGTGGTACGTATAAAGGATAGATTTAATAATATTATATATGATACCATAATGGAATTATTATACTATTATGTATCATTATGTTTTAATTCCATTAAATATGAAATAGAAATGGAAGTTGCATTCATGCATACGTACGGCTAACCGTCTCCATGAACAGTGCATTTCATTTCTTACCTCTAAATGTTATGTAATATTATAAATGCAAGTATATAATGGATATATAATATATATATGATATCTAAATAATGAATATAATTCTGGATATAATGGATATTTTACCCCATGAAAAAACTTGTAATTATAAAGAGTTTATTTTTGACTCAAGTAGCAATGATCGACATAACGACCATTATTACCTTAAATAATTACATAGTGTTCATAATATGGTAATAAGTGATATAAAAATAATAATTAACTGTAAAAAAATTCTTAATCAAGTAGAAATTAACCATGTTTACTATTCAGGAGGTTAAAAAACGATCTAGTCAAGTCGGACCCGAGGTAAGGGATCCTACCTCTCTCTTTATTTTTAAGTAATCTTTTTATGTAACTTACTTTAAGCTCCTCTTTATTATGTTGGGGGAAGTTATTTTATATTAATATTGCTATAAAATTTATGTTAATATGATTAGATACCCTATTTTAACTCATCAATCCATTTTTGTATGTTTTATGAGGCGTCGTTAAGCTGCCGAATTTTCATAAGGGGATTTTTATCTCACTTTTTATTCCTGTGAGATTCATGCTACATTGGCCACTATTTCCTATTGTGTGGTGTATGTAATGCAGATTATTTTACTATTTTTATAATATAATCTGATTTATGTGTAGTTACATATTCATTTTATGACCCTTCTCTCATGGGCTGTACGTTTCGAAAGTTGCCCAAATCGGTAAGTGGACTTTTCACCCTCCTCTTTTTAAAAGACTTCTTTTGTTATGTCTTTTAATTTAAATCTTTTTATGTTGGGATATTTTCTTCTATATCCTTATATATGTAAATTTTAGGTCCAAGTGATGAGATACCATTTTCTCTCTCATCAACTAATTTTATGAATTTTAAAGTGACGTCGTTAGGTTGTCGGATTTTACCAAGGGAACTTCTTAACCCAATTTCGATTTATATGGGTTCAACATGTTGTTATTGAATATTTCATCCTTTTAATATGTGTGAATGACCTTTTATTGTTTTACTCTGAATATCCACTTATATTGGGTGTATTTATATTTGTCACATATAATTATGAGATTGATTTATCATTATTTTAAAGATACATTATTTATAAGGGATTTCATCTCATTTTACATTTCTATTGATACTTCATTGTTGTTATGCACCAATTCACTCTTATATGGTGTATATACTTTCCCTTGGAATATTATATCATGAATCCATTTATTCTCATGATATTATAATGTTTTTATTAAATTTTATTCCTCAATTATGGTATTCAAGTGTCTCTCATTTTGTTAAAAACCCTTTAACTAAAATATCATTTTAAATGTTTTAATGATTTATTCTTATAAATATTTCTCATTAATATCCATGTTTTCAAAATGGTTTTAGAGATTTAATTATATTTATATTAATGGTTTAAAATGTTAAAAGATTAAAAGTGGTATGGGACACTTTTATTCAAAAATAACATTATTAAATGTTTTAAATGGTTTTGAAAATGGTTTTTAGAATGGATTCATTATCTTAAAATGTTATATTGTTATTGCAATGTGGGAATGTTATCTTTCCTTTATGCTTATGTTATTTTCTATGATTATGTTATGGTTCTTGGGCATTGTTTATGAAGATGGGTGGTTTTGTGATAAACTAAGGGCGGGTGATCCCGATATAGCTCTCCAATGCATTGGGTAACGCGAAGGGGTTAAACGTTAAGGTTTCTACAAAGAGATTTAGGGAATATACTGTGATGGGTATTCCAAACGTAACCAAGATGGTTACTCCCTACTTAAGAATGTTATGAATGCCTCAAGTTACCTTTATTTCTTATGATTTCTATGACTTATTTATGATTCGATGAGGTATGTTAAAGTGATTATGTTTTATGAGTAAAGTATGATTTCATACATGGACTAATGTTTTCATTTTGTACTTTTATATCCCTTACTAAGATTTTTATGCTCATCCCATGTTTTTGAAATGTTTTTCACAGGTCAAGGGAATGGTACATGATATGATGATAGTGTCAAGGAAGTGTCAAGAATGAATCCATGTTTTATTTTAAATATGTTTATGATGATGGGAAAAATGAATACTATCTTTTATGTAACCAATTTGTTTAAATGTGGAATGTAATGCACGTTTTATGATTTAATTCTCTAAAAATCTAAACCTAAAAAGATCCTCAATGTGTAATCTTGTAATAACTCAACAATAATTAAGGTTTAAGGCTGGGGCCTTATAGTTGGTATCAGATGTCGGTTTAGATAACTTTAGAGGTTAGAGTGTTGTTTTAGCATAAGTGACAAGTTGTGTATGACCACAATGGTTATTATATTGGATAGAGTCATTGTTATTTTTGAAGGTTGGAATGAGTTTGAGATAACTTGGATAAGTATATCTTAGTGTTTATCTTCCTCTTTAGTACATGATGATTTTGTTGATATACTCACACTAACCTTTTTGGTTTTAGTAAATGGATGGATCTAGCAGGCACCAAAGTGACAATGGGTTGGAAGGAAATTCTGGTGGTTCTCTGATTAAGAGACTGGATGGAATGGGGGATTCAATGAGAAATCTCGTGGTTATTCTAAACCAACTATTAGGAGTCATGATCAACCACTTGAACCCTGGTGAGTTCTCTAATGCTTCTTGTATGAGAGAACCAACTCGATGTGGAAGTTCATGTGATAATTATAAATGTAACCATTAGGGTTTATATGATCCTTACTTTTGAGATAATTATGGGTTACTATATGTTATGATGTAAG
The DNA here is from genome assembly GCA_963277665.1 of Viscum album. NCBI lineage: Eukaryota > Viridiplantae > Streptophyta > Magnoliopsida > Santalales > Viscaceae > Viscum > Viscum album. Next base: position 1,722,475,760 of record OY728119.1, on the reverse strand, counting down.
ATGAAAGGAATGAGGTAAAATTGAGGTTAAAATATGTTATGGTTATTTTTTAAGATTTTATCTCATTTTGGGGTAATGTTTTAAGAATTATATAGTTTTGGAAAAGGGACAATACGCAGACCGTGTGACAACCCATCGCATCGTACAAAGCTGCGGGAATCGAACCCACAACCAAAGTGCAACTGGTATTTATAGCCTACCACTGAACTACGTGAAGTCCCTGGTTAGTTTTAATGATTCTTTTTAGTTAGATGATTTTATGAAATAATAGTAATTTGATTTTGGGTTATCAATGGAAATGATTAGCCTATCATGGAGGATATGTGATTAGGTTAATAAATTTCCAGTATGAGACTATAAGAGTAACTGATGTTATTTTGGAGAAAAATGTTATGATTTATCTTAGGAGACAATGTGATTAAATCCTTCGGAGATTTGGGTTTCAATTTTAGTTTGGTTTACATTGAATAATTTTATGGATAGATTTTTATTGAATGGTCTTTGTTTAACTTTGCATATGGTTTGTCCAATTTTGGAGATTAAGAATAGATTTTTTTATAAAGTATTATCCTTTTTGGGTATTATCTGATCTCATACTATCCTTTTTGGTTTTAGTTTTTGTTATGGTCTAAAGACATGGGAAGTATATAGTTCTATTTTGGGGAATAGGTGATTCTCTAGAAGTTGATTATAGTACTCTTAATGTGAACAAGTCTTCCTAAATACTTGTCTTTTGGAGAAAATATGAGTTTGATTAAGGAATCTAGTAAAAGATGAAAGTCTACGTGACAAGTAATTTTTTTCATTATGATTTAGTTAAGCTCAAAAATAAATTCCTCAATTAAGAGTAACTTAAAACAAAAATGTTGTCTGTTAACTTTTCCTACTGGGGAATCGAATACCATTTAACCCATCCCAAGCTTGTGATTTTCTTGTGGTTAACTTTCTCCTAGACATGTTTACTATCACTCTCCATTAGGGAATGACCCTTTATTTTTTCCTCCATATCCATATTTTCATACCTGGAATCCTAGTATGGGTTAAATCAGGTGACCTTTGTACTTCTCTCCCAATCTTTTTAAGTAATAGTTTTACTGACTCTTGTTCCGATGTGGGACTTTCAATGGAGTTTCCAAGCCCAATTTTGAAATTGCGAGGACGCAATTCCCAAAAGGGGGGAAGGATGTAACATCCCAAGTAAATAAATAATATTACATTCTAATGTTTATAAATATTTGTGAATAAAATGTTAATACTACTTTAAAGGGAATTCTATGCTCGATGGCGTACCCAATACGCAACAACGAGTTTCTTTGAAATCTTACGTTGCACACTAATAATATAATAATATTATAATAGTTAACGCCTAGCCGTTGTAATGGAGGGAATGAACAGAAATAACTAAAAAATTATTACATATGTTTGTTAAATATTTTTACATTTATCCAATAAATGTTAGAGGCTTAAAATCCAAATGAATCCAATTTTAAGAATAAATACTCTAATATTTTTAAAAGATTGTTTTACCGCCTTTTGATGGAGAACCTTTTTTAAATATAACTTTTGACAATTTTATAAGCTCTATTTTTCAAAATAAACTTATTCTTTATGATTGGGACATTGAAATTTACTTTTGATAAATTTTTGGTATGTTTCTAACAATGTTCATTTTTTTAATGAATAGTAAAAAATATTGCATTTTACCTCAAAACTGCTTTTTCATCTAATTTAAATATATGGTAAGATTATCTTTTTAATTGGTTTTAAAGATTAATTAGAATATATTTTTACAATTTAATTAAATGGTGGTCATTATAATTAATTTCACTTTGAAAATGGACAAAAACAAGTGCCAAACGTTTCATAGATATTGCTTCCAAAAAACCCGCTATTTGTTTTGACAGCGGGAATTAACTATATGATTTATTAATGAAAATTATATGTTTTTAATTTAGTAAAATGGACATAATTTCAGAATTTTAAATATAAAATATATCTTAGGTTTAATATTTGGTATTTTTCTGGTAATGATTTTTTTAATTAATAGTGAAAAATACAATTTTTAATTCAAAACTGTCTTTTCATCAAATTTATTTATATATTTAGATTGTCATTTTAATTTTTTATAAAGTATAATTGAATTATGTTTTTATAACTTAATACAATGTTGTTAATTGGAAGTAATTTCACTTTTCATTTGGATGTAAAAACAAGTCAATCTTTTGATAAATTTTACTTCTTAAAAACCCATCTTTTGTTTTGACAACAAAATTTACTTTTAAATTAATTAATACAATTTATGTGTTTTGAATTTGATGAAATTGATTCCATATTTGGAATATTAATTTCCAAATTATTTAATTAAGACTCTTTTTTTGGACATTATGAATAGTAATGACGATAATTATATTTAATTATCGTGTTTAATTAGTAATCGGGTAATTAAGGGTGAGAAAATAATATCATAAAAATATAAAATGACCCCAACATGTAACATAATTATATTGGTGGTGTCATGGACAACCATAGGATACCTTTTTCCAACCTTTGGACCCCATGGAATCACTTTAGTGTGATAGTGACCTTTTATCATATTTTTTTAAAGAAAGGAAAATGTTACCAAATTATGTAACACCTAAGTAAAATAATTTTAATTTTGTCTAAATAAACTATATATTAGACTATAAATAGTCATTGGAAAGCTAAAAATATTTCCTACATCATGATATTTTTTTTATAATTTTTAAACATTAAATAAATTATTTTATTTATGACACCGTGATGATGCGGTGATTACCTCATAAATGACAGATTTAAATAAAATGAGAAGATAGGGTGAAATATAAATCTTACACTTATCAAAAAAACTATTTTATGGGTTTATTTCGAAACCTTATCACCTTATCCTTGAAATATATCCTTTTGGGACCTTTAAATTCCGAAAATCATTTTATAATAAAGTAATAGTTTATAACTTTCCAAAAGTACCCCTCATCTTCTCTTATAAAAGGCACCCAACTCTACCACCTTAACCACACCGATCAAGCCTTTTTCTCTACCAAACCCTGCCCATATCATCTCTCCACATCCCTCTCCTCATCCAAGAAGCCTTACCTTAGGTAGGAAGCTCTTCAAGAAACCCTTTTTGTTCAAACCAAAGGGAGTTACCCGATTTTAAGGTAACGTCTTCAGTTGTGTTCGTTTGTTTTATTTTGCTTCTCCAACCCCCTAAACTCTATTTATTAATTTATTCTGTAAAAAATATAGTATCATAAATATAATATTATGTTTTTATAAGAATGATTCGAGCTACACTTACACACACCTACATCTAATGGTTAAAGAACGTTCTGTTTCTGTGGATGGTGAATTTCTGCCTCACGAAATGAAGATTGTTCAATATTCTTTTAACACCTTCAAAGGTGGCCATTAAGATGTCACTATATTTATATATGATATATAATATGTTTATTTTTTCCTTAAGATTCTGTATTTTTCATTTATGGAATACCTTTATGGCTTCCATTATGGGAAAACACGATATCTTCATTTTAGGAAATGCGGACTACCGCCCCCTCAAATTGATTTGATTCGTTAATAACATATGTGGTATGTATAAAGGATAGATTTAATGATATTATATATGATACCATAATGGAATTATAATACTATTATGTACCATTATTTTTTAATTCCATTAAATATGAAATAGAAATGGAAGTAGCGTTCATGCGTACGTACGACTTACCGTCTCCATGAACGGTGCATTTCATTTCTCCCCTCTAAATGTTATGAATATTATAAATTCCTGTATATAAGGGATATATATGATATATATAATATCTAAATAATGAATATAATTCTTTATATAATGGATATTTTACCCCATGAACAAACTTGTAATTATAAAGAGTTTATTTTTGACTCAAGTAGCAATGATCGATAAAACGACCATTATTAACTTAAATAATTACATAGTGTTAATAACATGGTAATAAGTGATATAAAAGGAATAATGAACTTGAAAAAAATTCTTAATCAAGTAGAAATTAACTAAATTATATTATTCAGGAGGTTCAAGAACGATCGAGTCAAGTCGGACCCGTGGTAAGGGATCCTACCTCTCTCTTTATTTTTAAGTACTCTTTTTATGTAACTTAATTTAAGATCCTATTTCTTATGTTGAGGGAATTTAATTTTCATTACTCTTTCTGTAAATTTTATTTTAATATGATGAGAGACCCTATTTTATCTCATCAATCCATTTTTGGATGTTTTATGAGGCGTTGTTAGGTTGCCGAATTTTCATAAGAGGATTTTTATCTCACTTTTTATTCCTGTGAGATTAATACTACATTGGCCACTATTTCCTTTTGTGTGGTGTATGTAATGCCCATTATTTTACTATTTGTATAATATAATCTCATTCATGGGTTGTTACATCTTCATTTTATGACCCATCTGTCATGGGGTGTATGTTTTGAATGTTTCCCAAATCGGTAATGGAACATTTTACCCTCCTCTTTTTAAAAGACATCATTTGTTATGAATTTTAATTTACATATTTTTATGTTGGGATATGTTCTTCTATATCCTTATAGATGTAAATTTTTTGTCCAAGTGATGAGATACCGTTTTCTCTCTCATCAACTAATTTTATGAATTTTAAAGTGACGTCGTTAGGCTGTCGAATTTTACCAAGGGAACTTCTTAACCCAATTTTGATTTCTTTGGGTTCAACATGTAGTTATTGAATATGTCATCCTTTGAATATATGTTAATGAAATTTTATTGTTTTAAACATAATATCTACTTATATTGGGTGTATTTATATTTGTGACGCATAATTATGAGATTGATTTATCTTTATTTTAAAGATACATTCTTTATAAGGTATTTCATCTCATTTAACATTTCTATTGAGACTTCATTGTTGTTATGCACCAATTAACTCTTATATGCTGTATATACTTTCCATTGGAATATTATATCATGAATCCATTTATTGTCATTATATTATAAAGTTTTGATTAAATGTTATTCCTCAATTATGGTATTCAAGTGTCTCTCATTTTGTTAAAAACCCTTTAACTAAAATATCATTTCAAATGTTTTAATGATTTATTCTTATAAATATTTCTCATTAATATCCATGTTTTGAAAATGGTTTTAAGGATTTAATTATATGGATATTAATGGTTTAAAATTTTAAAAGCTTCAAAGTGGTATGGGACACTTTGATTCAAAAATAACTTTATTAAATGTTTTAAATGGTATTGAAAATGGTTTTTAGAATGGATTCATTATATTAAAATTTTATATTGTTATTGAAATGTGGGAATGTTATCTTTTCTTTATGCTTAAGTTATGTGCTATGATTATGTTATGGTTCTTGGGCATTGTTTATGAAGACTGGTGGTTCCATGATAAACTAAGGGCGGGTGAGCCCGATATAGCTCTCCAATGCATTGGGTAACATGAAGGGGTTAAACATTAAGGTTTCGCCGAAGAGATTTAGGGAATATACAGTGATGGGTATTCCAAACATAACCAAGAGGGTTACTCCCTATGCAAGAATGTTATGAATTCCTCAAGTTACCTTTATATCTTATGATTTCTATGATTTATTCATGATTTGATGAGGTATGTTAAAGTGATTTTGTTTTATGAGTAAAGTATGATTTCATACATGGAATAATGTTTTCATTTCATACTTTTATATCCCTTACTGAGATTTTTATGCTCATCCCAAGTTTTTGAAATGTTTTTCATAGGTCAAGGGAATGGTACATGATATGATGATAGTGTCAAGGAAGTTTCAAGAAAGAATCCATGTTTTTTTAAATATGTTTCCGTTTATGGAAAAAACGAATACTATATTTTATGAAACCACTTTGTTTAAATGTGGAATGTAATGAAATTTTTATGATCTAATTTTGTAAAACTCTAAACCTGAAAAGATCCTCAATGTGTAATCTTTTAATAACTCAAGATTGAGTAAGGTTTAAGTCTGGGGCCTTATAGTTGGTATCATAGGTCGGGTTAGATAACTTTAGAGGTTAGAGTGTTGTTTTAGCATATGTGACAAGTTGTGTATGACCAGAATGGTTATTATATTGGATAGAGTCATTGTTATTTTTGATGGTTGGAATGAGTTTGAGATAACTTGGATAAGTATATCTTAGTGTTTATCTTCCTCTTTAGTACATGATTATTTTGTTGATATACTCACACTGACCTTTTTGGTTTTAGTAAATGGATGGATCTAGCAGGTACCAAAGTAACAATGGGTTTAAAGGAAACTGTGGTGGTTCTCTGATTAAGAGACTGGATGAAATGGGGGATTCAATGGGAAATCTTTTGGTTATTCTAAACCAACTATCTGGAGTCATGATCAACCACTTGAAACCTGGTGAGTTCTCTAATGCCTCTTGTACGAGAGAACCAACTCGATGTGGAAGTTCATGTGATAATTATAAAGGTAACCATTAGGGTTTATATGATCCTTACTTTTGAGATAATTATGGGTTACTATATGTTATGATGGAAGATGAAAGACATGAAGTAAAATTGAGGTTAAAATATATTATGGTTATTTTTGAATATTTTATCTCTTTTTGAGGGGATGTTTTAAGAATTATATAGTTTTGGAAAAGGGACAACACGCAGACCGTGTGACAACCTGTCACGTCGGACAACGCTTCGGGAATCGAACCCACAACCAAAGTGCAACTGGTATTTATCGCCTACCACTGGACTACGTGAATTCCCTAGTTAGTTTGAATGATTCTTTTTAGTTAAATATTTTATGAATTAAGAGTAAGTTGATTTTGGGTTATCAATGGAAATTATTAACCTATCATGGAGGATATGTGATTAGGTTAATTAATTTTCAGTATGAGACAATAAGAGTAAGTGATGTTATTTTGGAGAAAAATGTTAAGATTTATCTTAGGAGACTATGTGATTAAATACTTCAGAGATTTGGGTTTCAATATTAGTTTGGTTTACTTTAAAGAATTTTACGGATAGATGTTTATTGAATGGTATTTGTTGAACTTTGGATTTGGTTTGAAAATTTTTGGAGATTAAGAATAGATTTTTTTATAAAGGATTATCCTTTTTGGGTATTATCTGATCTCATACTAACCTTTTTTGTTTTAGTTTTTGTTAAGGTCTAAAGACATGGGAAGTATATAGTTCTCTTTTAGGGAATAGGTGATTCTCTAGAAGTTGATTATAGTACTCTTAATGCGAACAACTCTTCCTAAATACTTTTCTTTTGGAGAAATTTGAGTTTGATTAAGGAATCTAGTAAAAGTTGAATGTCTACGTGATAATTAATTTTTTTTCATTATGATTTAGTTAAGCTCAAAAAAAATTCCTCAATTAAGAGTAATTTAAAACAAAAATGTTTTCTGTTAACTTTTTCCTACTGGGGAATCAAATACTGTTTAACCCATCCCAAGCTTGTGATTTTCTTTGGTTAACTTTCTCCTAGACATGTTTACTATCACTCTCCATTAGAACATGACCCTTTGTTTTTTCCTCCATATCCATATTTTCATACTTGGAATCATATTATGGGTTAACTCGGGTGACCTTTGTACTTCTCTCCCATTCTTTTTAAGTGATAGTTTTACTGACTCTTGTTCCGATGTGGGACTTTCAATGGAGTTTCCAAGCCCAATTTTGAAATTGCGAGGACGCAATTCTCAAAAGGGGGGAAGGATGTAACATCCCAGGTAAATAAATAATATTAAATTCTAATGTTTATCAATATTATTGAATAAAATGTTAATACTACTGTAATGGGAATGCTATGCTCGATGGCGTACCCAATACGCAACAACGAGTTTCTTTGAAATCTTATGTTGCACACTAATAATATAATAATATTATAATAGTTAACGCCTATCCTTTGTAATGGAGGGAATGAACATAAATAACTACAAAATGATTACATATGTTTGTTAAATATTTTTACATTTATCCAAAAAAATTTAGAGGCTTAAAATCCAAATGAATCCAATTTTAAGAATAAATACTCTAATATTTTTAAAAGATTGTTTTACCGCCTTTTGATGGCGAACCATTTTTAAATCTAACATTTGACAATTTTATAAGCTCTATTTGTCAAAATAAACTAATTCTTTATTATTGGGACATTTAAATTTACTTTGGATAAATTTTTGGTATGTTTCTGACAATGTTCATTTTTTAATGAATAGTGAAAAATATTGCATTTTACCTCAAAACTGCTTTTTCATATAATTTAAATATATGGTTAGATTATATTTTTAATTGGATTTAAAGATTAATTAGAATATATGTTTACAATTTAATTCAATTGTGGTCATTATAATTATTTTCACTTTGAAAATGGACATAAACAAGTGCCAAACTTTTCATAGATATTGCTTCCAAAAAACCCGCTATTTGTTTTGACAGCGGGAATTAACTATATGATTTATTAATGAAAATTATATGTTTTGAATTTATTAAAATGGACATAATTTTATAATTTTAAATATAAAATATATCTTAGGGTTAATTTTTGGTATTTTTCTTATAATGATTTTTTATTGAATAGTGAAAAAATACAGTTTTTAATTCAAAACTGCCTTTTCATCCAATTTATTTATATATTTAGATTGTCATTTTAATTGTTTTTAAAGTATAATTGAATTATGTTTTTATCACTTAATACAATTTTGTTAACTTTATGTAATTTCAAATTTCAATTGGATGTAAAAACAAGTCATTCTTTTGATAAATTTTACTTCTTAAAAACCCGTCTTTTGTTTTGACAACAAGATTTACTTTTAAATTAATTACTACAATTTATGTGTTTTGAAATTGATTAAATGGATTCCATATTTGTATTCAGAAGGTCCAAATTATGTAATTAAGACTCTTTTGTTTTTGGACATTATGAATAGTAACGACGGTAATTATCTTTAATTATCGTGTTTAATTAGTAATCGGGTAATTAAGGGTGAGAAAATAATATCATAAAAATATAAAATGACCCCAAAATGTATCCTAATGATATTGGTGGTGTCATTTCCGACCATGGGATGCCTTTTTACAACCTTGGGACCCCATGGAATCACTTTAGTGTGATAGTGACCTTTTATCATATATTTTTTAAAGAAAGGAAAATGTTACCAAAGTATGTAACACCCAAGTAAAATAATTTTAATTTTGTCTACATAAACTATATATTATAATATAAATAGTAATTGGAAAGATAAAAATATTTCCTACTTTATGATATTTGTTTTATAATTTTTAGACATTAAATAAATTATTTTATTTATGACATCGTGATGATGCGGTGATTACCTCATAAATGAACGATTTAAATAAAATGAGAAGATATGGTGAAATATAAGTATTAAACTTATCACAAACCTATTGGATGGGTGTATTTAGAAACTTTATCACCTTAGACTCGAAATATATCCTTTTGGGACCTTTAAAATTCGAAAATCATTTTATAATAAAGTAATATTTTATAACTTTCCAAGAGTGCCCCTCCTCTTCTCTTATAAAAGGAACCCACTACTACCACCTCACCCACACCTCTCAAGCCTTTGGATCGGCCAACCCCTGCACATATCATCTCTACACATCCCTCTCCTCATCGTAGAAGCCTTACCTTAGGCAATAAGTGTAGGATCGAAATATAGTATGAGATGCTCAATATACAAGATGGGGTGAATTGTATACTTTAAAAATTCCTTTGGAACCTTTAAAGTTAGTTATGAATAACTATAGTTTCCTTAAGAAAAGGAAAGGGCTAAGTTTAACAAAGTTAAACTAAGCAAATTCACAATACCTCTAACACCGAACTAAACTTGGAAATAGATTCCAAAAGTAGATTCCGGAAATATGGTTCCGGAGATTGAAACTTAACAAACAATTACAATATGAGATTCTACCTTAAAGCGTATAGAATCTAAATGAATCAGAGTAAGTAAGGAAGTATAAGAAAGTTATACTTTCCTTAAATTACAAAATGCAGCGGAAATAAAACAAGTAGTTAAACTACAAGTAACAAGATAATAGTCTTTTAACCCAAAGAGAAGGGTATCCAACAACCTTGGATAAAGGTCCCTTGATTTATACATTCAAGCAAGTCTGTCTTACCCACACCAGGGTAAGCCCTCGATACGAAGATCGGAGTCTCTGTCTTGCTATCCCCGCAAGCCCTCAACTTCAAGGTAGTTGGCAACCTCTGTCTTCCTCAGCAAGAAAGCCCTCGAACTTTAAGGTAGTCGGAAACCTCTGTCTTCCTATCCCCGGAAGCCCTCGAATGTAATCACCATCATTCGGAGTCGCACGAAGCTTTTGAGAGTTAATAAGAGCCTCTCTCTCTAGAATTCACTTCAAAAGCATGTGAGCACAAAACTCAGTTGTTTTTTCAACAGCTTCGAGCTCTTTCAAATGAGCTCCTATTTATAGGTAAGGTCGGCTCCTTCTCCAACGTTCATATTTTCCTTAATGATCGGAGGGACCTGTACACGTGTCAATTAGACAACGGTTAGTTTTTAACAAAATAGACGACATCGTTTTATAACAAAACAAGTGTCACAGAATGTACGACATCGTTTTAATTCTTAACATAAAAGTTCGGAATGAAAACTTCTGAGTGAACGTTCGGAGTGTAAGGAACAACAATACAGAGTAGACTAATTTTAGAAGTGTAAGCAATATAAATGTTCGGAGTCTAACAAAGATATTTTTCGGAGTCTGAATTAATTCAGAGTGTATAAAACAAAGATAATCAGATTCTGTTTAATAGGTGAATTCGGAATGAGAATCTGGAATAGGAATTCGTCATCAGAAATCGTAATGAGAATTCATCATCAGAATTCGTAATGAGAATTCGTCATCAGAATTCGTAATGAGAATTCGTTATCAGAATTAGTAATGAGAATTCTTCATCAGAATTCGTAATGGGAATTCGGAATGAGATTTCTTCATTAGAATTCGTAATGGGAATTCTTCATTGGAATTCGTAATGGGAATTCGGAATGGGATTTCTTCATTAGAATTCGTAATGAGAATTCTTCTTCAGAATTCATATCCTGAATTTGGAATAGAACTTAGTCAGAGTTCATATCCGGAATTCGGAATGAAACTTCCTTATAGTTCTTATCCAGAATCTGAACCCTAAAACAGAATGCTTTATATCAAATTTTCAATGATTCCGAGAAAATGAATCAGAATCTCATACTTAAGAAAAATATGGATGAAAATATGATAAGGATAATTTTTCTTATAAAAGCGATTTTCCTTAAGAAAGCAATTTTCCTTATAAAAGAAATTTTCCTTATAAATAAATTTTCCTTAAGATAAGGTGATTGTGATTTTCAAAACAAGAAGGAATGGAAAAGTCATAAGGAAAACCTTATTGACTCAACAATCTCCCCCTTTTTGGAAAGCACAAACATCCTTACGAAAAAAAATTCTAAGAAGAAAGAAACATATTAATGCTTATCTCCCTTGCTTTAAGGATATAGATGAATACAACTAACTCCCCCTTAGGCTTTGAAACTCTAAGGATCGTATTCATATTTCCGGAGTGATCTTTCATAAGAAGGTCTTCGTTAAGAAAAAATCCCCCTTAAACAAACTCTTATTAGAGTTCTTTTTCCTTGGGTATTTCTTCTTTCTCCCCCTTTGATAAACTCTTATTAGAGTTCCTCTTTTTCTTAAGGATCTTTTCCTTCTCCCCCTTTGTGATTTTCAAAAATAATTGGAGGGAATGGAAAAAAATAACAAAGTACCTGAAATATTAGTAATGACAACAATGGAAATGAGATACACAAATTTCATTAGATTAGAAATGTCAGTAACAAAAAGAATACAACAAAAAGATCAGATTAGGTTATTTCGGATCTTTTTCCTTTGACATGAGCCCCTTTAGAATAGTCTTGATCTTCTTCAGGTCTTTATGATCTTCTTCAGCTTGCTTCTCTAAGACCACTATTCTTGCGGATTGAGCTTCAATTTTTTCTTCCTGGGCTTTCATCTTTTCTTCCTGAGCTTGGATCTTTTCTTCCTGAGCCTTCATCCTTTCCTCAAAATCAATCCGATGATCCCTTTCAAATTTCCAGTTCTGAGAAACAAAATTCAGTTTCCCATTCAGATCCCTGACTTCTTGAATCCGGAAGTTCTTTTCTTCAGTCAGCTTTTCTTCAAAGGAGGAAGTCATCTCGTTTATCTTCTTGTCCTCGATCTCAAAGGCATCTTTAACATTGTCTTGAAACTCATCGAGTAGCCTCATCTCTTCCACAGTCTTCTTAGACCAGCTTGTCAACCTATTGCAAGATCTTTTATGAGCTTCATAACCAACAAAGAAGGTTTTGAACTGAGCCTCAATCTCAACGCACTTATCCATAACCATAGATACGGAGTCGGTTTTCTGATTTAAGGCATGTTGGAGCATTTGGCATCTTGAATCAATACTTGAGAAGGTCGGAATGGTTCCCACCCACTTATTTAAGGACTGAACAACAAAGTCATGCCCCAACAAGGATGACTCCGAATCTGAAATCTTGCTAGGAGAGTTTTCTTCCTCAATAAGCTCCAACTTTCTCTTTGAAGAACTACCAGCTTCCTTTCTCTTCCTTTCTCCTGAGCTCGGAGTATCAGCAAGAATTTGTTTCCCATTATCTTTTTTCGGAATAGAATCTTGTTCCGGAGTTTTCTTTTCACTATCAGAAACTTGAACAACAAAATCTTCCTCATCAGCAACTTCCTGAACACCAACCTCTGCGTTTTTCATCTGAGCAATATCATGTAAAAGTTGTTCTTCTTCTCCATGATAGGCAACTTCTTCTTCTTCTTTCTCTTCTTCTATTGCTGGAGTAACTAACTTCGAAGATTCAGCTTCTGATGTCCGGAGTGATAAGTGTTCCGAAGGTGTCCCCTTGTAATCATCTACATGTTTCAGCACATCTCCGGTTTCACCACTTCCTTCAGCACCCTCTTCTACTTATTCCACTTGCTCAACTTCCTCTGTATTCTTGGAAATAGCCTCTTCCGGAGCAGCAAAATTCCTTCCTGGAGTCTCAGGTAGAGATTCAAGGGAGAAAGATCTCGGAACTGGAATAGTTGCTGAAACCATTTCATTGAATTTCAATAAAGCCTGAGCTACCTCAGCCTCAGACATCTTCTTCTTGAGCTTCTTTTTCTTTTCTTGTTTTTCAAGCTCATCAGCAGTTTTCTCCTTCAAGGCCTTAGCCTCCGCAGGGTCCAATCCGAACTGTGGATCCCCTTGTTTCCTTTTCTCTTTATAAGCTCTCCACTTTGTAACAACCTCATCAGGATAGGCTTTCTTCTTCTTTGGCTTTGGAGGTGCGGAATGGACTTCCTTAGACTTAGGATTCTCTGCTTGTTCTTCCACTTCTTTCAGCTTTCTCTTCCTTACTGGCTTAGATGATTCCGGATCAGCAGATTTCGGAGCCACTTCTTCTTGAGAAGGTAGATCAAAGAACTCACCTGTTTCCTTGTTGAAAGCCACATCCATCCTTTTCAGAGTACCATCGCTGACCAGCATGATCTTGCAAACTCTTGGCTTATCTTTTCAAGCCTCCTTGAAAGACTCAAGGCACCGAACAATTAATTTGGAGATGATTGCTGGATACATAATAATCTAAGCTCTCAGATTTCCTTTCTTCAAATTTTCAAGAGTAAGAAGAATATGCTTCATCAAGTTAAACTTCCTTAGATTTATCAGGAAATCTAAGATATAGATCTCACTTTTCTTCAAGCTATCTTTATCACCTTTCCTCGGTACGATAAGTCCTTGTACCCATAACTCCAGAATCCTGAAATTTGTAGATAGACTTGCAATCTTCGGAGCCTTGTCATCAGTCAGTCCGAGAGTTTCTAAGGCTTTATCCTTGTTGAAACTACCCTTGGAATCCGGCAATACATGCGAAATAAACTCGGCTTCTCCTTCATAATATAGTCCTACCAAGCTTGCAGCCTTGGTGTGAGAAAGCTTGTAAGTCTTGCCATAAGACTTAAAAGAGAACTTCTCCCTATTATCTTCCTTGAAGAAAGAAACTGACTCATAAAACTCAACAAGTAAGTCTGAGTACACTTCATCTTGATTCCCAGTTTTTGATACCGCAACATCTTCCCAGCCATTCAACATAATATTCTTTGAAATGATAGAATCGTAGTTGCTGAAGAAATTCAGATGGACCAACCATTCTCTGTAAACTAACCACTGAGAAATAGGCTTTGTGGATGACATTTCTTGAGATGCTAACTCCGCAGACATTCGGATCTGAAATCCTCTAGGAAGTTCGGAATGGAGAAGACTGAAGTTCGGAACGGCCTTAAATCAGAGAGGCAGAGATTCGGGACGCAAGAGCTTTGATAACGATGTGGGACGAGTATTTGGGTCCCCTTTATATAGGCAACGAGATGACGGTTCACCTTCCAAGGTTGATCTAACGGTTGGAATAAGCTGAGATCAGATCTGACGGTTGAAAGCATGAATCTGATCTTTTTGAGGTTTTTATTAAAACAAAGAGTTAAGAAAACTATAATCCGAAAACATAATACAAGAAAATGCCAGCAAGTAAAATATGACTACGAAAACATGAGTAAGGAAACCATACCTTTCGGATTGACTTAAGAGGATTATTCGTAATGGGTAATATAACACAGACTAGAGAAAAAAAAACTTTATCGAGAGAAGACAGATTTCGAAAAAAATTTACTATGAAAAAAAATAAGTTTAGTACGAAAAACGCATTACGGAACATTCATTACGGAAAACTCAGTACGAAAAACAAACTTTAAAAGAAAATCAATACGAAGAACTTAGTATGAAAAATACATTACGAAGAATTTTATTACAAAAAACAACTGGTACAAAAATATCTGGTTATGAAGCTGCCGGTACGTAAATTTTCATTCCGGAAATTTCCAATACGAATACTTCCATTCCAGAAGTGTTCTGTACGAGAATGTCCAATTTGGAAAATTTTAGTTCCAGAAGTTCCATTCCGGAGATCTTCGTTCCGAAAAGTTTGAAAACAAATTTTGAAAAACATTGTTAAACAAACAATCAAATGTACTCCCCCTATGAAAAAGGAGTTTATTACTGTAAGGAGACTTTTTCAACAGAAAGTTAATTAAGAAATATAACCTTACGGTTATCATTCCTAACTTCTGTTTAATATATTCAAGTCTATCAGAAGCCAAAGATTTTATGAAAATATCAACAAGTTGATCTTGCGTTCTGATAAACTGAAGAATAATATCTCCTTTATGTGTGTGATCTCTAAGAAAGTGATGCCTAATATCTATGTGTTTTGCACGGGAGTGATGTGCAGGGTTCTTACTTAGGGAAATGGCACTTGTGTTATCACACAAAATTTGAGTTTTAGTAAAACTCAAGCCATAGTCTGTGAGTGTGTGTTGCATCCACAACACTTGTGCACAACAACTTCCAGCTGCTACATATTCAGCTTCAACAGTCGAAAGTGCTACAGAATGTTGCTTCTTTCAGGACCAAGAAACTAGAGAATCGCCTAAGAAATGACAAGTTCCGGATGTACTCTTTCTATCCATTCTACATCCACCAAAGTCAGTATCAGAAAATCTTTTTAGAACAAAATCATTTTCAGAAGTATAAAATAATCCTAGACCCATGGTTCCCTTAAGGTAGCGAAAAATTCTTTTTACTGCCTTTAAGTGAGATTCCTTAGGATTGGATTGATATCTTGCACATAAGCATACTGAAAACATTAAGTCTGGTTGACTAGCTGTTAAGTAAAGTAGACATCCTATCATACCTCTAAAAGACGTTTGATCTACTGGTTTCCCAGCTTCATCAAGATCTAAAGAGTTTTAGGTACCAATGGGAGTACTTATACCCTTAGTGTTGTCATAACCATACTTTTTCAGAAGATCTTTAATATACTTATGTTGAGATATGTAGGTTCCTTCTGGTTTTTGGGAAATTTGAAAACCAAGGAAAAATGTTAACTCACCCATCATACTCATTTCAAACTCAGATTTCATTAGTCTTGCAAAAGAGTCAGTCAAAGATTGCTGAGTTGAACCAAATAAAATGTCATCAACATAAATTTGAACAATCAAAACATTTTCCTTATCTTTCTTTATAAAAAGGGCTGGATCTGCATTTCCCTTAACATATTTGTTTTGAAGCAAAAATCCAGTGAGTCTATCATACCATGCTCGTGGGGCTTGTTTAAGTCCATACAAAGCTTTGGTAAGTCTAAAAACATGATCATGATGTTTTGTGTCTTCATAGCCAGGAGGTTGTTCAACAAAAACTTCCTCTTGAACATAACCGTTAAGAAAAGCACATTTCACATCTATTTGAAAAAGTTTGAAATTAAAGAATGCTGCAAAGGCAAGTAGAATATGAATAGATTCAAGTCTGGCTACTGGAGTATAGGTTTCTTCATAGTCTATTCCTTCTTGATGATTATAGCCTTTAGCAACAAGTCTAGCTTTATTTCTTACTATGATTCCATTTTCATCACATTTATTTCTGAAAACCCATTTTACTCCAATAACAGAAGTTTCCTTAGGTCTTTCAACCAAAGTCCAGACTTTATTCCTTTCGAATTCATTTAGTTCATCTTGCATGGCTTTAATCCAATTATCATCACCTAAAGCTTCATCAGTGCTTTTAGGTTCTAATTGGGAAAAAATGCTAGATGTTCTACTTCATTTCTTAAGGAACTTCTAGTCCTTACAGGTTGATTTACATCACCAATGATACTATCACTGGGATGATTCTTAAGAAACACCTGATTTGGGTTTTGTAAAACCTGTTCATCAACATAGGGTAGAAAGTCTTCTGGGGTAAATGTTTCAGAATTATTTTCTAGAGCAATTTCCTTATCAGAAGGTTCTTCTATCAAAGGTTGACAATCAGTTTTTGAAAACACATCCGAAGATGTCAGTTGAGATGGTTTAAAAACAAAAGGATCTGACTCATCAAATTTTACACGTACTGTTTCCTCAACAGTACAAGTGTTTTTATTAAAAACTCTATAAGCTTTAGAAGTTGTGGAATATCCTAAGAAAATTCCTTCATCAGACTTTGGTGCGAATTTATGTAAGTTATCTTTAGTATTCAAAATGAATACTTTGCAACCAAAAACATTGAAGTAAGAAAGTCTTGGTTTTCTACCATTCCATAACTCATAAGGAGTTTTATTAAGAAAAGGTCTAATCAAAACTCGATTTATAGTATAACAAGAAGTACTTACAGCTTCAACCCAGAAATGTCTAGCAATAGAATATTCACTCAACATGGTTCTAGTTATCTTTTGAAGAATTCTATTTCTTCTTTCAACTACACCATTCTGTTGAGGAGTTCTAGGTGCTGAAAAATTGTGAGTAATACCTTTCTTACTACAAAAAGTTTCAAAATCAGAATTTTGAAATTCTCCTCCATGATCACTATGAATACTTTTCAATGGAAGGTTTTTCTCATTTTTAACTTGAGCTCTAAAACTTTTGAAATAATAAAAAGCTTCAGATTTCTTTGATAGAAAATAGACCCAAGTAAATCTAGTGTAATCACCAACTAGAACAAACACATAGTATTTGCCTCCAATAATTCCAGTTTGTGTTGGACCAAAAAGATCCATGTGCACTAACTGTAATGCATCAGTTGTTGAGACTTCACCGATTGACTTAAAACTAGATTTATGTTGCTTTCCATATTGACAAGGATCAAAAACTTTAGAAGAATCAAATCTAAGCTCCGGTAGATCCTTAACTAGTTTCTTCTTAGAAAGTTTACATAGGTTTCTCATATTACAGTGTCCTAATATTCTATTCCATAACCAAGAATGATCTTCCATTGCACTTAGGCAAGGTAAATCTTGGCTCCTAAGGTCTTCTAGGTTCAAAGTGTAGACATTCTCTTGCCTATTGGCTGAGAGAATAAATTCTTCCTTGGAATTATGTACTAAACAATTATCATTCCTAAAATTCACAAGGTATCCTTCATCACATAACTGACTTATGCTAATGAGGTTGTGCTTAAGACCTTTAACAAAAAGAACATTTGAAATCAAGGTTTTACCTAAAAGAACAATATTACCAATACCAACAATCTCTCCCTTAGCATTGTCTCAAAAAGTTACCTTTCCTCCTTTCGTTTTAATAATCTTTTCAAAAAAGATTTTGTTACCAGTCATGTGTCGGGAACATCCACTATCCATGTACCATGTATTGTTGCTGGTACTTTCTATATTTTCCTGAAATCAAGAAGAAAATTAGACTTTCGGAATCCAAACTTGTTTGGATCCGAGATTTCCAGACAATAAAATTTTAGGAACCCACATTTTCTTAGAAAAGTAAGCTTTGTGAAATCCAAGAGATTGGGTTTTAATTAAGGAACAACTTTTTGCCCAGTGACCACCACATTGACACTTGGTACAAAATGGGGCACTTTGAGGAACAAAATAATTATTACTGAAAATAGGTTTTGCATGGGTTTAACCAAATCCGGATTTATTTCTTAAAGGTCGTATTTGGGAATACATCTTATCAAAATTTTCCTTACCATGGGTAAAGTTTGATAAACACTTCTTTAAGGAAACAATTTCGGACTTGAGTTTTACAAACAAGTTTTTATCCTCAAAATCATTAGTTTTTGAACTAGAGTTAGGCTCGAAAACATTTTTATTAGAAATTACTTTTTCTAATTCTTTAGAAAGTTTGTCCTTTTCAGAACATACTTCCTCAAGATTTTTTGAAATATTTTCCAAATCAGCATTTTTCCTATCAAGATCTTTAGAAAGATCTGATATCTCTTTTGTAAGAATAGAATTCCTAGAGTTTGCTTTGTCAAGTTTCTTATTGAGTTTGGAATTCTCAATATCAAGGAGTTCAGCAAACCTAGAGACTTCTTCATAAGTAGGTAAAGCATTTTCTTCATCAGAAGAAGATTCTTCATCAGAAGAGTTATAATACATACTATCATTAGAATTTAAAGAAACATTGGTCAAAGATTCAGCATTTCGTACCTTAGCCATAAGACAATGATTATCAATAGGTAATCTGGATATAAGACCAAGATTCTTCTGTCCTGAAGATTCATAATCAGAAGATTCATCTGAAGAGTCACCACCACTGGCACTCGAGGTGTCATTAGCTTTCAGAACTTTCTTAGCTTTAGCTTTATAATACTTCTTCCTGTTCCTGTTTGAATGTATTTCCTTCCTTTCTTTCTTTTTGAGCATAGGGAAATCTAGTCTAATATGTCCAGATCTTTTACATTCATAACAAGTAACTTCTCCATCTTTCTTATCTTTCCTGTCCTTTTTCTTATACTTAGATTGAAAGTTTCTCTGTCCAGCTATCTTGTTCATCCTTCGACCAAGATTGGCTAATTCATTTTCTGAGACTTCACTCTCACTAGATTCAGATTGGAAAATAACTTTCTTAGATTTGGATCTGGTTACTCTCTCAGGAGTCTTAGCTTTCATCTGATTTGAAGTTGTTGTAAAAGCAACAGTACCATTTCCATTCTTCTTCTTGATGTTGTCAGCATCTCTCTTCATTCTAGTCTCATGTTGTAGAAGAGTTCCAAATAATTCATCAAGAGTAATTTGAGTGACCTTCCTGTTCTCATCTATAGTTGTTCTCTTGGATTCCCACTCATTGGGCATAATGTCAATTATCTTGTCCAAGAGAGCTTCATCATCTAAACCTTTCTCACCCATAGATTGTAGACTGTTGACGATAGTCATAAATCTTTGTTGAACTTTACAGATAGGTTCTCCATAAGGAAAATTGAAGCCATGATATTCAGCTCTAAGCATAGCTCTTCTAGTCTCAATCACTTTAGAAGTCCCAAAGTGTGTAACCTCTAACTTCTTCCATATACAGTTAGCTGCTTCACAAGAAGAAATTTGGCTATATATATTTCTGGTCATTGAACATAGTAAAGTGTTGCGTACCTTATAGTTGAGTTGATATTCTTGCTTTTCCTGGTTAGTAAAAGTTCTGACTTCCTTGTCAGGAATTTTATAATCACCAGTAAGCATAACAAAGTTGTCTACTCCAGTATTGATAACAAAAGTCTTCATACGATCTCTCCAGTATTTATAATCATTACCATCAAAAATAGGTGGTCTTGTAGGATTCAGATTTTCAATAGATCCAACATTAATTCCTTCCATACTAGAAATAACTTTGCACACAAACTTGTTAGTAGAAAAGATTCGTAATAACAATGTTCGGAATGAGAAAGTCCGGAATGGACAAATTCGGAATGACAAAGTTCGGAAGGATAAAGTGAGAAAGAAAAACTTATTCGTGAGTATAATTATTTCAGAGACCTGCTCTGATACCAAATGTATGATTGGTATAGATTAAGAGGTTTCCAACCTCTGATACCAATTGTAGGATCGAAATATAGTATGAGATTCTCAATATACAAGAGGGGGGTGAATTGTATACTTTAAAAATTCCTTTGGAACCTTTAAAGTTAGTTATGAATAACTATAGTTTCCTTAAGAAAAGAAAAGGGCTAAGTTTAACAAAGTTAAACTAATCAAATTCACAACACCTCTAACACCGAACTAAACTTGGAAAGAGATTCCAAAACTAGATTCCGGAAATATGGTTCCGGAGATTGAAACTTAACAAACAATTACAATATGAGATTCTACCTTAAAGCGTATAGAATCTAAATGAATCAGAGTAAGTAAGGAAGTACAAGAAAGTTATACTTTCCTTAAATTACAAAATGCAGCGGAAATAAAACAAGTAGTTAAACTACAAGTAACAAGATAATAGTCTTTTAACCCAAAGAGAAGGGTATCCAACAACCTTGGATAAAGGTCCCTTGATTTATACTTTCAAGCAAGTCTGTCTTACCAACACCAGGGTAAGCCCTCGATACGAAGATCGGAGTCTCTGTCTTGCTATCCCCGCAAGCCCTCAACTTCAAGGTAGTTGGCAACCTCTGTCTTCCTCAGCAAGAAAGCCCTCGAACTTTAAGGTAGTCGGAAACCTCTGTCTTCCTATCCCCGGAAGCCCTCGAATGTAATCACCATCATTCGGAGTCGCACGAAGCTTTTGAGAGTTAATAAGAGCATCTCTCTCTAGAATTCACTTCAACAGCATGTGAGCACAAAACGCAGTTGTTTTTCCAACAGCTTCGAGCTCTTTCAAATGAGCTCCTATTTATAGGTAGGGTCGGCTCCTTCTCCAACGGTCATATTTTCCTTAAAGATCGGAGGGACCTGTACACGTGTCACTTAGACAACGGTTAGTTTTTAACAAAACAGACGGCATCATTTTATAACAAAAAAAGTGTAACCGAATGTACGACATCGTTTTATTTCTTAACATAAAAGTTCCGAATGAAAACTTCGGAGTGAAGGTTCGGAGTGTAAGGAACAACAATACAGAGTAGACTAATTTTAGAAGTGTAAGCAATATAAAAGTTCGGAGTCTATCAAAGATATTTTTTGGAGTCTGAATTAATTCAGAGTGTATAAAACAAAGATAATCAGATTCTGTTTAATAGGTGAATTCGGAATGAGAATCCGGAATAGGAATTCGTCATCAGAAATCGTAATGAGAATTCATCATCAGAATTCGTAATGAGAATTCGTCATCAGAATTCGTAATGAGAATTCGTCATCAGAATTCGTAATGAGAATTCTTCATCAGAATTCGTAATGGGGATTTGGAATGAGATTTCTTCATTAGAATTCGTAATGGGAATTCTTCATTGGAATTCGTAATGGGAATTCAGAATGGGATTTCTTCATTAGAATTCGTAATGAGAATTCTTCTTCAGAATTCGTATCCTGAATCTGGAATAGAACTTAGTCAGAGTTCATATCCGGAATTCGGAATGAAAATTCCTTATAGTTCTTATCCAGAATCCGAACCCTAAAATAGAATGCTTTATATCAAAGTTTCAATGATTCCGAGAAAATGAATCTGAATCTCATACTTAAGAAAAATATGGATGAAAATATGATAAGGATAATTTTTCTTATAAAAGCGATTTTCCTTAAGAAAGCAATTTTCCTTATAAAAGCAATTTTCCTTATAAAAGCAATTTTCCTTATAAAAGCAATTTTCTTTAAGATAAGGTGTTTGTGATTTTCAAAACAAGAAGGAATGGAAAAGTCATAAGGAAAACCTTATTGACTCAACAAGAAGCTTTTCAAGAAACCCTTTTGGTTCAAACCAAAGGGAGTTACCCGATTTTAAGGTAACATCTTCACTTGTGTTCTTTTGTTTTATTTTGCTTCTCCAACCCCCTAAACTCTTTTTATTCATTTATTTTTAACAACTACAGTATCTTAAATATACTAGGATCTTTTTATAAGAAGTATTAGAGCTACACTTATACACACCTACATCTAAAGGTTAAAGAACATACTGTTTCTGTGGATGGTGAATTTCTGCCTCACGAAATGATGATTGTTCAATATTCTTTTAACACCTTCAAAGGTGTCCATTAATATGTAACTATATTTAAAAATGATAGATAATATGTTTATATTTTCCTTAAGCTTATTTATTTTTCATTTATGGCATACCTTTATGGCTTCAATTATGGGTAAACACGATATCTTCATTTTAGGAAGTGCGGACTACCGCCCCCTCAATGTGATTTGATTCGTTAATACCATATGTGGTACATATAAAGGATAGATTTAATGATATTATATATGATACCATACAGGAAGTATAATACTATTATGTATCATTATGTTTTAATTCCATTAAATATGAAATGGAAATGGAAGTACCGTTCATGCGTACGTACGACTTACCGTCTCCATGAACCGTGCATTTCATTTCTTACCTCTAAATGTTATGTAATATTATAAATGAATGTATATAATGGATATATATTATATATATGATATGTAAATAATGAATATAATTCTGGATATAATGGATATTTTACCCCATGAACAAACTTGTAATTATAAAGAGTTTATTTTTGACTCAAGTAGCAATGATCCACAAAACAACCATTATTAACTTAAATAATTACATAGTGTTCATAACATGGTAATAAGTGATATAAAAGGAATAATGAACTTGAAAAATGTTCTTAAAAAGTATAAATTAACTCAAGTTTATTATTCAGGAGGTTAAAGAACGATCGAGTCAAGTTAGACCCGAGGTAAGGGATCCTACCTCTCTCTTTATTTTTAAGTACTCTTTTTATGTAAATTACTTTAAGATCCTATTTCAATTGTTGGAGGAAGTTATTTTATATTACTATTGTTTTAAATTTTATGTTAATATGATGAGAGACCCTATTTTATCTCATCAATCCATTTTTGGACGTTTTATGAGGCGTCGTTAGGCTGCCGAATTTTCATAAGGGGATTTTTATCTCACTTTGTATTCCTGTGAGATTCATGCTACATTGGCCACTATTTACTTTTGTGTGGTGTATTTAATGCCCATTATTTTACTATCTGTATAATATACTCTCATTTATGGGTAGTTACATCTTCATTTTATGACCCTTCTTTTATGGGGTGTACATTTTGAAAGTTTCCCAAATCGGTAAGGGAACCTTTCACCCTCCTGTTTTTAAAAGACTTCTTTTGTTATGTCTTTTAATTTACATATTTTTATGTTGGGATATGTTCTTCTATATCCTTATAGATGTAAATTTTCTATCCATGTGATGAGATACCATTTTCTCTCTCATCAACTAATTTTATGAATTTTAATGTGACGCCGTTAGGCTGTAGAATGTTTCCATGGGAACTTCTTAACCCAATTTCGATTTCTTTGGGTTCAACATGTAGTTATTGAATATGTCAACCTTTGAATATGTGTGAATGAAATTTGATTGTTTTAAACTTAATATCCACTTATATTGGGTATATTTATATTTTTCACACATAATTATGAGATTTATTTATCTTAAATATAAAGATACATTCTTTATAAGGGATTTCATCTAATTTTACATTTCTATTGAGACTTCATTGTTGTTATGCACCAATTCACTCTTATATGGTTTATATAATTTCCCTTGGAATATTATATCATGAATCCATTTATTCTCATGAATTATAAAGTTTTGATTAAATTTTATTCCTCAATTATGTTATTCAAGTGTCTCTCATTTTGTTAAAAACACTTTAACTAAAATATCATTTTAAATGTTTTAATGATTTATTCTTATAAATATTTCTCATTAATATCCACGTTTTCAAAATGGTTTTAAGGATTTAATTATATTGATATTAATGGTTTAAAATGTTAAAAGCTTCAAATTGGTATGGGACACTTTGATTCAAAAATCACTTTATTAAATGTTTTAAATGGTTTTGAAAATGGTTTTTAGAATGGATTCATTATCTTAAAATGTTATATTGTTATTGAAATGTGGGAATGTTATCTTTCCTTTATGCTTAAGTTATGTGCTATCATTATTTTATGGTTCTTGGGCATTGTTTTTGAAGACAGGTGGTTTCGTGATAAACTAAGGGCGGGTGATCCCAATATATCTCTCCAATGCATTGGGTAATGTGAAGGGGTTAAACGTTAATGTTTCTCCAAAGAGATTTATAGAATATACTATGATGGGTATTCCAAACGTAACCAAGAGGGTTAATCCCTACGTAAGAATGTTATGAATGCCTCAAGTTACCTTTATGTCTTATGATTTCTATGATTTATTCATGATTTGATGAGGTATGTTAAAGTGGTTATGTTTTATGAGTAAAGTATGATTTCATACATGGACTAATGTTTTTATTTCGTACTTTTATATCCCTTACTGAGCTTGTTATGCTCATCCCATGTTTTTGAAATGTTTTTCACAGGTCAAGGGAATGATACATGATAAGATGATAGTGTCAAGGAAGTGTCAAAAAAGAATCCATGTTTTATTTTAAATATGTTTCCGTTGATGAGAAAAATGAATACTATCTTTTATGTAACCACTTTGTTTAAATGTGGAATGTAATGAAAGTTTTATGATCTAATTCTCTAAAACTCTAATCCTGAAAAGATCCTCAATGTGTAATCTTGTAATAACTCAAGATTAAGTAAGGTTTAAGGTTGGGGCCTTATATGTTAGGATCACCTACCCTTGGTGGAGTTTTCGTACAACAAAAACTACCACTCCACCATCGGGATGGCACCATAAGAGGCATTGTACGACCAACCTTGCAGATCACCTCTGTGCTGGACTGACCCTGGGGATTCAGCACTAGTAGGACCAGAGATGGTTCAGGCTAAGACGGAGAAGGTGCAGATCATCTAGGAGCGGATGAGGACTGCACATACCAGACATAAGTCCTATGATGATAGGAGATGGAGACAACTGGATTTCGAGGATAACGACCACGTTTTCTTACGGGTCTCACCTCGAAGTGGATTACAGAGATTTGTTCGGGGTGACAAGTTATCTCCACGCTTCATCGTGCCTTTCCAGGTCCTCAGTAGAGTATGTGAGGTGGCTTACTGCCTGACCCTTCCACCTCAGTTGCACCGGGTGCATGACATCTTCTACGTATCTCAACTAAGGAGATACATGCATGACCCGACCCACATCATTGGTCATGGGGAGCTGGAAATCGACGACGAGGCTACTTTCACAGAGGTCCTGGTGGAGATCGAGGATCGACAGGAATGGGTCCTACGTGGATGGTCGATTCCTCTAGTGTGCATTCGTTGGCAGCACGTGAACCTCCAGGAGAGCAAATGGGTGTGGGAGGCTTAGATGCGTGCTCAATACCATCATTTGTTCCCCTAGTTTATGTTGTAGCTTTACAGGGATGTAAATCCCTGAGGTGGGAGTAATGTAAAGACCCGAAAATTTAACGGAATTTTTCTTCATAAATACTTTGGAATTTTACGAGTCTGTGGCTTCTAACGGAACTGGATTCCAAGGCCCGGTGTGCCCGGAATCAATATCTGAAGTTTAGCTCGGGTACGTTTAGTGAACGAACGGGCGGGTTTTTTTATCTTTTGAACCGGTGCTCGGAATTG
Organism: Viscum album; assembly: GCA_963277665.1. Classification (NCBI taxonomy): domain Eukaryota; kingdom Viridiplantae; phylum Streptophyta; class Magnoliopsida; order Santalales; family Viscaceae; genus Viscum; species Viscum album. The sequence goes on along the minus strand of OY728119.1, from coordinate 1,722,449,732 downwards.
AAATCCGAGGGCACTAATGAAACTCACAGTGTCGGTAATTGCTTAAGGGGACCTTTTCCATAGTTGCGTTTTATTTGGGTTTGAAGTTATAAATTGTGGTTTAATTTAAAAGATAAATAAAATTGTGAGAACAATTTTATGTATCTAAGGAGGTTAATTCCACCCATGGGAAGTTAATGGTGGGGCCCACATACACCCAACTTCCCATGTGTGGATATTTGAGAGGTGGGGCCCACATGAGCCCCAACCTTTCATCTTCCCTAAACTCCCTTAATCCTCCCCTTATTTAATTTGCAACTCCTATTAATTGTGTAAACTCTCCACCTTCTCCTCTCCCATTTAATTCATGCCAATGCCTTAATTAATAAATTGAATCCTCCAATTTTTTAATTAAGTGTTTGAATGTTTGAATTTGAAATGTCTTTGGTTAATAAAATAATAGGAGTATCTTATTATTTTATTTTTGGAGGGATTTCGTTGTGCTAAGGAGAATTGGGAGAGCTCTTGAGTTTTTGAAGAACACCGACCCTCCAAAAATAACAATGTCTTCTTCGATGAAGTACACCGAATCCACAAAGAACGATGATGCACCTTCCTTTATCTTCTCTGCGACAAGTGAGGAGATGCTGCTTCCTCCTCTGACGAACTCTGACGTTGTCTATGAATTCTCACCCTGCGACGCCATCTTCTGCGACGCCCGACATATGACATCAATTATCGAGGTAGGGGATTATGTACAATTTTTAATGGATTAAACTTTTTCCTCGTTCTTCTTTGTATGACTTTGATTGTCCTGGCCTATTTCTATCGCATAACGCGGAGGGCATGAGCCGAAAAAACATGTCCCGAAGAACCTCCATTTGATCTTGTCTATTTTTGGAATTGGTGACCGGAGGCGGAACACGGAAGAGGCCGACAGCGCAAGGGCCACCGTCGCACACTCAAAGAAAGTCGTGGCCAAGCGGGCCACGACAGAGGAATCCAGTACTGTCGTGCCGGCTGTGCGGAAGGAACCGAGACCCGCTTCGTGGGCCACTTCGGTGGGAGGACCGCCCGACCCATCGGCCGGCCGGGCGGAGAGAAGCCGCGGTGCCAGGAGGGCACCGCGCGGGAAGAGCTGCAGCCCGCCCGTGCGGGCCGCTTGCGCCAGAAGGCCGACCGGATCTAACTGGCTAGTTAGGGAAGGTGTCATCACTTCGCACCACCGGTTCGGGCATCCGAGGGGTCGTACCCCCTCAGACCGTTCGGCCTCCGGGCCAAGCCTCTCGGCCAGCTGGCTGAGCCAGCGGGGCAGCGCCTAGACTGGCCACACCCAGCAGGGTCGCGCCCAACCGGGCCGCACCCGGCCGTACCGGGCCGCGACCTTCCGGGCCGGGCCACGCCCCTTTAGGCCGGGCTGAACCCCTTCAACATAGGCCACGCCCTTCGAGCCAGGACAGACGTTTCTTCGGGCTGGTCCGACACCCCTGCTGGGTCAGACCCGCCAAAAATGGGCTAACCCGACCCGTCTGCCCACTGGGCTTAACGGGTCGGGCCCGTATTCACATAAAGGTGAATATTTCAAAATCGTGTGTGCGATCGAAGAACCGTCAACAGAACTAATACCCTATCTATGAGGTGGTACTTCTGCGATACTTTAAGTGAGTTTTGGACATCTTTGGAAAACGGTCGGGTTTGGACAAGTATATTTCCAGTTAGGCCCCTGGGACAGAAAAGCCAATATCTCTTAGACCAGGCGTCCGTTTGACACGCCGTCTGTCACGTTGGGTTCCTTTTGACAAGACAAAAGATAGGGTTATATAAACTAAAGAATTCGTGAAAGTTGATGTATCGACCCCATTACTCGAGGAGCGGACCCTCCCAGAATCGAGTATGTTGTGTGGGGGAACCCTAGAGCAGGCTGCGACTGCGACGACTACCGTGCTAGGATCCTCTGTGGGTTCGACGATGATGATGACTATAAATGGATCCTATGTGGGTTCAACAGGGAGGACGACTGTACTTGGATCCTCCGTGCGTTCAGCAGTGATGACGACTGTACATGGATCCTACGTGGGTTTGACATCGATGGTTACTTTACTTGGATCCTACGTGGGTTCGAAAACGATGACTCTGTAATTGGATCCTACGTGGTTTCAGTAGAGGAGATGATCCAGAGACTACATCTAATCATCTACACCCCTTTTCGTGAGTAGTATACCTATGTGAGCTGAGTCATGTATTTCAATCATTATCATTGATGTGATTGACTTCATTCCTGTGTGGACCGGATTGTGCTTGGGCTCAAAAGTTGGAGCCGAACAGAGATTGATGACTTAGTTTTATGTATGGGAATATACCTAAGTATAGTTGGTTGATACTACATGTTTTTATCTTTCCTTTGTGGTTTATCCTTCATGGATTCTGGGAGAACATTGAGGGTCTTGGGGTCCCTATTGAGTATCGTATACTCACCCCTCCATGGGCTATGCCTACACTACGTAGTGTTGGATGCAGATGACGGACAACACTGTCTGAGGTGTAGTCTTGTGGAGCTGGACGGTACCCGGAGGTGGACCACTTGGTGGGATGTACACGGAGCGGATAGCCGGACCCGAGGAGCTGAGGAGACCATCTGTACCCACCCTTCAAGTGGGATATCTGGAGGATGACTCAGTGGTTGCTGCTTTACTTTACTACTATTGTATTTTCTTTCCAGTTGTACTGTACTTTCACTTGGGTTTGTATACTATCCCTTTTACCTACGAGCACTTACTTTTGTACTCAGTTTTACTTAGTACTTACTTCACTTGCATACTCTATTGTGTTTTTTTACTTTTATAAAGGCAATGTCTTCCCTTTTACTGGGATTTATGCCTTTGGTGCTAGTTTCCAGCCCCTTGCCTATAGAAGGTGGGATTGGGGTAGTCGTGGCATGGGCCTCGAGTATGGGTTGTGAAATCAGCAATCCTTTTAGTAAAACCATTTGAAATAAGAAAATTAATAAGTCTATCATACCATGCTCGTGGAGCATGTTTCATACCATATAAAGATTTTGAATGTTTGAAAAATAGATTTCGAAAATGAGGATCAGTAAATCCAGGTGGTTGTTCAACAAAAACATCTTCAATTATAAAACCATTTAGAAAATCACTTTTAACATCCATTTGATATAACTTGAAATTAAGATGAGCATCATAGGTAAGTAAAATCCTTATATCTTCAAATCCAGTTACAGGTGCAAAGGTTTTCTCATAGTCTATTCCTTTCTCTTGACTATGACCTTGTACAACTAGCCTAGCTTTGTTTCTAACTATATTTACAGACTCATTAACTTTGTTTCTCAAAACCCATTTAGTGCCTATAATCAAAGTTTCCTTAGGTATCTCAACTAATTCCCAGACTTTGTTTCTTTAAAATTGTTTTATCTCTTCTTATATAGCCATTACCCAAAATTCATCATTGATTGCATCATTGAAATTTTTAGGTTCTAACTTAGAAATAAAGGCTTGATTTTCAACCTGGTTTCTTAGAGTATCTCTAGTATGTGTCCCTATTTCAAGATTACCAACAACAACATCTAAAGGATGCTTTTTTTTAGAATTCTAGTTGATCTAGTAAAGGTAGGACTAGAAATTGCAGGTTCATCTGTAGGTTCTGGTTCAATAGAAGTAGGTTCTGGATCATTTCCAGAACTGGATATCTTTATAACTGGTTAATTGATTTTATCATTATGGTCTAGAATAGACAAGTCTTCTTTAAGACTTTCAATGGGAGATTTGGTTTCATGTGGATCGATTCCATCAAACTTGATGTGAACAGATTCTTCCACACATTTGGTTCTTTTGTTAAAGACTCTATAGGATTTTCTAGTTAAAAAATATCATAAAAAGATTCCTTCATCACTCTTGGATGAAAATTTTTCAAGATTATCCTCAGTATTAAGAATAAAGACTTTTCAACCAAAAACTCTGAAGTAATTAACCTTAGGTTTCCTATTATTCCACAATTCATAAGGGGTCTTCTTATGAACAGGTCTAATAAAGAATCTATTTATAATATAACAAGCTGTATTTACACCTTCAGCCCAAAAATAAATTGGCGGTTCGTACTCATTTAACATAGTTCTTGCAATTCCTTGAAGGGTTCTGTTTCTTCTTTCTACTACACCATTCTGCTGAGGTGTTCTAGGGGTAGAAAAGTTGTGATTATAGCCATTGTGTGAGCAGTAAGATTCAAACTCATTATTTTCAAACACATGACCATGATCACTTCTTAGGTTCTTAATCTTAAGTCCACTAAGGTTTTCTATAGACTTGGAATACTTAATAAAGTAAGAACAAGCTTCAATTTTGTGAGCTAATAAGTATACCCAAGTATATCTAGAAAAGTCATCTACTAATACATAAACATAGTGCTTTCCATTTAAACTAGAAACTCTAGAAGGTCCAAACAAGTCCATGTGAACCAAATCGAGAGGTTGAGAAGTTGAAACTTATTTCTTTGATTTAAAAGAAACTTTATTTTGATTTCCCTTTTGACGGGGATTACAAACATTCTCAGTTTGGAATTCAAGTTTATGTAGGTCTCTAACTAAGTTTTTCCTAGTTAGTTTTCTATGTGAATAAACATTGCAGTGTCCTAATATTCTGTGCCATATCCAAGACTCTTCATGAAAAGCATTTAAACAACTAATGTTCTGTTTAGCTAAAGAATTCAAATCAACAGCATAAACATTTTAATCTCTCAATGCTGAAAATACTAGAAAATTTTTAGAATTAAAAACACTAAAAGAATAATTTTCATTTTTAACATTGAAACAATCATCACATAACTAAGAAATAATTAAAAAATTATATTTAAGCCCATCAAAAAATAAGACTTCGGAAATTAAAACTGAATCAGTGTTACCAATCTGGCCTAGGCTGATGATTTTTCCTTTAGAATTATCGCCAAAGGTGACATGGCCTCCATCAACATTGACTAAGCTTTTGAAAAATGAGTAATCCCCAGTCATATTCCTTGAACATCCACTATCCAAGTATGATATCTTCTTATGATAACTCTTTAAGCATGTTTCCAACAAAACAGGTTTTGATGGAAAATTATTTTGGTACCCAGATTCTCTTGGGTCCGGATAGGTTAGCAAGGAAAGCTTTAGGTACCCAAATTTGTCTTATGGGTCTCAAATAATTTATAGAATCAATAGATTTTGAAAGATAAAATTTAATTGATCTATAACTATGTGAGTAACTAGTTGAAGCATTTGAATTTCCAGAACTAGAACTAGAAGAATTCTGTCCAGATTTAGAAATAAATCTAGTTTTAGTAAATTGTCTCTGTCCAGGCTGATAGCCTATTCCAGTGGTATATTTTGGTGCCACTTGTTTTTATAGAATTTTAGTAAGTGTATCTTTTCCATTTGTGATTTTTTCTAAGTCCTTCCTTAATTTCTCATTAGATAATTTCAGTTCAATATTTTCCTTCAGAAATTGAGAATTCTTTTCCTTTTCTACATCAAGTGCAGATTTTACAGAACTGGTTAGAGCATGCTGTTTCTTCAAGGTCGTATACTTTTCCTTTAATTCATTATAGATTTCTTCTAGCATATTACAATATTCAAATAATTATTCACTAGACATATTTTCAGATTCTGAATTAGAATCAACTCCAGAATAATATGAATTTAAAGCAGGAGTATCCAATGTTACCTCAGACGTGTTTTTCATGAAACACATGTTATATTTTTGAGATTTTTCATCCTGAGTAGAATGAGAATCAGTTGAACTGTCCTCTAAAGCACTCCAAGTTTCTTTCAGATATTTCTTATACTTGTTGTCCTTGTAGTCATGTTTCCTTTTGAACTTCAATTTTGGATAGTCTGCTTTTACATGTCCTTTCCTTTTGCATTCATAGCAGACAGTTTCATCACTTTTATCAGGCTTCTTCCAATAATTCTTCTAATAAACTTTGTCGTCATATTTTCCTTTGTAATTTGTTTTTATGAAGAATTTATTATTCCTATAGAACTTCATGCATCTATTGGCTATCTGAGGCATTTCAGCATCACTGTTAGAATCTGAACTTTCACTTGTTGAGATTTCATTTGGTATGTATACTTTCTCCTTATCCTTGCTCCTCGAGGCAGTAGACTTAAAAGACACTTACTCCCTTTTTGGTTCATCATATTCTTCCTTATTCACTTTGAGTTCTTCCTAATACATCAAAATCTTACCAATTAATTCTTTAATAGGAAAAGTACAAATATCACATGATTCTCTAATTGAAACTGATGTGCCCATCCACTTGTCTGGAAGGCATCTTAGTATTCTCATGATTTTCACTTTGTAGGAATAACTTTTCCAAGTGAGGTCGTAGTGTTGACAATCTCATTGAACCTGAGATACATATTAGAAATAGGTTCATCATACATCATTTTAAAATTATCAAATTTAATAGTATAGGTGTTTAGTCTCATTTCTTTGACATTGTTTGTTCCATCATGGGAAATAGCCAAAGTGTCCCAAATTTCATAAGTAGTTTTACGTGAAGATATGCGATTAAATTATTTATCTCCTAAATCACAATACAAGGCATTCATTTCATTAAAATTATTATTGTAAGCTATCTTAGTAGGTCCATCCCAAGTAGTTATAATAGTTTCTGGAATTTTTTATTGAGTTTCTATAGCCTTCCAGATATCAAATCTCATACTCTCTAAATGAATTTTCATTTCAAGCTTCCACTGGGAATAATTTGTACCATTAAATAATGGTGGACAGTTGGTAGCAACACCTTCTAATCTATTTTCCATAGTTAGATTTTAGCAAATATATTTAAAGAGATAAAATTTAGAACTAACAGAAATTTATGATCTTCAAGATACAACTAAAATCACAGTTGAAAAAGAGAGTGTTTGGAAATCCATTGTTAAATAAGTAATCCTCTGATACTAAATGTTGGTCGGAGTGGACCCTCAAGAGGGGGGTGAAATGAGCTCCAATTAAAAATTTCTATTAAAAATATTCTTATTAAAATCCCCCAAATTGAATAACAAGATAATCTATAGTGAATTTGTTAAACTATAAAGGGTAAGTTATATTATCAAAAGATCGATTAGATCTCAGTTAATCTAATATGAAGATTAATTAACTTTTGAAGCTAACCTAATGATTTACAGTACATAAAAACACTTTCTAGATTAACTATCAAAGTAAATTTAATGTAATTTTATATTTCAAAGTAATTAGCAGCGGAATATTCAATATAGGTTAAAATCAAAATAAGTAAGAATGACAGTTTTAAAATAATATGTTCAGTCTCAAGCTGAGACTTAGTCCTCTAAAACCCTTTATATAAATTTTGATCCACACCCTAGATCGGGGTAAACAACAATACAAAGATTGTCCAGGTCCTAAGACCTCTACCACAGTTCTACGTCGGAAAACAAAAAAATAGAACACAGGCTATCCAAGTCACACTTGACCTCTACCACTATCCACAGTGGGATACACGAAAGTTATGGAAGGTTTGTGTGAGTATTTAGAAATCATCCAGTTTAGCACAAGAGACAGTGTGTGTATAAAATATACAGAGTATTCACACTGCTCAAAATGTAAATGAAATAATCACTGAGAGAGTAGATATGAGTTTTAGAATGCTCTAGTGATGTGAAGTGCAGCTCGGGACTCCTTCGATTGATCATGAATGCTTCTGAGTCCTTCTCTGGTTTTTGTCTGAAAAACAGAGGGTCGTTTTCTTCATGTTCGTTGTAGTTCTTCACTCCATGGATAAAGTGCAGCTTGTGTTCTCTTCTAGAATGAATTACTTCATGTATGTGCAGTGTTCATCCAGTATGGATGTAGCCTTTATTTTATGTGTGTATTCACCACTTTTCAGCACTCTTCTTCCCTTATTTCACACTCCTTTTTTCATGGAATTTTCCCTTTCTTTTATCGTTTTCAGCTCCGGCAATGGGAATGATTACCTTTTCATAGGTACTAGGTACGGTTCCCTGATATGACAACAAACCACATTAATTATTGGCAATTTCATTAAATTGAGAAAATATGACCATTAATATAATTTAAATATGGAATAAAATTTTAAGTAGTGGAGTTCTTGTAACGGTCGACTTGTAACAATTACTCCTTCTATTGGTAGGTTTGCTTGTATCGATAGCTATTTGTATTGGAAGATTTTTGTATCAGTAGATCTTTGTATTGGTAGCTCTTTTTATCAGTAGCTCTTTGTATCGGTAACTCTTTGTATCTTTGAACTTCATAGTGGTAGCCTTTCTTATACCGGTAGACATACTCTAACGATAACTCTGGTGTACCGGTAATTAAGTGCATACTGATGGACTTATGAACACTGATTGACTTGTTCTATCAGTAACTATTTGTATCAGTGGATGTTATATTGGTGGACTTCATACCAGTAGCTCATCTGTATAGGTAGACTGGATCTATCAGTGACATGTGCTTACCGGTGGACTTATACATACCGGTAGCTCTGTATATCTGTGACCTTTGCTTATCGGTGACTATGTCTATCGGTAGACTAAGTACCAGTAGGTCCGTATCAGTAGCTTTGAGCATATTAGTGACTTAAAACTTATCTGTTCTATGCAAAACAAATCCTAATTGAGTTAGATTTATTTCAAAGTAGAATGAATAGTAATTATTATATAAATGAACATTATTTGGGATTATCAACATATTAAAACATAAGTGAGATTATCAAAAAAGGTGAGGTCAACAAGTACCATTTATTTGTATTTGATATTAAAGTAGCATAATTATCATTTAGTTATACATAACATAACTATTTATATAGGAATAATTATTATAATTGATGTTTATATAAGTATATTTTTTTCCTTAAAAACACATTTTCCTAAAAACTATCTGTATGCATGTAATGTGATATTATCTTAATAAATTAAATTATTCTCAATTTTTTATTAGTTTAAATGAAATTTATAGTCCATATATTCAATAATAAATTTGATCATTAATTTTATGGTTTTTTCAAGGAAGGTAATGTAAATAAATTATTTTTTATTATTGATGATTAATTCTTCTAAAACAGGTTTTTATTGGGGGTTGCATTCTTAGTTGAAGTTAAATTCACCCACTTTATGAATTTAATATAGTATAATGGGTTCCATATTATTATTAATAATAATTAACATAATCTAATAGGTTTAAGTTAAATTGTTTTCATATAAAATAGTAGAAACAATAAAATTTTGATACCATGTTTAAGGTTAATACAGGTTTATCAGGGTTGGGTTAAACCAGGATGTGAGAGTAGGATTGCCAGCACACCTATCTAATTGTTATTGGATGAAGGTATATCAACCTTATATTAACCTAAATTTTAATCCATTTCCATTTTTATCTACATTCCAATGAAAATTACCTTATATTATGAAAATCATTTAAGAAATTCCTTTTATTTCTCTCCCCAAACTTATAAATGGGAAACTATTCTCCTCCATTTTTCATTCCATTTTAGTATTATATATTGGAAAATAATTAGTATGAAACCTTAAAATAATCCTTAACTTCATCATATATCTTTTTTTCTTTTCCTAATACCAATCCTTCAAGGCTTAAAAAGTAAGCCAAAGGAGGCCTCTCGATAAAGAGGTTTATATTTTCACCATACTTCTTCAATTTTATTTCCTATTCTACTTTATACAAACATGTTTTATTATTAAAAAAATTATTAATCCAGTATCATAAATATATTAACATTCAATTATTATTTTTTAATAATCTATTAATACCTTTTCTTCATTATTGGTAGATGAGAGTATTCATTGTGCCTGTGCATAGATTATCGTCCTTATATAGTGATGTAATCCATTTTTAATCACCAATTTATATGAATGGTTTTAAATATGAATATAATTAATAAATATGATATTTATATAGTAATTTAAATTATTCATATTAATAATCAATGATCAAATTGAATATATTTTAACATCCTAACCAAAACATAAATGAAAAATGGATTTAACACCTGAAAATGGTGATAATGAAAGATTGTTAATGAATGGGTGATAATATGTAATAAGTAGACCATGTATGTTATTTTAGGGATGATTTTGGTTATTTTATATAATTTTAATAACAATTAAATATATTAAAATGGATTTTATAGTTATTATGAAGAAACAAGGACTTAAGGTTTGAGTTTTATGTTACAATCTCATTTTTATCGAGACTGCTTATGCTTAAATTTTCTGATGATGAAATTTTATGATCTATATATCCTAAATATTATTTATTTTAATATACTCTCATTTTTTTTTGTATATTTAACTATTTACTTTTATTTTTCTTACTTTATGTACTCAAGATATAGAAATGATGTTTTTAAGGAAAACTGAACTTTATATTATATTCAGTCATGAATCTTTTCTTCCATGTTATAATATCTCATCAAAATTATTTAAAGGTTTTTTTACTATTGTAAAAATACTTTTAAAAAAAATTTACCATATTTTATTTTCCTTACCATGGTTTAGAAACAACCTTCTAATAGTTTTCCAAACACGGTATTTTTGACTTTTTATTTAAAATTTCAATGTAATTTTTATATTAACATAGACCATATGAAATAATTCACCTATCACCATGAATGAAATTTTATTTAAATATTATTTTATAAGTTTACTTTTTTCATTTAAAATTTTATTTTCTCTTAATTTTTTGGAGATTTTTGAATTCTAATAATGATTTCATATAAAAAGTTTATTTTTCTCGAGAAACGTTCCAGTGATATTTTAAAAGTATTTTTATCTATAACAACACCCTTTGATGTTTCTTATGATTTATTAGGAGAATGTTCCAATGTTACCATCATTCTCATTTCTCTATGTGGTTAATTTTTATAATGATAAAATTTTTATGGAACCTATATCCTTTTCATGGGTCATGATTTAATTATATAATGAATGTTTTATGATATTATGAAATACATATGTATGGTTTTCATTATGTGTTGGGTGTGACTATAATTATATATCCCTACAATTAATTCAATAAATAAGGATATATCATGAAATAATAAAAAATGGAATGGGGAGTGAACCCAGTTCCGTAAGGGTCTTTATCCAATAATATAGTATTGGGAGTGAACCTTGACTAAAGAAATTATGGAATGAGTGAGTGAAAAAAATCCACCATGATAGTATTAGTAATGATCCTTGACTAAGGGAATTATTTTATGTTGTTATGTGTAAGATATTTTTTTCCCTTATTAATATGTTATGTTTTTGTGTCTCAGGATTGATTATTGACGATTTCTCACTCTTATATGTTTTTATCAATTGATAACACTTTATTCCATGTTTTGTGATTATGATATATGAATTAATGGGTTTGATTTTATAATGTTCATACCATGTTCTAATAACATTATTAATATCATACACTCAATAGGTATGATATATTGATATCTTTTGTCTTTACCCTTAATTAGTATCTGCGCTCACCCTTTCTTATGTTTCCTTTCCCCAAGTTAATTAGAATGGTTTCAAGTATGTTATGAATAAGATTGGTGATAGTTGTGAATAACTAAATGTAAAATGATCTAGATCATTTTTGTAATAGTTTTTTATGTATCTACTTTTTCAAAGACACTAAACCATTACTTATCTAGTGTGGATGTTATTGTTATGTAATAGATATTTTCACTAATATGGTGTAGTATTTATGTATGAAAAGTATGGGTCACTATTGAACCAGGATCATGAAAATAAATGAGAGAAAGGTATATACCTAAAAACCACTATATCGTATAATTGAATAATTTAAAATACTTAAATGGTTGATAATATTATAATTTTCATGTTTTGATTGAAAAAGTTAGTCTCTTAGTCTTACCTATGGTAGTGAGATTTATATTTTAAAAATCATGAAGCTTTTATTAATTCCCATTAGTATATTTTATACAATATGAGGGTTATGTGAAATATCTAATGATTTTTCATTATTAGTTTTACTTTAATGATATGTAAACATATATAAAATTGTATTAGTAACCAAGTAAATAGATTTTTTTGACAAGGTTATATTTTTGGGAATAATGATTGAGGAAAACATGATTTCCATATGGATAACTATTAGGAATAATATATAATTTATTATAAGATAATAAATGATGGTTTTGTTTTTGAATAGTTAAGTTAGAAAGTAATTGGTATCCTTTGGAATGGCAATTGATTCATGATATTTTAGTATATGTTCATCTTATTTTTTTGATTATGATATATAGTGACTAGTATGTGACCATATGAACTAGTGGTTAATACAATTTGTGGGTCAAATATAGACTTCATTTTTGGGAATATATAATATCATTGTGGTTTAATTTATTAGACATTCAAATAGGTTTTGGGAAAGGTATGATATTGAGAGTATATAATTAGTGTTTATACATACTAGGGTATCTAATTATAGGAATAACTAATTTTGTTTGAGTAAGGTTATGTTGGATTTTGAGAGCACATATTTCAATGATTATTGGGATTAGAATATTTTAATAATTTTTATGGTAATCTAGGACCCATTTTTTGAATATTGAGTTAATAATTATGAGAGAACCCAAATCAAAGTAACATAGGATGAACGATGAATGATATATTCTAAACAAAGAATGATATATTTCGAACTGATCCTAATACAAGTTTAGTTACAAGAACTATAGATAAACTTGATTGTGTTATAAATGGACATTTCTTGAGTATATATTTTATTATAGTTTTTTAAGATAATTATATTATAATGTTCATAAACCGAGTTAACTATTTTGGTTTGACTAATAAAAGAATCCTGAAGTAACCATGTTAACAGTTAATGATAATAACAATGAATACATTTTCTTAATGAACAACCTAATAGGATAAGGGATCGAGTGAGAAATCTAGATATTATTCCCAACCATATATTAAAATTTTTTGACTAACAATATGAACATATTAAAAACCCTAAACTCATTAAACTAGATAATGGTAAAATCTTATAGAAACTTGGTTGACCAAGATGGTGAAGGAAAGAAGATATAATTTTATTTATATATAAGTTGGTTGAAGAATCACCTAGGGTAAAGAATTCATTTAACTGAAAAAAATATCCGGGGAAAGGAAAAAATAGAGCGACTAAGTGTTTTTTTAACACAATGGATGAAAACAATTTCCTAGTTATACATAATATATTAAGGTCAACATTTCATTTAAAAATAAATCTTAAGTTATATTTTTCGTTTAGATACCCTTTAAAAACAGTACTAGAAAGTGATAATTAAAATTGTGAAGACAAAATTTACTAAAGGGGTGGAATGTAATACCCATGTTCTTAATATGTGATTACCTTTAAATAAGTCAACATTTCTAATATATTTATCCATACAAAACCCCAAGATTAAATAATATTGTAATATATTTAGATAATATGTACATATATATGTATGACCATTATCACACAATTTTCAAATTATATAGAATTAATAGTAGTATCCTATTAATAATATATATCAATAAATAAAATAATGTATACTTTTAATATCTTTGAATTAGTTTACCTAAAATGTTCATTAAGATTATTTGTTATTTTGAAATGTTTTTTTTGAAAAAATATCCTTTTATGTGATACACAATACTATTTCAAGAAATATATTATTAATGATAAATTATTTTTAATATTAATAAATTTTTAATACTAATTTAGTTTGTAAATGATATCAAATAAGAATAATAAGAGTTAATATTTGAAAATTTCAATTTCCAATAAAAAAGAGTTTTAATTATATTTTATGATTTTATTAAAAAAATTGAGAATTTAGGAATTTAAAATAAATAAAAATTAGTATCATTATTTAAATCCTCGCATTAAAATTGACTTAGTAATATTTTTTGATAATTTTCTGAAAAGGATGGTTTTTAGTTGAAAAATATTATTTTCATGAAACTTGTTATTTTTATGACTTTATCATTATATAAGAGTGCTATATTTTTTAAAAACCTTTTAGTGTACCAAATATGAATCTATGTAATAAAATAATGAATTTTAAAATATTATTTGATATCATAAATTATATTTCCAATAATTTGTAAACTAGTTTAAATATTAGTTTAATAAGAAAATTATTTTAGTCTTTACTTTGAATAAAGTATTTTCATGGGAATTAAGTTTTATCTTTCCTTTAAATCCACATACCCTTTATTTTTTTATAAAATAAATCAATTCAGTTCATCAAAATTATTCTCTAAAGTAATTTTATATTATATGTAAATTAATACTACATAACGTTTCTAATTTTTTTTCATGGTTAAGTATGTTTATTTTTAAAACATACTTTTCACACCCTTATAAATATTATTTCATAAAATTATTTTCAAACATTAAATCATAGGTATCAAATTAATTTAAATTATTAGTGTTATTAATTTACATCAAAATTAATTACAAAGGTTAAAAATTAATTACCAAGGTAAAATTAAATTTGGATAAAATTAAAAGTTAAAACAAAAAACCAGAAAAAATTAACATATGTTAAAAAATGACTGTTTGTTGTAAGATTGAACCCAAAATCACTATACCCACCAATTTTATATTGTTATTAGCCATTTAAATTTAAATACTAACCATACATTATTGAAACTGTAAAGGTTTCCCCCAAAACAACCATTCTCCTCAGTTATAAAATGTTAACATCTTCACCACTTCAAGACTCATATATCATTGAAATTTCCCCTTTAAAATCTTCCATTATTCTCCCCATTTAATCCTATCACATTTTAAAAAATCTATTGGTCACCATAAGTTAGTATAAGTCCATAATTTACCTGGGAAATTTTCATAATAAATCAAGTCCTCGACAAGATTATTGTCAAATAATTTTATTTTCTGCTTAATTATATTAATTAAAATTTACACTAGAAAGTCTAATACATTTATTAAAGTAAAATTTTTTAAACTTTTATTTTAAAATATTAATGGTATTATCATTATATATTCATCTATCAGATCCATTAAAAAACAAAATCATCATTCTTGAGTATGTGTCAATTACCACTATCATGAGCAACAAATTTCATTTTTCATCACCACACATAATTGACAGTTAATAGAATTAATTAATGATTAAATAATATTTTTATGATATAATTAAGGTTTTTGAATGAAAAATTGGTGGAAATATTAATTATATGATCAATAAATGTCCATTGTTAATTCGATCGTTTAAAGTTTGTGTGCAAAGAGGAAAATATTTTATTCAATTTGTATAGTATTTCCATATCCATTAATTCTTATTCTCATTCCTAAAAATTATAATATAGAACACTTTTAAACACTAAATATGACCATTATGATTATTTTATAATGGTATAACTATAAAACCACCTCAGAATCATTCATTAAATCAGGGTATGTTCATGTTTGGGTTGGCTTAACCACCTACTTAAACAGTACTGTGAATTTTTACCATGAATGACTATGGGAACATAATTAATATAATAATATAATATGTTTTTTTAAATGATTATTTTTTTATTATTAATATTTTATTTTAATATTTAAATCATTAATTAATAAAACACCCTTCGATTATTTAAAATTGTCAAAAATGTTTGTTATAAATTTTAACTTGAAGGATAAAGACTAAAACACTCATGGAAGGAATTTTAAAAATCTTAAATAATTATTACACCTCATTATAAGTATTCATAATGTTATGTTAATTATATACTTTGGAAGAAGAATTCATATGGAAATTGTTATTATGAAACTAGTAAAAATGATCAAGACTATAAATAAGCGATTTTGAAAATAAGAAGAATTATTATAGATAATTATTATTTATGAAGTGTGTAAATGAAAATATATATTATTAAGGTTATTGGTTAATTTATTATGATATATATATATATATATATGTATGTATATTTTTGTGATAATGGAAGTTAAAGTTACTTTGAAGAGTTCATGATAAGAGGTAAGGGTTTTCATCTTAAATTCATCTCTTTGAGTAGTTTTTCATTTTATGCACCTAAGTTCATTTCATCAGGGTATATAAATACTACTTGACATATTATGCCATGAATTATATTTTAATCATGGAATTTAATGTTAAATTAAAATCCCTCTCTTTCAAAGAGAATTAATTTGAATGTTCTAAAAGTTTTAAATATTTTCTAGGTCTTGTTTTTGATTTATTAGGACATAATAGATTTGAACACCATGTTTCCATTTTTTGGTGTATTCACTACCAATGTATATGTTTTAATTATACTCTTTCTATTTCATGGGATTTAATAGATAAATTGAATTCCCTTATTCAAGTGGATATTGATTTTTTCTGTTTCCATAATAGTGAATATTTTTGGTAACTAAACTTTCATTCATTGAGTTATTTTCATTCTCTTGAAATTATTTTATATATGTTTGGTAAATCTGGTCCATTTAATTTATTATGTGGTTTTATCTCATTGATTATTTGGGATATATATTAATATCATAAAACCATTGATAAATATGTCTCCCTTATTGGGATATGTTTCTTAAACTCCTCACTTTATTCCTATGGATGACATATGATCATGTCATCTTGTATTGGATTATTCATATACTCATTCCTCTAAAAACTAAAAAAATGACAACATTAGAGGGGGTTATTTTCGACATTATAAGGGGTTATAACCGATTATAAAGAAATTAGTGGTGTTTATGAGGAACCACCGCTAATGTGCCCGCCTACTATCATTAGAGGTGGTTTTGAGGAACTGTTGGTAAAATCATAGAGACTTTAGCAGTGAATACATTAGAGGGGGTTTAAACCCTCTATAATGTTGACTTAAATTCAATAAAAATCCATGCATTAGAGTTATAGTTGAAATAGTCACTAATGGGGTGCATTAGATGTGGTTTAAACTGCACCTAATAGTGGTTACTTTAGGGGCGGTTGTGAAACCACCCCTAATGATTATTTTTTTATTCTGCTTTTTTTGTCCCCATTCTCACCCCCACCTCATACCAGGTCGCCCCACGCCCCATGCCCCATACCTAGGTGGTCCCACCCCTGTTAATACCCCTCAGTCCCTGCTCCACCCCATGTTCCCCCATCTCTCCTGTTTCCTAGGTGCCCCCTCTCATGTTCCCTATTTCCCAGGCACCCCTTCTGTTCCCTACACCCCACCCATACCCCTCAGGTTCCCCCTACTATTCCCCATGCCCCCCTTCTATTCCCCATTTCGTGCACCCCTCCTGTTCTCCATTTCACGCACCCCTTCAATTTCCCAGGAGCCCCTCCCCATTTACCTGTGCCTCTCCAACGCCCCCCACATAAAATAAATTTCCTGGTGTTGGGATTCAAACCCCGACAAACCACTGTCTTCTGCTCACAAACTCCAAACGCATACCACAAAGTTGATTTATTTTATTGAATATATGAACAAATGATATTTTTATATATATAATCATTTATTTTAGAAAATTTTATTTAGATAATACATTTAAATACATTTAAATAATAACCTATATATAAATTTTTAAAATCTATATATGTATATAAATTTATAAATATATTTATATGAATTATTTATATACTTAAATACATATTAATATATTATATGTATGTTTATTCATATAATATATATAAATAATTATATTTACATATATAAATATATATTTATAAATACATTTATACTTATTTATGTCTGTTTATATTTTTTTTAATGTTTATAGATATAATATAATTATAATATATATATATACTTAATTATTTTTATATACATATATACATATATGTGTGTGTCTATGTGTGTATATGATAACAATAATATTATTAATTATTATTATTGTCATTACACCTATTATTTAAAATATAAAAATTATATATTGATTTTATAAATAATATACATTTATTTTATGAATTATATCATACATATATTATACTAACTACATTTATATTATATATTTATGTAAACTATTTATATACTTAAATACATATTTATATATAATATACATATTTATTTAACGAATATATATATAAGTATTTACTTAATATATTTATATAAGTTCTTTTAAAATATATTTATATAATGAATTTAAATACATATATTTATTATTATTTACAATAATATATATATTTATTTACATAAATTGTATAATATTATATACAATTAATATATAATAATTATATTATGAAATATAATTTATAAAAATATTAATAATATATATAATTGATATTTTATGAAATACAATTTATGAAAATATTTATAAAATGTTATATGAAATACAATTTTATATTATATATAATTAATATGTGTATTATGTATAATCAGTGTTATATGAAAGATAATTTATACACATTTATAATTAATATTATATGAAATACAATTTAAATAAATAAATAAATATTAATGTACATAATATTATACATATTTATGTATAAATATAAATTCAATAAAATATAATCATATAAATATTTTATAAAATATGTTCATATAATGTATTTAAATACATTTATATATTGTTTTTTAATTATATATATATGTATGTATATATATATATTTTTGTTTATATATATATGTATATATATATGTATGTTATGGAAGTTTCTTTTTTAAAAAATAACGGGGGTTCAAAACCACATGTAATCTATTAAATTATAGGGGGTTTTGAACCCCCTATAATTTAATGAAATTAAAAAAGGGATTTTGAACCCCCTCAAATTTAAGACATTAGAGGGGGTTTTCAACCCCCTCTAATTTAAATACATTAGAGGGGGTTTTGAACCCCCTTTAATTTAAGACATTAGAAGGGGTTTTGAACCCCCTCTAAAGTCCAACTGGATATTAAAAAATTAATGTTAAAAAATTTATAGAGGGTCCATAACCCCCTCCAAATTCAATGATTAATGAGGGTTATACATAATTCCACCTCTATTTTTTATATAAAATGAATTTAGAGGGGGTTCATAACCCATTCTAAATTCAATGATTAGATGGGGTTGTGTAGAGCCCCCTTTAATGTTATAAAAAATTAATTTATAGGGGGTTGTGCATAACCCCATCTAAATAACCCCCTCTAATTTTCTATTTTTTTTGTAGTGATACAGTGTGAACATCACATTTTATATAACTGATATTAGATGATGTTTGTAATAAACTAATATTTATAATCTTTTAAAATACATACTTTATTCTTTAATTTATTTCTCATTATACACCCAATGTAGAAAAACCAAAGAATATTAAGAATAAATTATTTATAAATCAATAATAAACACTAATATGGTAGACCACTAATAAATTCTACCTTTAGCAGATAAAAAATTAATATAAGTTAATATTAAAAAAAGATAAAATATAATCATTTTTCTTTATATTGTACCTTATTTCAAAAACTGAATTTAATTTTTTTTCTTTAAATTTATATTTGATAAAATAAAATTATTTTTAAACTCCTCTCATGAAAATTTAATCAGTATAAATTTTTGAATTTTATTAAAAATATTGATTTTCTAGTTGAAAATAATGTTTTGGAAAATTTATCACTATTTAAGTGTATTCTATATGTTTAAAATAACTTTTGAGTAATAAATATTAATTTAAGGAGTAAATTTTTATATTTTAATATATTCGTGGATCTTATAAATACCATGTACAATATTCTAATAACTAAATAAAAATGTTAGTTTAATGAAAATTGTATATAGACTTATTTTTTAATGAAGTATTTTCACTATCAGATTAGATTGTGTATTAACATGAAATAAGCATACCCTTAATTATATTTACAATAAATATATATATTTATTTAAAATTAGTAATAATTGCAATTTTACCTTATATATACATATAATAATGAAAAACATCTTTTTTCTAAAAACTAATTTTACCGGATTAAATGCTTTTATTTTAAAATTAACTATTCACATATTTAAAATTTTATTATGATAAAAATATTTTAAAAATTAAAACCAAAAGTGTAAAATAGTTAATAAGGTCAATTTTAATTTTATTTATCAAAATAAATTAATAGTGATAAAAATAGTTTCCTGGATAAAAATTAAAAATAATAAAATGATTTTTACTTAGGGTAAATGGAAAATACATGTTAATAAATGAATTCAATCAATTTTATGAGATCATATGAAGCTTTAACATGTTCCAAAATCTACTTTACTCCAATTTTAAGCCACTAAACATTGAATAGTGTCATGGAATTATTGAAAAATGATCACTATTTTCCAAAGTATCATTTTCTCCTCTTATCAAAGAAAATCTCTTCCACTATTTAAAATATACAATTAACCATAAAATTTATCTTTTATAATCCAAAATTTACACTCTATAGAACCATATACCACATACATAATCTAATTTTCACTCATTATTATCCTAAGACCTTTAATTTCAAGGGAACTTCTAAGGAAAAATCAAGAATCCAACTTAAGTATTATCTCCTTCTTAAGCTATTTTTATTAATGTTAATAACAAATTTTTTTTATCACTATAATAATATAATTAATTAAGTATAATTATTGTTATAAAATAGTTTAATATTAATGGTATACCCCATAGTTATTCATTTCCATCCACATAGAGAAAATAAAAAAAACATTGTTAGTGTGTTGCGTTTACTATTGCCTCTATAAAGGGTAGTAATTTGTTTTTGATTAATATAATTCATGGATGGTATTAATGGTGGTAATGATTATTAAATATTAAATATATCATATATTCATTATTCTTAAATTTAAATATAATATTCACCTTCACCCCTCTCACACATTGAGAAACATGAACATTAATCATGCGCACGTGTAGATTACCATCTATGTATTGCAACATTTTTAATTTAATTTTTTTTATACAGAACATAAATATAATAAAATATTTTTAAAAATAATTAAAACCTAAAATAAATATCATTATTATTATTTTATAATTATTTTACATTAAAATAAACACCTCCTTAGCCATACTCAACAACCAAGTTAAAACGTGTTCATGTTTTGGTCAGTTTAACCACCTATGTTAAAAATGCTTTAAAATATGATTAGGGATGACTATGAGAACTTTATACATAATATTATTATAATATATCAATTAAATCAGGATTATAATATTTTTCTATAAATATTATATTATGAATTTTACTTAATATTAAAATAACATTTTTATACGCTAAAATTACTGAAATAATTTGATATAAATTTGTTTTTAACATAACATAAACAAAACATATGTTAAATTAAATAATAAAATTTTAAATAAAAATTAGTTATATATTATGGAATAATAAATTATATGTAAAATAAGGAACCTTTTAAAAAATTATGGGTAATGGTATCAATGTTATTAAACATGTGAAAAACCGTTAAAGTTATTGACACCTAATAGTCACAATACACAAAAAACAATTAATGTATTTATGATAAATAATTATTATAAGGATTATAAAATTATAATATTTAAGAGAAAGGTTATTAAATAGTTCAAAAATTTAGAAAAATTTTTATAGGAGGTTAAAGTGTGATCAACTAATCATGGAAAAAAGTAAGGGTTTTCATATCAAAATCCAATCTTTAAGAATCCTTATGTTATACACCATGTTTTTATCTCAATGGTATAAATACTACCAATTTCTCATATTTTTATCATTATTAATTTATTTTAAAGTTATTACATATTCTATTTAATTTTTTATCATTCATTAGGTTCTGATTCACAAATTTCTAAATCTTTAAGGATTTTTGGTCTCAACTCATCTTCTTTGAATGATGTTTTAATATTATGCACATGTGTCTTATTTATATAATGAATATACCACCAAATAATTTTTTTTAAATAATACTTGATTTAATAAAATATGTTTAGTGAAACATTTTATTTCCGATATTAAAATTAATTTTGATTAAAAAATTACTAAATCTGTAAGGGGTTTTCATGACTCAAATATCTTCTTTAGGACACAATCTCTCTTCTTTAAAAATAATCATTAAATATTAATATATTATAACCCATGATGATGTTATTTTTTATTTTCACCATATCTATATATACATATTTTTTCACTTAAATTATTCTTCCTAGAATACTCTTATATGTCATTAGAATTCATTTTTCTTAAGAATAACCCCGATCACTTTAAATGTATATTTAATTTGTGTCCATGTTATTTCTTCCCACAATTTTAATAATTTAAATAGTGTAAAATAAATTTTTTAATAACAAATGATCTTTTTATTTCCCATATTTCATTTTATAGTAACAGTTTCATTATCATTTTAATGACGTGGGTTTTCAAAAAAATTAAATTTCAATATTATCAAAAAATTCCATCCGTTTAAAATAAAGAGGGCCTCATCCCTAACTTATGAAAAAAATTATGCCTTTTTAATGTTCCCATTATCAAATATTATTTTAAAATTAAATTATTTCAAAGTATTTCCACATCTCATTTTTTTAAACATTATGTCTTTCTCAAGTCAGCATTTTTAAATATGCTTGTAAGAGTAAATAATTTTCAAAGTGTTATCACTTCTCCTTTTTGATAAAATCTTTGTATTTTCATAGATTCTTTATAAATAATTATTTATATTAAGGTTTTCATAATTTTTTTCATTCCCTTAAAAAAATATTTTTTGAAACTAATTTATACTTTAAGGTGTTTACTTTTTTTTTGTAAAATCATTTTTATTTTAACATTTGCTTACCCCTAGGATTTATCTTTCATATGTTTATGTTTATATATATATATATATTATGATATGAATCCTTATGAAAAATCATATTATGGATATACTATGATTTCTTAACTTCATGATATGTGATGTCTTTGAACATTTTATGAAGCCCATTTTTCCATTGGGGTATTTATATGATGATTTCAAAATGTCATGAAACCCATTTTTCATTATATTGGTTATTTTATGATGTGACGGTCACTTTTTATCTCAAGTGGAACAAACATATATTTATTATGGTATAGGTGGTACCTATATATATGTATAATTCATTGGTTAAAGGATTAAATTTCATTAGATAGAAATCTTATATGAATAGGTTAGCAATTATATAGGTTCATAAAGGGTGATTGTGATATAATTCATCTCAAATAAAAATATTAAAATTAAATAGGATAGAGGGTATCCAAGTTCAAAATGATAAGGAATATAATGTTTATGATTGTTCCATTTATTTACTATGTTCCAGGACCCATGTTATATGCTTAATGTTTTATTTTCTCAGACCATAGTAAAAGGAATATCGTCTGGGTTGTTATGCTTATCATTCATGCTCATGGATAACACTTATTATTTTATTATATTTTAAACTATAAAAATTTTCTTAATCAGTCTTTTCCACATGTTTATGATATTACCACTATGAACTTTGGTATTTTACCCCTTAATTTTAATTCGATATCACCCATTTCTTATGATTCCATTACCAAGGTTATTATGATGATTATATCATGTGATATGTATTATAATGGGTCTAGAAGATACTGATTTTGGAGAAATCTCTTCAAGTGTAGTAAAATAAAATATTCATACACATAATCTCTAAGACACTAAAAATTTTGGTCCTTGGGTTATGTGACTGTTTCTGAGATGTGTTATTTGAATCATGAGATTAATGTATTATTGAAGTTATTTTTAGCATGGATCCCATTATTTTTTATCAGAACATGGTTTTTATTATATATATTACTTTAGACATTATTTTATTTATACTTTCATATTATTTTAGTTAACAATATTGTTAGGGTTAGATAACCTATGTAAAAACCCTTGGGATTAGTCTAAATAGAGAATGATATCTTGAAATATTTGTAAATACTTGAGTAGATGGTCTTTTGAGAAATATATCCCTTTTTATATAATATAAGTGTATTTGGTTTTGAAAAAAAAAATCATTTAGGCATAAAATACCCTAAAATAGATGTTCAATTATATCTTGGGCATCATTCCGGTGCATGGTGAATGTACCCTTACTGTACACCTAGTTTGACACTCCTAGGGGATATTCTTTGGTTCATCATATTCTCTTTTCAAACCAATATGATTAATTTAATTCCCATTCACGTTAAGGGACTATTTTAATAAGTATAATATAACACAACTTAAATTAATCAATGATAATATAATATTTATAAAGTATTCACTAAGGAATCTACAGGACAATGTTATAATGTGAATGATCAATATGTTTTGATGGTTGAATTCATTTTATGATTTTGATAATTAAAATGTATTGTTAATGTTTCATATCTCATGTAAACCTTATTGGTTTTAGGAATGAATTGAGGTATGATTAACCTAGTTAATAATGGGCATGATGTATAATGAAATAATTTTTACAATGGGTAACCTATTGAGATAGAATCTGGTGTTAAAAATATTTTGGTCATTCTCAAAAAACTATCATAAATTATCATCAATAAGTTTATAGTTTTTGAAAATCTAAACCCACTAAATAAAATAAATATAGGGTTTCATAGTAGATTAGGAAAAAAATATTATTAATGGAAAATGATTAAATTTCATTCATGTAAAAAATGTGGGAAGAGAAACTAAGGGGAATCTATCAAATAAACTTGAAGTTGTTTAATCTTTTTTAAAGGAGGACATCTAGAAACAAAATTTTGAGAAAAATATAATATTCTAGTTAACAAGATGGAGAAAAATATTTTTATTCATAAGGATCTCTTAGTATTTTGATGTTTTAGATAGCATAAATTTGATAACTATGAGATCCAATGCACTAATCCCAGGGATTAAGATAAAAATAAACAAAAACAACCCCCAAGACCATATGATTAAATAAAACCCTATGTAATGACTATAAATGAATGGTATAGTGGTAATTAGGATAAACTTACCATACCATCTAAATTATTGGATATATTTTATTTCTATCAACCTATTTATATCTAGTATTAATTATAATAACATCAAGTCACCACCCATAGTAATTTGTATTTTAATGAAAACATTTTGTGGTACGATTACTATTTTTTTGAAATATACTTTGTGAAAATTATGAAATCCTTATATAATGAAATTGATTCGATTTTTGAAATAAAATGGATATCTTCACATTGAATATACATTATAGTATAAAAGAGGAAAAACATTATAAATATACTATAACCATATATTAGTTCAAGGAAAACATTGAATTATCTATGAAGAAAATTGAATTCTTCATATGGGTCTTAATAACTATTTTTGAGATATCGTTCCTTCAAATTGGTTGGGAGAAAAGTGTTTTCTAATATTCCCTATGATATCGAACATTATATATTATTAGAGATAATAACATAGGTAATGTAAATATTTTCACCAACTTCAGTTATTCCCACAAGTAAATGATAAATAAATTACGAGGAATTAATTTATTTAAGGGGGTAGAATGTAAAGGCCCAAAATTTTGGAACCATTAAAATAAATACTATGTTCTATAACTTGTGTGACACACTACAACCAACATAAAAACCAAATAATAATAATAATAAATTATTAATAAATTTATAATAATTACTAAGATGATATAACATTAATAATTATTTTTTGGTTCATAAATAATTAATATGAGATAATTTTTAAAAAGGCTGTAATAAAGTCCATTTTTATTATATTATACCATATTTAACAATATAAATTTATGATTTTTTAAAATTTATATTTGAATAAAAAAATAATTTTTGAACTCCTCTCATGAAAATTTACTTAGATAATTTTTTTAATTTTTTCTAAAAATGTTGATTTTTAGTTAAAAATACAGTTTCATAAATCTTATCACTATGTAAGTGTATTATAGTTATAATAACCCTAACCCCAGTAGCCTAAAGTCGGTGTTTATTTTGTTAGAATGGCATGGATACAATAGATATTATCAAGGAGGATAAATTATCTTAGTATTATTGATGAGATAAATATATATATGGTTACCTTATTACAATTGTAATTAAACATAGAACATAATAAAGGAAAATAAAGTGCTTCCTTGACACTAATTCAAATATTTCATCTCCATAACATGGGGAAGGAAAATAAATAAAAGGGTGAAATAAAATTATCATTAAGTGTTACATATATTAGAAACATGAATCAATAATAATTGAAGCGTTATCAAAAAGGAATAATCAATATGGAATGGTAAATAACTAGAAAACACATTTCATTTAATCAATAAAATCATAATGAAAATGTATCCATGGATTTTTTTATAGTGAAAATATCATGCATAATAATAACTAAATACTAAATGAAGGAGATAATTAATTATTGGATATCATGTATCTAGAACATGAACCATTATCATCAAGACCTTTCACAAGATGATTTATGTCTATGGGTAGAATCTGTCTAAATCTGATTGGAAATAAATGCGAAGGGTTTACTGTCAGCTAATTTGTCTCATGAGACTTGTCATTGCATCGATTTGATATCTATAACTAGGGCCCACTCATTTCTTTATGTCCAAATAATTTATCAAATATGTAAATGATAAATTTAGTTTATGAATCAATATTCCTAATCAAAATATTTGTATTGAGTATAGGATATAGGTTTATCAATATTTACCCTCTTAAAAAAACATTCAAAAAAATACTGTATGTAAAAATGGTATAAGGATATGACAATATTCATATCCTTGATACAATAAATATATATATTTAATTATATCTTTAATTAATGATGATAAAAAATAAACGAGGAAGTATACATACACCACACATAATAAATAAGTAGTGTGTAAGGAATATCTCATAGAAATAAAAGTACAATGAGAAACCCCTTACCTTATATCTAAAATCATTTTTTACTTATATATAATGTCCAGGAAAATAAAATTAGATTCATTTATCACTTAATTGAAAAAAAATTAAAATTATATTTGATTTATTATAATTTTATTATGTTCTTTTATGACCATTATGATGAGTTATAATGTTTAATTTTGTTTTTTCAGGAGTATTCATTTCATGGTTTTATAGTTGGTTCCCTTGTATATAATTATGTAAGTTGTTGTCAAATTGAAGAAAAAAAATCATAAGGGAAATTATCTAGTATCAATTAAATTCAAAATATTTAAATGGTCACATATATCATTTGGTTTTATGGTATTAGGATGAATCATTAAATAAAACGTTGATGCATGTTTTTAATTTTATTTTTGTGGTTTTTACAACCATCAATAATTTGTAACATTTTATTTAAAATTTCACTTATATGCTTGTTATAGAACATGATATTTCTCAAAATATATATATTAAATTATTATTTAACCATAATAATGGTTTTATCACCAGTATTGAGGGTTTTAATGAAAAATGAGAACTTTTCTTCCACGAAGGCGATCAATCGACACCACACAGATGATGTTTTCATTTTTAGAATTAAAATTACAAGAGAATAGATTTGATGATAAATATTCCATTAACCCATTAAAAATAAAGTATATAAATTATATTTTAGTTACCATTCCACTTTTCATAGGGTAGGTGGATAAAGGATAAGAAAATAAAATAAACCCAATTAAAAGAGACAGAATAAGGACTTTACCTTTCGAATATCGTCTCCTAGGGAAGATCTTTAAGACACTTGACTTTGGTCTTTTTGTACGACCAAAAAGTCATGAACCTGGTGAATAGGCTCAAGAAAGAATTTTTTAATAATTTAGTCAAGATTAAAACATTAAAAGGTGTGAGGATAAGGGGTTGTAAGGGGTGGTATTTATAGTGGGAGGAGAGGGGTGTTTCGATTATATTAACCATTTGTTTACTATTTTGGCTCAAGAATATCAATAGTGTGGATTCCCATTACTAAATACAGAAAAAATAGAATTTTAGTCCAAAATAATGGATTCTTACCTCATCCATACATCATCCATTACTCAATAATTCATTTATGTACTTTAAATATCATAAATTATCGTATTTCACTATTCACAAAAATTCAACTATTTTAGAAAATCTAAAAAATTGACCCTAACAATGTTTTTAAATTTAGATTAAAAAAATTGACTCCATTTTACGAAAATAATTTTCTATATATGATAATTTTAATTTTTAATTAAAATAATCATTTATTCTAAAAATACCAATTTTAATATTATAACAAATTTTATGACACGTTGACAAATTAATTACAGTATCATATAATTATATTATAATTATAATAAAATAGAATATTAATTCATGAATCTCTTTTATGAAAATAAATTTTATTTTAAATCAAAATATTAATTATAAAATTATAAATAATAATTTACGTTTCACAAAAAAATACCAACACTTAATTTATCTTTCTTAAAATATTTATGTAACACCCCAGGTAAATAATGAATATGAAATTTTCATATTTATCCAATTTTGTGAATAAAATATTAATATGACTTTAAAGGGGACGCTATGCTCGATGGCGTACCCAACACGCAACAACGAGTTTCTTGGGAATCTTACGTTGCACTCTAATAATAAAATAATATTATTTCAAATGGTAGTTAACATGTAGCCGTTGTATTGGTGGAAATGGATAGAAATAACTAAAATATGAATATATATGTTTTTTTAAATGTTTTTACATTTATCCAATAAAAGCTAAAGGCTTAAAATACGGAAAGAATTCAATTTTAGGAGTATATGCCCTAATTTTCACTAAAGGTTCACTTATCGCCTTTTAATGGAGAACTTTCATTAAATATAGTTTTGTTCACTCTTAAACATTCTTTTGGACCAAATAAAACTCTTATTAAGAATCGGGACATCAAATTTTACTTTGTGTAATTTTTTGGTATTTTTCCGATAAAGTTCATTTTTTAATGAATAGTGTAAAATGTTGTATTTTAATTCAAAACCACTTTTTAATCTAATTTATTTATATGATTAGATTATATTTTGAATTGGTTTTAAAGTGAAATTAGAAAATATTTTTACCATTAAATCCAATAGTGGTCGTTGAAATCAATTTCACTTTGAAATCAGACTTAAACTAGTGTCAATCTTTTAATACTTATTGTTTTATAAAAACACGCTATTTGCTCTGACAGCGGGAATTAATTATTAAATTAATTAATGTGACTAATATGTTTTGAATTTTGTAAAACGGATTTCATTTTTGAATTCGAAATATCAAATATAGCTTAGGGTGAAGTTTTGGTATTTTTCTGAAAAACTCCAATTTTTGATGAATAGTGAAACCACTAAGTGGTAATCAAGCAAACTGATTTTTCAGTTAAATGAATGTTTACCACTAATGTGTATTGAATTTTGAAAATCCGACATACATGGTTTTAATTAGTATGTAAAATGTGGTTCAATGGGATGAAAATAATTTTTTGGTGAATAGTAACTTTTTTTCATTAATCGCGATTAGAGGTAATTAGTGTCATTTAAGGTAAAAATGATATTATAAGAATGTGAAAACACCATGACACTTGTCCTACACCTATTGGGTGAGTCATGTCCGACCAAGACAAGCCATGGGCCAACTTGGGGACCCCATGGAGCCACTTTAGTTGGAAAATGACATTAATATATTTTTATTTAATGTTAAAATTAAATTGACACAAACATGAGTTGTTTTACTAAAACAGTTTTTAAGTGGGGTTACACAAGTCCATATTTTGATTATAAATAGTAATTGGAAAGCTAAAACGATTTCCTACATCATAGTGATTTTTTTAATAATTTTTAGACATTAAATAAAATAAATTATTTATGACATAATAATGATGCAGTGATGACATCATTATTTGACGATTTAAATAAATAGGAAAGATAATGTAAAATCTATGATCTAAACATGTCCAAAACTTATTGGATGGGTGGATTTCGAACCCTTATCACCTTATCCACGAATTATATCAATGTGGGACCATTTAAAACCGAAACACATTTTCAAATAAAGTAATATTTCTTACTTTCCAAAAGTTCCCCTCCTCTCCTCTTATAAAAGGCCCCCACCTCTACCTCATTTCACACACTCCTCAAGCCTTTGGCTCGGACAAACCCAACCCATTTACTCTCTCCACATCCCTCTCCTCATCCTATAGGATTCCCTTTGGGCAGAATCTTTTCAAATGAAGCCTTTAGGCTCAAATCAAAAGGAGTTACACTTTTAAAGGTAATTCATTCTCTCATGTTCATTTGTTTTATACTGCTTCTCCAACCCCCTAAACTATTTTTATTTATTTCTTTTGTAACAAAACCAGTATCTTCAATATACTAGGATGTTGTTATAAGATTTATTCGAGCTAAACTCTCACACAACTACATCAAATGGTTAAAGAACATACGGTTTCCGTGGATGGAGAAATCCTGCCTCCCGAAACGATGATTGTTCAATACTCATTTAACACCTTCAAAGGTGGCCATTATGATGTCACTATTTTTATATATGATATATATTATGTTTATTTTATATTTATGCTTCTGTATTTTTCATTTTTGTCTTACCTTTATGGCTTCCATTATGGGTATACGCGATATCTTCATTTAAGGAAGTGCGGACTACCGCCCCCTCAAAGTGATTTGATTCATTAAATACCATATGTGGGATGTATAAAGGATGGAAATATGATATTATATATGATATTATACTAGAATTATAATATACCTTTATATCATTATTATTCCATTCTATAAAATATGAAATAGAAATGAAAGTAGCGTTCATGCGTACGTACGGCTTACCGTCTCCATGAACGGTGCATTTCATTTCTTACCTCTAAATGATTATGTAATGTTATAATTTCATGCATGTACTGGATATATATGACATATATGATATCTAAATAATGAATACAATTCTGGATATAATAAAAATTTGGCCACACGAACAACATGTAATTGTAAGAAGTCCACTTTCGACTTAAGAACCAAATATCGGCAAAACAAATATTATTAACTTAAATGATTACATAATGTTTATGACATGGTAATAAGTGGTATAAAAGTAATAATGAACTTGAAAAAGGTTCTTAAGGAATTAGAAATTATCTCAAGTTTATTATTCAGGAGATTAAAGAACGATCGAGTCAAGTCGGACCCGAGGTAAGGGATCTTACTCCTCTCTTTCTTTTTAAGTACACTCTTTTATGTCATTTCTTCTAAAGCTCATCTTTATTGTGATTGGGATGTTCTTTTATATTACTCTTACTGTAAATTTTATCTACATATGATGAGAGACCCTATTCTCTCTCATTTTGTATGTTTTGGGTGGCGTCGTTAGGCTGCCGAATTTTCGTAAGGGATCCTACAACTCTCTTTCTTTTTAAGTACTCTCCTTTATGTCACTTATTTTAAACTCCTCCTTGCAATGTTGGGGGATTTTATTTTATATTACACATGCTGTAAATTCTATTGTAATATGATGGGATACTCTATTTTATCTCATCAATCCATATTCGGATGTTTTATGTGGCGCCGTTAGGCTGCCGAGTTTTCGTAAGGGATTTTTCATCTCACTTTTATTCCCGTGATATTTATGCTACTTTCGCCACAAATTCCATTGAGTGGTGTATTTACTGCCCATTATTCTACTCTTTGTGTAATATAATTTTGTTTATGAGTATTTACATCAATGACCTATTGTCGTTCTTTCATGGGGTGTATGTTTTGAAAGATACCCAAGTTGGTAAGGGAACCATTCACCCTCCTCTTTTTTAAAAGACTTCTTTTATTGGGTCTTTTAATTAACATATTTTTATGTTGGGATATGTTCTCATACATCCTTATTGATGTAAATTTTATGTCCAAGTGAGGAGATACACTTTTTATCTCTCATCAACTCATTTTGATGTGATGTCGTTAGGCTGTCAAGGGAACTTTTTAACCCAATTTCGATTTCTTTGGGTTCAACTTGTAGTCATTGAATATGTCATCCATTGAATATGTGTGATTGACCTTTTATTTATTTACACTTAATATCCACTTATATTGGGTGTATATATATTTTTCACACATATAATGAGATTTATTTGTCCTTAATTTAAGGATACCTTCTTTATAAGGGATTTCATCACATTTGACATTTCTATTGAGGGTTCATTGTTGTTATGCACCAATTCACTATTATATGGTGTATATACTGTCCTTTGGAGTATTATATCATGAATGATTTTATTCTCATGATATTATAAAGTTCTGACTAAATGTTATTCCTCGATTATTGTATTCAAGTGTCTCTAATTTTGGTAAAACCCCTTTAACCAAAATATCGTTTTAAATATTTTAATTATTTGTTCTTATTAATATCCATGTTTTCAAAATGGTTTTAAGGATTTATTTATATGGATATTAATGGTTTAAAATGTTAAAAGCTTCAAGGTGGTATGGGAAACTTTGATTCAAAAATCTCTTTATTAAATGTTTTAAATGGTTTTGGAAATGGTTTCTTTTTGAATGGATTCATTATTTCAATATCCTAAAATGTTATATTGTGATTGAAATATGGAAATGTTATTTTTCCTTTATTCATGTTTATGTGATATGATTATGTTATGGTTCTTGGGCATTGTTATGAAGAACGGGTGGTTCCGTGATAAACTAAGGGCGGGTGAGCCCGATATAGCTCTCCAATGCATTGGGTAACACGAAGGAGTGAAACGTTAAGGTTTCTCCGAAGAGATTTAGGGAAAATACTGTGATGGGTATTCCAAACGTAACCAAGGGGGTTACTCCCTACGTAAGAATTTTATGAATGCCTCAAGTTACCTTTATGTCTTATGTTTTCTATGATTTATTCATGGTTTGATGAGGTATGTTAAAGTGCCTATGTTTTATGGGTAATGTATGATTTCATTCTCATGTATATATGAACTCATGTTTCCTTTCCATATTTTTTGTAACCCTTACTGAGCTTTTTATTCTCATCCCAAGTTTTTGAAATGTTTTTCACAGGTCAAAGGAAAGGTAAATGATGTGATGATAGTGTCAAGGATGTGTCAAGAAAGAATCCGTGTTATATTTTAAATATGTTTCCGTTGATGGGAAGAATGAATACTGTCTTTTATGTAACCACTTTGTTTAAATGTGGAATGTAATGCAAGTTTCATGATCTAATTCTCTAAAACTCTAAACCTGAAAAGATCCTAAATGTGTAATCTTGTAATAACTCAAGATTAAGTAAGGTTTAAGGCTGGGGCCTTATAGTTGGTATCAAAGGTCGGTTTAGATAACTTTAGAGGTTAGGGTATTCTTTAAGCATAAGTGACATTACCATAATGGTTAGGATTTCAGAAAGAGTCCTAGTTTTAGATAAAGTGAATGAGTAAGTGTATCTTAGTGTTTACCTTCCTCATTAGTACATGATGGTTTTGTGGATATACTCACACTGACATTTTTATTTTTAGGGAATGGATGGATCTAGCAGGAACCAAAGAGACAACAGGTTTGAAGGAAACTGTGGTGGTTCTCTGATTAAGATACTAGATAAAATGGAGGATTAAATGAGGAAACTCGTGGTTGTTCTAAATCAAATATCAAGGAGTCATGATCAACCACTTCAACCTTGGTGAGTTCCCTAATGCATCATGTACGAGATGGCCAACTCGATGTGGAAATTCAGGTAATAATTATTAAGGTAACCATTAGGGTTTATATGATACTTAATATTTAGGTAATTATGGGTTACTCTATGATATGATGGAAAATGAAAGGAATGAGATAAAATTCAGGTTAAAATATGTTATGATTATTCTTGAAGATTTTATCTAATTTTGGGGAATGTTTTAAGAATTATATAGTTTTGGAAAAAGGACAACACGTAGACCGTGTGACATATCGTCGCGTCGGACTAAGCTGCGGGAATCGAACCCACAACCAATGTGCGACTGGTATTTATCGCCTACCACTGGACTACGTGAAGTGCCTGGTTAGTTTGACTGATTCATTCTAGTTATAAGATTTTATGAATTAAGAGTAAGTTGATTTTGGGTTATTTATGAAAATGATTAACCTATCATGGAGGATATGTGATTAGGTTAATTACTTTTCAAAACGAGACTTTAGGAGCAACTGATATTGTTTGGAGATAAATGTTATGATTTATCTTGGAAGACTATGCGACTAAATCCTTCAAATATTTGGGTTTCAATCTTATATTGGTTTACTTTGAAGAATTTTATGGAAAAATTGATTATAGAATGGTCCTCGTTGAACTTTTGG
This sequence comes from Viscum album, assembly GCA_963277665.1. NCBI lineage: Eukaryota > Viridiplantae > Streptophyta > Magnoliopsida > Santalales > Viscaceae > Viscum > Viscum album. The sequence goes on along the minus strand of OY728119.1, from coordinate 1,722,415,545 downwards.
TTTTGTTGGACAAATTTTGGAGATTAAGAATAGATTTTCTTTTTATAAAGGGTTATTCTTTTCTAGATTATCTGATCTTGTACTAGCCTTTTTTGTTTTGTTTTTGGTTAAATTATAAAGACATGGGAAGTATATAGTTCTATTTTGTGGATTAGGTGATTCTCTAGAAGTTGATTATAGTACTCTTAATGTGAACAAGTCTTCCTAAATACTAGTCTTTTGGAAAAAAAATATGAGTTTGTGTAAGGAATCTAGTAAAAGTTGAAAGTCAACATGATAAGTGATTATGTTTCCTTATGAATAAATTCCTCAATAAAAAGTAACTTAAAACAAAAATGTTGTCTATTAACTTTTCCTACTGGGGAATCGAATACCGTTTAACCCAACACAAGTTTGTGATTTTCTCATGGTTAAATTTCTCCTAAACATGTTTTCTATCACTCTCCATGAGAACATGAACCTATGTTTTCTCCTGCATGTCCATGTTTTCATACTTGGAATCCTAGTATGGGTTAACTCGGGTGACCTTTGTACTTATCTTTCGTCATTTTAAAGTGTTTGTTTTACCGACTTTTGTTCCGATGTGGGACTTTCAAGGATGTTTCCATGCGCAATTTTAAAATTGCGAGGACGCAATTCCCAAAAGGGGGGAAGGATGTAACACCCCAGGTAAATAATGAATATGAAATTTTCATATTTATCCATATTTGTGAATAAAATATTAATATGACTTTAAAGGGGACGCTATGCTCGATGGCGTACCCAACACGCAACAACGAGTTTCTTGGGAATCTTACGTTTCACTCTAATAATAAAATAATATTATTTCAAATGGTAGTTAACATGTAGCCGTTTTATTTGCGGGAATGGATAAAAATAACTAAAATATGAATATATATGTTTTTTTAAATGTTTTTACATTTATCCAATAAAAGCTAAAGGCTTAAAATACGGAAAGAATTCAATTTTAGGCGTATATGCCCTAATTTTCACTAAAGGCTCACTTATCGCCATTTAATGGAGAACTATCATTAAATATAGTTTTGTTCACTCTTAAACATTCTTTTGGACCAAATAAAACTCTTATTAAGAATCGGGACATCAAATTTTACTTTGTGTAATTTTTTGGTATTTTTCCGATAAAGTTCATTTTTTAATGAATAGTGTAAAATGTTGTATTTTAATTCAAAACCACTTTTTAATATAATTTATTTATATGATTAGATTATAATTTGAATTGGTTTTAAAGTGAAATTAGAAAATATTTTTACCATTAAATCCAATAGTGGTCGTTGGAATCAATTTCACTTTAAAATCAGACTTAAACTAGTGTCAATCTTTTGATACTTATTGTTTTATAAAAACACGCTATTTGCTCTGACAACGGGAATTAATTATTAAATTAATTAATGTGAATAATATGTTTTTAATTTTGTAAAAAGGATTTCATTTTTGAATTCGGAATATCAAATATAGCTTAGGGTGAAGTTTTGATATTTTTCTGAAAAACTCCAATTTTTGATGAATAGTGAAACCACTAAGTGGTAATCAAGCAAACTGATTTTTCAGTTAAATGAAAGTTTACCACTAATGTGTACTGAATTTTGAAAATCCGACAATCATGGTTTTCATTAGTATGTAAAATGTGGTTCAATGGGATGAAAATAATTTTTTGGTGAATAGTAACTTTTTTTCATTAATCGCGATTAGAGGTAATTAGTGTCATTTAAGGTAAAAATGATATTATAAGAATGTGAAAACACCATGAAACTTGTCCTACACCTATTGGGTGAGTCATGGCCGACCAATACAATCCATGGGCCAACATGGGGACCCCATGGAGCCACTTTAGTTGGAAAATGACAATAATATATTTTTATTTAATGTTAAAATTAAATTGACACAAACATGAGTTGTTTTACTAAAATAGTTTTTAAGTGGGGTTACACAAGTCCTTATTTTGATTATAAATAATTATTGGAAAGCTAAAACGATTTCCTACATCATAGTTATTTTTTTATAATTTTTAGACATTAAATAAAATAAATTATTTATGACATAATAATGATGCAGCGATCACATCATTATTTGATGATTTAAATAAAATGGAAATATAATGTAAAATCTATGAACTACACATGTCCAAAACTTATTGGATGGGTGGATTTCGACCCCTTATAACCTTATCCACGAATTATATCAATGTGGGACCATTTAAAACCGAAACTCATTTTCAAATAAAGTAATATTTCTTACTTTCCAAAAGTGCCCCTCCTCTCCTCTTATAAAAGGCCCCCACCTCTACCTCATTTCACACACTCCTCAAGCCTTTGGCTCGGACTACCCCTACCCATTTACTCTCTCCACATCCCTCTCCTCATCCTATAGGATTTCCTTTGGGCAGAATCCTTTCAAATGAAGCCTTTAGGCTCAAATCAAAAGGAGTTAAACTTTTAAAGGTAATTCATTCTCTCATGTTCATTTGTTTCATATTGCTTCTCCAACCCCCTAAACAATTTTTATTTATTTCTTTTGTAACAACACCAGTATCTTAAATATACTAGGATGTTGTTATAAGATTTATTTGAGCTACACTCTCACACAACTACATCAAATGGTTAAAGAACATACGGTTTCTGTGGATGGCGAAATTCTGCCTCCCGAAACGATGATTGTTCAATACTCATTTAACACCTTCAAAGGTGTCCATTATGATGTCACTATTTTTATATATGATATATAATATGTTTATTTTTTATTTATTCTTCTGTATTTTTAATTTTTGTCTTACCTTTATGGCTTCCATTATGGGTATACGCGAGATCTTCATTTAAGGAAGTGCGGACTACCGCCCCCTCAAAGTGATTTGATTCGTTAAATACCATATGTGGGATGTATAAAGGATGGAAATATGATATTATATATTATATTATACTGGAATTATAATATACCTTTATATCATTATTATTCCATTCTATAAAATACGAAATAGAAATGAAAGTAGCGTTCATGCGTACGTACGGCTTACCGTCTCCATGAACGGTGCATTTCATTTCTTACCTCTAAATGATTATGTAATGTTATAAATGCATGCATGTACTGGATATATATGACATATATGATATCTAAATAATGAATACAATTCTGGATATAATAAAAATTTGGCCACACGAACAACATGTAATTGTAAGAAGTCCACTTTCGACTTAAGAACCAAATATCGGCAAAACAAATATTATTAACTTAAATGATTACATAATGTTTATGACATGGTAATAAGTGGTATAAAAGTAATAATGAACTTGAAAAAGGTTCTTAAGGAATTAGAAATTAACTCATGTTTATTATTCAGGAGATTAAAGAACGATCGAGTCAAGTCGGACCCGAGGTAAGGGATCTTACTCCTCTCTTTCTTTTTAAGTACACTCTTTTATGTCATTCCTTCTAAAGCTCATCTTTACTGTGATTGGGATGTTATTTTATATTACTCTTACTGTAAATATTATGTACATATGATGAGAGACCCTATTCTCTCTCATTTTGGATGTTTTGGGTGGCGCCGTTAGGCTGCCGAATTTTCGTAAGGGATCCTACAACTCTCTTTATTTTTAAGTACTCTCCTTTATGTCACTTCTTTTAAACTCCTCCTTGCAATGTTGGGGGATTTCATTTTATATTACACTTTCTGTAAATTCTATTGTAATATGATGGGATACTCTATTTTATCTCATCAATCCATATTCGGAAGTTTTATGTGGCGCCGTTAGGCTGCCGAGTTTTCGTAAGGGATTTTTCATCTCACATTTATTCCCGTGAGATTTATGCTACATTCGCCACAAATTCCATTGAGTGGTGTATTTACTGCCCATTATTCTACTCTTTGTGTAATATAATTCCGTTTATGAGTATTTACATCAATGACCTATTGTCGTTCTTTCATGGGGTGTATGTAACGACCCAAAGTTTCATTAATGGAAAATCCCTCTTGATCCAGTTAAATGTTTCTTTATGAAAAATGTTTTTTTATAAGATGTCAACTTCTTTAGTTTAACGTTAAGATTTGTGACCGTTACTTTTATAGTCGTTGAACAGTGATCATCTGGGTAGTTTAAATATAAGGCTTTAACGAACCAATTTTCTACTCAGACAAAGGAAGCGATGGCCTCATCCAGTAGAATTTCCCCTTACGAAGCCCATTTGTCGGAGCTCGGAAAGGAGGTGGAGTCTTTGGGCTTTTCCCTTGACCAAGCCCAAGCTGAGCTTCAACAAGTCAAGCTCGAACGTGATCGTCTACGGGAAAAATGAAAGTTGATAGAGATTACCACTCGAGCGATGTTATCCGAGCAACCCCAAGAGTCTGTCACCATCGCACACCTTACCCTTAGGTCTTATGCGGCTATTTTAAGGGGTTATGTAACAAATAAGTAGCACCATGTTCATGTACATTATTTTTGTATATAATAATGAATATAATTTCTAGTCATTTTTGATGCATTGTAATTAGTTTTTAAAGTACAAATGATGTTTTTAGTTATTATTTAATTAAGAATTATATTTTATTAAATTAAAGGATTTTTGAATTAAATAATATTTTAATAAAATATTATTATTAATATTAAATTAATTTTTAATAAATATAAATGATCTTATAATTTTATGAATGCAATTAAAATTTTTATTAAGGTTTGAAAGCCATTTCTGTCAAAACCCGTGAATTTTTTATAAATGTCGGTTTTTATTTTAAAAGTGAAAATTCACATATTTAGAAAATTATTTAGATAAAATAAATATTATTTTTGGAATCAGGACGTCGAAATTATCCAACGGTGAATTTTTTATAATTTTCTGAGACAGTCAAATTTTTGGGTAAAAATTAAATACCATTTAAATATATAATGTATTTTATGACATCATAATGACCCAATGGTGATGTAATAAAATACCATAATCCTTATGTTCGGCCAATATGTGTTTTATCATTAAAATAATGAGGTTTTGGGTTTGTTTGACTTACTTTTCAAAACATTAATGGAGACCTCAAGACTTATTCAACACTTTGCCTTTTTAAATTAATTTCCATGGGAGTGTGACTCACCTCCACATAAACAACCCTAATTTTTTAATAAGTTCGGACCTTGGCCTTGTAAAATATTGTTTTCCTCTTTCCTTTTCCAGAAACCATGGGCAAATACCATGGGATGGTTTGTGGTTTGGATTATTTTAATATAAGGGGTCCCAAACCTAAATAATAAAGAATTCTCTCACCTTTCCTATATAAACTCACCCAAGCTCCCACTTCCTCCTCACTCAAAGCCCTTGAAGTTCGTCCAACCTCTGCCCTACTCTCTCTAGAATCCTCTCAAGGTGCCCCAAGCTCCCAAGAAGCCTCTCACAAGCCTCTCTCTAGCCTTTGGAAGCACACTTCCATGTAAGGGGTTTTCTTCCTTTCTCACTTTTTTGTCAATTTTCTTTAAGTTGTATTTCCCTTTTTATTTCAATTATGAATGTTGGGGTATGGTTTCGCACCTCCCCCATACTGCCCTCTTATTGTTTGAATTATGGGAGAACCCTTTCTCTCTCATTAAATGCCTCCCATGTACACCCGTTACTATGCCGAAATTCCGAAAGGAACTTCTCTCTCTTCTTTTACATTCAAGCAATAATTTTGTATCATGAATCTAAATTCCTTTTCTATTGTTGGGACATGTATATATATGATCTCCTTACTGTCCATTACATGTAAATATGATGAGGAACCCCTTTCTCTCTCATCAACCTTTTTTATGAATTCTTATGTCACGCCGTTACGTTGCCGAAATCGCACCGATTTTCTAAGCCAATGTCTTTGTGTAGTGAATACCATGCCCATTTCTCCATCAAGGGTATTCACCTTTATGCACATTTACATATTGATTATAAAGTTTCATGTATGAATTCCACTTTCCTTTATCGTGGAATAAATGATTATGTTTTATGAATCCATGTTTTATGATCCATGTGGCACACTTATGCATGAAATGAAATGTTTAAGAAGGGTGCGCCCTTTATAGCGCTCCAATGCATTGGGTAAAGTATAGTATCATGATACGTCATGTGCAATGAGTGTTGACTCATGCTAATTCAAGTGCAACGAGGGTTTACTCTTGCTTCAAGTGCAATGAGGGTTTACTCATGTTCCATGTGCAATGAGCCTTGGCTCATGCTAATTCAATGTTAAGTGTTGTTCCCACATTTCCATGTTATGAATATCATGATTTATCATGCCTTTATGTTCATGTCTCTCTTATGATCTATTGATATGACTATTGCCTAACATGTATTGTACTCCTCATGTTATTCATTGTGTACTCCCTTACTGGGCTTTATAGCTCACCCTTTTCTTATGCATGTCCTCAGGTTATCCCATGCAATGCTAAGTACGAAGGAATGTAGTGGTCCTGTAAAGGAAGTTTTCAATAAGGATGTTGTATTTCAAGTTTAAAGTTTTTATGTAATGATCCTAAGCCCCAAAGACACTAAACGTCTCGATCTTCTTTGTTGTATCAAGTGAAGTTTTATGTAATAAAGCATGTTTAAGTTGTAATAAAAAGCAGGGTTGTCATAGTTGGTATCAGAGGATAGGTTTAGTTATTTTTTGGATTAGGAAACCCAGTAAAGCCTTAGATACAAGACTAAGAATAATAAAAACATCCCTAAATTTTGGTAAATACTAAGTAAGTGGTTTATCAAACAAATACATCCCTGTCTGGATACGAGCAGGTAGAGGCGGCTCTGGCACAGATGTATCCTAGGGGTAAAACCCGAAAACACCGCTTTGAGCTAGACTCGAACGGGAACTGGTGCACGACAATGGGCCTTGCTGCACTCTTGGCTACGACACTCCCGGGGGATATGTTTTGATAAATTCACAATCTTAGTATGAACCCTTATTAAGGGAAAAATGCCCCTAAGAATATATGTTAGAAGGGAGATCATGAAAAGCCTGGATTGAATCCTATAGACTCATGAGTTAAAGAGATTAAATTTTATTTATAAGTCATCAACTTTTGTCTTTGGATTACCCTTTATGTGTTACCCCTAACTTTCCTTTTATTCCAGCCAATGGCCGGTAATAGGAGAACTCGGGCTAACAACCGTTGTGAAGATCAGTGTGATGATTGTACTTTTGAGATGCCCAATCCAATGGGAGCGGGAATCGCGAACTTTGTCACGCTTCTCTCTCAGCTAACTCATGTTTTGAATAGAAACACTGGTCAATAGGAACGTTCAACCCCCCCTAAGAAAGAACAAGTTGCTATTGAAAGCTTCATGAGACAAAGGCCTCCTACTTTTAGTGGATCATCCGATCCCACGATTGCTGAACAATGGATCAACTCCATTGAAAAGATATTCTCCGTCCTCCAATGCTCTGAAAAAGAGAAGGTTCTCCTGGCGGCTTATCGTATGGAGGGTGAAGCTGATCAATGGTGGACGTTGATCAAAAATACGAAGCCTAAGGAGGAGATCGAGGCTTTGGAATGGAAGGTATTCCGGAAGATGTTTTTTGATAAATATTTTCCACGCACCCTCCGTCTTAAGATGGAAAGGGACTTCCTTTCCCTCAAGAAGAAGGATGAGGAATCTGTGGGAGCGTATGAGGAAAACTTCACAAGGCTTTCACGATATGCTTCCGGCTTTGTCGTTACCCCCGAATGCAGGGTTGACCGCTTCTTTGGTGGGCTGAAGCCTAGCTTGCGGAAAGCATTAGCGATCCGTGACTTCGACAGCTATGAGGAAATTTTCGGATGTGCCCTCAAGGTTGAAATGGAGATTGGAGAATCACAGGGGTATCATGGGGACAAGAAGCGGAAGGTGGAATTCAATGCTGGTGGTCCGATGGATAAATCCAACGGCGCTAAGAAATTCCAGCACCCCACTTGACAAAAGTGAGGAAAAAAGCACCCTGGAAATTGCCTTAGGGGGACAAGAAAATGCTTCAAGTGTGGAAGAGAAGGGCACCTAGCTGTTAACTGTCAGCAAGAAGGACCCGCGGCTGCGACGGAGGGGAGGAACACTCCGTTCGAACCTCAACGCGTTGTTCAATGCTTCAAATGCAAAGAACCGGGTCATTTTGCGAATCAGTGACCTATTCCAAGGTTTATCGGAGGCAATCAACAACCTCCAAGACAGCAAGGAAGAGCTTTTGCCATCACTTCTGCCGAAGTGAACCCCGACAACGAAGTGGTGACAGGTACGCTAGTTATTCATTCAATAATAGCGAACGTAATTTTTGATTCAGGTTCTACGCATTCTTTTATATCTCAAAAGTTCAGTAGAACAATCCCTGCACCACCACAAATCATGGAAGTAAAGATGTCGGTGAGTATGGAAAATGGGGCAATCATTGCATCCCATGAGTATAAGTCCTCCCCTGTTATAATCTGTGGATTGAATTTCCCGTCGAACCTCGTCATACTCCCTTTAGTGGAATTTGATGCAATTCTTGGCATGGATTGGATTTCCTTATATAGAGCCAACATAAATTGTCGGGAGAGGGAAATCACACTCCATATGGAGAATCGACCCCCAATTCTTTACAAGTGTCAGGAGGAAGATGAATCTCCTTTAGCTCCATCATCTCAAGCATGGATATTACTGCCTTATGAGCACGCATATCTGGCTCAGATGATTGAGTCCAAGGAAGAAACCACCCTTGAAGAAATGCCTATTGTGAGGGAATTCGCTGAAGTATTTCCCGAGGAACTTCCTGGTCTTCCTCCAAGAAGAGATGTTGAGTTCTCAATTGAACTTATACATGGGGCGCTACCAATATCCAAGACTCCATATAGAATGGCTGTGGTTGAGCTTGAAGAACTGAAGAAACAACTACGGGAGAATCTGGATAAAGGTTTTATACGCCCAAGTGCATCACCATGGGGTGCACCAGTCCTCTTCGTCAAGAAGAAGGATGGGTCAATGCGGATTTGCATCGATTATCGTGAACTTAACAAAATCACGATAAAGAACAAGTATCCCCTCCCAAGAATCGATGACTTGTTTGATCAGCTGCGTGGAGCACAATACTTCTCCAAGGTCGACTTGCGGTCGGGATATTATCAAGTAAGGGTGAAGAAGGAAGATATCCCCAAGACTGCTTTTCGTACAAGGTACGGGCACTATGAATTCATAGTAATGCCTTTTGGACTCACCAATTCTCCAGCAATATTCATGGACTTGATGAATAGAGTCCTTAGAGATTACCTAGATAAATTTGTGGTAGTCTTTATAGATGATATTCTAATATACTCCAAAACCAAGGAGGACCATGAGGAGCATTTAAGAACTGTACTGGAGACTTTGCGCAAGGAGAAGCTCTATGCCAAGTACAACAAGTGTGAGTTCTGGTTGAAGGAGGTCTCATTCTTGGGCCATATCATCACAAGCAATGGGATATTTGTGGACCCCTCCAAAACAGATGCAATTGAGGGATGGACGAGGCCAACATCGGTAACTGATATCCGTAGCTTCTTGGGGTTAGCTGGATATTATCGACGATTTGTGAGAAACTTCTCACGATTGTCCAACCCTCTTACCAAGCTAACTCGAAAGGGAGTAAAGTTTGCTTGGAGTGATGAATGCGAAGAAAGCTTCAAGGAGTTGAAAAGGAGGCTTATCACTGCACCTGTGCTCACTTTACCCACAAGTGGGGAGCTTTTTGTGGTATTCAGTGATGCTTCGAAGAAGGGCTTAGGATGTGTGCTGATGCAGAATGATAAAGTGATATTCTATGCCTCAAGACAGTTGAAAATCCATGAGCGAAACTATCCAACGCATGATCTGGAGTTGGCGGCGGTAATCTTTGCCTTGAAAATCTGGCGGCATTATCTCTATGGAGAGAAATGTGAGATATATACTGAACACAAGAGTATTAAATATATATTCACACAGAAAGAGCTTAATATGCGCCAGAGAAGATGGATAGAGCTCATAAAGGATTATGACTGTTCAATACATTACCACCCTGTGAAGGCGAACAAGGTGGCAGATGCCCTAAGTAGAAAGGATCCAGCAATTCTATCAATGATGAGAATTGAGAAGGATCCAATCTTCTTAGACTTGATGAAGATGGACGTGGGAATCATAAAGAAGGGAACATCATTAATCCTTTCACAAATGATTGCTCAACCATCTCTTTTGGAAAGGTTAAAGTATGCTCAAAAGGATGATGCGAGAATCCAAGAAAAAGTGGAAGCTATCAAAAAGGGAAAATCCTCAGAGTTTAATGTTAATGAAGAAGGAATTGTGAGGTTTGGGAAAAGACTATGTGTCCCATCAAGTTCAAAGCTGAAGAAGGAACTTTTGGATGATGAACATAGTTCAAATTTCTCAATTCACCCAGGGAGCAAAAAGATGTATCGAGATCTCCGAGAAAACTTTTGGTGGGATAATATGAAGAAGGAGATCGCCGAATATACATCAAAGTGCCTGGTGTGTCAGCAAGTGAAGGCAGAGAGGCAGAAGTCTAAGGGGATGATGCAACCATTGCCCATACCAGAATGGAAATGGGAGAACATCACCATGGACTTCGTCACTGGACTTCCAAGGACATCCAAAAGCAACAATGCAATCTGGGTTATTTTGGATCGTCTTACAAAGATTGCACACTTCATTGCTATTCGAGAGGATTTCTCTTTGGATCAACTGGCACGGATATATATCAGGGAAGTGGTACGGTTGCATGGAGTACCACTATCTATTGTGTCTGACTGAGATCCAAGATTTACCTCTAAGTTTTGAAAGAGTCTTCAACATTCTCTGAATACTGAACTGAACTTCAGTACGGCCTATCATCCTCAAACTGATGGCCAATCCGAGCGGACTATCCAAACACTTGAGGATATCTTGAGAGCATGCTCAATGGACTTTAAAGGAGGATGGGATCAACATCTTCCTCTAGTTGAGTTCTCTTATAATAATAGTTTCCACTCGAGTATCCAAATGGCACCATATGAAGCCCTGTATGGGAAAAGGTGTAGAACACCGGCATGTTGGGATGAGGTTGGTAAACGTAAGCTGCTTGGACCAGAAATGGTCGAAGAAATGGTGGAGAAGGTGAAAACCATTCAGCAGCATATCAAGGCAGTCCAAAGTCGACAGAAGAGTTATGCAGATAATCGTCGACGAGACCTTGAGTTTAAAGTCGGAGACATGGTGTTTTTACGCATATCTCCGTGGAAGAAGTTCATGAGGTTTGGAAAGAAAGGGAAGTTAAGTCCAAGGAACATCGGCCCCTTCGAGATTCTTGATCGTGTTGGGGATGTGGCCTATCGAATAGCACTTCCACCTACTATTGCCAAGGTGCATGATGTCTTCCATGTATCCCTCTTAAGAAAGTACATACCAGACCCTTCACATGTACTCTCTTCTGAGGTGGTACAATTAGAAGACGATCTTTCTTATGAGGAGCAACTAGTGAAAATCTTGGATCGTAGAGAAAAAGTTCTACGAAATAAGACAATGCCCCTCGTCAAGGTGTTGTGGAGAAACCACAAGTTTGAAGAAGCAACTTGGGAGTCGGAGGATATGATGAAGCTAAGTTACCCACATTTGTTTTAGTGTGGGAAAAGGAAAATTTCGAGGGCGAAATTTCTTAAGGGGGGAATGTTGTAACGACCAAAAGTTTCATTAATGGAAAATCCCTCTTGATCGAGTTAAATGTTTCTTTATGAAAAATGTTTTTTTTATAAGATGTCAACTTCTTTAGTTTAACGTTAAGATTTGTGACCGTTACTTTTATAGCCGTTGAACAGTGATCATCTGGGTAGTTTAAATATAAGGCTTTAACGAACCAATTTTCTACTCAGACAAAGGAAGCGATGGCCTCATCCAGTAGAATTGCCCCTTACGAAGCCCATTTGTCGGAGCTCGGAAAGGAGGTGGCGTCTTTGGGCTTTGCCCTTGACCAAGCCCAAGCTGAGCTTCATCAAGTCAAGCTCGAACGTGATCGTCTACGGGAAAAATGGAAGTTTATAGAGATTACCACTCGAGCGATGTTATCCGAGCAACCCCAAGAGTCTGTCACCATCGCACACCTTACCCTTAGGTCTTATGTGGCTGTTTTAAGGGGTTATGTAACAAATAAGTAGCACCATGTTCATGTACATTATTTTTGTATATAATAATGAATATAATTTCTAGTCATTTTTGATGCATTGTAATTAGTTTTTAAAGTACAAATGATGTTTTTAGTTATTATTTAATTAAGAATTATATTTTATTAAATTAAAGGATTTTTGAATTAAATAATATTTTATTAAAATATTATTATTAATATTAAATTAATTTTTATTAAATATAAATGATCTTATAATTTTTTGAATGCAATTAAATTTTTTATTAAGGTTTGAAAGCCATTTCTGTCAAAACCCGTGAATTTTTTATAAATGTCGGTTTTTATTTGAAAAGTGAAACTTCACATATTTAGAAAATTATTTAGATAAAATAAATATTTTTTTTGGAATCAGGACGTCGAAATTATCCAACGGTGAATTTTTCATAATTTTCTGAGACAGTCAAATTTTTGGGTAAAAATTAAATACCATTTAAATATATAATGTGTTTTATGACATCATAATGACCCAATGGTGATGTAATAAAATACTATAATCCTTATGTTCGGCCAATATGTGTTTTATCATTAAAATAATGAGGTTTTGGGTTTGTTTGACTTACTTTTCAAAGCATTAATGGAGCCCTCAAGACTTATTCAACACTTTGCCTTTTTAAATTAATTTCCATGGGAGTGTGACTCACCTCCACATAAGCAACCCTAATTTTTTAATAAGTTCGGACCTTGGCCTTGTAAAATATTGTTTTCCTATTTCCTTTTCCAGAAACCATGGGCAAATATCATGGGATGGTTTGTGGTTTGGATTATTTTAATATAAGGGGTCCCAAACCTAAATAATAAAGAATTCTCTCACCTTTCCTATATAAACCCACCCAAGCTCCCACTTCCTCCTCACTCAAATCCCTTGAAGTTCGTCCAAACTCTGCCCTACTCTCTCTAGAATCCTCTCAAGGTGCCCCAAGCTCCCAAGAAGCCTCTCACAAGCCTCTCTCTAGCCTTTGGAAGCACACTTCCATGTAAGGGGTTTTCTTCCTTTCTCACTTTTTTGTCAATTTTCTTTAAGTTGTATTTCCCTTTTTATTTCAATTATGAATGTTGGGGTATGGTTTCGAACCTCCCCCATAATACCCTCTTATTTTTTGAATTATTGGAGAACCCTTTCTCTCTCATTAAATGACTCCCATGTACACCCGTTACTATGCCGAAATTCCGAAAGGAACTTCTCTCTCTTCTTTTACATTCAAGCAATACTTTTGTATCATGAATCTAAATTCCTTTTCTATTGTTGGGACATGTATATATATGATCTCCTTACTATCCATTACATGTAAATATGATGAGGAACCCCTTTCTCTCTCATCAACCTTTTTTATGAATTCTTATGTCACGCCGTTATGTTGCCGAAATCGCACCGATTTTCTAAGCCAATGTCTTTGTGTAGTGAATACCATGCCCATTTCTCCATCAAGGGTATTCACCTTTATGCACATTTACATATTGATTATAAATTTTCATGTATGAATTCCACTTTCCTTTATCGTGGAAAAAATTATTATGTTTTATTAATCCATGTTTTATGATCCATGTGGCACACTTATGCATGAAATGAAATGTTTAAGAAGGGTGCACCCTTTATAGCGCTCCAATGCATTGGGTAAAGTATAGTATCATGATACGTCATGTGAAATGAGTGTTGACTCATGCTAATTCAAGTGAAACGAGGGTTTACTCATGCTTCAAGTGCAATGAGGGTTTACTCATGCTCCATGTGCAATGAGCCTTGGCTCATGCTAATTCAATGTTAAGTGTTGTTGCCACATTTCCATGTTATGAATATCATGATTTATCATGCCTTTATGTTCATGTCTCTCTTATTCTCTATTGATATGACTATTGCCTAACATGTATTGTACTCCTCATGTTATTCATTGTGTACTCCCTTACTGGGCTTTATAGCTCACCCTTTTCTTATGCATGTCCTCAGGTTATCCCATGCAATGCTAAGTACGAAGGAATGTAGTGGTCATGTAAAGGAAGTTTTCAATAAGGATGTTGTATTTAAAGTTTAAAGTTTTTATGTAATGATCCTAAGCCCCAAAGACACTAAACCTCTCGATCTTCTTTGTTGTATCAAGTGAAGTTTTATGTAATAAGGCATGTTTAAGTTGTAATAAAAAGCAGGGTTGTCATAGTGTATGTTTTGAAAGATACCCAAGTCGGTAAGGGAACCTTTCACCCTCCTCTTTTTTAAAAGACTTATTTTATTGGGTCTTTTAATTTACATATTTTTATGTTGGGATATGTTCTCATACATACTTATTGATGTAAATTTTATGTCCAAGTGATGAGATACACTTTTTATCTCTCATCAACTCATTTTGATGTGATGCCGTTAGGCTGTCAAGGGAACTTTTTAACCCAATTTCGATTTCTTTGGGTTCAACTTGTAGTCATTGAATATGGCATCCATTGAATATGTGTGATTGACCTTTTATTGATTTACACTTAATATCCACTTATATTGGGTGTATATATATTTGTCACACATATTTTTGAGATTTATTTGTCCTTAATTTAAGGATACCTTCTTTAAAAGGGATTTCATCACATTTGACATTTCTATTGAGGGTTCATTGTTTTTATGCACCAATTCACTCTTATATGGTGTATATACTGTCCTTTGGAGTATTATATCATGAATCCTTTTATTCTCATGATATTATAAAGTTCTGACTAAATGTTATTCCTCGATTATTGTATTCAAGTGTCTCTAATTTTGGTAAAACCCCTTTAACCAAAATATCGTTTTAAATATTTTAAATATTTGTTCTTATTAATATCCATGTTTTCAAAATGGTTTTAAGGATTTATTTATATGGATATTAATGGTTTAAAATGTTAAAATCTTCAAGGTGGTATGGGACACTTTGATTCAAAAATCTCTTTATTAAATGTTTTAAATGGTTTTGGAAATGGTTTCTTTTTGAATGGATTCATTATTTCAATATCCTAAAATGTTATATTGTGATTGAAATATGGAAATGTTATGTTTCCTTTATTCATGTTTATGTGATACGATTATGTTATGGTTCTTGGGCATTGTTATGAAGAACGGGTGGTTCCGTGATAAACTAAGGGCGGGTGAGCCCGATATAGCTCTCCAATGCATTGGGTAACGAGAAGGAGTGAAACATTAAGGTTTCTCCGAAGAGATTTAGGGAATATACTGTGATGGGTATTCCAATCGTAACCAAGGGGGTTACTCCCTACGTAATAATGTTATGAATGCCTCAAGTTACCTTTATGTCTTATGTTTTCTATGATTTATTCATGGTTTGATGAGGTATGTTAAAGTGCCTATGTTTTATGGGTAAAGTATGATTTCATTCTCATGTATATATGAACTCATGTTTCCTTTCCATATTTTTTGTAACCCTTACTGAGCTTTTTATGCTCATCCCATGTTTTTGAAATGTTTTTCACAGGTCAAGGGAAAGGTACATGATGTGATGATAGTGTCAAGGATGTGTCAAGAAAGAATCCGTGTTATATTTTAAATATGTTTCCGTTGATGGGAAGAATGAATACTGTCTTTTATGTAACCACTTTGTTTAAATGTGGAATGTAATGCAAGTTTCATGATCTAATTCTCTAAAACTCTAAACCTGAAAAGATCCTCAATGTGTAATCTTGTAATAACTCAAGATTAAGTAAGGTTTAAGGCTGGGGCCTTATAATTTATTTACTTATTCCATGATATAAATATATCATATTTTAATTTATGAGATACCTAAATTTTATTTATAATTCATAGGTGAGATTATTATTATAATTTCCATATTTTTATTCATAACAGTCACATTAAATTTCCAATGGTCCTGTTAATACTTAATAGTATATCACACTAAACTATCCAAAAAATTGAATTTACAAAAAAACATACATATAAAAAATACACGGGGTGTAATATTATTCCCTCCTTAAGATAATTTATCCTGCTAGTTTTCATGAGTATTATATTCTAAAAATATGAGGGTGTTTCTTCTTCATAACATCCTTAGGTTACCACGTTTCTTCTTCCATTTTATAGTTTATCTGAAGAACTTTTTCCAGTCATGTTGTCCAATTTTACAATATTTTTTCTACAGTGTCATGAATATTAATAGGTTCTTCATAATAAGACAAAACAGGTTCCAGTTCAATTTATTCTTAGGTGAGTGTAAGTGTTGGTTCTAAGATATAGTTTCTTAATAATGATATATGGAACACATCATGAGCTTTGCATAGACTTTGAAGCATAGCTAATAGATAAGATATAACTCCAAATATTTCAAGAATTATGAATGGTCTGATATACCAGGGGCTTAATTTCCATTTCTTAATGAATCTTATGACACCCTTTTATATAGATCATTTCAGGAAGTAATGATATCCTGCTTGAAATTCTAAATCCCTTCTCCGGTTATCAGCATTTCTCTTTTTCCTACTTTGAGCTACTTTAATATGATCAGTAATGATCATTACATTTGTTGTTGTTTCTTCAATTAGTTATACGCCTATAAGTTTGCCTTCACTAACTTCAACCCAATAAGTTAGAGTACGAAATATCTTGTAATATAATTCTTTATATGGATATATTTCAGTACTATAATGGAAACTATTGTTATAGGAAAACATTTCCAAAGGTCAATACTAATCACCCATACCTTGAAAGCCATGTGAGAAAGATCTCAACATTTCATCCAATGTTTTAATAGTCCTTTTAGACTATCTATTTGTTTGAGGGTGAAAATTAGTACTCAAATGAGGCTCAATATCTAGAGACTTCTTAAAACTCTTCCATAATATTAATTTAATGTGGGGATATAAATAAAAAATAGTCTATAGAGGTTTATAATGAATTCTTACAGCTTCATTGGTATAGATTCTTACTAGGATTTGAATAGGTAAATCATCCCTTATAACAAGAAACTGTATTGGTTTTTTAATATAATAAAAAATAACCCATACTGCATCATTCCTTATAGGTTTCCTTAGTATTCCTCTAAAAAATTCCATCATAATGCAATCCCACTTACATATATAAATAGTTAGAGGTTGTGTGACTCCTCTAAGATGTTGTCTCTTAGTGTTAAATTTTTGGCAAACTAGACCTCCTGAAATATAGTCAACAATTTTCAACTTCATATTATCCCACAAAAAATGTTCCTTCATATCTATATAACTCTTGGTACTACTAGGGTGTATAGAAAATTTAAAAAAGGACATCATATAATAGTTCCATTTTTATCTCTCTTATTGATTGAACACATAACCTCTTTCCAAATTATATACTTTCATCCTGATACATGATGCATGTGAATATTCCATCCTTAAAGGACATATTTTTTTATGAAAATTCTCATCATCAAATTCAGAGCTTTTTATCATTTTTAATAAATATGGTTTCACAATAATTTAAAAATGAGTGATTTTCCCCTTCCATTGAAACTCCTATATTCATATTTACAAAATCCATGAACAGAAGATCTTTCTCAATCCTCATTTGGTTTATAAGTCCACGATATTTCCTACTTAACGTATTTTCTACCTTGTTTTATTTTCATGGGTGGTAGTGTATTGAAAAATCATAATATTTGAGTAACTTGAATCATCATCTTTTCTTCATGTTTACTTTTTTCTGTCTAAATATGTATTTCAAACTCTCATGATCCCTATATATCTCACATTTTTCCCTAGAGAGAGTGTCTCTATATCTTCATAGTAATGATTATGGATACTAACTCAAGATAATGAGTTGGATAATTTTGTTCATTAATCTTCAACTACCTTTATTCATATGAAATAATTTTATCATTTTTTATGAGGAAAAAACCTATTCTTTTCTTAGATGCATCACTGTATATAAAAAACATATCATTTACTGATGGTAGAGTTAAAATAGAAGAATTGACTAATATTATGTTCAAGTCTTTAGAAAATTCTCCAAATTATTTTGTTCATACTAACTTATCCCCTTTATATCTGAACTTGGTTAATGTGTTATCTAATCAGAAAACATTCTAAACAAAAACATTGATAGTAACCTGCTAAACCAATACAACTAAATACCTAAGTTACTATCATTGGCATAAAAGATTTTTTGTATTTCCTTTGTATTTATATTATCAACCGATATTCTATCCCTAGACAAAATATGGACAAGAAATGAAATTTCCTAAATCCATAATTCACACTTGAAAAATTTACCATATAAAACATTCAATCTAAGAGTCTCAACACTAATCCGCAAGTGATTATCATGGTCTTAATACCATTTACAATATACCAAAATATCATCAATTTATGCTATAACAAAACCCTAAATATATTACTTGAATACTCTATTAATTATATCAATGAAAATTGAGGGTTCATTTGTCAATCCAAATAGAATTACTATAAACTCGTAATGTCCATACCTCTTCCGAAGAGCTGTCTTTAGAATATTTTACTTCTTTACTCATAATTAATTATACCCATAACAAAGTAAAATATTTTTAAAACATTGAAATCTATAGAGTTAGTAAAATAAATCATCAATACAAGGCATATAATATATTTTTTATTTTAATAGAATTTATTTCCCTATAGTCAACACACAATCTCTTGGATCTATATTTCTTATTAACAATAAGAACAGGGGCTCCCCATAGAGAAATTCTAGGGAGAAGAAATACCTTATTACTCAAATACTCTAGTTTTTTCTTTATCTACACTAATTACACAGTGGACATTATATGGGGTGTATCTGATATTTATCTTAAATCATGGATTAAATCAATTGTAAAATCAACTTCATGCTTTGGGGGTGTGAAAGTAATTCCTTACGAAATATATCAAATTATTTCTATACAATTGATATATCATCAATTTAAATATTACTTTCCATATCCATACATTTTATTTTCACTTCCTCACCAAGAATTTCATTCAATAGAGATATAAGGGGTGGATCTATATAAGAATCAGATGATGAAGTTTCAACTCTAAAGATAAAAAATTCTACATCTTCCTCAAAAATCATAATTTCCTTATACTTTACCAAACTTTTCACATAATATTTTTACATATAGTACATACTGAGGATTAAATAAAATTAAAACATTCATATGATGATAATTTCATCAAATAAAAAACATTTATGTCTCATAATGGGGAATTCTCGACACATCTTTGTTGTAATGATAATTTCCTTAGGATTTTTCATTAACAACTTCGTTGTTAAATAAAAAGGGAAATATATAATATTATTAGAAAATTGGGTAGATATAAAAGAGTGTGATAATATGGAAGGAAATAAAGAATTGAATAAATTTTATTATAGGATTAATGTACCTCCCATCACAACATTGGGTACTTATACTTCAATTTTAGTGATTACATGAGCTTGGCCATCTCCCCTTGGCCTATTCTATGGTACATTCCCTTGAATCTTGGGACATTGGTTTGAATAATGGACCATTTATTAAAGTTTAATCATTGAAAATAATTTATTTGTTTCTTCCCCTTGAATTAATTAACTAGATGAAACTTTTATATGTACTTATAACAAACACCCATTCCTTTCAAAAAAATATAAGGACAATTATTTCCATAATTTTTGCATAATGGAAATTTCTTTGTTCCCTTATTATTATTTTATGATTTACCTTTTCCATGGTTATTAGAAGACCCATTATTCTCTTGATTTCCCTTGAATATATAAGATCTATCAAATTATACCTTCTTTTTGATGGAACATAATACTATTTCATCAAACGATAATTTCCTTAGATTTCAGTGCCCTTTAGAGACTTTGATGAAGACATTCAAAGTAATGATAAATATTTTTTTTTAAAAATCACACATGTAATATGTTTCATACCTATCTAGTCCTGTGAATGTATCCTCGTACTCTACAATACTCACTTATTACTTTTTCTTAACTCTAATTATTTTTCTCTTCATTTCAGTTCATTGATCACATGGGATGTATTTGTATAAGAATGTTTCTTTAAAAGTTATCTATTTCATTTATTTTGTTTCATATTTCTATTTAGTATTCTAGATCAATGAACACCATTGATCAACATTTCCCTTGAGAATATATATCACTAGAACTACCTTTTCCATTTCATTGCATCCCAATGCTAGAAATATATTTTCAAGGGAATTGATCCATTGGTCATCTACCACTTGATTAATAGTACAGCTAAAAGATAGTGGCTTCATCTATATGAAATAATTAAAAAAATGTGTATTACAGTTATTATTCATAAAATAAGTAAGTTTCCGTAATATGTTCATGTTTATCTCAACTCCAACACCGACAGTGTTGACATACACCATCAGAAAATTGAAAAATTTTCTATAGGTATTGATTCCATTTATTCCATTAGGTGGAATCGCTAAATAATGTCATTCACTAAGATAGATCATAAAAATCATGTGTATTTATGAAAAAATTCACTATAAGGAATTATTATAATTATCATGTTTATTTAACATCTAGTTCCCATGGTTTTAACTAAACATGTTTTGATACCAACTGTAACAACCCTGAACTAAGTAGCCTAGAGTCGATGGTCATATTATTACAATGGTATCGATACAAGAAATAACATCGCAAAAGATCAATAAATTTAGTATTTTTTTAATAACTTGATACATACATGGTTCCCTTATTAAAATTTTAATTAAACATAGATCATAACAAAGGAAAATAAAATTCTTCCATGATACTTATTCAGTGATTTCATCTTTATAAATTGGCAAAGGAAAAACAAAGGGTGAGATAAAATTATCAGTAAGTGTTTCATATAGTAGAAAAATGAATCAATAATAAGTGAAGCATAATCAATAAGGTATAATAAATATGGTAAGGTAAATATATAAAAGAAACATTCCATTTAATCAGTAAACTAAGAATAAAAATGTATCCATATATTTTTTCATAATGAAAATACCATGGATAGTAATAACTGAATATTGAATAAAGAAAATGATTAATTATTAGACGTTATGTATCTGGAACATGAACCACTACCATCAAGACCTTTTACAAGATGGTTTACATTTGTGGGTAGAAATCCATATGATTTATCTTGGAAAAAAATGTGATGGGTTTTTTTTCACCTAATTTTTCTCATAATACATGTCAATGCATTGAGGGGAAATCTATAACAGGGACCACCCAGGTATAAATGTTTAAATAATTCAGAAAATATTGAAATTATCAATTTAATTCATGAATCAACATGATTGATCAAAATATCGTTATTGATTAGAAGATACATGTTTATCAATACTTCCTCAGTTGAAACAAAATTCAAATTAAACATCATATGTAAACATGGTATATGTCTAAGTCATAATCATATCCATTATATAAGAAATATGGATATTTAAAGAATTTTTAAATTATTTATGATCATTAATAAAAGGGTAAGTATACATACACCACACACATGTAAAAAGTGTTGAATTAGGCTTATCTCACATAAATAAAAGTGAGATCAGAACCCCTTACCTTATGTACAAAAGTGTTCTGCAGTTGTACTTAATGTCCTAGATAAAAAAAATAGATTCATTAATTACTTAATTGAGATATTATTCAACATATATTTTATTTATTATAATTTTATTTAGTTCTTTTACATTGATTATAATGAGTTATAATGTTGAATTTAACTATTCTGAGAGTGTTCGATTCATGGTTTTATGTTTGGTTCCGTTGTATATAATTGTGGGAGTTCTTATTAAATGGAATAAAAACATCAGAAGTGAAATTATTTTTTATTAATGATCTTAAATTATTTTAAATGGTCTTATATATCATTTGGTTATATGTTATTAGGATTACCTAGTAGATAAAACATTAATAAAAATGTTTTAATTTATTTTGGCAGTTTCTACAACCATCACAAACATGTATCATTTTATTTTATATTATGTTTATATTGTCATTAGAGAATAAGATATAAATTATAATATTTGTATTAAAATATTATTTAACAAAAGTAATGGTTTTATGACCATCCTTGAAAGCAGTAATGAAAAATGAAACTCATTATCCTTGAAAGTGGTGAATCGACACCTCAAGGATAATGTTTTCATTTTTAGAATTAAAAGGATAGGATAAGAGACATGGTGATAAATTATTCCATTAATATAATAAAATTATAGAATATATATGATACTTGGGTTAACATTCTACTTTTTATAGGGTAGGTGTGGATAGGATGGGAAAATAAAACAAATTAAGTTAAAAGAGAAAGAAGGACGACTTTACCTTTCAAATATCGTATCCTTAGGAACCTCCTTGAGACACACATATTTGGTCTTTTGTTAAGACTAGAAAGTCTTGGACATGGGAAAGAGGATTGTAAAAGGATTTGGGCTGAATATATACAATATTAAAGAATTATAAGGTGTGAGGATAAGGGTTGGTGAGGTGTGGTATTTATAGTGGGAGGAGAGGGGTGTTTTTGATTTTTTTATGATTTTGGATAAAATATATCAATAGTATTTATTACCATGAATATATATATTAACCGGGGAATTTTATCTTGAAAAAAATGGGTTCTTACTTCATCCATACATCATCCATGACTCAATAATTCATTTACTTACTTATAATGTCAAATACAGTAAATTACTTTATTTAACTATTCACCCAAAATTCAAATATTTTAGAAAAATGACAAACAAATACCCAATTTTTTTTAACATGTAAATTTAAAAAATGTAGTTCATATTATTAAAATAATTTTCTAAAAATGAGAAATTTAATTTTTAATTAAAATCATTATTTATTGGAAAATACTGATTTTATTATTATAATCGATTTTACAACACTTTGAATATTTAATTATAGTCGCATAGAATTATATTATAATTAAAATAAACTAAAATATTAATTCATGAATCTATTTTATGAAATAAAAATTATTTTAAACTATTATATTACTTATAAAATTGTAAATAATCATTTATGTTTGATAAAAAATACCAACACTTAATTTATCATTTTAAAACATTTATTTTCTTATTCAATGATATAAATATAACATATTTTCATTTATGAGATACTGAAATTATATTTATAATTTCATAGGTGAGTTTATTATTCTAATGGAAACATTACTATTCCTAATGGTCAGATTACTATTACAACGCTCATGGTAATATTTAATAGTATATCATGGTAAGCTTTCAAATAAATTGAATTTATTTAAGAATATACATACTAAAAAATCATGGGGTGTTTTACTCGTAGATTAAAAAACCATTTTAGTACTAAAATATTTATCTATGTTATAAAATTATGCTTTTTAAAATATTATTTGAGCTTATAAATAACATTCCCAATATTTTTTGAACTAAATAAAAATGTTAGTATAATAATAATATTTGTGGTATTAGTTTTGAATTAAGTGTTTTCAAGGTGAGGCTCAGTGGTGAATTTCCTTCAAAACGTCATACCATTCATTCTATTTATAATAAATAAATTAATTTCATTAAAACCAGTACTAATAATAATTTTATCATATATATATATTTAAAATGAAAAACACCATTTTCCAAAAATCATTTTTACTGTACTAAGAATGTTTATTTTAGAAATAAATTTTCAAAAATTTAGAAATTTATTATGATAAAATGATTATATAATTTAAAATCAGAAGGTTCAAATTTTTTAATAAGTTATATTTTTTATTGAAGTTATCAAAATTAAATTTTATGTTTACAAATAGTCACCCCTCATTAAAGCATAAAATTGTAAAAAGAGTTTTACACTTGGAAAATGGCCAAAACATGTTAAAAATGTTTTCAAATAATTTTTTGATATTATTTTAGAATTTATCCAATACCAAAATCTACTTTTGTCTAATTTTGATATATTGATCCTTGAATAGTGTCATGGAATTATTGAAAAATGACGAGTGTTTCATAAAGTGTTCTTTTCACCTCTTATAAAATGATATCACTTCCACCCTTTAAATGATACACTAAAACATCAAATTCACCCTTGAAAATATAAAATTTTACTATATCTAGACCCATATCCCACAATAATTACCTCCTGTTCACTCAAAAATAGCATAATACATTCAATTTAAAGTGAACATCCAATGAAACATCAAATCCCCAATGAATGTATTATCTCCATATTAAGATTTTTTTAATATTAATTATAAAAATATCATATCACAATAATAATATTATGAATAAATTATTAATAGTATAATTTTTATATCAATTTTATAACCCAAAATTATTTATTTCCATCCACTCATAGAAAACAAAATAACATCATTAATGTGTTGCGCGAACTACCGCATCCATGAAGCAACACCAATTGTTTTTCATTACAGAATTTAATGGTTGATATTGATGTTGGAAATGATGTAAAAATATGTTATATATCATATAATATGGATTATAAAATGTTAATTTAAAATCCACCTTCACCGTATCCCACCTATTTAGATATATGAACGTTAGTCATGTGTACGTGTAGATTACCGCCACCACGAAGTAATTTTTTTATCTAGATTTTAATTAATTTGGTAAAATGTTAAAATATGGTTCAACATAATAAAAACCTAAAAAATATCATTATTATTATATTATAATTTTTTTAAATAAAAAATGCCTTCTTACCTATACTTTCCAACCGATTTAAAATGTGTTCAAGTTTGGGTCGGTTTAACCACATATGTGAACAATGCTCTAAAATATGAATATTGAGGACTATGGGAATACAATTTCTTTTATAGTATATTAATAAAATAATTATGAGTATATTATTCTATAATTAATATATTAAATATTTAACTTATTATTAAAGTAACATTTCTGTTATCTAAAATTACCAAAATTAGTAGTTAACAATTCTGTTTTCACATAACAAAACCAAAGCATAGATTGAATAAAATAAGAAAGTTTTAAATAAATATATTTTATATATTATAGAATCATAAATAATGTGTCAATAATGAAATATGTATCACATTATCAGTAATGATATAAAAAATTATTAACCGTGCACAAAACAATTAAACTTATCAACACCATATTATTATAATATTCTATAACCAATCAATATAATCATGATAAATAATTATTATATGGCTGTTAAAAGGGTAATATTTATGAGTATGGTAATGAAATAGGTTATTAAGTCCGTAATTATTTTTTTACATGATGTTATAGTGTGATCAACTAATAAGGGAAACAAGGTAAGGGTTTTTGTCTAAAACTCATTTCTTTGAGACATTCTTATGTTATAAATAATATTTTCATCTCAATAGTGTAAATAATTAACATTTTATTTTTTTTATAATTATTATTTTTCATTAGTTATATTATATTTTATATTTTACTTTTTACCCCTCAGGGTTTTTTTTTCAAAAAATACAAAATCTACAAGGGTGTTTCTTCTCAACTCCTCTTCATTGAGACATGTTTTAATATTATGCACTAATTTCTTATTTCTATGGTGTATATACTAGAAAAGAATTTATTATTAAACAAACCATGATTTAATATATGGGATTTATATAACCGTATTATTTTCAAGAATCCAATCATTTTTTATTTGGAAATTACTAAGGCCATAATAGGTTTTTGTGACACAAACCTCATCCTTGAATCATAATCACAATTCTTTGACTATAATAATTCATGATTGATCTATTATTACCTATGATGATGCTTTGTTTTATTTAAAAATTATCACTATTTAAATCATATTTCTCATCATGGTCTTCTTCCTTGATTTTTCATTAAAATTCATTTTTGTTAAGAATAATTACTATTACCTTATGTGTATTTGTATTCCTTTCCCATACAATTACATCAAAAAATGTTATAATTTACCTAGTGGAAACCCATTTTTTTATTTCCAATGATCCTTTTATTCCCCTTATTTCATTCTAAAGAAAAAAATTCATTATCCTTTAAATAATGAGGGTTTTAATTTTTTTTTCAAAATGTCCAAAATATTTTTCCATTCTTTCAAAATAAATAGTTTTAATCTATAGGCTCTAGGATCAATAAAACCATATGATGGGAAGTGCCTAACTTTTCTTTTTTTCATGATTGATGATCAATCTGAGATTTAAAAAATGGAAAATATCATGATCTATGGAATTAAATCAATGAATATTGTCAAGAGATAGAACACTATAACCAAGAGAGGATCATCACATATCATTTATAATCAATTTAATTAAATAAATAAATACCTTGAAGGAATTGTTTCTTTGTTTATGAATCTGGTGATAGATCTGCATTGCACCACTATTTCATTTTAGGAATAAAGTGAGGATTCCCTCTAGCAGTGAGCCATAAATGTTCTGTGAATCTCCAAATGTCACCAAATGAATCTTCAGGTGCTAGCACGGTAGATCTTTATGCTTGTATCATCCACATTTGATCACTTTAATAACTGCTTTCAATGCATTCTCCTTGATCTTATAGAGGAATATTTCTCTCTATTTTTGGAAGCATTATTGGATAAGGTTGCTATCTAGGGATTGAGAGAATTCTCCAAATCCGTTGTGAACAACCCAAACAAATGAATTGTTCTAATGAGAAAATAACATAACTAGGTTTATATATCACTGGGGTTAAAATAAAATAATTTCACAAGTGACCATAATTATATATTTATTCATAGTTAAAACCTCATGTCAAATAATAAAAATATGTTTATTATTTCTCGACATGTGCTTAACTTTCGAATTATAAATAAATATTATTTAATAAAATCATATTAAATATTTATTATTTTCTCACCAGACCTAAAATCTTGGTATGTTATTCCTCCATAATATTTATCAGACCTTGAATAGTGTTTATTTATTTATTAAATAAATATCACTATGTTATTCACCAAAAAATAAATAAATATTTTATTCACTAAAAATAAAATAAATATATATTAAATATTCTGATCAAATTATATTCTCTCAAATAATTGGTTATGGAATAAATATGATCAACTCAACAAGAATAATTATTAAACCACATAAGAGAATAATATTTATTCAACTTTCTAAATAATAATTAACAATATATTATTTAAATCATATTCTGGATACACTTAGTGTGTGACCCTATAGTTCTCTTTCATAGTGACATTATGTGAAATAACCTAAATTCCAAGATTAGCATCAAGAACCATGATAAAGTACCCATAGAAAAAAAATGTCCAAATTACATAATAACCCACGTGGATGCTTACTTTCTAATATTACCCATTTATCATAATATCTTAAATCAAGAAGGTTGCATGTCAGTTCTATCAACCTATATGCTCGATGTCTCTTTATTTAAATTTATTGAAATAGAAATTTCTATAGAACACCATGGACATGGATTTATTTAGGATATATCATTTCCATCCAATGGCCTGAGACATTAACTTCAATTAAAGAAAAAAGTGATAAATCCTTTCTCTTATTATTCATTAATGCAATTTTACCCATGATGCATCCAATATACCCTACCACACTGTGAACATATTTTTTTACGATTTTCATCAATATATCAAAGTACGTGACCCATAATACTCATTAATAATAGTATTAAAGTATAAGGACTGATACACACATCCACAGAAATAAAAATCCAATGATGCATATACATGTAGATTTCTTAATGGTGGGTGTCCTTCTCATAATATCCTACTAGATATTACTAAGGGCGTACACCATGATAAGGTGACCCAAATTCATATGAGTCTCCACCCCTAATAGCATGTTTTTTTTGTCCCTCAAATGATATCATCCAGTTATGGAATATATAGTCAAGAATAGTTTTGTAGAACTTCCGAGTTCTCATCATAGAGGGGAACTACTATAACCTTTTAGTGTGATAGCTAATATTAGGAAATTACCACATACTATGTGATGAAGAAGAAGAACCATGATGTGATAATTAGTTTGTTAATATTCAAAAACAATGAATACATGTTATTATAAACTAAAAAAAATGTGGCTCCAGGGAACAACTCCAGTAGAATCCCACATTCACTAGAGCCAACTACTAACAACCTTTAGTCTGCTAACTCTGACATGATACTCATGATTCTACTAAGATAGTGCTTTAGTCAATGGATCTTCAAAGTTCTCTTCTATGGGTAATCTGATCACTATAACTTGGAATCTTTTATAAAAATATCTCAAGAGCTGATATTTATGAAGTATGAAATTATCTGTTGGTGTGACCATGGATTTTTTTCAAGATCCACCGCTGCATTATTATCATAATACAATGTGATGGAGTATTTACTGCTAGATACCACATCAAACTCTTGGACTAAGTTCTAAATCCAAATGGATTCCTTGGAAATATCAGAAGCTATTATATACTTGGCCTCCATTATAGAATCATCGAAAAATGGATACTTTGAACTCTTCTGGCTCACAGATCCTCTATTGAGTCAAAAAACATATCCTCACTGGGACTTCAGATCATTATAATATGTCTGAAAACTAGCATTAGTATAACCCCTGATGACTATCTCCTCGTCTCCTCCATATACTAGTAACATATCTTTAGTTCTTCTCAAATAATTAAGAATAGACTTAACAGTAGTCCAATGTTGTACTCTTATATTTTCTTGATATCTACCTACCATGCTCGACTAATATACAAAACAAAGTCTAGTATATTGCATGGAATACATGATTGATCTTATCTCTGAGGAGTATGGGATGTTACTCATTCTCTCTTTGTCATGGTGTGTCTGAGGACCCATTTTCATAGAAAGAAGTAAACCATATGACACTAAAACCAATCCCCTATTGGATTGTTTCATACTAAATTTATTTAGTATCTGGTCAAAATATGTACTTTGACTTAGTAAAACTATCCTCTTAGATCTATTATGAATGATCTTGATCCCTATAATATAGGCCGGTTCATCTAATTCTATCACGGAGAAAAATTTGTTTAACCAGTCCTTAACAGATTGCAAGACTGATATGGTGTATCCAATATGTAATATGTCATAAATATATACTACTAGGATAATGATCACATTCCTAATAAACCTATTGCAAACACACATCTCACATTCATTCTTAATGAAACCAAATTCTTTTATGGATTCATTGAATTGAATGTTCCATAAACTAGATGATTTATTAAATCAAAAAATGGATCTATGCAACTTAAAAATTATTTTTTGCATTATCTAGAGTCATGAAACCTTCTGGTTGTATCATATAGACATATTCATGATGGTTCACAAAAAGGAGTGAAATTTTGACATCCATCTTCCAAATCTCATAGTCATGGTAAGATTTTATAGTAAGAATAATTTTGATGTATTTAAACATATAAATTGGTGAAAACATTTCATCATTGTCAAATCCTTGATGTAGTTTAATACATTTTTCCACTAAACTTGCTTTATAGGTATTTAATTTACCTTTCATGTCTAGTTTTTCGCTTGAATACCGATTTTCATCCAATATGATTTACGTCAACTGATGCATCGACCCAAACCCAACCATGGTTCTGATACGTGGAATCAATTTCACGATTCATGGATTATTTTCATCTTGTAGATTATGAGCTTTATAATTACTACTTTTCATATATAGGTTCATCACTGTTAACCAATAATGAGTCCTAACCTTCGGTGACAAGAAAACCATATCTCTCTTGTTCTCTAACCTCTCTTACACTCCTAAGCAGTACTTGTATTTTTGGAATAGCTTCCTCCATGGGGACCTATGGAATCTATTACTGTAAATCCTTTTTTGTTTCTTGATCATCAAATTCATCGAAGAAAATCTTACTCACACTATCCTTTTTTAGTGTTTTCTCCCTCTCAAGAAATATGTCTTTTCTAGTGATAGTCACTTTCTTGTTTGATGGGTTGTATAGGTAGTGTCCCTTTGTTTCCTTGGGATAACCTATAAAGTAACACTTTGTTCCTTAGAGTGATAATTTATTTCATGAGAGGGATTTAACTAATTCCTTGAAACACCATACACATGTATGTGACAAAATGAGTGTCTTTAAACTCCATAACTCAAAGGGAATTTCATTTTATACATTAGTTGGTTCTTAGTTTAATATGTATGCCACAATTTGTAATGCATATCCCCAAATGGATACTGGAATATCTGAATAACTCATTATCAACCTTACCATGTATAGAAATGCATGGTTCCTAATTTCACTAACACCATTACACTATTGTTGATAAGGTGGAGTGAGTTGAGATAGAATCCCAAACTCCTATAAAAAGTCGATGAACTCATGGTTAAGATATTCACGACCTCAATCCGATAGAATCTTATTTATCTTCTTACCAAGTTGATTCTCTAATTAATTCATGAATTCCTTTAATTTCTCAAAGGACTCAGACTTATACCTCATTAAGTATACATAGTCATATATACTCAAGTCATTAGTAAAAGTTATGAAGTAAGAATATCCACCTCTAGCTTCTACTAGAAAATGTTCATATACATCAGTGTGTACCAATCCTATAATCTATATAGACCTTTCACCCTATCCACCAAATGGAAGTTAATTAATTTTTCCATGTAAAAAATCATGATATCTATCAAGTAGTATTATCTTAGAAGATTCTAAATAACCATCTTGATAAAGATTTCTCAAATGGCTCTCGTTTATATGACCAAGATGGTCATTCCAAAGATTGATGTTATATAATTCATGTGAACATGATTATTTAACAATTTCCAACACTTGTTTTTCATAATTTAATACATAAATACTTTTATTTAAATGTTCCATATTATAAGATATGTTGTATTTATAAAAAACAACTTTTATTTCAAAATAAAAAATACCCATATGTATCTAGGAATGATACATAAAGTTTGTTCTATAAAACCATAGGTACATAATAACAATAATTTAAAACCAAAATTATTCCAATTGGAAATGAAAGGTGGTAGTCACCAATGGATAGGGCTGTCAGCCTTGCACCATTAGTATCTCTTATATCCACCTATGGTCTAGAAATCTTTTGTAATCAACTTGGTTCCTGCATTTGGATATAGATGTCAGCACTAAAAGTTTTATCTTGTACTTAATGTGTATGTATTGAATGAATGCACTCGATAACGAATTAAACGTTAGCTTCCCATAGATTTTGGGTGCAGTTACTCTTCCAGGGGCCAAGCCATCCACATGAAAAACATACTGCTTCCTTTTCCTTACCTTGCCTCTATATCTTCTTCTTCTTGGAAGGACGGTGCTTAAAATATTTAGACCGTTTATAGGTATTGGGACCCTTTTACTTGTTCTAATTTTACTTATTCACTATAAGGAATGCGGGTTTATCACACCCCATGTCTTTATCCACTTGGAAAATAAAATTAAGAACTGCTGAAAGACTATCCTCATTATTTCGCATATTGTAATTAACAAAAAAACTGGAGAAGGTCGTGGAAAGTGTTGAAAGTATGAGATCTATATGAAAATCATCCAAGAATTTAATCCCTAATATGTATAATCATTCAATCTAACCAATAATATTTACTAAATGAGGCCCAGCTGATGCAGAATTTCAAAGAATAGTTGTAAACAAAGCATTGTAGATCTCATACCTCTCTTGTCTTACCTTCTCTTGATAGATATCCCGAAGGTGATAAATTGTGTTATATTCAACCATGTCCTCATGTTTCTTCAAAATTTCATTGTAAATATATGATAGTATGAAGCACTAAAAATATGTATCATCATTTAGTTGTCCCTCATAGAGAGATAGCTCTTCATTACTTGTCCAATTCCCAAGTAAAACTAGAAAAGGTTCTTATAGTATATACAATTTCCTTTCATGGAAAATTATAACTCGTAAGTCCCTTTTCCAATCTTGGAAATTTTTATTTTTGAGAAGGTTATCCTTATAAAATATGGATCAAAGTGATATGTTTTAAGTAATTTTAATGTTGTTTTAATAAAACATGGTGAGAATAATATTAGTACTTTATCTGATAAAATTTAGACAAATAAATAAATATTAAATTTATTAGTGTCCCACTATTTTATCTAAACCCAATATCCCTCGCCATTAGTTTCAAAATTTGTTGTTTCTTGGACATCCTATTAGAAAGGATCCATATTATCCTTCTCATTACACCATCATTGGTTAGTCATGCAACTTTAATGGTTTTAGGTAGGCCTTAAAAATTAAAATTGCATTAACTCATAGTTCCCTGATCCACTGGGTGGACCCCACATCCTAAAATCCTTAAATTGGGTTTCCTTAACCTTTTCCTATCAGTTACACCATGTCCTACCTTGGTAGTCAACCCTTGATGTGAACTACGTTAATTCAACCCAGAACTTCAAGTTAAAATTCCCAATTATTTAAAGCACCTCAACTTTATCTGGTCAAGCACATTGAACTATGGTTCAATTTTAACGGGAGTCGAGGAAGGCTATACCGACTTAGTATATATAATTGACAGATTTTATCCGTTATGCATAAATTTCCAATTATTATATTTGACACATGATTTTTAATATTAAGTGGATTTACCTAAGTTATTAACTGTGAATTTTATAATATCTATGCATAAGAAATTTTTTTTTTCTATATTTCATGCTGGTTAATTTAATTAATTTTTGTGATCATGAAAAATAAATAAATAAATAAATAACCATGAAACTAATAGAAATAAAATAATAAAGCAATATGATCATGAGATTATAATAGTGGTTAGTTTATCTAGCTATTGATAAACTAACCATTGACCTAAGGGGGAAAAACCTTGATCAATTTAAGGTTCATGTTATAGATTTCCATATTTCAACCAATGTATCTCTCTTGGATCTGTTTCTCCCCATATCCAAACTTGAATAGCCTCCACTAGCACGAGAGATCCATCCATTACATATGATTTTACTCTATGTAGGTGAGGTGAAAAGGGTTTACATAAAAGAAACCATGGGAACAGATTTCCTACATAATAATAGGAGATAAGGCACACAAGCCAACAATTTAATTTAATAATAAATTTAAAGGAAACCAATCTCATACAAAAGTATGGTCTTATGCTCATGATCATACACATGCATGAAATAGATTATGTATTTAATAAAAATATCATTCAATTATTAATAATTATTATTTAAGATAAATAACACTCGAATAAATTAATTATTATCATTAATTAATTAATTCTTTTATCTTAATTCTCATCCAAATTTCCATGATATTCACATATTCTATAATTTAAAACCAAATAAATTTATTTAAAATTAACAATGTAAATAAATGTAACTTGGATGAAACACGGTTAATACACATATAAATATACCCAACATATATTATACTTGTATAATATTTATTCTTTGTGAAATATAGCATACCTGACTTATCACTTATATTCATGATGTATAGTATCCACATAATTCTTACACGAATTATATGATTTTTTTGTAACATGTTGTACTTTAATGCTTGTAGGGTAACAAATCTAATAAAACTCTTATATGATATGAATATCTAATAATTACACATATATTAATTAAACATTTATATATATAAATATGAAAACCCATCACATGGAATGTCTTATCAACTTAATTTCTATTTGAAAGAACATGTCTCAACGTTTACATAATTAATTAAATAAATTTTAAAACTATGTAATTTGGTATAAGTCCATGGAATGTACAAGTGAGTTATATGGTGTGTAAATATCTCACTATCAATCTGAGGTACATTCTTAGGGACTCGGCGTTTAAATTGTACCCCAAAAAAATAGAGTATATAATGTTTCTAATGGGCTACACACTATGTGATCTCTGAGTTACACAGTCACTGATAGAGTAGGTCTTGTATGGTAATACACAGCCCGTCTATGACTCAAAGGGACTACAATATATTTATGTGGGCTACACTATGTGTACTCTAGTTGAACATATGCCAATATATCCCAATAAACATGTCGTGTAATAATTAACTTACCGCGTTTCATCAATGCACATGGTTTGAGTAATTTCTAAATTAATTCATGATTCATTAACCATAAATACACGACATGTAATTTGGATTACATGGTGTGTACTAAATTTTATCCATTCATAATCTATGGAAAATCTAGATGAGTTCCTCTATTTTATATTAGTTATGAAATTAATTTTTTCAATTAGATATATGAGAAATAGAGGAAGAAGTAGATATCGTAATTCAGTTTAAAATAACGATTAAAATAGAATTGAAAAACTAAATTACAAATTCTTAAACCATCAATAATATTTAAATAATTATAAATAATTATGTGACCACTATGATACCACTTATAGTCTCCGAGCATAGTGGAAGTTCGCAATGGGTGGTACCCAATTTTGCTTTATTGTCATGATAAATGATCTATTAGAGATTTACACAATAATGAATATCATGATCTATGGAATTGAATCAAAGAATATTTACAAGGGATATAATGCTGGAACCAAGAGGGGATAATCACATATTATTTATAATCAATTTAATTAAATAAAGAATTTTCTTTACAAAATTATTTCTTTGTCAATGAATCTGGTGATAGTACTGCACTGCACTATCATTGAGTTGTAGGAATCAAGTGTATATTCTATCTAATAGGGATCCACACATTTCCCTCAAATGTCTAGACACTGATGAAGGAATCTCTGGGTTCAAGCATGGTAGATCCTTGAACTTTCATCCCCCTCCTTTGATCTCTTCAAGAAATGCTTCCAAAGTTTTCTCCTTGATCTGGTGGTGGAAGATTATGCTCCATTTTTTGGAGCATTCTTAGAGAAGGAAGATCTCTAGGTATTGAGAAAATTGTCCAAATCCATTGTGAACAACCTAAACAAATGAATTGTTATAATGAGAAAATAACATAACTAGGTTTATATATCACTAGGGTTAAAATAGAATAATTTCATAAGTGCCCTTAATTATTTATTTAATACTAGTAAAAACCCCAGGTCAAATTATAATAACAATATTATTATTTCTCGATATGCACTTAACTTTATAATTATAATTAAACATGATTTACTCAAATAATATTAAATATTTATTATTTTCTCCCCAGAACTAAAATCACAATCCTTTATTCCTCTATAATATTTATCAAACCTTGAATAATGTCTATTTATTTATTAAATAAATATCAATACATTATTCACCAATAAATAAAAAAATATTATATTCACTAAATAGAAAATAATTATTTATTAAATATTCCCCTCACATTATATTCTTTCGAATAACTGGTGACAGAATAAATGCAATGAAGAAAACATGAATAATTATTAAACCACATATGAGAATAATAATTATTCAACCCATTAAGTAATAATAAATAAATATTATTTAAATAAGATTCTAGATACACTTAGTGTGTGACCCTCTAGGCCTATTTCTTAGTGGAAATAAACAATGTATCCTAAATTCCATAGTTATAATCTTGGAACACGCCAAGGCACCCATATAGAAAGAATTTATTTCCATAAGGACATAATACCTCATGCGGGTGGTCACTGTGTAATGTAATTCCTCTATCAGAATATCTCAAAGTCTACTAGGTTGCATGCCAATGCCATCAACCTATGTTCTATATGTCTTTTTCGTTGAATTTTAGGAAATGGAACTAGACAATAGAATGACACAAACATGGATTTATTTATAAGATATCATTTCTATTAAAGGGTCTAAGATATTAACTAAAATTAAATAATAGAAGGGATAAATCCTTTATCACATTGTTTTTTAAAGCAATATTTCTCTTGACACATCCAACATATCTTACCTCGTTGTGAAAATCTAACTTCACGGTTTTCTTTGATACATAAAATTACACGACTCATAATACTCATTAATAATAATCTTAAATTCTGAGGACCAATACACAAGTATGTGGATAGGAACGTCCAATGACACATATAAATGTTGATTTCCTACTCTTGAGTGTCGTTATCATAATATCATAATGGATATTACCATGGGTGTACATCATGAGAATGTGCCTCAAAGTCTTATGAGTCTCCACACTTGATTGCATGTATCATTTGTGTCCCACAAATGATATCATCTGGCTATAGAATAAATATTCAATAATAGTGTTGTGGAACTTTTGAGTTCTCATCACAGTAGAGAACTACTATAAACTTTTAGTGGGAAAAAAACTCTTTAAACATTATCACATACTATGTCACATAGAATAAAAATAATGATGTGATAAAAAGTATATTAATATTCAAAATAATGAATACATGTTATCATAAATTACATAGAATTTGGTTAGAGGGCACCAAATATAACATAATAATCCACTTCACATTTTATTTTGATAACCCTCAACTCATTTTTAATGTTATATTATTTAATATTCTTTTAAAACTAATTTTTTTTCATATTATTTCCATATCCCTATTTTTAAAAAATTCATGTATTTATCACTTCACCTTTATTAAAGATTCTTTTATAATTAAAAAATTTTCAATATATTTTCACTTATCCTTTTGGTAACAATAATTTCTTTTCAAGGAAGTTTTATTTGGAACTCTTTATATTCAGGTTTTCATAATTCTCCTATTTCATCCATAAAAACATATTTTTTAATGTAATTTATACTTCAATGTTTTTAAAAGGTTTTGTTAAATCTCTATTATTTTCGTATCTATTTACCCTTAAAATTTTATCTTTCATGAGGTGATTCTTTGAACACTATATATATGTGTTGTTATGATATAATTACTTTTCAAAAATGATATTTTTAATATCTTATGACTTCATAAGTTCTTGATATGTGATGTTATTTAATGGTTTAAGAATCCAATTATTTTTAAATGGGTTCTTTATATGTGCATTTAGAAATTTCAAAAACCCCATTTTTCTGTATAGGATTTATTTTCTAAGTTGATGATTGTTTTTTTCAAGTGCCAAAAAAATTTATTGATTATGAGATAGTGGGACCCATATCTTCCTCTAATGAATTGGGTTGTGGAATAAATATCCTAATATATAAATATTATTTGAGTGGGTTAGGAAGTAGATAATCTCACAAAGGGTGAGTGTGATGGGGTTTATCTCTACTCATAATCTTATGAGTGAATGGGCTGGTGAGAATATAAGTTCACAAGGATAAGAAATAATATGTTTATTATTGTGCCAATTTATTTCATACATTACATGGACCATGATATATTATCCATGTTTTATGTTCTCATACAATAGTAGAAGTGTTATTATTTGAGTTATTATGTCCATATTTTATTCTCATTGAGAAAGCATATTTTTTCTACTTTTTTAAATATAATATTTTTCATTATTAATTATTTTCCATGTGTTTATGATTTAAATATTATATAATTTTATATTTTATCCCATACTAAGAATTTTATCACACACCATTATCATGTTTCCATTCCCCATGTTATGAATATGATTATATCATGTGCGATATGTAAAAAGGGTTATAGGGGAAATATTATAAAGAAATGTGCACAATTATAGTAAACAAGATGTTTATGTAGCTAATAACCAAGGAAATAAATCTTGTTTCCATTATATTATGTGATATTTTTTGAGATTTATTATCTGAATCATGAAATTAATGTTTTATTTATGTTAGGTCTATCATGGTTCACTTTAATGTCCACCGAAAAAGAATTTTATTCTATTAACATAGGAATAATTAGATTTATTCCATATATTTTTATTCCAATACCAATAGTTAGTGACAATTTTGACCATATACCTTATTTATGAGGATGGGTTATCATAATGTTATCACTTTTATAAACATGTGAATTTTTTTTGACATTATTGATGTTTGTTGACTACTAATATAGGTTGATCATCCATTGATATTTTGTATTTTAAATTATATGGGTATTCATGTTTTTATTCAGTAAAAGGTTCATTAGGGAATGGAATGAAATTTTTTTTGAATCCTATATTGAATGTATTGGACTTAAACATGTGATGAGTGGGTCCCATAATTAAATATCCCCTCAATGAATTAATATGCCTCATGAGACAAAACAAGTTTGGGTATTTAGTATATTTGTATACAATTTATCAAGAAGTCTTGATTGTGGTCTCAAAGAAAATTAAATTTCTTTTCACAAGGCCTTGACACCATGTTTTTATGTTTGAAATTATATGTTACTTTATTATGAGGTCAATGTAATTAATATAATTTTTTTTCAATTATTTTCAATGATATAGAATGATCTTTATTTGAAGTTGATTGTGACTTCATATTATTTACCTATCCCTTATATAATATTTATTCCATGTTTATGACATTATTTATTCATTTGTATGTTTTCCATTAATGAGTGTTTGATATCACCTATTCTTATATATCGATTTTCCCAGGTTATTAAGAAAAAAACAACACGTGACATGTTTAGAAGGATATCATGTGTGAAAGAATTTATGAGAGATATTCAAGATTCATTATAGATTAAGTAGTTATGTATATAGTTAAAAAATATATTCTATATTAAAATAACATGATTATTATTAGATTTTTATTTTCTTAATTATATAAATCTATAAACCTAAAAAAATCATAAAATTGAAGAGATTAAATGATTATTTTTATTGTTTTAATTAAGGATGGTTTTATCCAGGAATTTAAAGTTGGTATAAAAGTGAATATGTGGAGTCCGTGTTTATGGAATAAGATCTATGAGTGTGAGGTTGAGGTGTCACTATAAATATATAACAACTTATAATATATTTCATTGTTAGGTATAACATATGTTTTTTGTTCCCATGGAAACTCCCACATTGATATTATCTCGACTTAAGAGAACTTATTGGTTTCTTATTTTTGGACTATTTTCACCCCCATAAAATGTTTTTCCCATTTGATTAGATTTTGAAAGTAGTAATTATTTTATAAAAATCCATCTTATTTAAATTTTGGTATAAGGTAAAATAATAAACTATTTCCCTAAAATATCTTTTTCTCATTTTGAAAATAATCACTTCTATTTTTTATTTTTATTAATACTTCTCTAAGTTACTTATAAATAATTTCTAACATTATAACTCAATGTTCAATAACTTTTCTTTATTAAAATATGAAAATCCTAAATTATTTAATTCCTTATTCTCTTGGGAGTACTTATGATATTGAAATTTTCTATAGACAACATCATGAAACCCACTTCTTTCTTATGGGTTTTATCATGATTATGCATTATGTACGGTTTCTTTTCTTATTATGGAACATGTTTTAAATTATATCTTTTGAATATGAAGGGTATTACATAATAACACTCTAATTAGTTGGGTAATGTTTTTAACTCATGATATAACACATATAGTGTATGTGTGGTTATCCTAAGCACATTATGTGATGTTGTGTTGGTGGTGAGCCTTGACCATGATGCACAGGTAGTTACCATAAGAACACTATGATATATTGACATTGTATTGAGACTTTAATTATTCTTATTATTTATTTTTTTCTTATGTTTCTACATTTTTATGATTCTATAATCTTACGGTACCATTTCCTTATTCCATGTTTTCATTTTTTCCTCAAAACCTAATTACATGGTCTGTGTTTGTTATTTTGAGAAAAAAATTACTTCTTATATAATATATGGAAACTCTTATTGCTCCATGTTATTTTTAATAATAAAGTTATCCTAATCATAT
The DNA here is from genome assembly GCA_963277665.1 of Viscum album. NCBI lineage: Eukaryota > Viridiplantae > Streptophyta > Magnoliopsida > Santalales > Viscaceae > Viscum > Viscum album. The sequence goes on along the minus strand of OY728119.1, from coordinate 1,722,375,751 downwards.
TTTCTAATATTCTTATGATCTAACCATTGAATACATATTGGCATGTTTTCCCATACTGATCATTTGATCTCACCCCTTTCTTATGATTCAATTCCCCTGATTACAAAGATATATATAACTTATTATAAATATAAAATACACTATAAAATTGTTTTATTATATAGAAATGTTTATACTTTTTTAAAGTAATTTTCCCAAGAAATTGGACCTCAAATTAACTAAACAAAAAGGATATGTGATCTATTTGAAATTATTGTGTGGTGTAATGTCAAACAATTATTAATGATGAAAAATAAATACCATTATATAAGGTTATTGTAGTTGGTATCAAATGAGATTATATATATATATATATATTTGGGTATTATTCAAGTTATTTTTGGGTATTATGATTAGATAACTTTGGTGAAGTCCCTATGGAAAAGTATGAGGGATAAGTTTCAGTGAAGGATAACATCCTAAAATTTTAGAGATGTTTGGAGTACCTATTTTTCATGTAAATTTAATCCCTATATGGATATAGGAATGTGGATGTGGTTTTGGCATATTTGAACCTAGGTGTGACCACGATGGAAAAGGTTTCTTGAGTATTAACTTAATTTTAACTCAGTGCATGATGTGTGGTCCTATGATTGAAAACCTGTCTAGAAACATCCATGGGATATTCTTTATTTGATCAAATTATCTTTATGAGAAATTACACTGGATTTTATTATATTAAAAAATTTTATTCAGGGATTATGAGATACCCCAACCTAAAAATACCTAGATTGAATAAAGGGTGAAATATATTGTTCTAAAAGACAATATGATTGTTTTAAATAGTAAGTCGTTTTAAGGTTGAATTTTTTATAAGATTATATGTAATAATTTTATTATGATGTTAATTATTTATCACTCTTTTTAATGTATTTTTTTTAGTAATGGTTGACTCTTGAATAAATCATGTAAAAAATGGATGTTAAGGTTAATATTGAGATTATTCTAATGAGAAATCTGATGAGATAAGAGAATGAGTAAGAGATTATGTGATTATTCTAAACCAAATATAAATTATTTTAATTAAATAAGTAGACATATTTGAGTTTTAAAAAAAAAATAAGATAAGTATGGAGTCTTATGGAATTTTAGGTGATAAAGATGATGAAGTAATGTTTATTCCATTTCATTCATGTCAAAAATATGGGAAGAGGTGCTCAGGGGAATGTTCCAAATGAACTGGAAGATGTTTTTTTTTTGTCGTAAAAAAGGGCAACAAGAAATAATATGCCAGGTAAAAGGAAATTTTATGTTAACATTATGGTAAAAAATATTTTTACTCCTACTGATCCACTAGTAATTTGATTTTTTCGACATGATGAATTTGAGAACTATGAATACCGACAAACTAATACAATGAGTTATGATAAAGATTTACACTAACATCCTCTTTTACCACGAGAACAAGGAAAATACTATTCAATAATGACAATTGAATTGGTTAGTTATAATTAAGTGATTCTTGATACACTTATTCATCATTCAAGATTTGGGGATGTATTATTTATTATAATTTTTCATAAACTGTTAGATGTTAAAATAAAAAACACCTGGTGGTATCATTATTATATCTAAGGTATATGAATCATATTAATAGTTTTTGGGATTATAATTATTTCAATTATTATAATCCTTTATATGAATTTTATGTTATTTTTTAAATATATTTGCTATATGTTGACAAAATCCTTATTAATTAACAAAATAGGTAAATCACATTTATACCTCAAATAAAATTATGATCACTTATCTCTGCAAGAATGATGATTAACTCTCCTAGAAAATTTATTCCATTATATAAATATTAATCATAATCATGAGGAGTATTTATCCTAAATGTCTAATAAGAAACCCCAAGTTGTGATATATCTATTATAATGGAATATATGATTTTCCTATAAATTCTCATGTTACTAAAGTTGATAACTCTTTGGAAATAAAATCCTAAGTGATGTTTATCTTATGGTCACATTTCACCATTTCATCATGTGATATAAATTGTATGAGTAAATGCATGTTTAGATTTATAACTCCTTGAGGAATTTATAATGAGGACAAACCCAATGTGAAGGATTTATTGAATGATTTTCATTCTTCCTCACTTTTCTACCTATTAAAATACTCTCTTCCTCCTATTTTTATTACGTAGAGAGGCACTAATATTACATTAGTTGTAAGGATGGTGATACCAATACAATGAGAGATCTGGATTCATCCAATTGATACACTATAGATTATTGAGGCATTTAGATACCTTTTAATATTATTCATCAAATATATGATCAAATAATGATGTGGTATAACTCAATTATGGTAAGTATATAGTTTCTCTATTTTTTAAATATACATGGTTTCAGTTATCAAGTATATTAGACACTAGTTTAATGGTTTTTGGTTGTTTCAGATTCATTGAATATGTGTTATTCTATACATAGAAACCCACTATTATTCTAGTTAATATAGTAATGGTAACCTCCAAAAATTAATTATGGTAATATTTATTGAATTATGAAATTATTTTTTGAACCATATAACCAATAATAGGTTGTACACTAATGTATAATGAGGGGGAATCATGATTCTTAGTGAGGAAATTATTTATTTCATAAGGATAAACATATTATTTATACTATTAATAAGGAATACAATGTAACTATCTTGAGTAATAAGCTATAAAATGAGTTTCATAAGATAGTGAGGTGAAATGGAGCTGATGAAATATTCTATCTAATAGTTTATGATTTTTTATTAATCATCATCATATGGAATCAATTTATTCAAATAAAGTTCCTTTTATTGATTCCAGTAATATGAATTTACTTATATTATTTTTTATCCAACATTATTTTTTGTTTGATTATAAGATATTTCGTTCATAAAAGAATCTATAGAGGTATTTTTAAGAGTTTAATTCAATATCAATCGATGCGATCAATAACCATTATCATTGTCTTTTGAACCATCATATAGTGATTATATTACTCAAATATTGAAATAATTGTCCTTTGTTATTGATTTTTAGATCATTAGATCATAATAAATGAATATGACATAGATAATGAAGTTGTGGAAAGTTATATGGATGATCATGATGAATTCTGGTGTTTTTATAATCCTGGTTTTGAGTTGGGATTTGATGAAAGAAGTACATTTTTTGTATATTTAGTATAAATAATCTAGATCTAGGATTGTGTTCGATCGTGGAATAGTTATAGGGAGTGTCATTATTACAATCATGTCCTATAAAGTATAAAGTATTCACTTAGTTTTAGGGTGATGTAGGAATAGATGTATATAGGTGAACAAATATAAGATAGATATTTTAGATGAGGTTGAATTACCCTAGATTGTTTTCATTATTTTTATGATTATATTGAATAAGATATATTTATGAATAGTATTTGGGATAAATTTAGTGTAATGGATGTTGTAAATTTAAATAGAATATTTTTTCCTTTTTTAATTATAAAATTCTTCTTTTAAATGGGTATCTCACTTGAGGATCATGTAATGAATAATGGCTTGAACTTTTTTGAAGCATTATATTATATAGAGAGTCATTTGAGTGAATATGGAAAATTTAACATAGGGAAAGTATTTAGGTTTTAAGGATGGGAATTATCATTATGAGGATAAAATTTTTCAAAGGTATAACTATTATAAAGTTTATAAAACTCTTATTTTGAAGTCTGTGTAGTTTAAGAAAGAAATTTTTGAATGATTTCACAAAAATGGTTAAAATGGAAATTTATACTATCTACTATCCCTTGAAATTTTTTATTATGGTTTCATTGTTATCAAAATATGATTTTTTTCCTTGATTAGATGTTTTCATGGACTGTAAGAGTTTTTATTCTAAAAAAATAAGACAATAAATATTTTTAATTATTTAATAAGTTCTTTAATGTTTGTTATTTTTTGGTAAAAAATTAATTTTTATTTAAATATGGCATAAAAAATATACCTTATGATAACATTGATCATAGAACATAGTGTTTACCATAATATAATGTATGGTTAGTTTTAAATGACTTTTAATTTCCATGATTTTATTAATGTAATTAATTAAGTTATGACATGGAGTATTTTCTTAATTTGTTCAAAAAAACATGAACTATACTTCTATTTATATTAGGATTCTTAGTTCATGGAGTTTATATAAATTATATATAATAATAAGTTATAAGTAAATAAATACCAAGGACCATATTCAATTTATTTTTATAAAAAGATGTTTTTTATTCCATTTCATTGATTTTAACACATTTATTTAGATAATTAATTATATGTAAATTTTGGGAATAAAATTTTTCCGCTCATGTTGATATTTTAAATTCATCGCATGTTGTTTTTCATTTATTATCTGAAAATGACTATTATCAGCTATAGAATAGGGGTTCATGGTCTTGCATTGGTTATTCCATGATGGTTTTGAAATAGTCCTCTGATTCTCCCACTGATTTTGAACCTCCTATTTCCACTTTTGGTTAGGTTTTCCTAGTATTTCGCTACATTTATTTAAGAAAGAATCTCTTATCTTGAATGCTAGTCTTATTAGGTAACCCCTCAAGTTAGATTCCGCTACTAGAATCCTCCATCAACCCTCTATTGATAGAATATATGTAGAAATATATATTTTTGGGTCCCTTCCATCCTATATCTGGATAAAGAAATGGAGATACTAGATTCCTCTAAGAGGTTTTCATTGAACATCTACTAGACTAATGCACTGATTGTCTTAAAATTGGACATTGTACAAAGATTTACGGAAGAAAATCTAATAATGAAAATATCCTAACATGATTAAATTAAATTTGGGTTGAAAAAGGAGATCACAAGGGGATGAACAATTCTACTAGACATTCAAGAGTCACTATTAAGAAATATGTTGATCAGATCCTGACCATCTAACTCTCACCCCAACCAATGAATTATCTTAAGTGGGGGATGCAGATCAGAATTCCTAGCCTCTTGATGAGGATAAGGTATCACCAAAAAAATTTGGGAAACCCGCTACCATAGATGTCACATAATCCTTTCATGATGGGGATAATAATTCCCACTCTGATTCTACTAAATCCATGCAAGATGATTATTAGAAAGCCTCTAGGATTGAGTTATACTATTTAAAGTCATGTAAAAGGAAAGGTAAAAAACCAATTATTAAACCAGATGGATACATTACTCTAAGATACAAAAAATATGAGATGTAAATATTACTCTAAACTTGAGATAATAATTGTCACTAGATCCTTATAGGACTTCTAGAAAGAAAAAACATTGATTACACCACAGCCGGTGGTTATTGAGCATCCAACAACATCGCCTAATAAAGGAAACATAAATGATAATACAAATATTGATAAGGAATACCCTATGCTGTGAGATTAATATCAGTATAATGGTGATGTGAGTGATGAATTGGAAGCTTGGAAGGAAGTGAAAGATGAAATTGTTTTAAAAATATATAGGGCTGGTGAAATCCTTACGGGTAATTACCAAAAAATCCAAAAGAAAAGTTTCATGAACATGGTGGAAGAATTCAAGAAACATCCAGATTTTAATTTCATGGACATTCCATATTAGTGACTTCTTTATCCTATAGACTCCTCGGTTTGATGCTTGAGGATATAGATCTATTTCTATTTGGTGAGTATTGTTTGTCTTTGAAGTTATTTGGTCTAATTCTTATTCTATTGATCATGTATCTAAAAATGCGATGGTTGTTTGGATTTATGGATTTTTTGGTGACTATCTGGTTGGTAAGTGCATTGTTCCTAGGGTGGTTGTTGGAAGTTTTACTCTCTGTAGATTTTTCCCAGAATCTGGTTGTTGTGCAATGTTGGTTTTTTTAAATTTTTTTGTTCTTTTCTATTGGCCATATGTTTCCCTAAACTTGTTGTTTCTTCTTCCTATACTGATGTTTGTGGTTATATGAGGTTTTTCAAGGCTGTTTGTAATGCCTTTTGGGAGTTGTTGTTGATCTAGAGCAGTAACTTTTGTTTTCAAGGAAGGGTTTTGGACAATTGTTTAGTAAGGGGAATTAGTGGTTTCCTCATTTACGGTGAAAATGTTCAGATATATATGCAATGATGGTTTGATTCTCACTGAATTCCTTACTGGTGTTGTTGCATATCTGTCTACTACAGTTTTCTTTTATTCGAACTGAAGTAGTTTTTCTAGTGACTACATTCGACATCAGAGTGTCTAATTTTTAGGAGTTTTTCTCCAAAGATGGCATGTTTTGTATAGAATCCAATGACCTCCATTGATGAAGTCTATGAAATATCAATAATAGGATGTTTTGGTCATTTTAAATTTTTATTTTGTTTTTCATGTTAATATCAATTTCTATTCCTCTCAATCCCCTATTGGTGTAAGATATTTTTACCTCATGTTTGTACTGTTATCCTTGACTTTAATAAATTCCTTTGGGGCATGAATTGAGTGACCAATTAATGTCACCTATTTTATAAAAAAATGATAACTTTTATGATTTTATTCATAAAAAATTTGATTATAAAACCTTTACCCATTTTTATGTGTCAATTATAATTATTCCATTCACTGATTAATTCCAATATCTCATGAAAAAATTATAAAATATATTTTGGGTGTGATAGTGTGCGGGGATAGAATAATGACTTATGTGAGGATCTTAATTCTTGAGGATTCTATAGTGGAACCCAAGATTATGAGAATAGTTGGTATTAATTTTGTATATTTTATAATCCTTTTTGAGATGGGGATTTTACAAATTTATTATAAAAATAGAGAAAAATAATCCCTTGGAAATTATTTTTAGTTGATAAATGGTGGTACAATAATTGTGATGATTAACGTGGTTTATTTAAATAATAAATGGTGTGATAATTTAACTCTCCACTTATTGGAATATGGACTCACCTATGATATGAATTGATCATTTTATAATAATATATATTTTACCTAGAACTACTAACAATGCACAATTGTAATATAATTCAATCTTCATGGACTCTATAATTGAAATAGGTTCTATGATATTATGGTTCTCATAATGAAGTTGATCACACTTCTCATTATGTGCTATATAATGGTATCATGTGTAATGTTTAGATCATTGGTTGTTTCAATTTACCTTATTATTTATTCATTCTCTTTTATTGGATAGTAAACATGAGATCAATAGTAGTTTGATGTGTTTTCAACCAACCCATCAAACTATTAAGTATTTGACTAGCTATTCTTAAGAGAGTTAGGAGTTGATAGATGATTATATGTAGATATTAATGATGACATTGACAATGTGAATAAATTTGTTATCCATGAGTGTTATGTAGATGTTATGTGAATGCCTCATATCAATATCTTGATCATGTGTATAGGATCATGTGAAAAACTTCATAATAATGTTATTCTTATTTCATGTGATTAGAATACTAATCACTCATAGAAACCACATGAGTTTCATTTTCATGTTCATGAACCAAAAAATATCTATTAGTGGGGTTAGTGTGACAACCAAAAGTTATGTGTAGACCTACTCCCACTGATGGATGTGTTTTTTGTGTGGATATGTTGTTATGATGATCATGAGGATGATAGAATGAGGTGAATGTACTATTTGATGCAACCATGTGGTTGATTAGATCATTAGGAGGAGGTTATAAAAGTGATGTTCTTCATGATTTGAGGTATTGATACTATTAGTAACTGGGTTCATGAGAGTTTTAATATGACGGACTTTATTTGTTTTGATAGAATCTGCTATACTAGATATAAATTTTTATTTAGTCTACGATGATTTTTTTTCAGAATTGGAGTGAAATACTATTCTAAAAAGGATATAATTATAGTTATACATATAAATCTACAAAAAAATAAATTTTTTCATAAAATAAAATAAAACTTATGAATAGGATAATTCCCTAGTTGATTTTTAAACTAATGTAGCATTCGTGACTTGGGATTTTTTTGGGGAGGCTATTTGTTATAATTTAACTTCTTTGATCATTATGATGGTTCAACATTGACATGGTTGTTCTCCATTAGGAGATTAAATATTTATTGTGAGGATATACTTACACATATTTAATATATAGTCTTATATGGTAGTGTTGGTGGGGATTTCCTATGATGTTGTGTTAGAGCCTGAGAGATATAGTAGGAACCTAGTTTTTGGGGTTGTTTTGTGTAACACTACGGTATAAATCATGTATTATTTTATATCATTATTAGAATTTACCAGTTTTTTCTTCAGTTATTATGCTATTTGGTTTTATTAAGATGTATGAAATTAATAAATTGTAAATTATTTATGACTTTAATTAGTTTTGGATTTCTTATTAATCATGAAGTAGTTATCTGGATTTTACAATTCAATATTTATTTAGTTTTTTTTATAGGGAAATACATCCCATTTTTTATTTATACCCTCATCACTAATTGACAATCCATGTTTTATTAGAGGTGACATTATGGGTTTCACTTGAATGCATAATTGACCTAAGTGGTATTATAGTAGAATAGGCTCATGAAACTTTTAATCATAAAAAACAACTTTGAATAAAAACGTGTCATTACAATAACCAATTTCATTCTTATATATATGCACTACATTTATAATGTAAAAAAATAGAATAATTTTAATTATTCCATAAAAACTCGTTCCTAAGATAACACAAAAACTTATAAATACCCAATTATATTAAAATAATTATAAAAAAGTTCTAAAATATCAACTAATAAATTCTTTACTTAGTTAAAAATAATTTTTATGAAAACCAATATAATATCCTATAGATTTAAATAAAATAAATAAATTATTTACGCAAAGACTATATTCTTCCACATTGTAGTATTTTTACTTTTTATGTATTAAATTATTTAATAAATTCATTTTTTGTTTTCATTTTCATATATTCCATACACAAACCCATCAAAATCTTGATCCCAACCATTAATTTTCCATTAGGATGTTTGTTGTAATTAAGTTATAAATGGGATAGGTACATTGGATTTCAGAACTCCAATTCATATATGTATAAGTAACCAGAAAATAATTAATTTGATCAATAATAATCCCATGGGATAATTTATTATATTAATTTCATGAATAAAAATTGAATTACTAACTCTCATTCATTTAGTGACTTTTAATTATTCAAATTTTTTCTTTTTTTATTATACCTAGTTTTAAACAGACAAATTACACTATTACATTTAAAGTTTATTTGTTGGAGTTATAATGTTCTTATACAACTATAAATAGAGTTTTTATTTAAAATATATTTATATATATTTATTTATTTATAAATCATACATATAAAGAAAATGAATTAATACAATGCATAAGTTTTTAGTTTAATGAATTTAAATCATAAATATTGATTCACTAATACACTCCTCAAATATATTTCACAAAAATTAGTGCTAAAAACTAATAATATTTTGATTCTTAATTGATCACTTTTCCTCATACCTTATGAATAATTTACCCTCCTATGGGTCAATTAGAAACATATTCACCTATTCGTATCTAATCTTTGACCAATTTTCCTTCAAAAAAATTATATATTCAATGCATTTTATAAAGATAATGAAATTAAAGGGTTAGAATAGTAGTCCCTTATGTATTATAATTTCATTTATTGGTTTTAATGGGCCTCCTTATGTTGTCTTATCTATGTAATATTTATAAAAATTCAAGCATAATAAAATTATTTTTTTGATAAAATGGTTGATAAGGGTAAAATAAAAAAAGAATAAATGAAACCTTATAACTTTTTTCTTCCCTAGTGCAATTAGTTTTGTTTCCATATATTTTCATCTTTTTCATTTATGATCATTGAACATAGTTAATCCACAAAATATCATCCCAAATATAGTTTCATCCAATAATAATTAACCTAAAATGGTCATTTACCCTCTAAAATAACCATTAAAGATCTGAACATATTAACTTTAAATACATGGAATGGTGGAGACCATCTTAATTTTAATCTTCTCATAAATTTAATAAGTGTAAAATTATTTTATAACACTTTTAGAAACTTATTAATCTATATATTTTGAATTTTTTGGTAATGAAATTCCGTATTCCTTCCTTTAAAATCAACAAATTCACATTAAGATCACTTATTATATCTTTTAATTAATTAAACTAGAGTAAAATAATAATTTTTTAAGAATTAAACTCATAAATATTTGTTCTAAAATACCCATAAAATATTTTTGATCTATCTTTTCTAGAAATGGGTAAGATATCCCAAAAAATTTATTTCAATGCTAACATACAAATTGTGGTTTTTAGGTTTCTTAAGAAGATTAAAAATTGTTATAAATTTTGGATTACAAATCTACTCATAAAAAATTCATAATATTTCAAAAAATAGAATAAATAACATTATTTGAATCTTAGACATTTTTACTTATCTCAAGGTGATATGTTATTCTTATTTTATGTTTTCACTCACAATTTTAAATTAATATTATAAATGATGACTATAAAAATATAATCTATTACCATTTATATATCTCAGAACTCAAAATATTAACAATATACTATTTCACATAAATTTTATATAACTAGATCTTCTGTTGTTTGAAAATGTATAAAAATTGACCCACATTGATATATAATTAAAATACAACCATATATATTCATTTTAATGTGAATTAGTGAATCTTCCCTTAAAAAATATTTCTAAATAAACAAAAATATAAACATCGTGAATTATATGTTACCAAATTTTATATTTTATACCTAATATTATAGTCTACCAGAATTTATCAATGTCATGAACATAATATCATGAATCCTTATATAGTATTGGAAAATAATATTGACATAAAAATATTTCATTTTATACTTATCAAACTGATAGTGAAATCCACTTGGTTATATGACAATGATGTAAATTGGGTATCCACTTTTCATTTGGAACATGTCTTTTATGGGATTTATTGACCCCTTTATTAAGAAAATAAGTATATTTAAGGATATATTTTCTCATATCTTTAAAAAATAATTTTTTCATCGTGAAAGATACTTTATATTAATATTAATTTAAATGAAGTTAACAATATGAGAAAACAATGATATTTCCTTTTTTTGAACTATAAGTAGATACTCCTTATAAAAATAAATTACTAGGCGGTCAAAAAATATAGGTTCATTAAAATATTGACAATTGGACACCCATTTAATTTTTAGATCCACTCTTCATATTATTTATAAATCAAATTTTAATACTAAAAGAACATAATAGATAAGCCTGCATTTGTAATAATTCCTTTAAATTAGATATTTCAAGTTTAAATGGTCTATATACACAATAATATTCTATCCAAATATACATGATAAGAAATTATCCATAACATACATGAAAAAATAACAATTATCATTTAGTTGTTTCATTACTTAATTGATTCCCATTAAATATTTTATTATAAAAATACATCACAAGTTTCTTCTTATCCTTTATTTTTATAAACAAGATTCAAGAACATAATAACTTACAAAAATATTACTTTAAATAGTATAATATAGTATAATTTCATGATAATAGATGGTAAAATAAATTCCTTTATAGACATTGAAAACATTCCATCAACTAATTTTCAAGGTTTAATGGGGTATATTTCAATAATAGTGAATACATTGGTCCAAAAATTTTTAAAAATATATTTGATAAACCACATATAGAATCATAAATATCCCAAAAACATTCCATTTTTCTAAATGATTTGGGTATATGTTGAGTATACGATACTTCTATCTTATTATGTATCATTTTAAATTACATCTCATTATATTTTTATGTACCAACATACCCTTATTTTAGCATGAAATTCTATTTGTTCTAATCAGTAGAAAATCTACCTCTTCACACCATTTATGTAAAAGAGTAAAACTAAACATAATTTCTCAAATAAATCTCCATCCATAGACAATTCATAAAAATTTTAATACACATCCCAAACATATCAAATACTATATAAATAATGTATCTCTAAAATATAATTAGATCGCTATGTAATTGAATTGAAATAATATTAAATTAAAATTTTCCATAAATATACATGGTGGCTGATTACAAAAAATTATATAGAGAAATGAATACTTGGATATTGACTTAATATTAATTAAAGAAGAAAAAGTATGAATTTCATGATGATGTTTCCAAAGTTTAATTAATAAATGGTAATGTAAAATGGTCTTTTATTATTCTAGATTTTAGTTTCATATAACTAATTATGATTCCCAATGAATTAATAATTCATTTAGTTATAAATGTTTACTTGAAATTTTATATAACATTTAACCTTAAAATCTTAGGGACTGTATAAATTAGACTCACCTAAAATATTTTCAATGTAGGGTAAATTATTCCAACACAAAACATTTTAATAATATCTATCAAAATACTCCCTTTATTTAAGGGTTAATCCTCCTTTAACAATAAACCACTAGTTTAACTTTTGACTATATTAGAATCCTATGTTATCATACCACTTAAGTAATCCTATTGATATTAAAAACAAACCATTTTAAATATGATTTTTCAGTTTTAATTTTTTTTGAAAATTTTATCCCTTTATCTTTTTCTATTATAATGATCATATGTATGGTCTATACTTCCAAAATATGTATATATAATTGAATATGATATCTCATTTAATAATAATGTTTTATTTATTTAACATATTACATAGTATATCATTTCTATTTCTTCCAAATCATCCCATGGGTACCTAAAAAATTAATTTAAACCTTTTTCAATTAAAACAATCAGCTCTTAATTCTCCTTTTTTTTAAATTAAAATTATACTAGTGGACCAATATTATTATATGTTTGTATTTAATAATATTGGAACATTTTTTATTAAAAAATATTTAAATAAATCAACTTGGATTTCTTCCTTTAATATTGATTATAGTTTTAGGTCCTAGAAATCATCAATATCATCTTTATCTTTTTCTGTCACTTAGAAGTAAGTTTTCCTTTAGTTACATCAATCATTGATCATTTAGTTTCTATGAAAGGTGTACATTTTTTTAGATATTTCCTTTTTATTATTCTATTTCCAATATGATAAAATAAATATATTGATTAAATTTTTTTATCCATATAGGGTTGAATACATTCATACAAGTATGAAATAGTAATTATTGACCATATAATTAAAAATAAATTCCCCCAACAAGGAAAGGAAGAAACCTAAACAGAATTTAAAATCCATAAGGGTGAAATACTTTTTTCATGGTAATAATGGTTGAAACATATACTATTAAAAATTATTCATGAATGATAAGAAATAAAGGAGAAATATAAAAACCAAAATAAAATCCATCAAGGAACGAAATAGTTATATTGGTATAGTTTTTTGATAGTTCTTATTAAAAAGGTAAAAAATAAAAGAATATGAATGTTTTTGTGGTTAGTGTTCCTAGGAAAGACGTTTTTCTACCATATGTAAGACTATCAATATTGGGAAAATGAATAAAAAGGTGACATTAATAATTATATATATTCCTAAAATTATTTTCACAATGAAGGATTCTATACCCACGAACAAGGTTAGGCCTATGCCCAAATATTGTTTTACCATATGTTCAAATTAGATTGAGATGGTTAGAAAATTTAAATAAGCTAAAATGAAAGATTCTAATCGATATTTTCAATTCAACAAGTCCACTTCAGCTAAGAAAATAATTCAAAATGGGAAAGAGGTCCATGTTTTCTAATGGTTAAAAAATTTAGAAATCAAAATATGGATCAAGCCTGAAGATGAATGAGATATTTACAATTATAAGTGAAGAAATTCATAGGTTGGGAAATCTATATCAATTTTTTTTTCTTAAAATGGGAATCAATTGGAAGATCCACATCCACCCTATATTTATTCAATTCCTTTTAAATGCTTTTTGGAGAAGGTAATAAAGGCTAAAGAGTATCCCCTGAGGGGGATCTCTAAAATTATTGAATTATAAAAATATATATTAGATCTACTTAAATCTATAAATCTGGATATCCCCTTGAAAAATATGAAGCATGAGGTATAATTTCATTCTTCCATAACTTGTTTTATCATGAAAATATTTTTTATTTCAAGTGGGAGTGATTGTATAACCATATGGGGAATACCTTACCCAATAAACATTTTAAATATATCTCTTTTTGATTTTAGGTTCTTAAATTTTCATGAATATTAGTATGTTTCTCCCTAAAAAAATGAGGAAGATAGAACTTGGCATCACATGTGAAAAGATGTAAAACCTTTTTGTCTAAACTTTTTTATCTTTTTTTTCTCAATAAAGGTCTAGTCCACGTCACCACATAGTAGATTTATTAATGGATCATTGATATCATAGATGTTGTTCCTATTTAAATTAGTCCATACATTCTTGAATTTTATATCCTACAATCACTTATAATTATTATGTCCTGATTTCTAAATATTTACTTCTCTTATAAAATCAATACATTTTAAATTTCAATTGGTATTAATATCTTGTATCTAATAACATACATAGATAATATTCTTTATTAAAAACGAGAGTAATTTTAAAAATAACATTCCCACAAAACACTATTGTCATCTCAAATGGAATCAGAAATTGAATGGAGAAAAAACTGAAACCATAAAAAATTATGTGTCAAAAGTGGGGAGGGGAGGGGTTTAATTATATTTTTAGTTATTAATTGTTGTGGTTGGAGTCTACGTCTAGTTGTGTTTGTTATATTTGTAATAAAATATCATGCAAATTTTATGAGTAATAGAAATGTTAAAGTCTCCATGTGAAGAATTAGGTATCAAATATTTAATTATAAATAGTATCCTTTTGAATAAATGGAATATTATAAACTAAGAGAATATGGTTCCTAAATCTATGGTTGGACAGGCTTTAAAGTTTTGAATGCTACATGTTAATCAAATTTAAATATTGGAGTATAGAAATCCTAAATAATAACCAATATAAATACTAAAAATCATGTTTTTATGTAATAATTGTTTAAACAGTACTTATTAAATATTTTTTTCATTACATGTGTCTTGGGATTGATTCAAAAATATTTTCACTTGATCTGGTAGATATATTCGTTAAAATACTCTAATGTGAGTGTTTTATTTTTTATGATACCTCAAAAGTTTTTCTAAAGGTGTATAAAATTGTTATTATAATTCTAATAATTATTTTATGATGTTATAATATGCTTTTAAGAGGTTTGGATAATCCATAGAGCAATATGAATTCTATTTGAATCCATCTATAGAAATCTAGATTTTTATGTTCATGAAGAAATGGTTATATCCAGAATGAAAGACATTCCCTACTAAGAGTATTCCATTAATTCCAATTATAATACCTCTACTACTGAAAAAAATAATTTTAAAATAAATATTCAGTGAATGTAAGTCACTTATGTACCAAATGTTTAGATTCAACAACTGGGAAAAATTAAAAGACATTTCTGGATGAATAATTGAGTTTTTAGTTTTTAAATTTAATGTATATGAAATTGATTGGGATGACTCAATACCTATATATACATGATATAAATGTTGCAAACAACTAAATTAGTGTTTCGTCCAATACTTATAAGTAATATAATCATTATTTCATCCATGTAAAAGAAAGATCAGAGTAAAAGGTATAAGGTAGTTTATAAAAATTGTAAATTATATAGAAATTCAAAAATGATGATGTTGATCATATTATTATTTGATCTAAACATCCTAATTATTTTTCAATCAATGATATGATATTTTTTTATTAATATCTATATGGGAGTTCCAATAAATTAATTATTTTATGAGGAAAATTTAATTATCATATTTTCATGAATAAAACAGATGTAGAAACGACAAAATATGCATTTTTGTTTATTAAAGGTGATATAATTGTGATTATAGATTATATGAGTAAGTTTTAAGAGGAATTTATGTGAATGTAAATGAATTTTATCAGGACACAAAAATTATTATGAATTCCATATTTCATAAATCTATAAATGAATTGTGTGTTTTAAACCATAAATAAATTTTCTAGTTACTATTTTTAGTGTTATGGAAATCAATAAAGTTAAAATTAAATTGAAATATTTTTTAGAAGATAAAGAAAAATAATTTGATACAATTGTAAAATAAAATAATATTTTATTTTTAAATGATTTAATAATATGGAGAATTTAATGTGGGTATATTTGGAATACCATTTTAGATGAAAAAAAAGTGTATGGGAAATAATTAAAACCCATAATGGGTATTATACTATGGTAATTTTTCACCGGTGGTCATTATTTATTCTCAATTTACAATTTATGGTATTTTAAAAAGAAATATTTCTTTTAATACATCCTATAGTGCAATTGATTTTTAGAAGTTTTATAAGAGAATAAAATTAAAGGAAGTAGCTACTGGAAGGGTTGATGTACAATTTTGAGTAATGACAGAATCCAAGATAACTATTTGTCTCAAATAAGAAGAATGAGAAAGCGAATATTCTGAAACCATTAGTGGAGAAGAATAACAATTAAGTATGTTGGGAATTTAAACCTACTATGACTTAAAGAAGAAATATATTGAGTTGAATTTCCTATAATATACTATATAAATATTTGGAATACATGTACTATTTTAGAGGCCATGTTTCATGAGCAATGTTTGAATAATTATTTTTAATCATTTCCCTTTGATTTTTGAAATAATACCATATTTTTTATGGGGATATTGATAGTGGACCCAGATGTGTCATTAATCTCTCCGGGCATGATTCAAATTATAATTTTAATGCCCTAAAATTCAATAACTAAAAAAAAGTAGTGTAGTGGGAGTGTGAGGTCGAATCTATAGGGAGAATTCTATTTTAACAGGGAATTCTGGTTTTTAGACCAATAGGGGAGTCCTTTCAAGAAATGTTATTGTCATGGATTTTATTTGTCTTATAATTGAGGGAGATTGCAATTAATTAATGATGGGTAGGGATCATGTTGAGTATCTAGGTAAAGAATGGACTTTAGTTCTATTCTTTGCATGGTCCTTTGACTTAGTCTGTGGAGAAAACAGAGGCTTCTCGTTAACATTGGTCTAGCCACCTAGTTTTACTTATGAAGTGACTATTCCATGATTATGATATAGTAACAACGTTGGTGCATTATGTTTGGATTATTATGAAGAAATTGTCCTAAGATAGTGATCATAGCCTAGTCTAAACCATTCAGAATAGGGCCATTTACTTGAATATCCTGTGGTTAGGGGCGTTCACACAAATGGGATAGCCTGTTGGGTTTTATCCTGATTACTAATCCTATTAGGCTTTCCAATTTTAGAATTAAATGTTTGTTGATATATGCAGACACATCAAACTTGATCCTACCCCTAAGGAATTTAGCTACACCTGGCGGGGTAGGATGTAATTAAATAAATAAAAGACAACACGATAGAAATGTTTATTACAATTAATTGAAGTGGAATCATGTAGAGGTTTGGGATTGGTAAATGAAATTTAACATAAAATTAATAAATCAATTCTATAAATAAGGTATTTACTTGAGAAAGGAAATGGATGTAAATCTTAACATGGTTATAGAAATTGAAAGCGTTGAATAACAAAGGATCCATGACTATTGATTTAATTAAAAATGTAGAAACACTAATAATTTTTGAGTTTGGAGGGGAAAGAGGGTCATGGAACTCGCATAGATATGAAAGAGGGGAAGATCTCTCAAATTCTTTACCTCTTCGCTACTTAAATGAGAATATTTTTTCACGACCTGTACCAGAGGTATACAACGTGTACCTTCTATCCAAGTCAGTTTTTGTGGTTTTTGGGATCTACAACGTGGCATTAATATCCCTCGCAAAATTATAAAGTTTTAATGGGTACAAATTGTGTACTGAGTGTTCACAACATGTACCTTACATCCAGATATATTTCCACGTGTATTACTCATAGTTTTTCTCACTATCTATTTTGACTGGCATCACATAATGATTGGGGTGTACACGACATGTATCTGGGTTTTCTTTACTGGCTTCGTGGCTTGGTCACAGATTCGCTTCACGACTTGGGACAGGCTGTGAACATATTTTACACAATGTGTACTGACGCATCACGATGTGTACTGGACCATTTTTTCACCTTTTCTTCCTATCATCCTTGGAATCTTGTGAATATTTTATCACTACAAAGTTGGAAACATACCAAATTAATTATCATGTAAATTAGTGAAAAAAATATAAATAAATAATAGTAAAATGAATATACATATTTGTATTATCTAATCCCCCCACACCTAAACACTTGCTTGTCCTCAAACAATGAAATATCAACAAAGGTTTCAACAAAGGATAATAAAATTTTAAAATAAGAAACATTCATTATTTACATGTAATTGAAATTAGGTGTAAGAAAAAAAAGAGTTCATCTTTCTAAATTATCCCTTTATAGAAAGTTTTTCAACCCTCCTAGTTCAACATTTCAACACAAATTCTAGTCTTTTTACTATAATATCATAACTGTTCTTTATGAATATACCCAATTTTAATTTACCTCACCATGATTTTCTCTCATCACTCAAGGTAAAAATGTAATTAGAGGTATTCTCTTACCCTAAGTACATTTTCCTAACCATAGGCTTGCACTGGTTCTACTATCTTTACTATGTAAATACAAGTATAAAATTTAATCATGAGGGCTTCAACAATAGGGTTCTGATGACTCTGAGGCTTTGGGTAGGTAAGTAAAAAATTTAAAATCAGGTACAAAAGGAGGGTAATCTATGATGTACAATAAATAATTGTAAGAAAAGTGTGATAATAGTTCCTTCTATTGGCTGGTCAAATCCATACTCCATTAGCTCGGGTTGGATCCATATGTGTACCAAGTATGTATACCAAAATGATTCTATTTCTTTACTTTTTCCTTTTATTTTGAATTTTAAACTTCAAAATTCATGCCTAGGATAGATCTCACATCCATCACCTAACCACATATGATATTTGGGGTATTCATCGTTTCATAAAATGGGGATTTTTGACCATCCTAGCACATAACCCATATCAATTTGTCTTTTCCTTTTGTATTTATCAGAGGAACATAATAGGAATAAAATGAAACCAAATGGATATGGATCAAAACCAAGTAGTCAAGTGAGTGCACCATACATATATGAAAGTTAAATCATAGAATGTTTTCTAAATGCTTCCCCAGCACTTGTTCAAATGTATCCTTATGCATTATACAAGGGGTAGGGTAGGAAGGGAAATGGGCTTGTAATAGCTTCATCATATAGGTTCATTAATGGAACAATGGGATAAATGAAGAATGTATGTATGGTGGGTCTCAGGAAAAGTGGAAATCAAAGAGGGCCACAATAAGTTTAAATTTATACCTATTTAGTCCTCAATTCAATAAGATCTCAGTGCAAGTTCTGGTAGGTTTACACACCATAGGTATCACTCAAGAAATTTTATCATATGAAAATATGAAATTTAAGTCTTAAATTCATCTCAAGTAAGGATAATATAAAAAAGTCGTAATTAGAAAGGTTATAAATACTAAGTAATTGGTCAATTAATCATAATTTTAAAGATTTTGAATTTGAATTAATTTTCTAAACTCAACAATCATTTTTAACATTCCTAAAAGGAATGAAACATGGTCCTTAGCAATTTTTATATTTTATTTTTTCTTAAATTACATGGGAGTAATGATTTTCAAGTTTAAATCATGATTATCACTTTGAAAAATCTCTCCTTGACAAGTGATAAAAAACAAAAATTCAAGTGTATCACATATGAAATTGTGAGAACCCCCCCCCCCCCCGTACATAGAAAGATACAGTGTCTCCACTTTCCATAAAATGATTGTGGGAGTGGTGTTGCATTAAATTTTAAAGAAATTAAAATGGAATTATTGACAGAATTGAAATTAGAGGGAATTGAGGGCTCCCTGAATAAATTTGTTTTCCATGGGGGTTTTTGAGATGTTGTGATTCTAAGTCTAGAGTACCTAAAAAATTGGTTATAGTGGAAATTCTGCACTAGATGAAAAATATTTGTACAAAAGTATAAATATTGTAATAGAAGAGTAAATTGGAAGGTTTGCAGAATGAAAAATGGAGATAGTAATTTTATTGAACTCATTAATGTTTTTACAATGCAGTTCCAAGATAGAATCAAAAATGAAGAATGAAAAAAGACTTAATAAAGATGAATAAAACAAAACACAGATCAAATATGGATTTCCTCTCATAAAGCTCTAAATAAACATAATCACCTAGATGGGTGGACCAAAATTTTCTTCAGTGGGTCCACCAGCTCAATTTCTCTTTCATTGCTTACATCTTCTAAAGGTTGTATCATCAATTTCCTATGGATGCTTTGCTAGGTTAATGACCTCTAGTTCAACCACATGATCATGAATGAGGTGAGGTAAGAAAGGAATCATGGACTATGGTGGTTGCTGTTGTTGATGAATCTCTAGAGAATGTTCATGAAGTTGTTGGATAATATCAATGAGTTATTGGAGGACTCGTTGTTCCAAAATAGTTGGGGGGAACTGGACCATCAAGAATTATGGATGATTCTGATAGCCTAGAAAGTTATATGAACAAAAATAAAAGATACGAAAAATCAACACAAAAAAGATGTGAAAAATAAAATCCCATGTATATAGATATAGAGTGTTAGTACAATGGTGGGAAAAAAATGACACAACTGAACAGCCATACCTAGAATATAAATGAAATATGGAAAAGTCTCAAAAATGGTAGAAAAAGATAGATCAGGGATCCGAGAAAAAAATATCCTCTTGCATCAGTATGATACATAGGGTCAAAATCAACGATCCAGCCAAATCAACATCAATAGCAGTAGTGGTAGTGGATGGAGGGGAGGCTTCTATGGAAGTTGGGGTGGTAGTTATGGGGATCTGGGCTAGGGTGGGAGGTGGTGAGGTACCAATTTTTACAGAGGCCCTATGTCTGGTAGTTAGATCAACAAGTGGAACCTCAAGGGTCGAATCAGTGGAGACCTTCTTTCCCATCTGGGCCTGCTCGGCTACGACTGCTTGATGAGTAACAAGGCCAGTGAGGTCTACGGTTAGGTCGGAATGGACTGAAGGGGGTGGGGTAATGGAGGAAGATGAAGGGATTACTGGGGTCGGTGATGGGGATGTGGAAAATATGGTAGGCTCGATAAAGGGGATATCGAGGTGGGCAGAGATCTGACAAAGATTAGCCAAAATGCACTTATGAGTGGCCCAAGGCTCAATTAGGGTGGGGTGGGATGGTGTGGGGATGGTATATGGGGTGGTGCTAGGAAAGGATGGAGTAGGTGTGGTGGTGGAATGTGGCCGGGCAGGGGGGTCTGCTATTGTTACTGCTGCTGTCTCCTATGGTGCGTCCTCTTGGATGCATGGTGCCCAGAAATACATGTTTTCCTCCTTTACCAATCATCTAAATCTTGTGAAGCATCAAAAGATATATTATATCAATGGTTCCTATGGAGGTTATGGGTTTGGAGGCATCACACACCCAAAGGTGTCTTGCTAGGTGGGTGATAAATGAGCTACCCATCAATGTTTCTCACTTACTTTGTGCCTGGATCTTGAAATACATAGAAAACGGGGTAGCCATGTTGATGGGTGGACCACCCATGATAGCTAAAACAGTAAATATTTCAACTTGTATGACACTTCCATGTGTCTCTCCCTTGAAAAACCAACCATGCACCATAAATCTATGTGATATATGCAACGCAAGACCCTTCATTTGAGTCAACTTCATGAGGTGAGGGTCATGATGTGACTATGGGTCACAGGCTATCAACAAACATAAATACGGGGCAGTCTCTCAAGGGGGTTGTATCTGAATTATATGATACACTTCTTAAATTATAAACTCTTCCATATAGATACCTAGATCGACTCCAAATTTGGAAAAATCAATCTCGTGGGGTCTGCCACCCAGTCTGAAGTGTAAGCAGTTGATGAAAATCTCGAAGGTGTCCATGAACTCAAGGAACAATTCCAAGAAGGTCTCCCCCTCATAATTAGATAATACTATCGATTTTAAATGCCTCCAAGAGTTCCATGACTACTTCATTGATATTCATCTTGGCGAACATGTCCATGTCCAACATCTTATTGGGGTACATATGATTTTCCTGTAGTTATAGAATATTTTCCCAATACTATGGGTTGGTGAAGCATAGCATATGGTGCAACTGAAATTTGTCATCACTGGACATGGAGGTGGTCTCATCCTAAGAGGTAGGTGTGGTTCAAGGGTGTTTAGTGGAAAACTGGTTCTGGGTTGATTCTAAAGAGTAGGTGCTAGAGGATGATGAGGGATGAGGTCATTTGGTTTGATCCATGGAGGTAGGGGTGGTGTTTGGTTGTAGCAAGTATGCAAGAGGAGGGTGAAGGGTACGACCATAGTGGAGGGGTAGAGTATTTAATGGGAATGGGGTGCCCATGTGAGAGAAGGGGGGTGTGAGGGTTGTGGGGTGGGTGGGAGTATTGGGAGAGGAAGGGTTATGGGGGGTGTGGTGTGCAGCGATTCGTGACCTGTATTTAAAAAAAGACCTGCCCCCATACAGGACATGTATGTTTGGATCATGTTTTATATGTATATAATGAAAGAGAATTTGGAGAAATGGTACACATAATGAACCCAGTGTACACAACATGTACTGAACGTTTTTTGCTTGTTTTTGAGGCTCTTCCCTTGCCTCCGACTTATCTTCACTTGAGACTCTTCCATGACGATCATAGACTAACCTAACTACATATATCCTACCCAAGTTTTCCTCTTAGTCATTGCTACCTTTATAGTTTGGAGCTTGACTTCCTTAAAGATTAATTGAATTTTAGGCTGATGACACAACCTTTATGAAATGGTTTTTGAAAAAATTTCATCTGTTGTCCATTGAATTTAAAGGGTGGTCCTCCTTCTCTTTGAATTTTGATTCTTCCATATAAAAAAACATGAACAACCTCAAATAGGCCTGACCATATTGATTTAATATTACCCTGGAATAATTTTAATCTTGAATTAAATAGCAGTAGTTTATTCATAGGGATGAATATACACCCTAAAATACATTGGTCATTCCATTTATTCGGTTTTCTTTATAAATCCTTTTATTTTCATATGCATCTCTCAGTACATCTTCCAATTAAGTCAAATGCACTAACCTTGCTTCTACATCCTTTTCTGAATCTAGATTCATCTTATTGATCACCCATTATGAATGATGCTCCAGCTCTATTGTAATATGATAGGGTTTTCCATAAACCAATTGAAATAGAGTGGTGCCTATAGGTGTTTTAAAATCAGTTATGTATGACCGTATTACATTTTCTATATTTAGGCTCGAATAATTCCTACTGGTGTTCATAGTTTTTTTTTCTAAATCTTACTTCACCTCCCTATTGGACAACTTGATCTTCCCACTCATTTGTGGGTGGTAGGAAGTCTTAATATTGTACTGAATGACATACCTTTCTAACATTATAAATACAAGGTGGTTGGTGAAGTGTGTTCCGCAATCACTGATGAGTATCCTTGGAAATCCATAGCACACAAACAAATTTTTTCTGAGAAAGTTCATGACTACCTTTGATGTTTCATGAGCCGCAGATTCAGCTTTAACCCAATTTGAGACATAATCTACCACGAAAATAATGAAAATTCTTCCATATTATGTATGGAATGGTCCCAATAAGTTGATTCCCCAGACATCAAAAACATAAACTTCCATAATGGGGTTCTATTTCATCTCATCCCTTTCACTGATATTCACTGTTCTTTGTCGTCTATCTCATTGCTACAAGAACCCCCTTGGATATTGATGTAAAGAGGTCCAGAAAAATACACTTTATAAGATATTGTCCATTGGGAACTCAAGAAAATGGTGTCAAATAGATGGAACTGTGTGAAACATTTCAATTAAATTCTATTTTTTTATCCTAGAATGAAGCATCTAACAAAACCATCAACACAATGATTGAAAAGTATAGGCTCATCCCAATAGTAGTGATTGGAAACTGGAAAGAATTTATTTCACTACTAATACAAGAGGTATTGATGTGGAAATAATTTTTCAAGATAATTTGACATATCTAAAAACCATGGCTGGTCCTTCATGCTGAATAAGGCCTCATCCGGAAAATCCACTTATATATCATCCTCCTCTTTTTATTTGATGATGGAAAGAGGTAATTTGGAGAGATGGTCTGAAATTAAATTTTCTATTCCCTTCGTATCCTTAATCATGAAGTAAAATTCATATAGCAGAAGAGTCCATCATATCAAACTTAGTTTGCAATATTTTTTGTTCATCGATTATCAAAGTTCAGTGCGATCAGTATGAAAAATTACTTTTGAGAGAATAAGATAATACCATAACTTCTCAAAGGCATAGACGAAAGCTAGGAGTTCCTTTTTTATAGTCGTGTAATTGACCTAAGCTTCATTTAGTGTATGAATTTCATCATAAATTGGATAGAAGGTGTTTTCAATTCACTATCCCAACACATGTCCCACAACAAGGTCACTGGTATCATACATTAGTTCAAATTCTTTCTCCCAGTTTGGTGAAATGATAACCGGTGATGCAATCAGGAATTTCTTTAATGTCTAAAAGGCTTATTGGAAGTACTATTTTAATTATAAAGGGGTAACTTTTGATAATATGTGTGCCAATGGGCATTCAACTTTGACAATATCTTTTACAAAATTTTTGTAGAATCCATCATGCCTGAGAAAATTTCTGATTCCTTTTAAAATTGATGGTTTAAGCAGGTCTTTGATGACCTTGATTTTTGATGGATCAACTTCAATGCCTTACTTTTAGATCATATGACCGAGTAATATTCCTCCACATACCATGAAGTGGAATTTCTCCCAATTTAGAACCAGGGATTTCTCCTCACAACGTTGGAGAACTAATTCCAGATTACATAGACATACATCAAATTTTCTTCCATAGACTAAGAAATCGTCCATGAAGATTTTGTGGTATTATTCTGTCATATCATGAAATATGTCTGTCAAGCATCAATAAAAAGTTTTTGGGGTGTTACACATTCCAAATGACATACATATGTATGGAATGTTAATGATTGGGCATGTAAAGGTTCTTTTAGGCCAATCAGTGGGTTCGACTGCAATTTGATTGTATCAAGAATATCCATCTAGGAAACAATAGAAATCAGGTACCACTAGTCTCTCTAGAATATGATCTATAAAAGGTAATGGAAAATTTTATTTTATGGTCGTTGAGTTCAAGAATATGTAGTCTATGAAAACTCTTCATCCAGTGATGGTGTGTTTAAAAATTAGTTCGTTATCATTTATCCTTTCTATTGTGAGTTTTAAATTTCATTGGAACAACATGGAGGGGGCTCACCCACTCATTATTTGAGAATTTGAAAATGATTCCAGCATCTATGAGCTTTAAAACATCCTTCTTGACTACCTCCTTCATTGGTGGTGTGATTCATCTATGTGGTTTTCTTTTTGTATTTTCATCATCTTTATGTAAAATTATATGGGTGCACTCTATAGGATTGATTCCCTTTATTTCAACCACTCTCCAAGAAATTTATTGATTGTGTCTTTTTAGAACATCAACCAACTTTTTCTTCTATTCTTGGGAGATTTAAGAGTTAATAATGATGGGAAGAGAGGATGTATCTCCTAAATATGAGTATTTTAATGTACTGGGTAGAGGTTTCAATTCCAACTAGAGTGGCTAAATGTTGAAGGGAATGAAGGGTGACATGGTGTATCTGTTAAGTGGTTCAATAAATCTTATTTCATCAAAATAATAATTTTATTCCTTATCTGAGAATAAATAATCTATATCATCTTCAATGGCCATGTACTCCTATTCTTTTTAAGCAATAGGGAAGGCATTTCAATCAACAGTATCATCAGAGTGTTGGGAAACTTTTATTAGGTTGAAAACTACCTTCTCTTCTCCTACTCTGAAGATCAGACATTCTTTATTAACATCAATAAGATCCATTTAGGTTGCCAGGAATGGTCTCCCTAGAACTATATGGAAATCTCCTTCTTCTTCCATATCTAACACAAGAAATTCTGCTGAGAAAATAAACATCATAACCTTGAACAAAACATATTGAAGAATACCTCGGGGGTAATTTTCTAAACTGCTGCTAGTTATAGTTCTACTCTTATTACCTCAATTTATTGGAGTCCAAGCTTTTGAAAAACACTCATTGGCATTAAGTTGATACTGGATCCAAGATCACATAGTGATCTTCCAAATTTTCACTCTTATATTGCACATGGAATTGAGAAACTTATAGGATCTCTCATCTATGAGGGGATTTTATGCTACAAAATATCAGATCATTCATCAGTCAAGGAGATAACTCCCATATATTATATCTTCCTCTTGTTTGATAGCAGGTCATTGAGAAATTTGGCATAAATAGGCATCTGAGCGATAGATTCTGCAAATGGAATATTGACATGTAATTGTTTGAAAATTTATAGGAACTTCATATATTGTGCCTCCTATCTTCCTTTCCCTTCTCTCTCCAGAAAGGGAAGAGGGGGTTTTTATGGAGGTAGTACAACATAAATGGGTTTCTTTTTTCAAGGGTCTGATCCTTATCAGTTGGTACTTCCTATTTTGGTAAGGTGGGACAAACTTTATTAACTTCTTTTTCTTCTATTGACTACTTCTTTGGCTCTTCTTTCTACCTTGTTTCTTTTGGATGTTGAAAATATAAAAATTTTCCACTTCGCAACACTAACACCTTGGATTCATCTATTGGGTATGCATCAGTGTTAACAAGTAGAGTACTTTGTAGTCAGTCAAAAAAGGCCTTCAATATTTGACCCATTTGAATCTCCAAGTTTCTCAAAGCAGCTCTTTGATTTTTCATCTTCATATCCTGAGTTTTCATCTTTTTATCTGACTTTTTCATGAAAGTATCCAAGATATTTTCTAGATTACTTAGAAGTGGTTGATGAGTAGGCCTTGACTTGGAGGTTTGAAATTGTTGTGGTTCTGGTCTCGGTTGGAATGTTTGTTGATGAATTGGTTGTTGTGGTTGTAGCACATGGTTTATAGGTGGATACCCCGATGGTCCATGGTTGTAGAACTGGGCCTGAACACTGTGCAATTAAAAATATCCTTGATTGTTTTGAGGTTTTACTAGGTAGGCCTTTTATGATAATATTGTTTTTACTGAAATGACTTGTTTTGTTTATTGTAATTATCATAATTAAAATCTTGATAATCTTCATATCCTAACTTGCAGCTCTAATATAGTTGTGGAACACTGCACATCTCACATGAATGAACTTCCATGACTGTGGAAAGAGGGGGTTGAGTGACTGGTACATGAAATTTTTTAAGTTTATTTGTAAGCCCCTCAACTTGTGCTGCCAGTCGGGTGTTCTCATCAACTTGGTGGATTCCACATCATGGTGGTCCACAATCACTCTACAAAAGACTGGAATTTTTAGAGGCTTTGTCTAAAATTTCTCTTCTTACTTCTGGGGTCTTAAACATTAATCCTCCATCAGTTGCTACATCGATAACTGTTCGTGCATTTGGATGGATTCCTTGATAAAAAGTTTTCAACTGAATCCAGGTGTCGATTCCACGATGTATACACTTACTAATAAGATCCTTAAATCCATCCCATGCTTCCCATGTATATTATCTATCTACTTGAGAGAAGTTTTGAATGTCATTTTGAAGTATCTATGTCCGGATTGGTGGGAAATATTTACCTAGAAACATCTTGAAAAGTTCATCCCACATTGTGATTGACTCAGGTGCTTGGATTTGGAGGTAATACATTTATCTATACCTTTAATGAAAAAGAAAATATATGAAGTCTTAACACATCAGAAGAAACACCCTATTTGTGAAAAGTATTGTAAACATTCAGGAAATTAGAAATATGTTTATGCGGGTCTTTGCTCTAAAGACCACTAAATTTTCCCATGTTCTGGATCATATGGATGAGTCCAGGATTGATTTCAAAGGTATGGGCTTGTATCAGTTGTAAAATGATTCTTGGTGTTTCACTGTGGAGCGATGGAAGGCCATAATCCATGATGGCATTTTATGGGTGCATCTGGTGTTCTCCTGGTATAAATTGATAGTTTTCCAGGTTGGGTGCCACATGGTTATGCTATTGGGCCATTGCTGATCGAATAAGTGAAATAAGATTCCTTTTGATATTAGGATTTAAATAAAATGGTTATTATGATTCAAGGTTCATTAAATGAGTCAAAGGACCTTCGTATATGCACTGTAAATGGGGATGAAGATGCAAAGGCCTCTTAAAATGAAAGAAAGAAAAAGGGAAAGGGAAACATTATCCTAAGCCTTAAAAATCAGATTTATTCCACGAAATGGTGTTGCCTCCCTGAAAAAGGTGCCAAAATTTCACAACATCCTTAGATGTGTCGTTAATTACTCAGGGAATGAGTCAAATTAATATTTTAATGTACGAAAATTCACTAACTACAAAGGCATAGTGTAGTGGGAGTGTAGGGTTGAACCCATAGGGACAATGCTGTTTCAGTGGGGAATTATATTTTTTAGACCTGTAGGGGAGTTCTTTAAATAAATCATGTTGTTTTTTATTTTAATTATATTATACTTGAGGTTGATTGAGATTATTTAATGAGGTTTTGGGATCAAGTCAAGTATCTGGTTAAAGAATGGTCTTTAGTTTTAATCTCTTAAAGGTCATTCGTCTTAGTCTACGAAGCAAACAGAGGTCGCTAGTTGAATTTGGCCTAGCCACCTAGTTCTACCTAGGACATGAATATTCCATTATTGGGAGATAGAAATAGACTAGGTCCATTACATTTGTCTTCTAGTGTAGAAAGTTTCCTAGTCTAGTGATCATATCCTAGTCTACTCTATTCATGATAGATTCGTTTTCTTGAATGTCCTGTGGTCAGGGACATTCACACAAATGGGATATCCTATTGTATTTTATCCTGATTAATAATACTTTTAGGTTTAATAAGTTTATTATTAATGGTTTATTTATGTATGGATATATAATGAACTTTATCCCTACCAATAAAGTATTTAGCTACTCATGGCATGGTATGATGTAATTAAATAAATAAAAGACATATTTCTTCACATGTTGATTAAAATTAATTTAAGTGGAATCATACAGAGGATTGAGATTGTTAAATGAAATTTAACATGCATAGAATAAATCAAAGTTATAAATAAATTATTACTTGAGATTGAAATGGAATTGAATCTGAATGTGGTGATGGAAATTGAAAGAATTGAATAAAAAAGGTTCCACAACTCTTGATTTAATAAAAAATATAGAAACACTAAGCAATTTAGAGTTTGGAGTGGAAAGAGGGAAAGGAAAATCTTTTAGAGATAAAATAGGGGAAGAGATCATCTAGAAGTTCTCTCAAATACTCTACTGCTCTGATGCTTAAATAGGCATATTTCTTCATGATGTATAGCAGAGGTACATGACGTGTACCTTCGATCCATATCAGTTTCCATGGTTTTTGGGATCTCAAGAATGGCGTGCGTATCTCTCAAAAATTTAGGAAGTTTGACCATATACACATAGTATACTGAGTGTTCACGATGTGTACCTCACATCCAGTTGTCTTTCCAAGCAGATTCCTCACAGATTTTCTCGCTATCTATTTTGGCTGGCATCACTTCATGACTGTGTTTTACATGAAGTGTACCTACTTTTTCTTTGCTGGATTCATGTCTTGGTAATGTCTTGGCTTCACAACTTGGTATAGGCAGTGAAATTTTTCTACACGATGTGTACTGACGCATCACAATGTGTACTGGGCCATTTTTTCACCTTTTTTTCATATCTTCCTTACAATAATGTGAATCTTTTATTCTTGCAAAATTGGGCACATACCACTTGTATTATCAATTAAAATAATGGAAAACTATAAATAAATGATATAAAAATATATATACATATTTTTCTTATCAGATATACCTCTATAATGGGGTGATTAATGATTATGTATTTAGAACTTATGTAGTGTTATGGTGTAAATTATTTTAGAAATTAAATCGTGGTATCTCTAATCCCATTACAACTTTTCATTATTTTTTATTTTCTCACACTTATATAAAAGATAAAGTGGACATCAATATTAGTTGAATATGATAAAATAGAGTCTCAAAAAAATGAAACCATAATTTTATTTTATTTCAAATATATATATATATATATATTGAGTTTTCATTAAAAAAAGTCTTAACAATATACTATTTTTTTAATTATTAATAAATAGTATGTAAAAAATAATATTTATACCTTCAAAAAAAATAAAAAAAAGTATTCAATAAAATTTAAATTTTAATATGGTTATAAAATAAATTATATAATAAAATTGGTATTTTCAATAATTAATTTTTTTATTTGAAAAGTTATATTTCTAATATTTAAAAAAAATATTTTTAAAAAATTGATATTTTTTTGAAGTTATCATGTTGAAATTATCCAATGGTGAATCTTTCATAATTTTCTAAGAGTGATCAATTTTTGGGAAAAACGTAAAATAAGATATAAATATCTAGTAACTATTAAGACATAATAATGACTTAAAAGTAATTTGACAAATATAATAAAAGAATTACCAACCAAAAATGTGTTTTATTAGTAGAATATTTCATTTTAATATAATAAGATTAATTTTTCATACCTATAATCAATCTTACAAAAACTATAGTATAACTTAAGGTTTTAAAAATATTTCTTTATGAATAAGAATCTCTTCTACCTCCAAAATAATATTATTTTAAGGATATAAACACATAAAAAATTATAATAAAAAAACTTCCCCTATGAAAAAATAATTTTCTAAAACCATGGGATAACCAATGGTTTTTCATTTTTTTATATCCACTATTCCAAAACCTATATTTAGAAATTAATAAACAATTCCCCGATTGTTCTATAAATACCTACCCATTATCTAATTAATCTCTACTCTAAATCCATTGAGCATGAATTTACTATAATTATCCCTATGTAGAGTCTCTCTAAAGAGTTTATGAGGATCTAGGGATCTCATCTCAAGCTTTAGGAATCCACTCTACATGTATGTGATTCCATTCTTCTCTCTTTTAGTTCAAGTACTTCATATGTGATAAGCCTTTTTATTTTCAATTGATTATAAAACATCCCCAACCATAGTAGTCCATAGTTCATGGTCATTTTATTATATTTTCATAGATACAAGATATCACATCACCAAGTAACAATCTGTTTAGTAGTATTGAAGAACTAGATACATACATTTTACCCATATTACATTGATAAATAAACATAGAGCATAACAAAAGAAAATAAATTACTTCCTCGAAACTTATTCAAAGGTTGAATCTTTAGAACAAGGGGAAGGAAAAAAAAAGTTATGGGTTTGAACAATCAGTAATGGTTATGTGAATCAATAATAAGTAAAACAAGGTCAATAAGTCATAATGACAAGTTAAATAACTGAAAAACTTATGCCATCAACAAATTGGGAATGAAAAGGCATCAATAGATTTTTGTCATTATAAAAACCTCATAGAAAGTAATAAATAAACACTGAATGAAGATAATTATTAAAAAATGGATGTCATGTATCTATAACAAGAACCATTATTCCATTAATATGGTTTAAGTCTATGGGTTGAAACTCGTTTGATTTTTCTTGGAAACAAACATAAGGGTTTGTCTCCAACTGTTTTATCTCATGAGACATGTTGAAACATCAAAGGGCTGTAATGGGCCCCATATATCACTATAATTTCAAATAATTATTCATACATAGATTCAGTTTATGAGAAATATGAATTATGAAAATATCTATATCGAGTAGAGGATATAATTTTATCAATAATTCACCATTCAAAGTAAACACCATATGTAAAAATAGTATACTATTTATACAATAATCACATCTATGATATAGGATAATATAAATATTCAAGAGGATTATAATTTCAATTGAAAAATTATCTCAAAGGGTTAGTTGATAAACCGCATTACAATTATTAGGTGCACAATACCATGTAAGTCTCACAAAAATTGAAATTGAGATGAAGTCCCTTACCTTATGTATGGATGTGTTCTATAATTGATCTTAATGTCCTGGATAATCTGATTAAATTAATTAATTAATTAATTAACTTTTATAAATTTATTTTACTCATTATAATTTTATTAATTTCATTTATGGCATTTTTGATGAGTTATAAGATAAAATTTTATCATTCGGGAGCATGAGCTTCCTTGGTTTTCCGGATCGGTTTACTTGTATACTTGTATGGAAAATCATGTAAACTGAGAATATCATTCTATAATTGAAATTATATATTATTAATGATATTAAATAATATTAAATGGTTATATATTTCATTCGTTTATATGTAATTAGAATGAATTATTAGGTAAAATGCTAGTGATAATCATTTAAATTATTTTCTTGTGTTTTCTATCATCACGAACTAGTTTTGATTTGTTAATCAATACAATGTATATATAATAGTTTCATAATATTAAATAATATTTAATAAATATATAATAATTTTTTTCTAACAATATAATTTTTTTATGATCATCCTTGAAGGTAGTAATGGAAATTTAAAACTTGTTATCATTGAATGAAATAAATTAACACATCACAAATAGTGTTTTTTTAGAACAAAGGTGGAGAAGAGAAGGGATTTGATGATGAATATTCTATTAAAATAATAATATTATATTATATATAGGATACTGGATTTATATTGTCACTTTGGATAGGGTATTTGAGGTAAGGATAAGAAAAAAAAAGAAATTTAAATAAATTCCGATGCAAAAGATTAAGGGTTTTACCTCTTGAATTTTTCTCCTTGAGAACCTCCTTACCAGACTTGGGTTTGGTATTTTATTGAGAAAAAAGGATCCTTGATATGGGGGAGATACTTGGGAATGGTATTTAGAATAAATTTTACAGGATTCAAGGCTTTTTTGGTGTGAGGAGAAGAGGTGGTGAGGGGGCATATTTATTGTGGAGGAGAGGGGTGTTTTTTTATTATTCTAATCATTATTTTATTATTTTGGATCAAGAAAAGAAATAATGATGATTATTTTGACTAAATTCCATAAATAGTGAATATTAGTTCTATCCAATGGTTCTTACATCATATATATGTCATTTATGACTAATTAATTCAGGTAATTACCTTATACTGTAAATTACTATATTTCACTCTACACCAAAAATTTAACTATTTTAGAAAAATCCCAAAAATTACCCCAAACCACTTTTATATGTTTATAATTAAAAAATAAATTCAATTTTATGAAAATTATTTTCTAAATATGATAAATATAATTTTTAATTAAAAAATCATTTACTCAAAAAGTATCAATTTTAAAATTATAACTAATGTTATAACACTATGAAAAATTTACTAAGGTCTCATGTAATTATATTATAATCAAAAAACTAAAAAATATGGATTTATGGTTTTATTTTATGAAAAAAATTAAATTTTAAATCATTATATTAATTATAAAATTGTAAATATGCATTTATATTTTATAAAAATACCAACACTTAATTTATCAGTTTCAAAATATTTACTTATACAATGATATAATTATATCATATATTCATTTATAAGATTCCAAAATTTTATTTACACTTTAATAGGTAAGTTTACTATTCTATTGTATGAAATTACTTTTCTTAGGGGTCACATTACAATTCCAAAGGTAAAGTTACTATTTTTCTTGCATATGTTCCTTAATTTCTAGAAAACGCATTTTACTTCATTCATTCTTCATTTATAGTGTTCATTTTGTGTTATCTAAGTGATTTTTTTATGATTTATACTATGTGAAATAATTTTTTTGTGAAATGTAAGCTATTTAATGAATTTAATTGATTTAAGAGGACACATATCAAAAAATCCATGGGT
This sequence comes from Viscum album, assembly GCA_963277665.1. Taxonomy (NCBI): domain Eukaryota; kingdom Viridiplantae; phylum Streptophyta; class Magnoliopsida; order Santalales; family Viscaceae; genus Viscum; species Viscum album. Next base: position 1,722,341,740 of record OY728119.1, on the reverse strand, counting down.
GTTATATTCTTCCCTCCTTCAGAAATTTCATCCTTGAAACCTTTCATGAATATTTCCCTCTAAAATAATGTGGGTAATTCTTCTATATAAAATATTTTGTTTCCCACATTTATTTCTCCATTTTATGGTTTCTGTAAGAACTTTTTCTAGTTGAGTCATAATATTTCTCAACACTTACTCTCCAGTTTCAAAAATCTCGATAGGCTCTTCATAGCAAGACAAACAAGGTTCCAGATATATTTCATCATAAGTGAGTAAATGTGTTGGGTCTAGCATGTACTTCTCTAACAATGATATGTGGAAGACATTGTGAAATTTGGAGAGACTTCACATTATTTCTAATCAATACACTACAACTCCAATTAATTCCAGTGTTTCAAAAGGTATGATGTACCTAGGTCTTAGTTTCCCTTTCTTATCAAACATTAAGACACTCATCAATGAAGATAAATTTAGAAAAACATGATCTCCCACTTGGAATTAAACTCCTTTATCTAGTTGGAAGAATAATATTTTTTAATACTTTTAAATACTTTAATATGATCCTGAATAGACTTTACTTTTGTAGTTGTCTCTTCAATATGTTCTGATCCTATAAGTTTTCTCTCACTAACTTTCTCTCAACAAGTTGGAGTTCAACATCTATTTCCATATAATTCTTAATATAGAACCATTTGAATACTATAATGGAAACCATTATTATAGGAAAATTCTACTTAAGGTAAATAATGATCCCACATACCTTGAAAGTCATGTGATAATAATATCAATATGTCTAAAAATGTTTAAATAGTTCTTTTATATGGTTTTTCAGTTTGATGGTGATAAGCAATACTCAAATGATGCTCAGTATCTAGAGCCTTGTAAATACTCTTCTATAATTTCGATGTGAAATAATTATCTTGATCAGACACAATCGATAGATTTGAACTTTTAACCCTTTAAAATTCATTAATGTATAGTCTCTCAAGGTGCTCATGAGGTAAATATTCTCTTATAGAAAAAATGTGATGATTTTGTAAGACGATCAATAGTAACCATATTGTATCATTCCTTCTTTGTTTCCTGGGTAGTCCTATGATATAGTCCATTGTAATTTAATCCAACTTACACATAGGAATTGGTAGAAGTTTTATGACTCCTCTTGAATGTTTTCTCTCGACCTTCACTTAATGATAAACTAGACACCTTTCGACATAGTCAGCAATTTCTTGCTTCATGTTATCCCACAAAAAAAATGTTCCTTCAGATCTATATACAAGTTTGTAATACAATGATGTATAGATAAATTTGATCAATGAGTATCATATAATAGTTTCCTTTTTAGATCCATAATTGATGAAACATATAACCTCTTTCCAAATATCAGAATTCCATCCACATACATGAAGTGTACCAATATTCAATACTTAGAAGCTTTAATTTTATTTTGAAAATTCCCATCATCATATTATGAAGTTTTTATCTTATCCAATAAATATGTTTTAGAAATAATTTAAAAAAGTATTTATATTCCCCTTTCTTTAACAATTCTCATATCTAACTTTACTGAATCCATGAATATTGGATATTTATCAATCCTCATTTGTGTAAGAAGTACATGATATTTCCTACTTAATTCATCTACTACATTATTTTATTTTTATTGATGGTAGTGTGTTGAAAAATCATAATCTTTGATTAACTAAAGAAATTTCCTTTTCCCCATGTTGAGTAATTTCTATATAAAGTTGTATTTCAAACTTTTATGATATGTATATATCTCGCATATTTCACCATAGAGATAGTTTCTCCATATATTTAGAGAAAATATTACTACTGGTAACTTAAAATCATGATTTGGATATATTTTTTCAAGAGTCATAAACTAACTTGATGAATAACTAATAAATTTATTGTTTTTCATAAGGAAACAAACCTGTCCATTCATCGATGCATCACAGTGTATCACAAACCCATCATTTATTGCTGGAAGATTAAAAATTGAACCATTAACCAATATTATCTTAAATTCTTAAAAAACAAATCTATTTTCTATTTTTTATACGAACGTAACCCCTTTACGTGTGATCTTGGTTAATAGTTTGTCCAATCGGGACAAATTCTAAAAAAAACATTGATAGTAACCTTATAATCCAATATAATGATATACCATGGTTATGTTTGTTGTCGTATACCATTCTTGTATTGACCTTGTCTTCACATGATCAATTGAGATTCCATCATAGGAGACAATATGGCTAAGAAAAGAAACAATTTAAACCCAAAACTCACACTTTTTAAAATTCCTATATAACCGTATTCATCTAAGAGTTTTCATAAAAATCTACAAGTGGTTATCATGGACCTCATAATGGAGTACATCGAGATATAATCAATAAATACCATAAAAAATCATCAAGATATTCCTTGAACACTCTATTAATTACATGTATGAAAATAGAGGGTGCATTAATCAGTCCAAATGGAATTACTCTAATCCCATAATGTCTATACCACATCTGAAAATCAATCTTTGGAATGCATATCTTCCTTATACGCAATTGATGATATCTAAAACAAATTTTAATCTTCAAAAAATATTAATCTCCTTTGAATCGATAAAATAAACCATAAATTCAAGGTAGAGTATACTTGATCTTTACTGTTACAGTAATGATATATCTATAGTCAATGAACAACCTCAAGGATACATATTTATTCTTTACAAATAGAATAGGGGAACCCCATAGAGAAACAATGGGGAGAATAAATCCATTATTACTCAAACTCTATTTGTTTCATTAGCTTCACTAATTCCATAGTTTCTATTCTATAGGGAGTATTATATATTGGTCTTTTATGTGGTATTAAATAAATAGAAAACTCAAATTTACACTCTATGGGGTGTCTAGGTAATTCATTATGAAATAAATTAATGTATTATTGTTCAGTCGGTACATTCTCAATTTGAAGATGACTTTCCTTATCCATAGATGTTTTTTTCTCTTCTACCCCAAGAATTTCATTTAGTAGAGTTACTGAGGGTGAATATTAATTTGAATCATATGATGAAGTTTATTCTCTAAAGATAAGGAATTATACATCTTCTAGGTGTGTGTCCCATGATGATGGATTTGGTCATTCATTTTTCTTCGTCATGAATTCAGTAATTTTTATTTATTATTAGCAGTGGTCGATCTTCTTTTTGATGTTCAATGATGTTTCAATTTATGGATTTGGTTACTTTTTAATTAAGTTTGGTTATAATGGTTGTCATCAGGTTTCTCTCGATGATACCATAGTGATGTTCATACTCTACAACTCTGTATTTAAAATATGTTTTTTCTGAGGCATTAGGGTACGATTATGATTTAGTGCAGTGAGATGTTTCACGGTGGGTTTGATGGTTTTTGATGATCTTCAGAGACTAGTTTTCATGGTGGTTAGAAGGTGATGTTGATGTAGTGATGGATGGTACTGATGAATGAGGTTGGAAAGTGATAGGGTGACATGGAAAATCATCAAGCGTGATTCTTGGATGTGGTATTATTTTTTAATTTTGAATTTTGAAATCGGATATAGCTATTATGGGTGTTCCCACTTGGTCTATAAGTTACCGCTAATCTATAAAATTATCTTTTGTAAAATAAAATAAAAATCTAATTTTCATTCCATACTGAATATTATATTAAAGTAAACCATAGTTATGATAATAAGGTTAGTATACAAATAACATATATGTGTTCTAAAGGGGATTGAATGACACCTTTTTTTTCAATGATACATCCCTTAGGAGTTTTGAATAAAAAAATCCCTTGTTTAATCAAAAGGAAAATATATAATTTTATTGGCATAATACATAGATATAAAAGAGTGTGATTTTCTAGAATCAATTAATGCATTATAAAAATTTGAAGATATGATTAATGTCTATTCCACCACATCATTAGGTACTTCTACTTCAATGTAGAGATCACGTAATCTTGACCATATCCCGTTAACCACATCTATAGTATATTATCTTGATGATTGGGACATGGATTTGAATAATTACTCATTTAATTATTGTTGAATCGTTGAAAAACATTAATCTGTTTCTTCCCCCTTAAAGTAATTATCTCAATGAAACTTTTCTCCACACTTATAGAAAACTCTAATTACTTTCAATAATTTCTCAAGATGATTATTTCCACAATTTTCATATAATGGAAATTGTTTCAATCTTTTATTATTCTTTGACACTTCATCCTTTCCATGGTTATAAGAAGAGATCTTCTTATCTATAATTCCCTTGAAAAAAGATCACACAAATCCCTTATAAATTTTGATGTAACATAATACTATTTCATCATATGATGAAAATTATTGGGAATCTAGTGCCATTTAGAGACTTATCATAAGTCCTTTAATGAAATTATCAATCTTGTCTTTTGAGTTTTGGATATAATCAATATCATACTAGGCTAGTATTGTGAAGTTTTCCTCATACTCTGCAATAATATCTTTTTCCATTTTCTTTAAGCTAAGGTATTTTCTCATAATTTTAGTTCATTTCTCATTTGAGAAATATTTTTCAGAGAATGATTATTTAAAATTTCTCCATTATATTTATTCTATTTTATATATTTTTCAGTATTATGGATCAAACACTGCCATTGATCAACATCTCCCTTGAGAAAATTAAATTCCAGTACTACCTTTTCATTTTCATTACATCACAATGATAGAAATAAATTTTCAAGGGACTTGAACCACTACTAAGCTACCAATAGATTAATATCCCCACTAAAATATGGGGGCTTCTACCACATGAAATTATCCAAAATTGGTGTATCATGGTTATTCATCATAACATGAGTATGTTGTCCTATTATAATCCTGACCTTCTCCATTCCAACACTAAATATGTTGGCTTTATTAGTGTGTAAATCCTTATATTGTCTCTGGGTATTTATTTCTTTCCTTCCATTAGGGGCCATTTCTAAATAGTTGCATACATTAAATTAGGTTATGAATTATATTTCATAATTTAGAACTAGAAAACGCTTAACATAAATTACAAATGTATGAATATCTAATATCATAATAATATATAAGGTTTCATTGGGGACATATTTACTTTTAAATATTTCATAATGTTTTGTAAATAGAATCTAAATTATCATAAAAATATCCCCTGAGTGTGTCAAACTAGGAACACAGTAAGGCCCATTATTGTGTAGCAGATTACAATGAGTTAAGCCCGACACACCTTGTTGGAGAAGATACCCCTTGGTACATATATACTAGAACAACTTCCACTTGTACTATCTAGATAGGGATGTTTTTCTAGGAAAACACACATAATCTATACCTTACCAAAATTCAAGGATTTTATTATATGATTATCCTAATATTATATCTTAGGTTAATGTTACCTTAACTATATATTCTAAATATAGGTCCCAACATTTCTACTAAACATCCTCTGATACCAAATGTAACAAACCCAACCCCAATTTCCTAGAGATGGTGGTCATTTTATTATAATGGAATTGATATATGATATTCCATCACCAATGATCAGTAATTTTAGTAGTATTGAAAACCTAGATACATACATTTTACCCATATTACATTGGTAAAAAACATAGAACATAAAAAAACAAACATTCTGATTCCTCAACACTTATTCATAGGTTTTATCTTCAGAATCTATGGAAGAAAAATAAATGAAAGGGGTGAGCTCAAATTCTCAAAAACGATTATGTGAATCAATAATAAGTGAAAAAATGTCAATAAGGCATAATGGAAGTGTAAATAACTAAAAAACTTAGGTTATCAATAAATTAATAATTGTAAAGCATCCATAGATTTTTTCATAGTGAAAATATCATGGAGAGTAATATTTGAACACCGAATGAATAAAATGATTAATAATTGGATGTAATGTATCTCATACATGAACAATTATACCATCAAGATGGTTTAATTTTTTGGGTAAAAACCCATCTAATTCTTCTTGGAAACAATCTTCAAGGGTTTGTCGGCAACATTTTTGTCTTATTAGACCTGTCGATGCATCGAAGGGATATAATGGGCCCCACACATCACGGAAATTCAAAATCATTCTTCATACATAGATTAAATTCATAAATAATATGACTTATCCAAATATCCTTATTTTGTAGAGGATACAGATTTATCAATATTTCACCATTCAAAGTAAACACCGTATGTATAAATGGTATATGATTTAGACAATAATCATATACATAATACAAGATAATATGGATAATTAAAAGGAATATAATGTAAAATAAAAGATGATCTCAAATTTACAGTAGATAAAGCACATAAAAATGATTATCTACACAATACCATGTATGTCTCAATGTAATTAAAATTGAGATGAAGTACCTTAACTTATGTTTGAATGTGTTCTGTAATTGATCTTAATATTATATATTATACAATTAAGACCATTAATTAAATAATTTAGATCATTTTTCTACTTGTATTTTATTTATTATAATTTTATTAAGTTCATTTATGGCCTTTTTATGAGTTATATGATACACATTTATCTTTTGGGAGTGTTCATTTCCTTTGTTTTCATGATCGGTTTACTTGTATACATGTATAGAAAATTATGTAAAATGAGAATAATTGGCTGGAATTGAAATTATATATTATTATTTATCTTTAATAACATTAAATTGTTATATATTTAATTCTATTATATGGAATAATAATGAATTAGTAGAGAAAATGTTTGTCATAATCTTTTAGATTATTTTGGTGTTTTTTCAATCATCACGAACTAGATTTATTTTGTTAATTAGTATTATGTATTTATACAGTTTTAAAGAATTTAAATAATATTTAATAAATATATAATAGTATTTTTTACCATATAAATGTTTTTTTGATCATCCTTGAAGGCGGTAATGGTAATTGAAAGCTTTTTTTCCATGAATGCGATAAATTTACACATCACGGATGTTTTTTATTTTTAGAACAAAAGGTGATAGGAGAAGGGGTTTTATGATGGGTATTAAATTAAGATAATAAAATTCCATTAAATAAAATTTACTTGTGTAATAATATTAATTTTTATATGGGAGGTGAGTTAAGGATAAGAAAAGAAAATAAATTTAAAGAAATTTAAAGGGAAGGATTAAGGGTTTTACCTCTTGAATTCTTCACCTTGAGAACCTATTTAATGGACTTGGGTTTGGTATTTTATTGAGACCAAAGGCTCTCATAAATGGGGGAGACTTAAGAATATTATTGGGTATAAATTTTAAATACTTCAAGGCTTTGATGGTGAGATGATAATAGGTGATGTTGGGTGGTATTTACAGTGGAGGAGAGGAGTGTTTTTTTTATTATTCTAATAAATATTTTATTATTTTTTATCAAGATAATAAATATTGAAGATTATTGTTACTAAAAATAGTAACTATTTTATATTATTTCAAACCAATGGTTCTTCTATCATCTATAAATCATCTATAACTCAATAATTCATGTATTTATCTTACACCATAAATTACCATATTTCACTATTCACTAAAAAATCATCTTTTTTAGAAAAATACCAAATGTTCAACCTAACCATTTTTGGATGCGTAGAATTCAAAAATAAACCCCATTGTATGAAAATATTTTTCTAAATATGATATATTTAATTTTTAATTAAAGTCATTATTTACTCGAAAAATACCATTTTTAAAATTGTAACTGATTTTATAAGACATTGAAAAATTAAATTAGGTCCTATAAACTTATCATATAATCATATATAAAATATATTAATTTATGATTCTATTTTATAAAAATAAATTTTATTTTAAATCATTATATTAATAATAATATTTTAAATAAACATTTATGTTTTATAAAAATACCATTAATTAATTTATCATTTTAAAAATATTTATTAACCTATACAATGATATAATTATAATATATTTTTATTTATAATATTCCTAAATTTTATTTATACTTTTTAGTTAAGTTCATTATTCTATTGGATGACTTACAATTACCAATGGTCAGATTACTATTCCTAAGGTCAAGTTACTATTTCCTTCATATATGCTCCTTAATTTCTAAAAAAACCCTCTTATTTAATTCATTATTTATATATAGAGTTTGTTTTGTATTATCTATGTGATTCTATATGATTTAGAATATGTTAAATAATTTTTTTCGTGCAATGTAATATATCGAATGAATTGAATTTATTGAAGAGGACGCATACCATAAAATCATGGGGTGTTATAGTTTAAGTATTCAATTTTTCAAAATAATTCCTTTACATTCTAGTTTGTTCTTTATTAATGAGAGACACATTTTTTATCTCATTAATATCACTCAAAAAAATTTATATATACTTGTTATTCTACTGACATCATCCCTTTATTCTCAATTCCATACTATTAAATTCTGAATACCCAACCCTAATTTCATTCATGGGTATTCATATAGATTTAACTATACTTCATTGATTTGGTACTTCTATATATAAAAACCAAATTCCTTACTCATGGTTTTAAATGATGAAAATATGTTATGATATATTAATTATGTAGAAAAATTAATGTTTTTAAAATGAACGGTGTGCACTGATAGCACTCCAATGCATTTGATTAGAATTAATCTCTAGACATGACATATTTATAACAACATGGAAGAAAACCTTGGTAATGGTTTATGATAACTTGGTGAAAAACTTTTGTAATATGATATATGTTACTTTTATGATTTATCTTATTGATGTTATAATGAATTCCCCATTTTTATATTTTATTCGAACTTTCATGTTATACCATATGTACTTCTAGTCACATTCTTATGTTATGCCTCACATACTTATGATCATGATATTATGTTATAATGAATATATTTATGATCATTCCCAATTTTTTTTTGGCTCATTAATTATTCATGATCACTTACTTCATATTTCATTCTTTTATCAAATTAATTTTCTTTATGATCAACAATTTGTTTTGATGTATGTCCCCAGGAAATCATATACAATGAATTGAAATAAAATGAAAAAAAATGAGTTAATAAAGTTGATTAAATATTTTTTATGCACCTTAGCTATTAACCTCTATGTTTCCAAGGTAATAAACATTAAAATAACCTATGTATTTTTTAATGAAATATTATCTAATAGATTTGTGATAAAAATCATTTATGAGAAAAGGCAAGTAACTATATTCTAAAAAATGACTGAAAAAAATTAGTATCATTATCAAGAAAAAATAATCAGAGTAATGAAACATATGATAAATAAAATCATTCCATTGATTCCTAAAAATAGAAATCCTTTATTTTAACCAATGACATTTTAGGTACATCCATCATCACATTTGGTTCATCATAGATTTTTTAGGTTATATGCCCTCATTTTTCTAAACCTAATCCCTAAAAATAACAAAACCCTATTCTGATACCAACTGAGATATTATATAACTAAACCTATGAATCTAGTTTTAAAATATAAACATTATATATTATTTAATACCAAGTGAGATGAACCCAACATAAATTTCACATATTTTTCAAAATTTTACAAGAATTTTCATTATATCTCACTAATAAAATCACAATCCTAGAACCCTAAGGTTTAGTTTCTTTGAATATTGAATATATAAATTTATTATTTTAAATTATTTATGTATAATTTAACATAAATAAAAATTTATTAATCTATCTTTATAGACACATCATACTAAATAAAATTCTAAATTTATTATAGAATGGAAGAATAATGGTGATATTTGATTCTTTTTAAGGGTAAATAAAATAGATAATAATCACAGATCAAAGGTGAGCATAATGTGAACATGTGGGTATAATAACATAATCTAGGTACATGAAAATAACATAGTGGAATCATACCCAATAAAATAAACAATATTAATCACAAATCATGACATAAGGATTTTCTCATAAAACATGAGTACTGTGAGTTTTGAAACATGAATTAATAATCTATGGAAATAAAATAGGAATGATTCACATCATAAGAATGTGGAAAACATATATGAATAGAACTTAAATCAATGTTAACCACTAATAATTTAATCACATAATAGAATAGGTTAAACACCTCCCAATATTTTAATAGGCATGAACAAATAGATTGTGTAAGTTTTTGGGTATGGGAGAAACACCCATATTCAAAAACCATTTAGGATTGGGATAAACACTCATTCACCATACAGAAATGTGTTAACCACCTATTTATCATAAAAATATCTCTTTAGATATAAAAAATTACCCAATTATTTAGTAGGGTATAATGGACCCACTAATCAGATATTGAAAAATAATACTTATGTATTCCACCTAAATATTAAATTTTAATAATCCAATCATATCTTAATCTAATAATGAGAAATAAATGTTTTTCATGAAATAATCAATTAGATATTAACGGAACACATCTAGAGAAATAATAAAACACCCTAAGATTTTAAAATAGGAACATCACGTTTGAAAATATATAAGAAAAAAACACCAAGAATAGAAGATAATTTTTCACCCTAAGACGATATGATATATATATATTTATAAAAATAAATTCAATCTCTTTGATATCATATGAAATATGAAACCCTAAATCTAAATTAATAGTAATATAGTACATCATTATGAACACGCAGTTAATTTGGCTGGTATAAATAAGACTAGCTAATTTATTAAAATTATATTTTCAAAACAATTATAAAATAAATTAAATATTGATTTAAAATAAAATAAGAATCATTTAATGGAAAAATAATGGTTTACTAAAAACCAATATTTTCTTAAAAAATAATTTTTAGATTGATTTTTATACATATTTTAAAAATAAATTTTTACACTTTTAGATTATTTAATTTAAAAAATAAACTTTAATTTTGAAATAATCTTGTTAAAATTATCATATGGTGAATTCTTGGTATTTTTCTAAGAAGTTTTATTTTTCAATGAATAAGGAAAAATAGTGATTTCGATTAAAAATTGCATCTTTGTTTAAATAATTTATAAGAACCATTTTATTTTAATGTAGTTTGAAAAGTAATATTAGATAATTTATATATATTTAATCCTAATTAGGTCATTATAATCAATTTAATGTTTAATATTTCATCAAAGAAATGTTAAACTATAAATAGTTTTTTGTTTGGAAACCCGTTTTTTAACACATCAATGGGTATAATTTTAAATTAAATTCTTCCACTTTTGTGAGTTGAAATTTTCAAAATGGATTGCATATTTGGAAACATAATAATTCCCTTTTCATTTCACCTCCTTAAAATATTAATAATCAATTTTTTCATAAAAACCAAAATTTATGTAATATACTCATATTTTTTTATGTTAATGTAATTTATTACAACCATTTCCTCCATTAAATTGGAACTAAAATCGTTCATCTTGTGTACAGTGGAATACCACCTTGTTAACCGACATAATTCATTTTCCATCATTACTTATAATAGTTGGATATAATGATCTATTTAATGTTTATATATGATACATACATGATATAATTATACTTTCATAACTATAATATCACATATACCTTCTAGTTTTTCATCCCATGGAGAATACGATAATGTCTCTCGTGTGTACGACGGACCACCACTTCATGAAGAGATGTGATTCATTACATCAAACGTGATAAATATTAAGTTGATGTTTATATATTATATATATTAAATATTAATAATTCTAGAAATGAAATATATCATAGACATTCTTAACTTACTATCCATTGAATCATTGATAACATTGTTCGTGTGTACGAAGAGCTACCACCTTAAAAATTGACATGATTCATTCTTATTACCAAATCACAAGGATGGTATATTTAATGGTATATTAAAAAATAATATTATTTTTATGAAATAATTATATTCCTTTAAAGATAAAATAACACTTACCTTATTTCCATCATTATCGTCTAAAAATGGAAATGTTACTCATCCCTACCTTTGATCTATCATCTTCATGATTGTAGCCCAGTTCATTATTCAAAATAATATTTTATGGATGGTTTTTAAAGTATAATTTATGAATTAAAATAAAAATTATTTCATTATTAACATTATGAATATGCTTAAATAAAAATCACTTTGACCTTAGTCATCTTACCAAAGTGATTTTGGATATATGATCTATTTGTCGTTAACACATTCGACGCAAAATTAATTAACTACATAATTTAATATCATATGGTAAAAAATAAAATAAAATGAATAATAAAATTAAAAAAGGATATTAATAAAGGAGATAATTATCATAATTTTATTATTAATGAAGATAAAGAATGTAATTGATGATTTGCGGTCGAGGTAAGTGGTTTCTTAAATCAATTTCCATTCATTGGGTTATACATCTACATCATTATTTATATTATTAAAAAATTATGTGTGGAATTAAATTTGGTTTATTTATGTTATATTTCCACTTTTAGTTTTGTGGTTCTACATTTTTTACACATATTCACTTCATTTATTAACTCTCATTGCAATGATATGAACCTTGTAAGGGTTTCATCTCAACACCTTCTTCTTTGATACACATGTTCTTTTATACACATAGATTATTCTATAGAGTGTATATACCACCATATTACACATTAAATCCTTAATAATTCATAATTAATGATATTTTATGTTATAATTCATTTCCTCCATTCATGAGGGTTACGATTTAAAAATTACCAAAGTGGTAAGGTTTTATGTTTCAATCTCATTTTAATCGGGATTATGTATGTATGAATTTGCATTTTTGGAAATTAATTGATAATAACCTATAAAAACACTAAAATATTATTATCCTCTAGTTATTAATGATATTTGTAGGTAATGGTACCATTTTCCCCTACTTTTTGCTTAAAAATATTTGATAAGTTTGTTTTAATGAAAATCAACTTTATTTATAACTTCTGTCAAAAATCCTTTCTCCTCAAAGTCCATGTTTTCATTAAATTGTTTGAAAATAGTTTTTTATACTATTATTTTATAATTTAAAGTCATTTCTATAATTTTATACTCTTTATAGAATGGTTTGAAATAAATATTATTTTTATTTTCCAACCGAGATAATACTTGAATTTTTACTGAAAATGTGAAAGAAATCTTTATTTTAACATGTACAACATGAATGGTATTTCTGCAATCATGTTCATTAGTTTTCTTGAATTTTACTTTATAATTTTATATTTTCATATTCAAAGAAAAATATTTTTATAATATTTTATAAATTTTATATTTCCAAATTTTATTTCCAAAGTGGAATGTTTATTTTCCACATTAATTTTTTTAATATTTTTAAATGTATTCCTATTCATCAATAAAAAAAATTATACTATATAATTATACTAAATTCTATATATATGTCTCCCATATATAAATATATCTTATTCTCCCTTCCTTTGATAGGATGATATGTGAATTTTGATAATTTATCAACTTTCTTCATTATGAAATTTCTTTTGATTGTGATATGAAGTAAGATTATACAACCCATTTTCTTTCCATGGGTAATTATTATGTTATACATTTGGATCGATTCCATTTATTCAACACAAATATATCATTAAAAAGTTATTATGGGTTACCCAATAGAGTCCACTAATTCGATGGGTAAATATTTTGTCTCATGAGGTGTCATTTATTAGATTAGGGAGTAAACCTAATCCATTATGGGACTTTGTCAACATATTGTTTGGGAAGTTATACTTGAATGATTTATATGTCATGTTTTGTATTTATATCACATTTCTTATGATTCCATGATCTTATCAAACTATGCTATTTATGTTTTTATTCAATGTTATTACACATGTACCTCCTATTTATTTATATCATGTTATATTTAGGACTCACATGTTATGTTTACCTATCACATTTATTCCCCTTAATTTTATTTTTATCACTCTAATTTATTCTATGTATTACCCATGTTATGATATTAAGTTTTAGGAACTAAAATTTTATTATGAACTCATTAAGGAAAAGGAAAAAATAAGGATTCTATGTTTTAGTTTCCCTTGCTGTATTATGATACTAGCCTTCCAAGTACACTAGGCCTCAAAGGATTCAGGTTAAAATTTTATGGATGTTTGTGTAAGAAAACATAGTGATAACCCTAAGGATAAGTCTAAGGATAAGACAATATATAGAAAAATATCCCATAATCATGGTGAAGTATAGAGAAAGTGGTTTTTGAGAAATTACATCTTTGTCTGGATAATACAAGTGGATTTAGTTTTAACATAGATGTATCTAGGGGTAATTACACCAAATAATGGAACATCGGGCTTGAATAGAGCATTACTGGGTACAATACAATATGCCTTACTGTGAACATGGTTTGAAACACCTAAATTATATTCTTTGGAAATTTACAAAACTCTATACAAATTATTATGAAGTACTTGAATGAATTGTGAGTTAATAAAACAAAATATGAATCATTACCATGGATAAATAATATTGATACCTAGATGATCCTAACTCATGATATACTTATCATTTATAAGTTATTTCTTAAATTTTTATAATTTTCCCTTTGGGTTTTTAATTCATTATCATCATTTCTATTTTTATCATTTTATTCAATGGCATGAAATATGAACAATAATGCTCACAACCAATGTGATGGGAAATGTAATGATTTCCATAATGAGCTTCCATACCTAATGGGAATGTTATTTAGACATATTTAGATCATGAAAATGATCTATCTCAAATTATGATCAACAAATAGAACATAATTGATTACCAAAAACATCAAATAATAAAAGGATGGCATCTCATTGAAGTTCAATTATTAAAAATGATAAAGAAAAGAACATTCATCCTCCTACATGTCAATAATGTGGGAAAATGCTTCGAGAATAATTTCTCAAATAGAGGGGAAGATGTTTTTTATTTATAAATAAATGTAATATAATAATGAATTAATAGATAATTAGATTTACTATTTGTTGGGAACATAGAAATTATCTAATTCAACACCATAAACAAAGGCTTATCCCCTTGACCAAGGATAGAACTGAGTTATAAAAATAATTTATGTTAATTATTTACCTATGGGTATCTTAAAATTATTATTTTTAAGTATTTATAGAGGTTATTTTGGTTATTAGAATCATAGAACATCTAAGGATCATTCTATAGTAGTTTTTCTTTATGTATTTACCAAAATATGTTGAATGGTAATAATCACATAGAAATGTGATTTAATGGGAAGGTGATATTTTGTGGAAAATAATAAGCTATATAGAAAAACATAGTGGTTAAAAATATATTTTATGATTAATGTTATTTAGATTCTATATATGATATTTTTGAAAAAATATTGTAATTAAGTTAATATAGTTTCTAAAAAAATGACTACTCATATGTATGGTGACAACTCATCACATCAAAAAAGTCCATGAGGCTTGAACCTAATACCAAAGGGAGATAAGTGTGAAATTACTATAACTAGTCTATATAATGTACTAGTACGGATTATATTATTTAAACATAATGTATTGGAAGAATAAATTTTAAGTTGATTAAATATTTTTGAGGTTATTAATGATTTTTTGAGACATAAATTTACTAAGTTGATGTATATATAACCTTTTAGAACATCATAAAGGATTATTTGGAAAGAATGATACTACGTTTTTTAAAATTTAAGATGAAGGGTTTCAATCATAGATTTCTATTTAAAGGATTAAAATTAACATTGCGTGTTACTATTTTGTTATTATAGAATAATGTATTATATGAGATAACTTGAACTAACCATTTTGGTTTTAATAAATAAAGGATTAATAGATTATTATTGTTTTGGTGATTATGTTATCTGTTATAATTTTTTTTTCTCCAGGAATCAAAAATCCATCTTTAATTCTCATATTTTGGAGAAAAGATGAGATTGTGGTGGAAATTTCTAATGGATGAAATTATAATTTTTAGGTAAGTATATTTCCTTATGTTCTTATTTAGAAGGGTAAATGGATCCCCCTACTCTCGGGAAAGGATCATGAAACAAAATTTTATCCTATTAACTTCATATCAAATGAATCAATGGTCTTTTAATTTTTCATAGATTTATGGCCTACTGGTTGTTGACATTCTCATTATCATTCACATTCATATGACCAATGATCTCCATCACTCTCCATAATTATGTACGCCATTCTACCAAGTATATATATTCACTTTACACCACTTTTATCCTATGTGGAAACCTTGTTATGTGAAGAATTTCATATTTTCCTTTCCCATTTTTAAGATATTTCTTTATTAAACAATTTTACATTGTAGATTTTTCAATAAGTAAATTTTCAAATATCAAACCCTTGATTTCAGAGATGAATATTAAATTGTTAGGATGTAATTTATTTAAAGTGGGTTGAATGCAACACCCTAGGATTTTAGAAGAAGAACATTATGTTACATAATTTATATTAAATTAGACACCAATCTTGGATGATAATTTTCCACCCAAAATGTTTCCGATATATTTATTTTCAAATAAATTCAATCTCTTCAATTACTTGCAGAACGTGTAACCACAAATATAATAAAATTTAATATGTTATACCATTATAAACTAGATGTTAAACTATAGATTAATAATAATAATAAATAAATTTAAAAAATTATATGTCTTATACATTTATAAAAAATCAATATAGATTAAAAATTAAATAAGAATCACTTGAATGAAAAAGAAATGTTCTCTAAAAATATATAATTTTCTAAAAAGTGGTTTCATCGCGCATTACGCACACATTTTAAAATTAATATTTCCTCTTATAGACAATTTAGTTTTGGAAATTAACTTTTCTTCTGAAATCATGATAAAAAAATTATCTTAGGGTGAATTTTTGGGATTTTTGAAAAAGTTTCATTCATTGATGAATCATGAAAAATACTTATTTTTATAATAAAATTCAGTTTTTTATAAAGAATTTTCTTGAACCATTTTATTTCAATGTGGTTTGGAAAGTGAAATTATTTCAAATATATATTTTTTAATCAAAATTAGTTCATTGGAATCAATTTCATATTGATTTTCTGTCACGAACCGCCTTCTCCAAGATGATGGAGGGGACAAAAAACTGATAGACCCTTCATTATTCAAGTTGAAGGTGAGATAATGACCCCCGAGTCCCAGCTTCAATAATCCCCAGAGTGGCGACTAGCACTAAGGGTATACAATCTCACGTAATATGGAGGGTATTACCTTTTTTATAGAAAAATATGAGGATATAAGATGTTAAATCCAAAACAACACCAAATAATGAAATTAAATGTAAATAAAAAACCTATTTCACATATGAATGTTCAAAATAAACTGATACAAGGTACAAGAAAAATATGAAGGAAAGTACCAGAAGAATGAAAATCAGCAACGACAACTGTCCCAACGCCCAAGATAGTACGATATGGCATAGTCCTCAAAGTCCTCCTAGAAACCTGAAAGTATTTTTATATATGTAGGGTGAGTATACAAGTATACTTAGTTGGGGAAAAAAAGCTCTCATGCTCAAGTGGAGAGACATTCTAATGGCCTGTAAGAAATCAAGGTAACCAAAACACATAACAAGGAAAAAAATCCACCCAACCTCACCGAGGAACACTCCCCAAATAAAAAAAGTTAGGTAAAATAATAGTAATATCACATCAATATTTGGGTACCCTACAATACTTTCATACTAGTTTTTTATAACATCCTACTCATCAGACCTCCCCCACAGATCCCACTACAGCCCCACCTCCATCCCCAACAACAACCATATGGGCCATCCCAATAACTAATTTATCCTTCCCACAAACACATGGGCCACCACAACCACACATCCCACCTGTAAATACCTGGACCACCAAAACCAAACTTCCGGTCTGTTGAAACCTAGGCCTTATCTCGAAGATACTTGGAAAACAAACCTGTCCGCACACACTTGGGCCAATCCACCACAACACACCCTACCCAAGATTCTTGGGTTATAATGATTCTTAGGCCATCAAAGCCTTCCCGAAGAGTCTTGGGAAACCTTATAGAGGGAGTAGAAAGGATCTAATAACCAAACAATCATAGTAATGTTGTAAAAAACACCCTCCCCCATGGAATGTGGGTGTTCGTCATGAAGTGATCAACATGGGTGGGGTGCATATAAGAAACACAAGAACTAAATTTTATAAATATAGATAATCAAGCACTCATCCCAACCAAAGGGTGACAAAATCAAAAATCAATCTGCACACAACCACTTGTGCTACTACCCCTACATGAATATGTATACAAAAACCAAAACTAGAGTACAACTCATTTATAGAAAATAGTTCTTCATTGTACCCATTATTGTTATCATGTTCAAGTTATTCCATCTAAATATTCCTTCACTACCGAGCAACTAAATGTCATAACCACAATCCAAAACAAAAACTGAAAGAAAATATCCAATCATGCATTTAATCATTCACTCCCGGTTCTTTTGTAAATAAAAAATTCAAAATGGGATCCCATGAGATCCCTCAAAGTATTGGAACCAAAACAAAAACAAAATTACTGGGTCCATAGAATTTACCACTTACTCCAAACGACCTCAGATTCAGAAACAAACAACCACTCAACTAGTGATTCCATTCCTCTTTACATATCCCCACAAACATCAAATAGAATAACCATGAATATCACTAGAACAAAGCTAATATGTTTTCAAATTTATCCAACACCATTCATTATGCTCCCTATTTCATTTTGGTTAACCAGTGTGATCACACAAGGGTTCTTATTCATGAGGAATCCATTTAATCATCCAAGTTTATGTGATTAATCAGTTTCCATGTTACAATTATTTAATCACAAGATCTTCTAAAAAATAGAGCTTCATTAGTGTGCAAGAAGGCCCACCGATTACCATGATTTTCAGTAGACATGAGCCCATAAAATTCACAGCATAAAAAAACTAAGGTAAAATACAGAAACATCATCATCTTTCCCACCCCCTTCATTCTTTAATAGTTCATTTATTATCTTCATTAAATTTGGTTTCATCTACATCTCGAGGGAACATCATCATACCCACCCCGCATGATGCACAATAAAGAGAGATGGAGGAAGAAACCCTACTTGTATGATCAAGGATCAAAGTTTTCTTCCTTTTCTAAGAATAGGGGATGGTGAGACTTGAAGGAAAGAGAAACACCAAGTCTAAGCGGAATGGGCTCTAGCATAGGCATATAACTCGTCCTGGGAGGAATTCTCCAGGTTCACCATGAAAAAAAAGGAATAAGGAAGAGAGGATCTTAGATTATGAAGTGGGAAGATCCTAAAATAAACAAGACCATTTAAAAATACATAAAAGTCAGATCTTGGATTGATCATATGACTCATTAGTTTCACAGGTTGGAATTAATTGAGATTTAATAATTGACCTTAGAAACAGTGGAGAAAAAACAATATATGGTTTTGAGTTGGTAGATTACCTTTAAATGGAGAAAAACATATAACAGAGGCCTAACTGGAAAATATGGGAGATTGGAAAATGTGGAAAAGGTTATGACACTGATAAAAAGGCCACTTATTTTGGTAATTCAAGGGTCGACCAAATATTTGGGTATTTAAAACATATTTTACGAGCCTTAAATCACTTTAAAATGGGTATTAAAACACGTTTACTTCAAAAGAGAAGATACTAGAGAAAAACTAAAAATTATGAGGAGAGGCTGGGAATGACTCACCATTGGATGAGTCACCGACACTCTGACACTGAAGCCATGTCACCAGTCGGTGTGATGCTAACACCGATCAGTGCCACCAAGGCCCATTAGTACCGCTAATGCCAATTGGTTCCATAGATTCCCATCAGTGACACCGGGGCCCATTGCTTCCACCTACGCCCATCCGTGGCACCGACACCAATCAGTGCCACCAACACCCATCACTGCCACCGTTCGTTCAACCTGAAATTTGGAAAACTCTTCAATGAGTCAACGATGGTCCCCAAGATACCTAAAAAATTGGTATTTGGAAAATTAATTGACTAGGAGGGTCCATGACATTACATCATATACCCCTCAAATTGTTCTTTCCCTTGAGAATTAAAGAGTAAACCCAAACAAAATAGAGGGGTCTGAACAACCACCTCGTAAGACACCCCTCATGGGAAAACATTGTTAAATTTGTTTGAAAGATGGAATAAAACCTCAACATCTTGAAACACCTATCTTATCCATCTCCTAAACAATTATAGAAACACTAAGTAACCACACAAACGCAAAAGTTCATACCATCCATACATATGCATTAGGGAGTTATTCTTCCATATCAAGATACTATCTTCTTTGGGTGACACTGACTCACCTGCACAGTTTCAATCACATACACATTAATGTTTCTTGATTAGGGACCAGGTTATCCCTCCCCACAGTTAGGACTTTTCACACACATTCAGAGAATAGGGAAAAAACATATCATACAGAAAGCGAGGTCAAACATTACATCATAAGCAAGGAATAAAGGAAACACAAGAGAAAAACTCAGAACAAATCTAGGTACTGGGCATGCATTTGTGCCTCCAATTCCCAACTACTCTCCTCAAGGCCATCATGCCTCCATAACACACGAACGATGGGAATGATCAGTCTATAAAGCACATTTTCTTACGATCCTTGATTCTCATCGGTCATTCCACGAACATTGAATCATCCTCGATACCCAACTATCCCCAGTTGAGTATGTGGGATTAATCATGTAGATAGAGACAGAGTTGAGATACATATACGATTTTGTGGATTCTCTCCAACTATGGTGGTAACTTCAGCTGATACGCCACCTCTCCAACTCATCCCAACACATCGTAGGGTTCAATGAATGAGGGAGAAAGCTTACTACCCCTTCCAAACCTCCACTGTCCACGCCAAGGGGATACCTTTAGAAAAATGTGGTCCCTAAACTATAACTCCTAGGGTATCCTTATATGATCAGTATATGAATTATGTTAGTTTTGATCCACCTTCATCCTCTTAGACACAAGCTGAACCTTTTCTGTTGTGCTCTGCACTACCTCTAGGCCAGAAAATCTACTTCTGTAACATCTGTCTAGAACACAAGTGAAAAACACAGCCTTCCGTACAAGGCTTAAAATGGTTCCATGCCAATATTAGAGTGATAACTATTATTTTAGGAAAAATCCACCAAGGGAAAGTGTCATAACCATGATACTCCAAAGTCCAAAACACATGCTTGTAGTATATCCTCCAACATATGGATTATCCTCTCTATCTTCCCATCTATCTGGGGTGGAAGGCAGTTCTAAGGCATATTTGTGTGCCGAAATAATGCTATAATCCCTTCCAAACTCATGAAGTAAAGAATGTATCCAGATATGAAATGATGGATCCGAGAACTCCGTGTAGCCATACAACTTCACCCATGTATCTTTGTGCTAAGGTATCCACTATGTTCGACTCTTTAACCTCTAAGAAGAGAGATGATTTCTTCAATTGGTCCACCACTACCTAGATGGAATCATAGAATCCCTCATTCCTGGGTATTATTGTGATGAAATCCATCGAGATGTCATCCCACTTCCACTCAGGAATGTCTAACGGCTGAAACAGACCACCGGGAAAACTGTGTTCAGCCTTCACCTACTGACACACAAGGCTCTTTTCCGCAAACTCCACCACTGTTCTCTTCATTATAGGACACCAAAACCGACCTCTCAATCCCTAGTACATATTGGAGACTCTTGGATGTACCTAAAGGGGTGAGTTATGGAACTCACTGAGAACTTCGTCCCGCATCACCACTGGAACAAAAAGATTCCCTCGAAAAAACATCCAATTTGGACTATCCTTCGACCACCCCTCTGGTGTATCACCCTAGATAATGCTGTCATGCATCACTTCAACCTCTAAGTCTCCCCATTGATACTCCTCCACCTACCGCACCATGGAATATTACATTGTCATCAGAAATAGACATCCTCTACCGTACTCCACTCTCATGCCCAGATGTAAAGAAACCAACTCCTCCATTACATTCCAAAAATTCTCTGACTCCTGAACCACATCCTTATGTGAATTTCTGCTCAAGGCATCAAACACCACATTCCTATTTCCTGAGGTGTAGGAGATCTCAAAGTCATAGTCCTGAAGAAACTTCATCCACCTCCGCTGTAGAAAGTTTATGTTTTGCTGGGAGAATACATACCTCAAGATTTTGTGATCTATGAAGACCAAAAAGTGCTCCCCGATAAGGCAACACTTCCACAACTTTAGTGTGAACATAACCTCTACATGCTCTAGGTCGTTGGTTGCATGGTTACATTCATGATGGTTTAACTACCTAGACCCATAAGAGATCACTCCCCACTGTTGCATCATCACACATCCCAATCCTAGACGAGAAGCATCACCCAATTCTTAAAATGTTACCTCTTCCTATAGAAACCTCAGCACTAGGGCACTGACCAGCTTCCCTTTTAGATGATAGAAATCTACCTGGCACTGCTCGATCCATAAGAAATCCTGATCATTCTTGGTAAAAGCTGTCAAATGTGTTGCAACTCGAGAGAAGTCAGGTACGGAACTCCGGTAGTAACATGCCAGTCCCAAAAAACTATGAACCTCTGCCACATTCTTGAGTGATGACTAAGAAAAAACTACTTAGATCTTTGAATGGCCCACTTCTATTCCCTACTAGGACACCGCATGTACAAGGAAGTGCACCTCTCGTGTCAAGAACTTGCATTTGGAAAAAATTCCCGTAGAGCTGGTGGTGTGGGAGGACCTCCGAAAATGTCCTTAAATTCTCACCATGATTCTCCTCTAATATTGAGTAGATCAGGATTTCATCGATGAACATGACCACAAACTGGTCCAGATACTCATGGAAAACAGAGTTCATGAGACTCATGAACACAGCTGGTGCGTTCGTAATGCCGAATGACATGACCACGAACTCAAAGTGCCCATACCTGCACATGAAAGAAATATTCAGGATTTCACCCTCCATCCCCCTCAACTAGTGATATCTAGACCGCAGGTCGATCTTAGAAAACCAAAATGCTCCCTTCAACTAGTCAAAAAGGTTGTCGATCCTCGGGAGGGGGTAATGGTTCTTGGTTGTCACCTGATTCAATCTTCAGTAGTCTATGCACAACCTGAGACTATCATCTACCTTATTTTTGAAAAATAATGGAGCACCCCATGGTGATGTTCTTGGTTAGATAAAACCCTTCTTCATCAGGTCATCAAACTAAATCTGCAACTCCCACAACTCAGAAGGTGCCATCTGATAGGGATCCATCAAAATCAGACGGGAACCATGTTGTAATTCTATCCCAAAATCAACATCACGTCGAGGGGGTAGAGACACAACTATTACTGGGAAGACATATAAGAACTTTCTAACAATCCCTAGAACTTACACCATCTCTATGTCTACTGATTCCACTAACAGTTCGACTAAAAAAGAAAGAAGGGGCTTCATACACTAGTTTCCCTCTTGGAAACCCCGCTCACCAATGAAAGATACACAATGTATGCTATCTGAAAACATGAAACTTATTACGAAGTAGTAAATAATGGAATGCATGGAAAATAGCTAGTCATTTCCTAGGATGACATTATACATATGTATTTATAACAGAAGAAGATACCCATTTGACTGATGTGCCCCCACAATAGTCTGCATCCTCGAAAAACATCAAAAAGGATGGTCTGAATCCCAACCGGCGTACGCAACACCCTAGGAATGGAATGACTCTCTATGTCTAGACCCAAGGAATGAGATGGACTGGGTTAAATAAAGGAGTTTGATGCTCCTGAATCAAACAAGTAACATGCAAGATCAGTAAACAGACTGATCATACCTCAAACGACCTCTGGCCCAATAGGCACTATTTCCTTAATGGCGTGAAACTTTCCACACCCAAATCCTCTTCCACTTATCTATCAGATATCTCCCCAACCACGCCCTGGTCGAGGTCCTGGAGGAACACCCTGAGGTTTTCCTCCTCTTACAATGTTTTCTCTCGGGGGGGGGGGGGAACGGGGGCCTATTGCTGCTGCTAAAAAGATCTTGATGAAAACTAGTGATGCTGAGGTGGGTGTAGAACCTACGCATCCCCACTGTACTGATCTTGAATTAGGCACCGAATGTGGATTTCCCCAAAACCTCCATAAGAAAATATCCTCGGTCATGGACCCATAGTGAAAGGGAGAGGATCAGGAGATCAGAACTAGAACTGGTGAGGTCTGATCCCCACCAGCCAAAACCTAGAAGGCCCTAATGTTGGAGGCCAACTTGTGATGGCCTTCCCCTACGATGAACTCAAATTGAATCCCATCTCATGGAAAACCTCCCATCATGTAAATCCTCTCCAATACCTTATCCCTCTTTTGAACCTCTAACTACATTGGTAGAATTAAGGGAGTAACAACATACTGAATAGAAGGTCTGAGTGCCTTATATAAGAATCTTTTTCATGATTTCTCATCTGGAAAGAGGTCTAGAGGAAAAAAAAAATAGATCCTTGAACTTTATCCCTAAATCCCTCATTGAAATAATCCCTTTCAAAAGGGAGAGAAGCTCCTATCTCTTTTTCGCCTTCATCGTGGAAGAAAGTAATTTCTCTCGAAACTCCTTCTCAAAGTCATCCCACAAAACCTCAGCTTCCTTCTTCTCCCTAAGATAGAGAGTCCACCACTGACATGCTGCTACCCATATATGGATCATGTCTAGAGGTACCCAATACTTTGTTGGATCATGGATTAAGCTAAAAGTGATCACCATCTGCTCAAGCCAGTTCTTCATCTCCATGTCTAAGACGCTATCCTCATACATTCCTAGAGTTTTTCATTGGAAGGCACAAAGTGTCTTATTCCATTGGTCGTCCTTCTCCTCTTAATCACCCCCCCTCTAATCAACCAGATCAACTTGCTGAGTCTCAACTTCCTGCACTACTCATGGATGACACCCGAGTTCCATAGATGAAAAAAAACAAGAAACTCTTATGCCCAAGTAGCGTGGAAAAAATTTCATTTTTAAACTTTATTTGAACTTCTTATTTATTTTAAATTCCGAAACCTCACAATAAACATAAGAAAACAAGTCATTAGGATGCATGTACCATTCCTAGGGTCCCTACCTTGCAGTCAGTATAGCCTCGCTTGGTCATTCCATATGTTCAGAGTCCTTGCATCGAACCACGGGGGGGCCCTAAAATCCTGTGTCTTAGCTGATATTACAGATCCTATTTAACACACCAAGATTGCATAAAATTGCTACCATACCATCCTAGGAAATCTTCACAATGCCTAACCAAAAAATCTATACTATATCTCAGCATCTCTTTAATACCCTTCTGTCACGACCCGACCTCTCCGAGATGAGGGAAGGGACAAAAAAACATACAGACCCTTACTTCTTCAAGTTGAAAGAGAGATAATGATCCATGAGTCCCACCTTTAATAGGCCTCAGAGTGGTGAATAGAACCAAGGGTATATAATCTCTTCTAATATGGAGGGAATTTCCCTTTTTATAGAGAAGGATCTGAAGATAAGATAGTAAATCCCAAACATCACAAAATACCAAAAGTAAAAGTAAATCCAAAACCTTTTCCTCATATGCAAGTTAAAAATAAACTAACATATGGTACAAGAAAAATATGAAGGAAATCACCGAAAGAAAGAAAATCAGCAATGAAAACTATCCTGGTGACCCAGCTAGTATGGTTCGATACGATCCTCAAAGTTATCCTGAAAACCTAAAAGCAGTTTTATATATGTAGGGTGAGTATACAGGTATACTCGGTAGGGAAAACAAAATCTCATATGAAAAATTATAGAGACATTCTAATTCCACATGAGAAATAGAGGTATCCAAAACACATAGCAACGAAAACTATCTACCTAGCCTCACCAAGGCACACTCCCCAAATAATGAAAGTTAGGTAAAATAATTGTAATAGCACATCGATATTTGGGTTCCCCACCAAGCTTTCCCATTGGATATTTAGAACATGCTCCACATGAGAACTCCCCCACAGATCCCACTACAGTCCCACTTCCACCCCCAACAACAACCATATGGGCTATACCAACCGCATGTTTATCCCGACTGCAAACACTTGGGCCACCACAACCACTCATCCCACCCGCAAACAACTTGTCCTCCAAAACCACACTTCCTGCCCGCAGACACCTATGCCTCATCCTGAAGAAACTTGGGAAACTAACCTTCCCACACACACATGGGACAACCCACCACAACACACCCTAACCAAGACTATTGGGCTATAATGAAGCTTAGGCCATCACATTCTGCCTAAAGAGTCTTGGGGTACCTGGGAGAGGGAGAATAAATGAGCTAATAACCATCCACTCATAGGAATGTTGGAAAAAAACCATCCCCCATGGAATGGGGGAGTTCAGAACTAATTTCATAACATGGCTAGGGTGCATATAAAAAAACAAGAAAAAAATTTTATACATATATATAATCAAGCACTCATCCCAACCTAAGGGTCCTGAAATTAATAACCAACCCACACACAACCATTGTTGATGCTAACCCTACATGCACAAGAACATAACAGCCACAACAAGAGCACAACCCATTTCCAAAAAACAGTTTCCCATTTTACCAGTTCTAGTTATCATGTTCAAGTGATTCCATTTCAATATTCCTTCACTATCAGGCATCTAACATGTATAACCACAAGCCAAAACAAAAAATAAAAGAAAATATCCAAGAAGGCATTTAAGAATCAACTCCCAGTTCTCTTCTAAATAAAAACATAAAAATGGGATCTTGTGAGATCCCTCAAAGTATTGGAACCAAAACAAGCCCCAACATACCAGGTCCAGAACATTTACTGATGGCTCCACACAGCCTTAGATTCAAAAACCAACAACCTCTCAACCAAATATTCTATTTCTCTTTACATCACCCCATTGACATCAAAGAGAACAACCATACATATCATCAGAAAAGAGTAATGAAGTTTTCAAATTTATCCAACACCATTTATTAAGTTCCTTCTTTTTGTTTGGTTAACCGGGGTGATCACACAAGGGTTCTAATTCCTCTAAAATCCATTTAATCAATCGTGTTTACATGATTAATCTGTTTCCATGTTACAGTTATTCAATCCCAAGGTCAACCAGAAAACATAATGTCATTAGTGTGCAATAAGGAACACCAACGTCCATGATTTTCAGTGGACATGAGCCCATACAATTCACAACATAAGGTAATGAAGGTAAAATACAATAACATCATAATATTTCCAACCCTTCTTCATTCTTTAACAGTATGTTTATTATCTTGGTTAAATTTGGTTTCTTATATGTCTCAAAGAAACATCATCATACCCACCCCACATGATGAAAAATAAAGAGAGACAAAGGAATAACCCCTACTTGGATGATCAAGGATTGAGGTTTTCTTCTTTTGCCAAGAACAGGGAATGAAATGAATTGTAGGAAAAAGAAACTCCAAGGATGATGGGAAATGGCTCGAACACTGGCATATAAATAGTCTCCGGATGAAGTCTCCATGCACACAAATAAAATGAAAAGGAAGAAGGAAGAGATGATCTCAGCCTAAGAAGAGGCCATATCCTAAAATCAGGGAGACCATTTTGAAGTTCATAAAAGTCGGATTGTGGATTGACCACATGGATTGACGGTTTAACACGTTTTAATTAATTGATATTTAACCATTCCCCTTAGAAATGGCGGAGATAGACCAGTGGATGGTTGTGAGTTGATGTATTTATTTTAAATAGAGAAAAACAAGTAACATGGGACTAACTGGAAAACTCAGAAGATTAGAAAAAACAAAAAAGGGTGTGACATCAACAAAAAGGGCACATGTTTTGGTAATTGAAGGGCCAAATGACTCTTTGGGGATTTAAATTTTCTTTTATGGGATTTAAATCAATTTAAAATGGGTACTAAAATAGTTTTACGTCAAAAGATATATTACTAGAGAGAAACTGAAAAGGCTCAGCAAAGGCTGGGAATGACTTACCATTGGTTTGGTCACCAAAACCCTGGCGCTGATGCCCGGGCACCGGTTAGTATGGCACCAGTCAGTGTGGCACCACTGCCAATCAGTGCCACCAATGGTCGATTGGTGCCACCAACACCCCTCCGTGTCACTGATGGCTGATCGGTGCCATCGATGCCGATCAGTGCCATTGATGCCCATCAGTGCCACCGACGCCCATCGGTACCACCGACGCTCGTCAGTGCCACTGACACCCATTGTTCCACCGACGCCCAAGGGTTCCACCGATGCCTATCGCTACCACCGACTCCCATTGCTTCCACTAAAGCCCATTGCTACCACTGACACCTATCTCTTCCATCGACGCCCATCGGTTCCACCAATACACATCGATGCCACCGATGACCATCGATTCCATCGATTCCCATCGGTGCCACCATTCCTTCAACCCAAAATTTTGAAAACTTCTCAATGAGTCAACAATGGTCCCTATGATAACTCAGGCATCAGGATTTGGAAAATTAATGGACCAGGAGGGTCTGTGCCATTACAATTTTGATATAAAAACTTTTTAAACTTTTGAAATATTTTCTTTTGGAAAACCTTTTTCTCAACATGTCTGGGGGTTTAATTTTAAATTAAATTCTACCATTTATATGATTTGAAAATGAAAAAAAATAATTGAATATTTTAAATCATCAAAATTTTTATAATCAAATAATTTCAAATTAATTTTTTACAATAATGAAAAATGAAAATAGTAAAAATAAATTACTATTTTTAATGAAAAAATGAGTTTATTAGGGGTTAAACTAAAACGATAATGGTTAAAAATTATAAAAATAACATGTATAATAACTATTTTATTGTTAAATTTTTAACTTATCGCTTTTATGTTTTTAAAATTTTATATTTGGGGCCTTGTGTGTTGTGAAAAAATTGTTTGTAAAAAATTCTTTTCAAAAGTCCTAAGTCTATCCTCTCCCCCAATTATAAAAGCAAATCCCCAACTCCAATACTATTAAAACCGTAAAGCCCAATTATTTTAGCCCATAAATTCCAAAACACCTTCCTTAATTATTTAAAGACATCATATATTCCTTGTTTTGATCATAAATACTACCTAGGAATTCTTTCAAACAAACATAAAGAAGTTGTTTGAATAATAGGTAATATCCTTAATTGAGCATTTCATTTTTTTTCTTCTTCTACCTCATTAAAATATTATTAAACCATGATGATATAATAACACAATTATTTTTTATATACTAATATGTATTTATGTTAATTTTATGTTATGAAACCACTTTCTACTCTCTCAAATGTGAAACAAAACTTTTCATCCTGTGTATGGTGGACTACCGCCTCGCAAACTGATGAAATTCATTTTCCAAAACCACTTTTCAAGGATGGATATAATGATATATTTAAGTTTTATATATGATATATATGATATAATTATAATTTTTTATTTATAATATCTTATATACATTATTAATTTCCATTTTGTAGAGAATATGATAATGTCGATGTTGTGCATGGCAGAATACCTCCTCACGAAGCGATGTGATTCATTTATCACTTACACATTACATTTAAGGTAATAATTATTAAATTTATTTTTATATATTATATTAATGACATATTAATCACTATTTAGAATAAATATATCTTATACTTGTTAACCTTACCATATATTGAATAAATGAAAATGTTGTTTGTGTGTACAATAGACTACCATCACGAATAGAGATGTGATTATTTTATATTACTGCATCACATGGATTGTATATGTCAGGGTAAATAAATAAATAATATTATATTAATTATATAATATCCATAATATAAAGATAAAATATTTCTTACATTATTTATATCATGACTGTCAAAAAAATAGATGCACTACTCATGTGTGTGTATGGTCGATCATTTCCATGATTGTAACATACTTCATTTTTCATAACAATATTTACTATTTTATTTTTAAAGGATAATTTATGTATAAAAATTATAATTGTATCATTATTACCATTATGTATTTTATTAAATAATAATCTATTTGTCCTTAGTCAACATACCAAAATGATTATGGACATTGATCTGTTTATCATTAAAACATAAAATTAATTGGTTAAGTAATTGAATATGACAAGGTAAAAAATAAAATAAAATGAATTATAAACATGAAAATTTTTATTATGAAATCAAATAATGAACATAAATTTAATATCTAGGAATATAAGGAATAGTCGTGATAATTCGGCCTTGAGGTAAGGGGTGTCTTCACTCAGTTTCTATTCATTGGGTTATACATCAACTTCATTAATTATATTATTCCAAGATTGTATATAAAATTAAATTTTATTGATTTATATATTATTTATAATTTTGTTTTTATGGATATAAATTTTTTACAGATTATCACATCATTGATTAACTCTCACATCAATGATACGAATCTTAAATGGGTTTCGTATCAAAACTATATTCTTTGAGAAACATGTCCTTTTATGAACCTAGTTACCTTTTTATAGTGTATATAATTTCTATTTAAATATTATATCATGAATCCACCTCAATTAATGTTAATTTAAGTTACAATTTTTTATATATATTCACGTGGTTAATATTAAAAAATTTCCAAAGTGGTAAAGGTTTATATTGGAATATCATTTTAATCAGGATTATTTATGCTTAAATTTTCATTATTGGAAATTATTTAATAATTTCCTCATAAAACCATTAAATTTTACTATCCTTTATTTATTCATTAACTTTTCTGGTAATATTAAAATTTCCCTCTCTTTGATACTTAAAAACATTAGGAATGTTCCTTTAAAGAAAACTGACTTCATTTCTCTCTTTGGTTGAAACCACTTTCTCTTCCATGTTAATTATTTATTTAAGGAGTATAACAATATGATTTTTTATGTTACTTTTAGAAACTAATATTTTCCAAATTAAGACTTTGGAATATTTCTAGGAATAATTTTTAAGCCAAGCATTTAGTCGGCATAGAATTTTGGGGCCTGAAAAGGCTTGATGCGGCCATGTGAAATATATTAAATATATTTTATCACACACATGAACTTTTCCATAAATGTGGAATAAC
Organism: Viscum album; assembly: GCA_963277665.1. NCBI lineage: Eukaryota > Viridiplantae > Streptophyta > Magnoliopsida > Santalales > Viscaceae > Viscum > Viscum album. The sequence goes on along the minus strand of OY728119.1, from coordinate 1,722,310,613 downwards.
AACATAGTGGATTCTTATATTGGAAATATTGGGCTGTAGTTGATTTCATAATGTGGGTTTCACTATAGGCACTATATAACATTTGGCTGTATCAGGTGTTGGTCGATGGGGCGCATTGGTGGGGTGTTAAGTTGGGGATATTAATTTAATAAAAAAAATTAATAAACCCCATCCCACATTGTGTTTAAAAAATTAAAAAATGTTGAGGATTATTAAATCTATTGATTATGTATGACCTATAGATAAACCATGCAGAGGAGGTGTCATCGAGCTCTGTTTTTGGCACTGATCATCACCAGAATGAGGACCAACACTTTCTAATTGTTATTTTTTCTAAAAAGCATCTACATTTACAATGAGGTAGGTGGATTCATGATATTTTATCCAAATTCCATTATTATTCACTTATTTATGGTTTTAGAGCCCTTATACAAATTCTAGGTACTCCACAGGGGTTGATATGTGGTTTTCAGGTGAAAATTGGGGGTTTTGGGGGGCTTGGAGAAAATTCCCATCACGAATTTCTAATTAAATGGAATATATTTTAGTGTAACATTCCATATGTTCTTCTCATTAGAGGAAGATGATATTTTGGGACAACAAAAATGTATGGTGGTTACACACTATGTAGTGCCCCAGTTGGTGTGGTTGAAGGACATGGCATGACTTGTTGTGTCTGGGGACATGTTTGTGTGGGAGTACATGGACATAGGATATGTGCATGGATTTATTTACACTGGAACAACCAAAGGACATGGGATTAGGACCAGAAAATATGAACAATCCATGTAATGATGGTACATGATGTGTGTGGTTATATGGATAACCATCCATGTATGGGAAAGAATACACCTAGGAGATCAGATTAGGTCACATATTTTTTGACATGGGGTATACATCATTTATTTCCATTTATACATGATGAGTACCATTAGGGGACTTGGATAGGGGTCGTTGTTGAGAGGCACACCATGTAATGATGGTACACATTATGTTCTTCCCTTGGAGTCGTCTCTCCCTCAAACATCATCTTCTTATGGACTCAGATGGAGTCTTGTGAGTATCCTATCATGAGTAGTTTTCCACATAGTAAGAAATTATGGACTTGATTTTGGAATTTGAGGTGTGATGTTGGGTGATCTTGTGGGTCACTTCAATAAGATATTTCTAGACCAGTAATGGTTAGGTGAGTTTCCTTGGTCTATTCTTATTAGGGTTCAATGTGGCATCACATCCTTACCATAGGATCATGTCCCTTCTATATATACCCCAAGATTATGTTGGGTGGGAGTGTTCCCATATTCCAGAGTGAGTTATCTCAATACAATTTGAAAATAGAATTAGCCTCTTGGATCGTGTATCCCTCTAAGAGGCTCGTAGAATTCCACACATCCTTTGTGTTTCCCATGGTGGGGTTTGTGGAATCATTGTGACCAAAATTTACATGATAGTTGATCCTATACCCTATAGGATGTTTACAGTATAGGATAGAATCCCCAGTGATCCCTAGGTGAAGACCTCCTATCAGTGTATCGATATCTGATCTTTCTAGTGAGGTATTACTCTGATGGTCTGTGTATCTCAAATGTACCCTCTTAGTTCCCTTTATATTTCTACCATGGTGTTTCCCTAGTAGGAGTTTGCAAAATTAGTGTGACGAAATATATGTGAGCATTGATCGTCTACATAGTGAATTGTTCTGGAATCAGGTTATGATGTGATACCCCTTTCTGCATTCCATGTTTCAGTTAGGGTTTATAGTGTCCCCCATCAGTCATAGGATTGATCCCATATCTATGTTTGGATATCCACTAGGTCACTGTGTGAATTTATCCATTATGATTTCCAATTATTCTTCCTTATCAGATATATACCACTAGGGATGGATGGAATTTTCTATTAGTTAAGCGATACCAAATGAGTGATCATATGATTTCCATATGGGATGTAGGAGATGTACCAATGGAGTGAGATATCAAAATTGAGTCTTATCTGGGATGGTGATGATGTGACATTGGGTTCAAGATTCCTAATGTGGGACATATCTTAGTTATGTTCCATCAGGAATGTATAGGCTCATTGAGTGAGTACTAATAGACGAGCATTATGCTGGAGCATCGACTTGATTTTTTTGGATGGATTTATGGTTGGGACCACGATACATGGATTTTTTATGATTATATAAGGTATTATTATTGGGGACCTTGTGGTATGTTTCATGTCTCATAAAATAATAAGGGGATAACAAGCTCCCTAGTTGTGCATAGTCAGGTGTGTTGGGGTGAAGTTTTATCTCTCTCTCATGGGTTTCCTCCTTTATATTTAAGTCGAGTTAATTGATTCTTATCAGTTACCCCCTTTTGGTTTGTGTTTTTTGGGAACCTACTGTGTATCAAAGGAGATCCTTCCCTAATACTAGAGAGTTGGAAGTTTTGTAGTTGTGATCTTGGTTTGGGTTGCATGGTGATAGTGTTAATGTGTTTTAAGTTCATATTTTAGGCCAGGGGCACAAATTTTGGTGTGAGGGATGACATATCCATTCATTAGGACACTAAAAACCATCTTATTGACTTAGTGAATTTAATAACTAGTTTTAGGAAAAAATTTGGTACATACATCATATATGAATGGGTTGTGGTTTCGATATCCCTCTTGAGTTATCTCCCCATATATAATCCTTATCTATAGAACATCTTGTCTTATTTCATGATGTTTCCATGATTAAAACCTTCAAATTTTCTATATCCAATTCACGTGTATGATCCAAAGATTGATGAGGTATCCATACAGGGGCCTGGTCATGATGTAGGTTATCATCTGAGTGGACAGAAGGGAGATATTCCTCCCTTAGAAGAGTGCATAGATCAACCTATGAGGGTTTATGTGGATGATCAATTTCATTCTAAGACGTGGATGGGTTTTTGGGTGTTGGATAATGATATGCAAGGATCAAGAATTTATCATGAGGTTTTGAGTTAGGGTTTTCCTATGGTCCCAATTTAGCAAAACTCACAGATAGAAGGCATGCAACACAAGATCCACTGTCATTTATGGAGACCTTGGGTATAGCCCAGTCTATTGGGACTAAGGAATATTTATAATTGTGAGGGGAATAATCATCTCATGTAGGAGTGTCATATTCATTATGATATTGACAAATGGATGGGTGATGGACCACCATGACAGGGGAAATAGTTTTAGTGAAGAGTTTTATAGGTCAATAGACATGTCTTGGGAGTAGAAGGATGTGGATAAGACTTTGATTTGTTGTGACCACCACCACCCTTAGGTTTATTTGGATATAATCAATGATATAAAGGGTAATAACATCATAATTTGTAGGTAGTGGAAGTTTTTAACCCAAATTATCTAGAAGAGGATGGAGGTATGATCTATATCCTTTCTACTTTTGAAATAGTATTACTATATATTGGTGTGAGATACCTTTTTCATTTCTAATTCTTTAATGAGTCTTATTTAGGTTGAAAATTTTCATCTTTTGAGCCCTGTGTGGTTTTTGTTTTTTGTAGCCTCAAATTCATAAGAAATAAGGACATGTTCCCCACCGAGACAAATTCTAGTGATGCAATACAAGACTGTACAAATGATTCGATTCCCCCACAGAGTAAATTTCCAAGGTATGGAAGAGGAGTTCCTATGACTAGTGTGTTTGAGGTGGGATGGATTTTTTTAGTGTTGGATAAGGCCCTAGTTAGTATGTAAAGGTGGGAAAAGGGAAGGGGTTGGCTTCAAGAAGAACATTCTTCTATCCTAAAGGCTTGAGTGGTGTTGAGGTGTGAAATTTTATTACTTTTACTCAGTTTTAGTTTCTACAGATTCAAAAGATAGGTTTTCCTATGTATAGCTTGTTTATGAGACCAAGACATGCCAGATGAACCCTTTCACTATATTGTTGTATTGGAGGGTTTTTGCAAGGATCATGATCTATGTTGAGAGGGTTTATAAGAACCATTGTGTTTATTTGGGAATCCCTATGTTGTGTACCTAGGAGTCAGAGGTGTTTATTTTGTATATATGTGGATGAAATTACATGGTTGTATTGGATATCTGGGAGGATTTCCCACCCACAATAATCAACACCTTTTTTTCCCAGATCCTATAATATGGTTCTCACAGTTTTAATAGTTTGTGAGACAGATTGATGAGGTCCCTACGACCCTTTTGGGATCAGTTATCAATGAACCCTAGGGAGGGTTGTCACATATTTTTTCAAATAATTTCTCTATCCCCTATTTGTGATTTATGAGATAGATTGGCCAACTTCATATAGTTTACCCTTACAGCTGAGGTCAGTGAAGTGTTTCTCCAATTAATAGTTGTTTCCCCTTCAATTTATCAATAAATCAGGGAGGCAAAGTTTGGTGTTTTTTTTTGGTAATGTATAAAATAATAGGTTATTCACTAGATGTGATATTTACTGATATTAAGAATGTGTGTAGACTGTAACCCTTATAAGGATTGACAAGGACACCAGTCATGTGGCGAGATAGGTTTTTGAGGAGGTTTCTTTTTCCTGATGGGACACCAAAAAGAGGGGTGGTTTCATCAGATATGTGAACCCTTTGGGTTATAGAAATTATTCAATGAGTTTATGTTTCATCATGGTATAGTTCATCCAAGGGAGGATGATGAATGTCAGGTTACATTAGTTTCTACGTCGAGCTAGTGAGGTGGTGCACCATTAGAACCTGAGGCCGCAGTTGGACCGAGTTCTTGGTGTTTGACACCCAATCATAGATGAGGAGACATGTTCATGCTTTGTATCATGATGTAAACCTAGTTTAAGCTATATTGTGGTTGTGGGGTGGCATTTATAAGGTACCCAATGGAATTTTTGAGCCTTGTAGTGAGGACCCTTTGTTGTGTTGTTGTTCTGTTAGGTGCATGTTTTTGGAAAACATGGGAACATTAAAAAGAGTGTGTTGGTGTAGGAGATCCAATTGAGTGATCCATTTTCATTTTTGCTTATGGTATTTCACTTTTTGTGATAAAAAATTGAATTTCGGGAGAGTATAGAGACTCAGGTTTTGTCATGTAAAACTTTGTAATATTTCTAGGATTATTTCGAAAGACATGCAATGAGTCGACATGGGATTCTCGAGCCCAGAGAGCCTCTGTGCAGTCATGTGAAAAATATTAAATATATTTAATCACATGTACGTAGTTTTTAAATAAATTTGGAATAAATTCTGAGAATATTATATAATCGGAAATATGAGGCCTACTTTGAGTTTATAATAGAGTTTTTTACCCCAAATGTGATATAATATTTTTTTTGCATCAGGGGTCGATCGATCGAGAGAATTGGTGGGGTGTTAATTTGAGGTTATTAATTTAATGAAATAAATCAATAAACCTCCTCCCTATTCCTATTTGAAACATACAAGAAATGAGAGGAGGATTACCATCAGAAATGATGGATGGACTACAGACAAACCAATGAGAGGTGGTTCTACTGATCTCTATTTTTTATGCCGATCACCGTCAGATTGTGGAGAAGCACATTTTGGGCATGATTTTGGAACCTAATCCTTAGTGTTTCACCAGGAGTTAAGATTATTTTTTATATTTATGTCCCAATCCCCTTTTTATACATTGTTTTAAGATTTTAAATACCTTAAATGATTTCTAGGGACTCTATGGGGGGTGAATATGCAGTTTTTAGATGACAATTATAGGTTTCATGTGGCTTAAAGGAAATTATATTGTGGAATTTATGATCACCAGGGGTGTGGTTTAGTAGAACATGCTATGTATTCTTCCCATTCGGGGAATACAATCTTTTTTTACTACACATTGTTTACAGTCATGAAGTGTCATGTAGTGATCCCTTGTCATGTGGTTATAGGACATGACTAGTCTTTTCACATCATGGGACATGTCCATGTAGTGGTACATGACTTGAAGACATTGACATAGGGTCAGATACACAGTCTTGGCCAAAGGACATGAGCTACGGCTCGAAAAAATGAATATGAGGTGTACTAATAGTAGATGTCGTGTGCAGTTACATGGTCATACAACCATGTATGGGAAATAACACCCCTAGAAGATTAGATGAGTTTACACCTAGTGTGGAATGGGGTACACATTTTTTATTTCCTTTTATACATGATAAGTACCATAAGGGGATGAGGAGAGGGTCCGATGTTGAGAGGGATGTCATGTACTAAAGGTACATGCCACGTTCTTCCATTAGAGACTTTTCACCCTCATGCATATCCTTCTTTTGGACTAGGATGGAGGACCGTGAGTATCTAATCTGGAGTAGTTTTCCATGTAGGTTGTGATCGTGGTCTCATTTTGGGTCTTTGAGAAGTGATGAAAAGTGATGTTTTGGGTTTCTTTGGTTAGTGACATCAATACATGTAGTGGTTGGGTGAGTTCCATTGGTGTATTCATAAAAGTGTTTAGCCTAGCATCATATCCTCACCACATGATCATGACCCCTCTAAGGTTTCACTAAGCTTGTGGTGTGTGGGTGTGTTCCCATATTCTGGAGTGAGTTTTCTTAGTCCATATTGACTATTGTCTCAACATATTAGAGTAATTATCCCTATTATAGGCCTAAAGAAATCCTTACATATTTCATATTTACCTTGCTATGGTTTTTGGAATCATCATGACCAATATTTTCTCGGGCATTGATCATCTACCTAGGAGGATGTTCCCAGTAGGGGATGAATCCCCCAAAGATCCCTATTCATAGACCCCCTATCTATCTATTGATATATGATCATTATAGTGAGGTATTATTCTGATGAAGTGTGTATCTTGGATTAATTCGCACAGTTTCCTTCATCTTTATACTATAGTATCTTCCCTTTGCGGGTTTTTTTGAATTATCATGACCAAATCTACATGGGTACTAATCCTTTTTTTTTGTGATTTGTTAAAAATTCAAGATATGGTGTGATCCCCTAACAAATTTAGAGATCTATTGGGTCACTAAGATACTTTCTCCATGTTGTTACTGGACAAGTGTTCTCTCTTGGATAGGTAACACTAAGGACAGAAGGGTTTCATCATCAGTTTAGTGATACTCTATAAGTGATTGGATGAGTTCCATGTATAATGGAGGAGGTGCACCGATGGAGTGACATATGTCAATTGATTTACATAAGGGATAGTGGGGATGTGACATTATCTTCAAGATTCATGATGTTTAACATCTATGAGTTGTGTTCCATTAGGGATGGATATGATCATGGAGTGAGTACTCTTATAATTGAATTATGTTGGAGCCTCGAGTTTATTTTTATTGTTAGATTTATGGTTGGTACCATGAGACATGGAATCTTTACGTGTATATCTCATTTTATTCTGGAATACCATCTGGTATGTTTCATGTTTCTTAATATACAAGGGGTGATGATATGACTAGTTCTTTATAGTTAATGAGTGTCGGGATAGAGTTATCTATCTCCCTTGTGTTTCATCCTCTAGATTTTGGTTGAGTTAAATTATTCATATTAATTACTCCCTTTTGGTTTGGTTTTTTTGGGGAACCTACTATATATTTTAATATTTACACTTTCACAACCTCTTCCCACACTTGTTTTGTCTTGTGTAGCTATAAATATTCTAGCACTGCCCATAGGGGACCAGGAGTGGGTGGAAAATTAGTTATAGGCTTGATGAACCAAGGAGTGTAATGGTCATGCTTTTTGTAGTAGTGGTAGAAGTCCCATTATTTTGAGTAGGTTGGATTCTTCTATAGTTTTCCTTTATTGGGCCTAAATTTTTCCCTTTTATCACCTTCCAGTACTATCATACTTTTTATTGGATATATATATATATATATGCATGAACTTTTGTATCAATTTTATTATTATATATTTATTTTTTCAAGGAGATGGATATGGATGTGTGCATAAATTTACCATAGGTAAAGGTATATTATGTATGTGATATGGCTACTTAGGGCTAGTCATCATCCCCTGGCCTATTGGAGGTGGTATTGGGGTAGTGGCCACTTGGCCATCTGCTGAATAGTTAGGACCCCTTGTGTTGTATTGTTACATTATTCAATTATGGTTTAAATTATTTTTTACCCTTCCTAAATTTTTAGATTTTTTTAAAAATGAATCTTCATTCCATTTTCAAAATGAGGTACTTCATCGCTTTTTACTAAAAATGTAAAAGAAATCTTTGTTTCAACGTGTATAACATGAATGACATTTTTCACCGCCTTGTCCATTATTTTACTTGAATATTCCTTTATAAGTTTCCATTTCTATTTTCAAAGAAATTGATTTCTATACTATTTTATGATTATCTTGAGAATTGATTTAAAAAGTGGAGAGGTTATTATCATCAAGAATGTTTTTAATCTTTTTAAAATTCTTTCTAATCAGAAACAACAAGAACCTTTAATATAATGTAATGAATTAACATTCTATATATTTGTCCCTCACATATATACCTAGATTATTATATGTTTCTTTTATTGGGTAATACATACCTTATGATCATTTCTTAAATGAATTAATTATGTAATTTCCTTTGATTATGATATAAAGTAAGATTATATAACACATTTTACTTCCATGGGTAATTCTTATGTAATTCCTTATGATTGATTTACTTTATGTGGAACACAAAGATTATGAAAATGTTATGATGGGTGTTTCCAAATAGCACTCCAACGCATTGGTTAATGATTTAGTCTCATGAGATTTCATGTGTGCGATTAGGGAGTAAACCTAATACATTATTGTACTTTGTCTTCCATGTGATATTGTCTAGGAAGTTATCCTTGACTCATGTTTATGTCATGTTTTCTATTACTGGATCATTTTATATGATTACATAAACTTAGGATACCATGTTCTTTATGTTATTATTCCATTTGATTACTCATGTACCTCTTCTTTTATTATATCATGTTACATTGTCAACTCAAACTTTATGTTTCATTCTCATGTTTGTTACTATAATGGGCTTTCTATCCCACCCCTTTCTATTATGTATTCCCTATATTATGTTATTGAGTTTTAGAAGCTCAAATTTATTTTGGAGATCGCTATGGAAAAGGAAAAAATATATGTATGGAATGTTTTATTGTCCTTTGATGTATTATGATCCTTAGTCTTCCAAGAACAATAGGCCTCACGATTATTGGGTTGTAATTAGTTGATTTTAATGTAAAAATCATGTAATTATATGCATAAAAGGACTTGTTCACAATAAATAACATGGATGGTATCAATAAATAATCTCCAATGAATCATATGATTCATTAAAGGATATTGACATAGAAAAAAAACCCTATTTTATGAGCATTATAAAATATATTTCAAAAAGAAATAAATATCCATTAAATTTTATAACATTGATTTTAAAAAGAAAATTATTTATAAAATTATTAGAATAGTTGTTACATCAGAAAAACATTAAAACATAGACAGTAAGATTAATTGGGAAAAATAAATATTATGGTTAGAAAATTCAATTGTAAAATAATATATTTGAGAAAGAGATTCCATTAATACGTAAATAAAGTTAAAGTAAAATGTAAATGAACCATACTAAAGATATAAGAGAATATTTCATTCATTATTTTTTAAAGAGAGTAAACTAGTATTTAAAATGACATTAAGAAATAATAAATGAACAGATATAGTAATTAATAAAAGAGTGTATATAATATGGAAATGGATTATAAAGGTTCATGAATGAACAAAAGCGATAATGTCATATATAATTACAAGTATATCTTAGATATAATTTTCAACCAAAGGAAGCTGAAATGGTAATAAATAATGTTAACTATAAAAATAACCATAGGATGAAAAATAGATGGGGTTATATAGATGGATAATATGTAATATCCCCAAATAATAAATTAAACATGTCACACCCCGAACAAGGCGTTTATTTCATTTTATTATTTACTTCGCCTTAATTGTTTTTGTTGGGGTTTGGGTTGAGTCGCAGACGAAATTTTTGTGTTATGTTAAAAAGTATGCTTTTTGACGTGACGTTGTTGGGCGCGCGAGTAGAGCGTGTTTTGGAAACACCGTGTAGCTCCGTCTGGATAACTGTACATCCCGTTCATCTTCAGAAAATTGAAATAAACAGTTTTTATATATATAATTCACATCAATTGTTTTGTCATTTAAAATTTTTATTGTGTTAATAATTTTATTATCATTGATATAAATGAATACTTTTATTTTTTTATTTTTATCATCATTTTATTATTATTAAATGATATAAATACCTTTATTATTTTATTTTTTCATTATGATTATTATTATGATTATTATGATTATTATTTGTTTTATTATTATTATTATTATTACTTTTATTATTATTGTTATGTTATTATAATTTTAGTTATTATTAATATTATTATTTTTGGATTAGTTTAATTTTTTAGGGTTGTTGCGCATCTCATCTCTCCAATTAGTGCTTCTTCCCTTTGTGTGTAGTGCACCCAACTACCTCCCCTAGACTCAACCTCCTTTGTTGTAGCACCACCCTTCAGTTCGCATAAACCCCACCGCAACCCTACCTTCCTCTAGTTTCTCTGATGTTGTTGACTCCAGATTCCCCCCTGCAGTGCCTCACCTCCCCGACCTCCTACCATCCCAACACCTTCCCCCTCCTGTTTTCTGGCGCGACCTCCAACTCACCCTGTGCTGCTCAACGGCACAACTGCCTTTCCCCTTCAGCACAACCCATCTGCATCTCCCTTGCCGCACCCATCCCCTTCCTTCTTTGTGTGCGGTGGACCCAGGACCCTCACCTTCCCCTTTATTTTGCTTGAACAAACCAATGCAAAAGGAGCTCCTGGCCGACCGCTTGACCTCCTCCTCCCTTATTTCCAGCCACGGGACTCCTGCCCAACCTCCCTATCGAGAGCCCTCCCCTTGGTACACTCTCCTCGGCTCCTGTCTGACCTCCGCCCGATCAGTACGCACTTCCCCGACATTGCCCTCCACATATGTGTTTTATCCCCATTTTTATAACATTATACCTCCTACTTTATTCTTGTTTTTATCTTTGTTTTGTTAATGGTTTTTTTGATTGATAGTTATTCTTGATAGAATTGATTTTTTAGAACATACGCGAGGTGTTTCCAAGTTTGCATTATCATCGCGCCGCAGCTCTGAGGTAGGATTCCCAATAACCTATACTTTTTTATTTATGAATAATTAATTTTATGCTTTTCATACCTTATATTATTATTAGGGGCTAATGTCAAGCTCTGGTTTAAATTTATTTAGTGCGCAAGGATTGTTTTAAGTTTGTTTGTTGATTTTTGACGTTGTTTTATGAAATAGATCACACTAAATATAGGGTCTTATTTCACTAGAACTCATAATTTGAGTTCCATATATTTATACTTTCTCATTGTTTTTCTAGGTGTTAATTTTCATTGTGCTGCATTTGGTTAATTCTCTTTGTTTGAAAATGGGTAGTTTTGATCTTGTTTTATAAAAACGGTATCATCCAGTTATAGTTGTGCACACTATTTTCATTAATTAAATGTTTAGTTTGGTCCGCACTTTATTTTTTAGTTTTAGATCATGTCTTTTAATTTTAAATAAGACCTTGACATGAAAATTGGTGTTTTATTACTTTGTGAGTGTCAACTGAAATCGTTTGCTAAGCATTGCATGTCTGGTCTTTGTAATGGTTCCTAGTTGGTCTTTATGTGTTAAAAGTAACATAAAATGTTTTGTTTGTTTTTGTTAACATTTTTAAAGTGTGCGAAATTTTGTTTTGAGGTTTTTTATTGATTTCCAAAGTGTTTTGGCTTTGATAAAAAAATGTGTTGCCTGTGAAATAATGGATTTTGGGGTAATTGGAAAAGTTTCAAATTTTTTAAGCTAAGTGAAGTGTGAAGTTAGATTTCTTTAAAATTTGGTTTGTTTTGTGTCTTGGAATTGTACCTCGGTTTGGATTTTTCATAAATGTTGGTTTTGTTTGAAAGTGAATCAAAAATGTTTTAAAGGGGATTTCGAATGATTTTATTCAGTAAATGGTGTGTCTTACACACCTTTAGAAATTGGTTTGCATCTTTGATATAGAATGTTTCTATGGAATGTTTAAGGGCCCGTTTGACCACTTTCCGAAAATAAGAGGATGTGCTTATTATGAAAGACTCCATTGGTTTCTCCTCCTACCTTTCCAACATGTAATGCTAGGGATGTCCTCGGTATAGGATCCCCAAATTCCATCATGTAGGTTCCTCGGTTGGAAAACATTATAATCTACTTACATAAAGGTATGAGATTCATCCTTGGGGAGACTTGGGGTGAGACCTACTGTGAAATATTATTATAAATATATATTGTGATTTGATGCTCGGTGGCATCATTTGTCTCACTTCCTTTTATACTTGGGTCATACGAACTTGACATATTGAGATAATTGTCTGAGAAGAGTACTGCACTGGTAGGTTATGGTACTGACCAGTGGCCCATAGTAGACAGACATGTTTGGGTTTATTGTTATGGGATTTTCCCTCAGATTTCTTGAGAAAGGATGGCCAAGCATTTTGGAGCATTAGATTGCATCGTATGTGGCATGCTACTGTATATGGGTTCGCAATTATTAGTGTCATCTGGATTATCCTCGATCTCTCGGGTTCGTCTATGTCTAGTGTCTTTTAGCTAATGAAGTGTTGATGAGATATTTTCATACCTATTTACATTTCCCTTGCTATATCTGCCTTGGTACCTTTGTGTGGTGTTTTTCATGGAAAGTAAAATTTTGGTTTTCTTGAATCATATGATAATGTTTTTAAAAGAAAATGTGTTTCAAATTCGTTCATTCTATTTTTTTAAATTACTAAGGGAAATGTTTTGTACTTTATTTTCAAGTAAAAATTATAGAAATTTATACTTTAATATATTGTATTTCAAACATAGAATTGATGTTTCTTAATTTTAAAGGTAATGCATTGGGAATAGATATCAAGTTAGACTACTAAGTTTTAATACTCGTGCCTATATTTATTTTTTGTTTTTAGTGTTTATGCAGGCTCCATCTTGGGTGTGCTCTCCTTGGGAGATGCTTGATTGTTGAGTTGGGGAGTGAAATGTGGGGTCACATTGATTTAGTTTGGATGTTGAGTGCTGTTAGTTTTATTTTGTTTTGTTTTTTAGGAATTTTATTTGGTTTATTTATTCTACACTACACTTTATTATTTCCTATTCTTTTATTTTTTTGTCCTGGGAAAAACTATTCCCATAGTATCTATTGATGCCCTAGCGCTTGTCGCCAGCCTGGGAGGATCGGGAATGCCTCTCGGGCCTTGTCACGGATCGGCTCGAGTGACCGGTTCAGTGCCGACATGGGTTGGTTCATGAAAAAATGGTATCAGAGGAGGTCATCACTTAGTGGACCTCACATTTCAGAGAGCCCTTTGTTATATAGGATGTCAAGGTAGATGGAGTAGGATTGTTGGTACTCGAGGGGTAGGTGCGGGAAGAGAGTCGTGAACTCTTGCTCGTTCTGATCCTCAAGTTTCCATGGGATGTCCGGATTAATTAGTTTCTTTGGGTTTTTATGGAGCATTTTGTTATTGGGATATGACAAAGGGAGTTGGGCTAATATTCCATCTAAGCCGCACGGCCTAGAAAGCCATGTGGAGCTAGGGGCATTGTCCTAAAAGGCTCTCTATGTCGGTGACATTTTTGGTATATGGCCGCCAACCATATGGACATGTCACTCACCGAAACTAGTTCCATGTTGAGTTATTTTGAGTCTCCCGTGACTTCTGAAAGTGGTTTGAATCAGAAAAATTGGTTTTAAAAAATGGTTGTTTGGAATGACATGTTTAATATGTGGATTTTTTAAAAGGAAATGGGGTTAATGAATTGTTTTTAGAAAATGAGGTTATTTTGTTTTGGCCTTGGTGTTCCGATGGATTCTCACATGCATAATGGTATGTTCAAATATGAATAGATTTGTGGTGTGGTGGATGGATACCTGAGGAGACACAAATACTTGCAGGTGAGTGAGACTCTAAAGAATACCAATGGAGAGGGTTTAACCCGCCAAATTTATTTTAAATTAAAGATGTTTTCAAAATAAATGTTTTGATTTTATGATGGCTCGTTTTCTTGTGTTTAGAGATTTTCACATATGCAGTGCTTGTTTTTTGAGGATTTTATTTAGTGAGTTAATCTTGATTGGGTTCCTAACTTTTCTTGTCTAGCAGCTATCCCTTTGAAGTTTCGATGGGTGATCGTAGTACAGTTGATCAACCTAAGGATTTTATGCTTGAGTTTCGGAAGCTAGATCCACCTCTCTTTTATGGTCAAGCAGAAAAATTTGTAGTCGAGGAGTGGATGTGGAAGATTGAAAGAGGATTTAATCTCATTGAGTTTCCTGAGTTCTTGAAGGTCATGTTTGCAACCTTCATGCTTGAAGGTTCACCATGTATGTGGTGGAAGTCAGTGTCTTGGAACAAGCCCCATTAATAGATTACTTGGGAGTTTTTCAAGACATTATTCATTCATCAGTATTTCTATAAAGAAGAAAGGGTGAGAAAGTAGATGAAGATGTGTTTTCTACTGTAGGTAAATAGATCTGTGTTGGAATATTTTTAGTGCTTTATAGAGCTTATCCATTATAATTTAGGGTATGCCACAGATGACTCTAGGAAGGCTCGATGCTTCAAGTCGGGCCTCCGCCCCGACCTACAGTCAAAGGTGTCAGAGTCCAACTATACTTCATTTGCCGATGTGGCAAGATAAGCTTTTCATGTTGAAGTCATGATGGCAGGAGTGCTTGAAGTAGTCCTTCCTACTTCGATCCCAGTGAGAAGTGGTGAGGATTCTGGAAAAGAGATGAGGAAGTGATTGAAAGTGGATGGAGAAAGTCGTGGAATCAAAAGGACAAAGGATCTTTCATCAACCTCTTTGGAGCAAGATATCCTTGTGTGTTATCAGTGTGGAAAGATGGGTCACAAGAATCAATCATGCCCAAGTACTCCTATGCCCTGTCATGCTTGCAGACATTTGGGACCCTTACAACGATTTTGTCAAAGTATTGCTAGAAGACGTCATGAGGGAAGTTCTCAGAAGTGATGTGTAATTGGGGTTTTGTTTAAATTTTCATGTGTATGTTTCCTTCCAGTGTAAGGGATATCTTATAATTGTAATGTACTTATGGTGTTTTGGGTTTTGACATGTATGGGAATGTCGTGGGTCTTTTGAATAACTCCAGTTTTCAATGCCAGTGTGGTTTTATTTCACAATTATGTACTTTCTTTTGTCAAATCAAAAGATGTATGTTTCTTGTTGGGATTATCAGAACCTGAATATGAGGTAGGATACACTTCATCCATTAGAGCTCCTTCCAAAAGGCCTTAGAGTGAAGCTGACACATAGTCAGGAACCCCAGAGAATTTTATGGAGTTTAGTTAAGTTTTTTCCTCTATCGTTTCGGTGAGACAATATTAGCTTTTCTATTGTGGTTTCTCTATCATTAAAAATTTACTTTTGACACAAAGAGAGTGATGGACTTATCCCTTATGCAATGTTAGTAATTGTTCCTTTGGGATGTGAGTTTCCAATCAGTGGACTTGAATGGGCCACCCATGTCAAACCATTGAGGCTTTGGTTTGTGTCCATCCCGAAGTGATGAGTCGCGAACAATTTTTCATAGTAGTTTCATTGATCCAATCCTATAACCCTCCCTCCCCACCCATGGGTTAAGGGATTTTGGTTCATGTAGAGTTTTTGATTCAGCACTTATCCCATTCAGATGGGAAAGAGTGGTTTAAATGTCCTTGTTGTGTTCTTTCTAGGTTGAGTAAGGCCTGGTGCAGGTCTATGTTGGGTTTCTGTTTGGTCGCTATCAGGTTGGTCCTTTATGGTGGGGAGACCCACCGTCTTTTTGGGTTTTTTCTTAAGTCATTATCAAATACTAGTTGATTTCTTAGGTGTTGATCGATCAACTGGATATTGTTGTGGCTTTCTAGGGACGGAAAGCATTATGATGGTGAGAATTGTCACACCCCAACCAAAGCGTTTATTTTATTTTATTATTTCCTTGGACTTAAATATTTTTTGGGGTTTCGGGTTGAGTCGCAGATGAAATTTTTGAGTTTTGTTAAAAAATTCAATTTTTGACAAGATGTCATTGAGAATGTGAGCGGAGCACGTTTTGGAAAACCCGTGCAGCTTCGCCTGGGTAACTGGGCATCCCTTTGACTTTAGAAAATTGAAATAAAAAGTTTTTATATTTAAAACCCAATTGAAATGTTTTTTCATTTAAAATTTTTATTCTGTTAATAATTTTATTATCATTGAAATAAATTAATACTTTTATTTTTCTTATTGTTATCATCATTTTATTTTTAATAAATGATATGAATACCTTGATTATTTTATTTTGTCATTATGATTATGATTATTATTTGTTTTATTATTATTATTACTACTACTTATTTTATTATAATTTTTATGTTATTATAATTTTAGTTATTATTATTATTATTATTTTTTGGATTAGTTTAACTTTTTTTAAGGTTGATGTGCATCCCCTCTCTCTAATCAACATTTCATCCCTTTGTGTGTGGTGCACCTAGCGGCCTCCCCCGGACTTAGCCTCCTTTGCTACAGTGCCCCCCTTCTGTTCGCATCAACCCCACCGCAACCCTGCCTTCCTCCAACTTCCCAGACACCATCGACTCCAGATTCCCCCTGCAGTACCTCACCACCCTAAACTCATACCATCCCTGCATCTTCCCCCTCCTATTTTCTGGCATGACCTCCAGCACGCCCCGTTCTACTCAACAGCACAGCCACCCTGCCCCTTGTAGTGCGACCCATCCAGCTCTCCCTTGCCGCACATGTCCCCTTACTTCTCTGTGTGTGGCGGACCCAGGACCCTCACTTTCCCCTTTGCTGCAATCAAACAAACCATCCCCGAAGGAGCTCTTGGACGACCACATGACCTCCTCCTATCTTATTTCTAGCTATAAGACTCTTTCCCAACCTCCCCGTCAAGTCCCCTCCCCTTGGTACACTCTCCCCCGCTCCTTCCCGACCTCCGCCCGATTAGCACACGCTTCCTTGACGTTTCCCTATACTGATTTGTTTTCTCCCCATTGGTAGAAAATTATACCTCCTACTATATTCTTGTTTTTATCTTTGTTTTGTTAAGGGTTTTTGTCGATTGATAATTGTTCTTGATAGAATCAATGTTTGAGAACCTGCACGAGGTGTTTCTGAGTTTGATTTATCATCGCGTCGTGGCTCCAAGGTAGGATTACCATGAACCTATCCTTTTTATTTTAACAATCATTAATTTTATTATTTTGATACCTTATATTATTATTAGGTTCTAATTTCAAGATCTGGTTCAAATTTATTTAGTGCGCAAGAGTTGTTTTAAGGTTTTTTGTTGATTTTTTACTTTGTTTTGTGAAATAGCACACACTAAATGCAGGGTCTTATTGCACTTGACCACATAATTTGAGTTCCATATATTTAGTGTTTATCACCCTTTTTTAGGTGTTAATTTTCATTGTGCTATATTTGATTAATTCACTTTGTTTGAAAATGGGTAGTTCCGACCTTGTTTTATAAAAATGGTTTCCTCTGTTTATAGTTACACACACTGTTTTCTTTAATTAAATGTTTTTATTGGTCCGCACTTGATTTTTGAGTTGTAGATCATGGATTAGAATTTTAAATAATACCATAACATGCAAATTGGTGTTTTATAACTTTGTGAGTGTCAACTGAAATTGTTTGCAAAGCATTTCATGTATGGTCTTCGTAATGGTGATCGATTGGCCTTTATGTGTTAAAAAGGACATAATATATATATATATATATATATATTTTGTTAAAGTGTTGGATGTGTGTGAAATTTTGTTTTGAGGTCTTTTGATTGATTTCCAAAGTGGTTTGGATTTGATAGAAAAATGTGTTTTTTTGTGAAATAATGGATTTTGGGGTAAATGGAAATGTTTCAAATTTTTTAAGTTAAGTGAAGTGTGAATTTAGCTTTCTTTAAAATTTGGTTTGTTTTCTGAAAAGGAATTGTAGCTTAGTTGGGGTTTTTAATAAAATTTTGTTCTGTTTGAAAGTGGGTTGGAAATGTTGTGATGGTGTTTTATAAATGCTTTTATTCGGTAAATGGTGTGTCTTTCAAATCTTTAGAAATTGGTTTTAATATTAGATAATGAATGATTTTATGGAACATTTAAGGGACCATTTGACTAAATTGTGAAAATAAGAGGATGTAATTATTATGAAAGCCTCTATTGGTTGATCCTCATGCCTTTCCAAAATGGAATGGTAAGGTTGTCCTCGGTATGGGATCCCTGTATTCCATTATGTAGGTTCCTCGGTTGGGAACCATTGTAATCTACTTACTTGAAGGCATGTGAGTCATCCTTGGGGAGAATTGAGGTGATACCTATTTTGAAATATTATAATAAATATAGATTATGATTTGATGCTCAAAGACATCTGTTGGATCACATCCTTTTATACTTTAGACATACGAAGCTGACATATTGAGAGAATTTTCTAAGACGAGTACTGCACTGGATGTTTATGGTACTGAAAAGTGGCCCATAGTAGGTGGACATGTTTGGGATTATTTCTATGGGATTTTCCCTCGGACTACATGAGAAAGGATGGCCGAGCATTTTGGAGTGTTAGATTTCATCGTATGTGTCATGCTACTGTAGATGGGGTCGCATGTATTAGTGTCGTCTGGATTATTCTCGATCTCTCAGGTTCTCCTATGTCTGGTGACTTTTAGCTAATGAACTGTTGCTGAAATATTTACATACCTATTTACATTTTTCTTTCTATATCTTCCATGGTACCCTTGTGTGGTGTTTTTCAGGGAACGTGACATTTTGGTTTTCTTAACTCCTATGATAAGGTTTTCAAAAGAAAATGTGTTTAAAACTCTTTTGTTCTGTTTTATAAAATAAATAAGGGTAATGGTTTCTACTTTGTTTTAAAGAAAAAATTATGTAAATGCATACTTTAAAATATTATAGTTCAAACTTATAATTGATGCTTCTTAATTTTAAATGTAGTTCATTAGGAATAGATATCGGGCTAACATACAGAGTTTTAATACTCACACCTATAGTTTTTTTTCCTATTTTTAGTGTTTGTGCAGGCTCCATCTTGGTGCGCTCTCCTTGGGCGATGCTTGATCATTGCGTTGGGGAGTGAACTGTGGGTTCACACTGAGTTAGTTCAGATGTTGAGTTCAGTTAGTTTTATTTTCTTTTTTTCTTGTTTTTTCATTTTATTTGGTTTATTTATTCAGCGCTGCTCTTTATTATTTTCTATTCTTTTATTTGTTTTTCTTGGGGGAAACTATTCCCACAATCTCTGTTGATGCCCTGGTGCTTGTCGCCATCCCGAGAGGATTAAGAATGCCTCTTGGGACTTGCCATAGATCGACTCAGGTGACCGAGTCAGGGTCGACCCGGGTTGGTTCATGAAAAAACATTTACAATATATATTTTAGAGTGATATTGGAAAATAAACTCTTAGCTTTAATCATAGCTTTTTTAAAAGGTATTTCACCTATTTGATGAATTATTTACTTTATAATATAATTCTGAACCAAATGAGCCTTATACCTTAATAGGGAGAGAATAAATATTTGTGAAATATTATATTTCCACATGTCAATAATCTTGTTATAAGGTTTTTAAAAACACATTTCTCTTTCTTAACAAATAATGTAACAAAAAGAAGACACTTTTTATTTTATTTAGTCATCTAAAAATGAATAATCCAATGAGAATGCTTGAAAATGTCAATATGAACTTGAATTTGTAAGTATCATAGTTCTTTTATTGAAATTATTAGAGATTTTACATTGAACCCTCTAGTTTACAAGCATAAATGATAAAAATCATACTTCATTGATTAATGAATAGATCACACTCCACATCCTATAATTTTCCTCTGAAACATACAATTCATACTAATATTATACCAGTGATGTTGTGTTTATATCCAAGACATATTCTATTTTAAGATATCTATAAAAATATTCTAGTGAGTAGACTCTCAGATCTCTATCCTTTTATTTATATTATATCTATAATGTAAAATGGAATGCATTTTCTTTAGATTATTGTAACTAAAAATCATTCCCCTATTTTTCTCTTTCCTATGTCAGGAAAAACAGGAATATTTATTATTATTATCTTTTATTTTTCTAGAAACTCCCAATTTTTCTTTGGATGCAATTTTCCCACATTTTCTATTGATATTTCCATATTATTTTTACAATAATATTTCAACATATTTTTATTCAAAAATATTTCCTTTTGAATTATGGGAAATATCCCTTTCATTTACGACCTTCATTCAAAAAACAAAATCCCCCATATTCTACCAAATTGTGAATTTAAATAATGTAGTCATAATATATTATGTCACCTTTAATGGAACCCCCTTCATCTTCACAACACTATTAGAGTGGCTATGTACATACCTCCAAATCAAGGCTAAAAATGCATAAAAATATCCAATAATTTGTTTAAACCTCCTTCAAAACTAGATTTGATTTATAATATTACTCTATGGTTAATTAATAATATATTATGATTACAAAATCATCATATTTGATGTTTTACAACTTCCTCTATAAAATTTTCAAATTGAGTAAATATTTTAGATTTATTGTTACCTTTATAACCACGCAAAATAATTTTCTAATTACCATTCCTTGTACCCTTCCAAAATGGGTCGGAACCTTTCTATTGTAACCTTCTGTGAACACCCTTATATAAGAACCATTCTAGGAGAACCTTTCAATGGGGACCTTACCTTTACAGATACACTTCTTAGTTTCTATACCCAATTAATCTTATAATATAACCCTTATAAAAGAACCCAAAACATATTAGGCTGTCTAACATCCTAATAAGGTCACACCCCAAACATATGAGGATTTCCTCAAACCATACAAGGTCAATCCCTTACCAGATGAGGTTTTAGATAGGCCATATGATTTCATCTTACCAATATTATGGGAGCACAAACCAACCTTATAAGGATATTCCTTTGGTCAATCTCAACATTATATATAATTTTGTTAACCTTATATATATACAAACTTCTTTCATGCCTTTTTCATTTTTATCCAAACTTTAACCAAACATTAAGATATGAACATATCAGACAAAAATTGAATTCATTGAAAATTAATGCTATTACTGTAACACCCGAGACTTTTATGTTATATAAATCATCAAAGGAATATTTTTCTACACAACACTTGCTTGGCTTTCTCTACACGCAATCGCGACCTTCCTCGATAGCTTGTGTCGTACGCAATACCGAGTTTCACTAAACAACAATATGCTATTAAAACTAGCCGTTATGAATAGTAATAACCACTTTTTGAAAATTTATAAATTTTATTTTTCAAAATGGACTTCATTTTTTGGACTCAGAATATCGAAATTAGCCTACGGTGAAATTTTGGTATTTTTCTGAAAACTTTCAATTTTTGATGAATAGTGAAACCACTAAGTGGTAGGTTAAAAACTGAATTTTGCATAAAACTTAATTTTACCGCTTCTGTGAATGGAATTTCAAAAATCCGAGAGACACGGTTAATATCAAGAACTAAAATGTGGTTCAATGAGATGAAAATAATTTTTTGGTGAATAGTAACTTTTTACTATTTTTACCGCGGTTAATAGTAAATAGGGTAACTAAGGGTAAATATGATATCAATATTACCCTAACACATGTCCTAATTCTATTGGACAAGTGTAATTCGACCAAAAACAAACTTAGGAATAAAATATGACCATTTAGGCCCACTTGGAGTAGATTAGGACATTTATTATTAATTTATTTAAAGAAGGGTTAAAATAGTTAAAATCAAAGTTTAATAAGTAAAACATTTTTAATATGGGGTTATACATAAGATAAATTCGATTGTAAATATTCATTAGAAAGCTAAAACGATTTCCTAAATGATGGTATTTTATTTGTAATTTTTAGACATCAAATAATTTAATTTATTTATGACACAAAGATGATGCAGTAATTATCTTATTAATGAAATATTGACAAAATTGATAATATAAATACCAAAATAAATGTAATTTGAGACTTTTTATGAATTACACTAATTTTATAGGTTACTATGATATATTAGTATTGATTTAATCAACTTGGTTCGAACATATAATTCTGTTATGACTTTCACAAAAATCATATATCAAATAGTGTCAAAATTGACACAAAATAGTTTTTAAATCAAATATTATATTATTAATTGTTATTTTATTCCGAAAAATATAAGGTTCGGCCAAATGACTTAGATAAGGATATATATATTAATAATAAACAATTTGGGGTTCGTTTGGCATGTTATAGTAAGTGTATTAACCATATAGTGAAAGAAAACAAAAAGACACGGTAAAAGTTAAATTAATTAACTTAGAGTTAAATCTAATTGATAAGGTTAAAATAATACCCTAAACTTGTCTAAATCCTATTGGTTGATAGGATTTCGACCCATCCCTACTTTAGCTTCGAAATAAGACCCTTTGGAACCATTATAAACCGATTTTGACTTTAATATAAAATAATATTTTGAGATATTCCTAAGGTGCCCCTCTCCTCCCTTATAAAAGGGCACCTCCTCCCCCTCCTCCTCACACCAATTTGAGCACTCAAGCTCGGCCAACCCCTGCCATTTTCTCCTCTCCACTTCCCTAGAATAATCCTAGAGGTCCTGGTCTTCTCCAAAGACCAATCTTAGTTCCTTAAGTGGAGGATTCAAAGAGGCGTTCCAAAGAAGAGGTAATATCCATTACCGATCTTTTCAATTTCTTTCTTCTTCAACTTCTTCTTCTTTAGTTGTTTCATGATAAAGTAATAACATCAGTATTACTTACATACTGATATGTTATTATAAATATGAAACAACCCTAATTCACCTTCTATCCATCCTACAGAAAAATGAAATCACCGCGCGTGCGTACGTACGGAATACCGTCTCCACGCCGTGGTGTAATCTATTTTCCACCATCACCTTACAAGGATGGGTATAATGGTGTAATGAGTAACTATATATGATTATTATTAAGTTATATTGATACTGAAATAATATATATATATACTCCAATACAATTCCACGATCATAGGAATGATATCATCACTCGTGCGTACGTACGGAATACCGTCTCCACGATGTGATGCGACTCGTTCTACATGATCTTCATTTCATAATGATTATATAAATGAATTGAATGAATAAATATGGTATATACTACACTAATAACATTCTGGAAATGAATTATCTATAACCTAAAGATAAGAATAAGAATTTATTCGACAAAACACGCATAAGAACAAAAAGTTATAAAGACCCGAGTAACAAGTAACAATGAAATATTACTAACAAGAAGCTAATAATATGACCATATATGATCTCATATCAATATTTATGATTCTGGAATAAGTCAATAACATTATTTAAACCATTATACAGGAGCTTCGGACACGAACAAAGCAAATCGGACCTAAGGTAAGGGAAATATCACAATCTCATTTTTATCCGAGATTGTTTATTCATAAGTATTTACTGGGGTGTATTTTATCATCCACATCCATGTTCCTTCAATATTTAATATTGTTTCCATCCAATTACAATAGTTTAAATCCAATTTTACTCTTCGGTGAGTTTTTAGTAAAGAATATGAAAGGAATCTTTTGTCGCTTTTTCATACGAGGTACTTTTTGACTTTTCCGACAAAAGTACGAAGAATGTTTTTTTTAACTTATACGGCACGAACGGATTTCTACTGTTTTATAAAGCCTTATTTTCATGACGCTTCATCTAACATATTTCATGACTATTTTCAATAAAATCTCTTTCTTTTAAAATTGCATGATGTTTTGTGAAAAGAAATTGATTTTGAAGAAGAAAGGATATTTTCCTCAAGAATTCAATTCAAGTGTTTTATCAAAATTATTTTCCATCTAAGATAATAAAGAGTTCTGTTTCTGTCCATATTTTTACATTGATTTGACTATGTTGTGATGGAATTATGTTTATTAATTCCTTTATCTTATATTAATTGATTTATGATGTCATGATGTTTCAAGAATCCCATTTTTGTTACATGTGTTATGCGATGATGTATGTTTTATGATTATGTGGCACACATAAGAAAGGATTCATTATAAGATGGGTGGGACCTATATCTCCCTCCAATGCATTGGGTAAAGATTTTATATCTCATGAGATAGAAATGGCTGGAACGGAAGGTTATTTCGGTTCAGTGATACAGGACTGAAACGAGGAGTGAACTCGGTTCAGAAAGGGGCTTTGTCCACTAAGATAGTCTTGGCAATGAGTCATGACTAACAAGAAATGATTTTCCATGATTATGTGTGCATGCCACAAAGTTTCAAGTTTTATGTTATGATTATGGGGATCTCATTTTCACTTCTATGATTTATTCCATGTTAAGATATTATGATCTCTTTTACAGATTTTGATTTTCATAAAGATATGATATGATTTTTATTTCCTTTATTTGCCCTTGCTGAGCATTTGAGCTCACCCTTTTATGTTTTCTTTTCCCCAGGTCAGGAAGATGGATATTAAGTAGAATATGCTAAAAGGGACCCTAGATATGATGAAATAAATGGGAGACACTGTAGAAGATTTATGAACCAGTTGTTTATGTTTCTCAGTTTCTAAAGACACTATACCTATACGGTCCTTTGTGGTTTTGTCATATGTTGTAATAAGTGTGCTTCAATTTTGAAGTATTAACAATGTATGTAAAGTGTGGGTCGTTATAGTTGGTATCAGAGGAAAGGTATAGTCAACCTTTGGAAACTAGGATGTGAAAGCCTTAGTAAGAACCCTAAGGATAAGTCTAAGCATAGAACACAATCTTAGAAATGGCCATGAATAACCTAGGATAAGACCATAAGAATGAATTTTTTTTTCTTGAATTATGTGGTTTACTATTATAATTAGTGTTGCTCACACTATTCTTCTTGCTTTTAGTCAATGGATGGAACCCGAAGGAACCGTGTTAATGCGGAATGCGATGGGCAATGCAATGATTGTCCCCCTGAGCAACCAAACGATATGGGAGCTGGAATGCAAAATCTTGTAGCCATGATCACACAACTTTCTCAAGCTATGAATCATGCAGGATTTCCAAACGAACAAAGGAGGGAGCAACATTCTGTTGAATCCTTCATGAGGCAGCGTCCACCATCTTTCAGCGGGTCTACTGATCCATTAGTTGCTGAACAATGGATTAGTACTACTGAAAAGATATTTTCAGTTCTTCAATGTTCTGAGCATGATAAAGTCATCCTAGCAGTGTATCGTTTGGAAGGAGATGCGGATCAATGGTGGAATCTTGTTAAGAATATGAGGCAAAGGGATGAAATTGAGTCTATGGAATGGGACGAGTTCAAGAACTTATTTTTCAATAAGTACTTCCCTCGTATTCTCCGAACAAAGATGGAGAAAGAGTTCCTTGAACTGAAGCAAAGGGATGATGAATCTGTTAGTACCTATGAATCAAATTTTACAAGACTTGCAAGGTACGCTTCTGGTATTATTATCCAACCTGAGAGTAAGATCGATCGATTCTTTAGTGGCTTAAAACCAAATCTTCGAAGGGCGTTATCCATAAGGGACTTCAATAGCTACGAGGAAATCGTTCGATGTGCTCTCAAAGTCGAGATGGAGATTGGAGTAACCCATCAGTCACATGGGTTTGATAAGAAGAGGAAGATGGAATTCAAAGAAAAATCTAAAGAGCACACGGAAAAGAAGATGAGCTTTTCCTTATGCTCAATGTGTGGAAAGAAACATGGAGGGAGTTGTCTTAAAGGGACAAGTAAATGTTTTAAATGTGTAAAAGAAGGTCATAGGGCATTTGAATGCCGTGATAATGGGAAGAAGATGTCTAATGACGCAAACAAAGGAAGGGATACACAGAATGAACCTACTACACTTCAATGTTTCAAGTGCAAGGAGATGGGGCATTATGCCAATCAATGCCCAAATCCAAGGGTTGATGATGATGGTCGACGTCAACAAACTCTTAAGGCTAAAGACAAAGGAAAGTCACATGCAATTTCTATCAGCGATGTGGAGTACGATAACGATGTGGTGAAAGGTACACTTACCATCCACTCTAAAGTAGCAAATGTTTTATTTGATTCTGGATCCACCCACTCTTTTATTTCTGAAAAATTTTCTAAGGGTATCACCGTATTACCTCAACAATTAGATGTTGAGTTAGTTGTGACAACACCTAATGGCACAACAGTCGCATCAGAAGTTTATAATTCTTCTCCGATCGAAGTTTGTGGGAAAGTGCTTCCTGCAAATCTTGTGATCCTTCCTTTAGTGGAATTTGATGTGATTCTTGGCATGGATTGGCTTTCTTTACATGGAGCTCATATCAATTGCCAAAGAAGGGAAGTCACATTTCATATTCCAGATCAACCTACGATCGTCTATCAATGCAAGGATGAACATAACCTTCCAGTGGAAATTTCTTCCATCTTATGGGTATTGATTCCACTAAATGAAGGTTATTTATCTCAAATAGTTGGTGAGAAACTCACGATTAAGAATATGCCCATTGTACGGGAGTTTGATGATGTCTTTCCAGAGGAATTACCGGGTCTTCCACCAAATCGTGAAGTTGAGTTTTCAATAGAACTCGTACCGGGTGCTTTGCCTATTTCAAAGACACCTTATAGAATGGCCCCAATTGAGTTGCAGGAATTGAAGAAGCAACTCCAAGAGAATCTTGATAAGGGATTCATACGCCCTAGTGCGTCACCTTGGGGAGCACCTGTTCTATTTGTTAAGAAGAAAGATGGATCAATGAGACTCTACATTGATTATCGAGAACTTAACAAGATCACTATCAAGAACAAATATCCTCTCCCACGCATTGATGACTTATTTGACCAACTACGCGGAGCTCAATACTTTTCCAAGATTGATCTTCGTTCAGGGTATCATCAATTAAGGGTCAAAAGGGAGGATATACCAAAGACGGCTTTCCGTACAAGGTATGGACACTATGAATTTATAGTGATGCCATTTGGTCTTACTAATGCCCCTGCTATCTTCATGGATCTAATGAATAGAGTCTTTAGAGACTATCTTGATCAATTTGTGGTAGTCTTTATAGACGATATTCTTGTCTATTCAAAGAGCAAGGAAGAGCATGAAGATCACTTGAGAATTATATTGAAGACCCTGAGAAAGGAGAAGCTTTATGCCAAATTTACCAAGTGTGAATTTTGGCTTCAAAAAGTTGCATTTTTGGGTCACATAATCTCAAAAGAGGGGATATCTGTGGATCCAGCAAAAACAGAGGTTATCGAAAGATGGTCAAGACCAACAACAGTAACTGAGATCCGAAGTTTTCTTGGTTTGGCTGGATATTATCGACGTTTTGTAAAAGATTTTTCACGATTATCTAATCCACTCACCAAGTTGACTCGGAAAGGAGTTAAGTTTGTCTGGACAGAGGAATGTGAAGAGAATTTCAAGGAGTTGAAAAGAAGGTTATCCAGTGCACCTGTTCTCACACTGCCTTGTAGTGGAGAAAGGTTTGTGATCTACAGTGATG
Source organism: Viscum album (assembly GCA_963277665.1). NCBI lineage: Eukaryota > Viridiplantae > Streptophyta > Magnoliopsida > Santalales > Viscaceae > Viscum > Viscum album. The sequence goes on along the minus strand of OY728119.1, from coordinate 1,722,282,973 downwards.
CATCCAAGAAGGGATTGGGGTGTGTTCTTATGCAAAATGATATGGTGATAGCTTATGCCTCACGACAGTTGAAAATCCATGAGCAAAATTACCCAACACATGATTTGGAGTTGGCTGCGGTAATCATTGCATTAAAGATTTGGAGGCATTACTTTTATGGTGAAAGGTGTGATATTTATACTGATCATAAAAGTTTAAAGTATATTTTCACACAAAAGGAGCTGAATATGCGCCAAAGAAGATGGTTGGAGCTGATTAAGGATTATGACTGCTCAATCCATTACCACCCTGGGAAAGCAAACAAGGTGGCAGATGCATTAAGTCGACAAGACCATGCTAGTTTATCCATGATGAGGATCACAAAAGATCCAATATTTATGGATTTACAAAGGATGGATCTTGGAATTATAATGGAAGGGGAAAAATCTTATCTTTCTCAAATGAATGTTCAACCATCTATACATGTGAAGATTAAAGAGGCACAGAAAGAAGATGTCGAGTTACAAAAGAAGGTGAGAAATGTTCCTGAATTCAACCTTGATTGTGATGGGATAATAAAGTTCAGGAATCGGGTTTGCGTTCCTCCCATCCCCGAATTAAAGAAAGAGCTGCTGGATGAGGCTCATAGTTCTTCATTCTCTATTCATCCTGGAAGCACGAAGATGTATAGGGACCTGAAAGAGTACTTCTGGTGGGATGGCATGAAAAGAGATGTTGCTGAATATGTCTCTCGATGCTTGGTTTGTCAACAAGTTAAAGCTGAGAGACAGAAGTCTAAGGGGATGTTACAACCATTACCCATACCCGAATGGAAATGGGAAAACATCACTATGGACTTTGTCACAGGACTTCCTAAAACATCCAAAGGCAATAATGCTATCTGGGTCATAGTTGATCGTCTTACAAAGTCTGCACACTTCATTGCTATTAGAGAGGATTTCTCTCTAGATCAGCTTGCCAGGATATATATAAAGGAAGTGGTAAGATTGCATGGAGTACCACTTTCTATTATATCTGATCGAGATCCGAGATTTACCTCGAAGTTCTGGCGAAGTCTTCAGCATACTCTGGATACAGAGTTGAGTTTCAGCACTGCTTATCATCCTCAGACAGACGGTCAGTCTGAGAGAACAATTAAAACCCTAGAAGATATGTTGAGAGCTTGCTCTATGGATTTCAAAGGAGGTTGGGATCAACACCTACCTTTGGTGGAATTTTCTTATAATAATAGCTTTCACTCCAGTATTTAGATGGCTCCTTATGAAGCTCTCTATGGAAAGAAATGCAGGACTCCAACTTGCTGGGATGAAGTTGGGGAAAGAAAGCTATTAGGACCTGATCTCGTTGATGAAATGGCAGAAAAGGTCAGATCTATTCAACAACACATATGAGCAGCTCAGAGTCGACAGAAAAGTTATGCCGACAACCGAAGAAAAGACCTAGAGTTTGAAGTGGGCGATAAAGTGTTCTTACGAATATCTCCCTGGAAGAGGGTTATGAGATTTGGAAAGAAGGGGAAGTTGAGCCCAAGATATATCGGTCCTTTTGAAATACCGGATCGTGTTGGGAAGGTAGCTTACCGATTGGCGCTTCCACCGAATCTCTCTCAAGTTCACGATGTGTTCCATGTATCTCTCCTGAGAAAGTACATACCAGATCCTTCACATGTACTCAGCTCAGAAGTTGTACCGCTGGAGCAAGATCTTTCTTATGAAGAACAGCCGATAGAGATTCTGGATCGTAGCGAAAAAGTCCTATGAAACAAGACCACTCTCTTGGTGAAAGTTTTATGGAGGAACCACCAACTTGAAGAAGCTACATGGGAGCTTGAGGATATGATGAGGGAGAAGTATCCTCATTTGTTTGTTACAAAGTGACGAATTTCGAGGGCGAAATTCTTTTTAAGGGGGGTAGAATGTAACACTCGAGACTTTTATGTTATATAAATCATCAAAGGAATATTTTTCTACACAACACTTGCTTGGCTTTCTTTACACACAATCGCGACCTTCCTCGATAGCTTGCGTCGTACGCAATACCGAGTTTCACTAAACAAAAATATGCTATTAAAACTAGCCGTTATGAATAGTAATAACCACTTTTTGAAAATTTATAAATTTTATTTTTCAAAATGGACTTCATTTTTTGGACTCAGAATATCGAAATTAGCCTAGGGTGAAATTTTGGTATTTTTCTGAAAACTTTCAATTTTTGATGAATAGTGAAACCACTAAGTGGTAGGTTAAAAACTGAATTTTGCATAAAACTTAATTTTCCCGCTTCTGTGAATGGAATTTCAAAAATCTGAGAGACACGGTTAATATCAAGGACTAAAATGTGGTTCAATGAGATGAAAATAATTTTTTGGTGAATAGTAACTTTTTACTATTTTTACCGCGGTTAATAGTAAATAGGGTAACTAAGGGTAAATATGATATCAATATTACCCTAACACATGTCCTAATTCTATTGGACAAGTGTAATTCGACCAAAAACAAACTTAGGAATAAAATATGACCATTTAGGCCCACTTGGAGTAGATTAGGACATTTATTATTAATTTATTTAAAGAAGGGTTAAAATAGTTAAAATCAAAGGTTAATAAGTAAATCATTTTTAATATGGGGTTATACATAAGATAAATTCGATTGTAAATATTCATTAGAAAGCTAAAAAGACTTCCTACATGATGGTATTTTATTTGTAATTTTTAGACATCAAATAATTTAATTTATTTATGACACAAAGATGATGCAGTAATTATCTTATTAATGAAATATTGACAAAATTGATAATATAAATACCAAAATAAATGTAATTTGAGACTTTTTATGAATTACACTAATTTTCTAGGTTACTATGATATATTATTATTGATTTAATCAACTTGGTTCGAACATATAATTCTGTTATGACTTTCACAAAAATCATATATCAAATAGTGTCAAAATTGACATAAAATAGTTTTTAAATCAAATATTATATTATTAATTGTTATTTTATTCCTAAAAATATAAGGTTCGGCCCAATGACTTAGATAAGGATATATATATTAATAATAAACAATTTGGGGTTCGTTTGGCATGTTATAGTAAGTGTATTAACCATATAGTGAAAGAAAACAAAAAGACACGGTAACAGTTAAATTAATTAACTTAGAGTTAAATCTAATTGATAAGGTTAAAATAATACCCTAAACTTGTATAAATCCTATTGGTTGATAGGATTTCGACCCATCCCCACTTTAGCTTCGAAATAAGACCCTTTGTAACCATTATAAACCGATTTTGACTTTAATATAAAATAATATTTTGAGATATTCCTAAGGTGCCCCTCTCCTCCCTTATAAAAGGGCACCTCCTCCCCCTCCTCCTCACACCAATTTGAGCACTCAAGCTCGGCCAACCCCTGCCATTTTCTCCTATCCACGACCCTAGAATAATCCTAGAGGTCCTGGTCTTATCCAAAGACCAATCTTAGTTCCTTAAGTGGAGGATTCAAAGAGGCGTTCCAAAGAAGAGGTAATATCCATTACCGATCTTTTCAATTTCTTTCTTCTTCAACTTCTTCTTCTTTAGTTGTTTCATGATAAAGTAATAACATCAGTATTACTTACATACTGATATGTTATTATAAATATGAAACAACCCTAATTCACCTTCTATCCATCCTACGGAAAAATGAAATCACCGCGCGTGCGTACGTACGGAATACCGTCTCCACGCCGTGGTGTAATCTATTTTCCCCCATCACCTTACAAGGATGGGTATAATTGTGTAATGAGTAACTATATATGATTATTATTAAGTAATATTGATACTGAAATAAAATATATATATACTCCAATACAATTCCACGATCATAGGAACGATATCATCACTCGTGCGTACGTACGGAATACCGTCTCCACGATGTGATGCGACTCGTTCTACATGATCTTCATTTCATAATGATTATATAAATGAATTGAATGAATGAATATGGTATATACTACACTAATAACATTATGGAAATGAATTATCTATAACCTAAAGATAAGAATAAGAATTTATTCGACAAAACACGCATAAGAACAAAAAGTTATAAAGACCCGAGTAACAAGTAACAATGAAATATTACTAACAAGAAGCTAATAATATGACCATATATGATCTCATATCAATATGTATGATTCTGGAATAAGTCAATAACATTATTTAAACCATTATACAGGAGCTTCGGACACGAACAAAGAAAATCGGACCTAAGGTAAGGGAAATATCACAATCTCATTTTTATCCGAGATTGTTTATTCGTAAGTATTTACTGGGGTGTATTTTATCATCCACATCCATGTTCCTTCAATATTTAATATTGTTTCCATCCAATTACAATAGTTTAAATCCAATTTTACTCTTCGGTGAGTTTTTAGTAAATAATATGAAAGGAATCTTTTGTCGCTTTTTCATACGAGGTACTTTTTGACTTTTCTGACAAAAGTACGAAGAATGTTTTTTTAACTTATACGGCACGAACGGATTTCTACTGTTTTATAAAGCCTTATTTTCATGACGCTTCCTCTAAAAGATTTCATGACTATTTTCAATAAAATCTATTTCTTTTAAAATTGCATGATGTTTTGTGAAAAGAAATTGATTTTGAAGAAGAAAGGATATTTTCCTCAAGAATTCAATTCAAGTGTTTTATCAAAATTATTTTCCATCTAAGATAATAAAGAGTTCTGTTTCTGTCCATATTTTTAGATTGATTTGACTATGTTGTGATGGAATTATGTTTATGAATTCCTTTATCTTATATGAATTGATTTATGATGTCATGATGTTTCAAGAATCCCATTTTTGTTACATGTGTTATGTGATGATGTATGTTTTATGATTATGTGGCACACATAAGAAAGGATTCATTATAAGATGGGTGGGACCTATATCTCCCTCCAATGAATTGGGTAAAGATTTTATATCTCATGAGATAGACATGGCTGGAACGGAAGGTTATTTCGGTTCAGTGATACAGGACTGAAACGAGGAGTGAACTCGGTTCAGAAAGGGGCTTTGTCCACTAAGATAGTCTTGGCAATGAGTCATGACTAACAAGAAATGATTTTCCATGATTATGTGTGCATGCCACAAAGTTTCAAGTTTTATGTTATGATTATGGGGATCTCATTTTCACTTCTATGATTTATTCCATGTTACGATATTATGATCTCTTTTGCGGGTTTTGATTTTCATAAAGATATGATATGATTTTTATTTCCTTTATTTGCCCTTGCTGAGCATTTGAGCTCACCCTTTTATGTTTTCTTTTCCCCAGGTCAGGAAGATGGATATTAAGTAGAATATGCTAAAAGGGACCCTAGATATGATGAAATAAATGGGAGACACTGTAGAAGATTTATGAACCAGTTGTTTATGTTTCCCAGTTTCTAAAGACATTATACCTATACGGTCCTTTGTGGTTTTGTCATATGTTGTAATAAGTGTGCTTCAATTTTGAAGTATTAACAATGTATGTAAAGTGTGGGTCGTTATAATTACATTGTCAACATACACAACCCAAATACCACTCCAAGGGTATTTTGTTTAATAGTATATTTCCTTTAGTATTTTTTTGAAAACATCAACAATAATTTTGAAATTTATACTTTGAGAAATTTTAGAACCAAATTGATCAAATAAAAAAAATAAGCCCCTTACTTCACATATTGAATAAATGATTCAATTAACATCAACTTTATTCCCACATGAGTCAATCGTAGGGTGATAAATATGATTGAAATTAAAATATCCTCATAAAAATCCCATAATAAACTTCCATACTCTTTATAAATTTTTAAATCTAACGTTAATCCTAAAAAAATCATAAAAGCACTCTCTAGCTTCCAAAAATTTTATTTATCCCCCTAAAAATAATCATTCCCCCACCCCATCTATCAAAATATAAAAGTTTCCTTCATTTAATAATCACAAGTGAGGCTTATAAAACAAAATATTTAATGAAAGTGAGGTATCATCCCATTCCATAAATACAAATTCTCATGGGGTAGTGAGGGTCCCTAAAATGACACATCTAGTAGGAAGGAGTTTTTTAGAATCCAAAATAAAATTTATGCATTTAAAAAATTCATTGGGTAGTATCATGTTAATAATATCATCCACATGAACCTATGTTGACATATACTCTAAATTAAAAACACTCAAATCCAAATTCTCTAATATTTTTTTTTAATTCCATTTTCTTAGACCTAGAATGATAATGTGAATTTTTTCTTGAAATTATATAACTCATTCTGACACACTTGGAAGGATTAGGAGATTCCATTTCAAACACAATGTGATCATGTTTTATGTCATCCATATAACCTGCGTACAAGATTAATAGGCTTTTATATATCCACCCCTCATAAATCTTAAAGGGATTAAATCATTCTTTTTAGTGATCTAAGAGATAAAATAATATCTAAGATAGAATAATCTACAAGTGGTTTTATTTTTTCCATCCACTAAACTAAAAAATTAGAATCCATGTATTCTAAGAGTTTTTTCTATGATGTATATAAAAAAATTGACAAAATTATTTTATGTGGTTGATATAATAGATTATTAAACTCTCATATTATATATGACTCGCTTTAGGATGGATTTGATAGTAGGAAACTTAAAAATTGAAAAAAAAACAATATATTCTCATGTGGGTCTTAAGTACAACACACTACCAATGATATGCTTGTAAAGTGTGATATCTTCATTCTTTATTTACTCATCTTTCAAAAATTTCAACTTGTTCACCATCAAATTTTTCATTGTACTAAACTCATACATTTTATAAAATGTTAATTTTTCTTTAGATTTTTTAGTTCCAAAAAAAATCCACCACTCTACATTTGAATCACCTAAAAGAAAAGAAAAATTATATTCCTTGAATCAAAGATGTTAGGAATTCACACTTTAGGTATTCTAAAAACTACATCATTTTTTTACCATATAGTCCTCCATAAATTATGTCGTATGCATAAATAAGAACTAACTTACACTATCATTTATCTTTCCTACTGTAGGGTTTATGATCAACCCCACCTCTTTGACAACAATAACCCTTTATAAAATAATTCATCCATGAGTATATGGATTATTCATCTTATTTTAGTCCAAAAAGTACTTCATTAACTAGAACAAATTTTTTCATCTTCCTAGATAAGAAAATAGTTGGGTTTATCTATGTTTACCTCATCTTCAAGGTCCCCATTAAATAATCTTGATATTAAATCAATTTAATAAACATCAAATACTATTTAAAGAAAACGTATAATGAAATAATTTAATTGTTCAAATTCAGGCCACGGGAGAAAACACCTCATTAACATCAAGGTGATTAATTTTGGAAATTTCTTTGTAAACTAACCATGCATTTTTCTGAGTCTACTTTCAATAATCATTGAGTTTATTTTAGAAAACTAATTTGGTTAAAATTACATTTATGTTTTTTATCATTGGAACAACTACTTAAGTATCATTTTTTCAATTTTGTGAAGTCCCTCATATAGAAACATGGACTAGTTATCATCCCTAAAAACATTTAACATTTTTATATTCCACATTAAATGTATAATATTTTAGTTATTGAGCCTGTATTCTCTTAGTTTGAATTGGGGTTGTTCGATAACCAACAATTTTATTTTCAATTATTTAGTCCCTTACAGATTTTTTATTTAAATCCTCTATAACTATAGTATTTTATTCTTAGAAAAAGTGTTCTTTTCGTTCTTCTACACCCCTAGGAGATCTATATATGCCTCTTAACTCAATATCATTTTCATCGTTATTTCTTTATTTTTTTGTTGTGAAATATGCTCGCATGTTTGAATTTTCTTCTCATTTTATAAAATCATTACATCTTTTATTTACAAAATTTTCCAAAGAATTTTTTATTGTAGCACATATCATACGAGGGACTCTCTTTATTTAGAAATAATAAAAAAACTATTATATATATAATATTGTGATAATTCCTCCTTTTAATAGGTCATTGGTAAGTTTCTTTCAATAAGAATTATACAAGACATATTATTAGTTATCCGGTTAAACTTCTAAATGACTCTATTTTGTTTAGGAGTCCTTAAAACACACATATAAATTATTGTTCAAAGGTTTTCAAGTAATTATTAAAACCGATTATTTGAAAACTATTTACCATAATTGATCAACAAAATTTGAAATTGCATCCCAAACATTTTCTCTTCCAGTCCCTAGTAATTATTAATGCACAAAATCACATTATATTTTTGAGCAATGAACATCAAACATTACATCATAATATAATATATAATTAATAATAAAAAAATTTCTCATTAATTTACTCGGGTGTTATTATCCCACACACATCCACATAACCTAGATCAGTAAATCTTGTATAATTTTTCTCTTTTTCTTGTATTTAATTTGAATAGTTATCCATTTTTAAAACGTATCATAAGTGTTAGTTTAATTTCATGAATATGTATGTTGGTCTTGAGATCCTTCCTTTATTTAAAAGTATTAAAAGGACACCTCTCTCTTTCAAAAATCAATTTTATTTCACTTTGTAAAATAATCATGTATCAACTTCTATACGAATAAGAAATAGGTTTCTTTTGGAATTCTTTCCTTGCAAAAGTATAGAACCACATTTTCCATTTATGATGAAAATCATTTTATTAAACTTCACCATTTGTTTCAAGTTACATAATTTAATAACACTAAGTAGATTTTGGATAGGGAATTCTATCAACAAGACATTTGTGGGCCGCAAGTATTTTCCCCTTAACTTGGCCTTCTCAAAGCTGATGATCATTTTCCCCTTATCATCAATGAATCAAATTACACCATCCTGGTCATATTTTATCCTTTCGACGAGTTCATTATTTATGATCATGTGTGAATAGCGTATACTATACATAATATATGTTAAGGCTATATTTTTTCTCTAAATGAAATTTTAGAAACATTATCATTTACATATTTAACCATTTTTTGATACATGTTTTCTTATTCACATCCTTCAATAGTAAATCAGTTTCATCCACCTGTAGATGCATTGATTCATCCTAATCATTTAAATAATTATATAATTTTTTGTTTTCAACCTAATAGATAAATCCTCCTAATACTTTAATCTCCCCAATTAGGTTTTTTGGAACATAGCTTAAAAACCTAGATGGTAAATACAAGTGTCTTTGGGCATAACCTCCAAAAAATAAATATCCTTTGAAAACATATATCAAATATAAAAATTTTCTCATATTTTTTTCTGATGAGTATTAAAGTTAATATTTACTATAAAAAACATATATTTTATATGTCCTTTCTCTTTAAAATGATAAAATATAATTGTATATTTTTTTTAGTATGTTTTCTCCTCCACTATTTAGTTTTTGAGTATGTTGTGAGTCACTCTAAACAATTTTATTCGTCCAGAATAGTATCCACCTACTCTTTATATTCCACATAAACCTCCTTTATTTATTTTTTACACTATGCACTTGAACTTGTTAAGCCCATTATATGTTTAGAAATATCTATTAATAATCAAGCTTCCACTGCAGCTCTATCATTTCACCATATAGTTAGATTATAATCTTGAATCATTAATTCACTGAATTGGTCATGTCATCAATAATCCAGAAATTTTATTTAAACATTAACAAGAGATTTACATATTTCCCCTGAATTATAGAGTTTATCATTTTGAGTTTTTTAATTTATATGTTTTTTTTTAATTTATTTTCTTATATTTTTTTATATAGAGCATGGAGTTAAGATTAAATCCATTAGTTTTCATTATTTTATCCCTCCAAATATAAATTTATAGAAAGGATTTTTGTGTTCAACTTTGAGATCATATCTTACCTCAATTCCAAAATCACCAACATTGATTTGTTCAACTTGTGGTTGTCTACGTGAGGAAAAATGGAATATTATTTTATGTATTTATAATTCCTAATATACTCTTATTCTTCTTCATCTAACATATCTCATTATTTTAATATAATGTTCTAATTCTTGAATCATTCCTTTTTTGGTTTCCCTTTTCAATTCACATGTTTGAATGTTTTATTCAATAGTTCTTCCTCTGTTTCATTATCATAAAATTTCTTAGGAAAAAATGTTGTATGATTACCCACATTCAAGAATAAAAAACAATATACTTTATTCTTTCCATTCAATTTTCAATTTCATATTTTTTTATAATTGGAAATAAAATACATTATCTCATCAATATATTAATTATCAATGTTATCTCTTTAATGGATTTCCTTTATATCCTTGAATGATATCTCTATAGATTTCTATTGGTAAAGGATTATTATCATTTTTCTTCATTTCATATTCCATAATAGTGTTATAGATACTATACAGTGTCACCTTTTTTAGATCATTAAAATCAAGTACTAAATATTTTTTATTGAACCGAAGAGGTAGTCTTCTTAGAATAATCATATCAATTTTCACATCATCAATGGTCTCCCCAACTCTGTGTATGCTTCCATAAGATTTTTTAACTGATTAAACAAAGCATCAACTAATTAATTTGTGATCATTATAATTTTTAATATATATTCCACAATATCTACATATTTCCTTCTCACAATATAGAATCACCTTCAAAATAATTAAAAATATTCTCTAGAAAATAATTATATTTTTTACAATACATAAAAATTGTGTAGGTAGGGTTATCCAATGATTCCCATGGTTCATTGATAAAATTATAATATATATAAAACTATTTATAATATATGTATAATAGAGCTCTAATATCCAGTCTGAAAAAGTTTCCTTGAATAGTTGTCATCAACACATCCATCCCCACTGACTAAAAATAAATTTTTACTCAATTTTTATATAACTTAAAGTAATTGAATTTAAAAATAGTAGTTCTATTATAATTAAAAATTGTTGGGATATTATTATATATAAATAAATAAACCATAATCTTTCATATTATATGCCATTTTTTTCTAAAATGAGGCCTATAACCTGAGTGGAGTGAATCTTATTATGTAAAATTTTTATTGTTTCCCTTGTGAGTGATCATGTTTTATAGTTATTTATAACACCTCTATCTTTTTCATGGATGGTATTCAATATTTAAATACAAACAAAATGGGAAATAAAAGATATTTTAATGGGTTAACCTAAATGGGATAATATAAAGATCATTCATGGAAATGTTCATATACACTTTAAGTAATAATGCTCAATTCTTTTTATCTTAAAATTTAGAGTAGCCTTAATAAACCTCCTAGTTCCCAAACATTAACAAAGAAAATATCCTTGGGGACCTTACATAATAGAACACACTTCTCCTCTTATAACAGCCTTCTCCTCCTGGAATTGAGACATTTCTTACAACAAACATTTTTTTATTGATTTTCCTTGATTATTTTATTATAAGAACCATATAAATGCCTTCTAGATAGTGGAATTCTGGATCAAATTCATCTTCTTATTCTTCTTTCTAGTATTTTAATTTATATTCCACTTTCTTATTTTAATATAACTGAAAAACCTAGAAAATATTTTTCTCTCTTTTGGATCATGAAAAATCATAATGATTCATAATAATATCCTGAATTTCTATAGTACATCACCCTAATTTTGATTTAATTCACACGCATTTTCTAAATATAATTTCATCTTAATTTGTAAAATATTTTCTTCTTATTTTATCAAATAAAATAACATTTCTATATCTAGGAAAAAACTCTTTCTTATGTGACCATAAAAAAATCCCTTAGTATTGACCAAATCATGCATTCAAATAATACAATAATTATTCCCTAAAACACCTTACATATCAATAACTATATAATACATGACACTTTGTGTGTTTTCAAGTGAAACCCTTCAGATTAAACAATAAAAATTAATAAATAATAATAAAACAACACATCTAGATCCTCCCTTAAAGAATTTCTTGATTTATTTTATTCTTAAGTGGCCTATTAATCATATTTTATGATTAATAATGTTCATAATATCTATAAATGGATAACTTTATCCAAAAAAATTGTAAACGGTAGTAACTCATCCAAAACATTAAGTCACCTTTCTATGGTTCCATTCCAAAATATCATTCTAAGTACCTTTCTGTGTACCCTTCTAAAAAGGATTAGTAATTATCTATGTTAAACTTCCACATTAACCCTTCCTAAACCACCCTTTCCCAAGAACCATTCATAGATAACACTTTAATGAGAACCATCACTTTGAGGATTTCCCATGTGATCACACTTCCATGAAAACCACTTTGAAGGAAACCTAACCTTCTAAGGATGTGATCTAACCTTATAAGGATTCACCCCAACAATATGAGTATACACACCATTTAATAACCTAGATGTAACTATCCCATAATTTTATGTCTTAAATAAAATATTGAATTGCATATATTACTATAACAATTTGTGTTTAGTGTTTTAGGGAATCAGGAAAAATCATTAACTAAAATAGATCGTCTTCTCCATATAATAGAAACTTTTCCCACTATTATAGGAGATACATAATCCAAAATTGATATTCAACATCTCCCATTAATTTTCCATACATGATACACTTTTTGACATATCATGCATATTATCTATTCATAACTTGATTTAATGAAAATATAGGAAGGGTTGAGCTCAAATGGTTAGAAATGGAATAAAAAAATTAATTCATGGTGGTGAGTAAACATATATAAATCAGGATACATAACATTATATCATAAATATAATTTAAAAATTGAATGGGAAATGATATTATAGGATCATGGAATAAAATATTTGTGAAAACTACATAAATAATGACCTAAAAATCATAATTCAAGGCTCAACACCAAGATAATATAACATAGTGTGCTAGGATAAATATACTTCAGTATATATTAGATATCATGAGATGAAAACATTACCAAATTAATTAGAGTTCGGTATAATTCTAGTCCCACCCATAAAATAATATAAATCATATTTATTTTTTCACATGATTTGAATCAACATATCATAAAACCCTATTAAAACTAAATAGTTTTCATATAAATTTCAAATTATATCATATAATATTATCAATAACCATAACTTGGTATCTCTAGGAAATTAAACGAGTATCCAATGAATTTAAGTAAATTTCTAAGTAAATACCCTTTAATTAAGATAATTAGGAATATATGTTTATATCATATAGATATTAGGTATACCATTAAGTCTATATTTCCAAATGTAATAAATATATGGGAATCTAGTTGAATATCCTTCAGTTATAGAAATTATATATAGGGAATTGAAAAGGGAAAGGCAGTAGAAGACATATCTTATCTCTATGATGTGCATTGTTAGGAAAGACTAAAAAATTAAAGGAACATTATACTATATAGATTTTTCACCATGAATATTTATAAACATGGAAATAAAATCAAAGTATATATGAAGAATAAATTTATAATAAAATAAATAACACACATTTAAACATAAGAAGAAACAACCCTTTCCATTCAATAACTTATTAATGGAAACTTAATTGAAAAATGGGAGAAGAATATACTTCGTAAAATAATGAAATCTTATTGTGTATGCCTCATGAAATGGGAAAAATAAAATATAGAAGAAATAAAATTCATGAATAATATTTTGAAAAGGATTTTTGAATTCGTTTTTTTATAATGAAAGTCAAATTGATTATGTAAAACATTCTATATAAAAATATTTTTTAAAAAATATGTCAAATTGTTTTAATACATTATTTAAAAAAATGAATAATAAATATTTCTGAATAATGGTAATAAAGATGAAAATTGAGGTGGAAGAAAAAATATAAGTACATAAAATTAATTTTCAATGATTTTAAAAATTCCTCTATCAAAAACCATATTGTATTTTTAGAAATAGATTTTAAATTTCTAAATTTTTAAAGAGAAGTATGAATATCTACTAAGATAAATCATATAATAGATTCTAAATATGGGAAGAGAACATATGTGGGAATAAAAATTTGTATATGGAGGAAGAATAACCATTAAAATGGATGAGAAATAGTTTTAACATCATTAAATTTATATAGGGAATGAAATCTACCAAAGAAAAATATTTTGATGTAAAAAAAATTTCACTAAACAAATAATAGGAAATACATTTATATTAGTAAAATTGTTTAATGAATTAATATTAAAATAGTTTATATAAATGATATAGTTTGTGAACCACTGAAATTAAATTGAGTGGAAAAAAACCCTTATGGATTTGGTAATTTTTGTTAAAAGAATAAGGAGGGGTTGGTATATTGTCTTATAATTCCCATGAAATAATATTTTATTACGATAAGTTAATCCAATATGGTATTAATTTCACATTATAAAAATAATAAATATGAGAAACATAACATGGAGTTGAAATTGATATAAATAACTCTTATCGATTTGGTAAAATTTCAATCCAATTTATTTTAATGAAAAAAATTAAATATACATGTAAGTATAATGAAATTAAGGATAAGTATGATTAGAAATATATCCATTGTAATGTATACCCCACACAAAATGAAATAAATGTTGAATATATCATAAGTATCAATGAATGAATGTTTATATGAGAAACCCTTTTATATTAGGCCCTGATTTGATCTGTATGTGTTCTTAAATTCTTGAATAATAAAATTAATTTTACTAAAAACATTATTAATAAAAAAATTCAGCTATATATCTTTTTATAGGCTTTATTTATTAACATTTGTTATTTATTTATTAAATATTTTTCTATTTTGATGACTACTTAAGGTTGTTCATCCAGGTTCTTTGAAATAACATCAATATATTAACAATGGTAAAATATGTCATAAAATATCATCATAGTTTTAATATCCATTTAAATTTATGTCTTTTATTATTTTATTAGAAAAAAATTTATATAGTTTATTAGGTTTTACAAAATACACTCTAATTATATAAGTTTCTTTGATATGTTAATTTAAGGTCGTTAATTTTACTATGATCATTTTTTGTTGATATGACTTATATAATGACCAATATTATTATTATATAATATTAATATTGTCATAAATATAAATTTTATAACATAAAGGTTTCCTCAATGTCCCCCATGTTAGTACGTTAAGGAAAATAAATTATTCCCTTTACATAGAGGGGGTATTTTACACATACACATGGACAATACTTTTAGTTTCCATAGAATCATAGGGAGTAGAAAATGAAATAATTTATCATTTAAGAATCATAATAATTTTATAAATATTATATTTTATTTAAATAGGCTGTTTTAATAAGACATGTAGGGTGGTGATTAAAAATAGAACACGTCATTCATGGAGACAGATGTGTGCACCTACACATGATGATGTCTTTCTTTTCTAATGGTTTAAGAGGAAGGTAGAAAATTAAAGTTCCATTTGTATATTAAAATTTATGTATTTTAATAATACTAATTATATCATTATTTCATGATTTAAATATATATTATAGGGATAATATTGAATGAATTAATCGTTCTTAGTTTAGACCGTTAACTCTCTCTTTGGATGTTCTCCCACGAGTAACACCACAAGGATCCTTATCATAGTCTCTTGGAAAGACCAAGGAAACAAGAATGTGGGTAGAGAGATTAAGAGATACAAGAATAGTATTTTAGTAAAGATAATTCTTTATAATGAGTTGATAAATGGGGTGGTGAAGGGTGGTATTTTTAAGTGAGAGGAGTAGAATTTTTGTACTTATATAAAAATAAATGTCTCTAATCAAGGAAAGTGTTATCAATAATGGAAAGTAATGGGTTCATGGTAGGGTTAATGTTTATAATAGCTTAGGAATTCATTTTAAAACATGTATTTAATGAGTATTATTTTATTTAGTCTTATATTTTTCACTTTTACAATTTTTTCTTTTACCATAATAAATTAAATTTCACCTAAGTAGTTAAATTTAAATCCCTAAAAATAAATTGTGAATTATTATATAATTTGGAAATATTTATACAAAAATATAAAAACATATTTCTAAATAAAATTTCAATTGGTTTGAAAAATTAATTTTAATATTAGTGTCTGTAATGAATAATGTCATATTTTTAGAAAAAAAGGTTATTTTTTAGCATTAAAATTATGATTATGATAAAATAATATATATTATTTATTTTTACAAAATTAATTAGTTTATTTTTTACTAAATAAGATTCATATATCTTATAAAAATTTCTAAAATAGAATTATAATTTTTGAAAACATAATTAATTGAAAATTATGAAATTGGTTTTTTATTAAAATGAAAGATTACTTAAGATTTAAAATTATTAATATTATTATTCTAAATTACACATAGTATTTTTAGATGAATACTTTTACAAAATAAATATTTTTTTTCATTATTTTTTGTTCATAAGTTGTGAATTCATACTTAGTTTATGATAAATTCACAAAAGCTATGATATTTGTAAAAACATTATTTTTCAACAATAACTTAAAAATATTTCTAATAAGAAAAATTAAAAAAAACCGTCCTTTTTTTTTGAAATTATAAATTCTAAAATGTTGTTAATTATATAAAATAAATAATAAAAAAATAATAAATATTACTTCTAAATAATATTAAAAAATATAAGGAAAAATAGTTTTTGTTGAGAATAATGAAAATTTTAAGATAAACTTAATATTATTTAATGTCACTTTTAATATTAATTATTGTTAATATATTATTTCATATATAAAAATATTTTAAATATAATAAATTTTATTTATTATTATAAAATATAAATCAATTTTAAAAAACTTAATATATAAATAACAATGAATTTTTTAGTATTGAAACATATTACTTATTTACCCTCTAAATGTAAAATTTTTTAGTTGAGTAATATCTTTTTTTTCTTGAGTTTTTGTTATTCTGGTAATTTTTAAAATAGTATTAATCTAAAATAGCATATCTCATTTAAGTCTATTGTTTCTATTGGAAAGATCTATTAAACAAAGTATTTATTTAATGGAAATAATTATATTCCAAAATATCAAGTTTTTATAACCCTTCCCACCATTAATAAATTATTTCCCCACAATTTTAAATATTAGTCACTAATTTTTTTAGTGATATATAAAATAAAGAAAAAATATTGATATAATATCAAATGAAGTTTATTCCATAATATCGTAGGTATGATAAAGAAACAAAAATTTTCCCCTCATCTTGTAAACATACTGCATCATATATCCCTAGAAACATGAGGCCTTATACCCTCTTATTCCATACACAAATAATCTTCTTGTGATTTTGAGACATTCCTCTTGGTGTTTCTTCCCATATTTCTGACATATGTAAAATTGATTATTTTTCCCTTCATCATATTTTTCAACTAAATATCCATAATATTCCACCATTATTTTTTTTGTTTTTAAATTAAAATATGTTCATTTTTTAATCATTATTCATGATATCTGGTTCGGCATGATCACATGATTACTGACTCCAATTATTACTTTATTAGGTTTTTAACTGATACAATCAAATAATTGTATATTGAACCCAATTTTATCTTTGATCCAATGATTTTTAGCAATTAAAATAATCAAGGGATCATTAAGGGTGACAATACTAAAATTATAAAATGAATAAGGAGTAATGATAAAATAAATAACATAAAATTATGTGTAAACATATACTTATGAATGTCCAAGTTTTGTTCTAGGTTATTCATGCTCACTCTCCAATTAGGTTCTCAAAATAATATATTTAAATATTTTATAATGGTTTGTAAGTTTTGTATGAATCATCCAAAGATTATACCCTAGCAGTCCCTATCAAGGTGTGATGTATAATACCCCATGATTTTGCTAAATAATTTTTTTTTGGAATTAATTTAATCTTTTTGATATTTTTATTTTCAAAAAACAGTTAATATAACTTTTGGTATACAAATTCACTAATTTTTTCTTGCATTATAAGAAACATCAAGTCAATAATGAAAGATATTAAACACTTATATTATCTTTCGGTATACAAAACACTATATTTTTCTTATATTACACATAATACTATGTCCCTTTGAGAGTTTTTGATACACAAAAGTCTGAGTTTTTCTAAACTAAAATATATTATAAATATTATTATAGTTACCACCTATCCATTGGAATGTAAGTTACAAATAATACTAACTAAATTATGAAAATATTATCAAAACAAGTATATAAAATGAATCATTTGGTTTTAAATTACTTAGAAATGAAAATAATAACTATTTGAGAATGAAGAAATTCATTTTCTAAGAAAACAATTTTCTATATAAAAACACAATTTTATCTTAATAAATTAAAAAAAACTTTTGATTAATGTTTTAAATATAATTAAAATTTTATATATTCAATAAATATTTTTTATACTCATATAATAGATTTTATAAGTATAAGAAAAGAATAAATCGAATTTTATAAATAAAAAGATGTATTTTTTTAAAAGGTAATTTTACCATATTTTAATGAAAATCACATTTTAAAAATTATCTGTGGCACTTATATATTTTTTATTTGAAAAAATAAACTTCATTTATTTAATCTTAATATAAAAATTTACTTTGGCAGAGTTTTTTATATTTTTATGAGAAGTTTTATTTTTTTGATGAATAATGAAAACACTGATTTGTAATTCAAAACTTCCTTTTCATCTAATTTATTTATAAATTTAAATTTAATTTAATTTTTTCATTAAAGTTTAATTAGATAAAATTTCATCAATAAATACAATTTAGGAAATTTAAATCAATTTCACATTGAAAATGGATTTAAAAACATTTCAAGCTTTTGAGCATTTTTACATTAAAGACCCGCTTTATTGTCTTAATTGAGGGATTAAATTTATGTTAATTTCTTCTAATTATATTTTTAAATTTTTGAAAAATAAATTCTCTATTGGAATTAGAAATATTTATAATTTATTATAATTTCAACATAATTTTTCACAAAAAAATATTTTTGAAAGTGATTAAAATTAATTACAATGATTAAGAAAACAATTTGCTTAACAAAGACTAAACCTTAAAATTTAGGGCCAAAATGACCTATAAAACTTTTCAAAATCTATTTTATAGACATATTTTAACCATATTCTTACTTTTATATAATTTTTAGTATTATTATATCAACTTTAAATGGGATAACATGGTTGAAATTCCCTTTTCAAGATTTTATAAGAATGACACTCCTCTATTAGAAAATGGAACTCACACATCCCACTTATTCAAATCTATAAAGACCATTGTATCACCCAAATTTTGATCAAAAAATCTCCCAAAATCCCAAAATTAATCCAAGAATCACCCCTTTGAGAATAAACGCAACCGAGGAATCTATTTGGTGCAAACCAAGAGGAGTCACAAAAAGAATATGTAGCATCCTTTCCCAATATACTTTATTTTATTTTCACTATACACCCATAAAATCTTATTATTACATGATTATATAATAACTTTAGTATCTTAAATATACTTAAAAATTTTTATTCTATGTTATTGATCTACACTTACCCAGAATTCCATCTAATGGGTAATGAAATCACAGTTCTAGTGTACGATGAAGTACTGCCTTACAAAATAATGTAGTTTGTTTTTCCTTTACCACCTATCATGGTTAAGAATTATGATGGAAGATATATTTTTATATTATATATGTGATATTATTTATTTATTTATTCTTATATAATCATTATATAAAACATACCTTTATGTTTTCCATTTTAAGTAAATATGATAACTTTGTTTTTGGACGTGTTTACTTTCGCATCTTCAAAGAAATGTGATTCAGTCACACTCTAAATAAGATATATTAAGGATGTTTTTAGTGTATTTATATTATATATATGAAATAATTATTCTTCTATAATGATATTATATATATACATATATATTTCATGTACTTATTTTCTTCAATATGGGGGTATAACGGAAACAATGTTCATGCGTACGTACGACATACAATCTCTACAAATGGTGTATTCCATTTCATATTTATATATTTAATAGATTATTATAAATAAATATATAATTTATATATATGATATTTTTATGTTTTTTATATTTTATAAATAAGTAAATCATGATCTATGTAATAGGATCAATAATAACAATCCAAAACATATACCAAAAACAAATCAGAGATTACCTGAAATGTAACAGATGGGTAATATAAATTAAAAACTAAATAACATATGGTATGATATTTATTTATAAGTTTCTATGGTATATGTATAATAAAATTATATTTATTATACATGAGGTTTTAACATGTATTAAGAAAGTCAAAAATTAATGTGAGAATTTCATGGCGGGTTTCCAACGACAGAGGTGGTTTTGGTGAGGTGGTTTTGGGGTGGCAGATGATCGGGATCTAGGAGTTCCTGGAGGTCAGTTTGGTATGGATGGGTGTTAGACTGCTTGTCTCCCCCAGTTCGGCGTTATCACGGCCTGAGTCTCTAGTGGCGGTATTTCTTCTGCAACGGCGAGGGTTTTGAATCATCATGTCCCAAACAGCGACCCAGTGAGGCGAAGTCATCTTGAATCAGGTCTCCAGTGGAGGCTTTTATTCTGTGGTGGTGTGGTGTCAGTTGGATTTTTAGAGAAACCCACGCCTGCGATGTGAACGCCAGATCTGATTTCGGCAGCTTTCCCCCAGCGGGGCAGCTTCATCTCGAAAAGTGACCTCCAGTGACCCTTACGAACCCTAAGCATCTTTTTTCAAAGATGAAGATGTTTTGTTATTGTAGTTCTTGATCGTCATTCTAGAAATCAAGGTTGCTTATGGATCCTTTTTTTGTTTGTGTCTTGTTGTTTCTACTCAGATGACCACCTGTTTGGTTTATGAAGGAATTGGTTTGTTGGATTCCAATGGTGTTCGAAGTGGGTTAGGTGTCAGCTCGTATATACCGGAATTTTGTTCCATTTCTCTTACTCAAAACTCCTCTAGTCTCTCTAAGAAGTATTTGAGTGGTGGTTTTCATGGGTATTTGGGTTGTGAGGATGAGATATTGCAGGTGTTAGTGGTATGTTGGTTCTGAGGTTTTTTGGGCTGTGTTTAAGCCTTATTCGAATCATTGTTACTCTGGTTTCATGCTCCATTTACCACTCTCCCAGTCATTCAGCTATGTCTAGCATGCTCTGGGAAGTGCGTTTATTCAGCCATGGTGTTCCAGAATGCGTCCCCAGCTCTTGTTCTGTGGAGTGGAGGATTTCGATTGAGGTGATGCTTTATTTGGATGGTGTTCAATCTATGTAGGTGAATCTGCTAATGTTGGACAGTTTGGTTGACATTGTTTGGCTTTTGTTTTTAAATTATTTATGGCTTCATGTTGGAGGAGGAATCTGGCTTCCTGGTTTGAAGGTTCTACAGTATGGTTGATTTTTACAGTTTGATTCCAAAGGTGGTTCTGGTTTTTCAAATTGAAGGCAGTGGAGGGAGACAGTGCAGTTGGGCCTGACCACATGGATTTGGTTGCTTGAGAGGGTATAAAGTCAACCATCTAATCGGGCATGTACTTTGACACATGACACTTTCTAGCTGAACAACCTTGCAACAGTTGAGATCTTTATCATGATCAAATGTTGGGTAGGGGGAGCTCTATGTTTTGAGTTTGATTTTACACTCATAGACCTTTGAGTCATTATTTGACTTATGTTCATGAAGTCTATTTTGGTTTCTCCCTTATTCCCTTAAAATGGGTATTTATTAAAATAAAAAATTGAAGGCCTTCGGGTCGTTTTAGGGAAGGTGAGAATTTTATCTCACTTTTTATGTTTGGGAGATACATGCCATATCCACCTCTTGATTATTTATTATAGTGTAAATAAATCTATATAAAATTTTATATCATTAATTTACTTTATTTAATGATTTTAAAAGGTTTAATTTAGTTTATTTGTTCATGGGATCTCAATTCTAATGCTACTCAAGTGGTAATGGGTTTTCTCGTCTCACTTTTATTTCTGGGAGACTTACGAATTATTCACCACTCATTTCATTTGTGTGGTGTATTTACAGATCATTAATGTATTATATAATTTATATAATTAAATTTATGGGTATTTAAATATCCACTTTATGATATTTATTTCATGGGTTTATGTTTCACAAGTTACCAAATTGGTAAAGTAATTTTTTCCCAATTTTCCTTCTTCGAGATACATGCCATGTTATGGACCTATATATTTCTAGGGCTTGTATATACTAACCATTTACATGTTATAACTTAAATATACTTATTTTAATGATATTTTAATCTTAATTTAATTTTATTATTTTATGGGTATTATGATTCAATGTTACCAAAGTGGTAATAGTTTATTGATACAATCTCATTGTTTATCTGGATTGTTTATTATTATACATCCATTGATGAAATATTATTAACCATATCTCAAGAAAACCCATGAATTGTATCATCCTTTGGTTATACATTGTATATTCATGTATTAGTACCATATTCCCATTATTTTGTACTTAAGATAATTAAGAAAACAAATTAGAAAAATAATACTTTATTTATTTTTTTGGTCAGAAATTTGTGTCATTTCAAAACCATGTTTTATAAAAATATTTTCAAAAATCATTTAATATTATCCAATGATGTTTAAAAGAAATCTTTATCCATGTTTACCTTTTTTAGACAATTTTTTAAAAAGGATGGTTCTTTTCATTTTCTAATTAAGACACTTTTCTACAATTTTAAGTTACAAAAGGAATGTTCATTATGTAATGACTTACCCACCATCATGAACATCATTTCATTAAATCATAATTTATAAGTTTATTAGTTTATTTTTAATGAAAATTTTTTCCTATTTTTTCTTTGAAACTTTATGAACTTAATGTGGTTTTCGAAGAAAATAATTTTCAAAATGATTTTCAACACTCATTTTTTGTTATAAAATTATATTTAAAGAAAAGGGTTTTAAAAAATTTCTAATACTTATTTATGAGTTTTCAAGTTTTTTTTAATAGAAAATATTTTAAAAATATTTTTAAAATATTTTCAAGATTCCATCATAATTTTTCCATGTTATTTTAAAATAATTTTTTTAAAATGACTTATGTATTAAAAAGTTTTTCACATAGTGGAAAAGGTATTTTCTCCACAAATTTTTTAAATGAAATTATAAATGTTTATTTTTAAAAAAGGATTTTGAAATTATTTTAGAAAAAATATTTTCAATGAACTTCTATTTACCTTAAAAAATGATTCATATGATCTTTAAAAATCCTTCTCCATCTAATATTATATACCTTTTATATTTTATGATTTACTGGGTATATGATCCATGAATACTATTTGTATTATTTCTTGAATAGTTTATGTTTAGATAGGATGATGTTAATGATACCCATTACTATTCTAGAGTTTATATTCTTTTCAAACCTGATTCTTTTCATGGGTTATGGTTTGATGAAATGATTATGAAACCTATCTCTTTTCTATAGGTAGTTATATAATAAATTGTTATTATGTACATTTTATTTTATGGGTTATGATATGATGTTTAAGAAACCTACCACTTTTTATGGGTCATGATATGATTCCTGTTTCATTATCTTGTGGCACATGTATGTATTATTTTATTATGTGAATGGTGGGAACTATATCTTCCCCTAATTAATTGGTTAAATATTTATATCCCATGAGAAAATAATAGGAAAAAAGTTGATGAGATTGATACAAAATGGGAAATAGGTGTGTCCTGATCCACTATGGTAAGATGGAGAAACTTGATCCACTATGGGAAGATAAGGAAACTAAATCCACTATGGGAATATGGGGAACCCTGATCCTTTATAAGGAAAGGAATACAACTGGGGATAGTGGTGTATCCTAAACATTAGGTTTAGTCCCCATGATGTTCCCCGATAAGTATTTAGAAACGACCCTTTACTTATAAGGAGTGATAATACATGTTAATGTGTTTTCCAAAAAAATGTCGTATGCCTATAATATGCTCGCATAGTTCATGTTATTGATAATATCATTAAGTCTCATGAACTACCAATATTTATTCTATATATCATGTTTTTTTATCTTTGATATATAGGGTATGATATTCAATTTTCATGATCATGTTCTCATACCCTTATTTTCAAGATATGCTTACATTTTTCCTTTATTTACTTTCACTGAGAATTCGAGATCATCCCTTTCTTATGTTTCCTTTCACCATTTTATGAAGAAAGGTTTTAAGTAGGATTAATAAAGGTGAATATCTTTAAGGGATATGTTAACTATATTTCACCAAACTAAAAGAACATGTTCCAAGTTTCCAAAGACACTAAACTATTAGGTTCCTTAGGAATATACATTTGTAATGTTCTGAATGTTCATCAAAATTGATGTAATATCTAGGTATGTTAATCCTGGGTCTCTATAGTTGGTATCAAAGTAAAGGTTTATTCAAACTTTATAAATGAGTATGATAAATCATCATTGATATCCCTATGTATATTTCTAAATATATTTATAGGGATTTCCTTAAAGATACGTCTAATGATGAGTTAAAGTATATGAAAATGTACTAGAATTTTGGTAAAGGGTATAACATGGGGTTTCCTAGAGATACATCCATGTCTGGATACTACAAGTGGATGTGCCTTTGGAATGGATGTACATAGGGGTAACATCCCTAGAAACACCATATTGAGATAGACTTGATCAGGAAGTGGTGCACGATAATAGGCCTTTTTTCACACCTAGTTTCCCACACCTAAGGTATAAGAATTGGGAATTCACTAACTCTTTATAAACAATCACGAGGGATTTAAATTGAATGTGACTATGATTAACATAGTTTAAACCTAAGGTTTCATAGATTAAGTAATTAGGTGTAATTATTTAGACATACTATATGTAATTTTTCATGATTTTGTGGTTTTTTTCCATGATAATTGTTTCTCACAATATGATTTATAGTTTTAGTCAATAGCATGAACTCGAAGGAATTGGGTTAAAATTGAATTTTTCAGATGTGGAAAGTATGGGAATGATGAAAATTTATTTTCTATGTGGAAATGTCATGAATATAATCAGAAATTTCCATGATTATTGGTTATACTGTTAAATATATGGTGACTGCAATTGACAAGTGAAAGGTATGGGATGTTCATCCAGCATTATTTACATTAATTATGTAAAGAATTATTAGATTGAGGTTCATTAAACATAAAAAATGATTTATATTTTATATTCTAGGAAAGGGGTATTAATGGATAAAATTATGAATCATGAGTTCTGGTTTATGAATAAAGTTAGACAATTGAAGTGTATATATATATATAGAAATTCAAGAATCATGTTATATGAATCATGATGTATATTTTTCCAATAAGGATTTGATAAAATATATTAAACACTACTAATGAACTAGAAAATTAATTTAATGGAAATTTGATATTTTGATTAAGTAAAGGTAACCATTAATGTGTCTCTGATGTTAAAAAAATTATGTTTTGCTTAGATAAAGAGATGATTGACATGGATAAAGTAAATTGGGTAGTACTGATTACCCGGGAACTAGTTATTAATTTACTGAAAAAGTATTCTATGTTATCATGGATGAAGTATAAAAAAATTTGGATTTAAGGAATATATCTGGTAATCTTTGGAATAATGAATCATGCCCATTTTCTAAATGGATTTATATTAATTTGGGTTATTACCATGTTTCAAGAGAGTAAATGAGGATGGTATTCACATGTTTAGAATGTGACAAACAAGATATACTTTTAGATATATTCAGGACAATTTTAAGATTATTTTGTGACCCTCTTTATAAATTTTTGTATTTTCGTTTTTCAGATAGGTAATAAGGCTAACAATTTATGTAAATTTTAATATAAACCTTATATAAATTTTGTGAGATTAAATTATAATATCACCACATGAGGATATATTCATATTGGATAACGTGTTATAACCACATTGTTTTTATTATAACTGAAGACATAGGGGAAGACTTATCATGGGTAACTTGATCTGTTAGTGCTTTAGGAATGAAATATTCACCTTCCTTTTTGAAGAAATAGGTGAAGACATGAAAAAACGGAGAGATTTTACTTATGAAAGGTAATGAAATCAATTAAGTTTATATTATTGTGAAAAAAATTATTCAACTATAGGAAAAGGGTATTGGAATAAAATTTTTTTCTTATTATCATCTTCTTTATGATATCAATGACCTATTTCATTCTTATTTACTTTATGGTTTTGTGATTGTTTACTTTTTTTGGATCACCCACTTTCTAGTGATTAATGATCTTTATCAATCACTATGATTATATATGTCTTAATTCATTCTACATGTTTTCACTTCCTACCCATGTTCTCATATGTGAAAACCTAGTTATGTGTTACTTTGGGTAACCATTATGTTTCTAACTTTCACTTTCAAAATGATGATTTAGTATTCATTTTTATGACATGGGATTCTATGAATGGATCTTTTAAGTATTAAACCTTTGATAACCCAGATTAATTTCAAGGGTGAAATTATTTTTAAATGGGGTAGAATGTAACACACTGGGATTTATGGAAATATTTTTTTCAAATTAATTTAATCTTTTTGATATTTTTAAATTCACACAACATAGAATATAGATTTTTTTATACAAAAGAACTAAGTGTGAATTACATTATACACAACACAAAGTCAAGATTATGCAATAAAAACACTTATATTAGCTTGAGGTATATTAAGAACTATGTTTGGATTGTATTACACAAAATATTGAGAACCTTTGATAGCTTGCATTACGCACAAGGGAGAGTATTACCAAACTACGATATAATATAAATAATATTATTAAAATATTATTATAGCTACCACCTAGTAATTGTAATAGAAGATAAAAATAAGATTAAATAAATTGTAAAAATATGATCTATATATATAATTAATCCTTTGGTTCTCAATTGGTTATATATGAGATTGACAACTATTTGAGAATGAAGAATTTCCTTTTCTAAGAAAACTATATTTCGATGTACAAACACCATTTTATCTCAATAAATTAAAAAATACACTTTTGATTAATGTTTTAAATAAAATTTCTATATTATATATTCAATCAGAATTTTTTATACTCATCCAATAGATTTAATAGGTATAATATAATAAAAAATATAATTTCATGATTAAAAAGGTGTATTTTTCTAAAAAGTAATTTTACATCCATATAATGGAGAACCCGTTTTAAATATGATTATTGAAAATTTTATAATTTTTCATTGAAAAATTAAAATTAATTTTTTGAAATAGAATATCAAAATTTAATTTGGTTTATTTTTTTGAAATTTTCCGAGAATTTTTATTTTCTGATGAATAGTGAAAAACACTGAATTTTAATTCAAAAATAGTTTATTGTCAAATTTAATTATATAGTTAAATTATATTTATTTTGTTTTTAATGTATAATTATATAAATTTTATATCAATTAATTCAATTAATTTCATTGTTATAAATTTCGCATTGAAATTGAATTTAAAAACAAATCAAACTTTTGAATATACTAACATTTAAAACATGTTTTTTCCCGTCGATCGAATTAAATTTTAATTATTTTATTCCTATTATTTGATTAGAATTTGTAAAATTGGATTCTGTGTTTTTAATCATAAAAATTTATAATTTATAATATGGTAAACTAATTTTTTTACTAAAAATATTTGTTAAAGTGATTAAAATTAATTGCAGTGATTAAGAGAAACATTAGCTCAACAAAGGATTAATCCTTAAACATAAGGCATAAAATGAGATATAAACTGTTAAAAAGGCCATTTAATATAAATATTTAGATTTTATAATATATTTTCTGGAATTTTGATCATTATTGGAGTCACAGTACTTGGGAAAACGTGGGTATAATTAACTTTTCAAAAATTTACAGGAATGTCACTCCTCCTCCACTATAAAAAGGCACTCACCACTACCACATATTAACAACTTTCAAGACATTTGTATTAGTAAAAATATTCTCAAATAAGATCCCAAAATCTATCCACTCATCCTAGAATCCTCCCTTTGGTCTTAAATCCAACGAATGAATCCCTTTGGTGAAAACCAAGAGGAGTTACCAAAAGAAAATATAAAATCCTTCTTCAAAATCCTTTGATTTAGTTTCATTATCTACCCCATAAAATATTCTTATTACATTATTATATAATAAACTAAGTATCGTAAAAATACTTATATGTTTTATTTTAATGGTTTTACCTACACTTATACACACTACCATCTAATGGAAAATTAACTTACCGTTCTTGTGTGCGACGAACTACCACATCCTAAAATGATGATCTTCATTTTTAATTTTACACCAATCATAGTAATGATTATTATAGACACTATATTTTTATTTGGTATATATTATATTTATATTATATTTATTATTCTTTAATTTTTATATAAAACAGAACTTCGTGATTTCCATTTTTTGTAAATACCATAACTCCGTGATTTCCATTTGTATGGTGTATATAATTACCTATCAAATGTTATATGTTTAATTTAATTTATTTAATGATATTAAAATATTTAATTGGTGTTTTTATTTTATATGGATTATGATTATAAAGTTACTCAAGTAGTAATGGGTTTTCTCATTCACTTTTATTTCTTTGAGACTTATTTCTTATTCACCACTCATTTATCTTGTGTGGTTTATATACTAAAAATGAATATTTTATATGATTCATATACTCAAATTCATGGTTATTTACATACCCATTTTATGATCTTTATTTCATGGGTTTTATGTTTCAAAATCTATTAAATTGATATAATAATTTTTCCCCAATTTTCCTTCTTTGAGATACACGTCAAGTTATGCACCTATATTTTTCTATGGGGTGTATAAAATTCCCATTAAATGTTTTACCCTTAATATAATTATTTTAAGGATATTTTAATATTTATTTTATTTTATTCTTCTATGGGGATCATGATTGAACATTTCCAAAGTGGTAACAATTTATAGCTACAATTTCATTGTTTATTGGGATTGTTTATGATTATGATTCCATTGATGAAATATTATGGACCATATTTCAAGAAAACTCATTAAATTTATTATCCGCTATTTATCCATTATATCTTCATGTATTATTACCATTTCAACTTTTTTTTACAAAATATAATTAAGAAAATAATTATGGAGATATGACTTTATTTATAATTTTTTTAGAAATATGTGTTTATTAAAAGCCGTGTTTTCTAAAAATGTTTTCAGAATTTTGTTAATATTATACTATTATGTTTAAAGGATATTTTTACCCATTTTTTAACCTTCATAAAATGATTTTATAAGGAATATTCTTATTCTTTCCCAATCACTTCACTTTTATAAAATTTTAAGGTGGAAAATGACTGTTTGACATATACTGACATAGCCGTCATCATGACTATAATTTCCTTGAAGCTTAATTTTTAAATTTACAATGTTATTTTAAATCAAAATTCTATCCTAATATTCTGTAATTATTTTAATTTAAAGTGTTTTTGAAATAAAAAGGATTTTCAAAATGATTAGGGCTATCTTTTAGGTTCTGAAAGTATATTCAGAGAAAAATGTTTTCAAAATTTTTTGAGCTTCTTTATGATTTTTCAAGGTGTCTTAAAAGAAAATTATTTTTAAAATATTTTAAATTTTACTTAATAAGTTTTAAAATATAATTTAAATGAGAAAAATTAAATTTATTTATGTTTTAAAAAAATTTCATTGCAAAAAATATATTTTCCTCAAGAAATGTTTTAAATGAAATTGTAAATATTTCTTTATAAGAAAAGTATTTTGAAATGGTTTTATATAATGTTTTTCAAAGAAGGGAAAATTTCTTTAAGAAATATTTCATGTTATTATTCAAAATCCTTATCCATTTAATATAACATACTTTGTTATAGTTTATGCTTTATAGGGGATATGATCGAAGAATATAATTTTTATTATTTTTTTAATAGTTTATGTTTAAATAGAGTGATGTTTATGATACTCATTCCTATTCCATGAGATATATGATTTTGAAACCTAATTCTATTCATGGGTTAAGACTTGATGAAATGATATTAGAAAATATCTCTTTTCCATATGTAATGATATGATAAAATGTTATGATACCCATTTCATTTCATGTGTTATGATATGATGTTTATGAAACCAATAAATTTTTATGGGTTGTGGTATGATACTAGTTTCATTATATTACGGAAAATGTATTTATTATTTTATTATCTGATGGATGGGACCCATATCTCCCTCAAATCCACTAGTTAAAGATTTATATCTCATGATATAATGATGAGAAATATGTTAGTGGGCTTGATCCAAAATGGAAATAGGTGAGTCCTGATCCAAAATGGGAAATAGGTGTAACTTGATCCAATATATAAATATGAGAAAACCTAATCCACTATGGGAATATAGGGAAACATGATTCACTATTAGAAGATGGGGAAACCTGATCCACTATGGGAAGATGGGGAAACTTAATCCCTTATATAGAAAGAACTACAATTGGGTATGGTTTTGTGTTCCGCCGAGTAGGAATAGTCCCCATGAAGTGCATTGATATGTTTTTGGAAATGAACCATAACTTATATGGAATGATATTAAATATTTTTTTCCCCAAAAATTATAGGTCTTATGACTATGATATTCTCACATGGTTTATGTTCTTGATTATCTCATGATTTATGTCTCCTGAACTACTAATATTTATGACATTTATTCGGTTTCTAATATTTGATATGAAGTGTATGATATTAAAATGATATGATCAGGTTCTTGTACCCTTATGTTCATAATATTCTTACATATTTCATTTATTTATCCTTATTGAGCATTCGATATCACCCCTTTCTTATATTTAATTTCCCTACGTTATGAAGAAAATTTTAATGTAAGATTTCTGAAGGGTTAGATATTTAAGGGTTATGTTGAAGATCTTTCACCAAAATAGAATAATATGTTCTATGTTTTCAAATACACTAAAAAATTATGGTCCTTGGGAATGTAGTTTTTTAATGTTCTAAATATTATTGTAAATTGATATCATATCTATGTATGTTAATCTTGGATCACTATATGTTGTGTTAAGACCAACCATCACTCTCATAGTGAAAATTTATTTGATACTCAAGAATCCTTTTATAGGGTGAATACGCTTAGAAGAAACAATTCCATATCCACATCCACTATCTAGTATCCATATAGGGATATGAATGTTCAGAAACAACACACTGGATACATTGAAAAATTTTAGGATATTTTGTTAGAAATAGATTTATACCTAGGTTTTTTTAATGTTATGTCATCTTAATAATCAACAAAATAAAATATTCAATATCACACAAACTAGGATAAAGAGTTATTTACACATTATAAAAATATGACTAACTTTAACTTATAAACCCTTTATGAAATTCATAACTCTTAAATTACCCTTAACTAAAAACATCATAACCTCTAACGTTATCTAAACTATAATATGATAAAAACTATAACAATGTAGATGTAACTACCCCAATATCATATAATTTGTATAAAATATAGTATTACATACAGTCCCCTAACCTTTTAGGTTTAGATTTTTAGAGTTATATGAAAAATTGTTAATGAATATAGATGGTGTCTTCTATATCCAATTAACATTTTTTCTACTATTGTGGGATCTAATTAATCCATAATAGATCATTTATAACTATAATGAATTTTCCTAAAAGTTTACTCTTTTTACACATCAAATATAATACATTACTTTAGATCCTTGATAAATTGAATGATAAGAAAAGGTGGGCTAAAATGCTCAATACGTGAATAATCTATGCAGATAATAATAGTGATTTAACACATATAAGTATGGATGCATATCATGATATCATAAAGAGAATAGAAAAATTAAAAAAGAGATGATATAATAAAATCATAAAATCATAATTTTTTGTAACAATAAAAGAGATACATCATAATAATATGTTAAGCCTCACATCCAATAAAATATAACCTAGTGTTATAGGATAATTCCTCTTTCACCATACATGGTATCTCATGATATAAAAACAATACTAAATGAATTATAGAGATATATATTTTTGTTCCCATATATTACATAATGAAAATAATACATATTTTCGCCACATGATTTTGATTACCATATCATAAAAACCTATGTAAAAAAATGGTTTTCATATTCATTTGAAATAATATCCAATAAAATCATAAATATGAATTACATGATATTCTATGGAAATTAAATGGGTATCAAATGATGTTAAACAAAATTATATGTGAACGAACTACAATTAAGATAATAAATCATAAATATTTTACATAGTATAGGTAAAATGAATATAGAAAATTTATTTATTTACCCAATCAATCAATGTGTATGAATCTAGTTGAACAACATTATATCAATGAAATGATACATAGAACATTCACAAAGTAATGGAATTTAAATAAAAATCATGTCTATGCATAGTGGATAATTATGGAATAAAAATCTAGAAATGGAATAATTATATTATAGATATTTCTCAATATGCATATTTATGAATATGTATAAACAATCAATGGGTGGATGAATAATACTTTTATAAAACTCTATGTACTCACTTGAAAATTAAAGAATAAATAACCCATCTCATTTCGTAACTTTTAAAAGGAAACATAATTGAATCATTGGAGAATTATTTATAATGTAAAACCATAAAATATAATAACGTAAGCCTCAAAAAATATTTAATACAGGATAAAGGAAAATCAATTCATAAAAATTACATCAAAAATGGAATTTAAATTCATTTTTATAAACAATGTAAAATTAATGATTTTACAGTTATATGTCACAAAACAAATCCAAAATATATCAAGAAAAACTTTTTAAGACATTAATTGAAAAAATAAAGAACTAATAAATGCATATTAATATTGGTAATGATGTTAAAACATGGGGTGGATGATAAAATATATGTTCATAAAATGATTTTTCTATATTTTTGAAAGAATATATTTATTGATACATTTATAATAATAATAATTAGTAATAGATTTTACTATTGATTAGATGAAAATTTATATAATATTATCACTAGAGATTAAATAAAACAAGTTTTTCATATATGAATTTAGAATATTGGATTGAAGGTATGGAGGAAAAAAACTATTTGAGAGGAAAATAATTACTCTTAACAATGTCATATTTTAAAATAGAATTAAATCCACTAAATAATAAGACTTGGATGTATAGAATTTATTTACATAAATAAAATATATTAAACACATTCTAGAGTAGTGAAATAGTGGAATAAATGATATATAAATGAGTACCTCCAAAGAATATGATTTTTGGCCGAATGAAAAATAAATTGAGTCAACTAAAAATACTTACAAATTTGGTGAAATTTCTATCAAATGATGAATAATAAGGGATTGGGATATATACTTTTAAATCTAAAAAATATATATAATTGTGAAAATGGAAGCCCATATGGATGTAAGTACACAATTTAAAACAAAAATTGCGCGCACAATAAAAAATATCAAGGAATGGAAAATGAGACAAATAACCCTTATGTATTTGATAGAATTTTAATCAAAACCCATTTAAATGAATACTAAAATGATATATAAGTCTGTTGAACTTTGTAATGAATATGATAAAAATATATCAAGGAAAATGTATACATCACATAAAATGAAATGAGTGATGAATATAGAAGATGTCTAGAAGAACAAATGTTGAGTTGAGAAACCTCTTACCTGGGCTCCAATTTTACTTTGTGTGTGTGTTTATCTTTTACAATAGTCTTAATACACTTATTAAATAAATTATTAATGAACTTTTTCTGGTATATTTCACTTGATAATTTCTCTTTATTATCATGTATTGTTTATTTATTAAATAGTTTTTTCTTATACTAATTACTTGAGGTGCTTCATCCAATTTTTTAAAACATACTTGGTATATTGAATGTTATCAAATGTGTTGTAAAAAGATTTTTAATCTCCATAATTATATAATAGTATTTTTGTTATGATTCCATAACAAAAAAATTATATAGTTACATTTGTTTTCCAAAAATGGACTCCAATTAATAAAGGTGCACAATAAGTTTATTTAAAGTAGTTAAATTTACTATCACTATTTATAATTAATATAACTTATAGAATATCCAATATTTTCCTTACCAAATATTAGGAATTTCATAAATATAATTTATACAACTTAAAAATATTTTAAATTTTATCCATGTTATGTGGTGATGGAAAACTAAATACATCATTTACATTGAGGCGATAGTCTGTACGTACAGAAAAATGACACTTTCATTTTACATAAAATGGAAAGGGGTAAAAAATAAAATAATTGATCATTTGAAACTAAAAATAGTTATATAAATATCATATTTTAATTAAATTATCATTTTTAAAATTTCATTTAGGGTGGTGATGAAAAACAATTGTACATAGAGGAGAATGTTTTTACATAATAATATTGATGTATTAATATTTTGAATGAATTTCATAGAAGGTAGAAAATTGATATTGATTTATTATAATAAATTTTAAAAATATTAGTAATATGGATTTTATTATGTTTTCATGGATAAAATATACTTAAAGGG
The DNA here is from genome assembly GCA_963277665.1 of Viscum album. Taxonomy (NCBI): domain Eukaryota; kingdom Viridiplantae; phylum Streptophyta; class Magnoliopsida; order Santalales; family Viscaceae; genus Viscum; species Viscum album. Next base: position 1,722,248,318 of record OY728119.1, on the reverse strand, counting down.
GTAGATGAAGAAATTAATTTAGAGAGCTTGGTTGAGAACATTACCTCTCCCATTAGTTTTTATCCCTAGGGTAACAAATTAAGGCTCTATAGACTAGTATTTTGGAAGGACCAATGATTCAATAAAGTTGAATGATATTTGATGAGGGACTATTTCAATGTTTTGGTTGATTTAATTCTTTATAATGAGTGTAGAAATAGGGGGGTGAATGTCGGTATTTATAAATGAGATGAGTGTAATTTAGGTAATAATATAAAAAGAAAAAGTCATCATTCAAGGCATGTGGAAAATTAGTGGAAAATAAAATTTCAGTCTAAGTTATATGGTTAAAATTCTCTCAAATATTTTTTTAACACAACATTTTAACTTGTTTTAATATGTTTTACCCAAATATCTTTCAATTTCAATATTTTTACCTTTACTATGGAAATTGTATTTTTACAAAATTAATTTAATTTTACTATCTAAAAATAAAATTCGACTCATTTTATAATTTTTATATAATAATTTCAAGTATAAAATCAATTTTTTAAAATAAAATATTTAATGGATATAAAAATTAATTTTAATTTTAGCATATATAACTCCTAAAAACCCATTATTATAAATAGTATTTTTTAAGTGTAATTTTTATATGATAGAATAATTAATGACGTTGATTTCAATTACATTAATTAGTTTTTTTTTTGTTATCAAAATAATAGTTATATATCATCCAATGATGACCAGGATATTATTATACCATATAAAGGAATAATTAAAATAAAAAGAAGAATGTTTCTTTTCAAAAATATAATATTATTTATGTAACACCCCAAGCTTCCACGGTATTCTTCTCTTTGATTAATACAGTAGCGTGTGTTCTACGCAACTTCGAGTTCTAAGACACCTCCACCACTCAAAGTAGTCGTTATGAATAGTAATACCCAATTTTTGAAATTTTATAAATTTCATATCTCAAAATGGACTTCAATTTTGGATTCATAATATCGAAATTAGCCTAGGGTGAAATTTTGGTACTTTTCGGATAAATTTTATATTTTGATGAATAATGAAAATTACTAAATTTTAATTAAAAACAACTTTTTTAATCGAAATAATTAATAGTGGTATATTATGAATTTGAGTGCTTTTAAAGTATATCTAGAATATATTTTTACCATTTAATACAATGTTGGTCATTGGACATAATTTCACAATTAAACCAGACATAAACAAGTGCCAATCTTTTGATAGTTATTATCTCTTAAAAACACGCTTTTTGTTTTAACAACCGGAATTAATTTTAAATTACTTTCTTCCACTTCTTTGTTATGAATTTGGAAAAATGGATTCCATATTTGGAATCAGGATGTTCAAATTGTGTAATTAGGTAACTTTTATTTTTAGACATTTTGAATAATTACTTCGGTAAATATTTTATTTACCATTGATAAAGGGTAAATCTGGTAAATAAGGGTAAACAAAATAATATTATAATAATAATAAAATACCCTAAAACGTGTCCTAACATTATTTGTTAATACATGGACGACCATGGGCATCTTTGGGTCCATTTCGGGACCCCATGGAGCCGCTTGTAAGTGATAATGACACTTTATATTAATTAAGTTAAAATAAATACAAAAATGACATAAGCATATATCTTTTAGAAAAACTATTTTTACATAGGGTTATATATGTTGGATGTTCGAATATAAATATTAATTAGAAATATAAAAGGATTTACTACATAATGGTATTTTATTTATAATTTCTATACATTAAATAATTTAATTTATTTATGACACAATTGTGATGCAGTAATTACCTAATTAATGAAAAATTAGAATAATTGATATTATAAATACCCAAATAAATGTAATTGGAGACTTTTTATAAATTAAACTAATTTTATAGGTTAATATGACATGTTATGATTTATTTAACTAACTTTATTTGAAGTAATAATTCTTTTATTATTTTTACAAAAATCAATTATTGGATAGTTTCAAAATTGACATAAAAGATTTTCTAAAACAAATATTATATTATTAATTGATAGTAAATTCATAAAAATATAAGGTTAGGACAAGAGACTTATATCATTATAGGTGTATCATTAATGTACCACTTTTGGGTCTCTTGGATGTATATAGTTATTTTATTAACCATATAATATAAAAATACAAAGACACATTGTAAAAGTAAAACAAATTAACTAAGAGTTAATACTTAACGATAAGGTTAATATAGTAACCCAAACCTGTATAAATCTTATTGGTTGACTGGTTTTATACCTATACCCACCTTGAACATTAAATAATCCACTTTTGAGCCATTAGAATCCGAATATGAATTTATAATAAAATAATATTTCTAGCTTTTCCAAAGGTGCCCCTCACCCCTCTTATAAAAGGGCACTCCACCTTCTCATTAATTCACACCTTCAACACCTTTTGGTTCGGCCAAACCATACCCAAATACTCTTTAAACTTCCTCAATTCATCCTAGAGGCCTTCCTTTAGTCATAAAGCCAACCTAATGATCCCTTTTGATCAAATCAAAAGGAAGAACCCGAAGAAGAGGTAATGATTTCACCACCCTTTTTCAAGTTCCTTTATTATTCCACTTATTATTTCTTTGTTATTAGCATTCTAAAATATTAGATCCAGTATATTATATATAATTTGATGTTATTATAAACATGTTACAACCTTATTTCAGTATTCTATCCATCATTTTAATGACATGTCATCATACGTGCGTACGTACGGTTTACCATCTCCATGTCGTGGTGTAATTGTTATTCAAAAATTATTATTTGGATGGGTATAATAATGATGTGTAATTCATGTAAATAATAAATATAACATGATAATTATTCTGTATATATGATATACCATCCAATTAAAGATTATTTTAATATCTAAAAAATGATATTGTCGCTCGTGCGTACATACGGACTACCATCTCCACGAACGCGATGAGATTCATCCTCCATCGTATCCATTCAAGAATAATTCTAATTTAATGATTAAAAATAATGTTTAAGGACTTGATATCATTCTGGATATGAATAATATGCATTCCATCCATAACAAATATGGCTCACATAACAAATAATATAAAGGAAAACGAATCTGTTAACACCCAAAATGATGATAATACTAAGTTATATTAACAAATCAATGTTAAAAAATCATATATGATATCATATTAATGTATATGATTGATGTATAATTTAATAAAAATTATTTCACCATTATACAGGAGGTTAAACTACCCCCAACAAAGGAAAAGTACAAGGTAAGGGGTTTCTTATCTCACTTTTAATTCTGTGATATTTCCATTGTTCACCACTTATTTATTTCATGTGGTGTGTGTACTGCCCATGTTTGTATTCATTGTGTAATATAATTTAATTCATGGATATTTACATCATCATTGTATGATCCTTATTTCATGAGTGTATGTTTCTTAAGTTAATAAATCGATAAGGGAATTTGAAATTTCAATTTCCACTCATTCGGCTTTACGCATACTTCATTGATTATTTTACTCCAAGATTATGTGTAATGCTCGGACCTCTCTGGCCCATTCCTTTGTCAAAAACAGGGTCTTGAAGTGTTCTGGAGGGTAAAATGGACTTTTCCCACACTTTTCATAATTTTTAAACTACACGCCGTGTAGTTTGAGTACACGCCATGTACCCCCTCGCCGGGTATACCCCATGTTGAAGTTCATGTTCTTCCCATGTGAAATAAATGAGTACATGTCGTGTACCCAATACTACACGCCGTGTAGTGTCTCCCCGTGTATGTGTTACCCTCAAACCATGTGTTGACCAGTCAACAGGCGTGTGCCATGGTGGATCCGTGTTCTTCCCATGTTAAATAAATGAGTACACGCCGTGTACCCAATAATACACATCGTGTAGTCCCTTCCCGCGTATACATTACCCTCAAATGGTGTGTTGACCAGTCAACAGGCACGTGCCGCGTTGAAGGCCGTGTTGGAAGCCGCGTGGTGGCCACGTGAAATGGCCAAGTACACGTCGTGTACCACAAAGTACATGCCGTGTACTTTTGTTTTTGACACCTATAAAAGGAGGGGTCCCCTCCTCCTTTTCAACACACCCCTCTCCTCCCCTTTCCTCTGAGCAGAGCTCTCCCAAGAGACTCGAAGGCTCCTTTTTCTTCCATAACTTCTTCGTTCGAGCTCTGATTTACGATCCATCAGCGGCCACGGGATTGTAACGATGAGGCGGATCCTCTGACCATTGATCTGCCGTCCTTCCTTCTGCCTTTCCTTTCCAACATCTACCCGAGGAGGTTTTTCTGGGATTCGACAGAAGTGACAGACGCCGACGGACGTCTTCTAATTTTGATACGGGGGAGCGTTGTTATCAAAACCTGTTGAGGTAGGGATCATACCTTCGTCTCTCTAAATTGTGAATCATGCGGGGTGGGTATCCTCTTGTTTTCATGAGAAACGGTTGAACCATTAAACGAAGATAATAACTGGTTAAAGAATGGGGATGGGGAAGTTTTTATGTTTATCTTTATATCATGTGATTATGTTGGGAATTGAATAGGCTTATGCCTACTGAAAATCATGGTCGTTGGGGGACTTTGCTTGCACAATTAAAATTTTCCATATATTTATAGACCCTTTATGTATGGAAACTCATGGAATGTGGAAATTGGTTAATCACATAAAGTTGGATGATTAAATGAAAATCTGGAACCATTGTGTGATCACCCCGGTTGAACTAAATTGGAATAATAAACATGTGGGTGTTGTTGGGATACATTTATGTGAAGGGAGTGTTTTTGTGGGTTGTTGTGGATCGAGTGAGCAGCGGGGATACGGTTGGCTTGGTTGTGGGTTAGTGTGAATGCTATATTTTTGATGGGCAGCGGGGATGTGATGAACGGTATCAAGGGATGATGATGTATGGTGTGGTTGTGGTTATGGTGGTTGGCAGCAGGGCTGCAGGATTGGGTTTTAATGTGAACGAACAATGGGTTGTGAATAATAAATAAAAGTGTAAGAGTTAATGAATGATGGGACTTGGTAATGAAACAGAATAATAATCAATGGGTTGGTTGGTTATTAAGAAGGACTTGGTTGTGTTGCTTGTATTTTCCTAACTTTATTTGTGGATGACAGGGATATGTTTTACGAATGATCGATGTGGTTGGTTGTGGATAGTTTCCCATTAGTTAAGGAATTAATAAACTGATTCTATTGAAACATGAAAACATAAATGGGGTTAGGGTTGTTTGTTGTATGCATGCTTCGTAGTAGTAGTTCTGAGGCACGTGCTCAGTTTTCTGTTAGAAGCCACAGGTTGGGCTGAGTATTTGGTATATATATATATATATCTTTTTATTTTATCGCATCCCACCCATGCTGAGCGCTTAGTGCTGAACACTCCCATTTCATGGGAGAGGGTGTTTTGCCCTAGTTACTAGCTCATTCCTGGTCCTTCTTCCCTAGGCTGTGATGGCTTTAGGCGACCTTACACCTAAGACCCTTCAGGTAGGTTTCGATTGGGGTGGTTTTGGCCCAAGACTCTTCGGGCAGGTTTGTTTTCCCAAGAATATTCAGGATGAGGCCTAGGTGTCTTCGGGCGAGAGTTCTATTACTATTACGGTTCCCAAGAATCATTGGGATGATGCCCAGGTGTGTGCGGGCGGGATACGTGGTTGTGAGGCCCAGGTGTGTGCGGTCGGGATACGTGGTTGTGAGGCCCAGCTGTGTGTGGGCGGGATACGTGGTTGTGAGGCCCAGGTGTGTGGGGGTGGGATACGTGGTTGTGAGGCCCAGGTGTGTGCAGGCAGGATACGTGGTTATGAGGACCAGGTGTCTGTGGGCGGGATACGTGGTTGTGAGGCCCAGGTGTGTGCGGGTGGGAAGAGTGTGGTAGCTTTAGGACGTTCTCCGTTAGAAAGAGCAGGTAGCTAGTGGGGTAAAATGGTGCATGGTACCCAATAATTCTGTTCTTATATACTACGACCTGTTGTGACTATGTTTTTTGTGAGTGTGGCTGGTGAGGTTTGGTGGATAGAATTACTTGTTAGGTTTTGGTTTCTTCTGTTGTTCTCACAAGACATTAGGATGTCTCCCCACTTGTGCACGAGAGATTTAGGTTTTCCTACTCAGTATACTTGTATACTCACCCTACGTTTACTTTCCGGTTTCCAGGAGGACTACCAGGGCCGTGCGAGACCCTACTAGTCGGGACAGCTAGAGTTTCTTCAGTTTGTTCTACTTGTTTCTTTTGGTATTGTACTTTTTGAGATTTTTTGTACTTGTACCTTGTTTCAGAACTATTTAAACATGCATGTGGGATTGGTTTGGGTTTATATACACTTCGATATTTTCTTTTTGGTGGTCGACTTGTCCTATTTCCTGATCTTAAACAATAAAAAGGGTAATGCCTCCCATATTTGTGAAAACTCATACCCTTAATGCTAGTCGCCACCCCGAGGCCTACTGAAGTTAGGCACAGTTAAGATTTCCTGGGATGGTAGGGAAACAGTGTTGGTTAATCTTAGTGTGTGACATAGGCCAGGGAAGACCGGCTAGGACACGTGATTTTAGGGCCCCCCGTGATCTAATGCAAGGACTCTGAGCCTACCGAATGACCATGTGAGACCACATTGATTGCAAGGTAGAGACCCTAAGGAAGGTACATGCATCATCATGATTGTGTTTTACTTTATTTGGGTGTTCTGGGATAGAAATTGAAATAATTTGATAAAATAAAACCTTGAGAATTTCATTACTACTTGGGCTTAGGCGATCCTTGTTTACCGTATAGCTATGGCACCTGGATGTCATCCCCGGGTGACTCAGACGGCCGAGGTTCAGCAGATCTAGGTGGCCGATCAGTTGCGGATTAACCGAGAGGAGGAAGATATCCAGTGGCAGAAGACTCTCCATTCTTTTCAGCGGCAAACCCTCAATAAGTAAGAGGGTAGTACTTCGGATACGGAGACAGAGTGGTGGATTGATGAGCTAAGGATCACTTTATCCTTGATCCGTGCTCTAAGGGAGTACTGGGTTCCCCTAGCAGTCGTTCAGCTGAGAGGTGCAGCATGACAGTGGTGGACGCTCTACCTCGGAGAGAGGATAGAGGTATAGGTTCCATGGGATGACTTTGAGAAGGAATTCCGAGAGGAATTACTGTCTTCCATGATCAAGGTGGAGAAGCGGCATGAGTTACTCTCCCTCCAGTAGGGGAGTATGTCTGTACGAGAGCTGGGGATCAAGTTAAAGGATCTCATGTTCTTTCCTCCAGATCACTTTCCGGATGAGGATTATCGGGCGAGACGTTTAGAGGAGGTGATTCATCCTTCGCTCCAGTATGTTGTCACCCCCTTCACCCTTCCTATGTACTTGGCTGTACAGAAGAAGGCAGAGGTTGTAGAGAGGATGCACTCGCTGGGAGGAGCACCACATGAGGGGTTTCAGCCTGGTTCGTCGAAGGGGAAGGCAGTCAGCAGCAGGTCTCCTGTGACGGGACCTTCCAGGTTCAGTCCATTGGGTAGAAGGCCCCAGTAGTTCCAGTTCAGATCTTCAGGTCCTCATCACTTTTTCACGAGCCCAGGACCGAAGTATTTCTCTTTTGGAGGTTTTGACCACATTCAGAGTCGGTGCCCGACCCGAGCTCAGTATGGTGGAGGTGGGCAGGTTCAGCACCCACCTCAGTTGCACCAGTTGCCGGCGAGGCCCTTCCAGCAGCAGCAGGACCATGCTCCTCCGAGGGCAGACTTTGTGGGAAGAGGCTAACCTCAGGGTTCTCCTCAGGGACCTCGACCAGGGCATGGTCGGGGAGGTGGACGACATCAGAGAGGTAGAAAAGCTGGGCATGGACAGTTGCACGCAGCAGAGTTGGCAGCTCCAGCAGGACCAGATGTGGTACGAGGTACGATTTGTTTGTTCAGCACTCTCATTTCTGCTTTGTTCGATTCAGTAGCTTCTCACTCATTTGTTGCACCTGGTCTAGCCCATGCTTTGGGACTATACGTAGAGAGACTTTCCGTACCACTGGTGTTGAGTACACCAGTTGGAGGCCAGACCAGTGTATCTTGTGTTTTCCAGGGATGTGGGCTGACGTTGGGACCACATCGATCTAGTGGGGACATTCTTCTATTACATATGAATCAATACAATGTCATCCTATGCATCAACTGGTTGTTTTCTGTTAGTGCCATTATTGACTGCTTCCATAGAAGAGTCGTGTTCTCCGACGTGGATGGGATGCGTGTAGCTTTTGTTGGTCAGAGGAGATATCTGGTGGGAAGTCAGCGTGTGGAGCCTCTCCTTTATTTGTTAGGCGGGTTATCAGTGTTTCTAGCTGATGAAGAGATGATGGATATCACAGAGGTTGTTGGGGAGTTCCTCGATGTTTTTCCCGAGGAGGTTGTGACTCTACCCCCCCCCCCCCCTGACGTGATTTTGAGTTCAGGATAGACTTACATCCTGTTTCCTGTCCGATTTCGATGACCCCTTATCGGATGGAACCTTCGGAGTTGCGGATTCATATTGACGATCTGATGAAGAAGGGTTTTGTTCGACCCAGAGTACCGCCATGGGGTGCTCCAGTTTTGTTCGTGAAGAAGGCAGACGGTGGTCTCATGCTATGAATAGACTACCGAAGGTTGAACTAGGTAACGGTCAAGAACCGTTACCCCCTCCCAATGATAAATGATCTCTTCGACCATCTGAGGGGAGAAGTTTTGTTCTCTAAGATTGATCTACGATCGGGATATCATCAGCTGAGGGTGAAGGACAGTGACATCTCGAAGACGACTTTCAGGTGTAGGTATGGGCACTTTGAGTTTATAGTGATGCCGTTTGGAGTTATGAATGCACCAGCTTTGTTAATGGGACTTATGAACATTGTCTTCCGAGATTTTCTGGACCGGTTCATCATTGCGTTTATCGATGACATCCTGATCTACTCAAGATCAGAGGAGGAGCACGTTGATCATCTCAGGGTAGTCTTGGAAGTCTTTCGACACTACCAGCTTTATGGGAAATTTTCGAAGTGTAAGTTCTTGATGCAAGAAGTACACTTCCTTGGGAACGTGGTGTCTCAGCATGGAGTGTTACTGGACCCATCAAAGGTGGAAGCAGTTGTTTCTAAGGCAGCACCCAAGAGCGTGGCAGAAGTTCATAGTTTCCTGGGGTTAGAAGGTTACTATTGGAGGTTCGTTTTGGACTTCTCTTGAGTTTCTGCTCCATTAATAGCTTTGACTAGGAAGAACCAGGTCTTCCTATGGAGCGAGCAGTGCCAGAAAGATTTCAACTACCTAAAGGAGAAGTTGGTTAGTGCTCCCATACATAGGTTTCCAGAGGAAGGGTTGTTGTATGATGTGTTTTTTATGATTCTGGCCATGGTCTGGGGTGCGTGCTGATGCAGAAGAAGGGTGTGATTTATTATGGTTCTAGGCAGTTGCGCCCTCAAGAACGTAACTATGCCACCCATGACTTGGATCTTGCATCCGTAGTGTTCTCACTGAAGTTATGGAGACCCTACCTCTTTGGGGAGCGGTTTTTGGTCTTCTCAGATCACAAGAGCTTATGTTATATCTTCTCCCAACGTGAATTGAACATGCAGAAGTGGAGATGGGTTGAGTTTCTCCAAGACTATGACTTCGAGATATCTTACACTGGAGCTAATGGAAACATTGTGACTGATTCCCTGAGCAAGATGTCACATAAGGAAGTGGTTTGGGAATCCACTGATTCTTGGAAAGCGATGGGAGACTTGGCAGCAGTGCACTTGGATGCAAGGGTAGAGGGTGTTAGAGGCTGTTTGTTTCAGATGAAGGTGAATTCCACCTTGTTGCAGCCGGTGGAAGAGTCTTAGTGGGAGGACTTTGAGGCGGAAGTGATTCGAGATTATGTCGATCAGGGAAATGCTCCATAAGGATGGTCAGAGGACAGCCGACATCAGATGCTTTTCCAGGGAAGGTTGTTTGTTCCGAAGGCAATGCATGAGGGAGTTCTCCGCGAGTTCCATAGCTCAGCCTTGGAAACACATCCAAGAGTTTCACAAATGTACAAAGGCCTGAGGGAATAGTTTTGGTGGCCTGGGGTGAAACGGGAAGTGGCGGAGTTTGTGGATAAGTTTCTTGTGTGTCAGCAGGTAAAGGATGAACACCGTGTTCCCTGTGGTTTGTTGCATCCTTTAGATGTCCCCGAGTGGAAGTGGGATGACATCTCGATGGACTTCGCCACAGGACTACCCAGAACTCAGGGTGGTTTTGATGCTATCTGGGTAGTGGTGGATCGTCTGACGAAATCAGCTCACTTCTTAGCAATTAAGGAGTCGAGCTCGGTGAGTACCTTAGCCCAGAGGTACGTAGACAAGGTGGTGAGTTTTCATGGAGTTCCGAAGACTATCATCTCAGACCGGGATACTCATTTTACCTCACGAGTCTGGAGGGGGTTGAAGAATTCTTTTGGCACCCAGCTACACCTTAGCACTGCTTTCCACCCCCAGACTGACGGGTAGACAGAGTGGAGTATCCGAACGTTGGAGGACATGCTGCGAGCATGCGTTCTGGATTTCAGAGGATCATGGGTACGACACTTTCCTTTAGTAGAGTTTGCCTAGAACAAAAGCTTCCACTCTACTATTGGCATGGCACCGTTTGAGGCTTTGTATGGAATACCTTTTCTTTCACCGATTTTCTGGGCATAGGTTGGTGATATAGGTGCTCTTGGGCCAGAGGTAGTGCAGAGCACCACAGAGAAAGTCTAGCTTGTCCGTGAGAGGATGAAGGCGGCTCAGGAACGACAGAAGGCTTATGCTGATCGTCGGAGGAGGCCCTTGTAGTTAGAGGTGGGAGATCATGTGTTCTTGAAGGTTTCCCCTCGACGGGGGCAGAGGAGGTTTGGGAAAGTGAGAAAGCTCTCACCTAGGTTCATCGGGCCTTTTGAGGTGCTGAGGTGAGTCGGCGAGGTGGCATATCATCTAGCCCTGCCACCTCAGTTGGAGAAGCTTCATGACGTCTTCCACATCTCCCCGCTTCGTCGATACTTACACGACGAATCTCACGTTATTGACTGTGGAGAGTTAGATATGGGAGACGACGTGAACTTTGAGGAATGACTAGTCAGAATCGAAGATCGTAAAGAGAAGGTGCTCCATGGAAGAACCATTCCCTTGGTTCGTGTATTGTGGAGGCATGGCGGCCTCGAGGAGAGCACTTGGGAGCGGGGAATCTAGATGCACGCTCAATACCCAGAGTTGTTTTGACTTGTTTTTTTCCTTGTTCTACTGAGCTTTGTTTTTGTACTCTGTACCTTTGATATATGGATTGCTTGGCTTGTCAGTTATGAGACCTTTTGTTTCCTTATTCTCTGAAAGTGTGTAGCATGTCCGGATGTGTGGGAAAAAGGGAAAAACCTGATCCTTAATTGAGACGCATTAATGAGGATGCGATTGAACCTGTGTAGGCGAGTCGGTTCCACCTAAAGCAGATAATATCTCGACATAGGAAAAGAAAATTTCCCTAAACCACGTGTTCGGGCAGTCTGTGTGTTGTGCGGTGTTGGGGGCAGTATGATTTGAAAATAATAATGTATGGAAGTGGGAAGACCCAATATTTAATCAAGACACATTAATGAGGATGCGATTGAACCCGTGTAGGTGAGTCAGTGCCGCCTAAAGTGAATAATATCTCGACATAGGAGAAGGAATTCCTAACACCTATAATTAGGGTTGATGGTTGGGTTCCTGTTATAACAAGGGCCCTAAGAGGTATCTTGTTGGGTTCCTCCAGGTTGGATTTTGAATTCTCGGGGATGATAATGTTTTAAGAGGTATCTGATGTAATGGCCCAGACCTCTCTGGCCCATTCCTTTTTCAAAAAGAGGGTCTTGAAGTGTTGTGGAGGGTAAAATGGACTTTTCCCGCACTTTTCAGAATTTTGAAACTACACGCCGTGTAGTGTGAGTACACGACGTCTACCCCCTCGCTGGGTATACACCGTGTTAAAGTACGTGTTCTTCCCAGGTGAAATAAATGAGTACACATCGTGTACCCAATACTAAATGTCGTGTAGTGTCTCCCCGCATATGCATTACCCTCAAACCGTGTGTTGACCAGTCAAAGGTCGTGTGCCGTGTTGGAGTCATGTTCTTCCAATGTTAAATAAATGAGTACACGCCATGTAACCAATAATAAACGTCGTGTAGTACCTCCCTGTGTACGCATTACCCTCAAACCGTGTGCTGACCAGTCAATGGCCGCGTGCCGCGTTGAAGGCCGTTTTGGAAGCCGGGTGGTGGCCGCGTGATATGGCCAAGTACACGTTGTGTACCATAAAGTACACACCGTGTATTTTTTTCACACCTATAAAAGGAGGGGTCCCCTCCTCCTTTTCAACACACCCCTCTCCTCCACTTTCCTCTGAGCAGAGCTCTCCCAAGAGACTCAAAGGATACTTTTTCTTCCATAACTTCTTCGTCTGAGCTCCGATTTACAATCTGTCAGCGGCCACGGGATCATAACGACGAGGCAGAACATCTGAGCTTGGATCCGTTGTCTTTCCTTCGGACTTATCATTCCAAATTCCACCTGAGGAGGTTTTTCCGGGGTTCGACAGAAGTGACGGACACCGACGAACGTCTTCTAAATTTGATACGGGGGAGCGTTGTGATCAGAACCTGTTGAGGTAGGGATCTTACCTTCGTCTCTCTAAATTGTGCATCATGCGGGGTGGGTATCCTCTTTTTTTCTTGAGAAACGGTTGAACCATTAAACGAAGATAATAACTGTTTAAAGAACGGGGATGGGGAAGTTGTTATGTTTATCTTTATATCCTGTGATTATGTTGTGAATTGAATAGGCTTATGCCTATTGAAAATCACAGTCGTTGGGGGCCTTTCCTTCCTCAGTTAAATGATTCCCTATCTTTCTATACCGTTTATGGATGGAAACTTCATGGTACGTGGAAATTGGTTAATCACATAAATTTGGCAGATTAAATGAAAATATCGAACCCCTCTGTGATCACCCCGGTTGAACTAAATTGGAATAATAAACATGTGGGGGCTGTCAGGGAAAATTTATGTGAAGGGAGTGTTTTTGTGGGTTTTTGTGGATCGATTGAGCAGTAGGGCTGTGGTTGGATTTGTTTTGGGTTTGTGTGAATGCTATGTTAGTGATGGGTAGCGGGGCTGTGATGAACGGTATCAAGGGATGATGATGTATGGTGTGGTTGTGGTTATGGTGGTTGGAAATAGGGCTGCAGGGTTGGGTTTGAATGTCAACGAACTATGGGTTGTGAATAATAAATTAAAGTGTAAGAGTTAATGAATGATGGGGATTGGTAATGAAACAGAATAATAATCAATGGTTTAGTTGGTTATTAATAAGGACTTGGTTGTGTTGCTTGTGTTTTCCTAACATGATTTGTGGATGATAGGGATATGTTTTACGAATGATCAATGTGGTTTTTTTTGGATAGTTTCCTAGTAGTTAAGGAATTAATAATCTTATTCTATTGAACAATCAAAACCTAAATGGGGTTGGGTTTGTTTGTCGTATGCATGCTTCGTAGTAGTTGTGTCGAGGCACGTGCTTAGTTTTCTGTTAGAAGCCATAGGTTGGGATGAGTGTTTGGTATATATATATATGTGTATCTTTGTGTTTTATCGCACCCCACCCATGTTGAGAACTTTGTTCTGAACACTCCCATTTCATGCGAGAGTGTGTTTTCCCCTAGTTAGAAGCTACTTCCTGCTCCTTCTTCCCTAGGCTGTGATGGCTTGAGGTGACCTTGCACCTAAGACCCTTCAGGTAGGTTTCGATTCGGGTGGTTTTGTCCCAAGACTCTTCGATCAGGTTTGTTTTCCCAAGAATCTTTGGGATGAGGCACAATTGTCTTCGAGTGGGAGTTCTATTACTATTACTGTTCCCAAGAATCTTCGGGATGAGGCCCAGGTGTGTGCGGGCGGGATACATGGTTGTGAGGCCCAGGTGTGTGCGGGCGGGTACGTGGTTGTGAGGCCCAGGTGTGTGAGGGCGGGAAACGTGGTTGTGAGGCCCAGTTGTGTGTGGGCGGGATACGTGGTTGTAAGGGCCAGGTGTGTGTGGGCGGGATACGTGGTTGTGAGGCCCAGGTGTGTGCGGGTGGGATACGTGGTTGTGAGGCCCTGGTGTGTGCGGGCGGGAAGAGTGTGGTAGCGTCAGGACGTTCGCCGTTAGGAAGAGCAACTTTATAGTGGTGGAAAATGGTGCGGGGTACCCAATAATTTTTTTCTTATATACTACTACCTGTTGTGACTGTGTATTTGGTGAGTGTGGCTGGTGAGGTTGGGTGGATAGAATTACTTGTTTGGTTTTGGTTTCTTCTGTTGTTCTCACAGGACATTAGGATGTCTCCCCACTTCTGCACGAGAACTTTAGGTTTCCCTACTCAATATACTTGTATGCTCACCCTATGTTTACTTTCAGGTTTCCAGGAGGACTACCAGGGTCGTGCGGGACCCTACTAGTTGGGACAGTTGGATTTGCTGCAGTTTACTGTACTTGTTTCTTTCGGAATTGTACTTTTTGAGATTTCTTGTACTTTTACCTTGTTTCAGAACTATTTAAACATGCATGTGGGATTGGTTTGGGTTTATATAAACTCCGTTCATTTCTTTTTGCTAGTTGACTTGTCCTATTTCCTGATCTTAAATAATAAAAAGGGTCATGCCTCCCATATTTGTGAAAACTCATACCCTTGGTGCTATTTTCCACCCTAGGGCCTACTGGAGGTGGGACTCGGGGGTCATTATCTCCCTTTCACCATTGCTAGCTCAAGAGGGGCATCTTTGGTGGGAGGGGTTCATGACATTATGTGTGGAATCACTATTAATTTGATTATGTCATAATTTCCACTCCCCTTTATGTGGATATACTTTTGATACACATAATCATTCCTCTGATAAATTCTCAAGTCATCGGTATGAACTTGATAAGACTAATTTTTACTCAATCTTGATTTGTTAAGTTAAACATCCAATTCATTGGTGTTGTTTTTACAAGAATATGTGTGAATGTAGTTTGATTGTTTTACATTGAATATATAATCATATTGAGTGTATTTATATTTTTCAACCATATTTATGTCATTAATTTATCCTTAACCTAGGGATACAACCTTTATGAGATATTTCATCACTATTTACATTCCATTGATACTTTTTTTGTGGTTATACACCAAATCACTTTTATATGGTGTATATAATGTACTTTGAAATAGAATATCATGAATCCCTTTATTCTCATGATATTACAAAGTTTTTATCACCTCAATTATTTGTATTCAAGTGTCTCTCTTTTGGTTAGGAACTCTAACTAAAATATCACTTTAAAATGTTTTAAAGATTTATTATTCTAAATATTTCTCATTAATTTCCATGTTTTAAAAATGGTTTTAAAGATTTATTTATATGGAAATTAAAGTTTTCAATTCAAAATTCCTTTTAAAAGTTTCAAAGTGGTATGGGATACTTTGATTCAAAAATATATTTTAAATGGCTTCTTAACAAATAGTGTGACCTTTAAATGTTTTCAAGAAAAAGGGGGATATTTCTCTCAATAGTTTGATAATTATTTTAATCTATGTAAATATCTTTCATTATTCTCAATTGTAGTTAATCTGATACAATAAAATCTTTCATATTGTATTGAATGAGTTATGTTTGACTGTGGTTGTTCTATTTTTATACCATTCATGGTTTGTGTTTAAAGTATTGACATTTCATATGCTAGTTTTAATACGAATGTTTATGTTGTGTTTCAAACTTTTCATATGAGGAATGCATCGGACATAGTAAGTGATGGGTGGAGACCGCTATAGCTCCTAGATGCATCGGTAGGTCTCATAAGAAAAACTAGTGTCTTGGAACAAGGCCTTGACAAAATCTTATTTGTAGTCTTGGAACGATGCCTTGGCTATGTGGTTATGATAGTCTGGAATTATGCATTCCATTATTATGAAAGTTGTTATTGATATTGCATGTGATTATTGGAATCATAGAATATCCATGTGAATAAGTAAATGGAATTATTTCATTTTTTTCTTTTCCATATTATGCTGAAGTTCAAGTTTATAAGGATTTTGTTTTAGCTATACATTGCCTTAAATGTTTATGCTTATTTTTGAATGTTTCTTCTATATTGTAATCCTTACTGAGCATCTGAGCTCACCTCTTTCAATGTTTTATTTTTCCCAGGATGTAAAGAAGTAATTTATGAATGACATATAGGGATAATATGAGGGGATATGAAGACAATATTTTTTTGTATTAGTTTTTCACTTTATAATGTAATGTAAACTTTATGAATGTATCTAGTTATTCCAAGGCTACTAAACTATTCGGTCTTTCGAGACTTGATCTTTCTTGCGATCATGCCAATGTTATATAATATTGAACTGACTCTGGGTAAATGGGGTCGAGGCATTAATGTTGGTATTAGAGGAACTTTAGTACAAACATTGGAAACTAGATTTAGATAAACACTGATTAGAGCACATATCCCTAAGATAGACTTTGAGGATTAGTATAGAAGAACTTCCTAGAATTTTGGTATTCTATAGATTTTGTTAGTTTTCCAAGCAATACATCCCTGTCTAGATACGAGCAGGTAGAGGCGGCTCTGCCACAGATGTACCTAGGGGTAAAACCCGAAAACACCTCTTTGAGCTAGACTCAATCGGGAACTGGTGCACGATAACGGGCCTTATTGCACTCTTGGTTACGACACTCCCAGGGGATATGCTTAGGATAATTTACATTTTATTTAAAAACTAGTTTGATGTATTTTAATATAAGATGAGAATAAATGACCTTGGTTAATCCTAAGGTGTTTCAAATTGAGAATATGGTGTCATGATATTCTCTAAATGATTTTATTTCTACTGTTACTGACACAATGCTTTCTAGTTTTAGTCAATGGCTGGAGTCCAAGGAAGTCGTATTAACTTTGAGAATGATGTACAAGGTGGGATTCGTAGTGGAAATGAGCAACAAAATGGAATGTTGATAGGCGTAAATGATATCGTGTTCGTGCCAAATCAGTTTTCCAAAAATATGATCAACAACATATATATTAACCAACTCCCAGACTCAACAAAGAAGATAAAGGTGATGAATGATAAAAGCTCCAGCAGTGGAGAACATGGAGAAAAGAATCCTAAATTTCTATAATGCATGAAATGTGGAAGGAGACACCCAGGAAAGTGTCTCAATGGAACAAAGAAATGCTTTATGTGTGGGAAAGAAGGACATAAAGTGAATAATTTCCGAGGAAAAATGTAGAGTACTATGGATGAAAATAAAAATGGTCCCAAGAATCCATTTACATTCATTTACCGTAAATATAGGGGACCTGGCCATTACCCGAGTGAATTACCTATTCTATAGGATATTTTCTTTGTCAAAGGAGAAGCTATGTGGAAATAAATGGTTAGAGAAATGTATAAATGTATTAGTGCTCCTTGTTGATGGGATTACTTTGGAATAATTTTCTCTTGTATTTGTAACCCCGTAGTTTGCCATGTGAGAATGATATTTGAGGAAGTCTTATCTTCTCCCTTGTGTATATAGTTATAAATAACCATTTAATTTTATATGATAATTGATTTTTAGGCAATTACAAGTTATTATATTTTGGGATTAAAATTCGAGGTATGAGATAACATTTCTGGTTAAAATTATGTTATGTTAATTTTGAGGAATTTATCTCATTTTTGTAATGTTATAAAATATATTTTTTGATAAAGGAAGACACGTAGACCATGTGACAACCCGTCGTGTCGGACAAAGTTTTGGGAATCGAACCAACAACCAAAGTGCGATTGAGATTTATCGCCTACCATTGGACTACGTGAAGTCCCTGGATAGTTTCACTAATTATTTTTAGTTAAATGATTTCATTGATCAATAATAAGTTTATTTGGGTTCTTATGTTTTATCAAATGAATACCCTTAGTATAGGAAAATGATTTTGGTGATTAAGTGATAAATGTTATTTTGGAAGATGTTTGCTTTGTTGGGAACAATATATGCCCAAGGAAAATATAATACTATACGGTTTCATTTGTAGAGTAATGGTGGATTTTTACCTACGTTTTTATTGTGGATTTATAGTGATTTGGATTATTTATGGAAATGATTAACCTATAATAGAGAATATGTGATTAGGTTAACTACTTTTAAGTATGTGACTTTAAGAGTAGTTGATGTCGTTTGGAGATACAATTTAACATGGAAGACTACATAACCAAATTCTTCTATGTTTTGGGTTTCAATATTATTTTTGGATTATATTGAAGGATTTTAAGGACAATTGTTTATTGAATGGTATTTATTTAACATTGGATTATTGATTTTAGAAATTAAGATTAGTGTTTATTTATCTCAAGGAATATACTTTTGGGGGATCATTAGATCTTGTACTAACCATTTTGGTTTTTATTAATCTCTGAAGACAATGTAAATATATATTTTATCCTGTGTGGATCATGTGATTCTATAGAAGTTTATTCTAGATCTTCCAGTGTGACGAAGTCTTATTGAATAATCATCGTTTAAAAAAAATGAGATAGTAGTGGAAATTTATTAAAGAATGAAACTCTACATAAAAATTAAGTATATCTCTTTATTTTCATAGTAAATCTCCAAAATTAATTCCTCATCATTATGTAATGTAACTTCAAACAAAAAAAATGTTGTCCGTTTAATTTTCCCACTGGGAGACTAATGACCATTTGTCCCAACACAAGTTTGGGGTTTTCTTATTGATAACTTTATCCTAATAATGTTTTTTATCCCTCTCCATCAGAACTTGACACTTATTTTATAATCCATATCCATGTTTTTCTACATGTAATCCTAGTATAGCTTATCTCGGGTGACCTTTCTACTTCTCTTTCTTTCTTTTAAAGTGATGGTTTTATTGAATCTTTTTCTGATGTGGTACATTCCATTATATTCCAATGCCCAATTTTAAAAATTGTAAAGATTCAATTTATTGAAGGAGGGGAGAATGTAACACCTCAAGCTTCCATGGTATGCTTCTCTTTGATTAATACAGTATCGTGTGTTGTACGCAACTTCGAGTTCTAACACACCTCGACCAATCAAAGTAGCCGTTATGAATAGTAATACCAACTTTTTGAAATTTTATAAATTTTATCTCTCAAATGGACTTCATTTTTGGATTTTGGAATATCAAAATTAGCCTAAGGTGAAATTTTGGTAATTTTTGGATAACTTTTATATTTTGATGAATAGTGGAAATTACTAAATTTTAATTAAAAACATCTTTTTTAATCGAAATAATTAACAACGATAAATTATGAATTTGAGTGGTTTTAAAGTATATATAGAATATATTTTTACCATTTAATACAATTTTGGTCATTGTACATAATTTCAAAATTAAACCAGACATAAACAAGTCCCAATTTTTTGATAGTTATTATCTCTTAAAAACATGCTTTTTGTTTTAACAATGGGAATTAATTTTAAATTAATTTCTTCCTCTTCTATGTTTTAAATTTGGAAAAATGGATTCCATATTTGGAATCAGGATTTCGAAATTCTGTAAATAGGTAACTTTTATTTTTATACATTTTGAATAATTACTTCGGTAAGTATTTTATTTACTACAGTTAAAGGCTAAATCCGGTAAATAAGGGTAAAAACAATAATATTATAATAATAATAAATTACCCTAAAACGTGTCCTAACCTTATTTTTTGATACATGGCCGACCATGGTCATCTTTAGGTCTATTTTGGGACCCCATGGAGCCACTTTTAAGTGATAATGACACTTTATATTAATTAAGTTAAAATAAATACAAAAATGACATAAGCATATATCTTTTAGAAAAACAATTCTTTCATAGGGTTACATATGTTGGATTTTAGACTATAAATATTCATTAGAAATATAAAACGATTTCCTACATAATAGTTTTTTATTTATAATTTTTATACATTAAATAATTTAATTTATGTATGACATAATGGTGATGCATTAATTACCTAATTAATGAAAAATTAGAATAATTGATATTATAAATACCCAAATAAATGTAATTTGAGACTTTTTAAAAATAAAAATACTTTTATAGTTTAATATTACGTTTTATTATTGATTTAATTAACTTTTTTCAAAGTAATAATTCTGTAACGAGTTTTACAAAAATCAATTATTTAATAGTGTCAAATTGACATAAAAGAGTTTTTAAAACAAATATTATATTATTAATTGATATTATATTCCTATAAATCTAAGGTTCATCCAAGAGACTTATATCGTGATAGGTGTATCATTAATGGACCACTTATGATTATCTTGGATGTATATAGTAAGTATATTTACCATATAATATAAACATACAAAGAGGTGTTTTAAAAGTGAAACTAATTAACTAAGAGTTAATACTTAAAGATAAGGTTAATATAGTAACCCAAACCTATCTAAATCCTATTGGTTGAGTGGTTTTTGACCTATCCCCACCTTAAATTTAAAATAATCCACTTTTTAGCCATTAGAAACCGAATATTAATTTATTATAAAATAATATTTCTAGCTTTTCCAAAGGTGCCCCTCACCCCTCTTATAAAAGGGAACTCCCATTTCTCATTAATTCACACCTTCAAAGCCTTTTGTTTTGGAAAATCCCTACCCAAATACTCTCTCAAAATCCCTAAATTCATCCTAGAGGATTTCCTTTAGTCATAATTCCAACCTAAGGAGCCCTTTTGATCAAATCAAATGAAAAAACCCGAAGAAGAGGTAATGATTTCACCACCCTTGTTCAAGTTCCTTTCTTCTTCAACTTCATCTTTATTTGTTATTACCATTATAAAATAATAACTCCAGTATATTATATATACTTTGATGTTATTATAAACATGTTACAACCATATTTCAGTATTTTATCCATCCTTTGAATTACATGTCACCATACGTGCGTACGTACGGCTTACCGTCTCCACGTCGTGGTGTAATTGTTATTCAAAAAATTATTATTTGGATGAGTATAATAATGATGTGTAATTCATGTAACTAATAAATATAACATGATAATTATTATGTATATATGACATACCATCCAATTAAATATTATTTTAATATCAAAAGAATGATATTATCGTTCATGCGTATGTACGGACTACCATCTCCACGAATGCGATGAGATTCATTCTCCATCGTATCTATTCAAGAATAATTCTCATTTAATGATTAAATATAATGTTTAAGGACTTGATATAATTCCAGATATAAATCATATACATTCCATCCATAACAAATATGTCTCACATAACAAATAATATAAAGGAAAACAAATTAGTTAACACCCGAAACGATGATAATACTAATATATTATTAACAAATCAATGTTAAAAAATCATATATGATATCATATTAATTTATATTATAATTTTATAATTTAATAGAAATTATTTCACCATTATACAGGAGGTTAACCTACCCCCAACCAAGGAAAAGTTCAAGGGAAGGGGTTTCTTATCTCACTTTTAATTCTGTGAGATTTCCATTGTTCACCACTTATTTTTTGCATGTGGTGTGTGTACTTCCCATGTATGTATTCATTGTGTAATATAATTTTACTAATGGATATTTACATCATAATTGTATGATCCTTATTTAATGATTGTATGTTTCATAAGTTACCAAATTGATTAGGGAATTTTAAATTTCAATATCCACTCATTCAACTTTACGCATACTTCATTGATTATTTTACTCCAATATTATGTGTGGAATCACTATTCATTTGATTTTGTCATAATTTCCACTCCCATTTATGTGGATATACTTTTGATACAAATAATAAATCCTTTGATAAATTCTCAAGTCATCAGTATGAACTTGATAAGAGTAATTTTTACTCAATCTCGATTTGTTGAGTTAAACATCCAATTCATTGGTGTTGTTTTTACAAGAATATGTGTGAATGTGATTTGATTGTTTTACATTGAATATCCAATAATATTGAGTATATTTATATTTTTCACACATAAATATGTCATTAATTTATCCTTAACCTAGGGATATGGCCTTTATGAGAGATTTCATCTCTATTTACATTCCATTGATACTTTTTTGTGGTTATACACTAAATCAATTTTATATGGTGTATATAATGTACTTTGACAAACAATATCATGAATCCCTTTATTCTCATGATATTACAAAGTTTTTATTACCTCAATTATTTGTATTCAAGTGTCTCTATTTTTATTAGGAACTCTAACTAATATATCATTTTAAAATGTTTTAAAGATTTATTATTCTAAATCTTTCTCATTAATGTCCATGTTTTAAAAATGGTTTTAAGGATTTATTTATAAGGAAATTAAAGTTTTTAATTCAAAATTACTTTTAAAAGTTTCAAAGTGGTATAGGACACTTTGATTCAAAAATCTATTTTAAATGGATTCTTAACAAATAGTGTGACTTTTAAATGTTTTCAAGAAAAAAGGGGGATATTTCTCTCAATAGTTTGATGATTATTTTAATCTATGTCAATATCCTTCATTATTCTCGATTGATGTTAATCTGATACAATAAAATCTTCCATATTGTATTGAATGAGTTATGTTTGACTATGGATGTGCTTTTTTTATACCATTCATGGTTTGTGTTTAAAGTATTGACATTTCATATGCTTTTTTTAATACGAATGTTTATGTTATGTTTCAAACTTTTCATATGAGGAATGCATTGGACTTAGTAAGTGACGGGTGGAGCCCGCTATAGCTCCTAGATGCATTGGTAGGTCTCATGAGACAAACTAGTGTGTTGGCACAAGTCCTTGAGAAAATATTATTTGTCGTCTTGTCACGAGGCCTTTGCTACGTGGTTATGATAGTCTGGTGTTATGCATTCCATCATTATGAAAGTGGTTATTGATATTGCATGTGATTATTCGACTAGTAGAATATCTATGTCAATATGTAAATGGAATTATTTCATTTTTAACCAACTGATAGCCAATGTATGGTTGATTCATAATTTTTTTATATTTAAAAAATATAAATTAAATTATATCTAATACTTCGAATAAGATAAATTTCAATTTAGAAAAACGTATAATATATATTACAAACATTATTTTAAATACATTTTGGATTATCCTTAAGTTATTAAATTAGTATTCCTTAAACTAAATAAATTATTCTATGGATTTTATTTATTTATTTTACTAACCATTCCTAGGATTTTATCACTACATTTTATTGATATCCCTCTTTAAAATTAATAAATGTAACAAAAATATGCAAATAATTAAAATAGTTTCTTTATAATAAATTGTATTTTCACAAACAAACTAGTAACCATAAATTATTATTATAAAATATATTTAATTTATTTTAAAAAATATTTATTATTAAATTATAATTATATATATTCATATATATATATAAATATTAGGATCTAAAAAAATATTATTTACAACAATTATATGTAGGAAAATCTTAATCAGTAACACATTTACTAGTGTTATAAAAAATAACTATATAACATTTTATTACCATCATATATTGGTTATATTACCCACATTTCATCTAATAAATAAATCCAGTTATATTTCTACAATGCACACTTCCATTTAATTTATATTATTTTTGGGTTTTACTCTATTCAATCTCCTCTAATAATTTTTTATTATTATTTTAGTTTTATTTCTACTAATGGTGACACTTAAAGGTTAAGATGATCCATAAGATTTATTATTTAAAATAATAATATTATTTTCTATTTATTTTTGAATTTTAATTGATGCATGTTTAAGGTATGTAATCATCCAAGGTAAGAAATAATTTGTTTTATGAAATTATTTTTAAATGCTATATTATGAGTGAATAAAATGTTGATACGTTAACTTATATGAATTACTTCTTATAAAAGATAAAATATCTTAATGCCATGGAGAAAAATTATTATTAATTATAGAAATATATTTTACAGAATGGAATATATCCTAAAACCAAGGGTTTCACCTGAAAAATTAATGTGGAACAAGTATGACTAGGTTTCTATTTATACGAATATGAAAATAATATATATATATATATATATATATTTGTAATATTTTTTGTAAAATGTGGAATTAATATATGTTACAAAATAAAAGATCTCATTATATTTATCCTTTTTATTGTTTTATTCATCATGATTTTCAAAGTATATTTTTTCTAAGACCTTTAAAATAGATATTTAATCAATTTGAAAATTTAAAAGGCCTTATAGATCATTAAAAAAATACATTATTATTAATATAATATCCCCCATCAAATAAATATTTACTTATTATTCCAAATCCATTTTTTCGTTATTTTAAAAATACACTTTATGGTTTAGTGACAACCTCACATTAAATAAGGAAAAAAACAAAATTTCGTAACACCTACATTTCATAATTAAAATTCAAAAAAGAAATCAACAAAAACAATGGATCTGAATTTTGTAATTCAATCATGTTCATGCATCGATCCCAAAACCCCCAAATAGCCTTAGGTCACGAGATTTGGAGTAGTGAGCTGCCCTGAGTCATGCCTCTAACACTTGAGATCACCATTATCATCTCTAATTTTCCAATGAGAACCCACCATCCATCATGCCACTAAAAAAAATATTGTCATTATAATATTTGTATTTTAACAATCATCCACTTTTTTGAATGTTCTCACCTAACAAGTAGGATCACCAACAACATCAAAGGAATACAAAATGCACTCTCCCAAATCCATCCAAGTAGAAAACACATTCACCAATCAAACAAAAAACAAACTAGAATAGAAAAAAAACCACCTTCATCAATTAAACTACATGATGGAACACGAATAGGGTACTACTGGGGAAGAATCATATACAAATTAATTCCCTTAAAAATTGTGTCCACTCAAACAGCACATCCCAAAACAAATTTGGATACCACTATATCTGACTGGTTGGGAAGGGAGAATTGTACCAGGATGTCAGAGCATAGTTGAGCAGATGAATGCTTTGGAAAAGGCCCATACCTTTACTAGAAATTCATTCCTTCCTCCGAGGACCCATAAATTGATCATACCAAAATAAAATTTCTCAAAGAAACTTTACATTCAATGAATATTATAAAATAGGAGCTTCATCGTCTCCATCCATATACTAGTGCACATGTTGAATTGGCCGCTTGAAGCATCACCATCAAATGGGAATAAAAATATAGAGCAATGATACCATCTACGGGTCATGCTTCTAGGAGACCAATGGAAAATCAACCATAATAACTAAATCCACCCCAAATAAACCAACACACCAGACCAATGTAGGGTCATAAATCAAATAAGTAGGCAATAAGATTGAAAGAAAAACAACCAATGGAATTAATAGAGATCTACAACATCATAATAAATCCAAGTGAATCAACGGAAACTACCAATCACTTGAACCTCTCACCATCCCAATCTTCAATAAGAACATTCAAGGCAGACCATGAATGGGGACTAGCGCAAAGGGAAGAGAAAAAATTGAATAAGGGAAGTAAGGGCTATGAGATAAAAAAACCTAGGTGAAAAAACAAACACTGGAATAAAATAAAAGCTTTGGAATTATGAGAAAATTAAAGGGAACTAGTGAGGTGGGTCAATTGAAATGAAGGATCCGAGATGAGAGGTGGAAAGGGGGAGATAGAGATGAAGAAGAAATTCCTTTACCTACCCACTTTTAATCTCTACTAGAAAAAAGCCTTAGCTTGATAGGGGAATTTGGTGACACCACTTAGAGGCCTGGAATTATAACGAGGTGATTTAATATTTTCTTATTCATTTCATCAATAATCTTAAAAAAATGTGATTAATAAAATCCATATTAATGTATATAATGAAATGGATACTAAATAAACCCATAAAACCTATATTATCCTTTTTTCGAATCACACCTCCCACTTAATCAAACATCCAATATATTTTTAGAACATACAACACTATTAATATTTATTTAAATTTTAAAATATTATTTAATGTAAAATATTGATCATTTTTTATTTAAAAAACATTTACGTATTATAGAATTTATTTATTTATTATTAACTAAAAGTATTGAAGAATTTATGACACCAATAAACAATTCAAATTTTTAAATGAAGGACAAAATTACACATGGAGAAACTTAAATAAATACCATTGTGTGTGTGTATGTGTTTGTGAATCATGTATATTATAGTTTTTTATGAAATTTAAATGGTTATTCAAATCCTTATATTTAGATCATAATGTTTTTTTAATAAGATAACTTGTTTTTATGTGTACATAATAAAATCAACATGATGATGGTGAAATTATTTTTTTCTCCCTACTTGAATCTTTAATGGTTATATAGAAATCCATTATGATAGGAGCCACATTGGTATCTAGACCTATATTTTCTATGTAATTCCATATTAAAACCTAATAGTCTTGTATCAATAAATTTATGTACATCACTTCCTCTTCTAGAGGTTTTGAGAAATGAATCAATGTGGTCTATGGATCCTCTTTTGTACCAGAATTTATTTTTTTTGAGTTCTTCAATGGTGGTAAAAACAACTTCCTAAAACACTTTTGGACATATCTAGAGTTATCCTTTTCATATTTTATCTCAATTTTAATGGTAATATCCTTTTTATGGTAAATAGTATGACGTAATCTATATCCTTTTTGAACTACATGAATTCATTTTCAGACCCTCTCACTTCTAAGGAAATGGATTCATGATCAGGGCCACTCTAGAGATGCTCACTTTCTTCTATGCTACCATCAAGGGGGAATAAACATTTATATCTCAAGTTATAAGAGGAATCATAAGGTAACTTTCAATTTATTATAGTGGTACAAGGGAATCCTATAATCCATTTGGTAGAATGAGGGGCCCTAAAAACTTAATGATGGAAATGATTCATTTTTTTCAAGGAGTTAATCTACCTGGGTGTGACATGAATACCTATTTAGGGTCCTAATTCATTTGGATTGGTTTCAATTATATAGAAAAGTGACCGAAACATTTTCATATTATGAATGCTCGTGGGGGCAGGATTTGATACCTCAATCGAGTTGGTAGGAAATACATAATCATTATTGAGAAGGTTCTAGGGGATTACGCGAGTTGTCCCCAAATGACTAGTATTAACAATTGTATAACCCAAATCACAATACAAAACATTATAAATTTTTTGATTTTGTTATATTCAAAATTACTAATAATACACACCATAAGAAGTAAAAAACTGGTGTATTCAACTTTTATACAATAAATAATTTTTTTAAAAAAATCTATATTTAAATTCTTTTAGATTAGGCTATAAAAGTCAATTTTTTTATATCATAAAAAACAAACTCACATAAAAACATATAAGTATTATTTCATAAATATAAGAAATTATTTATAAACAAAGGAATTAAACAAGGTATGTAGATCTAATGTTGATAAAAAACACACTATTTGAATGAAACTAAAATGAAACATACTCCACAATAAAATTATGTTAGACCTAGTAAATGATTCCAAAACATAGACAATGTCTAATATACATAAAATAAAACAAAACCTAGTATATTATTATAATAGATTCTTATACTATTTATAATAGTAAAAAAAATAAAAAAAATATTAAAATAACTTAAAAATCACAATTATAGAAATTTATGAGCCCTCAAAAATAAAAAATTAGAATTTTGAAAATACTTAGAAAAACTAAATAAAAAGAGATAGGATTTGATAAGAAGCTAGGTTCTATCAATATCTTTTTGAGGAAGATGATAAAAAATGAAGTGATTCTTCAATTTTACTTGTCATTCCTTAGTAAAAGTTATGAAAATATTAAAAACTTTTACTTCACATAGGTGTACAGTAGAACCTTTTTTTGAGGTTTGTTCGTGCTAATTACTAATGGGAAAAAAAGTGTTTATAAAAAATAATAGGAGTGAAAATAAAAATATATAAATATTCATCATGTTAACAATATAAAAATAAATTCTTATTCAATTATTACCATATAGGGACATTTTAAAATCATATTTCATCCTAGTTATTTGATATAAGAATATAAAGAATTCTCAAAAATCATCTTTTCTAATCGTAATTGTTAATAATCATAATAATTTTTCTATGACTAGGGGGAGTAATTGATTCAAAATAATAATAAAAATAGTGAAGTATAGGTAAATGTACCATCACATTCATTTGTAATATAATTCACAGTCACATACTAACTTTTTTAAAATTCAGTCCTTGAAATTATCTTGGTAAAATAATTTAAACTTCTTGGTCACTTGACTCATACTGCATGATTGACATGTTCACTTCAGAATCAACTCTTTTAATGAAACAAATTTAAGGTAATATCTATTAAATTTAATAGTTTATTCTAAAATACTTTATAAATTAAAACTTTTTCATTATCAGTATACTAAAATACACTGCTTTCAAAGGGATTGTTTTCCTTGGATACTAAGAAATTATAAAAACTCAATAATTATTTTCACTATCACCATGATTGTTCTACATAGTTATCTGTGGCATGAAAAACATTAATAATTAACAATATATAAGATTATTCCCAATTAATTCAATGCGTGTAAGAAACATCCCTCATATTAAAATAAACATAATATAAACGTTATGAAAAATACATGTTAGTGTTAAAATAAGGAATTTTAGGATTCCCCAAAAAATATCCCCTTTATGATATTCACAAGTATTGAAAATTAAATAAAAAATATCCATATTAAAAATAATATACTTTTAGCATTAAAATATCAAAAAATACACTCAAACATAAATTTGTGCATCAATATTTCTCCTTCTTATATCTTCTTAAATTTCCTCACCCCTTGTGAATATGACAGAATCATCCAACATAAATATAGAAAAATAATAAGATATTTCTATGAACTATGAAATGATAAATGAATTGGAATACCAGGAAAGTTTAGTCAGAGGAAAAACCTCTGACCATTTATTAAATAGAAATAAAAAAGTGCAGTAAACAAGGAAAAGGATGAGGGTGAACATCTTGCCCAAACCCAATCAAAAGTCCCCACCATATGAGACAATTACATACCACTAAAAACCATTCAATCGAGTCAACACAATCAACCAACATATCTCTTGTTTCATCAAAAAAAATCATCATTCCTTCCAGCTATCAACAACGTAGCACCACTGGTTTCACTGTAATCTTGAGTTCTTCAAAAATCGCAAGTTCATCCCGACATCACAAACCACCCACAACAAACATTTCCAAGACAGCCGATGCCAAGATCCAGAAGCACTCCTCCAGCCTTGCGCCATCGAGGTCAAATTCCACCAAATTCGACATCACCGCTACTCATCAACATTGAATCCAGAATCCCCGAAATCGTTGCATAACACCAGACACCAGATACACAGCCGAAAAGACAAAACCACATAAAACCAAACCCAAGAGCAAGAAAAAACTCACAGTGGCGCCGGATCAAGATCCTCCCCCCTCCAAAGCTCTGTAGATCACGCATAGATCCACACCTGGAATCCGCTGGAGACACCACCTGGCCACGCCGGACCAACAGAACCAAAAACACACCACTCGGCCAGACCAAGTGGCACCGACCCCGAGTCGTTCAGAGTAGAGCCAGGACGAAGGTCGAGCACCGCCGAGCTGCAGTTCCCCTGAGAGCACGAGAACACCGCCAGATGAGCCAAGACGTGCCAAACCGGGTGGATTGGCACATGGCTAGTCCACGGCGGCTCCGGGAGAAGCCGCCTCGACGCCTGAAGGCCAGGCCACCAAACAGATGTGCTCCACCGAGCTGCGCTGCACGAAGCGTCACCGGATCCTGTCGCGCCACACCGAGACCAGACGCGCCCCACCAAGCCGGCACCAGAGAAGCCGCTGCGATGACCCAGGCCGGAGGGGGAAGGGGGAACTTACCCTGTCAAAACCCTAGGTGCCGCAGGTGTAAGAGATGAAGCCGCTCCGAGTCCAATCTAAATGAATTGGAATATAATGAGTATATTAGTTCATAATTTATATAGTTATATAGTAAATTATTTCATAAATTATTTCAATAATATTTTAATATAAAATATTAAAAAATAAATTCAATATAATTGAAAATAAATAAGTGAATTATTCACATATATAGTTAATTAAAAACATGTTTAAAAAAGATATAACTAAATTAAAAATGATATAATAATGAAAATTAAAATATATAATCTAAATTATGTATTCATAAATAAGTTATCTCAACGAAGAAGGGTTTATTTTTAGAAATAAAATTTTCCATTTCATTCGAAGGATGTGTTTGAAGTATATTTAAAAGGGACTATAGTTTTTTGGGGTTATACTAGTAGCATATGTTATATTTGAAGTGGTTTCAATGATATAAATTTATATCTCCATCATCAATGGTATATGTTTTCTAAGATATGATAGTAGACTTCCTATCAATTCCAAGGCCACATCCACCATTCAAGACATATTCATATTATAGTTTAGA
Source organism: Viscum album (assembly GCA_963277665.1). Lineage (NCBI taxonomy): Eukaryota > Viridiplantae > Streptophyta > Magnoliopsida > Santalales > Viscaceae > Viscum > Viscum album. Next base: position 1,722,217,767 of record OY728119.1, on the reverse strand, counting down.
ATAATCTCAAATATAGAATGAATGGTTTCTAGAAACATATCCATAATTAAAAAGAATTTCTTAATGTAGTTTTTTGGTTTTATATTCATTTCATATTCATTTTGTAAACATTAAATAAATTAGAAATCCTGAGGTTTTGAGTCATCACCTCAAACTTGTTCATTATCTTTACAATGATATAGAAATTTATTTTCATTATATTAACCTTTTCATTTATAAATCATTATTACTACATAGTATAATAGTAAATATATATTTTTTATTTATTTTATCCATTATATTAGTTTGATTATCAAACTAAAAAGGAAATATAGTTATCCAATGTTGTCAATATTTGTTATTGATTTCCATTAGAATGGTATTCCTTAATCTCTCATAGTAAGTAGGAATTTTAAATAGTGTATCATGGTTAATTGGGATGGATACTTGTTTTATTAGGTGTCCTCTCACCATAAAAATTGAATAACCTTTGTTCGTATTAAAATATAATATATTTGGAGTATGATTTCTTTAAAATTAAGTGTGTGGCCAATTTTATAACAATACATAAAAAATAAAAATTGACTAATGTGGAAGACCTATAATATCTATGGATTTTTTATGGTTTATATAAATATGATAATTTAGTAGGTAAATTGTAATCATGGTATCAATGTTTTCTTATAGTTTAACCAAAATTTCAATTATCATGTTACAGTATGAAATGATTATGTGGATTATTTCCCTTATGATATTATTTTTGTCTAATTATATTCCATCAATTCATTTTTGACTACCAAGGTAATATAAGAAATATATAAATATTATGAATTATACTTATTCATTTTTTTCATTTATAATCGTCATACTTTTATAAAAGTTTTTAGTCAAAAAAGGAATTGTTTTTAAACTTCCAAAGGATCGATGGACAAATGAGGTGGGGCCATTGAATCAATTATTCCCTTTTTAAATGTTTTAAATTTAGTAAATCTAACCTATTAAAGTTGATAGAGTTATTTATTTATCAACTTTTATAAAATTAAAGTGCATGTAGAAATAGAAAATTAAACAATATACAACTGATTTACAAATTTTAACATCAGTGTGAGAACCCATATCCTTTCCACAAATACTCATCTGGGTCTATATAAATTAACTATTATGAAAAAGTGAATACAACTTTTGTCAACTCCCATTAGACACCTTGTATATCCCGATATGAATTATTATACAAACTCCCATAAATTTACAAAATGTTTCTTAAAAAAACGTAACCCATCAAAAAATTTGTAAATTGTTCAAACTACTCCCCCAGAGATCTATCTGGAATCTCAGTCTAATCTCTGTCTGTCCAATTTCCCAGCATCTGATGGCTTCAGTCTGATATCCTTAGTTTTCTGACCCAATTCTCAATATGCACAATTTCAATCCTTTCTAATCTACCTTTATAAAAATATGTGATTCTCAATCAACTTCTTAAAACTCATATTGATACCCTCAATTTGAATCTCCCTTTCTGGTAAATTGAACTTGAACCAGCCCAATCCTATGATCAGAACTACTATTTTAAGAAAATCATATTAAACTCGAAAAAGCATTTTATCTCAAACACAATTCAAAAAAAAATTCCACAGAGTTACAACTTTTATACCTGGGTGAATAGTGTCAAGTACCAATGTACATTTTACATCTATTTATAGGTGGTCCAGAAATGGTAAATGTAAGAAACTAAAATTATTTTCCCACTCACTCAAATTCATTTATCTTAGAATTTTACTCACATATCAAATTCATCTTTTACTCCTTCAAACCTTCTCATTTGTTCTTATTTTTTCTCGAAAATTCTTCAATTATTCATTACATCTCAATTATTAACATTACTTGAATGAGAAGTCTACAAATTCTCTTTCAAAAAATTGATAATCCGGAACAAATTTGTCTGGAACTATGTTCATTATTCAGATTCCCTTGACCCAAAATAAATAACTCACATAATCAACTCTTCAGTTATTGTAACAAATTAACATGAAAAATATATAAATTATTTCTCTTATTTTTATAATCTAATTGAAAATTTTTTACAACATTTTTAAAACTTCTACATACTTTAAATCCCTTCAATGGATATTTAATAAAAACATCAATATATCTTCTTATTTTTTATTTTAAATCTACATCCATTAATCAAATCCTTAGTCCAACTATACATTTTACTATGGAATAGTGTCCACAACTCTTCTGATGAGTCAGGGTCAATAACTCTTCTAATGAATTTGTATCAACAACTTTTCTAAAAAATCATTGTCAATAACTTCTCTCATGAATCAATTTCTGATAAAATGGATTAATACTTCCATTTTTAAGCTGAACAATTGCTTCTAGTTAAATAAAATCAATCCTATGGAAAATAGAACTATTCAAATAAATTTTACAACTAATCATCAATTTTGATGAAAAAACTTCATTCTTCATATGATATTAAAATTTGATATGTTAAGACTTTTATTATTTCCTTAACATTTGAAACCCTAAAATAACCTAAAAAATAAGAAATTACATTCATGTAATATGGTGCGTCTACTGGAATATCAGACGGTACATCTGATTTAAAACTCTTGTAGTATGAAAACTTATTCACATGGCGCTTCTTGATCTGATGATCAATGTATAGAAAACCTATGCCTGAATTACTTTAACTTCTCTCTTTCTTCGACAGATTATATCATTATATTTTTCATGATATTTTGATCTTAATATCAATAAAGAATAATATGACTTATAAGGAAATTTCTATTACTTCTTATTAAAAATTTCAAACTTACTTATTTTCAAAAAATTATGAATATATTTATTTAAAAAACTAATAAACCAATGACATATTTATATAAAATAATTAATACTTGTACAAAATAGAACTTTTAAAATGAAATAGTTTCCAAATAATGGAGTCTGATGAATACTCTAACTGCCACATTTGTAAAAACAACATTATTCATTCATACATTCATAAACCTCCCAACAAACAAGTTATGAAAACCTAAAAACACATCTTTCCCCTTATTTAAAAAAAATATCCATGTAAAGTTTTTATCAACAAAAAAAGTTAAAATCATCATAGAGGATCATTGGATTTGTTTAATTGATTTTTTACCATTAACTCTATGTTTAAAAAGGAGAAATTTTATGAATTTTCAAAATTCAATTTTATAAAATTGGATTACTTTTTTATATCAACACATCATGCTTTTATTAAGGTGGTTTTTTTAATTTTAAAAAATTATTGAATTTTGAGTGAAAAGTGAAAATGATTATGTTTTCAAAAAATTAATTAGGTTTTATAAGAAAAGTAATTTAAGAGTACCATTTTAACACCCAAATATTTTAAAATAAGAATAGTATATTTGATAGTGTGTTTGACATGAATCACCACGATTAGATGAAAATAAAACACCCCGAGTCATTACAATATATTTATTTTTAAATTAATTAAGAATGTTTAAAAGAATAAATGTCACACAACACTAGTTTTATATTGTGTTACATGAAACAATGATTTTATCTTTCATTACACGCAACACTGAGTTCAGCTTTCAGTAAACACAACACTGAGTTTAAAAAATGTGATATATTATAAAAATATAATTATTTAATATAATAGTTATCCCATAGACTTTAAATTGGATGGTATAAATATTAATAACAATATTATGAAAAATTTGGTGTTCTATTGATTATAAATAAAATAAAAATCAATTAAAATAAAAAAAATTGGTAAAAAGTTTATTTCTTATAAAAGATGGTTTAGTCAACCTTTCCACACATGATTTAAATTAATTTGTTACCAATTTTAGAAAATCTATTTGAAAAAAACATAACTATTGAAATAATCATATAAAAAGTTTCTTGAGGTTATTTTTTTATTTTTTTTGAAATGATATATTGTTTGATGAATAGTGAAAAATACTGAATTTCAATTGAAAAAATCCCTTTCATCTAAATAATTTATAATGAGAAATTGTATTTTTTTTCAATGATTTTAAAGTAATATTTGTTTATTTATATACCAATAAATAAAATTCAATTCATTTAAAACACTTAAATATTTAATTTCTATATAGAAACATTGTTTACTTTTGAGCATTTTCTCTCTAAAAACTTGTTTTCTTATCACATCTACAGGATTAATTTTAAAGTACATTTTTTAACTTATGTGAATTGAATTTTAAAATTGGGATTAAATATTCATAATATGAATAATTTTTAATGTATAGTTTTTTCAACTTAATTTTTTATGAAAATGAATAGTGAAACAATACAAACTAATTAACATGATTATGGTTAAAATGGATTTATAGGGGGTTAAACTAAGAAGATAAGGGTTAAAATTTACCTTCCAACTTGTCAAAACACATTGTTATAGCCATAGTTGGAAAATACTAGAAAACATTTCTATAAAAATTCCCTATTATACTCATAGAAGACTTATTTTTTAAATAAATTTAATCTAGGAAGACCTTTGGTTAAATTCTAAGGAAGATACCTGAGGAAGAGGTAATGTTCTTCAAGAGACATATTTATTTTATTTCTTTATCCACCTCCTAAAATTATTATTAAACCATTATTATATAATAAACTCATTATATTAAAAACATTGAGTTATTTTATATGTTAATTTCATTCAAAAAAAAACATATCCACTTCCTAAAATGGTTTTTTAAATCATAAGTAGTGTGTATAGTAGACTACCATACCGCAAACCAATGTCATTAATTTTTCCATTTCCACCTTTCAAAGTTCTGTATAATGAAAGATATAAAGTTTATATATCATATTTATAACATATATAAACCAAAAGAATAATTATATCATATATATATATATATATTACTTTTCATTTTGTTGGGGATATGATAACATCTCTCGTCTTTGTGGTAGACTACCTTCTCACAAAGCGATGTGATTCGTCTTTCACTAACACCTCACATGGAAGGTAATAAAGACGAAGATAATAATTATATGTCATATAAATTAAATAATTATGATATTAATGACATATTTATCATTATATAAAGATAATACATTATTTTTTTTGCTTACCTTTATATTCACTTAAAGATGATAACATTGTCTATGTATGTGTGGACTACCACCTTCATGAATCAATGTGACTATATTTTCCTCACCACATCACATGGATTATATATATAAGTATATAATTTTTTATATGTGATATTATTATAAATATATAATGATTATATATTAATTAAATTATTTCCAAAATGTTCTTTGGAAAGTAGAAATGTTACTCATTCCTACGTACGACCTACCGTCTCCATGATAATAACATACTTTTTTTCATAACCATATTTTATGATTGGTTTTAATATTAAAATTGATGTAAAAATGTAATACCAATGTAAATATTAATTACTATGGAGAATATTTAACTATGTAACACTTGAAACAACTCAATCTATAAAAAACATGTATAAGAAAACTATGTAATGAACACCCAATACAATGAAAACAATGAATTATTTTTAATGAAAGGGTGGTGAAATGTTATAAAAGATGAAATATGATATTATAAATATTAATATGGTTATTGTTTTAGTTAATAACATATTTAAGACTATTATATAGGAGGTTAAATAATTTTCAATCAAAAGGATGCATGATGTAAGGGATTTTTATCTCACATTTTACTCTTGTGAGACACATTTCATATTCAACACTTATGAATTTTATGTGTTATATATAATGAAAATTAATTTTATAATTATTATACTTAAAATTATGGACATTTTAATATCCATTTGAGCATCTCTCATTAATGGTTATTATAATTAAAATGTTATGATAGTGGTGAGGGTTTTATGTTACAGTCTCATCGTTTATCAGGATTGATCCTAAATACGCTTCTAATAATGATATATTATGATCTATTACTCAATAAAATAATGAATTTTAAATTATTATAGTTATTTGTGATATTTTTGAGTAATAGTATCACGTTTTACACTGTTGTTTATATAAAATAATTAAAAAATGTTTTTGTAAAAATCCAACATTATTTCTCTCTTCAGTCGAAAATTTATTTTATTCCAAAACCATGGTTTCTAAAAATGTTTTCAATAATTTATTACTGTTCTATAAATTATTTATTAAATAAATTTATACCCATGTTTGATTTTTTTATCAAAACTATTTGAAATGTATATTCTTGTCATTTTCTTAAATGAGGCACTTTTCTAACCTTTTCACATTGAAAATGATTATTTTGACCTAAATGACATGCATGGAATTATATGCTTTTGTGACCAAAATTTATTTGAATCTTCCTTTGAAAGTTTATAAGGTTTTTTTAAAGAAAAACTTTATCTTAGTATTCATGAAATTTATTTTTTTTTAAAGGTGATTTTCAAAATGAACAGTATATTTTATGGAATAATGATTTTAAATATTTTTTATGGTATTTCTAATCATATATAGAATTAACAATTTGATTTACTCATCATAAAATTAGAATATATTTTATTGACATAATTCTTATTATTATTTTGGATGATTTATGATCAGTTTAAATGAGGATGTACAATCTATTACCAATTACCATTTTACTCATAATGGATCATGATTATGTTTATTGATTGGGGTAGCTATTAAAATTTTGTTTGTAAGTGTTTTTAAATATGAATAGTTATGTGCATCATGATTTATCAATTTCATGTGAATAATGGATTGTAGTTTTTAAGTAACAGGTAGGGCCTTCTATAGTCCCTTGATGTATTATTTGGTCTCTTGTAACAAACTAGTCAAGGTTTTGTTTAAGGAATTACCCATTTGTATAGATATCTTAACACGAGGCCTTAATGGTATTCGATGTCTTGGCCTGAAGCCTTGATGGTATTATATATCTTGGAATGAGGCATCAATGGTACATTTTATATTTCCATCATTATGAATTAAAACATTATGAATTAATTTATTGATATTCCATGTGATTATTCGATATGTTAGAATATTCTTTCTTTAGTTTCATTCTAATGAGATTATTTATATGGAATTTTTAGATCATAATTTATTATTTCTATATTATGCTCAAGTTATTGATTAAATAGAATAGTTTTTAATTATTTACCTTTCTATATTGATTATTCATTATTTATTCATACCTTCTGATGTATGCTTTCCCTTACCGATAGTATGACCTCACACATTTCTTATGTTTTATTTTCCCCTAAATACTAGGAAGTATTTTATGATTGATATGTAGGAATATGATAAGGGTAATAATGGATTTCTAAAGAAAAATCTATTTTGTATTATATTATTTCATATAAAAATGTGATTAAATTATGTATATGGTTTACCAAAAATATTAAACAATTTGGTCCTTATAGATGTGATTCCTTGTATCTTATTCCAATGTTATAAATAAGAAACTTGTTATAGGGTACTGGATTTGGGGTTGTTACAGTTGGTATCAGAGGAAATTTATAGATTTCCTGGGAACTAGATTTAGAAAACATAGATTAGGGAATATAAACCAATGATAAACTTTTAGGGTAAGTTTATAAGAATATTATAAAGTCATTGTAAGTTAGACATTACATGGTTCTTTCCAAGAAATACATCACTATATGGATACTAAATGTGGATTTGTTTCTAACATAGAGGTGCCTAAGGATAACAACTCTGAAAAGGTCACATTGGGACTGACCTGATAATCACATGGTTCCATACAATGGGATTTACTATGAACCTTCTTGGAAAATACTTGGGGATATGATTAGGATAATTATTATTTTCTTTATAAACTATTATTAAAGATTTAAAAATAATGATATCCAAAAAGAAAACATGATAATCATTTTTATATTATCAATGCATAAGTTTTTAAATATATGTTATGTTTTCACCTGTTTTGGGATTATACATTATGTTTCATAATTATATGGTCTAATATAGTGTATTCCATCATTTTGAATTGGATCCTAGAATATGGATTGGGAACCACATCAATGAACATAATATAATGAGTAAGAATGATCATTTCATTGATGAGACTAAGATTATATTTTAAAGTAAAATAGTCTCCCAAACATTCTCATCATATGAGGATATAATATCTTGTGATAAAAAGATAGGGAAAGAATTCAATAATTTGTATGGATTCCAAGGGGATAAAGAGAATAATATGATGGTACGAAAAAAAATAGATAAAGGGAATAAGGGAAAGAAGGATTTTACCACATGTTATAATTGTTAAAGGAAACACCCCAGTGCTTACATAAAAGGAATTGGAATTTTTTAAAAGTGTAGATTAAAATGAAACCATGCTCATTATTTCAAGGAAATAAAAAATATTTCCAATGTTTAATGCTTCAATTGTAAGGATATATGGAAGTATATAAATAAATTTTCTAAGAGTAAAGTGAACATACCTTAGAAGAAGCAATGAGATCACGATTAATATTATGCTATTAATAAAGAAAAATTTGAATGATTAATTTTCTTGTATTTTGATAAAATAACTATGTCATATGAGTATTTTACTAAAAATATCTAGATTAGAATAATTACAAAATATATAAGGATTGTACTATAGTATTCAATATTATGTATTTGAAAGCGTATGTTGAATAGTACCAATGAAATAGAAAAATGATTCAGTGGAAAGTTTAACTTTTTGGAAAACACTTGATCGAGGGAAAGATAACTCTTAATATTTTCCTGATGTTGAGATAATTTTGTTATGATAAATAGATTATATTTATGGATAAATAGAATTCCATATTACTAACTATATTGGAATAAATTAATGATAGGTTAATCTTCGAAATTTTATAAATTTATTTATAATGTTTTGGATCCTAATCTTTTAAAAGGGTCATAAGGTCAACCATTTATGAAATTGTTTATTTTGAAATTCGGATGAGGTTTTAGAGATTAACATATTACTTCACCATATAAATATTTATGTATATTGGATAATTTTTTCTAACTATTTTGTTATAATAATAACTAGATATTGAAGGAATTAACTATCATTCTATTATGGATCTTACTATCCATTAAAAGTGAATTCTAGTTCTTTAAGCATAAAAAATCATTTTTGGATATTCATATTAAGGGATTAAGTGATGAATTGGAAATTTATCGAAGTTCAACCAATGGATAAAATTATTCTTAAGAAGTAAAAACATATTAAGTAAATATACATCAATATATTAAAAGATAGTAAAATAATTCCTCACATTAGGAAAAGGATATTAAAATAAAAAAATATCCAATTATATTCATATCTAATAAATCAGATGATCATTTAAATCATCAACGATTTATGGTTTTGAGGCCCTTAACTTTCCATTGATCGTTAACTTTATTATGATAAATAAACATAATACTCTTTATAATTATTTACTATTTTCTTCTATATCCATATCTTCACTTTCCACCAATATTTTCTCATATATAAACCTAGTTATGTGTTATTCTATATAGACTTTTTTACTTCCATTTTATCTCTTATTAAGAGGTTATTTTATTAAATCTGTTTAAGATTTGGGTTTCCAATAAAATACTTTTCAAATATAAAACTATTTATTATTGAGATCATTTTAAATTTTTTATGACATTATTTATTTAATTTGGGAAGAATGTAACACCATAAAATTATGAAATAAGAAAATTGTAATTGATAGTGTGAGTGACACACTACACCAAGATTAGAATAAAATATAACTTCTCAGGTATTTATAATATATTTATTTTTAAATAAATTCAATATAATTTATATGTTTAATTACATGTTAAAATGATTTTAGACTGTGTTACAAGTAACACTGAGTTTATATTGCATTACACACAACACCGAATTTAAAAAAAAATATGACAAATTATTTAAATATTATAATTTAATATAATAGTTATCACCTATATTTTAAATTAATGGGTATAAATATTAATATCAAAATTATGAAAACAATGGTTATATATTTAATAAAAATAAAATAAAAATCATTTAATAGATAAATAAATTATTTCAACAAAACTGTATTTTCTGTAAAATATGGTTTAATTGTTCTTTGCGCACATGATTTAAAATTATTTTTTATAAATTTTATAAATTTTATATTAAATAAATAAAAATCACTTTTAAATAAAAATATTAAAATTTTCTTAGAGATATTGTTTTAGATTTTTTTTCACCAGTTTCATTTTTTGATGAATAGTGAAAAATACTGAATTTTAATTGAAAACTGACTTTTCATTTAAATAAATTATAATGTTTAATTATATTATAAATTGTTTTAAAAGTAATTTTTTGAATTATATAAAAATTAATACAATTTAAGTAATTTTAATCATTTTTATATTTAATTTTTATAAAAACATTTGTAAACTTTTGAGAATTTTCTCTTCAAAAACTTGATTTCTCATCACGCATGCCGGATTAATTTTAAATTAGAATTTACATAAGATATTAATTTAATTTATAAAAATGGATTAAATATTTTAAATCATAATAATTTATAATTTCAAATAATGAAAAATTTATTTTTAACAAGAAATTAATAGTTAAAACAATTAAAATTAATTTCCACAGTAAAGGTAAAAATTGATTTATGAGGGATAAACTAAGAATATAATAGTTAAAAATGACCTAAAACCTTTTAAACCCCAATTATATGGACATATTGAGACCATATAACTTTTAGGTTCTATAATGACCCTTTTTTATGGGGTTTTCATGATAAAAGTGACGGTAGGATTTAATGCTTTCAAAAAAAATACAGGGGTGCCACTTACCTCACTTATAAAAGGCTACTCACTCTCCACTCTTTTTAAAACATAAAAATCATTCTTGTTCAGAATATTCATGAAAAAATAACATAAAAATTTCCATACAATAATCTTAGAATCCATTTTTTTGGAATAAATCCAACCTTGAAAAGGCCTTTGAGGCAAACCTAAGGAAGATACCTGAAGAAGAAGTAATGCACTTCAACAAGTGTCTTTATTTTATTTATTTATCCAACTTATTAAATTATAAATAAAACAAGACCATATGATAATATAAATATATTCCATATAATTAGATGTTTTTATGTTATTTATATGACCTACATCTATCTCCAATCCCATGAAATAGATTATGAAATCATCATTCATGTGTATAACAGACTACTGCCTCATGAACTGATGTCGTTAGAGTTTTTGTTACCACCTTTCATAGTTGGTTATGATAATGGATAAAAAGAATATATATTATATTTATAAAATATATAAACCTATGGATTGATTATATCACATATTTCCTTTTATAATTTTCATTCTATAGGGGATATGATAATGTCATTTTGTGTACGGTGGACTACCACCTCGCAAGTGAAATTATTCGTCTTTCACTAACGCTTCATGTGGAAGGTGGTATGGATAAATTTAATGATTATATGTTATATAAATAACATAATTATGATAGTAATGACATATTTATCTTCATTTTAAGATAATATGTCATTTTATTTCTTACATATGCACTCATTAAATGATAATTACATAATTCGTGTATGTGTGGACTACCGCCTTCATGAAGCATCGTGACTCTCTTTTCATCACAACACCACATAAATGATATATATAGGTATATAATATTTTATATATGATATTTTTATCATTATGTAAATATTATATATTAAATATCATCTTTCCATAAAAACCATTGGAAAATAGAAGCATTACTCATGTGTACGTACAACCTACCGTCTCCATGATCATAACGAACTTCTTTTTTAATATCCCTTTCCATGATTGGTTTTAAAATTAAGATTTATTCACAAAAATTATAAATATTTCATGAATATTATTATTGATATAATTAAACTGTGTAACATGTGAAAGAACAAGATCTTTAATGATAAATTTCGCATAAGAAAACAAGGAAACTAACACCCAAATCACTGAAAACAATGAAAGATTATTAATGAACGGATGATAAGATGTTATAAAATGTTCACAAATAATAATATAAATAGTAATATGGTTTTTCTTTATGTTAATTACATGTCTAAAACCCCTATGTTGGAGTTTAAATAACATTAAACCAAAAGGATGCATGACGTAAGGCATTTCCATCTCACTTTTTACTTCTATGAGATATATGATATATTCACCACCTATTACAGTTACACAGTGTATATAAAACCCATTAATTTAAGGATCCTTATACTTAAAATTATGGATATTTAAATATCTATTTTATTATCTCTTATTTAGGGGTCTTATGATTCAAATTTTATGGAAGTGTTAAGGGTTTTAAATTACAATACACTCATTTATCACTATTCTTCAGGATTTGGACTCTAATATTGAAATATAATGATCCATAAATTAATAAACTCATTAATTTTCTTATATTATGGTTATTTATGATATTTTAAATTAATTATACCATTTTATCTACTCTTTGGTGCATAAAATAATTTAGAATTGTTTTAGTAAAATATATCTTTATTTCTCTTTTTAGTGGGAAATCATTTTTCTTTTAAACCATGTTTTATAAAAATGTTTTCAAAAATGTTTTATCATTCTCAAAATTATTATTTAATGTTACTTATACCGATATTTTAATTTTTATACAAAATGGTTTAATAGTAATATTCTTTTCATTTTTTGAACAATTCACATTTATAAACTTTTTACAGTGAAAAAGGAATGTTATTTTTAACTAATATAGTATTACCCATATTCATGACCATAATTTATTTGAATATTTCTCTACAAGTTTAAAATATTCTTTCTAAAGAATTTCTTTCCAAATATTCTGGGAATTTTTAGTTTTTTATGTTTTTTTTAAATATAAAAGGATATTTTCCTCGAAGGTTTTTTAAAGACATTTTATGGTATTTTTATTCATCAATAGAATAAAACCTTTAATTTAATTATGATTATCTAGGGATATGTTGCATTGATATCATTCTTATCCTTTTCATATATGATTTATGATCAATTTAATTAATGATGTAGAATATTATTTTGACTCGCTATTTTATTCAGAATGATTCATTATTATGCTTATTTATTGGGGTGAGTGTTATAATTTTCGATGTTATTTTTTTCAATATGAATTTCTATGTGCATTATGTTTTAACCCTTCCATGGGTGTCATATCCCCCACTTATAAAAGTTCACCCCCTCTCCTCCCCACTTCACACTTCCAAAACCCTTTGGTTTAGACATTCCTTTCCCAAATAAATTCCTAAATTCCCTAACCACATCCAATAGGAATTATTTTAATTATAAATACCTTATAATAAGGATTTAGGTATAAACAAAAAGATTCTCTCTAAAGAAGAAGTAAATTTATTAAATTGCATAATTGATTTATTTATTCATAATTCTCCTTAGAACCATATCCAAATGTTATAATATAATAACACTAGTATATCTGATATACATAGATGTTATTATTTTAATTTCATAACCCAAATCCATCTCCACTTCCATCAAATGGGAAATGAAACCATCGATCGTGCGTATAGAATACTACTACCTCACGAACTGATGTAATTCAGTTTTTACAACCACAATTCAAGGATGGATAAAATAATGGATTTAATGTATTTATATAATATTTATAATATTATTATACTTATATAATTTTTATATCACATATACCTTTTCACTTTCCATTCGGTGTGGGATTTGATAACGTCAATCGCGCGTAAGATGGAATACTTCCTCATGAAGCAATCAATCTGATATATTTTTCACATAAGGTTTACTTGGAAGGTAGTAAGGTTAATGTTTATGAATATATGTGATATTTATTATCTAAAAATACTTCTATATATGTAATATCACATTTAACTTCTTGTATTCTAATTCTTTGGAAAAAAAATGAATCTCATGTGTGCATGTGGACTTTCGCTGACACATAACGATGTGAAATGTTTTTCAATTAATTTTTACATGGATTTCAATAAAGATGTATTTGATTAAAATAAATTATGTATATTACATAATAATTATTCTTTAAATGTGAATTAATATTTATTTTCCTTCTTTCTGTCTATTGAAAAAAATTGAATCATTGTTCATGTATATGTATGACATAGTGTCTCTATAAATAATGTAATCCATTTTATATATATAACATTAATATATTACTCTAAATATATATATATATATATAATATATATGAAATTTATATCATTTTTTCATTCAATAGTTTATGTAACCATGATCAAACTAAAATAACCAAAATTACCAAACAAAACCATACAAGAAAATTAAAGCAATTATCACCTGAAGTGGTTATTTTAACAAAGAATTGTTAATAAATATGAGATAAAAGAATATATTAAATCATATATGGTATGAGATATATTATTATGGTTATTTAATAAGTTCATAATAAACCTATATTTATTTTATAATAGGTTCATGAACATACAAAGGAAGTCAAACCTGAGGTATGAGTTTTTTCATCTCACATTTACCTCTATGAGACATATGTCATATTTACCACTTATTTATTTTTTGGTGTATATTATACCAATTTTATGTGTTATATTATGAATATATTTATATTTATGGTATTTAAATTTTTATTTTATGTTTTCTATTTTATGGGACTTATGATTTATAAGTTACGAAAGTGATAAGGGTTTATTTCACAATCACATAATTATTCTGCATTATTTGTGTGGAAGACTCACTTCAGGTAATTATTTGGTATTTTTATATTAAGATAAATATATTATCATATAATATGGTAATCCATAAACCTTTTCAATTAATAGTATCATTTTTTCACTCTTTTTCTCTTTAAATGGTTGATAATATGTCCTTAGGAAGATATGAATTTATTTGTCTCTTTGGTTGAAAACCCTTTTTCATAAAAATACAAGTTTTATAAAAATGTTCTTAAAATAATAAAAATTATTTAATAAATAATTTTTTGCATATTTGGAACTTTTTTTAGATATAATTAAATGATAATTCATATCTATTTCAAAACAATTTCGGTTTGACTTTTTCTAAAAATGTGAAAGGAAACTTTGTTCTAATATGTACAGTATGAACAAAATTTTACACCGCCATAACCACTCAATTTTTTAAAGAAAATTTTACCAGTATTAAAATGTTTATTTCCAAGAAAATAATTCTCAAAATTTTTTGTGAATTTTTTATTTGGAATGGTTATTTTCAAAGTGAAAAGGATATTTTCTTTAAGAATATTTTTCAGGGAATTTTTATTTATATTAATCAATGACATAAAACCTTTATTGTACTTATGATCCACTGGGGATATTTTTTATCATTAGATTATAATTATATTGATTATAATTTAAAGAATTTATTCTAAATGGAATAATTACAATTTGGGGTGAATTATTATTTAAAAATTTTTTAAAAAAAATATTAATTTAAGAAATTAACAAAACCTCTTTATGTAAAAGGAAATCTGATTTGAACTTGGAACTCAGTCAAATTATAAGGGTGTCATAATCGGTTTGATTCTGGTATGTTTTTTACCTATAGATATAATGTCACACCCTGAACTTTTATATTAATTTTTTTTATTTTTTTAATTATATTTAGTCTCACTTTTGAGTTTCTCTAGTCAATGGGTCATTTTTTTTTAAAAAATTGGAATATGTTTTTTGTTTCATGGTTATACCGCATAGTTGGGGGAAACTATGCAATACTTGTGCGGGTGTTCAGGTGGGTTTGATTTGTGGTGCACAACTTCCATTTGGTTTATTAAATCATGCAACAAGCATGCTGCTCAAATGGAAGTTGTGCACCACAAAACAATATTGAGCAGCATGCTTGTCGCATGATTTAATAAACCAAATGGAAGTTGTGCACCACAAATAAAACCCACCTGAACACCCACACAAGTATAGCATAGTTTCCCCCAACTATGCGGTCTAACCGTGAAACAAAAAACATATTCCAATTTTTTTTTAAAAAAAATGACCCACTGACTAGAGAAACTGAAAAGCGAGACTAAATATAATTAAAAAATTAAAAAAAATTAATATAAAAGTTCAGGGTGTGACATTATATCTATAGGTAAATAACATACCAGAATCAAATTGATTATGACACTCTTATAATTCAACTGAGTTCCAAGTTCAAATCAGATTTCCTTTTACATAAAGAGGTTTTGTTAATTTCTTAAATTAATTTTTATTAAAAAAAATTAAAACAATATTTCACCCAAAATTGTAATTATTCCATTTAGAATACATTATTTAAATGATAATCAATATAATTATAATCTAATGATAAAAAATATCCCCAGTGGATCGTAAGTACAATAAAGGTTTTATGTCATTGATTAATATAAATAAAAACTCCCTGAAAAATATTCTTGAAAAAATATCCTTTTCACTTTGAAAATAACCATTTCAAATAAAAAGTTCACAAAAAATTTTGAGAATTATTTTCTTGGAAATAAACATTTTAATACTGGTAAAATTATCTTTAAAAAATTGAGTGGTTATGACGGTGTAAATTTTTTTTCATACTACACATATTAGAACAAAGTTTCCTTTCACATTTTTAGAAAAAGTCAAACTGATATTGTTTTGAAATAGATATGAATTTCCCTTTAATTATATCTATAAAAAGTTCCAAATATGCAAAAAATTCTTTATTAAATCTTTTTTATTATTTTAAGAACATTTTTATAAAACTTTTATTTTTATGAAAAAGGTTTTTCAACCAAAGAGACAAATAAAGTCATATCTTCATAAAGACATATTCTCAATAATTAAAAGTGAAAAAGAGTGAAAAAATGATACTATTAATTGAAAAGGTTCATGGATTACCATATTATATGATAATATATTTATTTTAATATAAAAATACCAAATAATTACTTGAAGGGAGACTTCCACACAAATAATTCAGAATAATTATGTGATTGTGAAATAAACCCTTATCACTTTCGTAACTTATAAATAATAAGTCCCATAAAATAGAAAACATAAAATAAAAATTTAAATACCATAAATATAAATATATTCATAATATAACACATGAAATTGGTAGAATATAAACCAAAAAATAAATAAGTGGTAAATATGACATATGTTTCATAGAAGTAAATGTGAGATGAAAAAACTCATACCTCAGGTTTGACTTCCTTTGTATGTGTATGAACCTATTATAAAATAAATATAGGTTTATTATGAATTTATTAAATAACCATAATAATATATCTCATACCATATATGATTTAATATAGTCTTTTATCTCATATTTATTAACAATTCTTTGTTAAAATAACTATTTCAGGTGATAATTGCTTTAATTTTCTTGTATGGTTTTGTTTGGTAATTTTGGTTATTTTAGTTTGATCATGGTTACATAAACTATAGAATGATACAAATGATATAAATTTCATATATTATATATATATATATAGAGTAATATATTAATTTTATATATATATAATGGATTACATTATTAATAGAGACATTATGTCATACATATACATGAACAATGATTCAATTTTTTTCAATAGACAGAAAAAAAAGGAAAATAAATATTAATTCACATTTAAAGAATAATTATTATGTAATGTATATAATTTATTTTAATCAAATACATATTTATTGAAATCCATGTAAAAGTTAATTGAAAAACATTTCACATCGTTATGTGTCAGCGAAAGTCCACATGCACACATGAGATTCAATTTTGTTTTCCAAAGAATTAGAATACAAGAAGTTAAATGTGATATTACATTTATAGAAGTATTTTTATATAATAAATATCACATATATTCATAAACTTTAACCTTACTACCTTTCATGTAAACCTTATGTGAAAAAATGTATCAGATTGATTACTTCACGAGGAAGTATTCCATCTTACGTGCGATTGACGTTATCAAATCCCACACCGAATGGAAAGTGAAAAGGTATATATGATATAAAAATTATATAAGTATAATAAATAAATTTAATGAAAATAAAATGAAAAATAAAATAAAATGAGAAATATGAAATAAAATTAAAAGAATGTTTAATACTAAAAAATAACGATAATATTGTTTTTATTAAAAATGAAATGAATATAATTATGATTATGATTATTATTATTATTGTTATTGTTGTTATTATTTTTTTAATTTTTATTATGTTTCTTTTTTTGGATAATACCCAAATGGGTATCCTCCTTCCAGTGTCTTGAACCCCCTTGGTTGATCCTAGTGTGTGAGAGCTCCTCCTTGTAACCCTAGAAAGCAGGAACCAAGCTCTATCCCCCCTCCATGGTCACACCCCTCCTAGTTGCAGCCTCCTTGCAACACCTCGTTGGCCACGATCTCTAGCAGGTGTGACCCACCCCGTGGAAGAACCCCTTGGGTATGAGACCCCCTTATAGTAGATCTCTCCCCAGTCGATCTCCTTCCCAAATTATTTCATAATTTCTCATCAAATCAACGAGGTATGGTTCTCTTCCCCTCCTCCTCACAAATTTCGACCATGATTTGGTCTCCCCGTCATCCTATAAAATTTATACATGCCATAGGTTAGTATTTATCAAACATTTTCATGTCTTTTTCTTCGAGAGGGTGTGATAATAGCCTCTCGAGTGATACAAGTATGTGTTCCTGAAACAACTGCCGATGGCAAAGTGTTTCAGGCCATTTCAGTCCATCCGCCACCATTTTGAGGTAATTTTCTTATACCTTTAATTTTTTGTTAATTTTTAATTAGTTTTTTTATTATGTTTAAGCCCCTAATAATTTTATGGTGTGTCTTGGACCTTGTTTGGACGGATTTGAGCCACCGCTCTCTAAGGCAGTGGGTTTCACCATGGTTTTTTGGTAAGTGTTTTTAATTAAATTGCTTTGGTTCAATTTTAAAATAAGGAATTTATGAAATTTGAGTTTTTGGTAATTTATTTTGAGTTTTTGGATCTTTTCCATGGTATTTTGAGTCTTCAGTTGTGTTTTTAGTATATTTGGGGACTCCAAGAAGGCCTGTGCACAAAAAAATATGTGTGTATATATATATGTATATATATATCCCTTGTACACATTCTCCAATGGTGAGGGGAATTTGTAAATGGGTTTAAAGGGAATAAATATAAGAATAATAATGTATATGTGTAGAAGGGTGAAGTATTTTATGTCTTTGTTAAAGCTATCAAAGATGATTTCTGACTTGGTTTTCTTTTTCCTAAGGTAGGGTCTCTTACCTCGTGCCTTTAGTTTGAAACCCATAATTTTTTTATTTCTTTAGAAATATGATTTATATTTATGTAGTATTTATATTCATTATGATATGGTTGCATTTGGTTGAAATAGTGATTTATTTGTTTTATATAATTTATCCAAGCTTATATAGTGAGTTTTTTTACATTAAAACATGTCTTCGGCCTCGTTTGGAAGTAGTGATGTATTTCTGGTGCTCAATTGGTTTAAGATGTTAAATATTAAAAACTGGTTTCCTATATTGTTTTTAGTGTGTAATAATTATTTCCAATGGGTTTTTTTGATTTAAGCATGTTTTCAATCTCAATATTAAATGTATGGTGCCTTGGTTGTGTAATTGTCCCTTTAAATGGTTTTGGAACTTAAGGATTTTAGGTAATAGTTTTTTTCTAAAAATTCTATATTTTTTGTAATGTAGTGAATCATGCTTGGAATCTCTAAGTATATCATATCCTTTCATCATGTTTTTAATATGGAATTTACCTTAGAAGGTGATGGCTTGTTTGGCATTGCATATTTGAAAACGGTGTTTTAAATCTTCTTCTAAATGGTTTTAGAAATGTTGTGTGAGTATACTTGAAATTGACTTGGTATGAGGCTTGTTTGGAACTTCGGGTTTTTTTATAACAAAATGTGGTTTGAAAGTGAAAATTATCAATTAAAATCTTTTAATGTTTTTTATAAATGTTTTATAGACTTTTGTGATGTGATGAATCGGTTAGAACCTTCGATAATTTCATATATATATATATATATATATAGTGGGAACACCTATATCGGGATTTCCCTTTATGGGTTATTGTATTTGTGTTGTCTTTGTTTTGGGTATGCAAGTGTGGTTATGAAAAGTAAGATGATTCATGCATGCGAGGGCCACCTGCTTACACACTATATTATTACTATGGGTTTCATTGGTGACTTTTAGAGGGTTGAGTGACGGTTGAAAATCTACAATGATTAGACGGGTTGGTATCCCTTGGATTAGTTGAGAGACTAGGTTCTATGTGCTACTAGATTAGTCAGTTTAGGGAATCTCGTTGGTTATTAACTAGGGAGCTTCACTATACGATAGTAGGTGGTTCCAAACCGAGTACATCTAATGAACACTCTAGGGATGTTTAGGAAATTATGATTATTATATAATTCATGTTCCTATTTTATTTTGTGGAACTTTTGGTTTCTTGATCTCATGACACCTTTACATAGATTTTTATACTAAAATATCTTTTCTAGAATTTTTTTTCTTTTAAAGAAATTTATTTAAATAACTTATATTTTTTTGGAAATTTTTTCGGATAGTGAAATGGAAAAAATGGCTTTTCTTAAAAAAAAATAGCATCCTGTTACTTATTTTGATAAAAGAGTGTAAAAAATTATTTTAATGTATCCTATTTTAAAACTAGAAAAAATATTTCATTTTATAGGTGGGTCATTGAGAATGGTTTATTTTTTTCATTCCTACTGGTTATGTCAGTGCTCATGCTTACTTAATATTTTTGGTTTCAGGATCTTCTAGTTGCACATTGCCCTTGAAGTGATCTTCTTTCTTTGATTAGTGGTGACCCATGAGGTCACATGGAGGTATGTGGGATAGTGTATTTATTTCCTCAACCAGCTTTTATTTTTATTATTCAATTTGATTTTCATTTATTTTTTTATATTTTGTTCATGGTCCAAATCATTCCCAATATTTTTATCATCATTCCCGGCACTAGAATTTATCCTAAGGGGATCAGGAATTCCTTTCAAACCTTATCATGGACTTGCTCGGGTGACTGGATCAGTATTGACCTGGGTTGGTTAATGAAAAAATGGTATCATTAGAGGATATTGTTTTTTGGGGTCTATGGAAGATGAAGATTAGGACTTTATAGACTTGAGAGGTAGGTGTTGGAAGAGTGTTTATAACTATTTCTCACACTAATCCTCAAGTTACTAGGGGTAGTCTAGGATTTGGGCCTTTTGTTTGTTTTTTGGGATTGAGGAATGAAAATGAAGATGAGTCGGCGTCATGTTGTGATTTAGCATGGAGTGGTGATCCATGTGATGTCCAAGTGCTTAGTTTAAGGTCATCTTAGTGTTATGTCTTACCAGGGGAATGTACCACTACTATGTGGCCAAGTTAGGTATAGGCACCTATTCCTCATTCTGGTAATTCCTTTTAAGTTCATTTCTATTTTGGCTCTAGTTGGTGTGATTGACTTTTTGAAATGGATTTTTTTTAAATAAAGGTGATTCATTTCAAATTACTTTAAATTTGTAAAGTAAGTTTGTAAAATTGAAAGCATTTTTATTTTAATATTTTGGTAAATTCTTAGAACTAATAAAGAAAATGGATTTTATGTGGCCCTTTGGGTTCCTTATATACATTTTTATGTGAGTGGGTATGTTTGATAAGTGTGTGTTGTCACATGTGGATGGAAATGGATTGACACAATTGTGATGGTTCATAGGATTCCATGTGTGAGGTTTTAAAATTTAAATGTTTTGGAAATTAGTTTTTTGTTTTAAAATAGGGGTTTTGGTTTGGAAAAGTGGCCTTAGAAGAAGATAGTTTTAAAATTGAAATGAAATTTGTGGATTTGGATGTTATTATTTTGGTTATGTTTGTATTTGGTTTCCTTGTGATCCCATTACTTCATCTCAGGGTGTCATTTTAGATTATGATTTGGTTTGATATCATTTTTTGTTTCCTATTTTTGTGTTTTTTAGAAAGTGTCTCCCACAAAGGTCCCTAAACATTCTGATGATTCATGCCTAGTTTTTTATTATTCTCAAGTATTTTAAGTTTATCAAGGTGATAAAGGTCCTTTATGGTATGTAGGGTGGATTTAAGAGGTAGGGTGTGTATTTATATCATTGGGAACTCCTAACGCTGTCAATGTGTGTGGAGTCCTGAGGTTGTTTGAGGGTCCAGTTTTAGACAAATCCGAGTTGTTAACCCCACCATTATTGTAATTTGGGATAACATGGGATGTGTTTATGTCCATTTTTATCAGATGGTTTATACCCTAGGTGGTGAAGATGAAGAGGAAATAAGATATCATGAATGTCAACAAGGCTAGTGGATAATTAAGGTTTATGCTGATGACTTCAATGAGTGGGTTTCTGAAGTATATGTGGTTGGAAATCTGATGTTTCCTGTTGTTTGTAAAGTTTCTACATATATAAAGAAGTGCATGTTAGATAATATTGTCTCTAAAAAATCTCTTATATTCATTCTGGCTTCCATTTTTTCGTACCTTTTAGTAGTGTGCCATCAGTGTTTCCAGTTTGGGCATTCGAAGCTATCATGTTGCATCCTTCCTAAGACCTTCCATTGTTTTAGCCATTTGGGTCGTCAGAAGAAGTTCGGTAGGAAGAGTTTCTCGAAGGAAGAGTTTCATCAAGGGTTTCTAGCGACTAACTGTGAGGCAAGAGATGCTTCCGCCATCAGATCACCAGCCAAAGGTCCTGGGGTGGTTCTCATGCACAGTCCAGAGTTATCAGGTTTGTGCAAAACATCTTCCTAGTTTTTTTCTCTATGTTTGAATGGAAATGTCTAAAGTTTCTTAAATTTTTGTACTTCTATTATAAGTTTATCTTCTGATGTTATAGTCTAATGACCTTTCTTTATTGAAATCCAAGCAATTTGTTTAGTTTGAATGTGGATTTTATAGTTGCACTTATTCATAAGGGGTGTTTGGCCCTTGCATGAGTGGTTTTGGTTTCAGTTTTATTGGTAACTGTTAGGAAGCACATGTGGTTGTGGGATGAATAGAAAGTGTTTTTGGTCAATTTTGGTTCAGGTTCTTTTTAAATATTTTCCCTAGTATTGGTGGTTTGAAGGGTGTGAAGAAAAATTATAATTTCTATGGTGTTTTTTCCACCCTTCTAGACAGGGTTGATAGTATTTATAAAGTGTTTCCCATCCCGGTGTCTCGGTATTCTAGGTTTCTTCATAGTAGGTTTCCTAGTTAAGTTCTTATGGCAGATTTGTTTGGATTTTTGAGCTCCTATGTTAGTGGAATCCTTGTGGTCGGGAGAAACTCCTTATGTTCTCCCCTCATTATTATGTTGTTTTTTCCTTTGGATCGGTCGGGTGTGAATTTTGGAATGAATAGTCACCCTGATATTCATATTTTCCCTAAGTCTTGATCAAGCGTGGACTTGAATTTTAGTTATCTTTCATCTTGGTGAATTTTTGGGGGTATAATGTTTCTATGGTGGGGATAATTGTAGCACCCCATCCTTGTATATTAATTATCTTAATTATTTTAATTAACTTTAGTATCTCTTTTGAGTTTCTATAGTTAGAAAGACAATTTTTTAAAAAAAATTGTAATCTTTTTTTTGTTGCCTGGTTAGTCTGCAGAGTTGGGGGTAACTATACGATGACTATGTGGGTGCCTAGGTGGGTTTTAGTTGTCGCGCATCACTTGAACATGGTTTATTAAACCCTACAACATGTATGTGGCTCAGTTCTGTAAGTGGGAAGTGTCGAGGGGCACAGTTTGAGCACGACTTACTCAACCGTTTATCGAACCACAGGTAACTGTGCGCGGACCATGTGGTTTTCTAGTATTAGATAAAAAAAATTAATGAAAATAAAATGAAAAATTAAATAAAATGAGAAAAATGAAATAAAATTAAAATGATTTTTTAATAATAATAAATAATTATATTATTATTATTATTAAAAATTAAATTAATATTACTATTATTATAATTATGATTACAATTATTATTATTTTTTTATTTTCAATGAGGTATTTCTAGAAAACCCAAATGGGTCTCCTAATTCCAATTTCACACACCCCCTTGGGGGCTCCCAGCATGCCCAACCACCTCCTTGTAACCCTAGGCGAGCATGACCCAAGCTCCCTCCCCCTCTCCATGGCTATAACCCTCCAGGCCGCAACCTCCTTGCAGTTCCCCACTGTTTGTGGTCTCTAGAAGGAACGATACCCCCTAAAAGAACCCATTTGATGTGTGACCCCCTCTACGTGTATCCCTCTCCAGTTGATCTCCTTTCCATATTTCTTCATGATTTCTCACAGAATCGACAAGGTATGGTTCTCTACCCCTCTTCCTCCCAAATTATATCTACGATTTTGTCTCCCTCTAATCCTAGGAAATTTGGAAGTACCTACGGTTAGTATTTAACCATTATTTTTTGCCTCTTCCTTAGATAGGGTGTGCAATTGTCCTCCCAAGTGATGTTAGTCTGTGTTCTGGCAACCGCCGTCGAAGGGGAAGCATTTTGGACCATTTCATTCTTTCCATTGCTGTTTTGAGGTATGTTTTCATTCGACTTTGTTTTTTTACTTATTTTTTAATAATGGGTTTTATGATTTTTGAGTAACTAATAATATTATGTTGTTTCTTGGACATTTTTGGGATGGATTCTAGCCACTACTGTCAAAGGTAGTGGGTTTCTCCATGGTTTTCAGGTAAGGGTTTTTAATTCCATTTCTCTAGTTCAATTTTAAATTAAGTAATTTGTGATATTTTATTTTTTGGTAATTTATTTTGAGCATGTAGATTTTTTCCATAGTATTTTGATTCTTTAGTTATGTTTATATCGTGTTTGGAGACTCTAGGAAGGCGTACGATCACACACATAGGTGTGTGTGTGTGTGTGTGTGTATTTGTGTGCGTGTGTATAAATACCCCCTTGTACATGTTCTATCATGGAGAGGAGAATATGTACATGGGGTTAAAGGGTATAAATATACATATAATAATTTATGTGTGTGCAAGGGTGATGCATTTGATGTTGTCATTAATGCTTTCAAAGCTGATTGTCAGCTTGGTTTTCTTCTTCTTGAGGTAGGTTCCCTTTGCATGTGACATTAATTTGAAATCCATAATTGCTGGATTTCTTAAAAAAAATATTATATTTATACATTATTTATATTCTTTGTGATATAGTTGCGATTTTTAGAAATAATGATTTATTTGTTTTGCATAATTTATCTTAGATTGCAGCGTGAGTTTTTCATATTGAAACATGTCTTTGACTTTTTTTGTTAGTAGTGTTGTATTTATAGTACTCAATTGGTGTTAAATTTTAAATATTAAAAATTGGTTTCCTTAATTATTTTTAGCATGTAATAAGTATTTATAATGGGTTTCTTCGATTTAAGCATGTTTTCAAGCCCGCTCTTAAATGTGTGGTTCCTTGTTTATTTAATTGTGCTTTTAAATGGTTTTGGAACTTAAGGGTGTTAATAAATATTGTTTTTCTAAAATTTAAATATTTATTATAATGTAGTGAAGCCCATTTAGAATCCCAAATTATATATTATTCCTTAATCATAGTTTTATGATGGAATTGACTATAGAAGGAGAAGGCTTTATTGGAATTTCATATTTGAAAATGGTGTTTTATATCTTCGTAGAAATAGTTCAATAAATGTTGTGTGAGTGTACTTGAAATGGAGTTGGTTTGACGCCTAGTTGGAACTTCATGTTGTTTTTAGAATGAAATCTGGTTTGAAAGGTAAAATTCTTGGTTGGCACCTTTGAATGATTTTGAGAAATGTATTATAGGATTGTGTGACATGATAACCCAGTTGGAACCTTTGATAATGTCACACATATATATATATAGTGGGAACACCTATAGGGGGATTTCACTTTATGGGTTATCGTATAGGTTTTGTCCGTGTATAGGGTAGTCAAGTTCGTTGATGATAGGTAAGGTGAGTCGCACATGTGAGGGACTCCTACTTACACAATATATTATTACCATGGGTTTTTCTAGCCATATTTTAGAGGGTTGAGTAACGGTTTCTGATCAACCCTAATTATATGGGTTGGTACCCCATGGATTAGCTGAGAGGCCAAGTGGAATGTTCCATAGGATTGATTATTTTCGGTTATCCAATTAGTTATTTACTAGGGAGCTTCACCATGCGCCTGTAGGTGGTTCCGAACTGAGTAATTATAGGGGCAGTTGTAGGGATTTTTTTTGAAATGCACAAGATTACATAATTATATGTTCCTTTTTTATGGAACTTTTTTTTATTTCATGATACCTTTAGTTTTTTTTATACTAAAATACTTGTTTTAGAATTAGTTGTATTTTAAAGGAATCTTTTATAATGAAATATATGTTTTTGGGAATTGTTTTGGAAAATGAAATAGAAAAGAGGTTTTCTTAAAAAAAATTGCATCTCGTTGCTTATTTTTATAAAAGAGCGTAAAAACATATTTTCATGTATCATATTTTTAAATTGACAGGAATGGATTTCAGTTTAGATTTGGGGAATCGAGTGTGATTTTTTTGGCATTACTTTTGAGCATCTCGATGCTCACACCTACATTATCATTTCAGTTTTTGGATCTCCTAGTTTCACATCACTATTTGATAGATCTTCCCTTTGTGTTTGGTGGTTACCCATAGGGTCACATAGAGGTACGTGTGGCAGTTTGTTTATTTCCTCTAAGATCATGTATCTTTATTATTCAGTTTGATTTTAATTTATTTTCTTATCTTTTGTTCTTAAGAAAAATCATTCCCAATAATATTATATTTATTCATGGAACTACTTTCTATCCCTTGGGGATCAGTAATGCCCTTCATACCTTGTCGCATGCTGGCTCGGGTAACTGGTTTATGGTTGACTAAGGTTTGTTCGTGACATGTAATCATAGATGATTGAAAATTCACAAAGTGAAATACTAATCATAGTAGTTACAAGTATATCTGAAGAATGTAATGTTTATATTTTAAAATTATATGTAATTGTAATCATAGTAATATAATATTCATATATAAATCAATTTAAAAAAATTAATACAATTGTATCATAATCAAATCTATTATGATAAGCAAGATAGAAATATATTGATGAAATATAAAAATATCAATTTCTATTACATAAAGAAGAAATAAAATAATTGTATGAAAATAAGTAATGAAAATGAATATATCTCTTTTAACCCAAATATAAGGCTATCAAACAACCTAGGATAAAGATTCACTTGTTTTATATTTACAATAAAGATTGTTTTTTCTCAGAAAGGAAATCCCTCGATACGATTATTGAATTCTCAATCTACCTATCCTTGGTAGCCCTCAATATGATGGATTAGATTATGTTACACTATCCCTTTATATCCTTGATCAATACAATGATTGTATCCTATATCTTATTATCCTTAGAATACCTCATTCGTATTCACACAATAAGATGTAATTTGTTTTTGGAAATGTTCTAAAGAAACCAACGTAGATAGGGATTCCTTTGGATACAAAAATACTCCAAACAATTACAAAATTCCAGGAACAATTTTTTAATACTTTTAATAATTTTTAGAGATCTCTCATGGATTAAATTTTCAATAAGACATATATAATATGTTATCTCCAAACTCTTTCAATTACTAGGTATTTATAGGTGATCTTCCAATGTTCATATTGATACTCCCAAGGTCATATTTTCCCTGAGTTTTTCAAAAGGACACAGATAAATGGAATTAATAGAATATATATTTTTGGCATAACAGAATTTCACTAGTGTAGAAATTATTTTTAAGGTTGGTTGTTTTTTTACATTGATTATACAATGTCTCTATTAAAGGATTTGTTGTAAATGTGTATTTAATGTTGCTAAAAAATAGATGTTATAATCAAATCATACATTTTTTATGTCGTTTAATTTATAAATGATGTAATAAACCATTTAGAATGGATTTTTCTAACCCAATTGTCTAATAACAAATATGAAAAATAATATTTCACATCAATTATCTCATAACCGACATGAAAAAATAATGGTAAAATAGATTTTTAACATTGGTTATTTAATAACTGAAGTGAAATATAGGTATCCACATCAGTTATTAAATATCCATCATGAAAAACAATTTTTTATTAAATATTTCCTTTCAACTATCCTCTCTAAATCCGACCAAGAAGGAAAACAAGAAGAAGCAACAATATATAAAAATATAATATATCCTCAAAATTAGTAAATTCAAAATTATAATAAATAGTAAAAACAACCGAAAATATAACCAAACATGTAAAATGATTTTCCCATTAAAATTATAAGATTGTGAGCTCTTTTTCACTATATGGAAGAGAGTCATCAAAAATATATAAATTATAAGGAAATAATTTAACATGTATTATGAATAAAACAAAGGAAATATTTTAAAATATCCTATAAATAAATATAACTTGATTAAACTTTGTAAATTTCCTAGTTGAAATTATTTCATACATAAATCTTAACACAAAATATAGGCACTATTTGATGCCTTGTTGTTTATGATAATGCTGTTTAAAATATATCTTTAGTTAAAAATAACATTCTTATGTAATATATTCAAAATGTACTAATTGTAAATGAAAATTTACCTTTACTTTTACATATTTTATATTGGCGCTCTCTTTCTTTATAGTCT
Source organism: Viscum album (assembly GCA_963277665.1). Lineage (NCBI taxonomy): Eukaryota > Viridiplantae > Streptophyta > Magnoliopsida > Santalales > Viscaceae > Viscum > Viscum album. The sequence continues at coordinate 1,722,189,143 of OY728119.1, read as the reverse complement.
CTCAAAAGATAATACATTCCATTTTAGAAAATATTAACAATGAAATAAATTTAAAATTTATTATAGTGTTCATAAGTATTATGATATTCAAACTTACATTTCCAATACCTCCTTAAAATTTTGTTGTACATCACCGTGGATAGAGAATAACCATTAAAGTGTCTTTTCCCTTGGATAAAAAACACCTAACATCCAATTAACATTGATATAAAATAAAAGTTAATTTTAGTGGTTATTATGTTAAAAAATATAAAAAACTTTGTGAGATAAATGTTTCAGTCATTATCCTCACCATAAGAGAAATTAATTGCGGGTCCACCAATCCATAAACACGCATCTTCTCATTTTCCATTCACATTGTATAAAGATACCTAATACAAAACAAACATAAGTATAAATTTTCAATAAATTAAATGTATTGAAATATTTATTTAAGACTTATTGGAATGAATATTCCATTGTGTTGATTACCTACAAATCTCTAGCTACAATCTCCATGATATCATTTTTCAAAAGCACCACAGTCATTGCAGGCCCATAAAAATCGTCTTCTATTGAAATCTCACAAACACCCAACAAAAAATTTGGATATATTGACAAACTATCAAGACTACAAGAATCTGTATATGAATTCATAACTTTGTATTTATTGTTTACTATACAATATTTCATTACCTTTAATGTATTCTTGTAAAAACTAGATAAATAGATAATCTTTAAAATGATAGAAAAAATTTAATAAAAAATTTAAATAAATGATAAAATATACACATGCTACTATGGTAATATGTCATACAAGTCTAGATGGCCAAAATAAAAAGTGGTTGATGCGTTTTCCAACTATAGTAACCATATATGTAGGTACTGGAACTCCAACTCATCTCTCTATATTATCATGTATAGTAACCCTATGGTTCTCTATCCCTATCTGCTAATGATGAATGATATCTCTAATATAATATATCATCCCATATGAAACAATGTGATAGTGAGGATTTCCAACATATAACTCATATTAACTGAAGAGTTTTGGAGGATATGGTGTAGGAGTAGGATAAGAAGTGGGGTCTGCAGGTGGAGGTGGAGGAGAGGGAGCTACTGGCGAATGTAGAGGAGTAGACGTTTCATTCTAAAAATGCATTTTCTTGTCTGCAAACCTAGACTATACTAACACTTTGATCTTATCTTCTATCATTGCATTAATATTTTGAACTTTAGACTACAAAGATTCTATTTGTTTTCTTATAAAAACACAATATTGAAGAATATGACGAATGTGGAAACACATTTCTCACTGATACACCTGCTGGGTATCCTCATACTCGAACTTGGTGTTCAGGCATTCCCAATGTTGTGGATAAAATATCCAACCTACCCTCAACTATATAGACCCTCTATGTTCCCTTCTTATCAAGATAATATTATATGATTTATATAAAAAATTATATAATGATTCAAAATATATAAATAATTTAATTAACTTAAATAAATAAATTAAGTTAACATCTTATGATCCTCTCAGCTATGACCCATGACTCTTCCGTAATATATTTTCCTTTTTTCCACAACCAAGCCCTGTTCTATTTTTCATCTCTCACCGGGGGATGGAGGGGAAATATCTCCAGAGCATGAAGTCTCAACTCTCAGTTTTTGAAAATTTTCATCCAACATTTTTTCTTCCAATAAATTATACCCTCCCTAAGATAATGTTTAGGTTATAAGTTTCTAGATTGTATCTCCTGATGATATCTCCTAGATTTATATAATTTAAAAATATGAAATCATTAATATAAAAAAACTTCTAAAATTTTACATTACACATAAAAAATGATTCTTTTCTTATACATTCAATAAATTTCTACCACGTGTCTTTATCTATAAATGTATATATATCACATAGATTTTAATGTTGTCTATGCCCAAAAAATGAAATTATATGCGTGGGTTGATTTCAAATCCCTCCATCTCCTCTAAAGTAATGATAAAAATTTATTCCTAACTCCTCTAGTGTTAAGTATATCATAATTCATCTGATAAGAAATAGAAACTTATATTACTATAAATATCTCAAGATTATTAAAACAATAAAAAATGAACTTAACAAAATGGTCTCCCACAATTGAGATAGTGTTAATTTATCGACACTTCTCTAATCATTAATCAAAATACTAACTTTTATTTTACCCTGAACTGATGAAAAATATTGATTTTTCTGCATTCGGACCACTTGGAATATCATTATCATCAATTTCCATCAATATCCTCTAGTCTTGGCTATGAGAAGTTAATAATTTTGGTAATAGTGTGTTACCACATTTACCAACCCTTGAACTCTAATTTGGATATGTGAGAGAATATAACTCTTATAAATAAGTATGGGGATCATCTAGAAGAGAATGTGCACATTCCTCCCAAGAGGTATGAGAACACTCATCTCCAGAAGCGTGTAGTTGATCAGTTGACTGATCTTTCATTCTCCAAGAAATCAGAGCAACCTTCAATTAGTACACAAATATAAAAATTCAACTACTACAATATTAATGTAAAAGAAAAATTAAAAATTATGAAACAAAAAAGTACACTAAATTAAATATAACATATTTTTATTTATATTTATCATATTTAACTAAAATGATCATAGTAATTATATATGAAATTTCATGTAAATGACTGAAAACAAATCCAAAAATGGTGTATGAATATAAAAAATTTTGTAACATATTAACATAATTTTTACAAAAAAGAATATTTATTCAACATACTGTTATAAAAAAATTTGGTTTGACATATTAGATTTAAAATAGTTTTATTTCAACAAAATCAATAAATAGATAAGTTACGTAAGGGTAAACATGGTAAAGTAATAAAAACTAAACTAATATAAACAAACATTTTAACCTCTTAGTTTTAATGAAAATTATAATAAATAAAATAAAATTAACATATCTTAAATTTTATGAAATTTGAAAAAGTAAATTAGAAATAAACATATGTAACCTATAGAATTAGAAATGTACTAAAGGATTGTTTTCAAAAATTCATTATTCATGATTGTTACTTATGTCACAGACCATGTCTACAACGTGCTCATCATTATTATCTGTTAATATTTTCCTAGAAGTAGGGATCTCATATAAAACAACTTCTTCATCAAGATTATCATCACAAAAATATTGTTTTTTCCTTGTAACAAAATATACCACTGCATATCAGATTGATCAAGAACATATAATTTTTTTAATTGTGTTTCCATTATAATAGGACCACTTGTGTATTTTAATATTTTCATATTAACGATATTCATTCCAAATTTATCATGTCTGACACTCTTCTTACCGATAAAACATTTTCAGTTAAACACTAGAACATTAAATATAAATTAATCAACCTATGATATTTATCCAATGACTGCATAATATTCACTCGATGCGCAATTGGTTTTTTTTAATTAGATTTCAAAAAATGCATTACTTCTGTGAACACCAACACACTAATATTATGAACTATACTTATTTTTTCCTGATCTTTCATATAATATGTATGACCATTAATTTCAAACACAGACCATGTTATCAAATATAAATATAGACCACCCACTAACCATTTTACCGATTCTGATGTATTTGATCTTCCAAACATGGTCTCTTTAAGCCATGGGGAAAAAATTTATGACCATTCAAAATCTTCATATCATTATTATTTGGATTACATCCTTTCAGTAGATTAATATTCAATGTTATATATGGTTTAACATCATCTATGTTATTCAAGATATATAAATTTACCTTCTTTATCTGTTCACCTAACAAATATTTGACTTTTAATCCACGAATCACCATTACCCCATAATTAACTCAATCATGGAAAGATAAAGGAAACCCAATGTGCTCTATAGCCGAAAAATAGCCTATAACAAACTTTGAAACCTCCTTAGAAATATACTTTTCAACAATGGAGGCTTTAGGTTGATATGAATTCTTAATATACCCCTTTAATAACTTAATAAATTTTTCAAAAGGTTACATCCAATGTAGATATATATTTCCACAATTCTTAATTTCTCAAACAAAATGTAATATTAAATGCATAATTATATAAAACAAAATAGAAGAAAATACATTTATAATTGAAAAAGTATAGAATTTTATTTGTTTTCCAAAATTTTCAAAGCATTCAGATCAATCACCTTATTAAAAAATGAATTAAAAAAATAACACACCTTCATAATAGTCTTTATAACACTGTGGCACTTTTATATCATTAAGACACTGTTGAAAGATAATTTTCCCCTATTGGATAATGTATGACAATCCGAAGGAAGAAATGTTCACCTTCAACCAGGAGTGGGAGCAAACTCCAAATGTATTCCCATTAGAAGTAAGTCAAATCTTGCAATCAACATATCATTATTATTTCCTTTAATATATAATAATTATCTAATAAAGTTTAAACATATATTATTCTCTGCATAAAATATATAAATTGTATGTTTCACCTCATGATATCTTCAATATAGAGGTTTAAAAAATATTTACCATTTCTTCTAAATATTTCTATCATTACCAAATTTATGTATCCTTCTAATTGCTGCAACATGGTTTTTCACCCTCTAAAAATGATGATCAATGGATAATGATTTTAGAGCAATATCAAATTTTAAAGATCTATTTACTGCATTTTTTAATCTTCTATAAAAGTGATACATAGAAAAAAAAAACTTTTGATGAAAAATTTATACTATTTTCCTCCCATGATGGAGTTGATAATATGAACTCTGTTGTTCTCAAATTGGACATGCTTTATTCCCCTTAACATTGTATCCATACAATTTTTCATACACTGAGAAGTAATTTATAGTCAACATAATCATTTCGTGTAGTTGAAAATATTCCACTTTATAAGAATCATACACCCTAATACCATCCTCCCATATGTGTTTCAAATAATCAATTAATGGTGATAATATAACATCAATATCATTTTCAGGTTGTTTTGGTCTAGAGATCATTAAACACAACATGATATGTGTGATTCATACAAAATTATGGAGATAAGTTGTAAATTTCCAATAAAATAGTACATGAACTATGTTCTCTACTGAGGATATGATATGGATTCATTCTCTCTGTGCACCTTCCAAGTCTGAGATTTCTAACTTCATTCATGAATGTAGGAAATTAGTGATCAATTTTCTTCCACTATAAAAAATCAGTTGGATGATGTATTTTTCCATCACATCTCTTCCCATCAACATTCTATCTTATCCTTTTCCATCATTTCAATTTGAGAATAAACATTTAAAATGATTAATTATAGGAAGATACTAAAATTCCTTGGAAGGGGTCTCTGTAACCTCTAAATCAGCCTGTGATTTTTCTTTCAACTTATAATATGATATCCCACATTTAGGACACTTTGACATAAATTAATATTCATTTCTTTATAACACATAGTCATTTAAGAAGACATGTATTTTTTGTACCCTAATATCATCAAACATATTATTTTCTTCACTTTATAATGTGAATTAGGAAGAACATTTTCTTTTGGAATAACATATTTCAACAATTTTATCAAATTAGTAAAACGTTTTCACTCTAACCATGCTTCACCTTCAATTTAATCAACCTTAAGACCAAAGATAAAACTGTAGATCCTATAAAACTAGTGTACAATGGTTTTTTATCATCACCATATAGATTCTCAATTTTTATTTCTTTCTCAATTTCCTCTTTTTAATGTCATGAAATATTTCTTCAATTTCATTAGAGTTATCATCTTGCAAACCATCATCATCAATGGATCTAAAATTCTACCAAGTTTCACAATTAAAAATCAATGGGCTGTAATTTAGATTAAAACAATGAAAAATTAAATGATCTTTGATATCTATACTTTTAAAATTCTTCATATTTAAATATTTTAGGCATGGATAAAAAAATGTCATTTTTAAAACATTTTATTTAGAAAATTCAAAAAATGCATCAACACCTTCCTCATATTCATCATTAATTCAAAGTTCCATAATCCAAATTTGACTCATTATTACCTATAAAAAATAAAAAAAATATATCATTTCAAGATAATCCAATTTTATATTGATATAAAATATTCTATAATTGGAGAGTAACATAAATTTGAAATATAAAGTAAATATATACATATATGAAAAATATAATTATATATTCTATACATTAATAGAAGATAAGTTTAAATATAAATGGTAAATCATAAAAAGATATTCATTTAAATAATTTAAAAAATAAAATATATATAGACTATACATTTTGGAATCTAATATATACCCTCATTGTGAAATTATATATGCACATTCATTAAGGGTGTAATTTGTTTTTTCGGTAATGAATTCAATAAGGGAACCACATAGAATGAAAATGAAATTTTTGTGGGGATTGAAAATATATTCTAATTATCATACATTTAATGATATTTAATTAACTCAAATAATTCTTTATAGGTAGGATCTAAAATAAAAACCCATGATATTTTTTTCTATAAATTCATACCCCCAAATGGTTTTTGGTCAAGCCCCACAATAATTCCCAATGACTAAAAACCCATGACTAGGACATAAAAAAATTTATTTTCATGATATATAAATATTATATTTTCGATACCCACAATAAATTTCCTAACTTGTACTATAGCACATGATTCTCATACGAGTATGCGATACCATGTTGATATACATTGCTAATAAGGTTTCATGATTAAGAAAAATTTAAACTATGTTACTTATAATAGAATAATCTATAATCAGAGGGCATAGACATGATTCCTTACTTATTTACCTTGAGTTCTTAAAACCTAGAAAAAGTGTATTGATCCATCAATATAAAACTAAATGATTCAAACATTGATAAAAAATAAACCATAATAAATAAACCTCATATATTGTCCAATACCCTCTCAAGAAATATCCCCCTTTTACATTTATTAAAGCATCCTGTAATAATATAAAACATCCCATTTAGGTAAAAATTATAGACAATTCATATTATATACCAAGGCGATAGAAAATTAGGGTATCAAAATATCAATAAACCCTTTTATATGGTATCAAATAATCCTTTGAAGACAAATTTGAAAACAAATATTCAACTATCCATTGAAAACCAAAAAAGGTCCAAAAATTTAGAATCAAATAATTCCACCTGTATTAGTTAGTTAAAAAACATTTAATTAAAAATAATCCACTAAAAAGAGTTGAAAAATAATCCACTATACTGAAAGGAGATGCAAAATAATATGACATGATGAAAGGAGTTGAAAAAATTTCATTAGAAACATGGATACATGTAAAGGGAATATATGAGATAAAAAGAGGAGATTAAACATAATGCTAATGAAATATTTTAGTAAATGAAATTGAAAAAATAGAGAGTTAAGGCATCAGCAACATTGAATGACTGGAATCGAGGTGTGTCAGGATTACATGGGAGTTGAGATTTTATCAGATCAAATGCACTAATGAAAATGAGGATTTATGAAGCTAGAGAATGAGGTTGGAAGCCACATGATCTAGAAAAATAGGTTAGGGTTTCCATGCATTAAAGAACCGAGTCTACCTTCACCTGATTGAAAAAAAAACTAAACTATCCCAAAATTGGTATTCATAAAATTTTAAATTATTTATCGCATCAATTGTTATATAAACGATGATATAAATTTTGTTATTAGATTTATCACATTGGATATGTAAAAACTAACATGATAAATTTATTTACCCCGTCAATTATTTTATAACTGACATTATAATGAAATTGGAATTTCTTTATCATGTCAGTTAGGGAATAATCAATGTGATAAAATGGGATACTTTATTTATCATGTTAGTTATAAGATAACTGACATGATAAATCAATATACATGGATTTGTACGTCTGTTATAAATAACTGACCTGAAAAGGCTAATGTGATGAATACATTTCGTTCTACTCTGTTCGACATCATATTGAATTAAACCATCATAGTGTAAAAATTTTCAATTATGATAGAATATAGTTTTCCATATTCATAATTTAAAATTTTATCAATATGATGCATTTCCATACATAATTCATTATTATAATATTTATGAATGTGGATCTGATGTTGATTAGTTTTGTTATCAATTTAATTGTAAGGACTCTTTTAGTACAAAAGACAACACAAAATGTCTAATAATTGATATGGTAAGGTGAATTTTATTATTATCGATTCTATACTCATTATGATAATAATAATGAATAATGTTAGTATTAATTCATGAATACTTTAGAACTATTTCGATGTATTGTAAAATGTATATGTTTTCTAGAAAAAACATTCTTAAAAACATTTTGGATATAAAAAGTTAGTAGTCAAGTATTTAAGAAAGAGTTTATAATTTCCAAAACAAAATGAATGGAACATTCATAAAGAAACATTTTACTCAAAAATCTCCCCCTTTTGGAAATACCAAAACCAAAAAGTTTTAATAAAAAATTAATTTGAAAAATGTAATACCATTATATTTTACGTACTTCTTATTAAAATTTTAAAATTAAAGACTTATCATCCCCTTAGTTTTAAAACTCATCTAAATACAATGATGAATATGAATAAAAACACCTTAGGATAAAAAATATTCCTAAGGATCATATTCACTTGTCATAGTTTTTGTCTCCCACTTAGTTAAAACATCTCCCCATTTTTATAAAATTATCCCCCTTTTTTGTTTTCAAAAAGGAATGGGAAAAATTCTTGACGTACTTGAAATTGGTTTGATAAATAAATATATGAAACAAAATTTTGAACTATGTAGTCATTCAAAAAAAATTATGAAATAATATTAAACTAATATGCATTGGGAACACATTAAAATAATTATATTTTGATGAAAATATAATTCATTTAAAAATAGTTCTCAAACAAATACTATTATAGTTCAAAATGAGAAAAAAATAGTCCTTCTTTGTCAAGGATCTTGTAATTGTCTTCATGTTATTGAAAACCTTTCAATATTCATCAATATTTTATAAGATCTATTATTGGGACTGACTTTTTTCTTCTTGGATATGGAATTTTTCTTCTTGAATCTGATTTATCTCTTCTTGAAACCAGAGTTTCTTAGCCAATTATTCCTTATTCTTTTTCAATGCATCAATTTCATCCATATAAATATTTTTTCTTCAAATATTCATTTGGATGTATTTCATTTTTTAATTGATGTATTTGATTTATTGATATCGATTATCAGACATATTCTTAAATTTCTGCACAATCTTTTCCTTGTCTTCTATGCTTTTAGATAGGTCATTGTAGGCTTCTGCAGATTCATCCATGTATTTCTTTATTTCTTCAATTGATTATTCATGAACCTTAATTTATTTGTCAAAATTATGTGACCATTTCAAATATTTTTTACCTGATTTTTTGTGATCTTGACAACTTTAGTGAAGGAATTAATGATCAACCAAATTTTGAGAAACTTTGTCATATAATATTTTTACTGATTTTGATTTCTGAATTTGATTTTCATGAATTAAATCAATATTTGATTCTAGAAATGGAAAGTAAGGAATGTTATCTTAAATTATTTTTAAATATTGATAAATATAGTGAACTCATTATACTATTATTGTATTTACAAAATCTAATATTTCAATTTTAGGCCACTAGGGATGAGAGGTTATGAGTTACATTTTCTTTATTGTTTTCTTTGTCCTCCTACATTGAAACTAAATTTTCAATTCTTTGGTCATACTGCTATCTATAATATATCTAAATGATGTTATCACCATTATTAACACCTTTATTACCTTATTATTTTAATTTTTGATCTTTTTCATCATTAATTAATGATGATTCGGCATATTTCTCTCAATTATTGGATTTGTCTTGTTAATTTTCAATTGAAGGTAGTTCAATTGAAGATTCTTGTAAGGTATATAAGGAAATATTATCAAATGTAAGCTATTATATATCTGTATTTTTTTACTTTATTTATCTTCCTTATCCTACTCATAATTACCTCATTCTTTTATAACATTTCCTTTTCCTTCTTCTTCTTCAACTACATACTTTTTTATTTCTTTGTATTTCCTGCATTCTCCTTCTTTTCCTTCTACAACATTGTCTAAGACATCGATTCTTTCAACACATTGTTCCATTTTTTTTTAAACTCCTCATGAATTTGATATTTTTTTCTTAAATCATCTTTTCCAAAAATAATTGATTTCGATTCATTTTCATGAACATGAGGAGTTACTGATTCGTCAAAACCTTTTTCCTCACCCTTGTCCACGAAAGAGGGAACTTTGGTAAGAACTACAATGGTTTCTTGAAAAGGTAAACTAGCATTTGTAAAAACTTGAACTAAAAAAAGAATAATATTATCTGAAGAAATATCCACACCTTTTATCAAAGGGTCTAAAAATATTGTACCTTGATATTTCTTTGTTTATTTCTTTTCGTTTTCTTATCTTTTTAACACTTCAACACTATGAAATTAGATAATTAAGGCTCCATTAGGGTTGAGTCTAAACTGAGTATCTCCTCATTTTATTTCATCCATTTTCTTTCTCCACTCTTGAGAAAATTCATCAATAACATTCTATTATTTTTATTTTTTAGGGAAGGATGTTTCATCTTTTCTTATCTAAACCTAACTACTATGTTTATATTTCTTCATTTTCTCACTACTCTTCTCAACTTACTTCTCTTTATTTTCAATTCACTATTAATTTTTATTATATAATTTCCCTGTAGATGCAACAACAAACAAATTTGATTTGAAATCAAATAAAAAGGTCATAATTTTCAAGGTACCATCATCAAGGAAGTGTATTTTTGTATTCATCGGATTTGACTTATTTTCAATGATAAAGGGTTCCATAAATTCTAAAAAACATTATTCAAAAAATATGAAAATGTTATAATATAATATTTAATATCTCCATTCTAGATATTTTTTATGGTTTGAAAAATTAAACTGATAAGGTTCATTTTTTTCATATTCACAAGGTAAAAAAAATGAATACATCAGGAAATTTCAAGGTATTACAATAACCTTTTCTCATAATTAAGAATACATCCATCCATAAAGAAAAAATATGATTATTAAAAGTTAGGTTATATAACTTTCAATATTTTTCTTGATGATCGAACAATGAATCCTCGACAATATTTTTATTAAAAGAACTATTTTATTCAGGTTACTTATGAGAGTGGTGGAAAGAATCCCTATCCAATGGAATTTTTGGAATACATGAAGCCTTTATATAATTAATTTTATACCTTCTTTCATAAACCATGAAGTAATTTTTTTTGTTTTCATCTTTTATAAAAAACTAAAATGTCTTATAGAAATCATGAACGAGATCTAGAAAGACATGATAAAATTTCTTCTTAGAGTCTATTCCAAAAACATATTTCCATACATAGAATTATATTATTCTTTTTAGAGAAGAATAATATTTTTCATTGAAGGATTTATCAACTAACCTTTCTTAGAACACACAACACTCATCATAATCTTTAGTCACATGCATCATATTTGTGGTAGAAGATGATGATTCTTACATAAAGAGAGGAAGATTAATCAGACTAGTGAACTTCGAACTATTGGAATTTAAAGGAGTATCACTTATAATAAAATAAGAAGAGAATTTTTATGTGGTACATGGGGGTCCCTCCATTTATATAGGAAAGTTAAGCAGTAGTACAACTTCCCAAAATAATACAAAGATTGAGATTGAAAACCAAAATATCTGATGGTTGATTTGAAGAAGATATAAAAGATATTTAACTGTTGAGATTTTATAACAATATATTTTATTGGGATATAATTCGATTAAAAATTGAAAACCAAATAATTTTTTAATGACATAAAAAAGAAATTTCAATGAAAACAAAGATAAAAAACTATAATAAAATTGGAAAAATATTAAAGGAGAATATGAATACCTTTCAGAGTTATAAATACTTATATGTACAACAATAATGTTCTTATTATACTTTGTATAATATTTAAATTACAATAGATACTAAATACAATAATTTTAATATAAAATCTAAATATATTTTCTTTGAATGAAGTACTTAATTATTTTTAATAGAAAAAAATTCTGAATATGAGAATCTTTCAAAAACAAAAGGTTGGAAATTTTATAATTTTTTTTGAATCTAATGATTCTTTTAAGAATTATGACTCTGAAAATTTCTTAAAGAATAATGGGTCTAGAAAAATTCCTTATAGAAATTGTTTTAAGATAACTAAAATATTTGAAAAAAATTTGAAAAAAAATCATATATAGTCCCTATAAAAAGAAGCAACTTGATGAAAATATATTGGTAAACAAGAAGTAGATATGAATGATCACATCTAATTGATCATTCCATGATTTTTTATGTATTCAAATATCTTAGAAGATATGGGTTTTGGGAATATATCATCACCTTGTTCTTTAATTTTGATAAATTGTAAAATTATATCTTCTTTTAGTGTGTTATCCCTAATAAACTGATGCCTAATATCTATGATTTTTTCATGGGATTTATTTTTCGGGTTTTTACTTTAAGGTATGTAATTATTTTTATAACTGAATATTTGAGTTTTTTTTAAACTCATGTCATAATCAGTTATTGTGTGTTACATCCACAACACTTGAGCATAACAACTTTTAGATGCCATATTTTCAAATTCTATACTGGAAAGTTCTAGAGAGTGTTTTCTCATAAAAGACCAAGAAACTAATGAGTCTCTTATGTAATGACAAGTTTTGGAATTACTTTTTCTATACACTCTACAACCACCAAAATCAGCATCTAAAAAACGTTTTAGTTAAAAAAACTTTTCCCTAAGAATTAGAAATTCTTAAATCCATAGTTCCCTTTAGATAACAGAAAAAATCATTTTACAGCTTTGAGATGATATTTTTTGGATTATCTTGATATATTTCATGTAATCATACGAAAAATATTATGTTTGGTCAAATAACTATTAATTATAGTAGAATTCCTATAATATATCTAAAATTTTATTGATTAATGGGTTGCCATGCCTCATCAAGATCAAGATTATTTGAGGTATGTATGGGAGTACTAATAATTTTAGTATTGTTATATCTAAACTTTTTAAGAATATATTTTATATAATTTTTTTTATATATATGATTTCCTTATAGTTTTTGAAAAATTTTAAAACTAACAAAAAATGTTAACTCACCCATTATACTCATCTCAAACTCAAACATCATAATATCCATAAAGGAATCTGTTAAATATTTTTTAGTTGAGCCAAATATAATTTCAACAACATATATTAGAACAACCATAATATATTTATCAACATATTTTATAAAAATAGAAGGATCTCAAACTCCCTTCACATATATTTTTTTGTAATGAAAATCATGTTTACCTATCATACTAAGCTCTAGGGGATTTTATAAGTCCATATAAATATTTTTTTAATTTCATAAAAGTATTCAAGATGTACTGTATTTTCAAAAATAGGGGTGGATCAGCATAAAAATCCTCCAAAACATATACATTATGAAAAGTACACTTCACATCCATTTGAAAAATGTTTGAAATTTAATAATGCTACAAAGGCTAGATGAATAAGAATAGACTATAATCTTACAACTGGTGCATAGATTTATTCATTGTTTATATCTTCTTGTTGATTGTACCATTTTGAAACAAGTCTTTGTTTATTTATAATGATTATTCCATTTTAATCACATTTGTTTCTGAAAAATTATTTTACTCCAATTATGGAAGTCTCTTTAGGTCTTTCAACCAAGGACAAGACATTTTTCCTTTTGAATTCATTTAGTTCATCTTTCATAGCCTTAATCAAATCCTCATCACCTAAAACCTCATCAGGATTTTTAGGTTAAAATTAGGAAAGTAAATAAAGATGTTCTATTTCATTTCTTGAGGAAATTCTAGTCCCAATAGGTTTATCAACATCACCAAATATATTAGCACTATGATGATTTCTAAGAAACAACTAACCTGGGTTTTGGTAAACATGTTCATAAATATAAGGTATAAAATATTCTTATGTAAATACTTCAGAAACTATTTCTTGGTTATTTTCCTTATAATAAGAATTTTTCAATAATGGATGAGAATCAGTTTTAGAAAACACAGATGAGGATATTAGTTGGGATTGTAAAAAAACCAAAGCGCCAGTTACATTAAATTTAACATGTATTGCTTCCTCAATAGTATAAGAATTTTTATTAAAAACTCAATAATCCTTAGAAGTAGTGGAATGACCTAAAAAATACTTCATCAGATTTGGTTACAAATTTTTGTAAGGTATATTTCCAATTCAATAATAATACTTTTCATCCAAATGCTATGAAGTAAGAAACATTTCGTTATTATCCTATACATAACTCAAAATGGGTTTTATTAATAAATATTTGATTTAAAACATAATTTATTATATAGAAACTAGTAAAAACTGCTTCAACCTATAAACTTTTAGCAATTGAGTATTCACTCAACAAGGTTGTTGTTATTTCCTAAATAATACAATCTATTCTTTCAAAAACACCTTTTTAGGGGTTCTAGGAGCTAAGAAGTTATTTATAATTCTTTAATTATAACAAAAATTTTCAAAATCATATTTTACAAATTCTCAACCAAGATCACTATAAATAGTTATCACGGGAAGGTTTTCATTATTTTTAACTTTGGCTACAATAGATTAAAAAACAAAAGGCTTTATATTTTTTTTCTAGACAATATACCCATGTGTATATCATGTAATAATCAACCTAAACATATACATAATATTTTCACCCAATAATTCCAGTTTGTGTAAGATTGAATAAATCCATGTGTACTAAGTATAAAGTATTATTATTTGAGACTTAAATAATATATTTAAATCTTGAATTATGTTTCTTACCATATTGAGAAGGTTCATATACTTTTGAATAAACAAATATAAGCTCTGGTATATCCTTAAAAAGTATTTTCTTATTCAACTTACATAATTTTCTAAGGATACAGTGCACTGAACTTCTATGCTATAACCAAGAATAATCTTCCATTGCACTAAGGAAATATAAGTCTCGGATCCTAAGGTATTATAAGTTAAGTATCTATACATTCTCATGTAAATGGGAATAAGTAATGAATTCATCCGTGGAATTATGTACTTTACATTTAGCATTCCTAAAATTCCAGATGAATCATTCATCACATAATTGAATTATGCTTATAAGGATCATGTTAATACCTTTAACAAATAAAAAATTTGAAATTATTCCTTTACCAAGAATAACTATGTTACTTATACCAATCATCTCTCCTTGAGAATTATCTCCAAAAGTAACCTTTCCACCTTTCAAATTGATGATAATTATTAAAAATTATTTATTAACAATCATATGAAGGGAACATCCACTATCTATACACAAAGTATTCTTGTTTCAGTGAATTTACTTATTTTAGTGAAAACAAAAACATTAGCTTTCAGCACCCAAGCCTTCCTGGGTTCAGAAATGGAAGAAACAAAATTTTTTGGAATCTAGAATTTTTTTGAAAAATAGGCTTTTTCGAAACCTAAGGATTGAACATTATTAATAGAATAATTATTTTTCCAATGTTCTCCAATTCAACACATTTTTCAAAAGATGTAATTCTTAGGAATAAATAAATTGTTACTAAAAAATTGTTTTTTATGACTGTACCCTACTCTAGAACTAGTACCATGAGGTTGAATTTGAATATTAATTTTATTAAAACCTACATTACTAGAAGTAATGTTTGAAAAAAAATTATTAAATAATTAATTTTGGATTTTAGATCGACAAAAAAATCCTTATCCTCTTGAGTAATGGTTTCAAAATATATTTTTTGAAAACAATTCTATATATTATTCTTTTCATAAATTAATTTTTTTAAATAATTGGAAATAAAATCTTATTAAAAAACTTCCTTATTATGATATTTGTAAATATATGATACTTATTTTTTTAATATATTTTCCTTTTAATTTCAATTATCATTTTTTTACAAATTTTACAATTTTCATTTTTAAGGGGTTTTTTAAAATGAGATACTTCTTCATAAGAAAAACAAGTATTATCCTCTATTGATAAATATTATTTATCTGAATATTTTAAATTTTTATCATTATCAAAATCAGGATAAATTTAACTCAAAGAGAGATTTGTAAGGGTTTTAGTAGGGAATACCTTGTCCATTATATAAATATTTTCATTGGGTATTCTGGAAAGAAGAACTATGTTACTCTGTCTAAATCATTCTTCAACAGAAGAGTTATCTAAGGAATCTCCTCCACTAGAACTCCATGAATTATTTGATCTAATTACTTTCCAATTCTTATAACTATAAAACACTTCATGATTCCTTTTATAATTTATTTATTCTCTATCATTTCTTTTCAACTTTGGGATGTCGGGTCTCATATCTCTAGCTTTCTTACACTCATAAAAAGTAACATCAGGATATTTCTTTTCATTCCTAACCTTTTTAATTTTATTATATTGAAATTGAAAATCCTTTTTACCAACTATATTTCTCATCCTATGAGTAAGATTAATTAGTTCACATTCAGAATGTTTAGAAGCACTTGAGTCAGATTAAATAATAAATTTATTCTTTCTAAAAGATTTAATAACCTTTTATGATGTCAAAACTTTAGTAGGAACTATAGGAGTATTGAAGTTAATTACATCATTATTTTCTAAGATTTAGCATCATCTCTATTGAGTCTACATTAATTCTAAATTAGGATTCCAATTATATCATCTACAGTAAGACTACTAACCTTTGTGGTTTCATTAACAATAATAATTTTTTATTCCCATTCATTAGAAAAATTGTCTATTATTTTCTCGAAAATAATTTCATCATCTAAAACTTTTTGACCATTACATTGAAAACTATTTATAATATTTTTTAATATAATATGCATCTTTATAACAAATTATCCTGATTGAAAATCAAAATCATGATAGACAGCTCTTAACACAACTCTTTTAGTTTCAGAAACATTTGAAGCTCCGAAGTGACTAACTTCCAATAATTTCCAAACACTATTTGAAACTTCACCTGAATAAATTATACTGTAGATGATTATATTCATTGATCATAACAAAGTGTTTCTGACTCCGTAATTAAGCTAATACTCTTATTATTCTTGATTTTTAAAGATAGTAACTTCCTTATTAGGTAATTTTTAATTCCCTGTTAGAATCAAAAAAATATCAACTATGGTGTTGATTATGAAAGTATTGATTCTATCCTTCTATACTCATATTCATTACCATAAAAAATTGTTGGTCTATTGGGATTCATTTTATCAACGGACATGATAATCATTCATTCCATCTTTTTTAAAATGGATACAAAAAATATTTTTCCACAATACATGTTAGGGTAACAAATATTTATAAACAAACATCGATAATAGAAATAATATAACATGCAATATTAAAGAGATCAAAATGTTTATCAATTATTTAAGCATTATAAACCTCCTCTAATACCAATTATTGTATTAGTGTATTTGAAGTATACTTATTAGGATCAAAATAATGTATTCTAGTTGGACTAATTACAAGAGGGGGTTGGATTGTAGTACTAAAAAAGTAGTTTAATAATAATTAAATTAATAAATACCCAAAACCACTTTATGTAAAAGGATATCAGATTTAGTCTTAGTCCTCGGTCTGATTATAAGAGTATCGTAATTAGGTCCATTTCGATATGTTATTTACCACATGAAGTAATCAAATATGATTAAATATTCATATAGTAAAATCATAATCATAGTAGTTAAAATTAAATATAAATATTTCAATGGTTCTATCTTAAAATAGTATAGATTCATAATCAGAGTAATATTGTTTTTGCAGATGAATCGACATAAACAAACTAATATAATTGTATCGTAATCAAATCTATTATGATAAAAAATATACAAATAGAAATATGAAATAGAAAAGTATCACTTTTTTATTACATACTGAAGAAATAATATACTTGTATGAAAACAAGTAATAAAAATAAATATACCTATTTTAACTAAAAGAGAAGGAAATCCAATAACCTAGGATAAATATTAACTTGGTTTATACATACAATAAAGTTTGTCTTTACTAAGTAGGGAATTCCCTTGATATGATGATTGCCTTCTTTGTCTGCATATCCTCGGTAGAGCTCTATCTGATGGATTGGATTCTATCACACTATCCCCATGTTCCCCTGATAAAAATGATGATGGATTTATCCTTCTTCCTAGCCTCTGAATACCTTTCTCGTATTCATATAATCATATGAAAAAACAATTTATAAATTTTCTATATGAAATAACACAGACAAGGATTCATTTTAAAATAAAAATACTCTAAACAATTAAAAAAGTCTAGGAATAAGATGTTCATGGTTTTGATTATTTTAAGATATTTGACTCAAAAACAATTTTCATAAGGAATCAAAAATATATTAGCTATAAAATCTATGAATGAACAGGTAGTTTTAGGGGAGATTCCAAAGATCATCTTGATAATCCAAAAATCATATTTTCTCTGAGTGTTTTTCAAGGACTTGGACACCTAGAATTGAAATCTCCTTTATTTATGGCATAATATAATGTCCAACATCGTATTGAATTTACACCATCACAGTGTAAAATATATTCCATTATGATATAAAATAGTTTTCTATATTCAAATTTTAAACTTTAGTAAATCTGATTTATTTCCTTATATATGTCATTATAATTATTTCTTAAATGTGGTTCTGATGTATATCAGTTTTTTCTTTAATATGATTATAAATACTCTATCAGTATGAAATACAATACATAATGTATTGTAACTGATATGATAAGTTGAATCTATTTTTTATCCGTTCCATACTCAATATAATAATTGTAATGAAGAAAGATAATATAAATTCATGAATACTTTATAATTATTTATAAGTATGGGAAAACATATATTTTTTATAAAAACATTTTGGACCTAAAAATTTTGTAATTAAGTATTTAAGAAAGATTCATTGATTTCTAGAATAAAAGGAATATAAATTTCATAAAGAAACTTTTGACTTTACATATATGTTGTATTGATATCGTCTTTATTATTTCATTGGATATTTTATGATAATTTTGACTATGGATGTACCATTTTATTACTATTCAACATATTATTCTCGATGGTTTAATATTATGTTTATTTGATTGGGGTAAGTATTAACGTTTTTTGTTGAGTTTTTTAACATTAATTTTTATGTTGATTATGTTTCACCCCTACCACGTGAGAAATGCATTGGACTTAGTACGTTATGGATGGGACCACTTATTGATATCCCCTCAATGCATCGATAAGTCTCACTAGACAAATCATTTGGACAAATTAAATGGGTTTCTACCAACTTAATTAAACTATATTATCAGATCATTTATTTCCATGTAATTATTCTATTAGTTAGAATATACATGGAAAAGTTTTATTTTTATGTTATTATTTATATGGATTTAGTTGATTATCATTTTTTATCCTATATAATGTTCAGTATATTGATTAAATGGAATGTGTTTCAGTTATTTAACTTTCCATATTTATCATGATTATTCATTCATGATAGATTCCACTTTAGTCTTACCCTTAATGAGTATATGACTTCACCCCTTTCTTGTATTATTTTTCCCTAGGATACCAAGAAGTTATTTTTTCTTATCACACAGGGGTAATCTATAAGAAATAATTGTGTTCTCAAATATAACACTTTTTGTATTTTATTTTTTTAATTATAATGTGAATTTAATGTATTTATCTTGTCTACCAATAATGATAGACTATTAAATATTTTGGGATGTGATTTATTATTTCTTATTTCATTATAATAAATTATCCACTGATATTGCTTTACTAAGGTCGAGTTCATTACAATTGGTATTAGTGTAATTTTAGCAAAAATGTTGGGGAAAAGATTTAGTAAAACATAGATTAAGGAGTATAACCCCATGACTTACATTATAGACAAGTCTATGTATAAGATAAAGTCCTAATACTTTTCTAAGGTAGATATTATACAATTTTCTAATCAATACATCCATGTATGGGTACTACAGGTAGAATTGGTTTTGGAATAGATTTACCTAGGGGTAATAACTTTGAAAAAGGAACTTTGGGATCAAGTGAAACATTACCTAGAGCATGACAACATGCCTCATTGTGAACCTAGTTTAACAAACATAGGTGATATGATTTGGTTAATTTATATTTTCATTAAAAACTATTGTGAAGGATTTTAATTAATTTTTATGATTTTGAAATCTTCACAAATAAAACATGTTAATGATTATGAGATTATCCATACATATATTTTTTAATTTATGTTATGAATTTCACTAGTATTGGGATTATATGTTATGTTTTATAATGTTATTTCCAAATATAGTGTATTCAATTTTTTCAAAATGGAAACTAGCAGAAGAAATGTGAACTATATAAATGCATATACCCCATAGAGGGATTTCCCTCCTGGGAAAGATAATGAACATAGAGTCGGAGTTATAGCTAGAACTAAAGATATTATAACCATATTGTTGCAATTGACTTGGATTATGAGAAAAAAACCTTTCCTGTAAGTGGAAGCCTACTGATCGAACACATGGAGTAAAAATATAAGAGAAATTCATGTATAAAAAACCCATATTATTCAATGGGGATACAAGTCCATTTATAGTTAAACAATAAATAAGTTCCTTATAGAAGATATTTCTCACTTTGGGAAGTAATGAAAGGGATAAATGTTTCCTATAATTTTATTATCTCTAGAGAGATTTGAATTAATATTGGTCATTGATTCAAAACACTAAGGGTGAAGAAGAAATATCAAAAATAAATTGGAATGATTTTAAGGTACTGTTATTGGAAAATTATTCCTTGTGAGCACTGATTAGATATAGAGATATAATTCCTAAAATTAAGAGAAAAATAAGATGAAAATATTGATAAGTATAAATCCAACATTACAAGGTCATAAAATCCTGATACAGACTGTACGTAAGAAAAAGAGTAATATTGAACATTTATTTGATAGGATTATTCCAATTATTTAAAGGGAACTATTCTACCAAACTTTACAAAAATACAATAATATGGTATCATCTAGTATAAAGACAAAGAAATAATTTTTCATATGGATTTGATGGGAAGAAAAGGAAGAAGAGAACAGCATAAAAAAATATGGATAAAGGGAAGAAGGGAAAGAATGATTTTCCCTTATGTGATAATTGTTGAAATAAATACTATTGTACTTTCTTCAAGAGAAATGGTTTTTTAGAAGTGTAGAGAGAAAGAACAATATGCTCATGACATCAAGGGAATCAAAGAAGTTTATAAGGTTCAATGATTTATTTATAAGGATATGAGGTATTTTAAAAATGAATATCACAACCTTTATGGGAATATACCTTAGAAAAATCAAAGGGATCAAGTTCATGGTTATTTTATTACTATAGAATAGATGGAATTATTAATGTTTATGTGTTTGGAATCAAGAATTAGGTCATATGAGTATTTTTATCAGTGATATTATGGATATAAGGATGGATTTAAAAATATATATGATATTTATGATATTATTATACTTCTGCAACTATGATATAAAATATATATTTTTTACTTTCTATTCAATGTCGTATACTATAATGTCACTCATGTGTATGGTGGACTACCACCTTGAAAAGTAATATGATTCATTTTTTGCTTACTCTTTACATGAATGGTAGCACTATTAAATTTAATTAATATATGTGATATTTATAATATTAACACACTTTTGGAAATATAATATCACATATAACTTCTTACCTTTATATTTTTTGGAAAAAATAATAGTGTTCATGTGTGCATGTTGACTACCTCCTCTACATAGTGATGTGAAATATTATTAATTTTATTTTTAGAGTAATGGTATTGAGGATGTATTTGATCAAGATAAATGATATAAATTAAATAATAAAAATTATGTAAATCTTAATTATTATTAATTTTCCTTTCATTCCAAATGTCATGGAAAATGGAAACAGTGTTCATGCGTACGTACGACCTACGATCTTGATGTATGATGTAATACATTTTCTATCTCTAACATTAATATATTACTCTAATTACATATATAATGATAACATATTATATTTATATTGTGGTTAAAAATCTAGATATTATTTATCAATGAATAAATTAAAAGGAAAAAAATTTCTAAACTAAAATTTACATGAAAAGCCAAGTAATTATCACCTGAAATAGAAATTTTAACAAAGAATTATTATCAAATAGGTGATAAAATTCTATAAGTAAATCATATATACTATTAGATATATGATTATTTTTTTAATATATTAATAATTAACTTATATTTATTATATAGGAGGTTGAGACACATAATAAAGAAGTTCTACCTCAAGTAAGGGTTTTCTCGTCTAAATTTTACTTTAGAGACTTATGATGTATTACCCAATAATTTATTTTGTGTGGTGTATACACTTTCTATTTGACATTATATGTCATGAATATATTTATCATCAATGTATTTAAGGTTTATTTTGATGTTATTTATTTTATGGGACTTACAATTTAGAAGTTACCAAAGTGGTAATGGTTTATTTCCCAATCTCATCATTTTTCAGGTTTGTTTTTATATAGTCTCCCTTTGGGTAATTATTTGATATTTATATATTAAAATAAACATATTTTATTCTCCTATGGTTATTTAGGAAAATTTTCCAATAATAGTAACATTTTTATACTCTTCGGTTCTTAAGATAATCCAGAAAATGGGTTTAATAAAATATGACTTTATTTCTCTCTTCAGCCAAAAATCCTATTTTGTCAAAATCCAATTTTTTTGTAAAAATGTTTTAATAAACTTATTTAAACTTTTCCAAATATTTTATAAAATTCAATTGTACCAATTTTTACTTTTTTTGTAAAAAATTTAAAGTAATCTTCATGTTATTTTCAAAACAAGGAATGTTTGTCTTTTATCGAAAATATGAAATTAACCATTATTTTAAAGTGTACAACATGAATATAATTTTCCACATTCATGACCACTCAATTTTTTAAATATTATTTTACAAATTCTTAAAGATTATTTTCTAATTAATGTATTTTTAAAATGTTTTGTGACCTTTTTTAAGGTAATATTTAATGTTCAAAAGATATTTTTCATAAGAATTTGTTTAATAACATTTTTATAGTATTCCTATTCGTCGATGACATCATCCCTTTATTGTACTTATGATCCACCAGGAATATATTACATTTATATGATCATAGTTAATTATTTGGAAGGTTTATGATCTGTTTGTAAAAGGATGTACAATTTTATTACCATTCACTATATTATTCTAGATGGTTCATGATAATTTTTATTTGATTTGGGTTAGTATTAACATTTAATATGTTATATTTTCAATATGAATGTTTATTTTGATTATTTTTCTCCCATTCTTATGAGAAATGCATTGGATGTTGTGAGTTAGAAGTGGGACCTAGTTATAGATAGCACCTTGATGTATTGACAGGTCTCATGAGACAAATATATTGGCTAAATTATATAAGTTTCTACCCACCAATTTAAACTTTCTTGTTATATCTATAACACATGATTTTTTTAAAAGAATAAAATTATATTTGATAAAACATAGTACATGTAACACCGATCTTAAACAAAACATGATATATATAACCATTATAAAATAACCATTAAATTGTTGGATATCAATAGAAATGACTAAATAATGAAACTTATATTATTTAAACATAAAAAATGGATATCTATTGATTATAAATAAGATAAAAATCATTTAAAATAAAAAGCAATGTTTTCTGAAAGATTGTATTTTTCTAAAAGATGGTATAATCACGCATTGTTACCATACTTTTTAATTATTTTTTACCACTATTATAAAAAAAATTAAAAAATTAACTTCATTTTTGAAATCAGAATACGGAAATTATCTTAAGGTGAATTTTTGGTATTTTTCTAAAAAGTTTCATTTTATGATGAATAGTGAAAATACTATATTTAAAATGAAAACCACCATTTCATTTAAATAAATTATAATGTTAAATTATTTTTTGAATTTATTTTAATTTCATATTAGATCATTTTTATATCAATTATTACATTTCATTTCATTAGAATCATTCTTAATTTTAATTTTGATATAAATACATTATAAACTTTTGAACATTTTCATTTTAGAAACCCACTTTCTCATCACATCAGTGTGATTAATTTTAAATTAAATTTTTCCTATTCAGTGTATTGAATTTCAAAAAATGGATTAAATATTCTTGATCATCATATTTTATAATTTTTAATATGATCAACTAAATTTTTTAAACCAAATTAATGTTAAAAATAGTAAAAACAATATTTGTTGTGGTTAAGGTAAAAATGGATTTATCGGGGGTTAAACTAAAAGGATAAGATTGGAAATGAACTAGCATACTATATTAATTTATTTTAGTCTGTTTTTAAATTTTTAATTAATTTCTATAAAATATGGAAGTTTATTTCCAATTTCCTTTAAATATGACCCATATAATATGTTAAGTAAAGAAAAAGACAACAAAGAACCTTCCTTAATTTTAATATCTATAATTAATTAGGATGGGCACAAAAAAACATATGTATCTTTTAAGTATATTGATTTAAAATATAAATGTTAATTTTTATCATATTAATTTATCTTAAAATTTTTGAGATAATATAATTACCAAAAATGCTTATTAAATGCCAATGCATTATTATTCAGTTAATAATTAAATAAAATAAATGATACTAAAAATATTAAAAATGTAGTAAATGGAATGAATTATTGTGTTCACTTAATTTAGTAGATGAATATGTCATTTTACATAGTTTTTAACATGATTTATTATGATTTTATCATTACCTTTATATTTTTTAAAATCCAAATTAAATGAATAATGTAAAAATTGACATTAATATTATTTTATAATAAATGATATTTTATTAAATGATTTAAAATTAAAAAAATCTCTTATTATTTTTAAATGTTTAAAAATATCAATTATGGTCCATTAATAGAATAAGTTTTCTTTTATAGTGATGATATTGACCCCTAAATATTAAAAACTTAGTCAGTATTGTTAATGTAAAAATATTGCTTTTGTGCATTACATGGGTTTATGTTAAAATTAAATTTCAAAAAAATGTGATTTTTTTATAGATTTTATTTAATATTTATAATAATTAGGTCCAATTTATCAAATAAGGATCATTTTATTTTAGCATTAAAAGATAAATTACCAAGGATAGAAAACTTATTACCGTGGTGAAAATCAAAAATGGTAAAAATAAAGAAACTTAGAAGTTAAGGAACCAAATGTTTAAAAATTGTATTTTATTAACTTTTGGAGGATTTTATAAACCATATAATCCCTCTAAACCTTTAAATATACATTTTATATCCAATTTAGGTAATATTGACCTCCCAATAGTTAATAATTTTTGTTATTTACAAAAATGTCACTCCTCCTAAAATATAAAAGGGAACTTGCTCCCCTCACTTCTTCACACATCTCAAGTCATTTAGTTCTGAATATATCTTATCTAATAAAATAAAAACTTAACTCCCCTAATCTTATAATTTTTATTTTTTGAAGAAAACCAACCTTGGAAGTATTTAGTGTAAACCTAGGGAGGATACCCAAAGAAGAAGTAAGTTTTTCAATGAGTATTTTCCTTTTATTTTTTATCCACCCATTCATTTATTCTAATACCATGTGGATATAATAATCTCAGTATATTAAAAATAAATATATATTTTTAAGGTAATTAACTAAAACTAAACCCACATCCATCAAATGTTTTATGAAATCATCATTCGTTTGTACGGTGGACTACCGCCTCACGAAATGGTGTCATTCGTTTTTCCGTTAACACCTCTCAAAATTGGTTATGATAATAGATCTAAAGTTTATATAGGATAGTTATAAAATATTTACACCAATTTTTTAATTATATCACATTTAACTATTTACATTCCCTACTTCATTGGATAAGATAACATCGCCCGTTTGTATCATAGATTTCCGCACCACAATTAAATGTGATTCATTTTTAAATAATGCATTTCATAGAAGGTAATAATGGTAAGAATAAATAATATATGTTATATTAATAAAATATTTATTATATTTATGAAATAGTTATCATTATTTTAATATAATATATCATTTTTATGTTTTCATTCACTTAAAAAAATGATAACGTCGTTTGTAGACGTGTGGACTACCGCCTCCTCAAAGCAATGTGGTTCATTTTTTCTTCACCACGTCACAGGTTCGATATATATAAGTATATATAATTATGTAATATTATATTTATGATATTATTATCATTATTTAAATAAAAATTTTACATAACTTATTTTCATAAGGATCATTGGAAAAATGGGAATGTGACTCATGTGTATATACAATTTACTATCTCTATGAATATAACATTAGTTAACTTTTCATAATCATAATTAATGATTGGTTTTAATATTATAATTTATATAGAAATATGATAATTATTATATATATATATTTATCTAATTAACATGTACAAGAACTGTAACTTTCATAATATAGCATGAAAAAGAAAATAAGAAAATTAACACCCAAAACAATGAAAATAACAATGGATTATTATCCAATGGGTGATAAGATATTAAAAAATAACAATATATGATATTATAAATATTTACATGGTTCCTTAATATGTTAATAATATTTTTAAAACCATTAAAGAAGACATTAAATCATGGTAAACTTAAATGTAGTATAAATTAATCCTTTTTCTCCCCTCACATACATTTTTGTGAGATTTATGCCATATTCACCACTTATTTTTATTATGTGGTGTATTTAAAACCAATAAATTTATTTTATTATTATTATACATAAATTTATGTGGATTTAAATATTCATTTTAGTTTCTCACTTTCATTATTTTATGTTTTCATTATTACTAAAACGGTAAGTAAAGTTTGTCACACTTTTCCTTATATGAGATGCATGTTATGTTATACACCTATATTATTCTATGGGATGTATATAATACCAATTTTACATGTTATTTCATGAATATAATTATTTTCATGATATTATAATTTTCAATTAATGATATTATTTCCTGTGTATTACGATTCAAAGTTAGCAAAGTGGTAAGAGTTTTGTGTTACAATGTCATCGTTTATCGTGATTGCTTGTGATTAAGTTTCCAATGTTGAAATCATATGATATAACTATAAATTGATATCATGAATTTTTTATCTTATTTTTATGTCATGATAATACATGTTTTTCTTTAATATTCCTCTATTTATGTAATCAAGTGTTCAAAAGTTTTTTATTAAAAATCATCTTTTTGGTCGAAACTCTTTATCTTTCAAAGCCATATTTTCAAGGAAGCTTTAAAGTGTGTTTTCAAATCCTAAATGATGTTTTTATAAATAAATCTTTTAAATGATTTTTTAAATTATTGATTTATAATATTTCACAGTTATTTTCACATAAAATGATTTTTAAAATGTTTTCTGTTTTAAAAAGTGATTTTCCAAATGAAAATGGTATTTTCCTCAAAATCTCTTAAATGAAATTTTAATGGTATTTAAATTAATAAAAATAAAAAAAACCTTTTTGTTACTTATGCTCAAATGGAGTTAGTTTATAATTTTACCATCATCGTTATTTATCTGTATGGTTTGATATTGTTTCAAAGAGATTGTTATAGAAGCCATTTCTTTTCCACTGGTCAATAATGTTCTAAAAAGATTATTATAGAACCCATTTTTTCCAACAACTTACTCATTTTTCAAAGATATTTTTATGGAATCTATTTTATTTCCATGTTTTAATCATGTTTCATATATAGTATTACGGTACACATCTCTTTTATACAATTTAATCATGTAATAAAAGGAATAATGACAGTTTTTTTGAGTTTTATAATGATATAAAAACTCTTTATAATTTAATAGAGTTTTGGTTTTTGGAAATTACTTATAATATATGGTGGACTATGTAACACATGGTGGTCCCATTACCCCTTATATGATGGGGAGGTTGAGATAGTACCAGGTGAGCTTGTTATAGCTTATATGATGGGGCATCCGAGATAACATAGGGTGAGCATGTTATCTCTTAAACGATGGGTGATCCAAGATAGTGCTAAAATTCCATGGGTAACGTACCTTATCTTGAGTGGAATGAAGGAGGGAGTAACATGAGGGTTTTTCCTATAGATTTAACTAGGCCCCAAATTTTCTTGACACCTATTTAATATGGGATATGAAGAAAAAATTTCCAAGATACCAACACATTTCTTTATGCTTGCTATAGGTTTATAATATTTATTATGATCAATATTGATATCACATGGCTCATGATTATTGATTCTAAAGACTATATCATTTTCTATGATATTATATTTTATTATCTAGTTTTTATGGGTGTAAGAAAATTTATGATTTTCTAATGCACTCTGATTATGTTTCCATAACCTTATTCACTTATTATGATCATTGATGACATTAAATTTGTAATGTTTATGTTTACTGTTACTTATCATTTGAGATCACCCTTCTTATATTTCCCTTTACTACATGTTATAAATAATTAAGTTGAACTAGTTATTTCTAAAAGGAATTTTATATTGATGATGGTGATGGCATAATATGAAATAAGAAAAGCTAAGTTATGTGGGAGAAGTGATCATTTAATGACAAGGGTACTATTTATGTAGAAGTTTTCCCCAATTATCTAAAACTATAAACCAAAAAAATTATTGATAATATTGGTTATCCAATTTTTCATTTTGATGTTATTTATTTTTTAGGGAAAAATTGGTCATAATTATCCTTAGAAAATCTATAAATGTAAATATTACGATTTCATCACTAGATACGGGAGTGTGGGTGTGGGGATGATAAAAGATCAGTTATTTCCATGTGATTATTCGATTAGTTATAATATCTAGGGATAATTTTACAGATTATGTGATTATTTATATGTATTTATTTAATCATCACTTTTTTAAATATTATTTTCATTTTGTTGATTAAATTTAATTTTTTTTTTCCAGTTTTTACACTTCCATACTGATTATGATTATTTATTCATGATACCTTCCATTGTAATCTTACCAAGTACTTAGAATCTGATCTCACCAATTTCTTATGTTTTATTTTCCCTAGGATTCCAAGAAGTGTTTTTTATCTTATACACATGGATAATATATGAGAGATAACAGTGTTCTCAAAGAAAACACTTTCTAATTTTTTTTCAATTATGAAGTTAATTTCAAATATGTATCTAGTTTACCAAGAGTAAAAAAATATTTTTATCCTTGGTAACATGATCTCGTCAAATAGAGATTGAGAATTATAACCCTAATAAATAATAAAAGTATTAGTCTATGTATAGGATAACATCCTTAATTTTTGTTAAGGTCTAAATTATGTGATTTTTCTAGAAATACATCTTTGTTTGTAAACTACAAGTGTACATGGTTTTGCAATATATTTACCTAGGGGTAATAACTCCAAAAAGGCATTTCTAGCATGACTCGAGAGTTACATGATACATGAAAATGGGCCTCACTTTTTACCTGGTTTGAAACTCCCAAATAATATGATTTAGTCAATTTACATTTTATTTAAACAACATTAAAATGTTTTTTAAAATATTTTTATGATTTAGAAAACTTCACAAATATTTCATATTAATGATTATGAGATTAGATATGCATTATTTTTTCAATTTATGTAATTTCTTTCACTAGTTTTGTGATAATAAATTAT
Organism: Viscum album; assembly: GCA_963277665.1. NCBI lineage: Eukaryota > Viridiplantae > Streptophyta > Magnoliopsida > Santalales > Viscaceae > Viscum > Viscum album. The sequence goes on along the minus strand of OY728119.1, from coordinate 1,722,159,265 downwards.
GTTTCAAAAATTTATGATCTAATATAATGTATTCCATTATTTTGAAATGGTTACTATTGGATGAATTGGGGACCGTATCAATATTTGTACCCCATGTAACGATTTATCATCTATAAAGAGATTCATATCAATGTTTATCATTGATCCAAACAACTAAGGATTAAGAATAAATATAAATAATTAAATGGAAGTATTTTAAGGTTTCACTATTGAAAAATTACTTTCCTCGTGTTCAATGAGTAGATATAGAGAGACAATTCATGAATATATAATGAAAATAATAAAATTTATTTTTCTAAGTATAAATCTAATTCTATATGTTTAGCTAGGGAAAAACAAACTGCATACACAACCCAAAGAAAAATTTTGGCCATTTCTTTGATGGGGTTATGCCTATTCATTGAAAAGTACAATTCTCCCAAAATTTATCAAGATACAAGGACGTGATATCATCTGTCATAAAGATTGAAAATGGATTCTTCAAGTCTTATGGGTTTCAAGGGAAGAAAAATAATAAGAGGATGATTTAGAAAAATATATATTGGGAATAATGGAATTAAGTATTTTGTCCCATGTGATAACGATGTAAAGAAACATCCAGGTACTTGAATGAAGGGAATGAGATGTTTGCTAAAAGTGTGGAGAATTAAAATTACTCTCATAAGTAGAAGACCAAGAAACAACTTTGAAATATTCAATTCTTCAACTATAAGATATTGGGCATTATATGAGTATTATTTTAAAGATTTTAGAGTAAATTTTTAATAGTATAGATGATCAGGAAAAGTGATTCAGTGGAAAGTTGATCTTTTTATAAAACACATGATTGAAGGAAGAAAACCCTTAATATATAATCTATGTTGTGATAATAATGATAAAAATATTTTTATGGGATAGTATAGATGAACATGAAACTGGATAGTTATTTTACGGTTTATGTTATCATTTTTGGAGTATTATGATTGTTTGGATTTATGGATTACATTTGAAAACCTAAGATGTTATTTTTGTAATCATGCATGTTTTCATTAAGTTTTTATGGTGATAATGGAACTCACATATTTGGAATGTTACATTTAGTGAAACATTATTTTTTTAGTGGAATATAATATTGATTTAGTGTACATAATTTTAAATTTGGTCAGACATATGTTGGATGATCCTTATGGTTAACTATTTATTGAATGAATTAACTTGAAATTTGGGTGATATTGGATAATTTATGTTAATTATTTTGGTCTTGGGAAATTTATTAAGATAGGTGGAATGACTTGTCATACTTATATTGGGATAATTATCTATTAAATGTAATTTTATTGCGTCAAGAATTAAAATTCCTATTGGATATTAATTTATTAGAGTAAGATATGAAGTAGGAATTGATCAAATCACAACCAAAGGATGAAAATTATATTTATTTTTTCTGGTGTTATCTATTATAATGGTAATAGAATCCCTCAACATTATAAAAAAACCTCTTGATGAAAAAAAAATTCTTATTAATTTAATTTGTGGTCAATAAAATGGTTTTTTAAATCATCATGGAATTATGGTTTTCAGTTCCTTAACTTTAAATTTATCATTCAATTTATTATGATAAATTATCTCTATCAATCTCTATAAATATTTTTTCTTTTCTTCCATGTCCATATCTTCACCTCCCACAATTGTTTTCTTACTTAGAACCCCATTATTTTTCTATTCTACATGATCTTCATATGTACAATTATATCATATAAAATATAATTTTTATTTACCATTTTTATTAAGTTAGATTCCAAGAAAGGTATTTTCAAATGTCAAACCCTTGATTACTATGATCAAGATTAAATTTCGAGGAAGGAATTTATTTAAGCGGTGTAAAATGTAACACCTAGAGAATTTAAAAGGGAACATAATATTTGATAGTGTGTATGAAACACAATACCAAGAATATAAGAGAATTTAATTCCTAGAAACTTTATGATATATTTCTTTTCAAATAAATTCAATATCTTTTATAACATGCATTGCACATAACATTGGGATTTAATGTAATTAGATAATCTATTAAAATATTATTGTGACCATTATAACCAGGCTATTAAGATGGAGGGTATGAATAGTAATAACAAAATTATGAAAATTATATGGTTTAAAAATATATAAAAAAATTCAATGGTTATCTAACTATTATAAATAAAATAATAATCTTTTTAAAGAAAAAGAAATGTTTTCTAAAAACTGTATTTACCTTCTAAAAAGAAGTTTATTCACGTTTTGAACACAATATTTTAAATTAAATTTCACCACTTTTAGAATATTTATTTTACAAAATAAACCTAATTTTTTAAATCTAAATTTCCAAAATTATATTTGGGTGAATGTTTTTTAGTTTTTTTGAAAATATAAATTTTTTTATGAATAATAAATTATCGTGATTTATATTTAAAACTATTATTTTTTTAAATAATTTAGAAAGTTAAATTATAGTTTAAATTGGGTTTAATTTAAAATTAGTTAAATTATATTTAAATTTATCTAATTTAGGTCATTTTAATCATTTTAATATTGAATTTTTATATAAAAACATTATATACTTAAGATAAGTTTCTCTTTGGAAAACCAGTCATTCATTAGGTTTGTGGTTTAAATTTTAAAGTAATTCTACCACTTCTATGAATTGAATTTGGTAAAATATATAAAATATTTGGAATCATAATAATTTATATTTTTTAATAATTTCAAATTAATTTTGTACTATAATTAATAGTGAAACCATTAAGAATTAATTTCTATAGTTGAGGTGAAAATGGGTTTACTAGGGGTTAAACTAAGAAGATAAAGGTTAAAAAGGAAAAAAACTTGTAAAATAAACATTTGATGGCCATATAATTACCCAATAATCTAAAATATTTTAAAATGGATAATTTTGTAATCTTTCTTCATGATAAAAATATGGGACCACATTATCTTTTCAAAAATTACTTGTGTGACCTCTCCCACTCCAAGAATAGGTCACATCCTCTCTTACCCTATTCATAATTCCAAAACAATTTTTTTCAGAAAATTATTTAACAAATAAATTACTTAATTTCATTCTCACATAATAGATTACTTAGTTTTATTTTTAATACATCCTAATATGGATTTAGGTATGAACCTAAATATTCTCTCTAAAAAAGAGGTAAAATTATTAAACATGTGTATTTGTTTTATTTCCTATTACACCTTCTTAAAACCTTATTAAACTATGAAAATATAATAAAAATTATATATATAATTATATGTTGTTATGTTAATGTAATAAGCTAGTTTAGTCTCCACTTCCTTCATATGGGAAATGAATCTATCAATCGTGTGTACAACGGCCTTCCGCCTTACGAACCGATGTAATTCTTCTTCCTTCACTAAATTTTAAAGATGGATATAATGATGGATTTAAAATATATATTTTATATTTATGATATAAATATGACAATATAATTATTATATCACATATAACTTTTTACTTTCCATTCTTTAGGGGATACAATAACATCATTCGTGTATACGGTAGACTATCATCTTGAAAAGTGATGTCATTCATTTTTAGTGTGTGATTTTCATGAAATAAAGTAAGTTTAATGTTAATAAATATATGTAATATTTAGTATCTAAAAATAATTTTTAAAATATAATATCAAATATAAATTATTACCTTCAAATCTATTGGAAAAAAATAACATAGCTCATGTGTGCATGTAGACTGCCTCCTCCACATGGTGATGTGAAATGTTTTCCATTTTATTTATACATGGATCGTAATAAGGATGTATTTGATTTATATAAATTATATATATATATATATTATTTAAATGATCCTGACATAGTTAATTAATATTTATTTTTCTTTCATTTCATCCATCAAGAAAAATGGAAACAATGCTCAGGCATACGCACGACATGTCGTCTCCATGAACGATGAAATCCATTTTCTATATATAAATTTAATAGATTAATAGAATTAAATATATAATTAATATATTATATTTATATGATGGTTAAAATTATAGAGATCATATAACCATTATCAAATAAAAATTACTAAAATTATTTAAATAAAAAATACATGAAAAACGAAGAAATTATCACCTGAAACTGTGATATTAACAAAGAATTATTAATAAACATGAGATAAAAGAATATAATTAAATAATATATGGTACGATATATATATTTTTATAGTTTATAAATATATTTATAATTAAATATTATTTATTATATATGATTTCAAGACAGATACAAATGAATTTGAACTTGAGGTAAGGCTTTTCTCGTCTTACTTTTACTACCATGAGACATATTCCATATTCACTACTTATTTCATTTTTTGATGTATATACTGAACCTTTTATGTTTTATATTCTGAATATATTTATATTCTTGGTATTTAAAGTTTCATTTTATGTTATTTATTTTTTGTGACTTACGATTCAGAAGTTACCAAAGTTGTAAGCTTTTATTTCACAATATCATCATTATTCAGAATTGATTTTATATAAGTCTCCCTTGGTGGAATTATTTGATATTTATATATCAAAACCAATCTAATATATTATCCTCTGGTAATTTAGGAAAATTTTAATGTAATAGTAAAAAAAGTCCACTCATTGGTGCTAAATATAATTTAGAAAACGGTTTTAAGAAAATATGAATTTATTTATCTTCGGTTGAAAATACTTCTGCATCAAAATACATTTTTTAATGTATCAATAATATTTTTAACCTTTTATAAATGAGTTATTAAATAAAATTTTACCTATTTTTACTTATTTTTTAAAAATGAAAGTATTTTGCGTGTTTTTCCAAAACAATGTTCGTTTGTCTTTTAACAAAAATAGTAAATAAATATTTTTTTAACATGTATGACATGAATATTTTTTTATAATATCATGACCACTTAATGTTTTATATATTATTATACAATTATTAAAAGTATATTATCAAATAAATGTATTTTTGAAATGTTTTGAGAACTTTTTTAATGCTATTTTTAAATTGTAAAGGATATTTTTCTCAAGAATGTTTTTAATGTCATTTTATGGTATTTATATTTATAAAAAAACATAAACACTTTATTTTAATTATTATTTACTAGATATATTTTTCATTTTTATAACAATTATTCCATACTTATATTTTTTATGATCATTTTGACTGAGAATCTATAATTTTATTTCCATTCACCATATTTTTCTAGATGGTTTATGATTATGTTTATTTTATTGGGGTAAGTATTAAAATTTATTATGTAATATTTCCATATGAATATTTATGTTGATTATGTTTCAGCCCATTCATGTGAGTAATGAATTGGGCTAAGTATGTTAGGGGTGGATCCAGTTATAGATATCTCCTCGATGCATCGATATCTCTCACGAGAAAAATTTGTTAGAAAAATTAGATGGGTTTCTACACATAGATATAAATTGTCCTGTGAAAGGTATTGAAAATATGTTTCAGATAACTATAATTAGGAATTCCATAATTTTTATATCAATTATTAAAATGTTATTTTTATATTAATAAGTTTTTGAATTCATCTATGGTGGATCATCTTAAATGAAGTAAAAGAGTCATGAATGAAATAGGGTAGTAAACATAAAGCTATTTTTGTGGAAAAATGATATACTATGTGAAACTGTCTACTTTATTATTTAATGTTTTACCTAATTATCTAAAACTCTAAACGAAAAATATCCTTGAAATGAAAGAAATAATAACCCTTATTATAAATCATGTAATTTTTTTAATTTATAGGTAATTAGAGTTTGTATAAGAGAATGGTATAGATTCATTTCGAGGGTAGGATAATGTTAAAATACACATTAATGAGAAAAAGATTTATGGTCATATTGTGATGGGATAACTTTAAAAGATTTTATAATTTCTTCATCAAATTCATGTCTGTTTAGAATGGTTATTTGTGGAGGATATAGGGAAACTAAAGTATGAAGGAATCAATTGGATAATAACATTCCAAATAAGAAATGTATAATAGTTTGGACATAGAAATTTTAATTAGTGTTTACTCGGCTGAAATAGGGAATTAATTGTGCCACACATAAAAGATAGAGGCCAAATTATCCATAGGTAAAAATTTATATAGTATAGTATTTCATGAAATAACATCCTCTTTCATTTGCAGGATCTTCAGACTTGGTAAAATATGATGGTTAGATCAACGATCTAGAAAATATATTATATGTCTTGTGATTTATGAGGTATAAAATTTTGTAAGAACCTGTTTCTTCCTTTGTTGTACGAGTCTTCTTTTACTTTTTTATGTTGTTTTTTAGAAAAAGGGGAAAATTAGGAAGGTCTAATAATTTCTAAGATACACACCATGTACACTAAAGTACACATCGTGTGTATGTTAGGAATGTACTAACCACGTGCTGAATAAGTATATGTTGTGTGGTGACCATGTAAAAACAATATATTACACGGAGTTTAGTGTTCCTTAACACGCTGTGTATTTTACTTTTTGCGTAATGACTGAGTTCTAGCTGTGTATTGACCCGTGTGACGCGTCTCAGCCATTTGATAACCTGGAAACCCATGAAATTAAGAGTAAAGACAAGATACTAAATAGTGTTCAGTACTTAATACACATGGTTTAATTTTTTTTAATTTTTTTATATGGAAGAGAATCATGGCTTGTTTCAAAAAATGTCTTCCTCTTCCCCATTTTCAGACTGTGTCACTATGGGATGCAGAGAAAACTTCTTATCCTAGATTCTTCATCTGATGTACTTTCTTTAATCTGTCGGTGGATTCAGGATCAGAAAAGGATGGCTAAACCCATGCACCTTATTCCTTTATTGTTCCTTTGTCTCACAAGTTGTAGTTTTCATCTGAGTAGAATTTCTGGTATTGGACAGAAATATAGATCTACAAAGATCAGCTTCGAATTGGAGCTCGATATCAGATGTGCTTATGTCTACAAGTCCAAAGATAGTGGTGCATACTTTATTTTTTGTTTTTGAAAAAAAGTGGGGGTTGCGGATTTTTCTAAAATGATGAGTTATTCAGTGAAACCCTGTTAATGCATTGTATATGATTCTTATACCTTGAGGGATGCCAATGGGAATTCCCTGACTCATTGTGACTGAGTGAGGACTGTCAATAGGCCTTTGATCTTGGGTTTATTTTTGGCCGAGTATGATAAAATGGGTTTAATATGAATTAGTTGAATTAAATTGCTGATTTTATTTCATCGAAGCATGTTAGTATTGATAGAGGTATCCATGACCTTAGTATTGCTATGTGATAACTCTGACTACTGCATTCAATATTTGTATTGTTTTCCTACTGAAGGTGACCTATTTTGAATATATACATATATATATTGGTGTTCAGAATATATATGCAGGAACCTTTTGGTAATGTCGGGCATGTCCCGGATTTGATTGAGTGGTTGACCATTGGTTTGGCAATCATGGAGGTTAGATTTGAGGTATTGTGACTATTAGGTTGGCCAAGGCCCGGGTTACATGGATGTTGTGGCCGTCAGATTGAGCGAAAGGTTCATAGGGACACGAGGTGTCAGAAATGGTGGTGGTTGGGTTCTTATATAGTGATTACCACTCACCCATTATTTGAGTTGTGTGTACACAGGTTGACTCCGTGATGAGGTGGTATTGACCACTCATGTGGGTAGAGGCCCCCGATAGTTTTGGTTTAGTTATTATCGGTTTGGGGGTTATTTCCATAGGAAGACACATATAAGGTGCAGATCCTTCATGGAAATAGCGATGAGGCTATCAGTTTGGGGGTTGTGACTCGCCATGATTGAGGCTGTGGGCCTCAATATTATCGAGGGCATATATCGTAGTTCCTCCGGTTATTATTTGAGGACAGACATCAATGTTCCACCAATTATCATGGTATGGTGTGATGTGAAATTTCTATTAGGGGACCATGGGACTAGGAAACTATTTTTTGGGAATTCCTTAGGTATGTCGGTACATGAGACATGAGGTGTCTGGAGGAACATGGTACTGGGTTTTATGTTTGAGATTTCAGCGTTGGATGAAGTAGATGACACTCCATGATGGCTGTCGAGAACTAGTGGAGTATGTGTTACTTAGAGAATTACACAACTAAATTTATTATATATGTATGTCTACTTAAACACATATATTAGGTATTCACCATTAGTGGTATCTTACTGAGACACATCTCACACCCTGCATGGGCCCCTTGGGATGCATTTAGACTTTATGGATTTATGTGTATAAATATATCAGCTTTAGGAGCTGGATCGTATTAGCTGTTTCGTAGAGATTTGGCATGGACCCTAGGGTCATGCCTAGATATAGTTTACTTTTTTTTATTTCTTTCATTTATTAGCATGATAACTTATTTTGTAGCTAGTTTTGTTTATCCATGGGCTCCATTGTTTATTGAAATGTATAACCTGCTGTGGATGCATGAATTTTTGTTTCAGTAATTGTTATACTTGGTGTTTATGACAACCCTTATCATTATTACACACTTTAACATGATTTATTACATATAATTTAATTTAATTAAAATCTTAGGATTGAGAGGTATAGTTTCTTGGTAAATTAGGAACATTAAAAAACAACTTTGTATATAAAATACAACATCTTTATTGAAAAATTATTTTATAGACCATAACATTCCTTCTTACATATCATTGCATGGGATAACATGAGGACATGCATAAGAAAAGGATGATCTATAAAGCCCAGTAATGGAGTAAACAAGGAATAACATGAATATTACAATACATGTTAGGAAATTGAAATATCAATGGAGAATAATAGAAACATGAACACAAATGCATGATATAACATGATTACCATAACATGGAAATGGGGAAACAATATTTCACCTGATATTAGCATGATATAAGGCTCATTGCACATGGATCATGAGTAAAACATAATTGAACTTGAATTAGATTAAGTAAATCCTCATTTCACTTAATGTTTGATCATATTAATCATTACCCAAAGCATTGGAGCACTATCAGGGCAGACCCTTCTTAATCATTTCATGTCAAGCATAAGTGTGCCACATAGAGCATATGCCATGTATTCAGTAAAAATAATAATTTATTCCATGAATAAGAGACGTCGAATGCATAAATGTAAGTCCTCAATCAAAAATTAAATGTTCATAATGATGAATACCCTTGATAGAGAATGGGTATTGTATTCACTTACATGATGATTTTGGCATGGGAAATTTTGGTGTAACTTTGGTAGTAAAACAATAACAAATAGAAATTTTAGAATGGGTTAACAAGAGGGAAACATGTATCTCATAATGTATACATGAAATGGACAGTAACGGGGTCATGGAAAATAATATCCCAACATATGTATTGGAATTTAGTTGCATGATATAAAATAATTTCTTGAATGTAAATGAGGAGAGAGAAATTACTTACGGAATTTCAGCATGGTAACAGGTGTACATGGGAGGCATTAATGAGAGATAAAGGGGTTTATCATCATTCAAACATAATGAGGGATGTATAGGAGAGGATCAAATTATACCCCAACATTTTTAATTTAAAATAAATGGGAATTACAATATAAGGAAACTTCGACATAAATAATAAAGGAAAGTGAGGATCCCTTACTTGGAAGTATGATCCCAAAGGCTTGTGGCACCTTGGGAGGATTCTAGAGAGAGGAGGTAAGAGTTTGGTCGACTTAAAATGGTTTAATTGAAGATTAATGGGAGATTTAGTGGGTTTATATAGGGAAAGAGATGGAATTATTTATTATTTAGGTTTTGGATACTACACATTAAACTAATCAAAACCACAAACCAACCCATTTTTTTGCCGAGGGTTTTTTCCAAAGTGGAGTGGAAAACATTATTTTATATGGAAAATTTCTGAACTTATTAAAATATTAGGCTTGCTTATGTGAAGGTGAGTCACACTCTCAAGGAAATCATTTTAAAATGTTAAAATGTTTTATAAGTCTTGGAGGGTCCACTAAGACATTGTAAAATTAATAAAAAAATCTAAAATCATGTTATTTTAAAGGTAAAACATATATTTTCCGAATTTAACTTTTATAGTATTTTTTTACATCACTATTAGGTCATTATGTTGTCATAAAACACATTATATATTTAAATGGTATTTAATTTTTAACAAAAAATCAATTGCCTCAGAAAATTATGAAAAATTCAACGTCGGATAATTTTGATGTCCTGATTAAAAAAATAATATTCATTTCATCTAAATAATTTTATAAATATGTTAATTTTTACTTTTTAATTAAAAACCAGAATTTATTGAAAATTCATGAGTTTTGATAAAAACAGTTTTCAATCCTTAATAAAAATTTAAATTATATTCGAAAAAATTATACAATCATTTATATTTAATAAAAATTAATTCAGTAATAATTTATTATTAAAATATTATTTAAGTTAAATATCCATTAATTCATCAAAATATATTTCTTAATTAAATTAAAATATTAACTAAAAAAACTATTGGTGCTTCAAAAACCATTTACAAAGTAACAATAATAAAATGAATTTATATTCTTTATACAAAAATAATGCACATAACCATATTTCTAGTGTCTTTTTACATAATACCTTATAACACCCACATAATACCTAAGCGTAAAGTGTGTAACGTTGATATACTCTTGGTGTAACTCAGATAACATCACTCGTGTGGTAATCTCTATTAACTTCTAATTCTCCCATAAGAAATTCCATTCTATCTTAATATGTTGATACATGGATTGAGCTTGGTCAAGAGAGAAGTCCAGTGATGCTACCTCCTTTCTGAGCTCTGAAAAATGGGCTTCGTATGGAGAAATTCTACTGGATAAGGCCATTTCTTCCTTAGTCTAAGTAAATTGTACTTATCCCTATATTAATACTAATCAGGTGATCACTGTTCAACATCTATATTAGGTATGGTAAAATTTCTTAATGGTATTTTAAAATCCAAAACAATAAAACTAAGGAAGTGAATATGTTTTATATAACCATTTAACATAATAATTCATTTAATTTGATCAAGTGGAATTTTCATTAATAAAATTTTGTGTCATTAAAATCTCCCCCCTTAAGAAAATTTTCCCTGAAAATTTCATTTTTCAACTCTAAAATAGATTAGGGTAACTTTGATTAATCACTTTCTTTAATTCTCACATAGCTTCTTCAAACTTGCAGTTTAACCACAACACCTTGATGAGGGGCATTGTCTTCTTTCGTATAACTTTTTACCTAATATATAATATCTCCACTAGCTCCTCTTTATATGAGAGGTCATTCTCCAATGGTACCACCTATGGATTGAGTACATGTGATGAGTCAGGTATATACATCCTAAAGAGTGATACATGGAATACATCATGTACTTGAGATAGGTTTGGTGGGAGTGGTAGTTGATATTCTACTGCTATAATGTGATCAAGGATCTCAAAAGGACCTATGTACCTAGGGCTATGCTTTAACTTCTTCCCAAATATTATAACTTTCTTCCACTGTGATATGCAGAGGAATACCATGTCTCCAACATCCAAATCTATGTCTTGTCGATTATTATTAGCATATCTCTTTTGTTAACTCTGAGAAACATTAATGTGCTTCTGGATGATCTTTACTATATCCAGCATTCCTTAGACCATTTCTGGACCTGGGAGTTTTTCTCCCCAACATCAACCCATAATGATGGTGTTTTGCACCTATTCCCATAAAAGGCTTCATAAGGAACCATTTAGATGCTTGAGTGGAAACTATTATTATAAAAGAACTCAACCAAAGGAATATGTTGATCCCATCCTACTTTAAAGTCCATTGAGTATACTCTCAACATGTACTCAAGTGTATTGACAATCCCCTTAGATTAGCCATCAGTTTGAGGATGATAAACTGTACTGAAGTTCATCTCAGTATTCAGAGTGTGTTGGATACTCTTCCAGAACAAAGAGGTGAATCTTAGATCTTGATCAGATACAATAAATAGTGTTCCTCCATACAGCCTTTCCACTTCTCTGATGCATATCCATGCCAGTTGATCCAATGAGAAATCCTCATGAATTTCAATTACGTGTTCAATATTTTTAAGATGATCCGAAACAACCCTGATAGAATTGTTTCCTTTAGATGTATTCATAAGTCCAGTGAAAAAGTATATAGTGATGTTCTCCAATTTCAAAGTTGGTATGGGTACTGGTTGCATCATCCCCTTAGACTTATACCTCTCAACCTTCACTTATTTACATATTAAAAACTTTTATGTATACTCAACGATATCCTTCTTCATGTTATCCCACCAATAATTCTCTTGGAGATCTCTATACATTTTTGTGTTTCCTGGATTAATTAAGAAATTCGAACTATGTGCATTATCCGAAAATTCTTTCTTTAACCCCAAATTTTATGGAACACATAGTATTTATCCAAATCAAACAATTACTTATTCATTAACATTGAATTTTGAGGATTTCATTTTTCTGATAGTTTCAACTTTCATCTGAATTCCCATATCATCCTTTTGAGGATCCTTTAACCTTTCCAAAAGAGATGGTTGACCAATCATTTGTGAAAGGATTGAGGATGTTCCCTTCTTTTTTATTATCATTTCCATCTTCATCAAATCTAAGAAGATTGGATCCTTTTCAATTATCATCAATGATAGAATCGTTGGGTGTTTTCTACTTAGAGCATATGCCACCTTGTTCGGTTTCCCAAGGTGGTAATGGGTTGAGCAGTCATAGACTTTGATTAGATCTAACCATCTTCGTTGGCACATATTCAACTCTTTCTATGTGAGTATATACTTGAGGATTTTGTGATTCGTATATATTTAACACTTCTCCGTAAATAGATAATGTTTCCAAATTTTTAAGAGATGATTATTGAATCCAACCCCAGATAAAGTGTTGGATAGTTTTCCTCATGAACGTTCAATTTTCTTGAAGCATAAGAAATGAATTTGTTATTTTTCATCAACACACATCCCATGCCCTTCTTCAAAGCATCACAGAATACCACAAAAATTTCTCCACTTTTGGTTAGTTTCAGCATGAGCACAGTGATAAGCCTCCTTTTTCAAATCCTTGAAGCTATCTTCGCATTCATCACTCCATGAAAACTTGACTCCCTTCTGAGTTAGCTTGGTAAGAGAGGCTGAAAATTGTGAGAAATTTCTCACAAATCATCGATAATATCAAGATAACCCAAGGAATCTCTGGATATCCATCACAAATGTTGGCCTAATCCATCCCTCAATTGCATTTGTCTTAGAGGGATCAACATATATGCCATTGCTTGTGATGATATAACCCAATAATGAGACCTCCTTCAACCATAACTCACACTTGTTTTACTTCTCATAGAGCTTATCCTTTTGAAAGGTCTCTAGCATAGTGATTAGATACTCCTCATTCTCCTCCTTGGTTTTGTAGTATATTAGAATACCATCTATAAAGACTACCAATTTTTTTTTTGAGATAATATATAAAGACTCTATTCAACATGTCCATGAATATTGTTGTAGAATTAGTGAGTCTAAAAGGAATCACTACGAATTAATATTTTCCGTACCTTTTACAAAAAGTATTCTTGTGGATATCCTCCTTCTTTACCCTTACTTGGTAATATCTTGAATGCAGATCCACCTTGGAGAAGTATTGTTCTCCATGTAGTTGATCAAAAAATTCATCAATTCATGGAATAGTATACTTTTTCTTTATCCTGATTTTGTTGAACTCATGATAATCAATTAAAAGGAGCATTGACCCATCCTTCCTCTTGAGGAAAAGGACAGGTGCACACCAAGGTGATGCACTTGGGTGTATAAGCCCTTTATCCAGATTCTCCTATAGTTGTTTATTTATCCCCTAAAGATCCACAACAGCCATTCTATATGGAGTCTTGGATATTTTCAATTCCCTAGGTATAAGATCAATTGAGAATTCAATATCTTTTATAGGATGAATACCATGCAATTCCCCAGGAAGATCTTTAGTGAATTCCCTCACAATAGGCATTTCTTTGAGGATAGTTCCTTACTTACACTCAATAATCTGAGCAAGATATGCATGATCATAGGGAAATAATATCCATTCTTGACATGATGGTGATAAAGAATATTCATCCTCCTCCTGGAACTTGTACAGAATCAGGGGTAAATTTTCCATATAGAGAGTGATTTCCCTCTCATGGAAATTTATGTTGGCTCTATATAGGGAAAGACAATCCATACCAAGAATTGCATCAAATTTTACTAGAGGGAGTATGAAAGGGTTCACCGGGAAGTTTAATCCACCAATTATGATATGGGAGGAGTTATATTCATGGGATGTAACAATTACCCCATTTTTCATTCTCACTGACATATCTACTTCCATAATTTTTGGTGGTTTTGGTATTGTTCTACTAAACTTTCAGGATATAAAATAATGAGTAGAACCAGAATAAAAAAGTATGTTCACTATTCTTGAATTAATAACTAGCGTACCTATCACCACTTCATTTTTGGGGTTCGCTTCGGCGTTAGAAATGGAAAAAAGAATTCCCTTGCGGCCTTGGAGGTTGTTAGTTTCCATTGAAAACCCTTGGCTTAGGGCAGTGGTTTGAAAAAATCCATTGTTATTTTCCATTGAAGCAATGAACAACGCGTTGGGGGTTAAACGGAGAGTTTCTCTCCTATATCTTAGTAGTGGGATTTTTTTGTTGGCAATTAATGGCCAGGTTCCCATCTCTTCTACATATAAATCATTTCCACAGTCCCTTCAGGAAATTTATAGGTTTCTTCTTTTTTCACCTTTGGAAAGCGTGGTTCTATAATTTCTTAGCATCATTAGATTTACCTAAAAAATATCCAAAATTGAATTCCAATTTCTACTTCTTATCCCCATGATATCCCTGAGAATTTCCGACCTCTATTTAGACTTTGAGGGAACATTGGGAAATTTACTTAAAGATATCAAATCCACAGATTGCTAAGGCTTTCTATATGTTAGGTTTTATCCCACAAAAGAAGCAGTCAACCATGCATTTTGTGGTAACGAAAAATACAGTGGTGTATCATGTACGCATTGTGAAGTTTTCCTTGTACACTCTGATTTATTCTCCATCATTTTTCTTGAGTGAAAGGAAGTCCCTTTCCATCTTAAATCAAAGGGTGCATGGAAAATATTTATCGAAAAACATTTTCTAGAAATCCTTATTTTCGAATGCCTCAATCTCTTTATCGGGACTTTTATTTTTAATCAATGTCCCCCATTGATCAACTTCACCCTCCATATGATAAGTAGCTAGAATAACCTTCTATTTTTTGGAACACTAAAGGATGGAGAAGATAATTTCAATGGGGTTGATCCATTGTTTGGATTTTGAGGGATCAGATGATACATTAAAGGTTGGAGGTCTTTGTCTCATGAATCTATGAATTGCAGATTGCACTTTATTAGGGGGGGTGGAAATTCCTCTTAACCCATGTTTCAATTCAATAATTTATTTAACTAAGAGAGTATCATGACAAAGTTCTTGATTCCGGCTCCCATCGGATTGGGCATCTCCTTAGAACAATCATCACCTTGATCTTCACATCAATTGTTCGCTCGAGTAATCCTATTACTAACCATTGGCTAGAATAAAAGGAAATTAAGGGGTAACATATAAAATGGAATTCAAAGAAAAAAGGGATAACTTATAAATTACATTTATTTCCTTAAACCTATGAATTTATAGGCTTCAATATATGTTATCCATGATCTACATCCCAACATATATTCTTAGGGTAATTGGTTAATCCATTAATAATGGTTCATACTAAGATTATGAATTTACCAAATAATATCCCTAGGTAATGTCAAACCAAAATTGCAGAAAGACCTATTTCCATGCACCAGTTCACATTCAAGTCTAGCTCAAATTGATGTTTTTGGGTTTTACCCCTAGATACATCTGTGACAGAGTCACTTCTACTTTTTCGTATCTAGAAAAGGATGTATTTTCTTGATAAACCACATAATATATACTCAACAAAATTTAGGGATGTTTTAATTGTACTTAGTGTTATCCCTAAGTCTTTCAGTATGGTTTTCTAACCCTAATCCAAAAAATAACTAAACCTATCCTCTAATACCAATTATAACAACTCTACTGTTTATTATACACTTTAACATTATTTATTAGATAAAATTTCACTTAAGACAGCTCTAAGTATTTATAGGTCTAGTGTCTTGGGAAATTAGGAACATTACATAACAACTTAGAACATAAAATACAACACTTTTATTTAAAAATTCTTTTACA
The DNA here is from genome assembly GCA_963277665.1 of Viscum album. Classification (NCBI taxonomy): domain Eukaryota; kingdom Viridiplantae; phylum Streptophyta; class Magnoliopsida; order Santalales; family Viscaceae; genus Viscum; species Viscum album. The sequence continues at coordinate 1,722,142,960 of OY728119.1, read as the reverse complement.
CGACCATAACTTTCCTTTGTACTTAGCATTACATGGGATAACATGAGGACATGAATAAGAAAAGGGTGAGCTATAAATCCCAGTAAGGAAGTAAAAAAGGCATGACATGAAGAATACAATACATTTTAGGCATTAGGCATATCAATTTAGCATAAGAGATACATGAACATGAAGGCATGTTATAGCATGATTACCATAACATAGAAATGTGAAAACAATATTTAACATGATATTAGAATGATCCAAGACTCATTGCAAATGTACCATGAGTAAAACATAATTTCACTTGAATTATAATGATTAAACCCTAATTTAAATTAACGTATCAGGATACTAATCTTTACCAATTTCATTTGACCACTATCATGGTGCACCCTTCTTAATCATTTCATTTCATGCATAAGTGTGCCACATAGATATTATAATATAAAATCATTAAACATCATAATTTATTCCACAAATAAGAGATGTGTAATACCTACATGTAATTCCTCAATAAAAAAGTACATATTCATAAATTTGAATACCCTTTATAGAGAAATGGGTATGGTATTCACTTACACAATGATTTTGGCATGGGAAATTTTGGTGTAACTTCGGCAACATAACGACGTCAAATAGAAATTGTAAAAAGGGTTAAGGAGAGATAAATGTGTCTATCATCATTTTTAAATGATATGGATGGTAAGGGGTTCATCTAACATAATATCCCAACATATTTAATTTAATTTAGATGCATAATATAAAATAATTTCTTGAATATAAATTTGGAGAGAAAAATTTCTTATGGAATTTCAGTATGGTAACGACTGTACATAGGAGACATTAATTATTGAGAAAGGGGTATCTTATCATTAAAAAATAAGGATAGAATTATAGGGGAGGTGAGATATTATACCTCAACATTTCTAATTGAAAATATATTCGCATAAAAATATATGGATACATGGACCAAAATAAGAAGGGAAACTGAGGATCCTTTACTTGGAAGTGTGATCCCAAAGGCTTGGGAGAGGCTTGAGAGATGCTTATTGGGAGCCAAGGGCACCTTGGGAGGATTCTAGATATTAGAGGGAATATTTCGGTTGGGCTAAAAATGATTTAAGGGAAGAGGAATAAGATATTTAGTGGGTTTATACTGGAAAGGAGAGAGAATTATTTATTATTTAGGTTTTGGAAACTACACATTAAACTAATCCAAACCACTAATCAACCTATGGTTTTTATCATGGGTTTCTTCAAAGTGGAGTTGGAAAAATTATTTTATGAGGACAATGGATGAAGTTATTAAAATATTAGGCTTTCTTATTTTGAGGTGAGTCATACTCTCAGTGACATCATTTTAAAATGTAAAAATGTTTTATAAGTCTTTGAGGGTCCACTAAGGCATTGTAAAATTAATCAAAAAATTATAAAATCAAATTATTTTATAGGTAAAACATATATTGTACGATTATTCCTTTTATAGTATTTTATTACATCACTATCGGGTCATTATGACTTCATAAAACACATTATATATTTAAACAGTATTTAAATTTTACCCAAAAATTTGACTGTATCAAAACATTATGAAAAATTCACCGTTGGATAATTTTGTTGTCCTAATTCCAAAAATAATATTTTTATCTAAATAAGTTTCTAAATATTTAAATTTTCGCTTTTAATATAAAAACTGACATTTTTTAAAATTCATGGGTTTTGACAAAAACATTTTTTAAACCTTAATAAAAATTAAAATTGTATTCATAAAAATTATATGATCATTTATATTTAATAAAAACTAATTTAGAAATAAAATTTCAGGAAAATATTATTTAATTATGAAACCCATTAATTCATCAAAATAGATTTCTTAATTGAATTTAAATATAAACTAAAAATACTATTTGGGCATTAAAACCCATTTACAAAGTACAACTAATAAAATGGATGTATATTATTTATACAAAAATAATGCACATAACCATAGTTCTAGGGTATTGTTACATTACCCCTTATAACACCCGCATAAGACAAAAGGGTAATGTGTGCGATCGTGAAAAACACTTGGGGTGGCTCAGATAACATCACTTGGGTGGTAATCTCTATTGACTTCCACTTCTCCTGTAGGAGATTTTGTTTAATCTTAAATTGTTGAAGCGTGGATTGGGTATGGTCAAGATCGAAGCCCAGTGACACTACCTCCTTTCCAAGCTCTGCCAAATGGGCTTCCTATGGAGCAATTCTACTAGATGAAGATATTTATTCCTTTGTATGAGTAAATTGAAATTGTTAAAGCCATATATTTGTACTAATCATGTGATCACTATTCAACAACTATATTAGCAATGGTAACAATTCTTAATGGTATTTTAAAATCCAAAAACATAAAACCATGGAAGTGAATATGTTTTATATAACCATTTTACATAATAAGTCATTTAATTTGATCAATATCAATTTTCAGTAATAAAATTTTGGGTTGTTATAGTGTTAACATTGCTATATTTTTATATTTTTTTGCTCTTGTTTATATATTCCTTCCACTGTTTATCTATATTTTTATATTATTCCTCTTTGTGGGTCTTGTTTGAGTCTGTTGAGTATTTATTACCACTTTAGGTTTTATTATTATACTCGGACCAGTACCTTATTTTCCTTTGAGAGGGTATAGCCCCCCCACTATACCTATTTACACCCTCACTGCTAGTCAACATACTTTGGCATTTAGGGAGGTGATCCTAAGGTTAGTAACACCTGGCCTATTTAACACTGCTCGGGTGGCTGTTTGGGTCATACATTTCAAAGTGGTATCAGATGAGGTTTTTTCTTAACTATGATTTAGTAGCAACTTTTCACAGGCTACTAATGAGACCGAGTATGCTTTTTTAATTTCTACTAGTTTAATATTTGTGATATGGTATATTAGAGATAGGTTGTTATTGGAACTGAGTTTCTTTCTTGTGCTTGGGTGCTAGCATCCCCAGGTATGAGAGGTGGACCAAGTTACGTTAGGTGGGACTTGCTATTTTTCTTTTTCTCATATTATTGTTTATATGATTTCCACCTTGGTGGATTAATTGGTGTGTGATATTATTGGTTGTGATATGTGATCCTTGACCAGGTTTGATAAGGGATAACTTGACCTTGGACCAATAAGGCAAGGCATGTTTTATTGGCTTTAAATAGGCACATTATTAGGGTATCTCAATTTCATATCTGCACGTATTCTTTGTGAAGTGATAATACCATGGGAAGAATATCAATTTCCATGCTATAGATTCTTTTGAAATGTGAAAGGTATAAGTCATAATAGAATTGATTATTTATTTCAATGTGATATTCCATGATTTAAATTATGTAAAATTTTATGTGGCATTATATTTGGGCCGAGATTGTATATGAGAAGGCATGTACTATGACAGAGGTGATGTTGTTCACCAGGATCGGGTGTCCTAGACGTCTATTTGAGGTATTGTAGCTATCAGGATTGGGCAACGTAGTCATCAGTTTGAGGCAACGATGGTTGTCAGGATGGTAATGGCCAAAGTTACTTTTGATATTTGGCTTTGTTGAGGGTTGGGAAGGAGGCCATGAGGCCAGGATTCCATGGGCCATGGTTTTTTTGGGGGAGAGTAAGGGTAGTTGTTATTGACTACCTCTTTAGTGCATTCCTTTTCTGTAGTATATATATATATATTGATATATATGTGGGTTGTCTAACCATTTATGGAATTCAGTGGGTTCCTCCGAGACGGATTGATGAAACGTCAAGCGGTTGATGGTACAGTTTTGTAGGAGCATGATCAGGTTCAAATACCTAAGGGACATGCAAAGCATGATCTGCAGGTATAGGCTCAGAGACATGATCAGTTTTTGGATCAAATAAATGCAGAGCTGCAGTTGGGTTTGGAAGCGTTTGGGTTGTGGCTCGGTGAGCAACTCTGATCTAGTCTAGTATGTGTCTTTTAGGGGATTGATAGAGGCACACATGGTACATAACCCTTTGTGGAATACCTAATGTGGGAGTTCCAGTCACATAACCGGCCGTTTTTCTTAGGTTATGGAGCTCCACAGGCAGCTGAAAACTATATAGAGAGTATGAAAATGATCTTGAAGAATCCAGTGATGCCTCTAGTGTGGAGGGTCAAGATGGTAACGTATATGCTGAGAGGATCAGAAAAGTGTTGGTGGTATGTACAGGCTTTGGCTTGTAGAAATGAAGAACTAGCATGGAAAGACATTGTGGACAAGTTTTTCAAGAAATTTTTCCTAGAGACTCTGAGGGAAGAGAGAGCTCAGGGGTTCTTGAGCCTCCAATAGGGTGTCATTTATATCATATAATATGAAACTACCTTCAGTGATTTGTATCTCTTTGCACCAGGTATGGTATGTGATGACCCCTTGAGGGTGTGGTGCTTCAAAGATGGATTGCAAAATGTCATTAAGGTGTAGGTAAACATCTTAACGTTAGCCTCATTTTCTAAGGTAGTGAATTAGGTGCTCGTAGCAGAGGGTAACCTGATAGATAGTTCTCGCCTGAGTCGGGTGGCTTTAGGTGATTTTTTAGATAGTAGTAAGTGAGTTCAAGATGAGTCCCATTAGGGTTTTCAGGACAAGGACTCAACTATAACACCTAGTGGCAGTTCATTAGTGGTTTTCTATTAGTGTGGGAAACCAGGGCATGTCTAGACTTAGTGTGATAGGCCTCCAAAGGGGTGACAGGAATGTGGATAGGTCAGACATCTGGGGAGGTTCTGCAAGAAGCCTTTCTAGGCAACTGGTAGGAAGGAACCAAGATAGATGGTGGAATCCAAGATCGATTCAGAATCCATATCAAGTGAGGGTAGCTGAGGATTTGTTTCACATGGAGGACGTGGCAGAGACAGCGGGACCCAACTAAGGGGTCAACGGCCGGTGACTGGAGTAGAAACCTAGGGAGGTCAAGCATAAGGCGGCCAAACATTAGGCCAGGTGCACACCATGGAGATGTTAGGGTTGAAGTGGGCTGGTTACCTGGTAACGGTTATAGGTACACTACGGGCATATACATGATTTCCCTTTTGTTTCTATTTTGGCGTTGCTTGTGGAGGAACATCCGTTTTGAGTGCAAGATTTGCATAGGATGTTTTTTACTAACTAGATGATGGTCAGTGGGTTGGAACCATTTCAGGTGCATGATTAAATCTATAATATATATATATATATATATATATGAATGAGGTTCTGAGGTATCATGGCATCATTGGATGCGAGCTAATTGAGTTTCCTTGGGCATCGGGGCATCATGGATGTAGGTTACTTGAGGTTACTTGGGAATCAGGGCATCAAGGATGCGGTTGTGGTTGAGGTGTAAGGAACTAATATGTTTTGAGCATCCATGGGATGTGGGACCGCATTATGCCATGGGTGCCATGGGCTCAAGACGGGTGCCTATGCAGTTCATGATGTGATTGGGTTTCGTGAATGACACAAGAGAACTATATTAGGTGCAGGGGTGACAGTGCATCACAGGAGGACCCTCAGTTAGGGTAATAGGTCGATAGACCTTTTATTGATTTGAGTTTTGGGCTGGATTTGTTCTGGAATCTTTATTCACCACCCTTGGAAGGGAAATTTGGGGATAAATTTCTTTAAGGGGGGATGTTTTTAAGAAGCTAGTTCTTCCTTTGAGGTACAAGTATTATTTTGGCCTTTTCTTTTTACGTTGTTTTTTAGAAAAATGGGGAAAACTAGACAGTTTTGGAAATTTACAGGTTACATGCCATGTACTCCCAAGTACACATCGTGTGTATGTTAGGCATATACTGACCACGTGCTGACTAAGTACATATCGTGTGGTGACCATATAAAAAATCTACTACACGGCTTGTAGTGTTACTTAACATGCCATGTATTTTACTTTCTACGTACCAATTGAGTCCTAGTTGGGTGTTGACCCATGTGACGCATCTAAGCCATGTGATGACCTAGAAACCCATGTAACTCAGAGTACATGCAGGATACTACATGACATGTAGTCCTTAAAACACGTAATTTACCTTTATTTTTATTTTTTTATATGGGAGAGTATCGCGTCTCATTTTTGGAAATCTTCTTCCCCGTTTTCAAACTATGTCACTCAAAGGTGCTGAGAACACTTCTTCTCCAAGAGTCTTCATCCGGCGTCTATTCTTCAATCCGTCAGTACCTGCGGGATCACACCAGGAAGTCTAAACCTATGCACCATATTCTATTCTTGTTCCTTTATCTCACACTCCATATTTTCCATCAGATTAGAATTTCTTGGATTTGAGAAAAACATAGATATATGAAGATCAGCTTTGAATTGGAGCTCAATATCAGACGTCCCTATGTCTTCAATTCCAAGGTAGGTGGTGCATACTTTATTTTGTGTTTTTTGAAAACACGTGGGGGTTGTGGATTTTAGCGTAATGATGTGTTATTGAGTGAAACCCTGTAAATGCATTATATATGATTCTTATACCTTGAGGGATGCCAATAGGCATACCCTGACTCATTGTGACCGAACAAGGCTAGGAAAGAGGCCATTTCTCTTGCATTTATTTTTGGAAGAGTATCTAGAAATGGGTTTAATATGAATTGGCTGAATTAAAATACTATTTTTATTTTGTTAAATCATGTTAGTATTGATAGAGGGATAAATGATCTCGTAATTTCTATGTGATAACTATGCTACTGCATTCAATTATTGTATTATTTACCTACTGATGGTGACTTATTATGAATATATATATATTGGTGTTGAGAATGTATATGTAGGAACCTTGGGGTTATGTTGGGCATGGCCTGGATTAGATTGAGTGGTTGACCATAGGATTGGGCGTCACATACGTCAGATTTGAGGTGGTGTGATTTTCAGGTTGGGAATGACCTGGGTCACTTTGATGGTGTGGCGATCAGATTGAGTGACATGTTCACAGGGACATGAGGTGATAAAAATGGTGGTGGCTTGGGTTTTTATTTAGTGATTACCACTCACCTGTGATTTGGGTTGTGTGTACACAAGTTGACTTTGTGAGGAGGTGGTATTGAGCACTCATGTGGGTAGAGGCCACCGATAGTTGCAGTTTAGGTATTATTAGTTTTGGGGTTATTTCCATAGGAAAACAGATAAAAGTTTAGGAGACTTCTGGAAAATAGTAACGAGGCTATCGGATCAGGGGATGAGGCTCACTGTGATTGAGTCTGTGGGATTGGATATAATTAAGAACAAAAATCATTATTCATCTGGTTATTATTTGAGGGCAGACATTGTTGTTCCTCTGTTTATTGTGCTATGGTCCGGCATGAGCTTTCGTTTAGGGGTCCATTGAACAATGATACTATTAGTTGGGCGTGCCTTCTAGATGTTGGTACTCGAGACACAAGGTGTCATAAGGCATGTGGTGTCGAGTTTAATATTTGAGATTCCAGTGTTGGCTAGAGCAGGTGACACTCCAAGGAGGCTGCAAAGCACCAGTTGAGTCTGTATTTACTAGGGTATTTCACTGTTTACTTTATTATATATGCATGTCTGCTTCAACACATATATTAGGTATGCACTATTGGTGGTATCCTACTAAGACACATCTGACACCCTACACGGGCCCCTCGAGATGCGTGTAGAATTTATGGATTTATGTGTAATAAAGAGATCAATTTTAGGAGCTAGATCATGTTATCTATTTCATGGATATTTGGAATGGACACTGAGGTCATGTCTTGTTGATGTTTACTTTATTTTTCTTTCTTTACTATATCAGAATGCTTACTTATTTCTTAGCTACTATTGGTTGCCCATGCGTTCCATTGTTTATTGACATGTATGACCTATTTTGGATGCATAATTTGTTGTTTTAATGTTTGTTATAAGTGGTGATAATCATGATTTTCAGTTTATCTTTTGTTTCTCTTGTTTATATATTGCTTCCTTTATTTATCTATTTTTTATGTGCTTCCGCTTTAAGGATCTGGTTCAAGTCTAATGAGTTTTTATTACCACTTTAGGTTTTATTATCATACTTGGACCAGTACCTTATTTTCTTCTAAGAGGTTATATCCTCACCACTATACCTATTAACACCCTCACTACTACTCGGAAGACTTTGGTGTTCAGGGAGGTTTGCCTAAGGTTAGTAACACCTAGCCCATTTAGCAATGTTCGGGTAGCTGTTTGGGTCCAGACATTACAAATTTCAACTCTTGAAATTTATTTTTACTAAAGTGAATTCATATCTGATTAAAAATAATGAGGAAAAATGAAGATATTGATTTTAGGGATTGGATGGATTTTACATATATTTTTATTGATAAGTAATTTTCTAAAGTTATTTAGAATATAATGGAAAGATAATTTCTAGATTTGAAGAAAAAATAAAGAAAACTTAGTGGAACATTGATCTGGATGTGGTTGAAAAACCTTAAAAATTCTCTAAAAATACTTGAATAAAAATTAAAAAAAAATCCATTAGACTATATACTACTATATCTAGAGTTGAAAAATATTTATCGTTAACCATATTGAGGTTCTACAAATATGTAATGGGGATAAAAGAGTTGTGAACGTTATGGAATCCATGGATTCTCACGATGTGCAAGTCGTTTATCACTATAGTCTAGGATCCTTTCCCCCGAAGGGTGATGACATCATCTTTGGGTATACTTAATGCCTCCATTATTATTTTACCCATATCTAATTTTGTTTTTTATTATATTCCTTATCTATGTATGTGAAGATTTTTTTCAATACCATGACAGTATAATTGATTGATTTTATATAATTCTAAAAAAAATTATAGAATGTTCTTTTTCCTCCCACGAATTGAAAATTTAGGAATAATTTGTTCATTGAGATGAGAAATTTTGGATGGAGTATATTAACACTGATTTAATTCATGAGAAGAAGAGTAATAATCAGTCAATATGGAAAGAAATGGAGAAGCAGTAAAATAATAAATAAGAAAGTATGCCCTCCAAAGTTTCCTAATGTGTTAAAATAAATTTTAGAGAACATTTGGTAGGATAAATAAATTGTTACTGATGTGGTAGGCTCAGTCATTTTTCACTTGACTATAAATAAAATAGTTCTAATTACCCTAGTAATGGAAAAATAAATAGCCATCCATAAGTTGTATATTTTAGTTGTAATGAGTTATATCATTATACTTTTCATGTCCAAATATAGTTACTCAATGTAGGAATCATCACTTCTTAATCTAACAGGGTGTTGAAAAGTATTTTTGTACTACTAAAATATATGTTGTACAATAAAATAAATTGGCACCAGATATATGACTTATTTATTTTGATTATATCAATGTCTTGTTTGATTTGAGACCCACATATTAATTTATATCTAATAAATTAGAATGTAAAATGGAAATATCAAATCAAGAAATGAAATCAAAACTCACGGTCAAAACTCATGGGGGTAGTATAAAAGAAATAATAATTTATAAAAATCTTCCTATTTGAATATATATGATATTTTTCCTATAAATAATTTTTTCTGTATCATTATAGAGTTTGATGTTATTCTAGGTATGGATTGGCTTTCTATTATCATGAAATGATAAATTGAAGTGTTAAGGAAGACATATTCAATTTTCATACTGATTTTTATATTTTACATAATAATTAGTTCATATTTTTTATAATATAACAATAATATGAGAAACTAATTAATATTTTGAATTAAAGTTATATTGTGCATATTTTTGAAATGAAATAAATCATTCAAATTATTGATGTGATACAAGTGAATTAATATATGGATGTATTCCTAATGATTTTATTGGTAATATTCTTGATTAGGAGGCTGAATTTAATATTGAATTAGTTCTAGAAGATAAGACAATAAAGAAACCCCTTTATAGAATAACGTCAGTTGTCTTGTTATAATTGAAAAGTCAGTTATAGGTTTTTCTTCAAAAGGGTTTCATCCTCCCTATAACTTCTCCTTGGGAGATCCTGTATTGTTTTCTAAAAATTAGAATGGTCCCTCGTGTCTTTTAATTGATTATAAAGTAATAAATATCATCACTATTAATAAAAAAATATCCATTTCCTCATATTAATTATTTTTTTGATCTACACATGGGAGTTATATATTTTTCAAATGATGGTCTTAGGTCTACTTTTCATCAGCTAAAGGTGAATGGGGAATACATTCCAACAATTTAATTACATAATCGGTATGGTCATTAGGAGTTTCTGGTTATGGAATTTTAGTTAATAAATGAACCCATTGTATTTATGATTATTACGAATAGAGTTTTATTTAAGTATTTGGAGAAATTTTTGGTGGATTTCGTTGATGATGTTATGGTTTATTCTAAGAGTTAGGAGGATCATGAAAAACACATAAGTATTGTATTATATACTTTACAAGAAAATTATTTTTTATATAAAATATAGTAAATATAAATTTTGGATTCAAAAAATTAATTTTACTAGGAATACCATATATAATGATGGTGTAACTATTGATCCTACTAAAACCAAAGTGGTAGAATACTGTACAAGGCCAAAAACAAATGTCATGAGATTCAACATTTTCATCAACTAGTGGGTTACAATTGACTATTTTCTGATAAATTTTATCATTTTTCTAGCCCACTAAATAAGTTAACTTTAAGAGGAGAAACATTATTCTAGATAACAGAATGTGATGAATGATTTTTGGAATTGAAAATAATGTTGGTTAATTATACAGTTCTAGCCTTTTAAACATGAAATTGAAATATTATTATTTATAGTGCTGATTCATTGAAAGGACATGGTTGTATTTTTAATGTAATATAACATGGTAATTACATTTTCTTAAGGATATTTAATCTTCATGAGAAAAATTTCCATATGTGTGATCTTAATCTCATAGCGGTGGTTTTTTTAAGAATTTAAAAGAACCATTTATATGGGGTAAAATTTGTTATATAGTGAATATAAAGTATTAATGTATATATTCTCTCAAAAAGAGTTGAACATGAGGAATAGAGGATTTTTGGAACATATAAATGATTATTATTTCACGATTTACTATCATCCAAGTAATTATAAAAAGGTGGTTGATACCTAAAGTCAAAAATATAATGCATCATTTATCGTGTTATATTTGGAAGGTAATCCTTTGTTAGATGATGTGAGATCTGGGATTCTTATTAAGGAAATGTTTTGTTTATGTTTCAGTTTAAGTCTTTTAGTTTTGTCAAATAAGTGTTCCCAAGTTCATGATAAGTCCTGGGGGTGTTTTGGGGGTTCGTGGAATGAAAGAGGATGGAAAATGAGTTTTCTTAGCATGTTGCATGGTTTGTGCATGATTAGGACAAACCGTGTGAAGTTTTCAAGGTGACCATGCAGCCTTGGACAAAGGCTTGTACACAGTTACCACATAGTTAAGATATCCGTATAGAATTCCCAGGAAACCACTCAAAGGGGTGATTTTTGGATATTATCTCACACACGGTTTGCGTAGGGTTTGGAAAACGATGCTGGTAAACGGTGCAACCTAGTAGAGTTTAGAAATTTATAAAAATGAAATTATGGGATTTTTAACCACAAATTAGTATTTCATCTTTTCTTCCCCCTTACAATCCTATTTATGGTCCAAATATCCCAAGAGCTCCAAAGGGTTATTTTCCCTCATCTGTTGGTCGTTTGGAGTGCTATCAGTTACGAATCGATGATCTGGGTATCTCTAATATCTTATTTGCTTCCTGTCCTCGATTAGGGTTTGTATCTTTCTCTCATATCATTAAAAAGATATAAAACCCTCTTTTTCTGATGATATCTAGGTTGATTCTTCAAGGGTTGTTTGAATCGGGATCAAAGGCTTCAATTTAGGGAGCATTTGTCAATGGATTCAAGGTAGGTGGTCTAAAAGTTATATCCTATAGTTTCATTTGAGATTTTTGCATTCTTTGGTTTATTTCTTGTTTAACCCTTGTTGTTATTTTGATCCTTTGATGATATTTTGTATAATGAATGTCTAAATAATGATTGGAAGACCTCATGGTCCCTAAGGGATGCATCGAGAAATATTTGACCCACTTAAGGCCACCCTTGTGGTGCACCGATACTTTCTAGAACCTAAATTAGCTAGTAATATCTAGGTTGTAATGTGATCATGTAGAGCCCTTATTTAGTGTGTTGATATTCTTAATGGAATCCCAAATGAGGAATTGTTTTATTAGGGTTGAGGTAAGAGTCTTATAAAATATGTTAGATATGCCTATGAAATTCAGTGCATGTAAAATGGTGAATATGTAAATTTGATAATTGTGTGCAGAATGAGATTTGAGATAAAGGGGCTAAGTGATGTAAATGGAAAATGTGTAAATGGTTTATGGAACAATATGATTGAAAATGTTGATTTTTATGTATAATGAAAGTTGTATATATTGGGTGTGTTTGGTTGTGATATGTTTCGTGTTTAGTAAATGGAAGGATAAGCATGTGCACATGGCTTGTGGCATGGGGTAAAAGAGTGAGGCTTCTCCCACAGGTCCATTCAGATTGATGCTCTAACTCCACCCACAATACACATGTTAGGGAAGGGTACGGATCTCTATTCCCCTAATGGTTTCATTCCACCCTGACTGAGGCTTCGAGGTGAGTATATTATGTTTTTGTGACATGTTATCCACAGTGAGTTAGGGACTAACTTATTCCCTTATGAAAATGATGAATTCCATGAACGGTGTGTGATTGATGATGAACTAGTAATGAAAGTGACATAATTAATTGTCACCTTGGTTTGTTTAGATAAGCAGGTATTATTAACTAGTGGCCCCAAATTGTCTTTCCTTTGATTTTTATTTATTTATACTTGCGTGCTCTACCTGTTAGACTGGATATTTGTAGACACCATTGGTGGTGGCCTACTGAGTTGTACTCAAACCCTACTCTGACCACCATTATGAACCCAATATGATTTCATGCTTGTAGGTCAGGACAATGGTAATCTCCCTATGCTAGGGATTTGATCTAGACATGGGACATGCATGGATGAGGTTCCGAACATGGAGTCAGTACCATTTTGGTAATTCCACTATTTTCCTTTCTTTTGGGTTTTTTTGTCACTTGGTATTGTATCATGACATGACATATTTTCTATTGGTTGTGGTTTGTACCCAATTGGGAAATGGTTATTTATGCTTCTTTATTGATTAGATCATGTTATCTTTGTTATTTTATATGTTTTCAATTGTGGAATACTCTATTAAGAGGGTATAGTCTCCCCATGTGACTAATATAGAACCTCACTACTAGTCAGCAACCTCTAGCACATGGGGAGGGGCGCTTGAGGTCATGTGACAACCTGACTCGGGGCACTGCTTTAGTTTAACCCAGTTCAGGTACAATAAAAGTGGTATCATAGGATTTTCCTTTATCTTTCATACTTTTTGGGATGGAATATAGGAGATTAGGACAGTGTCGAGCCTTAGTATTGAGATCATGCCTAGGAGTAGCTAACCTAAGGATGGGAGAAAACCCAAGTCACCCAGGGTGGGAATTGTTGTTCTTATTATGTGTTGTTAAATTTGAAGACGTTTCACCATTGGGTGATTCACATGTGGTGTGATGCAACAGTTTTATAATATTTTACTAGTGGCCAGAATGGAACAATGTTGTGAATTCATCCATCATTCTAGGAACCTATTTATATAAGTGACATGCATCATAGTAGGCACACACACATGGGATGGGTGTGAGGGATATAGAAGGTGGAATGAATTTGGATATCTTAAAAGTGGTGAAAATTGTGTCTAACAAAACAATATAAATGATTTAAAAGGGAAGAAAAATGTTATATGATAATTAAGAAATTATACTAGATTAGAGGTTGTATGTGAAATGAAATGTTTTTATAATTAGTTGTGTTGTGAGAATAGTTTTGAAATGGTGTGTAAGTTAAGGATTGTAATCATGTGAGTTAGTTACCTCGTGTTATCCATGACCTTGGTAGGGATGGTTAAGGGTAGTGTGCTAGGTATGATCAGACCTATTTGTGTGGTGTATGTGAAATGGTTTGTTGTTGGATAGTGAAGATCCTTCCTTTATATTTTTGGAAGATTTATGGTTTGTGTTCTAAATCTCATGTTTGGAATTATAGAGAAATGCCTCCATGAAGACATATTCTAGTTGGCCGACATGAGGATGCTGCTGAGAATTCTCCCCCAATAGCGGAGCAAGAGGATATGGATGTTCAAGATAATAGGGAAGAGCAGTTCCCAGAGAATCATTCTCATTTTATATAGATGATAGATCAGGATCCTAGGTGGGTTGTGCTGAATATGTTAAAGATGACTGGGTAGGTTCAGCTGCAACACCCTCCAACCTTTACGAGAGATGGTGGGACAAAGGTAGTAGAGTTTGGGATAGAGTCTATATATACTATTCATGATCATATGGATGATATTATTGATAATTGAGTCAAGTTAGCATCCTACATGTTAAGATGGAAGGCCAAGAATTGGTGGGATATTGTGGTTCAAACGGTGCAGGCTGAAGGAATAGTGTGGAAGGATTTCAAGGAAAATTTTCTAAAACATTACAACCCATAAACCAATATGTGGGATAAGGTTATAGAGTTTATGAGTTTGACTCCGGGGGATGCATCAGTGATGGATTATGCTATTAATTTAACTAACTTGTGTTGATCTATCTAGATGATAGATGGAGATGAAGAGACTAGGGAAAACTCTTCCAGGATGGGATTAGGCATGAGATTTTGTCCCAAGTGAACATCTTCCTTTTAAAGAGTTTTGCACAAGAAGTGGAACAGTACGTTATCTTAGAAGGGAACCGGAAGGGGGATTCAGGAGGAGGACTTCTGGTTCCAATTGGTTTAAAAATGGTACAACCTCCTGGGGAAGGATGCATCATTTTGGAAGTTTTCAATAAGGTGAAAGTGTGAAGACTAGCCAGAAGAGAGGGGAAGATTTTTTGGGTGGTGATTAGGTGTTCTATTATCAGTGTGGAAGGTTGGGTAACATGTGGTGTTAGTTTCCCTGACCACCAGTCGAGTACCAATATTATGACAGGTTTAGATATATACAAAGGTTCTATAAGAACCCTCGGTTGCCGGGTATGGATTGAAGTTAGAGGCAGATTTCGAGTGTTGACAGGGGATCGATTTCCCTGTATCAGATAGGTAGTTAGAGCTCCACTAGTTGTACCTGTAGGGGTGGTGGATGTATAACTAGGGGACGAGACCATTCACATTAGTAGGGAAGTGAAATATAGGGTACTCAGGCTAGATCCCAGGGTATAGGACATTCCATCTTCATACAGTTCAGTCTATATCTAGAGGTGGTGAGGATGCACCTTCTACCATTAAAGGTATGATAATTTTAGCTTCCACACTCACTAATGCTTCATTTTACACAGTTTCCACAGACTCTTTTATCTCTGCATAGTTAGTGGTTATGTTGGGCCTATACATTCAACAAGTTTGTGGGTGTCATGTCAATTGATACTCCGTTGGGGGTGCGTAATGAGGATATCAGATAGTGTACACTTTTTCCCTTAGAGGTTGGTGGTTATCATTTCTTGTGGAACTTATCTTTCCTTGAGATGTCAGTTTTTGACCTAATTTTGGGTATATACTGGGATGTTTTTTGTAACACCCCAAGCTTCGACGGTACACTTTCCTTTGAATAATACAGTAGCATGTGTTGTATGCAACTTCGAGATTCTAACACGCCGCGACCAATCAAAGTAGCCGTTATGAATAGTAATAACCTCTTTTTAAAATTTTATACATTTTATCTTTCAAAATGGACTTCATTTTTGGATTCTGAATATCAAAAATATACTAGGATGAAATTTTGGTACTTTTCGGATAACTTTTATATTTTGATGAATAGTGGAAATTACTAAATTTTTATTAAAAGCAACTTTTTTAATCGAAATAATTAATAGTGATAAATTGTGAATTTGAGTGGTTTTAAAGTATATTTAGAATATTTTTTTACCATTTAATAAAATTTTGGTCATTGGACATAATTTCAAAATTAAACCGAACATAAACAAGTATCAATTTTTTGATAGTTATTATTTCTTAAAAACACGCTTTTTGTTTTGACAGCGGGAATTAATTTTAAATTAATTCCTGCCACTTCTGTGCTTTTAATTTGGAAAAATGGATTCCATATTTGGAATCAGGATGTCCAAATTGTGTAAATAGGTAACTTTCATTTTGAGAAATTTTGAATAATTACTTCGGTAAATATTTTATTTACCATGGTTAAAGGGTAAATCCGATAAATAAGGGTAACAAATAATATTATATTAATAATAAATTACCCTAAAACATGTCCTAAACTTATTTTTGGATACCTTTCCGTCCATGTGAATATTTGGGACAATTGTGGGACCCCAAGGAGCCATTTTTAGGTGATACATACACTTTATATTAATTAAGTTAAAGTAAATACAAAAATGACATAAGCATATATCTTTTAGAAAAAACATTTCATAGGGTTATATATGTTATATTTTTGACTATAAATATTAATTAGAAAGCTCAAATGATTTACTATGTAATGTTATTTTATTTATAATTTTTAAACATGAAATAATTTAATTTATTTATGACACAATGATGATGCAGTAATTACCGTATTAATGAATGATTGAGATAATTGATATTGTAAATACCCAAATAAATGTAATTTGAGACGTTTTATAAATTACAATAATTTTATAGGTTACTATTACATATTAGGATTGTTTATATGAATTTTTTTCTAAGTAATAATTTTGTTATGAATTTATCAAAAACAAGATACCCAATAGTGTCAAAATTGACATAAAAGAGTTTTTAAAACATATATTATATTACTAATTTATATTAAATTTCTAAAAATCTAAGGTTCAGCCAAGAGACTTATATCATGATATTTGTATCATTAATTGACCACTTGGGGGGTCGCTTAAATGTATATAGTATGTTTATTAACTATATAATATAAAAATACAAAGGGACATGGTAGATGTCAAACTAATTAACTAAGAGTTAAAACTAAAAGATAAGGTTAATATAATGAAACAAACCTGTCTAAATTCTATTGGTTGAAAATATTCCGACCCATCCCAACCTTATACTTTTAATAATACACTTTTGAGCCATTAGAAACCGAATATTAATTTATTATAAAATAATATTTATAGCTTTTCCAAAGGTCCCCTCCTCCCTCTTATAAAAGGGCACCACTTCTAACCAATTCTTCCCACTTTCAAACCCTTTTGGTTCGGTCAACACCTACCCAAATAAACTCTCAACTTCCCTCAATTCAACCTAGAGGCCTTAGTTTGTTCAGAAAGCCAACCTAGGGAGCCCTTTTGATCAAATAAAAAGGAAGAACTCGAAGAAGAGGTAATGTTTTCACCACCATTTTTCAAGTTCATTTCTTCTTCAACTTCTTCTTTCTTTGTTATTCACATTATAAAATAATAACTCCAGTATATCCTATAAACCATGATATTATTATAAATATGGTACATCCATATTCAGTATTCGATCCATTCTTTGAATGACATGTCACCATACGTGCGAACGTACGGCTTACCGTCTCCACGTCGTGGTATAATTTTTATTCAATATATTATTATTTTGATGGGTATAATAATGATGTGTAATTCATGTAAATAATAAATATAACATGATAATTATTCTTTATATATGATATACCATCCAATTATATATTATTTTAATATCAAAAGAATGATATTGTCGCTCCTGCGTACGTACGGACTACCGTCTCCACGAACGTGATGAGATTCATTCCCCATTATAGCCATTCAAGACCAATTCTCATTTGATGATTAAAAATAATTTTTAAGAACTTTATATCATTCTTTATATGAATAAGATAAATCCTATCCATAACAAACACAACTTATTTAACAAAACATATAAAATAAAACGTGTAAGTTAACACCCGAAACGACGATAATACTAAAGTATTATTAACAAATCATTATTAGAAGATCATATATGATATCATAATTATGTATATGGTTCTTGTATAACGTAATAACAATTTTTTAACTATTATGCAGGAGGTTAACATACCATCGAAAAAGTAAAAGTACAAGGTAAGGGTTATTTCACAATCTCTTCATTATTCGAGGTTTTTTATACGTAATTATCTACTAGGACCTCTTTATCATCAACATCCATGTTTCTTAAAAATGTATTTCAAAACATTATTTATATTTTACAGAATATGGGTTAAAGTCATTTATACCCTTTTTTTACTTTTTATAATAGGTTTATAAAGTAATATTTTCGGCGATTTCCAAACAAGGTCCTTTTTAACCTTTTCGATAGAATTAAGGTAAGAATGTATTTTTTTAACTTATACGATGGGTGCGGCTATTTTCCACCATTGTAAAATCATAGAAGCTTCCATTACAATATTATAAAAATATTCTCAAAGTAAATGTTTTATTTTATAATTATGTGACTTTTAAATAATTTCAAAACAAAGAGATATTTCTCGCAAATAGTTTTGATTTCATCTATGTCAGCATCCTTTGGTGGATTTTAAGCTTATTTGAAGTTGATTTATTATGATACAAAACTTTGATATTGTATTAATGGTTTTGTGATATGTTTGATTGTGGATGTGTTATTTCTATACCATTCATGGTCTATGGAGAAAGTATTGACATTTCATATGCTAGTTTTAATATGAATGTTTATGTTATGTTTAAACCTATTTATATGAGGAATGCATTAGACTTAATAAGTGATGGGTGGAGCCCGCTATAGATCCTCGATTCATCGGTAGGTCTCATGAGAGAAACTAGTGTCTTAGCACGAGGCCTTGACAAAATATTATTTGTAGTCTTGGCACGAGGCCTTGGCTACGTTGTTATGATAGTATGGTATTATGAATTCCATCATTATGAAAGTGGTTATTGATATTACATGTGATTATTAGACTAATAGAATATCCATGTGAATGATTAAATGACATTATTTAATTTTATCTTTTCCATATTATACTGAAATTCAAGTTTAAAAGGCTTTTGTTTTAGCTATACATTGCCTTAAATGTTTATTCTTATTTATGAATGTTTCTGCTATATTGTTATCCTTACTGAGCATCTCAGCTCGCCTCTTTCAATGTTTTATTTTCCCCAGGTTGTGAAGAAGTAATTTATGAATGACCTGCAGTGATAATATGAGAGGATATGAATACAAGATGTTTTTGTAGTAGTTTTCACTTTATGATGTAGTGTAAACTTTATGAATGTATCTAGTTTTTTCAAGGCTACTAAACTAATCGGTCTTTTGAGACGTGATCTTTCTTGTGATCATGTCAATGTTATGTAATAATTCACCGACTCGGGGAAACTGGGGTTGGGGAATTACATGTTGTATCAGGCCTATATCAGCTATTACTGTCATAGGGTAACATTCATATCTCCCAATATAGACACTTATGTATTTTGTGGTGAGTGCGATGTATGATAATATCACATGGGGCCAATTTTTCAGAATTTGGGAGAACTCATAGCCCAAGTGGAATGAATTATTCTAGATGATGGAGATGTGGAGAAGCATATCATTCCTCCTATGGTGGATCAGTTTTAGGATATGTTTCTTTATGATTTATCGGTACTTCCAGTTGAATGGGATGTAGAGTTCACAATATAGTTTCTAATAGGGACATAACTAGTTTCTATTCGACCATATTGAATGGTTATTAGGGATCTCTAGGAGCTTAAGGATCAGATGGAAAATTAGAGCTAAAGGGATTCATTCGGCCGAGTACATCGCTGTGGGGATTACCCATGTTTTTTACAAAGAAGGCTGATAGATCATTGAGGTTATGTGTCAATTACAAAAAGTTTAATCTGATAATGGTTAAGAAATAATAACCATTTCCTTTAATTTATAACTTGTTTGACCAAATTAGGGGTTCTTCATCGTTCTCCGAGAACAATTTGAGATCAAGATACCATCTGTTGAGGGTGAGACCTTCTAATGTACTTCAGATAACTTCCCAAATGAGGTATGGGTTGAATGAATTTTTGGTGATTCCATTTGGGTTGAAAAATGCACCAGCTATGTTCATGGAACTAATAAACCAAATATTTAACCCTTATCTGGACTAGTTCGTGGTTGTATTTTTTGATGAAACCTTGGTGTACTTACAAACTCTTGATAATCATGCCAAAAATATTGACATCATCCCGATTACACTAAGTTAAAAAATGATATATGCAAAGATATCAACATGTCAGTTCTAGATTGATAAAGTGAATTTCTTGGGACACATCATTTATGAATCATGTGTGTCAATAGATCTAGAGAAGGTGTAGGTTGTGGTGTCTAGGAAGAAGCCCAAGAATGTTTTCGATGTTAATATTTTTTAGGGTTTGGATGGTTATTACTAGAGGTTCATTGGGTATTTCTATCATTCGTAAGCACCAATATAAAGATTTACCAAGAAGGGTATTATGTTTGAGTCGTCTGAGTTGTGCAAAACAACCTTTCAAGAATTGAATAAGTGGCTAACTACCACACCAATTCCGATCTTACCTAAACTTGGTAAGAATTAAACTTTGTTCTATGATGTGTCTGGTGTGGGAATCAGTGCAATGTTGATGCAGGATGATCTAGTTGTAGCTTATGGTTCAAGATAGTTGAGGCCTTATGAGTGAAATTAACATACTCATGATCTTGATCTAGCTTCTGTGGTTTATCCCTTAAATTGTTGGAGTCATTACTTATTGGTAGAATTATTCAAGATGATTAATGATCATAAGAGTCTTAAGTACATATTTTCCCATAGGATTTGAATCTTCATTAGTGAAGGTGAGTCATATACCTACAATCTTTAAATTTTGAGTTAGTTTACACACCCGGCAAAGGTAATAGTGTTGTGGATGCTCTGAGATGAAAGACTCCAAATTATGTGGTTTAATAATCTAAATATGAATGGAAAATTATGTCCTTCTTTGATGATAGTCACTTGGAGCTGTAGGATGGGACCAAAAAATGACCCTTGAATCTATAGAGATTTAGTCTACCCTTTTAATCTGGGTTATGGAATGTCATCTAGAAGATGCAGAGAGTTTGGCCATTAAGGAATGTTTTAATGGTGGAGAGTCGCCTTATAGTTGGGCTACTGGTGTTGATTGATTCATATGTGTTTAGGGTTGTGATTTGGCACCGATGGGTTCACATGAAGAGTTAATGCATGAGTTTATTGCAGTTAATTGGGTAGTATATCCTAGATTTACTAAAACTTATTGTGATCTTCATCCGAAGTATTGGTGACGAGGAATGGAGAAGAGGTTGTAGGGTTTTGTGCCATGATAACTTTGTTATTAACAGGTGAAGGTTGCACATCAGCATCCAAGTGGTTTGTTACAGTCATTTACCATTCCTAAATGGAAGTTGAATAATGTTACAATGGATTTTGTAGTGGGACTTATGTGGATTCCATGAAAAAATGATGGAATATGGGTGATTGTGGATCGGTTGACTAAAGTGGCTCATTTCTTACTGATCTTGGAAACATATACAAAAGATCAATTGGGTGAGTTATATTTTCAAGATATAGTGAGATTAAATGGTGTGACAGGAACCATAGTTTTGGATCATTATCTGAATTTCATATCGCGCTTCTGTAAGGGATTACAGAAGGAACTTGGTACCTAGTTGATATTGAGTACGGCTTATCACCCACAGACGGACATGCAATCTAAGCATATGATTTAGGAATTGGAGGATATGTTGTAAGCTTGTGTCCTGGATTTTAGTGGTTCATGGGAAAAGAATTTATCACTTGATTAGTTTTCTTAAAATACTATTTTTTAGGATACACTTCACATAGAGCCTTTTGAGGCACTCTACGGGAGGATTTGTAGATCTATGTTGTGTTGGTTAGAAGCTGAGGAGTCTAAACTGTTAGGACCAAGTCTCATATAGGAGATGTCTAAGAAGTTTTGGTTGATTCAGAAGTGGATGGAAATAGATAATAGTAAGAAGAAGTCTTATACAGATCAATATTGTAGATATATCGAGTTCATGTTGGGAGATAGTGTGTTTCTTTGAGTGTAGCCAAGGTTGGGCCACTATCAAATTTAGAGGCAAGGAAAGTTGGCACCCAAGTATGTGGTGCTGATTGATATTATGGAGAGGATCATACTAGTGTATTATTGATTGTCTCTTATAAAATAGTATAGTGGTATGGAAAAAGTTTTTCATGTTTCATAACTCAGGATGTACCAACCTAATCCATCTCATGTGATAAATGTTGATGACATTGAACATGAGCCAGACGCTTCCTTGGAGGAGAATCTGGTCTGTATTGTGTATCATACTGAGAAGGTTTTGTGGGTAAAGTTTGTGCCTTTGGTTCAAGTTTTATTGAAGCATGGAAATGTCCAAGAAAGAAACCTGGGTGTGAGAATTAGATATGATGGTTCAAGGGCCCGATCTATTTTCTTCAGAATCTCAATGATGCTCGGGAAGAGTGGCTCGAGGATGAACCATCTTACTGTGGGGAGGTTGTAAGAACCATGTTTTTTATTAAGGTATATTTTTGTTTATGTTTTAGTTTAGGTCCTTTATTTTGGTCAAATAATTGTTTTCTAAGTTCATGAGAAGGCTCACAGGTTTTCTGGGCGTTCGTGCATCAAAGAAGATGGAAAATAGGTTTTTTGGGCATATTGCATGTTTTTTTCATGGTTAGATCAAATCGTGTGAAGTGTCCCTAGTAACAATGTATCCTTGGATAGAGGCTTTTGCACAGTTACCACATGGTTAAGCTAAAGATAACTAATTACTAGAAAACTATGAAAAGTGGTGATTTTTGGATAGTATATCTCACACAGTTTGTGAATGGTTCGGAAAATTGTGCATCCTAGAAAAATTGATAAATTTCGAAAAAGGCCATTATGGGTTTTTTAACCCCAACTTGGGATTTTATCTTTTCTTCACCCTTACAACTATAGTGATGATACAAAGCTCCCAAGACATTCCAAGGGTGATTCTTCCTCATATCTATGTTGTTTGGAGTGCTTTCAATTTCTAATTGAAGATTTATGTAAGTATAATCTCCTATTTTCTTCCTATTTTCGACTAGTATTTTCATCTTTCTTCCATCTATTTATGAATCTAAAATGTTGAGGCTTCAAGTTTTGGTTGAATAGGGATATAATTATTCTATTGACGGATATTTTTTCAATGGATTCAAGGTAGGTGATCTACTAATTATATCCCATAGTTTTGTTTGAGATTTGTGCAGGATTGGGTTTATTTATTAGTTACCCCTTATTGTTATTTTGATCATTTGAATAGATTTGGTATAATGAATGTATAAATAATTTTTGGAAACCCTTATAGTCCCCTTGGTATATATCGATGAATATTTGACCTACTTAAGGCCACCTATGGGGTGCACCAATACTTTCCAAATCTATAATTAGCTATGTAAGTTCTAGTTTATTTTGTGATTGTGTAGAGCCATTGTTGAGTATGTTGATATTGTTAATGGAAGTCAAAATGAGGTATTGGTTAATTGGTTTTGAGTTAAGATGCTTATTAAATATGTTAGATATTCCTAAGAGAGTTCGTCCCCATGGAACTATGAATATGCTAAATTTGATAATGGTGTGAGGATTGAGATTTGGGATAAATGGTCTAAGTGATGTAAATATAAAATGTGTTTATGGTTTATGGAACAATATGATTGACCATGTTGATTGTTATGGATTATGAATGTTTTATTTGTTGGTTGTGTTTGGTTGTGATATGGTTTATGTGTGGTGAATGGATGGATAAGCCTGTGCACATGGATTGAGGTGTGGGATAAAGGACTGAGGATCCTCCCATTGGTCGAGTTGGACCAATGATCTAACTCCACAAAAATTCATGGGTTAGGGAAGGGGATAGAGTTCTATTCCCCTAACGGTTTCATTCCACCTAGACCGAGACATCAAGGTGAGGATATTGTGATGATGTGATATGTTTTCCCTAGTAATTTAGGTACTTACTAGTCCCTTGTTTAGATGATGAATTCCATGAACCTTGTGTGATTGATGATAAACTTGTAATGAAAGAGACATAATTAATTAGCACCTTATTAAGTTTAGCTAAGTAGATATTGTTAACTAGTGGCCCCGAATTTCCTTTCCTTTACTTATTATTTATTTATACTTTCATGCACTATCTGTTAGACTTGATATTTTTAGGCACCATTGGTGGTGGCCTATTAAGTTGTACTCACACCCTGCTCACGCCTTCATTGGGTACCTGAGTAGATTTCATGCTTCCAGGTCAAGACAAGGGCAAGGTCACTATTCTAAGAAGTTGAGTTATACATGAGAAAGGCATGGATGAGGTTCTAGAATTAGAGTCAGGATCATTTTTTTAATTCCATTATTTGTATTTATTTTGGGTTTTGTCTTCTTGCCATTGTATCAAGAACTGAAATATTTATTTTTGGTTTTGGGTTGCACCCTGTTGTGAAAGTGTTATTTATGCATTTTCTTTGATTATATCATGTTATCTCCATTGATTTATATGATTTCAATTTTGGATTACTCTAGTAAGAGGGTATAGTATCACCATGTGACTAATCATGACCTTCTGTATAATTTGGAAACCTCTGGCATATGGGGAGGTGCACCTGAGGTCATGTGATGACGCGGATCGGGGAACCGATTTAGTGGCACCTGGGTCAGGGAAGTTACAAATGATTTAATGAGAGTTGTCCTAGAAAAGTTTTCATATAGGAACTCCCTCACTTTTGGTTCTCATGTCGGTACAATCTTACTTAGAAGAAAGAATTAAAGAGGCCAGGAACGAAGGCCATAGATTTCATAAAGATATAGAATTGGTTACGAATGGTAAGTTTCCTAAGATTAATGTTGATAAAGAATCTATTGTTAGATCAAGAAAGAGTTTATGTTTTTTAGTTATTCTTTGTTAAAGAAATAATTTTTGAGTGAAGATTATATCTCTTTACTTCATGTTCATCCATAAATTAATAAGATGTATTAAGACCTTCAGGAATATTATTTGTGGGTGGGTATAAAGAAAGTTATTTCTGATTTTTCCAAGAAATATTTTACTTATCCATAGGTTAAAGATAGGTGAAAAATAATGAAAGGGAATATTTATCCTTTTATAGATCCTAAATAAAGATAGGGGAATATATCCATTAATTCCATGGTAGGATTACCAAATAAATTTCAAGATAATAAAGTGACTTTTGTTTATTTTTTATTGATGGACTAAATCTATACATTTTCTTGATATTAGAGATGTTATTTCATTAGATCATCTTGAAATACTTTATATTATATAGATATTTAGATAACTTGGAGTCCTTTGCTCTATTATATCTAATTATGATCCTAGATTCACCAAAAAAATAAAGGGCCTCAAAAGTATTTGGGATCTTAATTGAATTTCAAAAATGCCTTTCATCCTATATCTCATGGATATTCTGAGTGAATGATTCAAACTATAGATGAAATTATTTAAAGTCACTATTTGGATTATCAACAATGTTGGAATATATATCTTTCATTAGTTGAATTTTCCTTTATTAAAAGTTCTCATTATAGTATATAGAAGTAACCTTTTGAAAAATTATATGGAGAAAAGTGTCAAACTCCATCATGTTGTGATGAATTAAGTGAAAGTATTTTTTTTGGGAATAGTGCTGGTAGAAGAAATAGTGGAGACTATAAATATGATTCAGTAACACATGAGTAAAGCTGAATATAGTAAAAATATTTATTTATGTCATAAGAGGGGTTATCTCTCATTTGAGTTAGGAGATCATGCTTTTATTAAAGTATGTCTATGGAAAAGTGTAATTCAATTTGGTACAAAGGTAATGGTAAGTATGTGGTTTATTAGTACATATAAAATTATAGAAAATTTTATATTATTTTCTTATAGAGTACGCCTACCTATTATTTTATCTCAGATACATGAGGTGTTTCATGTTTCTTTTCAATGAAATTACATACTTGACGTATCTTATGTATTGAGCCCTAAAGTGGTATAGTTAGATGAAAATATCTTTTATGAAGGATATATTATTTTCATCATGGATCATAGAGATAAGGAACTTTAAAAAAAAATTATTCTCTAGGTAATATTTTTTTGAAGAGTCTCATGATTAGAGAAAAATTATTGTTATTGGGAAATTCTATGAGAGAAATATATCATCTCTTATTTAGGTTATGAATAAAATTATGAGGGTTAAATTTCATGTTGGGGCGATAATGTGAAAACCTAGGTAATCATAGAAATCAATCAATGTTATGATATATAAGTATTAATTTTATTTATTTATAATTATCATAGTTTTTAAATTAATTTTATTTGGGGTTTTAGTCAAAAAAGGAATATTTAATTTAAATAAATTATTTTCCAATGTACTACACATTTTTTTTAAAAGGAAAATTTCTCAATTTTATAAATATAATTTGATAAAACTAAATTCATTTTCTATATCAAAATATAATTTTATTCTTAGGATGAATTCTTTTAATTTTTCTAAAAATATTAACTTTAAGTGAATTGTGAAAATGCTGATTTTTGTCAAACATTAATTTTTTCCATTAAATAAGGATATTTAAAATTACCATTGTATTTTAAATTTGGATTTAAAGTAATATAATGTATATTTTATTTAAAAAAATTCCATATAAATAATCATTTGATTTGATTTTGGTATAAGTTTATTTTTATGTTTTAAACATAATTTTTTTGAAAAAGGTATTCAGTTGCATTTTTTGGAACTTATATTAAAAGTAATTTATATCAATTATATTAATTAAATATTTAAAAATGGATTAAAATTTATTAATTTCGAGGTTTAAAATTAGTAATAATTTTAATCTTATTTTTTTATCCATTTTGAATATTAACCAATGTAAATATATATCACCACAGTAAAAGGCTAAAACGGGTTAATTGAGGTAAAAACTAAGAGATAGGGATAGAAATCATATATTAATTATTATTGGATAAGTATATTTTAAACCTTATCACCTTACAATTGAATTTATGATTTTAAATTTTCACTATACCATTAGAGTTACATAATATTATTTTAAAATAATGAATAATTACAAGTGTCCGACTCCCATCACAAATAAATGGGCACCCCTCTCCTCTCTTCCTACCACATTTTGACCAGTCTATTATAGCCAATGCCTTCCCATATATCTCCGCAACATACCTCAAATAATTATAGATATTGTTTTATCCTCAAAAGGCTAAACATATAAGGCTTAAGGTCTTATCCAATATAGGATTCCCAAATAATATGTATAACTCTTAAACGAGTGTGTCATATTTATTTATTCTTTTACCTTCATAAAATATTTTTTAACCATGTTGAGATAAAAAAAATCTATATATTAAATGTTCATAAATTTTATTCTGATTATATAATGACATTATTTAATATCCTTTTTTTATATGAGAAATTAAAACATGACTCATGTTTACGTGTGGATGACCACCTCTATAAAGCGATATGTTTCATTTTTCATCAAATGATTATTTGGATAGTTAAAATGATGTATAAAAAGAATATATATGATATTTATGATATAATTATTATTTTATAATAATAATATAATACTTACCTTCTTAACCTCTATATCCGTTATAAATTAACAATGTCACTCATGTATACTTTTGGAATACCTCCTCTATGAAGCTATGTGATTCATTTACCATTTACACCTTATAAGGATGTTTATAATGATAGAAATAGTGAATAAATATTAAATGTATAATATATTTATGATTCTTAAAAATTGACATATTAACTACTTTATTTATTGTTCACCCGTTATAAAAATTGATTATTTCATCCATATGTATGTAAGGACTTCCATCTACATGAAACGATGGGGTTCATTTTTTATGAAAAGATTAAATGGTTGGTTTTAAAGGAGTATATAATGTATAAATATGATAACTATGTGATGTTTAATATTTTATAGTAAATCTAAAAATTACACCTATGACCATGGTTAATTCACTAATGTTGTTTTGAGGTTATAAATAGAACATTATCAAAATGAACAATGTGAACTTAACAATTTTAGTAAATAATAAAAATAAAAATAAATGAAATAAAGAGAAAATTTTTAATGAAATTAACTAAAAAATGGTCATTAATCAAGGTAAAAATTAAAATAATCTTATTACTGAAGATGTAGAGAGAATGAAAAGATGGATGGGACTTAAGGTAAGGGATTTCCATTTAAAACATTGGTTTATATGCCATAAAATTTTTATCCTCCATATCTATGTTATATTAAATACTTAAAGATTGTTTTAATTTATGAATAAAAAGTTTATAAAGGTTAATTTAAAATATATTTGACTTAATTTATAATTTTTGATAGAGTTATATTTTCAATGTTTTCTGTATTGGTTATTTTTTACTTTTTAAAAAAGTGAAAATAGATTGTTTTTAACATATACAGTGTAACCAACTTTTCCCATCATCATATTAATTATTCATTATCAGGATTCCTATAAAAGATAACATGGTTCTTCAATAAATATAAAATTATCTCTATTTTTTAATATTTAATTTTCATGAGTTTTTAATGAAAAATAATATTTCTAATTATGGTTATGTAAAAATGAAAAGTGTCTTACTTATGGCTCAAAGTGAGTTTTTCCATGGTTTAAGGTTGAAAATTTCATCATTACAATGTTTTTGTTCCAAATACAGTACATAAGAATTTTAAATGATGACATTTGAGCCCGATATAGAACAAAAAGATATATTCTCCTAATATATATCGATAATGCATTTGGTAATTATTTAGTCCTCACAAGTGAAAAATAAAAGATTTTTCCAGGAAGGATACTCCTATGAAATTAACTAGTATTTAGTTATTCTGGCATGTGTTAAAACGGGTGAACAAGGGTTATGAATATGATACTCTAAGATACCTATGTTATTCTTTAAAAAATGGTTTTTATGTAAATAATTTGATTTCATAAGGTAAGGAATGCTTCAATTTGAAAGGTATGTTTTTCATAGGAATATTTTATTAAGTTCCCATATTCCTTGAGATTACATTAGGGTTCTTCCAATTAATTTTAATGGGTTTCAAATTATTTTCCTTGAAAAAAGATTTATTTTCCCAAGTGGATATGACATATTTATCTACATAAAGTTTTATTATGAAAAAATTAAATATATTTATGAGCATTAATGATTTTCAATAGAATAGTGGGATTCCATTTTTAATATCCCTTACTAAACATTGTTTTTACCATCCTACATTTTTAATTTTTTTCATAGGATAAAATTATGAATAAAAAGTTTAGACATTTCAATATTTCCTCTTTAGTGTATTGTTATCGATGAAGAAAAATACTTCAAAATCAAATAGGTTAGTAAACTTAAAGCTCTTTTTTGTGTAAAAAAATTACTCTTTAAGAATGTGTATACTTTCTTATGTAATGTATTTTCTAATTCTCTAAAACCATAAATAAAAATATATTGGATGTTTTGGAAATTTAATCCCTTATTATAAACCATTTAATAATGGGGTTTTTTTGGTTGTTATGCCTTTTTACTCATTGTTCACTTACATATTTATGTGGTTGAATATTTATTTGATCTATTCAACCTCATTTGATATATTATACAACTAAAATTAAATTATAAAATTGGAATATATTATTGAAATATCTTTATAAAATAAAACAACAATTTTATTATATTCCCTATCATATCTACTAATTTATAAAATTGGATAATAGATTTTATTTCCATGATTAATTCATGTATTATTGGGTCAAATATCATATTTAAATCTATCTATTTGGACGAATAAAAAGTAGGTGAAAAATAAATATCATCCTATTCATAAGGATACATTTCCTTAACCACCTTAGATAAAAAAATTCATTTGTCTCAACTATCTCATGAATTTTCTATTTAATATCATGAAAAATAGCTAAAGGTACATACTAATGTGGTAAAATCACCAAATTAACATCGTCAATTGGTATTATAACATTCTAAAAAGGTCATTCATATTCCAATTCTCTATAATTCTCATTAATATTTACATTTTATTCATTAATATAATTGTGAGACAATATATGAGAATCATAAATAAGATATATATATATATATATATATATATATATATATGGAGTCCCAATGATATTTTCCTCATCAATATTCTCAACCATGAATCCTTTCCCAAGTGTGTCAATACATTTTTACAAATCACTTTTTTCTTAAAAATTTTTATATTTAATTTGATCGACTTATTTCTCAACTATAATTGGATAATAAAATATAATATTTAACCTTTTCTATTTAAAATATTTAATCTCTTCAAGAAAATATATTTATCTTCCCATATAATGTGGGAATCTTCACTAAAGTAATTTTATAAAGTATTTTTATGGGTGTTTGAAACATTTGATTCCTCATAATCATAGACTAATTTCTCATGATAGATTCAAGAATCCTAAAATTTTATATATCACTCTATAAAAACCTCTAAATTTTCATCTTTATGTTCAATAAAATTTTGAAAAACATCAATATGAACCACATAAACATCTTAATCTCAATTAAATTTATCAAACACTAGTTACAGATCAATAGTACCATTACTTGGAGTTAAGTATGAGATAATGAATATTATTTGTGCATTTTTTTCTACAACCCATTATTATTATTACCTCCATGGGTTTCAGTTAACCTTTAAGAATATGTATATCCCTTTATCATGAAAGCATTAGGTTATTCCTTATATAATTTTTGAACAATTCAAAATAATATCTTTTTATCAAAAACTCTAAGGATATTGTCTTTATAGGGAAAGGATAAAATTTAAAAATTTGTTTTATTAACTTCCTCTATGTTCCTCTTTAATAATATACATATTTCAATCATATGGATCTTCTATAT
Source organism: Viscum album (assembly GCA_963277665.1). Classification (NCBI taxonomy): domain Eukaryota; kingdom Viridiplantae; phylum Streptophyta; class Magnoliopsida; order Santalales; family Viscaceae; genus Viscum; species Viscum album. The sequence continues at coordinate 1,722,112,013 of OY728119.1, read as the reverse complement.
TAGATATTAAAAATAGATATTAGGATGTCTCATTGATGAATAAAGTTCTTTAATTAAGTAGAAAACATATTCAGGGATTTTAACTAAAATCCTATTATTATATGGTATGATTAGTGGTAAAACACTATCATGTATGAGATATTTATAGAACAATTCCAATTCTTGAATTCATTGATTTCTTATCCCATCCATATATTATTTTATAATTTTTTAATATATTGAAATATAAAATTATAATTTAAGTATGAGATATTTCGAAATACTGGGTAGTATAAAATTTTATCAAATGGTTTTTCCCATTATTGCTCTCTTAGAGCATTGAGTTTAATTGACCTAATCAACATCACATTTTTTATCTCAGGTGATTTATCATCTATCATAATATGATTTTTCAAATGTCAATTACATATTTTTAAAGTCTTAAAAATAGACCCTTCTATGTTTTTTAAAGTTATATCATCGCCCATAGAGAAAATAATACATATCTAACTTCCTTTCATTGAATTTAATAATTATACAATTATTTAGGAGAGAGTACACTCTATACATAAAAGAATATGGTAGTTAAATATAAGTAAATTTTCAAAGGAAAGGGGTATAGGTCAAGTTATATTGACTAAAATATATTTCCTAGCATGGTTTTTGTAAATCCATTAAAATCCTTAGAAAATAAATAAATAAATACAAAGAAATTAAAAAAATCTAAAACTAATTAAAATTATAAATTTGAATAATATAAAATTAAATAATACAGGAAAATTAAATTTAAAACTTTATACCTCATAGTATTAAAAAATTTATAGTTTATCAAAAATCCATTTTTCATAACATTCAATAGTGGGAAATAATGTGATAAATTATATAGAAATAAAATTGTAGTAATTTATAAATAAATTATAACAAATATAATATATAAGATATTAAAAATGAAAACATTCAAGTAAAATTAATCATACCAATTTCATATCAAATATAAATGACTCTTTTAAGATTTAATGGTTTTTTTAAGATATTAGAATGCTAAAACAAAGAATCGATAAACTCAATAGTAATATCAATTTTATGATAATGATATCTCAAGGTATGTATCTTAAATAAATATATATGTTCTAGGAATGAAAATATAGATTCATAGAAATATTAAGGTCCCTTGTATTATTATATTATCTATGAAATATTCTAAATAAAAATTCATAATATAAATTTTTTTTCTTGACCCAGAAAATCTATGCACAAAAACTACCTACGGACATTTATTCGACTCAAAAAATAGATAGTGAATGAAAATTATACTTTTTATACACCATTAAACTGAAGGTACACTAAACATTTATCATGTTTTGTATATTCACTTTCAAATAATTTTCCACTATAATAAAAAAAATCGAAAACATTATTTATTATTGAGGTATTTTAGAAACTTTTTACTAATACTAAGTGATCCACCTTGGGGTTTGGTTGAAATAATTCATATAAATATTTTTTAAAAATAATATCAACCTATATATTTATATAGTATAGAAAAATACTAATCAAATCTCAGTATGAGGAATATTCCACTTGTTTCCCAATTTCATCAAAGTCAAGCATATAGTAAGTTATTAGGGGATTATCACTACCCTTAAGGCTATCCATACAGAAATAGTATAAAATCACCATTATAAATGTTCTATAATTAATAATAGTCTCATTATTATTTTTAGAAACATGAAATAAATAATTTTAATTTTACTACCCTAATTATATTCATCTGTAATTCATCTTACATAGGCAAGGAAAAATTGTTGCATTGTGAGATTTTTTTTTGAAAAAATTAATATCATTATAAAAGGTTTCAGATATTAATATTTTAATTGAAATTATATTTATAAATATAAATAGAAAAATATTTTTGTCTATAAAACTATTTATCAACTAAAAATATCAGATCAGATCGTATTATGATCTGCGAGCATGATTGAAATCAAATAGATATTTATTATTTAACAAAAACTTTTTTTTGCAAAATTATTGAAATCGACGGTGTCTAATAATAAAACAACCTCAATATATAATTTATTTTAAAATGTACTCAGGAAATTCATTTTTATATAGTCCTTGTTTTAAATTTATCTCATAAACTAGAAGGATTCTAAAGGTTTCAGTTCCAGCTAAAAATGGAAGGATTTCCACATAATAAATTACTATATCTTCACTCTAGAAATATGAAAACAAAATTCACAACATATTTCTATAAACATTACTAAAATCACAATCTATGTTTTCCAACGCCCACTTAATTTCAATTATAAGAGGTTAAATTGTTTTAATCATTAATTCCCATACTTTTCCATTTAAACACGTTCAACCAATATTTTAAATAAATATCAGGTTTTTTAATCCTTAGTAGCATCTAAAATATTATTTGGTTAACATTATGGAACTTAATTTTTTTAGTCCAGTTAATAAAATAAACCCATGTTTTGGCCTTGTTCTTAAAATAACCTAATATTTAAAATAAAATATAATCCATGAGGGGATAATATGTCTTAGGTAATGATACCCTCAGTAGATTAATTTTTAATAAATATGCACTAAATTTTTAGTGAAGTTATTCTATACATCAAAAACAAATTCTCACTTTTATTTAATTATATTGTGAGAAAATATTATAATTCATTTATAATTCATTTTAAAAAATTTATTTTATTAATATTATATCATTTTTCAAATCATCATATAAAATTTTCCCAAATTGTAATTTTGGGAATTTTTTAAAAATAGTATTTTTATAATCAATAATGAAAAAATGCCAATTTTACAAAAACTCGTATTTTCCATTAATTATTTACAAATTCACATGTTCAAAATTGATTTTAAGATTTTTCCCATTTGATTAAACATAATATAATTAATTTCATTGGAATCTAGATTATTCTCAATTTTTTTAGAAAAAAATTATTATACTTAAAATATATATTTATGGAAAAAAAATTTCATCTCATTTTTCATGATTATTTTAAAAGTATTTTATGCCACATATAGAGATTTAATTTGGAAAAATTGATTCCATATTCAAAATAAATATTTATAATTTTTTTAAATATTTTAATTTTACTTTTTAATCTAATAAATAGTATCCTTGTTAAAATGTTTTGACATAATAAGCACAAAATAAGCCAAGCAAGGTTAAAACAATGAAATAAGGCTAAAAATCATAAATAAAATCGACTATATTTAGTTTTATGAGTTTAATTTTACCAAAATTTTTGGATATTCGAAAATATGGAATTCGTTTTCCATTATTATTCGATAAATACAATTATATTATTTTAAGTAATGTAAATTCCAAAATGTCACTCCCTTTCTTTTAATTTATCATTTATGTTCACAGAAAGATAAGAATATTTTATAAATGAATATAAAATTTTATTTTAAAAAATATATTTAATTTTATTATGGTATCTTATTTTTATTTTTTAGTGATGATATAATTATTTAAAATTCCTACAAAATGGTGACAAAGGGCTTATGCAAGAAGTAGAAATATATCGAAGTAAATTAATTAAAAAAACAAATGTAATATATTCTAGATGAATTATGGTGTCACCTTGATTTTATGGTTAATAATAATGTATAATTTATGTTTAATGGATTTATATTATTATTATATACCTATATTAATGTCTTTATTATCAAACTGTGAGAATAGTTCCAAAAATGAATTTAATGGTATCTTATGTTAAATAATTTTTCATTAAATGAATTGGATTTCATAAAAAACATGACCTTAAAAAATTGAATGTTATATAGTTTAAAATATTAACCATTTCCATTTATGTTTCACTTTCCCTTTTATAGGGACATTTTTTACCACTAATTTTTAAAAAACATAGATATCATGGTAGTTGTCAAAAGGGTTAAAGGGGGATAAAACTAAGGGATAAGGTTTAAAAATAACCTAAAAGTGTATAAATATTATTGTACGAGAGGTTTTCATCTTATAATCATATAATATTATAAATATATAAATTTTTAGTAACTTGAACATTAAAATCAATTTATATATATTTAATCCTTTAAAAAGTTCCAAGGGTGCCTCTCCCCACACTTATAAAAGGGAACCTCCATATCTCCCAAATTAACAAAGTTTGAGAACTATAGATTATTAAATAATTCACCTAATAATATCATATCTTCCTTATACACTTTCTAGAAGTTTTGGTATTTCTATAATACCATCCTTTATAGGCTTAAGGTATAAGTCAAAGGAGGTTTTCAATGAAGAGGTATAACTCTTAACCAAGTACTTGTAACTTTGTTTCTTCTTTTAACTCCTATAAATCAATTGAATTAATTATAAAATAATTAATTCAGAGTCAAAAATATAATATATTGTTATTATTAGTATGTGATAACTATTATCCAACTCTTTTCTATCATATGGGAAATAAAACATCACTCGTGCATACGTGTGGATCACCACATCTATGAGGTGATGCGTTTATTTTTTTATCACTACTTCTTCGTTATGGTTTTAATGATGGATTTACTAAATTAATAGTATATTTATGATATTAACATAGTTATGTAAAATTTAATTCTTATTTTATTTTATTTTGTTTTATCCATCAAAAATTGGAAACATCACTCGTGTGCACGTACAAACTACTACCTTCACGAAGTGATGTAGTCTATTTTCAGATCACCACTTTTTATAAAAAATTATGAAAATGTATATATTGATTTAATATTATAATAATTAAATTATTAACATTCTGCATATTAATTAACCATGATAAATTTACAAGGATGAGGACTATCGAACTGAAACATGCATAAAAATGAAGTATTTATCACCCGAAACAACGATTTTAATAAAGAATTGTTAATAAACATGTGATAAGATATTATAAGAAAACTATATGGTACGATAAATGTTATTACAATTATTTAATAAATTTATAATAAATATATATTTATTATATAGTAGGTTTAAATGTTAATGAATAATGATGTTATTGGGGGCAATGGTTTCTCATCTCACTTTAATTTCTAAGAGACATATTTCAAATTCACAAAATGATTCCTTTTTTGTGTTGTATATAATTACCATGAATGTAATTTATGATTTTTATCTTGAAAATAATGGGGACATAATAGTCCATATAAGATTCATTGTTTCATGATATTTTTATTTAGATATTACCAAGGCGGTAAGGGTTTATGTAATAATCACATTTCTTTTTTGGATTGCCTATGTTAAATTTTAATTAAGGTAAATTTAATCGATATTAACCTTTAAACCACATATATTTTACTCTCCTATGGTTATTAACATAATTCTCAAGAATTGTTACCCTTCCCTTATCTTTGGTTATAAAAATTATTCAGAAAATGATTTTAAGAAAATATGACCTTATTTATCCTATTTTGATCAAAGAACCTTTTTTATATATCTAGGTTATCAAAAATATTTTCAAGAATTTATTTGACTATTGTACAATGATTGTTCAAATTAATTTTTACCTATGATTTATTTTTTTTTTAAATGAATTATTTTTTTCCTTATAATTTTATGAATGAGGAACTATTTACCGAGGGTGAGAACTAAAACAATATTTTAATGATTAAAAAATGAATATAAATTTACACTACCATGAACCATAATATTTTGGTAATTTTGAGATTTTAAATAATTGATGTCAAAATGAAAAGGTTTATTTCCACCATCATGAGTTCTTAATGCTTTAAATTATCCTAAATAATTTTTCATGGTTATTTTCAAAGTATATTTTTCCCTAATATTTTGGTAGTTTTTTTATTTAAAATAATTGATTTTAAAATGAAAATCATTTTATCGCAAATAAATATTACAGTGACCTTGTGAAGATAGTTTTCATCTATAATAAAATCCATTTATGTTAATTATTCTTTACTAAGGATATAATCTAAGATACCATCCTTATTCAATCTATGGATAATTTTCGATTATTATAATGGTATGTCAATGAAACCCATGCATTTCCCATTGTATTTTCTATGATAAAATAATTAAATGTTTTTAAAACTATTTCTTTCTAGAAATAATTATCTAATTAAATGATGAATGTTTTATGATATTATGGAACCCATATAAAAAAATTATTATGTGGTGGGTGAGTCTATTAAATACCTCCAATGCATTGGGTGTGTCCTTATATATCGTTACATAATTATGGTAAAAACGTTTATGTGCTCAATACTCTATGAGAAATAGGTAGTGATTCTAGATCAACTATGATATGGGAAAAATATGGTGATTCATAATACTATATAATATGGGAAACTTGTGTGGATTCCTGATTCATTATGATTTTTGAAACAATTATATATGACTTATCCAATTCGATATGATGGTATCAGTAGTGAACCATGACATATGATGTGGTTTCTATGCCTATAATGGCTCCACACTCTCATGACATGTCATTATGCTTATGATTTTAACTTTTTGATCATGATTGATTTTTATGATTACCTAATATTGTAAAATAATAATATTTTATCATATGACTCGTTATTATGATCAATGTGTTGTTTTTTGTGATTATTAATTGATTATATAATGTTATTATTCCCTTATTTTCTTGATAGGATTTCATATGATCAATTAGTGATATATCCCACATTTACCCTTAATAAGCATATAAGATCACCTCTTATTATGTTTTAATTTTTCCCATGTTTGAAAGAAGGGTACTAAGTATGATATTTCTAAGTAGGGTTCTAGTTTTCAATAACTAAGTGGTATGTGAAATAGAATTTTTTGATGAAACAGCTATTTATATATCCAAGATTCTAGAGAAAATAAAAAGTTTTGGTTATGGAATGGATCCTAATGATATTAAATGAATATCTATCTAAAAAAATGTATTATTTATATTTGAAAAGGATAGTTCAATATAGTTGATATTATATAAGGGTTTATATACTTTTAAAAACTATAATAATAAAACCTTAGTGAGAACCTTTAGGATTAATATAAGTATTAGAAAAAATCATATGTTATATCAAAGAATGGATAATGGTTTTCAAAAAAAATACATCCCTGTTTAGATACTATAAAGTTTGTGTGGTTGTGGAACTGATGCTCAAAGGCATAATAAATCTGAAATGGGTGGATTGGGTATTAACTTGATTGTCAATGGTGCATGATGAGTGGTCCAAAGACTATACACCAATTGAGGCACTTCTAGGGAATACTCTTAGGTTAAATCATATTTTATTTGTGATTCATTATAAATGACATGAATAGATAATGACTACGGATAACATAGGTTAAACATAAGGTATCATTGATTGAAAATAAGGTTCCATGATTTAGAAATAGTATCGATTATTTTTTATGATTACATGATTACTCACTTTGATTATTATTTATCACACTACGCTCTGTGATTTTAGTCAATATTTGGAACCAAAAGGAATTGCATTGACCTATAATGTTATGAATGATTTCATGCTTATACACATGATAATACAAATGAAATATGTTATGAAATGAAAAATATTATGAGTATTCCAAACCATCTATCATGAAATAAAATTAACAACCTAAACATATATGAGTTTCTAAATGAACCCAAGAAGAGAAAAAATGAGTTTTTGGAAGACCATAAAGGAAAGAGGATTTATCTTCTTAAATGTAAATTATGTGGTAAGAATAACTTGAGGAAATGAATTCATAGAAAAAATATGTTTTTCAGGTAGAAACAATTATATAGATAAAGTAATATCTAGGGAAAATTGAGTAGTTCAGTTAATGTAATGGATAGGAAAAATGTTTTAAGTAATATATCATCAATGGTAAAATGTTTTAAAGGATTACGGTATACAAATTATAAAAATTGGTGTCCTAGGTGGAATGTTTTATAACATTATCATTAAGGTTGTATGTGTAATGGTTTTACTATTGATGATGAAGACACTACAAATTAAATATGAAAGGTATTAGCTATTTTCTCTATATTTACTTTGTTAAAAGTAAAAATAATCATCAAATTTAGGTTGATGAATCTTAAGACATGATTTATATTTTATATTGTAGGAAGAAATTTTTAAGTAATAAGATAATTGGGTTTGGTTATAGGTTTCATAAATAAGCAGAATGATTGAAGTGTTTATGTATTGGGATTTATGAATTATATTTTATAAGTGTTTTATCAATTTTATTCTCATAATAAGAGTTATGAATCATCAAAAAATTATTCTGTAGTAGTTTTTATATAAATATTTTCAAGAATTTATTGAATTTTATCGACAAACTATAAAATTTATTTTGTGTTGTGGTGATATTTTATTGAAAACACATGATTTGGGGAATAAATAACCCTTATTATGTTCTTGATATTGATATAATATCGTATAGTTGGGATAAAGAGATGATTTTCACTGAAAAATTAAATTGGATAGTATTGGTGACCTAAAAATTGATTAGTTAGAGTGAATATAGCCTGTTAAACATATCATTACATGATTTTAAGAATAATTAAACATCATATTACAATCCCAGGATTGTAAGGTCTGGTGTCTTTGAAGACTAGGTACATTAAACTTAAAACATGTAACTAAACATAACATTTATTTATTTAGTATTCATAAATATATCCTAACTTCCTTTGTTCTCATACATCATCAATGGAAAACCTAGGGATAACATGAACAAAGGTATGATCTAAAAATCCCAGTAAGGGAATAAACATAAGAATAAAGCTTTAGCACATGGGTTAGAATGCATGACATAATGATAAAAAAGGCATGGAACATATGGAATCATGACATATAAACTTGGGATATTATAAAAATGGATTTATAGTAATTTGGAAGCAACATAAAACATGACTTTAGAAAGTGTCAAGGCTCGTTGCTTATAGAGGAGCACAACTCAAGGTTAACCTCTAAGACAGTTGCACATAGTAGAATGAGTCAAGGCTAACTGCCAAGACCATTGCACATAACGTCTCATGAGACTAAAATTTACCCAATGCATTGGATAACTATATGGGAACACCCATATTAACATGTTCATGAATATTCTTTCTATATTAATAATCATACATAATCAACCATACATAAACATAAGGCCACCCATGGAAAGAAATGGGTATCATAATCATGTCATAAAGCATAATTAATGTGTGTATCACACAATCGTCCATGAAAGAATGAAATTTAAACATACATGGAAACTAAAAAGTTAAATTAGGAATATATCATGGTAATTGATGTTAAACATAACTGATAAAATGTAAGAAGAGTATTTAAGAAATACAATCATTAAAACAAATTATTGTAATTTTTAGGAAAATACTAAATATAATTTAAAATAGAAAATTGAATTATCTTTTATATAAAACCAAAAGTGAGACAAGAAGGTTTTCATAAAAAAATACTTATTTTTTCAAAACAATGGTGGCCTAAAACCGATGAAATAGTGTACTTAAATTGGGTAAGAATTCAGAAAGATCCGTAAAAATGGGTTAGGTTATCAAGAAGTATTGAGGAGGGAAGCATTTAAAAATATGTATATCTAAGAAAGAGAATTGTGAATGGATATTTATACATGAGTTTGTATAATATAAAAATAATTTATAATATGTAAATAAAAAGTAAAATATAAATTCATTTGGGTAGAAAGAAAGATAGAGTAACCCAAAGGAATAAAGGAGGTTTGGGTAAAATCCCTTACATTTAGTCTGAAATTTTCCTTCCCCTGATCTTAATGTCCTAAATAATCAAATTACATTCATTAATTTGTATTTACAGAACCTATTATTTATGTAAATGATTTATTATATCTTTATTAAGTCCATTCACGTCCTTTTTATGGATTAAGAGGTTCAATTTCATTGTTTTAGAGCGTTTGTTTCCTTAGTTTTCAGGATTGGTTTACTTCTATATATGTGGGGTTAAACATATACTATAAGAATGGTTTTACCTAATTTAAGTTGTATTTTATTAGTGAACATTCAATAGATTACTCAGTTATAAAATTCATTTGGTTATTTGGTGTGAATATGAATCATTGTGTAAAACTTTAATGATAACTGTTTCGGTTAATTTTCAGTTTTTTGATCACATCGAACAAATTTTTCTTTATAGATTAATATCTTGTGTAAAAAGGATTACATACCCATAAATTAGATAAAAAACATATATTATGGTATATTTCAACCATAAAAAATATTTCATGACCATAATTGAAGACGGTAATAGAAATTGAAAAGTTATCATCCTTGAATGTGATAAATTAACACATCTCAGATCGTGTTTTAATTTCCAGTTTAAAATGTGGATAAATGAGAAATGATGATTAATTTTTACATTATCATAAAAAAATTCTAGTATATTTGAGGTAGTATAGTTATCATAACATTTGGATGAAAAGAGTTGAGTAAAAAAATAAAAGAATGGAATATGAAAGAAAATTGAAGAAATGAAAAGAGGAATTTACCTCTTGAATATGTCTTTCTTGAGAACCTCTTCATGGAAGAGGATTTAGCCTTTTGAAGAGAAAAAGGGATACTGGACATGATAGAAGGGATATGGGAGATATTTAAAGACCTAAAAAATTCCATGTAATTTTTTTAGATTATTTGGGATTTTTAGGAGTCTGAGAAAATTGAAAGCGCATGATTTCGAGTCCTGGTGGGCCCGGAATAAATTTCTGAACTTTTTTTAAGGTGCGTTCAGTAAACGCATGGATGGAATTTTCTATATTTTGAAATATTTCTCAAATTAAAAATATGAGGGCACCATTGAATCCAGAATTCCAGGATTCACCTAGAAATGACTGAACTTCAGCCGGTGAATGCCGAGTGGAAAAGTTAATTTTTGGACTTCTCAAGAAAAATAATAGAATAATTTAAAATAATTATTTTATTCATTTCTCTCTATTGTATGGTGGATGGAAACGCTGCTGGGTAGTGATAATTTGGTGACAGGGCACTTTAATGAAACACAGGGATGACCCGTATTCCACAACGTAATAGTGAATTTAATAGTGCAAAATAGCGATGTTGTTTCATAAATGATATAGCATAACGACACGACCTCACATCATTATGGAAACACTGAAGTGTGGTTCTATAAATATTTCAACGTGTCAGAAAAAATAATGAGGAAGGATTTGGGGGACTCACAGGTGAATCTCTGATGTTTTTCCACCCTAGTGAATAATGAAGAATGACTAAGAACACCTTTTGAAGGTCGGAACTGGGTAGCGTCGTCGACGCCGTAAACCCTCAAGGACGAATGTGTGGAAATGAACATCATAAAAGGTTGGAGTTTTATGTGCTTTGATGTCCCCTCTATTATCATTCTTGAAAAATATAATGAACATGGACCAACCGACTAAAGAATTGATCCACATCTCATATAATCATGCAAATGATTGTTGTAGGATCTTAAATTCAGGGATTATTCTTCCTTTTGTAATTATTAATTTTTCATCATGTTTAAAATGCTAACATGGAAGGTGTGGTCCGAAACCAACAAGGTGAGGATCCTCCACTAAACTTTACCTTGGTACATTTGTTGTGGTGGAGCAACGAAGGCGACGACAAGGCATTTGAGGGACACAAAACAATGATGACGTTCCGGTGGCCTGTGGAAACAACCACAGACGTGCCATGATAGCGGTGGATGATGGTGGCCAGAGGAGACCCATGGAAACCGGCCATGGGCGAGGGAAGGTGGCGCGCCATCGGGCACCATGATGGCCAGAGGCGGCTGGCCCGAGCCGGCCGCACGACCGAAGGGCGGCGCCCACAGGTGTCGTCGGCGGTAGCAGTCGCGGCCAGCGGGCCGCGATAGGAGGGGGCGCGACAGACCCTGTGTCGCGCCATGTTGCATCGGACAAAATAACATCGCATTCGCGGGGCCAGATGGGTGAAGCTGTCTTGCTTCAGGAGGACTAGGCTAGATGCGGGCTCGTTGAATGGGACGGACTCATGGCCCAGCGGGCCAGCACGGGTTGGCCGAGCCTCACCCAGCGGGTCGGGCCAACCGCAGCCCGAGCCCTTGAACCAGTTGGGCCAACCCCGATGGGCTAGACCCAATGGAACTGAGCAGACACTTAATGGGCCGGACCCGAGGGTGGTTAGGTACACCCCGGGACCCATTGCGTCGAGGTGGCGTGACCGAGTCGGACCGAGCCCAGACTCAACCGACCCCCGAATAAAGAAACATCTATATTTGACGATTCAGGTGTCCTTTTGACACTCCGTTAGTGGTGTCGGTACCCCTTTTGGGAAGCGGTCCCTTTGGCATATTCTAGCAGGCCCGAGTGAGTCGGCCTGGACTAAGGTGTGATCACCACCCCGTTTCAAGAAAAGGGGTGTAACTAATAGACCGGGCATCTGATAGACGCACCGCCTATGGCATAAGAAACCTTGTGACAAGGTAGTCCATTTTTAATACTCTAAGTGAGTTTTTATGGAGTTTTACATTCACCCTGCGTTGGATAAGACATGAATCCAACTGGACCCTTTTTTCAAAAGTGCCCATATATCACAGACTGGGCGTCTGATCGACGTGTTATCTATCACGTTGGGACCCCAATGACGGAGTGGTCCCTTGGTTATGATTTTTTTGGTACTTTATACTCGTTTGAAAAGGACTGATGGATTGAGGAAAATATTCTTCCGGATATCAGGTGTGCTCCGTGCGGGAATCCAGTGGCTGGCTATTACATGAAGAAAAAGAGTGACCAATACAGGTCCGTATTAGAAACTCCAAAGTGGATGATCTAGATATATGACTAATCATCCATACCTCTATACCAATGACTGATATACGTCAGCACCAGTGACCAATACAGGTCAACACCAGCGACCAATATGGATCAGCACCAACGACCAATACGAGTCCGCATTAGAGACCAATATGGGTTAACACCTCGCGACCAATAGGAATCAGAATATAGTGACCTATATGGGTAAAAAATAGAGTTACTAGGAATAGGATGATCTTGCATTATTACTATTCATCCCTATCATAGTAACCCTGAAGTTATACCGTTAGAGTGAGCTGTCTCTTTTGCTATGTGTTTCATCATTTAGATAATGCTTGTGATGTTACCTTTGTGTTATTTTCTGTGATTTTTTCCTTTGTGGATTACTGAGAGACCTTCAGGAGCCTCGGGGTCCCCTACTGTGTTTTTATACTCACCCCATGCACAATCTTCGCCCGCACTTGTGTGTCTGGTGCAGACTGCTGATGCTCTGAGGCATAATTTGGAGGTTCAAGAATTTTTGGAACTTGGTGTGACGGGAGAAGTAGAGATCAACTTCTTCAACTTCATACATAAAGCTACTACCCTCCAGGTAGATCTCTAGTGAAAATGCAACAACTGTTCACTTTTCTTCAGTTTCTAGGGCTTGTATTCTACCCCACTTTTCAGTTTACAGTTCTACTTCTAGTTGAAGTTTAATCGCGTGGTTATACTTTACTCTCATGGTTGTACCTAACCTTTTTGGGTTTTTTAATTCAGTTTCACTTTTTGAGTGTGTACATATCTCTAAGGAAACTCCTTCCCTATTCGGGAAAAGCTTTCAGATGCTAGTCACCAACCCCTGGCCTATGGAAGGCAGGCTTGTGGTAGTCACATCTAGTCCCCATGGGACAGGTTGTGACAAAGTGGTATCAAAAGTCAGTCAGTTGTACCAAAAGAAATAATAGTATACTTTTAATGAGGCAATGGTGTAAAGTTTCTTGAGTTCTATTTCCAGTTTGGGGAGTCCAGTGATGGGGTGACTAACGATGTATCCATACAGCAGGACCATGAATTCTTTTTTCCGACTCTGTACATGAAAACAACAGTTGCTAGTGTTTTGAAAAGTTTTCTTGACCTTTCATGAGTCATCTCACTAGGAATAACTGGTTGACAATGGCACATTTTTTATTACAAGATGCCTCTAGAAAGAAATCCAGCCAGGATTCCAGTTATAGACCATGATAGTGGCCCACCAAGAGACGAGGTATCCGTACAGGGACCACTCACAGTGATGGTACCTTCAGGTGGTGTACCAACAACACCACCACCCGTTGAGCATCAGATGTTACTAGTGGATCATGCATTCTCGTTCAGCGTGTTTCATGAGTTCCAGAGATATAGGTCTATGTGTTTTTGAGCCAAGACGGACCCCCATGAAGTAGAGGACTGGTTTGAGGTAGTTTCGCGGGTCTTTTTCTTATAAGAGAAACCTGCCGAGCAGATGGTGATCTTGGCCGCTTGCCTTCTTCAGGGCTCGACAGAATGATGGTGGAGCTCGATTCTACAGGTGCATGAGGATATGATCCTCACCTAGATATACTTTTAGAGCATTTTAGGGTGGAGTTCATGCCAAAGACACTATGCTCTATACGTATTTAGGAGTTGCTGCATCTGCAACAAGGTAGCCAAACTGCGCCTCAGCACTTGGAGAGATTTAATAACCTCTCCCAATACATCACCAACATGATAAGAGACCCTTACATCAGATACCAAACCTTTGACTATGGTATACAATGAGATATTAGAGCTACAAAAGTTTCTCTCAGCATCTCGACGTAGGATGGGGGTGTTAGAATGAGCTTTTCTAATGGATAGATTCCTTGCCGAGTAGTCAGTGATAGTGAGATCCCCTAACGGATGATAGTTAGTAGAGTCATCTGCAGCTGGTAGTAGATAGATGACATAGAATCCCAAGAGGGTAGACCTTCCGGAGTGTGACCCCAGGATACAGGGTCAGAGGTGCGAGGCTTGAGAGGTTGTTGGAGCCACCTACGAGGCATTATTTGTCTTTCCTGCAGAGGACAATGTCACATAGCTCGTAACTGTCTGAATCCCTACGCATATGATCAGCAGACAGTAGAGGGGATGTCGAGGCAGTGACACTGGCAGGAGCATGAGCATCAGCCAGGCAGAGGATGAGGCGGGGGAGCAGGACGTGCAGCTGGAGGTGGTCGGGGTCACTAGGAACAACCACCACCACCACCAGGCGGTCCACCACGAACTCAGGGAGTAAGTGGATGGGGACATGCCTAGCTATAGGTAGTAGTGGCTCACGATGATTACATCCCTAAGCTGATATGGGGTACGATCTTTATCTTCTCTACTTTAGCAGTAGTGCTTATCAAAAAAAGTTGTAGAAATTATTTCCTTGCCACAGACTTAGTTCGGGACTCTGAGATTCTGATTGAGCTTTTAGCTCGACCTTTTCATTTGGATACTCTTATATGGTGAGATTCAGCGGTCACACACTGGTGTTGTTATTGTGATCTTACTTCTGGAAGAGAGAGTTTTAGATGGGATCTTCTAGTAGCGACGTTGAATCCCTACAACGTCATTCTAGGCATGGATTGGATATCAGCAGTTCATGCACAGATTGACTGCTTGAGACATATAGTGAGATGTATGTGCATAGATGGAGGATAGTTTTCCTTTGTTTTTGAGAAGGAAAATAGAGCAGAACAAAATGGACTTGCGCTTAGGAGGGTACACTCGATTACATAACAGCTGTCTTGCATGACCTTCGACATGGTGGATGAGGCGAGTCCACATTTTCCCGTAGTGGTGGATGAGTATGAGGACTTCTTTCCAGAAGATTTCCCAGGACTTCCTCCTCTTAGAGAGGTAGAATTTCATATTGAATTGTACCCAGGAACAACACCGATATTTGCACCAACATATCGGATGGCCCCTACGGAGCTCCGGGAGATTAGGGTATTGTTGGAGGAATTATATAAGAAGGGATTCATAAGGCCCAGTGTTTATCCATGGGAATCCCAATGTAGTTTTCCAAGAAGGAAGATGGATGTTTGAGGTAATTCATGGAGTTCTGGTGCCTAAACTAGGTGACCGTGTAGAACAAGTATCCTCTATCGAGGATGGACGATTTGTTTGATTAGTTGAAAGGAGCGTAGTGGTTCTCAGAGATAGACCTTAGATCAAGATATCATCAGCTCAGTGTATAGGATGAGGACATACCTAAGATCGCCTTCAAATGTCGGTATGTCTATTACGAGTTCTTGGTGATGCCTTTCGGTGTAACCAAAACTCTAGAAGTGTTCATGGGGCTCATGAACAGGATCATTCTGCCATACCTTGACCGCTTTGTGGTGGTCATCATTGATGAAATCTTGGGGTTCTCAGCGTATGAGGAAGATCATGTTGTACACTTGAGGATAGTTATTGACACACTCTTTAAGTACTAGTTATATGGGAATCTCTTGAGTGTGAGTTCCTGATAATCAAGGTCCACTACTTGGGACATATCATATTAAAGGATGGAGTTTCAGTGGATCTAGAAAATATCGAGGCAATACTTTCTTAGGATCCACCCAGGAGTGTTACTAAGGTGTAGAGCGTCCTTGGATTAGTAGGATACTATCGAAGGTTCGTACCTGATTTCTATAGAGTAGCAGCACCTTTGATTATCTTGAAGAAGAAGGGGAAACATTTCCTGTGGTTAGAGACATGCCAGCAGAGCTTTCAACAGCTGAGGTAGAGCATGACCAGAGCTCCCGTCCTGAGGGTGTCAGAGGATGGAACTGACTTTATAGTTTATTGTGATGCATCAGTTAATGGACTCGGTTGCATCCTAATGCAAGATGATGTAGTGACTACTTATGGCTCACGAAATCTAAGGCCTCTTGAGAAGAATTATTCAACTCACAACTTAGAGTTGGCAGTAGTAGTCTTTGCACTGAAGATGCGGTGACACTACATGATGGGTGAGCGGTTCATTGTTTACTTAGACCACAAGAATATCAGGTATATATTGACACAAAAATATTTGAATTTGAGATAGCTACGTTGGATAGAGTTCCTCCAGGACTATGAATTTGAGATAGTCTACTCTCCTAGTAAGGGGAACTTAGTGGCAGATTCACTTAGCTAGAGATCATGTTCACAGCTACTGAACAAGGCTTCATAGAAATTAGCCTTGATTTTGATATCCTACATGGATAGAGATGAAACAGTCCACCTCCAATCGATGGTAGTTTCCCCTCCACTCCCTCAGTGAGATAGGGAGGCATAACTCGGAGACAGTAGATATGACTCTACACATGCTTAGATATCCTTAGGCTATTCACCTAACAGATATTCTGGAGGTGGGGAGCACGCTATCCTTTTTAGAGGATGTATATTTGTACCAGTGGTGCAACGAGAGGAGGTGCTGAGGGAGTTCCATACATCCTCCTTGGAAGTACATCCAGGCATGATAATGATGTATCAGGACCTCCGGTGTAAGTACTGGTGGCCAAGGATGAAGAAAGATGTGGTAGAGTTCGTATCCAGATGCCTCACTTCCCAGCAAGTGAAGGCCGAGCACCAAATACCAACGGGCTTGACCAAACCCCTTGAGATACCAGAGTGGAAGTAGGAAGGTATAAAAATGGAATTCGTGATGCGGTTACCACATACGTCTAGATTAAATGATACCATCTGGGTTATCATTGACCGACTCACCAATTTGGCCCACTACCTTGCTATTTGAGAGAAGGGTTCAGTAGAAGGCTTGGGACTTCTCTACGTTCAAGAGATCGTGCGACTTCAGGGGTGACTTCGACAATAGTCTCAGACTGTGACACATGCTTTACATCCCAGTTGTGGAAGGATTGTAGGAGGCTTTCGGGAATCATATTCTCCTGAGCACCGCTTTTCACCCACAGACAGATGGTCAGATAGAGAAGACCATAAAGAGCATGGAGGAAAAGCTTCATGCATGTGTCCTAGATTTTGGTCACAGTTGGGAGGAACACCTACCTTTTGTAGAGTTCGCATACAACAACACCTATCACTCCAACATTGGTATGGACCCTTTTGAGTCATTGTAGAGACGACTGTGCAAATTTCCCTTATGCTGGATAGATCCAAGAGAGCCAACACTCGTGGGACCAGACATTGTACAAGCTACCACTGAGAAGGTGTAGGTCATCCGAGAGAGGATAAAGATTGCACTGATCCGACAGAAGTCCTATGTTGATAGGCGACATAGACCACTAGAGTTCTAGGGGGGACCAAGTATTCTTGCAAGTCACTCCTCAACAGGGACTACAGAAATTTTTCCAAGGTGGAAACTCTCACCGAGTTTTATCAAACCATTAATGATACTTCGGAGGATTGGAATAGTGGCATACCACTTGGAACTTCCACTGTAGTTGGAGAGGATTCAAGACATCTTACATGTATCCCAGATGAGGAGATATGTGCATGAACCATCTCACTTCATCAATCATATCGAGATGGAGGTTGAGAAAGCGGTAATTTTTTGGAGTATCCAATGGAGATAGAGGATCAACAGGAGTAGTTTCTTCATGGGCAGTCGATTCCTTTAGTGCAAGTTCGTAGGCAGCATAGGAATCTCCAGGAGAGCACATGGGAGTGAGAGGCTCATATGCGTTCCTAGTACCCCTGTTTATTTGTGTAGCCTTATTTTGATTTTGGGGATGTAAAGCTCTATTTTAGGGATAATTTAAAGACTGAAAAAAATTCCATGTAAATTGTCTTTAAATTATTTGGGAGTTTTACGGGTATGTGAAAGTTGACGGTGCATGATTCAGAGGCCTGGGGAGCCCAGAATTAGTTTATGAAATTTTTTAAGGTATGTTTAGTAAACGCATGGGTGGCATTTTATATCTTTTGAACCAGTGATCAGATTACAAATTTGAGGGCACCATTGAATTTGGAACACTGAGATTTTACTAGAAACGAATTAACTTCAGCTAGAGAGGGCCGAGTGGAAAAGTTAATTTTTAGACTTTTCTAGAAAAATACAAAAATAATTTAAAAGAATTATTTTATTCTTTTCTCTACATTGCGTGGAGGACAGTGAAACTATTAGGCAGTGATAATACAGCGATGAGGGACATTAATGAAACACTTGGATGACCTGTATTCCACAACGTAATAGTGGATTTAATGGTGCAAAACTGTGACATTGTTTCATAAATGAAACAGCATAATGACGTGATGTCACATAATTATGGAAATGTTGCATCCTGATTCTATAAATATTTCAATGTGTTAGTAAAAATAACAAGAAAGTATTTGGGAGATTCTCGGGAAAATCTCGGACACACTTCCACCCCAACGAAGAATGATTAATGACGAAGAACGCCTTTCGAAGGTCAGAACTGGGAAGCATTGTTGATGTCGTAAAACCTAAAGGATGAACGTGTGGAAACGAATGTCATAAAATGTAGGTTTTATGTGATTTAATGTTCCCTCTCTTCCCGTTCCTTAAAATTATAATGAACATGGACCAACCGACTAATGGGTTGATCCACGTCTCATCTAATCATGTGGTTGGTTGTTGCAGGATCTTAAACTCAGGGATTATTTTACCTTTTCTTATTATTAAATTTTCCTCATGTTTGAAATGATAATGCAGAGGGAGAGGGATGAAACCCACAAAGCCCAGACCCTCCACTAAAATTGTCCTTGGTGCGTTCTTCCTGGAAGAGCAACGAACACGACATCAAGGCATTTTTGGGTCGTGATATGACAGTAGTATTCTGGTGGCCCGCAGAAACAACCGTCGGTGTTCCATGTCGGTGTCGGCCGGTGATAGCCAATGGAGACCGATGGAAACTGGCCACTGGAAGTGGAAGGTATTGCTCCATCGCGCGCCGCGGTGGCTAGATCCGGCCATCCCAAGCTGGCTATACAGGAGATTGGAGGCGCCCACATGCGCCTCTGGTAGAAGCAGCCACAACAGGAAGGGGAGCTGCGGACCCCATGCCACGTCACATTGCACCTAATTAAATGTCCCCACATCCACAAGGCCACTTGGGTGAAGCAGTCCACCTTCAAGTGGTCCGGCCCAGATGTAGGCCAGCCGAACGGGCCAGACCCGACTGACGGGCCAGAGCGGGTTGGCCAAGCCCCACCAAGCGGGTCGGGCCAACCACGACCAGGGCCCGTGAAAGAGTTGGGATGACCCTGACGGGCTGGACTTAGTGGAACCGAGCCATCCCTTAATGGTCCGGACCTAGGTGGGGTCCGGTAGACCCTGAGACCCATTATGTCGGGCCAGCCTGACCAAGTCAGACTAGGCTTAGACCCAACCGGACCCCGAATAAAGAAACGCCCATAACTGATGAAACAAGTGTCCGTTTGACATGAAATCGGTGGTGTTGGGACCCCTTTTGTGAGCCAGTGCCTTTGGCATATTTCGGAGGGCCCAACCGAGCTGAGCCAGACCGAGGTGCGATCACCCCCGTTTCATGGAAAGGGGTGTAACTAAAAAACCAACCATCTGATTGGCGCGCCGTCTCGGGCATAATGACCCTTTTGACAAGGCGGTCCATTGGAGATACTCTAATTGAGATTTTACGGATTTTAAGATGCGGCCTAGGTTGGATCATACTTGAATCCAACATGGCCATTTATGCAAAAGTGCCCATATCTTACAGACCGGGTGTCTGATCAACGCGGTGTCTGTCAGGTTGGGCCCACGATGACGGGACGATCCATTGGGTAATATTTTTTCAAAAATTCATACTGGTTGAAAAAGGATGAATGGCTTGAGGAGTAGAGACTTCCAGAGATTAGGCGTGCTCCATGCGGGAATCAAGTGACTGGCTGTGACATGAATAAGAAGAGCGACCAATACGGGTCAGTATCAAAAACTACAGAGTGTGATGATCTAGTTTTACAACTAATCATACATACCTATGTACCAGTGACCAATACGATTCAACACCGGTGACCAATACTGGTCAGCACCAGTAACCAATAGGGGTTAGCACCAGCAACCAATACGAGTCACAATCAGAGACCAATATGGGTTAGCACCTAGAGACCAATACGGGTCTACATAAAGTGACCTATACGAGTCATTAGTAGAGTTACTATGGATAGGATGATCTAGCTTTATGGCTTGTCATCCCTAACCCAGTAACCCTGAAGATATACCATTAGAGTGACCTGTCTCTTTAGCTTTGTGATTTATGATTTAGATCATGCTTGTGATATTAAATTTGTGGTATTTCCTATGATTTTTTCCTTTGTGGATTACGGAGAGACCTTTGGGGGTCTCGGGGTCCCCTGCTGCATTGTTACACTCACCCCCTGCACGGGCTCCACCCGCATGTGTGTGTCTGGTGAAAACTACTGATGCTCCAAGGTAGAATTTGGAGGTTCGGGAGTTGTTGGAGCTTTGTGTGATTGGATCAGTCTAGATCCTCTTCTTCGACTTCAGACTTATAGCTACTACTCTCCAGGTTAAGCTCCTGGGCAGATGCGACATCTGTTTACTTTCCTTCAGTTTTTAAGGCTTTTATTCTGGCCCAGTGTTTTTAGTTTACAGTTCTACTTGTGGTTGTACTTTACTCTTGTGGTTTTAATTTACTCTCATGGTTGTACCTTACTTTTGTTGGTTTTTTACTTCAGTTTATCTTTTTGAGTGTGTACAGATCTCTAAGGCAATGCCTTCCCTGTTCAGGAAAAGCCTTCAAGTGCTAGTTACCAACTCCTAGCCTTGGGAAGGTGGGCTTGGGGTTGTCACGTCTGGGCACCATGCGATGGGTCGTGAAAAGAGATTTGAGATCAAATCAAACAAGTTAAGAGGTTTGAGATGACTAAATATAATATTTAAAGAGGGGTTGTATTTATAGTGGAGGAGAGGAGGGGTTTCCCATTATTTTAATTATTAGTTTAATTTTTTTTCCCAAGACTATGAATAGTCTTGATTATTGTGACCAAAAATAGTAAATATTTCAAGGGAGTTATAGATAATGGACTTACATCAGCCATAGGCCTGCTGATGACATCATAATTCATATATTTATCATCTATCGTAAATTATCATATTTTACTATTCACAACAAATTTAGGTATTTTAGAAAAATCCCAAAAATTCACCCCAACCATTTTTCGATGTATAGAATTCAAAAATGAACACCATTTTAGGAAAATAATTTTCTAAATATAAGAAATTTTATTTTTAATTAATGTCATAATTTACTTGAAAAATACAAATTTTAAAATTAAAACTACTTTTCTAACACTTTGACAAATTAACTAAGGTCTCTTAAAATTATCTTTTGACCATAATAAATAAAGATAATAATTTATGAATTCGTTTTATCAAAATAAATTTTCTTTTAATTTGTTTAATTGATCATAAAATTGTAATTAAATATACATGACTTACAAAAATACCAACACTTAATTAATAGTTTCTAAAATATATACTTACTTATAATATGATATAATTATATCATATTTTCACTTATAAGATGGATAAATTTTATTTATACTTGCATTATAGATGTTACTATTCAATGGGACGATTTACTATTCATAAGGGACACATTACTATTCCAAAGTTCAAGTTACTATTTCATTAGTATATGTTCCCTAACTCAAGAGATATATTTTATTTCACCCATTTTTTATTTATATGGTTTCTATTGTGTTCTATATGTAATATTATATGATTATAATATAAGAAACAATTATAATAAGGGAATTCCATTCATAAAACATTGGGTCGTTACATTATTGATTTACTAAAAAAGTAATTTATGATGATGTTTATTGTATTTTTAGATTTATGGAATATATTTTATAGTGTATAATTTCATTTAAAGAATAAGGATAAATTTAATTTTTGGAATAGTTTATGATTCCATTGTGGTTTTATGGGGATTCAAATCATTTTCTCAAAGTATTATCATGTTTTAAGTGAACATATCATTACGGTATTCACATGTTTTGTGTGAAATTAAGTGTTAGTTTATGTTTTTTGGGGATATATGTTAATGTTCGTATTGAAAAAAAATATGTTATCAGATATTTCAGATTTTTTATTTTGTCAAACATATTTTGGATGAGTCTTAAGGTTAATTATTTATGTAATAAATTAAGTTTAGATTTGGGTGTTATTATTGATCTTTTAGAGATTAAGGTATTATATTTATCCATAATGGATAAAATGTGCTAACCATTTTGGTTTTGGTAAATATTTATAGATATAACGAATGAATTATAATTATTTGACGGATCTTATGATTTATTAAAATTAAATTTTAGTGCTTCACTAATAAAAAATCATCTTGAATATTTATTTCTAGGAGTAAGAAATGATGTGGAAATTGATCTAAGCACCACCAAATGGTTAAATTGTTATTATAAAATGGAAATAAATGATGTAATTATATATTTTCAAGTTCACTATCATGGTAGTAAAATAATACCACAAATTTAGGAAATGGTTATTGAAATATTAAATTTGTTCTTTTACCTTCATTTTTTATGAACCGGTGGCTTTTACCCCACATAAATTTATAGTTTTGTGGTCATAAACTTTCTCAGGACCATGTTCTCTATCATAGTTTATTATTCCCTAAATGTTATTTTTCTCAAGAAAGTAAATTTATTAACTTCCATCCAAATTTTACCTTAATTTAGAACCCTATTATGTGATATTTTAGGTAACCTTTATCTTTCCATCTTTCTATTTTAAATAAATTTTTATTAATTCTTTGTATGATTTCAGTTTGAAAAAATTATATTTATAAATATTAAACCATTGAATGACAAGATAAAAATTGAGAGGGATAATTTTATTTAGAGGGGGAATATAAAATCCTAAAAATTTATTTTCAAAGAATACTACTCTCAATATCTTTCTTAACATGCCATGATGAGCTTTATGATAATTGTAAAATACAATAAAAGTATTATTATTTAAATGTGATCATTATAACCAAGTTGTTGAATTAGTGGATATGAATATGAGTAACCAAAAAATGAAATATATGTACAATGTTCCATCTCAATAAAAATTTATTAATTTTTTTTATTAAATAAGGCCTCAATTTTTAGTGAGGTAATTTTACACTTCAAAAATATGTTTTCATCAAAAATTATTTTTATTGCTTTCTTTGAAAAAATCACCCAAATAATTTCTTCCAGTTTTGAGAAAAAAATATATATATAAATGATATCATTTATAAAATTAGTATATTAAAATTATCTTATGGTGAAATTTTTGGAATTTTCCAAAAAGATTAATTTTTCAATGAATAGTAAAAAATAACAATTTAATAGATTAATTTCTTTTCCATTAAAGTGTTTACACAATACTGTTTTATTTTTGAATTAATTTTAAAATTAAATTTTTTATTTTTTATTAAAAATAATATAATAATTTTTATTGTAATGAATATTATTCATAATTTTGTTATAAAATCATTTTTATACATAAAAACATTTTTTAGGGGAAATTGTTTTTCATCACATTTTGAGGGTTTATCTTAAAAGTAATTTATACCAATTATAGGGATATAATTTGATAAAATATATTCAATATATATAATTATAATTAATAAATTTTGTAAATTTTTCAATTTTATATTTGGCCATAATAAAAAGTAACCTTAGTAAAATGCTTATCACTAAGATAAGGGTAAAACATGTAGAACAAGGTTAAAACTATGAGATAAATCTTGAAATCATTAATACACATTAATATATTTCATTTCATGAGTTTAATTTATAAATACCATTAAAATTTTAAAAAATATATCATTTTGGTTCCATTAGTCTTTGATAAAGATGTTTATATTAGTTTATGTTAAACAGAATTCCATAGTGTCACTCTCTTTGTTTTAGTATATCTTATATGTTCACATAGGGACAAGAAAAATATATAAATTAATATAAAATTATATTTTGAACATAATTAATTTATGTTTATTATGTAAGTTTATATTTCATTTTTAGTGATGGTATAATTACCTTAAATGCGTATACAACGCTGATGTTGTGCATATTTAAGGAGTAGAAAGAATTAATGTAAATGATTTAAAAACATAAAAAAATCTTGATAAATTATGATTTCATGTTAATTTTATGGTTAATAATAATTCATAATTTATGTTGAAATAATTTATATTAAAATCAAAAATGTATCTTAATGTATTTAATGTCAAACTATGTGAATAGTATTGAAAATAAATTTAGCGATATATTTTGTTAAATAATATGTTAATAAATGAATTAATATTTATAAAAAAAGATTTATTCATACAATTTAATAGTATATTTTCATAAATATCAACTATTTTCAACTTATGGGTCACTTTTCCTCTTATAAAAACATTATTCAGCCTTAAAGAGTAAAACACATTCATATCACAATTATTTAAAAAAGGGTTAATGAGGGTTTAAAAATTAGATATAATGGTTATAAAATCACCTAAAATTATCTAAATATAACAATATGAAAATATTTATATTTATAATCATCATATATTCAATATATAACAACTTTGGTCTACTTTAAAATGAAATTAAATTTATAATCATTGAATACTTTAAGAAATTCAAAGGGTGCCCCTCCCCTCACTTATAAAAGAGAACATATTCTCATCACTTATTCAAAAAAATTTAGAAATATATAATAGAAAATACCTATTATGATAACATCATATCTTCCATTAAAACTTCTTATATCTTCTTTTCTTTCCAAAATACCATCCTCTCAATGCTTAAGGTGTAACCCAAAAGAAGTTTCTTAATGAAGTGGTATAACTCTTTACTGAGTACTTTAAAGTTTATTTATTATGTTACCTTCTATAAATATATGGTACCCATTATAAAATAAGTAATTAAGTATATTCAGGACTCTGAATTATTTTAATTATTATATAAAACCCATTATCCACCTCATTTCCATCTTATGATAAAAGAAAACATCACTCATCTGTATATATGGACTAACACCTATGTGAAACAATGTATTTTGTTTTTCATAACCACTAATAATAATGTATTTACTGAATTAATATGATATTTATGATATTAATATTTTTTTAATGCTGATTTATTGTTTTATTTTCTTTCATTATATCCATCAACAAGTTGAAACATCACTCCTTTGGGCGTAGGGACTACGATCTCCACGAAGTGATATCATTCATTTTTTATCACCATTTTTTATGAACAGATATAAA
Source organism: Viscum album (assembly GCA_963277665.1). Taxonomy (NCBI): domain Eukaryota; kingdom Viridiplantae; phylum Streptophyta; class Magnoliopsida; order Santalales; family Viscaceae; genus Viscum; species Viscum album. Next base: position 1,722,086,039 of record OY728119.1, on the reverse strand, counting down.
TGTATATATAGTGATTACATATTATACTCATGAAATGATTAAAATTCAAGATATTATTGAACCATGATCAAAATATATTGACAAGGACTGCTGAACAGAAACAAACATAAACACAAAGTAGTTATCACCTGAAACAGAGATTTTAATAACAAATTGTTAATAAATAAGCGATAAGATGTTATATGTAAATCATATATTATATGATATGCAAGATTATGGTTATTGGATAAATTTTTAATAAATCTATATTCTTTATACAGGATATTCGAATGTTAATGATGCAATATGATCCTTGAGGTAAGGGTTTCTCATCTCACTTTTATTTATGTGAAACATATGTCATATTCTGCACTTGTTTATTTTATATAATTTATATACTACCTAATAATTTATTATATGATTATTTTAATGAAAATTATTTGGATTTTAAAAAATATCTAAGGTTATCTATTTCATGAGGTTTGGATTTAAAAATTATACTGGGGGTATGTGTTTAGGTTTCGATCTCGTTTCTTTTCAGAATTTTCAATGAAAATTTTTAGTTGAGGTAACTTTTATGGATATTATCCTTAAGAAACCATATATTTTACTATCATTTGGATATTCTTATAATTTCCATGTATTAGTACCATTTTACTATTTTGGTAATCTAAATTCATTAAAGAAATAATTAAGAAATTTTTTCCTTATTTCACCACTTTCGGTTGGAAAATTTTTATCTTCCACATCAATGTTTTCGAAAAAAAATTCAAGATTTTTTTAATATAATAAGATTATTGTTTAAATTCATTCTTAACCTTGTATAAATTATTAAAAGTAATTTTTTAAAAATTATTCTTGTTGTTTACTAAATGAGGTATTTTTACTGAAGGTGTAAAAAAAATATATGTTTTAATTATTATAGCTATAATGGAATTTCCTACTGTTATGACCAATTAGTGCATTGAAGTGTGATTTAAATGTTTCCATGGTTCTTTTAAAAAATTACTATAATGTTTTTGATTTTTTTTATTTTAAATAATTTGTTTCAAAATGAAAATGGTATATTCCTCATGATATATTACAATGATATTCTAAATATATTTTTCATCTATGATAATATCCATTGATTTTACTTATGATTTACTGAGAATATGATCCAATAATACCATCCTTATTCTTTATCTAGATGGTTTATAATTTTGATGATGATATTATTATGAAATCGTTTTATTTCTCATGGGTTATGATATTATGAAATTATGAAATAATGAAATGTTTCTGAAAAAAAATTTCTTTCCATGAGTTATTCTAGGATGAAATGATAAATTCTTTATGATATTTTGGAAAACATGTAAATAGTTTTATTTATATGATAGGTGGGTCAATTAAATCCCTCTAATGCATTGGGTAAAACATTATATCTCATGGGTATTTCTTTAAATGAGTTAATGTGATGGATACAGTATGGGAATAGGGTTGTGATGTGTGATCCTCTATGATATTGGAAATAGGCCGTGATGCCTAGTCCGTTATGATATAGGGAATTGGTGGTCAAACTAGATCTTCTAAGATATGGTAAATAGAGGTTATTTCCCAATCCACTATGATAAGATAGTCTCGGTAGTTAACAATGACATATGATATGGTATCTATGTCTGTGATACTTCCACACTCTCATAACGTATCATTCTGCGTATGATTTAAACTCATAGATTATGCTTGATTTTTTATGATTTACTAATCTTGTGATATTTTAATGTTTTATTCAATGAATCCTGATTATGATACTTGAACTGATGGGTGTGATTTTTATTATTATTGATATCATGTTCTATCACCCTTGTGATGACGATAATCTTACGTACAATCATTAAGTGATATCTCCCATTTTTATCCTTGTTGAACATCCAAACTCAACCCTTGTTATGTTTTAATTTCCCTCAAGTTATGAATATGGGTATTGAGTGTGATATTTATAATAAGGTTTCTAGTTGTGAAGAAAAAACTGGAAGATAAAATAGATTTTTTATGAACTGGTTATTTATGTATCCATGTTTTGAAATATAATAAACCTCTTTGTTTTGGTCATGGATCCCAAGTATTTTCAATGAATATTAATCTAATAATAATAAATATTTAATTAAGAAAAGTATGTGTCACTATAGGGTGTCTTGAAAGAAAAAATTATATGATTTTTCAAATAAATTAGTAGTTTGATCAACGTTATAATAGGTTTAATTGATTTCCATGTTTTAATTATCATAATCTATTTTTTCTATATGTATTTTCATCTCATTAGGATATACCTAATTGAAAATGACATTAAAATATTCATTTACAACATTGTTTCTTTATCTAAAAACACAATATTTCTTACTTTCAGTTGGATATTAAAGGAAACTAACTTAATCAAATAGGGATAAAAATTCATAAATTTTCTCTTTGGTGTTTAGAATATTGAATTTTCACCCAGCTATTTTAAAGAAATTATCCAAAGTTTTTCTTTTATTTAATAATTTATATTATTTTTTCTTTAAAATTTGTTAAATCTTACACCTGAAAATTAAAAATTGAGGTACTTATAGACTCATCCAAAAATAATCAATAAATCTAACCCAATATGAATATTATAAACTACCTATTTTATATTTATATCTCATTTTTAAATAAAACTATTTTTAATGTGTTCTAGGGAACTATAATAATTATACATGGTTGTAGGGTGAAAAACGAGTGTCTGAATATTTATTTTCTAATCAATTATCACTTTCTTCAGTTTTAATGGTAAATACATTAAGTTTAACAAATATATAATTAATCATAGGGAAAGAAATCATGATTTAATTATTTATAAAAAGGTAAATACTGAGTTCTATTTGACAATAATATTATAATAATTGTTTTCCACTCTAATAAAGCCTCTATAAGGGATAAATAAATTTTCATGAACAAATATGGTGGCTAAGATGTGGAAACCAAAATCTTATATTATAAAATACATAGTGTGTTTTTCCTTTGGATAAGAATTACATACATTTTTTGTTTTTAAATCCATCTTTGGGTGATCCCTACCTAAAAACATTTTTGGAATTTTTATAAGTGAGGGAACATAAAAATTTCAAAACACCATGTTATAAATAAAATAATATATTTTAAAATCACTAAAAAATGAAAAATGTTGAGAAAATAAATAATTTAAATAAATAATATAAATAACTTATTTATTTTCCCAAAAAATCATTGTATTTTATTGTAGTAAAAATATTATATATATGATTCTCAAGCATTAAATATTGTCCATTATCATGAAACAATAAACTAATATGATTATTATTTTGTAACATCTTTTTAAAATTACTTTTTAATCCATTATAGAATCAAAAATAAATAATTATCCATGACCAATGATTTTTTATTTTTTGCTGCCTCTATTTCAAATGTTGATTGTCCACATTTACTAATATATTTAAATACAAATAGACACTAGTCATATGAATTTAACATCAACTATTTAGGTAAAATATACTATAATTGGTTATCTTTAAATATTTATACTATAAAAAATATATATTATTGAATTTTTGGAACACATTTCTATTTGGGAATGAAGAATTTTATAATTAGTTACTTCAGCGAAAAAAATTTCAAATAGGTTTATCATTAGAAAAGAAAAAAATAAAACTCACAATTCTCTATAAAAAGTAGGATTATTTTTTATAAAATGGTTTAATAGATTCCATATAGTTTCATAAACTTTAAAAAATAAATAACTACTTATGAGTTAAAAACTAGAACAAATCAAAAAATAAATAGTATTGAATTTCCTCTTCTTATCTAGATAATTCAACATTATATTATTTTATATGTGTGATTTTTACATCATTTTTATTTAGTCATTTTATTAAAAAAATAATTAAATCTCATATAGATCCTTCTATATTGATTGTTCCAAATCTTGGGAAATTCAATCACTTTTTAAAAAGGTTCATTATTAGAAATTTAATAATTAAGAAAAATAATTTCATTATCAAGAAATACATATTTATTCTTATTCCTTTTTAACTTTTCAAAAATATCATTTATATTCTCTAGTAGCATGGGATTACATTTTTTTAATTCCTCATTAGTCTTAATAGATTCATCAATATCTTATTTATTTGAAGAAATAGAAATGAAAATTTATGGTATATCATTTTGGTATTCCAAAAATCAAAAAAAAAATATTTATCTTATGATTATTCCATATCATTATTATCAAGATCACTAGATTTATCTTTAAATACTATCACAACCTGACCCACACAGGGGCTTGAGCTGTAACTACCAAAATCTCACCTCTATAGGCCAGGTGGTGATAACAATTACCAAAATAAATATCATAAATGGGAGGAATTTTATTAATTTCCTTTACATAAACACCCAACCATATCAAAAAATAAGTGAAAAGGGATAATAAAAATAAATGAAATAGATAGAAAAGAAACAAATCTTGCAAAAAATATAGATTTTATAAGATTAAAATAGTAAAAACTAAAAATAAAAGGGTAAAAATTACGCACCCCACTATAAATATTTCTCAAAATGAGAAATTTGAAAATTTTAAATGCTGAGAGAGCCCATCCCTTGATATCCAAGCTACAACCACTGTATGTGGTCTAATGTTCTGAGTATCCCAAAGCTCCTATAAAGTAACCACTAACCTTTCTATCTTCTGTATAGGAAACTACATGTGTTGTAAAATTCTTTGCAGGGGTGAGTATATACATACCCATTAATACAACTCAAAATCTAAAGGGGGAGTAGAAAGATAAACAAAAGAAATAGAAATATAATAGATAGTACACATGATACAAGATACAGTGAAAGAGAACATATCAACCTAAACCAAGAGAGAGTAACCCTATCCAAACACAATGGGCTCAACACAGTCTATGGATGAACTGTACGTCTTCCACCTATACCAGGAGAATAAACTCATCCATCCATGAGAAGCTAAACACAGAAATCACATGGAATACCTTAGATGTCTTCACAACTAATGGATGGATAGTAACCAAATCCAATGGTATGGTAACAAATGAATGTATATATCCTTAGTCAAATTAATCCCAATCTGGAAAGAAAGTGGATCTCTATATCACATCTTATACCAGGAAAAATTGTCCCCAAAAATTACAAAATTCCAAAAATTATTCCCATCATCTCACACATCAGCCCGAAAGTTGTCATCTAAGTCAATCTATGCCCTATCACTATTCCACACAACTGAAGGGCCATAATATCTATATAGAGGATTGATTCCATTTTATGACAGAGGCTTCCACTCATTGGTAGTGAACCCATTCCCTTACTAGCTATAGGGTTCCACTCTAGTTGGTAGTGGACCCATGAACATCCCTTCTAGAAGGTTCCACTCTAGGAGTTGGTAAAGGAAACATGCCCAGTTTAGCTAGAGGGTTCCACTCTAGGAGTTAAGGACCCACGCCCAACCTAGCTGGAGGTTTCCACTCATAATTCTGTTGATCACCCATTCCCTATGATGATAGGAGGGTTCCAATATTATAGCTAATGGAGGACCTATGCCCCAACCAGAAAGAGGGTTCCACTCAAGAGGTAGAAGACCCATGCCTATCCAAACTGGTGGGTTCCACTCTATAATTCTTCAATGACACTTTCTAATCCTGTAAGAAGGGTTACTCTTGGTAATTTTGTATAGGACCCATGCCTGCTGCCAATAAGAGGCTTCCACTTTGGTCATTAAGGACTCATTCCCAACCCAGTTGGAGGGTTCCACTTTGAAGTATGTACATGACCAAAACCCAAACCATCTAGAGGTTTTAACTATAAATTTCATCAAGGACCCATGCCCAATCTAGATAGAGGATTTCACTTGGTAGTTCTCTGGTGATCCTGCATGATCACAGCTATCATCGAGCATCTCCTAACCAAGAATCATTCCCAAAACATTCCATATCATATCCCAAAAGGTAAAACTGAGAAAAAAATTACTTTTAACATAGAAAAACACTATGTTTAGGCTACCCGCATTCCAAAATCCATGTCCAAACTATATAGATATAAAAGCATGAATTTCTCTCAAAAGGAGCTAAGGGGTACACATCTTGTGAGGGGGGGAACACGACATGTGGTCCTGCTCCTCTACCTAAATTTTTCTTTGGAGTTACACGTATTTCCTATTGTGTAGGTACACATAGTTTGTGGAGGATATATATGGTGTGCCCATTCAACTTAGGACCCCACCTGTGTTCTTGGAAATTCCCGTGTATCCACCCTATGTCTCTGTACATTACCCCATGTATGGGAACTTTAGTACACAGTGTGGCTGGTCGTACCCATGCCCATGTACCCCAAGAGTAGATATCGATTTTTCCAGCACAAGGTCACACAATGTGAATTGATCCCACACTACATGTGATACTTATAACCCCCTGAAACCCTAGCCATTGTATCTAGGTCCCAATACATCATGTGTTATTTTAACTACAGGGCATGTAGTCATGATTTTTATATATTTCTATATCTATAATCCACACTTTGAATATTGTTATTTTACTTCAACTATGGCCTTATTTCCATATAAAATTTGTTTATATAGCCACCACTATTATCCAATGGCTAGAAATATTCTTTGAATACCATGAGAGTGTAGTTGTAAGAACCATACCCCCCAGTTTCAAACGGTTATGATGATTCAATCTCAGATCATAAAAAAATCATAAATTTACTTCAAAAATCCCAGATCTATACTTGTTATATCGATTCATTCCTCTCTCATAATTTCTTCATGATTCTAGTGTTTGATCGATCTTGATACTTCCCAGAAATGTCAAATCAGTTCCACGGGGTCCAACTGATGAAGGATGAAAAGAAATATGATGGGGGATTGAATAATAACAAAGGTTCAATTATTTTTGTCCATGTAATAGAAGATAATTATCATGAACAATGATATTCTTGTTTGAAAGAAAATATTAATCAAATTAATTGATAATTAGAAGCATGCCGAGGATATGTAATTAGCGCAAAACCAATAGGGGGTACTAATATGCTCAATAAATTTAATCAAAATAGGAATAATCCAAAAATTGATGATTCCAACCTAAATATCGGATCATTATTCATCGAAGAATGTGCTCACCAATAATCAAAAAAATTAATTTCATTTTCTCTGTCTTTATTTACTCAGATCCAGAGTTTCATCTTCGTTTGATTTTATATACCAATGAAAGTGGGTCATGGAGCTCTCGATTATCTCATAATTATGAGGATGAACCTGAGAAATTATCCATTGTAAACATTTAAAGTAAAATCATTTAGGTTAAAAAATAATACTTATTTAATTTAATTTATTTATTTATCCACTGAACATACCCCAAATGGGTGATATGTTGGGACACCCTGCGCTGGTCTATATTAGGTCATGCCTAGGGTAAAAGCATTTTTTAGACTCGACTATGGTCTCAAATTTTTTATATGCATTTATTTTTATGAGTAATCCAATTTTCTTTAAAAAACTAAAATCATAGAATATAAAATATATTTTATTTTTTTAATAAATTAATTTAGGTAACACTGGGTTTTAAAATTGCATGCCTTCTCAGCACCTACCTCTGGAAATATATGTATAAATATTCAAAGTCTTACATGAAAAAAACCGAGTATCTATATCATTACCTCCTTCAATATTTCCATCCCTAAAAATATAAAATAAACAAAAAAGTCATGAATCTTGCATATAGATATCCCACTCCAAAGAACTCTCCTACATGTTCTCGTGCTGCCATAATACATGAACCCAAGAGAAGGTATGTCCATGTAGGGTTCTATCATATTGATCCCCAATCTCAATTGGGTGATTTGCAAAGGTGGATCCATTCATAATGTCCCCCTCACCCTAGTTGATGACGGTCATAGGATCATGCATGTTTCTCATCAGATGAGGCATGTGGAAGACGTCATTCACCCAATCTATATTTGAGGTTAGGGAGATTTGGTAAGAAACCTTGTCAACCCTCAGCATGATCTTGAATATCCTAATTAACCTCAGGGATATATTGGCTCCCCAACTGAACCTCAATAGTCTTTATCATGGGGAGACTCTTAGGAAAAATATGTCTCCCTAATCAAAATAAAAGGGCCTATGATGAAGATCTGTGTAATAATTGTTTCATGCTCCGAGCTATCCCCTTCTTTTCAAGGATGACCTAGACCTTCTCCTTTGTAGCCTGGACCATTTCTAGACCCACTATACATTTCTTGCCGATCAATGTCTAGTACAAGGGGGACCTATATGGTCTCCAATTAGGGGCCTCAAAAGTTGATAGGAGGATAGTAGAGTGGTATTTGTTTTTATATTAAAACTATAAAAATGGTAAGTGATCCTTTAAGATCCAACAAAATTCTAAAATGTAATCCCTCAACATATGATCTAACACATGGATAGTGTGCTCGGTCTTCCCATTATTATAGGGTTCAAATTATAAAATCATCCTCATTGGGGTATTGAATGCCTCCTATATGAAACAACATAATCATGAAATAAACTATGTGTCACGATTGGATACAATCATCAAGGTCACCCCATTGAGGTGAAAAATATCCCGTACCTACAATTTCCTCAAACTCTCCATAGAACTCTTCTCCCTGATATTAAAGATGTGTGGTCACTTCCTGAGTCAGTAAATTATCACCAATATGGAGTCATGAAACTTCATTTTTCATAGAATATCTATCACAACATCCATGGATATGTCATCCCACTTACAATATGAAATCTCATGGGGCTTCTACAAACCTATAGGAACATGGTGATCAGCCTTCACTTGATGATATGTGAGGAACAGATAGACTAACTCAGCTAAACTCCATCTCACATCAGACCACCAAAACTACCTGTTAAGGTCACTATAAATCTTCCCCACACCATGATGTACAAATATGGTAGAAGTTTTGAACTCTCGCATCACCTCATCCCTCAGAATGATTAGAACCACAATCCATCCCAAGAAAAAGATGACATGATTCCCTCCTTCATTATATCCATCTGGTGAATCCCACATGGACATCTGGTCATGTAAGACCTTGTGGTCTATTTATACCAGCTAGGATTCTGTCACTTGTTAAAGATACAAGGGATTAGACACCATCAAATGGGGAATAGTTTTACCCTCCTGTTCCACCAAGTTCAGTAGCAGGGAAGCCAACAGCTCAAAAGCCTCCTACACCAAGAGAGACTGAGACTTCTTACAAAGGAAATATGCTACTAATTTTACCATTCCCAGAGTATAGACTACCTCAAAATCATAGTCTTACAGAAACTCCAACCAGTGCTATTGTCTTAGGTTCAAGTCTCTCTACCTAAAGACATACCTAAAAATATGATGGTCTATGTAAACCACAAAGTTCTCTCATAGAAGGTAGTGCCTCAAAATCCTAAGAGTAAAGACTACTTCTTCTTGATCTAGGTATTGAGTCACTTAGTACTAATCATGGGGTCTCAACTTCCTAATGTCTTGTGTGATAACTTCCCACCGCTGCATCAACACATATCCAAGACCAATAGTTGAGGCATTGAAATATACTACATACTCCATGCCCTCATTTGGTAGTCTCAACATAGGATCACTCATCAGTCTTAGTCAAAACTCCTAGAAGGCCCTATGGAACTACCCAGACCAATTAAATGGATACCATTTCCATGTTAGGATATTCAAAGGGTCTATGAAACTAGATAAGTCTTCCACAATCCTCTTCTGGTACCTTGCCAAGAAAAGAAATCTTTGCACCTCTAACACGCTCTTAGTTGGATCCTAAGTAAGAACTACATTGATCTCCGCTATGTCCATGGCCAATCCATGCTTATAAATAACATTCCCCATATTTTGAACCTCCTGAATCGAGAAATAACACTTTAATTGTGTTCCATAAAACTTGTGCTCTCAAAGTAAATCTTGAACCAAACTCAAGTTTTCTACATGATCCTCCTTTGATGTAGAGTAAATAAGTATGTCATCGAGGAAGAATACCAAAAAATGGCCTTAGTATGGTTGTAAAACTTGGTTCATCAAAGCTATAAAAACAATGGTGGAATTCATAACACCAAATGGGATCACTAGGAACTCATACTGTCTATAGCGACATCAAAATTCTAGATTTAGGATATCAACATTGTGAACCATTAATTGGTGGTAACCGGACCAGAGATTTATCTTTGATATCTATATCATGAATCATAACTAGTAAAATAGTTCTTAAATCCTTAGTAATGGATACTTATTATTTATCATGGTCTGTTTCAGGTGACAATAATCTAATAAAATCACAAGCTCTTTTCCACCCTTTTCACAAATAACACTAGAGATTCCCAAGGGGACACACTAGGACTGATGAAACTCATTCTATCAAAGAACCTATATCTACAATTTTAGAATCTAGAGCTTATTATCAGCCATATAATATTCCTTATAAGATATATAAGCGGTTCTAGAGTCAAAATCAATGAAATAATCCATTTCCCTCCAAGGAGGTAGTCCAAAAATGTCTTTAGGGAAGACGTCCATATAATCTTCCAAAACTAAATGAATATAGATGCCCAAAGAGACTACTAAACCTGGGGATATAATTTTAAAATAATTATTGATAGGCCGCAACCCCATACTCACAGAACCCACTCATCTCGCCATGAGATATCTCTTTACCATAATGGTGAATCTCATCCCATCTGGGCAAAGAATATGACTTGTCTACAGTAATAGTCAATGTTGGATTAGACCATGAAACCAATCCTTACGTAGAACGACATCATAGGGTTCCATAATTATGACCAAAAGGCCCCACTTGAACCTCTCTCTACCAAGTGATAGCTTACACTATCGAAGATAAAATATATATAAGAAGTGTTCCCTGTACAAACCTCAAGGTGAAATTGTTGGGATATAGCCTAAAATTGGTGCTCCATATACTGAACCATGATTTTAGAGATGAAGGAATTACTTGAACCTATTTCTAATAAAACATAATAAAGAGTATAATAAACATGCATCGTACCTCTAATCATCTTGTACATTGCAGGGTCATAAGCCTTCAATGCATGTAACTGTCCTCAACCCCAAATTCCAGGTCCCATGATACTGATGGGGACTGTCGAGTGGTTGTGGTAGAAGGATCTCAAAGCATCATCCACCACCCATAGATCCACTTACTCTTTTTAGATCTGCCTCTATATGGACCACCTAGACCCCTACTAGGAGATCCCTGATGAAGGTGTTGTCTCTACTGTGGTGGTTCATTAGCTATCTATCTACACTCCTCAGCATTCCTAGTTAGTTAGTGATGTGATATGTGACATCACCCATCAAAATCATATAAATAAGCCTCTTCGGGCATTCCTAGTGCTCTATGATGTCCCTATACAGCATGACCATGCACCTAATCCTAATCATGAAACAATCTCCTATGCTGAAATCCCCCGGACTGGAGCCATCTAGCTACTGTAGATGACTCAACTTTATGATTCCCACTACCATCTCCATCTATATTGTGTCCCTATGATATAATTCCCTATATCACTAGTTCTCACTCTTACACCTCGATATATATGGGGATGAAAAATCTCACCACATTAGCACGGATCTCTCTATGTATTCCCTGTTCAAAATTATGTTCTCATAAGTACCCACTGTGAATCATATCAATGGAGTACCAAGAAAGGTTTGTGAACTTCACCCCATACACATCCATTGACATCCATCCCTACTGCAGCTCCATAAGATCTTGAATTTAGACATAGTGAAATTATAAGGGTATTAATTCTCATGGAATAGATTTTGTAAGTCGGGCCATCAGATTATCGACTCGTTGTGAATATATGTAACAAGGATCCATCAGTTCCCAACTACTCCAGGTAAAATTCTACCTGCCTGTGAAGCCACCAGATCCATCAGGGTCCCAATGAGCCTAACAATTCAAAATGCTGACTCTAGCCAATCATCTATTTCTTGAGGATCTAGCTTGGTACTGGAACTCACTAAGTATGTTAATCTTGGGCACATCCTCATCCTACTTTGTTGGGAAAATTTATTATCTGATAGGTTGGGGTGTATTAAGAATCCCACTTAGAGGAATAACTTCATAAGATAGACCATGACCTATGTCCTTAGCTCTTATCTGATTGTTATCACAATCTGTAACTGGCATCCTATATAGCTGTTATCATAGAGGAATCTAGAAATTTATCCAGACATACAATGGTCAAATGAGCATATATATATATATATATATATATATATAACAATAATGGAGTGCTCAATCAATAAGGAGAGTTAAAGACTATATCCTATATGATGCATGTACCATTTATTCTTACAACCAATATATCAGTATGCTGAGTCTATAAGCAGGTAGTCAATGTCATGGTGAATGGAAACGCCATCCACCCACGCCATCACCAAATTCTTTGTCCTGATAACCGCACTCGAGACACATTGACATTTTTTCCCTAAATATTAATGAAATCATCATAAGTGGAATACTCCAAACAACATCCCAAGGAATGAATTACTCTAATACCAATCAGTTACTACCCGGTCCTAACCCGGTAATATGTTGAAACTACCCCAATCCTACCTATATAGGTAAGGGGTGGCGACAAGAACTAAAAGGCATATTCTAAATGGGAGGCCTTTTACTACGTACCTATATTCACACACCTAACCATCTTAATTAATAAGTGAATATAAATAATAATAATAAGAATAAATAGTTGGAAAGAAAACCAATCATGAAAAACCTCTTGGGTGTACAAGAGTACGATAGTGAAAACTGAAAGTTAATGTGGGAAAATACATGACCAACCAGAAATATGACCCACCCTGACAAAACTAGAAATGTAAAATTTTGGTATATCACATATCTAGATCTCTAAGTGGTAACCACCATAAGTGGTCCAAATTATTAGGTATCTTTATGCTCCCCTAAAGTCATCGATGACATTTCCATCATCTACACAACACACGACTTATGTGGGAAAATCCCATGAAAGGTTGAGCATATACATATCCAGTAGGAAACCTTGAAAGATGAAGGGGGCTATTATTATATATAATAGGAATATAAATATGGTAGATAGTACATTGGATTCAAGATATAGTGAAAGAAAACAGCTCAACCAAAACCAAGAGAGTGTAACATCATCTAAACACAAGGGTCTCAACACAGTTTGTGGATGAACTACACATCGAGTCCCTGATACCTATTTCAGTTGAGCAGACTCATCCAACCATGAGAAGCTAAATATTGAAAGAATGTGGAATATCCCACATTTATTTACAACCCATGTAAGGAGAGTAACCAAATAAAAAGTTATGTACATAGATAAATATATATATTCTCAGTAAAAAGAATCCCAATTGAGAGAGAAAGGGGATCTCTATATAACATATCATCCTAGGAAAAAGCGTATCCAATAATTCAAAAAGTACAACAATGATTCCCATCATCTCACATGTCTTCCCCGATGTAACTATCCAAGTAAAGACATGCCTTTTCACAATTCCACACAGTCGATGTGGAATGATCTTTGGGTATAGGACCCATGCCTGGTACAACAGGAGGGTTCCACTTAGTGGTAGATGAACCATTCCCTTCCAAGTTGGAGGGTTCCAATCTAGTCGATATATGAACCATCCTTATACTAGATGGAGGGTTACACTCTTAGAGTCTATAGAGTAACCATGACAAACCCAGATAGATGGTTCTAGTCTAAGAGGTAAGAACCCATGCCCAAAACTATTGCATAGTTCCACTCATAAGTATATAGAGGACCCATGCCCTGTGTAGATAGGAGGTTTCAACTATGATAGTCGATAGAGGACCCATGACCTTCCCATCATTAGGGTTCCACTATGGGGGTAGATAACCCATGACCAACCCGTCAAGAGGGTTCTACTCAATAAGTCTTTGAGAACCCATGCCCATCTCGTTTGAAGTGTTCCACTTAGGAAGTCTATAGAGGACCCATGACCTATACCAGTAGGAGGCTTCCACTCTGGTCATCGTGGACCCATACCCATCATAGTTGGAGGATTCCACTCAGAAGTCTATAGAGGACCCATACCTAGGCTAGATGGATGGTTCCACTCGATATGCCTATGGTGATACCACATGATCACATATGCCATTGAGCATCACCTAACTAGGTGTTATTCCCGTAACATTCATCATAATATCCCAAAATCCACACCTGAGGGAATTATCACTTTATACATGAAAAAACAATCAGTATAGGTTACTCTTTGTCCAACATAAGAGTCTAAATGAAGGAGATACTAGATATTGAAGTTTCCTCAAATGGAGCCAGGGGTATATGATGTGTGGGGGGACCCACACTGCATGTGGTTCTTCTTATCACACTAGATGTGTCCCTAGAGGTACACATGTCACCTACTATATAGGTATAAAGGATTTTTTGGGGATATAAATTCTATTCGCATGCCACTCGGGGCCCCACATATGTGCTTGGTTGTGCCCATGTATCAAATCCGTCTTCGTGTAATTTACCCCATGTCCATGTACTTTAGTACACGTCATGTTTGGTCATACAAGTGCTTGTGTAATCTTAGAGTGAACATCAATTCTTCCAGCACATTATCACAAGTCATGTGGGGTTATTACACTACGTGTGATACTCATAACCCACTAAAACCCTAGATGCCACAACCAGGTCCAAACACACTGTGTGCTCTTTGAACTATGTGGCGTGTAGTCAGGATTTATCATGATTTATATATATATATGATCCACTCTTATAATAATTCTATTTATCTTCAATTATATCCTCATTTTTCTCCCATTTTTTTTGATCTAGCTTGCTCTTGTTGTTCACATCCTTTTAGGGGTCAGAAATTGGCTCTCTCATCCCACAAGAGTTTCCCCATACACACTGTGTGCCTCGATTTCAAATGGTGATGATGATTCGACATTTGATCATCAAAAAAATATTTCAAATCATGAAAACATCCAAGATATTTCAACATTACATCAATACATGACTTTCTCATTGTTCTATTATGATTTCATGGGTCCACTCAGGCTTAGTACCACTCGACAATGTCGAACTGGGAATGAGGGGTCCAACTGATGAAGGTAGTGAAGAAAAGTGAGGGAAGAAGGCACAATTACAATTTTTTAACTATTTTTCACAAATAAATCATGGCCAATGATCAATAACTGGGATATCCAGGTTATAAAGCAAGGATGAATCAAATTAATTGATACTTTGGATTAGGGAAAGGATGCGTAATTTGTGTATATAAAAAGATAGGATTGATCTAATTGATAAATTTAATGTAAATAGATGTAATAAACAAATTTATGATTTGTAACTATATATTTTATCATTCTTATTCAAAAAAATGTTCTCTCTAATGGTCTAAGGAAGTCCTTTCATTTTTTTCATCATGATCTTCTCTAATCCAAATTTTCATAATCATTTGATTTGATCCACCAATGAAAAGGGAAGAAGGATCTATCAATGATCCTTGGATTATGAGGCTAACACTAGGCAATTCACTATGGTTAAACAATTAAAGGAAATACATTTAGGTCAAAAAGTATTTATTAATTTATTTATTTAATTTATTTATCCACTGAACATACTTCTAATGGGTGAGATGTATGAATTCCCTATGTTGACCTATCTTAGGTCACACTTATGGTAAAAAATGAATTCCAAACTCAATGGTAGAATTTTATTTTCAATTCAGGGTTTTCATTTAATATTTATCCTCTTTTTATTAAAAAACTACATGGGCGAAATATAAAATATATTTAATACATTCATAAAATTAATTTTGGGAACACAGTGCCTCAGAATCACATGTTTCTAATTGTCTCATTTTGGAAATATATGTAGACATATTTCAAATTATTATAAGGAAAAAATTGTGTCTCTATAGATACACTCCATGTTATATCATGTGTAGCATTAATTGGTAACATTCCCCATTCATATTCCACTTTAATGTTCAAATTTGGGATTTTTTTATTTTCCCCTTATTTATATAGAAATTTTGTGTCTATTATGTAGAAATATATATTATATAAATATAAAGGTAGAATGGATGAGAAAATTAAATTTAAAATGGGTTATATTTGATTATTTTTTATATTCAAAAAATGGATGGAAGTAAATTTAAAAAAACTAAAATATAATTAAACACTTTAAATTATACGAGTATTATATTCTCCCTTCTCTATTTCAATGAACATAGTAGGAATATAAAGGAAGGAAACAATAGTGGGTGGCATGGCATAGTGGATATGAATTTCAATGTTGGGGAAGAAGGTAAGGAAATAATATCAATAGTTTTAGGGTTACATGTTGACGATAAAAGGAAACATCAAAACTTTCATGCATTTTCGAGAGTTATAGGTGATTTAAAAAATAGTTTTTAGGGTGAGTTAGTGAAATCTATTATTTTTTAGGCATCGTGACTTATAGAGGTGGTAAGTAATTTTGGAATGGAAGGGTGGTGGGGTAATTGACTATATTAGGGCGCAGTGGGAAGTGGATATGGTCAGTCAATCGTGTTGGGACATATCTATTGCAACCTTCACTATAAATAGAGGATTCAATGGTGTATGGATAAAATTTTAATTCCCTATTTTAAAAGAAATGTATGTTCTATTATTTTGACTTTGAAATATACCAAAAAACTATTTTTTATAGTAACAGTTTAGTTTTTCCTTCACTCTCTCCCTTTTACTAATACTGAATAGGGAATAATAAAATATTTGTTTAATAAAATTTGGGTTTACATTTTTCTACTATTAACATATATTTAATTGTACTTCAATGTTGGAAAACCATTATAGAAGTATTTTATAATTTTATAAACACTTTGATATCATGGGAAAATGATCCAGATTTTTATCACAATCCTAATACAGATAGTAATAGTAACTTAGATTAATAATAAATTTTATATAATTTATAGACTATTAGATTTTTATTGATTTCATCATGGGAATATCCACACATTCATATTTTATCTAGATTTCCTCCTTATACATAAATAAATTTCCTTCCATAGAGTGACTTACACTTTTTTAGTTGAGACTTATCTCATTACTCAATTTGAATTATCATGTCCCTATAAAGTGTAAAATTGTAATTTCATTGTTGTAAATTAACTCTAGAATTTTTATTATTATTTTCATAGTCTTGAAATATGGTGAATATCATCAATTTGGTTTTTTTATATTTAAATATAACTTGGGTTTTCAAGAATAATTAATATATATTAATATATATATATATATATTATGATCATGAAAATGTACAAATATTAAACTGGAGATCATGTGAAAATTCTAACACTGCAATTTTTTTGTAATAGATTTTTTCCATGGACCAAGATAAACAATTTTTATAGGAGTCATTACCCACACTAAACATTATTATAAGGATTTTAAATCATAGTTATATTAAAATAATTAAATATTAATATTTTTAAGTAAAATGGAATGTTTAGTAGCTCATTTCCACTTATTGAAATGTATTTATTATTATTAAACCCTCTATAGTACCCAATGTCTAGATAGGTTATAAAATTCAAGAGTATTTTTTATTTTTTATGATGGGTTTGTTTTTAGAACTATTATTTTGATTGAAATTTTTAGTATTTCATATCTTGTGGGGAATTTTATGGGTATATAATGAGGATCCAAGGGTGATTCTAGTGATTTAATTGATTTTAGGGAATGTTTTAGTGTGTGCGTGGCACTTTGGGATAATCCCTTTCCCAAAGAAGGAGAACCATAACATAGGGCTCAGCAAGATACTGGGAGAAATAGCTAGGACTTGGGTGTGGATCCCTTGGCTATACGTAGTCCCTGGGCACCCCGCCAAACTATAGTTCTATCTAACTGGGATTTGGTTAGTCAAGGTGCTGGATTTCACCACAGGGAAATAGGGATCAGTTATGCCTTGGTCCCCATTCACTAGTTGTTTTAGATGGGAGGAGTCACAGTATAAAACTATGAGTATTGGGTCACTATAGTAAGGTGTAAAACATTGTTTATACCTTGTTTTAAAATATTTGGATTAAATACCATATTTTATCTCTTTAATTTTTGAGGTATTGTCCCCACTTCAACCTTCTCATGTAAGCCCAAATCAAAAGAGGACCCCTTCCCTTTGATTCTATCAATCAACTTTTTATAGGGTTATTTTTAATGCATTTCTCATGGAGATTCATAGTGAATCCCTATGTCTACCTCCATTCATAGTTCCTCCATCTTCCACTATAAATCATTTGGCTGGACTTATGGATTTTGAGATTATTACACTAGATCATGGTGGAATCATTCCGAAATGATGAGTATTTTCTGTGAAATGGGTAGAGGATGACCTCGAATAATGATCACATGTGGTTTAACATTATTGAGATCAAGCTACATATCTATATTATTTTCATAGTTTTTTTGTGAAATTTGATCAAATTTTCCATTAAAACATGAGTATAAATTGGGGATTTTATTTGGCTTAGGTTCATGTGTCTATTGGGAAAGTTTTTCAAACCATTTCTAATGGGTTTGACTAGAAATGGTTTATTGGTAATATTTCAGGAATTGTTCCAAATAAAATTAGATTATAAATTTGTTAAATAAAATTAAAAATGAGTCATATAATTAATTATAAATTTTTAATAATTAATTATCAGATATTGATACTTGAAATAGGTTCTTGATAAATTGATGTCACCATAGACGAGTCTTAGAAGGAATGGTTGAGTTTTATTTTAAAAGGGAACAACCTTAAAAATTTAGTAAGTGGTTCCTTGTACATACCCCTTTCATATTATGTAGTATGTTTGTATGTAATGTGATGTGTGGTCTCTTCATTAGGGTGATCATCCCTTTTAAAATTAAATAATTTTTTATATAAATGAAATGCTTGAACTAAACAAAGTGTCAAGGGCCAGGATTGACCCCTAATATTTGGTATAATTCCTTTGGATAACAATTAATGATTCCATAGTTATAAATGTAATCCAAGAGACACTTACACACCATGTAGGATGTAAATGGGTTTTTAAATCATAGTAGACACTAGTATAGGCACCTTATTGACATTCAAGTATAGGGATGAAACTGGATGATAATGAATTTCCAAAGTAGGTTGTGATACAAACATGATATGCTATAGAGAATTTGGGAAATTGCGGTGAGCATGAAGTGAATATTTACATCAAATTTAGATGTAAGCCCCATATATTGGTGATTTGGGTAAGATTTGGTTAGTCTGGATGTGGATACAAGCATAATATGACTTTGGTGTTTACAGGGGCTTGTAATTATAATTATAGAGATGCTAGGATGGAATTTTCATAAAGTCCTATGAGTATTAAATGAGAATTTCATGATGATTATGGAAGAAATTCACTACAAGTGATGGGTGTTATCCCAAGTCATGTTTTTGAGACAAGTTAACCTAAGAAGGGTGACTATATTCTGATGATGGATAGGGGAACCTAGTCAGTCCCGCATTGACATGTTGACTCTACTGTGTTTTTGTACAGGAACTGGGTATTGATGACTGTGGGATTCACCTAAGATCATAAAACAATAGTTGATCCTAATACATCATGGGTGCTTATTGATAAATGGGATCTAGCCTATGAGATCAATATTTACAAATATGATTTTCCCAGGTGACTTAGAATTGGTCGTATGTCCTTATATGCATGACTAGATGGGATAGATGGGAATTAGTTGTTGACCAAGAAACTATTATATTTTCTAGGATGCTTGGGAATTGGTTATTGAGTCAGATACCACTATATTATCTAGGATTCTTGGCGGTGGGTTTTTATGGCGACGGTTACGGTGTTCGACTACGACTTTCCGGTGGTGGGGCGAGTTTCGACCGTTGGCTCTGTTGGAGACTAATGTTATGACGATGATGGAACGACGCTGATGGGGTGACGTTGTGACACTGTGACATTGTGATGTTGATCAGTTCGAGATTCGTGACTCGATGCAGGACGTGGCCCGAGGCAATGTTTGAATTTTGAAAATTTAATTTTGAATTTTGAATTTGCTATTTGATGGTTGATTGGGCGGGTGTTTGATCTTGTGGGTTCCTACTTTTCCAAAAAGTGGTTTCCAAAATAATAAAAAAATGGATTGTGGCATAATAATCATATATTGAACCTGAAATTATCGTATTTCTTAGGATTCCAGGGAATATGTTGTTGATATAAACAATACTGGATTACCAATAATTATTGGAAATTTGTTATTGAGCTTGATATTCACATACACTAGATTTCTAAGGAATCCTATGACTCAATGTGATTCCTAATATTTGATTTCTTGGGACACTTTGGAATCAGTCATGCTACTTGATACTTGACTACCCAAAATTCTATGAAATCATTCATATCTTCTAATACTCACACATATTTGGTTGCATAAGAAACATGTGACTGAAATTTGTATTTTTATTATCTAAAAAACATTAAAAAAAATTTACCACCACTCATGGGGGTCAAAAATGATGTAGTTCAAGGTCATCACTCATTAAAATTGTCTAAAAATTGTTAGGTAAGGACCCAAACCCATTGTAAAGGATGATATTTTCACTTGGCCTTGATTTTCTTGATAAATATTCTGTTGTAAATTTTCATTGTATCTAAGTGTGGTTGAGTAGAATCCCCTACAAGACAAGAATTATATATTTCTTTTCCTGGAAAGAAAAATCTTAGGGAAATATGACCTTCCCTTGAAGAAACCCCACAAGTAAAACTGAATAAGATTCAATTTTGGTAATCTGAATATTAACGATCATTCACAACAAAATTCCCTTTTCCATCTCTCTGTTATTCAATTTAATGGAGGTATCTACCATATAAAATGAGTAAATCCCATAAGCACCAACCCCTATGAATATTCTATAAATTTTGATACTATTGGAATTCATGGGGTAATCACCCAAGGATATTCCATTGAGCCTAATAATATTGGATTCCATATATATGTTTATTAGATCTAACTGTGTTATAGGGTTGGAATGCTTTTGAAATCCTCCTAGAATAAAAATCCCGACAATTTGGATTTCCAAGGATATGATATTAGGAATCAACTATGGAAATATTAATTTGTATGATTACATGATGTGTTGTGTGACACCATATAACTATCTGAAACTAGTCTGGGTCGATCCCGAGTGTTATTAAAGACTAAAGGATATATATTTCTTATTTATTTATTTTTTATCACTAAAAATATATTTATATTATCATCTCGTCACATGTACATAAAAATATTTTACTAGTTATGTATATAACTGTGTTGGTAGTTCCCTATTGAGTTTTAATAACACCCTTCTCAGGAATCAATATTAGTTAGGTACCCATGTATACTTCGCTGTTTGCAGGTTCTGGTTAGACAAAGTCTTAATATTGGATTATTCATCTATGTTGATTGGATGAAATATAGAGATGGATTAGGTATGGTTTAGGGATATAAGTAAAACCTTTATGAATTTATTTTATTTTTTTAGTTTTGTTATGATCATACAAGTGGGAGACCATCTATTATATGTCAATATGACTATGAGTCTGTATGGTGGATTGTTACATTATAGTTATTTATTATATCATTCCTTGTATATTATGTCCATGAACACTGATTTTTTATTATTAAGGATGTACTTGATTATTTTTATACAATGTCACAATCTGATATGGGGGTATAGTTTACCCATGACAACACCCTATAACCCCACTTCTTTTAGGAAACCTCTAGTATGTGGGGAGGAAGGCCTAAGATCCAATGGTCAATCCCTGAGTATGGGAATCTCTTAGTGTCAATAGATAGGGTAAGGATGTTACAAAGTGATGTTATATATTTAATGTGACTAATATCACAAATAATCATAGTCTTATTTAGTTTTACTAATTGTGAAGATAGAATAAAAGTGATATAGGAATGTGTTTGATGTTGTGAGGGATATCATATTGATGCATCATGAATACTATTTTCGATAGTAAATCTAAGTTACCAAGGACATGGGATTAATGTTTTTGGTTTATGGGGTAATGGTTGTATAATTTTCAACTAGCGTAACACACATGGGTTTATGGAATTGAAATTTAATATGTATGGATTTTTTTCCTCTTTGACCATTGGAAAGAGGTCAGTGTACATGTAATATATTGGTTACAAAGTATTCAAATGATATTTTCAAGCAGGTGTTTGGTTAATATCACAGAATATAGAGGGTTCATATATTTAAAATGTCTATAAATACTTATCTAGTGTCATACCAAAAATCATGGAATGGAATTCTACTAAACTGGAAAATAGTATATTTTTATTTTGATGATACATCAAGTGAATTTAAGACTATATTATCGATGGTAATGGTTATGTAATCCATGTCAAATGGGATGCATAGATACCCTTGTAGGTTAGTACAAGAATTTTAGTAATTGTATAAAACACCTTTATAGTGCTTTTAGATAATGATTCTTGTTGGCACTCTACTTAACCAAACTATGTGACTATGGAATACTCAAAATGTATATTGGTTAAGAGATTTCATTATAGGTAGATTTTAATATATGATAATGTGATCATCGTGTGGGTAACTCTTATATACTAAGGCATGGTGAGGATCAACCTGAGATTATGCATTCTAGAGGGGTTATTCATGTATGTGGATTCTTGGTGAGGATCAATGCCCTAGTAGGATGATGACTTGGTAGGTAATGCAAGATATTTACATGGATATGGGACTAGAGAGTCGGTATTTTGAGATTTGAGATATTATGTGTTGTTTTAGATGGAAATAGATCATATTTCCCCGAAGTTATGATATATATGAGATGAGACAAATGGGTTTGGAAGGAGAGTCTAGTTATTTTGAGATCTCTCTCATGATAAGTAATTTGCGTGTTATGAATGAGATGAGTTGTTTTGTACATGAGGGTAACCAGATTAAGGGGTTAGCCAAAGTTAGTGGATTATTTGGAGATGGGAATCAAGGGTATATTCTTTTGCTTATTATATCATTTCACTAGAGGAATTACCCATATAATGGTAAAGGAATATTAATTACCTGACCATTTGTGGTAGAGAACATTGAGTGACGATGCTTTGGAATCAAGGTCTGGTTTCCACTCATAGGATTGTGGGTTCAGATATGTGATTGGGTTTTATCAGAGCAAATACCCATTAAATTTATATGAGATCAATGTGGAATTTTTTTATTATACATAGTGTCACTTAATTATAAGTCTATAAATTTTCATAATAATACTTAGGACCAATAGTCTTGAAGGAATGTTGTTGGAATGGTTTCTTAGGTGTTTTATGGAAATCATTGGTAACCTTGGAATTGGATCAAGTTCCTTAAGTCTATTGACCAGAGCGCTATCCTTGAAACATGTTGGTATAGAGGCATAGTATTAGTGTTGATAGTCAATGAGTGTGTCTTGGGAGGATTTACACATGTTTAATAATGGAATATTTTAAGGGTTTTCTTGATTCATGGTATAAGTAAATACACATGGTGGAGAGCACACCATTGGATGATGGAGGGTGTTTCCCTAATTATGGATGAAATTTTAGTGAATGTTATGGGTGTTTCTCATGTGAATCATAAATGGGAATAGATTTATATTTTTAGTTTTCAATCAATTGGGGTTGTCATATCAAGTTGTTACATTCTATAATTGATGAATCCGGGTCCAAAAAAGAATGCACCCATGTAAAAACGATCATGGATGCTTGAGGCTGGTAATTAGATTTTTTAGGTGTAAATTAAAGGCTAGTGAAAAGATAAATGTGATTATGTATTGTTCCTTGTTATTACCATATTTGAAATTTAAATTTAATATTATATGGGGTATGTATGTTAGCATTGAACTCAGGGTAATCCTGATATGAACAAAGGGAGATTCATATTGATGGTGAACTAGTTTCCAGGTGATTTCTTGACATCTAACTTTTCCTACTGATGATAAAATTGTGTAATTATTCCTAAGGGTGGGTTCATACATTGATGTTGGTTTTAAATTATCTCATGATGCTTTTTGGAGTTAAATTATCATGACTGAGTGATGTTCAGATAGTGCATCAGTGAGTGTGGCTAATTAGTTTCTAGAATAGTAGGCTAGAGGTGGTTTGACTGGTGTTTTAAGGTATTTTTAGGTTTCATGGGTGGGATTCTACACCAAATGTGTCATTGTACACCTAGAAAAGTTTTTTGATATGAAATTATTATCTTGAGGAGAACCATGAATTAGAATCAGCCTATTTAAGTGAAATATTATGGTGGGGAGAACCATGATCCTAAAAAATTATTGAAAACACTATAGTGTATTAGAATATGAATGTGTGGGTAAGAAGAGCCTCGTTTTATTGGTTATTATGATGACTGGTGGTTTGAATTTCACTAAATAGCTTGTCTCGGGTTTTTTTGTGAAAATGGTAACATTTTACATTCGAATATTTAATTGGTTAGAAGGTTCTGGATCAGAAACCCATGTAAGTCATGCTATTTGGTTTGAATGATGTTAAGTCTTCTCTAGGATAATAAGTTTCATGGTGAGGAGATTTCGATGCACTAAGTTCAAACAAGTTATTAAATTTAAGAGGAATTTTAATTTTTTAGTTTGGTGATAGGTTTGTTTTTAGAACTGGTGTTTGAATATAGGTTTCAACGGTTTGGATATCTTGAGGGGATATTTTTTGGTGGGTTAAAAAAATCATGGAGAGTGATTCCAATACTTTATTATATATATGGGTAGGTTTGGGTGAGCAGGTTGGACGTTGGTCTTTACCCTATCCAAAAAATGTAGAACCATAAAATATGGATCATTGTGATGGAGGGGTAAATTCCTAGTCCTGGTGTATAGATCCCTTGGCTGGGTGTGGTTCCAAAGAACCTAACCATGCCATAGTGCCTAGGGAATTGGTGTTTAGTCAGTTGTGGTGCTGGCCTAAATAATAAGGAATTGGGGACCATCTATTCCATTATCCTCGTTTGTTGGTTGTTTCAACAATGAGCCGCTATGGTAGGAAATGATGAGTAGGGAAGGGGATCCAACATGGTACACTCCCTTTTTCACAACACATTTTAAGGTCCTAAGCCCCCTTCCCCTTCTCATGTACAAGAAAGCTAAGTGAACACCCCTCCCCTTTGATTCCCTATATACTTCATCATATGGGGTTCATTTTTCTTGGAAATTAATGGTGAGTTCACTAAATCCCACTCCCCTCTTAGTTTCTTCTTCTTCCCCTCTAATTCATGTGGACATAATTTTAGTTTTTAATATTATTATAAAATAATAGTGTAATTGTCCCAATATGATGGTAATATTTCAATTGATTCATATAAAAACTCCCATGATGATAATCACACATTGTTTCGCACTTTTTTGAGAAAGTTACATTATAGTTCAATTTTTTCAGGTGTTCTTCTAAAAATAAATGAGATTGGATATTATAAATTGGGTGTTTATTATGTCTAAGGTTTTGGGGTATGATGGGAGTGGTTATCAGCTAGTTGATCATGGATTATTTATGAAGCATTCACATGATAATATTTTTTTAGCAATATTCATAATTAAAATAATTTTAAATTAATTTTAAATATTTATTCATAATTTATATAATTAATTATAAATTATTTATAATTAATAATCGGGTGGTATGAATTGTGATCGATCCTTGGTATGTTTATTTTACATTGGATGGGTCTTAGTGAGGAAAGTCGAGCATGATTTCATAAAATAATAGCTCCAGAAATGAAGTCAGTAGTCCCTCATATATACCCCTTTGGTATTGTAAAAAATATTAGTTGTCATGTGATATATAATATCGGTACAAGTGTGATCATCCATTTTTAAATGAAAAATAAATTATTTTATTTAAATTAATTTCATGTATTGAAAAATGTTATAAGGGATACTATGGACCCTTGTACACTATCTTGATTTCCTCAATCACAAATGGTGATGACCTTGACTATAAATGTAATCCCTAAGACACTTATACCTCTTGAGGGTGTAAATGGGTTTTTTATACCAAGTAGACCCTATTGTAAGTGATTTGTTAACCTTTTATTAGAGGGATGATTCTGGAAGAGAACGATTAGCTAGATTAGGCCATGATGGAACTATGATATGGCTTATAGAATTTGGGCTTGTGCGATGAGTATGGGGTGAGTGTTTCCTTTCCCTTGAGATGTCAAAACCAGGTAGGGATTCTTTGGGTAAGGGTTTTTTTGGTAGAGTACAAAAAACGATATAAGATGAGTTGGGTGTTGGGATGATCATGAGAATTTTTGTTATAGGCATTCCATATTGGTTTCCCCTTAGAGTCCAGTAATTCATTTATAAGACATTAAAGATTACAAGGCATTCTATTCCCTGTGAGTGATGTCTGTTGATCCATGAGATATGTTTTTAATAACAAAACCATTCAAGGGTGTTTCTATTATGATGATAACATAAGTACTCTAGTAGATTCATGTGTGGCATAATGAATCTGGGGATATTATGTATGGGAACTCAGTAGTTATGATTTCATGTGTCAATTTAGACCCCAAATCGATGATTGATCTTGATACTTCATAGATGCCTAGTTATACTGGGGATTCATACTCAAAGTTTGATATTCACACACATGATTTCCCATAGTTCTTGATAGTCACCTATAGAGCCTAATATATTGGACTTCATATGACTCTTGGGAATTTTCGGTTGAGAAATACACAACTAGATCTCCTAGTATTACTAGGTGTTGAATATTGATCCTGGTATTACTAGATTTCCAAGGATTCCTAGAAATCAGTTATTGTTCTTAACACTATTGTATTTACCGAGAAAATTAAGAATCAACTATAGATCCTAATAGTGCAATATTCTCTATGATAACTAAGAATTGTATTTTAAGACTCACATTCATATACATTAGATATCCATTTATTCTATGTAATGGGAAGTTGAAACAGATATTCCCATACACTAGATATTCTAGGATTCTTAGGAATTGGAAAGATATCAAATTGATGATATCTTGGGACACCAGATAATCAGATGTAGTGAGCAATACTACATTTCCAAGGATTCTATTGAATCGTTCATAGTGTGTAACGATCATACACACTATATTTCCCATAATTACTAGGAATCATTTGTAGAGCCAGATATTGTTGTATTACACAGGTTCATCCCTTAGGAATCAGTTGTGGGGATTTATACTATCAGATTCCTCATACATGTTCCTTATATCCTAATGGGTTATGGGATTGTAATTCCTAGGACATGCTCTATGGATTCGATCACTGGTGATTTCAATTTCAAAGGACATGCTCCTAAAATTTTATATTGCGATATTGTTTACAAACATTTTGTGATACAACAACACAAGTTTTTTTGGTTCAGTCCTTTAGATATTATTAAATATATCTTTATATTTTTCCTTAGATCCAGCATGGTTTTTGGGTGTCACAAGACCCCATAATTAATAAATTAAATATTTTAATATATTTTAAAGCAATTTCATGAATATTTTTGTAATAAATGGGTTTTTAGTTGTTTGATACTTGGGATAGGAAATATGAGACTAAAATTAATTTTTAAACATGGGGTTTACCCATGGCATGACATAATGTCGGCCAGCGTTGGGAATTTGGTTAAAGGTGACTATTTGCAAGTGCATTCGGAAAATAATTAATTAATTTAATTAATTTACTTATATTCAAAAAACCATATCCCACAAAAATAAATAAATCATTATGAAGGATCCCTAAGGTCAGTTGTATATCCTTGGAGATTAAAGAGGAGTAGAGTGTTGGCGATGATAGATCGAGAATGTGGATCGATGAAGAATGACCGAGGAGGAATGTGAGGTGGATGATGAATGTAGCGGGGTCATCATTCTCATCACTGGAGGATTATTTATTCACTAATAATCACTATAATCCTAGTGTAGTGAATATCATTTATTTTATTTCATCCATATTTGATTTAATTGATGATAATTTGTTATAGATCTTCTTATTTGTAATGATTTATGTTCTTTGCACTGGCCTATTACATTTGGTATTTTTGAACCCAATTTGTTTATCCTTGATCTAAATGTGATTCAACCATTTTTTTAGATGTTCATGGACTTTGCCTAGGTTTTCATCATTCAATGAAGATCTTACTTTGTTCATGTTCTTTTTCCAAGATATTATTTTTATTCTTCATCATTGGCCCATGATATTGTGGTTTGACATTATAGGTCCATATTTGAGCATTATCAAACCCTTGGATTTGTGTAAAATTCATGAATTAGTTAGATATTTTTGTTTTTTGATTGGATCATGATGTGATGTAGGATATCAGTTTTGGTGCCATGGATTAGAAGTATGATTATGGGTCTTTTTCTATGGAGAGGCAATGCACTGTCATAGTGTAATGAGGATGATCCACATGCAGTTTGGGTGGCTGGAATCCGACCACTGGTGATGGATCTGGTGTGGTCATCCCTATATTTGAGTTCCTTGTCATGATTCATGGTGTAAATGGAAGATATGGTGGTGTTATAAAGTCACATGATGGTCGTGGGAGTTTGTAGAAAATATTTAGTTACACATAGTATATTTTGGATGAATACATGTTGTGTAGTCCCATTACTATATTGGAAAGGGTTTCAAGCAGAATTAAATATCACACATTTTGTAAGACCCATACACACTACGTGAATTGGTACTGGTGGCTCAGCGTGTAACCCAAGAGTACATGGGAATAGACATGGAAAGGTACATGGTCATGACCAGATTACATAGGGACGACCATGTACCCAGACATGGAAAATGTACTTGAATATAGCCTATATACCCAGACACAACCACTATACATGGACATTGAAAGTGTACATGGAAATGGGACAAAGTACACAGTTATGAGATAAAAGATATGAAAATAACTGGGGAATCCAACAAATTTTTTGAGTACTCGATACACACCACATAATTTTTCCCAAAGACTTCTAACTAGTTTATCTACTTCTTCATGAATTGGATTTGGGCCCATGAGTAGCCTATCCTAAGTAGTTTTCCATTTATGGTGTTATAGTGGCCTTATTTTTTGCATCAGAGATACTGTAAGAGGTTTTATTATCATAATTATTACTTTAATGATTCTTTGTAAATGGAAGTGGTCAGGTTTGATCATCATAGAGATGTCCGTGTTGGTAATCACCGGTCAAACCAAGGCATGGGTCCCCCATATTCGTTACACAGGTAGAGTTGGTACTTGTTGGAACCAGAAAATGCTTCTCCAAAAGTTTCTAAATGTTCACATAAATGATCCAAGAGCATATCCCATTTGGTAATATTCGATTTTATAGGTTTCAGATCCCGAATGGAGTTACGGATTAGGAGTTATGGACATTTGAAGTTGGGTTGAAAAACAGGTTCGCATAGCCCATTCGTGAAGTTCCCTCCACCGCGGAGCAAGGAGGCGGGATGATCCACGAACCCCTTTGACATTCATGAAGCCACTGCGGAGTAAGGAGGCAGGATGATCTGTGAACCCTTTTGAAATTCGCGAACCGCCATGAAGCAAGGAGGAAGGATTCTCCATGGACCCCTTTGATGCTCACAAACCCTCTGTGGAGCAAGGAGGTGGGATGCTCCGCAAACCCCTTTGATGTTCGCGATCCTCCACGGAGCGAGATCTTGCTACGTGTCAAGTAGGATCTGCTTCACAGTGCCTCTTTCCTATAAATACCTGGATCACCCCCTTTATGACAACGTTCACACCACCCCTTGGGTGGCCAATCTCTTATTTCGTAGAGCTCCTCTTTCCTTCGCGAAGCAGCTCCGAGAGTCTATGCTCCGTGAGGAGCTTCTTTTGCAAAGATTCTCCATGATTCCATGGTCCTCAGGTAGATTTCCTTCGCAAAACAGCACAGTGAGTCCATGCTCCACGAAATTTTCAGTTCAGGATGTTGGAACTTTCCATTGTGCCATTATGTACACCCACCTTCCACCTATGGAATACCAAGATTTGAGATACTCCTCCGCACAACATGAAACACCTTGAGTTAGCATATTCTTCTTGGTCTATTTCCAATGTCGTGAGTTGATATTCTCATCATCAATTCCCCCTAAGTACCTTGAGTTGAACCATTCCTCAAGCAACTCGTCCAAACCCCATCTCCTGACTCTTATGCCAGGTTAAACCAGAAAGGATGGCCCTTGCATAAGTCCCAACACCAACCATTTCTAGTCACCTTATGAATAATAGTCCTATCTACATAACTATAAACTATAGTAATCCCTATATGAAAAACATCAGATGCTTCTTACTCAATATAAGAGATGCCTTGTGCGCTAAGCATAAGATACCTAATAGTCCTTTCTACATAACTTTAAACTGTAGAAATACCTATATTAAAAACATTGGATGCCTCTTACTCAATATAAGATATGCCTTGTGCTCCAAGCATAAGATTCCTAATAGTCCTATCTACATGACTTTAAACTATAGTAATCCCTATATGACAAACATAGGATGCCTCTTACTCAATATAAGAGATGCCTTGTGCACCAAGCGTAATATGCATAATAGTCTTATCTACATGACTTTAAACTGTATTAATACCTATATGACAAACATATGATGCCTCTTAGTCAATATAAGAGATGCCTTGTGCGCCAAGTATAAGATGCCAACAGTACTCTCTACATGACTATAAATTGTAGTATTCCCTATGTTCCAAATATAGGATGCCTCTTTCTCTAAACGAGAGATGCCTTATGCTTCAAGTATAACATGCCAGTAGTACTATCTACATGAATATAAACTGTAGCTTTCCCAATCATTCAATAATAGGATGCCTCTTGTTCCAAATAAGAGATTACTTATGTGACAAGCATGATATGCCTCATGCCATGATTACAGTGGCATAATTTCAAGAGCATTGGAATATGTTTAAACATTCCAACACTCCACCTCACGCTTTGCATGTCCTTCATTTGAATATTCATCCATTTCCATGTCTGAAGGGACCCCCTAATGGCCTAGTCCCATGCCGCATCGGCTCACCCACCATCCTGGGCCAATGCCCCTGAAGGCTTTAGATGTCACTTTGAGTCAGGTCTTGTGTTTCGAACACAGTCAACAGTCGGCCCTCATTTGTTTTTCCCCATTTTAGGCTAATGCGATATGGATGTTGTGTTTCGAACACGGTCAAAAATTATCCTCCACCGTCATGCCACCCTCACCACGTTCCAAATGTCAGGCATGTGATTCACATATTTCATGTTCCTTTGTTTGGAATGATTCCAATGCCCTTGTAATTATCCCACTTGTGCACTAGTGCATAGGTGAAGACCTCAACCCACCAGTGGGTTGGGATTCCCCCATGGCCAGACATGATAAAGACATTACAGGAAGCTTCCTTACATAAGCCTCAGTCACCATTTCCACTCTATAGTGGCACCCGGGTAGTTCCCTTGTGTAAGCCCCATGCACCATTGCCTCTCTATAGAGACACCCAGGAAGCATCCTTGCATAATCCCTAGTCACCATTTCCACTCCATAGCGGCACCCGGGCAGCTTCCTTGCGTAAGCCCCATGCACCATTTCTGCACCATAGTTGCACCCAGGTAGCTTCCTTGTGTAATCCCCATTCACCATTTCTACTCTATAGTATCACCAAGGTAGCTTCCTTGCGTAAGCCCCGTCCACCATTGTCTCTCCTTAGCAGCACATGGGTAGCTTCCTTGCGTAAGCCCCATCCACCATTGTCGACCCATAGCGGCACCCGGGCAGTTTCATTGCATAAGCCCCATGCACCATTGGCGCTCCAATGTGGCACCCAGACAGCTTCCTTGCATAAGCCCCATCAACCATTGTCGCTCTATAGCGGAACCCAGCCAGCATACTTGCGTAAGCCCCAGTCACCATTGTCTCTCCATAGCGGCTCCTGGGCAGCTTCCTTGCGTAATCCCCATGCACCATTGTCGCTCCATAGCGGCACCCGGGCAGCTTCTTTGCGTAAGTCCCATTAACCATTGTCACTCCACAGAAACAACCAGGAATCTTCCTTGCGTAAGCCCCATCCATCATTGCTGCTCCATAGTAGCACCCGAGCATCTTCCTTGCGTAAGCCCCATCCACCATTGTCACTCCATAGCAGCACCCGGGCAGCTTCCTTATGTAAGCCCCATGCACCATTGGCGCTCCATAGTGGCACCTAGGAATCTTCCTTACGTAATCCCCATGCACCATTGCCGCTCCATAGCGGCACCTGGGCAGCTTCCTTGCGTAATCCCCATCCACAATTACCACTCCATAGCGGCACCCTGGTAGCTTCCTTGCATAAGCCTCATCCACCATTTCCGCTCCATAGCTGCACCCATGCATCTTCCTTGTGTAAGCCAATCCACCATTATTACCCCATAGCGACACCTAGGTATCCTCCTCACCTAAGCCCCATCCACCATTGCCACTCCATAGCGGCACCCGGGCATCTTCCTTGTGTAAGACTCATCCACCATTACCGCTCTATAGCGACACCCGGGTAGCATCCTTGCGTAAGACCCATCCCCCATTTCCACTCCTTAGCATCACTTGGGCAACTTCATTGTGTAATCTTCATCCTCCATTTCTGCTCCATAGCGGCACATGAGAAGCTTCCTTGCGTAAGCCCCATCTACCATTGCCGATACTTAGCGGCACCTAGGTTGCTTCCTTGCATAATCCCCATCCGCAATTTCCACTCCACAACAGCACCCGAGAATCTTCTTTTCATAATCCCCATACACCATTTCAGCTACTTAGTGGCACCTGGGAAGCTTCCTTACATAATCCCCATTCACCACCTTTAATGGATGCACCTTTGTGCTATGATCGTCAGGTCCTTGCTGCCTCTTGTTTCTCACACTAAGTATGACTCACGTGGACATAGAGTAAACATCAACCATGACATCCTCTCGGGGTAGCCTAGAGTGTAAGCCCAAAACACCATCCCAAACTACGTGGACTTTGATCCTTGCCAAGGTGGGGTATGTTGGAAGCCTCCCTAAGGTTCAATCCCAACACCCATTGGTCACTCCGACCCCCTTCACATCGGTTCACCAACCCCACCTAAACTATGTGGTTTTTGATCCTTTCTA
This sequence comes from Viscum album, assembly GCA_963277665.1. Classification (NCBI taxonomy): domain Eukaryota; kingdom Viridiplantae; phylum Streptophyta; class Magnoliopsida; order Santalales; family Viscaceae; genus Viscum; species Viscum album. The sequence continues at coordinate 1,722,052,846 of OY728119.1, read as the reverse complement.
AGGTAAGGTACGTAGGAAGCCTCCCAGATGCCCAATCCCAACACCCATTGGTCGCTCCGACCCCCTTCATGTCGGTTCTCCAACCCCACCTAAACTATGTGGTCTTTGATCCTTGCCAAGGAAAGGTACGTAGGAAGCCTCCCTAAGGTTCAAGCCTAACACACATTGCTTTCAACCATCTTCATGTCGATTCCAATGCCCCCACTTCAAACTATGTGGGTTCTGATCTCTGTCGTCTATACAGGGTACGTAGGAAACCTCCCTGAGGTTAAATCCCAACCAATGTTAAACCTTGGTGTTTCCCTATTCTGGGGTGAACTCTCCCTGATCTGCCCTTAGTGGTGTCTAGATCATCCTTCATTGTGTAACATCTTCCCTCTATGGGACACACCACCTTGGATCCACCCTCATTGGGCGTTCTGATCCATCCATATGGTAAACCATCCTGGATCTCCCTCCTAGGTATGTACCAATCTGATTCGTCTCTATGGGATGTTCTGATCACCCTCATTCCATCCCTGCAAGATGTTAAACTCATAGCATACCATGTTTTAAACATGGGGAGATGAGAAAAACCTCATAGCAATGCCACCGACATGAGATACCCTGCAATCAACATGGTATTCCTTGGGTTCTTCTCCCTTGAGATGCCCTCTTAGGAGGAAGAATACAGGTTCCCCAATGTCCATGCACCCAAAGATTCCCTGACACGCCTGATGTTGTCATCTACTCCAACCGAAGGTTGTAACCATGTGAAGACCCCATGGAATGTCCTGATGGAAATAGTGTAATTAACCAGTGTCCACAAAGATATGGCATCAGGAATGAGATTCACCAACCAAGACTTAGTCAATAAGGGAGACCCAGATTATGTGATGAGTTTTGAGGAGGAATCCACATAAGGAATAACTGACATACCATCATCCCATTTTGATCCAGGATCAAACGTCCCTAAATAAGGAATGGATATAGTCCGCCTTTGGAAAGCATGAATTCAAGGCAACAACTAGGCGTCCTCCACCGACCGACGCGCGCGCCCCGGTGAAAGTTTCGGAACAATACTCCACCATACTATAGTAGGTTTTAGTCATCCATATATAGAGTATGTACTCACCCATAATTGAGCTTTGGTGGGGATTACGTCCTCTATGAGAGTTAGATATCCATCTACTATGGACCATAGTAGTGAGAAGTTGGCCCCTCCACTCATATTATTGTGAGGTTTCACATGGTGTCAGGAATCAATGATGGGATATTATGAGCTATATTGTGACTCAAAATTCTTAGATAGGTTTTAGAGATAGATAACCCCTTTCTCTCAAGATTGTGTTTCTTTTAACCATATCTAAAGTTGAGTTTTTTTACCCACTGGATTATGGGTTAAGCTGATTGATGCTTCTTTCTATTACACCATTTTGGTTTTTAGTGTGACCTACTAAGGATTTTTATACTCACCCCTACATGGGATTTTCTTACAAGTGTTTTTTCTTATCTAGACAACCTGAATAGCATATGTGATTTGGTGGATCATGTTTTGGTGGATCATAGTTCTTCTTGGTGATTATTGTGTTTGGTGGTCACCTTTGTAGATTGTGAGATGAACACTATTTAGCATTTCCCTCTTTCCATTTTTTCAGGTTGGGTATTTATTTCTAGTTGGGATTGTATTTTCGACACTTTATATCATTTGTATTATGTTATTGTACTTTGATATATTTCATAGAGTTAGATACATATATGGTTTAGACTATAGCTGTTTCATAATTTTATTATTTCCCTGCCCTATTACACAGAGCAGGATGTGTTCATGCATATAGGTACGTATGATAGGGACTCATATTTCAAGGTTATTCCTACTCATCATTTTTCACCAACATGTAGCCTATTGGATGCAAGCTTCGGGTTTCACACTTGGCATACATCTAGCAAGGTGGACCCCGGTGGGTTGGGTCATGAAAGAGTGGTATCAGAGGTGGTTATTACTAAGGTTTATTTTTTTGGGTTGGATATGTTGTGATGTTTGGTTTGAGAACTTAGGACAATAATGTTGATGTATGTTGAGTACAGATCTCATGTCAGGAAACCCAGTGATGGTGTGGTGGTCGATATATCCATACACCAAGACACTTACTACCTACTTGTTGACTCAACATACTAACACATAGGTTATAGGGAACCAGTGTTATATGCCTCATATTAGATTGTGTATTTTTTCTTGAATTTCCTTCTTGAGTTAATGCTCTGGATATGATCATCTAACAATGGAATATATTGTAACTTTTAAGATGTCTCTTTGATGACATCTAGTAATGATACTGATAAAAAATCTTAAATGTGATATATTGAACATGAAGGCCTTGGTTCAGGGACCCATTCATGATAGTTTTTCATGTATGTGGGAATATATCAGTGAAACTGTTTTTTGAGTAGTTGATAGTCCCAGCAAGTCATGAAGAAGATACATATAGGCATATAGAGTTATGATATTTTTATGATAGTGACTGATAAGGTTTCACAGTGATCCAAACTATTAGGTGTAGAATGATTAGATTAAGTCTATAACTCGAGTCTTCAAGCTTGTCCAAAACTCAGATAATTTGATGATTGTTCTTATGACCAGTATTCTTCATGGAGTATCAGGACACTGGTGGAGTCTGATTACTAAGACTCATGATGAGACAATACTCTCATGGTTAGTATTTTAGTAGTTGTTCCATGGTAATTATTACCCTTTGATCTTGTTCTTTATTTGGATCTAGGATAATATTGAGTGGAAGTAGTGTAATATTTCAAATTCTAATTACGATGCATGCTTTATCAACCTCATGCATTACTATTTTGATATGGCGTTATATGGATACTTTTGTGCATGGGATTTTGAGAAGGGACTTCACTGAGATATCCATGATAGCATGGTATCCTTATAAAATCACACTTATGATGGTGTGTTGAATTTTTCTTGGGTGACATAGATCTCTCTAAATGATTGAATCGGTGTAGAAGGATCCAATAATAGACACTGTGGGGATGATTCATCAATTTCATCTGGTAGGAAACATTCATCAAGTTCTCATAACATGTAAAATAATCATAAATAGACTCATACATGTGGTTCTATATCATAGGGTTTACACAGAGGATCTAGTCATCTAGGAGAGGGGAAATTATATTCTTATAATAGGTAATGTCACATAAATTATGATTGGAAGATATGGTGTTCTGAAGAAGGTAGATAGGTATTGGATGGGCCTCTATTGTAGAGGTAACATTCTAATCATGGATATCCTAAGCATGTAAAGCATGGGACCTAGGGAGGTGGTTCTGATAGTGGAGCAGGTGGAGTGACATAGGGAGGAGATGTTGGTAGAGGAGGATTCTACAAAATTATTCCACCACCACAACCACTAGGTGTCCAATTCCAAGCTCATAGAGCTGGTAGGTGAGGGCACAAGTAGTTTAAGGTTATGTATTTATATGATCAATCATCTCATGAGATGATTTTAGGTTCAATATGTGTTCTTTATAGTCTTTCAATAGTATGTTTATACATAGACATGAGTAAATAATTCTATATATATTTTACAGGATAAAGTGATTCTAGTTGAGTCTTTACCTTTCAAGTTATGGATAGAGGTTACTATTGTAACGTCCCTCCTTAGGAGCCCCCTTAATAAGTTCCCTGAGCTAACGGGTCACATGGCCTCAAGAATGACTCCCTATATAGCAAAAGCTACCTATTAGAAGTGAGGGTTTAATGTTGTATGGTGGGGAGAATATACTCTCATATTAGAGTGGAATAATGGAATCATTAAATAAACAGACACCACTTGAAACATAATGAAAAATATGGAACATCAAAAACAAAAATATATTAAAATATGAAAGAATAAATAACCAAGCCCCAAAAATAGTAATCAAAATCCCATAAGGTGAGTTATATATATGATGATGTCATAGAATTCTGATAAAAAAAGGGAAACAACAGATACATAGGGCATAAATATAAAACATACTATATAAGAATACAAAAAGCCAACTTATTTCTCCTCTTGATCATGAGAATACAATCTCTCCTCTTATCCATTTCACTAAGCTATAAGTAAAATAAATATAGCATATGTAGCAATGTACTTTCACTTATCTATACCTACTATCATGAAGTCTGCTCAGGTACCAAAGGCAGCCCAAGTAGGGTGTGAGATAAACTCAGTAGGCCACCACCAAAAATATATATAAATAATACAAGAATTGTACATAGAAAATAATATTGTAAGTATAAGGAATAACAAAAAAGAATAATAAATAAACACCAGTCAGCCCAGGTTCCCTTACATCACATGACTGACTCTACCTCATTTAGCATAGGTTTGATTGTGTGTGATCAAATGAAATATATTTACATATAATTAATATTATATATATATAGTTATATAGTTTATACATGTATATACAATAAGTACGTGAGGACATAAGTAGTCCTATATAGGGATACTAGGTGCTAACTAGACCGAAGGTGTAACTCAGGTATCCATAACTAGTCTAACAAGATATAGGCTCAAGAAATGATACAAGCCCGGAATCTCATGATGAATGAGAGAAAATATGAAAATTATTCGAGATGGTAGGGTGTTCCTTCATTCCCAACACCTGATACAAAGGAACGTGGAACATTATACCCATCTACCAAATAAAAGTATAATAATGTGAGACATCACTCCAAACACCATATGTAAGGGAGCATGAGACATTCTTATTAACAAGTCCCTTATCCATTGTTCAATAGCCAATACCCATATCTTAAAAATAATAATAGACAAGAATAATATATAAAGTATTCCAATTCATCAATACCAATCAATCATGGGAAATAAAACATATTAAATTCCAATTTATAATTATATAGCTTATGGCATATAATTTACACCCACTTCCAATCCATAAAACTAAGATGTTTGATTTAATTAATCATTGAAGACTCGTTTTAAAGTCAATATGAACACCTTAAAGTTCATTTGTCCATTCAACATATATATTACGTGAAAATCAATTTGTTACACCCAAAGGGGTAGAAATCAATGAGTTAGGCATCCTATAATAAGATAACATGGGTCAGTGAGAGTATAACAACATGTGTATATTAAGTTATATAAGAAATGAACATTTTAAGGTGATTCAAAGAAAAATATGATATGATTCACAATGACATAATATATATGATCATCTAAAATCTTACTAAAAATAACTAGACCACCTACCATTAGACTTTAAATGACACCTATTCAAATATCAGCTTCATGTTTGAAGTATAATGGAATAAAACGGAAGAATGTTCCAACATCCTAAAAATAGGAAAAAATATATTGCATCAAACTAGCACAAAATACAGAAATAGAAACTAATATAAGAAGTAATAGGAATAGAGATTTTACCCTTATCTATCCAATACTTCTGATGGTGATCTGATCATATTCTTGATGATAGATATATCCCAATACCTAGAAGTGGAGGGAAGATCTCATTTGAAAAGGGAAGAGGTGCTGCACATCGAAAATGAATGGAGAATTATGAAACAATTAATAAAACATTTAAGGGAAAAATGGTATTTTACCAAATAAATTATGTGTCTCATGGTTTTCCTAAACATGTAAAAATTGTGTAGAAACCCTCTCTCACTGACCTATGAAATCTTATATAGACATGAAACTTGACATGTACAGTTGTATAAAAATTGTGTGGTCTCTCCTGTGAAACAAATCCACCACATAGTTAACTCTCTTGGTTTGTACTAACTTTGTGATAAACATGTGCCCCATTATTTTTTCTCAAATTTTTGGAAATCCAAGATCTGTACAGGCCCTAGAAACTCCTAAAACATTCCTTAGGTTTTAGGGAACATTAACCAAGAGAAAAAAAAGGACTCAAATAGAAAATAAAAAAATCATTCCATCATGAAAACCTAAGTCATTACGACTTCCAATCTTTAAAAAAACTCATCCCCAAGTTGGTCTTTAGAGAGTAAAGAAGAATTTTATGAGTTAATATCTAGCCTCTGTGCTCGTATACCATCTTCTCACTACTATGTCTCGGCATGTACTCAATCGTGCTTCCATAGAACCAGTACTAGAGGAACTGACCTTCCTCAAAGTTTCTTAACACAATAATCCACAATATGCACTAGATACGCCTTGATAGAAGCATCCACATCCAACTCATCCTCATTAATCTATAAAACATGTGATAGGTCTGGATAATATAGTCAAATCTAATATATGTGAAAGAAATCGTGCATAGAACTATGTCTCTAAGGAAGTGTTATCTGGTATGCCACTATTTTTATTTGTTTCAAAACCCCCAAGGATATAACAAATCAAGAAGAAAGATTACCTTGACTCTGAATTTGTTGGTGGAATAACTTGGGTGGGACTCACATGAAAACCCAATCCCTAACCTCAAACTCAATAGTTCATCGATAGTGATTGGTATAAGACTACTATTTTGACTGATCTGTCAACATGTGCTTTATGATCAGTTGGACTTACATTAAAGACATATAATCTCTCATATGTATAACCCCCCTATAATTTCTATTCAGAAGGTCCCTCAAATAAGTATGAAGTGCGATACCTTCATCAACCAATCAAAAACTACACAAAATTTATTGTATCCATGAGGAGATCTTGGAATTCCATTCTCAAAGTCCATCGAAACATCATCTCATTTTCACTTGGGAATGGACAATGGTAGTATAAGTCATGTTAGTTCATGATGTTCTCCATTGACTTGTTAATAGGTGGAAAACTATGTGATAAATCATGTTATCTCCCATTTCACATTAGGCCACTAATACTTGTGACATTAGCCCCAACACATCTCGATGACACTGGGATGTACTTCCCAAACTAAGGCATAAAATTCCCACATCAATTGCACTCTAATATTTGCTGGGACATAGACACACCCATGAAAGCATAAGGTCTCATCCTCATCCCTGGTAAATACACAAGATTAATATTCATATGATACTTTAACTTAGGACTAAGACTTCAAGATATGATAATTGCCTCATTCCCACCCATTCCAAAAGGTTATAGGTCACTACTAAATCTAATAGGATAGTCTTCCCATAATCCTCATGAACCTCAATATGAATATATAAAAACATTTACATGAGCTACCAGTCACCACTAGCCTCCTAAAAAGTATCTGTATGGGCCTTCTGTCTCATAGAATTAGCTACAACATTTCCTTTTCCATGTGTGTAAGTAATCTCAAAATCAAAGGATTTCAGGTACTCAACCCATCTATGCTACTTGATATTTAAATCATGCTCTCTAAATATTTTTTCGACGATTTTGTGATCAGTAAAAAGAAAAAAATGATATCCTTGTAAATAATGTCTCTAACACTTTATAGCATGAAAATAATACACATTCTTAAGGTTTTGTGTCCGATAATTCAATTTGAGAGGCCTCAAATGATGAGACTCTAATGTTACAACTCACTCAGACTACATAAAAACAATTTCAAGCCTGATACATGATGTATCATAGTAATCTATATTTCTTTTGCTTGGATTTGGAAGAATCGTGATTTGTGTTGAATTCAATCTTTACCTCAATTTTTCAATGGATACATCACAAGATTTTGACCATAAAAATTTGACACCCTACTTAGTCAAGCTTGTGAGAGGTTATGCAAGTCTAGAGAAATACTTCATGAAGTGTATTAAATAACTGACTATCCCCAAGAAACACCATATATCAAAGTCATTCATGGGATTCTCCCAAGAAACTACAGGTCTCAACATATCTGGTTCTGTTAATACTTTTTTATTTGAGGTGATAAGACCTAGGAAGTGAACCTTATCGATCCAAAAGTGTCATTTTCTAAGCTTAGCATATACCTGGTTCTCCCTAAATATATTCTGAAAAATCTCAAGATATTGGGCATGGTCATGTTGAGTGTGATAATAAACTAATATTTCATACACAATGACTACCATGAATGCATCCAGATATGGGTGGAAAACCTAATTCATCGCATCCATATATATAGTTGGTACATTTGTAAGATTTAATGTAATTACCAAGTACTAATAAAGACCATAGTTAATAGGAAAACATGTGCATGGTATATCTGACATTATGATATGCAGCTGATGATAGTTCGACCTCAAATAAATCTTTTAAAACACCCTCTCTCCTTATAGACGATCAAATAGGTCATCTAGTTGAGGTAGTGTATACTATTTATTTATTATAAGCTAGCTCAACCATCAGTAGTCCATGAAAATATAAAGGGTATCATCCACCTTCTTGTAAAAAAGAACTAATAAAGCCTATGGAGAAGTTCTAGGTCAGATAAAACCTTTAGTATCTAAGTATTAAAATCATTTATTGAGCTCCAGAATCACTATAGGTTCAATACAACAATGAGGAATGAAAACTGGTGTGGCTCTTAGACCTAGTTCAATGGTAAATTATACTTATCACTTGTAGTATCCCAGAAATTCCATCATATAATACTTCCCTAAAATGAACCACTACAGGAGGAAAATATTATTTCATATTCCCTAATTGTCTAAGAAAATACTAGAGATCTGAGCACTCTCTCTTCCAATCCCCCGTTGCTTAGGTCTATCTTGAGATGCACTAACATCCCATTCACCCTATTGGATATGTCAACCACCCACTTGTGATGTCAATGTCACCCTCCAATAGTAACATACAATATAGGCTCGAGAAATAACTAAACAATCTATTCTGATAATCAAATCAAACCCTATCATGTCAAGGAAGAAAAGATTTTAATCAAAGAGATATCCTCCTATCTCAATGGGAAATCCATAAAACAATGAATTATCTCTCATAAGATACCCAATGTGGTATAAAGTTTCATAACATCACATTAAATCTCTTTCTTGATGCCCAAAATCTCCCTAATTTCATCAGATATGAATGACTGTGATTCACCTATATCATATAAAGAAGACACTAATGTAGATGCTACTATAATATTACCTTGAATAGCATAAGTTTTGGTGCCCCGATACTCTGAAATAGGTTTCACTTCTTGTAATTGGATTGTACCACGACCCAAAGTCACAACATGATTGCCTTGGGCAAGCCCGCTCTACTGGTGCAATAAGTCCTTATTCTAATTCCCTCTGCCTTGACCACCACCTCTTCCTGAGTCGTCAGTGGTATTCCAACTTCATTCCAACAAATATACTATTGTCTTATCTCTTGAATGTGGGGTGGGTGTAGATTCTTACTCACTAGGCACTGGTGGAAAATTCATGTAGAAGTGATGGATAATCCCTATCCTGTGATAGGCTCAGTATTACACTGGATCTTGCATACATTTGGGTTTCTTGTGTCTAGGTTTTCTACTCTAGTGAGATATAATGAAGTTGTTAGTATGAAATCTCTAACTATTACTACCCCGATGAGAAACCTCAAAACATTGCTTTCTCTTATAGGAAGATACACTGCCAGTTCTAGGTTCTAGAATACTCTACTTCCCACCATCGGCTTCTCTAAAATGTCACTCAGTTATGAGGTCCTAGTTGTCTATCTCATAAATAATCCTCAACCAAAATACATTAACCTATGATCAGATGGCATATACTAGACCGTCCTCAAATCACCTAGTAGTTATAAGATCATCACCTATTAGAGTCGGGGGAAATCATTATATCTTAGTAAAATTAACATAATATTCCATGAAAGTCAAGGATACATATTGCAGGTTAAAAAATTCTATTTCCTGGTCTACCATTAGTGTCTATGGAAAGATATAATCCTAGAAAATCTTCTAGAAATATATTTATATCATATCTCAGTGTAAGTAGTTCTGGGTAATGAAATCCCACCATCACTTTGCAGAACTGCATAGCATATAAGCAGTGAGCTTGACCATCCTCTATGGTTCCATCTCTAGATGCCCAAAAATAGAAAGCATGGCCCCTAGACATAACTTTGTAGTATGTGGTCTGTCATCCCATAAATATGTGGGAGGATTTTGTTGCTGAAACTCCCAAGTAAACTCTTTCATGGTCAGTGTAGGTCGAGAAACACATTGAATAGACTATATCATGAAGAAGAAACACTCTAAAAAATGGGAATAATTTCCCATATCAAGAATGATAATTGGTTCCATGGGTTGCACTACATGAGGTATCTCTCTCAAGTCATGGTCCAACATCTCTTTTTCATGGTCATCACCACCTTCTAAGAATATTACTTGAGGTTGTTATGGTGGAATAATTCAAAAATTATAGATGCATGCTCAGAAAATAATTTAACAGTTGGAAATATTACATATAGATAAAAGGAAAAGCACACCACCTTACTATAGAAAAGGTCATACCTCTCTGCATGCTTCGATCACTAGTTCTATGTGATAATGAAAACCCATAATAGGTTATAATAACGTAAGAGACACCCCAGATACCCACTATTAAGGAAATGTTTGGTTCTAGTTCTCATATCACATGATAGGGGATCCAATATATGGAGTGCCAATTGCAAGGTATACCAGAAAATGCCCTTAATTTTTCAATTGGCATCCCATTTAGTGTAACCTTTTTATTTAAAAAAATTTATTTTTCTTTTAGTTTATAGTATTTTATATAAAGAAATATATATATCATGTTATTTCTATATGTGAAGCCATTGCTGATTTATAGAATTCATAATCCATATAAATTGAAATTGACATGTCATTAAACTACAACCTGATTTTTACATCTTGTATGATGACGTAATAGGTCATTTCAAGGATTTGATTATGTAAATCAACATTTATGATTTAAATGGGTAATTTTCTTCATAAATTACCATTGTAATTAATCTAATCCAATCAACTAACATTGTTATGGTCCATGGAACTAGTAGGTCCAGAACTCACAATAATGTATAATTGTCCAATTAAGGTTTTATCAATAATATAAGTGGGAAAACACCATTTATATCGATGCATTCACTTTAATTAATCGAATTGTATTATCCCTCCAAGAAATGTTAGCAAATTTCAGAATATAATAATCAAGGTACTAAGTATATGCATTTGGAAAATGCGCATAGAAAGTAGTCATGCCAAGTAAAATTCATGGAATATTAGTCTTAATTTACCTATAATGATGGATGAGATGCTAATTTATTTATTGAACATTCCAATAAAAAGTAATCTATAACTATAATAATAATATCAATATGAATAAATTAAAAAAACATGTGAAAAATCCAATGGGGAAATTGTATCAATCGTAACAGGTGAAAACTCAGAATAGAAATAACCCATCTCAAGTAATTTAGTTTTCCCCTATATGTGGGTTAGCTAATTTTAGGCACATAATCATTAAAATATTACATTAAATCCTAGTCTCCTCTATAACACCCCAATAGTAAGAAAAAATAAAAAGAAAATACTTTGATTCTACTATATAACATCTCTCCCGAGGAGACCCCTTAACCGGTGCTCTGAGCCAGTGGGTCACATGGTCTCAAGCGCACCTCCCCATATGCCATAGGATTCTAACTAAAAAGGAGGGTACAAGGTGTTATAGTGGAGAGACTATACCCTCATATCATAATGGTCCATCAGAAATAATAATTAAGTAAACAACAGTGGAAGCATAATGAAATAGATGGAACAACATAAACAGAATGATAGTCAACTGTGGAAGTGTAAATAACCAAGTGATATAAATTGTAATCAAATCACATAGGCTGAGACATATACATGATGATTTCTTGAAATGTTGATATAAAAAATTAAAGAGGGGATATAGGGTATAGGAATATAAAATATGCAATTAAAATGCAAAAAAAACAATAGACTGGTCTTCTATAATCATAAGAATACACTTGGTTGTCTTCTCCCATGCTCCAAGCTATAAGTAAAAAAATGAAGCATTTGTAGTAGGGATCTTTCCCTTATCCATACCTCCGGTAATGAAGTAAAATCAAGAAAAAGAGGTGGCCCAATTATTGTATGAGATAAACACAGTAGGAAACCACCAATGATGTCTATGAATAATCAATTAATTTCATATATAAAATTAGTGTGAAAATAGAAGTAATAATTACACAGATGAATAAAAAAACACTAGTTGGATTAGGTTCCATTAGGACACCTGGAAGACTCTACCTACTTCATAATAGGCTATATTGTTTCTAATAAAATATCGTATATATATATATATATATGTAAGTAATAATATATATATAGTTATAGTTATAGTTATTTCTTGTATAAATGTATATGCACTAAGTATGTGAGTACATAAGTTGGAATATACATGGATACTGGGTTCTAGCAGGACTCTGGGAGTAACTCAGGTGTCTATAACTAGTCTAACAATAACTTAGCTTGAGTAAGGGTACAATCCATAAATATCTTGATAAATTTGAGACATCATGCACATCATCCAATATATTGGGGTGAGTCATCATTCCTAACACCCAATACAGAGGAATGTGGAATGCATGGACATCACCCAAACAAAAATTAACGGTGTGAGACATCATTTCCAACAACCAATGTAGTGGAGAATAAAAAATCCTTCTCAACAATTCCCTTATCCATCATTTAACAGACAATTCAAATATCCTAACAATTATAATAGAAAGATATTATATATAAATAATTTTAATTCATCAAGATATATCAATCACAAGAATCATAATTTATACATTTCCCACTTATAATTATAGGGCTTTTGGAATGGCCTTTCCACCCACTTTCAATCCATGAAATAAATAAATTTAATTTAAGTTAAAAATTCATATTCATTTTGAATTCATTCTAAACACTTTGAAGGTTCTTCTATCGTTCAATATTTACTTGTAGAGAGAAAATCAATTTGGCACACCCAAAGGAGTGTTAATCAATGATTTAGACATCCTCTAACAAGATAAAAATGGACAATAGGAGTATAAAAACATGCTTATATTAACTTAGAAATGAAAGGAACATTTTAATATGGTTTACATAAAAGTTTGGGATACTGAACAATGACGAAATATATATAATCATCAAAAAATTTATTGAAAACAACTAGAACACATACTTAGGTTCATAGATGAATCCTCATCCAATATCAACTTTAGTTTTGTTGTAGATCAATTTAAAACAGAAGAACAGACCAAAACCCTAAAAATAAGGAAAAATAACTTGCATAAAAATTGAACAATAGATGTTAATAGAAACAAATATAGGATACAAGATGGCTAGTTATCAAATTCTTCCGATAACAATTTTATCAGAGTATGGATGATGGATTTATCTCAATAACTAGAAGAGGAGGAGGGAAGAGATCATGAGAGAAGGAAGGTGGTGTTTCATGCTTTAAGTGAAAAGAGTAAGAGATGAGAGGTATTAGAAACATTTAAGGGGAAATGTACTTTTACCTAAGAATTATAGTTCACATGATTTCGATACACTTTTATCCAAACTATGCACCAGCCGTACACCACCTACTGTTTAAGGTAGGGCCTCGCAAGGGTAGGGATCAATATTTGACTAACTGTGTATAAGATGTGTGGAATGCCTATATCAATGAACTCTTCAATCTCGCATGGGCATCCACCCTGGATCACACAGTTATAGAAAAATTGTGTTGTCTCTCCTGTACAACAAATTCCCTGCATGGGTACGTTGAATGATTAGTATTGACCATGATATAAATATACGACCAACTATGTTTCCTCCATTTTCTGGAATTCTAGGCTCTGAAAAATCCCCATACAATCATGAAACCTTTCTTAAGTTGTAGTTTAAATTTACCAATAGAAAAAATGGATTAAAATATGAAAAAAACAATTTGAACCTTCACGAATCGCTGGTTTGTTACACCTATAGGGGGGAATTCTTTTATATTGTACATCTACCAATAGTGCGTGTAGGAGTTTGGTGGATAGAGTTTCTCATGGGACCTCTTGATCATTTTGATGAAACCTTATGATTTAATCTTGAGCATGGAATTGTTTTCCATGTTGTGTGCCCAGATCAAATGTCACCATAGGAGAGTTACATGACTTTATACAAATGGGATGAGATTTTCCATTATGGCAGAGAGAGATCTTATAATTTAGTAGGTAGGGCTTATGAGTAGGAAGTCATATAATATCACCCATAAGATGGAATTATTTTACCTTGGTGATGTGGGCTCTTTATGAATATATACCCTAGTGGTAGTGGAGGATTACAAGGATTTCATTCCTGAATATGTCTTGGGAATACCTTTCAGGGGGGATATTGACTTCAACATCGAATTTCAACCTAGGACTGTATTGATGTATTATTTGGAATATCATATATCCCCTAACAAGCTCTCGGATATGAGGGTGTAGTTGGAAGTATTTTGAGAGAATGGTTTTACCATACTTAGTGTATCCCTCCATGAATACAGTTATATTCCTAAAAAGGTGGATAGGATCTTGCTACATTGTGTTGACTATCGGCACAAAAATTCGGTAGAAATAAAGAAAAATAACCCCTTTAAAGGGATTGATTTAATGAAACCCTCCCCTCATGGGTACCCCTATTAGGACTGAAATGAGATAAGGGAGATGGGGACTTCTTGAGTCCCACCTCCGATAGGCTCTAGGATGGAAAGTTAAATCAAGGGAATAATTAGTATACATATGTGTGGCATTACCCTCTAAGATAATATATGGAAGAGAAGGATAAGATAGATGCACCAATAAACACCTTCTTATAAATATATATATAAAAAATTCAATGTGCATAAATTTAATGTCATAGTGTACTAAAGCAACTGTAAGGAGAATTACAAATACCAAAATGGCAATGATGGCAGTAGTTGTGAATCCCAAACAGCTCCTACCAAAGCATAAGCTAGTAATATCTATCTTATTCTCCAACTCTCTCCTACTGTTCTGAATTTTATGTATATATATGTGATTTCAGTATAATATTATACTCAGTAGGATCCTCTTTGGATCCTATCACAAAAAAAGATAATGAAATCATACTAAATCTCAGTGAACAACAGTGACACTAAAACTATAAAAAACATAAATTAGAGAAGATTTTTAAATTATCAATGGTTTAAAATGTTGGTAAATTGTTTTTTTCATCCATAATTTTTAATTAAATATTTTTCTTTATTCAAATGAGTTTTTTCAAAAAATAAATTATAAAAATCAATTCTTCCACCCGCACACACCCCTACCCTCCCTCCCTACATAGCTTCTTATATGAGACCTTCTTCCCATCCTCTACATAGCACACACCCCTCCCCTCTCTGATATTAGGCGATTCCCTCTCACCCCGCTTGTGCACATCAAACACCCCTACCTAGAATCAAACAAGAAACCTACTGGAAGAAAACCCAGCAATCGACCAATTAACCTAGTTAATTTTTCTTTATAAAGATATACTATCCTATATTTATACATATATTAATATAATTTAGTATTAAAAAAATTAACATATATATATATATATGTTTATATATATGTTTCTATTTTTTATATATATTTTTATATTATATATATGTATATAATTTATATAAATATTATATATGTATATATGTATGTATGTTTATATTATATATGTGTGTATGTTTGTTTATATGTGTCCATGTGTGTGTGTTTATATGTGTGTGTGTGTGTGTGTGTGTAAATAAATATGTGTATGTATATGTATATAGAATTATAATTATAACTTTTTATTTTTCCTATATATGTAAATTAAAAGAATTATAATTATATATATAATTAGAAATGATTTAAAACACCGATCAAAATGTCAAAAAATAGCCATTCTTTCATAAAACCATGGTTGAATTTAAAACATGTGTGTGTTTTTATATATAAATACATTTTTCAATATATATATATATATATATTTATTTATTTATATATTTATATCTTCATATATTTATATATTTATATATTTATATATGTATATATGTATGTATTTATATATTTATACATTTATATATTTATGTGTGTGTGTGTGTTTGTATGTTTATATATATATATATATATGTGTTCATATATGTGTGTGTTTATATATATATATATTAAAATATATATATCCAAATTTATATATACATCTATGTGGGGAAATGAGCTATATTACCAATAAAAACATGAAACACACAAATATTGGTAAAAAACTGGCGTGGTTCGCACTTGAGTCCTCATTGTGACCCAAAGGGGTGGATACCATTGAGCTGCAACTTAAGGGTTATATATATATCTTGGTGTGTCTGTGTGTTTATATATATAAATATTATGATAATAAAATATATGGTAATGAATTTTCATATAAATATAAATATAAATATATAATTCAAAAATTATATATATATATATATGTAAATTAATTAAATTATACTTATATATTATGATAATTAAATTACAGATGTTTTCTAAAAAATATGGAAAAATTAGTGACCTTTTGGAAAACTTTGACAACTTAGTGACGTTTTTTAGAAAACATTTCTAAATTAAAAATTAGACACACTTTTTTAAAATTTTGGCAAAAAACATCGCCAAATTCCAACTTTTTGTATTTTAACTCATCACCTAAACAGGTAAACTATGTTACCAATATCAGAATGGATAACTCTCACCTAGTATCACATGAGAGAGAGCACATAATGTAGTAATTAAAAATTGAGGGTTCCCCTCTACAGCTTCCCCAATGGTTTGTTGCTCTTCCCCAACATCGCACACCCTGAACTCATCTCTCTCCAAAATAATTCACCACAATGATTCCTCAGCTATGAACCACTAAATGCACCTATTTCATCAAATAATAACCTCATCATATAGTAACTGTGTAGTTTCCAGGAGCCACTACAACCCATATGACTTGTATCATACATTGGGTATTATCCCCCAGGCTGTCACAGCCCATACACCAAGTTAGTAACCTGATCCATCATAGCTCATACCTATCATACCTATAATAATTCTTTGGATACTTCTTTAGAATATACATGTCTATTAAACAACCACAATCTAAGATATCCATCTACAGTCATTTTTGGGGAAACTAAGCATCAAATACACTAGCACATAACACTACTAGGAGAAGAGAGTGGGGCCAAATGGATAGTAAGTCATCCATCCTCCCACTAGGATATTGGAGAAGACACCCTCCCAGATTCCCTAAGAATAAATTGCAGTTAACATTACACAAACTCTTGGCCACCACTGATAAGACTACATACCCAATATGCACACAAGAATTTTGCAAGAGCTAAATTAAGTTACTTAATTTTCAATGAAAATTTCACTTTTCACTAATTAGTTCATTATCCATTAATTAACCATCAAAATTATTCAATATGAAACATTATTATCCACCAAATCCAAGTCCATGCCCTAAAGGAATTATCCAAAATGAGTCCACATTTTTGTAAGTTCATCTTATTTTCATTCAATCAGGGACTAACCCTATGGGTTGAACATTTATTATTCATTATTAACATCATTCCATAATCCATTTTCTCTAGGAAAAAAACCTAATATACCATTAATAAATGTAACCAAGCATATATAGCTACCACAAGAATTGGAGAAATGAATATAGATAAACAAGAAACATGATCATACAGTGACTAAACAAATTCATTCATAAAGGGCACTCAGCTTTATCACAATAATGGGTAAGCCTAGATTCGACCCATTTCATCATCTCCAACACCACACCTGACACCATTAAGCATATCCCTATGTATCTCACCATCATAGTCTTCAACTGCTTACACAAAATCTAAACCTCCCCAACCCATTTCACATCAACTATCTCAGGCTCAGCCATCCCAGACTCATAACACGTCACTAAGAAAATCTCAAATCTAGATAAAATCACAAGGAAACAGGAAAAAAAATAAAATCAACAAGGAAATATATACCCTAAAATAGGGATTTAATTCTTCCCATAAGAATTTACTCTCATAGATCCTAACACAATGAATCCATACTTTAAGAAAATGGTCACTTTCTCCCCCAACGATTTATCTTTTTCAAAAATCTATTTTTTATTCCATATTTAATTAATTAATTTATTATTCATAGGTTTAAAATACAGGAATCCTATGAATTTAGCTATAAAAACATTCAAAATTATTAATACTCTTTTAAATATATGCTCTTATAATTGATTATGGTTTCAACAACCAAGAGAAATACCATTATTATTTAATATGACTTTTTATTTTATCCTTATCAACATGAATAAGAATGATTCACATTCTTTATCAAATTTTCTTAACACATGAAATAGAATATTCAATTAAAATTGATCATTTCATTAATTTGAATTAAAATTGAATTATTAGAATCGCTATATTACAAACATACGTATTCATAAATTCCTAATCCAATTAATCAATTAATTATAGATTAATGTTCTTTACAATTTTATTTAACAAAAAACATGATAAATCAAAAATAAAAACATGATATAAAATCATAGTATATATATCACAATATCTATAAAATGATGATGCAATCTATTATGACGGCGTAAAGAAATTACATGTGATTTATATTCTAACTCTTTTATAATCTGGTTCAATATTTGATAGGTTAATTCCATTTCTTTCTTAGGGTTAAATCATGCCAACTTTATAATTTCAAATAAATAAAAAGGAGAAGAAATGAATCACCTACCTCAATGGAATCAATTTTCTTTACAAGAGAATGGGACAATGTTGTAGATATTCAATCACCTACCATAGAGAACTATGATATCTCAAAGACATGATTCCAGTAAGCCAAAAAAATGATAGAAGAAACTCCATAAGAAGAGTGGAGATCGTGCTCCATAATAATGAAGAATAAATGGGAGGAAAATGAAACCAAACTGAGAGAAACCACTAGAGATAAGTGATAGAAATCACCTTGGATCACCATGGATCAATCTATAGAATCCAGGAATAAATTTTGATTGGAAGGGGTTTCATAGCCTTTGAAAACCCTCTCTGGGTTGCATTGTGTTTTAGTGGAATAAATGTAGAACAATGGGGTTTGGGGATCTCAAGGTATTTATAGACCCACTAAAAGGTTGAATACGATGGAATATCCACATAGACAACTCCATAGCCCTCCCTGATAAGAGTTATTCTATGTCATAGCCTTAAGAACCTTACCATAACCACCCTCATCCAATTTTATTTCTAATAATCCATGACAAATATTATAAATTTTTATCAATAGTAAATGACCCAACCATAAAAATTTCATTGTAGGACACCCTCTTCCAAGAAAGGGACAATGAATCATCGTACAACCCATAATGAAGCTACCCCCTAATTTGGTAGTAGCCTCAAAAATCCTCCCATGATCCCCTATGATGTATCCAAGGTCCACTATGCTAAAACCATTAGTACTATGTCATAGCGCCTACCACCACTCCACAGCCATGCCATTTTTGGCAGTAGATCCCCCAGAACTACTCAAATACTCTCCATTATAAAGCCTAACTAGGATTATTGTAATCACTGAGATTGGGATGAATTAATTAATGATATATTTTTCTTTTGTGTTATCTTTCTTGTATAACAACCTTCTTCTTCTATTAAATATTTATCACCTTTCTAAAAAAACATTCACACATTCATAGGAACATAATTATTTACAATGTTCACAACTCAATAAGAGTATCTAGTCCTTGGAATGGTTTGGAGATAATATAATACCACACAAATCAACTAGAAAACAATCCTTTTAGGTGGATACAACAATTTGGAAACACCCTTACACTTGTGTATCATTATGGTCAATACAACAATGCATTATATTATTTCTATAAAGAATGATATAAATAATTTTCATAACAAGTTTAGAAACCATCACCAGTTTTTTTTGAACATGTAATTGTGTTTCTTTAACAAATTACTCCTTTTTAATTATTTTAAAAAAATAATTCTCTTACCTAATAGTATGTAGGAATAACATTTCTAGAATTCATACAAAAACTTAGTTAGACTCTTTAATCTGATTCACCAGTCTAGAAGTAATTCTGATTAACTTATCTTGAAACAAGTCTAATTTGATTCTTTTTTTTCCGAAATTGTCAGTCTAATTTTTCAGTATAATACAGAAAAACCTGAACAAAACTTATTTTTAATGCTTCTTCTATCCAGAAAACATCTCTCAATCATATATGTTGTAAAACCTTCCCCTTCTAATACTATCTCAAAAAACTATCGTGCTCTCTCTCTCTCCCGCACAAGAATAGTGTGAGAGCATGTTGTTCTTTAACCTCTATTTATAGGTACCTCATAGGTGAAATGCGTGGGCAACTTATTTAGTTTTCCATATTACACAAATTTCAAAACCCTGATTTTCATTTTCATTTGAACTCCATTTTGACCACTTCTCAAGGTATATCAAATATTATGGATTCTTATCTAATATTATTGAACTCTCTAGAAAATTTAACTTTTCAATTGGAACATGTTAAGATCTTCATCTGGAAATTTATTGTCTAGAGAACTTCTCACACTGATATTGTTTGTCATTCCAATTCACTTTATCTGATCTAGAACATGAAAGAAAGAATCATTTTCATTCTGATGCTCTAGACCAACTAAAACTATTCTTACATAAACATAATTGAAACTTAGATTGACTTCATAACCCAAAAATAACCCAGTAGAAACTTCAATATATTTCACCTTTTCAACCACTTCATTCATTTGATAAAAAACTTCCCAGACTGAGGAAACTGTATCGGATGAAATCCATCCACTGATGAAATATCATAATCACACCATGTATGAGGAGTCTTGACCCAATCTCAAACAACTTGAGACCTCAATCTGATGATTTTAATCACCTATTTTTTGACTAAATTGTTTTTTCCTTCTAATTGATCGGTCTCTGTAACCCTTCTTATTCAATGGTGGAAACAACTTCTCAATGCAGTCACACTCCACATCTCTAGTCCAAGGAATATGATTTAGGTAGTCCAAAATTCTGACTCATATGGAACTCTATATTTGATTCCATATTGGTAAAAAAACATTACTAATGAATCAGTGGCTTCATTTGTCCAATGGTTTGGTATCAATAAAATCTATTTGTTTCTGAAACTTATCAACTGATGGTTCATTTGATCATCTGGTTCATTTGATGGATTAGCCTACTAGATGTATTTATCAACAAATTCTTTTTAAACCTTATGAATTTGGAAAATTAAAACTTTAGACACCAAATAACTTTTTTGTCTAATGCTTCTGAATCTGTTGATCTTCATCTGAAAAACTTCAACTTCATAAAAACACCAAAAAATAAATTTTTTATTTTCTTCCAAAAACTAAGGCATGTATCATGAATTCATCATGATGTTTATAACATTGATATCATCATAGAATCACCTAATTGTTATACATTTTACCCCATTTCTTTCACAAACCATGGATCAAATTTTTTAAGACAACTTATGATGTTGCTAATTTTTTTCATAATAAGGAATCATTATAATTTAAGAAAAATGTCTCTTATTACATTTTTCTATTGATACCACTTCCCATTATATTCTAAAAAATGTCCTCATACAAAACAATGTATGAAAAACATGTTCACTTAGAACACATCTTCATAACAAAAAACATAAAATTATGGAAATTATTTAAAAAATATGCATCTGCTCTTTTGATTCTGGTACTACTTCTTTTGATCACAAAAAAATAAAAGTAAATTATTTTCTCAAAAATTCAAACAAAATACAAGACATTAAGCAACCCATTCTTCCAGCATCCTTCCAGCATCCAAAAAAGTAGCTTCCAGACAACTTGGTCCCAAAAATATCCCCCTTAGGATTTTTTTTCAAACAACCTTCATAAATCCCTGAAACATTGTAAAATCAATCAATGTATTACTTTATCAATAATTCTAAACCTACATGAGAAAAATCACTATAGCAAATAAAAATCATTGATAGTAAAACCATGTTTTCCATAAGAAGTGACTTAAGAAACATCTTTATGAACATAAAACTTTCAAAACTTTCATCTATTCTCAACTTCTTCCACTTTCCTATAAAAAATGTTTCTTACAAGTATTTTGATAAAATATTAGAACAGTTCTCACACTCACATGTTGAGTTCATAGCTTACCCCCCAAGTCCCCCTAAATACATGTTTTTGTAAAAGTTTTATCATATACCAATGGAAATATTTGTGAAACAATATTTTTATCCCTGTTGAAAACACTATCCAAAGACTAGATGAGAGAGGTCACAAAAACATATACCTAAAACTCTAAGAGAAAGAGGTAGGTCACCCATTTTCAACCATAGTTTGAAAAGTTCTACTTTCAGTAAAGGTTTTGTGAAAATGTCAACAACCATTTTTGGTGTAGGAACATATTCCAACTTGAGTTCATTATTCTCTAAATTCTATTTGATGAAATTATTTTTGATATCAACATGTTTTGAATAATAATTTTGTACTATATTTCTTGTGATATTTATAGCACTATGATTATCACAACCCAAGAGAAGTTGTAACTTGAATTGAATAAGAAAACCTTCTAACTGAGTCTTAATCCACATAACTTGTGATGTATCTTGAGTGGAGGAAACATATTCATATTTGGCCTTTCTTAGAGTTACATATTTCTAGTTTTTTGTATACCAACTCACACAACATTCCAATATAAATAAAACACTATAAGATCTAGATCATATATTATCCACACATCCTACCCAATAAACATTTGTATAAAAATAATAATTCTTCATGACGTGTCATATTTGATTCTGAAATCTGTTGTGACCCTAATATATATGAGAAATAATTTTCCTTCCAATAGATGAAATACCTTTATATCACTTTGGAATCATTAACATAATGTAACAACATACACAATATCTGGTCCTGAAGTAGTAATATATAATAAACTTCCAATCAACTTCTGATATTATTTAGAATCCACTACATATCCAAATCCATATTTATACAACTTGGCTTCCATTGATATTTTTATAGAAATAGATTTTAAATTATATAGTCTAAACATCTCAAGAATCTCCTTCGCATAATTTTTATGAGAATGAAAAATAAATTTCTTCTTCTGTAACACTTGTAAGCTAAGAAAATACTTCATTTCACTGATCATGAAAATTTCAAACAACCTCTTCATCTCTTCAAAAAACATTTCACAAGTTCATTTACTATTCCAAGAAAATATAATATCATCAACATAAATGATTACAATGAGATAAATCTCATGATTTTATTTGATGTAGAGACTATTATCAACTCTTCCTTTCTTAAAATTCAACTTCCTTAAACATGAATCCATTTTTTATACCAATCTCTCATATCATTCATTATCCAATAAAAATATTTATTCAATTTGAACACATAAATTTCATCATTTCTAATTACAAATCAATATTATTGTACAACAAAAATATCTTTATCAATTTTCCCATTGAGAAATGTTGATTTCACATCCATCTAAAAAAAATTATAACCCCATTGAGAAACAATTGAAAGAAATACTATAATTGCTTCTAACCTTGCTAGTCTGGTAAAATTCTCATCAAAATAAATTACTTTAATTAGTTATTACCCTTAGAAAACTAATCGTTATTTTTTTTGAAGATCCATATATTTCCTCATCTCAGGATGATATGTATGAAGTTATTCCTCATCACTTGAAATATTTGATTCTAATTATTCCATATGTGTGACATCATTATTTTTGGAATTATTATAATGTTACTTAATAAAAACACGATTGACCACAGAAAACGCATCCCCAAAATTTTTCAAACGTTCCAATAAATGCTCCCTAAGCGTAGCTCGTTCCGCAAGCTTCGATTTGACTAGTCGTGGAGCCCAAACGGAGTTAAAGATCAGAGGTTATGGCTGTTCAAAGTTGGGCTGCTGGGAATGGTCATCTAGGATGGTTTTGGGGCGAAGTATGGATTTGCACGTAAAAAAGTAGTTTTGCGCGGAAAACCATTTGCGCATGCAAAATAATACGCACCCAGCCTTGCGCGCGTGGAATATTACGCGCTCATCATTGTGTTCATGGAATTTTACGTGCATCGCCTTGCTCACGCGCAATTTTATGAGCACCACCTTGAGTGCAGAAAACCCTTTGCGCATGCGGAATTTTATGCACACCGACACCCTGGTTTCCACCTATAAATAAAAGTGCACCCCCTTCTTCTGAGGGGGTCCTCGGAGTTCGGTCGCCGCTCTGATGCGCGTAAGTCCGTATTTTTCACGTCCGCACGGAAAACCCCCCTCTGGCGCGCAAAACATTATTTTTGTGCGGAAAAGGGCCAAACTACCCAGTTTTCCAAGAAACACATACTTTTTTACGCACAACAGTGCTACTGAGCCCGATTTTTCGCGTGCCAGTGCTGCACCTCTCCTATTGCGTGCAAGCCATCCCTATTGTGTGCACCATTCCTTTTGCACACAAGGCATCCCTATTGCCTGCAATTCCTTCCCTTTTGCGTGCGCCGCCTCCTATTGCGCGCCCGCATCTAGTATTGCGTGCCTCGGCTCAGGTATTACGCGCTCGGCTCCCGTATTGGTTTCCTGACGCACCTTTTGTGTGCCCAGCTCCCCTATTTTGCGTCAACCAGGTCCATTCGCTACCGTCACAAATCCCCATGAAAAATGGAGAGTCGCGCCGTGAACTTTTCAGGCTGGGACATCGGGGTTCTCCATTGCTCCCTTTTGCACACCCACCTCCCACATGCGGAATACCATGATTTGAGATACTACTCTGCACACCATGATATACCTTAACTTGATGCATTCTTCTTGTTTCGTTTCCTATGCCGTGAGTTGAGATTATCATCATCAATTCCCCGAGTACCTTGAATCAAACCATTTCTCATAAAACTCCTCCAAACCCTATCACTTGGCTCCTATTCCAGGTTGAACCATAAAGGGCCACCCTTGCGTAAGACCCAAAACCAGTCGTTCTATGTGCCTTATGGCAATAGTCCTATCTATATGAATTTAAACTGTAGTAATCCCTACCATTAAATAATAGGATTCCTCTTGTTCCAGATAAGAGATGCCTTATGTGACAAGCATAAGATGCCTAATTCCATGATTACAGTGGCGTAATTTCAAGAGAGTTGGAATCCGTTCAAACATTCTATCACTCCACCTCATGATTTTTGCGTCCTTCATTCAAATTTGTATCCACTTCCATTTCCAAAGGGACCCCCTAATTGCCTGGTCCCATGCCGCATCAGCTCACCTACCGTCCTGGGCCAATGCCCCGGAAGACTTTGGGTGACACTTTGAGTCAGGTCCTATGTTTCAAACATGGTTAGAAGTCGACCCTCATTTTTTTCCACCATTATAGGCTAACACGACATGCATACATTGTTTTGAACATGATCAACAGTTATCCTCTATCACCACACCACCCTCATGGCATTCCAAATGTTGAGTGTGTGATTCACACTTTTAATCACCCTTTGTTCTGACCGATTCCAATTCCCTTGGAATTATCCCGCTTGTGCAATAGAACATAGGTGAAGGCCTCAACCCCCCAGTGGGTTGGGATTTCCTCATGGCCAGACATGAGGAAGACATCATGGGCCGCTTCCTTGCATAATCCCCATTCACCACCATTCATGGATGCACCTCTGCGTCGTGATTGTCAGGTCTCTGTTAGCTCTTGTTTCTCACACCGAGCATGACTCTCGTGAGGATAGAGTGAGCACTGACCATAACACCACCATGGGCCTCCTAAGAGGGTAATCCCCATACTACCATGGGTCGCCTCAGATCATAAGCCCCATACCACATTGGGTCGCCTCAGAGCATAAGCCCCAGACCACCATGGGCCGCCTCAGAGCGTAATCCCCACACCACCATGGGCCGCCTCAGAGCGAAATCCCCATACCACTTTGGTTCGCCTCAGAGCGTAAGCCCCATAACACTTTGGTCCACCAGAGAGTGTAAGACCCATACCACTTTGGGACACCTCAGAGCATAATCCCCATACCACTTTGGGCCGCCTCAGAGCGTAAGCCCCATACCACCATGGTCCACCTCAGAGCGTAAGCCCCATACCACCATGGTCCACCTTAGAGCGTAATCCCCATACCACGTTGGGCCGCCTCAGAGCATAATCCCTATACCACCATGGGTCGCCTCAGAGCATAAGCCCCATACCACCATGGGCCGCCTCAGAGCATAATCCACATACCACCATGGACTACCTCAGTACGTAAGCCCCATACCACGTTGGGCCGCCTCAGAGCGTAAGCCCCATACCATAATGGGTCGCCTCAGAGCATAAGCCCAATACCACCATGGGCCACCTCAGAGCGTAAACCCCATACCACTTTGGGCCGCCTCAGAGCGTAAGCCCCATAAAATTTTGGGGCACCTCAGAGCATAAGCCCGATACCACTTTGGGCCGCCTCGGAGCGTAAGCCCCATACGACTTTGGTCCGCCTCAGAGCATAAGCCCCATACCACTTTGGGTCGTCTCAGAGCGTAAGCCCCAACCAACCCGAACTATGGGGACTTTGATCTATGAAAGTCATGGTACGTAGGAAGCCTCCATGAGGTTCAAGCCCGACAAACCACTGGCCCCGACTGTCTCTATGTTGGTGTACCAAGCCCTATCATCGTCATGGGCTACCTCAGAGCGTAATCCCAATACCACATTGGGCCACCTCATAGTGTAAGCCCCATACCACCATGGTCCGCCTGAGAGAGTAATCCCCATACCACTTTGGGCCGCCTCGGAGTGTAATCCTCATACCACTTTGGGCCACCTCAGAGCGAAAGCCCCATTCACCACCATTCAGGGACGTACCTATGCACCATGATCATCAGGTCTCTGCTACCTCTTGTCTCTCAAATCGAGCATGACTCACATGGGCCTAGAGTGAGCATCGACCATCACCAACCACTATGGACCGTCTCAGAGCATAAGCCCCAACCAACTCGAACTACGAGGACTTTGATCCATGTCAAGGCACGGTACGTAGGAAGCCTCCCCCGAGGTTCAAGCCCAATACCCATCGGACCCCCGGTCCATCTTTATACCAGTTCACAGGCACCACCCAAACTACGTGGACTTTGATTCACTGCCATGGGGATATCTAGGAAGCGTCTGAGAGGTTCAAGCCCACCACCCAGTCATTCCGACCTCTTCACATCGGTTCACCAACCATTGTGGGCCGCCTTAGAGTGTAAGCCCCATCCATCCACCATTGTGGGCTGCCTTAGAGTGTAAGCCCCATCCTTCCACAATTATGGGCTGTCTCGGAGTGTAAGCCCCATCCATCCACCCTTATGGGCCACCTCACAGTGTAAGCCCCATCCATCCACCATTGTCGGCTGCCTTCGAGTGTAAGCCCCATCCAACCACCACTGTGGGCCGCCTCAGAGCGTAAGCTCCATCCATACACCATTATGTGATGCCTCAGAGTGTAAGCCCCATCCATCCACCATTTTGGGCCGCCTCAAAGTGTAATTCCCATCCATCCATCATCGTGAGAGGCCTCAGAGTGTAAGCCCCATTCCATCCCGAACTTTGTGGACTTTGATTCCCTGCCATAGGGATACGTAGGAAGCCTCCACGAGGTTCAATACCACCAACCATCATGACCCCAGGTCCACCTTCATGTCAGTTTACCTACACCATGGGCCACCTCAGAGCGTAATCCCCAAATGCCATCGAACTACGCAGACTTTGATTCCCTGCCACGGGGAGACATAGGAAGCCTCTTCGAGGCTCAAGCCCAACATCACCATCACCCTTGATATGGTACAATATCATTCACCCTCCACTTCATTCATTCATCCATCACCCATCTTGATTCTTACCCAAGCCACCGCATTCCTATGAGATCATGCCATTCATCCCAGAGCTTCTCCTTGCGGCACCCTGGCAGCTAACCATGCGTAAGCCCCAACATGTCTCTGGGTCGTTTTCCTTTGTGCACACCCTAAATCATCACCCCTTCTAACTACGTGGGTTTTGATCCATGTCCTCTACACAGGGTACGTTGGAAACCTCCATGAGGCTCAATCTCATCCAATGGTAAACCATCGTGTCCCCCATTCTGGGGTGCACTCTCCCCGATCCACCCTCAGTGGTGTTCAGATTAGGAATTATGGTGTGACATCTCCCCTACATGGGGCACACCACCTCGGATCCGTCCTCTTTGGGAATTATGATCCATTCATTATCTAGGTTTTCCCTCCTTGGGATGTACCAATCTGATCTGTCTTTATGGGACATTCTGATCACTCTCATTCCGTCTCCACAAGACGTTAAACTCGCAGCCTACCCTGTGTTAAACATGGTAAGCTGAGTAAAACCTTAGAAGACACGCCTTTTGCGTAACCATCTCCACAAGACGTTAAACTCGCGGAATACCCTATGTTAAAAACGGGAAGCTGAGGAAAACCTTAGAAGACATGCCTTTGGTGTAACCATCTCCGCAAGACGTTAAACTCGAGGCATACCCTGTGTTAAACATGAGAAGCTGAGGAAAACCTCAGAAGACACTCCTTTGGCGTAACCATCTCTACAATAAGTTAAACTCTCAGACTAACCTATGTTAAACATGGGAAGATGCGGAAAACCTTAGAAGACACTCCCTTAGCGTAACCGTCTCCGCAAGACATTAAACTCGCGGCCTACCTCGTGTTAAACATGAGATTATTTAGGAAAAACTCATAGACATGCCTATGGAATATGATTCCCACATCCAACGTGGGACACCTTGGGTTCTACACCCTTGAGATTCCTTCTTATGAGGAAGAACACATGTTCCCCGATGTCCACGCATCCAGTGATGCCCTGGCACGCATAATGTTGTCATCTACTCCGACTGAAGGTTGTTACCATGTTAGGACCCTATGGAATGTCCTGACAGAGGTAGTGTAATTAACCAACATCCATGAAGATATGCCACTGGGAATGAGATTGAACCACAACTTAATCTATAAGGGAGACTCAGACTAGGTGATGAGCTCCGAGGAGGAATCCACGGAATGTAGAACCGACATCCTATCATCCCATTTTGATCAAGGAGTAGACATCTCTAAATAAGGAGTGGATTCTGCCTGCCTTTGGAAAACGGGAATGCGGGGCAACAGCAGTGCGTCCTCTGCGAGACAGATGCGAGCTCCCCAGTGAAAGCGTTGGAAACAAACACTTTTGTATTCTTTGTCTTCCTCATTTATATGTGTTTTTGAAGCATATCCTTCATCTTTTTCATTAAATTTTACATCAATATAATCAATTATCCTTCATGTTTATTTTTTGAAACATCTATATCATCTACCATTTGGAGAATATCTAAAAAAGATACTATCTTTTCATATTTGATAATACTTTCCAAGATTTTCACAATTGTTCTTTATACTGAAAAAACTTCTAAAAACCCTTATGTGTTTCAAACATAGAATTTCACTGCATGACATTTCTCAAGGAGTAAAATAATAACTTTCCTGTAGAAACATCTATTCTTAATATATAATTCTTTACTTGTTTCATTCCTTTCCTCCAGTAGTAGTGAGAATGACCATGTTCAATTAACATAGTGTGTCTCATTTCTACCAAACATATATTCTTCCTTTCAGAAACTCCATTCTATTATGGTGTATATGGTGCATTGAAATAATGTTGAATTCCATGTTTTTCCTGATAAATTCATAATTATTCATTCTTTAATTCAAAACCCTTATCAATGTCCAAATTCATTAAAGAATATCCTCATTCATTTTCCACTCTTCTCCTAAAACTCTTAAACACCATCATATCATCTTATTTATGTTTAAAATAAAAAATAAAAGTAATAAAAATAAAATCATAAGTGAAATAAATAAATTACTTATCACAAAAATTTGATTGTTTATTCATTTGCCCAAAAATATCAAAATGAATTAGTTCCAGGGGACCAGTTGACTGAATTTAAACTTTCTTGTGCAAATATTGTATAATCTTCCCTTTTTGATAAATTGAACAACACCAATATCTTCTTCTTGTCATATCAGGAATATCATGAACAATGTTTAATTTTGAAAATTTTCTCATATTTCTCTGAAACATATGTTTTAAGGGCCTAGATCCATTTAGATCGACCCATTTCATGTTTCAAAGGCTTGAAGAGTTCATAGGAGGCTCAGAGGAAGTATGGAGGAGTTTGAGTGTTGAGAACTAGGAGCAGGGAACTTTCATAGTGTGAAAGTGGGTTTCGCACAGTGTAGAATAGAACCATGATAGTAAAGTGGGATTCACGTTATGTAATACATCAAGGATTGAAAAATAAAATAAAATGAAGAGTCGATGATTTTTTTGGTAGAAACATACCTCGAGGAATTACATGATGTGAAAGATAATTACACATCATGTAATCCCCAAATGTTGTAATGTTTTATAACATTACATACACTCAGGTTGTCAAACACTATGGCTATATATTTCCTCCCACTCATCCTAGGTGACCCAACAATCCCCTTTTCATCATTTTTGAGATCCCTTAGATGGGGATCGATCCTTTCATTTCCATCTTCAATATGTGGTGTCCCATTTTGATCGAAGGCATTTTTCCCTTCATTTTAAAACAATTTCTTCCAGTTTGATCCCTTTTTCCACAAATTTTTCTTTTCGTGTGATGTTGGATGATATCCCATGTTTCTAATGGGGTTTATCTTAGTTTTTGTTGGTGTGATAGTGTCATAGGGTCCTCATATGGATGCATATCTTTCACGAGAGGTGATTATAGATTTGTTTCATAGTTTGTTCTCATTTGAAGAGCATAGACGACCTTTTAAGGTATGGTATTCATTAATTATCTATTTATTTATGTGCAATCATAGAATTATCATGATTTAACCCCTTGTATCCCAGTAAAATTAACCAAATAATTATTTGAATTATATTAAAAAAATTGATATTGATCATAGGAAAATGTTGTAGTTATACCATGATAAAGGTTTGCCTCTTTATTTTCTAGATAGTTCTATATATATGCCTTTATTGGTTTAGCATGTTGATATTGATGAAAATTGATAATGAATGTAAAGCCGGAATTAATTGATAATTAATTGTCTAAATGATTAAAGAGGCATGTTTAATTAATTTGGTTGTTATTGTCGTAATTTGATGTTAATCAAATTAATGTAAGTATGCATGTATAATTGAATTGGATAATGAACCAGAAGCATGTTGATTATTATTGATAATATAATTAAAGTCATGTTAAATTAATTATTTAATTAATTTTTGATATCTTGAGATATCTTTTTTATTTTTTTACTCGTATTTGGAACCTATTATAATGAATTAATTAATTAAAGATGGAATAATAATTGGTTTTGTGATAAAATATAATTACTTTATAGGGCTTGAGTTTCCAACTTTTTTGAAAAGTCCATGTACCTTTGTTTTGGATTAATGGGATCTCATTGTGTTTGAAGTTTTCATGGCTTCCTTTACATTCAAGAGAATGTTTCTATGTTGTTTCATGCTACTTTTGATGTGAAGTTATCCTGGGATGGTTGATATTTGAGGATTGTTGTGGTATGTGGGGTGGGGAGGCCCGGATGTGATGTTATCCTAGTATAGATGATATGGGATGGTTTTTATGGTATGAGGGGTTGGGAGGTACAGTTGTTGTGGTATCAGTTGACACATAGAGTGGAAAGATGCATTGGTATATACATGTGGATTTCAGGGAGGATATAAAAGATAACAGAATGGGTTGAAGCTGGGTTTACCTATTGTTATGAAAGTTGGATGCTTGTTAAATATATTGTTTGGATGATGAACATGTTGTCTTTTATCTCCTTTATTTCTCCTACTACATGAGGTAGAAAAATGTGTTTGGTTAGTTTATTTCCATGGGAGGTGAAGACAGTTGGGGTATAACATGTTCTTTCCATGTGTATCTCTTCAAGGTTGAATGAGTTTACTCACCTACTACAGGTGGAGAAGACTCGGTGGGTAGTTCATCTACTCCCCGTGTTTAGCCCCTTGTATTTTGGGAACTTAGAATGTTTTCATAAAGCACCAAGTATTATGGAAATTTATAATGATAATAAATGAATTAATTTTTAACCCATGGGGTCAGAGCATGATGGGATGCAATACTGAGGATGTAATTTTGAGAAAAAGAGAACTCGATTTTCTTATGCATGGGGGGATGGTTATCATCTTGAAAGGTAATGTGATGTAATGTGGGCATGGTAATGGTTAATTAATGTTTATTAATTAAATAACTAAAAGAGAAAATAATTAAAAGGATTAAGATAATTTAATGAAACTCTTTAAATGGTTGTGTGTTTATAGAATATGTGGCCTTAACATTGGTAGCTAGGAGTCCAAGAGATGTTAGCTACAATTCTGTATGAGACTAGGATATGACCTTATTGTGGTTGTCATCTATATTATATCATGTAATTTTTATGTTTCTATAATTTAATCCACCCTATCAGTTAGGGAAACTGAGACCCGAGGGATTTAGAGCCCTGGGGGTATTTTCCCCAACATCTTGGTGGGAGGATGGATGGCTGGAATCCCCCTTTGGCCCCTCTCTCTTCTCTTGGTAGTTACCTGTGCTCATATGCATAGTGGTTATTCTTCCCCATACATGTATAGGTTGTGATGGCTTAAGGTTTTTTACTTGGTGTATGGGTTGTGGTAGATTGATTTATAATACCCGACCTATGATACACTTTATGTGATCTATGGTGGCTAGAAACAACTACCTATTTGATTTCGATTATGTGGACGTGGTGGTTTGTTTCATGAGGTGCATGTCGTTGTGCTTTGCCTATGTGTCTATATATAACATTTTTTGAGATAGATTCTCTAGACCTGTGATGTTGGTGAAGAGTAGAAAAAATAGTGGGGATTTAGTAGCAGGGTAACCTTGATATTATTTTTTATATTATATATTCTTGTATGCGATACTTGGTGAGAGTATCCATGGTGAGGTTGGGAACTTATTATACTTGTTTAGATGATTATTTAGTTTCACTTTTTGTTCACTATGCTTTAGCATGATTTCATTACCTTTTTCATGAGAGGCTTTGGGGAGGATCATTCTTAGTATACTATTATACTCACTCTATGTATATATAAACTGATTTTCATGTAAGTTAGAGTAGGTTGGAGATCAGGCTGGTTACTACTATCTTGTGTTAGTAAGAGCCTTTGGGATTATTGGTCACAGTCTTCTTTACTTTTTTTTGGTACTTATAGGTTTACCTTATATTTTTAGTATTTATTGCATGATGTACTTGGGTTTTCTCTAATATTGTAGTCTGAAAAGGATTCGGTAGGTTTCTATTTTATCTCTCTCTATTTCTTGTGTTTCACTTAGAGGGTATTGCCTCCCATCTATATGTTTATTATAACCTTAGTTCCAGTCACCATCTAAGGTACTATTGGAGGTGGCACTTGGGGGCCACTATCTATCTTCTTTTATTTCCAGTCTAAGTAGGGTACACATTGTGGGGAGGGGGTCATGGGAGAGTGGTATCCGAGGGAAGTTGATGGATATGATGGAGTTTGGAGTTACACTCAAGCAAGGTTGAATGGGTTTGTAGGGAAACACTATCAGCTATGTTTAGAAAGCACTATAAACAAGGGAGACTGGCTAAGTCATGCGTATTTTGGGCCCACTGTGATCTAATTCATAAACCTTTACACTTATAGTGTCTACTAAGAATAGTGATACTAGTTGTAGGGTAGAGACATAGTAAAGGATCATGCATCATTCTTCTTTTCACCTATGAGTGAATGAGAAGACCTTGATATAATATTACCTAAAAATAATAAAATAAAACAATTAATTAAATGATAATCTCTTCCATATTCTAGGTTTAGGATCTCTAATTGTTTTTCTTTTGCATGTATGGCTCCAGTTTGACATATTTGTCATGTTTGTGCAAAATATATTTAGTAGGTTGTGCCAACATATCATCACAGTATATAGGTTTATGATGAAGGTACATAGAGGAGGACACTTCGAGGGTTTCCATGCTAGTGTCGATAAGGTATTGGGGATCCTCTTCAGATGTAATCATGGAAGATTAGTTGGAGTAGGTTAAGATATCCATCATTTCTATCCATGCTTGGATGAAGCATATTGTGTGTTGTTCTTTAGAGATGCTATGTGGGGTAGCGAGGAAATGGTGGCTCTTGTTCCACGGGGATCACAAGGAGTCGACAGTCTCATGGGTTGAGTTCCAAGACCAGTTCAGAATCATGTTTCTATCTTCAACCACAAAGGTGTGCAGTTTCTTGGAGATTCTTACCCATCGATAAGGGAGATCTAGTGTAAGGGAGTTTGGAATCCATTTTCGGAACCTTTTATTATATTATTTGGACCTGTTTCAAATAGGGTGACCAGGGAGGGTAATTTCAAGGATGCTTTCCATCCAAAGATCTAGCACTAGGGCACTGTGTTTATGCTGAATATGTATCTCAAGGATATGGAATGAGAAGAGGTTATTGATAGGTCATTAACCATAACTAGATCATCAATAGAGTGGAGTTGTTAGTATTCCTCATGAAGCAAAGCTATGGCTTCGGGTTCCTAGTTTTCAGGACAAAAGAGCTTCTGATTAGCGAAGGGTAGGTCCCACCCTCAATGTATCATTTCTTTAGAGGAAGCATCTCTCAAACATATTCCAAGGGATAATACTCATGTTTTTCTTGTGGAGTCTAAGGTCATCAGTGGTGATTGTACCTGACCATTCTGAGCAGTCATTGTGGGCCAGTTGTTTTGCTTCAGGTTCCACCGTTGATGCAATTATCGTTGAAGTAGTAGCAGTAAGTTGCTCCAGTTTAGGATCGGTAGTGAGCATATGGGACTAGAAGAGGATATCTTTGGGATTCTACCCATCTTTAGAGAGTATAGATGGTCCATAGAGGTGTTCATTAGTAGGTTCATAGAGGTCAAGTAGAAGATTGTGGTCAGCTTCTTAATGTAATGTTTCCATTGTCAGGTGAGCCAAATATCATTTTAGGTTCACTTTTCTTTTTTCTACTTAGTTACATGGTTTTTTTGATCCATTAGTGATGTACTCCTTCATATCACCTACCCTTTTCCATTCTTTGGTACTTGAGGAAGAGAGGCATCTAGTACCCTTGATGTTGACTATGACAGTTGGAGGTCGAGCTGACTTTTTTTAGTTATGTAGAAACTGTGAGCTAGTGCTGGGGAAGCACCACTCTTGGGATGACTTCCTATGTTTAAAAATAAAACCATATTACATCATCCTCAGCATGGATTGGTTTTATTTAGTATAGGATATCATGGATTTCTTCAAGATGTAGGTTGTGTTCTTTGATGTTTATCTATAGCTAGTGGTGTTTGTTGGTGAGTGATACCCTTACATGGGTTAGAGGCAAGTTATCTACTTTTCATTATTCGTGGATGAGCTGATGATAAAATCATTGGAGGTTTATAATTTTGTGTTTCCTAAGGTCATAGACTAGTACATTTATGTCTTTAAAAAGGAGGTTGTAGCTTTACCCCCACATTGTGATATCAGTTTTGGGGTCAAAATAAAACTAGGAATGTATCCTATCTCGATGTCTCTATATAGTATATCACCTTATAAGATGTTATAGCTATGTATATAGCTTTACGGTCTATTGTGGTGAGGTTTTGTTCTGCCAATTGTGTCAATGTGGGGTACACCAATTTTGTTCGTAAAAAAGGCTGACAATAGTTTGTGGTTGTGTCTCGATTATCATCGTATGAACCAAGTGACAGTGAAGAACTATTATCCTATTCCTCGGACTGATGATTTTTGTAATCAAATTATGGGTGAAATTTGGTTCTTGAATATTTATTTGCAATCATGATATCATCATATGCAAGTAAAGGATGATGATATCTCAAAGACTACTTTCTATTCTCATTATAGGCATTACGAGTTTGTTATGATGTTTTTTCGGTGTGTCGAATGCTCCGATTGTGTTCACGGGGTTAATGAATATTGTTTTCCTTGAGTTCTTGGATAAGTTCATGGTGGTTTTCATTGATTACATCCTTATTTAATTTTCATCTGAGGAGGTGCATGTAGAGCATCTATGTTCCATTTTGGGAGTTCTTCGTCATCAATAGTTGTTAAAAAGATGTTGAAGTGTGAGTTTTGGGCTTGATAAATCCATTTATTAGGGCATGTTGTATACCATAAGGGAGTATTTGTGGATCTGTCAAGGGTATAAGGAGTTGTGTCTTGGGAATCTCCCAATATAGTGGCAGAGGTGCGAAGTTTCCGTGGCCCTGTAGGATATTACAGAAGTTTCATAGATGATTTGTCTTGGGTTGAGACACCTATGACGGCATTAACTAGAAAGCTTCAGTCATTCTTGTGGACCGATCAGGATTATATATCTTATTATTATATGGAGATGAAGTTGTTTCGTACTTCAGTTCTTTGCCTACTAGAAGAAGGAGTTCAATTTGAGGTTTACTGTGATGCTTCAAATCCTGGGTTAAGTTGTGTTCTGATGCAGGAGAGACTGGTTATTTCTTATCAGTCTTGTAAGTTACATCACCATGATTGTTGGGAAAAAATCCCTCAAGGCATCATTCAACCATTTTTGAGGTGATTGTGTTTTTTGAAAAAGTGTACATCTGAGTGGTGATTGTTGACAAAGCAAAATGATGACATAAAAATTTGTTAACAAAGAGGATTTGATGGTGGAATGTCGAGTTCAAGAGCTGTGGATAACGATAAATATTTGATTCAAGAACTTCGACAAATGAATGGATGATTTGGAGGTAGCATAAAAAGAACAGATACAAGGTGGCGTCGTTTTCCTGTGTTTTCCAAATTTTTGGGCCTGAAAATCGACAAATGGAGAAAAGTGGTTTTTGGAAAAGGGACTTGTGTTCCATGTACTTGAAGGCTTTGAAACTTGCGCACCATTTGTTTTTCATGATCAGATCATCAAAATATGGAAAAGGGATAAGGGTCGTGCAGGTTTTGGTGAGGTCGCGCAGGTGACTTTCACACCGTGAGAGATACTTGTGCGTTGATGCCTTGGATGTTTGAGAACTTTTTCACCTATGGTTTTTCAGGATCAGAAGATCAAAATATGGAAAATTAAGGAGGTTTGCACAAGTTTGGAATTGGGTCGCACAAGTGACTTGCAGGGGAAGAGACCTGCGCGCCGAGACTTGCGCGTCGAGGAGAGACTTGCGCGTCGTCGTGCAGGGGAGACCAAATGCCTACAAATACTGGACCACCCCTCTTCATTCTTCACCGGAGTTCAAAACTTTGAGAAATCAGAGCTCCCGTCACGTAGGTGTCGTATTCACGCAATTGTTGTGTGGGTCGTGCAAGTGAAGTTGTGCGCCAGTGTGAGAAGTTGGGCGCCGGTTGGCAGTTGCGTGCGAATATTAATTTGGTCGTAAAAGGAAGAGAGTCGCGCAAGTTTGGAGTTGTGGAATATTGTGTCACGCAAGTGTCTGAGGTGGACTTGCGTGACCGTTGTGACTTGTGTGCCGATACATGCGCCCGAGTTTGACTTGCACTCCAAGTAAGGTTTATTTCCAGCAGTGATTTTCGGGCTGCGTGGAAGCTGGAAGTTTTCCCGATACCGTCGGTGCAAAAAGATATTCATCTATGGGTGGAAGTTTTACATCAATAGAGCATCTACATACAGAGGAAGTTGCATTATTTCATGAAAATCAAGAGAACTATAGGTCTATAAACTGTGAGTGGATTCCTTTCAAGAGCAGTGAACAAAGAAAGAGAAAGAAGGTGATCCTCTCCACTGGCAGTGAGCCAGAGAGAGAGAAATAGGGAGTGACCCTTGGGAAAGCAGTGAGCTGACCCTAAACTAGTAAAGGAAGTGAGCATGGGCTTAGAAGTGATCTAGCCCGAACCTCATAATCCACAGCTAGTAAAGTTTAGTGGAATTGGTACGACCGGCAACCTGTCGGCGTATGCTCCTTGGATGTAGCCCTTAGCGGTGAACCAAGTAAAATATATGTGTCCTGTGCTTTCTTTACTTTATGTTTATATTGTGAAATAGGAAAGAGATATAAGATTGTTTTGATTAATAGTGGAACAAGATCAGAACGGGCTTTAATTTTAAATTATTCATACATTGATTCACCCCCCCTCTCAGGGT
Organism: Viscum album; assembly: GCA_963277665.1. Taxonomy (NCBI): domain Eukaryota; kingdom Viridiplantae; phylum Streptophyta; class Magnoliopsida; order Santalales; family Viscaceae; genus Viscum; species Viscum album. Next base: position 1,722,014,726 of record OY728119.1, on the reverse strand, counting down.
ATTCAGCCTTGTGGACCTAATAATTGGTATCAAAGGGGAAGGTTGAAAGTTGTTCTTCTCTCAATGGAGATCACTAATCATAAAGGGATTCCGATATTCGACGGATGTAATTTTCAGATATGGAAGAATCGAATTCAACACTATTTCCGATCTTTGGGAATGGATGTGTTTTCAGGAGCTATGCATGGTATCACAACTGATATTAATAGTGGTGCATTATCATAAGTTGAACATAGCGATTTGGATGCTGATTCCAAAGCGATCAATTCCTTTGGGGGATACCTCTCCAATCCCATATATACAAAGTTGATGTCATGAAAAACGTCACATGCCATGTGGGAAAAGATTTTGAATATATATGAAGGGGATACAAATGTGGGAGAGGCAAAGATGCAAGTGTTGTGGAACAAGTATGAAGATCTAAGAATGAACCCGAATGAGTCTGTTGATGCATTCTTTGATAGGGTAAATTCTGTGGTAGAAGACATGCGGGGTCTTGGAGAAATTATCTAAGATATAAAAATTGTGAAGTGCATATGGATAAAACTTCCACCTCGGTTCAATCCGAAAGTTTCTGTTTTGGAAGATAAAGACCCAAAAGAACTGACATTGGATAACCTGCACAACACTATTGTTGCATATGAAATGAGAAACGATGATAAGGAGACTATGGAAAAGGGGAAATCCAAAGAGGTGGCATTCAAGGATATGAAGAAGCTCACCATTGAAGATTCTAATGAGGAAGAAGAGACAGATGATGTGATGTCATTCATTTCATCAAATATGCAAAGAGGAAGAGGAAAGTTTAAAGGGAAAGTTTCACTAGCATGCTTTCGATGTGGATAGGTTGGTCATCTTGCGGCAAGATTCCCCAATAAGTTTCAAGATAACGATAATGATGATGATGAAGTTGAAATTCCCCAAAAGAAGACTTCAGCATTTATGAAAGGGAAGAAACAATTCAAGCAAAATTTCTTCTAGAAAAAGAATCTTATTTCACAAGAATTTGAAAGTTAAGATGAGTCTGAGGATGAAGTGGTTGAGGAAATAGAAAATTTCAGAGATCGTGGGGTAAATTCCTTGGTGGCGATTGTTGGAAGTTATTAGAAAAAGGAAGAAGCTGATGTTGAATAAGAAGAAGAAATTGAATGGACAGTTGATATGGAATCCGAATTGGAAGAAAATCTTGAGGAGATAGACATATGGAGAGCCAAAACGAAGAAAGCCAATAAAGTGGTTCATGATTCCAAACTCTATATGCAACAACAGGATGAAGAAAAGTCTGATCTTTTAGAAGAAATTGAAAGACTAAAATCCTCAAAACCGGAGAGCTCAAAAAATATTGTTGAGTATAAGATTAAAATTGAGGAACAAAAGAAGAAAATTGATTGTTTGACTAACATAGGAATGGAGTAGGTCAGATGTATCGAAGATCTTGAATAAGAAGTGGTCAGTCTGTGACAAAAATTTAAGGATCGAGAAAAACTCTTGACCCCCAATGTGATATCAGAAAAACAGGCCATTTAGAAGACAGATAAGATGAAAGAGGAGCCTAGTAGTTCAGCAGGGAAGAAGCAGCAATTGAGCTCAGATGTTAAGGTCGTTTCAGTGCTTAATCAGGAACAAAAATCTGTGACAATTTCAGTCAGACCACAAGAACCCGTCCTAAAATTGAAAGTTGATTTGGGCACAAAACAGAATCAGAATATTCAGAGATCCCAAAGGGGAAATTGTAGTGCTGAAGTATCACGAAGGAATGCATCCTATATCAGGTGTTATTTCTGTGGGAAAATGGGACATTCACAGTATATGTGTTCCATAGCCAAGAGATATAGAAGGGAAGATGAACAGAGATGGCATCCATACAGAGAATGGTTTTCCAGAACATATTTAGAAGGACACTATTTTTGTTGTGGAGGATTTGGACATATGGCTAGGTATTTCACTTTGACCATTCAAAGAAATGTGCCAAAGCAGAATGAAAATGTTCACAAGCAGCAGATCAATAAACCGACAAGTGAGTTAAATGTTCAGAACATATTTCCATCTCTGCAAGATGAAGCCGGTCCATCATACTCTGAGAATGATCGTGAGTCTCAATCTATACCAAGTATGGAGACAAAAATATGGACCCAGAAGAAGAGAACAGAGAAGGTAGTAGTTTCTGAAATTTTCCTTAAAGCATCATATCGTTCTGGTGTGTGGATTCTTGATAGTGGTTGTACGTCTCACATGATAGGCATCAAGGATCTGGTTACAGGCATAAAATATGACAAAGAAGGAGTTGTCAAGTTTGGAAATGATGAAGGCCTGAAGATAATTGGATCAGGAAAGGCTAGGTTTGGGGGCAAAGAAATCAGATGTGCTGATGTCTTGGTTGTAGATGGTCTCAGTCATAATTTTCTCAGTGTTAGTCAATTGTGTGACTCAGGACATTTTATACGATTTACCAAGAAGACCTGTACTATCACGGATAAAGATGGGGCAGTTGTTCTGCAGGGAAAAAGGACAAAAGGGAATCTCTACCTTGTAAGTGGAGAAGAATATATGTGCCTCTTATCTAGAGAGGAAGAAAACCAGTTGTGGCATAAGCGACTTGGTCATCTATTCCAACCATCTATGGAAGATCTGGTAAACTGTGAGGCTGCTAGAGACCTTCCCAAACTATCACATGATTGCACTCATACGTGTGATGCTTTTCAACAAGGTAAGATCATCAGAAATATATACAGGCCAAAGGAACATAAATCAACTAGAGTGCTTGAATTGGTGCATGCTAATGTATGTGGACCTATCTTACCACAAGCTATAAATGGTCAAAGGTACTATGTTCTTTTCATTGATGATTATAGTATAATATCTTGGGTATTTGTTATTACCCATAAGACAGAGGTGTTCAGTTGCATAAAGCAGTATAGGAGGGAATCATAAAATATGCTTGGGCAGAGAATTCAGAAGTTCCGTACTGATAACGGTACAAAATTCAAAAATACTCAAGTTGAAAACTATCTCAAGAAAGATGGGATAAGGAATCAAGTTCCATCAGTGAGAACTCCCCAACAGAATGGAGTGGTTGAAAGGAGAAATTGGATCATCAAAAACATGGCCAGAACAATGCTTATTGATAAGGACCTACCAGAGAAATTTTGGAAGGAAGTAGTTTTGACATCGGTCTATGTTTCAAATAGATCTATGTTGTGTCCGAAGCAAGGTAAGACTCCGTATGAACTGTGGTAAAGAAAGAATCCAACGTTGAAATACTTTCGAATATTTGGAAGTAAGTGTTTCATTCTCAACAAAGAAAATCTTAGGAAGTTTGAGGCACGAGGATATGAGGGGACATTCCTTGGATACTCAGGGAAAACCAAAGAATATAAATGCTTCAACAAGAGGCTGGAAAAAATTGATGAGAGAAATGATGTCACTATAGTTGAAAATGAACAGAATAATCAACAATCTAGTGAACAGTTCCTGGATCAAATTAATGATGAGGTAAGTGACAGGGGGAGCAGAAGTGGCAGAGACTGACTCAGAAGAAGATACTGATGATGAACAAGAAAGGTTCAAGTCTGTGTCTGCAAAGAAGCCAAAGAGTCGAGCTGAAATTGATAGGCAGAATATCATTGGTGATCAGACAGCTCTAGTTCAGACTCTAAGAATGAAATCGTTACAACAAACATCGTTTTTATCTCAGGTGGAGATGAAATGTTTTTCCGATGCAACTAAAGATGAAAACTGGGTTCAGGCTATGAATGAAGAGCTTGATCAGATTGAGAAGAACTAGACATGGGAGATTGTTTCGAGTCCAGTAGATAAGAATGTCATCAGGACTAAATGGGCCTATCGCAAAAAGATGAATGAATATGGCATAGTGATTCGGAACAAAGCACGACTAGTGTGCAAGGGATACTCCCAAATAGAGGGAAAAGATGTTGATGAGACATTTGCACCAGTTCCAAGGCTAGAGACAATCAGATTATTTTTTTCCATAGCAGTGCAAAGAAAGTTCAAAGTGTTCCAGATGGATGTGAAATCTACATTCTTGAATGTACTTCTGGAAGAGGAGGTGTATATTGAGCAGCCAGATGGTTTTCTCATTCATGAGGATGAGAACAGAGTTTGCAGGCTGAAGAAGGTGTTGTATGGGCTAAAACAAGCACCAAGGGCATGGTACTCAAGACTTGATCAGTACTTAAAGAAGCTTGGTTTTCAGTGTGGGGGAGTTGATTACAATATTTATTTTAGAAATGAAAGTAATCAAAGGATGATGGTGTTGGTTTATGTCGATGACATAATATTTGGCGGATCAAATGAAGCTCAGTGCAGACAATTTTTTGAATTCATGAAAAATGAGTTTGAAATGTCAATGATTGGAGAGCTAACATTTTTCCTTGGCTTACAGGTGACACAAGGAAGTAATGGAACATTCATTTCTCAATAAAAATACACCAAATAGGTTTTGAGAAGGTTTGGAATGGATAATTCCAAGGAGATGAAGAATCTGGTTGCTACCCGGATGAAATTATCAAAAGATGAAAATGGAAAGGTAGTTAATATCACAGAATATAGGAAAATTATTGGAAGTTTGTTTTACTTGACTACAACAAGGCCTGATATTGTTTTTTCCACATGCCAAGTAGCGACATATTATAGTAATCCCAAGGAAAGACATATGCTTACAGTGAAATGAATACTTCATTATATCCAGGGCACGGTGGATTTTGGCTTGACATATACTGACAAATCTCAGACAGAGTTATTGGGATATACTGATGCAGACTGGTCCGGTTCAGTGGATGATAGAAAATCAACATCTGGAGGTGCATTCTATCTTTGTGGACTATGTATTTCTTGGATAAGCAATAAGCAGGATTGTATTTCATTGAGCACCGTAGAAGATGAATATATTGCGGCCACTCAAGCATGCACACAGTTATTATGGATGAAATAGCAGCTTAAAGATATGGGAGTTGAAGTGAAGTCTCCGATCAGAATCCTGTGTGACAACTCAAGTGCTATAAATCTTATCAAAAATCTCATCCATCATTCAAGGACAAAGCACATTGAGATAAAGTATCATTTCAACAAGGAGAAGGTTGAGCAGGGAATTGTGAAGTTGGAGGTTGTGCCTACAGAGCTACAGGTTGCAGATATTCTGACAAAGGCCTTACCCAAGGAACATTTTGAGGTACATCGACTGGCTCTGGGAGTTCATTTGACTCCCCGCACTTGAAATAGTGTGGATGTGGAACCCCCCTGGTCTCCTCGAGGTATGATGTTTTTTCCCTCATGTGTTGATATGTGTTCTCTACTCTGTTACAGACTCCAAAGGAGTAACCTTTGGGTTTGTTGAAAAAGGGGGAGAAAATAGTGATTGTTCAAGGGGGAGACAGTGTGGCTATTTAAGAAATATTGACAAATAAGGGGAGAAGCTGACAGGTGGAGCAGCCAGATAGGGGGAGTTGAAGCTAGTTGAACGTGCTTAGCCAGAGCTTAGCTTGGAAAACACAGGAAATAGGGTTAAAGAGGTGTTGAAGCTATGAGCAAAAAGGGGGAGTGTATAAAATCTGACGATGCTAGAAGTGATCGATCAAATCATAGATATCACGACAAGTGAGTGTCGTGATAAAAGCAGAAGAGAAGAGTGGTGTTGGAATGTGGTATGAATATTTAAAAAAATTAGTATCAGTAAAGTATCAATAATTGGTATCAATTTGACAATTGGTATCAGTTTAGTGTCAACAATGGATGTCAAAGTTTAAGTGATTCATTGATGAAATTTTCATTTACTCTTTTTTCTCATGATGAGCATTGCTCATGTGGGCTTAGAGTATGTGTTGAGTAAATCATTGATCTCTATCAGAATCGCAATGAGGCGAACAGTGGCTAAAGAATCACCGATGTATCTTTTTATGGAAGAGTTTTCAACAAACCCAAAGGGGGAGATTGTTGGGAAAAAATCCCTCAAGGCATCATTGAAGCATTTTTGAGGTGATTGTGTTTGTTGACAAAGTGGACATCTGAGTGGTTATTCTTGACAAATCAAAACGATGACATACAAATTTGTTGACAAAGAGAATTTGATGGTGGAATGTCAAGTTCAAGATCTTTGGTTAACGATCAATATTTGATTCAAGAACTTCAACAAATTAATGGATGATCTGGAGGCAGCATAAAAAGAACAGATTCAAGGTGGCGCCATTTTCCAGTGTTTGCCAAATTTTTGGCCCTGAAAATCGACAAATGAAGAAAAGTGGTTTTTGGTAAAGGGACATGTGTGTCATGTACTTAAAGTCTTGGAAACTTGTGCGCCATTTCTTTTTCATGATCATATCATCAAAATATGGCAAAGGGATAAGGGTCACGCAAGTTTTGGTGAGGTCGCGCAGGTGACTTGTGCGCCGTGAAAGATACTTGCGCGCCGATGCCTTGGAAATTCGACAACTTGCACGCCTATGGTTTTTCAAGATCAGAAGATCAAAATATAGAAAAGTAAAGATGTTCGCGCAAGTTTGGAATTGGGTCGCGCAAGTGACTTGCAGGGGAAGAGACCTGCGCACAGAGACTTGCGCGCCGAGGAGAGACTTGCATGTCGTCGCGCAGGGGTGACCAAATTCCTATAAATACTGGACCACCCCTCTTCATTCTTCACTAGAGTTCAACACTTTGAGAAATCAGAGCTCCCGTCATGCAGGTGTGGTAGTCACGCAAGTGTTGTGTGGGTCGCGCAAGTGAAGTTGCGCACCAGTGTGAGAAGTTGCGCACCGGTTGGCAGTTGCACGCGAATATTGGTTTGGGCATAAAAGGAAGAGAGTCACGCATGTTTGGAGATGGGGAAGATTGTGTTGCACAATTGTCTGAGGTGGACTTGCACGCCCGTTGTGACTTTCACGCCAATACTTGCGCGCCGAGTTTGACTTGCGCGCCAAGTAAGGTTTATTTCCAGCAGTGATTTTTGGGCTGCGTGGAAGCTGGAAGTTTTCCCAATACCTTCGGTGCAAAAAGATATTCATCTACGGGTGAAATTTTTAATTCAATAGAGCATCTACATACAGAGGAAGATGCATTCTTTCATGGAAATCAAGAGACCTACAGGTCTATAAACTGTGAGTGGATTCCCTCCAAGAGCAGTGAGCAAAGGAAGAGAAAGAAGGTGATCCTCTCCACCGGCAGTGATCCAGAGAGAGAGAAATAGGGAGTGACCCTTGGGAAAGCAGTGAGATGACCCTAAACTTGTAAAGGCAGTGATCCTAGGCTTAGAAGTGATCTATCCCGAACCTTGTAATTCACAGCTAGTGAAGTTTAGTGGAATTGGTACGACCGGAAACCTGTCGGCATATGCTCCTTGGACGTAGCCCTTAGCGGTGAACCAAGTAAAATTGATGTGTCTTGTGCTTGCTTTACTTTCTTTTTATATTATGCAACAGGAAAGAGAGAGAAGAGTGTTTTTCTTAACAGTGGAACAATATCAGAACGGGCTTTAATTTTAAATTAGCCATACCCTGATTCACCCCCCCTCTCAGGGTATTCAGCCTTGTGGACCTAACAATGATCATAACTATTCCACCAATGGTCTCTATTTGGTGGTAGTGATTTTTTTTATAATGTTGTGAAGACATTACCACATTAGAGATCATTTTTTGTTCTTCACTGGTCATAAGATCCTGAGGTATGTTTTCTCCCAAAGTGACTTGAACTTGCATCATCTTCAGTGGGTGGAGTTCTTACAAGATTATAACTTAGAGATTTCATATACACCTAGAAAGGGGAATGTCATGGGATATGTGTTGTGTAGGAATTATTGTAGTGATGTTGTGTGGGAATCAGGTGATTCATAGAGATTGATGGAAGAACTTTCATCATTCCATCTAGATTTCGGAGAAGTTGAGGGCAGAGGTTGTATTTTTTAGAAAAAAGGTGTAGTCTTCTCTGGTGAATTAGGTGACGGAATCCCAGTTTGGGATCTTAAGGTGGAGTTCTAGATTGATAGAGTTGTTTTTGGTGAGGCCCTTGATATTTTTTCAAAAGTTAGACACCACTGATTGTTTCTTTAGGGAAGGATTTTTGTTCCCTCGGAGATGTGTGAGATTATTCATGGTGACTTCCATAGCTCACCATTAGTGGTACATCTTAGCATGAAAAAGGTGTACCAAGCTTTGAGAGGTTTGTTTTGGTGTCCTAGGTTGAGGCATGCAGTTGAAGAGTTTTTTTCACGATGTTTGGTCTAACGGAAGGTGAAGATTGAGCACCTTGTTCCTTATGGTTTGGTCCAACCGTTAGATGTTCCTTTGTGGAAGTGGGAGGACATCTCTATGGACTTTTTTATCAGTTTACCCTGATATTAGGGAGGATATGAAACTATATGGGTTTCATTGGATCATTTTATGGATTTATCCTACTTAATAGAGATCATGGAGTCGATCTCAGTGGATGTTTTTTCGAGGCAATATCTGGAGGTGGTGGTGAGACTCAATGGAGTCCCAAAGATGATCATTTCTGATCAAGATCCTCATTTTACCAACATGGTGTGTAGAGGTCTTCAATATGATTTTGTTTATTATCTATGCCTTATAAAAACATTTCATTCACAAATTGATGGTCAGATAGAGTACACCAACCGGACTCTTGAAGACATGTTTCACTCTTGTGTTTGGGATTTTGGAGGTTTGTCAATGAGGCACCTTCCCTTAGTAGACATCACTTAAAAAAATAGTTTTCACTCCACCATCATAATGGTTCTTTTTTAATCCTTGCATGGCAAACCTTTCCATTCTATTTGATGATGACTGGGGTTGGAGAGACAGCAATTCTCATAATAGAACTGGTACAGAATACGAGAGAGATGATTTAGTTGATTTGTGAGAGGATGAAGGTAGCGTAGGATTGTCATAAATAATATGTTAATCATATTAGGATACCTCTGGAGTTCAATATTGGGGATCATGTGTTTCTTAAGGTGACCCACCATCATAGTAAATGAAGGTTTAATTGTGATAGTAATATTTCTACCATTTTTATTTTAAATTTATAGGTGTTGGCTTGTGTTGGAGTCATGATATATTGGATAGAACTTCCCACATAGATGATCCAAATACATGATGTTTTTCACATGTAAGAGCTCCATCATTATATTCATAATGACTCTCTCGTCATAGATTTGGGTGACATTGATATTGATGATGATGCAACCATTGAAGAGCATCATGTAGAGATCCAGGACCACCAGGAGAAGCTGTTTCATGGGCGTGTTATCCCCATTGGTTCAAGTCTTGTGGTGGTGTGGTTTCATGGAGAATAATACCTGGAAACATGAGTCATATATATGTTCTTATTACCCCGAGCTATTTGATTTTTATCTCTTCTAATTTAACATAATTCATTTTGTGGTTGTAGAACTTTTCTAGTTGTGTGATGGCTTTATCTTATTTATTGTTGTCGATACCTCCCTTTTGATAGGTATCTTCCCCAAGAGAGTGTTTAGGATATGTTTTTTGTTGTTTCATTGTTTTTAATTATTCCTCTAGTGAGGTGGTTTAGCTCATGTGGTGAAGAGATCCTTGAGAGGTATCTCCTAGGGTGGTTATTTGGATGACCCCCTTTTTTCATCTATGGGTTTGTTTTGGATTATTGATAATGACAATGTTTTGAGAGGCATATAATACAAGGTCTTAGATCCGCATGGATTGACCCTTTTCATGTTTCGGAGGATTGCAGAGCTCGAAGGAGGCTCAGAGGAGGTCTGGAGGAGTTCAAGTAATGATTATTTGGAGTAGGTAACTTTCATGGAATGAAAGTGGGTTTTAAGCCACATAGAATAATTTCACATCACAAAAGTGGGATTCACATCACGTAATTTTTCGGGGTTTGAAAAATAAAATAAAATGATGAAGTGATGGTTTTTTCAACATAAACCAACCTTGGGTCTTTACATGACATGAAATGGGATTACACAATTTGTAACCCCCAAATGCTATAATGTTTTAAAGCAATCTAGATGCTTAGGTTGTAAAACCCTATATCTAAAACTTCACTCCCTCTCATCCCAGTTGACCTGACAGAAGCCTCTTCGGCATTTTGGAGATCCCTTCTACTATGATCAATCCTTGGATTTCCATCTTTAATATGTGGCGACCCGTCCTAATCGAAGGTGTTTTTTTCATTCATTTTGCAATAGTTTATTCCATCTTTATATTGTTTCCGTCCCATTCTTATTATCATGCAATGGTTTATGATCTACCATGTTTATAATGGTTTTTTCCTTTGGTTTCTGTTGGTTCAATGGTGCTTCGACATCCACGGATGGATGTAGATCTTGCCGGAGAGGTGATCAGAGATCCATTGTGTGGTCTGTTCTCATTTAAAGAAAGTTGATGACCTTTTTAGGTAGGTGATTCATTGCTTCTATATTTATTTACAATCTATCATAGAGTTAGAATGATTTGTAGCCTTGGATTGCAATGAAATTTACCTAATTATTTTTTGAACCAAATTAAATAATTAATATCAGTCGCATAGTGATGTTGTTGTTGTACCATGATAACAGTTTTCATATTAATTTGATAGATTGTGTGATATCTATGAATTTCATGGTTTAGAGTTCTTTTCTTGATGTATATTAGTAAAGTACATAAATTCATAATTAATTGTTAATTAATTGGATAAAATATTAAAGAGGCATGTCTAATGAATCTAGTTGTTTTTATTGTAATTTTATGTTAATAAAATTGATTCAAGTATGAATGTTTAATTGAATTGGTTAATGCACCTAGATATTGTTGATAATTGTTGATAAAATAATTAATGTCTTATTAAATTAATTATTTAATTAATTTGGGACATCTTGACACAGCTTTTTTCTTAGGTTAATTGTAGTTGGAACCTTTTATAATGAATCCGTTAAATAAATAAGAATGATTTGTTAAATAAAATATAATGCCTTTTTAGGTCCTGAGTTTCCCACTTGCTATTAAAGGCCATGTTTCTTATGTTTTGGATCCATGAGATCTCTTTTTGTGTGAAGGTTGGATGACTTTAATTAGTGCCGAGAGCCCGTTTCTATGTTGTTTTATGCTGGTTGTGATGTGACGTGATCCTAGAATGGTTGATCCTGGAGGGATGTTATGGTATATGGTTTAGGGAGGCCCGATTATTATAGAACCATTTGAAGCCTGGAGTGGTGAGATGCATCAGTATATGCATGTGGATGTCAGGGAAGACATCAGAGATAATTCAATTTGTTGAAGCTGGGATAACTCATTATTATTAAAGTTGTATGTGTTTTGAATCTATTATTTGGATGGCCACCATGTTGCTTATTTATCTGCTTTATTTTCCCCACTTATTGAGGCATAAATATGTGTTTGGTTACTCTATTTCCATGATAGGTGAAGACATGCATGGTATGCCACATGATTTTTGTGTTTATCTCCTCGTGGTTGGATGAGTTTACTCTCCAACTATAGGTGGAGAAGACTCGATGGGTAGTTCATCTACTCAACATGTTGATCCCCTTCTATTGGAGAGATTAGATTGTTTTCCTAGAGAACCTAGAAATATAGAAAAATATAATGTTAATAAATGAATAAATATTTAACCCATGGGGTTGGAACATGTTGTGATGTATTTATGAGGATGTAATTTTGAGAAACCGTTGACTCAGTTTGCTTCTATCGGGAGGGCATGGATCTTTGATGGAATGGTAATGTGATGTAATGTGGAAATTATAATGGAAAATTAATGGTTAATAATTACTTAATGTATAGTGAAACTAGTGAAAAATAATAAGATAATTTAATGAATCACATTAAATGGTTGTGTGTTATAGTATATCAGGTCTTAGTAGTGGTCATTGGGAGTCTGAGAGACATAGGTGCAGTTGTTTCTCTAATTAGGACATTCCCTTAGTGTGGTTTTGAGCTATATTATAGCATGTAATTTTTTTTGTTTCTATATGCTACTCCACACTATTAGTTAGGGAAATAGACACCCTGAGTATTCAGATCTATAGGGGTGTTTTCCCCAACATCCCAGTGGGAGGATGGATGGCTGAATATCCTCTTTGGCCCTACTCTCTTCTATTAGTTGTTACTTGTGTTGGAATGCATTGTGGTTAGTTTTAACATATATTTGTGTAGAGGGTTGTAATGTATTGTGGTTGTTTCACACACATATATTATGTATATAGTTCCAAAGAACTATTATATGTATAACATGTATAGGTTGTGATGGATTGAGGTTCCTTACTTAGTGTATGGGATGTGATGGCTTCAGGTATAATACCCTATGTATGATACATGTTTAGCAAGTTTTGGTGGATCCTATAAACTACTTGGTTACTTTTGGTTATATGGAAGTGGTGGTGTGTTGCATGAGGTGCATGTTGTGGTGCTTTTCCCAGTTGTATGCTGATAAGACATTTTAGAGAGAGATTCTAAAGATGTGCGACGTTGGGGAAAAGTGGAAAACTAGTGGGGAATTTGTAGTGGGGTAACCTTGATATTCTTTATATATTATATTCTCTTATATGTGATACTTGGTGATAGTATCCATGGTGAGTATAGGAACATAGTATACCTATTTGGATGACGAGTCAGTTTCACTTATTGTTTAGTGTGCTTTAGAACACATTCTTTACCTTTTTCATGAGAGGATCCAAGAAGGATCCTACTGAGTATACTATTATACTCACCCTATGTATATGTAAACTATTTTTCATGACAGTTGGAGAAGGTTGGAGATCATGTTGGTTACAACTATCTTTTGGTCGTAGGAGCTTTTGGTGTTCATGGTCACTTTCTTCTTTACTTTATTTTGGAACTTGTAGTTTTCCCTTTTAGTTGTAGTAGTTATTGCATGAAATTACATTTGTGTACTTATTTTTTCACTTATATTGTTTTATGAGTAGGATTTGGTTTGTTTGTATCTTATTTATCTCTTTACCATGTGTCTCTCTTATAGGGGAATGCCTCCTATCTACATGTTTTTTATACCCTCAGTGCTAGTCGCCAAACCGGGGCCTATTAGAGATGGTACATGGGGTTAACTATCTCTCTTCTCCCATATTAGGCTTAGTTGGGATTCACTTTGTATGGAGGGTCATGAATTAATCCCCAACCTTTTATGCCACAACATATTTTCGTTCATCATGCTTATATAACAAGAATTTTAAACATTACTAACTTGAAATAAGTTCCCATTTTTATGTTGGACACTTGAAACAATTTTTCCATATTAAATTCTTTTCGCCAAAAAAACTTATTTTCTAAAAAATATATTATTGACTTCAGAACAATGTTTTGAAACCCTCAATAAGTTGTTTTTGATCTCATCAACAAAAAAGACCTTCTTGGATTTTACGTTTCCTCCCCCATTAACAGCAGATCCAAAACATTTGATTCTGATTGATGCATCATTTCCAAATATCATTATCCATCCCTTAAAATATTTCACATTATTCAATAGCTTCAAATATTATATTATATTTTAGTAGCACCCAATATCCAAAATCTGGGGTTATTCACATTTTGTATCTTTGAGAGTAGATTGTACAATATGTGTTTTCTCTTTCACTTTATTATCCTTCGCAGTCGGAATTTGATAGTTGTTACATATATGTTATTGTGTTGGTAAAAAAATAAGACATCCTTTAAAAATATTTCTATGTTGTTCATATATTTCTAAATATTTTACAGAGGTTGTAATCTATTAAACACTTTCAAAGAAACTCACTCAGAATTTATTTTTGTGGGGATTGAATCCCCATAGATATTTTCTTCCTGTAATTCATGGGGTACTTTTAGTATAGTGGATTGAACAAAAACTTTTTTGTTATATTACCAAATCTACCACAATGCTAGTAGCAACCAGAGAAATAATATTTTCCTCCTTTACTTCCAAACAATATGGTGTTGCAAACATGTTTTTCTACGACATTATTATATTCTATTTTATAAATTTTTTGACACCCCAAACTTTTTTATATCACCCACAATATTCTTCTTCAATTCAGATTTATTCCCAATATTAATGGAATCAGAACTATTATCAAATAATTTTTCATACTTTGTAATTTTATAAATTTATGAATTTTAAATTTTTCTTAAATTGGTAACTTACACGATTCTTCCATATATATTATTCTTATAATTATCTTTAATATTATTTTAAACCTTTAAAGATAAATTCTGTTGATCTTTCTCAGGTTCACAATTTCCATAATTTTCACTGGCTTCAGAAATAAAGTTCCTGAAACCTATAACTCCCTACCAAGCTTTAGAAAACTTTTTTTGAAAAAAGCTGAAACTCTTCCTCTATCACATTTAACTTCACTTCCAGATTTTCATTCTAATTAATTTATTTTTCAAGTTATTTCTTCATGTGATCTATGTCTTCTAGAAACTTTTATTTTTATTAATGAAATTATTCTTGATTTTTTCCTATATAACTTTCTTTTTTAAAATCCTTTATTTATCTTTAAAGTGTTAAAATATTTCTAAAAAATTATTTCAAATCCCTTTTTAGATGAAACTATAACTAATTATCTTATTATTCAGAACAAATTCTTTCATCACTATGAAATAATTCTCCATTTACATTTTTAACAAATACATTTTTCCAACAAATTTAGTGAATTTTTCATATTCAACTTTACTGTCATCACCCTTAGACAAAAAAAAATCTGTTTTTAGATTTATAGAACTCTTTATCTTTACCCTTGGAGTAGGATTTTGATTTATTAACATTGTTCTTCCAAGATCTTCTTGACCTTCTGTCATCCTCATGAAATTATTCGTCATTCTTTCTTTGATGAAAATTTGTGGAAAAATTCTCAATAGCTCTATATTCAAAAAAAATTGAGGGTATCTTCTCTTTGTAAATACCTATGCCAAATTCCACATTTTTATTAAATAAGGATAAAATCTTTTCAGAATTGTTATTAACCTCATTTTCAGAATCAGAAACACCATCTTATTCATCTTCAAGAGATTCATTGGATTTTCCATTCTTGGCCACATTTAAGGAAATTTATAAATCAAAATTTTCTTTTATTTTCATAAATTGGTCCTTATCATTACAAATTTAATGAGATTACTATGAAGTTTATCCAAATATATGGTTTTAAGATCACTATATTCCAAATATGTAACTTCAAAATCAAAATTTTCAGGAAGAATTCGTTAGATATTTTCAAAAACATTTGAATATTCCAGCTTCTCTCCAAGATATCTTACAGTGATAACAATATCATTTACCCTTGTAAGGATGTCACTAACATATTCATACTCAACCATTTTGAGATCCTCATACTCCAGTCGCAAGATTTGAAAATTTTCCTTTTTCACCTTTATATTTCCTTCATATATAATTTTCAAATTATCCCAGATAACTTTATTAGTTCAAACTCCAATCACTCTAACGAATTCACTTATAAAGAGTGATGATAGTAAATCATTTTTATCCCAACAATCATTGTATGAATTTTTCATATCCATATATTTAAGATTAAAAATTTCAACAAGAGGGTGAAATCCATCTATAACAGCTTTGAAAACATCATATCCCATGGTCATAAGATATGAAAACATTCTATCTTCCTAGATAGGATAGTTCCTTCCATTGAAAACTGGACTCCCCTTACCATTCACACAATTCAAATTCTCTATAACAAATTCTCTTAAAAAATCAGAAAAGTAGTAAACGAAGTTAACCTTTACTCATGTACAAATTAAAATGGCCCAACTAGGATTAATTTAATTTTTGATAGGGGGAAGGGATGAATTGGTGATATTTTTGTTTTTATTTTATCTTTCTTGTACAACAACCCTCACCTCTAGTTAAATATTTATCACTTTTCTAAAAAACCAACATCCATATATTCATAAGAACATATTTACTTACAATGTTAACTAATAAATACGAGTATCTAGTATTTGGAATGGTTTAGATATAATACAATACCAAAAAATCTACTATAAAATAATCATTTTGTGTGGATAAAAAAATTTAGAAATACTCATACACTTATATAGAACTATGATCAATACAATAGTGAATGTTCTTATTCTAGAAAGAATAATTTAAATAAGTTTTGTAACAAGTTTAAAAACCTTCACTAGTTTTTTTTAACATGTCACTGTATTGCTTCAAAAACCTCTACCTTTATAATTCATTCAACAATAAAAATTCTTCATTTTCTTACCCAGTAGAATGTAGGCACAAATTTTCTGAACATTGTACAAAAACTCAGTATGATTCTCTAATCTTATTGTTCATTATGATTATTTAGTCTAAAAATAAGTCTTATTAACTTTTTTAGAAGCATGTCTATTTTTTTTCTTTTTCTAAAAAAAATTATTTTGATTTTTCTATCTGATACATAAAAACCATACCACAAATCTTTCCGAAAAATTATTCAATTCAAAAAAAATTCTCAAGAAATTTTATCCATAAAACATCCTCTTCCAATTTTGTCTCAATAATTATAGTTCTCTCTCTCAATCCCTCCCACGAACAGTGTCATGGTATATTGTAATTTTACCTCCATTTATAGAAACCTTAGAAATAAAAAGGGTGGGAAACTAATTTTTTTCCTACTTACACAAATTTGAGAACCCTGAATTTCATTTTCATTTTAACTCTGTTTTACAAACTTCTCAAGGATTCTCAACTCTTTAGGATTCTTATAAAATCTTATCGATCTCTTTAGAATATCTAACTTCACAAAAGTAACATATTAGGTGATAAGTCTGAAAATTGATATTCTAGAAAAATTCTCACTCCAATACTGTTAATTATTATTATTCACTTGACCTAATAGAGAACATGCAAGACAGAGGCCTTCCCATTCCAATGCCCCAAACTAAATAAAAAATTTATTTCATAAAAATCACTGAAACTTATATAGACTTAATCCCCCCAACAAAATTCTAATAGAAAATTCAAAAAAAATTACCTTTTCAACTGATTTATTCATTTTAAAAATAAATCCCCACACTAATTAAACTATATATAATTAAATTCATCCTATGATGACATATTTGTGTCACACCATGTCCGATGAGTCTTTACCCATTTGTAAACAACTTGAGACCTCACTCTAAAAATTTAGATCTTATAAAAATGGCTGACCACATTTTCATGTTCCATTAAATTGATCGGTCTTTATAACTTTTATGATTTATCATTTCCGACAAATTCTCTACATAGTCACAATCCACAGCTTTATTCATTCCAATAAAACTTAGGTACTCAGACATTTTTACATCGATGGAACTCCATATTTGAGGCCTTGTCAGTACTAGACAATTGACTTATGAATTAGTGTAATGGCTTGTAAATACCCAAAATTTCCATTTACATTTTAAAAAAAAAGATATATGGGAATTTTATGAGTCCAAAAAAATTGACGGCGCGTGATTCCGAAGCCTGGAGTGCCCGGAATGAATTTCTGAACTTTTTTTCAGGTATGTTCAGTAAACGTGCGAGTGAGTTTTTCTAACTTTGGGACCAATGCTCGGAATTTAAATCTAAGGGCTCTGTTGAACTCGCAGCACCGGTATTCACTTAAGAAGACTTTTACCTCAACGAAAGATGTTCGAGGGTGAAAGATAGTATTTCGATTTTTTGTGGAAATAATAAAATAAAATAAACACATGTTTTATTTTATTTGTTTTAACCACCCTCCATGTGGAAGTTAGAAGTAGGGACCACCAAACCTTAACCTCCCATGAGAGGTTACGGTGGTGGGGATCACCTAAACCATAACTACCCATGAGAGATTATGGTGTTGAGGACCACCCAGGATTAAACCCCCTTGAATCCCCCCTTTAATAGGGAGAAATCCTCAACTCCCTAATAAATGTGGGAAGTGCCTCTTTAACACCTCCACAATTTAATTGTGCCAACTCACCACATTAATTGGGATAACTTAGTTAATTTTATTTCCCCCTTATTAATTTAAGTAACAGCGTTGTTGGAGTTTATGAAGGTTTCTAATAAATAAACCATCATAAATTCAATGATCGTTACCTACCTTCCCCCTCTCATGTATATAGGGAGCTTGGGAGGAGGTTTTGGGATGGATTCACCAAGAGATGAAGCATTGGTAAATTGACGTGATGCCCAACACTTGGAGGATAACACTCTCCAACAAAGAACGCTTCCACCATGAAGAACACCAGCAAGGAATTTCTTTGACTCCTTCCTCGAAAGCACCTTGTGGAGGCAACTGACGTAGGATGTCTTCGACTACGACAAACCAACGTCCGTCTTTTCCCATCCTTTGTCTTCTTCCCTGCGACTCCGTTGACGTATCAACCCGAGGTAGGGGTATTATTTTCATGATAATACTTTCCATGATTTCTTTTCCGAATTGGGAAAGAATCGTTGTGGAGGTTGTAAAATTTGAAGTTCATCATTCGTCTTTCTTGTGGGGCCAAATGGTACCAACGTAAACACAGAGGGTGAAAGCCAAACTAACATGGCCCGACCCCTCCTATATTTTTCTTTGGTTTGCTCTTCGAAATGGATAAGGCGATGAAGACGATGAAGGCGATGAAGGCAACGACACCGCCACCAGCGGCCACCACGCCTCATGCCGCCCCCACAGCGCTTCGGCCTCCCAACCGAACTAGTTGTGCATCCTCGCCACGCCACGGCACCTCAGGCCGAACTAGCCCTACGCCCTGACTCGCGCCACCCACTGGCTGATCCACCCCAGCTACGCCACCCGCCAGCCGAGCCCCCCACCGGCCGAGCCACCCCGGCCGCACCGCCCGCCAGTCATGCCACCTACGACCCTCTGATATGCCCTGTCTCATGCCGCTTGTGACCCTCTGAGCCGCCATGCGGCCTCGTGCCTTCGTGGCGCCCTCCGGGTCGAACCACCCTCGTGTGGAACCGCGTCCGGTCCGCGCCCTCGCGTTCGGCCCGTGCCCTCACTGCCCCCCGTGTCCCCTCACGGCCCACTAGGTTGGGCCTTGTGGGTTGTCCCACCCAACTGGTCGGGCCAAACCCAACAGGTCTGGCCGGGGTTGACCCAAACTAGGTTTCCCCAGGCTGGGTCATTCCGGATTAGTCTGATAGGGTCCGACTGGACCAGGGCCAACTACGACCCATTTAAGCTCCTTCAGCCATATCTATGGCACCAGATGTCTATTTGACAAACCATCAGTGGAGCTGAAATTCTTCAATCGTTACGGTCCCTTTGAGTATACCCCACTGAAGTTTGGTGTATAGTTGAGATACGGTCATGTTGGATCATGCACGTATCCAACTGAGTTCTCGGGACTAAATGGCCAATAACTCACAGACTGTGCATCCGATTAACGCGTCGTCTATTGAATTGAGACCCCTATGACATGGAGGAACTTTGAGATACTTTTTTTTTGATACTTCATGATAGTTGGAGAATAAACCAGTAGCTCGTGGAGAAGATCCTCCTGAAGACGAGCGATCGTAGTGCGGAGACCTAGTATCTAGTTGAGACCTGATGACTTCTAACTGTTTTGACTCAGAGTGACTCTACTAACCTATTGGGGAGTGCCTTGGTGTCACGGAAGAACCACAGTGGAGAGCGCATTGGTGTTGAGGAAGACCCACGGTACTCGACAGGAGGAGTACCTCAGCAGGCTAAGAGGGGGAGCACACTTGGTGATGTGGTAGACCCATGGTGGACAGCACGCTTGGTGATGTGGCAGATCCACAGTACTTGACAGCAGTAGTAATTCAGCAGTACAAGGTTAGTAGGAAGCGCGCTTGGTGTCGCAGTAGGCCCACTATACTCGATAGAGGAGGAGTTCTCCAGTAGCTGATTTTTTGAAAATGTGATTGGGGATGTCACTAGATACTACCCCTAAAATAAAATCCTGGTTGAGCTGAGCCAGTTTTTCTGTGTTTTCTGCATGATTGAGATGGATCACATGACAACTTAGGTATATGTATGGGAATATACCTAAGTAAGTTTATCTGTTGATTTCATTATTTATTTTTTATCCTTGTTGGATTTTGTGAGACCTAGAGGGTCTCGTGGTCCCTACTGAGTATCATTATACTCACCCCTGCATGGGTTATGCCCGTACCTTGTTGTGTTTGATGCAGATGACGGACAACGCTAACAGAGGCTGAGATTACCAGGACTAGACGATACCTATAGGTGGACCTTATGATGAGTTGGTACACAGAGGAGATGGACAGAATAAGAGTGATAAGGAGGTGATCTGTGCCTAACCTTCTGGTAGGAAACTCAGAGGATGACCGTGTTTCTATTTTCCTTTTTATTCAATTGTACTTGTACTTTTAGTTTCTTGTACTTTACTATTGGGTGTGTCTTCTGGCCCCCTTTTTACTTTCAACACTCTTTTCTTATACAGTTTACTTGGTGTTTCATCCAGCTATGATCTTGTTTGTGTGTGTGTGTGTTTACAGGTTACAAATGAAATACATTCCTAGTTTTAGGTAATTGCACCTTTGGTGCTAGTCACCAGCCCCTGGCCTATGGAAGGTGGGCTTGGGGTAGTCACGGAACGGGCCCCAGGGGACGGGTCGTGAGAAATTGGTATCAGGGGAGTCAGTTATACCACAGATCATAGGACTCTGATCTTTTCTGTGAAGCAATAGTGTTAAGTGTAGTGAGTGTGGTTTTCAGTTCAAAGAGTCCAGTATTGGTGTGGCGGCCGACGTATCCTGACACCAAGACCCTGACTTTTGATTTCTGACTTAGTGCATGAAAACACTAAATGCGTGTGTATTTTCAACAGTTTTCTTTAAGTAATCTCAACAGGTATAACATTTTAACCATAGCGCACCTGTTTCCTTTTAGGATGCCTCCATGCAGACAGTCGACTAGAATTCCAAGAGTTGTACGCACAGATATCCCACCAAGCGATGAGGCCTCGGTGTAGGGCCCTTTTCCAGCAGAGGCACCAGTGGTACCACTCCCCGTTGGGCCACCGATGCCACCAATCCCAGCAACAGATGGTGCACACTGCTTGAGAACGTTGCACAAGATCCTATGCCAGAGGCCACCGAGTTCTGGGGAGAGATGGACCCATAGGCGACTGAGGATTGGATGGAGGTTGTGATGAGAGTTTTCTAACTGTTAGGGACACCATCAGACCTCATGGTGATCCTTGTTGTTAGCCTTCTATAGGCAGTAGCAGGAAGATGGAGGATCTTGATGCTCTAAGTTCATGATGAGGTGACAGCTCTCTGTGTAGACTTCAAGAGCCTCTTTCAGGTAGAGTTTGTCCCACCAACTCTTCGCGCAGTGCACATACAGGAGGTGCTTCGTCTATAGCATGTTAGAATGAAAATAGCTCAGTACTCAGTGAGGTTCACTGACCTCTCACGCTACTCCACAAATATAGTGTGGGACCCATTATTCAGGGCCCAGACCTTCGAGAAGGGGCTCAGGTGGGAGATCAGGGCTTCGGTGATCTCACTTAGCATCCCGAAGGAGGAGGATGTGGAAGAGTAGCTGGTAATGTAGATGGCAGTGGGAGACAATTCGAGTTATTACTGCCACCACCACCAAAACGTCCACCTTGACCGCAAGGAGATGGTGGATAGGGTAGAGCTCAGCTCCAGGCAGTCAAAGCATACGATCATGGAACTCTGGAGATGATTTGAGGTACGATCTATGTCTACTCCACCATAGCTGCAGTACTTATAGAAACATGTTCCTATCATTCTTCATTACCACTACCCTCGTTCGGATCTCATAGATTCCGATAGAGCTGTGGGCTCGATTCTTACAGCTAGAGACTCCTTTGGGAGCATAATTCAACAATTACGCACAGGTACCGGTAGTGTGAGCTTACTCTAGGTGGTGAGATCATCGGCTGGGATCTCCTAGTAGCAGTGTCGAATCCTTACGATGTCATCTTGGGTATGGACTGGTTATCTATAGTCCATGCTCATATAGACTGTATTAGGTGCAAAGTGCGGTGTGTCCACACGGATGAGACCAGGTTTACCTTCACCAGTGAGAAGGAAGCCTTTGCAGCACAAGATGGACTTGCTCTAAGGAGAGTGCAGTTGATCACTCATCAGTTGGCTAGCCTTACCCTCAGAGCTGTTGATGTGGAGGGTCTGAGCTATCCTGTAGTGGTGGACCACTATGCGGATGTTTTCCCGGATGATGTACCAATTCTACCCACTCATAGAGGGGTATACTTTTACATTGACTTGTACCCTGATATGGCACTGATATCTACACCAACATATCGGATGGCTCCTATGGAGCTTCGTGAGCTGTGGGTACAGGTAGGGGACTTGCAGGGGAAGGGATTCATCTGGGCTAGTGTCTCTCCCTTTGCAGCCCCGATTCTGTTTGGAAGAAAGGCATATGGGAGCTTGAGGCTTTGTGTTGACCATTGGTGCATGAACCATGTGACTGTCAAGAACAAGTACCCACTCCCGAGGATTGATGACATCTTTGATCAGCTGAAGGGAGCACAGTGGTTCTCAAAGATAGACCTCAGATCAGGCTATCACCAGCTCAGAGTTCGAGATGAGGATGTGCAGAAGATGGCTTTTAGATGTCGGTACGAACAATACGAGTTCTTGGTTATTCCATTCATCATAACCAATGCTCCTGTAGTGTTCATGGGACTCATGAACAAGGTCTTTCGGCCATACTTGGATCGCTTTGTAGTGGTCTTTATCAACGACATTACGATCTACTCAGCTACTAAGGAAGAGCATTACTACCATTTTCGGGAACTACTGGACACACTCCGGGAGCACTAGATTTATGGTAAGCTTTTGAAGTGCCAATTCTAGATCCGTGAGGTTCACTTTATGGGACATGTCATCTCATAGACTAGAGTTGTAGTAGATTCAGCAAAGATTTAGGTGGTACTTTCATGGGAGCCAACCAGGAGTGTGACGGAATTACGGAGTTTTCTAGGTTGGGCTAGATACTACCAAAGATTTGTGCCAGATTTCTCCAGAGTTTCAGCACCACTATCAGCCTTGACGAAGAAGGGGCAACCCTTTTGTGTGGTTGGAGAGATACCAACAAAGCTTTCAGGATCTGAGGCAGAGGTTTACTAGTTCCCCAATCTTGAGGCTTCTAGAGGAAGGTGTAGGGTACGTAGTATATTGCGACGCATCGGGGACTAGACTCGGATGTGTCCTGATGTAGGAGCGAGAAGTGATCACATATGGATCTCGACAACGGAGACAACACGAGAAAAACTATGCTACCCATGACCTGGATTTAGCAGCAGTGGTCTTCGCTTTAAAAATGTGGCAACACTATCTGATGGGTGAAAGTTTTACTGTGTACTCTGATCAAAAGAGTCTTAGGTATATCTTCTCCTAGAAGGACCTGAACCTGAGACAACGACGTTGGATTGAGTTCCTCCAAGACTATGACTTTGATACAGTCCATACTTATGGTAAGGGGAACGTCGTTGCAGATGCACTCAGTAGGAGATCTGGTATACATCTTCTCGGTGAGTCGAAGGAGCAGCTGACCGCTTTGAAGATATCCTTCGTAGATAGAGATGAAGCAGCTTTTCTACAGTCTCTTACAGTCACTCCCCCACTTCTTCAGTGATTCGGGGAGGCGCAACATGGGGACACTAACTATGAGGCATGATGTGCTCAGATATCCACAGGACAGACACCTGAGGGATTTTCTGAAGGTGGCGAGCATGGCATCCTCTTCAGAGGATGTACGATGGTACCAGTGTCACTTCAGGAGAACCTTTTGATGGAGTTCCGCACATCCCCTCTAGTGGTACATCCAGGATTGGCGAAGATGTACCAGGACCTCCAACGACAGCACTGATGGCCGGGAATGAAGAAAACAATTGCAAAGATTGTCTCTTGATGCCTCACTTTTTAGCTAGTGAAGGTGGAGCATCAGGTACCAGCAGGCTTGGTTCATCCTTTAGAGGTCCCATAGTGGAAGTGGTATGGGATATCCATAGACTTCATGATGGGTCTTCCAAATACTTCTAAATGAAATGACTTGATTTGGGTGATCGTTGACTGACTCACCGTGTCAGCCCACTTCCTACCGATTAGAGAATAGGGTTCAGTAGAGAGCTTGGGACGCCTCTATGTGCATGAGATTGTGTGGCTACATGGAGTACCCATGATTATTGTCTCCGATCGTGATACACTTTTTACTTCTCAGATATGGAAGGGGTTGTAGGAGGATTTTGGGATGTAGCTTCGTTTGAGCACTGCCTTCCATCCTCAGACGGATAGTCAGACTAAGCAGAACATTCAGACCCTCAAGGACATGTTGTGTGCTTGTTTCCTCGACTTCAGTCATGGATAGGAGGATCACTTACCTTTGGTGGAGTTAGAATACAACAACAACTATCACTCCCCCATTGGGATGACACCTTTTGAGGCATTCTACGGGCGACCTTGTTGATCACCTTTATGCTGACTGACCCAGGGGAGTCAGCACTAGTAGAACCAGAGATGGTACGAGCTGCCACAGAGAAGGTACAGATCATCCAGGAGCAGATGAAGACTTCACAGAACAGGCAGAAGTCATATGCTGATAGGAGAAGGAGACCTCTAGAGTTCGAGGATGGGGACCACATCTTTCTATGGGTCTCACCTCGACAAGGTTTACAAAGATTTGGCTGAGGCGGAAAGTTATCTCTGAGGTTCATTAGACCTTTTCAGGTCCTCATCTGAATTGGCAAGGTGGAATACTACTTAGCTCTTCTACCTCAGCTGCACCGGGTGCATGACATCTTCCACGTATCCCAGTTGTGGAGACATCTGCACCACCCTTCTCACATCATCGACCATGGAAAGATGGGCATCAATGATGGGGTAAATTTTAGGGAGGTTTTAGTGGACATTGAGGATCAAAAGAAGAAGGTCATTTGTGGATGGTTTATACCTTTTATGCACATTCGCTTGCAGCATGGGAACCTCCACGAGAGCACATGGGAGAGGGAGGTTTAGATTCATGCTCAGTACCCCCACTTGTTCCCTTAGTTTGAGTAGTGGATTGCGGGGATGTAAAGCCTGAGGTGGGGAGAATGTAAAGACCCACAATTTCCATGTAATTTTTCTAAAAAAAATATATGGAATTTTCACAAGTCCGTGAAAATTGACAGCATGTGATTCCGAGGCACGGAGTGCCCAGAATGAGTTTCTGAATTTTTTTAGGTACGTTCAGTAAACGGGTTATTGGGTTTTTCTAACTTTTGAACTGGTGCTCAGAATTGAAATCTAGGGACACCGGTATTTTCATAAGGAGACTTTCACCTCGACGGCAGATGGTTGAGGGTGAAAGTTAGTTTTTGGGTTTTTTGTGGAAATAATAAAATAAAATAAACATATGTTTTATTTTATTTTGTTATAACCACACTCCATGTGGAAGTTGGAAGTGGGGACCACCAGACCATAACCTCTCATTAGAGGTTATGGTGGTGGGGACCACCCGAACCATAACCTCTCATAAGAGGTTATGGAGGTGGGGGCCACCTAGGATTAAACCCCCTTGAAACCCCCCTTTAATTGGGAGAAACCCTCAACTCCCTAATAAATGTGGGGGAGCCTCTTCAACACCTCCACAATTTAATTATGCCCACGCACCACATTAATTTTTCCAAATTAGTTAGTTGTCTTTCCCCCTTTTTAATTTAAGTAACAGCGTCGTTGGAATTTAGGAAGGTTCCTAATAAATAAACCATCATAAATTCAACGATCGTTACTTACCTTCCCCCATCTCCTATATATAGGGAGCTTGGGAGGAGGTTTTGGGATGACTTCACCAAGCGACGAAGCGCTGGTAATGTGACACGATGCCCAACACTTGGAGGATTACGCTCTCCAATGAAGAACGCTTCCTCTACAAAGAACGCTTCCTCCACGAAGAATGCCAGTGATGAACGTCTTCGGCATCTTCCTTGGAAGCACCTTGTGGAGGAAACTGATGTAGGAAGTCATTGACTATGACGAATCGACGTCCATCTTTTCTCAACCTTCATCTTCTTACTCACGACTCCATCGACGTATCAACCCGAGGTAGGGGGTTTGTTTGCGTGATAATAATTTCCGTGATTTATTTTGCGGTTTGGGAAATAATCGTTGCGGAGGTTGTAAAATTTGAAGTTCATCATTCTTCTTTCTTGTTGAGCCAAATGCTACCACCCTAAACGTGGAGGGTGCAGGCCAAACCAACATGGTCTGACCCCTCCATCGTTCTTCTTCGGTGTACTCTTTGAAATAGAGGAAGGTGATGAAGACGACGAAGGCAACGGTGCCACCACCCGCAGCCACCGCGACTCGTACTGCCCCCGTGGCGCTTCGGCCTCCCGGCCTAACCGGCTACGCGCACTCGCCGTGCCGTGTCGCCCTGAGCCGAACTGGCCCTGCACCCCGTCTCGCGCCATCCATCAACCAAGCCACCCCATCCGCACCACCCACCGGCTGACCCACCCCGGCCGCACCACCCCAGCCGCGCCACCCCGACTGCGCCACCCCTACCGCGCCACCCGCTGGCCGCGCCGCTCGCCAGCCCTCCGAGCTGCCCCAGCTCGCACCGCCCGTAGCCCTAAGAACCACCCCGGATTGCACCGTGTGTGACCCTCCAAGTGCCCTGTGGCTTCATGCCCTAATGGTGCCCTTCGGGCCGAACCGACCTCATGGCGACCCGTGGCCGGTCTGCGCCCTCGCTGCCCACCGTGGCCCCTCGCGGCCTGTTGGGCTGTGCCCAGCGAGCCAGGCTGAACCCAACGGGATGGCCCACCCAACGGGATGGTCCAAACCCAATGGGTCGGGCTGGGTCGACCCAAACCGGGTCAGACTGTAACTGGGCCCACTACGACCCATTTATGCTCCTTCGGCCATATCTTTGGAACCAGACATCTGTTTGACGAACCATCAGCGGTGCTGGAATTCTTGGAGTGTGATGGTCACTTTGAATGTACCCCATTGAATTTCAGGGTATAGTTGAGATATGGTCAGGTGCGATCATGCACGAATCCATCCGGGCCCCCAGGACTAAATGGCTAATAACAAACAGACCGGGCGTCAGATTGACGCGCCGTTTGTTGCGTTGAGACCCCTATGATGTGGCAGATCTTTGAGATACTTCTTTGTGATAATTCACGAAAGTTGGAGTATTGACCAGTTGCTTTTGGATCATATCCTCCCGGAGATGAGCGTGCATAGTGAGGAGACCCAGTAGCTGGCTGAGACGTGACGACTGTGGACCGTTTTGACTCGGAGTGACTCTACTAGCCCAGTGGGGAGCACCTTTGTGTCATGGAAGACCCACATTGAGGAGCGTCTAGGTGTCGCGACAGACCCACAATACTCGATAGGAGGAGTATCTCAGTAGGATACATGGGGGAGCGCTCTTGGTGATGTGGCAGACCCACGGTGTGGAGCACGCTTGGTGATGCAGAAAATCCACAGTACTCGACAGGAGGAGTACCTCAGCAGTCCAAGGTTAGTGGGAAGCAGTCTTGGTGTCGCGGAAGGCCCACTGTACTCGATAGAGGAGGAATTCTCCAGCTGCCGAGGTTTCAAAAATGTGACTGGGGATGTTACTTGATACTAACCCTAGAATAAAATCCTTGTGGAGCTGAGTCAGTTTTTCTGTGTTTTCCTCATGATTGAGATGGATCACTTGATAACTTAGGTATATGTATGAGAATATACCTAAGTAAGGTTATCTGTTGATTTCATTCTTCGTATTTTATCCTTGTTTAATTTTGTGAGACCTAGAGGGTCTCGGGGTCCTACTGAGTATCGTTATACTCACCCCTGCACGGGCTATGCCCGCACCTTGTTGTGTTGGATGCAGACGACGGACATCACTGACTAAGGTTGAGAGTACCAAGACTAGACAGTACCCGGAGGTGGACCCTATGATGAGTCAGTACACGAAGAGACAAATGGACGAGGATTGATAAGGAGGCGATCTATACCTACCCTTCAGGTATGAACCTCAGACGACGACCGAGTTGCTATTTTCCATTTTCTTCAGTTGTACTTGTACTTTCAGTTTATTTTACTTTACTGTTGGGCTTGTATTCTAGCCTCGTTTTTACTTTTAACACTCTTTTGTTATACAGTTTACTTGTTGTTTTCTCCAGTTGTGTGCTTGCTTGTGTGTGTGTGTTTACAGGTTATAAAGGCAATGTATTACCAGTTTTAGGGAATTATAACTTTGGTGCCAGTCTCCAGCCCCTGGCCTATGGAAGGCGGGCTTGACGTAGTCACAGCATGGGCCCCGGGGGACGGGTCGTGACATGGTTTTCCTGATATTTTGATGTCAATAGTTACTTACTTCTTTCTGAATCTAAGCAACAGTTGGTTCATTTGATGATTCATTTTTTCTGATGGATCGGCATGTCCAATGGATTGGTCGATTGGTACTTTGTAAACCTTTTGACTTTAGAAAATTCAAAATGTATGACACCTTGAAATATTTTTTATGATGCTTTTGGATATGATTATCTTCATATAGAAAACATCAACTTTATAGAAACACCATAAAACATATTTCTCTTTTCATCCACAAACTGTTACTTCTATCATGACTTATTTGTGATGTTTAAAACATTGAGATTAGTAGATAATCATTTGAAATAGTGTAAATTTTTCACCCTTCTTTCACAAATCTTAGATCATAATTTTTTGGATGACTTATGTTATTGAAAACTTTTGTCACATTAAATAAATGTTTTAATTTGTGTAAAAAATATCTTAATAGATTCTTACTCTTACAAAACTTGTCACTCTATTCTAAAATACTTCATTCTAGAAATCTACATCTAAAAACAGTTCATTTAGAACACATATTCCTAATAAAAAACAAAAGTTATGGAATTTCTTATGAAATCATCATATGATCTTCTGAGTTTGGTACTCCTTCATCTAATCACTAAAAAATTCAAAGTAATGTGATTTATCAAAAATAAAATAAAATAAAATAAATTCTACAACCACTTCTCCCAAAATCTTTCCATAATACAAAAAACAACTTCCAACCAATATAGCCCCAACACTCCAAGCCACCAGGAACATTCTACATGTTCCTCCAACACTCGAAACTCATAATGGAAAGGGTTTCTAGAATCAAAGATCTTTTACCAGATACCACTCAAAAAATTATTTTCATATATAATTTAAAACTCAACCTGGAAATAAATAAAAGAAAATGGATTCATCCAAACATCCACCATATTATATTCCTCTAAGGACATCAAAATCGTAGGAGATCAACCCCCCCCCCCCCCCCCCCCCCGCCCCACTCAATGAAACAAAAGTAAAACCACACAACTACAACAACCATCTCTTAAAACACTTTCTAGGGAAGATACCACTCAAAAGATATAATGGAAACTAAAAAACAAGGTAACAAGAGAAAATCATCTAATAACCATAATTGAAATATAAAAAAAATGAGAAACATTACAATAGACTATCTAAACATTAAACAATTAATGGTACTAAGTTCCTATCTAGGATACACATTCCCAAGAACACTCCTCCATGAAATTCTATCTCCAAAAGACTTGAACTAAGGGAATATAAAACAGATGAAACACCTTATTTGAATGTTACTAGATATATAAAGGATGATCCTTGAAGTTTGTGTCATCAGTGACATCAATCTCACCCCAATCAATGATGTGGGAGTTTTCATGAAGGTAATGGTGGAGCTTTGACACATGAAAAAAAATATTATATTTGGCTCATCTGTAGGGTAAGTGTTATCTAATATGCCATGGATCTAATGTGAGCCAACACCTAGAAAAGTCCATCACACCAGGGAGAAAGATTACTCCAATAATCAAAACATCACTGGCCATGTTGATATTTCACCATAAACAACACATGATCCTCAATTTCAAACTCTAGATGTATCCTCCTAGGATCAACATGTGACATGAGATGATCATTTTCTTCTTTCATCCTCTCATGTATCACTTAAACAGTCTATTTTGTATCAAGTACCAGTTCCATCCCAAGAATTACTACCTCTCTAACCCTATTCCCTCATAATAGATTACAAAAATGACATCCATACAAAGCTTCAAATGGAATCATACCAATATTGGAGTGAATAATATTGTTGAAAAAAACTAAACCAAGGTTAGGTTCCTCATCCAAAAACCTCCATATTATAGGACATAATAACATAGTATTCCTTCATGTGTTTGGTAGTTCCACTCTTTATAGTTATCCATATGTGGATTAAAAGTGGTGCTAAGGCATAACTATAAACCAGAATCATGATAACGACCTCTCCACACACTAGAGGTAAAACAATGATCTCAATCAGAGACAATAATTCTTGGGTATCTATGGAGTATCAAAACATCCTCTAGATGCTACATTGAAAAAATACCCACTGAGCTAGACTCCCTGTTCACTATAAATATGGCTTATTTAATCAAGTGTTCCACTATCACCCATATAGCATCATAGTCTCCCTGATCTCGTGTTAAACCAGCAAACAAACCCACCGATATTCCTTTCCAATTACACTAGGTAACATCAAATGGATAGAGAAAACCATTGAAAAAATGGTGTTCACCCATCACATTTTACTAAACAAACATCGAGACACAAACTATATAACTACATGATTTAAACTAGGACACAAAAATTAACCTCTCAGTACATCTTCATTAGACAAGGACATATTGCCAAAGGTGATATATGGAACTCATAGAGGACCATCCCTCACATTTCCAAAGGATTGAAAATCCTCCCCTAGAACAAGACCTATTATTTTTCATCTTCATACCAACCATTAGCGGCATCACCTAAAAAAACTTAGTGTCTCCAGACCTTTACCTCAAAATCCACAAGTTGGGACTCCTCCACATACTACACCAAAGATGATTTCACAATCATCTATAAAAAAACATTTTCTTCCAACCTCACCCATATTAAGATGCATCTATGTGAGCTATTCCATCACTCTCCAAGAATCTCTAGATTCACACACATCATCACTATGTGACTTCCTGCTTGTTACATCAGCAAAAACATTTACCTTACCTAGTGTATATGGAATATATAAGTCTTAATCCTCCAAGAATTATATCCAATGACATTGTTATATGTTTAAGTCACATTTTAAGAAGACATACCTTGGGCTCTAGTGATTGTTAAAAACAATGAAACAGTCACGGATGAGGTAATATCACCACAACATTAAGGAGAACACCACTACTACAAACTCAAGATCATGGGTAACATATTTATGTTCATGGATATGTGAATATCATGAAACATAATAAAAAATTTATCTCTAATATATTAGAACTTATCCCAAAATAAGGTGAAAAAAATAACAAAAAATATCAAGTTTAACACCCTATGTTGGAAAACAAAGTGATGATCAACTTCTTCTTCAAGTAATCAAATGTTTGATGAAAATAGTAAGTCCCTAATAACACAATATCCTTCTATGTCAAGGATGTTATAGGTGTCATAAACCAAGAGAAATTAGTTATAAACCTCCATTAATATATTAAAAGACCAATAAAACTATGCACCTCTGCCACTATCTTGGGGGTTTCCTAAGAAACAACTCCTTTTATATTCAAATGTCCCACAACTAATCCTTACCAGGGCAAGAAATTCCCCAAGAAACATAATTCATCATATCATAACTTTCACCTTAACAACTTCCCAAACAGTTGTTGATGAATAATAACAACCAAAACATCCCAAAAATTCTCTACAGGATCCACCTTAGAGGTAGGGTACATAAGGATGTCATCAAAGAAAAACACCATGAACATATTATGGAACTATCTGAACAAGAAATTCATCAAAACTATGAATAAAGCTGGAGAATTTTTCACTCAAAATGGAATCACAATGAACTCAAAATACCCATGAAGATGATGAAAAATGGTTTTTAATATCCTCATCTTTCACATGAATCAGATGATATCCTAATCACAAATTGATCTAAAAGAACCATGTTTTTATTTTAGAAGATCGAATAAATATTTAATCCATGGAAGATGATAGTTTTTCTTCACTTTCACTTGGTTAAAGTAATAATAATAACTATAAATATGCAAACTATAATCATCCTTCTTCACAAATAAAACATGTTCACCCCAAGGTGACACACTCATCCAAACAAAACCCCAATATAATAGATCATTTAGTTATACATTTAGCTCTCACAAATTAGAAGGTTCCATCCTATATGGATACATTAATATACTTGGAATTTATGGTTGTAAATCAATCCCAAAATTTATCTTCCATCGATGGGGTAACATTTCATCCTCCTTAGAAAATACATCAGTTTACTCTTCCACAAACCTGGGAAATATCATCGGCTAAACCTACTATGAACTCATCATTATCTTTTCCATCAATGTTGAAAAGGATGGATCATGTCTCTGACACATCTCAGGGTCTCTTTCGAATGAATGCCTTTAGCTCTACATTACCACAACTAAATAAAACTCACCTCTAAAAGAAATCTGTGATAGAAAATATAGAATACATCCAATCTATATCGAGGATGATGTTGTAAGGATTTATCTATGAATATAGTAAGTCTCTTTAAGAGTGGTTGAACCCTTTCACTAGATCATTGTCTCTACACACTTCATACAAGTCTGATCGAACTCTAATTGGAATGGTCAACACCAAGGGAACCAGAATCTTCTCTACCTAATTTCCCAATATATGGAATTTTTTTTGTGATATGATGGTGTTCATAACTCATAAATCAAACAAAGAATTTATCTATATATAAAAAAATCAATTGGTGCCTTGAACGATATCTGACTCACCCAATGCTGAAAATACTAAAGTATAAAAAATACCACAACCTAAAACACGACCTTAATGTCACTAATGATGACCACCTCCATATTCATGCTCTTCTATATCAGGAAAAGGAGAATCTTAGGGTTTTCCTTTACCCATCCCATCTCATCTATACTAATCCCAAACTGGAACACCCCACTGCTGCTACATCGGTTGAAACTACCTAATTAGAGGAACTTGAATCCAAAATCCAGTTGTATACTAACTGATAAAAAACATTTGGTGCTCTCACTGCTAATAACCACAACCTATACAAGAAAAAAAATGTGTCTAGTCCCTTGGTAATGGTCTGAGAGACTCAATCCCTAAAAAATGAGATGATGTGGGTTGTGACCTACCCCTGGCTAACTGAAATCTCCTATATCCTGGCGATTAGGAATCCCAAAACATAGCTCTGATTCATGATGAATCCTAATGACTCCCATCTCATGATTATTTTATTATGGATATCATCCTCTAAATAACCTTTTCCATTTCCAAAACCTCAAGATACATCCTCAGTATAAATAGTGTGACCCGGTGATGGATCTTTGGATTAAAAGCCTCCTAAAAATGCCTCACCCCTTTCTTATAAACAAGAAACAGGTCTAAATTGTAACAAAATAGGTACTAATAGAATAATATGTTTCATATTTATTATTATTAATTAATTAATATTTAAATTCATTGTGTTAAGAAGTTCTTAAAATAAATAATTTTATTAAACTAATTTCTTATATAGTTCTATTTATAACATTAATTTTCAACTAATAGAATTTTAATTTGAAAAAATAATAATTTAATATTTGAATTAAGCATATATAATATATCTTAATGTAAATTTTTGAGAAATTTTTCAAAAAGATAAATTTTTGGTGAATAGTGAAAAAAAACATTTTTTTAAAATACAGTATTTTTATGACATCGCAAAGACATTTATAATAGAAAATTTATTAAAAATATTTAATGACTAAATTAGGATATTATAATGAAATTTTTTTGACAAAAATTTAGAAAATGTAAATTGTAATTTATTTCATGATAAGTATGAAAATCATTGTCAATGTCGATGTTGTGCCTGTGCAGTATTAGAAAAGTCAAATATTAGTCCCTTATAAACAATAAAAGAGTGATAAAAATATTCACCTGATTTTTTTAATAATTATTATTCATAATTTATTTCTCTGGTTTATAATTTAGAATTTTATATTCATACAACATTAATCTTATACAAATACCTGTGCAATGCTTGTGCAGGGAAAAAAAGTAAAATTAAAGAATTAAATAAGTTTTCTTGACATTGATATGAGTAAATATAAATAATGAATGAAAATAAATGATTTTATTTAACCTAATTAAGTTATTTTCATGATATTACATTATTTTTATTTTTTATTTTTGAAATAATTAAATTTAATGCTTGTGCAATGCTGATATAGTGCTTGAGTTAGGGAAAAAAAGATCAATAAAATGATATAAATTAAAATTATAATAACCATTAACTCACATTAAAATTTGGATATATATTTTTGGATGATTATTTTTTTCATTATATTAATTTTTTATAATTTGAGACCTTTTTTATCCACTTGGATCACTTTAATCCAATTATTCTATTTTATTTACAAGTAAGTCAAGTTTTTCACACTATGATTTTTAATTGGAATAACTTTTTAATATATGATTATCTAAAATTTATTCTCAACTGTAGATAGTATATGGAAATATAAAAGATATATATTAACCATGATAATTTATTTTTAATTTTTTGGCAACAAATAAATACTTTAAATGCTTACACGTAGATGATGCACTAATTATTAATTTAATAGAAAAATAAAATAAATGTCATTAAAAATATTAAAATAAATATAATTTGAGATAATTAACCTAATATACGGATTTTCTAGATAAATTTTTAATGTATATTATATAATAATTTTTTCATATTTTTATCTTTTTTAAGGTTTTTAAAGTAATAGTTATTAATAGTGTTAAATCTGACAAGAAATATATTTCATGGATAAAATATTTTATTAAAATATTCAAAAAATAAAAAAATATTGAATAAGTCCAAATATGATAATATTTTGCCGAAAATTTAATCCCATGAGATTTTTAGGCCTATTGTAATTCTTTAACCCTGTAGTAAACTTATTATATTTTAATATTTTATGTAATTTTTAAATTGTCCATCACCTCAATTATAAAAGGGGGCTCTTTACATCAGCTAATTTCATCACCATCAGCCTTATTACTTGAAATTACACTAAAACATTCTCTTCTCCTCATCCCTAGAAACAATCTAGTGTTGCTGATCTCACAAAAATACCAATTCAAATTTACTTAAGGAGGTTTTCAAGGAGAAAATATTTAAGAGATAAATTCCTCCTTCTTCTCTTTTAAATTCTTTCTCACTTATACCTTATCTTTTCCCCTATCCGAAGTTTTATGATAAATCCAATATCAAATATATACAATAATTTTATTGTTTTAATGGTATATTCATGATCGAATTTATTATTTTATTTTTTTATTCTTAAAAATGAAATATTCATCCATGGTGTGTCAATTAACCACCTTCGTGGATTATGAGTTTTCATTTCATAATACCACATTCATGGAAAGATTAAATTTATTTATAATTTCTTAAAATTATATATATATATATATATATATTATTATCTCATTCTATAATTAATTTATGGTTGTAATATTAAACAAAATGAAACTAGTTCATTAAGGTTGAAAAAATGCCTAAGTAAACTGAACTTTTATCATTAACATTTTATCAAATGAACCTTCCTAATGTTAGAATGAAAAATTATATATGGTAATATTTAAAAAAAATAGGTTTATTAATACAATTTATTTTTTTTCTAGATTATTATTTCCAATTGACAAGAAAAACTTTAACGAACCGACCATGAAATCATGAAGCGAACACACCAAAAACAGTAGAAATAAAAAATTATTAATAACACTCAGGAGAAAATATGTAATAAAAATAACATATAAGGTATGATAAATATTAATATCATTCTTAAATAAATTAATAACACTATTTAAACTCTTTTACATGAGGTTTGAACATGTTTGAAGGAAGACGAACCTGGGGTATGGGACATTCCTTTTAAAATCATCTTTAATGTGTCTTGTTTAAAAAAAAATAGAAAGTTTTTTTATTTCATGATTTCTTATTATTTTTAAGACTCCTTTAAAAATTTACATTTTTATTTTCACATAAATTTTTTTCCATTTGTATAATTTTAAAATAAGTGATTTTCCTCCAAGATTTATTTTATAATGCAAGTATTCATGTTTTATGATAATGTTATAGTTCATGGGAAATGTTTATGATGATGGGTGGTTACATAATAAACCAAATATAGGTGGTTACAAGATGTCCCTCCAATGAATTGGGTATGTTTGAAGTTGACTGTAATGGTCATTCCAAGTGTAACTGTGATTGTTACATCATAAGGTATCTGTGATGGCTACATTGTAAGTTAGCCGTGGGAGTTACAAATCCAATGGTTTTCATAAGGGCTAAAATCAGAACTAATTATGGTAATAAAATGATACCTTAAGATACCAAAATGGTTTTCTGTATGATTTATTTTTTATAGATACCCTATGTTTTCACAAATTATGTGTTACTTTTCAGGGTGAGAAGTGTATATTTTATGTGTTTATAAGTACTCATTCACTAATGGTTTCTTTCATTATTATTATTTATGTACCTTAATGAGTTTTCTGTGCTGATCATAGGTTTTAAAAAAACATTCACAGGTTTAATGTTGTGTGAGATAAAATAACAATCCAAGATGAATATTTTGAATGTTTCAGAGAAAATAAATCATGTTCTATTTTTTAATGATTTTTGATTTATGGGAAAATTTGATATTGTTTTAATAGTATCCACTTTGTATGATTCAGGGTTGTTGTGTGAATTATGACCAAATTCTCTAAGAATATAAACCTAAAATATATTTTGGAGTGAAAATGAATGAATTCTAGTCTAAAGTGAGTAGATTATATAATAATTCTAGTCGGGTCCTTATAGTTGGTATCATATCAGAGTTTAGATAACTTTATGGATTACGGTGATACAATACCATAAATTATTTTTTACTTTAAGTTTAAATTGAAATGATATAGAATTTTAATATTACCATGTTTCTTACCTTAATATATGTCTTTTCAGAATGGTTTTTCATAGAATAAATAGGGAAGATAAAGTAATAAGGCATCAAGAGGATGGTATCCTTCCGAATATACAGCCTAGAATAGTGTGAATTGGAACCGATCATTCTATGATAGTAATGGATTAGTTGACGCAGGCTATAAATGGTGTTGGAATCTAGGAAGGGGAAAAACTAATATAGAGGAAGATGATGATAGTAGAACAATTTATGAGGCCACACCCCCTTGATTTAGGTGGATCTTTTGACCTAGTGGTGGATGATGGGTGGATTAAATACCTTGAAATGATAGTCGATGTTATGATTTGTTCAGATAATAAAACTTTAAGTCCTTAAATAAATCATTTTGAAGGTGAATCCAACTAGTGGTGGTCAATGGAAAATAATATCAGGGTAAGAGAAGAGATTTATGCCTTGTAATGGGATTAATTTAATAATATTTTACTTGAAAATATTTTCCTAAGATCATTTGAATAAGGATGGAAAATCAATTCTGATTTGAAACAAAATGAATAAGATTTAGTGGTTGTTTATAAAGAAAACATAACTCATTTTTCAAGGTATTATCCAAATATTATTTAGGATCTTGGTGACAAAATAAATCATTTTCACTCAGTATTAAACGCATGATATTGAAGGGAATTGGATTCCAATGAATTTCAATTTTATGAGAACTTTTTTCATGTGCTTAGAGGGTGGAAATGAAGTATTATAAGGATAATTTGTACTTTTAAAATAAGTAGAAGAAAATATCTACATGGAAAGTAAGGTTTTAGAATCTATCAAAGAAATATGGAGGTAAGAAAATCATGTTTCTAGTTTATGGAAAGTGTAATAAAAATAACCCAGGGGAATTACTTAACAAATACAAGAAGTGATTTTGAAGTGGAATGTTTGGAAATATAGATCCATATTATAATTGAAAAGATATTAGTGTGGTATATTTAATTCTGATAAGAAAACTGTAATTGTTTTAAATGTGGTGAGATAGGGAATTATCCACATTCTTACCCAAAGAAGGATTTGAAATATGGGAATCATCCAAAATATAAGTTGAAAGGTATAGTAAAATCATTTTTGATAACTTCATCAGACTTTTGGCTATCCAATTAAGTGTTATTAGGTTCATTTTTTGGTTACTCATATTTTTCTAATCTCTTGTTTGATATGGGTTCTATACAATCCATTATTTTTTAATAATTTTCTATTAAAATTGGATTTTACACCTTAAAAAGTGAAACTATAACTTATGATAAGAAATACATGGGAAATATTATAGGAAAAAGTGATTATAATAATCTTCTTGTTGTCTTCTATGGAAATAAATTACCTTAAAACTGTTTTTTCCCCATATTAGTGTTTGATGTTATTCAAGGTATTGATTGGCTTTCTCTTTACCATACTAAGATTGACTATAGAGCTAAATAAGTTGTTTTTTAGAAAGAGATTCAATTTTTATCCAATAATGAACCCATAACATTGATAAAATATCAAGAAGATGAGAAACATTTAAAATATGTAAATAAAAGTTATCTTGCACATATTTTTGTAAATAAGAGAATTGTTCAGATTAATGATGTCATAGTTATAAATGAATACCTTGGTGATTTTTTAATGAATTTCACATTGTTATACTTGATTAGGCATTTGAATTTATAAGTGAATTAGTTCTTTATGCTATGAAAATTTCAAAACTCACTTATCCAATCAATCAAGAGTAACTTTTAGTATTGAAAAATTAGTTACAGGAGTTTCTTGATAAAGGATTCATTCATCCTATCACTTAACCATGGGGTTCTCTAATTTTTGTTGTTAAACAAATAGTTCAATAAGGGTTTTAATTGATTAAATATCATTAAATAATATTACTATTAATAATATATATCCATTACCTCATTTTGATGACTTTTTTGATCATATCTAGGGAGTTCATTATTTTTCAAAGATTTACTTGAGATCCGGGAACCACAAGTTAAAGGTTAAGGAGTATGACATTCGAAAAATAGAATTTCATAATAGATATGAGCATTATGAGTTTTTTTTCATGCCATTTTATTTTAAAAATTAATTTACTATATTTATGGATATTTTGAATAGAATATTCCATGAATATTTGAATACGTTTGTGGTTTTTTTAATTGATGATATTTTTATTTTTTTTCAAAAAGTTATGAGCATCATGAAAATCAAGTAAGGATATTCCTAAAAAATATCAAAGAAAAAAAGTTATAAAAAAAATTTAGAAATGTTATTTTTCATTACAATAGATTTATTTTCATGGGAACATTTTCAAAAAATAAGGAATAATTGTTGATCTAGCCAGAACAAAAGTGGTTAATGAATCACTAGTGCAAAACCTTTTTTTATGTCATTTTTATTATTTTTTAACATCTGTTTTTTAGGCGACGTTATTGTGAGGGATGTTAAAAATATTTTTTTTTACATTATTTATTTAATACCCGATATTAAAAATGGGGTCTCATGGTTTCTAACACCAATTTTTAAAAAATCGATGTGAAATACCTTCAAGAAATAGCA
The DNA here is from genome assembly GCA_963277665.1 of Viscum album. Classification (NCBI taxonomy): domain Eukaryota; kingdom Viridiplantae; phylum Streptophyta; class Magnoliopsida; order Santalales; family Viscaceae; genus Viscum; species Viscum album. The sequence goes on along the minus strand of OY728119.1, from coordinate 1,721,975,193 downwards.
TTAAAAAGACATTTTTTACATCCATTTTTGAAAAAACCAATGTTAAAAGTCGTTTTTTACGTCGGTTATTTAAAAATAGACATTAAAAGTCATTTTAACTTAGGTTTTTAAATAAATAATGTAAAAAAATTTCCATCTTGAAGATAATTTTCTATTCTTTGATATGATAGGTCGTAAAGCCAAAACGGAGTTAAGGATCAAAAGTTATGACCATCAGAAGCTTGAAATATTTTTTTAAGGATAGATTGAATGAGCCAACTATAGCTTCATCTTAGAATAAAATTTTTTATTCATCGGAGTATTTTTAGTTTTACCATGATATAAATCATTATCCATCATTATTTTAAAATAATAATCATTAAATTGTATACCAATTAAGAAAACTACTCATATAAAATATAAATCATTGGAACATAATTACAAATACCTTGACAAGATCGTGAAAAGAAGAAATAGTGGATTCACGTGGAAGATCAAACAGGTTGAGTCAGTGGAATGATGATGGTTGAATGAAATGATCATTAAATGGTATATCAATTAAGAAAACAAATCATAAAAACAATAAATCATGGAGAAATGATTGAATATACCTTAACGAGATCGCGAAAAGAAGAAATAATTGATTCACATTGAAGATCAAACAAGTCAAGTTAGGGGAATGATAATGGTTGAAATAAATGATCGTTAAATAAGGATATTTATATAATGGAAACATAGAATTGATATGATATGAGAAAATGTGATATTAACAAATTTAGTCCATAATTGGAAATTTCGATGTCACGATGTAAAAAAATTGAAATTTTGCATTCACGGGATATTAAAATTATCTTTCATGTCAGTTTTATGATAAATACCATGAAAAGATATTAAATTATTTACTTATTTTTCACATAGGTTATTATAAAACCTATGTGAAAAATCAATCTTCATCACTTTTTCACATCGGTTTTTTAATAACCGACGTGAAAAATCAATTTTCATGACTTTTTGACGTCATCTATTTAATAACCAATGTTAAAATTTATTTTTCACATCGGTTACTAAATAACCAATGTAAAAAAAGTTTAAAAACATGTAGTTCATTTCCCAATCTTTAATTTGACAGGTCACGGAGCTCAAATGGAGTTACGGATTAAAGTTTATGGCCTTCAAAAGTTGGCATTCCCAAAGACTTTGTTTAGAGATGATTAACTTCTGAAGGCCATAACTTTTAATCCGTAACTCCATTTGAGCTTCATAACCAGCAAAATTAAATATTGGGAAATAACCTACATGTGTTTATACTTTTTTTTACGTCAGTTATTAAATAACTGATGTGAAAATACCTTTTAACATCGATTATTAAATAACTCACGTTGAAAAGTCTTAAAAATCGATTTTTAACGTCGGTTATTTAAAGACCAATGCAAAAAATTGATGAAGATTGATTTTTCACAATGGTTTTATAATAACATACATGAAAAATAAGTAATATTTTTAATATTTTTTCATGAAAATGTATTTTTCACGTCGTTTATTTAATAACCGACCTGAAAAAGTGATGAACATTGATTTTTCATATCTCTTATATAATAACTGGCGTGAAAAATCAGATAAAATGGATTTTTCACATTGGTTCTTATATAAATGATTTGGAAAATCTGTGAAAATTTATTTTCACCTTGGTTATATAATAACTGATGTGAAAAATCAATTTTCAAATATTTTCACGTTGGTTCTAAAAAACCGATGTAAAAAATGTGACATTAAAAATAGTTTTTGTCACTACTGGAATTTGGTCTTTTCCCAACGGTAGTATACCAACGGTTTACTTAAACTGTTGGTATAGTGAGACTTTGCCAATGGTTTAACAAAACCGTTGGCAAAGGGAATTTCGGTGGACCCTTTCCCAACGGTTCACTGGAACCGTTGGGAAAGGGGTGCTAAACTCACACATTTCCCAACGGTTCACTGGAACCGTTGGGAAAGGGGTGTTAAACTCACACATTTCCCAACGGTTCACTGAAACCATTGGGAAATGTGTGCCTTTGCCAACTGTTTTTATAAACCGTTGGCAAAGGTTTCCCCCAAATTCCAGATCGCGATCTCCTCTCCCCATTCGGACAGAGCCCTAATCTATTCGCTCCGCTGCTCTAGCGAACCCCATCCGACTCCACTGCTCTCGCGAATCCGAACACCAGCACCCCCCATCCCAACAGGTACACCCCCATACAAATAGGTAAAATTTGATCTCAACCATATTGTTGTAGTTGTTTTAATGAATATATTTTTTCCAGGTGTTGGTGGTTTAATTGATTATTGAAATTAATATCTAAATAGGATATTGTTTGTGTTTGTGAAGACTTCTTTAATTTTTTTGTATTCTATGTTTGGAAGGAGAGTGTTCAAAACATGTAAATCAGAGTTGGGGGAGGCTATCGTGAACGTTTACATGTTTTGGATAATGGATTGTGGGAATTATGGATTGTGTTCAAACCAATTTGATATGTTTTGGATAATAGATTGTGGGGGTAGGGGGTGTCCACGGGGGTGGGTGGGTTGTCCACGGGGGTGGGAGGGGGGTGTCCATGAGGGTGGGAAAGGCTGTCTATGGGGGTGGGCGGGGCTGTCTAGGGGGTGTGGGTTGTCCTAGGGGTCTGGGTGGGGTGTCCTGGTGGGGGAGGGGTGTGTGGGGTGTCCAGGGGGGTGGTATGTCTAGGTGGTGGTGGTGGGGTTGCAGGGGAGGGGGTGTGGGCTGTTTGGGAGGGTGGGAGGGGCTATCCAGGGGGGTACGGGGTGTCCAGGGGGGTACGGGGGTGGGCGGGTTGTCCACAAGGGTGGACGGGCTGTCCACGGGGGTGGCCGGCCTGTCAAGGATGGGTGGGCGGGCTGTCCAGGGGGCGTGGGTGGGCTGGCCACGGGGGGTAGGGGTGTCCAGGGGGGTGGGCGGGCTATCCAAGGGGGTGGGGGTTGTCCATAGGGAGAAGGGGTGTTGAGGGGGGTGGGTGGGCTGTCCACGGGGGTGGTTGGGCTGTCTAGGGGGTAGGGGGTGTCCACGGGGGTGGTCGGGGCTGTCCAGGGGGTGTGGGTTGTCCTGGGGGTCTGGGTGGGGTGTCCTGGTGGGGGAGGGGTGTGTGGGGTGTCCAGGTGGGGTGGTATGTCTAGGTGGTGGTGGTGGGGTTGCAGGGAAGGGGGGTGTGGGCTGTTTGGGAGGGTGGGCGGGGCTATCCAGGGGGGTACGGGGTGTCCAGGGGGGTACGAGGGTGGGCGGGCTGTCCACAAGGGTGGACGGGCTGTCCACGGGGGTGGTCGGGCTGTGAAGGAGGGGTGGGCGGGCTATACAAGGGGGTGGGGGCTGTCCATAGGGAGAAGGGGTGTCGAGGGGGGTGGGTGGGCTGTCCACGGGGGTGGTTGGGCTGTCTAGGGGGTAGGGGCGTCCACGGGGGTGGGTGGGTTGTCCACGGGGGTGGGCGGGGCTGTCCACGGGGGTGGGAAAGGCTGTCCACGGGGGTGGGCGGGGCTGTCCAGGGGGTGTGGGCTATCCTGGGGGTCTGGGTGGGGTGTCCTGGTGGGGGAGGGGTGTGTGGGGTGTCCAAGGGGGTTGGTATGTCTAGGTGGTGGTGGTGGGGTTGCAGGGGAGGGGGGTGTGGGCTGTTTGGGAGGGTGGGCAGGGCTATCCCGGGGGGGTACGGGGTGTCCAGGGGGGTACGGGGGTAGGCGGGCTGTCCACAAGGGTGGACGGGCTGTCCACGGGGGTGGTCGGGCTGTCAAGGAGGGGTGGGCGGGCTGTCCAGGGGGGTGGGTGGGCTGGCCACAGGGGGTAGGGGTGTCCAGGGGGGTGGGCGGGCTATCCAAGGGGGTGGGGGGCTGTCCATAGGGAGAAGGGGTGTCGAGGGGGGTGGGTGGGCTGTCCACGGGGGTGGTTGTGCTGTCTAGGGGGTAGGGGGTGTCCACGGGGGTGGGTGGGTTGTCCACGGGGGTGGGCGGGGCTGTCCACGAGGGTACCCTACTAATATGGTTATGGGATGAGGCATGCTCTGATGTGATAACACATTATGTTCTTGTTGGTTTTACATTTTTTCAATAACACATTAGTATGTTTTTTTCACATGTGTAGTTGATACCATGATTATTTTCTTCCTTTATCGTTTAATTAAATTTATTTTATATTAAAGTTCAATCCTATTGAATTTTTTATGACAAAACGAATTATATGAATTCTTTTTACAGAATGGACAGAAGTTGGATGTATGAAACCGATCGTATCTCAAGCGATTTTCAAAACAATTTGGAGAGCTTTATAGATTTTGCATTTCACAATGCTTCAGATAGTGGTCGCATACACTTCTCATGTTCCAATTGTGTTGGTAGAACTTGGTTGAGTCGTGAAGAAGTCAGCTACCACATAACCAAAAATGGTTTTCAAGCAAACTACTTTGTATGGTATCACAATGGGGAGAAAATGAAATCTCAAATTGGTGATGATTGAAATTAAAGGACTGGAATGGAGAATTTGTTAGATGATCAGTTTCCGTTTATTCGTCATCATGAAAAAGAAAGGATTTCGACTCAAGAAGACGTCGATATGAGGAAAACTGATGCATCTAGTGAAAATGATGATATTGATAGGGTGAAAAAATTGAATGATGCTGCCACGACTCTAGTATATCGAAAAGGCGATAAAATGAAAAAGCTGTAATTTTTAATCCGATTGTTTCATGGAAAAACTATGTATGGGATTTCTAATACAGAAATCGATTACATTCTTACCCTCTTGAAGTATTTACTTCCAGATGATGCAGATATTCCCTCAAAACACTATATGGCCCGGAAGTTAGTTGAAGAACTTGGATTTTCCAGAAACAAAATTCATGCTTGCCCGAAAGATTGCAGTTTATTCGGGGAAGAAACCGCTGAACGAAATGAATGTATAAAATATGGCACAGCCCAGTGGAAGTCAAAATCTGATGGGACACCATCCCGCGTTCCACAGAAAGTAATGTGGCACTTTTCATTGATCCCCAGACTCCAGAATCTTTTTATGTCTGATAACATATCAATAAAAATGAGATGGCATGATACTGAGAGAAAGAAGACTAATGATGAGTTGGTTCATCCTGCAGATGGATTTGCATGGCAGAGATTTGATGCTCGACATCCTGATTTTGCAGCTGACGTGCGTAATGTGAGGCAGGGTCTTTCATGTGACGGTTTAATCCGTTTGGGAAGATGCTTACTTCGCACAGCACATGGCCAGTTTTTATACACATTTATAATCTTCCCCCATGGTTTTGTATGAAAAAATCTTTCACTTTCATGAGTATACTCATATCTGGTCCTTCTGATCCCGGCATTGATATTGATGTATACATGCAACCTTTAATAAAAGAGTTGAAACTTCTTTGGGATGTGGGTGTGCGCACATACGATGCATGTTCGAAAGACATATTTCAGATGCGTGCTGCGCTTATGTGGACGATCAATAATTTTCTGGCTTATGCAATGATGTCTGGATGGAGCACGAAGGGAAAACTGTCATGTCCAGTTTGTATGAAGAATACACGATCCAGAAGACTGAAACATCATTGTAGTTTCAGTTTTATGGGATATCGACGATTTTTGCCAAAGGATCATCCATATAGAATGAATCGTCTAAGATTTGATAATACTATAGAGACCGATGATCCACCTCAGCATATGTCTAGAACTGATGTGCTTAATGAATTGAAAGATTTCAGTTTTTCGTTCGGGAAGGGTCAAATGAAATCTGGAAAGAGAAAGAATGTTTCCACAGAAACCTGTTACAATTGGAAGAAGAGGAGTATCTTTTTTTATTTGCCTTATTGGTCAACCAATTTGCTACGTCATTGCTTAGACATAATGCATATTGAAAAGAATATATGTGAAATGTTGATTTAAGTTCTTATAAATGTCAAGGGGAAGACAAAAGATGATTTACGATCTCGACGTGACTTGGTGGATTGGGGCATCAGACCATAATTGCATCCTGTGCGTATCAGTGAAAATAAATGGAAACTTCCATGTGCTTCTTATGTGATGACACCTACTGAAAAAAAAACAATTTTTGGAAGTATTAGAGACTATTAGAGTTCCTTATGGCTATTCAAGCAACATATCTAAACGGGTCAACAGAAGAGAGTTGAAGCTAAAATCTTTGAAGACTCATGATTATCACGTTCTACTTCATGAGTTTCTTCCAATAGCAATCCATCATCTTTTTTCCAATAATGTAAGGGTGGGTGTTATTCGGTTGTTCTATTTGTTTAGAGATCTTTGTGCTAAGAAGTTGTCCAAGTCTTTCTTGCAAAAAATGTTGACAGATGCCCCATTAATTTTGTGTGAGTTGGAGAAAATATTTCCCCCATCATTTTTCACATGCATGCTGCATCTGACTATCCATATTCCAACTAAAATACTTCTCGGAGGACCTGTTTCTTTTCGTTGGATGTATCCAACTGAAATAAATATGTTCACATTAAAGTCTTATGTTCGAAACAAGAATCATCTCGAAGGTTCTATCGTGAACGGTTACTTAGCTCAAGAATGTATGGATTTCTGTTCGATGTATTTGTCTGATCTTACTACAAGAATGAACAGACCAATGAGAAATGAAGAAGAACAATATGAGAAAATTGAACCCAGTTTTCCATCACTTCCTCAAACAGGAGGAATTCCTGGATCATATACATTGAAGACATTAAGCCATGAAGAGCGGGAGATGGCACATCGTACAGTTTTGTTCAATTGTGATTTGTTTGATGACTATATCAGGTAACAAAATTGAATATGTATATCTTACATATATATCTGTTAAACTATTCATATTTTTTTATCTACAGGGAACATAAAACAATGATAAATTGGAAGCATCGTTCTTTATCTTTGAGAAGGAGAGAGACTGTGCATAGAAAAGAGTTTTCTGCTTGGTTAAAATTGAAGGTAAAAATATTACTGTTTAAATTAATTATTTCAATATTTACTTAAGTTTAACTGTCATTTATATTGCAAGTATTGAGTTTGTCTGCTGACTCTGTCTCTGAGGAAATAAGAGCTTTGGCTTTTGGTCCTAATACCATGGTTCGTGACTGTAAATCAATTGTTATCAATGGGTACAGATTTATTGTCACTGAACGAGCCAAAAACATGAGAACACAACATGATGGTATTATGGTTACTGCCACAACAGATTGTTATTCCAGTGCATCAGATAGTAGACCGCGACTTGAAAATGTGGGTTATTATGGAGTCGTTGAGAAAATAATAATATTGGATTATTACTCTCATGGACGAGTCACAATGATGAAATTCCATTGGTTTGATTCGATGACGAGACATGGAACATTTATTGATGATTGTGGATTTCGAGTAATTAATATGACCCGCACTCTTGCTACCGAAGAACCATATGTGTTGGCATCAATGGATAAACAATTTTTTTATGTCAAATATCAACTTCAACCTGAATTTGGTGTCATAGTTGAAGTAATTCCAAGACATATTTTTTATGATGCTGATGATGGAATTGACACTGTCCCTATTGCCATTGGAACCAATCCATTTATTTCTTTTGATGACTCCAATAGCTCAATTGTCAGAGTTGATTCTGAACCTGAAGTTGTGGTTGGAAATATATAGAATCATTAATCCATGTTCTCAATTCTTTTGTTTTACCTCAAGTTGGGTTGTTAAGGTTGGTAATATTCATATTTATTTAGTATTGATCACAAATATGTTTTAGCTGACTTGACCGTTATGTGAATTTTCAATGTTTATTGGTTGCTGTTTTATTTGAATTGCATTTTCTAATTTGGAATTGAACTGTATTCAAACCAAATCAAACAATATTTCTAACTTGGTGAACATTACAACTTGTATGTTTTATTAAATTCAATCAAGCTCTTCTAAAATAATTGATAGCTAAATTACCAATGAATCCCCTCATTCCCTCATATATTTAGTTTTTTGGTTTACACATTAATTTTATTTTTCTAATTAATTACATATTTGTTTTCAAATGCAAGAAATGCAGCCAATTGAAGAGAGATGATGAAAAAAAATGGCGGAGAACAATCCTCGGATAGAGGAGATGGGCATTCCACCATTAGTGCCTACAGTGAGTACTTTATTTCAAATATATATATATATATTTACAGAATATATAATGTCATGTGATTAATTTTTTTGTAAACTTTTTTGTAGGATCCACCGTTACGTCGACAGTTATTCGACGACGAGCCTAGTACTGGTCCTAGTACTCAGGCCGGTGGTACGAGGAGGGTTCGTACCAGAGGTGGACGTAGAGCTGCGCGTGCCCAACTAGACCCTGCCCCTCCCACTGACATTTCAGCCTTCCCACATTCTGATCCCGGTGTGTCGTTAGGGACACACGGGGTATTTAGGCCTCCCATGTTTTCGCTACCTTCTGCATCTTCTGCCCCATCATTTTCACATCCCATGATGATTCCCACTCCCCAGTCAGTATCAGGTCATACAGCTGTTCCATCTTCTTTTCCTTCTACTTCTGTCTCTCCGAGCTTTTATATTCCATCGTCTTCGACTCCTGTTCCACCAGAGGGTGTTCCATCAGGTTCTGTGGATCCGGCGCCACTCATTGATCAGACTAGCGCAGGTATATTTATAAAACCCTAACAAATTTTTATAGCAATATTTATTTTCATTATAACATGTTTTGATAAAATATTTGTTTTCTTTCATGACAGATACATCTACTGACAGGAGGCGGGGGCGGGTCCGTACATGCATGCGTTCGGTGTGGAACCGTCGCACACAGGTTATGGTGGAATATAATGAAGACAATCAGATGGTTGAGAAAACAGGGCAGCAATGTCGGAGTTTTCTGGCGACGCTTGCCAAATACTCCGACATCATTCCCATCAGCCCATTGTCGTGGTGACATTTGCCACATGAGGTCAAAGATAGAGCTTGGGCAGAGATATGGGTAAAAAAATATGTTGTATTTAATTCCATGAATTATTTTTGTATTTATATGAATTAATATTTTGATTTCAGATTCAATTTAATTTTCCTGATGGTGAGGGTGCACGACTAGAACGTCTAAAGGATTTAGGAGAGATTTGGAGAGCCAACAAGCATGGGTTGTATATTGGCTGGCGTGCTAGAGTTGGCACTGAGTTAGAGGCGGTACCAGTCGTGGATGATTTTCCTATAGAGCAGTATCGTCAGATGATTACTCATTGGACGAGTACCCAGTTTAAGGTATGAATTACATTTGAGGTATTTAAATAATAACATTCAAGTTTTGCATTAATATTATCCTTTGCATTATCGAATTTTATTTAGGAATCATCTGGAAAAAATAAAAAAAACATTTATGCAAAAAAATACCTCCATACACTAGGACGCACGATGATGTCGGATCATGAGAGGCAGCAGGTATGAAAATTGTTTATAAGTTTTCTTTACGACTTACATTTTCTTTTGTTTCCTCAATTATTTAATCATTTGATAAAGTTTTTATATAACTTTTGTTTTCAATGTCATTGTAGAGGCAAGTACAAAATATTGAAGGACGTGTGCCTCGAGAAAAATTGTTTTGCTCAAGTAGATGAAAAAAGGATGGAAGTGCTGTCAACGAAGCGACTCAGCAGCAGATTGTAAGTTTTAATCTGTTGATTTTATATTTTAATATCTATTTTGTAACTTAATAATATATTTATATTTGTAACAGGATTCTTTAGAGGCCCTCGATGCCCACGAAGCAGACAATTTTGGGCCATCTGATCACTTACATCAGGTGTTGGGAGAGGATCATTCTGGCAGAGTACGCTGCCGACCTAGGATAGCCCCGAAGAGGTATTGGCATGCCTCAGGTACGAGTTATAGTGCCACCGAGCTGTAGCAAGTTAGGGAACATGCAGAACAGGCTGAGAAAAGGGCCACAGAGATGGCAGAACAGTCTTCTTGGGAAAACAGTGCATTTATGAAATTTATTGAAGTTCTACGTCCAACACTTCCAGCAGAGGCCAGACCAGCGATTGATGAATACATGTCGTCGATACATTCTATATATGGTGCACCAGGTGGCAGTTCCAATGGTGGTCAGGACGATGTCCAGCTTGAAGATGATGATGGCGAGGAGTCTGATGTGGAAGTGGAGGGAGATGAGGAGGGCGAGGAGGAGGGCGAAGGCGAGGAGGAGGGCGCTGTGGAGGGTGAGGACGTTGAGGAGGACGATGACGAGGGTGATGATGATGATGATGATAGTGATGGTGATGCTGATGTGGGAAATATTGATCCGTTACATTTTTGACTTATATTACTGAGATTTGATGTTTAATCTATTCTAGTTGTTGGTTTTATCTAGACTCGTAGTATAGTATTGGAGTTGAGTTATTTTTATATATTGTCTGTTTTTATGGATGTTGTTGTCTTTTAGTGGTTGTGTGTTTGAGAACTCCCTGGACAACCCCCCTCATTCTTGGACCCTGGACAACCCCCCCCCCCCTCCCCCTTGGACCCAGAACACCCCCCAAACACCCCCCGGACAGCCCCGCGGATAGCCCCCTGGACAGCCCCCCGTACAGCCCCCCACCCTCCACCCTGGACCCCAGATAGCCCCCCGGACAGCCCCCCGGACAACCCCCCCACCCTCCCCCTTGGACCCCGGACAACCCCCCAAACACCCACCGGACAACCCCCTGAACAAGCCCAGACAACCCCCTGAACAACCCCTGAATAACCCCTGAACAACCCCTGAACAACCCCCTGAACAACCCCGGACAGCCCCCTGAACAACCCCGGACAACCCCCTGAACAACCCCCAAACACCCCCCGGACAGACCCCGCACAGCCCCCCCACCCTCCTCCTTGGTCCCCGGACAGCCCCCCGGACACCCACCGGACAGCCCCCCCGGACAGCCCCCCGGGCAGCCCCTCCACCTTCCTTAAATTCATTAGCTCTGAAATGTTTCATAGCACGATCAACTAAAATCTAATCCATACTAAATATGATATAAAAATATTCTATATGAATTTCCATAAGATTTTGAGTGAAAACAAAAAGTGACATACGAGAAACTGACCAAACGCATTCGAAATGTGTTCATGCTTTAGGAAAACGATCCATGGGTCATATGTGACGTGTACGAATCAACCCCGCCTCAATCCGAGGTGCGGTGTGGTCGGAAAAACTCAAAGTGTATGTCTTTTGTTTCAAAAGGACATCATTTTAAGTGAAAAACATCAACTGGCATACGAAAAACCGGCCAAACGCATTCGGATTGTGTTGATACTTTAAGACAACGATCCATGGGTCATTTGAGACGTGTACAAGTCAACCCCGCCTAAATCCGAGATGCGGTGTGGTCGGAACCACCCTCACGTGCGTTTACGAAGCGAGCGCATCACTTAAAACACAAATATTGAGCCGTACCGCGCAAACCGCACGTCCGATTGACGTGCCGTCTACGCGTACACATCACGAATAATAATTAGAATGTTTCACGGTGGTGTCAGGTCAATCCGAGGTTATCCGCTATGAATTTGACCGTTTGACGCCCGTTTTGGCCGTTTATGACACCAGAACTGCGTTGTCGGTCACCGCGGGCACACGGCACGTCCGATTGACGTGAAATCTCCTCGAACACTTCATAAATCACTCACCCGTATTTTTCGTCTGATTTCAGGCCATTCCGAAATCGTTCGGCCTGTTTGGACCACCCTCACGCGCGTTTACGAAGCGCGCGCATCACTTAAAACACGAATATTGAGCCGTACCGCTCAAACCGCACGTCCGATTGACGTTCTGTCTGCGCGTACGCGTCACGAATAATAATTATAATGTTTCAAGGTGGTTTCAGCTCAATCTGAGGTCATCCTCTATGAATATGACCGTTTGACGCCTGTTTTGGCCGTTTATGACACCAGAACTGCGTTGTTGGTCACCACGGGCACATGGCACGTCCAATTGACGTGTCGTCTGCTCGACCACTTCATAAATCACTCACTCGTATTTTTCGTCTAATTTCAGGCCATTCCGACTTCGTTTGACCCATTTGGACCCCCCTCACGCGCGTTTACGAAGCGCGTGCATCACTTAAAATACAAATATTGAGCCGTACCGCGCAAACCGCACGTCCGATTGATGTGCTGTCTATGCGTACACGTCAAGAATAATAATTAGAATGTCGCACGGTGGTTTCAGCTCAATTTGAGGTCGTCCGCTATGAATTTGACCGTTGGACGCCCGTTTTGGCTGTTTATGACACCAGAACTGCGTTGTCAGTCACCGCGGGAACACGGCACGTCCGATTGACGTGCCGTCTGGTCGACCACTTCAGAAATCACTCTCCCGTATTTTTCGTCTGATTTCAGGACATTCTGACTTCATTCGGCCTATTTGGACCCCCCTCACGCGCGTTTACGAAGCGCGCGCATCACTTAAAACACGAATATTGAGCCGTACCGTGCAAACCGCACGTCCGATTGACGTTCCGTCTGCGCGTACACGTCACGAATAATAATTAGAATGTTTCAAGGTGGTTTCAGCTCAATCCGAGGTTGTCTGCTATGAATTTGACCGTTTGACGCCCGTTTTGGCCGTTTATGACACCAGAACTGCGTTGTCGGTCACCGCGGGAACACGGCACGTCCGATTGACGTGCCGTCTGCTCGACCACTTCATAAATCACTCCCCCGTATTTTTCGTCTGATTTCAGGCCATTCCGAAATCGTTCAGCCCATTTGGACCACCCTCACGCGCGTTTACGAAGCGCGCGCATCACTTAAAACACAAATATTGAGCCGTACCGTGCAAACTGCACGTCCGATTGACATTTCGTTTGTGCTTATACGTCACAAATAATAATTAGAATGTTTCACGGTGGTTTCAGCTCAATCTGAGGTCGTCCGCTATGAATTTGACCGTTTGACGCCCGTTTTGACCGTTTATGACACCAGAACTGCGTTGTCGGTCACCGCAGGCACATGGAACGTCCAATTGACGTTCCGTCTACTCGACCACTTCATAAATCACTCACCCGTATTTTTCGTCTGATTTCAGGCCATTCCGACTTCGTTCGGCCCGTTTGGACCCCCCTCATGCGCGTTTACGAAGCGCGCGCATCACTTAAAATACGAATATTGAGCCGTACCTCGCAAACTGCACGTCTGATTGACGTACCGTCTGCGCGAACATGTTACGAATAATAATTAGAATTTTGGATGGTGGTTTCAGCTCAATCTGAGGTCGTCTGCTATGAATTTGACCGTTAGACGCCCGTTTTGGCCGTTTATGACACCAAAACAGCGTTGTCGGTCACCGCGGGCACACGGCACGTCCGATTGACGTTCCGTCTACTCGACCACTTCATAAATCACTATCCCGTATTTTTCTTCTGATTTCAGGCCATTCCGACTTCGTTCGGCCCGTTTGGACCCCCGTCACGCGCGTTTACGAAGCGCGCGCATCACTTAAAACACGAATATTGAGTCGTACCGCGCAAACCGCACGTCTGATTGACGTGTCGTCTGCGCATACATGTCACGAATAATAATTAGAATGTTTCATGGTGGTGTCATCTCAATCCGGAGACGTGGTGTGGTCGGCACCACTCAAAGTGTCCTTCTTTTGTTTCAAAAGGACGTCATTTTAAGTGAAAGGCATCAACTGACATACGGAAAACCGACCAAACGCATTCCAAATCTGTTGATAATTTATCCCAACAATCCATGGGTCATATGTGACGTGTACGAGCCAACATGGGATGAATCCGAGTTGCGGTGTGTCCAGGATAAGTCTAAGTGGATCTCTTTTGTTTAAAATGGACACCATTTTAAGTACATACGGAAAAACGACCAAACGGATTCGGTTTCCGTTGAAACTTTAGGAGAACGATCCATGGGTCATATGTGACGTGTACGAATCATCCCCGCCTCAATCCGACATGTGGTGCAGCTGACACCACTCAAATTGTCCGTCTTTTGTTTCAAAAGGACGTCATTTTAAGTGAAAGGCATCAACTGACATACGGAAGAACGACCAAATGCATTCGGATTCTATCGATACTTTAGCAAAACGATCCATGAGTCATATGTGACGTGTACAAATCAACTTCGTCTTAATCCGAGACGCGGTGTGGCCGACACCGCTCTAACTCTGTCTCTTTTGTTTAAAATGGACATGATTATAAATGAAAAGAACAACTGGCATACGCAAAACCGACCAAACGCATTCGGAATATTTTGATAATTTATCACAACGATCCATGGGTCATATGTGACATGTACAAGCCAACCTGGGATGAATCTGAGTCGCGGTGTGGTCAGGATTAGTCTAAGTGTCACTTTTTTGTTTAAAATGGACAACATTTTACGTACATACAGAAAACCGACGAAACGCATTCGGTTTCCATTTAAACATTAGGAGAACGATCCATGGGTCATATGTGACGTGTATGAATCAACCCCGCCTCAATTGGAGACGCGGTGTGGTCGGCACCACTCATAGTGTCCGTCTTTTGTTTCAAAAGGACGCCATTTTAAGTGAAAAACATCAACTGGCATACGGAAAACCGACCAAACGCATTCGGATTGTGTCGATACTTTAGCACAACGATCCATGGGTCAAATGTGACGTGTACAAGTCAACCCCGCCTCAATATGAGGTGCGGTGTGGCTGGTATCACTTCAGGTGTATGTATTTTGTTTAAAATGGACATCATTTGAGGTAAAAATATATGGTATAGAAAAAACCGATCAAATTATGAATTGAATTTCGGATTCCACATATAATTGTCATCTAAATTTTAAATTGAATTCTATATGAATTATGTACGTTTATAATTATGTTATGAATTCTAATTTAATTATGGATGTGTATAGTTTCAGGATCCATTATATGTTAAATGTGTATGAATTTGTTCGTAATTGTATATGTATGTTTTATTTTATTGCAGGTACAATAATTGGATTGAAAATGAGGTCAAAATGAGGCATGATGGAGAGGGGCCTGATGGACAGGGGCTGTGAAAATTGCAGGCTGCTGCAATTTGCAGCATAGGATATGCCAACGGTTTAAAACCGTTGGCATATAATCCTAAATACGTTTTTACCAACGATTCATTGAACCGTTGGTAAATATATCTTTTCCCAAAGGTTCTAAACCATTGGGAAAGAGTTCATCCATGGGGATATCCCAACGGTTTGGGGAGAACCGTTGGGAAAACTATCCAAAAACTGATATTTCCCAACGGTTCTCCCAAACCGTTGGGAAAAACTATCCCAACGGTTTGGCAGAACCGTTGGGATAGGGTGGCTTTTGTGAGCCTATACCAACGGTTTCCAGTAAACCGTTGGGAAAACCTTTTCCCAACGGCTTACTTCCCCACGGTTATCAGAACCATTGGTATATCATATACCAACGGTTAGAGGGGCTTTCCCAATGGTTGTGAACCGTTGGGAAATATTATATTTCCAGTAGTGTGTATTAGTGAATGGAAAAGACCAAAAATGTTACTGAGATTCAAAAAAAATTTGGATTATGATGCTATTACTAGTATTCTTAAAAAAACACATTAACTATTTTCTATCCCACTAACTAGGTTAACTTGAAAATGAATTAAATCTATATGTATTAAAGAATATGATGATTGCCTTCGAGAATTAGAAATAAGATTAGTGAATGCCCAAGTTTTTCCTTTTCCATTGAGAAATAGTGATTTTTCATCTATAGTGATGCTTCGTTGAATGGACATTCTTGTGTTATGATGAAGAATTACTAGGTAATTTATTTTGATTCAAGCAAACCGAAACCTCATGAGTTAAATTATCCTAAACATGATTTGTAGTTAGCTTCTTTTGATTTTTCAGTAAAAAATTATAGGTATCATTTATATGGAGATAATTATGATATATATACTGATCATAAAAGTTTAAATTATATATTTACAAAGAGGGAATTTAACATGAGGTAGAGAATATGGATGGAATTGATAATGTATTTCATAATCAATTACTATCCAAAGAAAAGAGAATAAAGTGGTAGATTCCTTGATTCTAAAACATCTTGCATAATTAACCATGTTACGTGTGAAACATGACCCCTTATTTAATGATTTGATAAATGTTTTCTTAGAGGTTTTGTGTGAAATAAATTCCTCTATCTCGTTTCAAGTGTTAATAAAATCATCTCTATCAGACAAAATTAAGAATGGTCAAAAGGAAGACTATAAGTTATAGAAAAGGGTATAATTGGTTACAAAAGGTAAGTTTACTTATTTTAATGTTGATAAATATTGTGTATTCAAATTTGGAAATATATTATGTGTGCCTTATTATTCTAATCTGAAGAAATAATTATTAATTAAAGCTCATAGTTCTTAATTTCATGTTCATCCTTGCAGCAATAACATGTTTAGAGACCTTTAGAAGTATTGATAGTGGGATTGAATGAAAATAGATATTGTTGATTTTACCATGAAATGGTTAAATTTTCAACATGTTAAAGTAGTGACAAAACTACCAAAGGTGATGCTTTATCCTTTTCTAGTTCTAGAATAGAAATAGGAAAATATATCCCTAGATTTTGTCGTGGGAACAATAAATTATTCTTGAGGTAACAATGCAATTTATTTTATTATTGATTGACTGGATAAATCTGCAGAATTACTTCTTATTCGAGATACTATATATTTATATAAAATTTCTCTACAGTATATCAAAGAGGTTTTCAGGTTACATGGAGTTCCTCTCTCAATTGTATCTAGCTGTTATCCTCATTTCACTTCTAAATTTTTGGATCATCCTTCAGAAGTCTATGGGAAAAGAATTAAATTTCATCACATCCTTTCATCTTTAGTTTGATGGATAGTAGGAATGAACAATTAAAACCTCAGAATAAATTATATTTTTTTGTTCAATGGATTACCAGGGAATTGGAGGTTACAATTTTTCTTTGGTTGAGTTTTTTTATAATAACAATTTTCATTCTAGTATACAGATGTCACTTTTTGAGACATTATATGGAAAGTAATGTCGAAATCTAGAATTTTGGGATGAATTCAAGGAAATTAATGTAATGGGACAATAATTAGTTGAGGAAGTGGCTGAGAAAGTAAATCTGATCTAGCAACACATGAGGATAGCTTAGATCAAGTAGAAACTTTATGAAAATAATAGAATAAAAGACCATTCTTTCGAGGTAAGTGATCAGGTTTTCCATAAAATATCTCTATGGAAATGTTTTATATGTTTTGTTAGGAAAGGAAAACTAAATTCATGGTTCATTTTAACTTATAAAATCCTAAAAAATTTGGACCAGTTTTCTATCGAGAATATTTTCCTTAGAATTTATCCCATGTACACAATGTTTTTTATGTTTCGATGTTAAAAAAGTATGTTCTATATTCATCTCATGTTTTGAGACATAAGGTAGTTTAGTTATAAGATAACATTTAATATGAGGTAATTTTTATTCATATTCTTGACCATAAAGAGAAATTATTGTGCAACAAGGTAAATACCTAGGTTAAGGTTTTGTGAAGAAACCAAATTGTTGAAGATGCAACATGAGAATATGAAAATGCTATGAGGGAAACATATCACCATTTGATTAATAAGTGAATAAAATTATGAGGAAATAATTTCCAAAAGGGGGTAGAATGTAATAAACCAGGTACAAATAGAATAATTATTTTTCATATATATTATTATTCTTGTATAAATAGTTAAATTCATAATGTTAAGTAATTCTTAAAATAAATAATTTTTTTTAAAAAAATTATTATATAGTTATATTTAAAAATATAAATTATAAAAATATAGAATATTTATATTAAAAAAATAAGTTAATTTTTGAATAAATAATTTATAAATTATATTAATATGAATTTTTAATAATTTTATGAAAAAGTTAAATTTTTTATGAATAATAAAAAAATACAGTTTTTTAAAATAAAGTATTTCTGTGACATCAGCGAGAGATAATTATGAAATAAAATTTATTAAATTTATTTTATTAATAAATTATGATATTATGATATAAATATTTTACAAAAAAAATTCATAACATGTAAATTATAATTTATATGCTGATAAGTAAAAAAATTAATGTTAGTGTTGACGCACTATTTGTTCGGCATTGGCGGAGTCAAATTATATTCCTTATAGGCATTAATTGAGTGATAAAAAAATAATTTTATGGATTTTTTATTAATTATTATGTATAATTGATGTTTTTGTATTATATTTTATAAATTTTGGCTTATATAACATAAATCTTATCCAAATGTTTTTGCAATTCCTGTACAGGGCAAAAAAGTAAAATTAACAAATTAAAGAAGTTGTCTTGACATGGATATGATTAAATATACATAATGAATTATTAGGAAATATTATATCAAACCAAATTAACTTATTTTTTTATATTAATTTATTTTTATGTTTTATACCTAAAATAATTAACTTTAATGTTACTGTAATGCTAGTTTATTTCTTGTGAAAAGAGAAGAAAAATCAATAAAATGATTTTAATTAAACTTATAAGAACAATTAAATGACCTAAGAATTTGAATAAATCTTTTTCTATGAGTATGTTTCTCTCATTATATTATTTTTTTAAATTTTGTACCTTTTGGATCAACATTGATCACTCTAAGATACTTATAATATTTTATTTAAAATAAAGTCAAATTATTCACACTATGGTTTTTAATTGGTGTAACTTTTTAAGATATGGTTTTCCAAAATATATTTTATACCATTAATAGTTTTTATAAAGATAAAATGTTTATATTAATCATGATAATTTATTGTTTATTTTTAGTCAATAAGTAAATACCTTAAATTCTTTCTCAACAACGATGCAACAATTGTTAATTTAATATAAAAAATTAAATAAATGATATTAAAATATTAAAATAAATATAATTTGATATAATTAATATTATAAAAGAGTTTAATAGATAAATATGACATTTAAAATATATAAAAATATTTTTTTTGAATTTTACTTTTTTTATGTATTTAAAGTCATAGTTTTGAATAGTGTTAAATGTGACAGAAAATATATTTCAAGAATAAAATATATTATTAATTCATTCAGAAATAAAAAAATCTTTAATAAGGAAAAATAAGATAATATTGGGTCTAAAATTTAAACTCATGATCTTTTTATTCCTTTTTTTAATTCTTTACCCCCAATATTATACTTAATATATTTTAATATTTTAATTAATTCCTAAATTGACTCTCACCTCAATTATAAATGGGGAATCCTTACATTACATAATTTAATAACAATGAGAATTATTGATCAATTTTTATATAAAAAAAATCTCTTCTAATCATTCCTTTCCAAATTTTATGTTTTTTGTTCCCAGAAAAATACCACTTCCAAGTACCTTATTGAGGTTCTGAAGGATAAAATATTAAAGAGGTAAATTCCTCCGTCTCTTTTAAATTCTTTCTCCTTATACCTTATCCTCCCCTATAAAAAGTTACTTTATAACTCCATTATCATATATATAATATGATTTTATTGTGTTATTAGTACATCCATCATCAAATATTTTATTTTCTTCTTTTATTCTTGAAAACAAAATCATCATCCATGGTGTGTCAATTAACTGCTTTCATGGATGATGAGTTTTTATTTCCCAATATCGCATTCACTATAAGTTTAAATTCTATTATAATTTTATAAAATGTCCTAAATATATATATTATATTTTTTTCCCATTCTATAATTAATTTATGACCATAATATTAAACAAAATGAAACTAGTTCATGAAGGTCAGAAAAATCGCCAAAATAAACAAAAACAATTTATTGAATTTTAATCAAATGAATATCTATCATGTTATAAATAAAAATTATATATAGGAACATTTAAAAAAAATTATTTTTATTAATACCACTTATTTCTACTTCAGGATTATTATTTCTATTTGATAAGAAAATTATCAATGAACCGACCAGGAAACTAGGAAGTCAACGCACCCGAAAAAGGAAATAACAAAATATTATTAATAGTCGGGTAGAAATATTTTATAAAGAGAACATATAAGATATTATAAATATGAATATAGTTCTATAATAAATTAAAAACACTCTTTAATCCAGTAAACATGAGGTTTGAACACTTTTTGAGGAATATTTTCCTCAGGTAAGGGACTTTCCTTTTAAAATCCACTTTAATGTATCTTTTTTGAAAAAATTTGAAAAATAATTTTTTTATAAGGAATGAGCAGAGTTTCCCTTTTTATTGATGCCTTATTTTTTTAAGACTCATTTACAATATTACATTTTTTATTTCCAAATAGGTTTTTTCCTTTTTATGTTTGCATTTATCTTTTAAAATAAGTTATTTTCTCCCAGAAATGTTTTTTATTTTGAATGTATTCATGTTTAATGATTATATTCTGGTTTTAGGGAATTATTTATTAAGATAGGTGGTTTTATTATAAACCTAATATGGGTGGGTATGTGATATCCCTATAATACATTGGGTATGTTTAAAGATGAGAATAATGGTTATTCTAAGTGTAACTATTATAGTTACATGATAAGGTAGTCATCAGGGTTACATTTTAAGGATTCTATGAGTGTTACAAATTTTATTGTAGCCGTGAGGGTTATAATAACAAGTAATTATGATATTAAAATGATTCCCCAAGTTACCTAATTTTTTTATACTTTCTATGTTTTATGGATACCACATGTTTTCACAAAGTCTATATTACATTTATGGGTGAGAAGTATATATTTCATGTGTTTATAAGTATTCATGGACTTGTGGATTTTTACTTGTTATTTTTTATCTCCCTTAATGATATTTTTCTCTTTATCCCCAATTTTAAAACAAATCATAGGGATTACGATTGGGTTAGAGAAAATAAGAATCCAAGATTAATGTTGTGAATATTTTTCTTGAAAATAAATCATGTTCTATTTTTTAAAAACTTTGTTATTTTGGAAAAAATGTATACTATCTTAGTAGAATTCACTTTGTATGCTTTAGGATTTTTATGTATTAAGTATGACCAAATTAACTAAAAATATTTACCTAAATGATATTTGGGTATAAAAGTAAATGAATTATAGTATAAAGTAACTAGAATATATAATAGTTAAGGTTGGGTAATTATTGAATCATAATATAGAAGGGTTATAAAATGGATCTCAAAATCTCGCACACTAAAACTCACTTCTGGAAGGGTGCATAACACTTGAATAATGGCCACCTTCATTGTCTAGGAATGAAACTCTACTCTAAAATGGTCATAGAACTTCTCCCACAAGACTGTTGAATCCTTGTGATCCTAAAGAAACAATATCCAACACTACCTCACTTCATCACGTAGCATTATCACATCCAAGGAAACCCAATTCTCCTTGTTAGCATGGATTGAACTGAAATCTATCACCACCTCCTATAACCAGTATTGTGTAAATAAATCTAAAATGTATCCCTTGTAATTATATAGTCTCTAGCACTAAAACTATATGGGATTCCTCCATGAAGTGTTGTCATCATCGACCTTAACTTGGCGAAGATCTGTTGGCACATTCTATTGAACATCTTGGGAATGAACCTGATGAGGACATCGACATAGAGCCATACCTACACAAAGAAAAAACATTAATATGTAATATTTAACATTAATTAATTAATCATTTTATTTTATTATTTAAGGTTGAACCAATAATACGGTCCACCCATTTTTAACATTGGAGAAAAGAAGAATGATACATGATACTTTCATTTTCCTCTCCCCACAAATTCTATCACTTAATTTAATATGATTAGTAAACATAGTGTTTGTGCATCTGATAAAAGTGGGTGTTAAATACCCATGTCTCATCCAGTCACTTCTGTTCACACTAATTAATAAACATAGATGACATCGTCACCCTACCAACCTATGTAATCTCCCCTATTTATAACTCCAAACTAAATCATATCCCTCAACATGAACCTTTGATAACAACATATTACATCACCCTCCCCCCAATGGGTAGCCCTTATAGGTCAGCAATGAGAGAAGTGATGTGGTAACTACCCTATTCTTTCCTTTAGTAGGCCCCAGGTTGGTGACTATCATAGAGGGTATAATAAGCATACATATTAGAGGAATTACCCTATAATAGAACATGCAGAATACACATATAAGATATATAAAACAATCAGAACCTTATCGTAAATATATATGATAAAATTACAAGGGAATACATGCAATGTCATACTGTACTAAAAAATATATAAATAAAACTATAAATACCAAAAAGGTAAAGAAAGTAGAAATCACAAATCCGAAACTGATCCTACAAACCACAAGCAAATAATATATACCCCAATATCTAACCAAATTATAATGATATGAAAATATAATATATATATATATATATATATATATTTGTGGGGGTTTATAATAATTGTATTCTCAGTATGATCTTCCTCATAGAATATAATGAAAAAGATAAAGAAAGGATACTAAATCTTAGTAACCAATAGTGAAACTAACTCGTCACCTAAACTGGAATACTATGTTACCAAAATCACCATGGATAATTCTCACCAAGTATTGAATAAAATAGAGAAAATAATATAGTGATAAATCATTAAGGGTACCCTTCTATAACTTCCCCACTAGTTTTTCTCTCTTCCCCAACGTTTCACATCCTGAACCATCTCTGTCCAAAATATGCCAGCTCAAAGACACATGGGATAAGTACCACTGTAGAGACCCCGACCCCAGAAACCATAGGAGTTGGTGCCTTCTGAACATGATGTGTTATCTTAAAATATAATACACTTTTTTAACAACACATCATGTCCCATACAGAGGATCGTGTGCGGTTCGGGTTCTGGGAAACCGACAACTTCTGAAACAATTCATCTTTCAAAAGCTGATACCTGAAAATTTTAAATCAAAACGTAGGGTGAGCATTGAAATACTCAGTAAGGGGGTTTTTAAAAATAATTTAAAACACTGTAACATTTGAAAACATTCTTTTAAAAGAATTTTAACATTTACTAAGAAAGATTGTAACACACAAAGCATAACAATGCTTAATCAAGGTTTTCAAGAAGAATATGAATCAATTATGTCAATTCTTAAAGGAGTGATAATGGTTGTTATGAACAAGTACTACATGTGATTTACTTAAGCATAAATTTAAATAGTTAAAAGTAATGCATAATCAGAGTTTCACACAAGGAAACAACTTAAATTTTCATATACATAAATCATGGCCCAACTTATACAAGTGAAATATGAACTTTATGAGAGCGTAAGGGCAATGGTCGTAAAAGGATAGGTACATTATCTTGAAGAAAACTTGTTACATAACTTGAATTATGTGGCATCAACATTTAACTTAGACAATCATGAGCATATCACCAAGGTCCATCCCCAAGGTGTCATTAAAATTTTAATCTCTAGTGGTTACATCATTACCCACTGCAATGGGGCTCTATCAGGGCGCACCCTTAAAATTGTAATCTCTAGTGGTTACATCATTACCCAATGCAATGGGGCGCTATCAGGGCGCACCCTTAAAATTTTCCTTTGTTATCATGTGAGCCACATCGTTCATAATCTGTTTTATCAACTTGTATATTCAAGATGTCCCATACCACCTTGAATATCTCATTCATTTTCACTTTACCCATGGTGTCCCATACCACTGTGGGTAATCTGATTCCTTAGTTCATTTAGGGATATGTCATTTTTATGCATTTTGTACGATAATAATAATAGTAATGAGTCACCACACCTTTTTTATACATGAAATGATAGATGATATTTGCAAAATATGTTGACAACTAAATAAAGGCATACATAGTTTCATAAAACACTCTTTTTACAAAAGATCATTATTAAAGCATATAAAACAATAATAAATGATGATTATTTCAATGGAAGCTTAATGATTAAATAAGAACTTGCGATCAAATACGGTGATAAAAGCCCTTAAATATGGTAAAAAATAACCTGATTAATATGTACATTCTCCAAAATTGTAAAAAAGGGTTTTATACTAAATAAATAAGGCTAGTGAAATTTCATGAGTGATGAAAGAATCTTAAATAATTTAGTTAAGGAACATAAACATTAAGAGGGTTTAATATTTGGGAAGCTATAAATACAAAAATATGTAATCACTTGGTTTTAAAAAGAAAACATATCATAATCATACCTAAGCTCATGGCCTAGATTTCATCCAAAATAGCACTCAAGATCAGGAATTCATCTCCTAAAATCATAACTGCCTCGTTTTGAAAAGGAGAGGAATATTTATAAACATGTAGAAATATGTAGTTATATATGTATATAAGGTCTACAAAATGATATATGTTATGCATCGGTTCTATGTGTAACCAGAGAAATATATAAACATGTAGGAATATGTAGTGATATATATATATATATAGCTCACATAGATGATTTATGTTAAGCTTTGGGTCTATATGCAACCAAAAGTATAAAAAAATGTAGGAAAATGTGGTTATATATATATATAAGGTTCACATAGATGATATACGTTATTCATCGGTTACATATGCAACCTCAGCATCCATGTATCATCCAGTATATCCTCCACATAATCTTGGAAATAAAATCGAAGGGGGTCTGGGTTCTATATCCTTTTTTTTAAATATACCAACACGTATATACACCACATACAAAAGGAATGTTTCGGGTTTATATATATATAATTTTTTTTGAAATATGAAACGTCAAACATTAGAAAATATATATATATCTTTTGTAACATGGTGGAAAACGCCCTTGACAGTATTACAACCAGGGGGTTGGTGTTATATACAAACATATATATATATGCAGTATATAGTAATATAGGTTTCATAAAACGAAGAAAAGAAAAAAACATGGAAATACCCTTACCTTCTTGAGGAGGAATCCGGGAATGGCGGTAAGCTTGCTGGATTACTGGGAGATCGAGAGTGAAAAAGAGAAGGAGGAACTGTCGTGAGTTCATGAGGTGTGAGGCTTTAAGTAGAGCCTTGGTGCAAGAAGGGTGCCTCGACCCATGGGTAGGTCGTCGTGGGGGGAGACGAAAGCATAGTGAGCTAGGAGGGGGAGTGTTCGGTGGTCAAGGGGAGCAGTGCGAAGGGAGGAGGCCGAGGCGTCCTTGGTGCAGGCCTACAGGTGCAGGACCCCGATTCTAGGAAGAAGACGAGAGGTGTCGGCGTGGTAAGAAATGGATAGCCAGGATCAAAAAGGGAGAGATCATGCGGTTAGAGGAGGCGCGGGAAACGGGTTAAACATTTTAAAGGGATGGAGGGCCGCGATTAAATCTTCGAAGATATCGGACGGCTACGGAGGCCTGGGGGAGGGTTGCGCATTTTAAAAAGGCTGGATGGCTGAGATCGACGTGGAAGTTGATCGGGCGGTCCTGGTTGCACGGAGTGCGTCCCACATCGAAACGGGGGGGGAGTTTGAGGCGAGGTATAAATAACAAGTCGCTCGGGAAGTGGGGCAATAGCATGAACACACACGCACACGGGGCCTTACACACGGGTCTCCCGCGGGCCTTGGCCCAACCTCACGCAGTGCGAGCCGCATCCTTATACACGGGTCCACCCGCGACACGGATAACCTATGCTCGGCCCCCAGCCTCTCAGGACTGTTTCACCACGCACCTGGGGAGCCCGATGTCGGTACCTTGGGTCCCTAGGGGGTCTCGGTCGTGGCCTTGAGGGCTTTTCCCATAAGGGATTCCCTTTTCTTGGCCGGGTCCCACATAAAGTTTTATAAAAATTTAGTTTTATTATATACTTAGCTCAAATTAGGGTGAAATATAAATATTTGTAGGAATTGAGTAAAAACAAATAGTTTTAACTTAAAATCTTAAAACCAATTTCTAGTTTAGATAAAATATTTTAACTCTTCATATAATTTTTAAAAGATATACCTTTTGTATAATACTATTATAATCATTAGTATATTAAAATACTCCACTATTTGTTTTATAAAATTATTTTAAAGACCAATAGTTTCCCAAAAATTACATAGTTGATGAGAGAAAAAGACATTATTATTACAAATTCCCTCTAAACATATTTTTCACAAAAAGAAAACCAAGTTTTCAACTACCTAGGTATCCATCAGGATTTTGTAAAAATGAGGAGATTTACTTCTATGAATACTCTTTTTATTTTAAAACGACGAATCTTTTATGAAAGAATGTTTTAAGAATATCATAAGGTTATGAGGGAATAAAAACCGAGTTCTCTTTTAAAGTAAACTTTATTAATGGAAACACAACGGTCGTTTTTTTGAAAACCCAACGGATATATAAATATAACGGTCATAACTCAAAGAACTAATATAAATACAGAGGTGTGGGGTACTTCTTAAAACAGAACACTTGAACGGGAAGGATGGATCTCCTCATACCATTAGCATTGAGCATGTGTGCCATGGCCCTGGCTGTTATACTTTTCACGCTGATGGACTCTGAAGATGAGTATTATCCGATTGCTCGAGTTGTGGTTCTTAGTAGTCTTGTTGTGGTTGTGTTAGGTCTTGTGCATGGTATTTTCAACTAGTTGGGTCTCGTTGAAAAGTAATATTTTAATATATATCAGTTTACCTTATTATCCATGTTTTATTTCATTTCTAATTCCTTATTAGAAAAATAAATAAAACAAGAGGCATAACACTTCTTACTTAAACCAGTTCATAAAACCTGGGGCGTCACATTATCCCCCCCTTTAGAAAATTGCGTCCTCGCAATTTATTTCACCACACTAGAAGGTTCAGAAACATTCCTACCACATCCACCAACGAATAGGGTCAACAGGTGCATTTAGAGGGATCCCCGTAGAGAAGCTCACCTCTTCCATCTCCCTAATCCACATACACCTAAGACAGGAGGGATTGCACTTATGCTTCGGGCCTTTAGGCCTCCAGAGGGAAGCTCGAACAATACAAAGTTCTGAAATGTCTTTGCAGACCAATGTATGAAGGACTTTCCGAATTATGTCTCGGTCAAGGATATCGAAGCCATAGATACGGTCAAACAAGATAAAACTGAGAAGTTGGAGCATATAATCCGCATAAATATTTCCCTCGAACGCAGCCTCCTGGAATTTCACTCTGGTCGTGAAGTTTCGCCCTAGGGTAAAACATACAAAGATCCCTTCATGTTAACTTCCTCGTCGTTCACGTCCGGCTAGCTGAGCAGAGCCAATGCAGTAATAGATGGAGGCATTCCCCTTGCAGGTGCGGAGAATCTCTGGACTGTTTGTTACCTCAAACCATTGCTTGCACGTCCTCCGCAAACTTGAGAAGGGGTCATACTCGTCCTCACACATTTTGATCGCAATGATTTCCAAAATCTCGGTGGGAAGAGATAACAGGTGGGTTTGTCCTTCCATCTGAAAGTTTTGAGATAGGAGTTCAATCACTTGAAAATCATTTGAGGAAAAAAATAAAGTAAGACATGGAAGGGGAAGGACAACATTTCAATAAACATACGTTTATTATTATTAGTGCTTGAGTTTCCCTTACTCATTGACTAAACAAACTCCACACAGAGAAGCAAAACTCCCTAACTCCTCAAACCAAACATAGGCTGAGAATTCAGGGAAAAACTCATGAGGACACATATGATGTCTTATGAGTCTAGCATGTGGGGCATGAAGTTGAGAGACATCTTCATACACTTTTCTTCTGTAAGACAATTGTGTGGACTCGTCTTCTATCCTTCCGAAGTCCAACAACTGACCCCAGAAGCCATAGTTTAAAATCTGACAAAGGTAGCCCGCTCGGAGGTCTCCGTCAGCAGCAGCTTCTTGAAAAGGGTTATCAAGCATAGTGCCAAAGCTCTCACCCTCCGTGAAAATACAGAAAAGTCCCTCATAGTACCTTCCTCGACGTACATCGGAGGGAAACTGGGTTATTATCATAAGAAGGTAATCTATTCCTACCCCTTGGTGTAACTGAAGCACCCCTGGTGAATTGGATACATCGTAAAGGTGTTTGCATGTCATGTGGATATGGGAATAGTTTAGAAAGTCCTTCCGGCTTGCTAAAGACACAATGGTCTCTAGGGCCTCTGTGGGGAGAGATAGGAGATTTGTGCCTTCGTTTTCCATATGAAATTTAAGAAAACCCAGTTTTTAATAAAATTGAAATACATATACATATATATTTTTGTTTCAGTTTCTGGCTTTCCAGAGTTATCCGAACCGAACCTCTGATACCAACTGTAGAGACCCCGACCCCAGAAACCATAGGAGTCGGTGCCTTCTGAACATTATGTGTTATCTTAAAATAAAATACACTTTGTTAACAACACATCATGTCTCATACAGAGGATCGTGTGCGGTTCGGGTTCTAGGAAACCGGAAACTTCGGAAACAATTCATCTCACAAAAGCTGATACCTGAAAATTTTAAATCAAAACGTAGGGTGAGCATTGAAATACTCAGTAAGGGGGTTTTTAAAAAGAATTTAAAACACTGTAATATTTGAAAACATTCTTTTAAAATAATTTGAACATTCACTAAGAAATATTGTAACACACAAAACATAACAATGCTTAATCATGGTTTTCAAGAAGAATATGAATCAATTATTTCAATTCTTGAAGGAGTGATAATGGTTGTTATGAACAAGTACTACATGTGATTTACTTAAGAATAAATTTAAACAGTTAAAAGTAATGCATAATCAGAGTTTCACACAAGGAAACAACTTAAATTTTCATATACATAAATCATGGCCCAACTTATACCAGTGAAATATGAACATTATGAGAGCGTAAGGGCAATGGTCGTAAAAGGATAGGTACATTATCTTGAAGAAAACTTGTTACATAACTTGAATTATGTGGCATCAACATTTAACTTAGACAATCATGAGAATATCACCAAGGTCCATCCCCAAGGTGTCATTAAAATTGTAATCTCTAGTGGTTACATCATTACCCACTGCAATGGGGCGCTATCAGGGCGCACCCTTAAAATTGTAATCTCTAGTGGTTACATCATTACCCAATGCAATGGGGCGCTATCAGGGCGCACCTTTAAAATTTGCCTTTGTTATCATGTGAGCCACATCATTCATAATCTGTTTTATCAACTTGTATATTCATGATGTCCCATACCACCTTGAATATCTCATTTATTTTCACTTTACCCATGGTGTCCCATACCACTGTGGGTAATCTGATTCCTTAGTTCATTTAGGTATATGTCATTTGTATGCATTTTGTACAATAATAATAAGAGTAATGAGTCACCACACCTTTTTTTATACATGAAATGATAGATGATATTTGCAAAATATGTTGACAACTAAACAAAGGCATACATAGTTTCATAAAACACTCTTTTTACAAAAGCTCATTATTAAAGCATAAAAAATGATAATAAATGATGATTATTTCAATGGAAGCTTAATGATTAAAGAAGAACTTGCGATCAGATATGGTGATAAAAGCCCCTAAATATGGTAAAACATAACCTGATTAATATGTACATTCACCAAAATTGTAAAAAAAGGGTTTTATACTAAATAAATAAGGCCAGTGAAATTTCATGAGTGCTGAAAGACTCTTAAATTATTTAGTTAAGGAACATAAACATTAAGAGGGTTTAATATTTTGGAAGCTATAAATACAAAAATATGTAATCACTTGGTTTTAAAAAGAAAACATATCATAATCATACCTAACCTCATGGCATAGATTTTACCCAAAATAGCACTCAAGATCAGGCATTCATCTCCTAAAATCATAACTGCCTCATTTTGAAAAGGGGAGGAATATTTATAAACATGTAGAAATATGTAGTTATATATGTATATAAGGTCCACAAAATGATATATTTTATGCATCGGTTCTATGTGTAACTAGAGAAATATATAAACATGTAGGAATACGTAGTGATATATATATATATATATAGAGTTCACATAGATGATTTATGTTAAGCTTTGGGTCCATATGCAACCAAAAGTATAAAAACATGTAGGAAAATGTGGATATATATATATATAAGGTTCACATAGATGATATACGTTATGCATCGGTTACATATGCAACCTCAGCATCCATGTATCATCTAGTATATCCTCCACATAATCTTAGAAATAAAATCGAAGGGGGTCTGGGTTCTATATCCTTTTTTTTTAAATATACCAACCCGTATATACACCACATACAAAAGGAATGTTTCGGGTTTATATATATATAATTCTTTGTGAAACAGGAAACGTCAAACATTAGAAAAAATATATATATCTTTTGTAACATGGTGGCAAACGCCCTTGACAGTATTACAACCAGGGGTTTGGTGTTATATACAAACATATATATATATGCAGTATATAGTAATATGGGTTTCATCAAAGGAAGAAAAGAAAAAAAACATGGAAATACCCTTACCTTCTTGAGGAGGAATCCTGGAACAGCGGTAAGCTTGCTGGATTGCTGGGAGATCGAGAGTGAAAAAGGGAAGGAGGAATCATCGTGAGTTCATGAGGTGTAAGGGTTTAAGTAGAGCCTCGGTGTAAGAAGGGTGCCTTGACCCATGGGTAGGTCGTCGTGGGGGGAGACGAAATCATAGTGAGCTAGGAGGGGGAGTGTTCGGTGGTCAAGTGGAGCAGTGCGAAGGGAGGAGGCCGAGGAGTCCTTGGTGCAGGCCTATAGGTGCAGGACCCCAATGCTAGGAAAAAGACGAGAGGTGTCGGCACGGTAAGAAATGGATGGCCAGGATCAAAAAGGGAGAGATCCTACGGTTGGTGGAGGCGCGGGAAACGGGTTAAACATTTTAAAGGGATGGAGGGATGTGATTAAATCTTCGAAGAGATCGGACGGCTACGGAGGCGTGGGGGAGGGTCGCGCATTTTAAAAAGGCTGGATGGCTGAGATCGACGTGGAAGTTGATCGGGCGGTCCTGGTTGCGCGGAGTGCGTCCCACATAGAAACGGGGGGGGAGTTTGAGGCGAGGTATAAATAACAAGTCGCTCGGGAAGTGGTGCAATAGCACGCACACACACACACACGGGGCCTTACACATGGGTCTCCCGCGGGCCTTGGCCCAACCTCACGCAGCGCAATCCACGGCCTTATACACGGGTCCACCCACGACACGGGTAACCTATGCTCGGCCACCAGCCTCTCGGGACTATTTCACCATGCACCTGGGGAGCCCGATGGCGGTACCTTGTGTCCCTAGGGGGTTTCGGCCGTGGCCTTGAGGGCTTTTCCCATAAGGGATGCCCTTAGCTTGGCCGGGTCCCACATAAATTTTTATAAAAATTTAGTTTTATTATATACTTAGCTCAAATTAGGGTGAAATATAAATATTTGTAGGAATTGAGTAAAAACAAATAGTTTTAACTTAAAATCTTAAAACCAATTTCTAGTTTAGATAAAATATTTTAACTCTTGATATAATTTTTAAATGATATACCTTTTTTATAATACTATTATAATCATTAGTATATTAAAATACTCCACTATTTGTTTTATAAAATTCTTTTAAAGACCAATAGTTTCCCAAAAATTACATAGTTGATGAGAGAAAAAGACATAATTATTACAAATTCCCACTAAACATATTTTTCACAAAAAGAAAACCAAGTTTTCAACTACCTAGGTATCCATCAGGATTTTGTAAAAATGAGGAGATTTACTTCTATGAATACTCTTTTTATTTTAAAACGAAGAATATTTTATGAAAGAATGTTTTAAGAATATCATAAGGTTATGAGGGAATAAAAACCGAGTTCTCTTTTAAAGTAAACTTTATTAATGGAAACACAACGGTCGTTTTTTTGAAAACCCAACGGATATATAAATATAACGGTCATAACTCAAATAACTAATATAAATATAGAGGTGTGAGGTACTTCTTAAAACAGAACACTTGAACATGAAGGATGGCTCTCCTCATACCATTGGCGTTGAGCATGTGTGTCATGGCCCTGGCTGTTATACTTTTCACGCTGATGGACTCTGAAGATGAGGATTATCCGATTGCTCGAGTTGTGGTTCTTAGTAGTCTTGTTGTGGCTGTGTTAGGTCTTGTGCAAGGTATTTTCAACTAGTTGGGTCTCGTTGCAAATTAATGTTTTAATATATATCAGTTTACCTTATTCTCCATGTTTTATTTCATTTCTAATTCCTTATTAGAAAAACAAATAAAACAGGAGGCATAACACTTCTTACTTAAACCAGTTCATTAAACCTGGGGCATCACAACCACCACATGCACCTTGTGGATCATATCATCACACCATTATATTGTAACCATGCAGTTTATTATGATCTACCACATCATGTATGACATGTATCACACATAAGGTATTATACCTCAATCCATCGTAATCCATAAATCGAGTAAGTACCTCGTTATAGCACAACCAATACCCATCATACCTATAATAATCCTTGGGATACTATATCCAGAGATACATGTCTAAGAAATAACAAAAATCCATTATAACCCTCAACCCACATATATGGAGAAAATAATTTTCATGAATACTGGTATATAATACTGGAAAGAGAAGAGACTAGGGGCAGAGGGGTTAGTCAACCATTCATCCTCTCATTGGGATGTTGGGTAAGGCATCCATTAAAAGTTCAATGCGTGTAAGTTTCCCTAACCTACATGGGTGGTGTGGAATATGAAATCAAAAAATATATAGGACATAATATATCCCACAACCATAGTATGAGAATAACCTAGTATTAGACTCAACTATAGTAAACGTCACTCATACTCCCAGATGCCACTACTAAGACGATATTTCTTATTTGAACTTATAAATTTTTAAGAGATAAACTAAATTATTGAAAATTTTAATAATTTTAATTAATTTATTATCCATTAATTAATTTTCAGCATTATTATTCATTAAATATACTTATCCATCAAATCCATTTCTATACTCTCTAAGAATAATCCAAACATAGTCTACGATTTCTCAATATCATCTCATTTACATTCCAAAAATTACCATCCCAAAGGGATAAACATTTATTATTGATAATTAACATCACTAAATAATCCATTTATTCTTGAAAAACATATTAAACTACCATTAAAAAATGTAACACCCCATGCTTCTACAGAACGATTCCATTTGAATAATGCAGTAGCTTTCATTGTACACAACTTGGAGTTTTAACACACCACGACCAATCAAACTAGCCATTATCAATAGTAATACACACTTTTTGAGATTTAATAAATTTTATTTTTTAAAATGGAATTCATTTTTGGATTTGGAATATCAAAATTATCTTACGGTGAATTTTTAGTATTTTTCTAAAAACTTTCAATTTTTGATGAATAGTGAAAAACATTATGTTATTGTTTAAAACCAACTTTTTATTTAAATAATTAGTTAATTTATTTTAATTTATTTTAGGTAGAAATAGATATATAATACCTATATATGTTCAACATAATTCATTGGAGTCATTTTATAATAATTTTAGATATATAAATTTTTATCGAACTTTTTATCGTCTTTTACCCACCTTCTAGGAGCATTTGTAAATTTGCATAAAACAAAATTTTACTGCTTCTTTGAGTTGAATTTTCAAAATAAGAGAGACACGGTGGACATAAGTAAGTAAAATGTGGTTCAATAAGATGAAAATAGTTTTTTGTGAATAGTAACTTTTGACTTTTATTTACCACGACTAAAAGTAAATAGGGTAATTAAGGGTTAAAATGATATTATAATTACCCTAACACATGTACTATTTTTATTAGATAATTTTAATTCGATAAAAAATAAAATTGGAAATAAAATATGATCCTTTTGGTCCACTTTGATTAGATTAGGACATTTATTGTTATTTTCTTTAAAAAAGAGATAAAAGAGTTAAATTCAAAGTTTAATAAATAAACCATTTTTAATATAGGGTTGTACACGATATAAATTAGACTATAAATATTCATTATAAAGATAAAAATATTTCCTACATAATTGTATTTTATTTATAATTTTTAGACATTAAATAATTTAATTTATTTATGACGCAATGATGATGAAGTAATTACCTTATTAATGAAATATAAAAATAATTTATATAATAAATATTCAAATAAATGTAATTTGAGACTTCTGATGAATTAAACTAATTTTATAGGTTAATATGAAATTTTAGGGTCTATTAAATAAATTTCATTCAAAGTGATGAAGTATTTATGGATTTCAAGAAAAAATCAAATACTTAATAGTGTCAAAATTGACATAATTGAGTTTTTAAAACAAATACTATATTATTAATTGATATAATATTCCTAAAAATATAAGGTTCATCCAAAGTAATTATATAAAGTTATATATATTAATAATTAACCATTTGGGTTTCTCTTTTCTTGCTATTGTAAGTTTATTAACCATATAATATAAAAATACAAAGAGACATGGTAAATGTCAAAACAATTAACTAAGAGTTAAATCTTAAAGATAAGGTTAATCTGATGACCTAAACCTGTATAAAACCTATTTTTTGAGAGGTTTTAGACCCATACCCACCTTATCCTTGAAATAAATCATTTTTGAGCTATTGGAAACCAAAAATGATTTTATTATAAAATAATATTTCAAGATTTTCTTAAAGTGACCCGCACCTCTCTTGTAAAAAGGTAATTTCCCTTCTCTTAATTTCACACCTCCAAAGACATTTGGCTTGGAAAAACCCTACCCAAATATCCTATTAACTATCCTCCCTTCAACCTAGAGGCCTTAATTTTATCATAAAGACAACCTATGTATCCCTTTTTATCAACTCAAAAAGAAACACCCGAAGAAGAGGTAATAATTTCACCACCCTCTTTCAAGTTCTTTTCTTCTTCCACTTCGTATTTATTTGTTGTTTCCATACCAAAATAATAAATAAAGTACCATATACATACTATGATGTTATTATAAATATGTTACAACCATATTCTTTTTTCTATCCATCCTATAAATGACAAAGTCACCATATGTGTGTACGTGCGGCTTACCGTCTCCACATAGTGGTGTAGTTTGTTATTCAAACACTTCATTATTTGGATAGGTATAATAATGAGAATATATAATTTAAATAATAAATATTACATGTTAATGATTATGTATATATGATATACCATCCAATTAAATATGATTTCACCATCAATATAATGATATTGTCGCTCGTGATTACGTACGGATTATTGTCTCCATGAACGTGATGAGATTCATTTCCCAGCATAATCATTCAAGAATAATTTTCAATTTATGATTAAAAATAAAATTTAAGAACTTAGTATCATTTGGTATATGAATCAAATACATCATATCTATAACAAATATGGCTTACGTAACCAATCATATAAAGTAAAACGGACCAGTTAACACCTGAAATGATGATACTACTAAAATATTATTAAAAAATCAATATTATAAGATCATATACGATATCATATTTATGTATGTGGTTGTTTTATAATTTAATAACAATGATTTAACTATTATACAGGAGTTTAACTTAATCATGAATAATGAAAAGTACAAGGTAAGTGTTAATAAAAATTATTTAACTGTTATACAGAAGTTTAACTTACTCTTGAACAATGAAAAGTACAAGGTAAGGGTCAATTTTACAATCCCTTTAATTATCTGGGGTTGTTAAAACGTAAGTATCTACTGGGACCTCTTTGTCATCCACATCTGTGTTTTCTTAAAAATGTAATTCAAAACATTTTTACTATTTACTATACTATGGGTTAAATTCATTTATACTCTTATTTTTCCATATATGTTTTGAAAGGAATCCTTCTGTCCTTTTCAAAACAAGGTACTTTATTACATTTTCGGCAAAATTAAGGTAAGAATTTCTTTTTTTAACTTATACGGCGGGTGCAACTATTTTTTGTCGTTATAACATCGTCGAATCTTCCCTTACAATCTTAAAGAAATATTTTCAAAATAAATGTTTTATTTTATAATTATATGATTTTAAAATGATTTCAAAATAGAAAGATATATTTCTCTAAAAAATGTATTGATTTCATCTATGTCAACATCCTTTGATGGATTTTAAGCTTGTTTGAAGTTGATTTATAATGATACAAATCTTCCATGTCATATTGAAGGTTTTGTGATATGTTTGACTATAGATGTGTTATTTTTACACCATTCATGGTTTGTGGATAAAGTATTCACCTTTAGTATGCTAGTTTTAATACAAATTTTTATGTTATGTTTAAACATTTTCATATAAGAAATGCATTAGACTTAGTAAGTGATGAGTGGAGCTCGCTATAGCTCCTCATTGCATCGGTAGGTCTCATGAGACAAACTAGTTTCTTGGCACAAGTCCTTGACAAAATTTTATTTGTATTCTTGTCACATGGCCTTGACTATGTGGTTATTAAGTCTGGAATTATGCATCCCATCATTATAAAATTGGCTATTGATATTGCATGTGATTATTTTACTAGTATAATATTCATGTGAATAAGTAAATGACATTATTTGATTTATATTGGCCATATTATTCAGAATTTTATGTTTAAAAGGATTATGTTTTAGTCTATTAAATTTCCTTAAATGTTTATGCATATTTATAAAAGTTTCCGCTATATTGTTATCCTTATTGAGAATCTAAGCTCACCCCTTTCAATGTTTTATTTTTTCCAGGATACGAATAAGTATATTATGACTGACCTGCAGGGATAGTTTAAGAGATATGAATGTGGTCAATGGAGGCAATTTTGTTGTTGTTTTTCATTTTATAATGTAATATAAAACTTATGAATGTATCTAGTACTTCCAAGGCTACTAAACTAATAGGTATTTTGAGATTTGATTCCTTCTGATCGTGCCAATTTTATGTAATAATGCACCGACTCTGGTTAACAGGGGTTGGGGTGTTAAAAAAATTCAACCAAGAACATACAGGTACTTTAAGTAGTGGGGAAAATAATTCATATAAACAAGCTACCCAACCAAATGGCCATTAAACAGTTTCATTCATCACAAGAATTCAGAATTATTAGAAAAATGGTTAAGAAAATATTTATCCCATTCCATAATCTCTAGTGTCATCCCAACACCCTCATTCATATCCTGGATCTTCTCAAAATCAAAGGCATTAACTTTTGAAACATCATCTTAGCCTCCACACCTCATATCATATCATCCATCCTACGATCAGCCATCCCAAACTAATCACACAACACATGGAAAAGCTCAAATCCAGAGCACAACATAAGTTAGAAAGAAAATAAGAATAGTTAAAATGGAAATATAATCCCCAAAAACAATTAATTCAATCATTGAAAACAAACAACCTCTCACAGCTCCCAACATAAGGAATTTGGCCTTTAAGAAAATGGGAAATTTTGTCCTCAAATATTTATCATTATCAAACACATATTTTATATTCCATCTTGAATAAAATGATTTATTATTCAAAAGTTCCAACTATAGGAAACCTAAGTCATAATCTATAACAAGCTTTCAAAATTTTTAACACACTCATAGCAATATTCTCTTAGCACAAATTCAGGATTCAAAAACCTAGAGAAATATCATTCTCATTTAAAATTACTTTTTATTTTATCATTATCAACAATAATTATCATGCATCACCTTCTTTGTCAAATTAAATTAACACATGGAATAAATTATTAAATTAAGCATGTTCATTTCATCAATTTGAAGTACTTTAAAAATATAATAATAACCAAATTATAAACATACCTCTTCCTAAATTCTTAATCCTACTAATCAATTAATTCTGGATTTATGTTATTCACCATTCTATATTAATAAAAACATGCTAAAATAATCATAAAAAAATTATACAAAGGCGTAATAGAGATATCACACTATCTATAATGTTAATAGGAAAGCTATTATCACGACAGAAGGTAACAACATGTGATTTCCAATCTAATTTTTTATTAATCTGGTTTAATATTTACTAGGCTAATTACATTTCCATCCAATGTATAAGACATGAAAAAATTATTATTGCGCATAAATAAATAGAAGAAACAACTAATCCCCTACCTCAAATGTGTCAATGTTCATCACATGAGAATAGACCAACATCACATATCTGTGATCACCTCAACCACGAGGAACTATGATATCATGAATACATCGTGACATGAACACATAAGTAAATGATAGAAGAAAATCCATATGAACAATGGATAACAAGAACCATAAAATATAAATAATAAAAGGGATTAAAATGAAAACAAACAAATAGAATCTACTAGATATAATAGATATAACTCAGTTTGGATCCCTACAAATCAATCTTTAGTAGCCATGAATCAATCCATTCTGGAAATTTCTTTAAATGCTTTGAGAAAAACTCAAGGTATAATTTATATCAGTAATATAAGTGGAAAAGAATATGTTTCTTGTGTATCGGTGTATTTGTAAACCATTGTAAAAAATCAAGACCATGATGTAACCCCTTAAACTACACCATAACCTTCCCTGACATTGGGTATTCTATAGTGTAGTCTAAGGGACCAAGCTATAGCTACACTTAGTCAAATGTGATTATGAGAATCTAGGATTGATCCTATAAAATTGGATATATGGGTTAAGACATATCCATAGCCACCATGACATCGGACCCCTATTACAAGAAAGGGACCATCTTACATTCTACATCCCATGGCTCATCTACCCCATAATTTGGAAGTAGCCTCAAAACACATCTGGAGATCTACTACACTGTAACTGAGGTCACATAATTTGTAAACACTAGATCTATAGTGAAATTCCTACCTCTATATCATATTCATTACATTTATGGAAGTTCCTCCCCCAAAACTCCTCAAACACCCTACAAGACACATGGAATATCATTTGGGTGCCTCCCACACTAAAAAATAAAAATGGAAATGAATTATGGGATTATGTAACTTATAATTGATTACATATTTTACCACTTGAAAGGTGTGAGTTTTTTATCCCAAATAGATCTCAAGTCCATCTACCATCATCTCAAGTCCATCTACCATCAGTTGAGGGTTCTTAGGATGAAATTTAGAAGCTATAACTCTTGTGTCACAATGACCACTATGAGTTCTCGGTGATGCCTTTAGGTTTTAATAATTCCAAGAATATGTTCATAAATATTATGAACTATATATTCTATTGATACTTGGACTGGTTCATAATTATCTTCAATAATGAAAAACTCATTTACCTTGCATCAAATAATTTTTTTAAAAAGGTTGGGACTGAAGCCTCAATTTATTATATAAATCAAAGACCTCTTTAAGACTGGGTAGAGGGAGACCCATTATATAGCCCAAAGTCCCAAGGACAAGTAGCATGAATATAAGGCTTGAAAGCCCATTTTTTGTCCCAAAGGCCCCTCAGTGAACAATACTTCTATTGTACCCATGATGCTACAGTACCTGCTACAGTACCACCCCTCGCTGCAGTACCTGCTACAGTGCCTCCACTTCAACAGTGTCATCGCAGCTACAATTCTACCGCTGCTACAATATAGCTATAGTGCCCTGCTACAGTATTTCTATAGTACCCCCTTCAATTTCTAAATACTTGAATTTTATCCTGGGTCTTTTGGATGCCAAGAAATAGAATATACCACTTGGGTATAGGCTCGTTGGAAAACCTTGCATCAAATAATGATCATGAGAAGCATTTATGGATTGTCCTACACTTACATAAGGAGTACCAACTATATGATAAGATATCAAGATGTTATTTTTTAATCTTTGAGAATCACTTTCTATATAATGTATTCTCTGAAACGGTTCATTTATGTATCTAGAAACAATTAATACAGAGATTTATTGGGATCTTACAAGGAGTATGTTGAAGGTGTGGAGTTTTCTTGGTTTGGTAGGGTACTAAAAATGGTTAATAGAAGAATTTCTAGGGTAGTATCCTCGTCGACTACCTTAACATAGAAATGGAATTCGTTTACTTGGACTGAGCAGTGTAAAATATCCATTTATGAGTTAAGGATGATGTTGATTGGTGACCTATTTTCAGACTACCAAAGGATAGTTTTGAGTATATAGTTTTTAGTGATTCTTTTGGATATGGGATTGGATGTATGTTGATGTAGAGGTATGGACTGATCACTTATGGGTTGAGGTAGTTGATACCCCATGAGAAGAATTACATGACCTCTAACTTAGAGTTGGTAGTGGAAATCCTCGACCTAAAGATGTAGAGAAAATGTCTTCTCGTGAGTGTTTTATTATTTACTCAGACCACCAAAGTCTCAGTTACATCCTCACTCAGAGAACTTTTATCCTAAGATAGATTCATTGGTTATATTATTTTTAGTATCATGACTTTGATATAGTATATACACTATGAAATGGAAATGTGGTAACATATTCCCTTAATAGGAAATATCATTATCACATGGTGTAGGAGGTTTAAGAGTAGTTATCTTTGTTGCAGCTAACCCCAGTGGAGGATAGAGGTTTGGATTATATTAATTAGATGGTATTGAATCCACTACTTCTTTAGTGGGTTAGAGATGCACAACTGGAGGATATTGAGTGTGATGTTTTCTATGGCTAGATATCATTAGGAGATGTGCCATAAAGATTTTCTAAATAATGAGATAACTTCATCCTTTTCCAAGGATGGATGGTGGTTTCATTCATGTTTCATGAGAATGTGTTAAGGGAGATTCATACTTCCCCCTTTGTTGTATATCATGGTGTGTCATTTATTTTCAAGGAACTTTAGTGATATTTTTTGTGGGATGGCATAAGGTATAGTGTTGATGAGTTTTTTTATCAATATCTCATAGATAATAGGTTGAACATCAGATTCTAGTAGGTTTGATTCAACATATTAATATTCTATAATAAAAGTGGGATACCATATCAATGGATTTTTTTTATGAGGAATCTATTGATAGTAAGAGGCAATGATTCTATATGGTTGATTATTGAACAACTCTCCAAGCCGGTACACTTTAATACAAACCAAAAGTAGAGTTTGGGTAAGTGTTTGGGGAAATTTTACATGTGTGAGATCATATGACATCATTTGTTACCCATAATGATCATCTCCAACTATGATTCTGGGTTCACATCACTGTTGCGGAGGGGATTTTCATAGGCTTTCAGGAATAAATTATGGATTAGAACAACATTTAACCCCCAAAAAAATGTGTAGACTAGGTATACCATTCAGGTGTTGAAGGATATGATGAGTTCCTATGCGTTGGACATCATCCAAATCTGAGAGTTAATTTTCATGGGTTGAGTTTGATTATAATAAAAGATATCACTCTACCACTATCCTGGTACCTTTTGAGGACCTTTATGAGAGACCCTACAAGTCAACCCTAGCTAGAATGAGATTGGTGAGACATCTATTATTGTTCCATACCTAGTTCATGAAATTATAGAGAAGTTTTAGGTAATCTAGGAACATATGAGGATACACTAGATCCAAAATAACTCTTGTGTTGATCAATTTAATAGGCCTTTGGAGGTTTATTATGGAGATTGTGGTTTCTTAAGAGTTTCCCAATGATGAGTATTATAGAGATATGGGTAAGAAATAAATATATCCCCAAGGTTTATTGATCCATTACAGATCTTATGGAGGGTAGATGGGGTTTCTTATTTCTTGGAATTTACCCCCATAACTGGATTGAGTGCATGTAGTCTTCTATGTTTTGAACCTAAGGATATATGTGCATGACCCTACACACATAATTAAATAGGGTAATATAGATATTAAGGAATGGTTCATTTTATCAAAGTATCTATTAGAGATCTAGGATTAACAGGAGAGGATCCAATGTGGATGGACCATTACCTTGGTTTGTGTGCTTTGGCATCAAGGTAATATACATGAGAGATCCTGGGAGCATAATACATAGATACAAATTTAGTACCTCACCCCCAAATTTTGTGTAGGTTATTCTTTTTTATGTGAAAATAAATTAAGGAGGGGGGATGTAATGAATTTAATTTTTTTTAGACCCTTTTATATTTTTTTTATATTTCTTAGTATTTTCCCTCAGAGTCGTTAATTTTTTTGGTGTTATAGGACCCCAAAATTATTATATAATGGATATTAATATATATTAATGAACACACACACATATTGTTTGAATAAATGGTTTCATTGTTTTTCATGACCTGAGATAAGAAATCTGAGACTTCGGTTATTTCTAACTCATGGGGTTTTCTCTAGGCATGATATAATGCTGGTTACCATCATGAGTTCGGTTAAAGGTGATTTTTGGAAGGATCATTAAAAAATTAATTAGTTAATTTAATTAATTTAATTATATACCAAAAACCATAATCCTCCTATATAAATATTTCATTATGATTGATCCTCAGGGTTAGCCCTATAACCTTGGGATATTAGAGGGGCGGATAACATTGGTGTTGAATAATAAAGAATGTGGATCAATGATGAATGATTCATAGAAACATGTGAAAGATGGTGAATGTTGCAGGATCATCATCTATATCTCAAGCGGATGGTTTCTTCCCCAATGTTCAATCCAATATTGAGGTAGGGCATGTTATTTCAAGGATTTTAAACCTATTTTATTCAATTTATGATCTTGTATTATATATCTCATTTTTTTATGATTTTTGTTCTTCATGTTAGCGCCATTCCATTTCATATTCTTTCACCCAATTTATTTATCCTTTATGCTCATGTGACTCACCCACTGTTTTCTGAAATTTATGCTCCTTAGATAGGATTGCATCATTAAATTATGATCTTACTTCGTTACATTTACCCCCCTACTATTATTTACCTTTTCATAATTGGCCCATAATTTTATGGTTTGGCATTTCCAGAACGGATTCCAGTGTGATTGAACCGCAAGATTTGCAGTGGATTTTTAAATGAGTTAGAGATCATTTTTTTATTATATTTTAATGTGATGTGGGATTTGATTGATGGTGACATGAATCAAAGGTTAGTTTTTAGTTATTCATCCATAAGTGAGGTGATTCAGTAGTGTGGTGCGATATGGATGATTTGCATGCAGTTCGGGTAAATGGAATCTAGACGGTCTGGAATATTCTTCAATCGTATTTGTTTTTTAGGGGTCCATAGAAATTCCATCACCTATGATCGCATTTCCTAAGAATGTAACTCTCTATATCAAAAAGTCACACTTTCTATACTTGGTGTACAATTTCTCCTTTCTTAATGCCACTAATATAAGCCTTGGATGTTCTTGATGTTCCTCTATTCTCTTGGTGTTGATGAGAATATCAACGATAAAGACAAACACAAATTTGTAGAGGTATTTTCTAATGACAATATTAATAAAATACATTAAGATTTTAGGGAATTTGTGATACCTACGTTCATTTCCATAAACTTATAGTGCCCATGCCTTATACAGAAGGCAATCTTCTCAATATCTTTCATATTCACCTTTAGTTGAGGATATCTAGAATGAAGATCCATTATTGAGAAGTACTAAGATCCAAACAACTAATCGAATAAGTAATCAATCCTTGGAAGAGGATAATTTTAATTTATGGTGATCTTATTGAGTTCTTGATAATCGATACACAACCACATTGATATTTTCTTCTTCTTGACAGAGAGCACTAGCACACCCGAAGGTGATGCACCAGGGTTAATGAACCTTTTGTACAAATTCTCTTAAAGATGCTTCTTTAAATCCTCCATTTTTATAGGATCCATCCTATAGGGACACTTTAAGATAGGAGATT
Organism: Viscum album; assembly: GCA_963277665.1. NCBI lineage: Eukaryota > Viridiplantae > Streptophyta > Magnoliopsida > Santalales > Viscaceae > Viscum > Viscum album. Next base: position 1,721,931,481 of record OY728119.1, on the reverse strand, counting down.
CTCCATGTATGAGTTATATTGATAAATATACTTCATTATCTGGGGTAGTTCGAGTAACTCTTTAGTAAATACGTCATTGTATTCAATCATAATAGAAATTTTCTCTAGGTTGATACATTCCTTTGACTCGGCCATTTGTGTGAGGTATGCTTCTTCACAGGGAATAGACACACATACCATTTAAGTATTTTCAAAAAGAGAATCATGATCTACCTTTAATTTTTAGAGGAGCATGGGATGGTTCTGAATATGAAAATATAATTATTTTTCCTGATATTTGATATGTTCTCTATATAATGAGATCCAATCCATTCCCATTATAGAATCTAATTCCACCAAGGGAAGTATCATGATATTCATTGGAATAATCTTCCCATATATACTAATAATATAAGAGTCCAATACTTGGGTTGAAATTATTTTGTACAATGTGTTTTTATGAATATCTCTACATTAAGGTTTCGGGAATTCGATTTGATAGTTTTAGAAAAATTTCATGATATAAAGAAATGCATAGAACCAAAATGAAATAATACTTTTTCCATTCCTGAGTGAATAGTAATTATACCTTGTATGACTTTTCTTTATTTCCCCACTTATGTAGTAGTGAAGGAATAAGCCTTGACTTTCTCCTTTGGCTTTGGTGGCTACTGATGCTGATTACCCTAGAGGACTCAAGGTTTAGTCCAATATCTTTTATAGTTCCCCTTATCCAGATGGTTGAATCATTGGACCATGGGTGTTACTCTCTTTTACTCCATCACATTTCCATAATTCCTCGTGTATATTCAATATTCATGAGCTTTTTAGACTTCTCTCCCAAACATAAAGAATTTTTCCTTCCCACTTAGGTAGTTCCCATGATGCTTCATCCTGTATTTTTTACATGTAGGTGGTTGAGTTTTCATTCCACCTTTCTCATCAGATCCACTAACTTGAAACTTCATCTTCCATTTCTTATCACCATAGCCATGTGACCAATCTCCAAACTCCATTTCCACTTTGAGATCACATCGAAAAAAAATCATAATTCCCAAAGTCTCAAATTATGAGATCCTTTCAAAGGTTTGGTTTTAAAAAATTGAAGAATCTATCAATTTTTCTATCATTATTGATAAAAAAACATGAAGTGTACCTTGAAAGACTTTTTAAATTTCTTCATACACCATGATAGATTAACCTTCCTTTTGATTCAGCTCTACAAATTCTTTATCCATCTTTATTCTAAGATTTAGAGGGAAATAATTTTTAAGAAACATTATCTTTCAGTCTTCCCACACCATCTCTTGAATTTTTTCCCTCATCTTGGTGTTCTTAATCAAATTGTACTATTGATCAGCCCATCCATCTAGATATTAATGAGTGTGACTCACCTTCTCTATCTCAAAATAGTGAAGAATAGAAAAGATATTCTCCATCGTGTTCATCCACTATTATATAGCTAGTGGATTTTAAATTCCACTAAACTTTGGTGGTCCTTGCTATATAAAACACTCGATATCAAGTTGCTCCCTCTTAGGTGAAGGCAGGAATTATTCATTATTCGGGTTATAGTTAAAAACCTGAAACAACTAGGTAAGAATTGTCAATTTTTTTAACTCCACCTCCCAAATCATTATGGATGTCATTTGGGGAATAACTGTATTGTCCCTCGCATGGGTTGCTGGCCTCATTTCTCCAGGTTCCCCCCATTTTCTAAAAAATAAAAAGTTAAAACAAAATATAATTCAAAAATTCATGAATAAATAATTTATTCCATTATGAAATTAAATCTAAAGTCATATATTTTTAGATCCCTATGTTTATAAAATCTTCTTGGGTGCTTAAATATACTTAGCCTCTTACTAAGGGTTTTCACTAAGGTTCTCTAATCATAATTCCCAAATTAACTAAATCATTCTCTGATACAAACTATAGTGACCCTGTTTTTATTACATTACTATTAAAATATTTTAATGATAAACACCATAAAATAATTACATGACTAGGATCCAAAGGTTTAGTGTCTTGGAAAAATTAGAACTATACATAACATTTACAAAATAAAACATAAAAATTTATTTAATTCCTTCCCCTCTAGCTTCTTACTGGCCCTTGAATTCTCCTTAACACATGTAGTCACCTAATGATATACATCAAAGAAAGGGGTGATATAAAATAACAGTAAAAGGATAGATAAGAACATAAAAAAATATAATAAGGTCTGAACATAAGCATAACATAATTATCATAATCATGAGATAAATTATTAGATAATGGCATGGAATGTGGAAATTCATAAAAATAAATCCTCATGTCTTAGTGGTCAACTTCCACACATAGTTGTGAACTAATATAGTATCATGTTAATACATATTTCACCTTTATAATTATAAGCGTAACATTACACAATTAATTGTATCTCTATATAATTTTGGGCTCCCCCATCACATCCTAATATTTAGGTTGCGCTATATAATTTCAGGCACTCTAGTCACATCACAACATTTACATTGTCATGCATGACACATAGAACATATATTAATATTGAACATAAAATAACCCATGGAATGGAATGGTTTTCATTTCATAATAATACATTCATAAAATTTGGGTTCCAAAATTAGATAGGGAATAACAAACTTGGTATAATAATCATAAACCTTGAGTGCAAATGAAACAAACTCGAGAAGTAAAAGATGTGTTTTTAAGAAGAGTTGTTTTAAAAAAACTTGTATTTGTCATAAACTCAGTAATAAAACATTTATATCCCAGAAAAGGTAATATAATTATGAATAAATTATATTTATGGAATACCCATACAAAAAATGGGGTGAAAGAGGAAAAAACCAAAGAAATAGAGTTGGGTTCGAGAATTCCCCTTACTTTGTGTTTGAATGATTTATTCACTTAAATATCTTGTATAATCACATTAGATTCAATAATTGTAAAATAAATAACCTTTTATACATTAATTTGATTCATCATGGTTTTATTAATTTCATTTATGGTCTTTTGGATGAGTTATAGAGTTTAATTTCATCATTCAGAATCATTGACTTTCATGGTTTTCATGATTGGTTTTCTTGCATACATTAATGGATGTTTGTGTAAAATGCGGATAAATATACAGAATTTTTATTATATGTTTGTAATGATATACCAAAAGTTTAAATGATCATATAAATAAATTTTTTGTAGTTTATGATGATGAATCATTAGATAAAAGTTAATGATGATCATTTTGGGTAAATTTTGACGGTTCTTCGATCACAACGAACTCATTTTGTTTTATCATTTAGTATTATGTATAAATGTTACTTCCATAACATAAAAAGAGTTTTAAAAAAATTAAAATATTTTTTCAACCATTTTATGGTTTTATTAACATCCCTTAAGTTTTTTAAGGAAAATTAAAGTGCATCATCCACGATGTCAGTACATTTACACATCAGGGGCGATGATTTGATTTTTAAAATAAAAGAAATGGAGGGGTGTAGTTTAATGATGGATCATCCCTTAACATGATATAATTCTATTATATCAATAATTATGTATTTATCATGACTTTTTTATAATATAAGGTGATTATAAGAGAGGAAAATAAATGAAATTGAAAATAAATTAAAAGAAAAAGGGAGAGGATTTTACCCCTTAAATTTATCCTCCATAAGAACCCCCTTAGGAAAAAGGTTTTGGTCTTTTTGTAAGACCAAGAGCTCCAAGAAATGGAATATGGGATAGGTAAGAGTATTAGGAAGAATTTTTCTAAGGATCAAACTTTGAGATGTGTGAGGAGAAGAGGGGATGAGGGGTCGTATTTATAATGGAGGACAGGGGGTTTTCTCATAATTATATTCATTAGTTTATTATTTTGGCTCAAGACTATGACAAGATAGATAATTTTATAAAAATAAATTAATCTAATGAAGTATGGTTCAATATTAAGGTTCTTACGTCATCTTTACATCAACCATGACTCAAAATTTCATGTATTAACATTTATAAAAAATTATCATATTTTACTATTCATAAAAAATTCAAGTATTTCAGAAAAATCCCAAAACTTCCCCCTAAACATTTTTTGACATGATGAATTCAAAAATGAGTCCATTTTATGAAAATAATTTTCTATATATGAGTAATTTAATTTTTAATTAATATCTTTATTTACATAGAAAATACATATTTTAAAATTATAACTGCTTTTATAACACTTTCAAAAATTACATAAGGTCTCATAAAATTATCTTAAAATAATAATACATCAAAATATTAATTTATGAAAACATTTTATGAGAATAAATTTTCTTTTAAATTTTTAAATTTATCATAAAATTGTAATTAAATATTTTTGACTTACGAAAAATCTAACACTTAATTAATAATTTATAAAATATTCACTTACTTATACTATGATATAATTATATCATATATTCACTTATAAGACATCTAAATTTATTTACACTTTAATGGGCGAGGTTACTATTCATTTAGCCAGTTTACTATTCATAAGGTCCATATTACTATTCCTATGTTCAAGATATTATTTCATCAGTATTGGATCCACTACAAAAAAAATGTCTTTTACCAATAGAAAATTACCAAAAGATAATATATCTATTGGTAAAAATGATTAATTCCAACAGATATTTATTTCTGTTGATATTAACTAAATGCACCGATAGTTTTTTACCAACAAATATCTATGTTTATATTAGTAGTTCAATACTAGAAAATATTTTACAAACATTTAAATTTGTTGTCCCATCAGGATAATACCAACAATTGATTTATAGAAAAATAAATTTGTTATTATTAATTATTATCACTAATAAATATTTTTCCATTATACAAAATTGTTGTAATAAATTATTCAATAATATAAAATATTTACCCAAAAAATTTAATATATATATATATGACCCATTCTAGACATATAATTTTGATAATAAAAATATATTATTACTAAAATATCTATAATTTAATAATATTTAATTATTATATATAAAAAAATAAATATAATTATTATACAATAAGGAAACATAATTTAATAAATAAATAAATATAATTTAATATTTTCATATTATATATATTTACTGATTTTTTATATAAATTATATATAATTTTATAATTTTTTTCTCTATACTTCATCGTAGGACACCCCAACTCGACTGTCATAAGACCCCCCATGCCTGGCATCCCCACGACCCACCTTCCCCTACCTCCCTATTCCCATTAACCCACCCCACTCCTCATCCGTTGTCGCAGCACTACCTTGAACCTCGCTCCTTCACCTCCCTCCCCCATTATATTTGTGATCGAGAGTGAGCCAAGACAGAGAAACTCTACTCCCTCCCCCCTTCACTCACTCCCCTTCCCCTCACACCCACACGCTCCATTACCTTTTAGAGAGATATGAATCATACATTCATAGAGAGAACATAGTAGAGAGATGCTTCTGGAGGATAGGTGTTTGAAATGAGGGAGATCACTGTGGTCATGGAAGTTTACATCCTAATAACCTGGGTTCTTATAATCTATCTTGAGGGATTCTCTCAAATATTTTAACTCAGAAGTTTTTATGTGTCAAACATATAGGATCTAGAAGGCAATAGAATCCTTTAAATGGCTCACATATGGACTACCCTTGGGTTCTGGATGAGGATGTGATCTTTGAAACTTGAAGGATAAGGTAATAGGTTTTCTAGTTCCTTTGGAATAGAGTCATGTTATCTAGAAGCCATCATTCTACCTATCAATGGGGTATTTCTCATTTCACCTAATTTCTATCCTCCAATTATATTCTACTTAGTCTTCATGGCCTTCAAACTAACTCTTCTAATTAAAAATATTTTCTCTAGATGAATCATTAAAGGAGGCTAAATTGATTTAATATAATTAATCTATAGATAATGTATGAGAAGTGATGATCCTTATACTAGACACATGTTCATGGGGCTAAACATTTATTTTTTTGTACGCATGATGATGTGTCATCCTTTTAAGAAACCTATTATGGAATCCCAATGGATTTGATTTTTCTAATTTGGTTTTACCCATCGTTCATATGAAATAATAATCATTTGTTGATTAAAAGATGGAGTTTGGCACTGTGGGAGGCTTCTTATTTTATAGATGGTACCTTGTACCTTTTTCTACATGAGGTGGAGTTATGAGAGAAATGGGGGTCCAACCATTTTGAAGCCACTTTTCAAAGGAATAATCTTCATACTTGTTCAGGTCATTCTATAGAAACTCTTGATAATGTATATATTTCTATAGATTTTTCTAGTTTGTGTCTTTAAGGGTATTTTTATTCTTTTTTGGGATAACATGATCCAAATATAGTGATAAATACTAACAAATCCAAACCTTAGGTGCACAACATGCTACTTGTTATGGTGGTTGTCTAAAGTTGATGGATCTCACATAAAGTGTCAGATCATCCATAGATGGGTGGTCCACTATAATCAATGAGATACTGGTGAAGTTTTGATTATTCAGTTCCACTGTAGAAGATGATCACACATGTGAACTTTTTTTTGGATTCTAGATCTGGTGTCTTATGTGGCTGGTTCACATCGGGTAAGCATAGAGTTCCATGTCAGGTCCATTATAAGAGATTTCATTACTATAACAACTCAGTGATCATTTTGGTTTCTTTTTAGTGGATTGCTGCTAAAAATTGAGGTTAGTAGGGTACATTTTGTATAATATCATTGGTTTGGGTCAAATTCATGGTTCTTGTTAAGTTTCATTTCTATGTTTGTGTTTTTTAGGTTTCTAAGATTGCGTCTACTACTATTAAAAATGGGTTTTCATACTAGTGTTATCTAATTCGTGGATTAGAAATCTCAAATAGGGTCTATCTATTTTCTTTTGGTCACTCTCTTCAAGAGATTTCAGGATACCTCCTTAAAAAATGCACATTCCTTCAGTGTTTTTATATTCTTCTATATTTTTATAATGATTATTTTGTAACTGTTTCCAGGATGTTTCTATTTGGCTTCTTGAAAAAAATTCATTCCTAGGGAATAGTAAATTCTTAGATGAGCTCACCATGATGATCCTTTTTCACTATCCCAGCCATCTAAACTTTGTAGTTTATTACACTGATAGTGATCATGGAATTCTCATCTATGAATACATTCTTGATGGTTCTTTATGGATCATCCACTTGGTTTGTATATTAATTTTATATTAATAAATCACATAGAAATAGCCTTAAAAACTTTCTAATCAAAGAATACTCCGGTAAGAATTTTATTGATGGCCCATCAAGAGGGATTCAATACTTGCATAATAAAGTAAACCTATAGGTCATATACAAAGATTTAAAAGTATCATACATATTTATATATACAGAATTAAATCCAAAGATCTTTGATTTTAGGATTGAAAATATCGGTGATTTAGACTATCTTCATGTGACTTAAGATGATTTTTTATTTTTCTTCAATTTATTTTCTAAGAAATTTGGTAATGATTTTTTACCAGAGTTTGAATTCTTATATATATCTTCTTTGGTATGTTTATCGTCACTTATTGATATGAATATCATGTTCCATCTATTTGAATTTTTTGTGGTCGACTATATGGTCCTATTTTCTATTTTCTTTCCATGTTATTTGTTCAATGATATTTACTGGTGATCATCTTTATAGGAGTTTCTTCAGACTCATTATTAATAGGGGAAGAGAATGATGTTTAAGAACATAATACAAAATCATGATAACACCTGGATGTGAAGTGATCAGTGGAGATCGGTGGATTTTTCCTTCACACTTTATAATAAATCCTATTTAAAATGCATTTTATTTATATTTAGTTTCTATCAGTGTCATCTAGGTGAATAAATGGATTTTCCTTTATTGGAGATTGGGGGATTTTTTATTTACACTTCGTATTAAGAGAAAATGCATTTATCTTTAGGGTTTATTTATCTTTAGTTTTTTTAGTTTCATCTAGGGAATTAGTAATTTTGGAATATCATAGGGTTTTATAGGTAGAATCTCTATTCTTATATCCCTTGGGTTGTCTTTATGGTTTGATATTATGTTTTTTTCATGTTCTGTTCTTTTTTTTCTTCCTCCAATAGATAAGGGTGTCATCCTATTTTTATCATTTCTTACTTGTTCCCTATTGTATTTCATCTGGAATCAATTAAATTTATCTTCATAATGGTTTCATTCAAAACACCTATTGGTACTAGTTAAGGAGTGTCTCATTTATTTGGGACATTCCATCATAATTGTGAGAGTTATTCTAATGACAAAGTAGACGAACTCCTCCTATTTTCTTTAGAAGATGGCCATTTCCCTTTAGATATATTCACATTGGTATGTGATGATGCTATCAAATTAGACTAATTATTTTATGAAATATTAATGAATATATTTTTGGATTTCTTGATTACAATTTCATTTGTTTTTTAATATGGTTAAATTATTTTATTTTTTGATTTAATATATTATATGTGATGTTTTTTCAATTATTTTCTTTACAAATGAATTTTTGAAGGGAATTCTAGCCATGTTGTGTCTCTTGAGTTCATAAGATATTAAATAGTTCCCATGTCCGAATGAACTCTAAAATGATCGATGTATCAGATCAACTAAATATATGTCTCGCAAGTGTATTATTTGAAGAAAGGGGGTTTTGGTGCACATAGGATGTGGTTATCGTAGTGTTAGTGCACATATATTTTCAAAGTAGCTATTGACTACGTGTGTTACAAATTATGAAGCTTCTGCAAGTCAATTTCAAATCACCCCTAAAAGAGGTATCCATAATATGATTGGATAAATTAATTCAAAATATTTTTTGTATACATATTTTTTATTTGACATGGTACATTTTCCTAGATGCGGTATTGATTTGGATAAAAGAAGTAACACAATTCTTGGAGATTGAAAGTTACTTGATCTTCATATTGCATGTGCTTGTCAAAAACCAACTAATTTTTATAAATTTTGTTTTCCTCAAATAATTTTACTTGCACTAAGTTGGTCTAGAACAATACATATACTACTCATCCACTGGTGTTCAATAGAAATTTGATCTTCTACCTCACTTCGAGAGTGATGCAGTTGATCCAAATGTCATACACAAGGGTAAGCATGAAATAGAGAGTTTACTAGAGTTGAGGGGCATTAAATAGACATGATGGAGGATAGTTTATATCTATGGATCTTTGAACTACAATCCCATTGAATATTGGTTTTTCCACTGATTAAAATTTCATCGTCGAATCCCAATCCCAAACTCCAAAATAAAAATTACCCAACTTGGCCACATTAAGAATTCAGTGAAGGCATTCGTTATGGTTCTTGGTAATGACAAGGTAAGAAACAAACTTTTTAATATCTATAGAAAACATTATGCCACCTTTGATGGATTAGATAGGGAATGTTCTAAGGCTTCTAGATTCCTATAGCATGAGACTGTTCACTACAATCTGAAGGAGTTTGATTTTGGTAAGAAAGGGGAATTTCCTTTTCGGGATCATCATTTTTTTGCTTCCATTGATAAAGTAAATATAATTCTGGGTTAGAAACATGTGTTCAGTTAGGTGGAGGGTTTCACTGAATCTTATTTCCTTGACTTACATAGAGGAACATACATATAAAATCTGGATTTCTCCACATGTGACATGATTCTTGTAAATAACTTCATTGTCCAACCATAGACCAAAAGACTACTACACAATACAATTTCTATTTGTTGCATATTCTATTACTGAATGAATACCAAATAAAATTTAGTTGTGTATGGATCTTGATATTATCATTTAGAGCATGTTTGGGGATTTACTATTGAGAAAATAATGAACCAAATAGAAAAATTAGAAAATAAATTGAACACAAAGATTTATGTGGTTTGAGAAAAATGCTATGTACGACCACATAGATAAGATTAAAATTTCACTATTTATAGAATATTCTTGCAAAGGGTTTTTTCCACCACACCACAAATATTTTACATTTTTCGAACAAAATTGACCCTATGCCTATAGAGAGAAGATGTGAGTTTCAATATTTTGAGGAGAATGTTGCAAAAGGTTTTTTCCACCAAACCACAATAATATTACAGTAGTATTTGGAATGAAACAGAATTTAGAAAGGATGCTTCAATTCCACCTATAATATATTTCCACATAAAACATTATTTGGAATCAAATTAAATTTTTCAAAATTTTCTTATTTTCCCATGCACCCATCATAATGTTCAACTCTCCCATGAAAGAGGCCCCCCTACTATGATTGGATCAATTAAATCAAAACATTTTCTATATACATATTGTTCCATTTAAATTATACATTGTTCCAGATTCAGTATTGATTAGGATAAAAGAGGCAACACAATTATTAGAGATTGAAAGTTACATGACCTTCACGGAAATGGTTTTTGTTAAAATGGTTTAGCATTTTGGGGGCAACGTTGGGAACTTTGTGATATTTTTTTATACTTTATTTTTTTTTCTATTTTGATTTCAATTCATGTAGATATTTTTCTTTGATTTTTGGGTATACTCTTTGGTTTGTGTGATGTAGATATTGATGTTTAAGTGTGTGGAATAACAGCAACTTGAGGTTCCTCATGGGTACCACAACTGACTTTATTAGATTTTACTTCAGCCTAATGAAAGATATTTGTTACTAGTACATTAGGAGCGACTATTATTATACCATGGTGAAAAATGTCTGGGTGTAATAGAAATTGGAGTATTGAGACATTGTGTTTTTATTATCTTTTTATGTCTTAAGAAACATCTATTATGTATTGATTCATTCTGTATAAAATTTAATTATTATTATAATTTATCCTTTTCTATGTTTGAACATGTGTGAAAATAGTTTTTACTTAATAATTAAAACTGGAGTATTGTATATGATATATTAATAAATAATATGAAATTTTAATAGAAATAAAAAATTATAAATTTTATTTAAATGTAAATTTATAAATATATATTATATGTTTGTAATATTATTACCAACAGAAAAAAAATCATATGATTATATTGTTAAATAATTTGACCAACATATATATTATCTATTGGTATTGTTATAATTGTAACAAAACTATTTTATCTATTGCAATAACATATAGAAACAGTGTTTTTACTGATAGTATAGTGACAAGGAAATTTATATTGGTAAAATGTTTTACCAGTACAAAATGCACCTTTACCAACATATGTATCCCTATTGGAAAAAGTTAAATATTTTTAGTGAACCTTAAATTATATAAATACTTCTAATTTCATTAATTATTCACTTATAAAGTTTTAATTATGGTCTATGAGTTATTTTATGTGATTTATACTAAATTAAATTACTATAAGAATGGAGAAATTCCATTTATAAAATTTTGGTTCGTTACAGATCGCATGAGCCTCAAGAAGATTTCATGAAGAAGAACATCCATTGAATCACCATGAGCTATAGGAATCTCTAGTTTAGTTATGTTAGGAGTGCTCTAATTTCCAATCTCCTGATTCTCAACTAAAAGATTATAAGGAATCATTTATTATACAGGAAAAACACACCCCATAGAACACTAGCTATAAAAAATAAGGTCAACCTCAATAGGTGACAATAGCTGAGAACCACTACTCTCGGTCTCTCCAAAAATGGATTAAAAGTGTTTTAGCCTAAAATATCGGTTTGTTTCATTTAATTTAACAGATATAACCATATCTCATGTCACAGTTCATTCAAGAAAGTATATATCACATGAAATAAATATTCCCCTATCATGAACAATTAATATCAATACATATATCTGTATGTGCCTATCATGATTCATGCATACTCATCCTGCGCTATATCGGGCCACGAGTTTAAATCTTAGTATAAAATAACACCACACAACATTTTAATCACACTGGGTGAAATAACATCAATAGTATCATGCCAATAGCATAGATAGAAATCCCATCCTTGGGCACTCAGATTTTCCCCCATACATGGGTTAGATACCTTCTTGAACAAGAAAATTACCATATACTGACACATACTAGTATTCTTTATACAAATACCAATATTAAAAGACTAAAAAAAACATCCTTTGATACCACTTTGTAACAAACCCCAATCTGGTACTCTCTCATGTGGCCGAACTGGGCTGGTTATGAGACTTCAAGAACGCATCCCCATACTCTTGAGCCTGCCAACTAGTAGAGGTGGTGTGATTATATTGTGGGGAGACTATACCCCCTAGTGTGTAGTTACATAATAGTGATAGTAAAAATATAAATAATATAATCAGGGTAATAGAAAAAAAGAAACAATATCTTATACTACTAGGCAATAAAAAACTAGGAACAAATAAACCAATGGAAATGAATCATGTAATGATAATCTGAGATGTATAAAATGTCAAACTAAAAAACTTACAAATAAAAGGATTATCATACAAAAATTAAACCCAATATAATCTGCCCCTTAACCCCATGTCGATCCCATCTCTAAACTACAACCCAACCAGCAAGCAGAAAAAATCAACAACAAGGTCCCCTGATCATGTCCAAACATGCATCCATGTAATCTTATTGGGTACCAAAAAATACCCAAATATGGTGTGAGTATAAATCATTAGGTTGACACCACTATTTCTAAACAAACCCAGCCTGATAATAAGTATATGCAATAATTGATAAACATGTGTATTAATTATTCAATTATTGCAATATAACAATCAACCTGCTTTGGATCCATGTTGAAATGTCTCTGATCTTGTAATAAAAACACACCAAATATAACCATATAATCATGTAAGATCATAAAAAATTGGATCATGACCTATATAAAATTATTTTAGTATGGGACTGGGAAAATCCCACTCAATATAAGAATTACACCAAGTTTTAGGGAATGTCATATTATAAATCATTTCAATATGTGTCAGGGAATATCCCAGTATATAAGCATTTCATCATATGTCAGGTTATATCCTGGTATATAAGATTTTCATCATTTTTTAAGTAATATCCTAGTATATAATCATTTAATCATGTTTTAGGGCATATCTCAGTATATAAGAAATTCAGTGTGGGTCAACAAGTCGTAACAATAAGGATATCATAATATCGCATCATATGGATCAATAGTTAATCATGAAAAAACCCATTTATCTTTCAATTTCACATTTATTATTTACCAATTTATCAATATCCATGATAACAAACAATTACATTTCCATAGTGAATCTAAATCAAGAAAACACTTGAATCTCATTTCATGCTAACACACTTTAATCCATTATTTAGTTCATAATAATTATAAGGTATGCTCACCCAATGTGTATCCATAATCCAGGCCACATTAACAATTCAATCCAAAGGGATCCAACCAATATACCATTCCATGAATTACCATTAATCACTTTATAAATTAATTAAAGTTCACATTGCATCAGCTTAATCATAGTATTGAATATAATTCACAATTTAAGCATACCATAGAATTAAGGTTTATACCCTCTACCTTTAACCAATGATAAGAATGAGACTTCCAATGGAAAATTAAAAGAAGGATGAAAGTGGAAAATATTATAAGAAGAAACAGGGATCATATGTGTATTCTGGATGTCCAAAGTGTAGGAAGAAACTCCAAAATCACCTCGAGTTCTACCAAGGGTCAACACAAGAGGGGTACACATATTGGAATGGAATAAAATAATCCACAATTCCAACTTAAAACCATTTCTCATGATAAATAAATGGAATGTAATCTATTTAAGTTTCATGTATTTATTTTTAAAGATATATGAAAAAACCCATCACCTCATATCAATATTTAACCCTACTCAACTTTTACACAACATAAACAGTTTACATGATGTGTAACTTCTTTGTGTCATGTACTTGTTCATGGAATCTGTCTGTGAATTTACACACTCTATAACACATTCACTACATGTAGACATGCAGTGGAAAGTTCTCAGACTTGTTTATTCATAAGAACGAAAACACATATGATCCTTTCCAAACAATGGAAACCCCTCATAAATCATTTAACATGTTTATAATCAGACTCCTTTAGTTCAAATAAATGTTCATCCATAAACTTTATGTCATTTTCCCCAACAACGGCTCTCTATCTCCAAACAAGAATCACCCAACAAGTCTTAAAGACAAAGGAAACCCCAATGAAAGACATGCAATGTAGAAACACAAATAGGTATTTACCTGAAGAAAAAGGTGGTATCTTACATGTAACACCTCTAGATTCGATACATGTGAGTGTCCTAGTATGTACTTCCTTAATAGGGACACAAAAAATACATCATGTACTTTAAATAGGTTAGGTGGGAGTACTAGTCGATAGGCTATAAATTTGATTCAATCAAGGATATAATAGGGGATGATGTATCAATGACTAAGATTTTCTTTTATTCTCAAACCTTATGACTTTCTTCCATAATGATATATGAAGGAAAACCTCTTCTCTAACCTAAAACATTAGATCTCATCAATAATTTTCTACATATCCTTTCTATAGAATTTGCATGTTTCTTATATGACACTAATTGGTTTGAAGTTTTTTTGTTATCTCTTGGATAAGATCAAGTCCAATCTGATTTATCCCTTAAACCTTATCCTGGAATGTTATAGTCTAGAAAATCTTCCATATATATCCTCATAAAGTTTTATTTGAATGATAAAATGGTAAAAAAAAACTATATGAGCACTCCAATAAATGATTTTATTGATCCCAACATCCTTGTAAATCCATTTAAAAATCTATCAATATATTCACCAGGGTGTGGATGGTTATCTTAGACTAACCATCCATATGAGTTTGATAAGTTGTTTTGAAACTCATATCTATATCCAATTGTTGTTGAAGGCTCCTCTATAACCTTGATGTAAACCAAAGATATCAATCATATATAATGGAGAGTCATACTCTAGTATTAGAAATTATATTATGTATATCTTAGTGAGTTTCTCAAGAGATAAATATTATATTATAAAAATGAAATAAGTTGTCTTTATAAGGTGATGAACTATGAAAAGATGATGTTATTGCCTTTAGATATACAAAGGAGTCCTATGATAAAATATATGTTTATGTTTTACCATTTCCCTAACAGTATGATAAATGGTTTCATTATACCCTTATACCGTTATCATTCATCCTCGACTTGTTGTCATACCAATCATCGAGATACAAATTTATAATCTTCATCCACATATTATGTTACCATAACTTTTTTTATATTTCAATACATCTTAGTGCTTCTTGGAAGAATATAGAAACATAAGCTATGTGTATCATCCAAAAGTTAAATCTTAAGTTTTGATTTTTAGGGGACGTAAATCTAGCTTCCAAACTATATAACATAATATTTAGAAAATTTGAACTTTGTAATATACACTACCTTTTTTAGAGCTATTTATCATCTTTTTGGGCCTCCCTGATCCAATCATCAATGGATGTTTAAGTATTTATTTGAGCAAGGAAATATGAAGTTCCGTTTATGATTCTCATTTTCATCGTTTTCATGTACAATAATATTAGACACATTTCAATCCTTATTATTTATACGGTTGTGGTATCCTTTCTACTCAAATCATATGCCACTTTATTCTCCTCCCAATAATGGAAATGTATTGAATATTCATAATCATTGATCATCCCTAACCACCTTTACTATCACATATTGATCTAATTTTTAGTGAAAATATACCTGATGGTTTTAAGATCCATATATATCTCACACTTCTACTCATAGAGATAGTATCACCAAACCTTTAATATAATGATAACTAAATCCAATTATAAAGAATTCATTGGGTAATTATTTTAATAGAACATTACTTTCCAGGAGGCATAGGCTATCAATTTTTCATTTTTAATGAGTTAAAAACTGAATAATTTTTTGGATTCAATATTTTAGATCATAAATCCTTACCCATTTGTCGTTAATGTGAGAATATATTAATTGATTAACCTCTTCTTTAACTCTTTAAATCTCTTCTTACAATAATTAGTCCAATGAAACTTCACCCTCATCTAAGTTAGCTAGGTTAGTGGATAGGGTAATCATGGGAAGTTTCTTACAAATCAGTGATAGTACCAAGATAATCCAAGTAAAATATAGATCTCTATCATATATTTTTATATTGGATATCCTTAAATTGCCTCTGTATTTGAAGGATCCACATATATCCCCTTGATAGTGATAAAAATCCCATGTAATGTTACTAGTCCTATTAAAAACTCTTAGTTACTATAAATCACATATAACTTTTCCTTTCACATGGTATTTAGTACAACATTTAAATGATATTTTTGTTTATCCTTGATTTTTTAGTAGATAATAATATCTTCTTTAAATATTAACACAAATTTTTTGAGTAAATCCCTAAATAATCTATTTATTATGTCCATAAATATGGGTGGAGAATTAGTGAGTCTAAATGGAACCAGTATGAAATCACATTTCATGTACATTATATGAAAATTTGTTTGGGTATATCCTTATTCTTCACCTTTACATGATAATATCCCAACTGTAGATCCACCTTAGTGTAGCATTGGGAACTACATAGTAGATTGAACATGTCATCAATCTGTAGAAGACGATACTTTTTCTTTATCATGATATTGTTGAGCTCATGATAATCAATGAAGTGGTGCATTTTTCCCATCATTCTTCTTGATGAAAAATACCATCACACCCAATTTTCAAGCACTTGGGAATATAAACCATTTTTCTACATTCACTTGTAGTTTCTTCTTCAACTCATCAAGCTCAATAGTGGTAATTTTATATGGGGTCATAGATATTTCCAAAGCACCATGTATAAGTTAAATTAAAAACTCAATATATAATAAAGTAAAAAAGACCATGAAATTATTTAGTTAACACATCGACAAATTCTCTTACAATGGTAATGTCATCAAGGATGATCTTTTCCTAGGTATCAATCATTTAATTTGTATACACTTTCTTAGGAATCTATAATATACATGCATGTGATGATGATTCCAAAGGATATCCATCAGCCTCCTTATACTTGTATAGAATCAGAGGATGATTCTTGACATGTAGAGTGATTTACTTATCTTGGGAATTTATGTTGGATCTATACAATAAAATATAGTCATTATAAATAATAGCTTTTAATTATTTTTGAGGGTGTATCATAAGGTTCGCACGGATGTATAGCCAGAAAATATTAACATGGGAGAAGTTATATGATTGGGATACAATAATTACCCTATTTATAATTTTCACCAATAACTTGAATTATATGTTTTAATATGGTGTTTTAATATATCTATTAACCTTGTGTGATTTGAAAGAATGTATAGAACCATAATCATACAGGATATTTGGGTTTCATGAATGGATGATAAGCCTACCTTTCTCTGTTTGATTTTAGTTTTAATCAATTTAGTCATCCAATATAGACTTATGGTTGATAATTTTCAAACTATTAAACATATAAAATGGAAACTATAAATATAGAATTTATAAACCATAAATGAAAATAATTCCTTAACCTATAAATTTCTAGGATTCAATATAAATTATCCACAGTTTATTTTCTAACAATAACTATTATAAGCATTTTTGTTCCCTTCATAAAACATTGTAAAAAGAAAATTATTAATAAATAATATCCCTATAGAGTGTCTAGATAGGTGTGAAATCTTAGGTCTCTTTTCCATGCATTGGTTATAGGTTGAGTTAATACCCAATGATCCCATTCAGAGTATTTGACCATAGGTACATCTCTTCCATAGTCGCATCCACTTTCCAATATCCAGATAGGGATATATTTTCTTTAAAAACCAATCACTATATACTTCACCAAAATTTTGGGATTTTTTCCCATTTTTATTCTTATACATAATTTTTCACTAAGGTTTTAAAAAAATAATCCCAAAAAATAACAAGACCGTTCTCTAGCACCACCTATGAAAAGTTATATGTTTTATACACTTTATTTCATGATCTATTCCATTAATATATACATCAAAAATCCTAAAATATTTATAGTCCTAATGTATAAAGGTATTAAAATTTATATAAAAATAAATCAAAACAAGGATACAAGGACATTATTTAAAAACACCATAACATGCCCTTAAAATTCCATTGATCTTCTAATATCTAACTATATAAACTAGGGATGTACATAAGAAAATGTTAAGATATAAATCCTAATAAGGGAATAATAAAATAATAACATAAATTAAAGTAGTACATGTGAGTGAGTAGGTAAAAATGTATTTTATAAAAATGTGTCAGTCATAATCACTAACATCAAATCATGGTATAATATAATAAGAAAAATGCATCATATAAATGTGGACACAATATAAAACATTACACCATAAGAATAAGAAAAAGTTTACCACCAAGATATAATAACATTGTGTTCTTATGGTAACTTCACATTCACCATACATGGTATCTCACAAGATAAAAACATTGACAAATGCATTATAGGGCTATATAACTTTGGTCCAACCTGTCACATTCCTATCATGCTCATATATTTGTGTTCCACATTGATCATAGATCATATGAATTTTGTTTATCACCTTTAATCCCATGATCAAGTAGTGTGGGTTACATAAATGTAAGTCCTCAATAAATGAATGATTTGTAAAACTATGATAATAAACTTGAGTAAAAATGGGTACAGGTATTCACAACATAAATGTTTAGTAGCTAAAATCATCAAATACATTCAAAAGCATAACAGGTGTACATAAAGGTTCATGGAAGGGTTTTATGAGAGTAAAAAGTTTCTATTATTAATTTTTAATTACAATTAAAATAAATGGATGTGTAAAAACAAATTACAACATGGATAATTTTAAATCAAAAGCATCAATATATAGAAATTACTTGAATAAAAAGGATGATCAAGAGAAACACTTACCCTGATAATGTACTTCTAAAATATTGTGAGGAGCTTCTTCAAAGAATGGGAATCACATGGGAGAGATTTATAAATGGTTATGTAAATGAAATTAATACTCAATGGTTTTTGAGTGAAAATTAATGGGAGGTTGGGTGGTTATTTATAGAAAAAATATGGGAATTATTTATTAATTTCTAAACATACATTTTGGAATCCAAGTAATAACATAATCAAAACCAAAACCCAAAATAATGTTTTCCCATGATTTCTACCAAAGAGTATTTTTTTAAAATATTGTATTTGGTTAAGATTTTAACTCATTAAAATAATAACATTGATGATGTGGAAGTGAGTCATGTTCATAAATAATTGTTTTTTTAAACATAAAATATAATATATGTCTTAGGGAATTCAATATTGGTTTGAAAAAATAATCAAATGAAATCAAAAAGAAATTATTTTAAAGCTTAAATATATTTTTATTGTTGATTCATTTTATAGTATTTAATAAATCCATTTTTCTATTATGAATTTATAATACCTATCATATATTAATATAGAATATTATTTTTATGTAAAAATTAATCTATCTAAGAAAATTAGGAAAAGTTCATCATTATATAATTTTGATATGATGATATAAAAAATGATATTTATTTGACCAAAGTAATTGTATAAATATAGTAATTTTACCTCTAATTAAAAATCTTTATTTAATGAAAAATACTTATTTTCACATCAAAACCAACATTCTGAACCTTATAAAATTACATGGGACTTAATTAAATTATATTATCATTTATATTTAAATTAATTTTATTTAATAATACTATTTCATGAAAATTAAATTTATTTCAAAATTCTTAAATTTATAAACATGAGTATTTTAAATGAAACTAAATGCTTCCCAAAAATACAATTTTGGTTTCTTCTTAGCATAGTATTATTTTTATTAAACTCTTTATATAATCAGGTATATATATATTATTAATGAAATGTAAAAATTGTTTTATTAAAAATAAAATATTAAAAATCATACTACAAGGGTCTAGATACATAACCCCATATAACACCAGCATATTTGTTAATAGTAATGAGTGTGATGGAGGTATTTTCATGGGGTGGTTTAGAAAACATGGTTTGGATGGTAATCTCTATGATATTTTCATTCTATAATAAATGTTTTCACTCATGATTTATTTATTTAATATCATCTTTATATTAGTTAACAGAAAATCATGGTGATTCTAAATCCATGAGAAGCTCTGATAAATGGTCTTCATAAGTTCTAAATGTACTGGTTGAGGCTATCACTTCTTCCTTCTATGTCAATTAAATATTATCAAAACCCTTAATATATTCCAGTATTATTATTTATTATAGAATGAATATTTTATCAATAGATATGATGTTTAATAGTCTTTTAATACTATCATACAATTATAAATATATTTAAGTTTTCCAAAATAAAAAATGAAACATAGTGCATGTGTTTTCTATAAGAACATTACTTAATATGGAATTTTTTCAATGATAGGGAAGTTTAATAATTTGGTTCATTAAATAAAAAATCACTAAACTACTATAACACCTGCCTCATAGAAAATCTCTACCCTGGGATACAAAATATGATAACAGAAAGTGCACTAAGAATCCCATAAAGTGTCTGAGTAGAAAACATAGTATTCCATCACCAACATGACCGAAAATAGATCCAACACTATATTGATATATTAACAACAATAAATGAATAAAAAATAAACATCCATACAACTTCTCAATACAATGGAAATTATATGATCACTCATATGAACCAATCTGCCTACTTCAAAAAGTGATGAAATGAGATAATATCTTAGTATTCTAAACATAAATAGAGACTCACGTCTTTCTATAAAAATATAAAGATATATCAAAAAAACATACATCCTTGTATCTTCTCAACCATATCAAACTTTCAGATATCAAAAGATCTAGTTCGCAATCAGAATAACTCCCACGTATACTGAGTGCCCCACTCAAGAATAATGATCACAATAACCCCTAAATATTGATGGATATATCTATAGTGTATCCCACAACATGACTTGTGATCAACATCACAACCCAATTTCACTACATTTATGTAGGATGCATCTAACTCCTAGTAACTGAGTCACCCAGTTATCCTTGTGTGCACAGAACCTAGTTGAATTATCCTTAATGGTGAGCGGCATCACTAATATCCTTTGGCAATGTACCCAGTGAATCTTGGTCACCCCATCATTAGTTAATGATTTATCATCATTTTATCATAAATAAATTCATATTTCCACCATATAATTAGTGAATGAATCACCCTATAATAAAGAAATCATGAGCCTTAATCCATAATGATCTCTAGGTCACCCCAACTTGTATCCAATCCCAACTCTATAGAATTGGAAAAAAATTATAAACCACTACACACACTGCACCTAATAATTCCCCAAATATATCTCATATATTCCATTCAATTATATAATACCCAAACTACTTTATAATTAGAACTCAATTCAAATGAGCTACAAATCCAAGTGATGCACACTTACCACCTTAGGTACCCCATTTGTATCACATTACCCATTTTACACTTGATCTCCACTCTTTACCAACTCATTCCCTCAAGCCTACTATATCCCAAGTATAACACATAAATATAATTTCCACCATAATATTCTAATATACATAAAAATGGGCATTTATATAATTTTTGGATTTATCTCATTTCTATATATCAGTGGAAAGCAACTTTCTCATCTCACACACACACACTTCCTATATAAAGCATCACCATCAATGACTTCTATGGACATACATAAAATTCCCTAATAACCTTCTTATACCAATATTCACCCTAACACCCCTCAAGAACATGGATATAGACAGTGATTCCATTCCATAATTAACTTACTTATTATCTCACCTCTTCTATATCACAACATAAAAACACCCATAAAATGGTGGGAAATTTTACGGTCCTATTACCTAGAACTCCCAATATACTACCAATTGAGTATTTTATATTGATTTGTCTCTAACAAGTTAAAATCAAAAAACATGAAAAAACAAAAAAAAATCTAATCAAAGAAAAACATTTAAAAAATTGAGAGAAAGAGAAAATTAAATTAAGGGGACCCTAACCCTTGCCTACAATCATTCGTGGGTACAAAAGGAATGTAGACATGGTCTCAAAATATGGATATATGGCCATAGAGGGAATAAATAATGAGAGGTATATTTAAAAGTTGAAATAAAATACCACCTAGTAAATAAATAAACCCCCCATACACACACACATTTAACTTATTTTTAATAATGAATAATTAAATTTATTAAATTTTTTAAAAAATAACTAGCTAGGTACCCATCGTGTATCTTGTAACCTACGCCCAAGAATATAGTACCTCATTGGGTACATATTCTAGGTCCACCAGGTTTTTGGTTGACCTTCAAGATCCACCCCATCTAGTTGGACCACATAGGTACCTTATAGCATCCCACTAAGCACCCAGTGACATTTTTCATTAAGACATATGTCCTGACACTATAACTGATTCATTAAAACCAAACTCTCAACCTATTAAAACACCACTAAATCCCCAACAAGAACTAAAATAACATGTTCTAACTATGATTAAATTGGAATTTCCTACCCAAACACTCTGATCAAATGTATAAATTTATTATTCAGGTAAGGTTTCCCACCATTTCTGAATGGGTAGACACCTATTCTGGAAAGGATTGACATATATGGATGTATTATTATACATATAATCACACCCAATAAAATAATTATCCCATATTACTCTTAATTAAAGAAAAAATGTGTCTATTATATTGTGTATAATCAAATTGACGGTCCAGATCATACTCATTCGGTGCACTATGTCAACCCACTAGATGTTCATGTTTGGGCTTGAGCCCTAACTGGTATAACCCATATGAACCATCAGAAAAATAAATGTGCCTCTATGATCCTCACAATAAAATAGTGTGTAAAGTGAAAATTTAACTATAATATCACAACATTAATTTATTTTGTTCCAATGGGTTTCATTTCAAGGATAGTATAGTGCACTATAACAAGCATATTTTTCTAAAACTATAAATTTTAAAAAGTGATAAAGTGTATCCCCTCATAAATGAGATCCCGCACTCTATATCTTTAAAAATATGGATTCCTTTCTTATCTCTTCCATTAAAATAAAACCAAAATTTTAAATATTTTAAAATCAAAATAAAAATCCAACAATCCCCCACCATTTCAAAATATTTAAAATGATCCTTTTGAAAACCAAGAATAATAATATCTGGTAAAAATATTTCATAAATAAAAAAATAAATATATATATATTAACATTAATATAGTATATAAAAATCAAAGATGAATAGGGAAAAAAGTGTACACTTCCTGAAACACGTAACTCTTATTATCAGTTAGATTTATCCTATAATTTTTTTTTCCAAATTCCATAGTCCGTCTAATCCTAGAAATCATTATGGGCATTTGTCTCATATCCTATCATTAATGTTTTAGAACCAAATTCGAAATATCTATGTAGTATCCCTACTTATACATTTACATGTGTAAACCAAAAAAGTTTTAATAAGGTTTAAACCTTGTTTGAGATCCATGGTTCATTAGGAATTTTTAACTCACCCTACTATTCTCAGGGAAACCAAACACCATTATCCAAAGATGTAATATAATATTTCTGTTTTATTTATAAATTTTAAATAATTTACTAAATTAATCTTATATATGAAAATTTTCACATTTTAAATTGAATTCCCTTCATTGATGAATCTTTGATAGACTTTAAACAAATCCATAATGTAACGACCCATCTTTTCACAAAGTTACAGATTGTTTGATTTTTAATTTATATCCTTGGTTTAATCTTGGTAAATGTGAACTATGAGCTAAGGAATGTCCCATGAGTGTCTGGGGATTTTTCAGGGCCCAAAGTTCTAGAAAATTTCCAAAATACTTGGCCGCATAATCTGAAAAAACCATGCTACTAATCCACATGATTTCTTCTCACCATGTGGGGCTAAACATAGGTACAACAAGAGCCACACAGTTTTTCTGAAACCATGAGACTCCAAGCACACAGTCATCTGAAAAAACTAAAGACATTTTTTGGTGGGATTCCACGTGGTTTGTACATAGTTAAGGAAATTGTGCACCTTAATCATATGGGGTAAATACTTAAGAAGTGATTGGCATAGGATTTCTACATGGTTTGGTAAACTGATCACCTTAACCATGATCCCTTTTTTTAGAGTGAAATTTTATTCTTTACTCTCTTTAAACTATTTTTCCTCTCTTCTATTTTCCTCCTCCCAATTCACTGAGCCTCCTTTTCTTCTCCTGTATCTTTCAAAGATCCTCAATCTAGGTTCTCTTATATCTCTCCAATATAAATTCTAAATCAATATTTGAAGGAATCATTGTATAGATAATGGTATACTCACCCTTCCTCTTACCTTTGATCTAAGTTTATACTTAGATCCATTGCGCTATTTATTTACAAGTCATTTTCCCATATTTTCATGGATTTGGACCATTTCATCGATTTATCCAAACCTAATTCAAACCCTAGGGCTCCATCGGATGAGAAGTAGTCAACAACCCTAAGGTAGGTGGTATCGTCATTTTCCAAATTATTTTTTGGTGTTTTGTAGATTCATCATTGTGATGCTTGCCAGTATTTATCATGAATCACCAGGTAATAGAGTAATTCTTATAAAATTGGTCTATACACCTTGATATATGCCTACTAACCCTTGTTAAGTACATAATAGAATGTTTACCTCGGTCATAGACACCCCTTTGGTGTGAAAATTTGAATTTAGCTCTTTAGTTAACTGTTTAATTTTTATGAATTCCTTCTAAGTGTTTATCTTAATTTATAACTATAATGGCATCTATTATATGATTATTTCATGAAACCATGGCACCTCTTAAGTACTTCACCCATCATAGAATTGTAATTTTGAGGAAAGTAATTTCCATAATGATTGTTCCAACTTCTAAATGACCCTTTGAGCCATATAAATGGTTTTGATAAGTTTTATTGAATTAAATGTGTTAATTACATGAGATGAATTATTCAGGGGGGTTTTCTTTTCCATAAATGAAATGAATGTTTCAAATTCATTGAAGCATAAAGGGTGTTAAGGCCATGCTATTTATTATGATTTATTAAATTCTTAATTGAATTATATGTCTTGTATGAAATTGAACTTGACTAATGAGATACATGAGAGGTAATGCCTTACATATTATGTCATTAATATGATTAAGACTTGATATATAATGGGGTATGATGGTAAGGGTTCTATTGAGCATAAAGGTATCACGCTCCCTTACATTAGGTGTTTAGCCTGAAGTCTCACACCATTGACACTAGTTCAGCTACGGGATTGATGTGTCACATCCCTGGTTCGAGTATTGATGTGATGACACACTCATCATATAGAATGACGAGCATGACGACTACCACTCATTATGAGATGTTGGGAATGTAAACATTTTCTTGATCTTATAGGTTCATTAGAATGGTTATGGATGTCTGAATTATGCCCTGGTCCATCTAGAAACTAGTATTCTGGATATATGGTCACTTATGTCTGCACATACTTGGTTCGTATAAATGGATTCAATATACAACTATACTATATATATATATATTATTTCTATATATATAGTTATCGATCAAACCTTCATCCCGACCCTAAGATGAAGAAGGTAGAGCCTCTAGCTATCCTTCAGGAAGATGAGGGGGATTTTATTTATTTATTCCTCATTTTTATATTACATAATTTATACCTACACACTAATTTGTTACGATCACAGCTTGGATAACATTAGACACCATTAGTGGTGGCCTATGGAGATTTTATCTTACACACTACTTGGGATACCTTTAGTAATTAATAAGATTATTTTCATGTGGGTATTTATAAGGGAAATAACCCTATTACTATTCTTCGATATTCTTTACCTATAGTTGGAGCATATGAGTAGAGGACCGAGCATAGACTCGAGATACTAGTCGATCAGTTTTTGTTCTGTTGGTAGTTTTTTATAGCATGTTTGTATCTTCATATCCCATGTCCCACTTTTTTATATTATCATGACATGAATTTATGTATATGGTATTATCTAGTGAATTTTGATTATTAGTCAGTTGTTCAATTATTTATTTTTCCACTACTTTATTTATTCTGTTTATTTATTCATATGCTTCCGATGTTGAATTTTTTTGTTCAATCTGTTTTTCCACTATGATAAGAGGTAATAGTCTACCCATCATACGACCATTACACCCTCACATCTAGTAAGAAGTGTCTATAATATAGGGAGGGGAGCTTGAGGCCATGTGACCAATCAGCTCATGGCATGGGTTAAGTGGATCCCAAGTCGGGGTGTTACAAAGTGGTATCTAAGTGCGTTATTTTTCTTTGTCTTATTTTTTGGGTATTAAATATGAGACTATCAGTTAATTGGATTTATAAATGACCTTGTTTTTGAAGTATTTAACCCATGCATAGGGGAAACCCAAATTAAAGGGTATGAAAAAATCTATGTTATAGATTATGCCATTTATAGTTGATACGACTTCACCATTGGGTAAAGAAATTTTTTATGTTGTCATCATTGTTAATATTATTAGAATGAGATTTTTTTACCATGGATAGATGAAATGAGGGAATTTCTTTACATGCATCATTATTGGAACAATAGGAATAATATTCCATGCATTTTTTCATGACATTTATATTTTCAGCATGCATTTTCATGTCACATAGTATTATTGATTTGATTGTGCATTGAATTATTTTGTAGGGATAGGAAAACATAACTGACACATAAATTTCTTACCATAGCCTAACAGAGTTTTCCTTTATATATTAAAGAAGACACTTTAAGTAGTGAATTATGGCATGTTGATCCATGGACCACTGGTCACATGGGCTAGAACGTGTTATGGTGTGGGTTAAGTGGACACCATATTGTGGTTCATAAGGGCCCTTATGGATTGGAAAATGGTAAACCACTTAATTCAACCATTTATATTGATCTAAATAATTGAATAAGAAAAAATTCAGAACAAATAAGACTTTTAAAGATAAATTAGATATCCTACCCATGGGAAACATAAAATTAGACCCGAACTCAACCATAGTAGTTGGTTTTGGGGAATATCTTATGTTATTATGGCTTTTTTGGTCTCCTTTACAACCAAGAACTATCTTTAGGGGTGAGAAGAGAGGAATAATCATTTATATAGGAGGGATATGAACCCATAGAAGTTTCAAAATGAAAACTTTTCAAATGTGGAAATTTTCTTGAGATGTGTATTTGGAATTGTACTATCATGCCACCACTAACTCTTCCATCTGCATTCCCTAAAGGCGGTGATGGCCATACGCCTGATGTGGTGAACCTTGATCCGCCAGTGATTTCACTTGTAAAACCTCTCCCTATTCCTGATATGGGCGCTGATTCCCAATTCCATGAGGGTTTCCTATATAAGTTGTATAATATTCTAGGCTTTTCTTGACCTATCATGAGTATGAAATAATTGACATTTGTATTCTTATAGCCACATCCTTCCACCTTTTTAGGGGATGGAAGATGACACACTGCTAAGTTAGGGGTTGAAGAAATACATTCCATATTTTAGAATTTGGAGAAGATGTTTAAGATTGTTGCGTACATGCTGCATGATTCTTCCAAATAGTGGTGGGACGTTATCACTTCAGAAGATCAGAAACATAATATGTTCTGGGAAAATTTCCAGATTATTTTCTACAATTATTTCTTTCCATGGACTCTGAGGCCTGATAGAGCTAGAGAATTCATGAACCTGTAGTAAGGTATAATTTCTATTATGGAATACTCTACTCTATTTATAGAGCTACATCGATTCTCTCCTACTCTAGTAGGAGAGGATTTTATAACTGTTAGGTGATTCAAGGATGGACAGCTTTATACCATATGGTCACTGGTTAATGTATTCAGGTTGACTATTATTTCTGAAATCATCAACCAAGGCCTTATCATAGAGTAAAATCTAAGGGAAACTAATAGTGATAATCATGTTGGTTCGGCACCAAGATTTATTAGTTCTTCTTCAGGGTGAAAGAGATGTTTTGAGGCTACTTAAGGAGGTAGAAGTAGTCAGGCTCTTTATACTAATAGAATTCTGATAAGTCACCAATACTGGATTCTAGGACACATGAAGCCTCAATTCTTACAAGATCTAGTAGAATAGAGATGTTTTGGAAGGATGTTCCATATTCATTTTTTCTAAAAAAAACATTCCCATCAGGGCCTAAAGTGCGGGGATCTACCCCAACCCCATATTCCATAGAAAGGGTAGTTGGATTATGCCAGGAAAGAAACTATATTACCTCTATCTATTCAGGCTAATGTGGTGCTCGAGACAGAGGTAGAGAGACTAATTATTATTAGTACTATTGGAGTTGGTGGTCTAGAACCAACTACTTTGTAATTTATTCATTTCTAAAATCCTTATCACATCTTGTTTGTTCTTCTGCGTGACAATGCATGTGATAATTTCCTAAGGATAGTTGTTTCATTAAAGGTTCATAGTGGATCCCTGCTATGATGAGAACTCGGAAGTTCCATAACACTGTTCTTGAATATATGTTCTATGGCCGGATGATTTTATTTGAGGGACACAAATAATAAACATCATTAGGGGTGAGGACTCATAAAACTATGAGGCACATTCTCATAGTGTGCGCCCTTGGTAATATCTAAGAGGATATTATGTGATCGAGACCCGCCAGTAGGAAATTCACATTTCATAGTTTCATTGGATGTTCCTATCTGTGGACGTGTGTATTGATCCTTAGACTTTAAGATTATTTTTAATGGGTATTACAACTCGCGCACTTTGGCGTCATGAGTAATACTGCATTAATAGATAATGAAAGAAAGGATTTGTCCCTTCTGTTCCATAATGGAAGTAGATATCTCAGGCCCTTTGATGGAATTGATATAGGTTATGGTGGATGATCCAGTTGATGTAAAGCCTGTTAGATGCAAATGGGTATTCAAGAGAAAACTGGACATGGATGGTCAAGTCAGCACCTATAAAGCAAGGCTAGTGGATAAAGGATCCAGACAGCGTCAAGGAATTGAAAATGATGAAACCTTCTTGCCAGTTTCCATGTTTAAATCCATAAGAATCATACTTGCCATAGAAGATTACCATGACTACGAGATTTGGAAGATGGATTTCAAAACAGCATTCCTTAATAGGAACCTTCAGAAAGATGTCTATATGACACAACCAGAATGTTTTGTGACACCAGGTGAATCTAAATGGGTTTGCAAGTTGCAGAAATCCATTTATGGATTGAATCAAGCATCCAGGACATGGAACATTCGATTTTATGAATCCATAAAGGAATTTGTTTCATTAAGAATTAATGTGAGCCATGTGTTTAAAAGTGGTTTAATGGGAATGTGGTCGTTATCCTAGTAGTATATGTTGATGACATATTACTTATTGGAAATGATGTACCAGTCTTACAGTCAGTTAAGGACTGGTTGAACAAGTGTTTATCCATGAAGAACTTAGGAGAATAAGCCTACATTTTAGGGATCAAGATCATTCGTGATAGATCCAAGAGGATGCTTGGACTATGTCAGGGTACATACATTGAATGGATACTAAAGAGATTTAGTATAGAACAATCCAAGAGGGGATTTGTTCCAATGTCACATGGCCTATATCTTTCTAAGAAAATGTGTCCTCAGACACAACAAGAGAAATATAGAATGAGTAAGATCTCATACGCTTCGGCTATAGGATCCATCATGTATTCCATGTTATGTACCAGGCTTGATGTTGCCTATGCACTGAGCATGGTAGGCAGATATCAAGCAGATCCAGGAGAACATCATTAGACTACTGTTAAGACTATCCTTAAGTATCTAAGAAGAACTAAGGATATGTTCCTAGTGTATAGAGGAGACTATGAGCTTGTCATCAGAGGTTATTCTGATGCTGGTTTTCAGATAGATTAGAACGAATTGAATTCGCAATCTGGATATGTTTTCTGTCTCAATGGAGGAGCTGTGAGCCGGAAGAGTTCAAAGCAGCCAGTTGTCGCCAATTATACAGCAGATTCCAAATATATAGCGGCTTTTGATGCAGCCAAGGAAGCCATCTGGATTTGGAACTTTGTCCAGGATCTTGATGTGGTGCCTAACAGTAAATATCACATTACATTGTATTGTGATAATACTACAACAGTGGCTCTTGCAAAAGAACCAAGGTCACATCAAATTACAAAGCACATACTCCGGAAGTATCACCTCTTGAGGGATTTCTATCAAAGGGGTGAAGTTACATTGAGAAGAGTGTCCACGGAAGAGAACGTGGCAGACCCCATGACTAAAGGTCTATCTCAACAGAAGCATGATTATCATGTCAGAGCTAGCGGGTTAAAGGTTGTTAGCAGTTGTCTCTAGTCCAAGTGGGAGTCTGTTGGAGTTGGTGGTCTAGAACCAACTACTCTATAATTTATTCATTAATAAAAGTCTTATCACATCTTGTTTGTTATTCCGCATGATAATTCATGTGATAATGTCCTAAGGATAGTTGTTGCATTAAAGGGTAATAGTGGATCCCTGCTATGATGAGAACCCAGAATTTCCATAACACTGTTCTTGAATATATGTTCTATGGCCAGATTATGTTATTTGAGGGACACAAATAATATAGGTCATTAGGGGTGAGGACTCATAAAACTTTTAGGCACCTTCTCAGGGTGTGCGCCCTTAGTAATATCCAGGAGGATATTTTGAGAATGAGACCCGCCAGTTGGAAATCCACATTTCATAGTGTCATTGGATGTTCCTATCTTTGGGCATGTGTATTGGTCCTTAGACTTTAAGATTATTATTAATGGGTATTACAACTCGCGCACTTAGATGTATTGAAGAAACCTGTGACAACACACTTTTTGCAGTGAGGTAGGATATGTTGGGTGCATCACGAGTAATACTTCATTAATAGATAATGCGAGAAAGGATTTTCCCTTCTGTTTCATAATAGAAGTAGATACCTCATTCCCTTTGATGGGATTGATATAGCCTAAATAAATCCATGGCCATGGTAAGGTATGGGCAAGTTCAATTTCAGGAAGTCAAAGAAAGAATAATCAAGCACATGGGTTGATGGCACTAGCATTCAACCTGCTTGATTAGAGATATAGAGACAAAGGGATTATATTACACGGTAAGCGTTCGTAGGAGGTGACACGTCATTGCAGCGTTAACTTCTTTCTCTATGGGTGCCTTGGCGTATTGCTAGTCGCTAACCTTATACTTTAGGCAGGATCCGCCTAATTCCACTGAGAAAGAGGCTTAGAGGGTCACACACTAAGTGTGTCCATGTATCTCAGTTAAATATTAATTTAACAAGTTAAATAAATATTATTCCTGACTGTGGTTTAATAATTATTTAAGGATGCCTGATCACATTTATTTCGACACTAGTTATTCGAGATAATATATTGTGGGAGAAATAATATATTTATTAGCGAGTAATGCAGTTACATTTATTTAAGAAATAAATATCCATTACTCAATGTCTAATAAATGTGGTGGAGAAAAATGGAAAATAAAAGTACGTGCCATGTATATTAAATATACACACTGTGTAGTTTGATGGAAAACAAGTACACGTCGTGTATTAATTATTACACCCCATGTAGTTTTCCAGTCCAGATTTTGAGGATATAATATTGTTTTATTAAATGATATTAATTATAATCAGCATGGGCACATGTCAAGGAATTAATAATTCGACATGGAGTTTCAATAAGAGTTAATGAAATAAATAAAACGCGTAACGCGTTTATTTATTGTCATAACTCTATTAACCTCAAACCTGATTATAAATATCCTCACAACCCCAACACTTTTCCAGAGCCATCGTTGTGCACAATGGATTTTGGAAATACTCTCAAGCTAAGAGAGAATTCTCTTTCCACCAAGAACGACCTCAAGTTAAGAGAGCGAGATCCTCCACCGGATCAAGGCGGTCGAAGGTGGGCATCGTAAGCGAAGGTTCTTCCACGCTAGCACTCGGAGATCCCTTCGGTGACGTCCAGAGATACGTGGATCACATGTGGATCACCACTAGAGGAATCCTATACTTGGATTCTACGATGCAACGATGGATCACAGGATCGTGACCGGAGACATCGACGAAGAAATAATTCCACCGAGGTAATTCTTATGAATTAATTAAATTAATTATAACCAACATATGATGATCATGTCTCAATGGTTCTGGGACTCTTCTTTTCTTTTTCATTCTTCATTCCATTCTGAAGATCCGGCGTTTTATATCGTGATGGATCTCGGATTGAACGTTGTTTAATGCTAAAATTAAAGTTGGGAAAACCCCCCAACACGTTTCCACTGCGCCCAGATCCTACAAGTACTAGTAGAGGAGGCTCACTCAGGGCTATCAAGCAGTGACTTAGTTCCATGGTATATAAAGGTTATAGAAATTCCATCCTATACTAGTGGAGTATAATGCTAGACCTTCTACTTTATTATCTACTATTCTAATAGGCTCCACTTTAGTGTCTGTTTATTTGAAACAGGCACATCTCACTAATTTATATCAGATACTGTTATAGGAAGTCTAAGCCTTGAGATTGATCACTTTTATGGCATTATTATGCTAGATAACTTGTTAGGTATCTACTTAGAGGGTGTTAAATATTTTAAGGATTTCTCTTTTGAGATAGTTGGATAACTCTTCGTATGTAATCTTTCCATCCTTGACATGATGGGATTTGATGAAATCAGCAGGATAAACTGGTTATTTTACTATCGATCCCATATTAACTTCTATCATCATAGGGTTGCATTTACATCACTAAAATGGGGTAGGCACGTTCATAAGGGATAATGGAATGTGAAAGCTACCTGATCAGGACCCGAGAAATAGAGGTTGGGTAGTGTGACAGATCAAATCACAAGTGTTTTCCTAGATGAATAGGGTTACAAACCATTGGTTTTCATCCAGTTGTGTAGTGTTTTAGGGATTTCGTTCCCGAATACTTATATAGTCTACCTCTAGTGTGAGAGGTAGAGTTCACTAGAGATCAAGTTCTAGAAACAGCACCAATGACCATTCCTCCATATAAGATAGAACCTATGGAACTTATGGAACTCAAGAATCCAATGGAGTAACTGGAGGATAAAGGATTTATATTCCCCAACACTTCTCCTTAGTTTTCACTGATTCTTTTTTCCAAAAAGGAAAATTGTGACCTTAGGCTTTTTGTGGATTACCGTTAATTGAACCATCTCACGGTAAAGAATCAATATCCCCTACCACAAATAGACAACCTCTTGGATCAGTAATGATAATAAAGAGTGTTTTATAAGATAGATTTTAGGTTGGTTTATTATCAAGTTTGTTTCAAGTCATCATACATACCTTGTAAGCTTTTAGAATTAAGTATGGTCAATATGAGTATCTAGTTATGCCATTCAGACTCACAAACTCACCTGCAGTCTTCATGGTTCTAAGGAATCGGGTGTTCCTCCCATATCTGTATTCATTTTTGGTAATATTTTTTGAAGATATATTAGTGTAATCACACTCTATATATTACCAAGAAACCTATCTTCATATCATGATGAAAACACTAATACAGCATCAGATCTATGATAATCTCAGTAAATGCCACTTTTGGATTCACAAAGTTCACTTATTGGGTCACATTATCTGAGAGTCAAGAGTTTCTATAGACATAGAGAAAAATAAAGATGTAGTTTCCTAGGATAATGCCAATAACATCTTTGACATATGGAATTTATTAGGACTATACAAATCTAACAGACACTTTATCTAGGATTTCTCATATTTTACATCTCTGTATAAGAGATTGACAAAGAAAGGTGTGAAATTTTTATGGTTTGAAGTTTGTGAATAATCCATTCAAGAGTTTGATGGACATTTCACTTCAACATTTATATTTATTATTCTAGAACTGGGTAGGATCTATACTATATAATATGATGTATCAGGTATCAGGAATGGAGATGTTCTAGTAAAGGATGAGTGAGTTGCTGCATATGGGTCACATCATTTGAGGCCTCCCAAGTGTAATTATCTGACACATGATCTCAAGCTCGTTGTTGTTGTGTATTCCTTATGTTGATGGAGGAACTATATACTTGGAGAGTGTTTTCGGTATTCACCAATCACAAAAGCCTCAAGTACATCTTTACATAGAAATATCTGAATCTTAGGTAGCGTAGGTGGGTTGAGTACCTACAGTTGTTTGATTTTCCGATTTCCTACATACCGAGTAATGGAAACATAGTGGATGATGCTCTAATCTAGAAGACTCATACTCAAGTAGTTTAGGAATCCATTAATGAATAGAAACTCATGGAACTATTCTAGTATATGCATATTGAGGTTCAGGAGGACCATGGGTAGACTATACTCTAAACCTTAGCAATAACATCTACTCATCTAGAATTAGTATGAATGAGGAAACCATCTAATTCCAAAGGATTTTTCTAAATGGAAATAATCTGAGATGATGATACATCTTTAGGATGCACCATGTATGGGGATGATAATTTATTATTCCATGGGTGTGTATTGGTCCCATTAGACATTAGAGAGGAGCTTGTATGGGAATTCCATGCCTCAACATGGGAAGTTCATCCCGGTGTCACCAAAATGTATTGGGATCTATGTCACCAGTATTGGTGGTCTGGTATGATACATGAGAGTATCGACTTCATCACTCGGTGTTTCATTTTTCAATAAGTGAATAAAGAACATCATCATGCGATAAGGATTTTGCTGCTATTTTGTATTATCAAGTGGAAATGGGATTAGGTTTCGATGGATTTCCTAAATGGTCTACCTTGATCACCTCATAGAAATTATACTTTGTGGGTTTTATTTGATCATTTGATGAAGTTCTCACACTTCTTACCCATGAGAGAGACCTTCTTGGTAGATGAGATGGGAATATTGTACGCCAGAAAGGTTGTATGTCATCATGGAGCTACTCATTCTATCATTTCTAAAAGAGACATTGGATTTATGTAACAATTATGAAAGGGGTTGTAGAAGGCCATGGGTATAAATATGCTTTTGAAAGTATCCTATCATCAATAGGCTAATGGAAAGATGGGGTATACAATTCAAGTTCTAGAAGACAATCTTCATGTATGTGTCCATCGTTTTGGGGGTTCTTGGGAGAAAAAAAATCTCCTTGTCAAGTTTTCTTATAATAATAGCTTTTAAGCTACCATAGAGATTGATCCTTATAAAGACATATATAATAGTCATTTTACATCACCTCTATACTGGCTAGAGGTAGGTATGCTTGGACCATGTTGTCATGACCCATCCCGTGGGGCCCATGCTGTGACTACCCCTAGCCCCTTCTATAGGCCAGGGGCTGGCAACAAGCACCGGAAAGGCATTTCCCTTTGATGGGAAGGAATTTCCTTTAAAGCGGTAAAAACACACGGTCAGAGAACACCATAAGAAGAAACTATGATGTAAACTGTTGTAGTAAAGAGTATTATAAATAAAGGGGGTTGAAATACAAGCCCAACTAGAAAAACTACAAGTACAACTAAAAAGTAAAAAATGGATGAAAAGTGAAAGGAAACTTATGGATCATCCACCACGGATCCTACCTAAAGGGTAGGTACATATTGCCTCCTCAGCACTCCACATCCATCGGTCTCCTCTGCGTAATGCCTAGTCCTGGATCCCACAAACCTCAGCCCAGTAGCTCTTCATATGAATAAGAAACAATGAGGTGCGGGTGAGGCCCCTGCAGGGGTGAGTATAACAATACCCAGTAGGAACTCTGAGACCCCTGATGCTCTCTCATAATTTCATAAGGAAAACCCCAAAGCATGATCTTAATCATAAATTATAAATCAATGGACACAACTCAATTACAGTCTTAGCTCAAACTAGGATTTCAATGAAGTATAGAAGTATAGATGATTAGTCGTGAAGCTAAATCACCTTATTCTATCAAGAGGCATTGCTGTTGACCATATGGAGTCTAACCCACACCAGATCTATAGGTAACTAACCACCAAAATGACCCACACAGGATCTGATCTGCCCAGGATTGATAGGTAACTTACCCCCATAATGACCCACACATGATCTGATCTGCCCAGGATCGGTATATCGATGAAACACAATGGGACGCTCTAAGGATTCTCATCATTAGTTCGCAAGGTTCTACTCCACACAGGACTTCTAGGTGCAGATCCAAAAAGGACTGCTAGGTGCTGATCCACACAGCACCGCTAGGTGCTGATCCAGACATGACTGTTATGTACAAACCCACAGAAGATCGCTCGGTACTAACCTCTGTATGATCTATCTCAAACCTCTGCCTCACTGCCAGCCACTGGATTCCCACTCATAGAACGCTTGATTTTTGGGAGAACTGCTCCTCAAGCTATCGTTCATATTTCAACCAGAACGAAGCTCCACAAAGGGGTAACCTAAAGAACCTTCATGTTGTAAGGGTACCAACGGGACAAACAGTGCGTCAATAAGACGCTATTCCTGTGAGTTATAATAATTTTAGTTCTGAGGGCCCAGTTGGATTTGGTTTTGGTCCAACCTGGTCATACTCCAACTATCTCCAAAACTCAAGTGGTGTATGCCAAAAAAAGGATCATCTTGATCCAAGGGCCTCAGATGTTTTTTCAAACGGAAGCCTGGTTCCCATATTATTTCCCTTTAAATGTTTTTAGGCCTGGTTGGGCCTGGGTTTGGTCCGACCCGGTTGGACTGACCCAGCCCGACCCGGTCAGGGCTGGGCTGCGGCGGACTCGACCTGCTGGGCCAAGGTCCGGCCCGACCCGCAAGGTCGGCCTACAAAGGGAGGTCCCGAACTGCAAGGGGTGGACCAAAAAGGGTGAGAGCCCTCTAGGGCGATGGCCCGCAAAGGGAGGCGGCCAGCAAAGGGTGGTGGCCCACTAGGGTGCGGCCTGGTAGGGCGGCGGCCCAAAAAGGCGGTGGCCCGGTCTGAGGGGGAGGGTATCTAGTAGTGGGGTTCGCCCTAACCGGTGCGGGGGGTGTGACCCCCCAGTCTCCTGAACTCCCAAACAGCCCAGAGTTCATTCAGTTTGTGAAGCGGCGGCACTGTGTGGGAGCCGCTCAGTCACTATAGAACCAGTCAGAGGAGTGGGGTCGACCTTTTTCGTGGCATTGGGCACATCTTCTATTTTCTGGTGGTGCGCTGGTCGCACCGCCACCCGCTCTCCGGCAGCGCAGTGGTTGCACCACCTCCCTATCTACGGTCGGTCGTTGTGCCATCCTCCACCTCCATTCGCTATGGCTGACAAGCCACAACCCTTTTCTCACTGTAATCACACGATGGCATACCGAACCACCTCTGTGGATGGACAGTGGTGGACACTCTGATGACTGTCGCAGCTCTGTGTCGCAGCCTCCTCTTGCGGCGTGCATCAGTGCACAAACTCCTTCATAGTCGGTCGGTGCCACCGCGCCGGCGGTCTTATATGGAGGCCGTAATATTAGAAAAGTGGTGGAGGGTTTGAGTCATGTTTGTTAGGCTTGTTCCTTTCGCATTAGATCATAAAAAAGAGGGAGGATAACGGGGGTTCAATAATTTCACTTGAATTAAAAACAAGAAATCAAAAACCCTACCTCGAAAACTCATTGGAGATCATCCGTGCTTGGTGGTGGGACAATGATCTTCGTTCATGCTACAGGCTTCCAATGACGCTGCTAGCATGTCATCCTTCAGTTCAGGGTTTCTGGGTCTCTCTTCACCACTACCCAGAACTAGCTCCATCCTCCAATGTTTTGGCATCTCAGCACTCCTTAAGCACTTTGTTTTTTGGTGAAGTTATGATGGTACCTCCCCCCAAGATCCATATATATAGGAGGGTGGAGGGTAAGTAACTAAGTTTGGAATTAATGGGTCTCATTAATTAGGAAGCTTCTTAATTTCCCCAACGTTGTTGTTACTTAGATTATAGGGTCAACGAATTTAATGGATTGCTACACCGTTGGCCGCACACACCACTTGTCTATTGGAGGTTATAAAATAAATATAAAATAATAAAATTCTTTTATTTCATTTCTTTAAAAAAAGTCACAAAATGTAAATTTTTCTCCAGGCTAACTATAGTCAAAGTAAAGTCTCCGTTAAGAGTTTCTAGGAACTGTTGATTTAATGGTTCCCTCATATTTTTAGCCCGAGAAATGGTTCAAAAGTTAGAAAACACCGCTCATGCATTTACTAAACGTACCATCAAAAAAGTTCATAAATTCATTTCTGGCACTTCGGGCCTCAAAATTAGGCACTATCAATTTTAGAAGACTTGTAATAATTCCACATAATTAAAAAAAATACCTAGAAATTCTGGATATTTATATTCTCCCCACCTTAGGTATTTTCATCCCCAAAAGCCACAACATAGACTAAGGAAACAAGTGGGGGTACTAAGCATGAATCTGGCACTCCGGCTCCCGATTATTGTCCTGGAGGTTCCTGTGCTACCAGTGAACACGCACCCAAGGTATCAACCACCCATGAAGGACCCGCCCCTATCAATCCTCAATCTCTACTGGAACCTCTGTAAACGTTTTCCCATCATCGAAGTCCAACTCATTGTGGTCGATGATGTGAGATGGGTTGGGCATATATCTCCTTAACTGGGATAAGTGGAAGAAACCATGCACCCTCTCTAACTGCGATGGTAGTGATAACAAGTTAGCCACCTCACCTATCCTACAAATTATCAAAAAAAGGAATGATAATCCTTGGTGATAACTTATTGCCTCGGCCAAATCTCTATAGTCCCCATCGAGGAGAAACTCTCAAGAATATGTGGTCCTCATCTTGGAACTCCAAAGCTCTTCGTCTCCTATTGACATAGGACTTTTGTCTGCTATGTGCAGTCTTTATCCACTCTTGGATGATCTGCACTTTCTCAGTTGTATCCCATACCAACTCTAGACCCGTTAGTGTTGACTCCCCTGGGTTTGTCTAGCATATAGGTGATCTACAAGGTCGCCTCTATAGGTCCTCGAATGGTTCCATACTAATGGTGGAGTGATACCTATTGTTGTATGCAAACTCTACCAAGGAAAAGTGATCCTCCCAACTACGGCCAAAATCTAGGGCACATGCACGAAGCATGTCCTCCAGTGTTTGGATGGTCTGCTCTGTCTGACCATCTATTTGATGATGAAAGGCAGTACTCAAACATAGCTGAATCCTAAACGCCTCCTAAAATCTCTTCCACAAACGGGATGTGAAATGTGCATCATGGTTAGAGACGATCATTGATGGCACCCCATGAATCCATACAACCTCCTGTACGTTGAGGCATCACAAGCCCTCTACCGATCCCAACTCTCGGATGGGTAGGAAGTGGGCTGACTCGGTGATTAGTTCAATGATGACCCAGATAGAGTCATGTCTCCTAGATTTACATGGAAGAACTTTAACAAAGTCCATGGAGATCCCATCCCACTTCCACTCCTTCACATCTAGTGGTTGAGCTAATCCTGTTGGAACCTGATTCTCAATCTTCACTTGCTGACAGGTGAGGCATCGTGAAACAAAATATGCCACTGCCTTCTTCATCCCTAGCCACCAGTGCTGATTCCAGAGGACCTGGTACATCATTTCCACACCAGTATGTACCTCCATAGGGGACGTATGGAACTCCCTCAACACCTCCTTATGTAGCGCCACTGGTACCTTGGTAAATCCTCTAAAGAGGATGGCGTGATCCCTACCTTCAGAAAATCTATCAGGTGTATGTCCTAAGGATATCTAAGCACGTTGAGTCTCGCAGTCCGTGTCCACAATCTGTGCCTCCCTGACTCATTGATGGAGCAGGGGAGTGACTCTCATAGACTGGAGGTAAGCTGGTCCATCTCTATCCACGAAGGATATCTGCAATGCGGCTAGATGATTTGTTTCCTCACTAAACAATTGCAGACCAGACCTCCGGATGAGCACATCTTCTACTATGTTCCCCTTCCCAGGAGTATAAAATATATCAAAGTCATAGTCCTGGATTAACTTTAGCCATCGTCATTGTCTCAGGTTTAGGTCTTTCTGGGAGAAGATATATCAGATACTCTTGTGATCAAAGTAGACTGTAAAATGTTCTCCCATCATGTAATGTCACCACACCTTCAAGGAGAAGACCGTTGTTCCTTACTTCAAGTTGTGTGTAGTGTATATCTGCTCATGTTTCCTCATCTATCATGAGCCATAGGTGATCCCTACTCACTCTTGCATCCAGACACACCCAATTCTAGTCCCAGATGCATCTTAGTAGACTACATACCGAATTCCCTCTACTGGTAGCCTCAAGATAGGTGAACTCATTCGTTTCTGTCTCTCCTCCTGGAAACTCCGCTGGAATATTTCCATCCACATGAAGGGTTGTCCCTTCTTTTTCAAAGCTTACATGGGTGTGTAACTCTATAAAAGTCAGGCAAGAATCTCTGGTAGTAACCATCCAACCCTAGAAAACTATGCACCTCGGTCACACTCCTGGTTGGATCCCAAGAAATTACATCCTCTATCTTCACTGGATCCACTTAAAATCTATCCTACGAGATAACGGGTCCCAGAAAGTGGACCTCTCATATCTAGAATAGGCACTTTGAGAGCTTACAATAAAGCTTGTGCTCTCAGGGGGTATCTAGAACTATCTGCAAATGATAGGCATCATCCTCCTCCATCGCTGAGTATATCAAGATGTCATCGATGAACACCACTACAAGGTGATTCAGGAATGGATGAAATATCATGTTCATGAGTCCCATGAACACTATTGGGGTGTTGGACATGCCGAAAGGCATAACAAAGAACTCATAATGTACATACCGACATCTCAAGGCCATATTCTGCACATCATCATCTCATATCCTGAGCTGATGATAACCTGATATGAGGTCTATATTCAAAACCAATGTGCTCCCTTCATCTGGTCTAAAATATCATCAATACTCGAAGGTGGATACTTGTTCTTAATGGTCACTTGGTTCAGGCATCGATATTCCACACAAAGTCTCAAACTTCCATCTACCTTCTTGGAAAACAAAATAGGGGTTGCCCATAGAGAAACACTGGGCTTATGAACCCCTTTCCCTGCATGTCCTCCAAATTTTCCATAACTCAAGAATCTCCACAGGAGCCATCCGATATGATCGGGTAGATATCGGTGTCATCCTAGGGTACATGTCAATGTAAAATTCAACCTCTCTTCGAGGAGGTAGTCCCAGAACATCATCAGGAAAGACATTGGTATGCTAGTCGGCCATTATAGGAAATATTGGACTCTCAACATCAACTACCCTGAGGGTAAGGGTAGCCAACTGAGGTGTAATTGACTGCACCCTCCTCTGGATAAGTCCATCCTATTCTGCAAAGGTTCCCTTCTCACCAGTGAAGGAACACCTGGTCTCATCCGTGCCGACACACCACACTTTGCGTGTAATACATTCAATATGAGCATGGACCATGGTTAACCAATCCATGCCCAAGATGATGTCTTAAGGTCTCGACACTACT
The DNA here is from genome assembly GCA_963277665.1 of Viscum album. Classification (NCBI taxonomy): domain Eukaryota; kingdom Viridiplantae; phylum Streptophyta; class Magnoliopsida; order Santalales; family Viscaceae; genus Viscum; species Viscum album. Next base: position 1,721,889,927 of record OY728119.1, on the reverse strand, counting down.
ACTAGGAGATCCCATCTGAAGATCCTGCCTCCTAGAGTAATCTCACACTGCTGGCACTAGTGTGTAATCATCAAATCTGCTCCCGTAGGAGTCTCTTGGCATAAAGATTGAGCCAACAGCTCCACTAGAGTCTCTGAGCTCTGAATGAGGGTCATAGCAATAAAAGAGTGACTGGAACCTATGTCTATAAGTACTGCAACTAAGGTGGAGTTGACACAGATTGTAACTCTAATCATCTCTAGATTTCCGTGGTCGTAGGCCTCAGCTGCCTAGAGTTGGGATCGTCCTTGTCCACCTGCTCCTTATGGTCGGGGTGGGTCACCTGGCGGTGGTGGTGGTAGGACCTTGAATCATTGCCCACCACCTGTTGTATGTCCATCTCCACTACCACATCTGCCACCAAGAAGACCTCCTCTCTTTAACCTCTGCCTATTCCTTGGTGGTCCCTCGACCGTCTTCTAGTTGTCTATGTGGCGGGTCGGGCAATCACGAGCCATGTGGCCCTACCAACCGCATGTGTAACACTGCTTGTCCCTCGCCTAACTTCCTCTGCCTCACGAGCCATGCACCCCCTACCCTATGTCCCAAGGTCATTCACCAGAAGGTCTAGTCCACTTGAACCTCTGTTTCATCTACCAGCTACCTACTATAGATGACTCTGCTACCTGACTTATGGTGGTGGCTCTTGCTGTCAATTCCTGCTCATTTAGGAATATATCCACCAAAATTGCTCACTCTATTACCCCAGCCTGAGTCATTATACTGAGCGATACCATCGATGCTCTGATCTTCTATTAGAGACCCTTCCCAAAGTTTTGGGCCCTGAAGAAAGGTTCTTGTACCATGTCTGTGGAGTAGTGGGAGGGATTAGTGAACCTCATCGTGTACTGGGCCACTGTTATGATTCCCTGTTGTAAGTGTAGCAGCACTTGTATACTCACATAGCGTAAGGTCTCTAGGAAGAAGTTTTACCTGAAAAGGACCTCTAAGTCCACCCAGATGAGGGTCACCTCATCGTGTATCTATAGTATCAGGCTCCACCATCTACCAACTGCTCCCTAGAAGAGACTGGCTGGTAGGATCACCATAAGGTCGGCTGGTGTCCCATCCAGGCATAAAACTCTGGCCACAGCCTCCATACAATCCCCAACTGCCTGTGGGTCCATCTTGCCTCAGAACCTCATAGGCCGCTGTTGTTGAAATTCGGGCAACACGCTCAATCGGTGTGCACCCTCTACTGGTGGGGCTGGTGGCAATGGCTACCCGACGGGTAGTGGTGAGGCTGGTACACTACCCTAAAGTGCTAACTCCATAAGACAGACATGCACCAAGGCCTCATCACTTGGTGGGACATCATCACGTACTCTCTCATGAATCCTGGCTGGATATCTACATAGCGATATATTGAAAGAATATAGGTTTTCCATTGTAAATATGTTATACCTGGTGAGATGACTTAAGAGATAAAAAAGAAAACCTTTCAAAACACACACAATCAGTGCTTATGTCTACTGAGCCAGAAATCACAAATTAGGGTCCTTGTGTATGGATACTTCAGCCGTTGCACCAACACTGGACCCCCCAAACTGAAAACCACACTCATAACACTTAACCCTATTTCCACATTGAAAAGATCATAGTCCTAGTTCTTCGGTAGAACCGAACTATTCTGATACCACTTTTCCACAACCCATCCCCCGGGGCTGGTGTCGTGACTACCCCAAGCCCACCTTTCATAGGCCAGGGGCTGGTGACTAGCACCAAAAAGGAATTTCCCTCTGATGGAAAAGAATTGCCTTTAAATATTTACAAACACACGGTCCAGGAACACAAAAACAAGTAACTGTGAAGTAAACTACGGTAGTAAATGGTGCTAAGAGTAAAGGGGGTCAGAATACAAGCCCAATTGGAAAAGGTACAAGTAAACCTGCAAAGTACAAAATAGCTGAAAAGATAAAGAAAGCTCCTAGATCATCCACCAAGGATCCTACAAGAAGGGTAGGTACAGATCTCCTCCTCGGCACTCCACGTCCATCTGTCTCCTTCACGTACCACCTAGTCCTGACTCATGCAAACCTCATCCTAGCTACTCATCGTCAGCACAAAACACAACAATGTGTGGGTGAGGCCCGTGCAGGGGTGAGTATAAAAATAAAAAGTAGGGACCCCAAGACCCATAAAGGTCTCTCCGAATTCCACAAGGAAAACCAAAAAGCATGATCACAATCATAAAGCAATAGACACATGTCAATTAGAGTCTCAGCTCAAACCAGGTTTTTAGTGAAGTATAGAAGTATAGATGATTAGTCTCGAAGCTAGATCAACTTATTATATCAAGAGACACTGCTGATGAACGTACAGAGTCTAACCCCCATAGGATCGATAGGAAACTAACCCCCACAGTGAACCACGTAGAATTTGATCTGCCCAAGACTGATAAGTAACTTACCCCCGCAATGACCCACATAGAATCAGATCCACCTAGGATCGGAATATCGTTGAACCAGGACAGGCCGCTCTAAGGCTGGTCCTCATTGGGTCATGAGGTTCTGATCCACACTGGTCTGCTAGGTGCAGATCCACACAGTACCTCTAGGTGCTGACCCACACAGGATCACTCGGTACTAACCTCCGTATAATCTGTCTCCAACCCTCGCCTCTCTTCCAGCCACTGGATTCCCTCTCATAGTACGACTGATTCTGGGAGCACCACTCCTCAAGCCATTGGTCTTATTTCAACCAGTTCAAAGCTCCACAAAGGGGTAACCCAAAGGACCTCCATGTCTTAAGGGTTTAAACGCGACATACGGTGCATCAATAGGACACCCGGTCTATGAGTTATAAGTGTTTTATTTTCAGGGGCCCGGTTGGATTTGGGTTCGATCCAACCAATCGTAATTCAACTATCTCCAAAAATAAAGTGGAGTATTCCAAAAAGGATCATATCGATCCAAGGGCCTTAGATCCACAGACGGTTCATCAAACGGACGTGGGATTCCCAAGTCATGGCCCTTTAAAAGTTTCTAGGCCCGGTTGGGCCTAGGTCCAGTTCAACCTAGAAAAAATGACCCAGACTAACCCAGTATGGGTTGGGAAGAGCTCTAACCCATCCCACAAGGGGGAGGACATAAAAATCAGCCCACAGGGGTAGCCCGCGAGGTACGGACCAACCCACAAGGGGCGTCCCGCATAGGGCGGCGGCCCGCTAGAGTGGCAGCCCGGTCTGAGCGGGAGCGCAGACCATTGTGGGGTCTGCCCTAGATGGCATGGGGGTGTGACCCCCCGGGTCTCCCGAACTCTTGAAGTCCTGGATTCCATTCAGTTTTCGAAGTAGCGGCGCATCGTGTGCACCGCTCAGTTGTCACGGAACCCATCAAAGGCGCAGGTTCGGCCACCACCGCGGCATCGACACTGTTTTCTGCTCATAGGCAGCACGCTAGTCACGCCGCCTCCTACTCACTGGTGGCACGATGGTCACGGCTCCTCTCTTTCGGTGGAAAACCGGCATGCTAGCCACCTCCTCCGTTCATAGTGGCTGAAGAGCTGCGAACCTTTGCTCACCAGAGGCGAGCAACGACGCGTGGCACCGCCTCTACGGCCTGCCGGTGTCGACTGCTCTAATGATCTCCATGACTCTATGTCATGGCCTCCTCTTTCGGCGTGAGTTGGCGCACGGAATATTTCATAGCCGATCGGTGCCTCCACACCTACAGTCTTCCATGTAGGATGTAAGATTAGCAAAGTGACTGAGGGTTCAGGTAGTGTTTGTTAGAACAGTGCCCTCTGCAATAGCTCGTAAACAAGGGGGAGGATAAAGGGGGTTAAATAATTTCACTTGAATCCAAAACAAGAAATCAAAACCCCTACCTCAAAAACTCGTTGGATAGCATCCATGCTTGAAGGTGGAAGGGTGATCCTCGTTCCCGCCACAGGCTTCAAACAACTCTACTTGAACGTCGTCCTTCGGTTTGGGGTTTCTAGTTCACTTGTCACCATTCACCAGAAACGGCTCTGTCCTCCAAGGGTTTGGCATCTCGGAACTCCTTCAGCACTTCATTTCTTGGTGAAGTTGTACCATTACCTCCCCCAAATCTCCATATATATAGGAGAGGGTGAGGGTAAGTAACGACATTGGGAATTAATGGATCTCATTAATTAGGAAGCTTCATAATTTCCCCAACATTGGTGTAACTTAGATTGTAGGTTCAAGCCATTTAATGTCTTGACACACCGCTAGCCCCACACATCGCTTCTCTGTTGGAGATTATGAATGAAAGATAAAATAATACAATTATTTCATTTATTTTATTTAAAAAAAGTCACAAAACTTAACTTTTTCTTCTGGCCTACTACTTTCAAAGTAAACTCTACCTTAAGTAAATCTCGGCACTGTCGATTCAATAGTTCCCTCAGTTTTTTAATCTTAACAATGATTCAAATTTAGAAAATCCCGCTCATGCATTTACTGAACATACCTTAAAAAAGTTATGAAGTTCATTTTGGACACTCTGGGCCTCGAAATCACATGCCATCAATTTTCGGAGACTTGTAATAATTCCACATAATTAAAAAAAATTACATCAACAATCCAGGTCTTTACATTATCCCCACCTTATGTCTTTTCATCCCTGAAAGCCACAACATAGACTAAGGAAACAAATGGGGGTACTGAGCACGAATCTGGTCCCCCCACTCCAAAGTTCTCTCCTAGAGGTTCTCGTGCGGCCAATGAACGTGCACCAGAGGTATCGACCACCGACGAAGGACTCACTCCTGTCGATCCTCAATCTCCATTAGAACCTCCATAAACGTCTACCCATAATCTAAGTCTAGCTCATTGTGGTCAATGATGTGAGATAAGTCGTACATGAATATCCTCATCTAGGATACGTGGAAGACATCGTGCACCCTCTCTTACTATGGTGGAAGTGTCAAGAAGTATGCCACACCGTCTATCCTTCGAAGTATCAGAAAAGGACTGATAAACCTCAGTGATAACTCGCTGACTCGGCCAAATCTACTTAGTCTTTACCAAGGAGAGTCTTGAAAGAATTTTTGGTCCCCCTCCTGGAACTCCAAAGGTCTATGTCTCCTATTGGCATAGGACTTCTGTCTGATATGCACAGTCTTCATCTGCTCCTGGATGATCTGCACCTTTTTAGTGGTAGCTCTTACCAACTCTAGACCCATAAGTGCTGACTCCCATGGGTCTGTCCAGTATAGATATGATCTTCAAGGTTAACCGTATAGATTCTCGAATGGTACCATATTTATGGTGGAGTGATAACTATTTTTGTATGAGAACTCCAACAAGGAAAAGTGATCCTCCCAACTGCGGCCAAAATCTAGGGCGCATGCATGTAGCATGTCCTCAAGTGTCTGAATGGTCTTATCTATCTAACCATCTGCTTGAGGATGAAAGGCATTGCTCAAAGGTAGATGAGTACTGAACACCTCCTACAATTCCTTCCACAACCGGAATGCGAAACGTGCAATACTGTCAAAGACGATCGTCTATGGCACCCCATGAAGCCGTACAATATACTATACGTAGAGGTGTCCCAACCCCTCTAAAAATCCCTACTCTCATATGGGTTGGAAGTGGGCCGACTTGGTGAGTCGTTCAATGATCACCCAGATGGAATCATGTTCCCTAGATGTACGTGGAAGCCCTCTCACAAAGTCCATGGAGATCTCGTCCCACTTTCACTCCAGCACCTCTAGTGGATGAGCTAATCCTATTAGAACCTGATGCTTGGCCTTCAATTTCTGACAAGTGAGGAATCATTAAACAAACTCTACCACTTCATTCTTCATCCCTGGACACCCGTCCTGATGTCGAAGCTCATAGTACATATTTTTCAGACCAGGATGTACCACCATAGGGGACGTATGGAACTCTCGCAACACCTCCTTCTGTAGCACCACTGGTACCATTATACGTCCTCTGAAGAGGATGGTGTGCTACCCACCTTCATAAAATACATCAGGTGCTGGTCCTCAGGATGGTGTGCTCCGTGTCAGCCACCTCTTCCATTCACCACGACTGACAAGTCGCGGCCCTTTTCTCACCGGCGACGCGCGATAGCGCACCGTACCACCTCCGGGTCCGGCCGATGTCGGCTGCTCTGATGACCATCGCGGCTCTATGTTGAGGCCTCCTATTGTAACGTGCATTGTCACATGGACTATTTCGTAGCCATTCAGTGTCTTCGCACCACCGGTCTTCCATGGAGGGCATAATATTAGCAAAGTGGCGGAGAGTTCAGGTCATGTTCGTTAAGCCCACACCCTCCACGTTAGCTCATAAACCAGGGGAGGATAAAGGGGGTTCAATAATTTCACTTGAATTCAAAACAAGAAATAAAAATCCCTACCTAGAAAACCCCTTGGAGAGCATCCACACTTGAAGGTGAAACAATGTTCTTCCTTCCCGCCATAGGGTTCCAAATCCCCTGCTTTGACGTCGTCCTTCGGTTTGGGATTTTTGGGTCTCTCTTAACCACTCACCATAACCGGCTTTGTCCTCCATGGGTTTGGCATCTCAACACTCTTTCAGCACTTCGTTTCTTAGCGAAGATGTGCTGGTACCTCCCCCCAAGCTCCATATATATAGGAGCGGGGGAGGGTAAGTAACGATTTTGAGAATTAATTGAGATCATTAATTACAAATCTTCCAAATTTCCCCAATGTTGTTGTTACTTCGATTTTAGGGTCAATACATTTAATGGATTGACACACCGCTGGCCCCACACATTTCTTTTCCATTGAAGGTTATAAAAAAGAGATAAAATAATAAAATTATTTAATTTCATTTTGTTAAAAAAATCCACAATACTTAACTTTTTCTCCAGTCCTACTGCGGTCAAAGTAAAGTATCCATCAAGAGAATCACGGTGCTGTGGATTCAAAGGTTCCATCAGATTTTTGATCTGGGAAACTATTCAAAAGTTATAAATTGTCCCTCATGCGTTTACTGAATGTTCCTTAAAAAGTTCAAAAATTCATTCCGGGAACTCCGGGCCTCGGAATCACGCATCGTCAATTTTCTCAGACTCATAATAATTCCACATAATTTAAAAAATTACATGGAAAACATGGGTCTTTACACTTGTCTCATGCAAGAGACTACATAGTATCTCCATTTGATCAGAAATCACTTGATGACAACTCATTCCAGACAGCAGTAGTATGCTACCAAGCGCTATAAAACTCTCATGTTCATGGTCGGAGACTGCTTTTTATTGTGAGTATCACCCATATTGTGATATAGATGTATTCATGAGTAGGTTAAACTCTCATTGATCTTTTTTGGACCCTTAAAGTTTGTGAAATAGATCAAACTAGTGGATTTACCATTGGTACTTCCTTAGAGATATCGGTCTATGCATGATGACTTCCATGCATCTCATATTACTTGATATCATCTAGACCCATCGGGAATATTTCATCTACATGAGTTTGAGTTGCATGTGGATGCTTCCTTCATGGATTATCCAGTTCATATTGTGGATCAAATCATAAAGACGCTCTATGGAAGGTACGTTCCTTTAGTATGAGTGCTATGAAAGAACAACCATGTACAGGACAAGACCTGTTCAGTGGCTGAAACTCTTCACTTACGACACCTCTTTACTCTTAGATGGCCAAATCAAGGATGAGTTTCTTTAAGGATGGTAAATTATAGAAAACCATCTTTTCATGAAGGTATAGATAATGTTTTTCAATTTAAATACTTATTTTAATCTTGTTAAATGTTAATTATAGCCTAATGAAGGTCCTAGTAGTGTATGGGGCTTGTTTGGAGCCCAAAGTTCAAGAAAATGGACAAAATAATGGGTCGCATGGTTAGTATAAATCATGTGGCCCAGCCTGCATGGTTTCTTCTAACTATGCTGGGTAAAATACTGGAGAAACCTGAGCTTTAATATTTTTGTAAAACCCTGTGAGTCCAAACACATGGTCATGTGAAAAACTAAATACATTTGGAAGTGGTATTTTACATGGTTTGCACACATTTAGTGAAACCGTGCACCTTAACCATGTGAGGAAAATCTATAGTTAGGGACTATAGAATAATTTTTACATAGTTTGGTAAATTGTGCACCTAAACCATGCAACCATGTTTTTTAAGAATAAATTTCATTTTTACCCAATTTATTCTATTTTACCTCTCTTCTCTTTTTCTCCTCCCATTTATAGCGACATCCTTCTTTTCTTCTCCTGTAGATTTCCAAGCTCCTAAGTCTAGGTTCTCTTATATCTATTCAATATAAAGTCTAAATCAAAATCTAAAGGAATATTTGGATAGAAAAATCTATGTTCTCACTTCCAATTACCTTAGATCTAAGTATATATTTAGATCAATTTATTTATTTAGGTGCAAGTAATTTTTCTATATTTTGATTGATTTGGACCATTTCATCAATTTCTCCCAACCTACTTCAAATATGAGGGTTCCATCAGATGAGGATTCAAAAACGTTCCTAAGGTAGGTGTTCACATTGTTTTCTCTATAATTTTTTTTGTAGCTTTTCTATTGTGATGCATTCTGGCCTTTTCCAAGCAGTGCCATTAAATTGAGTTCTTCATATCAAATTGACCTATACACCTTGATATATGCCTATCGATCCTTGTTTAGTAGATTATATAATTTTTACCTCAATTATAGACACCCCTTAGGTGTTCCAAATTTAATTTACCACTTTATTTAATTTTTTAATTGCTCTAAATTCCTTTTATTCATTCAACTTGGTTTATAAATATAAATTAATCAGTTATATAATTTTTTATGAATAAAAGGAACCTCCAAAGTGCTTGTCCCAACCTATAATTGGAATTTCCCATATAGGAAATATCCATAATGACTGTGTAACCATATAAATGAACCTTTGGGCTCTATAAATGGTTTTTACATTTTTCAGTGAATTAAATAAGTTGATTACATGGGATGACTTATTCCTGGTGGTTTTCTTTTCCATAAATGAACAAAATGTTTTAAATGTATTAAATCAGAAAGGGTGATAATTAAGGCCACGCTATTTATTATGGTATATTAAATACTTAATTGAATTATAATACCTTTTATGAAATTGAACTTGACTATTGAGATATAAAAATTAACTTTTTATTAATAAAATCACTTTTAAAGAAAAATGTGAAACCGGTCCCAATCAATCCGAAGGTGAATCCTCGTAAGAGAACGCAAATCCATCAAAGTATAGCCTCAATATATTGGTACTTTTCTCTCAATAAAGTTTCCAGTTCATAAGTTATACCTTAGCATTATGTTCTTCGTCAATAAAAACGTTGAAATGAGACGCCATTTTGTCCCAGGTTCGAATATACTCTTCTTTCCTGATTTTCCTGTCATTAAAGCCTCCCATCAGGATCATATCCTATTTATCAATCCAATTATCTTGTTTGCTGTTTAATTCCACTTGAATATGTCTTTCCATCATCTCAGCCTCTTCCTGTGGGATGTTGACCTAAAGAAATTCTTCCACCATATCCTCCTCAGAGTGGCGGATAGGTTCGTTAGGGTCCTTTGTCGGTTAGGTACAGTTTTTAGTAGCTTTACTACTCACAAAACAGAATTTCATTGTTGATTCCTTGAACCATAAATTGAGACTTCTCCTTCATACAAACTATAGAAGTAGATGATATTTCTCTCCCACATGTTTTATATTTTTTTACCAGATCATGTTTCCATCGGTTCTAGTAAATTTGAGTAGTCTTTGTGGCCTCTCCCCTTCTTCTTCTTAGGGATATTACCCTCCTCATGAGCCTTAGATACTCCAGAATCCTCCTCATACTCCACTCCTTTTGTTGGTCCTCCATCCAGATCATAGTGTAGCTCTTGTATAATCTTATCATTTAGATATGTGAGAGTTAATTCCTCACGTATTATGTTATAAATATTATTAATCCTTGATATAGTATGTGATATTATGGTTAGTGTTTTGTTGATAATGGAAGTATGATCCCTTGAATTGGGTGTTGATCATGATGTCTCACACCATTGACACATGTTGGGAGGGGGGATTAATGTTCCAAATCCCTTGTTTGAGTGTTGACATGATGGCACACTCACAATATCGAGTGGCGAGCATGAAGTCTCCCACTCATTATGAGATATAGGGTATACACCATTTTTCTTGAGCTTATAGGATCATTAGACTATTTATTGATGTCTTAGTTACACCTTGGTCCAACTAGCAACTAGTATTCCAGGTATATGGCCACTTACATCTCCACGTACTTGGTTCATATAAGTGGTTGAAATATTTCACTATATATATATATATAAATTAACTGATCATACGTTCATATTGTCTATGAGCCGAATGAGGTAGATCCTACAGGTTTCTTTTAAGAACTTTAGTAGGATATCATTTTTTTATTTTGTATTTTTCAATTAATTCATTTATGACTTCACACTGGTATGTTATGATAACTACTTGGATTAATTCATGACACTGTTGGTGGTGGCCTTCTGAGATTTTTTCTCACACCCAACTCATGATGACTTCAGTACCTGAGAAGATTATTTTTCTATAGGTACTGATTAGGGTAATAAACCTTCTACAGGTATTTGATATGTTTTACCTATATTTATATCTTAGGAACATATGAGTAAGAATAGGCTCGAGATTCTAGTAAAGTAGTTTTTGTTCTTTTTGTAGTTTTTTATGACATGATTGTATTTTTTTCCCCTATTCCCCTTTTGTATATCATCATGACATGCATCAATGTATATGATAGTGCCTAATATATTTTGATTATTAGTTAGTTGTTCAGTTATTTATTCTTCAACTACTTTATTTATTCTATCTATTTATTCATATGCTTCTGTTGTTGTATGTTTTTTTTTCAATCTTCTATGCCACTTCGATAAGAGGGTGTAGTCTCCCCACTATAACACATTTACACCCTTGATAATATTTAACAGCCTTTGGTTTATATTTAGGAATGATTGAGACAATGTGACTCGTCATTTTGGGGCACGAGTTAAGTGGATCCTAGGTGTGGATGTTACACCTACGGAATTTGTGTACACCATCTCCTTTAAAACTTCAATTTTTATAGGGTTCTCTAAATGTTTGATCAATGCAACAAATTCAATAGTTTTACTATGATATTATATAAACTACCTCACATACATATGTCTGAGACAAATTTGTCTCGGTTTTTTATTAAAAATATTTCTATTTACCCTATCACATATTTCTTGACTATCATAATGTATATAAACTAAATACTTCAGAATACTCCAAAATGATATATATGGTAAGATTGATCTATGATATTAAACTTATTTTATAGAATATAATAAATCAACAAACATATCATCCATAGTGGACTCTATTATACAATTTTCTATCTTCAATCCCCTAGATATCACTCTACCTCCAGGTGTAGAAATTCAACCACTCATAGAAGAGTGATACTCAAAATTAATAAACCATCTTGAATCATAATATCCTTTCAACACCCTTGGGTTTCCAATATTACATATACTATAATATATAATACTCTTAAGATATTTCAGTGATCTTTTAATTGAATCACATTGTGCAAAACTTGGATTACTTATATACAAGCTCGACATTCCATAGAATATTCAATATTGAGTCTTGTTGTAATAATATCATATATGAGACACCCAATAATCCTTAAATTTTTTTGTTGATCGATTGTCCTATTGGGATTTCATAGCATCAAACTCTTGGATGCATGTAGGGTAGAAACCAGTGTGTAATCAAACTTTTCAAATGAATTTGACATATTTTCAATGTAATGAGATTAATAAAGTAAAATAAAATATTTATTCCTAATATAAAATCATCTTCACCAAAGTATTTAATATCAAAATTTCTATATAAAATAGACTTAGCCTCAATTACTTGATTTATATCTAATCCAATAATTAACATTTCATCAACATATAAATTAATAATTACACATTGATTATTATAAAACATGTTTTAAACACATTTATTGACTTGGTTAACTACAAAACAATTCTATGAAATTACTTTTCTAAATTTCTCAAGACGTTGTTTTAGAGTTTTTTAAACTATATAGGGATCATAAAAATTTAGAATCCTTATTTTATTTTATAAGTAATATAAATAAATCTTGTTATTATATATATATTTATTAATCTAATTTGCCATTTATGAATATTATTTTAAAATACAATTAATTAATTTATAAATGGTAAATTTGAGATAAAGTGGGTAGTATTGTAATCAATAAAGTTATATCCATACGTTTATTGGTACTAAAATAATGGACTCCTTCCTTTGAGTAATAATGTTTGCTAAAAATTTAGATCTATATTTTTCAAATGTACCATAAACTTTTCTTTTCCTTCAAATATCTATATATAATTTCTTTAATGTGAAACTTATTTAAGATCCAATAATATGTAAATTTTTTTCTATATATAATTCATTTAATTATTTATACATTCCTTTTAAAAAATATGCATCATGTGATGACATAGCTTCTCTATATGTTTTAGGATAAAACTCTATATTTAGTAAAACCTCAATTTTTTTCAAGATGATATCAGCATATTTTCATTAAAAATACATATAGAAATAAAATCTACATGTCATGGTTCCCTATGATCCTTTACGTTTACAAATCACCACAACCATATAACATTAATTGATTTAATAACTATATTAATTTTTAAAAAGACAATATATTCTATAACTATGAATCACTAAACATTAAAATGCTCCATGTAGCTAAGGAATATGAAATCACACCAATGTTTACCCTACATTTCCCTTTTAGTATTAGGTAATATTATAATTGTGTAACAACCCATCGACTTTAAATAATTGAGGTTTGGTTTCATATGCTTCCATAATTAAATGAAATCATTGAATTCCCATTTATGGGAACCCTATTTAGTATATGGCTTGACATTAATAATGAATCTACCTAAACTACTCTCGAGATAACCATGATTGAAATCGTGAAATTAACCATTTACATTATTATTTTATTGTTTCTCTCAGTTATCCCATTTAGTTGAGGGGTAAATGGATAATTTAATTCATTTATAATCCATTTATATTAAATATATAAAAGACTATAATATTATCCTCACCTATCAAATTTAAGGCATTCAATTACAATCCCAAAAAAAATTCAAAAACATTTTTATAGAAACTAAATATATGTAAAACTTCATCTTTTTCATATAAAAGTCGACTATGGAAAAATATAGAGTAATCCATAATGAATGTTACAAAGTAATTGAATTATTGTGTATTAATTATAATAAATTCATTTTACTTTCTATAGTAAGATATTTTCTCTAACTACTTAAGTTTTAATACATGTCTCGCATCTAAGATCATTTTATCCATTCAAGTTTACAATTCTATTAGTAAAACAATTCTATGAATTTTAGATATCCTGAATTACTATTCCATAAACCAAAATAATCTATGAAAATTTAAAGATATTTAAGAGTAACCATTGAATATACTATGTATTCAAGAGATTAATATAAAAAATCACTTTTTTATTTCTAACAGTATTCCTTTGATTATTATGGAATACTAAAGAGGACTCATAATTTGAGAGTGTTTTATAATTCATGGTGGTGAGTTTTTATTTCCATGGAGACTCTATTTTAAAGGCATGGAAGTACCTATTTGTATAAGTTATCATAACTATAATATAAATTTAATGTTCCATAAAATATCACTCACCAAAGAAATTAATGTTCCCATTAAACCATGTTTGATCAAATCAACGGTCCAGATCATAGCTGTTTGATGAACTATATATTATATAATACTATTTTATTGATATATAAACAAATATAAGAACCATGGTTATAAAGAAACAAACTATAAATGCATTTATCATCTTGGTTGACTACGAAACCATTTGATATAATTACTTGATTAAATTTCTCACTCAAATTATTTTGGGGATTTTTTTAAACCATATAGGGACCATATCAATTTTTATACGTTATTTTAATTTCTAGGTACTATAAATATTTTTAGTTGTTCTATATATATTTCTTCATCTAATTTAAAATTTAACATTTTTTAGTATCCATTTTTTACATTTAAAAATGATATATAGAAGTTAATGAAAAAAATTTTGCAATATATACAGTCCTGGATATAGGAGAATTAGTATTAAAATAGTTGATTTCATCATTTTGATTAAACCCTAATCTACTAATCTGGATTTATAAGTTTTAGTTACTTCCTCAAATTTTATTTTCCTTTTAAATACCCATTTAAAACTTGAATTGTTTTGAAACTTTTGAAAGATCAAATAATTTCCACATATTCTTCTATGTTATAGAGTTTCATTTATTATATATAGATTAATTCCAAATAAATTAATGTTATGATGACATGGATTGTTCATAAATTTTAGAATGAGACTCAATATTTAGTAAAACTAGTTTTTATGTAAAAATAATATCATTAGTTTCATCCAAAAAGTTCGTATAAAAATTATATCCATATATCCTAGGTATCTAAGTTCATTTACTTTTATGAACCTCCTCAACAATATCTTCTTGATACACTTTTTTATTTGACCTTGATTCCTCAATTTGAACTTTCTTTAGTAAAGAGGTGAACCTTGTTTCTTAAAATATAGTATCTATTAATTAAATAATTGTATTAATAGTTACTAAATCATTAGATTTTATAACCACAAATCTATAAACATTATAATTTTTTGAATATCCAAGGAATATGAAACTATAAGCACTTTTACGCAACATTTACCTTTTATCCCCAGGACCTCTTACAATTGCGTGATAACCCCAAAATAATAAATATTAGAGTTTTGGTTTCCTATGTCTCAATATTTCATATAGTGTGATAGCCTTCCATTTTTCAAGAACCATATTTAGGTTGTGATACCCAGTTAACAATACATATCCAAAAAATCCTCTTAAGAGGCTGATATATCATATCCTTGTGTGAGATATGGAGAAATTATAAAGGGAGAGTGAATATACTAGTTAAAAATTATATTAGTTTTAAACAAATATTAAAATTAGAGTTCAAATTAAAACAAAATTTATGTTTAATGACAAGTGCAGTGTTCTGTTGAAAATGAAATGGAAGTAAAAAATACAAGAAAACATGAAGTTTTATAGTAGTTCAGATCAAAGTGATACCATATATTCTCTTCACTTCACTCTCATAATTAATAGAATTTGAATCACTATAAACTCTCTTTTTAAATAAGGTGAAAACCCAAATATATAATTTCCTTTTTCAACCTCGAGGAACTACCCACCAATCCTTCCTTTCTATGGACCAATTCACAACCCACAAACCCTATATTTTTCTACTTTTAGGTACAATCCAGAAACACATAGCTTTTTTAGTGGAGATATAATATATATTCATGGATTTTTTTATGGAAATTTAACAAGATAGAATTTATATTTAAAATGTAAATCATAAATTGTCGTGGTAGTAATCAAAAAAAATGATAAACATTAAAACAAAATAAATAGATTAACCAGAATAGATGAATATTGATACAACTCAATCACTTCAACAATATTTTCTTACGATGTAACAATTTTGATGATCATAGTCATATGATATTTTTCATAATATAAATTTTTCACCACTTTCACATATTTCAAGCTAAAAAATTCTCAGAACAGTCATCCTTCAGCTGGTTCATTTAGTTTCTTAATTATAAGAATATATTCATTGATTAGATCTCAGTGTTTCCTAAAACTTGATAAATGGTAGAATCATCTGAAGTTTCCATATTTTTAAATATCTATTGGAAACTTTTCAAAATAAATTACATGTTTAAGGTCTTTATTTAAACCTATTCTGGAAAAACTAAAATAAAGAGCATCAAATATATATATATATATATATTAAAATAATTATGGAATAAAATAATACTTCATTGTGAAAACTAAAAAAATATTAAGAATTATTTCTAGTTAATCATCATATTTCCATAATATATTCAATATTTCATAAAATACATTATTTTCATAAGTTATTTAGGCTTCACTTAGTATACTTAATTTTTGTAAGATTTCAGTTTCATGTAAGATACCTAATTTTCATAAGATATGTAAACTTCATGTAAGATAATTCATTTGATAAGTTGTTATCATTCCATGTAAGATACTGGAAAATTTTAAGATATATTTAGTGTATTAGAAATTTTAGTATTCATAACATATTTTAAATCACATAAGGCTTTCCAACTTACATAAGATGTTAGACTTCATAAGAATCAAATTTAATCAAATAGAATTTTGTAAGGATAATATGTATGTTTTTAAGGATAAAATGTAAGTTCAAAAATATGGAAATCTAGGAAGATCGTGTCCTACATAAACATAAATTTATTTATAGGGATCAAAACATTATAAAAAATGAGAAAACAAATGTTTGTACAAATGATTTTTAAAAAATTATAATGATGGTTTTGAAATCAGGTAAGGATGATTTTAAAATCAAGTAAGGACCAATACACATAAAAATAAATTTATACATAAAAAAATTAAAAAAACAATAAATATATCAATACTAAAAAAACCAAAATTTCAATAATTATCAAAATAACTATATTAGAGTAAACATAATTCTTAAAAATAAAACTAGACAACAAAAATAAATAATTTACTAACACAAAATCTTGATTTTTATATGTTTTATATACATAAAAAAAATTATAAAGATATAAGTTTTTAAAATTTATTTTTTTTATAAAATTGAGTTATATAATTATCAAAATAAAATGAATAAGAAGATCAAAGAGTCTGATCCAATAATCACACTCAAAAAACTTCAAAAAATAAAATCTAACATTCTTCATGTGTTTAAACACTAAAAATCTCCCCCTTTTTTTAATTAAAGAACACATTTTCAAAAATAACAACAAAAAATAACAACCTTTAGTAAATAAAAACAGTTAAAAGAATTAAAATAATTTTTTAAAAGAACCCAACCTTTATTGGATAAATATCAAATGATATGAAACTCCTATTTTTTAAACAAATTAAAATAATATCTTTTCCTTTTAAAAGTGAATAAAATTCTAAAACAAGAAAACCAAACTTGATGTAACATGAATCGTGAAAACTAAATAATATAGTATCATATAATATGAATCATTATTAACAATAAATACTTACAAAATAATTAATTAATATCAACTCACCCTAACTTAATGTATACTAAACAAACTATTAACATAAGTAATTAGTTATTATAAAAGTTAAAACACATATGAAAAAGTAATGAATAATGAGAACTTTCTAGATATTTCAGCCTAAATTAGTATAGCATTACACGTGTGATAATTAAAACAGATCTTGTATCACAAAAATTAGACTCTAAAAATTGAAGTAAACTATTAATAATAACAATGAATACTAGTAATAAAATTATTATTCCTATAAAAATTTTAATTCAACGTCATTTTAATTTCAAATCTAATATTTTCAAACTTTATGTTATCTAAAGGTTTAATAAATACATAAACTAATTGATTATCAGTGGCAGTATATTCTAAACATTCATTTAATTTTTATACATGTTATCTAATAATATGAAGTCTTATATCTATATGTTATTTAAATAATGTTGTAAAGGGTTCATAAAAATAGATATAGAACAAATTTATCAGAATAAACATTAAAATCATATAATTTTTTATTTATCCGTATAGATTGATAAACCCAACTAGCATCATCTATGTACTCTACTTTAGCAACAGATAAATAATCTTTTAATTGTTTCTAAGAACTTTTGGAAATCAAAATCTTTCCTAAGACAAAACATATTCCTGAAATACTTATTTATCAATTTTATATCATCTAAAATGAAAATTAGAATAACTAATTAAACAAAAATATGTTTTATAAGTATAAAATAAACCATAATAAAATATTCTCTTAAAATATCTAATAATTGATTTAATTACATTTAATTGAATTTACTTAGGTCCATATAGAAATATTACACACATTCATATAAAAACATTAAGTTATGACTTGTAGTAGTGAAATAATTTAAACTCTTTATCATTCCCCTAGAAAGTTTAACATTTAAATATTTACAAGCATTAGTAGAATCTTGTTTACATACAGTACTAATAGTGGTTCTCGAGATTTTACTAGAATCATATCAAGATCATTTAACTAATTATTTATAATATTTACATTGATTTAAAAATATACCATTGTCTCTTTGAAAAATTTCAATACCTAAAAATAATGTTAATTATCCCATAAGGATCATATCAATTTTATTAGCCTATAAATTGGAAAATTATTTGAAAATATTTTTACTAAATGGTCCAAATTTAATATCACAAACATAAATTTGAATAATCAAAATCTTAGTACAAAATTTCTTAAAAAATAATCTAGGATAAATTTTACCTTTTCCAGAACCATCTTTCAGCATAAATTGAGAAATTATTACATAACAAGAATGAGGATCATTTTTATGTCTATATAAGTTTTAGAAAGTTTTAAAACATGGTAAGTAAATTTTTAATATTCAAAATAAGGGTTCTTCAACTAAGAATTCTTCAAAAATAAATCAATTTAAAATGAAATTTTTAAATTCAATTGATAGAATCTACAAACTTAAAAAGCTATATAGGGAAATTAATTATAATCAAATCTAAACTGGAATTATATGTAAAAGTTTCGATATATTTTATTCCTTCTAATTAACAAAAAACTTGTGAAACTTATATTACTTTATTTCTTATTGTTTATTTTAAATCATCTAATTTATTTTTCAAAATCCATTTACTTCCTAAAAAAATAAATATTAAGAGTTTTAAATAATGTCCAAACATTTCTTATATAAAATCAATTAAATTATTATTTTATATCTATAAAACATTTTTAATCATTTAAAACTTTTAAATAATCATTATGCATAAAATAAAATAAAAAATATTGAGAAAAAATATATTTATGGAATTTTTGGTTTGTACATAGGTATAAACATCTCCAATTACGCATTTAATAGAATGTTCTTAATGAGTTTTACAGCTTCTTTAATTATTATGATCTTTGAATTTTACATTATCATATTCACTTTCATTAACATATTCACTAAAATTAAATTATCTAAAGTCATCAAAAATATTTTATATATCAGAATTCTTCACATTTAATTCATTCTCATCAAATTAAACATGTATAGATTCTTCAACAATAATATATTTTTAACTGTAGACTCTATAATATTTACTATTTTTTTAATAACTTAAAAAAATCCCTAATTGTTTTAAACATAAAATTTATTTAGTGAATCTTTAGTAATTAATATAAAAACTTTACAACCAAATACACTAAAATACCCAATATTATGTTTATTTCCTTTCAATAATTCATAGTGTGTATTTTTAAGTATAGGTTAAATTATAATTTAATTATGTAAGATAAATTTATTATAGACTGATATATCCCTTTCTAAAATAATTATATTATTTCTTTCAACTAATCCATTTTTCTGAGGTGATCTATGTGTATAAAAATTATGACAATAACCATCCTATTTAGATATTTATTTTAAAATTATAGATTTAGTAATTATCCACCAACATCACTTCTAATTGATATAATTAAATGTAATTTTTCATTTTTATCTAATTTAGATAAAAAGTTAAATCTAGAGAGAGGTTCATTTTTATGTGATAGAAAACAAATCATAGTATATATACTGTAATAATCAATAATTACAAATGAATATTTTTTTCCAACTAAACTTGAAATTTGTATAAAACCAAACAAATATAAGCAAAAATGTTTGAGTGGTATTACTTTTTTTAATTAATTAATAGTTCTTAATATTTTTCCTTTCCCTTTATTTCAATCATGAATAAAAAAATTGATTCTTATCTCCTTTAAGTTTAGGAAGCTGTCACGTAGTCTGGTGTTTTTAAAACATGCGCGACATTCTAAGATTTACATATACAATACCCTTATGATATAAAACATCATATGTATATATAAAATTAATACACTTAACACTTTGACATCTTATCTTAGAAAAATAAATTGAATAAATTTTATCTTTTATATAAGCATAAAAAAATAATCATTTTCAAAAACAAATCATTTTTTATTTTCAAATTTTACTAAAATAAATTCATCATATAATTAAGATATGATAATTAGATTATTTTTCAAAACATAAACATATAATAATTTATAAATAATAAGATAATAAAAAACTACCAACTCCACCAAATCCTTTAACTATGCCTTTTTATTTGTATCCTAATGTGATGGTCCCTCCGTATAAGCTTTTTTAGGATAAGAAATTTGAGGGGTCTCTAGTCATGTGTCTTGAACATGAAATTTCCATGTATAATGTGTCCTTGATATTTCTAAGGTAAATTTATTTAAAATTAAATTATAAAATATTTTTGTTACCCACGTTAAATTGGGTATTATGGTATTAATAAATGAATTCTTAGGAACCCAGAAAGATTCTAAACATTTAGTTTTGGGTAATATTAAAGAAAATAAATCTGAATTTTTTTTATATTCTAAAGATTATTAAAATATTAAGGAATATTCACTTATATAATGTACTTTAATTATACATCTAAATCATTTAATGGTTGATATACTTCCTTTAGAACTTTTAAAAATTGTCTTATAAATATCGGGTATTTTTTATCACATACAAGTCTAGTATTGTTTTTATTGAATTTATTCATATCCATAATTTAATTAGAGATCTATTTTCCTTGAAAAAAATATTCGATTCAGCCATCATATAAAAATTTAATTATTTGATTTCAAATTCTATTTTTGAGTTATTTTTAGATCTTCATAAATATTTTCATCTAAAGTTGTTATTGTATTTCTCATTTTCTGGAATAATATTTCTTTTCTTTAAAAAATCACTTATTTATTGCATTTAAATTTTTATATAGCTCACCAAGTAAAATTATATATTTTTATAATTTTTCATTTTATTTATTTAATTTGGTACCACAAGGTTGTTCAGAATCAAAATCATAGTTATAACTAAATATA
Organism: Viscum album; assembly: GCA_963277665.1. Classification (NCBI taxonomy): domain Eukaryota; kingdom Viridiplantae; phylum Streptophyta; class Magnoliopsida; order Santalales; family Viscaceae; genus Viscum; species Viscum album. The sequence goes on along the minus strand of OY728119.1, from coordinate 1,721,868,863 downwards.
GTCACTAATAACCTCTTCTGTAATATGTATTATTCAAAGGTTTGTAAACTCATTTTTAGATACAAATTTATCACTCAAATTAGATTCTTTGGTATGAATCCATCCAACCATAAATTCCTTTTTGAGATTTATATTGTACTTTTTACCTTTTCCTTTTTTTCTACAGTTTGAGGTTATCTAGATTAATCATTCCCTAATTTATACATTCATAACAAGTTAATTTTGAAACATCATTATAAGTATTTTAATTACTAGTCTTGTTTTCTTTTTTGCATCCTTTTTATTTTCTTTATTGGATATCCATTTGAATCCTTTGTTTATTTTAATCAATTTTTAATAATATTTTATAATTTATACTACCTCATTTTTATTTCTTTATATATCAGAATCAGAAGAGTTGGAAGTAACAATTCTACAACATTTAAATGAAATAACTCTCATTTTTATAGTCTCCTCATAAGATATGTTATTCAATTCAAGTTCATATAGTAATAGTGATCTCATAAGATCATCCAATTCATGATCAATGAAAATATAACTTTCATTTATAATAACATTCTCTGTAAGAAAGTTCTTAGTTTATTATCTCAACACTCTCTCAAATAACACAATGTAATTCAAGGATTAACTTGGTATGCTCAATCTATTAATAATTCCAATAAATATATGAATCATTTGGTTGATAGATTCTCTATATCCAATCTTGAAATATTTTTGTTCTATTTTATGCATTCCATTCTTGGCCCTACTCAATTTTTTCAATTCCATAGGGTGTAACCGGCAATATCTCCCAAATGTCTTGTGTAGTTTTTCATGTTCATGCATGAATAAAAACACTTATACTTATAGAACAGTTCAATATATTAATAACATTTTAATTTAAAACATATTTAACAACTTAATTACCTATTAAATATTCAAGGTTATAATTAGTATGTCTATAGGCTATTACCATTATGGTTCACTGGTTAATACTAAGATGATTGAGGTAAGATTCTATTAAGGCATTCTAGTTTCCATAGTCATTGACATCATAATATGTTCATATCTGAGGAATGCATCCATCAATTTAATTTAAGCTTCAAATATCAACAAATACCTTTTCCAATATTTTTTAAATTTTAAATTTGGAATTAGATGAACATAAATATAATATAAAACTATACCAGGCCTCCAAATTTAATGTGCAAATACTAATTTCTAGCTAAATGTGAGATGTTGATAAAGTCTAGAGGGGTGTTGAATAGATCAGTTAAAAAATTTGACATTTTTAAATAAATATTAAAATCGTGGTTCAACATAAAATATATTTTAAGTTTAATAGTAAGTGTAGTGTTCTAGATAATATACAATGGAAAAAAATAAATAAGAACACCATATTTTTATCACTATTTGGATAAAATTAATCCTATATATACACTTCAATTCACTCAACTCCTTGACAAAAATGATATCATTATAAACATAATTTTTAATGGGAGTTATATCCAAATACATACCTTATTTTTTAATCATGTGGAATAACCCAAAAAACCATTCTTTATATAGACCAATCCCAAAAACCCAACCTTATTCAACCTTGTGGCACAACCCAACAACATGTACTTTTTTCAATGGAGGTATAACTAATACATATACCTTTTTTAAGGATGTAAAAATAGATATAATAAATTTTTAAAAATGAATAAATAAAACAATATGGTAATGATAAAAAAACAAACCAACATAATAAATAGAAAAAACAAAAGAAATAAACATCAATGAATTTTGATAACTTTATTAAGTGTTTGGAATGACCTGTCACTTTTTATGATCACAATAGAATGAAATTATTTATAGTAGAAGTAGTTCAACACCATTTCATCTTCTTTTTTAAAACATTCCTAAAATATTCATCCTTCATCCAGTTCTTCCAGTCTCTTATATATATAAATAATTTACAATGGTTAGATCTGGTTGTTTTATAAAACTTAGTAGAGAGCAGAATTAGTGGAGGATTAAAAATTTTGATATATATATTGGTTACTTTTTAAAAAACTACTGTAATATCAAGTCTTTATTTAAACCTACATGGGAAAACTAAAACACACGTTGAGAAATATATATACATAAAATAATAAAATAAACATGGAAAAAATAATATTCACTACAAAAAATTACTACATTAGAGGGGGTTATTTTTGACATTAGAAGGGGTTATAACCCCTTCTAAAGATATTAGAGGTGGTTATGAGGAACCCCTGCTAATTTTCATGCCTACTATCATTAGAGGTGGTTTTGAGGAACCACTGGTAAAATCATGGAGACTTTAGCGGTGAATACATTAGAGAGGGTTTAAACACCCTCAAATGTTGATTTAAATTCACTGAAAAACCTTGCATTAGAGGCAATTATAGTCAAAACCACCACTAATGGAGTGCATTAGAAATTTTTTAAACCGCCACGAATAATGGTTACTTTAGGGGCAGTTTTCACAACCACCCCAAATAATTCTTTTTTTTTTATTCTATTTTTTCAATCTATCCCCTCGCCTCATCCCAGGTCACCCCTCCCACCATATATATATATAATCATCTCTTTAAAAAAATATTATTTAGATAATATATTTAAATTCATTTAAATAATAACCTATATGTGAATTTATATAATCTATATATATGTTTATATATTTATAAATATATTTATATGAATTATTTATAGACTTAAATACATATTTATATATTATATATATGTTTATTCATATAATATATATAAATAATTATATTTACATATATAAATATATATTTATATATACATTTACACTTCTCTATGTCTGTTTATGTATTTTTTTAATATTTGTAGATATAATATAATTATAACATATATATATATAATTATCTGAATATACGTATATATGTGTGTCTATGTGTGTGTGTGTGATAAAAATTATATTATTAATTATTATTATTGTTATTAAACCTCTTTTTAAAACTATAAAAATTATGTATTGATTTTATAAATACTATACATTTATTTTATGATTTATATTATACATATATTATACAAAATGCATTTATATTATATATTTATGTAAATTATTTATATACTTAAATATATATTTATATATTATATACGTGTTTATTTAATGAATATATATATAAGTATTTACTTTATATTTATATAAGGTCTTTTAAAATATATTTATATAGTGTATTTCAATACACATATTTATTATTATTTATGTTAATATATATATTTATTTTTATAAATAGTATAATATTATATACAATTAATACATAATAATTAATTTATGAAATAAAATTTATACAAATATTTATATTTTATATAATTGATATTTTATGAAATATTATTTAAATAAATATTTATAAAATTTTATATGAAATATAATTTTATATTATATATAATTAATATGTGAATTATATATAATCAATGTTATATGAAAAAAAAATTATACAAATTTATACTTAATATTATATGAAATACAATTAATAAAAATTAATATACATAATATTATACATATTTATGTATAAATATAAATACAATTAAATACAATCATATTAATATTTTATAAAATATGTTCATATAATGTATTTAAATACATTTATATATTGTGTTTTAATTTTATATATATATATATATATGTTATGGAAGTTACTTTTAAAAAAAAATTAATGGGGATTTATAACCCCATGTAATCTATTAAATTAGACGGGATTTTCAACCCCCTCTAATTTAAAAACATTAGAAAGGGTTTTGAACCCCCTCTAATTTAAGACATTAGAGGGGGTTTTGAACCCCCTCTTTTTTAAGACCTTAGAAGGGGTTTTAAACCCCCTCTAATTTAAGATACAATAGGGGTTTTTGAACCCCCTCTAAAATCCAACCTGTTATTAAAAGACAATGTTAAGAATTTTAGAGGGGTTCAATTAGAGAGGGTCTATAACCCCCTCAAAATTGAATGATTAAAATGGTTTTTACATAATTCCACCTCTAATTTTTATATAAAATGAATTTATAGGGGGTTAATAACCCCCTCTAAATTCGATGATAAGAGGGGGTTGTGTAAAAAACCATCTAATGTTACATAAAATGAATTTAGATGGTTTTGTGCATAACCCCCTCTAATGTGTTTTTTTGTAGTGATTTCATGGTGGAAACTAAAAAAATAATCATAAGTATTTAATATTAAGGATTTATATTTCCATAATATATTTATAATTTCATTAGATATAAGATTTTCATAAGATATTTAGGTTTTGAGTAATATAAATTATTTATGAAATATATTTAGGTTTCATGTAACATAATTGATTTACATAGGATATTTAGGTTTTGTGTAATATAATTAATTTCGTAAGAAATTACATATTCATGTTAAAAAAATAAAATTTTAGGATGTATTATTTGGATAAGATAAATGGGTAAGATAATTGAAATCAAATAATTCTTTTGACCTTTAATAATATATTATAATTCATAAGAATAGAATTTAAGTAAACTAAAATTTTGTATCATATGTAAGTTCATAAGGACAAAATTTGACTTTATAAAGAACAAAATCAGTAAATGTTATATTCTAAAAAAATTGAAGTTTCTTTGTACAAATGAAAAAATTTAGAAAAGGCTTGAAAAATCAACTTCATATGTATTTTTTTAAAGGAATTCAAGGAATATTTTGAAATCACAAGAAAGAAGATATTGAAATTTGGAAAGGATCAATCCACATAATGATCATGTTATACTTTAAAAACCATAAAACACAATTATTAAAATTTATCAATTCTCAAAATAAAAAAAATATAATAACACACACAATAAATCCATAAATGTAAACATCATTATTAAAAAAAATTCAAAAAATAAAATTAATTAAGTAAAAAACATAAAAGATGGATTTTTTTTAAAAACATTAAAATAAAAAAAAAAGTTTTTTAAATGATAGAATTTTGTAAAATAGATTTTTATAATGAAATAAAGTTTCATAATTATAAAAATAAAAATAAAGATAATATAAAAGAGTCAAATCCAATAATAAAACTCCAACAATATTCAAAAGTTAAACTTTAACATTATCCCCAAGTTTAAAGGCTAATAAGATAAACATCGTGAAATTAACAACTTTCATTAATATTATACTCTTTCTCTCATCTATGCTATTTTTTGAGGTATATATGGAGCTATGAAGTCATTTATAATTCCTTGTGATTTATAATATGAAGGGATATAATATTATCCACTCCTAAAAATATACAAAATTTATTTATAATCCCACTTTGTTTTTTAGCCCCATTTTTAAGAAATTAAATATCTATTTTAATTAATCTTTGGAATGTAAAAGATAGAAATCACAAAGTCTTGAAAAATATTCAATAAAGGTTACAAAGTAAATTTTTATTGCCTATGGTTAGAATAGTTTTATAATAACATACATTATTATATATTAATTATAATAATTTTCTTTTCGTTTCTATAGTAGTATGTGATTTACTAACTATTTTATATTTCATTCATTTAAAATATTTATGATTATTTTTGTCAATACGATGTAAAAATTTCATTTTTGTCATGCCATGAATTTTATATATCCAAAATTAATATTCCAAAAAATTAAAATTATATACCTAAATTTAACCATAGTTAAGAAACACCACTTTTAGAGTTATAAAGTGTAACTACATCAACTATTTTCACCGTTTGAAATTGTTTCCATTGAACTTATCTACCATTAAAATTTTATTGAGTTTTTCAATATCCAGGTTTTCTAAATATACTCTTAAGAATGTTGTGGGGTTATGGAAGATGATGATATGTTCTTTCTTGAATCATAGTAGACATATCTCACTAATACCTATTACAATGTTTCTCTCCAAAAGGGTAGACATGGCCCCACCAAACTAACAGTACTACGGGTTATGAGAAAATAATCTTTAGGATAAAACTAAGGATCCTTACTCAACATTAGTACTTATTAAAGAGTAACCCATAAAGATACTTTGTATTAAAGAGAGTAATGGATGAAATTTTCTTAATAGACACCACTAAAATGCCTTTAATGCTTGTAGAACACTAGAGAGGAATCTTAATTTGAGATAGGTTTTTAGAATTAATGGAAGTGAGTTTTATTTTCCATAGAGACTCATTTTTATTGGTATATAAGTGCCTATTTAGATAAATTGTAACATTTATAACCTGAATTACCCTAATGGTATCCAAATCACATCATCTTAAGACATTAGGTGCACACTTTGATCACTAGAGGTTGTTGTAGGAATCGAGGGTCAAAATACCCAAGTGAGGGAGATAGATTCCAATCATATATTAATGATTTAAAATAATATAGTTTTTATAGAAAATTCAACAAGACCTATTTAGATTCATTTCCTTAGAGAACACAAAACATCTAGGTTTCCAGGTATGAATATCCATCGAGCTACCTAAAAAAATAAGAATCTATTACATGTAAAAGTTTTTATAATAAACTAAGTCACATAACACACGAATAAAGATTATAAAATGATAACAAAGTCAATAAACCATATATACAATAAAATGTGTTCCAAAATTGACTTAAAAATCAAAAAGAAGTGTCCAATTAGTGGGATCACCATCATGAGTTCCTATGAGTATGCCCTTTTTCCAAGCCTAACATATCACAAAAATCACAAAAAATTAGTGCTATAAGTCTCAATACATGAAAATATACTAGACCCCATTTTTTATACTATCCCCTGGAAGGAAGATTGACATATGTATCTAAACACGTCCTAGAAAGGTATGTCCAAGGTGTGACTATAACACACCTAATAGGTGGTCACTATCTAACCCCTTACATTTTATCAAAAGATAGAGTGTATATATATAAATAACAGATATCATGAAAAAAAATAGTATAACTACTACCACCATGTATTATGGGAATACTAACCATAACACAAGTGATAATAATTAACTCCCTATTATTGGAGGATATATACAAATTGTACCAAATTCAGACCTCATCTCAGATTTTTAAGGTGAGAAATATGAAAGGAATATCAAGGACCAAGTCAATGTTTTCTTACCATCCTTTTAAAGGGATACATGTATGAATAGTTAAGAAATATTATAGCCCATTCATTGGGGAAAAGGGGAAGTGGGATACCATGTTTTGGCATTACAATCCCATCGTAATACATAATGAGGGAACCAGAAGACCATACCAAATTACTTACATTTTCATAATCCTATGGGTACATACTCATACTCAAATACAAGAATATATCATACCAATATAAATCTCACCATAACCAAACATGTAAAAACATTTTAAATATCAAAAAATGGAAAATCAAAACTGTTGGATTCATATAAATATTAATACTTAATATTAAAGTTTAAATGAATTAGGAGACCCTAACTAGGATCAATCATACTAGATACACATATCCATGAAACCTGAAAAAATGATGAACCTATCATAAAATCTTTAGACTGATTCAACTATAGCCACTATCTTTATCGTCTATGATGGATGAAGATCAGAAGAGGTTTCCAAAAACATGTCCCTCTATGGTGTGTCCATGGGTCAAAACTAAATATCTCATCACATGTGAAGGGGTCTCCATTCATCCATGATATATTAGTATCATATATAATAAATGATTTATGAATTAATAGATATAAATATAGAAGTTTTGGATGAAAATTGGGAAACACAGATTGAAACTATCACTAGATAGTATCTCTTTTATAATCCCTAAGGACCCTCCTAAAGTGCCATGGATTTACTCATGTGTTTAAATGAATGAGTAAATTTCACTCAGACAATCATGAAACCTTTTCAGGAATTAAACAACCTATAATTCATTTTAAGTTATAAAATACTTACTCTAATGATAACTTACATGGAATATTAGCTATAATGTTAACTATTAACATTCGGTTTTCCATTCTAAATCATAGTTCATTCCACATGACATATCTCAATCAAATATAATGATTCATAATCCAAATTCATAATATAAGTATACCCATGAATTATGATATTCTTAAAACTAATCATAATATATACCTTTATAATCACACATATCATACATTATGACATGCACATATTTTATAACATGATATGTGAGATTTAGACCATATCTCATTTGATATCCCACTTGTGCTAAATCATCAAAAACCCTCTAACATCCCACATTATATTTTATCATATACAATAACTTGTCAAATCATACCCAAAACTCATCTTGGAAATATTTTCAAACATTTTTTAAAGATATCATTATCTTCAACTTATATCCTATAATATGAAATAAATTTTGAATAACCATACAAAACTTCTTTTGAATTAACACTAAAACACATTTAGAGTAACTATCTATGTAAAATGTATTCCTTATTTAGTTAGCCATATAGTTTCAACAAATGGACCTTTATAGCATTAAAAATTAATATGAATTATAATATCCATAAATGTAATCAAAGATAATCCTTGATCAATGTATTGATGTTAAGGGATATGAAATGTTCTCCATAAAACACATATATATTTAACCTATGTCCACAATTTGCATTATATTAAAGAATTAATCTTCATATGATCCCTTTATACAAGACATAAATTTACAATGGGGCATAGAGTATGCTAATCTTATATATAATCCTCAAATATTATAGATTCTATGAATATTGATTAACCTATGAGATGAGTATATAACATATCATTTATCATGATAGATGAGAAAGTAATATTCCCCACTCTTGAGTAGAGAAGAAAAAAATATACTATCTTGGTGTATCATAATACATACTTATTCTATCTCATTTGAAGGCCCAGATATCATATTCATCATATAAGGGGACGAATCCCATTTTGGTTAATCTCTAACCAAATACATGATCAGCAACATTCCCAGCCACCCCTTGGTTGTCTATACTTAAAGGATTTTATAAGAATCATATCAAAGAATTAAGGATCCCATGCTAGGTATCACACCACCCTTAGGTTGTTAGGAATCTTAATATGAATCATTAACCCCTATTATATCAAATAAATAGTGTATAACACTCTATCTATTATACTTAATGGGTCATCCAGTGAAAAAAACCTATTTATGCCTCATTAGCATATATTTTTCCTGATGCATGAATTTTACACACATTTTCCATAACATTTCAACACAAACTATAATACTCCATGATGAATATCAATTATGGATAACTCAAATCCAAAAATTGAGAGTCCAATAATTATTTTAATCCATGGTATATATATTAGTGTGTGTATATATATGTGTAGCCAACAAAAAAAATGATAAAGTAGAGATTTTATTTTATATAACATGATAAATCTAACATTCTTAAAATTATTTTATGAATACTTAAAACTATATATATACACAGCTATCTAACATATCATATATGATATAGTTCTAGATCATCCTTATGTATTTCATATATTTATGAGTTTTGTTGAACTCATTACATATCAATATAATTCATGTCATATCTCTATGTGAACATCTAACAAAATTCTCCCACTAAACTCTTTAGTTAGTGACATTTATTAAGTTGTCCAGTTTCAATAATGGCGAGACATGAAAATAATATTACTAATGTTCAACTCCTTGAACATATTCAATCTATTTAACTTCATAACATAAAATTTTGTAATGTTAATTACATTTTTTTCTACTTAGAATTGTTTCTAAGTAATACTTCATTGTTCTTGGAAACCTTTCTGTTAAGTGTTTTCATTGAAATAAAATATTATTTTTTATATAATTACTTATACAACACGTCCTAAAATATTTTAGTATAATGTGACATTCACTTTGAATTATGATTTCAATAATCCTTTATTTTTTATCATTTAACTTCGCGAATCCAAAACAGACTCTCTCTAACCTATTAGACACTATATTCTTTTCATAATATCATTATACTAAACGAAAATTCTATAATGTTTATGTTTTAACCATTATTTCTTTTCAGATGGTTTAAAAAACCAAAAAACCCATTATATCCATATCATATATGGTATTCTATGTTTTTAGAGAAATTTTAGAAAAATAATAATTTCTTATTTTTAATATTACGCTGATAAAGGTGGAATATCAATTCCCCATATTTTAAAAAATGTTAGGATAAAAAAAATTATTTAGATAAAACTCTTTTTATCATTGTTTCCTTTTTAAACATGTTATTAAATCCTATAAATAATAAACCATGTGTATTGAATACACTATCTCATAGTGTTCATAAAAAATATTTATTATTAATAAAATTATCTTATTATATAAGAAAGAATAGATGAATATATGCATCCTTTACTCAGATCCATCTATTCTTGATAAATGTTTTTATATTCAACTTTTTTGTGCAAAAACTCTTTCCTTCATAACTTGAATCTAAACTAAAATATATATGAATTATTTCCTTTATTTTGAACTCTTATATATTTATGAAAAAATTTAAAGTGTACACTTGGTATCATATTGCTTTTAAAACAAATGACTTGATTTATATACCACCAATAACTTATATGCATATTCCATGGAGTTTCATAAACCACTTCAAGTATTCTATATAACTCCACACTATGGATTAATTAATCTATCCTTTTGATAACTCTATATTTCAATAACCTAAGTTGATTACTTGAAGAAATATTTTTCGACTCTCCCACTGACTATTCTTCTTTCAGATTGAACATTTACACACACGTACAATCAACATATCACCAAAACCTAGATATCGCATTCCCCAGTTCATCTATCTTGGACACTTTCAAAATATTCAATAAAAATTTATTGAATCTATTCATATCAACAAATCAATTCCATATATGATAATATAATTACTTTATTAACCAAATCCTTAGAGTATATTTTCATTCTCACTTGGTTATTAGTATACTAAATTGTATTGAGTATATGAGAAGGAAATAAAGTTACCTAAGTCACTTTTCATATAATTCATTTTTAAACCTTATGTGAATCAATATATTCTTCTAATAGAAATATATTTTTTAGTGACTCGAGATTTTTCCTATCAGACTTTGGAATATTACTATAAATAATTCAAGAGTAAGACATGGAGATAGTGTGTGATTCCATGGCCCAGTGTACTAAGAATAAATTTTATAAAAATGTTAAGTTTTTTTATACTATGAACCTGGAAGATACTAGTTATCTCTAAAATGGTAGCTTGAATCGGAAATATGAGGGTGTGGTGGAGTCAGGAGAGATCGTTTACCCTAGGTGAGGTGTAAGTTTGGTCAGCATAGACCTTCGGTAGAAAATTCCAAAGAGGGAGAAACCGTTAATAAAATAAACAAATAAAATTATTTTATCTTGTATAATTTTTTTAATAACTTCTGAATGGGGACTCTGATTGGAAATCTAAGACCACTGTTGGGTTCGAAAAGGGGTGTTTTACTTAGGCGTGACCTAAAGTGAGAGGGTGCGGGAGGTTCGGATCCCACGACTATTGGAAGATTTTTTTTTCTATAAATAAGAGGCTGAGAAGATGATAAAGGTTTTGGATCATTTTCTCTTGAGGATAGAGGAACTAATCCTCTATTTCTAGTCATTGTTTCAACATGGTATTCTTGAAGAATCATGATGAAACTTTAGATCCTAGAAAATCAGAGCACAACGAACACAATGGCGGATCCAGAATCCATGTATGCTCATTCTTTCAGATTATGCTTCTCCCCAATTGAATTTTTGTTTTATTTTTTGATTCATATCCATTTATTCTACATTTATTGTCTCTATTGATATAAAAACTAATAGAATATATCATCAGATTGATTTTTCAATTTCACTTGCTTCATGTTCTCTATACGTTCTTCTTCGTTCTTTGTCATTTACTATTTGATTCACGAAACAATGTCCAAACATCGAGAGGATCATGTATCTTTTAAGTTTTTGATATAGGGGTTGTAGATCTATGACGGTTTCTAGTTAAGGAATCATAAGAGCCACATCATCAAATAGAAGATCCACTAACTTTTCATCGCATCAAAATAGTGATGGGTCATTGAACGGAGGTAGGGTCTTTAAAAGCATGTTCTGAGGATCCTAGATCTGGTCTCAATTTTTTTTTGGATAACTAGGGTGTTCTTGGTTCTCCAAGAAATATTTTTCAAATGAATGGAGGCTCCAATGGTGGTTTTTGGTGAGTCAGAGACGGTTTCTGTTGAGGTGGTGACAGTCCGGCAAGCAGTTACGGCGTGCCGGTCAGAAATGTTTAGGGGTTCTTTAAACCCCTGTAAAACGAAAATTGACTGTCCATTTTACACATCATCAGTTTTGATTTGACTCTCACATAGATACGTAACCATTTAATCCATTTTGGGAATTTAAATAATCATATTTTTTCCATGGACCACAAAAACATTGAAATATTAATAATATTTTATTATTATTCAACTTCGACCCCCCATAACTTCGGCACGAAGTATTCGATTGACATTCTATCAGTGGGATTGTGACCCTGGTGGTAAGGTGGAAGTTTCTTTATAAATTTTGGGTGCTTAAACTGAAATTATGGTGTGGACCCCATGAGGTCTGGTTTGGGCGTTTACGGCAAAATGTGACTTTTTCACCGAGTGTCAGTTTGGGACGAATGAGTAGTCGATCTCATTTTTTTTCATGTGGATCACAACAGAATGATATTTTCTATGAGTTCCGTGATTGTGTTATGGGCCCCATGAGGACCTGTTCAGGCTTGTTGTAGTGAATAGTACAATTTTCACCATTTGACCATTTCGGGCAAGTAAATAGCCTATCCGGCGTGTTTTTTTCATGAAAAACACGATGGAGGTCATGGTTTGGGCCTAGGAGATACAGTGTACAGAATATTCCATGTAGGTCACATGGGTTAGTGATGCTGACTAGCCGGGTTTTGTGGGACCCCCTAGTCTCTTTAACGATGTTTCGACTATCTGGGTTAAGATGTTCCTCCTAGTCTCAGATGCCATCATTATGACTAGCTGGGTTGAGTGGGTCCCCCGAGTCCTTTCACTTCATGGGTTTTGGTATCAGGTACCCTTAATTGGATTGTTACCCCTATTTAGTTGTTTTTCATATGTGCGGCGTATTGGTACTCTCATATCGTGTTAAGGAGTAGGTTCACGTTTCATAGAGTGGTGCTCCCCTACATTGCTAGAGAGAAGTCTCGTGTTTCCACTTTCTATACTGAGTTTCCTTAGTCCTCTTCGACTACAGACTCAGTGGACTTGGAGAATGTATTTCTTTTAGAGTCCCATCTTGATCCCTATGTCCCTTTGTGTTTCTTTGGTGGAATTCTCATAATCGGTGTGCCCAATAATTACACAAGCATCGATCTTATACTTATGATGTTCTAGTAGGGTATGGATCCCCAATAAACCATGGGAGATGACCCTCAAGCTATGTATCAATATTTCTTCTTTCGGCATTCAGCGGTGCATTTCTACAAGTTACTAGGTGGGGTTTATGGTATCATCATTTCTGGAAGTATACAAGTAATGATCCCTTATCTGAGTGATATGATCTCCAAGGTTTCAGATTGAGATCATGATGCTTTACTTAGTGGAGTTCTCATTATCAGTGTGACCAACACTACACAGGTGATGATCCTCTACAAGCTGAGTTGTACCAGATTTAGGTTGTTGCGTGACAACCCTTTCTATGTTTGGTTTTCTAGTTAGGGTTTTAGTGTTCCACAGTGGATCCAAGGTGAGATCCCCTACCTGAGGAGTTAGTGGTAGTTTAGTCACTTGGTGAATTTTTCTGTGGTGATTTCCATCAAGTGTATCATCACAGAAAAGTATCACAAGGGTTGGTCGGGTGTGCCATTTGTTCATGTTACCGATGGAGTGTCATCTCTCGGTGAAGTTCCATCTAGGATGGTATTCTTGTCTCGTAGACTATGAGCTTTTTATGGCTTCCCCCTTTAATTTTTGGAGATATTAGGGATGGCTTGGCTCTTGTTACAATCTATGTGGTCGGTACCTGGTGATATTTCTGCGAGTTTTGTGTTGGAACCATGATTTTTTCACCATGGTTAGTCTATGGTCAGGATCATGAGTCTTTGTGATGGTGCTGAGTATATCTGGGTATGTTTTGTGAGTCCATGTGGCATGTTTAGTTTTGTTGAAATTCCAGGGAAATCAAGATGACTAGTCGAGTATTTTTTAGGATGGTCTCAAGATGGACCTTCTCTGCCATTTGGGTTCTCTTAGGTAGGGTTGAGTTAACTGATGTCTATCACATGATCCATTTTTGGTTTGGGATTTTGGGGAACCTATTGAGTATTCTTATACTCACCCCTTCATGAGATTTTCCTACACAAGTCTTATGTATTTTTTAGACCACAAGTCCTTTAACGGAGTCCCATTTGGACCCAGATATGGTAGAGCGTAGTAGCTAGATAGACAAGGGTTTTCACTGGATTTTGGATACAGAGCTTACCAGCGGGTGTTTGATAGTGATCTCCTCCTACATAGTAGGTTGGATGCTTTAACAGTTTTCTTTGGTGTGCCCAGTTTTTTCCCTTTTTTACTTCTGTTGTACTCTGGTTTGGGATAGGGGTACTCATGAATTTTAGTTTTAGTTTATATATATATATATATATAATTTTTTGTATAGAGGTTTATGTGGGTGCATGCGTATAGGTACTTCAGGATAAGTCTTTATTGTGTGTGAGCCTACTCATTGCTAGACATCAGCCCCTATCATATGGAGGCAGGCTTGGGGATTCGCAGCTCAAGCCCCATTGGGTCGGGTCTTGATAGATTTATATTAGAGCAGGTTCCACCTTTTGGATCTTAGATCATAAGGTCTAGTTGTGAGATAGGTTTGGTTTTCATAGCGGTAGTGTTAGGATGTTTCAAGTTCATATTCTAGGCTAGGGACTCTGTTGTTGGTGTGGTATAAGACGTATCCAAACACCAGGACTTTGATAACCTAAATTTTGACACAGCACGTTAGGATAGTGGTCACTAGGAAATAATGGTACATGCATCATATTGAACTGGGTTTTGGGTTTTTCGTTTCCTTCTTGAGTCAGCTCCCCAGGTATACTCTTTGACCGTGGTGCATCTTGAATTTTCTCAAGATGTTTCTATGATGGTAAACACTGAGGGATCCACATATGGGTTTTATGTATGACCCGATTAGTGACAAGGTCTTCTTATAAGGGCCTGGTCAGAAGGAAGGTTCTCTTCTAGTTGTGGAGCTAGTGGATCCACCACCCATCGATAAGCGTGTTGACCCGCCTCTAAAAATTCATGTGGATGAAATCTGTCATTCCTAGCCATGAACGGATCTATTGGTGCTGGTGTTGTTATATGTATCTTCAAATATCTGAGGAAGATGGATTCATCCCCCAACGAGATGTGTTTTTTTTATGTGATGAAAATCGTGTGGGAGATTCATTAACACCCAAAGAGAACAGTATCAAGGTGTGGTGGTTGAGTCCCTTAGACTTTTGTACTTGAGGATTGGAAACGTGTTCGTAGATGAGGCCTAGTAAGACCCAGCATGAGTGTGTTGGAAGGACTTTATTGTTCATTAGTACCCTCAAATGCTCAACATCATCTTGTATGCAAGATTCTTGAGGAGGTTTTTTTGTGAATCATTGTGGCTTAGAATTCATCAGAAGGATGGACATTTCCCCCGCTAAGATATGTCCATGAGGCACAATCCAAAACTGAGCAATCAAGTCATTTCTGCCTAAATCGGGTTGTGTCGAGTTGAGGAGGATGAGTTCCTTTGACCTATGAGTTCGATATCAGTTTTGTGCACTGGTAGTGGTATCATAAGGGCTTGTAAGACCCATTGTTTATAATTGGGAGACCCTCTTTGTTCTCTAGGTGATAGATATGTTTTCCTTGAGGTGTTGCGGTTTTGTTTTGAGGTCTAGGGTGACTGTATATCAAGTGGGTGATAGAGTTTCCGTAATTTAGGGAGTACATCAAACTTTTGAGGTTTTGAATTGGCACCAACCACATGGAGAGACGGGTTTCTAAGGTTGCCTTTTCCTTAGTAGTGTGTTGGTGTTGTGGTTCTTCTTGGTGCATGTTTGTTACAGCATAGGAACCTCTGGTGATCTTGCCGCTATAGGAGTCCCAGTGGAGATCTCATGTCATTTCCCTTGTTCTTAGGCCTTTTCTTATTTATGATGAAAAGGCTAAATGTGGGGTGGATATAGAAACTCGATTTTTTTCCTATCAGACTTTAGAATATTACTATGAATAATTCCAGATCTAAGTGTAGAGACATCATGTGATTCTCAGTCCTGGTGTGCCCGAAATAAATTTTATAAAAATATTAAATATGTTTATACTATTAACATAGAATAAATAGGTTATCTCTCAAAAATTATCTCGAATCATAAATATGAGGGTGTGGTTGAGTCTGTAGTGAGCTATTTTCTCTAGGTATGGTGTAAGTTTGGTTGGCGCAGACCTTCTGCAGAAAAGGCCATTGAGGCTAAAACAGTAAATTAAATAAATAAATAAAATTATTTTTTCTTGAAAACTTTTTTTATAACTTCTGAATGGGTAATTTTATTGCAAATCTATGACCACCATTGGGTTCATAACATGTTGTTTTACCTAGGCGCAACCTAAAGTGTGAGGGTACGGGAGGTTCAGATCCCATGACTATTGGCTATCATTTTTATTGTTTCTCTATAAATAAGAGGTTAAGAATATGAGAAAGGGTTTGGATCATTTTCTCCTATATCTATAGGAACTCCTCCTCTATTTCCAGTCATCGTTTTGATATCATATTCTACACGGATTGCATTAAAACTTCAGATCCTAGTAGATCAGAGCGCAACGAACACAGCGGCGGATCCAAAATCTAGGTAGGCCCCATCTTTTGGATTCTGCTTCTCCCCGATTGAATTTTTGTTGTTGTTTTTTATTATTTTTCATTCATTCTACTTTTATTGTCTCTCTTGATGGAAAAACTAATATATTCCATCATTATATTGAGTTTTCAATTGCACATTCTTCGTGTTCTTCGTCTGTTCTTTACCATTATTTGCCGTATACTTTTTGGTTTGACGAAACAACATCCAAACATTGACCGAAGCTTTCATATTTGAAGGTCGTGATCTAGGGGTTTTTGATCTATAACAGTTCATATTTTCGAGCACTGGAGGAGGCATGGTAATGAGTGGAAGATCCACCAACTTTTCATCAATCCAAAACAGTGACGGGTCATCGAGCGGAGGTAGGGTCTGTGAAGAGTACATCCTGAGGATCCCATATCTGGTCTCAAATTGCTTTTTAGAGCACTGGGTGCTCCCGATGGTCCATGGAAGGTTTTCTTTTCGAAGGTTGGATTAGGCGTTGGTTTTTTGTGAGGTTTCGTTAGTTTTCGTTGAGATGGAGGTGATTTTTTGGCGATGTGGTAGCGGTCTGGCAGGCCGCGGCGGTGATCCAACAATAAATGTCCAGGGGTTCTTTAAACAACTGTAAAATACAAATTGGGTGTCCAATTTACAAGGAGTTATTTGCGACATGAACCTCTCATCAAGAAGGACCCTTTGAGGTTGTTTTGGGAATTTAAATAATCAGGTTTGTGGTTCGGGGTTACAAAATGTTGAAATAATAATAATAATTTATTATTATTCAACTTTGACCCGCCATAACTTCTGCATGGAGCGTATAATTTATGCGCCATTAGTGGATTTGTGACCCTGATGGTAAGGAGTACACTTTTATATAGATTTGGGGTGCTTAAACTGAAATCATGGTTTGGTCCCCATGAGGCCCGGATTGGGCATTCGCGGCGAAATGTGACTTTTTCGTCAGGTGTCTGGTTTGGAAGAATAAGTGGTCGGTCCCGTGTCTTTTTTCATGAGGATCTCAATGGTTTGATCCATTTGTTGAGTTCCAGGATCAATTAGTGGGCCCCATGATAACCCGTTTGATCTTATTGTGATAAATATTACCATTTTCACTAGTTGTCTGTTTCAGGTGAGTAAATAGTCTATCCTGCTTGTGTTTCAATGAAAAACATGATCTTGGCTATAGTTTGGTCCTAGAAGACATAGTGTATATGTGATTTTGTATAGGTATCTTGGGTTAGTGATGCTATCTAGCATGGTTGTGTGAGACCCCTTGGTCTCTTTGATGATGTTACGACTAGCTGGGTTGAGTGGTTCCCCTAGTCTCGGATGGAAGCATTACGACTAGTTGGGTTGAGTGGGTCCCCCTGGTCATTTCACTTTGAGGGTTTTGGTATCATGTCCCCTTTATCATACAGTGACCCCTCCATGGATTTTTTGCATACATGTGGGGTAGTGGTACTCCTCTAACGTGTTAGGGAGTGAGTTTACGTTTCATGGAGTGGTTCTCTCTTTACTGGGGAAAATTCTTAGGTTTCCACTTTCTGGACTGAGCTGCCTCAGTCTGGTGCAACTACAGACTCAGTGGACTTGGAGCACGTATTTCCCCAAGAGGCACGGTGTGGTCCTCACATCGCTTCATGTTTCACTGGTGGAGTTCTTGAAACCAGTGTGACCAATACTTACATGGGAATTGATCCTCTACCGAGGATGTTCTTATAGGGGATGGATCCCCAGTAATCCCTGGGAGATAACCCTCTATTTTTGTATCAATACATGTTCTTTTTTATTTCTATGTTCTGTTTCTATGAGTTTCCAAGTGGGGTTTGTGGTATCACTATGACCGGCAGTATACGGGTGATGATCCTCTATCTGAGAGATATGATCTCTAGGGTGTCAGATTGTGATCGTGATGTTTTACTTGGAATATTTCTTAGTATAGGAATGACCTACACTATATGGGAACTGATCCTCTATGATATGAGTTCTAGTAGATTTGTGTTGTTCTTAGATGCCCCTTTTTAGTGTTCATTTTTTCATCTTGGATTTTAGTTTCCTCTAGTGGATCCTGGGTGGGATCCCCTACCTGATGATTTAGTTGTAGTTTAGTCACCGGGTGACTTCTTCTGTGGTATTGTCCATTGAGCATGCCCTTCAGGACAGGTATCACGTGGGTTGTTTGAGTGTGCCATTTGTTTGTGTTACTGATGGAGTGGCATCTCTCGGTGGAGCGCCATCTAGGATGGTGTGGTTGGATCATCGACATTGAGCTATCGATTCTTTCCCCCTTTCATTTTGAGAGCTAACAGGGATGGTTTGGCTCTTGTTTCAATCTATGAGGTTAGTACCTCATGAGATCATTGAGAATATTGTGTTGGAACCTTGATTTGTTCACTGTTTTTATTCTATGGTCCAGACCACGAGACTTGGTGATGGTGCTAAGTATATTTGGGTATTTTCTAGGAGTCCACGTGGCATGAGTCATTTTGTTAACAAGCTTGGGATGTTGAGCTAACAAGTCGAGTATTTCTGAGGATGTTCTGTAGATGGATCTTCTCTCTCATTTGGCTTCCCTTGGGATAGGTTGAGTTAACTGATGCCTATCAGTTGATCCCTTTTTGGTTTGGGATTTTGGGGTTCCTACTGAGTATTCTTATGCTCACCCATGCACTGTCTTTGCTCACACAAGTCACGGGCCTTGTGCATACAATAGTTCCTTCGATGGAGTACCAATTGGACCCAGAATAGGCAAAGCATAATACCTATATTGACCATGGTTTCCACTGAATTTTGGAATATGAGCCTACCTATGGGTGTTTGATAGTGATACCATCCTTCAGAGAAGGTTTGATGCTTTAGAAGTTTTGTTTTGGCGGGACCTATTTTTCCCTTTTGTACTTTTATTGTACTCTTGTTTGGGATAGATGTATGCATGAATTTCAGTTTCAGTATTGTATATATCTCTACTTTCTTACTTGGAGGTGTATATGGGTGTGTGTGTGTGTATAGGTACTTCAGGCTAAGGCCTCCTTGTGTGTGAGCCTACTAGATGCTAGAAGTGAGCCCCTAACCTATGGAAGCGGGATTGGGGAGTCACAGATCAAGGCCCATTGGGTAGGGTCATAACATATTAGATTCACCATTTCAAATATATTAATATTTTGTTACTTAGTATGATTTTTCTCAAACACATAGAATTTTTCTTACTTAAGAAATTATCATAAGATATTATACTAAGAGTTACTTATATTAAGATTATTCTTTGAAAGATTAATCTAAATGATAAGTTTGATAATGAGTATGTTATTCATCTATAATATAATATTTTATTATATGAGTATTATATTTTACTAACATTTAATATGAACTTTTATTGAATGTGATCCCACTAAAATGATAACTGCTTTAAACTAATCATAACCATTAGTGGGATAAGATCTATATTTCACTATTCTCTATATCTTTTTATCATTTGTACTATTACTTTTATATTTAGTTATGTAATCATCACAATCATAATATATATATATATATATATTGTTGTATGGTTTCCTAGAAAACTCTTTTCCCAATCCATCATATGAATAAACTCAAATTTTTCCAACAGGTAACTCAGTCCTATTAGGATCTCCAAGATAATTGTACCCTAATATAATTTGAAATTATGGGAACTTAATCCTATTATATTCACCCATTACCTTACTTCCTTACACAATATAATCTAGGGTAACCCATCTTTACCATAACCAACTCACTTGGTTAAAGGTATCATGTAATATTAAATAAACAATGGTGATCACTGCATTTGTGAAGGTATTGAGAACATATGATATAACAATCACATAAGGTGATGCAAGAATTTGGGAAAGGTATAATATAATATTAAAGCGAGTGATACAATATATTAAAAGGGAAATATATAGAAATAATTCATCACACTTGGACAACACAACTTAATTTATGATTTTAAAATAATTTTCTAATAGAAAACATAAGAATAGAAGTATAATATAATGGTATTTCATGTGAATAACCAGCTATAATCTCATGAAAAATTATGTAGACGCTTATGATTAATCATGCACATATTTGGTCTACATACTATTGAATTATTTAGGATTCAATTTGTATTGGGAGGACTGATATTTAATCCAATGTACAATATATCACATACCATTAAAATTCTACATCATCTACCACTGGTTATAATAGATTTTATGTGAGGATAGTTTTGTGTGATTGGGCCTATGTAACATTAAATCCAAATCATCTTATGATTTTTCATATTATAGTTTATGACCAAAAAACAAATTTACTTATTTCATTACATAATGGGGGTCGCAACCTCCAGTCATATTTATCTTACAATGTAGACCATATTTATAACAGCATATAATGTGATCCTGCCCCTCAAAAATTATCATTGAGAATAATTAAAACCATAGGTATCTTAACAATATCACAAGCAGCGTACACAGCATCAAATATAAATTAATGTAATAAATCATAATAAACAAGTAGTAAACTGGTCCAAAAAATCATAATAATTATAGTTAAAATAATTTTAAAATATTTAATTAAATTAAATGGTTTATTTGAATTAAATTCCATGAATCCCTATACCATTTCTAAACTATCCATATATGAATATGACAGGTATGAGGGAATGTTCTTATAAATTTAAATATAAAATGTTATTGAACTTCCAATAAAGATGATAGTACCCACAAAAGGATAAATTTACAAACTTATGATATTAGTGAATAATATATCTTTCTACTTCCATAAAAATATAATGAATATGATAGGATAAATAAAAAAATTACATTAGATTCAGAGAGGTATATAACTCACAGCCACTATATTTAAAAACAATCCAAGAGTTTTTCAGAATTTTATGAACCCTAAATGAGGTAGAAAATGGAATACACTCACTTATAAAATGAAATAGATGAATAAAGAAGATTATAGGATAATGTGACCTTTACCTTATTTAGGAAGAAATCCAATATCAAATCAGGTCTAACTTATCCAATGGGTTTTATGAGTTCCCTCAAGATGGATTAAAGATAAAGAAAATATCAATGGAGCATCACTCATAACTAAAATAATAGTGATTTATGAGTTAGTGGTGATTAAGGGGAATTATTATGGGATTTAAAAGACCAAGATTCCCTTTTAATTTAAATTCCCTGTGAATGTACTGAGTACTCAGAACAGATCCATCAGGTACCTAGTGATTCAAATAGAACCACCTATGCCATTGGTACCCCCATTGGGTAAACAATCCAGGACCACTGGGTACTTGGTGAACTTTTGGACCTTGTATATATTTTCTTTCCCCATCACATCTTCTAAAAACTTCATTAATTCCAATTACAATTCAAAATAAAACAAAAATGAGATAGAATGACCATAAATTATAGAGAAAACTAACTTTTCAAGGTTGATTTCATTACAACCTCCCCGCCATCAAGTTTTTCATCCTCAAAATTCTTCAACAATCTTTTGAAGGGAATAAGTTTGACCAAAGAATCTTCATTTTAGCCTCCCACTCCAAAGATTCATCAAGGAACTTATCATGCAACCATTTTACCCAAAAAGTGGTATTATATTTCCCTATATCACCTTATGACTCTATTCAATGATATAGATGGGATACTCTATAAAATATGAATTGGCCACAAGATCAACATCTTCATATCAAATAACATGTGAAGGTTCTAGAAAGTACTTCTGTAATTGATAAACATGTATGGTGGTATGCTTGGAACTCAACTTTAGAGGTAGAGATCATTGTTAGGTAATATTTTTGAATCACTTAAATATTTTAAATGGATTTGAAAATATTTGGGTAAACTTTGATTGCATGTCCATTTATCTATTACCTAATCTCCATGAAACCTGAATAAAGATGTTGTCACCAACATGAAATTACAAGGGTCACTATAACTAAATTGAAAAATACTTTACCAACATTGTGTGGTTATGATCTATTTCTAAATTAATTTTACATGCTCAATTTTCCCTTAAATGATATACAGACCAATCAGGGGTGGCTTACTTATTTCATGCCAATATAAAGAAGAATGGCCTAGCCTTCCATATAGGGCTATGTATAGAGCCATTTGAATTAATGGCCGGTAATTATTATTATAAGGGAAATAAATAAAAGAGAGTAAATACTATTGTAATCCACCAAAATCAAGTATACAATCTTAGAAAAAATCCTATAGAGTAAATAGTGTTCTCAAACTGGACATCTATTTATGAGTGTAATATGATACTAAAATTCACCAAGGAACCTAAATCCCACTGTAAACCCATCCAAAACTAAAACATAAACCTAGAATCCTATTTAGAGACAATTTTATATAGTATATAGTAGATATTTACAATCTATCTAATGTATATTTTTTAAAGCCTGTCTAATAAGGAAAATTATTTAATTGGTAAAAAGTGGATTATCTTGGTAAGATGGTCCAAAATTACTCAAATTACATTATGGATGTTATGGGTTCTTAGTTGGTGATTCACAAAATCCCTTGTTATATCATACCATTTCCAATATATAATAAGAATTAATCGACACTCACATATATCATTTTTATGTTCTACTTTAAACTTTTTGAAGGATACGAAATTATAAATAAATACCATAATTTATCAATTTAAACTATACCACCAAAATTAGAGATTAACATCTCGATACATTTTCATAACTTTAAGGTGTTCATATTAATCTGAACCATGAAATTGTAACATAGAACATTCTATTAATGTGGTATGAAACAAAATATTCCTATAAACATACAAGAAGGAATAAGAATCCTAAAACAAACTTCCATAGATCGCCCCACCATTGATTCATTCTTGAATAATGATGCAATCAATATCCAACACATAGTAGTTATTAACATGAACCATGATAGATGATACAAGATTTAGGTGGTATAAATGTGCTCCACCTTGATCCCTTCCCATATATAGGTAAATTTAATCCATAAGAGGCATCAATCTCTATTCCCCATTTTCTTCCTACAACCATTAAGGGTGAATATTTTGGCTAAGATCATTAGAAATTGATTTCTATTTCCAATGGTAAAATAAATAATAGACATTAATGATTGAAGATATTCCATCAAGTATCATTACCTCAAATTTAAATCTCACTATTAAAATAAGTACTAAAGGATCTTCTGGTTGGTAAAACCAACAGAATTATCACCAAAGAGATATTTTCTTTGTTACTTTAGATAATGAACACCAAAGACCAAATCTAGATAATGACTAGGGTAGTTTGGTTCATAAAGATATAGTTATCTAGAACCATATATCACTACTTGTCAATCCTAATAAGAACACATCCAAGGAAAACTAAAGTATCATTATAGTACACCTCTCATCCCATGCCTATAAAATAAAATTTTGACACTGAAGTTGTTTTTATACTCTTTTTTAGATCTTTAGAATCATCCACATACTAGTTCAACCATGTAATTTTATTTCATTTCTTAGCAAAAAATTTCATGTTACTGAAAATCTTGGAAAATCATAGATTAAGGG
Organism: Viscum album; assembly: GCA_963277665.1. Lineage (NCBI taxonomy): Eukaryota > Viridiplantae > Streptophyta > Magnoliopsida > Santalales > Viscaceae > Viscum > Viscum album. The sequence goes on along the minus strand of OY728119.1, from coordinate 1,721,844,461 downwards.
GTGATAATATCCTATGATTACATAGAATCTCTTGATCACCAACACAATTAAAGAGACCATCCAGGTCATTACTATCTCAAAATTTTCAGGATAAATAAAAATTTTATCTTATAATATGACATTTCCAAGAAACTTGAATTATTGGATCCAAAATAAAAAATTTAGATATCTTAGTATAATGCTAGTGTTTTCATATAATGTAACACCCTGACCCCAGTAACCTAGAGTCGGTTCATTATTATATAACATTGGAATGATCACAAGAGATCGTGTCCCGAAAGACTGATCAATTTAGTAGCCTTAGAATTACTAGATACATACATAAGTTTTACAATACATTATGAAATGAAAAAAAAAACATTATCTCTCTTTTAAACACACTCATATCCCTTATCTTATCCATGTAGGTCAGTCATAATATACTTCTTCACATCCTGGGGAAAATAAAACATAAGAAAGGGGTGATCTCAAATGCTCTGTAAGGTTAACAATATAGAAAAAACTAACATAAATAAGAATAAACATTTAATCTTATGTATAAGACTAAAACAAAAACCTTTAAAACATAAACATTAGTTTAATATGGAAAATATAAATCAAATAATGCAATTTACTTATTCACATGGATATTCTACTAGATGAATTATCACATGTAGAATCAATAGTTAATCTCATAATTATGTAATGCTTAATGCCGGACATCACAACCACATAGTCAGGGCCTCATGCCAAGACTAAAAAAATATTGATAATGCCTTGTGATAAGACATGGGTTTGTCTCATGAGACCTACTGATGAATAGTGGGGCTATAGTGGGCCCCACCCATCACTTACTACGTCCAATGCATTCCTCATATGAAAATGGTGAAACATAAAATAATCATTCATATTAAACTACCATAAGAAATGTTAATAATTTAACTATAAACTGTGAATGACATTAAAATAGGATATCCCTAGTCAAACATATCATAAAATTATCAATAAAATATGGAATATTGTATCATAATAAAACAACTTCAATTAAATATAAAATACAACAATAGATTTTTACACAGATGAAATCAATCCAAAACTATTTGAGAGAAATATCTATTTATATTTTGAAATAATTTAAAAGATGTATAATTATAAAAGAAATAATTTATTTTGATAGAACATGAGCCTCAGCCCCGTTGGTGAGGACTCCTTTAGTGCATCCAAGAGACCCAGGATCAAATCCAGGCGGAGGCTAATTTCCCATACTGTAGCAGTACTGTAGCAGTAATGTAGTAGTACTGTAGCAAGAACTGCCCAATACTATAGAAGGTTCTGTAGAGGTAACTGTAGCAGGTACTATTTGGCACTGTAGCTGCAGCGAATATTCCCCCGTTTGGGCCTTCGGGCCACCAATTTGGTCCCTGAATCCTTTAAGGCCTTCGGGCCACCCAGGCCTTCGGGTCAGTAAGGCCTTAGGGTCACCTCAAGGCCTTCGGACCACCTTAAGTGTACATGCAAACCAGAAAACCTACGAGGAACAATCTTTAGAAGGAGGAGGAGCAAAGATCTTTCACAATAGAAGAAGCTAAACAGATTTCAAGAATGAGAGGGTAAAGCACCTTCCATTGGGACAAACCTGTGCATGCACGAGAAAGCCTAGCCGAACATCCATGCGAAGGTAGAGAGCTGATTTAACGATGAAGATGCTAGGGAGGAGTAGTTCCAAGTAGTTAGTCTGGGTTGTATGCAATGTTTGAATCCTATGGGCAATGAATTCCTCTAAGGCCTATGAGCCATGTAATATTTATGCCTACGGGCCTTGTAAGGGTTCCACCTCACCCCTTGAAAGGTGGATTATCAAAATCAATAAAAAATGAAGGCCTCAGGGCCATTGGAAGAATTTATTTTGGTAATATTCTTATAAGCTTATAAGAGAAACATTTAAGTAGTTATAACAGTGGAAAATAGTTACACCCGTCGTATAAGTTAAAAAAAATTTGTTCCTCAATTTATCAAAAATGTCATCAAGTACCATGTCTGGAGAACGACGGAAAGTTTCCTTTCAAAACATTTTATAAAAAATAAAACAAGGGTATAAATGACTTTAACCCATAGTCTAGTAAATAGTAAAAATGTTTTGAAATACATATTTAAGAAACATTGATGTGGATGACAAAGAAGTCCAAGTAGATACTTAAGAATAAACAACCTCGGATAATAAAGATATTGTAAAATTAACCCTTACCCTGTACATTTACTTATTCGAGGTTAAATTAACCTCTTGTATAATGGTTAAATCATTTTTATTAAATTATACAAGAATCACGTACATAAATATGATATCATATATGATCCAATAATATTTATTTTTTAATACTATTTCAGTACGATCCTTGTTCTGGGTGTTAACCAATTCATTTTCCTTCATATGTTTTGTTAAGTAAGTAATATTTGTTATGGAAAGGATGTTTTTGAGTCACATACAGAATGAAATTAAGTTCTTAATATGTATTTTTAATCATCAAATGACAATTATTCTAGAATGGTTACGATGGGGAACAAAATCTCATCGCGTCTTGGAGACGGTAGGCTGTACATACGCACGAGCGACAATATCATTACATTAATGGTGAAATCGTGTATAATTGGATGGTATAATATATATACATAATAATTAACATGTTATTTTTATTATTTACATCAATTATACTCATTATCATACCCATCCAAATAATGAAGTGTTGAATAGCAAACTACACCATGACGTGGAGACGGTAAGCCGTACGTATGCATGTATGGTGACTTTGTCATTAAAATGATGGATAGAATAATCAATGTTTTTGTACCATATTTATAATAACATATAAATATGTAGAAGTTACTGGATTTATTATTTTATTATGGAAGAAACAAATAAAGATGAAGTAGAATAAGAAAATAACTTTGAAAGAGGTGAAGAAATAATAACCCCTTCTTTGGGTAGTTCCTTTTGATTTGAAAAAAATATCTCCTTAGGTTGGAATTCAGATCAAACTAAGGCCCCTAGGATGAATTTAGGGTAGTTTTGAGGATATTTGAGCTGGTTTTAGGTGATCCAAAAGGCTTTGGATGTGTGAATTAAAATAAAGGGAGGTGACCTTTTATAAGATAGGTGAGAGAAATTTTAGGAAAAGCTTGAAATATTAATTTATTATAAAATTATTTTCATTTTATAATAGCTCCAAATGAATTTATATTAGAGGATAATATGAGTACGGGTCTAAATCCTCTAAACCAATAGGTTTTATACATATTTAGGTCACCATATCAACCTTATTGTTTATATTGAACCCTTGGTTAAATAGTTTAACTTTTACCATGTCTTCTTGTATTTTTATAATACATGTTTACTATAGTTACAATAAAATGAAATGTGAACCTCAAGTGGTTCATTAATGATATATGTAACATTATATAATTCATTTGGCCGAATCTTAAATTTTTAGGACTATTATATGATTTAATAAAATAGTATTTGTTTTAAAAACTCATTTATGTCAATTTTGACACTATTTAGTATTTGGTTTTTTGTTAAAGTCATAAAAACTTGATTTCTTCAAAAAAATACATTACGTAAACTATAAAATGTCATATTCACCTATTATATTCATTCAATTAATAAAAAGTTTCATTTTAAATTTATTTTAACATTTATTAAATCATTTATTGTAATCTTTCATTAATAAGGTAATTAATGCATCATCATTGTGTCATAAATAAATTTAATTATTTAATATATAAAAATTATAAATAAAATACAATGATGTATTAAATACTTTTATATATATAATTAATATTTATATTAAAATTTATCTTATGTATAATCCTATATTAAAAATGTTTTAGTTATTAAAATTTGAATTAAACACTTTTAACTCTTATTTAAATAAAATATAATAAATGTCATAATCTAATCCAAGTGGATAAAAAAGGATGATATTTTTTCCTAAGGTTTATTTTTGTCGAAATAAACTTATCCAACAGAATTAGGACATTCTTTGGGGTAATTTTATATTATTATGATATTATTTTGACCTTTAATTGCATTATTTACTTTTAAATGTGGTAAATAAAATTCAAAAGTTATTATTCACCAAAAATGATTTTCATCATATTGAACCAAATTTTTATTACTTATAACAACTATTTCTATCATATTTTTTAAATTCAATTCATATAAGTGGTAAAATTACATTTAATGAAAATTTACAAATGTTCCTAGAAGGCGGGTAAAAAACGTTAAAAAGTTCAATAAAATTATATATATATAATCTTATTATAAAATGACATTAATGAATTAAATTGTACTAATATAGGTATTATGTATCTATTTTTACTTTAAAATAAATTTAATTTAAAAAAAATTATTTAAAAAAATTAGGTTTTATACAATAATAGATTGTTTTCACTATTCATCAAAAATTAAAAGTTTTCAAAAAAATACCAAAAAAATCACCCTAATCTAATTTTGATATTCCAAATCCAAAAATGAATTACCTTTTGAAAAATAAAATTTATAAAAATTAAAAAAGTGGGTATTACTATTCATATCTTCTTTTTAAATGGTTAGTTTGATTGGTCGTGGTGTGCCAAAACTCGGAGCTGCGTACAACGCAAGATATTGTATTATTCAAAGAGAAGTGTATCATGGAAGCTTGGCATGTTACATTCTTCCCTCCTTCAAATAATTTTTCCCATGTTTCCTATTCTATTTTATATTTTCTCTAAATAAATTTTACCAGACGATTTGTCTAGTTTCTCAATAATTGTTCTCTGGTATCAAGAATTCTAATAGCATCTTCACAATTAGAGAGATAAGGTTCCAGTTATATTTCATCATAGGTGAGTACATGTGTTGGGTCAGGCGTGTATTTTCTCAATAGTGATGCATGGAACACATCCTGAACTTTGGAGAGGCTTGGTGGCATTGCCAAACGGTAAGCTACAACTCAAATTTATTCTAGACTTTCAAAAGGTCTGATGTACCTGGGACTTAATTTACCCTTCTTACAAAATCAAATAACACCCTTTCATTGAGATACCTTCAAGAAAACATGATCTCATACTTGAAATTCCAAATCCCTCCTTCGGTTATCGTCATATCTCTTTTGCCGACTTTTATCTGATTTGATGTGGGTTTAGATAATATTCATCTTTTACATTGTTTCCTTAATAATTTATGGGCCTACGAGTTTTCTTTCACCCACATCATCCCAAAAAATTGGTGTGTAAAATCTCTTTCTATATAACTCTTCATATGGTTCCATTTGAATACTTGAATGGATGCTATTTTTATAGGAAAATTCTACCAGAGGTAAATAATAATCCCACATACCATGAAAGTCAAGTGATCAAGATCTCAACATGTCTTCTAAAGTTTTAATAGTCTATTTTTATTGTCCATTAGTTTGAGGGTGGTAGGTAGTGCTCAAATGAGGTTCAGTATCTAGGTATTTATGAAGAATTTTAAAAAATCTTAATGTAAAACAGGGATCACGATCAGAAACAATCGATAGGGGTACACCATGAAGTCTTCAAACTTCATTAATAAATATTCTTTCTAAACGTTTAAGTGGTAAATATTCTCTTATAGTAATAAAATGTGCTAATTTGGAAAGATAGTCGACAATGACCTATATTGCATCATTCCTTCTAAGATCCTTCGGTAGCCCCATGACAAATTCCATTGTAATATCATCCCATTTCCACTCATGTATGGGAAGACATTCCATGGATCCTCTAGGATGTTGTCTTCTAGCCTTCAACTATTGACAAAACATTCATCTTGAAACATAATCAGCAATCTCCCTCTTCATGTTGTCCCACCAAAAATGTTCCTTCAAATATCCATACATATTAGTGCTACCAGGGTGTATTGAGAAATTGGAGCTATGAGCATCATCCAGCAATTCCCTTTTTTGATCAGGTATATCAGGAACTCAAAGCCTCTTCCCAAATTTCAAAATTCTATCTTTATATATGAATTCAATAAATCTCCCATCATTTAGAGCATTAATTTTCTTTTGAAGCTCGTCATCATTAGTCTGAGAAATTTTTATCCTCTACAGTAAAGATGGTTTAGAAACCATTTGAAAATGTATTTATGTTTCACCTTCCATGACTATTCCCATCTCCATCTTTACTAGATCCATGAACATAAGATCCCTTTAAACTCACATATTGTTCAGAACTCCATGATAATTTCTACTTAAAGCATCTGCCACCTTATTTTCCTACCCCAGGTGGTAGTGTATTGTTCAATAACAATAATTGAGTAGTTCAAGCCATTTCATTTGCCTCATGTTGATTTATTTCTCCAAAAAAATATAATTCAAACTCTTCTAATCAGTATGTATCCCACATTTTTTACCATAGAGATAGTGTCTTCATATCTTCATAGAAAATATTATAGGTACTAATTCAAGATAATGAGTGTGATAGTTTTTCTCATGAATTTTTAGCTATCATGACACATAGGCAATAACTCTTTCATTCTTCATAAGGACACAACCATGTCCTTTATTTGATACATCACTATAAATAACAATCCCATCATTCCCTGATTGTGGATTCAAGATAGGATCATTGATTAATATTCTCCTCAATTCTTAAAAACATTATTCACACTCTTTGGTCCAAAAAAATTTAACCCCGTTATGTGTGAGATAGGTTAAAGGGTTAGCCAGTCGGGAAAAATTCTAGATGAAACACCGATATTAACCTGCTAAACCAATAAAACCGTTTACCTCAGTTATACTCATTAGTACTAGTCATTCTTGGATTACCCTTTTCTTTTAAGGATCAATAGAGATTCAATCCTTAGAGAAAATATGGCCAACAAAAGAAATATCCTAAATCCATAATTCACACTTGATAAACTTTCTATATAATTCATTTTTTATGAGTATTTAGAATAGTGTGCATGTGATTTTCATGATTTTCATAGATTTTAGAGTATACCAAGATATCATCAATAAATACCACTAGAAATTCATCAATACATTCCTTGAAAATTCTATTCATTGGATCAATGAAAATAGAGGGTGCATTAGTCAGTCCAAAATGCATTACTATAAACTCATAGTGCTCATACCTGGTTCAAAATGTTGTCTTTGGAATGTATTCCTTCTTCATGCACAACTGATGATATTCAGATCGAATGTCAATCTTTAAAAAATATTAAGCTCCATTTAGTTGATTCAATAAGTCATCAATGCGAGGTTGTGGATACTTGTTCTTTATTTTTATAGCATTGATCTCCCTATAGTCAATTCACAACATCATAGATCCATCTTTCTTCTTAATAAAAAGAATAGGGGATCCCAAAGGAGAAACACTAGGGAGAATAAATCCTTCATTACCCAATTCCTCTAGTTGTTTCTTTAGTTCCACTAATTCTAGAGTGGTCATTCTATAAGGGGTCTTCGATATGGGTCTTGAACTGAGAATTAAGTTAATGGAAAACTCAATTTCTTATTTTGGAGGATGTCCAGGGAGATCCTCTCGAAACACATCAACATATTATTGTACAATAGGTACATCCTCTATTTGAACATTCCTTTCCTAACCAATAGGTATTTCACTCCCTTCCTCCTCAATAATTGAATTTAGTAGAGCTACTAGGGGTGGATCTAGATGAGAATTACATGGTGACGTTTCTTCTCTAAAAATAAGTCATTCCTTATAATCATAAAAAATTATGACCTCCTTATTCTTACAAAAAAAATTCAAATCATGGTATAAAAGCTAATCCATACTGAGGATTATATCAAATTAAATCATGGGTATGACAATAATATCGGCAGATAAAGCACATTTATATGCCATAATGGTAACTGATTGACAAAACATTGTAGTAATGATACTTCACTTAGGAGTTTTTACTGACAACTCCCTAGTTAATTAAAATTGGAAATATCTAATTTCATTTTTAAATTTGGAAGATATGAAAGAAAGAAATGATCTAGAATCAAATAAATCCATGGCTAATTTTGAGGAAACAATTAAAGTACCATCCACCACAACATTCGGAACATCAACCTCAGTAGTTGTAATCGTATAATCTTGGCCTTGATCCCTTGGCCTATTCTAAGGTAAGTTTCCTTGAATCTTGGAACATTAATTTTCATAATGCCCCATTTATTTACAATTGTATCATTAAACATTGACAGCCTCTTTCTTCCCCTTATAATCACGATCTTGCTGTAATTTTTCTCCACACTTGTAAAAAACTCTCATCCCCATTATGCATGTACGAGGGTGGTTCTTACCATAATTATTGCAGGATGGAAATTAAATTTTTCCCATCTTCCCCTTATATTGTAAAGACCCGTAAAATTCAAGGAAATTTTTTTCTTGATTTTCTTTGGAATTTTACAAGAATTCAGTTTCTGACGTCACCTGATTCCGAGGCCCGGTGTTCCCGGAATCATTTTCTGAAGTTTGGCTCAGGTACGTTCAGTGAACGAACGGGCAGGATTTTCTAACTTTTGAACCAGTGCTCGGAATCGAATTCTGAGGGCACCGATGGAATCGCAGCGTCGGTATTTTCTTAGAAATGCCTTTTCCAGAGTTGCGTTTGCTCGGGTGTGGTTTTTAATTTTTTTGGGTTAAGTTAGGAAAATAAAATAAAGTGGTGCGACAAATTTATTTTATTTCTCTTAAAGCCACTTAAGCTAAGTTGAAGCGGATAGGGTGGAACCCAAAATATCCAACCTTTTGGTATGATATTTGTGAGGTGGGGCCTGCACGAGCCCCACCGTTTCTTTTCCTCTAAGTAACGCACCCGCGAAAACTCCTCTTTAATGAAAGTCAACTGGTGTGTTTTCTAAACTCTTAATTCCCCTATTAATTGGACAGTTAAGACGTTACCATTAATTAACCGAATTAATGGTTCGTTTCTTAACTTATTTTTCAAATTGTTGGCATGGATTAAAATAAGACCAACACACGTTTTTCTTATGGGTGGCTTGTTGAGAGGATTTGGAGAAACTCTAAGTTCTTCATCCTCCTTCGCGAAGAACACGAAGAACGCGAAGGCGACGAAGAAAGCCGAACCCTCGGAGATCGACGACGCGACGCCGTGTTCCGCGACGCCGACGATTCTCCTTCCGCGACGCTTCTTCCGCGACGTTTCTTCCCCGCAACAATCTCTGATCATCAACTGATTGAGGTAGGGGATTACAGTTCTCTAATTCTTTGTGGATTTATCCTCAACATGGGTTTAAAACATCCAATTAAATTTGTGTGTTTTCTTTAACCCTCGGAGATCGCCGACGCGACGTCGTGTACCATGACGACGCGACGCCCCCTTCCACAACGCGACGATCCTCTTCTTCCGCGACGGTCATTTCCACGAAGAACTCACGTTCGAAGACAATGACGAGGTAGGGGTTTGTTTTATTTAAATCTTTGAGATTTTATACCTGCAGTGTTTTATTAAACTTTTTTTGTTGTGAGACTTTTAAAACCGCTAACGCGGTGGGTGCGGACTAACGAACATGTTCGAACCCACCGCCCCATTTGTTCTTAGTGTGCGAAACGGCGGACATCGACAAAGCAGGCCGCACGGGCGACGCGGGGTCCTCGCAGTGAAGGATGGACCCCGGGAGGACCTTTGGCAAAGACAGCATGAATTTCCGACCAACGGAGCTCGTCTGGTGGTCCGCGGAGCAAACCGCCAGTGCGCCACGCAGGCACGGCGGCGCCAACGGCGGAAGGCGGCGGCGCCCAGCGCGCCGCCTTGGAGAACCGTTGCGGCTTCAGCCGCGGCGGCGGCAGAGCGGTCCTGCGACTGTGCGGGACCGGAGGAGCACAGGACGTGGCAACCCGGCCGTGTCCGCTGGCAAGGGCGGCCCCACGCGGGGCCGCGGTTCTCTCACGCGGGGGCAGCACGCCCCCTGCTCCGCTCGGCCGTAACCGGCCGAGCCGACCCGCCGGCCGGGCCGGGTCGGGCCCAGGTCAGGCCGGGTCACGCCCAGGCCGGGCCGGACCACCCCGGCCGGGCTGGGCCGCGCCGTCCGGGTCGGACCCGGACCCGGGTTGGGTCGACCCTGTTCAAGCCGGGTCGGTCCGAGCCCAGACCCCCCGTTTTCGGACCTTTTCGGTCTTTTGCTCATAACTTGAGCTACGTACCTCCGATCAATGCACCATCAGCGGAGATGGGATCCTTGGATCGAGATGGTCGTTTCAGTATATCGTACTCAAGCTTTCGGAGTACTTTGGGTTTGTCCGGGTTGGTTCGTACACAAAACCAACCGGGCCCTCGGAGCGAAAACGCTCATATCTTGAGCTACGGACGTCTGATTGACGTGCCGTCGACTTTGTTGGATTCCTCTAAGTGAGACAGATATTTTGGCTTACTTTTCCCGAGGTTTGGATGCAGGTGGAGTATGATCGGGTTTGTTTTGCCTTAAAAACCAACCGGGCCCCTGGAACGAAAAAGCCAATAACTCTCAGACCGAGCGTCAGATTGACGCGCCGTCTGCGATGTTGAGTTCCTGTTCACGATACGGAACTTTTGGATACATCAACTCTGGACTATGTTTCAGTTGATGTATCAGCCCCTCGGCTCGTGGAGCGGACCCTCCCGAGCGAGCTTGCTGTGTGCGGGAACCCTAGAGCTGGCTGCGACAGCGACTGTGACGACGACGACTGTACAGAGATCCTCAGTGGATTCGACGACGACGACTACAGCACTCAGCAATCCTACGTGGATCAGTGCTACAGATCCTTTGTGGGTCTGATCCTGTGTGGGTCAGTGCTCAGCAGTCCTGTGTGGGTCAGCGCCTACAGATCCTGTGTGGGTCCGATCCTGTGTGGGTCTTTGCGGGGGTTAGTTACCTATCGATCATTTGTGGGTCAGATCCTTTGTGGGTCATTGAGGAGGTTAGTTACCTATCAATCCTTTGTGGGTCAGATCCTTTGTGGGTCATTGCGGGAGTTAGTTACCTATCGATCCTTTTTGGGTCAGATCCTTTGTGGGTCATTGCGGGGGTTAGTACCTATCGATCCTTTGTGGGTCTGACGGCTTAGATGATTCAGTGGCAATATCTGATCATCTCTATCGTCATATAAAGAAGTATTCCTATGTGAGTTGAATCTTGTTTTGTTTTCCTTTGTGGATTGTGTTGTTCTGTCCTTTGTGGATTATGTTTTGCTTTCCTGTGTGGACTGGGTTGTACTTGGGATCAGATGTTGGAGCCGAACAAGAAATGATGACTTAGGTATATGTATGGGCATATACCTAAGCAGTGTCGGATGTTACTTCGTGATTGTATCTTTCCTTTGTGGATTATCCTTTATGGATTCTGGGAGACCTTCGGGGGTCTCGGGGTCCCTACTGAGTAGCTTATACTCACCCCTTCACGGGCTATGCCCGCACTACATTGTGTTGGTTGCAGACGACGGACAGCGCTGATCGTGGTTGAGGCTTGCGGAGCAGGACGGTACCTAGAGGCGGACCACTGGGCGGGACGTACTCGGAGCGGTCGGATGGACCCGAGGAGCAGTGGAGGCGATCTGTACCCACCCTTCAGGTGGGATTTCCCGTGGACAGCTCAACGTTGTGGCTTTACTTTTCAGTTTCTGTTTTCCCTTCCAATTGTACTTTACTTTCAGTTTGGGTTTGTATACTGGCCCACTTGCTTTTCCGCACTTACTGTTATACTCAGTTTTTACTTAGTGTTTACTTCTGGATTCTTGCTCTGTGGTGTTTGTGGTTTACTTTACAAAGGCAATGCCTTCCCTTTTTACCGGTATGTACGCCTTGGTGCTAGTCGCCAGCCCCTAGCCTATGGAAGGCGGGCTTGGGGTAGTCACGGCATGGGCCCCGAGGACGGGTCGTGACATATATCATTTTCTAGTGTGTTTAGTAGATCTCCTCTTCTCTTTCTTCACATTAAAGTCATAAGACTTTGAGAATTTCTTTTCTATCTTGATAGCACATGAGACTATATCTTCGTATGATGATAAGGATTGTGAGACTAATGCTCGAAGAATAAATGGTTTTAAACCATCAAATAATTTATCAATCCTACTTCTTGGGTTACGTATATAATCTGAAGCATGCCTTGATAACCTTGTAAATTCCGCCACATACTTGAAAACATTATCATCCTCCTTTTTCCTCAGACTAAGAAATTGTTTTTCCATATCTGCTCGATGATTACAAGGAAATTATTTTTCTAAGAAAATCTCTTTAAACTCCCTCTATTCTATATTTGATACTTATTCATAATCCTTTGTGTTTTTAATTAACTAAAACCACTGATCTGCATCTCTTGAGAGGCGATAAACTGCCATGAAAACCTTTTCCCGTTCACTACTCTCTGAAGAATGAAATATATTCTCTAAAGAACTTATCCATTGTTTAGATACAAATGTATTTTAAGTAAAATTTAATATTGGTGGTTGTATCCTTATGAAGAATTCTAACATTGATCCCTCACGTTGTGGATCAAGGTTCTCCATAAGTGTAAGGTTATTATTCATAACCTGAGTGAGTTTTCCTGGTATGGTTATAAGTTATTCAGAACCAGTTGCATCACCAGCTCCACTATAATTATCTTTAATTGCAGGAAAATCCCTACATGTATTACATAAATTGATATGATTTCCATTTCTTCTACTAGGTGACATTTCTAAACAATGGTATACACTAGATTAGTTTAGGAATTTCAATGCATAATTACAAACTTTTAAAATACTTAACATAAATTGAACAGTTTATGGAAATAACTCATAATCATAAAAATGTTTTCCTTATAGAAGTATTTACTCATAAATCCTTCATAATGGTGTGTAAATAAAATGTAAATTATCCAAATCATATCTCCCAGGAGTGTCAAACCAGGTGCGTAGTAAGGCTCGTTGTCGTGTACCGGGATACCACAAGTCAAGCCTGAAACACCTTATCAGAGTTTTCACTCCTTGGTACATCTCTACAAGAACCATGTACACTATTATTATCTAGACAGGGATTTATTTCTTAGAAAACCCACATATCTACATTACCAAAAATTTTGGATTTTCTTCTATACTAATCATCAAAGTCTATCTTATGGTAATGTTCTCTAATCAGAGTTTTTCTATATCTAGTTTCCAAGGTTTTTACTAAACCTCCCTATGATACCAACTGTAAGACCCTGACTCCAGTTACCCAGAGTTGTTGCATTATTATATAACATTTTCATGATCACAAGATATCAAGCCCCGAAAGACCGATCAGTTTAGTAGCCCTGGAAGTAATAGATACACACATAAGTTTTAATTTACATTATAAAATCAAACAAAACAATGCTTTGTCTCCATTAAACACACTCATATCCCTTAGATTATCCATATAGGTCATTCATAATAAACTTCTGTGCATCCTGGGAAAAATAAAACACAATAAAGGAGTGAACTCAGATTCTCAGTAAGGATAACAATATAGCAAAAACTAACATAAATAAGCATAAACATTTAATCCAATGTATAATACTAAAATACAAGCCTTTTAAACATAAACTTCAGCATAATATGGAAAAGATAAATCAAATAATTCCATTTACTTATTACCATGGATATTCTACTAGCCAAATAATCACATGTAATATCAATATCTAATCTCATAATGATGGAATGCATAATGTTGTACATCATAACCACATAGTCAAGGCCTCGTGCTAATACTATAAATAAAAATATTGTCAAGGCCTTATACCAAGACACTATTTTGTCTCATGAGACCTACTAATGCATCGAGGGGTTATATCTGGTCCCACCCATCACTTTCTACATCCAATGAATTATTCATATGAAAAGGGTGAAACATAATATAATCATTGGTATTAAACTATCAAACTAAATGTTAATACTTTAACCATAAACCGTGAATGAAATAAAAATAATACATCCATAGTCAAACATATAATAAAACCATAAATACAATATGGAATATTACTTCATAATAAATCAACTTTAATTAAACATAAAATCCAACAATAGATGTTGAAAAAGATGAAATCAATCCAAAAACTATTTGAGAGAAAAATCTTTTTATACTATGAAATCCTTTAAAAGACGCATAATTATAAAAGAAAAAAATTATTTTGAAAATATTATAATAATATTTTAAGGGAATATTCTATGTTTTTATAGTGGTATGAAATAGCCACAACCACCATATAATTTAAAAAAAATATTCTTTCCTTAATTTTTCGAAAAGGTCATAAAGTACCTTATTTGGAAAACGACGAAAAGATTCCTTTAAAAATATTTTATAAAAACTCAAAAAAGGGTATAAATGAATTTAACAAATAGTATAAGAAATAGTAAAAAAAATTAAATACATTTTTATGAAATATGGATGTGGATGATAAAGAAGTCCCAGTAGATACTTACATATAAGCAACCTTGGATAATAAAGAGATTGTAAAGTTAACTCTTACCAAGTTCTTTTCCTTAGTCTAGGGTACATTAACCTACTTTATAATGGTTAAATAATTGTTATTAAATTATAAAAGAACAACATACATAAATATTTTATCATATATGATCCTCTAAAGTTTCTTTATTAATAACATTTTAGTAGTATCTTTGTTTTGGGTGTTAACTAATTTATTTTCCATCATATGTTTTATTACATAAGTCATGTTTGTCATGGATAGGATGTATATGATTCATACTCAGAATGATATTAAGTTATTAAAAATTATTTTTAATCATCAAATGAAAATTATTCTTGAATGGTTACGATGGGGAATGAAATATCATCACGTTGTGGAGAATGTAAGTCGTACATACGCATGAGCGACAATATCATTCTATTGATGGTGAAATCATATGTAATTCGATGGTATAGTACATATAAATAATAATTAACATGTTATATTTATTATTTATTTCAATTATAATCATTGTTATACCCATTCAAATAATGAAGTTTGGAATAACAAACTACACCACGACGTGGAGACAGTAAGTCGTACACACACACGTATAGTGACATTGTCATTCATAGGATGGATAGAATAATTAATATGGTTGTGCCATATTTATAATAATATCTTAGTATGTAGAAGGTACTGGAGTTATTATTTTAGTATGGAAACAACAAAGAAATAGGATGTAGAATAAGAAAATAACTTTGAAAGATGTGAGGAAATGATTACCTATTCTTGGGGTTCTTTCTTTTGATTTAAAAAAAGGGGATTCTTAGGTGGGATTTATGATCAATATAAGGCCTCTAGGATGAATTTATTTTACTTGGGAGGATATTTAAGTAGTTTTTGGCCTAGCCAAAAGGATTTGGAGGTGTGAACTAAAAGAAAGGGAGGTCAGGGGAACTTCAGGAAAATCTTTAAATATTAATTTATTATAAAATTATTTTCGGTTCATAATAGCTCCAAATGGATTTATTTCGATAATAAGATGATTATGGGTCAAAATACTCTCAACCAATAGGTTTTATACATGTTTAGGTCACCGTATTAACCTTATATTTTATATTTAACCATTAGTTAAATAGTTTAACTTTTACCATGTTTTCTTGTATTTGTGTACTACAAGGTTAATATAGTAATTATTAAATGAAAATAGAACATCAAGTGGTTCATTAATGACATATTTAACATTATTTATGTCATTAGATAGAATATTATATTTTTAGGACTATTATATCATTTAATAAAATAGTATTTTTTTTAAAAACTCATTTATGTTAATTATAAAACTATTTAGTATTTGGTTTTTTGTGAAATTCATAACAACTTGATTCCTTATAAAAGATACATTTAATAACCCCTAACATGTAAAATTAACCTATAAAATTCATGTATGGCATCAAAAGTTTCATTTTACAATTATTTTAATATTTATAACAACAATTATTTTAATCCTTCATTAATAAAGTAATTATTGTATCATCATTGTGTCATAAATAAATTTAATTATTTTATGTTTACATTTTATAAATAAAATACTATGATGTAGGGAATATTTTAATATTTATAATGAATATTTATAGTCTAATTTATCTTCTGTATAACCCCATATTAAAAATGGTTTAATTATTAAAATTTGAATTTAGCACTTTAAACTATTCCATAAATAAAATATAATAAATTTACTAATCTAATTCAAGTGGATCAAAAAGGATCATATTTATGTACTAAGTTTTATTTCGGTCAAAATACACATATCTAATAGAATTAGGACAAGTTTTGGGGTAATGTTATTTTGCTAGAATAATATTTTTTCCTTTAATTACTCAATTTACTTTTAAATGTGGTAAATAAAATTCAAAAGTTACTATTCACCAAAAATTATTTTCATCTTATTGAACCACATTTTTCTTAATAATGAAAACCATGTCTATAAACTTTTTTAAATTAAGTTCACAAAAGATGTAAAATCACATTTTATGCAAATTTTCAAATGTGCATAGAATGTGGGTAAAAGACGTTAAAAGGTTCAATAAAATTTTATATATCTAATATTATTATATAATGACTCCAATGAATTAAATTATACTAATATAGGTATTATGTATCTATTTTTAACTTAAAATAAATTTAATTTAAAAATAATTATTTAAATAAAAATTCAGTTTTAAACAATAATGCAGTATTTTTTACTATTCATCAAAAATTGAATGTTTTTAGAAAAATACCAAAAATTAACCCTAAGCTAATTTTTATATTATAAATCAAAAAATGAAGTAAATTTTGAAAAATAAAATTTATAAAATTTCAAAAAGTGGGTATTACTATTCAAAACTGCTTTTAAACGGCTAGTTTGATTGGTCGTGGTGTGTTAGAACTTATAGTTGCGTACAGTGTAAGCTATTGTATTATTTGAAGAGAAGAGTATAATGGAAGCTTGGGGTATTACATAAAATATCCAAGATAATTCATATATTTCAATCATGTTCTTACCAAGGATTCGAGTACAATAACATTTAATCCATAAAAAAAGTCACATAGAAAGGGATGAAATATCATATTCATTAATTATATAAACATAATTGGAGAATTAATCAAAAAAAAGGTATAGATAAATATTTATAACTCCCATACTATATTTAAAATGATAACTTTAGAAAATCTTCTAAACTTACTTAGAGAAAACGACATCCTGCGAGATTGTCAATATTAAAAACAACTTTTTTCCCATTTAATATTTTCAAAAATAATCAATTCTATGAGAGGTATAATGATTCAGGATTTTCTCAAAATTTAATTTATTCTAGTATAAACATAGGTATAATATCCTATCAACCTTCTTGGAGAATATAATTAAATAACCTCAAGGGGAAGTTCTCAACCTGATAATCCACTTTTTTACAAGAACTTCCAACTAGGTCTTTATTTCTTATATTTGAGTTAGATATCTTTAATACGGTGGAATCAAAATAAATTTAGTTTAATGAAGAAGATCAATGGTAAACTTCACCACTATATTTAGAGGTAATCCCAAAAAATATTTAAGAAATATGTATGGATAAAGATCCCTAATATGAGGTAAATCCTAATACTCTCAAAACTCAACTACTCAACAAACTACACTATCCATCAAAGTAGTAATACCCCTACCTTATCTTGACTTAGTCCCTCTAAACAGTCCTGAAACTCTCACCCTCCATGTAGAGTTTATTGTTTTATGGTTAGGGTAGAAAAGGACACCCATCTATTATAAAAATTTATAGTGGCTCTAAATTGGGCTAAACAGTTCATTCCTAGAATTACATTGAATGATTCCATATTCAATACCATAAGATCCCAAAGGTTCCAAAAAGAGGCATAAACCAAGGCAAAATCAAATAATTTTTGGTTTATTTATTTCTTTTCCCCAAATGTGTATCAAGACTCATAAATATGTGTAGATATTCCACTTTTTGTTCCAATTAAGTTTCTACTTTTATTAAGAAAAAAGGGCAATTAAGTAGTTTTAAAAAAAGAAAATGATAAAGGATGAATATATAGTAAATTTAATTTTAGATGATCCCCACATCAACAAGAATAGTATATTTCTATATGAAGTATAACTTTAATGCTTCCATAGGATTTTCGGGAGATAAAAATTCTTTCCTAGATGTTTGGTTAGCTACAAGACTTCCTTAGATACCTCACATACCTCCTTTACCTGATCTTCCAAAAGGTTGTTAACCACCTACAGAAGAATGATAAACTTCATGAGATTATAAAGTTAGTTGAGGCCAATATTCAACACTATCTAAATCTATATGGTGAAATAATATCTATAGATGACCACACTAGCTACATGAGAGGAACTTCTTAGACTTAATGGTATAGCTAACTTTAATATACCATGTGTGCATCCACTAGTGACACTAAATAAGAGGTGTTTCAATACTTGATAATTAAGTAATATTACCTCCCAAAATTATTTGAAAATAACCCCATATACAAATAACTTATCAATTACACTTTCAACCAATGGATGAGATACCACCTATAGATCATCCATGTAATGAGCTATAAGAACATGAATTCCCATATTGAATTAATTTTTCCATTAACTCCTTTTTCATCACCCAGTTAAGGAGTATAGTGAATAAATTAAGTAATTATGGAAGTTTGCTCCATAGTCAGCATGGATACTTTCTTTAGATCTAATAACTCACAATAATTAACCGAACATAGATTGTCAAGATAAAAATTCTCAAGGAATAACTATTGAACATTTTTTCTAGCTCGGGTCCTAGTCATTCATGTCCTCAATAATTAAATCCCACTAATATAATTCCTCTTCCAAAATAAATGTTTCCAACCTAACTTTGTGTTACATCAGGGTCCTGATACTATTAAAAATGAGGGGATACATATAATACATTTTTTGATTTCTTGAGGAGACTCCTAACCTCTAAAGGTCAGTGGGTGGTGAAATTGGAATTCTATCATTATATATAAATCCAAAGGATTCATTCAAGGAGATCCCTAATAGGATACTTTCACTATAAAATATTTGACTTATACCAACAAAAATTTAGTAACACACAATAAATATTTTGGTGTTAACAATCAATTCCAACAGATATTAAGTTTTGTTGATATTAAATTCAAGTACCAACATTTTTTTCTACAAACATATATATATATATATATGTTGTTGTTAATTTTTTTTAATACCAACATATAGTTTACCAAAAATTAAATTTGTTGTTTTATCTAATCAATACCGATACTTTTTTACCCATAAATGAATCTATTGTTGTTAATTATTATTACCAATAGTTTTTTTTTAACATCTATATTTATTACTAATATTTATTCACTATAAACAAATAATTTAGGAATATTTTTTTCACTACAATTTCAACGGTTTACTAAAAAAATTATAATGATATTAAAAAAAATATTTTGATAAATATTAGGAATATAAAACACCCTATTTGAAACAATATTAGATTATTATTTTGAATATGTTTTATTTTAAATAAATTATTATATATTATTTTAAAAAACATTCACATAATCTTAAAATAAATATGATGATTCATATTTAACATCCATTAATTAAAAAAATTAAAAAAGATAAAATGAAAATGAAAATGAAAATAGGTTACAGCCTCGTTATGTGCTTTCTCGTCGCGTCTCCCCTCTTCCTTGTTCACCTCCTGATATTCATCACTCGCTCATTGGAGATCGCCACTGGTACCAACACTCCTCATTTATCATCATCTACTACACCCACATTTTCACCCTCGGTTATCTATCGTTGCTCACACCTTCATCGACTGATTTTCGATTTCATTTTTCCTCTTTCAACTATATAGACGATGTGTTGGTAAGGGCATGAACAAAACCCATTTCACATTCAATCGGTCAATGTTTAAACCTCTTATCAGGTATTCACTTATACTATTTATGTTTTAAGTACCTAAAATTTCATGTATCTAGTGTTTAAATTGAATTCTAGTTAGGGATTCAGTGAAATTATAATGAAACTAGCTTACTTATTCTTGGTCTTCTTTTTTTGGGTGATTTTAGAATTATAATTGCAAACTTATCTATAGAAAAGAATGTGATCCCAACTATCTTATGTTATTGAGCTCTAGATATTGGAATCATGGTTAGTGGAACTGTACCGAGGCTCTACTTTCCTTTGAGTGCATACAATAGTTTATAAATATGTGCAATATTGAAATAATTTCATTTTTATTGTACTCTAGAAATACTTGATATTCTTACTTCAGAATGTAACCATATGCCTTTTAAATTTTAATCATATCATCTCTATGAATAGAATTAGCATAAAATTGGTCAATTTTTTATTCCGATATGGTTGAGATTTTCTCTGATAGCTCATCCTAATGTTTCTAAGTATATGAACCATTCTATGTATAATACTAAATGCATTGTTTGTATTTTCCTAGCTGTTCTTACATTCATCCATCAAATTATAAGAAATTTCAATATCTTCCACCATCTTCTTTAACATTTCCAATTTCTTTAGGAAATAACATTGGACTAGGAAGGTGCATTGATGTACAAAAAGTTGGATATTTGTTAACAACATTTTCCATTCATTTCATATCTTCATTATCATTTTCGAATGTCTCGGATGAAGTTTCCTCTTGCTCATTTAAATAATTTGGAATATTTTTAAGAATTTTACATGCTCCATGAAAAGCATCATGATAATGAAGTAACAATTCATGGCTAACATAATACTATTTATTAATACCTTTAATATTTACAACCGTATTTTGAACATTTCCATCATTAGATAATTCTATTTTGGATACCACATCATGTTTTAGTTTTCTTAAATTTTCACTAACATCTTTTAAATCATTTTCACACTAATCATGTTTCTTATTGACATCATACTATAACTTCAATAAATCTAAAGACATTCCAAAATATGCATACAATTATTATAATTGAGTTCCTAAGTCTTTAATTTTATAGATTCAACGTCAATTCCTTTTTGAAATCTTGAAATTTATCAAAGTATGTGGTGTCAGATTGTAATTTAGATATTCTTTTATTTATTATTGATAGAACTATATTTGAATTTAATGCAACTAACTTATCTATAATTTACTTCTTATACACCATAACAGATTCATGAACAAAAATCATTACTGGTTATTTTTCCTTTAGTAAATCTGATTGTGCTTTTAGAATATCTTTAATCTCATTATTAAATTCTTAGTTCATACCTCTATCATATGTTTAAAACCTTTTAGAAATTCAGATTTCAACTATCATCAATTGTTTCAACTCATAAAATATTGAATTTAAATCCATTGATGATTTAAACACTTTAATGTCTTCTTTGGAAACTATAGTTTCCTTTCATTTATTCATCTCTTCATTTAAATCATTCAAACATCCTTTAATGTTTGTGGTTTATTTTTTTGTAAATACGTGAAAGAAGAAAATATCCTTGTAGAAAACTTTTTTATGTTTTCATCAAAATCATGATCTTCATGTTCAGTAGTTGGTGATGTAATTTCATTACCTATCACCACTTTTCTCTCTATATAGTTGTATCTTCTACATTTTCAGTACCAACATCATCCTCCAAGTCAACATTCTAATTACCCTTATATCATTTTCAACTTAAATTTCTTCTTCCACTTGCATGATTTTTTATTCAATAATCCCATTCATCTCAGGTTTATTTTTTGATTAGTTTTCTCCACTAATTAAGCCTCTACATTAGAATCCACTAAAAATTTCTCATTTCCATAACAATCATTTTCTACTTCCATTATATCTTCTAATAATTATTTAATATCAGTCACCATACCAATATTTATAAAACCACTATCAATAGTTTTTATATTTATAATGTCTAATCATAATCTAGAATAATAATGACCACATTTTTTGTTTTTTGAATTATGGGGAGTTAGGAGGTGTTCAGACATGTATGAACAGGTTTGGTGCATATTGAGCTTACTCATACCATAAAGTTGGCACTCCCCTCTTTTTGTTTCCAGTTTTTAGGCTATTCTTGGTAGGGGTTGCGTTCAAGAAATCTGTTCGAATTATTTGATTTCCGATTTAGGTTTTGGTATTGACTTATTTTTTGGCATGTTTTCTTATTTGTGCATTTTTAGGTATATTTATATTGTTATAATAAAAATTTTAACCTTGGTTTCTATGTTTCTCTAAATATCCACACTTTCAAATTCCTTTTTAGATATGGATCTATTTATTCATGATTTAGGATCATTTTAATTAATAAAGAAGTGTAGTCTGCTGGAATCTGCTACACACCAAGGTGATGAAAATATTACAGTTTTTTAATGTGTTGGACCCCTCCAAACATGTTATATGTTTTTTCCCTTGGAGTAATTTCTAGATTTTATTTTATTTTTTATTCTATTTCATAGTTTCAAGATAATATATATTGATGTGTGTGATGATAAAAGTCATGCACTGAATGAAAAAGCTTTTCATAGAAAAAAATTGGTGGTAAAATGAACCAAATGTAGAATTTTGTGGAATTTATCCTGGAATTAGATAATGTTTCATTTTAGAGTATATATAGGTTTTATATTACATTTAACACAATTTGAGTGAATCAAGTGTTGTATATGTAGCATGTAACCTATTTTTTAGTATTTCCCTTGTATTACATATTTATCAATTCTCATTAATTTATATATATTTATTTTGATGTTGTATATATTGTAATTTAGTGATGGGTGCACCTCATAGTAGGATTCTCCCATCTCTAGTGACCACAATGGTGAAGAGTATGTTCCACTGCCAGTTGGGGATGCTCAGATTCAGGCCAGTGTAGATGAAGTTGCCCTAGAGGATAATCCACCTACTTAGATTTCATCACTTCCCACAATGAAATGATTTCATCTCCTTAGTGAAGAGGTCAATATGGATCATCCAACTCAACAATTCTATTATATTGTGGTAGAAGAAGAATGGGTAGACTATCAAGAAAGATTGTGTGGAAGTTTTTAGTAGTGATATCACTTTCTCATCAAGTGAAAAATTTGTGTACTGATTTTCATTCCAACATTGCTTCATTTTTTTACGAAAAATTATGAAAAATTGTATTGGTTGTATTTGGTTTGTAATTATGACCTTATTTAATAAAACAAATTTATATAACAGGTTTTCAAGAGTTTTTTTTGGGTTTGAACATGTTTTTATATTATATTTGAATAAGATTTTTCAAATTAAGCATAGTTTTTATGAGTTTCATTCAAGATAATTTCATAATTATTATATAATAATTATGTTATATATAATTATGTTAATAAATATAATATAAAATTTTAGAAATAAATATTATAATATAAATATATAATATTTTAAAAAAAAATTATTTACTGATATTGATTGTTGTTATTGCTTATAAATATTGGTAATAAAATTATCAATAGATAAATATGTCATATGAATCTATTGCTAAACATTTTAACCAATATATATATTATCGGTTGGTATTATTTTTAACCAAAAATTTAGTGATAGGAAAATTTTTATTGGTAAAAAGTTTTACCAACAAAAAATACACATTTTCCAACAGATACACCCTAGTTGGAAAACGCTAATTATTTTGTAGTGTTTAAGTAGTTGTAAAGAAGCCTTTAAGAACAGGGGTCAATATAAGTTTGAGTTTATGATGACTTCTCATATTCTCTTTTATCTATATTTGGAGATGGTTTCATAGGTAACGTTCTCTATATTAAAGTAGTGATGGTTATTAAATCCCTTTTACTATAAAATAAAATTCAAAATTAAAGACTATATTTAAAAATTAGGTTTGACCCCATCCCCTCTCTCTCACATTCTCATGTTACTAAAAATATATTTCATTTAAAATATACTTTGTAAATTATTCTAAAAGAATTTTTTGTTTTAGACATAAGAAATATAATTATCATGTTTCATGGTTAAGGTTAAAACATAAAAATCATGATTTTAATAACATTTAAGATAATTTAAAGAATAATTTATACAATTAAATCCATCTATTAAATATAAATAGGGAATAAGAGCTATCAACGGGTTAATAAAATTTATCAGGGAAGGGAATCCGATTTTTAAGTCATATTAACTTAATCATAACCAATAAATATAAAAGGAAACACTATTTATTTATTGTCAATGTTTCTGTTAATTTGAAAATTTAATGAGTCTAAATAAAAAACAATAACAAAATATATCTAATCATACAAGATGGAATGTCACCTGATGTGCACCTACTCATCAATTCCTAGCATAACTTATAAGATATAAAATTCTAGTTCAGTCTCCAAGGATTAAATATAGAAAATATGAATCACCCCTTGTAACTCAATCTTCCACCATAATTGTGTTTTCTAGTAAAATTTATGTGTTACATATTGAGTTATAATAAACGTAACTTATAAATACTCTCAAGTACCAGGCTCAAGAGCACTAAGTGGCTCTAAAATCATTTTGTAACATCTATGGACTGAATTACCCTAATAGTATCTAAATCTTATATTCATAAGATCTTAGGTGAACCTATAGATCACCAAAGGCTGTAGAAACACCAATGATTAAAATAAATAAGTATGTGAGAAGGTTTTCCCACTTAAATTATATATTTAAAATATAATGGTCCTTTCTGAAAATTCATCATGACCATTGTAGAGGTGGGTTATAAGAGACAAAAAAACCTATATATTGGAATTGATTTTTTTCCATTTGGCTACCTAAATGAATAAAATAATCATCCACTATATATACAATCATTTTAAGAATATATTTCAAAAAACACACAAATAAAATTTACAGAACTACAGACTAGTTAAAAAATCAAATATATAATAAAGTGATATGCATACATGAACTAATGTACCAAAATGAGGTGTCCCGTTAGTGGGATCACCCTCATAAATTCCCATGGAATACCAATCATAAGATGAACGATAATAATTAACTAAATACAAGGGGAGGATCCATACCATTGTTACCTGCTTTTCAATTCACCCTATAGCCTAAGATGAGAAACACGAACAGAGTACCAAGGACTAAGTCAAGGAATTCAGCCTATTCTAGGAAAGGGGTCCATGTATTTATTTTCATTAAAATATTTAAACCATTACTTCATAAAATAGGAAATGGGGATACTAATTTAGAATTCTATAAATCCATCTAAATACCTAGTTAAAGATTTGATGTCCCATCCTAAATCACCAATATATTATTCAACCTATGGATACCTTCTCATTATTATATACAATGATATATAAATACCATAATAAAGCACACCACTATCCAAGAAAGTAAAATGATAATAGACATGTAAATAACATATGACATGAAACAATATCAAAAATTCTATATATAAACTAGATAGAAAACAACATATAATTTAATCATGTCCCTCCTAAATTTTCATTGAACCTAATTAAAACCATAAGAATCATAACAAGATTACAATCAGGGTATATGAAAACTAATGGATATTAGGGAAAGAAATTATAATTAATATGAACTAAACCAGTCCATAAAACAAAATAATTCCCATTATAACAATTTAAAAACATTTAATTAAATGAAATGGTTTATTTGAAGTTAATTTCACTTTTCCTTGTACAGTCTTTATACTAACCCTATATTAATATGGAGTGAGAAGGAAATACACCCTACAATTTAATTACAAAAACTCATTTAAGTTCCAAAAAATATGTATAAATCCACTAAAAGACAACTTGAATAACCTAATTTATGACATAATTAGGGTTCTTGTCACTACAATCAAAAGTGGATAAATCTAGTAAATTAAATCAAAAAATTATCCTAGATTCACCTTGGTAGATCACCAATGCATACTATACTAGATAGAATCTAAGAGTTTAAATAAATTATATAATCCATAAATAAGGTATAAAAGGGACAAATCCCACTACTAAAATTAAATAAAATAATAAGGAAGATTGGAGGAATCCCTGGCCCTTAATTTTATTAGAATAAAATATTCTAACCAGTCGGAGACAACTAGAACCAAGGGGGGAGATGGGCTATCTCAATAGGTAGATGATATGAAGAATATATTTATAGTGTGTTTCTTATAGATTACATGATAGTGAATCTCAATTTTGGAAATATTTAAGAGAAATATTAATGGTTTTAAAAGTCTAAACAACCCTTTTAAAAGAGATTTTTCTCAAGAAACTACCCAGTTCCTAGTACAGAGCCCCCAGATATTAATGGCACACTCACCAAAATGTTTCCATGTTGTTTTATATATAACCCATATTAAATATATCTTTCCACATTAGTTATTTAAGATGATTTATTTGAAAGAGTTGATTTGAATATGTTTTATGTTGGTTATTTAAATAACCAGCATAAATATATATTTTTTTTAAAAAAAATCTTTAAAAACATATAGTGAAAAAACCTATAAGATAAAAAACTATAGAAAAAAGAGTCATGTAGTAGAAAAATTCATATAAAAATAAACTAAAAATTAAAATATTTATTATGGGTGTATCATAAAGTTTTTATAACTACAACAATATTAAGTTATCGTAATTAATAAACCAAATCTATAAAAGAATATAAAAAACTTAACTAAAACGTAATTAAACCTATGAAATAATCATACATTGGTGAATTTTTATTATTCAACTCAGATAGATTATTGATAAATTTTCTAATAGATACACCAAACTCATATCCTCATATGTGACCTGGGTGTTATTCATTTCCTAACACAGTCAACAAAATATTCTTCCAACACTCATATTTGAAGGTCCCCAATGTTCACTACTCCTGAAGTTCATCCTGTAAAGAATACTTCAAATTTATTACTATTATGAAATATATATATATAATTAAGAAATATATTATATTATATCTAATAATATTATCATCTATATACATTTACTCTTAAGTAATATATTTCCCTATTCTTCATCTAGGACCTTTATTATTTTTCATGGTGAGCCGGGGGTGGAAGGAGGGGAAATATATAGGGAGTGTGAGGACTCGGCTCAAAAAAATTTAAGATTATTAGATATCATTTCTTATATATATTAATTCATACCCTCCATGAGATTAAGTATGATGGTATAGATTATTTACTTGAATCTTAAGATGATATCTCCTCAGCGCCTATAATTTATAAATAGAAAAATAATTACTTTGATTTTTAAGTACTTATACAAAAATTAATATTTCACATTTGATAGTTCACTTACCAAAAATTATTATTTTTGTATGTTTTTAAAAAAAAATATCCCATATATAGTCATATAAAAATTTATACGGTTTAAAATTATTTCTATTTTTATTTTCAAAAAAATGAAATTTAATGTTGATGTTGGCTTAAAATCTATCAATCTATTTACAAAAAAAAGATAATAATCCACTACTACCATCTTTATTATTATGAATATAATTTGTTATCTGAATGTAATAAGAAAAATATTCAATATATAAATTATTAAAAACATGTTGAGATAAATATAAAAATTATAATTGTATATTACAAAACGGTCTCTCGTAGTTGATGCAGCGTCATTAAGTCAATACTTCTATAATCAAAAATGAAAATTGATTAATTTATCTTTAGAATGTATAGCCAAAAAAACTCCTAAATTATTTAAAATTTATACCAATAATGTTAAAATTACAATAAAACTTTATATTTATCCTATGATCCTTGCTATTAAAAGTTGATAATTTAGGTAAATGTGTGCTAACACATTTACTAACACTATAATTCCCCTAATGAATTTTATTAAACCCGTTCATGAAGAAAAAGTTAAAAAACAATTAATACAATTTTCTAAAAATATAATTATTGACATATAAAATTGAAAATCAATTGAAAAATGGTACTCACAAAACTAAATTAAACAAACTTTTTATTATATTTGTAAAATTTTCCTACCTAATCAATGAGATAGATTTAAAAAAAATTATAAGACATGAAATGATATAGATAGAATAAAAAAATTAATTAAAATAATAAATAATAAAAATATAGAAATAAAATTAATTTTTATATGTACTGAATTTTCATTTCAGAAAAAAATTTATTATATTTGTTAAAATAATTTAATTAAATAATAAATACAAATAAAAAATAAATTTTAATTTTTTAAACCTTGAAAAGTTTAATAAGAAATAAATATACATTACCTATAATATTAGGATATTACTGATTAATTTTTTTTCTATATTCCCTCCTTATGACCTTTCCATATATAACAAACTATATATATTCCATAGTTATTAGTATCATAAGATAATCTTATAATTAAAGTAAGGATTTCACATAAGTCGTTAGCATCACCAACTTTATCACCACAAAAATATTTTTTTCACCATTCAAAATGATAAAATAGTGATCATTTAATGGATTAAGAAAATTGAAATTTCATTTTAGATCTGCCTCCATGATAAGGTGTTATATTTTTATATTAATCTATTCAGATATACTATTTTCATTATGAATTCATCATGCTTGACACTATAGTTTCCAAAAACACATTTATATTTGAATACAGGAACTCAAAATTTCATGTAATCAACCTCCCATAAATCTTTAATAACTTCTTAATAAAAACTAAACATAGAGATTAGGGTTTTTATTTTTCACTTAAAAATGAAAATTCTTTAATAAATACCAATGCTAAATTATTATGAAATGAACTTCTATTGTCCTAGTATTTGGTATGAAATTTACAAATAATAGTGTTATATAGGGACAATGTTATCACAATTATAAGTGAGCCACCCCCAATCATCACACTATTTTTCATGCATTTTTTTTATGAGTCATGGTTTCTTTAAACCATGGCACAATTATTCTTTATTCTCCTTCAGTACACACATATCTTTCTTCTTCAGATGACGTTGTTTTAGCACATTAATATGAAAATTTATATATGACTAAACCTCATCTATATTATTTAAGATATATAAATGTGGATGCCTTATTTTATTTCTTTTTGGAGACTTTATTTTTAATCCATGGATCCCCTTTCCTCAAAAATAAACCCACTCATTGTTAGATGTAGGAAAACTGATCTTCTCAACTTCAGACATGTGGTCCATACTGAACTCTATCACCACCTTATAATTATAATTTTAAATAATGGAGGCTTCTAATAGATGCAGATTCATGACATACCCCAATTATATCATTAAATATCTTTCAAAATGGCATACAAAACATAATTATATGGGTTCATATAGATTTATATATTTCATTAAATGGACCATTAATTATACCTTGATGTCAAAAAATATTGGGATGTACATTTTCAATAGAAAAATTATATAGACTACTTCATTCAACAATTTTTTTAACAAATTATGATCACTAACTTTCATAAAATTGGGATTAAAAAAATAACACAAATTAAGGATAGTCATTCCAAAACTAATGGGTAACATTCCAAGTAATGAAATTGATAGTAGGTGTTGCATAATAACATGATCATCATGATATTATCTGACTATTAACTTAAAATATTATAGTGACATTATATTTTTAACATTTAAAAAATAATAATAAAGAACCTTGATACCATTTAGGTACTAACAAAATTTTATTTTATTAATATAGGATAGTGTATGAGAATACAAAGGCAAGTATGAAAATTTTTCCTTAAGGGTGGAAGTTACCACCAAAAATATTATCATTGGTAGTATATCCAATATTGTATTAAAAGAATCATTTATATTACCTTGAATTTCTAGCAATGTTCTAATCAAATTGTCAACAATAATCTTCTCAAAATGTATTCACTTAATAATATATCCATTATGAAGGCAAAAAAAATATTAATCATTTCTTCCATATATTTTTGTCATCACCATAGCTTTGTATCTTTCCAAATGTGACATCAATGTTTTTAACCTCTCAAAAAATTGATTTGTCGACAAATGAGTTGGAACAATATCAAATTATTTAGATCTATTTAATATTTTGTTAATATTCGATAGGAGTAATACACAAAAAAATTGATAACCCAAATACACTATTTTCCCCTCATGTTGTATTTGATACCATGAAATCCATTCTTCATAAATTGTAAAAGATTTATACTCTATAATAGACAATCAAGAGAAATTTCAATATTCTATGATGTCATTTATAGTGAACATGATCATTTATTATCATTGAAAATATTCCTTCCTATAATAATCAAACACATTGATAATTTCATCACATAATAACTTCAAATAATAAATTATTAGTGTAAATTAAACATCAATATCATTTCAATGATTTTTATGTCAAAAATAATTAAACTCAATAATATATATCTTCAATTTATTTAAATTTCATAGGAAAACATATAAATTAACAAGAAACAATAAATGAACAATTATTTATACTAAGTCTTTGATATGGATTCATTTCATCTATTCATAGTCTAAGTCTAATATTTTAACAAAAAAATTAATTTAATAAATTATTGATCAATTTTCTTCTATTATAAGCAATAACCTAAAAGATATAATTTTCCATCAGATATTCACTCAACTACGCATTATCTAAACCTACTTTTATCATCTAAATTTGTAAATAAATGTTTTAAATGAGAAATTATATGAAGATAATAAGTTTTCGTAGTGATAGTTTTGATACTTTTCATAATAGATAAATGAACCTAGGATATTTCTTTCAACTTATACTATAATATTTCATATTTAAGACACTATAACAAACATTTATATTCCTTTGTATTCAACTCATAATCCTTAGGCCATACATGTATCTTTTTATACCCCAATCACATCAGTGATAATATTTTTTTCATTATAATTTTAATTATAGAGGTCATTGACTTCTAGAAGTTTGTATTTAAATGTATCTAACAATTTTATAAAACACTTGTCGCTATATTTATCCCAATATTTCAACTTAATCAATCTCAAAATAATAAATTTGGTAAAACCTTGATATTGGGGTTTTACAAAAATAATACATAATCTCTAAATTATCAATATTTTCTCAATTTATTCCACTTTTATGTGAAAAATAATTTCTTCAATTTGATTGGAATTATTACATTAAAAAACTATATCATTATTAGTTATTGAATTTTTCACCATTCTAGCATGCTAGATCCAAGAATTATAACTCGAATTAAAACCATTACAAATTAAATGATCTTTGATTTCTATGTTTCAAAGATTTATCATAATTAAAAAAGTCATGTATAAATAGTAAAATAGGTCAATGCTTGGGATATTTCATTTGGAACATTCAAAAATAAAATCATCAACCCTTTCCTCGTATTTATTACTTGTTCACCATGTAGTAATTTAACTAGAATTCATTATCACATATATCACAAATATAATTCACTGTATTTTGAAACTGTAAAATGAATATTACTTTTATTAAAACAAATAAAAAATTAATAACAATAATGATGAAAACCATGATAAAAAAATAATAATAATATTTTATTATTGAGGGGATTTCAGACCAAAACCACACACAAATCTAAGGTATTTATTAGGTCAATCATCATCCCACCTATAAGTAATGGAAAGCACCCACTAGGACCTATGATTATTGTTTATATATCCTAGGGTTCTATAAGAATTAATCTTGAAATCAATGGGGTAAAATTACTACTAATACATGAACCAAAGGCCGAATGTCCCAAGGCTAAATTTCCAATGTTTTTTCACCATTTTATTCTACACCAAACACAGCCTATGCCCCATACACACTAGAACCTTGACCCATATCATATTCTCATGCTAATAAAAATAATAATAATAAGAAAAATCAGTGAATCAAATGTTATATATTTTATATTATATATAAAGCTTCCAATTTTTAAATTATAGTATAAATTACTAATTTATTAAATTCTCATATATATTCTTATATGTTTGTTTATGTGTTTGTCATATTATCATGGATACATAAATATTTTGTGATAAAATATAAATTAAAAATGAATAAATATATATTTATATTAATGTATATGCTATGTAATATTTTATATATATAGTAATATAATATATGTATGTCCTAAAAAATATATTATATTTTAAAAAAACTAAATAAAAACTTTTAAAACTAATATTAATCATATTAACATTAATATTAATATTAATATTAATATTAATAATCACTTGAAGGTAAGGGAGTTGAAAAGTATATAGAACCACAAATACTCTCATTAAGCTAGAATGGATCAGACCTAATGTCACGACCCGCCCTCGGGGTCCGTTCCATGACTACCCCAAGCCCGCCTTCCATAGGCCAGGGGCTGGTGACTAGCACCAAGGCGTAAATCCCCGTAAAAAGGGAAGGCATTTCCTTTGTAAAGTAAACAAACACCACAGAGTAAGCAAGCGGAAAGTAAACACTAAGTAAAAACAGAGTACAACTGAAAGTGCGGAAAAGTAAATGGGCCAGTATACAAACCCAATTTGAAAGTAAGTACAACTCGAAAGGGAAAACAGCAACTGTAAAGTAAAAGCCGCTACACCGAGCTGTCCACAGGAAATCCCACCTGAAGGGTGGGTACAGATAGCTCCACTGCTCCTCGAGTCCCGTCGTCCGCTCCGAGCACGTCCCGCCCAGTGGTCCACCTCCAGGTAACGTCCTTCTCTACAAGCCTCAGCCAAGATCAACGATGTCCGTCGTCTGCAACCAACACAACGTAGTGCGGGCATAGCCCGTGCAGGGGTGAGTATAAGCTACTCAGTAGGGACCCCGAGACCCCTGAAGGTCTCTCAAAATCCACAAAGGATAAACCACAAAGAAAGGTACAAACACGAAGTAACAACCGACACTTCTTAGGTATATGCCCATACATATACCTAAGTCATCAATTCCAATATGC
This sequence comes from Viscum album, assembly GCA_963277665.1. Classification (NCBI taxonomy): domain Eukaryota; kingdom Viridiplantae; phylum Streptophyta; class Magnoliopsida; order Santalales; family Viscaceae; genus Viscum; species Viscum album. The sequence continues at coordinate 1,721,811,646 of OY728119.1, read as the reverse complement.
TCCAACCTCCGAGCCCAAGTACAACTCAGTCCACACAGGAAAGTAAACGTATTCCACACAGGAAAGCAAAACGAAATCCACATAGGATAGCACAACTCAATCCACACAGGAAAGTAACAGGATTCAGCTCACACAGGTATACTTCTTCAAAGTACGATAAAGATGATCTCTGACCCATCTAAGTCGTCGGACCCACGAAGGATCGATAGGTAACTAACCCCCGCAAAAGACCCACACAGTATCGGGCCCACATAGGACCTGTAGGCGCTGGTTCACACAGGACCGCTGAGCGCAAAGACCCACACAGGATCGGACCCACACAGGATCGGGCCCACACAGGACCTGTAGCACTGATCCACGTAGGATCGCTGGGTGTTGTAGTCGTCGTCGTCGAATCCACACAGGATCTCTGTACTGTCGTCGTCGCAGTCACAGTAGCAGTAGCAGTAGCAGTAGTAGTCACAGTAACAGTCGCAGCCAGCACTTGGGTTCCCGCACACAGCAAGCTCGTACAGGATGATCCGCTTCACGAGCCGAGAGGCTGATACATCAACTGTCACAAAGTCCAGAGTTGATGTATCCAAAAGTTCCGTATCGTCAACAGGAACTCAACGCAACAGACGGCGCGTCGATCGGACGCCCGGTCTGAGAGTTATTGGCTTTTTCGTCCCAGGGGTCCGGTTGGTTTTTAAGGCAAAACCAACCCGACCATACTCCACCTGCGTCCAAACCTCGGGCGGAGTATGCCAAAAGATCCGTCTCACTAAGAGGAACACAACAAAGTTGACGGCACGTCAATCGGACGTCCGTAGCTCAAGATATGAGCGTTTCCGCTCTGAAGGCCCGGTTGGTTCGTGAACGAACCAACCCGGCCGAACTCAAAGTATTCCGAAACTTTCAGTGCGATATACCGAATCGACCGTCCCGATCCAAGGATCGCGTAGCCGCTGACGGTTCGTCAATCGGAGGTCTGTGGCTCAAGTTATGGCCAAAAGACCGAAGTCAATTCGAAAACGGGGGGTCCGGGTCCGGGCCGACCCGGCCCGACCCCCCCCTGGGTCGGCCCGACCCGGGTCGACCCAAACCGGGTCGACCCAACTAGGGTCCGACCCGGCCCGGCCGGCGGCGGTCCGGCGGCGGTCTGGCTCGGCGGCGCGGCCTGGCGCCGCTGGGTTCCACGCACGGGGGGCATGGCCCCCGCTTCCAGCTGGTGGCGTGGCTTAAGCCGCACCTTTGTGGAGAACCGGCCCCCTTCGTGGGGGCCTGCTTGAGGGAAACCGAGGGGCCGCCTGCCCCCCTTAATGAACCCCCCCCCCCCCCTCATAAATGGGGGGGCATTAGAGTTGGATGGGGGAATTAATTTCCCCCGGTCTTTGACCTTCCGGCCGGCCCACCTGGCCGGCCGGTTTTTCTTCAACAGGACCGGCAAAGCCGGTTCCCTTCTGGTTTCTGACGCCGGCGTCCCGGAACCGGCCGCGGTGTTCGTCGTCTGGCACGGTGCGACGGCACCGCGCCCCTCCGCCACGGCCCTGCTCCGGCTGCGGTGCCTTCGGTTCCCTTCGACGCGGCGCGACGGCGTCGCGTTCAAGATAATCCATCCACGGCGTGACGCGATGGCGTCGCGTAAATAAGCCGGGCGATTCCTGCGTGGTGCGACGGCACCACACCTTCTTGTTCATCCACAAGATTATATAAATAACCAAGAACAAAGGAGGGGGAATTCGGCTGTGTTTGTGCGGTCCGACCCCCCTCTCGTTAGATGATAACTCTTAAATATTTAATCACAAGATTATCATTCTAGAATCAAGAACGAGAGTAAGGAAATAAACCACAACAAACCCCTACCTTGGGTTCAAGTTCTAAGATCGTCAACGACCTGCGGAAGACAACGTCGCGGAGGTCGGGCGTCGCGGAAATTGTTCGTCAAATCCGATGACGAAGAGGTACGTCCGAAGAGGTACGTCGCTGGTGAATCTTCGTAAGCCGACGAAGGAAGTCCGAGGAGGAAGCGGCGTTCCCTTTCGTTGACACGGAAGGCGTCGTCGATCTTCGGATACTATCGGCTACGAAGAAGAGAGGAGCGGCGTTCTTCGTCGGAGCTCGAAGGTTCTTCGCGTTCTTCGTCAAGCTTGAAGAAGAAGAAGAAGAAGAAGAAGAAGGAGAAGGAGAAGGCTTCAAAACTCTCAAGAGGCTAGAGAATTCTAACCAAATAAAATAAGCTAAGAGCTTATTTTATTTACTCAACCAAACCTTTTTGAATTTCAAAGGTTTGAAAAAGTTTAAACAACTCAACCCAATTAATAAGCTAAGTTGTCAATTACATTTAAAAGGGAAGTTAAGGGAGTTTTGAGAGGAGATGGAAAGTTGGGTTTCGTGTGGGCCCCACCACACTTAATCCTCCCAAGGGAGGTTAGGTGGATGTGGGTCCCACCTTTAAATTCCTTTGAGAGGAGTTAACCAATAAGTAAGAAAAATAAAAAGTGTTCCACATTTTTATTTAACTTTTTATAATTCTCCCAAAAACTAACTTTCGTTCCGCAATAAACGAAACTACGGAAAAGGTCTCCTTAAGCGAATATCGGCGCTGCGAGTTCATCGGTGTCCTCGGATTTCAAATCCGAGCACCGGATCAAAAGTTAGAATTTCCCGCTCGTTCGTTCACTGAACGTACCCGAGCCAAACTTCGGAAATTGATTCCGGGCACTCCGGGCCTCGGAATCAGGTGCCGTCAGAAACCGCGCTCTTGTAAAATTCCAAATAAAATTAAGAAAAAATTTCCCTTGAATTTTACGGGTCTTTACATTACTCCACCTCAGGGCTTTACGTCCCCGTAAAGATACATCAAAAACTAGGGAAACAAATGAGGGTACTGAGCACACATCTGAGCCTCCTGCTCCCATGTGCTCTCCTAGAGGTTCCCGTGCTACCATCTGATGCGCACAAGAGGAATCGATCGCCCACGTAGGACTCGCTCATGTCGATCCTCTATCTCCACCGGGACCTCCGTAAAAGTCGCCTCATCGTCAACGTCAAGCTCCCCATGGTCAATTATGTGCGTCGGTCGTGCACGTATCTCCTCAGCTGGGATACGTGGAAGACGTCGTGCACCCGGTGCAACTGAGGTGGCAGAGCCAGGCGATAGGCCACCTCTCCAATCCTGCTGAGTACCTGGAAGGGTCCGATGAAGCGCAGAGATAACTTGCCGCCTCGGCCAAATCTCTGAATACCACGTCGAGGTGAGACCCGCAAGAAGACGTGGTCACCATCTTCGAACTCTAGTGGCCTCCGCCTCCTGTCAGCGTATGACTTCTGCCGGCTCTGAGCTGTCCTCATCCTCTCCTGGATGACCTGGACCTTCTCTGTCGTGGCCTGGACCATCTCTGGTCCCACCAATGCTGACTCCCCAGGGTCTGTCCAGCACAAAGGAGATCTACAAGGTCGGTCGTACAACGCCTCATACGGTGCCATCCCGATGGTGGAGTGGTATTTGTTGTTGTACGCAAACTCCACCAAGGGTAGGTGGTCCTCCCAGATACGACCAAAGTCGAGGACACATGCGCGGAGCATGTCCTTGAGAGTCTGAATGGTCCTCTCCATCTGACCATCCGTCTGAGGGTGAAAGGCTGTGCTCAGACGTAGCTGCGTCCCGAACGCCTCCTGTAACCCCTTCCAAAGCCGGGAAGTAAAGAGAGCATCTCGATCGGAGACGATAGATGATGGTACGCCGTGGAGCCACACAATCTCTTGAACGTAGAGATGTCCCAAGCTCTCCACTGAGCCCTGCTCTCTGATGGGTAAGAAGTGTGTCGACTTGGTGAGTCGGTCAACAATCACCCAGATAGAGTCGTGACCTCTGGAAGTGCGTGGAAGTCCAGTCACGAAGTCCATAGATATTCCGTCCCACTTCCACTCCGGGACCTCCAAGGGTTGTACCAAGCCTGCTGGTACCGGATGCTCTTCCTTCACCTGCTGTCAGGTGAGGCATCGAGAAACGAACTCTGCTACTGCCTTCTTCATTCTCGGCCACCAGTGCTGTCGTCTGAGGTCCTGGTACATCTTTTCCACTCCAGGATGTACCGCCAAAGGAGAAGTGTGAAACTCTCTCAGCACTTCCTCTCGCAAAGCGACTGGTACCATGGTACGTCCTCTGAAAAGGATGTCGTGCTCTGCTCCAAAGGAGAAACCATCAGGTGCCTGTCCCAAGGATATCTGTGCATGTCGTGTCTCACAGTCAGCGTCCTCACACTGTGCCTCTCTGACCCGCTGCAGTAGTGGAGGGGTGACTGTGAGAGACTGGAGGAAGGCCGGTCCATCTTTATCCACGAAGGATATCTGCAAAGAGGCTAGCTTCTCTGTCGCCTCCTCAAGTAGCTGAATGATCGTCCTCCTACTGAGGGCATCGGCTACTACGTTCCCCTTCCCAGGAGTATAGACTATCTCAAAGTCATAGTCCTGGAGGAACTCGAGCCATCGCCGCTTTCTCAGGTTCAGGTCCTTCTGCGAGAAGATATACCTGAGACTCTGATGATCAGAAAAGACCGTAAAGCGCTCGCCCATCAGATAGTGTCTCCATGTCTTCAGAGCGAAGACCACTGCTGCTAACTCCAGGTCATGGGTAGCGTAGTTCTGCTCATGCGTCCTTAACTGAAGTGATCCATAGGTGACCACTTCCCGCTCCTGCATCAGAACACATCCGAGTCCGGTCCCTGATGCATCGCAGTAGACTACGTACCCTACTCCCTCCTCAGGCAACCTCAAGATAGGTGCGCTGGTCAATCTCTGTCTCAGCTCCTGGAAGCTCTGCTGACATCTGTCTGACCACACGAAGGGTTTCCCCTTCTTCGTCAAAGCTGTAAGTGGTGCCGCAACTCTAGAGAAGTCTGGCACGAATCTCCGATAGTATCCAGCTAGTCCCAAGAAACTCCGAACCTCAGTCACGCTCCTGGGTGGCTCCCATGCTAACACAGCCTCGATCTTCACAGGATCCACTGCAACTCCCACCTCAGAGATAACGTGTCCCAAGAAGTGGACCTCACGTATCCAGAACTGGCACTTCGAGAGCTTACCATAAAGCTGGTGCTCTCGGAGTGTGTCTAGTACAACTCGCAAGTGATAGGCGTGCTCCTCCTCTGTCGTAGAGTAAATCAGTATGTCGTCGATGAAGACCACGACAAACCGATCAAGGTATGGCTGAAAGATCATGTTCATGAGGGCCATGAACACTACTGGAGCATTGGTTACGCCGAAAGGCATAACCAAGAACTCATAGTGGCCATACCGACATCTGAAGTCCGTCTTCTGCACATCCTCGTCTCTGACTCTGAGCTGATGATAGCCTGACCTGAGGTCTATCTTTGAGAACCACCGTGCTCCCTTGAGCTGATCAAAGAGGTCATCAATCCTCGGTAGCAGATACTTGTTTCTCAATGTCACCTGGTTCAGGCGACGATAGTCAACACAAAGCCGCAGGCTCCCGTCCGCCTTCTTGGCGAACAATATCGGGGAAGCCCAGGGTGAAACACTGGGTCGGATGAACCCCTTGCCCTGCAAGTCCTCCAACTGTACCCGTAGCTCTCGAAGCTCGACGGGGGCCATCCGATATGCTAGAGTGGATATCGGGGCTGTCCCGGGGTACAAGTCAATATAAAAGTCTACCTCACTGCGAGGAGTTATCCCTGGAAAGTCTTCGGGAAAAACGTCTGCAAACTGATCCACCACTGCAGGAAAACCAGGACTTCGCATGTCAACTACTCCAAGGATGAGGCTAGACATCTGATGAGTGATGGGATGTCCTCTCCTCCGCGGAATTCCATCCTGTGCTGTTAAGGCTCCCTTCTCGCCGGTGAAGGTGAACCTGCTCCCTTCGGTGCGTACACATCGCACCTTGCGCCTAAAACAGTCAATTTGTGCATGGACCGTAGATAGCCAATCCATGCACAAGATGACATCTTAAGGCCTCGACGCTGCTACAAAAAGATCCCAGCCAAAGATCTCGCCTCCTAGAGTAAGCTCACACTGCCGGCACCAGTGCGTAATCGTCGAGTCTGCTCCCGTAGGAGTCTCTAGCCGTAAGGATCGAGCCAACAGCTCTGTCGGAATCTCCGAGCTCCGAACAAGGGCAGCGGCTATGAAAGAGTGACCCGCTCCTGTGTCTATAAGAACTGCAGCAAGGGTGGAATAGACACAGATAGTACCTAGAATCATCTCGGGTGCGCCGTGGTCGTAGGCCTCTACTGCCTGGAGTTGTGCCTGTCTCTGCCCGCCAGCTCCCTGTGGTCGGGGTGGACCTCCTGGTGGTGGTGGTGGCAGAGCCTCAAAGCGTCGCCCACCACCGTCTGCTCGTCCAGCTCCTCTGCCTCGTCCGCCTCCTCCCTGTGGACCGCCACGGTCAACCCTCTGCCTCTGCCTCGGTGGTCCCTCAACTGTCTGCTGCTCCTCGGCACGGCGGGTCGGGTAGTCACGAGCCATGTGGCCCTGCCCGCCGCACGAGTAGCACTGTCTGCCTCTCTAAAGACTGGCTCCTCGCTGTGTGCCCCGCACTGCTGAGCCAGTGTCCTGAGGTCGTCTGCCTGAGGGTCTGGTCTGTCTGGACCCCTGAGTCATCCGTCGACTGCCTACTGCAGATGACTCTGCCACGTGCCGCCCTGCGGTGGGTCGCTGCGCTAGTGTAGACTCAGCAAGGAAGCTCTCAATCAGAAGGGCCCGCTCCAGTACTCCTGTCTGAGTCGGTATGCTGAGGGAGATCAGCGATGCCCTGATCTCGTGTCTCAAACCCTGCTCGAAGGTCCGGGCCCGGAAGAATGGGTCTCGTACCATATCGGTCGAGTAGCGCGAGAGATCGGTAAATCTCGCCGAGTACTGAGCGACCGTCATGCTGCCATGCCGCAGCTGAAGAAGCTCCTGGATACGCACCACACGAAGGGTGGCTGGGACGAACTCCGAGTGGAAGAGGCTCTCAATGTCCGTCCATAGAAGAGATGCCTCATCGTACACCTGGAGCATCAAGCTCCACCATTGTCCTGCTACTGCGTGTAGTAGGCTCGCAGCGAGGATCACCATGAGGTCTGTTGGTGTCCTCACTAGCCTAAACACACGTACCACTACCTCCAGCCAGTCCTCGGCTGCCTGGGGATCCGTCTCCCCGTGAAACCTGGGTGGTCGCTGGCGCTGAAACTCATGCAGTGCGCTGAGGCGACGTGCATCGTCAGCGGCTGGTGCTGGAAGCATCGGTGGCTCGGCGGGTAGAGCTACCGCCGGTGCCACTACTGACAAAGGGCCCTGCACCGAGGCCTCGTCGCTCGGTGGGCTGTCGTCACACTCAACTCTCGGAACCCTAGCTGGCTACCGTCGTGGGGCCATCCTGAAAAGGAAACAGGTGTGCCACGGTCATAACAGTATACCTGGTGAGCTGATATAAGTAATCACAAAGAAAACTTTGAAACACACACGCAATCAATGTTTTCGTGCATTAAGTCATAAATCAGAAGTCAGGGTCCTGGTGTACGGATACGTTGGCTGCCGCACCAACACTGGACTCCCTGGACTGACAACCACACTCAATACGCTAAACATTATTGCTTCACATAGAAAAGATCAGAGTTTGCGGTAGAACCGTACTCCTCTGATACCAATTTGTCAGGACCCGCCCTTGGGGTCCGTGCCGTGACTACCCCAAGCCCGCCTTCCATAGGCCAGGGGCTGGCGACTAGCACCAAGGCATAAATCCCAGTAAAAAGGGAAGGCATTGCCTTTGTAAAGTAAACAAACACCACAGAGTAAGCAAGCGGAAAGTAAACACTAAGTAAAAACAGAGTACAACTGAAAGTGCGGAAAAGTAAATGGGCCAGTATACAAACCCAATCTGAAAGTAAGTACAACTCGAAAGGGAAAACAGCAACTGTAAAGTAAAAGCCGCTACACCGAGCTATCCACTGGAAATCCCACCTGAAGGGTGGGTACAGATAGCTCCACTGCTCCTCGAGTCCCGCCGTCCGCTCCGAGCACGTCCTGCCCAGTGGTACACCTCCAGGTACCGTCCTGCTCTACAAGCCTCAGCCAAGATCAACGTTGTCCGTCGTCTGCAACCAACACAACATAGTGCGGGCATAGCCCGTGCAGGGGTGAGTATAAGCTACTTAGTAGGGACCCCGAGACCCCTGAAGGTCTCTCAAAATCCACAAAGGATAAACCACAAAGAAAGGTACAAACACGAAGTAACAACCGACACTGCTTAGGTATATGCCCATACATATACCTAAGTCATCAGTTCCAATACGCTCCAACCTCCGAGCCCAAATACAACTCAGTCCACACAGGAAAGTAAACGTATTCCACACAAGAAAGCAAAACGAAATCCACATAGGATAGCACAACTCAATCCACACAGGAAAGTAACAGGATTCAGCTCACACAGGTATACTTATTCAAAGGACGATAAAGATGATCTCTGATCCATCTAAGTCGTCGGACCCACGAAGGATCGATAGGTAACTAACCCCCGCAAAAGACCCACACAGGATCGGGCCCACATAGGACCTGTAGGCGCTGGTTCACACAGCACCGCTGAGCGCAAAGACCCACACAGGATCAGACCCACACAGGATCGGGCCCACACAGGACCTGTAGCACTGATCCACGTAGGATCACTGAGTGCTGTAGTCGTCGTCGTCGAATCCACACAGGATCTCTGTACTGTCGTCGTCGCAGTCACAGTAGCAGTAGCAGTAGCAGTAGTACTCACAGTAACAGTCGTAGCCAGCACTAGGGTTCCCACACACAGCAAGCTCGTACAGGAGGATCCGCTTCACGAGCCGAGAGGATGATACATCAACTGTCACAAAGTCCAAAGTTGATGTATCCAAAAGTTCCGTATCGTCAACAGGAACTCAACGCAACAGACGGCGCGTCGATCGGACGCCCGGTCTGAGGGTTATTGGTTTTTTCGTCCCAGGGGCCCGGTTGGTTTTTAAGGCAAAACCAACCCGACCGTACTCCACCTGCATCCAAACCTCGGGCGGAGTTTGCTAAAAGATTTGTCTCACTAAGAGGAACACAACAAAGCTGACGGCACGTCAATCGGACGTCTGTAGCTCAAGATATGAGTGTTTCCTCTCCGAAGGCCCGGTTGGTTCGTGAATGAACCAACCCGGACGAACTCAAAGTATTCCGAAACTTTGAGTGCGATATATCGAATCGACCGTCTCGATCCAAGGATCACTTAGCCGCTGACGGTTCATCAATCGAAGGTCCGTGGCTCAAGTTATGGCCAAAAGACCGAAGTCAATTCGAAAACGGGGGGTCCGGGTCCGGGCCGACCCGGCCCGACCCCCCCCCCCCCTGGGTCGGCCCAAACCGGGTCCGACCCGGCCCGGCCGGCAGCGGTGCGGCGCGGCGGCGCGGACCGGCGCAGCGGCGCGGCCCGGCCGGCGGCCTGGCGCCGCTGGGTGCCACGCGCGGGGGACATGGCCCCCGCTTCTAGCTGGCGGCGCGGCTTAAGCCGCGCCTTTGTGGAGAACCGGCCCCCTTCGTGGGGGCCTGCTTGAGGGAAATCGGGGGGCCGCCTGCCCCCCTTAATGAAACCGCCCCCCCTCATAAATGGGGGGGCATTAGAGTTGGCCGGGGGAATTAATTTCCCCCGGTCTTTGACCTTCCGGCCGGCCCACCTGGCCGGCCGGTTTTTCTTCAATGGGACCGGAAAAGCCGGTCCCCTTCCGGTTTCTGACACCGGCGAGCCGCCGGTCCTCTCGTCCCGCCGCGGCCCGGAACCTGCCGCGGTGTTCGTCGTCCGGCGTGGTGCGACGGCACCGCGCCCCTCCGCTGCGGCCCTGCTCCGGCCACGGCGCCTTCGGTTCCCTTCGACGCGGCGCGACGGCATCGCGTTCAAGATAATCCATCCACGGCGCGACACGACGGCGTCGCGTAAATAAGCCGGGAGATTCCTGTGTGGTGCGACGGCACCACACCTTCTCGTTCATCCACAAGATTATATAAATAACCAAGAACAAAGGAGGGGGAATTCGGCCGTGTTTGTGCGGTCCGACCCCCCTCTCGTTAGATGATAACTCTTAAGCATTTAATCACAAGATTATCATTCTAGAATCAAGAACGAGAGTAAGGAAATAAACCACAACAAACCCCTACCTTGGGTTCAAGTTAGAAGATCATGAACGACCCGCGGAAGACAACGTCGCGGAGGTCGGGCGTCGCGGTAATCGCTCGTCAAATCCGATGATGAAGAGGTACGTCGCTGGCGAATCTTCATAAGTCGACGAAGGAAGTCCGAGGAGGAAGCGGTGTTCCCTTTCGTTGACACGGAAGGCGTCGTCGATCTTCGGATACTATCGGCTACGAAGAAGAGAGGAGCGGCATTCTTCGTCGGAGCTCGAAGGTTCTTCGCGTTCTTCCTCAAGCTTGAAGAAGAAGAAGAAGAAGGAGAAGGAGAAGGCTTCAAAACTCTCAAGAGGCTAGATAATTCTAACCAAATAAAATAATCTAAGAGCTTATTTTATTTACTCAACCAAACCTTTTTGAATTTCAAAGGTTTGAAAAAGTTTAAACAACTCAACCCAATTAATAAGCTAAATTGTCAATTACATTTAAAAGGGAAGTTAAGGGAGTTTTGAGAGGAGATGGAAAGTTGGGTTTCGTGTGGGCCCCACCACACTTAATCCTCCCAAGGGAGGTTAAGTGGATGTGGGTCCCACATTTAACTTCCTTTGAGATGAGTTAACCAATAAGTAAGAAAAATAAAAAGTGTTCCACATTTTTATTTAACTTTTTATAATTCTCCCAAAAACTAACTTTCGTCCCGCAATAAACGCAACTACGGAAAAGGTCTCCTTAAGAGAATATTGGCGCTGCGAGTTCATCGGTGTCCTCGGATTTCAATTCCGAGCACCGGATCAAAAGTTAGAATTTCCCGATCGTTCGTTCACTGAACGTACCCGAGCCAAACTTCGGAAATTGATTCCGGGCACTCCGGGCCTCGGAATCAGGTGCCGTCAGAAACCGCGCTCTTGTAAAATTCCAAAGAAAATAAAGAAAAAATTTCCCTTGAATTTTACGGGACTTTACACCTAACCCCTTCAAGGATAGGCCCACAACCAAGGTAGCCTATTAAAATTTAGAGGCCTAATGTCTATGTGGCCATAAAGTACTTTTTTCCCAAATGCCCAATATTTTCTCCAAAATACTCATTTGATTAATATTACAATAATAGTTCGAGAAGTAGTGACCACGCTTCTACAGTACCCCCACTACAGTGTTACAGTTCCTTTATAAAATTTTCCCATAATTGGGGCTAATGGGGGTTGATCCCCTAACATCTATTATGAGGAACAATACCTCATACCACTCAAATAATATTAATAATACTATTAATGTTAATAAAATTAAAAAATATATTAATGTTAATAGTAAAGATACTAATTTTAATAATATTAACACTAATATTAATAATATTAATAGAACTCTTAATAATATTAATGATTTAACACTGATATTACTAATATTAACTATAAATTTAATATGACTAATATTAATAGAGTATTCATATTAATAATAATAATGGTGATATTGTTGAGAAATTTTCCCTACCATGTGAAACATATAGAACCCATGCATCCCATACTGCATATAGGGTCTAGAACCAATGAACCTAAACCAGATGACCTCAAACATAAAAATTTTACCTTATAGAAATCAACTTATAGAAAAAGGAACTAAAATGGGTCTAATATTACCTAACATGCCCAGATGGAATCAATATATGGAACTAAGAATACCAGACACCCTATCTGCAATAAGGAACCACCCTTCACTCAATATTCTTTTGGTTACTTCATGGTCTTTGACAAAAACTTTTGTAAACAATGGCCAAGCAATAAAAACACATGACATAAAATAGAAAGGAAAAACATAAGGAAACTACATGGTTTGGAAGTTATTCCTACCATATAGGGGAACATATTATATCTTTTCATTAAAGGAAAAAACTAAGTTAAGGGGATCCAATCTTCATGTAACCCTATTGAGTCATGTAGTACTTCTTTTGGACACATTAATGCTTGTAATAACTCTATGGGGAAGTCCACCCCCCCCCCCTCATCCCATGGGAAAGAATTTTATCTTATCGACTTCCTTCCATAATTTGTGTTTTTTCACAACACTCTATTCTTTGTTTATCCAGATCTTATGTCCTAACCCATTCTTTATATATAAACTCCATAGTTTATAGTCGGTAAATTCTTATTCCAAAACCATATAATATTAACAGGTAGAATTCCCCCGGGTTCATAACTTTATAGGAATTCCTCCACCTAGTATAAGAAAATAATCACGAGTTTATGGTGAACATTACACACTTCTAGAAACTCTATGATTTTTCTCTTACATTCCATCATGAAGAATCATATGTATAAACAAGAAAAATATTATATAAGTACTTTATGTATCTACACCATGTCCTCACCCAAACATAATTTCTATCAAAAACCCACTACCATTGGAACTTTTATACAATATCTAAAATTTCCTTACGTGTTTATCACTCCACCCTCTAGAATTTTTCAGTTCGATAAGTTCATACATTTAGAAATTCTTCTTTCCTTATTCCCACAGATGAACACCATTGTTTCTTCCAATGATTTTTTCCACTTTTCTTACTCCACTAACTCAAATCTAGACATCCATGGTGAAGGTGAGCCTATTATTCATCTAGTTTATATAAGTTTAATTCTAGTGACATAACATTTGTAAATCCTGGTACTTAATTAAAAAATATTTATCAGATAAAAACACAAAAATCTCCCATTTAGAAATTATTATTGTAGGTTAAACCAAAAAAAAAATCCCACTCAAATATAATTCTCATTCATTTCACTAAAGTTTCACTTTCTAACCACGATTTGTTCTCCCTTTATAATGTCACTATGGTTTCTCACCATGATTCTAATCATCCAATCCCAATTGAGATATATTATCCCCAATATTTTAGAAATTTACTACCCAATATGTTTCTAATAAACCTTCTAAATACCTCCATAAAATTCAGAAAAACAAAATATCATTCATATCCATATATATTTATTGAAATATCATCAATAATTTCTATAATATACCATGTCAGTTTCCATTATCTTTATGTAAAACTATCACTTTTGAAAAATTACAATTGATATTTAGTAATATGAGATATTTTTAGTATAAAAAACTCTAGGGACACCTCCAGAAACAACCTACATCCAATTATAGAAAGTTATGTACCATTGAAATATTGAACCTCCATTAGAAAAAATGATTAGGTCCCTTTCATTCACCATCACTCAATGTAACCAAGGAATTTTTGGTCCTTATATCCCACTATATTCTACCCAAGTTCTAAATCACCCAATATTCATCCCCATTATCAAGGTATTTCTAAAACTATGAATTAAATCCTAAATACATTTCCAAATATTTTGAAATACTTAATTCTTCATCACTACTCTTTTAAGACAAATTTTTCTGGGACTTAGGGTTTTTCCTCTTCTAGCATTGACATGGTTATGGTCGACTTTCCTGAAGACATTATAGATGAGAGAACAAACAACCATCATACTTCATCATTATAGCATATCTATAATATACTTCCAGAAAAAAATTCATTATCTTATTTATGACACCTTCCAATGTTCCAAGTTTAGTCTCCTCAAATTAATGGTCCCTCCACCACTAGATATTCTAAAATCATCAACACCATGGTTATTCTTTGATAAAGGTTCTTAAAATTTCCAAATAATTTATGCTTAAAGAAGAAAACACCCTCACTCTTATGGATCCTCGTTAGTGAAGGTATAAATTACAATTTCTCTATGAGAACAACTAAAACTAGATAATATTCCAATTCAATGCACCTACTCATTTTGAAACATGAAATCCTCTACTAATTCTAAAGACTACACACTATAAAATTATATATTTCCTACATCAATGTTCCAACAATATTTCCAAAAATTAAGTGTTCTAACTCCACTTATCACATTTTTGTGATTAATACACACATACCACAAACTCTATCATCCATGATTCTATTTCTCTTACATTTAATGCTCCTTCTAAATGTTATCATTTGTAAAAAAAATCTTTCACACTTTTCCATAACCATGAATCTCTCATCCATAAATACATGTAAAAAAACGTACTTATTTAGGTAATCATAAAATTGGTCTTTTAACAAAATATAATGGTCCTCTATGCCATGATTTTGTTCCTCTTTTGGATAGAACCACCACTCTTCCAATAGTATCAATCACTCCTACTAAATCTAGAAATCATAAGGGGTTAGGATTTTATTTTGAAAGTCTTTAGCAATCTTCCAACCATGTTTCAAATTCTACCTAAATAATATAACATTCCTTAACAAAAATAATATTTTGAGTATATTTTACATACCAGGAAACTTTGTTACAACTGTAATCCTACCAGTGAAATTATATTGAAAAACTAAACCACTCTTCTAGAGGTACTTGGAAATATTACAACCAATATCTACATTCAATACTTAATAAATCTCTCACTAGGTGCAAAATAAATAATATATTATAACAATTTTTAGGAAGTTTTCCTTGTTGCATGAAACCATAAAAATCCATGAGTTTTTTTAGGGAAAATCCTATATGTTTTAGTCTCTTAGTTTTTTTATGTCTATTAAAAATTCCAATTAAAAAAGTTACAGTGTATATATTGAAAAAATAATGTTAAAATAGATGATAATAACCGAAAGAGAAGGCCCTGATGGATTTGGGATGATGGAATGGTTTCCAATTATTTTTAAAATTTATGGGTATGATTTTTGGAGGAAAATAAAAGATGGTAATGGAAGTGTTTAGAATATTTTCTATCAAAAAAGAAAAATGATAAATTATTTGGAAGAAAGTAAATGAAAACACATAGAAATTATTCAATACCATATTTCAAAATCAGTGAAGGATATGTTGATAAAGTCATTCTGTTTATTTAGAGAGTATGCATTAACATAGGAAATTCATATAATAAAAAGGAATATCACAAGGGAGCAGTTTCATTTGCAGGAGAGACATTGTAATTCATAGAATACCATGAAATAGTTTTGGTATATGAATTTTTAAAGGAAATATATAACATGAAGGGGTGTTCCTAAAGGTATAAATAGTAATTTAGCTATTAGTAAGTTTTTCAAATCTATTTTCCTATATAATAACCCCTAAAAACATCATTAAATGAAGATAAAGATAACTTACAAGATTATTTTTTAAAGAATTTAGAGAATTCAAAAAGTATTTTTTGAAGGAGGAAATGGATCATAAAGATCGAAGTCATTTGTGAGGCTAAGGGGTTCATGAAGTGAGAAGAAGTTCTCAAATGGAAATCTATTCGCGAAGCACAATTAGGCCATGAAGTGTAAAGCATTTCATGAGGAATATTTTTTTAGAAAGCATAGTTAATTTCATAAAGGTAGGAATTTCATGAAGAGAGTCTCATTTTCAAAGGGAGAGTAGTTCATAAGATATATTGGTTAAAAAATAATAATAAGTTTGCAAAGTAGAATAGTTCTTAAATGAATTTTATATAAATAAAATTTTACTCGATAATGTGTATTTCATATCTTGAATGAAAAAAGGATCTTCAAGTCACTCCCATATTAGTGTGAACTAAATAAAGGCTTATAAATATCTTTAGAGGATTATTCTAGAGGATTTTTGAGTACTTTTCAGAGGAGAGAGTAGTCTGTTCTCAAGTGTGAATAGTTATAAACCATGAGGGATAGATAGTCTTCTCCAATAATTATAATAGTGGTGTACTTTAGTAATTTTAGTACCATATAAAATTATCTTGGTAGGATCTTTGGATTGGCCTGGTTAGTGTGAACCAAGTAAAATTTTTTCATCTCTTAAATTATTTCATTTAATTTTATATATATTTCTGATAATAAGAGAGAAGAGTGGGTTTTTTATAAAAAAACAACATTTAAAGTGAAACTTATTTTAAATTGAAATTCTCTAATTCACACCCCCTAGGATAATTAACCTAGTTTGGCCAACAATTTTTATCATATAAAAAGTTTAAAGTCAGTGGCTTTCTATTTCTAGGGAAGCAATGGTACAAATTAATTTGAAAGGGATTTTGATATTTTAAGGATAAAAATTTCATCTAAGAAATAATTATATGTAGAACTACTATAGATTAGGAATTAATGTATATATAACTATTATTCAAGGAATTTCAGTTAATATAATCAGGGGGGTTTATCAAATGGAGACCATAATGAACTGGATATTGATTCCATATGAATAAATGTTTTAGCGGTCCTTTTTCTAATAGAATCTACATTACAGTGATTCCATGTAAATCCTCATAGACAATGTCAAAAAAGTTTATTAATATATATAAAGGTAAATAAAAAGTATAAGAAGATAAATTTACATTTACTTGGAATAAATAATAGGACTTTATTATACACCCAAATGAATATATAAATAAATTCTTCGATCAGGTAAATGTAATTTAAGAGTAATTACACTGTATTGGTGAAACTCTCAAAAATGATAGGATCATAAAGCACATACTAAGAAGATTTGAACCCTGATTCATTTGTAAAGTCTCTATAATCAAGGAAAATGACCCAATTTAAATTCCATTAGATACTTTAAACAATACTCTTATTTCATATTAGATGATAAATGATGAAAATGTGGTTGGGAAAAGGGGAATTCAAATTATTTGACATTTAAATAATTAAATAATCTTATAATAGATGATGATCAAGAATAAAAATAGGTCGATTAATTAATTTCATTCCATTAAATAAATCTATAAGGGGGAAACATAATGTTTAAAGGGAAAATTCCAATTATTAGATTTTGATGTGGAATGGTTTGGAACCTTGCATAAATGTGTCCCAAGAAATTTCAAGATGTTTATAATGATTATGTTCACATGAAGAATTCATTTTCAAATGTGAAAAGAATGAGAATTATGAAATGAAAATTTTTCAATAAGAGAAACCTGTATTCAGAAGAGAATAATATTTTATAAGAAACTAGGGAAAATGATATTAATGACTATAAAGACTACATATAAGATGATCTGGTGGTAGTTCTAGGTAGATACCATACAAGGAAAGAAAGTAGTGCTAATGAAGGGTACGTTTAAGGGAGACTGGATATTTAATAATAATTAGAGTATTCTATTAAATATATGGATGTTTGGAGATATAAAATAAATAAATCTAATATAGTGGTTCATAATTCCAAAATATATATGTAGAAGTATGAATAGGAGAATTATGATTTGAAGATAAATATAGAAAAAATTTAATCTATAAATCCGAAAATCTTGGAGGAATTTTTTTTGAACATGCTCAAAGGTGAATAATAGGATCGATTTATCAACAATTTGACTAATATAGTGAATTTCCAAGTTAAATTTATCAAAGATATTGAATATGAGTTTGTTATATTGTGATTAAAATTTAATATCAAAAGATACTCCTATATTTTAGTATGAAATCAGGAAATAAGATCATACAAGAGATGGAAAATGTGAAATTGGAGCAATGAGGTCCAAAATATAGGAAAAAGATTATTAAGAAAAGAAAAGAAAAAATAAAAATTAAAAAAAAATTATACAGATTGATCAAACATAGATATTCATGGTGGTAAATTCTAGGCCCCATTCACCCACTTTGAAGTTGAATTTTAGTTTTGGAATGACTCATAATCAGAATATTTTTAGGACCAAAGGGAAAAAAGTTTTGTTATAGAGAAACAAAATAATTCACCTCGTATCAAGTGTTATTGCTATGTAAAATTGGAAATTCTCAAAATTTATATTCCATAACTAAGAGTTACCATAGATCATAAAATAAATAATGGAATTCAATAATATTTTTATATTTTAGGAATGATTTTGTTGGTTACTATTTAAATTTTGGATTACTTGAACATATGTCCAAGTATTTCTCATCAACAATGTAGAGGAATGTTTCTATGAAAACCCAAAGTATTTAAACATACCAACTCAGGGAATCATCAAATGGTATTAAAACATAAAATTTATTTTAATATTTTCAATATAATATTGGTTCATCTTATTCTAAAAAAGATCAAGCATTTCAATCAACACTACAAGTGAATCCAAATACATATATCAAAAATAAATGAGATGAGGAGGAAGTGGTTATAGAGGTTTCCATAAAATAATTAGATCATGATGGTTTATGGATACATGATTTTGGATTCCCTTCCCTATTTATGGGGAATATAGTTATCATCGTAATAATCAATCATGAAAAGTAAGGTGTTTCATATTTGAAAAAGATGATGTCCTAATGAATATTGGCTCTAGGAAAGCCAAGTTTTATGGAAAATATATGATATTCCTAGATGTCTTATTCATTAAAGGTATTGATAAAAAATTAATAATTTTAAGTTAACTTTATGGCTCAAGAAAAGGAAAAAATACCAAGAAGAGGTGTATCATTAAGGTAAAGTATGATGTAGTTTTTATATGTGGGAACCACATTAAGGGGAATCTCTGCCTTTTTAGTGGAGAAGAGGAGATATTCTTTGTATACAAGTAAGAAGAAAAGGGTTTTAGTATAAGAGTGTTGGTAATTTAATACAATTATTCTTCAATTATCTAGTGAAAAAAATAGAACTCTAGATCTCCAGAAGTTATAATGTGATTGTACACCCAATTGTGATTTTTTGGAACAGGTGTAATATTACATGAAAGATATACATGGGAAAACATAATTTGATAAGGGTTCTTAATTTGGTACATGTTTATGTGTGTGGAAAAATATCACTAATTGATATTAATTATAAGAGAAATTATATTATTTTCATTGATAATTATTATAGGATTTCATATATAGTATTTATAACTAGCAAGTATGAAGTATTTTGTTTCATTACTTAAAATTGAAGGTATAATATCCCAACCTAAACAATTGGTTTGGTAAGTAATAAAATGTAAAAAAACTTTAGGTGATATCACCAAGACACAAATTGCTGATAATAAATTTTATGGGCTTTAACAAATCATGGGGAATGATTTTCTATTAAATAAACGCCCTATAAGAAAACAAAAAGAAAGAGGAAAAATATGATTCATGGTATAAAACAAAAATAACTTCATAAGTATAACCAAATTATTTATAGGGTAATAATAGTAAGAATAAAATAAAAAATGTTTAAAATTCTAGGTCAAATAAAACCCAATATAAAAATACTCAATACACCAAGGTGGAACCCCAGTGAACTTCAAGACTTGAAATTCGCTTCAAGATCCAACTATTGACATCCAAGGATATAGAATCATGAAGCTCTAATTTTAAAATAAAAAAAACTTCTCCTTAACTATATCATGGTAAACCGCACCTATATACGCACCAAGGTGCATATTAAAGGGTGATTATACAACCCGGTAGCTAAATCCTAATACTTCTCCAAATGAAACAAAAATAAGAAACATGTTATCTCACAATTTTTTTAAAAAAATAATATAGATGGAAAGAATGGAAACTGATGATGAATAAAAATAAATTTATAAAGTATTGAAACTATGAGAACTAAGAATAGACCTGTTGAATAAAACTACACACACATTAAAAACACTAACCATTGAAACCACTTCCTGAAGGAAACTCATAAACAGTCCAACTCTCAAGCATTACCTGTCCCTCCAATCCCAATTCATTACTCAGTGTGATTATAAAATGTGCCAGAATATTAGAATTGTGACCATGTCTCACACACCTAGCACTTTCCATATTCATACGAACATATTCACACTAAATTCATGCCAAGTTCTCACATACAAAACCATTAATTTTACAATCAAATCCATTTAATAATTTAATCAAAGACCTTATGGGCATCAACCATAATTCTAAATTTTAAGGCCAACAAGGAAAAAATGAAATTTCAATTAATATTTAACATTTTTTTCAACTAAATAAATAATACATTTTTTTAGAAAATAATTATCCATTTCATTCTAGGAGAAAATTGGGGGGAAAGAGAATCCACCTACCTCTTATACATTCAACACAAAGAATTATCACATGATCTAATAAATTTTTTCTACCTAATTAATTCCTTAAACAAAGTACAAATAAGATTTATGAAAACATAATCTAGTTAATAGATCCAATAAATGTATATCCAATCTAAGGATAATATTTAGATAAAATTAAAGGATCAAGGAGATAAGAGAGTAATAGGGTCATTACCTTCAATTTTCTAGATCCAATCCTCTCTAATGTATTAAAATAAACCACTTAGTGGAAGAAAATAACTAAAATATTATGTGGGAGTGTTATAATTTGAGAGCCTATGTCAAAGGACAAAGAATACGGGATTTTGATGAAGTTTAAATTATTTAATAATATTATATAATTTAATTAATACCATCACACAATTATACCACGATATTTGGAAAATTGACAACTAGCTATACAGATCGACTATGAACCAAAAACTTAAAATTTGCATGGTTATCACATATTTTGGCATTAATAAGTGCTAACCAAGTGCCTTCCTAAAATACTTCTCTATCTCTTTTATGGTTTCCTATGGAATCATCATGGTTTCCAATAAATATAATCAAACCACACACCCTCTAAAACTACTCTAAAAACAATAAAAATTTATAGAACCTTCTTGAGGCCTAACAAAACCACTACACAGCATAAAATATATAATAAAATAAGTAAAATACATAAAAAATTGTGGTGCTACATTATCCCAACCATTAGGATTTCCTTCCTTGTAAATATAGAAGTTATTGATGTGGAGAAAAACCACTTGTCTCACATAATTGTATATTATCTCCATAATTCCTTATAGTTTCATCGATGATAGCACAATAGACTTACCAATGGTACGCGTTGTCCTAGCATGATCTTATCATGCCTGTTCCAATATATGAAATATAGTAATAACTAATTGGAATAATTGGATCAATAGAAATATGAGCACCACTAATACGTAATTGGAGTTCAACTCACATACTGACTAAAATGAGAATATTAAATAGAATATATAGTATTGAATAAATAATTAAATACTACCTAAAAAACAACCCCATCAATATATATAATAATATACAATATTTCAAGACATTAATGAGACAATTGTTCATTCTTACCTAGAATAAAAATCAATAATCATGAGTATGCCTAAAAGAAAAAAGGAATTTACCACTGTTAAATACCATGAAAAATGATGATGGGGTAATAAAGGTATACTCTAACTTAAAGATACACTATCAAAGTTTCATAACCTATCAAAGAAAACTCTCCAATAAGGAAAGGCCTTTCTGAACCTCAACTCAAACAGTGAGTTTTAACCCTGAGAACTATATAATGCTCTCACTAGAACTCTATGAAGTATCTATATATAAATTTGAAACCCATGAAATCTCAGAGAAAGTAAATGGTGGTTTCATTTAACCAACGTATTTCATCATACATTTCCTCCCACATTAAGGATCAACTTTTTTTCCCCTTCGATAGAAGGTGTTATCCTGTAGTCAAAGATATATCAAATCCCAAAGGTAATTTCATCAGCCACTAACCTACAGTAGAAACTAGGTCACTAAAAAATAAAATGATGATTAGTACTTACCACAACTCTAACACTTCCGAAATATAACCCACTACATGATCCTCATAGAAACTATCCTTGGAACATGAATAGAAATATATTGGATCAAGGATTTTGTGAACAAACACCTCAATGAAATCATGATTTAAATACATGGTTATACCAAAGTTTATGAGAATTCACTCCACCTATAGAATTTCAACTACCACAACATTAAAACCAAAAAACATAACAAATGTCATAAGAAAAACTAACACAACAAACATATCAAAAATAATAACATCTCCAAAGGGAGTATCCAAAAAAATTTATTCCATTCATCATACCTATATACTATCTATTCTAGAAAGCGGTCATAAGGCTCTCATTCTCCCACTCACCATGTCAAAATAGTCCCAAAAGGCAGATGAAAAATTTCAAAGTTTCTTAAAAATGATAAGGTTACAAAGAAACATTTTTATTTCACTAAATTATAGTTAAATAAACTATTTAATCCTTCATGTAGTTTTAATACTAGTAAAATCATTTTTAAATCCTTTTATGAAATTATATTGAAATATGGAATGCAACAAATTTATTTTTTTAGTAAAAAAATTCCAAATACTAGATCCTTTTTTCATTTATAAATAATAAAAGGTTTAATTTTTGAATTTATTTACCTCAAGGTCCATTTAAAAAAGCGTTATAAATAGGAGTCTATAAGTATTTTTTTGAGGCCAAAATACTTGAAAAATTTTAGGAAAAATTCAAGATATCCATTTGAAAAAAAAATTCTTTAATTGGTAAAAATTGTGGCAAAGATGAACTTTCCAACAACATTCTTTTTTTAAAAATATCATTATCATGAAAACATGGCCTCATCAACTAGATCACATGATCAACCACAAAAAAACATGAAAATAGAATAAGTAAGACTTAAATTAGATGAAAACAACATTTCATTACAGTGTAATATTTACCAATTTTAGTTCTAGTCATTATCAAAAAACCTAGAGAATCTACATACTAGTGACATTTTTTTTAAACAAGAGTATAATAATATATTAATAACCAAGAGAAAATATTTTTTTTATTATAACTACATGAGTTCTATTTTCATGCAATCATGTTTTAAAAATATTTTTAGGAAAGGACTTTTTCACCTAACCAAAATGTAGAATAAACCAGTTAAAAAAAATACTAGTTACTCCATTTTCTAAAATCCAAACCATACAAAATTTTTTCCCACTAATATGTAAAATAATATTTGAAACACATAATCTGGTGCTTATTTCATGCCATTATATTCTAATTCTGGAAATTTTAGTGAAAAAAAATGTTACTAAATAGTAATTTTAAACTAATTTTGGAAATTAATCCAACGACATTGACATATTAAAAAAATATACATTTTTTCATGAAAATAACCTAATAGACATTATAATCACAAAAAAAATTAATAGTACAATATGTTATCCCTATTAAAATATATTAATTTTTATTTTATTTTATATTCTACGCATTATAATAAATAACATTCTCTACTTAAATACATTTAAGGGAATAACTACAATATTAAATTTTTATTAATTTTTCAAATTATTAAAAAAATATTTATGTTTTTTGGAATTATTTCATGGATCCTAATCTAATAATTATTTGATTCCCAAAAAAACCTTACATAATTCCATTACATTTAATATAAAAGTATTTTAATTTTTATTCTATTGATTATACTAGAGAATATTTATTAATTTTGTTCATAAAAAGGATTAACAAAAGCATAATATGCAATTTAACATGGATGGAAATTAACTAAGGTAATTATTCTCAAAGTTATAACATTCTATTAGTCTAATAATATGATTTATGAACTAATTTCAAACCATTAATTTTAAATCAAAACACAGTATGTTCTGAAAATCATACAATATCAGGCTAGATGAAAGAACTCAAACATATGTAAAAGGTTCCCTATAGTATAGATATGGAAACAACTTATAATAAAACAAAACTATAAACATAAAATTATTCTTTTGATTTCTCATTATAAAATTTTTTATGTTTCCTTAAAATAGGTTGGATACTAATTACCTTTTAGTTAATTACTGCTAATTAGATTAATTACTGGTTTAATTTCAAGTTCCATGCCAATTTCATGCTTCTTTAAAGAATTAAACATAATGGAAACATAATAAAAATAAATTTTTCCAAGAGTCAATAGAAAATAAACAACCACAGTTTATTTCACTTTTTTATTAGAATTGTTTCTTTAAAACTCTTAACTTTACCCATAGTCTCAATTACCCATTTCAGTAAACAAGGTTATTTTGTTCTCATTTAACAAATAATAACTAAAACATTATCACATGAATGATGTAATCCTAGTGGGATGTCCCCATACTAATTCATGATACTAAAAACATGTTGGTTTAACCCATGGAAATGATGTAAGGAGAAACCTAAAACTTATTCAAAACACTTTCTATACATGAACCACCCAGGTAATTAGAATAACATTAAAAAAGAAGTCTGTTAAAACTTTTTATTCCATACATTTCAATTCGTGAAACATACTATCTCCTTCATACAATCCCATTTGAAAGATAATAATAGATTGATACCATTTGTCACATCTCAACATAACCCATTAGCTAAGAAAGGAATAAAATTTCACTAATCTTAAGTGACATCCCCAAGGCACCGAAGGCTATAAATAAATTTCATGGGATTTACTAAATCATGGGGGATTATTTTACCTTAAAAACACCTTAAAATCAGACCAAAAGTAAGATACAAAATATTTTCTATAATATAAAACCAAAATAACTCCAAAAGTATAACCAAATGATAATCATAGTAAAAGTTTCAATAATGAAATAAAACAAATATCTAAAAACCCAAGAAAAATAAAACTTAACATACAAAGACTCAAGGAACCAAGGTGGAACCACTCCTGACTACAAGACGCAATAGTCATCTCAATCTCTAGCTCTAGAAAGCCAAGAATACAATATCATGATTCTCCTATAGTAAAATAATAAAAATTCCCATTACATGTATCATGGTAAACAACATCTTCATATCCACCAAGGTGCATATATTTGTGGTGAGTATTAAACCCAATAGGTAAACCTCGAGAATTTAAATGACGCTAAAATAAGAAAGATGTTAGCTAAAATTTATTTTAAAAAATAAGACAAACAAATATCATGAAAACCATTTATCAAATATATATATATATAAGGAATTGAAACTACACGCATCAAAATTACACTCATGTCATGAACCTACACACACATGAAAAACAACTAATGCAACCACTTCCCGAAGTCCACTTAGATATAGTCCAATTTGTGAGTGGTATATATCCCTATAGTCCCAAGTTATAACTCAAAGTAATAATCCAATGTTCCATAATATGGGAACTGTGACCATGTATAACCCACATGGCCCTTTTCATATGCATATAAATACATACTCTACAAATTTATTCCATGTTCTCACATAAAAAACCTTTACTTTGAAAACCAAAAATATTAAACCTTTTAGTTTAACACCTTGTGGGATTCACCCAAAATTCATAATTTTAAGACCAATAAATAAAAATAAATTTAGAATGAATATTTCATAAGGATTTTAAAACTAAAATCATATGAAATTTATTTAGAATACAACGATCCTTCGTGTTCTATGAGAAAGTGTAAAAAAAGAAAATCCACCTACCACCGATGTATTCAATATAAATAATTCTCATATGATATTGAAGGTCTAGGATTATTAATTTATTACTTCAATAAATCCTAAAGAGTATTTATTAAAAAATGATCTCACCAATAGATATAAAAAAATATTTCCTAATTTAAGGTACCTCTTTAAATAAAATGAGAGGAACAAAGGGAGAGAAATATAACAAGGATCTTACCATAAATTTATAAAATCCAAATTTGTAACCATTTAAATGGACCACTGAGAGTAATAAAATCACTAAAATATCATAGGGGTGCTAAAATTTGAGAGCATATGTTAATGGAGAAGGAATGAGGGTTTCTGAGAAAGTTGTGTTTCTTTAATCAAATTTTCTAATTTACTTTCTCATGTTTCATGTTTAAGATGAATGGTTTGGAAAAATATACACTAACCATGAAAATATCATTTATCCTAAAAAAATCAAATTCATATAGTTTTCATACAGTTTTTTTGAACTATATACTAATTGTGCATATACCAAAAATACCCCCATCTCTCACATGGTTACCAGGGGAATCCATATAGTTTCCCCTTATCATGATCAAACCTTTAACCTTCTAAAAACTCTCTAAAACAATTTAAAATCATAAAAAACTATATTTAATCCTAACACAATAATTCCATATATTAAAATATAAAATAAAAGGGGGGAAATACCACAAACTATGGGAGTTACATTAGGAAAGATGAAAATATTCATGGAAAAAATTATGAAGTTCGAGATAGATAATGGCATGGAAATTATAAATAGTCTGTTAGAGGATTATCTCAGGAATCATGGAATAATGAAATAGGTAACGTTGGTGATAAATCCTTTAAAAAATTGTTTTTTATAGAAGAAAGTAGATCGTAAACAACATGTCGAGAATGATTCTTATTGAGAAAGACCTATAAGATAAGTTTTCAAAGGAAATAGTACAAATATTGATAATTATTTATAATAGATATTTTTTATATTTGGGGGATTAAAGAACTCTCCATGAGATATGGTATGAAAATTAGTCAATGTTGGAGTATTTTTTAATCTTTAAAAGTAAGCGTTTCATTCTTAATATGGGGAAGCATGTGAATTTTGAATCTCATGCTGAAAAAGTGATATTCCTTGGATAATCAAGAAAAATAGAAGGTTATAAATTCTTTAATAAGTATATTTAATTTTTTTTTGAAATTAATGATGTCACTATAGTATAAAATGATCATAGTATTCATAAAAATAGTGAAAATATTTAGGAGGATTGAAATGAAGAGTTCAATAGCTATAAGGGGATAATAAGGGCCCAATTCAGATTCAGAAGAAGAGAATAATGATTATTGGGAGATGTTAGACCTAAATCTATATAGAATCCAAAATAAAGGTCCGAAATTGATGAGAATAATATCACTGGTGATCAAAAAGTGCCAATAAAGATGAGGATAATGAAGTATCTATAACAAAAAAATGTTATCTTTGGTAGAACTAAATTTTTTAGAGAATCTTTAATGATTAGGATTGGGTCCAGGTGATGAATGAAGATCTAGAAAAAATTGAGAAGAATCAATTTTGGGAGATTTATTAGAGGCTAGAAATACAAGAACATTATCAAGGCTAAATTTATTTTCTATAACAAGCTGAATAAATAAAAAAGTTGATTACAAAAAAACTGGTGTGCAATGGATACTTCCTGATTAAGGGTATCAATGTTGATAAAACACTTTCACCAAGGGTATGGCCGGAAATAACTTAAATATTATTATCTATAGCAATGAATTCATAGTCTTCCAAATGGATATAAATTTAGAATTTCTAAATGGAGTTCTTTAATAAGAGTTATATATTGAGAAACAAAATGTTTTTCTCATTCATTATGATGAGAAAAAAAATTTCTAAAAAATGTATTGTGTGGGCTAATGAAGTAATTGAGAGCATGGTATTCAAGAATATATCAATACTTGAAGAAGAAAGATTTCAAAAATGGGAGAGTTGATTATAATATCTATTCCAAAAATGAGAGTGATCAAATTATGATGGAGTTAGTATATATAGATTAGAAAATATTTGGTGGTTCAAATGAATCATAGTGAAAATAGTTCATAGAATTTATGCAGTGTAGGTATAAAATGTTAATGATTGGAGATATAACATTTTTAATTGGTTTACAAGTGATCCAAGGAAGGCATGTTAAATTAGTATCTCAATCTAAATATAAAAATGATGTTCTATAAAGATTTATAATAAAGGATTCCAAGGAAATGAAAACATTGGTTGTTACCAAATTGAGGTTTTCAAGTAATGATAATGGTAAGGTGGTCAATGTCATAGAATATAGGTAGATCATTAGGAGCCTATTGTACTTAATAGTTACATGACCTGGAATTGTATTTTCATTGTGTTAGGTGTAAATATATCAAATAAATCCCAAATAAATCCACATGATTATAGTAAAAATAATACAATGTTATATCAAAGGCATGGTGGATTTCAATTTATGATGCAACAAAAAATCTAAGCAATAGTTATTATAATATAAATATGTTGATTGTGTTGGTTTTATTGATAATATAAATTCAATGTCATGAGGTGCATTCTAAATTGGTGGATTGTTCAATTCTCGGATAAGAAAGAAACAAGATAACATTTTTATATGCACTATAAAATATGGATATATTATTTCCATACAATCATTCCTGAAACTATTGTGGATAAAACAATGGATTAAATATTTGGGAGTTGAAGTGAATTATTCAATCCAAATCAATTTTGGTAATTCAAGTTCTTTAAATATGATCAAAAATGTCATCTATCAGACAAGGATGAAGAACATTGAGACCATGTATCATTTTATAAAGTAGAAAGTGTTGCATGGGTTAGTGAAGGTGGAGTATGTTCCATAATAATATCAAGTTGTAGACATCATGAAAAAGGTCTTACCCAAAGAAGCATTTGAACAGAATTAGCAGTCACTCAGAGTCCAATCAACTCACCACACTTAAAGAGTGTCAATGTCGAACCCCCACTCCCTGATGTATGTTCAATATTTCTTTGTTTGATGGTAACTATTTTTCCAAGTGTATACCTTTAAGGAGTGAATTTTGGTTTTATTTCATCTCATTCTTAGACCTCATCTCCCTTCCATATTTCCCTTCAATCTTGGTGTGTCATAAAGTTTGTATCCTATTTAAGGGTTTTACTTTACTCTCATTCTCTCTATCTAAGTTCGTGGAAGCCTCTTCCCATCTTCAATAAACATAGATAAATCATTAAGGGGGAAGTTTCCTTTCACCGATGATTTTTATAGATTTTTCAATGAGGATTGTTGACTCCAAAATCATATTTTGGTGAGTCTAATTGACTCTTGGAACCTCCTCATTAAGTTCTTTGAAAAAGAATTTGTGATCAAAGTATGTTATAGTGATCATAATTTATTTAATTTGGTGTGTATTTATTGGATGAGGTGGTCCCTAAATTTACATATGAAATGAAACCCTCCAAATTCAGTGGTTTGGATCAGTCTCTTTGGATTTCCCCTTTCATTCCAAAACCCATCCATCCTTAAGCTGATTAGAAACATGGTTCTATAATTTTGCTATTTATATTAGAGAACTCGAACCTTGAGTCACACTATTGTTCTATGGATTTATGTTGAGGTTGAAATTTATTTCCCCCAATAGAGTTTTTTTATTGAAATAGAGGGACAATATTGGCATAAGCAACATGTAACATTTAAATATTGGTTTGAACTTTTCTAGATCTATTTCTGAAAAGCTCATTCATCCTGAATATTTCATAACAGAGGGCATGTTTCTCTGATAAGTAATGTTGAGGATCCCTTGGTTGAATGAAATTCAAGTTAGTTCAATGGAAATATAGGAATTCTTGTTGGTGATAGTTAGAAAAATTATACTAGAATGGGACTCAAATCATTAAATATGATTCCAACTTATCCAAAATAACTTTCAACATTCTTGGTTGTCCTGATGAGTATAAATCCAGCACCTGTTGTGTTGTCCCATTCTGAAGCTTTAAACCCTAGACTTTCTAATCTCGATCCATGGTTGCCTCCTCAGGAAATTCCTACTACAAGAGTAGGAGTTCTATAGGTTTCTCAAATTTTCCATTTGAGATTAGATTTCTATGATCCCCCTTCCTCAATCCATCTCTACAACAAATTCAAGTAATTGGATGAAAATGATAAGAGTGGAAGGGTAAATTTGGTAAATAGGATGATTCCTAATAAGATATCTCTAAATATTAAGTTAAGTGATCATTTTAAAATAATTAAAGAAAAAAATTATATTTCAAACATTATAAATAGAAAATAGTGACATAAAAAGGAAAATACAAGTAAAATACAATGGAAAAGTGTAAAATCCCTACATTGTAGGACGATTATACTACTTTATAAGGATCCTCTAAGGTTGGGTCAAGTGATGACTTCTCTGACCTATCCTTAGTGAACTTTGAATATGGAATAAAAACTATAGGACTAAACAAAACAAGGAAGAAGAAAGGGAATAAGGGAATAAAATAATTGGGGAGATTCATAGTGTATAAGGGGAAGAAATACAAAGGATGTAAAGACTACTCTCACCTACCAAAACCTATGGAGATAAAGTCTATCAAGAAGGGTAGGGATAAAAAGGAGTCATAATGAGAAATAATTATTTATGAGTAGGAAAAATTATGGTTTTTTCATCTCATGTAGGACATAAAATGATTGGGTATATAGATACCAAGGGACATGGCCATGAAGGTGACAAAAATGAAGTCCCGGACTAGGTATAGGAGGGATCCTTGGATGCATGGGAACTTGTTTCCTAACTAGATCTACCAGAGGTTATCCAGGATCATGAATTTATATATCAAGAACTAAAGCCTTCTAATGGTGTGATGAAGGTGGTATCAAAGGAGAAAATAGAAAAAGAAAATTTCCTAGAGCTTATTCTACACTCAAAGGATGATATTCTGGAGGATTTTATCTTTATAAAGGATTCATAGGAGGACGGTAATATAATATTTGAGAGAGAACTTCAAGTTATTCTCAATGAGGAGAAATAATTTGGGACCAATAAACAAGAACATATTTTTACATGAGGATTCAATAAACTTTAAATCAATCTAGAATAGTATCTTCAGTCTTGGGATAGGATAGCCTACAACTTTTATGATCTCATCAAGGATGGCCCAAACACAAAGGAAACCTAAATTGAATAGATCTTAAATATGGAAAACAATTCCAAATATATTAAACTTATTTGGAATGTTATTGTGATATATTATGAAGTTTTATGTCTTGTTTTTCCTGAATAGTGTGAGGGTTCTCAATTTTTAGACAAAATTTATTTATGAAATTAAAATTTTAATTATATGTTAAAATACATACATGAACTAGATGAAAGGATGAAGTTTGAGTTCATGATGTAATTTTTTATGATTTTTGGTTTGTGTAATGGTATTGAAGGATGATAATGATTCAAAAAAAATTATTTAAAAACTTATCAACATTTAGTATTGAGGATGAACTGATACATTGATGATATTTTCATGTAATGCAGTACTTGAGACACTATTATAGTTGGCAAACACAACATCCTAAAATTATTAAAAACTATACAATATAAAGATCTTTTATTCATAAATTTATTCAAAAGTAAATTTTGGATTTCGAATATGAAAAATTAACATTATCTTTTGATTAAACATTCCAATATTATCTTAATATTAATTTTTTAAATTTTTCTAAAATAATTTATGTTTAGGTGAATAGTTATAATAAAAAAACTTCAAACCATGGATTATGACATCGCTAAGATGTAAGTATAAAATAAAAATAAAACCCCCCATATTGAATAAATTATACATTTTTTTAGAAATGTTATAAATTTTAAAATATTATGTTTAATTTATAAACCTATATTTGATATTTTATAACAAAATTCATATTTGATACTATAACTTTTTTTAATGCATTATAAAATTACTATTTTAAAATTAACTTATATAACTTTTCAAAATTTAATAATTTTAAATGGATTTTAATTTTGGAATCAGTATTATCAAATTATTTAAAAAATAAAATCTTATTTTTAGACATAAAGGATAAATTACTTAGGTAAAAACTAGTTACCATAGTAAAACTTAAAATAGTAAAAGTGTAAAATCTAATAGTAAAGAGTTGAAAACTTGTTTAAAACATGTGTAAAATTGAATTGTAGAGGCCTTAAAAAATTATATCTTATAATATGTATTATTTCAAAAAAAATTAGCTAATTTTCTTAATAGTTACTTCCCATTATTAAATTTTTTTTGGTATTTACTAAAAAGTCATCCATTTCCACTTATAAAATGGGCACTCCTCTCCCCACATTCCATCACACTAAAACCCACAAATATCATACCAAAATATTTCCAAAACTATCATCAACATTATTATAAACCTTAAATAGGTTATGGTCCTCTCAAAATACCATCCCTTAAAGTCTTAACCCTCTTTGCAAAGGACACAATCCTGAAAGTGAGGTATGAATTTCTAGTCAATACTTTATCATTTCTATTTATTTATATAAACTTATTCTTCCTCAAATACTAATACACCATATTAAAATGATTTAATTGGTATAATTTT
Source organism: Viscum album (assembly GCA_963277665.1). Taxonomy (NCBI): domain Eukaryota; kingdom Viridiplantae; phylum Streptophyta; class Magnoliopsida; order Santalales; family Viscaceae; genus Viscum; species Viscum album. The sequence continues at coordinate 1,721,779,686 of OY728119.1, read as the reverse complement.
TATATTTTTATTTTATTATAATGATGGTACAATCATTAATTAGATTTCCTTTTAAAAAAATGAAACATTACTTCGTGTTTCGTACGGATGACCGCCTCCATGATGAAACTTATTTTGTTTTCCTTAACCACATTAAAAGGACTTTATTAATAGGGAAGTTAATATATAATTTTGACAATTTTGATATATTTAATATTCTAAAATCTGAAACCATATTACTCTTTTTCCCCATTCTATGGAAAATAAAATCATCATCAATGTGTATGTTTGGACTACCGCGTCCATAGAATGGTTTATTTCTATTTTTTATTTTTCCATCACCTTATTTGGATGGTAATGAGAATTTTTTTAATGTATAAATATTATTTTTATGAAATTATTAATTTTATATAAATAAAAATTAGACAACCTATTAAAAATATGAGTAATAAAAAAATGTGGTAAATCTAGCCGTCCAAAAGGGTGTTCTAAGAGGAAAAAAATATTTCATTATACAATGGTATAAATTTATATCAGAGGTGAATATGGGAATTAAATTAAAAATAATATATGATATAAATAAATATTTATTTATGTTATTTCAGTTCCTGAATAGTAATATTAATATTAAACCCATTAAATAAGATACCAACTTTCATTCATTATAATCATCGAAACATGCTAATTGTTGATTTCTTCTTTAAGGATCATAACCAAAAATTTCATAGAATGAAATTATAACTTTATAAACTATCATAATTATAAATTATAGTAACTTTTATGATCTATAAATGATAAACCTTAATATAATAATGAAGAACAACACAACTATGAATAAACTAGTACAAACGATCAAACTAAAAACACTTGATATGGGAAAATAGGTATAAAAAATAGAGTTCATATAGATATTGAATATATATGAGGAGTAAAAATGAAAATTTATATGAATAATTATAATAATTAATTTATTAATATAGATATGTTTTTTATAAAGGTGGTTAATGTATGTTCCTGGAAGTTATGAAAAGAGGTAAGGGTTTTCCATCTCAAATTTCTATATTTGATAAATGTTTTGTATTATACACCTAATTTTCTTTAAATGGTGTATATACTACCTATTTATGATATTATATCATCCAATTAAATTTATTAAAGGTATTTCAAGATAAATTTTAATCCCTATCTTTCAATAGGTTTTGATTTAATTTCTACACAAGCCATAAGTGGGTTTTTCCACCACAATTTTCTTTCTTTGGGACTCATAATATATTCACCAATTATTAGTTTTGTTTGGGGAAAAAATTTACATTTAAGACATTTTAATATATTCCCCATTAATTTAATTGGATTTAAAAGCCTATATTTTTATCCCTCCCTCATAATCTTCGATTCAAGAGTTACAAAAAATAGTTGTAAAACTCAATCTTTTCCATGATGGAAAACCCATCCTAAGTTTAGGTAAAGTAAATGTGTGTGAATTTTCCTAGAAAATAAATTCCTATATGGATAATTTAAATTGTATGTGACTTTTTAATAGATACACTTATGGGTAACCACCCCAAAAAGGGTTGTTTTAGTATCGAATCGGTTATCACTCTGATACATGATGAGTGGGCATAAGACTGAAAACCTGGAAGAAAAATACTAGGGGATATGCTTTAGAATATTCCAATGATCATTATGAACTATGATGAAGTATTTTTTCTACCATTTCCTTTGTTCTCCTTCCAATGTAAACTGCTGGTCTTAATTACTTTTTCCCATGGATAACCCAACACATTGAAAGTACCCTTGTCACTATATTACTTTGGTAAGGGTGATTCTTATTATTTTGATGATACCTCAAAAATTATAATTTTATTAAGGTGTCTTCTCCAACATATCCACATTATTCCATTGGAGGTGAAATTATTTGTTTTGTTTTTATTTTTCATTATATGGATAGCCATGATTTTACTCATCTAGTTTTTCCTTAAAAAATACTATGAAATTTCTTTTTGAATATTATGTTGAATGCATTAGTCTTAATTTGGTGACAGGTGGGGCCTGGAATTATATAGATCATTGATGTATCGATAGTTCATATGACACAAAACATCTTGGGTTTTGGTGTATACATCCCCCCATATCAGAATAGTTTTTTTATCACAAGGCCTTGATATCATGTTTTGATGTCCAAAATTATATATTCCATCAAAATAAGATCAAGGATTATTTTTATACATGTATTCATTAATTATTATTGATATATCATGCCATTAGTTTATATTTGATTATGGATTCATGTTGTTAATTCATTCCTCCCATATCACTTATTTTAGGTTTATGTTCTGATATCTTCCATTGTATGCTAATACGTACTAAGAAAATGAGATCACCCTTATTTTTTTCATTCCCCATGAAACCTATATGATAACAATTTATAATTTTTAAGGATATTATGAAAGGGATAATAATTTTCTCACAACGTGTTCGTGTTGTATCTTATGTTTTCAAATGTAATGTATGTATGTATCTTTTCTTATAAGACTACTAAGCTATTATATCCTATGAAAACAATTGTATTATATACTAATAATATAATATAACCATTGTCTCAAGGTTTATATATTTTGGGTTTTTTACAGTTGGTATCAAATTAAGTTTATTTGTAACCTTGACGATTGTATTTATAAGAACCTAGTAATATAGAACAAGAACTATTAAAAACTCTTAATATTTCTTGATAACACTCAAGAAAACTTAATTGAAATTGTATTTTACTTTTCAATATCATGAGCTAATTATATGTGTGTCATTTTGGAGAGTTGTAGACTAATAAGAGGAATGGGAACTGTATCAGCACCCATATTTGATGTAGGGATATTCCCCCTAAGCAAGTAAATGAGGGTATATTTGAGGCTAATTATATCATAACCATATTATGGAAGTTGAATTAGGCTATGATAGATAATATCACCCATATAGAGTTTCATATTGATCCATATAGTGGAGAAACTATATTAGACTACTTTATAAGAAAACAACATCCACCATTTGGTGAAGATAAAAATCCATTAGTGGGTGAACAAAGGATCATTTCCCTAGATAATATCTTTCTATCTTTGGGAAGTAGTTAAAAGGAAAAATACATTATGGAGTTCTGTCATATGAAATGTGATGATGACCAATAGTAGTCACTAATTCAAAACACTAAATAGGAATATGAGATAAATTTCATGGAATGTGGAACTTTTAAGGAAGTATTTTATGAAAAATAATTTCCCTGTGAGAAAAGATAAAAAAATGAAAAGGTAGTTCCTCAATGATATAAAAAATACAAAGGAAACTATTATTGAGTATGAGGATAACTCTAAAAGGTTAGGTAGACATTTTGTAGACTATTTATTTTGACTGTAAAGAAATATTTATTATTTATTTGATGGGTTAAAGTTGATACTTATAAGGGATTTTGTCTCTCAAACATTTTCATAGAATAGGGATATAGTCTCAAGAACCATTAAGATATAAAAGGATTTCTCCAGAACATATGTATTCAAAGGAAATTAGGAGAAGAAGATTTTGATTGAACATCATGGGAATAATGGTACATAAAAGGAGAATAAAGTAAGGATGTGATTTTCCTCATGTGATAACTATGGGAAGAAATACCCTAGGTTTTATAGGAAGGGAATAGTAATTTGTTAAAAGTGTGAGGAAAAGGATATAAAACTTTTAAAGGTAAAAAAAGGCATAAATTATTTATTTCCAATGATTTAAAAATAAGTAGAATGGGAATTATGTGAACAAACACCCCAAACATCAAGTGAATTTACCTCATAAAAAGATAATAGATAAAGGTTATGATTATGTGATTCCCTTAGCGGAATTCAAATTTTCTAATACTGTAGTAGTAGGTAATTGTACTAAATCCTAATTGTTAATTGATGTTTTATTTTATTTTTTATCTTCACACTCCTCTATAACTTCTATTTTTTACAAAAACATGATATATTTCCCAAGTACCCTAGTAAGGGGGTTATCAATTAAGAAACTAAGTGGAAATGTCATTGAAATAATGATATGTTAGTCAATTCTAGTTGTAATTATTAAACATACCCTATTTGAAAACATTGTTATTGTACATATGGTCTACTTTGATATGATTCTTTTTTGGGATTGGATTTCAAATTATAATGAAAAAAAATTAGTTCCAAGAGATTGAGATTATGATTCATGAAGGTGAGGTGAAATCACTTAACATTAAAGGGAAAAAATTATCATCTAAATCGTGTATAGATCCTCCCCTAGTAGCTCAACTTAATGAAATTATAGTAAGATAGGAATATCAAGTGTGATATAATGATAATAAATATATCCTAATAATAAAATATGTACCTGTGTTACAAAAAACATATATTTTTTTCTAGAAGAATTATTTGGTCATCCACTTGAGCGTGAATTTCAATTCTCCATTGAACTCATTCCTGATGCAATAACTACACCTAAAAACCCCTATTGTATGGAACCATTAGATTTTTTTTGACAAAGAAGGCGGATCCATTAATGATGGAGATCAGCAGAAATACAGGAGCATAACCACGATGGAAAATGATTGAACCAGAGCAAATCCTCATAGGGAGGGCCAATGCCTGCCATCTTGTGAGCGGCTTCGTTCGCTTCCCTTTTAATAAATGAGAAATTGCAGGAATTGAAGCCTTGTCTCCGCGAGTGAATACACCGGATAATGGGACCGAAAGGTTGAAGCCCGCCGTCAGTGAGATTGATGGCATTGATTACAGTGAGACAGTCGGATTCGATGTGAATGGAGTCCCAACCACAATCTTTTGCGAAGTTTAATCCAGCAAGGATGGCGGCGGCTTCCGCGACTGAGGGCTCCCAAAGTGCATAACGTGCTTCGTATTTGGCAGCGATAAGATTTCCCAGGTTGTCCCGGGCCAGTAAACCTAGTCCAACTGGGCCATCCTTAGGGAGAGAGGCATCCACATTGATCTTAATAATCCCTTCCGGTGGGGGGCACCAATGTTGGGGAAGAGGAGGGTGGGTGGAAAGTCTTTGTTGTTCAGGGTGGTTCTGCCAAACCGCAATCCATGACAATGCCCGGTCAATCCAAAACCTGGGGGGCCTCCGGAAATGATTGAAAATAGCCTTGTTCCGCCTATTCCAGATAATCCAAGCCAAAATGCACAGGGCGCCTGCGTTAGCCGGCGAAAAGGAGGAGCACCATCGCATCAGGAGAGCTGTGAGATCTGAGGCGGGGTCCGGGAACAGCTCTAAAGTTGATCCCCAGCCATTCCAAATCTCCTGAGCCCCGGGACATTGAACAAGGGCATGGAAAGGGGATTCAGTCACAGAAGGGCAGAAAGGGAAAGAGTTGTCGTCTGAAAAGTGTCTGTAGACAAGGAGGCTCTTAGTTGGGAGGATACCAGTACACACCTGCCACCAGAAAAAGCGAACTTTAGGGGGAACATTAAGCTTCCAAATTGATGTCTAGGGCCTCGCATCTCCTTCTGAAATCTGAGCAGAAAGAGCTCGCCGGTAGCCGGCTTTCACTGTATACTCACCTGAGCTGTCGTTTGTCCAGTAGAGATGATCTGGCCCTGCGTCTGACACACAGGGAATACTCATAATAAGTCTCCTGTCCCTCTCATTAAACTAGGAGTAGAGTTTTTCCAGACACCATCCCGCCCCTTGATCTTCAAAAAGACAACAGACTGTGGCATGTTCGGATCCGGGATAAACAGGGGATGACGCCTTCGTGCCTGTCTGATCAACAAGCCAAGGATCGGTCCAAATCTTGACCGTAGAACCATTCCCAATCCTCCAACCTAGCCCTTTCCTCAGTATATTACGACCGCCCCAAATGCTTCTCCAGAGAAAACTGGGTCGATAGCCAAGATGGGAATCCATAAAATCCTTATGTGGGAAATATTTAGCCCGGAGAACACGCGTGCATAGGGATGATGGGTTATTAATCATACGCCAACCTTGTTTAGCCAGCAAAGCATCATTAAACAGAGAAAGGTCTCGGAAGCCCATTCCGCCTTCAGATTTTGGTTGACAGAGAGCAGACCAGGCGATCCAATGGACTTTATTTTTTCCGTCCTTTCGTCCCCACCAAAAGTTAGATGTGCTGGATTGAATCTTTGTAAGCACCACATCAGGGAGTTTAAAAATAGACATCAAATAGCTGGGGACAGATTGAAGTGCCTCCTTGATGAGGATTTCCTTGCCGGCCTTGGAGATTTTTTTAGGGGTCAAACCTTGTATTTTTCTTTCAATTCGGTCCACAATAGCTGAACAGATTTCTTTCTTTGACCGTCCAACCACCGTCGGGAGCCCAAGATACTTCTGGTGCTTATCGACCCCAGGGATGCGTGCTAAAGAGCAGAGATCTTCTCTTTTCGGCTGGGGAACTCCAGAGCTGAAAGAAATTTCTGATTTACTCTGATTGATCATTTGTCCTGAAGCCCGTTCATACTGTTGAATCTCCTGGCAGATTGCGGTACACTCATTAGGGGTAGCTCGAGAAAAAAGAAGGCAATCATCAGCGAAGAAGAGGTGGGATATCGGAGGGCCCTTGCGACACGCTTTCGCCCCATGGATTATGGAAAGCGAGGCTGCCCTGGAAAGGAGGTTAGAAAACACATCATCCACTAAACTAAAAAGGAAGGGTGAAAGAGGGTCTCCCTGGCGAAGCCCACGGGATGGGGAGAAGCCTCGGGTGAGCACCCCGTTGACATTAATGCTAAAGGAAACTGACGAGACGCATTGCATGATCATGGCAATCCATTTGGTGCAGAAACCCATCTTGAGCATCACATATTCGAGGAAGTTCCATTCCACTCTATCATAGGCCTTAGCCATATCCAATTTCCACGCCATGATCCCTCTCTTCGCTCGTGTACGCGTTTTCATGGAGTGGAAAATTTCATGAGCAATAATGGCATTATCAGTGATTAATCTTTTTTCCACAAAAGCGCTTTGGTTCTCTGAAATGACGTCGGGTAGCCAAGGCCGCAACCGATTCGCCAGGATCTTCGAGAAGATCTTATACGAGACATTGCACAGACTGATCGGTCGAAAGTCCGCGACCCCTTGCGGATTTTTCATCTTGGGAATGAGAGTAAGAATAGTTTCATTAAGAGAAGACAGGTCTGTTTTCCCCGCCCAAATATCCCGCATTAAATTGCAAATGTCTGGACCGATGATGTGCCAGTAATTCTTGAAAAAGAGGGCGTGGAAGCCGTCTGGTCCCGGGGCTTTCGTAGAGTGGATTTGCTTTAAGGCCTTAAGAGTCTCATCATTCGTCACATCATTAGAAAGTTGTCTGTTCATATCGTCAGAAATCACAGGTTTGATGCAGTCCTCAATCTCGGGAGAGATGTAAGAATGGCCTGCCGAGAAGAGTTTCTGAAAATGGCTCAGGAAAGCTTCTTGGATTCCCCCTGTGTCTGACACTTTACTACCATCTGAATTAAGAATGCCAGAAATAAAGTTTTTCCGGCGTCTTGCTGAAGCCTTCTGGTGGAAATAACAGGTATTAGCATCCCCTTCTGCTATATGAATATCACGCGCTCGCATAGCCCAAAAACCTTCTTTATTGCGCAGGGCAACATCCAACTCTCGTTGGGTTTCACTTATTTTGGAGAGAATGCTGCTAGACGGGGGTTTGCTAAGAAGATAGCCAATCTTCCTTTCAAGGAAATTGCATTGCCGGTCCGGATGACGGAATTTAGAGTAGCTCCAAGTCTTCAGATCAGATGCTACTCGGAGAAGGTTGGTTCTCGGATCCGTTTGCCCCGTCTTCCAGCCTGAACGGATAACCGCCTCGCACTCGGGATCATTTTACCAGAAGCTTTCGAATCTGAATGGTTTCCTGGGACTAGTAACGTGCTCATTATGGGTACAGTTAATGACAATTGGGCAGTGATCCGAGCAGTTGAACGAGAGATGTCTGATATGGTACATTTTGAAGAGGCTCATCCAGTCCATTGAGCCAAAGAATCGATCCAGATGTTCAGCGATTCGAGTTCCATCATATCTGCCTCGGAACCATGTAAAGGGATAACCCGTGTAACCCAGTTCCATCAGCTCTGCCTTAAGGATCGCATCATTAAACTCAGACATAGACGTGGAGGAGCGCATAGCTCCACCAATTTTTTCCTTCTGGAAAAGGATCTCGTTAAAGTCCCCTCCAAACAGAATGGGGCTTGGCAGATCACGACAAAGTTTGCAAAGAAGATCCCAAGATTTCCACTTTTCAGACTGGGAGGGCCAGCCATAGAAGCCCACAAACGTCCAGGTGGGGTTGTGGGGATCGCCAATGGAAGCAGCTACATGGCGCTGGGAAAAAGAAAGGAGCCTAACATCGATATTATCCTTCCAGAGCAGACACAATCCCCCTGAGTGACCCTGTCGGGGGACCGGGAAACAACCCTGGAATCCGCACTTTAGGGCAATATTTGTGATGTCCTTGTTTTCCAATATGGTTTCGGACAGGAAAACCATATCAGGGCGACTTTGAGCGCAATAGCGCCGGAACATACGAACCGTTCGTGGGTTGCCAAGCCCACGGCAGTTCCAGCATAAAGCGATCATTGCTCTAGGCGGGGCCGGGCCTGACCCGCCTCCGCCTTTGTCTCTTGTGGGGTAAATGACGAACCTGATGCTTTCCTCCTTTTGGGGAGACTGGTGTACATACCACTGGGCTCGCTTTGCCGTTTCAGATCTCCTGGTTTGGGGTTCCCTGGACAATCGCCTTTACCACCGCCACGTGCCCTTCTCCAGGTTCCACGAGTAACATGTCCTGAAGGTGAAGCTTCAGTCATCCCAGAATCGGCTTGCAGAAGGGCATCCGTTGGGAACTGATTTGGACTCTGCTCAGCTTCAGGCGGATCCAAGGAAACATGTTTCTGCCTCGGAAGTTTCTCTGGAGGTTCTTTTGGTTTTGGTAGCGGCCCAGTTGAGGTGAGGAACGTTAAATTTGGTGCTGTAAATAGTTCTAACATGTTGGACTCTGCTCAGCTTCAGGCGGATCCGTTGGAACCATTAGATATGGTGGAGTTTAATAAATAGTTCTAACATTTTTGTGATAAGTGATTTATATTCCCTAGTGTTTCGCAATTGGGTGCCCTTATTTTATTCATGAAAATTAGGAGGGGTTTATGAGATTATGTATCGATTATAGACAAACAAATGTCATTAATATAAATAATAAGTATCATTTATCACACTTTGATGACTTATCTAATCTTCAAGGATATCAAAACGTTTCAAACATCGATCTTCACTTTTGTTATCATAAACTAATGGTCAAGAAGAATGATATATTAAATATGATATTTCAAAGATATGTACATTATGAGTTTATGGTAATTCCCTTTAGATTGATTAATGTATCATCTATCATTATGGATATGATGAATATAGTATTAAAGGATTATCTTGATAAAATTTTGTTTGTATTAGTTTATTATATATTTATGAACTCTAAGATCTATTAAGAGCATGAGAGTCCTCTATAAATAATTCAGAAGACCCCCAGGAAAACAATTATTTGGGAAATATGGTAAGGGAGAATTTTGGTTCAATGAAGTTTATTTCCTTTTCCATATTGTCTCAAATTAAGTAATATCAATTGAACCTTCAAATATAATGGTATTAAAAGAATGGTCTACACCTATAAACAAAACTGAGATCTGGTTTTCCTGGGTTTAACAAGTTACTATTGATGGTTTGTTTAATATTTGTCTTAGTTTCCAAACATGTTAACCAAATTAACAAGGGGTTAAGTTCACCTGGTCAAGGGAATGTGAGGAAATTATTGAAGAGATGGAGAGGATAATGATAAATTAACTAATATTATATTTACTATAAAGTAATGAAGGATTTGTAATTTATACTGATACATCAAAGAAAGGACTTAGCTTTATCTTTATAAGGAATGATAGGGCAGTTTCCTATGTATCAAAGCCATGACCTTGATCTGTAAGTCATAATTATTTCTTTGAAAATATAGATACATGAAATCTATGGTGAAATACGTGATATATATATATCTACCATAAGAATTTTTAGTTCATATTGTAAAGAATCGGCCCCAGATTCCCAGAGTCAGTGCCTTATTTGATTACATTAGCCTGATTATAAGAAATTCATATCCTGATGGAAGGAATAGTTTTGTAGTTTTGGAAAACCAGGTACATACATAAGTTCAACATTATAACTTTAAAGGAAAAACAATTTAGAAACTCCTTTGACAAGATCTATAACTCCTAGGCTATGTATTAATTTCATTCATAATATACCTATTCATGTCCTTGGAAAATGATACATAAGAAAGGGGTGAGCTCAAAAGCTTAGTAAGGGTAAGAAATACAATAGAAGATATCATAAACATAAACATTAGTCAAGGTGAATCACTAAAAACACATGCCTTTAAAAAATGAACTTGAACACATTATGGCAGGAATAAGAGCTCAATAAATAATGTCATAATAAAGCATAATCATGGGTATTCTAGTAGTCTAATATCCTCATGAACGTTCAATTACTATTTTCATAATGAGGGAATTCATAATTCTATACATCATAACCATACCTTTAAGGCCTCGTGCCAAGACCATAAATAATCATTTTGTGAAGGCTTTATGTCAAGATCGTAGTTTGTCTTATGAGACCTACTGACACATCAAGGGGCTATATAGGGACCCACTAATCATTTAATAAGTCCAATTAATTCCTTATATGAACATGGATAAACATAAAAAACATATAAATTCATATTGAAACTAACATATGAAATTTCAATAACGTTCCCTGAACATTAAGCATAAATACAAACCATTCAGAGTACATTGGTAAATAGTTTTAGGATAGAACATCCACAGTAAAAATAATCATAAAAAATTAAATTAAATATGGTATATGATATAGTAAAATATTAATCCCGATAATATATAATAATCAACAAGATTTTTGAAACAGATAAAGATACTCTTATAAAATCATAGAGTAATTCTTGAGATAAATATTCTTTTACTTTGAAAAGAAGAGTTCTTTTGGAAAAGAATTTGTATAAAACCATAAGTGAAGTAAGATAGTATTTTAATAACAAAATGAGTTTTTTTATAAAGGTAATGGTCTCTAAAAACATATTATATAGTGCCCTTGAAAATAAGTAAAAATTTAACAAATTCTCTTGAATTTGGCTTGTATTTCTGGAAAACAAATTAAAGATCCTTTTAAATCATATAACTACCCCTAAATGAAAGTAGGATTCTGGTCAGTACACATATATATAACATTATAAAAGAATATATGAGGATTAAATGTGACTAAATAATAATTTAATTGAGGTAAGTATAGAATAAGAGTAACCCGGATGAAAATGGAGGTTCAAGTAGAAAACTCATACCTTAAGTCTGAAGATGTTCCTTACTTGATCTTAATGACATGAATAATAAAATTTTGGTTCATAAATTAATGATTCTAGAACCTCCTTTACATTTAATTGATTTATTAAAACCTTATTATGTTCATTAATGTCCTTTTGATGAGTTAAGAGATTCAATTTCATTGATTGGGAGTGTTTTCTTCCTTGGTTTTCATGATCGGTTTACTTATATTCATGTACGGATAAACATATAGAATGAGAATGGTTTTATAGAATTTAATTTGTATGTCATTAGTGAACAAATGTAATATTACATGTTTCATAAAATTCATTTGGTTATTGAGAGTGAATATGAATCATTATATAAAACATTAATGTTAATTGTTTGGGTTAATTGGCGGTTATTGATTGCAACGAACTCATTTTGATTTATAAATGAATAATATGTGTAAAAAAGGGATTACAGAACCTTACATAAGTTATAGAAAATATATTAAAGTCTATTTCAACCATAAATATGGTCTAATGACCCAAATTGGGGATGGTAATATAAATTGAAAACCCGTCATCCTTGAATGTGATAAATTAACACATCTCAGATGGTGTTTCCATTTATAGTATAAAAGAAGGGGAAAGGAGAGATGATGAATTATAATTATGTTATCATAAAAAAAATACATTTAATTTTCTGGAGTTATCATAACATTTGAATGAAAAGAGGTTAGGAAAGAAGAATAAAATAATGGAACTTGAAATAAAAAAATGAGAAGAGTAATTTACCACTTGAAGTTCTCTTCCTTGAGAACCTTTTTAGGGTAGAGTTTTTGATATTTTTATGATACCAAGGGAATATAGATGTGGGGGAAGAAATTTGGAGGATATTTTAGCAGAATTTAGATAAGGCATAGGGCTTGAGAGGATTTAAGAGAAGAGTGAGTGAGCGGGGTTTTATAGTGGAGGAGAAGAGTGATTTGTGAATATCTTATTCATTAATGTATTATTTCCCTCAAGACAACCAACAGTGTTGATTCATGTGACCCATAATATTAATAAGTAAATTTAAGTTCAAACCAAGTGTGCTTACATCATCCAAGATGCTAGGAATAGTTAATTTTATTGATAATGTATATATACGGTAAATTACCAAGTTTTACTATTCATTAAAAATTTGAATATTTTATAAACCAATCCCAAAAATTCACCCTAACCATTTTTTAATGAGTAGAATTCAAAAATGAACTCTATTTTTTAAAATAATTTTTTAATTATTATTAATTTAATTTTTAAATAAAATCAGAATTTATTTAAAAAATAACAATTTTAAAACTATAATTCATTTTATATCACCTTGAAAAATTAATCAATATCCCATTATCTTACAAACTTAAGACAATAAAATAATAATATAATTTAATATTCATAATTTTCATATTACTATTAATATTAATATTCATAAGGGTATTTTATTAGTCACCAAAAATTAAGTTTGTCTTATTAGACTCTAAATATATTACTGAACGCAACCGTGTATGTCATTTTTTAAAAATTCAAATCACATAGGTGGAAAAAATTATGTTTACTGGATAGGTTATAAAAAATTGGTGTCTTTTAGAGACTCAGTGTTTCATGAATTCAATATAAAATTTATTTATAAATCCTTGGGGTGTTACATTCTCCCCCTATAAAAATTTCATCCTCAAAATTCACAGAATGTTAACTCATAAAAAATTTTGGGTAGGTCTTCATAATCCTCAGGCTCACATGTTGCTTCTTAAATTCTATTATTTTTCCAATGTAGATTTACAAGTTGTGTCATCCGATTCCTCAACACTTATTCCTTAGTTTCTAGAATCTGGATAGGCTCTTCATAGTAAGATAAGTTAGGTTCCAATTCTATACCTTCAGAAGTGAGGATGTACGTTGGGTCGGGCATTTAATTTCTCAATAATGAGACATGGAACACATAGTGTACATTAGAAAATCTAGGTGGAATAGCCAAAATATATGAAATAGCTTCAATTCTCTCTAGGATTTCAGAGGGTCCAATGTACCTAGGGCTCATTTTCCCTTTCTTATCAAATATTATAACACCCTTCCATGGAGATACCTTCATAAAAAACATGATGTCCTACATTAAATTCCAAATAATTTCTTAAATTATTAGTATATCTTTTTTCCTACTTTGATATACCCAGATATGGGTTTGAATAATCTTTACCTTTGCATCTGTTTCCTCTACCAGATCTGTACACACAGGCTTCCTTTCACCAACTTCACCCCAACAGGTTGGTGTACAACATCTCTTTCCATATAATGCTTAATATGGTGCCATTTGAATGCTTTAATGGAAACTATTATTGTAGTAAAACTCCACCAATGGTAAATACTTATGTCACATACCTTGAAAATCAAGTGATCATGATATCAACATGTCTTCTAAAGTTTGAATCCTATTTTCAGATTTCCCATTATTTTTTGGGAGATAAGAAGTACTCAATCAAAGCTTAGTATCCATGGATTTCTAAATACTTTTCTAGAATTTTGATGTAAATTGTGGATCACGTTCAGAAAAAATTGAGAGAGGTGCTCGATGAAGTCTCACAACTTCATGGATATAGAGTCATACAAGGTGATCCAATGGAAAATCCTCCCTTATATTGAGGAAATATACAGATTTTGTAAGTTGATCCGCAATTACCCATATCACATCATTCTTATTTCGATTTTTGGGTAATATTTTGACAAAATTCATGGTGATATCATCCCATTTACATGTAGGAATAGGTATTGGCTTCATGACTCCGATAGGATGTTGTTGTTCAGCCTTCACTTGTTGAGAGAATAAATATCCTGAAACATAATCATCAACTTATTGCTTTATGTTGTCCCACTATAAATGTTTCCTCAAATATATATACATTTTAGTGCTACTAGGGTGTATAGAGAAATTTGAGCTATGGGAATCATCCAATAACTTCCCTTTTAGCTCGAGTATAGCTGTAACACAAAGCCTATTCCAAAATTTAAGAATTATTCCTTCATTTACAAAGTATTTCAACTTCCCATCATCCATAGCCCTAATTTTCTTTTGAATATTCTCATCATCGGGATGAAAAATTTTAATTATTTCTAATAAAGATGGTTGGGAAACCAATTGAAAAAGTAATGATGTTTCACCTTCTTTGATAATTCCCATGTTCATACATACTAGATCCATGAATACAGGATCCCTTTCAATCCTCATTTTTAAAAAAAAAATCTATAATCCTTTCTATTCAATGCATAATCTACCTTATTTTCCTTTCCCAACTGGTAGTGTATGGAAAAATCATAATCTTTGAGTAGTTCAAGCCATCCCATTTTCCTCATGTTGAGTTCTTTTTGTGAGAATATATACTTTAGACTCCTATGATCCATATCTAACATCTTTAACCATAGAGATAGTGTATCCATATTTTTAGATAAAAGATCTCAACTACTAACTCAAGATCATGATTTGGATAGTTCTATTCACAAACCCATCATTTCATAATGGTAGTGTTAGGATTGGATCATTCACTAATCTTATCTTAAATTCCTCAAAAAATTCCTCACATTCTTTTTTCCATAAAAAATTAACCCCTTTATGTCTAATCTTGGTCATTGGGTTGGCTATACAGGAAAAGTTATGAACAAAACACCGATAATAACCTTCTAAACCAATAAAACTATATACCTCGGTTATGTTCATTGGAGTAGTCCATTTGTGAATAGCCTTTGTCCTTATAGGCTCAATATATATTCCATCCTTATAGATAATGTGGCCTAGAAAGGAAACTGATTAAAGCCAAAATTCACACTTGCTAAACTTCCCAAATAATTCATTTCTTCTAAGAGTCTTCATAATAGTGAATAATTTATTGTGATAATCTTCATATATTTTTGGATTATAATAAGATATCATCAATAAATACCACAAAAAAGTCATCAAGATATTCCTTGAAAACTCTATTTATTATATCCATGAAAACTTAGGGAGCATTAGTTAGTCCAAAATTCATTACTATAAACTCATAATGCCCATACCTAGTTCGAAATGTTGTCTTTGGAATGTCTTCCTTCCTTATTCGCAAATGTTGATATAAAGATCAAAGGTCAATATTCGAAAATATTGATCTCCATGAATTTGATCAAATAAATCATCAATTCTAAGTATGGTATACTTGTTCATTATTGTTATAGCATTACACAACCTCATATATCCATCTTTCTTCTTAATGAAAAGGATAGGGGATCTCTATGGGGAAACACTAGAGAGAATAAATCCTTTATCACTAAATTACTCTAGTTTTTTCTTTAGTTATACAAACTCCATAGTGTCCATTCTATAATGGGTCATTGATATGGGCCTTGAATTAGGAATTATGTAAATGGAAAACTCAATTTCCCACTCTGGAAGATATCCAGGTAAATACTCTAGAAACACATCAACATATTCATACACAATAGGTACGTCCTCAATTTGAACATTATTTTCCTAACCCATATTTATTACATTCCATTTCTCCCCAATAATTGAATTTAGTAGAGCTACTGGGGGTGGATCTATATTAGAATCATATGGTGATGTTTCTTCCCTAAAGATAAGGGATTCCACATCATCCTCAAAAATTGTAAAATCCTTCTTATTGCAATAAATTTTTTCATCATGGTTCAAAATTTAATCCATACCGAGGATTATATCAAATTAAATCATGGTTATGATAACAAAATCAGTAGATAAAGCATGTTTATATTCCATAATGTGGATTAGCTGACACATATTTTTTGCAATGATACTTCTCTTATGAGTTTTGACTCGAAACTCCCTTATTAAATGAAATTGGAAATATCTAATTTTATTGGAAAACCGGGAATATATTAATAAAGGTGATGATCTAGAATAAAATAAATCATTGGATAAGTTTGAGGAAATAGTTAAAGTACCTAACACCACATAATTAAGGACTTCAATATCATCAGTTGTGATTGCATAAGCTTAGGCTTCCTCCCTTGGCCTTTTTTTAGAAGTTTTCCTTGATTCTTAGGAAAATCATTTTCATAATGTATCCTCTCCCTGCAATTGTAGCATTGAAAATTGAGAGTTTCTTTCTTCCCCTTATAATCTCGGGATAGGTGGCATTTTTTCCACACTTGTAATAAACACCCATACCCTTCAGGAAAGTACCAAGGTGTCCCTTCCAACAATTATCATAGGTTAGAAGTTAAAATCTTCCCTTCTTAAACATTTCCTTATTTCCTTCTCTATAGTTTTTAGCATCCCTTTTCTTCTCTTGATTTATATTAAAATAATAATACTTAAAGAATTCCTTTTTTGTCTTGATAGCACATGAGACTATATCTTAATATGATGAAAAACTTTGGGAGACTAGATCCATTTGGAGGAATGATTTTAAACCATCAAAGAATCAATCAATATTTCTCCTTAGATTACATATGTAGTCTATGGAATGTCTTCCTAACTTTATTAAGTTAGCTTCATACTTTTCAACATTCTCATCCTCTTTTTTACTCATATTCAAAAACTACCTTTCCATATCTACTCGTTGTTCATAAGGGAAGTATTTTTCTAAGAATATTTCCTTAAAATCCCACCATTCCATTTATTATATTTCTTTCTCATCCTTTGTTTTTTGGATTAAATACCACCACTAATTTCCATCCCCTCATAGTCGATAAACTACCATGATAACCTCCTCTCTTTCTTTACATCCCATAGAGAGAAATATATGCTCTGATAAACTTATCCACTAACCCACTATGAATGGGTTTATAGTCCCATTAAATTATGGAGGCTTTTGTCACATAAGGTGGTCTGGAATAGCTCCTCCACATAGTGGATTTGGATTCTCCATACAGGTAAGGTTATTGTTCATAACCTGATTCAACTGTCCTAGTATAGTTATAAGTTTCTCAGCACCAGTCGCAGCCCCAGAGACAATATCATTATCTTACATCAGAGGGAAATCCCTACATGGGGCACACGCATTCATGCAGTTTACATTCCTTCCAATAGGACCTATTACTAAATAATGGCATACACTAGATTAGGTTATGAATCATAACGTATAATCTCAAAGTAGAAAAATACTTATCATAAATTGAAATTTTATACATAGCTAATCTCATAATCATAAACATGGTTTCTTTGAGGATAAATTTACATTTATATCTTCACAATGTCTTATAAAGAAAATGTGAATTATCCTAAGCATATCCCCCGATATTTTCAAACCAAGTGCGCAGTAAGACCCACTGTTGTGTATCAAGATACCCCAGGTCAAGCCTAAAACTCCTTGTCAGAGTTATTACTCCTAGGTACATATATACTAGACCCATGTTTACATGTAGTATCAAAACGTGGATTTATTTTATAAAAAGATCCACATAATATATTCTTTACCAAAACATCCAGGATGTTCTTGTATGTTTTATCCCCAAATCTTATCTTAGGGTTTTGTTCCCAAATCTATGTTTTCGAAATCTAGTTTCCAAGTTTTCTACTAAAATTCCTATGATACCAATTATAAAGACCCAACCCCAGTTACCCTGAGTTAGTGAATTATTTGATTACATTGGCATAATTACAAGAAATTTGTATCCCAATGGAATGAATAGTTTAGTAGTTTTGGAAAACTATATACATATATAAGATCAACATTACAACTTGAATGGAAAAAAATTTAGAAACTCCTTTGAAATCATCCATAACTCCTAGTTTATTTCTACATTTCCTTCATAATATACCTCTTCATGTCTTGGAAAATGAAACATAAGAAATAGGTTATTTAAAAATCTCAATAAGGGTTAGAAATACATAACAAGATATCATAAACAAAAACATTAGGCAAGATGAATAACTAAAAATACATGCCTTTAAAAAAATGAACTTGAACACAGTATGGTAGGAATAAGAGCTAAACATATAATTACATAACAAAGCATAATCATGGGTATTCTACTAGTCAAATAACGAAATGAAAATTAAATTACTAGTTTCATAATGAGGGAATGTATAATGTCAGACATCATCATATACCTTCAGGGCCTTGTGCCAAGACCATAAATAATCATTTTTTTCAAGGCCTTATGCCAAGACCGTAGTTTGTCTCATGAGACCTACCAATTCATCAAGGGGCTATAGTGGGTCCCACCCATCACTTAAAAAATCCAATGAATTACTCATATTAATGGAGATAAACATAAACAATATATATATTCATATTGAAACTAACATATGAAATGTCAATAACGTTCCTCGAACATTAATCATAAACACTAACCATTCTGAGAAAATTGGTGAATAGTTTTAAGATAGATTATCCAAATTCAAAATAATCATAAACCATTAAATTAAATAAGGATGATGATATAATAAAATATTAATCCCAATAATATATAATAATTAACAAGAGTGTTGAAATAGATGAATATGCTCTTATAATTCATTGAGAAATTCTTTAGATAATACTCTTTTACATTGAAAATAAGATCTATTTTGGAAAAGTATTTGTATAAAACCAGAAGTGAAGTAATATATTATTTTTATAATAAAATTAGTGTTTTAGAAAGATAGTGGTCACTGAAAATAGATTATATAGTGCCCTTGAAAATAGGTAAGAATTTGAGAAATTCCCTTAAATCTAGCTTGTATTTCGGGAAGAATTTTTTAAAGATCCTTTTAAAAAATATAAATCCCCATAAATTAAAGTAGTATTTTGGTTGGTACACATATATAGAACATTATTACAGAATATATGATGAGCACATATTAATAAATAATAATTTAATTGAGGTAAGTAGAGAGTTAGAGTAACCTGGATGGAAATAGTGGTTTGGGTATAGAACCCTTACCTTATGTCTGAAGGTGTTCCTTACTCAATCTTAATGACATAAATAATAAAATTTAGGTTCATAAATTAATGTATAAATAACCTAATCTACATTTAATTTATTTATTATAACCTTATTAGGTTCATTAAGGCCTTTTCATGGGTTAAGAGATTCAATTTCATTTGTTGGGATTGTTTTCTTCCTTGGTTTTCCCGGTCGGTTTACTTATATTCATGTACAGATAAACCTGTAGAATGAAAATGAATGTACAAAATAGAAGTTTTATTTTATTATTGAAAAAAAAGAATATTAAATGGTCATAAAGTTAATTTGGTTTTTGGGAGTGATGATAAATCATTATATAAAACATTAATGCCAATTTTTTGGGTTAATTGGCGGGTTTTTGTCACAAAAAACTCATTTTGATTTATAAAATAATATAATGTGTAAAAAAGGATTACAAAACCTTAAATAATTTATAATACATATATTATAGTCTATTTCAATCATAAAAAAGGTTTCATGACCATAATTGAAGATGGTAATAGAAATTGAAAACTCGTCATCCTTGAATGTGATAAATTAACACATTTCATATGGTGTTTTCATTTCTACAATAAAACAAGGGGTAAGGAGAGATAATGAAAAATAAATCTTTTATCATAAAAGAATTATTTAACATGTAATTTACTGTATTTATCACAAAATTTGGATGA
Source organism: Viscum album (assembly GCA_963277665.1). Classification (NCBI taxonomy): domain Eukaryota; kingdom Viridiplantae; phylum Streptophyta; class Magnoliopsida; order Santalales; family Viscaceae; genus Viscum; species Viscum album. The sequence goes on along the minus strand of OY728119.1, from coordinate 1,721,759,718 downwards.
AAGGATGTGAGGAAAGAAAATTAAAAGAAAGAAACTCAAAATAAACGAAATGAGAAGAGTAATTTACCTCTTGAAGTTATCTTCCTTGAGAGCCTCTTTAGGGTAGAGGTTTTGGTATTTTTATGATACCAAGGGCTTTTAGACATGGGGGAGTATAGTTTCATGATATTTGAGAATAATTAAGACAAGTAAAAAAGGCTTTAGAGGAGTTAATAGAAGAGGGAGTGAGAGGGGTTTTTATAGTATAGGACAGGGGTAATTTGTGAATATCTTATTAATTATTTTATTATTTTCCTCAAGACAACCAATAGTGATGATTAATTTGACCCATGATAGTAATAAGTGCATGTGAGTTCGAACCAAACGGGCTTACATCATCCATGATTCTAGGAATAGTGAATTTAACTATTGATTTATATATACGGTAAATTACCGTAATTTACTCTTCATCAAAAATTTGAGTGTTACAAACAAAATCCCAAAAAAAATCACACTAACCATTTTTCAATGTGTAGATTTCAAAAATGAACTCCATTTTTTTAAAATAATTTTATAAATATTATTTATTTAATATTTAAATAAAAACATAATTTTTTCAAAAAATAACAATTTTAAAACTATAATTTTTTATATATCACCTTGAAAAATTAATCAATATCTCATTATCTTAAAACATTAAGACAATAAAAGAATAATATGATTTACTATTCATAAGTTTTATATCACTATTAATATTAATATTCATAAGGGTATATTACTATTCCCTAAAAATTAAGTTTGACTTATTATACTCTAAATATCTTACTGAACACAACCGTGTATGTCTGTTTTTCAAAATTCAAATCACAGCAGTGGAAAAATTATGTTTACTGGCTATGTTGTATCAAATTGGTGTTCTGAAGAGACTCGGTGTTTCATACAGTCAATATTAAATTTATTTATAAATACTTGGGTCATTACACATATTCACCCATAAATATCTCAACATGAGGCAAAGAATATGGTTTGATCTACTTAAGGATTGCAATTACCCACTACACTAACTCCCAAGGATGGAAAAGAAGGTAGCAGACGCATCGAGTAGAAAGGACCATGTAATTATGAACAAGATGAGGATTAAAAAGTATCCTATGTACATATATCTAGTAAACATTGATATGGTTATTTTTAGGTAGAGGTAACCATCATTCCTTTTCTAAGAAATTGTTAATCCATATTTACAAAAAAGAAAGAGAAATCTGGGCAGGATAATTATGAATTAAAAAGTATATTAAAGTAGGCTATGATGGAAAATTGAAATAATTCATCTATATATATGGATTTTTTATGTTTAGAAAGTGGTTATGTATTCAATAAATACCATAATTAAATAGGGAACTACTAGATGAAGAACACAACTCAAATTTCTCTATACACCCTATTAGCATGAATATATATAAGAATTTTGGAGAACATTTCAGGTAGGATGGTATGAAGTAGAAATTTTTTTACTATGTATCCAGATTCTTAGTATTCTATAAGGTAAAGGCTTAAATATAACATCCTAATGGATCCCTACAACCACTTCCAATAACTATATGTGAGTGGGATGATATTAGAAAAGCATTTTTCATTAGACTTATCAAGACTCCAAGTATGATTGATGTTATATAGGTCATTATCAAATGACTTACTAAGTTTGATCATCTATAAGATATTATATAATATCTACCACTTAATCACCTTTAATGGATCTATATCAATGAAATTGTATCGATTTTGGGGAACCTCTTTCAATTTTATCTAATCATTCTCCTCGATTCACATCAAAATTCACGAAGAGTCTTCAAATTCCTATTTACACTTTGATACATTAAAGAACTTTCTATCATCACCAAACTGATGGGTAGTCTAAAAGGACCATCCAGACTTTTGAATACATAATGATATCATGTTCTCTTGACTTCCAAGGTATGTGGGATCAGTATCTTCCTTCGGTAGAATTTTCATACAATAATAGCTTATATTTTAGCATCTAGCTGGAACCATATGAAGCATTTTATAGGAAGAGGTTTCTTACTCCAACCCATTGGGAAAAATTTATAGAAAGAAATATAGTTGGTTCAAAGCTTGTGGAGGAGATAATTGTTAATGTAAGGGCTATTTAGGATCATAATAAAGCATCATAGAGCAGACAAAAGGGTTGTGATGATAATCGAAGGAAATACTTGTAATTTCAAGTGGGTGATCAAGTATTATTGAATATTTCCACATTGAAGGGTGTTGTAAGATTTGGTAAAATGGGGACGTTGGGCTATAACTACACTAGGCCATTTTAAATACTGTAAATAACTATAACTATAGCTTACTGATTTTCTATGTCACCCAACCTTTATAAATTACACAACATATTCTAAATTTCATTACTGAGGAAATACATATCAGATCCAACTCCTATACTAACATATGGGGGAATAGAGTTAGATTATACATTATATTATAATGAATATTTTGTCTATATTCATGACACTAGAGATAAATTATGGCGGAATTAGACAACTTGGTAGATGAGAGTACTTTGGAGAAATCAAAAACTACAATAGTTGACCTAGAATACTAAAGAATCTATGAAGAATTAATATCCACATTTTTTCAGTAGCTTATTTATTCCCTAATTTTGAAGATGAAATTATTTGAGGGGTGAGAATGTAATACCCAAGACCCTACTATAGCAGGTAAACAATACATCCTAAATTTATTATATAATATGCGCTCCAAAGAGCCTTTATTCATGAATTTATATAAAATTATTTTTAATTTGAATATGAATTAATTAAAAAAATATTAAACATTTCAAAATTATCTAAAGATAATTTTTTGATGTTTTTCTAAAATAATTATTTTTTAGTTGAATAGTGTAAATATTACTTTTTTTAAAACCATGAATTTTATGAAATAACTAGGATGTAAGCAAAAACTAAAACTAAAAAACCATTATCTTAAAAAATTTATATTTTTTATTAGTAACAATATACATTTTATAATATTAAGTATAATTTGTAAACCAATATTTAATTTTTTAAAACTTAAGTCACATTTTTCACTAAAATAGTTTTAATTCATTATATATTTACTATTTAAAAATTAACTTATATCACTTTTATAAATTTAAAATTATTAAATGGATATAAAATTTGGAATAAATATGCCCATATTATGTAAAATGAACAATTTTATTTTTATACATAAAGGATAAATTACTAAGCTAAAAACTAGTTACCGTAGAAAAGATTAAAATGGAAAAGGTGAAAAATCTAATGGTAAAGGGTTGAAAACATGTTTAAAACATGTGTTAAATTCAATGGTGGAGTCTTTATCAATAATATATATTCCTCACTATATTATTTCACAATTTTTTAGCTATGTTATTTTATAGTGACTTCTCATTATTAAATTTTTTTGGGTATTTTCAAAAGTGACATACTTATTCACCTATAAAAGGGGCACTCTTCTCCCCACTTACCATCACACCAAAACCCACTTATTTAAACATGAAATATGCCTAAAACTCTACAAACAATTTATATCCACCATGAATAGGTTTTATTATTCTCAAAATACCATCCATCAAAGGATTAACTCCCTTCATAAAGGAGATAATCTAAGAAGTGAGGTATAAATTTCTTACCGCTCATTTCTCATTTATATTTCTTTATGTGTGCTTATTATTCCTCAAATTTCATTACACTATCTTAAAATTATACCATATTTATCATTAATATAATTTTATATTATTATAATGATGATTCATTCATTAACCACCTTTCTAATTTCCTTTCATAAAAATGAAATCGGCATTCATGTGTTGTGTGGATAACCACCCCCACAATACAATATGGTTCATTTTTATTCACTAACTTATAATAATGGTTTCAATAGGGAAGTTAATATAGAAATATGAAATTTATGAAATATTTTATTTCTAATATTATAAACCATATTACTTCATTTCCTCATTCTATGGAATATGAAATCATCATCCATGTGTATGTGTGGACTACAGCCTCCATAGAATTAATGATTTCTATTTTTCTTTCCATCTCTGCCTTACATAGATGGACATGATAATTTTTTTAATGTATAAATGTTATTTTTATTAAATTATTATTGTTTTTTAAAGAAACATTGGAAAATTTATTAACATTATTATCAATAAAAAACTATGGTAAATTCAAGCATCCAAAAGAGCTTTCCAAGAGAAAAAAATGATTTCTTCACACTACAAAATAACTTCATATAGGTCATCTTATTATTATAATTATTTAAAATTATGATATATCGAAATAATAAAAAATAAATAACATCATTATACTTCTTTTATATTGATATTAAAACTACATCACTTCATAATCATCCATTAATAATCATATGTTCGTTTTTAGGTTGGTTTAACCACCATCCTGAAAAATGATATAAATTTATATCATGGATGACTATGGGAATTTAATTACTATAAATATATGAAAAGAATAAGTATATTATTATTATTATTATTTTCTATAATGTTTTAATTAATATTTAACTCATTAATTAAGATACAAACATCCATTAATTAAAAACACAATTGATTTCATCTTTAAGGATTGTAACCAAAACTCCCAGAGAATTAAAGTATAACTTTATAAAATATCATAAAAATAAATTTTACTAACTTTTATTATCTGAGGATGATTAATTTGTTTATAATAATTAAAAATAACATTGTATTATGAAACTTGTACAAATGATCAAACTATAAACACTCTATGTGGGAAAATAATTAAAAAAACAAATATTCTTATAGAGAATGAAAATATATATAGAGTATAAATAAAAACAAATATGGTTAATATACTAAATTAATTGATTAATATAGATATTTTTGTGACATAGGAGGTTAAAATACATTCGTGGAATCCCATATACACTACAAACATTAAATTTTCATTATGAAGGAAAACAAAAAAGATACATGAAAAATAGACCTGCAAAGGTAGATCAACAGGAAACAGGGCCTAAGGAGGTCTAAAGTAACATAGGAAGAGGGAAACTCCTTTAATAATATAGACCCCTCTGGATTTAAATAATTGAAGTCATGAAAAATAAATATTTCATTACCAGGGATATCCACCGAGGATAAGTTGTCTGCCACCTTATTACCCTCATTCCAGGTATGTGAAACCATGGTGTTGTCCCCCAAAAAAGCACAACATTTTCTGATGACATAAAGAATTTCCCAAGGAGTTACACCCACACAATGAATGTCATTGTACAGTGGCATCAAATCTATTTCAACTTATTTAATTTTCATATCTATTTACCATCATATGTAAAGGCCTTCAAGCATTTTCATTGATTCAGTTTGAAGTGAAGATCCCTACCCCAATATGATAGAGAAGGATAATATAACTAATCCACAGTTATCTCTCACAACCACCTCCACCTTGGATAAAACCATCCCCATATGATCCATCACTATTAAACTTCAACCCCTTGGAAGGGGGACGCCAATAAACCCTGTAACCTTGGTACTGACTAATCTCCTGAGAAGATTATAGTGAACCTATAATGAAACACTGTATTAAAGGAGTATCTTTCCAGTTTGTTAAAACCTTGACAAAATTTGAAAGAAAATTTTATATTCTGTAAATAATCAGGCTGATATCTGAAGTTACCCCCTCATAGATCCTCTTATTCCTAGCATGCCACAAACACCAATAAGAGTTGGGTGATTTATGTCTTAAATTCCTTACTTTGATACGTGTTGTGTATTATAAACCAAATATCCTTTATGAGTTGTAGATACTGACAAAATCAATTATTTTTATCAATAAATAAGAGAGAACAAAAAAATCAGTGGGGCTTAAAAAATTGGTGACCCAGGGCATCACCAATAACAATATCTCCACCTCCTATAGGCTCTGAACCAAAGATATCAAACACCTTAAATAGGGTCTCCTCATATGCCTTTAAAGCCAAAAAATTAGCAACCTAATTCCCTTCACACCATGTATGTAATAGATTGATTTCATGAGTGAGTAATTATGTTAATTTTTGGATTAGGTATGTCATTTCCCAAGGACTCGAAGATAGTCCCTTGAGGGAGCTCCATAAGATCTTTTATTTCATCTCTACAGCTGCCAAAGTGACTTGTTTAGACAAGAATATTTGAATACCATATAGCATTGATTCTTCTTCTTCCATAATAGAGTTACCAGCCCCATAATAATAATTTAAATGAATTTAGTTGTCTATAGTTTTATTACTACCTCATATTATTTGATTCAAGAGTTACCAAAACCATTGTAAAAAATCATTCCTTTCTATGGTGGAAAAAACATCCTTTGCTTTGGTAAAGTAAATGCGTGTGTAGTTTCCTAGAAAATAAATCCCTATCCCGAGACTAGAAAGTGGATTTGTATGTGGAATATATTCACCTAGGGGTAACCACCTCCAAAAGGGTTGGTTGATCATTGAATCAATCCTTAATTTAATGCATGAAAAGTAGGCCAAAGAATACACACCTAGCTGGAAACTCATGGGGGACATTATTCAAAATATTCTCATGCTCTTTTTTAACCTCGATGAAGGATTTTTCATACCATTTTCTTGGTCTCCTACCAATGAAAAATATTTAACTCAATTTTTATCTTCCATGGATAACCTAGAAAATTAAAAGTACCCTTGACACTATATTTCTTTGATAAGCGTATTTCATGTTACTTTGAAAATACCCATCAACTTCTAAGTTGACTTATTGATATTATCATATATATCCACATTATTTTTTTAAAAGGGGAATTATTTTTTTCTATATTTTTATTTCTATAGATAACCATTTTATTATTCAACATGAGGTTCCTTATTGAATGGTATGAAATGTATTTTTGACTCTTATAGAGAATTTATTAGACTTAATTGGGTGACAGATGGTGTAACGACCCAAACATTTATATATAAAATCCACTTTATTTTGATTTAATGTCATGTGGATATAAAAAACATGTGAACATATTTTATTAAATCCATTTGGATTTTAAATTATTGTTAAGTATATTTACCATAGATAATATAGCCATTGAACATAAATCACAATATTTGTATAAATATTGGGTTTTAACAAATCCTTTTGGAACAAACAAAGGAATTGATGGCATCATCTAGTAGGATTGTACCCTATAAATCCCATTTATCAGAGATTCTGAGAGAGATAACATTTATGGTATTTTCCCTAGACCAATACCAAGTAAGTATCCAATAACTTAAACATGAAGGAAACACTTTATGGGAGAATCTCAAGATCATCGAGATCATAGACCAAACCATGTTCATTGAACAGCCCCATGAAATCCCTACCATCGCGCACCTTACACTTAGGGAATACATTGGTGTAATAAAGGTTTATGTATCAACACCCTAAAAACAAGATTAAGTACATTATTTTTTATAGAATAATTAATATATTTTTCTTCCTATTATTGTTACTTTGTAAATGATTTTTAAAGCACAAATAGTATTTTTGGTTAATATTCCAATTCAATAAAGAAATCTATTTTGATGAATTAATTTATTTATTGAAATAATTAATATTTTAATAAAATAGTATTATTAAATTATTTTTTAAAATTTAAATTATCATTTAAATTTTATTAATTCAAATTTATTATTTATTTGGGTTTGAAAACTCATATTTTCAAAAAAAACCCATCAATTTTCAATAAATGTCAATTTTTATTTTAAAAGTAAAAATTAATATATTTGTAAAATTATTTAGATATAATGAATATTATTTTGTGAATCATGATTTCAAAACTATCCAATGGTGAATTTTTTATAATTTTCTGAGATATTCAAATTTTTGGGTAAAAATTAAATGTTTTATAAATATACAATGTGTTTTATGACACCATAATGGCCCAATAATAATGTGCTAAATACTAAAAAATGTATATTAGGCCAAGTATATGTTTTTAATTTAAAATAATTTGATTTTAAGTTTATTTGATTTATTTTATAATGCTAGAGTTAATCCTCCAAGACTAATAATATATTTTAAGATTTTAAAATCATTTCATTGAAAGTGTGACTCACCTCCACATAAGAAAGGGAAATATTTTATTATACTAGGCCCTTGAACACATAAAATAATTTATATTACTTTGATTTTCTTGAAACCATGGGAAAACCCATGGAATGTTTTGTGGTTTTGAATATTTTAGTATGTAGTGTCCAAAACCGAAATAATAAAGAATTATCCCTTCTTTCTTATATAAACCTACCCAACTAAGTGATTCCTCTCCCCACCATAGAATTAAAACACCTTCTTTGAGATTAGTTCTTTTAATTTCAATTAATTGTATTTCTATTCATTTTTAATCAATAAATTATTTTCCAATTGATGTTATTTTTTTGATTTATCATTTATCCTCCCTCATTTGGACCCTTACCTAAGTTGTTACTATGCTAAAATTCTGTAAGGGATTCTCTCTCTCCTCTTTTAATCAAGCACTTTATTTATGATATTCCATTTTAATTTCCATTTTATTATGTTGGGATATATTCTTACCTATACCACTTGCATTAAATGTGTTTTATAAGTTATGATATCCCCTTTCACTCTCATTTAACCCTCCTAAGAACCTTCATATACACCTGTTACCATGCTGAAATTTTGTAACGGCTCTTTTTATTTATCCTCCTACTTAAAGATTCTTTATTATGTTATGCCTTCTATTTCCAATTACTTATATTGGGTAATGTCCTTAAATTTCCAAATTAGTTTCCATTTCGTGTCTAAATTATGAGATACCATTTTCTCTCTCATCAACCCATTTTATGAATTTCTATATGATGTTGTTATGCTATAAAAATTGCATCGTGATTTTCCATGCCGAAATCATTTTCTAGTGAATACCATCCTCATTTATCTATCAAGGGTATTCCCATTTGTTCACATATTCTTATTGATTGTGGATATATATGTATTTATTCCACATTTACTCGATTGTGGAATAAATTATGATGTTGAATGAATACATTTTTTATGATCTATGTGGCACATTTAAGCATGATATTGAAATTTTTATGAAGGGTTCTCCCTTATAGTTCTCAAATTAATTGGGTAATGTTTATTATCATGATATGTAATGTTGGGATTGAGGTTTACCTGATTCTATTATGATAATTTTTTCAACCATCAAGTTTTTTCATATTAGCTTTTACTTATGTTTATTATGCATTTTTTAAGTTGTTTCCACATTTACATGTTATGATTATCATGTTATATCATTCCTTGTTATTCATGTTCCTTTATGCCTCATTTATATGCCTTTTATAACATGTATTATTATCCTAATGTTATTCCTTCTTTACTCCCTTACTAGGATTTATATCTCACCCATTTCTTATGTATGTCTTTGAGTTATCCCTTACAGTGTTAAGTACAAAGAAATTTTTTGGTCATGTTAAAGATGTTTTTAATAAAGATGTTGTATTTCATGTTATAAGATGTTATGTAATGTTCATAAACCCCAAAGATACAATGCCTCTCAATATTCTGAGTTTTATTAAGTGATGTTTTATGTAATAAAACATGCTTAAAGGTGAAATAAAGAGTAGGGTTGTTATAGATTGTATTAAATGATAGGTTTAGTTATTTTTGGGATTAGGATTAGAAAACCCTAGTGAAAAAATATTAGGAATAATACTAATTGTAAGAAATAATCCCTAAATTTTGGTAAGTATAAAGTATTTGGTTTATCAATAAAATACATTCATGTCTGGATACTACAAGTAGAAGTGGTTCTGGAATAGATATACCTAGGAGTAACAACTCTGACAAGGTGTTTTGGGCTTGGCTCGGGGTAAACTGGTACACGACAATAGGCCTTACTGGTCACCTAGTTTGAAACACCTGGGGATATTCTTTGGTAAATTTATAATCTGATTACAAACCATTATTAAGAGAACAACCAAAAAATTCCCATAGGAATATATGTTAGGAAGTAGATCATGGATAACATAAACAGAAGACTAGAAAATCATAATTTAATGAGATGAATGTAATTTATATGTTATACCTTTAATGTCATTGGATTCCCCTTTATGTTTTTAACTTCTTAAGATACTCATTCCTAATTTTTCTTTTATTCTATCCAATGGCTAGAAATATGAGAAATCATGCTAACAACCGATGTGAAGGGAAGTGTGAGGATTGCCTCAATGAGATGCCCAACCTGATGGGAGTAGGAATTGAAAACGTTTTCATAATATCTCTCAGTTAACTCAAGTTTTTAATAGAAACCTGGGCTAGGAAGAGCACCCAACCCCCCCCCCCCCCCCCCCAAGAAAGAGTAACCTGTAGTTGAGAGCTTTATGTGATAAAGGTCTCATACTTTTAATAGTTCATCAGATCCTTTAATTGTAGATCAATGGATCAATTCCATCAAAAAGATCTTCTCTATCCTTCAATATTCCAAACAAGAAAAGGTTATTCTGGCTATTTATTTAATGGAGGGTGAAGATGATCAGTGGTGGTTGTTGATCAAGAATACAAAGCTTTAGGAAGAGATCAAAGAAATGGAGTGGAAGGAATTCTGTACAATGTTTTTTTATAAATATTTTCCCCACACCCTCCATCTTAATATGGAAAGATATTTCCTTACACTTAAGAAAAAGGGACAAGAATATCATGGCGGGTATAAGGAAAATTGTACAAGACTTGTATGATACGCCACTAGTTTTGTCATTACACCCAAATACGAGGTTTACTAATTCTTTGGTGGGATAAATACTAGCCTAAGAAAAGCCTTAACAATCTGTGACTTTGATAGCTATGAGTAAATTGTTTGATGTGCCCTCAAAGACGAGATGGAGATCGGTGAATATCAAAGGTATCATGGGGATAAGAAGTAGAAAGTGGACTATAATTCTGGTAGTCTGATGGAAAAATCCAATAGTTCTATGAAATTATAGCACCCCACTTGGCAAAATTGTCGAAAGAAGAACCCCAAAAATTTCCTAAGGGGAACAAGGGAATTCTTTAGGTGAGGAAGATAAGGGCACATGGCCAATGATTTCCAATAGGAGAAACCCTGCAATGTGATAGAGAAAATGAATGCTCTGGTCGACCCTCAATATGTTTTTCATTCCTAAAACTCCAAGTAACCAGGGCACCTTCTGAAAAAGTTATTTAAGCCAAGGTATTTCAGAGGCAACCAACAACCTCTAAGGTAGCAAGGGTGATCTTTTTCAATCACTGTTTCCAAAGTGAATCACTACAAAGAATTGGTTATAGGTACACTTGTTTTTCATTCAATAAAATAGGATATACTTTTTTATTTTAGTTCTACACATTCTTTTATATCACAAAAGTTTATTAGAACTGTTCAAAAACCACTACAAAGCACCGAAGTAGAGATGTTGGTGAAAACAAAAAATGGGGATATTATTGAATCCCATTTATATAAATCCTCCCCTATCACAATTTGTAGATTTAACTTCATGGAGATCCTTTTAATACTTCCTTTTGTAAAATTTTATGCAATTATTGGCATGGATTGTATTATTCTATATAGATCCATCATAATTTTTTATAAGAGATAAACCAGTCTTCATATGGAGAATCAAACCATGATTCAATACAAGTACAAGAATATGGATGAATATTATTTAACACCATAATATCAAGAATGGATATTATTTCCCTATGAGAACAAATATCTATCTTAAATTATTGAGTCTAAGAAAATAACCATTCTCGAAGATATGACTATTGTGAGAGAATTTGATAATGTGTTTCCTGAGGAATTTCCCGGTCGTCCTCCTAGTAGGGTGGCTGAGTTTTTGGTTGATCTTATACATGATTCATTGCTAATATCCAAGAATCTATATAGAATTTCTATAGTGGTACTTAGGGAACTGAAGAAACAATTATAGGAAAATTTGGATAAAGGGTTTATACACTCAAGTGCTTCACTATGGGATTCACCAATCCTCTTTGTAAATAAGAAGGAAGGGACAATGTTCCTTTGTATTGATTATTTTGAGCTCAATAAAATCATGATAAAGAACAAGTATCCTTTGACATGAATTTATGACTTGTTTGATCAACTTTGTGGAGCCCAATACTTCTCCAAGGTGGATCTTCAGTTGGTATATTACCCAGTAATGGTGAAGAAAGAGGATATCCCCAAGGATGATTTTTGTATAAGGTATCAGCATTATGAGTTCATAGTGATGCCATTCGGACTCACTAATGCTCTTGTAATATTCATGGACTTGATGAATAAATTATTTATAGATTACCTCGACATATTGTGGGAGTATTTATATATGATATTCTAATATACTTCAAAACTAAAGAGGAGCATGAGTAGCATATGATCACCATTCTAAAGACCTTGTGAAAGGATAATATCTATATGAAGTACAAAAAATTGTGAGTTATAGTTAAAGGAAATCTCATTCTTGGGGAAAATCATCACATGTAATGGGATATCTGTTGATCCTTCCAGGAAAAAATTAATTGAAATATGGTCGAGGACAAAATATATGACAGATATCCATTACTTCCTTGGGTTAGTGGAATATTATTGACAATTTGTGAGAAATATCTCATGATTGTCAAACCCTATTACCAATCTAACTCATAAGGGAGTCAAATTTTCTTGGAATGATGAATGTGAGGAAAGCTTCATGGAGTTGTAAAAGAGGCTTACCACTACCCCTATGCTCACACAACCCACAAGGGGGGATAATTTCATAATTTTTAGCAATGATAAAAAGAAGAGATTGGGATGTATGTTGATGAAAAATGACAAATTCATTGTTTATTCCTCAAGGAAGTAAAAATTCATGATCAAAAATATCCAATGCATGATCTGGAGTTTTCAATTGTGATTTTTGTGTTGAAAATGTGGAAGAATTATCTCTTTGGGGAGAATTTTGAAATATATATGGATCACAAAAGTCTCAAATATATATTCACAAAAAAAATCGATGAATATACACCAATAAAGAAGGTTAGAGATTATCAAATATTGTGACTGCTCAATCCACTACCATCTGGGTAAAGCGAACAAGGTAGCAAATACTATAAGTAGATAGAATAATTTATTCTATCACTGATTATAGTTGGGAAGGATTAGATCTTCTTATACTTGAATAATATGGGCATGGTAATCATAAAGAAAGAAACATCATCAATCCTTTCACAAATTATTGACCAAAAATATCTTTTGTAATAGTTAATGGATTCTCAAAAATATTATATGGGAATTTAGAAGAAATTAAAAACTATCAAAAATTGGAAATGCACGGAGTTAATTATTAATGAAGAAGGAAATGTGATATTTGGGTCAAGACTATGTGTTACATAAAATCTTGAGTTAAATAAATTACTTTTGGATGATACACATAGTTAGAATTTCTCCTTTCACCCAGGAAACACAAAGATGTATCAAAATCTCCATGAACATTTTTGGTGGGATAACATGAAGAAGGAGATTTCATAATATAAATCAAATTGTCTAGTATGTTGGAAAGTTAAGGATGAAAGGAAGAAGTCTAAGGGGATGATGCAATCATTACCCATACTAACATGGAAATGGGAAAACATCACCATAGACTTTTTCATCGGACTTCCAAAGACATCCAAAGGAAACGATGCTATCAAGGTTGTTGTGGATCATCTTACAAAGACTAAAAACTTCATTTTTATTATAGATGAGTTATCACTGGAACTATCATGGATATACATTATATAATTATATAGTATGTATTGAGAACCACTACGATTGTGTCTGATAGAGATCCAAGATTCACCTCTAAGATTTGGAAAAGTCTTCAGCATGCTCTAAACACTAAGTTGAACTTCATTGTGTCTTATCACCCTCAAACTGATGGCCAATCTGAGTAGACTATATAAACACCTGAGAACATGTGGATAGATTTCTAAATGGACATAAAAGGTGGATGGTACCAACATTTTTCTTTAGTGGAGTTATCTTACAAAAACATTTTCCATTCGAGCATCCAAATATCCTCTTATGAATCCCATTATGGGAAGAGGTGCATAACACTAGCATGTTGGGATAAATTTAGGGAATGAAAACTTTTAGGTCTTGAAATGGTCGATGAAATGGTGGATAAGGTTAAGACCATACAACATCACATCAAAGATACTCATAGTTGAAAAAAGATTTATGCTAACAATCATCAATGAGACCTAGAGTTTGATGTTGGAGACATGGAATTCCTCTACATATCTCCATGGAAGAGAGTGATGAGATTTGGGAAGAAGGGAAATCTTAGTACAAGGTACATAGGCCATTTTGAGATCCTTGATCACATCATAGTAGTGGCCTATAGACTAGCACTCCCATCAAACCTGTCTCAAGTACATGATGTATTCCATGTGTTTATATTAAGAAAGTACATATAGGACCCATCACTTGTACTCAATCTATAGGTGGTACCATTAGAGAATGAAATTTTAAATAAAGATCTGCTGATGAAGATCTTATATCATAGAAAAAAAGTTATACGAAATAATACAATACCCCTCATTGAAATTTTGTGGTGAAAACAAAAGTTTAAAGAATCAATATGAGAAAAGAGGAGTGATGAAGTAGAGTTACCCTCATTTTTTTGTGTGGGAAAAGGAATTTTTTAGGGTGAAATTTCTTAATGGTGGAAGGTTTTAACGACCCGAACATCAATGAATAAAATTCCCTTTCTTTTGATTTAATCTCTTATGGATATAGAAAAAACATTCACTTATTTTATTATATCCAATTGGATTTTAAATGATTGTTAATTATCTTAACCATTAATAATATAGTCATTGAAAATTGATCACATGACTCACATAAATATAGGGTTTTCACAAATCCATTTGGCATAAATAAAGGAAGTGATGGCCACATCTAGTAGTATTATACCCTATGAATACAATTTATCAGAGTTTACAAGGGAGATAGAATTTATGGGATTTTTCCAAGACCAATCCCAATCTAATAACCGATAACTTAAGCATGAGTGACACCATTTATGGGAGAAGTTCAAGATCATCAATATCACATCTGAAACCATGTTCACCGAACGACCCCATGAAATCCCCATCATTACACACCTTACTCTTAAGGGATATGCTGGTGTAACAAAGGGATATGTATCAATACCCAAGAAATAATATTATGTACATTATTTTGAATAAAATATTTGATAAATTTCTTTCCAAATATTTTTACTTTGTAAATTATTTTTAAAGCACAAATAATACTTTTGGTTAATATTCAAATTCAATTATGAAATTTATTTTTATGAATTAATTGATTTTTTGAAATAAATAATATTTTAATAAATTATTATTATTAAATTAATTTTTTAAATTTAAATTATTAGAAAAATTTTATGAATTCAAATGTAATTTTTATTAGGTTTCGAAAACTCGTATTATCAAAAAAACATCAATTTTCAATAAATATCCATTTTATTTTAAAAGTGAAAATTTACATATTTCTAAAATTATTTAGATAAAATGAATATTATTTTTGTAATCATGATTTTGAAATTATCCAATGGTGAATTTTTCATAATTTTCTGAGATAGTGGAATTTTGGGGTAAAAATTAAATATTGTATAAATATATGGTGTGTTTTATGACATCATAATGGCATAATAATGATCAAATAAATACTATAAAAGGTATATTTAGAAAAATATGTGTTTTTAATTTAAAAAAACGTTATTTTAAGTTATTTTATGATATATTATTTATTTTATAAAGCTAGAGTGAATCCTCCAAGACTTACAATATATTTTAAGATTTTAAAATCATTTCTTTGAAAGTGTGACTCACCTCTACATAAGAAAGGGAAATATTTTATTATCTTCAGCCCTAGGAGTCATAAAATAATGTATACCACTCCACTTTTCTAGAAACCATTGGTTGGTTTGTGGTTTTTAATATTTTATTATGTAGTGTCTAAAACCAAAATAATAAATAAATCCCCCTCCTTTCCTATATAAACCAAGAAAAACTCCCATTTATCTACACTAAAACTCCTTTAATATTGTTTACCCTCTTCCCTATACTCCCTAGAGTCCTCCCAAGGTTCCCCTAAGCTGCAAAGAAGCTTCTAATAATCCTTTGTAGTCACACATCCAAGTATGGGATTCCTCTCCTCACCTTTCAATTCAACCACCTTCTTTGAGATTAGTCCTTTTAATTTCAATTTATTAAATTTATATTCATTTGTAATCATTATATTACTATAAAATTGATTTCATTTGTATTAGTTTCCATTTATCCCCCCTCATTTGGATCCTTACCTATGTTTTAACTATGACTAAATTCTGTAAGGGATTCACTCTCTCCTCTTTTAATCAAGCACTTCATTTATGATATGCCTTTTTAATTTATATTTCCTTATGTTGGGATACATTCGTACCTATAAAACTTACTGTGCAATTGTTTTTTAAATTATGATATACCCTTTCACACCCATTTAACCCTCCTAAGGACCTTTACGTATGTCTATCACCATGCTGCAATTTTGTAAGGGCTCTTTGGTTTCTCCTCTTACTTCAAGACTCTTGGTTATATTATGCCTCCAATTTCCAATTACATATATTGTGTAATGCCCTTCCATGTCCCTATTAATATTAATTTCATGTATATATGATTATATACCCATTTTTTCTCTCATCAACCCATTATATGAAATTCTATATGACGTCATTATGCTACCGAAATTACACCACGATTTTCAATGCCAAAATCAATGTGTTGTACATACCATACCAATTGATCTATCAAGGTTATTCAACTTTATTAACATATACATATTGATTTTGGATATATATTTATTTATTACACATTTAATTGATCATTTAATAAATTATGATGTTGAATGAATCCACGTTATATGATTTATGTGTCACACTTAAGCATGAGATTAAAATATTTATGAAGGGTGCACCCTAATAGTGCTCTAATGCACTGGGTAATGTTTAGTATCATGATATGTCATGTTGGGATCGGGTTTTGCCTGATTACTTTATGGTACTTTCTTTCACCATGAATTCTTTACAGTTTAGCTTTAACTTATGTTTATAATGAAGTGTTCTAAGTTGTTTCCACATTTCCATGTTATGATTATCATGTTATATCATGCCTTATTATTCATGTTTCTTTATGCCTTACTAATATTCTATGTATAACATGTATTATTATCCTCATTTTATTCCATGTTTATTCCCTTACTAGGATTTATATCTCACTCCTTTCTTATTCATGTCCTCAGGTTAGCCCATATAGTGTTAAATACGAAGTAATGTTTTAGTCATGTCAAAGAAGTTTTCAATAAAGATGTTGTATTTCATGTTTTAAATTCTTATGTAATGTTCAAAACCCCCAAATACACTATACCTCTCAATATTATAGTTTTATTAAGTTAAATTTTATGTAATATATCATAATTAAATATGTAATAAAGAGTAGGGTTGTTATAGATGGGGCCTAGAATTATATAGCCACTTGATGCACTAAGAGGTCTCATTAGACAAAATAGGTTGGGTTTCTGTGTTTACCTTTAACAATTTCAGTATAGTGTCTTGTAAAAATTACTTGATAGAATGTTTTTATGTTAGAAATTATGAATTCCATCAGTACTATAATAATGATTATTTGTTAACCATGTATTACATTATTGACATAGATGAAGCATGCCCTCATCTTTTTGTTAATTATGGATTCATTTTGTTTATCCATTCCTACAATATCACTTGTGTCATGTTTATGTTATGATATCTTCCATTTAATTTTACTCCCTACTGGGCATCTTATATCACCCTTATTTGTTTTCCTTTACCCTATAAACCTATATTTTTATAATGTTTAATTTTAAAGGATATGATGGAAGGTCTAATAATGTTCTCACAATGTGTTCATGATGTATCATATGTTTTCAAATTATATATATATATATATATATATGCATCTAGTCTTCCAAGACTATTATTATATTAGATATTATGGTAACTCTTGTATTCTATACCAATAATGTAATATAACTACCAAATCAGAGTTTATGGAGTCTAGGTTGTTACATATAACTATTGTTTCTCGTAATGAGTCTGTCTCATGCGGGATTAGAGTAGGTTTTGAGTGAGTCCTTGTTTTCTATCAAAATTAATAGAAATAAAAAAATTGAAGTGAAAATATCTCAAGATTTTTCAATAAGTTGATATAGAAGGTTAATGTGTTTTCAAAAAACCCAAAGGGTGGATTGATGGGAAAAAATCCATCATATTTTGGTTTCATCATTTTTTAGATATTGTGTTCATTGAAAAGTTTTGTTTACAAAGTACCAGTTTTCTTGTTGATAGTGAAATTTGAAAAGTAGAGTATAAGTCCATGAAGATAAGGCTATATAGGATTTTGGAAGATGGATTTTTTTTAGTGTTTTCAACATTTATGGAAGGTTTCAGGGGAAATCAAATATGGTTCTACAAGAATTTAAATAAGTTTTCATATAAAATAACAAAAAATGGATTCTTTATTTTAGAGTATGTGAGACCACATAACAAGTATACAAGACCATGAGTAAACCTAGTGAAGGTAATTTGACTAAAACATATTGTTTATGTATCAAGTACATGGTTGAGTAGGAATTTAATGGATCACAAAGTAATTTCATCAGGGTATTGCATCAATTATGGGAGTGTGGTAGTGATTCAGATCATACCATGATGTAGTTTTACTATGATAAGATATGAAGGTAATACAGTATATTAAGGGGAGATAGTGAAGGATTGAAAATTAATTTTGTGATAATTGGGTTTTTTGAGTTTCTATGCCTATATAGGGACCCCTAAACACTTTAAGAGATAGAGTGAAAGATTTTTTAGTATATAATCACTGGATAATTTAGATAAGTTGTAAAGTAGTTCAAAAAGAAGAAAATGGTTCACAAAGAGTGAAGTATTTCACAAAGAAAATGGGTTTATAAATCATGAAGGGAAAGTTTTTTACAAAGTTCAAGGTGATCACGAAGTACAATCAGTTCACAAATATAAAAGTATTTTGTAAGGTATATTTCTTCATGAAGTGTGGGATAGTTCATAAAGGGAGAAATTTTGTGAATGAAGTTTCATTTTAAAAGGTATTTTAATTTATAAAGGGAGATAATTTCAGGAAGAAACATTTTTTTCACAAGGCATAGGCAGTTAGTGAAGAAGAATAGTCTATAAAGTGATTTTATATTAATCCAATTTTACATTTTAAAGTGTATTTTATATATTGGATGAAAAATTATATTCATAAAAAACCACATATTAGTGATAATTTAATCAATGTTGATATATATCATCAGAGTATTCTTCAGGAGGAGCAGTGAGTTCTTTTCAGATGATAGAGTAGTGTGTTCTCAATTGTGAATGGTTTTAAACAAGAAGGGATATTGAGTCTTCTCTAAACATTTTAATAGTAGTTCATTTTAGTGATTATGGTACATTGGAATGTTACCTTTTTAAGGTACTTGGATTTTCCCAGTTTTGGAGAACTAATTAAAATTTGTGTGTCTCTTTCATGAATTAATTTCAGTTTATATATTTCTATGTAAATAAGGGAGAGATACTTTTGTTTAATAATGAAAAGTGATGAAAAGGGGAGATTGTTTTAACCTGACATGTCTTGATTCAACCCCCCCCCCCCCCATTAGGGTAATTAACCTAGGAGGTGAAAAAGTGTCACATACTACATCTAGGGTCTAGAACCATTGAATCAGAACTAGCTAACTTTCAACATCTATAAGTTATCTTCTAGACTAAAACCTATGTAACAAGCACTCAAAAGGGTCCAAGACACCGTATCAAACCCCATCAGAGGCATTTACAAGAATTATGAATACAAAATACCATATACTCTATTTTCATCTTCCCTATTTTCAATTTTTTTTTATAAGTAATGGTATTCGATAATAGTTTTTTGTAAATAATGACCAAGAAAAAACAACACGTGAAATAAACTATAAACGCACAACGAACTTAAATTATATAGTTCATAATTTAGTCATAATCCATAAGTTACACCCCATATCATTTCATTAAGAGATAAAATAGAGTCATAAGGGAACCCTATCATCTGATAACCCAACCCAAGTCACAAGGTACTCCTTTTGTACATACCTCCACTTTGTACAATGCTATCTTCACCATAGCTAGTCCTTCTCGTGAATAGATTGTTATTTTTAAAACTCCATGACTTTAATATTATGTATAATTTTTAGTAATATTAAATATCTATAAAAAACATTATATATTTTCTCTTTTGTAATCACCTAGATACAGTTGCTTCTAATAACCAACTTCCTCTAGAACATCAGTATCACATCTGAAACTACCCTTCCATCTATGTCACTCAATCCTTCAGAATGTAGTATCCCCTTAAGTGAATGTGTCCATAAATTCTTATTTATAAATTACAACACTTGAATATTTTTGTTCCTAAAAACCATTTCACTCAACTTCTTCCAATTATCTGAATCTAGACATCCATTGTGAAGGTGAACCGATTCTCCATCTAGTTCTACTAAGTGTAATTTTGGAGGCTAAAATTTTATAAATCACAACAATTAACTAGAAAGTATCTCTTACACAAAAATATAAAATATATTAATTTTAATAACATTAAAATTAATATTAATAATACTAATAGTTATATTAATAATTGAGAGAGGACAAGTGAGTAAAAAATATCATACCTATTTATTAAAAGGGAAAAGAAAGTGAAAGGGGAGGATAAGGTCATACAAGACAGACTACCCTCAATCAAAATAAACTAGAACTAAAGGTACATTTAAAATAATAATTTAATATTTCATTTATATGTTTATACTCATCATATGAAATATAGTACCAAAAGATAGCTTTTTCGATCTGGTTTCGATGGTTCTTTGCATTTGGGAGTAATCTTATCATTTTCTAAAATTTTTGGGGTACCTTTTGAAATCCTTCATCACTAATCAAAAACTTATTAATTATACATCAATAATAAATGTAATTAATCCCCTTAAATGATTATATATCATGCTTATATTCTACCAAGATACCTTTAATTTTATGTAGGTTTCATTTTTTATTGATCTCCTCTTAGAAATTTGAGTAAAAACGATCAGCCTCTTTAGTATGCTCTTGAAAAAAATTATTTCCAAGGTTTTTATCTACAACTAGACATATCTAAACCTTCACATAAATAATAGAAATTCCTTTTTGTGCATCTATTTTAAAACTAATTTCCTAATACTAGTGAGGAGGGGTTCTGGTAGAACCACTTGAGTGATATCCCACTAGAGTAGGGTTTATAAGTTTAAGATTCTAATCCTTTTGACCACTACTAGGTATACAAAAAGAAGATCCCAGTTAGTATATTGTCCCTAATTAAAAGTAGTAGTACCATCCACACTATACTGACCAAGATGCATGACTAATGATGGATTTACATCACTAACCTCTTTCACACTAATACATGGAGAAGAAAATAACTCATACTTACTAAATACATTATTGGCTTCCATCATCGGAGAACTATAATGAGGCTTGTTCATTGTCAATTAGAATAGACCTAAACTTATTCCCTAGGTCTGTCTAGCTATAAATCTAGTGGAAAAAAATATTTCTCAATAGCTAGAGGAAAAAAATCCACAATTCCTTCCAAATGAACTAGTTTAATAGTCATGCCATACCCAGTATCCTAGTTCAATACCTCAAAAATTCCAAAACTCATAACATGGAACTATGAGATCCTCAAATAATCCCCTACCTCAATTTATTTATAGAAAATATTAGCTTTAAAAAACCATGCTTCTATTTACATGCACTAGAGTCTAAGAATTGAAGAATCCATCCTCTCTAACTATTAACCAAATTTTATTCACATGAAACACCAACATTAGGTAGATTCATCTGCTCCTAAAAATATTAAACCTTTATAGGAACTTTACTTGGATATCCATTTATGGAAACCCTCTTATATTTTTCAATACTATATAGGATATCATATCCATGAATATTATTTCTGGAAGAACCTGAAGTACACCCTCTCAAAACATTAGTTTCTTCCTAAGTAGGACCAAAACTAGGGGCCTTCCATTATCGATCCTTATACTCAATGACTACGCTGGTAAAAGTGGAATTGGAATATTAGTAGAAATATTCCAAGTATCATACCTATTATTATTCCTATTTTTATAATTAAGATAATCATTCCCTTTTTGAGAGAATTTTGAGAATACAATGTCCATTCTACACTTCCTTAAAGTTCCCAATTGATAGACATTTAGATTTGAAAATAGTAAAACTTTATTAATTAATTTTAAAATTAAAATCACCATCAATAGTTAATAAAACTACCCTTGTAACATCCTTATATTTTTGTTTACAAAGGAACTATATTTTATTGTGCAATACTGAGCTTAAAACGAACTTTGATATACTATTAAAATATTCTTTAAATATGACTTTTATAATCGAGCCATTGAATTGACGAGTATGAATAGGTGTAACCATGTAATGAAATATATTCCAAAATTTATTCCTAAATAAAATGAATAATAACTTAAAATTTAATTATTTATTGGTATAAAAACATGATAAAATCATTTGAAGGTAAAATAAATATTTTTCGTATAACTTCTTTTTACGGGGGCAATGTATTTTTAACAAAGTAGAATAAATTAATCACTATTAATTAATAACTTTAATGAATTTTTTAGATTATATATAAAATAAAATTAATTATAATTCTTTTCATTATGGTTATTAGGAAAAAAATGAGAACAAATCCATTTTATGCCTCAAAAAAATAATTTTTTTACAAAAATGATTTTTACACATTTTGTGCACAGATATTAGAAATTATTTATTCTAATTTTTAAATTTTAATTTAAAAAAATGTTCTTAATTTATGTATTTTTCATTTAAAAATTATCTTCGGGTAATTTTTGGGGATTTTTGAAAAGGTTAATTTTTGGGTGAATGGTGAAAAATATCAATTTTTCAAATACTGTCATTTTTTTCTTTTTAATCAAGTAATTTCAAAGTTCAAGAAGATTTTTAGATTATATTAGAAGTCATGTAAGTATAATTTTATTAAAAATATTCAACTTAATTCCAATTCAATCAAAATTATGCTTGATTTAGGCATAAATTCAATTTTATGATTCAGAATAATTTTTTTCTAAAAAACGTTTATATTGTGTTTTTCATGTTTATTTTAAAATTAATTTCTGAAATTAAATAAATTGATTCTGATAAAATATTTCCAATGTTATTAGTCATTATATTCAAATTTTTTATAAGTTCAATTTCATTTTTAATCATAATGAATATTAGTTATGGTAAAAAGTAACCACTACGGTAAAGAGTAAAATGGGTTAATTAAGGTAAAAATTATTAGTTAGGATCAAAAAAACTTATATAAAAATAGTTTTATGAGTTTCTCTTAACCACTATTTTATAATTAATCAATTATTATCGATTTTGGATCCACTTTAAATGACTATGACTTCCCTTTTTATATTAATAAAATTTTATTTATAAACATATCACATTCTCTATTTTAATATCGTAAATATGTTTTCATGGTATTTATAAGATTAAATATATATTATGAATGAAAAAATAAGACAAAAGTGATGATTAATAAATCTAATTATTTTTTATAATTTTTTTAAATTTTAAAAAAATAGTATAATTGTGTAAAATGCTTACATCTTATTAACATGGAATATTTAAAAACAAGAGAAAATTTATGTTAATGGTTTTAAATACATTAAATATAATAGAATTTAGATTAGTTAGGGTGTTATAGGAATTTTATAGATAATTTTTAAGGATAATTTTTGGTTTATGCATTTTAATTTGAATTCTATTGTTTTTTGATATGTTTAAAGTCAAATTTTGTGAATAGTCTAGAAAATGACCTTAAATAGTATTAAATGTTTAAAATTTATTTTTAATTCATTAAAAAACATAAAATTCAAATAATAACTCAAATTTATATGAAATGTTATACTCTATCAAGCATTTTTCATGTATGTTTCACTTTGAATTTTTTAAATTACATTATTGACCCTTAAAGAATGAAAATTTATTAAAATGTTATTGATGTTTTCCTGCAAAAAGGGACTCCATCCATGGTTTACAAAGGCGCATATGAGTTCAAATTTCTCTTAAAAATAATCCCAAATAACTCTCTAAAAAACCATTACCACATCCCTAATCCCATTTTAGTGTCCACAAATGCCTCCTTCAAATAACTTAAGCTCAATCGAAATGAGGATATCAAAAGAGGAGGTATATGTTTTAAGCAATTTTTTTAGTTTATTTCTTATTCTTCCTCATTCAAATTTATAATAAACATAATGATATAATAAAATAATTATACCTAATATAATTAAATATTATTATATTTCTGTTAAAAACCTTTTCTATTACCTTTTTCAACCAATGGTAAATGAAATAATGGCGCGTGCGTGCGCACGAATTATCATCCCCAAGAAGCAATGTATTTAATTTTCAATCACTTCCTTTCATGTATAGTTATTATGATGTATTTAAAATATAAATATTATATTTATGAAAAATTTATTTTTCTTTAAATATAATTTATTACGTGTCTTCTTCCCCTTCCATCTGTTGGAAAATGACAATGTCACTCGTGCATATATGTGAACTACCATCTCCTCGAAGCGATATGATTTATTTTTCATTTATGCCTTACATGTATGGTCATAATGTTTCATTTAATAAATAAATATTATATCTATAATATGATTATTATTTTTTAAAATTAATTCATTATCTATTTCAATTCCTTTTCATCCATTGTAAAAATGAAAGCATCACTCATGCGAACATACAGACTACCATCTCCGTGAAACGATGTAATTCATTTTTCATGAACAACTAATATGGATTGTTATAAAATTATATAAAATATAAAAATAATAATTATAAAATGATTAAGATTCTGTAGATAATTATATCATGACCCATTTTACCATGTTCAACCAAATGAAATTATTTTGGAGAGTATAAACCAAAAGACCTCAGAGCGCCAAACATAAACTTAACCAATGAAAATTATAAATTAAAAATGTTAATAAATGAAATAAATTGAATAATAATAATATAATAAACATGAAAACGTTTCTAGATAAAGTATATAATTAAATAATTTTATTATTTAGGAATGTAAAATATGTATGTGGTGAGTCAAGATATGGTGTAAGAAATTTCTCATCTCATTTTCATTCTATTGAGAATCAGGCAATTTTCACCATATGGTTTATTTTTTATGGGGTATATAATACCACATATATATATTTAATCATTAATTTTCTGAAATTAAATTTGTTTTAAAATCCTTTTCATGTTCTCTCTTTTAATGTTATTTTGATTCAAAATTTACTAAAGTCATAAGGTATTTTTTAAAAACATTATTTTAAACATTTTAAACTATTTTTCCACCATATTCATGATATTTAAAATGTTTCAAAAAAATTATTATTTATATTTAAAATATTTTTAAATTATATTTTCAACTAATATTTAATTTCTCTTCAATTATTTTAAAATTAAACTCTTCAATGTTTTCTGAAAAGTCATTTTTTACTTTCTTTACAAAAAGTGTGAAAATAATGTTTTTAAAATTTACAACATGAATAGATTTTAATTCCATAAATTGTTTTATTCATTATAGATATTAATCTATAAGATTAAATGGTTTTTAAAGGATATAATATTCCCATTATTCTGCAAATCTTTAGTTTTAAAAAAAACAAAAGAAAGAGGTATTTCTTCTAATTTTTTTGATATAACTGAATGTTCTTTTTATTATGATCACAAAAACTGATTTTTATGTGTTTTATTTCATAAATGAAATATTTTATGTTTTTAATTCATGTTATGGTTCTTGTAAATTGTTTATGAAGATGTGTGGGACTTATATAGCCCCGCAATGTATTGGTTAAAGTGACGTAGTAAATGGGAGATAAGTTACACCTAAGAGATATACTGGAACAACTGAAAAGGTTAATAATTTATAAGGGTTTCTATAAGGGTTATTCTAAGTATAATTTCCCTAGATACCTATATGAATTTTCAATAATTACTATGTGTTTTAAAGGAAATATTTTTTATTTCAAAAAGAAATAAAATAAACTCATGATTAAATAATATCTTATGATCTTCTAAAGGTAAAAATTTTGTTTTCATGAGAACTCATCTTTTCCCAAGTAACATTAATGATTATGATTTTAAATTTATGATTTCTTAAAAAATTATGAAAACTTTTTGAATTTTAATTTTATTTCAATACTAATTAAATAATTATTTTGAGTTCAATGATTGTTATGTAAAAAAGAAATTTTACTTATGGGTTTTCAAGAAGTTTAAAACGGACTAATAGGTTCCCATTATTTTTATATCCCTTAATGAGATTTTTTTATTATACAATATTTTCAAAAAAAATTCACAGGGATTAAGGATGCATAGAAATTATAACAAGGTCAATGGTGTTATGTCATGAACAAATAATAAGTAAACTGAATTAAACAAGTGTAAAAATAGGAATCTATTTTTGTGGAAAAAATATACATTGTGTTGAAATGTCCACTTTGTTGTGTAATGGTTTTCCTAATTCTCTAAATATCTAAAAATGAAATATTCTGAAAATGGAAGAAAATTTAAAACTTTTTATAAATCATGTAATTATGCATTGATTATGAGACACGGTGTTAAAGTTGGTATTAGAGTAAGGGTTTAGATAATTGTAGAGGTTAAGATGTTATCAGTTGAGGATATTTTAAGGGTTGGGGATACCAAAATGGGTTAATAATTTTAAGGATGAATATGAGTTAAAAGGCATAGATTCCATTTTGAGGTTATATGTGATTTTATTTTAAGGTTATTGATGATACTTTGGGAGATGATTATTTATTTAAGAGGTAAATACAATATTAAGGTATAGATACCCAATTCATGATCTTTTTCTAAGGTGATTAATGAATTTTTGAGAAATGTGATTTAATAAAGAAAACTTGAAGGAGGTTATTTAAACTTTATGTGTTTTATGTGTATAATGATGAGATAATTAAGGAAAAATGGTTTAATATAATTTTGGAAACAAATATTGAATTGTAGCAATAGCCTTGGAGAATGATAATTAAAGTTATTTTGGAAAAGTTAATTATATTATTTAGAACATTATATATTATTTTTTAGTATGTTATTTTATGGTTGAAACTATTTGAGAGATAAATATTAAGTTAATTTTGGGAATAATATAAAAAATTAATGTTTTTATATCTAATTATTCATTTTATTTTGTGGAGAATAATAACATATTTCAAGAAAATATATGACTACGGTATTTTTTGAAATTATGATTTTGTGATCTAATATTTCTAAGATTTTAGGTTTTAAATTTGGTGAAGAATAATTTTAGGATTTTTAGAGTTTAGATATCAGTGGAATGAATTAAATTTATCTTTTGGTGTTGTTATTGATGTTTTAGAGATTAATGGTTTATATATTCATAAAATGTTTTATTGGGTGTTATCTTATCTTGTTCTAACCATTTTTGTTTTAGTAAATGGCTAGAAAGAGGAGTAATATGATGTCATCATTTTATAGAACTTGTTATTTATTAAATTTTTATTTTAGTGCTTTGGGAATTAAAAATTCATCTTAGTTATTTATAACTGGATTGTGAGATGAATTAGATGTGTAAATTTATTGAAACACAACCAAAGGATGAAATTTTATATTAAGTAATAATATATTATTGTATTCACTTTCTCAATAGTAAAAGATTTCCTCCAAGTCAACTATGAGGAAAATAAATCTATGGAGTCTTATGTGAGAAACACCACTCAACTATCAAGATATGATTTTAAAAATCATCTACAAGTTTGTGTCTTATAGAGGTATATTCTTTTATGAAATAATAAGTTTCTTGGTCTTGACCTATAAATTAAAGTTCTTCATAAAATCTATATCTAATTTTATTACCATGTTATAATAAATTCATTTTTAGATAATCAAATTAAAATTTCACGGACACAATTTCATTACGGGGGGAATTAAACACCCCGAGTTTTAGTTTAAAAATAATACTATGTTCGATTGTGTAATATCAAGCTTAAAATGAATTGATATATTTTTTTAAAATATTTTTTAAATATGACCATTAAAACATACTCATTGAATTAATGGATATGAACAGTAACAATCGCATTATGAAATATATTTATAAATATATTCCTTACTAAAATTAATAATAATTACTAAATTGATTATAAATTTGTTATAAATGATGATAAAATCATTTGAAGGTAAAAGTGATTTTTTTTATAAAAATATTTTTATGCAAGCAATGTATTTTTATCTTAATAGATTAAATTAATTACTCTTAATGAATGATTTTAATGAAAATTTTAGATTATATATCCAATCAAATGAATTAGTATTTTATTAATTGTGGTTGTTGTTAAATTAGTGAGAATAAAGTCATTATATAATTTAGAAAAATACAGTTTTTCTAAAAATGGTTTTTACATATTTTTTGAGTTGATATTTGAAATAGTTTATTTCAATTTAAAAAATTATATTTAATAAAATGGTATTAAGTTTTGGATTCATCACATAAAAATTATCTTATGGTCAATTTTTTTGGATTTTTTTAAAAGAGCTTTTTGGGTGAATAATGAAAAATATATATATTTCAAATATTGTCATATATTTACTTTTAATCAAGTAATTTTAAAGTTACATTATACTTTTGATTTAGAAAATTTTCATTCAGGTATATTTTTTCTAAACATAATACACTTAATTTCATGGGAATCAACATTATTCTTAATTTTGGCATAAATTAATTTTTATGCATAAAAATATATTTTTATAAAAATAGTTTTCATTTAACACTTACTTTAAAAATTAATTTCTACCACATATATAAATTGAACTTGATAAAAAAAATCAAACTCTGGAATAATAATTTATAAATTTTTTATATAACAAAGTTTATTTTTATTCATAATTATTAGTAACCATGAAAAATAGTAGCTAGTGTAATAAAGCATAAAATGGGTTATTTAAGGTTAAAATTATGTGATAAGTTCACAAAATCTTATTTCCAAATGGTTGGATGAGTATTTATAAACTAATTCATTGTAAATTTTTAATTTTTATCCTTTTTGTATCCAATTTACATGATTATGGATTCCATTTTTATATTAGTAAAATTATATTTACAAAAAAATCACTTTATCTATTTTAATATCTTAAATATGTTGGTGTGATAAGTAAAAGAGTAAATATACAATATGAGTCAACCTAGATTACTATAAGTATTAATAATAAATTATATTAATGTTCATAATTTCTTCTAATTTTTTTAAAATTTAATTCTCTAAAACTCTTATTTCGAGTTAATGAAACATTTTTAAAGAAAAAGAGAAAAACCAAGTTAATGATTTTAAAGTCATTAAAAGTAAAATAATTTAGTTGAAATATGATATTCCAGTAATTTTATATATAATTATGAATTATAAGTGATTATTTATGTGTTTTAATATGAATTCCACTTTTTCTTGATATGTTCTTAGTCAAATTTTATGAATAGTTTTGAAAATGACCTTAAAAGGTAATTAATGTTTAAAAACAATTCTCAATAATTATAAAATAATAAAATCCTATATTTACTCAAATTTGTGGTAAATTTTATATCCTATAATTCATGGTTCATATATTTTCCATTTGGAATTTTTAAAATTACATTCATGATCCATAAAGATTTAAAAATTGTGAAAATGCCATTAATTGTTTCCTATAAAAAGAGACTCAATACATGATTTACAAAGGAAAATATGGGTTTTTTTCTCTAAAAAATATATAAAACTCACTATATAAGCTTAAAATACCACTTCCCTAAACCCTATTAGTGATTGTAAACCCCTCCTTCATATACCTTAAGCTCAATCGAAAATAGGATATCGAAAGAGCATGGATAAGTTTTAACTGATTTCTTTTATGTTTATTTCTTCTTATGAATCCTTAAAATATATCATAACCATGATGATATAATAAAATAATTATCTATAATATATTTAAATTTTATTATTCTGATGGTAAAACCCTTTTCCATCTCTTTTTCATCTAATGGTAAATGAAATCATCACTTGAGTGTACATACGGACTATTATCTCCATGAATAGATGTATTTTATTTTCCATCACATTATTACTTGGAAGTTTATTATGATATATTTAAGGTAAATATATATTATTAAATAATTATGTTTCTTTAAATAAAATATATTACTTACCTTCTTACCCTTCCATCGGTTAGAGAATGATAATGTCACGAGTGTGTATGTGTAGACTACACCACCACAAAGCGATGTGATTCATTTTAAATTTTCACTTTAAAAGAATATTAATAAGGATATATTTGAATAAATATGATATTTATAATATTATTATGATTCAATAAATCTATTTAATTTCTTTTTCATCGATTAGAAAAATGAAATCATCGCTCATGTGTAGGTATGAATGACTGTCACCGTAAAATGATGTAATTCATTTTTCATGACCACCTTACATGGATTGTTAAAAAAGTATATAAAATGTTTAAAAATTATAATTATAATATTTTTAATATTATTTATATGATGTAAACATAACCCCTTTGACCACGGTCAACACACAAATGTTATTTTTGAGATTATGAACCAAACGACCTCAAAACATCTAATGTAAAATTAATAGACTTAGTAACTAAATTAAACATGGGGATAAATGAAATAAAATGAATAATAATAATGAAATAAACTAGAAATAATATCTATTGAATTTATATAATTAATACAATATAATTATTCATGAAAGTAAAAAATTCATGTTGTGAGTTTGGACACAAGATATAGGATTTTATGTCTTGGTTTCTTTCATTGAGACTCATGCCATTTCCACCCCATATATTCTTTTATATGTTGTATATAATTCTATATAAATTTAATTTATCATTAATTTTATGAAATGATAGTGGTCTAAAAATCCTTGTCAAGTTTTATCCTTCAATGTTCTTTTGATTCAAAAGTTACTGAAGTCGTAAGGGATTTTTCTTTAAAAAGTTATTTTAAATGTTTTAAAATATTTTTTCTCCATATCCATGTTCTTTTAAATATTTAAAAAAAATATTTATATTTAAAACATAGTTAAAGGTTATTTCCAACTACTTTTGACTTTATTTTTATAATTTTTAAAAGTAACCTCTTCAACGTTTTTCGAACAATTTGTTTTAGACATTCTTTACAAAAAAACGTGAAAAGAATGTTTTTTAACATATATGACATGAAAATATATTCACATAATGATGTAATTTATTCATTATCATGTTTATAGTAAAATTTTAAATGTTTTTTAAATAATGTCCTATTTTTATTATTGTAATAATTTTTTATTTAAAAAATTATTTCAAAATAAAAGTGTATTTATTATCATTTTATGAGATAATTGAAGATGATTTTTCTTATGGGATTAAAAATCAATTATTATGTTTATTATGATGGAAATGATTGATTTTTTGTATTTTATTAAATTCATTTTTCTTGTACATTGTTTATGATAATGGGTGGGTCTGATATTGTGACATCCCGGACTCAGAATCCACTTTACCCCTACCCCAAGCCCAGTTGGAAACAATACCCCTAGCGCCACTCCCCATATTCTTAGAAATACCAACTAGAAGATGGGGTGTATAAGTAGTATGAAAGGGAGACTATACCCCCATGTCATAGTAACATAGTGGATACAACAAATAATAAACTGTAGCGGAAGCATCATTCAAAAAACAGATAAAATAAACAATGTAAATGTAAAATGATAATAGTGGAATACTGAATATCTAAATATAATAACAAAAATTGCAAAGGAATTTTTCTAATACATATATGGATTCATAGAATGCTGATAATATAGAAATTAACAAGAAGATACAATCATGCTATAAAATAGTAAAAAAGAAAAAAAAGAACAAAAATAGATCCACGAGCATCTCAATCCTAATCCCAATCCTCTCCTCCTAAGCTCTAACTAGGTAGTAAAAGTCAAAAACTTGTATAAGGGCCTTTACCTTTTCTGGTACTTGCATCAACATAGTTTTCTTGGGTTCTAATAGAGGCCCAAGTAGGTTGTGAGAGAAAAATATCAGTAGGCAACCACCAATGGTGTATATGTGTAATCCAAGTAGGTGTTCGAAAATAAACAATGTTCAGGTATAAACAGGAAAGTAAGAAATGTTGAATATAAAAATAACCTCCCACTCAGGTTCCCAAAGGACACCTGGTGGGCCTACCGGCTTCAGCTCATGGCTGGTATGTCTGATCTCTCCAAATTTATTTATATATATATATAGTAGAAATATATAAATATATATATATATATATATGTTGGGTAGGATCAGGATGTAACCACTACTATCCAATTCTAGGAGAATATCTAACAATCTATCCACTAACCCAAATCCAAGATACCTCAAAACCTCTTGGCATGCATGTAATGGAAGGATCGAGACATACCCACTATCATCCATCACCAGGGGAGGTCCCACGGTCCATCCCATGGCTTCGGCTACTGATAGGACCAAGATGTACCCTAAGGCATCCATCACCAAGGGAGATCTCACAGTCTATCCCCTATCTCTAGATGGGATGATCCCATAGTCTCCCCTCCCAAGTAATCTCATGTTTCCTTGGATCCAACGAATATATGTAATAAATATTACAAATATATGATACATGAGGCATTAACCTCTCAAGTGTCGCTTTATAATACATAATAAAGTTCACATTAACAAGATGATCACAAGGCATTACCACTTATGTCATGTCATCAAGTCTTTCACAAAGAAACCAAGGCATGAGTAATAATACCACATGAAAAATGTGGAAAAACTTCTCAAGTGTTCCTTTAACCACAATCAAAACATTCAAGTCATCTCATTAAAAATTTATCAATTTACACAGGGCATGGACTAGTCATGGGTTCATCATCCATATATCAAGTTCATGATAAGAACAAAATCCATTTTATAGGATGATTTTTAATAAAACATGAACAATGGAAATTGCATGTGATACCTTGGAAACATTACATCAAAACTAATTCATTATAAAGGTTATATCCATCTTAACCTATCTGACCTATACAATCCAAACATCTAATTTTCCAAAACATTGAAAAGTCAATTTTAAGGAATAGGGGTCAAGATTAAGACCATGTAACAAACCAATAGGCCATTTAGGAAATTCCAAGTCAAAAAGCACCATTGAGGAACCTTAGAATACATTAATTACAAATGATTCAAGGAATAATTCATTTAAAAGTCAAGACTGAATCTAAATTGGGTTCCTAGCACTTTGGACCATTTGACTAAAATGGCCATTTTCAGGGTGTCACACCTATGGTTGTCCATATAGAGTATGTTTTATGTCAAAATCCTTAAAAAAATATCCAATTAACCTATATCAAGGCACTATGCTCATTTAAACATTAATAAACAAACACAATTTAGAAGATCGGAAAATTTTGGCTTAGGGCATGATGGAATAAATATGAAATGACCAAATCTAAAATGGAAAACTATGTGACCACCTACATTAGGGTCGTAGATGAATCCTCACTTTCTATCAAACATAGATTTGGTAGAGATATGAGTTTTAATCTAATGCCCTGAAAATAGGGCAAATGATTCTATGTATAAATAGCACAATAGATGGCAAGTGTAACTTTGATAGGATTCCAGAGACTAGGGGAGCTTACCATTTCAGTTATAATGCTTCCTATGAATCAAGAATCAGACATCGGATGAAGGTTATAGCTCAAACCCTACTCTTAGAGGGTTCTTAAGCTCAAGGATGAATCTTTTTTTTCGCTTGAAATAAAGAGGAAGGGGATATGGTTTTAAATTTTAAGTGGTTTAAAATAGTAATTTTTTGCCAAAATCATACTACGTATAGTTTATGCGCACAGTTTATAAACCATTCTAAATTTATCAATACCCTATCTACATCAGGCTACACATCCATATGCCAAAGCCCGCACGGTTGGAGACAAATCGTGCAGACTTATAGGTTCCCATGTCTATAGTTACTCGGTTTTTTCAAACCATACAGCCTGGGGACCATAGTTTCCTCTAACTATACAACCCAACCAGTATCCCACTTTAATAGAACTCTTTGCTCTAAAAAATCCCCATATTCTCCTCAAGAATTTCCTAGGCCATAGTGTACATTTACCAAACTTAAAGGAAAGATTAAAAATTAAAAACTAACAATCTGTATCTTATTTAAAAACGCGGATCATTAAAAACTCCCCTACTTATAGTAACTCATCCCCAATTTGACCTTTTGAGGAGAAATTGGTACTTTCAACAATGATTTATATCCACTGAGATAGTATATCAGCTTCCCGCTCCCAAGTCTCATCTTGTACCTAACCATACTTCCATAGCACCTGCACAAGAGGAAATGACCTACCTTTAAGTGTCTTCACACTTCGACAACAATACGCACCTGATACTCATAAAAGGATGCATCCATATCCAATTATACCTCATCAAGATGAAATATTTGAGTAGAGTTTTGATAGTATCAGAAAAAATGAGATACATAAAATACATCATGCATGGACCCATATCTCTGAGGAAGTGAAATCTAGTAATCCACTGGTCAAAACCACTTAACAACCTCAAAGGTTCCAATGAATCTCATTGATAGCTTATCATGCTTCCAAATACATTTTTTCTCCAACCTTGGTGAGAATTTCAAAAAATACCAGTCTCCAACCTTGAACTCTAGAGGTCACCAGTGTTTGTTGGCATAATATTGATGTCTAGACTGGTTTGTCAACATAATATTTCTAATCAACTGGACCCACTATGAAGTTTACTACATGATATGTGGTCCAAGTACAGCTTCCTCCCCTACAACTAACCAACACATATGTGAGTGTAAAATCCAACCATACAAGGCTTCGTAAGGATCCATCTCAATGGTATCCTGAAAGATTTTGTTATAAGAAAACTTGATGAGGGAAATTTGTTTCTCCTAGGAACCCCTAAAGTAAAGAACACACGCACGAAGCATATACTCTAGAACCTAAATTGGATTTTCCATCAATACACCAGTCTATGGGTGATAGGCCATGCTCAGAAGTGTGTGTGTACCCAAGGACTTCTGTAACCCCTACAATAAATATGATTTTAAATGAGCATCTCTTTCAAAAAAGATACAACGAGTATACCTATGAACAAGTACAATCTCCTTGACATAAAATATTCCTAGATTTTCAACTAAAAAGGTCTCTTGCATATGTAATAAGTGTGAGACATTCATCATAGGATCAATGACAACCCAACTACTTCATTGCCACGGGATGATCTGGGTAAACCAGTCACGAAGTCCATCAAAACATTGTCCCACTTCTACTCAGGGATGGACAATGGATGAAGAAGCCCCGCCGAACACTGATGTTTCTCCTTCACCTGCTGATAGGTGGAACATCATGTGATGAAACTGTCTATCTCACATTTCATGCTAGGTCACCAGTATTTTCATTGTAGACCTTGATAAATTTTAGTGACACCGGGGTGAATCGCCTATGATGAGGTGTGGAAATCTCTAATTAGCTCCTCTCTAATGTTTTATAGGACCAATACACACCCATGTAACAATAGAGTATCATCCTTATCAACTTTCCAACCAAAATATATATCATCATTCGAGACACTTTACCATAGGACAAGGTTTTCAGGATCAGATACTTGTCTCAACCTAACCTATTCCATAAGAGTAGATGTCACTATTAAGGTTAAGAGAATAGTCTGTCCATGGTCCTCCTGAACCTCAATGTGCATCTCTAAGAATAAGTTTATGAGCTTACATTCATCACTGGATTCCTAAACCTCTTGTTTATGAGTATTCCAGATCAGAGCATCATCTACTGAATTCTATTTTCCTAAAGTTTAGGAAAGTTTGAAATCAAACAATTACAGGTACTCAACCCAACTACACTTTATAAGACTTAGATCCCACTATATGAAGATGTATTTGAGGATTTTTTGGTAATTTAATAACACAAAACACTCTCCTAGTAGATAGTGTCTCACTACAACAAAAAAGGGCAAGGGGAGTGTTGTCCTTTATCAGTGCTAAACAGAAAGCACTGATAAAGGGGTATGCCTTTATCAGTACTAGTTAAAAGCGCTGATAAATCTGACCTTTATCAGTGCTAAAATAAACACTGATAAAGGTGTACCCTTTATCAGCACTTTTTTTAGCACTGATAAACGTTTTTATTCTTAATTTATATAAAATTATAAAATTTATAATCAAAAATAATGTTTTCTATATATATTACCAATTATATAACAATGTTTATAAATATATACTCTTTATTGTTATAATTATTAATAAATAGATATATATTTATCTTATATTCCATTTTAAATAAATATATAAGAATATAAATAAATTATTAAATAAAAACTGCAATAACCTTTATAAGAACTCGTTAAAAACGCTAATAAAGGTATGTTTTTATCAGCGCTAAAATAAAAGCACTGATAAAACATACCTTTATCAGTGCTTTTAATGAGCATTGATAAAGGTTCCAGTAGTTTTTATTTAATAACCCTTAAAGGCCCTCCTCTCTCGCACGTGGTCAAGCTTTCGCAGAAGCTGAACCAAGCCCCTCTTCCACTATGACCTCTCCTCCTCCTCCTCCTCCTCCTCCTCCTTCTCCTCCTATCCCTCCACCGCCACTACTAGGTTTTCCTCCTCTGTTGTGACTGTCATCCCCCTCTACCACCACTGCCTCCTCCGTCGCTGGCTCTTCCACCACTGCATCTGGTGCTGCTGCCTCATCCGCGACTGCCTCCTCCATGGCTGCCTCTGCTGTATCTTCTTCATCTCCAAGGTCTATCTTGATTTGATTGTACCCAAAGTACCTGTCAATAATAGAAAGGGTTTGGAAACTATTAGTTGCATTAGTAAATATTTTCTTGATCATTAATGGGAAATCATCCTTTTTAAATGTCAATTAAGGTCTCTAAAGTTAATATGAACCCTATTATACCTGTTATTTTTATTAATGGGGACAATTTTGGTGATCCATCTTGGGTATTTCACTTATAGGACAAAGTTAATTTTGGTGATCCATCTTTTCGCTGCCTCCTATGTATGAAACCTTGGCCAGGGTCCTGTTTTTATCAATAGGAATGAAATATCTAAAGTTTACTTGTCTCAACCTTGTTTCCATTTTATGTTCATCTTTTATATTTTAAAAGTCTATTGAACTCATTCTATCGAAGGTGGGTTCTATAATTTTTTGTTATCTTAAGGTGTGTTTAACCATGGTGTGGGTTGATTTCAGTTTTAGTGGGTTCTTGGGGTTTGTGGGATGTGGTAAATGGTGTACTCGGTTTTAGATTATTTTATTCTCATGGGTTTCCCCTATTTTATGTTTTCTTTTCAGTTGGAAATTTCCTCTGATGTGTGCCTCTCCTCTGCCACGAACGCACCTCTATCATGTGCTAAAAGTCACCTTCGTGGTGAGTTTTCTCCTATTAATCATTGGTTTCCTCTTGTTATCATGTTATTATTGTTTGATATTTATGGTTGTAATGTGAAATGTACGGGCTAAACACCCCGCTGAAAATCGTGGTCATTGGTGGTCCTTATTTGCGCACTAAATGAATTTCATGTTGGTTGGTTCCTGTTGAACATTTGAATATAAAAATTGGTAATTTACATATACTTGACTTATGAATGAACACCCCAGAATGATAAAAATTATGTGATAACCCCTGAATTAACAAACAAAATTGAATAAGGGATGTTTTGTAAAATCTGAATTTGTGATTGTTTGGTTTGTATAGTGTTGCGATTGTGATCACGATTGTGTTTTTGTATGGTGTTGCGGTTTTTGGAATGATTGATATGCCATTTTTTCATGTTGTAGTTCTTCCCCCATTGAATATCAATCCAAACTTTACCCATTTCAATGGCACTACCACTTTATTACTGGTGCAATTCCACTGAATCCAAGGAAACCACTTCTAGAGGACTCTATGAGACACTTTATGGTGTGAAGATGATGTTTTTCAGATTCTATATATTTTTAAAATACATGTTATGTAGTCTTGTTAAATGGAACATGCTTCACCATACATGGATTTCATATAGATTTTAATGCCACACAACATTTATCTCCAAAATTTACACCACATGACTCATATTCTAACTCAAACTTGGAATAAGTTTCATTTTAAATGTTACATGTCATGTGAACTTAGGTCACACACAATGTATCTCCAAGACATATACTTCAGCAAGAAACCACATACATTCCATGAAATAATGGTAGAATCACATGATATGTGTTTTACTTCACTCACACTATGTATAGATACCATAGAAACTTGATGTGAATAGACTATACACCCCTAGTGGTCATGTAAGGACTACACACCATGTATTCCACAAAAATGTGATGCATAGCTGGTGAGGTGACTCAGTATGTATCTTAATTACACACCTTTAGCTCAAGTTATTCTATATGTCATGTATTTTTAAAGGCATCATGCAGTCTTTGTAAGACTAACTTGGAATTAATTTGATATATGTCAGATTAAATCAGGTATCTTATCCATACACGATGTTCACCTTACTGGACACACCATGTATATGGATTTCACATGAGTTTAGAAATGGTAGTATACAACAAACCTTGACTGAGAACCATACAAATTGTGTATCCATTGAACAAATTGTGTGCCATGTTATTTTCATTATTATTATTTATTTTTCACTTAGATGGTAGTATTTCATGTATGAGTAGCCCATTATAAATATCTTATTATGTAGATCATAATATTATAATTCCCTCAATCATTGGAAATTGCACACAATGTGGTTTGTATATTTTAATTATCTTCACTCTGCTTGAGAGTTGACAAGTGACAAGTGAGATGTTTGGAAAAAATATAGATTATGGTACTCTCCCATGTTTCGGTGAAGATTCCTCCATGTATAGTTTTTAGGTACTCCAAGGAGATATACAAAAGATAGGGCACAGTCACCCATCTATAGATAGAGTTCAAGTACTTTCACATGTTTTGGGGTAGGTACCTCTATTTCATGTATGAGTATCCCATTATAACCTTACGTTGTTTTTTTTAGGGAATCTTACTGGTTATGTTTACAATCAAACCTATATGGCCTTTATAGCCACATGTGATGTGTTTATTTTTATATTTTATAGTTTGGAGAAGAAATTTGTGGACATGGAGTTAGTGAGGTTCGAGTAAAAGATAAATTGTATCCAATGATGGTTCATTGTAGAGGCATTTATAAAGTGATTTTTTTTATAAAACCCAAACAATGATACTTGATTAATTAAAAAATAATATTATGAAAGTTTGAGATCGAACCCATAAAGACGATGAATATGAATAAAGAATGGATGAATGTCAATCGGTTGAAAAAAGAGTATAAAGATGGCGTGAAAGAGTTTATCAAGTTTACAGAAGATCATGCATGTAACCCTTATCAAATCCTTTGTCTATGTTTACGTTGTTATTATTCAATAAAAATTAGTCCAGAGGAGTTATAAGAACACCTGATATGTCACATAATAGATCAAAGTTATACATGTTGGAATAAACATGGTGAAAAACAAATGTAGGTAGTGGATCAGATAACACGGCATTTTATGGATCATATGATATGATTAAAACTGTGAATAGTGAAGATGATCATATGGAGGATGTGATTACAGATCTGAATGATGATGGATATTGTATTGAGGAAATGACAAGGATAGTTGAAGATGAATTTCGTGATTTCCCAAAAAAAATTGAGAAGTTAAAAAGTTGTGAAAAAACTCCATTGTGTGCTGGTTACACTAAATATACATCATTTTCAGTCGTACTGAAGCTGTATAATTTGAAATCAGGCAACGAGTGGAGTGATTCTAGTGTTACGGAAATACTTTCTCTCCTGAATGACATGCTCCCAAAATATAATGAACTCCCAATCTGAACATATGATGCCAGAAGAATTCTACGATCGATGGGTATGATCTCTAAAAGAATACACACCTGCCCAAATGATTATATATTGTTTTTCAAGGAACTCAAATCACTTAAATAATTCCCAAACTATAGTGCTTCTCAATACAAGAAATATGATTCTAGTCCTATGAAAGTTGTATGGTACTTTCCAATCATTCCAAGGTTTATGAACCTATATGGAAGTGAGGAGACTGCAGGAAAATTGATATGGCATGCAGATACAAGAATTAAAGATGGGAAACTATGTCACTTGGAAGACTCTCCTCAGTCGAAGAGAATTGATCATGAGTATCCTGAATTTGGAAACGATCCGAGAAACCTGTGTCTGAAGTTATCTACAGATGGGGTGAATCCTTTTGGTTTTCAAAGAAGCAGTTACAGTACATGGTTGGTTATTTTGGTAAATTATAACTTACCACCACGGTTATGCATTAAATTAAAATACAACATGTTATCTATACTTATATCAGGACCAAAACCATCGGGTAATGATATTGATGTTTATTTGGATCCAATGATCGAGGATTTGAAAATATTGTGGGATTCAGGTGTTACGTTGTATGATGATTAAAAAATGAAGATTTCACTTTGAAAGCCATATTGTTTGGGATGATAAATGACTTTCCTTCTTATGGAAATTTTTCATGATATAAAATTAAAGGAACTCAAGGGTGTCCCATTCATGAACAAGGTACATAGTCAACTAGGTTGAAACATTCCTCAAAAACCGTGTCTCTAGGACATCGCAGATTTCTACCTCAATGACATAAGTACCGATCTTGGATGACATCATTCGACGGAACTTCAGAAGAAAATACAACATAGTCTCCACTAATAAGTGATCAATTGTTTGAGAAAGTAAAATATTTCGACACTACTTTTGGTAAACCATTTTTGAAAAACCTTACGAAAACTGGTTGGAAAAAGAGATCAGATTTTTTTGAATTACCATACTAGAATTGTCTGTATGTCAGACATTTTATTGATGTTATGCATGTTGAAAAAATGTATGTGATTGTTTCATCGGCATATTGCTAAATTCTCCTAGAAAAACAAAGGATGGAATTAAGGCTAGATTGGACATGGTTGAGATGGGAATACGAGAAGAGTTGGCACCAGTGAAGGGTGAAAAACAAACATTTCTTCCTCCTGATAATTAC
Source organism: Viscum album (assembly GCA_963277665.1). Classification (NCBI taxonomy): domain Eukaryota; kingdom Viridiplantae; phylum Streptophyta; class Magnoliopsida; order Santalales; family Viscaceae; genus Viscum; species Viscum album. The sequence goes on along the minus strand of OY728119.1, from coordinate 1,721,718,331 downwards.
ACTCTTTCCAGGAAGGAGAGATATCAGTTTTACAACTTCTTTAATGACGTAAAGGTTCCATAGGGGTATTCATAAAATATCAAGAACATCGACTAATGCATATTCATTCAGTCCACTCACGAGCATCTTAAAATCTTGATGAGAACCAATATCTTGGATTTTCAATTTTCTAATTTTAGTTTCCCTTGTATGTGGGTGGGGGTGTCCAAGAGGGAGGGGGTGTCTAGGAGTGGGGTTGTATAGGAGGGGGTGTTTCCAGAAGGGAGGGGGTGTCCAGGTGTGAGGGTGGGTGGGGGTGTCCAGGAGGGGAGGGGGGTTGTCCAGGAGTGGGGGTGTCCAAAAGGGAGGGTGTGTCCAGGGGGTGTCCATGAGTGGGGTGTCCAGGAGGGGAGGGAGGGGGTGTGTCCAGAAGGTACGGGGTTTCCAGACAAAGATCCATTCAATTCCATTCAATACTGATAATATACAATGGGTAGAACACTTATAGAGTATCCTGAAGTGGGTTCGTAGTGAGGCATCAAAAGTTCCAACCAACCAAACCAATTCCAAGCCCATGTAAAGGACCAAGAATTATATTCTAGTTCAATTTGAGGCCCAATATATCTTATTTAATGTTATAAAGACCCAACATATGCATCATTTACCATTATCACATTAGATTTATGTGAAATTTCATTCTTACTCCTCCAATATATTTTTTGTTTGGTGTTTTTCCTTGATTTGTTGAACTATATCTCTTCAAAATGTATATGATTTTATAATTCATATTATATAATAATGGTGTATGAATAATATTTATTCCATTATCAAATAGATGATGAAAATATAGTTGGATAAAGAAGGTTATTAATGGGTATACACTAAAGAACTAGGAGGGAGGGGGTGTTTAGGAGGGAGCGGTGTCCAGGTGGGAGGGTGGGTGGGGGTGTCCAGGAGGGGAGGAGGGGTTATCAAGGAGGGGAGGGGGATATCCAGGGGGTGGGAAGGGGGCTGTCCAGGGAAAGGGAGGGGGGCTGCAAGGGGGGGTTGTCCAGAAGGAGGGAGGGGGTTGCAGGTGGAGTGGTGGGAGGGAAGGGGCTGCAAGGGGGGTTATCTAGGGGTAGAGAGGGGGTTGTCTAGGGGAGATGTCTCGGGGAGGGGAGGGAGGGGGTTTTCCACGAAGGAGGGTTTACCTAGGAGGGGAGGGGTTGTCTAAGAGAGGAGGGGGGACGTCCAGGAGGTGAGAAGGGGGTTGTCCATGGAAAGGGAGGGGCTGTAAGGGGAGGGAGGGGGTGTTTTCCAGGGGTAGGGAGGGGGGAATTGATGTTAACCGGATCGTTTAGGTAGATCAGAAAACATGATAAAAAAATTTTGATCTTTTAACAAGATCACCATATTGATTTAAAAATAGAATTTAATATCTTCATTTAGTTCATCAAATACATGACTAAAATCCCAAAAGATAAGACTGAAATTCAGTCAACTGTAGGTTGTAGAAGCCATGCATTCTATGCCTGGTTTTTTTCAAAATTTTCACCCAGGTGATTAAAATAAGAAGTTGTTATAGTTCACTGTCTCAAGAGTGATGGTGTGGTTCCATCAATGGGGTTTTTGCCTCCGAACAAGAATGTCAGACGGTACCACTGGATTAAACATCACTGATCCATAATCATCCGTGGTCTGAATGGAAGTGAAAACATATTTTATGTCTTAAGTTCTCGCATGTTTCCACTCATGTGTCCCATCTCCTCGGCTCCCTTCCATCGAACAAATGTTTTTCAGTTCCTTGGGAAACTTGGTTCCCATCACATGTGAATGTGATCGCGTTCTCCATGTTGTTCTCACCTCTTTTCTATATCCTCCATGATCACTGTTGACCGAGCGTTGTCTGCTGTAGTTTCTTCGAGTCCAGATACGTGATTTTCTAGTTTCACCATACTTTATGACTATCGCATGTGGTCCCATGTAAAACAAAGTGTAGATGGCTCCTCTTGCTCAATTTCAGTCACATTTTCCGCCAAAGATGCAACTGGCATCCCGATCGCATCTCTCCCATTCGTATCCCTGTTTCCACCTCTATCAGAACGTGTCAGTCTCCTTCATAGCCAGCATCAACTAATCATCTTCCTTTGCCTACGTCTCAGTCATTTTCATCACCAATGTAATATGTTCCCCCTCTTGTTACAGCTTTTTCTCCATGTTGTGTAGCATGTTAGTGGTGTGTTTTCAGTATTCATCTTACTCCATCAACTCATGTTCCCACCTGTGCTGCTTTTGATCCCACTACAGCTGGTGCAATATGAGAGCTTCTATTTTGGATACAATGGATTAATTCTGAAAATTTCAAGAGTTTGTTCCTCTTTTTTTAACAGAAAAAAAAATTATGACAATATGTTCATTTGGTCATACCCACTAAAATCTATTATTATTATTGTTACTATAGTCATTGATAGATTTTTAGTTGATTTTATTTCATTTCCCAAAGATATCATTGGGTTTTTTCTGGTTCAAGTTCACTATAGATTTGCAGAACAATATTTTTTTGTTCTTTCCAGGGGGTGTCCCAGGGAGGGGAGGGAGGGGGTTATTCAGGAAGGAGGGGGTGTCTGGGAGTGGAGGTTGGTGTCTAGGAGGTGAGGGGGGTTGTCTAGGAGGGGAGGGGTTGTCCAGGGGGTGGGAAGGGGGTTGTCCAGGGAAAGGGAGGGGCAGCAAGGGGAGGGAGGGGGGTTGTCCAGGAGGAGGGAGGGGGCTGTAGTTAAAGTTGTGGGAGGGAGGGGGTTGTCCAGGGGTAGAGAAGGGGTTGTCTTAGGGAGGGGATGGAGGGGGGTTGTCCAAGAAAGAGGGGGTGTCTGGGAGGGGAGGGGGCTATCCAGGAGAGGAGGGGGGTAGTCCAGGCGGTGGGAAGGGGGTTGTCCAGGGGTAGAGAGGGGGATATCTGTGGGAGGGGAGGGAGGGGGTGTCCTGGAGGGGAGGGGGTGTCCAAGAGAGAGGGGGATATCCAGGAGGTGTGAAGGGGGATGTCCAGGGAAAGGGATGGGATACAAGGGGAGGGAGGTGGGGTTGTCCAGGGGGAGGGAGGGGGGATGCAGGTGACGTGGTGGGAGGGGGTTGTCCAGGGGTAGGAAGGGGCTGCAAGGGGGTTGTCCAGGAGGAGGGATAGGGGCTGCAGGTGGAGTGGTGGGAGGGGGGCTATCCAGCGATAGAGAGGGGGTTGTCTAGGGGGGATGTCTTGGGGAGGGGAGGAAGGGGGGTTTGGCTAATCACACTAAATAACCGGGAGATCAAAAGAAAAGTGAACTGGTATGATCATGGCTTATCTAATTTTTTAAGTTCTCATTAGTCCCTCTCTAAAAATGAGAAATACAAAACAATATTTATAATTCAATGAATCATGTTGAGCCTCTTCTAAAATATTAATTCAATCCAAGGAAATATGGACATGTGAATGTTGTAACAGGTAAAAATTGAAATTTTATTAATGTTTTATTTCATATTAATGTTTAATTTATTTCATTATTGTAGTACTAAAATAATATTTGTTTTCTTAAATAGGTGAAATCTATTTCCTGAGTTTAAATTCTTTGTTCGGCAACTAATACCATGGAAGACAATGTTTTAGACCCAATCATGGATGAAAAAAGGATGAAACATCAATATTTTTTAACTATTTGTTGGATAATTGTAATTGTAACCAAATTAAACATTTTTTGAAATGTATATAGCAGTGTGTTGTTTTGTATTCATGATTTCAAGTAAATGTATATAGCATTTTTGTTCTTTTGTGCTTTGTGTGTATGTGTTTTTTGTGTTGTGTGTGCAGGTGTTGTATCATGTGTGCAAGTGTTGTGCAGGTTCTGGGTTTGCACAGGAAATTTGGCCTTTATCAGCGCTAATTAAGTGCTGATAAATGGATAATATATCAGCGCTCAAAATAGCTCTGATAAAGGTAGTATTTATCAGTGCTATTTTTAGCACTAGTATATTATCCATTTATCAGTGCTAAAAATAGCACTGATAAAGGGGACCCCCCCTATCTTCATTGAGATTAACAGCTCTTTTTTAGCGCTATTAAAGGCGGTTTTTAGCACTATTAGAAGCCCTATTTGGAGTAGTGTCTCCAATAGAATAATTCATGAACAAAATTATTGAGTTTTAGGACATGCATTGGATAGTTCCACTCGTGAGGACTCAATTAACGAGAACCATATGCAAAGAGTCACTTATATTGCATCAGAACAGCTCCAACCCTAACACCTGATATGTCAAAATACACATCATAGGCCCTACTTAGCTCCATTAGAATCAATATCTTTTTTGAATTTATTCTTCCATTAAATTTATGAAAGGCTACTTTATAAGATTCTGACCATTTTAATTTCACACCCTTCTTTTTCAAGACCATAAGTGGCACTGTAAGGCATGATAATTTCTGAATGAAGCAACTATAATATCCATAAATCTCAAATAAACTCTTAATATCAATTATGTTCTTGGGATTCTCCCAAGAAACCACAAATATCACTTTATCTAGGTCAACTGAAACTCCTAACTCTGAGATAATATAACCCAGTAAGTGGAAATTGTCAGTCTATAAGTGGAATTTATTAAGATTAGCATAAAGTAAATGATCTCTCAGTTTATTCATCATGATCTCAATGTGGGTTGCATGGTTGTGTCTGGACAGAGTATACATCAATATATCATTAATGAATACTACCACAAATAAATCTATACATGGGTGGAAAACCTAGTTCATAAGATCTATGAAGAAAGCTGGTGCATTTGTTAGTCTGAACGGCATAACAAGGTACTCATCAAGACCATACCTACTCCTAAAAGTTGTATGAGGTTTTTCTGAAGTCCTAACATGCACCTAATGATAGCCTGACCTCAATTCTATTTTTTAAAACATCTTCTCTCCTCAAATCTAATCAAAGAGGTCATATATTCTTTGTAATGGATACCGGTTCTTGATGGTTACATGATTCAACCGAAAGTAATCCACACAAATCCTAAGGGTACTATCCATCATCTTGGAAAAGAGGACAGGTGAACCCTAAGGAGAAGTGTTGTGGTGAATAAATCCTTTCACATGTAGATCCTAAAACTAATTCTTGAACTTTGGAAGCCCCTTATGTTCCATCACATAAGGAGGATGGTCATAGGTGCTAATCCTGACACAAGATCAATGGTAAACTCCACCTCTCATAATGGAGGTAAATTATAGAAATTTTTAAAAAAGACATCTCTTTAATGATCCACTATAGAAGGAAATTAAACGGGTTGTAACCCCTGTTCATATAGGTAAAGATTGGAGACCCGTTCTATAACACTACCCAGTATCTACTGCTTGGTTCCTTCTTGTTTCATATTGACATCCCATTCTCCCTTATGTACGTACATAATTCCCTCTGGTGATGTAAACATCACCCTCCGATGATAGAATTCAACACAGTCTCTATTGGAAATTATCCAATCCATCTCAATGATTACATAGAAGATTTTCTTGTCAAGAAAATATAGGTTCCACATGAATAGGTAACCACCTATCTCAAGGGGAAAAATATGATAGTGGGAAAAACCCTATGAATGGATTCCTAAAAGAGTATCTAGCATCATAATTCCATGATAGTACTCATTGTTGAGGCCCAAACTCATAGTGATAACCTCAAATATAAAAGAGTGAGATGTGCCCATATCAAACAAAGAAAACACTAAAGTAGAGGTAACTAGAATGGTACCTCGTATAGAAGATGGTTCAACACTTTTCTCATGTGGAGTAGGTTGAACTATATGTAATTGGCATGTACCGCAGCCCTGAGTCACTACCTGACTGCCCTGTGCAGGCCTGCTCTACTGGAACTGATAATTATAAGTCTGGTTTCCTCTAAATGACTGATGGAATTCCAACTTCCTAACTATTGTGATCCTGTTAACCTAGCTCTTGATTGAGGAGTAGGTGAAGTTCCCCGCTCATTAGGTACTGGAGGAAAATTCATGCAGAAATGATGGACATGACCCATAATGCCACAACCTTTTCACTCAACTGGATCTTGTGGACACTATTCCTTGAAGTACCTTATCATTATGAATTTTTGATATACTAGAGAACTATCAGCTCTAGGATCTTGAATACTTCTTCCTCCATGATAAAACTCAAAATGACACTTTTTTCAGAAGAAGATTCGTTGGAGGCTCTAGGTGCCAAACCTCCCTAGATCGCACTGTTATCCTCTCTCAGATTCAACTCTAGGATTAGTGCCTAGTTGACAATTTCAAAAATGGTCATCATACTGAAGATATTGAACATGATTGGATGGCATAACAGATACCATCCTCAATTATTCGAGCATCTATCAGATCATCAGTTTCTAGAGAAGGATAAAACATTTACAACTCAGTGAAATGGGATGAGTATTTCATAAATAACAGGGTTTCCTACTGAAGGTTCATAAACTCTCTAGATCTACCATCCCTCAAAGTCTGGGGAAATAAGTAGTCTTAGAATACAGTCTAAAAGTCATCCAAAACCATATCTCTATGTCAATCTACCTAGGTGATGGCATCCCACCACCTCTTAGCTGAATCGCATAGCATGTAAGTAGCTATCTTGACCCTCTACTCATGATGAATCTTTATATTCTCAAAAATAAATAGGATATACTCAATCCAAGACTTTGTATCATGTGTTCTTACCTCCCTCAAGAATTTTGGTGGATGTTGCTGCTTAAATTCATGAGTCAACTGTACCATACTTGGGGTAGGTCGCACTTCACCTTACATTGATTGCATCATACACAAGAAGCCCTCCTAAAATAGGGAATTAGTTCCCACATCAGTTATAGGAAGAGGGGACACAGGTGTCTCAAATTGAGGAATGACTAATGGCTCAAGTCCTTCCACCTTAGGAACATGATTTTCGCCGCCTTCAGGGTGTGTGGCTTGAGGACTTTGGGGTGGCATAATGCTACAATTCTATATGAAACTATCATAAATTTTTCAATAAATTTAGACAATTTTATTCAAGAATCTAGGATAGGTACTAAATCCTTCCTATAATAACTAACAAGCCTCTTTCCCTACTTCTAAAGTTAGGACTAGATGTTGGAACATACAATAATAGGCCATGAGAATAAAGAAACACCCGCTAACTGTAACACCCTGACCCCTCTAGACCGGAGACAGTGCATTAATTATTATATTGGTATGGTTAGAAGGAATGAAAATATCAAAGGAATGATCAATTTAGTAGTCTTGAAGAAACTAGATACATATTTTTAACTCAAATTACATTGGAAAATGTAACAAAATACAAAACATAACAAAAACTAAAAAATGCATCCACAGGAACTCAATAAATGATCTCCTCTTCACCACTTGTTAAAGGTAGACAATGAAAGGGGTGAGATCAAATGCTCAGTAAGGGTTAAAAATAGCATAATCATGAATCAATAACAATTTAATCATAAAAAAGTTTACATATTCAATACAGCATGGTGAATAAATAAATGACTCACGCCATTAATAAACTGAGACTGAAACAACATCCATATATTTTGTCATAATGAAAATTTCATGGATAGAAATAACTGATAATGCATAAAGATAATTCTTATTAATTTTATTTCATTTATTTGAAACATGATACCATAATACCATTAAAACGGTTTAGTTCTGTGGGTAGAAACCCATCTGATATTTTTGGAAACAAACTTGAAGGGTTTGTCGCCAACTGATTTGTCTCATGAGACCTGTCGATGAATCAAGGGGCTATAGTGATCCCTAACCACCACTTTAAGTCCAAATAATTCTTTATACATTGATTTAATACAAGTTAAATACGCCTTTTCAATATCCTTACAGAGTAGAGAATACGAATTCATCAATATTTCCATAGTTAAAATAACTTTCCAATTATACACCGTATGTAAAATGGTATACGGTTTAGAAAATAAACATATCCATGATATGAGATTATGTATATTTAATAGAAATATAATTTCAAATGAAAAGTGATCTCAAATGGGTAGTAGGTATACCACATAATGATTATTAGGTGCACAATACAAAGTTAGTCACAACAAAATGGTAGTTGAGACAAAGTCCCTTGCCACAATGTAATTGGTCGAATCATATGACCAAAACTTAATAACCATCAAATAAAACATTTAATACCATGAATATAAATATAATAATGTTATTATATATAAAATTTCAGTACACATATACCACATACAAGAAATAATTGGCAGACAATGAAAATATCACAGAAATGAAAGTGAGATGAGAAACCCCTTACCTTATGATCGAGTGTGTTCTTAGTTTATTTTAATGGCCTGAATAATAAAATTTATATTAATTAATTAATAATTCAATAACCTTTTATATATTTAATTGACTTATTATAACCATATTAGGTTTATTCATTTCTCTTTTTATGGGTTTAAGAGGATCAATTTTATTGTTTTGGAAGCATTTTCTTCCTTGGTTTTCATGATTCGTTTACTTCTATTCATGAATGAAAGTTTGTTTGAAATGTGGCTAAACATCCATAATTGTTAATATATATTATTATAGACATTAAATAGATATAAATTATCTTATAATTATTCTGTTTTATATACTTTAGGATGAATCATTAGTTAAAAGTTATTGATAAATGCTTGGATTTAGCTTGGTGGTTTTGTGCACAATGAACTTGTTTTGTATTATTATTACATATTATGAGTGGGTAGGGATTATAGAACATTAATGAGATAAAATAAATATATTATGATATGTTTAAACCATAAAAATGGTTTCATGACCATAATTTAAGATGGTAACGAAAATTGAGAACTCGTCATCCTTGAATGTGATAAATTAACACATCTCGGACGGTGTTTTCATTTTTTAGTATAAGAGGAGGGGGAAAGAGATAAGATGATGAAATATTACATTAGAATAATATAATTACAGTTCATATATGGTACTGTAATTATCATAGAATTTGTATGAGGTAAGATTAGGGAAAAGGTATAAAAGAAATGAACTCTAAATAGAAGGAAATTGAGAAATCTCTCATGAAAATTTGGTAGCCTAACGGCGTCACTTAAAATTTCATAAAATAGTTTGATGAGAGAAAGGGTGTATATCATTAATCATAAATAATATGGGTAGTAAGGGGAATATGGAATTACATATCCCAACATTATCCAATTGAAAATAAAAGAGAAAACATAAATAAAAGCTTTAAGAAAAGAGAAGGGTGGTTGTGTCTCTTACCTTGTAGAGTAACTCCAAAAACATGATGGTTGGGACCTATGAGGTTTGATGACACCTTGGGAGGACTCCTATGGAGATAATAATACCAGAACATAGAGGATAATGAGTTTGGAATGAAATAAAATGAAGGGGGTGAGTGAGTATTTATAGTAATTAAGAGGAAGTTTTTTTATTAATTAAAAGGGACACCTCATTAGTAGTTTTTGCAAAACCATGGGCTTGACCATGGTATTTTCCCATGTTTTCAGCCACTTGGGACACCTCATTTAATATGTTACTATAAAAAAGTTGACCAGACTTTTATATTAATTATTATATCATTATTATTTCATTAAACTACTGAAAACTCAAAACTGTATTTTTACTATTTATGAAAAATTCAAGTATTTTAAAAAATCCAAAAAATTTCACCCTAATCATTTTTCGATGTATATAATTAAAAAATTAACTCCATTTTTTGAAAATAATTTTCTAAGTATTTTTAATTTAATTTTTAAATAAAATCATAGTTAATTCAAAAAATAACAATTTCAAAGGTATAATTGGTTCTATATCACATTGAAAAATTAATTAAGATCTCATTATCTTATTACCTTAAGAAAATAAAATATTATAGTTATTTACTATTAATAAGGGTCATGATACTATTCATATTACTATTCATAAGGGTATGTTACTATTCATCATAAAAATAAAGTTGGTTCTATCAGTCTCCAAAATGACTTACTGGTCACAACTCTGGATAACCGTTGTTTGAAATTCAAAACATAGAAGTAGAAAATTTATGTTTAATGGATAGCTTATAACTTTCTGATATAATATTTTTTTTCACAAAAGACTTTGTGCTTCATTCAATATAGTCTATCTAATGAATATAAAGTATTTAAGAGGAACATACCATAAAATGTTTGGGGTGTTATATTATTCGCTCCTTCAGAAATTTCATCCTTGAAATTTTTTGTATAAAGCCCACCAAAAAGATGTGGGTGGTTCTTCTTCATGAAATCCTATGGTTCCCATGTTGCTTCCTCTATATTCTGGTTTTCCAAATAAGATTTACTAGATGAGTTGTTTGATTTCTCAATACCTTCTCTCTTGTGTCAAGAATCTCGATAGGCTCTTCACATTATGATAAATCAGGTTTCAATTCTATTTCTTCATAGGTGAGTACATGCATTGGGTTTGGCATGTATTTCTTCAATAATGACACATGGAACACATCATGGACTTTAGAGAGAGTTGGCAGCATTGTTAAACGGTAAGATACAGCTCCGATTCTTTCCAGAATTTTAAATGGTCCAATGTACCTGGGGCTCAGTTTCCCTTTCTTACCGAACCTTAAGACACCCTTCCATATAGATACTTTCAGAAAGACATGATCTCCCACTTGTAATTCCAAATCCTTTCTTCCGTTGTCATTGTAACTATTCTACCTACTTTGGGATGCTTTAATATGGGCTTGGATTGTCTTCACCTTTGTCGTGGTCTCTTCAATAAGTTCTAGGCCTATAAGTTTATTCTCACAAACTTCATCACAGCAAGTTGGAGTTCGACATATTTTTCCACATAATGATTCATATGGAGCCATTTGAATAATAGAATGGAAACTATTGTTGTAGGAAAATTCCACTAAAGGCAAGTATTGATCCCACATACCTTTGAAGTCAAGAGAGAATGACCTCAGCATGTCTTCTAGAGTTTGAATAGTCCTTTCATACTATCTATCAGTTTGGGGGCGATAATAAGTACTCATACAAAGATTAGTATTCAAAGCCTTTTGAAGACTTTTCTATAATTTTGATGTAAACCGAGGATCTCGATCGGACACAATCGATAGAGGTGCAACATGAAGTCTTAAAAATTCATTAATATAGTCTTTCCAGTCTCTCAAGTGGTAAATATTCTCTTATAGGAAGGAAATGTGCTGATTTTGTGAGATGATCAACAATTACCCATATTTCATCATTCCTTCTAGGTGTCCTCAGTAGTCCAGTGACAAAATACATCGTAATTTTATCCCACTTCCACATAGGAATCGGTATAGGTAGCATCATTCTTCTTGGATGTTGTCTCGATACCTTCACTTATTGACAAACTAGACACATTAACACATAGTTAGCAATTTCCCGCTTCATATTATCCCACCAAAAATATTCCTTCAGATCTTTATACATCTTTCTGCTACCCAGGTGTATAGATAAATTTGATCTATGAGCATCATCTAATAGTTCCCTTTTTAGCTTAGGTACTGATGGAATGCATAACCTCTTCCCAAACATCAGAACTCCTTTCTTATACATGAAGCCTTCCAATCTCCCATCCTTAATAGAAATAATTTTCTTGTGTATATTTTCATCATTGTATTGTGATCCTTTTATCTTCTCTAGTAAATATGGTTTAGCAATCATTTGAAAGAGGAAAGATGTTTCCCCTTCCTTAAAAATTCCCATATCCATATTTAGTAAATCTATGAATATAGGATCTCTCTCAATCCTTATTTGAGTCAGAAATTCATGATCTTTCATACTTAATGCATCTACCACCATATTTTCCTTTCCTAAGTGGTAGTGTATTGAAAAATCATAATCTTCGAGTAACTCGAACCATCTCCTTTGACTCATGCTGAGTTTTTTTTGTGTGAAAATGTATTTCAAACTCTTGTGATCTGTGTATATCTCACATTTTTCACTGTAAAGATAATTTCTCCATATTTTCAGATCAAATATTACATCTACTAAATCAAGATCATGTGTTCCATAATTTTGCTCGTCAGTCTTCAACTGCCTTGATGCATAAGAAATAACTTTACCATTTTGCATAAGAATGCAACCCATCCCATTCTTTGATGCATCGCTATATATTACAAATCCATCACTTCCAGATGGAAGAGTCAAAATTGGAGCATTGACCAATCTTCTTTTCAATTATTCAAAGCATTTTGTATATTATTTTTTCCAAACAAACTTAACTCCTTTACGTGCGAGCTTGGTTAGCAGGTTAGTCAGTCAGGAAAAATTCTGAACGAAATGCCAATAATAACCTGCTAATCCATTAAAACTGCGTACCTCGGTTATGTTTATTGTCATGGTCCAATATTGGATTACCTTTGTCTTTTCAATATCAACAATGATTCCATCCTTAGAGAAAATATGGCCTTGAAAAGAAACTGATTGAAGCCAGAATTTTCACTTGCAAAACTTCCCATATAATTCATTTCTTCCAAGAGTTTTCTGAATAATCTGCAAGTGGTCCTCGTGGTCTTCATATATTTTTGAGTATACTAGGATATCATCGATGAATACCACAAAAAAAAATTATCAATATATTCCTTGAAAAATCTATTCATTAAATCCATGAAAATAGAGGGTGAATTGGTTAATCCAAAAGGAATCACTATAAACTCGTAATACCCATACCTGGTTCGAAATGATATCTTAAAAATATCTTCCTTCCTCACACACAGCTGATGATATCAGGATCGAAGATAAATCTTAGAAAAGTATTAATCTTCATGAATTTGATCAAATAAATCATCAATACGGGGTAGATGATACTTATTATTTATTATAATATCATTGATTTCCTTGTAATCAATGTATAGCCTCATGGATCCATCTTTCTTCCTAACAAACAGGATTGGGGCTCCCCATGGAGAAACACTAGGTCAAATAAATCCTTTTTCACTCAACTCGTCTAGTTGTTTCTTTAGCTCCAATAACATCACAGTGGCCATTATATAGGGGGTCTTTGATATAGGTCTTTCACCATAAATTAAGTCAATGGAAAACTCAATTTCCCTCTCTAGAAGATGTCCAAGTAAATCCTCTAGAAATACATCAATGTATTCTTGCACTATCTGAATATCTTCAAATTGAATATTTCTTTCCTCACCCATAGATATTAGGTTATCTTACTCTCCAAGAATTTCATTCAGTAGAGCTATTGGTGGTGGGTCTAGATAAGAATCATATGGTGAGGTTTCTTCTCTAAATATAAGATATTCTACACCATTTTCAAAAATTGTAACTTCATTTTTCATGCCATAAATCTTCACATCATAGTTTGACAGAAAATTCATACTGAGAATTATATCAAAGTCAGTCATTGGTATGGTGATAAGGTTAGAAACTAAATCACATTTATGTGTCACGAGGAGGACTTGTTGACATTTTTTTGTTGCAATGATGCATCCCCTATGAGTTTTGACTGATAACTCCTTTTTTAAATTAAATTAGACATGTCTAATTTTCTCAGAAAACTAGGAAGATATAGATGAATATGATGATCCATAATCAAATAAAGTGTTGGATATGTTTGAGGAAACAATTAAAGTACCTTCCACCATATCATTAAAAACTTCAACTCCCACGGTTTTAACTGCATAAACTCTTCCTTGCTCTCTTGGCCTTTTCAGAGGTATGTTTCCATGGATCTTAGGACACTCATTTGAATATTGTCCCATATCTCTACAATTTTATCATTGAACATCATAAAATATTTTGTTCCCCTTGCATTCATTAGATAGATACCCCTTTTCTCCACACTTATAGAAAACTCCCAAGCCTTTCAAGAATTTCTCGAGATGATTCTTTCCACATTTCTCACATAATGGGAATTTCTTCATTCCCTTGTTCTTATTTGGAAATTTACCTTTCCTTTGCTTATCAGAGTGCCTATTCTTATATTTTTTTCCCTTGAAAAAATTTGATCTAGCAAATTACTTCTCTATTTTGATGTCACTTGATACAATTTCATCATATGATGAAAATGTTTGAGAAGACAGTGCCCTTTGAAGACTTGGATTAAGACCTTCAAAGAAATGATCAATCTTGTCTGTCAAGTCACGTATGTAATCTAAAGAATACTTGGCTATCCTTGTGAAGGTATCCTCATACTCTGCAGTACTGTCTTCTTCCCTTCGCTTTAAGCCATGGAATTTCCTCTTCATTTTGGTTCGTTGCTCACAAGGGAAATATTTTTCGAAGAATATTTCTTAAAATTCCTCCATTCCATATCTTTTATTTTTTCTTCCACCATGGAATTATTAATCAAGGACCACCATTGATCAACATATCCCTTGAGAAAATATACTACCAGTACTACCTTTTCATTTTCAGTGCAACTTAATGTCATGAATATCTTTTCAAGAGACATGGTCCATTGCTCAATAACCACTGGATTATTAGTCCTGCTGAAAGATGGGGGCTTCTACCGCATGAAACGATCCAACACAGGTGTGGAATGTTTATTTGTTACAACCTGAGTAAGTTGTCCCAATATGGTCATGATATGATCTACTCCAGCATTGACTGTGTTGACTTTCTCAGTGGGGAAATCCCTACATTGCCCACAAGCATTGATTCCCCTTCTTCCATTAGAATCCATTTCTAAATAATGGAACATAGTAGATTAGGATATGAATCATAATGTATAATCTTAACATAACAAATACATAGCATAAATTGAGATCCTACACATGGATAATCCCATAATCAAAAAAATGGTTTCTCTGAGGAATAACTTACATTTCAATCCTTCATAATGGATTATAAAGAAAATATGAATTATCCTAAGCATATCCCTCATGAGTTTCATAACCAAGAGGGCAGTAAGGCTCGTTTTTGTGTACTAGGATACCATGGGTCAAGCCCAAAACTCCTTGTCGGAGCTTTCACTCCTAGGTACATCGTGCCAGAGCCACCTCTACCTACTTGTATCCAGACAGGGATGTATTTACTAGAAGGATCCACATAATATATTCCTTACCAAAATACTAGTAAATTATTGTAAGTTTGTCCTCAAATACTACCCTAAGTCTTTTTTCCCTATCATACATTTCCTACTCTATATTCTAGTTTTTCTACTAAACTTTCTCTAATACCAACTGCAACACCCCGACCCCTCTAGACCGGAGCAAGTGCATTACTTGTTATATTGGCATGGTTATAATGAATAAAAATAATGAAGGAACGATCAATTTAACAGTCTTGAAGAAACTAGATATATATATATATATATATATGTAACTCAAATTACATATGAAAAGGTTACAAAATACAATACATAACAAAAACTAAAAATTGCATCCACAAGAACTCAATAAATGATCTCCTCTTCCTCACCTATTGAAGGTAGACAATAAAAGGGGTGAGCTAAAATCCTTAGTAAGGGTTAAAAATAACAGAATCCTGAATCAATAATAACTAAATCATAAACAATTTGACGTAGTAAATATGGCATGGTGAATAAATGAAAGACTCGTGCCATTAATTAATTGAGATTGAAACTGCAACCATATATTTTTTCATAGTGAAAACCTCATGGATAGTAATAATTGATAATGAATAAAGAGAATTTTTATTAATTTTACTTCATGTATTTGGTACATGATACCATAATACCATTAAAATGGTTTAGTTTTGTGGGTAGAAACTCGTCTGATTTTTTTGGAAATAAACTCAATGGGTTTGTCACCAACTGAATTGTCTCATGAGACCTATCGATGCATCGAGGAGATATAGAGGGCCCCACCCTCCACTGTAAGTCCAAATAATTATTTTTACATTGATTTAATATAAGTTAAATATGACTTTTCAATATCTGTATAGAGTATATAATACGGATTCATCAATATTTCCATAGTTAAAATAACTCTCCAATTATACACCATATGTAAAATGGTATATGGTTTAGACAATAAACATATACATGACATGAGATTATGGATATTTAATAGAAATATAATTTCAAATGAAAATTGATCTCAAATGGGTAGTAGGTACACCACATAAGTATTATTAGGTGCATAATACAAATTTAGTCAGAACAAAATGGTAGTTGAGACAAAGTCCCTTACCACAATGTAATCGGTCAAATAATATGAAAAGAACTTAATAACCATAAAATTAATCATTTAATACCATGATATAAATATAATAATGTTATTATATATCAAATGTAAATACACATATACCACATACAAGAAATAATTAGCGAATAATGGAAATATCACAGAAATGAAAGTGAGATGAGAAACCCCTTACCTTATGATCGAGTGTGTTCTTTGTTTGTTTAAATGAACTGAATAATAAAATTTAGCTTAATTAATTAATCATTATAGAACCTCATATACATTTAATTGATTTATTATAACCTTATTAGGTTCATTCATGTCCCTTTTTATGGGTTTAATAGGATCAATTTTACTGTTTTGGAAGCATTGTCTTCCTTGGTTTTCATGATACTTTTACTTGTATTCATGAATGGAAGTTTGTTTTAAATGTGGATAAACATACATAATTTTTAATATATATTATTAGTGACATTAAAGAGATATAAATTATCTTATAATGATTCTGGACTATATACTTGAGGATGAATCATTAGTTAAAAGTTATTGATAAACTCTTGGATTTAGCTTGGTGATTTTGTGCACAATGAACTTGTTTTGTATTATTAGTCCATATTATGAATGTGTAGGTATTATAGAACATTAATAATATTAAATAAATATATAATTATCTGTTGTAACCATAAAAAAAATTTCATTACCAGAATTTAATATGGTAATGAAAATTGAGAACCCGTCGTCCTTGAATGTGACAAATTAACACATCTCAGATGGTGTTTTCATTTTTTAGTATAAGAGGAGGGGGAAAGAGAGATAATGATGAAATATTCCATTATAATAATATAATTATAGTTAATTTAAGGTAATGTAATTATCATATCATTTTTATTAGGGAATATGAGGAAATAAGTATAAAATAAATGAAATCAAAATATAATAAAATTGAGAAATCTCTCATGAAAATCCAGCAGCCTAATGGCATCACTTAAAATTTCATAAAATAGTTTTATTAGAGAAAGGGGGTATCTGATCACTCATAAATAATATGGTAATTAAGTTGAATATGTAATTACATATCCAAACATAATCCAATTGAAAATAAAAGAGAAAACATAAATGAAAGCTTTAAGAAAAGAGAAGGGTGGTTGATTCTCTTACCTTGTAGAGTAACTCCCAAAACTTGAACGTTGGGACCTTGGGGGTTTGAGGAAACCTTGGTAGGACTTATAGGGAGGTAATAATACCATATATTTGAGGATAATGAGTTTTTAATGAAAGAAAATTAAGGGGGTGAGTGGGTATTTATAGTAATTAAGAGGGAGTTTTTTCATTAATTAAAAGGGACACCTCATTAGTGGTTTTTGCAAAACCATAGGGTTTCCCATGGTTTCAGACACTTGGGAAACCTCATGTCATATGTTACTATAAAAAAATCTACCAGCCTTTTATATTAATTATTATATCATTATGATATCATTAAACTACCGAAAACTCAAAACAGTATTTTTATTATTCACGAAAAATTCAAGTATTTTAGAAAATTCTCAAAAATTCACCCTAAACATTTTTCGATTTTTAGCATTCAAAAATGAACTCCATTTTTTGAAAATAATTTTCTATGTATTTTTAATTTAATTTTTAAATAAAATCATAGTTAATTCAAAAAATAACAATTTTAAAGGTATAATTAGTTCTATATCACATTGAAAAAGTAATTAAGATCTCGTTATATTATTACCTTAAGAAAATAAAATATTATCATTAGTTACTATTTATAAGGTTAATATTACTATTCATAAGGGTATGTTACTATTCATCATAAAAATCAAGTTGGTTCTATCAGACTCCAAATGACTTACTGGTCACAACTCTAGATAACCGTTTTCCCAAATTCAAAACATAGAAGTGGAAAATTTATGTTAAATAGATAGCTTATAACTTTATCCTGTAATCTTTTTTTTCAAAAAAGACTTAGTGCTTCATTCAATATAGGCTATTTAATGAATAGAAATTATTTAAGAGGAAAATACCAAAAAATGTTTGGGGTGTTATACTAACCACTGCTAAGTCCAGGTTTAAGTCTAATTTACTAGGTTAGGCTTGTATGGTATAGTTGTTCTTAAGTTATAAACCATTTCCCATTTGATAGTGTACTCATTTAATCATTTAAACATTTAAATTGGTTTAATCCAATGATATTACATTTTCCAGTCCATAAGGGCCCATGCACCTTTTTAACTAAAATATGGCATTCGCTTGGATGTCATTTTCATTTAAGTTGTTCTTATTCAGGTAATTGTACCAATTCAAAAATATTGAGCTAACTAGAATACCATTTTATGATTCATAAGTTCCCATACACCTTATGAATCAAAGAGTGGAACCCACTAAACTCACACCATAGTATGATCCAAATCCTAAAAAATGCTTTAAAACAAATTTATATATACAACAAGCCACAATAACTATGAAAAAGGAAATGTTCGTTGAAATTTAAATGCAACATGGAAAAAATGCATGGCATGTACATATTGTGTCTATTGTGATGCATGTTCTAATACATAACCTTCATTTAATCAGTTCAAGGTAATGAAATCATAATTCCAATAACATCAATATCAATAACATCAAAAAACATTTGAAGAATCCAATTATGAAATGATATCAATAGTAAATAGCAGAATCAATAACAATCTCATTTAAGGAAACTTGGACTTTACACCGTACATGGGTTCACGATAGCCAAGCATGGATTCTGACTAAGTCCTTAGAATTAATAATCTCCATTATATTATCTCCAAATAGTAAATCAAGAACGGAACCCCCTTGGATACCAATTTTTGACATCCCAAACCCAAATTCCACTTAACATGTGCCCTGAGCCTAGTTGGCCACATGGCACCTGGCACACCTCCCCATATGCTAGGGGCTTCCGAATAGCAGCGGGGGTATATAGGTAGTAGACTAGGAATACTATACCCCCTATGTCAGAGTAACATAGTGGATACAACAAATAGTAAACTATAGTGTAAGCATGATACAACAAATAGATACAAAAAACAAAGAAAAAATAAATATATAACAACGAAACACTGAATAAATGGATATAATAACAAAAAGTCCCAAGGGAATTGTCTTATACATATATGTATTCATGGAATACTGATAATATAGAAATGAAAAGGTAGATAAAATCATGACATAAAATAGTACAAAGGAAAAAAATAGCTCCAGGAGCATCTCAATCCTAAGCCTGATCCTCTACTCATAAGCTCTAGCTAAGTAGTACAAGTCAATAACTTGTAGAAGGGCCTTTACCCTTTCTAGTACCTATAGAAACATAGTCTTCTTAGGTTCCAAGGGCGACTCGAGTAGGGTGTGAGATAAAAAACTCAGCAGGCCACCACCAACGGTGTCTACGTGTAATCTGAGTAGGTGTTCATAAATAAACAGTGTGCAGGTATAAATATGAAAGTAAGAAATGATGAATATACAAATAACCTCCAGCGCAGGTTCCTAAAGGACACATGACAGGTCTCCCTATTTCATCTCATGGATGGTATGTCTGATATATAGATATATATATATATATATATATATATATATATATATTGGGGAGGATCGGGTCGTAACCACTGTCATCTAATTCCAGTGGAAGCTCTCACAGTCTACCCATAACCCAAATCCAAGAGCCCTCATAGTCTCTTGGCACACATGTACTAGCATGGTTAGGATATACCCACTATAATCCATCACCAGGGTAGCTATCACGGTCTATCCCCTAGCTCCATCTGCGGGCAGGACCGGGATTTACCCTAAGGAATCCCTCATTAAGGGATCTCTCATAGTCTATCCCCTGGCTCCAGTTAAGAATCTCTCACAATCTCCCATCCCAAGGACTCTCATGGTTCCTTGGATCCATTTCTTATAGGGAATAAATATTTCATACATATAATACATGATTCATTAACATATCATGCATCTCTTTATGATTTATAAGTAATTTAACTTTAACAAGATGATCATAAGGCATTACCTCTTGTACCATGTCATCAAATCCTTTCACAAAGAAAACAAGGCGTGAGTAATTATACCACATGACACATAAGGAAAAAACTCTCAAGTGTTCCTTTAACCATAATCAACAAATTCAAGTAATCCCATTTAACATTTATCGATTTACACAAGGAATGGACAAGGCATGGGTTTACCATCCATATATCAAGTTCATACTAATAACACAATCCATTTCATATGAATCCTATTTAATAAAATATGAATAAGGGAAATTCCATTCCATCCCTAGGAATCATTCCATCAAAACCAAATAATTATAAATGTTATATTCATATTACCCAATCTGGCCTATATAAGATAAACATCCAATTTTCCTAAACATGGAAAATTCCATTTTAAGGTATAGGTGTCAAGAGTAAGGTCATGTAACAACCCAACTAACCATTTGGGAAATTCTAACTCAAAAGGATCCAAACACCATTGAGGCACCTTAGAATACATTAATTACACATGATTCAAGGTATAATTCATTTAAAAGTAAAGTCAAAATCTAACTTGGGCTCCAAGAATTTTGGACCATTTTTTCAAAATGGCCATTTACAAGGTGGAACACCTATGGGTGTCCATATAGAGTATATGTTATGTCTAAATACCTAAAAAGATCCAATTCACATATATCAAGGCACTAGGGTTATTTATACCTGAAGGAACCAACACAATTTACTAGCTCAGCAAAGTTAATTTTATAGCATTATGGAATAAATATTAAACAACCAAATATAAAATAGAAAACTATGTGACCACCTATCTTAGAGTCTTAGATAAAGCCTCTCTTGATATCGAATTCATATATGAATCAAGTTGGAAGTGATATTAGTTTCATTCGAACACCCAAAAAATAGGGTGAATGATTATCAATCTAAATAGTGAAATTGATGGTAAAATAAACATTGATAGGATTATAGAGACTAGAAGAGATTACTATTGTGGTTCCAATGATTCTGATGGATCAAGAATCAGACACCAGATAAAGGATCTATCTCAAAACCTACTCTTGGAGGGTTCTTGAGCTCAATGAGGAGGAACCCACTGTTTATGGCCACTGAAAATAGAGGAAGGATACATGGGTTTAAATTTTTTAGTGGGGGTAAATTGTAATTTTTCACCAAAATAATGTTGTGCACATTTTATGCATACAATTAACAAACCATATGTAAGTTGTGATAAATGGATCTATCCCCTATCTGTAATAGGTTGTACGGATATGCGCCTAAGACCGCACAATTGCAAACAAACCACGTGGACTTCCATGTGCCCATGTTTACAGTTGCACGGTTTTGTCAAACCATACAGCCTAGGTCATACGGTTTCCACTAATCGTGCATCCCATCCTGAAGCCCACATTTCCAGAACTCCAGACTCCAAAAAATCCCTAAACACTCATTGTTCCTTCTATGGGTTGTAGTATACATTAACCAAGATTAAAGTAAATATTCAAAATGAAAACACAATGATCTATACCTTCTTAAAAAAGGTGGTTCATTATAGATATATTCCTTCAATGGATTGTATAAATTTATGGGGTCAATGGGATATAAGTTACTCCTAAGAGATATGTTGGGATTACCAGAAAAGGTTATTCCTTAGTAAGGGTTATTGAAAATATAAAATCCCAAGTTACGTACATGGTTTTTCAATGATTCATCTAGGATTTTAAGGAAATATTTTGATTTCAAAAGGTAATAAAATGAACTTGTGAATAAAGGAAATTTTATTATCTTCTAAATGTGTGAGGTTTTTTTTCATGAGTTCTCGTGTCTTTCCAAGTAACTTCCATGATTATAATTTTTCCTTTACACATTCCTATAAAACGTTTTATAAAAAAATTGGGCTTTGAAGTTTATTTCATTAGTAAGTAAATGGTTATTTTGAGTTCAAATTTCAATTTTCCTTATGGTTTTTCATGAATTCTTAAAAAACTAACGGGTTTCATTTCTTTTTATATCCCTTATTGAGTTTTTTTTCTCATACCAAATTTTCAAATGTTGTTTACAGGGATTAAATATGTGTAGGGATTATATGATAGTCAATGGTAGAACATCCTGAACAAAGAAAAAGTTTCACGAATGGAATAAGAGTGAAAATATAGAAAACAATTTTTTGGAAAAAAATTACAATATATAGAAATTTCAACTTTTTTATGTATTGGTTTTCCTAATTCTCTAAAACTCTAAACATAAAAGATCCTAGAAATTTAATAAAGTGTAAAACATTTTATAAATCCTATAATTATGGGTTGATTATGATATGAGGTGTTATAACCCTATTAACTAAAGTAGAATTTACATCTACTTTAACCAAAAATCTAGGAAAGTACTCTTACATAGCTTCATCATTAGCTTTATAAATTTTAATAGGTATTCCAATTGCATATGAAATTTTAAAAAGAATTTTTGAATTCCATAAAATCGAAATGAATCCAATGATTCTCACCCAAATAGGTAATTGGGTTTTCTAATAAAAATTGGATTTAATCAGGGATCACATTCCTAAATTCAAACAATACCAAGCTTGGGCACAATATAACTGAGTCCCCATGCCTTCCTCTTCAGACCATCTAAAGGAAATAAGAAGTGATAGAATCCAAAACTCATCAGAATGAATTTCCAATCACTAAAACCCCATACAGAGTAAATTCAATAAGATATTTCATAAAAATTATAGGGTTTACATCACTCAAGAAAAACAAATCTCATAATAATTGAATGATTATACATTTTTTACCTTTCAAAAATTGGATTTGATTTTCTATGACATGAGAAGTAGATTCCATCTTGATTATACGGTCAGGAGAACATTCTTTCATAGATAAAAATTTGTGATGATTAAAATCATCCACAATGATAAGTACTATGAAAAAAGAAGAATCAATCGTCTTCCCTAACTTTGATGAACCAAATTAATAAAAGTATCCAAGGAGGATTCCTCCCACCAAAATCCTTATATTTTTATCCTTTGGAATAAACATGATCAAAATGATTCCCTAGGTTCCAAACCATATCCATGATCCCCATAATGAGCTCCCAGAAACCCCATCCTCATCCTAATAAGCTTTCTTGGTCAGTTGATTGTCCACTCTAAAGGATAAGGTATAGTAATAGTACTATTTATACATTATCACTAGGGATAAATGTACAAGAAAAAAACACACACACACACACACTCACTCAGGGGCCAACTGGGTCAAGCCACCATCCCCCCCCCCCTCGAAGGGTAGACTCAACCCCTTTCAATCATATCCAAAGGCCCATGGGATAAACCCCAATAGGTATATCTTCACCAAGTAGACTACTACAAGACTGCTATAGTAAAATTTTATGATGCCAAACCACAATACAACTACAGTATCCAATAATAGTACTATAGTGACCCAGGATTTTCATACATATATATTACATCATTTTCTTATGAACATTCATAACATTACACAAACACATGCCTGATGATTTTAAATGTATAGTTCCTTTGAAAGAATTGATACATAAACAAATGGTTCATAGGAAAACTAAGTCACCTCCAACTAAGTTCATCATATCTTCCATCCTTCTTAGAAAAAACATACAAAATGTATTTCTTCATAACCTAGGGAAAGGAAACATAAGAAAGGGTGAGCTGAGATGATTAGTAAGGACAAATAAGAAAGATATATAAGCATAACATGAACATAAGGGTATGAGAATATGATCATAACATTTAAAAACCATACCCTTCATATCAAGGATCATAATCATGAATCATGGAATAAATATTAGTAGTTCAAAAGACATGAATCATAAGGAAATCAAAGAACATGGTCCATGAGAGTATAAAATTGGATTAAGACATAAAATTTGTTCATAAACAAAATCATGGAAAATCATTTCCATAGTATTCAAGGATCACTTACAAGGCTATCATATTGGAATGGGTTCACTCCCTAAACCATCATAGTAGTCAAGGTTCACTCCCAAGACCAAGATAGTATAAAAATTACCTTACTAAATGGAGTTTACTCTACATTCTAGTATTGTTTATCTCAGGAGATATAAATCTTTACCCAATGTATTTAAGGGAGATATAGCTATCACACATCATATAATTGAAATCATACATATGTGTGCTGCATGACCATAAAAATTCATCATATAATAACTCAGAAAATTAAATGGGTTTCATAAATATTTCATCATAACATAACCTTTGTAAAAGTTGTAGGTTTCATAATAATTTCATCATTTTATCATAGTATAACCCCTAAAAGGAATTGGGTTTCATAATAATTTCATTATGATATAACCCATGGAAAAGAAACAAGTTTCACAAACATCATTCCATTATATAAATAAACCATTCAGAGAAAAAATAAGAATAGTATCCTTGTATAATATCCCTAGTAAATAATAGGTTACATAAAAGTATGACATCTTAGATGGAAAGTAATTTTGAAAGATTAATCGGAACATTTATTGAGGAAAATACCCTTTCCAATTTGAAAAACACATTTTAAAACATAAAAAAAATTCAAATTAATTTTCTTTGCAAATAAATTTGGAAACTTATAAAGGAATATTTAAAGAAATTTTTCGTCATTATAGTGTATAATTATGTTCATTATATATATGTTAAAATTAAAATTCCTTTCACATTTTTGGTGAAATTAAAATGGACATTGTTCAAAAAAATATAATGATTCCTTTAAAAAAAATTGTAAAATTCAAACATGGTTTAAAATATATTTAATAAATCATGTTTAAAATGTTAAAAAGGTTTTTTAAATACTTCCAAAAATCATTTATTTGGAAGAAAAATTATTTTTCAACCAAAGAGAGAAATAAAGATGATTTTTCTTAAAAATAATCTTTTGAACTCTTGAGTACATAAATAGATAAAAATGAATGGAAAACATGTATTCTCATGACATAAACATGGGAGAAAAAAATTTATTAGGTTATTTATAGATGGATAATATAATTTTATTATCATAAACATAATCCTAAAAAATCTCGATAAGCAATGGGATTGTAACATAAAATCCTTACAACTTTAGTAACTTTTAATTGTAATCCCGTGATGGAAAAACATTAAATAAAACTTAAAATATCATAATAATAAATAAATCCATGATATTATATGAAAATGGGATGTATATACACATCATTAAAGGAGATAGTTTCATAACATAACATATGTGTCAAGGAAGGACAATTGAGACAAAAATTCCTTACCTTAAGTCTCGACTTATATCATAAAAGTTTATACCTCCTGTATAATAAATTTAAGTTTATTATATTACTATTATATAACTATAAATAGATATATATCATACCATATAATATTTACTTATGACCTTTTATCATATTTTTGTTAATAATCTCATATTAAAGTCATGTTTTGGTTAATAATTGCTTTGTTTTTCATGTATGCTTTTATTTTTTATTTTTGGACCTCTTAATAATATCATGGTTACATCATATAAATTTTTTTTACGATGATATAAATATCATATATATTAATTATATATTTTTTTAGATTAATCCTTAAGATATAGAGACAAAAAAGGAAATATATCATTCATAGAGACGGTAGGTTGTATGTACGCATGAAAATTGTTTCCATTTTCTCAATGGGTTGAAATAAAAAAAGTTAAAAAATATATTTCCAATATATAATTATTTGTATTTCATATATATCACATATTTTCATTAAAATAATCCTCATTATCTTTCATTTAATGTGTGAACGAATCACATCGCTTCGTGAGGTGGTAGTCTTCCATACACACGAGAGACATTATCATATTCCCATAAAATGGAAAGTATGAAGGTATATATGATATAAAAAATTCATAATTATAATAATATCATAAATATTATATATAAACATTTAATGAATCATTATATCTATCCGTTATAGGTGGTGATGGAAAACGAATAACATCGGTTCATGAGGCGGTAGTCCACCGTACACACGAATAATGATTTTGTATCCCATTTGATGGAATATAAGATGTTTGTAGGTAATTAAATTAACATAAAAAATATATCAAAATAATTGATATAATTATTTTATTATACCATCATGGTTTAATAATAATTTAAGTAGTTTGAGGAAGAAATAAAATAAAATGCCCAGTTAGGGGTGTTACCTCTTCTTCAGACAACTTCTTTTGTTTTGCACTAAAAGGATTATTATATGAGATTTGTCAAAAAAATGAGGATTATAGGATGGGATTATGGAATTAAAAAAGTTATTTGGGTTGGTATTTTTTCAACCAAATTGTTTTGTAAGTGTAAAGGGTATAGGATAGGGGTGGGATTTTATAAGTGATGTGAGTGGCGCACTTGTAATTTTAGAAAATAAAAATGTGTACCTTTGTTGTTCTCATTAAAAAAAGCTACAAAATGGACCATTATAGATAATATAAGAGATAATGTATAAATATTTCTAGAAAAATGGTTTTTTTTAAATAATTTTTAACCCTTATATTTTTAGTTTAACCCCCCCTGATAAACCTATTTTTACGTTAACTATAGTAAATAATTTTTACTATTTTTACTATTTATCATGGTAAAAAAATAATTTAAACTTATAAGATAATATAAATTATTATAATTATAAATATGAAATCAATTTTTCTAAATTCCATTCACATAATTGAAAAAAAAAATCGGATTAATCCTGCATACGTTATGAGAAAGTAGATTTTCAAAGAGAAAAGTGTTCAAAAGTATAAAAATATTTTATATAAAAAATTCAATATTAAAATTAATAGAATAAACTAAATTGGATTAATTTATATATAATTTAGGAAATGATACATTTAAACCCATTTTAAAACAAAAATTAATCTTATAAATTCTATAAATGAAAAGGTAGTTTTCAATAAAAACTAGTATTTTTCATTATTCACTGAAAATTTAATTTCTTCAGAAAAAATCCCAAAAATTCACCCTAAGAAAATTTTGACATAATGATTTCAAAAATTAGTTTTATTTTATGAAATTTATTTTCTAAAAGTGTGAAAAAATATATATTCTTATTTTTCACAAGAATAAATAAAAAACATTTTTTTTGAAAATTTTATTTTGAAAACATAAAAACTTTAGAAAAATTTAAGTACTTTTTTATCAATGTGTTTTATTTTTATAAAAACATTATTCTTAATATTTTAAAATTGGTTATTACTATTCATATCACTATTTTTAATGGCTAGGTTATAATGATGGTGTTTAAATAATAATATTAATAATATATCATGGTTTGTTAAAAACTCGGTGTAACGTATAACACAAGTTAAACTCGACGTTATGTGTAATGAAAGATATCAAAGGAATTTAATTTATTCAATAAATAATAATTTATAAAAACATTGGGTGTTACATTCTACCCACTTAAAATGAATTTCATCCTTAAAATCCATCACTAAGATACAAAGAAATGATGATACTTTTGCCTTATCATTTCCTCAAGTTCCCATGTTGCTTCTTCAAACTGGTGTTTTCTCCACAAAACATTTACCAGGTGAGTTGTATAATTTTATTAAACTTTATTTATACAGTCTAGAACATTTGTTCTTCATAATAATTATCCTTCTCTAGTGGTATGACCTATGATTTCAGTACATGTGAAGGATTGGGTATGAACTTCCTCAGGAGAGATATATGGAACACGTAATGAACTTGAGAGAGGTTTGGTAGAAGTTATAGTTGATAGGATACCAAAAAAATATGATTAATGATTTCAAAGAGACTAGTATACCAAGGTCTTATTTTTCCTTTATTTTTAAATCTCATAACCTTATTCCACAGATAAATTCTTGAAAACACCTTGTCAACAGCTTCAAATTCTAGATCACACCCGTAATTTTCAGCATAACTTTTCTACCAAATCTAAGTTTCCTTGATGTATTGATAAATGGATCAAATATTCTCTGCCATTTCTTTAGATATTTTAGGTCCCAGTAAATTTCTTTCTCCAACTTCATTCCATCATGTTGGAGATCTACACTTATTTCCATTGAGGGCTTCATAAGGAGCCATCTAAATGTTTGAGTGAAATATATTATTTCATAAAAATTTAACTAGAGGAAGGTGTTGAACCCAACCACCTTTGAAACTCTTAAAACAAGATCTCAACATATCTTATAGGGTTTTATTTTTTATCTTAGATTGAACTTATATCTGAGGATGATATACAATTCTGAAACTTAACTATGTATACAGTTCCTATTGAAGACTTCACCAAAACTTCGAGGTAAACCTAAAATCCTGATCATATACATTTGAGTGTGGTATTCCATATAAATTTACCACTTATTTAATGTTTGTTTCAGAAATATAATCAAGAGTTAAGTCTTATCTAATATACATTAAGTGTTTCAATTTTTTAAGGTGATCGAGTAAAACCCATATATCATTATTCCCTTTAGACATTTTTGGGGGTCCAATAGAAAAATAAATTGTGATGTTTTTCCATTTCTATTCTGGTATGGGTAATGGGCATAACATCCCCTTAGACTTTTTTTCTATAATATTTAACTTATTGATGTACCAAGCACCAATATACAAACTCTACAATATCTCTCTTCATGTAAAACTACCATAAATACACTTTCAAATATCTATACTTCTTCATACTTAAGGTATGAATAGAAAATGAAGAACTATGAGATTTCTCTAACAAATCCTTCTTCAAATCTTGGGTGGATGGAACACATACATGTTTCTTAAATATCATTATTTCATCATGATTATGGTAAAACTCATGAACATTTCTAACCATTTTTTATAGATCTGCATCTTTCTTCTACACCTCTTTAATATTTACTTAGATAGATGGTTTAACATTCAATGGAGTAAGATAAGATTTCTCTCCTTCCTTTAGGATTTCTAGATTCATCCTTTGTAAATACAGAAATATTAAATCTTTTTTCATCCTCATCATGGATAATCTAGTATGATCCTTTTAAATCAAGGCATCATCCACCTTTTTTTCTTTCCTATGGTGGTAATGTATTGAGAATTTATAATCTTTAATCTTTTTTTACCATCTTCTAATGTTCATGTTCAACTCCTTGTATGTGAATATATACTTCAAACTTTTATTATTAGTATATATATCACACTTTTCTCTATAAATATAATCCATTCATTTATTTAATGAAAAAATTACCACATATTACTCCAAATCATGAGTTGAGAAATTTTTATCATGAATTTTCAATTTTCATGAGGCATAAGCTATAACCAAGTCATTATGTATAAGAAATCATCCTAATCTATTCTTGGATATATAACTAAATATTAAAAACCCTTCTCCAATATAAGTAAATGTAAGAATAGGTGCACTAACTAATCTTAACTTAAGTTCCTTGAAATTTTCTCACATTCATTTTTAAAGAGAAACTTAGCTCCCTTCTAAGTTAAATTGGTGAGTAAATTAGATAGTCCTAAGAAACAATCCAAAAACCATTAATAATGTCTATCTAAACTGAGAAAACTATGGATATCATTCATTATATTTGTTCTATTCCAACACTTAATAGCCCTTTTTTAATAGATCTACTAATATACCCTCTCTTGAGATTATATGACCTAAAAAATTAAACATTTTGTATCCAGAATTCACACTTTATGAATTTTATATAGTTTATCCTTACTCAGTGTCTTTAGTAAAATTATCAAGTTTTATTCATGATCTTATTTATTCTTTCAATAGATAATAATATTTTCTATAAATACTACCACAAATTGATCAATATAACATCCAAATACTATATTCCTTAAATCTATGAAGATAGTAGGGGAATTGGTAATACTGAATGGAATCAATATATATTTATAATGTCCATACCTTGTATAAAAATTTTTCTTGGCTATATCCTTTTTTTACCATCAACAAATGATATCCAAAATGAAGTTCAATTTTTGAAAATTATTTAGCTCTATGCAGTTGATCAAATAAGTCATCAATATTGAGTAAAAATATTATTCTTGATCATGATCATGTTCAACACTCGATAATCAATATATAGTTTCATAGATCCATATTTCATTTAAACAAAAAGAATAGGTTCACCCTAATGTGACACACTTTTGTAATGAATCCCTTTTCAAGGTTCTCCTGCAGTTACGTCTTCAATACCTATAACTAAATTGAGACCATTCTGTAGAGTGTCTTTAAAATTGGTGAGTCACTGGGTATGAGTTCTTTTGAAAACTCAGCTTCTCCATTAGATAGAAGACAGGGAAACTCTTCTAGAAAGACATAAAAAAATTTCATACAATAGTAATATTATTGATTTCAAGTTTCTCTCCATCCATATTAGATAAATAACCCTTTTTAATGGGAATCAGGACCCATATAGTGGATGTGATCTACATTGGAAGTTTATACTTATAATCACATTGATAGAAGATCATAGGTTGGTTTGGAATATCAAATGTGACTTACCTTAATTGTAAATTGAAGAGGTATTTATATAATAAAATTCCATCTATGCCTAAGATAACATCAAATTCAACCATATGAAGAATTACAATATTTTTAGGAATCATATTCCCATAAACCTCAACCAGAGAGGAATCGTATACTTGAGATGCAATCATTGTACCATTAAGAATTTTCACTACTAATTATACATAAAATAATTTGGGTGGAATATTAATACCATTATTAAATTCATCATATATGAAAGAGTTGGTAGATCCAAATTCAAATAAGACATTATCATTTTTAGAGTGACTGGTAAGTGTACCTTTCACCACATCATTATTGTACCCCTCATTAGAAATAGTGATCACATGATATTTCCATTATTCTCTCAGCTTAAGAAGTTAGTGATGTTGATCATCATCATTAACCTTTGGATTTGGGCACTGGTTAGAATAATGACCATAATCCTTGTGTTTCAAACACTAGAGTTTGGTTGGTGAATTTTTTGGAGCTTGCTCTCTATTTTCATCATTAGCTAACTTTTTATCATGAAATAGGAATTTGATTGACCAATGATCTTCTCTTCCACACTTAAAATGTTTAAAAGTACCCTTAAGAAAATTTCCTCTATGTTTATTCGCACACATTGAGGATAAAGGAATTATAATCTTATTCTCTCCATAGTTTTTATATTTTCTTTTGAATCCCATTTTTCTCTTCTTATCAAAACCATGAGATTGATACATAACTCCAACTCCTATTTCCATCTTGATAGCACATAAAACAATATATTAATATAAAATAAAATCTATTATGGATAAATCTCTTAAGATACTTGGTTTTAAGTCACTTAAAAATTGATAAACCTTACTTTTAGGTTGGATGGTAATACCAGAAGAATACCTCACAAATCTTGTAAAATTTTCTTCATAATTACCAATGGATACAAAAAACTTTTGATTTATCTCAATGAAACCATTATCCATATTTAAATAAAGAATAAAAGGATAGTACTTATTGAAAAATAAGTTCATGAACTCATCCAAATCCATGGATTAAATCATGTTCCCTTGTATTCTTAATGAGATTCCACTATTGATCAGAATCACCTTCCAAATGATAGAGATCCAAATTTACTTTTTCAGGTACTGAACATTAGATAATGGAAAACATATTTCAGTGGTACTGATCCATTTCTCAAAAACTAGTGGACCAGTGGATCCAATGAAGAAAGTTTGATGTTGCCTCATGAACCACATAAGAGAACATTGATACCTACTTTGATCTTTAGGAAGTTTATTATGATTCATGTCTTAAGAATGTTGTGTGATCATAGCAACCATTGTTTTCATTACTACTAAAATAATTTTAGTCTGCTCAGGAGGAAAATAATTGTATTTTTCATCGTATTAAGAATTTACATGGTTCCTTTGGGTTCCATCAATTGTCAAAAACTAAAAAACATTGTGTGAGAAATAATGATCATAGTAGGGAGCCACATAATAATGAAAAATTTATTATAGGATTCCTAAATCATGTCACCTTATTTTTAATCTCTGAAACCTTACACTAATACACATAAGGTTTTTAACAGTGCTAAAATAGGTCTTTTTCATCACAAAAAAAACACTGACAATCAAAGCGTGATTAAAATCCCTAGGCCTTTATCAGTGCTAGAAAAGCACTGATAAAGTGAACCTTTATTGGCACTAAAAATATTGCTGATAAAGGTGTCCCATTATCAGTTCTATTTTAGAAATGATAAATGATAACTTTATCAGCTCATTTATTATCACTAATAAAGGATCACTTTATTATCACTTTTAGTAGTACTTATAAAGGGTCATACTACTACACTGTGTTGTTAAAATTACAGCACGCTATACTATAAAAAATAGAAAATATAGTAGAAAATAAATAAGTAAATAAAAAATTAATTGAAAAAAAATTACAACACAAATACAAGAAACAAACACTATATTATAAACATTCCAAACATTGGTTTTTTTAATTACATGAGTAAGAAAAAATTATAACAGACATTCAAAAAACATTAATGTTCCTTTTTCTTTGGACCTGGACCCCCATTCATGCTATAAGTTATTGAAAAAACCACCATAACTCAAGAAAAATAATTAACCTATATAATAAAATAATTATTATGTTATTAATACTATAAAGAAATAAATAATACAAAAATTATCAGTTTTAAACTAAAAACATATACTTTGAGTTATACCAGGAACATCATATATCATATTGAGTTATAGTTTATTCTTAAACATCACACCATTTATTATTGTTCTCAAAAGTAGGTGATCTTGAATTGGATCACATCTGTGGTGATAAAAAACTCACTAAGGATGTGAGCCAATTCAAGAGAAGTTTCTTTTCAAGAACAACCTTCAACTATCACACCATTAATTATCTGTATTCAAGAATTATCTCTTTGAAAATTAAATAAAGAATTATAAGAAAGAAATGATTAGGAAATTAATCAAGTAATAGCATATAAAATGATGAGAAAACAATTTGATCTTTTTATGCTCAATTTTTCCTATATGATGCATGTTTTAAACTAAAATGGAACTTTTTTATTGAAAACACACAATTACCATCATACCAACTATATAATTTTTTAGATTTATGTTCGGTAAATTTCTGCATGTCATAAATGAATTATCAATCATTTTATTAATGTTTGAAAACAATCCAATATCATTTTCTTATTTTTCACTATTTGATGTGTAAAATGAGACCTTTATATTGAAAACATTCACTTTGATTCATATTGGTCACATCATATATTGTATTGATGAACAGTAAATTCTTATATATCACAAATGGATTATGGTTCATTTTCCTAAAATTTGAAAATAATATGAGTTTTTTCTTATTTTTTTCTATTTGGTGTGCGTTTTAAACAAAAATGATGTTTTTATATTGAAAACACGTACTTCGAGTCATATCGACCACATCATGTGTCAGATTAGTATGATGTAAATTACTTAATGTGGAAAATGATTTATGGATCATTTTCCTAAAGTTTTAAAACAATCCAATTTTTATTATTCTGAAATTTATTCTATGTGATGCACATTTTAAACTAAAATCACTTTTTTTCAATTAAAAACACATACTTAGAGTCATTCCAACCACATCTGGTGTTGGATTAACGTATTGTTAATTCCTACATGTCAAAATGAATTATAAATAATTTTTCTAAGTTTTAAAACTGTACAAGATATTTTTCTTGGTTTTTTCTATTTGATATGTGTTTTAAACTAAAATGACACCATTACATTGAAAACACACACTTCGTGTCATGGTGACCACATCAGGTGTCGGATTAACATGTGGTCGATTCCTACATGTCACAAATGAATTATGTATCATTTTAATAAAGTTAGGAAACAATATACACTAATTTTCTTGGTTTTTGATATGTAATTCATTTTAAACTAAAATGACACTTTTATACTAAAAACACATACTTTAATTCATATCGACCACATCATGTGTCAGATTGGCGTGAAGTCAATTACTATACATGAAAGATGAATTATGGATCATTTTACTAATTTTTTAAAATAATATGAACTCATTTTCTTTGTTTTTGTGATGTGAAATTTAATTTAAACTAAAATGACACTTTTATATTGAAAACACGCACTTCGAGTCACACCGACCACATCGGGTATCAGATTGATGTGCGGTTGATTCCTACAAATCATAAATGAATTATGGATCATTTTCCTAAATTTTGAAAATAATATGATCTCGTTTTCTTAGTTTTTTCTATTTGATGTGTGTTTTAAACTAAAATGACACATTTATGTTGAAAGCGAGAACTTCAAGTCATATCGGCCACAACATTTGTTGGATTGGTGTATGGTTGAATCCTACATGTAAAAATTTAATTATGTATCATTTTCCTAAAGTTTTAAAATAATGTGAGTTTTTTCTTGGTTTTGGCTATGTGACATTCATTTTAAACTAAAATTTCACTTTTTATATTGAAAACATGCAATTTTAGTCATGTCGACCACATCGGGTGTCGGATTGACATGTGGTTGATTCCTACACATCATAAATGAATTTTCAATAATTTTCTTAATATTTGAAAACAATCTGATTTCATTTGATCAGTTTTGTCTATTTGATGCATGTTTTAAACTAAAATTACACCATTATATTAAAAACATGCACTTCGAGTTATATCGACCACATCAGGTATAGGATTGATGTGGTATATTCCTCCATGTCACAAATAAATTATGGATAATTTTCCTAAAGATTAAAAATAGTCCAAGATTGTTATATTGCTTTTGGTAATATGATGTGTTTTAAACTAAAATGACATTTTTATATTGAAAACACGTACTTTGAGTCATACTGACCACATCGTGTGTCGAATTAGAATAAGGTTAATTCCAACATGTGAAAAATGAATTTTTTATTTGTTTCCTAAAGTTTAAAAATAATCAAACCTGTTTTCTCAATTTTGGTGATGTGATGGGTGTTTTAAACTAAGATGGAACTTTTATATTAAAAACACTCACTTAGAGTCATACCGACCACATCAGGTATCATATTGATGTATGGTTAAATACTATATAGAAAAAATGAATTACAGATCATTTCTCTAAAGTTTGAAAATAATATAAGATTATTTTATCAATTTTTTCTATTGGATGTGTGTTTTAAACTAAAATGGAAGTTTTGTATTGAAAACATGCACTTAGAGTTATACCACCACACTGGGTGTCAGATTAATGTGTGGTCAATTCCTAAATATCATAAATAAATTATAATCCATTTTGCTAAAGTTTTAAAATAATATGATCTCTTTTTCTTGGTTTTTTTAATGTGACACGTGTTTTAAACTAAAATGACACTTTTATAAGGAAAACACACACTTTGAGTCATACCAACCATATATTGTGTCGGATTGACATGCATTTCATTCCTCCACATCAAAAATAAATTACAGATCATTTTACTAGAGTTTGGAAACAATCTAACATTTTTTCTTAGTTTTGGATATTTGATGTGTGTTTTAAACTAAAATGACACTTTTGTATTGAAAACACACACTTTCAGTCATAACAAACACATCAGGTGTCAGATTGATGTGTGGTCAATTTCAATACGTAAAAAATAAATTATGAATATTTTTTATAAATTTTTAAAACAACACAAGCTGGTATGATCTGTTTTGGTTATGTGATGTCTTTTAAACTAAAATTACACTTTTATATTAATAACGCGTATTTCTATTCATATCGACCTCATCATGTGTCAGATTGGCATGAGTTCAATTCATACACATGAAAAATGAATTATGGATGGTTTTACTAATTTTTTGGAAACAATACGACCTCATTTTCTTAGTTTTGGTCATGTGACATGTGTTTTAAACTAAAATGGCACTTTTATACGAAAAACACATGATTCAAGTCATAATGACCACATCCAGTGTATGGTTGATGTTTGGTCGATTACTACACTTTTGAAAATGAATTTTGGATAATTTTTATAAAATTTTAAAATAATATTAGATTGTTTTATAGGTTTTGGATATTTGATGTGTGTTTTAAACAAAAATGAGACTTTAGTATTGAAAACACACACTTCACGTCATACCGACCACATCATGTGTTGGATTATCATTTGGTCAATTCCTTCGCATGAAAAATGAATTATGGATCATTTTCATAACATTTGAAAACAATATGATCTTGTTTTATTAGTTTTGGTGACGTTATATGCATTTTAAAATAAAATGGCACTTTTATATTAAAACATGCACTTAAATTCATACTAATCACATCGGGTATTAGATTGACATGCGGTCAATTCCTGCACATAAAAAATGAATTATTGATCATTTTCATAAATTTTGAAAACAATATAAGATCATTTTCTCATTTTTGTCTATTTTATGAATACTTTAAACTAAAATGACACTTTTATATTGAAAACAGATACCTTGAGTAATACCGACCACATAGGGAGTCGGATTGATGTGTGGTTCATTCCTACATCTCAAAAAATAAATTATATATGGTTTTAATAATGTTTTAAAACAATATGAGCTCTTTTTCTTAGTTTTTTCTATGTGATGTGTTTTAAACTAAAATGATACTTTTATATTGAATAAACATACTTTCAGTCATACTGACCACATAATGTGTCGGATTGGAATGTGGTCAATTCCTACACATGAATAATGAATTATGGATCATTTTCCTAAATTTTGAAAATAATATGAGATATTTTGCTTAGTATTGGTGATGCGTCATTAATTTTAAACTAAAATGGAATTTTTATATTAAAAACATGCATTTTGAGTAATGCCGACCACATCGGGTGTCATATTGATGTGCAGTTGATTTCTACACATCACAAATGAATTATCCATCATTTTACTAAATTTTGAAAATAGTATGATCTCGTTTGTTTAGTTTTCTATATTTGATTCTTTTTTTAAACTAAAATGAAACTTTTGTATTGAAAACATGCACTTTGAGTCATATCATTCACACCAGGTGTTGGATTAATGCGAGATTGATTCATACAAATGAAAAATTAATTATGGATTATTTTATATATGTTTGAAAAAAATATGATCTCATTTTATTAGTTTTTTATATGTGATGTGTGTCTTAAACTAAAATGAAACTTTTATATTAAAAACAAGGACTTAGAGTCATACCGACCACATAGATTATCTAATTAACATGAGGTTGGATCATACACATTAAAAATGAATTATGGACAATTTTCCTAAATTTTGATAACAATTCGAGCTCATTTTCTTAGTTTTGTCTATGTGATACATGTTTCCAACTAAAATGATACTTTTGTATTGAAAACGCGCACTTTGATTCATACTGACCATATAGTGTGTTGGATTGATGTGGGGTTAATTTATACATGTCAAAAATAAATTATGCACCACTTTCCTAATGTATCAAAACAATATGAATTTTTCTCTTGGTTTTGAGCACGTGATGTACATTTTTAACTAATGTTTATATTTGACAAAATAAGTATCAGATAAAAATGATGCGTAAATTAACTAAAAAAGTAGAGAAAATTATGAGAAAATTAAATAAATAAGTATTAATAAGTCACCTCTTCATGATTTCTATATACATTTTGAAACCATGTATTCTACCCATTCATTTATAAACAATTTTATTTTATCCATTATACTTTTAATTTAGAAACAAATCAAAAATAATATATAATAATTCCAATACTAATGATTCACATCCCAAATATACTTCTAAAGTTCTATCCACTACTAGATCAAAACATAATAGGTAATCACCTGATTTTGATGTCAAAAAACATTTTGAAACCATGTAATCTTCCCACTCCTCTATAAAGAAATTTAATTCTTCTTTAGAGTATATATATTGTTGGAAATATTGTTAGTACTTAAAGAATATAGAAAAACAAATGATTAAGAAATATTTTTAATGAAATTGTAATTACATTCATAAATTACCTATTTATGGATGTTGGTATTTTGATTTT
The DNA here is from genome assembly GCA_963277665.1 of Viscum album. Taxonomy (NCBI): domain Eukaryota; kingdom Viridiplantae; phylum Streptophyta; class Magnoliopsida; order Santalales; family Viscaceae; genus Viscum; species Viscum album. The sequence continues at coordinate 1,721,680,200 of OY728119.1, read as the reverse complement.
ATATGATATCTTTCATATATTTAAAAATGTAATATCCATAATCATTATCATTATATTACTTCAGACACTATAGAAACATTATCAAAAATAAGTAAAAAAATTTTGAAATATTTTTTTGTAGAGACTCAGTTTTTCCCTTGTAAGACTTTGAAATATTTCTATATATATTTCTATAGATAGGAACTGAGATGTAATGCGATTTTGAGGCCTGGTGTACTTGAAATTAATTTTATAAAAATATTAAATATATTTTATATTGCATGCACATGATACCTCAAAGAAAATGGAATAACTCTTAATTAGTTGATCAGATCAGAAATATGAGATCAAAATTGGGTCTGGAACATGTTTTTTACCCTAGAAACGAAATAAAGTTAGTCAGCATGGGATGTTCTAACCCCTCACTCGTTGGAGGTGTGTTTAAGTGAATTAATTAATTAATTCATTTAAATTAAATGATATGTTTATAAATATATCATTATAGATAATTTTACAAGTTTGTCTCATAATTATGAAAATACCAATGGATATCTCTCTTCCTCCTTCCTCTAACGAATAGATATTGATCAATGATGAAAACTCAGATCAATGTGAATCGAAGCACAAGAAAAGAAATATATCTCCCTTTTACATTGGCGAGCATGTTCTTCTTCGACGATTAATCCAAAACTAAGGTAGGACTCATAAATTGGTGATTTTATTCCTTCAGTTAAATAATTGACTAGATAATTTGTTCTTTCTTCAATCTTTGCTACTATTGTGGCCTTTGAATGAGCCTAAGTATTGAGATATTAGTTTGTTTTAATTGTTATATGATCTGAACTACCCATTCTTGATCGATTATCTAAGAACGCTTGGCCTTGATCAATTGAACTTTGTCCATGTACCTTTTCTCCCCCGTTTCTTTTTTTCCACCAATTGGACCCTGGAGGTCCCATTTCAATTATTTTTAGGTGGTCTAAGCTAGAATCAAGTAACCAGATCTATATAAAATATAAGAAACGTGAATGGTTTTTTGAAACAAGTATAGATTTGGAATAGTTACAGTATAGGGATGTTTGATTCAAATATTTGAGGTTGTATATTCAAGTGGTGAAGCTTAGGGTGCATATATAACATGTGATGAAACCCTCATTGATGATCAGATCTGATTCGTAGTGAGAAATAACTGAGATTCAAAATCCATGGATAGATCTAGGAGTTTAAAACTAATTCAAGGTGAAATAAAAGGCATCATGGTCAAATTCAATCTGCAGAGATTAAATCTGGAAAACTGGAAAAAAACCTAACTATACACCATGTATGGGGATGAACACATGGAGTGAATCCCCCTTAGTGGTGGTGCTAGGGTTTTAGAAATCATAAGGAGGACACAACATGTATTACCCTTTACACTTCATGTACCGATTCCCCATTTGGACAACCTGTGTGATGAGACACACAGATGGGAATTCATGTGGAAGTACATGGCTTAGAGTACACCATGTATAAGAGTATAAAAACATAGGGTCTAAGTACATGCAAACTGTTAGTAGTAAATGGCTTTGACCCCGGATAGGTTGGACACACTATGTAGTCCACCTACACAGTGTGTACTCCTACATGGTTAGGTGTCATGTGCCTGCTATGGACACAGATAGGATATAAAGTGGGGCCACATGTTTTGTGGGCCCCCTAACATGTTGTGTTCCCCTTAATATTCTTTTAATAGTTTTTAATTTTCATATCTCCTTTGTTTGAACTCAAATTTTAGCTCGTAAGTTATATATCCTAAGTGTTTTTTCAAGTAGAATGCAATTGTTCCCTTGGTTGAATATTTTGAGATATGATCTAAAATTTTATATGAATGAAACCTTATGAGGTGAACTTGAATATGGAAGTGATCAGTTAGGATCATCAAATGAAGATTCTTTATGGTGTTACCCTCCAGTAGGAATGGTAAGTGGAGTTCCCCAGATGACTTATTTTGGGAATTACCCTCCAGTAGGGATGGGCAGTGGAGTTCTCCAATGACATTTCTGGGAATTACTCTCTATCAGGTCTGGGAATTGGAGTTACCTGATGAATTCTTCCAGGCATTACCCTCTAGTAGGGTTGGGTAGTGGAGTTCCCCAATGACATTCACAGGCATTACCCACCAATAGGGCTGGTCAGTGGAGTTACCCGATGGATTTTTTTCGAAGTTACCCTCTAATAGGGATGGGAAATGGAGTTCCCCAATGACTTATTACAATAATTACCCTCTATTAGGGCTAGTAAGTGGATTTTTCTAACAAAATTATTCTAATAATTACCCTTCAGCAATAATAGGTAGTGGAGTTCCCTGATTACTTTCCCAGTCATTACCCTCTAGTAGGGATGGGAATTGGATTTCCTCAGTGACTAGCAGAGAAGGACCCTCCTATCATACTAGGGTATGGGATACTTACCTAGAGTTTTATTCTCATTTACTTTTTGGAACAGTGTCAAGATGTGGTTTGACATAGCTTGGGACTCACCAAGAAGAGGTACACTTTCCTTGAACGAGACGTGTTCTTGTGATGCGACCTAAAAACTACATGGGTGAGTCGGTGCTAACCAAATCAGATAGTTTCAAGGTGTAGCGATTGATTCCATTAAACTTTTGTGCTTAGGGAAGACGTATGGGATGTTGAGCATCATTGATGGAATTTTGGAACTGTTGGGTACTCTTCTTCTAGGGCTAAGCTATGATATGGAGATCCCCTTAATCTCTTATTTGGGATTCTTTGACTGAGAATGTATATATATTCTTTCTTATATATTCACACCTTGGATTTGTATACTCTCTTTCCAGTAGAGTAGAATACGCGTCAGGTATTCCATGTGATTTTTATGTTTATATTCTCATGTTTGGATGAGTCTACTCTCCTGTTATAGGTGGTGAATGCTCAACTGACAGTTCATTTACTCCATATGTTTATGTTAGAGTTGGTGTCCTAGAACCAACTTTTTGTACTTTGATTACATGTATATTTAATTTATTTTAGTATTAAACATCTTATTACATATTGTTCATTTTTCTACATGACTATAATGTAATAATATCTTAGAGTATTTGTTGCATTAATAAGAGAATAAATTATTTAATTATTCAGGTGTTCAATAAATGTAAGTGTAATTTGAGAAGACCAAGGCTGGTTCAGTAGTAAAATAATTATTTGAAATATGGTAAATAATTATTTAACTAGTTAGAATAATACAAAATAATAATAATGTTATTATTATTATGTGGCACCGAATTTAATTTATGATTCTGTTTTTTGCAAGTTGGCACACCATGAATAATGGTGTTGTTATTGTTATTATGTAGCATGGGTTTTCTCTAAGGTTATGAATTTATTTAATTTTTGTTATGCAATTAAATATTCTAACTAAAACCCCATTTCGTTAAATAGACAGGTTTGTATTTTGTGCCATTACGCCTGGTGAACCAAATTGTTGGTGCTGAGAGAATTGTTGAGCCAAAAAAAATTCTCTCTCAAATACTCTCTTCTCCCCTCTCAATAATGAGATATGTTCTTCAAGACCAAAGAACATGTGATCAAGAAAGACTAATGTAAGACACTCACTTCACCATACTAGCACTCAAAAAATTAATGGTGTCGATCAGAGGCCATCGGAACATGTGTGAATCACCGCTAGAGGGATTATGGTTTGGATCCTTGCAAGTGCAATGAGACAATATGGAAGGGTCATTCTGGATGATCAACATCATCAATGAAGAAATTACTGAAGATCCAGGTATTTAATTTCTGCAGAAATTATTTAAATTAATTATAATGATGATGCGCAAAATCCTCTCTCTAGGATCTGGTGCCCTTTTCTTCTTTCATCTAGATATTTGATCTTAATACATGGATACTGGTGTTTATTGTCATATTAATCCCAAATTGGTCATTGATTATGGAAAAAAAAAGTTTGGAGCTCCCAACCACCATGCTTTTGCTGCATCCAAATCCTTCAGTTTATCCCCTTATGCTTGAATGAGCTTACTTTCACTCTCTTATCGGGTTGAGATATACTCTTTCATTGTGCTTTTGGAATCTGTTTTCTTTCTATTAAATTGTATCTCTTACTGCTCCTCCTTCATCTTTTGGGGTGTCCAACTAGGTATGCGTATACTCACCCCAGCATAGGCTTTGCCTGTACACGTTTTGTCTTATGAAGATGATGTAAAAGTCAATCGTGACTTTAGAGGAGATTAGGGATACTCAATACTTGGACTACCTACTGTGTTAGTTGCTTGAGATTCATGATCTAGGACCTCTCAGCTATTTACTTTTCCAATTTTCTATCAGTTTAGGACACATTTATATTTTTTCATGTATTTTTCCCCCTTACTTTTCAATATACACTTCTATAGTTTTGTATTTTTTAGAGGTCCATGCATGTTTGGTTTATTTATAGCAGTGTTTCAACTTTTATTTCTTTCTCTCTATACTTTTTCATCGAGTTGGTTGTGTGTTTGCATATAGGTACTTAGGTAAAGTTTGTCCTGAGTTATTTTTGTCTTTGGTGGTTGTCACCACCCCCTTGCCTATGGTGGCAGGCTTGGGGTAGTTTTGACGATCCCCAACATGGTTCAGGTCATGATAGATTGGTATCATATCTATTTCAATACTTGGTATGTTTTTCAAATGTTACCTAAAGAATATTTGGTTGGGTTTTAGTGAAATAGTGTCGAGGTGTCTCAAGTGCAGATCTCAGTCCAAGTAATCAAGTGATGATGCTTTGGTCGACGTATCCATTCATTAAGACCTTGACCATATGCTTTTCAACTTGGCATGTTCAAAAAAATATTGTAGGGATTAATGGTACATGAATCATATAGGATTGAGTCTTTAACTATCCTTCTTGAGTTAGATTCCCATTTTTATTGATATATATATTTGTGTGTGTGTGTGTGTGTGTTCTCATCTATCATTGATACTTCTTGATAACTTTCAGGATGCCTCCACTATGATAGTCATCTAGGATACCAGCTCTGGTTCATGATGACATCCATATGAGTGGTGAGGCCTCAATTCAGGGTCCATCCCAAAACCCCTTCCTCTAGGTGGATAAGTATCATCACCTCCACTTTTCGAGTAGTATATCTTCCCCATAGAGAAGTATGGGTACATGTGTAGGCTTGGCGTACTCCATGAGTCCCAATGTCATAGACCGTTGAGGTTCCATGGAGAGCCAGATCTTCAAGCAGTAGAGGATTCCCTAGAGTTGATAGTCTCTATAATCAGGATTATCCAGACACTGATGGATTAGGTAGTGGAACTAGCATCCAACCTTTTCCATAGAGCATCTGGACATTGGTAGAGCATGGTTATTCAAATGCATGATGATTCTACACTCTTGTGGGATAACTTTAAGCAGTTCTTCTATGAGGAGTACAACCCATCCTTCTTACATACAGTCCAGATCTAGTAGATTATGTAGATTCAGTAGGGAGGGATAAAGGATAATTAGTACACATAGAGGTTCATAGACCTTACATGGTACTCCCTCAACATGATCCATGATGGTTACTTCCAAGAATAGAAGTTTGAATAAGGACTCCGCTGAGTGATCAGAGCATACATTTTACCATTTTGTATCCCCACCAATGTAGAGGTGATAGAGCAGGCACTAGTGATTGAGATATTTCTTTCATAGGGATTCCAGATAGTTGGTGTTGGCAGTGGGTTATAGAGAGATGATCCATCTACAGCAGCTAGCAGACATCAGGCGTTAGGATATCAAAGTAGGAGACCCTTTCGTGAGCAGGCTCAGACACATATTTGTATGGGTATGAGGAAATGTAAAAGACAAAAGCCTCCCAGAGAGGGGTGGGAATTTACTTGTGATGGGTGAGGTCACAGGGTATGAGACTGCCTAATCATATAGAGTGAGAAACCCAAGTAGATAATTGATGGAATACCACAGAATAGGCAACGTCATGATCATGGATTTCCCAAGTAGGGATAGGGTGGTCCATAGGGAGGCATAACTGGTAAAGGAGCAGGTGGAGCTATAGGTGGAGGAAGATGCTATGATTTCCTTCTACCACCACCACCAGGTGGACCACATCAGGCTTAGGGAGCTGGTGATCGGGGCCGCAGACAGTTGTATTCTTTGGATGTCTACAATCCTGCATCACATGAGATGACTCGGGGTACAGTCTTTGTTTATTCTAATATTTCATCAGTATTTATAGACATTAGTTCCATTCATTCCTTTTTCTCTTGAATCTTTGTGCGAGATATGGAGCTCCCATAGGAAGTGCTAGCACATTACCTTTGACTTGTGGTTCCTATAGGGAACACTTATTTTGTATCTTGCATCTATCGATAGTGAAATATATTTCATAGAGGATATAGGTTTTCATAGGACATATTGGTCATCACGATGTAACCCTATGACATCATCTTGGGTGTGGATTTTATTTCCATAGTTCAATCCCATATTTATTGTCACCATAGACAGGTCAGATGTATAAATACTGATGAGAGGAGATTCTTTTTTTATAGAGAGAGATATCTCATGACAAGATAGGTGGATGTTGCGAGCAGGAGGTTGAAGCATATAACCCATCAGTTGTCAATTGTATCCCTTAGTGCAACATGCTCATCAGGAATCTGGGTTCCTTTAGTTGTGGAGTATTATATGGACATCTTCCCTGAAGATGTTTTAGGACTACCTCATAGGTGGGAGATAGATTTTTTCATTGACCTGCATCCTAGGACTACCCCAATATCTTTTGAGGCATATTGGATGGCACCAACCGATATCCAAGATCTAAATTTTTAGTTGGAGGACCTTTAAGAGAAAGGTTTCATCAGACCTAATGTGTCCCCCTAGGAAGATCCAATCCTATTTGTGGAAAATACATATAGGATATTATGGATTTGGGTGGATTATTGACACCTAAACTAGACTATGGTAAAGAATAAGTACCCATTTCCATGTATTGATGGCTTCTTTGACCAGTTGTAAGGCACAAGATGGTTCTCAAAGATCGATCTCAAATACGGCTACCAGTAGTTCAGGGTTTTTGAGGATGATATTCCAAATTTGGCATTTTGATGTCACTATGGACACTATGAGTTTCTAATGATGACCTTTGGTGTGAAAAATTCCCCCACTGTGTTTATGGATTTAATAAACCAAGTCTTGTAGTCGTACTTGAACCAGTTTGTTGTCTTCATCGATGACATACTTGTCTAATTTTTAAAAAAGGAGGAGCATAAAGAGAACTTGATGAAGGATCTTGATTTTATTTGAGAGAAACAACTTTATAGATATCTCTCAAAGTGTTAGTTTTGAATACATGAGGTTCACTACCTGGGGCATGTCATTTTTGAACAAGTTTTAGCCATGGATCCAGCAAATATTGAGGTAGTTCTTTCTGGGATCCACCTAATAACATGTAAAAGGTGTGGATATTACTTGGATTAACATAGTACTATAGGATATTTTTGGTATAATTCTCTAAGTTCACAGCTCCTTTGACCGCCCTAACATGTAAAGGGCATCCATTTACCAGGTATGAATAGTTCCAGAGGTCCTTTGAGGACTTGAGGTAGAGGGTGAAGTGTTCTATACTTTCGATACTACCAGATAAAGGAATGAAGTTTGTAGTGTATTACGATGCCTCAGAATATGGGCTTGGTTTCATCTGGATGCAGTGGAAGGTAGTTATTACATACGAGTCAAGGCATTTGAGACCCCACGATCATAACTATGCCACCCACGACCTAGATATGGCAGTGGTAGTCTTCCCCTTGAGGATATGGAGGCACTATCTTATGGTAGAGTGCTTCGTGGTTTACTCAGACCACTAGAGTCTCAGGTACGTCTTCACTCAAAGAGACTTGAAACTGAGGTAATGACACTGGTTGGAATTCCTATAGAACTATGACTTCGAGATAGTGTATTGAAAAGATCCGACCCAGGTTTCCCAGATCTGGTGCCTTATTACATTACATTGGGATGATTACAATAAAGTTTTATCCCAAATGAATTAATTGTTTAGTATATTTTGAAACAATATACATATATAATTTCAACATTACATCATGAAATTAAATACAACACTAATTAATTCCATTAGAAACATCCATGCCTCCTAGATTATGCTTGCAATTCATTCATAATTTACTTCTTCATATCCTGGGAAAATGAAATATAAGAAAGGGGTGAGATAAAATGCTCAGTAAGAGTAAGAAAAATAGTTAAAGATAACAAAAACATTCATCATGGTGAATAATTGAAAACACATGCCTTTAAAAAAAGTGAACATAATATGGAAGGAATATGAGATGAGTAAATATTACCATAATAAAACATAATCATGGCTATAAACTCGTGAAATTTGAATTTCTAGATTCATAATGAGGTAAGTGTATATGTATAACATTCTAAAACATACGTTCATGGCCTCATCCAAGACGTCTAAAAATGATTAAGGCCTCTGCCAAAACCATATCTCAAAATAGGCAAGGCCTCGGCCAAGTCCACGTCTATTTGTCTCATGAGACCACCCGATGCATAAAGGGGCTATAGTCGGACCCACACATTACATAATAATTCCAATTAATTACTCATATGATTGGGGATAAACATAAACAACATATACATTCATATTGAAACTAACATGTGAAATGTAAATAACTTTCCTTGAACATTAAACATAAACACTAACCATTTAGAATAAATTGGTGAATGGTTTTAGGATAGCACATACATATCCATACTAATAATAAACCATTCAATTAAATATAGTAAATGATATCATACATAATAATCGACAAGTTTGTTGAAATGGATTAAGATACTCTTAGAAAATCATCAAGCAATTCTTGAGATAAATACTCTTTTACTTTAAAAAGAAGAGTTATTTTGGAAAAATATTTATATAAAACCAGAAGTGATGTAAGATAGAATTTTCACAATAAAATTATAGATTTTATAAATATAATATTTTCCAAAAATATATTATAGAGTGAACTTGAAAATAGGTAAGAATTTTAGGAATTCCCTTGAATCGGGCTTGTATTTCGGGAAGAATTTTTGAAAGATCCTTTTAGAACATATAACTCCCCTTAAATGAAAGTAGGATTCTAGTTGGTACGAATATATAGAACATTATCACATAATATATTAGGAGTACTTATTAATAAATAAAAATTTAATTGAGTTAAGTATAAAATAAGAGTAACCCGAATGAAAATGGAGGTTCGGGTAGAAAAATCCTAAAAACTTTGTAATCAATTGAATCATATGCCCTAAAATTAATAATCATCAAATGATAAATTGAAAAAAAAATGAATATATTCATGATATGAAACATCACTGGTTAGTATAAATACATTATACATAAGTAATAATTCTGGATATGAAATATCTCGCAAAAATGGAAGTGAGATGAAGAAACCCCATACCTTAAGTCTGTTGGTGTTCTTAACTTGATCTTAGTGTCCTGGATGACAAATTAAATTAATTAATTAATATTTATAGAACCTATTATTTATTTAATTGATTTATTATAGACTTATTTTGCTCATTGATAGCCTTTTTGATGGGTTTAAGAGGTTCAATTTTTTTTCTTGGGAGCATTTTCTTCCTTGGTATTCATGATCGGTTTACTTATATTCATGTATAGATAAACTTGTAGAATGAGAATGGTTGTCCAGAATAGAAGATTTATGTTATTATTGACAAAAAAAATATTACATGTTCATAGAAAATTGTTGGTTATTGGTAGTAATGATAAATCATTATATAAAACTTTAATGATAATTGTTTGGGTTAATTGGGGATTTTTTATCACAATGAACTCATTTTATTTATAAATTAATATCACATGTAAAAAAATATTACTGAACCTTAAATAAGTTATAGTAAATATATTATAGTCTTTTTCAACTAAAAAATTGGTTTCATGACCATAATTGAATATGGTAATAGAAATTGAAAACTCATCGTCCTTGAATGTGATAAATTAACACATCTCGGATAGTGTTTTCATTTCCAGTATAAAATAAGGCGAAAGGAGAGATGATGATGAATTATTCCATTATCATAAAAAAAATTATAGTATATGTAAGGTATTGGAGTTATCATAATATTTTTATTAATGGAGGTAAGTAAATAAAAATAAAATAAAGTAACTCTAAATAAAAGAAAAATTGAGAAATCTCTTACGATAATTTGGCGGCCTAACGGCGTCACTTAAAAATTCATAAAATATTTTGATGAGAGAAAAATGGTATCTCATAATTATTAAATAATATATATAGTAAGTGGGATATAGAATGAAATATCCCAAAATAATCCAAATTAAATTAAAATATAACAACATAATAATAGTGCATGAAAAAGAGATAGATTTTGAGACGAAAATTATGCAGCATAACGGCTATGAAACATTGTTTTAGAAAACATTAAAAAGAGAGGTTACATGGGTCATCCATTCATAAAAGACTCATAAAATAGTAGTGGGACAGAATAAAATGTAAATAAGAAAATTTAACAAAAACTTTAAGTATATACCACATAAAAGAGAACATGAAATAAAAAAATTAAAAGAGGGGTTTACCTCTTGAAGTAATCTTCCTTGAGAGCCTCTTTAGGGGGTAGGTTTTGGTATTTTTATGAGACCAAGATATGATGGATGTGGGGGGATCTTGGTAGGATAATTTAGCATAATTTAGACAAGGACCAAGGCTTTTTGGGAGTGAAGATAAGAGGGAGTGAGGGGGGTTATAGTGGAGGAGGGGTGATTTGTGAATATTTCATTAATTATTTTATTATTTCCCTCAAGAAAACCAATATTGTTGATTAATGTGATCCATAATAGTAATAAGTGCATGTGAGTTCGAACCTAGTGGGGTTACATCATCCTTACATCACTTATGACCCAAAAAATCTGTATTTATCATTTATCGTAAATTATCATATTTTACTATGCACCCTAAATTCTAGTATTTTAGAAAAATCCCAAAAATTCCCCCCAACCATTTTTCGATGTTTAGGATTAAAAAATGAAATCAATTTTTTGAAATTAATTTTACAAATATTTTTTATTTAATTTTTAAATAAAATCATAATTTATTCAAAAAAAACATTAAAATTATAACTAGTTTTATAACTCCTTGAAAAATTAATCAAGGTCCTATATAATTATACTATAACCAAAATAAAATAATCTAAAAATTTATGATTACATTTTATGAAAATAAATTTCCATTTTAAATTGTTAAATTAATCATAAAATTATAAATAAAATATCTATGACATACAAAAATATCGATACTTATACTATGATCGATATCTATATTGTATTTATACATTCATGGGTGAAGTTTCTATTTTTTTGAAAATTTACTATTCATTACTATTCGTATGGGTATGTTACTATTCATAAGGGTATGTTACTATTCATAAAAAATAAGTTTGTCTTATCAGAATATAAATATCTTACTGAATGCAACCGATTATGTCATTTTTTTGAAATTCAAATCACATAGGTGGAAAAATTATATTTACTGGATAGGTTATAAAAAATTGGTTCTTGTAGAGACTTAGTGTTTTATTCATTAAATATTAAATTTATTTTCAAAATATTGGGGTGTTACATGATTCCCTCCTCAACAGAATTGCATCCTCGCAATTCGAAACTACTCTTTGAAAGTTAAAGGATGATGCTTAAAAATTCCCTTGTTGGAAACCCACATTGAAAATAGGGTTAATAAAATATCCTCCTAAAAAGAGGTTAAGGGAAATAAGGTGGTCACCACAAAAATTATTCTTTCCAATGGGGTTACATTAGTTGAAAGTAAAAACCTATATATGAAAGAAAAAACCTAATTATGATTTTTTGATGGAACGTGATAGATAACATATCCATATGAAAGTTAATTACTACGAAACTATAAAATACAATAAAAAATTCATCAATATTATCAAAGATTATGATAATAGGAAAAAAATTTATTTTAAACACTTTTCCTTAAGTTGAGGAATTATTCCATTCCATAAGAGTGTAAATATACATTTCTATTTACAAACTCATCCTTTGATTTCACCTTGAATTATCTATACCTCATCACTTAGCATAGGTTACGCCATATGGTGAAGTAATACATTAACCACTAAAATATCATAATGATCAACTTAAACCATTTCATAAATGGTTAAAAAATTACAAAATATAATTATTCCAGAATTTATAATGAAGGTATCTAAATTTCCAAGAAGAACTTATCATTAACCCTTAATCATCATGAAGAAACTCTAAATTTTCACATTCCAAACATGTGATTAACTTCATCATGTATCCTATTGAAATATGGTAATAACATGAATTACCATAAAAACCATATTTCCAACATGCATTGTTACATATTTCTTTAGTAAGATACATGTTATTCCTTAAATCCAAAAGTGTTGTAAAATCCATCAATGATAGCATAGACCACTTCTTGACAAGTCAATAATCAGTTCCAATGTAGTCGATACTTATACGAATAAATAATTTCTTCATCATTATCTCAACATCAGATATATATTAAGGGTTTCCTTTCCCTAAATCATTTTTTTTCTAAAAATTTTAACATTCTACTAAATCACTTTTCCTTTGTACCATTCATCATACTACCTTAAATTATTAATGAAGTAATACTATAGTACAATCCTTATATATCTCATAATTATTATAACAAGAATATCATAACATAGTTCTTGAATACAAAAACATAAATGCATTATTTATTCAACTTCAACCATAGTAAAATCATAAGCTTGAACTTGATCCCTCTACTTTTTCAGAGTTGTATTTCCATGATGCTTGGGAAATTAACTTTTCTAGTAACCCATATCCTTACAGTTGAAGCATTGAATATAGGAAATTTTTTCTTCTCATGAAATTATGAGAATGGTGGCATTTTTCTCCACACTTTAAGAAAATTCCTTTTCCTTTTCATCATATACCAAGGTGTTTCCATCCACAATTATCACATGAGGGAAAATAATTTTTTCCCTTCTTCCCTTTTTCCATCTTTTTCCAAATTTTCCTCTTCTTCTCCTATTTCTTTCCAAATCCAAAATACTTAGAAAAAAAATTGTCCTTCTTATTTGGAAATGATACTATTTCCTAATATGATGAGAATGTTTGAGATGTTATTTCCCTTCGAAATATTGCCTTAAACCCATCGAAGAAATGATTATTCTTACTCTTTTCATTAGGTCATTTGTTTTGGTTCTCATTACTTTTAGTACGATAACTTTCTAAACAATGGCATACACTATGAATCATAATGTATAATATCAACTTAGAAAAATACTTAGCATAATTTGAAATCATATCCATAACTAATCACATAATCATAAACATGGTTTCTTTGAGAAAAAAAAATAATTTAATTCCTTCATAATGTTTTGTAAAGAAATTTTGAATTGTCCCTAGAATATCCCCCAGGAGTGTCAAACTAGGTGCACAGTAAGGCCCGTTGTCGTGTACTAGGATACCCTGGGTCAAGCCTGAAACTCCTTGTTTGAGTTTCCACTCCTAGGTACATCTGTGTCAGAACCATATCCACTTGTAGTATCCAGAAATGAATTATTTTCTAAAAAGATGCACATTATCTATTCCTTACCAAAATACTAGGATGTTCTTGTATGTTTATCCTCAAAGACTATCTTATTGATTTTTCCCTAATCTATGTTTTCTAAATCTAGTTTCCAAGTTTTCTACTAACCTTCCACTAATACCAAATATAAAGACCCAACCCTAGTTTCCTAGAGTCGGTGCCTTATTACATTACATTGGCATGATTACAAGAAAGTTTTATTCTAGAGGAACAAATAGTTTAGTATATTGCCTCCTTGATTATTCCTGCAATTAATTCATAATTTACTTATTCATATCCTAGGAAAATGAAACATAAGAAAGGGGTGATCACAAATTCTTAGTAAGAGTAAGCAATACAGCGGAAGATAACATAAACATTGGGTATGGTGAATAATTGAAAACACGTGCCTTTAAAAAAAGTAAACATAATATGGCAGGAATATGAGCTGAGTAAATATTGTCATAATAAAACATAATCAGGAGTATAATCTTATGAAATTTTAATTTATAGCTTCATAATGAGGGAAATACATATGTCGGACATTTCTAAACATACCTTCAAGGCCTCATCCAAGATGTCTAAAAATGATTAAGGCCTCAACCAAAACCATATATCAAAATGGGAAAGGCCTCGGCCAAGTCCATGTATATTTGTCTTGTGAGACCTACTGGTGCATTGAGGGGCTATAACGAGACCCACCCATCACATAATAAGTCCAGTTCATTCCTCATATGAGTGGAGATAAACAAAAATAGCATATATATTCATATTGAAACTAACATATGAAATGTAAATAACTTTCCCCAAAAATTAATCATAAACACTAACCATTCGGAGTAAATTTTCAAATGGTTTTAGGATAGTAAATCCAAAGTAAAACTAATCATAAAACATTAAATTAAATATGGTAGACTATATTATACATATTAATCAACAAGAGTGTTGAAATAGATGAATATGCTCTTATAAAATCATCAACCAATTCTTGAGATAAATACTCTTTTACTTTGAAAAGACGAGTTCTTTTGGAAAATTATTTTTATAAAACCATAAGTTAAGTAAGATATTATTTTCAAAATAAAATTAGTGATTTTATAAAGAAATTTTTTTCCAAAAATATATTATATAGTTCCCTTTAAAATAGGTTATAATTTGATAAATTCCTTTGAATCAGGCTTGTATTTCGGGAAGAATTTTTGAAAGATCCTTTTAGAACCTATAAATCCCCTTAAATTAAAGTAGAATTCTAGTTGGTATACATATATAGAAAATTATAATAGAATATTTGAGTAGTAATTATGAATAAATAATAATTTAATTGAGGTAAGTAGAAAATGAGAGTAACCTAAATGAAACTGGAGGTTCGGGTAGAAAAACACTTACAAGTTTATAATCAATTGAATTGTATGCCCCAAAATTAATAATAAAAAAATGATAAATTGAATGAAAATAAATATATTCATGATAATAAACATCATTGGGCAGTATACATACATCATACATAAGTAATAGTATTGTATACGGAATGTCTCACAAAAATGAAAGTGAGATGAAGAAACCCCTTACCTTAAGTCTGTTGGTGTTCTTCACTTGATCTTAGTGTCTTGGATAATAAAATAAAATTCATCAATTAATATTTACAGTAACCATTATTTATGTAATTTATTTATTATATACTTATTCAGTTCATTCATGACCCTTTTTATTGGTTTAAGAGGTTTAATTTTATTGTTTGGGAGCATTTTCTTCCTTTGGTATTCATGACCGGTTTACTTATATTCATGTATGGATAAACATGTAGAATGATAATGGTTGTACAGAATATAAGTTGTATGTTATTAATGATAAAACATAATATTACATGTTCATAAAAGTTTTTTGGTTATTGGGAGTGAATAGTAATCATTATACAAAACTTTAATGATAATTGTTTGGGTTAATTTGTGGTTTTTTATCACAGTGAACTCATTTTAATTTATAAATTAATACCACATGTACAAAAATATTAAAGAACCTTAAATAAGTAATAATAAATATATTATATTCTGGTTCAACCATCAAAATGGTTTCATGAACACAATTTAAGACAGTAATAGAAGTTGAAAACTCGTTATCCTTGAATGTCATAAATTAACACATCTCAGACGGTGTTTTCATTTCCAGTATAAAATAAGGGGAATGGAGAGATGATGATGAATTATTACATTATAAAAACAAAATTATAGTAAATATGAGGTACTGGAGCTATCATAATGTTTGTATTAAATGAGGAGAGCAAATAAAAATAAAAGAAAGGAACTCAAAATAAAATAAAAGTTGAGAAATCTCTTATGAAAATTTGGCAACCTAACGGTGTCACTTAAAAATTCATAAAATATTTTGATGAGAGAAAAAGGTTATATCATAATTCTTACATAATATATATATAAATGGATATATTTAATGACATATACCAACATAACCCAATTGAAATTAAAAGATAATAACATAATAAGAGTGCTTGATAAAGAGAGAGATTTTGAGACAAAAATTCTGCAGCATAACGGCTATGCAACATGGTTTTAGAAAACATTAAAAAGAGAGGGGGTAGGTATAACCCATTAATAAAAGAATCATAAAATAGTAGTGAGAAATAATAAAATGTAAATAATAAAATGGTATGAAAATTTTAAATACATACCACATAAAATAGAACTTGAAATAAAAGAAATGAAAAGTGGAATTTACCTCTTGAAGTAATATTCCTTGAGAGCCTCTTTAGGGGAAAGGTTTTAGTATTTTTATGAAACCAAGGGTTGTTGTATGTGGGGGAGGATCTTGGGAGGATATTTTAGAATAATTTATACAAGTATCAAGGCTTGAGAGGAGTGAAGATAAGAGGGACTGAGGGGGGTTTATAGTGGAGGAGAGGGATGATTTGTGAATATTTTATTCATTTTTTTATTATTACCTTCAAGACAACCAATAGTGTTGATTAATGTGACCCATAATAGTTATAAGTGAATTTTAGTTCTAAACTAGTAATATTAAATATCCTTAAATCACTTATAACCCAAAAAATTATTTATTTAGCATTTATAGTAAATTATCGTATTTTACTATTCACCAAAAATTCTAGTATTTTAGAAAAATACCAAAAATTCACCCCAACCATTTTTCAAAGTTTGGAATTCAAAAATGAAATACATTTTTTGAAAATATTTTTCTAAATATTTTTAATTTAATTTTTAAATAAGATCATAATTTATTATAAAAAACAACATTAAAATTATAACTTAGTTTATAACACCTTAAAAAATTCATCATGGTCTCATATAATTATCATATAACCATAATAAAATAAAGTAAAAATTTATTGTTACATTTTAAGAAAATACATTTCCATTTTAAATTATTAAATTAATCATAAAATTGTAAATAAAATATTTATGACATACAAAAATACCAATACTTATACTATGATCGATGTCTATATTGTATTTATACATTCATTGGTGAAGTTTATATTTTTTTGGCCAATTTATTATTCATTACTACTAATTACTATTCATATGGGTATGCTACTGTTCATAAGGGTATGTTAGTATTCGTCAAAAAAATAAGTTTATCTTATCATACTCTAAATATCTGTCTGAATGCAACTGTGTATATCAGTTTTTTGAAATTCAAATCACATAGGTGGAAGTTTTATGTTTACTGGATAGGTTATAACAAAGTGGTTCTTGTAGAGACTTGGTGTTTTATGCATTCAATTTTAAATTTATTTTCAAAATATTGGGGTGTTACATCTATAATCCATAAAATGGAAGTGTTGTAGTAGATTCCCTCAGCATGAAATATCAGGATCACCTAGTGATGGAAGCTTTGGAGTAGTAAGATTCCCTACAGCTAACCCTGGTGGAGCCAAAGGGTACATCCTTTCTTCAATCAATGGTGTTAAATCCTTCACTTCTTGAGTGTGTGAGAGAGTCCCAGCTGGGATACATTGACTGTGAGGTATTATGTGATTATATATCCATAGGTGACTCACCAGATAGATATTCTGAAGGGTGGAATCACTTCATCATGTTCTAGGGGTGAATAGTGGTTCTAATCACGATGCGAGAGGAGGTGATGCGGGAGTTCAATGCTTCTCCTCTACTTGTACATATTGGTTTAGGGAATATTTATAGAGACCATCATTGGTAGTTTTGGTGGTCCGAAATGGGATGAAGTGTAGCTGAGTTCATCTCTCAGTGTCTCTCCTATCAAAAAGTGAATATTGGGCACCAAGTTATGGTAGGTTTGTTGAAACCTCTATAGATCCCGAAGTGGAAATGGGACGAAATATCCATAGACTTTGTTATAGGATTTACACACATAGTGAAGATCCAAAACGCCATCTGGTTGGTAGTTGACTGACTCACAAATTCAAAAAATTACTTGATATCAGGGAGTAGAGTTCAATGGAGATTTTGGGGCAGTTATATGTACAGGATGTCGTTCTCCTTCATGGCATACCCTCAATTATTGTCTATGATTGTGATGTGTGATTTACATCATGATAGTGGATAAGACTATAGGAGGAATCCGGGACATGGATGTGTATGAGTGCATCATTTCACCCCCAGAATGATGGGATGACTAAGCACACTATCCAATTTCTAGAGGACATGCTGAGGGTTTATGTGTGAGACTTGGGCCTCATCTGGGAGGATCAATTTCCCTTGTTAGATTTTGTGTACAACAATATCTACCACTCTACCAATAGCATGGAAACTTTTGAGGCCCTCTATGGGAGAACCTAGAGGTCACCCTTATGCTGGACAGAGATTGGTGAGACATATCTAGTGGGCCCATATATGGTACAGGCGATAATGTATAAAGTCCAAGTCATTCATGAGCGGATGAGGATGGCCCATAGTAGTGATAAATCCTATACATATTTTCATTTTAGTCCCTTGGAGTTCCAACAGGGAGGCCATGTTTTCTTGAGAGTCTCCCCATGATGAGGAATGTGGAGGTTCAACCAGGAAGACAAGTTTATCCCCAAGGTTCATCGGGTCATTTGAGATCATGAAGAGGGTTGGCAAGGTTTCTTACCACCTCACCCTACCCCCACAGCTAGAGTGGGTGCACGAAGTCTTCCACATGTTGTAGATGAGGAGATATGTGCATCAACCTATGCACATCCTCTACTAGGTTGGGATGGACATCAAGGATGGAGCCACCTTTTCATAGCACCCAGTGGTGATCGAGAATTGGTAGGATAATACCTTATGTGGATAGACCATCCCTTTCTTCGCTTGTTATGGTAGCATGAAAATGTGTAGGAGAGTTCTTGGGAGTGGGAGAACCAAGTGAGGTAATAGTATCCTATGTTTTTCTCCATATTTTTTCTTTTCAGGGATGAAAAGTTTGAAGGGTGGAATGATTTACATACCTGTTTCTGGCCTTATAAGACTTTAAAATATTTATATATATATTTCCAAATCTAGGAACTGAGACGATGTGTGTTTCTGAATCCCAGTGTGCCTGGAATTAATTTTATAAAAATATTGAATATATTTTATATTGTGTGCACATGATATCTCAAAGAAAACTAGATAACTCTTAAAAATTTGATCATATTATAAATCGGATACCATGGTTAGATCCAGAACATGGTGTTTACCCTAGGTGCAACATAAAGTGATTTTTCATGGGATGTTTGGACCCCTCTCTTGTTAGCGGTGCTTTTAAGTGGAATAATTTATTATTTAAATTAATTAATTAATTCATTTAACCTAAATTATATGTTTATAAATATCTCATTATAGAGAATTTTCTAGTTTTGTATCATAATTATGAAAATTTTAGTGGATCTATCTCTTTCTCCGTCCTCTGAAAAATCGAGATCAACAATGATGAATCCTTGGATCAATGTGAATCGAAGAATGATGAACACAATGGATCTTTGTTCTATGTTAGAAAGTGTTTTCTTCTTTAGTGATCGATATAAAACTAAGGTAGGACTCATCAATTAGTGTTTTTACTCCTTTGAATAAATGATTGAGTAAATCATTTGTTCTTTCTTTGATATAAACTACTATTACAGCCTTTGTATGAGTGTAAGTATTGAAATATTACTTTATTTCAATTTTTTTATGATCTGAATTTCCCCTTTCTAATTGATTGGCCAAGAATTGTTGGTCTCGGTCAATTGGCCTTTTCTCTTCTGAATTTTCTCTCTTGTTTCTTCACGTTATTCACCGGTTGGATCCCCGAGGTCCCGGTTCAATGATTGTTGGGAATCCTGAGCTCAATTGGGTACCTAGATCCATAATGAATATAAAAAACATGAATGGTTGTTTGAAACGATTATAGATCTAGAATCATTTTTGTACTAAGATGTTTGATTCTATGATTTTAGGCTGGATACTCAAGCGTTGAAGCTTTGGGTGTGTGTAGAACATGCGATGAAACCCTCTTCAATAATCGTAGCTGATTCATGGTGAGTAAAGGCCAAGATCCGAAATCGATGGCCAAATCTGAGAATTTTAGACTGATTCAAGGTAGAATCAAAGGCAGCATGGACAGATTTAAGTCGTGGAGATAAAATCAGGAAAACTGAAAATAAAAACCCAACTAGACGCCATGTATGAGGCTAAACACATGATGTGTATCCCCTTCAGTGGTGACATTAGGATTTTGGAAATCTTAAGAAGAACATGGAATGTATTAACCTTTGCAGGCCACATACCCATTCCCCATTTAGACAACCTCTGTGGTGATCCATATAGACAGGAAGTTGTGTAGAAGTACATGTATTAGATCATACCATGTACTAGAGTACATGGACACTAGGTCAAAGTATAGGGACATGACCGGCAATACATGGCCCAAACCTCGGATAGGTTGGACATGTTATGTAGTCCACCTACACAGCGTGTACCCCTATATGGTTGGGATCCTCGTTTTGACCAAGGACATAGCTAGGATATGAAGTGGTGATATATTCCATGTGTTCCCCTTAACACACTTTGTACCCCTTGATCTTCATTTAGGATTTTTTGAATTTTTGTATCTTCTTTGTTTGAACTTGGATTTTGTCCCATGATTAGCCTATCCTGAGTGTTTTTCTATATATAACATGATAGTTCCCTTGGTTGTGGATTTATAGATATGATGAAAAAATTTCTGGGCACAAAACCTTTTTAGGTGACCCTGATGACGGTAATGATTAGGTAAGATCACCAGATGAAGATTCCTCCAGGTGTTTCCCTCCAGTAGGGTTGGGCAGTGGAGTTCCCTCAATGACTTATCTCAGGAATTACCCTCCAGTGGGGATAGGAAATAGAGTTAGCTGATAAAATTACTTGAATTTACCCACCAACGGGGTTGGGAAGTAGAGTTACATGATGAATTTTTTTAGGTGTTACCCTCCAGCGGGGCTAGGCAATGGATTTCCCCGATGACATTTCTAGGAATTACCCTCCCATAGTGTTGGGCATTGGAGTTCCCCGATGGATTTTCCTATGTGCTACCCCCAGAAGGGCTGGGCAGTGGAGCTCCCTGATGACTTCTTCAAGATGTTACACTTCAGTGGGGTTGGGCAGTGGAGTTCCTTGATGAACTTATTTTGGGTGTTACCCTCCAGCTGGGTTGGGCAGTGGAGTTCCCCAATGACTTTCCTGAGTGTTACCCTCTAGTGAGGATGGGAAGTGGAGTTCCTCAGTGACTAGCAGAGAAGGACCATCCTATCATACTAGGGCATGGGATCCTTACTTTTATTTTGATCCCCTTGATTGTGTGACATAGTGGAAATATGTGGTTTAACGTAGCTTTAGACTCACTAAGAAGAGGTACGCTTTCCCCCACCAAGATGCATTCTTGGGACATGACCAAAAAACCATATAGGAAAGTCAATTCCACACAAAAAAGATAATACCAAGGTGTGGTGATTTTATTCCCTTAGACTTGTGTGTTCAGTCAGATGTGTGGGATGTTGAGCATCATTGATGTACTTTTGGAACTATTGGATACCCTTCTTCTTGGGGTGAGTTGTGATATGGAGATCTACTTACTCTATTGTTTGGGATTCTTTTATTGATCATGTATATATATTCTTTCTTCTGGATTCACACCTTGGATTTAGATACTCTCCTTCTAGGAGAGTTCAATATGCATGAGCAATTCCACATGCTTTCTATGTTTATAGTATTGTGGTTGTATGAGTCTACTCTCTTAATATATGTGGAAAAGGCTCAACAGGTAGTTCATATACTCATTGTGTTTAGCCCCTTGTTCTTGGATGAGCTTACTTTCAATCTATTATTGGGTTGATCTATACTCTTTCACAATTTATTGTGCATCTACTATCTTTCTCTTATTTTGTATCTCTTATTGAATCCCCTTCAGCTTTTGAGGTTTCCTACTGGGTATGATTATACACAACCCAGCATGGTCTTTGCCTACACACATTGTATCTTATGCAGATGAAAAATAGGTTGACCATGAATTTATAGGAGATTAGGGATACTTGGTGCTTGGACCACGTATGATGGTCATAGCTTGGGATTTAGGAGATGGTATCTCTCAGCTGTTTACTTTTCTAGTTTTTTGTTAGTTTGGGACACATTTATGGTTGCATGTGTATTTATTCCCTCTACTTCTTAGTATACACTACTATACTTTTGTATTTTTTATAGGTCCATGCATGTTTGGTTTATTTATAATAGTGTTGAATCTGTTATTTCTTTCCCTTTTCACTTTTTCATAGAGTTGGTTGTGTTTGTTTGTTCAGATACTTAGGTAAAGGCCTCCCTGAATTAGTTATGTCTTCGGTGCATATCGCCACCCCCTAGCCTATGGAGGCGGGCTTGGGGCAGTTACGGCCTGATCCCAATCATGGGTCGGGTCATGACATTTTTATAGTTAATATTTTTATATAAACATTAATATTTTTCAATTTTAAGAAATCCATAGGCTTTTTATGTTCAGTGATCGGCCTCATACAATGATTTAGCCTATATTTATAAATCACCCTATCATAAAAAAATCTTGTTAGAACACAAACTGAAACATATAATTTTAAGTTTATCTATAAAATATTGATTCCAATGCATTAAAATTTCACAATATATGGAATGTGTGGTCAGTTTGACTAAAATCCATGCATTGGAACCAAAAAATAAATTTTCAGCGTATCCAAATTGGTTATGATCGGTATCCAATGCTTCCAAAAAATCAAATAAGTAATGAAAAAAATAAAAATGTATTTTATATCATTAGATTGAAAATTTTTACCCATGCATTGTATAAATCAAGAAGATTATGTCGTCTATTATTTTATTTTCAAATATCTCACTTAGTTCATATTTTTTCTTATCAATTTATTTCACTTCCAAATATATTTCATGCATTGAAACAATATATGAATTAATGAATCTAAATCATGCTTCACAGGGTTTTCCCTTTATATAGTATTAATATAAATACGAGTAGAAAATATGAATGGTTATTAAATTTAATGAACATAGTAAATAATTTTTTGGATAGAAAGATTATGAAAATGCACATCATGTATGTATTCACAATTGAGACTCGCATCCTTTCAAACTTGATAATGTCATTTATACTCTCAGAAACAACCACTTCTGAAATAAAATTTCCAAATATTTATTATTCATATTGAATGTAGGACATATCTTCATCTTTTAATATGGTTTCTACATAAACTTGTAATGTTAATATATGCTGTAGTGAAACTATCAGGTAGAAGGTAGCCCTAGGATGTCCTTTTTTTCTTAGTCGATTCACTAGATTTCCTTGATTTAACCTTCCATTTCCCCATTTTTTTATCCATCTGTAACACCATACCTCACTTCAGACCTTTTTTCATCAACTGTAATAGGTTTTTCATTTGAGAAAAATTATTAAATACATACCTCATATATATTTATAAGATTATATTGTCATTCTATGAATTTTACAATAGCATCATTGACCATTATAATATCCAAGTCATAAATTGGAATAGGAATCTCAACATTTGTCTCTTAAGATGCTTCAATATCCACTCTCATGTGATATTTTGGGAGTTCTTTTTTATGTGGAATTTATCTCTAGATATTATACACCATATATCTCACAACAAGGTGGTGTGTGGGTGTTGATAGATATAAATCACAAACAACTTTACCCTATAGAATTTTAGCCATATATAGTTATCAAAAGGTGTCTGAATCACATTTAGGAGAAAGATTAATGAAAAAATTGATTACCTTGGGCAAGGTTTTTGGTTGAGTGGAATGACTAGACTCAAAGTTGGTGATGTCATTTGGTTTTTCATGTGTTGATTTTTATTCCGCTGTCATTTTTCTTTGCTCCTTTCACATATATTGGTTTCCAAACAAGACCAAAAAATAATATATTACAAAGAATATATTTTCACCTATAATCCTTTCATCATCTGATATGTATCTTCTTCTAGTTTGGTATTCTCAAAATATGTTCAAGGTGACACTCCAAAATCGACACGTCTAAAGTGACCATATTGTTTCAGCCGCTTTAAAGCTACTGAAATTAGTTTTTATTCAAGTATGTTCATTGTTGATTCTGGTATCTAAACCATATAAAAAATATGAAAATAAATAGATATTTTTATGTAATACTATTAAAAATCATAATGAATTGCTATTATTTCATACTTACACATGTTTCCCATACTTCTTGTGTGCTTTCATCAACAATTTTACCCTCTTTATTTATGTGGGCCTCCTTCCATAGAAACTGACATGGGATGGAAGTGGATTCAGATTTTGATTCACCAATCTACATATAAACAAAGGAACATATATTGTTTCATATCACATAAAACTTTTATTATAGATTTAAAATAAATACCATTTTCTTCTCTAGTGAAGCATACCCCATCTTTTCTTTATGATAGAGGTACATTGGTTTTGATGCACATTGTTTATTTTTAGAACTCCTTTTTTGTTTCATAAATTTATAGTTTTGAATCAAATTGTATAAAATAAATAATGTAAAATAATATATTATTGAATACAATTCACCTGAAATGATTTATCATTGTGATGACTAGTGAAAGAATTTCATGTTTCCTACTTATTAATGTGTGTATAAGTAACGGTGGGTGGGGATTTAATTTCCCCTCAGCATCCCTAATATGATACTTGGTAAGATATTTCTAGAATCCTTTGTGGTCTATTCTAGTGGCCATTAAGATATGTTTCTTATAGAAATAATCTAAAATAAATGAACTATTCAAGGGATAATGAAAAGTAAATCAAAATTTTGTTATATAATTTTTCATTAAAATAAAGAAATTATATCATAATATTACCATAATATCTTCTCAAAGGGTTTCTTTTATTATAGGTTGTACATGGAACCATGAATCTATATCAATTGAAACATTTATTGTCATTGTAACCCCAACATAAATAATGAACATTGACTTGTTGGGGTCAACATGTTCATGTTTATTCCATCCAACCTCAAATTTTATACCCTTTCTTCTTTCCATGATAATTTTAGTCAACATAGTAAAGCTATATCATTATTATTTTTTCATCAATATGTTGTTTGTCTGCTAATAATTCTATAGTTTCATCATCAACCATCTGTTCTTCCCAAAGATTATTGACATCATCATGTACAAATTTAATTGTCTATATGAGTAGTCAAACATTTAATTTATATTATGTTAATATATTATAGAACACATAATATTATGAGGAAAATAATAGTATATTAAAATAAATTTAACCTTCTCATTGAACTCTCTTTATTTTTTTAAATGTTGAAGGGATTTGGACCCTCAATCGAGAATATAAATCCACTATTTGTGGTACCCTATAATGTACAATACATTTTCTACATTAGGACTGCTATGAAATGATTGTGATCTCCAAATAAAAGGTTCATTCTTGATTGAATTTTTATCTGACCCTACATTTGTTTTAGTCTCTAATAGGATAACTAACCAATTCTTGGTTACTAGATTTGAGATATAAAATACTTTCACTTCTTGTGATTCCATTATGAATGTAATGTCATTTTCCCCTTCTATACTAGAATTCACCTTCATGAAGATAATTTCATCAACTTTCACTACACTCCAATTATAAACACATTTTCAATGGAAAATTGAAATTTAAATGTTATATAATCCAACTCGTATACCAGTTTGATGATTCTAAAATATGAAATATTCACAAAAAATTATATTTCTATACTTATAACCATATATGGGAATCACTTCCTCCATAATTTTAAATCCACTATTTTACATCATGTTGCGATTATTATGTTCTTTTGAAAAAAATTATAACCATTAATTAAAATATTAGTGTAAGGTATGACATTTTCATTTGGTCCCCTGGCTAACCATTGAAGTCATTCACAAATTGAATTAAAATTTTTAGATAAATCCTTATCAATATGATCTTATAACCATATTATAAACTATTGATTATGTGTATATGATATTAATCCTTCATCCCATGATAGATGTCTATGGATTTATCTGTGGGATTCAATGTATAGATCAACATCTTCACTATTATGTAAAATATAAAGGTGATATTTCTCCCACTCTGTGATGTTAATTATAACAACATATATTCATGAAATCCATTCACCCATATGGAATCCACTATGACAAGACTTTGGTAGATTGATGCAATCAATATATGATAGGTAATCAGTACAAAATTCAACAACTTCTTCAACAATATATCATTCTACAATACAAACTTATGGATGATTTTGATTATTTCCATACCCATTCTAAATCCTCATATAACATTAAATTGGGTACATCCATCTATAATGGATAGGACCACATAGTTTAACCTCTCTAACCAATTAAACCATCAGGTGAGCCATTATATCAAAGAATGGTAGTGGGAATGACATATCTAATTCATATAAAATGACTGCAACCTTATTATTAATGATTGTAAACTTCATCGGGCCTATAAATTTACTGCATATGGTGTTGCAAAAGAAGAGAAGTATGGTTAATATGTGTCATACATTTTTAGGAAGAATTCAACATAAATATAGGAGAATAAAATCTCGTATCAAAACATGACATTCAAATTATTTCATTCCATATAACTTCAAATTATTCATTTTCATGACATTATTTATATTTAATGAATGAACCTGTATAAATTTTATACCATTAATGAAAATTAAAAATTATTATTTTTCTTGTCTGGGTAGAGTGTAAGCTATTGGAGGAAGAAAATTATGCTTTTTTCCCTTCACTAGTTCCAACTCTTCACTTATCCTCATGTCAATAATGTCCAACCTAGCCTTAATTCCATTTTTTCGATAAAATTTAGTAATGTGTTAACAACACTATAAATATTTATTTTTATACATGCATGACAACAATAAAATTTATGAAATAAAAAAAATTCCAGTATGATAACTCTAATAAAATTGATCTATTTTTTTAACCTGGTTTCATAAGGTTTTTTGAAAATGTTTGATCAAAAAAATCAATATATTTTACATTATCAAATAGTTTATCACCCGTTAGTGGAGATGGTGTTGTACCTTGTTTGTTACTCCCATCAAATTTTTTCATCAAGGACCAGTATTTATTTCATCGAGGTAAAAATTTATGATGTCTTAAAAAAACTTTAAGGAATGTTTAAACTAAACTAAGTGTGTGTATTCTTCAAAAATGGTACACCCCCACATTCCTTTAATGTTATAGCTTGAAAAAATTCTATAAAAAGGAAATTCATTTATCATTTTGTACAACATGGCCATAAATGTGAATTCTTCACTTCTATGAGCATCATACATTCTACCACATGTATCCCACATCAATTTTAGAAATTCAATCAATGGATCCAAATAAACATAAATAACATTACTAGGTTTTTTTGGTATATATATAAGTAGATACAAGAAAAGGTATTTACACTTCATTCATAACCATAGAAAAAAGATATAATTTACCAACGTAACTGGATATATACTAGGATTACTACTATGTACACTAAAAGGATTTATTCCATCTATAGATAATTCAAGATGGAAGTGTCTCAGCTCATTTCCAAAATCAGTATACTCATAGTAAATTTTCTTCCACTAAGGAGATTCTATTAGATGGATTAGTTTACCATATTTAATTCTTATATTTGTGTGCCATGAAAATTGTCTCGTGGTTTCTTGACATTCATATAGTCTTCTAAACCATGAAATAATAGAAAATAACCATATATATTTTGAAGTAATTTATTCATCTTTCTTGTATTGATTCATGCCACACTTAGGGAATTTTATGAGTGATTAATGGTTCTTGAGAAACAATATGAAATCATTTGGAAAATAATTTATTGTTTAGAGATCATACACATTGAATGTAGAATTATTTTAGCATCATATGTCTAACAAGGAAGTTTGTTTTCTTCTACTATCATATCATTCAGGCAACCAAGTAGTTCTGTAAATATGGTGTCTCTCTATCCACTACCAACTTTCAAATTATATAACTTCAATACGGCTGAAAATGTTTTGTCTTTAGTACAACCAATTTACAATGGTCTCTTAGAACAACTATTTAACTTCTTAAATAACTTTGGATAATAATGATTATCAAATTCAACTTCCATTATAATTTCTTCTATATGATCTTCATCATAATTTACACTGGTATTCATATCAAATGATCCATAAACTTTATTATCATCCCAATTGGTGTCCACATTCAGTTTTTCCTCATGTTTAGTCCAACATTTATAGCTCTGATCTATTCTATGAAAAATCAAATATTATTACAACTATTCCAAACTAATTTTTCTTGAATAAAAACAATTTAAACACAGAAAAAGGATTTTAGAATGTTCGTATCCATGATTTATTACAAACTTTATGAACTATTTATCTCCATCTTCATACTATTTTATCAATTATTAGCGTGCATCCAATTTCGATCCATCTTATACTATTAGGTTCATAAAATATTCATTTTGTACAAAAAAAAATAAATAAATACACATAGGATATTCATAAAAAAGGATAAACTTATAGATAATTTTGATAAGGGGAACCCAACATTTGAATGTTATCGGTTATGATTTATGAAAAGTTATCATTTTATACAAGGATGGCATGAAAATAAAAAAAATCTAGGGTAAACATGTGGCTATTGGTCCATGTTCTTAATTTGATATTGTGTGGGAAAAAAGGTGGTAATATAAATACTGGTAAACAAAATTTATTTATTATTGAATGGAAGACCACCCTTGGAAATTATTATTCTTTATTATCATTTAATTGTGAATTAGATTTCTAAATTTGTGTAAAATCATCTTTCCTCAAAACATATAAGATCATATAATCATTAGTTTTTGACACAGGGTTAAGGTTCTTGGAATTTCATGAAAGAAATGGATGAAACTATTATTGATGAAATAAGTGAATTTGTATTCCATGTTACTCATTTTTTTGTAGATTATTCTAGACCATATACCAATAAATATATTTCTACTATAATGCACTGATGAACCCCTATTTCAAAAATAGTATAGTTATCAATCCTAGGTATATTTCACAAATCATACATTATCCAAAACCTCTATTCGATTTATTTAAAAACACTAAAAATAATTTCCGTTAATAAACATTACAAAAAAATCAGTTAGCATAGATTTCACATTATTTAGATCCAAAATATTATGATTCCACCTCTAACAATGATATAGATCACTATAATTAATCTAACACATCTAGTAGTCAAAACCTTCATAGATATATCCAAAAGAGTGTACTTATTATTAACAAAATCCATACCAAATGTATGTTTAGGGGATATTATAATAAACTTTATAAAATTATTCCATAGTCTTCTAATACTGCATGTGTCCATGATAAATGTGTTTTAAATGATAACTTATTATGGGTGACACTCAAACCATTCCTGATGATACAAAATATATCAAAATAATAATAATATTGTGTACATGGATTAATCAAAATAATTAATGTAATAAATAAAAAGATGAAACTTTTACATACTCGTACACCTCAAACCATGAATAATTTTTCCTTGTACACCCCTCATATTTAAGGTAATGAGATAAGAAAATTAATCTAAAAAATAATTTTATCAATATCTATATTAACCAAGGAAAACAAAAAACACCTTCAATTTTAAATTCCCAGTTGATGACCATTTTTCATAATTATAACATTAAAATTTCATCACACATTTTGAATACTAACACGTACCTTTTATATGTTGGTTTAATCTTTAAAATTTTTGTTTTAATGAGTTTTAAAAATTACACCACTCATTTATTTAAAAATATATATAAATTTCATGGGTATTCAATAACTCAATATACCTTTTTTACAAATCTAATTCAAAATCAATCAAACCAACACACAATATGCCTATTTATTCATATTACATATGGTTCATGGCTCTAAATAATGTTTTAAATCTATATGATCCCTAAACCAATCCATAATAGTCAAGAATCATATAAAAAGTTAAAAATAAATAATTCCACATTATTTTACTAAATCAAAACAAATTCCAACTCTAAATTCAAACACAAATAAAATGGAAATCAATAATAAAATAAAAAACATCTAAAATAAATGAAATCATCATTAAAACCCTTTTAAATTTATGATTAAAAACAAAAAAACAATAAAAAATAAACAAAAGAAAGATCTAAACCTAAACCATTAGAGAAAATAAAAAATTTAGAAATTATAAATAAACCCAAACAAGGAATAAATCCTCTAACAAGTTCAAGAAAAACCAACCAACTATTTAAAGTAAAGATAATACATTAGTTTTAAAAACACATCCTAATATCTCACTTAAAATGTTATTACAAAAAAATTGAAATATTATCCACTAAACATAACTAAATTTTTGAAAACATTTTGAATTATAGAAATAAAGTAAAATCAAAACCACATTAAATATAAAAAAATATATATAATCAAAACCACGCCTTTTTGATAAAAAAAACCCAACCAAAATTACTCAAAATGAATTTAAATTAATTTAAATTGATCATTTTCAAAATAATATAAATTAATTAACATTCATCCAAAGTAATACAAGGAGACAACGTTGTAAAAGAGAGATTATAATGGATTGGCTTTAGGTAGGATCATTAAGAAGCAAGAGGAATGCCTAACGTGTGGCGCTACTAGCCATGAGGACTGATGCGGGGTGGCACTAGAAGAGCTTATCCACCCTAGTGTTTTCATTTTAGAGAGAGTAGAATAGATCCTTGATAATCATGGAGTTAATATCACATAGGTATTGTGTAAATACCCCAAATTTAGCATCCTAGAGTCAGTGGTTACTTTATTATATTGTCACTAGATATAAGTAATCGCATCTCGAAGGACTGAATAGTTTAGTAGTCTTGGTAAACTAAGAATATAATTGAATTTCAAATTATAATTGAAAAAATAAAATATAAAATAGTATTTTATTTGATTATTCCATTATTCCCTTTATTATATCCATACTTATCAATCATACTACACATACTAACATCCTGAAGAAAGGAAACATAATAATGACGTGATATCTAATGCTCAGTAAGGGTAATTATACAATGGAATCTATCATAAATAAATAATTCATAATCAATATATAAAGTTAAATAACTTAAAACACATTTCATTTAATCAATAACATAAAATTAATAATAATTTTTAAGGATTAAATGATGATCAAGTAATGTCATATCAATAATCACATCAGCTGGAAAATTTTCCATAAATATTCTAACTAATAGAATAATCACATGTATATTAATAACTAATCTCATAATAATGGAATAAATAATTTTGTAAATCTAAAACATACCATAAATTCCTAAGAAAATATATATACAGAAATGGGTAAGGCCTCAGCCAAATACCTAAGCTGGTTTGTCTTATAAGACCTGCTGATGGATCGAGCAGTTATAGTGGGCCTCACCCATCACTTATTAATTCCAATGAATTACTCATAAGAAAGTGGTAAAACATAATAAACATAACCATTTTTATTGAAAATATCATATGAAATGTTAATAATTTCTTCAATCAATAATCATAATCATAAACCATCGAGAGTAATATGGAGAATAGTGTCAAAATAGTACATCCCCAATCAAATTAATCATAAACGATTCAATAAAATATGATATATGGTATCATAAGTAATCAACCTCAATGAATCATAATATTAAATAATTTATGTTTATATAGATGAAAATATTTTAATAATATCATTGAAAATTTATTGTGGAAAATTACCTTTTTCACTTTGAAATCAATTATTTTTTTAAAGTTTTGAAATTATAAAAGAAAAAATTTCATTTTAAAATAAAATTTTAAAATTTTAAATTAATATTCAAATCATTGATTATTCATGATGGTAGGAAATTTTTTTCATGTCTTATATGTTAAAAAACATTACTTTCATATTATTTAAAAAGTACCTCGTTCAAAAAACGAAAACAAAAAGATTCCTTTTAAAACATTTTATAAAAATTAAAACATTGGTGAATGTGAATTTTAAAAAACATAGTATAATAGTAAAAAAATTAAAAAAATATATAAAACATGGACTAGGAAGATAAATATTCCCCTGTAGAGACATAAACATAAAAATAAACAATCCTGAATAATGATGAGATTGTGAAATAAACTCTTACCAATTTAGTAACTTTTGAATCGTATGCCCCATGAAAGAAATAAATTCAAATTAAAATTTAAATACCATTAATAAAAATATATTCATGATATAATATATGAAATAAGTAGTATATAAACCACAAAAAGTGAATAATTGGTGAATATGGAATGTGTCTCATAGAAGTAAAAGTGAGATGAGAAACCCTTACCTCGACTTTGATTTCCTTTGTAAGTGTTTGAACCACCAATATAATAAATATAGATTTATCATACATATATTCAAGAACTATAATCATATATCATACCATATATGATTTACTTAAAATATTTTATCACCTGTTTATTAGTAATTCATTGTTAAAATCACTGTTTCGGGTGATAATTTCTTCGTTTTTTATGTATGTTTTGATCCGATGGTTCTGATCCATATAATTTTATCATATTTTCATCATATCCAGAATATTATTTATGGTTTAAGTATCATATTATATATATATATATATATAATCATTCATAAATCTAGATATAGAAAAATAAATTACATCGCTCATAGAGACGGTAGGTCATGCATGCGCATAAACATTGTTTTCATTTTATGATGGATGGGACAAAATAAAGGTAAAGAATAATTAAAATTTATAGAATAATTATTATGTAATATATATCATATATATTCATTAGTTCCATATTTATAATCATCTAAGTAAAGCGGTGATGAAAAACGAATTACACCTCTATGTGGAGATGGTAATTTGTACATACGCACGAGCAATATTTTTGTTTTTTATATGATGAATAAAAGTTAGAATATGGTTGTATCATAATTATAATAACATATAATTATATATATGGTATTGGATTTATTACATTATGATGAAAAAACACATTAATAGGAAGTATAAGAAGAAATAAATTGAAAGAGTTTGGGTAAGACAATTATCTCCCCTTGAGGATACCTTCTTTATATCCTTTATTAAGGGACTTAATGTTTTTATCTTGAGAAGGCCATAACCTCAAAATATTGTATAAGGAAGTTTGGAATAGGGATAGGTAGTACTTGGTTTATCTATAAGGCTCAAATTTGTGTGAATAAGTGAGGGAGGATGTGCCCTTTTATAATTAATGTGAGGGGTACTTTTTGGAATTTCTAAAAAAAAATAAAATATAATAAGACTATTCTAGATACAAAAACTTAAAAATGACCTATAAATGCACAGGGGGTTAAATTATAAACCATATATTATCCCTTTTTTCTTATTTAATATTTTTATATTTTTAAAATTATTTAATAAAATATAAATCCCATAGAATATCATTATTGTCAATTTTGATACAATTCATTACTTCGAATTTATAAACATCAATACAAAAAGTAAAATTAAAAAAAACTATTTTATTATATCCTAAACATATCATGGTAATATATATAATTTTTTTATAACCTTAAATATCTAAAATCATATTACTTATAATATTTTTAATATCATTTATTTTATTTTATTTTTTGTTAATTAAATTAATATTGTGTTAGTGTTGCACAAATATAAGAGGTAATTATATAATTTATAAAATTATAGATAAATTTATGTCATTAAAATAATACTATTATTATAAAAATATCTATTATATTCATTAAATATTTATTGTAACTCACATATATATCATGACAACACATTTAATGTGTTATTTTGACTTTTATGGCCTTGTGCAAGCATTGCACAAGCACTTGGATAAGCTACTTGTTATATAAATATAAATTACTGTATTACCATAAAAATATTAAATAATACTTAATATTTAATATATAAGTCTTTCAATGACTTCACTCATTCCATTTATTATTTTTAAGATACCAAATTTTATTTTTCCAGTGTTGTGCAAACTCTGCGTCAGCACTAAAAATGAATCTCATATTTATTATTGAGTAAATTATAATCTATATGTTTTCAAAAAAATAATTATATTTATATTATTTTATCATATTTTATTTTTTTCATAAGTTTCATAAATTTTTATTTATGTCTATGTCTTAGTGATAACATAAAAGATATCGAATTTCATAAAAACTGTATTTTTTACTATTCAATAAAAAATTATCTTCTATAAAAAACACATCATATGATAAATTTGGATTTCTGAATCCAAAAATAAATTCCATTTCATGAAATTAAATTATTATAATTAATAGAAACTAATTTTAATATAATCTATCAAAACACGATGAAAACCTCTTTTTAGAAGAAAAAGAGCTTTTCTTAAAAATGCCTATTTATGTATAAAAATAATTTTATACCAAATTCAATTATAAAATTCATTCCAATGAACCGAATTGAATTATTAATAATATAATATAAATAATTTTTCTTTTAAAACTTTTTAAAATAAAATCAAACTTTTAAAATGGTTGAAACAAAAATATAGTTTTCAAAAAAAATCAGTATTTTTCACTATTCATAGGAAAATCAAACTTTTTAGAAAAATATGAAAAATTCACCCTGAGATAATTTTAATATAATAATTTCAAAATTGATATTATTTTTATAAAATAAAATTTATATAATTCTAAAAAAAATATTATAATATTCACTCATAAAAAGTAAGAAAACCCATTTTTGAAGAAAACATATTTCTAACACATAAAATAACTTTACTAAAAAATGAGTACCTATTTTATAGGAAGTAATAAATGAATTTTTATTATATAGTTCCTTTATATATATATTATAATTTAGTTAATACTATTCAAACCCACTAATTTAATGGTTAGGTTATAACGTTCATATATAAATAATAAAATTTTGGGGTTCCTTTAAGCTTGGTGTTTTTTATTGTATACGCTATCAATCATAGTATTATTTTAAAATATAAAGGTGTTACATTCCCCCATCCTTCAACAAATTTCATCCTCAAAATTTGAATGTGTGATTGGTAATCAAGTCTTTGAATTTTAAAAGTACATTTGTGGAAAATCCACATCGCAAGAAGGGTTAATAAAACATCATCTTGATAAGAGAGAAAAGGGAGTATGAAGGCCATATAGAATAATCACATAACTAGATTTCCATGAATGAGAACATATGTTGTAATTGAAGATATGGATATGGAATAAATGAATAATTACTAAATAATGATGGAGGGTTACAGTGGTCATTTATCACAAGAAAGTGAATGATCAATAGAAAGTCAACCACTAAAAAACCATAAATCTATAATGAGTCAAAAGACCATTTATTCATCATATATTAATAAAATAGGATAAAATTTTTGTATCAAGATCCTTTTCCTATAACTATGAAATTAATTTACCATTTAGACTAAGAATGTAATAAAATATAGTGACTTGGTATCTTTATAATTCATAGGCACAATTTCATCCTTTGGATGTTCTTTGATAAATTCCTACTTCATCTCTTACTCCAAGAAATGAACATTAAATAGGAATTTTTATGTCTAAATCAATAAAATTAACATTTAACATATCATTATATTGATAAAATAATGAAAATTAATTCATTTTTTCACTAAATATATTCCAAGACCAAAATGATTAACACAAGTTATCTAAAAAAACCCAATGTTCAACTTAATCTATTCCATAAATAGTTAATCTTAAGACTCATCAAAAATATATCTATCCAAATTCAAAGACCAAAAATTTAAAATAAAGGTCATTAAATTTAAAAAATAAACATAACATTAGATTCCATATACAACATAATGTAAGCATCAATGTCATATTCCAAATATATAAATACCTTAATAACTTTAAAACCACAATGAAATAATGGATGCCTTCAAGGATTAACTCTCTCCTTATTCCTTAAATAAAATCTCATATTATCAAATATATTTCATAAATCCCAAACATGAAATAAACACCATCAATTCACTACCAATTTTCAAGGTCACTATTATTATCCCATAAGCATCTCTTTATCATTATTATCTCAACATAGGGCATATATTTAGGGTTATCTTCCCCAAATCATGTGTTTTTCAAAAGATCAACTTTACACAAAATCACTTCTCTTTGCTACCAGTACTATTCATCACATGCTTCAAAATTATTAAAGAAGAAGAAATAAAGTATCACCCTTATATATATCATGATTCTTATAAACAGAATATCATTGATAAAATACTTTTATAACATAATTCTTGAATCCAAATACATGGGCATTTTAATCATTCCACTTCATGTTTAAACCATTAACTATGCTTCATGATATTATTTATTAATATCTCCTTTGTTTAATATGTCATTTTAAGTATCTTTATCATCAAAATTATAAGCATTACTTGAAAAACTATGCTATTTATCTTCACGATCCCCCCCCCCCCACTAGGACATTAATTTTCATAATTCTCATACTTTATGTATTTAAAAGATTCAATCATTGATGATACCTTAGGGAGACCAATATTCTCATACATCTTATTAACCAAAATTTTCATTTTTCCTTAGTTTTTACTTTATTTATTTACATCTTTTCAATTCCAAAAACATCTTACCATTCATCTAATACATTCACTTGGTTGTTTCTTCTCCCCTTCTTGACATATAGTAAATTGAATTTTCTTTCCTCCACGGTATCCACCACCCACGCTCTCAGCAAACTTTATCCTTCTCTTATTTGGTGAGTCTAAGAGTTGGTTAAGGTGCAATTTTTTATTCATATATTGTGATAATTAATTAGGAATAAACACAATACCATTTATTTTAGTCATCATCTAATTTGGTGGCTCTTCAAAACATTTTCTATCACATCCAATGTTAACCCAACTTATAGTTCCCTCCTTTAACTAAAACCAAAAATCAAAGTGTAATCATTAAACTACAATAATCAGAGTTATCTATCAAATAATCATGAAAGATTATTCAAATTATGTCTAAATCATGACACTTTCTTCTCAATCTGTGAGTCCTAAGTTTTAACCTAGGCTACCCATGGTTATTACCAAATCTATAGGAAGTTATCCTATACTTATACTTATCCAAAAATTTAGTCATAGGGTTATATTTCCTAATCTATGATTTCCTAAATCTAGTTCTCAAAGTTTCTACTAAAATTCCTATGATTCCAATAATAAATACCCCAACTCTAATAGCCTAGAGTCAGTGTTTAATTTATTATATTGGAAATATATACAAGTAATCACATCCTGAAGGACCAAATAGTTTAGTAGTCTTGGTAAATAAGGCACATACTTGAATTTAACATTACAATTGAAATCATAAAATAAAACATAGTATTTTATTTTATTATTCCATTATTACCTTTAGTAAATCCCTTCATATCAACCATAATACTCTTATTAACATCCTGGAGAAAGGAAACATAATAAAGGGTTGAGATCTAATGCTCAGTAAGGGTATGCATACAGTGGAAGATTTCATAAATAAATAAGGAATAATAAATATGAAAATGTAAATAACTAAAAACACATTTCATTTAATCAATAACTTGAACATGAATAATAATATGGTGGGAATAAATTATGATCAAATAATTATATATTACAATCACATCATCTTGGAACTTATCTATGGCTATTATAACTAAAATGGAAATAAATAAATAATCTCATAATGATGAAATTCATAATGTTGGACATCTAAAACATACCTTCAAGTCATTGTACAAGACATATACATAAATGGGTAAGGCCTCGACCAAATACCCAAGATAGTTTGTCTCATGAGACCTGCTGATGTATCGAGGGGCTATAGTGGGCCTTTCCCTTCACCTACTAAGTCCAATTCATTCATCATATGAAAGGGGTGAAACAAAATCAATATAACCATTCATATTTAAACTACTATTTGAAATGTTAATAATTTCCTCAATCAATAAACATAATCATAAACCATCAAGAGTAATATGGATAATGGTATTAAAATAGTACATCCCCGGTCAAAATGATCATAAACTAATCAATAAAATATGATAGATGGTATAATGAGATATCAACATAAATGAATAATAATATTCAACAATTGATTTTGACATAGATGAAAATATTTTAATACTATTACTGAAAAATTCTTGTGGAAAATACCCTTTTTGACTTTGAAATCACTTATTTTTAAAATCATGTGCAATTATAAAAGAAAAACTTTTCTTTTAAGAGAACCTTATAAAATTGTAAAAGAATATTCAAATAATTTAGGCATAATTATGGTGTTAAATTTAATTCATTCCATATAAGTTAAAAAACATTCCTTTCCTACTGTTTAAAAAGTACCTCGTTTGGAAAACAGTAAAAAGATTCCTTTTAAAACATTTTATAAAAACTAAAACATGGGTGAATGTGACTTTTAAAAATAATAGGATAATATTAAAAAATATTAAAAAACATGTAATATGAATATAAATTTTTCCCAGTGGATACATAAACATAAAAAATCCCGGATAATGTTCAGATTGTAAAATGAACTTTTACCACTTTAGTGACTTTTAAATTGTAATCCCTGTAAAAGAAATAAATTAAAATAAAAATTTAAATACCATGAAAAAAATAGATTCGTTATACAATATGTCAAATATGAATTATATACACCACATAAAGTAAATAATTTGTGAATATGGAATATGTCTCATAGAAGTAAAAGTGAGAAGAGAAACCCTTACCACAAGTTCGATTTCCTTTGTATGTGTTTTAAAATCCTATATAGTAAATATATATTTTTTATAAATATATTAAAGAAACCTACTAATATATACCATACCACATATTATTTACTTAAAACATTTTATCACCCATTTATTATCAATTCATTGTTAAAATCACTATTTTGGGTGGTAACTGCTTCGTTTTTCATGTGTGTTTTGATTTAGTAGTTTCAATCCTTATACCTTCATAATAGTTACACAACCTCAAGAATATTATTTATGGTGTAAATATAATATTTATTAAATATATATATATATATATATATATATATTCATCCATAAATATTGATATAGAAAAACGAATTACATTGTTCATGGAGACGGTGGGTCATGCGTGCGCATGTACGCTATTTTAATTTTTCGATGGATGTAAAAAAAGAGATGTAAAGAATAATTAACATTTAAATAATAATTATTTTGTCATATATATCATATATATTCAATATTTATATATTTATAGCCATCCAAGTAAATTTGTGATGAAAAACAATTTACACCGCTACGTGGAGACAGTGAGTCATATGTAGGCACGAGCGATATTTTCACTTTTCATGGGATGGATAAAAGGTGAAATATGGTTGTATCACAATTATAATAAAATATCAGTATATATATGATACTAGAGTTTTTAATTTATGATTGAAACAACACATTAAGAAGAAATATTAGAAGAAATAAATTGAAATAGTTTGGGTAAGACAATTACCTCTTCTTCGAAATACCATCTTTAGATCCCTTATCAAGGGACTTAAGGTTGGTCTCTTGAGGAGAAAAGCACCTCTAAAACTTAGATACGTAAGTTGGTAAGAGTAATGGGTAGTAATTGGATGATATATAAGGCCAAATGTTGTGTGAATAAGTGAGGGAGGGGGTGCCCTTTTATAATTTAGGTGAGAGGCACTTTTGGAATTTCTCAAAAGATTAAAATATAATAAGACTATTGTAGAACCAAATACCTTAAAATGGACTATAAATGCACATAGTATAAAATTTTATACCATGTATTATAAATTTTTTATTATTTAATATTTTTATGATTTTTAAATAATTTAATAAAATATTAATTCCATAAAATATTATTATTTTCAATTTTGATACTATACATTAATTTGACTTCAAAAATATCAAGAAAATAAGTCAAATTCAAACCAAATATTCTATTATATCCAAAATATGTCATTATAATCTATATAATTTTTTTATTAAATTAAATATCTCAAAGTATATTACTTATAATATTTTTAATATAATTCATTTTATTTTTCTGTTAATTAAATTAATAATGTGTTAGCGTTCCACAAACATATAAGGTAATTATATAATTTATAAAAATTATAAATAAATTGATATCATGAAAATAATTTTATTATGATTAAAAAACCCATTTATATTCATTAAATATTTATTTTAACTAACATCTATATCATGAAAACACATTTAACGTGTTATTTTGACTTTTCTGTCCTTGTATAAGTATTGCACAAGCATTTGGATAAGAAAATTTTTATATAAATATAAAATTCATGTATAACCATAAATATAATCAGTAATACTTTATATTTAATATCTAATTCTATCAAGGACTTATCTCATCCCAATTATTATTTTTAGGAAACCAAATTTGATTTTTTCAGTGTTGTGCAGGCTCTCCGTCAGTACTGAAAATGATTTTCATATTTATTAAAGAATAAATTCTAATATCTATGATTTCATTTTTTTATTGAAATTTATATCATTTTATCATATTTTATTCATTAAATAAGTTTCATAAATTTTTATATAATTTCTATGTTTTGGAGATATCATAAAAGATATCGTATTTTATAAAAATAGTATTTTTTACTATTCACTAAAAATTTAACTTCTGTAAAATATTCATCCTATTATAAATTTGGATTGTTGAATCTAAAAATAAATTAAATTTCATGAAATTAAATTCCTATAATTGTTATAAATTAATTTTTAAATAAGTTTGCAAAACATAATGAAAACCGATTTTTAGAAGAAAAAAATACATTTTTTCTTAAAAAGGCCTATTTATGTATAAAAATAATTTTATACCAAATTCAATTATAAAATTGATTCCAATGAACCCAATTAAATTATTCACTATATAATATAAATAATTTTTATTTTAAACCCTTTTAAAATAAAATGGAACTTCAAAAATGGTTGAATAAAAAATAAAGTTTTCAATAAAAATCGGTATTTTTCATAGTTCAATGGAAAATCAAACTTTTTAAAAAAATTCAAAAAACAATAACTAAGATAATATTAATATGATTATTTAAAAAATTATATTATTTTTATAAAATAAAATTTATAGAAGTTAGAAAAATTGATTATAATATTCACTCATAGAAACCTTGAAAACCCATTTTTGAAGAAAACGTATTTTTGAAGCATAAAACAACTTTACTAACAATTTGGTACTTATTTCATAAGAATTAATAAATGAATTTTTATTGAGTACTTCCTTTATATATTTTTGAAAATTAGTTTAATATTATTCATATCAGATAATTTAATGGCTATGTTATAATGGTCATATATAAATAATAATATTTTGGGGTTCCTTTAAGCTTGGTGTTGCGTGTTGTATATGCTATCAAACATAGCGTTCTTTTAATATATCAAGGTATTATAGATTGAGTTTATAGTATGAAGAGATATGATAGATGACACTGAAAAATTCTATAGGATGATAAAAAATAGCATACCTTAGATTTGAGAGTTGATTTATCCGAGAGAAGATCGAAGGGGAGCAGCGGTAGAGCTGAACTTCTGCGAGAGCTTAAACGGTGCGATGGAAATTGTTTTGATTAGGATTCTATTTAAATTATTGAGGAGGGTTTTATTAGAGGTTCAATAAAATGCTGATAAAGAAGGGTTTTATCGGTGCTAAAATAATAAGCACTGATAAAAGACCTCATTATGAGCATTTTTTTACCACTAATAAAGACCTATATAAATAATTTTAATAATATAATTAATATAATTAAAAAAATTAAATGTATATAATTATAAATAAATATAAATGTATATAATTATAAATATATCAAAATAATTATAAATATGTTTTTATAAATACAATTATATATATATTTATAATTATAATTATAAATAAATATATTTTTAAATATATTTATAAATATTTTTATATAATTATAAATATATTTATATAATTATATATATTTATATAATTATATATATTTAATAAATATATATAAATATAAATATAAATATAGTAAATATATTCATTATTTAAATATATTTATTGTAATTTTATAATTAATTAAATATATAATTTTTTTATAATTATATTAATAATTTTTTTAAATATATATATTTATTTATTCATAATTATAAATATATAATTTTATAAATGTGGTAAATATACATTTATAAAAATATTTTTTATAAATATTTATTTATAAATATATTTTTAAAATTATTAAGGAATATAAAATCTTAAATGGATAATGAGTGAAATTGAATAATTAAAAATGTGTAGACTTTAAAAATATTAAAAAAGTATAAGTTTATTAATTATAAAAATTATTAAAAAAATAAAATATGGATATATATATTGAAATGGAGATGAATACATATTAAAAATATTAAAACATAGTAAATAAGTATATATAAATAAATATTAGAAAATGATTAAATTCTAAAAATAAAAAAAATTAGAAAATATAAGAAATGAATAAATAATTATAATTGAAATAATATTAAAAATAAATAAATAAAATTTACTAATTAAAAACCTAATATATTAAATATATTTTGTAACTAAATGAAATTCTAAAATGATTATTAAAATTAGAATAAATTACATAAATATTATTTGTATGTGTTTCTATATAAGATTTCATTAATGGCATAAATATTTATGTGTGTGAAATTAATGTGTGTGTGTGTGAGTGTGTGTGTGCATGTGTACAAGTTTGATATATGTTAAATTGAACAATGACATTATATAATGTGTAGTGTCTATTAATGAAATAAATAATAATAAGAATTAATAGATTTAAACAAATGAATAATTGTTATTAATTATATAGATTATTTAAAAAACTAAAAATAAATATTTATATATGTTAAAATGGAAATGAATACATATTAATCATATAAATCACAACCATATTAAAAACATTAAATATTAATGAACAAACATGGATAAATAAATATTAGAAAATGGATGAAATTACACAAATATTGAACAATGGAAAATTGTAAATTAACAAATTAAAAAAAATATTAAAAATATTAATGAATAATTATGTATAAAAACATTAAAAATGAATAAATTAAAAAAATATTAAAATAATAAATATTTAAAATCTATAAATTATAAAAAAAATAGATCAATGAATAAATTATATTAAATGAATGCATGTTAAAATTGAGTAAAATTTAATTATATATATAAATAATTAATTAATATATTGTTTATACCTAATAAAAGTTATTTAATAATTTTATTCATTTTTATTAATTATAAACAGTATATTAATTATTTAAT
This sequence comes from Viscum album, assembly GCA_963277665.1. Classification (NCBI taxonomy): domain Eukaryota; kingdom Viridiplantae; phylum Streptophyta; class Magnoliopsida; order Santalales; family Viscaceae; genus Viscum; species Viscum album. The sequence goes on along the minus strand of OY728119.1, from coordinate 1,721,636,701 downwards.
TATATATATATATAGTTAATATACAAATTATTACTATATATATTAAATTTAATAAATTTAATTATAAAAAAATTGGGGTTTGGCCCGGTCTATCTTGTGAACCCACATGAATATATGTTTCAATAAAAATGAATATATATTAATTAAGTAAATTACAATTATATTAAAAACATTAAATGCTAAAAAAATATTAAAAAAATTTATTAATGAAATGTTTACTAATAAAAATGAATAAAATTAATATATATATATATAGTAATAAATATTCTATTAGTTATTTAATTAGTATATTTAGTATTTAATAAATTTAAACATTTTTATTAATTATAAAGAGTGTATTACTTATTTAATTATATATATAATATTTTTTAATTTATTATTTAAATAATTAATATACTATTTATTGTTTTATATATATTAAATTTAATAAATTATATATATATAACAATTAATATACTATTTATTAATATATATCAATATATTTATATATATATCAATATATATTTTTATATATGAAATAAGAATTTAATTATAAAAAAATGAATAAATATAAATAAATAATAAAAATGAATAAATTTTAAGAAATATTAAACAAATAATAATTAAAAATAAAATTATATATATATATATTCATATATATCATTATATATTTTTATATATGAAATAAGAATTTAATTATAAAATATTTATTGAGTCAGTTATCCCCCAACCTGAAGGGTCATCCATTTAGGCCAAAGTGAGCATAGGGTGGGTCAAGGCTTACGTGGGCTCGTGCGTGTAGGGATGGGCCCATATAGATGTGTAAAGAGGATATGCGGGAGCTTATCCCCATAGTAGGCTTCTCGTGTTGTTATGCAAAAAAATGATATAAAAAGAAGCGGTCGAACCTCCACAAGTTCAATGTGGGGCTCATGTGCGGTTGCTTTAGTTTTATCAATGCTAAAAAAATAGTTGATAAAGGTATCCTTTATTAGTACTTTTTACCAACGCTAAATAAACCCAAATATGTAGTATTGTTAGGTTTATCCTAGGTCATTCATAGTCATCATCTATTTAAATATTTCATGATGATTCTAAAAGGGTTTTTGAATTTCCAATGCATATCCCCTGAGAGTGTCAATCTAGGTGTGCATCAACACCTATTATCAGCACTAGGTGACGATCGAGTCCAAATCAAAGTTCCCTTTTTGAATTTATTACCCCTAGGTACCTTTGTGCTATAATCACATTCACTTGTAGTATCTAGAAAGGGATGTAATTTCTTAGAAACCAATCGCTCTATCCTTTACCAAAATTCTAGTACATTTTCTTATACTTTGAATCATCCTTAGACTTATCCCTAGGAATTTCCTTAGAGATATTACTAAAGTTTTATCATCCTAGTTTCTAAAGGTTAACTAAACCTTTCCTCTGATAACAACTATAATGAACTAAGATTTTCATACAGAGATATTACATCATTTTTTTATGAACATTCATTACATTATTGTAAAGACCCAGACCCCAGTAGCTCGAATTCAGTGCCTTACTTTATTACATTGGTATAATAAATAAGGAAGTATCATATTGAAGAACCGAATAGTTTAGTTGATTTGGAAAAATAGATACAAATATAAGTTTTACATTACAACTTGAAATTAAAAAAACAACATAGAAACTCTATTGGAAACATCCATAAACTCCTAGATTATCCTTGAAAGTCATTCAATATATTCATCTTCTCATCCTGGGGAAAAATAAAAGATAAGAAAGGGGTGATATCAAATTCTTGGTAAGGTTAAAAAATACATCATAAGATATAAAAATAAACAATAAGTCAAGTTTAATATCTAACAACACATGTCAAGAATAAACTTGACCATAATATGGTAAGAATAAAAGATGATTAAATAATGCCATATAAATTAGCATATAAGAATGAAACCTAACCATGGATATTCTACTAGTTAAATAATCATATGGATTATCAATTAAAAATATCATAATGATGGAATGTATAATGTTGGACATCTGAAACATACCATCAAGACCTCTTCGAAGGCATCTGAAATTAAATGGTTAAGGCCTCAGCCAAATCCATATCTGAAAATAAATGGGAAAGACCTCATCCAAGTCCATATCTGGCTTGTCTCATTAGATCCACTGATTAATCGAGGGGCCATAGTGGGCCTCGTCTGTCACTTACTAATTACAATTCATTCCTCATATAAATGGGGTCAAATATAAACAACATATACATATGAAATTTGAATAACTTTCCCTAATCAGTAAACATAATCACTAACCATTCTGAGTAATATGGTGACAGTATCAAAAAAGAACATTCACGGTCAAACTAATCATAAACATTTAATAAAATATGGTAGATGATATCATTAAATATCAATCCCAATTAAACAAAACATTCAACATAGTGTGTTTAAATAGATAAAAATACTCTAATAAAATCATCAAGAAATTCTTGAGAGAAAAGTTGTTTTTACTTTACAAAGAAGAGTTATTTCTGAATATCATTTTTATTTGTCATAAAAATATCATTGTAAACATTTATATCCCATAAAATAAAAGGTAAAAATAATTAAATTATTTTTGAGGAATAAATGATGTCCAACTAAAGTGAAAACAAGTAAAAAGAGTTTTATGAAACATTAGAAATGGCCACTTTAGTGTGGTTTAAGAGAAAATATAAGTCTTTAAAGAGGACAAGGCTTAATTGTTTACATAAAACCAAAAAAGTGATAAAATATTTTTTGTGATAAAAAGATTGATTTTATAAAAATATTGGTGTATTAAAATAGATTATGGAGTATACATGAAAATGGGTAAGAAATTGGGAAGTACCCTTTAATCGGACTTGCTTATTGGAAGGAATTAAAAATAAAACCTTATAAAACATGTATTTCCCCATAAAAGAAATATGAAATGATATGGATAGATGATTTTGAAACATATACACAAAATATAGAATAATTATATAAAAATAAATAATAATTTCATTGAGGTAAAGATAGAGGAAGTGTAACTCAAATGAAAAATAGAGGTTCAGGGAGAATCTCTTACCACTTTGCATATAGTCAAACTGTATGCCCCATAAAATCAATGAACATTAAATGAAACATTAAATCCCATGAATATAAATATATTAATGATATTAAACATCAAATGGAATTATATATACACCACACATGATAAATAGTGTCGAATAAGGAATATCTCACATAAATGAAAGTGAGATGAGAAAACTCTTACCTTATGTCTGAAAGTGTTCTACACTTACACTTAATGTCCTAGACAATAAAATTATATTCATTAATAATTTAATTTAAAAACCTATTCAACATGTATTAGATTTATTATAATTTTATTAATTTCATTTATGGTCTTTTTGATGAGTTATAAGATTCAATTTCATCATTAAGGAGTGTTTGTTTCCTTGTATTTCATGATTGGTTCACTTGTATACAAGTACAAAAGATCATGTAAAATAGAAATAGTTATCTAAAATTAAAATTATATGTTATTAATGAAATTACAGGAGATTTAATGGTCTTATATATCATTTTTTATATATTATTATGATTCATTAGATAAAACATTAATGATTACCATTTAGATTACTTTAGCGCTTTTCGATCATCATGAACTAGTTTTGTCTTATGAATTAATGTTATGTATATATTGTAACGACCCAAAATTTAATTAATTCAAATCCATCTTGATATAATTAAATGTCTCATTATTTAAAATGTTTTAAGAACTTCTTTGGTTTTATGATTTGGATTTTTAAAATACCGTTAAGAAATATGATCGTTGCTAATATAGTCGTTGAACAGTGATCACATGATTAGTATAAATATAAGGCTTTAACAAATTTGATTTACTCAGACAAAGGAAGAGATGGCCTTATCCAGTAGACTTTCCCCATACGAATCCCATTTTTCAGAGCTCAGAAAGGAGGTGACATCATTGGGATTCGCTCTTGACCAAGCCCAAGCCAAGCTTGAACACATTAAGCTTGAGCGGAGCCGACTACAGGAGAAATGGAAGTTAACAGAAATTACCACCCGAGTGATGTTATCTAAGCCACCCCAAGAATCTGTCACCATCACACACCTTACCCTTCGGTCTTATGCTAGTATTATAAGGGGTTATGTAATAAGACCCTAGCACTATGACTATGTAAATTATTTTTGTATAAAGAATGTGCATTCATTTTATTATTGTTACTTTGTAAATAGTTTTTTAATGTAGAAATAGTATTTTTAGTTAATATTCCACTAAAAATCTATTTTGATGAATTAATGGATTTTTGAATTAAATAATAATTTAATAAAATATTATTATTATTAAATTAATTTTTATTAAATATAAATGATCATATAATTTTATGTATGCAATTGTAATTTTTATTATGGTTTGAAAGCTATTTTTGTCAAAACCCATGAATTTTCGATAAATGTCGGTTTTTATATTAAAAGTAAAAATTCACATTTTTATAAAATTATTTAAATAAAATTAATATTATTTTTTGAATCAGGACATCCAAATTATCCAATGGTGAATTTTTCATAATTTTTTGAGACAGTCGAATTTTTGGGTAAAAATTAAATACCGTTTAAATATATAATGTGTTTTATGACATCATAATGACCAAATAGTGATGTAATAAAATAATATAAATTATATTTTCGGCCAATATATGTTTTATCATTAAAATAATTTGATTTTATATTTTTTTGATTTATTTTTACAAAGCTTTAGTGGACCCTCCAAGACTTATAAAACATTTTATCTTTTTCAATTGTTTTCATTGAGAGTGTAACTCACCTCCACATATGCACCCTCAATATTTTAAGAAGTTCGTCCATTAGCCTTATAAAATATTTTTTTCCACTTCCCTTTGGTAAAAAACATGTGCAAAAACCATGGGATGGTTTGTGGTTTTGATTAGTTTAATGTGAGGTGTCCCAAACCTAAATAATAAAGAATTCCCTCTCCTTTCCTATATAAACCCATCCAAGATCCCACTTCCTCTTCACTAAAATCCTTTTTAGTTATTCCAAACTCTAACCTCCTCTATCTATAATCCTCCCAAGGTGCCCCAATATCCCAATAAGCCTCTCTCGAGCCTCCTTTGGGATCACACTTTCAAGTAAGGGATTTCTTCCTTTCTCATTTTTTTCCAATTTTCTTTAAGTTGTTATGCCCTTTTTTTAATTAAAAATGTTGGGGTATGGTTTCACACCTCCCCCATACTATACTATTTATGTTTGGATGATGGGATACCCCTTTATCTCTCGTTAATGCCTCTCATGTACACCTGTTACCATGCCGAAATTCATTGAGGGGTTTATCTCTCCTCTTTTATGTCTAAGTAATTCTATTGTATTATGCATCTAAATTCGATTACATTTGTTGGGACATGTATCTATATGACCCCCTTACTTTCCATTTCATGAATATATTGTGAGACACCCTTTTCTCTCTCATCAACCATTTTCATGAATCCTTATGTCACGTTGTTATGTTGTCGAAATTGCACCGTGTTTTTCCAAGACAAGATCATTGTGTAATGAATACCACACCCATGTCTTTATTAAGGTTATTAACCTTTATACACATATACATATTGAATGGTACTTCCATGTATTTATTCCACATTAATTAATCATGGAATAACTTATGAGTTTTATTTATTCCATGATCCATGTGGCACACTTATGCATGAAATGAAATGTTTAAGAAGGGTGTCCCCTGATAGCGCTCTAATGCATTGGGTAAAGTACAGTATCATGATACATCATGTGAAATGGGTGTTGACTCATGATAATTCAAGTGAAGCGAGGTTTTACTCATGATTCATGTGCAATTAGGTTTTACTCATGCTCCATGTGCAATGAGCCTTGGCTCATGCTAATTCCATGTTAAGTGTTGTTGCCACATTTCCATGTTATGATTAGCATGATTTATCATGCCTTTATTTTAATGTTTCTATTGTGTTCCACTGATATTCCTATTGTCTAACATGTATTTTATTCCTCATGTTATTCCATGTTTATTCCCTTACTGGGCTCTATAGCTCACCCTTTTCTTATACATGTCCTCAAGTTATCCCATGCAATGCTAAGTACGAGGGAATGTAGTGGTCATGTAAAGGAAGTTTTCAATAAAGATGTTGTATTTCATGTTTTAAGTTGTTATGTAATGATCCTAATACCCAAAGACACTATACCTCTTGATATTATATGTTCTATCAAGTGAAGTTTATGTAATAAATCATGTTTAAGTGTGTAATAAAGAGCAAGGTTGTTATAGTTGGTATCATAGGATAGGTTTAGTTATTTTTGGGATTAGGATTAGAAAACCCTAGTGAAGACTTAGAGACAAGAATAAGTATAATAAAAACATCCCTAAGTATTGGTGAGTATTTATTAAGTGGTTTATCAAGTAAATACATCCCTGTCTGGATACGAGTAGGTAGAGGTGGCTCTGGCACAGATGTATCCTAGGGGTAAAACCCGAAAACACCGCTTTGAGCTAGACTCGAACGGGAACCGGTGTAAGACAAATGGTCTTGCTACACTCTTGGTTACAAAACTCCCAAGGGATATGCATTGGTAAATTCACAATCTTAGTGTAAACTATTATTAAGGTAATTCTCCTAAGAATATATGTTAGAAAGTAGATCATGGATAACATAGATTGAATCCTATGGATTCATAAGTTAAGGAAATAAAAGTTATTTATAATTCATCTGTTTTTTCCTTGGATTACACTTTATGTGTTACCCGTAATTTTCCTTTCATTAAGTAATAATAAATAATTAGACTTGAAGTAGTTTTATATCACAATTTTATCATGTCTCTAGTGTAACTCAAAATTTGATATGTTTCTTCAGCAGGATAAAGGATAGTTTCAAGATGGAAGGGAAAGAACCTCATACAACACTCTTGTCCCTTTTTAAGGACTTACTATCTATAATTATTGCTAAGTCAAGATCGCATAACATCAAAACTATTTCCAATATCCAACTTTCTTTCAACACTCTCTACGGTATATCAAACACCTCCTCTATACCATGGTATCATCAAGGATCGTGGAACACCTATGATCAAATATTAAGCTCCCAACTCTACCACCTTTCTAGATGAGGGAGGTACCATCAGGTTATTTTCAAATATTTTTCCCTATCCAAAGAGTATAATGCACTATTTGATTTTAGAATAACTGCTGAAGATGGAGACCTCTGAGCTGCCTATATATATAGTCTTGTCTTCTAGTTTTTTTGGAAACTTAGACAATATATTAAAAGAACCACATTTCAAAAATTTCAAATCTGACTCGGTCATACTATTTTACAAAAACTTGGTACATGGTGATGTTTTGAAACTATACATTAGAAACAATTTTTTTCGAAAAGTGCATCATATTTTCCATTGGTATGATCTATGTTGCATGGACTACGTCTGGACTAAGGAAGTGTAAGACTTTAAATGTGAATTGAATTATTGTTGCACTAAGTGGACCCAAGATCTTCATGATCGATGTAATAATGATGGTTAGGGAATGTTTAATGGTGTTGGGTAAGAAACCCTGAAGTCTTTTTTAAATTTTGGAGTTCTTTCTGTATGTAATCAAATTACGAGAACGCAATTTTTTTAAGTGGGGATATTGTAATGACCCAAACTTTCATTAATGGAAATCACTCTTGATCTAATTAAATGTCTCATTATGTAAAAAAATTCATAAATTATTTGGTTTTATGATTTGGATTTTTAAAATACCGTTAAGAAATGTGACTATTTCTAATATAGTCATTGAACAGTGATCATGTGATTCGTTTAAATATATGACTTTAACAAATCTGATTTACTCAGACAAAGGAAGCAATGGCCTCATCCAGTAGACTTTCCCCATACGAAGCCCATTTGTAAGAGCTCAAAAAGGAGTTGGCATCATTAGGCTTCTCTCTTGACCAATCCCAAGTCGAGGTTGAACACATTAAGCTTGAGCGGAATAGACTATGGGAGAAATGGAGGTTAATAGAGATTACCACCGGAGCGATGTTATCTGAGCCACCCCAAGAGTCTGTCACCATCGCACACCTTATCCTTCGATCTTATGTGGGTGTTATAAGGGGTTATGTAACAAGACCCTAGTACTATGACTATGTAAAATATTTCTGTATAAATAATGTGCATTCATTTTATTATTGTTACTTTATAAATAGTTTTTTAACGTACAAATAGTATTTTTAGTTAATATTCCACTAAGAAATCTATTTTGATGAATTAATGGATTTTTTAATTAAATAATATTTTAATAAAATATTATTATTAAAATATTTTTTATTGAATATAAATGATCATATAATTTTATAAATTCAATTGTGATTTTTATTATGGTTTGAAAGTCGTTTTTGTCAAAACCCATGAATTTTCGATAAATGTCAGTTTTTATTTTAAAAGTAAAAATTCATATATTTTGAAAATTATTTAAATAAAATGAATATTAATTTTTAAATCAGGGCATCAAAATTATCCAACGGTGGATTTTTCATAATTTTCTGAGACAGTCGAATTTTTGGGTAAAAATTAAATATCGTTTAAATATATAATGTGTTTTTTGAAATCATAATGACCCAATAGTGATGTAATAAAATAATATAAATGATATTTTTGGCCAATATATGTTTTATAATTAAAATAATGTGATTTTAGATTTTTTTTATTTATTTTAAAAATCTTTAGTGGACCCTCCAAGATTTATAAAAAATTTTGTCTTTTTAAATTGTTTTCCTTGAGAGTGTGACACACCTCCACATAAGCACCCTCAATATTTTAAGAATCTCTGCCATTGGCCTTATAAAATATTATTTTACACTTCCCTTTGGAAAAAACCATGGTCAAAAACCATGGTCTGGTTTGTGGTTTTGATTAGTTTAATGTGAGGTGTCCCAAACCTAAATAATAAAGAATTCCCTCTCTTTTCCTATATAAACCCACCCAAGCTCCCACTTACTCTTCACTTGAAGCCTTTTGAGTTCATCAAACCTATTTCCTCCTCTCTCTATAATCCTTCCAAGGTTCCCCATGCTCCCAATAATCCTCTCCCAATCCTTTGACTTCCAAGTAAGGGATTTCTTCCTTTCTCATTTTTGTCTTATTTTCTTTAAGTTGTTATGCCCTTTTGTTTTCAATTAAAAATGTTGGGGTATAATTTCTCACCTCCCCCGTACTATCCTCTTTATGTTTGGATGATGGGATACCCCATTATATCTCATTAATTCCTCTCATATACACCTGTTACCATGCCTAAATTCCTTGAGGAATTTCTCTCTCCTCTTTTACATCCAAGTAATTATTTTGTATTATGCATCTAAATTTAATTAACATTGTTGGTACATGTATCTATATGACCCTATTAATTTAAATTTCATGTATATATGATGAGACACCCTTTTCTATCTCATCAACCATTTTCATGAATCCTTATGTCACGTTGTTATGCTGCCAAAATTGCACCGCATTTTTCCAAGCCAAGATCATTGTGTAGTGATTACCATACCCATGTCTTTATTAAGGGTATTAACCTTTATACACATATACATATTTAATGTTAATTTCATGTATTTATTCCACATTACTTAATCATGGAATAACTTATGATGTTTATTGATTCCATGATCCATGTGGCACACTTATGCATGAAATGAAATGTTTAAGAAGGGTGTGCCCTGATAGCGCTTCAATGCATTGGGAAAAGTATAGTATCATGATACATCATCTAAAATGGGTGTTGAATCATGATAATTCAAGTTCAATTAGGTTTTACTTGTGCTTCATGTGCAATTAGGTTTTACTCGTCCTCCATGTGCAATGAGCCTTGGATCATGCTAATTCCATGTTAAGTGTTGTTGTCACATTTCCATGTTATGATTATCATGCTTTATCATGAATTTATTTTAATGTTTCTCTTGTGCTCCATTTATATTACTATTGTCTAACATTTAATGTATTACTCATTTTATTCCATGTTTATTCCCTTACTAGGCTCTATATCTCACCCTTTTCTTATGAATGTCCTCAAGTTATCCCATGCATTGCTAAGTACGAGGGAATGTAGTGGTCATGTAAAGGAAGTTTTCAATAAAGATATTGTATTTCATGTTTTAAGTTGTTATGTAATGATCTTAATTCCCAAAGACACTATACCTCAAGATCTTATATGTTGTATCAAGTGAATTTTATGTAATAAATCATGTTTAAGTGTGTAATAAAGAGCAGGGTTTCCATATATATACTGGTTCCAAAACATTAAATAAGTCTCATTATATATATTAAATCCTATTTTAAACATAAAATTGGTTTATGACCATACTTGAAGGTAAAAATGAAAAATGAAAACTCATCATCCATGAAAGCATTAAATCGGCACCTCACGGATTATATTTTCATTTTTAAAATAACATGAGGAAGAGAAGAGAATTTGTAAGGACCCAGCCCCAGTTTCTCAGAGATGGTGCCTTATTTTATTACATTGTCATATAAACAAGGAATATGCATCCTGAAGGACTGATTGTTTTAGTAGAATTAAAAACAAGATACAAACATAAGTTCATCATTATAACTTGAAACAAAAAACAACATAGAAATTCATTCGACAACATCCACAACTCCTAGGTTATTTATGCATGTCATTCATAATAAAAATCTTCATGTCCTAAAAAAATGAAACATAAGAAAGGGGTGATCTCAAACGCTCAGTAGGGGTAATAAATACAGTATAATATATCACAAACATAAACATTAGGTAGGTTGAATAACTAAAAACACATGCCTTTAACAATAAACTTGAACACATTATGGCAAGAATAAGAGCTGAATAAATAGAGCCATAGTAAAACATAATCATGGGTATTATACTAGTAGAATAACCACATGAACCATCAATACTATTTTTATAATGAAATAATACATTATGTGGTGCATCATAACTATATTGTCAAGGCCTCGTGCCATGACCATAAATAATCATTTTGTCAAGGCCTCGTGCCAAGATTGTTGTTTGTCTCATTAGACCTAACGATGTACCGAGGGGATATAGCAGGCCCCACCCAACACTTAATATGTCCAATTCATTCCTAATATTAATGGGGATAAACATAAACAACATATACATTCATATTGAAATTAATATATGAAATATAAATAACTTTCCCCAAACATTAAGCATAAACACTAACCATTCGGAGTAAATTGGTGAATGGTTTTAAGATAGCACATCCGTAGACAAACTAATCATAAACCATTGAATTAAATATGGTATATGATATCATAAAATATTAATCTCAATTATATATAATAATCAATAGAGTGTTTAAATAGATGAAGATACGCTTATAAAATATTCGATTAATTCTTGAGATAAATGCTCTTTTACTTTGAAAAGAAGAGTTATTTTAGAAAAATATTTGTATAAAACCCAAAGTAAAGTAAGATATTATTTTCATAATAAAATGAGTTTTTTTATAAATATAATGGTTTCCAAAAATATATTATATATTTTCCTCGAAAATATGTAAGAATTTGAGAAATTCCCTTGAAATAAGATTGTTTATTAGGAAGGATTTTTGAAATATCATTTTAAAACATATAAATAACCATAAATGAAAGTAGGATTCTAGTTGGTACACATATATAGAACATTATCACAGAAATTATGAGTAATAAATATGAATTAATAAGAATTTAATTGAGCTAAGTATATAATAAAAGTAACCCGAATGAAAATGGAGGTTCATGTGGAAAACCCTTAACTTAAGTCCAAATGTTATACTCTTGACCTTATGGTCCTAGAATATGAAATTAGACTCATTAATAACTTAATTAATAACCTATTAGACATTTATTTAGTTTTTTATAATATTTTTTAGTTCATTTATGTCCTTATTGATAAGTTATAATATTGAATTCCGTTATTCCGAAGTGTTTGTTTTCTTGATTTTCATAATCGGTTCACTTGTTTTTAAGTAATGGAGTTCATGTGGAATGGATGTAAATCTCCAGAATTGAATTTAAATATTATTTATAAACATACATAGGTGTTAATGTTAATTTATATCATTTGTTTACATGGAATTAGGATGAATCGTTAGATGAAATATTAATGACAATCACTTAGATTATTTTAGTGATATTTTGATTATTAAGAACTAGTTTGGTCATATGATTTAATATTATGTAAATATACTGGTTATGAATATTAAATAGGTTATAATAAATATATTATAGTCTAGTTAAACCATAAAAATATTATCATTACCAGTATTTAAGGTCAAATTGATGAATGAAACTTCATCATCCACAAAGGTTGTATATTGTCACCTCACGGACGATGATTTCATTTGTAAAATAAAAAGAGAGAGAGTAAGGATATTGATGATGGTTCTTCCATTAACATGATATAATTCAATTCTATAGATTATAATATAGTTATAATGGTCATTTGTATGGAGGAGGTGATCAGATTATAAAAATGGAAAGGAACTTGAAATGAAATTGAAAGAAATGGAATGTGAATTTACCTCTTGAATCCACCTCATTGATAATCTCTTTAAGGGAAGGGGATTTTGGTATTTTTGAAATACCAAGATCTCATGGACATGTTTATTGACTAGGTAAGGTTATTTTGGAAGAACTTTAAGGAGATTCAAGGCTTAGATGGGTGAATAGAAGAGGGAGTGAGGGGGTTTATAGTGGAGGAGAGGAGGGTTTCCCCATTATTTTACTCTTTATTTTATTATTTCTCTCAAGAAAACAAATATTATTGATTCATGTGACCAATAATAGTAATAATTGTATGTTAGTTATATCCTAGTTGGATTACATCATCATTACAACACTTATGACCCAATAAATCATGTATTTATCATTTATCGTAAATTATCGTATTTTACTATTCACCCAAAATTCAAGTATTTTAGGAAAATACAAAAAAAATCACCCTAACCATTTTTCAATGTGTAAAATTTAAAAAATAACTCCATTTTTTGAAAATAATTTTCTAAATATTATTAATTTAATTTTTAAATAAAACCATTATTTATTCAAAAAATAACAATTTTAAAACAATAATTTGTTTATATCATTTTGAAAAATTAATCAAGATATCATTATCTTATAAAATTATGGAAATAAAATAATAATTTATTTTATATTCATAAGGGTCATATTACTATTTGTATTACTATTCATAAGGGTATGTTACTATTTACCAAAAATTAAGTTTGTCTTATCAGACTCTAAATATCTTACTGAACGCAATTGTGTATGTCAATTTTTTGAAGTTCAAAACACATAGGTGGAAAATTATATTTACTAGTTGGGTTATAACAAAGTGGTTTTTTGTAGATAATCATTATTTCATGCATTAAATTTATTTACAAAATCTTGGGGTGTTAAATTATCCCCTCCTTACAAAAATTTCGTCCTTGAAATTACCAGAATGTTAACTCACAAAAAGATTTGGGTAGTTCTTCATCATAAGCTCCTCAGGATCCCGTGTTTCCTCTTAGATTTAATGATTTTTACAAAGTATCTTTATTGGTCAAGTTGTATGATTCCTCAACACTTTAGTGTCCAGAATCTAGATAGGCTCTTCATAGTAAGATAAGTCAGGTTCAAATTCTATACCTTTAGAAGTGAGGACATGCATTGGGTATGGCATGTACTTTCTCAGCAATGAGACATGGAACACATTATGTACTTTAGACAAGTTAGGTGACATATCCAAACTATATGGAACAACTCCAATTCTTTCTATAATTTCAAAAGGTCCTATGTACCTAGGGCTTAGTTTCCCTTTCTTCCCAAATCTTATAACACCCTTTTATGGAGATACTTTTAAAAAAACAGGATCTACCACATCAAATTCCAAATCATTACTTCGATTATCATCATAGTTTTTTTGTCTTATTTGAGCTGATTTGATATGAACTTGAATATTATTTACCTTCTCTGTTGTTTTCTCCACAAGCTCTGGGCCCACAAGTTTCCTTTCTTCAACTTCATCCCAACAAGTTGGTGTACAACATATCTTTCCATACAATGATTCATATGGTTCCATTTGAATAATTGAATGGAAACTATTATTGTAGAAAATCTAAACTAAAGGAAAATATTAATCCCACATACCTTGAAAGTCAAGTGAACATGATCTCAACATGTCCTCTAAGGTTTGGATCGTCCTTTTAATTGCTCGTTAGTTTTTGGGTGATAAGAAGCACTCAATAAAAGCTTAGTATCCAAAGATTTCTGAATATTTTTTCATAATTTCAATGTAAAATGTGGATTAAGTTCAGAAACAATTGAGAGAGGTGATCCATGAAGTCTCAAAACTTCATTGATATAGAGTCTTGTTAGGTGCTCTAGTGGAAAATCCTCCCTTATAGTGAGTAAATGTGTAGATTCCATAAGTCGATCCAAAATTACCCATATTGCAACACTATTTCTTAGAGTTTTGGGTAATCTAGTGAAAAAATCCATGGTGATGTCATCCAATTTCCATGTAGGAATGGGTAGAGGTTGCATGACTCCTCTAGGATGTTGCCATTAGGCCTTCACTTGTTGACAGACTAAACATCTTGATACATAATCATCAATTTCCCTCTCCATGTTATCCCACTAGAAATGTTCTTTCAAATCTCTATACATTTTAGTGCTGCTAGGTTGTATAGAGAAATTTGAGCTATGATCATCATCCAATAACTCACTTTTCATCTTGGGTAGAGAGGAAACACATAACCTCTTCCCAAATTTCAGAATTCCATCTTCACACATAAAGTAATCCAAATTGACATCTTTCACAACATTAATTTTCTTTTAAAGATTCTCTTCATCAGACTGTGAAGCTTTAATTATTTCTAATAAAGATATTTGGGCAACCATTTGAAAAAGTAGTGATTTTTTACCTTCTTTAATAATTCCTATATCCATCCTGACTATATCTATGTATAAATGATCCTTTTCAATCCGCATTTTATTAAGAACTTTGTGATCCTTCTTGTTCAATGCATAAGCTACTTTGTTTGCCTTTCTTGGGTGGTAGTGTATGGAACAATCATAATCATTGAGTAGTTCAAGCCATCGATTTTTCCTCATGTTGAGTTCTTTCTATGAGAATATATATTTTAAACTCTTATGATTCATATATATCTCACATTTTTCTCCATAGAGATAATGACTATGTATCTTTAGAGAAAATATTACATATACTAACTCAAGATAATTAGTAGGATAGTTTTGTTCATGAATTTTTAGATACCTTGACGTATAGGAAATAACTCTATCATTCTGCATAAGGACACAACCAAGTAATTTCTTTGATTCATCACTATAGATCACAAACTCGTCATTCCCTAATGATAATTCAGGATCGTAGAATTCACTAATATCCTATTCAATTCCTCAAATCATTCCTCACATTATTTTTTTCATACGAACTTAACCCCTTTACATGTAAGCTTAGTCATTGGTTTGGCTAAATGGGTGAAACAAAACACTAATAATAACCTTCTAAACCAATAAAACTATGTACCTCAGTTATGTTCATTGGAGTAGGCCATTCTTGCACAAAATTTTTCTTTATAGTATCAACATATATTCATCCTTAGAGACAATGGTTCCAAGAAATGAAACCAATTGAATCCAAAATTCACACTTGCTAAACTTCCCATATAATTCATTTCTTCTAAGAGCCTTCAGAATAGTTTGCAAGTGATTTTCATGATCTTTGTAGATTTTGGAGTATACCAAGATATCATCAATAAATACCACCACAAATTCATCAAGATATTCTTTGAAAACTCTATTCATTGGATCCATGAAAATATAGGTTTAATTATTCAGTCCAAAAGGTATTACTATAAACTCGTAATGCCCATTCCTAGTTCAAAATGTTGTCTTTGGAATATCTTCCTTCCTTGCTAGCAATTGATGATATCCATATCGAAGTTCAATCTTCGAAAAATATTGGGCTCCATAAATTTGATCAAATAAATCATCAATGCGAGGTAGGGGATACTTGTTCTTTATTGTTATAGCATTGATATCCCTGTAGTCAATGCACAACCTCATAGATCCATCTTTATTCATGACGAAAAGAACAGGGGCTCCCCATGAAAAAACACTTGGGAGAATAAATCCTTTATCACTCAATTTCTCTAGTTTTTTCTTCAATTCAACTAATTCCACAGTGGACATTCTATAATGAGTCTTTGATATAAGCCTTGAATCAGGAATTAAGTTAATGTAAAACTCAATTTTCTACTCTGGAGGATGTCTACGTAAATCCTCTGGAAAGACATCAACATATTCTTGCACAATAAATATATCCTCTATTTGAACATTCTTTTACTCATCCATAGTTATTGCATTCCCTTCCTCCCCAATAATTGAATTTAGTAGAGCTACTGGGGGTGGATCTAGATGATAATAATATGGTGATGTTTCTTCCCTAAAGATAAGAAATTCTACATCATCCTCAAAAATTATAACCTCCTTCTTCTTGCAATAAATTTCACATCATGGTTTGAAAGCCAATCCATATTGAGGATTATATCAAAGTTAATCATGGGTATGACAATAAAATAAAAAGATAAAGCATGTTTATATGCTATAATGGGGACTTCCTGACACAACTTTGTTGCAATGATAATTCCATTAGGATTTTAGACTAAAAACTCCCTTATTAAATCAAATCGGAAATATCTAATTTTCCTGGAAAACTGGGAATATATGAAAGAATGCAATGATCTAGAATAAAATAAAGATTTGGATAAGTTCGAGGAAATGATTAAAGTACCTGCCACCACATCGTTAGGAACTTCAGCCTCCCCAGTTGTGACCGCATAAGCTTGGCCTTGCACCCTTGGCCTTATTTTGTTGAATGTTTCCTTAACGCTTAGGGTATTAATGTACATAATGTCCCATCTCCCTACAATTGTAGAATTGAACACTGGTGGCTTCTTTCTTCCCCTTAAAATCCCAAGATAGGTGGCCTTTTTCTTCACACTTTTAATAGACTCTCATTACCTTTAAGAAAGTACCAGGGTGTTTCTTCCCACAATTACTACAGGATGGAAGTTAAACTCTTCCCTTCTTCCCCATTTCTTTTTTTCATTTTCCATAGTTTTCAGAAGCCCTCTTATTCTCTTATTTTCCTTTAAATTCATATGACTTAGAAAATTTATTTTCCATCTTGATATCACTTGAGACTATATCTTGATATGATGAAAAACTTTGAGAGACTATAGCCCTTCAGAGGAATGGTTTAAAACCATCAAATAATTGATCAATATTGCTCCTTGGATTATGTATGTAGTCCGCAATATGCCTTTCCAGCCCTGTAAAGTAGGCTTCATACTTGGAAGAATTTTCTTCCTCCTTCTGTCTCAAATTCAAGAATTGCCTTTTCATATCCGCTCATTGTTTATGGGGAAAATATTTTTCTAGGAATATTTACTTAAAATAACTCCATTCCATCTCTTCTATGTCTTCCTCCTCCTTTATGTTATGGGTTAACAACCACGACTGATCCGCATCTACTGATAGACGATAAACTGCCATGACAACCTTCTCTCTTTCATTACATCCCAAAGTGATAAATATCTTCTCTAGGGAATATATCCACTACGCAGCTATAAATGGGTTTGTAGTCCCATTTAATGATGGAGACTATTGTTTCATAAAGAGATCCAACATAGCTCCCCCACATTGTGGATTAGGATGCTCCATAAGGGTAACGTTATTGTTAATAACCTAAGTCAGTCTTCCCATAATAGTTATAAGTTGCTTAGCACTAGTCGTAGCTCTAGATACAATATCATTATCTTACATCAAAGGGTAATCCCTACACGGGATACATGTGTTTATACGGTTTCTATTACTTCCACTAGGCATCATTTATAAATAATGGAATACACTAGATTAGGTTTTGAATCATAATGTATAATCTCAATGTAGAAAAATACTTAGCATAAATTGAAATTATATACATAGCTAATCTAATAATCATAAACATGGTTTCTTTGAGCAAAAATTTACATTTAAATCCTTCATAATGGCTTGTAAAAAAATGTGAATTATCCAAAGAATATCCCCTAAGAGTGTCAAACCAGGTGCGTAGTAAGGCCTATTGTGGTGTATTAGAATACCCTAGGTTAAGCTCAAAACTCCTTGTCAGAGTTTTTACTCCTAGGTACATTTGTACCAGAACCACGTCCACTTATAGTATCCAGACAAGGATTTATTTTCTAGAAATACCCATATAATCTATTCCTTACCAAAATTTCATGATGTTATTGTATTTTTATCCTAAAATATTATATTAGGGATTTGTTCCATAATCTAAATTTTCTAAATCTAGTTTCCATGTTTTATACTAAACTTCCTTTGATACCAACTATAAGGACCCGACCCAAGTTTCCCAAAGTCGATGCCTTATTTTATTACATTTTCATATAAACAAGGAATATGAATCCCAAAGGACTAGGTAGTTTAGTAGAACTGGAAACAAGATATATACATAATTTAATCATTACAACTTGAAATGAAAAACAACATAGAAATTCCTTTGACAACATCCATAACTCCTAGGTTATTTCTGCATTTCATTCATAATCAAAATTTTCATGTCCTGAGAAAATAAAACATAAGAAAGGGGTGAGATCAAATACTCAGTAAGGTAAATAAATACAGAAGAATATATCATAAACATAAACATTAGGCATATTGAATAACTAAAAACACATGCCTTTAACAATAAACTTAAACAAATTATGGAAGGAATAAGAGCTGAATAAATAATTCCATAGTAAAGAATAATCATGGGTATTCTACTAGTCGAATAACCACATAATGAGGGAATTCATAATTCGGAACATCATAATCATATTGTCAAGGCCTTATGCCAAGACCATAAATAATCATTTTCCTAAGGCCTTATGCCAAGACCAATGTTGTCTCATGAGACCTACCGAAGCACCGAGGGTCTATAGAAGGCTCCACCCGACACTTACTATGTCAAATACATTAATAATATGAATGGGGATAAACATAAACAATATATATATATATATATTCATATTGAAACTAATATATGAAATGTAAATAACTTTCCCCGAACATTAAGCATAAACACTAACCATTCAGAGTAAATTGGTGAATGGTTTTAAGATAGCACATCAGTAGACAAAATAATAATAAACAATTAAATTAAATAAGGTATATGATATAATAAAATATTAATCCCAATAATACATAATAATCAACAAGAGTTTTGAAATAGATGAAGATACTCTTATAAAATCTTCGAGTTATTCTTGAGATAAATACTCTTTTACTTTGAAAAAAAGAGTTATTTTGGAAAAATATTTGGGTAAAACCACAAGTTAATTTAGATATTATTTTCATAATAAAATTAGTGATTTTATAAAGGTAGTGTTTTCAAAAAACAGATTATATAGTTCCCTTGAAAATAGGTAAGAATTTGAGAAATTCCCTTGAAACGAGATTGTTTATCGGGAAGGATTTTTGAAAGATCCATTTAAAAAATATAACTACCCATAAATGAAAGTAGGATTCTGGTTGTTACACATTTATAGAACATTATCACATAAATTATGAGGAGTAAAGATGAATTAATAAGAATTTAATTGAGGTAAGTAGATAATAAAAGTAACTCGAATGAAAATGGAGGTTCGGGTGGAAAACCCTTACCTTAAGTCTGAATATTCTTCTCTTGAACTTATGGTCCTGGAATATGAAATTAGAATCATTAATAAATTAATTAAGAACATATTAGAAATTTATTTATTTTTTTATAATTTTTTTAGTTCATTTATATCCTTATTTATAAGTTATAATATTGAATTCGGTCATTTCGGAGTGTTTGTTTTCTTGATTTTCATAATCGGTTCACTTATTTTTAAGTAATAGAGTTCATGTGGAATGGATGTAAATATACAGAATTGAATTTACATATTATTTATGAAAATAAATAGGTGTTAATGGTCATTTATATCATTTTTTTACATGTAATTAGGATAAATCATTCGATGAAATATTAAAGACAATCACTTAGATTATTTTAGCGGTATTTTGATTATTAAGAACTAGTTTGGTCATATGATTTAATATTATGTACATATACTGGTTCATGAATATTAAATAGGTTATAATACATATATTATATCCTGTTTAAAGCATAAAAATGGTTTCATGTCCATTATTGAAGGGTAAATTGAAGAACGAAACTTCTTCTTCCATGAAGGTTGTAATTGACACCTCAGAGACAATGATTTTGTTTATAAAATAAAAGAGAGAGAGTAAGGATATTAATCATGGTTATTCTATTCACATAATATAATTCCAGTATATATATGATACTATAGTTATCATGTTAATTTGGATAGATGAGGTGAGTATAGGATAACAATAGAGGGGAACTTGAAATGAAATTGAAAGAAATAGAATGTGAATTTACCTCTTGAATCCACCTCCTTGAGAATCTCTTTTAAGGGAAGTGGGTTTTGGTATTTTGGAAAGACCAAGAGATCATATACGTTGGGAGTGACTAGGGAAGGGTATTTGGATAGAAATTTTAGGATCTTCAAGTCTTAGAGGAGTGAAGAGAAGAGGGAGTGAGGGGGGTTATAGTGGAGGAGAGGAGAGTTTTCCCATTATTTTACTCTTTATTTTATCATTTCTCTCAATACAATCAATAGTGTTGATTCATGTGACCCATAATATTAATAAGTGCATGTGAGTTCGAAACTAATGGGCTTACATCATCCTTACATCACTTATGTCTCAATAAATCATTTATATATCATTTATCGTAAATTATCATATTTTACTATTCACCAAAAATTCATGTATTTTAGAAAAATATCAAAAAATCACCATAACCATTTTTCAATGTGTATAATTCAAAAATTAACTTCATTTTTTTAAAATAATTTTTTAATTATGATTAATTTAATTTTTAAATAAAACCATAATTTATTCGAAAAATAACAAATTTAAAACGATAATTCGTTTATATCACTTTGAAAAATTATCCAAAATCTCATTATCTTATAACCTTATGAAAATAAAATAATAATTGAATTAATTTTCATAACAGTCGTATTAATATTCATATTACTATTCATAAGGCTATGTTAGTATTCACTAAAAATTAAGTTTGTCTTATCGGACCCTAAATTACTTTCTGAACGCAACTGTGTATGTCAATTTTTTAAAATTCAAAACACAAAGGTGGAAAATTCTGTTTACTATCTAGGTTAAAAAAAAGTGGTGTTTTGTAGATACTAAGTGTTTCGTGCATTAAATTTATTTACAAAATCTTGGGCTGTTACACAATTGATGGTTGATATACCATTAACATAATAAAATTATAGTATATAAAAGATAATAGATTTATCATGTCACTGTGGATATGGGAGGTGAGGGAAGTATAAGAAAATAAAATAAATTGAATGAGAGAGAGAGAGAGAGACAAGGTTTTACCTCTTGAGTGTATCCTCCTTGAGAACCTCCTTAAGGGATTTAGAAATGGTCTTTGAAAAATTAATTAAGGTGTCATAAAATTATATTATAATAACAATACAACAAAATATTAATTTATGAATCTATTTTGTGAAAATAAATTTTCTTTTAAATCATTATATTAATAATAAAATTGTAAATAAACATTTATGTTTCACAAAAATAAAAACACTTAATTAATCCTTTTTAAAATATTTATCTAATTTTCCAAGATATAAATATATCATATTTTCATTTATAAGAATCATAGATTTTATTTACACTTTTATAGTTTAAGTTTCTATTCAAATCATAAATATACTATTAATATAATGAAAATGGAAATTTTAAAAATATTGGGATTTTTCACTCTTCATTAGAAAATAAATATTTTTAGAAAAATAAAAAAAATACCCTAAGCTAATTTTGACATTCCACTTTTAAAAATAAAGTTTATTTTGTTCAATAGAATTTATAAAAGTGTCAAATTTTAGTTTTTAAACATGTGAGTCATTAAAAGGTGGTAAAATTGCCTTTTAGAAAATATATCTTTTTATGATTAAAATTGGGTTTATTCTTATCTTAAGCCTATAAAACTTATTGATTGAATTTAAAAATATTTGATTGAATATTTAATATATAAATTTAATTAATATATTTCAATAATAGTGATTAATTTAAGACAAAATTCTATTTTGGTCACAAATATAATGTTTTATAAAAACACATCTTTTATGTTTAATAGGTTTTTATTTTTATTTCTAGTTAATTAATAACTAATGAATTCATTTTATAAAAATGTGTAAACTATATTTTCATAATTTACTTAATCCCTTTTATTCCCATAATTCTAACATCTAGGTCACAATAATAATATTTAAACATTTTTTAAGCACGGTGTTCTTTGTAACATATGCTGTCGAATAAGTTAAATTTTAAAAAGTGACATACCATAAAATCTTGGGGTGTTATATTTTCCCCTCCTTTAATACATTTCTTCCTCACAATTTGAAATTTCACTTCAACAATTAAAGTTTGATACTTGAAAATTTCATTGTTGAAATCTCGCATCATAAATAGGGTTAATAAAATATCCTCTTAATGATAGGGAAAGGGAAATTTGAAGATCACCAAAAAAACTCGGATTTCAGGTAGGAAATCATTAGTTAAAAATGATAATATGAAAATAGAAGAGAAATATAACTATAAAGTTCTGATGGAGAGTGATAAAGAACATTGTCATTATAAATCTAACCATCAAAAACCCATAAATTTTTGGTCGGTTAAAAGACCATTGATTTCTCATAAAGAAAGTAAATAGATAACGATTTTGTTCCAAAATCCTTTTCAGAGTTTTGAGGGTTTATTTTACTATCCAAATAATAAATCTAAGAAAATAAACATGCTTTATTCCCTTCCATTTCATAATCTCATCCTTTGGTTATGCTTTGATCTATCTTCACTTCATTTCTTAAATTTAGAGATGGGTATTCAAGAAAAAAAAGTATTCTTAAAGCACTTTTATGAATCATAAGATCCATAAGTCGTTCCTTCAGTATTTAAATGTTTACTAAAACAAAAATAGTTATCACAGGTTATCCAATATGATAAATCATACTTTAATCTTAATCAATAATATCATTAATCCATTCTATAAGTACTTAAACTTAAGTATCATCAAAAATATATATTTTCAAATTCAAAGACCAAAAAAATTTAGAAGTAAGGTCACTAAATTTCCAAAAATAAAATTAACATAAGATTTACCAAATAATGTAGCTATTATTATAGCAAACCAAATATATTAATACCTTAATCTACTTTAAACCTTTATGAAACATGCATTCTTCCATGATTATTATCTCAGGTTATTGAATAAAGTCCTTAAATCCCAACATCTAATAATTCCATCATAACATAAACCATCATATCACTAACCACCTTCATAGTCACCATTATTATCCCATAAATATATATTTATTATTATCTTAATATCAAGAACATATTTAGTTTTATGTTTCCCAAGTCATTTTTTTTCAAGAAGATTATATTATAACATAATCACTCCTGTTTATTACTGGTGTTAATCATCGCATGCTTCCAATTCCTTAAAGAAGAAGCATTGTTATACAATCCTTATATATCGCATGATTCTTATAACCAAAACATTATTGATAAAATAGTCAAATAACAGAATTCTTGAATCTAAAAATGGGCATAATAATCATTCCTATTCTTCTGTGGTAGTAGCATAAGCCTGACCATGATCTATTATCCTATTTTGGGGTATATTCTTTTAATGCTTGAGACATTGATTTGCATAGTGCCCCATCTCCCTATAGTTGAATCATGTTGGAGTTGGTGCCCTAGAAACAACTTATTTGTACTTTATGATAAACCTGTATTCATTGGATGAATATTAATAAACTCTTTATCACATTATGATTGTTCTTCTACGTGACATAGTATGTGATAATATCTTAAGAATAGATGTCACACTAAAAGGTCATAGAGGATCCCTGCTATGATGAGAACTCAAAAGTTCTATGACACTATTCTTGAATATATGTTCTATGTTTGGATGATATCATTTGAAGGGAAATAAATGATACAGGCTATCAGGGGTGGGGACTCATAAAACTTTGAGTCACCTTTTCATGGTGTGTTCCCTTGGTAATATCTAGGAGGATATTATGAGAACAAGACCCGCAAGTAGAAAATCCACATTCATAAGTGTCATTGGATGTTCCTATTTACAGACATGTGTATTGGTCATTAGAATTTAATATTATTATTAATGGGTATTATGACTCAAGCACTTAGATGTATTGATGAAAACCATGATGAAAAATGTTCACGATGAGTCAAATAATGATAAATCGAGCACATGGGTTGATGGCACTTGCATGCAATCCTGCTTAATTAAAGATATCGGGACAAAGGGATTATATTACACGATAAGCATTTGAATGAGGTGACATGTCATTGTGATATCAATTTCTTTCTCTCGGGTGCCTTGACCCATTTCTAGAAATTAATCTTGGACTTTAGGCAATCCCACATAATGCCAATGAGAAAGGGGATTAGAGGGTCACACACTAAGTGTATTCAGTATCTCAATTAAATAATTTATTATTTAACAAGTTAAATAAATATTATTCTCAGTTGTGGTTTAATAATTATTTAAGTATGTGTGATATAATTTATTTTATAACTAGTTATTCAAGATAATATATTACAGATATAATATTTATTTATCGGAAATAATGCAGTTATATTTATTTAATAAATAAACAGTCATTATTCAAGGCCTGGTAAATATTAAGGAGGACTAGTGGACCAAGTTATGGGTCCAGTGAGAAATAATATTAAATATTATTTAGTTAAATAATATTTAAATATAACATTCAATTTAAGAACATGTCATGGAAATAATAACATAACTATTATTATTTAACTTGGGGTTTTACATGGAATAATAAAATAAGTAATGACACTTGTGATAATTATTTATTATTACCTGGTGAATTAAATTCCCAATTATGTTATTATTATCTAATTATCCAAGGGGTTATCCCACCAGCTAACTAATGGTTATGTGCACAACATCCTTCGAGAAAATATCTCAAGCCTAGAGAACTATTCCCTCTTCAAGAATGCTCTCAAGAATGAGAGAGAAACTCCTCCACCAGATCTAGGAGAACGCTTTGGAAGCGATTCTCAAGGCAATCAAAGGTGGACATTTCAAGTGAAAGGATATTCCACTTTAGCACTTGGAGTCTCCTTCGTTGATGTATAGAGATATGTGGAGCACATATGGATCACCACTAGAGGAATCCTATCCTTGGATTCTACATCGCAATGAAGCTTCACCTTGGACACGTGGTCAAACACATCAACGAAGAAAGAATCAACTTTGAGGTAATTATTTAATTTAATTAAATTAATTATAAACAAAATATATCGATCTTCTCTTCTTAGTTATGGGTTCTCTCCTTTGTATTTTATCTTTGATTAAATTCCATGGATATTGGCATTTATCATCGTATTAATCCTGGATTAATCATCGATCATGATAATTTACAAAGTTGGGTACACACACATCTTGCACTTTTTCTGTGCCTGGAAACTACAAGTGGTATCAGAGGGGTCATATTTTCTTTTATAATTATTTAAATAATTCATTGATGATTTATGCTTTAATAATTTAGTTTTTCAAATCATGTTTAATCATTCTTGTAATCTGAATTTTGAGATCTGTTCTTCCTTTTTTTGTTTCTCGTAGATCTAACAAAAATGAATAATTTTATGATTAGAATTAAATTGAGGATCTCATCAGGAGGTGTTGATGATTCTTTCCAGGTAACACGAAAGTATGTGTCGTGTATTCGGAGATACATGCCATTTCATCTACTATACACACCGTGTAATCTGGATCACACATCGTGTAGTTGTGTTCATCACATCGGGAGTAATTTGGAAATTACTAAAGTCGTGTTCATTAATGACGTGCAGTGTAGTTAATTATTACACCACTTTTTGACCAGGATAGACTGGTGCACGTCCAGATGGACTACACGCTGTGTGGCCCACTGGACATGGTGTGTAGTCCCTTTGGGTCAGGTTCAAGTTGTGTATCCCTTACATGGATTTCTCAAATGATGACCGTGTAACGCAGAGTTGACACAACATGTGGCCTAGTGGACAAGCCGTGCACTCTGAAGATTTCTGAAGTACACCTCACATGTCATTTCTCTAGGCATATACTTCATATGGATAGTGAAGAGGGTATATTTCATGTAGTCAGATCTACATGCCATGTACTTTTTCCAAATTATGTATATTTAAAAATTTATTATTATATTATGGAACCCTTGAGACATGTACATTAGTGTGGGCATAAAGCTGAGACACAATATGTGATAGGTGTTTGATGTGTGTGTGTGTGTGTTTAATTAATATCTGCATAATGTTCAAAGATCTTCACATCATGTATAAGTTGTATTATAATTATAATTCTTCATGCATGCTACATGTCACAAATAATAATGTGTATACAAGTATAAATACATGTTTGGTAATGTTGGATGGGTATTAACCAGGTTTCCTCCAAGGTACAAGTTATGTAGAAGGTTATGGATGAGAATCTTAAGGAAATTCAAAAAAGGATTAAGATAAAAAGGATTTATTAATTAAAAATAATGATTAATCAATTCGAGAATCACTTATCTTAATAATAACGATTAAAGAATTAAATTCTAGTTTTATTAAATACACAATTTGTTTCATGTATGTGGATTATCATGAGCTAGACCAAACCTTTTTATGTGATTGGTTCCATTTTAATTTAATTATTAAATTAAAATTATTTCCATGTGTTCCTTATCCTCATTAATATGTAGGGTCCACGTGTCCATGGTTTCTTTTATTTAAACCCCATTTTACCCCTCACCTACGTGTGAATTAAAATCATATGTAATGGATGGAGCTTCCAAGCTAGTGGAGGTTGTTCAAGTTAAGAGCTAAGGCAAAACCAATCCAAGGAGATACAAAGGTGGACATGTGGAAAGCTATAAACACAAACCTTAAATAGTTCAAGGTGTTTCTCCCATAGGTTAGGGTTAGTTTATCAACCATTATATAAAATAACCAACAGTAAAGCTCATGATCATACCCTTTATTTATTTATTTCAGTTTTATGGTTATTCATTAGGGATGTGTGATACAATCACATAATTAATGAACTAACAAACATACAGGACAGAACTAAAAATAAAATGGCTTATGTGTAAATATTATATATACATGATTGATCACTTAAGTATATCCCACTTAATATTAACAAGTATGTGAAAAGATAATAAGTGGAAATTTACACATAAAGGATAAAATCCCTCAATCAAATATTAAGTTGTTATAGCCTTCTATTACTTTAATTAGAATCAAACCATAGTTCAAAGTGCTTGACCAACCCTAGTTGGGGTTCTTTCAGTTATCATGGAATTCTAATTTGAGATTTTAGGTTGACCTAACTTAGTTTACATTGAGGGTTGAATGCCCTAGAAGGAATTAGTGTAATTGAGAGGCAAAGGATGAGTAAATCCAAAATTAAGGATTTCAGAATTGGGGAGTCCACTCAACAGATCAAGGAGTTGTGAATTAATGCAGTTGGAATTTTTAATGCCTACTTAAAACCTTTCGAGTTGCTTTACCATCCGTAGTTGGGGTAATGCGAAAGGAAATATGGATCCTTTTTGCTAGAATTTCTAAGAAATGGGATATTCCAAAGCCAATGGTGAGGGCTATTGGGTTTCAACAAAATAGTGGGAGACTAATATATATTAATTTATTTGTTTGTTTATATTTATCAAGATAAATCACTAAAACTATATTCATCGTATTTGTGGAAATAGCATCAAAAATGACATCAAACATATCATTGTGATCCATACTCGATAAGGAAAACCTTTTTGTCGACACTAATTTCTAGGAGTGGAAAAGGAACCTTTAGTTTATCCTTATCCATGAGAGGAAACTTCATGTGCTGAAAGAGACTTTACCAGTTGCGCTTGGAAATGAGTTGAGTGATGAGGAACTCTCTATGTACAAGAAACATTTTAATGATGCTATGGATGTTCAGTACCTCATGCTATCATCCACGACCAATGAGCTCTTGAAGCAACATGAGGAAATGGATTCTTATAGCATGATGTCTCACCTTTGGGATCTCTATCAAGAGAAGGTGATACATGAGAGGTATAAGATATCTAATGATTTGTTCACTACTAATATTTGAGAGTCTACACTGGTTGTACCACATATAGTCAAGATTATTGGATATATTGAGCGTCTGAACATCTTAAGGATTAAATTACCAAATGATTTGTGTATAGATCTTATACTGTCATCACTACCCAAGACCTTCTCTAGTTTTATTGTGAATTATAATATGAGAAATAATGAGAAGAGTCTATCAGAGCTTCTTACCCTTATTCGCCAAGTGGATAAGGACATGGGGCTTGAAAAACCTACAGTCATTATGGTGAATAAGAAGAGTAAGGATAAGGAAAAGGGGACTAATATTTATAAAAAATATAAAGACTCCAAGCACCATTCGACCAAGAAGAAGAAGATCTAGAGGTAGGACAAGGAAAAGGAGTCAGTATGATTTCCATGTGGAAAGTCAAGCCACTAGATGAGAAACTACACCCAGAGGCAAGGGGAAGCCAAAGGTGAGTTCATTATTGAGTGCAATCTTTCCATTTCTACACATTGGGTATTAGATATAGCTTCTAGTGCTCATATTAGTATTCAAATTCAGGAACCAAGTAGATTACTGAAAATTGCCAGAGGAGAGGTGGATCTGTGAGCTGAAAATGGTGTGAGGCCGGCTTCTCTTTCCATTGGTGAATACCACCTCACATTGCTGATGGGAATGATTTTGGTTTTACATGGATGTTATTATGTACCTAGTGTTACCAAGAACATAATTTTTGTATCTAGTTTATAAACAAATGGATTTATTTTCAATTTTGAAAATAAATGTTGTTAATTTTATAAAGAAAACATATGTTATGGTATGGAACATTTAAATGACAGTCTTTATGTATTAAATTATGAGAACCAAGTCTTGATAATTGATAACGAACCAAGTTCACATGACTCATACAACACCTAGTTGTGGAATCACTGCCTTGGTCATTTAAATGAGAAGAACCTAAAAAATATCTATCAAGATGGTTATTTAGACTCTTTTGAGCTAAAACCACTTGATAGATGTCATACTTGTTTACAATGGAAAATAAACAAACCACCAATTGGTGGATAGGGTGAAAGGGCCACAGAGCTTCTAGTACTGGTACACACTGATGTGTGTGGACCATTTCTAGTAGAAGCTAGAGGTGGATATTCTTACTTTATTACTTTTACTAATGACTTGAGTAGATATAGCTATGTCTACTTAATGAGGTATAAGTACAAGTCCTTTTAGAAATTCAAGGAGTTCAAGAATGAAGTAGATAATCAGCTTGGTAATAAGATAAAGAATATCTGGTCAGATTGAGGTGGAGAATATCTTAACAAAGAGTTCATCAACATTTTACAGGAGTCTGAGATTTTATCTCAACTCAATCCACCTTATACACCACAGTGGAATGGTGTTAGTGAAAGGAGGAACCATACCTTGTTGGACATGGTAAGGTCGATAATGAGTCATGCAGATCTTCCATTATTCTTTTGGGGATATACATTTCAAACTGCAAAATAAACATTAAACCAAGAACCAACTAAGGAAGAAAATGGGATTCCCTTCAAGCTATGGAGTGGAAATAAACCCACTTTGTCGTATACATGTGTATGGGTATGTGAGGCATTTGTTAAGAATTTATTAGGAAACAAACTAGCACCCCAGGGCATGAAGTGTATCTTTATAGGGTATCCCAAGGAAGCAAAGGGATACTACTTATATAACCCATCAGAAAAGAAAGTGATTGTTTCTAGATAGGTCATCTTTCTTGAGAGGAATCGCATCCTCAAAAAGGATAGTGGGAGAAAGATTGACTTAGATGAATTTGATGCTCAAGATACATAAGAGTTGGTACATGAACAAGCTCCACAGGTCCCCGTGGAAGAGGTAGTTCCTGAAGTAAAAGTATTGTGTAGGAGTATAAGAGAGGTAAGGGAACCAGAGAGATATGGTTTACTTACCACAAAGGATGGTGACTCATTATTATTGGACAATGATGAAACTCTCTCCTAAAAGGAATTAGTATAGATCTCATAAGATGAAATATGGCTATAAGTTATGAATTTTGAGATGGATTCCATGTATCAGAACCAAGTCTGGGTTCTGGTTAATGTGCCAGTTGATGTAAATCCTATTGGGTGTAAATGGGTATTTAAGAAGAAACTGGACATGGAATTTCAATTTAGTACTTGTAAATCAAGGCTAATTTCTAAAGGTTTTAAACAGTATCATGAAATTTACTATGATGAAACCTTTTCGCCAGTTTCTAGTTTAAATCCATAAGAATCGTACTTTCCATAGTATCTTTCCATGGCTATGAGATTTGGTAGATAGATGTCAAAACTAAATTCCTTAATGGGAACCTTTAGAAAGATGTCTATATGAAACAATCAGAAGGGTTTGTGACACCAAGTGATTATAAATGGATATTCAAGTTGGAGAGATCCATTTATGGATTAAAGTAAGAATCCAGATCATGGAATATTCAATTCGATGAAGCCATAAGATAATTTTGTTTCTTTAAGAATGAATGTGAGCCATGTGCTTACAAGTAGTTTAATAGGAAGGCGTTCATTACCTTAGTAGTGTATGTTGATGACATATTTCTTATTTTAAATGACATACCAGTCTTGTATTCAGTTAAGGATTGGTTGAACAAGTACTTCTCTATGAAGGACTTAGGTGACGTAGCCTACTTGCTAGGGATCAAGATCATTCATGATCGATCCAAGAGGCTACTTGGACTTAGTCAAAGTACATACATTGACCAGATACTAAAGAGATTTAGTATAGAACAATCCAAGAGGGTATTAGTTCCAGTGTCACATGGTATACATCTTTCCAAGAATATGTGTACCCAAACACAACATGAGAAAGATATGATGATTAATATTCTATACGCTTCAGTGATAGGATCTATCATGTATGTCATATTATGTACCAAACTTGATGTTTCCTATGAACTGAGCATGGTAGCTAGATATCATGAAGATCTAAGAGAACAACATTGGACTGTTGTCAATATTATCCTTAAGTATCTAAGAAGAACTAAGGATATGTTCCTAGTGTATGGAGGAGATAAGGATCTTTTCATCATAGGGTATGTTAATGTTCGTTTTCAGACATATGTGAATGATATAAAGTCACAATTAGGATGTGTTTTCTATATAAATAGAGGAACTATGATCTGGAAGAGTTTAAAGTATCTAGTTGTCACTTATTTTATAGTGGAGTCTGAATATATATAGCAGCTTCTGATGTATCCAAGGAAGTTGTCTGGATTCAGAACTTTGTTCAAGATCTTGATGTGGTACCTAGTAGTGAGGATTTCATTACATTGTATTATGATAATGCAACAACGGTGGATATTTGACCTAAACTGTCCTTGAAGTCGGTCAAAGTTTAAAATTTATATTCCTACTAACTACAGTATATGTGGCAAGCAGGGTCGAACCCACAGGGAAGGTAAATTTGGCCACTACTCAACTAAAAACTTGGAAAACTCCACTGTTGTCAGCAGCGGAGTGGTTTTTCTAATTTTCACTTTTTATATCTTTATATCTTTTAATTTTTTTATGATTTTATGTACTTTAAATTGAAACTACACATCTATTTTAAACTTGTTCTACCTATACAAAAACAGAGTATAGCTGAAGAAAGATGCACGAAGAAAATAAGATGCTGATAAAAGACACAAGAGATGAGCACTCAAGGATTGCTCTAGTCTACTAGTTTAAATTGTTTTTCCTATTCATGTAAATGTATTGCTTCGTACCACTGAATAAAGTTGAATTAGCTCCCTCGCTAGGGGTTAAGTCGTAGAAATTGTACACTTTGAGTTCGCCACTTAAAATAAGTAAAACTTCATAAAAATGATTTTAAAAGTCGACAGTACACACTCACCATGGGTACTGAAGTTTTTAATTTGAGTTGTTTACTAAAAGATAACTCCATAACCTAACTCGCCGAATGATTATAGAGTTTTGAAAATGTAGTGTTTTTGGTCCACAGCAAGAATATATAATTAGAACTGATCTCGCCAAACAATTCTAATCACATTAAAATGATAAGTGAAAAGGATGAAAAAGATACTAGTAGAGCTAGAACTCTCCCCAAACTAGAATACTTAGCTAACTATACTATTCATTATAACTAAAGTAATAGGAAACATTACAGTAATAGAGTAAAAAAATTTAAAACACGAGGGAGAAGGAACTCCCTAAGAATGCTCTGCTCCTGAGTTCCTGGACTGCACTGCTCAGCATCATCTCTCGATCGTCTCCCCGAGTAAGTGTATGAATGCCTCCATGAATGAATCGTGTATCCCCAAAGAATGCTGCTTGATCTACTTAAGTAACTTCTGTCAGCCTTTTCATGTCACTGCCACATCTTCCACTAACTTCAAGAGTTCTTCACCCATGCACTGCACACGTGTGCTTAACCCGTGACAGGCACGTCGCATGAATTTTTCCCTCATAACTAACTCCAGATGAGTTAGTTGGATGAACCTGGACGTGTTTACGTCCCTTGAATGAACCTGAAAAATAAAATAGAATAGGAAAATACATAAATGAGATGCAAATAAAAATAATTATTTTTTTAAGTAAATTGTTATATTACTCATTATAAATTATCTTTAGTTAATTAATAATTACTTAACAAAACTAAGGTAAAACACAAGTTATTAAAAAGTTATTAATTTACCTAAGTTAATAAATAATATTGCTAAGTTAATAATTTTATTATCTTTAAACTAAGTTATTAAAAGTAAATAAATCATTAAGATTATATTTTAGATTATATTGATAATTTAATTATTACTATTAAAAAGATAAAAAATTTGGATTAATTAATTAATTAGTTAATTTTAATTTGGTAATTAAAATTACTACTAAAGTTTTAAGAACATAAGTTAATAAGTATATTTTATAGTTTATTAATTATATAAATTGTACTATAATAAATTAATTTATTATTATAATTTATTATTAAGTTAGTTTTATATTTTAATTTATAATTAATCTATGTATTAATATAATTATAACTTTCATAAATTCTAATTAATTCATTTGACTTAATAAATTAGCTTTTATGGAAAGTTCACTTTACTTTAATCTTTTTCTTTTCTATTTTGCTTTTGATTTTTTTACTTTACTTTATTTATACTTTTCTTTTCTCCTTTTTGTTTTAAACTACTTATAATATTATTATTATCTTATATTATTATATTTTTTTTATTCATTTTTTTATCTTCCTTTCTTCCTCTCCCAAATCCACGGCGCAACAGGTGGAAGGGTTTCGGTTTTCTTCTCCCAAGCAGAGCAGCGACATGGCGCGCCTTCCTCCGCTCAGCATCGCGACGGCTCCAGCTTGACTCCAGCATCAATGCACTACCAGCAGGTGCGGTCCCCTCCTGCTCCCCTGACGGCATCCAGTAGCAGCGACTGGCACCACCAGCGGTGACGCAAGTGATGGCTCCTGCAAGAACCCACGGAAATCCAGCTTCCCTCTACTCCAGTGGCTTCGAATTCCCCACTCTTAGCACACATCCAGGATCTCATCTTCTCTTCCTTTAGTGACTAGTAGGAGGCGGTGAACCAGTAGATGCGACGACATCCTTCACTGAACTAGTGACTACCTCCCCTTCAGCGAACCCGAAACAACGCAACTCCCTGCTCTGAAAAACTCAGCTGCAAAAAGCAACAGCGGCAAGGCCAACTTGATGAATCCCC
This sequence comes from Viscum album, assembly GCA_963277665.1. Taxonomy (NCBI): domain Eukaryota; kingdom Viridiplantae; phylum Streptophyta; class Magnoliopsida; order Santalales; family Viscaceae; genus Viscum; species Viscum album. Next base: position 1,721,602,634 of record OY728119.1, on the reverse strand, counting down.
CTCCTCCTGTATTTGGTTGATTGTGCGATGGTTGTTATGGCAGATGAAGAAATAAGGATTAAAATGGTGAGGTGAAGAGGAGGTAGCCTCACGGTGAGGATGATAGAAATTGTGTAACGGTGAGGAAAGAAATGCGCTAACGGTGAGGAAAGAAATGCGGTAACGGTGAGGTTTGAAAACTGGGTAACGGTGAGGTTGCAGGGGAGTAAGTCTGACGGTGAGGTAAAGAATAAAAAAGGGTAACAATGAGGGATATCGGTAGATGAGGCTACCGATAGGAAAAATAAATGATATATCAGTGAGGTATACGGGGAGAGAGAGTTACCGATAAGAAAATAAAATAGAGAGAAATTGGGCAGAGTTACCGCTTAGGTAAGAAGAAAAAGGTAACGGTGAGGAAAAACCTCACCGATAGAGAAATAATGGGAAAGGTCACAGTTAGAACAAAAATATATAAAGGTTAACGATAAGCTGCAAACGGTGAGATGGTCACCGATAGAAAAATAACAGTGAACTTTTAAAAAAAACACAAAAATTAAACATAAAATTAAAAATTAAATGAACTAAATAAAAAGACATAAAATAATTAATTAAAATAATGCTAAGCACCATTAATTAAAACAGAAATTTTATTAACCTTTAAAACATTAAAATTATTAATTGAAAAGACTAAAATTATAAACTGAATAATTGTTAAACTAAGATTAAAAAGGACTTAAATTTGAATTACTAAACACTATAATTATAAAGTAGCAGCAAATAATGAAAAGAGTATCGGTGACCCGATAGGTCCCCTCTATCAATAGTCTACCTCATCGGTAGACTAAAACAATTATAAAATAAATTAAAAATGAATCTGCATATATAAATTAATATAATTAATGTTTAAAAACTCTTAATTAATTAATTAATTAACTAATTGCACACAAATAATTAAGGGCGAACCATTTAATTAAATTTAAAAACACACAAAAATTACATAGATAGTTGGGAAAGTCACCGATAGAGTAAAAGTCACCGATTGAGTGCACCGGTAACCTGCTATCGGTAGCTAAGCTACCGGTAGTCTGGCATGCCGAGCTAAGTTTTATATAACTTTAAAAATTAAAATTAAATTAATTAGCAAACTCAATGATTAATAATAATAATAATAAATTAAATAAAATAAACAAATAAGGATTTAATTGAGCAAATTGAAAATTAGTTATATTAGAAACACATAAAGAATAAATCAATTATTTTAAGGTCCAAAATTACATAAAATGTTATAAAAAGTGAATATTTGACAAATTTAATTATAAAAATACAAAAGTACAAATATTTAACATAAAGTGATTAAATAATTAATTAAATCATTAAAAATTAAATAAGAAGATGTGGAAAAACATGTGTTTTAAAGGCCACATCAAATTCCCCCACACTTAAGCATTTTTTGTCCTCAAACAATCCCATGCTTTATTATCTTTGAAAAACAATAAAATGTATTTATGATAAAGATCACACTGTAACATGTCCAACACTCAAAACAGAGGAAAATACATAACAATAGGCTTAAAGAAAATGATCTACTCAAATGAATCTTGTTCAAAACAAATACTCAAAGGTAATTAAGAACACAAAGACCATCCATTAAAGAGGATGTCATGCCTCATATGTGATACAACTTAGTGACTCACTTCAATCTAGTCTCAGGTTCTAAGTCTAAGAATGACGGGGGATAAAATTTCAATGGAATTAAGACCTTAACCAAAGAACTTTGTACTTTGAATTTTTCTCCTAGGTTACAAAAATAAATAGTTTTTTTTTGAATCACCTCAATGATACAATCTAAATGATTTTCATATAAACCAACTGATCCCTTTTTCACCTGGCGTTCATCCTTCCCCTCACCTTAATGAGCTCATTTTTTACCCTAGACACTTTATTTATTTATCCCAATCCATGTATCATTGTGCTAGGCACTGTGCAATGAACTTATTCAGAGTGTACAGAGGGCTTTTAGTTAACAGAAACGCACCTAGCATCTAAGGTCTCGGAGACTCACCGTGGGATCCCAGATGCCCAGATTACTCCAGTTTCAAAAGATTTATATAAAATCATTACATTGGCTCATTAAAGCAATTACTTTTAATAATTTAAAAGATGAATGAGGCCCTTAGAATCGAAATAAAATTACCAGTTCCAATGGTATGATCATAATTCCATAAACATGTGACCCACATCACTTTCAGAAGTAGTTCCTAAACCAAATCTCCATTAAATCACTAAACTAAACCACTCAGCAATCATCCAAACCCATTAATTTATGAGTCAATTCAATTCTTAATTTCCAGAAAGAACTTATCCTAAGGCAAGACCAAATTGAGTACAGTGCAAAGCTTAAAATTATGCAAGAATTTTGAAAAAACAAATAACCATTTTTTACCAAACAATTTTAATTTGCAGTGGGAATTGATGGGCTTTCAATTAAGCACAGTTTAGCACAGTCAAGAATTAACCCCCTCCCCCACACTTAAAACCCAACTTTGTACCCAAAGTTGACTTCTAAATATGGAGAAGAACAATTAATCAATTATAGTTCAAAAGAGATTTTCAATTAAGTAGATATATGACATGTATAAAGGGTCCCAATGAAGTTCAAAAATGTTATTTTCCACAATGAATAAATAAATAGCAGGTTCAGATCCAGACACACATTAAAGTGACAAAGATTTTCATTAAAGCTCAAAAGAAGTATATAATGTGTGGGTGAACAATTAATTGGGTGTAAGCATTTTAACAGATTGAGTTCAATAAAATTTTTAATACAATAGACACAGTTCATGCTAAACACCTGAACGATACAAGCAGATTCAAAACACCAACAACATGTACTCCCCCACACTTAGTTTCATGCAGTGAAAATTTTTTATCACAATAGTGAAATTCAATTTTTTAAAGCAAGGAGGCTCATGAAGATTTTTAATTCATTAGTTACACGACATGCAGTAGAATTTTATAATACAAGCATAATTTTAAGCAAGCAGAATTTTATTTACAAAAATCGGAGCAGAAAAATAAGTGCAGCAAGTTGAAGTACTTCCCTGACTAAACTCTTGTACGAAAATGACCATGGAAATTCCACTCCTTAGATGACAGTAGCAACATTCCTAAAAACACAGAGTATATAGACCAGGAACAAGTATCCAGCAAAAACAGAGCATATATAAGCATACAAAGCAGCACTTTATTCAAAGTAAAATAAGAACATAACAAAAGTAAACACAAAGAAAGAGCATAGGTTGACTCCCATGAAGCACTGAATTTTAAGTCCTCAGTTATACTTTATTTAATTAAAATTTTATTTATTAACAAAACACAAACCATGGGTTGCCTCCCATGCAGCGCTAGGTTTAAAGTCCCCAACTAGACTTCATTCAAGAACAATTTTCAAGAACAGTGAAGGCAGCCAATCCCTTTGGATGCCCCTCAAAATAAAGTTTCAATCTTTTCCCATTGACCAACATGGGTTTATTCTCTTCACCTAAAATTTCCACAACTCCATTCTTCAGAACTCTCACAACATTAAATGGTCCAGACCACTTGGACTTTAGCTTCCCAGGAAAAAGTTTAAGTCTAGAATTAAAGAGGAGGACCTTCTGTCCAGGTTTGAACTCCTTGTTTTGAATGATAGAATCATGAAAAAATTTAGTCCTCTCTTTATAAATTCTTGAGTTATCATAACTCTCTCTTCTAATCTCATCTAGTTCACTCAGCTCAAGCAATATCCTCTCACCATCACTCTTAAAGTCAAAGTTCAGAGCCTTAACTGCCCAATAAGACTTATGTTGCAACTCCACGGGTAAATGATAGCACTTCCCAAACAATAACTTGTAAGGAGACATACCTATTGGGGTCTTGAAAGCAGTTCTATATGCCCATAAAGCTTCATCCAGTTTAAGAGACCAGTCCTTCCTAGAGCGTGACACAGTTTTGTCAAGAATTTGTTTTAGTTCCCTATTTGAAATTCCCACCTGTCCACTGGAATGTGGGTGATAAGGAGTTCCAGTTTTGTGAACACAACCATACTTCTCCATCAAAGCCTTAAACTTGTAGTTCTTAAAGTGTGTTCCATTATCATTAATAAAAGCTCTTGGGACTCCAAATCTTGTAAAGATGTTCTTTTTCATAAATTTTATCACACTATTTGCTTGATTGTTGGGCAGAGCTACTGCCTCAGCCCATTTTGATACATAATCCACAGCAACTGAGATATACTCATTCCCATGAGATGATGTAAATGGACCCATGAAATCTAACCCCCAAACATCAAAAATTTCAACTTCCAAAATACCCTTTTGGGGTAACTCTTGTTTCCTACCCACATTACCCAGTCTCTAACACCTGTCACACCCAACCAAAAAACTCCTAGCGTCCTTAAAGAGGGTAGGCCAATAGAAACTAGACTGTAGGACTTTTTGAGCAGTCCTCTCACCCCCATGGTGACCTCCCCAAGCTGAAGAATGACAACTTTCAAGAATAGAAAGAATCTCTTCCTCAGGTACACGTCTCCTAAGAATACCATCAGCACACCTTATAAACAGTAGAGGGTCATCCCAAAGATAATATTTAAGTTTAGAAATGAATTTCTTTCTTTGATTATTAGACAGATTTTTGGGAATGAAACCTACCGCCAGGTAGTTAGAAAAATCTGCAAACCAAGTAGATTGCCTGACTGAGACAATGAGTAGCTTTTCATTAGGGAAATAAGAGTTAATCTCCCTAGTATTTTCAGATTCACATTGAGTAATAGGAAGCCTAGACAGGTGATCAGAAACTAAATTTTCAGCTCCCTGCTTATCCCTAATCTCTAAGTCAAACTCTTGTAACAATAAGATCCATCTAATCAGTCTGGATTTTGTTTCTTTTTTAGACAGCAAGTATTTCAAAGTAGAATGATCAATGAAAATGATGACTTTTGATCCTAACAAGTACTGTCTAAACTTCTCAAGAGCAAACACAACTGCTAATAACTCTTTTTCAGTGGTGGTATAATTATTTTGAGCATCATATAGAAGTCTACTAGCATAGTATACCACATGAAACCTCTTATCCCTCCTCTGTCCAAGGACAGCACCTACATCCATGTCACTAGCATCACACATAAGCTCAAACGGTAGTTTCCAATCAGGTGCAGTAATGATAGGTGATGTAGTGAGTTTCTCCTTAAGCAGATTAAATTATTTCAAATAGTTTTCATCAAAAATGAAAGGTGAATCCTTGACCAGCAAAGAACACAAGGTCTTAGTTATTTTATAAAAATCCTTTATGAATCTCTGGTAGAAACCGGCATGCCCTAGAAAACTTCTAACACCCTTTACATTAATAGGAGGTGGCAGTTTTTGAATAACTTCTATCTTCCCAGTATCAACTTCTAAACCTCTCTTTGATACTTTATGACCAAGGAAAATACCTTCAGTAACCATGAACTAGCATTTCTCCCAATTTAGCACAAGGTTGGTTTCAATGCACCAGTCCAAAACTAGCTCAAGATTTCCTAAACAAGTCTCAAAAGTACTCCCCACTATAGAAAAGTCATCCATGAAAACTTCAATTATTCTCTCAATCATATCCGAAAAGATATCCATCATACACCTTTCAAAGGTGGTTGGAGCTCCACACAACCCAAATGGAATATGTCGGTAAGCGAATGTCCCAAAGGGGCATGTGAAAGTGGTCTTCTCCTGATCCTCTGGAGCAACGGGTATTTGGTTGTAACCACAATACCCATCCATAAAACAGAAAAATTCATTTCCAGCTAGCCTCTCAAGCATTTGATCAAGGAAGGTCATAGGAAGATGGTCCTTCCTAGTGGCTGCATTAAGCTTCCTATAATCAATACAGACTCTCCATTTTGTGGCTTTCCTAACTTGGACTTCTTCATTCTTTTCTTTTTTAACTACAGTGAAACCTCCCTTCTTGGGGACAACCTGGACAGGGCTGACCCAAGCACTATCAGAAATGGGATATATCATACCAGTGTCCAACAGCTTGATTACTTCATCTCTCACAACTTCTTTCATATTTGGATTTAATCTTCTTTGACACTCTACCCTAGGCTTATGATCAGGATCCATAGGAATCTTGTGCATACTGAATGAAGGACTAATTCCTTTTATATCAACTATTGTCCAGCCTATGGCAGATTTAGACTTTTTCAACACATTAAACAATCTTTTCTCTTGATTTGCATTAAGTTCGGCAGAGATTATTACAGGCAAAGTAGAGTTCTCACCTAAAAATGAATATTTAAGATGGGTAGGGATGGGCTTCAGCTCAAGATCAGGTGGTTCAACACTACATGGAAGACTCTTAGGCCTAGGAGGTCCAAGACCTTCAACATATTTCTTGTAAGGAGTATTAAAAGATGAAAGATTTTCAATTACAAGTTCATATTCAGAGATAACAGTCCTACTGTCCAAGGTGGGCAGTATGCTGTCCAAACTTTCTAGATCAGAATTCAGCAGGTTTATCATAGAAGAATCATCAAGTTGTCTAATAAGTTATCCCTCAGTATCATCAAATTGCTCAGAAAGGTCAGTGTTAACATAAATACCCTCAATTTCACTCAGAAAACTCCTAAGTTCAGAAACAGGGGACTCTCCTATAGCAGAAACTGGACAGTTGTCCAGTTTTTGAAGATTTTCCAGATTGGTTGTTAAAGAATAATTTTCAGTTTTACAAACAGATTCACAAATACTTTCAGCTTCACTAATGTTTTCTTCATCAAAGGATTGTTTTTCAGATTTTTCAATGAGTTCAAGTTGATTTTTATAAGAACATTCAGCTTCAAGAGACTCAATTTTTGAACAGTTTTCAGAATAAGTTGGTCCCTTAATATTTTTAAAAACATTGAACTCTTCTTCTTGTTCGCCAATTTTGAAAATCAACTAACCCTTAGACACATCTATGACAGCTCCGCCTGTGGCCAAGAAGGGCCTACCCAAGATGATAGGTACCTCTTGATCACACTCCATATCAAGAACAAGAAAATCAGCAGGCAAGAATAACTTCCCAACTCCAACTAGTAAGTCATCTACACGACCCACAGGATGAGTGAAGGATCTATCAGCCAACTGTAGTATGACCGTGGTGGGTTGAAGGTCACCCAGCCTCAACTGCCGAAACAGTGATTATAGGAGCAGGTTAATGCTAGCACCTAGATCACACAAACAATTAATCTGACCTTAATTTCCTAGGGTACAAGGGATGAAAAAGCTACCTGGGTCTTTCAATTTAGGTGGGATTTTCTTTTGGAGTACAGCACTGCACTCTTCAGTGAGGCTGTAGGTAGCAAATTCTTCAAGGGTATTTTTATTTGAAACAATTTTCTTTAAAGATTTCAGATAGGATGGGATTTGAATTAAGGCTTGGATAAAAGGGATGTTCACTTGAAGCTTAGAAAGGAGACCAAGGAACTGAAGAAGTTCATCCCTGGTGTTACTTTGAGGTTTCAGTTTTTCAGGGAAAGGGATGGGTGGGGAAAAATTCTTCAGAACAGTAGGCATGTCCCTCAACTCTTCCACAAATTTTTCTTTTCCTTTATTTTTTTGATTTTTAGAAGAAGTTTCAGCTTTATTTTCAGGTGACAGGTTCATATTCTCATCATTTTCAACATCTTTCTGTGAATTTTCAGCTTGTGAACAAAGCAGATTTTCATTTCCAGATTCAAACAGTTTCTCATTTTGAGCATTTTTTACAGTTTTTTCAGCAACATTTTGAGTATTCATCCCACTCCTAGTTACAATAGTCATATAATTCTCCCTAGGGTTAAGTTCAATGGTACTAGGCAACCTACCTTTTTCCCTAGAAGTCAAATCTCTAGCTAATTGTCCTATCTGTGTTTCCATGTTCTGCATTCTCACATCAGTTTTCATTTTGTCTGACTCATATTGACTTTGATGCTTGGTTAGATGATTCAATATTATATCAATCTTAGAAGATATGTTACTGTCATTGTTTCCTTGTGTATTTGATGACTCACCCCTTTGTTGATTATGAAAGTTCAGTCTTGGTTGGTTCTGATAATTAGGGGCAGTTGGTTGTTTAATGACTCCTTGATCTTTCCATGAAAAATTAGGATGGTTCCTATATCCTTGATTGTAATTATTATAAAATGGATCTTCTTTTTGAGGCATCCTAGTACCATAATTGACGAAGTTTAAATTTTCAGGTTGTTGGGCAGTTAGATCAACATTAGGACAAAAAAATTCAGAGTGCCCAAACATACCACATTGAGTGCACTGTTTCCTAAGAGATTGATACTGATTCTGGTTTTCAACTTGGTTAACAGTTTGTTTTGAATTCTGGTTCATTAATGTTTGAAGTTGGTTGGTGATTTCAGCTAGTTGAGCTTGAGTTTCATTCATTGAACCAGTATTTGAATTGACAGTTCTATTAACTCTTTTTCTTCTTGAATTTTTATGTTGAGAATTAAGGGCCAGATTATTGAAAATTTGTCTCAACTCCTCATCAGTATTATCATTGTAATTACCCCCAGCAGCTTGATCCACTAAATTCTGACCAGAGGCGGAAATCCCTTCATAGAAGGTGTCCATGAGGATATGTGATGGGAGTTGATGATGAGGACACTGCCTAAGCAGATCCCTGAATCTATCCCATGCTTCATGAAAAGCTTCTCTATCCTCTTGATAAAACCTAGTGATTTTAGTTCTAAGTTCTCCTTTTAATCTTTGGGGATAAAATTTCATAATAAAAGAGTTGTAAACTTGATCCCAATTTTCAAATATGTTTTCATCTAAGGTCAAAAACCAATTTCTCGCATTCCCTTTAAGGAAAAAGGGAAAGACTCTCATCCAAAGCTCATTCTCAGTGAGTCCTAAAAGTGTAAGTTGTTGCACAGTGTTGTAGAAATCTCTAATGAAGGCTAATGTGTCCTCATTAGAGAGCCCATTGAAAGCAGGCAGCAGTGAAATGTGTGATTGTTTTAGTTCATAGTTTCGAGCTCTAGGACTTAATATAATGGATGATGGGTTGCTTGAAACTTGAGGGAGTTGTAACTCCCTCATCCTGGGCCGTTCATGTTCATTTAAGAGTTCTGGATGGTTATTTTGGAAGTTATTATTAGGAGCTCTATTTTTTGGATTTTCCATTTCAGTTTTGTTCTTTCTTCTTAGAGCAGATAAGTGTTTATCTAATTCAGATTTTACAGGCTCTAATCTAATAGCAGATGTTCTTGTGCTCATACACACAGCAATAGATAGTTTCAGCAGTAAAAACTCAGAATGTAAAGTAACAGTTTTTTTATAAAGTTTTCAAAAATTTCAATTTTTTTAAGATTTTTTTATATATGTGTTTTTTTTAAAATGTTTTTCTTTTTAGTAATGGATCTTGCCTTCCCCGGAAACGGCGCCAAAAACTTGATCTAAACTGTCGTTGAAGTCGGTCAAAGTTTAAAATTTATATTCCTACTAACTACAGTATATGTGGCAAGCAGGGTCGAACCCACAGGGAAGGTAAATTTGGCCACTACTAAACTAAAAACTTGGAAAACTCCACTGTTGTCAGCAGCGGAGTGGTTTTTATAATTTTTACTTTTTATATCTTTATATATTTTAATTTTTTTATGATTTTATATACTGTAAATTGAAACTACACATCTATTGTAAACTTGTTCTACCTATACAAAAACAGAGTATAGTTGAAGAAAGATGCACGAAGAAAATAAGATGCTGATAAAAGACACAAGAGATGAGCACTCAAGGATTGCTCTAGTCTACTGGTTTAAATCGTTTTTCCTATTCATGTAAATTTACTGCATCGTACCACTGAATAAAGGTGAATTAGCTCCCTCTCCAGGAGTTAAGTCGCAGAAATTGTACACTTTGAGTTCGCCACTCCAAAGAAGTACAACTTCATAAAAATGATTTTAAAAGTCGACAGTACACACTCGCCATGGGTATTGAAGTTTTTAATTTGAGTTTTTTACTAAAAGATAACTCCATAACCTAACTCACCGAATGATTATAGAGTTTTGAAAATGCAGTGTTTGTGGTTCTCAGCAAGAATATATAATTAGAACTGATCTCGCCGAACAATTCTAATCACATTAAAATGATAAGTGAAAAGGATAAAAAAGATACCAGTAGAGCTATAACTCTCCTCGAACTAGAAGACTTAGCTAACTATACTATTCATTATAACTACAGTAATAGGAAACATTATAGTAATAGAGTAAAAAAGTTTAAAACACGAGGGAGAAGGAACTCCCTAAGAATGCTCTGCTCCTGAGTTCCTGGACTACACTGCTCAGCATCATCTCTCGATCGTCTCCCCGAGTAAGTGTATGAATGCCTCCGTGAATGAATAGTGTATCCCCAAAGAATGTTGCTTGCTCTTCTTAAGTAACTTCTTTCATCCTTTTCATGTCACCGCCACATCTTTCACCGACTTCAAGAGTTCTTCACCCATGCACTGCACACGTGCGCTTAACCCGTGACAGGAACGTCGCGCGAATTTTTCCCTCGTAACTAACTCCAGATGAGTTAGTTGGATGAACCTGGACGTGTTTACGTCCCTTGAATGAACCTGCAAAATAAAATAGAATAGGAAAATACATAAATGAGATGCAAAGAAAAATAATTATTTTTTTAAGTAAATTATTATATTACTCGTTATAAATTATCTTTAGTTAATTAATAATTACTTAACAAAACTAAGGCAAAACACAAGTTATTAAAAAGTTATTAATTTACCTAAGTTAATAAATAAGATTACTAAGTTAATAATTTTATTATCTTTAAACTAAGTTATTAAAAGTAAATAAATCATTAAGATTATATTTTAGATTATATTGATAATTTAATTATTACTATTAAAAAGATAAAATTTTTGGATTAATTAATTAATTAGTTAATTTTAATTTGGTAATTAAAATTACTACTTAAGTTTTAAGAACATAAATTAATAAGTATATTTTATAGTTTATTAATTATATAAATTGTACTATAATAAATTAATTTATTATTATCATTTATTATTAAGTTAGTTTTATATTTTAATTTATAATTAATCTATGTATTAATATAATTATAACTTTCATAAATTCTAATTAATTCATTTGACTTAATAAATTAGCTTTTATGGAAAGTTCACTTTACTTTAATATTTTTTTTTCTCTTTTGCTTTTGCTTTTTTTACTTTACTTTATTTATACTTTTCTTTTCTCCTTTTTGTTTTATACAACTTATACTATTATTATTATCTTATATTATTATATTTTTTTATTCATTTTTTTTATCCTCCTTTCTTCCTCCCCCAAATCCACAACGCAACAGGGGGAAGGGTTTCGGTTTTCTTCTCCCAAGCAGAGCAGCAACATGGCGCGCCTTCCTCCGCTCAGCATCACGACGGCTCCAGCTCGACTCCAGCATCAATGCGCTGCCAGCAGGTGCGGTCCCATCCTTCTCCCCTGACGGCATCCAGCAGCAGCGAGTGGCACCACCAGCGGCGGTGTAAGTGATGGCTCCTGCAAGAACCCACAGCAATCCAGCTTCCCTCTACTCCAGCGGCTTCGAATTCCCCACTCTTAGCGCACATCCAGGATCTCAGCTTCTCTTCCTTCAGTGACCAGTAGGCGGCGGTGAACCAGTAGATGCGACGACATCCTTCACTGAACTAGTGACTACCTCCCCTTCAGCGAACCCGCAACAACGCAACTCCCTGCTCTGAAAAACTCAGCTGCAAAAAGCAACAGTGGCAAGGCCAACTTGATGAATCCCCCTCCTCCTGTATTTGGTTGATTGTGCGATGGTTGCTATGGCAGATGAAGAAAGAAGGATTGAAATGGTGAGGTGAAGAGGAGGCAGCCTCACGGTGAGGATGAGAGAAATTGTGTAACGGTTAGGAAAGAAATGCGCTAACGGTGAGGAAAGAAATGCGCTAACGGTGAGGTTTGAAAACTGGGTAATGGTGAGGTTGCAGGGGAGTAAGTCTGACGGTGACGTAAATAATAAAAAAGGGTAACAGTGAGGGGTATCGGTAGCTGAGGCTACCGATAGGAAAAATAAATGATATATCGGTGAGGTATACGAGGAGAGAGAGTTACCGATAAGAAAATAAAATATAGAGAAACTGGGAAGAGTTACCGCTTAGGTAAGAAGAAAAAGGTAACGGTGAGGAAAAACCTCACCGATAGAGAAATAATGGGAAAGGTCACCATTAGAACAAAAATATATAAAGGTTACCGATAAGCTGCAAACGGTGAGATGGTCACCGATAGAAAAATAACAGTGAACTTTTAAAAAACACACAAAAATTAAACATAAAATTAAAAGTTAAATGAACTAAATAAAACGACATAAAATAATTAATTAAAATAATGCTAAGAACCATTAATTAAAACAGAAATTTTATTAACCTTTAAAACATTAAAATTATTAATTGACAAGACTAAAATTATAAACTGAATAATTGTTAAACTTAGATTATAAACAACTTAAATTTGAATTACTAAACACGATAATTACAAAGTAGCAGCGAATAATGAAAAGAGTATCGGTGACCCGATAGGTCCCTGCTATCAATAGTCTACCTCATCAGTAGACTAAAACAATTATAAAATAAATTAAAAATAAATCTGCATACATAAAATAATATAATTAATGATTAAAAACTCTTAAGTAATTAATTAATTAACTAATTGAACACAAATAATTAAGGGCGAACCATTTAATTAAATTTAAAAACACACAAAACTTACATAGATAGTTGGCAGAGTCACCGATAGAGTGCACTGGTAACCTGCTATCGGTAGCTAAGCTACCGGTAGTCTGGCATGCCGAGCTAAGTTTTATATAACTTTAAAAATTAAAATTAAATTAATTAGCAAACTCAATGATTAATAATAATAATAATAAATTAAATAAAATAAACAAATAAGGATTTAATTAAATAAATTGAAAATTAGTTATATTAGAAACACATAAAGAATAAATCAATTATTTTAAGGTCCAAAATTACATAAAATGTTATAAAAAGTGAATATTTGAAAAATTTAATTATAAAAATACAAAAGTACAAATATTTAACATAAAGTGATTAAATAATTAATTAAATCATTAAAAATTAAGTAAGAAGATGTGACAAAACATGTGTTTTAAAGGCCGCATCACTCTTACAAAGGAACCAAGGTCACATCAACAGAAAAATAGCATACTCTAAAAGTATCACCTCTTAAGGTATTTCTATCAAAGGGGTGAAGTTACAGTTAGCAGAGTGTCCATGGAAGAGAACATGGAGGACCCCATGACTAAAGGTCTATCTCAGCAGAAGCATGAATATCATGTGAGAGCTAGCAGACTGATGGTTGTTAGTAGTTGGCTCTAGTTCAAGTGGGAGTTTGTTATAGTTGGTGCCCTAGAAACCAAATTATTTTTACTTTATGATAAACCTATATTTATTGGATGAATATTAATAAAATCATTATCAAATCATGATTGTTTTTCTACGTGACATAGTATGTGATAATTTCCTAAGAATAGTTCTCGCACTAAAAGTTCATAGTGGATCCCCACTATGATGAGAACCCAGAAGTGCCATGACACTATTCTTGAATATATGTTCTATGGTCAGATGATATCATTTTAAGTGACACAAATGATATAGGCTATCAGGGGTGGGGACTCATGAAACTTTGAGGCACCATCTCATGGTGTGTGCCCTTAGTAATATCCAGGAGGATATTATGAGAACAAGACCCGCCAGTATGAAATCCACATTCATAATGTTATTGGATGTTACTATTTGAGGACATTTTTATCAGACCTTAGACTTTAATATTATTATTAATTTTTATTATGACTCACACACTTAGATATATTGACTAAAATCATGACGACAGATGTTCACAGCAAGGTAAGATATGTTGGGTGCGTCACGAGTAATACTACATTAATGAATAATGCAAGAAAGTATTTTTTTTCACTTCTAAGGATATTTATATCTTAGTCCATTTGATAGAAATGATATAGCCTAACTAAATCCACGGTCATGGTGTTATTTAGGCAAGTTCAATTCCGAGAAGTCAAAGAATGAGAAATCGAGCACATGGGTTGATGGCACTTTCATGCAACCTGCTCAATTGGAGATATTGGGACAAAGGTATTATATTACATAAAAAGTATTCATATGATATGACATGTCATTGTGACATAAACTTTTTTCTCTTGGGTGCGTTGACCCATTGCTAGATAGTAATCTTGGAATTTAGGCAAGTCCGCCTAATACCAATGAGAAAGAGGTCTAGGGGGTCACATACTAAGTGTAGTCAGTATCTCAGTTAAATAATTGATTATTTAACAAGTTTAATAAATATTATTCTTGATTTTGGTTTAATAATTATTCAAGTATGCTTGCTCGCATTTATTTCTTCACTGGTTATTTGAGAGAATATATTGCGGACAGAATATTTATTTATCGTCGAATAATACAGTTATATTTATTTAATAAATAAATTTTCATTATTCAAGGCTTGGTAAATATTGAGGAGGATTGGAAGGCCAAGTTATGGGTCCAATGATAAATAATATTAAATATTATTTAGTAAAATAATATTTAAAAATAATGTGAAAGTTAAGCACATGTCATGGAAATAATAGCATTGCTATTATTATTTGACATGGATTTTCACTTAGGCTAATAAAATAAGTAAAGACACTTGTGCTAATTATTTATTATTACCGGGTGAATTAAATTCCCCATTATGTAATTATTCTCTAATTAGCCAAGGGGTCATCCCACTGGCTAACCAATGGTTGTGTGCACAACATCCTTGGAGAAACGATCTCAAGCCTAGAGAACTTTTCCCTCTCTAAGAAAGCTCTCAAGAATGAGAGAGATCCTCCTCCATAAGATCTAGGAGAACACTTTGGAAGTAATTCTCAAGGCGATCAAAGGTGGACATCACAAGTGAAAGGATCTTCCTCACTAGCACCTGGAGACTCCTTCGGTAACATCCAAAGATACATGGATCATGTTTGGATAGAGGAATCCTATCTTTGGATTCTACATCGCAATGAAGTTTCACCTCGGACCTGTGGTCAAATGCATCAACAAAGAAATAATCACCTTGGAGGTAATTATTTAATTTAATTAAATTAATTATGAACAAAATATTTTGATCCTCTATTCTTGGTTTTAGGTTATCTCCTTTGTATTTTATCTTTGATTCAATTCTGTGGATACTAACATTTATCATGGTATTGATCCCGGATTAATCATCGATCATGGAAATTTGCAAAGATGGGTACACATCCATCCTACGCTTCTACTGTGCCCAAAATCTAAAAATCATTGGATGAATTATTTCTTTCCTTTGAAACCACGATCCTAGCTTTCCTTCTCTCCACACTTGTAGAAAACTCTCATTCCTTTCAAGAAAGTACCAGGGTGTTTCTTTCCATAATTATCACATGTGGGAAAATCCTTCTTCCCCTTATTCTCTTTATCCATCATTTTTTATGTCTTCCTCTTCTTCTATTGCTTCCTTTTAAAGTCATAAAACTTGTAGAATTATTTATCTATCTTGATAGCACATGATACTATATTCTTATATGATAATAATGTTTGGGAGACTTCTTACCTTTGAAATATTGGCATAAGACCATAAAGGATATTATCATTCTTAAAATTTAGATCATGTGCATTAGTGAGGTTATCATTCCTTCTACAAGGTGCTATTTATAAACAATTGAATACACTAAATTATGTTATGAATCATAATGCACAATTTTGAACTAGAAAAACACTTAACATAAATTGAAAATTTATGCAAAACTAATCTCATAATCATAAAAATGGTTTCTTTGGGGACATATTTACTTTTAAATCCTTCATAATGGTTTATAAAGAAAACATGAATTATCTTAAGCATATCTCCTAGGTGTGTCAAACCAGGTGCACAGTAAGGATCATTTTTGTGTACCAAGTTATGCCGAGTCAGGCCCGATACACCTTGTCGAAGTTGTTCCCCTAGGTACATATGTGTCATAACCATGTACACTTGTAATATCTAGATAGGGATGTATTTCTAGGAAGACTCACATAATCTATACCTTACCCAAAATTATAAGATGTTATTTTATGCTTACCATCAAATTCTATCTTAGGGTTATGTTTCCTAATCTATGTTTTCTAAATCTAGTTTTTAAGGTTTCTATTAAACTTCCTCTAAAACCAACTGTAAATACCTTGGCCCTAATAGGCCAGATTCGGTGCCTTAATTTATTAAATTGGTATAATAAAAAAGGAAGTCACATCCTAAAGGATTGAATAGTTTAGTAGCTTTGGAAAATCAGATACAAACATAAGTTTTACATTATAACTTGATATAAAAAAACATAGGAACTCCATTGGAAACATCCATAATCTTAGATTATCCATGAAAGTCATTCATAGTATACATCTTCACATCCTAGGGAAATATAAAACATAATAAATGGGTGAGATCATATGATCAGAAAGGGTAAAAAATATAGTGAAAGCTATAAACATAAATAGTAAGTCAAGGTGAATATCTAACAACACATGTCATAAAGCATAAACTTGATCATAATATGGAAGGAATAAAAGATAATTAAATAATTATATATAAATAATCATATGAGAATGAAACCTAACCATGGATATTATAATAGTCAAATAATCAAATGGATTATCAATTACAAATATCATAATGATAGAATGAATAATTTTTGACATCTAAAAAATATCATTGAGGTTTTTTCCAAGACTCTTAGTTAGAGTAGGACACTCAAGATGGGGTGAATTGAGTTCCAATAAAAGTTTATGTCAAAAATATTTATTTAAAAGTCCCCCAATTTTGAAATAATAAATGACCCAGTTAACCAAATTATCATATTTATAAAATATTTGGTTGTTTGAAGGATTTCTCAAAAAGTGATTAGTTCTCAGTTAAAAAAATATGAGTTATTATTTTAACTTTTGAAATCTTTATACTAAAGAAAATTCTAATATAAAAACTATCTAAGATTAAATATAAAAGTGAAAGAAATTTTTTATTTTTTGAATACATAAATTAGTGAAAACCTAACTTTAAAAAGGAATGGAAAATTTAAAAACAAGAGCTTCAGTCTCAAGTAAAGACTTAATCCTCTCCACTTTTTGATCACCTACCACCAGAAAGTCTATAAAAATAAAATTTGATCCACACCATGGATCAGGGTAAACAATAGCATACAACTTTATGGGTCAGCTATACCTCTTCCATAGTTTTCATGGGAGTACAAAAACAAGACAGACCTCACAAGTATATCTTCCACTATTTTTCGTGGGATTGTAAGGTGTAAAAGGATAGTTTGTAAAAATATATCTATATATTCCAATTTTTCATAGGATTCAGTGTGTGTTCATAAATAAGAGAGACACACACTGCTCATAATGTAAAAACATTACACAAAAATAGAAAAAAAAATAGAGAGAATAGAGTTATAAGGCTTTGTGTGATTGGCAATACAGCTTGTGACTCTTGTAAGATGTCTTGAAATGCAGCTTGAGTCTACTTCTAGAAATAGATAGAAAAATAGAGTTTCATGAGAGCTTATGTCTCCTTATTCTAGTGAGGTAATAGTTTTATCAATTAGTTCTTATCCTCTCTTAGTTTTGTTACTGCAAAGTGTTATTTATTTCGAGTTCACAGCAGTATCTTCATTTTTACATAGTTAGAATTTCTCAAGTTTTTCTCAGGTGCATGAATTCTCCACACACTACATGGATATCTTCCATTTTGATAAGTTATTTTCTTTATAATCTACAGTTGATAAGTAGTATGATCCTGATCACATATAGGTACCTCTTACCTCATACTACAATCTAACATCGTTTTAAAAGTTGTCTACAAATACATACATAGTCATTAATATAATTAGTAGTACTAAGTTTCATAAATATGATCGTTAAAAGGAAATTTGAATTTAAATTAAAAAAGGAAGAATTAAAAGTGTCTCTAAATGGTGACTTGGAATGGTATCTCAGATCAGTGTCTTGGAACAGTGTCTCGGGATCGGTGTCTCAGGAACGGTGACTCATACTTAATGCATTCTTCAATTAGGACTGGTGATTCAAGTATCAATGACTCGGGATCAATAGGTCTCTCTGATGGTAGGTCCACTTAATGGTGACTCATTTCATCGGTAGATCATACATTGTGAAATTTTTGGATATCAGTAAGTCACTATGTCAATAGCTTGATGCGATGATGTCTCATCCTTTGCAAAAAATCTGAGTTGATCTGTCTGTAGGTTGACTTGATGGTGACTCATACTTACCAGTAACTCATAATTACAGTGAGTCTGTCAGTAGATTGATGCAATGGTAACTTATAATTTTCAAATTTTCTAAGTTGATTCTGACAGTATCTTGATGTGATGGTGACTCATACTTGGCGAAAATTCTGAGTTGAGTTGTTAGTAGGTTGATGCAACAGTGTCTCGTCCTTTATCAGAATTCATCATCTGTGCTGACTGTGAGACAACTGACAGTGATACATATAAACGGTAGGTACATATTAACAATATCTCATACTTATCCAATTTTTTTTCATTGGTGAGTTTTCTAATAGTGAGTCTATCTTGACAGTGACTCAACCTGAACGGTGACTTATACTTAGTCATATTTTGTAAAACTGTCTTATGATGTAAAATAATAACATAACATATTAAAAACATATGAACATGATTAAACATGATTAAACATAATTTAACTTGATGAATAATGATTAAGCATGATTTTTTAGCATTAAAACTAGCGGAATCCAACAAAGACATCTAGAAAATGGTTAACGCCTCATCTAAATCCATATTTGAAAATAAATGGGCAAGGCCTTGGCCAAGTCTATATTTTTTTTGTCTCATGAGACCTAATGATGAATCTAGGGGCTATAGAGGTTCCTTACCATCACTTACTAAGTCCAATTCATTCCCCATATTAATGGGGTAAAACATAAACAACATATACATACAAAATGTGAATAACTTTCCCCAATCAATAAACATAATCACTAACCATTCCGAGTAATATGGTGAATGGTATCAAGATAACACATTTACAGTCAAACTGATCATAAACCATTTGATAAAATATAATAGATTATATCATTAAAGATAAATCCCAATTAATTATAAGATTTAATAGAGGGTGTTGAAATATATGAAAATACTCTAATAAAATCATCGAGGAATTCTTGAGATAAAACTTGTTTTTACTTTGCAAAGAAGAGTTCTTTTGGAAAATCATTTGTATTTTTCACAAAAATCAGATTGTAAATATGTATATACCATAAAAGAAAAGTTAAATACAATAAAATTATGTTTGAGGCATAAAATATGTCTAACTGAAGTGAAAACATATAAAAAGAGTTTTTAAGAAACTTTAGAAATGGCCACTTTAGTTTAGTTTAAGAGAAAATATAAGAGTCTTTAAAGCAGAAAAGACATAATTATTTATATAAAACCAAAAAAGATCTAAGATATTTTTTAATGATAAAAAATATTGATTTTATAAAAATATTTTTTTCTTAAATAATATTATGGAGTGTGCTTGAAAATGGGTAAAAATTTAGAAAGTTCCCTTTAATTGGGCTTGTTTATCAGGAGGAATTGAAAAGGGAACCTTATAAAACATGTATTCCCCCATCAAAGAAAGATTAACTGATATGGATACATGAGTTTGGAACATATACATAGAATATATAATAAGTATATAAAAATAAAGAAGAATTACATTAGGGTAAAGAGAGAGAAATCATAACATGAATGAAAAATGGAGGTTCGGGGAGAATCCCTTACCACTTTACAAATAGTCGAACCATATGCCCTATAAAATTAATTAAAATTAAATAAAACATTTAATACCATGAAGATAAATATATTAATGATATGAAACATCAAAGGGAAATATACATATGCCATACATGAGAAATAGTGGTGAATAAGGCATATCTCATAAAAATGAATGTGAGATGAGAAAACTCTTACCTTATGTTCAAAAGTGTTCTGCACTTGCACTTAATGCCCTATATAATGAAATTAGATTCATTAATAATTTAATTCAAAACCTATTAAACATATATTTTATTTAGTATAATTTTATTAAGTTCATTTATGGCCTTTTTGATGAGTTATAAGATTCAATTTCATCATTCGGGAGTGTTCATTTCCTTGGTTTTCATGATTGGTTCACTTGTATACATGAACGAAAGATCATGTAAAATAGAAATAGTTATCCAAAATTGAAATTATATGTTATTAATGAACTTATAGGAGATTCAATGGTCTTATATATCATTTTTTTCAGATATGAAGATGATTCATTAGATAAAGCATTAATGATAACCATTTAGATTATTTTGGTGTTTTTTCGATCATCATGAACTATGTTTGTCTTATGAATTAATATTATGTATATATACCGGTTCCATAACATTAAATAAGTTGTATTGCATATATTAAAGCCTAGTTTAACCATAAAATGGTTTACGACCAACCTTGATAGCAGAAATAAAAAATGAAAACTCATCATCCATGAAGGTGGTAAATCGATACACTACTACAAAATTAGGTTTATCCAGTACAAGAGTTTTAACAATGCTAGCTAAAAGCATTGTTAAAAACTCCCCTTTGTTAGTGATATAAAAAGCGCTGTTTAAGGGGACCTTTATCAGTTCTTGTAAAAAAGAATTGATAAAGCCCCCCCCCCCCCGTATCTGCACTAATAAAAAAGTGTTGATAAAAGGGGGGGTTTTTATCAGCACTTCTAAAAAAACACTGATAAAAGGGGGCCTTTATCATTGCTTCTAAAAAATGATGATAAAGGGGGGTCTTTATAAACGCTAGTAAAAAATCATTGATAAAGCGTGTATTTCAAAAAAATCGTTAAAAATAATATATAAATATATAAATATATTTATATTGATATAAATATAATATATATTTTTTAAATATGTTTTAGATAAAGCTAAATAGGCATTTACACATAATATATAAGATATTTAGTGAAAATGGCCTATAAAATAATTAAAAAAATATTTTTAACTAATAATTTGCTAATTACTATTGAGTAATAGTCATTTAATAACAATTTGAAGATAAAAAATAAAAAAAATAAAAAAAGATCTAAAATAAGTTTAAAACGTAACTCGAACTTCAAACAGACATAACTTTTGATCCAGATGTCCATTTTGTTGAGATTCATCACATTTATTAATGAGAGAAGAAAATTATTAATGGAGGGATTCATCACATTTATTGATGAGAGGTGAAAATTATTAATGGGGAGATTTATATCACCATTAATTGAAGATTTTCTCCCAACATTAATGGATATTTAATTCTCAATATTAATGGATGGAATAATGGATATTGACTGCATTAATTGATTATTATGGACTTGGTTTCTATATAAGGAGGATGCAGAAACATATTTTAAAGAAAAAAAGGTGTGCCAGCAAGATGTAGCCGGCAAGGGAGACCCGGGAAGGGGTTGTCGCGTTTGCGGTGGCTCGTGTGGCACGACGACGATGACGCGTCGGCGTTTGACAGGTGCGGTGCAGCAACAACACAATTGATGATCGGGGCCACATATCGAAAGTCTGCCTGATAGCGGTGATCAGGTGGCGTGTCCCAATTGGATATCGGCGGTATATCATGATGGCGAGATCTTTCGGGTGTCGCAAGCTGATGCGAGGCTGACGCATGTTTGGGTGAAGATCTTCGAGGTAGTGACGTTTCGTCGACAGAAGGGTGACGTTTTGTCACAGATTGATCTTCCGATACATGGCGTCAGCGGGATGTTTATCAGAGAGATGGAAGAGGCGTATCAGGGTGTGGTTTTTCACACAGGTTTTCTACGCTCTCTCATTTTGTAATTCAAGTTCGGGCATTGCTTGGATTATTGTATTCTCTGATTCATAGTGGATATTTTGGGAATTGCCCTGTGGTTTTTTAATCCTCCGCATGGGAGGGTTTTTCCACGTTAAAAAAACCTGCATGCTGATTTATTTATTCTGCTCATATCGCTTCCATATTTCGACGGGTATCTCACGACATTTTTTTGGCAAGCAATTTTCAGCCCGAATTCGGGATTCTCCCCAACACGTTTAGGATCTACCACATATCAAATCAAAACTTGTGATGAGCTCTATGCCATGTTAGCTAGGGGGATCCGATATACTCTTTTCTCGATACTAAAAAAGGCTATAAGGCCTATAAAACTAAGTTTTTAGTCAGGGTACCCAAATTTTTTAACATTCGATGGATTTTCAACCTCGTTTAAGGGGGTCTTTTTCCATTTTTTAGTGGGGACTGAATTTATTCTTATGGATTACATTCATATTGGTGTTATGATTTTAAAATTTTATTGTTTTTTACAATTTACTATTATTTATAATCAAATATATAACAATATATACATATTTTTTATATATTCACACATAAAAAATTAATTTTATAAATAAATAATTAAACATATTTACATATAAAATATATTTCTCAATATATAAACCTTATCTAAATAAAAACTAATATCCATTTTATTTAAAACAAAAATGTATAAATATTTATATACCTATACAATTAATATATATATATATATAATGTTTATATATATATAATTTTTATATATATATATATATTTGTGTGTGTGTGTTGGAAAATAGATATATATTTATTTATATATTCTAATATATGTATATAGATATTAATATATAATATATGTAAATAAATATAAACATGTATAATTATATTTATAGATGAAAATATATATATATATATATATATGATATATGTATGTTTGTATGTATTTATAAACACACACATACACATACACACACACAAAAACATATTTCATATATGTGTATATAAACATATATATAAATATATGGATAAAAAATGAAAAAATATATATATAAAATATATAGATATGTCATAAAATGTAAAAGAAAACAATATAGGGGAGTGGAAAAGGCGCTAGTGTATAATATGGAGGTATCAGATTTGAAACTTGTTGGAGGCAAGGGTGCATGCGGGAGGGTGGGATTATCTAAAGCGTTGATAAAGGGGTGGGGGATGTGTTGATAAAGGGGGGAAGTGCTGATAAAGGGGGGCGTGAACAAAAAAATTATCTCCTTTATGACCAAGGCCTTTAACAGTGCTAAAAACGCTGATAAAAGCCCCCTTTATCAATGCTAAAAAACGTTGATAAAGGCCCCTTTATCAGTGCTAAAAACCGCTGATAAAGGCCCCTTTTATTAGCGCTTTTTTAGCGATGTTAAAACTAACCATTTAACATCACTTACATTATCAGCACTTATATAGCGCAGATAAAACCCTTTTACTGTCACTATTAAAGGCCTGATTTGTAGTAGTGGCACCTCATGGATGATGTTTTCATTTTTAGAATAAAAATGGAAAGAGAAGAGAATTAATGGTTGATATACCATTAACATAATAACATTTCAGTATATAAAATATATTGGAGTTATCATATCAATTTAGATAGAGGAGGTGAGGGAATGATAAGAAAAGAAAAGAAATTGAAAGAGAGAGAGAATGTTTTACCTCTTGAGTGTCACCTCCTTGAGAACATCCTTAAGGGACTTGGAAATGGTCTTTTGGTGAGACCAGTAAGACCATAATGTAGGGGAGAGGTTTGGGAAAGTAAATGGGTATACTATAAGAAATATTAAAGTCTTTTGAGGTGTGAGGAGAAGGCGTGGTGAGAGGTGGTATTTATAGTGGATGAGAGGGCTGTTTTTTATTATTTAATTCATTTGTTTATTATTTTGGCTCAATACTATGAATAGTGTTGGTTCTTGTGACTAAATACAATAAATAGTACATTTTATTTCAAACCAATGTGTGATTACCTCACATAATACATGACTCTATAATTCATTTATTTACTTATAATGTTAAATACCGTAAATTATTGTATTTCACTATTCATCAAAATTTCAACTATTTTAGAAAAATCCAAAAAATTCACCCTAACTATTTTTCAATGTGTAAAATTTAAAAATAGACTCCATTTTATGAAAATAATTTTCTAAATGTGATAAATTTAATTTTTAATTAAAATCATCATTTATTCAAAAAATACCGATTTTAAAATTATAACTGATTTTATAACACTTTGCAATATTAATTAAGCTCTCATAAAATTATATTATAATCATAATAAAATAAAATATTAATTTGTGAATCTATTTTGTGAAAATAAATTTTCTTTTAAAACATTATATTAATTAAAAAATTGTAAATAAACATTTATGTTTCACAAAAATACCAACACTTAATTTATCCTTTTAAAAACATTTATCTACTTTTTCCAATATATAAATATATCATATTTTTATTCATAATAAACCTATATTTTATTTACACTTTCATAGTTTAGGTTACTATTAAAATAATTAATATATTATTAATATAATGAAAATGACAGTTTTATAAAAATCGGAATTTTTCACCATTCACTAGAAAATAAATATTTTCAGAAAAACACCAAAATTTCACTCTAAGTTAATTTTAAAATTGCAATTTTAAAAATGAAGTTTATTTTGTTCAATATAATTTATAAAAGTTTCAAAATTTAGTTTTTAAATATGTGCTCCATTAAAAGGCGGTAAAATTTCCTTTTAGAAAAATATATCTTTTTATGCTTAAAATTGAATTTATTCTTACCTTAAGACCATCAAACTTATTGATTGAATTTAAAAATATTTGATTGAATATGTAATATATAAATTTCATTAAGATATTTCAATAATAGTGATTAATTTAAGATAAAATTCCATTTTGTTCATAAATATAATTTTCTATAAAAACACATCTTTTTTGTTCAATTGGTTTTTATTTTAATTTCTAATTAATTGGTAACCAATGAATTCATTTTATAAACATGTGTAAATATATATTTTCATAATTCACTTCCCTTTTATTCCCTTAATTCCAACATCTAGGTCATAATAATAATATTTTATCATTTGTTTAAGCTCGTTGTTTTGTGTAACGTAAGTTATCTAAGAAGTTGAATTTTAAAAGAGACATACCGTAAAATCTCAGGGTGCTATAATTACACAAAAACACATCTGAGGATAATAAAGGTATAGTGTCTTTAGAAATATGGAAACATAAAAAACTGGTTTATCGTTGCTCTACATCATCTCCCACTAACTTCTTCATATCTAGCACCCTTCTTTGAAAAATAATACATAATACATTTCTTCATAACCTGGGGAAATGAAACATAAGAAAGGGTGAGTTCAGATGCTCAATAAGGTTAAACATGGAATATATGTAATAATAACATGAACACAAGGGTATTAGAACATGATCATATCATTTGAAAACCATACCTTGTATATCAAAGATCACAATCATGAGTCATTCCATAAATATTGGAAGTTCATAAGACATGAATCATAAGGAAATCAAAGAACATGAGCCATGAGAGCATAAAATTAGCATAAGACATAGAACTATGGCATATACATAAGCATATAAAATAATTTCCAAAGTAGTCAAGGTTCGCTTCCAAGGATATCATAGTGGAATGGGTTCACTTCCCAAACCATTATAATAGTCAATGTTCACTCCCAAGAACATCATAGCGGACAAATTCCCTTAATGAATCAGGTTCACTCGTCATTAAAGTCATATCTATCTTATGAGATATAAATATTTAATCAATTCATTGGAGGGAGATATAGGTCCCACCTATCACATAATGAAAATCATATGTATGTGTGCCACATGATCATAAAACATGAATTGTATCATAACCCATAAAATGAAATAGGTCTCATAAACTTTTCAACATATCATAACCTGTGGAAAAGAGATAGGTTTCATAATCATTTCTTCATTTCATCATAGTATAACTTGTGAAAAAATCATATTTCTAGTCATTTTATCATGATATAACCCATGGAAGAGAAACAAGTTTCATAAAAATAATTTCATCATAAACACAAACCATTCAGAGAAAGAATAAGAATGGTATCCTTGGATCATATCCCCAATAAAGCATACGTTACATTAAAGGATGTCATCTTTTATGGGAAATGGGTTTGAAAGATTTCTTGGAACATTTCTTGAGGAAAATAACCTTTCCACTGAAAAAAAAATTTAAAACTTAAAAAATATTTAAAATCCTTTTCTTTGAAAATAACTTCGGAAACTTATAAAGGAAGGTTTAAAGTAATTTTTGTTCATGATAACGGAGAATTCCATTCATGTCGTACACATTAAAATGAAGATTCCTTTCACATTTTCAGTAAAATCCAAATAGATGTTTCTTGGAAAATGATATGAAGATTCATTTTAAAATAATTATAAAAAAATTCAAACATGGGTAAAAATTTCTTTAATAAATCATTTGGAGAATGTGAAAAACATTTTTTAAAAAACTTTTAAAAAACATGGTTTTGGAAGAAAAATAATTTTTCGACCGAAGAGAGAAATAAAGATGATTTTTATTAAAAACATTTTTTGAACTCTTGAGTACATGAAGAGAGGAAAATTAAAGGAAAACATGTATTATCATAACATAACCAGAAGAGAATAAAAATTAATGAGTTTCATGAGATATGGATTTTAAGATTTTATCATCGGAAACATGATCATAAACAATCTCGATAAATGATGACATTGTAACATAAAATCATTACTGCTTTGCTAACTTTGAATTGTATGCCTCATGAAGAAATAACATTAAATAAAACTTAAAATATTATGATAATAAATAACTTCATGATATTACATGTAAAGGGGGTTTTATATACACCTCATGAAAGAAGATAGGTGCACAACATAACATATGTCTCAAGTGATGCAAATTGAGACAAAAAACGTTTACCTTAAGTATCAACTTCCATCGTACACATTTAAACCTCCTATATAATAAATATAAGTTTATTATAAATATATTATAGAACCATACATATATATATATATCATAACATATATTATTTACTTATGAACATTTATTACTCGTTTATTAATAATTCCATGTTAAAGTCACGTTTCAAGCAATAATTTCTTTGCTTTTTGTGTATGTTTTTATTTGTTATTTTTTATCCTCTTAATTTTATCATGGTTCCATCATATCCATAATGTTAAACATAATATAAATATCATATATTTTCATTATATATGTTTTTAGAGTAATCCATATGATTTATATTTTGAAAATGAAATATATTGTTCATGGAGATGGTAGGTTGCACGTACGCATAAATCACTACCACAAAGATAGTTTTTCCTAGCACCACACTTTTACCAGCGCTAATGAAAAAGCACTGATAAAGGGGGGTACCTTTATCAGTACTAAAAAAACGCTGATAAACGTACCCCTTTATAAGCGATTTTTTTTAGCGCTGATAAAGGTACCCCCTTTAACAGTGATTTTTTTAGCACTGTTAAAGGTACCCCCCTTTATCAGCACTTTTTCATTAGCACTGATAAAGGGGGGTCTTTATCAGCGTTTTTTTTAAAGCGCTGATAAAGGGTCTACTTCCAAAAAAAATCATTAAAAAAATATATTAATATTTAAATATATAGATATAGTTATATTGATATAAATATAATATATATTTTTTAAATATAATTTTAAATATATTTTAGATAAGTATAAATATACAGTTACACTTAATATATAATATATTTAGTGAAAATGGATTATAAATAATTTTAAAAAAAATTAATTAATAATTTGCTAATTATTATGGAGTAATAGTCATTTAATAACAATTTGAAGACTAAAAAATAAAAAAATAAAAAAGATCCAAAATATGTTGAAAACGCAACTCGAACTTCAAATGGCCATAACTTTTGATCCGGGTGTCCATTTGAGCTCTACCACATATCAAATAGAAGCATGCGACGTTCTCTACGTTGTTGTGACTATGGGGAGCCTCGGTCAAGGTTTTTTCGAGGCCAAAAATGGCCCATAAGGCCTCTAAAATTGAGTTTTTAGTCGGGGTACCCCGATTTTTTAACATTTTGTGGATTTTCAGCCTCGTTTAAGGGGGTATTATTAGCTTTTTTTGGTGGGGACTGAATTTATTCCAAGGTATTACATTCATATTGATATTATGTCTTTTAAATTTTATCATTTTTTATAAAACACTGCTATTTATAATCAAATATATAACAATATATACATATTTTTTTATATATTCACACATAAAAATTTAATTATAAATATAAATAATAAAATATATTTACATATAAAGTATATTAGCTTTATCTAAATAATAACTAATATCCATTTTATTTAAAATACAAATATATGAATTATTATATACCTATATATTAATCTAACTATATATATATATATATTAATATAACTACATATATATATTAATATTACTATAAATATATATATTAATATTACTATAAATATATATATTAATATCACTATAAATATATATATTAATATAACTATATATATATATATATTAATATAACTATATATCTATATATATTAATATAAATATATATTACTATATACGAATAAATATAACTAAATATATATATATATAAATAGAGATATATATTAATATAACTATATATATATATATTAATATAACTATATATATATTAATATAAATATATATTACTATATGAATAAATATAACTAAATATATATATATATATATATCATGAAATGTAAAACAAATCAAAATAGAGTGGTAAGGGCTTAGGCGCGCAGGGGGGAGGTCTCGAGTTCAAAACCTGGTGGAGGTAGGGGCGCACGCGCATGGGGGAATATAGGAGCTAGAGCTGATAAAGGGTCGAGGGGGGGTGCGTGGAGGCACTGGAGGGGGGCAGAAAAGCGCTGTAAAAGGGGGGGTTCAAGCGCTATAAAATCCCCCCCGATTGGCAGGATTTTTTTAATTTTCTTTAATTTTTTTATTTTTTTTTATTTTTTTTATTTTTTTAACTTTTATCAGTGCTTTTAAAAAAGATCTGATAAAAGGGGTCCATCAGCGCTAAAAAGAAAGCGCTGATAATGGAAGCGTTGATAAATGACCCTTTTATCAGCGCTAAAACAAAGCGCTAATAAAGGACTCTTTTATCAATGCTTTGTTTTAGCGCTGATAAAAGACCCCTTTTATCAGTGATTTTTTTAGCGCTGATAAAAGGGGTCTTTATCAGCACTTTTTGAAGTGCTGATAAAGGGGACCCCCCCCCCCCCTTATCTTCGCCAACTTTAACAGCGCTTTTCTAGCGCTGATAAAAGGGGGTTTTAGCACTGATAAAAGGGGTATTTGTAGTAGTGAATGTTGTTTCCATTTTATCAACGGGTTGAAAGTAAGAGATTTAAATAATATATTACCATTACAAAATAATCTTTATGTCATGTATATGACATATGTTCATTAAAATCATCCTTATTACATTCTATGTAAAGCGTGAATGAATCACACAGCTTAACGAGGCAGTAGTCCGCCGTATACATGAGTAAAGTTATCATATTCTCACAGAATGGAAAATTTGAAAGTATATGTGTTATAATAATTTTAGAAGTATAATAATATCATAAATATAATATATAAACATTTAATACATCATCATATCTAGTTGTGATAT
Organism: Viscum album; assembly: GCA_963277665.1. Lineage (NCBI taxonomy): Eukaryota > Viridiplantae > Streptophyta > Magnoliopsida > Santalales > Viscaceae > Viscum > Viscum album. The sequence goes on along the minus strand of OY728119.1, from coordinate 1,721,572,965 downwards.
GTGGTTATAGAAAACAAATAATATCAATTCGTGAGGCGGTAGTCCGCCATACACACGAATGATGATTTTGTATCCCAATTAATGGAAGAGGAAATGGTTTTAGGTCATTCCCTTAACATAAAAACATATCGGTATATGTAATATACTGAGGTTATTATATCATCATGGTTTAATAATAATTGAAGGAGGTGGGGGAAGAAATAAAATAAAATGCTCGGTTGGGGGTGTTACCTCTTATTTAGACAACTTCTTTTGGTTTGCACCAAAAGACTTCTTAGGTTGGATTTCTGACTAAATGAAGGCTTCTAGGATAGGACAATGAAAGTAAGGAAGTGATTTGTTCATGGATTGGCCGAATCAAATGGTTTTGTATGTATGGACAGAAGATGAGAGGGGTTACCTTTTATAAGTGAGGTGAGTGACACATTTGTAATTTTTGAAGAGAAAAAAAATACACCCACATTTTTCTCATGTCACAAGGCTCCAAAATGGACCATTCTCGATCCTAGAAGAGATACATTCAAAATATGGTCAACTAATGAGTTTTTGAAAAGATTTGGTTCATTTTTTAACTATTATATTTTAAATTTAACTCTTGATAAACTCATTTTTACCTTAACCGCGGTAAAGAATTTTTACTATTTTTACTATTCATTATGGTCAAAAATTAAGTTAAACTTATTAGATAATATAAATTAATCTAATTCCAAATATGGAATCTATTTTTTCAAATTCTATTCATGAGAAGTGGAAAATTTTAATTTAAAATTATTCTCACAGACGTGATGAGAAATCGGATTTTCAAAGAGAAAATTGTTTAAAAGTATAAAAAGTTGTTATATCAAAAATTCAATATGAAAATGACTTCAATTTTAACACCCCAACCCTAGAATCCTGGATTCAGTGCATTATTTTAATACATTGGAATTATTACAAGGAATCAAATCCTGAAGGACCGAGTAGTTTAGTAGTTTTGGAAAACTAGATAAATACATAGATTCAGCATTACAACTTGAAAAGAAATAAAACATTTAAGTTTTACTGGGAACATTGAAAACTCTAAGTTTATCCTTGTAGCTCAATCATAAAAAACTTATTCATGTCCTGAGAAAATGAAACATAAGAAAGGGGTGATCTCAAACGCTCAGTAATAGTAATAAATATAGCAGAAGATATCATAAACATAAACAATAAGAAAGGTTAATAATTGAAAACACGTGCCTTTACAAATAATAAACTTGAACACATTATGGAAGAAATGTTAGTTGAGTAAATAATGTCATAATAAAACATAACCATGGGTATTCTACTAGTAGAATAACCACATGAACTTTCAATTACTAGCTTTATAATGTGGTAAATTCATATCCTAGACATTCTAAAATATACCATCAAGGACTCGGCCAAGACTTCTAAAAAATATTAAGGCCTCGGCCAAAACCATAAATATTCATTTTGTCAAGGCCTCGTGTCAAGACTATAATTTGTCTCATGAGACCTACTGATGAACTGAGGGGATATAGTGGGCCCCACCTGACACTTACTAAGTCCAATTAATTCCTCATATGAATGGGGATAAACATAAACAATATACACATTCATATTGAAACTAACATATGAAATGTAAATAACTTTCCCCAAACATTAAGCATAAACACTAACCATTCGGAGTAAATTGGTGAATGGTTTTAAGATAGCACATCCATAATCAAACTAATCATAAACCATTAAATTAAATATGGTATATGATATCATATGAGATATATCTTAATGAAGTACAATATTCAATAAGGGATGTTTCCTTGGATGAATATACTTTTAAATGAGACCATTGAAAATTTCCCAAGGAAATAATCCTTAAACATTCCAAAGTGTCTCATACCACCTTGAAACATTCAAATCATAATCCCTTAGAATATAATGAGAATAAGTATAATCTTGATATGATATACCAAAGGGCATTAAATACACCACATGCATGGAATAAGTGGTGAACAAGACATATACTTCATAAAAGCTAACATGAGACGAGAAAAAATATTTTTTACTTCTGAAAGAAGAGTTCTTTTGGAAAATCATTTATATTTGACATGAAATAAGATTATAAACATGTATATCCCATAAAATAAAATTGAAGGACATTAAAATTATATTTGAGGCATAAATTATGTCCAACTGAAGTGAAATCGTGTAAAAAGAGTTCTTAATAATCTTTAGAAATAAAACATTTTCGAGCATTTTAAGGAAAATATTGAAGAGAAATTTAAAGTGAAAAGGAATGTTTGTTTTCCTAAAACCATAAATGAACCAAGATAATTTCTCATGATAAAATTAGTGATTTTATAAAAACAATTTTAGCTTAAAACATATTCTGGATTGCACTTGAAAACAGGTAAGAATTCGAGAAGTTCCCTTGAATCAGGTTTGTTTATTAGGATGAAATTTTGAAAGATTCCTTTAAAACATGTAACTCCACAAAAAATAAAGAATGATTATGATTGTTACACATATATAGAACATTTCCACATAATTTTTTAGGATTACATAAGAATAAATAAGAATTTTATTGAGTTGAATAGAGAATAAGAGCAACCTGAATGAAAATGGAGGTTCGGGTAGAAAATACTTACAACTTTGTAATAAATTGAATCATATGCCCCAAAATTAATAATATTAAAATGGTAGATTGAATAAAATTAAAATAAAGATATTAAATATATGATACATCAATGGTAAGTATGCATAAACCATAAAGAATTAAAATTAGTGAATAAGGAATGTCTCGCAAAAATGGAAGTGAGATGAGGAAACCCTTACCTTAAGCCTGATGGTGTTCTTCACTTGGTCTTAGTGTCCTAGATAACCAAATTAAATTCATTAATGAAGATTTCAAGAACCTATTATACATGTAATTTATTTATTATAACCTTATTAAGTTCATTCATGGCCTTTTTGATGGGTTAAGAGGTTCAATTTCATTGTTCAGGTCTGTTTGTTTCATGATCGGTATACTTATATACATGAATGGAGAATCATATAAAATGAGGATTGTTGTACATAATTGAAGTTATATTTTATTATTGAACATATATAAGGTTAAATGGTTTTGAATTTCATTTAGTTACTTGGAGTGAAGATGAATCATTATATAAATTATTTAATGATAACTGTTTGGGTTAATTGGCGGTTTTTGAACACCACGAACTCATTTTGCTTTATAAATCAAAATCATGTGTAAAAAAAGAATCCAAACCCATATATGATAAATAATACATATATTATAGTCTCTTTAAACCATAATAATGGTTTCATTACCATAATTTAATATGGTAATAAAAATTGAAATTCCATCATCCTTGAATATGGTAATTAGCATATCTCGGATGGTGTTTTCATTTTTTGTATAAAAGAATAGGAAAGGAGAGATAATGAAGAATTATTCATTTATCATGACAAAATTCCATTACATGTAAGATAATGGAGTCATAAATACATTTTTATGAAAGTAGATGAGGAAATAAAAAGAAAATAATGGAACTTGAAATAAAAGAAAAGTTGAGAAATCCCTTACGAAAATTCGGCAGCCTAACGACGTCGCTTAAAATTTCATAAAATATTTTGATGAGAAAAAAATGGAATCTAATCATTCTTAAATAATCTGTACAGTAAGTGGGATATTTAATGAAATATCCCAACATAATCAAATTTAAATGAAAATAAAATAACATAATAAGAGTTCTTGAAAAAGAGAGATTTTGAGACGAAAATTCTGCAGCATAACGGCTATACAACATGGTTTTAGAAAACATTAAAAAGAGAGGGGACAAGGGGAAACCATTCATAAAAGACTCATAAAATATTATATGGACAGAATAATATATAAATAAGAACATGGTATGAAAACTTGAAATACATACCACATAAAAGAGAACTTGAATGGAAAGAAATGAAAAGAGGTGTTTACCTCTTGAAGTAATCTTCCTTGAGAGCCTCTTTAGGGGAGAGGTTTTGGTCTTTTGGAAAGACCAAGAGCTCTTGGACATGGGGAGTGACTAAGAGTATTTGTAAAAATATTATACAAGGCACAAGTATTTATAGGAGTAAATGGAAGAGGAATTGAGGGGGGTTTATAGTAGAGGAGAGGAGTGAATTTTGAATATTTTATTTATTATTTTATTAATTCCCTCAAGACAACCAATAGTGTTGTTTTATGTGAACCTTAATAGTAATAAGTGTATGTGAGTTTGGATATAGTGGTCTTACATCATTCTTACATCACTTATGACCCAATAAATCATGTATTTAGCATTTATCGTAAATTATCATATTTTACTATTCACCCAAAATTCATGTATTTTAGAAAATTCCCAAAAATTTACCCTAACCATTTTTCGATGTGTAGAATTAAAAAATGAATTATAATTTTTGAAAATAGTTTTATAAATATTTTTAATTTAATTTTTAAATAAAATCATAATTTATTCCAAAAAACAACATTAAAACTATAACTCGTTTTATAACACCTTGAAAAATTAATCAAGGTCCCATAAAATTATCTTATAAACATAAGACAATAAATTAATAATTTATGATTAAATTTTATTAAAATAAATTTCTGTTTTAAATTATTAATTTTTTCAATTTAAAAGGAAATCCCCAGGTGTGGCCTTTTCAAACCCTCCACACTAGGAAACCCCCCATCCCCACAAAGGGATCACTCCGGAGAGTGCCCCAGCTAGGAAGGAGTAATTTCCAAATGAGATGGCAGAGCATACCAGAGGGTGACGACCCAAGTGGCGATGGTTCGACATAGAAATCCATCAGCACAGGTGGGTTGCACCTCATTTTTCCCACCAAATCAGAAACCGGGTGACCCGGCAATGCGAGTGGATCCCAGGGGAGAGGTTTTCCCCGAAAGCGAACTCCTAGGATTCGAACCCTGAACCTCACAAATAACGAAATGGTTATGCCCCTATCCTTCACCATTACGCCACCTCCAAAGAGGCATTTTAAATTATTAAATTAATCATAAAATTGTAATTAAAATATTTATGACATACAAAAATACCAATACTTATACTATTGTCATTTTTTCACTTTTAAGATGTCTAAATTGTATTTATACATTCATGGGTGAAGTTTCAATTTTTTTGACAAATTTACTATTCATTACTATTCATATGGGTATGTTACTATTCATAAGTGTATGTTACTATTCACAAAAAAATAAGTTTGTCTTATCAGACTCTAAATATCTTACTGAACACAACCGTGTATGTCAGTTTTTCAAAATTTAAAACATAGAGGTGGGAAAATTATGTTTACTTGGCTAGGTTATAACAAAGTGGTGTTTGTAGAGACTCAGTGTTTCATTCATTCTATATTAAATTTATTTTTAAATTCTTGGGGTGTTACATTATCCCCTCCTTACAAAAATTTCATCCTTGAAATTTGAAATTGAACTTCGAAAGTTAATGGTTGATACTTGAAAATTACCTTGTGGGAAACTCACATCAAGAATATGGTTAAAATATCCTATTAATAAGAGGAAAGGGAAATGCAACGGTTACTAAAAAAATGCATTCTAATTGAACAACATATTCATGGAATAATAATCAAACCATCATGTAGTGACATTAAACTCTAAAACCTTATACAATGATCAACTTAAACCATTTCATAAATGGTTAAAAATTCAAAAATATAATGATTCAACACATTATAATGAAGGTCTCTAAATTTCCAAGATGAACTTATCATTAACCCTTAATCAATAATAAGCAACTCTAAAATTCACATTCCAAACATGTGAATAATTTCATCATGTATCCTCTTGAAATATGGTAATAACTTGAATTACCATAAAAAACCATTTTAGAAACATGCATTCTTCTATATTACTTAAGTAAGATACATGTTATTGGATATATTCCTTAAATCCAAAAGTGTTGTAAACTCCATCAATGATATCATAGACCACTTCTCGACAAGTCAATAATCAATTCCAAGGTAGTTAGTACTTATCTGAATCAATCATTTCTTCATCATTATCTCAACATCAAATATATATTAAGGGTTGTATTTCCCTTAATCTTGTTTTTTTTCTAAAAATTTTAACTTTCTAAAGAATCTATTTTCCTTTGTACCATTCATCATAAGACCTCAAATCCTTAATGAAATAGTACTTCAGTACAATCCTTATATATCTCATAATTCTTACAACCAGTACATTACTGAAAAAATATTCAAATGACATGATTCTTGATTAGGAATATTAATCATTCTACTTCATCTATAGTAGCATCATAAATTGATCATTATCCAAAATCATCATTTGGGGTATATTCTTTTGATGATTGGGACATTGATTCGCATAGTGTCTCATATCCTTGCAGTTGAAGCATTGAATATAGGAAAAAAAATCCTTTATCTTAAAATTATGAGCATGGTGGACTTTTTCTTCACACTTGAAGCAAACTCCTTTTCCTCTCAAGCATATACCAAGGTGTTTACTTCCACAATTATCACATGTGGGAAAATACATCTTTCCCTTCTTCTCTTTATCCTTGTTTTTCCCTGCCATCCTATTCTTATTTTGCTTCCCTTAAATTCCATAGGACTCGGAGAAGTCTTTACATACCTTGCCAACACATGATACTGTTTCCTCATAAGATGAGGATAATTGGGATACAATCTTCCTTTGAAATGATGGCTTAAGACCATCAGAGATATGATCCTTCTTACTCTTTGCATCTCATGTATTTATGAAGCTCTCATTCCTTCTGTTAGGCGCCATTTCAAATCAATTCCATATTATATATTAGCTCATAAAATTATAAACTCTATATAACTCTAAACATGGTTTATCACATAGCATAAATTTAGGCATCGTAAATCCTAGAACCATATACTTTGGTTACTTTGGGGAATAAATCCTTCATAATTTTTTGTAATAAGCTTATGAATTTACCAAAGAATGTCCCCCGAGAGTGTCAAACCAAGAGTGAATCAAGGCCCGTTGTCGTGCACAAGTTCTAATTTGGGTCTAGCTCAAAGCAGTGTTTTTAGGTTTTACCCCTAGATACATCTGTACTAAAGCCACCTCTACTTGTTTGTGTCCAGACAGAGATGTATTTTCTTGATAAACCACATAATCTATTCCTTACCAAAATTCTAGTTTGTCCTTGTATTCTTATCCTCAAAGTCTATCTTAGGGTTTTGTTCACTAATCTATTTTTAATATATTTAGTTTACAAGTTTTCTACTAAACTTACTTTGATACCAACTATAACACCCCAACCCCAGAAGCCCGGAGCTGGTGCATTATTTTAATACATCGGTATGATTACAAGGAATCAAATCCTGAAGGACCGATTAGTTTAGTAGTTTTGGAAAACCAGATACATACATATGTTCAACATTAAAACTTGAAAAGAAATACAACATATAAGTTTTATTGGGAACATCCATAACTCTAAGTTTATCCTTGTAGGTCAATCATAAAAAACATCTTCATGTCCTGAGAAAATGAAACATAAGAAAGGGGTGAGATCAAACGCTCAGTAAGGGTAAGCAATACAGTGGAAGATATCATAAATATAAACAATAGGCAAGGTGAATAATTAAAAACACATGACTCTACAAATAATAAACTTGAACATATTATAGAAGGAATATTAGCTGAGTAAATAATTTCATAATAAAACATAACCATGGGTATTCTACTAGTATAATAACCACATGAAATTTCAATTACTAGCTTTATAATGAGGGAAATTCATATGTCAGACATTCTAAAATATACCATTAAGGCCTCGGTCAAGACTTCTAAAAATGATTAAGACCTTGGCCAAAACCATAAATATTCATTTTTTTCAAGGGCTCGTGCCAAGACCATAGTTTGTCTCGTGAGACCTACTGATGCACCGAGGGGCTATAACGGGCCCCACCCGACACTTACTAACTCCAATGCATTCCTCATATGAACAGGGATAAACATAAATAATATACTCATTCATATTGAAACTAACATATGAAATGTAAATAACTTTCCCCGATCATTAAGCATAAAGACTAACCATTCGGAGTAAATTGGTGAATGGTTTTAAGATAGCACATCCACAGTCAAAATAATCATAAACCATTCAATTAAATGTGGTAGATGATATAATAGGAGATAAATCTCAATGAATTAAAAGATTCAATAAGGTATTTTGTCTTAGATGAAGATACTTTTAAATGAGACCATTCAAAAATTCTGAATGAAATAATCCTTAAACATTCCAAAGTGTCTCATACCACCTTAAACATTAAAATCATAATCCCTTATAATATCATGAGAATAAGGAGACTCTTGATATAATATACCAAAGGGCATTACATACACCACATGCATGGAATAAGTGGTGAACAATTCATATACTTCATAAAAGTTAACTTGAGATGAGAAAAAATACTTTTTACTTTTGAAAGAAGAGTTCTTTTGGAAAATCATTTGTATTTGCCATGAAATCAGATTGTAAACATGTATATACCATAAAATAAAAGATAATTACATTGAAATTATATTTGAGGCATAAATTATGTCCCGCTAAAGTGAAATCATGTAAAAAGAGTTCTTAAGAATCTTTAGAAATAAAACATTTTAGAGCATTTTAAGGAAGATGTTAAAGAGAATTTTAAAGTGGAAAGGCATGTTTGTTTTCCTAAAACCAGAAATGAACCAAGATAATTTTTCATGATAAAATGAGTGATTTTATAAAAACAATGGTTGCTTAAAACAGGTTCTGGAGTGCCCTTGAAAATGGATAATAATTCTAGAAGTTCCCTTGAATCGGGCTTGTTTATTGGGATGAAATTTTGAAATATTATTTTAAAACATGTAACTCCCCACAAAATAAAGAATGATTCTAATTGGTACACATATATAGAAAATTCACACATAATTTATGAGGAGTACATTAGAATAAATAATAATTTCATTGAGGTGAATAGAGAATAAGAGCAACCCGAATGAAAATAGAGGTTCGGGTAGAAAATACTTACAACTTTGTAATCAATTGAATCGTATTCCCCAAAATTAATAATATTAAAATGGTACAATGAAACCATGAAAATAAAGAGATTCATGATATGATATATCAATGGTAAGTATACATACATCATACACAAGTAAAAGTAGTGAATAAAGAATGTCTCACAAAAATGGAAGTGAGATGAGGAAACCTTTACCTTAAGTCTGATGGTGTTCTTCACTTGGTCTTAGTGTCCTGGATAACCAAATTAAATTCATTAATTAAGATTTCCATAACCTATTCTACATGTAATTTATTTATTATAACCTTATTAAGTTCATTCATGTCCTTTTTGATGGGTTAAGAGGTTCAATTTCATTGTTCGGGTCTGTTTGTTTCATGATCGGTATACTTATATACATGAATGGAGAATCATGTAAAATGAGGATTGTTGTCCAGAATTGAAGTTATATTTTATTAGTGAACATCTAGAAGGTTACATGGTTGTAAATTTCATTTGGTTACTTGGAGTGAAGATGAATCGTTATATAAATTATCTAATGATAACTGTTTGGGTTAATTGGCGGTTTTTGAACACCACGAACTCATTTTGCTTTATAAATCAAAACCATGTGTAAAAAAAATATTCCAGAACCATAGATGATACATAATACATATATTATAGTATGGTTAAACCATAAGAATGGTTTCATTACCAGAATTGAATACGGTAATAGAAATTGAAAGCTCATCGTCCTTGAATGTGGTAAATTAGCACATCTCAGATGGTGTTTTCATTTTTTTTTTGTATAAAAGAATAGGAAAGGAGAGATGATGAAGAATTATTGTTTTATCATGACAATATTTCAGTACATGTATGATACTGGATTCATCACAACATTTGGATGAAAGTAGGTGAGTAAAGAAAAAGAAAAGAAAGGAACTCGAAATAAAAGAAAAGTTGATAAATCCCTTATGAAAATTCGGCAGCCTAACGGCGTCGCTTAAATTTTCATAAAATATTTTGATGAGAGAAAAAGGGTATCTCATCATTCTTACATAATCTGGACAATAAGGGGGATAAGGACTGAAATATCCCAACATAATCCAATTTAAATGAAAAGACAATAACATAATAAGAGTGCTTGGAAAAGAGAGAGATTTTTTAGACGAAAATTCTGCAGCATAACGGATATGCAACATGGTTTTAGAAAACATTAAAAAGAGAGGGAACATGGGGAAACCATTCATAAAAGACTCATAAAATAGTATATGGACAGAATAATATGGAAATAAGAACATGATATGAAAACTTGAAATACATATCACATAAAAGAGAACTTGAATGGAAAGAAATGAAAAGATGTGTTTACCTCTTGAAGTAATCTTCCTTGAGAGTCTCTTTAGGGTAGAGGTTTTGGTCTTTTGGAAAGACCAAGAGCTCTTGGACGTGAGGAGTGACTAAGGGAAGGTATTTGGGCAGAGCTTAGACAAGACACAAGGCTTGATAGGAGTGAAGAGAAGAGGAAGTGAGAGGGTTTTATAGTGGAGGAGATGAGTGAATTTTGAATATTTTATTCATTGTTTTATTAATTCCCTCAATACAACCAATAGTGTTGTTTCATGTGACCCCTAATAGTAATAAGTGCACGTGAGTTCGAACCTAGTGGGCTTACATCATCCTTACATCACTTATGACCCAATAAATCATGTATTTAGCATTTATCATAAATTATCGTATTTTACTATTCACCCAAAATTCATGTATTTTAGAAAAATCTCAAAAATTTACCCTAACCATTTTTCGAAGTGTAGAATTCTAAAATGAAGTCCAATTTTTGAAAATAATTTTTTAAATATTTTGAATTTAATTTTTAAATAAAATCATAATTTATTCCAAAAAAACATTAAAACTATAACTCGTTTTATAACACCTTGAAAAATTAATCAAGATCCCGTAAAATTATCTTATAACCATAAGATAATAAAATAACAATTTATGATTACATTTTATGAAAATACATTTCCGTTTTAAATTATTTAATTAATCATAAAATTGTAATTAAATTTTTATGACATACAAAAATACCAATACTTATACTATGATCATATTTCACTTTTAAGATGTCTAAATTGTATTTATACATTCATGGGTGAAGTTTTTATTTTTTTGGCTAATTTACTATTCATACTATTCATATGGGAATGTTACTATTTACCAAAAATTAAGTCTCTCTTATCAGATTCTAAATATCTTACCGAACGCAACCATGTATGCTAGTTTTTTGAAATTCAAAACACAGAGGTGGAAAAATTATGTTTACTTGACTAAGTTATAACAAAGTTGTGTTTGTAGAGACTCAGTGTTTCATGCATTCTATATTAAATTTATTTTTAAATTCTTGGGGTTTTACATCAATGACTTAAATAGGATTAATTGATATATAATTGAGGTAATGATACTTTTAAACCCATTTTTAAACAAAAAAAGGAATCTTATAAATTCTTTAAAAGAAAAGGTATTTTTCAATAAAAATCAGCATTTTTCACTATTCACTGAAAAATTAATCTTTTCAGAACAATCCCAAAAAATTACCCTAAGCTAATTTTGATATGATGATTTCAAAAATGAAGTTTATTTTGTCAAATTCATTTTCTAAAAGTATTAACAATTAATTTTAATATTTTTCACAAGAAGAAATAAAAAAAACATTTTTTTGGGAAAATTTTATTTTCAAAACATATAAACTTTATCGAAAATTAAGTATTTTTTATCAATATGTTTTCTTTATATAAAACAAATATACTTAATTTTTTAAAAGTAGTTATTATCCATATTGCTAAGTTTAATGGGTAGGTTATAACTGTCGCATTTAAATAATAATATTAATAATATATCATGATTTGTTAAAAACTCTGTGTTGCGTGTAATGTAAGCTAAACTTGGTGTTGCGTGTAACGCAAGCTATCAAAGAAATTTAATTTATTCAAAATAATAATAATTCATAAAAACTCAAGGTGTTACAAGTACAACAACAGTGCCCCCCAACTATAGTGTACGCTACAGTCCTTGCACGGTAACCCGACAAAAATTACACCGCTAGGAATCACCCCTCGAACCCCTAGGATGTAGGATAGGCATCTCATCCACTAGGTTGCGACACACCTATAGTAATATTAATAATTTTAACACTAATAATAGTAATATTGACATTAATGTTAATAATAGTAAAAGAATTTTATTATTCGCATGTATTTATTAAAATATGAATAAATTAATTAAATATGCATATATTTATATATACGTATATAGTAATATTATGAAAATGTATTAATTTTAAGTTTAAATATACATTACAAAAGAATAAATGTATATACTTTCCAATATATGATACATAACAATATATATATAACAATGTGTGTGTGTATTTGATAGGAAACGTAATAAATTTTTCATAAATATAACAATAGCATTACTATTAATATTAGCAAATCATTATTCATGTATATTAATTGAAATATAAATAAAAAAGTATATCAACTAGAATTATAAAAAAAAAATTGAAATCTAAAAGATAATTGAATTGAAAAATACATGTAGACCTAACAATGTATTTTGAAGAAAAAATTGAATGTTTGTAATAACACGAATACCAAGGTACTTGTAAATAAACAATATCGTCCTAAAATTTAAAAAATTGACAAATAAGGTCACTGAAATCTTCGATGGCAGATCAATCAGCAGTAACATAAAACATTTTTTTTTTCAAATTAAGGATCATAATAATAATTATAAATAATCTAAATAAAATTGGAAAATTATAGGTTGAATTCAGCGAAAAAGAACTTACAACATGAAGAATATAAAATCATCGGTTGATGTAGACCTCGGGCATGAAATTTTTAATATTTGTAAAAGAATTTCGACATTGGTTATTACTATCAAAAATATGTTTTTAAAGTCAGTTATTTTATAACGGTGTTTAAAACTTCATTGAATGATTTACAACGTCCGTTATAAAATAAATGATGTTAAAAACCTTTTTTAATGTTAGTTAAAAATTACTGATGTTATAAACGCCTCATTTTGGACTATTTCTTACTCATGCATGAACAATGGGTCCCTTTTTTTTCCCCATCCCTTCCATCTCCAAACTCCTCTAATTTGACATCCAATTCAAAATACACTCAAAATGAGGTAGAATGACTAGAAATTAAAGCGAAAACTGACTCGAGAAGTCCAGAGTCTCTACATACTCTAATCTAAATTTAATCATGTCTATTATATCACACTCGCCCAGTGAACGAATGTGTTCGCTAAATCGAGTTTGATTAGATCTATAGTTCAGGTTGCATCCATTAGGTGAACTCGGCCGATTCAAAGTATGTCATCATAGCACCACATTGCACAATGGCATGCCCACACGTGAGATTTTTCTCAAACATTATTATTTTTGAATGATTATGAAGTGTTTCCTTTTATAAAGGGGCCCACTCTCCACTTTTTAATGTGGGATTATATTATAGTCTTCCACTTTACAATAAAACCCAAAAAAAATATTTAAAAAATAAAATAAAAAGCCCCAACATGAAGAACGTGATGAGGTGAACATGTGGTTTAATTTTTTTAAGAACATGCAACACTCAGTTTTTTTAAACCAATGTTATGAATAGATTTTAATGTTGATTATTAAATTACTAACGTGGAATACAACAGCATTTTTCTTTTAATGTCGATTATTTAATAATCTACATCAAAAATTTCTACATCATCAGTTATTAAATAATCAATGTTAAAGTTGCAACGTGAATCACAATTATTTTACTAATGGAGGCAACAAAAATTGAATCCATTGACTAAAGGATTGCAAGACATATACTGTATTAAGTTTGGTTTCTTAATGTTTGTTTAAAAATCAAGAGACATTAAAAAGTGGGTTTCATTAATAACGTTATAAGAAAAACGGTATGGGGATTCGACCATGCCACTGCACCCTACAGGCACATTGATGTGTTGATTATGGGTGGAGTTGGGTTTATTTGAGTAAATAAAGTTGGATCTTGAATAAATTATTGAAACCTTATTTATATATCATAAATATTTATTTAGAAAAGATTGAAAGTAATGCATGGACGCGAGGGGCACGCACAAACGCATAGTACAAAATCGCTTTATTTATCATAATTATTTTATTTTAGAGCCGGCTACTATAGAATAGAATCTTGACACTTTATTGATTTGTTTGTTTTTATTTATATTTTGGTTGTGAGGGGTAGATATTTAGATGGGAAGTGGCAGTATGCGCGTGACGGGATGGGGCGGTGGGGCGAAGAGGTCAACTTAGGTGGCCCCTCACCACCTCAAATAATTTATACATCATATCAACATCGCTCATATTTCATGGTAAAACTCATTTTCCCTATTTAAAATTTAATTTTAAAATATTGTTAAACTTTATTCAGTAAAAAAAAATCGGATAAAAAACGTAGTCCATTCAATTACTATTATTATTTTTCAGAATAAATTTCATCAATTATGTGAAAAATAGTCTCCGATGTGTTTTTTTTTATTAAATTTCATAAATGTTTATCTTATTGCTTTCATTATGAATGTGGAATAATATTATGAATCTTGCACCCATTTAAATAATAAAAAATATAATAAATTTATTTTACATCGAATAATAACAGGACAACAAGAACAACTCAGATTAATATGTAGGTTTTGACCTCAGAGATTCGTTACAATTTCATTTTTATTAAGACTAAATTTGCCCGCATCAATGAGTTTGCACTGTGAGTTATATACTGGATGATGAAATCTAAATAGAATTTTTTAAATGTTCATTCCAGCCCTTAGAATGACCTTTTATATAGACATTGAATTGCTTCTTTTCAGATGTGTTAAATGCCTATTTTGGATAGAAACATTGGTTTTAATTAATTTTGTTATGTCAGATTGCACTGTGACCAGATCGAGACACTAGATCGAATCTTAATGTAGTGTAATCTGTGACAGAAATGTACCAATTGTGGATGTGCAGCAGAGATTGTCTCTCTTTAGATCTATTATACCAGTTTGAGCTCCTAGATCAATTCAACTTGTGAGAAAGTGTCATGTTCATAAATTTCATTAAAAGAACTTGTTTTTGTGTTTCTGAGTGCAAATAACTTTTTGTGGGAAAATGTTTTGTCTAAAACATGTTATTATTGAGAGGTAAGGACTCACAATTTTATTGCATTAGACCCGAGTTCAAATACAGATGGAAACGAATTTTCACAGGTACGTAGTATTGTAGCAGTGTGGGTACTATAGCGGGATACTATAACAACAAGTACTATTCATTTCGAATGGGCTTTTGAGCCACAAAAATGGGTCTTCGAGCCACAAGACCTTTGGCCCCCACATGCCTTTGGGCCATAGAGCTGATCAGGTTTGCCTATATTGGAGCAACTTTGAGATGATGGATTGAAGCATAATGCAATCACCAAATGAAGCTTACCAAACACAGGATAAGAAGAAGGGATATGGCCGACTCACCATCGGCCTGTGCAGCTCTGCACAGGGCATTGCAAGCCGATAACAACATCAGGTGGGGAGTTGGGCGCAAAATCATGAGGTGTTGGGGAGGGGTTGTTTCAGTGTTGTTGGGCCATAATAAAAATTGTAAGGGCTTTGTGCCTCCAGGCTTATGAGTCATGTAATTCTAAGGTCTCTGCATCTCTAGGCCTCCAGGTCATGTAAGAGTTCCCTCTCAAACCAGTTAAAAAGATGGATTATCAGGCAAATAAAAATATGCAATTGTCAGTCTCGAGACTTATGTTTTGTTCTATGCACAACGCAAGTTTTCTGATCATGTTTTTGATGACCTCCTCACTCTAAAGGTATCCCTTCTGAGCCAACAATGTAGGAAGAGAGATGATGACCCCCCGAGTCCCGCCTCTATTAGGACTTTGGTTGACGACTAGCATCGAGGGTGTAAAAATCTCACACATTGAAGAACACTTTAACAAATACAAATAAAAGTCTTCAAGTAAATACCACAAAGACAAGTCCTATGGAAACGACTCAACAACAACTTCAAATCCAAACTAGTAATGTCTAGCTCGGTCCCCAAAATCCTCCTGAAAACCCGAAAAATAGTTTATATATACGTGGGGTGAGTATAGCATGTATACTTAGTAGGATCATACCCAATGTCTCTCATGCACATATGAAAAGAGCATACCAATGCACCAATTAATAAAGAACAAAACCAACATGCACCTAAACAGGTCAACTAACCAATCTCAACCTCACCATAGAACACTCACCAAATAAAACATCCAATGTAGTAATATAGTGTCAAAAGAATAATAAAGCAAAGGCGCCCTGTAACTGCTTCCTCCTTGGTTTGTCGCTCACTCCCCAATATCAAACGTCACATGCTCTTTTTCTTTCCCTGCATATCTCATCACATATCCATCCATCTCTGATGTGGGTCGGGACACATCCCTAACTATCACAACCTCCCGTAGGGTCTAGCATATGCTGCTAGGATCAGTTAATATTCACATCACAACTTCACCATAATGTCACACATCATATCCAGGACAATAGGGTATCGTGAGCGTGAAAGACATCAACCACGTACCCTCCTACTACGCATGACCCCCACCACAAATCACGTCCTCCTATCACTGGGCAATCTCCAACACCAACCCATCATCATTGGGTGATCTCCAACATCAACCTGCATCAATCACTAGGCAATCTCCAACACCAGCTCATCTCATCATCACTACTGCTGAAGGAAGAGCAGGGAAGATGGGGGTACCTAACCATTCGATCCACTAAACTGGATGTTAGGTAAAATACTTGGAACCTAAAACATTTGTGTAATGACTCTGATATCTTCATGTATTACTTTAGAATATTATATGAATTATTTTTGGAGATAGGTGCTGAGACAACATGAGATTCCGAGACCTAGTGAGCCCAAAATTTATTTTTGTAATATATTAAATATATTAAATATCACGTGTGCATAGTTATCCTGAAAAATTGGAATAACTCTTAAACTAAGGACCAAAACAAAAATACGAGGCCACTGTTGAGTTTAGAATGTGAGCTTTACCCTAGGCGCAACATAATTTTATCAGCGTCAAATGTTAGGTTAAAAGCCATCACGAGCGTAAATAATAAAATAAATAAATTTATTTATTTATTTGATTATGTTGATGTAATGACCCATTTTTTCTCTATAGATATACGATTATGATGATATATTAGGGTTGATCGTTTAACCCTAGTGACCTAGAGGATCGTTGGAGGAGAGCATTCTTGGCGGACAATATCGAATCAGATCGAGATCGAGGATCATTGCGCCATTGGAATTCGAGGATCTCACCAATGATGATGATGCATATTCGTTCTTCATTAGCAATCGATCCATCTCGAGGTAGGACATTGTTTTATTTGGATTTATCCTTGTTCGTCTATTCCTATGATAAATGCGAATCAGTCAACTAACGAATTGATTCGCAGATCATGAGTATTGCAGGTATAAGATAAATATTACCTGGGATTAGGGATTTCCTTATTGATTATATTATTATCTCTTCATTTGTCGTTCTAACATCAACAAATCAAGGCTAACATGAACATTGGTCGAGGTCCATTCCTCACATTTGTGTTTTGTGCACTTTTCCCCTCGTTCTCATTCGTTCATTGCTGATGTTCGGTTAGGCCGGTAGTTTGAAAAAAATACCCAGTAATCAATCATTGCACACCTATTTCTTGGTGCAACAAATTGATATTGCAGATCCATGATTAGTTTGACAAAAGGATCAAACGACAACATATCAATTCAGGTTTGGGATATTCGGTTGCAGTTTCAACATGCAGCGGTGGAACAACTCGACGACATAGGTTCCCCAAACGATTTGGACATCCGACTATCAGATATCCGATGGTGATCAAGTGCGGTTTACTTAGATCCACATTTTTCAGTGAGAATTGTGGAGGAAACTAGTACGGTAGTGGCAGAGAAGGAATCTATATGAAGAACCCATGAGTTCTGTGAAATTTCACACTACACGACATGTAACACATGAACACATGCCATGTATAGAGCCTTGGTTGTGGTGCTAAGGTTTTTTCATGGAGTTAAGTATCACATGACATGTGATTTCTATACACGGCGTGTGACTCTTACCTGGTGGCTCGACATGTACCTAGGAAGGTACATGGACACAAACACAAACATGGCTAGCTGGACACAAACACATCCAACCGTACACGAGCATGCACTAGTAGAAAAATCATTTTTAACGTCGTCAATTTGACGTCGGTTTCTTATAAACCGACGTAAAATATTTTTGCGGATACGTTTTGGCGTCGGTTTTTTAAAAACCGATGCCAAAAAACTAAAAAAAATTAGTTTTGGCGTCGGTTTTTAAAAAAACCAACGCGAAAAAATAATGAAAAATTTATGACGTCGGTTTTTATGAAAACCGACGCCAAAAATGTAAAAAAAATTTACAGTCCTATAGATAATTTTCTAAGCTTTGATTTGACTGGTCATGAAGCAAAAACGGAGTTACGGATTAAAAGTTATGGATGTTGGAAGTTGATCTTCTCTAAAAGAAGTCTTAATTAAGTCCAACTTTCAAAGGCCATAACTTTTAATCCGTAACTCCGTTTTAGCTCTACGACCAGTCAAATCGATGCTTAAGGAATTTTCTAAAACCTGGTAATTTTTTTTTAAGTTTTGGCATCGGTTTTCATAAAAACCGACGCCAAAACTGTTTTTTGTTTTTCGCGTCGGTTTTTAAAAAAACCGACGCGAAACGTATTTTTTTTATCTTTTTAGCATCGGTTTATTTAAAAACCGATGCCAAAAATGATATCGATTGGAATTTTTGGCTTCAGTTTTCTTAAAAAGCTGACGCTAGAAGACCAACATATATCCTCTTTTGCATCGGTTTCAAACAAAACCGACGCCAAATAGTATTCACCAATACGCGGGATCAGAATTTCAATTTTTTTCACAATGCACGTTTAACTTTTTAAAATACCACTTATATTTTCATAAAACTCAATCGAAAATATTTTCATTTACTATATATAAATTTGTTTCTCCTTCATTCATCATTTTCATCCTCTCCGATTCAATCAAGTTTTCAACGCGGCATCAATCATTAATTTGAATACGGTACATATTCTATTCATTTATTTTCTTTATTATTAATGTCCTTCATTTATAAGCAACTTGATTAGATTTCATATAATGATGATTTACTTTTATTATCAAGTTAAAAATATAAAACATTCAGATGAGATTTACCAAGCTTGGTGTAAGTTTAATTATCGATCGTCGTTTTCATTATCACATGAGTTTTACACTAAATATAAGAGATATGATGATAAACAACATATCATTTCAATGGAAGATCGAAAAATAATCGAAATGTGTTTGAAGTATTATGTATATTTTATATCATTTGGTGTATGTGATTTTAATTTGTGTTTATCTTGTCTTCTTTAAAACAAGTTGTATCAATCGATACTTTGATATGTTCAACTTCCGACGGCCATAACTTTTGATCCGTAACTCCGTTTTAGCTCCACGACCATTCAAATCGAAGATTAGGAAATTCTCTAAAACATAGAAGAATAAAAAATTGCTTTTTTGCGTTGGTTTTTGTAAAAACCGACGCCAAAAATTAATTTTTTCCATTTATGGCGTCAGTTTTTTTCAAGAACCGATGCCGAAACTATTTTTTCAACTTTTTGGCATCGGTTTTTAAGGAAACCGATGCCAAAAATGACGCGGGTGGGTTTATTTGGCGTCGGGTTTTTACAAAACCGACGCTAAAAAGCAAATGAATTTTTTTTGGCGTCAGTTTACAAAAACCGACGTAAAAAGTCATATTTTTTACGTCGGCGACTTCAACGTCGGTTAAAAACCGACGTAAAAAATAAAAAAAAACCGACGTTAAAGACCTTTTTTCTACTAGTGATGGTCAGGAGTACACAGGCTTAGACATGATGTATACTTGGACATAGACATGGGCACGAGCCATGATACATGGGTAGAACCCAATGCTGAAGGGACACACCGTGTTCTTTTAGTACATGATGTGTACTTATTCAAGGACAGCTTGGATCCCTTGTCCTCTTCAGCTTGGACAAGATTCATTAGGATACATTCCATTGATCCTTTCCCCAAGTGTTCTTATGGAGTTGTGTCCTATGTATAGGATGGTGATCCCCTTTGAGGAACTTCAGTCACAGATAGAGTTATTAGAATCCTTCCGTGTAGCCCGGAGTGAGATCCTCTATCATCATCATTACCATATGTGGGGTTTTTGGTATCATTGTGACCAAAACTATGTGGGCATCGATCCTATACTAAGTGGGTTAATCCAGATTGGGTTGTTGGTATACCTCATGGCATTGGGTGTGATCCCCATCTATGTATCGATCTCTTCAGACTTCCAGTGTGTAGTTTTTATGGTGAGGCCCAACAGGCATGACCTCTTATATGGATGTTATCAGTTCTATCTAACTCGTTCAATGTGTTCTCTTAGGCAAGTGTTATGTGGAACATTCGAGTAGAAATCCTAGACCGGCTTTACAGTTGTGACCTTGCCTTGAGATTGTGTGTCTATTATGAGTATATCTAGATATTCTTGTTATATATGCTATTGAAATATCCCTGTGATGAGCTAAATATTATTATTGATGCTATATGCTTAGTGATTTTGGGGTGTCCTACTAGGTATTTTTATACTCACCCTTGCACAAGCTTTTCCTGTATGCATTGTGTCTTATGAAAATGACCGACCTTTTGAAGGAGTCCTAAAGAGACCAGGACCAGGCAGGACTTAGTGAGTCAGACAGATTGAGGTGTGTTTTGGTGGTTACGTTGATCCCATTTCATAGGTTGGACTTGTTTTAGTTTCTTTTGGCGGGCTTTTATTTGACCCTTTCTTTCCAGTACTTGTTGTCATACTCTAATGGTGGGATTTTTAGATGTATGCATGCATGATTATTGGTTGTTTTACATTTTAGCATTTTATGGTATTGGAGATGTGTGCGTGTGCATAGGTACATTAGGCTAAGGCCTCTCATGTGTGTGATATGCCTACACGACGCTGGTCCCCAGCCCTTAGCCTATTGAAGGTAGGGTTGGGGTAGTTGTGACTTGGGCATTGCTGGGATAAGTCATGACAGAGTGGTATCAGTGGCAGTCAGTTCTATCTTAGGACTAGAGTCTATGATATTGGTTTGGGGAAACAATGTTAAGTGTTTCGAGTTCATCTCTTAGGCTAGGAAATCCCATGTTGGTGCGGTGGCCGACGTATCCATACACCGGGACCATGATTACTTGCGTTTCAACTTGGTACATGTAGACATTGGTTGTAGGGAAAACATTGGTGGATGAATCATATTGGAATGTGTTGTGGTTTCCATGCCCTTCTTGCGTCATCTCTCCATATATACTCATTGACTGTGGTGCATATTGTCTATTTCAGGATGCCTCCATGATGTTTCCAGTTAGGATTCAACATCAGGATCATAAGGATGATCCCCTTCGTGATGAGGATTCAATATAGGGGACTATTTAGGAGGTGTTACCTACAAGTAATGCACCAATTTTACCACCACACGTCAAGCAACATATGGTATCGACAGTACTAGCAGATGAGATTTTCAAGTTAAGCGTGCTTCATATGATTTAGTGTTAGTGACCCCTCAGGTTTAGGGGAAATCCATACCCATAGGCGACTGAGTATTGGATTGATGCATTTACATGAGTCTTACATCTTATTAGAAAACCTATAGACCAGATGGTGGTCCTGAAAGTGAGCCTTATCCATGGATCTACAGGATGATGGTAGGGCTTGATGTCCCATTCGTATGATAAGGCGACTCTTGCATGGTCAGAGTTCGAGCGCCTTTTTATATATGAGTTTTCTCTAGCTATGTTGAGGGATGTATGCATCCAGGAGCTTATATAGCTTCAAAAGGGCAGTATGATTGTGACTGAGTATTTATTGAGGTTCATTAACCTCTCTCGATACTTGATGGATATGATACGTGATCAGTTCTTTCAACCTCAAACTTTTGAGTGAAGAATACACAGATACATCCAAACCAACGTGATACCTCTATGGATTCTATCTTATGCTGGGGTGTTGGAGTGTGCTTTGGTGGTTGAGAGTCTCCTAGCTGATTAGACATAGACAGTTGGTGTTGGTAGTGGGAACACATGAGTTGAGGCTTTGGTGATAGGGATTCGATGACATACTTAGGGACCTGGATGAGAGAGACATTTTAGGAGGTAGTCCTAGGATAGGGGATATGTGGTTCAGGACACACAGGATGGATCTAGTCATACTAGGGAGAGGTAGTGATATGCTTATGATGATAGGGGATACCTCGCGTGAGATTTTCTGACCCACTGTACGACTGATAGAGAGACCGCGGATGGTCTGCCCAGTCATAGGCAACAATAGGGGAAGGAAGATCCACAAGGAGGAGGAAGTGGTATAGGAGTTGAGAGAGAAGCTGGAGGTGGCATACGTTATGACTCGTTGCCACCACCACCCTCAAGTGGTCCCTAAAAGGCTCAGGGAGCTGGTGGTCAGGGGTGAGGGAAGTTGCAGAAGGTCGAGGCTTATAACCTTGATTCTCTAGGGATGATACGAGGTATGATATGTGTCTTCTCTAATTTATCCACAATACTAATAGAAATGGGTTCAAGAAACTCCTTTATTGACACTTATCTGGTTCAAGATTTAGAGATTCCAATTGATCCCTTGGCTCGACCCTTGTGCTCGTAGACTCCTACTGGAGGTGACTCAACAGTCACACACTTATGCCAACATTATGAACTGACTCTTAGAGGCAAGAGTTTCTTTTGGGATCTATTTTTAGTAGCAATGAAGACTTATGATATCATCTTAGGTATTGACTAGTTATCCATAGTTCGTGCCCATATAGACTATTTCAGGTGGTGGATGCAGTGTGTCTACAGTGATGGGATGAGGTTTTTCTTTGTGGGTGTAAAGGAAATCCAAGAAGAGTAGGATGGACTCGTGTAGGAGGGTGCATCTGATTACACACAAGTTTCCTAGAATGATCCTCAGTGTAGTGAATTCTATGAGTTCTTAGTTTCCTATAGTGGTGGAGGAGTACAAGTTTTTATTTCTTGAGGATGATATAGTCTTACCTCCCTACCGAGAGATAGAATTTTTCCTTGAACTACACCTTCAGATGGCCCCAATATCTATTCCAGTATATCAAACGGCTCTCATAGAGCTTTGTGATATGAGGGTATAGTTTCAGGATTTGTAGAGAAGGGTCATTGTAAGACACAATGTTTCACCTCAAGCAACCCTCATGTTTTTCACCAATAAAGTGAATAAGAGTTTAAGGTTGTGTATGGATTACCATCACAAAAAAAAGTGACCATAAATAATAAGTATCCACTAATAAGGATCGATGACCTATTCAATCATTTGATAGGGGAATGATGGTTCTTGAAGATTGAACTCAAATCAGGATATCACCAGTTGCGAGTACGGGATGATGATATACCAAAGTCGACATTCAGATGTCCCTATGATCACTATGACTGCTTGATTATTTTGTTCGGTGTGATTAAAACCACAAAATTGTTCATGAGACTCACAAACCATATCTTTCATCCTTTCTTAGGTTAGTTTGCGGTAGTCTTTATTGACGATATCCTAGCGTACTTAGTGTTCAAGGAGAAGCACACGAGACACTTGAGGATGATCTTGCATGTACTTTGTGAGCACCAAAATTATAGAAAAATCTCGAAATTCCACTTCTAGATTCATGATGTCCACTTTCTAGGACATGTTATCTTAACAGACGGTGTGGTAGTGGACTCGATGAAGGTCGATATAGTATTAGCATGGTATCCACCCAAAAGCGCGACAGAGGTGAAAATATTACTTGGGTTGGTAGGATACTATCAGATATTCATACATGATTTATCCATGATATCAGATCCCTTGAAAATTTTGACCTAAAAGGGGAAACCTTTCATGAGGAAAAAGAGATCTAGTAGGATTTTCAGGAGTTGATGCAAAGATCAAAGAGTGCTCCCATATTGAGATTTATGGATGAGGGTGTCAAGTATGTAGTGTTCAGTGATGCATCAGGGACCGATCTTGGTTGTGTACTAATGAATAGGTAGGAAGTAATTGCCTATGGTTCATGATAATTGAGACCACATGAGAAAAAATACATGACCCGTGATATTGAGATATCAACGGTAGTATTCGCACTAAAGATGCTATGACACTACCTTATGGGTAATCAATTTATCATCTATTATGAACATAAAATTATCAATTATATATTCTCTCATAAAGATATTAACTTGAGATAGAGGTTATGGATAGAGTTTCTCCAGGACTATGACTTTGATATTGTCTATACTCCTAGGAAGGAGAATGTGGTAGCAGATTCTATCTGCAGGAGATCTTGTTTATAGTTACCGAGTGAGGAGTTAGAGAAGTTGGCCTCATTAAAATTATAATTTGTGGATGGGAATTGAGCAGATTACCTATAATTGATGGTTGTTACCCCTTCTCTTTTATAACAAGTCAGGGAGATATAAATTTGAGATACCAACTATGAGACCCCATGTACTCAGATATCCACTAGACATGCTCCTAATTAATTTTATGAATATGGGGAGCATGTTGTTCTTTTTAGAGGACACACAATGGTACCAGTTATGTTGAGGGATGAGGTTCTGAGGGAGTTACATACATCTCCCTTGGTGGTACATATAGGTGTTGTGAAGATGTACCAGGACCTCTAACATTAGTTTTGGTGGCCAGGGATGAAGAAGGGAGTTGTAGAGTTTGTCTCTCAATGTCTTACTTGACAATAAGTGAAGGATAAGAACCAGGAAATAGTGGGTTTAACTAAACTCCTTGAGGTTCTAGAGTGGAAGTGGGATGTGATATCTATGGACTTCATGATATGTCTACCATGTACTTCCAAAGGATGCAATTCTATCTGGGTGATTGTAGACCAACTCACTAAGTCATCCCACTTCATAGCTATCTGAGAGTAGAGTTCAAAAGAGATCTTTGGATGTATCTAGATGCATGATATAGTCTGAATCCATGGAGTTACCTTGATAATATTTTCAGGCTGTGATGCTCATTTCGCATCTCAGTTATGGAAGGGATTGCAGGAATCCTTCGAGACTCAGTTGCGTTTGAGCACGAAATTTCACACCCAGACCAACAACTAGACTAAGTAGACCATTCAAGTCTTGGAGGAAATAGTGAGATATTTCATATTATAATTTGGATGTAGTTGGTAGGATCACCTACCCTTGGTGGATTTTGTGAAAAACAATAGATACCATTCCACCATCGGTATGTAACCATTTGAGGCCTTGTATGAGAGACTCTACAGGTCACCACTATGTTTGAATGGTCGAGGAGAGTCAACACTTATGGGACCATAGTTGATGCGAGCCACTCCAGAGAAGGTGCAAATCATCTAAGAGTGGATGAAGACTACACAGCTCCATCATAATTTCCATGCAAACTGAATATGGAGGCCTTTGGAATTTGAGGGAGACCATGTGTTCCTGAGGGTCTCACCTTGATGTGGGTTAGAGAGATTTGGCAAGGGAAATAAGCTATCTTCGAGATTCATTGGGACTTTACAAATATTGTGTAGAGTTGGTGAGGTGATTTAATTCATAGCTCTAATTCCACAGTTAGACTGGGTACATGATGACTTCCACATGTCACAGTTGAGGAGGTACATGCACGAACCATCATACGTTATAAATTAGGGAGAGATGAACCTTGAGGATGGGGTTAACTTTTCTGAGTGCCTAGTAGAGATTGAGGATTAATAGGAGAGGATACTCTATGGATGAGTGATTTATTTAGTTCATGTCTGGTGGTAGCACAAGAATCTTCAGGAGAGTATCTGGGAGTGGGAAACCCAGATGCGTGCTCAGTACCCACATCTCTTTGTGTAACTTTTTTTCTTATATTTCTAGGATATAAATCCACAAGGAAAGGAGAATTTAACAAATCTTATTTTTATATGTATTAATTTAGAATATTATATGGATTATTTTTTAGGCTAGGTGCTGAGACAGAGTGGGATTCCATGTCCTGGTGATCCCAAAATTTATTTTTGAAATATATTAAATATATTAAATATAATGCATGCATAGTTTTATTGAAAAATTGGAATAAATATTAAATAGAGGCTCAGAACTGAAATTTGAGGTCATCGTTGAGTTCAGATCATGAGTTTTACCCTAGGCACAACATAATCTTTGTCGGTGTCATACATTTGGTTAAAAGTCGTTGCATGCATAAATACTAAAATAAATAAATAAATTTATTTATTTTATTATGTTGAAGCATCAAACTATTTTTTCATCTATAAATAAATGGTTATGAGGATATCTCAGGGTTGGTTGTTTAACCCTAGAGACCTATAGGACTATTGGAGGAGAGCATTCTTAGTGGAGGACATCAGATCAGATCGATATTAAGGATCTTTGCGCTATCATAATTCAAGGATCTCACCAAAGATGATAATACATATTCATTATTCATCAGAAATTGATCCATATTGAGGTAGGAAATTGTTTTATTTAGATTTATCCCTATTCATTTATTCCTACGATGAACGTGAATCAATCAACTAACAAATTGATTTGCAGACCGTGCATATTGCGACTATAGGATGGATATTATCTAGGATTGGGGATTTCTTTATTGATTATATTATTATCTCTTCATTTGAAATTATAATGGAAATGAATCAAGGCCAACATGAAAATTGGCCGATTTCTGTTCCTCACATTTATGTTTTTTTCATTTATTTCCCCTGTTCTTTGTTCGTTCATCACTGATGTTTTTTTATGATGGTTTAAAAAAATACCTGGTAATCAATCATTGCACACCCATTTCTTAGTGAAATGGATTAATATCACATATCCAATATCAGTTTGATGAAAGAATCAAATGATGAAGGCAACAACAGTAGACCAGTTCGGGTTTGGGATCTTTAGTTGCATTTTCAGTGTGTAATGATGGAACAAATCAATGATGGAGGTTCCCCAAATGATTTAGAAGACTAATGATTGTATATTCAGTGGTGATTGATTGTGGTTGAATCTAATCTATTTTTTATGGCAAGAATCATAGAGGAATCTGGTGTGACAGCAGTAGAGGAGGAATTTGCATGAAGAACCTATAGGTTTTGTGAAATTCTACACTACACGACGTGTAATGCATGAACACATTCCATGTATGGAGACTTGGACGTGGTGCTAGGTTTTTTCATGTAGTTAAGTATCACACGGAGTGTGAATCCTATCACATGACATGTGAACCTTACCTGGAATCTTGAAATATACCTAGGGAGGTACACAAACATAGACACAACCATAGGTAGTCAGACATGGACATGACCAACCATACATGGGCATGATTAGGAGTACATGGGGTTGGACACACCGTGTACTCAAACACAGAAACGGGCATGGGCCATGATATATGGGTAGAACCTTGTGCCCAAGGGACACATTGTGTAATTCTATTACACACTGTGTACTTCTTTATGGATGGCTTGGAACCCCTTTACTCTTCATCTTGGACAAGTTTCATTAGAGTATGTACCATTGATCCTTTCCCTGATTGTTGTTATGGAGTCACATCCTATGCATAGGATAGTGATCCCCTTTGAGGAACTTTAGTCTCAGATAGATTTGTTAAAATCCTTCCATGAGTCTCAGAGTGAGATCCTCTATCATCATCATTTTCCTAGGTGGGGTTTTTGGTGTCATCATTGCCAACACCATGCGGGCATCGATCCCCTACTTAGAGGTTTAATCTATATTAGGTTGTTGGTATACACTATGGACTTGGGTGTGATCCCAATATGTGTATCAATATCTTTAGACTTTCAACATATAATTCTTATAGAGATACATGAAGGCCACAACCTCTTGTACAAATTTCATCAGTTCTATCTGACTCATGGAGTGTATTCTCCTGGATGAGTGTTATGTGAAACCTTCAAGAAGGAATACTAGGATGGATTTATGGTTGCGACCTTAAATTGATAATGCATGTCTATTATGAGTATATCTGGATATTCTTGTTATGTAGGATGTTGACATATCCCTGTGATGAGATAACTATTATTCTTGATGATATATTCTTAGTGATTTTAGGGTGTCCTATTGGGTATTGTTATACTCACCCCTTCATGGTCTTTTCCCACAAATGTATTATCTTATGTAGATGAATAAAATTTTGATGGAGTCTTAGAGGGACCAAGACCAGGAAAATATTTGTGATACAGATAGACCAAGGTGTGTTCTGTTGGTTACATTGATAGTAGTTCACTCATATTTCATAGGTTGTACTTGTTTTAGTTTCTTTTGGTGGACTTGGATTTGGCCCTTTACTTCATCACTTAGCATGTGTATTCTCACAAAAATTCAAGATTTCCATGGGAAACCAATTCATTATCCATATATACATTTTTATCCTATTATTCTGGGTGCGATCAAATGATCAACACAATAATGGTTTTATAATCATATCAACTACAATATAGGAAAGGCTCCCAACAACTCTATTTTTTAGTAATAACAAGAATAATTCCATTGAAAATATCATAAAATTTAGTAAAACATGTGATTTCTCCCCATCCCGCATTCAATTTCAATTAAATATGATTAATTATCTTCTTAAGATGACCTATACTATCCACCCAAAGGAATGAAAAAACAAATAATCCCCACACATGCACATAAATAGGGAGAGAGCTAAGATCCCCTACCTCAAAGAAGATTTTTGAACCACCATACACAATATAGCGAAGAAGGAACAACCATAAGTCTACAACCGCACAAGAAAACCTCATATCAAATTGAATCACACTCAAGGTTCATCAAAATTAAAAACCAATCACACCCCATTTAAAACAACATCACCACTATGAATCCACAAAATAATATTGAAAAGGAAAAAGTGGATAAATTGGAGAACTCACCTCAAATTTCCATCATCAAACTCTAGAATCCAATGATCAAAGATGGTGGAAAGGAGCAGGAAGATCCTCTAAAAATGCCTAGGGTTCACCCAAAACCCAAGGGGAATAATAGAGGAATGAGATAAATTAGAGTTTCTTTGAAGTTTATAAATAGGTTGGACCTCGACAGATTCACAACATGAAACACTGGTTCATGTTGTGAGTTTTCATGAGGCCCACTAATTCTAGCCATGAATAAAGATTCTAAGTACAGTGGAAGCACCTTGGTGGTCAGATAACCATAAAGGTTTTTTCAGATTTTATAGATCATTCTCTAATTGTTCTAGATGTAAATGTCATTACAAATAAATTTTTTCATCGAACATTGAATTAGAGAAACTCAGAACCTAAATAGAGTACATTTACATGTTAAATTTATAATTAATTTAAATAGATATGAATAAATAATACCTCGTCTTAGATTTTTTCTTTGTAAATTATGTTGATCATCCAAAAACCCTTTTCCAGATTACCTTCATTACGTAGGAAGGATCCAAGTGTAGAATCCCTCTAGCAGTAATGCACATGTGCTCCTTTGATCTTCAAATGACACTGATTGATTGTCTGGTGCTAGTGAGATGGATCTATCATCTTGTGTTGTTCGTCTTTATTGCTCTTAGTTCTGTTAGTCTTGAAGGATTCTCCCTTATTCTTCACATTCCTAAGAGGATGAGAGAAGGAGTAATTTGAGAGAGAAGCCCGTTATGAACAATGATTCTCAATTCTTAATTTTCAATTAACACTAAAAAATATACATAACCATCAATTTATAGAGCTAGGATTTTAGGTTAAAATATTATTTAATTGTGTGCCGACCCTTAAATAATATAATAAACCATTCATAACTCCATTCCATACTAATATTAATAATAATATCATTTTATGTCTTTCTCTAACTAGTGCAATGATAAATATTATTTTACTGGTTTGCAAATTAATATTTATCACTGGACATAATCTTGGTCTGCTCATATTTCTTTGAATTTATTTAATACTCAAATAAATATTTAATTAAATATTTTATACATAAATAAATATTTTATTCACAATCTGGGGAAAAAATATTTATTAAATATTTAATAAATAAAATAAATATTCTTCACAGTTTGATGAATAAATATTTATTTAATATTTAATATTTTCGATCGATATAACATGAATAAAATTATTCATCAATAATGAGAATAATATTTATTCTATTAATCAAATTCAAGTAGAATTTAATCTATATCAATAGAAACACATACTATGTGACCCACTAGGATTCTTTCTTATTCACATTAGGCAAACTTTCTTAAAGTCCAAGATTAATGTCAAACAATGGGTTAAGACACCCAAGAGAAAGAACTTAATATCACAACATCGAAAACCACACACGAATGCTTACTGTGTAATATAATCCATTTGTCTTAATATCTTATCAAAAGGGTTGCACATCCATTTCATCAACCTATATATTTGATACGTCTTTCTTTAACTATCTAAAATAAACATGTCATTACACCAAGGTCATAAAATTTAAGGTGACGGTTCTATTCCAATCAAAGGGCCAAGATATCAACTTCCATTAATACAGAAGAGAAAAATCCTTCTGCAACATATCCATTAATAATATTTCATTCGTGACCCAACTAATATACTCTACTTCCCGTGAACATATAACAACATGATTTTGGTCAATAAATCTAAGTACATGGGTTATGACACACATTAATGATAACCTTAAAGTCTAAGAACTGTCACACATGCCTGTAGATAGGAATATCTGATGAAACATAAACATGTGGAGTTTCTATTGACGGGTGTGTTCTCATAATCTTCCATCTTGGTAATTACCAAGTGACAACATCACAAGATAAAGTCTCATCTATTTATGAGTACTCACACCTAAAAGTCAACATGCTATGTTTCCCATCATAGAATGTTAGCCGACCGTAGAACTATATTTAAGAATATCATCATGGAATTTCAAGGTTCTCATCATAGGGGGGAATTGCTATGACCTTATCAATGCGATAAATATCCCAAGACATTATTACAACAAGGTCATGTAGAACAATGAAAAATATGTAATAAATCATTTTATTAATATTTAAATCTTCAAACATACAAATAATACGAAGTATAAATGATTGGTTCTAGAACACCAACTCCAAAAAACTCCCACTTGGACTAGATCCAACTACTTATGGTTTTTAGTTCTCTATACCTCACATGATTATCATGTTTATGCTAATTCAAATATTTAGTTAAGGGGTATACCACATTGTCTTCTATTGATATTCTACTCACTACAACTTCAACATTGTAAAAAAAATACCTCAAGAGATGATACTTCTGAATTATATGCTTCATCCACTGATGTGACCTTGGCTCCTTAGTAAGAGACAATGCTACAATATTATCACAATAGAGTGTGATAAGATCTTTACTACTTGGTATCACATCAAGATCTTGGATAAAGTTTCATATCCAAACTACTTCTTTAGATGCCTCAGAATCTACAATATACATAGACTCTATTATAGAATCTATAAAAATATCTTTCTTTGAGCTCTTCCATCTCACAAAACCACTATTTATAGTGAATATGTATCTTTTCTATAATTTTAGACCGCCTTTATCGTTTTGTAAAATAGAATCTACATATCCTCTGATGACTAGTTCCTCATGTATTCTATAGATAAAGAACATACCCTTAGTATTCCTTAGATTCTTAAGGATATTCTTAAAGACTATCTAATGGTGGTCACCTAGGTCAACTTGATATTTTTCTACCATAATTAAGGTGTAGGTGATATCCAACCTAGTATATAACATAACATACATGACTTACCCAACTATCGATGTGTATGGAGTCCTTTCTCTTTCCTCATGTATATGAGGATACATTTTACTGGAAAGATGAAATCTATGTGACATTGGTAATTGTAATGACCCAAACATTTTAATAATATTGGTTTCCTAAATTTGTGTGTTATTTCATTTTATACTCCATAAAACTATATTCTTTAATTAATGAAGTGATACTGTTGGGTTTCAACCGTTATATGACTATTGGTCGATATGATCGTTGGTCAATATGACCATTTGAAAACAAACTCTTAACATTATAATTATTGTTTATAAATACAAGTGATCTTGGTTAATTAATACATAAAGAAGAGTCGATGGCCTCATCTAGTAGACTCAGGATGTGCGAAGCCCATCTGTCAGAACTTGGGAAGGAGGTAGTATCTCTGGGCTTTGCTCTGGACCAAGCCCAAGCTGAGCTTCAACATGTGAAGCTTGAATATAATCGCATAAAGGAGAAGTTCAAGATGATAGAAATCACCACTCGGGCAATGTTGTCTGAGCCGCCCCAAGATTCTATCACCATAGCACACCTTACACTTAGGTCATATACATGTGTTATAAGGGGCTATGCAACGAGACCTTAGTTACGTTGTGTAATCCTATTGTATAAATAAAATTGTTATTTCTTATTATGTTAAATTTGTGAATTTCAAATGTCCGAATAAATGTAGGATAAAGTTCCATATTATTGATTTTTTTTGAAAAAGGTGTATTTTAAAATATTTTTTGTAAACTTTAAATAATTAATGATGTGAAATAATTTTCAGAAAATGGTCTTATATAATTGTGACCAGTAAGAAATTTAGAGTCTAATAAGATCAACTTAATTTTTAGTGAATAGTAAAGTATGAATAGTAATATACCCTTATGAATAGTAAAGTATGAATAGTAATATACTCTTATGAATAGTAATGAATAGTAAATTAGCCAAAAAAATAAAAACTTCACCCATGAATGTATAAATATAATTTAGACATCTAAAAAGTGAAAAAATGGTCATAATATAAGTATTGGTATTTTTATATGTCATAAATATTTTAATTACAATTTTATAATTAATTTAATAATTTAAAATAAAGATGTATTTTCATAAAATGTAATCATAAATTGTTACTTTATTGTCTTATGGTTATATGCTAATTTTATGGGACCTTGATTACTTTTTCATGGTGTTACAAAATAAGTTATAGTTTTAGAGTTGTTTTTTTTGAATAAATAATGATTTTATTTAAAAATTAAATTAAAAATATTTATAAAAATATTTTTATAAAATTTAGTTCATTTTTTAATTCAGAGCATCAATATTAGGTTAGCGTAATTTTTTGGGATTTTTCTGAAATAATTGAATTTTCGGTGAATAGTAAAAATACAGTTTTGAGTTTCAGGTGTTTAATGATATCATTGATGATGTAATCATGATGTAATAAATATCTTCGACTTGTGAATAGTAAAATATGTTATGAGGTGTCCCAAGTGGGCAATACCATGAGAAAATACCATGGGAAAGCTCAGAGTTTTGTAAATACCACCAATGAGGTGTCCCTTGGAAATTAATTAAATATTCCCTCACTTTTCCTATAAATACCAAGCCATTACCTCATTAATTTCATTCAAAAATACTCATAAAATAATATCTGGTCTTTCAACCTCCCAAGTATTCCTCCCAAGGTTCCCTCAATCCCCCCAAGGTCCCAACCTTCGAGCTTTCAAAGATACTCTTCAAGGTAAGGGAACCTTTCACCCTCCTCTTTTTAGTCATGATTTCCTTTATGTTATGTATTATAGTTTCCATATTCTTATGTGGGGGTATGTTATTATATATTCTTATTACTGTAAATTTCATGTCCAAATGATGAGAGATCCTTTCCACTCTCATCAATTTATTTTCTGAATTTTTAAGCGACGCCGTTAGGCTGCCAAATTTTTCGTAAAAGAAATAACATCTTCTCTTTTTCTTTCATGTTTCCTTTTTATGTGGAATGTCATTAAAATATCCATACCATTATCTTATTATGTACCCATACTATATTATAAATTATTTATGAGTTTTTGACCCTTGTCTTCTCTCTTTTTAATGTTTTCTAAAACGATGTTATGTAGCCGTTATGCTGCAGAATTTTCGTCTCAAAATCTCTCTCTTTTTCTCAAGAAATTATCCTGTATTATTTATGTGGATACCCAAATATATTTTAATTTCTATTTGTATTCATTAATAAATAAAATTGATCTATTTCATTCTGTAATTTACATACATATAACCCTCACCCCCTTTCCATGAGTTATAAATTACATAATGATCTTATTTTTAAGTACTTTTTAAACATCATGATTTTGACATGAAACCCATTTCTTTGATTCTATTTTTGTTATTTATGAAATGTTTGATTATGATCTATTTGGATCACATGAAAATATAGACATATTAAGGGTGCACTTTGATAGCGCTCCAATGCATTGGGTACATAATTAATCTATAGAGAATGACAAGTTTCACGATACCTTGGTGAATAACCTTGGTAATGTTTTTATAACACCTTGGAAATGAACCTTGGTGATATGTTCATGAATTTCTAAATGAAATGCTGTAACCACATATTCAAGTTGTGATTCATGTTCTTTTTATTATGATATTCCTTTTTTTTCCGTTGCTCATGTCTTGTGGTTTTCATCAAGTTCTTATTGATATTACAAGTAAACTGATTCCCTTGATTTCCTTACTGGACCTTATGCTCACCCTTTCATTTTATGTATGTCTCCAGATTATGAGATGAAGAAATTTAACTTAGGACGAACTTATGATTAAGCCTTACAAGTGGATTAGAAGAATGTTTTATGTTGTTTTAATGTTTTATGTTCCTGATTTCCAAGACACTAGACTTTAAAGATCCTCTGTTTGTAAAATGTAATGAAAAGTTATGTAATAAAAAGGTGGGATGCCATAATAATGATCCCTTCTTGAATTGTTTTATACTGAATGTATTTAGTATCTTGTTAATATATTTACCTTGACTTAGGTCGAGCAATCTCTTAGATCTATCATGATGGATCTTGATCCCAAGAATATATGATGCTTCACCTATGTCCTTCACAAAGAAGTATTTATTCAATTAGGAATTAATAGATTATAAGACCAGTATTTCATTTCTAATAAGTAATAAGTCATTTATATACACTATTAAGAAAACAACTACACTTACACTAAACCACTTATAGACATAAGTCTAACCATCATTCTTTATGAAACTAAATTTTGTTATGGATTCATCCAACCAAATGTTCTATGATCTGGATGATTGATTTAATCAATAAATGTATCTCTATATTTTTCATACCTTGTTGGCATCCTTTGGAGATTTAAACCCTTCAGGTTGTGTCATATAAACATCTTTCTGAAGGTTCTTGTTAAGGAAAGCTATTTTGATTTCCATTTTACAAATCTCATAGTGAAGGAAATCCATAATGGAAATTAGAATTATGATGAATTTCAGTATTTAAACTGGTGAAATAGTTTTGTCATAATCTATGCCTTAACGTTGTTGGACCCTTATGAAACCGGTCATTCCTTATAATTACTAAATTTTCTATCCATGTCCAATTTATTATTGAATACCCTTCCATAACCAATGATATTTATATCCACTAGAGGATCTACCAAATTCTGTACTTGGTTTTGGTATATGGAATCTATTTCAGAATTCATAGCTTCTTTCCACCTGGAAACATTTATGCTACTTACTACTTACTTTTAGGT
This sequence comes from Viscum album, assembly GCA_963277665.1. Taxonomy (NCBI): domain Eukaryota; kingdom Viridiplantae; phylum Streptophyta; class Magnoliopsida; order Santalales; family Viscaceae; genus Viscum; species Viscum album. Next base: position 1,721,537,222 of record OY728119.1, on the reverse strand, counting down.
TATAGGATAATTATTATATACTAATAACAAGTCACTATCCTTGGTGACTAAAAAACCATACCATTCTGGTTCTCTAAACTTTCTTGTACTTTTAGGAAGTACTTGTGTCTCTATAACTTCTTCCATGGGGATTTGTGGAATCTATTCCTATGAAAAATCTTGTGTACCTTTAACCTAGACTTATACCAAATTTTATCTCACCCCAACTATCACTTTTAGATATGTGATCCCTCTCAAGGAATATGGAATGTCTTTCCACTATTATCTTTTTTTTATAAGAGGTTTTATAAGTAATATCCCTTTATTTCCTTGGGGAATTATAAGAACCCGGTTCTTATTCTTGAGGTACGGGTTTCTTCTTTTCCTTTTTCCTTAAGTGTTTTTGAGAAAATAAGGGAAATGGGGAAAAATCCCAAATTCTGTGGGTACATGCCGTGTACTTTTCCACACGCCGTGTACTTTGGCCATGTGGGATGAGTACACAGGGCGTGTAGGCCTGTAGGCGATGAAAGGTGTAAAAACCAACTACACGCTGTGTACTAGGTATTTACATTCCATGTACTCAGTCGGTAGGTGAACAACAAAACGGTATAGGTAGCCTCCAACGGAGAAATAGTACACGCCATGTAATTAGGAACACACGCCGTGTACTCATGTTGACAGATGGACAGTGCCATGGTGGAAAGTAGCCGCCAAAGGAACAATTAAAAAAATGAAAAGTACACGCCGTGTACTTGAGAGTACATGCCGTGTAGTTCGTTTTTTTTCTACTTAAAACAGGTAGTAGCCTCCTCATTCAAGAGAGGAGGCAGAACCGATGTTTGGAGCTCAGGAGGACGACCGAACCTTGGAGGATCACCCGATCGTGCATCAGGAACCCGATTCCGCCTCCGTCGATCATGTTGAGATAGTACGGGTAATCCCTCCCCTCTCCTTACGATGTTCTTACCAATTCTTCCTCTAAGGGAAGTTATTTACATTTGAACATAAATTATTTTTTCCCAGATTTATGCAGTTCCTAGTCGTTTCAAGAAGCACCGTTCGCGTATATTGATCAGAGGAGATCAAGGTAGGTGGTCTGGTGTTTTTTTCCAACTGTTGAGTTGAATTTGTGTACCGTTATGCTACGAACCCATGTTTGGGGTGTCGTATGGATGTGGCCTTTGATGAAAGATATCTAGAATTGCATAGATAAACTTTGATGAGTTAGAACTACTGTTTGGTATCACTGCTTGGATCCAGGACCGCCCCAGGGGTGCGTTCCTCTATTTAGCCATTTGGCCAGGATACCTGTGGGTATACTTTTAATTTTAGAATGATTTAAATTGCCTTGAGAGGAATTATATATAATTGATTTCTTATGTGTTGGGATTGGCTCGGTTACTTGTATAGCCTAAGAGCAGTGTTTTGTTTAGCCTGTGGGCAACCTTTCTATGCCCGTGGGCAGTAGATTCTATGCCTGTGGGCAGTAGATTCTGTGCCTGTGGGCGACACCTCATACGCCTGTGGGAAATATTTGTTATGCCTGTGGGCAGTCACCTGTTGGTATTTGATTCTGTTACCTAAGGGTAAAGATAGTATGTCTGAGGACATGACTATTTAGAATATTCACTATGGTGATTTTCTATGTTGTACTTGCCAAGCTAAAGCACAATCTTGGAGGTGTTAAGTAATAATTAAAATGACAATGAAATTGGTTGTGATAGTTACTTTTGAGTACTTACTAGTTTACTGCATTTCCTTTATCACACTGCTGTTGCATATTTTCATTGACAGTTGGGCATGGGCCTTCAGTGGGTGCCTACTGGGATTTATTTTTCACACCCTGTTTGGGTCATGTCTTCGTCCCAAACAGACTATATTGATGCAGGTGTCGACATGGGAAAGGTTCCCTTTACAGGTACATGATTGTAGTAGAGGAGTTGGAGAGCATGAGACCGAGCTTAGGCTTGCGATGCTGCTTCATTCTGTTTACTCTGTTTTGTTATGTTTGGATGTACCCAGTACTTTGAGTTGTATTGTATTGTATTGCAGTGTATCCTGTTTTGGCTGCTTTCATAGAAATAGTGACATGCTGAATTTTTATATATAAATGTTGGTTATCTTTTACTACAATTGTTCATTTCTAGTTTGTATTGTTACTGATTTTGCTGTTGTATGTCTATTTCTTTTATTCTGTTGTGCTACACTTTGACAAATGAGGGCATAGTTTCCCAACTATCAGTCCTTGGCCCTCGCTACTAGTCGGAAGCCTCTGGAGTTTGGGGAAATGCGCTTGAGTTCATGTGACAAACCGGGTTCGGGGCACCCACTAGGTGGCTCCCGGAACTGGGAAGTTACAAAGTGGTATCAGAGGATTTCTTTTCTCTCGACTTACTATTTGGAACCAATAGTCAGGGATAGGATGGAATAGGTACTTGGTAATAAACTGTTCCTGGGATTATCTAACCCGTGTACAGGGAAAAGCCAATTTACCTCGTGTTGCAATTTTTTTGATTTTGCGATTTTACGGTTGATTTGATTTTTACCGTTGGGTGATGCACTTGTGGTGTGCTATTTATATTTTTATACTTGGGTTCTATTTAGTTTCAACTCGATGAGATGAGGGTATTCCATCTCATTCATCATTTAGGCACATGCTAGAAATCACATGTCATGCATTCTTTCCATGCCATGTAGGTGCATTAGGAATTGCATGTTGTTGTGCTAGAAAAGCATGCTGTTGTGATAACTGCTTTGATAAATACCTGCTATTTGATAGGGTATTTTTGTGTGAGGTTGTTGATATAATGAACACAAAATTTTGGTTCTTGAGGAGTATGGGCCCTCATTGACCAGAATTTGGCGGGTCATTAACTGTTTACCGTGTTATAACATGAATAAGATGCCAAAATTTGATTCGTGGGGAGTATGGGCCCTCACGAATCGGAATTTGGAACTTCGGTGTTGGTTTCAGTGTTTTTCTAGGCTTTGAAGAAGTTTCTAAGGCTTGCTGTTTGGAGAAACCCAAAATACACGCCGTGTAGTTTTGACTACATGCCATTTACTCTTCTGTTCGGGAAGAAGTGGAAAAAAATTAAGTACATGCTGTGTACCCTAAGTACATGCCGTGTAGTATCTTCCCATGTCATAGGCCATGTGGGCGGGGACACGGGGTAGGGAATGGCCTGGGGAAACACACCGTGTACAAGTTGTACATGCTTTGTAGTGTTGACCTGGTGTCCGCCCGTGTAACTAACAACACAGACAGAGGAAAACTTAAGACATACACGCCATGTCTACCTTGAACACGCCATGTAGTCTGACCCAGGTACTCAGCTGTGTCACTAACAATACGGGTCAGTGTTATCTTTCCTAGTACATGACGTGTCCGCCTGGAACACACTGTGTAGTGTCAGCCGTGTAGCCGACCGTGTAGCGAGAAACACAGGTCAGTCTGGGTCTTCTTTGAACACGCCGTGTCCTTTTGGAACACGCCGTGTAGTGTGTCCTGGGTATACAGGCTGTGTGATGAACAACACGGGCCGATGAAATCTTGTCAAGTACACACCGTGTATGTGGACAACTTTCCGTGTGTTTGGGGTGTTACACGAACAGTTTTAGCTGGAGTACACGCCCATGTGGATGACCTATGAGAACAATCCGTTTAGTCAAGTTTTGTAAATCTCGAATACTTTCCTTCTCCTGTTCCCTTCTTGGTATCCTTGTTTTCGGTCTTTGATAATCTTGATCTAAGGTGTGCGTTTGACCTTGTAGAGTCATGCCACCGAGACAACCACTGGTTGTTCTCCAGGAGAGCGGCAATGATTATACTCCAGAGGTGGTAGGTCATGGGCTACTGATGGAACCTCTAGTAGTGCCAGATGTTGCACCAGCCATTATACCGGACACAGGAAAAGATGCACAGTTCCGTGAAGGCTTCATGCGGTTCATGCAGACCTTCTAGGGAGCACCACTGGTTTCCACATCTATGGCAGAGCTCACTCATATCTTCTAGCAGTAGCATCCACCTACGTTTTCAGGGGATGGCGGACCGCAGGCTATGGAGTCATGGCTGGATTCGATGCAGAAAATATTTGAGCATTTAGAGACGCCTCTGGGGAGAATAGTCAAGCTCACTAAATACTTTATACGTGATTCTGCAAAGAGGTGGTGGGATGTTACCACCCAATCTGAGCATCACCGAGCAATAGCGTGGGAAGATTTTTAGGTAGCTTTCTATGACTTCTTCTTCCCAGAGACTCTAAGGGTAGATCGAGCTCGAGAGTTCATGAATCTGTAGTAAAGTGCCATGTCAGTGATGGATTATTCTTCCTGCTTCACTGAGCTTCATCGTTTTTCACCCTTTCTGGTAGGTGATGAGGCGTTGAGGGATCAATTCTTTGAGGATGATATTCAATATAACATCCGAGCACTGGTGAATGTTTTTAGGTTGCCTACGGTACATGCCATTGTGAACCAGGAACTGATTACCGAGAGGAACTTGCGGGAAGCTAGTGGTGCAGGCAAGGGTGGTTCGACACCAGTTTCTGGTACTATTTCTACCGGTAATAGGAAGATGTAGATGGATTTCTCTCATGGTGGCAGTACTATCCAGAAGAATACTTCAGTTGGCCAGGTCATGTGCTACCAATGTGGTAAATAGGGGCACAAGAGACCGTAGTGTCCATGTGACCCAGTGGAGTGCCGAGCTTGTGGCAGGATGGGTCATCTACAACGTTTCTGCAGGGCGTTCCTACCAGTGGCTAGTGAGAAGGGTTCTGTGTAGACTCCGCGTGCGGGAGCAGGGCCAACAACTTCTTACTAGTCAGGAAATTGTGATACGTCGGGACATATAGGCAGAGGTAGTGGTTGTGGCCGTGGTAGCCAGACACCAGGATCTCAAAGACAGTAAGGTGGGTCAGCTCAGGGTAGCCAGGCTATGTCACAGGGCCACAACACTAGGTAGGCATATATAGTGCAACAAACCCAAAAAGAGAAGGATCCCAGACCTTCCACTGTCAGAGGTACTATTCTAGTTGCTTCTGTTTTGTCTTCTGTACTTTTCGATATGGGTGCTACACATAGCTTTATATTTGTGCCCATTGTGGAGAGCCTTGGGCTCTGTGTTTCTTTTTCTTTTGATATTATGATTCTAGACACTCTGTTGGGGACTAGAACGGCTAGTGTGCATCAGTGTAGGGAGTTCCCCTAGAGGTTGGTGGGTGTCACTTTCTATGGGACCTCTATGTCTTAGAGATGACGAGCTATGATGTAATTCTCAGGATGGATTGGTTGGTACCTTTTCGATCCTTCATAGATTTCTATCATCACAGGGTGAGTTTCACATCACTAGAGGGTGGAGAGTTTCTATACAAAGATGAATGGGATGTCCTAGTGAGACGAGCTGGACCTGAGCATCGTGGGAGAGGTGGTGTGACAGACCAGATCACGAGTTTATATCTAGATGACCAGAGAACTTGTCATAGGAATTTCCCTCCAGTGGTTGATCGTTTTAGGGATGTCTTCCCAGATGACTTTTCAGGTCTTCCTCCGGAGCGAGAGGTGGATTTCTCTATTGAGCTTGTGCCAGGAGTGGCACCAGTGTCCATTCCTCCTTATAGGATGGCTACACCTGAGTTGTAGGAGCTCAAGAGGTAGTTAGAGGATTTACAGGAAAAAGGTTTCATCCAAACCAGTACTTCTCCTTGGGGTTCTCCAGTCCTTTTTGCGAAGAATGCGGATGATACCCTCAGAATTTTGGTGGATTATCGGAAGCTGAAACAGTTGACGGTTAAGAACCGATATCCCTTTCCAAGGATTGATGATCTTTTTGATCAAATTCAAGGAGCACAGGTGTTCTTGAAGATTGACTTGAGATCTGGATATCATCAGTTACGCGTTAGACCATCAGACATACCGCTTATAGATTTTTGGAGCAGATATGGTCTATACGAGTACTTGTTTATGCCGTTCAGACTCACGAACGCGCCAACGGTTTTCATGGATCTGATGAATCGTGTGTTCCACCCTTATCTGGATTCCTTTGTGGTAGTCTTCGTGGACGATATCTTGGTGTACTCTCACACTCGACACGACCATTCCACCCATCTTGAGATCATTTTGAGTACACTAAGAGAGCATCAGATATATTCTAAGCTCTCAAAGTGCCTCTTTTGGATGGACCAGATACACTTCCTGGGTTGTATCATCTCAGAGGCAGGAGTTGCGGTATACCCAGAGAAAGTGAGAGTAGTAGTTTCCTGGGAGCATCCTAAGAACGTGTTTGAAATATGGAGTTTCTTGGGGATGGCTGGTTACTACAGGCACTTTATACAGGACTTCTCTTGCTTAGAAGTTCCGTTGATGGGATTGACTAAGAAAGGTGTGAAGTTCTTTTGGTCAGAAGCTTGTGAGACAGCCTTTCAGAAGCTGAAGGGAAGGTTGACATCAACACCAATCCTGATACTTCTAGAGCAAGGGAAGAGCTATATAGTTTACTGTGATGCATCTGGTATTGGTATGGGAGCAGTGATGATGCAGGGCGATCGAGTAGTTGCTTATGGGTCTCAGCAGTTGAGGCCACATGAGAGGAATTACCCAACGCATGATCTCGAGTTGGCTGAAGTTGTTCATGCATTGCGCTTTTGGAGACATTATCTCTTAGGAGAACATTTTGTGGTTTTCACCAACCACAAGAGTCTCAAATACATCTTTACTCAGTGTGACTTGAACTTGAGACAGCGAAGGTGGGTCGAATACCTTCAGTACTTCGACTTTGAGCTTGCCTATACACCTGGTAAGGGTAACGTAGTTGCTGATGCACTGAGCAGGAAGACTAAGATATAGGCAGTTCATGAGGCCGGTGGTGAGTGACAGCTTATGGCTTTGTTCTCTGAGATGCATTTGGAGGTGCACGATAGTCAGGAGAAAACCTATATTTCATCCTTAGCTATGACTTCTACCCTCCTGGATAGAGCGAGTATGAGACAACTATCTGATTCAGAAGGCCTAGTTCTACGGGAGTCAGTGGCAAGTGAGGACCCTCCTCCTGGTTGGATGATGGGCGATGATAAGGTACTGTATACCCATGGACGAGTGTGGTTTCCAGGGGACATACACAAGGAGCTGATGTGGGAGTTTCATGCTTCAGCTTGGGCTGTACATCCCAGGGTTACCAAAATGTACCATGACTTGAGACGTCAGTATTGGTGGCCGAGTATGAAGAGAGAGGTAGCTGGTTTTGTTACAAGATGTTCCACTTGTCAGTAGGTGAAGGCGGAGCATCAGAGGCCAACTATACTGTTACATCAGTTACCCATTCCGGAGTGGAAATGGGATGATGTCGCAATGGACTTCATGACTGCGTTGCCGAGGTCACCTCGAGGCAGTGATGCCGTATGGGTTGTTGTGGGAAGACTCACAAATGTATCTCACTTTTTTCCGATCAAGGAGACCTTCAGTGTTGACGACCTTAGAAAGTTTTATATCTGAGAGGTCGTACATCTTCATGGGGTCCCTTGATCTATCATTTCTGATAGGGATTCCCGCTTTATATCTCGTTCCTGGAAAAGTTTTCATAGGGCACTGGGTACACAGGTGCTTCTGAGCACAACTTACCACCCTCATACCGATGACTAGTCAGAGCGTATGATACAAGTGCTTGAGGACATGCTGCGTGCATGTGTCCTAGACTTTGGGGGCTCTTGGGAGAATCATATACCCCTGGTCAAGTTTTCCTACAATAATAGTTTTTAGGAAACTATTGAGATGGAACCTTATGAGGCTTTATATGGTAGGCCATGCAGAGGCATGTGGGGCCATTTGAGATTCTGGAGAGAGTCGGTCCGGTTGCCTATCGGTTGTAGTTACCACAGAGGTAATGGTCCATGCACAATGTCTTTCATGTATCTCAGCTGTGCTGTTATCACTCAGACTCGTCTCACGCCTTTCAGCCCGAGGAGGTTGAGATTTAGGTCGATGCATCCTTTGAGGAGCATCCGATTTGTATTGTTGATAGGAGCATGAAGGTTCTCCGAGGCTGGTCAGTTCCTCTCATGCAGGTGCTGTGGCAACATGGCCAAGTGCAGGATGAAACTTGGGAGTGGGATACTGACGTACGTGCTCAGTGGCCAGAGTTGTTCTCAGCTTTATCTTCACCACCCTTGGAAGGGAAATTCGGGGACAAATTGCTTTAAGGGGGGAGGTTTGTAAGAACCCAGTTCTTATTCTTGAGGTAAGGGTTTCTTCTTTTCCTTTTTCCTTAAGTGTTTTTGAGAAAATAAGGGAAATGGGGAAAAATACCAAATTTTGTGGGTACACGCCATGTACTTTTCCACATGACGTGTACTTTGGCCGTGTGGGATGAGTACATAGGGCGTGTAGGCCTGTCAGCGATGAAAGGTGTAAAAACAGACTACACGCCATGTACTAGGTATTTACATACTGTGTACTCAGTTGGCAGGTGAATAGTAAGGTGGTGGAGGCAGCTACCAGTGGAGAAACAGTACAGGCCATGTAATCAGGAATACACGCCGTTTACTCATGTCGACGGATGAACAGTGCAACGGTGGAAAGTATCCACCAGAGGAATAGTTAAAAAAAATGAAAAGTACATGCCGTGTACTTGAGAGTACACGCCATGTAGTTTGTTTTTTTTACTTAAAATAGGCAGTATCCTCCTCATTTGATAGAGGAGGAAAAACCACCATTTGAAGCTCGGGAGGACGACCGAACCTTGGAGGATCACCCGATCGCGCACTAGGAACCCGATTCCTCCTTCATCGATCACGTTGGGACTGTACGGGTAATCCCTCCTGTCTCCTTACGCCGTTCTTACCAATTCTTCCTCTAAAGGAAGTTATTTACGTTTGAACATAAATTCTTTTATCCTAGATTTACGCTGTTCTTGGTCGTTTCAAGAAGTTCCATTCGCGTATATTGATCAGAGGAGATCAAAGTATGTGGTTTGGTGTTTTTTCCAACTGTTGAGTTGAATTTGTGTACCGTTGTGCTATGAACCCATGTTTGGGATGTCGTATGATTTTGGCCTTTGCTGAAAGATATCTAGAATTTCATAGATAAACTTTGATGAGTTAGAATTTTTATTTGGGATCACTTCTTGGATCCAGGACCACCTTGGGGGTGCGTTCCTCTGTTTAGCCATTTAGCTAGGATACCTATGGGTATACCATGAATTTTAGCATGCTTTAAATTTACTTGAGAGGAATTATATATAATTGCTTGATTATGTGTTGGGCTCGGCCCGGTTACTTGTATATCCTGAGGGTAGTGTTTCATTTAGCCTGTGGGCAACCTTTCTATGCCCATGGGTAGTAGATTATATGACTGTGGGAGACACCTCATACGCCTGCGGGCAATATTTGTTATGCTTGTGGGTAGTCACCTGCGTGTATTTGATTCTGTTACCTGAGGGTAAGGATAGTATGTATGAGGACATAGCTATTTAGGATATTCAATGTGGTGATAAGTAATAATTAAAATGACAATGAGACTGGTAGTGATAGTTACTTTTGAGTACTTACTAGTTTACTGCATTTACTTTAGCACACTGCTGTTGCATATTTTCACTGATAGTTGGGTATGGGCCTTCGGTGGGTGCCTACTGGGATTTATTTCTCACACCCTATTTGGTTCATGTCTTATGCCCAAACAAAATATATTACTGCAGGTGTCGACATGGGAAAGTCTCCCTTTATAGGTACATGATTGTAGCAGAGGAGTAGGAGAGCATGAGACCGAGATTAGGCTTACGATGCTACTACGTTCTGTTTACTCTGTTTTGTTATGTTCGGCTGTAACCAATACTTTGAGTTGTATTTTATTATATTACAGTGTATCCTCTTTTGGATTCTTTCATAGAAATAGTGACATGCTGCATTTTTATATATAACTGCTAGTTATCTTTTACTGCAATTGTTCATTTCTAGTTTGTATTTTTATGGCTTCCGCTGCTATATGTCTATTTCTTTTATTCCACTACACTAAACTTTGAAAAATGAGGTCATAGTTTTCCCACTATTAGTCCTTGGCCTTCGCTGCTAGTCAGCAGCCTCTGGCGTTTGGGGAAATGCGCATGAGGTCATGTGACAAACTGGGTTCGGGGCACCCACTGGGTGGATCCCGGAACCAGGATGTTATAGGAATCCTATAAAGGTACACTATATACATTGAGGTAAAAGTTTGTTACCTGAAGAGGCCTTAACAAATGCTTTGAAACCCCACACATGTAAGTAAGACAACACAAGTTTCTTTACATTCCATAATTTTTATGGTATTCCAAATTTCACATTACTTGTCACTTGGTTTAGTATTTTTATCGTTGTATATAATGCGTATCCCCAAAAGTATAATAGAATACTCACATGAATCATCATTGATCTCACTATTTATAACAAGGTACGGTTCTTCATTTCTCTTACACCATTCCATTGAGGTGTATAAGGAGGTGTGAGTTGAGATATAATCCCAAACTCCTGTAAATAATCAATAAATTTATGATTAATATATTCTCCACCACTGTCTATTTAGAGTTTCTTAATCTTATTACCAAGATGGTTCTAAAATTTATTCTTGTATTCCTTGAATACATCAATGGAATCTGAATTATACCTCATTAAGTAGACATATCCGTATCTACTAAAATCATCAGTATAAGTTATAAAGTAGGAGTACCCACCCATTGGTTTAATGAAAAATGACCCAAACACATCGAAATGAACTAATTTCAAAATATATTTGGCCCTTTCACCTTTTACACTAAATGTGGATTTAGTCATTTTTCCTTGTAAACATGCATGATATACTCCAAGTGATTTTATTCCAAAATAATCTAAATATCCATCTTGGTGTAATTTTGTAAAACAATATTTGTTTACATGACCCGACCAATGATGCCATAGTTGGGTGTGGTATGAGTCATGTGAAGTAGTTTCATCATCGATTACCATTACTTGGTTCGTGTAATCTAACATACAAGTACAATTATTTAATTGTGACTTAACATAAAAAATACAATCCTTATAAAATAATAAAAATTTATTCATGAAATTGAAAATAAATCCATCAGTATCAAGTTTAGAAATAGAAATAATGTTTTTGGTAACAGATGTGATATGATAACAATCTTTTAAAACCAATATCATTCTCATTGGCAATGTGAGGTGGTAGTCCCTAATAGACACATCAGTAAGTCTGGATCTGTTGGCTACTCATAGATCTACCTCCCCTTGGTCAATATTACTGAATCTACTTGGTTTCTGTATTTAAATACATATGTGAGTACCATAATCTATATCTAATACCCAATTTATAGAAATAGATATATTTAACTTGATAAAAACATACATAGAGCTTCCCCTTTCTTTTTTTCATGGGTGCAATTTTTCTTCCACTGACCCTTCTTTCTACATAAGAAACATATATCATCCCACTCTATTGCTTGCCTCTTCATCTTTATTTTCTTGGAAGGTAATTTCAAAAAATATTTGATCTTAGATCTCTTTTATTGGACTTTCTTTTCATTCACCATAAGGATTAAAGACTTTTCACACTTCATATCCTTATCAATTTAGTGAAGTAGAGTGAGTAGATCTAAGAGTGACTTCTCAATTTTTTTCATATTAAAATAAAAAACAATGATAAAAGGCTTTAAAGTTGTGATGCATGACTGAGATCAGTGTGCAGTTCTTCATTAAATTTAAACCCTAGAACCTCTAGGCGCTCAATGTAGACAATGAGTTTAACTACATGAGGCCCAATTGGCACACCCTCTCCAAGATTACTCTGAAAGAGTGACTTTGATATCTCAAACCATTCTTATATTGATCTCTCATAATAAAGACCATAGAGATGATTAATCATACTATAATAATCCATGTCTTCATTAGACTTCATGAGTTCACTATACATAGAAAAAATCATTGAATATTGAATATAGAATGCATCGTTTAAGTGTTTATCATATAAAATGAACTCTTCACCACTCACCTCCTTTGTAGGTGGATTATGCAGTGAAGATTCTAGCATGTAATATTTCCATTCACGATGTAATGAAACCTGAAGTCATTTGAACCATTCTTGTAAGTTACTAACAATAAGGATATGGACTTTCTCCAATATTGATCGTAGGGAAAATGTAGATGATGAACCTTCCATTACTCTGCAATTATAAAAGAACATATTATTAGTACTTTACTTGATTACAATTTATGTGACACATAATGAATTTAATTTTATAAATTCTATCACTATTTTATAAAGTTTCAATAGCCCCCACCATTAGAATATAATGTATAGTTTCTAGGATATTCTATTGGAAAGGATCCATATGCCCTCTTTACATAAACCCAATTATGGTTGGTCAAGATACTTGAAGATATTTAGGTATATAGGTCTTTGTTAACTATAGTCTTGCAGCTCCTTGATCCATTAAGCAGACTTTCCAATCTAGAAATCCTGACTTGGATTTCCTCAATACTTGCCTCCAAGTTACATCAAGTCTAGTGAGCCTACTTCTCTTGATGTAATATAATAAAGTGTACCCATAACCTTCATAAAAATTCCACGATAAAAGTAAGTGTACTAACGAGGGTTTTTAAAACACTTAGTTCTATGGATTTCATTCCTAATCATATAATGGAAGTCTAAGTATGACTTAATATTGAGTTGAGGTATTTTTTTTATTATGCATATTTTTCTTCTTTTGATTTTATCTTTTACATGTCTTTTTAATATTAAGTATATTTAACTTAAGTGATTAACCATGTTTTGATAAAAAATTTATGAATAATTTATTTATTTAAATTTCATCCTTTTCATATTAGTCTATTTATTTATGTGATCACGATCTTGTATCCATAAAATAAATAATGCATAATACATAAAAAAATAAATAAATGAACCAATCATTAGTTTATCTATCAATTAATTTATTGAGTAGATAATAAATAAACCTATGGCCTAGGGGTAAAATCATTATGCTGTTCTTGGAATGAGTTGCAGTATTCCACCTATCCACCCATGTATCATCTGGGTTGGAATCATCTTGGTTCCATCTTGAATCATCTCTACACACCTTGGGATACTGATTTTATTATATGTATTTATAACTCATACACATGTGAGGGGGAAAAAGGATTACTTTAGTGGAATTACATAAATTACCTTGGACACACAAGTCCTACATAATGAATGAGGGAGAGATTACTCACATGCCATCATTTTTAATTTAATAATTAATAATTGCAAAAACCTTGCAATAAATTAAATTAAATAAAACCAACGCATACGAAAGTCTTGGTCAAGCACATGAACCTTCATACATAAGAAACGAATATGAAAAATTAAACCAATTAAGATTCATTTCTATTCATTCTTTATTATTAAGATAAAAACTCTTGGATTGATTAATTATTTAATTCCCATTTATCTTAATGACTATCCAAATTCTCTTGGAGATACCCATCATAGACGCATTCATGGAAAATAAATGGTATAATAAATAATTATAGATAATTATAATAAATTAATTGAGTATCTTAAATACTTTAAAACCTTTATTACATTGTCAAACAAATCTGGTGATAATAATTATAAATAGGTTTTAATGATAAAATTAATTATTTAATGTAATTTAATTTTTTCCTTTATTGGGATACTACACGACATGTAATTATGATATATGTACCATGTTCCAAGATTATCATGTACCTAGGATAAACACATGGGGCTTCATCATGTACCTTGGATGGACTACATAACATGTACTAACTAACTAAACACTGTGTATCACACTTTTCATGTGTCTGCATAAACCACTAAAGGAATTGGCATGTTCTTTAGATGTAGGACCGCACAACATTTACTCTATTTACATGCCATGTGTTATGCTAGCTGTGTGTCTGTATAACATGCCAAATGACTTGGTGTGTATTTTGGATGTGAGAATTAATGAACTAAAATCTATGTACACCAGATACACAATGCGTGTTTCATCAAAGTTCTAGGATGTCAATATCATGTAGGGTAAAACCATATATTTGACCACATGGTTTGCACTAATTTCACCACTAAACAACGTAGAATACACAATGTGTATGCCATCAACACACCATGTAATCCAAAAAGTTGTGTTCCAGGTTGGACCGGTCTACATGTGGTGTGAAATAAATGCAACACATGTAGTTACTTCTTGGAATTCCATGTATCACGTGACATGTCTAGGTGCAGTGCACTTAGATACACAACATGTACTCTATCTACACGCTCTGTAACCCAATATCACCAGCCATAATATTTTTCACTTATTGATGGAATCTATAGTCATTATTCATCTATTCTTAGACCTTTAAGGAAATATAAATGTTGAACAAAATTATTAAAATGTAAAAATCATGTTAATTAAACATCATATTAAAGAACTAATAATCTATAATTGAAATATTTAACCACTATTACAAATATAGATAAATAATCAAATAAATAATTATAAATATAAAATGTGACCCATTTGATACCACTTGAAGGTTCTGGGTGAAGTAGAAACACCTTGGTGGGTGGATAACCAAAAAGGTTTTTTCATTTTTTATGTATCATTTTCCAATTTTTCAAGATGTAAACCTCATGAATAATGAAAATTTTCTATAGAATATTGATGTAAAGAAACCTAGAACCCAGAGAGAGGATCTTTTCATGTCAAATTTATAATTAATTTAAATAGATATGAGGAAATAATACTTTTTCTTAAGATATTTCTTCATAGATGATGTTGATCATCTAAAAACCATTTTCCAGATTACCTTCATTACACAGGGAGAATCCAAGTGTTGAACCCATATAGCAGTGATCCACACATGATCCTTTGATCTCTAAACATCACAGATTGATTTTGAGGTGCTAGTGCTGTAGATATGTCATCTTGTTCTATTATTCTTAACTGCTTATAGTTCCTTTAGGATTGAAGGATTCTCCCTGATTCTTCTCATTCTTGAGAATAGGATAGAAAGAGGAATTTTAGAGAGAAGTCCATTTTTCACAATGATTATCAATTCTCGACTTTCTATTAACACTACACAATAGACATAACTATATATTTTGTCATGTCCCATTCCTGGAGTCACTAATCTGGTGCCCTGAGTCGGTTTGCTACATGACATCAAGCACACCTCCCCATATTTCAGAGGCTTTTAAATAGAAATGAGTATCTAAAAGTGGTACAAAGGGGATAATATACCATATAGACCATTAATAAGCATATAATAAGTATAAATAAATGAAAGGTAGTGAAATATATTAATAACTAAAAAGTAACAATAAATAGATAACCTGTCCAGTGCCAAATAAATATCCATTCATGAACATGCTAAGACAAAAATACAAGAAGTCCACATACAATAGGCACATACAATAGGGCTAGATAGAAAAATAATAAATAAATAAAAGACTCCAACTCTAGAAGGAATCCCGAGTAAATTCTCAGCCGCTACTCTCATGTTATGTCATAGCCTAGGGAAAAGCAACAATAAAGCGACACAATCCAAGTGCTAACCTACAATCAGGAGATTTTTACAGTTACCAATCGGTGACCCGAACAGGGTGTGAGTAAAACTCAGCAGGCCACCACCAACAATGTCTATTGTAAATACAACATGTGAATACAAAATGTATAAATATGCATGTATAATAATATAAAAGAAGTAAATAAATGGTATATAAGAACCATTTCGAGCCCAGGTTCCTTGTGGGACACATATATAATAATACATGCTTCAGCTTAAGCTGACACATCTCTAAATATAAGAACATTAAGGTAGAAAATAGGACCCATGGATATATCCCAATCATCCATGTGTAACAATAGTCATGTGAGACTCAAGAAGAAACTGAGGCATCCTTATATAGTGATGATCATATAAGGTTTTACATGTTTTAAGACATTAATATTTTAGTAATTGTGGGTAATCCAATAAGTAATTAGGTATAATATAATATCATTCGACCTATGATCCCAACGAATGCATTCTATATAAAAAAAAGTATCACCTAAGGCATAATATAATATAATTTTACCTATGATCCTGTCCAATGAATTCCATATAAGGAACCCAAGTATCTCCCAAGGAATAACATAATTTCATTTAACCAATGAGCCCTTCTAAGGAATTATTTTTAAGGAACCCAAGTGTCGCTCATGGTTCAATTTCATTCCATTCATCCTATGATTCCATCCAAGGAATTTTTTATAAGGAATACACGTATCTCCCATGGATTAACATAATTTCATTTAACCTATGATCCCATCCAAGGCGTTCTTCATAAGGAACCCAAATATCACTATAGGCATAATATCATCTTGAGTCCTGTGAGCTTGTCCAAGGAATTTCATATCAGAATCTAAGTGTCACCCATGGAATAATCTAATAAATAGGGATGTTGCATTTAATAATTTAACATATTCTATGAGAAATTTCCATGCCAAATTTATAATCAAAATATGCCTCAAATCATTTCATTTTTAAATTCCCAAAAGGCCATGTAACATGGTCACACCTTTCACATTTCATTTGACTCAATTTAAACAATTAAATTCATTCATTAAAGTCATAAATCCATTGATTAAATAAAAAGGTCCAAGTTTATCTCAATTTCCATATCAGAACTCAATTCAATTCAATGCCATTAAGCCTTAACAATAATAAGTAGTCGGGTGGTCTAAACAATATCCATCCCACATGGAATTTTATTAATTCCATTATGAAAATTCACCCTCAAGTGTTGAATAAGGGATATGTATTTTATACATTCAATTTTACAATTCATTTTCACTTTAATACAACCATTTTATCACTTCATTAATTATGGACAATCCAACTACACCTTAGTGGTGTTTTGTTCATAAGAAAAAATGGTCATCAAGTCATATGATCAAACCCACCAATGGGGTGGTTTGGGTTGAGTTTTTCATCTTTCAACCATGTATGAGGGTTTCAATTCACATCTAAACAAGTTCAAGGTTATCAATGTAAGGTATTTCATATTTTATAATAAACACGTGGTATGTACAACATGCGGAACAATAACAACAATTTATAGACAACTTGAATTTAATGGAAAATCATATAGACCACCTACCTCATGCTTAATAGGCTTCACTCATCCAATATTGGGATTTGATTCAGGTTAGAATGAGAGAAATCTGTGAAATAGATAAACACCCTAAAAATAGGGTACATTAGTTTGCATAGTGATCACATTAAAAAATGAGAATAGAAACTGGGAAAAGTGGTAAGAGGAGTTATAGACCCACATCTAGGTTTTTAAATCACCCAAAAATGTTTTATTCAGACCAATAATAAAGGATAATAACCCATTGAAGAGGATAAGGGAGGAGGGATCATGTAGAGAGTCCATTAGAGGAATGATGGAAGAAAAAGGGGTGAAAACCATTTATGATTGGAGAGAAAAAATGGTAATTTTTCCTCTTTTAAAGAGGCATACATTTAGGCCGCATAGTTATAAAAACCGTACACTAACCATGTGGTTCTAATATCCAAAGAACTTACAAGATTAATGGTTTCCTCACATGATTTAAAAACTATGCTCCAACCATGTGGAGTTACTACCCTAAGCATTCCTACCCCGCACGGTTGCAACACATGGTTATAAAAACTATGCGCCAGCCGTACAAGTATATTAGCACCTTTGCACCACTTTGCATAATTTTTTGGTCCACCTAACATGGTTAACCAAACCATGTCCCTATACAAAATAGGATATATGGTTGTTACACATGGTTAGTAATAACTTTTCACCAATGGTTTTCTTTCTCGAAAATGAGTTTTCAAATCCTAACACTCCTGAAACTAATCTGGACTCCCAAGACACCTTCTAGTATTTAAACCATATCTAAAAATGATACTTTTAAGTGTTAAAACTCTTATAATTCCATTTTTCATCCAGGTTGAATACTTATCATGTCTACCAAATGAAAAATTAAAATTCCTTTGAAAATTCGACCGGTTCAAAGCACGAGATATTACATATTTATAAATATTGGTGTTTAGGTTAAAATATTGTTTAATTACATAATTAACATTAAATAATAAATTAAACCATTTCTGACATCATTCCATAATAATATTATTTTATTGATTTCTCTAACTGGTGTAACAATAAATATTATTTTATCGGTTTGAAAATTAATATTTATCACCTGACATAATCTTGGTCTGATCGTCTCCCTTCACATTTATTGAATACATGAATAGATATTTAATTAATCATTTTATTCATAAATAAATATTTTTTCCACAATATGGTGAACAAATATTTATTAACTATTCAATAAATAAAATAAATATTCTATTCACAGTTTGATGAATAAATAAATATTTAATATTTAATATTTGTGATTGATAAAACATAAATAAAATTATTTATCATTCTCAAGAATAATATTTATTCCATTAATTAAATTGAAATATAATTTTATCAATATTAATGGAAACACTTAGTGTGTGACTTTCTAGGACTATTTCTCATTGGCATTAGGTGGGTTTGCCTAAAGTCTAAGATCAATCTATAGAAATGGGCAAAGACACCCAAGAGAAATTACTTAATGTTGTAACATCAACAATCACATATGGTTTCTTACTATGTAATATAATCCCTTGGTCTCAATATCTCATCGAGCATATTGTACATCCGTGTCATCAACCTATATGCTTGACACATCTTTCTTTGACCATATGAAATAAACATGTTTCTACACCATGACCATGAAATTTAAGGCGATGGTTCCATTCCAATCAAAGGGTTGAGATATCAACTTCCATAAAGATGGAAGTGAAAAAATCCTTCCTTGAATTTTTTATTAATAACATGTCATTTGTGACACACCTAATATACCCTACTTCCCGTGAATATATGGCATCATAGTTTTGGTTAGTAAATCAAAGTGTATGGGTCATGAAATGAATTTTTGATAATATTAAAGTCTAAGGACCATCACATATACTTGAAAATAGGAATATCCAATAACACATAAACATGTAGAGTTCATATTAGCAGTTCTATTCTCATAATCTCCTATCTTATAGATTAATAAGTGTGAACTTCATGAGATAAAGTATCATCCTCTTATGAGTACTCTCACCTGATAGTCAACATGATATATTCCCCATCATAGAATGTTATTCAATCATATAA
Source organism: Viscum album (assembly GCA_963277665.1). Lineage (NCBI taxonomy): Eukaryota > Viridiplantae > Streptophyta > Magnoliopsida > Santalales > Viscaceae > Viscum > Viscum album. Next base: position 1,721,518,016 of record OY728119.1, on the reverse strand, counting down.
CTATATTTAAGAACACCATCATGATATTTCAATATTCTCATTGTATTGGGGAACTTATACGACCTTATTAATGCGATAGATACCCTAGGACATTATTATATCAAGGTCATGCAGAACAATGAAAAATCTATAATAAAATATTTTATTAATATTCAAATATCCAAATATATAGGTAATATAAAGTAAAAATGGATATTTTTAGAACACTGACTCCAACACTGAATTCCTTCAAGTCAAAACCTAATGATCATCCACTGAATTTCATGGCACCTCATCCACAAACTCATTCAGGCCATGAATAATTCCTTTATGTAGATTGTTTATTAAGCACAAAATTTTCTTCTAAAACTTTAAGACATGAATTTCCAGACTCTAAGACACAAATACACATTCATATCATGAACACAGATTCATGTCATGAACAAAATTTTTTAGTATAATTACTACTCTAAACTCTATAGAACCCTCCTATAGCCTTCTTTGAACACCTATAATCCCCAAACCAGTAAAGTAATAGGACAAGAAGAAACAAATAATTACATTAGATACCCATAATATGATTCTCATCTATGAGAATATAAACCAAACCAAAAAATAAAGGGAAGGGTTTAAAAACATCCCATGAGATACCTCTAGGGTATATCATTAACCCCAAACACTAGTATCGACCAAGCACATTGATCCATGAAAAAAATTCTACAAAACACCCCAAACAACCATAACACCATCCACCACCTAACACAACACCCACTATATCACACTATCCACAAGACACCTCTCTTTTACATAAACATTCACACAACCATTTCAACCTCTATACTACCCAATCCAACAACCACTAAAACCATCACACAACACTACCTCAATCACACAAATCAAGGAAACCCACCGTCCATGTCAAGATATTTTCTTCTTTGTATGATATTGACTAACTCAGATGATTTTAAAACATGTTTTAATATAACAAATCTTTATTGGGAAGTGGTTTACCCTCTTTATATACTTGAAGAAATAACACACACCACCAATAATAAAAACGACATGTCTCATAAATCAATAAGATTCAATAATCACATCATGAAGTAAAAAAATAGGATAACACTAAAAACAAATTAGGGAAATGGGAATGCATCTGTATCTCACAATCCCAAGCACTTGTCTCCAAGAAACCATGCCTAAACAACACAAAAACCAAGGGTATGGTTCATAGAAGGATAACCTTCTCTCAATGATCATGGATCCCTACCGGTCACTCTATAAATGTCACATCATCATCAATATCCAAATCTCCCTAGTCAATGATATGGGAGACACTGTGAAGATACTAATAAAGTTGGGAAACATGGAATATGTCATGGATCAAGTCCATATAAGGTGTAAGCACCAAAAAATACCCCACCTCACCAACATGACCCAACACATAAAAAGACCCAATGAACTAGGGAGAAATATTACTCCCTCTAACAAACCTCCCCTACTTTTAATGTGGGGAAACCCTAAAAATCACATAGTCCCTAACATCAAACTCCAGGGGCCTCCATCTACGATCAACATATGACTTTTTATGGTCCTATGACGCCTTCATATATTCTTGAACAATATGGATCTTATCAGTCATGCTATGCACTACATCATGACTAAGAACTGATAACCCCCCAACCTTTTTCCTGCACAATGAAGAATGAAATGAGCATCTATACAATGACTCAAATAGAGCCATGATAATTAATGAATGATAACTATTGTTGTAGGAGAACTCAACCAATGAAAGGTGCTTTTCCCAAAATTTTTCAAAATAAAATATACAAGCTCACAACATATCCTCTATCATTTAGATAGACCTACCTATATTCCCATCTGTCTGATGATGAAAATCAGTGTTAAGGAACAACTAGGATTCAAAATCATGCTGAAATCCATTTCAAACTATGGAAAAAAAACCATGGATCCTGAGTAGAGATGATGGTCCTCGATACCTCATGAAGCCTAACCACATCATCCACATACCAACTCTCTAAAACATCCATGACACTCAATTCATGGATCACCATAAAATGACCTGACTTCATCAGTCAGTCTATAATCACCCAAACTGAATCACATACTCCCTGATATTGGGGTAACACAATGATGAAATATATCAATATTTCCTCCCATTACCACCTAGGGACATCCAAAGGCTATAATTACCCTCAAGGAACATGCTTCTCAACATCCACCTATTGAAAAAATAAACATAGCGCTACAAACTCTGTCACCAACCACTTCATTCTAGGTCACCAAAGTTTTCTCATAAATCCCAAATACATTTTTGATGCACTAGGATATAATAATAATAGTGATATTTGAATCTCATGAAGGACTCCCCCATGAACCACCAATTGAACAAACAACCTCCCCTGAAACAACATCATGTTATGACCATCCCCTAACTATCCCTATGGAGCATCAATATGGCCAACATGGCCACCCATCACCACTTCCTCTGAGTCTCCCCACTGAGACTCCTCAACCTACTGTATTAGGGATGATTCCACTATAATTTGATAAATAAAACCTACATCATTGACTTCCTCAGCATCAAAATGCATCATTGAAATATCCTCGATCCCTCTCCAATCATCCTCAAACTCCTTTACCACAATGCATAAAGACTTCCAATTCAATGCATACATAACTACATTCCCCTTTTCTAGAGTGTAGGATATCTCAAAATCGTATTCTTGGAGAAACTCCATCCACCTTCATTGGTGTAAATTTAGATCCCACTAAATAGAAAACATTTTTCAGGATATTGTGGTTTATGAAAACCATAAATAACTCATTGACGAGGTAATGTTTCCATAGATTTAGTAAAAATGAAACTACCACCAAATTCGAATCATGGGAGGCATAGTTATGCTCATAGGTACATAAACACCTAGACCTATAAGAGATAACCACTATTTACTAAATGCAGACACATCCCAAGACCAAATGTGATGCATCACAAAAAACCTCAAGCATTACACCCTCCTCAGGAAATCAAAGCACTGATCAACTTCTCCTTTATGTAACTGAACAATGCCTGACACTGATTAGTCTATATGAAATCCCAGTCTTTCTTAGTAAAATATGTCAGTGGGGATATAATAAAAGATAAATTGAACACAAACATCCAAAAATATCCTATAATAAAAAGGAAACTATGAAACTTTACCATGTTCTTGGGTGATTTCTAAGAAACTGCTGCCTCAAACTTTGATGGTTCCATGACCACACCCTATTGTGACACCATGTGACTAACGAAATGCACCTCTCATTTCTAGAAATTTCACTTGAACAACTTTAATATCGACATGATCCTCCTCTAAATTCAAGTAGATCAAGATATTATCGATGACCATAACTTATAACTGGTCCATAAACTCAAGGAACACTAAGTTAATGAGCCCTATGAACACAAATAGTGCATTTGTGACACCTAATGGAATGAACACAAACTCTAATTTTCCATACCTACATATGAAGATATTCTTTGGAATATCCTCATATTTAAGCCTCATATTATGATATACATACCATAAATTAATCTTTAAAAACCAATTTTCTCTCTTTGTCTGGTAAAATAAATCATCGATACTCGGAAGGGGGTAATGGTTCTTGAATGTCACCTGATTAAAACTCTTTTAGTCTAAAAAAAACCTCATACCATCATCATCCTTCTTGGAGAAAAAAAGTTGGATCAACCTAAGGAGATATATTGGGTCATATGAAACCCCTCTACATCAAATCATCATCCCAAATAATCAACTCGTGTAGCTCCATAGACTCTATTTGTTTAGTATCCATCGAAATTTGGGACATTTCTAGTTGTAAATCAATCCCAAACATGACATCGTATCGAGGGGTTAGTGTTATAAACTCATCTGAGAAAACCCAAAAAACTCCTCCACAACCCTAGTAACATACCCTACCTAATATTATTTCAATAGATCAAAAAAATGAGAAAAAAGAGGCTTTACTTTCCTATATCCCATCTAACAACTCTGTTCACAAATGAACAACACTCGTTGACCCTCCACATAAAAAAAAACAAAACCCTTACCTAAAATAAGTCAATGAAAACACACATAGAATATAAATAATCCATTCTAAGGATAACATCATATGAAATTATCTATAACAAGAAGAAATCCCCAACCAACTGGTGATGCCCCATCACCAGTCTACATACTTGGCACACAATAAACAATGTAGCCCGAACTCCAAATAGTGTGGATAACACATGGATTATGATAAGTATCTCCAAAACCATTCCAAAATAACAAACCAAATTAAAATAAACAAAGGAGTTAAAGTCTCCTAAATCAAATAAGGTTGAAACTAGGGTAGATGATAAAATAATCACACCTAAAACTACCTCTGGACCTGCTAGCATTGACACCTCCATCACATGCATATTCCCATGCCCATTTTTTCTATCTATCTTCTGATGGCCTCCATGACCATGGTCTGGCCTAGTTTTATGAGGGAGGGGACCATTATGGGGATTCCATCTTCCAACTCCATTTATCCTCAGCTATTGAACTAATGATAGCGACCCCTGTTATAGACAGCGCCTCAGAGGAAACTACTACTACTTCTAGAAAGGGGACTTATTTCCCATTTAATACTATTCTCTTTGATATTTCATACACTAATCATAGTGGTGTCCATGAACCTCATAGAAATAATATGAAAATAGGAATCCCTCGGTATATGATCAAGATCCACTATCCCCAAAATGGCATGGAAAGACCTGCTAAGGTTAAGCCCCTACCAACACGAACCTCAAATACCTAGAAATTCATGATCCACTACTTAAATACATTATCATAAAGATTACATACTACTCTCATGGATTAATTACCAAAAATTGCATCATCTTGATAACCTACAACTTATTTTTAACCACCAAATACATAGAAATCTTAAATAGAGTGATTGCATTCTTGATCACCGGGTGCAATGTCTCCTTCAGATTCTATGCTCTAGACCCCTTATATGGGAAGAAATTAAGAGAAAAGTGTATTAGTTCTTTAAACTTGAACCCATGTTACTTCACACTTAGGTTCCCCTACTAAAGGGAGAGAAACTCCAACCTCGTTTCCACCTTCATCATCGATGATAGGAATTCCAAACGAAACTCATTATGGAAATCTAACCATGACACATTTGCCTCCTTCTGATCACTAAGATACAAATCCACCACTAAAACACACCTAACCACACATAAATAATTTTTAATGGTACCCAAAACTCATACCAAGCATGAATAAGATTAAAAGATAACTCAATATCCTACAAACAACACTCCATCTCTATATCAGAGATTCCCCCTTTATACTTTATCAATCCATTCCATTGAAAATAATTTAAGACCCTTTGACATGCCTTATCCTCATCTATCAGTTTGATACTTAGGAGATCAACCAGATCATCCTAATAATCCTATACCACCTAAGCTACACATATATAATGACCAGGATCCATTATTGAGAAAGAAAAGAGAAACCCTAAGCCTGATAGCATAGAATTTTATCAAGGTTCATTTAATCAATTTCATTTTAATTCCCCAAATTCACCATAATTTAGATATGAATAAAATCAATCATGATTCATGTACCCCAACTAGGTCTCTCCCTAAAAGTGATAACACCACACTTATTTGTTCTATAGACTCAGTGTCCTTATGTTGGATCATGGGGGACTTGAAATCTTTTTTTATAGTCAGTCTCTTCTAGCCTATATCACACACCAAGATCAGATGTAATTGTTTCCCTATAATCCCATGAAATAAACATAGTACCTAACTCTAAAATATATCCTATATATAATTTAAAACCTTTAACACCACTCTTTCATGAATCCATCCCTCTAAAGGTACCCCTTATAAGCTAAAAATGAATGAAGATAGATAATGACCCTTGAGGTCTGCCTCTAGTAGGCCCTGGGCTGGTGACTAGCACTGATGGTGTAAACATATCACATATGGAAGACATTAACATCATAATAGTATATAAATGAGAGATAGGATAAATTATCTACAAATCAACACCATAACATAATATAAAAGTAAACCCAAACCATCCCACAGTGCATGGATAATGTCAACAAATTTAGATAAAAGTCTATAAGTAAATACTAAAAAAAATTCCAATGATAGAGACTCAAAAATATCTCCAAATATAATATTTTAATGTCTATATTGGTCCCCTAAATTCTTATAGAAACATGGAAAATAATTTATATATATGTTGGATAAGTATAACATGTATACTCAGTAGGATCATCCCCAAGGTCTCTCATGCACATGAGAAAAGAGAATACTAATACACTAGTGAATAAATATCAAAAACAATATGAACCTACATAGGTCAAATAACAAATCCCAAACTCACCATGACATGATCACCAAATAACACATCCAATGTAGTAACATAGTGTCAAAATAATAATAAAGTAAAGGCACCCCACAACAACTTCCCCACTGGTTTTCTGCTCTCTCCCCAACATCAAACATCTCATGCTCCCATACCATACATGTATATCTCATCACATATCCATCCATCTATGATGTGGGTAAGGATGAATCCCTACTTATCCCAAACTCCCATAAAGTCTATCATCTTGTGCTAGCATCAGTCAATATCTACACCACAACCTTATCACACCATCACATCTCATATAAATGGTAGTAGGGTATCATTAACATGAAGGTAATCAACCTTGTTAAGTCCTTCTACCACACATGACCCACACCACAAATCACATCCTTATCATCACTGGGAAATATTCAACACCAATTCATTTCATCATCACTACTATTGAAGGAAGTGTGGGGAAGAGGGGGTAGCCATCCATCTGGTCCACTACCAACCTAGATGTTGGGGAAAACAATTGGAACCCAAAACATTTGGGAACTATTATGGTTATCAAACTCATGTGGTATGTGTATAGAAACAACATGAAAACAAAAGATAGATAGATAGAACATAATACCCAACCTATGGGTTAATATTAACTGCACTCAAATACACCACAACACTACCACTCCACCTCACAACATCCGTCACAACCACTACCACCACTATATGTATCACACCTCATAACTACCACATATAACCACAAAATTCAAATTTCAATTATAGGTTCCACCATTTTCTAGAATTAATGATTTGAATCTAACTCCCATTCACTAATCCATTTTATTCACATTAACACAACCCATTCATTTACTATACATTTCATTTAATTCAATTACAAGACATCAATTTCAGCTCATTCTTATATTAAATTTCATCCCTTTATTATTAATTTACCAACCCATGTCTTTTATTTTTTCATCATTTCAATTAATTACATGGATAACCAAGAAATTAACACAACCACACTACATAACGACTTTCCCATCTCGCATCCACCACTACTACAACACAATGTATTCCTAGCCACCTCACCTCAACAACCACACATTACAACCACCACACATCACATTCACCATACATCATAACCACCACACATCACATCCACCAAACATAACAACCACCTCAAATCATAACTATTACACCTTATCCCACATCACATCCCATGCCAACCAACCATCACTTTGCTACCCAAAATATTCCACAACCAAACTGGTCACCATCATCACCGCACAAGCCCCAAAAAGATTCCCACACATCACACAAGAAAAAATATAAAGCACATCAACAAAAAATAGTAAATACAAAATTCTAAAATTTACCACAATTTAAGATTAAACAAGGGATTTAATTAATTTACTTCATTTTTTAATATGGGTACTATCACACAAATTCTAGATTTCCATGGGCAACCAATTCATTATCCATATATATGTTCTTATATTTCTATTAAACGTGAGTTAAAATAATAAAAATGAAAAGGGTTTTATAATCACATCAAATACAACACAATAAAGGATCACAATATCCATGATTCTTAGCAATGGAAACAAGAATGAATAATTTAATCAGAAATATCATCAAAAGCAGTAAAACATCCGATTTATCCCCATTTAATTTTCAATTTCAATTAAATTTGATTAATTATATTCTTATGATGAGTCATACTATCCACCCAATGTAAGGAAAAAGAATGAAATCCATAAAAATGCACATAAATATGGATATAACAAGTATCCCATACCTAAAATAATATTTTCACACCACCGAGAACAATAAGGTGAAAAATAAAAAAATAGAAGACCACAAACACACAAGAAAACCTTATATCGACCAAAATTTCACCCAAGGCTCATAAAATTCATAAAACCATATCACCCCATTCAAAAAAAAAACATCACTGATATGAATACCTAAAATAATAACTAAGGGAAACAATGCAATAAAGAGGTTAACTCACATCATATTGCCCAAATCAAACTCCAAAATCTAAGGATCAATGATGGAGGAAAGGTGATAGAATACCCTCTAAAAATTCCTATAGTTTACTCAAAACCTGAGGGAAACAATAGAGGAATGTTATAAATAATAGGGTTTCTATAATTTATAAATAGGATGGACTGAAACACATTCATTATGCAAAACACCAATTCACACCATGATTTTTCATGTGGCTAACCAATTTTGGACATGAATTACTTCAAGTCCAAGCCCAATGAACATCCATCAAATTTCATGACACCTCAACCTCAAAATCATTAATGCCATGAATAGTTCCTTCATGCCATAAGTTTATTAAGCACAAATTTCTCTTTCAAAATTTCAAGCTATAAATCACTAGTATCTAATACACAAACACATATTCACATCATGAGTGAACATTCACATGATGAACATGGATTCACATCATGAAAAATATCTATAATATAATTAAATCTATAAAATCTGATGAACCCTCCTTGAGAATCCTCTAAATACATATAACTCCCAAACTATCAAAGTAATGGGTTAATAAGGCATAGACTATTACAAAGTTCCTATAGTGGTAATTTCCTCTTAGATTTATTTTTATGCATGGGTAAGTTCTAAGAATGAATAATAAAGAATTGTTTTGTACTTAAATGAATATGTATTTATCCTCATGACACATGTGTTAGAGAGGATCTTGTATACATATGATATTTTTATGAGTTTAGAATATATATTTTTTCTATATTTTCATTACATAAAGAATATGCTTTATCCTTTACTAAATATCTTGGTGTATATGTTATGTAACCTCTCATATGTTTTGTTTAGAAAGTGAATGTTTTTTTGTAGAAGCTGTATATTAGTAGCTGTAAAATTCAATATATGTTGATGCTCTGTTGGTTTCACATAATATATTATAGTGGTTCTAAAAAACATTTATTGTTTGGTTCCATGGAACATGTTCTATTGGTTGTAAAAAACATTATCTCTACATGATGTGATATACTTTTCAACTCAATGAATTTCCTTTACTTACACCACTTTCCATGTGACACATAGAGAATTATTTTTTGGTTATTTTATTAACTAGTCAAGTTAATTTGTTTAATTTTTATGGATTATTAATAGATAGAGAAGTTTTTTTATAGGATATTCAAATTCATTTATGGGGATTTAAAATAAGAGAATGATAAATTAGAAGAATATTTTGAGAATCTTGGGAGATTTAGGTTCCCAAAGGAGAAGTTTAGAAAAAGATGGAATGAAGAAGAGGGTTATTCCAAGGGATAACAAGGGAAGAAGGGTACAGAATAAAGGAAACATAGTTTAATACAAAGGTGATACATAAAGTTAAAGAGATTTATAATCTTCAATGAAACTAAAAACTCAGTGATATTTTCCCTTTATATGTTCAGAATTTTATTTATTCTAGTGTACATGAATCCTTTGATAATAAACATGATTTGGGTGAGTTGGATAAAGATATGATGAAATGACTATCTCATGTTTATTTTTTAATTTGTCATATTGTTTTAATTTATAGAAAGTTATGAATTCATACTCATTGAGTATGTAGGATTAACTAATTTGAACCTCATGAACAATGATATGGATTTTTTCTATTTTCTTTCTGATTTTTTATTTTTATTTAATAATTAGAATTTTGATAATACTTGAATTATTTTTAATAAATATCAAGTTGATTTTTTATTTAATAAATTTCATTAAATACTAAATTAAAATTGTTTAGTGTGATTGTTATAAGGGTTTCTCATGTTTTCTCTTCTATAACTTTTATAATCAGTATCAGATCGTGTTTTATTTCCAATATTCTTCTAATAAGTTTGATATTTTGAATTTTAATGGTAAAATGAATTTAACCTATAGAGAATCAAAATGAGATATCTTCATGTCCAAAATAGAATATAATATTTCATTTATGAACTAACGATCCTTGGGTTTGATGGTTTTCTAAGGATCAAATGACACTCATTCAATGTAGAATAAAAAATTAGAAACCTAAAATTCCTAAGATTGACCATCCATGAAACTAAAATCATATATATATATATATAGAAAATTAATAAATCAGGTGTACTGTAAACCAAAGATAGTTTATTCATCAATATTTAATATCATGTTTGATGAAGACTCCTATGAATTATCCAATGAAATCCCTCTTCCGTGCTACATCCATGGGCTGAATAGAATCACCCAATTCTCAAGTGAGATTATTCTCTCTTATATGATATACTATTATCTCATAATGTAAAGGAAGGAGGTGATAGTGATATTATGGAAGGTAGAATCAAAAAGATAATGGGCACACCCAAACACATGAGCTCAATTGTACAGACCCCACATATAGTTCTTAGGACATTCCAGAGTGTCCATACATTAAATTATACATTAAAAAATTATTGATTAATGCTTCAGATGTTTCATGCATTTATCAAATGAATTCATAATTGATCCTACCATGAGTTTCATCATATTAAACATTCATAATTATGATAACCAATATAAAATAATACTTGAGTGATAACACTTATTATTCATCTATTAATCATTTGTAGAGTGTTAAAGTGAATCTTACCATATTATTCTACTCAAAACACTACTATAAAATATATACTAATCATAAATTATTATTAGTTAAGGTATCTATCATGGTATCATATACTATCCTATATAATATACCCATATCATACTATAAAATATGGACAATGTTGAGCCAACTTGATGATGATGCTATATTTTTTTCAATACTTGTTTACATATGACGAGTGTTGGTGAGTTTATCTTTATATTAATAGACAAGTATTGATTATGTGTATGTGTTGTATAAATAATTTTATAGAAGTTTAAGGTCATTAAGGAATGGAAGAGTTTGAAGATTTAATTGAAGAATGGTTATTCATAATAAAAATACTAGCTGATGAAAAGAAGATTCATCCATTGAAGGATGATCCTTCGGATGAGGTTTGAAGTCCTTTTAAGTTGAGTGAGAAGGATTAAAGATATATTGAAGGAGTTTTGTTCTAAATTTGAAGGATGTCTGAAATTATATGTCTATGTTTTCTTAAGAAAAGGCATGTGTGTATGATGCATTTTAAAACTTGGGATACTAAGAAATTGATAAAGGAAGAAGATCTATATGAAAGTATTTTGAGGTACGTATGACTGATTTTCACATTTTTTATGAGTCATATAAGTTGCATACAAGTGTTTTTCACATCTGTGTATGAATAAAAAAATATATGTACAAGGGTTTTTTACTCTGTATATATGTCATTTCCACATTTGAATACAATTCCTTTTAGTACATATGAGTCACTATAGAGGTTATGCATTAAACATTATATGAGTGTATGATTCATTCATGAGGTGCATACGAGTCATTAACAAATGTGTATGAGTCATCATATACATAGATAAGTTGTAAAGGATGAATTACATGAGTATTGCAGAATATTTATTATGAAAAATTGAATAAAAAACCAGTCAATGATAAATAAATGATATTCATGATTTAAATATCCCAGTCACTTTGAAATGATTGTTATTCAATCCAAGATTGAATAAGGACCAGTTGAGGAATATATTGTAGTTTGAGATGAGTTCCACACTTTAAGCTTCCAATTCCACATCATAGTTACATGGACACATATAGATTTACAAATGAACTTAATGATGTGGATTTCATGTAGGAAGAAGATTTAGATGATTTGAATATCATGTAAAGGAGTAGAAATCAAGTCTTAAAGAGATTTAAAAATAATTCCTTGACTTGAATTTGAATGAGAATTTAAATGAGATGAATTCTATCAAGGATTGGGGTAGTTTTCTATATTTCAATATGGGAACAATATTTATGAAATAACATTTGAATATAAATGGGTAGAAAATTAAAAGTAAGTAGATATATATTTTAGAACCTTCAATACTTGGCATGATTTTTTTGAAAGACAAAAAAGAAGATGAAGGAGGTGAAAATATAATTCACAAGGAAAAGAATAGTTCGTGATAAGAGCTATTATGATAATAAGAATTTTATACTAATATATCAAGTCTAAATAATTCCATGATATTGATTGTGGATCTGACTTGGGAGATTTTATATTTCTCATATTCAATAAGAAAGTGTTTGTACTATGTTGGTTGGTGCCAACATATTGGTTAAGAGGCAAGGTCATACCCTTGATTGATATTTTTCTTAATATTAAAAGAATAGTTGTTTGTGAGTCAGATAAAAAATACCATGCATTGGGGACATAGTTATTCTTGTAAGATGGGAACCTCATTAAAAAATGTACCATGTTCCATATTTTATTTTATATTATTATATTTGATGTGATTAATAATTAATAATAAAAATGGTGTAAATGTTTTCAGAAAAGAATAAAAAAATTGATTCACCCCCTCAACATTTATAATTTACTATTTAGTCATTTTAATTGGAATCAGTGCATGGTTTATACTTGAATATCTCTTTTTTATTTGTAATGAAACAACATAGATCAATTAATCAGAAAGGGGTTCCAACCATTAATGAAATGGTTTTTCAGTTATATAAGGAAATAATGACTCCTTATCTTTTATAATTGGGATGGGATGTTCTTAATGATTCTCTTTTAAGGATTCAAAATTCCAAATGATATTTATTCATGATCTCCAATTAACTATAAGAATGTGAAAAATGAAGAAAAGGCTAAGAATTCACTACTCGTATCATTATTTTAGAAATAATTAATCAAAGTCATGGGGTGAAAAAATTCAATAAGATTTGGGAAACATTTCATAGTATCTATGAAGGGAATAAGTAGGTAAAATAGGAAAACCTAAAAATTTATAGATAATAGTTTTAAGATATAAGAATACGAGAAAATGAATCCATTGATGAGTTTTTATAGGATTTAATATTATTATAAGTTCCATAAGAGGATTTGGAGAAAAACTAGATGATCCAAAAATGGTTAATAAGATTATAAGAATACTCCATGAAAAATTTGATGCTATGATTTTAGCCATAGAAGGTAGAGATCTTAATGAATTCACTATTAATGAAATTTTAATCACTCTCATAAATTTTGAGATGAAAAGAGGAGATGCTCTTAAAGGAAAAGTAAACAAGTAGAAGGAAATTTCATTCAAGGATCTCAAGGAATTGAAAATAGAAGATGAGAAAATATATTCAGATAAAGAAAATAATATGGAAGATTATGAAAAGGATCTTTCTTTCATGATAATAAATATCTTCATAGGTAGAGATAAGTACAATGGAGAGTTTTTTAAATGCTTCAAATATGGTAAAATTAGTCACTTTTATGCCAATTATCCCATGAAAATAAAAATTGAAGATGAAGATGATACACCTAATAGAGTATATTCCTATAAAGGAATATCATAGAGAAAATTAAATCACAGTCAAAATGGAAAAATAAATTACACTAAGGTTTTTTAGAAGAAATAATTATTAGTTGAATAAGGGGTTTTTGAGAGTAATGAGAGTAATAATGATGAGAAAACTCTTGTGGAATATTCTAATAAGGTCCTCATGGATCAAGAGATGAAGAAGAGTGATTCATCTGATAATGAGTCATAGGTTAATAATGAATATAATGTGGAAGAAGGTGAATCATCCAAATAATAACCTAAGAGGATGTGATTAAAGATATGTTTAAAAGAAATTGTAAGGATAAGGAATGAGATGTATAGAATTTGGTATTTCTATATAAGACTTTGGAATATTTATAGAAATATTTCTGAATCCAGACGCTAATTCGACATAGGATTTCAATGCCCTGAGAACCTCGGTGTGGTGATATTTTAAATATTAAATATATTTTATTATGCACAAGTATTTTTCAGTAAAAGTGGAATAAATCTTGATTAGAGTTTCAGATCAGAAATATGAGACCACGATTGAGTTCAGAAAGTGGGTTTTACCCTAGGCGCGATATAAACTTTTTCTAAGTCGGGTTCTTGATTAGAGGTGATTGATAGTAGGGTATTAAATGGAGGTTTATTAATTTAATAAGATGAAATTAATAAACCAAACCCTAACCTTTGGTTGTCATGCACAAAAGAGGAGAGGGAGGATCCCCCTTTTTTTGATAGATGACCCAAGGCCAAACTAAGGATAGGAGGCACCGTTGAACCCCATTTTTGAAACTGTTTATCATGAGATCAAGGTGAGTTGGATTCTGAGCATTGTTTTGGGCCTGAATCTTTGGAATTTCACCATGATTTTTTTGGATTTACAATCTTTACATCCTGATACCCATTTATGAATTGTTTTAATGTTTTAGTGCCCTATTATGACTTCTAGAGATCCCATGGGGGTAGATATGTGGGTTTTAGGTGGAAATCAGGGGTTTTAGGTGGATAACATGGGATTCCTATTTAGAATTCTAGATCACATGACATTTAGTAGAAGAACACACACTGTTTGTTCTTCCTATTCGGGGATTATTAACTTTGGGGATTACAAGCCATGTACTATGGCTACACGCTGTGTGGCCGAGGACATGGATAGGGATACTGTATAAGGGTACATGGCTATGTGCGAGTACATGGATAGAGCCTCAGATTGTACATAGGTCTAAGTACATGGTCTGATACATGGGAATGGGGTTTCATACATGAGAATGGGGTTCCAAACCTAATAAAGAGGTTCCTTATATGGGAACAGGGTGCTGAACACAGGCACAGGTTGAGGGTATGACCAAGTAGACGGATAGAAAAAATAAACCATGTACCAATGGTATATTCCATGTGAGGTGAAATTCCCAGCTAGTCCATGTGTGGGATAGGAAATTATTAGTGTTTTGGATGATGTCACATGCCATATGACATGGGTACATACCGTATATTCCCCTTTTACATGATTAGTACCGATAGGGGACTTGGATAAGGGTCAGTTTCTAGTGAAAAATTGTGTACTATGGGTACACACCATGTACTAACATTGGAGACCTTCCCCTCATTCATATCCATATTCAAGACTCAGATGGAGGCCCATGAGTAGCCTATCCTAAATATTTTTCCATGTTGGATGTGATGGAGGCCATGGTTTTGGCAATAGAGATGTAATACAAGGCGATGTTTGTGGATATCTTCTGTTAGTGATGTATAGACTAGTATCGATTGGGTGTGATCCCGTGGTCAATTTTTATGAGGGTATAATGTGCCATTATGTCCTCGATATAGGATTGTGATCCCCTCTATAGGATGAGTTTATATAGAGTTCATGTATCCCTTAGAGAGGATAGGGCAAGATCCTCTATCATATCATCTTACCTAGGTGGGGTTCATAACATCAACATGAACTTTATACATAGGGTGGAGATACCATATCTAGTGGGTTTTCCTAGTATTACTTTTGGTATCATCATGTATATGACCCCTACTCAGTTAGTGTTATCAGAAGGGTTTATGACATCATCATCTATGTTATCCCCTTCTTAGATATTAGATCTAGATTTGGGTTTATAATGTCTCTTAGTGGTCCTAGAAAAGATTCCCTATCTATGTATCTTGGGTTTGAGACTTGTTAGGGTTTTTGGAGTCCCCTAGTGGACCAGGGTGTGATACCATATATAATATTATGATATCTAGAGTTCTATATTGGGTTCATGGTGTCCCCTAGTGGTCTTTGGTGTGATCCCCTATATGTGAGTTGAGATATTCTGGGTTTCTAGTAGGGTTAGTGGAGTTCCTTATCAAGAATGGGTAGGATCCCCTATCTGAGTATCAATATTTGTTGGTTTATAGTGTGACTTTATACATGATGAGACCCAAAGAGTGTGTTTTCTCAGATGTATGCCACCTGAGATAGTGGGGATGTTCCATTAGATTAACAATACCTAAAGAGTGAGATCTATCAAATGAGTGCCATTAGGGATGGAAAAGATATTCCTGATGAGTGATATATCATATATGAGTACCATCATGGATATAATGGCTCATGGAGTGATATCTCTTATATGAAAGATACCTTTGAGACTCGAGTTCAATCCTATAGCTCGTAGTGAGGTTTGGAACTCATGAAACTTAAATCCTGAGATGAGTATATCTAGGATATTCTGGGAGTCCTTGCGATTATGTCACATATCTTGATTGAAATACCTTATGGAGATGAGATGACTAGTCATGTATAACCAAGGAGCGATCAAGATGTAGTTTTGTTTTCTCTCTCGATTGGGTTTCCTCCTCTGGATTTGGGTCAAGCAGACTACTTCCTTTCAGTTGTTCCATTTTATTTTGGGTTTTAGGGTGCCTAATAGGTATTGTTATTCTCAACCCTACATGGGATCTACTTTCACATGTCATGTATTATGTAGATGAAATTCCTTTTGATAGAGTCCAAGTAGGACCTAGAGTAGGTGGATCATAGCATGTTAGACAGACCGAGGTGTGCATCACTGGTTCAATTTGATAGCACACTACAAAAAAAAACTGATATTTTGCAACATTTTCAAGAAACGTCGCTAATTTAGTGAAGTTTTCAAGAAAAATTTCTAATCTATCCATATTTTTATGGAAACATTACTAAATTAGAGACGTTTTTAAGGAAACATCACTATATATATATATATATTTATATAACCGATTTCCTCACATTGATGTAGATATATATATATATATTAATATATATAAACACATACACATATAAATAATCATTTATATAAAAATATAAATATTTATATACATATAAACACACACACATATATACATATTTATATATAAACACACACATATATTTTAAATTTAGTCACATTTTTAGGAAAATGTGTTTATTTTAGTGACATCATTACCAGTGTTTTCAAACATAGCTAATTATATATATATATAATTATAATTATATACATGTATACATACACACATATATTTACACACACACACACAATCATATATTTATAAAATACAAACGTGTATATATATATATAATATAAATGTCGCTAAATTAGTGACACTTCATTTCTCAATATTTTTTAGAAATATAAATGAATGAATTAGAAAAGTTTTAAAACATTGATAATGCAAAAAAAAGTCACTAATTTAGTTTTTTTGTAGTGGCAGTCCCCTAATTTTGTGCAGGTTAGATGATTTTGTAGTTTTTATGGGCTTCTATTTTTCCCTTTTAATGATTTTAGTAATTTTTTCATACTCTATCTGTGGGATAGATGTATGCATGCATTTATGGTATTAGTTGTTTCATTATATCAAAACCATTTCATAGTGATGTATGTGTGTGAATGTGTACAGGTACCATAGGCTAGGGCCTCCCATGTGTGGGATATGCCTACTCGACACTGGTTGCCACCCATGGCCTATTAGAGGTAGGATTGGGGTAGTGATAGCTCAGCCTTCCACTAACCATGTGGGCCCAATGGGTTTAGTCTTTATAGAGTGGTATCATAGGAGTTCCTTCCTTAGTATCATAGTTATGATTTTTCTAGTTGTGAGTTTGGTTTTGGTTTATGGCGACACTATTAAAGTGTTTTGAGTTTGAATTTTAGGTTGAGGACACTAGTGTTAGTGTAGTGGCTAATGTATCCCTTCACCAGGACAATGATGACCTACTTGTTGACTTAGAACATTTAGGCACTAGTTGTAAGTAAACTTTGGTACATGAATCATATAGGAATTGGTTGTGGTTTCCATGTCCTTCTTGAGTCATCTCCTTAAATATACACTTGACCATAGTGTATCCTGATTCTATTCCATAATTCAACTACAATGACATCCATATGGGGTTATACAGTTGGATTGTAATAATAATCCACCTATTTATGAGGATTCAGTGCATGGTTTGGAATATGAGGTGGTATCTCTGGGTGGTATGCTAGTCGAGCCACCACCTGTTGAGAAGTAGGTTGTGTCAAAAGTTATGGCTAAGGATGCATACAGGTTGAGTGCACTGCATGAGTTTTAGAGGCAGATACCTCTTAGGTATCAGGGTGATCCAGACCCCTAGGTAGTTTATGATTGGATTGAGGTAGTCACATGCGTTTTCTACCTTTTTAGGAAACTTCTCAATCATACGGTGGTAATAGTAGTGAGTCTTCTATAGGGATCATCCAGGTGATGGTGGAGTCTAGTGATGTAGACCCATGATGAGATGACGCTCACTTATACTGAGTTTGATCCACTCTTTAGGAAAGAGTTTTATGAGGCCATGTTGTGATCAATGTATACCTAGGATCTTCCACAACTTCAGTAGGTAAGCATAGCTATGGAAAAGTATTTAGTGAGGTTTATAGAAATTTTGGAATACTCCCTGGATATCGTTTGAGATCCATTTTCTAACCACAAACCTTTGATAAGGGCTTACGCTGGGATATCAGGGATCTAGTGATATCGCCATGCATTCCCAAATATAATAGAGTTCTCATGGAGACCTTATTAGTGGAGAGATTTTTGGATGGTAAAATACTGAACATTAGTGCTGGGCACATAGGATATGAGACCTTGGAAGCGGGTAGCTAATGGCAGGATCGGGGATCCGGGTTGTGATACAATTTATGAGATGATCCCAGGATGGAGGGTCTATGTATCAAGGCTCCCAATATTAATCTAGTTAGTCTTGTGATTGGTGTTGTTTCACTTATGATGGATGAGGACATCTCATGTGAGATTGTTCGATCCACCGTGCTACTGTGAGTGAGACAGTCAATGGACCACCCTCAAAGAGACAGAAATAGGAGCACATAGTTATGCATAACAGCGAAAATGACAAAGGACTAGGGAGAGCAGCTAGAGGTGACAGAAAATTCAATCAGTTTCCACCAACACCCCCATATGGTTCATTCCAGGCTCAGGGAGCTAGAGGATGAGGGTGAGGACAACTGCAGTGTAACACCTCGAGTTTTGATGAACCTTTTTTTTGAATAAATTAATTTTATTTGATGTTTTTCATTTTAATCTACAAAAAGATAATATTTTGTTATATTCTTCACCAAGATAATATTATGCTATATGCAACACTAACTTGGCTTACGTTACACGCAACAATGAGTCTTTATGAAACAACAATTTATTATTATAATTATTCAAACGAGATAGTTATAAAATAGCCATTAAAATTAGTAATATTAATAGTAATAAATAATTTTTTAATATTATTTATAATGTTTTTATACGAATAAAAAATATAAATTTTGGTAAAGCCTTTATATGTTTGAAAATACAATTTTCTCAAAAGAACTATTTTTATGTCTTTCTGTAAAAAATAATAAAATAAATTTTGGATAATTTTAAAAATCAAATATGATAAAATAAAATTATTTTTTAATTCATAATTTCAAAATTATCCTAGGGTTATTTTTGGAGATTTTTCTAAAAAACTTCATTTTTGGATGAATAATAAAAAATGCAACATTTTAATTCAAAACTACTTTTTCATATAATTTATATATATAGTTAAATTATAATTTTATTTAATTTTAAAGGTTAATTGGATAAATTTTACATTAATTAATCCAATTTATTTCATTATAATCAATTTAAAATTGTAATTAGATAAAAAGCATTCCAAACTTTTAAACATTTTTGCTTAAAAAACTCGCTGTTGCGGCACATTTGCGGGATTAATTTTAAATCAATTTCTACCAAATAAGTGATTATAATTTGGAAAAATGGATACCATATTTGGAATTAGAATAATTTATAATTTTTTATAAGTTTAACTTAGTTTTTTACCAAAAATATTAGTGAAAGGGATTAAAATTAATTACAATAAATAAGAGAAAAATTAGCTTAACAAAGGAATAAATATTAATCTTAAGGCCCAAAATGACCTAGAAACTTGTCCAAAATACATTTTATGTTAATATTTAGACCATATACTCAATTTTATCAGATTGGGTCCATTATTTGATCCACATTACATGGAAAAAATGTGGGAGAAATTCTCTTTACAAAAATTTACAAGAATGCCACTCCTCCCCCACTATAAAAAGAAACTAAACCCCCACACTTATTCAAAAATCTATATCCATTTTGTGTCACAAACGGATCTTGTAATTTTTTTATCCTTTTATTGGATTTGGTTATTTTGGATGAGGTTCAGGTTGAGTTTCCAGTTTGATTTTTTTGAGTTTTGGGTGGTTTTTAGACATATTCCTGGCTAGTGTGAAAGGTATGGGGAGTTTGTGACACCCATAATGTCACTTATCTATGGGGTGTTTTTTATGGTTTATCCCCTTTAGTTAGAGGAGTTTTGGGGTGAAAAGGGTGATGTTTGGGGACTTTTTCTAGGTCACATGGTTAAGGTGAACAATTACTTTATCCATGTAGCCTAAGTGTGCAAAGGTTTCACGGTAAGGAACATGGTTAAAATAACCATGAAGCCTAATTTTGAAGCCTATTAAATAATATATAGTGTTTAATTACACAGTTTTCACACGGTTTGTTTAACCATGAGAGCTAATCGTGCGACCCACCCGAAGAAGGGTATTTTTGGATTTTCTGCTTTTTAAGTGGGGCTTCTTCCCTTGGATACCCCAATCAGATTACCCAAACCTGGACACCTACCATGGATCATTTTTTCTCCTCCAAGACCCTCCAAGTGTATTTTAAGGTGGTTTCTCGGTGATTCTTCACCCAGATTGAAATTTTAGGGCTCCTCTCTCTCTTTCTCCTTGGTTTTGTTCCATTTTCCCTTTATTCTCTCTTGGTTTCTTGGTATTTTATTGGTGGTTTCTCTCTTGGAAGAACCCTAAGGGTTAGAGTTGATGTGTGGTTTGATTTATTTGATTTTAGGGTGTGCGGATTGTCTCTTGGGGTGTATTCTTTCTTCTCCTGAAGTCTCATTACATTCACACATCGTTGAGGTTGGTTTTTCCATCCATTTCCTTTCTATAACATTCCATGTGATGATCAACCTTTCATAAATGGTATATAAATGTGATTCTATTAATTTTTATATATTGGAATGATTTGTTTTGGTGTTTTCATGTTGTAAAATTGGTGTGAAATATTTTTCAAAGAGTTTTTTAATTATTCCTATATTGAATGCATGAAAGCTACTTGATAAAATACCAATTGAAATTTGAAAGTGAAGTTGGGTACTTTGGGTGGTGTTTTCACTTGATTATGTTTTAAAAATGTTTCTGGGTTGTGATTTGGGTGTTATACGTGAAATTGGGTGACTTTTTTGTTATGATGCTTATGTGTGGATTTTTTGTTGGTTTAAAGGAAAGTGATGCTTCTTTAAAAAGTGAAAATGAGTATGTTTCAAGTATTCCTCTTCATTGTGATTTATAAATGAGTTTTATAAGTGGTTTGATGTGAAAATATGTTTAAAGTGGGGTTTTTCAAAAGAAATGGACTTTGTTTCTTTTGAAATTCTTTGGGGTGTGCCCCGAATGTGTTTGTATATATATATATATTAAAGGTGATACAAAGCATGTTTTAAAAGGGATTTTGGTGTGTATGAGTTTATAAAGAGTATTTTCCCATGGGAGTGGTTGGATTTCATATGTTTTTTCTTAATGGTAACTTGAGGCCTATTTGGTATTTTATGATATGTTTTGTTAAGGGAATGGAATAAAGCCCCATTTATCATTTTGAGATATAGTTTTGTTCATAAATAGTGTAAAGTCCTATTTGGAATTGTGTATGTGAAAGTGGTGTTTTATGATTGACTTTGGAAAATTATTTGAAAGTGGATTTGAAAATGTGTTTATTTTGGAAATGTGTTTCCCGGTTAACACATGGGATATTATTGGATTTTTACTTTTAAAATCATATGATGTAAAAGCCCGTTTGGATATTTGTGTTGTTTTTTAAAATTTGGTTTTTATATGAAGTGATGTGAATGACCTATTGGAACATTGCATTATTTTTGGAAATTTCTTTTAGAGTTCATGTGATGCATGGCCCGATGGGCATCTTGGCATGTTATGGAAAATAGATTGAAAACATGGGTAGAATGAGGCCCGATTAGTATTTAAAAATGATTGAGAAATTGGTTCTTGAAATCAAAATGAAGTGATGTATTGATTGGAACTTGTAAAATAAATGGATTTACATGTGCATTTGTGATACTTATATTATGTTTGAAAAAACCACTAGAGACTTGGGATAAGATCCCCTCCATTGGATCACGCATGATAACATTGTTGGTATTGAGTCCATTAGACCTTGGCATCCTTTCCCCTCTAATGGATCATGCATGAGGATGTTTTTGGTTATGGTTTCTATACCATGTTTTTCTGAGTATTATTATAATTATTATCATGGTATTCCTGGGCGTCATCTAGAGGGACCAGTGATGTTTTCTTGTCGACATTGATTAGATGGGTTGGTACCCCCTTGAATTGATGTGTCTAGGTATGATGTACCACTAGATTGGATAGTTTAGAGCTACCAGTTGGTTATTGACTATGGAGATGCACCATATGCTGGAAGGTGAGTCTGATCTGAGTAAGTCCAGAGATTACTCTAAGGACTTTTAAGAAATGTCCATGATTTTCTATCTATATGTTCTATTTATTTCTGATGCATGTTGGATATTGTATTTTCTAGTTGTACTTGTTTGGTTTCCTTTACTTTATGCAAAACCCTTTTTTAATTATATGGTTTGGTTTTGTATTTGGGTTTTGGTTTTGAAATGGGTTGTGAAAAGTGAAACTGTTTTTGAAAAGGAAATCTACACGTGTTGTTTTAAAAAGGGATCCGTGGAAAGCTATGTTTACACAATGAAAATGATTTTAAAACCTATTTTATAAATATATTTCAAAATAGTGTTTGTAGACTTTTTCGGGAAAGGAAATGCATGGAATTTGTGGTGATTACCTACTGAGCTATTTAATCTCACACCCTACTTGTGACACTCAGCGTTGGTAGACCCAAGTTGTTTTGTAGGTTTAGGTTTCAGGTTCATTTTTCCCCAGAGAAGGTTGGTCTTGTGGTTGGCGGTGACCAAGAGTTCATGTGAAGATCATGTTGTGTAGTTTGGTTTAAGTTTTGTATTTAATTTAAGTTTTGTTTTGTTCAACAATTATTCTCTCTGGATCTGTTTTGTATATTTATTGATATTCATTTATTATTGGTTTATTACTGTGAGATCTATTTGGTTTATTTGATCTTTATGTTATTTAGGATAAATCATTACCATTGTATTATATTTATGTTCTATACTAGTTGATAGCCTGTGGGGATCGGGAATGCCCTTTAAGACTTGTATCGTACTAGGTCAGGTGTTGGGTCGGATGGCATATTGGATTGGTTCATGAAAAAATGGTATGAGTGAAGTCCCTTTTTATTTGGGGTGTTAGGTAGATTGGAAAATGGGACTATTGAGGATCGATAGATAGGTACGAGAAGGATGACATGAACCCTTGTTCATTCTAATCCTCGATTTGCGAGGGGTAGTTCTAGATTTGGGTCTTTTGTCTTTGTTTTGGATTGAGGAATGAAAATTGAGGCAAGTCGGTGTCATGTTGTGATCTCACATGGATTAGTAACCCATGTGGAGTCTTAGTACATGGTTTATGGTGCTCTTAGTTGTTAATTCTTATTTGGGACATGGACTACTAACCATGTCACCGGGTCAAGCATGAACACTAATTCCTCATTTCGGTAGTTTAGTGTGAGTTGTGTTTTTTTTTAGTTTCAGTTGGAATGAGTGGTCTTTAAAAATTAAAATAGTTTTTGAAAAGGGAATGATTTATTTCAAATGGTTTTCGATTTAAAATAATGGGTTTTAAAATAGAAAGTGTTTGGTATTGAAAATTGGGTGAATGCTTGGTTTTGATGACAAAGTGGTAAGTGTAACCCTTGGAATTCCTTATGAATGTTCTCATATGTGTGGGTATGTATATAAAGTTAATGTTGGCATGTTTTCATGGATGATATAAGTTTAAATGGGATGGATGAATATTTTATGGTTCATAGAATTCCATGGGTGAGTATCTAAAACGAAAGGTTTAGCTTGGTTTTTCTAAAATGATTTTTGAAAGGGAAAATGAATTCAGGAACTATTTTTCTTTTAAAAAGTTGGTTTTTTGTTTTATAAAAAATGGATTTTGGTCATTTAATGGTGGCCTGAGAAGAAGGTGGTTTTGGAATTAGAGAAAAATTATGGTTTTTGAAAAAATAATTTTTGGTTGTACTTGTAGTGTTTGGATTGTGAGCCTGTTGTTTTGGATTGAGATGTTCTTTTTGATCGTGTTTTAGGTTGATATTGATTTTGGTTTTGTGTTCCTTGTTTTTTTTAGAATATGCCACCCAGAAAGGTCCCCAAAGTTTCTAGTGGGTCTTGTCTAGTTTTTGGTTCTTCTCGATTGTTTCCTGTCTTTCTGGGTGATTGAGGTTTGTTAGAGGCATTAGAATGGCTTGATAAAGTTGATAATATTTTCAGATCGTTGGGAGCTCCCAAAGCTGTGAGAGTGCGTTCTATTCTGGGTTTTTTTTGATGTTCCATATTTGAATCAGTGGAAGGTGATTTCTCCATCATCTATGCAAGTTGGGATGATGTGGGAGGTGTTCAAGAACTCTTTTGTCCGATGGTTTGTACCTAGGGAGGTGAAGATGAAGAAAGTGGAATATCTCACATGTATTTAGTAAGTCCAATAGATAATTAAGTCCTATATTGACCACATCAAGGATCTGGTTTCATTTTCTCCAGAGGAAGCATCACAAGATCTAATGAAATATCCTCTTTTCATTTGGGGGTTTAGTCCAGAGATTAATGAGTGAGCCCTCTACTCAAAGGATATTTGTTTCAAGAAATTGGTTGATGAGGCATTCTTAGTTGACATGGATTTCAGGGTGAAATTAGTGGTAGGAGGTTTTTATAAAGGTTCCCCATTTGGCGAGATGTGTGTGCTAGAGGAACCTATTTTGGAAAAACATCTTTTATTGTTTCTGACTTCTTGTTCATCAAACCGTTCGCTCGTATGTTTTCAGTGTGGTCAGTTTGGGAATTCTAAGCTGTCTTATCTCAATCCCCCAAATACCTATCATTTTTTTGGCTGTTTGGGTCATCTGGATAAGTTTTATAAGAAGAGTTTCTTAAGAAACAAGTTTTTATTGGAGGATGTTAGCTCCTGAAAGTGAGGTAATGGACACTTCAGATATCAGTGCTCTAGCTATAGGCCCCATAGTGAATATTTCATGTATTAAATAATCACTAGGGGTGTGGGGAACCTTGGATCCATCCTTGTATCCAGTGTTGGAGTAAAGATGGTTTAGGCTTCCTGTCGTAGTTTATCGCTTTTTGTGAGTTATTCGTAAGAGGATCGATGTTCTTATTTTATTATAGTCTAATTTTTGTGACTTGAATGTGGATCTTTAAATGGTTATCCTTTCATGAATTGGTTTAATTTGTTTGTTTTGCTTGTTTTTATATATCCATGCTTGTGGAAATTGATGGTTGTAGCTTGTGTTTGGGTTCTCTTCTTGGTTCGGGTTCCTTTCATGGGTTTTGCCTTATACCAAGAGTTTGGTTTATGTTGGGAATTTCCAGTTCTGCTAGTGGTGTTGTTTAGATTGTGCGAAGAAGTTGGGGTTAGCTCATATTGGGGGTTCCCACATTGGTCAACCTGGGGTGGTGTGGTTGGAGTTCCCGGGCCGGGTCCTCCATGTTAGGGTTTTAATGTTGGTGGTTTTAGTCGGGTTCTTTTTGTGGGGATAACCCTCTCATGCTCTACCATTGTTTTTCCTATAGTGATTTCTCTTAGAGCAGATCGATTTTGACTTATAGAGTGAAAGGTCACCCCGCAGTTCATGGTTTTGTTTGGATTTATTCAGTTTAGGGATTGATTTTTGTTTATCATTCAGATGGGTGACCTTATGGGGGAAGAAAGTGTTTTTGGTGGGGATAATTGTCACACCCTAATCTTGGAATTTCTTTTGTTTTATAATTTTCTTGTATTTGGTTCTTTTGGATGAGGTTCGAGTTGAGTTTCTAGTTTTAATTTTTTGAGTTTTTGTGGGTTTTTTGTGGTTTTTAGACATATTCATAGTTAGTGTGAAAGGTATGGGGAGTTTGTGACACCCATAATGTCACTTCTCTATGGGGTGTGTTTTTTGGATGGTTTATCCCCCTGATTTAGAGGAGTTTTAGGGTGAAAAGCGTAATGTTTGGGGACTTTTATAGGTTACATGGTTAAGGTTCACAATTAGTTTAACCATGCATCCTAAGTGTGTATAAGTCGCATTGTTAAGGAACATTATTAAACTAACCATGAAGCCTAAGTGTGTAGCCTGTGCAACACTAGATAGTGGTGAATTACATAGTTTGCACATGGTTTCTTTAACCATGTGAGCTAAGCATGAAACCAACTAGAATAAGGGTATTTTTAAATTTTCTCCTTCTTTTATAAGTAGGGTTTCTTCCATTGGACACCCGACTCATATTCCATTGACCTAGATTCCTCCCATGGAGCATTTGGTTCCTCTAAGCCCCTACATGTTGATTTTAAGGTGATTTCTTGGCGATTATTCACCCAGATTGAATGGTTAGGGATCCTCTCTCTTTCTCCTTTGGTTTTTTTTCATTTTACCTTTCTCCTATCTTGTTTTCTTGGTATTTTCTTAGTGATTTATATCTTTTTCGAACCCTAAGGGTTAGGGTTGTTGTGTGGTTCGATTTATTTTATGTTAGGGTGTGTAGATTGTCTCTTAGGGTGTATTCTTCCTTCTCCTGAAGTATCATTGCATTCGCACACCATTAATGTAGGTTTTTCTTTACATTTCCTTTTTGGAACATTCTATTTAATTATTGATCTTTTCCAAATGATTTATAAATGTGATTATATTGCTTGTGATATATTGGAATGATTTTTTTTCATGTTTTCATGTTGGATAATGTGTGAAAAATGGAGTTTTAAAGGGTTTATTTAATTATGACTATTTTAAATGGATGAAAGGTATTTGATAAAATGATAATTAAACTTTTAAAGTGAAGTTGGGTGATTTGGGTGGTATTTTCACTTGATTATGTTTTGGAAGTGTGGTTGAGTTGTGATTTGGGTGTTATATGTGGAATTGGGTAACTTTTATGTTTTGACACTTATGTGTGGCTTTTTGTGTTGGTTTAAAATCAATTGATGCTTATTTAAAAAGGGAAAATGATTATTTTTCAAGTATGAATCATCATTGTGATTTATAAATGTATTTTATAAGTTATTTTAGGTGAAAATGTGTTTAAAGTGGGGTTTTCAAAAGTGTTAAACTTTATTTTTTTTGAAGTTCCTTATGGTGCACCCTGAATGTGTTTGTATATATATTGTAAAGGTGACGTGAAGCATGTTTTAAAGTTTATTTGGTGTGTGTATGAATTTGTAATGTGGATTTTCCCATGGTAGTAGTTGGATTTCATATTTGTTTTCTTAATGGTCGCTTGAGGCCTGTTTGGAATTTTACGATATGTTTTGGTGGGGGGTTGGTATAAAGGCCCGTTTGGAATTTTGAGATGTAGTTTGGTTCATAAATGGTGTAAAATTATACTTGTAATTATGTATGTGAAAGTGGTGTTTTATTATTGACTTTGGAAAATGATTTGAAAGTGGTTATACAAATGTATTTATTTTGGAAATATTTCTCCCGATTGACACTTGGGATATTATTGGAGTTTTTATTTTAAACTCATATGATACAAAATACGATTTGTCTCTTTGTGTTGTATTTGAAAATTTGGTTTTGATATTAAGTGATGTGAATGCCTGATTGGAACATTTAATTATTTTTGGAAATTGATTTTGGAATTCATGTGATGTATACTCAGTGGGTATCTTGGCATGTTCTAGAAAAATTATTGAAAAAATGGGTACCATGAGGCATAGTTGGAATTTAAAAATGATTGAGAAAGTGGTTTTTGAAATCCAAATGACGTGATGGCCTGATTAGGACTTTTGAAAGAAATGTTTTTACATGTGTGTTTGTGATACTTGGATTATGTTTGGAAAAACCACTAGAACCTTGGGATGAGATCCCCTCCAGTGGATTGTGCACAAGAAATTTGTTGGTATTGAGTCTATTAGACCTTGGGATTCATTCCACTCTAATGGATCATGCATAAGGATGCTATTGGTTATGGGTTTTATAAATTTTTTTTCCTGGTATCATTATCATTATTATCATGGGATTCCTAGGAGTCATCTAGAGGGTCAAGTGACGGTTGATTTTCGAACCTGATTAGATAGGTCGGTACCCACTTGAATTTATGGGGCTAGGTGGGATGTACAATTAGAATATCTAGTTTAGAGAGGCCTGTTGGATATTGACTATGGAGCTTCACCATATGCCGACAATTGAGTTCGATATGAGTACGTACAGGGATTGATCTAGGGATGTTTAGGAAATTCCAAGATTATCTGTATACGTGTTCTATTTATTTTTGCTTCATGTTGGTTATTATATTTTCTATTCATGCCTGTTTCTTTGGTTTCCTTTAATTTATGGATAAACCCCTTTTGATTATATGGTTTGATTTTTTATTTGGGTTTTGGTTTTGAAATGGGTTGTGGAAAGTGAAACCATTTTGGAAAGGGAAATCCATGTGTGTTGTTTTAAAAAGGAATATGTGGAAAGCTATGTTTACTTTCTAAAAATGATTTAAAATCCTATTTTCTAAATTCATATCAAAATAGTGTTTGTGGAATATTTCAATAAAGGAAATGCATGGACTATGTGGTGATTACCTACTGAGTTGTTTAAGCTCACACCCTACTTGTGCCACTCGACATTGGTAGAACCTAGATTTTTTTCAGGTTCAGGTTTCAAGTTTAATTTTTCTTGGAGTAAGTTAGTATTTTGGATTGTGGTGACCAAGAGTTCACATGGATATTGTTTTTCATAGATGGGTTTCAGTTTTGTATTTAGTTTCAATTTTGTTTTGTTCATCAGTTGTTGTATATGGATCAATTTTGTATAAATATTGATATTAGTTTATTATTGGTTTATTTCTTAAAGATATATTTAGTTTATTTAATCCTATTTTTCTTTGGGATAAATCTTTCCTATTGGATAATCTTGATGCCCGACACTAGTTGCTAGCCCGTGGGGATTGGGAACGCCCTTTGAGCCTTATCTGGAATCGGGTTTGGTGTCGGGTCAGATGGTGTCCCGACATGGTTTCTGACATTTTGGTTCCACTAAACCCTACCCATATCTCCCCAAACCTCCCTCCCTTCATTCTAGAGGCCTCCATTTGGGTATAAATCCATCCAAGTAATCCCTTTGGTGAAAACTAAAAGGAGTTACCCAAAGAAGTGGTAACATCTTTCCTCAAGGTCTTTTATATATATTTTTATTCTACACACCCAAATATTCTTATTAAATTCTTATATAATAACATAAATATAATAAATATATTGATATTCTATCCTTCTAATGGTTTTAACTACACTTACACACACTTCCATCTAATGGGTAACAAACTTACCGTTCTTATGTACGGATAACTACCGCCTCGAGAAATGATATCGTTCGTTTTTCTTTTACCACCTCTCATGGTTGGGAATTATAATTGAAACACTATTTTTTATATGATATATATTATATTTATGATATATTTATCCTTGTAGAATTATTATTTAACACATACCTTCATGATTTCAATTTTTTGTAAATAGGATAACTTTGTTTGTGGACGTGTGGACTACCGCCTCCTCAAAGCGATGCGATTCGCTCACACTTTACATGGAATGTATTAAGGATTGATTTAGTAAATATATATGATATATATAAAATAATAATTCTACTATAATTATTATATATATATATACATATATGTCATTTATTTACTTTCTTTCAAAATGATAATTAAACCGAAACAACGTTCATGTGTACATACAATCTACCGTCTCCACGAATGGTGTATTCCATTTCACATTTCTATCATTTATAGATTATTATAAATATTTCTATACTAAATATATAAGATATAAATATCTTATTTTACATTCTATAAATAGTAAAATCATGATCTATGTAAGAGGATCAAGAATAATAAGTCAAAATACGTACGAGAAACAAAGCGAATATTACCCGAAGCATAACATTAACAAAGAATTGTTAATTTGTGGGTAATATAAAGTCATATATGGTATTATATATAATAATATGGTTCTTTGGTATATTTATAATAAACTTATATTTATTATATAGGAGGTTTTAACATGCACAAATAAATTCAAGTCTCAAGGTATGAGTTTTCTCGTCTCAATTTTATTTATGTGAGACTTATGCCTTATTCACCACTCATTTATTTTGTGTGGTTCATATAATTACCATGAATGTTTTGTATTATTATTATAATTAAATTTATGGGTATTTACATATACTCTTAATGATTTTTCTTTCACGAGTTTTATGGTTTAAAAGTTACCAAATCGATAAAGTAATTTTGTCCCAATTTTCCTTCTTTGATATACATGCCATGTTATGCGCATATTTTTATGGGGAGTATATACAACCATTTGAAATGTTATATCATGAATCTAACTAATTTCATGATATTTTAAGATTCATGTAATGTTATTATTTCATGGGGATTATGATTTAAAGTTACCAAAGTGGTAAGAGTTTATTTCTACAATCTCATTGTTTATCGGGATCGTTTACGATTATGATTCCATTGATGAAATATCATAATCCATATATTAAGAAATCTCATGAATTTTATTCTCCTCTATATATCCATGTTATATCCAAGTAATGGTACCATTTTTACAGTCTTTGGTACTTATGATAAAAAAGAAAATATTTTTAAGAAAATATGACCTTATTCGATCAAATACCTGTTCTATTCAAAAACCATATTTTCAAAAATATTTTTAAAACAATATTTTGATATCATTTTCAAGGAAAAAATATTTTTAAATATTTTTTATGGTTTTAAAATATTTCTTTATAAATTTTCAAGCTATTTTCAAAGAAAAATGTTTTAAAAAATGATAATGTTTTAAAAAGTTTTTTTTTAAAACATAAAGGATATTTTTCTCAAGAAATGTTTTTAAAAGATATTCCCAAAATATTTTCCATCCAAGACAAAATACAATGGTGTTGGTCATGAATTTATAGGGAAGTTATCCAATGGTTCCATTCATATTATTTACCATGAATGGTTTATTGTTTTATGGCATGATAGTTATGAAACCTATTTCTCTTTCATGGGTTATGTCCTTATTAAACCTATTTCTTTTCATGGGTTATGATTTGATGAAATTATTATAAAGGCTACACATTTTTCCATAGGTTAAGATATGACTCAATGTTTATGAAACCCATTTAATTTTATGGGTTATGATATGACTATTTATGATCTTGTTGAACAAGTATGTATGATTTCATTATGAGATTATAGTGGGAACTATATCTCCCTCCAATGCATTGGGTAAAGATTTATATCTCATGATATAATGATAGGAATCAGGTTGATGATATTGATCTAATATGGTAATATAGGGAATCCTGATCCACTATGGGAAGATAGGGAAACCCAACCCACTATAGGAAGATGGGGAAACCTGATACATTATAAAGAAAGGACTGCGACTAGGGATGGTGGTGTGTACCACACAGTAGGTGTAGTCCCCATGAAGTGCCCTGATAAGTTTTTGGAAATGATCCTTGACTTATAGGGGATGATATTACATGTTTATGTGACTGCCAAAATTTCATATCTTATTCCTATGTTATGATTTCATGGATTATGATCTTGATACCCTTATGATTGATGTCTTATGAACTGCCAATATTTATAACTTGAATCTTGATTATGATATTTGATATGAAGGGTTTTATATTTTAATGTTATGATCATGTTATCGTACTCTTATAATCACATTATACATACATATCTCCCTTGTTTACCCTTACTAAGCATCTGAGCTTACCCATTTATTATGTTTCATTTTCCCAGGTTACAAAGAAAGGTTTTAAGTATGAGTACTAAAAGAAAATATCTTTAAGGGATATATTGAAATTTTTTCACCAAGTTAGAATATTACGTTTTAAAGTTTCCAAATACACTAAACTATTATGGTCATCAAGCATGTATTTTTGTAATATACTGAATATTCATCTAAAATGATGTAGTATCCATGCATGTTAAGCCAGATTCATTATAGTTGGTATCAAAAGGAATATTTAGTCAACATTTAGAAAATAAGATTTGAAAAATTTATCTAGATACCTAGGGATATTTCTAAGGATATGTCTAGGGATGTATCTATGGATAATCCTAAGGTGTCATAGATTAAAGGAGGTATCATAATTTAGACATCCTGTAAGTGATTTTTCAAAGTTATATTATTTAACACTATAATAATTGTTTCTCACACAATACTTTATAGTTTTATTCAATGCTATAAAATATAATTAACTGGATTAACATTGAATATGATAGAAAATTTCCTGATGATCAGTTAACTGGGATGGTCAATGGAGTAAAGAATGTTGCTATCATGTCTAGTCACTTTTCACGGTACATGATTAACAACATGTACCTTAACCAACTCTCTAACTCACCAAATATGATAAGAAAGGAGTTCACTGAGAGTTTGGGTAATGGAGACCATGGAGGAAAGAAGTTTCAATTTCATTTGTGTCAAGAATGTGGAAATAACCACCAAATTGAATGTCTTAAAGTAACAAGAAGATGTTTTGACTGTGGAAAAGAAGAACACAAATAAAGTAACAGCAAAGGAAAAATTAAGGGTTTAATTAATGCAATGGACGAGAATATTATCCTCCATAAGAAATCATCATAGTATAAATTCTTTATGTGTGTAATGAATGGTCATTATGAAAATTGACGTCCCAATTGGAATGCTCATGATGAGAACCAACAAGGTGGTATGTGTAATTGTTATATTTCTGATGATGAGGAGAATATAGGTGAAATATGAAAGGAAAGAGGTATTAAGTAATAAGATGATGTAGCCTTGTTAATGGATTAAATATGAATTAGAATAATCGAAGTGTTTATGTATTTAGATTCAAGAATTATGACTTGAGAAATATATAAGGATTTTTCAGTTTATGTTTTTCACTAAGGATTTATAAGAATATGTTGAATGGTTATGATATACTAGAAAAGTGATTTAATTTCAAGGTTATCTTAATGTTAAAAACATTATTAAGGGAAGGATAAAACGTAACATGATTCTAATGGAGAGATAATTATGTTTGGATAAATATATGTTGGATATGAATAAGTAAATTAGATGGTACTGATTACACTAGAATTGATTAATTATTTGTTGAGAAAGTGGTCTATGTTATCATGGATGAAGTTTAATTATTTTTTTATTTAAGAAATATATCTAATAAACATTGTAATAAGAAAACATATATGTTTTCAATAAGGATTTATGATAATTTAGGTTATTACCATGTTTCAAGAGAATAATGATGAAGGTATTCACATTTTTGATATGCGATAACCAAGAGATACTTTGTGATATATGGGGGATCAATGGTTAACTATTTTTGATAAATTTAGTGACCTTATTTATAAATTTTTATACTTTCATATTTCATAAGGGTTACAAGGTTAACCATTTATGGAATGGTTTATGTTAAACTTCAGATTATTTTTTAGATAAGATAGCATTATCTCATCACATGAGGATTTATGAATATTGGACAATGTTTTCTAACCATTTCATTGTTATAAAGATAAATGGAATGAAAAATCATACTATTTATGGATATCATGATATGAAAATGATTTAGAAATGAAAAATTCACCTTTATTTCATGGAATAATAAATTAATTATAAATTGATCAAGGAACAACAAAGGATGAGTTTATGTTAAAATAAAATAAGTAGATCTTCCCATGAAAATTATTCAACTTTGGAAAAAGGGTCTTGAAATAAAATGATGTCCTGTCATCATCATTTTTGATGATATCAATGTCCTATTTAATTCTTCCATAGTTTATGGTTTTTTATTTTTAACTTTCTTTGGATCATCCACTTTCTTGTGATCTGTGATCTTTATCAATCACTATGATTATTTATGCCTTTTCTTCTACGTCTATGTTTTCACTTTCCACCAATATTATCCTATGTGGAAACCTAGTTATGAGTTACTTTGGGTAAATATTATGTTTCAAACATTACTTTTTTAAATTAAGTCATAGTATTCATTTTTATGATGCGAGTTTCTATGAGAGGAACTTTTAATTATTATACCTTTGATAACCCATATGAATTTTAAGGGAGAAATTTATTTTAAGTGGGATATAATGCAACACCCTGAGTTTTTATGATGTTTTTTCAATTAAATTAATTTTCTTTTATTTTTTCATTTCATGCTAAAAAAAATAATATTTTGTTATATGATACCCTAAGATAATATTTCAATACACGCAACATCGACTTGGCTTGCATTACACGCAACACTGAGTCTCTATGAATCATTAATTTATTATTATAATTATTCAAACAAGATAGTTATAACATAGCTGTTAAACTTAGAAATATGAATAGTAATAAATACTTTTAAATTTTTATTTATAATGGTTTTATATGAATAAAACATATTGATAATAAAATATATAAATTTTGGTAAAGTCTTTATATGTTTGAAAATACTATTTTCTCAAAAGAAATGATTTTTATGTCTCTATATAAACAATAATAAAATTAATTTTATAAAATTTTAGAAATTTAATTTCATAAAATAAACTTCATTTTTGAATTTATAATTTCAAAATTATATTAGGGTGATTTTTTTTGTTTTTTTCTAAAAAACTACATTTTTGGATAAATAGTAAAAAATATGAAATTTCAATTCAAAACTACCTTTTTATCTAAATTATTTATATAGTTAAAATATATTTTATTTTATTTTAAAGTTTAATTAGATAAATTTTACATAAATTAATAAAATTTAGGTCATTATAACTAATTTAACATCGAAAGTGGATATAAAAATATTCTAAAACATTTTTTCTTAAAAAACCTGTTGTCGCGACACGTCTGTAGGATTAATTTTAAATCAATTTCTTCCAATTATTTTATTATAATTTAAAAAAAAGGAAAAAATATTTGGAGTTAGAATAATTTATAATTTCTAATAAGGTCAAATTATTTTATGACCAAAAGTATCAGTGAAAGTGATTAAAATTAATTATAGCGATTAAGAGAAAAATTATCTTAACAAAGGACTAAACCTTAAAGTTAAGGCCCAAAATGACCTAAAATATTTTCAAAATTCTATTGGATGTTCCTGTTTTGACACTATCCTCCATTGGATAGGATATGGACCATTATTAGAGCCACTTGACATGGGAAAATTGTGGGTGGTATTCTCTTTTAAAAAATGTACAAGAATGACACTCCTCTACTATAAAAATGCATTCACCCCTCCCACTTATTCACACCTCTCAAGAAATTTTGGATTGAAAAATACCCACCAAAATATCCTCCAAAACTCCATCCATTCATCCAATATGCATACATTTGGGGAAAAATCCGTCCATGGAATCCCTTTGGTGTAAACCAAAAGGAGTTACCCAAAGAAGAAGTAACATCATTCCTCAAGCTCTTTTATTTTATTTTCATTCTCTACCCCATAAAATATTCTTATTAGAAACTTATATAATAAAAAAAGAATAAAAAATATATGTATATGTTTTTATTCTAATGGTTTTGCCTACACTCACACACACTTATATATAATGGGTTATGAACTTACTGTTCTTGTGTATGGTGAACTACCACCTCACGAAATGACGTTGTTTGTTTTTACTTTACCACATATCATGGTTGGGAATTATGAAGGTAAATATATTTTTATAGGATATATATTATATTTATAAATATTTATTCTTATTTAATTATTATTTAACACATACCTTCATGATTTACATTTGTTATAAATATGATAACTTCATTTTTGGATGTGTAGATGTGTGGACTACCGCCTCCTCAAAGCGATGCGATTCCTTAACACTTTACATAGAATATATTAAGGATGTATTTAGTAAAAATAAAAGATATATATGAAATAATAATTATACTATAATTATTATATACATACATACATATATTTCATTTACTTTATTTCAAAACAACAATTAAATAGAAACAACGTTCATGCGTACGTACAACCTACCACCTCCATGAACTGTGTATTTCATTTCATATTTATAAAATTTATAGATTATCATAAATATCTATATAATGAATATTTATTATAATTATATCATTTTTTAAAATTTTTAAATAAGTAAATCATGATCTAATTAAGAGGATCAATAATAATAAGTCATAATATGCACGAAAAACAAAGCAGATATTACCCGAAGTGTAACATTAACATGAAATTGTTAATAAGTGGGTAATATAAAGTCATATATGGTATTATATATAATAATATGGTTCTTTTTTATATGTATAATAAACTTATATTTATTATATATTATTTTTGAATGTGTAGAAGGAAATTCAAGACTTAAGGTAAGAGTTATCTTGTCTCACTTTTATTTATGCAAGACTTATGCCTTATTCACCACTGATTTATTTTGTGTGGTTTATATACTGACCATAAATGTTTTATATGATTATTATACTTAAATTTATGGGTATTTACATATCCATTTAATTAGATTTCTTTCATGGGGGTTATGGTTCAAAATATATCAAATCAGTAAAGTAATTTTGTCTCAATTTTCCTTCTTTGAGATACTTTCCATGTTAAGCACATTTATTTTTCTATGGGGTGTATATAATTCCATTTTAAATGTTATATCATGAATATACTTAATTTAATGATATTTTAATCTTCATGTAATTTTATTATTTCGTGGGGATTATGATTTAAAGTTAACAAAGTGGTAAGAGTTTATTACCACAATCTCATCATTTATTGGGATTGTTTATGATTATAATTCAATTAATGAAATATAATAATCCATATCTTAAGAACTCTAATGAATTTTCTTATCCCATGTATATCCATGTTATATAAAATTAATGGTACAATTTTTCCACTCTTTGGTACTTATGATAATTAAAAAAATGTTTTTATGAAAATGCTACCTTATTCGGTCAGATACTTATTTTATTCAAAAAACATATTTTCAAAAAAAAAATTAAATTAATTTTTATCTCATTTTCAAGGAAAAATTATTTTAAAAATGTTTTACAGTTTTCAAATATTCCTTTATAATTTT
Organism: Viscum album; assembly: GCA_963277665.1. Classification (NCBI taxonomy): domain Eukaryota; kingdom Viridiplantae; phylum Streptophyta; class Magnoliopsida; order Santalales; family Viscaceae; genus Viscum; species Viscum album. The sequence goes on along the minus strand of OY728119.1, from coordinate 1,721,480,450 downwards.
CCGAGTTATTTTCAAAGAAAAGTGTTTTAAAAAATGATAATTTTTAAAAATTATTTTTTAAAATTGAAAGGACATTTTCCTTTAGAAATGTTTTTAAAATATCTTCCCAAAATATTTTTCATCTAAGGTAACATCCATTGGGTTTACTCATACCTTTATAGGAAAATTATCCAAAGTTCCCATTCATATTATTTCCCATGAATGGTTTATGTTTTTATTTCATGATGGTTATGAAAACCGTTTCTATTTCATGGGTTATATGCTTATGAAAACTACTTCTTTTCATGGGTTATGATTTGATTAAATGATTATGAATCATGTATCTTTTTCCAAAAGTTAATATATGCCTTCATGTTTATGAAACCTATTTCATTTTATAGGTTATGATATGACTGTTTATGAACTTGTGGAACATGTATGTATGATTTCATTATGATATGGGTGGGGCCTATATCCCCCTCCAATGCATTGGGTAAATAATTATATATAATGAGATAATGATAGGAATCAAGTTGAAGGGCTTGATCCACTATGGGAAGATGGGAAAACCCTATTTGATATGGGAAGAAGGGGAAACCTGATCCACTATGAGAAGATGGAGAAAACCAGTCCCTTATAAAGAAAGGAATGTGTCTGGGGATAGTGGTGTGTCCCGACCATCATGTGTAGTCCCCATGAAGTACCCTGATAAGTTTTTGGAACTAAGACTTGACTTATAGGTAATGATATTACATGTTTATGTGACTTCCATAATTCCATGTCTTGTTACTAAGTTATTATTTCATAGATTATTCTCTTGATTCATTTATGATTTATGTCTTATGAACTACAGATATTTATACCATGACTCTTGATTACGATCTTTGATATGGATGGTATGATCTTATAATGTTATGACCATGTTCTCATAGCCTTATGCTCATGTTATTCTTATATATCTCCCTTGTTTACCCTTATTGAGAATATGAGATCACCCCTTCCTTATGTTTAATTTCGTCAAGTTATAAAGAAAGTTTTTAAGTAGGAGTAATAAAAGTAAATATCTTTAATGGTGATATTGAATATTTTTCACCAAGTTAGAAGATTTTGTTTACAAGTTTCCAAATACACTAAACTATTACAATCCTTGGGAATGTATTTTTTTAATGTGCTAAATGTTCATCTTAAATGATGTAATATACATGTATGTTAATCCCAGGCCATTATATATAGTCCGTAGAGAACTATAACCTAGAGGATCTAAGGATTATTAAAGGTTTGATCTATATCCTTTATACTTTTATAGTTGTATTTTTTTATAGGTATGATATACCCATTTTCTTGAAAACTCTTACTTGATGTTTATCTAGGGTTATGTGGGGAATTGGTAGAGACCTATATTTATGATTTTTTATGAATATTTAGACTAATAATAAAGTGGGACACTTCATCCATTGAGATGCATTCTTGTGATGTGATACAAAACTGTGCGCGTGAGTCAGTTCTGCTGAAAGCACATAGTGTTGAGGTGTGACAGAAACGTTCCCTTGAATTTTCTATTTTGGGTGGTTTGGTGTGTTTAGGTATTATATTAGGCCCTATTTGTGGTAGATAGGTGGGTAAGGTAAAGGATGAGCATCAGTAAGAATGGGATTCTAGACTAGAGGTTTAAGTGTGGTTCGGGGTGCGACATGTGACTTTACTTCTTTAACTGTAGCAGTACAGGGTCATGAGCCACTTCTCCCTGAGTGTATCCCCCTTATAATACTTAGTGAAACTAGTGGAGACTTTTTGATTGAGCGTTATTCTTTGAGGAACCATCATAGAGGATCGGAGGTCATGTACTCTTATATGTAGTGTGAACCAACTATAGTGGAGGTAGAGCCACACATAGAAACATCACATAGAGGTATAGAGAGTCTCTATGATGTTTTCCTTAGTATGGAATGGTTTTATAAAATCCATAACTATATGGTTACCACTAGTGAGTGTAGAAGTGTTTTTGTCTTATGGGATATAATTTTCATCCTTTCTTGAGGAGTGATACTAGGATGAGTAGGATAAACTCATGTGTGGGAATATACAATTGAATTTTATATAATGGATAGTATGAACCATGGATAATTTTTTCTTTGAGATTTTGATTTCCTAATGTAGTGGTGGAGTTGAGGATGTACATCTAAGGAATTTCAAAGTTTACCTTCCCACTAAGAGTTGTATACTGCATAGACTATCCCCCAGGGACTACCCTAATATTTTTTTCAGCATATCTATTGACTATCATGGAGATTCATGCGTTGTGGCGCAGTTAGAGGTTTACAGATTGAGGGCCTAGTAAGACCCGATGTGTACAATTGGGATGTCATTTTTTGTTTTTTGGTACCTCATGTACTCGATATCAGAGATGCATTTGGGATTCTTGAGGATGATGTGACATGTCTCTAGTTGTTGGTGGTCACCCCTTTTATTTGTATTCAAGTTGGGAGGCACAACTAGGAGATTCTATTCCCTAGGACTTGCATGATCAGATATACAATGGATATGTTCTTAATGTATTTTTTGAAGGTGGGGAGTATATTGAACTTCATAGGATTGAAAATTAAACTAGTCATGCTGTGAGGTGAGCTAATGAGGAGGATTTTTTCCCTTAGTAGCACACACAATAGTGCGGTGTTTGTGCCAAGTAGAGGGAACCATTAGGGTTTTTGAGAACATTCTTTGAGTTTTAATGTTAGCGGGGTGAAATTTTCACTCAATAATTGGCGTGGAACCATTTGAGGCCATGTTCAGGTGGACCTTTAGGTCCATGATATACTGGTCGGATCCAATAAGAGACAATGATTTTGGGTGTAGAGTTGGTGATAGCGATGGATGTTGAGGGTGCAGTTCAGATAAGGTGTGGATGAGGACTTCTAGGTTACATCAATATCTGCATTGAGTTAGTGAGGGTTTTTACTAATAGACTATGAGACTATAATTGGACTGGGTTCATGGTGTTTTCCACCTATCACTGTGAAGGATAGATTTTCAAGATTCATTGCATGATGTTGACCTAGTTTGAGCTAGGCGGTAGGTGTGGAGTAGCCTTTTGAGGGACCTGGTGGTGTTTAGGTTCTGACTAGAGATGTCCCTATTTGGTATTTTAGTTCCCCTGAGTAGGTGTTTATAAACAACATGAGAACCCTTTGGTGATCCCACTGGAATGTGAGATCTATTCGAGAGCTCATTTTTATCCCTTGTGCATAGGATTTCACTTTTTAAGACAAAAATCATTGAAGGTGGGGAGAGTGTTGCGACTCTGGTTTTTCCGTGTAAGACTTTAGATTATTTCTATGAATATTTTCATAGCTAGGAACTGAGTCAGTTCAATATTTTGGGGCTCATAGATCCTTAGTGTGGTGATATTTTAAATATTAGATATATTTTATCATGCAAGTGCAGTTTTTTTATTTAAAGTGGAATAGTTATCAAAAAAAGATTCAAATAAAAAATACAAGAACGCGGTTGAGTTCAGAACACAGGTTTTACCTTAGGCATAACATAAAGTTTGTCGGCATCTGGTTCCCAGTTAGAGGTGACCATTGGTGGGGTGTTAAATGGAGGTTAATTATGTTAATATAATTTAATTAATAAACCAACCCCTCCTCCTTTAGTTATCAAGCGTGATAGAGGAGAGGGTGGACCCCCATTTGTGTGATGGATGACCCAAGGCCGAACTGAGGAGAGAAGGCACCATTGAACCCCATTTTTGACACCAATCATCACCATACCGAGGTGTAGTGGCTTTCAAGCATCATGTTGGACCTGAAGCTTCGATTTTTCACTAAAGGTAGGTAGATTTATGATCTTTACATAATGATCCCTATTTATGCATTTTTTTAATGTTTTAGATCTCTATTATGACTGATAGAGATCCCATAGGGGAATATCTATGGGTTTTATGTGGAAATTGGGGGTTTCAGGTGGCTCACAGGAAAATCTTGTTTGGAATTACTGATCACATGACATGTAGTGCAAGAGAACAAGCCATGTGTTCTTCCCATTTAGGGAAGATAAAATTTTGGGACCACATGCTATGTAGTGATCCCAGTTCATGTGTCTAAGTACATGGTAGGGGTTGTGTATGGGGACATTTTCATGTGTGAGGACACGACTAGATCCCTGGGGTATAAAAAATCTGAAGTACATGGCCAAGTACATGGGAACAAGGTGTAGTACACGGGAACGAGGTTACCTACATGGGAATAGGGTTTCGTACATGGGATTGGGGTGATGAACATGGTAACAGGATAAAGACACATCCAAGTAACCATATATATATGATACACTATGTACCGAGGGTACATTCCATGTGAGGTGACATGGATTTACTGGTCATGTGTGGGAAATTACATGACTAGAGGTCTGGGTGAGATCACACACCATGTGACATGGGTACATGCCGTGTAGTCTCCGTTTGTATGCCAAGTACTGATAGGGGACATGAACAGGGGAAGATTTCTAGATACATGTCATGTACTATGGGTACACACCTTGTACTCCCCTTGGAGACTTTTCCCTCATGCATATTAGTATTTAGGACTCAGATGGTGGCTTGTGTGTATCCTATCCTGAGTAGTTTTCTACATTGGATGCAATGTTGGCCATGGTTTTGGCATTAGAGATGTGATGTAAGGTGAAGTTTGTGGGTTCCTTTTATTAGTGATATATAGAAAAATATTGATAGAGTGTACTCCCTTTGTCTATTCCTATGAGGGTACAATGTGGAATTATGAATTTGGTGTAGGATTATAATCCCATCTATAAGATGAGTTTGGATAGAGTTTGTGTATCCCTCTGGGTGGCTGAGGTAGGATCCTCTATCATATCATCTTCCCTCGGTGGGGTTCATGGTATAATCATGAATTTCATACATAGAGAAGAGATTCTATATCTAGTGGGTTATCCTATTAGGGTTTGGAGTATCATCAAGCATACGATCTTCTACATAGCTGTCATTATCGATAGGGTTTGCGGCATCATCATCTATGTGCTCCCCAACTTTGTAGTTAGATCTAGATTTGGGTTTGCAGTATCTCCCACCAGTCTTTCTCCCAACAGTCCTGGAAATAATCCCTTATCTACGTATCATGTATTTGAGACTTGTTAGGGTTTTATAAATCCCCTAGTGGATATATGTGTGATCCCATATCTGAGTGTTATAATCTCCAGAGTTCTAGATTGGGTTATTGGTGTCTACCAGTAGTCCTGGGTGTGATCCCCTATTTGCGAGTTGAGATATTATAGGTTCTTAATAAGGTTAGTGGATTACTCTAATTGGGATAAGTGATATCCCATATATGAGCATCAAGATTTTCTAGGTTCCAATTTGACTTTTTATATGGGGTGAACCGTTGAGCATGTTTTCTCAGATGTATGACACCTGAGATCGTGGGGATGTTCCATTGGATTAGCAATACCCGATGACTGAGATATCTTAGATGAGTGCCATCAGGGTTTTCAGAGCTATTCCCAATGGGTGATATCTCTCAGATGTGTACCATTAGATATGACATAGATCACAAAGTGAGATATCTTGGATGAGTGATACCTTTGAACCTTAAGTAGAATCATGTACATGGTATTGAGGTTAGGGCCCCATGAGACTTTTAGTCTAAGATGAGTATATATGGGATAATCTGGAAGTCCTTGTGATTAAAACACATATATCCATTTTCATACCATGTAGATATGATATGAATTTTCATGTATAGCTGAGGATTAGTCAAGATGGAGTTACTTGTTCTCTCTCACTGGGGTTTCCTTCTCTGGCATTAGGTCGAATGAACTTACGCCTTTCATTTGATATCTTTTATTTTGGATTTTGGGGTCACCTACTAGGCATTGTTATAATCACACCTACATGAGATCTATGAGCATGTGTAGCATCTTATGTATATGATTGACCTTTAGATGGAATCCTAGGAGGACCTAAAGTAGGTAGAGCATAATGAGCTAGACATACCGAGGTGTGTACCGATGGTTGCAGTTTACAACAATCCCCTCATTATGAGCAGGTTGGATGCTTTTATAGTTTTTGGTGGGATTTTATTTTTCCCTTTTCATTATTTTATTACTTTTTTCATAGTTTGACTATGGGATATATGTATACATTCATTTATTATATCAATTTTTTAATTATATCTACACCATTTTATGAAGATGTATGTATGCGCATGTATGTAAGTACCCTAGGCCAAGGCCTCCCATGTCTAAGATATACCTACTCAGCACTGATCTCCATCCCTTAGCCTATTGGAGTTGGGATTGGGGTAGTGGCTACTTATCCTTACACCAGCCAGGTGGGCCCTAGTGGGTTGGGTTATTACTTGAGGATTCATATCTTAAGAAAAGATCTGAGAATCATGAACAAACTCAGATTGAGAAATAAAACTTGGTTAAAGAAATAAAAATATTGAAATTGTAAAATGTATAATATAAGAATATTATTGATGATATGACCTCCACTATTATTCTTAAGGATAAGGAGATGGATGGATTAAATTAAAAAAATTATTGATATAGAAAAGAAAAAACTAAATATAGATGTGACTTTAGAAAGACAATTGAAGTTATAGGTAAATGATCAAGGAATAAAACATATTGTATTTATGGTTCTAAAAATGACAAACATAAGATAATGGAAACTAATTTTATCCTATTTTTGAAGAAAATTATGATATGATAAGAATCTTGTGAGAAATAAATATTTGTTTTAGCTAGAAAATCAAAATAAAAACAAAATGGTGCTCACATTTAAAAGTGAAAGTCCCCAATAAAATATCCAAACTCATCTTGTACATTGAAGGATGGAATATTTAGTAGGATTTAGTGAAACCTAAAAAGTATAGGCCAGATATAGAGTATATATAGACATCCACACGTGAATAAAATTTCTATCAAAGAATAAGTTTTTATGGTCACTGATTATGCTATAGTTTTCTTGGTCATAAGGAATAAAATTGTTGGTACAATATATATCTTTATACATTGATAAGAGATTATACATCAAAAGTGAGAAAATAAAAACAAGTGAAGAATAGTTACAAATATCAACATCCTGAAAAGAAAATGGAAATAAATAATAGATTTGAATGTTTTCAAGATATCTATGAGAAGTTTGGTCAAGAAAGACACATTTTATACAAATGAGTTACATTTACATGAGCATAATTAATAATCATTAGAAATATGGAGTGAATTATAATCAAACCCAATATGAAAATATTGTGGAAGTTTCATTTAAATCATGTAAAATTACGAATCCCTGGATAATGGTCATTAGTTATTCCCCTCAAATGACTATAAATTTGAGTAACCTATATGATGCAATGAAGTATGAAGGAGGTCCAATTTCATTTGGAAATGAAAAATCTAAAAAATTAAAGTTATTGAAATATGAAAAATCAGATCAGTCCTAATAATGTATTATTTATTAATGGATAGAAGCATAACCTATTGAGTGTTTCACACCTTTTTTATAATGAAAATAAAGTGGTATTTAGGGAAAATGGATTCCTTGGAAAGAGACTGAAAGTTAGAGTTGTTGTCTTAGAAGAGGTAAGAACTCAGGGGGACCTATTTCAAATGGGTGAGGAAAAATAAAATTATTAACTGAGACTGAATGTTGAAAATATATTATAGAATATAAGTCTTGGTCATCTTGACCAAAATAATACGAGTAAGTTAATAAAATAATTATTGAGAAATATTTCTATCTTAAAGGTTTTTACATGTATAGTTTTCTAAACTTGTAATAAATAAAAGACAATGAAAAACAGTCACAAAGAGGTTGATATTCAAATAGAGAAACCATTGGAGATAATACACTATAATGTGTTTGTTTTATTGAAAAATAAGTCACCAAGTAGATATATGTATTTAATCAATTTTATTTATGAAATTACCAAAATGAAATGTATCATGTCTATGTCCCACGATTCTGAAGCTCTAGAAAAATTTAAAATCTTTAAGAGGCTTTCTAAAAAAGTTGGGTTTCCTTTAAGTAGGTTGTATTAGATATTGGTACTAAGTATTTAAATATAAAATTCTTAGAGTACATATACAAACATGTTATCAAACAAGATTTTAGTTCTCTATACACCCCTCAAAAAAATGGGGAAGATTAAAGGAAAAATAGAATCGTTGTTAGTATAGAAAAGACTATGCTTAATGAGAATGACACATCAAGATTTTTATAGTTACAAGACATAAAAATAGATATAATTCTAAAAAATATGTGCTTATTGAGACCAAATTCATATATGACTCCCCATGAAACATGAATTAAAAAGAAAAAAATTATATAGAAACTTTGGAGTGTTTGGTAGTCCTTGTTTAATTAATAAGAAGGTTAGAAATGGAAGAGAATTTTATGAAAAAGATGATGATATAATATTCCCTAGACACACACCAAATAGGAGTTCCTACAGGTTTTAGAAAAAATGTTCAGAGAATATCATGAACTATGATGGTGTTATCATTTTTGAAAATGATGAAGATTCCAAGAGACCAGTCATGGTGGATACATAAGATGATGTTATTGACATTGGAACAACATAATAAAATATAGAAAATGTTCAGTTGTTGGATGATGATGTATATTTTTATTATACTATTTATTAAGTGGGAAAATAAAAGTCCATAGGAGCAAGTTCAAGGTAGAAAAAGAACATAGATACTAATAATATCATTAGGGACCAAAATATGGAAGTAAAAACCATAAGAAGAATATTTGGAACCATCTATGCTAATTTTCATTCTAAAATTGAACCAAAAAATATTTAATAGGATTTTAATAAAAGGAGTGGAACCAAGTAAGGAATAATGAGTTGGATTCGATTGAAAAAAGTGAGACATGAGAACTTGTTCCAAGTCATAAGATTGAAAATTATAATTGGAACAAAATGGGTTTTCAGGAAAGAATTAAATGAGAAGGGATATTCTGATAGAAATAAGGTTAGTATGCAAGGGGTACTCTCAAATTGAGGGTATTGATTTTGATGAGATATTTTTTCCAATATCTAGTCTTGAAATAGTCAAAATATTTCTAAATGTTTCTACTAAAAGTGTCACAAACTGACCCATTCCAGGGATTAATCCACAACTACCCCAATCCCATCTACACAGGCTTGGGGGTGGTGACCAGTGTTGAAGACACAACAACTCAGGGAGGCCTTTTCCTAAGAACCTGTACACACACAACCAACTCAATGAAATAGTGCATATGAAAAGGAATAAAAGATAAAACACTGCTATAAAAAGGAAACCAAACATGCATCAACCTCTAACTAGTACAAGTTTAGAAAAGTAAACTGAAGGGGAAAGAGAAAAGATACATTCCTTATAAGAAAAGTGCCACAACCTGGAAATAACTGAAAATTAAAACAACTGAGAGTGTCCTACTCCTAGATCCCAAGATATGACCACCGTATGTGGTCCAAGCACCCATATCCCTAAGATCCTATGAAGTCACGATCAACCTGTCTGTCGTCTGCATATGGCACAACATGTGTAGGAAAATACCATGCAGGGGTGAGTATAGAAATACATAGTAGGATTCCCCGAAAAGGATAAGGGTGAGCAGTAAGAGATACACTAAAGAGTAAATTAGTATATAGGACAAGGTACAATAAAAGATAGTACATCTCAATCTAACAAGAGAGTGAATAAAGATCATCCAAACACAAGGATCTAGAAACAGTGAGAATATGAAATTCTCATTGAGTTTTTTCTACCTATAGTAGGTGAGTATACCCATCCAACCAAGAGAATATAGACACTAAAAGCACGTGGTGTAACCCACATGTCTTTACCTCTTTTGGAAGGAGTGTAATAAAAACCCAAGAACTAGGTATTGGAACAAGATATATATATGTCCAATCAAAGAAACCAAAATGATAGTGTAAGGGGATATCCATATCATAGATCATACCAGGAAAAGAGTCACTAATAGTTCCATAAGTAACCACCATTGATGCCCAAAATCCCTCACATCTGACTTGAACTGTGAGTCGAAGAGGCTCAAACACCACACCTCGATACTATCCACTTTGGGGGGATCTATCTCGCCCGCATGGTTTTAGGTCGCATCACAAGGATGCATCTTAGTGGGGAAAGTGGACCTCATACTCATGACTACAAAGTAACATTAAAGTACATCCCATCACTGATCCATGTAGTCAAGAGGTCGTGCCTCAAGGTTGAGGACCCATGCCGAGCCTGGTTGGAGGATGCCACTATAGTGTCGTAGAAGACCAATTCCCAGCCTGGCTGGAGGATGCCGCTCAGAGTAGGTTGAGGACCCATTCCCATCACAACTAGAGGATTCCACTCTAGTGTTATTGAGGACCGATGCCCAACTTAGATGGAGGATTCCAATCTAGTGTCGTTGAGGACCTGTGCCTAGCCTAGTTAGAGGATGCCACTCTAGTGTCGTCGAGGACCCATTCCCAGCCCTATTGGAGGATTCCACTCTAGTATCATTGAGGACCAATTCCCAGCCCAGTTGGAGGATACCAATCTTGTGTCATTGAAGACCCATTCCTAGCCCAGTTGGAGGATTCCACTTATAAGTCCCTGATGTTATCACCTGATCAATGTTGTCATCAAACATCACTTGAAATGTGTCATGGACAGAACATTTGGCATCGTATATCGAAAGCCACTAAAAAGGGAACCATCGCATTCTACGTGAAAAAACACACAAGATATGCTACTCATATTCCAACATCTAAGTCCAAAAGAACGAGATACAAGTGATAAAAGATTTATCAAGTGGTACACGATGCGTATGGGGCCCACACAATGTCTGACCCCACCTTGTCAGATGGACATATACCTAGCCATTATCAGGTACTAAACTATGAACAAGAACCCCTAGGCATGCCATTGTACTCCCAGAGTACATGGCACATTTGGCCAAAAGGCTGATGAGCACACAATGTTCTTCATTGATTCAAAGGGAAAAAATGTAATATTCATAAAAGGGCTCCTCAGACGTCCTTAGATAAACAAAGAGATCACACCATTGCAATCCTTGTGGAAAAGTTCACATGATCGACTATTCATTCGCCCAAATCAGACACTCGATGAAGAAAGTCACTTTTCACCACAAACACTCATATCAGGCCTCATGATTCTCACACCACGATTTCATTTTAATCACCAAAAATTGGTCTTAAAAAATCTGCCTCAATTTCAGGGTCACAACTCTACTGACGACATGTCGATTGGAAATCATATGTGAGAGATACGTCAGATACAAGAATCCCCAATTTTAATAATTATATTACTATTATTATATATAGGCATTTTTTGCAATCGATTTATGAGTCTAGGATATAAAATTTTCAAACAAGGATAAAAAAACATCTCAATGATAGGAATGCATGGACATAGATAGTGTTTCAAACAAAAACATGATTTAGAAGTTACAACGATTTGAATCTGCAACCCAAAGAGCCACCCTGTTTCGACCCAGTCTGACCAACTCATCTTGGCCCATCCACTGTAGTTCAGCACACTCCGCCACGACCCATTGTGGATCTGCTTCCTATGAACCCCATGCTGACTCACGTCGCAAGCTACCTAGTGCTCCACTACCTGTCTGCGGCGCTCCGCCGCCGTTCCACGACCCGCCGCCACTGGTAGCTTCAACGGAGCTTCAAACTCGCGGAAGACACAACCTCACCAGAGCACCATCGCCACCTCCTATTATGGACCACCAGGAACAACCTGGTGATTGAAAAACGAATCCAAGACTATATTTGAGAGTGTCAGATCTCAATCTACTCTTCCACATGCTCCCCTTGAAGTTTCGTCGATGCTCGATGTGAAGAAAAGTAACTGCCGCTTCTGCTCACCGCTATGGCTCCTCCGATGCCCAAAAATCAAAACCGTCATTGATTTAAAATCATTGGATCATGAACTTCACAAGTCTATGCTTCTCTCAAAGATTGGTTGTTGTTTTGACGTGTCAAAAAGTTAATCTATGAAGAAAGTGAAGAAGGAAGAAGAATGGATGAAGAACATGAAATTAAAGGGATCCAAAAATAGATCAGTTGCTAACCGTGTTAGTATGGCCATAAAAGATGATAATCAAAGCATAATAAATGATAACAAATAAAATTTGACAACAAAACTTTGATCAGGGAAATGTAAAATCCAAAAGAAGAATATTACATGGATTTTGGATCAGTCATTGCATTCACTACATTCTGATCTACTCGAATATGAAATCTCATCATGATCTTCCAAGAATTCGGCATCTAATTGCCATCTAAAGGAGAGTATGGAGTTTCTCCAGCCATGGGAGTAAATGATCCAACACCCTTGCTCATTTCCTTAAACTCCTATTTATAGGAAACCCCCAGCAGTCACAAAATCCGAACCTCCCACACCCTCTCACATGAGGTTTCCCCAAGGGTAAACACCATGTTACGAACCCAACAGTGGTATCAAATTTTCTATCAGAGTCTCCGTTCAGAAGTTATTATAATTAACCTCTGAGATAAAATAAATAAATTTAATTATTTTATTTAAAGTTATGTCCTCTGTGGAGTCTTCTATAGAAGGCCCACACTGATAAAAGTTATCTCCTACCTAGGGTAAACACCATGCTATGGACTCAACCATGACCTCATATTTATGATCCAATCTACCATTTAAGATATATCCCGTTTCTTTCATGTTCATAGTATAAAATATACTTAATATTTTTATAAAATTTATTTCGGGCACACTAGGCCTTGGAATTGCACACCATCTCAGTGCCTAGATCTAAAAATATATGTAGAAATATTCCAAAGTCTTACAAGAAAAAAACTAGTCTCTATATCATTCCTTTATTCAATATTTTCATCCCTGAAAAGCAAAACTAGGGAAACAACTTAGGATAATGAGTTCACACTTGGCTCTCCCGCTCCCAGGAAACTCTTGCATGTTTTCGTACTGTAACAACACACGAACCAAAGGGATGGTCTGTCCACATATGGTCTACTCATATCAATGAAATATGTAGGATCATGCATGTATCTCATTAGCTAAAACATTTAGAAGATTTCGTGCACCCACTCCAATTGTAGGGGTAGGGTAAGGAGGTTGGTAACCTCACCATCCCTCCGTATGATCTCGAATGGCTTGATGAACCTCGGGGATAACTTACCTCCCCAGCCAAACCTCCACATTACGCATCATGAAGAGACTCTCAAGAAGACATAGTCTCCCTGAGAAAACTCCAAGGGTCTATGATGGTAGTCTGCATATGATTTTTGTTTTCTTTGGGCTATCTCCATCCTTTCACGGATGACCTAAACTTTCTCCGTCGTCGCTTTCACCAACTATGGTCCCAAGAGGGATGACTCCCGAACCTCCGTCTAGCATAGAGGTAACCTAAAGGGTCTCCCATATAGGGAATAAAAATGTTCCATATCCATGGTAGAGTGGTAACTATTGTTTTATGAAAGCTCTACCAAAGGTAGGTGATCCTCCTATCCCTGGCTGAAAACTAACACACAGGCCCTCAACATATCCTCCCACACCTAGATAGTATGATCAGTATACCCATCATTCTAGGGGTAAAAGGGTGTAATAATCCATAGTTGGGTCTTTAATTCCTCCTGTATGCCTCTCCATAACCATGACATAAACCACATGTCATGATCAGAGACAAACGTTGAGGGTACTATGAGAAGGTGGATTATCTCCCATAGGTAGAAATTCCCAAAACTCTCCACTGATATCTGCTCTATGATAGCAAGGATGTGCACCAACTAGGTGAGTTGGTCCACTATCACCCATATAGCGTCATGGTTCTTCACTATTCATGGAATACCTATGACAAAGTCCATGGATTTTCCATCCCATTTTCACTCCGGTATGTCGAGAGTTTGAGACAAACCTGTTAGAACCTAATTCTCATCCTTCACCTTCTTACAGGGGAGGCATCACGAGACAAACTTAGCTACACTTTGTCTCAATATGGACTACCAAAAATACCACTGAATATCCTTTCAAATCTTCCCCACATCAAGATTTATACCTATGGGATAAGTATGGAACTCCTGCATCACCTACTCCTGCATTGCGACTGGAAACACTGTTCGCCCCTGGAACAAGATCTCACGATTCCCTCATTAAGAATAACCATTTAGTGAATCACCTAAGGATATCTGGTCATGAAATATTTCACAATCAATGCATCACATCCGAGACCCTTTTACACACTTGATAAGAAAATGTGTCAACACCATCGACTGAAGAGAAACTGTACCCTCATGATCCATCAGGGTCAGCTATAGGGAAGCTAACTTCTCTGAAACTTCCTGCACTAGGCATACCTAAGACTTCTTACTAAGGGAATCTGCTATAATGTTTCTATTTTTGATATATAGACTATATCTAAGTTGTAGTCCTAAAATAATTTTAACCAGCATCACCACCTTAGGTTCAAGTCTCCCTAAGTGAAGATGCACCTAAGACTCTGTTGTTCTGTGTAAACCACAAAGCATTCTACTAGAAGGTATTTTCTCCACATCTTCAAATATAAAACTACCACTACCAGTACTAGGTAGTGAGTCACATAGTTATATTCAAGGTTTCTCCATCACCTCGACCTGTACTTGATAACCGAAGTATCAAGGTTGATGTTGAGCACAAAAAGGTACTAAAGAACAGGGAAGGTGAGTAAAATCATCCAACCAAAATAATCTAGACACAGAAATAACATGGCATACCCCACATGTATTCAACTCTCTTTAAAGGAGAGTAACCCCAAACAAGACACTATTCAATACCCACTAGTGGTATTCCAAGCAAAAGGATCTCAATTAAAAAAACTCTACTATAAACGTTGGGACCTGCTCTGACAATCCACTGCACAAACCTTCCATAAATGCACAAGTCAAAGGGATTCATCCTTTACACCTTGATACTATCCTATTTGGGCAACACTGACTCACCCTTATGATTTTTATTGCATCACAAAAATGTGTGTCGGTGGAGTAAGGACCTCTCTTCCTCGTGCATTCAAAGCTACGTCAAACAACATCAACACAAGATTATATCGACACCCCGCATCACCCTGTTAAGACCCTAAGAAAGGAGAAAGGAGAAAATAGTACCTCACACAGTGTCTAACAAGTTATACCATAAAAAGGTAGAAGATATACTAAGTGTACCTCTTATCATCTCGCGTGTTTTAGGATTGTAAAAATCCAATGCATGTAGCTGCCCGTGGCCTCGACCTCCAGCTCCCTAAGCCTGGCATAGGCTACCTAGTAGTGGTGGAAGGACCTCATAACATCATCCACCAACCACAAATCCTCCTGATCCTCTTCCAGAAATGCCTCTCTAGGACCACCCTGTCCCCACTTAGGAGATCCCTGATCACAACATCATCTCTTCCATGGAGGTTTATTTACTATCTACCTAGGAAGATCATCATTTCTGGTCAGGAAGTCTCATTACATGTGACCTCACCCATCACAATCATAACACTGGCCCTACTTGGGCCATCCCAGTGCTCTAAATTATCCTAAAACATGTGCATAAGTCTGATCATGGAAAGAAATCCTATGTTGATGCCCTTCCAACTGACATCTTCTTATTGTAGCAGATGTCTAATCTCTGTTGCACCTACTGCCAGCTCCAGCTAACTGGCATCCCACAGATAGAAATATCTCTATCACCAGTTCTCACTCCATCACCCTAGGATATATGGGAAATAAAAAGGGTAATACTCTGGCACATATCTCTCTACAAAGACCCTTCCCAAACTTTCAGGCTCGGAATTTACCACCATGGACAACATCCCAAGAGTACTGAGTAAGGTCTACAAACCTACTTGCGTAATCAATCACCATTATCACTCCCTAATGAAACTCTAGATGCTCCTAAATCTAAATGGATCATAATCATGAGGGGTATCACTCCTCACAGAATAACTGCTAGAAGTAATCCCATGAGAGTACCGACTTATTGTGCATCTAAGTAACCAGACTCCACTAATGCCTAGCAGCTCTATAGAAAAGACCAACTGCCAAAGTCACCATATGATCTGTCAATGTCTGAACAAGCCTGAAGAGGCAGACCACTAACTCTAGCCAAATCTGTGCTGCCTGAGGATCTGGCTAACCATTAAACCTTAGTGGTCTCTAACTTTGGAACTCACATAGTGAGCTCAGTCTACGCACATCCTTAGGCCACTATGCTAAGACTAAATATTGTTCAACTAGTGGAGGTTCTGCTACCTGCCCACCTGGAGGAAGGTCATTGAATGATGGACCCTGAACCGAGGCCTAGTTGCTCACTAAATTTTAGTCATGAACTGTAGCTAGTATCCTAGATAGATGGCATTATAGACGCATCCTGAATATCATCAAGGAGTAACATGGTCAAATGAGAATATATATATCAACAAAAATGGGGAGATAACTCAAGAAGGATAGGAAAATAATCAATCCTATATGATGCATGTACTAATGTTCCCTACAAAAAATGTCTCAGCATGCCGAGTCGACAAGCGGGTAATCAGGGTCCTGGTGAATGACTACATTGACCGCTGCACCATCATTGGACTCCCTATCCTGAGATCTGCTCTTGAGACACATTGAAACTATTTCCACAAAACCAATCAAGACTATTTTAGGGAAATGTACGAACAACATCTCAAGGGTTGAACCACCTCTGATACCACTTTGTCACGACCCGACCCATGTCGGGGCTCGAGCCACAACTACCCCAAGCCCACCTTTATATGAGAGGGGGTGGAGAGTAGCACTGAAGGCACATAAAATTGGAGAGAACTTTTCCTAAGAACCTGTACACACACATGTATCCAACTCAATGAAAAAGTGTAGAGGAAAAGGAATAAAAGATACAACACTGCTATAAAAAGGAAACCAAACATGCATCAACCTCTAATCAGTATAAGTATAGAAAAGTAAACTGAAGAGGAAAGGGAAAAAATACATGCCCAACTAGAAATGTGCAACAAACTAGAAGTAAATAAAATATAAAACAACTGAGAGATCTACTCTCCTTGATCCCAAGATATTACCATTGTACGCGGTCCAAGCACCCGTATCCCTAAGCTCCTCTAATGTCATGATCAACTTGTCTGTCAACTACATATGGAACGACACATGCAGGAAAAGACCATGTAGGGGTGAGTATAAAAATACTTAGTAGGAATCCCCAAAAAGGAAAAGGGGGAGAAATAATATATACACTGAAGAATAAAGAAGTATAAAGGACAAGGTACAATAAAATAGAGTACAATTCAACCAAACAAGAGAGTGGAGAAAGCTCATCCAATCACAAGGACCTAGAAATATTGAGAAGATGAACTTATCATTGAGTCTTCACTACCTATAGTATGGGAGTAGGCTCGTACAACCACAAGAAGCTAGAAAAGGAAAGCATGTGGCATACCCCGTACGTCTTCACCTCTCCTAGAAGGAGAGTAACCAAAACCCAAGAAGTGGGTAATGAAACATGATATATATATTCTTAGTAAAAGAAACCAAAACGAAAGAGAATGGGGATATACATCTCACAGCTTAGACCAAGAAAAGAGTCTCCAACAGTTCTATAAGTAACCACCATTGATGCCCAATATACCTCATGTCTTCCCTGAACTGGGAGTCAAAGGGGCTCAAACACTAAACCTTGATACTATCTGCTTTGGGTGGGTTTGTCTTGTCTGCATGGTTTTAGGTCATGTCACAAGGACACTTATTCATGGGTAAAGTTCCCCTCTTATTCTCCAGTCCAATGTAATGTTAAAGTACATCTATTCACTGATATATATAGTTAAAAGGTCATGCCTCAAGGTCGAGGACCCATGCCCAACCCAACTAGAGGATGACACTCTAGTGTTGTTGAGTACCCTTGCCCAGCCTGATTGGAAGATGCCACTTGAAGTACATTAAGGACCCATTCCCAGCCCAGCTGGAGGATGCCACCCAAGTGTTGTCGAGGACCCATTTCTAGCCCAACTAGAGGTTTTCACTCTAGTTTCATCAAGGACCCATGCCCAGCTCGGCTGGAGGATGCCACTCTAGTTTCGTCGAGGACCCATGTCCAGCCTAGCTGAAGGATACCACTCTAGTGTAGCCGAGGACTCATACCTATCCTAGATGGAGGATGCCACTCTATTGACCTTGAGGACCTATTCCTATCATATCTAGAGAATTCCACTCTAGTTTTTTCGAGGACCCATGCCCAACTCAGATGGAGGATGCCACTCAGAAGTCGTTGATGTCATAGCCTGATCACTGCTATCATCAAACATCACTTGAAAGGCGTCATGCCCAGAACATCTTGCATAATATCTTGAAATCCACTATGAAGGGAACTATCTCTTTATATGTGAAAAACACTCAGGATAGGATATTCATATTCCAACATCTGATTCCAAAAGAATGATATACGAGAGATAGAATATTTATCAAGTGGTACACGACGCGTATGGGACCCACACAATGTGTGACCCCACCTTGTTTCTTGGTCGTGTACCTAGACATTCTCGGGTACTAAAATACGAAGAAGTACCCCTAGGAATGACATTATAATCGTAGAGTACATGGAACATCCGTTCAAAAGGATGACAAGCAAATGATGTTCTTCATTGATCCGAAGGAAAAAATGTAATTTTACGGAAAGGCCTCCTCAAATGGCCTTGAATAACCTAACAGATCACACTGCTACGATGCTTACGGAAAAGTTCATAGTATTAACTATTCATTGACCCGAACTGGACACCTGGTGAAGAAAGTCACATTTTACCACAAACAAACAAACCAGGCCTCATGGGACCCACACCCTGATTTCAGTTTAAGCACCTCAAATCAGTATTGAAATGTTTGCCTCAATTTTTGGGTCGCAACACCAATGGTAGTGAAAAATCCATTCCCCATATAGAGGTTCATGTGCAATGTTCATGTAAGACCACATGATGAGGTGTGGGTGCACTCATGTCCAAGCAGCATGACGTAAAACTGCCTATTTCCATATCCTAGTTGTATGACATTAAACTATATAAATGATTCCTTATAATATGATGTAAAACTATATCCTTAACCTATGCATTATGTGTTGGATTCCCCATGTATGATTGACATGGGATGAACCCACATCCTACCTCATGTGATAAGAAACAGATTGCCCATATATAATTATTATGGGATTCCACCCTCTCTCCAACTATGGTACAAAAACCTTTTATACAAAGAAAATTACATGAGTAATCCCCATTTCCATCCCTAAAGTGTAATCCTATTTTGAAGGGAATCTCTCCATGAGTAAGACCATTTTATTTATTGTGGGTGGCATCACATTTTCTCATTTTCTCACACTTGGGTCGTAGTTGTATATATCATCAAATGTGACTATCCCGATTAACAAGATAAAATAATATACGAGCATATTCAAATCTATCATCCTCTCCCTTTCGGCTCTAACATCCATCCACTAGTGGAGAAGGTGGATTGTGTGATGATTTCACCTACAACTTCTTGTTTCTCACATCGAGAATGACTCACATGGTATTAGAGGATAGTGGAAATCATGGCATTCATGTGATACCAAAATATAATGGGACTCCTACTAGGTATAATCTCAAAAACCATATTTACCTCAATGGGCCTCCTTCAAGTTATAACCCGCAAAACCATATTCACCCAAATGGGATATCTTTTTGATATACACCCCAATCAGCACCATCCAATAGACATATCCATGGATGTAAGCCCCAACCTCCATTGATGTGAGTCTCCTACATAGGTGTATTGCCCATACATTTTCAAAATTAAATGGGTTTCATTTAAAGGTATCATAAAGAACCCATATGAAGAAAATTTGTTTCATTTAACAGAATAAGTAATATTATAGGTAAATAAAATTCAATCAAGATAATAAAGCATATGGTATTTACATTGTATATATGTAGGGAATAAAATTAATAAATAATTATCTCTAATAAATTGATGTATAGAGCATCGGGGAACACTCTTCAATCAAAGGAATCAAAAATAGGGTATTTAGAAAGGAAAGGTTTTGGAAGAAAAATTATATTTATACATTGAAAATTATTAGGTAAGACAAAGGTAGTGATAGATCATTCCATCTATAGAGAATATCAATACATAATCCATACATATAAAGAAGTTGGATGATATCATTTAATGAATATATTCAATCAAGCATAAGATATATCAAGGGATATTTAACTAGATTATTTTTTAAAGATTTTTAGAAATAAACTCAATTTGGAAAAAAATACCCTTGATCTTTGGAAATAATTTAAAAAAAATATTTTATTACAACAAGAGAAAAATAATTTCCATTAGAAATCATTAAAATGTATAGAGAAAGTTTCATATAAAATGAAAAAGATGATGAAAAGTTACATTCATATGAAAAAGTAAAAATAGATTATTTTTTGTAAAAAATGACCCATACATAACATATTAATTGATTTTAAATTAATTTTTTTCAATAATATCAAGGTAATTGAAAATTATAGTTTTCAATTCTTGAAATTGATACAGGGCATCCCTAGAAAAAGGGAAGTTTAGCATAAAAGGAATTCCATTTTTAAAAAACTTTTGTTGAAAACCTCATTGCTTAAAAGAGTATAAAACTTATAGTTAAAAAAAAGATAAAAAGAAGAAAAATATCACCAAGTTTAACCATAAGAGAATAAAATTATTGTGATCTTATAATAAAAGTTTATAAAAATCACCCAATGGGATTATCATATTTGAGAGGGTTGGCTTTTAAAATGAGGTTCGAAATAGAAACCTTACGACTTGAGTGATATTCAAATAAAAACCATTGAAGGAGAGATAGATTTAAATTGAAGTTTAAATATCATAAATAGAGGGTATTTCATGATAATACATCTTAATTATGTAGTATATATACCAATTTAAATAAATTAGGTTCATAATAACAAATATGTCTCAAAGAGAGGAATTTGAGATGACAAACCCTTATCTTGTTTCTCCATTTAGTCAAATGCACTCTAAGATCCTGTATAATTAATATAAATATTTTAATTACTAATTTTATAAACATTTTAATATATATATACTCTCATAAACCTCATTTATTATCATTATCCAAGTCGGGATATCATCCAACCCGACACCCGACCTGGTCCGCGACAAGACCCGAAGGGTGTTCCCGATCCCTACCAGCTGAAAACTAGTACCAGACATCAAAAGTTTATAGATAGGAATAATTTAGACCATAAACCAAAGATGAAAAATAAATAAAAACTAAAAAATAAAAATGAAATCTAGTTGAGGAAAGAAAAATAAAACTACACATACCTCCATGTGACTCTATGGGTCACCATCAACCTCAAACCAATATCACACTATGATGACTAAACCCGATCAAGAAGAAGCACCCGAAGCTAAAAATAAAGATAAATCTATAGGCATGAGTATTATAACTCATTAGGCATGCCTAAGTAATATATTCCCAAATGCATTTCCTCTAGACAAAATAATCACTAATTTTATGTTTGAACCATAATGTATAAAACATATGATTTTACTCATGTTTATTTTAAAGTAAAAAAATCACAATACATTGCCCTCATAATTTTTAAACAGGCCAAATTTCATAAAGTAAAATTGATTTCTTAAGCAAAAGGGAAAGGAAACCAAATGGGAAATGTTCATTTTTCATTCAAGGGAAAAAAGAAAGAAAATCATTCTTTCAAAACATCTCTCTTGAAAAAAGTTTGTAATGAAAAACCATACACTCTATATTTACTAAGAAAACACCTTGAATCAAGAGCAGAGACTATTATCACAAAACGAGGGCAATGGTATAATGATATTAGTGAAGGAGAAAACAAAAGAATACCTAAGAACTCAGAGGAAAACCAGAACATACTATACATGTGACTCATCCTAAAGGCATGCCCTACCTAATGACATCGTAACGCCCAAATGCCCGATCGTCACCCTACCTGGCATGACTGAGGGGACCAATTCCATAGAAATAATAATAAAAATATCCCCATTCTATGGGCCACTATAAATTGCGTGAACTAAAATAGTACAACAATCATTCTCAGAATTCCCCATAGCTATGCTAGGTTCCCATGTCATGTTCACAAAGGGGCGTTCCAAACAAATCTAAGAAACAAACCATACATACATGCCATCGTATAATCACACAACCCGACCCCACCCCATCCTACTCAAGGAGTTTTTCCTTAACTTAAAAAAATTATCACACAAGTGGAGTCCCAAAATGAGGACATTACCACCTCTTTATCAACCAACATGGAAAACGAATCACTCCTAGAAGGGTTTTGCAATAAAAATCTTTCAAAAGTACCAACCGTGCCTCACATAACCTTTACATGTTAAACTATTTCTTAAAGAACCATACACATGACACTTTGAAAACCAAAAACATACTTAAAAACACATTTAAGACAACCAAACCATCACTTGAAATTAAAAACACCCTAATAAGAGCCATCTAGGAATTTATTCATACACTTGGCATGTAAAACACAATTAAACCATTTCATAAAACATAATACAAGAGGGAAACCACTTTATTTAAAGTAAAATAATTATTCTAAAAACCATACATCACTAATTAATATGGAAACTACATGATAAAAACAAGAAATAAACAATTCTTTGAGTTTAAAGGTTAATGCATAGGGGGACCTACCTCAAAAAAGGAAGCATAGAAAATTGAGCACTTTGACACTCGACAAATTAGGTAGTGACCACTCGAAACTGCCCCACACTAACACGCACATACACCCTTATATATATATATATATCCTTTATTATAAGGAACTTATTCCCCATTCCATGAGGGAATATACCCAAGGGGCACACACACACACACACACCTATGTATGTGCGTGAACACCACCAAGGAGCCACCAAATTTCCTACAAACCATTCATATGTACCTTAAATCACCAAAGGGACCCAAAATAAAGTTTCAAATTTAAAAAGTTGAAGAAAACCCTTACCCCAAGCGGTGTCGGAAAGATGAGACGTGCCAATCCACTTTTCCTTCAGTGGTGAATGTTAGAACACACCTGAAGATGTATCGAGGAAGCCTTCATACACCCTAAAATCGAAGGAACACAAAAAATTCAGGTTAACCCTAACCTAGGGTTTCAGACGAGTCACACAGGGTGATTGAAGACCCAAAAACGGTCAAAGAGAAGGAGATAAAGGAGAGAGAAGGCCTTACCTCAAAGATTTGATTGAGATTTGTGAAGAAATCCAGTGGAATTGTCAGATTGAGAGGGCTCCAGAGGGGGAAGTGCATGCGTGAGTAGGTGAGTAGGATAGCGTCACACGAGGGAGAGGAGATAAGAGAGAAAAGAAAGAAAGAAGAAAAAGAATGAAAGTGAAAAATAAAAAAAAAATTTCGTTTTTAAATTACTAAGAATCCTGCATGGTTTGCACACGGTTTACCGGACCGTGCGCTAACCGTGCACTAGCCAGTGCCTTAAGTCAGGCACCCTCTCATGATTACCTGTAGGAAGACAGAGGTAAGAGAAAACTGTTCTCTAACCATGCCAAATGGCACTGTCCTGATGACATACCCTCAATCACAGTTTCCACATGATTAATCTTAACCATGCACAGTCCGTGCGCAGGACCCTCCTTACTTGAAAATTTTAAAATTAAACCCAGACCATCCCACAATCTAAAACCAAGATTAAAATAATAAAAATAATTAAAATTTTGAGGTCGAGGTGTGAAAATTATCCCCACCACAAAAACTTTCTTCCCCCATAAAGTCACCTAGTCGAGCGATATATAAAACTCAAATCCATGCCTCATAAAAACCAAGAGAAACCTCATACCTCGGGGTGTGTCATTTCAGTCCACAAGTCACACCCGATCGATCAAGAAGAATCCATAGGACAAGAATGATGGGAGAACATGAGGGGTTCTTCCCATGATAAAAACTCAACTAGTACCGACAAGCTTAGAAAAACCTTAGAGTTTCTAGCATTGGCCAACTCTAAGAATACTAATTCAAACCAAAACAAGAACCCCCAACAAGGAACAATCCTGTAATATCCCATACAGACCAAACCCCACCACAAGGGGGACCCAACGAAAACCCCAAATCAAGAATTGACCCAAACCATGAATTGCCACATCCATAGGATGCAAGCATCTCTAAGACGAGCATAACTAAAAGCTAAAACCGATCCACAAGGAGACCACTTTTCAAAGGTTCTCAACCATAAGGCATTATTACGACTATAGAGGTTCACAAGCACACAAGGTCATCAAACCTTTCACATCCAAAAGGGAAATTTCAAAAACAAATACCACAATGATGAAATGCGGCCTATAATCCTTTTACGATAAACCAAAACCTTCAAAGATAAAGAAACTACAACAGAGACTTAAACTTTTCCACTCTATTACTGAAGACAAAAGTTAGACCAAGGTTTTTCATTCCCCTACTAATTTCCAGAATGTGCGAGGCCTGTGGATAGAGCCCTGATGAATGAAGAATCTCCTGCCTCATAGTCAGGCGCTGACATCCTATTATCAAAATGTCTTCTTTGAGTGATGATTCCTACAAAACTTCTCCAGGTGACCCAGATAACCACAATGATGGAATGCTTTCGAAGGATTGCGATAAGATGACTTTGAATGCTCGAACTGGCCAAAATGGTGGAAAATAACCAAACAATCTAAAGAATTGGAAATCAGACCCAATTAGAGAGACCTTTAGGAAACAATCTCCTCTGACACACTCCTCTCAACAGATAGGGAACCTTCATGAGAAACAAGAGACACTATATTTTCAACTACACTTTCTCTAGAAACCAACTTAGTTAAAAAAACTTCATCCAACAACTTTCCAAACTAATATTCCGATGATACCTTCGAAGAAAAGGAAACTAGCTCTTGAATCTGGTCAACATGATCCTTCACCATCCACTTAACTTTCTTAGTGCTCTTGAGCCCCATAAAATTCCTCTCCTTTACCTCATTAGGCACACATTTCTAGAGGAAAGTGGTCTTAAATTCCCCCCATGAAACTCTAACTTGAAATGATGTTGGGATGACCACCCTCCACCAGTTCCAAGACGGACCTCCAAACAAACTCAAAAAAATATGAACCCTCACCACTTTAGGAGTTCATGAAAATGATTTTGACTTCCTCAAGACACTTCATTACCTCTAACAAACCTCAATCACCATGAAAAATATGAACAACCAAAACGAACTCTATCCCGTCACTCCACTAGGAGTCTGGGAAGGGACAAAGACTGAAGGACATAAGAAACATTTGGGACCTTTTTAGGTGTCATAATCAGAATAACAAAAGAATACAAAACTGAATCAACACCCAACCAAATCTCAACCAAAAAGGACATCTCCAACCAAACGCCAAGCTCATAGACCAAGACATTACAAACCAAATAAAATCTGAATTAAATATAAAACGAAATAAAACCAAAAACAATTCACAAAACAAGCTAAGAATCGTCTCTTAAAAATCACCATCTTCCAAATTCACCCACTTTCAAATTTAATCCCCTTTTGAAATAAAATTTCATTTTCCATTTCAAAAATATTTCTAGCCTATCCACTTAAAAATTCAAAACACCATCACATTTTCACCTTAAAACCACAAATATATTTAGAAAAGAAGCCTCATTTTATTAGAAACCATTTTCCTTTTCTAAAACAACTTTGAAAAACTAGATCAATATTTAATTTTCAAATAATTACCCATCGTACCCTATGAACCATCACATATGTGTTCATCCCCATTTCTTCTTATATCATCCACACAAACATGCCATTATGCACTGTCCCTATACAGGCACATATATGTGAATGTCCATAAGAAACAAAAAGGACCACACATACCCTTTCTCCATCAAAACTAATCATTTCCAACTTAATTCTAATTTCACATTTTATAAAAATTTTCAAAATCCAAAATAGTTTCAATTCAATTTTCAAAAATAACCCAAGGTTTTCCATTTTGAAATCCAAACTTTTCAAATCAAGTCTCATTTGATAACTCAATAAAGCACCCCTAAACCAATTTAAAATCACACCCACCAAAACCCAAACCAAAAAAAAAACTTGTACTAAAGCACTTGGATGAGGAACTAGTGGTCATGCCCAACATGGATACATGGTTTAGAAGACCACGCTCTAAGCGATCACCAACCACTAGAAGTGTATAAAATTGTACACTCGAGCTCCACATGGGTTGATACTTCATGTATGTTAATAGTGAAACACTAGATCACTCCATTGGTCATCACCCATCAAAACAAACCATAACCAAAGACTAAAATCCCAAAATAACCCTAGAAACTTGAGGATTAGAATGAGAAAGAGTTCAAGACACTCTTCCTGTACCTACCACCCAAGTCTCGATAATCCTTGTATCCAACTACCTGACACCCCAAATAACAAAGGGTGACCTATGTTACCATTTTTTCATGAACCGAGTTAGGATGTCATCCAACCAAAAACCTGACACAGTCCGCAACAAGGCCAAAAGGGCATTCCCGATCCCTACGAGCTGACAACCAGTGTCGGGAATCCAAAGTAAATAGATGGGAATGATTTGGACCTTAAACCAAAGATAAAAAATAAATAAAAATTGAAGAATAAAAACAAAATCTAGCGGTAAAAAGAAAAATAAAACTATATATACCTCCATGTGACCCTATGGGTCACCATTTCCCTCAAACCAGCATTGTACTACGACAATCAAATCTGAGCAAGAAATATCACACGAAGCTAAAAAAAATATAAAACTATATGCATGAGTATTTAAGACTCAATAGGCATTCCAAATTAATCTATTCCCAAATTCATTTCCTTTAAAAAAAGAATCATTAATTTTAGGTTTGAACTACAATATATAAAACATAGGTTTTTACTCATGTTAATTTTAAAGTAAACAAATCACAATCAATTTCCCTCATAATTTTAAAACAATCCACCTTTCATAAAGTAAAACTTTTTTCTTAGGGAAAAGGGAAACTAAACCAAATGGGAAATGTTTATTTTTCATTAAAGAAAAAAGGAAGACATTCATTATTTCAAAACATCTTTCTTGAAACATTATTTTAAGAAAATATGTATACTCTATATTTACCAAGAAAACACCATAAACCAAGAGAAGATACTATGGTCGCACAATGAGGGAAATGGTATTCTGATACTAGTACCAGAGAAAAGATGATAATACCTAGGAACTCCTAGGAAAACCAAAACATAATATACATGTGAGTCATCCCCAAGGCATGCCCTACCTGATGACATCATAATGACCAAACACCTAATTGTCTCCCTACCTGGCCTGACCAAGGGGCCCAATCCCATAATAATTAAAAAAAAATATCCCCCTTATATGGGCCACTAGCTAGTTCATAAACTAAACTATCACAATAATCATTCTCATAATTCTTCGCATCTATGCTAGGTTTCCATGTCATGTTCCCAATGGGGTGTTCCAAATAAAGATAAGAAACCAACCATACACACATTTCATCATATAATCACACAACCTGACACCACCCCGACCTTCTCAAGGAGTAGTTCCTTGACTTAAAATAATTATCACGCAAGTGGAGTCCCAAACTGAGGACATTCCCACATATTTTATCAACCAATAAGGAAAATGACTCACTACTAGAATGTTTTTCCAATAAAACCATTTCAAAAGTACCGACCGGGCCTCACATAACCATCAAATGTTAAACCATTTCTTAAAGAACCATACACACGCCACTTTGAAAACCCAAAACTTACTTGGAAACCCATTTAAGAAAACCAAACCATCACTTTAAATTCAAAACTAACTAATAATATCCAAATAGGTATTTCATCATACACTTGGCATGCAAAACATAATTAAACCATTTCATAAAACCTAATACAAGAGGGAAACCACTTTATTTCAAGTCAAAAAATTATTCTAAAAACTATATATCACTAATTAATAAGAAAACTACATGAAAAAAGAAATCAATAATTATTTGAATTTAAATGTCAATGCATAGGGGGACCTAACTCAAAAAGGGAAGCAGGGAAAATCGAACACTTTGGTACTTAAAAAAATAGGTGATGACCACTCGAAACTACCCCTCACTCACACACACATAAAAAATTATATATATATATATATATATATCATTTATTCCAAGGCATGTATTCCCCGTGCAATGAGGGAATACGTCAGAGGGAGATATATATATATACCTATGTATGCGCGTGCGCACCACCGAATGTCTTATAAACCATTCTTTTGTACCCTAAATCACCAAAGGGACCCAAAATAAAGGTAAAAAATTAAACAGTGGAAGAAAACCCTTACCCCGAGTGGTGTCAGTAAGACAAGATGTTCCAATCCATTTTTCCTTCAGTAGTGAACATTAGAACACACCTGAAGATGACCCAAGGAAGCCTTCGCACACCCTAAATTCAAAAGAACACAAAACAAATTCAGGTTAACCCTAACCTGGGGTTTCAGACGAGTTATACCAGGTGATGGGAGACCTAAAAACAGTCAAAGCGAAGGAGAGAAAGGAGAGATAAGGCCTTACCTCAAAGAGTTGATAGAGATTCATGAAGAAATATGGTGGAATCATCAGATAGAGAGGGATTGAGAGGGGGAGACGTGTGCATGAGCATGAGAGGAGGAAGGTTTCGTGCAAGGTAGAGGATAGAAGATAGAAAATAAATAAAGAAGAAAAATAATGGAAAAAAATAAAATAAAGAAAAATAAAAATGAAAATTCGATTTTTAAAATACTGGGAAACCCACACAGTTTGCACACAGTTTACCATATCGTGTGATGGTCACTACCTAGGCTAGGCGCCCTCAAACAGTTACTTAAAGGAAGACACACAGTTGAGTAAAACGTGCAGCAACCATTCCAAATGTAACTTTCCCAATAAAAGACCCTTACACACGATTACTGCATGATTACTCTTAACCGTGAACAACCAGTGCGCAAGACCCACATTGCTTGAAAATTTTAAAATTTTACCCAAACCGACCCAGAATCGAATGCGAGGATAAAAATAATAAAAATAATAAAAACAATAAAAACAATAAAAACAATAAAAATAATAAAAATAATAAAAAATAATAAAAAATAATAAAAATAATAAAAATAATAAAAATAATAAAAATAATAAAAATAATAAAAATAATAAAAATAATAAAAATGATTATTTTTTTAGGTTCGGTTGTTACATTTATAATTATTCTCCACATTAATAATAATTAGTTATTACCTATTTTGATGTTGGGTGTGGGTAATCTTGATCGCTTTAAACTAGTTTATTAATAGTGGTGTTGATATTCATTTTTCTTCCAAGTTAATCTTTCAAATTTCATTAAATTTACTATAATATATGAATTATAATTATTTATGAGACTTTAATTTCATTTCATGAGTACTTTATCCTTTATTCTAGAAGATGAAACTGACAATGAACATTTCTCATTGATTTTTAAACTATCAAGGGTGTTTTATTATTTTATGAATTAAATATTAATTTATAATTTATATAAAAAAATAAATATTTAAATATTTAAATAATATTATATAATAAATTAAGTTTTTATAATCATCCATGATATAATTTCATATTATTGTTCAAGTAGGTGGTCAAACTGTCCCAAACATGAATATACCATTATTAATGGATGATTATGAGGTGATTAAGTTACAATAACATTAAACTAGTAGAATAATGATATAATTTATTGTTTATTAGTGAGATATATCATAATTATAAATAATTATGATAATAAGTGATGGATATGTAACAATTTTATAGTTTGAATAAATAGTTTTTCTCTTAGTTCTCTTGTTTAAGACGATTAATTTTATAATGATTGTTTAATATTCATATCATTAAGAATTTATTAATTTTTTTTATTACCAGAACCTTATTATATCCTAAAAATCATATATATCCTTTAAAAACATTCTCATTTCCAACCTTATAAGATGGTTATGAAATTAAAAATGGTAATCAATCATTTCTTGGTGTCGGTAGTCTACACGTACTCATGGATGACAATTTTGTTTTCCATAGAATAAGGAAAATGAGTAATATGATTTATCATTTAAGAATATAAAATATTTAATAAATATAATAATTATATATTAATTTTTTTTATTTGGAACATAATTTTATGGTGGTTAAGGAAAATGGAACATGTTGTATCGTGGAGGTGGTAGTCCACACGACACACAACACATGATTCATGTTTTAGTTTTTTTAATGGAAAATGGGAGTGTGGTTAATGATTGTAACATAATTTTAATAATATAAAAATATAATAATGATAATTATGTTATCATAATGGTGAAAAAAATTTATGAATAATAAAGGAACATAAAAATAGAAAAAAGAATGAGAGGTTAGATATTTATACGTCACTTCGTGGATTATCTCATTTGTGAAGGGGATTAACACTTTGAGGCATGGACCTTTTGACAAGAAAAGAAACTATTTAAGCTTTATATGATTTTTGAGAAGATTTCTAGGTAGATTTTGGGTTGAGATATTCAGGTTTGGGTGTGAGAGGAATTGAGGAGAGAATTTCCCCTTTTTAAGTGAAAAGCGTAACATTTTTGTAAATACCCAAAAATTTTCAATAATGGAAAGTAATTCTCAAGGAAAGTGGATAAAAAATTTATAAATAATGTATTGGAGAAGAGAAAAGGTTTATATATAGTTACAATACTCAATTAGAAGCTTGTTTTAAACATGTTAGTTCCTTTACCTCTAAGGTCACACATTTTTACCATTTTTGTTTTCACCACGGTCACTAGTTTTTACCTAGATAATATACCCTTTATGTAAAAAATAAAATGCCCCTTATTACATAATTTGGACCTACTGATTCAAAATTTTAAATTCATTCTATTATATTGAATTAATAAAAGTGATAAAAATTTATTTTAAAATAGTAAATGTATAATGTAATAAATTTTTGTTTTTGAAAAATATAACTTAAGTTTTAAAATGAAAAATGTGGATTTATAATATTTTTTTAAAATTATAAATTCACTTATCAAATAAATATTTTTCTAATAAATATTTTTCATGAAATTTTAATTCATACTTATATACTATTAATGTTCTAAAAGTAATGTTATTTGTAAAAATGGTTTTTTTCACTATTAAGCTAAAAATCAATATTTTTGAAAAAATCCCTAAAATTAACCCTAAGATAATTTTGAAATTCTAAATTAAAAAATTATTTTTTTATCAAATTATATATATATATATAAATAAAAAAATATAAATAAAAAATATTTTTTTTTTGAAAATTGACCACTTAAACTTCAATTGTATTTAATATTATTTCATATAAATTTATAAATAATTGAATATTAAAATAATAGTTTTAAAAATTATAAATATTACCTATTATAATAAAATTTTAAATGAAATAAGTTTAATTTATTAAGGTGATATAGTACACCCATTTTTTAAATGGTTCTCCGAAAGGCATAATAATAAGTAATTATTTTGGTTGATTTTTTTATATACTAATAATTATATTATTTATGTAAATTTAATATGTATTGGTTTTTTTTAGTAGGGTGTTGTGATAGTTTTCTATTACATGTGACATAAATTATTGAATATACTATCAATTTAAAGGATATGAAATCCCAAGTCACTACATTTTTCCCCTTAAATAAATTGCATCCTCACAACTTTAATTATTACTCAGTAATGATAGTAGGTGAGGGTAATCTTAACATATCCATAATTTGGGATATAACTTCTAATATGAAGTCTACCTTACTCTCTTAGGCTATACCAAGTTAATTATCTTCCATTGTTGATGATCATTTCCATCATAGAGTCTAAGGAATGTAAAAGGGAATACCTTAAGTATAAAGAGATTCATCCTTTGAAGAAACATCAAAAATTGACAAAGGCATGAACAAGGAATTATTTAAGCATGGGTCACGCAAGTTTCATCATGGTCGCACAAGTCTACTTGCGCGCCACATATGGGTCGCACAAGTGACTTGCGCGCCCTATTATTTTTTCCCCAAGGTCCTCAATGGCCTATAAATACCCCTTGTGGACCCCCCATTTCAAGGACGAAAAATCCAAAAGTCATATTTAAGCTACTGGTGCCCTAGTCTTTACTTGAAGTTTTCCGAACACTTATAAGGTAATTTCTTACCTAGAATAGAAGATCTAAAGAGGGGGAACAAGGCCTAAGTGTTGAAATTCATCAACACTTGTGCGCCTAAGTGTCTAACCCTTAAGGGAAATGAAGACACTTTCATGCCACCTTATCCCTTCAACAAAACTTGCGTGCCACCCTTTTGGAAGCCTCTAGGGATAATACTAAGGGCTTGATCCAAGCCTCACCCAAGTATTTCCTTATGGGTTAACCATCGTCCAAGTACACATGTGCCGCACAAATATACTTGCACGACCAGTACTTGCACACCTACCTCTTTTTGGGTGCCCCTTCTTCCTATTCAGCCCTTTTCTTCAAATCCAACTCTCCTTTTCAAGATTTAGCCTTCAAAACCCTCTTCAAAGCCATTTTTGGAATGGTTCATTTGTTGGATTTTTTATCTGAAAGGAATTCTGTGTAACATCTCTCAAAACCTCCTGATTTACATAACCTTATGTCACTAAGGTTAGAGATTTAATTCATTCAACCTCATCCTCTAAGATAAGAAGATATTTAATCTAGGCATCCTCCATAGGAGTAAGCCCCAAGTTCCCTAACCTGGGCCTCCTTTTCAGGAGTAATCCCTAGTCCAAGTTCTCTTAATATGGGCATCCTCCTCAGGAGTAATCCCCAATCATAATTTTCATCTAAACCTGTGCCTCCTTCTCAGGAGTAAGCCCCAGATTTCAAGTCCCTTTAACTTGGGCCTCCTTTTTAGGAGTAAGCCCCATGCTTAATTTCTTTTGACTTGAGCCTCCTTCTCAGGAAAAAGTCCCAAGTTCTAATTTACCTAACCTGGGCCTCTTTTTTAGAAGTAATCCCTAGTACAAGTTCCCTAATCTGGGCATCCTCCTTAGGAGTAAGTCCCAATCACAATTTTCTTTAACTTAGGTCTCCTTCTTAGGAGTAAGTCCCAAGCCACAAGTCCCCTTAATCTAGGCATCCTCCTTAGGAGTAAACCCCAAGTTCCCCAATACGGGAATCCTCCTTAGGAGTAAGCCCCAAATTCTAAATTCCCTTAACTTGGGCCTCCTTCTCAGGAGTAGGCCCCAAGTCTCAATTTCTTTTGATTTGGGATTCCTTCTCAGGAATAAAACCCAATCATAAGTCCCCTATAAATTGGGCATCCTTCTCTGGATTAATTCATAAGTTAAATATCCAAATCTCCATGAAGCACATATACCTTTATGGACCTTGTTCCTGGGTTTCTTCCCTGAAGTAAATCCCCATATTAATCTATCTGGGCAGTCATAAATACATAAGCCCCACATCATTTTTTATGATTTCATCTTTCATGGAACAATCGTTAGGTTTTAATGATACATCTTGTTTCTCACACCGAGCATGACTCATGTGAGCTTAGAGCGTAAAAGTAATTATGACATCTTTCTTTGGGCCTTAAATTTTGCATAAACCTCATACTTCTTTACTCGAACTACGTGGGTTCTGATTCCTTTATTAAACAAGGATACATAGGTAGCCCATATGCGGGTACGATCCCAACTATGAAATAATTCATGTCCTTCTAAACTACAATAAACTTCAAGTGCCCCACTGAGTAGCTTTAAAACTAGTATGATTATCATAATGACCAAGAGATTTCTATATAATGTGTTGAAGGATACCATTGACTAAGAATCTCTAACAAATACAGACGATTCTCTATCAATGAAGAACCTCAAATACATATAAAATATTCTATAAATCTCATACATATCAATCATTGATTTTCAGATCTAAAGGAAAGCTCATTTTCATACTTGGTAATTTAATAAGGATTCACGAACATAACTCAAATCTATAAGAGAGTCCCATAGTAGACAATAATTCCCCCAAAAAAGGTGTGATGAGTCTGACCTCCAATCCTCTCGACCAATGAAAATTCTTAAGCCTCATCGGTCCATAAATAATGAGCACCTACCTTTGGAAAGTAGGTCCAAATGGATATAGAATCATTGGATGTTTCCGGTTCTATGAATAAACCCGTTAGAAACTGATAGGAATGTTTGAACCTTAAACAAAAAAGGTCATCCCCATTTCCAGAAGAAACATCCCTCAAACAACATTAATCATTCATAAAATCATGTACCCCAATATATATATACCCTAATCATATATTCTTTATTACATATCTTTACTAAAACTATTTGAATTTTCTAGGCATCAAACCATGAGGAAATCATATATTTCTCATAAAATTAACCCAATTTTTACCCCTCAAATGTATCAACCACTAGTTCATAAAGGCATGCACTGGTAAATATATATCATAATCCAAAAAGGGAGATAAAATTCAAAAAAAATACCATGGATCACTTTTTCATTAAAGTAGTAATTAATTGCAAGGATATGAATACTTTTAAACTCACTTTTCTTAAAATCAATAAACCCTTTATTACATCAACCATCATGCATATATTAAACCTAAGAGTTATCCATACCTCAATCATGTGTTCTACAACAATTATGATAAAAAAAATATATTTTTTATAAAATAAATTATCATGGTTATGGATTCCATTTAATATATGTTTAAAGATCTTTAAGGAAGAACTATTGAAGAACAATCCTTAGATATTTCACATAACCCTCATAAATTTTGTATTATAATAAAAAACCATCGATAAATATCAGTCACTAATGAAAATTGCTATGATTATCAGAAATTCATTTCTATTATGGTATCAACCCGACTAACTTAAGTAAAAATAGGAAACTCATATATTTTATCATAATTGGATTATACTAATATTCTCAACCATTAAAGTATGAACCCTTATTAAGTTATAACACATCATGGTTTTGGGATACATACCTTTTTCAGAAAAATATTTGTGATCTTGTTTCAAAAAAATAGTAAAACCAAAATGGTTATGATACTATCCAAAAGAATTAGAGTATATTAATATAAAATTTTAATATTAATACTTCTTCTCCAATGACACATTCTTTTCTAGCAATAATATTATCATTTTAACAATGTCACACTTGGTTCATCCTATAACACTCTAGGTTCAAAATAGGTTTTTTTAAGTTGTGGTCCCTCATACTTATTAACATAATACCATAAATTAATTATTTAATAAATCATTTTTTATGGTTTATAAAGATAAAATGAATAACCAAAGCATACCCTTAGGAGTGTCAATATGGGTATGCAATTAGGTCTCTTTGTCATGCACTTGACGATGATCGAGTTAATACCCAATCCAAACCTTTTGAGGTTATTACCCTTAGGTACACATGTTCTAGAGCTTGAATCTAGTTTTAGAATCCATATAGGGATGTTATTGATAGGTTAATCACACAATCTCTACATTAAATTTTTTTTAGGATATTATACTTAAACATTTCTTTATGATTTTCACTAAAGTTATCTAATCCTAATCCTCATAATATTACCTCAATTGACCTAAAGGGTTATCTATATCTTAAAATGTTAATGAAAAATATATGTTCCCAAATTCATAAATTTATGCAAAGAACAACCTCTAAAAAATAATTAATGCCACTCAAGATATAAAGGGATCTGGAACGATCTCTATTAAACGCATGTATCTCTATACTTGTGTCCACTATCTATATCATAAATAACAATTCATTTTAATATGATACCTTTGTATAATAAAATTATAAACCATGATACATAGAATATTTCAATCATATGTATCTACTTATAAGTTCTCGATTATTCGAGTATAAACTAACCAGGTCGATGAATACATCACATTTCATTCACCCTTATGGATGGGAACATTGCATTCCCCTTATCAGATAGATAAGTAAATCATATATCTTATCTAGGTATGACTATACACTTCCTCAACCTATTTAAATTGAGTGACCATATGTCATACTCATCATATGAGAAGATAAATCCCATCTTGGTTAAGATCTAATTGACAACATGATCAACAACACACCCAACCACCCCTTGATTAGCTAAGACCTAGGGATTTCATTGGAAAGATATCAAAGTGTGAAGTTTCTCATGTGTGGTATCTTTCCAAAATTAGTTATGGGTAAATACAAATATGAAACATGAACCCATATTATATCAAATACATAGCGTATAAAACTATATGCGGTATACTTCATGGGATAGACTGTGCTAAAAAATCATTTTGTGCATCATGATAATATTTGATATCATTATACTAAATCATACTCACACTAACCTTAAATTTTCATCACAACCTATAATACTCCATGGTGGACATGAATTAGTGATAACTCAAAGTCATACTTTGAGAGGGAAATTTTCATTTCACTTCATGAGTATATGCAACCAACATGAAAGAATGATAAAGTAGGGACTGGATTTTATATAACATGATAAATTTTATATTCTTAAACTCTTTTAATAATTCTAAAAAAACCACACATAAATAACCGATCTTATTATATCATATATGATATAATTTTAGATAAACCTTATATTTGCTTCAATTTTAGGGTTTTGTTAATCTCATTACATAACTTTTTAATTCCTACCACATCTCTATGTGACCATCTGATAAAACCCTCCCACTAAACTATTTTTAAGTAACATCTGTGAAGAAAATATTAACAATGAGACTCATGAATTATATTATCAATGATCAACTCATGGAAAAAGTATTTCAAACTTATTTACATAACAAAATATAATGTTATGATGGTTATAACATATTTTGTCTTTCTAATTTTATCATCATCATTATTTTTGAAACAATTTTCAACAAAAAATTCCCTTGAGGCCGTTTTGGTAATAATATGTAATTATTTACATTTTTATTAACAAAATCATACAAAAATAATTTAGGATATAAATTGATATTCACTACATTTCAGAAACTAAATGTAACTATTTATATTTATCATTACCAACATAACCTAAAATAATTTAGGATATTAAGCGACATTAACTTTTAATTTTGACTGGAATAATATTTTATTTATTATATTTTGAAATTATCTAACTCTAAATATAATCCTCCTATCCTCTTAGAAACTATATTCCCTTAGAATATCATGATAAGTTATAAAACCCCATTTCTATTATAAAATAAAAATTATTTCCTTTAATGGGAATATTTAACAAATAAAATATAATATCTATATTATATATGCTATTCTATGTGTTTGGAGAATTATTAGGAAAAGAATAATTTAATTATTTATATTTTTTATAATATTCTACTGATGGGCAGTGGAATCACATCCCTCATATTTTAATAAATATATAATTAATCTATTTTATATTGGAAAAAATATTTTTATCATTTTCTCATTTTTAGGCATGTCTTGGCATCTAATTAATCACAAAACAATTGTATTAGAACCATCATCCAATTTTTTATAAGAACTAATTATTTTTAAAAAAACTCATATATTATATAAGAGAAATAATATAAAAATACAAACCCTTTATTTAAATCCGTTTTATCAATAAAAATTACTTGGTATTAAATTTCATGATTTAGAAACCCTTTGCTTTATTATTTGAATAAAAACTACAATCTCAATCAATTCATTCCTTGATCTTGAACAATTTTAGATATACATTTGGTATAATATAACCTTTGAAATAAAATATTTTATTTCTATATCATGGATAACTGAAATATAATTTCCATATATTTTCACAAACCCCTTTAGGTATCCCAAATAATTTCATTATATGGAAACATTTCCCATTCTTCTTGACACCTCTTTTCAGTTTCAATGACCTTGACTAGATATTTAAGTAAACACTATTAGATTTTATAACTAAATTTTCTTGTTTTGGATTGAAATTTTACCCACTTGTACTCTTAAAAAATAAATAGATGTAAAAACTAAAAAATTTAGCTTAAAATAATACTATCGTGGATACCATTCTTAGCATGAAACACCAAGCTTTAAGCAAATTGCGACATACTATAAAAATGTTATTATTTAAATGTGGTTATTATAATATAGCCATTAAATTAGTGGAATGAATAAGAATAACAACATTATAAAAAATATTTATAAAGTTTTTTTATAATGAAAATTTATTGATTAATTCATAATAAATAAGTACTCAATTTTTAGTAAAGTAATTTTAGGCTTCATAAATTAGTTTTCATCAAAAATGGATTTTGTTACTTTTTATGAGTGAATATTATAATTAATTTATATCACTTTTAGAAACTTTATTTAATAAAATTTATATAATTTTTTAAATATAACATCAAAATTATTTTAGTGTACAATTTTTGGATATTTTTGAAAGCATTAAGTTTTCAGTGAAAAGTGTAAAATAACGATTTTAAAGAAAACTATCTTTTACTTTAAATTATTTATAGATTCCCATTTCATTTTGAATTGGTTTTAAAATATAATTAATTAATTCTTATTATTAATAATCCAATTAATTTTATTATAATCAATATTGGGCTTAATTTTGGTATAAAAAATTTTTATACTTAAAAGGCATTTTTTAAGAAACTCGTTTTTATGACGTTTTTCATTTTTATATTAAATTGAAATTTTCATTTTTAGAATATTTAATTTTGAAAAATTTATTTCATAATTAAATTCACGAGTTTAAGTTCAAGTTAATTTTCTTTCATTATGAATACTAACTTTGGTGAAAAATTTAGTTTCCACAGTAAGATTTAAACCAGGTTAAAAGGGATAAAACTAAACCGATAAGGGTTAAAATGACTTAAAAGCAATTATAAATTAAATTTTATGGTCTTATTTATACCACATACCAAACTTTATTTGATAATGGTCCATTTTGTATCTACTTAAATTTTTTAATATATTAATATATTTTAATCTTTTGAAAAATTCCAAGTGTATCCTCTCCCTCACTTATAAAAGGACACCCCTATTATATCTTATCTAAGTTTAAAGAGGTACTTATCTAAGCCAATAAATACAAAAATAAATTACTAATATTCCTCACCACATATTATATATTCTTATTGGATCATAATTTCATCCTAATAAGTCCTTAGGAATAAACATAAGGAGGGTATCTGAAGAAGATGTTTTGTTCTTAATTAGGTGTTTTATTTTTAATTATTCTTGTACCCCCTTCAAAAACATATTAAATTTTTTCATACAATAGAATTAATATCTACCATATATTTAAATTTTATTATGGAAATGTAATAATCCTATTTAATCTACATATACACTAAATGGAAAATAAAAACATCACTTGTGTGTATGTGCAGACTACTGCCTCATGAGATGATGTATTTCATTTTCCTTCACTACCTATTAGGGATGACCATAATGATGGATGAAAATTAAATAATTATATATATATGATATAAATTTATTTATTTATTGGTAAATAAATATTCTAATTCTATATTTATTCATAATTACGACCATCCCTAATAAATAAATATCACTTGTGCGTACGTGCAGACTGCTGCTTCACGAGATGATGTATTTCATTTTCCTTCACTGGCTATTAGGGATGGTAATAATGATGGATTAAAATTAAATAATGTTATATATAAGATATAAATTTAATTATATAATGGTAAATAAATATTCTAATTCTTTATTTTATTAAATTTTTTATTCCAAGATTATGTGTGAACTGATCTATAAATTTTTTATGTTTTATTTCCACTTTTTTTATATTTAAAAAAATTTACTTAATCACTTCATGTATTAATTATCACTTAAAAATTTATGATATTTTCATGGTTTTTTTGTGTCTCAATATTTTTTTTGAAACAAGTTTCATGTCATGCACCATGATTTTCTTGTATGGTGTAATTAATTCCCAGTGAATTAATTTTGATTTATTAATTTATGTAATTAATGGGATTTATAGATCCATATCATATTATTTCTTTCAAATACTTTTGATTCTAAAGTTACCAAAGTGGTAAAGGATTTAGTTAAAATCTAATTTCCTTTTAGGATTGTTTATGTTCAAGGTTCCTATAGGGGAAATTATTTGATCGTAATTTCTTAAACCACACACATATTCTTCTCTTATCATTATTTATAAGGTTTAAATGAGTTACTTTCATTTTTAACTTCTTGGTACTTAATAATATCAAAAGAATATTTTAAGGAAAAACCGACCATATTTCTCTTTTTGGTCAGGAATATTTTCTCTTATATATCCATGATCTTTAAAATGTTTTTGAAAATATTAGTTTCTTTGAATCAATGATTTTTAAAGTCACTTTAAATAATATTTGAATTTATATACAAACGTTTAAAAATAATTTTTTTTGGTTTTCCAATTTTTTTTTGGTTTTCCAATTTTTTTTTCTTTTTTTATCAGAAGTATAAAAAGGAACTTTGTTTTAATGTTTAACAAAAAAATAGGTTTTCCTTCCATTAAAACTATTATTTTCTATAAAGTTTCCTTTAAAAATTTTCAATGTTATTTAAAAAAAAAATATTTTACCCAATATTATATAAAGTTTTATAAAATATTATCAAAATAAAAGGATATTCTTCCATGTTTTCAAATAATTTTTTTAAATATTTTTTTAAAGGTATTTTTATATTTGTTAGTATCCATTAAAGATTCATTTTCTTCACTGGGAATATGATCTTATGATTCTATCCATCTTCTTTCTTTTTATGGTTTATTATTATTTATTTAAAGATACTATCATGAAACTAATTCCATTTCCTTGATTAAATCATTATTTAAAGGAAATAAAGTTGTTTTTAATAGTTTTATGAGGAAAATAAAAGATTCCATTTTTTATATTCATGTATGGTATATGGAAATTATTTATGATGATAGTTGAGCCCAATATGGATCATGATGACTGGTGAGCCTGATATAGCTCTCCAATGCATTGGTTAATGCTCTATATATTTAAATACAAGGGGGAGTTAACAAGGGAGGTTTATCCTATGGATTTAAGTGGGATCTAGTTATTTATAAAATGAGTGAACATGAGTGATGAAGATAATGTTCTAAGATACCTACAAATTTTCTCTATTATTTCTATGTGTTTTTAATGGGGCCTTTGATAAATATTTACAAACACGGCCCATTATTATTGATTCTTATGAATCATTCCTTTGATAATTCTTTATTCCATGTCACATGTTAAATGATATGGGTTTTCATGGGTATTAATACTCCTATGTAATTCTAATGCACTTTGAATATGATCTCGTGCCCTCATTCTCATCTCATGCTTAATAAATATAATAAATTGTTAATGTTTATGTTTACCCCTACTGATCATTTGAGATCACCCTTCTTATGTTTATTTTCCACAAGTTATATATAAAGATATTAAGTAATATATGTCTAGAATAATTTCATGT
Organism: Viscum album; assembly: GCA_963277665.1. Lineage (NCBI taxonomy): Eukaryota > Viridiplantae > Streptophyta > Magnoliopsida > Santalales > Viscaceae > Viscum > Viscum album. The sequence continues at coordinate 1,721,438,910 of OY728119.1, read as the reverse complement.
GGGTGATGATGAATACTTCACATGGAATAATAAAATAAAGGTATAGTGGAAAAAAAAATCTTGTTTAGATATGGGTAATGTTAAGTAAGAGTTTGGATTAATTCATTAAAACTTTAAACCTAAAAGGTCCTTGGGATATAAGTAATCCAATTTTTCCAACAATGTTTTAAAATTTAGATGACTAAAATTGGGTCACGTTTTTTGGTATCAAAGACAAAAATATAAATATTATGTTTTTTGAGATGGATATTAGCGTACAGGTTTAAGATTGTTATTATTGGTATCAGAGTAGGGGTTTAGATAAATCTAGAGGATATTATGGGACTAAAATATTTGGAAAACTTTATGGGTTATTATTTTGGTTTGGTATAATTATTTAAAAGTCTTATACAACCCTAATGGCTAGTATTCTAAGATGAATTATGGTTATTTTGATACTAGTTTTAGAAGTATAAAGGAACAAAACTTAAGGAAACCCATGTTCAACCTATAGTGAATTAAAAGTATCATTGACTAAAGAAAGAGTGTCGTAGTATAATAAATTCACAATATAGAATAATAAAATCTATTTAGCTATCCACTATGATTTCCTTAATGAAATTAATTTTTACTGACTAACAATTTTTTGGGCCAAATATATTTTTCAAGATTGATGGGAAGAAATCAAATACAAACCTTATTTCTCTTCTATATTATTTACCTGCAATAATAATTGAAAAATATTTTTCATGTGATTTAGAAACCTTCTATATTATTCAACTTACCTGGAAAACAATTTATAATGTATCCTAATTCTGTTATATACTTTGATTTCATGAAGGAACTTGGGATACAATTTAACATGTTTTATAAAGATGAATATCATATCATACATGATTTTGAAAATACCACATTGAAATTTATTAAGTATTTACAATGGATGAATTGGGAAAATGATTTCCAAAGCTCTATTCGGATACTCAAGAGGGTGATCATTGAGAAACCTATGTCTTTATCTTGTCATTTGAATATTTTTATTTTTATTAACATTAACCCTTATTTGAAAAATTTAAATCAAACCTTATCCTAATATATTATGGAAAAAATGTTTGAGATGATGTATCACAACTATATATTCAACACATAATATTTTTTACAAATTTCAATCTCTATAAACATATATTTTAATCAATATGTAGTGATTTTACATAGATAAATTAAGAATAGGAACTTGAAAAGTTTCTATGGTATTTTAATAATATATTGAATTAACTTGGTAGATCATGGTCTATCCCTATTTGAATTTGGGATTGGAATTAATGGTTATCTATATTACAAGGTATGAATTATCTATGTTTAAAGTAGGAAGCATGAATAGATTAAGATTGTTGAATCTTAGGACATGATTTATATATATTTGATTATATAAATGAATTATAAATAAATAAGATGGAAAATCTTGGATAATGGATTATAAAGAATGTTAAATGATTGAAAGTGTCTATATATATGGTTTCAAGAGTTATGATGTAGTGGTATGTTATTTATGGATTGATAAATTTAAGGATGATCATAAGTTTTAAGGCATTAGTACCATTTTGAGGTTTTATGTGATGGGAGTACCTTAGGAGACATTAATTTAGTTTTAATAATTTTTTGATGTATATATGACCCTTATGTTTTAATTATGATATCATGAAAATGTTATTTAAGGAAGACTGTTGTTGGGAAAAAATACATCAAGGTAACTTTGAATTTTTTTTAGGTTGATTATGTTTATTGACAAAGCATGTTCACAGGTTCTATTGTAGAGTTATAATGCGATTGTTGACTAGATATGTTGACAAAGCTTCAAGATAGAGTAATATAATCACTAGAAATGATTAAAAATGTTTCATGTATAAGGTGACATCATTTCCCAGCATTTTCTTAATTTTTGGATCCAAAATTTGGGGGAATGAAAAACGTGTTTTTGGAATAGGAATAATTTTTATGTAAATGTAAAAGTTGTGTGAAAGGGTAAAGGTGTTTCACAAAGTTACATGCAAGTGAATATTTGGGGAAATCACTTCCAAATATGGAAAATGATAGTATTTCATGAAAGTATAAAAACTTCATAAAAAATAGAGTTATGAGACATAGTGTGAGTTGCATGATCCCATGAAATAGAAATGTAGTTTTTTGAATGTAGGGAGTTTCATGGTAAAAGCGACAAAAAATCATTGAAGTTTAGTTCACTAGGAAAGTTGTGCGCACAATCAAAATGATTAAGTTATTTTTGCAAAGGTTCTACGACATCTATAAATAGGAAGATAACCCACTCATTTGAGTATCTCAAACCTTATAGAATATATTGGCTTTGAATCATCTAAGATTTTCATGAAGATTTTTTTCATGAAGTAACAACTCAACCATAAATTACCACATAAAAGGACTTGTGTCTATAAGAGTAAGTGAGTTCTAAAACACTAAAAATGTTGTGTGAATATTGAGAGTTTCATGATTAAATTAATAGTTTTGAAAAATATAAATATTTTTAGAAAACATAAATGTTGAGAAAAAGTTGGTAGAGTTGTGCACAAGTCATGTAGAGGTTGGAAAAAAGCTAAAGTTGTACCAACCTATACGAATTTTCCCAAAATTTCAATGGTAAAAAGGTATTCATAAAGTTGATAATATTATAGATTCATGATACACCAAATGAGGTGTAAAAAATATTGATTTAAGTGACTAAAAGAAGAATCTTTTTAAGGAGTAGTGAGAAAACTTCAGTTGAGAGAGTAGTGAGGATTCAAATTGGGATTTTTTGCAAACCAGGCGGGATAATGATTCTAATCCAAACTTTATCACAGAAGTGTGCTTTATTGGATTTCATACATAGTCACATTGCCTGTGTACGCTCCTTGGACATAGCCTCATGTGTGCGAACCAAGTAAAATTGTTGTGTCTCATGAATGTTTCATTTATAATAATAAATTTATATGGAAAAGGGAGAGAATAGTGGGTTTTAAAGGAAAAAAAATATCTCAAGGGGAAGTTATTTTAATCTTCTATACCTGATTCACCCCCTCTCAAGGTATCTAACCTAGTTCAGCTAAAAAATGATTTTATATTTTGTGAAAATAATTTTAAATGTATTGATAACCTTTAGAGATAAGATGATCTTTAATATTGAGGTGATTAAGTTTATTCAGGATAATGGGGTTATTACATTTTGGGAATTTATTATTTATTATACAGATAACCAAGGGATTTAAATTTAATTTAGTTTCCAAGTGATTAAAGTTATTTTTAAATAAGTTTACTATATTGGGATCATTACAAGATTAAGGTAAATAGAAATACTATTGTCTAAGATAGGAATTTATTTGAGGAATAAAGGTTGAATTATCTTTTAAAAGTATATACAATTTGATTTTAGTTTTTTTTGTGATTTGGGTTATTTATAGAAAATATTATCATATTTTAGAGATTATATGATTATTTCATGTACATTTTTGGTATATTCTATTGATCATGTGTTGATTCAACAATTTCATTAATTTTTTTGATGCTCACAAACACCCACATTTATATTACTAATAAGTTTTCTTTTAATTAAATTTCAAGATGATAATATTTGTTAGAATACTTATTCTAGAATCATACACAAATTATTGATCTATGGGAGAAATTTTTTCTAAGTATTTTGGATGTGTTTTGAAAGTATTATAGAAATAATGTTATACAATTGTAAGCGTAACATATCATTTTGAAACCTTATGCTTAGAAGAGAACGTATGGATCAACAAACCTATGTTTGGAAGAAACCCTACATTTAAGGAATCAATATAATGTTCATTAACCCTATATTTGTGAAAAATCATACGTTGTCAACCCTAGGATTGGATTTTTGTCGTCATATGATGGATCCCTATGTTTGGATATTCAAAAATAGTGTTTTAATTAAAGATATTATCTAGGTTTTGTGAAACAATATTAATGGAATTAAATATCATTTCAAATATGAATTTGCAACTGATTAAAAGGATTGTACTCAATGGATTAAATCATTACTATTTCTAAGGGGAGTTATGACTCTATTGAATGTTTATGAATTCAAATATTTATGATTTAATATGCAGTGTTTCTAGAGATGGTTTGACCTAGAGATATTCGATATATAGTATAAATATTGAGATGAGCGTCTTATAAATACGTAGATATCTGTAGATATGCATGATTATATATAATAGATTATCATCGCCTTCAGAGTTACACCTAAGAGACATGCATGTTTAGATATATTTGATCAACTTTCTAATGTTGTTGTCCCTAATACTATTTGTTATTATTACACATTCTTCCATAATTTCTAAAAATAATTCGTGAGATTTACACTTAAGATACATACATGTTTATTAATTTATATGGTATTTTATCAACCACTATTTGAATAAATCCTATACAACATTGAATATTATTTTTATATTGCTTTACATTATTAAATATCAAATAAATATATCAGTTGCTACTATAACAATGAGTAAAGCCTATTTTATCTATTAAATCAATCTCTATTGAATTATTGGAGCATCGATTGCTTAGACTCAGTCATGGAGGTAAAGGATTATCATCTTATCATACTAATCTATGGATAATTAAGTTCCTTGTAAAAGAACTAGAAGGCCTTATAATATCCTTATGGTAAAATAATCAATTACCTGTATTGATTTGTGGAAGTCCTTAGTAAAGTTAATTACTAGTGAAATCACTATTATCGCTGAGAGAGTATTGGTGGAGTAGATTGAATGATTTTCCCCCTAAACCACTATACATTTCTGTGTTATTGTCTTTATTTATTTCCGCTCCTCACTCTAATTTAAGAGAGAAAAATAAATATTCACTGAATGTCAAGAGGGATGATTTGAATTCATTAATGTTTTTTAAAGATCACAATTCAAACAATCTTTTTATATTTCTAATATTCATATCTAACACAACAAGTGGTATCAAAGTTTGGAATCTACTGAAGAGATTTCTCTTTCTGGAAATCTGTTTCTACTTGATTCTAATAGGCGGTGTTAAAGGAAGTGCTCTATTGCTATTTTTTTGATCCTTGAATATTTTTTTTTCAGACAAGTGATACCATCGGACCGGGCTCTATCATTATGTCAAAAAATCTATCAAATAATCAAAAAAATAGAAAAGAAAATGATATAAGAGTCTGTGGATCTTGGACATGTTTTAAGATTTATTTTGGCTCTAACAAACCTGAGTTAAAGATTACAAAGTAAAATACCATAATGGATGATATTAGAGAAGGGTTGTCAATGATCCATGCTCCTTATTTTAATGGTGATAATTATGTATGATCGGAAGTTTTTATGATTATATATTTAAAAAATCTTGGAATATGAGTTTATTTAAATATTTTCAATCCATATGAAGTTCCTAAAGAAGATTTGTAAAAATGGGATAGTGAACAATAAAAATAATATTATCTCAATTCAAAACCAATTAATGATATTAATTATGGAATAGGAACTGATGAGTTATTCAAGTATCTAAAAGTTCTACTACCTATGAAATGTGGAAAACTATTTTTGTTGCCTACAAAGGAACTAAAAATGTTTTATAGTTAAGGTATACTACTAAAAATTATAAATTTGATACTTTCAGAATGAATAATGGTGAAAGAATCACTAAAATGAATGGGGGACTAATTGAGATAGTCAATAATGTTTTTGCCTTGGGTGATTTGATTTCATAATCATATCAAGCATTAAAAGTTCTTAGAGTATTACTGAAAATATGGAATGGTATATTTAACACTATATGATAGTCCACAAAAGTTAAACAATTGGTAATGAAAGAACAAATTAGTACATTGATTATATATGAATCTGAGAAGCAATGTAGAGACCCGAAGCTTGACATACATGGATATTACATTACTTTTTCGGAATACTTAGTACATAACAAAAACACACACACAAGGACCGTAATAGTTTAGCGTCTTTGGAATCTCAGAATATAATCTTCTAATCGTGGTGAAAGATCTTCAACATCTCCCATAAAGATCTTCCTTTTTTTTACATAAAACCTTTCTTTATATCCTGGGGAAAAGAAAACATAAAAGGGTGAGATCAAATGCTCAGTAAGGGTAAACAAAAGAAATATCAATCACATCATATTCATAAGAACATAACATTTTGGAAATCTTAACCTGAAAAAGAGATCATAATATCATAACATGGGATAAATCATATTAGTGAAATGTAATCCCAATAATCATAACTTAAAACATGAAACTTTGTGGAATACACACATAATCATAGATAATCATTTCTTATTAGTCAAGACTCATTGTCAAGACTATCTTAGTGGAAAAAGTCCATTTCTGAACTGAGTTCATTCCTCATTTCAGTCCTGTTTCACTGAACCGGTTTAACCTAACATTCCAGCCATGTCTATCTCATGAGATATAAAATCTTTAACCAATGCATTGGAGGGAGATATAGGTCCCACCCATCTCATAATGATACCATTCATATGTGTGCCACAAAATCATAAATCATACATCATTTCATAACCCATGTAATAAAAATGGGATTCTTAAACAACATGACATCATAAGACAATTTATATAAGATAAAGGAGTTCATAAAAATAATTCCATCACAACATAATCAAATCAATGTAATAATAGGGATAGAAATAGAACCCTTTATTATCTTAGATGGAAAATAATTTTGATAAAACACTTGAACTCCATTCTTGAGGAAAATATCCTTTATACTTCAAAAACATTTTCCTTTCTTAACATGTCATACAATTTTAAACTAAAATAATTTGATTAAAAATAAACTTGAAAACTTGTAAAGGAAGCTTCTTGGAAATAATGTTTAAAAAATCCATTCATGTCATATAGGTTAAAAAAAACATTCTTCTCGTACTTTTTTCGGAAAAGTCAAAAAGTACCTCGTACGAAAAATGACAAAAGATTCCTTTCATATCTTTTACTATAAACTCACCAAAGGGTAAAAATGGATTTAAAAAATTGTAGGTGGATGGAAATAATATTTCATATTGAGGAAACATGGATGTGGATGATAAAATACACCCTAGTAAATACCAAAGTATAAACAATCTCGGATAAAAATGAGATTGTGATATTTCCCTTACCTTAGGTCCGATTTGATTCGTAAGTGTCCGAACCTCCTATATAATGATTTAAATAATGTCATTGACTTATTAAAGAATCATATTCATTATTATTATATCATATATTGTTCACTTATGACTTTATATTACCCGTTCTTTTGTAAATTCATGTTAAAGTAGCATTTTGGGTAAAATCGTCTCATTTGTCATCCGTGTTTTGACTTGTAATTATTCATATGATTACTTAGATCATTATTACTTAATTATAGAATATAAAAAATGATTTATATATAATATATATTCAGAATATACATATATATAATAAATCAGTAAATGGAAAGAAATACACCGTTCATGGAGACGGTAGGCCGTACGTACGAATGAACGCTGTTTTAGTTTCCTTATTGAGTTGAATGGAATTAAGTAGATGACATAAATATATATACACATAAATACAGTATCATTATTATGTCATATATTTCATTATTACTTATTATATATACTTTATAATCATTCATGAATGGTTAACGTGGAGAATGAATCTCATCACGTCGTGGAGACGGTAGTCCGTACGTACGAACGAGTGATGATATCGTTCTCATGATCATGGAATTATATTGGAGTATATGTATACTATTTTAGAATCAATATCACTTTACAATAATCATATATAGTTATTATGTACACCATTATACCCATCCAAGTAAGGTGGTGGTGGAAAATAGATTACACCACGGTGTGGAGACGGTATTCCGTACGTACACACGCGTGGTGATTTCATTTTCCGTAGGATGGATAGATGGGGAAATAGGGTTGTTTCATACTTATAATAACATATCAGTATATTAGGGATACTGATGTTATTACTTCATAATGAAACAACTAAATAAGAATAAGTTGAAGAAGAAATAAAATTGAAAGAATGGGTAACGGATATTACCTCTTCTTTGACACGCCTCTTTGAATCCTCCTCTTAGGGTACTAAAATTGGTCTTTGAAGAAGACCGGGACCTCTAGGATGTTTCTAGGGAAGTTGAGAAGGGAATTTTACAGGGGTTGGCCGAGCATGAAGGCTAAAATTGGTGTGAGGAAGAGAGGGAGGAGGTGCCCTTTTAAAAGGGAGGAGAGGGGCACCATTGGAAAAACTAAAAATATTATTTTATTATAAAGCCATATTCGGTTTTAAATAGCTCCAAATTGATTTATTTCGAAGATAAGGTGGGGATGAGTCGAAATTCTCTCATCCAATATAATTTAGGTTCCTATTTTAACCTTATCATTTATATTTAACTTTAAGTTAGATAATTTTACTTTTATCGTGTCTTTTTGTGTTCTTACACTATAAGGTCAATAAACTTACTATAACAAGCCAAAAGAACCCAAAGTTGTTTATTATTAATATATATAAACTTATCTAAGTCATTTTTCTGAAACTTAGATTTTTAGGAATAAAATAACAATTAATAATATAATATTTGTTTTAAAAACTATTTTATGTCAATTTTGACACTATTTAGTAATTGATTTTTTTGAAAATCATAACAGAATTATTAATTCAAAAAAAGTTACTTAAATCAATAATAACATGTCATATTAACCTAAAAAATTATTTTAATTCATAAAAAGTCTCAAATTACATTTATTTGGGTATTTATAACATCAATTATTTCAATATTTCATTAATAAGATAATTACTGCATCATTGTTGTGTCATAAATAAATTAAATTATTTAATGTCTAAAAATTACAAATAAAATACCATTATGTAGGAAACAATTTTAGCTTTCTAATGAATATTTATAGTCGAATTTATCTTATGTATAACCCTATATTAAAAATTATCTATTTATTAAACTTTGATTTTAACTATTTTAACCCTTCTTTAAATAAATTGATAATAAATGTCCTAATCTAATACAAGTGGGCCTAAATGGTCATATTTTATTCCTAAGGTTTTTTTGGTCGAATTACACTTATCCAATAGAATTAGGACATGTTTTAGGGTAATAATAATAACAATTTTACCCTTAATTACCATATTTACTTTTAACCGAGGTAAAAAAAAGTAAAAAGTTACTATTCACCAAAAATTATTTTCATCTCATTGAACCACATTTTAGTCCTTGATATTAACCGTGTCTCTAGGATTTTCGAAATTCCACTCACAGAAGCGGTAAAATTAAGTTTTATGAAAAATTCATTTTTTTAACTACCACTTAGTGGTTTCACTATTCATCAAAAAATGAAAGTTTCCAGAAAAATACCAAATAATAGGCCTAAGCTATATTTGATATTATGAACTCAAAAATGATGTCTATTTTACCAAATTCAAAACATATCCATTACATTAACTAATTGAAAAATTAATTCCCGTCGTCAAAACAAATAGTGTGTTTTTAAAAGATAATAACTATCAAAAAATTGACACTTGTTTATGTCTGGTTTAAATGTGAAATTACATCCAATGAATAACATAGTATTAAATTGTAAAAATATATTCTAAATATACTTTAAAACCACTAAAATTAATAATTTATCACTATTAATTATTTCGATTAAAAAAGTTGTTTTTAATTAAAATTTAGTAATTTTCACTATTCATCAGAATATGAAAGTTATCCGAAAAGTACCAAAATTTCACCATAAGCTAATTTCGATATTCCGAATCCAAAAATGAAGTCCATTTTGAAAAATAAAATTTACAAAATTTCAAAAAGTGGTTATTACTATTCATAACAGCTAGTTTTAATAATATTTTAATAGCATATCGTTGTTTAGTGAAACTCGGTATTGCATACTACACACACTATCGAGGAAGGTCGCGATTTGCGTGTAATGAAAGGAAAGTCAAGGATGCGTGTTGTGCAATATCCTTTTGGTGTAGCGTAAAACACAAGACATTAATGAAATTAAAATAATATTTTTCATAAAATATCGGGGTGTTACATTCTACCCCCCTTAAAATGAATTTCTCCCTCAAAATTCGTCGGGGTTATAAATGGTTTACTACTCGAAAGTTTCTTTAATAGAAAACCACATCATGAAAAGGAATACCAAAACCAATCTTTAAAACCAAAAGTATGAAACGTAATGTTTACCCAAATAAACTAATCACTGGGTTTCCACATAGGTAAAAATATGGATATGGAAGAGAAATCTAAGCATCATGTTCTGATGGAGAGTGGTAGAGAACATGGCTATGAAAAATCCAGCAATAACAAATCCATAAATTTGTGATGATCTAAGGTACCATCTGATTCATCGGATATAAGAGCACTAGGACAACATTTTTGGTTTTCAGGATCATTTCTCTAGTGTTGAAGAATTTTCGAATCAAAAGAAATACTTACTTGATTTTTGTACAATCTCACCGTTGTTCATGCCTTGAACAATTTCCACTTCATCTCTTAAAGAAATGAAGTTGAATTTTCCATTCATGATGTGTTAGGAGCTCATGTGATAGAATGATGGGTCATTCCATCTGTCTCAAACAAAAGGTTAGAAAAGTTATCAAAAAATACATAAGTCCATCTACAGTGAGATTAATCATATATGGTTCCTAGAATGGACTTATACTTCTTATATCATATTTCTTAATATAATAAAACTAGTTTCTACTAAACTGGGACTTCCTGTAGGCCAGTGGTAGGCGATAAAGGCCAGTCGCACTTCACTTGTGGGTTCGATTCCCACAGCCTTGTCCGACGCGATGGGCTGTCGCCCATCCTGCAGGTTGTCCTTTTTCTAAAACTACATTACTATAACATCCCATAAATAATATCGAAAAAGGTTCTATCCTTAAACAATACTAACTTATGTCCAAAATATTCCATTCCAATCTTTAGGCTTATCCATAATATTGCAATCCATTGTCATATTATAATGAAAACAATTACCAGAGATTTCATATAACAAGCATGTTAATACCATCGTTGATCCCCATATATCATAAGATATGTCTTGTTGGTCACATTCCAAAAATTTGAAGGCCTTAATCATGTATTATCTTGAAAAATGAATACCCATTGTACCTTAGTGAAGACATGAATGCTGTCAAAAGTTAACTCTTTCCACATACCAAAATCCAAAAATTCTATATACTCAAACCATGATATAAACTTCTCCTTATATCAGTCATGAGCTCATGAATACTGTCAAACATTTAATTTTCTCCTTATCCCTTAATTATGTGCATATTATATACTTTCCAAAAATATCTGAATCACTTTTCATGGTTACCGATAACATAAAATTATTGAAATCCACAATAGACTAATACAGAAATATTCTAATACACCATAAAAGTACCTCAACAACATTATTCTTGAAAACCAATACATAAACACTTCAATCCATCCTCTTCAATTATTGTCCTAGAATAAGTCCTTCCTTGATTTAGAAGTAACTTTTTAGGTCAGGGCATTGAGTTGGGTAATGACCATGTTCTCCACAAATAAGACATTGAACTCCATAACAGTTGGTCACTCTATGTCCCTTTTCTCCACACAGATAACATCTATCCCTCCATTTGAGGTATTTCTGAAGGTTCTTCTTCCCTTCTTTAGAAATATCAATCTTCCTTCCTTTATGCTCCTCAACATGCGAACATGCATAAAAGTCTATCTTCCTCTTATTTGATGAATTAGGCGTACCACTAAATTTCACCTTGTTAATCATGTATCGCGATCACCGATTTGGCATAATCACAATATCTTTCTCTCTAGGCATTACAAAATTTTGTTGCTCATAGTCACCAATTTTTCCATTGGATTCATTGTTAACCGAATTCCTTCTGGTTCCCTCCTTTTACTAAAACACAAAAAGAATTCTGTGAGAGGAAAAAATTATGCTAGGGAAAACAATATAGTAAAGGGGGAGTACCCTCAATATATAACATCTTAGGTTAAATTCTAAGATTGTTACCTTAGTTCTAGGACTATATCATATACGTATACTTATCCTTAGGGACATCCCTAGATATACCTTAAAAATATCTCTAGGGATCTCACTAACGTTTTCACATCCTAGTTTCCAAAGGTTGACTAAACCTTTCCTCTGATACCAGCTGTAGAGACCCGAATCTTGACATACATGGACATTAGATTAATTTTTCGGAATACTTAGTACATAACAAAAACACACACACAAGGACCGTAATAGTTTAGTGTCTTTAGAAACTCGGAATATAATCTTCTAATCATGGTGAAAGATCTTCAACATCTCCCATAAAGATCTTCCTCTTTTTTTACCTAAAACCTTTTTTATATCCTGGGGAAAAGAAAACATAAAAGGGTGAGCTCCAATGCTCAGTAAGGGTAAACAAAAGAAATATCAATCAAATCATTTTCATAAGAACATAAAATTTTGGAAATCTTAACCTGCAAAAGAGATCATAATATCATAACATGGGATAAATCATAGTAGTGAAATGTAATCCCAATAAATATAACTTAAAACATGAAACTTTGTGTCATACACACATAATCATAGATAATCATTTCTTATTAGTCAAGACTCATTGCCAAGACTATCTTAGTGGACAAAGTCCATTTCTGAACCGAGTTCATTCCTCGTTTCAGTCCTGTTTCACTGAACCGGTTTAACCTGCCGTTCCAGCCATGTGTATCTCATGAGATATAAAATCTTTACCCAATTCATTGGAGGGAGATATAGGTCCCACCCATCTCATAATGATACCATTCATATGTGTTCTACAAAATCATAAATCATACATCATTGCATAACCCATGTAATAAAAATGGGATTCTTAAACAACATGACATCATAAAACAATTCATATAAGATAAAGGAGTTAATAAAAATAATTCCATCACAACATAATCAAATCAATGTAATAATAGGGATATAAACAGAACCCTTTATTATCTTATATGGAAAATAATTTTGATAAAACACTTGAACTCCATTCTTGAGGAAAATATCCTTTCTACTTCAAAAACATTTTCCTTTCTTAACATGTCATAAAATTTTAAACTAAAAGAAGTTGATTAAAAATAAACTTGAAAACTTGTAGAGGAAACTTCTTGGAAATAATGTTTTAAAAATCCATTCATTCCGTATAGGTTAAAAAAACATTCTTCTCTTACTTTTGTCGGAAAAGTCAAGAAGTACCTCGTACAAAAAACGACAAAAGATTCCTTTCATATCTTTTACTAGAAACTCACCAAAGGGTAAAAATGGATTTAAACAGTTTTTGTTGGATGGAAATAATATTACATATTAAGGAAACATGGATGTGGATGATAAAATACACCCCAGTAAATACCAAAGTATAAACAATCTCAGATAAAAATGAGATTGTGATATTTCCCTTACCTTAGGTCCGATTTGCTTCGTAAGTGTCCAAAACTCCTGTATAATGATTTAAATAATGTCATCGACTTATTACAGAATCATATTCATTGTTATTATATCATATATGGTTCACTTATGACTTTATATTACCCGTTCTTTTGTAAATTCATGTTAAAGTAGCATTTTGGGTAAAATCGTCTCATTTGTCGTCCGTGTTTTGACTCGTAATTATTCATATGATTACTTAGATCATGATTACTTAATTCCAGAATATAAAACATGATTTATATATAATATATATTCAGAATATACATATATATAATAAATCAGTAAATGGAAAGAAATACACCGTTCATAGAGATGGTAGGCCGTACGTACGCATGAACGCTGTTTTCGTTTCCTTATTGAGTTGAATGGAATTAAGTAGATGAAATAAATATATATACACATAAATCTAGTATCATTATTATGTCATATATTTCAGGATTACTTATTATATATACTTTATAATCATTCATGAATGGTTAACGTGGAGAATGAATCTCATCGCGTCGTGGAGACGGTAGTCCGTACGTATGCACGAGCGATGATATCGTTCTCATGATCGTGGAATTGTATTGGAGTGTATGTATACTATTTCATAATCAATATCACTTTAAAATAATCATATATAGTTATTATGTACACCATTATACCCATCCAAGTAAGGTGGTGGTGGAAAATAGATTACACCACGGCGTGGAGACGGTATTCCGTACGTACGCACGCGTGGTGATTTCATTTTCCGTAGGATGGATAGATGGTGAAATAGGGTTGTTTCATACTTATAATAACATATCAGTATATGAGGTACACTTATGTTATTACTTCATAATGAAACAACTAAATAAGAATAAGTTGAAGAAGAAATAAAATTGAAAGAATCGGTAACAGATATTACCTCTTCTTTGACACGGCTCTTTGAATCCTCCTCTTAGGGTACTAAAATTGGTCTTTGAAGAATACCAGGACCTCTAGGATGTTTCTAGGGAAGTTGAGAAGGTAATTTTTCAGGGTTTGGCCGAGCTTGAAGGCTCAAATTGGTGTGAGGAAGAGAGGGAGGATGTGCCCTTTTATAAGGGAGGAGAGGGGCACCTTTGGAAAAACTAAAAACATTATCTTATTATAAAGCCATATTCGGTTTTAAATTGCTAAAAATTGATTTATTTCGAAGCTAAGGTGTGGATGGGTCGAAATCCTCTCATACAATAGAATTTATGTTCCTATTGTAACCTTATCATTTATATTTAACTTTAAGATAGATAATTTTACTTTTACCGTGTCTTTTTGTGTTCTTACACTATAAGGTTAATAAACTTACTATAACAAGCCAAAAGAACCCCAAGTTGTTTATTATTAATATATATAACCTTATATAAGTCATTTTGCCTAATCTTAGATTTTTAGGAATAAAATGACAATTAATAATATAATATTTGTTTTAAAAACTATTTTATGTCAATTTTGACATTATTTAGTAATTGATTTTTGTGAAAATCATAACAGAATGATTAGTTAGAAAAAAGTTACTTAAATCAATAATAACATGTCATATTAACCTAAAACATTAGTTTAATTAATAAAAAGTCTCAAATTACATTTATTTGGGTATTTATAACATCAATTATGTCAATATTTTATCAATAAGATAATTACTGTATCATCGTTGTGTCATAAATAAATTAAATTATTTAATGTCTAGAAATTACAAATAAAATACCATTATGTAGGAAATCATTTTATCTTTCTAATGAATATTTATAGTCGAATTTATCTTATGTATAACCCTATATTAAAAATTATCTACTTATTAAACTTTGATTTTAACTATTTTAACCCTTCTTTAAATAAATTGATAAAAAATGTCCTAATCTAATACAAGTGGGACTAAATGGTCATATTTATTCCTAAGTTTGTTTTTGGTCGAATTAAACTTATCCAATAGAATTAGGACACGTGTTAGGGTAATAATAATAACACTTTTACCCTTAATTACCCTATTTACTTTTAACCGAGGTAAAAAAAGTAAAAAGTTACTATTCACCAAAAAATATTTTCATCTCATTGAACCAAATTTTAGTCCTTGATATTAACCTTGTCTCTAGGATTTTCAAAATTCCACTCACAGAAGCGGTAAAATTAAGTTTTATGAAAAATTCATTTTTTTAACTACCACTTAGTGGTTTCACTATTCATCAAAAAATGAAAGTTTCCAGAAAAATAAAAAAAATTAGGCCTAAGCTATATTTGATATTATGAACTCAAAAATGATGTCTATTTTACCAAATTCAAAACATATCAGTTACATTAACTAATTTAAAAATTAATTCCCGTCGTCAAAACAAATAGCGTGTTTTTAAAAGATAATAACTATCAAAAGATTGACACTTGTTTATGCCTGGTTTAAATGTGAAATTACATCCAATGAACAAAATTGTATTAAATTGTAAAAATATATTATAAATATAATTTAAAACCACTTAAATTAAAAATTTACCACTATTAATTATTTCGATTAAAAAAGTTGTTTTTGATTAAAATTTAGTAATTTTCACTATTAATCAGAATATGAAAGTTATCCGAAAAGTACCAAAATTTCACCCTAAGCTAATTTCAATATTCCGAATCCAAAAATGAATTCCATTTTGAAAAATAAAATTTAAAAAATTTCAAAAAGTGGTTATTACTATTCATAATGGCTAGTTTTAATAATATTTTAATAGCATATCGTTGTTTAGTGAAACTCGTTATTGCATACTACACACGCTATCGAGGAAGGTCGCGATTTGCGTGTAATGCAAGGCAAGTCAAGGATGCATGTTGTTCAAGATCCTTTTGGTGTAGCGTACAACACAAGACATTAATGAAATTAAAAGAATATTTTTCATAAAATCTCGGGGTGTTACAAGCAAGCTGAAGCTAACAATCATGTTTCTATAAAAAATGATGAATATTCTCTTAGAACTACAATGGATGAATAATTTGATTCAATATATATATAATTTAACAAATATTTATAATATATCACTAAAATATTTGAAAAAATGTACAAAAGGACAAAGAAAAAGGATAATAAATATAGATTTTAAGAATGTAAGAAAAAGGACACACAAAGTCTAAATGTACTATGATCAAAGCTTATAGGAGAGATAATTATGGAAGGAAAGGAAAACATTTATAAAGACAAGCTGGAGTGATACTTCTGGTTCAAATGATGAATCTACTATGGATTCATAAGATGAGCATAAAAATAAAATGGTGGATTTTGGTCCTATGGATCATAATAATGAGGTATAATATTCTTTCTCTAAGAATTATAATTTAGAAGAACGTTATTATGATAAACTTAATAGATATTTATTCATCATTCAAGATAAATATTAATCATTAAAAAAATCGTAAAAAAATTAGAAAACATTATAATACCATCTCAATAGAAAAGGTGATTTTTTCAATTTTTTTTGATAATTTAAAATCTAATACTTCTAAAGTTTTGTGTGATCCGTATGAAGTTAATATTAAAGAACTGTTTAGTGAAGTATATACTTGAATAAAATCTTCTAGTATAATTATAAAAGGAGAAAATTATTTAAATCAAATTCATATTAAAAATAAAATTCATAAAGGAAAACTTGGAATAGGTAGTAATAGTTAAAAGCCAGAATTATAAAGGAATTATTTTGTTCCTTTTCCAAATAGTATAATAATATATACTATTAAATGTTTTTATTTTGGTATTAATTGAAATTATGAAAATGGTTGGTTCTTTATAAAACTTCAATTTTCTAGTGTTAAAAATGTTTATTGTTCAAAATAACTATTTTACTTAAATCGTAGAATATCTTCACAAATTAAACAAATTTGGTTACCCAAAAATTTAGTTTCTAGCACTGCGGGACCTAGAAGTATATGGGTATAAAAAATCACCTGTATTTTATGTTTTTATAAGTGTACACCACTAAAATACATCATTAAATTATCAAAGTGTTCGATTGGGTGATATATGAAAATCTCTATGGAATGAGTGATCGACTCTGAAGTAGTTCATTATAAAAAAATAATTAGAGCTGGAATCTCTAATATAAGAAGTATTTCACTATTATTTTCATATATATATATATATATATTATTCTAGTGAATTAATTATTTTATATATGGGGAGAGAGATATTTTATGTTTAATTGATAAATCCTTCCTTACTCTTTGATTCAACTCTTAGTTTATATAATTGCATAATTGAATTTCTAAAACATCAAATATCTATAAAAATTGTTTTAATTTTTAGATAATATTATAATTGGTTAATTATAGAAATTTTTCTATTTTATTATTTAATATTTTAAACCTATTATCATCTTTATATGTTTTGTTCCTAAAAATTTTATTTTTTATGTAACATTTTCAGTTAGAAAATATTTCTTATGTAAAAATTTCTTTTTAAAAATTAAAATCTGTAATGATTATTCAGCATTTCTAACTCAAAAATATGAAGTGTAGTTTGAAATTTATTAGAAAAAATGCATCGTTTTCTCTTTCAAAACACTAGAGTATTCTTCTTAAAACCTTTTATATTATTCATATATCTTCTTCAAAATATATTGTTTAAATACTTATTAAATCAGTCTGAGTAAAATGAAATGATCATGAAATTCAAGTTTAGAGGAAAATATTTCTCAAAAGAAAATGAAAGGTAATCCTTTTTTGAATTTGTTAAGGGAATATTTAGTTTCGTATTTATGGGATTAATTTGAAAAATATTCTAAAATAGATAAGGAAGTTCATGGTTATAAAGAACCAGAATTTTCATCGTCTGAAATTTTCAAAAGCGAAATGCCCTGTAAAGAGCTTATGTTTAAGGTTAATACTTTAAAAAAAGAAAAAGTGAAGATACGTACCAATATAGATGAGTCTATTAAGTCATATGAATAACTTAAAAAGGATTACCATATTATGAAAAAACATTTGATTTCAAAAGATGATTTTGAATCTTTTAAAGTAGAAATATTAAGTCAGATGGAGTTGCTCAGAATGGAAGCTGTTACTAATCTAGTAATCAATAAACTAAAAGTGTTTTTGGTTGAATAGTGTTCATATTATTCTCTATATCAAATAACTTCAGATTATTTAAAGAATAATAGAAAAAATATCAAAGGTTTTAGCAGATTTGAGTGAAAATTTTTGAAGTTTGGAAAGTTCTGATGATTGATATAATCCTTCCTAACACCATGACTTTCTTCAATATTGTAGTTTACTGTCAATATTTTTTTATATTTTTTCTTAAATATTATTTTTAGTAAATAAGTGTTATAAATTATTTCCTAATTTCTTTTTAAATGTTTTATACTTTTTTTAGTTATCTTTCATAATCACGTATTTCATATTTTATTATCTCATTACATGTGGTTAATTCGTCTATTAATGAGAGTAATAAATAATTTTATTTAAATATGTGATGTGAAAAAATTAGTTTAAAGTCTTGTATTCCTTGAAAATATGTTAATTCCTTGAATATATTTATGCTATATCTCGGGGGGATTTATTTTAATAATAAAATAAATTTATTTATTTATTACAAATCCAATTTATTCATTAAAAAATGGTTTCTATGATCCATGATTACATCTTTATATCTTTTTAAAGGAAGCATGAATTTATAGGGACTTTATAGTGATATATTTATTCTCATCATTTTGATTTAATAAAAGGTGAGATTAGTTTATATGTTTATCATCATAGGGGAGAAGTTTATAAAAATTTAGAGAATCTATAGAAGTTTATATAGGAGAAATTTAAGTTTATATGGGTGAAATATGAAATGGTAGAAATGTGATTATAATTTATATTTTTTGAAACTTATTCTTCTAAAAACTTGTTATAATTTCAACATTTATTTGTTTACATTTTAATGGGTTTTTTATTCATTAAAAATGGGGAGATTGTTGATCATGCGTTGATTCAACAATTTTATCAATTTCTTTTTGGTTTTTATTCTCACAAACACCCACATTTATGTTACCAATAAGTTTGATTTTAAGTTAATTTCAGGAAGATAATATTCATTAGAATATTTATTTAGGACGCATACACAAGTCATTAATCTACATGAGAATATTTTTCTAAGTATTATGGATATGTTTTGGAAGTATTCTGGAAACATTGTTTATACCTTATGTTTGTAAGAATAATGTATTTTTTGGAAACCCTATGCTTGGAAGAGAACATATGGATCAACAACCTTACATTTAGAAGAATCCCTACATTTAAAGAATAAACATAATGTTTATAAACCCTATATTTTTGAATAACCGTAAATTTTCAACCCTAGGTTTAGATTTTTGTCATCATATGGAGGAACCCTACATTTGACTATTCAACAGTGAAGTTTTAATTAACGATATTATATTTGATTTATGCAACGGTATCAACGAAATTAAATATCATATGATTTTTTTGATTGATTAAAAGGTTCATACTCAACAGATTAAATCATTTCTATTTCTATGGAAATTTATGACTTTCTTTAATGATTTTGAATAAAAATATTCACGATTTAATATGCGGTATTTCTGGGGTTGTTTTGGCCGAGAGTTGTTCGATCTACACTATAAATATTGAGATGATCATATTTTGAATACATAGATATACATAGATATATGTAGATATGTGTGCTTATAAATAACTGCATACAATCACCTTTAGAGTTACACCTTGGAAATATAAATGTTTAGATCCATATGATCGACTTACTATTATTATTGTCAATATTTCTGCACCTTCTTATTACATATTCTTTTATAAGTTAGACAAAATTTTTGTTAGAGTTACACTTTGGATATATACATGTTTATTCATCTATATGGTGTTTTATCAATTGTTATTTAAATAAATATCATACAATGTTGAAGATTATTTTACTGCTGTTGTATGTTATTGAAGATCAATTACATCTATCAGTTGCTTATGAAACTATGAGAAAAACCTATTTTCTTAATCAAATCAATCTCTATTGATTTATTAAAGTATTTACTGCACATGCATAGTCATGAAGGTAAAGGAGTATCAAAATCTCATACTAAGATGTGAATAATTTTTCTCATTGTAAAAGAACCAAAATGCCTTGTAAAATCATTATTGTAAAGGTATAAACTACCTATACATAGTTGTGGAAGTACTTAGTAAATGGACATACAAGTGAAATTGGCAAGCTCATTGAGAGAGTGTTGGAGGAGTGGGCTAAGTGATCTTTATGCACTGAACCACTATAAATTCTTGTTTTCTTGTCTTTATTTATTTCTACTTCTCACTCAACTTTAAGAGAGAAAAAGAAAGAATCACTGAATGTTGAGAGGGATGATTTGAATTCATCAAAGTTTTTAAAGGATAACAACTCACCCTCTTGTATCTTCATCTTATTCTTATTTGATGCAACATATGTCTTAATGAGTGATTTATATTTTTTTAGAGATAACTATAAAGTTTTTCATATAAGAATATGATATAAAATTATTCTAATCTTTGGGTTTCAATCTTGGTCAGGAATGTTTTCAAAAGTTTAAAGGTTAGATATTTATTGAATGATTTAAATTGAACTTTGGGTGTTAATGTTGAGGTACTATAGACTTATCTAATATTTCTTCATATGAGGGTTTATAAATAATGGATATTATCTCATCTTGTGTTAGCCATTTTGTTTTTGATAAATGTATAAATATATATTATATAACTTTTCATCCTCTTATGAGTATTTTGATCCATTAAAAGTTTATTTTATTGATTCAGGCATGAAAAAATTCATCTTGAATATTAATTTTTTAGATTTATAAAT
This sequence comes from Viscum album, assembly GCA_963277665.1. Taxonomy (NCBI): domain Eukaryota; kingdom Viridiplantae; phylum Streptophyta; class Magnoliopsida; order Santalales; family Viscaceae; genus Viscum; species Viscum album. Next base: position 1,721,417,606 of record OY728119.1, on the reverse strand, counting down.
GATACATAACTGGAAAAACATATCGAATCCCAACCAAAGGATAAAATTAATCTTTTTGAATAAAAATAAATTATATAAGTATATTTCATCATGTTCTCTATATTCATAATAACATAATTCCTCAACTCTATAAAAAGGATCTTGAAGTAAAAATTTTATCACATCACCTTAATTTTTGATGAATTTATTATCTTCATTATCCACAACTGATTTATGGTTTTTTGGTCATTAAATTTTTCATGACCGTGTTCTCTATAACTTTCTATTATTTCTTGGATGTTATTTTTTTCCTTAATGTACATATTTTCACTTCCTACCAATGTTCTCATTATTTGGGAACCAAATTTTTTTATTATAATAAATCTTCATATTTTATTTTTCTACCTTTCAAAAGAATGTTTAATTAACCCCTTTTACAATGTGAGTTTTCAAAAAAGGTATTTTTAAATATTAAAAATGGTTTTACTTCCATGATCATATGTTTTATTTTCAACTCCTTGGAATTGATTTAAAAAAATTTAAACCCTTTTTATTAAGAATTAGATAAAATTTTGAGGATAAAATTTCTCTGAGGTGGGTATAATTTTACATGCAAAAAATTTAGTTTAAAATAATATTATGATCGATATCTTTCTTAACACACAACACCAAGATTTAACCAAATTCTGATATATTATACAAATATTATTATTTAAATATGAAAATTACAATATAGCTATTAAATTAGAGGTATGAATAATAGTAAATAAATTATGAAAAAATATATAAAGGTTTTATATAATAAAAATTTATTGACTAATGTATAATAAATAAATACTCAATTTTTAGTAAATTCATTTTATGATTCAAAAATATATTTTCTTCAAAAATGTTTTTTGTTGTTTTTTTATGAAATATTATGATAATTATTTTTTTACAAATTTTACAAATTTTATTTAATAAAAGGTTATAATTTTGTACAATACCATATCAAAAATTTTCTTTGGGTAAAATTTTGGGATTTTTTAAATAGATTTATTACCCATGAATAAGGAAAAATAATGATTTTATAGAAAACTTTCATTTATTTTAAAGTATTTACAAAGACCCATTTTGTTATAATTAGTTTTAAAATTTAAATAATTATTTTTTTATTACTTTTCTAATTAATTTCATTGGAATAATTTTTTTTCTTAATTTTGGAACAATTTATTTTATACTTAACAAGTGATTTATCAAGAAAATTATTTTTCATTTTTTTCTTAAATTAATTTCGAAAATTTATAGACATTTAATCTTAAAAAATTGATTTTTTATTTATATTAAAAACTTTTGTTATTTTTAAATATTAAAACTTCATTTTTTGGCCATTATGAATAATAAATTTGGTAAAGAAGTTACACGATAAGAGTTAAACCGGGTCAAAATGGTTAAAACTAAAATTACAAGGGTTAAAATGACTTAAAAATTGTTTAAATTCAATTGGTTTGTTAAATTTAGAACCCATGTACTCCATTATTTTAAAATTATCTATTTTTGATCCACTTGTCTTTAGTAACTTATCAATATATTTTAATCTTTTGAAAAATTTCAAGTGTGTCCTCTCCCTCACTTATAAAAGGACACCCCATATCCTCTCTTCGCTAAAATTATAAAGGATATTATATTTCTCAATAGATAACCAAATAAATTTCTAACATTTCTATCCACATAATAGAGGTATTTTTTAGATCTGAATTCTATCCTAATTATGATTTAGTTATAAAACTAATGAGGTTTTCCTAGGAAGAGGTATAGTTCTTTACCGAGTGTTTTATTATTATTAATTTTAAATCTTTCAAACCTATATTAAAAATTTATATATAATGAAATCATTATATATTATATAAATAAATTATAATATGAATTTTTTCTAACCCCTTTTATCTACAAGTCTATCTAATGAAAATAAAAACATCGTTCATACGTTTGTGCGGACTACTGCCTTACGAGATAATGTATTTCACTTTCTATCACCACCTCTTATGGATGGTAATAATGATGGAACCAAATGAAATAATATTATATATTTGTTATAAATTTAATTCTATAATGAAAAATAAATATTATACTTATTTATTTAGAATCCAACAAAAAATAAAAAACATCACTCGTGCATACCTACAGACTACCGCATCACTACCCAATATATTTTATTTTTTAGAATCAATCCACATATGTGATGTATATAAATGTATTTAAAGAAATAATATGATATTTATGATATAATAAATATTATATATATATATAATATTATTTTGATCTTATTTCCCTCATTTTAGTTTAAAAATGGAAACGTTACTCATACGTACGTACAGACTACTAACTCCATGATTTAACTTAATTATTTTTTCATAACCACCTTACATGGTTGGTTATAAAAGTATAATTAATGTAAAAAATTATAATTATAACTTGATTAATATTATTTAAATTATATAATCATTATCTCTTTGACCATGATTAATCTACCAAAGTCATTTTTCAATTATGAACTGAACTTCTTCAAAACACCTGATGTGGACTTAACCAACTAATTAATTAAATATTACTTATAGTAAATGAAATATTTTTTTATTGATAAAGTAATAAGCATATGAAATGCTATTAAAAAAACTAAATAAATCATATAAGTTTTTTATAATGGAATAAAATTATGTACATAGCAAGTCTGACTCAATGTTAAGGGTTTCTTTACTCAATTTCCTTTCATTGGGTTATTTAAATTATTTATTAATTTTTTACATAAATATTATGTGTAAAATAATCTATAAATTTTTTATTATATATTTTAAATTATGTTTTTATATGTAAAAATATTCACATAATCGCTTCATAGATTAATTATCACTTTAAAAGTTATCACCATTTCAATGGCTTTATTTTTCTCAATCTTAGTTTCTTGAGACATGTTTCATGTCATGCACCATGATTTAATTATATGGTGTAATAAATGCCTTGTGAATGAATTTTGATATATTAATTTATATAATTCATGCGATTTATGGATCCTTTTCATGTTCTTCCATTCAATTAATTCTTATTTTAAATTTACCAAAACAATAAAGGCTTTATGTTACAATCTCATTTATTTTTTGGATTGTTTATATTCAAGGTTCCATTGGGGGAAATGTATGTTCTTAATTTATTGAAGAAAATATCTATTATTATCCTCTGGTTATTTCATATTTTTACATGATTTAATTTCATTTTTTTGGTATATAGAAATATAAAAATAATGTTTTAAACAAAAAATGACATTATTTTTCCTTTTGTTCAGAAATATTTTCTCTTCTATATCCGTGATCTTTAAATTTTTTTCAAGAATGTTATTTTCTATGAAGAAATGATTTTTTAAATTTATTTTCTACTATATTTTTATTTCTTTACAAATATTCAAAAGGATTTTTTTATTTTCTAGCAGGGTACTTTTTTATAGGAATTATGAAAGTGATCATTGTTTTATAAATTACCAAATGAATATATTTTTATACCATATTTACTACTATTTTCTTTGAAGTTTTCTTTACAAATTTCCATGAATATTTTCAAAATAAATATTTTTCCCAATATTATATATATTTTTATAATATATTATCATAATAAAAGAATATTTTTCTTTATTTTCAAATAAATATTTTAAATATTATTTAAATGGTATTTTAATCTATATCAACATCCTATAATGATTCATTTTATTAATTAGAAATATGATCTTCTAATACCATACATATTATTTCTCTGGATGTCTTACAATGATTGTTTTAAATATACTATCATAAAAATAATTCCATTTTGATGGGTAAATTAGAATTTTAAGGAATGCATGTTGTTTCTAAAAGTTTGATGATGAAAATAAAAGCTTCCATGTGTTATATTCTTATACAGTACTTGGATATTATTTATGATGGTGGTTGAACTTAATATAGATCATTGTGATGGGTGATATTGATATAGCTTATACAATGGGTGAGCCTGATATATATCTCCAACGCATTGGGTAATGTTCCTTTTATTTAAATGAAAGAAGGAGGGAGTTAACTGGGGTAGCTTTTACTAAGGATTTAAACAGTATTTGGTTATTTCTAATATGAGTGAACATAGATGATGAAGATATTTTTTAAAGAAACCAATATGTTTTATTCATGATTTATTTGTTTTTAATGGTTTATTTGATTAATATTGATATCACATGACTCGTGATTACTGATTCTTGTGAATTGTTCCTTTGATAAATCATTATTACATGTCAAATGTTGAATTATCCTTGTTTTTATGGGTATGAATTATCTTATATAATGTTTATTCACTTTGAATATGTTCTCATACCCCAATTATCATTCTGTTCTCATTGAATATATTCAATTTTTAATACCTATGTTTCCCTTACTGGGAATTTAAGATCACCCTTTTTATGTTTCTTTTCCCATGGTTATAAAGATTTATTTTAGGTAATATATGTCTATAAGGGTTTCATACGGATGATGATGAAGTATTAATTTGGAATAATAAAATTAGGGTATAGTGGGGAAAATATCACTTATATACATGGGTAATGTTATGTAAGAGTTTTTCTTAATTATAAAAAACATTAAGCCTAAAAGGTCCTTGGGTATGTAAGTGATCAAATATTTTAAAATTATGTTTTAAGTTTTGGGTTACTAAAACTAGGTCATGATTTTTGGTATCAATTCCATAAATTTAAATATTATGTTTTTAGCATCGATTTTAGGAGTATAGGTTTGAGGATATTTTACCAGAGCCTAGACATTATATTCAATGATCATTTATCCTCATGAAATTTAGAAAATAGGGTAAACATTTATTTTACTCATCCACATTGTTAGACCATTTCCAATGATGATTCTAAAATTAATTCTATAACTAGATTAAGCCTTAAAGGAAACCTTTTAGTCTATTCAAGTAATTATCATAATCAATATTATTTAGAATATGAGGGAATATTAAAATTACTTCGTTTATTTTTCATCTAATATATTTGAAATCTTAAATGACTCATTATATGTTTCTTATAAGTATCTAAATAAACTTTTTTAATAAATTCAACGTTAGGTAACTCTAGAAGGGGTTAATCTCACACACATATTTTTCTCCTTTCCTAAGAATGATTCTTATGTTTCTGTACTAGTATATGAAGTTTCTTACATAGATCTTACAATTTGTCAAATATTGATATAAAATTATTTCTTGATGATGATTATTATTCTATTATTTATACAATATATTCTTTTATTAGATGAGTATCATATTTTACATTCATTTAATAAGTAATTTATCAAATTTCTCCCATTAAAATGATAACCCCTTTTAAATATCATCATATGCATTAGTATATCAATATACATATTTCAAAAAGACTTGGGTATATTTATCACTTATCCCATCAATTAGATATTTAGGTATTCCATCAATCAAATCATACCCTATATGAATCTTGGATAGTTGAGTGGGAAAATATTTTCCAAATAAAGCATATGGATAAACTCAACTAAATTCCTTTGAAAAATTAACAACATTAGGGCCATATAACTAATTTTAACCTAAATAAAATGATAAAAATAGGCACATAATCCTATTATGTCCACCCATTACTTGCTTCCCGTATATAATAAAATTCAAGGGTACCCATTTTGACATTACCTTCCTGATTAAACAATCAAGGTCTTGAAAAAAATTTACTTTAGAAGGAATCTGAAACTTAGTATTATTATGGGGATTTAATATCAACATATTATCTCATGTTATTACCTTAACATGTATACATTCATCTAATGATTTAGTTTAGAATTCATATTCCTTCCACCAAATCAATATGTCCAAACCATATTGATGATTAACTCTTTACACAATACATAATTTGTGCTACTAACCTAAGTTAAAATAAAACTATATTAATACATATCCAAATACATATAATCCATAATATACATGAATTAATTCAATATAAATGTTTAAAATTATATGAAATAAACAATATTTACAAGAGTAATCTTGGAGATATAGATAGAAAACCCCCACATTTTTAGACAAGGTATAGGTCTCCAAGAAAGTGAGTATTCTGACCTATAGTATATCTACCCAATGACACTTTACTCAATAGAGATCTTAATTCCATAATAATTCTAACTCTTAAAATTTATAAACTACAATTAACTTCTTAATCTGAGTTTATGACCCAGTACAGGCCATAACCATGGTAAAAAAAAACTAAATCCAGTCTTATACCTAACATATAACTCCTTAAATGCTTATATGACAAATTATAGAAGAATTTTAACACACTAAACTATATGATACTTATTTCTTTTCTCAGAAATAGAATTCCCATGTGTGGACTTTTTCAAACCCTCCACACAAGGGAACCCCCTACCCATGAAGAGGTCACTCCAAAGAGAGCCCCAGCCGGGAAGGATCCATTTCCAGTCTAGATGGAAGAGCCTCCCGAAGGGTGACAACCAGAGTGGCGATGCAATAAACTATATGATACATCTATTAATAATATAAAAATTGTATTCATGAAAAATAAAATAGCGAATAAACTAAATAAATGAAAAACTAATATATTTGAGCATGAAATATACATTTATTAAAAATTAACAAATAAAGAAATTATAAACACTTTATAATTTTTCTATATATTATGAAATTTTATAATTAAATATATATAATCAATTTATATTTATTTATATTATAAAATCCTTAGTATTCTTATTATATGTCATTTACATAAATATATGATATTAAATGAAATATAAAATTTTATATTCCAATTCTATTTTGTAAACAATTCACATAATCTAAATATTACAAATTTAATATTATTTTAAGCATGATCATATCAATTATAAAAAAACTTTTTGATATGGTCTAAATAATTTATAAAATAAGGAATTTTAATTTGAACAATTCCAATTAAATATTTTGAACGATTCATAATATTAAATATACTCTTTTATATTTTCCTTATTTTATAAACTATAAATATTTTATAAATCCCCCATATAATTTTTATATAAACACTTTATATCTAAATTAGTCATTCCATATAATTTCTAAATGTATTTTATAATAAAAATTACTATTACATAAATTTATTTAATAAATATTGCATAATTTTTTTTATTTAAATATAATTTTTTTATAAATATTTAATTTATAACCATTTTATAAATTAAATAAATATATCAAAATGCCATTTTTTATAATATTTAAACAATTTATAAATTATTTAAATAAATTCAAAATTGATATTTAAAAAAATCAAAATTTTTCTTGAAATATCAAATTTAATGATATGAGCATATTGCATTAAACAATAAGAAAACCACTACGTGTCAAACATTTTAAAGTGCTATCAATAATAATTTATGATTGATAATGTGAATTGCGTAATATAAAACTAATTTCAAGTGACCTATGTAATAATAACTCACACCACACAACCATATCATGCTTTAATATTGGATTGCATAACAAAAATCCTATGCTGCATCATATTAACTATGAGCACCTGTAATCATAGATTACGACATGGCTTGCGTAATAGTAACCCAAGATTCCTTGGAAATAGTATTCTATGATTTTGGTCAATATTGCATAACTGATATGATGCCTTTTCTTTCATATGTGATTCATCTATTAGGACCCACCCCTATTGGCACCCCTCTTGAGCTAACAATAAAGATAGGGGATATCTCGAAAGACTACCTCCAATAGTCCATGAGTTAACAACTAGCGCTGAAGGTATATAACACACTCATATTAAAGGAATTACCCTCAAAATTGCAATGAAAATATAAGGAACCACAAATAAATTCCACAATAATTAATATACCAATACCAATACATGTGATGTCCTACAATGAAAAACCAAAATAGAAATATACCATAGAAAAACCAACAACAAAAACTACGAACACCAAAAACTCATGAACAACCTCCATGAGATAGTCATGCCATTTTTAATCACAAAATATCACCTATGAGCACACACACACACACACAGATATATATATATATATATATATGGGTGAGCATATAGGTACACTCCTTATGATCCTCCCCAAAATCTCTCATGAAAATATAGAAGTATACTAAAGTCACAATGAATAATAGAGGAAATTATCTCATTATTTAAATCGATTCAACTATATTCCCATACTCATCCATACTCACTCACTAAATAATGAACAAAAATGCCTAAAGAATTATCAAAATTACACAAACACAAACATAATAAAGTTACCCTACTTCTATGTTCCCCTCTATAAGTCATAGTGAACATTCATACCATCACATCACAACCATATTACTATCATATTACAAAAATATTATAGTAATACTAAGACCTATTACAACCCATGTAAATAAATATTAACCATTAAGATATTATATTTGATGCATTAATACACATGTAATAATTGAAATCAATCATAGCCTAGATACATGTACGCACTATAACCTTAAGAATTTAAAACCAGTATGTGCATTTATGCCATATTCGTGAAAAAATATTGCTCATATGAGTACATTTTCTATAACTATAATCCATCATAACCCAAATAAGCATATATACATAAAATGTCTTAAATAGAGATAAATTATGGGGAGTATTCATCCATCCATATCTTCAACATTGTAGATATTGGTAAAAACACCAGGAACCTAAGAGAAAGTATGGGTGCCACTCACCCCTTCCAAATTAGGTAGTGAAGAAAAATAAATAACATAACATAATGGATATAATGGCACAAAATCATTATAAGTGTAACTATCCTAAGATTTAATCTTTTAATAGTGAACCAATTGACAACCCAACCTCTATTATTAGGGAATTAGAAGATAACACTTTTCTAAGTATAGTAGAATCAACAATTCAATACCATTAAAAATCATTTACCATTAATTTATAATATCCCATCATCAATTCTAGTTTAAAAGTTCACTATAATCATCAAAGGGAACATTTATTTTACAAATCAACACTATAATTCCAACTTCCATAACCATATCATTCTAACCACTTATAAAATAATCAATAAACATGTCAATAAACTTCCCTATTCAAATTTTCCCTAAATTAATTACCAATATAGAGTTTTAAGGTCGAATTCACAATTATTCATGATTCTAGGAATGATATAAATGAATGATAAATAAATAACTAGTTGAAAGTGATAATTATAAAATACTAAAAATTAATCATACTATAGAAAAAATAAGCATACCACATCAAAAAATATTAAACAAAACTAAAAAAGTCTCCCAAATAGATCCAAATATCCAAAAATAATTCTTAGAACCTTTCCTTACCATCCATACCATCCCACCATTAACCCCATCAATTTGTCGACACAATAATATCACAACTACTCCACCCTTTCCATTTTCATCTAACCACACTAGTTTGCATATAAAATCACAAGAAATGGATTAATATTTTAATATATATATATATTAATAAATAATAATTCCAATAATAATTAAAATAACAAATAATACCAATGGATTTATTCATGGAAAATAAGCTTAAAGCCATCAAGATTAGGCTTTTACATCCCCACACAATAACTACAACGTCCAAAATTTTCCTTTACCATATTGATTATGTTAATTCATTATGAGATGGTTCAAAAATAAAAAAACTAATATAATAGAAACTAATAAAAATGATAATAATTCTTGTAAAATTCTCTAAGAAATGATTTTCCATGTTAATAAATTCTAGGTAAGAATGAAAAAATATTGAATGATTAGTTCATTAAACTCCCTGTCTAAACAAATTTAAATTTTTTAATCAGTTTTTAAAAGTAAAATATGAAAAGGAAGGAATAAATAATCACAACAATATAATATCCAACTATTTATAATATATCATTAAGTAATTAACACAAATAATAACATAATATTGTTTGAGGCTTCACCATCCCTTTCAATTCATTAATTACAAATTATTATCTTTTTTTGTCCAATCTCACCAATTTTCCCATTTGAAACCAAAACATGACAATCCAATGTTTAAAAATAATATAAGGATACCTCAATAAAAATATCCGAAGTTCACCAAATTATAATGGGATGGAGGATGGGGAGAACCAACTCAAAACCATACAATGAAACCAAAAATCACAAGGACTTCATCCATTCAAGAATACCCCGTTGATCATCAACATGGAACCCATAAAATCAAGATGATAAAATATATATATATTGAGAAAAATAAACAAGATAAGAGTGAAGATAAGTAAGAGGTAGAAGGTGGTACTTTGGATCGATGGTAGTCATTTCACAAATCAATCCCTAAGGTATTAATAACAAATGCCAAGGTTCATCTAAAATTCTCTCATAACTTCGTACAATTTGAAAGTAGTAGGAGAAAGAAAAATATATTTTAAAGGAACCTCAAATTTAAGGAAAAACCTAGAAAATTTAATGTCATGAAATGACAAGGATTTATCGTACTACGATTATCCAAGATTTGAGGATCACCCCATGATCTTCCCATGCACCTCCCATTTTCTCTCATTGTCAATGATTGATCATTTGATGAAAATAAGGAGGTTCATAATGTGGATAAGGTATTTACACTATAACATTCAAACCACTCTGTATCATGGTGTGATTTTTGACATTCTTACTCAACCAGAACATGCTAGACCAAAATGATGATGTGGCCAAATGACCATGATATAACGACTCTTATAAGGTATAACCAAGGAACTTGTCCTCTATAGCTTCACAATGTGATATAAATTATTCACTCCACATCCAAAAAAGTTGAAAATGAAATATTTAAGAGTAGAATCCATACATAAGGGTCTATACCACCATTCCATGATCAACTGTCCCCATGAAATGACTAGAACTCGTCATGAAACAACCCAAAAAATCATGACGCCACCATAAATGCCCACTAAAATAGAGAAAAACATAATTATCCTATCTTATACCTCCAATTAATGACATATTCTCACACCAAAACACAACCATCATGCCATGAACCAACCTTCATGGCATGATTCCATAGAAGAAACATCCAATATCCTTCCTTCAGACACAATACTATAACCAAACATTCCCAAACTCAAATAGAACTCAAGAAATGAAATTATATGGGTTAATAAAAATTAAAGAACTTATATTATATACTTGTCAAAATATTCACATCTTTAATGATCAAAATTAAACCCAAGAATGAGATAGAAAAGGGTTTATCAAAACGAAAAAATCCCCTGAGATACACCTCAAAAAAAGATCTAACTATAATTAGAGCATAAAAAACTCATCATAAAATAAAAACAAAAAATCACACAGTATCATCAATCATCTCTTAAATAAAATCAAGTTCATACATATCATCTATAAAAAATAAATCATTAAATAAATTGGGTTACTAAGTGTGAATCTACGACTCACATTCCCAAGTACTCTCTTCTATGTATCCATGTCACCATAAGACATGAACCAGATGAATATAATGACTGCAAATCACATTCTCTTAAATTTCCTCAATAAGAACAGTTCATTCATTGAAAATAACATCATCTTCAATATCTAACCCACTCTAGTCAATGACATATGAATCATCATGAAGATACCAATGAATCCATGACACATAAAAGGAATCATAGATCTAATCAATTTATGGAGGAAGTTCCAATTAATACACAACATAACCAATGAGTTCTAAAACATTTAAAGGTATAACAAATTGAGGATAATTCTTACTAAAATGATTAAATCTCAACCACCCATGATGAGGAGATACCTTCAAGAACACATGATCCCTAATTTTGAGCACCTTAGGTCTCATCCTATGAATATTATTGGAATTTTGAAGATCATAAGTTGCATTTATTTATTCATGAACCACCTATATCTTCTTTATCATGCTCTCCACCAATTTTCATTTGAAAATTTCAAACCCTATAACTTTGGTCCAACATAAAAAAGATCTGAATTTTCATCCATATAATGTTCTAAATGGGTTCATGCTAATGGTTAAGGGATATATTATATTATATGAAAATTTAAACAAGAGTGGATGATTTACCCATGAACCTATGAAATCTAGAATACATGTGCATAATATGTCTTTTAATTTATCTACATTCCACTCTATCTAATCATCTATATGTAGATGATAAATTATAATAGTGAATAATTGAGTGAAAAAAGAAAACTAGAGACCTCTCTACACCTAGGATGTGAAACAAAGATAATAATTAGATATGACCATACTCAGAACCCCATGTAGCCTCACAATATCCTCCAAATATTACCTCAAAAGGATATACACTATACTAAACTCCTTAATCACCAATAAATGAGTTGAAATCATCAAAAAATAAAAAATAATCTAGATGGAATCATATAAACCCTGATATTGAGGTAAAATAGTCACACAATCCATTTAATTTCGTTCAAACTCTACTGAGGAACATGTAATAGTTTAAGTAACCCACCAAGAACATGATATATGTATTTCAGATCTGGATGGTGCCTCATTCACCCGGCCACTCCGAGATCTCGGTCTCCTAGGGTTTCAGCTTTCCCTAGCGGCAATTACTCTACACTTCTCCTCTCCGATTTTATATTCTATCTCGCTCGCTCTGGGCTTCGCTATTTCTCGGTTTCTCATTCCCTTTCACTCGGCTCCTAGATGGCTCTCTCTCTCTCTCTTTATATCGATTTCTCTTTCCCTTCCGCTCGACTCCCGGATGACGCTCTGGTTTTCTCTTCGACCGCCTCTTTGTGCTCTGACCTTGTGTTCCTTAGCTCCTCTCCAGGTTGGATTTGGAGCACAGGAGACGCTGAGGTTTTGGGATAATGTTTTCTTGGACATCAGGTCTCCAGGCATTACCAGAGTTTTCCATTCTTCCTAGGGTTTCAGTCCCTTGATCCTGTTCGAGTTTCGTCCCGGTTTACTTTTTCTTGTTCTAGTTTTTTTCTAGTTACGGTTGTTCATCGAATTTATTTTGTTTCTGGTTAATCCCTGTGGTTTCATTCCCAAGTTTGCTTTCGGAGTTTCATCCCGTTTTTTTCCCAAATCCCCTTTCTAGTTCCGGTTTCAGTTTTCTGATGTTGGCTGTCAATTTTGTTTGTCTTTGTGTTCTTTGTTGGTGTAGACTACATTGATGGAGATTTTCTTCTACGGCACGGCGGTGATGAAGTTTAATCCTCGGTGCGTCAATGGTTTGGATTTCTGGTGGGCGTCAGTTCTGTTTGACTGTGGTGGCGTTACGGTGACGAGTTGTTGTGGCTGACGATGTTAACCTAATGACGGTGATAACGACATGTTTCAGCATCGAAGGTGTTTGGTTCAGGCGACGTCGGTTTCTGGTGCAGGCGGTGGTTGTCGGAGATCAGGCCGGTGGTGACACGGCGTGGAGGTTGATGTCCGTGGTGAGGTGTTGACGTGGTGACGGTGATCGTGATTGGCCGGTGACGTTGATGGTGCATATCGGGATGGAACAGGTGATGCGTGATTGGTCAGCCGTCATGTTGGGTGTGTGACTCGAGACAGATGAATTTCGTTTCCCGAGATTGGTGATGATGACTTTTAATTTGAAATTTTAATTTTGTGGGTTTTTTTGGAAGGCGTTGTGGCGGGTCTCGGTTCAGGTTTGTCTCAGTTCTGAATTTTGTATGTTGTAAGTGGGGTTTGTGCGGGTGGTTTGTGGAGATTTTGTATGGTTCTCACTCACCCAAAAAGTGGATCTTTAAAAATAAAAAAATGGAGTTGGATGGATATCTGTATTTCAAATTCTAGAAGTCTAAATAATAGGATATGAATTTTAAAAATTATCTCTTTATATATGACCAATAAAACTGACCCCTCAAGGAAAAATACATCTTAGAAACACTAGGATGAAAAGATAAGGCCAAGCTATGAAACTCTCAATGAACCACATCCCATATCACTGAGGGGACAAAGATTGCAACAACTTAGAATTTTTTCAATGTAATTTACCTTCTTATGAAATAAAACACATACATAACATAGAGAAACCAATAAAAAAATTATTCTCATGAATGAAAATTGACACATTAGTCAAAAAAATAAACTAATAAGAATGCCAAATATTAAAGTGAGATAATAAATAGAAAATAAGATAATATGAATGAGAAAATTTGGATTTGCTCGATTCACTAGAATGACCGCACTCATGAACAAGATGTAGAAATAAAAAATATTTTCAATAATAAAATATTCATTTTTAAGATGAAATTATATATATAACCTTAATAGAAAATTAAATTTAATTAATAATGAATGAAGGAATAGGTATTTATAGAAATTAAGGAACCTATTCCATTGGAATAGCAATCTAACATTTTGAACAATTTTTTTTACCTTAGGAATACTAATCTGGATATTAGAGTTGTAAAATCACCCATTAAAGTATAAATAAAATTTAGGTATCTTATAATTTAAAATATTATATATTTATATCATGGTATAAGTAAATAAATGTTTTAAAAATGATAAATTAATTGTTTTTATTTTTAAAAAATGTAAATGTTTATTTAAAATTTTATAATTAATATAATGATTTAAAAGAAAATTTATTTTCATAAAATATATTAAAAAATTAATATTATATTTTATTATAATTATAATATATTTTTATGATAACTTAATTAATTTTTCAAAGGGTCATAAAATTGATTATAATATTAAAATCAAATTTTTTAGAATAAATGTTGATTTTTTTTAAAAATTAAATTTATCATATTTAGGAAATCATTTTCATAAGATGAATTCTATATTTTAAATATAAATGTAAAAAATGGTTAGGGTGTTTTTTTGGGATTTTTCGAATATAGTTGATTTTTTTGGTGGATAGTGAAATATAGTAATTTACGATATTTATCATTATATGCTAAATAAATTAATTCTTGAGTCATGGATGATGTAAGAATGATATAATAACCCATTGGTTCAAAATATAATAAACTATTTACTATATTTAGTCATAAGAATCAATTATATTAATATTCTTGAACCAAAATAATAAACTAATGAATATATTAATAAAAATACCCCTCTCCTCCTCCCCCTATAAATACTAAGATCACCAAATCTTCTCCTCACACATTTTAAGCCTTGTATCATGTCAATATTTTACCTAATTACCTTATGAAGCCTCTTTCCCACATCTAAGAGCTACTGGTATTAATAAAATACTGAACCCATGTTCCTTAAGGTGGTTCTCAAGGAGATGACATTCAAGAGGTAAAATAATCAATCCTTCTCTTTTAATTTATTTTCTTTTCTCATCCTCTCCTCACCTCCCCTATAAAAAGTGGCATAATGAATACAATATTATATATATAATTTAATTTTATTGTGTTAATGTAATATCTATCATCAAATCTCTTCACTTATCCTTTTATTTAAAAAATGAAAACATCTTCCATGATATGTCAGTTCACTACCTTTGCGGATGATGAGTTTTAATTTTCCATTACCACCTTCAAGGCTGGTCATAAAACCATTATTATGGTTAAAACATATTTTAATATGCATATTATATCTTTTTTCATGTTATATAACAAATATATATACATAATATTAAATAAAATAAAACTAGTTTGTGATTATTGAAAAACTGCCAAAATAAACTAAACATTTATCATTAATGTTTTATAAAATGAATCATCTTAATACCATAAAACCAAATGATATATGGGAAAATTTAAAATTATGTAAGTGAATTAACACCATATAATTTAAATTCTGGTGAATTATTTCTATTTTAAAATAAATTCCATAGTTATATACAATTAAACCGACCAATAGACTAAGAAAACGAACACACCTGGAATGACGAAATTGAACTTTATAACTCATAAAAATAGCTATAAATGAATTCAATAAAATTATAATAAATAAAATAAATATAAAATATGTTATAAATTAAGTAATTAATGAATATAATTTGATTATATAGAACATTAGGTTCAATTTCTTAATGCATTTATATATAAGGTAAGGTATCTCTCTAACCCTTCATTTTTTCCTTTGGGTTACACTTTCTCTCTCTTCAACCCAATGAATTTCTTCATTATTTTTATACAATTATCCTAAATTATTTATATAGGCTACAAAATTTTTTATATAGATCAATTAATCTTTCTTTTACGGGGAAATACATATTTTATTAGGTCCCCTTTTCATTTGATATCTATAAGAAATCCCGATTAAAGGGAACTTCTTCGTTTCATATGCATTTTCAAGTACAATCCATAAACTATTTTAACCCACCAATTTGTTTTCTAAAATATCTAATTTTATCATGTAACAACTATTTTAATTCATTTCTAGTTTTATATGAACAACTATACCTTTTTCCTCTTTAATGACTCTTTAATATTTTCCCTTAAACTCCACTAAAGTGGCTCATTTCTAAAATTTCCTAAACACTATTTTACATGTATTCACTTCAGTTAGAAATAATTATTCATGATATATTATTATTTTTTAATTTATGATTCTCTATAAATGATTTAATTTATTCTTTCATTGATACTATTGTTATATGCCCTTTCCTAATACCTTATGACATGATTACGATATCCATTTCTGTCTATGAGTAACCGTTATGTTTATTCCTTATATTTGATTTTTTAGGTGGAACACATATGAATGAACATGTTGTGATGGGTGTTCCCAGATATTTCTCTAATGCATTGGGTAATGGTTTGTATCATGAGATGTCATGTATGATATTAGGGAGTAAACCAAATCCATTATGAGACTTTTTCCACCATGTGATATAGTGTTGGAATTTATACTTGAATCATGTTTATGTCATATTATATATTGCTGTAACATTCCAAAATTTCCAATATTGCTAATATTATATAATTCCATGTTATATATGTTATTCTTCTATATGTTTATTCAATATCTATTTCTTTTATGTTCTCATGTTATACCCTTTCGAACTCATGTTCAATGTTTCATTCCCATGTTTATTCCCATACTGGGCTATTTAGTACATCCTTTTTTATGTATTACCCATGTTATCCTATGTATTTATAGGATCTTAAAGGGAGTTAGGATCATATTATGGATATTAAATAAAATATTTTCTTAATTTTAGTTTCATGTTTTCTATTAATGTACCTATTATTCCAATGATAAGAGAATTTTCAATAATTGGGTTGTATTTGATGGATAATTATTCTTAAAACTATGTAATAATATTTGTAAAAATATAGGGTCTCTATAGTTGGTATTAGAGAATGAAATAGTTATTTTTGTGATTATGGTGAGAAAACATTAGTAAAAACCCTATGGATAAATCTATCACCCTGGATAACCTAGATTGAAGATTACGTAATCACAAGCTAGGATAAAATTTTCATTTATAAGTTTATCCTTCCATGTTAAATGTTTCATTTTTAAATTATTGTTAGATAATTATTCAATTACCCTATTTTTTTGTTTCTTTTTCTTAGTTATTGGAAATATATAAGAGAATCCATGATAACAATCATTCTCATAAGAAATATTGACATTTCTCTAATGAGATATCAAATATGATGGTAAAGGGAGACCATAACTTCAGGACTATACTGGATCAATTGGAAAAAGTTAAGAATAATAACTTGAATTATGTGGAACTTCTTCCACCTAAGAAATAGAAAGTTGTGGTCAAATCCTTTATGAAAAAAATGCCTCCTATATTTAGTAGATATTCTGATCCCATCATCATGGAATAATATATTAACTCTATTGAGAAGATATACTCTATACTTCAATGCTTGGAAGAAAATAAATTCATACTGGTGGTCTATCATTTTGATGGGGAATATGATCAGTGGTGGAGAATGATAAAAAACACAAAGTCTAAGGAGAATGTTGACTCCATGGATTGGGAAGGATTCAAGAAAATACTTTTCAATAAATAATTTTCCTAAACTATCTATATTAAGATGGAGGGGGAGTTCCCGAATGAAGCAAAAGGAAGATGAATCTATCGAGGTGCATGAGGCAAAATTTACAAGGCTTTCATGATACACATCTATATTTGTCATGGACACTAAAAGTAAGGTGGATCACTTATTTAGTGGATTAAATCTAAGTCTATGAAAATCCTTTCTGATTGAAGAATTTAAAATCTATGATAATATTGTCTATTATTCCCTAAAGTTTGAGATTGAGATTGTTGACTCTCTGCTATCCCATGAGATTAGAGACAAAAAGTTGAAATTAGAGTTTAATATGGGAGGAACAATGGATAAATACCATGAAGAAAGGAAAACCCAACACCCCAAATGTCAAAAGTGTATGATCCTGACCTTTTTTGGATTTGAGTCGGGCTTGAATTTAGGTATTTTTTGTTTTTGTTTATATACCTTTTTATTGGATTTTACCATGGGGTGTGTTTGTGTGGAAATTAAGAAAATGGAAGAAAAAGGGATTGTCCACAGTTGGCGCATGATTAGAGAAAACCTTGCACCTAGCCTAGGAAACCATGAAATATTGGATAGTGAGGGTTTTCACAGCTGGTGCATGGTTTAAAAAACATTGTGCCCTAAAATAAGAAACCATGAACCCCTAAAATAACAGGTGAATGGTTGACACATAGTTAGAGAAAACCAAGTGACTCAGCCTAGGAAACTATGTGTGACTTTTAAAGTGGGCCAAAAATTAATTTTAAAATTCCTTAAACCCATGAAACTCACCCATTTCAACCCTCAGTTGTCCCTAGGAGGTCTTTCAAAATTTTGAATCTCTCCTTATGAATTTTAATCCCTCTAAATCTTTGTTTTTCATGATGCTAAGCCAAGATCAAAGATCTTCTCATCTTCTGGTAAGTGGATTTCATGCCAATGCTTTCCCGTTCATTATCCTTCCTTCTCTCATTCTTTTAATGAGATGTAATATTCTATTTTATAGATATAGATCTAGATTTGGTGAATCTAGATTTAGGTTTCTGTTCTATATTTTGAATTAAAGAGATCATATTTTTTTTATCTTGATTTAGGCTTTTCAAACACAGAACTAGATCTACATCATTGTGCTGCCCAATTTTGGATATTTGCATTGGGAAATCATTGTCAATAAATCAAGGTAGGTGGTCTAATATTCAAATCCCATAGTGGCGATATTGATTATATATGTGAAATTTGTAGAATTTATATAGTTCTTTAGAAATTTAAATTCTTAAATTTAATTAATTATTATGGTCAATTAATTAATTAGAAAACTATGAGGTTTAGGGATTGTTGGATTAAATAATTAATTGGGGAATTAATTATTAGATATTAGGATTTAAAATTTTATAATTAACTTTTAATTAATTAGGGAATATTTAGATTATTTAAATTTTATAAATTAATTATTGAATTAATTTATGAGAATTGTTGAATTTTGAATTAGGGATAATTAATTGGTGAATTAATTGTTGGATTTAAAATTGAGGAGTGATTAATTAATTTTTTAATTAGTTAATGGACTTGGATTAATTAATTCTTGAATTAATTAATAAAAGTCTGTGTGGTTAATTGTGATAAAAGGATTAATGTTAATTAATCATGCTTGATGTGATATGTGATATACATGATTTAAATGATTGTGTGATGTACATGTCTGAGATATGGTATGCTTCTTCCAAAGACTTTGGTGAAAACTTGTTGATAAATATGTGTGAGACATAGTGTGATACTTCCAATAGTCCACGTGTGTGGGATGTGTTCTTCTGCCTCTGAAGATTGTCATTATATATATATATATATATATATATATGTGAGCAGAGCACAATCTGCTACTTCCGATGCCCGAAGTGATATATATATATATATATATATACATATCTGTGTGTGTGTGTGTGTGGGACATGATCTACTGCTTCCCAAGCCCAGGAGGTCCTAGACATGATGATCTAGACCTAAATTTATGGAATTATACAATGGTTCCAATCATCCATTTTAATAATTGAAACAAAATGGATAATGGAAGTCTATTTATTTAATAAATTGTGAATTGATAATGTGGAATGGTTCAGACTTCGACACGGGTTGAAGCAAGTATTGAGGTATGGGTGTCCTCAGGAACCCAGTGATATATGTGGTTTAATAAATAGTAATTGATAATGTGATAACTATTTAGTTATGCATTTTAATTATTAATTTATACAACTGAATACAGATGTTATTGACTAGATTTGTTTTATAACCTGTAGGTTGTGGCCTACTGGGTTGTACTCACACCCTACTCCGACTTCCTGATCAGTACCTGAGTATAATTTTTGTTTTTTGGACAGGTTAAGGGAAAAATCCCTGAGTTAGATGGCTTTGTTGCGGTGGAGATTGGATGAGGGAACCAGATGTGGTTCAAGACCCTCTTGGAAGTCGTTAGTGTCTTTATTTTTAATTTTCATTTTAGGCACTTGACACTTATATTAGTATGGAATGTTTTATGTTTTAGTTGGATATTGTATTTTATGTATTTATTCTCTTGAGATGTTGGTTTTATTTATGGTTATTTATGCTTTTGATATTATCTATTTATTTCTGTTGGTGTTTTACTCTGATAAAAGAAGGTATAGTCTCCCCATGACTTACTTATCAATCCCTTTCCTCTAGTCAGCATCCACTAGAATATGGGGAGGCGTGCTTGTGGTCTTGTGATCGACTGGCTCAGGGTAATAGTCCATGGCACCCTGTTTGGGATGTTATAAAGTGGCATTAGAACAACCGTTTTCTTTTCACCTTATTTTGTATTACTATTTGGGAAAGGTGTATAGGAGAATCAGAAAATTCAGGGTCTTGGTAATGATATCGTGTATGGAAGTTACATACCCATATATGATGGAAAACCCAAGTACTCAGGGTGGGATTTTTGTTATTGTTGTTTTCTGTTATAGTTGTATGTTATTTCACATTGGGTGATGCACTAGTTACATGTTTTGATAATCATTGTTGAGATTTTTGATAATTGACTCTTGGATTAGAATGGTATGAGAGTTGAGTCTACATGTATCATTCTAGGAAATCTATATTATTTTGTAACATGAATCATTTTAGGCATGCATTGGAAAATGAGTTTTGGGTAAGTTGTTGAACTTAGACATTTTTTATTTCTTATGATATTGAATTTAAATTAGTTCCTAATATAAATTTTGAGAATAATAAAATGAAAAAATGAGAATAAATGCGTTTCTAAATGAGAAAAGTGAGATAAGAATGTGTTTACCCTTGTTAACCAGGACCTAGGTGTAGGATGGTTAAGTGTAGTAATAGTGCCTCAGTTTTGATTGTGTGGTGAGACTTGGGGAAATGACTTATTGTGACTCGTTATGATTTTCCTATTATATAAATATAATAAAGTTTTGCTACGAGTACTAAGGCTTATATATGGAATTTTAGAGATAGGTCTCCATGACTATGCCTATTGAGAAGATGTCATGAGGAGATAGCTAGTGATGGTTTACCAGTAGTGGAACCTGAGGCACTTATAGTGCTGGGTGAGGAAGTAGGGGAGAATTTTTGAGAGAACTTCACTCAATTCATGAAATTCATGGAAAGAGGCCAAGGGAATATTGTGAAGAGCATATCTGACTTGACAAGGGCATTTCAGTTACAGCTCCCTTTGACTTTTACTGGATAGGGTGGACTTGAGAGAGCTATGTTCTGGATCAAGTCTACTGAGACTATACTTGACCACTTAGAGACCCCTACTGATAAGAGGGTAATCTTAGCTTCTTACATGTTATATGGAAAAGTGAAGCATTAGTGGTACATTCAAACTCGAGATGGAAAACTAGAGACTATATAGTTTAAGGACTTTTAGGAGAAGTTATTTGAGAAATTTTATTGAGACATGCTCAATAATGAGATGGAAATTGAGTTTATGAGCTTGACTCAAGGGAATATGTCCATGATGGAATATGTTGGAGGGTTCATATATTTGGAGAACTTTGCTTCGACATTGGAAGGAGATAATTCTACTACGACAAATAGGTTTCAGGATAGAATTAAGTGTGAAATTAACTACCACATGAATATATTTAGGTTGAAGGAATTTTCAGAAGTGGTAAATTAGGCTCTCATCTTGGAGGGGAACCTAGAGGAGGCTTCTAGTGGAAGATATTTGGTTTGTTCTACACGGTCTAGAAGAGTGACTACTAAAAATATGAAATGTTATTATGAAAATTTCTCTTAGAGTAGTGCAAATTAGGGTAGGGAGGGGGAAGGCTCAGATACATAGGACCTTACAGAATGGATTTGAAAGAGATTCAAGAGATAAAGACTCAGCTAGAGGAGTTGGAGTATAAGATATTAATCCATCCAAGTCTGTCAACTTAGACATCACTTGTTTTTCTTTTAAGGAATAATGAATATAGTTTGTGATTGTGTGTCGATTAAAAGAAGTTGAAAAAGATGACTGTAAATAATCGATATCATCTTTTATTTATATAAGATCTATTTGACTAGTTGAGAGGATCTTGTGTGTTCTCAAAGATTGAATTGAGATTAGGGTATCATCAGTTGAGAGTTCATACTTTTGATACACTGAGGACTGCATTTAGGAGAAGGTATGGCCTATATGAGTTTGTCTTGATTCTATTTGTGCTGATGAAAACACTGGTATTGATTATGTCCTTGAAGAATATAATATTCCGTTCATACCTAGACCGGTTTGTTGTAGCATTCGTTGATGAAATCTTTGTGTACTCTAAAACTCATAACGATCATGCCCAACATCTTAACATCATCCTGAGTAAAATAAGATATCATTGGATATATGCCAAGATACCTAAGTGTCAATTATGGATTAATCAGGTATACTTCTTGGGACACATCATCTCAGAGTAAGGTGTGTCTGTAGACCCATACAAGGTTCACACAGTGGTTTCTTTGGAGGATCCCAAGAATGCATTCGATATATATAGTTTTCTGGAGTTGGATAGATATTATCAAAGATTTATCCAGGACCTTTCTCACTTGGAAGCACTACTTTTGGTCTTGGTCAAGGGAGAGATAAATTTTGAATGGTTAGAATCTCACGAGAATACCTTCCAAGAGTTGAAGATGTGCTTGACATCAACACCGATCTTGATTCTACTAGAGTCGAGTGAGGAGTATACAGTGTATTTTGACACTTATAGTATTGGGATCAAATAAGTTTTTATGTAGAGATATTGTGTCATAGCATATAGTATCGAAAGTTGAGGACACATAAATGAAACTACCTTATTCATGACCTTGATCTAGAGTCAGTTTTTTATGCTCTGAAGTGTTGGGGGAATTATCTATTGGGAGAGAATTTTATGGTGTTTACTGATCAAAATATATTGAGGTATATCATCACACATCAATATTTTAATCTACAATAGTGGAGGTGGGTGGAGTATATGTAGTCATTTAATTTTGAGCTAGCATATATGTTTGGGAAGGGAAATAATGTTGCTAATGATTTAAAAAAAACTTCGACTTAGGTAGTACAGGAGTCCAGTGCTGAGTGGATGTTGAGGAATTTGCTTGATGAGATGCATGTGCTGGTTTAGAAGAGTAGGAGAATATTTCTCTCATATAAGTCTTCATGGAGTTGACACTTTTGAGACAAATTAGGGAAAGATAGTATGAGGATCCAGAATGTTTATCTTTGAGGGAAAGAGTTTAAGGTGGGGATACATATTTAGGTTGGTTGATAAATGAAGACGAGATCATCTACGCGAAGAATTGGTTTGTTGTACCTATGATCATGCAAGAGGATTTGATCTGGGAATTTCATGCCTCAAAGTGGGATATAAATCTAGGTGTGATAAAAATGTAACATGAACTACAATGAAAATTTTGGTGGCTATCCATGAAAAAGGAGAAAGAAGGGTTCACCACATGATGCTACACCTATCAATAGGTGAAGGCAGAACATCAATGACTTGGAGGTTTTCTACAACTGTTTCCCATTCTGGAATGGAAGTGTGATGACATGACTATGCAATTTGTGGTGGGTCTTCTAAATATTATTAGTAAGAATGATTATATCTGGGTTATTGTGGAAAAAATTATGAAAGTATCACATTTCTTTCCTATATAGGAAACCTTCTCTAGGGATCAATTGATAGATTTGTTTGTTTGGGAGATAGTTCATCTATAGGGGGTGCCTCAAATTATAGTGTTAGTTTGTGACTCATTCTTAAATTTAAAATTTTGGTAGGTCTTACAGAAGGCACTCAATACACATGTATTGTTGAGTAGGACTTTCCACCCATAGACATATAGGAAGTCAGAGCATACTATACAGGTTCTTGAAGATATACCGTGAGTGTGTGTCGTTGACTTTGATGGGTCTTGGGGAGAAGAAATTGACTTTATTTGAGTTCTCTTATAACAACAGTTATCAGGAAACTATAAAAATGACACCATATGAGGCTCTTTATAGAAGTTCATAAAGATCACTGCTATGCTAGATGGAGGCTGGTGAGTTAGAGTTGTTGGAACCGAGTCTCGTGTAGGGGACATCAGAGTAGGTAAAAGTGATTCAGAAATGTATGGCTATGGATTAGATTATGAAGAAGTTGTTTGATAATAAACGAAGATAGACCCTATAGTTTACATAGGGTGATAATGTGTTCCTTTGGGTGTCACCTACACTGGTTCACCATAGGATATAGAGATATGTCAAGTTGGCACCCAAGTTTGTTTGAACTTTTGAGGTTTTAGAGAAAATCAGGATGATGGAATAACTATGGTACTTCCATAGAAATAAATTAATATGCATGATGTTTTCCATGTATCAAAACTATGGTAATATCACCCCAACACTTCTCATGTGATCGATGTGGATGAGGTTAACCTTGAGATAGATGCGTCCTTTTAGGATCATCAGATACGTGTGTTGGGTCGTAGTGAGAAATTGTTTCTGGGAAAGAACGTGCTGATAGTTTCTGTTTTTTAGAAACATGGGAATGTTTAGGAGGAAACATGTGGAGGGTAAGAAGATATTCAAGGTCAGTGGCCTAATATTTTTGGATTGGAATCGTAGAGATGCTTGAGAGTTCACCTTGAGGACGTGCTATTATAAGGTGTGAGGATTGTAAGATCCTAACCTTTTCTGGAGTTGAATCGTGCTTGAATTTAGGTACTTTTTGTTTTTTATTAAGTTCATTTCAAATGAGTTTTAACTTGGGGTGTTTTTGGGTTGAGATTAAGAAAGATGGAAGAAAAAGGGGCAATACACAGTTGGAACATGGTTAGAGAAAATTGTGCGACGAGACCTTGAAATCGTGCAGTCCTAGATAGTGAGGGTTCACATAGCTTGTGCATAGTTTGAAAACCCATGTGTCCTAAAAAGATAAATCATGCATCCCTTAAACAAAAGGTTCACAGTTAGGGAAAAGTTTTCCCCTCTTACCAGTAAACCTTGGGTGACTTTTAAAGAGGTTTGAAAATTAATTTTAAAATTTCTTGAACCCCCAAAAATCAACCATTTTTACACTCACTCAACCCTAGATGGTCTTAAAAGATTTTGAATATCTCTAAATTAATTTCAATCCCTATCGAACTTTGTTATTCGTGATTCAAATCTTGGATCGAAAATCTTCTCCTCTCCTAATAAGTGGATTTCATCCTAATGATTTCCCATTCATTCTACTTCCTTATCTTGTTCTTTTGATGATATTTAATCTCCCATTTTGCTAGATCTAGTTCTAGACTTGGTGAATCTAGATATAGGTTTGTGGATCTCTATTTTCAATTGAAGAGATTTATTTTTTTGATCCTGATTTAGGTTTTTGAGACATAGATCTAGATCTATGTTGTTGTGCTGCCCAATTTTGGAGATTTATGTTGGGAAATCTTTGTAAAAAAATCAAGGTAGGTGGTCTAATATTAATATCCCATAATCATGATCTTGATTACGTATGTGAAATTTTTATAATTGATAGAGTTTTTCTAAAATTGAAATCCCTAAATTTAATCAATTAATATGGTCTATTAATTAATTAGGAAACTATGAGGTTTAGGGATTGTTGAATTAAATGATTAATTGGGGAATTAATTATGAGATATTGGGATAGTGAATTTGATAATTAATTGTTGAATTAATTATGAGATATTGTGACTTTTTAAATTGTATAAATTAATTATTGAATTAATTTATGAGAATTGTTGAATTGTGAATTAGGGATAATTAATTGGTGAATTAGTTATTGGATATCAAATTTAGTAATGATTAATTAATTGTTAAATTAATTAATGGACATGGATTAATTAATTTTTGAATTAATTAATGGAAGATTGTAATGGTTAATTGTGATAAAAGGATAAATCTTGATTAATCATTCTTGATGTGATATGTGATATATGTGACATAAATGATTGTATGATATATGTGTATGGGACATGGTCTACTACTTCCAAATCCCATGGTGAAAATTTGTTGATAAATATGCGTGGGACATGGTTTTCTGCTTCCAAAAGTCCACGTGTACGGGATATGGTCTTCTTGTTCTGAAACCCATCGTAATATATATATATATACATATATATGACTGGGACATGGTATATTGCTTTTGACATCCATAGTGATATATATATATATATGCGTGGGACATGGTCTACTACTTCCCAAGCCCACGTGGTCATAAACATGATGATCTAGACCCAAATTTCTATCATTGGACTATGTTTCCACTCATCCATTTTAATAATTTAAATAGAGTAGATATTGAAATCCCATTTATTTAATAAATTGCGAACTGATAATGTAGAATGGTCCAAATTACAGCATGAGTTCAAGCAAGTATTTAGGTACAAGTGTCCTCGGGAACCTGATGGTCTGTGTGGTTTAATAAATATTAATTGATAATGTGATAAATATTTACTTATGAATTGTAATTATTTATTTCTATAACTACATACACATGTTATTGAATGGATTTGTTTTAGACAGCATTGGTAGTGTCCTACTGAGTTGTACTCACACCCTACTCGGTCTGCCTAATTGGTACCTAAATAGACTTTGTGTTTTATGAACATGTTAAGATAAAATGCCCAGAGTTATATGGATGAGTTGGGATGGATCTTGGATGAGGGAACTAGATGTATTTCAGGACCCTCTGGGGAGTAGTCAATGTATTTATTTTCAGTTTGAATTCAAGACACTTTACACTTACATTAGTATAGCATGTTTTATATTTCGGTTGGATATTATATTTCCTACATTTATTCTCTTGATATATTAGTATCATTTATGGTTATTTATGCTTTTGCTCTTATTTATTTATTTCTTCTCATGTTTTAATATGATAAAAGATGGTATAGTCTCCCCATGACTGACTTAACAAACCCTCACTACTAGTCTACCTCCTCTGGAGTACGGGGAGGCATGCCTGAGGTCTTGTGAACAACCGGATCGGGGCACCAATGTGTGACACCC
Source organism: Viscum album (assembly GCA_963277665.1). Taxonomy (NCBI): domain Eukaryota; kingdom Viridiplantae; phylum Streptophyta; class Magnoliopsida; order Santalales; family Viscaceae; genus Viscum; species Viscum album. The sequence goes on along the minus strand of OY728119.1, from coordinate 1,721,390,167 downwards.
ACGTTGGGAAATTACAAAAAGTGTGGGAAGAAGCATCCCATGAACTTTCTAAAGGGAACTAGAATATACTTCAAATGTGGAAGAGAGGGCCATTACACTATTTATTGCTGAAGGGATTTTAAGAATCCCACTAATTTAGAAGAAGAAAGGAATCTTCATATCGAAACTCAACCTATATTTCCCTGTTTCAAATATAAGGAACATGGTAATTATGTAATCCGATGATCTTAACAAAGGGTTTTCAGAGATAATCCACAACAACAACCTCCAAGGTAGAAATGAAGGGAATATCCCAACAACACTGTTGAGGTGGAGCCCGACAATGATATGATGGGATGTTTGTTGGTTATTCATTCAAGAATAAGCAACATACTTTTTGATTCAAGTTCTATGAATTATTTTATATCTTGAAATTTTAATAGAACTATTCAAACACCACCTAAAAATATAAAGGTTGAGTTATCTATGAGAACAATTAATTGGGAAATTATTGTATCTAAAGTATATAACTCCTCCCCGGTTAATGTTTGTGGACTAAGCCTCCCATAAAATCTCATATTACTTTCTCTAGTGGAGTTTGATGATATATTGGGCATATATTGGATATCTTTATATAATCCCAAAACCATCTATCAGAAAATGGAGATCACTCTGCACATCTTGAGTCATCCCCCAATTATGTATAAGTTTATGGTGGTGGATGAATATACTTTAAAAACATCATCTAAATTGTGGATATATTTCCTTATGAGAATTAATATCTAGCTCAAATGATTTATACAAACGTTAGAGTCATGATCGAAGACATGCTCATTGTGAGGTACAATAATGATGTGTTCCCTGGAGAATTGCCCGATCTTCTTCCTAACTGAGTGGTTAAGCTCTCAATTTATATTATGAATGGATATATGCATATATCAAATACTCCTTATAGTATGGCCACCATTGACTTGGAGGAATCTAATAAGTATTTACAAGAAAATATGGACAAGGGTTTTATATGTGTGTGTGCTTCACTGTGGGGTTCATCAAGCCCCCTTATCAGGAAGAAGAATGGATCATTGCGCATATGAATTGATTATCATGATCTCAAAAAAATCATGATAAATAACAAGTATCCCCTACTATGGATAGATGAATTGTTTTATCAACCATGTGTGGACATGTATTTCTCTAAGTTGGACCTTCGTTCAGGATATTACCAATTTTATGTGAGTAAGAAAGACATTCCCAAGAATGACTTCCAAATGAGGTATGGAAACTGTGAGTTCATAGTGATTCCCTTCAGACTCAATAATTCTCTAGAAAATTTTATGTACTTAATTAATAGAGTATTTAGATATTACCTTGATAATTTTGGGGTAGTATTTATAGGTGATATTCTGATTTACTCCAAGAGCAAGGAGGAACATAAGGAGAATTTGAATACTATGCTAAAGAATTTGAAGAGGGAGAAAAATTATTAAAGGTGTAGTAAACTTGACATTTGGATGGAGGAAGTATCATTATTGGGTCATGTTATCACCTATAAAGGATTATACGTGGACCCTTATAAAATAAAGGACATTAAGGAGTGTCCTAGACTAGTATCTATAATAGAGATCTGTAGTTTCCTTGGTCTAGCTAGGCATTAATAAGGATTTTTAGGAACTTATAGCGATTGTAAAATCCACTAACCATGCCGAATCATATGGGAGTAAAGTTTTTCTAGGCCATTGAATATGAAGAATATTTCAAAGAGTTAAAAAATAGGATTATAAAAGAACAAATACTTACACTACCGATAAGTGGGGAACTCAGTGTGGTATATAGACTTGTTTCAAATTAGGTATTAGGATGTGAACTAGTGAAAAATGATAAAGTGATATCCTAAACCTCATGGAAGTTGAATGTTCATGAGAAGAAATATCCCACACATGACTTGGAGTTGCCAGAAGTGATCTTCATATTGAGAATTCGGTGGCATTATCTCTATAGTGAGAAGTGTGAGATATATACTAATCATAAGATCCTCAAATATATATTTAGATAGAAGGATCTTAATATATGCTAGTTAATATGGTTAAAATTCATCAAGTATTATGAATGATCAATTCACTATCTTCCTATTAAAGAAAATAAAATGGAAAATTCTCTAAGTATAAAGGATCCTATAAATTTATCAATGATGAGAATTTAGAAGGACCCAATCTTCTTAGACTTGAAAAGGATGAACATGGGAATCATAAAGGAAGGCACATCATCATTCCTTTCACAAATGATTTCTCTACCTTTTCTTTTAGAGAAGATAAAGGATGCTCCAAGAAATGATTTGGAAATTTTGAAGAAGGTATAAGCTATAATATGTTTCATTACAATTTCACCACATGTCATTTAAGAGATTATAAGGTAGAATATATTATAAAGGAGAAATCCTAAAAGTTGAAAATTAATGAGGAAGGTGTCATAAGATTTTGGTCATGACTATTTGTACCATCAAGTCATGAGATTAATAAATATATTTTGAATGATTCACATAGCTCAACCTTCTATATCCACCCACGAAGCACAAAGATGTATTGAGATCCCTAAGATCACTATTATTGGGATAATATTAAGAAGGATATCTATATATATACATCAATTTGTCTGATATGCCAGAAATTAAATGATGAATGGAATATGTCTAAGGGGATAAAGAAACCATTAACCATACCAACATGGATTTGAGAAAACATCACTATAGACCTTTTCACTGTACTTATGAAGACATCTAGAGGAAATAATTCTATATGTGTCATTGTGAATTGTCTTTCAAAGAAAACTCACTTTATTATGATTCAAGAGATTTTATCACTCAACCAACTTTCCTGGATATATATCAGATAAGTGGTAAGGTTACATGGAGTACCCTTATCAATTAGATGTGATTGTGATATGAGATTTACCTCAATGTTATGAAAAAGTATCCAACATTATCAAAATTATGATTTGAACTTCATTATGGATTATCACCATAAAATTGATGTCCAATCCGAGCAGACTATTCATACACTAGAAGACATGTTGAGAGCATTCTCAATAGACATCAAAGGAGGATGGGATCAACATCTTACACTAAACAAGTCCTCTTACACCAATAGTTTCCAATAATGAATCCAAATGTATAGATATGAATCCCTTTATGGGAAAATATGTATAACACCTGCATACTATGATGAAGTTGGTGAGGCTAAAAAGTTGGGATCTAAAATGGTATAGGAAATTGAAAAAGGTGAAGAACATTCCACAACATATCTAGGATTCCCAAATTCGAAAGAATATCTATGAAAATAATTGTTGAAAGGACTTAGAGTTTGAGGTTGGCCACAAGGAATTACTCTTCATTTCTCCATGAAAGAGGGACATGATATTTTGGAATAAAATAAAGCTAAGTCACAAGTACATCATCCCCTTCAATATTCTTGATCATTTTGGAGTTGTAGCCTATTGAATAGCACTTCCACCAACCATGTATCAAGTATATGTTTTATTGTAGAGACCCAAAGCTTGAAGTACATGGACATTACATTACTTTTGTGGAATACTTAATACATAACAATCACAGACACACAAGGACCATAATAGTTTAGTGTCTTTGGAAACTCAGAATTTAATCTTCTAATCGTGGTGAATGATTTTCAAATTCTCCCATAAAGATCTTCGCCTTTTTTTTTCTTACCTAAAACATTTATTTATATCCTAGGGAAAAGAAAACATAAAAAGGTGAGCTCAAATTCTTAGTAAGGGTAAGAATAGATAACATAAAACAATCCATAAATATTTAAATGCAAAATCTTGAACATAAAATCTAAACATCAAAATCTTGAGAAAAGACATAAATCATGGAAGTACGTAAGGCATATATCATAAAGGAACATAAATCTTGATAAAATAGCATGGGAATAAATCATGTAATTGTGGAAACCATTCACCACTTGTTATGATTTCCATAGTAGCCAAGGCATTGCTGCCAAGACCATCTTAGTGGACAAAGTCCCTTTCTGAATCGAGTTCACTCCTCGTTCCAGTCCTGTATCACTGAACCTGATTAACTTACCATTCCAGCCATGTTTATCTCATGAGATATAAATCTTTACCCAATGCATTGTAGGGAGATATAGGTCCCAACCATCTCATAATGAAATCATTCTTACTTGTTCCACAAAATAAACATACATCATTCATAATAACCCAATGAATAAAATGGGTTTCATAAACATCATCCCATCATCACATAATCCATATAAAAGAAATGGATATAATTTCATAATAAGAAAAGTGAAACCATGTAAATCACAGATACATTATACTTGAAACATACACATATGAAATAATGTCATCATATATGGAAAATGGTTTTGATAAAACACTTGAAATGAATTCTTGAGGAAAATATCATTTCTTCTTAAAAATCATTTTCTTTTCACCAAATGTCATGAAATTTTAAAAGAAAAGGATTTTTTTGAAAATAGTCATGAAACCTTTTGGAGTAATCTTCATGAAAATAAGGCTCTATAAAACTGTAGAAAATCCTTTCATGATGTATAAGTTAAAAAAAACATTCTTCTCGTACTTTTTCCGGAAAAGTCAAAATGTACCTCATATGGTAAACAAAAAAAAAGATTCCTTACATACCATGTAGTAAAAGTCAAAAATGGGTAAAAAGGACTTTAAAAATACATGAATTTATTTTATAAAACTTTTACATGGATGATAAATATAACCCCAGTAAATACTTACGTATAAGCAATCTCGGATAGAAAACAATTGAGATTGCAACATTATCCATTACCTTAGGTTCGATATGCTTCGTACGCATCCGAACCTCCTGTATAATTATTTAAATAATATCATTGACTTATTACAGAATCATATTCATTGTTATGATGTCATAAATGGTTCACTTATGACTTTATATTACCTGTTCTTTTGTAAATTCCATGTTAAAGCAGCGTTTTGGGTAAAATCATTTTATTTATCGTACGTGTTTGGATTTGTTGTTCTTGATATTATTAATTATATACTTATTTAATTAATTCAATAATGTAAAACATGATTTATATATAATATATATTCAGCATATACATATATATATGATAGATCGATAAATGGAATGAAATACACCGTTCATGGAGACGGTAGGCCGTACGTACGCATGAACGCTGTTTTCATTTCCTTATTGAATTGAATGGAATTAAGTAGATGAAATACATATATATAAATAAATCCAGTAATATTATTTCATATATTTCATGATTACTAATTATATATACTTTATAATCATTCATGAATGGTTAACATGGAGAATGAATCTCATCGTGTCGTGGAGACGGTAGTCCGTACGTACGCACGAGCGATGATACCATTCCCATGATCGTGGATTTGTATTTAAGTGTATGTATAATATTTCAGAATAAATATCACATTACAATAATCATATATAGTTATCTATTTACACCATTATACCCATCCAAGTAAGGTGGGGGTCGAAAACAGATTACACCACGGCGTGGAGACGGTATTCTGTACGTACGCACACGTGATGATTTCATTTTCCATAGGATGGATAGAAGATTAAATAGGGTTGTTTCATATTCATAATAACATATCAGTATATGAGTGATACCGATGTTATTTCTTTGTAATGAAACAACTAAATACGAATAAGTTGAAGAAGAAAGAAATCTGAGAGAATCGAAAGAAGAGATTACCTCTTCTTCGACGCACCTCCTTTAAGCTTCCTCTTATGGAAGTAGAGTTGGTCTATTGAGAAGAAAAAAACCTCCAGAATGTTTCTATGGAAGTGGAGAAGAGAAATGGGTAGGGTTTGTCCGAGCTTCAAGGCTAAAAAGGGTGTAAAGAGAAGAGGGAAGGGGTGCCCTTTTTATAAGGGAGGAGAGGGGCACCTTTGGAAAAGCTCAAAATATTATTTTATAATAAAGTCATATTCAGTTTATAATAGCTCCAAATTGATTTATTTAGTATCTAATGTGGGTATGGATCTAAATATTCTCAAAAAATAGATTTTATATAGGTTTGGGTCATTATATTAACCTTATCTTTTAGTTTTAACTCTTAGTTAATTAGATTGACATTTACCAGGTCACTTTGTATTTTCATATTATATAGTTAATAAACTTACCATATACATACAAGAGACCCCTAAGTGGTCAATTAATGATACACCTATCATGATATAACTATCTTTGCCGAACCATAGATTTTTAGGAATATAATAACAATTAATAATATAATATTTGTTTTAAAAACTATTTTATGTCAATTTAGACACTATTTGGTAATTGATTTTTGTGAAAAATCATAACAGCATGATTAGTTCTAAAAAAGTTAATTAAATAAATACTATAATGTCATATTAACCTATAAAATTAGTGGAATTCGTAAAAAGTCTCAAATTACATTTATTTGGGTATTTATAATATCAATTATTTTAATATTTAATTATTTAGGTAATTACTGCATCACCATTGTGTCATAAATGACTTAAATTATTTAATGTCTAAAAATTATAAATAAAATACTATTAGTTAGGAATTATTTTTAGATTTCTAATGAATATTTATAGTCGAATTTATCTTATGCATAACCCTATATTAAAAATGAAGTTGTTATTAAAATTTGATTTTAACTATTTTAACCCTTCCTTAAATTAATTAATAATAAATGTCATCATCTAATACAAGTGGACCTAAATGGTCATATTTAATTCCTAAGGTTTTTTTTGGTCTAATTAAACTTATCCAATAGAATTAGGACATGTGTTAGGGTAATAATAATATCATTTTTACCCTTAATTACTCAATTTACTTTTAACCGTGGTAAATAAAAGTAAAAAGTTACTATTTACCAAAAATTATTTTCATCTCATTGAACCACATTTTAGCCCTTTATATTAACCCTGTCTCTTGGATTTTCGAAATTCCACTCACAGAAGAGGTAAAATTAAGTTTTATGTGAATTTCCAAATTCTCCTAGGAGGTGGGTAAAAGACGGTGAAAAGTTCAATAAAATTTTTATATATCTAAAATTATTATAAAATGACTCCAATGAATTACATTGAACTTATATAGGTATTATGTATCAATTTTTACCTAAAATAAATTTAAATAAAATAAATAATTATTTAAATTAAAAGTTGGGTTTTAAATAGTAACCCAGTGTTTTCACTATTCATCAAAAATTGAAAGTTTTCAGAAAAATACCAAAAATTCACCCTAGGATAATTTCGATATTCCGAATCCAAAAATTAAGTCCATTTAAAAAAAAATTTATAAAATTTCAAAAATTGGGTATTACTATTCATAACGGCTAGTTCATAATAATATTATAATAATATCTCGTTTAGTGAAACTCGGTATTGCGTACTACACACACTATCGAGGAAGGTCTTGATTGCGAGTCATGCAAGCCAAGTCAAGGATGCGTGTAGCGCAAGATCCTTTGGGTGTAGTGTACAACACAAGACATCAATGAAATTAAAAACAATATTTTTCATAAAATCTTGGGGTGTTACATTGTACCCCCTTAAAATGAGTTTCTCCCTCGAAATTCATTGAGGTTATAAATGGTTTACTACTCAAAAGTTTCATTAATAAAAACCCACATCGTAAAAAGGAATACCAAAACCAATCTTTAAAAACTAAAGTATGAAGCGTAACGGTCACCCAGATTAACTAATCACTGGGTTTCGACATAGGAGAACACTGGTGAAAATATGGATATGGAAGAGAAATCTAACCATCATGTTCTGATGGAGAGTGGTAAAGAACATGGCTATAAAAAATCCAAAAATCACAAAGCCATAGATTTGTGATGATCTAAGGTACCATCTGATTCATCGAATATAAGGGCACAAGGAAAACATTTTTGGTTTTCAAGATCATTTCCCTAAAGTTGAAGAAATTGGAATTAGAAGAAATACTTTCTTGATTTTGGTACAGTCTCACCATTGGTCATTCCTTGGAAAATTTCTACTTCATCTCTTAAAGAAATGAAGTTGAATTTGTCATTCGTGTAATGTTAAAAGATCATGTGATAGAATGATGGGTCATTCCATCTGTCTCAAACAAAAGGTAAGAAAAAGTTATAAAAAATACATAAGTCCATCTATAGTGAGGTTAATAATATATGGTTCCTAAAATGGACTTATACTTCATATATCATACTGCTCAATATAATAAAACAGGTTTCTACTAAACAGGGACTTCTTGTAGGCCAGTGGTAGGCGATAAAGGCCTGACACACTTTAGTTGTGGGTTCGATTCCCACAGCCTTGTCCGATGCGACGGGTTGTCGCCCATCCTGCAGGTTGCCCTTTTTCTAAAAATACATTATTATAAATTTCCATCAATAATATCAAAAAAGTTCTAGCCTTAAGCAATACTAACTTATGTCCAACATAATCCATTCCAATCTTTAGGCTCATCCAAAATACTACCATCCAATCTCATATTATATTGAAAAAGATTACCAGAGAGTTCATATAAAAAGCATGTTAATACCATCGTTGATCCCCATATATCATAAGATGTGTCTTTTGGGTCACATTCCAAACATTCGAAGGCCTTAATCATGTATTCTCTTGAAAAATGAATACCCATTGAACATTAGTGAAAACACGAGTGCTGTCAAAATTTAACTCTTTCCACATACCAAAATCCCAAAATTCTGTATACTAAAACCATGATGTCACTTAGTCCTTATAACAATCATGAGCTCGTGAATACTATCAAATATATTATTTCATCCTTATCCATTCATTATGTGTATATCATCTTCTTTCCAAAAATATCTGAATAGCCTTTCATGGTTACCAGTAAATTCTACATTTAAAACATCTAATCATTATTGATGTCGTAGAAATACCATTATCCTTATCCATGGTATTAACTGAACCTTTTCCTTTGCAATTACTAGATTTGTTTCCTTCTTTTCCGCACCCAAAGCATCTTCCAGTTCCTTTGAAACATTCTCCCTGATGTCTCTTCCCACATGATTCGCATGATGGAAATTGAACTTTCTTTCCTCTATGATCATCATGAAACTCCATCTTTCTCTAATTAGTTGAGTCAGGAAACTTACCAAAGTTGAGATTATTGATCATATTAGGAGATTACTGATTAGGCATAATAACGATGTTTCTCCTTCCAAATCCCATTTAATTTTCTTGATCATGAAAAATATCATTCTATTTTCCATCATATTCTCCATTAACATGAATCTTCTGGTTTCCAGCCATTTTATAAAACCCAAAAAAAATTGTGTGAGAGGCATAAATCATGCTAGAAAAACAACATAATCAAGGGTAGTACTTTCAATCTCTAAAATCATAGGTTTAATCATACTTTATTCATGATTGTTATCATAATTCAAGGACTATAACCTATAATTATAGTTAACCTTAGGTACATCCCTAGACATACCTTAGAAATATCTCTAGGGATCTCACTAAAGTTTTCGCATCCTAGTTTCCAAAGGTTTACTAAACCTTTCCTCTGATACCAACTGTAGAGACCCAAAACTTGACGTACATGGAAATTACATTACTTTTGCGGAATAATTAATACAAAAAAAAAAACACAGACACACAAGGACCGTAACAATTTAGTGTCTTTGGAAACTTGGAATTTAATCTTCTAATCATGGTGAAAGATTTTTAACTTTTCCCATAAAGATCTTCCCCTTTTGTTTTCTTACCTAAAAAATTTCTTTATATCCTAGGGAAAAGAAAACATAAAAATGTGAGCTCAAATTCTCAGTAAGGGTAAGCATAGAGAACATAAAACAATCCATAAATATATGAATACAAAATCTTGAACATAAAATCTAAACATCAAAATCTTGAGCAAAGACATAAATCTTGGAAGTACGTAAGACATATATCATAAAGGAACATCAATCTTGATAAAATAGCATGGGAATAAATTATGTAATTGTGGCAACCATTCAGCACTTATTATGATTTCCATAGTAGCCAAGGCATTGCTACCAAGACCATCTTAGTGGACAAAGTCCCTTTCTGAATCGAGTTCACTCCTCGTTCCAGTCCTGTATCACTGAACCGGATTAACTTACCGTTCCAACCATGTCTATCTCATGAGATATAAATCTTTACCCAATGCATTGGAGGGAGATATAGGTCCCAACCATCTCATAATGAAATCATTCTTACTTGTGCCACAAAATAAACATACATCATTCATAATAACCTAACGAATAAAATGGGTTTCATAAATATCATCCCATCATCACATAATCCATATAAAAGACATGGATATCATTTCATAATAAGAAAATTGAAACCATTTAAATCACAGATACATTATACTTGAAACATACACATATGAAATAATGTCATCATATATGGAAAATGGTTTTGATAAAACACTTGAAATGAATTCTTGAGGAAAATATCCTTTCTTCTTAAAAATCATTTTCTTTTCACAAAATATCATGAAATTTTTAAAGAAAAGGATTTTGTTGAAAATAGTCATGAAATATTTTGGAGGAAGCTTCATGAAAATAAGGCTTTATAAAACTGTAGAAAATCCTTTCATGACGTATAAGTTAAAAAAAACATTCTTCTCATACTTTTTCCGGAAAAGTCAAAAAGTACCTCGTATGGTAAACAAAAAAAATAAATTCCTTACATACCATGTAGTAAAAGTTAAAAATGGGTAAAAATCACATTAAAAATACATGAAAACATTTTTATAAAACTTTGACATGGATGATAAATATAACCCTAATAAATACTTACGTATAAGCAATCTCGGATAGAAAACAATTGAGATTGCAACAATATCCCTTACCTTTGGTCCGATATGCTTCGTATGTATCTGAACCTCCTGTATAATGATTTAAATAATGTCATTGACTTATTAAAGAATCATATTCATTGTTATGATGTCATAAATGGTTCACTTATGACTTTATATTACCCGTTCTTTTGTAAATTCCATGTTAAAGCAGCGTTTTGGGTAAAATCGTTTTATTTATCGTACGTGTTTTGATTTGTTGTTCTTGATATTATTACTTATATACTGATTTAATTTATTCCATAATGTAAAACATGATTTATATATAATATATATTCATAATATACATATATATATATATGATATATCGATAAATGGAATGAAATACTCCGTTCATGGAGACGGTAGGCCGTACAAACGCATGAACGCTGTTTTCGTTTCATTATTGAATTGATTGGAATTAAGTAGATTAAATACATATATATATACATAAATCCAGTATTATTATTTCATATATTTCATTATTACTAATTATATATACTTTATAATAATTCATGAATGGTTAACATGGAGAATGAATCTCATCGTGTCGTGGAGACGGTAGTCTGTATGTACGCACGAGCGATGATACCATTACCATGATCGTGGATTTGTATTTAAGTGTATGTATAATATTTCAGAATCAATATCAAATTACAATAATCATATATAGTTATCTATTTACACCATTATACCCATCCAAGTAAGGTGGTGGTTGAAAACAGATTACACCACGACGTGGAGATGGTATTCCGTCCGTACGCACACATGGTGATTTCATTTTACGTAGGATGGATAGAAGGTGAAATAGGGTTGTTTCATATTCATAATAACATGTCAGTATATGAGTGATACTGATGATATTACTTTATAATGAAACAACTAAATAAGAAGAAGTTGAAGAAGAAAGAAATCTGAGAGAATCGAAAGAAGAGATTACCTCTTCTTTGATGCACCTCTTTTAAGATTCCTCTTATGGAAGTAGAGTTGGTCTGTTGAGAAGACCAAAACCTCCAGAATGTTTCTTGGTAAGTGGAGAAGATAAATGGGTAGGGTTTGTCCGAGCTTCGAGGCTCAAAAGGGTGTTAAGAGAAGAGGGAAGGGGTGCCCTTTTTATAAGGGAGGAGAGGGGAACCTTTGAAAAAACTCAAAATATTATTTTATAATAAAGTAATATTCGGTTTATAATAGCTCAAAATTGATTTATTTATAATATAAAGTGGGGATGGGTCGAAATATTTTCAACCAATAGATTTTAGACAGGTTTGGGTCATTATATTAACCTTATCTTTTAGTTTTAACTCTTAGTTAATTAGATTGACATTTACCAGGTCACTTTGTATTTTCATATTATATAGTTAATAAACTTACATTATAAATTCAAGAGACCCATAAGTGGTCCATTAATGATAAAAATATCATGATATAGTTATCTTGGCCAAACCTTAGATTTTTATGAATATAATAACAATTAATAATATAATATTTGTTTTAAAAACTATTTTATGTCAATTTAGAAAATATTTGGTAATTGATTTTTGTGAAAAATCATAACAGCATGATTAGTTATAAAACAGTTAATTAAATCAATACTATCATGTCATATTAACCTAGAAAATTATTTTAATTAATAAAAAGTCTCAAATTACATTTATTTGGGTATTTATAATATCAATTATTTTAATATTTCATTATTTAGGTAATTACTACATCACCATTGTGTCATAAATAACTTAAATTATTTAATGTCTAAAAATTATAAATAAATTACCATTAGGTAGGAAAGATTTTCATATTTCTTATGAATATTTATAGTCGAATTTATCTTATGTATTACCCTATATTAAAAATGAATTAGTTTTTAAACTTTAATTTTAACTATTTTAACCCTTCTTTAAATAAATTAATAATAAATGTCCTAATCTAATCCAAGTGGACCTAAATGGTCATATGTTATTCCTAAGGTTATTTTTGGTCGAATTAAACTTATACAATAGAATTAGGACACGTGTTAGGGTAATAATAATATCATTTTTACCCTTAATTACTCAATTTACTTTTAACCGTGGTAAATAAAAGTAAAAAGTTACTATTCACCAAAAATTATTTTCATCTAATTGAACCACATTTCAGACCTTTATATTAACCGTGTCTCTTGGATTTTCTAAATTCCACTCACAGAAGCGGTAAAATTATGTTTTATGTGAATTTCCAAATTCTCCCAGGAGGTGGGTAAAAGACGGTGAAAAGTTCAATAAAATATTTATATATCTAAAATTATTATAAAATGACTCTAATGAATTACATTGAAATTATATAGGTATTATGTATCAATTTTGACCTAAAATAAATTTAAATAAAATAAATAATTATTTAAATTAAAAGTCGGGTTTTAAATAGTAACCTAGTGTTTTCACTATTCATCAAAAATTGAATGTTTTCAGAAAAGTACCAAAAATTCACCCTAGTTTAATTTTGATATTACGAATCCAAAAATGAAGTCAATTTTAAAGAATAAAATTTATAAAATTTCAAAAATTGGGTATTACTATTCATAACGGCTAGCTCATACTAATATTATAATAATATCTCGTTTAGTGAATCTCAGTATTGCGTACTACACACACTATCGAGGAAGGTCTTGATTGCATGTCATGAAAGCCTAGTCAGGGATGCGTGTAGCGCAAGCTCCTTTGGGTGTAGTGTACAACAATATACATCAATGAAATTAAAAAGAATATTTTTCATAAAATCTCGGGGTTTTATATTCTACCCCCCTTAAAATGAATTTTTCCCTCGAAATTTATCGGGGTTATAAATGGTTTACTACTCGAAAGTTTATTTAATAGAAACCCGCATCGTAAAAAGTAATACCAAAACCAATCTTTAAAAACTAAAGTATGAAGCGTAATGGTCACCCAAATTAACTAATCACTGGGTTTCCACATAGGAGAACACAGGTGAAAATATGGATATGGAAGAGAAATCTGACCATCATGTTCTGATGGAGAGTGGTAGAGAACATGGCTATGAAAAATCCAACAATCAAAAAGCCATAGATTTGTGATGATCTAAGGTACCATCTGATTAATCGTATATAAGGGTACAAGGAAAACATTTTTGGTTTTCAAGATCATTTCCCTAAAGTTGAAGAAATTGGAATTAGAAGAAATACTTTCTTGATTTTGGTATAGTCTCACCGTTAGTCGTTCCTTGGACAATTTCTACTTCATCTCTTAAATAAATGAAGTTGAATTTTTCATTCGTGAAGTGTTAGAATATCATGTGATAGAATGATGGGTCATTCCATCTGTCTTAAACAAAAGGTTAGAAAAAGTTATCAAAAATACATAATTCCATCTATAGTGAGATTAATCATATATGGTTCCTAAAATGGACTTATACTTCATATATCATACTGCTTAATATAATAAAACTGGTTTCTACTAAATAGGGACTTCCTGTAGGCCAGTGGTAGGGGATAAAGGCCTGTCGCACTTCAGTTGTGGGTTCGATTCCCACAGCCTTGTCCGACACGACGGGTTGTCGCCCGTCCTGCAGGTTGTCCTTTTTCTAGAACTACATTATTATAACTTTCCATCAATAATATCAAAAAAGTTCTATCCTTAAACAAAACTAACTTATGTCCAACATAATCTATTCCAATATTTAGTCTTATCCAAAATACTACTGTCCAATCTCAATATATAGTGAAAAAGATTAATAGAGAGTTCATATAACAAGCATGTTAATACCATTGTTGATCCCCATATATCATAAGATGTGTCTTGTTGGTCACATTCCAAACATTCTAAGGCCTTAATCATGTATTCTCTTGAAAAATGAATACCCATTGAAACTTAGTGAAAACATGAGTGCTGTCAAAAGTTAACTCTTTCTACATACCAAAATCCCAAAATTCTGTATACTCAAACCATGATATCACTTAGTCCTTATAACAATCACGAGATCATGAATACTATCAAACATATTATTTCCTCCTTATCCATTCCTTATGTGCATATCATCTTCTTTCCAAAAATATCTAAATAACCTTTCATGGTTACCAGTACCATTCAACATATACTTTCAAATACTTTAGGAAAAACAATAGTGTAACAATCCCTAGATGTTTCCTTATTCCATAGTACCATTAAATTACCTATACAACATAACTCTTGATAAACATACAATCATTCCACTACCTTGTTAAACCATTGAACAAGCTTCAACACTTCCTTAATCTCATATATCATTTGTAGTCTCCTCATCATCATCCACATAAATACTACCCATATGACCATGCTGATTCTCTTCATGAGATTTTCCCTTAGGAAATTGGTTGGCATAATGACCATACATTCCACATTTAAAACATCTAATCGTTGTTGATGTCGTAGCAATACCATTATCCTTATCCATGGTATTAACTGAACCTTTTCCTTTGCACTTACTGGATTTGTTTCCTTCTTTTCCGCACCCAAAGCATATTCCAGTTACTTTGAAACATTCTCCCAGATGTCTCTTCCCAGATGATTCACATGAGGGAAATTGTACTTTCTTTCCTCTATGATCATCATGAAACTCCATCTTTCTCTTATTAGCTGAGTCAGGAAACTTACCAAAGTTGAGATTATTGATCATATTAGGAGATTGCTGATTAGGCATAATAACGATGTTTCGCCTTCCAAATCCCATTTAATTTTCTTGATCATGAAGAATATCATTCTATTGTCCATCATATTTTCCATTAACATGAATCTTCTGGTTTCCAGCCATTTTCTAAAACCCAAAAAGAATTGTGTGAGAGGCATAAATCATGCTAGCAAAACAACATAATCAAGGGGAGTACTTTCAATCTCTAACATAATAGGTTTAATCCTACTTTATTCATGATAGTTATCATAATTCTAGGACTATATCCTATACTTATACTTAACCTTAGGGACATCCCTAGACATACCTTAGAAATATCTCTAGGGATCTCACTAAAGTTTTCGCATCCTAGTTTCCAAAGGTTAATTAAACCTTTCCTCTGATACAAACTGTAGATACCCAAATATTGACAAACATGGACATTACATTACTTTTTAGGAATACTTAATACATAACAAACACAGACACACAAGGATCGTAATAGTTTAGTGTCTTTGGAAACTCGGAATTTAATATTCTAATCATGGTGAAAGATTTTTAAATTCTCCCATTAAGATCTTCCCCTTTTGTTTTCTTACCTAAAACATTTCTTTATATCATGGGGAAAATAAAAAATAAAAAGGTGAGCTCAAATGCTCAGTAAGGGTAAGCATAGAGAACATAAAACAATCCATAAATATTTGAATGCAAAAGCTTGAACATAAAATCTAAACATCAAAATCTTGAGCAAAGACATAAATCTTGGAAGTACGTAAGGCATATATCATAAATGAACATCAATATTGATAAAATATCATGGTAATAAATCATGTAATTGTGGAAACCATTCAACACTTGTTATTATTTCCATAGTAACCAAGGCATTGCTGCCAAGACCATCTTAGTGGAAAAAGTCCCTTTCTGAATCGAGTTCACTCCTCGTTCCAGTCCTGTATCACTAAAACAGATTAACTTACCGTTCTAGCCATGTCTATCTCATGAGATATAAATCTTTACCCAATGCATTGGAGGGAGATATAGGTCCCAACCATCTCATAATTAAATCATTCTTACTTGTGCCACAAAATAAACATACATCATTCATAATAACCCAATTAATAAAATGGGTTTTATAAATATCATCCCATCATCACATAGTCCATATAAAAGAAATGGATATCATTTCATAATAAGAAAATTAAAACCATTTAAATCATAAATACATTATACTTGAAACATAAAAATATGAAATAATGTCATCATATATGGAAAATGGTTTTGATAAAACACTTGAAATGAATTGTTGGGGAAAATATCCTTTCTTCTTAAAAATCATTTTATTTTCAAAAAATATCATGAAATTTTAAAAGAAAAGTATTTTGTTGAAAATATTCATGAAATATTTTGGAGGAAGCTTCATGAAAATAAGGATTTATAAAACTGTATAAAATCCTTTCATGACGTATAAGTTAAAAAAACATTCTTTTCATACTTTTGCCGGAAAAGTCAAAAAGTACGTATGGTAAACAAAAAAAAATAGATTCCTTACATACCATGTAGTAAAAGTCAAAAATGGGTAAAAAGGACTTTAAACATACATGAAAACATTTTTATAAAACTTTGACATGGATGATAAATATAACCCCAATAAATACTTACGTATAAGCAATCTCGGATAGAAAACAATTGAGATTTCAACAATATCCCTTACCTTAGGTCCGATATGCTTCCTACATATATGAAACTCCTGTATAATGACTTAAATAATGTCATTGACTTATTAGAGAATCACATTCATTGTTATGATGTCATAAATGGTACACTTATGACTTTATATTACCCGTTCTTTTGTAAATTCCATGTTAAAGCAGCGTTTTGGGTAAAATCGTTTTATTTATCGTACGTGTTTGGATTTTTTGTTCTTGATATTATTAATTATATACTGATTTACTTAATTCCATAATGTAAAACATGATTTATATATAATATATATTCATCATATACATATATATATGATAGATCGATAAATGGAATGAAATACACCATTCATGGAGACGGTAGGCTGTACATACACATGAACGCTGTTTTCGTTTCCTTATTAAATTGAATGGAATTAAGTATATGACTTACATATATATATATATACATAAATCCAGTATTATTATGTTATATATTTCATGATTAATTATTATATATACTTTATAATCATTCATGAATGGTTAACATGGAGAATGAATCTCATCGTATCGTGGAGACGGTAGTCCGTACGTACGCACAAGCGATGATACCATTCCCATGATCGTGGATTTGTATTTAAGTGTATGTATAATATTTCAGAATCAATATCACATTGAAATAATCATATATAGTTATCTATTTACACCATTATACCCATACAAGTAAGGTGGTGGTCAAAAACAGATTACACCACGACGTGGAGACGATATTCCGTACGTACGCACGTGTGGTGATTTCGTTTTCTGTAGGATGGATAGAAGATGAAAAAGGGCTGTTTCATATTCATAATAACATATCAGTATATGAGTGATACTGATGTTATTACTTTATAATGAAACAAATAAATAAGAAGAAGTTGAAGAAGAAAGAAACCTGAGAGAATCGAAATAAGAGATTATCTCTTCTTCAACGCACCTCCTTTAAGCTTCCTCTTATGGAAGTAGAGTTGGTCT
The DNA here is from genome assembly GCA_963277665.1 of Viscum album. NCBI lineage: Eukaryota > Viridiplantae > Streptophyta > Magnoliopsida > Santalales > Viscaceae > Viscum > Viscum album. The sequence goes on along the minus strand of OY728119.1, from coordinate 1,721,372,004 downwards.
GTTGAGAAGACCAGAACCTCCAGAATGTTTCTAGGGAAGTTTAGAAGGGAAAAGTTCTGGGGTTTTCCGAGATTCAAGGCTCAAAAAGGTGTGAAGAGAAGTGGGAAGGGGTGCCCTTTTTATAAGGGAGGAGAGGAGCACCATTGGAAAAACTCAAAATATTATTTTATAATAAAGTCATATTCGGTTTATAAAAGCTCCAAATTGATTTATTTCGAATATAAAGTGGTTATGGGTCGAAATCTTTTCAACCAATATATTTTAGACAGGTTTGGGTCATTATATTAACCTTATCTTTTAGTTTTAACTCTTAGTTAATTAGATTGACATTTACGAGGTCACTTTGTATTTTCATATTATATAGTTAATAAACTTACCATATACATCCAAGAGACCTCCAATTGGTCCATTAATGACACACCTATAATTATATAAGTATATTGGCCGAACCTTAGATTTTTATGAATATAATAAAAATTAATAATATAATATTTGTTTTAAAAACTATTTTATGTCAATTTAGATACTATTTGGTAATTGATTTTTGTGAAAAATCATAACAACATGATTAGTTCTAAAAAACTTAATTTAATCAATACTAACATTTCATATTAACCTAGAAAATTAGTTTAATTCATAAAAAGTCTCAAATTACATTTATTTATGTATTTATAATATCAATTATTTTAATATTTTATTATTTAGGTAATTACTCCATCACCATTGTGTCATAAATAACTTAAATTATTTAATGTCCAAAAATTATAAATAAAATACCATTAGGTATGAAATATTTTTATCTTTATAATGAATTTTTATATTTTAATTTATCTTATGTATAAACCTATATTAAAAATTAATTAGTTATTAAACTTTGATTTTAACTATTTTCACCCTTCTTTAAATAAATTAATAATAAATGTCCTAATCTAATCGAAGTGGACCTAAATGGTCATAATTTATTCCTAATGTTGTTTTTGGTCGAATTACACTTATCCAATAGAATTAGGACATGTGTTAGGGTAATAATAATATCATTTTTACCCTTAATTACCCAATTTACCTTTAACCGTGGTAAATAAAAGTAAAAAGTTACTATTCACCAAAAATTATTTTCATCTCATTGAACCACATTTTAGTCCTTGATATTAACCGTGTCTCTAGGACTTTTGAAATTCCACTCACAGAAGCGGTAAAATTAAGTTTTATATGAATTTCCAAATTCTTCTAGGAGGTGGGTAAAGGACGGTGAAAAGTTCAATAAAATTTTTATATATCTAAAATTATTATAAAATGACTCTAATGAATTACATTGAACTTATATAGGTATTATGTATCAATTTTTACCTAAAATAAATTTAAATAAAATAAATAATTATTTAAATAAAAATTCGAGTTTTAAATAGTAACCCAGTGTTTTCACTATTCCTCAAAAATTGAAAGTTTTCAGAAAAATACCAAAAATTCACGCTCATCTAATTTCGATATTCCGAATCCAAAAATGAAGTCCATTTTGAAAAATAAAATTTAAAAAATTTAAAAAATTGGGTATTACTATTCATAACGGCTAGTTCATAATAATATTATAATAATATATCTTTTAGTGAAACTCAGTATTGCGTACTACACACACTATCGAGGAAGGTCTTGATTGCGTGTAATGAAAGCCAAGTCAGGGATGCGTGTAGCGCAAGATCCTTTAGGTGTAGCATAAAACACAAGACATGAATGAAATTAAAAATAATATTTTCAAAAAATCTCAGGGTGTTACATGTATTCTATGTATCCCTCTTAATGAAGTTTATACTAGATCTTTTGTATGTAATAAACTGAGAGGTGGTATATTTGGAAAATGATCTCTCTTATGAGGAGCAGCCGATGAAGATTTTAGACCATAGAGACAAGGTTCTATGCAACAAGAACACTCCCCTAGTCAAATTACTATGGAGAAACCATAAGTACGAAGAGGCGAAATGGGAATCAAAGGAGGTGATAAAGGAGAAATACCCTCACATATTTTCACATTAGCATGTAAAATGAAATTTTGAGGGATAAATTTCATAAGGGGGAATAATGTAATGACCTATAACTCTATTAATAGAATTTTTATTCTTATGTCAAAAAAACATACATCACATAGAGAATCAAATAAAAAAATTATTTTCATAAATTAAGAATGATACATTAGTTAGAAACTAATCCAATAAGAATACCAAATACTATAACAAGATAATTATTATAAAATAAGATAATAAGAATGGACAAATTTGGATCTTCTCAATTTACTAGAATGATCGCACTCACGAACAATATGTAGAAATAAAACATAATGTTAATGAAAAAATATTAATTTTGATGATGAAATTATATATATAACATCAATAGAAAATAAAAGTGAGTGAAAAATGAATGAAATAAAAGGTATAGAAATTAAGGTACCTATATCATTAAAATAGTTACTTGATTATTAGAATAGTAATACGACTATTAGGAATAGTAATATGACCATTAAGATAGTAACCTCACATATGAAAGTTTAAATAAAATCTAGATATCTTAAAATGAAAATATGATATATTTATCTCATGGTATAATTAAATAAATTTTTTAAAAATGATAAATTAAGTGTTAGTTATTTTTTTAAAACATAAATGTTTATTTAAAATTTTATAATTAATATAATTATTTAGAATAAAATTTATTTTCATAAAATATATTCATAAATTAATATTATGTTTCATTATAGTTATATTGTAATTTAATAGGAGATTAACTAATTTTTTAAATCTCATAAAATTGATTATAATATTAAAATCAATATTTTTTTTAATAAATCACGATTTTATTTAAAAGATAAAATTTTAATCTTTAGAAAATTAATTTCATAAAATGGATTACATTTTTAAAATTTATACATCAAAAAAATTTTGGGTTAATTTTTGGGATTTTTATAAAATAGTTTAGTTTTTTGTGGATAATAAAATATGATAATTTACAGTATTTAACATTATAAGCTAAATACATTAATTTTTGAGTCTTTGATGATGTAATAATGATGTAAGAACAAATTGGTTCTAACTCTCTTGAACTATTTATTTTATTTAGTCATTTTAATCAACACTATTGATAATCTTGAGCCGAAATAATAAAATAATGAATATAATAAAAAAACAATCCTCTCCCCCTTTAAATACCACCCCTCACCTCCCATTATCCTCAAACTTTCTAAGATTTGTATATTTTAAATATTATACCCAATTAAATTATAAAGACTCTTCCCCACATCCAAGATCTGTTGGTATAAAAAAATACCAAACCCAAGTGCCTTAAAGAGGTTCTCAAGGATACGATATTCAAGAGGTAAATTCCTCAATCCTTGTATTTTAATTTTGTTTCTTTTATTATCCTCTCATCACCTCACCTATCCAAATTGGAATGATAACTCTAGTATCATATATATACTTTAATTTTATTTTGTTAATGGAATATATATCATCAAATATATTCTCTTCCTCTTTTATTCTAAATGTGAAAACATCGTCTGTGATATGTCTGTTCACTGCCTTGATGGATGATGAGTTTTAATTTTTCATTACCACCTTCAATCCTAGTAATAAAATAATTATTATCATTAAAATAGATTTTAATATGTATATTATATATATTTTTTGTTTTGGAACTAATATATAGATGTAATATTAAATTAAATGAAACTAGTTTATGATGATCGAAAAACTAGAAAAATAAACAAAACATTTATCATCAACATTTTATCAAATGAATAATCCTCATACCAAAAAACCAAATGATATATATGAACATTTAATATACTTAAACTTAATTAATAGCATATAATTTCATGTCTATATAATTATTCCCATTTTAAAAGAACATTAATAATTATATAAAAGCAAAAAAACCATGAAACTATGAAAACGAATGCTCCTAGAATGACAAAACTAAACTTTATAACTCATCAAAATGACCATAAATGTAGTTAATAAAATAATAATAAATAAAATAAATGTATAATAGGTTATTAATTAATTAATATAATTTTATTATATAGGGAATTAGGTGAAAGTGTAGAACACATTCAGACATATGGTAAGGGATCTCTCTGAACCTCGATTTTTTCCTTTGGGGTATGATTTTTCTATCTTAACCCCAATGTATTTATTAATTAGTTTTTTATAATTATCCGAAATTATATTTATATGTTTCAAAAAATGTTTATATATCTGAATTCATATTTCTTTGATATGGAAATATATATTGTATAAGGTTCCCTTCTCAATTCCATTAAATAAGCAAACCTGATTAAAGGAAACTTCTTCATTTATTACCAATTTTTAAGTGAACTTCATAAATAATTTTAATCCATCAATATTTTTATAAAATATCTCATTTGATCATGAACAAACTATTTTTATTCATTATGGTTTTATATGAACAACTATTCCTTTTTTCCTTTTTAAAAACTCTTTAACCTTTTCCCTTAAACCGCACTAAAGTGGCTCATTTCTAAAGTTTCCTAAACACACTTTTTAATGTATCCACTTCTATTGGAAATTTTTATTCATGATATATTCTTATTTTTTACTTTATTATTGTCCAAAAATGATTTAATCCTTTCTTTCATGGATACCATTTTAATACGCCCTTTGGTTATGCCTTATGGCATGATTACAATACCTATATCTTTATATGGGTTACCCTTATGTTTGTTCACTATTCTTGATTATTTAAGTGGAACACATATAAATGAACATGTTATTATGGGTATTCCCAGAGAGTGATCCAATGCATTGGGTATTATTTAGTCTCATGAGACATCCTGTATGGGATTATGGAGTAAACCTAATCCATTATGGGACTTTGTCCACCATGTGATATAGTCTTGGTAGTTTTCCTTGACTCATGTTTATGTCATATTATATGTTTCTACTACATTAAAATATTTCCATGATCATATGATTCTATGTTATATATGTTATGCTTCTATATGTTTATTCAAGATCCATGCATTTTATGTTATTATGTCTTGCCATTTCTACTCTTATGCTATGTTTCATTCCTATATTTATTCCCATAATGGTATTTTTAGCTTATCAATTTTTTTGTGTTCCCTAGGTTATCCTCTAAAATTATAGGAGTGAGAAGGGAGTTAGGATCTCATTACATAGATTAAATAAAACATTTTCTTAATTTTAGTTGCATATTTTCTATTCATGTACCTAGTCTTCCAAGGAAACTATACTTTTAAATCCTTGATTTTCATTTTATGGATAATTATGCTTAAAACCATGTAATAATATTTTTAAAAGTATATGGTCACTATAAAGAGACTCCCATCAAACAAAAATTGATGTCAATTATCCTCATACTATCCATTAGAGAAATCCCAAAAAATAATATAATCCCAACAAACATCAACCTAAGAATCACTCGACTAAGATTCCTCCACCTACTGCACCATAGATGACTACACAACCATATGGTATAGATTTACTCTACCACAAACATTATCCTTATAATGGAGTATCACTGGAATATCTTCCATGACTCTCCATACATACCCAAACTCATGAATAGAATCACTATGCGACTTCCTACTCAACATGAAAACACTAATACTCCATTTCCCTAGTGTATAAGAAATATAAAGTTAATAATCCTACATGAATTAAATAAAAAACCTTTATTAAAAGTTTAAATCACACTAGAAGAAGATATATCTCAAAATATTTGGTTTTATTAATACTTTTAAGCACTTACTAATGAGATAATGTTACCAGAACTTCAAAGAAAACCTAGCTCCAACAAACTCAAGATCAAGGACAGCGTTGTTATGTTCATGGGGTATTAACTACCAATACCCAAAGGTGATAAATTTTCTCTACTACATCAAAAAAATATCAATAAAAGTTTAAATAATTACATAAAACTTCAAACATAACTCTTTCATCTATAAAATGGAGAATGAGAGTATTAACCATCTTCTCATTTAGATACTCAAAATCTATCTGACACTGGCCAATCCATATAAAATCCTGATCCTTCATACTCAAGGCTTAAATAGGGGTAAAAATTCCTTATAAATCCTAAAAAAACCTTCTATAATAGCATGAAAGACCATGAATACTCCAAATTATTAAATTATTCTCACATTAATCCTAAGAAAAAACCCTTCCCGGTCTTTAAGGGATCTATGGATACTCCTCATTGAGACATGAAATATTCCAAGAAAATCCCAATATATGACTATAAGATACACCTAGATATATTCCAAGATAACATATTATTCCTAAGAACCTCTAAAATGGCTCACAAATGATTCATACCCCTTTTATAGACTAAGAAACACAAGGATATCATTAATAAACACCACTAAAAACCAGTTGGGAAAATCATGTAACACAAAGTTCATTAGTTCCGTGAATATTGCTGGAGTCACACTAAAAAGATTTACCATGAACTCATAGTTTCCATAATGAAACATGAAGATAGTATTTGTAAAATCTTCACGATTCACACACATATGATGTTTTCTCTACCAAAATTAAATCTTCAATATTTAGCTAGATACATTCATCTGATCGAAAAAATCATCAATCTATGGAATGGGAAAATGATTCTTTACTATCACCTGATTCAATCAATTAAAATAGATAAACTATCAGATAATTTTACTCACCTTCATTATAAATAAGTTTAGAGTACCCCAAGGAGACGCACTAGGCAAAATAAAACCCATCTTCAGAAGCTAATTAATCTAAATCTAAGGCTCCTACAACTCAGAGGGTTCCATCTTATATAGAGTCATTGATATTATAGAGACCCATAATTGAAACTCTATCCCAAAATCAGTTTCACATAGAAGGGTAAAATTACATCCTCTTCATGAGAAACATCAGGGTACTCTTTTAAAACCTTGGTAAACACCACCAGCTAAATCAATGGAAAAATAAAAAACAATTTATCCAGTATAATATACATGGTCTTGACATGTATCTATCCCATATTATGGTCTCATTCACCAATGAATACAATATAATCACCATCATAATCAAGGAATGTTACTCACCTACTAAAGTAGTCAATGATAAATACATAAAATTTATACAGTACATATAAAGGATGACACCATACAATTGTATACATAAGCAAAAGAAGTCTCATGTATACCAATGTTTCCCTAACATCAACTCAAAATCACTATAAATATCATACAATATAATTAAATATATTGCTGGTGCAGCAAAAACCCATAGAATTAAAAGTATCTATACCTCATGTGCCTGATTTGGGACTAGTGAAAGTGTAATAAAAGAGTGAATAGCTCTTAAATTGAACAAACTATACACATAGTTTATAATATAGATATATTAAAGCTCACATGATGTTAGCATTTCCTGTAACTAGAAACTCTATAGTGTGCATTTATATGAGTCCTATTAAATAACCTATTTGAACATAATTTAAAACTCATGATCATCCATTATTTACTCTATGTCGTTGAGGATGAGGGACATCATGGGTTTTTCCACTTGTAGCTTCATCTCCTTGGAACTGGCCAAAACATAGAGTTCCTTATTTCTATTTATTTTTTCTTTTGATGATACTACTGAGACAACTAAGACTGATGCTAAACATTATATCCAAACTGATTTCGAAGTATAGTTATACACTTAATATTTTTATGGGAATAAAATATATAAGAAAATAAAATAAAATTTGATCTCCTGATAGAGATTTGAGAATTACAAGTTCTAGTGAAATGAGATGATGGTAGCTAAAGATGTATCCCTGTTATCTAATACTTTTTATGACCAAGAAACTAAGAATCAATGACTCCCCACCTGTAATGATATGGTTAATACAACATCCTCTTGATAACCTATCACATATCTAGTATCTTAATGAATGTTAAAAACATATATCTGGTGTCCTAGCCCTTGATATTTGGATGCAACAACTTTTCAATGTTCGTAACTTTTACATGCTAGAGCTCCCCTGGTAAATATAAAGAGTATCCCACCGATGTGAAAACTTCATAATCGAAGAAAGGAACTAAGGTAGGAGTTGATATTAAAAATTCACCCATGAAACTTTTGACTCATTAAAATCACTAAAGAATAAAACCCACTATAGATAAGAAGCTTCACACAATATACTGACAATCCATTGAATTTAGTTCTCCCACCTAGCATGGATCAACCCAAAAGAAATATCCACATCCTCAAACCTATCCTTAGTATCTCAATAATAAATACAACCCTTGTAATTATATATTTATAGAGATTGTAATTGATAATGTATCTTCCTCCGACCATCATGTTTTTAATTTTAGCTATATGACAATCCGCTGGTCCATCTTGCTAAACTTCACTAGCATGACCCTAACAGGGACACTGTCTATAAAATATACCTTCAAAAGATAAAATATTAGGTTCATTATAAAACTGGATTATGAAATATTTAATACTAATTAATTTAGTTTCATTTTAATTCCCATAATCTACCCAATTAAATCATTAGTGAAATCAATACTGATGTATGATCATTACCTAGGTATCCACCTTTCATGTAGCATCACTTCACCAAGAATGTTTTATAAAGTTATGTTCCTTACATTTGATCATAGAGGGAAATAATTTACTATGTCCTAAATGTTATCCCTTTCTTACAAAACCTCTAATACTAATTTTTTAGGAACCATCCCTACTATTACCTATACTAGGTTGGTAGTGAATATAAGAGAGACACCTGAAGCCCACCACCAAAAGGCCAGGATTTACAGACTAGAACCAAGGCCATATAACATTATCATATATGAAGAATTTCCTTCAAGATATCCAATAAAGTATAATGAAAAACCCATAAACTTGAAAATGGTGAATAAATTGGTAACATAAAATTTATTTCATACAAAGTAAATCCAAAATTGAAGTACACCACAAAAATATCTATGACAATGACCATGAACACCCACCACTCACAAAAAACTCTCAATGAGATAATCATGTCCATATTGATCACTAATTATCTCATATATATATATATATATGGGTAAGAATATAATTAAAATCACTAGTATTGTAACACCCCAAGCATCCATGGTACGCTTCTCTTTGAATAATACAATAGCATGTGTTGTACGCAATTTCGAGTTCTAACACACAACAACCAATCAAACTAGTCATTATGAATAGTAATACCCAATTTTTGAAATTATATAAATATTATCTTTTAAAATGGAATTCATTTTTGGATTTGGAATATCAAAATTATCTTAGGGTGAAATTTTGATATTTTTCTGAAAACTTTCAATTTTTGATGAATAGTGAAAAACACTGAGTTATAGTTTAAAACCAAATTTTTATTTAAATAATTATTTATTTTATTTAAATTTATTTTAGGTCAAAATAGATACATAATACCTATATAAGTTCAATGTAATCCATTGGAGTCAGTTTATAATAATTTTAGATATATAAAAAGTTTATTGAACTTTTCACCGTCTTTTACCCATCTCCTAGGAGAATTTGAAAATTCACATAAAACTTAAGTTTACCACTTCTGTGAGTGGAATTTCTAAAATACGAGAGACACGGTTAATATCATGGAGTAAAATGTGGTTCAATAAGAAAAAAATAATTTTTGGTGAATAGTAACTTTTAACTTTTATTTACCACAGTTAAAAGTAAATAGGGTAATTAAGGGTAAAACTGATTATATTATTACCCTAACACATGTCCTAATTATATTGGATAAGTATGATTTGACCAAAAACTACCTTATGAATAAAACATGAACCTCTTTGGTCCACTTGGATTAGATTAGGACATTTATTATTATTTAATTCAAAGAAGAGTTAAAAGAGTTAAAATCAATGTTTAATAACTAAAACATTTTTAATATAAGGTTATACATAAGATAAATTCAATTATAAATATTAATTATAAAGATAAAATTATTTTCTACATAATGATATTTTATTTAAAATTCTTAGACATTAAATAATTTAATTTATTTATGACACAATGGTGATGTAGTAATTACCTAATTAATGAAATATTAAAATAATTGATATTATAAATATCCAAATAAATTTAATTTGAGACTTTTTATGAATTACAATAATTTTATAGGTTAATATGACATGTTAGGGTTGATTAAATGAATTAGGTTCTAATTAATAATGCTTTTGTAAATTTAGAAAAAACAAAATACCAAATATTGTCAAAATTGACATAAAAGAGTTTTTAAAACAAATATTATATTATTAATTTATATTCAATTCCAAAAAATCTAAGGTTCGGCCAAGAGACTTATATAGTGATAGGTGTATCATTAATGAACTACTTTAGGTTCTCTTTGAAGTATATATTAAGTTTATTAACTATATAATATAAAAATACAAAGAGACATGTTAAATGTCAAACTATTTAACTAAGAGTTAAATAAAAAAGATAAAGTTAATATAGTGACCCAAACCTGTCTAAAACCTATTGGTTGAGAGGTTTTAGACCTATAACCACCTTAAACTTTAAATAATACACTTTGGATCCATTAAAAACTGAATATGAATTTATTATAAAATAATATTTCTAGCTTTTCCTAAGGTTCCCCTCACCCCTATGATAAAAGGAAACTACCCTTCTCTCAATTTCACACCTTCAAAGCCTTTTCGCTCAGCCAAAAACTCACCAAATATCCTATCAGCTTCCCTCAATTCAACCTAGAGGCCTTAGTTTGATCAAGAAGCCAACCTAAGGAGCCCTTTTGATCAAATCAAAAGGAAGAACCCGAAGAAGAGGTAATCTTTTCACCATCCTCTTTCAAGTTCCTTTCTTCTTCCACTTCTTCTTTATTTGTTATTTACATTCTAAAATAATAAATCCAGTATCTTATTTATACTTTGATTTTATTATAAATATGGTACAACCATATTTATTATTCTATCCATCTTTTGAATGACATGTCACCATACGTGCGTATGTACGGTTTACCGTCTCCACGTCATGGTGTAACTGTTATTCAAAACATTATTATTTGGATGGGTATGATAATGATGTGTAATTGAATTAAATAATAAATATAACATTATAATGATTCTGTATATATGATAAAACATCCAATTATATACGATTTTAATATCAAAAGACTGATATTGTCGCTCATGCGTACGTACGGATTACCGTCTCCACGAACACGATGATATTCATTCCCCATCGTATCCATTCAAGACTAATTCTCATTTGATGATTAAAAGTAACGTTTAAGGACTTGATATCATTATGTATATGAATAATATACAACCTATCCATAATAAATATGTCTTACATAACAAATCATATAAAGGAAAATAAATCAGTTAACACCCGAAACAACGATAATACTAAGATATTATTAACAAAGCAATGTTAAAAGATCATATATGATATCATATTAATGTATATGATTCTTGTATAATTTAATAACAAAAATTTCACCATTATACAGGAGGTAAACCAACCCTCTACGAAGGAAAGGTACAAGGTAAGAGTTTATTTCACAATCTCTTCATTATCTGAGGTTGTTTATACATAATTATCTACTGGGACTTCTTTATCCTCCACACCCATGTTTCTTAAAAATGTATTTCAAAAAATTCTTAATATTTTATAGGCCATGGTTTAAATCCATTTATACCCTTGTTTTAATTTTTATAAGATGTTTATAAAGGAATCTTTTCATCGTTTTCCAAACAAGGTCCTTTTTTAACCTTTTTGACAAAATTAAGGTAAGAATGTATTTTTAACTTATACGGTGAGTGCGGCTATTTTACATCATTATAAAATCTTCTAAGCTTCCCTTACAATCTTATAAGAATATTTTCAAAGTAAAGGTTTTCTTTTATAATTATGTTATTTTTAAATGATTTAAAAAAAGTGACATTTCTCTCAAATAGTTTTGATTTCATCTATGTCAACATTCTTTGATGGATTTTAAGCTGATTTGAAGTTGATTTATTATGATACAAAACTTCTATATTATATTGAAGGTTTTGTGATATGTTTGACTATGGATGTGTTATTTTTATACCATTCATGGTTTATGGAGAAAGTATTGACATTTCATATGCTAGTTTTAATATGAATGTTTATGTTATGTTTAAACCTGTTCAAATGAGGAATGCATTGGACTTACTAAGTGAAGGGTGGAGCGTTCTATAGATCCTCGATACATCGATAGGTCTCATGAGACAAACTACTATCTTGGCACAAGTCCTTGACAAAATCTTATTTGTAGTCTTGGCACAAGGCCTTGACTATGTGGTTATGATAGTCTGACATTATGCATTCCATCATTGTGAAAGTGGTTATTGATATTTCATGTGATTATTCGATTAGTAGAATATCCATGGGAATAAGTAAATGATATTATTTCAATTTATTTTTTCCATATTATGCTGAAGTTCAAGTTTAAAAGGCTTTTGTTTTAGTTATACATTGCCTTAAATGTTTATGCTTATTTATAAAAGTTTCCGCAATATTGTTATCCTTACTGAGCATCTAAGCTCACCCATTTCTATGTTTTATTTTTCCCAGGATGTGAAAAAGTATTTTATGATTGACCTGCAAGGATAGTCTGAGGGGATATGAGTGTGGACTATAGAGACTATGTTTTTGTAGTTTTCATTTTATGATGTAATGTAAGACTTATGAATATATCTAGTGTTTCCAAGGCTACTAAACTAATCGGTCTTTTGAGATTTGATCTTTTGTGATCATGCCAATGTTATGTAATAATGCACCGACTCTGGGTAACTGGGGTCGGGGCATTACAGTTGGTATCAGAGGAATTTTAGTAAAAACCTTGGAAGCTAGATTTAGATAAATTTTGATTAGAACACATAGACCTAAGATGGACTTTGAGCATTAGTATAGAAGAACTTCATAGAATTTTGGTATTGTAGAGATTTTGTGAGTTTTCCAAGAAATACATCCCTGTCTGGATACCAGTAGGTAGAGGCAGATCTGGAACATATGTACCTAGGGGTAAAACCTGAAAACACCGCTTTGAGCTATACTCGAACAAGAACTGGTGCACGACAACATGCCTTGCTGCACTCTTGGTTACAACACTCCTGGGGGATATGCTTAGGATAATTCTCATTTTCTTTAAAAACCATTATGAAGGGTTTATGAGTATATACTTACTCAAAGAAAACATTTTTTTATGATTATGGATTATATCCATAAACTGTTCAATTTATTTTAAGTGTTTTACAAGTTTGTATTTATGTATTACGATTCATAAACTAATCTAGTGTATGCCATTGTTTAGAAATGGCGCGTAGTGGAAGAAATGGAAACCGTATCAATGCACACACTCCATGTAGGGTTTTTTTATCATGCTCAAGATAATTATAGTGGGGATGGTGATACAACTGGTACTGATCATCTTATCACTATACTGGGACAACTCACTCAGGTTATGAATAATAACCTTACCTGTATGGAGCACCCTGATCCTCAGCGTAGAGGATCAATGTTAGATCTCTTTATGAGGCAAAAACCACAAAAATTCAATAGGGGTACAAATACACTAGTATCTGAGAAACATATACGTTCCCTAGAGAAAATATTTTAGTCTTTGAGGAGTAGTGAAAGGGAAAATGTTATCATGGCAGTTTACCACCTCACTGGAGTTGCTGATCAATGGTGGTCATTGATACAAAACACAAAGGAAGATGAAGAATTATCAAATATGGAATGGATAGAGTTTAAAGATATTTTCTTAGAAAAATACTTTCCTCATGACCATCAAGTGGATATGGAAAGAAAATTTCTGAGTCTGAGGCAAAAGGAAGACGACAATGTTGCAAAGTATAAGTCTAACTTTACAAGGTTAGCAAGGCATGCTGCAGATTATATACGTAACCCAAGAAGTAAGATTGATCATTTATTTGATGGGTTAAAACCATTTCTCCATCGATAATTAGTCTCAAAATCCTTCTTATCATACGAAGATATTATCTCATGTGCTATCAAGAAAGAAAAGGAATTTTCTAAGTCTTATGACTTTAAAGAAAAGCAAGAGAAGACGAGATATTCTGATCACTCTGGAAATGGAAATAAGGGAAATAAGGGAAAAGTTGAATATCCATCCTGTAGTAAATGTGGGAAGAAACACCCCAACACTTTCTTGAAGGGAATGGGAGTCTGTTACAAGTGTGGTGAAAAAGGCCACCAAGATCGTGATTGCAAGGGGAAGAAAGAAGCTACCGATGTTCAATGCTACAATTGCAGGGAGATGGGACATTATGCAAATTAATTTCCTAAGCGTCAGAGGTATTTTACCTTAAAAAAGGCCAAGGGATCAAGGCCAAGATTATGCTATCACTACTACTGAGGTAGAAGCTTCGAAAGACATGGTGGCAGGTAATTTAATGGTTTCCTCATGTTTAGAAAATTCTTTATTTGATTCTGGATCATCGCAATTTTTCATATCTTCCCATTTTGTAAGAAAAATAGATATTTCCAATTTGATTTTACAAGGGAGTTGTCTTTCAAAACTCCTAAGGGAAGTATCATAGCATCAAAGTTTTGTGAATCAGTCCCCATTAGAGCATATAATTGTTCTTTATCTGCTGATCTCATCATCATACCTATGATTGGGTTTGATATAATCCTCAGTATGGATCAGATTTCGGACTATGATGCGAAGATTTATTGTAAGAAGGAGGTTACGATTTTTGATGATGATGATAAGGAACACCTCATATTTAGAGAAGAATCATCACCACCTAATTCTTATTTAGATCCACCCCCAGTAGATCAACTAAATTCAATTAATGGTGAGGAAGAGAATGAAATAACTATAGGTGGGGAAAGGAATGTTCAAATAGAGGATGTACCTATTGTGAAAGAAAATTTTGATGTTTTCTAGAGGATTTACCTAGACATCCTCCAGAATGAGAAATTGAGTTTTCCATTGATTTAATTCCTGGATCAAGGCCTATATCAAAGACCCCTTATAGAATGGAAACTATGAAATTAGTGGAACTAAAGAAAAAACTAGAGGAATTTAGTAATAAGGGATTTATTCACCCAAGTGTTTCTCCATGGGGAGCCCCTGTTCTTTTTGTTAAAAAGAAAGATGGATCTATGAGGTTGTGCATTGACTAAAGGGAGATCAATGCTATAATAATAAAGAAAAATTATCCCCTACCTCTCATTGATGATTCATTCGACCATCTTCATGGAGCACAATACTTCTAAAAGATTGATCTTCGATCTGGATATCATCAGTTGTGTGTGAAGAAGGAAGACATTCCAAAGAAATCATTTCGAACCAGGTACGAGCATTACGAGTTTACATTAATGACTTTTGGGATGACTAATGCACCCTCTGTTTTCATGGATCTAATGAACAGAGTTTTCAAGGAATATATTGATGAATTTACAGTGGCATTTATCGATGATATCTTGGTATACTCCAATATCTATGAAGATCATGAAAATCACTTGAGAATTATATTGAAGACTTTGAGAAGACATGAATTATATGGGAATTTTAGCAAGTGTGAATTCTGGCTTCAAGAGATTTCTTTTCTTGGCCATATTATCTCTATGGATGGAATATCCGTTGATCCTTCTAAGACAAGAGAAATCCAAGAATGGCTAGCACCGATGAGTATAACTGAGGTATGCAGTTTTATTGGTTTAACAGGTTATTATCGACATTTCATCCAGAATTTTTCCCGATTGGCTAACCCATTAACGAAGCTCACACGTAATGGGGTTAAATTTGTGTGAAAAAAGAGTGTGATGAATTTTTTTTAATAACTGAAGAGAATATTAGTCAATTCTCCTATATTGACTCTACCATTGGGGAATAATGAGTTCGTTATTTATAGTGATGCAACAAAGAAAGGACTTGGTTGTGTCCTTATCCAGAATGATAGACTTATTGCCTATGCTTCACGACAGTTGAAAATTAATGAGAAAAACAATCCTACTCATGATCTTGAGTTATCAGTTGTAATATTTGCTTTGAAGATTTTGAGACACTACCTCTATGGTGAAAAATGTGAGATTTATACTGATCAAAGAGTCTGAAGTATATTTTCTCATAGAAAGAACTCAACATGAGGCAAAGGAGATGACTTGAATTACTCAAGGATTATGATTGAACAATACATTACCACCCAGAGAAGGCCAATAAGGTGGTAGATGCTTTGAGAAGAAAGGATCATGGAGTTTTGAACAAAATGATAGTTGAAAGGGATACAATGTTCACGGATCTAGTAAAGTTGGATATGGAAATAACCATGGAAAGTGAAACATCAATGCTTTTTCAAATGGTTGCCAAACCATCTTTACTAGAAAGGATTAAGAGTTCTTAGACCGATAATGAAGAGTTTCAAAATAAGATTGAAGCCGTGAATGATGGGAGATTGTGTGACTTTGTGTATGAAGATGGAATTTTGAAATTTGGGAAGAGACTTTGTGTTCCTGATATACCTAATCTAAAAAGGGAATTGTTAGATGATGATCATAGTTCCAATTTCTCTATACAACATGGGAGCACCAAAATTTATAGATATTTGAAGGAACATTTTTGGTGGGACAACATGAAGAGGGAGATTTCTAATTTTGTGTCAAAATGTATGGTTTTTCAACAAGTGAAAGCTGGAAGGCAACAGCCTGGAGGAGTCATGCAACCTCTTCCCATAACTAAGTGGAAATGGGATAATATCACAATGGACTTTTTCATGGGACTACCAAAGACTCTTAGAAGGAACGATGCAATA
Source organism: Viscum album (assembly GCA_963277665.1). NCBI lineage: Eukaryota > Viridiplantae > Streptophyta > Magnoliopsida > Santalales > Viscaceae > Viscum > Viscum album. The sequence goes on along the minus strand of OY728119.1, from coordinate 1,721,355,197 downwards.
TGGGTCATTGTTGATCCTCTTACAAAGTCATCACATTTTCTTTCTATAAGGGAAGATTTACCACTTGAACATCTAGAAAGACTATATATTAATGAAGTTGTGAGGCTTCGTGGAGTACCCCTATCGATTTTTTATGATTGTGATCCCTGTTTTACTTCAAGATTCTAGAAGAGTATTCAGAAATCCCTGGATACTGAACTTCGTTTGAGCACTGATTACCACCCCCAAACTGATGGAAAATCAGAACGGAATATTCAAACCTTAGAAGACATGTTGAGATCATGATCACTTGACTTTCAGGGTATGTGGGATCAATATTTACCTCTGGTATAATTTTCCTATAACAATAGCTTACATTCGAGTATTCAGATGGCACTATATGAAGCGTTATATGGAAAGAGATGTCGCACAACAACCTGTTGGGATGATTTTGGTGAAAGAAAACTCATAGGCCCAAAACTGGTGGAGGAAACAATGGAAAATGTGAAGGTAATCCAAAACCACATCAAAGCAGCTCAAAGTAGGTAGAAGAGCTATGCTGATAACCAAAGGAAGGATTTGGAACTTCAGGTAGAAGATCATGTTTTCTTGAAGGTATCTCCATGGAAGGGTTTTATACGTTTAGGTAAGAAAGGAAAATTGAGTCCCATGTACATAGGACCTTTCAAAATTCTAGAACGAATTGGGGCTGTAGCTTACCGTCTCGCAATGCCGCCAAGTATCTCCAAAGTTCATGATGTGTTCCACGTAGCACTGTTGAGAAAATACATGCCTGACCCAATGCGTGCACTCACCTATGAGGAATTATAACTGGAACCCGATCTATCTTATTGTGAAGATCCCATCAGGATTCTTGATACGAGAGAACAAGTGCTGAGAAACCAGGCGACTCGTCTGGTAAAAGTTCTATAGAGAAACCATAAAATGGAAGAGGCAACATCGGAACCCGAGGAACTTATGATGAAGAACCACCCGAATCTTTTTATACAGAAATATTCTAGAAATTTCGATGAAGAAATTATTTGAAGGAGGGGAGAATGTAACACCCCAAGCTTCCATGGTACGCTTCTCTTTGAATAATACAATAGCGTGTGCTGTACGCAACTTTGAGTTCGAACACACCACAACCAATCAAACTAGCTGTTATGAATCGTAGTACCCACATTTTGAAATTATATAAATTTTATCTTTTAAAATGGACTTCATTTTTTGATTCAGAATATCAAAATTAGCTTAGGGGGAAATTTTGGTATTTTTCTGAAAAATTTCAATTTTTGATGAATAATGGAAAACACCGAGTTGTAGTTTAAAACCAACTTTTTATTTAAATAATTATTTATTTTATTTAAATTTATTTTATGTCAAAATAGATACATAATACCTATATAAGTTCAATGTAATTCATTGGAGTCAGTTTATAATAATTTTACATATATAAAAATTTTATTGAACTTTTCACCGTCTTTTACCCATCTCCTAGGAGAATTTGCAAATTGTCATAAAACTTAATTTTACCGCTTCTGTGAGTGAAATTTATAAAATCTGAGAGACACAGTTAATATTAAGGAGTAAAATGTGGTTCAATAAGATAAAAATATTTTTTGTTGAATAGAAACTTTTTATTTTTATTTACCACAGTTAAAAGTAAATAGGGTAATTAAGGGTAAAAATGATATTATTATTACCGTAACACATGTCCAAATTCTATTGACTAAGTATAATTCGAACAAAAAAAAACCTTAGGAATAAAATATGAACCTCTTTGGTCCATTTGGATTATATTAGGACATTTATTATTATTTAATTCAAAGAAGAGTTAAAAGAGTTAAAATCAATGTCTTTGACCAAAGCATTACCTTAAAAAAAAAGAGTTAAAATCAAAGTTTCATAACTAATTTTTTTTAATATAGGGTTTTAAATAAGATAAATTCGATTATAAATATTCATTAGAAATCTAAAAATATTTTCTGCATAATGGTATTTTATTAATGTTTTTTGACATTAAATAATGTAATTTATTTATGACACAATGGTGATGCAGTAATTACCTAATGAATGAAATATTAAAATAATTGATATTATAAATATCCAAATAAATGTAATTTGAGACTTTTTATGAATTACACTAATTTTATAGGTTAATATGACATTTTAGGGTTGATTAAATGAATTAGGTTCCAAGTAATAATGTTTTTATGAATTTAGCAAAAACAAAATACCAAAGTGTCAAAATTGACATAAAAGAGTTTTTAAAACAAATATTATATTATTAATTGATATTCAATTCCTAAAAATATAAGGTTTGGCCCATAGTCTTATATAATGATATGTTTATCATTAATTAACCACTTGGGGTTTTATGGGAAGTATATAGTATGTTTATTAACTATATAATATAAAAATACAAAAAGACATGGTAAATGTCAAACTATTTAACTTAGAGTTGAATAAAAAAGATAAAGATAATATAATGACCCAAACCTGTCTAAAACCTATTGGTTGAGTGGTTTTCAACCTATCCCCACCTTAACCTTTAAATAATCAACTTTTTATCCATTAGAAACCGAATATGAATTTATTATAAAATAATATTTCTAGTTTTTCCTAAGGTGCCCCTCACCCCTCTTATAAAAGGGCACTTCCCCTTCTCTCAATTTCACACCTTCAAAACCTTTTGGCTCGACCAAACCCTGCCCAAATATTCTATCATATTCCCTCACTTCAACCTAGAGTCCTTATTTTGATAATGAAGCCAACCTAAGGAGCCCTTTTGATCAAATCAAAAGGAAAAATCCGAAGAAGAGGTAATGTTTTCACCACCATCTTTCAAGTTCCTTTCTTCGTCCACTTCTTCTTTCTTTGTTATTTCCATTATAAAATAATAAATCTAGTATATCCTATATACTTTTATGTTATTATAAATATGGTACAACCATATTCAGTATTCTATCCATCCTTTGAATGACATGTCAGCATTCGTGCGTACGTACGACTTACCGTCTCCACGTCGTGGTGTAAATGTTATTCAAAACATTATTATTTGGATGGGTATGATAATGATGTTTAATTTAAGTAAATAATAAATATAAAATTATAATAATTCTGCATATATGATATACCATCCAATTATATATTATTTTAATATCAAAATAATGATATTGTCGCTCGTGCTTACGTACGGACTACCGTCTCCACGAACGCGATGAGAATCATTCCCCATCGTATCCATTCAAGACTAATTCTCATTTGATGATTAAAAGTAATATTTAAGGAGTTGATATCATTATGGATAAGAATAATATACAACCTATCCATAAAAAACACAACTTATGTAACAAAACATATAAAGTAAAATGAATCAGTTAACACCCGAAACAACGATAATACTAAGATATTATTAACAAAGCAATGTTAAAAGATCATATATGATATCATATTAATGTATATGATTATTTTATAATTTAATAAAAATTATTTCACTATTATACAGGAGGTAAACCAACCCTCGACCAAGTAAAATTACAAGGTAAGGGTTTATTTCACAATCTCTTCATTATCTGAGGTTGTTTATACGTAATTATCTAATGGGACCTCTTTATCATCCACATCCATGTTTCTTAAAAATGTATTTCAAAACATTATTACTATTTTATATACTTTGTATTAAAGTCATTTATACCTTTGTTTGACTTTTTATAAGGTGTTTATAAAGGAATATTTTCGTTGTTTTCCAAACAAGGTCCTTTTTAACCTTTTCGACAAAATTAAGGTAAGAATGTCTTTTTTAACTTATATGGTGAGTGTGACTATTTTTTGATGATATAAAATCGTTAAAACTTCCCTTACAAGCTTATAAGAATATTTTCAAAGTAAATTTTTTCTTTTATAATTATGTGACTTTTAAATGATTTCAAAAAAAGAGATATTTCTCTCAAATAGTTTTGATTTCATCTATGTCAACATCCTTTGATGGATTTTAAGCTTATTTGAAGTTGATTTATTATGATACAAAACTTCCATATTGTATTGCATGTTTTTTGATATTTTTGACTATGGATGTGTTATTTTTATACCATTCATGGTTTATGGAGAAATTATTGACATTTCGTATGCTAGTTTTAATACGAATGTTTATGTTATGTTTAAACCTATTCATATGAGGAATGCATTGGACTTACTAAGTGACGAGTGGAGTGTGCTATAGCTCCTCGATGCATCGGTAGGTCTCATGAGACAAACTAGTGTCTTGCACAAGGCCTTAACAAAATCTTATTTGTAGTCTTGGCATAAGGCCTTGAATATATGGTTATGATAGTCTGGCATTATTAATTCCATCATTATGAAAGTGGTTATTGATATTGCATGTGATTATTCAATTAGTAGAATATTTATGTGAATAAGTAAATGGAATTATTTCAATTTATTTTTTCCATATTATGCTAAAGTTCAACTTTAAAAGGCTTTTGTTTTAGTTATACATTGCCTTAAATTTTTATGATTATTTATGAAAGTTTCCGCAATATTTTTATCCTTACCGAGCATCTGAGCTCACCCCTTTCTATGTTTTATTTTTCCCAGGATGTGAAGAATTATTTTATGACTGACTTGTAGGGTTACTCTGAGGGGATATGAGTGTGGACTATAGAGACTATGTTGTTGTAGTTTTCATTTTATGATGTAATGTAAGACTTATGAATATATCTAGTGTTTCCAAGGCTACTAAACTAATCTGTCTTTTGAGATTTGATGTTTTGTGATCATGCCAATGTTATGTTATAATGAACTGACTCTGGGTAACTGGGGTCGGGGCCTTACAAGTATCCTCTTGAAACATTCATATGTAAATGCGGAAGAAGCATACCAAATCCCTAGTGAATAAATAAAAGAAATCAACTTATCACCTTAATCATGTCAATTATATTACCATCCTCACCAAGTTATGCTCAAAAAATAATAAAAATTAATAGGCTTCATAATATCAAAATAACACACACAGACACACAATAATGTTACCTCACATCCACTTTCCTACTAAATATGTCACCCTACACTCCAATATCTTACGTCATAGTAGTCCTATACCCTCTATATGTCATAATGCACATTCATACCCTCACATCACAACCATGTAACCCTAATATTACCAAAATAATATAGTAATATTGAGAGTTTTTATAGTCCATGTGAATACAGACTGCACATTAATCCATTAAATCCCATGCATAAATAAACTTTTAATAACCATAGGTCATCACAATCTGGATATATATACACATAATAAACACAATTTTCCACAAAAATAAAGTACATTTATATCATAAAAATTATGCACTAATTCATTTATGATTTAATATCCTACAACTATGGGCTACCATTTCCTGAATAGTCCAAAATACGTACTATTTTTATAAGAGAGGATAGGGGGAGTAGTTATCCATCTATATCCTTGATACCCTAGTTGTTTTTAAAAACACCCATAACCCAAGGCCAAGTATGGGTGTCAGAATAAACTTATGAATCAGGTGGTGGATATTTATAAATAAAATACATAATAGATATAATATCACATGAATATATTAATGGTAGTTATACAAATATTTGGACTTTATATGACATTGTACATGATTACCCAGTTTCTATTACTAAGGACTAAGATGACGAATCTTTCCTAAGAAAAAAAGAATCAAAGGTTCAGTACAATTACTAATCATCACACATTAATCATTTATAAATCCTTTATAATACCCCATCATCAGTTATAGTTTAATTTTTTTTATTAATAATTTATAGACAAGGTTTTTTAAAAGTTCAACACTATAATTCCAAATTTTATAACCATGATATTTCAATAATTTTTTAAATCATATATAAACATGAAATGAAACTTAACCATTAAATTTAGTGATAAACTAATTACCATTCCTTATTTTAGATCAATATGACTCAACTATAGCTACTTCTAGGAAGGATATACCTAAAAGAGAAATAATTAATCACTTATAAATGATAAGCACAAAAAAAATAAGTATACAACAACAAACCATAAGAATTAATTAAAAAGAAACAATAAAATGATCAAAATAGGGATAAAAACTAGATTGTACTTTCCCAACATCATTACTAACACCTTTACACACTATCTATACTATCCCACCATCAACCATATCAAGATAGTAACCCAAAAATATCACAACAGCTCCATGCTCACCATTTTAATCAACTGTACCGAGTTCTATATAAAATAAAAGAAAGAGATTATTACACTTATATATATATTTGGAAATAAATATTAATTAAGGAAATAATGAACCATAAAAAATAATACGTGTAGCTTTAACTATAAAAAATAATCTTATAGACAACAAGATTAGGTTTTTACATCCCCAAACATTAATTACATCATTAAATGTTTTCCTTTACCAGATTGATTATATTAATTCATTATGATAATGTTAAGGAATAAATGAAACCTAATATAACATAAAATAATATTAGTGATAATCATTCAATTAAAATTATCAAATAAATTCATCACGATGATAGGAAATTCTCAAAAAAAATGACAACCTCTTGAATGTCTAGTTCATTATCCTCCTTTGTAATGACCATGACTTTAGTAACCTGGAGTTGGTGGTTATATTTTAACTTGGTATAGGTATAGTTGGTATAATAACAAAGGAATTATAATTTTAGTAGTATTGGAGAACCAGATACATACATGATACCCATTTTACATTGGGAATAAAATATAATGCATAATAATGGAAAAAATTTGTCATCCTTGAACTCATTCAATGAATTATTCTCCATATCCTGGGGAAACGAAAATAATAAAGATGAGATAAAATTATCAGTAATGGTTGTGTATAGAGGAATAAGTCATGAGTAAATAAAGAATAATAAATATGTAAATCTAAATAACTAAAAACACTTGTCATTTAATCAATGATTTGAACACGAAATACATCTATGGATAATATCAATGATATAATCTCATGGATAATAATAACTAAATTATAAATTGAGAAAATTATTAATATTGGACATCATGATCTCATAAATCATTATATCTATATCATCAATACCTTTTACTAAGAAATTTTAAAACAATGGGTAGGTATACACAAAAAACCCATTTAATTTGGTTAACTAATTTGTCTTATGAGACTTGTCAATGCAACGAGGGGCTATCTTTAACTGGGCCCCACCCATAACTTCATGTTAAATGAATTACTTATCTATTTAATGATCAATTAAATTCATAAACAATTTTACATATTAATAAATATCCATATTGGGTAAATAATACACATTTATAAATATTTTACCCATAAATCAAATGACTGTCAAAATAAAATACCATATTTAAAAATAGTATACGATTTATGAAATAATCATATCCATGGTACACATAATATGTATATTTAATTGAAATTTAATTTCCAATGATCATAATAAACTGAATGTTTCAAGAAAAAGTTAATGACCACAAAATTTAAAAGTAATAATATATGACCATTAGTTTATTTAAAATATTGATTTTTTAATAAAATCATGTACTTTAAAATAATAAAGAAAATAGAATTGAAATATTAATATAATATATAATTAATGATTTTTCTTTGTAAAAAAATTAAACCATGTAGAATAATATTTTTTTCATAAAATAGTTAAAGTGGGTGGAGAGTTTTTTTGTCATATATGTTAAAAAAATATTCATTTTGACTTTTTTGTAAAGAAATTCAAAAATTTACCTTTCAAAAAATAGTAAAAATATTAGTTTAAGTCCTTTTAAAAAAAATTTAGTCATAATTTAAAATTTCTTTAATAAATCATTTGAGAAAATAAAATAACTTTTGTAAAACAATTTTTAAAATTGTAGACATGGAAGAAAAATATACCCAATTAAAAGATAAATAAAATTTCTTTTTCTTTTGAATTTTTTTTCCGGATTCAAGTACAAAATAGAGGAAAATTTTGAAAAAAATATGGAAACTCCTAAAATATATATATGATAAGAAATTTATTGGATCTTATGAAAGATAAATGATAAGATTCCTTCAATGATAATAAAACCAATCCTAAAAGAAAGTGAGTTTGTAAACTATATTCTTACCTCTTTGACAACTTTTAAATTGTAACCACTTGAAATAAAAAACCTAAAGTGAGAAATTAATCACCATTAATAAATATTTATTCATGTTAAATATATAAAACTATACGTAAATACACCATATAAAAGTGAATAAGTTCATAATAACAAATATGTATCAAAGGAGTAATAATTAAGATGAAATCCCTTAACTCACCCTTTCCTTTTGTTGAACGAAATTTAAACTCCTATATCACGGTTTTAATTTTTTTTTAATTTATAAAAAACCATATTCATATTTATAATACCATATATGATCCTCTTTAATAATATAATCACTTGTTTGTTAATACGTTTTCATTATTACAATTGTTTTGGGTGTTAACTATTCTGTTTTCTAATGCATGTTTTTTCATAGAAGTTATAGATTTTTGTGAATAAGATATATTTTCATCCTATATATAGTTATATTAATATTATAAATATCATAATTATACATTATATACCTTTTTTATAATCATTATTTTTAATTTGGACATAGATAATGAATCACATCGCTTCGTGGAGACGGTAGGACATATATACGCACAAAGGACAATATCATTTACTTAATGGGTGAAATGGTAAGGAAGTGGATGATATATTAAATTTATAGAATCAATATTATTCCATAATTATAATATATGTTCATTTTTTATATCATTATGACTATCCATGTGAATCTGTGATGGAAAAAAATTATACTGCTTTGTGATGCAGTGGTCTACCATAGACACAAGTGATTGTTTTGTTTCCCATTTGATAGAGAATGAGATGGATTAATATTATAAAATAAATTTAATAACACCTAATAATATTTTATATACTTGTGTTATTATATTTTAAGTTTTAAGACCTAATTTAAGGTTTAAAAATAAAAAGTAAAAAAAAGAGCTTGGTGAATACAATTATCTTCACCTAGAAGAACCTCCATTGGATCTCTTATTAAGGAACTTAGGGTTGGTATTTTGGGAATAAAAAAACATCTAGAATGTATATAAGGATGTTTTTGAGAGGTATTGTTAGGTTTTTTTCAAGTTAAATGTCTTGGGAGGTGTGAATAAGTGAGGGGAGGAGGTGGCACTTTTAAATTGAGGTGAGTGGCACAATTGTAAAATTTCAACGTTTTTCAATATTGTCATGTCAACTTATTAGAAACATGGATAAAAAATGGCTCATATTAAAATGAGAAAAGTACAAATTCAAAATTAAACTAATCAATGGGGTTTTAAAAAGTTTTTAGGTTATTTGGACCCTATATTTTTAGACTAACCCCTGGTAAACCCATTTTAACCTTAACCACAATAATGATTTTTTACTATTTTACTATTCATTATAGACCAAAATTATGTTTAACTTATTAAATAATATTAATTATATTTATGAATTTTTTTTAATCTGTTATACCAAATCCATTTCATATAAGTTTTAGAATTTTATTTAAAGTTAAGCCCACAAAACGCATCAAAAACGGTTTTTCATAAAATGCATTTTTCAAGCATAAGATGATTTTATATTAACTATATGATTAAAAATAATTATTAGATGGATTTAAATTTATATATATAGATATATAATCTAAAAAATTAATTTTAATCATTCATCATTAATTATTAATTTAATTAGTTAAAATGGGGAGAAATTATTCAAAAAAAAATAGTTTTTTAAAAAATATACATTTTTAACCTCAAAATGGTCTTATCTTTATTTAAATAAAATTTATTCAATAAATTATTAACTACACATATAATAATAAATTATTAAAAATAAATGGATTAATATTTAAATACGATATTTTCCATTATTCATAAAAGCATATTTCTAAAGATAAATTTAAAAAATTCATTATAGGCCTATTTTGACCAAGTAAGTTGAAAATTGATATTCATCCTATCAAATTAAATTTTTTGTGACATGAAATATGAAAATGTGTATTATATTATAGTTTTATTTAAATTTAATGTTCACTAACTAGAATTTTGGATTGGGTGCTACATTCTTCCTTCTTATAAAAATTTCATTCTAAAAATTTTAGTGGATATCACTTTCTAAACAAATAAGGGTGGTTCTTCTTAACTACATCCTATAGTACCCATGTTTCTTCTTAAATTTCATGATTTGTCTAATGTAAAATTACCATTTTATTAATATTATTCTTTAATTCAATATATCTAGTGTTAAGAATCTTGATAGGATCTTCATTGTATTATAGATCATAATCTAATTTTATTTATTTGGAGGTGAGAACATGAGATGGGTGTGGTATGTACTTTCTTTAAAATGATATTTTGAGAACATAATGTACTTTATAGAGGCCTAGTGTAATTAAAAAATGGTAAAAAATAGCTCCAATTATTTCTATAATTTCAAAAGTTCTGATGTACATGGGGCTAAATTTTCCTTTCTTACTGAACCTTATAACATCATTCCATGGATATACTTTCAAGAAAATGGAATCCACCAATTAGAATTCCTAAACTTTCCTTCAGTTATTGGAATAAATCTTCTGAATTATTTGATATGATTTAATATGATTCTGATTAGTCTATACCTTTTTTTGTCTCTTTAACAAGTTCTGGGCCTAAATGTTTCCTTTAACTAACTTAATTCCAACAAGTTGGTGTATGACAGATATTTCCATATAATGTTTTATACGGTGCCATTTAAATTCTAGAATAGAAACTATTATTATAGAAAAAGTATACCAAAGGTAAATATTTATCCCACATACCTTTAAAGTCAATTAAGAATGACCTAAACATGTATTCTAATGTTTTAATAGTCCTTTATTACTATCAATCGGTTTAAGGGTGATAGGTGGTGCTCAAATGAAGCTCAGTATCAGGAGACTTATGAATAATATTATATAATTTAATTGAAAATCATGGATAATGATTAGAAACAATTTAAATAAGTGCACTATGAAGTCTTATAACTACATTAATATCGAGATATTCAAGGCACTCAAGAGATAAATTTTCTCTAATAGCAAGAAAATGTTAAAATTTAGTAAGGTGATCAACAATAAAACATATTGTATCATTAGTTCAAGATTATTCTGTAGTCTTGTAAAAAATTACATAGTAATTTCATACCATTTCCACATAGGGCAAGGTATAGGTTGTATGACTCCTCTTAGATATCATATATCATCCTTCATCTGTTTGAAAACCAAGAATCTCGATACATAATAACCAATTTACTACTTCATATTATCCCACCAAAAATGTTTCCTTAGATCCCTATACATATTGGTGCTACTAGGATGTATAGAGAAATTAGATCTATGAGAATAATCCAACAATTCCCTTTTTTTATCTTTGGTATAGATGGAACACATAGCCTCTTTCCAAATTTCATAATGTTATATTAAAAAATAAATTCTTCCAACTTCCCATCATTAATGACTTTAATATTTTTTTTGAAAATTCTCATCCTTATATTGGGAACTTTTTATTTTTTCCAATAAATATGGGTGGATAATCATTTCAAAAAGGAGTGATATCTCCCATTCCTTAATAATTCCTCTATCCTTCTTTACTAGATCCATGAATATAGGTTCCCTTCCAATCCTTATTTTGGTTATGACTCCATGATATTTCCTACTCAATGCATTTTATAATATATTTTCCTTCTTTATGTGGTAAATTATTGATAAATCATAATTCTCGAGTAAATTTATCTACCAACTTTTCTTCATGTTGAGGTTTTTTTTTGTGAAAATATGTTATTAGGCTATTTTGGTCTATGTATATCTAAAATATATCATCATGGAGATAATGTCTTTATATATTCAATTCAAATATTACAGCTTCCAACTCAAGATCATGGGTTGGATATTTTTTTCATGATTATTTAACTTCCTTAATGAATACGGAATAACTTTATCATTATGTATAAAGACACATCCAAGCCCCTTTTTCCATGTATCACTATATTTCACAAATACATCATTTCCTAATGGTAGAGTCAAAATCAGACCATTTAACAATCTCCCCATCAATTCCTCAAAAAAAATTTCAAATTAATTTCTCTATATGATATTAACCCCTTTACATGTAATATCGGTTAATGGGTTAAACAATAAAGAAATATTTTAAATGAATTATGGATAGTAACCTACCAAAATAATGAAACTATTTACCACAATTATGTTCATCGATTTAAGATATTATTTTATTACCTTTTCCTTTACAAAATCAACTGATATTCCATCCTTGGAGACAATATGTTTAAGGAAAGTAACTTCCTCATTCTACAATTCACACTTTCTAAATATCCCATATGCTATTTTACTCTAAGAGTCTCAACAATGATTCTAAAGTGATTATCATTATCCTCATTAATTTTAGAATATACCGATATATCATCAATGAATACCATAACTAAGTTATCAAGATATTCCCTGAATACTCTATTCATTAGATCCATAAAAACAAATGGTTCATTCATCAATCCAAATGGTATTACTATAAAATCATAATTTCTATACCTTTTTCAAAATGATGTCTTCAAAATATCTTCCTTCATAACTCAAAATTAATGATTCCTAGAGAGATAGTTAATATTTGAAAAATATTGATCTCTATGAAGTTATTCAAATAAGTCATCTATGAAAGGTAGAATATACTTTTTCTTTATCATATTAACATTGATTTACGTGTAATTAATGTATATCCTCATGGAACTATCTTTATTATTAACAAAAAAATTGGCTCCCCACGGTGAAACAATAGGGTAGATAAATCCATTATCACACAACTCCTCTAGTTGTTTCTTCAAACCCACTAACTTTACAGTGTTTATTAAATAAATATTATTTAATATAGGTCTTGCATCATGGATAAAATCAATTGGAAACCTGAATTCACACTATAGTGGAATTCTAGGAAATTCATCTGGAAATATATTATGTATTTCTATATAATAGTTATATCTAAAATTTTAAGATTTTCTTTTCCATCTGTAGATTGTGTTTTCTCTTGTTCTTTAAGAATCTATTTTAAAAGTGCTACTAGGGGAGGATCTAGACATTAATCAGATGATAAAGTATCGACTATAAAGATAATGAATTCAATACATTCATCATAAATCATGACTTCCTTCTCTTTGCCATAAATTTTTGAATCATATTTTCAAATTGCGTAAATACCAAGAATTATATCAAAGTAAACCATTGGAATAATAATAAAGTTAGTATATAGTGAAAATTTATTTTTCATAATGGGAAATACCTAACACATTTTTGTCATGGTGATATTTCCACAAGGATTTTTGGTTGATAATCCCCTTCATAACATGCTAGGGAAATATCTATTTTTATTGGAAAATGTAAATTTTATAAGAGTATGAGGATCCAAAATCAAAAAAATCCTATGCTAAATTTTAAGATATGATCAAAGTACCCACCTCATGCATTTAATAACTTCAACCTTAGCTGTAGTGATCACATAATCCTGGCCTTCTCCCCTTGGTATCTTCTATAGTAAATTCCCTTAATGATTGAAACATTGGTTTGAATAATGAACCATTTATTTATAGTTGAAAAAATGAATAACATTTTTCTATTTCATTACCTTACATTCACAAGCTAGGTGGCCCTTTCCACCACATGTGTAACACAGGACCAGTCCCTTCTAGAATTTTATGGGATGTTTATTTCCAAAACTATAAAATGATGGAAATTAATTCATCATTATATTCTTCTTTGATTCATTACCTTTTTATTAATGTTTAGCTGAAATATTCTTCTCTTGATTAAAATATAATATATAGGATCTATAAAATCCCTTCCCTATTTTTATGGAACATAAAACAATTTCTCCATATGATGAAATAATTTGAGAAACTAGTGTCATTTAGATACTTGTCTTAATCAATTCAAATAAATAGTTAATATTGTATTCTATATTATGTATGTAATCCTTATCATACCTGGATAGTATTGTAAAGGTATCCTCATTATTTTGAATAATTTATTATTCATTTTGAGTTAATCTAATTAACTTTCTCTTCATTTAATTTTTTTGATCATGAGGGAAATATTTATCAATGAATGTTTATTCATAAGATTTCCATTCCATGTGTTATTTTTCATCTTCCCACCCAAGTATTCCAGATTAATGACCAAAATTGTTAAGAATATACCTTGAGGAAATGTACTTATAGTATAAAATTTTCCTTTTCATCCCATCCCTAGAAATACATTTTCAAGTGAATTAGCCCATTTCTTAGCTACCACTAAATTAATAGTCCCACTAAGTGATGTAATTTTCTATTACATGAAGTGATCCAACATAGGAGAATCATTCTTTGGAACAATAGTTTTACCTTTTCATGAATGTTTATTTATCATAACTTGATTAATATACCATAATATAGCCATGACATACATAGTTCTAATTCTAACTATATTGTTTTTCTCAATAGGGAAATTTCTACATTGACCATGAGTGTTGACACCATTCTTTATTCCAAGATCCACGTCTAAAGAATGGAATATACTAAATTTATTCATAAAATTATGAATCTTAATTAATAATGAATAATTCTAAATCTACTATAAAACTTGATAGAAATTGAGAATTTATGCATTGTTAATCTCAGAATCATAAACTTGTTTTCTTTGTGAATATATTTAAATCATAAAAATATTTTCAAATACTTTATAAGGGTTTATAAATTAAATTTTAATTAACCAAATAATATCCCTAAGGAGTGTTAATCTAGATGCGTAGTAAGGGAACAATCACTGTTTAATATAATTATGGCCAAGATATAGTTAAAATAAATCTTTTTTGGGTTATTAACCCTAGATTCATCTATGCCAAAACCACATCCTCTTATAGTATCAAGATAGGGATGTATTTCTAGGAAAAATTACATAATATATACCTTACCAAAACATTAATATGATATTCCACAATTAGACATATCCTAAAATTCTGCCATAGGGTTATGTTCCCTAATATACTTTTTCCTAAATCTAGTTTCCATGGTTTCTACTAAAATACTTTTGATAATAACTATATCAACCCAAAATCCAGTAACCTAGAGACTATGTTTAATTTTTAATACTATCATAGGCACAAGTGGTATATTCTTAAATAAATTATCTGTTTAGTAGTATTGGAGATCCATATACATACATGATACCCATTATACATTGGGAATCAAATATAGTAATTGAAAACATTTGGAATTCTTGAGGATGTTCAAATAATTTTTCTCCACATTATAGGGAAAGGAAACCAAATAAGGATGAGATCAAATTCTTAGTAATGGATTGAAACAACATAATATATCATGAGTAAATAACATATAATCAATATGGTAAGGTAAATAACAAAAAAAAACATATCATTTAATCAATAACATGAGCATGAAATACATCCATGGATAATATCAATGCAAGAATATCATGGATAATAATAATTGAATTGTCAATGAAGGAAATGATTAATATTTGATGTTATGATCTCCGAAATCATTATATCTATACCATAAATACCTTGAACTAATATAGTATAAAATAATGGGTAAGTATATACCAAAAACCCATTTAATTTGGCCAACTGATTTGCCTAAGGAGACCTGTTAATGCATGAAGGGGCTATCTATAACCAGTCCCCACCCATCACAGCCTAACCGATGCTTTACTTTTATATTGAATAATCATTTCAATTTATATATAGCATGCCTTGTTAATAAATATAGGTATTGAGTAATTAATATGGATTTATCAAGATTTTCCCGAGTCAATCAAAAACAAAATTCACAGTAAAATACCATATGTAAAATTGGTATACGATTTAGGTAATAATCATATTCATGATATAAAGAACATAGATATTTAATAGATATTTAATGTCCAATGATTATAATAAATTGAATGTTTCAAGAAAAAGTTAATGAATACATAATTAATAATAGATAAGAGATGACCCTTGGTAAATTAGAAATATAGGTTTTTATATAAAATCATGTCCTTCAAAAAAATATTGAAATTATAAGTGAAATAATAAAATAATATTTCAATAAATATTTTTCTTTTTAAAATAGTTGAAAAAATGTAGAACAATCAAAATTTCATAAAATGGTTATGGCGGTGTGGAAGACCATTATCATCGTATATGTTAAAAAATATTCCTTTTGACTTTTTTTTAAAGAAAGTAGAAAATTTACATTTCAAAAAAATACTAAGAATATTCCCTCCAGAACTTTTTAAAAATTCAATGATAAGTTAAAATTTCCATAACCAATCATATGAGTAAATAAAGGGATTCTTGTAAAATAATTTTAAAATAGTGGACATGGAAGAAAAATATACCCTTTTAAAATAGAAATAAAATCAGATTTTATTTTAAACATTTTTTTGCTTGATTCATGTACCAAATAGAGGAAACATTGGAAGAAAATATTTAAACCCATTAAATATCTAAAGGATATTAAAATGTTTGGTTTCTATTGAAGTATATAAGATAATATTCCTCTAATTAAAATAAAATAAATCCTAAAAGAAAGTGAGATCGTAAAATCTATTCATACCACAGTAGAATAATTTCAATTATAATCCATTAAAAACATAAACATAAATGGAAACATTAATAATCATAAATAAATTGGTATTCTTGTTAAATATATCAAATGGGCAATAAATAAACCATATAAAATTTAATAGGTGTATAATAACAAATATTTCTCCATAGAATGGAACTTGAGATGAAATCCCTTACCTCAATCTTCCTTTTAGTTAAACATGATTTAACCTCATGTATAATGGGTTTGAAGATGTTATTAGTTTATACCAAAACCATATTCATATTTATAATATGATATATGATCATCTTATAACATCTTATCGCCTGTTTGTTAATAATATGTCATTATTTCCATTATTTTGGGTGTTTACTATATTTTCTCCTCCACGTTTTGTCATGTAAGTTTTGTTTTTTTTGTGCATAGGAAACATTTTAATTATTATTAAGAATTATAATAAATTTATAAATATCATATTTTTTCATTAGATACATTTTTTAATCATCCATTGAAAGTTGTACATGGAATATAAATAACATCACTTCGTGGAGACGGTAGGTCGTACATACGCATATGCAACAATATCTTTTCCTCAATGGGTGAAAGGGTAAAGAATTGGAAGATATATTAAATTTAAATAATAAACTTTTTCTCATAAGTATCATATATATTCATTGTTTCTATCATTAGTACTATCCATGTGATTCAGTGATGAAAAAAAATTACATCGGTTCACGAGGCGGTAATGCTCCTTACACATGAGCGATGCTTTTTCTTCTTATTTGATAGGAAAGAAGATGGATATATATTTGAACATAAATAGAAGGAAATATAAGTATATGATATATTATGGTGTTTTTATATTATAATTTTTAATAAATAATTTAAATTGGTAAAATAAGAAGTAATAAGAAAGAGCTCAGTGAAGAGAATGACCTTTTCTTAGAAGAACCTCCTTTGGGTCTCTTATTAAGGACCATAGGGTTGATGTTATAGGAATGTAAACACATATAGAATGTGAATAATGATTTTGGGGGAGATTTTAGTTGGTATTGGTAAATTTAAATGGATTTTGAGGTGTAAAGAAGTTGGGGGGGGGTCCCTTTTATAATTGAGGTGAGTGGAACACTAATAATTGTTCAAATATTTTCAATAATTTCATGTCATTTTCCTGAAAATATAGCTCAAAAAATGCTCATATTTTTTTTGTTAAATTATAATTATTAAATTAAACCAAATGTTTTTGGTTTATAATGTTTTTAGGTCATTTTTACCCTTATAGTTTTAGATTAACCCCTAAGTAAACTCTTTTTAACCATAACTGTGATAATTAATTTTTACTATTTTTACTATTCATTATGACAAAAAAATAAATTGACCTTATTAACTAATTTTAATTATTATGATTCTAAATATAGAATCCATTTGTTTAAATTCAATTAATATAAGTGTCATAATTTAATTTAAAAATAATCCCACAAAATGTTTTAAAAACATTTTTTCAAGAAATGCATTTTTCAAGTATAAGATGATCTTATATTAACATTATGACTAGTAATAATAAATATATGCATTAAAATTAATATAATTAGATATATAATATATAAATTTAATTTAAATAATCTATAATTAAATATTGTTTTAATTAATTAAAATTAGAAGACATTATGCCTTAAAAAACATTTTTCTGAAAAATATTTCTTTTTTACCTCCAAATGATATTATATTTATTTCAATAAAATTGATATGAAATAATTTTTGTTTCTAAATACTATACTATTTTTTATAAATAAAAGGGGTAATATTTAAATACTACCTTTTCAATTATTCATAAAAGATTATTTCTGAGGGTAAATTTCAGAAAACCATTCTAGGATTATTTTGAACAAGTAAGTTTAAAATCGACATTCATGCTATCAAATTAAATTATTTATTCCATGAAATATTAAAATATGCATTGTATTATTGTTTTATTGAAATTTAATTTTCACTTGATACAATTGAGGCTCAGGCATTTCATCTTTTTCTTACCATCATTATATAATTTAATCAGTTTTAGGATCATAAACATTATCGGTTTAACCTGGGTAGATTGGATTGAAGCCCACAATTTTTTGGGATTAAAAATATAAATACATTGAATTCCACATTATATGGGGACTTCAAAAAATAATTGTAGTCCACATGTGGATTAGTCTAAACCAACATGTGGGCTATCCTTCATAATATTTAAGAATAAAAATAATAAATAAAAAAATATATATGTTTTAAAAAAACAACATTATTTTTATAACACATTATTTTGCATATATATAAAGACATGAAAATATTAGATCCAAATCAAATTTACTTCACTTAGATTTATTTTTTCCTTTAATTATAAATATAATTTTTTTTTCTATAATACCATAAATAATTGATTTTTACTTGAATTGAATTCAGTGTTTCTGTTCCATATTTAATTATAAAAAAAAATTATTTTCTACTTTAAATTATCAAAAAAAATTATATGGTTTTATAAAAGATATAAATGATATTTAATCTTATTTTCTGTATCAAAGCAGATACTAATTTTTTGTAAACCATGTGGTGCTACAATAATAAATTTTTTGTTATATATATACCTAATAAAAAAATTTCTACAATCACTTTGAACTAAATTAAAATAGAAATCACTATAATAACATTGATGTTTTTATGTAATACCTACAAAAGAACAAGTATAATGTTCACTTTTCATCAACTTAAAATTGATATTAAGGGATGATTTATGTTTTTGAGGACAAAATAATTTTTAATATTTATTCTATCCTGGTTAAGGTTTTAATAAAAAATTATATAATTGAAAGTAAAAAAGAAGCTAAAAGATATTAAATAATGATAAAGAATACAAATATATCTTTTTAAATAATGTGAAAAAGTATTTAAAAGCTATATATTTTCTTACCTCCCCGTCTTTTTGGACTAAATTGTTGATGCATGCTTTGTAATAGGTGACTTGCAACAAGATGAATATTGAAATAAATATACCTTAGAAATTTCTAATATTATCACTAAACTTATAAAATTAAATAATAAATAATGAATATAGAAGGATATGGGATTAAAATAATTATCAAAGAACCAAGTGAGATCCACCGTATTACATGGATCAAAGCTAGGGCTATCACACGAAGACACCCAACTGCATGTGTTTAACATCATTTGTTTTACAGCTCAAAGGCAGACCCATCACATGATCATGAGATGCCACCTTCTTATTCATACGTCTCATACAAGAATGATATTTGATTTTCCTATTTTATATTGGTCATATAAAACTTATATAGCCTCATAATGTATCTATTTTAAAAGTCTCATAGATGGAACTTCAGGTAGCCACCATGTGTCTAATTATTTTCCCATCACACATATCCATAGTTTTCTTATAAATACCATGTTTTATATTTTTGGAAAGGGAAATAGGGTGAGGAGAGAAACCTAGGGAGACTAATCATTGAGGATTAGTTTTTGGATAAACAAGGGAGTGTGATTGGTTGAGCACCCACATTTGTAAATTCTTACAAATTCTATAGGTAAAATTAGAGCCTCAAAAGAGTGACAAC
Source organism: Viscum album (assembly GCA_963277665.1). Taxonomy (NCBI): domain Eukaryota; kingdom Viridiplantae; phylum Streptophyta; class Magnoliopsida; order Santalales; family Viscaceae; genus Viscum; species Viscum album. Next base: position 1,721,334,923 of record OY728119.1, on the reverse strand, counting down.
TCCATATAATGAAATTTCCCACATAAAACCACCACATGATCCATATGTTCAAGAATTCATCAATGTGGGCCAGTCTACATGATACAAGATTAATTCATGGATGAGAGGTGGATGTATCATATAGTCACATGGTGACAGATTTATGTGGCCACGTGATCCCTACATCATGTGGTTGCATGATCACATCCTCTAGTAGTGACCCAAGAAGGAAAAATTGAAACCTCCTCTATAGTTGTATGATGTGAACAATCATGGCATGCACATCAGAACACACCCATTAGACTATGTGTTCTCATCATAAAATAAGAATCCAGGGCATCACCCCAAATGGATAGAAACCTCAATGGGAATAAATGTTTTGTATTCTATTGATTATGAGGGTTTCCATGAGGAAGACACTAAAGCAGTTTCTCCAGACCCATGATGGATTTCTTCTCTTTTCAATGGGTTGGTATGGATAAGGTCATCCCTCTTGGAGTAATACCCTATCCTTCATACAAGATTCTATATCCCTACTACCTTCCATATCCTCTCCCTTATCCATTAGCAGATTGGGAGTTTAATTTTATAAATGAGCCACCTTATTAGGTATAATCACCATTATATATCCTTCTAAATGGGCCATAATTCCTTTCAAGATGTTCCTTAAAAGGGATATATTTCAAATAAAGAATATAAAGGATTTATCTCTAGGTATAAGTCCTATGTAAATCTTAATTGTGTAATGTTCCTGATATTTTTCAAATATGTTGTTTCTCACACCAAGTAAGACTCATGTGTGATGAGTGGTTTAAGTTGGTCATGCTAGTAATGTAATTTAAAAATCCCCATTTTGGAAAATCTCATTGGGTGTAATCCCCATCCATACAAAATAAGGGAAACCTCATATGTGTAATCCCTTTTATATTCTCTTTTTTCACCCCATTCATGGCATAGAAATCCCCAAAACATGATGATAAATTGTATAAAAAATGTCCTTACCTCATGATGATAAACTGGATAGTATAGTACCATCACACAAACTTAAAACGTTTCACTAAAAATATATGGTATTTTATTACTATTCTAATATGATAATTAAGATGACTCTTTAAGGTTCAAATCCACCATCATCAATCCTCATTTTCATTAATATCATACCCCACCATATAAATACATATTCTCTTTGGGTCTCCTTTATTATTCTCACTAGGCCATAATCCTTATTAGACTTATCACCAGTGGGATATATCATATTCGGGCCACCATTTATTCCCCTAGAGCCATACTCCTAATAAATTTTCACCTCACCTAGAGGACCATTTCCCCTCTATATGATTCATTAAATTCCCTTACTAGGTCATATTCTTTTTGAGGACAATTATTGAAATATGTGGAATCTGATTCCCTTCACATGAATATTAAATAAGCTTATTTAATGGTCCCAATCCCAACATCCAATACCAACTACCCCTGGATAATACTAAATTCCATAACATATGACAACAAAGCCTTAAAATTGAAACATAATTTCAGAATCAATCAACCATAGTTCATGAGGTTCACCAGTAGTGTTACTAACATTACATGGAATATTTCAAAAACATTTCATAAATCTATAAGAGAGTCCCAGAGTAATAAATAATCCCACCCAAAAAGGAACGATAAACCTGACCTTCCATCCTCTCAACCATAACATTTTCTAATATATCTCTACTAAATTCTCAATGATCCCCTACCTTTGAAAAAATGTCCACATTAACTCAAAGTGATTGTAGAAAATAATTTATTCAAAAAAATTCATAAAAACATGCCGAGTAATAGATAATAATGAGAAATGGGTAACCAAATACCATTTAAGAAATTTAAATTGCACTATAATACTTGAAAATATATAATAATTTCAATTTTGTAATTTTTTTGACTATTTACAAGTGTTGATTATGTTGAATTAATAAAAAAAATAAAACATAGTAATTTTTGGATTCAATATGAAATATAAAAGAACTTTCGTATATTGAAAATATAACAATAAATGAAAATAATCCGTTTTAATAGAATTTAGGGTAGCAACTAAAATAAATCTAAGAAATACTCTAAGCATAGCAGTGACATAAATGAATCTAAAAAGTTACTCTGAAGAATAAAACATGTTGAATAAAAAATTAAAAAAGGTATTTTTTCTAAATAACATACCAATAAAAGTGTTTAAATAAAAAAATATCATAACCAAATAGATAAAATAATATAAAAAATAGCATAAATCAAATAATACAAAAGTGTGTCAATAAAAAATAATTAAATCTCACTATCAAATGGAAATAATAATTTAGATAAATTGGAAAAATGAATCATCTAACAACTATCCCTGGATTGAAGAAGATAAAAAATGAAATAAGTAAGGGTTTGAAAATAAAATTAAAATAATGGTCAACAAATTACTATATTCTTGAAGTTTTTGAGTTGAAGAATAGGGAAGGGATCAACTATTAGGGAACTCTATAAGAAATATATTGAGAGAACCTGACATTGATGATGAATAGGTCTGATATGAAGAATATGAAATCAAAATAGAAATTCCTATTAAATAAAAAAGTTTGAGTGTGTAGGTGAGGTGATATATAGATGTGATGGTGATGAAAATAGAAAGAAAATGAAATAAAAAACCCCACTGAACATAAATGAAGAGAGTAACAAAGCATCGATGTGAAAGGAATAGTCAGGATATATTTGATTGCTGAAGGGGTGTGGTGGTGAATTAGTGATTAATTATCTTTATGATTTTATTATTTAAGAACAACCTTCACCTACAGTTAGTGAGAATTGACTCCATTGTAAAACAAAAAATAATCACTCTTAAGGGAACACATGTATTTCCAAGGTTTACTACTCAATAAGAGTATCTAGTCCTTGGAATGGCGTAGAAATTATCCAATACCACACAACAACTAGAAAATATTCCATTGGTAAATTAAAAAAATAAGGGAATATCCATCTATTTCATATCACTATAATCCTTCAATAGTTCATGCGATAATCACATAGATAATATTATAGAATATTTTTTTAATTAAAAAAAGAACATTCACCAATAGGCTTTGATATACTATCATTATAACGATTGAAATTTATTCAAACATGCCTCCCTGCAAGTTCTTCTTTTCATATTCACTTTATTTTATATAAATGACCAAGAGATTCTGTATAAAATTCTTCATTTGAACATGTATATCTAATGAACTCTGTCAGGTACTCTTAGTCTGATATCCTTAGTATGATGCCCCATTCATTTAATTGCTTATTCATAATGTTTTTATGATAATAAATATTCAATATCCTTTGTAAAGTAACACTTTGTCTGGTTCTACCACATATGATTTTTTGATATAAGATCTCTCAGTTTCTTTAGTATGTACCTAAATTATTCATAAATTCACCCAAAAACCATAACAACAACAATAACACTCTCTATCTCCTCTATATAGGCAATTTTTCTCTAAATTTCAAGGGAGAAACACGAAATCTAAATTCAAATCTCTTACTTTGCATTTGAATATCCCACTCAAAACACTCTTTGCTTAACCAACTTCAAAACTTAAAAAATATTTTAATTAAAAAACTCAGTAGGATATTTCCTCAATACATTGCATCAAAATTATTCAGGATTTATGAAATATCATCATAAACTATCTATTTTAACCTCCCTTAAATATCAATGAAAATCCTGATTTTTCCTTCTTTATTGAAGCATTGAATGTGTAGTTCAACATTATCACATTGTATGTCTTTAGAAAACATTTTAAAGATTCACAGAACATCATTTGGAATATCTTCATAGAACGTCCTCTATATAGAAGTTATATTTCTATAACACAATCATGGTAAATCCTTCATCTGATAATTCTTTATAAAATAAACTCATGATCGTTCATTCAATAATCTTCATATGATGGTCTAATAACCATTATTCACTTGGAAATATATGTATGAAGCATTATTCAAACTTCCTTTCATCCAGATATTCCACAATAATATTTCTATCTTATGATGTTCATATGTTTCCTCTATTTGATTAATTTTTAATGAAAAATTTTCCCAATCATTTGAAAGAATCTATATAATAAAATCAAAAATATTCTTCTGTCCAATAGGATTTTCGTGATTCCTTTTTCAGGAGCTCTTTGAGTTAATCTATTTGATATCTCTATCCAAAGGATTTATTGAGAAACCCTTTTCTGGTGGTTCCACACAAAAATTCATCTATCTAATGAAATTATAAAATTTTATTTGGGTTTCTTCATACATCTCTCCATCTCATACAACTTCTTCCATAACATCCACAACACTTTTCTTTATCTAAAAAAATTTCCACCAAGTTCCAACAATGTTTTACTTCAACTAACCTTATCAAGAACCATTGATATATTTTTATATACATTTTTATTGGAAAATTGAAGATTAGAAAAGCATCACATGATTTTTTTTGTTTGGAGAACCTTTTTCTAATATAGTTTTGAAACTTTCAAATAGACCATTCACTCATATTATATCTAATTTCATCTTTCCATTAGACCCATCTTTCTACTTATAGTATAATTTATCTATAAAATTTATAATAATAGATTAATAATGTGATTTATAAATTTTATAACAATATATAATCACTAATAAAACCTTATTTCTTTAAAACTAGCTTCCTATCAATTCAACAACACTTTAAAAACTCTTGGTCTCAACAATCTCCCCCTTTGGATTTTGTTTTCAACCAAGGAACATAAATAACTTAATTTGTGAAACTCAATAAACATATCAATATCTTACAATTCTAATCCTATGTGAGTGAACTTATTATAGGAAATAATAGTTATTGAATAAAAAATACCATGCTATCCATAAAGCAGTGATTAAGAAAATTTTCTAAATTCTTCCTAAACTCAAAACTTCATTATAAAAAAAACTTCAACTTGTAAAAACCAACTTCCTAAATTCACTTCAAGAAACTATTAAAACCTTTCACATATAATTAAATAAAAACATATGCCTTTTAAAAACTCCCCCTAAATATATGATTTCCCTAGGAAGGTAAAGCACATACTGATGAAAATATTTGTGTAACATATTTCTTCACTTTTGATAGAAATATCCAAAGAAAAAATGAGATATGTGATAGAAACCATATACCTTAGCCTTGTAATGAGTGAGTTTGAATTACCATAATTAACCTTAGGTTATGATTTTTTTTTCATCACTGTTTTAATGAAGATATAAACTAACTTCTATACTTTTGAAATAAACTCTAGCTTTAGTTCATCTATTTACAAATGATCTTTGATGAAGTGATATTTAATATCAATATGATTATATATAGATACTATACTAGATTCTTGGTGAAATTAATTACACTTTGATTATCACAACCTAAGAGTAGGTTTTGCTTCACATCGACCAATAAATATTTAATTTTCATTTTTATCCATATTAATTGTATTTCATCTTGAGAGGAAGAAAAACACTCATATTAGACAGTGTCAAGATTCACTAAACTTTGTTTTCTTGTATGCCAAATTACACATATTTATCATAAAAAAGAATAATTTACTAGGTTTGGATATTCTATCATATATACATCCTGCACAATCTTCATTTGTGTAACCAAACCGATAAATATTTCCTATGATTTTGTATTTGAACTAGAAAGAAATTGTGACTTTAATATATATGAGAATTATTTTCATATCCAAAACATGAGACTCTTTTGGTACACTATGATACTGAGAACAAAGTGTAATAACATACACTAGATCTGACCATGAAACTGTTAGATATAATAGGCTTCCAATAAACATTTTAAATTCCTTAAGATCAAATTCCTTTACTTTCATATCTTTTGAAAACATCATTTCCACTGAAATGGTCTTGGAAACAGTCTTTGAATCTTCCATTCCAAATTTATTTCAGAATTACTTAACATAGTTATCTTGATAATGGAAAATATAACTTTTATATTTTGAGAGTTGTTATCTAAGAAAGTATTTGATTTCTCATAGTGTATAAATTTCAATTAAATCCTTAATTTGTTTAGAAAAACTTTCACACATTTCTTCACCATTCCTTATAAATATTATATAATCAATATAAATAATTAAAATTAGGGAAACATATTGATATTATATTTTGTAGACATTTTTTATAACAACTAATTTTTTAAAATTTATTGTATTTTAGAAATTATCCCATTTAGAATACTAAGATCTTGGGGTTTGTTTGAATCTATATATGGCCTTTTTTAACATAAAAACCTAGATTTCATCTTGACCAAGAAAGAAGACACTTGTTTTTATAATATAAACTTCTTCTTCCGGTTCTCCATTAAGAAAATAATACCTGACATCCATTTTGGATATTTTATATTTTTTATACATAAATCAAACAGAAATATTATTTCCCTAGGGGAGTAGCCTAGTGGTTACACCTTAGAGGGGTCTTGCGGGAAGTCTCCGGTTTGAGTATTCTTAAGTACCTATAGGTTTCATTGATTTTATTTATTTCTTTATATCCCCCTCACCTTAACCATTTTAATAAAATATAAAGAAAGATTATTAAGGTTTTTATTATTTCTATCAGAATTTGTTTTTCATAAAAATAAATTCCTCTAACCTATGAGTATCCTTTATTGACAAATCTTACCTTGTTTCTTATCACTTCACCCATTTCATTCAAAATTGTTTTTAGAAAAACTATTTTGTTCTAATCAAATTAATATCTTTTGGTTTGGGAAAAAGTTCCCATGTCTCATTCTTCTCAATCTGATAAAATTATTTATTTTTTGAATGAATCCACTATTTATGTTCTAAAACTTCTTCAATATATCTTGGATCAAACTAAGAGTAAGAAGTGGTATGTTAGACTATCATCAATGTTCTTATAGTTTGAAACTATTTTCCTTTATGAAAAAAAATATTTTGAATCCCCACTCACTTCCATGGACTTGGATAATAAAAACACAATTTTACATCAACACTTAAAATGGGAGAATCAATATCTTCATCTCATAAAACTTCGATATCATTACTTATTTCAAAAATGATTTCATGATTGTTAATAATAAAAAATTCATCTTTCCAACCTCTAATATATTGAGTTGACTATGAAACTTCACTGATAGAATTTTCCTAAACTTTAACATATTCAGAATAAAAAAAATTCCTAGTTTCTTTTTTATAACACATGTGTCCTATACCATAATGCGTGTATCGAAGGAAGATATCATCAACACCTATTTGATTTAACTTCCCAATATTTTCACCTTTGACTTTGATTATACATGTGATTAAAAATAACAATATATATTTAAAACTTGGGTTATATTTATATTATATCTCATATGGTGTCATATCATAATTTGGTCTATAGAAATAATGATTTTGATTGGGGACTTATGATCTAAGGATATGTCTCCAAAATAAAAAGGAAGTATCATATTGAATTAGTATGGTTCCAGTAATCAAAAAAACTTATATTCCTTCTTTTAGTAACACCAATATACTATAGTGTTTATGGAATAATAAATTCATGAATAATTCTATGCTTTTCTGGATAATATTTAAACTTACCATTTTTTTTTATTTTTTACCATTATTAGTTTGAATATTCTTCATATAATATCCACAATCCTTTTTAGCACTTATCCTGAATCTCTTAAACATTTTGAGAGCCTTTGATTTGTGTTTCAAAAATAAAATAAAATAAATACAATTGAAATCATTAATAATTTAAATAAATTACTTATCTTCATTTGTGGACATCTTTCTCATCGGCCCACATATGTTATAATGGATAATATCTAAGGGATGAGTTCTATCCTAACCCACTTATATACTGAATTTGTAATCTTCTATTTCTGGAATATTGAAATACACTAATAACTTCTTCTTTTCAAATATTAAATATCACAAATACTTTCTATCTCTGTCACCGTGATCATATTATTCTTGAAAATATGTCTAATACACTTATTCCATAACCGATTTTCTTACATTATACTTAGATAACACGAACCTTGTGCATATATAACTTGAAAAAAGTTTCCATTGGTGAATTTTACTCTTATTAATACTTATCCATTGTCACATAAAAGACATGTTTTAAAGGTATTTTTCATTTAATTTACATCTTTTATTTGTTTTGGGGGTTTCCCTAGGTTTTATGGAGGAATAGATGAGTATTCATGAATTGGGCCAAACCGTTAGCCCAATTCCAGTTTAAAAAATAAATTTTGTATCTTTTATAACTTTTTCATTTTTTAATATTTTTCACCCATTCAACTTCCCAAATGACATCCCCTGACCTATTAACACCACCATTGAAATTTTGAGCTTTCAGAAATCCATAACCATGGTTTATTTGGGTTTTTATCTAAGGGGTTGGGCCAGCCTGAAAGCCCAATTACTGTTTTAAAAATAAATTTTGATTATGTTATAACGTATTCAATTGTTGGGATTTGTCGGTGATTCAAAGTGGAGACCAACCCCAATAAACCTAGCCACGCGAAAATTCACTCTCCCCCCTCTTTGGAGCTCTGGTGTATTGCGCTTTGGTGCCGAACTTCATAGGATTCCTCAAATCGTCCATATTTGAATAGGTAAGTTCATTCCTTCATAACTCTCTCCATATTTACTCTTTTTCCCCCATTCAAATTCCTAAATGATCTCCTTATCCTTCTTAGAACCTCCATTGAAGGTTTGAGTATTTTTAAAATCATATAATGGTATTTTTGGGGGCGATTTATACAATATATTTTAAGTAAGTTGTTCTACTTCTTTCTTATTTCAATTTGTTTAGGTTTACATCCAATGTACTTAGGGTTTCTTCCATTATCATTGAGGTTACTAATGTCCAGAAAGTAGGGTTCAAAAATTAGGGTTTTATCTTGTGTTTCATGGTCTGAAATTCTAGTTTCAGGTCTAGTTTACCTTCCTTGAGGTGCGGCGGTGGTGCGTTTGAGTTTCGCACAAAGGGTTCAAGGGTTTCTTTGGTTTTGGTAGGTGATTCCATTGTGTATGAAATCTTTGTGAATTGGATACTGTTTTTATGGTATTTTCATGCTTATTTAATTTTATTATTTCTGAAAAAAATAGTTTTTGTGGTGTTTGTATTTAAAATGAATCCTAAATGCCAATTTCATGTGAAATTGGGGGTTTCTTCATGGAAATGTTTTATTAGTTTAATTGGGGATACCCTATAAGTAATTAGTTGATTTTATTGAACTATAATAGGGATAAAAATACTGTTTTTAATGATTATCCCTTGTGTTTTTTGCTGAAAAATCTGGTTTTAATGGTGTTTGTGAACCACATGAAATTCTAAGAGTTGTGTTGTGTAAAAATGGAGATTTTGCAATGATGTCGTTTCTTGAACCATATGGGGATGACCTAAAAATGATTTTGTGTTTTCAATGAAATGTGGTAGGCTGACCTTTCTGTTTTGGAAACTTAAAAATGTGCACATAGTATGCAAGTGAGGTTTATAAGGAGTTTTGTGTCCGAAACACTACGGGATTTTGAGGAATTGTTTTATGAAAAATCTAAGTGTTTTATGAAAAATCTAAATGTTTTGTTGCGTGTTTTAAGTGGTATAAAATGTGATAGCTACTGTATTGGTTGTGTTTGACTAGTAATGATGTTTTATATGAAAATTTATTTATGTTGCATGCTGAAATTTATTGAGCACAAAAGGGGAAGCCCGGGTACCTAGGTGGGGCGGATTTGTACTAGTACATCTAGTGGACCAGATGGGGTTTGTCCCTGTTTGACTTAGCATTTGGATAACGACAACTCTAACTAAACTATGTGGATGATTATTGGGTACCACTAGGTTATGGGTATGTTACCTACTAGTGGCTCGTGCACGAGAACATATTTTTCTATGGTCACTTTACACTGAGGTACGAGGTACATAGGGCCCAAGACAACCTAGTTCCTAGGGGTGTTCCCAATGTTGTTGCTCATTGGATTTGTAGTATTTACCCATGTATTAGGGTGTGTTTGGAAGTAAATTATAGTATATAACATTTATATTTTAATTTTTTAATATTCTGAAAATTTTGGATTGAAAACTATTTTCAATTGGAGGTTTCATTTCTTGAAATTTTAACACTACTTTTCCTTGCGTTTGAAAACTACTTGATTTTTCACATTGAATTTCTTACTCCTTGGAATCATTGGGTGGTATCCTATTGGGCTTAGGCTCACACCCTACTTACACCCCTTGGGTGTAAGTAGACCTGCTTATGCTTGACTCAGGTAAAGGGAAGGCTAAGGGTGATGGCGGTTCAGGGTGTTAGTCCCCATCGTTGGGGCGGAGTTGCGGAGAAGGCTTGCAGGTGATGACCCCCTTGTCGTGTGGAGTCCATGGTGATGTATTTATGTTGTAATTATTTGTTTTTAGACCACTTTTAGTGTCTTTAAACATATGTATTCAGTTCTTGTTTTTGTGTAAACATAGTTTGGTTTACTTTTTTTCAGATTCAGTTTATTGATTGTTTTTAATGTTTTATGCCTTCATATTCGGGTAAATCATTCCCAAACAACAATAAATGATACCCGGGCACTTGTGCCAGCCCGTGGGGATAGGGAATGCCCTTAGGGTCATGTCACGGGCTAGGTTTGGTGTCGGTTTTGGCGGCAACCATATTCGGTTCGTGACACCCATCTTTTTGAATTTTTTAAAAAATTCATTTACTCTAAAACAATTTTGTTTCCTTAATCATAGTGTTTCGAAACACTTATCAAGTTGTGTTTCAATCCATAAAAAAATAAGGCACTTATAGATTTCAATAATTATTCTCCAATGATAGAAAATCTAATGCCTTTGATTCTGAGTGACTTATCATTTCCAAAATACACTATCCCTTATTTGTAATATTTTCACATTTTTCATCAACTTGAACTATCTTGTAATATGTGAAGAATACCAAATACCCAATATCCATGTTCATTATCATTTTGTGGCTTTGAGAGTAGTTTCATCCACTAAGGAATTCTATTTTCTTTTTTATTCCTTCACATTAGGATGTTGATATTTTTATATAATTTTTTTTTGAGTTGGTAGAATCAAAATAAATCCTTTAGAAATATGTTTAGGTTGATCACATCATTCAAAAATATTTTCCAAAGGTTAAAATCTATTTTTAAATTTAAAACTCACTTTCTCAAGTTTTATTCTTTGAGTGGATTGATTCCAATCATACTATATCTCCATCACCTCCAAGATTCATTATAGTGTTGATAATTTGATTGAAAAATATTTATTGTATGCCAAGATCCTCTATAGTACAAGAAATATCCATAAAATAATATTTTCCTATAAAACCTATATACTATCTAGAACCATGTATCTATATTATATCATCTTTATGACCACCATACATTTCTCCTTTTTTTTAAATCACAATTTTAGTAGTCTCTTAATATATTATTATTTGACATATAAATCTTCTCATCCTTAATAGAGTATCCTATTATAGTGGTTTTTTTCCTTAAAATTTCTAAAAAATTTAACTGTATTTGTTTTGGATACATACATGGTTCTCTTTATATACTTTTGCTAAAAATTTCAGACTTTATTGTTAACCTATGAGGATGATATTTGTTAACCCTAATGAGGTTCACACTTCTTAGAACTTTCACCTACTATTGAAAATATGTTTTTGAAGTTTGATATTACTTATTCATATTTAATCATCTTATTTTGTACGAGATCAAATTATTTATCCTTACCATTTATCTTTTCTTAAATATTGATGTTTAGGTTTTTAGATTTATCAATTGACTTCTTCAAATAATCAATCCCTTTTAACAACCAATATTTTTTCTTTAAGAATTGATTCCTTTTTTTATGATAGATCTTATTTCTTCGACTTCTTGTTCTATTTTTCAAGTTTGAAAATATTTGTGAAACATTCTATAAATATATATTTTATGAATAAGATCCAACATATTATCCACTTCTTATTCTTAATATTTGTTTCTTTTATCAGTAGTAAAGTTCTCATCTTTATATTTTTCAATAAGAAACTTCTCAGTAGCATCATCACTAGTGTTTTTCGTTTACACTTCTCTATTATCATATTCCTCATATTTTGAAAATTTTACCTATTTTTATATTTATATAACTTTTTTATCCTTTTATTTTGAAAATAAATTTGATTTTTATGACTTATTATTTATAGACATTGTTGACTTTATATCTTCCTTATCACTATAATTATCTTTCTTTTTCCTTGGAAAAATTTATGTGAAATGTACAATGGATTCAAAATTAAATCAAACCAATAATAACTTTCCTTTATACTTTCATGTTAAAATTTTCCCCTTTTTATAAAATAAATACATGCATTTATCAAAATTTTTATTTAAATTATCTTTAGGGTCAGAGTCACTAAATTCATCTTTGGGAAATTTATTAGACTTTCTTTACTTATTATCCTTGAATGAGAATTCTTGATTAACCCTTTATATTCTCTTGAATATTTTTATCTTCTCATTTAATATGTATTGAAAATAATTGGAAAATCATTTAGTGAGAGAGTTTCGAGATCTCTATCTTTTAAGGATGATACCTTGGCATCAAATTTATCAAGAATAATTCTTAAGATCTTTTTAACAATATTTGAATAATCAAAAGTCTCATTAAAATGTATTAAAGTGCTTATAATTTCATTTAACCTTGTAAATAAGACACCAATAGATTTATCATATCTCATTTTAATATCTTCATACTTCAATATTTATATATGAAACTTTGCTTTCTTCACCTTTTTATTTCCTATATAAATACTTATCAAATTTTCCCAGAGGTCTTTAGATATTCCAATACCTTTAAGCCTAAAAAATTCACCTTTAGATATATATATATATATATATATATATATATAGAGGAAAGTGTGACATTTCTAGCTCTCACACCATTCAAAAGATTCTTCTTATATACAACTATTAAGGTAACACCATTATAAGGAAGAGTGAAACCATATGTAGCAACTTCAAGAACTTCATTGACAGTAGATAATAGACTAGAAACCATTATTACTTATATTTTTTATATTCAATTCCATCAATGAAAATAACCCCATTACTATTAACTTTGTTTTGAACATGGATGGAATCATTCTTCTTTTTCAAAATCTAAATAACCAATAGTCAATGAAAGAAACCTCTCATATGATACAAAATAAAAATATTAGTTAGGATATGTGCTACCATTGAGAGAAGAGAGTGAATTAGTAATAAAATATTTTTATGATCTTATTCTTTAAGATCAACCTTTTCCTCTAGTTAATGATAATTGACTCTTCCAGAGAAAGAAAACAAGCATACCCATAGGAATATAATTATTTACAAGGTTCACTACTATCATGACCTAACCCACCAGGGCCTTCTTAGAATAAATGTAAGCTGATAATTACACCTCTATCCCACCTCCAATAGGCCCTGGGATGGAGAGTAGTTCTAATTAGGAAAATCAGACACATGGGAGGCCTTAGCCTAAAGTACCTACACACACATACAAAAACACATCTGTATACACTCGTATAACACGAAAAGATAAAAAATATCATACTATAAATGCATACATAAAATTAATCCCATTCCAAAGTAAAAAAAATTAGTACAACAAAAGAAAGGGGACAAATACTACCCACTAAAAATTGAAAAAGAACTCAACCTGCTAACAACATAGGGGAAGATACCCAAAAAAATACGGGATCTATTTGAGGTCCATCTAGTATAACTAAGCTTAAACTATGATAAAAATACTACTGGTAAACCTAAGAGTCCAAAAAAGTTCTTATATTCTATATAAGACCTAACTTGTGTGGTTAGATCCCATGCAAGGTTGAGTATATACATACCTAGTAGAACACCCCAAAATTACTAAACATAAATCATCAATAGATTAGTCAGCTCATCATCATGAGCATATGTCAATCATAATAAGATACATAACAATAAGAAGATAAAAAATAACCTATATATACTCAAGATAGAAACCAATTCTCAAAGGGGTGATAATTATGCTGCTTTCCTAGGATTCTACTTGAGGCTTCGAAGTAACACCCATTGAGAGAAATCACTTCATGAGACATGCTATCACTGATGGTGATAATCCCAGAGGTTGTACTCGTCAAGCCTATCCATAAATAAATACTCACTAAAACTCAGAAGATCTTGATGTATGGATAGGGGATCTCTCCCATGGCCTCTGGGTTATACCAGAACTTACCTAGAATAACCCACTATTTAGGGGATCATATTCCCATGTATTTTGGTAAACAAATTCACAAAACCCCACCTAGGTAAGAAGATAATGAGAATGATGATATAATCCTTAGGCCCCATAGAGGAATTCCTTCTCTAGTATACCTAAGATATCTTTTCCAATGCTCTGAACAAAATTATTACTGAACCCTCATTGAGTTGGACTGATAAAACTCACTAAAAAACTATACAATTAGGGAACATACACACTGATACATATGGAGGGAACAAAACAAAGGTCAAAGTAGAGATGAATTAAGAATAAAAAATAATTTAACTTTTCCTTTAGGGAGTAGACGGTGTGTCCCATGGGGTACACGGTGTGTCCCATGGGGTACATGGTGCGTCTCTTTGAGTTTGGAACTACCCATGATTGACTATCTCACATGGTCTATCTTTCTCTATATAAATTACGTGTTCTATTATGATACAAAAAGTGTATATGTCGGTCTGGCATGTGGAATACTATATGAACTATCCTATGTATGATGGCCTATTCTTGTGTGCTTAGGGCTTTCTCAGGTACATTGACTATGTTTGAGTACTTTTCCAAAGTACATGTGGTGTACTCCAGGTCACACAGTGTATAGGGTCCAACCCAATAATCTGTGTGTGTCATCTCCCCATGCCCATGTACTCTCTAAAGTATATAACATTTTCCCCAACACACATGGAGTGTGTGATCACTTGGCCACCTAGACGTATACTCCTAGTGTATATCAACTCCTTCACCAAGGGTTACATGGAATGTGATGTAATACACATAGCGTGTATTGATACATGTCTTCCTCGGTGTGTACAACTTGTACAAACTAAGATATCCATCTAAGGGACACATAATGTGTGAGTAAATCACATGGTGTATGATATTTATCTCAAAATGTAAACCCTATATTCTATACAGTGGGAAATACATAGTGCATTTTCCACTAAACTACATGACTTGCAGTTCTAAATTTTCATGAAATTCCAATTATTCATGTGTCTTCATTGATGCACCGCTATTGCCTTTGGAACTATCAGGAATCATCACACAACACCCATATAGGGGTTGACCACCCTCCAAAGATAGCTGAAAATCATATTCTCACCATTTATTCACTATAATAACCATCTTCTTCACCTTCTTGAAGCTCCACATTGTCTAATTCATAGAATCCACACTGTTCACACAAACACCAGGTTACCATCATCACTGGTGGACGAATTATGGAAACCCTTCCCCTTAGGAAGTTCCTACTATTAAACCAAGCCACCACAAAAAATTACCAACCACGTATGAAGAATAATGATCTACTCCCAATAAAAATATGATCATCCATAGCCATCTACACACATTTATCATCCCAAAAATACAAAATATGAACCCACAGTAATGATTTTTTGAATCCAAGAACAATTGTGAAATGATCTTCTATAGGGTATTTGTCAAACTTCCAACCAAAGGAAATGAAAATGATGAACATGTGACGACCAATGGAAGAAATTGAAAAAATAAAAACATAGGGAATAGACATTTTCCATTATTTTGGATATCCTTAATCCATTTATGTTAGTAAGATTAATGAAGATAATTAAATGGTGATTGATAAATCATAATTTTAGGGATGAAACTCATGAAACGTAAATCAAAATTCGACCCTCAAATTGATTGTTATAAGGATTGATTCACATTCGAAATGAAATAAAAAAATATAGAATTAAAAAAATTATAGAAAACACCTCACCTCAAGTTTGGATCGATCGTTAATAAAGAACAATTTTACTTCATTTCCATTGATGAGATCTATGATCTTTGTTGGTGAAGATGAAATCCTTGGTAATGATCATTAATCCATGATCTAGTTTATATCCACCAAAGATATCCTCCATGATCCCTCTCTAAATCTATAGGGTTATGTGTCTAACCCTAATGTTTTTCTATGACTATTTTTAAATAGAGGGAAGCCAGGTCATAGAAAATAAATAAATAAATAAATTTATTTATTTATTAATCCTACCATGATTGTAGTCAATCCAAAGGATTGATATAAACAAAGATTATGTCACATCTATGGTAAAAAGTATATTCTTGATTCAATGGAGGTCATAGATAAGAACACCATTCAAGTGATAATACATTATTTTAGAAAAACTATGTATACATGATATTTTATACTTAATATTTTTAACATATCTACACCGAGGCTCTCTAGGCCTTGTAATCTTTCCCTAAGTCAGTGCTTAGATTCGAAAACATTCCTTTAAATAATCCATATTCTTACAATAAAAAAATAGATTCACCACATTCACACCACCTTTAAGTATTTTCATCCCAAAAAGCGAAAACCTACTCACAATTGAGTATACTGAGCTCCATTCTAGGTCTCCCACTCTCATAAGGACTCTTGGTGGTTCCCATTATTCTAGCAGTAATGAACCCAAAGGAAACACTTTCCCCCAAAGGATATTTTCCTATCAGTTCTAAAATTCCATTGAGAACCTCAAAAAGGTAAATCCACCATCATTGTCCCACTAACCTTGGTTGCCAATGTGGAATGATATGTGAACATATAACCTCAGTTGAAACATGTAGAAAACACTATGTACTCGGTCTAACTGTGGTGGTAGGGATAAATAGTAAAACCCCCCACTAACCCAACATAGTAACTATAAAAGGCCTATAAACCTAAAAAATTGCCTACTACCCTACACATGAGCCTCAACCCAGTTGGTGAGGTATCCTTAAGTGCATCCACAAGACCCAGGTTCAAAACCAGGTAGAGCCATATTTCTGGGTACTGTAGCAGTATTGTAGTAGGTACTATAGTAGAATTGTACACTGTATGGGTACTGTAGCAGAACTGTACACTATAATGGTATTGTAGCAGAACTATACACTATGTAGGTACTATAGCAGGCACTGTAGCAGTTATTGTAGCAGGTACTGTTCGGTACTGTCGTAGCTGGAACTATTCACCTTAAGCCACCATTTTGGGCTTGGAGATCTTAAGGCTTTCGGGCCACCCATGTATTTGGGTCAGTCGGGATTTTGGGCCACATTTAAGGCCTTCGGGACACCTTAAGGCCTTCAGGCCACATGTAGTTTCCCCAGACACACTACAAAAAAGGAGCAGCCCCAGAATAGGATTCAGAGCCGGTGCACTCACCAGAGCAGAGTGAAATGGATATGTCAGAATGATAGGGTATGGATATTCCATCGGGACCAGCCTTTGCTTTCACGGGAAGACTAGCTAGACGACCATGTGAAGGTGGAGAGCTAATATCATGATGCAGATGCTGGGGAGGGGCAGTTCCTTGTAGATAGTCTAGTTGAATTCCCTAAGACCTTCGGGTCATGTAATCTCCTAAGCCTACGGGCCATGTAATCTCTAAGCCTACGGGCCTTTTAAGGGTTCCCCCTCATCCCTTGAAAGAGGGGTTATCAAAAAATCAATAACAATGAAGGCCTTTGGGCCATTCAGGCTAATTGCCTAATGCCCCCAAAAAATATCCATAATTCTCATTGAGGGGAGAGTTATAAGAACACATTTTCTCCCTCATCAAACTCCAAAGGCATCCTTTGTCAATCCATATAGTACTTATGGTGTCTCTGGGAAGTCCTTATCCATCCATGGATAAATTGAACCCTTTTTAAACCATTTCTTACACCAACTCTGAGTCTATAAGCATTGTATCCCACTAGCTCTAACTAGTATTGTGTTGACCTGTAGGATCTCCCATAATTGTACATGAATGGTGCTACACCGATGGTGGAGTGGAAACTATTATTATACATAAACTCCACCAATGGTTGATGATCCTACCAGATAGAGACAAAAGTAAAATGTAAATATGAATCATGATCTCTGGAACCTAAATGACCCACTTTTCTTATCCATATGTCTGGGATAAAAATACTGTGCTCAACTACAACTAATCCCTGAAAACCTCCTGTATTCTCTTCATAATCATGATATGAAGTGGGAATCATGGTCTAAAATGAACATTAAGGAATCTCGACTACCTACTTCATACAAAATCATCCCAAACTCTCCCATAATATTTTCTCTTGAATTATATTAAACTGGGAAACATTAGTGAGTCAATCTAAGATCACTAAGACAACACTATGACCTCTCACTAATCATGGAAGCCTTGTCATGAGAACCACTAGGATACCATACTATTTACACATCCTTATAGAAATATCTACCTTTACCTAATAATAGGTTAGGAGTTAAGAGATAAACTTAGAGATAATATACAACATCCTAGGCTATCTAAGCAGATTCCAAAGGATCTTGGTACATCCAATCCTCTATCAGATGTTGTAGACGCCGGAAAAGTCCGTTGTTCCCAAACGAAGCTCTGGATGCGGAAAGCGAAGCGATATTTGGAGTCAGAGGCACGTTCCGGAGGGCCCGGAGGACTTGCGTGAAATTTCAGAGGCCCGCGCGCAAAGTTGAGTCGCGGCGCGCAATCCTCCCGGGATG
Source organism: Viscum album (assembly GCA_963277665.1). Classification (NCBI taxonomy): domain Eukaryota; kingdom Viridiplantae; phylum Streptophyta; class Magnoliopsida; order Santalales; family Viscaceae; genus Viscum; species Viscum album. The sequence continues at coordinate 1,721,316,151 of OY728119.1, read as the reverse complement.
CGCGCAATGCGCTGGGCCGGCGCGCTATTGTGCGCGCCCGTGGCCTGCGCGGCTCCCTTGCGCGCCGGGTCCTGATTCCGCGCCCGAGAGGGGAATTCCGCGCCCGAGACCGGATTCCGCGCCCGGGGTTGCCTATAAATATAAGGCAACCCCCGACGTTTTGAAGGTTGCCAGAATCCGAAGTGTCGCTCGTTCGCGCAATCCAACCCCTTCCGCGCGCAATGCCGATCTTCAGGTAACCTCCTTTCTTTCGCGCAATAGAGCCTTGGGGTTCGCCTTCGCGCGCAATCCCCTTGGCTCCTTTCCTTTGAATAATCCTTAACCCGAAGGCCTTTGCGCGCAAAAGAAGCCTCTTGCGCGCAATTTCCCCCGGGTGCGCGCAATCCAGCCCGATTGCGCGCACCCCCCATTTTCAAAGTGGCCATTCGTTAGAGAATGAGCCGTTGCCCCCGCGTGCTACCCGAAGCCCGGTGCGCGCAATCTCAATCATCCGCGCGCAAAGGGCTGGCCCGATTGCGCGCCAGCCCGCCATTTTGCGCGCCGACCCGCTGTTTTGCGCGCAAAGTTCCTCTTTTGCGCGCAATCCGCCAGGGTCGCCCCCCTTGACCCCCTGAGGGTACCTGCCTGCGTGGCGCCCAATGATCTTCATCCTGGGTGCCCGCACCGTGCGTTGTCTTCCCGTGCGGCCCCCCAGGCTCGCGCGAAGTGACACGGACCCATCAGCGGCAATCCATCTTCCCGCATGACGTTAAACTGCATTCGTCCAACACGACGTTAAACTGTGCATCGTCCAACACGACGTTAAACTGTATATCGTCCCGCATGACGTTAAACTGCATTCGTCCAAGCTACAAGACGTTAAACTGTTCAGCATTCGTCCCGCATGACGTTAAACTGCATCCGTCCAACATGACGTTAAACTGTACCACGTCCGCACTACAAGATGATAAACTGCCAAGTGTTTTGTCCAACATGACGTTAAACTGTACCACGTCCGCGCTGTAAGACGTTAAACTGCCAAGCACCTTCGTCCTCAACACACGACGTTAAACTGTACTTCGTCCGGCAAGACGTTAAACTGTCCGCTTCGTCCTCAACACACGACGTTAAACTGTACTTCGTCTGGCAAGACGCTAAACCGTCCGCATCACCCGATCCCGTGCCCCGCACGCAGGGTCCCCCCGGTTTGGATGTGGCCCCCGCCCGCTCGTCTCTGCAGGGATGTCGGGATTGTCCCTCTTTAGGGACGATTTAATGGTAGCGGCTTTTCCCTACGGGGGTAGGGTATTACAAACCCCTAGTTTCTTGTGGGGGGCCGCGCATGTGTATCTCCATTGCACCTCCCCACTGCCGAATCCAGTAGAGGGTGTGACTGGGATCGAGGTGTCTCCTACTTTCGGTCCAAGTCCCTTCCAACTGAGTTTTGCCGCATCCGGGATGCCTCAAGTGCGTAAGTCCTGACAGAATGAACTACGTGGACTTTGATCCCTGTCTTCTAAACAGGGTACGTAGGAAGCCTCCCTGAGGTTCAAGCCCACCACCTGGTTGTCCCGGTCGTATTCACGTCGATTCGTCCATCAGTGGACCCCTCCAGGGTTCACGCTTGCGTCGATTCACCTATGAATCCGCCCCTGTGGGAGACTGCCCGTGTGTATCTCCACTGTGCCTCCCCACAGCCCTGTTTCGGTGCGGATGTGCGTCGGGTTACGCTGTTCCTCCAGGATGCATTCGCGCGTGCACCCGTCAACCCGAGGGGATGGGCGCGCGGCTTGTGGTCCCGCAGTCCCGCTTTCCAAAGGCGGGCGGCATCCGTCCCTTATTCAGGGGCATCTGCTCCTTGATCGAAACCGGGATGATGGGATGTCGGCTCCTCCTTCCTTGGACGTCTCCTCGGAACTCGTCGCCTAATCCGGGACTCCCTCATAGATTTAAGACATGCTCGTGAATCTCGTTCCCGGCGCCATATCTTCATGGACACCGGTTAATTACGCTGCTTCCGCCCGGACGCTCCAAGGAGTCTGGTCGGGGCAGCAACCTGCGGTGAGGAGGCCGGGTGGCTCTGGGTGCTGGGGGCATGTCGTAACACTGCGGCTCTGCACGTCTGTCTTCGGTCACTAATAGGGATTCTCGAAGGCATGATGACCTGAGGCATCCCGCACTGGGTGCGGGGAACTGTGTCACCTGAGGTTTTCCTCGGCTTCCCATGTTTAACACAGGGTATGCCGCGAGTTTAACGTCCAGCGGGGACGGCATCAGACCGATCAACACGAAGAGTGGATCAGATGACAGAACCCCTTGCGGGGAACCTCCGACGCTGGGGCCAGCGCATGGGCGGCTTCCCAAGTGATGTGGAGTGGAGAGAAGTGGCATGACCCCACCGGGATGTGGCGGCCTGGGTAAGGATCAGGATGGATGATGGAGTGAAGAGCTTGGACCCCGTAGGGGCTTCCTACGTACCGCGCGTTAGCACGGATCAAAGTCAACGTAGTTCGGGTATACAGTTTAACGTCATGCTGGACGTCGGCAAGCCGACTCACGAAGGGGTCGAGGCCACCGGGCGGAGGATTGAACCGAACCACCTCGCACAGGGGGAGATGGAACGGCCGGGTGGATCACAGTTTCACGTCATGTTGGACGATAAAAGGAGAAATGGAAAAAGGGGCTGTGGGGAGGCACAGTGGAGATACACACGGGCAGTCTCCCACAGGGGCGGATTCATAGGTGAATCGACGCAAGCGTGAACCCTGGAGGGGTCCACTGATGGACGAACCGACGTGAATACGACCGGGACGACCAGGTGGTGGGCTTGAACCTCAGAGAGGTTTCCTACGTACCCTGTTTAGAAGACAGGGATCAAAGTCCACGTAGTTCATTCTGTCAGGACTTACGCACTTGAGGCAGCTCGGATGCGGCAAAACTCAGTTGGAAGGGACTTGGACCGAAAGTAGGAGACACCTCGATCCCAGTCACACCCTCTACTGGCTTCGGCAGTGGGGAGGCGCAATGGAGATACACATGCACGACCCCCCACAAGAAACTAGGGGTTTGTAATACCCTACCCCCGTAGGGAAAAGCCGCTCCCATTAAATCGTCCCTAAAGAGGGGAAATCCCAACATCCCTGCAGAGACGAGCGGGTGGGGGCCACATCCAAACCGGGGGGGGGGGACCCTGCGTGCGGAGCACGGGATCGGGTGATGCGGACGATTTAGCGTCTTGCCAGATGAAGTACAGTTTAACATCGTGTGTTGAGGACGAAGCGGACGGTTTAACGTCTTTCCGGACGAAGTACAGTTTAACGTCGTGTGTTGAGGACGAAGGTGCTTGGCAGTTTAACGTCTTACAGCGCGGACGTGGTACAGTTTAACGTCATGTTGGACGGATGCAGTTTAACGTCATGCGGGACGAATGCTGAACAGTTTAATGTCTTGTAGCTTGGACGATGGGGGCTAGGCAGTTTAGCGTCGTGCAGCTTGGACGTTGGTGCTTGGCAGTTTAACGTCTTGTCGTGCGGACGAGCTACAGTTTAACGTCGTGTTGGACGATGCACAGTTTAACGTCGTGTTGGAAGAATGCAGTTTAGCGTCATGCGGGACGATAAAAGGATTGCCGCTGATGGGTCCGTGTCACTTCGCGCGAGCCTGGAGGGCCGCACGGGAAGACAACGCACGGTGCGGGCACCCAGGATGAAGATCATCGGGCGCCACGCAGGCGGGTACCCTCAGGGGGTCAAGGGGGGCGACCCTGGCGGATTGTGCGCAAAAGAGGAGCTTTGCGCGCAAAACAGCGGGTCGGCGCGCAAAATGGCGGGCTGGCGCGCAATCGGGCCAGCCCTTTGCGCGCGGATGATTGAGATTGCGCGCACCGGGCTTCGGGTAGCACGTGGGGGCAACGGCTCATTCTCTAACGAATGGCCACTTTGAAAATGGGGGGTGCGCGCAATCGGGCTGGATTGCGCGCACCCGGGGGCAATTGCAGGCAAGAGGCTTCTTTTGCGCGCAAAGGCCTTCGGGTAAAGGATTATTCAAAGGAAAGGAGCCAAGGGGATTGCACGCGAAAGCGAACCCCAAGGCTCTATTGCGCGAAAGAAAGGAGGTTACCTGAAGATCGGCATTGCGCGCGGAAGGGGTTGGATTGCGCGAACGAGCGACGCTTCGGATTCTGGAAACCTTCAAAACGTCGGGGGTCGCCTTATATTTATAGGCAACCCCGGGCGCGGAATCCGGTCTCGGGCGCGGAATTCCCTTCGCGGGCGCGGAATCAGGACCCGGCGCGCAAGGGAGCCGCGCAGGCCACGGGCGCGCAAAATAGCGCGCCGGCCCAGCGCATTGCGCGCATCCCAGGAGGATTGTGCGCCGCGACTCAACTTTGCGCGCGGGCCTCTGAAATTTCGCGCAAGTCCTCCGGGCCCTCCGGAACGTGCCTCTGACTCCAAATATCACTTCGCTTTCCGCATCCGGAGCTTCGTTTGGGAACAACGGACTTTTCCGGCGTCTACAAAAGCCCCCCCTCGGAATCTGATCGGCGAGAGGTCGCAACGATCGGGTTCCGAGGGAGACGCCGGAATGCCGAAGTCCTGGGCTGCACGGGACTTAGGCGCGCAAAAAGGGGCGCCGGGCGCGCAATTCGCCGTTGACGATCCGTGACTAACCACGGCATGCCCTGCGCAGTGATCTCAACACTAGAGGCTCGTCGGGTTGCCGAACCCGGGCCATCCACGAGTGGACCGGTGGCAGACATGCCGCCTGCTCCGGAACAGACTTCCCACACCGAGCCGGCCCCACCAACTGCTGATCAGGGGGCTGCGGACGCCGGCGGTGCTGACATCGGAGAGAGGTCGGGGGCTGACGAGGGTGTCAGCGCCGCTGGGGAGAGAGAAGAAGTTCGCCCGGATGTTGGGGAACCCATCCCTCATGAGGACCTCCCAGGGGCGGACCCTGCTGCAGACCTGCTGGCTGCCTTCCCTGCCTACCGGCCTGCCGACCCCGAGGAGATGGACGACTCAGACGCGGAGGCGGTCGAGGAGAGCCGGATAACGCGCCGTAGGGGGTAGAAGTGCATCCAGCGCTTCCTCAAGCGAGACCCGTCGGAGTGGCTGGGGCGCATGGGATCACTTCAAACCTGGCTGCGCTTCCTGTGTGCCGGGGGAGCCGATGCTCAACGCCTCCATCTGACAGTCCGTGATTTCATGGCCGAAAAGATGCGCGAGAGCTGCCGGCGTGCCGACGTCACACAAAGTCGGGACATGTCGGAGAGCACGCGGGCGCTCCTCGCGGCGGAGCAGGAAGTCCGGCGCCTCGAAGGGCAGGCGACAGAGAAGGAGGCCTTCGTCGCAACGTGTACCGAGCTTGTGGAGCAACTAGCAGCCCAGCTGGTTGACGCCCAGGTACAGCTGATGGAGGCGGGCCAACAGATGGTCACAATTCATGTCGAGCGGGAGCGTTCACAGGCCAGAATCGACGAACTGCGTGCTGCGACCGCCGACGAAAAGAGGGCACGCAGAGAGCGAGAAGCAGCTCTGGAGGCCACCATCCAAAGGGTAGCGGCATTAGAAAGACTCATTCAGCACGCTAATCCCTAAGGGCTTTGTTTTGCCGTTCCCAAAACATTTTCTTCCGCTACTTTGATCCATTTGTATGAATCAATATATTTATCTGCATCTTTTGGCTTAACATGCTCAACCACAATTTGTTGTCTTGCGGGAGTGTTAACCAAGCATCAGGCATCCATAATTGGGCCTGGATTTCTGGAGAAAAGAGGGAGGTCATTCCTAGGAAAGGAGACCTCAGACCTAATCAATGTATCATCCCCCCAACTTGTTCCAACACACGAGCGGGACAACGCTAGGGGCGTTGAGATTTTATCCGAACATAGGGAAATGAGAAAGGGTGAATCGCGTGTCCCGAATCCAGACATCCACAACGGTCGGCCTTCCAGGAAATGCCCAAGACGGTAGGCGGACAGTGGATCGACCATAACAACTGCAATAGACGGACCGAAGGTCATCATTCATATTGCAGGAGGCGGACCACATGTCATCATGAATACCGCTTTGGGGGTTCCTTCAGACACAAGGGTGGAAATCCAGATCAACAGGGCATGCGAAGCGTGGGGCGAAGTGACGATTTGTTCGGACAGAATCCAACGCTCTCAAAATTGCGCCACTGTGGGGAAAGCGTATTAGGCGGATGCACTAATCTGGCCGTGAGTCACCCCAATTCTCAGACAGCACCTCTTTGACGAGGAAACCGTCGCTTCCCACCATTGCAATGGGGCATCCCGAGCTGAATCGGGGAGAATATCACAACTGCACCACTCTACCAGAAGCCAGGCCAGACGGCCGACGACGAGGAGGGGCGGGACTTAACGATCCCTGAGGCTGGACCCGAGTTGAGATGCCCGGGCATTCCTACGTACTCCATCAGGCTGGAGATCAAGCCACACGTAGTTCTGAGAGTGCAGTTTAACGTCATGCAGGACGTAGAATCCCGTTTAGGGGAGATCTTAGTTTTAGGGTCTTAGAGCTCGGACCATAGGGGTAGATCTTAGTTTAAGGTCTTAGAGCTCGGACCATAAGGAGAGATCTTAGTTTAAGGTCTTAGAGCTCGGACCATAAAAGGAGAGATCTTAGTTTAAGGTCTTAGAGCTCGGACCATAAAAGGAGAGATCTTAGTTTAAGGTCTTAGAGCTCGGACCATAAGGAGGAGAGATCTTAGTTTAAGGTCTTAGAGCTCGGACCATAAGGAGGAGAGATCTTAGTTTAAGGTCTTAGAGCTTGGACCATAAGGAGGAGAGATCTTAGTTTAAGGTCTTAGAGCTCGGACCATAAGGAGGAGAGATCTTAGTTTAAGGTCTTAGAGCTCGGACCATAAGGAGGAGAGATCTTAGTTTAAGGTCTTAGAGCTCGGACCATAAGGAGGAGAGATCTTAGTTTAAGGTCTTAGAGCTCGGACCATAAGGAGGAGAGATCTTAGTTTAAGGTCTTAGAGCTCGGACCATGAGGAGGAGAGATCTTAGTTTAAGGTCTTAGAGCTCGAACCATAAAAGGAGAGATCTTAGTTTAAGGTCTTAGAGCTCGGACCATAAGGAGAGATCTTAGTTTAAGGTCTTAGAGCTCGGACCATAAAAAGGAGAGATCTTAGTTTAAGGTCTTAGAGCTCGGACCATAAAAGGAGAGATCTTAGTTTAAGGTCTTAGAGCTCGGACCATAAGGAGGAGAGATCTTAGTTTAAGGTCTTAGAGCTCGGACCATAAGGACCTCAAAGTACGCCACATCGTGGTCCTATCCCCTGGATATGCGAAGATGCACTGAGGGATAGTGTCAAGAGTGTCGAGGTTTCGCCTGGTCAGAATGGGAGGTGGAAAATGTGAATCATGCGGCCATTCACTCAAGGACTGGGGGCACCAGAGTAACGATATGGGAGTACTGCCGACCGTGGCGGAAAAGCAGCATCAATATCGCACTAACCGTTGGTGGAATGAGGCAACAAACGAGCATCGACCGCTCAATCGCAGGATTCATATCGATTTTCTGCCCGAGGCCATTGGGGGTACCGGCCCGAGTCGGCGGGAGAGCACTGAGGCATTGTGTCCGAACCGTTCACGGGGGCTCCACCCAGGGCGTAGACGATGGGTCCGAATGAAAGGGAGCACGAAGCCTGAAAAGTGGAGGAAACCTGACCAAGCGGATCCTGACCCTCCTGGAAATAAACCAGAGTACTCTTGACACCGGTGGACCACTGCAAGGGGTCGGGGAACACGCCTTGAGGGTGACCTGAAGGCGGCGGATTCCCCAGAGAAGGGGGAATCTCTAAGAGGTGGGGGGATGGACCCGAAGTTTCAAACATCCGGGCGTTCCTACTTATCCCATAAGGATGGGAATCAAGCCACACATAGTTCTTGAAGCGCGGCGCAACACAATCGGGCACCAGCGCGGGGAAGAGTGCGGGTCTGACCCTCGCACACAGAAGGAGCGGCATTTGATATTTCTTGTTTGTCCTCAAAGATGAATGGTTTTTCTTTGTGCGGCGACATGCCTGTGATTGAGAAATCTCTGGCGTCGCCACAATAATCAAGCCACGGAAGGCATTGATGAATGGCGTGGTTATTAAACAGTGCCCAACATGAGTGTCCCCTGAGGAGAACAACACGATGCAGTGCCGTTTCTCGTCGGGCGGCCAAGACGATCACAGTTTACGGTCGTGTGGTAGGACCAGACAAAACAGTTTAAGGTCGTGTGGTTCGGACCATGGAGGAATCCGCTTATCGCGGTACGGCGGACACGGCGGAGGTGGGAACATACCCAGCCCTGCGGTCATGCGCGATTCCAGGAAAAGAGTCTTGGGATAGGGGTCTGCGTATGTCCATCACCCGAGGGGCAGAGATGCTAGCCTCCAGATATACTGGGCCCAGAACGCGATTGTTCAGGCGACTCCTTCCTCCTTATGGGGACGAGGGTCCAGCTACGCATGGCCCTTAGGGAGGATATCCGCATATATCCTTGGTGCTCAGATCATGGGAGCCTCGAACGACATCATTACCCTGGTTGGTCTGCCTAACATGTAGAGGTGTACTGAAGGTCAGTATGAAGAGAGTGTCGAGATTCCACTACAACGCGCAAAGGCGGAGTGTGATGAGGACTGCGCTACCAATGTTCAGAGCCTGAAAGAGCCGACATGGCGATCAAGGACGTTGCTGACCATATTCGCAACACAACATCCGATCGCGTCAGCCTAAGACGGGGCAAGCAAACGAGCATCAACCGCTCAAGCGCAGGATTCATATCGATTTGCGGCCCAAGACCCGCCGGTAAATCAACCCGGAGTGGTAGGAGAGCACTGAGGCATCGTACCCAAACCGCTAACGAGGATCCCTTTGAGTGAAGGCTCGAACAAGAGGAAGCGCGAGGCCTGACAAGCAACACAGGACTTGTCGGGATTGAATCTGACACTACGATTCATAGACCGAAGTACCCAAAACATGTTAACAGATCACCGGAAAGGGTCGGAGGACTCACCCTGAGAGCAACCAAAAGAGGGCAGATCCCCGTGATCAACCAAGAGACGGGGCTGGACCTGAAACACAAGCGTCCAGGCGGTCCTACGTATCCCATAAGGATGGGAATCAAGCCATACGTAGTTCTTGAGAGGCAGTTTAACGTCATGAAGGACGATGAGAGGTGTGAGGTGGTCCCACACACGGGGGAGGCGTACGGCGCGGCCAGTAGACCAACGTGAATGAGGACATAATCCCCCGCTCACGCGATACGCCTCGCACAAAAAGGAGGGGAACTTGGGCCAGAGGCCCAACGTGGGATAGAGATTCCCGGGAAATGGGGCTGGGCCTGAAACATGAATGTCCAGGCGGTCCTACGTATCCCATAAGGATGGGAATCAAGCCGCACGTAGTTCTTGAAGTGCAGTTTAACATCATGCAGGACGAGAAAAGAAGGGGGGAGCAGAAGGCATCCCCAAACGTGGGGGGCGTACAGCGTGGCGAGCAAACCAACGTGAATGAGGGCATAGCCCCGCGTTCACACCATACACCGCACACCCGGAGGCAACTGGGCCAAGGGCCCGAGATGGGATGGAAATTCCCAAAGGATGGGGCTGGGCCTGAAACATGAATGTCCAGACGGTCCTACGTATCCCATAAGGATGGGAATCAAGCCGCACGTAGTTCTTGAGAGGCAGTTTAACGTCATGCAGGACGATACGCTGGGCAGTTTAACGTCGTGCAGCTTGGGCGTGGTACAGTTTAACGTCATGTTGGACGAATGCTAAACAGTTTAACGTCTTGTAGCTTGGACGAAGATGCTTGGCAGTTTAACGTCTTGCCGCGCGGAAGATGTGTTGGGCAGTTTAACGTCGTGCAGCTTGGACGTGGTACAGTTTAACGTCATGTTGGATGAATGCTAAACAGTTTAACGTCTTGTAGCTTGGACGAAGATGCTTGGCAGTTTAACGTCTTGCCGCGCGGACGATGTGCTGGGCAGTTTAACGTCGTGCAGCTTGGACGTATGTAGTTTAACGTCGTGCAGGACGTGGCACTTGGCAGTTTAACGTCTTGCAGCGCGGACGAATGCTGAACAGTTTAACGTCTTGTAGCCTGGACGAATGCAGTTTAACGTCGTGCAGGACGTGGGCACACTCAGACAAAGTACTGCTTGAGGAACCTAGCGTTGGTGGGAGGAGTGACACGCTCACCATCCATAGTCGCTAGGGAGTACGCGCCATTGGGATAAACCTTGTGGATGAAAAAAGGTCCCTCCCACTTGGGGTCCAACTTGGGTGGCTTCCTGCCGGGGATCATTGGCGCTCTTAGGGCTAGCACTAGGTCACCCTGCAGGAAGGAGCGGAGGCGAACCTTCTTATTGAAAGCTCGAGCCATTCTGCTTTGATGCCTCTCCAAGTTGTGCAAGGCGCGAAGTCTATTCTCGTCCAGTGCCTCCAACTCGACTAGACGGGCTTCAGCAACTCTGTCCGGCGCTTGCTGGCCGTAGACCGCAGTGTGCAAGGATGGTAACTGGATCTCGATGGGCAGGACGGCCCCAGCTCCATACACCAGGGAATAAGGGGTCATCTGGGTGGAATTGCGAGTCGTCGTCCTATAAGCCCAGAGGGCGTTGGGGAGCTTGTCCGGACAACTCTTCTTGTTCTGACCAACCATCTTTTGCAGAATGTTAGAGAGGGTTTTGTTAAACGCCTCGATCTGTCCATTCGCCTGCGCATGATAGCGAGATGTATGGTTCGAGCGAATGTTATACTTGGCGTACAACTTCTTCAACTCGGCTGCTCGGAAATTGGTTCCGTTATCCGTGAGGATAGCGTGAGGCACTCCAAATCGATAGATGATGTTGGAGGTCAGGAAGTCAGCGATCGAACAGGATTTGACCTCTCTGAGCGGAATCGCCTCTGCCCATTTGGAGAAGAAGTCCGTGGCGGTCAGAATGAACCGGCACTGGCGAGCTGTCGCCGGTGGGTAAGGTCCCACAACATCCAGACCCTAGACTGCAAAGGGCCAGGAATACCTAGTGGTATGGAGAGGTTCCGGCGGCCGATGCACAAAGTTCGCATGAACCTGGAACGCATGGCACCTCCTGGCATACTCGATGCAGTCATGGATCATGGAGGGCCAGAAGTATCCCAACCTCCGAATCTGGTGGGACAGCTTCGGCCCAGTCTGGTGGGCGCCACATGAACCAGCATGAACCTCTTGCATGACTCGTGGGATCTCAACTCCCTGAAGGCAACGGAGGAGAACACCATCAAATCCGCGTTTGTAGAGGATCTGCTCCAGGCCGGGGCTGCTCTGGAGGACAAACTGCGATGCGCGGCGTCGAACTCGCTCGCGCTCGGCCCGATCCGATGGAAGAATGCCATGTTGGAGGTACTCAACCAAAGGCGTCCTCCAATCAGGGGCTGATCCGACTGTCATATCTGGGGTACTCGGGGCTCCGGGCATAGGGGCAACCGTGGTGAGATTACTTACCAACGGGCCGCGATCTTCTTACGGGATAACGGGAGCGATGAGCCTGCGGCGCGTCACGCGGACGATCAGGTTGTCCTGTTCAGGCTCCACAAGTGACGCAGCAAGGCTGGCCAAAGCATCTGCTCGACCGTTCTGCGACCGGGGAATATGGACAATTTCCGGCCGAGAAGGGAACCGAGCCATCAGAAGGAGGGTGCACTCCAGCAATGGCACAAGTTCCGGCTTCTTGACAACATAGTCGCCATTGATCTGCTTAACGACCAGCTCGGAGTCCCCTTTCATGCACAGACGGGGCACGTCGATCTCGAGAGCCAACTCGAGGCCGGTGATGAGGGCATGGTATTCCGCCTCATTGTTGGTACAGCTCTCTGACAACAGGAACGAGTATGGCAGCACGACTCGCTCCGGGGTAATGAAGACGATGCCCAAGCCCACTCTGTTGAGCTTAGGATTATCGAGTCTTCTACCGGTGGGGCTCTGGGAGGCACCGTCAAAGTGCATCTGCCAGCATGGATCGGCTCGATCAACCGAGAGAATGGTCTCATCAGGAAAGCCTAGATCCAGCGGCTGATCCGCGGAGGTCGGGTGAGCTGCCAGAAAGTCTGCCAATGCTTGCCCTTTGATGGCCTTCTGAGACACATACCTGATGTCGAACTGCTGGAGGATCACAGCCCACCGCGCTAGACGGCCAGTCAACATAGGCCGGCTCAGGATATATTTCAACGGGTCTACCCGAGAAACCAACTGTACCTCATGGTTCTGCAAGTAGTGCCGTAATTTCTGTACGGCAAATACGAGCGCCAGGCAGCTCTTCTCGATGGGGGAATACCTAACTTCCGCATCGAGGAGCATGCGACTGAGGTAATAGAGGCTATTCTCCGTTCCCTCGTTGTTCTTCTGGGCGAGAAGGGCACCCAGGGACCGTTCCAGGGCGGTCACATAGAGGACCAGCGGCTTCCCGGATACAGGCGGCATCAGAACCGGAGGTTGAAGCAGGTACTGCTTGATTTCCTCGAAAGCGGTCTGACACTCTTTATCCCATACATAGGTGGCACCTTTCTTCATGAGCCGAGAAAAGGGCTTACACTTGCCGGCCAGATTCGCGATGAATCGGCGTATATAGGCTAAGTGGCCTTGGAACCCTTGCAGTTCCCGGATGGTACCTGGGGGAGGCATCTGGCTAATCGCCCTGATTTTCTCTGGGTCGATCTCAATACCCCGGTATCTTACCACAAATCCAAGGAACTTTCCGGAGGTGACCCCAAAGGCACACTTCAACGGGTTCATCTTCAGGCAGCGAGACCGGAGGAAGCCGAACACTTTCTCAAGATCTTTGAGATGGTCCTGACGCTGGCGCGATTTGACAACCAAGTCGTCGACGTAGCATTCCACCAGTGTGCCGAGGATTGGCTTGAATATGCGGTGCATCGCCCGTTGATAGGTGGCACCTGCATTCTTCAGGCCGAAGGGCATGACCCGGTAGCAAAAGGTACCTTGGGGGGCCCTGAAGGCAGTGAACTCCTCATCCTCAGGGTCCATCCGAATTTGGTTGTATCCGGAGTATCCATCCATGAAGGAGAGGGCTTGGAACCCTACCGTGGCATCAATCAACAGCTCTGTCACTGGAAGGGGAAAATCATCCTTCGGACAGTGGCGGTTGAGATCGCGGAAGTCGATGCAGACTCTAATCTGCCCATTCTTCTTCCTGACCGGCACAATGTTGGCCAGCCATTTGGGGTACTGAACCTCCCTCACGAAGTTGTCTTTGATAAGCTTGTCAACTTCGGCCTCAACCATGGCACCGTGGGACGGGTGCATCTTCCTGGGAGGCTGCTTGAACCCGCGATGGTTCGCCGGGAGACCAAGGCGGTGGACGGCTACCTGAGGATCTAGCCCCGGCATCTCGTCATAGCCCCAAGCGAACACATCACGGTGCTACCTGAGAAAGTCCACGTACTGCTGCCGCTCCTCAGAGGGCATGGCGTCACTGACCAATGTGGGTCTTGGATCGGCCTCGGTTCCAAGGTTCACCTGTATTAACTCATCGACCGTGGCGGGGACGCCCTCCTCAAAGGCTGGGGGTGCGTCTTCCACATCCTCTCCACTCGGGGAGGGATCGTCCACGGGAGAGACTGCGTTGGAAACTGCATTGGGGCTACCAGATCCTGCTGGGCCACTGGTGCTGGCGCGGGCGGTCGCGGTCATCTCATCAGGAGACTCGCGGGCCGTCGAGACCATGGCGACGTCCAACCGGTGAATCGGGAGGACGTAAGCGTCATCCAGACTTTCCCAGGGATCACTTGCAACAGCGACAGGCTCAACCTCACCTGCCAGGATCTGCTTATCCTTGCTCTTGTAATAGTCTGTGTCCAGATAGCGGGCTTCACACGAGGCAAAAGGAGAGGCATCTCTTTGAAGCACGCCTACTCGACCATTAAGGGAGTATTTGAGGCATTGGTGGTATGACGAGGGAACCGCCGCGTGAAGGTGGAGCCATGGCCTGCCCATCAATGCGTTATACGCAGTGTCCGGAGAGACTACCATGAATTCGGTGTTGGCAACCAAGTCACCGAACTGGGTCTTCAAACGTATCTTGCCGACCGGGGTTTGCTCGGTGCGGTCGTACCCCTGGATCCTGAGGTCGGAGGGAATCAAGTCATCCTCAGACAACCCCAATCTCCGGAGCGTCCGAGTTGGAATCAGGTTAATCCCGGACCCCATGTCGACAAGATAGCGCCGGACTTCAAGGCCATTGAACTGGCCAGTGACATACAGCGGACGAATGTGTCCCTGTATAGGAGGGTCTTCATCCTTACCAGAGAACGAGAACTGCCTGACATTCGGCGTCCTCGATCGTTTCGGCGTGAAAGGCCTCTGCAGCCGCAACCTCTATCTCAAACTGGAGGGGGCTCTTCAGGGATTCAGCGAGTGCCTCACGCATCTCAGATGACATGCGCAGAGCCTCAAGGATGGAGAGCCTTGCTGGGATGTTAGCCAAGTGCTTCAGGACATCATACTTTTTGGCCAAGCGCGAGCCCCTGGTTGCAGGAGGTTGCTCTGCGGTTGGCGGCATGACGGGCCTTTCCGGTTGGATCGGCGGCCGACTGGTACTTGGCGCATCTCGCTGTTCACTGGTTGCAGTCCGGGAAATGGTCACCGTACTGGGGTCAGGAGGCCGGGATGGACCCGTGGCAGGGCGGAGCTGGTCGTGACGCGGCTGAGGCGGTTCTGCCTGGTCCCACACCACAAACAGCGGCGGAGGCGAATCCGTCATCCCCGAATGGGGCGGCGGCGCACGTTGTGCTCGGTTTTGAGCCTGCTGCCTAGTCACAGTGGCGTGCACGACCTGGCTGGAGGTACCAACGGCTGTGCCCCGGAGACTCCTGCTGCTGCGGTTCTTCCGACGGTGGCGACGACCGGGGACACTAGGGAGGTCCACCTGGTGTTCTTCAACGTCGGGAACCGAAAAAGGATTTACCAGCTCGACGGTATTAACCGAAGCGTACCCAACACCGTCATCGGACGAATCATCCATCACCGGGCGGATCCGAGGAGGGACCCCCATCTCCGGGGGCATGAAATCGCCGAGAGTGCGGGATAGTGGCGGAACCGGCGGGGCGCGCTCTTCCTTCTTGCGCTGCCGCCGTTTGCTCCTCTTGGAAGAGGCAGGCTGGGACGACGATGCCGAAGCAGCACCCGCAGATTCTGGGGGCTCAGGCTGATTCAAGCGCGCACGGATGATTCCATGGGCGCGAATGGTCATCTTGCGGGCCATCCAGTTATTATACTTCTGGGATCCGCGGTCGGAGACCAGCTGCCATTCGTCCTCGTTGCCACTATCGTCATCTGATCCCACGAACACGCCCGCCACTTGTGCTGGAGCTGGGCCCAACCTGATTACATTGTTGTTAATCTGGTCTTGAAGCCAATCCTTAAACACATAGCACCGCTGGATGGTGTGCCCCAGGGCCCGATGGTAGGGGCAGTAGCGGGGGTTATTCGTAAGATGTGCCTCCTCTGGCCTCCAACACTCAGGCAGTCGCACAATCCTCTGCTCCAGGGCACTCCGGAAATAACCGGGGACCTGATCCTCGTGGAATGAGTAAGTCAGGTGTCGCGGGCCCCTGGGAGCGTGGTCTTGACGAGGGGCTGGAGGGGCCGACCGAGGAGGTGGACCCTGATTATCTCGCCTGGGTTGTGGCGGTACATTACGCGGAGGGGCCGGCCGGTTCTGAGGCTGCCGCTGCTGGGCCGGGAACTGAGCCCGTGGAGGCGGATTCCTGTGAGGCTGTGGAGCTGGCCTCGCCGGCAGCAGCTCCAATGGCCTGGGGGCCTCTATCTGGGCGACAGCAGCGGGCTCAGCCCTGCTGACTCTCCTTGCAGGAATCATTGGAGGCAGCGGGTGTGCCTGGCTGGCCTGTTGCAGGGCTTCCTCAAGACGTTGAGCTTTGTCTGAGAAGTCCCTGAACCCTCCGGGGTAATTTTGAGTGATCAGGGAAGGGACCAGCTCGGTCTTGACGTTCCCAACGCACATTGTCAGCAACTGCTCCTGAGTCAATGGCATGTCAAGGGAATACGTGAGACCCTTCCATCGGGCGACGAAGTCCGCGACTCGCTCATCAGGCCTCTGCTTGCACTTGAAGAGGTCTGTGATACTTGTCTTCCGGGTCGTGGAACTGAACTGGTAGAGGAACTGTCTACGGAGGTCCTCCCAGCTGGTTACCGACCCGACGGGGAGCTGGCTGTACCAGACAAATGCTGGCCCTTCCAGTGTCTGGACAAAGCAGCGAAGCTTAGCAGCCTCTTGCTGCGCCGGAGTCCCCAACATAGGCCCGCACCTCGAGTTGAAGTGGGCTAAATGCTGTGGCGGATCTCCAGTCCTGTTGAAGGGAGCAAAAGTGGGATTCCCGAATCCCGGAGGCGCCGGCATGTCATCCACCCATGCTGGGTAGGGCTTGCCGTCCGGTGGGATCGCCACCTGCCGAGTCTCCAAGGCCTCCAAGCGGGCAATGAGTGCCGCCATCGGATCATCCGGACATGGGTTCCAGTCCTGGCGAGGATCTCTAACCACGAGCGCATTGCATGGCCCTTCAATCGGGTCGTCGACCGGGTCGTCGAACTCGGCAGCTCGTGGGATGGCGGGCGGAGCGGCCCTTGGGGCAGTGGGAGGAATCCAAGCGGGATCTCTCAGGTAGTCACGCCGCTCGGGAGGGTGTGGCGAAACATACCGCGCCCTCTTGCCGTAGGCAATGGCCTCTCTCCTGTCGGCGAACACGGCGTAATCACGGTTGCCCGGGAGAGTCTCGTCGAGGAGCGGTTGTTCCGTCCCTGCTGTCCTGGACTAGGATCACCGTAGTCAGGCCGCCGTTCTGCAGCGTGCTCGGCGAGGAGCTGGTCAACCAGCTTCTTCTCTTCGGCGAGCTGCTGACGTAGTGTAGCCTTCTCGGGATCCTCCTCTGCCCTCTACATGGAGGCAGATGGGTCGGCGGGCTTTATAGCCTCGCTGTGCTCTTTTCCTTTGCTGACGTTTCGGCTCAACGCCAGTGCTTCAGTGGGTGCGGGGAGCCCCAGGAGGTTCCTCTGATGACGAGTGACTCTCACCGATGGCTCTGACGACGGCTTGTCTTCGGGGGGAAGCCCCCGTCGAGAAGTTCCAAGTCGTTTCCCCTCTCCCGACAGGTCAGCCATATTGACCGTTTCTGTCCCTGGGGATATACCCTCAGGGCCACCCAGCGAATCGGGCTGTCGGCGAATCACACTGAAGCGTAGGGCAGCGTACTGCCCCCATCCACGGATATACACGTGGGGAGTGGCTTCCACGATAACTTTGCGGAGTACTTGAAAACACTCAACGCATCGTTGTTGGAGGGCCTCGTGGTGCTCAAATGACCCGGGTGCCGAGCCGCGGGGAGCATGGCCAGGTCAATTTGACGGCACTGCTCACCAATATCCTCCAGGTGCACTTGACTCCCGGGGTATGGCATTTGTAGGCGGTGAAGACAGGAGCGAGTCTCCCGGAGAGTTCGGCGGAAGCATTCAAACTCATCCGGGGTGAGCGATTCGGGTGCATCAAAAGCCCGGTCCTGCGACTGGCCAAAACTTCTCAGGGAAGTGGCCCTCTGCAAGGACGGTCCAGAAGCTCCACGACTCAAAATCGGGACCCAGATCTCCTTGGTCCTATTCAATGGCTGGGAACGGACGGGGAACCGGCAGTGGTGCCGAGGCGGGCCGCCGGGCTGACGGGCTGGCCGGCGGTGAATACGGAAGGAACAGGCCGATTGGCCTCCATATCCCGGGCCTCCTCTGAGGGTGGCGGTGCCCTGGCTACCACATCACGATAGGACGGGCCGGCGAGCGAACATCCTGCCGTAGCATCGGTGCTCGCCGAGGGTGCACCAGATCGTGGTTCGACCGTCGGTCCCCAGAAAAAGTCTCCGGCTTCTCCGATCGGACGGAAGGCACTTCCGGAGGGGCCGGTACCAACCGCAAGCTTGATCCTTGGGGGTCTACCAGGCCCTCGTTACTCCGTATATAACTTCGGAGAGAAGCGGGGATCACATCGATCTCGCTCTCGGGGAGTACGAGGCTGACGTGCCGCATTCCTACCCCTGCCCTTGACTGGTGGGATTGGGGGAAGGGCTCTGTCGCCGAATCGTACTACGCCTCTGTATCCGAGAAGCGCACCGGTCGGATCTCTGTCCGGAATTCCGTAACATTCTTCCCTCGGCGTCGACGCCTTGCCTTCCTGCCCCTGGGTGGTTCTTCGGGGCAGGGCTGATCTCTGTCCTGGCGTCCTCCGGCCGCACTGGTGATGGGGCCAAGAGGACTGGAAACCAAGGTGCGAGGGGCACCGGGACAGATATCAAAGGGGACGCGGGGAGAGATGATTCCGGGCAGGCCTCCGGGCCGGGATCGGAAGGTGGGATGACCCATGCCTCCTGGATCGGCCACACGGAGTAGATCCCGTTGGTGAATAGCGCTACCGCGAGGTGGTCCGCGGTGGCTACTGCCTGCACCAGCAACCGGGAGAGTCGACCCAACCTGCCTTTGGGGCGGTCGAGGCCTCGATCCAGGTCGGGCATAGAAGTTCCCCTGCTCAGGATGCGCAGGGGCCTGGCGACTGGAGCCAACAGTGTCTTGGGCCAATGCGGCCGCTGTTGCTAGGCCCCCAAGGTGGGAATCCTCTTCCGCTCGTGCCCGACGTTGGCGTCGGGACAGACGAGTCGGGATGAGCGGCGCGGGCAGGTGTAGAGCCCGCTCTTCGACTTGAGAGGCCTGACGGCGGTGTCACCATGGCCTGGCGGGAGTCCTTACCGTAGATCCCTGGAGCGAATCCCGGATAGGGTGATCCCGGGCATCTTCCACCTCATCCGCATAGGGAAGGGAACTGTCAGAGCGCTCCGGGGATAAGCTCCCGAAGCGGTTGGACGTTGAGGTAGGCAGCGGTGCCTCCCTGCGCGGCCCTCGGGGGCAGCGGTGGTGGCGAGGTGCAGCCTCCTCAAGGTCTAGGCGAGCCATGTCCCTAGTGGGGATGACTCCCTCTTCCTCATATCTTCGTACCAGGGTGTTGATCACCCTTCTCTGGATAACCTCCGAGGGGGAGAGAGAGCATGGTTGTCCCGCAATTGCGGCTGCTGGGACGGCTGTGGAACGGGCGGGACCGCGCGGAGTAGCCGCGTCGGTGTTTCCCCTACCCCTGCGCCAGTGGGTGGGTGGCGATCGGGCACTGGATCGGGCGACCTGATTTCTGAAAGCAGGGAGAAGGACCCATTAACACTGACATGAAAAAGGAATCGACAACCAACCATTAGCGCCACGACGCCTTCCGTGGGGGGAACCCAGGCCCTCGACGTTGCGAGACGGAGTGCCCGATGTCCCTTCCCCAGCCCCTGGCGGGTAAGACTGAATGCTTGGCCGGGCAACATGCCGGTCTTCCAACACCTCTGAAAGCCATCGGTCTTCGTATCGAGGAGAAGAGATTCACGTCGGGTTCACCATTTTTCTGTTTCGGTGCGGATGTGCGTCGGGTTACGCTGTTCCGCCAGGACGCGTTCGCGCGTGCACCCGTCAACCCGAGGGGATGGGCGCGCGACTTGTGGTCCCGCAGTCCCGCTTTCCAAAGGCGGGCAGCATCCGTCCCTTATTCAGGGGCGTCTGCTCCTTGATCGAAACCGGGATGATGGGATGTCAGCTCCTCCTTCCTTGGACGTCTCCTCGGAACTCGTCGCCTAATCCGGGTCTCCCTCATAGATTTAAGACATGCTCGTGAATCTCGTTTCCGGCGCCATATCTTCGTGGACACCGGTTAATTACGCTGCTTCCGCCCGGACGCTCCAAGGAGTCTGGTCGGGGCAACAACCTGCGGTGAGGAGGCCAGGTGGCTCTGGGTGCTGGGGGCGTGTCGTAACACTGCGGCTCTGCACGTCTGTCTTCCGTCCCTAATAGGGCTTCTCGAAGGCATGATGACCTGAGGCATCCCGCACTGGGTGCGGGGAACTGTGTCACCTGAGGTTTTCCTCGGCTTCCCATGTTTAACACGGGGTATGCCGCGAGTTTAACGTCCAGCGGGGACGGCATCAGACCGATCAACACGAAGAGTGGACCAGATGACAGAACCCCTTGCGGGGAACCTCCGACGCTGGGGCCAGCGCATGGGTGGCTTCCCAAGTGATGTGGAGTGGAGAGAAGTGGCATGACCCCACCGGGATGTGGCGGCCCGGGTAAGGATCAGGATGGATAATGGAGTGAAGAGCTTGGACCCCGTAGGGGCTTCCTACGTACCGCGCGTTAGCACGGATCAAAGTCAACGTAGTTTGGGTATACAGTTTAACGTCATGCTGGACGTCGGCAAGCCGACTCATGAAGGGGTCGAGGCTGTCGGGCGGAGGATTGAACCGAACCACCTCGCACAGGGGGAGATGGAACGGCCGGGTGGATCACAGTTTCACGTCATGTTGGACGATAAAAGGAGAAATGGAAAAAGGGGCTGTGGGGAGGCACAGTGGAGATACACACGGGCAGTCTCCCACAGGGGTGGATTCATAGGTGAATCGACGCAAGCGTGAACCCTGGAGGGGTCCACTGATGGACGAACCGACGTGAATACGACCGGGACGACCAGGTGGTGGGCTTGAACCTCAGGGATGTTTCCTACGTACCCTGTTTAGAAGACAGGGATAAAAGTCCACGTAGTTCATTCTGTCAGGACTTACGCACTTGAGGCAGCCCGGATGCGGCAAAACTCAGTTGGAAGGGACTTGGACCGAAAGTAGGAGACACCTCGATCCCAGTCACACCCTCTACTGGCTTCGGCAGTGTGGAGGCGCAATGGAGATACACATGCGCGACCCCCCACAAGAAACTAGGGGTTTGTAATACCCTACCCCCGTAGGGAAAGCCGCTCCCATTAAATCGTCCCTAAAGAGGGGCAATCCCGACATCCCTGCAGAGACGAGCGGGTGGGGGCCACATCCAAACCGGGGGGGGGACCCTGCGTGCGGAGCACGGGATCGGGTGATGCAGACGGTTTAGCGTCTTGCCAGACGAAGTACAGTTTAACGTCGTGTGTTGAGGACGAAGCGGACGGTTTAACGTCTTGTCGGACGAAGTACAGTTTAACGTCGTGTGTTGAGGACGAAGGTGCTTGGAAGTTTAACGTCTTACAGCGCGGACGTGGTACAATTTAACGTCATGTTGGACGGATGCAGTTTAACGTCATGCGGGACGAATGCTGAACAGTTTAATGTCTTGTAGCTTGGACGATGGGGGCTAGGCAGTTTAGCGTCGTGCAGCTTGGACGTTGGTGCTTGGCAGTTTAACGTCTTGTCGCGCGGACGAGCTACAATTTAACATCGTGTTGGACGATGCACAGTTTAACGTCGTGTTGGACGAATGCAGTTTAGCGTCATCCGGGACGATAAAAGGATTACCGTTGATGGGTCCGTGTCACTTCGCGTGAGCCTGGAGGGCCGCACGGGAAGACAACGCACGGTGCGAGCACCCAGGATGAAGATCATCGGGCGCCACGCAGGCGGGTACCCTCAGGGGGTCAAGGGGGGCGACTCTGGCGGATTGCGCGCAAAAGAGGAGCTTTGCGTGCAAAATAGCGGGTCGGCGCACAAAATGGCAGGCTGGCGCGCAATCGGGCCAGCCCTTTGCGCGCGGATGATTGAGATTGCGTGCACCGGGCTTCGGGTAGCACGCGGGGGCAACGGCTCATTCTCTAACGAATGACCACTTTGAAAATGGGGGGTGCGCGCAATCGGGCTGGATTGCGCGCACCCGGGGGCAATTGCGCGCAAGAGGCTTCTTTTGCGCGCAAAGGCCTTCGGGTAAAGGATTATTCAAAGGAAAGGAGCCAAGGGGATTGCGCGCGAAAGCGAACCCCAAGGCTCTATTGCGCGAAAGAAAGGAGGTTACCTGAAGATCGGCATTGCGCGCGGAAGGGGTTGGATTGCGCGAACGAGCGACGCTTCGGATTCTGGCAACCTTCAAAACGTCGGGGGTCGCCTTATATTTATAGGCAACCCCGGGCGCGGAATCCGGTCTCAAGCGCGGAATTCCCTTCGCGGGCGCGGAATCAGGACCCGGCGCGCAAGGGAGCCACGCAGGCCACGGGCGCGCAAAATAGCGCGCCAGCCCAGCGCATTGCGCGCATCCCGGGAGGATTGCGCGCCACGACTCAACTTTGCGCGCGGGCCTCTGAAATTTCGCGCAAGTCCTCCGGGCCCTCCGGAACGTGCCTCTGACTCCAAATATCACTTCGCTTTCCGCATCCGGAGCTTCGTTTGGGAACAACGGACTTTTCCGCGTCTACAAGCCCCTTTTTCCATTTCTCCTTTTATCGTCCAGCATGACGTGAAACTGTGATCCACCCGGCCGTTCCATCTCCCTCTGTGCGAGGTGGTTCGGTTCAATCCTCCGCCCGGCGGCCTCGACCTCTTCGTGAGTCGGCTTGCCGACGTCCGACATGACGTTAAACTGTATACCCGAACTACGTTGACTTTGATCTGTGCTAACGCGCGGTACGTAGGAAGCCCCTACGAGGTCCAAGCTCTTCACTCCATCATCCATCCTGATCCTTACCCGGGCCGCCACATCCCGGTGGGGTCATGCCACTTCACTCCACTCCATATCACTTGGGAAGCCGCCCATGCGTTGGCCCCAGCGTCGGAGGTTCCCCGCAAGGGGTTCTGTCATCTGATCCACTCTTCGTGTTGATCAGTCCGATGCCGTCCCCGCTGGACGTTAAACTCGCGGCGTACCCCGTGTTAAACATGGGAAGCTGAGGAAAACCTCAGGGGACACAGTTCCCCGCACCCAGTGCGGGATGCCTCAGGCCATCATGCCTTCGAGAAGCCCTATTAGGGAAGGAAGACAGACGTGCAGAGCCGCAGTGTTACGACACGCCCCCAGCACCCAGAGCCACCCGGCCTCCTCACCGCAGGTTGCTGCCCCGACCAGACTCCTTGGAGCGTCCGGGCGGAAGCAGCGTAATTAACCGGTGTCCATGAAGATATGGCGCCGGGAACGAGATTCACGAGCATGTCTTAAATCTATTAGGGAGACCCGAATTAGGCGACGAGTTCCGAGGAGACGTCCAAGGAAGGAGGAGCCGACATCCCATCATCCCGGTTTCGATCAAGGAGCAGACGCCCCTGAATAAGGGACGGATGCCGCCCGCCTTTGGAAAGCGGGACTGTGGGACCACAAGCCGCGCGCCCATCCCCTCGGGTTGATGGGTGCACGCGCGAACGCGTCCTGGCGGAACAGCGTAACCCGACGCACATCCGCACCGAAACAGAAAAATGGTGAACCCGACGTGAATCTCTTCTCCTCGATACGAGGACCGATGGCTTTCAGAGGTGTTGGAAGACCGGCATGTTTCCGGCCAAGCATTCAGTCTTACCCGCCAGGGGCTGGGGAAGGGACATCAGGCACTCCGTCTCGCAACGTCGAGGGCCTGGGTTCCCCCCACGGAGGGCGTCGTGGCGCTAATGGTTGGTTGTCGATTAATTTTTCCTGTCAGTGTTAATGGGTCCTTCTCCCTGCTTTCAGAAATCAGGTCGCCCGATCCAGTGCCCGATCGCCACCCGCCCACTGGCGCAGGGGTAGGGGAAACACCGACGCGGCTACTCCGCGCGGTCCCGCCCGTTCCACAGCCGTCCCAGCAGCCGTAATTGCGGGACAACCATGCCCTCTCTCCCCCTCGGAGGTCATCCAGAGAAGGGTGATCAACACCCTGGTGCGGAGATATAAGGAAGAGGGAGTCATCCCCACTAGGGACATGGCTCGCCAAGACCTTGAGGAGGCTGCACCTCGCCACCACCGCCGCCCCCGAGGGCCGCGTAGGGAGGCACCGCTGCCTACCTCAACGTCCAACCGCTTCGGGAGCTTATCCCCGGAGCGCTCTGACAGTTCCCTTCCCTATGCGGATGAGGTGGAAGATGCCCGGGATCACCCTATCCGGGATTCTCTCCAGGGATCTACGGTAAGGACTCCCGCCAGGCCACGGCGACACCGCCGCCAGGCCTCTCAATTCGAAGAGCGGGCTCTCCACCTGCCCGCGCCGCTCATCCCGACTCGTCTGTCCCGACGCCAACGTCGGGCACGAGCGGAAGAGGATGCCCACCTTGGGGCCCTAGCAACAGCGGCCGCATTGGCCCAAGCCACTGTTGGCTCCAGTCGCCATGCCCCTGCGCATCCTGAGCAGGGGAACTTCTATGCCCGACCTGGATCGAGGCCTCGATCGCCCCAAAGGCAGGTTGGGTCGACTCTCCCGGTTGCTGGTGCAGGCAGTAGCCACCACGGACCACCTCGCGGTAGCGCTATTCACCAGTGGGATCTACTCCGTGTGGCCGATCCAGGAGGCATGGGTCATCCCACCTTCCGATCCCGGCCCGGGGGCCTGCCCGAAATCATCTCTCCCCGCGTCCCCTTTGATATCTGTCCTGGTGCCCCTCGCACCTTGGTTTCCAGTCCTCTTAGCCCCAGCACCAGTGCGGCCGGAGGACGCCAGGACAGAGATCAGCCCTGCCCCGAAGAACCACCCAGGGGCAGGAAGGCAAGGCGTCGACGCCGAGGGAAGAATGTTACGGAATTCCGGACAGAGATCCGACCGGTTCTCTTCTCTGATTCAGAGGCGGAGTATGATTCGGCGACAGAGCCCTTTCCCCAATCCCGCCAGTCAAGGGCAGGGGTAGGAATGCGGCACGTCAGCCTCGTGCTCCCCGAGAGCGAGATCGATGTGATCCCCGCTTCTCTCCGAAGGTATATCCGGAGTAACGAGGGCCTGGTAGACCCCCAAGGATCAAGCTTGCGGTTGGTACCGGCCCCTCCGGAAGTGCCTTCCGTCTCGATCGGAGAAGCCGGAGACTTTTTCTGGGGACCGACGGTCGAACCACGATCTGGTGCACCCTCGGCGAGCACCGATGCTATGGCAGGATGTTTGCTCGCCGGCCCGTCCTATCGTGATGTGGTAGCCAGGGCACCGCCACCCTCAGAGGGCGGCCTGGGATATGGAGGCCAATCGGCCTGTTCGCCGTATTCACCGCCGGCCAGCCTGTCATCCCGGCGGCCCGCCTCGGCACCACTGCCGGTTCCCCGTCCGTTCCCATCCATTGAAGAGGACCAAGGAGATCTGGGTCCCGAGTTTGTGTCGTGGAACTTCTGGACCGTCCTTGCAGAGGGCCACTTCCCTGAGAAGTTTTGGCCAGTCGCAGGACCGGGCTTTGATGCACCCGAATCGCTCACACCCGGATGAGTTCGAATGCTTCCGCCGAACTCTCCGGGAGACTCGCTCCTGTCTTCACCGCCTACAAGTGCCATACCCTGGGAGTCAAGTGCACCTGGAGGATATTGGTGAGCAGTGCCGTCAAATTGACTTGGCCATGCTCCCCGCGGCTCGGCACCCCGGGTCATTTGAGCACCACGAGGCCCTCCAAAAAAGATGCGTTGAGTGTTTTCAAGTACTCCACAAAGTTATTGAGGAAGCCACTCCCCACGTGTATATCCGTGGATGGGGGCAGTACGCTTCCCTACGCTTCAGTGTGATTCGCCGACAGCCCGATTCGCTGGGTGGCCCTGAGGGTATATCCCCAGGGACGGAAACAGTCAATATGGCTGACCTGTCGGGAGAGGGGAACGACTTGGAACTTCTCGACGGGGGCTTCCCCCCCGAAGACAAGCCGTCGTCAGAGCCATCGGTGAGAGTCACTCGTCATCAGAGGAACCTCCTGGGGCTCCCCGCACCCACTGAAGCACTGACGTTGAGCCGAAGCGTCAGCAATGGAAAAGAGCACAGCGAGGCTATAAAGCCCGCCGACCCATCTGCCTCCATGCAGAGGGCAGAGGAGGATCCCGAGAAGGCTACGCTACGTCAGCATCTCGCCGAACAGAAGAAGCTGGTTGACCAGCTCCTCGCCGAGCGCGCTGCAGAACGGCGGCCTGACTACGGTGATCCTAGGCCAGGACAGCAGGGACCGGAACAACCGCTCCTCGACGAGACTCTCCCGGGAAACCGTGATTACGCCGTGTTCGCCGACAGGAGAGAGGCCATTGCCTACGGCAAGAGGGCCCGGTATGTTTCGCCACACCCTCCCGAGCGGCGTGACTACCTGAGAGACCCCGCTCGGATTCCTCCCGCTGCCCCAAGGGCCGCTCCGCCCGCCGTCCCACGAGCTGCCGAGTTCGACGACCCGGTCGACGACCCGATTGAAGGTCCATGAAATGCGCTCGTGGTTAGAGATCCTCGCCAGGACTGGAACCCATGTCCGGACGATCCGATGGCGGCACTCATTGCCCGCTTGGAGGCCTTGGAGACTCGGCAGGTGGCGATCCCACCGGACGGCAAGCCCTACCCAGCATGGGTGGATGACATGCCGGCGCCTCCGGGATTCGGGAATCCCACTTTTGCTCCCTTCAACGGGACTGGAGATCCGCCACAGCATTTAGCCCACTTCAACTCGAGGTGCGGGCCTATGTTGGGGACTCCGGCGCAGCAAGAGGCCGCTAAGCTTCGCTGCTTTGTTCAGACACTGGAAGGGCCAGCATTTGTCTAGTACAGCCAGCTCCCCGTCGGGTCGGTAACCAGCTGGGAGGACCTCCGTAGACAGTTCCTCTACCAGTTCAGTTCCACGACCCGGAAGACAAGTATCGCAGACCTCTTCAAGTGCAAGCAGAGGCCTGATGAGCGAGTCGCGGACTTCATCGCCCGATGGAAGGGTCTCACGTATTCCCTTGACATGCCATTGACTCAGGAGCAGTTGCTGACAATGTGCGTCGGGAACGTCAAGACCGAGCTGGGTCCCTTCCCTGATCACTCAAAATTACCCCGGAGGGTTCAGGGACTTCTCAGACAAAGCTCAACGTCTTGAGGAAGCCCTGCAACAGGCCAGCCAGGCACACCCGCTGCCTCCTATGATTCCTGCAAGGAGAGTCAGCAGGGCTGAGCCCGCTGCTGTTGCCCAGATAGAGGCCCCCAGGCCATTGGAGCTGCTGCCGGCGAGGCCAGCTCCACAGCCTCACAGGAATCCGCCTCCACGGGCTCAGTTCCCGGCCCAGCAGCGGCAGCCCCAGAACCGGCCGGCCCCTCCGCTTAATGTACCGCCACAACCCAGGCGAGATAATCAGGGTCCACCTCCTCGGCCGGCCCCTCCAGCCCCTCGTCAAGACCACGCTCCCAGGGGCCCGCGACACCTGACTTACTCATTCCACGAGGATCAGGTCCCCGGTTATTTCCGGAGCGCCCTGGAGCAGAGGATTGTGCGACTGCCTGAGTGTTGGAGGC
Organism: Viscum album; assembly: GCA_963277665.1. Taxonomy (NCBI): domain Eukaryota; kingdom Viridiplantae; phylum Streptophyta; class Magnoliopsida; order Santalales; family Viscaceae; genus Viscum; species Viscum album. The sequence continues at coordinate 1,721,288,876 of OY728119.1, read as the reverse complement.
CAGAGGAGGCACATCTTACGAATAACCCCCGCTACTGCCCCTACCATCGGGCCCTGGGGCACACCATCCAACGGTGGTATGTGTTTAAGGATTGGCTCCAAGACCAGATTAACAAAAATGTAATCAGGTTGGGCCCAGCTCCAGCACAAGTGGCGGGCGTGTTCGTGGGATCATATGACGATAGTGGCAACGAGGACGAATGGCAGCTGGTCTCCGACCGCGGATCCCAGAAGTATAATAACTGGATGGCCCGCAAGATGACCATTCGCGCCCATGGAATCATCCGTGCGCGCTTGAATCAGCCTGAGCCCCCAGAATCTGCAGGTGCTGCTTCGGCATCGTCGTCCCAGCCTGCCTCTTCCAAGAGGAGCAAATGGCGGCAGCGCAAGAAGGAAGAGCGCGCCCCGCCGGTTCCGCCACTATCCTGCACTCTCGGCGATTTCATTCCCCCGGAGATGGGGGTCCCTCCTCGGATCCGCCCGGTGATGGATGATTCGTCCGATGACGGTGTTGGGTACGCTTCGGTTAATACCGTCGAGCTGGTAAATCCCTTTTCGGTTCCCGACGTTGAAGAACACCAGGTGGACCTCCCTAGTGTCCCCGGTCGTCGCCACCGTCGGAAGAACCGCAGCAGCAGGAGTCGCCGGGGCACAGCCGTTGGTACCTCCAGCCAGGCCGTGCACGCCACTGAGGCTAGGCAGCAGGCTCAAAACCGAGCACAACGTGCGCCGCCCCCCCATTCGGGGATGACGGATTCGCCTCCGCCGCTGTTTGTGGTGTGGGACCAGGCAGAACCGCCTCAGCCGCGTCACGACCAGCTCCGCCCTGCCACGGGTCCATCCCGGCCTCCTGACCCCAGTACGGTGACCATTTCCCGGACTGCAACCAGTGAACAGCGAGATGCGCCAAGTACCAGTCGGCCGCCGATCCAACCGGCAAGGCCCGTCATGCCGTCAACCGCAGAGCAACATCCTGCAACCAGGGGCTCGCTCTTGGCCAAAAAGTATGATGTCCTGAAGCACTTGGACGACATCCCAGCAAGGCTCTCCATCCTTGAGGCTCTGCGCATGTCATCTGAGATGCGCGAGGCACTCGCTGAAGCCCTGAAGAGCCCCCTCCAGTTTGAGACAGAGGTTGCGGCTGCAGAGGCCTTTCACGCCGAAACGATCGAGGACGCCGAATGTCAGGCAGTTATCTCGTTCTCTGGTAAGGATGAAGACCCTCCTATACAGGGACACATTCGTCCGCTGTATGTCACTGGCCAGTTCAATGGCCTTGAAGTCCGGCGCTGTCTTGTCGACACGGGGTCCGGGATTAACCTGATTCCAACTCGGACGCTCCAGAGATTGGGGTTGTCTGAGGATGACTTGATTCCCTCCGACCTCAGGATCCAGGGGTACGACCGCACCGAGCAAACCCCGGTCGGCAAGATACGTTTGAAGACCCAGTTCGGTGACTTGGTTGCCAACACCGAATTCATGGTGGTCTCTCAGGACACTGCGTACAACGCATTGATGGGCAGGCCATGGCTCCATCTTCACGCGGCGGTTCCCTCGTCATACCACCAATGCCTCAAATACTCCCTTAATGGTCGAGTAGGGGTGCTTCAAGGAGATGCCTCTCCTTTTGCCTCGTGTGAAGCCCGCTATCTAGACGCGGACTATTACAAGAGCAAGGATAAGCAGATCCTGGCAGGTGAGGTTGAGCCTGTCGCTGTTGCAAGTGATCCCTGGGCAAGTCTGGATGACGCTTACATCCTCCCGATTCACCGGTTGGACGTCGCCATGGTCTCGACGACCTGCGAGTCTCCTGATGAGATGACCGCGACCGCCCGCGCCAGCACCAGTGGCCCAGCAGGATCTGGTAGCCCCAATGCAGTTTCCAACGCAGTCTCTCCCGTGGACGATCCCTCCCCGAGTGGAGAGGATGTGGAAGACGCACCCCCAGCCTTTGAGGAGGGCGTCCCCGCCACGGTCGATGAGTTAATACAGGTGAACCTTGGAACCGAGGCAGATCCAAGACCCACATTGGTCAGTGCCGCCATGCCCTCTGAGGAGCGGCAGCAGTACGTGGACTTTCTCAGGCAGCACCGTGATGTGTTCGCTTGGGGCTATGACGAGATGCCGGGGCTAGATCCTCAGGTAGCCGTCCACCGCCTTGGTCTCCCGGCGAACCATCGCGGGTTCAAGCAGCCTCCCAGGAAGATGCACCCGTCCCACGGTGCCATGGTTGAGGCCGAAGTTAACAAGCTTATCAAAGCCAACTTCGTGAGGGAAGTTCAGTACCCCAAATGGCTGGCCAACATTGTGCCGGTCAGGAAGAAGAACAGGCAGATTAGAGTCTGCATCGACTTCCGCGATCTCAACCGCCACTGTCCGAAGGATGATTTTCCCCTTCCAGTGATAGAGCTGTTGATTGATGCCACGGCAGTGTTCCAAGCCCTCTCCTTCATGGATGGATACTCCGGATACAACCAAATTCGGATGGCCCCTGCGGATGAGGAGTTCACTGCCTTCAGGGCCCCCCAAGGTACCTTTTGCTACCGGGCCATGCCCTTCGTCCTGAAGAATGCAGGTGCCACCTATCAACGGGCGATGCACCGCATATTCAAGCCAATCCTCGGCACACTGGTGGAATGCTACGTCGACGACTTGGTTGTCAAATCGCGCCAGCGTCAGGACCATCTCAAAGATCTTGAGAAAGTGTTCGGCTTCCTCCGGTCTCGCTGCCTGAAGATGAACCCGTTGAAGTGTGCCTTTGGGGTCACCTCCGGAAAGTTCCTTGGATTTGTGGTAAGATACCAGGGTATTGAGATCGACCCAGAGAAAATCAGGGCGATTAGCCAGATGCCTCCCCCAGGTACCATCCGGGAACTGGAAGGGTTCCAAGGCCACTTAGCCTATACACGCCGATTCATCGCGAATCTGGCCGGCAAGTGTAAGCCCTTTTCTCGGCTCATGAAGAAAGGTGCCACCTATGTATGGGATAAAGAGTGTCAGACCGATTTCGAGGAAATCAAGCAGTACCTGCTTCAACCTCCGGTTCTGATGCCGCCTGTATCCGGGAAGCCGCTGGTCCTCTATGTGACCGCCCTGGAACGGTCCCTGGGTGCCCTTCTCGCCCAGAAGAACAACGAGGGAACGGAGAATAGCCTCTATTACCTCAGTCGCATGCTCCTCGATGCGGAAGTTAGGTATTCCCCCATCGAGAAGAGCTACCTGGCGCTCGTATTTGCCGTACAGAAATTACGGCACTACTTGCAGCACCATGAGGTACAGTTGGTTTCTCGGGTAGACCCGTTGAAATATATCCTGAGCCGGCCTATGTTGACTGGCCATCTAGCGCGGTGGGCTGTGATCCTCCAGCAGTTCGACATCAGGTATGTGTCTCAGAAGGCCATCAAAGGGCAAGCATTGGCAGACTTTCTGGAAGCTCACCCGACCTCCGCGGATCAGTCGCTGGATCTAGGCTTTCCTGATGAGACCATTCTCTCGGTTGATCGAGCCGATCCATGCTGGCAGATGCACTTTGACGGTGCCTCCCGGAGCCCCACCGGTAGAAGACTCGATAATCCTAAGCTCAACAGAGTGGGCTTGGGCATCGTCTTCATTACCCCGGAGCGAGCCGTGCTGCCATACTCGTTCCTGTTGTCAGAGGGTTGTACCAACAATGAGGCGGAATACCATGCCCTCATCACCGGCCTCGAGTTGGCTCTCGAGATCGACGTGCCCCGTCTGTGCGTGAAAGGGGACTCCGAGCTGGTCGTTAAGCAGATCAATGGCGACTATGTTGTCAAGAAGCCGGAACTTATGCCATTGCTGGAGTGCACCCTCCTTCTGATGGCCCGGTTCCCTTCTCGGCCGGAAATTGTCCATATTCCCCGGTCGCAGAACGGTCGAGCAGATGCTTTGGCCAGCCTTGCTGCGTCACTTGCGGAGCCTGAACAGGACAACCTGATCGTCCGCGTGACGCGCCGCAGGCTCATCGCTCCCGTTATCCCAGAAGAAGATCGCGGCCCGTTGGTAAGTAATCTCACCACGGTTGCCCCTATGCCCGGAGCCCCGAGTACCCCAGATATGACAGACGGATCAGCCCCTGATTGGAGGACGCCTTTGGTTGAGTACCTCCAACATGGCATTCTTCCATCGGATCGGGCCGAGCGTGAGCGAGTTCGACGCCGCGCATCGCAGTTTGTCCTCCAGAGCAGCCCCGGCCTGGAGCAGATCCTCTACAAATGCGGATTTGATGGTGTTCTCCTCCGTTGCCTTCAGGGAGTTGAGATCCCACGAGTCATGCAAGAGGTTCATGCTGGTTCATGTGGCGCCCACCAGACTGGGCCAAAGCTGTCCCACCAGATTCGGAGGTTGGGATACTTCTGGCCCTCCATGATCCATGACTGCATCAAGTATGCCAGGAGGTGCCATGCGTGCCAGGTTCATGCGAACTTTGTGCATCGGCCGCCGGAGCCTCTCCATACCACTAGGTATTCCTGGCCCTTTGCAGTCTGGGGTCTGGACGTTGTGGGACCTTACCCACCGGCAACAGCTCGCCAGTGCCGGTTCATTCTGACCGCCACTGACTTCTTCTCCAAATGGGCAGAGGCGATTCCACTCAGAGAGGTCAAATCCTGTTCGATCGCTGACTTCGTGACCTCCAACATCATCTATCGATTTGGAGTGCCTCACGCTATCCTCACGGATAACGGAACCAATTTCCGAGCAGCCGAGTTGAAGAAGTTGTACACCAAGTATAACATTCGCTCGAACCATACATCTCGCTATCATGCGCAGGCGAATGGACAGATCGAGGCGTTTAACAAAACCCTCTCTAACATTCTGCAAAATATGGTTGGTCAGAACAAGAAGAGTTGGCCGGACAAGCTCCCCAACGCCCTCTGGGCTTATCGGACGACGACTCGCAATTCCACCCAGATGACCCCTTATTCCCTGGTGTATGGAGCTGAGGCCGTCCTGCCCATCGAGATCCAGTTACCGTCCTTGCGCACTGCGGTCAGCGACCAGCAAGCGCCGGACAGAGTTGCTGAAGCCCGTCTAGTCGAGTTGGAGGCACTGGACGAGAATAGACTTCGCGCCTTGCACAACTTGGAGAGGCATCAAAGCAGAATGGCTTGAGCTTTCAATAAGAAGGTTCGCCTCCGCTCCTTCCTGCAGGGTGACCTAGTGCTAGCACTAAGAGCGCCAATGATCCCCGGCAGGAAGCCACCCAAGTTGGAGCCCAAGTGGGAGGGACCTTTTGTCATCCACAAGGTCTATCCCAATGGCGCGTACTCCCTGGCGACTAGGGATGGTGAGCGTGTCACTCCTCCCACCAACGCTAGGTTCCTCAAGCAGTACTTTGTCTGAGTATGCCGACGTCCTGCACGACGTTAAACTGCATTCGTCCAGGCTACAAGACGTTAAACTGTTCAGCATTCGTCCGCGCTGCAAGACGTTAAACTGCCAAGTGCCTCGTCCTGCATGACGCTAAACTGCACCACGTCCAAGCTGCACGACGTTAAACTGCCCAGCGTATCGTCCTGCATGACGTTAAACTGCCCCTCAAGAACTACGTGCGGCTTGATTCCCATCCTTATGGGATACGTAGGACCGTCTGGACATTCATGTTTCAGGCCCAGCCCCATCCTTTGGGAATTTCCATCCCATCTCGGGCCCTTGGCCCAGTTGCCTCCGGGTGTGCGGCGTATGGTGTGAACGCGGGGCTATGCCCTCATTCACATCGGTTTGCTTGCCACGCTGTACGCCCCCCACGTTTGGGGATGCCTTCTGCTCCCCCCTTCTTTTCTCGTCCTGCATGACGTTAAACTGCACTTTAAGAACTACGTGCGACTTGATTCCCATCCTTAGGGGATACGTAGGACCGCCTGGACATACATGTTTCAGGCCCAGCCCCATTTCCTGGGAATCTCTATCCCGCGTCGGGCCTCTGGCCCAAGTTCCCCTCCTTTTTGTGCGAGGCGTATCGCGTGAGCGGGGGATTATGTCCTCATTCGTGTTGGTCTACTGGCCGCGCCGTACGCCTCCCCTGTGTGTGGGACCACCTCACACCTCTCATCGTCCTGCATGACGTTAAACTGCCTCTCAAGAACTACGTATGGCTTGATTCCCATCCTTATGGGATACGTAGGACCGCCTGGACGCTTGTGTTTCAGGTCCAGCCCCGTCTCTTGGTTGATCACGGGGATCTGCCCTCTTTTGGTTTCTCTCAGGGTGAGTCCTCCGACCCTTTCCGGTGATCTGTTAACATGTTTTGGGTACTTCGGTCTATGACTCGTAGTGTCAGATTCAATCCCGACAAGTCCTGTGTTGCTTGTCAGGCCTCGCGCTTCCTCTTGTTCGAGCCTTCACTCAAAGGGATCCTCGTTAGTGGTTTGGGTACGATGCCTCAGTGCTCTCCTACCGCTCCGGGTCGATTTACCGGCGGGTCTTGGGCCGCAAATCGATACGAATCCTGCGCTTGAGCGGTTGATGCTCATTTGCTTGCCCCGTCTTAGGCTGACGCGATCGGATGTTGTGTTGCGAATATGGTTAGCAACATCCTTGATCGCCATGTCGGCTCTTTCAGGCTCTGAACATTGGTTGCACAGTCCTCATCACACTCCGCCTTTGCGCGTTGTAGTGGAATCTCGACACTCTCTTCATACTGACCTTCAGTACACCTCTACACGTTAGGCAGACCAACCAGGGTAATGATGTCGTTCGAGGCTCCCATGATCTGAGCACCAAGGATATATGCGGATATCCTCCCCAAGGGCCATGCGTAGCTGGACCCTCGTCCCCATAAGGAGGAAGGAATCGCCCGAACAATCGCGTTCTGGGCCCAGTATATCTGGAGGCTAGCATCTCTGCCCCTCGGGTGATGGACATACGCAGACCCCTATCCCAAGACTCTTCTCCTGGAATCGTGCGTGACCGCAGGGCTGGGTTTGTTCCCACCTCCGCCGTGTCCGCCGTATCGCGATAAGCGGATTCCTCCATGGTCCGAACCACACGACCTTAAACTGTGTTGTCTGGTCCTACCACACGACCGTAAACTGTGATCGTCTTGGCCGCCCGACGAGAAACGACACTGCATCGTGATGTTCTCCTCAGGGGACACTCATGTTGGGCGCTGGTTAATAACCACGCCATTCATCAATGCCTTTCGTGGCTTGATTATTGTGGCGACGCCAGAGATATCTCAATCACAGGCATGTCGCCGCACAAAGAAAAATCATTCATCTTTAAGGACAAACAAGAAATATCAAATGCCGCTCCTTCTGTGTGCGAGGGTCAGACCCGCACTCTTCCCCGCGCTGGTGCCCGATTGTGTTGCGTCGCGCTTCAAGAACTACGTGTGGCTTGATTCCCATCCTTATGGGATACGTAGGAACGCCCGGATGTTTGAAACTTTGGGTCCAGCCCCCCACCTCTTAGAGATTCCCCCTTCTCTGGGGAATTCGCCGCCTTCAGGTCACCCTCAAGGCGTGTTCCCCGACCCCTTGCAGTGGTCCACCGGTGTCAAGAGTACTCTGGTTTATTACCAGGAGGATTAGGATCCGCTTGGTCAGGTTTCCTCCACTTTTCAGGCTTCGTGCTCCCTTTCATTCGGACCCATCGTCTACGCCCTGGGTGGAGCCCCCGTGAACGGTTCGGACACAATGCCTCAGTGCTCTCCCGCCGACTCGGGCCGGTACCCCCAATGGCCTCGGGCAGCAAATCGATATGAATCCTGCGATTGAGCGGTCGATGCTCGTTTGCTGCCTCATTCCACCAACGGTTAGTGCGATATTGATGCTGCTTTTCCGCCACGGTCGGCAGTACTCCCATATCGTTACTCCGGTGCCCCCAGTCCTTGAGTGAATGGCCGCATGATTCACATTTTCCACCTCCCATTCTGACCAGGCGAAACCTCGACACTCTTGACACTATCCCTCAGTGCATCTTCGCATATCCAGGGGATAGGACCACGATGTGGCGTACTTCGAAGTCTTTTATGGTCCGAGCTCTAAGACCTTAAACTAAGATCTCTCCTCCTTATGGTCCGAGCTCTAAGACCTTAAACTAAGATCTCTCCTTTTATGGTCCGAGCTCTAAGACCTTAAACTATGATCTCTCCTCCTTATGGTCCGAGCTCTAAGACCTTAAACTAAGATCTCTCCTTTTATGGTCCGAGCTCTAAGACCTTAAACTAAGATCTCTCCTCCTTATGGTCCGAGCTCTAAGACCTTAAACTAAGATCTCTCCTTTTATGGTCCGAGCTCTAAGACCTTAAACTAAGATCTCTCCTCCTTATGGTCCGAGCTCTAAGACCTTAAACTAATATCTCTCCTTATGGTCCGAGCTCTAAGACCTTAAACTAAGATCTACCCTTATGGTCCGAGCTCTAAGACCTTAAACTAAGATCTACCCTTATGGTCCGAGCTCTAAGACCTTAAACTAAGATATGCCCCTACGGTCCGAGCTCTAAGACCTTAAACTAAGATATGCCCCTATGGTCCGAGCTCTAAGACTTTAAACTAAGATCTCCCCTAAACGGGATTCTACGTCCTGCATGACGTTAAACTGCACTCTCAGAACTACGTGTGGCTTGATCTCCAGCCTGATGGAGTACGTAGGAACGCCCGGGCATCTCAACTCGGGTCCAGCCTCAGGGATCGTTAAGTCCCGCCCCTCCTCGTCGCCGGCCGTCTGGCCTGGCTTCTGGTAGAGTGGTGCAGTTGTGATATTCTCCCCGATTCAGCTCGGGATGCCCCATTGCAATGGTGGGAAGCGACGGTTTCCTCGTCAAAGAGGTGCTGTCTGAGAATTGGGGTGACTCACGACCAGATTAGTGCATCCGCCTAATACGCTTTCCCCACGGTGGCACAATTTTGAGAGCGTTGGATTCTGTCCGAACAAATCGTCACCTCGCCCCACGCTTCGCATGCCCTGTTGATCTGGATTTCCACCCTTGTGTCTGAAGGAACCCCCAAAGCGGTATTCATGATGACATGTGGTCCGCCTCCTGCAATATGAATGATGACCTTCGGTCCGTCTATTGCAGTTGTTATGGTCGATCCACTGTCCGCCTACCGTCTTGGGCATTTCCTGGAAGGCCGACCGTTGTGGATGTCTGGATTCGGGGCACGCGATTCACCCTTTCTCATTTCCCTATGTTCGGATAAAATCTCAACGCCCCTAGCGTTGTCCCGCTCATGTGTTGGAACAAGTTGGGGGGATGATACATTGATTAGGTCTGAGGTCTCCTTTCCTAGGAATGACCTCCCTCTTTTCTCCAGAAATCCAGGCCCAATTATGGATGCCTGATGCTTGGTTAACACTCCCGCAAGACAACGAATTGTGGTTGAGCATGTTAAGCCAAAAGATGCAGATAAATATATTGATTCATACAAATGGATCAAAGTAGCGGAAGAAAATGTTTTGGGAACGGCAAAACAATGCCCTTAGGGATTAGCGTGCTGAATGAGTCTTTCTAATGCCGCTACCCTTTGGCTGGTGGCCTCCAGAGCTGCTTCTCGCTCTCTGCGTGCCCTCTCTTCGTCGGCGGTCGCAGCACGCAGTTCGTCGATTCTGGCCTGTGCACGCTCCCGCTCGACCTGAATTGTGACCATCTGTTGGCCCGTCTCCGTCAGCTGTACCTGGGCGTCAACCAGCTGGGCTGCTAGTTGCTCCACAAGCTCGGTACACGTTGCGACGAAGGCCTCCTTCTCTGCCACCTGCCCTTCGAGGCGCCGGACTTCCTGCTCCGCCGCGAGGAGCGCCCGCGTGCTCTCCGACATGTCCCGACTTTGTGTGACGTCGGCACGCCGGCATCTCTCGCGCATCTTTTCGGCCATGAAATCACGGACCGTCAGATGGAGGCGTTGAGCATCAGCTCCCCCGGCACACAGGAAGCGCAGCCAGGTTTGAAGCGATCCCATGCACCCCAGCCACTCTGATGAGTCTCGCTTGAGGAAGCGCTGGATGCACTTCCACCCCCTGCGGCGCGTTATCCGGCTCTCCTCAACCGCCTCCGCGTCCGAGTCGTCCATCTCCTCGGGGTCGGCAGGCCGGTAGGCAGGGAAGGCAGCCAGCAGATCTGCTGCAGGGTCCGCCCCTAGGAGGTCCTCATGAGGGATAGGTTCCCCAACATCTGGGCGACCTTCTTCTCTCTCCCCAGCGGCGTTGACACCCTCGTCAGCCCCCGACCTCTCTCCGATGGCAGCCCCGCCGACGTCCGCAACCCCCTGATCAGCAGTTGGTGGGGCCGACTCGGTTTGGGAAGTCTGTTCCGGAGCAGGGGGCATGTCTGCCACTGGTCCACTCGTGGATGGCCCGGGTTCGGCAACCCGACGAGCCTCCAGTGTTGAGATCACTGCGCAGGGCATGCCGTGGTTAGTCACGGATCGTCAATGGCAAGCACCAGCAGTAAAGTAAGGAGACTTACGGGAGTTCAGAGCGTCATCTTCCGCTATCCCGGCCACCGCAGGAATAGTTGCAGCAGGGGACCCTTCCGCGCTTGTCAATTCAATAATGGGTGCCTGGCCCCCGCCTTGTCCTGCTGGCGCCTCTCCTACTCCCGCTGAGGACGCCTGACCAACATCCGTGTGCTCCTGAGAAAGATGGAGAAATGGGTTAGAAGCTGCATAAGAGAATGGATGAAGCAGATTGAGTAGGTATAGAAGCGGACCTCGAGGAGCTCAGTGACATCAACGTTGTCAGAGCCGGCCACCTCGCCGCTCTCCCGTGGGCTCCCCTGATGGGATCTTCCCTCGGAGCCTTCATCCTCCCCCATTTCCTCCTCTTCCTCGGAGTCGCTGCCACTTTCATCTTCCGCCGGCGGCATCTGTTCTGGAGCGGGCTCTAGACCGAGCATCACCTTCACCAGAAGGGATGGCTCCGCACACTGACCAAGTTGGCGCGCGTAATCGTCCATGGCCGTCAGATATGCATACTGTCGGTTGAAGTCCACTCTGTCGGCGATCTGGAGGCGCCCGACCTCTGGCAGATAGATTCCTTTTCTGAGTATCTTTCGCCAGATGGCGTCGGTCCCCAGTGACTGCCGCAGGGTCATCCAGGCCGACCACAGCGCCGGGAAGACCGCGTCGTGGGAGGGTTCGAGCAGACGTCTCACCTGCTTCCCGGGCCGCTCGTCGACCACCGCACGTGCCCCCTCTCTGGGCGCTGAGGTCGTGGCGGCAGCTCGCGATGTGCCCGCCGCCGAAGTCCCTGCCCGCGCCGGCTCCGCTGCTTGGCGCGCCTCCGTTCTCCCCCGTGTGGCGGCGCCTCGCCTCCTTCCTTGACGCCCGGTCTCCGCACGGGTAACCTCGAGCCGCCGAACTGGCTTCCGTAGAAGCCCCTCGGGGTACGCGATGGCCCAGTGTTCGGCGTACTCGGTTGCCAAGCCTGCGTCAACCCCGGTAGGAGGGAGAGTGATGACGTCGCCAGAGCCGAAAGCGGCAAACATCAGCCACATCTGGCGAAGGACGCAAGGGTTCGTCTCCTCCCGGACAGCAGTGAATACCCTCTTCGGCATCCGCTGAAGGCACCCGAACTGCCTGGCGAACCGGGTTGGCACGTAAGGCTCGCAGATCACCTTCCCGTCGATCCGAGCCACGAGCACCCCGCCCCGCATGTTCAGGAAGTATTCATGCTGCTCCAGCGGACCCTGCCCATTGTCGATCATCTGGCCGACGGGAGTGGGGAACGGACTGAAGTTGAAATTGGCATGATTTCCAATCCGAATCCTCACGCCCTCCTCACTTAGGGTCATCGGAGCGACCCCCGCGATGTTCAGCAGGGAGGGTCGCAGGCCGTTTCCCGGAGGAATGATGGCGTTCGGAAACGTGTACCCACCGAAGTGAGCAGCCACCCAGCCGTGGAAGAACTGAAAGGGCCCACAGATCCTTCGTGGCGACCCCCCTCGTGAGATGCGTCCCAGGATGGCATACAACCTCGCCAGCACTGGGACCCCGAGGTTGTATCTTTTGTTGGCGGCCATAGCGCCCGCCATCGCCAGTGTCGCCGGGCGAACGCCCATACTCGCGTCCCGCACTGGCAGGAGCCACCCACTCAGAAAGGCGGCCAGGAACGCCGCGTACGGGACATTTGGGTCCCGGGCCTCGATGACGCGGTACCCCCATGAGCGGTAGTCGCCCGTCTCCAGGACCCGCCAGTACGACCCGTTCCGGCTCCTCTGAGCTGCGGTCGGGCACCGCTTCCCCCTGCCTGGCATCTTGACCGCTGGGTCATGCTCCAAGAACTGGCCGAACCACTCCTTGTAGGCTATGTCCTTCTGGAAGTCCTTGATCCCAAGCCGCTGCGTAGCCAGGTCAAGTAGATGCCATGTCAGAATGGGAGTCCGTGACCTGTCCTCCGAGATGTTCTTCGGGGGCAGGAACTCATCGTATTGGTAGCCCTCCAGCGGGATACCTCCGATGCAGTGGATGTCCCAGAGACCGATGCCGACCTCCCCATGGTGAAGATGGAAGGTGTTGGTATCCGGAGACCAGCGGGTGAACAGCTCCGGCCCGAGCTCGGACTGCTGGTAGAAGTGGAACTGCGACGTCCACACCGCCTCAAACAGGCCGATGTACCGCAGCTCCTCTGCGAAGTGATCACAAGTGTGGCGTACCCAGAACGCCCAGGCCCACTCACTGGTGAAATTGCCCCCAGACCGCAAGTCCCAGTCCTTCAGCCAGCCCTTGGTGTCGTCAGTGACACTCTGGCGATATGTGCTCGAGTAGAGGGCTGGAGAATTCTCCGCAGTAGGCTCACCCCCGTCAATGGTTCGCGTCCTCGGGTTCAGGACATAGACGTCCAAGTGCCTGGTCTCCCTGGCAGGATGCCCATTGTTGGTGATGTTATAGCGGGGAAGCTCTTCCTCCCGAGTCACCCAGGTCCGTGGCGCATCAACCTCGAACCCTGGCACCAGAACCTCATCTAGGATGCCGAAGTTCCAGAGCGGCAGGTTGTCCGACAGTGGATATGTCTTCTGGGCCGGCGTCAGCAAGTCGAACAGGGATTGATTGTTGGAAACAATCTCCTTGGCTCCGTAAACCTCCTCGTTCGCCGCCATCTCTGCTCTGCGAATGGCGGCATCCCCCTCATTTCCTTGATGCGCGACCATCTCAGAAGTTTCGGGAGTCGTGCGGGTTAAGGGATGAAGCGTGCGGGATCGGACGAGGCTGGTAGAGAAGTTTGAAGGTTGGCGCGCAATCCAAGTGGACGGCGCGCAATTGGGAAGAATGTCGCGCAAAGTTCCGGGTTTTCGCACAATAACAGGCGAATTCCGGATGGTTTTGCGCGCCGATCGGGAGAATTTCGCGACCGGAAAAGGCGATTTCGCGCACGAGAGCGTTGAAGCTTATCGCGCGGAAGGCCTGTGTACGGAACGCGGAACCCCGGACCCCTATTTATAGACGAGGCCGGGATTCCGCGCCGCGCGGAACGCTCGATTGCGCGACCGCGACGGCGAATTGCGCGCCCGGCGCCCCTTTTTGCGCGCCTAAGTCCCGCGCAGCCCAGGACTTCGGCATTCCGGCGTCTCCCTCGGAACCCGATCGTTGCGACCTCTCGCCGATCAGATTCCGAGGGGGGGCTTTTGTAGACGCCGGAAAAGTCCGTTGTTCCCAAACGAAGCTCCGGATGCGGAAAGCGAAGCGATATTTGGAGTCAGAGGCACGTTCCGGAGGGCCCGGAGGACTTGCGCGAAATTTCAGAGGCCCGTGCGCAAAGTTGAGTCGCGGCGCGCAATCCTCCCGGGATGCGCGCAATGCGTTGGGCCGGCGCGCTATTGTGCGCGCCCGTGGCCTGCGCGGCTCCCTTGCGCGCCGGGTCCTGATTTTGCGCCCGAGAGGGGAATTCCGCGCCCGAGACCGGATTCCGCGCCCGGGGTTGCCTATAAATATAAGGCGACCCCCGACGTTTTGAAGGTTGCCAGAATCCGAAGTGTCGCTCGTTCGCGCAATCCAACCCCTTCCGCGCGCAATGCCGATCTTCAGGTAACCTCCTTTCTTTCGCGCAATAGAGCCTTGGGGTTCGCCTTCACGCGCAATCCCCTTGGCTCCTTTCCTTTGAATAATCCTTAACCCGAAGGCCTTTGCGCGCAAAAGAAGCCTCTTGCGCGCAATTGCCCCCGGGTGCGCGCAATCCAGCCCGATTGCGCGCACCCCCCATTTTCAAAGTGGCCATTCGTTAGAGAATGAGCCGTTGCCCCCGCGTGCTACCCGAAGCCCGGTGCGCGCAATCTCAATCATCCACGTGCAAAGGGCTGGCCCGATTGCGTGCCAGCCCGCCATTTTGCGCGCCGACCCGCTGTTTTGCGCGCAAAGCTCCTCTTTTGCGCGCAATCCGCCAGGGTCGCCCCCCTTGACCCTCTGAGGGTACCCGTCTGCGTGGCGCCCGATGATCTTCATCCTGGGTGCCCGCACCGTGCGTTGTCTTCCCGTGCGGCCCCCAGGATCGCGCGAAGTGACACAGACCCATCAGCGGCAATCCATCGTCCCGCATGACGTTAAACTGCATTCGTCCAACACGACGTTAAACTGTGCATCGTCCAACACGACGTTAAACTGTATATCGTCCCGCATGACGTTAAACTGCATTCGTCCAAGCTACAAGACGTTAAACTGTTCAGCATTCGTCCCGCATGACGTTAAACTGCATCCGTCCAACATGACGTTAAACTGTACCACGTCCGCACTGCAAGACGATAAACTGCCAAGTGTTTTGTCCAACATGACGTTAAACTGTACCACGTCCGCGCTGTAAGACGTTAAACTGCCAAGCACCTTCATCCTCAACACACGACGTTAAACTGTACTTCGTCCGGCAAGACGTTAAACCGTCCGCTTCGTCCTCAACACACGACGTTAAACTGTACTTCGTCTGGCAAGACGCTAAACCGTCCGCATCACCCGATCCCGTGCCCCGCACGCAGGGTCCCCCCGGTTTGGATGTGGCCCCCACCCGCTCGTCTCTGCAGGGATGTCGGGATTGTCCCTCTTTAGGGACGATTTAATGGGAGCGGCTTTTCCCTACGGGGGTAGGGTATTACAAACCCCTAGTTTCTTGTGGGGGGTCGCGCATGTGTATCTCCATTGCGCCTCCCCACTGCCGAAGCCAGTAGAGGGTGTGACTGGGATCGAGGTGTCTCCTACTTTCGGTCCAAGTCCCTTCCAACTGAGTTTTTCCGCATCCGGGCTGCCTCAAGTGCGTAAGTCCTGACAGAATGAACTACGTGGACTTTGATCCCTGTCTTCTAAACAGGGTACGTAGGAAGCCTCCCTGAGGTTCAAGCCCACCACCTGGTCGTCCCGGTCGTATTCACGTCGGTTCGTCCATCAGTGGACCCCTCTAGGGTTCACGCTTGCGTCGATTCACCTATGAATCCGCCCCTGTGGGAGACTGCCCGTGTGTATCTCCACTGTGCCTCCCCACAGCCCCTTTTTCCATTTCTCCTTTTATCGTCCAGCATGACGTGAAACTGTGATCCACCTGGCCATTCCATCTCCCTCTGTGCGAGGTGGTTCAGTTCAATCCTCCGCCCGGCGGCCTCGACCTCTTCGTGAGTCGGCTTGCCGACGTCCGGCATGACGTTAAACTGTATACCCGAACTACGTTGACTTTGATCCGTGCTAACGCGCGGTACGTAGGAAGCCCCTACGGGGTCCAAGCTCTTCACTCCATCATCCATCCTGATCCTTACCCGGGCCGCCACATCCCGGTGGGGTCATGCCACTTCACTCTACTCCATATCACTTGGGAAGCCGCCCATGCGTTGGCCCCAGCGTCGGAGGTTCCCCACAAGGGGTTCTGTCATCTGATCCACTCTTCGTGTTGATCAGTCCGATGCCGTCCCCGCTGGACGTTAAACTCGCGGCGTACCCCGTGTTAAACATGGGAAGCTGAGGAAAACCTCAGGGGACACAGTTCCCCACACCCAGTGCGGGATGCCTCAGGCCATCATGCCTTCGAGAAGCCCTATTAGGGATGGAAGACAGACGTGCAGAGCCGCAGTGTTACGACACGCCCCCAGCACCCAGAGCCACCCGGCCTCCTCACCGCAGGTTGCTGCCCCGACCAGACTCCTTGGTGCGTCCGGGCGAAAGCAGCGTAATTAACCGGTGTCCATGAAGATATGGCGCCGGGAACGAGATTCACGAGCATGTCTTAAATCTATGAGGGAGACCCGGATTAGGCGACGAGTTCCGAGGAGACGTCCAAGGAAGGAGGAGCCGACATCCCATCATCCCGGTTTCGATCAAGGAGCAGACGCCCCTGAATAAGGGACAGATGCCGCCCGCCTTTGGAAAGCGGGACTGCGGGACCACAAGCCGCGCGCCCATCCCCTCGGGTTGACGGGTGCACGCGCGAACGCGTCCTGGCGGAACAGCGTAACCCGACGCACATCCGCACCGAAACAGATGTACTACTAAAGGAAAACATGAAACCTCCTCAAAATTTTCTATCATAACATTAATGGTTTCATAATCCACCCTCAGACAAGGATAATGTGCTACCCACCTTTAGAATATCTATCTGAAACTTATCCAATGGATATCTATTCAGATAAGATCTCAAAATTGATATCCCCCAGTTGTGTATTCTTGGAATACTGACGAATTGGTGGGGAAATAACCATCAATTAGAGGTATGATGGACTATCTTCATCCTTAAGGGTCAAATAAAGAGGTAAACTACTCTATCACCTCTCTCCATAACAGTGAATGAAAAACTTTAATTTGATAAACTATTACTATGGACACACCCTTGGGTGATTTTCAAGCTAGTACTTCCTCAACCTTTTGTGGGTTCAATATCACTTTCATATCTAAGAAAAATCATCCCCTGAAGTGAAAATAATGAAGAAAAAGTAACACTTTGAGAGATTCCCATAAATATGGTACTCTCAAACTATTTCCTGAACCATCCTAAACTGTATCATAGGCTCCTACTCTGATTTCATGTACATAAGGATGTCATCAAAGAATACTTCCACAAACCAATATGAGAAGGGTTAAAGGAACCAACCCATACATATCACAAACACTACTAGGGAATCCAACACTCAGAAAGGAATCAACATGAACTCAAAGAAACCATTGTGGAACTTGGAATCCTCCTTAAATATATTATAATTTCAAACCTAGATTTGGTGATAACCCTTCATGAGGTTAAACTTCAAGAACCAATTCACCCCTAACCACATGTCAAATAAATCATTGATCCTCAGGGATGGACACTCTTTCCTAATAGTCACTCAGTTCAAGTGATGTTATTCTAATGCTAAACTGAATCACTCATCCAAATCCAAGGAGGAAAAAACTGGGCTTCCAAGGGAAACACATTGGTTACACAAATTCCCTTTCTTTATAGATTATCTAACCACACATTCCAATCAGAAACCTTCTTAGGGTCATATGATATGCTATTATAGATATCAGGTCATCCCTAGGTGTAGGTTTATGTAAAAATTAAAATTTTTATGGAGAGGTAAGAATGAAACATCCTTAGTTAAGACTCCCTCATAATCCTCTAATGTTGTAGGAAAATAAAATCTCATATAATCTACCACTTTGAGGTTTATACTAGCTAATTGATAAGAATTGTTTTGTATCCTCCTATACATGAGGTCCTCCTACTCTTCTTGGGATTATTTCTCACCAAATAAGGTGAATTCCATACCAATAACTTGGGAACACTTCAATTTTCCCTGGTAATATTCCAATCTTTATTTATGTTAGACAACCAATCTATACTGAGGAAAAAATCCTGGGGTCTGATCACTATTATAGAAAGTTTGTGCATGAGGAAATCTCTCCTCCAGAGTCTGGTCACACTACAGGAAGAAGTGTGTGACCATCGATCCTATTTGTGGGAGCCTCAATCACATGGGTCAATAAAAAAGGATCCATTGGTATCACTACATTAGGAATATGTGATATTTTTAGGAAAATGTGTCTTGATACTATGTACTAAAAATGTTTCTAGAGTAGAAAATATATATTTTATACATCAAATCACACTAAAAGTCTCCATGTTACAATATCCTACCACTCGAAGCTGTAATTTCTATTTCCCACCTTTTCCCACAACTAGGGATTTCTATGATACCATAAAATAGAAAAATTACCTCAAATATACAATTAAAAGGAACTCATCTTCCACACCTCGACATGTTCTTATTTGGGAGACACCCAATCTTCCCCATTGTTTTAAATCACATCACAAAAATGGATATTAGGGGGGAAGTTTCCCTATTACATGAATTTCGGATTCCATATCAAATTTCACCAAAAAATGGATCTATTGGTACCCTTTATACCCTATATAAGTATCACTACCATGAGCACCATCAACAGGGGTATTTACCAAGAAGAACATTTTCACCATAGGTTCATTTTGGTTCTCTACCACTTGAGAATGGGGGTTTGGATCTCCATGAAACCTAGGAAATATCTATCTATGAAAATTGTAAAGAACAATAAACATAGGTTCTTATTCCAATAGTACTTATAGAAGTAACCATTACAAAATCTAGCAGGGAGAATCCACCTAAACCATTGGAGGTGGGTTGGCATACTACTGAACAACTGGAGACATCACTCTCTATCCACATAGAGTAACTCTCTCCAAAATAGGCCCAAAAACCGAATCCTCATCAATAAGAAGGTCATAACCATGGTCTATCAATAGAATCCTAGTTGTTTATCATTTCAGAAGCATCCCTCAATAGCCGAGATGCACCATGATCAAAAGATAAAATTTGGGGAGCTAAATTAAAAAGGACATGGAAACCAAAACCCATTATTATATGATAAATGTACCAATGTTTTCCTTGAAACTAGTGTATACATGTTATTATTTAATAAGAAGGTTATCAGAGTACTGGTGAATGGATATGTTGACCACCACACCACCAATGGGTTCTCTATCCCGAGATCCAAACCAGATGCCCTTTAACACTATTTCCCAAGTTCCTAAACCAAACCGCACATCTAAAAAATCTCCAAAATCTATTCCTAAGATGACCTTATATGATTCCAATATGTCATGTATTGACCCAATAGGCCCTTGTTGGACAATGGTAATATGTGAATGACACAATAATCTCACGTATAATAGTTTAGGGGCTTGAAAATAGCATCGAGTAGGGAAATCACCCACATGGGGAGGTCTTAGCCTAAATTACCTATACACATGAACACATATCCATACACCAATATAATAAGAAATTTATTAAAATATTTATATAAAATCATGGATAAAATCTATCCCAAATCATAGTATAACAATTATTACAACAAAATCAAGGATCCAAATACATTCCCACTAAAAACTACAAAATAACCCAACTTACTGACAATACAAGGGAAGCTACCCAAAATTATATAATAGATCCATATAAGGTACTTCTAGAATAACTAATCTCCAACCATGCTCCACCTAATCTTGGTCCACCAAGAACTCCAATTAAGAGCCTTTTATCTACATAAGATAGGACATGTGCAAGAAAATCCCATGCTGGTGTGAGTATATACATACCATGTGGGACACCCTAAAGTCACAAAAAATATAGCATCAATAGAGTAGTCATCTCCTCATAATAAGGATAATCCAATATGAATGGAGTACACAATAATAAAGAGACTAAAAATAACACAAATATACTCATGATAGACACTAAGTCTCAATGTGGACACAACCATGCTGCCAACCTTGGATTTTTATCATGGCTTCAAGGTAAAGATAATCTAAGATAACTTAAACTACGATCCATGATATAACTGATTTTGATGATTTGAGTAGTCATGATCATTAGAACTTTCCATAATTAAGTACTCAATATAACTTGGAAGATCTTGATGCACATATAGGGGATCTCACCTAGGGACTCTAGGGTATACCAACCCTACTTGGAATAACCAAATGATCAGGGTATTGTATGATTGTGTATGTTAGTCACAATGACTTATAAAATACCACCTAGGTATGAATATGATGGGAATAATGATACAAACCCAATGCCTCCTGAAGGGATTAATTCTCTAGTCCACTAAGGGGATCTTGTACAATGATCTGACCAAAATTTTTCACTGAAACTTCATGGAGGTGGAATGAGAAAACTAACTCTAGAACTATATAAGGAGGAAACACAACCACAATGATATAGATCTTGGGAACACACCCATGATTACACCAAAGTTGAACTGATAAGAATAAGGGTGTCAACTTTCCCTTTATGGAATACACAACGTGTCCCATGGGGCACATGATGTGTCTCTATACATTTGGTACGACCTGTTTCTCACTGTCTCACATAACCTATATTTCTCTATATACACGACTTGTTATTTTACGATACATGGTGTGTAGAGGTAAGTATTGAGCTCGGTATGTCATCTAGGTTAGCATGTTTATGATGGCCTATAACTATGTACTTAGGGCATGCCTGTGTACACTATCCATGTACAAGTACTTTTCTAAAGTACACGAGGTGTCCTCTACATCACACAACATGTGGAGTTTATGACAACACTCAGCATGTGCTGTCTTCCCATGCGCATGTACTCTTTGAAGTACAAAAAATGTGCCTCGACCAACATGGTGTGTGGGGTCACATTTCCATGTGGGCATGTACTCTCAGTACAAATCGAGCCGTTCTACAAGTGTTATATAGAGTGTGATCTGACACACATGATGAGTATCACTACATGTATTCCTTGGCATATAATCCTTGTACACCCTGAGCCTGTTAGTAAAGTGTCACACGGTGTGTGTAAATTATAGGGTGTGTGGTATTTAACTCAATGTATAAACTAAAACCACTATTTATAGGGAACTACATGACATGTGTTCCTCCGAACTACAAGGCATGCAGTTCGGAATTTTCTAGAAACTCTCTTTATTCATGTGTCTTCACCCACATGCTACCACTGGATTCAGGATCATTGGATATCACAATGCATTAGCTAGATATTGGTTGTCCACCCCCATGGATGGATAGAATTTAGATTGTGGACATTTATTAATTCTAAAACCCTCATTATCATGTTACTAAAGCTTCATATAGTTCAACTTATGGAGGCCCCACTATCCTCACCAAGATCAGG
This sequence comes from Viscum album, assembly GCA_963277665.1. NCBI lineage: Eukaryota > Viridiplantae > Streptophyta > Magnoliopsida > Santalales > Viscaceae > Viscum > Viscum album. Next base: position 1,721,267,782 of record OY728119.1, on the reverse strand, counting down.
ATTCTATCTTCACTAATGGCCATATTTCTACCACCCCTCCCCTCGTAAAGTGCCTCCCTTCATACCGTGCCATCACCACAATGCACAAATATGTATGAATAATACCAATTTTGTTTTGATCCTTCTCAAATAATCCATAGTGATTTATTCACCTTGATTTTACCAAAAATCATGAATCTGAATGCGGGGTAATGATCTATTGTGCCAAATAATGATTTCACAATGATCATCGAAAGGGTATTTATCAAACCACAGTCCAAATGAAATGATGAAGATGAATGTGAAAGGAATGATTTGAAAAATGAAAAAAATAAAGACATGTGAAATGAAACTTGGATATTTTTTAGGTTAGACTGAATATGTTTCCATCAGTATGAATAATGAAGATAATTGAATGATCATCAATAAATCACAATCTCAGGGAAAACATTTATCACCCTTAAATAAAAATTCAACCCATGAATCAATTATTAGAATAATTGATTCATGTTCGATATGGAATGAAAAAATGGAGTATTAAACTAATAAAAAAAATAACCTACTATGTGTTTAGACCAGTCACTAATAAAGAAATATTCTATATCATTTTTTTGGTGATATCTATTAATTTTTTTGGTGAAGATGAACTCCCGAGTCATAATCATCGATCCATGATTTGGATGACTTCTATCAAAGATCTCATCCATGATCTCTCTCCAAATATATAATATTATATAGATAATCACAGTATTTTCTCATAACTATGTATAAATAGAGTGAATCTAGGAAATGGTGATTAAATAAATAAATAAATTTATTTATTTATTAATCCACTAATTATTTCACTTATGCCAAACACCTGATGCGCATAAAGGTTATATCATGCGTAGGGTAAAACTCACATTCTAGATTCTATGACAGTCACCAATTTCTCATATAGAACACCATTGATGATGTATTAAATTATTTATAAAAAATTATGTGTTTGGGATATATTATATTTAATATTTTTAATATATCAACACCAAGACTCTTCGTGCCCTTGAATCCTACATCCACTTATTTCCCAGCTTCAAAAATATTCCCTAAATTATCCAAAGTCTCAAAATGAAAAAAGAGCTGTTAAAACTACTAAATAACATTATCTAGTCCTTTTCCCAGTTTGGAAATAATATAAGACAAAAATATGAAATAAAATAATCATTTTTGGGTTTACAATAAGCAGGGAACATCCATCACTTCCATAACACTATAGTCCTTTGGCAGTGCATTTTATCCTCACACAGATAATATGATATAATATTTTTTTAACAAAAAAAGAATCATTACAAATAGTCTTAAATATTTTTTCACTATAATGATTGAACTTTATTCACACTTAAATTATTGTAAGTTCTTCTTACTATTCACTTTATTTCACAATGAAGAGTAAGAAATTCTGTATTAACTTATTTTTCTAAACTTATCCATACAATGAGAAATGATTAGTACCCTCATTTTTATATCCTCATTTATATATACTACATTCAAAACCTAGTTTACCTAATTTATTCTTCACACTATTCACCCAGTACCAACTATTCTATTTCCTTGTCTAGTACCACTTTGTCTGGTGCGATTTCATCCTATGCATTGACACAAGGTTTGTCATGTTCTTCAATAAACACCTAACTTCTTCAGAAATTCACCCAATAATAGTAAAAATAACCACATCACTCTTACTAACCTTTATATAGGAAAAATTTCTATGAAATTAAATGGAGAAGAAGGAACTCCGAATTCAAATTCCCTACTTCTCATTTGAATATCCCACTCAAATAATTATTCTCTTGACCACCATTTAAGATTTAAAAATATTAGAGTAAGAAAACTTTGTTTGATATTTCCTTAATACACAACATAGAAATTCTTCAAGATTCATAAAATATCATAATAAAATATCACTTAAAACCTTCCTTAGATCTCCTCTTGAATCATTATTTTTTCGTTCATAATTATTGAATCATTAAATTTCTAGTTCAACATCATCACAAAGTTTGTCTTTATAATTTTTTCTAAAGATCTATAGAATATTATCTGATACATAATTGTAGAACCTTATCTATATAAAAATTATTTTCTTACAAAAACTCAGTGGGAACTTATTCATCATATACTTATTTGTTTGATGAACTTGTTGTCGTTCATTCGATTATCTCTATATGATGGTATCACTACCACACTTAACTTGTAAACTACTGCCTGATAGATTTTACAAAAATAATTTAATATAGATATTCCTCAATAATCTCTCTATATGAAGATCTTTATATGTTCCTTATTTATAATGTTTTTTTGGTAACCTCTATCTGATCATTTGAAAGTCTATGAATGATAAAATGACAAACAAAATTTTTATTTGATAAGATTTTATTAATTTCTTTGTCTAGATCTCTTAGAGTTATTCTATTTAATTTCTCTATTTGAATACTTTAATAAAAAACCTTTGTCTTCTACCCCTATACACATATTAATCTATCAAATAAACTTAGAAAGTTTTTTTCCACTTTCTTCATACATATCTCCATCCTACCAAAACACTATTCTTTGTACTAAAACCATAATTACAAAAAATTATTCCTTCAACCAACTATATCTAGAATGATGAATATCTTTTTATAAAAATGATGTTTATAAAATTGAATATCCATAAATAATTACTTGATTTTTTTGTTCAGAAGGACTCAATATGATATTTTTGTGAGACTTTCAAATTTGTTTTTCTCATCTTCTATTCGATCACATCGTTCATTAGATATATCATTCTCATTTTGGTATAATTTATCTATAATAGTCATAATAAAGTATCATAAAAGTGATTTATTAATTTTAAAACAAAATATGATCATAAACCAAACCTTATTTCTTTAAAAGTAGCTTCTTCTCAATTTAACAACACCTAAAAACCACTTGGTCTTAAAATAGTCTAGAGTGGCATTTAAAGTCCATGTCATCTCATCCAGGTTAGGTGTAGTGGTAGTATTGGTTAATTCCCTTACACTCCCACTTACTCCCTTACTCTATATATCTCTAAAAATCAATTCAAAGTCATCTCTTCTAGATTAGGTCCAGTGGAAGTGGAAGTCACTTCCTTTCTCTCTCTTCCAACCTCATAATGTCATCACTATTTCATAAAAAATACCCATGTAGTTTTTTATTAATTTTTTCTGTGAAATGAAATTGCTAGTGCTATAATGAAGTAAAATAGTTTTATAAATATATATCATCTCACGACCTATCCCACCGGCCCATGGAATCATTCACTAAGCACATGGGTTTATTAAAAATGGTTTATTTAGTTTTTTTATAAAATGATTTTTTTGATGTTTAGTATACCCAAAAAATGTGGTCTTTCCCATAAATACTATAATCCATAGGTTCAATAAACTCCCCTAGTTTTGAAATTTCAAATTTAAAAAGGATGGAATTGATAATTACAACAATACTATATCCCACTATCCAGAAAATATCATGAATCCATCAACATAAAGAATAATATAATTGCATATGAAGATATAAAATAACTTTCAATTCTTAAATTATTAGTTATTACCTTATATAGGGACATATAATATATTTACCTATTCAAAACGAAATCATGATAATCCAATATTTAAATATTTTAAAGTGATGGTTACACAAAATAAAATGAGAAGTATTGAATCCCCTATCTCGATAGGAAACTTCAATGATCACTAAAGTAAAATGGGATAAAATATGAGTAACACCAAGTCGAAACCTCAAAATGAACCCATAAACCCAAAGGAAATCATCCCATCAAGAATAATCCATCAATAATTTATAATGAACCCATAAAATTTGGAGTATAGAACTACCATCACTTAGTGAGACTGAATGAGAGAATAAAAAATATTTGGAAGAGGTAGAAGGATATACCTTGGATTGATGGTAGTCATTGCACAAATCAAGGGATAAAGGATTAATAAAAAATTATTAGGTTTATCCAAAATTTTTCCAAAACCACTTTGGGTTTAAGATGATTAAGAGGAAAAATAATGAATTTGAGATGAACTACACATTTTTAGACATATCTAGAAAAAACTATATCGTGGTATGATATGGTTTTGTCATGCCATGATGGGCCAAGATCCTAGGATCATGACATAGACTCCACCATATAACCCCTTTCTCTCATATCCCATAACATCTTCTTTGACTAAAATAAGTAGGTTTATCACATAGCTAAAAGTGTCATGTTGCAAAGTTCAAACATCAGGGATCATGGTGTGATTTCCAAAATTCTTTTTTATCCTGTCCAATATTATTCCAAAATCATGATGTTGAATAATAACCAGGTTTTAATGATTCATAAAAGGTATAACCAAGGAAATTGACTCCCATATCTTCATAACATGACATACACTCTTCACTCCATTACTAAATTAGAAAAAAAGGAAATTCACAAGAGTGAAATATATATGTAAAGGTTTATATTTTGTGAAAAAGAATAAAAACATAAGTAATAAAATTCCATTTAATTTTAAACTCCCCTCATTACATGATTAGAACTCATCACACAATATCCTGAACAATGATAGTGTATCCATTATGCCCCACTAAAAATAGAGGAATAACTAACTCTCATGGATTACTCCTCCATACAATGATACATTGTCATGCTGTGACTTAAACATCACACTGTGACCCAACCATCACAATATGATTCCCTGGTATAACTATAAAAACTCATTCCCTCACTGTATCACCCCATTACTTTAATAGGACATTTTGTTCAATAGCGTATATGACACGCAATACTGATCGTAAATGAACCACAATATATTATTTATACATGAATGTTATGACCTAGACATTAAAATTTAAGTTTTTAATAGGAATGCATATTTTTTAGAAAATTATGTATAAATATGAAGCAAATATATTATTAAATAAGGAATCAATTTTTAGTAAAATGTTTACATTCTTCAAAAATATATTTTTCATAAAAAATTATTTGATTTCTTTTTTTAAGAAAATAATAAAACTAATTTCATAAAAAGTATATAAATTTTTTTATAAAAAATAAAATTAATTTTTGAAATATACATATCATAATTAAATTATGGTTAATTTTTTTCATTATTCTGAGAAGTGTGATTTTTTAGTAAGTAGAGAAAAATATTTCTTTTTATAAAATTGTCATTTCTTTTCCATATATTAAGTAATTTAAAACTATCATTATAATTTGAATTTTATATTAATATAAAATAAATATTATATAGTTATATTTAATATAATTAATTACAATTGAATAATATTTATACCGTATTTTGGTATAATTTTATTTTTATGCTTAAAAACACATTTTTTTTGAAAACAGTTTTGAGTGAATAATGTTCCTACACATTAATTAATTAAAAAAACCCATAACGAGGAATTATTTAAATCAAATATATATATATATATTACATATCCATAAATATTAATTTAAACTCATATAATGAAGGTTACTAGTTATATTGTTAATGTAAAATCATCTTTATTTAGAAAAATGTATTTTTGGGAAAACTATTTTTCATCGTGCTTTATGGGATTATTATAAAATGGATTATAATAATTATAGGGATTTAATTTGGTAAAAAATATTCCATATTATTTATTAGAATAATTTATATAATTTATTAATCCAAATTATTTTTGGTCATTATGAGTAGTTGAAATAGTTAAAAATTCCTCACCTTGACAAAATTGTAAATCCAGAAAACGTATGGTAAAACTATGTGATAAGTCCACTATTTTTCATATTAATTATTATTAGATTAATTTATTTCAACCATTATCACCTTATTCATAACATTCTATTATTTATGGGACACTTTTATATGGAAGTGACTTATATAATTACTTATGTTAAAAAAAGAAAAAATGTTACTTCATTTCCTTTAGATATATATTATATGTTCACATAGGGATAACAATAATTTTTAATGAATATTAATGTGTATTTTGAGTTTGATAAAATTATTTTCATGATAATAAATTATTTTTAATTTTAATTGATTATATAGTAAACTTAAACCCTTTTTTAATTCTGATACAACACTTGTGCAAACTGTGGAAAACTCAAGGAAAATAATTTAAAAATAGAATAAAAGTAATGTATTTGGGATGATTTCTGGTCCCAAAAGATTTTATTATAAATAATGATGTAATACTTATGTTTGAATTAATTTTATTATAATTTCATTATTATTTGCAATTATTTAACTTTAAATTAATTGAATAGTGTTAAAAAATTACATTAATGTTATTTTATTCAAAATAATATTTTATTAAAATATTTTAAAATACTAAAATCAAGAAATAGGAAAATTAGGATTATATATAGTCTAAAATTTCATCCCTTTTCCATTTATGTTCCAGTTTTTATCCTAAAAGAAAAATTATAATCCTTTCTATTTGAAAAAGTTGTTTCCATGGTTAAGGATAAAACGAGTTTACTGGGGGGGGGGGGTTAAACCAAAATATAATGGTTGTTTTATAGTAACAATTGTCCAAATATTATTTTATAGTAATATTTAAACCTTATAATATCCAAAATTCTAATAAATATCGATTTGGTGGTATTTTAATTGAATATGACCTTATTATAATTACATATTTTTGGAAATTCCAAAAGTACCCTTCCCCTCACTTATAAAGGGGAACCTTTTATCACCTTTACTTCACTCTTAAGTAACTCTTTGGTTCAGTAAATTTCTATCCAAATACCTTACTTAATTACATTATGTCATCATAGTGTAATTTTTACGATTATGAAACCCTTCTAGTAAGGCTTTTGTTGTAAACCTAAAGAGGTTGTCTAAAGAATATGCATCGTTCTTAACCAAGATTTTTTGTTTTATTTATTCATTCACCTTATTAAGAAATTATTAATACATGATAATATAATAAAATCTGTATCGACCATATAATTACATGTTTTTATATTATGTTAATACCCTTTATCCATCTCCTCTTCTATCTAATGGGAAACAAAACCATTATTCGTGTCTACGACAAACTACCGCCTTGTGAATTGATGTAATTTGTTTCCCATAAACTCCTCTTACGACTGGTTGTAATGACATATTTTATATATATATATATATATGATATTAAGGAAATATTAATCATTTTAAAAACAAAATATATCATTTAATTTCATTCCATTCTATTCAATGAAAAATGATAAAGGTGTTTGTGCGTACATGCGAACTACCACCTCAACAAGGCAATGCGATTTGTGTTTTATCCCCACATCAGATGTAAGATATATATAAGTATATTTAAACAAATAATATTTTATTTATGATATTATTAAAATTATGTAAATATAAAATAATACTTACTCTCTCTCCATAATGATCGTTAGAAAATAGAAACGTTACTCCGGAGTACATACGACCTACCATCTCCAAGATTGTAATGTAGTTCATTTTTAATAACTATATTTCATGATTTCTTTAGAAATTTTATTTTTTATATAAAAATTATAATTATTTCATGATTATTATTCTGTATATGATGAAACAATGACCTTATTGGCCATAGTCGACCTGCTGATGACATTTTGGACGTGAAATAAATATCCTCATAACGTCAAATGTGAACTTAATTGACTAAGTAATTAAGTATAAAATAGTATTAAATAAAATAAAAATAATTATAAACATGAAAATGGTTCTTAATAAAATAAATAATTAAGGTAATTTTATTGTTTATTGAGATAAATAACATTAGTGATGAGTGAGACCCGAGATACGGGATTCCATCTCAATTTCATTTCATTTAGATATATCTTAATATTATGCACCTGATTTCTTTTATACAGTTTATATGTTTTTCCATTTACATGATACATTATTAATCCTTCATAATTCATGTTACTTTAAGTTTAAATTAATATTATTTCATTCAAGGGACTTTGACTTGAATGTTACAAAGTGGTAGTGTTTGATAACTCAATTTCTTTTTCAATGAGTTATATTCTTTATTTATTGTCTTTGGTATTCTAAGATTATATGTATAATGGATTTTTATTATTTTATTCTGTATTTAAAATTGTTTTATGTGGATTTAAATTTTATACACTTGATCAATTCATTGATTAATTCTCACTTCAATGGTATGATCATTGTAAGAGATTTTGTCTCAATTTACAATCTGTTGAGACGTATTTGGTATTATATAACTATTTACTTTTTTAATATATATATAATACCCCTTGATGTGTTAAATAATTAATATATTTATAATAATATTATTTAATATTTCACTTGAATTTATTTCTTTCATGAGGTTTATGATTCAAAAATTACTAAAGCAGTAAGGGTTTATGCTTCAATCTCATTTTAATTAGGATTGGTTATGCACAAATTTCTATTAAAGGAAATTATTGGATATTTTTATATTTAAAAAATATGATTTTATTATATTATGGTTATTCATGAAATTTTCAAGTAATATTAACAATTTATTCTCTTTGTTACTTAAAATTATTGATAAAATGTTTTTAAGAAAACCCAACTTGATTTTTATTTTCAGTCGAAACTGCCTTTTGTTCCACATCCATATTTTACATAAAAAGTTTTAAATTATATTTTTAATATTATATAATGATTTATTAAGGAAATTTGTACCCATTTTTTACTTTTTACAAAAAATTTTATGATGAATCTTATTTTCATTTTCTGGATAACAAGGTATTTGTAGTCTTTTTACAGAAAATGGGAAAGGAATATTTGTTTTATTATACTCTGCATGAAGGTAATATTCCCATAATTTTGACCAAAAATTTATTTGAATATTTCTTTATAATTTTATAAGGTTGTTTTTAATGTATTTTTCCCCTAATATTTTGTAATTTTTTAGTTTTTAATGGTGATTTTGGAAGTGAAAGGGTATTTTACTCAAGAATATTTTTAATGGTATTTTTATGGTATTTTTATTCATTAACCAAAAAACCATTTATTTTAATTATACTTCACTAGTTATATGTTATAATTATACCATAAATATTATTTATATGGATGGTTCATGATTAGTTTGACTATGCAAAGTATTTACATTCTCTTTCTTGATTAATTTTGTAATTGTTAACTTTATATTGAAAATTTTAATTTCTTATGATAATTGGATGTTAAATTTCCATTGATTACCCATATTATTTTTATAATATATAATATTATTTCCTAAACCATATAAAAATTTCACCTCTGATGCTCTATTATGAAATTTAATTGATTAATTGGGGAAAATATTTATAAATTCGTATTCTTTAATCAATATATACATTTATTATTAAGGAATATTGTTTATAAATTAAATTTATATTTCAATATATGAGGAATGCATTGGATATTTAGTTATGGGTGTGGCCTGGTTAAATATTTCCCCTCGATACATCGATAGTTTCATGAGATGAACCCGTTTTCTTGAATTTAGTTATTATCATCCATGTGATTATTTCATTTATATTATCCATAGATTCATTTCATTCTCATGTTATCTATTAAATGAAATGCGTTTTCAGTTATTTACCTTTCCATATTTATTATGCTTTATTTACTCATGATATATTCCATTTTACTTAAGTGATATTGAGAATATTGTCTCACCATTTATTTTATTTCCTTTCTCTTGGATATGAAGATGGAATCTTATGATGATTTCAAGGATGACGAATACCTAAATTCACAATTTTTTATATTTTATTCTGTTAAATGTAATATGAGACTCATATATGTATCTAGTTTACCAAGTCAAAAAAACTATTCGGTCCTTTGAGATGCCATCAATTGTATCATATTCCATGTAATAAGATAACTATCGATTCTGGGATACAAGAGTTAGGGTCTTTACACTCACCCATATCACTATCACCAAGCATCCCTAAAATCTCAAAGCATTTGACAACGTATAAATAAAGCATTTAGAAAAATCTAGTAACTTACATAATCATTATTTTCAATTATGAATGACCATATTGTATGCTATGATATGTTTAAAAACTAAAATATTAATTTAGATCATATCCTATAATATCACATATCATAAAAATGACCATATTGTAGTTTACAATATCCTATATCAAAAACCTTTTCATAGTACAATTTTTTTTATCAATTTTAATGATAGATAATATAATATCAATGAGGTATGTAATTTATTCACCTTTTAACAATTTTTTTGAGAAGCAAATAATATGGTGATACTTTGATACAACTAATAGGATTTTAAGGTTTAAATGATTCATGTTCAATAAAAAATCAATTAAATGCATCAAATTCCCATTATTGTCCATTCATGTAACTAAAACCATCTGTATATTGAAAATGTATAAATCTTATTTACCTTAAACCAAATATAGTTTCCATATCAATATTCAATCAAATTTTTGATAAAGAACCCCAATATATAGTAAATAGATTCCCTCCTTCATAGTGTATCCATAGGGTAAACAGAATCCCTCAATGCTAGGGTGATATTATATAGTGACCCATACATTTCATACATAAATATTACATCTTATTAGATGAATATTCAATAAATAAAAATATTATCAACACTATAATCGCGTGGGTTTAATGTATTTGGAAATATAGATACATAAACAACTTTTCAATAGGATATCTACATAATCACACACTAAGTTCTTCATAAATAGGACCTTTATTTGATATATCATACTTAAAACCTTTATTCATAACATGGGTAAAGGAAACATAATAAAAAGTGATCTCAGATTCTCAGTAAGGGAAAACAAGGGAGATATCAATGATCACTTAAACCCAACATGATCACAAGGGTATGCGAACACAAGATTTACATTTAAAAACCATACTCAACATATCATAGATCATAATATTAATTCATGGAATTAATCATGGCAGTTCATAAGAAATTAATCATAAAAGAATAAAAGAACATGATCCATGATATCATAACATTGGAATAAGACAAAAGTTTGTGGAATATACATAATCATAGAAAAAAATCCATATTCAAGGATAACTATTGAAGCTATCATAATGTATTGGGTTCACTCCTCATTATATCATATCCTCAATCATGGTTAACTTCCAAGACTATCATAGTGGATATAGTCCCTTACTAAACTGGGTTAACTACCCATTCTAGACTTTATTATCTCATGAGTTGTCAATATTTACCTAATTAATTGAAGGGATATATAATTCTTGGTCCACGCATCACATAATCATAATCCATTCATAGGTGTTTCACAAGATAAAAAATCATTCCTTATATACCATAACCCATCGAAAGGGAAAAATATTCATAAACATTTCAACATTTCATCATAACATAACCCATGTAAAATAAAAAGGTTTCATAAATATCTCATCATCATAATAAAAAACCATCCAGATTAATAATAAGGATAATATCATTGGATAATACTCCTAATAAATCATAAATAACATCAAAGGATGTTATCTTAAATCAAAAATTCCTTAAAATATCACATTGAATATTTCTTGAGGAAAATACCATTTTCTTTTTGGAATCATTTATTTAAAATATTTTTTTTTTGAAAAAAGTTATGGTAAATATTTTATTTGAAAATAACTACGGAAACCTGTGAGGGAAGCTTCAAATAATTGAGCAATCATAATGAAAAGAGATACTATTCATTCCATGTATGTTAATAATAGTATTCCTTTTATATTTGTGTTAAAAAGTCAAAGGTACCTCATTCAAAAAATGAAAATAATATTTAATTTAGTTTTTTAAAAAGAATTATTTTTTTTAAAATGACTTTAAAAAATCATAATATAATATCTAAAAAATTCTTTAAAAAATTCTAAAGAAAGCATGGTCAAAGGAGAAAAAATTCCCAACCAAAGTGGAAATATATCCTATTTTCCTTAATAACATTTTATTAATAATTTTAGGTAAAAAATAGAGTAAAATGTTATTATTACTTAAAAATTACATAAATAACTAGTGTTGATGAATATTTATGTGATTATTAAGATTTATATCATGAAATTTGATCATCAAAATCGTAATCATAAACAATACTGGTAAATAATTAGATTATAATGTAAAACCCTTAAAACATTGGTAACTTATGAATAAAAACCTTATGAATGGGAGTAACCTTATTTTGATATTTAAATACCAATAATTTTCATGATAATTATAATAAATAAAATTCATGGGCATTATATACACCACATAAATAAAACAGGTAGTGAATACGACATTTTTCTCATATAAACAAAAGTGAGACAATGAACCATTACCTCAAGTTTGAATTACAATAAAAGTTCTCTATCATCATTTATAATAAATTTAAATTTATTATAATTATATACTAGATTAATTTAAGTAATTATAATATAATATATAATCCACTTAACACATTTTGACACACATTTATTAATAATTTCTTTTTAAGATCATCATTTACAGGTGTTAATTGTTTCGTTTTCCTTGAAAATTTCAGTTTAGTAGTTTTGATGTGTGTACACTAATAAAGGTTACATAATATCTATAATTTTAATCAGGATATAAATTTATTATATATTCATTATTTATATATATATATTTATAGTCATGAATAAAAGGTAAAGATAGAAAAATGAATTATGGAGACAATAGATTGTACGTACACATGAACACTATTTTCACTTTTTAAAGGACAGAGAAAAGAAAGGTAAAAAATAATTAACCATTATATAATCATTATTATATCATATATATCATATATATTCATTAAATATACCTTAATTACCATCCAATTAGAACGAAAATGAAAACAAATCACATCACATCATGGAGGTGGTAGACCACATGTATGCATGAGAGAAGTAATTATATTACAATATATTGGAAGGTAATAAGGAATATTTGATATTATAATTACATAATAATAATTATTAATAAAATAATACATAAAAGATAAACCCATAATAGTAACCATCCATGAAAAATGGTGATGGAAAATGAATTGTAATGCTGCGTGGAGGCGATAGTCCACAAGTACGCACGAGCAATAATTTCACATTAAATTTTCTCTAAAAGATGTTGAATAATGGTAGTAATATAATTTTAATAACATTTTAGTATATTGAGGACAATTAATTTATAATTTTATGATGAATAACACAAATTTAGATATGTTATAAGAAGTAATAATTTGAAAGAGGTCGGGTAAGATAATTACATATCCTTCAGTTGGACTCTTTTAGATTCTTTCTTAAAGACCATTGTAATGGGAATTTAAGGAGAAAAAACCTATATTTTTCATATATTGAAGTTTATAAGTGAATTTTTTATGTTTTGGTTGAAATATATAGATAAAACTTGTGTAAATAAGAGAAAGTATGGGTGTCATTTTATAAGCGGGGGAGAGGACACACATGGAATTTCATAAAATATTTAAATATAATAATGTAATACTCATGAAAAATGGTTACCAATAGAAATATATTTAAATTTTATATTTTATTAGTTTTAAATATTTCGTGAAAATATGTTTTGTTCATGTTTAATTGGCAAACATACCCTTATTTCTTCGTTTAACCACTTGGTAAACCCATTATAACATTAACTGTTATGGAATTTTTTTACTACTCATTATGATTGAAAATGAAAATGGAATATTAATTTTTTTTAAAATTATGATTAAAAATATTGAATCCATTTTATAAAATTCAATTCATATGTGTGATAAAATCTATTTAAAATTAATGACACAAAATACATTAAAAAGATGTTTTCCAGATTGTTTTTCAGTATAAAACGTTTTTATACCAAAATAAGACATAAAATTGATTACAATGATCTTAATTGGATTTTTAAAAATATAAATGAAATAATTTTTCCTTTAAATCATTTTAAAATAAAAAATTTACCTTTTAATTTCTTTATATGAGAAGACAGTTTTGAATAAAAACCTATATTTTTCACTATTCATAAAAAAAATCAAACTTTTCAGAAAATTATCATAAATTAATTCTAATATAATTCTAAATTATAATTTCAAAACCTACGTTCATTTTTTCAAATAAATTTTATAAAATTGAGAAAATTATATTATACTATTTTCTCGCAAAAACCGATAAAAACTATTTTGAGGGAAAATGTATTTTTGAAGCACATATAGACTTCACTAAAAATTCAGTACTTATTTATCAATATATTTTCCTTATCTAAAAATTTATAAATAATCTTAAAACTTTGTTTATTCCTATCCATATTTTGAATTTAACGTTTAAGTTATAATGATATATTATATTAGAGTTTATTTAGACTCAAGTTCGTGTGTATTACAAGGTATCACAGAAATTAAATTTATTTGAAAATAAATATATCATAAAATATTAGGGTATTATATTATACTAAAATTAAAAATAAATTCACCCTATAAAACTTATCAATATTATATAAAAAAACTAGCATACATCTATTTCATCACATTCTTGGATTTACAAGAATCTTATTTGAATTTATAATTCATCCAAATAACTTTAACCAGGTGACTCGTCTTATTCTATAGCACTTTATATCAATGATACATAATTTATTTGAGTTATTAATCATATGAAATATTATTATCTTATAGGAGAACCTTTAAGTTCATTAAATATGATGGTTTAGCTATATACTTCCTCAAAATAGATATATGGAACACATTATGAACTTGAGAGGGGTTCAGTGGAAGTGATAAGTGATAAGTTGCCATCCCTACTTGATAAATAACATTAAATGGGAAAATATACCTATGGGAAAAAATTCTACTATTTTTGAAACTCACAACTTTATTATATGGAGGAATTCAAAGGAATTCCTTCTCACAAAATTTGAATTCCATATTTCATATTTTATTTTCAACCTAACTTTTCTATCGACTTTGAGATGCCTTGATATACAACCAAATGGATCTAACTTTCTCTACCATTTCCTCAACTAGATTAGACCCTAATAGTTTTTTTCACTATTTTTTTCTCATCATGTTATAATTATACACTTATTTCTATAGAGGTCTTCATAAGAATCCATCTGAATGCCTACGTGAATGCTCTTGTTATAAGATATTTCGACAAGAGGATGGAGTTGATCCCAAACACCTTTGAAATTCATGGAACAAGAAATAAAAATTTATGATGAGGTTTAAGTGATTATATTAGTATGAACATATTTCTAAGGATGATAAACAATACTGAAACACAAATCTAAAATTAAATCTTACTGAAGACTTTCTAGAACATCGAGGTAATCCTTAGATCTCGAACATATACAATAGAATATGGCACACCATTAAACCCTCCCACTTTGTTGATGTATATTATAGAAATCTAATAAATAGAGAAATAATATAAAATATAAATTAGTTGTGTTGAATTTTTAATATGACCAACTACTACCCAAATAGAATTATATATTTTAGAGGTTTTGGGGAGTTTGATGAAAAAATCATGGTGATGTTTTCCCATTTCAATTTTAGTATGGGTAATTGTTGTAATATCCCATTAGACTTATTTTTCTCATCCTTAACCTACTGAAATAACAATAACTGAGATACCTACTATGTAATATATCTCTTCATGTTTTCCCACCCAAAAAACTCTTTCAAATCTCTATACATCTTCATACATCTAGTATTTATAGAAAGAGAAGAACTGTAAGCTTCATCCAAAAAATACTTCTTAAAATATGATATGGATGGAACATATACATGTTTCCTAAAACTTATCATTCCATTACAATTAAGGTTAAACTCAAGAAAATTTCTTAACTTCTTTTGAACCTCTATATCTTCATTTCTATCCTATTTAATCATCACTTGGGTAGATGGTTGAAAAACCATTTGGGCAGGATAATATTTCTCCACTTATTTAGATATTTCTAGTTCTATCCTTTTCAAACATAGAAATATTAATTATTTTTTATCCTCATCATAGATAAAATATCATGATCATTTTGACTCAAATATTCTACCACCTTGTTTTCTTTTCCAGGATGGTAATGTATTGATCATTTATAATCATTAATCAACTCCAACCATCTCATTTGGTTCATATTCAACTTTTTCTCGGTGAATATATACCTTAAAATTTTATAATTGATATATTTATCAAATATTTATCCATAATTATTAATTCTCTATATCTTTAATGAAAAAATTATCATAGCTAACTCTAAATCATGTGTTGAGTAATTTTGACCATAAACCTTCAATTATCCTGAGGAATAAGATAAAAAAATATCATCTTGCATGATACATTATCCTGATACCTTCTTCGATGCATAATTATAGATCACAAACCCTTTTCCACTATAGGGTAGTGTAAGTGTAGATGCTCCAACTAACCTTATCTTTAATTACATGAATTTTTCTTCATATTCATCTGTCTAATGGGACTTGTCTCTCTTCTGAGTTAACTTGGTAAGTTCATTATAAATCCATGAGAAATTCTTCACAAAGTGTTGATAATATCCAACTAAATCAAGAAAACTACTAATCATAGTCATAGTGGTTGTGTAAGATTCTGGATTTTCCTATGAGGTGTGGATCTTTTTTTTCCAGTTTAAATCATTGTTTTTTCTTAGTTTTAGTGCCTAATGAGATCACAAGAGTTTCAAGGGGTGTCTAGGGATTGTTATAATCCCAAAGACCAACTTTTTTAAGAAGGAAACTAGTCTACATAGTTAGTAGAAATTGTGTGACTCAAGTCACATGGTTTGAATAAACCATGTGAGTCTCGACAATGGGATGAAGGAGGCCTCACAGTTTGAGGAAACAGTGAAACCAGGGCTGCACACCCCTATGAAAAACTGAAATCTTTTAATAGTGACTAGACACATAGTTTGTGCTCGGTTAGAAAAATAGTGTGCATGAACCATGTGAGGCCCCCCTTGAGGCCTAGAAGAGTGCAGGGTTGGCACATGGTTTGGTCAATCATGTATCCAAATCATGATACCGAGATATTTTGGGGAAAAAATTATATTTTCACCCTTAACAATTTATATTTTGAAAATATCATTTTCTCTTTTCAATATTGCAGATAGACTCACCTTTGGAGCTCTCCTTTGAATCCAAATTATATGATTTTCTCCTATTTCTCGATATGGACTTTGATTCAAATGTTGTCAGTCTTGTTGTATACATGATGGTAAGATCTTTAATCATCTTGTTCCATTATTTGATTGAATTTGTATCAATAGAGTTATTTAGGTGAAAGATAATATGCCATATTTTAAGGATTTTCATTATTTCTTCAATTTTATCTTGATCTGGACCAAATCAGAGCTTAATACAGGATGAGTGATATACTACGGACCTATGGTAGGTGGTCTATACCTTTTCCTATCTTTTTGGTGTTTTATAAACATAGTTTCCATTATTCCACATGCTGAACTTTCCATTGTTTCCATTTTAAATAGTTAATTGTTTGTTATGAATGGATTGGAACCTATTAGGTTACCCCTTGAGTACCGTTTTATGATTAGAGATTGTTTATACTAATCATAGGCTACCCATGGGGTGTTACCCTTGTATATTTCATAAGTTATATCACCTTGTTTGGTATGTGTGAGCTCTCCATTGATTTTGGGAGCCTTGTTAAATTGAATTAATAGAATTGAGTTGGATGAATTCATGGAATGTGTTTAATTATTAAATGATGAATGTATGAGATGATGATTTTGTTATGGTAGTGGATTCCTCAGTTTGTATACCTTGGATCCTGATTCCATAGGATGACATAAAAGTTTCTCCCATGTACCTTGTTTATGGCAGTGGATGACTTGGAATCGATTACTGCTTGAATCCTTATTCCATAGGAAGCACTAAGACTTACTGCCCCGTGGTTTTGGGTTTCTTGGAATCGCAGTGTATATAATCAGTTGACATGCTCCTTAGACTCCAACCAATTCATTTTAGAGTTTCCAATGATATTCTCCTGTGATTTAATGAGGATATATTAGTCTTTTATACCTGGGATCCAGAACTTTGTAGTATAAAACTTTTGATTACATGGAATGACCATTGTGGGTGTTACTCTTTTTTATACATCATGGATGTGATGGAATTTTACACTGTATTATACAACATGTCCATGGTAGATGTTTACACTTGTTTACACAATGATAGTGATGTGGATATTATTTTTCAATGCTTTTAAAAAATAACTAATAAGGGTATTTGACTCCCATGGGTAGACTAGACATTATCACTTGTTGTTTATATTTTGTAGTATACCTTGTATAAAGTTTCTTGCATTTGTTTATAGGGATCCATGTTTGGTTAGAAATGATCAAACTTTATTTTTAGTATTAATATACCTATGATATATATTTCACACTACTTTTTTTATATTATATAAACAAAATTTATTATAGACATCATTGGCGGTGACCTACTAAGTGTTATATGACACCCTGTTCAGACAACCATTGGGTACTCAAAAAAAATTTGGGGATGGAGGTAGGGACTATGGAAATCACCCTAGTACAATGTCTAATTTTCTAGATGTTTAGATATAGGAGAGTACAGGACCAAGCTAAGCTTATGATTCTATATGGGATAGTTTTTTTGGGTTTTTGGTATTTTGATACATGAATTGTACAATATGCTTATATACCCATTTTAGTTGATTTGTAGAGATAGGAAACAAAAAATCATTTTGTATATCAGGTCACTTCTGGAATTGTTTATTTATTACTATCTTGGATTTTTATCTTCTATTAGGATGATTTACTACTTCTACTGTTGACTATTGTGATTACTACCGATGCGTTACAATATGACATATGGGATGGGTCTCCAAATATACACACTCTAGTCCCTCACTGTTAGTTGAAATCCTCTTGAATATGGGTAGGCGTGCCTGAGTCCGTGTGAACCACCGGTTCAGGGCATAGTTTAGTGGCATCTAGGTCCAGATCTCACAAATTAGTATCAAAGGATTTTTCTTTTCTACCATACTATTTTGTGACAATAGATAGAATATTAGGATAGTCCCATAAATTTTTAATGATATGTTCCTAGGAGTATCTAAACCCTGTATAGATAAAATAGAAATTACCTAGAACAGAACATGTTTTTTCTGGATTTTTGACTATTATAGTTAATTTTATTCCACTGCTGGGTGATAAACTTGAATTATGATATTATCATTAATATTATTGAGTACACCTTATACCATTTCCTGATTATATGGGGGTATGAATATCCTATATAATTTTAGGCACCTGTTAGAACTCACATGCCATGCATTATGCCATTCTATATGCGATGCATTACTTGACTTCATGACCTTTTGATATATGCCTCATGCGACATGGACGTTTTCTATTAGATTTTGTAAAGAGGATTGATAACAGTATTTTTTACTTAGAGTGAATTCCATTAACTAAATAGAGTTTTCCTTCTTAGTCTATAATATACTCCCTAAGCAATCAACTATAGCATGTTGAGTCATGGACTTTTGGTCAGATAGACTGCAAAATGTTACAATATGAATTAGGTGGATTCCATATTTCGGTTCATGAGGTATGTGGGACCTCATGGATAAAAAGTGGTGAACCATTTGGTTCAACCATTTAAATTGAATTGTGATATAAATTTGAAATTAAAATTTAATTTAATTGGGAAAATAGAAAACTCAACCTTTACCTGACTTTAGAGTGGGTAGTAGGCAATGTATCTAGTGATGTTTACAACTGTTCCGTTTTACCCAGTCCAGGATTTAGGAGTAGTAAGAGGATAATGTTTTGTTTATAGGAAGGGTTTGATATGTCCTACACTTTTATATCAATGACTTAGTCATTTATCATTCTTTTATGAGGTTTTTGTTTAGAATTAAAGAGACATTCCATCATGATGACCTGTAGTTGTGTGTCATGAAGGTAGCGATGACCATGCTTTAGAGGTGTTGGGATATAGGCTATCATAAGATATTCTTATAGTTCTTATTGAAAAATTAGTGGTTTTACTAGACAAACAAGTTGAGGAAAACTTTCATGAGGGTTTTTATGTTATATGTACACTTTTCAGGGAGTACCATTACATATCTATTCTATGGTAGAGCTAATGCATGTGTTCTAATTGTAGCATCATCCCACATTTTTGTTGAATGGATATCAACATGCTACTGAGTTTTCACTTGAGACTACATTTTCTATCTTCAATCATCTGGATACACCTCTTGAGTGGAGAGTGAAGCTCATGAAATATATGATTTAGGGAGCAGAAAAGCACTGGTGGGATGTTTTGAACCTGGTTGAAACGTTTCTAGATATGGTTTTGAGGGATTTACAATCCAGGATTTACAATTAATATTTTCTTGAGACCTAGAGAGCTAAAAGGGATAGTGATTTCATGCATCAAGAGTATGGTGTGATGAATGTTATAGAACATTCTAAATGCCTTATAGAGATTTATAATTTTTCATCGATATATATTTCTGATGAGCTACCAAGGGAAATATTATTTGAGGAAGGTCTCAGGCATGCTGTTCAATCATAGGTCAACATGTTATTATAGATTACTATTACGGAAATAATGAATTAAGAACTTATTATAGAGTGGAACCCGAGAGGATTTAGGGGTGAAGAGTAGGGTAGTTCAGCCTCTCGACCTAGTGGTTCGAAAAATTATAATAGGAAGTGACATTTTGAGACCTCTCGTAAGGGTAGTACCAGTCAGTAAATGAGTGATGGCAGTACTATTTTCTATAATCAGTGTTGAATTTTGGGAAATATGATAAATAAATGTGAATGAGACTCATTTGAGTGCCAATATTATGGTAGGATGGGACACATAAATTATCTATTTAGAACCTTCCCTCTAATAGTTAGTATAAGGGTGTCGAATCTTACTCCAGGTTTAGAAGCGTGATTTATAGTTCTATTTCACATTGGGAGCTAGATCAGTACAGTTCATTTAGGTTGAGGTGGTTTTCATGGATGAGGCATCCATGCACTAGTTGTACCATGAAAATTTATAGGTCCCCAAATCAGTTCAG
This sequence comes from Viscum album, assembly GCA_963277665.1. NCBI lineage: Eukaryota > Viridiplantae > Streptophyta > Magnoliopsida > Santalales > Viscaceae > Viscum > Viscum album. Next base: position 1,721,246,762 of record OY728119.1, on the reverse strand, counting down.
ATATATTCTGTATTACATACACCTAAAGAGAAGAGTGCCAAGAGTCTATGGTGAGAGTTATGATCTTAGTAGCCTCTAATATAGTATCTATAATTTTCAACATATGTGCTTCTCATAGATTTATATATATCCCTATGGTAGAGATCCTTGTGATCATTTTTCAATATTCTAATGGCTTCAGGACACTCGATGATTCATTGAGGACTATAACAGAGGGTGTATGCAGGTTTAGGGAGTTCCCTCTTGAGATTGGTGAGCCTCACTTTGTATGGGACCTTCTTATCCTCAGGATAGCTGGGTTTAAAATCATACATGGGATAGAATAACTAGTTTCTTATCAATACCATGTTTATTATTATCACTAAAGGGTGACCTTCACATCACCATAGGGTGGTGTTTTTATTCATAGATATGAATGTGATGTCTAGGATGATAGAGATAGAAAATAGCATCTTTAGATATGTGGTATGACATCCCATATTTATAGTTTATATATGGATTATTTGGGATGGATCCAGGTAGACTTTCCTCTAGTGTTTGATCATTTTAGGAATGTTTTCACCTCATAAGAGATAGGTAGATTCTTCTATATATCTAGTTCCATAAGTTACACCGGTATCTATTCCTCCTTACAGGATGAATTCTATAAAGTTATAGGATATCAAGAGGTAGCAAGAGGACTTGGAGGAAGAGGGGTTTATACAACCTAGTACTTCTCCATGTAGTTCACATGTCCTTTTTCCTGAAAAAAGAAGATAATATCCTTAGACAATGTGTCGATAATCATAAATTGAACCAGTTGATGGTAAAGAAACAATATCCCTTACCACGAATAAATGGAATTTTTGATCTGATCTGAGGAGCTTGGGTGTTCTCAAAAATTTATTTGATATTGGGTTTTCAATAGGTGCATGTTCAAACAACAAACATACCTCATATAGTTTTTTGTAGAAGGTATGGTCAATATTAGTGTCTCGTTATTCCATTCTATCTCACAAACACACCATCATTTTTCATGGTATTGATGAACCAAGTTTTCCATCCTTATCTATTTTATTTTGTGGTGTTATTTTTGGATGATATCTTGGTGTATTGTCACAATCGACATAAACCATCATGTTTTATGTGAAAAAACACTTAGGATAGTCCACTTGCAGACCAAAATATGAGTCCAAATGAAGGAGATATAGAACCTTGAAGTTTATTAAGAAGGAATCATGTAGTACATGATGTGTGAGGGGACCCACATGGCTTGTGGTACCATTCCACTTCTTTTCCATGTCTCTGGTCAACACAGGAATCCCAATCCAAATTTATGTACATTCCATGTAGGTGGACTACACGACAAGTCCAAACCATCCGAGGTTGGATTGTGTTATTCAAGCCATGTTCGTGCATTGACCCCATGTCCATATACTTCGGTACAAGTCCATGTGCCGGGTCATGTTCTCCCACAAGGGTCCCACCTATGTGATCCATCACAAAACTCATCTATCTGGGGACAATGTACATGAAATATAGGAGGTATACACAACATTCCATCATTTTAATCCTCCAAAATCCTAGCTATTATAGTTAGGGGCTACACACTATTTGTTCATTGTTATACATAGTGTGTAGTAAAAATTTACATAAATTCTTAGATACACTCTCCATGTGGTAGATCTTTCCTTCCACCTACATATTTATATATTTTTTCACCCCAAATAGATATATATGGTCACTTTTCATCATTCTCGGCTATCCAGTGGCTAGAAATCCAATCCCATCGTCCATCGGAGGTTCGTCGCACGTTCTGCGGGACCCTGATCCTTCCATTGTCAATGATTTAGCTACCAATATTCAAAATGATCATCCTAAACCTGAAACTATTCTCTATATATGACTGATTCTTCAATAAATCCCTCTCTCATTATTTATTCATGATCCTGGGGGTCTGATTGGGCTATGTACTACCTGAAAGAGTCAAAAGGTACCGCAGGGTCCTACCGAATAAGAATACAACGAAATTGAGGGAGAAATGAAAAATAAACAATGTTAAAACATAATTAAGAAATAATTATTTACCAAAAATCAAGAACATGATTAATTATTGTGAGAAAAAAGAATAAACAATTATATTTTAGTACACGAGTGCATGAAATTATAAATAATTGATGCAGATACAAGGATGAGATTTATTTGATCAATAAATTTAATAAAAAATGGAATAAAACACAAATCTAAGAGTATTACCTAGATATTGGATCATTATTCATTAAAGAACACACTTTTGAATTATTGAATGATGTGACTGCATTCACTATGCTTCGATCTGCTTTGATCCAGCATTTCATCATCATCGGAGTTAATTTTCCTATAGATGGAGGAAGGATAAGCTCTCAGTATATCATAGGATTACAAGGATAACCCTAGGAGTATCTCCATATAATTATTCTTATAGGTTTTCATTTTAGGTTAAACAAATTAATTAATTAATTTATCCACTGAACATACCGCCAACGTGCGAGTAGTCTGAACATCCAATGCTGACTTATTTTAGGTTGTGCCTAGGGTAAACACTGCATTCCAGACTCAAACCTGGTCTCATATTTCTTATTCAATATTCCATGTAATATTTATACCATTTTCATTAAGAAAATTCATGCAAGAAATTTAAAATATATTTTATATTTTTATAAAATTAATTTTGGGCACACCTGGCCTCGGAAACACACACCATCTCAGTGCCTAGATATGAAAATATTTATAGAAATATTTCAAAGTATTATAATGAAAAAATAGGGTCTCTACACCATTCCTGAATTCAATATTTACATTACTAAAAAGTATAACTAGACAAAAAATTGGTATATTGAACCCGCATATAGATCTCCCTCTCTCATGAATTCTTATTCACATTCCCATGTTTCCACAATATGCAAACCAAGGGGATGCTCCATCTTTCTGGGTCATATCCTGTAGATCCTTGATCTCTACCAGATTCACTATAAAAGTGGCTCTGTCCACAATTTCTATCTCTCACCAGTTGATGATCTGCATGGGGCTATACACGTATCTCCTCATCTACGATACATGGAAAAAGGCATGCACCTTCCCCTGATATGGGGGTAGGTCACCACAGAAAGAAACCTTGCAACCCTATGCATGATCTTGAACAACCGAATGAGCCTTAGGGATAGCTTGCCTCCATGGAAAAGCCTCCATAATCCTCATAATGGGGAGACACTCATGAAAATGTGGTATACTTAATCAAACTCTAAGGGCCTACGATGAAGATCTATGTAATATTTCTTTCTACTTTTGGATATCCTCATCTTCTCATGAATGACCTAGAGATTCTCCATCATCACCAACAACATCTTTAGGCCCATAAGAGATGTCTCACCGATCTCTATTTAGAATAAGAGTGACCTACATGATCTCCCATTTAGTACCTCAAAAGGTGAAATTCCAATGGTAGAGTGGTAGTTGTTATTGTATAAAATATCTACGTAAGGAAAGTCACCCTCTAAGATCCAACTGAAGTATAACATGAAATCCCTCAACATATATTCCATCACATGGATAGTGTGCTTAGTCTTCCCATTTATATAAGGGTGAAAGGCTGTACTCATCCTTATTTGGGTCATGAATTAATCCTATAGGCCCCTCCACAATCATAGTGTAAACTATGAGTCACAATTAGAGACAATCACCGAAGGAACCCCATGGAAGTAAATGATATCCCATACATACAAGTGTCACAAACTCTCCACCGAAAGATACTTATTGATATATTGGAAGTGTGATGACATTGTGAGTTTGTCAACTATTACTCAGACAACATCATTTCCATTCATTGTGCTTGGAACGAATGTCACAAAGTCAATGGATATGCCATCCCACTTTCACTCCAGAATCTCAGGGGCCTGTAACGAACCTAACAGAACTCGGTGCTCAGCCTTTGACTGTTGACAGGCGTGGCACCGAGAGATAAACCAAGATATACTCTATCTCATGTCAGACCACTAAAAATACTGCAGAAGATCTTTTTACGTCTTCCCTATATCAGAATGTATAGCTACAGGAGAAGTATGTAACTCTCACATCACCACATCCTAAACAGTGATTGGAACCACCACCCATCCCTAGAAAAAGATGACATGATTCTCCCTTTTATAATATCCATCCAGTGTTACCCCTGTGGATATATAGTCACATAATACCTCACATTCGATGTATCCTAGATGGAATTATCTCACATTCTTGAGAATTGGAGGAGTCAACACCATCGACTACAGAAAATCTGTACCCGCCTACTCCACCGAGTTCAGATATAGGGAGGATAACTGCTCTGAATCCTCCTACATTAAGCAATCCTAGGAATTATTGATAAGGTAATCCTATACTATGTTTACCTTCCGTGGAGTATAGACTATCTTGAAGTCATAGTCCTGGAGGAACTCCATCCAATACCACTATCACTGGTTCAAGTCACTCTATGTGAAGACATACCTGAGACTCTGATGGTTTGAGAAAACCACAAAGTGCTACCCTAGAAGGTAGTTCCTTCAAATCCTCAAAGATATGAATACCAATTCTAGGTATAGTTCATGATTTATATAGTTATATTCATGGGGTATCAACTGACTCGACTCATATATGATAATTTCCTACTGCTGCCTTAACACAGAGTCAAGCCCAGGTCCTAAAGAATCCTAATACACCACGTACTCCACAAATTATTTTGAAAGTATTAATATAGGATCACTCACCAGCCTCAACCTCAATTACTATAAAAACTTCTATAAATTCTTATTCCAGGTAAACAAAACCCTTGTATGAGTCAAGGCATTCAGAGGCGCTATGATTTTAGGGAGGTCTGCCACAAACCTCCAGTTGTACCCTGCCAAGCCAATAAAAATTTTCACCTCTAACATGCTCTTGGGTGGATCACGACAAATAACTACATAGATATTCACTGGTTCAATGGATAAACCATGATCAAAAGTGAAATTCCCTAAAAATTAAACATCACGAATCCAAAACTTTTACTTCAAGATCTTTCCATAAAGCTGGTGCTTTTAAAGAAAATATAGAACCATGCTTAGTGCTCTGCATGATTATCCTCTGATGAATAGTAGATGAGTATGTCATCGATGACGATGACCACAAACTGGTCCAATTATGGATGTAATATCCAGTTCATGAAACCTAAAAACATGGATGGGGAATTCATTACACAAAATGACATCACTAAGAACTTAAAGTGTCCATAGAAACATCATAATACCATATTTGTAATATCAACCTCACAAACCCTCAAATGGGGGTAGACATACCAGAGATCGATCTTTGATAACCATCTTATTCCTCACAACTGGTCAAAAAGATCATCAATATTTGGAAAGGGGTGCTTGTTATTTATCATGTCCCAATTTAGGTGATGATAATCCACACAAAGCTGTAAGCTACTATCTGCCTTTTTTGTAAACAACACTGTATCTACCCTACGGGACAAATTGAGTATGATGAAACCCTTCTCTCGAAGGTCATTTAACTTCCATCATTGATCCCAAAGCTCAGTAAGAGAAATATGATATTACTCAGAAGATATCAGAGTGGTTTTGAGGTATAAGTCGATGAAAAACTCCATATCCTACCTCATAGGTAGTACCAAAATGTCACTGGGGAATGTATCTATGTAATACTCCATAACTGAAGGAATCTAGATTCCTGAGGATTATACTTCACTAAGTGATACAATCTCCAAATAATGGGTTATGGGATGCATCCTCTTGCTCACAAAACCCACTTTCTCTACCATGCGATCTTGCTTTTGAGAAAAGGTGAATCTCATTCCATCAGTGCATAGGCATCTGACTTGTTATGATGATAGTAATTTTGGGATGGGACCATGGATAGACATTATATACCCAAGATGACATCATAGTGTTCCATTGTGATGAATAAATGGTACCACGTGAAACTCTCTCCACCAAACATTAACTCATACTAGATGAAGAAAAAATATATAGAATAATTGTTCTCTCTAGAAACCTCAAGACGAACCTGCAGGTTTAGCACCTCAACTGGGAACTCCAGATCTCACACTAGGAGTAGATAGTTAAAGGAATTAATGAAAACTATGTCTATAAATACTAAATCTAGAGTATAATAAACATATATCACACCTCTAATCATCTCATGCACTGCGGGGCCATAATCCTCCAAAGCCTGCACCTGTCTGCAAAACCGACTATTAGCTCCCTGATCTTGACATGAATTGATCAATGGTGGTTATGGAAGGATCTCATAGAGTTGTACACCAACCATATATCCTCCTACTTATCTTCTATACCCACCTCTCCAAGTTCCACCGTGTCATTTCCTGGGAGATCCCTAATCATAGAACTGCCTCTATCATGGCAGTCCGTCAGCTATCTCCCTGCACTCCCCAAAATGTCTAGTATTGAAGTCACATGATATGAGAAATCAACCATTATGACCACAACAATGACCTTATTTGGGATACCCTAGTGCTCTATTCTATCCCTATACCACATGACCACATGTTTGAGTCTAATCGTGAATGGATCTTCTGCCCTGAGATCATGTCAACTGGTGCTTACTAGCTTTTGTAGATGACTCAGCTCTATAATACCCACTGCCATCTTTAGCTATTTACCATACCACTGATAGAAATATATCTTTCACTAGTTCTCTCACAATCACCCCAACATAGGTGGGGATACACAAGGGAACTACACTGTCACAAATCTATATGCAGATCCCCAACTCAAACTTTTGTGCTTGCAAGTAGCGATCACAGATCATGTCGAGGGAGTACCGAGTAAGGTATTTGAACCTTGAAGAAATCTCAGTCACCAACATCAGACCCTTTTGTATCTCTAATATCTCTTAAATATGAATTGAGTGAAAAACGAGGGGTAGTACTCCTGATGCAATACATGATAGAAATTAGGCCATGAGGGTGTCGACTCATCGTGTATATGGGTAATAAGACATCACCAAAACCCATCTTCTCCATGGAAATGGATGGATTCTAGTAAACCACATAATATGTCGATTCCTATATGATACTAAAGACATAAACCACCGACTCTATCCTATCCTCTACTTTTTGAGGATCTGAATCAACATGAAACTTCTGTTGCCTATGGTGCTGGAACTCACAGAGAGTGCTAAGCCTATGAAAATCCTCTGCCTTCTTTTCTTGAATGATATACTTCTAGATAGGTCTAGGTGATTCTACCTTCCCATCAGAAGGGGGAATCTCCTCAGATGGTCCTTGAACTGAGGCCTCATCACTCATCGAATAATTGTCATGATCCAGAACTGGTATCCTGGTTGGTTTGTATTGCAGAGGCATCCTGAAAGTTATCAATATATACCATGGTAAAATGAGAATATATATATATATATATAAATGGGGAGATGACTTTATAAGGTAAGTCAAAGACTCAATCCTACATAATGATGGTACCATTAATCCCTGCAATTAATGTCTTAGCACGCCGAGTCGACAAGTAGGTAGTCAAGGTCCAAGTGAATGGATATGTCAGCTTCCCACACCATCAATATATTCCATAGAATGAGATCCTCCCTTAAGACACTCCAAAATTTTTCCCCTAATCCCAACCAAATACTCATAAGGGGACTATCCCAAACACCATGCAAAGGATCAAACCACCTTGGATACCAATATTTCATGACCCGACCCAAGCTGGGGCTTGAGTCACATCTACTCGAAGGCCACCTCTATTGGACAGGGGATGAAGACCAGTGATGAAGGAATAACTAACACAGGGAGTCCTTTTCTGAAATACATTTATACACAAACACATCCATCTCAATGGAAAAGTGAAAAGGGAGTAAAATTCAAAGAAGCAGAAAGCTAAGAGAACAACCATTCATGAAAAAACTCTAGACAGTACAAGAGTATGATAGTGTAAATAAATAGTACAGGGAAAAACAAATTCCCAACTATAAATATGTACCAACCTGGAAAAACTATAAAAGTAAATTTTTGAGAGAGGACAACTCAAGATCTCAATGTTACGTGCACCGTCTGCGGTCCCAAGTACTAGGTATCCCTAGGCTCCAATGAAGTCACCACCAACCTATCTATTGTATACAAAAGACATAAAAGATGTTGGAAAATCCCATTTAGGGGTGAATATATACATACAGATTAGGATTCCTCAGAAGCTGAAGTGGGGAGTAGTAAGAGATATAATCAGAATAGAAAAATATTCGATAGTAAATAGTATTGCAAAAGAAGTGAAAGAGAACATATCAACCAAAAAAAAGAGAGAGTAACCACATCAAAACAAAAGGGACTCAACATAGTGTGTTAATACACTACATGACAAGTGATTTCCACCTATATAAAAATGGTATACGCATCCAACCATGAGTAGATAAACATAGAAATTATGTGCCATACCCCGTGCATCTTCACAACCCATAAAAGGAGAGTAACCACATAATAAGGTATAGATAAATATATGTATATATATATATGCTCAGTCAATGTAAAACTAAATAATAGAGAAAGGGGATCTCCATCTCACAGTTCAACCCTATAAGAAGAGTCACCAAAAGTTCCAAAAGTCCATCAATGATGCTCAACATCTCATGTGTCTACCTAGAAATAACCATCCACGCCAAGCCATGCCTCATCACTATGCTCAGTAGTCAAGGTTCCACAGTCTTTAGGCAAAGAAACCATGACCTATTAGAATAGTAGGGTTCCACTAGGATAGTAGATGGAGGAACCATTGCCTACCTATCAGGAGGGTTCCACTTTAGTGGTAGAGGACCCATACCCAACCCTTCTAGATGGTTTCACTCTTGAAGTCATAGATGGCCCATTACTAGATTGACTAGATAGTTACACTCAAGAATAAATCAAGGAACCATGCACAACTTGACTGGATTGTTACACTTGGGAATCAATCCAGGACCCATGCCCAACTCGACAAGAGTGGTCCACTCGGGAAGCCACCGAGGACCCATACCCAGCTCTACTGGAGGGTTCCACTCGAGAAGTTTGTAGAGGACCCACGTATTGTGATAACAAGAGGGTTCCACTATAGGATTATGTATATAACCCATTACCATATTTATTAGAGCGTTCCACTTTAAAAGTCATTGAGGACCCATGCCTAGCCCAACTAGAGGGTTCTGCTCGAGAAGCTGCTAGTGATCCTGCATGATCACTGCCGTCGTCGAGCATCAAATAACCAAGAATCATGCACCGAAAATTCCAAATCATATCGCAAGATACAAAAATAATGGAACCATCACATTATATGTGAAAAAAATCAGGATAGGCTACCCATGGGCCAAAATCTATGTTCAAATGAAGAAGATACAGAACTTTAAAGATTCTTCAGAAGGCACCAAGTAGTACATGGTGTGTGAGGGGACCCATATGGAATGTGGTCCTACTCCACCACCTGATCATGTCTTTAGAAAATACACGGATCCTAATCCATGTATAATTATACATTGTGAATGTTTACTACAATACATGTGAAATCTATCCGGGGTCGTGGCGTGTCCTTCTATCCATGTTTGTGTACTAAACCTGTGTCCATGTACTTCGATACATGACTGTGTTCCTTTCCATGTACTCTCACAGGGGTGACCCCCATGTGATCCATCACATGTCACATCTATCTGAGGAATATATACATGGTATATTGGAGGTATAAATTCCATGACATCTTTATAATCCTCCAAATCCCTAGCCGCCTTAGTCAGGGGGCTATACACCGAGCATTCATCACGATACATGATGTGTAGTCAGGATTTTCATTGATTCTCTGATCCACTCTTTGAATGAAAAATCTATCTCCAAAACTTCATAACTAGATTCATTTTTCCCAAAATCTCTGAATCTGGTCACCATTTGTTGTTTCCGACCATTTGGTGTCCATAAATCCAATCTCGTCGTTCATCGGAGGTTCGTCCCATGTCCCGCATGCCCCAAATACTTCCACCATTGATGATTTGTAAATTGATCATCCAAAGTCTCATCCATGGCCCAAAAAAAATCAAGATATATTCCTTATTCATCAATACATATCTCACTCATCGTTTCATAATGATTCTGGGGGTCCGATCGAGCTCGGTACCGCCTTAAAATGTCGAACTAGGGCCGCAGGGTATTACCATTGATGAACCTGAAGCAATTTAGGGATAAATGAACAATAAAAAGGTTTAATTATCATTTTAAAAGTGTTATTATCCAATTATATTGAACAAGTATAATCCTAGTGAGAAAACTGAATAAACAATTAAATTTTAGTACACGGGTGTATGCAATTGGCCACAATTGGTGTAGATCCTAGAAAGTGATCCATATGCCAAATAAATTTAATAAAAAAGGGTGTAAACCAAAAATTTATGAGTCCTATCTATATATTGGATCATTTTTCGTTGAATAATGTGCTAAAAAATGATTGAAGGAAATCATTGCGTTTACTACATTTTGATCTACTCTGGGTGTTTCGTCATCACCCAATTTTATTTTCCAATATAAGGAGGAAGGAGAAGCTCTTAAAAGGTCTTATGATTATGAGGATAACCCAAGGAGTATATAAATGGCCAAATTATTATAGGTTTTTAGTTTAGATTAAAAAAACTAATTAACTAATTTAATTAATTATTTTATCCACTAGACATACCTCCAACATGTGAGGTGTCTGAACATCATGCACCGACTTATTTTAGGTCATGCATAGGGTAAAACCACATTAGAGACTCGATTTTGGACTCAGATTTATGATCCAAACTTTCATTTAAAAGTTATACCATTTTTTTAAGAAAATATGCGCATGTAATACAAAATATATTCAATATTTTTATAATAATAATTTTGGGCAAACCAGGCCTCAAAATCACACATCGTCTCTGCACCTAGATTTGAAAATATATATAGTAATATTTAAAATAATTATAAGGAAAAAATCAGGTCTCTATAGTGATTGAGATTGTATGGAGACTCGGTCTAGACACTGAGGAGTTGTCTTGGTTTTGGGATGTTACAAGTAGTATCAGAGATTATATGACTGATATCACAAATTATACCAGACTTTAATTTGTCTTAATATTTGTGTAGATAATTGACTTGTGATATTGAAATATTTTAGATCTAGTGATAGAACTCAATATAGTGCATCGTGAATAATTTTTCCAATAGGAAGTGCAGGTTTCTAGGGGAATGATATTGTTGTTCTTGGGTTTTAATCTCATAGCTTTATAGTTTCACTAAACGAGACATAATTGAGTTTTAGGATTTAATATTTATTTGTATTGGATATTGAACCATTGGAAAGAGGAAAATATTCATTCCCCATGTTTTTCACCTAGTATTCACATTAAATTCTTATTCTATGTGTGATTGATATCCATAAAAACACTATTTAGTTGTTTAAAGTGTTAGTAACAACTTATATAGTGTTTTCCCATATTAATTATTGGTAGCATTCTACTCAACTAAACTAGAGTATATTTTCCTATGCTGATAAGTCATGTGGATCTAAATAGTTACAATCCCTAATTAAAGGAACAAAATCCCATTATTAAGGGATGTATACTAACCCTAGTAGGATAGTATAGTCTTTTAATGATAGACCCCATGTGGGTGATTGGAAAATAGGTTTAGTTATTTAAAGTGTAAAAAAAACTATATTTTTTTTTACCATACATATTCTTGGTGGAATCCTAATTAACTGAAACATATGTCTATGGTTACATAAAATGGGATTTGGCAAGGTGATTCTATTATATACATATGTGCTGATAGATGGTAATATGATCCTTGAGGAGGTTTCTCCCATATGTGCGGCCTAGGAGGATCATTATGAGAATGTGATTCTCAGGGGGGTAGTACCCTATGCATATACCTAGTAAGAACTAGTACCCTAGTAGGCTGAGAATTTATCATGTGATTACATGTATATATATGGTAACCCTAGAGTGGGTAGTTTGGAATGTGAATTTCCATGTGATATTTGAGATGGGAATAGAGAGGAATTACCCATGAGATATGAATTGTGTGAGATGTGAAATATGGGCTAGGTGGGAGATCCTAGTGTTGTTGTGATACAACTTAGTATATTGGGGATATGTTTATTATGGATGAGATGGAATATGACATATATGTGTGGGTAACCTGAGTGAGGGGTTAACCTGAGTTCGTGAGTGCCATAGGGATGAGAATCGTGGGTTTATACTATAGGGTTAAGATTGATGCTCAAAATGTTTTACAAAATATGGGATATATTAATATATATGACTTAGATATTGTGAACATAGAAGTAATTTGTAGGTTCTTTACCTTGGGATCAATACATTGGAGGAGTCACTATGTACGATATATGAATCCCTATGCCTTGGACTTTTTAATGGGAAAAGAACCTTGAGTGCTATTTCTTTAGTATCAAGGATCAATTTTGTGGGAAGAAAGGATCAAGTTCATAAACCTATTTATTTTAGATATGATTTCAGTGGTGTGGTGAGAGCATGTTTGACACTTCTAGTTTTATGGAATATTCTAGTTGGCAGTTGATTGTATAATAAACCATGGAATGGGTAAAATGCCTAATTTTGTAGAGGAGTGATGATGGTGCTTTGTATTGATGTAGTTTACATGAAATAGAGAATAATTAGTGATTTAGGAAAGTGAGACTATGTTTGATGATAAGTGACTCATTATATCATGAATTATATTCTATAATCTAGTGGTACTAGAGCATAGAATCATTTATTTGGATGAAATTGGAACGACATTCTCTCATTGCGCACAATGCTCATTTAGAATATGGATCAATGAGTGGTCATGTGTGGGTCAAGGACCAACAGTTTTGATGGAATAATTTTAGGATAGGTCACTTTGGGTTTTGAGGAAAAGGGTTAATATCTTTCCATGGTAGAGGAAACATTAGTAACAGATCATGTGTGGTAGCATATTCAATCCAAGTTAATTCTAATCAGGTATAAATATGATGTTTGAGCACAAATTTAGATTTGTAGTGCATGTGATTGATGGAAAACCTTAAGGTTGTAATTAAATGGAAGAATAAGTAAATCCCTATGGTAGGGATAAAACTATTTGATATTTTAGGTAGTGACCCTTATTTTAGATAAAATTTAGTGAATTCCAAGTTTTATGTTCCCATGAGTCAAGAATGAGTAGTAATTGAAGTGTCACATTGATGAAAATTCATGAGAAGAATGTCCATGACCAATCATTATGTGTGGTAATGGATAGAGCATGGGCCAAGGAAGTATGACCCCATGTGGGTAAGGTCATGGGTGTGATTGGACTGGTCATTAGATGGTCGATCTGGCATTTAGATGACAATGAGAAGGTGAATATAATCTATCAAATTCCATATAAGATACAAAATTTTAAGTTTGGATGTGTTATTAAATAGATTCTATGCATTGGAATCGGACTCAAGATGGGTTTAGTGTTATTCGAGGGTGATTCATATAAAATATGTACCAGTGATCATGGTATATCATGATGTTTTGGTTTAATGGATGAGGATCCAACCACGTAATTACATAGGGATTCCAGTTTAAAATTTATTGTAAGGATTGGATAACCTTGAGATTCCCTCATGAGTTGAGGCATTGTGATTGGGTAATGAGACAACACATCAGAAAGGGTGATCAATTGTTTTTTAGAAATGTTTTCTAGAGAAGTACTGACTAGTGTTTTTGAATTTTATTGAGTGAGATGAGTTGGAAAAAGCATTGAATGATCATTGGACCACTGAAAATTGAATTTTTGTGGGATATACTAATGTAGAGGAGCACCATGGATAGAAATAAAAATTTATAGAAAGTGCCTATGGTGGGGAGCACCACGATCCTAATAATAAATTATTTAATGGCACCTTGGTGTCTCTGGATAGATGGGTTCCATGGAAAACTATATCAATTTTTATTAGCTATAATGATCAGTTTATTGGTTTTTGATTGATATTATAACTTGGGTTTATAGCTGTGCATAAGAAGCTCATTCAAAATTTTGGGTTAGAACATGATGAACTAAGTATAAATTGCTGACTGGTATGAGTAAAGGTTAATGGTTAAAAGACCATTAAATATTATCAAATATAGGAAGTCTTTATTGGGGGAAATATTAAAATCCTACACCATTTTAGAGTGTGAATTACTAAGGGAATTTTATTTTTTTTAAGAGAGGGTTATTTTGAGAATTGTGGTTCAAATGTAAATTTTGATTATTATTACTTCTCAATAATTGTATTTTTGATGTGTTTTGATACCCATATGTTTGAAGGTGGGTTATGAGGGGTGTCAAATAGGGGTTTAGCAATCTAGGCAGCTGAAATACAGTTTTTTCTACCTTTCATGTCATAACTTATAAGACTAACACCATGAATGAGGCTGGTATGGGTTTGGCCCTTTGCCTCATGTATTTCACTATGTGAACCATGGTTCATGTTGTTAATGAATTTTCATTATGGTAGGGGCCCTCTACCTCGATATTTTAAAGGTGTAAACCACTTTATTCACACTATGAATAATGTTGGGTGGTGTTTTTTTTGGGGGAGTGCCCATAAATTGAGGATTGGCCTCCTTGTGTTCTTGGTCAAATGCGCTTCATGGGGGAGGATATTTTATCCATTACCTCCCTCTCTTCCTCAATTTATACCCATTGATTTGGGGATGGGATTTATGAAGATTTTATAGTGATACAATTTATGTTAATCCCCCATCATTTTATGTTCTTATAACCCCTTCATAGATACTGAATTTTAGATGGTTCTCGTTAGTGTTTATCGATAATTTATACTTGAACATGGTGGAAATCATGTCACTTTATGGGGAATTTTCTTGACATAGATCAAGGGAATCCAAAAAGGATGTATGCATGGAGTTTTTCATCATTTAGATTGAATAACTTCACCTTGTGATATTTTTATTTAGGTTTTTGGATAAGTTAGAGGAAACTGACCATTTTAATAGGTTTATAAATTTGAGATTTTACATTGCTTAGTTTTAGTTTTTTTAGGAGTGTACTACACCCCATTGCTGATGATTTTTGTGAGTGAATAATGATCAATGAGTTTTAAGAATTTATTCCTTTTTAAATTAAATTGAATTATTTTTTTAAATATTTATAAATTGTTATAATTATTATTTTTTCAATGTTTGGAATGTTTTAAGGAATCAAGTGGATGGATGATGGTTGGTTGTGCTAGAATAGGTCTCAATGTGGATATTCAAGAAGGATTTTAAAGTTGAATACTCAATAAGTGAGGTAGGTAGTCCCATGCACATTCCCCTATGGTTTTTTTTCTTCATGTATATAAAATGTGATTCATGTTCTATCTAAAAATGGGTTATCAAACATTTTTTTAATTATAATTATTAATTTAACTTGAAATGTATCTGAATTGAATAAGGTTTCAACGGTTCCAATAAGCCCTTGTGCACAAGTTGGACATCTTGGTCATTAATGGATGAAATAATAGTTTTATATTTTTTCCTTGTTATACCAAAAACCCCATGAAGGCTATGAATTTGATACAATAAGATTATTGAGATGTAGTATCCCTAGTGATAGGATCCCTTAGTGACCTCTGGGTCTAGGGGAGTGATTAATTTAAATAGAGGACCTATCAATTGTCCATGTGGGAACATGTAGATGCCTAAAAGACTTCAATATATTTGAGATGAGCATGGGTTAAGTAATAAATTTCTTTTTAAATGTGAGAACCAGGGTAGGTGTCCCTTGGGTAAGATTTAGATTGGTTTTCCTGTGAAGAACGACCTAAGACGACTTAATTATTGAGATAGGCTTTATGCCTTTTCTCTAGAGAGGTGATAATATGAATTTTCCTAATATGTCAATGAGGACATGATATATTTATGAATATGATAAGGTGCATGATACCCTCTAAGTGATGACTATGGATCCGAGAGCTGAGACTAAGATCAAGGATTCATTGTGGGGTATCCATGCTTGTTGAAACTTAAGGGACCCATGTGGGTGCCCTAGTGAGGCATTGAACCTTGAGAGGGTGCACATGTGAAATGGGTAGTGGTGATTTTTTGTGTCACCTTAGAACCCCAATCGATGATGGGAGATAGATATAGCTATGATGATGATAGTTCATGCACTTCAGATGCCTACCCCAGACTTGTGATATAGGTTCAAATGGATGAAGGTACCTTATGAGATACTTATTTCTTAGAAACACTACTTAGATTATGTAGTTTAATTAATGAAAATTTGTCACCTAGGATTACCTAGTAGGGTCCTACTTGGTGATGGATGACTATTTAATACCTAGGGTTATCCCCCTTGGAATCAGTTATATGCTCGATGCTACTACTGAATTGTATAGTTTCATCCTTAATGAATCTGTTATTTTCCTGATGTAACTACTTAATTACTTAGGATCATCCCATATGAATCAATTATATACATGATGCTACTAATTTATTTCTTATGTTCATCCCCCTTTGAATCACAGATGGTTCTTGATGATTAGGGATTTTCTAGGATTATCTTAGTAGGAATCAATAATGATTCCAGATGATTTTGGATTTTGGATTATTATCCCTATAGGTATCAATGATGATTATTGATGATTTTAGATTTCATAGGGTTATCTCACTAGGAATCTATTATGAAACATAATGATTGTGTATTGTCTAGTTCCATTCTCTTAGTAATTAATAATGCTTCCTGATGAATAAGGGATCACCCAAGATTACCTTCTAGGGATTTCTGATGTTTATTAATGACTACGATACCACCTAGGATTACATCATTGGTGATAAAGATGATTCTTAATATTATTAATCACCTTGGATCAACGCTTAAGGCCTAATACTATGGGATAACCTGGACATGCTCCTTGGATTAAATAGTTATGACCTACAATATATATATTCCTAGAATACTTCTAAGGATCTGATGTTTAATCTAGACACTATATAGTCATTGGGCCTTGTCCTGGCTTGAATGGTCATGTGACATGATTAGAGACACTCATAAATATGTCAAAGTACGTATAGTCGACATCGGGTGTCATGTAAAAACCTAAGGATCAACAAGGATCATTTATTTATACTTTCACATTATTTTTATTATTGTTTAGTTGATCATGATTCATGAACATACAGAGTATATTTACTAGTTATGTATGAGACTACGTTGGTGATTCCCTATTGAGTAGTACTTATACACTTCTTTGGTGTCCATGATTCTTGGGTACCCAAGTAGACTTAATTTTTCATAGGTCTAGGTTGGGTAGTAGATCAGAGTAGCTTGATTGAGAAACACAACTCAGATGGGTTTTGGAGACTAGATGTGATGATAATTCAAGATAGAAGCAGAACGTTGATGTCTCTTATTATTTTATTTATCTTGTGTGTATGATATTTCCGATGAGTGATCTATTTCTATGTACTAGCATGACTGTGAATTTGTAGGACTACTTTATTTTGTATTCATTTATTATATATTATTATTAATTATTAAATATAATCTAATGTATTTTTTTTATGGATGATGTTTGTTTGTCTTTTCAATTATTTCAAACATTCATATGAGGTAATAATCTCACCATAGTAACACCTTTGAGACTTTCTGCAAGTCAGTAGCCTCTAGTGTATAAGTTGTCTCACCTCAAGTCATGTGGTGGCCTAGTATGGGCAATGATGCGTGGTTTTAGGATATGGATGTTACAAGAAACATGATATTACATAGGTTTGGATGAGATCTATTTCACCTGATTTGAGATTTTTTATTATTCAGTGAATTTGAGTGGAGAAGAGTTTCATTCATGAATAGGGTCCCTTAGTTTTCACCATAAAAGTTCTATAATTGGGAAATGAATCACATGTGGGTCTTTAATTTCTTGGTTTAATCACATATGACACTCAATTGATGATTTTTATTTGATATGTATAGATAGATATATAATCATACAAAAATATTGTACTAACCTTTCAATCCATCCACAATGTTTGTTTAATCACATGCAAGTGCCCATTTAATGGTTCATGAGTGGCCTAATTCTTCCTACATGAGGGAAATTCCTCCAGTTTATAAAAATTAATCTTATTTAGTGGCCAAATTCACTCTAACATTTGCCATAGATTTCCCAATTACTCTTATTTTTCTGGAAATGACTCTTAATCATTTCATACTTAACAAAAATTATTTATTAAATAATAAAAAATTAGACTTACACATGAGAAAAATGGAACATATTCTCAACATAATGAATCATATTTTTTATATATAATTTTACATATTTTTAAATTGAGAGTTAAAATTACTCTTAAAAATGGAAATATTTACTTTTATACATAATGTATATTATCAATTTCTATTTTCGGTTGTGTATATATTACATTATAATATAAAAAATACCAAAATTTAATATATGGACATGGAAAATATTTATAGAATAATAATTAAAATGAAAAAAATTATAAATTTATCCATTTATACAACAAATTCCAAAACCCCCTATATAATAAATATGTTATAGTTACACATAAAATATTTTGAATTTTGGGGATTAAAACATTGAAATTCAAATATAAAAATAATGAAAATATAATCTTTATAGATTCCCCACACTTAAACATTTCACTCTGAGAAAATCATATATACTATGGCCAATTTTTTTATCTAAGATATAAGTGGAAACAATACTCAATTATCATATCCAAAAGAGAAATCATTACAACTCGTTGAATCAGAAACCCTTAACTTCAATTGATTATCATAAAAATTTATTCCATCTCATTCTAATCTTGATGAAAGTTTTATTCCTACCTCCCTAGAAATATTTTTCTCTCCCATTCAAAGATTTTATATAGATTTTTCACTTTCTCAAGAACATGAATAATCTCCACATTATTGTTTACTTTATAGTATCTCTACTTTATATAGTCATAAAGTGTTTCAATCTGGAGGTATTTTTCATGGGTGGTTTAGTGGATAAGGGTTGGAAGGTTTTAAATGTTTAAAAACATTAGAGGTATAATGAAAAGGGATTAGAGTTAATGTGAATTAAATTTCACAATAATAGTTTTCCTTAATAAATGTATCCTTTATTTAATACTTTTAACATTTATTTACCACTAAACACTTTTTTATTTCCTTGGACATCCCAAAAATTAATGAACTTTAGACGTAAGTTTAATTTTCTTCCATCTCCCTACATTTACAACAGTTCTATTTTTAGAATTTTATATTTGGAACTTTCAATATATAAGTGAGTTTTTATGGGGATAAATGTGTATTTTATCTTTATAATATAGTGTGAACTACCATAATCACTTTGGAAATATATTTTTATGATCTTTTACTCAATATGTACTTGAATTTTCTCTCCAAAACAATAGAAATGGATGAAACACGTTTCTATTTCAACACCCTACTAGATTCTACAAATGATGCATCACACATTACACCTCCTCATACCCTACACTTGAATTATTTAATAATCATTAATTATCTTCTAAAGTAGTTTAGTAAGGTATTAATGGATTGTGTTTTGGAGTCATAATAAGTTATTTCATGGATACTAAGTTATTAATTAAGGTAATGTGTAAAGGAATTAAAAATTAAGAGTAAAATATAAAAATTTTATTTCAAAATTATTTTTTAATTGTGATTGACACATTCTATAAAATTTAAAATATTTGAAAAAATTAAAAATAATAAGTTCTAGATCTAATTACATGCCTCAAGACTCTTAAGAAAAATATAAATGTTTAGAAGACGTAAAAAAGGTTTATAAACCTCTCAGGATAGTAAAGAATAATAATTTTAGATATAACTAGCACGTATAGGTTTCACTTTTAATCAAACTTTATTAAATTAATAGATTGTAAATCAATAAAGAAAAATACAAATAATTAATCATAAAAATTATGAGATATTCTTCTAACATCTTGAGATTTTAAGAAATATCTTCTTTAAAAATAATTTAAATTATTTTTTAGATTATGTTACATGAAATTCATTGTTTAGATTTAATTATATATAACACAACGTTTATCTTACAATGTATGTAACATTTAATTTCTTCGATAACTTATGTTACATGAATGGACGAGTCTTACTAGACATCAATATACTATTAATATTATTTATTTGACATAATAGTTTTTACTTAGACATTGGATTAGAAGGAATGAATATAATTAACTATATTATGAATATATAGTTTACACATATTTATATAATTATTCCCTTTGTGATCAATTAATTAGAACTGAAAATTAAAACCAATTGAATATAAGGGATGCATTTTTATGAAAAATTATTTTTTATGACCATAAAGGCATTTCATATTGATAAATTTAATTAATAATTTTTATTTAATGATATTAATGATATTTATATGTTAAATATTCAATAGTTGTTTTTAAATCCCTAAAATATATTTTAAATACCTAAGATAAGAATAAATCTAATTTTAAGAAAAAAAGCTACATATTTTTTAAAGGCAATTTTACCGCCTTTAATGGAGCCCTTATTAATCTAATTTTTGAGAATTTTATAATTTTTATTTGAAAATATAAACTTAATTTTTGAAATAATAATATAAAAATCAACTTTGGGTGATTTCGTTGTATTTTTCTAAGAAGTTTCATTTTTTTGATGAATAGTGAAAAATACTTACTTTTAACTAAAAACTGCATTTTCATCTAATTTATTTATAAATTTAAATTATTTATTGAATTGTTTTTAAATTATAATTAGTTAAATTATATATATATTAATTTATTTTATTTCATTGGGATCTTTTTTATATTGAATTTAGATATAAAAACTTAGCAAAAGTTTGAATATATTCACTTTAAAAACCTGCTTTGTCATCCCGTCTACGAGATTAATTTAAAATTAATTTCTTCAAATTATGTGATTTGAAATTTCAAAACTGTATTGAATATTTGTAATCATAATAATTTATAATTTATAGTATGTTTAAATTAGTTTTTGACCAAAAATATTAGTGAAATTAATTAAAATTAACTATAGTGATTTTTTAAAAAATAATATTTCTTAGTGGTTAAACTTAAAAATTAAGGTGTAAAAATGGACCTAAACTTGTAAAAAACCCATTTTAGGACCATATTTTGACCTTAAATGTTCATTAATCTAATTTAGTGTTTTTTGGAAGAATATTTTATGGTAGAAACGTAGGTACACCTAATGTTTTAAAAAAATAGCAAGTGTGTCCTCTCCCTCCCTTATTAAAGGCCAACACCTCTCCCATCTCTTCACAACCATCGGGCCCTTTGTATCATAAAAAACCTACCTAAATATGATCTATACATAAAACCTATCATACTAGAATACTCATTTTTTCATAAAGTTTACCAAGGAAGTCATTTGGTGAAATCCAAAATGAGTTACTCGAAGAAGATGCAACATTCTTCAACAAGCACTTTATTTATTTCTTTATCCACCCCTTGAAATATTCTTATTACGTGATTATATTATAAAATAATAATCCTAAATATAATTATATGTTTTTATGTTAAGGTTTTTATGTACACCTACACAAAATTCCGTCAAATGGGTTACAAAATCACCGCTCATGTGTATGGCGAACTACCGCACTGTGAAACGATGTCGTTCATTTTTCCTTTACCAACTTTTATGGTTGGGAATTATGATTGAAATTATGTTTTTATGATTTATTAGAAATTTATAATGTCTTCATACTTTTTGAATTATTATATAACACATAACTTCATGCTTTCCATTTTTTGGAAATACGATAACATCGTTTTGTGGACGTATGGACTACTGCCTCGTTAAAGAGATGTGATACATTCAAACATTACATGGAATGTATTAAATATGGGTTTAAAAAATGATATAAATTAAATATTCATGACATTAGTGACATAATTATATATCTTTACTTATAAAATATCATTTTATTATTTCTATTTCACACACTAAAAATGTGATAAGGTTGCTCGTGGATATGGACTACCGCCTCCTTGAAGCAATGTGATTATTTATTTTTCATCACCACATAAAAATAATGATATATATATATAAGTATATAAAATTAAATAATATTATATTTATTCAATAATGGTAATTATTTAAATCTAATCATCACCTACTTTCTTTCCATAAATATCATTAAAAAATGTGAACATTACTCATATGTAAGTATGACCTACCATCGCCATGGTTGTAATGTTGGTTGATTTTTCATAACAATAATTAATATTTGCTTTTAAAAGTATAATTTATGTAAAAAATTTATATTTATTTCATGTTTATTATTCTTTATATGTTTAAATATGTACCTCATCGACCATAGTCGACCAATCAAAGTTAGTTTTGACACATAAACAGAATATAGTCAAAACCTCAGACATAAAAATTATTGATTAAGTAATAGTAAATAACTTGTTAATTAGTGAACTAAATGTAATAATAAAATTTTAATTTTTTTTAAGAAATTATATAATTAACATAAGTTTATTACTCAAGAGTATATAGGAAAATCATGATAAATTAGACTCAAGGTAAGATATTTTCATGTCACGTTTTAAAATATTGGAGATAAATGTCATATTCACCACTTACTTATTTTTTGTGGCATATATACTAACCATTTTTAAATATTATATGATTAATTATCTAATATTCATGGTATTTAAATGTTTAATTTGATTATTGTTACTTTTGTGGCTTCCTATTTAGATGTTACCATAGTTGTAATGGGGTTTCATCTCAATTTACTTCCTATTGTGACTTATTTGTTATTATGCACTTAATTAATTTTATATTGTGTATATGATGACCAGTGAAATTTTATATAATAAATTTAATTTATTTCATGATATTAAAGGTTTTCATTTATGTAATTATTTCATTAATCTCATTATTTAAAAGTTACTCAAGTATTAAGGTTTTTTCTCATCTCACTTTTATATGAGATATATACCATATTCACCACTTATATTTGTTATGTGGGGTATATAATACTCATAAATTAATTTTATAATTATTATAATTTAATTTATAATTATTTACATATCATTTTTATGATCTATATTTACTAGGTTTTTTGGTTTCAAAGTAAATAAAGAGGTAAATGATTTTTGTCACAATTTTCCTTCTTTGAGTCATTTGTTATATGATTACCTAAATTATTTTATGAGGTGTATATAATAATAATTTTCCATGTTATATCAGTAATCTACTTACTATCATTATATTATATGTTTAATTTAATTTTATTCCTTTAGGGGCTTATAATTTAAATGTTTTAATGTTTTATGGGATACTTTGGAATGTTTAAAGATTATTCTCATGAAGAATGTTTGTAATGAAATTTTTAGGGAATTTCCATTCATCCACATCAGAAAAACATATTTTTCATTATCCTACACTAGTTATATTTTATATTTATGACATCCTATTTATTTATATGGATGTATTATTTTTTATTTCAAATATATTGGTATGAAACCGGCTTCATTTCCAAAGGTTGATTATGTCCTAAAGAGATTATTAGGGAACCCATTTATTTTCCATGTGTTATCAATGTTTCAAAGAGAATTTTGGGAATGCATTTATTTTAAATGGGTGAATAATGTTTCAAATATATTGTTTGGGAACTCATTTCTTTTCTATGTATTAATCATGTTTCAATGAGATTGTTGGAGAAACCATTTCTTTTCCATGGGTTAATCATGTTTAAAAGATATTTTTATATAACCCATTTATTTTATATGGGTTACTGAAGTTATGAAATGATTATTGGTTGTTCTTATGAGTTTATGATGAAATTATAGATTTTATGGGCTATGTTTTTGTAATGGTACTTGGAAATTTTATGGGTGGTTATGTCATAAACCAATGATGAGTCGTTCCATGATAAACTATAGATGGGTGGTCCCATGATAAACAAATGAAGGTTGTTTATATGATAAACCAATGATCGGTGGGTCTATTATATCCCTTAAATGCATTGGCTATGGAAGTAGACCACATGTTTATTCCATTTAAAAGAGTTAATATAAGAGTGAATTGAAATTAATGTCCCAAGTATATAAATGTTTTCTTTATGGTTACTATGGGTTTATAGTGTTTCAAATGATCCATATTGATGTCACATGGATCATGATTATTTATTCTAATTATTTTTTTCCTTTTATGTTGTTTCATATTTTATGATTTACGTGTTGATGGGTATGAGTTATTCTATGATACCCTCTTGCGCTTTTATTGTGTCATTATACCCTTATTCACTCTTATGCTCATTGATGACATTAAATTGTTAAATATTATGTTTCCATCACTAATAATTTTAGATCAACCCTCTTATGTTTCCTTTCCAAAGGTTTTATATAATGATGTTGAATAATTTATGTCTATAAATGATTTCATGAGGATGATGTTGGTGACCTATTATGAAATAAGAAAAGATGGGTAAAATGGGAGAAATGTTCTTTTGATGACATGTGAAATGTTTATGTAGGAGTTTTTCCTAATTATCTAAAACTCTAAATCTGAAAGGTCTTATAGGATATAAATGAGCAATTTTTTCCTTTTTAGGTTGTAAGTTTTTATGTAAAAAATTGGGTCAAAATTATATACATAAAATATGGAAATATAATGTTATGGATTTAAATAGAGAAACTTGGAGTTTGGGTTCTGGGCTGTTATAATTAAAATTAATAAAGTTATAAAAATAACATTATGGTATGAATTCCCTATTTAAATTAATTAATATCAAGGATCTAAAAAATACTCCTAAAAATAAAAAAATATTTAACCAAAAAAAATTATAAATTCTCATAAAAAAGTCGATACTCCCCCCACAATTAAGATTTAATTACTATTTATTTAAGCTCTAATATATTAAAAATAATTTTTCAGTAAATCTCATGGGAAGAAAATACATAACCTAAGTTTATTTTTAACAATGAAATCATTGAGTTAAGATCCTATAAGCTTCTACATTAAACCAAAGAGAATGTAATATAACATAAAAAATATATTTAAGAAAAAAATAAAAAATAAAGGATATTAGAAAACAAGACTTCGTTTTAACCCCTAAGTGGGTGTTTCATTTTACATAGTCCATATATGGATAGTTTCAAAATTTTATCCTTATTCTTGTATTAGATGTTGTTTCTTACTTATAAACCACCAAACCATATTATTTTAATATCACGTCATCTTACACTAGTTATAGAGAATCCCATAACAATTGTGCTTTTTCTCCTCCATCATTATATATATATATATTATCTTTTATTGTAGGGGAAGGGATTTTTTGTTTCCTATCTTAATTAAAAAACTTCTTTTTTAGAATCCTCTTTAACTTCTTGGGCCTTCTCATATACTTCTATTTGAGAAATTTTGTCAAGGATAAATTTAGTGAAAATTTCAATTTGAATAAAATTAATGCATAATAAATAAATATAAAAATATTTCACTTTAGGTAGGTCAACATGTAACATTATTTATTATGTAAAGGCTATAGGTAACTTTGTACTAATAGGTGTAATTTATATTTTATTTTAAAAAAATATTTTTATAATGGTCCTTGTATTTTTCTTGTTGAAAATGTTTATGAATTTGTGTCTAAATTAATTCACAAAGTACAATAGATCTCATAATAATAAGGTCAGGGTAGCATTGGAGTAAATCTTAATCAATTATTTATGTATTTAATATTTTGTATAATTCTATAAATTTAGTTAATTCCCATGAGTATGAGTAAATAATACTCCGAACATAATAGAAGTGTTCATAGGTGTAACATCCCGTTACCTTGATCAGGTAAGTTTTCCATTTTTATAATTTCCCTTTTGGTTTAATGTCCTTATAATTGGTTTTCTATTTTTTCTAAAGTCTTCAGAGTAGGTACATGTCGTGTACCTAAGGTACATGTCATGTACCTAAGCTACACATCATTACCAGGGCCTACATGACATGACTGGAAAAATGTCTGTTTTTAACCCAAGGTAACAAGTTTTTCAGAATAAATTATCTAGTGTGGACTACACGTCGTGACCCTTGGGTACACACCGTGACCTGAACCGTGCCTAGATTTAAGTCACACATTTTTAAGTTTCTCTTAGTCATTTCTTTGAAGACCTCTTGAATCTCAAACCATAACCCCTCCTAATCATTTTTAGAGGCACCCATCCTTCCCGATCAATCCGATCATCTTTGAATCATCATGGAATTTGTGGTGCGTCTCTCCGAGTAAGTGTTATTTCCAATTCTTCATTGTAGTTGATAACAGTAACACCCTAGGTTTGAGGTGTCAAATCCATTGATATAAGTTGGATTTTTATTCTTTTTTTCTTCCAGATCCATTGTGATATATCATTTCGAAAACATTTTCCTTCATTGTTTATGGTGTAGTGAGCATTTTTCCTCAAGGTATGTGGGTTTTATATTTTTTTCCGAACTCTTACATTTAGATTTGGATCACTCATAATATGTGGGGATTTTATTCTGGGGACTTCATTGTTGTTGTGGGTTTTCATTTTTTGTGAACTCTGTTGTAGGCGTGTGCGACCCGAGTAGTGAGGTAGGTGGTTTTATATCGATTTGGCCAATTTGATTACCATTGTATTTCATGATTTATTTCAATTGATGATTTAAGTTAAATTTCTTTCAATTTATTTGATAAAAACCCAATTTTATTGAATTTATTGATTTGAAATAGTTTTGGCACAAAAAAATTGGAAAACCCCCAATTCCATTGAATTGGGGTGGGTATGTGGAAATTTGTTGATTTAAATTGTTGAATATAAAATATGGATTAGATGGAGTTTTTTTCAATTTATTTGTGAAAATGAATTGTGGAAAGGATGGAATTGGCTTTGAATGGATTTTAATCTCATGAAAATGGATTAAAATGAATTGATAGAAACCTAGTGGTTTTTTCTTATGAAAGAGGAATGTTTTTTTGAATAAAACCTATTTTGGTTTTAATTGGAAATAAATTTGAATTTTTGAAATAGAATAATTTGATTTATTTTATTTTAAGAAGTTTTAAAATAAAATTTCCATCTTATAAGAGAACATGCAAACCTTAGGTAGTTGGTGAGTTATTTGGATACACTTTATGCTATGAAAACATTCTATAACATACTTACAGTGGGTCACATCACCTATTGGAGGGTGATGAGTCACCACTAGCTAGTGTCAGGGGGGACATGAGTATACTCATTTTTCTGTGTTCACATAGAGAGTGAGGAATACTATAGCTGGTTAATACTGTCATACATTTTGGAAGATGACCATGTTTTTTGCTTGTTTTTTTATATTTGAGATATAAATGTTTTCTAATGTGGTTTGAACTAATTTACATGCTTGATTAATTTATTTAAAATGTTTTATATAAATGCTTTTATCAAGACACTTTTTTAGAAATGTTCCATATTTTGTAAAGAAAATCATGGCCTTTAAAAGTATCTTTCCATCAATATGAAAATATATAGAATGTTTTGTTCAAATATGATTTTGATTTTAAAAACATTTTTTCTTTGAAAATTTGAAATATTTTATTAGGATTATCTATTTTTGGAATCTGTTATGGAATCATTGGTGGTATCCTACTGGGATTAGGCTCACACCCTACTTTTTTCCTTCAGGTGTTTGTAGAATTTCTTCTTCCAGGTTTGAGCAAAGGGAATGGATTTCTTGGAGGTGGATGCAGCTACTGAACCATGGTCTTGGTGAGTTGTTTATTGAATGACTTTGGGGGTTGTTTTCCTATTTATTTCTTTTGGTTATAATACTTTGTGTTTTTATGCCTTGTTGTATTCTCATACTTTACTCCTAGTAGAGCTTCCTATATTATGTATAATGTCTTGTTTCTTTTTATTCCACTATATTTTGCGGAAAATTCTTTCCCACTTGAATGTTATATGATTCTAGGTGCTGGTCTCCAACCCGTGGTGATTGGGAATGCCCTTTAGGACATTTTAGGTATGGATTGATTATCAGGTTACAAGGGTACACAGGCTGGTTTGTGACAATAGGATAAGTGTGAAAGTGAACAATTCACTATATATGTAAATTTTAGGAGAAAAATACGTAATATTAAGTAGTATTAATGAAACATTCATAGATTAAATAAGGGTTATGTAGATGGTTTGTAAGATGTTTACCCCAAATATGTTTGAGCCATTTTTTGACTTAATGGTGATGCGTAATATGATTGTGTGTAACAAAGGATGATATGTGTGATTCATTTGTGGGATAAGTGTGATATGTATGAGTCATTGTACATCAATGAGTGACATGTAAGGACCAATACTGGAGTACGTAAGAGTTAACACGGTGTTTTTAATTGTTATTTTGTGAAAAATTGTAGTGTGTAAGTGTCACTAGAATAGATTTAAAAGTCATCAGGAAATTGTGTTAGAGTCTTCAACATTTCATGAAAGTGTAATTTTATGAAAATGTAATTTAGAAAAAATTATTAATTTTCTTATTACATAAAATTCAAATATATAACATCGGTATAAAACATAAAATTCATTTCCTTAGAGAAAATTGTCATTCATAAAGAAGATCAAGGAATGTTTTGTAATGGACATTTCACTCATTGGGTAGAAAGTAAGGGTCATTCCCTTAGTTTTACTTAAAGGATTTGTCTGAGTAGTTCCATTTGAGATTAATTTATAATGAAGTATAATTCATGGTTCCTTCAGTTTCATGTGATTAAAATCAAGATAATAATTTATGAGGATTATTCTATGATTTTAAGATAATTAAATACTATATTTTCATAGGTCTAGTGGATCTGATGTTTGACCCAGTACCATGTTTTCAAGGTAGAAACAATAGGCAATGTGGTATTTTTTAATTACAAGGTTTGATTAAATATTTACCAAGAAATTGGTTATAAGTTTTTGTGATTAGTTTTAGAGAAGATCACATCACTTAATTTTGTGTTTCCATATAAAAATGTGGTATATATTTCTCACATAAAAATCAATTGAATAAAAAATATTTATAGGAATCTTATTTATATTATTCAGTATAGCTAGAGGATAGAGTAAGGAAAACACAAATAAATGTTTTCTTTTTAGTTGAGAGAGGAGGTATAAGGGATTTTAGACTTTGGTTGGAAAGAAAGAGTCATTATATACATTAATTGGAGAGGAATAAGGATTTTAGGCTTTCAATAAAAAGTTAGTGAAAAATAGTTTCAGAATTCAATCTATTGTAATAACATGAAGTTTTTCATTTTTTTTGAAATTGGTGCTAATTTATACACCAATACTGGTATAAAATTTATATTGATTCATGAAGATTAATAAATATAACTTAGAGGTATAGTGATCCTTCTAAGTGGTTGAGATCATTGATATTTCCATTTATTTAGGTTTGTAAACTAGGAGGGTTAGTGCGACTAATCCAAAATTATAATACAAGTTTTGTGATTAGTGATATTGGTACAATGAAACATCATTATTCCTTTATACTGGGATAAGACTAGTTTGGTTAAACGGAGAAAAATTTATTATATCTCTCTTTTTTCTAATTTATCTTTAAATATTTACTACTAGGGAGAGACAGTTCCTTATAATGAAGGAACAAGATCATTGTAATGGGTTGGGGGAAGAAATTTATAATACCCCAATTCACCCACCTCAGGGTATCGACCTTTCATGGGACCAAAAATTGGTATAAAATCAAAATTTCTTGGTGTGTTTTTCTCTCTTTTAGATGTAGTGCAAGTGACAATATATCATAAAGAAATTCTTATTTTTGATGACAAAAATTTCCAATTATAGATGAATCAGATGAAAAATTATTTATAATCTTTATTAATGTACATTTTTTTAGTTACCATGGATGGAATTTCATCTATAATGGAGATATGAGAACTATAAAAGAAAGATCTTGGAGTAATTGATGTAAATACCAAAGGTGTAAATGTATTAAAAGGATAAAAATTCCATACTATATACATGAAGGTTATGTGATATAAAACATCACATGCCATGTGAGAAAATATTATTAATATATTTTAATCATACTCCAAGGTACATGAGGATAAATTGCAGGTATAGTGGAATATGTAAAAAATTTAGGAATATGCACGAATAAATTTTTTATTGTTTCATTGATTGGGTGGACAAAATTTTTATAGGATATGCATGAGCTTAGAGAAAATCTCGATATTATTAATATTGCGAAGAGGATCCTAAAAATATCATTGATATGATTCAACATAAATGTCTCTGTACTTGAGGAAAATAATCCAACCAAAGTTTTTTAGATAGTCATCATAGATTCTCATGCCATACAAGATGAGAAAAAACGAAAATGAGTATATGTCAAAGGAGAATTATTAGGAGGTATCATTAAATGTTTTGAAGAAACTGTCATAGGAAGATGATCCTGAGAATAAATAAGTTAATGTTGTGATGTATTTACTTTTCTGAAATCTTGAAAAAGAGATGTAAAATTAATTATCAAGCTTTACTATGATTTATTTTAGGAATGAAAAGTTTGTAATCTCTTTTTTAGACGTAGAAATTTTTCTTATATGATTAAGAAGATGTGGAACACATGAAGAAATCATTTAAGGGTGTGGATGGAAATAATAAACAACAAAATAATTCAAAATGAATAAATTTCTATTACAAGAGGATAAAATGTCATAAGAAATGAAAGGATAATAAGTTGAGGGCATTGAATACATCAATTATAAAGTTCTTATGGTTGTCCAAAAAAAATACAAGTAGAGGAAAATTATGATAAAATTTTTGGAATTGAGAAAAGAGTTGACCTTAAAGATAAACATGATGTTACTTTGATATAAATGCACTAAAAGTTGTTATTTATATTTTTAACTATTTAGAATCACATGGTATGATATATTAATATAGTAAAGGTCCATGATTTGTTTCTACTAGTTATATTATACTGAATCAAGAATAACATACATAGATGTTATATATTATAAATTAATATTCAATACATCTCTAAAATTAAAATTAACAAGAACTGTATAATTTAGTATACTTGGAAACATATTATTAAATAAAATATTCATCATCATAAACATTTTTCATTATATAAGGTATCCTTCTAGAGTCATCACACATATAACCTTCCATAAAATGTATGATAATTTAATCAAGTTCACATTCGCAACATAAAATATTCATACCAAAAAAATCCTAGATCACTGATTCAATATTCAATTCATATCCAGTGGAATTATTTGTATGGGTGTCAAAGCAGTTATCATTATTCCAGATAGATAACATAGGTAGGTGGTCTCATAAACATATAAAATCATAATAATTTGAACATATCTACCCAAGATTATGTCCATGCATAATCTTAGGATCATATCTAGAAGAAATAATACTCACAAATAAAATTTGAAAATATCTATTCCTAATCATGTCGATGCATAATCTTGTTTTCACAACTAGATGAAAGTATACTCACAAATCAAAATGGGAAAAATTATTTTCACAATCATGTCCATGCTTTTCATCATTATATCATTAGATATTAATATTACATTACCCAACTAATTTGAGGTATATGATAGACCCAACCATCATATAATCATAATCTATTAATATGTATGTCATTAGATCATGAAACCATTTATCATTTCATCATAGCATAAATTATGGAAAAGAAAAAAAAGGTTTCATCAATATTTGATCATCAAAATAAATAACCATCCATATAAATAATAAGTATGGTATTACTGGTTCATGTCCCTAGTGAATCATAAGGAACATCAATGGATGTTTTCATATATGAAAATACTTTAAAAAGTTCATTGGAACATTTCTTGAGGAATATACAATTTTCATTTTGGAATCACCTATTTAAAATCTATTTTTTAGAATATTAGTTAATTTTTTTTATTTAATAATAACTATGAAAACTTATAATATGAACCTCAAAGAAAAAGGTATTCATGATGGTGGATTTTTTTTTCATGCGAATAATGTTTAAAAAAATATTTCATTCATAACTTTGGTAAAAATACCTCATTTAGAAAATCATAAGAAGATTTATTTTTTAAAAAAATTATAAAAATTAAAATATATGTAAAAATGAATTTAATAAATAATTGTATAATATTAAAAACATTATTTAATTTTTTTTAAAGTGAATATGATCCTAGAGTAAAAATATTCCTCACTAAAGGGAAAATAAAGTATATTTTAATTAAAAACTTTTTCTGATCATTTTAAGTACCAAAGCAAGAAAAATGATAAAATTACTTTAAAATTGGATAAATAAAAAGTGTTAATTAAAATATATGTGGTTTAAGGTATAATGACTACATAATATCATTTATTATAAGTTTAGCAGAGAACATTTCGAAAAATAAATAATATTGTAACATAAATCCCTTGTCTCAAGTATTCTATTTATTTATACACGTTCAAACCCAATTTATAATAAACATAGATTTATTATACATATATTACGGATCCATATTCACAAATAAGTTACTATGTATAATTCCTTTATAATTTACAATTTTCCTTTTATTATTAATTCATCCTTAAAATCGATATTTAGGTAAACAATGGTCTATTTTTCATGCATGTTTCGTTTCTATGGTTGAATTCCTTGAACCTTTCATAAAATCTCATCATATATACAATATTAATCAATAAATATGTATAATATTTAATCATTATATACAATTTAATAACCATTAATATAAATTGTTGATGAAAAATTAATTACATCACTTCAAGGAGATGGAATCCCGTACGTACACATAGGTGATGTTTTCACTTTTCGATGGATTGAAAAAAATATAGATAATGTATAATTCACATTTATAGAAATATTATTATATAATTAAATTCATATATATTTATTAAATACATATTTATTACCATCCATATAAAGGGTAAATGAAAAAACAAATTGCATCACTTTGTGGAGGTGGTAATTCACACGTACCCATGAGCGACCTTATCATTTTCCAACCTACAGGAAGGTAATAAGATAGATAAGATGTTATAATTATAGAGGAATTAATATGTAATAAATATAATATATAAGTATTTAACCAATCAAAATAACCAACCATGAAATATGGTTATGGAAAATGATTTATATTGCTTTGTGGAAGCGGTAGTCCACATATATACACGAGTGATACATTCATTTCCCATTTGATGAAAAGGATGTAGAAAATGGTTGTTAAATCATCATAAAAAATATAAAATTATACTTATCAAACTATATAATCATTTTATTATGGATAAAAAATATTTAGGGAAGGTGTAATAAGAAATAAAATTGAAAGTATTTAGTTAAGAGTTATACATCTTCATTACAAATCCTCAATTTTCTTACACCTTAAGCCTTGAAAGGATGGTATTATGATAATACCAGGACCTCTATAACACACAGAAAGATTTAAAAAATTGATTTTTTAATGTAATATATGATCTAGGAGGCTTTTTAATCATGTATAATATAGAAGATGGGGTGTCCTTTTATAAGTGAGGGAGAGTGAACACTTAAATGTTTTCAAAACATTAAATTATATTAATGTATTATTCAAGTAAAATGGATCTAAAATGACTAATAATAGAATATTATAATATATAGGTTATAAATATCACATGTTAATATTATTTATACTATATTTTAAATCATTTCTTCCCTTATCATTTCAGTTTTAACCGTTTTATCTCTTTTAACTCTTACCATGGTAACTCTCTTTTTACCAAAGTAACAATTCACAGTGACCAGAAATGAATGTATCCTTATTAGAAAATTTTAAAATTATTATTCCAAAAATGTATTCCATTTTATCATATTTAATTTCTATAATATGAATAAATTATTTTAAAAACAAACGAGTAAAACACAATGAAAAACAGTTTTCCCAAAAATGTATTTCTAAGTGTAAGAATGTTTTCTATAAAAAATTAAGAATATTTTTGATTATAATGTAATTAATTTTATTATATTTAATCAAATTTTACTATTTAAATTTTACAATAAATTAAAAAAATGGGACTTTTTAAATACTTGATCAGAAAATAAACTTTTCTATAAAATCGTTATTTTTTCACTATTTTTTGAAAAAATAATCTTTTATGAAAAATATCAAAAATTAAACATAAGATAATTTTAATATGATGATATTAAAATTGTATCCTTTTAATAAAATAAAATTTATAAGAGTATAAAAAATAATTACAACATCCATGCAAATTTTTTAATAAAAACAATTTTTTTAAGAAAACATATTTTTGAGGTATTAAATGACCTATGTGAACATGTAGTACTAATTTATTATGAATTAACCAATAATGTTTTTTATATAAAAAAATAGTATATATTTACTTGTAATGTGGTTATTATTATTCATATTACCAGTTTAATAGTTATGTCATAATGGCATACTATATCATGGTTCATTTGGACTTGAGGATGCGTAAAAAACAAGCTATCAAATAATTCAGGTTTATTTCAAAGGAATATATATATATATATATATATATATAATATTATGGTGTTACATATATCATATCATATTATAAGCATATGATATATGTTTCATTGGATGCCACATGAATTCAACTCAACTCCCACATAGTTTCCTTAGTTATAATCCATTAGAAATGAATTTTACAAGGTCGCATATTCATTAAATGAGTTCAATGAATTATCCCACTAGATGTAACATCTCAGTTCCATGATATTAACTTTAATATGTTCAAAATGGTCAAATATATCCATTAAATAAAGATATATTTGTGACACCAATATAAATAGTGAGTTCCATTCTATTGGTATATCTTGTTGTATGTGAACACTGTCGAAGCTCACTTCTACTCTGTAAATTATTCATTACCCAGTGAAGGAAATAACACCCATTAGATTTAAAATAATCATAAAGATATGATTTTGGATTTAATTATGGTGTTTTAACTATGATGGAATCCATTTTTTTCTTCTATAGTGATCATCCTCATACTTGATTTATCAATATGGAGGCTATAAATACTTTATTCTAGGTATGCACAGTTCTTCTTAATTTCCATGCATGTCGATTATTAAAGATATATTGAGTTATATATGGGTCTTATTCCCTAAATAAGATCACTTGACGACCCACTAAAACCCCTTAGTGGTATTTGATGTTTTTTCTTTATGAAATTAACATGTAGATTCAATAGGGTTTTTAAATAAATCTATATTTTATAGCATCTGTAGCGATATCAAAAAATATGATATGAAGAAATATTCTGTTTTGATCATCCATAGCATATGAATGAGAAATATTATAATGTAAAATATAATAGATACCCATGGGTTCTTATGTATTATTTGTTATGATATGGAATATCGTAATGTTTCATAAAATACAAGGTTTTCGAAAATAGAGGATCATAACATAAACATGAAATTCATTGAATCGTAAAATATGATAAAGGAAATATTATTCATAAAGTGAATATTGTGTCTTAGGTTTCTAAAGATAAATAATGTTTTTGTAAATTTGGTTATTTCATTAAGAATATTCAAATTTATAAAGTTTTTACAGAATGTTAATATTGTGTATTATTTATCTGTATTTTTTTTTCTAGAAGATATATCATTTTATTTCATGATAGGTGTGATTTCATAGGATTTATTTTTCTTCTATCTTGACCTCAGTTTGTATTTAGATTTATAATAATGATAATATTTATCAAATATAGTTTATAAATAATATAATTTTGAGGTATCATGAATTGAATCCTCTCTTGAGTAAAGTCTTACCATGAAGAGGGACTTTGGGTCAAAATAACCACCATCCTAGTGGCTTATTTATTATTCTATAATGGTAAGGGGTTGGAAACATATTTCTCCCTCATATTAATTTTTTAAATTTAATACAACTCAATGAATTTACATAAATATTTCATATAACTTATGCATGAGATGCAATTAAATATATATGAATATGTTTGGATTATTTTTTTTGTGAGTAACATAAACTGGTGGGTAGTGTATAGAGTTACACATTAATATGGTGTAAAAAAACTAATTTGGTGGATGGAATAGGGATTCTAAAACTAAATCATTTGAGGTATTCATATATACAGAAAGAAAACCATGATATAATAAATATTTCATGAGATGCAACTGGTTTAATATGCATGAGATTTATATTGAACTAGTATGTCTATTAAGAAAACCCTTAAAATACCCTTTGTGTGATTCATTCCAAAGAATAACATGTCAAGAACACAATCATCTATCTAGGTGGGATCTGCATTATTATGGAGCCCATAAATTATCTTATATAAGTTATAGTGGAAATAGATAACCCTAAAAGTTATGTAATAAAATCCCGTTGTATGGTTTTTATGAAATATAGATCAGAAACCCTAAAATTTAGGGTAATATAGGTATATATTTGAGTTTTTCCATATAATAAATTTAATCAAATGGATTCTCAATCAACTATAAAAAAATCAAAACTATTATGATTGGTATGTTTCTCTAGCTAGTTAACTAAGTGGTGAGAGGAATTCCCAAGATGGAATATTAAAAAGGAAATACAGATCTTATATCAAGAAATAAATGTGATTTATAAGGACATAATTGTTTTGTGAGAGTAATTTCATTAAAATTACTCGAAGGAAATATATAAAACATGATACTAGTACATATTTTTTTAAGATTATAGATTACATCATGAAATCATATTGACAACCCTTATAAGTAATACCTATAAAATAGTTCATGGTTAATATCTAAGGTTGAAAAGTGTTATCAAGAATAAGCATTGTGATAATTTGAATGTGAATGTTTTAGAGGCCAATGTCACTTAATCTAACTTGTGGGTATTGGATAGTAGGTGTTCAACACACATTTTTTTTCCAAATATAGATTTAGAGATACAAGGGTATTGAAAATGGGTGAAGTTGATATTTATTTTAGTAATCATCATCATCATTTATTTATTTTATTTTAAAACAGGAAGGCATGAGGGCTGTGGAGCATGGAGCATACAAGCATGAGGCCTATGGGGGCCTGAAATAATGAAGACCAAGTAAGTCCCCTCTAATCAAGTTAACCCCCTCAGGTTTCAATTTCTACCAATTGTGGAGGTCGACGCTCTCCAGATCTGGGATATCAAGTGATGCAAGTTGATCCGCAACTCGGTTCCCCTCCCGCCAAGTGTGAACGACATTGGTGTTTTTTTGATCAAACCTTTTCACTTCCTGATGGTGTAGTTGATGGACCATGGTACGAGAACCCTTCAATTCATGGTGTTTTGAAGGATCTTTGAGTCCATTTCAGCTTGCATAATAACAACCTTTCTTTGGTGGCACAAGGTTAGGCCTGAAAGAAAATATTTTTCCTCTGCCTGAAGAGAAGAACCTTGGCCATGACGGGATGAGAACGCCAGGATGACGGAGCCAGAGTGGTCGTGGACCACTCCACCCACGTGAAGAGCTCCCATAATATAAGACCCTTTTGTGTTGAGTTTAAGAAACCTAGATGGGGGGTTCTAGTGAACCCAATGCCCACTAGCATTGTGAGATCCAGGAATGCCATCGAGGTCTTATTTCTTGAGTTTGTGGAGAGTGGGAGCCTCTCTCCAGTTTCCGATGGGACTGACCAGATCAATGATTAAGTTTTTCATTCTTAGTATGAGGGAAAAAATAGTAGTAATGTACCCTTTATAGCTTGCTTTGTTTCGGGCATGCCAAATATTCCAGTAGTCTGCATGGAGGACAATAGAACGAGGTATCTTCTCGAGACCCCGCCTGCCCGCGCCATGGAACCATTGGTCCAGGAAAGGACAATCTGCCATATTAGGATCATGCAACGTATTGAGCTACCCAAATTATCCCCATACCACCCTCTCCCATTCCCCCTAAAAGAAGAGATGAAAAACACTTTCCTTCTGATGGTTGCCGCAACAGGAGAATCTAGAAATGAGCGGGATGCCACACTACATGATATGGTCGTCCATGGGTATCACTCTATTCCTTATCTACCACAGAATAAAATTGTATTTTGAGGAATTTCACTTGGACCAAAGGATGTCATCACAACCCTCGTTATGAACAGGCACCTCAAAAATGCACCAGATGTCTCTTGAGGAGAAGGCCCTTGAGGAAGAGGGGGTGAAGACGCGACAGTCAGTGTCCGAGCTCAGATTAATGAGGTAAAAAAACTCGTGTTGGCTCTCATTCAGCACTACCTTGATGAGGGACGGATAAAAGTTGGCCTCCCTAAAAGAGATCAAGGGGTAGGGAGAACCCAAAAAGCCAAAGACACCCCCGACCCAGTCTTGATACTAGAAGGAGAGGTCACCCTTCCTGATGAACCAGCGCGAGCGAGGAAGGAGGAAAGAAAGCAGAAGAGATATGATTGACTAGAAAGGAGAACCTTTAGTAGTCACCGATGACAAGGTTCCTGAGTGGTAGATGTGTATTGTTGAGCCCCATAGAGTGCGCCACTCCAGGACCTCCCACACCAGTTTTGCGTGCATACAGAGAATAATGGCTTCAAGACTCCGGACATTGATTCCTCCTGCACTAGAAGACCTTGCCACCCTGCACCCAGAGGCCCAATGGCGTTTTCCCTCAGCCTTAGGGTCACAAATAAAGTTTCCCAGAATCTTGTAGATATTGTTGATGACACATTTGGTAACTCTAATAATGGAGAGGGCATGGACCGGGGTGGCTAGAAGAACACTGTTTATCAGAGCAATCCTCCCCCCAAATGAAAGAAATCTATTTTTCCAGTTGTGGATCCAGTCTGTAATCTTGGAGATGAGGAAATAAAAATCTCGGATGTGGAGGCTGCTGGTGGAGATTGGAACCCCCAGGTATTCTATGGGGAAGCTTCCCCTTTGCATGGAAAGGCTGTGCTGGACTTCCACTAACCGAAAGGAGGATCATATATTAGAGATATAGATGTTACTCTTTTACTCATTGATCATTTGACCACTCCAGTGGTAGTAGTCCTCTAGCACCTTTGAGATACCTCTGATCGAATTTTTGCTAGCATTCAAGAACAGTATGGTGTCATCTGCGAACATCAGGCGGGAAATGTGGGGGGACCTCAACTTTCTACGGCCGGGAAGGACCTCTCCTTTGGCCGTGCTCCTATGAATGAGTCATCTGAGGATGTCTTGGTAGAGGATCAAGATTCTTGGTGAAATAAGGTCGCCCCACCTGAGGCCGTGGGTGGTCTTGAAGAATCCTAAGGACTTTCCACCGAAGGTGACCGCCAACCATGAGGAACTAAAACACCTAAAAAGTAGGTCAGTATCCCAAGGTGAGAGGCAGATACTCTCTATTTCTTTATTGATGAAGCCCCACACAACATGTTCATTGGCCTTGCTCATGTCGAGTTTGATGGCCATATTGGAACCACGAGATTTGAAGTTAATGTCTCTAATCATCTCTTGCGCCAGTGCAATGGCCCCTTGGATCGATCAACTATTCACAAAGCCATGCTGCTCAAGCAAAACCTGCTGAGGGAGGAGGGAGGCCAGCCTGGAGTTGAAGATGCCTGCCATGATTTTGTACAGGAAATTTCACATGCTCACTAGCTTGTAATGCGTGATAGAGGTGGTATTACTGGATTTTAGGAGGAGCACAATGGTAGTTGCACTAGCCACTCTCGGTAGTCTTCCACCCTAAAAGAAGTCTTAAATAACCGAGACTACATCCTCTTTCACCACCTCCCATGAGGCCCTATAAAAGGAACCTAGAAAAGAATCTAGTCCCAGGGCGCTATCGGGATTGAGGTTATTCTTGGCCTCATGGAATTCCTTTTCATCTGGGATATCTCTGAGCCCATTGTTGTCCTGGATGGAGATCCGGATAGGAGGAACATAGAGGATATTAGAGACCCCTCTCAGATATCCAACCGCCATGTAGGTGTTAGGGCCTGCTAGGAGGTCCCTGAAGAAAGAGTTATCCAAGCCTCCCACGAGGTCTCTATCATCCAAATAGGATCCATCATCCAACAAAATTTTAGGTTTAACTGGGCGTTTCCTCTCGTTGATGCAGGTGTGAAAAAATGTGATGTTCCTATCTCCCTCATAGAGACATTTGACTATGGCT
The DNA here is from genome assembly GCA_963277665.1 of Viscum album. Taxonomy (NCBI): domain Eukaryota; kingdom Viridiplantae; phylum Streptophyta; class Magnoliopsida; order Santalales; family Viscaceae; genus Viscum; species Viscum album. The sequence goes on along the minus strand of OY728119.1, from coordinate 1,721,206,619 downwards.
TGGTCCCGTGCCTCTTGTTCCAATTTGATCTGAAAAATGGCTAGGGAATTTTTTTGCTGGAAATCTCCTCAAAGATTCTGTCATCCCATACTTCTTCTAGGATATTCTCAAGCCACTCCACCTCCTACATGTATGCAACAGATTTGAATTTTGGGGGAGAGAGATCTTTGGCCCATGCCAACATCTTGACCTTGAGCCGTCTCAACTTATTATGTAAACTAACCCAAGTATGTCCCTAAGCAGGATCTGCCCATATGGCCCTCACGAGATCCTGATACCCTGATGTGACAACCTAGTGATGGTAGAAGAAAAAACAAGCCTGGGAAGGATACCCTAGAGCTAGTGAAACTAGAAGGGGGGAATTGTTAGAAAGGCCCCATACGAGGTGTCAGAACTTTGCATTGGAGAACTCATAAAAGGCCTACATATTGGCTAGGAAATGATCCAAATGGCCCTATAGTGGAATGGTGTTCCTTATAGGACGAATCATACCTTATTGTACATGGTTTAGTGGATGATGTTTTGTTGTGAACTACTTAATTAATTATGGGTTTATAATTTGGGAACATCAATATTTCTACTAAATTTTGTTCCATTTAAATCATTATTAAAAACTATATGAGATATAGCATTTGAAATATCCTATTTTTTCTCATGTGAATATTTGGGGATGAAAATAATTTATATGATGATTTAATTTTCATAATATTGATTCCAAATCTGAAAATTACTTATTTTTTAGTTATCCCAATGAAACTATGGGATACTATTTCTAAAATTCCACTATGTAAAAAGTGTTTGTGGTTTAATTTTCTACATTCATAGAGAAGAATTTATCAATCATGAAGTAAGTGAGAGGAAAGTTGAACCTGAGGAAGTTGAAAACCAAAAAATTTGAAGCGTTCTTGAGATAGGGGTTGAGCCAATTCCATAAATATTTGTGGAATAAGAATAGAATTAGGCTTCATTAAAAAACACAAGGTCTGGTAGTATTTATCAATATATCATGAGATATAGATTTATCATAGATAATGATGATTATGTAATTCTCATAGATGATAGAGGTACCACTATTTGTGAGTAAATCAAGAGTTCTAATTATGATAAATTGTTAAAATCCAAGGAATTTTAAATAGACTCGATATACACTAACCATGTTTGGAACATGGTCGATGCACTTGAAGGAATGAGTAACATAGGGGAAAACTATATTTATATAAGAAAACTATCATGGATAGTAGTGTTTTACCTATAAATAACATGCATTTGATAAAGGTTTCAATTAAATCCATGTAATTGACTATGAAAAAACCTTTTCACCTGTTGTGATAATAATGTCTATTTGTATTTTTCTAGCAATAACATGTCACTTTTATTATGATATATATCAAAGGTATTTCAAGGCCTCTTTCCTTAATAGGAATTTAGTCAAGGATGTATATATAATACATCTAAAATATTTTTAGGTGATAAATGATCCTGCTATGGTTTGAAAATGACAACCATCCATTTATGGATGAATGAAAGAATCTTAGAGTTTGAATATTTTCTTTGATGATGCAATCAAAGAGTTTAGTTTTGTCAAAATTATGGATGTTTCTTGTGTCTAAAAGTAGGTTAGTGGGGATGCTATCATATTTATGATATTATATATAAATGAAATATTTTTTGAAAATGACATCCCAACACTTCACTCTTTGAAGATGTTGTTGGGTAAATGTGTCTCAATGATATATATTGGTGAAGTAGCCTATATAAGAGGTATGAAGATCTAAAATGATAGATCTAAAGGGTTTCTTAGACTTAGTCAGGACACTTACATTGATAAAATGATAATGAGGTGTATTAAGGAGAAATCAATAAGTGGGACTTTACTAGTGTTTCATGGAACATATATTGAAATTATTTAGGATCTAAAGAGTTTAAAAGAATTGAAATATTTCCATATGAATTCACCAGAGTTTCTATCATTTGTGGAATATTTTTAAGTCAGTCCAGTATCAACTATACTCTTAAAATCACAAGTGGATACCAATATAATCCTAGTGTGAGTCACTACATTATTTATAATAAAATTCTTAAATACTTTAGATGGAATAAGGATGTGTTATTGATCATTAGAGGATAAGATGAGCTATATAAAGGGTTACACATATGGAACTTTTGAATCTGATAGAGATGATATGAAATATCTTGATGGTTTGATGTTTTTCCTGAATAGTCGAGTTATCAATTTGAAGAGTTCCAAACTAGCCATCATAGAGAACTCAATATGAGAGGTGTAGTGCATCTCTCTATCAGATGCTTCCAAGGAAGCTATTTTGGATCAAAAATTTATTACATTAACTAGAGTTGGTTCCTTTCATTGAGGGTGATATTGAGATTTTTTGTGATAATAATGGAGCCATTTCTTAGTCAAATGACCCTTGGTGTCACCAAAGGACCGAACACATGCTTGAAAAATACCATCTTATATGAGTGATCATTTATTGGGGTGGTGTTAGGATCAGTTGGGTGGATACAAATGATTATGTATAAGATCCATCAATAAATCCCTTTTCTAAGAATAAATATGAGGTTCATATAGAGTCACTTGGTATATTACACTCATGATATTAACCTAATGGTTTCATAATGTATAATGCATTTAAAATAAATTTAACCTCAATTTATCATTTATTCATATTTTTTATAATTTATTTTCATGAATATTGGAATGAGAATATCCCATAAAAGTATAAAGTTTAGTTTTACATAATTAAGATCATCATAGAGTGGTATGGGTTATGTTGATATATAAATATTTGCATGAGTAGTGGACTCATGGGATAATAAGTGGAGACTTATTATTTAGACTAACCCAAAAAGTATATCTCATATAATTTCAAACGTAAATCAATATATTTAGGGGTGCATAATTATTATAAATCATTTTTATCCATGTTTAGTGAGATACATAGCATGAAAGACTTTATACTTCGATACATTTCTTATACATGACATTTCATTGAGCTATTCAGGTGGAGTTTGGGTATTTTTCTTATCAAGATATTGGTTGGATCTCAACCAAGATGGGATTCAACTACTAATTTGAAGAAAAGATATCCATCCCTTCATTGAGTGGTATTGAGGATATTAATATCCATTATTAGTTGATTTATATGAGATTTGGTTGGATACTAAGATGAGGGAAAAATGATTTTCTCATCTAATTGATAAATGATATGTGATGTATCTATCAACTGGGTTAGTATTTTTCAGAGAATCAAGAAATCATGAGATGGTATATACTAGATTGACATTATTATATTTAAAAATTTCACTCAATTTCATGGGAAATGGGATTATATAGGTATATATATGATTTATATGATATATATTGGAGTGAAAATGCTTCTATGAGATATGAGTAAGTTTAAAGGAGATCATACTAGACCCTCTAAAATCCTTAGTTGTAGTAATTATTTTCTAGAGTTTTCTCGTTACTTACATATATGAAAAAATATTTCATTTTTTTGTCAATGCTACTAAGTCCCATGGGTCACATAATTATGAATTTGGATAAAGGTAAAATTTTAGATGGAGTATTTTTTTCAAAATGAATAGAGTTTGATAAACCATATCTCAAAGAGTTTTAGTTGGATTCAAAAAGGGTTTTTAAATATTATTAAGTTATTATGGGAATTTAATGTAAGTGAGAGATTGATAGATATTCATTAAAAGGGGTAGTCATATTTTATGATTGCCTTGAGTAGTATAGAATGATATGCATGATATGAATATCATTATATAAGATATGTTAATATCATAAATTAGGCATGATATATTACCAATAAAAATATAATATTATATGATAGGCTTATGATATATATTACATAGTATAACACATGCACAAAACTCATCTCCCTTATGGTTTCTTCATTCATAATTATTTTTTAATGAATTACACATGGCTGTACATTCATTTAAGGAGATCAATGAATTCTCCGTTGGGATGTGATGTATTGATTATATGAGATTACACACAATACATTTGATATGGGAAACACCATTTATTAAATGAATAGAATCAGGGTTTCCTATATAAGAGAAGATTTCTCCCCTGTAGCTTTACCTTATTTCATATAAACAATTTTAAATATTAGTTCCTCCTGGTGCATTGATCATCACCCAGTAAAGGCTCTAGAACCTATTCAGTGTACTAGATTACTCAAGATATGATCTAGGATCCAAGGATAGTGTTTTAATTACATATATAGGAATAATTCATTTGATGATTCTATGATCATCATCAAAATTGTTTCATTGATATGGAGTTTATATCTACTGTGTTCATGGTATACACTATTCTTGGTATTTTCCATGAATGTTAATTATTAAAGATAGATTAGTCTATATATGGGTTTTCCCCTTCCTAATATCATAAGATAATCCCCTAAAACCCATTATGCACTTGAAGAAATTAATATTTTAAGGGGTATGGTGATAAAATCCAAGAGAGTTGTATTTTATTCCATGGGTTATATATAATAGAATTATGATTTTAAGTCTATGTTGAAGGCTAATATTTTTCAGTTTAAATTTTTAAATTCTAGAAACCTTGATAAGGAGGTTCATCTTATGCTAAAAATTGACGGACATACCCAGATTATTGATGGTGTGACTTATTATATAAAATATCGAGTCAACATAAATGAGTAACTCAAAGATGAATTCATTATAATGTGATGAAATATTTATTATCAAGAATTGTTTTTAACTTATAGAATTATATAATAAGTTTTGAGTGAACATGATATAAAAGTAACTACGAAATTTTTTAGGGAGTCCACCAAAATGGTTTTTGTATGGCCACTTGTACTACATTTCAAGGAAAAAGTTAATTTTTTAAGGGGATTGATCATGAAAATTTGGCAGTTTTTTATAAACCATAATCACCCACTCCTTGGAATAATGTTGACGTAAATTAATCACAATGGGTCTATATAGTTATAGGAGGATCAATAAATTCACACAATAAAAATCTTGAATCTGGTATTATTATTCTGTAAATATTGGGAAGCCACAATATGTGTGCTCCATAGAAAAAATACATTTTAGGGATCAGGATAAATAAGTAATTCAATTAGAATTTACTATACTATTTATGTCTTCAATGAGTATTGTTTTTAGTGTGAAGGTTATGGACACAAAGCTATAGACTGATCATCAAGGGTATGGAGAAATTTTCAAAAGAAGACCTAAATTAGGAGAACACAACTGGAAACATCATTAAGTGGGATAAAAAAATATAATGAATTTTAATTCCTATAAGGTGGGGATGAATCATATGATACAATGGGGGAACTATATTATATACCACTGAAGGAAGTGAAGTAGTGGGCATGTTATAAGAAAAAGAATTTGAAGAAGTGAATTCCATTGATTTTTTTAGATAAGTTGAAAAAGATAGAATATGTTTTTTGGAAAATGGTTGTATATCTCATATGATGGGAAACAAATATCTTATCCCAAGAATATTGTATGAAAAATATGACGTTATTTTATTTGATAATGATTATGGGTTGATGATCCTTGGATATGGGAAAGAAAAAATTTGAGAAAGCACTTGAGGCACAAATATGTTTTGTACGTTGAAGGCCTTAGTCACAACTTACTAAGTATATGTTTGGGATATGATAATTATAAAAAGGTTTCATGAAGCAAAGGATTATATGGAAAAAATTTAAAATAAAAAAATATCAAAAATATGAACCTTCACCCCATTGTTGGAGAATATGATAAGTGTTTTTAATTTAAGGAACAATAGAATTAGTTGTTTCATAAAAGGAATATCGATTTGATTCAAAATAAATTGGAGGAACTGGTTAGAAATTAAAAATAATAAAATATCCTTAAAATATCATGTTATCACACACAAATTTGATACCTTTAAAAAATGGGAAATTATTTAGAAGACTTCCAAGATAAAGGAGAAGAAATCATCAAGGATTACTAAGTTGGTTTATTTCAACATGTGTGGGATTAGGACACCCAAATCAATTGATGGAAAGAGGTATTATGTCTTGTTTATTTAGTATTAATAAGCATGGGATGAATGATGGTTATTACTCATAATTTTTAAGTGTTCAAATTCATTACACCTTATTAGAGATTTGTAAAGAGGAATCTTAAACTAAAAATTTAGATTCTCTAAATTGATAATGGAAACAAATCACTAATAATTTAGTGAAGTAATATATTAAAGAACATAGGATATGAAACCAATTTTATATGATGATGAATTCTAAAAAAATAGTGTTATTGAAAAGTGGAACAAAATAAATAAAATTATGGATCAAACAATACTCCTTAAAAAGAATATCCCAAATAATTAATGGAAGGAAAATATATTCACATCAGCATATATATTCAAGAAAATTTTTTTATGTCCAAATGAAGAGAAGACTCCAAAGAGATGTGGTATTGGAAAAAGATAAAACTTAAATGCTTTAATTTTTTTAGCATTATTGTTTTATTCTCAATAGAGAGAAGAAATATAAGTTTTAAGTTCATTGGGAAGAAGGTATTTTCCTTGTGTATTTATAAAAAACGAGGGATTAAAAACTCTATAATAAATGTCTTGGGAAATAATTGGAATTAGAGACATCATCATTATTGAAAATAGGTATATTTATCAATTATTTTAGTAGGCTTTATAGTATAATGTTGATTAAATGTTATACGATAGAGATTATTTATTTATAATCCCAATCAGATATTATGGGGCTATAGAAGACTCATAAGTTGACACTAATGATGAGGAAAATATAGAAATTTTATCCACTATAATGAAGGGAATACATAAGTTTATAATAATTGATGAAAATATTATTGGAGAGTTGAAAACTCTGGTGAAAACATGAAGGATGGAATCTTGGAATAAAATCTCTATTTTGTCTCAAGTTGAGGCTAATAGTCTTGAAGCGAATACCAAAGATATCAGTTGGGTCAAGGCTATAAATTTTAAACTTGAAAAATTTGAAAAGAATCAATCATGGGAAGTTTTTCTAAGTTCAAAGGATAATAAAGTCATCATAACCCAGTGGGTGTTAGAGAATGAACTCTATGAAGATGGAAAGGTGATTCAGAACAAATAATTTATAATGTTCAAGGAATATTCCAAAATTTAAGGTATTGTTATAGAAGATTCATTTATCTAGTAGCCCGTTTGAAAACAATAAAAATATTTTTAGCTATGTTAGTTAAAATAGTGTTTAATGTGTACCAAATGGATATTAAATTTTCATTCCTAAATTTAATTTCTAAATAGAAAGTATAAATTTAACAACCAAATGGATTTTATTTGGATACAAATGATATTATGGTGTGTCAATTTAAAAATTATTTTTATGAACTAAAACAAACACCAAAAACTTGTTACTGAGGTCTTGATGAATACTTGATAAAGATTGGGTTCTAATGATGTGGTGTTCATCACAACCTCAATATAAATATTTAAATTGAAAAAAAATTTCTAGTTGTTATTTATGTGGATGGAATAAATTTTAATGGATCATACCAAGAAAATTTAAAAATATTTTCAGAATATATGAGGTGAAAGTTCTGGATTTCTATGATCAAATAGTTAAAAATTTTCCGTGGCTAGAAGGTGTTTCAAATAAATAATGTAACATTTATTTCTCAAACAAAATATGATAAAAAAAATATTCAAAAGGTTTCCAAAGGATGATTCTAGGTGGATGAAGACCCATGTGGATAATAAGATGAAGTTTTCAAGGGATGATGATGTTAAGGAGGTTGATGCAATTTAATATAGGTATATTATTGGAATCTTATTCTACATGGTAAATAAAAGACCCAATATTATATTTTATGTGCATCAATTCATGAGGTGTTGGAGTTGGTTCCCTAGAACTTTCATCTATAATATTTTTTTATTACTTTTATTCAAGATATGTAATATTTATAAACTTATTATCATAACATTATTATTCTTATGTGTTACATGGTATATGATTTTTTCTTAATAAAATTTTTACACTGAAAGGTCATAGCAGTTCCTCACTATAATGAAAATTTATAAGTTCTATTAATATATTATTAAATATATATTTTATAGATAGATGATATCATTTGATGTGGCAACAATGATATAAGCTATCAAAAGCATTGGGACAATAAGAAATTGTGACATTTTCTCATAATTTTTTTCCTTGGTAATTTAAAGAAATGAGATGATACGAATATGAAATGCTAGTTGAAAATACACATTTGTATGTGTCATTATATGTTCATATATGTAGACATATGTAATATTACTTATAATTTATGATTATTATTAATGAAAATTACAAGTCACATACTTTAATGTGTCGATTAAAATTGTGATGACTTATTCTGAAGTTGAGGTATGATATGATGGATGCACCATGAGTGATATTATATTAATGTATAATGTAATAAAGGATTTATACTTTCATATTTTAGGATAAATTGATTTCTTGGACCCTTTTATGGAAATAAAATCACTTGATTTTGTTTGTGTACATGTAATTATATCAAAAAGTTCATTTTCAAAAATTAAAATAAAGCGACATCAAGAACATAGGCTGGCTACACAAGCATAAAACCTACATTATTAGAGATATCATGATAAAGTGATTATATTACACTATGTGCATTCCTAGGTGGTTATTATCATTACATCATTGAAATTATTTGTTTATGTGTGCCTTGACATGTTGCCAGTTACTAGCCATGAACTCTATGTGTTTCAACCTAAATCAATTGGGAATGAGGTCTATATTTTCACACACTAATGCATTCATAACCTTAGTTAAATTATATATAAATTTGTCATTATAAAAAATTAATATTCTTCTATATGGTTTAATAATTATTTATTTTGATATTATTTCAAATATTCATTCATTGTTTATTAAATATAATATATATGAGATGAATATTTAATAAATATTTATTTAGAATTTAGTGAATATAATATTTGTTTATTTTAATAGTAATTATTTATGATCTAATAAATAATGAGGGGGGTGAGGACTGTGTTAATGGATTGATGGGAAAATACATATAAAATATTACTTGAATAAATATTTATTTATTTGTTCTAGAAATATTATTTATTTTATCAATGAGATGGAACTTATAAAGTAAATAATTATAATATTATTATTTTAGAAATGGATTTTGATGGTGATTCAAAAAAAAATAATGTATTGGGTGCATTTATTATATGTATAATGCTACCTCAATATAATCTCAATTATGTCATTTATAAACTAGATTGTTGTTGTGAAAAAATGAAGGTCTAGAGAGAATTATCTTAAGACATCTGAGATTCTCAACTAGATCACTCTCACAAAAAGAGAGAAATCTTCCTCCACCAACCTCTCAAGGCTAGAGATATTAATAATAGTCCTTCCAAATGAAGTGATTCTTGTGGTGATCATTAATTAATGATGAAAGCATCATAATCATCCATTATAGAACATGGGGATCTCTACGACATTATTTGGAGGTTTGGGGTGCATGTGTGGATCACATATAGAGGGATTATAAACATGAATCTTGTTAGCACAATCATAGAATGAAAATAAGTGGTATAATAATTCATAAACAAAAAAATAAATTCAATGTAAGGTACTTCCTAATATAGATAAATTAATTATAAATTATATGTCATGGTCTTGTCTTCTTGGTTTCGACCTAATAGTGAGTTAATATTTCATTTAATTTCTTTGGTCATGGCATTATTTATTATTTTGATATTTGTTTATTCATTTATTATGATTAAAATATGAGTTTCATATGACCCAAAGATGCTTCCACTACACTAGAAACCTTTATGTGGTATCAAATAATTAACATAATTAATTTATAATTATTTATTACTTAGCGATCAATGATAAGAAATTGATGTTAGTTTTAATTAATGGATTATTTTTTTTGTTAAATCATAATGTTTTAATCCTCACTTATACATCTAAATTATTGATCATTTAAATAATAATAGGTTAAATATACATTATGACTATTTTAAGACCTTATCATAAAATGACAAGGGTTTTGGCTGGATAACATGAGACTACACGATGTACAACCCATTGGTACACAAAGTGTATCCATGTTCATTGTAATTAGATTCACCATGATAAATTTAGGATGTTGTTAAATAATTATACATGTAATACATTAAACGTAAAAAATAACACAAAATATGGTTTTTGAACCACACACATGTTATTTAGTATATAATTTTTCATATTTTAGAGTTCATATTCATCGATACAACATGTATTTATTATAGGACTCATGTGACATAAAACAACACCACATTTTGATCACATGATGTGTTGTTGGATTGCTGAACATAGACCACATAAATTTCTATGACTGAAAAACATGCTTAGTCCTTAAGAATTTTTTTCAGGCATGGGTGTAAGATATTAAAAGATGTCTATCCCTAGTATAAATCTTGTAACTCACTGTACCTCATCTGATTAACTTTTTATATAATGAAAAATAAATGATATAATTAAATCTTATTAAGATGCGTTAGTGTTTCATTTTTTTAGAATACGCACCATATGAAAGGTCAATTAATTATACATTAAATACATTTCTATATTAAATTATGAACTACAAGTTCCATGTAAGGTAGTTTGGATGAGTTAATATCATTATCTCAAGCACAGATTTGTAGTTTTTTAATTTTAAATAAAATTAATTAATTTATTTTGCTTAAAATTATGGGTAATGGAAATTTCTACAATGGTTTGGATGGAATTATGATAAATTGAATTGATTTTTTAATCATACAATTAATTTTATTAATTCAAGGAATTTTATCATAATTAAAAAAATGAATTGAGTTTAACAATTGAATGATTTAGAATTTATACTCATGTCATGTGTGTGGGTGATAATGATCTAAGACTAGACCTATATATATGAATGGTTTATTTAATTTTTTATTAATAAATTATGTGATGAAATGAATGTCATACCATCCTCTCATTATGCAAGGTTCTATATGTTTGTGGTTTCTTTTATGTAAAATCATTAACCTATCCTTTGGTTCCCCTCACCTATGTGTGAGTGAAGCTTATTTAATGAATAGAGGTCCCAATATTGTGTATGTAGTTCATGTTTAAATATGAGATGAAAAAAAATAAAAAAGATACATAGGTGGATAGATGGGATGCTCTGGCATGAACCGTGTTATGATTCAAGGATTTTTCCCCTAGGGATGAGGGTTAGTTTATAATCATCTAGATAAACTAACCATTAAAAATGTTAATGACCATGCCTCTTTTATTATTTTATTTCTATATCGTTTCATGGTAAATTTCATTATGGATTATTTGATGTGATCACATAAATTAATGAATTAATGAGTATGTAATATGGAATTAAAATAAATTAGATTATGCATAAATTTTATGTAGACATAGTTGAAAAATTAATTAAAATACACTTAATATTAGAAAGAATTTAATAGGATTAAATGGGAAATTTATTAATAAAATTCTATATCCCTCAAATCAATATTTTAATTTGGTATAACATTTCACTACTTCGTTTGAAATCAAACCAAAGTTCAAAGTTCTTGACTAACATCCTTTATCGTACATTCCATTATTTGTGAATTTATAACTTCAGTTTTGGGTCCACTTAAACTAGTTCACATTAAGGGATGATCACCTATGTGATACTTAGTGATACCAATAGGCATGTTTCTTGGAAATCCTAGCCTAAGATTTCAGGATTGGGGAGTTCACTCAATAGATCAAGGAGTTTTGTGTTATTATTGTTGGTGTGTTACTCCTACCTAAATAACTTAAAATATCTTTCAAGCCTCCATCTAGGTTGTGATAAGAGGAATATGGATCCTTGAAATTATAATATACATGTAATAGTATTTTTCCAAACCAATGGTGAGGACTATTGAGTTTTCATAAAAATAGTGGGAGATCAATAAATTTTAAGTGGTTTATCTAATATTTTTATTCTATAAAAAGTTATAAAGTCCTACTATTATTTATTTTCGAAGTGGAAAATCACACGAATTTGACTATATCTCTATTATCTATACTAAAGAATAATAACCTTCTCACCAACTCAATTTTTCAAGAATAATGTTGGATTTTTTTCATTATTCTACACCATGAGAAGAAAATATACATTCTGGAAACTATAGTTCCTAAGTTAATTAGTAATGTGGATAGTGAGGAAGAAGTTTCTCTCTTCTTTAAACATGTGTTTGATGCCACATATTTCCAATGTCACATTATGTTATCCATTTTTAGTGAGATTATGAAGCAATACAGGGAGATGGATGTGTATAACATGATGTCTCACATTCATGATCTCTATCTAGAGAAGGTGATACAATATGTATATAAGATATATAATAAACTATTTACATACAATCATGGAGATTCATAAATACCTGGGCCTCATGCAATCATGATGATTAGCTTCATAGAGTGCTTAGATATCTCCAATTCTATGATCGATGATGATTTACACATATATCACATTCTTTCCTCAATACCAAAGGTATTCTCTAGTTTCGTTGATAATTATATTATAAGTAATAATAATAAGTCTCTCTATGAACTCCTTACATTGATTCACCAAGTTTATATGGAGATGGGATGTGAAAACCCTATGGTTATTATGGAGAATAAAAGGAAGAACATGGAAAAGGGACTAAAGGATCACTCTAAGTCTAAGTCTTATAAGAACCATCCTTCTTGTAAGATAAAGATCAAAATATAAGGGAAAGAAACATGCATAGTATGTTTTTTCAGATGGAATGTTAGTCCACCGGTTAGTCCATGATATTTTTTCAGCAATTTCATTTCTTATAATTCAAAGAAAGATACGTTGAGAACATTGGTTGATGAAACCAACATGAATCCTACTTGATTAGAGATATCATGATAAATGGATTATATTACATAGTGTACATTTAATTATGGTTATTTTACTTACAACATTTAACTTCTTTATTTATTCATGAATTAACGTGTTGTGAGATTCTAACCTTGTACATTAGGTGTAAAAACCTAATACCATTGAGAAAAGTGCCTAGAGGGTCACACAATATGTGTATTTGGAACCTCATTTAAATTCTCTATGAAGTTAACATTTTAAATAAATATTATTCCATTATTTTTTTTATTAATTATTCCTATTTCTTTGATAGAAAATATTCAGTCACCAGTTATTTAAGCCTGATGTTCCCTTGAAGAATTCTGAAAAATGGGTTAAAAAAACTCTCCAACAGGGTGAGACATCAGACGCCTTATGGTCGGAGATGGATAAAGAAGAGGAGAATCAATCTATTGATGAGGGCATCCTTAAAGACCTGGAAAAAATGATTTTTGACCTTTATGAGGAGATTCAGGTAGAGCCTCATGTAGATGCTCCAACTATAGAAGAACTGGTCACCTTCATCTCTGTTGAAGCTGTCTCTCTTCTCTAGTGGTTCTCTTAGGAAAGGGATGTGAGGAAGAGGTGCCTAGTTCATCTTAGGGGGATGTTGATCTCTCGGCTTTACCAGACATCAACTTGGTCCCCCGTTTATAAACCTAGTGGATGCCACTCTTGAAACTGTCCTAGAATATGCTAGGCTACAATCTAAAGACTCTTTAAGAGAGGGTTCTCATGACTCGATGGTGAATAGACAGGGGATATATCCATCTATATATGTGCCAAAAACTCTAGTTTTTCTAGTGTGGAGACTAATATAGGGGAGAATAATCTTGACAAAGTCATTGAACTAAGTGATCTTCCACTGAAAATGGGTATTAATGCTACCACTATTTCTACCTCTTACTGTATTTCTTTTAAAAATAATAATTTCAATGATAATACAGGTTCTTCTAATATTTACTATGTTTCCTCTATGAGTCAATAGGGAAATAAAACTAGCCCACCCTCCTCACAAGTTTTCAGAATATCAGGGAGAAAGAAGGGTTCAAGTGGACCCAAAAAGGGAGTTCTAACTCCAAACGCAGGATTCAATGAATTGATTATTTTAGAATTGTCAGCGTCTTGCTAACACTGATACTTATATTGTCCTAAAAATATTTCTTTTGACTCATAAGCTTATTTTTTTTCAATTGCTGATCCCAAAATTATTTTTTCTGAAAAAATCTTGCATCTTAGCTCCCTTGGTTATAATTTATTGGGTGCTTGCAAGGATTTTCTTGCTACTAAATCCCTCTGGGGTTTTTATCACTCAACACAACAATCAGTTAATGCTTTTAATGTTTCTGAACATATGTTTACTTGTGAATTTTCTTTGGATGGTCTATATTCCTTTTTCACGATGGTCTATGCTAAGAATAGATACCAAGGATTCCGATCCATTTGGCATGATCTCATTGCTCTATCTAATGTTATTCACGACCCCAGGTTTATGATCGGGGATTTTAATGTGATTTTTTCCTCTTGTGAAAAAATTGGACCATACCACTCTTCAATTTCCTCAATGGAATTTGAATCCTCTTTTGAGGATTGTAATATTTTTGAAATTAACCTTAATGGTGCTAAGTACACTTGGTATAGAATACATCTTAATATGGTTGTTGCAAGTAAGCTTGATAGGGTGTTTACTAATACCTCTACCCTTGATAAATGGGAATAAATTTCTTGTATTACTTTATCTAGGATCAACCCTGATCATCATCCCATCCTTGTTAGTCTTTTCACTATGAGTAATAAAATCTCTCTTCATTTAAAATTTAATAATGCCTCGGTTGAGGATCCAGATTGTTATAAGTTTATTAAAAGATTCTGGGAAGGCATGCAACATCACTATGATGCTTTTTATTGTATCACCAAATTAAAACTTTTTAGAAAATGCCTCAGGGGTTGGTGTAATTCCCAAAAAACATAGATTAATAAGGACATCTTCGTGCTAGAGGGTGATCTTATGAAAATTCAAAACTCGAATACCTATTCTGATTATTCCTTGGATCCTATAATAGAAATCAACATCTCTCTAAAACTAAAATATCTTCTGAAACATAATGATGATCTAAGAAAAGAAGTCTTCAAATCTAGATGAATTTTAGATGGTGACAGGAATACAATGTTCTATAATTCTCTTCATCGGATTATAAATTCCTGTAGTCCTCTAGCCTTACTTAGAGTTGTTGACACCCTTCTTGACACAGAGGAGGCTATTTCTAATCACATTGTCTCTTATTTTCATAACTTATTCAATAGTCCGGTTGTTAGTAAAGATATTTTTCCTAATATCATCCCGGATATGGTGAGTGTTGATGACAATGATGCTCTCCTAAGCATACCTCTTAATCATGAAATCAAAGACACTATTTTTAGTCCTTATCCAGATAGTGCCCCGGGTCCTGATGGTTTCAACAATGGATTCTTACAACATTACTGGGAGATTATCCACTTGTATGTTTGCAAATTGGTTAAAATTTTCTTTTCCACAGGTTTTCTCCCTCATAGTATTAATGCCCAATTTCTTACCATTATTCCTAAAGTGGATAATGCTAATTATATTCACCTTTTTCAACCCATTGATCTTATTAATACCATCTACAAAATTATTTTCAATCTTCTTATGAATAGACTTGATCCCATTTGTAATAGAATTGTATCTTGTAATCAATTTGGTTTTATTAAAGGTAGGTATATTCAATATTGAATCTGTCTTGATTCAGAATTCACTAAAATTTTAAACAAAGTCACTAGAGGTGGTAGCGTTGCCATTAAACGTGACATCAGGAAAGCTTTTGATACCATGGACTGGGGATTTATCATCAACGTTCTCAAAATATTTGGGTTTAATGATTCCTTCACTGGTATGATAGGCACCTTATTAATTCAACGTCCATCTTTGTTCTGTTAAACAGTTCTCTTAAGGGTTACTTTATATAAAACAAGGGAGTTAGGCAAGGAGACCCCCTCTCAGCCATTATTTCTTTCATTGTAGAGGATTACTTAAGCCGATTACTCACCTGTATTGTGGATCAAAGCAAGATTAAACCCTTGCATGCTTCTAGAAACATAAGTGTTCCCACCCATCTATTATACACTAATGACATTATTCTGTTCGTACGAGGTGATAAAAGGAACATCCAAAATCTTAAAAAATGCATTGTCTCATTATGAAGAGGTTTCTGGTCAATCTATAAGCTGGAGAAAATATTTTTGTGTTCTTTAGAATTTTTTTTTCTTCTAACAGAAAGTGTAATATCATAAACTACTTAGGAATCAATGAAGGTTCCTTCCCATTCACTTATCTTGGTGTTCCTATCTTCTAGGGAGGACCTAAATCTAGTTACTTTTCCAGCATTGTTGATCAAATCATCAATCGACTCCCTTCTTGGAAGGTTAAAACTCTATATATGGCTAGTAGAATCTATCTTGTGAAATCTACTATTGTTTCTAAAATGGTATATTTGATGATGGTTTACCACTGGAATGTTGTTCTTCTAAAAAAAGTGAACGTCTACATAAAAAATTTTGTTTGGACTGGAATTACGATTGAGAGAAAGTTTGTGACCATACCTTAGACCACTTGTTGTAAACCTTTAAATAAGGGTGTTCTTGGAATAAAAAATCTATAGTTATTTAATGAGGCTCTTCAAGCTAGGATGACTTGGAATCTGATTCATAATTACATGGATCCCGCTGCCTTTCTCTAAAAGAGTTATCTTATGAAGATTAAGAATGGAAATCTAAACTCTATCACTTCTTCTATTTGGCCATCCATTCGTCATTCCTTTTCCATAATTATGAAAACTTCTAGATGGATGGTTAGTGCTAACTCCACCATTAAATTTTTTCTTGATAACTGGGATGGTGTTCCTTTAATCTCCATGCTTACTCCAAATTCTATTCTTGTTAATATCAATTCCTCCATAGAGGATGTTGTTAATTCTCCTGACATCAATCTTCCTGATGATATCACTCATGTCATTGAAAATTATCAATTCTCCAACTCTGGGGACTTGCTCATCTCGGAGCCCACTCCTAATGGTGTTCTGGACTCCAAAAGATTCTACAATTATAATTTCTTAAACTCTCTTTCTAACTTATATTGGCTGAAAGATTTTAGAAAACCTTGGATTTTTCCCTCGATATTTACTATTGTTTGGAGTATTTCTCATCACAAAATCCCCCCTGAATTTTGTCTACAATATTTTGGGATTCATCTTTGTTCTCGATGTCACATGTGTAACCAACAAAGAGAGGATTTCAATCATCTTTTTTCTGTCTTATGCTACAACTACATCTCTCTGAGATTATATTCTTGATATTTTTTTTGCAGATGGTTAATTTTTGATTCTATCATCTCTCAATTGCAGCATTACATTGAATTTGATTCATCTCAACAAATCAAGAATCTCTTTTTGGCTGCCGTTTCTGAGCTTCTTCATGTGATTTGGTATGATAGGAATAATTTCATTTTTAATAACTACTCATTTAAGCTTAATGAAGGTAAGGCTCAACTTCTCATTGCCATTCGAGAAGCTGCCTCGATCCAGAAAGGATATAGTGACAGATCTGTTTGGGACTTTGAGATCCTGTATCATCTTTAGATCACTGGAATTTACAAATATCCTCAGTTCACCTTTGAAGTCTTCTGGAAGGCTCTGTTTCTAGGGTGGATCAAAGTTAATGTTGATGGAGCATCTAAAGGAAACCCGATTCCGGTAGGTTGCGATGCTATCTTTAGGGATTACCTTAGCAGATATTAGGGATGATTCTTTAGCATCTATGGTATGGCCTCAACTTTGTAAGCTGAAATTATGGGAGTTATCCATGTAGTTGATTTTGTCAAGCATAAGGGGTGGAACAATATCTGGATTGAATGTGACTCAACCAATATCATTCAAGCTATTTGTAAGGGGGTGGTGCATCTTTCTTGGTTTCTCACCTCCCTTTGGATAAATTGTCTTGCTATGCTCAAGGTTATTAACTACATTTCAAATCATACGTTTCATGATGAGAACATGGTTGCATATGGTATTTCCAACAATGGATTCAATCAGGACATTACATGGTAGGATGATTTTCCTGGTGATTTGATCCCCTTTTTTGATAAAGATTGTAATAAGATTGCTTCCTTTAGACTCATGTAATATGTTTCTATTTTTCAATAAATTATGCCTGAGTCTTGGAATGAAGAACCACCCTATTTAAAAAAAGTAATTAATAATAATATTATTATTCTAGAAAATGGATTTTCTGAGGATTTAGAAAAACAATATTGGTCTGGGTACAATTATTATTTGTCTATATAAATCCCATTATGTCATTTCCAAACATAATCATCGCTTTGCACAAAAAATACTAGAGATAATTCAATCAATACTTAGAGAGAATTTATCCTAGAAATATCTCAAGAATAAAAATATATCCTCATATACAAACAAATCAATACTATAGAGACCAAGAAGAATCATTCCACCTGAAGGAATTCTTTTGGTGGTCATAAATAAATGATGAATGTGAAAAAATATTTTTCACTAGAACCCAAGGATTTATATGATGATGTTTGGGGGTTTTTGGTGAATGTGTAAGTCACTATTAGAATGATTATACACTTTAATCCTCCCACTAAAATGATGAAATGATAAGAATTGGTCTAACATCAATGAAAAAACAAATTCAATGCAAGGTTTTTCTTTATCCAAACAAATTAATTATAAATTATATGTGATGATCCTATATTATTTATTCCAATATAATATTAATTGAATATTTGATTTAATTCTATTTAATATGATTTTCTTTATTATGTACATCTCATATTATTCATTGATTATAATTAAAATCCATGTTTTCAATGGATCAAATGCACTTTAACTATGCTTGAAACCTGCATGAGTTACCAAATCCATTCGAAGGAAATACATATGGTAGTCATGAAAAGAATACTTTGTTATGTCAATATAATGGTATAATTTGGAATATTTTATCATAGAACATAGAAATAAAATTTATCATCCTATATGTATATAGATTGGGTTAGTTTAGAAGATAACTTGAAGTCAACATCAGGTGGTGTTTTTTATCTTGGATGTTATTAGATATCCTTGATAGGTAATAAGAAAGAAAACATTTGTTTGAGAATTATATAGTATAATTATACTATCTACAATACAAATTATACTCAATTAATATGGTAGAAGAAGTATATTTATGGTGTTGGAATTGATGTGAAATATCCTATTTTAATAAAGTGTGATAGCTAAAGTACTATAAATCTTATACAAACTATTATTCACCATTAAATGATAAATAAAACCTATATAAAATATCATTTTATCAAGTATAATGTTAAAAAATTTCTATTGAAGTTAGAGTAAAAGACAATAAAAAATAAATTACTAATATCAATACAAAATCATTACCCAAAGTTGTTTTTGAAAGGAATTTTGTAGCACTAAGAGTCCAACCAGATCCTTCCACTTAGTTTGTTTAGATATGGAACCCCCACTCTTATATAGATTTTTTTATTTAAATAAAGGTATAATCACTCTATTGTATTAAATTTATAGTTTTATTATTATCTATTATTAACTTTTAGAGAAGTACTCTTTGGATTTGTTAACAAAGA
Source organism: Viscum album (assembly GCA_963277665.1). Classification (NCBI taxonomy): domain Eukaryota; kingdom Viridiplantae; phylum Streptophyta; class Magnoliopsida; order Santalales; family Viscaceae; genus Viscum; species Viscum album. The sequence goes on along the minus strand of OY728119.1, from coordinate 1,721,186,980 downwards.
GGGAGAATTTTTCCACTACTTGAGAGAATTTGTGCATGTTTTGAAATTAAAATGAATGATATTGTTATTTATTATTTGAAAAAAAGAAGCTTACCAGGATAATTTTTTTGAAAAGGGGAGATTATTTGAATTTTCAATCAGATGGATCAGTTTTTGGAACAAGTGATGAAGTGAATGAAGGAAAAGAAAGTGTTTTCATGAGGAAGTGTTTTCATGAGGATATTTTCATTTCAATATTTTTTTCACAATGATCTTTAATCAATTGGGATTATAGTTAGTGATTACTTAATCATTGATATAAACATTGAATGAAATAGGTTCATTCTTATTTTCTGGTCATATAGTATAATTTCAAACGTTCTTGAATAAAGAGGTTTTGAATCAGTTTTGGATATTTCAACAAACCTAAATAGGAATATCATTACCAAAAATAACCTTAAAATAGTTCTTAGGTTTTTTTGTTGATAAGATTTTTGAAAATTCCCATACATATGTAAATATTAGTAAACGAAAATGAAAGTTTATCATGAAAAAGAGGTAAAAGAAATGGAAAGGGAATGGATTATGTATGTGTCATCAACTCGGAATGTAATATTATTACCCTGGATACATATGAGGCATTCCATGACTTAAGGGTGATGCTTAAGAATGGTGATGTGTAATAATGGTTGATATGTATGGGTCATTTCTACATGATCTGTTATATGTATGAGTTATTGTGAGACAAAGGGTAAACATAAGGTTCACTACTAGAGTGTGTAAGAGTCAACACCAAGTATTGTAATGGTCAGTTTGTGATAAAGTTGAATGAATAAGAGTCTCCATATCATTAGGTAAGATTTATTAGGGAATTATGTAACAGTCATGATTATTTTATATAAGATTAATTTTATATAAAGGGACTGGATAAGGTAAGGGCCCTTTTCTCAATGAATAAGAGTCATTTATATGAAATAGAAATAAAATATAATCGTAATTTCCATGGATAAATTTTATAGTCAATAGGAATCTCATGTAATGTTTTATAAGGTTCATTTCATTCAATAGGTAGAATGTAAGACCCGATATTTGACTATGATAAATAAATAATTCATCAAAAAACAATTTGACAATAAAAATTATATTATTTCATCATAATGGAAAAACTCATAATATAAAAAATAGAAAATTAAATTCACAATAATGGACAACAACAGTGCCACATAAAAAATAACAATATTATTCACCAAAAAAATTCCCAACTATAGAGGATAATACTCTAAAATGAAAAAATAAGATACATTTCTATTATAAAGTAAATAATAATAATTGTAATATACATGGTATATGAGCTACAATTAGGATATGAAAGATATTATGAAGTTATAATGAAGTGTATATAAAAGGGGTAATATGACTATTGGAATTTGACTATTGGAAATAAACTATTGTGAATCTTACCATTTTAATAGTAATGAAAAATTATACTTGAAAGTATATAATAAAATGAGAGAAATCATTTGAAAATAATAAAATAAAAAATTATTTAATAAATTTATATTAATCAATGTATAATTATATAATAACATACATATGACTTAGAATGAAAATATTATTTACATGAAGAAAGAGTTTCTAATTTTTTTTTCACCAGACCCATGATTTTGAAGTAAAATAAGTATTTTATTTGAAAAATAAAATTATTATATATATAATTTTTTTATTTAAAATGACATAAAATTTTAATTCTTCCTATTGAAATGATCCAATAGTGATTTATTGAAAATTTTATTAGGTTATGATTTTTTTCTAAATAGTAAAATATTGTCAACATATTTTATAAATATCATGACCTAATTATGATATAAGAAAGACATAATATTTAATATTAATGAATTCAAGGCTAAATATAAGTTATTTTGTTAATATAACATATTTTAATGAATTAAAATGTTTTTGAAACCTATAAATAACTCTCCAAAGTAAAAAATTGAAATTAAGATTTCAGAATATAATAATTTTTAAAAAATTGACTATTACATTGATAAAGTAGTATAAAATAATGGATTTATGTTCTCCAGCTTAAAAAAGTCAAAAACCATGTATTATATTTGAAAAAATAGGATCTAAAACCATGGATATGATAATGGGTTTTCATTTTCCAAAATCTAGATTTCAAATGCCTATGTTTAGAAATTAATAAACTAATATCCCTCATTAGCTATAAATTCCTACCCATCTATAAAATCATATTAAAAATTTTATTGAGAATGTCTATCCTCTCATTTTCCCTCCCTAGAGTCTCTCTAGGTATTTTATAATCTTCTAATGTGTTACTCTTTAAGCATTAAGAACATACTTTATGAGGTAATATTTTTCAATTTTCTTCATTCATATTCAATTTCAGTTCATTTTTATAATTTCATTTAAAATTACTTATTTTATACTTCCATTATTATAATTACTATGTATTATCATTCATTTGATATATTTATAATGATATATTACTTATTCTCTCTCATTACAAGCCTTTTCCTAAGCTATTGTGTGGTCGATGTAAGAATCCCTAATCCTTTCTTATCCATTATTTGTGAAATCATTTCCAATTCATTTTCACTTTAATATAAAATATTATTGTGCTTCATTGTTATATATTCCTTATAATATTATAAATGAGTAATCACTATTCCCTCTCATTATACTACCTTAATAAGATATTATAGTGCTAAAAATAGTGTAAACCTATTGGATAAATCTAAATATTAGAAAAATGTTAAAATTTTAGTAAAGTAAAGCGTGTGTGGTTTCCAAGAAATGAAATCCCTATCTAGATACTATAAGTGGATTCATGATATAGATTTGATGAATCTAGGGGAAATAACGTTGAAAAATGTTTAGTGGGGAATTAAATTTATCTTCACTAGGTGTGTGAAATGTTGGTCTAACAATACACCTAGTTTGATACTCCTAGGAGATATGCTTTAGACGATTCACAAGATCTTTATGAATAATAGTGAAGGATGTTATGGTGTAGTCATAAATTTTTAATTTATGTATCTAAAGTATAATAGAGGAACACCAGATCCGAAGGTGTTTTCATGGGGTATATTTTTATATCCTTGTTTTAGTCTCCTACCATTGTAAACTATTGAACTCATTGACTATTTACTATTAATATATTTTTAACATGAATTTAATCTACATGATTATTTCACTATCATTCTATTAATAAAGGTACTTTCCATTACAATGTGAATATATTATAGGTTCTAATTTTATTTTTGGGATCTTCCACTAGATAAGATACTACAAAATAGGCCTTTAATAGTGCTAAAAATGGCCTTTATCAACACTAGTGAAACACTGACTACTGGAGCAAGATTAAAAGCTCAATTCTTTTATGAGTACTAAAAAAGAACTGATAAAGGGGAATACTACAATGTGCTATAAGAGCACACTACATACGCAGTGTAGTGTTTCATAACAACACACCAAAGCACCAAAAACACCACAAAATCAAAAAAATAAATTTTAAATACATAATTTAAATTAATAGAAAAAAATCTATGCTCATTTTCTCAGTTTTGGAAATGTGATGCATGCTTCAAAATAAAATGAATCTTATATAATAAAAAAATTAACTTGGAGTAATACCGATCACACCATGCATCAAATTGAGGCATGACCAATTCTTACATGAATCAAATGAATTATGGCTCATTTTTCTAAAGCGTCAAAATGATCCAAATTCTTTTTCTCGGTTTCGAGTATGTCACGTGTCTTTTTTAATAAAATGTCATTTTAAATTAGAAATACACACTTTGATTCATACCAGACACATTATGTGTCTGTTTGACATGATACCAATTCTTACACATCATAAATGGATTATGAATCATTTTCCAAAATTTTAAATACAATCTGAGCACATTTTCTCTTTTTTCAGTGAGTGAAACCTTTTGAACTAAAATGTAGATTTTAAACTGATAACAGACACATTTAGTTATATCGAACACATCATGTATTAGATTGAGGTGTGGATGATTTGTATGCATCAAAAATGTCTTATGGATTTTTTTCCATAAATTATCAAAACAATCCAAATGGGTTGGCTAGGTTTTGAGTAGGTGAGTTTTACTTTTTACTAAAATTATTGTCAATTTTAAAAAAAAAAGATGCACTTGGATTCATATTGGTTACACAGTCCATCAGATTGAGGTGTGGCTAATTACTACATATCTCAAAAGGCTCAGGGATCATTTTCCTAATGTATAAAAACAATATTAATGAATTTACTTAGTTTTGAGTACGTCGCTTGTCTTTTTTATGAAAATATCATTTTAAATTGGAAACACAAACTTTGAATCATACCAGTCACATCATGTATCAGTTTTATGTGAGACTGATTCCTACACTTAAAAAATGACTAATAAATCAATTTATTAAAATATTAAAAAAATCCTAGTTCATTTTATTGGTTTTCATGAGTGATTTTTTTTGAATTAAACTGTCTATATTAAACTTATATCAGACACATTGAGTTATACCTAGCACATCGTGTATCTCATTGAGGTGTGGATAATTCACACACATCAAAAATGACTTATGGATTGTTTAAATAAAGTATCAGAATAATATGAATGTTTTTCCTTGGTTTTGAGTAGGTTAGTTGCCCTTTTTATTAAAACTGATGTCATTTTTAAATAAAAAGACACACTTAGAGTCATACTGGTCACCCCATGTTTCCGATTAAGGTAATGATTATTACTAAATGTATCAAATGACTTATGGATCGTTTTCATATAGTATCAAAACAATTTGAATTCCTTTATTCTGTTTTTAGTACATCACTTTACCTTTACATAAAAATTGATGTCATTTTTAAATAAAAAGATGCACTTAGAGTCTTTCCGATCACACAATGCGTCAGATTGAGTTATAGATGATTCCTACACATCTAAAATTATTTATGGATCATTTTACTTAAGAATAAAAACAATCCAAATGTGTTTTATCAGTTTTGCATGTGTCACCTATTTTTTTAACTAAAATGTCATTTTAAACTAGAAACAATCACATTGACCTATACTAATAACATCATATATTGGTTTGACGTGATACATATTCTTATATGTCACAAATAACTTATGAATTGATATCCTAAATTATCAATAAAATATGAGTATATTTTCTTTATTTTTAGTGGGTGTTGTTTTTTGAACTAAATTATCCATTTTAAACTAAAAACGGACACATTGAGTCATAATGGTCACACTGTGCATTGAATTGGGGTTAGAATGATTCCTACATGCCTCAAATTACTTATGAACTCTTTCTCTAAATTATTAAGACAATCAGAATTTTTTTGCACAATTTTGAGTATATAGGTGGTCCTTTTTACTAAAATTAATGTAAATTTGAAATAACAATAAGAACTTGGAGTCATACTGGTCACACCATGTGTCAGATTGAGGTGTGGATGATTCCTACACATCCCAAAGTCTCAAAAAAATCTTAAATTCTAATGTTACCACATTTCCATTGTATTTCTTTGTTAAACTACTAGAAATTCATACTGACTTGATGTTCTTAACCGAAAAACATTTCTCGTTGTTAAAAGTAAAAAGAATAGAGTATTTTAACAACGAGAAAAGTTTTTTAGTTTATAACATCATATCAATATGGAGTTTTCGTAGTTCAAAAAATAAAGGAAATGAATATGGAAAACATGGTTATATTGGTAGAAATAATCATTTTATCTCTTGTGTGTCTTATTTCAGATAGTTAAAAGAAAAATATGACTTCCTAAATGATCAATGGAAACAATTAATAAGTATTAGATAAAAATGATAAGGAAATTAACTTAAAAATTGTATATAAAATGATGGAAAAAATCGATTAAATAAATAGTACTATTTTACCTTTTTCTGAATGTTGTATTCATTTTTGATGCATTTTTTATTGTAATTATCTCAGTTGTGGGATCAAAGGCCAATATATCATGAGCATGATCATCTTTGAACAAACCAACCCAACTCAATAAAATAATCCACCCATTTAAGAAAATAATTATTATATGATTAATAATAAAAATAAATAAATTTAACATAAATATAAAACAATATATTAATTCTATGAATGCAGATTTTATTGTGAAAACATTGTTGATCATAGGGATATATTGATGGTAAAGCAAGAATGATGATAAAAAACCCAAATAGATCTCACCAAATAATCAATAAATGGGTGATGAGGATGACGATAAAATAATATACATTGGATTGAAGCTTTGAATCATCCAAGAAAAAGTAAATATATCCTATTAGGTTTATGAAATATTCATTTTGTACAATTAATAAATAAATAAACATAAGATATTCATTATAAAATGTGAATGCCTCCCATTTGTGAAATTTACATGGATGGAAATCAAAGATTCCCAAGGGTGGAACCAAAAGGTAATGCTAAATAATGACCTGTTTTTAGATGAATTAAAGTAAAATATACATAGTGTTTATTAGATGTATGATGAAATAAATGAAGTGATTTTTAAGAAGTATTAATTTGTAGGATATCGTTTAAAATATGAATATATCTTTATCAACTATATGAAATATAGGAAAGGATAAAATCAATGAATAAAATGTCTTTGGAGATCAAAAAGTTTCTGTGAAAACTCAAAGGATTAAGACTTTACAAAAAAGCCTCATTTTTCCCAAGTAGAGCCCAAATAATTTAGAGAGGCTGACAAGGATGATAATTGGATCAAATATATGAATGATTAGCTTGATCTGAATAAGAACATTGTGACATGAGGGGCTTGACCATAATAAGAGCAATGATGGATTTTTAGGGACATTGTTATTGCATATATTGTTCCAAAAAATGTCCATTAGTTTAAAAATACATGAGTTTTTTAGTTAATTTTTTTCTTCTAATTGTATAAAAATCTTAACATAAAAGGTTGTGGTAATGTATTGTAAAGAAACATTTTTTTATATCATGTAATTGAGATGGTCGCATATGTGGGGCATCATATTACCACTAGAAGGTCATAAAAATGGATTTAAGTTTATTTTAGTAAGCCATAAAATTCAATAGAATTAATAATCCATAGTGAACATAGCATGTCATTAAATTATTAAATCCAAACTAATAAAGTTTTCTTGATGTGTGATTCTAAAGGTGTAATGATTTTATCCATGAAAAATAATTTTTATTTCAAAAAAATAGATTCAATTAAAACTTATTTATTAAATTTACACAAATAAATGTTAAAATATTATTTTATCAAAATTAGTTAAACATAGGTCTATGAGATTTATTCTCGAATAATTTAAAATATTATTTAAAATTTAAATAATTGAAAACTTTTCTCATCAAAAATGTTACTTTTCAAAGAAGATATAAAATTTAGAAAAAATTTGATCAATACTTAATGATTAAGGATAATAAATTCTATCAATAATGTACTCTTCCTTTGAACCATGTAATGAAACAATATTTTATTTCTTAATACATCATGATTGTGTGGATTTTAATATAAAATTAATCATTCCAATTGTTTATTTTTTGACTATATTTCAACATCCAAAATCAAATATATCAATTAAATTTTATCACAAAATATGTTTTTCTTGTATAATATAGTCCAAGGATTATAGAACCTTAAATCTATTTGACTTTTCTTATTATAGAATTTATGTTATATTATATAAATTAAAATTGAAATAATTTAAAAATAAAAAATGAATACATTATATTTTTTCAACAAGTATTTATATAAATAAGACAACAAATCAAACATATATAATGATTTTTCTCATCTGATTTTATAGATTCCTCAAAATCACTTGAAAGTTACATTTCAAAAGTGACCCCTAAATCTATATCCTAAGACTCATTAAATATTTAAAAGTAATCCTAAATAAATCCATTAGTTTTACACCATATTTTAGTTCTTATTATCCTTGGAAAAAATTTCATTAAAAAATAATTATATAGTTGTTCCCATGTGTCAAATATTTCGTCATCCATTTTTTAAAAACAAATTCTAGAATTACCTTTCAAATAGAAGGGAAAAACTATATTTTAGTTCCTACTCACTCAACTCATTCATTTACTATTACTGTACAACATAATATAATACCCCAATGATGTTATATATTTCATCATAAAAGTGATTTGAAATGTAATTTTCCAAACCAATGACAACACCAACCACTATATGGTTGATTTTTTTAAAAGTTGACTATTGAAAACAGGTATATGTTCCGGATTATAGGTATTAAGAGCGTATTATTCCTCACAAAAACATAACCCATCACTGGGTTTGATATATTTAAAGTCTCATAGTACAGATATTGACCCATGGAGACCCACATGATATCCAAGAAAATGATACTTCAGTATATCTAAAAAACAATGAATTTTGGGTTGTTTTATTTTAGGATAGTGAAACTATACATGTTGGGATAAATAAATGTTGGATGAGAAGGTTTAGTAGATAATAGAGGAAAATTAGAGATATAAAAAACATGGGTTTCATTCAAATCATGGTTGCTTTCAACCGTTGAATTGCTTGAGACATGGATTCAAGAGTTGGAATTGTTGGAGCCTTTATTCTAGCCTATATTCGAGATTGGATTTGGAAACAATGAGGATTGGTAGTCAGTGTATTCTGTGGGGATATTTGGATATCACAAACTAGTTTTCTATGGTTAGGGTTCTTAAAATAAATCAGGTCACCTTTATCAACCCTTCAAAAAAAGTACTCATAAAGATACCTTTTATCTGTGTTAAGTTAACAAGCGTTTATAAAATGAGTCCTTATCAGCTATTTTTTAGCACTGATAAAGGTAGAGATTTATCATCACTTTTTTTAGTACTAATAAATATCTATGTTTACCAGCACTAATAAAGTGCTGATATATACTTATAATACTTTTTTTAAATAATACTTAAAAAAACCATAATTATAAAATATAATTACAATAATTATAGTTTTACTTTTTTAAAAATTATAATTTTAAAATTATTTGAATATATTATTATTTATTTATAATAATATAAACACTTTTTTTAAAAATAATATTTATATCATTATATATATTTATATAGTTATATATATACACACAAAAATATAGTAAATATATTCACTATTTTAATAAATTTATTATAAATTTACAATTAATTATTTATAATTATAGAAATACTTTTTAAAAAGATATTATTTATTTATTAATAATTATAAATGTATGAAAATAGAAAATATACACTTATAAATATATTTATTTATAAATATTTGTTTTATAAATGTATTTTTAACTTTATCAATGAATATTTAATCTTAAGTTCATGAATGTTAAAAATGAGTAAAATTGATTAATTACAAATGAGTACAATATTGAAAATTTGGATAAGTTTGAATAATATAAATCCTTTAAAAAATGTATATATATTTAAATAATTATGAATACACATTGACAATATTAAAACATAGTAAAAAAATATTTATAAAATAAATAATATAAATTGACTAAATTCCAAAAAAATATTTTTGTGCATGTGTATGTATATAAAAATGCATTAATTATGTATATATGGAATCAATATAACACATTTTATCTATGTTATAAATTGAAAAATCAAACAACATTCAATTATTTCCATTACTCGATGCAATTAGTCGGTATTTTTAATTTATATTAATTTTTAATAGTAAACCATTATTCACTAAATACATTACTATTTAATGTAAAGAATAAATAGTATTTTTAATTATATAAATAATATTTATATACATCAATATATATATATTTAATATATACTATTTATTAACATTATCAATAATCATCTAATTAATAAAATGTTTAATATTTTTCTCTCTTTACTTATTTTTAATTTTAATTTGTTTAATTTTTTACTTTTCATTTAGCTATATATTAAATAAATATTATTTATTTGTATTTATAATCTATATATATTATAATCAATTTATTCATTTTTATCAATAATTATTGAATTAATAAAACTTGTAATATTTTTTTTAATAAACACATTTTTTATTTTTTATTTAATTATTTAATTTTATTTATTCGAACCTTTATCAGTGATAAAAAAGAGCTGATAAAGGATTCCTTTGTGAGCGCTAAAAATATAGCACTAATAAAGGGTACCCTTTATCAACACTAAAAATAAAGCACAGATAAAGATGCCATTTATCAACACTTTTTTCAAGATTTGAAAAATACCAGCACTGTTAAATGACTATTTTTTAGTAGTGAAATACATATCATTCCACTGAATGAGGAAATGTCAAAATTTTATATATCCTTTATTTATATACTGATTATTATTTATTACTTATCCTCGATTAAGAATAAAGTTCCTTATGGAAAATTATGATATATATTTTTTGGAAAAACTCTTTATATGATTGATTCATTGGAGTTATTATGTGATGGGTGGGGCAATAAATTTTATAGCCCATTGATACAATGGTAGGTCTGATGGGTGAAACTAGTTGTGTATTAAGTGTATGTATTACCATTTTATGTATAATATCTTATAATAAATAATTGATGATATGTTTATGATGTTTGAAATTATTCATTACGTCACCAGGAGATTCATTATTGTTATCCATGTGATTTATTTTTCATTATTATGTTATCCATGGACATATTGTTCTTATGTTATCAATTATATGACATTTATTTGGCAATTTTCTCTCTCAAAAAAATGTATTACATGCTTATGATATGTTAGATTCTATTGTATGCTACCCCTTATTGAGTATCTAATCTCACCCCTTCATATTTCCCCACTTCCTATGGAAACAATGAATATTACTACATGTTATATATGGATTTTCAAGGAGAAATTATAATTTTTTACGTTTTCTAATAATGTATATACAATTTTCTATTTAATGTAATATTTATTTATTCAAATAGTTTTTTAAGACTACTAAACTATTGGATTTTGGGTTCTATGTATTCTGTTATAATGTAATAAAATAACAATTAACTCTAGATTATTAGAGTTGGGGTGTTACAAATTTTATCATAGAAGGTTTCATAGAAATCTTTGGAACTATATTTTGAATAATATAGTGAAATAACATTACTATATGAAAAACCCTTATAATATTGTTGAAATATTTTAGATTTCATGACATAAATTTGTGGCAAATGAATATAAATTATATACTATGATATACAATTAATATTTTTATTCATAAACAAACTAAGTATATTCCATTGTTTAGAAATAATGATTAATATAATGATCAAAAATCATTTCAACACCAGTAATAAATGTTTATATTTCGATCACAACAAAATCAATGAAGTCAGTGTTGGATATATATTTATTATTAACATTCTTGGGAAGTTAAGTCAGGTTATATGAAAAACCTTTTCCATATAGAATCAATTGTTGCACCTCATCATACTATAACCATGTTGTATCTCTATATGTGGTAGAAACCTCCATATTTTAATTGAATGAATAATCTATTAGTGGTAGAGTAATGGATGAAGTCTTTAAAGAAGATGTTGTTTAATTTAGGTGTAGTTAAACATAGAAGGGTATCATGAATACATAGCAATAAAGGTGATATTTTTGTCAATGGTGTTCATTGATTCAAAACACCAAGGCATAATATATAAAAATCATGAAGTGTAATGATTTTAAAGTTATATTCTTATAAAAATATTTTCCTCTTGAGAAAAAAATATAACAGGGAAAGGAATTTTTTGAATTTGAGACAATATGAAAAGGAATTTTTTTATGAGAATTAGGATAACATTAAAATGTTAGTTAGACAAATTGTAGATTATAAACCTATAACACCCTGATATTTTAAAAGAACAATATGTTCAATAAAGTATTTAATAAGAAACACTATGCTTAAAAGAACTGTAAAACATTATTATTTTATGAATCTTATAAAATTTCTACTGAAGTGAAATGAATGAATAAAAGTGACCAAATTTTAAATATATATAAAGGTTCTAATCAATAATACTTTTTTGATAAATTAATAGCAAATAAACACCAAATTTTTATTAAGGACAAATTATTCTTCAATAATATGTTTTCTTCCAAAATGGGTTCTATTATTTTTTGTGAGATAATATTATAATTAATTCAATAAATTGTATAAATTGTATATTATATTAATAATATAATTTTTAGAATTATCATATCAAAAATATCTTAGGGTTTTTTAGAGAATTTCCCAAAAAGTATTTTTTTCATTGAAAAGTGAGAAATATCAATTCTTATTAAAAGTTGTCTTTTATTTCAATAATTTTAAAATAAATTTTTTAATGGTTTAAAATTTAAATTATTTAACTTATATTATTAATAATAAAATTAAATTAAATGGTTATCAATTTTATGTTTTAATTTTTTTAATTTTTTTTACACATAGAAATATGTTTTCGAAAAAACCGTTTTTCATTAAGTTATACAGATTTAATTTTAAATTAAATTCATAAATGTTTTTGTATTTAATATGATCAAATAATTTTCATATTTATAGTTATAATATTTAATATTAGATAATAAGGTCAGCTTAAATTTTGATCAATATGAATAGTAACCGTAATTAATTGTTGTAACCATGGTAATGGTAAATTGGGTCACTTAGGGTTAAAATTATTGTGACAGGGATTTAAATTCATTAAAACTCCTGAATTTATTTCATTTGATGCACATATATCATCCCTAATCATCAAAAGTTAAAAAATAAGACATTTTTTACTTTTTGTTTATTTTTAGCGTTTAATATTAAAGTAAAAGATATAGTCAAAAATGCCACTTTCTTGAATTTTACATCGATAATATTTAGCGACAAGGATAAAAAAATTGTTTAGTTATAAATGGTTATTCTAAATATGAATTATGTTTTAGAATTATTTTTAATTTTTAGTGACGAAATAATTACCTTAAATGCTTACGCAATGCTGACACAGTGCTTGTGCATGCAGCGGAAAAACAAGAAAATGAATTAAAAAACTTTAATACTATTATTGTTTTTGGGTAATTTAAATTATCCTATAAATTTTTTAGATATATATAAAATTTTAGAGATATATAAAAAATTTATTTTCAAATTTCATTTTTTTATTTTGTTTTCTAAGTCAAATTATGTAAATAGTTCCTAAAATGAAATTAATAGTATTTTATGTTAAATATATTTATTAAATTATTTAGTATTATAAAATATTTAAAGAATAAAATTATCTTGATAAATGGTATAAAATTTCACCCCCCATCCATTAATGAACCAATGCTTACCTTATAAGTTAAATTATAACCCTTAATTATTAGGAATTCCATTTTCATAGTTAGGATTATGATTGGTTAACCAAGGTGTTAAACCAAAATATAAGGTTTAAAATCATATATACTCCTATTTAAATTTGATTTTATGATTATATTAAGTGTATATATTCCTTATATTTAAATTTATATCATTTTGGAACCATTTTACCTGAGTCAGACACACATAGTATATTATAATATTTCATATATTTCCAAAAACATAAATTAAGGATATTTTATGATAAAAAAATATTTTTATATTGATTTAAAACTCATAACAAAGAATTATTCCAAATATTTAATGGTATATGGTTTAAAATATAAACCACGTTCTATTTATTGGTCACTTGTCTTTTTTATGTCAGCTTTATTGACACTTAAAGAGTAAAAAACTTTTATATTATGGTAATTATAAAAAGGGTTTATAGAGGGTTAAAACTAAGAGATAAAGGTGAAAAACAAAACAAATGTTGTCCAAATTTTATTGGATGATATTATTTCTACTTATACTCATCTTATCTTCAAATTATATTAATTTTGAGACAATTTTCATGATAATTAATTTTCATTAAATTAATACTATAATAATTCAAGAGTTCCCTCCCATAACTTATAAATATATAATTGAATAGGGAGTGCACCCAATACACTATTATAGTCTTGAAAGTGTGACTTGACTAAAACATTAATTTTCTATACATATGCATATGAAAAAAACTTATTTATTATTCCAATATTCCACCCCAATGAATCATGTTCATTTATTTTTTTTGTGATTCATGACTTATTAACTACCATGATATTTAACATTATTCATGATAATGATCTATGATATACTAGTTTTTATTTTAAAATTTTATTCTCATGTTTTTATACCTTTATTTTCATGTTATGCTTAAGTGATCATTGGTATCTCCATTGTTTACCATTACTGAGCATCTAATATCCCCCTTTATTGAATTTCCTTTCCCCAAGTTATGAATATTGTTTTATTGAATGAAATTTCAAATAAGGGAGATATTTATGAAGTAAATAGTGTTAGATGATGTAGATCTCTTATGAACAAGTTTTCTTATGTATCCAAGTTACCAAATAATATAAATATATTGTATTTTGGCATGGATTGCAATGTTTTGTATTATATATTCATCTAAAAATATGTATTATTTATATATTAAAGGTTTGGGTTCCTATAACTAGTTTTAGAGCAGGGTTTAGTCAATATTTGAAGACTATGATTAGATAACTTTGGTTAAAACAATATTGATAATCCTAAGTATCAGATGAAATCTGATTTTTTTTGAAAATAGAGATTATTTGGTTTTACAAGAAATACATCAATTTCTAGAAACTATTAGTGGATATGGTTTTATAATAGATCCATTTACATTTAATATTCTAGAAAATAGTTGGTCAAATTATATCTAGTCCATTAATTTCATGCATGGAGAGTGTACCCTTATTTTACACCCAATTTGGAAATACTGAGGGATATTCTTGGGTTAATTCACATTACAAGATATTATAAAGAATTTTAATAGATGATAACCAAATATTGTCTAAGTGAAACCCAAGGTGTCATAGATTGGATTGATTTTTTCATGATTAAGACATATTATAAATCATTTATCAGGATTACTTGATTCCTTGATATGACTATTTTTTCTTACACTACTTTGAGGTTTTAATTAATGGGTTGAACCTCAAGGATTCGTGTTAAACTATAATGTGATGGAAAATGGAATGATTTTTATTATAATAAACCAAATGAAATGAGATCTAGAAGGAAAAACCTTGTGATTATTCCTAAACATTTATATTTTTATATGATGAACAATCTCAACTTGGGAAAGTTTCCTAACATTCCAAATAATAAAAAAATGGATTTTCAGAAAGAACATGGTGGGAATAAGATAAATATTCCTACATTTTAATTATGTGGGAAGAAAAACATAGGTAAATGACTAATATTAATGAGAAGATTATTTATGTGTGGAATAGAATGGTATAGATAATGTAATTACTAAGGAAAAATGAAATGTTGGATTTGGAGAAAATAAGTTCTTACTAAGGTAACATTTATAGTTCAATATATTATATGTGTTGAATATGATCATTATCCAATAAAATTCCATAATTTAATGGTAAACACCTAGTCCAAGGAAGAAAATATGCTATGAAAATTATTGAAGTGAAAGTATTTATGTGTTTATTTATTTGTATTCAATAATTACTTTGTATGGGTGTTATATCAATGCTATTCTTGATATAAGAATCATGAATCATATAAGGATTGATAAATAATATTTTTTCCATAAGGTTTTGAAAAAATATGTTAAATGGTACTAAAATGAAAAAAGTGATTCAGTTGTATGTTGACGATGATTTGTTTGAAAAAAGAGATGATTTAAATTTATTAAGTAGATGGGTGGTAACCTTTTAATTGGTAAGTGATTTAGGCCATCTTTGATAAATTTTATTTCTTTTTTGTATTTTTGGAATATATTCAATAGTCTATGATTTTATTTGAGGAATAATAATCATGTTAATTTTTGAAATAATATATGTTTTCATGTTGGGTTAACTTTTTAGATTTGGATACCATCATGGGTTTATAATTTTATGGTTGATCATAAGTTTTAAGGCATAAATACCCATTTTAGGTTTTTACTACTGGTATTTTGAGGTGATTTGAAACTTTTACTAAGTTTTAGGAAGAATAATCTTTTGAAGTTTTTATAATAATATGGGTTATTATATGATTTTATGTTAAGTTAATTATTTCAAATTGGATAGTGTGATATAGATAATATTTATGGTTGAAAATTGATTCATTGACAAGGTGATAATTTCAAAGATATTTATGGTTAATCTAAGGAATAACATTTAGGTTAGTATCTAAATTTTATTCATGATATTTTGGTGAAGTTTAGAACATTAAAAAATTTAAATATATTTATTATATTGATTAATTCAGTTTTAGTAGATGATTTATTTGGATGAGGTATATGTAACATTTAAGTCTAACATGTGGTTTAACATGAAATATTATTTATGAATAATGGAATTAAATTTTTTATATTTAAGTTGAAAGGTATGATATCACCTTTGATGTTAAAATATTCTTTAATATTGATTTTATTTTGGTTAATTAGGATATAGGGTTATTTATTTGTCGAATAATCTTTATTGAACCTTCAGTGTTATTAGGAATATTTTGATATAAAATGTATTATTTATTCATATTAAGGTTTAATATTTTTGGATATTATCTTAAATTGTGGTAAAAATTTCAGTTTTGGATAATATTTAAAGATTTTAATAATACCTTTTTTATCATTTTATTGATTATCTGATCCTTTAAAGGATGCTTTTTGTGATTCAGTCAAGAAAAATTCATCTTGAATACTCATTGTTTGGAGAAAATATAAGATTATAGTGTAAATTGATTAAAGGATGAAATTGGATATGTCAAGTAAGTATATTTCCTTACGTTCTTAGTATATATGCTAAAGGAATTCCTTAAATCCATTAAAATGATATTGAAAAAGAATTATCCAATTATATTCATTTTTGATAAATCGATGGTATTTTTCACACCTCATTGATTTATGTATTTTTGGTAATTAAATTTATCTGGATCATTCAATTTATTGTGATAAATTTTCTACGTCACTCTTTACCACTATTTTACCATTACATTTATTTACTCTAGGTTAATATTTTAACTTCCTAATAATTTTATCCCATTTGGAAATATCTTTATGTGTTATTCCATATGAACTTCATAATTCACTTTCCCTATTTTCAAGAGGAAGTTTTAATAACCCTTTTAAAGAAGTGGGTTTAAAACAAAGGAATTTTCAAATATCAAAAACATTAATACCGAATTCAAGTTGAAATTGCAAGGAAGGTTTTTATTAATGGGGTTGGGAGAGAATGAACCCCCTGAGATTTCAGAAGTACATTATGTTTGATAGAATATACAACACACAACTCCATGATTAAACTATGATGTACTGAACCCGGATGCCACTTAATAGGTGTCCCAATCTTGGTGGGCCATATAGACTCAAGCACATTTCCCCAAATGCCTGAGGCTGCAGACTAGCAGAAAGGTCCTAGGGGTTGGCCGTGGGAAAACTATTCCCTAATTAAAAAAGTGTATAGTAATGGTTAAATACGAACTGAGGTAAATAGTTGAAGAAATACAAGTAAAGAGAAGGAACATCATAAAATAGAGACAACATGAACAATAATTGAAATAAATAGAATAACATACTTGCATACAACTGATGATAATTTTTCCTTTCTCTTGAAAATTGGAAAACATGGATACAAGACAACATGCATAAAATCTTTTAAAAAGTATAAAGTAAATAAAAGACTATCCCAATAATCTTGAGATCTAGCTCGGTCATCTGCTATCAAGATCCATCCTAAACTACAATCAATCATGTGATCATATCCATATGCCTCACTTTGTTAACAACTTCATCCATGTAATCTACTTCGGGTACCAAACAACACCCAGAGAGGGTGTGAGATAAATCTCAGTGGGTCACCACCAAAGGTGTCTATAACATAAAAACCATGTAATGGAAATGTAACATTGTGAAAGCATGCATATATAAAGTAAAGAAACAAAATGTAAATAAATACCCAAGTACCTACTTTATCCTTCAAATGACATATGAATGTAACTAGTCTATTAATTTATTATTACCAATTTATTAATGAGTCAAATTTTAATAATATTGAAGATTTTGAGTTTTGATCGGGAAACCTATAATAGAATTTAATAAGGAAGTTTGAAGGTAATAACCAAGGAAACATAGACCTCAAAGGATGAAAACTTAGTAATAAATATATATTTGCTAAGGGTAATAGAGTAATACAAGGAGAATATTCCAAGGCATTCCACAATAAGATGCTTACCAAATCCAAGGTTATTGTACATGGTAAAATAAGTATAAGTAGAGATAGGACACTATGGGCTGTAACCATAGAACCAACTTGTCAATGATGGATCCATGGAGTGTATCCAAGGCATCCTTTAATACTATGTGAGGGATCCTATGGTGTCGTGCTGGGAATCCTAGAATAGATAAGGATATGGATATATGTGGTTCTAAACCTAATAATGTTATATCCCTGGATCAAAATGGGGTTTCCAAGTTCTCATGGCATTCCCTGATAAGAATATAAGGCGAGATTGAGCCAGACCATTCCTATTTAATTATGAAGTCGTGCAATATTTCATTTGGTTCTAGTCATTCCTTTATTAGTGTGATTAGGTCAATTATCCTAAAAACTTCATTAATTCCATTAAAGTCATATTCAATAATTAAGGTTCATTCCTCTACCTTCCATTAATGTGGTAAGGGGTGCTACAAACATGCAACATATATTTAATTCATATTTAATATGGTCAAGTCATATATTTAATATACTTTCCAATTTTCATGTCACATATTATCATCAATTGAAATCACTTACCTTAGGCGGTTCAAGTGCTGAGCATAAATGGTACTTTCCATTATTCAATTCACAACATAAATCAATCCATTTAATATATAAAAGCTTAAACTTAGTAGGGTCAATCCAAGTCACACCCGATTGGTGGCTCAAACATGTCAAATACTAAAAACCAAATTATGGCATAACACCCTATATGGTATGGATTGAGTTTTGGGAAATAACCACTAGAAATTAATCACACATATGGGAAGAGCATAACCATATAGTTCTAATGATTATAAGCATGGAATATAAATTCAATAAATGACACCCGATGAAATCAGTGGGCCCCACATGATAATTCCAAAACCATCGAACTCTAGGGATGAGTTATGTACCACACAAATTAGTGTTTTAAAATCCTTCTACTCTCATATAGGCCTATGATTAATCTTATAATGGAGAAGATATGAGAAAAAGTAAAAAATTCTCACACCTGGAAAACTAGGTTGAGAGAAAGTGAGAAGAAGAAAGGCTTAAATGGACTTAAGTACTTACCATTGTGTACCCAACGTGATGAAAGAAAGCTCGATTGGATTCTAGGAAAATGATATATTTCAACCCCTATATTAGGTCTTCAAAATCTCCAAAAATGAGAGAAAAAAATGTCAATACCACTGGATTTCAGATTAGGAAGGAAGAACATGCTTAATTAGATCATTAAGGGAAATTCTATAAAATTACACTAAAATTATCCAGTGCACGATTTGTCCAAACAGTTTTAAAAACCATGTGAAAACAATGCGTGGGTACCTTGGAAGAAATGGAACATGCTTGGTTAGGCTACACGAAAATGTGCCAACTATACAATATGGCTCATCCCTAAAAAACTACATCTACATGGTTAGAAAAAACATCGGCCAAACACGTGACATGGATAGTTTCCCAAAAAAGATGGGTTCTATGATCTGAATAAGCCTCAGAGACCCCTGATACCTTTTCTATCTCATTAAGCATCCATATTAGGTATAAAATAAAAAAATCTAAAATTTAAAGGATCCATAATTGAGTGAAAAATCGGGTTCTTACAGTCTTCCCCCATTAAAAGAACTCATCCCCAAGTTCACCTTCCAAGGGTAGAGAAACACTATTTGAAAACAATTCTGGCCACTTAACATGTATTTCGGCCTCATGCTCCTAATTTTCATCCTAAAAGCGACCGTGCTGCCATAACACCCGTACTAGAGGGACAATCCAACCTCAGAGAACCTTCATTATTCGATTGAAGTTGCATACTGGATACTCCTCAAAGGTAGAATCAATATATAACTCCACTTCCTCAGGATCAAAGGTATGAGATAGGTCGGAATGATACTAGTGAAGTTTTGAAACATGGAATACATCGTGCATGATGGGATACCACTAAGGTTGTATTGAACAATAGGATACCAGGCTAAATATCTCTAGGACCTCAAAAAGGTCCTACGTAACGAGGTGACAACTTCACTTTCTTCAGTAACCATCTATGCCCTAGCCTGGGTGATACCTGAAATAAAACATGATCCTCGACCTCAAACTCTATAGGTTGTCGATGAAAGTCGACATAAGATTTCTCTCTAGATTGGTCTGTATTCATATTATTTCTAATCAGCTAAACTTACTCTGAAGTCTCCAGACCGAGATAAGGGCCTTGTAGGGTAACCTCACCTGACTCTATCTAGCACCAAGGTGAATAGAAAAACCTACCATATAAGGCCTCAAAAGGATCCATATGAATTTTTACATGGAATCTATTATTATAGGAGAACTCAATGAGAGGTATATTCTTTTCCCAATAACCGCTGAAATCAAGGAAAAATTCTCGAAGCATATCCTCTAGAACCTATATTGTCCATTCTGATTGTCCATTGGTATGAGGGTGAAAAGTTGTGCTTATAAGAACATGTATTACCATATTTTTCTGCAATACCTATCAAAATCATTAAGTGAAATGAGCATCCATATGTAAAATGATAGTATGGGGGACCCTATTTAGTCTTGTTATTTCACGAACTTATAGTCTTCCCATCTCATCAATTGATAAAGTATCCCAAATAGGAATAAAGTGGGATACATTCCTTAGTTTTTCAATGGAATCCCATACATCGTCACTACCTCTAGGTGACCTAGGAAAACTGACTACAAAGTCCCTGAAAACATCTTCCCATTTCAATTTTAGGACTGGATGTGGCTGTAACAAGCCTACAGGTCTTTGGTGCTCTGCCTTCACCTACTGACAAGTGGAACACCTAGTGATAAAGCCTTCCATATGATGTTTCATCCCAGGCCACCAATACTGGAATCACATATCACGATACATATTCTAGATTCCTAGATGAAATTACCACTAAGAGGCTTGGGACACTTTCGTCAACTCCTCTCTCATATATGTATGGACCAGACATTTCCCTGAATACTCAGGATATCATCTCTATTTATAGACCAATCCAGAGGTAGGTTACCTACTGATATATTCTCATGGGGTACCAAGCCTTCAGGATCTAAAAATTGTCTACCATTCACCTTCTGAAAGAGGGAAGAGGTAATATAAAATGATAAGAGATAATACCGCTCATGACTATCATGAAACTATAGGTGCACCTCAGAGAATAGGGCCATTATCTTTTATTCATCACTAGATTCCCATACTACTTGTGCCTGAGTTTTCCAAATCAGTGCATTAGAAAACATATTTCCCTTCCCAGGTGTATAGGCACACTCAAAATAAAATGATTCTAGATGTTTGACCCATCTTCACTGTTTGAGGTTCATGTCACGCTGAGTAAAGATATATTTGAGGCTCTTGTGGTCTGTGTACTCCACATAGTGCTGACCCAAAAGATAGTGTCTCCAAAAACATAAGACATGGACAAATACTACTAGCTCAAGGTCATACATTATATAATTTCTCTCATGAGGCCTCAACTACTGAGATACATACAAAATTTCTTTTATTTCCCACATCAACACTACTCCAAGGAAATTGCATTATACATCATAGAATGTGGTATGACCTACAAATGGCTTGAGAGGAAATAAAATAGGTGTTGATATAAGCATACCCTTCAGTTATTAAAAGGATTTATCACATGATTCTGACCAAAGGAACATAACACCCTTCTTTGTAAGGCCAATAAGGGGTGATCAATGACGTGAGAATTCTTGTGTGAAATGCCTGTAATATTCAGACAGCCCAAGAAACTCTGTATATCAAACACATTCTTGGTATGATCATAGGAAACTATAACACTAACCTTTTCAGGGTCAATAGATACCCATGATTCTGATATTATATAACCTAATAAGTGAAATTTTTCGATCCATAAGTGGCACTTATCAAGCTTGGAATAAATATTATGTTCTCTTATTAAACTTATAACGATATCAAGATGTTTTTTCATGGTCTCCACGAGTATGAGAATACACAAGAATTTCATCCAAAAATACCATGAAAAAAGAATCCAAATAAGGGTGGAAGGCCCTATTCATTAGATCCATTAGAATGGAAGGTTCATTCATAAGAACGAACGACAAAACTTGGTACTCATATATATCATACATGCTACGAAAATCTATTCATGGTATGTTTGAAGGCATTACTTTCACATGATGATAAAACGATCTCAGTTAAATATTAGAGATGACCCCTGATCATTGGAGTTGGTCAAGGAGATAATCTATTTAAGGCAGTGGATACCAGTTCTCGATCATGAGCTAGATTAACCTTATATAGTCTACACATAAATATAAGGCTCCATCTGACTTCTTTGAAAAAATCACAAGAGAACCCCAAGAGTATGTACTAGGACGTATAAAACCTTTGACATATAATTCCTCTAACTACCTATTGAGCTCCTTTATCTTAGTAGGTTCTATCATGTATACAGGAATTGACACTGGAGAAGCTCCTAGAACAAGCTCAATTGTAATATATGCCTCTCTCAGGAGATAATCTAGAAAAAATCATCAATATATACATCCCTAAAATGATCCACTACTGTAGGTAAATCAACTTATTGTAAACCCCGATCCTCCATGAAGAGATTTTCAGTCTGGGTAGTCACTCCACCTAGACCATGATTCTCTGGTCCATCTCTACCATCTTGGACATCCCACTCACCCTTATGTAGATATCTGCTTCCCTTTGGTGATTTAAACGATGCCTTGTGGAGATATTAGTCTACAAGAGAATGATACTGAGCCAAAAAATCCATCCTATGAATGACATAAAAGCCTATAATCTCGAGAACAAAGAGTTTATATAAGAAATAGTAGCTTCCTACCTCTAGGGGGAAGTCCCTACACTAGCGTATTACCTCTCTTCATACCCCTAAAAGTGTATCTTGGGTCATTAAACCATAGTAATACTGTTTCTATAGTTAGAGACTTTCTAAGATAGATAAAAAGATAAAATAGTTTGAAGCACCTATATCAAATAATGTAGATACTATAGTATATTCCACAAGAATAATATGTCATACTATAGATGGTCCCATAGCCTGATTCTCCGGTATGAACCTATGCAACAGGTGAACTACTACGATCATAACTGCTCTGTTGGTGCTCCTAGTGATTAGGATTCTAGCTTCCACAGCCATGGACTCATCCTCGACCAGTCATGTCAGTTCTATTTCAACTACTCGCCTGATGTGGTGTGAAATAACCCCCTCCTGAAGGTAGAGCTAGGGCAAATCCTTTTCCACTCGACGATTGTGGAAAGTTCCTACAGAAACACTGGAGATGACTCATACATCTTCAAGACCAAAATTCCATTGGGTCTCTATCACAATGGGGCTTCAGGTTCCCCCATTATCCAAACTAATGAAATACTAATGGGATTTTGAAATGGGCACTCTGTTTTCTCACTTCCCTGATGAGAAACATTGAGAGAACGCTTCCTACCATCGGAAAAACTTCTGTCCAACCTAGGAACTGGTCCTTTATACTTGATAATTTTGTTATGCCTTTGGTTACACTCAGTGATAAGAGCCTATTTGACTATTATAGAAAAGTTAGGCAGGAGAAAGACATTCACATATGTACAGATGGAATACTGGATCCCATCCTCAAAACATCCATCACATGAAATCTCATCACCGGTTAGAAGCGATTCAAAGAACTACAACTCTGTACAATGCGTTGGATACTCCATGATTGACAAAGAACCCTGCTCGAGATGAATGAACTCTCTAGATCTGTTAGCTCTTAGCATCTGAGGAATGAATTGGTCATAGAAGGTAGTCTAGAAGTCAACCCATAACATGTCCTGACGATGACCAACCTGGGTAATCACATCCCAGCAGTTCTTGGAGAAATCCCAAAGCTTTTATGTTGGAAGTTTAACCATCTATTTTGGAGGCACCTTCAGATTATCAAAGATATATTGGGTGGATTCTAGAAAAGGCTAAGTAGCATATGGATGTCCATTCCCTGGATAGGTAGAATGCTGGTACTACTGGAACTCACAAGTAAGATCAACCATTGTAGGTGAAATCCCTGGAGCACCATGCCTAGACTGCATCAGATATATAAAAATATCTTGAACATGGTCATAATTCCCTAGATCAAGTATGATAGTCAGTTCCTCGAGTGGCACTCCTAGATGTAAGACTGGTGGATCAAGGACCACCACTTCTGGAGCACGGTCACCGCCACCCTCCTGGTGTGCGATACATGGACGTCGTGGCGACGTATGGCTAGAAATGCCAAACACACACCTCAAAACATGTTTAAGAAGAATGATAGAAACAATATAAGAATATGAACATAGGAAAACTCACTACCCAAGGTATACTACCCCAACTACCCTCTTAGATGGCCAGATATTGGTAAGTGCTCAAGTATAAGTTCCATTCCACTTTCAATTTAATTTCCAAGTTCACTCCTTTACCTTTCATAATCTTGAAAATTTGAGATAAGGATGTACAACCAATTCATTTTCGATTTCATGATTCACTTTATAATGGATAGTCATTTCCATCAAATCAGTGCCCATACACCTTATCATTGGAAACAACACCCACTTATATATAGTTTAATGACTTGACTCTGTAAATTACTCATCCTAACCCATGAGGTCCCATACACCTCATGAATTGAGACATACAATCACTTAATCGCAACCAAGAGTAATATAAGCATATTCTAACTATCACAACATCACTCAATAATCACAGACATATCAAGAAATGAAAAATAGTGAAATTCACTTATATGGAATGACAATATGCATGACATGAAAATTCAAGGTGCCTATAATGATGCATGTAACAAGCCCCCTATCCCTCATATCATTGGGACAAGGATGAAATAAAATCCTTAAATATAGTAATAATAAACAACACCACAAAATTTGTGTGTCACCCAATGGTGAAATAATTTCAACTATAATAGTCAAAATAGAATAATAATTATAATTTTGGAATCTTAGCTTTTACCCGAATAGGGGTTAGAGATGCCCAAGAATGGATTACAACAAAGTTCCAAGAATTCCTAATCTCCAATATATTGTCTCCAAATAGTAGAGTAAGAAACTAAATTCCTATGATACCACGTTTTGACATTCTGGACCCAGATGCTACTTAATAGGTTCCCCATGCCAAGTGGGCCACATGGCCTCAAGTGCATATCTCCAAACACCAGAGGCTACCAACTAGCATTGAGGGACTAGGGTGTGTCCTTGGGGAGAATATTCCCTTGTTAGAAAAGTTTATCTCACAGGTTAAATATAAACCGTGGTAAATAACAGAAGCTATATAAGAAAATAGAATTCATAGTATAATATAGTGATAACAATAACAATATCTAAAATAGCTGGAATAACGTACATGAATACAAATGATAATGATATGTCATGTATCTAGAAAATAGGAATACATAGATACATGATAGGAGGAATAACATGTTTCACAAAGTATATAGGAAATAAAATATTATCCTAATTATCCCAAGTTCTAGCTTAGTCATCTTCTATAAAGATCCATCCTAAAAAACAAGCAATAATTTGTTTGAATCCATATGCTTCCCTTGGTAAACACCTATATTCATGTAATCTACTCCAGGTACAAAAAAATGCTCAGATAGGGTGTGATATAAATCTCAATGGGCCACCACCAATGGTGTCTATAACATTAGGCCCGTGTAATGGAAATGTAATAGTGTGAAATCATGGATATATAAAGTAAAGAAACATAATGTATCTAAATACCCAAGTACCTACTTTAGCCCTTTCATAGAGTATAAATGTAACTAGTCTACTAATTTATTATTACATGTTTATAAATGAGCCACATGTTAACAATAGTGAAGGTTCTATGTTGTGAAAAGGAAACCTGTAATGAAATATAATAATGAAGTTTCAAGGTAATAAACAAGGCAACATAGACCTAAAGGGTTGAAAACTCAGTAATAACTATATCCCAGATAAGGTTAAGAGTTTAATTTAAGGAGCATATTCCAAGGAATTCCACAATACGATGTGTCATGAACTAATCTGGCTCCACCCTGAACTGGTCAATGGGGTCGCTCCGCAACAAGTCCCAAGAGGCATTCTCGATCCACCCAGGATGGAGACAAGTGCTGAGGGCATTAGTTATAGTGAAAAGGTAACTATTTCACCCAAATATAAAAAATAAAGAAAACAATTGAAAGAATGGAAAAACCAATACACATTTATATAAAAAAACCGACATCATTTATACGACAAAATTGGAAGTACAACTAAACAATACAACTAAATTGACCATACCTGATGACCAAATAAATCCATATGACCTCTATGGCCACTCTACAATATAACGATCCCATGTCACTCAAGGCGACTTTACCCAAGTTGGAACCTACACAAGGTCTAAAAACATAAGAAAACTAGAGTCACTATTATTAAAAATCAGTAGGTTAGCCCGATATTCTATTCCCAATGCAATTCCACTTAAAATAAAAGAAACATTAATTTAATGTTTGAAATAAAATATATAAAAGTATTTTTTTTCAAACAAGGTTCCACATTTTGGATGTTATCAGACAAAAGATTGCAAATTTTATACAAAAATATGCTAGAACCATTTCCATAGATATGAAACTTCAAAATCAGAACAATTTTCAAGAGGGCTGCTATAAAGAAATAACACTTAAATAAAACACACATGATACTGAATTTTCTAACCAAACAAACCATATTACTATAGTAAATATCATATAGTCAACTAGCACTAGTCATGGGAACACCCCTAGCCACTAGTTAGTTGTGAGCCCCACTTACCTCGTATCTCGGTGAAAGTAACCATAATAAATATCCATTCTCCTGAACACGATCCACTAGTAAAAGAATCATCCATAAACTAGTGGTCCCAAACAACATCATCATAGTAGTTTAGTTAGTATTTTCATTGTCAAACTTTATACATGAAACATAGAAAAAACCTCTCTGGATCACTAGCATACTAGTACACATCCACCCACCTAGATAACCGAGTTTCCCTCTTTGTGCTCAATCACATTCCACAAGTTATCAATACACATTTCACATTAAAATACCACTCCCAAATCATACACACATAGAACATCCAACAAACATGTTTTATATTTCTTTCATGGATCAATAAACCAGTTATAATTTTCATAAAGCAATTTCAAGAAGTGTAATGAGACTTTGAACATGAAATCCATTCAAAAATTCACTTTTTAGACAAAAAAATAACCAATACAATATAAAAATAGATTTTTAATCCCCAAAAACATTTAATAAATCAATTTTTGGAATCATAAAATGACCCCAAATGATACAACATTAAAAAAAGTGGAAAACCATCTTTATAAGGAAAATGACAAACCTGATTTTAGGCATTCTTCATAAAAACAACATTTATCACAACGAAAAATTAAACCATTAAAAAAGAGGTGTAAAAACACAATTTTAAGTAACATAAAATTTACATAAACCCCTTAAAAATTCAGTTCACATATTTAAAACCGACTCATTTCTATAAAGATGGCAAACATGCATTCCATTAGTAGCACATGCCAAATCACTTTAGAAACCTATACTCATTTCCTTATGAAAACCAAAACCAGATTTTATCCCAAATAAATAACACAAAAAACATTGATCCACATGATTCCAATATTTATCATAAGCCAATCCAATCATTTTATAACACCTTGAACACATAAGATCCAATCGTGTACTTTCATGAAAAGGAGGTATGAAACATTTAATAAAACAAACTCTATTTAACATTAAAAAGGGTATAAAGAAAAATTTTAATGACAAAAACTTATTATAGTAGTTAAACCAGGTCATAAAAATCACAAACCATATGCAAAAAACCATCAAAAAATGTATTTAAACAAGCAGTGTGCACGTTTATATGAAACAACTCCATTTTACCCAAAACAAGGCATAAAGAACCATTTTTCACACCAAAAATATTATAAAAGGTTGTAAATAAATAATAAACATGTATATAAGGTGATAATATCAAGAAAAATATGAACTTTAATAATAAGAGAAAGTTCTTGGGAGAACATACCTCAAAAACTTGGTGGAATGGAAACGCACAACCGAAATCACCCACCGCGGGTTTATAAACCCTAAACCTAGGATGATCGAACCTAAACAAACATAACCCCCATAAATATCATACATAAATATAACCATAGGTCATGGATTACCATATTAGAATAAATAACCATCAAATAATGGAAGGAGGGTGAGGAAGGATGATGAAGGAGAAGGAAACTCACCTTGAAAACTAGAAAACTCTTCATCCTCCCTTATATCCACACCCTTAGGAGAGGGAATGGCATGAAATATCTTGGAGAGGATTATTAGGTCTTTATTAACTAGGGAATGAATATTGGGGGGTTGGGGAAGTGAAAAAATGAATGATTCATGAAATAAACAAATTACCCTACCAAAATCAAGATGGTTTGAGAATCCTTGGGAAAGTTTGCCCCAATATGCGATTAATATGACCTCTAAAGAAGGGAAATGGAACATGGGGGTGAACCTAGGGTTATTGGTCTCTAGTGAGACGTGTAATCCCAAATAATTATTAAAAAATTAATAATATATAAAATAGAATTTTTTTAAACTGGAAATGGGCTCACAGGATGGCCAAATACCTGAATAAATAATGCAAATACACAATGATTATGAATTCTTAATGGGTTCAAAAGGATATTTTTGTTTAAATAGGTTATGGGAGGCCAATTTGGAATTGTAATTAGTGGAAAATGTTTAAATACTATGGAGTTTTATTTTTTTTTTAAATCTGGAAATGGGCTCATAGTTGGCCCAAATCTTAAAGTAACCACCCTTTCTCCAATAACACCCAAATATGCTATGGGGGACCAATGTTAGACGATTAGACATAAATGGAACTTAAAAAATAAATATTCAACTCACAAAACACCCCAGAAAAGAAATGGTATTTCCAATGAACCGGATCAAAACCAAGATATGGAAAACTGGGTTTGATAATTCTCCAAGCATTAAAGCTTTCTACCCTCGGAAAGCCATAACACTTTCCAACTGAAAGAATAACACCTAAGGATTCCTTATCAACACAGTCAAACCTCTCAAGCCAAAGAAATATCATCCACCATCAATGAAAGTAATCCTCTTGCCAAAAAACCAACACAAACTCATAACTACTTTCCGAGAATCAATGAAAAGATCATGCCACCACATCCGCAACCAAGACAAGAACCAAATTGTTGGGCCTTCTCCCAATGAACCCAACGATATCCAAAACCAAATTTCACTAAAAAAATACAATTAATTGCGGGGGGGGGGGGGGGGGGTCAGAACATGATCTGAACCATAAGATCACAACTACCATCAGGAAAATCTTTAAAGGAAAGATCTTCGAGACCCTCAGTGGGTCTCGCCTCCATTAGAGACCAACTAGAAATGAATAAAAAAGAATTCCACATGAACTAGAACCATGAGTAACCTACCCAAGACCATAAAAACTATCCAAAAACAATATAAAAACAAAATTTAATAGGGGTAAAACGTGAAAATTTAAACCCCCCACTCCCGAACAAAGGGGACAAGAATTGGGCTGACACTTTCAGCACGAATCAAAACCCCGACCAATCGGGTTGTAGAAGGAATGTGACCCAATAGTTGGGCCACTAAAACCAAAAAAATAAATATAGGAACCACACAAAACTCTCCACCTATGAATAGTTAAAACCAATACCACACCCAATTCTCATTAGTGGTCCACACAATGATAGTGATCGGAAACCCACATCCGAGAATGCATAACCATAGACACTGCGTGAGGGGTAAATCCACCAAACTCTTTACGATAAGAGGAAGTTCATAGTGATGAGAAACCAAAATAGTATCATAGAAACTACCTCACCACAACGGTGGAGGAAAGATCTTAGTCAAGCTCTCCAGACCTCTGGCGATTTCCTGACTGAATGAAAAGTTTCACTCTGATGCCCATGGCTGGAGCCTTGATGTTTGAAGCATCTATTATGCCACAATTAGGAGCTATGAATAACAACACCTCAAGAAACACACTAGCTCAAAAAAAAACACCAATACCCAAAAGAGACCGAGGGATACAGACCACCATTCTAACTTACCTAGAATGAGGAGTGAAATGAACAAGGAACACAATGAAACACACCATGAATCACCAAACCAAACCTCTATAACTAAGAGAATCATTATAACAAGAAGTCACTATAAATCGATCCCAAATAGCTGTCTATTTCAACAAATAGGTCAAGGAATTATTTTAAGAGGTGGATCTATATTTTTTAACAAGAGAAATAATCCTTAGGTTGATCAATTGGAAATATTTTCAAAAGGGAACTATCTGTGGCCATATCAAAACATCCAACACATATTTGGAAACACACTGAAAATTGCTCCAAAACAGAGTAAAAAACAAGATCCCATCTTAAGACCCAACAAGAGTATGACTCCCAGATCACAAGGAATCATACCAAATAAACATCACTTATACGACATATGAAAAACCATAAACATAACCATTGGTTTATAAAAAAATTCCAAAAAGTTTCAAATCAAAACACTTTTGAAAAACAGTCTAATTTGGTGGATGTTCACATTCACCAATGGTGTTTCATCAAGTTTCACTCACACACACATTTCTATGCAACCACGAGCACTCCACCACCATGACATATCGACCATCGAACCATATATCCATAAAACCATGCACGTGAGAACCCATGAAAACACAAAAGTCTAAAAAATAGCATCTTTCCAATCGAAATTATTCAATCCATTTAAAAAATCATGCACTTTACAAAGGCACACTAACCACCAAGTAAAAAAACATTTCTATATTTCAAAAAACATACCACACATCAAAAATAACCACTTGGTTAAAAACCAATTCAATTTAATTTAATAAAACATCCAAAAACAACCATTCTATTCTAAATAGCCCTTTCCCATTTTAAAAAATTCAGTAAGGTGTCTTTCCATAATCTAACTACCACAAAGGCCAAAACCGCTTTCTAGAAAAACACTAGCCACTCAAAACCAAATTTCCAAAACCAATTCATCATATTCAAACACTTTTCAATAGACCAAAACTCCCAAATTAAAATAAAGTCAGAATCACTTTAAAATAATCCAAGCTTTCAAAACATTTCATTTCAATAAACCATAAGTTTAGATTAAGGAGATTCAATCATGGTAATTCATTTCCTCTTTATCCCCAAGATTTGTTTCAAAAAACCCAACATTAGAAAAACTTTCTCATATTAAATTTTGAAAACCCATTTTCCAATTTCAACAACCAACCATTCCTTTGAAACCCATTTTCACAATTCTCACACAAGGATTTTCATAAAAAATTCTGAATTCAGGAGAAGTCCCAGAGGCCCACAAAATGGAACTAGTGTCGGTGGGTGAATTGACCATATGATTAGAGTCCATAATTCAAAAAAACCACTAACACATAAAGCCTTCTTAGGACCATTCCCTGGCTCCACATGGCTTTCTAGGCCTTGCAAGCATATGGAGACTATTAGTCAAACTCCCATTGTCATATCCCAACACCAAAAAATCAATAAGAACCAAAAACTCTATTAAAATTATTCTTTCCATGGACACCCAAGGGTAAGAATGAGAAAGGGATCACAATGATCTTCCAAAACCTACTCCTCAAATCCCAAAAATCCAAATCCAAATACCTTAAAATCCTCAAATAACAACAGACACTCTAAAAATAAGGGTCCTCTAGGACCAACCTCCTTTGATACCAATTTGTGATGAACTAGTCTGGGTCGACCCTAAACCGGTCACCTGGGCCGCTCCATGACAAGTCACGAGAGGCATTTCTTATCCTCCCAGGATGATGACAAGGACAGTGGGAATAATTTAGAGTGAAAAGGGAATGATAATAAGAAAAACAACAGAATGAATGGAAAACCCAATACATATTTATATAAAAAAAGGACCAACATCATTTATAAGAAAAAAATGAAAGTACAAATGAACAATAAAAATAAACCGACCAGACCTGATGAACAACTAACTCCATGTGACCTCTCTGGTCACTCTCCAACATAGCTATCCCATGTCTTTCAAGGCAACCAGACCTAAGTTAAAACCTTAACAAGGGCTAAAAACAGAAGAAAAAAAATAGGCATGAGTACTTAAACTCACTAGGTTAGCCTCATATTCTATTCCCAATGCACTTACACTTAAAATAAATGAAAAATAAATTTCATTTTTGAAATACAATTTATAAATTTATTTTTTTAAACAAGTTTCTAGGTTATAGAAGTTATCAGACAGAAGCTTGCATGTTTCATACACAAGTATGCAAGAACAATTTCCAAACATATGCAACTTCAAAATGTTTTTTTCAAGAGGGATGCTTTAAAGAAAATAAAAATTTAAATAAAATACACATGATACTGAATTTTCTAGACAATCACACCATATTTCGATGGTGAATATCATATAGTAAATGATCACTAGTCACGAGAACACCCCTAGGCACTAGTTAGTTGTGAGCCCTAATTAACTCGTATCTCTGTGAAAGTAAACACAACAAATATCCATTATTGTGCACACAAGACACTAGTAGTTGAATCATACATAAACTAGTGGTCCCCAATATCATCACAGTCACAGTTTAGTTAGTTTTTTCATCGTCAAACTTGCTATGTGAAACAGGGAAAAAACCCTTCCGGATCACTAGAAAAATAGTACATGTCCTCCCACCTAGATACATGGAGTTTCCCCCTTTGTGGTAAATCAAGTTACACATGTTATCAACACACATGTAACATGAAAATACCATTACCAAATTATAAACACATAGAACATCCCACAAAAAAAATTTTCATTTCTTTCACGGATCAATAAACCAATTAAGATTTTCATAATGTAATTTCAAGAAGTGTAATGAGGATTTTCCCATGAAATCCATTCAAAAATGAACTTTTTAGAAAAAAAACACACCAATATCATATAAAACCATATTTTCTACCCCAAAAACATTTAATACATCAATTTCATGAATCATAAAATGATCCCAAATGATACAACATGAAATACAGAGGAAAACCATCTTTATATGAAAAATGCCAAATAGGACTTTAAGTATTATTCTTAAAAAAACATTTATAAAAAGGAAAAATTAAACCATTAATAAAGATATGTAAACACACAATTTTAAGCAACACAACATTTACTTAAACCCCGTAAAAATTCAGGCCACACATTCAAAACCCATCCATTTTTATAAAGATGCCAAACATGCCTTACATTGGCAACACATGCCAAAGCACCTTAAAAACCCATACAAATTTCATTATAAAACCCAAAACCAGATTTTAACCCACATAAGGAACCCAAAAAACATTGATCCAAATGATTTCAATATTTATCATAATCCAAACAAATAATTTTATAACACCTTGAACACACAAGATCCAACCACACACTTTCCTGAAAATGAGGCATGCAACATTAAATAAAACAAATTCAATTTAACATTAAAAAGGGTATAAATCCAAATTTTCAAGGCAAAAAATTATTACAATAGTTAAACTAGGCCATAAAAATCACAAACCATATGTGAAAACCATCAGAACATTTATTTAAACAAGTGGTGTGCACTTTTATACGAAACAACTCCATTTTACCCAAAACAAGGCATAAGTAAACATCTTTCATACCAAAAAGATTAACCAAAGGTTGTATAGAAACACTAAACAAGTATATAAGGTGATAATAGAATTAAAAAGATGAAAATTAAATAATAAGGGAAAGTTTTGGGGATAACCTACCTCAAATCCTTGGCGGAATAGAAAGAGACAACCAAAATCACCTGCCGCGGGTTTATAGACCTTAAAACTATGAATAACAGACCTAAAAGAACATAAAACCCATAAAAAATAATACCCAAACAAAACCCCAGGTCTTTCATGACTAGGGGATAATAAACAACCATGAAATACTGGAAAGAGGATGGGGAAGGAGGAGAAAGGAGAAGGAAACTCACCTTGAAAACTAGAAAACTCTTCATCTTACCTTAGATACACACCCTTATAAGAGAGGGAATGTCTTTGATCTTCTGGGAGAGGATACATAGGTCTATAAGAACCAAGGAAATAATATTTTTTGGGAAAAAAGAAAAAATGAATGATTAATGAAAGAAAAAAATTACCTTACCAAATCTGGATGATTTGAGAATTACTGAGAAATATTGCCCTAATCCTTGAATACGATGACCATAAAAGAGGAAAAATGGAACATGGGGGTGTTCCTGTAGTTTTTGGGCTTGATTGAGAGGTCAAATAACCAAAAACTATTTAATTATCAATAAGATATAAAATAAATAAAATATTTTTTTTAAAACATGAAATGGACTCAAGGGTTGGCCTAATACCTGAATAAATAACCCAAATCCACCATGATTATGAATTAATAAGGGGTAAAAAGGGATATGGTGGTTTTAATAGGTCATGGGAGGACAATTGTGAAGTGTAATTGGTAAAAAATGTTGAAAAATGAAGGAGTTATAAAGGAAACAAATTTTGTTTTTAAATATGGAAATGAGCTCACAGTTGGCCCAAATCTTGAAGTAACCACCCTTTCTCCAAAAACTCTCAAAGATGCTCTGGGGAACCTATGGAAGGATGATTAAACTTAGATGGAACTTAAAAGCACAACATTAATCTCACCCGAAAACCAAGACAAGGATCAGGATTTCTAAAAAACCAGATCAAAACCAAGTCATGAAAAACATGTGTGACATGATGCCTTTTGAGTCCAAGGTGATCGTTCAATATAAAATGGGGAAAAGCAGAGATAGGGCCCTATGGGTTGTAACCATGGATCCTACTTTTCAATTCTAGATCCAAGGAGTGTATCCAAGTCATCCTTTAATACTATGTGATGGATCCTACTGTGTCATACTAGCCATATAATAATAGATAAGGATCTAGATATAGGTGGATCTCAACCTAAGAAAGTCATATCCTTGAATCAGAATGGGGTTCCTGAGTGCTCATGGAATTCCATGATAAGAATCTGAGGTGAGCTCGAGTCAAGAAATTTCTGTTTAATTATGAAGTCATGCGATATTTTATTTGGTTTAAGACTCGACTTTCATTAGTTTGATAATGTCAAGTAGCATGAAATATTTATTAATTCCATTAAATGAATATTCAAAAATTAAGGTTCATTCCATTACCTTCCTTTAATATGGTAATGGGTGATACAGGCATGCAACCTATATTTCATCCATATTTAATATGGTCAAGCCATATACTTCATATACTTGACAATTTCTCTTTCATATTTAATCATCAATTTGAAGCACTTAACTTAGGTGAGTCAAGTGGTGAGCATACATGGTACTTGAAATTATTCAATTCACAATATAAATCATGCCATTTAATATAGAAAAGCTTACCCTTAATAGGGTCAATCCCAGTCACACCCAAATGGTGGAACAAACATGTCAAATACTAAAAAACAAATTATTGTATAACATACTACATTGGATGGATGGAGTTATGGGAATAACAACCAACTATCTCGACTCTAATGATTATAATCATAGAATATAAATTCAATAAACGACACTTGATGAAATCAATGGGCCCCACACAACAATTCCAAAACCAACGAACTTGAGGGATTAGTTATAGAACACACACCTTAGGGTTGTACGATCCTTAACCTATGATATATGCCTTTGATTTGTCTTAGAATAGAGTATATCTAAGAGAAAGTAAAAAATCCTCACAACTCGATAACTAGGTCAAGAGAAAGAGAGAAGTAGAAAGGCTTAAATGGACTCGAGAACTTACCATTGCGCATCCAACATGACGAACTGAAGCTCGATTAGATCCCAAAAAAGGAGGCATCTCAGACCTATCTTAGGCCTTCAAAAGAACCAAAATGAGAGAAAAATAGGCTAATCCCATTGGATATTGGATTAGTAAGGAAGGGGAGGATTAATTAGTTCCTTAATAGAAAATTTGTAAAATTTCCCTGAAATTAGCCAATGCGTGGCTTGTTCGCACAGTTTGAAAAACCATGTGAAAAACATGCACGTGTAACTGGAAAGAAAGGGAAACTATATAGTTAGGCCTCATAGCTATGCACCAACCATGCGATGTGGTTCTTTTTGGAAAAACAAAATTGGCACAGTTAGGAAAATTGTGCGCCAACCGTGCGACATGGACAGTTTCCCAAAAAACATGGGATCTAGGCTCTGAACAAGCCCCATACACCCTTGAGACCTTTTCTTACACATTAGGAATCCATATTAGGTCCAAAATAAATAATTATATTTCAATTTAAATGATCCATATTTGAGTGAAAAACTAGGTTTCTACATAAATGAATAGTGAAATATTATTATTTTAAGACCATTATAACATAGCCGTTGAATTAAAAGTTATGAATATAATTAATGTAATTATGAAATATATATAAATTTTATAAGCAATAAATATTTATAGATAAATTATTGGGAAATAATAAATTAATTTTTAGTAGTCATTTTAGTCTTCAAAATACATTTTCTTAAAAAATGGATTTTATTGTCTATTATGAGAGAATATTATAATTAAAATTTTGGAGATTTTAGAAATTTTAATTTATAAAAAATTTAATTTCTAAAATTTTCATGTAAAAATTATATTAGACTGATATTTTTATAATTTTCAAAAAATTTTGATTTTTCGGTGAATAAGAAAAAAATATTAATTTTTATTGAAAACTATATTTTGTTTCAATAATTTAAGAACTATATTTTTATTTTATGATTTAAAAGTGAAATTAGTTATATTATATTTTTAATAATTTAATTAGGTTCATTGAAAGCTATATTATGTTTGAATTTGGTATAAAAACGTTTTTATACTTAAAAATGCATTTTTCTGAAAAACTGTTCTTCATCTTGTTTTGCGGATTTAATTTTAAATTAATTCCTACAACTTTAATGAATTTAATTTTATAAAATATATTAAATATTTTTAATCATAATATAAAATATTATGTAATATTTTTAACTTAATTTTTGGTCAATAAGAAAAGTAACCATAGTAAATCTTTGTTACCACGGTAAAGGTAAAACGAGTTAATTAGTTTTAAAACTCTTATGATATGGAATAAAATTCATTACAAAACATTAATATATTTAATTTTATGACTCTATTACATTTATAATATTCCAAACTTATAAAATATAACCCGTTTTCCATTTGTACCTGATTTTGACCTTTATAATACTAAAGTAAAAGATAAAGTAAAAAATGCCACATTATTGCATTTGAAATCTATAATATTATTTGTTAGGGATAAAATGAAATTATTTTTTTTATAATTTTTTTATATGTGAATTAATTTTTTGTTATAGGAATTTATTTCTAATATTTAGTGTTGAATTAATTACCTTAAAAGCTTACACATCGACGACACTATACTTGTGTAAGCTGTAGAAAAATCAATTAAATAATTTTAAAAACTCTAAATATATTATTTCTTGGGTGAGTTAAAGTGTAAAAATAATTATAAAGATAAATATTAAATATAATATATGTTTTAAATTTTTATATTTTAATTTAATCGATTTTATGTTGTTTTAAAAGTCATTTTTTTATTTGTTCTTGAAATGACAGTAATAGTATTTTATGTTAAAAATATTTTATTAAAAAATTAAAAAATCATAAAAATATTAAAATAGTTAAATTATGAAGATAAATGTTTTATAATACCATCCCTTGGACATTTATGAGGAATTGTTTACCATATAAGAATAATTATAACCCTTTGTAATTATAAAAGTTTCAACAACTATTAAGATTAAAATTGGTTAACCAAGGGGTTAAACCAAAGTATTAGGTTAAAAGTGATATCTAAAACTATAAATATTTTGTTTTATGACCATATTAAGACCATATATTATTTATATCACAATTAGTGTAATTTTTGAACGATTTTAAATGAGTTAAATGCATATTATATTATGATTGTTTCATGTATTTCCAAATATGTTATTAATGGTATTTTATAATAAAAAATATCCAATTAAATGATTTAAAGTTAATTAAAATCCTATAATTATACATGTTAAGGAGATATAGTTGAAAATATAAGCCATTTTCCATTTATTGGTCAATTATTCATTTATGGAAACTTTTTTGACACTTAAAGTGTAAGAAACATTGATATCATAGTAATTATCAAAAGGGTTAATAGAGGGTTAAAACTAAAAGAAAAGGGTGAAAATGTAACCAAAATTTGTCAAAATTTTATTATATTATATTATTTATATTATTAATAATATTATATTTAAATTATATAAATTCTTATCCATTTCTAATGAAAATTAATTTATATTAATTTAATACTTTTATAATTCCAACAGTACCCCTCCCCTCACTTATAAAATAGAACATATTATCCTATCTTAATCCAAACTTTTGAGCTTTATAGATCTTAAAATACATTAAATAATACCCCCTATCTTCCTCCACCACATTATATATCTTCCTTTTTTCCAAAATGCAATTCTTTCAAATCTTAATGTGTAATCCATAAGAGGTTTGTCAACGAAGAGATATAACTCTTAACAGAGCGTATTCAATTTTATTTCATCTTATAACTACTATTAATATATTTTATCCATTATAAAATAATTATTTTATAGTATTAAATATATTTAATTGTTATTATGATGATGAAAAAACCATTATCCACATTCTTCCTATCCGTTGGAAAACTATAACGTCGCTCATTCGTATGTGTGGACTACCACCTCCACAAAGTGATGTGATTTATTTTTCACTTCTATTTTACATGTATGGAAATAAGGTTAATTTTAATTTATATATATGATATATATGATATAATAATTGTTCTAGTAATCTTTTTTATTATTTACATTTCTTTTTTTTCCATACTTTGAAAAAAGAAAACATTGTTCATGCGTGCATATGACCCACAGTCTCGATGAACAATGTAATTAATTTTTCTATCTAGATATTTTATAGAAAACTATGGCTATAAATATAATGAATATATATTATATTTATATCATTTTAAAATTATGTATATGAGTTAAAATTGAACAAATTATGAGAATCAGAACCATTGAACCAAAACTCTCATGAAACAAAAACAACTAACACCAGGAAAAGACAATTTCAAGAATGAATTTTTGATAAATATGAGTTTAAATTTTATAAATATACCACATATGATATTATAGGTATGTAAATTATTCTCTTACATATATATAATAATTTTAAATTTTTATATAGGAGGTTAGAATACTTTCGAATCAATTCAAACTTTTGGTAAGAGTTTCTCCTCTCAGTTTTATTTCTCTGATACTATTCCATATCCACCACTTATTTCCATTTTTGTGTTGTCTATACTACCCATTAATGAATTTTATAATAATTTAATGAAAATTATTTGGATTTATAAAATCCATCCAAGGTTATCTATTTCATGAAATTTTGATATAGATATTACCCAAGCAATTAGGGATTTATGTCAAAATATCATTGTTTATGATTAAGTTTACTATGTACATATTTTATAATATACCTATAAATAAACTCATTAATTTACTTATACAATTTTTCTTTCAAAATATTACATGTTTTCATTTCATTTTAATCTCTTTAAGTACTCAAGATACCAAAAAAATATTTTAATGGAAAACCGAAATTATTTCTCTCTTCGGTCAAAAATCCATTTTATTCGATATCCATGTTTTCTAATTTTTTTTTCAATAATGTTTTTGATGTTATCATATGATTTTTAAAACCATTTTTAGCCATGAATGATATTTTAAAAAATGTTTTAAAAGGAATCTTCATGTTATTTTCTAAATGAGGTACCTTTAACTTTTTATTAAAAATGTGAACTAAATATTTGTTTTGACAAACATGGTATAGGAAACATTTTCCAATACCAATATTAATCATTAATTTTAATATTCCTCTACATTTATCCATGTTTATTTTTAAATAAAATTTATTCCACAATATTTGGGACATTTTCTATTTTAAATAATTTATTTCAAAGTGAAAACAATATTTTCCTCAAGAAATGTTCCAGTGATCATTTAAAGGAGTTTTTAATATATGTTAACATTATTTTGTGTTACTTATTATTTAGTGGGGTTATGATCGAATGATACCATCCACTTTAATTATTTGGATAGATTATGATTATGTTGATTTAAGGTTAATTGTATGAATCCCATTTATTTCTCACATGTTAATTTAGAAATGATCCAAACGTTATGAAAGCTATTTATTTTCCTTGAGTTATGCTATAATGGAATGATGAAATTTTTATGAAACCCATTTAATTTCCCCAGGTTATAATATGGAGAATGTTTTATGATCTTATGGAAAACATATGTATGATTTTAATTAAGTTATGGGTGGACAAAGAATTACATGACTCTCCAATGCATAGGAAAAATATCGATATATTTTGAGATAATAAGTAATAGAATGAGGACTGAACATAGTTTAGTAGGGGAATTTTTCCACAACAATATTTTTGGAAGTCAATAAGGATTAAGGAAATTATGGAATGGGGAGTGTACCCAATCCACTATGATAGTCTTGTAAATAATCCATGGCTGAAGAAATGATTTTCTTTGCTTATGTGTTTAACAAAAACTTATGTCTTATTCTAATTTTATACTATCATGATTCATGTAATTTAATTCCTTTATGATTTATTCCTTATTCACAACCAATATATGTTCCATGAATCATGATTCTGATATATTATTTTCTGGGTATGATTTTCAAATTTTAATCTCACGTTCTCATGCCATTATTTTAATGTTATACATA
Source organism: Viscum album (assembly GCA_963277665.1). Lineage (NCBI taxonomy): Eukaryota > Viridiplantae > Streptophyta > Magnoliopsida > Santalales > Viscaceae > Viscum > Viscum album. The sequence continues at coordinate 1,721,145,805 of OY728119.1, read as the reverse complement.
AGGTATTATTAATATATATCCTCTTTACCCTTACTAAGAATCAGAGATTTCCCATTTTTATGGTTCATTTCCTAAAGTATTGAAGAAAGGTTTAAGTATTATATTCCTAATATGGGTTATAGTTTTGAATAGATTAGTGGAAGATGATATAGATCTCTTATGAACATGTCTTTTATGAATATATGTTTACAAAGACACTGAAACTATATTATTATAGCATGGATCATATTGTTATGAATTTTATGTTGATATAAAAAGATATATTATTTATGTCAAAATTTTTCGAACCACCCTAGTATGAAACTATAAAACAAAAATTGATCATTTCTTTAAGGGATTGAAGTCAATCCTTTTAAGAACATTTGTCCCCGTAACATTTTAATCTTCCAGGGATATTCTAAAAATATCAATTAAGACTAAGAGGAGTTTCTCTAAGTTGTATAATTTCAAAGGAAATCAAGGAAATAATAGGGTGGTTGAGTTCTATGTTTAAAAAATATTCAAATAAAAAAAGGAAGGGTATAATTTCAAACTTATAATAATTGTGGGAGGTTACATATAGAGGAATTCTTGAAGGTCTTGAGAGTTTCTTTAAGTGTGGTTATAAAAGAAGTCAAGCTAATGGGTGAAAGTTAAAAATAGAATCCATTAATTTCTAGATTCTTCAATTACAAGGATATGGGACACAATTCAAATCAATGAACTAATTGGAAAGATAATCTACCCCAGAAGAGGAAAAGGGAGAAATTTATTTCTTATTTAATCACAACAACAAAAGTTTAGGTCCCAAGTTAAATCATAGATTGTAATTTTGATCATAAACAAAAAATTTTATTTTATTTTGTGTTTATGAACTCATTCATATCCTTTAATGCTCCTAAGACTATTGAATCATCCGATGATTCATTAAAGGAGGATTTTTTAACTAAAACTCATAGAAGGATACTTATGGAAATGAAAACATATTAGCCTATCTATATTAAAATGATTAGAGGTTCCTTAGTTTTAAACATGGTTATTATAAAAATGGTAATTAATCATATAATAATTGGGATGGATTGTATCTCAGTGTAGAATTCAATAATTTATTATTCATATAATAAGATTACAATTTATGAGGATATAATAAAATCATTTGTATTTAGAAGAAAAACATAATTAATAGAGCCTTATTTGAAACAAAATTAAATTGGTAATATTATTGAAGTTATTAGATAAGTTGAATCAAAAAGAATAATTATATCCTTATAATAGAGTATTTTTTTATTGTAAGGGTTTATATTGATGTATAGTAGGAGGAATTACCTAGATATCCACCTGATCATATAGTTAAATTATATATTGACTGTATCCCTAATGAAAAAACCATATCTATTCCTCCCTATATAGTATATCTGAAGTAATTTCTAGAATTAAAAAAATAGATTCAAGAGTTATGTGATAATAGATTAATATTCCTGAGTGTTTCACCTTGGGGATAACATGTCTCATTTCTGAAGAAGAAGGATGGTTCTACAAAATTACTGATTGACTATAGGGAGATGAATTCCATCACTATTAAGAGAAAGTATCCATTACATTGAATTCATGATCTATTTGATCTACTCCAAGGATATTTATTATTATTAAGAACTAATATCTATTTTGGATATCATAAATTAAATTTCTAGAAGGCTGATATACCAAAGATGACTTTTCTCACAAGGTATGGGCATTATGAGTTCACAAGAATCCCTATTAGGTTAAAAAAATGAACCATAATTATTTTTGTATTTAATTAATAGAGTATTCATATATTATCTTGAAAAATTTATTAAGGTTTATATTCATGAAACCTGGAGATTTTCTATGTGTTAGAGAAAATTTGAAGATCTTTTACGGATTGTCCTCAAGAATCTATGGGAGAAGAAGTTATATTGGAAATTCAATAAGTGTGAATTTTGGATTTAATAAGTTTCTCATCTTTTCCATGTTTTCCCCAAGGGTAGAATATGTATAGATTATTAAAAGTAAACTGTGGTTAAAGAATTTCCTACACCAAAGAATATAACTAAGATATGTAGTTTCCTTGGATTATCTAGTTACGATAAGTGATATTTTAATTTTTTTCACGAATAGATATTTAGTTATCCAACTTGACTTCTAAATTAGTCAAATTAATATAGTTTAAAGAATGTGAATAAAGATTTTATGAACTAGAGAAGAGATTAAGAATCACACTAATATTGACCTTACCATATGGAAAGGATGGAATTTTTATATACAATGATGCATGAATGAAATGAGTAGGGTGTGTCCTTATATAAAAAGATTGATTGGTTAATTTTAAATAAAGGCAATTAAAAACCCATGAAAAAAATTATCTAACTCATGATCTTGGGATAACAATGATATTTTTTTATTTAAGGATAAGTGTGAATTATATTTATAGTGAAATGTGTAATATGTATACAAATCATAAGAGTTTAAATAATATATTCATATGAAAAGATATTAACCTCAGACAATGGATGTGGTTTGTATAACTCTAGTACTATGACCGTGAAATACACTACCACCTTGGGAATGAAAAAAGAACATGGAATATACATTAAATATGTAGGATAATGTTATTTTATCCATGACTAAGATAAATAAGGATATAATATTTATGGATTTAGTAGAGTTAAAAATGGAAATTTTCAAGGAGAAACTTCATTTATTTTCCAAGTCCTTTCCCATCCATATTTACTTGAGAAGAAAAATATTTTAAAAAATATGACAAATATTTGAAAAATAAAATAAAATATAGGAAATATGGGAGACTTACAAACATTATCTATTAAGATTATGTGTTAATGTTGGGAAATATATCACATTTACCGCTAGTTCCTGATCTAAAGAGGGTATTTCAATATGACCCTCAAAGATCAAACTTTTATATAAACATACTTCATACCAATTTGTATTTGGATTTTTTGGTACAAAAAATTTCATAAAGAATCCGAGAAAACTATTATGAATTTTTGAAATCCAGAATCAAAATGGGAGAGTGATATATGGAGTTTGAATTTAGAAAAGTATATGGAACAAAAAAGTATCTAGTTCATTACCATATAGAGCACATGCTATATTGGATCACTATTTTTAATGGTGTCCCCATAAATGATAGTTGTTTTTAATGTGTGGTAAAAATTTCATGTTCCCTGCAAACTATTTTTGTTTGAAACATAAGGCCTTAATTTTATAACCCTATAAAAAAATATTTGGGGTTCATGCAAGAAATTTCATTCCCCCCACAAAAGATTCTCAGTTGTGGCATAAGGTGGTAAATTCATGCCATCAAAAATTATTCCGGCTAGTAGTTTAAGGTGTTAGTTTCATTCCTCATTGCATAGTGCTGGGTATTATATTTGGCTGACCGACCATTTCAAGAAATTAGTTATTCAAATTCCTTATAAATACATTATGTTTTCACCATGATAACTAATGGAGGTGATCAATTGGATAAATATGATGAAAATAAAAAAGTGAAGAATATGATAGAGATGAAAGATAGTAAGGAGACAATAAAGAAAAATTAGGAGAAGACAAGATAATACCATGTGAGAGAATTCATGTTTAGCAGGTAATTCACTTACCTTATACTATGAAGGAAATGGAGACCCACAAAGGGCCACACCAGTAAAGTGATACCATTCACAGGAAAAAGAACTATATAGTCATCCATAAATGCGGATGTATTTCATCAATGAAGGAAACGTCTCAAGAAATAACCCTTCTTGTGGTAGAACCCATTCATGATTACCCACCCCACATAGTGAGAACAATATGCACACTAGGGTATCCTTAACATCTTTTACCCTTCCACTCTCATTTCTCTCATTTCACATAGTGTTTGAATCCATCATAGACCCTGTTTAAACTGTCAAAATGGCACCTTTTGAACAACATCAAAACCCAATAATTTCATTACAAATACTTCCCTCTTGAACACCATATCCATTAATCCTGTGGATGAGACACATTAGTGTGTCCATCTACTAATAATGAGTAATCATAGTAAATGAATTCCTTAATCTAATCTCCCAAATATACAAGGTCCTCAGAATGCTTACAATCATGCATTATCATGGTAACAAGGATCCTGCCATTAGAGATGGTGGAAGTGGTTTATGCAGTAACATTTATTCTCTGCATACTGCTTAAAATGTGAAGAAAATTCGTTAGTATCCAAAACCTTCACAAAAAATATAACTAATGAGGTCTGGTTTAGAAACACTCATGAAGAACAGAATGGGTAAATATCAACTTTCTTCATGACCACCCTACTATAGTCTCTCCATAATCCCCCAACGTACGAGGATCAAATATCCATTATGGGAATCCCTCTTGGATTAATTCCCTATAATTTCTTGTAGGTTTTCAAACATTTGAGGCGTTCCATTTACCCATCGTCTTGTACTAGAGGAAGGGTAATAAAATATCAAATGAGATTCCATTCTCAATTTAAGTCCATTACTAGGTATAATAATGTAACATGATTATCTCCTACCATTTATTGTCTCTCACACAAATAATGAATCACACTAGCACAGAGATCTGTGGTGACCACATCATTAGCACAATGAGACATCTCTAATAGGATCCCCACTAGGTTTAATCCCAAAATTATGTTTTCATATTCTAAAATGGGAATATTCCCAATTAGAGAAACCTTTATAGGGACATAATTTTAATGAATCCCCAAACATTCCCAACTACGCGTGCTTTGATTCCCATCCCAATAGGATGCGTAGGAAGCCTCCCTGAGGTTCAAACATAACACCCTAAATCCACCATCATCATCACTGGTCCATTTTTTTAGTATGAAAAATCCCATCATAGAGGGTCATATTCCATTGGAGACTAACCATATCTCCCTCATTAGTCTATATTCTCGGTGAGATATATCTTTATAGGGATACATTACTTGTGAGATCAATCTATTCCCATCAAGACAGATTCCAAAAGGGTTTAACAAAAAATTGATGCCCATTCATAAGTACCACACAACATTTTCCAAGGAACATTTCACTTATACATCCCTATTGCATAACGTTAAAAATCATGGTACAGTCTTTATCACGTGACCTTAAAATGACTGAAGTTTCCCAATAAGTAGTGTTGAACTACGTCGGTTATCATTCCCTTTACAAGGATATGTAGGAAGTCCTTCCCATGGGACTGATACCGATATAAAAAACCCCATCCTCCACCATATATAACAATGAATCTAAAATTAAAAATTATGAGACATTAAATCACATTTCTTTAAAATAATTTATTAAAAATTAAATAAAAATATGAGATGGAGAACCTCTAATACAGAAAAAAGGATTTTACAACATAAAACTTTACAGAAGGTTCAATTGATAGATAATATCTAAAGCATACAAATGGTTACTCGTTTAGGTATACCTGAATAATTATAAATGTTAAGGGTAAAAAAAACTTAATTTATGGTCTAAAATGATTCATTAATACATCTTAAATCTATAAGAGAGTCTCTAATTATGAAATAATTCTTCTAGAAAGGGTGTGATGTGCCAGTTCTTCTATCATCTTGAACAATGTGATTCCCTAAGCATCATTATAAAAGATTCCACAATATCACCTGAAATTAGAAGGTAGGTCTATATCATAGATATGGTAAATATTGGTTGTTTTCAGTTCCACAAATCAACCCCAGTGGATACTGCATGGAATGAGGTGTGAAGGAAAATATTGAACCCGATGTGAATCTGATATTAACTGGAAGAAGCATGACAACCATATATCAGGCCATTTCATCTCAAATATTCACATAAATTAAATAGATTCCAATTTGGATATCCTAATGTAATTAATTTGAATACCTTTATCTACTTGTGTTTCTACATTTACAAGTTTATTTTATTGTATTTTTTTACATAGAAAATTTAAATAAAACTCTATTCGATCCAAAATGGAATCCCACCATTCAAAAAAGACTTATTCATTAGTGTTCATGTGAGCTAAGTCCTCATCCACTTAGATAAAATTATCTCATACACAGTGCCTTTAGAATCTAGTGGAAATGTGACGATTAAAGAGTTCCACCTAAATGGTACTATACCAAAATTGTAGATTACACACGAATACCTCAAAGAAATAAAGTGTCACCTCCCTTCCATGCAATAATGGTTTTGAGAAAATAAATGATTGGAACCTATCACTTTCTAATATTGATTCAAGATACTCTATCAAAACATAATAAAAACTTACCTATTTATATGAGGGAGGTGGATCAATGGTAATTAGAAGCCCCATAACCTTAGTGAAAGAGTTATACTAAATGGATCATATCATTATTTTCTATCACTAAAATCATGAAGCGTCAAGTCATTATCTTGATGAGGATTCCACACTACGGGCCCCAGCTCAAGCCACCCAAGATAGGATGCCCATGGTGTCCCATCAAGGTTAGAAAACAATCAAACAGGATTAGTTATGAAATATTATTCCTACCACATAAGCCCAACAATATATGAAGACAATCTACGAGAAGGAATATAACCCTTCTTTCACCTACCAAGCCTACTAGCAAGATCTACCAGCACCTAGAGATGATTGTTGTCATATCCTGGTAAGAAATAGGGGGAGATCATGCTTTAACCCCCATGAAAGACCACTTTTAGTATATTCTAGTAGGATATAGAGGACCCAAGTAGGAATATATCATTGATGCAACCACAAAATGTTCATATATTCATTTTTACTACTAAAAATTTCACCCAACACATCAAAGAGGTAATATAAGAGAAAAATACAATCCCTACCCACATTCTACAAACATCCCAAGCAATAATGGAAGTTCTAGAAGTGGATAAATGGGTGGTATACAATATCATCCTTGCAATTGAGGTTTCCCATCATAAAAATTAAAAGGTTTCTCAAGAATGGGAACATACTCCCACTACCATCATGGAGGGTCATTAACACATTCACATGATAAATGGACGAAATGATTGGGAACAAATATCCATTCCGACTAGATATTTTCGGTCCATTTCAATTGTATCTCAAGGGTATGCCCATATTCTATAAAAAACCCCTTGAATCCTATTAGAAAATTCTAAAATAAATACCAGAGTTTCTCATGAGGGATACCACATATGAAATTCTTTTTCCAAAACATGTGACTCAGATCGCCCGATGAGGAACATGTAAAAATAAATCTCACCAAAGTCAATTTAAAATCCATAAATAGGCCAAAAACCCTACTATAATCAATGTTGGTGTTCTTTATGCCCTAAAACATATATAAGTGGTATAAAAATATCCTTTTGAGTTGTCACGAATTTAGGTAAGTAGTATTTTTAGTTGTGAAGGTCCTCCCTAAAACTTTACATTCTGTAACTTTGGAGGTCCTCCCAAGAATAGTAACCAAAAAGTATTCCTTCATAGAAATATGAATATTGATCATTAGAAACATTATTTTGATGATTACCATGGAAAAAATTCTCATGGTTAGAATATCAAAAATAAAGATGGTCATCTCCTTCCCAATATCCACCTTGAAGTTACCCCACAAGGTATATGCCACTTGAATTGTCCCTTTGGTCTAACATTATGAAATAGTGGTAGTCCTCCATAGAGATTAATTCACTATGAAGGTCCTCCCAATAGTGAATTTTCAATTCAACAAGAAAGTCCTACCCTTGATGAATCAATTTTTAGAAAGTTCTCATATCTTGAGGCACTTGGGAGGAAAGGGGAAACTATATTTGATGCCTTTCCTCTAAAAAGTTACATTCTTTATCAATCAGAAGATAACCCAAGGGAATATTAATTCTATGAACTACCCTCGGAACACAAGGATTCTAACACAAAAAAAGAGTTTCCTATCAATCCTTCCATTTATAATAAGTTATATGGGAAACAACCACTTTGGTTAAATCAAGAGAGCATCTATGATTTCTGCAACTGAAAAAATACATGAGCAACCCCAACCCATAGGGATGGGGTTTTATTTACCACAAAAATCTCTTTAAAGTTCTAAAAACCCTATTTGAAGTGATACAAAAGTGGATTAGGGGGAACCCTAACTAGAGATATGGAGGAATTATTATCCAAATCACCTCCCCAGGGAGGTCATTCTTCTCCCAAATAATTGGCATGTCATAGATTAGGTACACACAATGTGATTTATATTTCCCCCACCATCCATTGGGTGATTCCATACAGCAAAGTTCCTTGAGGACTCTCTTAAGGTTACCTTTCATAAGACCTCCTTGATAAAATCCTCATGATAATGAATGAGGCTCTAAAAAGGTCACAATCTGAAGAAATCTTCCAAGTTCCTATCCATTTTTGAATATCATCCCCCTCCAATAGTTATCCTAAAGTAAATCAACCTTCATATTGTCTCAATAATGAAATAATACCATAAATCCATTATCTATTGATAAAAATTGTTATAATTGACCTTAAAAATTCTATAGAATCTGAAACCAATATAGAATAATATGAGGGTAATGTTTCTATTTGAAACATAGTCCACACCAAAATTCATGAGGAAGGTATGCATACTAGAAATAAAAGGATTGAAAAAATTGGGTACTCCTATGGATGCCTTGTAAATGCTCCCTTGGGATTCTTAAAACAAGGAAAAGGGTAATGGTATGAACACATTCTACCCTTTTCTATTTACTCAGTGAAGTTGAAACACTTATGATTGAGGAAATATTCTCTTAGTATGAGGATAAAATGAAGGATTTGAAATGAATTCATGTTGAAATTATCAAGGAAATTCTATCACCATGAATGTTATTCAAGAATATCCACATATTACCCTTATAAATAACATCACACTCAAGACATCTCCTACGTTGGTTCGAGTTCCAAAGCCCGAAACTTATCATGTGGTACCTCCTCTGAAATGGAGATAATATAAACATCCGTGTCTGATGAGAATAGAAAACATATATAAAATAATTTTTTCGGAAGAGAATAATAAGGTGTATTACATTTGATATTAGTATGTTCTAGGATAATTTATAAAAATTATAAAGAAAAAAATGTTAAAACCATTGAATCCCAAGCGGCCAAATTTGGTTGGCCCCAATGACCACCCATGTTATTTCCACTACTAATTAATGTTGGTGAATACCACAAAATATTTTACTATTTTTAAAGATATTCTGTAAAAATATGATTGATTACAATCCAGTAAATATGGGAAAACCTCTAACATAATAGAATGTGTTTCGACTACCATCCCAGAGGATGAAGGTGGAAGGAACAATGTTACTATAAAGGGTTCAAGGAAGTTTGATTATTGGATGACTAAAAGTATGAAAAATCAGACACATGTTATCCTTAAGTTAAAGTTAAAACACCCATCCATGATCCCACACCAGTTTTTTTCTCACAGTGTGACTAACTATATCAACAACATAACCCTATAAGAGAAGATATCCCATAAAATAGAATAATCATAAAATAAAAAATAATAATGTTGAGGAATATGATCCAATACTGATTCCTAATACAGTATAGACACTTTCAAACTTCATGCCTTTAGTTTCGCCACCACAATAACCACCCCAACAAATAAAATCCTCCTTAGATGCAAAATTAATCTTCAGTTATATTAATTTTATTCATATATTGTAATCCTTTTCAAAGGATAAGTATGTTTATGAACTAAGTTCATGATGAATGATTCAATAACCATTGGTAGATGTTATAATATCCATGGAAATAAAGGAAGTTTCAGTCAATATAAAACCCAATATTTTAGCCACATCATCTCTGGATTTTTTATATAGTTGACACTTGTGGTGAATACCTTTAGTGATAAAAAAGATAATGGAAATGAACCTAAATTTTATAGGATTCATCCAAACCTGGTTATTTTAGAATATTGATTGGAGGGGGTACAACAATATAATCAACCTAGGTGAGTAGGGGTGTTATGTCAGCTTAATCCATTGGGGACATGAGCACCCTCGACCCCTATTCATGGAAACTACCTTCCTACCTCAAGTGCTTCAGCTCCTAAATAATATTCTAGGGAGAATACTCACATCAGAAGGCATATACATTTGGATTAAAAATATTATGTCTTGATGCAATTTCCCCTCATGGTGGCTAAGATTTCAATCCCATATGCTCTCAATTCTTGAAATCCCTATAGAAACCCCTCATACAGGCCATGATAATCCCATAAGAGTTCAAATATGTGGTCACCATTATTAATGTATAACATTAAGATACTAATCCTATGTAATTACATAATATTATATCCTTCATATAGTAGTACATGAATATTTTTATTCCTCAAAACATTAGAACCTTGTATGTGTCTGGTAATATGGACGACACTAGCATCTTATAATATTTCATTGATAATGGATGAGGATTCAACCTCAATTTACTATGAAAACTTCATTGATTTGGATAAAATGAATCCAATTTTTCCCATCCACCCTAACACTCCATGGTTATGATAAGAGTAAACAAAATCCCCTCAGTTGAGTCAATCTCAGAACTCAATTTAGGAACCTTGTACCTGACTCTAAATTAATTGTAGTATGGTAGGATATAGATTTCAAAATCCTTCTATGAAGTAATTGGTTGAATCAATATATTTTAATCCCTTAATCATACCGTCACTTTTTCAAGTACATCACCAATGGAAAAATTGGAACATTGTATGGTGATTTAGCTCCATTCGAATCTTTTGAATATCAGTATATAGACATAAGAGTTGACTAGAGGGAAGGGAAACAACCCTTTTCCAATGATATAGCTTGGGATACTACCCCAAATGGTCTCATGATGAATAAGGATAACCCCTTTATAGACCTTGGTGATGAATATGTATTTTGTATCAACAAATCCAAAGTTAATGTTTGAATTTTAATATGTATGAATCAAATATGAGGATATCAATTTCTTTAATGGAGCCAAAAAATATCATCAAAATTTTTGAACTCCTAAACAATGGAAACAACCTATAGGAAAGTTCCATGGTTGTTCCCTTATAGCTATGGAACACCCCTACATTTCTAGTAGGTTCAGAACAAGCTGATGTATCATTGACGGGGAATGAGAATACCCCCACCCCATCTTCTAGATATAAAAATGTTGGTTCTTATATTATATATATAGTTTTACAACCATCAACCATTCACTCTGGGATTTTTATAGACAAAGAAGAGAATTATTAAGTTGATGACCTCAAAGAATCTCCTCTATCATTTGAGGAAGGAATTTAAACCCCCATTGATGAACTTTGATAGATTAGTTTTTGGTATAGAGGAAGATCCTAAACTAACACTAATTAGTCCGGCCTTGTCTTTCAAGGAACAAGAGGTATATACCTCCTTTCTAAATAATCAATGAGTTTTCCTCCCTTAGATCTAATTGTAAATTGTAGACCATAATTTCGATGTAGCTACCCATCAATCAGACTTACCATAAGATTATTATAGTTACAAGAATGTTTTTGAAAGAATGAATCCAACTCATTATACCAAAGTCAAAGATGAATTCGATAAACTCATTTTGGATAATATCACTTGGTAAGTACAGTACCAAATGTGGATAAAAAATATTTTCCTAGTAAAATAGAAGAATGGATAGATCAAATTTTGTATCAAATTTAGAAATATCAACCAGTATTGTACAAAAGTTAATTTCCCAGTTCCAATTATAGAACTCATGACCACTATAATGGCTGGATATCATGATCTCTCCTTTATGGATGGATATTTGGGATAAAAAATTCCAAATGGCCCGTAATAAAGTATAAGCCACTATTTTTAGTTCATTATAATAGACATAATATTATCTTTTATTATCATTCTAATTAAAATTTTTTGGTAGTACATTAAAATTTTTCATGCATCGTATTTTCAAACCCTTCCTAGGAAAGTCCATAAAACTATATATTGGTGATTTAGTGATGAAATAAAGGAGTTTTCTGATATTCTTTTTGATCTTGAGATTATTATTAACAATCCAAAAAAGTATAAATTTAAAATTTATCCCCTGAAATTTTCTTACATCATTACATCTAAAAATTTTATTAGCTTCTTGATACATCATTGTGATATCAAAGTTCACCTTGATAAGACTAAAGATATCCAAGATATGTCACCTCCCAAAAACCACAAATATTTTATTGGACTACAAGAGCGACTTGATGACATTTGATTCTTTATGAAAAATCTATGAGAGAAATGTCTACCTTTCACCAAACTAATGATGAAAGAAGTCACTTATCATTGGGATAATGAATGTTAATAGTCCTTTGAGAGTCTCCAAAAGTTTCTTTTGATTCCACTAGTGTTAATTCCCCCAGTATAATGAAAAAATATCATTTTTTATGTGATAACATTAGAGTGATCACTGGGAACTTTACTCACATTAAAGAATGATGTCATATGTGATAACAATTACTATTATCCTACTAGAACATGTTCGATACTGAGACTCAATTTTCAGAAACCGGTAAGAGTTCCTCACACTAATTTTTACAGTTCATAAACTGATATGATACCTATATTATCTTAGGATTCACATGGTCTCCTGTGAGAAAAACTCAAATACTTACTTAACTACCCTATGCTAACTGGGAACTTGGAATAGTGGGTAGTCATCTTTTAGCCGTTTTACATTTATTTCATTAAATAAAAATCATTAAAAATCAAGTTTCTAGTAGATTTATTTTCAAAACATCCCTTTGTGGAAACAACACTATTAAATACTGAATAACTTAATAAAGATATTATCTCTATTAATTGTGTCCCCACACTTGGGAGATATATTTTGACTATTCATCTTGGAGCATAAACTAAAAGATAATGGAAGAACCTAATCTCAATAAAATCATCTTGGGATTCATTATTATCTCTCCATTAATTCTTTTTCTACACTATTATTTACTATATTCATGAGGATTCATAAAAAATGAGGTGGAGTTCCAATTGCTCATCACAATTCTAGAACCCGCAATGCAAATTTTAGTGGAACACCTAGTGGTCAAAGGCTATTCAGATTTAGTGATCAACCAAATCCATAGTTATTATGCTATAATAAAGGAATAGTATATCCCCATACATGACTATGTGTGATGGTTGATAGACGATTTCACTTTATATCCAACACTAATTCATGTCCTGTGCTCACAAAAATTACCAGGTAGATGTGTTGGAAAATGTGGCTACCAATTTGGAAGATCCAAAATGAGATGAAACATTCATCAACATTATTTATCATAGAATGGTATTTAAATATGTTCAAGATAGATTATAAGTGGTAAATGAGGTCAATTATACCACCTAATTAGATTATCCTATAAAAATATGGATGATTCCCATACTATAAATGTCCAAAATAGAGTTATTCCATCAGACAGATCTAGAAAAGGGAAAATCTGATGATGTGTAGTCAAATATTCTCCTTTTGAAATCCTAAATTATTAGATGATCCTCTATAAATGATTCCTTAATAGATTCATTATTAGGTGTTTTTATGTATAAGAGACTATTGTAGTTATGTAATAAGTATATAACAATGATTGTGGTTCCCAACAACCATAGATCAAGATTTCGAATAAAATTAGAAGGCTTGGGTATTTATGGACATTGATGATGTTGGATGGAATGAAAATTACTAATACATGACACTCTTATAAAATATATTACAACTTTATCCATAAACCCCTTGAGTATTTGTAGACTAGAAAATACTCATGGATTCTTATCGTATAATGGATGCATGTTATGGGGCCATTTCCTCCCACTACAACTATGAAATTCTTGTACATGTTTACTAATATCGACTTCATTTACACATGAGTTGAGGAAATACCCCTCATGGAAGTTTTGACAAAGAAAGTCATAAATTTCATGAAGTCAATAATTATCATGAAATTTAGTGTCCTTTACACAATATTGACTAAAAACAACACCAGTTTCTTTGATTCTAAATTGAAAAGGTTGTATAAGGAATACAACATTGAGTCTAACAATTAATCTTGCTATGATGCAACATGGAATAGATAGGTATATGATTTCAATAAAACTCTATAAAACATATTCAATAAAATGGTGAAAAAATAAAATAAATCTTGTTCCATTAAACTTCTTCATGTCTTTTTGGGATTACCCAGCTACAACTCATAATGCCACACAAGAAACCTTGTATTCTCTATTATACATGACATAAGCAGTCCTTCCCATCAAGGACCAATTTCCTTCAAATAGCATTTCAATTTATAATAATATATTCATAAAAGAGAAGTCTCAAAAGTGACTAGATGAATTTGAAATACTAAATAAGAAAATACCGTGTACCTTGATTTATTTAGAGGTCCATCAAAATTGGATAGATAGATATTTTAACATTAATGTTATCATATATTCATTCCTCCAAGAAGAACTGGATTTGTCTCTCAAGGTCCCAATGATACCTTGGAAGCGAACTTTAAAGCATGAAGCAAAATTGGTGGTACCTATTATCATCTAGATAGTCTACTATAGTGGTGAATATTCATTGATTACCTTGTATGGTGAGCATATCACACCCCTACCAATGCATGGTATCTTAAGAAATATTTATTTGGTGACCATGACACTTACCATCTGTCCTTGTCACATGTCCTAAAGAGGCATTCCCAATCTAACATCCTAGTTTCATGATGTTAAACTGTAGGAAAATATCATAGTCACATGACATCAAACAATAGGACAAGATCCATTTCATTAGACATAAAACTATATGAAACCTCATGTTTTTTGTAATTCATTAAACTACATGGTTGAAGTCCCTTTCACACGATGTAAAAATGAATGTTGTTACAACCCTAACTTGAGAGGAAAATTATTCCTAGTATCAGTCGACTACTAAACCTATAACTCATAACTATGTTTGACTTGATTCTCAATTAAATGATATACATAGTGATACCAAGATCTTTATTCCAGGACTAACCACAACATGTTAATAATGTCCCTCATCTCTGGAAGACATCCTAAATCCATGTAAGAGATTCCAACATGGGTTCCCTCATTTACAAACTCATGGTTGGGGAAAAATGTTCCCCTCCTTCTATACAATTCGTATCTATATAAGGACAATTCCATATATTCATTTCCAATTATAGTATAAATTTTCCCTTTATACTCTATGGAATCTCTCTTTTCTCAAATCACACTCCATGAATTAGGAAATTTGGATCCTCATATTCTTTCCCTAGATATCAACAACAAAAGTATCTGACTCAAATGGAAATGACTTTTTTGACTATGTATAATAATCCTAGTATGGATCTGTATAATACATACAACCAATGTGGCATGTTAAGAAATGGGATCTTCATCCTTAGTAAAAATTCCTCTTGTCTCCACACACACTAGCCACATCATAGTAAAAAAAAAATTTTATAGCATAGTCCATGAGTTTTACTTATTTACGTTTCCCATATCACTTTCTTATATGTAGGATTACTAAGGTCATGTCTTGTAACTTATCCTCTTCATGACTAGATAATTTCAGAGCATTCTTGGACAAAACGCCATGAAATAAAAAATTGAGTGGTACATGTTGAGAATGACCTAGATTGATGTGTTTGGTGAAATTTAGATATCTTCATCAAAGATATTTTTTCACATTAATAACGGATCAATTAGGATTAGATATTTACAGAAATTATTCTAGTTTTCATACTTAAGTAATATCACAAAAATAATTGACTACTGATACTTATTTCAAAACCTTTCAGAGAATGAATTATCCTAGATGAAAGACTTTAAAGGTCACACCATTGGTCAAAGCAACATGACCTAAAAATGTAGATACCCATTTATCCAACCATTATGAAATTAAACTAAGTGGAAATATCCTTGATATATTTTATACTTTCATTTGGGTTCCCTATTCAAATTGGGGTTTCTCATTTCTCTTGTTGTATAGAAATCCTCACCAACCACTTCATGCCAAATATATGAATCCTTAAATTGTAGAAATATTACATCCTAGTCACATAAAGTTAAACTAACAGATAAAATCCATGTCATAAGTAATTAAACTATACACCACCCTATCATTTCTATAAGACATTAATCTACGTGGATCATGTATTTTCAAATGATGTAAAACTACATGAAACTTTGGATATCTCTTGAAAGGTCCCCTACTCTCAGTGTGAGCCTCCTTCCATACATGTTTTATCTTCATGAACTATATGTGTCTTGATTACTATTTCTATAGGATATGTAGTGACAATTAGAACCCATATCCTTTCCCAACCGCAATATGATAAAAATTACCTCTCCTCATACAAGAACATGTTCAATGTGGGGAATTAATATTATAACAACATGTGGATTGATTATCACACTAATGAGATACATAGTGAAACTAAATCTCTAATCATAGGACCAATCATAGACTAAAAAGAAACCTGCTCCTACAGATGTCCCCATTTAGTGTAGGATATTCCTACACAACTTCCCTCATTTATAAACTAATGATTAAATAAAATTTCCCATCCATTACATACAAATCATATCTATATAAAAAATTTCTAGCACAATTTTCTAAAAACTTCCCTAATATTCAGACATATCCCTTTCAAAAATCATCCTCCACATCTTGGGATATCATGGTCTCTATAATATTTCCCTGTATATCGATGATGAAAGTGTCAAAATCTGAATGAAAACTCCATTTTGACTATGCATACCATATATAGTATTCATATTTATAATGCATGCCCCAGTGTGTCATATCAAGAAAATTAATATTTGTCCATATGATAAAGTACTCTTGTCTCTATATTTCCTAACTACATCATACCAGAAACCAATTTTAGAACATGATTTTGGTTATTCCCTACATACTAGTCCTTTACCATTTTCTAAAATATGAGAGCCTCAAGTGTATGGCTTAAAAATATCCCCCCTTACATCTAGAAGATGATATAGTATTCATGATAGAAAACATTCCCACCATGGGATAACAAATAAACTGGGGCACACCGTAAGAACCCCATGATAAGAATTTGTAATACAGTTTAGATAACCCTTTAATTTCATTTTGTTTCTCAAATAGAACATGAATCATGCGATCTAATAGATTTTAGTTGATTATTCCAATCTATTCAATTAAAATACTCTATGAATAAAAGGTTTGATTGGTAGATCGTGCATGACCTCAAATCTCTTAGAGTGGCCTCACTCAAGTCGTCATCTCTTCCCTGTATATGATTTAAATCTATAGAAGGAATTTTCTTAGAACTTTGTGTGTATTTATTCTCACCCCAAAACGTTTTATAGTAACTCTCAGATCCCCCATCTAGGCCCCCACATGAGATGATGAAAATGTCCCTTTTTCCCTTGTGTATATTCTAGATCCATGTAAGGAAAGCCTTATGTGAACCAAGAAATATTTGGTATTGTGATAAAAATGGGTGTAAAAATACCCCTTCATGATAGAATCGACTCTCAACACTTCTATAATGATTTCATAATCCAATTCCTATAAATTACATTTCATTTTTTTTGTAAAACTTGAATCCTCATAAAACTTCCTTGGATATTGGTGAAAAAAGTATATAACTTTGAAAGAAACCTTTATTTTGATATTGGATACTACCCATGGTTTATATTTACATAATTCATTCCCCAATGTGTCCAGTTAAGAAAATGAATCCTCTACCTCAGGAGAAAATTATTTTATCTTTGTACACCCTAATTGCATCATAATGGAAGTCGTCTTCTGAACATGGTCCATGGTAATTCCTTATGTACCAATCCCATATCACTATCCCAAATATGAGAACCCCATGACAGTGATTTACAATGTTTCTTTTCCACACTAAAAATATGTTGGAAGCATCCTTTCCCAAAAATTCCACCTTGTATCAGGATTATGGAATGGTTTAGGCATGAAAAGAGTGGAAAAAACTTTGATAGTGTTCACCCATAGGCACCGACAATAGTAAAGTTATACTCAATAATCCCCTCATAATATATAGAAGTTAGAACAATACATTTATTTGATCCTAACATTTAATTTTTGATATTCTAAAAAATAATACTTGAAATACAATGAAACAAGATAATTTATTCAAACATGGCAACTTTGGTGTTATAGAAATGGTTATTCCACGTATAACTATCAGTGATCCACACCTAAAGAAGAAGAAAAAAATTCTACTTAAATATTCATAATTGTAACCAATATTTATTATTTAGTGGTTGGATGATTTAGAACATCTTCAGGACACCTTTCAAATTATTTCAAGTTATTAAGAGATTAAATTGAAAGTTGAGAGGAATGATAAATAATAGATTCCAATGAATATTTGTTTATTCATCAATGGATAAAAAAGGATGAACTTAAAAACCCATTGCCTCTCCTTAAAAGAATGATCAATGATAAAAAAATAAAATATCTATAATAAATATTGACCAATTCTATTTAAAAAATCATCCAATTCTTAACAAGAATCATTGAGGTACTTCTGAAGATTTTATCTCTGATCAACTTCTGCTTAAACCAATGGGAATGTCTGTTTTAAATAGGATTATTGATCCTAAATTCTTCATCTAATGGATTATGTCCATGTGTTCACTAAGTAAAATATTTCCTTCACTCTTTCCACAAGATCCATATATTCTTGTATCTCTATAATTTATATGGAAATCAAATAATTAAGTTACACTTCCTTAGAAACCAAATAGTTCCAAAATAATAGATTTTAAAGATTACAAATTATAGTTAGAAAGATTAAATTGGATGTTATTACATTATTGGGTATCCAAGTCCTATTGGGAAATAAGAATATGTTGGATATGGATATACAAATTTTAGTAGTCGAACCCACCCCACCCAAGACAAGGAAGAGTTGATAGAGACTATCCACCTTCTCAAGAATCTTCTCAAAAGTAGTCTTCATGATAATAACTCAAATTTAGTGACAATACCATTTTTACATGGACTAAATTTTATGATAAGTACTAATATATAGACTCTATTCACCTACTACTCTATATATAGTTTGAAATTAGATTTGTTGTAGATGGGATCTATTCAATAGATAAGAAAGTTGTAGGTAAATAATTTGTTTCTTCATCCCATTTAATTTAAGGTTTTTAGTTGATAAACCTGACATCTACTAATGAAATACCCAATTCCATTTTAATAGGACAAATTTCATTGACACAAGTAACAATGTTGGTAAAAGATTCAAATTATGTACCACTTCCGATGTGAAGGGGACTTGAATTTTAAAATTCCCCACAATTCATCGAACAATTAGACATACTATCCTGTGTTTCAAAAATAGAAAAATAGGGAATACAAAATTAGGGGAGAATATAAATTAATGGATTATTTACCCATAAAATCATCCAAAATAATAAACCATAAAGATAATAATCCACCCATGATTTAGAATACCCCAGTTATAAGTTTTTTGGATCCCCAATGGATGATATTGAAATTTTCATACCAATATCCTCACACATCAGCATCAACCAAAGTTAATGAAGGATGACTGGAAGTGACTCCCCCTTAATCCCAATGATTTTTAAAAGTAAAAACCATTACAAGAATACAAATTACCACATGAACCAATAAGGGTTATAAGGTTTAAAAATTATTTTTCTATCTATCTGAGATTCCATAACCCCATCTCAGAATGATAGTTTGTAAGAAAACTCTTCTAAAATTTTCTCACCATTATACATTAAAGGGATCCCTAAAAACACCTGATAATTTCATCTAAATATTTGTATATTGGAAAAAATACCAATATTGATCAATTTTGGTTGTAAAACAGAATAAGGAATTGTTGTAGTATATTGATATTCATAACATTGAATGTGACTCACTGCCCGACCATATAAAACTAGAATGGTCTAATATGGAGATGTAGAGATTATCCTTCTTAAACTTGACCAAACAACTTAAAAATTTATGAAAGTTTTCATATCACCAAATTGATGTACTGCCCTTATAACTATGTGGATACCATCATCAATGTGTAGACCCTAAAACATGAGTAAGTATCAAAGGATAGAAACATCTATCCACTTGGGAATAATGAAAAGTACCCCACCACCCTAAAAATATAGAGATTCGTATATCCAAATATTTTTACCCCAAGTAGTGTATTTACCTACTTAAAGGGTGCCCCAATATGATCTTGATATGAATCAAGATCACTGGTTAGGTTGAGTCCAGGTACACATGTAAATGGGCCTTAGACCACTAGGTTGTAAGAATACTTCTACGTAGTAATATGATGTAATAATAAAGAGTTTATAGAATTAATAAGTCTATTTCTAGGGAAGGATTATATTTTAAATATTCCTAGGTGTCAACTATGAGAGGGAATTCCTCATACATCCCCCAAGAATTGGGATTACTTCTAGTGGATGGATATCTTAAAAACTAGTCCTAACTTTACCATGTGTTGGATGAAATGTTTTGGTGTTTTAACACCAATGGATAATCAATTAATGTAAGATCTGGGATGGTGGATACATTTAAAATAAGGAAACCCATGTATCTTGATACAACCCAATGATTCCCAATTATTAAAAATATTCTATTTTGTTATGATGTACATAGAAATCCTGGGCTCATTACTCAAAGACACACCCATCGAGCCACATGCCCCACCTTGAGCTCCACCCTTCATTCAAACTATCCCCTAAAAAGTTAAAAATGGATGGATAGTTTAAAGTGGTAGGTTCCTGGGATATATAATGACTATCTGGATTACCTTAAGTACATGAATATATATTAAAAATAAATATATTCCCTTGAATTGAATCTGGGACTATGTAGAAAATGGTAAAGATGATTAATTGAGTACAGTTTGGGAATCATTGAATCAAGTAGGTGGAAACTTTTGGATTGAAATCAAGACTAAGGGTTCATATTGAAATCCAAAATTATACAATAGAAATATCCATAATAATGGATAAATATGGAATTCAAGAAGAATAATATCCTTTAAGATCTTTCCTTGTTGAATAATATCATATTAAAGGTCATCCTCAACTTTCTGATTAATAATAGTTCTCCTCTCAATGGAATTCATTGAACCATATATGTTCCCCCGATCATGACCCATTTTCATTGTTAACAAAGGAAATAAAAGTTTTTATGTATTTAAAAAATGAGGGAAATAGAAATAAATTTTAACACTATAAAAATCACAAGGAGTGATATGTGGACCTCCTATCATTCATATCGCTATGAAAATTACCTCATCACTGTGAGAGAAATGGTTGCACTATAAAACAGAGTATTTAGTTCATGGGAATACCTATTCATGGATGATGTGTAACAAACCAATGTTTTATAAATTGGAATTTACATCTTATAATTACTTTATATAATCACATGAAATCACAACACAATGAACTACTATGTACTATGTGACATTTAAATATAATATAGTCACTTCTGTGATTTGAATTTCAAAAATTTGACATATACGGTTGCGATCAGTATGATGTTTGGAGTCTGATAAGACACAATTATTTTTTGGTGAATAGAAACCCACCCTTAAGAATATTAACCTACCATTATGAATAGTAATATGACCCCTACATATATTAAATCGACCAAAAGAATACTATCCTCTCCCTTGAATGTATAAATAAAAGTTTGGCATCATATAAGTGATAATATGACCATAGTAAAAGTATTGGTATTTTTGTAAGTCATAAAAAATTTATTATAATTAATAAA
Source organism: Viscum album (assembly GCA_963277665.1). Lineage (NCBI taxonomy): Eukaryota > Viridiplantae > Streptophyta > Magnoliopsida > Santalales > Viscaceae > Viscum > Viscum album. Next base: position 1,721,124,040 of record OY728119.1, on the reverse strand, counting down.
TTAAATTAAAAGAAATTTATTTTCCTAAAATGTGTTCACACATTAAATATTTCACGTCTTCTATTTTTAAGATAATTTTATAAGACCTTATGTAATTTTTGAAAGCATTATAAAATCAGTTAAAGTTTTAAAATTTGTATTTTCCAAGTAAATTATGATTTGAGTTATAAATTAAGTTAATAATATTTATAATATTATTTTTGAAAAATGGATCTCATTTTTGTATTCTACACATCAAAAAATGGTCAGGGTTATTTTTTGGGATATTTCTAAAATACTTGAATTTTTGACGAATAGTAAAATATGATAATTCACAATAAATGCTAAAACCTGAATTTTTGTATCGTGATTGAGTCATAGATGATGTAAATTTCCATTGTTTAGAACTAAAATTCACATATTAGTATTTGTTTTCATAATAATCATTACTATTTATTTTCTTATAGAAAAATAATAAAGTAATGATTAAAATATTGAGAAAAGCCTCCTATCCTCCACTATAAAAACCACCCACACTCCCCACTTCTCTTCACTACTCTCAAGCCTTGTTACTTCAACAAATTCTACCCAAATAACTCTCAAATATCCTACCCAACTTCAATAATCATTTTTTCTCCTAAAAATACCAAATCTTCTCCCCTTAAGAGGCTCTCAAGGAATATTAAATCAAGAGGTAAATTCCTCTTTTCTTTTCTTTCATTTTCTTTTCATGTTCCTTTATTCTCTTTTCTATCCTAAAATCTCCACATACAAATGGTATGGAAAATAAATTATCATAAATATACTGTAATTATGTTACTATAATGTGATAATTCATCATAATCTCTCATTTTCCCTCCTTTTATACGAAATAAATGAAAACGCGTCCGAGATGTGTTAATTTATCACATTCAAGGACAACATGTTATCAATTTCTATTAACACATTCAATTCTAGTAATAAAACTATTTTATGGTTGAAATAGACTATTAATCATTTATTTTATCTAATTTTTTGTTCTGGAATATTTTTTTCAAACATGATGTAAAATAATAATACAAAACAAGTTAAATATGCGCAAAATTGCCAAATTAATCCAATCATTTATCATTAATGTTTTATATAATGATTCACCCTAACTCTAAATAACCAAATGAATTTTATAACCATGAAATATTATTTTTGGTTTAATAATTTCAAATAACTTAAATTATGGACAACAATTTTCATCCTACATCTGTATTTGAAGATGAATATAAGTGAACCGATCATTAAAACCAAAGAAGCAAATAGACCCAAACAATAAAATTGAACCTCATAACCAATCAAAAAAGTTATGAATGAATTAAAAAAGGTTATAATAAATAATTTAAATGTAAAATATTTTCATTAATTATTAATTAATTAATCTAATTTGACAATTCAGGTCATTATGAACAATCTAAGAACATCATCGGGCTTAAGGTAAGGGATCCTATTTCACTTTTATTCAAGAATATATTCTATGTTATGACCTTTTATGTGAAATTAATAATTATTTGGTATAATTTAACACCTCCCTCGTACTTACCTCATGATTTAGAAGTCATGAGAACCCAATTTCTCTTTCATTAATCCCTCTTAAGTACCATGATACCATGCTGATAATTCATAAGGGATTCTACCCAAACCTCCTTTGTTCCTTCAAGTTTCCTTATCTTTAATTTTTCCAAAAAAAATTATTTTATTTATTTATTTGAATATTATAAATGATGTGTAGATATACCAAATTAATTTATAAAGACCCTTTTATCTTTATCTTTTTAGGATATACATGATTTTAGGTGATTCCATCCTCAATACTTCCTAAAAAGCAAACCTGTTTAAAGGGAACTTCCCAAATTCTTACCTGATTTTAAGTGTAATCTATATTATATTTTAAGCCACCATTTTATTTATGAAATCAATGTTTTTATTATTAAACATTTCTTGGATAACTTATCGTTTTATATAAAATATTTTTCCCTTTTCTATTTTAAAGGCTCTATAGTATTTTCCTTAAAATCAGACAAAAATATTTTAATGCTAAAATTTCATAAATATGTTTCTTATATGTTGTCACTTATTCTGGACATCACATACCATGATAAATTCCTATTTTTACTTATTAATTTCCATGTATATTTTAGTTCCTTTTCATTCATGGAAAATTTTATGATATTCCCATTTGTTATGCTTTATGGCATGATCGTGATACACATTTCTACCCATGGGAAACCCTTTTTTTATGTAAGATTGATTATGTATGATTCTTTATGTGGAAAACATATTCATGAACATGTTAAGATGGGTGTGACCAGATAGAACTACAATGCATTGGGCACATTTTAGTCACATGAGATGTTATGTGCGACGATCTTGGCTTTTATCCTTGGCTTGTGCTACCATGTGTGACGATCTTAGCCTTTAGCCTTGGCTTGTGCTACTATGTGAAATGGTCTTAGAGATTAGCCTTGAATTGTTCTAAAGTCATGTTTTAAATTTCTATGACATTACTATGACTCCAATTTTATATTTTATTATTAAAAATGTTACATGCCTTTTTATATCATCATGTCATTCTTCTATCTCTTATGCTAATGATTTGTTCTTATGGTTATTCCCTTATTGGGATATTTAGCTCATCCCATCAATCATTTGTTACCTATGGTACCCTATGAAGATGTTTGATCACAATGAATGTTAGGAGCTCAATTTTAAGATTAAATAAATAGTTTTTTTTATTTAGTTCCATGTTTTCAATTTTATGTACCTAGTCTTCCAAGACACTAGACATTACTATCCTTAGACTGTAATATGATGTATAATTATGCTTAAAATCATGTAATGTTATATGTAATAGTCTAGGGCTACTATATGATGATTATTCAGTATGTAGAAATGGTCGATCATAAAGAAAAGACACTATGTAGAAAGGGTTGTAGGTCGAGATCTCAGAACCAACCACAAACCATAAATCCTCACTACGTGAGAAATGAGTTCACTAGATTCCATTTATATAGGTATGATACCTCCTTTGGGTCCATATACATAACAAAATATATTAAGTTTGGTGGAGTTCTTACTCATATTTAAATCCACTTCATGTCGATCAGACCCCATTTAGATAGGGGGTGGGGGTGGGGGTTGGGCCTGAAAAGTTCACAATGTATCCTGAAAAACAATTATGAATATTGTAAATCCAGAATCAAAATAGAAAAACATCACATAGAGTTATAATATAGAAATGTATGCAGAAATCCAAAGAATATAACCCCTTCATATGTAGAACACACTCTATGTGGGGCCACCAATTTTTTTAGAATCCCCAAAAATGATAACCATGTGTTAGGAAAGGTGATAATTTCCCCCCAAAAAATGAATTTTGTTTACAGAAGGATATGATAATTTCACAACTATGATAAATGATTTTTTTGTGGTGCGAGGTGGTAATTTCACACCTCTCACAAAATATTTTCCTTTGTGGTGTGAAGCAATAATTTTGCACCCCTCTAAAAATTATTTTTGTTTGCAGCATGAGGTAGTAATTTTTGTTTATGGTGAGAGGAATAGATTTCATTTTGAACCACACTACATGAAGTATTCTATGTGGCCTACTGACCATTTCATGAAAGTACTTTTTCCCAAGCCCTATAAGTACCAGATGTTCTCAATAGGATAATAGATGGAGATGATGAACATGAATGAGATGATGAAGAATACGTAGATGAAAAATAATATGGACATAAAAAACAATGGGGACATGGAAAAGGTAAAATAGTATAACACTAGAGATGATGTAACACCCCAAGCTTCAATGGTATTCTTCTTTTTAAATAATTCAAATATATTTCACTACATGCAACACTGATTTTGAGCACACCACGACTAGCCTTTTAAAGATAATTTATGAATAGTACTAACCAAATTTTGAATTTTATACATTCTATATAATTTTAATATTCATCTCATGTGTTTCTTAGATATGATATAACAAAAAATTCATTTTTTTGAATAAAAGAAGTATTTTTCAAAGAAATACAGTTTTACAACCTTTTAATTGAGAACCATTTTTAAATCAAATATTTGACACGTATATATTATATTTTTAAAAATAAAATTCTTCTTTAGAAGAAAGAAATAAAAATTTATTTTGGAGAAATTTTTGGTGTTTTTTTAATAACATTCATGTTTTATGGAATAGTGAAAAACACAACATTTTAATTAAAAACATCTTTTTCATCTAATTTATTTATATTGATAGATTATAATTTTAATTGGTTTTAAATTATAATTTGATTAAGTTGTTTTCATATAATATAATTTAGTTCATTAGAATTATTTTGAGATTAAAATTGGATATAAACACATGTTAACCTTTTGATGATTTTTACTTTTAAAAACCTGTTTTCTCATTTTGTCAATGAGAATTAATTTTAAATTAATTAATGAAACTTTGTTATTTTAAATTCTAAAAAATGGATTCCATATTTGGAATCAGTGGGTCCAAATTATTCTAATAGGCTACTTCTATTTTTTGTCATTAAGAATAGTAACTTTTGTAATTATTATTATTACCATGGTTAAAGGTAAAATGGGTAATTATAGGTAAATATAATAATATAAAATTACCTTAACACCTGTCAAAATATTATTGGATAACTAAATTCTACCATTATCATCTATCTTTATAAATTAGATCACTTAATGGTCACTTTCCCATGAATATGACATTAATATAATAAAAATTAATGAATGTGACAAAATGTCAAAATCTCAATTTATATAAGTATATTAATTTTAGTATATGGGAAAATAGGAGATAAAATTTACTATATATTCTATAATAATTTAATATAATTACCTAAATCATAGAAATTTATTTATAATTTTTAGAGTTTAAATATTTACTATTTATAATGCCACAATAGTGATGCATAAATTATCTTATTAATAGAAATAAAAAAAATGGTTTTTCAAATATTAAAAGAATTATAATTATAATTAATTATGGTTATTAATGAATTTTATAGGTTACAATGACCTGTTGTTATTATATTAAATATTTTGGTTCGAATTTATCTTTTGTTTGGTTTTATTTATAGTTAAATAATCGAATAATGTCAAAACATGTATAAATTTTATTATAAGGTTTACCATAAAATCAAAACATGTATAAATTTTATTAGATGAGAGTATTTAGACCCATAATAATCTTATCTTTAATATAATCCAATTTAGAGCAATTTTTATTTAGTAATCAATTTATATTAGTTTAATAGTTTTTGTGTTTCCAAGGGTGCCCCTCCCCTCTCTTATAAAAGGGAACTTCTGCTTCTCTTTAATTGACTCCTCTAAAGACTTTTTCTTTGGACAAAACATGATAATTTACTCTCCCAAAATCCCTCAATTAAGCCTAGAGGACACAATTTGGGACGAAATCCATCCTAAGGAGTTATTTTGTGCAATCCAAAAGGAGATACCCAAAAAAGAGGTAATTGTTTTATCACCTATTTCAAAGTTCTTTTGTTATTTTACTTCTGATTTCTATATTTTTTCTATATAAAAGTAATAAATCCAGTATAATACATATACTGAGATGTTATTATAATCATGTAACAACCATATTATTCATTTTATCCACCATTCTAAAAATAATATAACCAAGTGAGTGTACGTACAACTTACCATCTCCACAGCATGGTGTAATTTTTTATTCAACACTAATTTAATTGAAGTAATATAATGATGATTATAATGGATATAAATTATAAATATAACAAGATAATGATTATTTATAACTAATATACGATCCAATTTCATACTATTTACCCATCAAGGGAATGATACCGTTGCTCGTGCGTACGTACGACCTATAGTCTCCACGATGCAATGAGATTCATTCTCCTCATTAACAATTAAAAAAAGATAATAAAATTTATATTATGGGTAAAAATAATTATAATTAACTTAATTTAATTATGGAAATTAATAAAATACATCCTATTCATAACAAACATGACTTTCATGGTAAAACAAGAATGGGAAAACGAAGCTTTTAACACCCAAAATAATGGTATTATTGAAACACTATTAAAAAAATGGTATAATAGGATCATATATTATATCCTAAATATGTATATGGTTCATGTATAATTTATTAAAATACATTAACCATTATAAATGAGGTTAACACACCATCGAATAATGGAAATTACAAGGTAAGGGTTAATTTTACAATCTTATTATTTCCCGAGGTTGTTTATACGTAAGTATTTACCAGAACATTTTTATTATCCATGACCATGTTTCATAAAAATACATTTCAAAATATTTTTAATGTATCTATACAATTGTTTAAATTCATTTATACCCAATTTTTACTTTTTATAAAATGTTTTTAAAGGAATCTTTCTATCATTTTCCAAACAAGGTACTTTGTGACCTTTTCTGAAAAATTAAGAAAATAATGTTTTTAACATATACAGTGCGAGAAGATTTTTCTATCGTAATTATGACTTAATATTTTGAATCCTAACTTACAATCCTACAGGTTCATTTTCAAAAGAAATGATTTCTTTTATAAATGTGTGGCTTTTAAATAATTTCAAAGTAAAAAAGGTATATTTCTCTCAAAGAGTTTTAATAAATTTATTAGAGTACTTTCATCTATGTCAAAATACTTTGTTGTATTTTATGCTTAACTGAGTTAGATTTATTGTGATATAATCTTCCACATTTTATTGATGGTTTTATGATATGTTTGACTCTAGAAGTTCTGTTTTTATACCATTCATGGTTTATGGTTAAAGTATTAACATTTTGTTCGATAGTTTTAATACGAATGTTTAAATTATGTTTCAACCTTTCTCTATTTTCCTAGAATCTCCTAATCTATTAATTTTCAAAACCCTAATGTTCAAGGATTTATGGGAACCATTAGTGACACATTTAAGAGTTTTTACAAATTTCAGGTTGAATGAACGGTGGTACAGATCAACATCGATGGCACTGATGGACATCAGTGGCACATATCGTCATCAATGGCACCGATCGACCATTGGTGGCCCTAATCAGCATTTATTCCATGGCTTCAGTGCTAGGACGATGGTTCTAGGGTGTCAGGGACTCACCCATCAGTGATCCATTTCCGGTCTCTCTTGGACTTCCAAGTTTCACCCCATTAATGCCTCTTTTAACATAAAAGTGTCTTAATACCACTTTTTTGAGTGATCTAAGGTTGTTTTAATGCCTATAAAAGATTTTTCAAATCCCCCAAGATTCATATGACCCATGAATTACTAAAACATGTGGCCTTTTGTCAGTGTCACATCCTTTGCTATGTTTTCCAGCCTCTTGTGTTTTCTAGTTTCACCGCTTTTATGTGTTTTTTCCATTCAAAGGAAATCTATCATCTCACAGTCATCCGTTGGACTATCTCCACCATATACAAGGATAATTATTAAATCACAATAAATTATAATTTGTGAAACCACCCAGCTACGTGGTCAAGCCACGATCAGACTTTTAAATAATTAAAATTTGTCTCCCTAATTTAAGGATCTGACCGCTTCTTAAGTCGAGATCCTCTCTTCCTTTTTTTTTGTTTCTCTAAGTGCACCTTGAGGCTTACTCTATAGATGAATCGTGTGCCCATCCCGGATCCTTTTTCTCTTAGCCTTGGAGTTCTTCTTATAAGTCAAACATCCCCAGTTCTTGGGGAAGGTGAAAAATTCAATCCTTGATCATCCAAGTAGGGGTTTTTCCTTCGTCTCTCTTTACTGTGCATCATGAGGCATGGGTATGATGATGTTTCCTAAAGATTTAGATGAAAAAAACTTTAACGAAGACAATAAACAGCCCTTTTAAATAATGAATGGGTGGGAAGGATGATGATGTTGCTGTATTTTTTTACCTTTGTTTTTCTGTTGTGAATTGTATGGGCTTATGTCCAATGAAAATCGTGGTTGTTGATGGTCCTTTATTTCACAATAATGAAGCTCTTTTTTCTTGATAATCTTGTTATTGAATGAGTGTAACATGGAAAATGATTAATCATGTAAATATGTTTGATTAAATGGATGCCTAATGGATAAGAACCATTGTGTGATCACCCCAGTTATCCAAACATAAAGGATGAACATAGTGAATAGTGTAGGGTAAATCTGAAAAACATCCTTACTCTGTTATGATGATATGCATGGTTGTTCTAGTTGATTATTTTTGGGGTGATGTTGAGGGGAATGGAATCTCTAGTAGAGAGGTTATTGGTTTGTGAATATGAGGTTATGTAGAGACATTGGTAAATGTTCTGGAGCTGGTAATTTGGGGATTTGTTTGGTTCTAGTTCTTTGAGGGACCTCACAGATCGCATTTTGACGTTGTTACATACTAGAGAACTAGGAGTGAATGCTTAAACGCCTACATGAATGTTTTTCTTTTAGTTTTTGTTTTGGATTGTGGTTATATCATTTAGTTTTCTGATAGTGAAGAAATATTTAAATGGAATCTCTTGAACATGATAACAAGAAAATGTATGATGGGGAAGTTTTTTTCCAGAAGGGTTGTGCTCTAGTTGTGCCTATTGTGTACTTATGCATGTAAGGGTAGTAGCAAGAGTGGTTGTGTGTGGGTTAGTTGTTGGTTTTGGGACCCTTATATTGGTATGAGTTCTTTATTATCTAAATGTATAAAATTTAGTTCTTGTGTTTCTTATATGCACCCCACCCATGTTGAGAACTTTGTTCCAAACACCCCCATTTCATGGGGGATGGTGTTTTTCCCAACATTCATATGAGTGGCTGGTTATTATCTCATTTTATCCTCCCTCTCCCAAGTATCCTTAGACTCATTAAGAAGGCTGTGATGGCATGAGGTTCATTATTTCCTAAGACTATTTGGGAAGGGTGTATTGTGGTGGTTGTCCCAGGTGTGTGCAGGCAGGTTTGTTTCCCAATTGTCTTCGGAATAAGGCCCAGGTGTCATCGAGTGTGGCAGAGGTTGTTATGGGCTAGGTGTCTTTGGGCATGATAGTGGTTGTTGTGGACCATGTGTTTGCAGGAGTGGTTATGTGTGGTTGCGGAGGCGCTGGTGTTTGCAGGTGGGATAAACGTGTAGTTGAGATGGCCCATGGGGTTGTTGTTGGGGTGACAGTGGGACTGTGGTGAGATCTTTGGGGGAGGTCTGATGTGTAGGATGTTTGAAATAACCAGTGGGAAAGTGGTGTGGATTACCCAAATATTGATTAATTTTTACTATTATTTTACTTAACTTGTATTATTTGGGGAGTGTTCCTTGGTGAGGCTTGGGGAGGCTGGCTGGTGTGGATACTTTTATTTTTTCTGTAATTTACTTTAGAGTTTTCTGGTAATTTTATCATTTTATTTGAATATGCATGTCGAAAAGGATTTTTGGTTTTACATTTATTTCTGATATTTGGAGTTGTTTGGTATTTACTGTCTTATTTTCAGATCTTGTTCTATAAAAAGGGTAATTCCCTCCATATCATGTGATATTATATACCCATGGTTCTAGTAGCCACTTTAGGGGCTATTGAAGGTGGGACTCGGGGGTCATTATCTCTCTTTAAAATTGAAGAAGGAAGGGTCTGGCCATTTGCTGTTCCTTCTCTCATATGGAAGAAGGAGGGTCATGACATAATGGAATAAAAGGGAGGTGGTTGAGATATAGGATAGAGTTCGGGGTTTGGTCGAGTGAGGATTTCATGGGATGGTAGGAAAATGGTGTTAGAAAATCTTGGAGCATGAAATAGTCTATTTTTAGACTAGGTAGGAAACAAGATTTTAGCCCCCCCCCCATGATCTGATGCAAGGACTCCGGACCTACTGAACAAACAATTGAGGCTACACGGATTAAAGGGTATAGACCCTAGAAAAGGTACATGCATCGTAATAACAGTTTTTCTTGCGTGTCTTTCGTTTTTTGGGAATTTAGAACAAAAAAAAGTATAAACAAAATTTAAAATGGATCTTTTACACTACTCAGACTTAGTAATTATTTTTTCCTCTTTTTAGATATGGATATTAGGAATTGTCTTCAAGTAGTTTGGGAAGTCAAGTCTTGGTAGGTTGATTTGGTTGATCAGCGGAGGGCTGATCGAGAGGAGGAGGATGACCAGTGGCATAAAACAATTTGTGCCATCCAGCGGTAGACTCTCAGAAAGTAGGAGGGAAACATCTCAAACATGGATACTAAGAGATTACTTGAGGAGTTTGTGATTTATTTTAGCTTGATATGGGATTTTACAGAGTAATAGGTTCCTCTAGAGGTGATCTAGATGAAAGGGGTGGTACGTTAGTGGTGGACACTTTATCTCGGGGAGAAAAAGGAAGCTGAGGTTTTGTGGACTGACTTCGAGAAGGAGTTCCTGGCCGAATTTTTTTCTTCCACGATGAAATCCAAAAAGAGGCATGAGTTGCTATCCCTGTATAAAATGAGAATGAAGTTGAGGGAATTAGGTATCAAGTTCAAGTATCTCCTTCGTTTCACTTCATACCTCTTCCAAGATGAGGAGTTGCAAACAAGGTGCTTAGAGGAGGTGCTCTGACATTCTCTTCAGTATGTTGTCACTCCCTTCACTCTATTGATGTACATGGTGGTTCAGAAAAAGGATGAGGTAGTGGAGATGATGAAAATTATGGGAGGTTTGCTACAAGAAGGGATCTAGTTGATTTCGTCAAATGGGAAGGCCATCAGTAGTAGGCCACCAGTGTTTGGCCTTACAGGTTTCGACCGATGGGGAGAAGGCCTCAGCAGTTCCAGTTCCATTGTACCAGTCCCCACCCTTTCTCTACAGGCCTATGACCAGGGTCCTTTACCTATGGAAGCTATGGTAATCTTCATAATCAGTGCCCTATCTGAGTGGAATATAGTGGGGGTGGGAAGGTTTAGCACCCACCTCAATAGTAGTGGTTTCCATCCAGGCCCTTCTAGCAGCAGAAGCAGCGAGCTCTCATTCCACCAAGGGAGAACTGTGCTGAAGGAGGCCAACCTCAGGGAACTCCTCAGGGGCCTTGACCATGGAATGGTTTGGGAGACGGTCGATAGCCAATGGGAAGAGGAGTTGGGCATGGGAAATTGCATGCTGCAGTGGCAGTAGTTCCAACAGGGCCAGAATTCGTTTGAGGTATGATTAATTAGTTTAATACTCTTGCATGTGCCTTGTTTGATTCAAGAAATTCTCACTCCCTTGTTTCACCCGGTCCATCCCATGCCTTAGGTCTAGACATAGATAGACTTTTTATGCCCCTAATGTTGAGTATGCTAGTAGGAGATCAGACTAGCCTATTTGATGTTTGTCAAGGATGTGGACTGATGTTGGGGACACATCAGTCCAATGGGGATCTCTTTTTGATGAAAATGCAGCCATATGAGGTCATCCTAGGCATTGAATGGCTGTTTCTATGCACGCTGTTATTGAATAATTCTGAAGAAGTTTCATGTCCTCAGATATGGGTGGCCATAATTTAGATTTCATTGGCGAAGGAGGTTTCCAAGAGGGTAGCCAGAGTGTGGAGTCCCTTCATTCTTTGTTAGCCGGCATGTTAGTAGAATCGGAAAACTCAGAGAGAGTGGAAGTTCAAAGGTTTTTTTGTGGGTTCCTAGACATATTCCCTAAAGAGGTTGTGACTTTACCCCGTCAACGGGATGTTGAGTTCAGGATATTCTTACAAACCGGTGCCCATCATATTTCAATGGCTCCCTATTGGATGATTCCTTCTGAGTTGCGGGAGTTGCAGATTCAAGTTGATGACCTGAGGAAGAGGGGTTTTATCTGTCTAAGAGCATCACCATGGGGTGATCTAGTCTTGTTCACAAAGAAGGATGATGATGGTCTCAGGCTGTGCATAGACAACTTAAGACTGAATCAGGGGATGGTCAGGAACCGTTACCCCACCCCAAGAATCGATGACCTTTTTGACCAGTTGAAGGGAGTAGGTTGGTTCTCAAAGATTGACTTGCGGTCTGGATATCACTAGTTGAGGGTGAAGTTGGGTGACATCATGAAGACTGCTTTCAAGTGCCGGTATGGGCACTTTGAGTTCGTATTCATGTTGTTAAACAATACGAACACACCAGTTCTTTTCATGGGGTTCATGAACTCTGTTTTCCATTAGTATTTAGTCTGTTTTTTGGTCGTGTTCATCGATGACATCCTAATCTACTCATGGTCGGAGGAGGATCATGCCGAGTATCTCAGGACTGTTTTTGAGGTCCTCTAACACCACCAGCTCTACGAGAAGTTGTACAAGTGCTAGTAATGAACATGAGAGGTGCACTTCCTTGGACATGTGGTGTCCTAGTAGGGGATAGATGTGGAATCATTAAAGGAGGAATCCGTTGTTTCTTAGGAAGTACCCAAGAATTGGTAGAGATTCATAGTTTCCTATGACTGATAGGTTTCTTTCGACGGTTCTTAACTGACTTCTCTCGAGTTGCAGTGCCTTTTGAAATCCTTTACAAGAAATAATAGGGTTTTTATGGGGTCATTAGTTCCATGAAGATATTAGTTATTTGAAATGGAAGCTATTCAGTTCCCTAATGCTAAGGTTTTCAGAGGAAGGGGTAACATTTGAAGTGTTCTATGATGCTTCTAGTATAGGCTTGCGGTGTGTGCTGATGCAATAATGAGGAGTGATTTCTTATGGGTCTTGGTAGTTATGTCCTGACGAATGAAACTATGCCACGCACAGTTTGGAACATGTGGTGGTTGTGTTTGCGATGAATTTGTGTTAGCATTACCCCAACAGGGAATGCTTTGTGGTCTTTACAGATCACAAAAGCCTGAGGTACATCTTCTCCTAGCGGGACCTAAACTTGTGACGGTGAAGGTGGATAAAGTATATTCTAGATTACAACTTTGAGATCTTCTAAACCTCTATAATGGGGAATTTTATGGCTGATTCGTTGAGTAGGAAGTCAAATAAGGATATGGTTCATTAGTCAGTAGATGTTTAGAATGAAATAGGGGATTTCGATGCTTTACATTTGTGCATGAGAGTTAAGGTTGGTAGAGGATATCTGTTACAGATGATAATGTAGTATTAGTAGGTATAATAGGTGGAGGATTCTTAATGGGGTGACTCGGAGACTTAAGTGATCCGTGATGCGTGATCTTGTTATCCATGGTGATGCTCTGAAAAAATGGTCATAGGATAGTCAGAATCAGATGATATTCCATGGGAAGTTGCTTGTCCCGATGGAAATTAATTAGGGAGTTCTCGTTGAGTTCCATAACTATAGAGACACAAAGCTTGACGTACATGGACATTACATTACCTTTGAGGAATACTTGATACATAACAAAAACAGATGCACAAGGACCGTAATAGTTTAGTGTCTTTGGAAACTCGGAAAAATAATCTTCTAATCATGTTGAAAGATCTTCAACATCTCCCATAAATATCTTCCCCTTTTGTTTTCTTACCTAAAACCTTTATTTAAATCCCGGGGAAAAGAAAACATATAAAGGGTGAGCTCAAATTCTCAGTAAGGGTAATCATAGAGAACATAAAACAATCCATAAAAATTTAAATGCAAAAAAACTTGAACATAAAATCTAAACATCAAAATCATGAGTAACGACATAAATCTTGGAAGTACACAAGGCATAGATCATAAAGGAACATCAATCATGATAAAATACCATGGGAATAAAACATGTAATTATAGAAAACCATTAGCACTTGATATGATTTCTATAGTAGCCAAGGCATTGCTACCAAGACCATCTTAGTGGACAAAGTCCCTTTCTAAATCGAGTTCACTCCTCATTCCAGTCCTGTATCACTGAACCAAATTAACATACCATTCTAGCCATGTCTATCTCATGAGATAAAAATATTTACCCAAATCATTGGAGGGAGATATAGGTCCCACACATCTAATAATGAAATCATTCGTAATTGTGCCACAAAATAAAATTGAAACATTCATCATAACCAAAATAATAAAATGTGTCTCATAAACATCATCCCATTATCACATAATCCATATAAAACAAATGGATATTTCATCATAATAAAAGTGAAACCATGTAAATCATAGAGACATTATACTTGAGACAAACACATATGAAATAACTTCATCTTAGATGGAAAATGGTTTTGATAAAACACTTGAAATGAATTATTGAGGAAAATGTAATTTCTTCTTCAAAATCATTTTCTTTTCACAACATTCCAAGAAATTTTAAAAGAAAATTATTTTGTTGAAAATAGTCATAAAATCTTGTAGATTATGCTTCATGAAAATGAGGCGTTATGAAACCGTAAATATCCGTTCATGCCATATAAGTTAAAAAAAACATTCTCCTCGTACTTTTTCTAGAAAAGTCTAAAAGTACCTCATAACGTAAAAAAAGAAATATTCCTTACATACCATGTAGTAAAAGTCAAAAATGGGTAAAAAGGACATTAAACTTACATGAAACCATTTTTAGAAAACAGGAACAAGGATAATAAATTCAACCCCAGTGAATACGTATGAATAAACAATCTCGGATAAAAACAAGATTGGAAAAGTTATCCCCTACCTTTTGTCCGATATGATTCGTATGTATCCAAACCTCCTGTATAATGATTTAAATAATTTCATTGAATTATTACATAATCATATTAATTGTTATTATATCATGTATGGTTCACTTAAGTATTTATATTGCCCGTTCATTTTTCAATTCAATGTTAAAGTAGCATTTTGGGTAAAATTGTTTCATTTATCATACATGTTTGGACTTGTTGATCTTGATATTATTAATAATTATATCATGATTTACTTACTTACAAAATGTGAAACATGATTTATATATCATATATATTCAGTGTATATATATATATAATAGATAGATAAATTAAATGAAACACACCATTCATGGAGACGACAGACCGTACGTACGCATGAACGCTGTTTTCCTTTCTTTATTGACTTGAATGAAAGTAAGTAGATGAAATATATATATATGTATATATACATAAATCCATTAGATTAATTATTTCATATATTTCATTATTATTCGTTATATATACTTTATAATCATTCTTGAATGGTTAATCATGGAAAATGAATCTCATCGCGTTCGTGGAGACGGTAGTCCGTACGTACGCACGAGCGATGATATCATTCCCATGATCATGGAATTGTATTGAAGTGTATGTATAATATTATAGAATCAATATCACTTTACAATAACAATATATAGTTATTTATTTACACCATTATACCCATCCATGTATGGTTTTGGTGGAAAAACTGATTACACCACAGCGTGGAGACGGTATACCGTACGTACGCACGCGCGATGATTTCATTTTCTGTAGGATGGATAGAAGGTAAAATAGGGTTGTTTCATATTCATAATAACATATCAGTATACGAGTGATACTGATGTTGTTACTTTATAATTAAACAACTAAATAAGAAGAAGTTGAAGAAGAATGAAACTTGAGAGAATCGAAAGAAGAGATTACCTCTTCTACGACACACCTCCTTTAAGCCTTCTCTTAAGGAAGTAGAGTTGGTCTTTTGAGAAGACCAGAAACTATAGAATTTTTCTAGGGAATTGGAGAAGAGAAATTGGCAGGGGTTGGCCTAGATTCAAGGGTCAAAAGGGCGTGAATAGAAGAGGGAAGGGGTGCCCTTTTTATAAGGGCAGAGAGGGGCACCTTAGGAAAAACTAAAAATATTATTTTATTTAAAATTCATATTAGGTTTTTAATAGCTCCAAATTGATTTATTTAGAAGATAAGGTAGGTATGGGTCGAAATAATCTCATCAAATATAATTTAGACAAGTTTAGTTTTCTATTTTAACATTATCATTTATATTAAACTCTAAGTTATGTAATTTTACTTTTACTGTGTCTTCTTGTTTTCTTACACTATAAGGTTAATAAACATACTATAACAAGCCAAAAGAACCAAAAGTTGTTTATTATTAATATATATAACCTTATCTAAGTCATGTGTCCGATCCATATATTTTTACGAATAAAATAACAATTATTAATATAGTATTTGTTTGGAAAACTATTTTATGTCAATTTTGACACTATTTGGTAATTGATTTTTGTGAAAATCATAAAAGAATGATTAGTTCTAAAAAATTTAATTAAATCAATAATAACATGTCATATTAACCTATAAAATTAGTGAAATTCATAAAAGGTCTCAAATTACATTTTTTTGGGTATTTATAACATCAATTATGTCAATATTTCATTAATAAGATAATTACTGCATCATCATTGTGTCATAAATAAATTAAATTATTTAATTTCTAAAAATTATAAATAAAATACCATTATGTATTAAATAGTTTTATCTTTATAATTAATATTTATAGTCGAATTTATCTTATGTATAGCCCTATATTAAAAATGTTTTAGTTATTAAACTTTGATTTTAACTATTTTAACTATTCTTTAAATAAAATAATATTAAATGTCCTAATCTAATCCAAGTGGGCCTAAATAGTCATATTTTATTCCTAAGGTTTTTTTTGGTCGAATTACACTTATCCAATAGAATTAGGACATGTGTTAGGGTAATAATAATATCATTTTTACCCTTAATTACCCTATTTACTTTTAACCATGGGAAATAAAAGTAAAAAGTTACTATTCACCAAAAATTATTTTCATCTCATTGAACCACATTTTAGTTCTTGATATTAACCATGTCTCTCGGATTTTTGAAATTCCACTCACAGAAGCGGTAAAATTATGTTTTATGTGAATTTCCAAATTCTCCTAGGAGGTGGGTAAAAGACGATTAATAGTTCAATAAAATTTTTATATATCTAAAATTATTATAAAATGAATCCAATGAATTATATTGAACTTATATAGGTATTATGTATCAATTTTGACCTAAAATAAATTTAAATAAAATAAATAATTATTTAAATAAAAATTCAGTTTTTTAATAGTAACCCATTGTTTTCACTATTCATCAAAAATTGAAAGTTTTCAGAAAAATACCAAAACTTCACCCTAGGCTAATTTCTATATTCCAAATCTAAAAATTAAGTTCATTTTGAAAGATAAAATTTATAAAATTTTAAAAAGTGGGTATTACAATTCATAACGGCTAGTTTATATAACATATCGTTGTTTAGTGAAACTCGATATTGCGTACAACACACGCTATCGTGGAAGGTCATGATTGTGTGTAATTCAAGCCAAGTCATGGATGTGTGTATTGCAAGCTTCTTTTGGCGTAGCGTAAGACATCAATAAAATTAAAAAGAATATTTTTCATAAAATCTCGGGGTGTAACATTCTACCCCTCTTAAAATGAATTTCGCCCTCGAAATTTGTCGGGGTTATAAATGGTTTACTACTCGAAAGTTTCTTTAATAGAAACCCACATCATAAAGATGAATACCAAAAACAATCTTTAAAAACTAAAGTATGAAACGTAACAGTTACCCAAATTAACTAATCACTGGGTTTCCACATAGGAGAACATAGGGGAAAATATGGATATGGAAGATAAATCTAACCATCATGTTCTAATGGAGAGTGGTAGAGAACATGGCTATGAAAAAGCGAATAATCACAAAGCCATAGATTTGTGATGATCTAAGGTACCATCTAATTCATCATATATAAGGTCACTAAGACAACATTTTTGGTTTTCAAGATCATTTCCCTAAAGTTGAAGAAATTGGAAGTAGAAGAAATACTTTTTTGATTTTGGTACAGTCTCACCGTTGGTCGTTCCTTAGATAATTTCCACTTCATCTCTTAAATAAATGAAGTTGATTTGTCATTCGTGAAGTGTTAGCAGATCATGTGATAGAATGATGGGTCATTCCATCTATCTCAAACAAAAGTTTAGAAAATTTATCAAAATTACATAAGTCCATCTATAGTGAGATAAATCATATATGGTTCGTAAAATGGACTTATACTTCATATATCATACTGCTTAATATAATAAAACTGGTTTCTACTAAACAGTGACTTCCTATAGGCCAGTGGTAGGCTATAAAGGCATGTCGCACTTTAGTTGTGGGTTCGATTCCCACAGCCTTGTCCGACGTGACGGGTTGTCGCCCGTCCTGCAGGTTGTCCCTTTTTTCTAAAAATACATTATTATAACATTCCATCAACAATATCGAAAAATTTCTAGCCTTAAACAATACCAACTTATGTCCAACATAATCCATTCCAATATTTAGGCTTATACAAAATAATGCTGTCTAATCTCATATTATAGTGAAAACGATTACCAGAGAGTTCATATAACAAGCATGTTAATACCATCGTTGATCCCCATATATCATAAGATATGTCTTGTTGGTCACATTCCAAACATTCGAAGGCCTTAATCATGTATTCTCTTGAAAAATGAATACCCATTGAACCTTAGTGAAAACATGAATGCAGTTAAAAGTTAACACTTTCCACATACCAAAATCCTCAAAATTATATATAATCAAACCATGATATCACTTAGTCCTTATATCAATCATGAGCTCATGAATACTATCAAACATATTATTTCCTCCTTATCCATTCATTATGTTCATATCATCTTCTTTCCAAAAATATCTAAATAACCTTTCATGGTTACCAGTACCATTCAGCATATACTTTCAAATACTTTAGGAAAAACAATAGTGTAACAATACTTAGATGTTTCTTTATTCCATAGTACCATTAAATTACCTATACAACATAACTCTAGATAAACATACAATCATTCCACTACCTTCTTAAACCATTGACCAAGCTTCAACAATTCTTTCATCTCATATATCATTTTTAGTCTCCTCATCATCATCCACATAAATACTACCCATATGACCATGCTGATTCTCTTCATGAGATTTCCCCTTAGAGCATTGGTTTTCATAATGCCCATACATTCCACATTAAAAACATCTAATCATTGTTGATGTCGTAGAAATACCATTTTCCTTATCCATGGTGTTAACTGAACCATTTCCTTTGCACTTACTTTATTTGTGTCCTTCTTTTCCACACCCAAAGCATCTTCTAGTTCCTTTGAAACATTCTCCTTGATGCCTTTTCCCACAAGATTTACATGAGGGAAATTGAACTTTTTTTCCTCTATGATCATCATGAAACCCCATCTTTCTCTTATTAGTTGAGTCTGGAAACTTACCAAAGTTGAGATTATTGATCATATTATGAGATTACTGATTAGGAATAATAATGATATTTCGCCTTCCAAATCCCATTTCATTTTCTTGATCATGAAGAATATCATTCCATTCTTCATCATATTCTTCATTAACATGAATCTTCTGGTTTCCAACCATTTTCTAAAACCCAAAAAGAATTGTGTGAGAGGCATAAATCATGCTAGCAAAACAACATAATCAAGGGGAGTACTTTCAATCTCTAACATCATAGGTTTAATCCTAGGTTATTCATGATCGTTATCATAATTCTATGACTATAACCTATACTTATACTTAACCTTAGAGAAATCCCTAGACATACCTTAGAAATATCTCTAGGGATCTCAGTAATGTTTTGGCATCCTTGTTTCCAAAGGTTAACTAAACATTTCCTCCGATACCAACTGTAGAGACCCAAAGCTTGATGTAAATGTACATTAAATTACTTTTGTAGAATATTTGATACATAACAAAAATAGATGCACAAGGACCATAATAGTTTAGTGTCTTTGGAAACTCAGAAAAATAATCTTCTAATCGTGGTGAAAGATCTTCAACATCCACCATAAATATCTTCCCCTTTTGTTTTCTTACCTAAAACATTTCATAAAATCCTGGGGAAAAGAAAACATATAAAGGGTGAGCTCAAATGCTCAGTAAGGGTAGGCATAAATAATATAAAACAATCCATAAACATTTAAATGCAAAAAAATGAACATAAAATCTAAACATCAAAATCCTGAGCAACGACATAAATCTTGGAAGTACACAAGGAATAGGCCATAAAGGAACATCAATCATGATAAAATAGCATGGGGATAAAACATTTAATTGTGGAAAACCTTTAAGCACTTGATATGATTTCCATAGTATCCAAGGCATTGCTGCCAAGACCATCTTAATGGACAAAGTCCTTTTCTGAATCGAGTTCAATCCTCGTTCCAGTCCTGTATCACTGAACCGGATTAACTTACCTTTTCAGCCATGTCTATCTCTTGAGATAGAAATCTTTACCCAATGAATTGTAGAGAGATATAGGTCCCAACCATATCATAATGAAATAATTCTTAATTGTGAAACAAAATAACCTTGAAACATTCATCATAACCAAAAGAATAAAATGGTTCTCATAAAAATCATCCCAATATCACATAATCCATATAAAACAAACAGATATTTCATCATAAGAAAAGTGAAACCATGTAAATCCTATATACATTATACTTGAAACATTCACATATGAAATAATGTCATCTTATATGGAAAATAGTTTTGATAAAACACTTGAAATGAATTCTTGAGGAAAATATCCTTTCTTCTTCAAAGTCATTTTGTTTTCACAAAATTCCAAGAAATTTTAAAAGAAAAGTATTTTGTTGAAAATATTAATAAAATAATGTAGATTAAACTTCATTAAAACGAGGATTTATGAAACCGTAGAAATCCGTTCATGCCATATAATTTAAAAAAACATTCTCCTCGTACTTTTGATGGAAAAGTCTAAAAGTACCTCGTAACGTAAACAAAAGAAAGATTCCTTACATACCATGTAGTAAAATTAAGAAATGGGTAAAAAGGACTTTAAACATACATGAAACCATTTTTTTAAAACAGGAACATGGATGATAAATATAACCCCAGTGAATACGTATGAATAAATAATCTCGGATAAAAACGAGATTGGAAAAGTTTTCCCTTACCTTATGTCCGATATGATTCGTATGTATCCGAACCTACTGTATAATGATTTAAATAACATAATTGACTTATTAAAAGATCATATTAATTGTTATTTTATCATATATGGTTCACTTAGGCATTTATATTACCCGTTCATTTGTCAATTCCATGTTAAAGTAGCGTTTTGGTTAAAATTGTTTCATTTATTATACGTGTTTGGACTTGTTGTTATTGATATTATTATTACTTATATCATGATTTACTTACTTATAGAATGTAAAAAATGATTTATATATCATATATATTCAGTATATATATATATATATAATAGATTGATAAATCAAATGAAACACACCGTTCACGGAGACGGTCGGCCGTACGTACGCATGAACGCTGTTTTCCTTTCTTTATTGACTTGAATGGAAGTAAGTAGATGATATATATATATATATGTATACATAAATCTAGTAGATTCATTATGTGATATATTTAATTATTATTCATTATATATACTTTATAATCATTCTTGAATGGTTAATCATGAAAAATGAATCTCATCGCATTCGTGGAGACTGTAGTCCGTACGTACACACGAGCGATGATATCATTCTCATGATCATGGAATTATATTGAAGTGTATGTATAATATTACAGAATCAATATCACTTTAAAATAACCATATATATTTATTTATTTACACCATTATATCCATCCATGTAAGGTGGTGGTGGAAAAACTGATTACACCACGGCGTGGAGACGGTATTCCGTACGTACGCACGCGTGGTGATTTTATTTTCCATAGGATGGATAAAAGGTGAAATGGGGCTGTTTCATATTCATAATAACATATCATTATATTAGTGATACTGATGTTCTTACTTTATAATGAAACAACTAAATAAGAAGAAGTTGAAGAAGAAAGAAACTTGGGAGAATCGAAAGAAGAGATTACCTCTTCTTCGACGCACCTCCTTTAAGCCTTCTCTTAAGGAAGTAGAGTTGGTCTTTTGAGAAGACCAGAAACTCTAGAATTTTTCTAGGGAAGTGGAGAGGATAAATGGGCAGGGGTTGGCGGAGCTTCAAGGCTCAAAAGGGTGTGAAGAGAAGAGGGAAGGGGTGCCCTTTTTATAAGGGAGGAGAGGGGCACCTTAGGAAAAACTAAATATATTATTTTATTATAAAGTCATATTCAGTTTTTAATAGCTCCAAATTGATTTATTTAGAAGCTAAGGTGGGGATGGGTCGAAATACTTTCATTAAACAGAATTCAGAAAAGTTTAGGTTTCTATTTTAACCTTATCATTTATATTTAACTTTAAGTTAAATAATTTTACTATTACCATTTCTTCTTTTTTTTCTTACACTATAAGGTTAATAAACTTACCATAATAAGCCAAAATAACCACAGGTTGTTTATTATTAATATATATAACCTTATCTAAGTTATGTGGCTGAACCTTATATTTTTAGGAATAAAATAACAATTAATAATATAATATTTGTTTTAAAACTATTTTATGTCAATTTTGACACTATTTGGTAATTGATTTTTGTGAAACTCATAACAGAATGATTAGTTCGAAAAAAGTTAATTAAATAAATACTAACATTTCATATTAACTTAGAAAATTATTAGAATTCATAAATGGTCTCAAATTACATTTATTTGGGTATTTATAACATCAATTATGCCAATATTTCATTAATAAGATAATTACTGCATCATCATTGTGTCATAAATAAATAAAATTATTTAATGTGTAAAAATTATAAATAAAATACCATTATGTAGGAAATCTTTTTAGATTTCTAATGAGTTTTTATAGTCGAATTTATCTTTTTTATAACCCTATAGTAAATAATTTTTAGTTATTAAACATTGATTTTAACTATTTTAACTATTCTTTAAATAAAATAATATTAAATGTCCTAATCTAATTCAAGTGGGCCTAAATGGTCATATTTTATTCCTAAAGTTGTTTTTGGTCGAATTAAACTTATCCAATAGAATTATGACATGTGTTAGGGTAATAATAATAGCATTTTTACCCTTAATTACCCTATTTACTTTTAACCGTGGTAAATAAAAGTAAAAAGTTACTATTCACCAAAAATTATTTTCATCTCATTGAACCACATTTTAGTCCTTGATATTAACCGTGTCTCTCGAATTTTCGAAATTCCACTCACAGAAGTGGTAAAATTACGTTTTATGTGAATTTCCAAATTCTCCTAGGAGGTGGGTAAAAGACAATGAAAAGTTCAATAAAATTTTTATTTATCTAAAATTATTATAAAATGACTCCAATGAATTACTTTGAACTTATATAGGTATTATGTATCAATTTTAAACTAAAATAAATTTAAATAAAGTAAATAATTATTTAAATAAAATAAATAATTATTTAAATTAAAAGGCGGTTTTTAAATAGTAACCCAGTGTTTTCACTATTCATCAAAAATTGAATGTTTTCAGAAAAATACCAAAAATTCACCCTTGGGTAATTTCGATATTCCAAATCCAAAAATGAAGTCCATTTCAAAAGATAAAATTTATAAAATTTTAAAAAGTGGGTATTACTATTCATAATAGCTAGTTTATATAACATATCGTTGTTTAGTGAAACTCGATATTGCGTACAACACACACTATCCTGGAAGGTTGCGATTGAGTGTAATGCCAGCCAAGTCAGGGATGCATGTAGTGCAAGCTCCTTTTGGTGTAGCGTAAGACATCAATAAAATTAAAAAGAATATTTTTCATAAAATCTCGTGGTGTAACATTCTACCCCCCTTAAAATAAATTTCACCCTCGATATTCGTCAGGGTTATAAATGGTTCACTACTCGAAAGTTTCTTTAATAGAAACCCACATCGTAAAAGGGAATACCAAAACCAATATTTAAAAACTAAATTATGAATCATAACTGTTACCCAAATTAACTAATCACTGGGTTTCCACATAGGTGAACATAGATGAAAATATTGATATGGAAGAGAAATCTAACCATCCTGTTCTGATGGAGACTGGTAGAGAACATGGATATGAAAAATCAAAAAATTACAAAGCCATAGATTTGTGATGATCTAAGGTACCATCTGATTCATCGGATATAAGGGCACTAGGACAACATTTTTGGTTTTCAAGATCATTTCCCTAAAGTTGAAGAAATAGGAATTAGAAGAAATACTTTCTTGATTTTTTTACAGTCTCACCATTGGTCGTTCCTTGGAAAATTTCCACTTCATCTATTAAATAAATGAAGTTGAATTTGTCATTCATGAAGTGTTACCAGATCATGTGATAGAATGATGGGTCATTCCATTTGTCTCAAACAAAAGGATAGAAAAAGTTATAAAAAATACATAAGTCCATATATAGTGAGATTAATAATATATAGTTCCTAAAATGGAATTATACTTCATATATCATACTTATTAATATAATAAAACTGGATTCTACTAAATAGGTACTTCTTATAGTCCAGTGGTAGGCGATAAAGGTCTGTCGTACTTCAGTTGTGGGTTCGATTCCCACAGCCTTGTCGAACATGACGGGTTGTCGCCCATCCTGCAGGTTGTCTTTTTTTTTTCTTCTAAAAATACATTATTATAACTTTCCATCAATAATATCGAAAAAGTTATAGCCTTAAACAATACTAACTTATGTCCAACATAATACATTCCAATCTTTAGGCTTATCTAAAATACTACTGTCCAATCTCATATTATATTGAAAACGATTACTAGAGAGTTCATATAACAAGAATGTTCATACCATCGTTGATCCCTATATATCATAAGATATGTCTTGTTCATCACATTCCAAAAATTCGAAGGCCTTAATCATGTATTCTCTTGAAAAATGAATACCCATTGAACCTTAGTGAAAACATGAATGTAGTTAGAAGTTAACACTTTCCACATACCAAAATCCTAAAAATTATATATACTCAAACCATGATATCACTTAGTCCTTATTTCAATAATGAGATCATGAATACTATAAAACATATTATTTACTCCTTATCCATTCATTATGTGAATATCATCTTCTTTCCAAAAATATCTGAATAACCTTTCATGGTTACCAATACCATTCAACATATACTTTCAAATACTTTAGGAAAAACAATTGTGTCACAATCCTTAGATGTTTCTTTATTCTATAGTACCATTAAATTACCTATACAACATAACTCTTGATAAACATAAAATCATTCCACTACCTTCCTAAACCATTGACCAAGCTTTAACACTTCTTTCAACTCATATATCATTTGTAGTCTCCTCATCATCATCCAAATTAATATGACCCTTATGACCATGCTGATTCACTTCATGAGATTTTCCCTTAGGGAATTGGTTTTCATAATGCCCATAAATTCCACATTTAAAACATCTAATCATTGTTTATGTCATAGAAATACCATTATCCTTATCCATGGTGTTAACTGAACCTTTTGCTTTGCACTTACTGGATTTGTGTCCTTCTTTCCCACACCCAAAGCGTCTTCTAGTTCCTTTGAAACATTCTCCTTGATGCCTCTTCCCACATGATTTACATGAGGGAAATTGAACTTTCTTTTCTCTATGATCATCATGAAACTCTATCTTTCCCTTATTAGCTGAGTTTGGAAACATACCAAAGTTGAAATTATTGATCATATTATGAGATTGCTGATTAGGCATAATAATGATGTTTCGCCTTCCAAATCCCATTTCATTTGCTTGATCATGAAGAATATCATTCCATTGTCCATCATATTATTCATTAACATGAATCTTCTGGTTTCCAACCACTTTCTAAAACCCAAAAAGAATTGCGTGAGAGGCATAAATCATGCTAGAAAAACAACATAATCAAGGGGAGTACTTTCAATCTCTAACATCATAGGTTTAATTCTAGGTTATTCATGATAGTTATCATAATTCTAGGACTATAAACTATACTTATACTTAACCTTAGGGACATCCCTAGAGATACCTTAGAAATATCTCTAGGGATCTCACTAAAGTTTTCGCATCCTTGTTTCCAAAGGTTAACTAGACATTTCCTCTGATACCAACTGTAGAGACCCAAATCAAGACATACATGGACAATACATTACTTTTGCGGAATACTTGATACATAACTAAAATAGACGCACAAGGAAATTAATAGTTTAGTGTCTTTGAAAACGTGGAAAAATAATCTTCTAATCGAGGTGAAAGATCTTCAACATCTGCCATAAATATCATCCCCTTTTGTTTTCGTACCTAAAACCTTTCATTAAATCTTGGGGAAAAGAAAACATATAAAGTGTGAGCTCAAATTCTCAGTAAGAGTAATCATAGAGAACATAAAACAATCCATAAACATTTAAATACAAAAAATCTTGAACATAAAATCTAAACATCAAAATCATGAGCAACAACATAAATCTTGGAAGTAAACAAGGCATAGATCATAAAGGGACATCAATAATGATAAAATGGCATGGGAATAAAACATGTAATTGTGGAAATACATTAATCACTTGAAATTATTTCCATAGTAGCCAAGGCATTTCTTCCAAGACTATCTTAGTGGACAAAGTCCCTTTCTGAATCGAGTTCACTCTTCGTTCCAGTCCTGTATCACTGAACCCGATTAACTTTCCATTCCAACCATGTCTATCTCATGAGATATAAATCTTTACCCAATTCATTGGAGGGATATATAGGTCCCACCCATCTCATAATTAAATCATTCTTAATTGTTCTACAAAATAAAATTGAAACATTCATCATAACCAAAAGAATAAAATGGGTCTCATAGACACCATGTCATCATCACATAGTCCATATAAAACAAATGGATATTTGATCATAGGAAAAGTGAAACCATGTAAATCATAGAGACATTATACTTGAAACATAAAAATATGAAATAATTCTATCTTAGATGGAAAATGGTTTTGATAAAACACTTGAAATGAATTCTTGAGGAAAATATCCTTTCTTCTTCAAAATCATTTTCTTTTCACAGAATTCCATGAAATTCTAAAAGAAAAGTATTTTGTTGAAAATAGTCATAAAATCTTGTAGATTAAGCTTCATGAAAATGAGGCATTATGAAACCGTAAAAATATGTTCATGTCATATAAATTTAAAAAACATTCTCCTCATACTTTTGCCGGAAAAGTCTAATAGTACATCGTAACGTAAACAAATGAAAGATTCCTTACATACCATGTAGTAAAAGTCAAAAATGGGTAAAAAGGAATTTAAACATACATGAAACTATTTTTAGAAAACATGAACATGGATGATAAATATAACCCCAGTGAATACATATGAATAAACAATCTCGGATAAAAACGAGATTGGAAAAGTTATCCCTTACCTTATGTCTGATATGCTTTTTATGTATTCGAAACTCATGAATAATGATTTAAATAATGTCATTGAATTATTATAGAATCATATTAATTGTTTTTTTATCATATATGGTTCACTTAGGTATTTATATTACCCGTTAATTTGTCAATTCCATGTTAAAGTAGCGTTTTGGGTAAAATTGTTTCATTTATCATACGTGTTTGGACTTGTTGTTCTTGATATTATTATTACTTATATCATGATTTAATTACTTTAATAATGTAAAACATGATTTATATATCATATATATTCAGTATATATATATATATAATATATATATAAATTAAATGAAACACACCGTTCATGGAGATGGTAGGCCGTACGTACGCATGAATACTGTTTTCTTTTCTTTATTGACTTGAATGGAAGTAAGTAGATGATATATATATATATATATATTTGTATGTATACATAAATCCAGTAGCTTCATTATGTCATATATTTCATTATTATTAATTATATATACTTCATAATCATTCTTGAATGGGTAATCATGGAAAATGAATCTCAACGCGTTTGTGGAGACGGTAGTCCGTACGTACGGACGAGCGATGATATCATTCCAATGATCGTGGAATTGTATTTAAGTGTATGTATAATATTAAAAAATCAATATCAATTTAAAATAACCTTATATAGTTATTTATTTACACCATTATACCCATCCATGTAAGGTGGTGGTGGAAAAACTGATTACACCACGACGTGGAGACGGTATTCCGTACGTACGCACGCGTGGTGATTTCGTTTTCCGTAGGATGGATATAAGGTGGAATTAGGTTTTTTAATATTCATAATAACATATCAGTATATGAGTGATACAGATGTTATTAATTTATAATGAAACAACTAAATAAGAATAAGTTGAAGAAGAAAGAAACTTGAGAGAATCGAAAGAAGAGATTGCCTCTTCTTTGACGCACATCCTTTAAGCCTTATCTTAAGGAAGTAGAGTTGGTCTTTTGAGAAGACCAGAACCTCTAGAATGTTTCTAGGGAAGTGGAGAAGAGAAATGGGAAGGGGTTGGCCGAGCATCAAGGCTCAAAAGGGTCTGAAGAGAAGAGGGAAGGGGTTCCCTTTATATAAGGGAGGAGAGGGACACCTAAGGAAAAACTAAAAATATTATTTTATTATAAAGTCATAATCGGTTTTTAATAGCTCCAAATTGATTTATTTCGAATCTAAGTTGGGGATTGGTCGAAATCCTCTCATACAATAGAATTTAGAAAGGTTTAGGTTTCTATTTTAACCTTATCATTTATATTTAACTTTAAGTTAAATAATATTACTTTTACCCTCTCTTCTTGTTTTCTTACACTATAAGGTTAATAAACTTACAATAACAATCCAAAAGAACCCAAAGTTGTTTATTATTAATATATATAACCTTATCTAATTCATGTGGCCAAACCATAGATTTTTAAGAATAAAATAACAATTAATAATATAATATATTTTTTAAAAACTATTTTATGTCAATTTTGATACTATTTGGTAATTGAATTTTGTGAAATTATAATAGAATGATTAGTTCAAAAAAAGTTAATTAAATCAATACTAACATGTCATATTAACCTATAAAATTTGTGTAATTCATAAAAGGTCTCAAATTACATTTATTTGGGTATTTATAACATCAATTTTGTCAATATTTCATTAATAAGATAATTACTACATCATCATTGTGTCATAACTTAATTAAATTATTTAATGTCTAAAAATTATAAATAAAATACCATTATGTAGGAAATATTTTTATATTTCTAATTAATATTTATTGTCGAATTTATCTTATGTATAACCCTATATTAAATATGTTTTAGTTATTAAACATTGATTTTAACTATTTTAACTATTCTTTAAATAAAATAATATTAAATGTCCTAATCTAATCCAAGTGGGCCTAAATGGTCATATTTTATTTATAAGGTTGTTTTTGGTCGAATTAAACTTATCCAATAGAAATAGTACATGTGTTAGGATAATAATAATATCATTTTTACCCAAACATACCCTATCTACTTTTAACTGTAATAAATAAAAGTAAAAAGTTACTATTCACCAAAAATTATTTTCATCGCATTGAACCAAATTTTAGTCCTTGATATTAACTGTGTCTCTCAGATTTTCAAAATTCCACTCATAGAAGCGGTAAAATTAAGTTTTATGTGAATTTCCGAATTCTCCTAGGAGGTGGGTAAAAGACGATGAAAAGTTTAATAAAATTTTTATATATCTAAAATTATTATAAAATGACTCCAATGAATTACATTGAACTTATATAGGTATTATGTATCAATTTTGACATCAAATAAATTTAAATAAAATAAATAATTATTTAAATAAAAAGTCGGTTTTTAAATAGTAACCTAGTGTTTTCACTATTCATCAAAAATTGAAAGATTTCAGAAAAATTCCAAAAATTCACCCTACGCTAATTTTGATATTCCGAATCCAAAAATGAAGTCCATTTCGAAAGATAAAATTTATAAAATTTTAAAAAGTGGGTATTACTATTCATAACAGCTAGTTTATATAACATATCATTGTTTAGGTAAACTCGATATTGTGTACAACACACACTATCATGGAAGGTTTTGATTACGTGTAATGCAAGCCAAGTCAGGGATGCGTGTAGTGCAAGATCCTTTTGGTGTAGCATAAGACATCAATATAATTAAAAAGAATATTTTTCATAAAATCTCAGGGTGTTACAATAACTCACCCTTGGAGGTACATACAGAAGTCTACAAGACGTACTGGGGCATGAGAGGTCAGTTTTAGTGGCCTAGAGTGAAGCGGGAAGAGGCAGAGTTTGTGGAAAAGTGCCATGTGTGTCAGTAGGTGAAGGCCAAACACCATGTTACCGACGGTCTCTTACAACCCATAGAAGTTTCCAAGTGGAAGTGGGATGACATCTCAATAGATTTAATTAGAGGACTACCTAGAGGTGAGGGAGGATGTGATTCTGTATAGGTAGTGGTGGACCGATTGACAAATCAGCTCACTTCTTAGCCATTATGGAGTTGATTGTAGTGGATGCCTTATCACAAAAGTACGTGGGTGAAGTTTTGCAGCTGCACAGAGTTCCTAGAACCATCATTTTGGAACATAATACATGATTTACCTCATGAGTTTTTAAGGGATTAAAACATTCTTTTGGAACCTAGCTATGCCTTAGCACTTCTTTCCACCCTTCGAGAGATGAGAAGATAGAGAGGACCATCCAAACATTGGAGGATATGATGCGATCATGTTGTTTGGACTTCAGAGGATCATGGGTATAATATCTTCCACTAGTAGAGTTTGCCTACAATAATAGCTATCACTCTACCATTGGCATGAAGCCATTCAAACCCTTGTATGGAAGGTCATGTCGTTCACCATGTACGGGACAGAGGTTGGGAAGGCAGGTGTTCATAGACCAAAGGTAGTGAAAATAATGACATAGAAGTTTCATCTTGTGCTTGAAAGGATGATGGAAGCTGAGGACTGGCAGAATTTGTTTTCTGATCATATGAGGAGACCCTTGGAGTTCAAGGTTTGTGACCATGTTTTTTAAAGGTCTCCCCTCAGTGTGGAAAATGAAGGTTGGTAGGGGAAGTAAGATTTATCCCAGGTTTATTAGACCCTTTGAGGTGTTGGGATGAGTCAGTGAGGTGGCATATTAGCTGGAATTACCACCATGGTTGGAGAGGATCTACCAAGTCTTTCATGTCTCTCAAATTAGTCGGTATTTACACGACAAATCCCACATCCTAGAATAGGGATAGTTAGATATCGATGATGATGTGACCTTCATGGAGTGAACAGTGAGAATTGAGGATCGTAAGGAGAAGGTGTTTCATGGATGGACCATTCCCTTGGTTCGTGTGTAGTGGAGGCATGGTTTCCTCAAGGAGAGTACCTACGAATAGGAGGTACATATGCGTGCCTAGTACCCATAGATTTTCTGAGTTTTGATCTTACATTTTCTTTGTGTCTTATTTATGATGAGAAATTAAACCTACTTACGATATGATAAGTTATTTCCCTATTCCCTATTTTGTGTGAAAATTTCTGACTATTGGGAGGGGAGAACCTGATCGCTAATCAAGATTCATTAATGTGGAAGTGAGTAAGCCTATGTGGGAAAGCTAGTACCGCCCAAAGAGGATAATATCTTGACAATGAGGAAGGAGCCCCCTAACCCATGTATCTTGATGGTGTGAAATTTTTGTGTTTGTGTGGTTACTAGGGGGTGAGGAGTGGTTGTTTTTTCAAAGTTGTTCAGGAAATATTTGGGAGAGAGATGTCACTAGATGTCGAGGTTTGATTTCGTATTTTGAACAACCAAAGGGTGGTTTGTCCCTGAGAGGTATCTTACGAGGTGGTTGTTCAGACCCATACCTTTTCTTCAGGTTTAATCTAGAATTCTCAAGGGTAAGAATAGTTTAAGAGGTATTTGATGTAATGGCCCTGAGCCTCCTGGTTCTTTACTTTTCCAAATCCTGACGTTCGAGGCTTTTTGGGGAACATCAGTGACTCATGGAGAAGTTTTCCCAATTTTAGCTTGAACGAATGGTGGAACCGATCAGCTTTGGTGGCACCAATGGGAATAGATGGAACCAATTTGACATCAGTGGAACCAATCAACATCAGTACTAGGGAATTAGTGACTGGGTGACAGTTCCAAGGTTTCAGTGACTCACCCATTAGTGATTCATTTCCAGCCTCTCCTGGACATCCCAGTTTCACTCTAGTAATGCCTATTTTAACGTAAAAGTGTTTTAATACCCCTTTTTAAGTAATCTATGACCATTTTATGGCCTGTATAAGATGTTTGAAATCCCCCAAGAGTTGGGAGACCCTTGAATTACCAAAATTTGTATCCTTTATCAGTGTCACACCCTTTTTCGTGTTTTTCAGCCTCCCATGTTTTCCAGTTTTCCCTTGTTATTTTTTTTGTTTAATGGGAATCTATCAACTCACAACCATCTGCTGGTCTATCTCAACCATATCCAAGGAGAATAATTAAATATCAATAAATTAGAATGTGTAAAACCACCCTATCATGTGGTCAAGACACGATCAAACTTTTATGTAATTCAAAAATGGTCTCCCTGATTTTAGGATCTGGCCTCTTCTTAAGCTGAGATCCTCTCTTCCTTATTCCTTTTCATTTCTCTAAGTGGCCTCGAGAATTCCTCTTGAGATGAATCGTGCACCTATGCTGGAGCCTTTTTTCTCAAACATGGAGTTCTTACTACAAGTATCGCTTCCCCAATTATTGGTACAAGGAGAAAACATGGATCCTTGATCCTCCAGGTTGGGGTTTTTCCATCATCTCTCTTTACTGTGCATCATGTGGAGTGGGTATGATGATGTTCCCTTAGGACGTAGATGAAACCAACTTTAACAAATATAAAAAATAGTATTTTTAAAGAATGAAGGGGTGGGAAGTATGATGATGTGGCTTTATTTTTTTACCTTAGTTTTTATGTTGGGAATTCTATGGGCTTATGTCCACTAAAGATTGTGGCTGTTGGTGGTCCTTTCTTGCACACTAATGAAGCTCTTTTTTCTAGATAATCTGGTGATTGAATGATTATAACATGGAAAATGATTAACCATATAAACTTGGTTGATTAAATAAATGCCCAATGGATAATAACCCTTGTGTGATTACCCCGATTAATCAAACGGAAAGTTGGAACTTAATGAATGGTGTTGGCTAAATTAGAAAAAACCCCTTGCTCTATTCTGATGATATGCGAGTTTATTCTGGTTGATGATTTATGGGATGACATAGTGGAGAATGAAATCTTTGTTTGAGAAGTTCTTGGTTTGTGAATATGAAGTTGTGTGGAGTTGGTGGTAATTGTTATGGACCCAGTAAGTTGGGGCTTGGTTTGGTTCCAGTACTTTGAGAGATCTCTCAGATCCCATTTTGATGTTGTTATTTACCAGAGAACCAGGAGTGAATGATTAAAATCCTTATTGACTATTTTTCTTTCAGTGGTTGTTTTGGATTTTAGTTTTACATGTTAGTTTCCCAATAGTGAAGAAATATTTAAATGTAATAACTTGAACATGATAACAAGAACAAGTACGATGGGGAAATTATTTTCCAAAAGGTTTGCACTCTGGTTGTGCCTGTTATGTACTAGTGCATGTAAGGGTAGCAAAAAGAGTAGTTTTGTGAGGGATGGTTGTTGGTTTCAGGACCCTTTGGTTGGGATGAGTTCTTTATTTTATATATGTATAAAATTTAGTTCTTGTGTTTCTTATATGTACGCCACCCATGTGGATAACTTCATGCCGAACACCCCCATTTCATGGGGGTGGGTCTTTTTTACAATATTCCTATGAGTGGCTGGTTATTATATCCTATTATGCTCCCTCTCCCAGGTATGACAAGTCTCTTCTAGAAGGCTGTGACGACATGAGGTTCATTATATTCCATGAATCTCCGGGTAGGATGTGTTGTGGTGGTTTAATAGGTGTGTGCAGGTAGGTTTGTATCCCAAGTGACTTCAGGATGAGGCCTAGGTGTCTTTGGGCATGGCAGTGGTTGTTTTGGCATAGGTGTCTTCGGGCATGGTAGTGGCTGTCGGGTATCATGTGTCTTTGAGCATAGTTATGTGTGGTTGTGGTGGCCTAGGTGTTTGTGGGTGGGATAAATGTGCAGTTGGGATAGCCCATGGGGTTGTTTTTGGGGCAACAGAGAGACTACAGTGGGATTTATGGGGGAGGTCTGATGCGTAGGTTGTTTGAAATAACCAGTGGGGAAGTGGTGTGGGGTACCCAAATATTGATGTGTTATTACTTTTATTTTACATGACTTGTGTTATTTGGGGAGTGTGCCTTGGTGAGGCTCGGTGGATAGTTGTCCTTGCTAGGTTTTTTGGTTCCCTCTATTTTCTCAGAGGGAATTAGAATGTCTCCCCACTTGTACATGATATTTTTGGTTTCCCTACTGAGTATACCTGTATACTCACCCTACGTTTATAAAACTGATTTCAGGTTTCCAAGAGGACTTTGAGGACTGTGCCAGACCTAACTATCTTGGGAGTTGGGACAATTGTCGTTGATGGTTTTTTTCTTTAGGAACTTTCCTTCAGAGAATTATTGTACTTGTATCACTTTATTTGAACATGCATGTGGAAAAAGAGTTTTTAGATTTACATTTACTTTCGGTATTTGGGGTTATTTGGGATTTACCATCTTATATTTTGATCTTGTTCTATAATGTGGGTAATACCTTCCATATCATGTGAGATTCTATACCCCTGGTGCTAGTTGCCGCTCTGGGGCATATTAAAGGCAAGAATCATGGGTCATTATCTCTCCATAAACTTGAAGAAGAAAGGGTCTAGCGGGTTTTTTATTCCTTCCCTCATCTTGGAGAAGGCGGGTTATGAAAGTTTCATATGAGGATTGCATTGGACTTAGTAAGTGATGGGCATAGCCCGCTATAAACCCTCGTTGCATCAGTAGGTCTCATTCGACAAACTAGTGTCTTGGAATAAGGATTTGATGGTTTGGTAATGGTCTTGGAATTAGACCTTAACAGTATAGTAATGGTCTTGGCATGTGGCCTTGACGGTATGGTTATGATGTTTGGCATTATGAATTTCCTCATTATAAGATTAGTCATTGATATTACATGGGATTATTCATCTGGGAGAATATCCATGTGAATTTTTAAATGGAATTATTTTATTTATTCTTACCACATTATGCATAATATAACGTTTTAAAAGTCCTATGTTTTAGTTTTATACTGTTCCTTAAACATTTATGCTTATTTATGATATCTTCCACTATATTGTTTATCCTTACTAAGCATCAGAGCTCACCCCTTTATTATGTTTTATTTTTCCAATGATTCCAAGAAGTGTATTATGAATTATATGTAGAGTTAATCTAGGAGAATATTAGTGTTCTCAAATAATTATATATGTTCAGTTTATGTTTTGAATAATACTGTAAAGTTAAAATTTGTAATCTATTTTCCAGGACTACTAAACTAATTGGTCCTTCAAGATTTGATTCCTTGTAATCATGATAATGTATTAAAACAATGCACCGATTCTGGGTAACTAGGTCGGGGTGTTACAATTTGTATCAAAGGAAGTTTAGCAACAACCTTGGAAATAGATTTAGGAAAAATATACCTGAGATCATGGCTGTAAGATTAACTTTGAGGATAAGTATAGAGGAACATCCTAAAATTGTGATAATGTAGAGATTATGGGGGTATTCAAAGAAAATACATCCATGTCTAGATACTATAGGGTGACATGGTTCTGGCATAGATATACCTATGAGTAATAACTCCGACAAGGTGTTATAGGCTTGACTCAGGGTAACATGGTACATGACCATGAACCTTAATCTGCACCTGGCTTTATACCCTTGGGGGTATGCTAAGGAAAATTCAAATTTTATTTACCTACCATTACGATGGATTTTAAAATTAAAGGTGCCCCCAAAGTAAACAAAGTTTATGATTCTAGGATTTATAATTCATTAATTTATGTTATGTTCTATACCATATTTAGAGTTATAATAAGTACATAACTTTATAATCAAATCCCTTATATTCCATATTATAGAAATGGTTCTTAGTAGAAGGAATTAGAACTCCACCAATGAACATGAACCAAATAGTTAGAAGGATCATATCTTTTATGGTCTTAAGTTAACATTTCGAAGAAAAATAGTCTCCCATGTATTTTCAAAAAATGAGGAAATAATATCTTGTGTTGATGAGATAATTATATAATTTTTTGAGTCCTGAAGATTTAAAGGGAATCAAGAATGAAGAGGATGATAGAGAAAAGGATGAATAAATGGAATAAGGTAATGAATGATTTTCTCACATGTGATAACTTTGGAAAGAATCACCATGGTAAATTGATGAAGGGGATGTGAATTTGTTATAAGTGACCATGTTCGTGATTGAAAGGGTAAGAAAAAGGTTTCCAATGTACACTTATTTAACTAAAAGGAGATGGAATAACATGTGAATCAATTTCCCAATCTTCAAAGGAATATACCCCAGATGATGCTATTGGATAATGATCAAGTCATGATACTACCACAAAATAAGTGGATGATTAATATTCCTATTCAAGAATTATTTTATTTTAATTATTTATTAGAAATGTACTAGTTATAATAAATATGGTGTATATAAGGATTGTACTACGGTACTTCTTCATTAAGGATTTGGAAGTATGAATTATTTCATTGAGGCTTTTGAGTTTATTAAGTTAGTTTTCAATAATAGTTACATTTTGTTTTTTGGGGAAACTGATGTTACGATTGATATATTTTTAGACTGTTAATTTGGATATAATTATTTTGTAAAATTATCAAAGTTTTAATGGATTTAGTTTTATATTGGATAGTATGTTTTATGTAAAAAAATTTCTTAATGCTATTTATGTAATGTTATAATAATATAGTTTGAGAAAAAGGACAACCCGCAGGTCGAGTGAAAACTTATTGCATCAAACAAGGCTACTTGAATCAAACCCACAACCAAAGTGCAATAAGGATTTATCAAATACCATTGACCAACATGATGTCCCTAGTTATTATAACATAGTTTTATTTATTTAAAATATATAAGTTTATATTTAGAACCTTATATAATTAAGATAAATAGACCATATTTGAGTTTTATAATCTTTTGAAGAGAAGATGAGTTTGTGGTAATAATTATTTAAATGGAGAAGGTCTACATGTCAATTAAGTATGATTCCTTGTGTTCTTAGTCTAGAAAGTAATATAATTCTACAACACTTGATATTGGATAAAAAACCAACAATGTTTTCCTAGTAATTTCTCTTTCTATAAATCAAATGGTTGCTTGGATCCTCAAAGATTTATAGCTTTAAGGTTGTTAACTTTATCTTAATATTTTCTCTATCACTCTCCATCAGAACATGATGTTTAAATTTTCTTTCATGTCTATGTTTGTGTACATGGAACTCTAGTATTTTTTATTTCTGATAACCTTCATACTTCCATTTCTTTATTTTAAAATGGTGGTCTCATTAATATATTTTTTGATATGGGATTTCAACAAAGATATTTAGAAATTTAAAACCACTAGTTTTCAATCCTAAGATTAATTTTCAAGGAAAACATTATATTGATGGATGGGAGAATAGATCACCCCAACTTCCATGGTACACTTCTTATTAAATAATTCAAATAGATTGCACTACACGCAACACCGACTTTGAGGGAACCATGATTAGCCATTTAAAGAGAGGTTTTGAATAGTACTAACCACATTTTTAATTTTATATATTCCATATAATTTTTATGTTTATCTCATTTTTTTTCATAAAAATTATATAATAATAAATTCAATTTTTTGAATAAAAGAAGTATTTTTTTAAAAAAATTAGTTTAACCACCTTTTAATGAAGAACCTATTTTAAATCCAATATTTGAGACCTTTATATATTAAATTTGAAAAAATAAAATTATTATTTTGAATAGGGAAAAAAATTTATTTTGTAAACTTTTTTAGTGTTTTTCTGATAACTTTTAAATTTTAATGAATAGTGAAAAATACTGCATTTTAATTCAAAACTACTTTCTCTTATAATTTATTTATATTGATAGATTATCCTTTTACTTGGGTTTAAATTATAATTATATTAAGTTTTTATCATATGATATAATTTACTTCATTGGAATTACTTTCACATTAAATTAGATATAAACACATGTTGATCTTTTGATGATTTTTACTTTAAAAAACCCATTTTTCATTTTTTTCAACAGGAATTAATTTTAAATTAATTTCTGTAAATTATGAGTTTTAAATTTTGAAAAATGTATTATATATTTTGAATAATTGGGTCAAAGTTATGTTAATATGATACATTTAGTTTTGGGCATTATGAATAATAACTTTAGTAGTTTTTTTTATTTTTAAATGTAAATCGGGTAATTAAAGGTAAAAATAATATTATAAAATAACCATAACACCTATCAAAATCCCATTGGATGACTAAATTAGAACTTTATCATCTATGCTTCTAAATCTGATCACTTAATAGCCACTTTCCCTTGAATATGAAACGAATATAATAAAAATCAATGAATGTGACAAAATGTCACAATATCGTTTTTTTATAAGTATATCAATTTTAATATACGTATAAATAGGATATAATATCAACTATAGGTAGTATATGGAAATATAAAAGAATTAACTAAGTCATATAAATTTATTTATAATTATGAGAAATTAAATAGTTACTATTAATGATGACACAACATTGATGGAGAAATTATTGTATTAAAAGAAATATCAAATAAATGGTTTTAAGAATATTAAAATAATAACAATTTTAATTAATTAAGGAGATCCACAAATTTTATAGGCGACTATGAAATTTTATTAGTATATTAAATGTTTTGGTTCAAAGTTATCTTATGTGTGGTTTTTATTTAAAGTCAAATAAATGAATAGTGTCAAAATTGGCACTATTGAAATTTTATAAAAATAAAATACTATTAAATCATTTAAATATCATAAAAATATTTCAAAATTACATATATAAAATTATAAGGTTTAAAATTTAATAAATTTTTCAATTATGGACAATTTAAAGCACATAACTAAATATTTATAACCATTTAATATTTATAATATTATTACCACAATTAAAATTATTAGATTAAATAAGGATAAATCAAAATGATAAGGTTTAACATAAAATCAAAACACATATAAATTTTACTGGTTGAGAAGATTTAGAACCCATCCTCATATTATATTCTAAATAATTAATTTTTTATCCTTTTGGATTTAGAAGTTAATTTATATTAATTTAATATTTTTTGTGTTTTTGAAGGGAGCCCCTCCCCACTCTTAGAAAATGACATTGATATTTCTATTTAATTCACTCCTATAAAGGATTTTGGTTCGGAAAAAACTCCAAATTTTCTCTCCAAACCTACCTTGCCTTATCCTAGAAGACAAACATTGGGCAAAGAGCCATCTTAAAGTGTATTTTTGTGAAAACGAAAAGGTGATACCCGAAAAAGTGGTAATTGTTTTATCACCTTTTCAAAGTTATTTTCTTCTTCTACATCCCCTTTATATGTTTTCTCTATTGAAAAGTAATAAATCTAGTATCATCCATATAATTATTTGTTATTATAATCATGGAAAAACCATATTCTCATTTTATCCATCATATAAGTAATAATATCACTATGCGTGCGTACTTACAGCTTACCGTTTCCATGTCGTGGTGTAATTTTTTTCAACACTACATTAATTGGATGGATATAATGATGAGTATAATGGATATAAATAATTAATATAACATGATAATGATTCATTATAACTAATATACCATCCAATTTTATACCATTTAACCATCAATGGAATGATACTGTCACCTGTGCATATGTACAACATACCGTCTCCACAATGCAATAAGATTCATTCTCCTCATTAACAATTAAAGAATGATTATAAAATTTATTTTATTATTAAATATAATAATTAGGAACTTAATTTCATTCTATACATGAATAAAATATATCCTATCCCAAAAAAACATGACTTACATGGCAAACTAGGAATGGGAAAACCAAGTAGTTAACACATGAAATAATTGTAATATTGAAACAATTTTGACAAAATGATATAATTGGATCATATATGATATCATTAATATGTATAAAGTTCTTTTATAATTTAATAACATAATTTAAACCATTATACATGAGGTTAACACACCCTCGACTAATGGAAATTACAAGGAGGAGGGTTAATTTTAAAATCTTATTATTAATCGATATTGTTTATACGTAAGTATTTACCGGAACATATTTATTATCCATGTCCATGTTTTGTAAAAATACATTTCAAAATATTTTTAATGTCTCTATAAAATTGTTCAAACTCATCTATACCCATTTTTGTCTTTTTATAAAACATTTTTAAAGGAATATTTCAATTGTTTTGCAAAAAATGTACTTTGTGACTTTTGGACAAATTAAGGAAATAATATTTTTTAACTTATACAGTGTGAGCAGCTTCTTCCTCAATTACATCGCCTTAACATTTTGAATAATACATTATAATATTACATGGTTATTTTCAAAATAAATTTCTTTTTTTATAATTTCTTGTCTTTTGAATTATTTCAAAGTAAAAAAGGGATATCTCTCACAAAGAGTTTTAATAAATTTATTAGAGTATTTGCATCTATGGAAACATCCTTTATTGGATTTAATATGGGAATAATGTTGATTTATTATGATACAATATTCCATATTGTATTGAAGGTTTTATGATACGTTTGGCTATGGATGTGCTATTTTTATACCATTCATTGTTTACGATTAAATTATTAACATTTTGTATGCTAGTTTTAACAAGAATGTTTATGTTATATTTCACCCTTTTCATTTGAGGAATGCATAGGAATTAGTACGTGATTGGTGGGTTTTGATATAGCCCCTATATGCATTGATAGGTCTCATGAGGAAAACTAGTGTCTTAGAACAATGCCTTGATGGTATGGAAATTGTCTTGGCACGAGGACTTGACAGTATGGTAATGGTCTTGGAAAGAGACCTTGACAATATGGTTAGGTTATTATACATTATGAATTTCCCCATTATGAGATTAGTTATCGATATTACATGTGATTACTCAACTTGTAGAATATCCATGTGAATGATTAAATAGAATTATTTGATTTATTCTTTCCAGATTTTGTTGAATATAATGTTTTAAAATGCATGTGTTTTAGTTTTATACCTTGCCTTAAAAATTTAAGGTTATTTAAGATAGTTTCCGCTATATTTTTTTATCCTTAATGAGCATCAGAGTTCACCCCTTTCTTGTAACACCCCGAGATTTTATGAAAAATATTCTTTTTAATTTCATTAATGTCTTGTGTTGTACGCTACACCAAAAGGAGCTTTCACAACACGCATCCTTGAATTGCCTTGCATTGCACGCAATCGCGACATTCCTCGATAGCGTGTGCAGTACGCAATACCGAGTTTCACTGAACAACGATATGCTATTAAAATATTATTAAAACTAGCCGTTATGAATAGTAATAGACACTTTTTGAAATTTTGTAAATTTTATTTTTCATAATGGACTTCATTTTTGGATTCGGAATATTGAAATTAGCTTAGGGTGAAATTTTGGTACTTTTCAGATAACTTTCATTTTCTGATGAATAGTGAAAATTACTAAATTTTAATTAAAAACAACCTTTTTAATCAAAATAATTAATAGTGATAACTTATTAATTTGAGTGGTTTTAAATTATATTTAGAATATATTTTAACAATTTAATACAATGTTGGTCATTGGATGTAATTTCACATTTAAACCAGACATAAACAAGTGTCAATCTTTTGATAGTTATTATCTCTTAAGAACACGCTATTTGTTTTGACGATGGGAATTAATTTTTAAATTAATTAATGAAACTGATATGTTTTGAATTTGGTAAAATAGACATCATTTTTGAGTTCATAATATCAAATATAGCTTAGGCCTAATTTTTGGTATTTTTCTGGAAACTTTCATTTTTTGATGAATAGTAAAACCACTAAGTGGTAGTTAAAAAAAAATGAATTTTTCATAAAACTTAATTTTACCGCTTCTGTGAGTGGAATTTCAAAAATCCGAGAGACACGGTTGATGTCAGTAAGTAAAATGTGGTTCAATGAGATGAAAATAATTTTTGGTGAATAGTAACTTTTTACTTTTTTTTACCACGGTTAAAAGTAAATAGGGTAATTAAGGGTAAAAATGATATTATTATTACTCTAACACATGTACTAATTCTATTGGATAAGTGTAATTCGACCAAAAACAACCTTAGGAATAAAATATGACCATTTAGGCCCACTTGGATTAGAATAGGACATTTATTATTAATTTATTTAAAGAAGGGTTAAAATAGTTAAAATCAAAGTTTAATAAGTAGATAATTTTTAATATAAGGTTATAAATAAGATATATTCAACTGTAAATATTCATTAGAAATATAAAAAGATTTCCTACATAATGGTATTTTATTTTTAATTTTTAGACATTAAATAATTTAATTTATTTATGACACAACGATGATGCAGTAATTATCTTATTAATGAAATATTGACATAATTGATGTTATAAATACCCAAATAAATGTAATATGAGACTTTTTAGGAATTCCACTAATTTTATAGGTTAATATGACATGTTAGTATTGATTTAAGTAACTTTCTTAGAACTAATCATTCTGTTATGATTTTCAAAAAAATCAATTGCTAAATAGTGTCAAAATTGACATAAAATAGTTTTTAAAACAAATATTATATTATTAATTGTTATTTTATTCCTAAAAATATAAGGTTCGTCCAAGTGACTTATATAAGGTTATATATATTTATAATAAACAACTTGGGGTTCTTTTGGCTTCTTATAGTATGTTTACTAACCTTATAGTTTAAGAACACAAAAAGACACGGTAAAAGTAAAATTATCTAACTTAAAGTTAAAACTAAATGATAAGGTTAAAATAGTAAAATAAACCTGTCCAAATTCTATTGGATGAGAGGATTTCGACCCATCCCCACCTTAGCTTCGAAATAACTCAATTTGGAGCTATTAAAAACCGAATATGACTTTTTAATAAAATAATATTTTTAGTTATTCCAAAGGTGCCCCTCTCCTCCCTTATAAAAGGGCACCTCCTCCCTCTCATACTCACACCACTTTGAGCCTTCATGCACGGCCAAACCCTGAAAAATTCTCTTCTAGACTTCCATAGAAACATCCTATAGGTCCTAGTATTCTTCAAAGACCAATTTTAGTGCCCTAAGATGAGGACTCAAAGAGGCGCTTCAAATAAGAGGTAATGTCCGTTACCGATTCTTTAAACTTTATTTCTTCTTCCACTTCTTCTTATTAGGTTGTTTCATTATGAAGTAATAACATCATTATCACTAATATAATGATATGTTATTATAAGTATGAAACAAACCTATTTCACCATCTATCCATCCTACGAAAAACAAAATCACCGCGCGTGCGTACGTACGGAATACCGTCTCCACGCCGTGGTGTAATCTATTTTCCACCACCACCTTACTTGGATGGGTATAATGGTGTACATAATAACTATATATGATTATTGTAAAGTGATATTAATACTGAAATAGTATACATACACTCCAATACAATTCCACGATCATGAGAACGATATCATCGCTCGTGCGTACGTACGGACTACCGTCTCCACGACGTGATGAGATTCATTCTTCACGTTAACCATTCATGAATGATTATAAAGTATATATAATAAGTAATAATGAAATATATGAAATAATAATGATACTAGATTTATGTTTATATATATTTATGTCATCTACTTAATTCCATTCAACTCAATAAGGAAACGAAAACAACGTTCATGCGTACGTACGGCCTACCGTCTCCATGAACGGTGTATTTCTTTCCATTTACTAATTTATTATATATATTTATATTCTGAATATATATTAAATATAAATCATGTTTTATATTCTGGACTTAATTAATCATGATCTAAGTAATAATATGAATAATTACAAGTCAAAACACGGACGACAAATGAAACGATTTTACCCAAAAAGCTCTTTAACATGGAATTTACAAAAGAACGGGTAATATAAAGTCATAAGTGAACCATATATGATATCATAACAATGAGTATGATTCTGGAATAATTGAATGACATTATTTAAATCATTATACAGGAGGTTCAGATACGTACGAAGCAT
Organism: Viscum album; assembly: GCA_963277665.1. NCBI lineage: Eukaryota > Viridiplantae > Streptophyta > Magnoliopsida > Santalales > Viscaceae > Viscum > Viscum album. The sequence goes on along the minus strand of OY728119.1, from coordinate 1,721,079,980 downwards.
ATCAGACCTAAGGTAAGGGAAAATCTCGCAATCTCAATTTTTATCCGAGATTGCTTATTCGTAAGTATTTACTGGGGTTATTTATATCATCCAAGTCCATGTTTTATAAAAGTGATTTCATGTATGTTTAAAGTACTTTTTACCCATTTTGACTTTTACCACTTGGTATGTAAGTAATATTTCTTTTGTTTACGTTACCAGGTACTTTTTTGAATTTTCTGACAAATGTACGAGGAGAATGTTATTTTTAACTTATACGGCGTGAAAAAATTTTTACGGTTTAATAACGCCTCATTTTAATGAAGCTTACTCTACATGATTTTATGACTGTTTTCAAAAAAATACTTTTATTTTAAATGTTCATGGAATTTTTTTGAAAAGAATATGATTTTGACGAAGAAAGGATATTTTCCTCAAGAATTCATTTCAAATGTTTTATCAAAACCATTTTCCAACTAAGATGACATTATTTGATATGTGTATTTTTCAAGTTTAATGTCTCTATGATTTACATGGTTCACTTTTCTTATGATGAAATGTCCATTTGTTTTATATGGATTATGAAATGATGGGATGATGTTTATAAAACCCATTTTATTATATGGGTTATGATGAATGTTTTTAGCTTGTTTTGTGGAACAAGTAAGAATGATTTCATTATGAGATGGGTGAGACCCATATCTCCCTCCAATGCATTGGGTAAAGATTTTATATCTCATGAGATAGACATGGACGGAATGGTAAGTTAATCCGGTTCATTGTTACAGGACTGAAACGAGGAGTGAACTCGATTCAGAATGAGACTTTGTCCACTAAGATGGTCTTGGCAGAAATGCCTTGGCTACTATGGAAATCATTACATGTGCTTAATGGATTCCACAATTACATGTTTTATTCCTAGGCTATTTTATCATGGTTTATGTTCCATTATGATCTATGCCTTAAGAACTTCCATGTTTTATGTCGTTGCTAAATATTTTGATGTTTAAACATTATGTTCATGTTTTTAAGTTCAAATGTATATGGTATGTTTTATTTTATCCATGCTTACCCTTACTAAGCATTTTAGCTCACCCTTTTTATTTTTTATTTTCCACCAGGATCAAAAGAAAGGTTTTAGGTAAGGAAACAAAAAGTGGAAGATCTTTATGGGAGATGTTGAAGATCTTTCACCACGATTAGAAGATTACGTTCCAAGTTTCCAAAGACACTAAACTATTACGATCCTTGTGTGTCTGTTTTTGTTATCTATTTAGTATTCCAAAAAATTAATGTAATGTCCATGTACGTTAGCCTTCGGGTCTCTACAGTTGGTATCAGAGGAAAGGTTTAGTCAACCTTTGGAAACTAGGATGCGAGAACTTTAGTGAGATCCCTAGAGATATTTCTAAGGTATGTCTAGGGATGTACCTAAGGTTAAGTATAAGTATAGGTTATAGTACTAGAATTACGGTATCCCAAGATGTTAGATATTGAAGGTACTCCCCCTTTATTATATTGTTTTCCCTAGCGTTATTTTTTCCCCTCACACTATTCTTTTTGTGTTTTAGACGATGGCTGGAACCCGAAGGAACAATGTTGATCAATGTAATGGACAATGTAATGATTGTCCTCCTGAACAAACAAATGTTATGGGAGATGGAGTGCAAAATCTTATTTCTATAATTACATAATATATGAATCATTCTGGACTTCCAAATGAGAATAGAAGGGAACAATATTCTATTGAGCCTTCATGAAGAAACGTCCACCTTATTTCAGTGGGTCTTCTGATCCACTTGTTGCTGAACAATGGTTCAGTACTACTAAAAAGATATTTTCAGTTCATCAATGTTCTGAACATGATAAAGTCATCTTAGCAGTGTATCGTTTGGAAGGTGATGCTGATCAATGGTGGAACCTTATCAAGAATATGAGGCCAAGAGATGAAATTGAGTCCATGGAATGAGACGAGTTGAAGAACTTATTTTTCAATAATTACTTCCCTCGTATTCTTCGAACAATGATGGAGAAGGAGTTTCTTGAACTAAAGTAAAAGGATGATGAATCTGTTGGTATATACGAAGAAAATTTTACAAGGCTTGTAAGGTATGCATCTGGATTTATCATCCAACCTGAAAGTAAAGTTTATCGATTCTTCAGTGGCATAAAACCAAATCTTTGAAGGGCGTTAACTATAAGAGACTTCAGTAGCTATGAAGAAATTGTGCGTTGTGCTATCAAGGTAGAAATGGAAGTTGGTGTTACTTATCCATATCATAGTTTTGATAAGAATCGAAAGATGGAGTTCAAGGAGAAATCTCAGAATAATGGTGAAAAGAATATGAATGTTTCCTTATGCTCAAAGTGTGTAAAGAAGCATGGTGGAGATTCTCTTAAAGGGAATAGAAAATGTTTTAAGTTTGGAAAAGAAGGTCATCGAGCAGCTGAGTGTCGAAGTAATGGAAAAAGGGTTTCTAATGATGTGAATAAAAAAAAGACTGCAGAGAACGCACCACCAACACTTCAATGCTTCATGTGCAAGGAAATGGGGCATTATGCTAATAAATTCCCTAATCCAAGGGTTAGTGATGATCGACATGAGCAACCACTTAAGGCAAAGGACAAAGGGAAGTCACATGCAATCACTATTGGCGATGTTGAATATGAAAACGATGTGGTGGAATGATTAAGTGTTTATGTAATGGGATTCCAAAATAATGTTGTATATAGTATCATGGAATATTGGAATATTTATGTATTGGTCTATTGTGGTTTTCAATAATTTTATGGTACCGATAACCATGGAAATTGATTGAGATATTTATGGAAAAAAAGATGATATCTGTATAATGAAGGGAAAATGAGAAAATGAAATGTCTGATAGTATTCATGAGCTCAAGATTGATATAAGGACTAAGTGATATCATGGTTTGTGTATATAGAATTTTGAGGATTTTGGTATGTCGAAAGAGTTAACTTTTAACAGCATTCATGTTTTCAATAAGGTTCAATGGGAATTCATTTTTTTTCAAGAGAATACATGATTAAGGCCTTTGAATGATTTGAATGTGACGAACAAGACATATCTCATGATATATGGGGATCAAAAATGGTATTAACATGTTAGTTGTACGAACTCTTTGGTAATCGTTTTCACTATAATATGAGATTAGACATCATTATTTTGGATAAGCCTGAAGATTGGAATGGATTATGTTGGACATAAGTTAGTATTGTTTAAGTGTAGAAGTTTTTTCGATATTATTTATGGGATGTTATAGTAATGTAGTGTTAGAAAAAGGACAACCTGCAGGATGGGAAACAACCCATCGCGTCGGACAAGGCTGTGGGAATCTAACCCACAACCGAAGTGCGACTGGCCTTTATCGCCTACCACTGGCCTACAGAAAGTCCCTATTTAATAGAAACTAGTTTTATTATATTATGTAGTATGATATAAGAAGTATAAGTCCATTTTAGGAACCATATGTGATTAATCTCACTATAGATGGACTTACGTATTTTTTGATAACTTTTCTAACCTTTTGTTTGAGACAGATGGAATGACCCATCATTCTAGCACATGATCTGATAACACATCACGAATGAAAAATTCAACTTCATTTTTTTAAGAGATGAAGTGGAAATTGTCCAAAGAACAACCAACGGTGAGACTATACCTAAATCACGAAAGTATTTCTTCTAATTCCAATTTCATCAACTTTAGGGAAATGATCTTGAAAACCAAAAATGTTGTCCTAGTGCTCTTATATATGATGAATCAGATGGTACATTAGATCTTCACAAATTTATGTCTTTGTGATTGCTGGCTTTTCCATATCCATGTTCTCTACCACTCTCCATCAGAACAAGGTGGTTAGATATTTCTTCCATATCCATATTTTCACCTATGTGGAAACCGAGTGATTAGTTTATTTGGGTAACCGTTACATTTCATACTTTTGTTTTTAAATATTGGTTTTGGTATTCCTTTTTACAATGTGGGTTTCTATTAAAGAAACTTTCGAGTAGTAAACCATTTATAACCCCGACGAATTTCATGGGAAAAATTCATTTTAAGGGGGGTAGAATGTAACACCCCGAGATTTTATGAAAAATAATCTTTTTAATTTCATTAATGTCTTGTGTTGTACGCTACACCAAAAGGATCTTTCACAACACGCATCCTTTTCTTTCCTTGCATTACACGCAATCATGACCTTCCTCGATAGCGTGTGTAGTACGCAATAACAAGTTTCTCTAAACAATGATATGCTATTAAAATATTATTAAAACTAGCCGTTATGAATAGTAATAACTACTTTTTGAAATTTTGTAAATTTTATTTTTCATAATGGACTTCATTTTTGGATTCGGAATACCGAAATTAGCTTAGGGTGAAATTTTGGTACTTTTCAGATAACTTTCATTTTCTGATGAATAGTGAAAATTACTAAATTTTATTTAAAAACAAACTTTTTAATCAAAATAAAAAATACTGATAAATTATTAAATTGAGTGGTTTTAAATTATATTTAGAATATATTTTTATAATTTAATACAATTTTGGTCATTGGATGTAATTTCACCTTTAAACCAGACATAAACAAGTGTCAATCTTTTGATAGTTATTATCTCTTAAGAACACGCTATTTGTTTTGACGATGGGAATTAATTTTTAAATTAATTAATGAAACTGATATGTTTTGAATTTGGTAAAATAGTCATCATTTTTGAGTTCATAATATCAAATATAGCTTAGGCCTAATTTTTGGTATTTTTCTGGAAACTTTCATTTTTTGATGAATAGTGAAACCACTAAGTGGTAGTTAAAAAATAAATTTTTCATAAAACTTAATTTTACCGCTTCTGTGAGTAGAATTTCAAAAATCCGAGAGACGCGGTTGATGTCAGTAAGTAAAATGTGGTTTAGTGAGATGAAAATAATTTTTGGTGAATAGTAACTTTTTATTTTTTTTACCACGGTTAAAAGTAAATAGGGTAATTAAGGGTAAAAATGATATTATTATTACCCTAACACATATCCTAATTCTATTGGATAAGTGTAATTCGACCAAAAACAACCTTTGGAATAAAATATGACCATTTAGGCCCACTTGGATTAGATTAGGACATTTATTATTAATTTATTTAAAGAAGGGTTAAAATAGTTAAAATCAAAGTTTAATAAGTAGATAATTTTTAATATAGGGTTATAGATAAGATAAATTCAACTATAAATATTAATTATAAATATAAAAAGATTTTATACATAATGGTATTTTATTTTTAATTTTAGACATTAAATAATTTAATTTATTTATGACACAACGATGATGCAGTAATTATCTTATTAATGAAATATTGACATAATTGATGTTATAAATACCCAAATAAATGTAATTTGAGACTTTTTATGAATTCCACTAATTTTATAGGTTAATATGACATTTTATTATTGATTTAAGTAACCTTTTTCGAACTAATCATTCTGTTATGTTTTTCACAAAAATCAATTGCTAAATAGTGTCAAAATTGACATAAAATAGTTTTTAAAACAAATATTATATTATTAATTGTTATTTTATTCCTAAAAATATACGGTTCGGCCAAGTGACTTAGATAAGGTTATATATATTAATAATAAACAACTTGGGGTTCTTTTGTCTTGTTATAGTAAGTTTATAAACCTTATAGCGTAAGAACACAAAAAGACACGGTAAAAGTAAAATTATCTAACTTAAAGTTAAAACTAAATGATAAGGTTAAAATAGTAAACTAAACTTGTCCAAATTCTATTGTATGAGAGGATTTAGACCCATCACCACCTTATCTTATAAATAACTCAATTTTGAGCTATTAAAAACCGAATATGACTTTATAATAAAATAATATTTTTAGTTATTCCAAAGATGCCCCTCTCCTCCCTTATAAAAGGGCACCTACTCCCTCTCTTCCTCACACCACTTTGAGCATTCAATCTCGGCCAACCCCTGACAAATTATCTTCTTCACATCCCTAGAAACATCCTAGAGGTCCTGGTCTTCTTCAAAGGCCAATTTTAGTGCCCTAAGAGGAGGACTCAAAGAGGCGCTTCAAAGAAGAGGTAATGTCCATTACCGATTCTTTAAACTTTATTTCTTCTTCCACTTATTGTTATTCGGTTGTTTCATTATGAAGTAATAAAATAAGTATAAATCATATACTGATATGTTATTATAAGTATTAAACAACCCTATTTCACCATCTATCCATCCTACGGAAAACGAAATCACCGCGCGTGCGTACGTACGGAATACCATCTCCACGCCGTGGTGTAATCTATTTTCCACCACCACCTTACTTGGATGGGTATAATGGTGTAAATAATAACTATATATGATTATTGTAAAGTGATATTGATTCTGAAATAGTATACATACACTCCAATACAATTCCACGATCATGAGAACGATATCATCGCTCGTGCGTACGTACGGACTACCGTCTCCACGACGCGATGAGATTCATTCTTCACGTTAACCATTCATGAATGATTACAAAGTATATATAATAAGTAATCATGAAATATATGAAATAATAATGATACTGGATTTATGTGTATATATATGTTTGTCATCTATGCAATTTCATCCAACTCAATAAGGAAACGAAAACAGCGTTCATGCGTACGTACGGCCTACCGTCTCCATGTACGATGTATTTCTTTCCATTTACTGATATATTATATATATGTATATTCTGACTATATATTATATATAAATCATTTTTTATATTCTGGAATTAATTAATCATGATCTAATTAATAATATGAATAATTACAAGTCAAAACAGGGACGACAAATGAAACGATTTTACCCAAAACGCTCTTTAACATGGAATTTACAAAAGAACGGGTAATATAAAGTCATAAGTGAACCATATATGATATCATAACAATGAGTATGATTCTGGAATAATTCAATGACATTATTTAAATCATTATACAGGAGGTTCGGATACGTACAAAGCATATCGGACCTAAGGTAAGAGAAAATCTCGCAATCTCAATTTTTATCCAAGATTGCTTATTCATAAGTATTTTCTGGGGTAATTTATATCATCCAAGTCCAGGTTTTATAAAAGTGTTTTCATGTATTTTTAAAGTCCTTTTTACCCCTTTTGACTTTGACCACTTGGTATGTATGGAATCTTTCTTTTGTTTATGTTATGAGGTACTTTTTTGACTTTTCTGACAAAAGTACGAGGAGAATGTTATTTTTAACTTATACGTCGTGAACAGATTTTTATAGTTTAATAACGCCTCATTTTCATGAAGCTTAATCTACATGATTTTATGACTATTTTCAAAAAAAATAATGTTATTTTAAATGTTATTGGCATTTTTTTGAAAAGAAAATGATTTTGATGAAGAAATGATATTTTCCTCAAGAATTATTTCAAATGTTTTATCAAACCAATTTTCCATATAAGATGAAATTATTTGATATGTGTATGTTTCAAGTTTAATGTCTCTATTATTTACATGGTTCAATTTTCTTATGATGAAATGTCCATTTGTTTTATATGGATTATGAAATTATGGGATGATGTTTATGAAACCCATTTTATTCTATGGGTTATGATGAATGTTTTAATTTTATTTTGTGGAACAAGTAAGAATGATTTCATTATGAGATGAGTGGGACCTATATCTCCATCCAATGCATTTGGTAAAGATTTTATATCTCATGAGATAGACATGGCTGGAATGGTAAGTTAATCTGGTTCAGTGTTACAGGACTGAAACGAGGAGTGAACTCGATTCAGAATGGGACTTTGTCCACTAAGATGGTCTTGGCAGCAATGCCTTGGCTACTATGGAAATCATTACATGTGCTTAATGGATTCCAAAATTACATGTTTTATTCCCATTTTATTTTATCATGGTTTATGTTCCATTATGATCTATGCCTTAATTACTTCCATGTTTTATGTCGTTGCTCATGATTTTGATGTTTAAACATTATGTTCATGTTTTTAAGTTCAAATATATATTGTATGTTTTATTTTATCCATGCTTACCCTTACTAAGCATTTGATCTCACCCTTTTTATGTTTTATTTTCCCCCAGGATCAAAATAAAGGTTTTAGGTAAGGAAACAAAAAGTGGAAGATCTTTATGGGAGATTTTGAAGATCTTTCACCACGATTAGAAGATTACATTCCAAGTTTCTAAAGACACTAAACTATTGCGGTCCTTGTGTGTCTGTTTTTGTTATGTATTAAGTATTCTGCAATAGTAATGTAATGTCCATGTACGTCAGGCTTCGGGTCTCTACATTTCTTATGATTTATTTTTCCAAAGATTCTAGGTAGTGTACTTTGATTGATATGGAGGGTTATGCTTTGAGAATAATGGTGTTCTAAAATAATTAAATATGTTGAGTTCGTGTTCTGAATTATAATGAAAAGTTCAAATATAAAATCAATTTTCCAAGACTAATAAATCGATTGGTCCTTTGTGATTTTATTCCTTGTAACCATTCTAATGTATTAAAATAATGCACCGACTCTAGGTAACTGAGGTTAGGGTATTAAAGTTTGTGTTAAAGGAATTTTAGCAACAAAATTCGAAATAGATTTAGAAAAAATAAATTATGGATCATAACCCTAAGATAGACACTGAGGATAAGTATAGAGGAACTTCCTAAAATTTTGGTAATTTAGAGATTATGTGGGTATTACTATAAAATACATCCCTGTATGGATACTACAAGTGTACATGGTTCTGACAGAGATGTACCTAGAAGTAACAACTCTGATAAGGTGTTCCGGGCTTGACTTAGGGTAACCTGGTACATAAAAATGGGCCTTACTACACACTTGGTTTTACAAATTTGGGGGATATTCTTAGGATAATTGATATTTTATTTCCCAAATGTTATGATGGATTTAAAAGAATAGATTCCCCCAAAGTAACCAAATATTATGATTCTAGGATTTACGATGCACAAATTTATGTTATGTGTTATACCATATTTAGAGTTATAATATGTACGTAACTTTATAATCTAATCAAGTATATACCATCTTGTTGAAATGGTTCCTAGAAGAAGGAATGAGAACTCCACCAATGAACATGAACCAAAGAGTATGAATGATCATATCTTTCATATTATTAAGACAACATTTTGAAGGAAAATAGTCTCCCTTGTATTCTAATCCTATGAGAAAATAGTATCATGTGATAATGAGATACATAAAGAATTATTTCAATTGTATTAATTTTAAGGGAAGCAAAATAATAAGAGGACGACAAAGAAAAAGATGAGTAAAGGGAAGAAGGGAATGAAGGATTTTCCTACATGTGATAAACGTGGAATGAATGGCACTCGTAAATTCTTGAAGGGAATGGGAGTTTATTATTAAGTTTGGAGAAAAAGGGAACCAAGTTCAGGATTGCATGGGTAAGAAAAAGGGTTCCAATGTATAATGCTTCAACTGCAAGTATATGGGACACTATGAAAATTAATGTACTATTTCCCAATTAATATACCCCAGATGATGCTATTAGATAATGATCAAGTTATGATACTACTACAAATGAAGTGGAATGATTAATATTCCTATCCTAGAGTTATTTTATTTGAATGATTTATTAGAAATGTACTAGTTATAAGAAATATAGAGTATATAAGGATTGTACTACATTACATATTCTCTAAGTATTTGGAAACATGAATTTTTTACTTACTGTTTTTGGGTTTATAAAGGTATTTTTCAATAATAGATATATTATGTTGTTTGGAGAATCTGATGTTACAATTGAGATCTTTTTAGACTGTTAATTTTGATATAAGTATTTTGGAAAAGTCTTTAGGTTGGAAAGGATTAATTTGTACATTGTATAGTATTTTTTAAGGTTAAAACATTTCTTAAGGTTATTTCTAGATTGTTATAATAAAATTGTTTGAGAAAAAGGAAAACTCGTAGGTCGGGTGAAAACCCTTCACATTGGACAAGGCTGTGGGAATCAAACCAAAAATCGAAGTGTGACAAGGCTTTATCACCTACCATTAGCCTACATAAATTCCTTGATTAGTAGAACATATTTTTATATATTTAAATGATATAAGTTTGTATTTGGAACCTTATACGATTAATATAAAGAGAATATATTTGAGTTTTATTATCGTTTAAAGAGAAAGATGAGTTTGTGGCTGGAATTTGTTGAAGGATGAAACTGTACATTAAAATTAAGTATGCTTCCTTGTGTTCATATCCTGTGAAGTAAATTAATTCTACAACACTAGGTAAATGATCATAAAACCAAAAATGGTTTCCTGGTATTTTCTTTTTCAAAGAATCAAATTTTCCATTGGATCATTGAAGATTTATAACATTATGGTTGTTAAATTTCTTCTAGAAATTTAATATCTCACTCCTTATCAGAACTTGATGGTTATATTTTATATCTTTCCCATGTTTTCCAACATGGAACCCTAGTATGTGATATTTCTGGTAACTTTCATACTTCCCTTTCATTATTTTAAAATGGTTGTATCATTAATCAATTTTTTGATGTGGGATTTCAACAAATATATTTTGAAATTTTAAACCCCTATTTTTTAACCATGAGTTTTAATTGAGATGATTCAATTTATTTAAGGAGGGGAGAATGTAACACCCCATGATTCCATGGTGTGCTTATTTTTAAATAATTCAAATAGCTTTCCCTACACACACCACGGGGTTCAACTGCACCATGAATAGCGGTTTAAATAATGGTTATGAATAATATTAACCAAATGTTGAATTTTATAAATTCAATATAATCTTAATATTCATATCAAGTTTTTCTTATACATGATATAATAACAAATTCAAATTTTTGAATAAAAAAATAATTTAAAAAATGTGCACTTTTACCACCTTTTAATGGAGAACCCTTTTTAAATCCAATATTTGTCACTTTTTTATTTTAAATTTGACAAAATAAAATTATTTTTAATAATAGGGACATAAAAATTTAGTTTGGACAATTTGTTTTTGTTTTTATGGTAACTTTTATTTTTAAATGAATAATGAAAAATACTACATTTTAATTAAAAACTATTTATTCATCTAATTTATTTATAATGATAGATTATTATTCTAATTTGGTTTAATGTATAATTATATTATGTTTTTATCATATAATATTATTCAGTTCATTGGAATTATTTTCACAATAAAATTAGATATAAACACATGTTAGTCTTTTGATGTTTTTTACTTTTAAAACCCCATTTTCTCGTATTGTCCATGAGAATTAATTTAAAATTAATTACTAAAAATTAAGTGTGTTAAATTATGAAAAATGGATTCTATATTAGTAATACGTGGGTCAAAATTATGTTAATAGGATACTTTTATTTTTGGGTATTATGAACAGTAACTTTAGTAATTATTTTTATTTCCATGGTTAAAGGTAAATCAGGTAATTAGGTAAAAATAATATAATAAAATTACCTTAACACCTATAAAAATCCTATTGGATGACTTAATTATACCATTATAATCTATATTTTTTAATGGTATCACTTAATGGACACTTTCCCATGAATATTACATGAATATAATAAAAATTAATGAATGTGAAAAAATTTCATAATCTCATTTTATATATGTATATTAATTTTAATATATGGATAACCAAGAGATAACATCAACTATAGGTAGTCTTTGGGTTTAAAAAAGTATTTCCTACATCATAGACACTTACTTATATTTTTTAGAGATTAGATAATTACCATTAATGAAGACATAATAGTGATTCAAAAATTATTTTATTAATAGAAATATCAAATAAATGGTTTTATGAATATTAAAAGGATTGTAATTTAAATTAATAAAGGTTCTACGAAAATTTTATATGTTACTATGAAATTTTATTAGTATATTAAATGTTTTTTGGAGTTATCTTATGTGTGGTCTTTATTTAAAGTCAAATAAATGAATAGTGTCAAATTTTACACTATTGATATTTTATAAAAATAACATTGTATTAAATACTTTAAATATCATAAAAATATTTAAAAATTAAAAAGTGAAAATTTTAAGGTCTAAAATGTCATAAAGTATCCAATTATGAACAATTTACACTACATAATTAAATAGGTTTTACAATTTCATATTTTGAATATTGTTACCACAATTAAAATTAAATAGATTAAATTAGGATAAATAAAAATGATAAGGTTAAAAATGAAATCAAAACATGTAGAATTTTTTTTGGTTGAGATTATTTCGATCAATACTAATCTTATATGCAAAATAATACTCTTTAGGGACATTTGGATTTAGAAATTAATTTATATTAATATAATAGTTTTAGTGTTTCTAAGGGTGCCCCTACCCTCTCTCATAAAAGGTAACTTCTCCTTATCTTTACTTCACTCCTCTAAAGCCTTTTGGTTCTGAAAAAACCTTCCCATTTCCTCTTCCCACATCCCTCAATTGAACCAAGAGTAAATTGTTTAGGCATAAATCCATCCTAAGGAGTCCTTTGGTGAAAACCAAAAGGGGATACCTGAAAAAGAGGTAATCGTTTTATAACCTCTTTTAAAGTTATTTTCTTCTTCTACTTCCTCTTTATATGTTGTTTCCATATTAAAGTAAGATATATAGTATCATAAATATAATTATATGTTATTATAATTATTAAATGAACCATAAATTTCATTTTATTCATCATAAAAATAACAATATCACCATGCATACATATGTACGGCTTACCATCTCCACACTGTGGTGTAATTTTTTATTCAACACTAATTTTTTTGGATGGATATAATAATGAGTATAATGGATATTAATAATTCATATAACATTATAATGATTCTGTATAACTAATATAACATCCAATTCCATACCATTTAACCATCAAGGGAATGATACAACCACTCGTGTGTACGTACGACCTACCGTCTCCATGACGCAATGAGATTCATTATCCTAGTTAAAACTTCATGAATGATTGTAAAATTCATATTATGACTGAAAATAATAATAATTAACTTAATTTAATTATTTTCATGAATAAAATATGTCCTATTCATAAGAAACATGGATTACATGGAAAAAATAATGGGAAAACAAAGAAGTTAACACCCGAAATAATGGTAATATTGAAACAATATTAACAAAATGGTATTATAGGATCATATATGATATCATAAATATGTATATGGTTCTTATATAATTTAATTTCAAATTTTTACCATTATATATGAGTTTAACACACCCTCGACTAATGGAAAGTACAAGGTAAGGGTTAATTTCACAATCTCATTATTACTCAAGGTTGTTTATACTTAAGTATTTACTAGGAATTATTTATTATCTAAGTCCATATTTCATAAAAATACATTTAAAAATATTTTTACTATATATATAAATTTTTTTGAAGTCATTTATACTCACGATTTACTTTTTATAAAATGTTTTTAAAGGAATATTTCTTTCGTTTTCCAAATAAGGTACTTTGTGACTGTTTCATCAAATTAAGGAAATAATGTTTTTTATCTTATATAGCGTGAGCATCCTTTTCTGCCATTTTGTCTCCTTAAAATTTTAAAGCTTACCTTATAATAATACAAGGTTATTTTCAAAATATTTTTTTTTAATTTCATGGATTTTAAATGATTTAAAAATAAAAAGTTATATTTCTCTCAAAGAGTTTTAATAAATTTATTAGAGTATTTTCATCTATGTCAACATCCTTTGTTGGATTTTATGCTTGACTGAGGTTTATTTATTATGATACAATCTTCCATATTGTATTGAAGGTTTTACGATATGTTTGACTATTGATGTGCTATTTTTATACCATTTATTGCTTATAGTTAAAGTATTAACATTTCGTGTGCTAGTTTTAATATGGATGTTTATGTTATCTTCACCCCTTTCTTACAAGGAATTCATTTCACTTAATAAGTGGTGGGTCAGTCCCACAATATCCCCTTGATGCATCAGTAGGTATCATGAGACAAACTAGTATCTTGGCTTATGGATTTGATGATATGGTAATGGTCTTGGCATTTGGCCTTAATGACATGCTAATGGTCTTGGCATGAGGACTTGATGGTGTTGTTATAATGCCCAACATTATGAATTTACTCATTATGAGACCATTTATTGATATTACATTTGATTATTATACTAGTAGAATATTCATGTGAATGTTTAAATGGAATTATAAGATTTATTCATGCTAAATTGTTTCGAAGATAATGTTTTAAAAGGAATGTGTTTTTGTTTTACACTTTTCCTTAAAATTTTATACTTATTTATGATAGATTATTCTATATTTTGTATCCTTACTGATCAACTAATCTCACCCATTTCTTATGTTTTATTTTTTCTTGGATTCCAAGAAGTTTATTATGATTTATAAACAGGGTTAAGCTAGGAGAATAATGGTGTTATAAAATAATTATATATGTTGAGTTTATGTACTGAATTGTAATGTAAAGTTCAAATATATAATATATTTTGCAATAATACTAAACTGATTGGTACTTTGGGATTTGATTCCTTGTAATCAAGATAATGTATTAAAATAATGCACCGACTTTGGGTAATTGGGGTGGGGACATTATAAAAGAAAAAGAAAGAGACTTCAAGTTCCATATTCAATTCATTATCTGCATACCATTAAAAAATGATACCCTGAAAAGTAATACTTGACTAAGATCCCCCATCCACAAATGGATACCCTTCATGATAAAAGGACCATTATGGTCATCCACAAAAGAGGACATATTTCATCCGCAAATGAAACCACTCACAAATAAACCCCTTTTTTAGAGAAACCCCTTCACAATACCCCATCCTGCATAGTGATAATATTATTTGAAATGGAGTATCCATAGGGTATTTTACCCTTACACTATTGCTTCCCTCATTCTATATAGTGTTTGTCTCTATCATGGCCTCTCTATGAACTATAAACATGGATTCTTCTAACCTACATCGAAACCTGATAATTCCATTACTGAGACCTCCCCAATGGCCACTAGATCCAATCGTTTGGAGAAAAGTCACATCAATATGTTCCTCTCAAAATCATACGTTATTTTGGTAATAGAAGTCCCATATATGACCTCCCCAATAGCTAAGATCCTCAGAATGCTCAAAATCATGAATTCTCATATTAATGAGCTTCCCAGATTAGTGGTTGGTTAAGCAGTCCAAGAAGTGACATTTTTTTACCTACACACTGCCTAAAATGTAAATCAATTTAGGAAGCATTCATACAATCAATGGATACGTAAGTATTGAGGTAGGGTTAGAAACATTTATGATGATGTGAATTCAAAAATCCTACCTTTCTTCCAAATTACCCTACTATAAATTCACCCTTATCCACCAGCAGATGAGAATAAAATAATCATTATAGAAATTAATCCTATAGTAAGTACCTATAATTTATTGTAGGATGTCATACTTGTCCTTCCTTTCGTATCCTTTCCCTCATCCACTAGAAGACGAGGAAAAAAATTCCAATTTGGATTCCAATCTAGTTATAAGTCCCTTCCTAGGCTTAATCATGCATCATGATGACCTCATATTGTATCTTTTTTCTTACACCGAGCATGAATCAGATGGGATTAAAGATCAGTGGTGACTATGTCATTTTCATAAAGAGACAGCTCAAATGGGAACCCACTAGGTGTAATCCTCAAATAAGGTTTTCATAGGTTCATGGTGGGAAAATTACCATGACAAAAACCTTTAGAGGTTTATATACCCATTGAGTCCCTAAAAATTTGTAAAGAATGTGGGATTTGATTTTTTCCCCGATGAGATATATAAGAAGGATGTATAAGGATCAAACCCAACAACCTCGATCCACCATCATCTTCATTGTTCCATATTCCCAGTAGGACTAAATTCCCACCTATAAAGCCATATATATTCTTTTTGGGACAAATCCTCTCACCCAAATTAGTCTATAATCTTTGTGAGTGATGTATTCACAAGGTTATATTCCTTATAAAATGAATTTATTAATGTCGGGCCACATTCCCCAAGGGGTCAACCGAAAATGGGAAATCATGTGTAACTCCTATACCAAATTTTTCTAGGAACCTTTCGCCTAGAAATCCTTACTTCATGGCACTAAACTATATGGTTAAGTCCTTTTCACTTGACATCAAAAGGTATGAAATGTTTCTTTAAGTGTCACTGAACTATATAGGTTAGGATTCCTTCTATAAGGATACATAGGAATCCCTTATCATGTTCCCAGTTGCAACAACAAATCTACAACTGCCTCCCTGAATAGTGTTAAATTCCAGATCACCCAATTATGAGGCTCTAAAACATATTTATTTAAAATAAATCTTTGAAAAATAAATAACAAGAGGATATGGAGAGACTTTGATACATAAATATGGATATTCTCAATAGAGAATATTGGATACATACAAGTGGTTTCATTTATATAGATCCCATGATACATATAAATGGTTTATACAGTATATATATGTGATGGATTATATATGTCAAGGGTGAGAAACCTTATATTAGGGTTCATAAAGGATTCATGAATATGAATTAAATATATAAGAGATTCCCAAAGTAGGAAATTTTTCCCCCCCCAAATGAGTGTGATGAGCTTGACCTCCCTTCCTCTCATCCAAGTGAGTCCCTAAGTGTCATTCAAAAAAAATTACTAGTGATCTCCTACATTTGGAATGAAATTCCATATAATGGATATAGTAACCTTTGGGTTTTTATAGTTCCACAAATCATCCCGATTGGATAATTATAAGGCCCCATCATTAAACCTTACTTAATCTTAAGTTATTACAAGATTACACATTGAGGATCTTTTCAGGTTTAGAGTTTTAGATAATTAGATCATGAAACTTGCATTACCTTCCACATTTAAACAAAGTGGTTAAATAAATGACAGTATTCATTTTTCCCATCAACGGAAACATATTTAAAATAAAACATGGATTCTTTCTTGACACATCCTTGACACTATCATCACATCATCTACCTTTCCCTTGACCTATGAAAAACATTTCAAAAACTTGGGATGAGCATAAAAAGCTCAGTAAGGGTTAAAAAAAATATAGAAAAGAAAGATGAGTTCATATATACAAAAGAATGAAATCATACTTTACCCATAAAACAAAGGAACTTTAACATACCTCATGAAATCATGAATAAATCATAGAAATCATAAGACATAAAAGGTAACTTGAGGCATTCATAACATTCTTACGTAGGGAGTAACCCTCTTGGTTATGTTTGGAATACCCACCACAGTATATTCCCTAAATCTCTTCGGAGAAACCATAAAGTTTCACTCATTCACGTTACCCAATGCATTGGAGAGCTATATCAAGCTCACCCGCTCTTAGTTTATCACGGAACCACTTGTCTTCATAACAATGCCCAAGAACCATAACATAATCTTATCACATAAAACATGCATAAAGGAAACATAACATTTCCACCTTTTAATAACAAGATATCAATACAACACATTGATATAAAAACATTATGAAAACCATTTTCAATACCAAAATAAAAGAAAAGTAAAACATGGTATTTATTTTTCTTTTAAAAAGAATGTATGGCTTGTAGAGGAAGCCGAAACTCAAATAATGGTCACGGCGGCGGAGAAGTCGTTGTCGCCGCATACGTACGACAAAAACATTCCCTTTTGTCGTTTAGTAAAACGCTTCATATAAAAAAGATTCATTTTTGGATAAATGTAAAAGTCAAATGGGTTTATATACCGTATAAAAGAATGTTGTGTATAAAACAAAATATGCCTCAATGATTGGAGATTGAGACGGAGTCCCTTACAAAGATGGTATCCTTGGTTTAAGGATAAATCAATTACATAATTATGTGTGACAAATGAATACACAAAATATAAGTGGATATTAAGTGTAAAAAAATCAGAGGATATTAACACATATTCATAGAACGACATATTCAAGGAGTACAAGTTTATCCCAAAGAATCAAATTTTGGTTAAGGAGTTCCCTTGCAAAAATGTGACAGCCTAGCGGTGTCACTACAAAATTCAGAAAATGAGTTGATGAGAGACAAAAAGGGTATCTCATCACATGGACATAAAATTTAAATCAATAATGATATAGAAGAACATATCACAACATAATAGTATGTGAATTAAAAGACATAACAAAAGAAGTCTTTTAAAAAGAGGAGGGTGAAAGGTTCCCTTACCGACTTGGGTAACTTTCGAAACGTACACCCCATTGAAGAAGGGTCATACAATAAATTTGTAAATAACCATAAATGAAATTATATCACACAAATAGTATAAAAATGGGAAGTACATACACCACTAAAAGGAAATGGTGGCAAATGTAGCATAAATCTCACGGGACTAAAAGTGAGATGAAAAATCCCTTACGAAAACTCGGCAGCCTAACAGCGCCACTTAAAACTTCCAAAAATGGATTTATGAGATCAAATAGGGTCTCTCATCATATTAACATAAATTTTACAGAAAGAGGAATATAAAAGAACATCCCCCAACATAACAAAGATGAGCTTAAAATAAGTGACATAAAGGAGAGTACTTAAAAAGAAAGAGAGTGGTTAGATCTCTTACTAAAATTCGGCAGCCTAACGGCGCCACTCAAAACTTCCAAAATGGATTTATGAGAGAGAATAGGGTCTCTCATCATATGAAAATAAAAATTAAAGTAAGAGTAATATAAAATAAAATCCCAATCACAAGAAATATGAGCTTAAAAGGAATGACATAAAAGAGTGTACTAAAAAAGAAAGAGAGGAGTAGGATCCCTTACCTCGGGTCCGACTTGACTCGATCATTCTTTAACGTCCTGAATAATAAACTTGAGTTAATTTAAAATTTATTAAGAACCTTTTTTAAGTTCATTATTCCTTTTATATCACTTATTTCCATGTTATAAACATTATTTAATCATTTAAGTTAATAACGTTTGTTTTGTCGATATTTGGTTCTTAAGTCGAAAGTGGACGTCTTACAATTACATGTTGTTCATGTGGTGAAAGGTTCCTTATATCCAGAATGATATTCATGATTTGGATATAAAATATATCATATATATACAGAATATATATGTATTTATAATATAACATAATCGTTTAGAGGTAAGAAATTAAATGCACCGTTCATGGAGACGGTAAGCCGTATGTACGCATGAACGCTACTTTCATTTCAATGTCATATTAATGGAATTGAAACCAAATGAAAGGTATGTATATTTTAATTCCAGAATTATATTCATCATTTATGTGTAACATACATCATATATAATAACTTTAAATCCATCCTTTATACATCCCACATTTTGCATTAACGAATCAAATCACTTTGAGGGGGCGGTTGTCCGCACTTCCTAAAATGAAATTATCATGTTTACCCACAATGGAAACCATAAAGGTATGCCACAAAAGATAAATACAGAATCATAAAACATAAACATATTATATATCATATATAAATATAGTGACATATTAATGGCCACCATGAAAGGTGCTAAGATAATATTGAACAATCATCGTTTCGTGAGGCAGTAATTCGCCATCCACATAAACAGTATGTTCTTTAACCATTAGATGAAAGTGTGTGTAAGTTTAGCTCTAATACTTAACATAAAAACATCCTAGTATATTTAAGATACTGGTGTTTTTACAAAATAAAGGAATAAAAATGGTTTAGGGGGTTGGAGAAGCAAAATAAAACAAAAGGACTCAAGTGAAGACATTACCTTAAAATCGGGTAACTCCCTTTGGTTTGAGCTCAAAGGCTTCCTTGGGAAGACTTCTGCCCAAAGTGAGGCTTCAAGGAGTAAGAGAGGTATTTAGAGAGACAAAATGGGCAGGGGTTGGCTGATCCAAAGGCTTTGGAAGTGTGGGTAAGGAGGTAGAGGTGGGGGCCTTTTATAAGAGGAGAGGAGGGGCGCTCTTGTAAAGTAAAGAAATGTTACTTTATTTTAGAATGAGTATCAGATTTTAATGGTCCCACATTGATGTGTTTCGAGGATAAGGTGATAAGGGTTCAAAATCCACCCATCCAATAGGTTTTGGACATGTGTAGGTCTTAGATTTTACATTATCTTTCCATTTTATTTAAATCGTTAAATAATGAGGTCATCACTGCATCATCTTATAAAAAAAATACTATGATGTAGGAAATCGTTTTATCTTCCGAATGAATATTTATAGTAAAAAATATGACTTGTATAACCCCATGTAAAAATTGTTTTAGTTAAACAACTCATGTTTGTGACATTTTAATTTCAACATTAAATAAAAAGGTATTTATGTCATTTTCCAACCAAAGTGGCTCCATGGGGTCCCCAAGTTGACCCATGGATTGTCTTGGTCGTCCATGACTCATCCAATGAGGGTATGGCATGTGTCTAGGTCATTTCATATTATTAAAACATTTTTTTACCTTAAACTACACTAATTACATCTAATCGCGATTAAAAACTTAACAAGTTACTATTCACCCAAAAATTATTTTAATCCCATTGAACAACATTTTACTTCTTAATTACAACCATGTATGTCGAATTTTTGAAATTCAAAACAAAAAGGTGGAAAATTTTCATTAAAACGGAAAATCAGTTTTTATAAGTACCACTTAGTGGTTTCACTATTCACCAAAAATTGAAGTTTTTCAGAAAATTACCAAAAATTCACCCTAAGCTATATTTGATATTCAGAATTCAAAAATGATGTCTATTTTACAAAATTAAAAACATATAAGTTGCATTAATTAATTTAATAATTAATTCCCATTGTCAAAACAAATAGCGTGTTTTTAAGAAAAAATATCTATTAAAAGATTGACACTAGTTTAAGTCCAATTTCAAGGTGAAATTAATTCCAATGACCACCATTGGATTTAATGGTAAAAATATATTCTAATTTCACTTTAAAACAAATTTAAAATATAATATAATCATATAAATGAATTAGATTAAAAATAGTTTTTGAATTAAAATACAACATTTTTCACTATTCATTAAAAATTGAACTTTTTCGGAAAAATACCAAAAATTTACACAAAGTAAATTCTGATGTCCCGATTCTAAAGAAGAATTTTATTTTGTAAAATATAACAAATAAAATTTTAAAAAAGTGGATTTAAAAGAGGTTCTCCATCAACAGGCGGTTAATCGACCTTTTAAAGTATATTAGAATGTTTACGCTTAAAATTGGATTCATTCGCATTTTTAATCCTCTAAAATTTATTGTAAAAAGTAAAAATATTTGAAAAACATATATAATCATTTTTTAGTTAGTTCTATTCATTCCCTCCATCACAACAGCTAGGCGTTAACTACCATTTAAGATAATATTATTTTATTATTAGAGTGCAACATAAGATTCCCAAGAAACTCGTTGTTGCGTGTTGGGTACACCATCGAGCATAGCGTCCCCTTTAAAGTGATATTAATATTTTATTCACAAATATGGATAAATGTGAAAATTTCATACTCTTTATTTACATGGGGTGTTACATCCTTCCCCCTTTTGGGAATTGCATCCTCACAATTTTAAAATTGGGCTTGGAAACTTCATTGAAAATCCCACATCGGGACATGAGTCAGTAAAACAATCACTTTAAAATAAAGAAAGATAAGTACAAAGGTCACCTGAGTTAACCCATACTAGGATTCAAAGTATGAAAATATGGACATGGAGGAAAAAACAAAGGATCATGTTCTAATGGAGAGTGATAGTAAACATGTCTAGGAGAAAGTTAACCATAAGAAAATCACAAACTTGTGATGAGTTAAATGGTATTAGATTCCTCAGTAGGAAAAGTTAATAGAAAACATTTTTGTTTTTTATTGAGGAATTAATTCATAAGGAAACATAATTACTTATCATGTTGACTTTTAACTTTTATTAGATTTCTTACACAAACTCATATTTTCTCCAAAAGACGAGTATTTAGGAAGACTTTTTCACTATAATCAACTTCTAGAGAATCACCTAATCCACAAAAGAGAACTATATACTTCCCATGTCTTTAGACTTTAACCAAAACCAAAACCAAAATGGTTAGTACAAGATCAGATAATCTAGAAAAGGATAACCCTTTATAAAGGAAAATCTATTCTTAATCTCCAAAATTTGTCCAACAAAATCCAAAGTTCAACGAGGGCCATTTGATAAAAAACTTGTCCATAAAATTCTTCAAATTAAACCAAAATAATATTGAAACCCAAATATTTGAAGGATTTAGTCACATAGTCTTCCAAGGTACAAATTAACTTTTATCTCCAAATAACATCATTTTCTCTTAAATTCTCTTATTGAAAAGTAATTAACCTAATCACATATCCTCGATGATAGGTTAATTATTTCCATAGATAACCCTAAATAAACTTACTCTTGATTCCTAAAATCATCTAACTAAAAAGAATTAGTCAAAATAACCAGGGACTTCACGTAGTCCAGTGTTAGGCAATAAATACCAGTCACACTTTGGTTGTGGGTTCGATTCTCGCAGCTTTGTCCGACGCGACGGGTTGTCACACGGTCTGCGTGTTGTCATTTTTCCAAAACTATATAATTCTTAAAACATTCCCCAAAACGAGACAAAATCTTCTAAAATGATCATAACATATTTTAACCTCAATATTATCTCATGCCTTTCATTTTCCATCATAACATATAATGACCCATAATTACCTCAAAAGTAAGGATCATATAAACTCCAATGGTTACCTTTATAATTATTACCTGAAATTCCACATCGATTGGTCATCTCGTACATGATGCATTACAAATCATACCAAGGTTAAAGTGGTTGATCATGACTCCTTGATAGTTGGTTTATAACAACCACGAGTTTCCTCATTGAATCCCCCATTTCATCCAGTCTCTTAATCAGAGAACCACCACAGTTTCCTTCAAACCTATTATCACTTTGGTGCCTGCAAGATCCATCCATTCACTAAAAACAGAAATGTCAGTGTGAGTATATCAACAAAACCATCATGTACTAATGAGTAAGGTAAACACTAAGACATACCTACTCATTCACTTTATCTAAAACTAGGACAGTTTCTGAAATCCTAACCATTATGGTAATGTCACTTATGCTTAAAGAATACCCTAACCTCTAAAGTTATCTAAACCGACCATTGATACCAACTATAAGGCCCCAGTCTTAAACCTTACTTAATCTTGAGTTATTACAAGATTACACATTGAGTATCTTTTTAGGTTTAGAGTTTTAGAGAATTAGATCATGAAACTTTCATTACATTCCACATTTAAACAAAGTGGTTACATAAAAGAAAGTATTCATTTTCCCATCAACGGAAACATATTTAAAATAAAACATGGATTATTTCATGACACATCCTTTACAATATCATCACATCATGTACCTTTCCCTTGACCTGTGAAAAACATTTCAAAAACTTGGGATGAGCATAAAAAGCTCAATAAGGGTTAAAAAAATATGGAAAAGAAACATGAGTTCATATATACATAATAATGAAATCATACTTTACCCATAAAACAAAGGCAATTTAACATTCCTCATCAAATCATGAATAAATCATAGAAATCATAAGACATAAAAGGTAACTTGAGGCATTCATAACATTCTTACGTAGGGAGTAACCCTCTTAGTTACGTTTCGAATACCCACCACAGTATATTCCCTAAATCTCTTCGGAGAAACCTTAACGTTTCACTCCTTCGTGTTACCCAATGCATTGGAGAGATATATCGGGCTCACCCACCCTTAGTTTATCACGGAACCACCCGTCTTCATAACAATTCCCAAGAACCATAACATAATATTATCACATAAAACATGCATAAATGAAACATAACATTTCCACCTTTCAATAACAAGATATCAATACAACACATTGATATAAAAACATTATGAATACCATTTCCAATACCAAAATAAAAGAAAAGTAAAACATGGTATTTATTTTTCTTTTAAAAAGAAGGTATGGCTTGTAGAGGAAGCCAAAACTCAAATAATGGTCACGGCGGCGGGGAAGTCGTTGTCGCCGCATACGTACGACAAAAAAAATTACCTTTTGTCGTTTAGTAAAATGCTTCGTATAAAAAATATTCCTTTTTAGATAAACATTAAAGTCAAAGGTGTTTATACACCATATAAAAGAAGGTTGTGTATAAAACAAAATATGCCTCAATGAATGGAGATTGAGACGAAGTCCCTTACAAACACGATATCCCTGGTCTAAGGATAAATCAATTACATAATTATGTGTGACAAACTAATACATCAAATATAAGTGGATATTAAGTGTAAAACAATAAGAGGTTATTCACACATATTCATAGAACGACATATTCAAGGAGTACAAGTTTATCCCAAAGAATCAAATTTGGGTTAAGGAGTTCCCTTGCAAAAATTTGACAGCCTAGCGGCGTCACTACAAAATTCATAAAATGAGTTGATGAGAGATAAAAAGGGTATCTCATCACATGGACAAAAAATTTAAATCAATAAGGATATATAAGATCATATCCCAACATAATAGTATGTGAATTAAAATACTTAACAAAAGAAGTCTTTTAAAAAGTGGAGGGTGAAATGTTCCCTTACCGACTTGGGTAACTTTCGAAACGTACACCCCATTGAAGAAGGGTCATACAATAAATATGTAAATACCCATAAATGAAATTATATCACACAAAGAATATAATAATGGGAAGTACATACACCAATCAAAGGAAATGGTGGAAAATGTAGCATAAATCTCATGGGACTAAAAGTGAGATAAAAAATCCCTTACGAAATCTCGGCAGCCTAACGGCGCCACTTAAAACTTCCAAAAATGAATTTATGAGATCAAATAGGGTCTCTCATCATATTAACATAAAGTTTATAGAAAGAGTTATATAAAATAACACCCCCCAACATAAAAAATAGTAGCTTAAAAGAAGTTACATAAAGGAGAGTACTTAAAAAGAAAGAGATAGGTTAGATCTCTTACGAAAATTCGGCAGCCTAACGGCGCCACTCAAAACTTCCAAAATGGATTGATGAGAGAGAATAGGGTCTCTCATCATATGAACATAAAAATTATAGTATGATTAATATAAAATAACATCCAAATCACAAGAAAGATGAGCTTAAAAGGAATGACATAAAAGAGTTTACTTAAAAAGAAAGAGAGGAGTAGGATCCCTTACCACGGGTCCGACTTGACTCGATCGTTCTTTAACATCCTGAATAATAAACTTGAGTTAATTTACACTTTATTAAGAACATTTTTTAAGTTAATTATTCCTTTTATATCACTTATTTACATGTTATAAACATTATTTAATCATTTAAGTTAATAATGTTTGTTTTGTCGATATTTGGTTCTTAAGTCGAAAGTGGACTTCTTACAATTACATGTTGTTGGTGTGGTCAAAGGTTCATTATATCCAGAATGATATTCATGATTTTTATATCATATATATCATATATATCCAGAATATATATGTATTTATAATATTACATAATCATTTAGAGGTATGAAATGAAATGCACCGTTCATAGAGACGGTAAGCCGTACATACGCATGAACGCTACTTTCATTTCTATGTCATATTAATGGAATTAAAACCAAATGAGAGGTATGTATATTTTAATTAAAGAATTATATTAATCATTTATATGTAACATACATCATATATAATAATTTTAAATCAATCCTTTATACATCCCACATATGGCATTAACGAATCAAATCACTTTGAGGGGGTGGTAGTCCACACTTCCTAAAATGAAATTATCGTGTTTACCCACAATGGAAACCATAAAGGTATGCCAAAAAAGATAAATACAGAAGCTTAAGTAAAACATAAACATATTATATATCATATATAAATATAGTGACATCTTAATGTCCACCATGAAAGTTGTTAAGAGAAGATTGAACAATCATCATTTCGTGAGGCAGTAATTCGCCATCCACAGAAACAGTATGTTATTTAACCATTAGACGAAGGTGTGTGTAAGTGTAGCTAAAATAAGTAACATAAAGACATCCTAGTATATTTAAGATACTGGTGTTTTTACAAAATAAAGTAATAAAAAGGGTTTATGGGGTTTCAGAAGCAAAATAAAACAAAAGGAATCAAGTGAAGACATTACCTTAAAATCGGGTAACTCCCTTTGGTTTGAGCTCAAAGGCTTCTTGGGGAAGACTTATGCCCAATGTGAGGCTTCAAGGAGCAAGGGAGGGATTTGGAGAGACAAAATGGGCAGTGGTTGGCCGAGCCAAAGGCTTTGGAAGTGTGTGTAAGGAGGTAGAGGTGAGGGCCTTTTATAAGAGGAGAGGAGGGGCACTCTTGGAAAGTAAAGAAATGTTACTTTATTTTAGAATGATTTTCGGATTTTAATGGTCCCAAATTGATGTGTTTCAAGGATAAGGTGATAAGGGTTATAAATACACCCATCAAATAGGTTTTGGACATGTCTAGTTCTTAGATTTTACATTATCTTTCCATTTTATTTAAATCGTTAAATAATGAGGTCATCGCTGCATCATCATGATGTCATAAATAATTTATTTAATTTAATGTCTAAAAATTATAAAAAAATACTATCATGTAGGAAATAGTTTTATCTTTCCAATTAATATTTATAATAAAAAATCTAACTTGTATAACCCCATGTAATTTTTTTTAGTTAAACAACTCATGTTTGTGACATTTTAATTTTAACATTAAATAAAAAGGTATTTATGTCATTTTCCAACCAAAGTGGCTCCATGGGGTCCCCAAGTTGACCCATGGATTTTATTGGTCGTCCATGACTCATCCAATGAGGGTATGAACTATGTCTAGGTCATTTAATATTATTAAAACATTATTTTTACCTTAAACTACACTAATTACCTCTAATCGCGATTAAAAACTTAATAAGTTACTATTCACCAAAAAATTATTTTAATCCCATTGACCCACATTTTAATTATTAATGACAACCATGTATGTCGGATTTTTGAAATTCAAAACACAAAGGTGGAAAAATTTCATTTAAACGAAAAATCAGTTTTTATAAGTACCACTTAGTGGTTTCATTATTCATCAAAAATTGAAGTTTTTCAGAAAATTACCAAACATTCACCCTAAGCTATATTTGATATTCCGAATTCAAAAATTATGTATATTTTACAAAATTGAAAACATATAAGTTGCATTAATTAATTTAATAATTAATTCCCGCTGTCAAAACAAATAGCGTGTTTTTAAGAAACAATATCTATTAAAAGATTGACACTAGTTTAAGTCCAATTTCAAGGTGAAATTAATTCCAATGACCACCATTGGATTTAATGATAAAAATATATTCTAATTTCACTTTAAAACCAATTTAAAATATAATCTAATCATATAAATAAATTAGATTAAAAAGAGGTTTTGAATTAAAATACAACATTTTTCACTATTCATTAAAAATTGAACTTTTTCGGAAAAATACCAAAAATTTACACAAAGTAAATTTTGATGTCCCAATTCTAAAGAATAATTTTATTTTTTCAAATATAACACATAAAATTGTCAAAAAAAGGATTTAAAAGAGGTTCTCCATCAACATGCGGTTAATCGACCTTTTAAAGAATATTAGAATGTTTACGCTTAAAATTGGATTCATTCACATTTTTAATCCTCTAACATTTATTGTAAAAAGTAAAAATATTTGACAAACATATATAATCATTTTTTTAGTTAGTTATATTCATTCCCGCCATCATAACATCTAGGCGTTAACTACCATTTAAAATAATATTATTTTATTATTAGAGTGCAACGTAAGATTCCAAAGAAACTCGTTGTTGCGTGTTGGGTACGCCATCGAGAATAGTGTCCCCTTTAAAGTTATATTAATATTTTATTCACAAATATGGATAAATGTGAAAATGTCAAACTCTGTATTTACCTGGGGTGTTACAATAATACCCAAAAATAGGTGTAAAACAAAAATGGTGAACCTTAAATGAATCCTTCATTACCTAAAATAACTATAATCCCCATGTATCGAGGCACCATATCTCATATATTCACAAGAAATTAAAGAGATCCCAACATGGACCTCTTAGAGAAATCAATCAGCATTCACTCATCACATTGTGATTCTACTTTGAGGAGTATCTTTTGTTATGATTGTCTACATATATACACTCACCAGAACTCCCTTCGATAAAAAAATAGAGACATACCAATCAAAACAGACATACACATCAGCAGTCACGTGAGATAGGTCCTTATCCTATTATAGGATGTTATCACCCACTCAATATGTTCAATTTTGGGTAGATAATATGCTGATAAAATAGTAAAACATGAATGGTATAATCCTTATAATGGTGTTTAATGTGATGGTCCTCCCTGTTGTGAAGTTTCACTTCAAAAATAAGGTCATACCTTTATAAATCAATTATGAGAAATATTCCATATCTTTAGGTACTTGGGAAGAAAATAACAATGATATTTGATTACTTTTCATTGAAAAATTATTTTTTCTCAATAATAAGATATCCTGAGTTAACAGTCATTCTCTAAACCACATTCCAAACAACTGGCTTCTAACACAACAAGGGTGAATCCTTCCAATGCTTCTATTTAAAATAATGGAATTGGAAAAGTCTCAATTTGATCAGAACAAGTGTAGGAATATCCCAAATAATATAAAGAGAATATGTTTTTCATGAGTAAGAAATTGGTTAAAGATAATATTCCAAACCTAGTTTGGCCCATGACCACTCTTAAGTTCAACATTCTAGAAACATTTTTAGAAGAATTCATACATGACATGATTTTGAACCTATGGAAGAATCATCACCATTTAAAAACAAAATTCTTACCTTATGATGGATATAGTCATATTTTTATGTAAATTGAATAAATTTAACATTAGACTAAATCGGGGTCTCATTAAACTGCACAAAACCCAAAATTAGAAAAATAGTGTGAGAGAATTCATTGGAAATGTATTGATTCTTTATGAAAATTATGTAAATTGATCACTGATAACCCAAATGGTTTCAATATAAAATGATGGGGAAATCCTAAAGAACTACATTTCACTTTTCTCTCTTGTCAAAAATCCCACCAAAAGTGGATTCATGCAATGTCGCTACTTCAAGACAACTCTAAGAAGTAGTATTTTCCTATAACATAGGGATTACTTAGTAGGATTCATCCATGATAAATTATATGAAGTGTCGAGATTAGAAATATTAGGCTTCAAAAGAATATTGTATGAGGTATTTGAATATATTGAGTAGGCCTATCACATAATAAAATACCATCATCAATTAGAAATGATGTATTAAAAAAACAGCTCACATATGGATATTACATTTCACAAACCTCATACTTGAACAATGGTTCAAAAAATATAGAGAGTTGTTGTGTGTAATGTCCTGATTCCAAGTGCAGCCCAATGGTTTCCCTAACCTGGTTGGTCACATGAACTCTAGTACATTTTACCAAATTACAAAGGCTTTAGACTTGGAGTGAGGGAAAAAGATTTATATTGGGGAAACTAGGACCTCATTGGAAAAGTATACACAATAGAAGACAAATAGTAAACAATAGCTGAAGCAGTAATAGAATACAATAGAAGTAAACAATGGAAGTCTGAAAGAAAATCCAATAGAGAGTACATATACGATGCATGTCCCATGTGTCTAGGAAATAATCCAAAAAAGTCACAATTTTGGATATACAATACTGAAACCAATGTATTGAAAAGAAAGTAAACTCCAACAGCATTGCAAGACTTAGCTTGGTCCCATGCTCTCTAGCTCCAACAAGAATCAAGTACCTGATGATGAAGGGTCATTTTTGTTATCTATACCTACAACCATATAATTATTTTGGGTCTGAAAGCATGACCCAAACAGGGTGTGAGATGAATCATAGTAGGCAACCACTAAAAGATCTATCCCTAACTTTTATTGAATGTATATTTCAGGTAATTTGCAGAAGTGAAGAAATAAACTTGGAATTATTCAAAAGTAAACAGTTTTAAAATTTTGAATTACATTAATTTACTTTTATTTCCTTCTTTAAATAATGAAATCTCAGGATTTATTCTAAGATTTATATCCCCTATGCAATAGTAAAAAACAAATGTCTCAGAAAACTTTCTAAAAAGACTAAGTAAGATCGATTCCAAACTTATACTTTATCTTAAAAGACTCATCAAAATCATTCAATCATTCATAAACAACCCTCTTGGAAATATCTTAGGGTATAACCACTTTGGTTTAATATAGAATCAAATCATTTACAAATGACCACCTCAGAAGCTCTCACAATTAATAACCCTAGGTTAACATGGCGTGAATAACTTATAAACGACCTCCTGGGTAGCTCTCACGGTCGATACACCTAGGTCAACATGGCATAAAAAAAATAAACGACCACCTGGGAAGCTCTCATGGTCAATACCCATAGGTCAATATCTATACTGAGGCTCTCATGGTCTTATGTAAATAAACATGGAAAGCCCCATAGTTTTCTTGGTCCAAGGCTCCCACGGTCCATTGGAAAAACACCGCGTATATCTTATTAAGAAGAACATGTAATATATAACTATTACATGGATAAAAAATCATAAGGCATACCACATGCATTACATATAATCAAATCAACTCCATTCAAATCAACCAAGGAAAGGAAAACAAGGTATCAAACCTTATGCATAAGAAACAACCCCATTTCAATAAAACAAACATTACAGGTATTAAAAATGGTCAAATTCCAAATCAAGAAATACCCCAAACATGGGTATGTGACACTTTAAGCATATACTATCCAAATATACTCAACAAGAGACCCAAACCACCAACCTTTATTTATTATAATAAAAAATATTGAACGTCGGCCCTCGAATCGGCCTATATCGGTGTAGATCTACAAAAGGTGAAAAACATTCAACCTTAAATAACCCATGAGAGAGGACGAATCATGATGAAGGGCTCTAGAGGAATTGAGAACTCACCAGTGGGATTTTAATGCACCTAACAACTTCTCAATTGGAGGTCGTATAGCGAATCAAGAGGGGTTCAGAGTTCTTATGTCGTTCCATCACACTCCTGTATGGACCAAGGGGAGGAGAAGGTATTTCTGAGGATGAGACGTAGCCCCACTCGAATTTATCAAATAAAAATAAAACTAAATGAAATTTTCATTAAAGGTACAGATCATGTAGTACCCTTAACTAGCCCCCGCCTTTAGCGGTCTTCCAGGCCACCCACACAACCATGTATTTGGTCGTTACATGGATAGTATGCAGCTGTATGTGGAACCCGAGCACACTAAGTCTACTTATAAAATTCCCATTTCTTCTTTTTTCCTAAAAAAACAACCTGAAATAATGATCCATACTTGAATGAAGATCCGGGTTCTTAAAAACTTCTCCCATTAAATAAATTCATCCAAAAATTTCTATTCTAAAGGTACTGACAAAGCAGAAACATCAAACAATTCTTGCCAGTGTGATTGTATGTCAGCCTCCCTCTCCTAAGTCTCATCCTGTACTCGGTTGTTCTTCCATAACACCTGTATCAAAGGAACATACCGACCACATAGAACCTCCATGCTGCGATCCACAATATGAATATGTTGCTCCTCGAAGGTTACATCCAACTCCAACTAAATATCCTCGGGTTTAAAAACATGAGACGAGTCTAAAAATAACATCGTAGCTGAGAAACATGAAAGGCGTCGTGTATATCCCAACACCACTGAGGTAACTGCAACCGATAGGCAACCATACTAACTCTTTACAAAACCTAAAATGATCCGAATTATCTTGGTGAAAGATTCACCTGTCTCCTAATCATCATGTGTCCTACCCTTGGTGTGACACACAAGAAAACCTGATCTCTAACTTCAAGATCTAGAGGTAGTCTCTGTTGATTAGCATAAGATTTCTGCTGAGACTATGTAGTATCCATCCTCTTCGAAATCAAATCCACCTGCTCAGTTGTCTCTTAGACAAGATGAGGTCCTAGCATAGCTGTCTCTCCTAGCTCTAGCCAACATAGCGGTGATCGACATAGCCTACCCTAAAAATCCATATAAGGTTCCATCTGAATCGTTTCCTGAAAAATGTTGTTCTAGGAATAATCCACTAGGGGTATTTGACTCTCCCAAGATCCCACAAAATCTAGAATGCATGCTCGAAGCATCTTCTCCAAAACTTGAATCGTGCGCTCGGACTAGCCATCAATCTGGGGATGGTAAGTTATACTCAGAAGTACCTTTGTACCCAAATCCCTCTGTAGTCGCTTCCAGACATGAGAAGTAAACTTGGCATCCCTGTCTGAAATGATAGAGTGTGGAGCCCCATACAAACTTACAATCTCTTGGATGTACAACCTTCCATGCTCATCAACATTGAGGGTTTCCATGATTTTATGGAAATGTGCATCCTTCGTGATTCTATCAAAAACAACACATACAACATCATTTCCTCTTAGAGACCTTGGGAAACCTGAAATGCAATATATCACAACATCATTCCACTTCCAATCAGGAATGAGTAACTGCTGTAAAATCCCTTCCGGTCGCTGATGCTCTAACTTCACCTATTGATAGGTGGAACATCTCATAACAAAACTAGTGACATCTCTCTTCATACCTAGCTACAAATACTGACAGTGTAGATCTCGATACATCTTTGTGACAACAGGATGAACTACCCATACCGAGGCATGAAAATATTACAATTGTTACTTACATATGTCTACTGACACCCATATGATCCTATGAAAGTGAAAAACCTCATCCTTGCCTACGGTCCACCCTAGAGAGGGGTCCTCGCCTGACACACTCTCCCTTAGGACAATGCCTTCAAAATCTTATAGCTTCCTCATTCACACTCGATCCAGAATTGTTGGGGGTAACATCTATAAAAGAAAGAAATCTATGCCTCTATCTATCGTGCACCTCCAAATACATCTCATAGAATAGATCCCTAAGCTTCAACTCACTACTAGCCTCATAAACTTCCTGTATCTGAGTCCTCCTACTCAATTAATCAGCCACTATGTTACCTTTTCTAGGTGTGTAGGAAATCTCAATGTAAAAAGACTGAAGGTAATCTTCCCACCTTCGTTGTCTCAAATTTAGGTCACACTAAGTAAAGATAGACTTGAGGATTTTGTGGTTAGTGTATACCAAAAAATTCTCTCCCAAAATATAATGTCTCCAATAGTGAAAATCATTCACAACTATATCCAACTCAAGATCCAACATTGGGTAATTCCTCTCATGTGGCCTCAACTTCCGAGACCTATACAAAATGACTCCTTCTCCCTGCATAAGCACTGCTCCTAGCCCAATACTTTATGTGTCACTATAAACAGTGTAACTCTTACTCGGCTCTAGAAAAACCAGTATCAGTGTTGATGTCAATCTCCCTTTCATCTCCTGAAAGTCTAAACCGTAAGCATCTATTCACAAGTACTTAACACCCTTCTTAGTCAGGCCCGTTAAAGGTGCTACTAAGCATGAAAAGTCATATATAATGT
Source organism: Viscum album (assembly GCA_963277665.1). Classification (NCBI taxonomy): domain Eukaryota; kingdom Viridiplantae; phylum Streptophyta; class Magnoliopsida; order Santalales; family Viscaceae; genus Viscum; species Viscum album. The sequence continues at coordinate 1,721,046,426 of OY728119.1, read as the reverse complement.
GCCTGCATACCTAGAAAACTCCATAACTCAAAGACATTCTTCAGCTTCTCCCCGGAAACTACTGCTCTCACTCTCTATGGGTTTAATGATACTCCTATTTCTAAGATGACGTGACCCAAGAAGTGAATCTGGTCCATCCAAAAGTGGTATTCTGAGATCTTAGCGTATAACTGATTCTCTCTCAATGCACCCAATACTATCTCAATATGGATGGCATGGTCATTTCTAGTGTTATATTACACCAATATATCTTCCACAAAGACTACCAAAAAGTAATTAAAATAAGGTTGGAATACTCAGTTCATTAATGACATGAAAACTATGAGCACGTTTATGAGAATGAATGACATAATCAAATAATCATTTAGAACATACCTGATCTAAAAGGACATGATAGGTATATCTGATGGTCTAACACACAACTGATTATAACTATATCTCAAGTCAATCTTCGAGAGCACTCAGGCTCCTAGAAGTTGATCAAAGAGATCATAAATCTTTGATAATGGATATTGGTTCATGACCATCAACTGGTTCATCTTCTGATAATCCATGTAAAGTATGAGGGTACCATATTCCTTCTTTGCAAAAAGTATAGGAGAACCCCAGGGAAATGTATTGGGTTGGATGGAACCCTTTTCCTATAACTCCTCTAACTACTTCTTGAGCTCCGGTAACTCTAGTGTAGCCATCCTATATAGTTAATTGGACACTGGTGCCGCTCCTAGAACATGATCCATAGAGAAATCTACCTCTCTCCAGAGGTAAACCTGAAAATTCATCTAGAAATACATATCCAAAAATGATACACCACCAGAGGATAGTCAATATGTGAATTCCCCTGGTCATCTAGATATAAACTAGAAATTTGTGATTTAATTCCTCCCAACCCATGATGCTCATGTCTAGCTCTACTTACCTAGACATCCCATTCACCATTGTGTAGAAATGTTCTGCCCTCTAGTGATGTGAAACTCACCCTGAAATGATAGTAGCCAAAAAATTCATGAAATGAGACCATCCATCCATTTAGAGAATGACATCGAAGGCTGTCATTTCTATAACGTAGAGGTCCCACAAGAAGTGACACACACCGACCTCAATAGGGAACTCCTTGCACTGATGTACACTAGCCATCCTAATATCCAATTGAGTGTCTTGCATCATAATATCTTCAGAAGTAAAGATACAAAGCCCAAGGATCTCCACAATGTAAGTAGATATAAAACTATGGGATAACCCAATATAATAAAGAGAATAAGATAAAACTAAGGAAACTAGAACCATACATATAACTGTAGATTGTTCGGGATCATACTTCTACTAGGTCTATTCCATTGTAAAATTATGACCTGTACTATAGCCCTCTGACCCTACCTGACCACCATGAGCTGGTCTGCCCTATTTTCACTAAAAACCTTCTACCTAGAAACCACGACCATGACCACCTCCTCTTCTTAAATATCATGAATAAATTATTTCCCTATCTGAGGAGAAATATGTGGTCCTACTCCCGAACATGGAGTCATAACAGATCCCCTCCCATCAGCTGTTGGTGAGAAAAACTAGAAAAAAACTGTAAAGATTACCAATCTTTCTGTAAGATCGGCACTCAACTGGGTCTCTCAGGAACTGAGGTCTCGTGTTCCCACTCTTCCCGCACTACTAGCATCTCACTGGTATACCTAAATATACATCCCTACTACTGGAATCACTACACAAAGGCTCCCTTTGGATCTTCCTACTATCAAATGAAGTAGTACCAACCCTGGATGATAAACCACCCTGGATCATAGCTCCCAAATCCCTTAGATTGAACATAGTAATCAATGCATGATTTACTATAGCTGTCACCGAAGTCTTCATAAAAACATTCACTTATGATCAGATTCCATACCTGAGACAATCCTCAAATCGCCTTGCCCAAGATAACTCGTCACCTCCCAAAATAGGTGTGAAGCACTAAAGCTTTATGAAATGAGAAGAATAACCCATCACTGAAAGAGATCCTTGCTCCAAATGCATGAACTCCCAGACTCGATCGGCCCTAAACATCTTGGGGTAGAAGTAATCATAGAAGGTCCTCTGAAACTCTTCCCAAACTATATCCTAATGGAGTCCATCCCATGAGATAACATCCAACCATATATTGGTGGAATTACATAGAATGTACCTTGAGAGCTTCACCCTCATCTCAGGAGGCATATCTAGATGATTGAAGATAGAAAGAATGGCCTCAAACCATGAATTTGTAGCCTGTGGTCCTCCAAACACTCAAAAAGTGGGAGGATGTAGCTTCTAGAATACCCTCGTCAACTCTGTCATAGTCGGGGATGGATGTGTTACTCCTTAAAAAGTATCCATCATCCTCCTAAAGCCTACTTGGAACTGTGCATCAGCACCTGTGTCCAGTATAACAGCTGGTTCCAAAAAGGGAATGCTTAGAAGATCTTCCAGTAGTCCCTGATCTACTATTTCCGATGTTTGATCATCACCCTGTACATAGCGTACAACCGAATGAATTCTCAGTGGCATGACTCTACAAGTTCAAAAACACACCTTAGTTCATGATTTACAAGGATAGAAACTTATAAGTGCAATAAAGGAACATGAGAATAAAGCATTTAAGTTTTACAAAATTGGGTTACAAGGCATGTAGAACCACTACACAACATGTTCCCTTAATCTTTTAACATGGGTGTGTACCCCTGCCAACCGGGTCATGTAACACCCAATACACACGACATGTTCATCCTAAAACATGACGTGTACTTGAATATTCCCTCATACCCAAATTATTTTACATGTCTAGAACTAAACGGTTATCTCATGGCGTAACACTACATGGCATGTTCACCCTAGAAACAGCGTGTACCACTAATTTTTCATCCACCAGTGTCATTAGTCACACAGATGGATACACGGTCGATTACTACACATAGTGTATAAGCTAAAAATGATGTGTACAACCTGTGTTTTATACACCTGTGTTGTTAATCACACGGCTGGACACACAGTCTTTTATAGCAGGATGTCTACTCTTAGTACACTATGTGTTTTACCAACCATTTATCAACCCCATATCTCTGCTCACACAGTCAATCAAACGGTCAATAACTACATGGCGTGTACATACAATACAAAATGTGTACATAAGAAAAGTCTCTTCTTCCAGAATAGAAGAACACATGGTGTGTGTTCATAACAACACACGCTGTGTTGTCGAGGTTTCCGGACAATACGGCTCTAAAACTTCTCCAGAACCCATAAAAACATAAAATTTTGTCCAAGGAATGCAAAATTTTTACCCGTGAGAGCCCATACTCCCTGCAAATCAAAGTTTTGTATCCTTATTCATATCATAACTTGACAAAAATGAATTAAATTTCAAACATGATCCACCAAATTCTAATCCAAGAGGGACCATAACACCTTAGGGTCTAAATCTTGGAATACATCAAAATGAAACCATACATTTACCAATACTATATCCAAATAATAGTTATTAAATCACATCATCTATCAAAACAACATGCATTTCTATCGCAACATCTATCACAATAGCATGACATGTGATCTATACCAAGTGCCTATATGATGCATGTGATGGAATACCCTCATCTCATTGAGATGAAACAAAAATAGAACCTCGGAAATATCAGTGATAACAACATAATACATGTGTATCACCCAATGGTGAAATCAAATCAACTGTAATAATTACAAAACCAAAAAATTGAAACATTCAAGGTAACTTGGATTTTTCCTGTACATGGGTTAGCTACTTTTGAGCACAACTTATTACCAACTACCTATTCCTACATATCATAGTCTATATGCTCGAAATAGTAATGACAAGTATAAAAAATATTTTGATACCCCTTTGTAACGTCCTGGTTCTGAGTGCTACCCAAAGGTACCCTAAACCTGGTTGGTCACTTGACCTCAAGCACGTTTCCCCAAATGATAGAGGCTGCCGACTAGAATCAAGGGCCAAGGTGTGATATTGGAGAAACTATGCCCTCATTGGAAGAGCATACACAGTGGAAGAAAAATAGTAAACAATAGAAAAAGTAGTAATATAATACAATAAAATTAAATAGTGGAAGACTAAAATAAAATCCAACAAAGCATATATATATGATGCATATAACATTTGTTTAGGAAAATAGCCAAAAAGTCACAATGCGAGAAATAAAATACTAAAACCAAGATATAGAAAAGAAAGTAAACTCTAACATCATCACAAGACTTATCTTGGTCTCATAATCTCTAGCTCTAATAGCAATCAAGTACCTGATGATGAATGGAACTTTCCATTATCTTTACCTTCAACTATATATTCTATTTGGGTCCAAAAGAATCACCCAAATAGGGTGTGAGATGAATCCTAGTAGGAAACCACGAAAATATCTTTTCCTAACTGTCAGTGAATGTATAGAGTAGGTAATATGTAGAAACAAAGCAATAAAATAGGGAGTACTGAAAAGTAAATAGTCCTACAGTTTTAAATTACATTCATTTACTTTTATTTCATCCTTTAAATCATGAAATCTTGGGATCTAGACTAATATTTATATCCCCCTATGGAATAGTAACATAACAGATGTCTCAAAAAACCATCTAAACAAATCTTTTAAGACTGTGTCTCATTTGTGCTTTGTCTTGTCAGAATCATCACAATAACTCAATAATTCATAAACAACCCTCTAGGAAAGATCTCATGGCCTAACCCTTTTGGTTTAACATTGTATCAAATCATTTACAAATGACCTCCTTGGAAGCTCTCACAGTCAATTCCCCTAGGTCAACATGAAATAAATAACTTATAAACAACCTCCTGGGTATCTCTCATGGTCAATATCTTTGGGTCTACATAGTATAAATGAACATAAACGACCACCTGGGTAGCTATCATAGTCAATACCCCTGGGTCAATATCTACACCGAGGCTGTCACGGTCCTTTATAAATAAACATGGAAACCCCCATAGTTTTCCTGGTCCAAGGCTCTCACGGTCCATTGAAAAAATATAAGACATGTCATATTAAGTAGAACATGTAATATATAAATATTACATGGATAAACAATCACAAGTCATACCACATACATTACATATAATCAAATTAACTCCATCTTAATCAACTAAGGCATAGATAACAAGGTATCTAACCTTACGCCTAAGAAACAACCCCCTTTCAATCCAAAAAAACCATAGAAGGTATTAAATAAGGTTAAATTCCAAATCATGTAATACCCCAAACATGGAAATGAGACACTTTAAGCACAAATAATCCAAATATAATCAATGAAAGGCACAAACCACCTACTTTGATGTTGTATGATCAATAAAATTGAACGTCAGCTCTTGAATCAGACTAGATCAGTGTAGATATGAAAAATGGTGAAAAATGTCCAACCATGAATAACCCTTAAGAGATTAATCATCAGGAAGAAGGGATCTAGTGGAATTGAGAACTCATTGGTGGGATTCCAACGCCCCTGACGACGTCTCAATCGGAGGTCAGACAGAGAATCCGGAGGGGTTCAAAGTTCATGGACTATTATATCACTCTCATGTATGAACCAAGGGGAGACAAATGTGTTTCCAAGGATGAGACGCACCACCGATCTGATTTATCAAATAAAAATAAAAATACCTGGCATGTTCATTAAAGTTACACGCTGTGTAGTACCCTTAACCAGCCCCCGACTTAAGAGGTATTCTAGGACACCTACAAAGCCATGTACATGGCCGTTACAAGGAAAGTACGCAACTACATTTGGTACTCAAGTACATGACGTGTACTCATATGCAAATGGTTTGTATATAAAAAATTCTCATTTCTTCGTTTTTCCTCAAAAAAACCCAAAATCAAGTTTCTTATTTGAATGAAGATTCAAGTTCTTACACTGTGATTGTAACAACCATGGTTATACATGAGAAACACTAGCCCACAAGGCTAGAGGACTTTTTTACCACAACAACCTCCTTCAAGATCACCAAATATAGTTTAAATTGATACAAAAGTTGATCTAGGGAAAACTAAGCTCATAAGGTTGGGGTAAATATTACCCCAATGACCTCCCCCATGGGGGCCAACCATCACCCAACTAGGATGCGTGTCATAAAATAGGTCCTCATAGTGTGATTAAAATTTTACCTCCTTCCTCTGGATGAATTCATACAATGAGGTTCCCTGGGGAATCTATTATAGTTACCCCCACAATAGATCCTCATTATAATTTTCATAAGAATGTATGAGAACCTAAAAGGCCATAATCTAAAGAGATTTTCCATGTGCATAACCATTTTTGAAGATCAGAGACTCTCCAATGGCTATCCTAAATGAAATCAACCCTCATCTTGTCCCAATAGTGAGACAATAATCCAAATGTAATATTCATTAGTAAAAATCCTAAGAACATTCCCTACATATGATATAGAACATGAAACCAATGTTGAAGAATATGAGGGGGATATTTCTATTATAAATATGGCCCACACTAAAATGATTGAAGAATGTGTGAATATTGGAAATCAAAGGATTGAATTTCTTTTGGGACTCCAATGGATCCGCCGCTACCAGTACATTGGTGCAATTCAACCATGGAAAAGGGTAAGGGCATGGCCACATCCCACATTTTTTTGAGTAAGTTAAACTACTTGCACTTGAGGAAATATTCTCTCAATATAAAGAATAAATGAAGGATTTAAATAAACTTAATGAAGAACTGGTCATAGTAAATATCCCTACCAATTTTGTTCATGAGGAAAATCGGCATCTTACCCTTAAAGTTGATGACCCTCAATAAGATGATATCCTCATGAAAACAAGAGTAGAGACATAATATACGATCAACCTGAAAAAAAAAACAAATTTATTTGGATCTAATGATGGATAGATATTAGGATTTTCATCTATTAGGGAATAATAAATCCAATTAATGATCAATTATCATGAGAAACAACATGTAGTTCATTAACTAAAAGTACATGTAGAGCTACCACATCACCCCCACCCATTGCTTCCCCAATTCAAGCTCCCACTCATTTGATCATTCACCTAGATATTGTAAACAAAATTGAATAATTAAAATAAAAATTAGTATCTATAGAAGGAATACATGCACTGATGCAACCATGGAGAAATACTGACCTCAAATGGGTAGATTCAAATCATCCTCCACCTAACATCAGAAACCCTATGTTTCCATCATTCAATAATTTATGATGTGTACAATAGCATTTGAGTCACTTAGTTTCCCACTGTAGTCCCATGATGGGGACCCTTGAATGGTAAGAAGTGGATAAAATCATGTGATTCATAAATACCTTGGAATAAATGACATTCATATGTTATACTTGTTTACTATCCAGGTTGATCAAAGGATAAGAATATCTTCATCACCAATTTCTCTATCAATTAAGCACAATGTTATGAAAGATGATGATCCTCAAACTCTAAAATTTAAAACAACAGGAGAACAAAAGAGTCTCATATTTCATATATATAATGAAGGATTTGACTTATTACATAATCCTATAGCTTCCCAAAGAAATTTGTTATCCCTATTCATAAATATCTTCCACAATGAGTTGCAGAGACCACTCATTCCAATGAAATATACCGGAGGTTTTCATGACCTTCACACATTTTCCCAAATATAGGATGTCTCCATCTTATGAACCAAAGACATGTCTTGACCAATCCCAACAGCATTGGGGAAGAGAAAATGTAAAGTGAAAACTTCTATCGTCACTCTCAATCTAGCTCCTACACCAACTCTAGTTCCAAATCTTACACCTTGACTTGTGGAATATCCTACTAAATGATATAAGCATCCCCATCATGAAAAGAAATGAGAATAATGTAGAAATTAATTTGGGGAAAAATAATATGTTTTATTCATTTTGAGATGAAAATGTTCTAGGATACTATATAGAAGCTATGAATGACAACTTGTTTAACCCATCGTGGTCCAGGAGACCTGATTATATTGGCCTCAATGATCACCTGAATTATTTCCCATTCCAAAAAATGTTTCATCATACCATATAGGATTTATTTTTTAAGATATATTTTACAAAAAATGGTTGATACTGTGAAGTTATATATGGGTAATCTGTTAACATAAGTGTCATGTATTTCCACTACCTTCCCAAAGGAAAAAGGATGATGTGAAGAGGTTACCAGCATGGGTGATTAGAAGTTAAAATACTGGATGACTAGAAATATGATCCACTAAACACATTCTATCCTCATGGTATAGTTAAAAAACTAACTATTCACATAATTTATTCTACCGTAGTGATACCAACATCATTGACACCCCAACCCTCCAACATAAGATCTCCCAAGATATAGTATAATCAAAAATTAAAAAATAAACTAAAAAAGTTGTGCCTGTACTAATGCTAAATTTAGTCCAAACCCTTTCAAACTTCATGAATTTAGTTTACCCATAATGACCACTATCCCCCCAAATAAAATCATCACGAGAAGAATAATTATTCTTCAGTTCCATTAAAATCGTTCTTTTTTGAATTCCCTATTCAAGATTCTGGATGTTGATATATAGGCTTTGAGAGCCAAGGGAATATGGGAAGCCATAGTCATGGATAAACATAATATTCCATTCATGTCCCCAACATATTTTTTTATGATGGTAAAAATCACTAGAAATGAGTGATCACAAAAATAGAATGAAAATACACCCAAATTTTCTAAGATTCATCCAAGACCAATATTTTTAAAATATCAGCTGGAGGGGGTGTAACTGTCTAATAAACCCAGGTGAGCAGGTGGGCCAAGTTAGCATAATCCACCAGTGAGAGGAGTTCCCTTGTACTTTTTTAAGGGAATGACCTACATACCTAAAGTGAGTTGACTTTTAGACAATCTTCCATAGAGTATCCCCAATTTGGGAATTATATGAAATTGAATCTAAAGTATAAAATCTTGATGATGTTGGGCCTTGTTTTGACCAAGATGTCTGTCCTAGATACTCTGAATTTGTCAAGGGAGCTTTGGGAAGCCCTCATAGAGGACTTTCTAATCCCTAAAGAGCTTAAAGATGTGGTCATTACTACTAAATTATATCATTTAGAGATCTATCTTGTGGAATTACACATGAAAATACCCTTTATATATAATGAAAAGGATTTATTTATATAGGGTGTATATCAGATCCTTTTATGCTAATGTAAATATTGATGACAATGACATCCGAAGAGAATTCATTGATAATGTTTCAATATTAAACCCTATTCCAGTCTAAACACTTCATAGGTTGGGTTGTAAAAAAAATGTTTTGCTTATATTCCATAACACTCCATGGTTGTGATAAGAGAGACAAAAATTCCCCAGGTTGGGTCGAGCTCAAATCTTAATTGCAGATCCTTATATCTGACTCTGAATTTATAGTAGTCGAGAAGGATATAAATTTCAATTTACTTCTTGGAAGGAATTGGTTTAATTAACAATAGGAAATCCATTCATTACTCCATAAATGTCTTGATTACTCCATTAATGAAAAAATTGAGACACTGCATGGTGATCAATATGAATTCAAATGTAGTGAATCACAGTATATAGATGCAGGATTTTATGGGAGGGAATGGAAACATATCATGACTGATGATGCTTCTATTCACAAGATGACCATCCCGTTTACAGATCTTAATGATGAATATATATTTCCCATCAACCAAATCTAAAGTGAAAGTTCAAATTTTAGAAGAAATGCATCAAATCTCATGATATCAGTTTCCTTAACTGATCCAAACAATATCATAGAAGTTTTTGACCTCCATAGTGATGAAAACACACCAAGTAAAATTGAACTCTTTTCCCCCAAGAGATTCATAAGTCCCCAAAATATCCATTTGGTTTAAAAGAAATTATAATATCATTGATGGTTAATGAGAATACTACTACCTCATCTTTTTCATATAAAAATACTTATTATTTTCTTAGATTAGAAGATTATACTCCATCAACCATTCCCCTAAGGATTAGTATGGAGGAACAAGGGGAGGACCACAAATACACCCCTCCATCATATTAAGAATGTATTTCTACCACTATCAATGAACTCCAGTTGATAAATTTGGGTGAAAATAAAGATTCATGAAATGTATTAATGAGAAAAACATGAATTTGAAATAAGAATATGAATATACCTCATTTATCAATAAAAAATGAGATTTATTCACCTGGAACTACTTGAAAATTATTGGCCTCAATCCCAATGTAGCTTCCCAAAAGTTGGGTTTACCAAGGGATAACCATGCTTACAAGTAAGATTCTATAAGAATGCATCCAATTCATGTCACCAAAGTCAGATCTAAAGTTGATAAAATCATTAAGGTCAACTTCATTCAATAAGTGAATAACTAAAAATGTATATCATATATTTTCCCAGTCAAAAATAATAATGGGAAATAATAGTTTTCTTAAAATTCAAAAATATAAATAGGAATTTTCTAAAAGAACATTTCCTAATTATGATTACCAAAATTCTAATCATTGTAATAGTTGACTATCTAACTATCTCATTTATGGAAGGATATTTAGGATACAACCAAATCTGGATGGCCTTTGATGACGAACATGCCCCTACTATTAGGTCAAACAAAGGTATATACTATTATTGGATAATTACGTTCAGTTTGAAGAATGTCGGTGCCACATACCAATATACAAGACATAACATTTCCAAACCATTCATGGGGAATTCCATTGAATCCCATGTTTATGATTTAGTGGTGTAATATCATAATTTTTGTGATCATATTACCAATCTTGAGATCATTTTTAACTAGCAATGAAATAATATCTTAATATAAATCCATTGAAATGTTCTTTCAACATTAACTTAGGAATGTTTCTCTGCTTCGTGGTACACCATCACAACACTGAAGTTTACCTTTAGAAGACTATGGCTATCATCAACATGTAACATCCTCAAACCTCAAAGACATCTGAGGACTATGCGGAACCTAGCCTACATCTGATTATTTATAAAAAAATCTAGAAAGAAAATTTATACATTTCACCAAAATAATGAAGAAAGGATTCACATATCAACGAAACATTGAATGTCAAAAAGGATTTTATAGTATAATGAAGTATATTTTAAGTCCATTATTGTTAAGTTCCCCTATATATTAAAATTCACTCATTTTATATGTGACAATATTAGAGTGATAACTATGAACTTTCCACATACAGAAGAATGATTTTTAAAGTGAGAACAACCTCTATTATCTTAATAGAACAATTCTTAATACTGAGAATCTATATTAAAATATAGATAATAGTTGAATAAAATATTTTTTTAGTTCATAAATTGAGTCACTACCTACAATATTATGAGATTCAATTTGTCTCCCCTGAAAAATCACTTAAATATATCGTCAACCACCCTTTGATGCCTGGGTTATCAACATGGTATACATTCATTATTAAACAATTTTAAATTATATTGATACCACAAAATTTTGTAAAAGGTTAGGTGGTAGAAAATTTCATTATAGAACACACCTCTATGGAAACAATGTCATTAAATAATAAGCTTCATTATAAATAAGTTTTTTCTATTCAAGGAGGGCCCCATACATGGGAGACGTATCATTATAATGCATACTGGAGCATAATAGGAAAGAGAATGGGAGACCCTATTTCCAAAATTCTCTAGTAGGGAGACATTATTATATCTTCACAAAAGGTTATACTACCTTATGCCTTCCTACTTTCAGAAGGATACAACAATAATGAGTCAGAGTATCAATGCATCTTCATAGTTCTAGAACTAGAACAAAAAAATTCTAGAAGAACACCTAACGTTCAAAGGAAATTCATAGTTGGTGATCAAACTGATCTATTATGATTATGCTATCAGAAATGATTATATGAACCCCCCTGCTTGAGTATGTGTGATATTTGATGGTGGAATTTACTTTGGATCCAAAACTAAATCAATTACCATATTAAAAATATACCCAATAAGTTGTATTTTTAAGTTCATATACAATGTTGTATGATATAGTCTTGGATTAGATAATAATCAGCATTGCGCACCACATAATTTTTATCATTATTTGTTCCTAACAATATAGAAGAGATCAATGAGGACAATTCCATCCCTAAAACAGATGACCCTATAAATGGTTGTATGGTTTGAAAAATGAAATATATTAAAAATATAGTTCTTCAATTAGATATATCTATAAAAGAGAAAATATAATAATGGGAAGTAAACTTTAATCTTTATGATATCCCAAAATCATCATAAGATATTATATAAATGATGCTTTGATGGAGTTATTATTTGTTGTATTGATGGAGAAGCAAAAATTTCTCTTATAAAATAGTTACACACTAGATCCAATATTTACCCTAGTCACGAATTAGTATTTCTCATCATATTACATGTATTTGGTATTTATGGCCACCAATTTCATGAAATTAACAAAGAAGTTTCACCCCTATCAAATATATGCTGGCTTTTTCCACCAACCCCCATAGTTATTGAACACTAAAAAATAATCCTATCCATTTTCTATATGGGGATAGATATTATGGGGGAATATTATCCCACTAAATCTAATCAATTAAAGTATATCCACACTACCACTAACTTCTTTTCCAAATGGGCCATGAAAATACCACTCAAGGAAGTTGGGAAAAATATTATCATCAATTTCAAATAGCAAAAAATCATCACTAAATGTTTTGTGAATCACACAATATTTATGAAAAAAACACCAATTTCAATGTATACAAATTGAAAAGGGTATACAAAGAATACAACAATGAGTCAAACCATTTGTCCTACTATCATGCAGTAGAAGAGAGATAAATAGAGGCATTAGACAAAGCATCATAAAAAATATAGAAAATGGTGGAAAAAGAAAATAAATATTATCTTGATAAAAGTATACATACCTTATGGGATTATTGAACTACTAATAGTACCATCACATAAGAAACCTCATATTCACTAGTATATGGGAAAAAAGCAGTCTTCCCCAAAGAGGTCCAACTACATTCACTTCACATTACCATTTACGATAATCTATCCATCGACGAGTAGCCTCAAAAGTGACTGAAAAAATTGGAATGACAATATGATAAATAATTACATTCCTTGTATCATTTGGAGGTCCACAAAAATTTCATAGCACCGGATTTTAATAAGAAAAGTATCCTTTGTCCATTCCTCCTAGAAGAACTAGTTTTGGCTCTTTGGACCCCTACGATACTTAGGAAAAAGATCTAAATCCTAAACCAAAATGGGGGGGGGGGACCTTTTTAATCTATAATGTCTACTCCAATGGTGCATATTCTTTGATCACCATAGATAGTGAGAATATAAAACCTCTACAAATATAAGGTTTCTCAAGAAATATTTTATCTGACCAGTACACTTACCTCTGATCCCTTTCAATTGGCTTTAAAAGGCATGACCACTCCGATGGGCTAGTCTCATGATGTTAAACTAATGGAAAACATCATATTCATATGACATTAAACTACATGAAAATTTCCATGTCATAAATGTTTAAATATATGACACCTCATCCTTTCTATAAGATATAGGACTACATGGTTGATATCCTATTTACATGATATGAAATTACACATTGTTAGGACCCTTTCTTGAGAGGACCACTATTCCTAGAATCAGTATTTCACTGAACCACTAACTCAGAAATACATGTGACTTTATTCTCACTCCAATCAGATACATAATGACACATGGATATTTAATTCCTTAACTAACTACAACATGATATAAATATCATTCATCTCATACAAATGACCCCAATCTATGTAAGATATTCCAAAATGGGTTCCCTTATTAAAAACTCATGGTTTAGAAAAAATGTAACCTTCCTAACATATGTTACTGATATTTGTAAGGAATATTCTACATGTTCATGGTCAATTCCTATTTAAATATTACCTCCATACTCTACATACTACTTCCACTTGAAAATCACACTCCATTTCTTGGGAAATTCAGATCCTCATAAGAGTTCATAAGTTATCAATGATCAAAGTATCCAACTATTATGGAAAACTATAATTCTACTATGAAAACTATCCAATTATGGTTCTTTATAATGATTTCCTCTAATGTGGATTGTAAATCATAGGAATCTCTATACTCGATAGAATGTTCTCTAAACTTTTCATACCTAGAGAACATCTTAGTTGGAACCAATTTTCAAACATTTTCCATGGTCATTATTTATATACTTTTACCATATCAATTTATCATATCTGGTAACCCCGAGGTCGTGGATTATAAATTAACCTCTTCATGACCATATAATGCCAAATAATTCTCATTTTAACACCATGAAATGAAAAATAGAATCGTACACAATGAAAATTACCCTCGATTGACTTCTTTGGTATAATTTGGAAATATCTTGGACTTCATTGATTTATCATATAGAGCATGAATCACATAGGGTTATAGATTTAATAATATTATTCTATTTTCCATGGTTAAGCCATAAAAAACTAGAATAGACAATTATTCATTTTTCCATTAACGTAAACAGCATGACTGGTCCTATATGCAAGACCATAAAAGGAACACTATTGATCAGATCAATGTGACATTAAACTATATCCATTTATATGTTAGATAATTATGACATTAAAATAAATTTATATCTATTATATCTTCTATATTATAATTTATCTTCCATATTAACATAATATTTTCTCATTTCTCTTATTATATAGACTACCTAACCAACCAATTTGTGTCAAATATATACAGCCTAAAATTGCACCAATATTATGTCCCTATCACATAATGTAAAATAATTGTAAAACATCAATGTAATAAGATGTCAAGTATTCGTTTTCTCATCCTTTCCATAGTACATTAAACTACATGTTTCATGTCCCTTTAGCATGACGTAAAACTGCATGATACTTTGGATATTTCTTGAAAATCCAACTAATTTTGGTGTCAATCTCCCATTGAACCCATTTTCTATTCAAGAACTACATGTGGATTGATTTCTGTCACTACAGGATACATAGTGACACTCATATCCTATATCCCAACCCAACCACCAAATGATGAAAATTCACTCTCCCCAAACAAGAACATGATCAGCGTGGGTAACTTCATATCCGAACTAGATGTGGAATTATTCTCTCTCTAATGAGATTTGTAATGATGCCTAAATATTTCATTTTGGCCTAGCCACAAAATAAAAATAACCCTCTCCTACACATGTGTTTGAAAATGAAGGATATTCCAACAAGAGTTACTCATTTACACAATATTTTCGAAAAGAAAATGGCCCTTTCGTATATATGATTCATATATATTTATTCAAAATTTATAACCATATTTTTTTAAAAAAATTCATCATTCTGATACATATCCCATTCAAAAATCACAATCAATGTCTTATGATATTAGTGTCTCCCTAATATTTTTGTAACTATCAGTGAAAAAAGTCTATATCTATAAATGGAATTTCTACTTGGACAATGAATACTACGCATAGTATATATCTACATAATGAATTCCCCAAATGTTTCCAATCACGAAAATGAATCTTGTTCAAAAGGAGAAAGTCATTTGTCTTCATCTTTCCTAAAAACGTCAGTGTAAACTTCTTTTCAAACTCGGTCCGCGATCATTTCTTATGTTCTTAACCCATGCCATTTTTTCATATCTGAGACCCCAAAGAGTATGCTTCACAACCTTCCCATCCGCACATCCAAGTATGCTGGAGTATTCTTGATCGAACAAAATTTTTTCCATGTTATAATAAATCAGCTGGAACGCACCACAAATACCATGTGATTGTAATTTTATATCTAGTTTGTATAATCCTATAATTTCTACTTTTTTCTCACAACAATCATGACTCCTATGAGAATATAGATTTTGGGTGATTATTCCAATCTATATAATTAGGTCCCTCTATGAATCAAAGGTATGACCGGTCTATAATGCATGACCTCAAACTTATTAGAGGGGCTTCCCTCACATGGAATTTTCATCCTTTCATAGAAGACATATGTAAACGAAGAATTTTATTAAACTAAGTGTGTCATGATTCTAACTATGATGAGATATGTTGTGACACCCAGATCCCACATCATGGCATATCCATGATATGATGAAAATGAACATTTCCCTTGCATATGAGTTAGATCCATGAAAGGAAATCCTTTTATAAACCACGAATTTTGTTCTTGGGATCCCAATGGGAATACAGACTCCCTGTCATAATAAACTAGATTTTAAATGATTCTATCATGATTTCCATATCCTCTTCCCATAAATTAAACTCATTTTTTTTGTGATGCTTAGATCCTCACAAACCCTCATTAGCTATTATTGAAAAAAGAATATAACTCTAAAGGAAACCTCTATTTGGACTATTCATACTGTTCATATTATGGATTTGTATAATGTGGCCTATCAATCAAAGGCATATTAATTCTAAGGAGAAAATACTTTTTATCTCTATACGCCTGAATAACATTGTAATGGAATACGCCTTTCAAACTTTATCTATGGTCATTGTTTATGTACTTATGCAAGGTCACTCTATTAGATCTGGGAGCCCCAAGATAATGATTTAAAATGTTTCTTATCGACACTAAAAGATTCTTAAATCATCCTCGCCCACTATGTACTTCTTTTAGAGGGATTAGGGAAAATTTTGGGTAGAAACATAAGAGACACAAAGCTTATTCCCCCCCTAAAAGACCAAAAAAGTAAAGTTATGCTAGATAGGACCCTCAGCCATGGAATAGGTTAGATCACTGAATTTATCTATTCATAACATTTTAGTTCATATATTCAAAAAAATAAAACATAAAAAATCATGACATAAGTTTATTCATTCAAATAAAGAAACATCGGTATTATGGTGAGGGTTCTTACACCAATAACTATACTTGATCCATAACTAAAGAAGAAACACAAAAAACTACTAATTAAGTATTCATAATTATAAATGATATTATTCTTTGATGGTTTGATTATTTATATATTCTTGAGGCCAGATTTCAAGGCATTAAAGTTATTATGATATTACATTTCTAGTTGATGTGGAATATGAATAACGGATGCCCATGATTTTTTATTCATAAAATGGTGATAAAGGAGGAATTTACATAACCTATAGTTTTTCGTTAACACTATGATCAAATAGAAAAAAATAAAATAGAAAAAATTAACATTTGACATATTTTATTCAAAAAATAGACAAATTCCTAACAAGAATAATAAAGAGAGTAATGAATATTTTATAGTTGACCAGCTTCCACTTTGGCCAATGGGAGTGATTTATTAACATAGTAATCTAGCTCCTATATTAATTTTCAAATGGATTATATCCCCATGTTTTACAATGAAAACTGTTCCTTCACTCTCACTACATGAGCCTCATATTCTCACAACTCTACAGTCAGTATGATAATCCAATCATGGAATTGAGCTTCCTTAACTGCCCAATGAGGCAGCTCTGTAGTGGAATCTTTCAAAGAATCCACATAAAGGTTATAAAGATTAAATTGGATGATATAAAATTTTAGGTTATACAATTCCTCATGAGAAATAATAACTTGATGGATAAGGATATGAATATTTCGATAGTTGAGGCCAACCACACCCAATTTGAGGAAGAGTTTACGGAGGCTGTCTACCTCGACAACAATATTATTTATAGGAGTCTCTATGATAATAAATCAAATTTGGCTCCAATAAAATTTATAAAAGGTCTTAATTTCATAGGAAGAACCCAGATCAATAGCTTGTTCACAGATTTATACAAATATATTGTTTAAAATTGGGTTCATGGAAAATGGGATAAAATTGTGTACTTATAGGAAAAACCACCATCATTGCTTCCCATTTACTTCAAAGGATTGATTATATAAAGATAATGTTTTATAATATAGTACCCAATTCCATTTATGTGGTACCAATGTTAGTTAAATGACCAATAAAATTGGTCAATAGTGCTGAATCAGTACCAATTTTGATTTGGAGGGGACTTGAAGATGATAATTCCTTACAATTATTTGAATGTTTATCCATATGATCATCTATATCAGAAATTAGTACTAAGTGATTTTAAAATGGGATCCCATAGAAATAAATGGCTTAATTTCCCATAAAACTATCCTTCCTAATGATCCATTATATTATTTTCCACCCATGATTTTTCATACTCTGATGAAACGTTAGTTGGAGTGATAATAAACAATAATATAATATTCATGCTAATATACTAATGTGTCAAAATCAACCAAAGTTAATGGGGGGATGACTGGATGTGTATACACATTAATCAAAATGATAGGTAAAGGTGTATCATGTTGTAGGAAAATATATTTCAGCCTAAACCTATAAGGGGTGTAAGGTTCATAAAAAATCACTATGTCTATCCAAGAGGTCAGAACCCCTATAAAAACGAGTTGACATAAGAATTTTATTATAAAGTCCCTCCATAATCATCCATTACTACCTCATAGGGTATAAATTAATAACTAGAATTAAGTTAAATGGATTTTTTAAAAGCTCAATAATGTTGTCGACACTAAATATTGTAAGATGATTAGTAGAAATATTGAGAAATTTTTTGTGAAATATAGATAAAGTAATTATTTCAGTAATTTGATATTTATAACACTAAAATATCTCATCTTCCCAACCATATAATAATTGGAATGGTCCATTAAATTGATATAGAGACTTTATTTCTTTCACACGACCTAACAACTTATAAATTTGAGCAAGATTGGGTGTAACCAAATTGATCGGTTGTCCTTGTTCTAATATGGCTGCCATCATCAATGTTTTGACCCTAACACTTGAGTAAGTGTCCCAGAATAAAAAATTACAACCCCTTAATAACATTGAAAAGAAACCCACAAAATAAAAATATGGATATATTTCTATCCCGGTCTTTTAAACCCATGTGGCGTATTTACCTTCTTTGAGGGTGGCTCAATATGAGCCCGAGATGCATTAGGACTACTGGGTATGGTAATTTTTGGTATTTCCAGCCTTCTAATTCATCCCATTATGTTGAAAGACTATTTTTACCGAGTTAAGGATGTGATAATTAAGTAGTTTTTTAAGATGATTTCCTAATGATTTTTCATCCATAGTTAATAAGTCTCTTTCTAGGGGAGGACTGTATTTAGTATCCACCTAGGTGTTAACCATGGTAAAGAAATCACCATGCATCACCCCATGAATTTGTCTTCCTCCTAATTGATATATATATATATATCCCATAATCTATTCTTGACACTAAAAAGTAGTATATTAAATGTTTTTTTGTTTGAACACTAACAACTAATCAATTTAGGAATGAGTTTAGATGGAGGATCCATTTCAAACTGGGGAAACCATATCGCTTTATATATCCCAACAACCTCTAATCATTCAGTATATTCCATATAGTTATGACTTACCTATAAATACCATGCTCATTCATTATAGAAAATCACACCAGGTTTTAGGCCCCACTTCGAAATCTACACTCTATTAAAACTATGACACAAAAGTTTAACTTTGGATGTATAGTTTAAAGATGCAGGTTTTATAGATATATCATGAGTATCATGGTTACCTCGATTCCATGAAGATACATTCAAAGTGATTAAATTCCCATGACTTGAATCTAGGTTTACGTGTCCAGTGGTAGAGATGTTTACATGAGTATAGTTCAGGTAAATTTGAACCAAGTAGGTGGAAAAAATTGACTAGACATTGGGATTAGGGGTTCATATTGCAATCCAAAATTATATATAGGAAATCTCCGCGATAAGGGATAAATATGAAATTCATGAAGAATAAGATAGTTCAAGATTCAATCTTGAGGAATAATATGGTATCAAGGGTCGACTTTAACATTCCCAACAATAACAGTTCTTCTTTAAATAGTGATCATTGAACTAGATAGGTTCCTCCAATCATGAACCAATATCTCTACAAATAGATGCAATAAATGATGTCAGGTATAAAATAATTTAGGGAAATGGATGTAAATTCTTACATTATGTGGATCTCATTGTATGTTATGTGGATTTCCTAGAATTTAGATCACTGTATAGATTATCCCATCGATATGAAGGAAATAGTTCCCCCATAAAGCACAATATTCAATTTATGGGAATACCAATTCACATAATATGATGATTCAATACATGGAAATGGTCTGTCATAAAGTTAAGACACTATAAAGGAAGGGTTATAGATAGAGATCTCAGAAATATCCACAAACCATGAATCCTTTCTACAAGACAAAGGAGTTCTAAAGAATCTATTTATATAGTCATAGAACCTCCTCTAAATCCAAAAACATTCCATAATATTTTAATCTAGGATGAGTTCTTACTTGTAATTGACTTATATTAATTCTAATCATACCCCATGCCGATAGGGGAATTTTTTTCCAAAACATTCACAATGAATCCCCAAAAACTATTACAAATTTGGGAAATCTATAATCAACTTGGGTGAATGAAATATGTAGAAAAAATTTGTAAAAGTACATAGAATCACAAATAATAAATCCCCTTCCCACCTATCACTCAAACTATGTGTCACCAAGACATCAAAAATAATCCTATAAACCAAAATAATTTGTGGTGAAAAGTTGTAACTTAATACCCCCAATAAATAATTTCTGTTGTTTTGTGATGTGATAATTCCACACCCCCAAAAATGTATTTCATTTTTGGTGGGAGGCGATAATTTCCTCCCCCCTTGAAAATAAATTTCAATTGTAGTGTGGGGAAGTAATTTCACACCCTGCTAAATGATTTTTATTTACAGCACAAGATAGAAATTTCATGCCCCCTAAAATTGATTTTCTTTTGTAGTGTGAGGAATCTGTTTTATTTCCTTCCACATTTTACCAGGTATACTATATGGATGGTAAGGTATTTTGTGAGAATGTTAATTATTGTTCCTTATAAATACCTGATGTTCTCATGAAGATAATATATGTAAATGAAAAATAATATATTGATTAATAATAGTATGTAGATGATGAATAGGATTTAGATGATGGATAATGGGGAGGTGATAGAGATAAAATAGGAGGGGACTAGAGAAGATCAAGTGAAAGACTTCAACCTTGGTAGGTAATTCACATACCTTATACATTTATGGAAAATAAGACCTCACAATGAGATACTTTTCTAAGACCCCCACCCAAAAAGTGACACCCTTCCTGAGAAAATGAATAGTATGGTAATCTTTAAAAGTGGCCCCTTTTATCCACGATGGAAATATGTTTTAAAGAAACCCATTTTGTTAATGCACCAATTTTTCATGACCCATATAATAGAGTGAGAATAGTATGTGTAATAGGGAATCCTTAGGGTGTTTTACCTTTTCATTCTCACATCCCTCTACCCCCAATGCATTTTCCTCCAACATGGTCTCTCCATGAACTATCATAATAGATATCACTGACCAACTCCAAAACCTAATAATGAAATTGGTGAGGCATCCTCCACAGCCACTAAATACACCTACCTTCGGGATGAGACACTTCAACATGTCGATATCACATTCATAATTTATTATGGTAAAGTAATTATCAAATTTTACCTCCCTAATTGATAGGGTCCTTATAATTCTCACAATCATTCATTCTCATGGTAATGAGGATCACATCCTTAGGGATGGTAGAAGCGGTTTAGGAAGAAACATTTATTCCCCACATGATGACTTTAATGTGAAGAAAATAGGATAGTTTCCACACATTTAAGGGATTCCTAAGTCTAGAGGTGGGGTTTAGAAATATTTAAGAGGATGATAATGAGATAATATTTCATTTCTTCCTCAATAACCTCCATATCCTCTTCCTCATCCACCACCAGATGAGAATCAAATATCAATTATGGGAATCCCTCTTAGAGTAATCCCATATAATTGTTTGTAGGATTTCATACTTATCTCGCCTTCTATATCCCTCCACCATCCACCAACAGATGAGGAGGAAAATCTTAAATGGGATTCCAATCCATGTGAAAGTCCCTTCCCAGGTATAATCATTAAACATGATGACCTCCTACCATATCTTATTTCTCACACCAAGCATAACTCATGTTATATTTAATATCAGTGGTGACTATGTCATTAGCTTAGTGATATATCTTAAATGGGACTCCCACTAGGTGTGATCCCAAATAATATTACCATATTCTCAAATGGACACATTCCCCAGGAGATAAACCTTTAGAGGGCCATATTCCCAATCAATCCCCAAAACATTTCAAACTACACTATCTCTAATTCTCGTCCCAATTTGAAACATATAAATCATCCCTAAGGTTGAAACCCAAAACCATCTATCCTCCATCATCCTCACTAGGACATATTCCCAATAAGGACAAATCTTGATATGGAGGGACATATTCCTTCTTAGACTATTCATCTTAGCCTCATCAGTCTATAGTCCCATTGAGAGATTTATTTATAGGTCTGAATTCCTTAAAATATTAATATATTCCCATAAAAACACATTCCCATGAGGTAAATCGAAAAAGGATACTCATATATAGGTCCCACACCCATTTTCTCCCAAAAAAGTTTCTTAGATATCCTTATTTCTTGATGTTAAATAGCATGGTATGGTCCTTTTCACATGACACTAAAATGTACTACATGTCCTGTTAAGTGAAAACAAACTACATGGGTTAATTTTCTTTTCATGAGGATATGTAGGAATCCCTTTTTATGGGATTTTTCTCAAATTCAAATCTATAACAACTTACCAAGAAAGAAAGAAATTATAGAGTAACCAATTATGGGGATTTAAATCATATTTATTAAAAATAAATCATTGATAAATAAATAACAAGATGAGATAGAGAACCTATGATAAATACATATGGATTTCCCAAAGGATAACCTTGGGTGCATATAGATAGTACCATTGATAAGGAACCCATAATACATACAAATGGGAACTTTCAAAAGTATGCATGACTGATTGCATATGTGAAGGGTCACCGAACTTATATTAGGGATCATAAAGGATTCATGAATATCACTTAAATATATAAGAGAGTCACCAAGTAGGAAATAGCCCCCATGGTTTTTAAGATCTTGAACTCTCATCCTCTCAAACAATGTGAGTCCCTAAGAATCATTGGAAAAAAATCAGTGATCTTCTACCTTTGGGAAGTTGGTCAATATCATGGGTGTTTAAACCATTGGGTATTTTTCATTCCATAAATCAAACCAATTGGAAACTACCAAAAAGTGGGTTTAAAATAGTGATAAAAGAGAGAACTTCTAGTTGAACAAAATTAAGTAAGAAATTGATGAATATATTTTGAAATGATTTATATTACTCTTAGTGTTATTTTTGAGTGATTCTAAGATTTTAAAGTATTTATTTATTAATTTTTGAATATTATAAACAACTCAAACTATTTTTAAAAAACATTTCTTGTTAAAATTGGAAAATTATAATTTTTTAATAACATGGTTAAATTAAAAATTTTCTTATTCTTTAATGTTTTGATATTTTTAATGTTTTTATAAAGGACTCTCCAATCACTATGTTTTGTTAGTTCATGGAATTAAATTTTTTCTTCCAAGTTTAAAGTCATATGAAATCTATTTCAAAGGTATATATAAATATTAAGGTCATATGAAATCTAATTACATAGTATATCAAAATTTTAAATCCATTAAAAAATCATTTTCTAAGGTATTATAATTTTTTGAATTCTTAGGAAATGAGTTTTCAAAGTCATATGATTTCGTTTTAGTTATAAAAATTGTATTTAAAGTCATAAGAACTAGTTTTTATAGACATACAGAGTGAGTGTTTGAAGTCATATGAACAAAAAATATTTTTCTTTTGTTTATTAATAAATAAATTAATGTTTATACACATATATAACGATTCTTATGAAAACTAGATAGATTTTTATAGCCAACTAAATTCATGCTTACAAATGTATTTTTTTGGGTTATGCAAATAATTAAATGATAGTTATAAAAAAATCAAATGATGATTACAAAAAACCTACTGTTCATTTTAAGTAAATTTTGATACTCTATTTTATTGTTATTTTAATGTTTTTAATTAATTTGAGTTTATGTGATTTTATATATGTATTTTTTAAAATTTCAAAATATATATAAAATCCAATGATTCTATGTGAAGTGTTTTTGAATTGATTAATGAATGATTAAGCATGAGAAATATCCATAATCTATAAACAATATTATATCATGTTCCTATTATTTCTAAACTTGGAATCCTATTATTGATCATCAAGATACACCCATGTGATTGTAATCATGGTACTTATGAAGTTATTTATTGGAATTTGATGATCGAAACATTGATAAAATTTTGAAACATATTTTTTGAGTAAGAATACATGATTTTCAAATAAAAGATATGTATATGATTTAATATCATGACTTTCATTATTACTAACCATTAAAAAGAAATATTTAATGTATAATCCTTTAATATTAAATTTATCCAATCTACATCGATCTACATCATCTCTAACATTGAGTTCTTTATTTATTTGAATATTTTCAATATTTTATCTTTTCATTTCAATATTTTCTATAATCGCCGCTTTATAAATTTCCCAGTAAATATAATTTATGGTCTCTGTTATACCTTATAAAAGAATTTATTTCTTCAATTTAGGAATCTCATCAAAAGTTAGTGTTTCCTTGGATGTGCTATGGTTCGAATAATGGTATGTGTTTTCTGGGTTGTACCTCTAGGTGAGAAAAAGGTACTTCTTGTAAAAGTTTATGACTCTTTTCAAAAGTGAGGCACTTTTCTAGTGAGTACAATTCCCCTCACTAAGTTTGAGGGGAATGAAGATTAGATGTAGGATCATTATACTCCAATTTACTATAAAAATATTATTTTCAAATCCTTTAATTTTACACTACCTTTTATTTTATTAATACTATACTAAATTTTAAAACTCTTCCAAGAAATAAAATACTCAGATTTTATAATAAACATTAATTATTATAAGGATTCTAAATAGGGTATCCCACTACTCTAGATATTTTTTTTCATCTTAACTGGGCTAATAATTGGTATCAGAGCTTATTCAAATCAGATATATGTTTCATTTCTTATATTTTTCATTATGCTAACATGTATATCCTAGACCTAACATTCTATAGAATTTTTTTTATAATATGATAGAAATGAACAAAAATTATTGTTTGAAAGAAAACAACTATAATTTAACGTAAATGATTATGGTTATTGGAAGGATTTAATGGAACTATACCCAATGAAATTAAACATTGAACATTTTATGTTCATGGTGAAACCATATAAGCAACCTATTTTCGATAAATATTCACTTGTAGGTAATGACGTGTAAATGTATGTGCTGAATTATAATGCAATTAATATCTTGTATTGGGTTATGAGGAAATGCTTTTATCCAGTTAGAAGCATGTAATAAATCTAAATACACCTGGAGAATACTCTAAGTAACTCATTATGACTCAGAAGTGCTTAAAAGAAAAAAATGGTAATACTACAGACATAATACATGGATTTTATAATGGGATAAGTTGAATCTATAAACTAGAAGTAACATTAATTTAAAAGGATCATAAATGGTATGATTATATTGGGATATACTTTGGATGAAAATTGTATGGTTGTATTAGTGTTATAGATACTACTGAAATGATGAAATTAAAAGATTGTTATAATAGATGAGTGCAAGAATTTTTATGAGCACACTTTAGATGAACTTATAAATTTTATAGTTCATTATGAGTTGGATTTAAAGAATATTATAGAGGAATAAATATTAAAAAATAACTATATTTCATTTAAATATAATATTAATGATTTCACTAATTATTTGGATGATATGTTTCAACAAATCTAGAAGGATGAAATAGATAAATTTACGAAAGTGTTTTATTTTTATATGAAAATGAAGAGTGAGTTTAAGAAGTGGTTTAAAATAAATCATGAGAATGATGAAAAATGGATGAAAGATTGGTAACAATAGTTGGTATAATAATAAATCATAATTAAAATGTAAAGAGATCATAAAAAATTGGCATATCAAATTATATGTTCCCAAATTATCATAAGAAGGGAAAGATATAAAATATATAATGAAAGAGAAGTGTGAATTTTTGGATGGATGGAGTTTCACTAAGTAGTATGACTCAAGTAATGACTAAAATGGTAGTGGAAGAGAATCAGAAACCCATTTCTCAATGTCAATGCCTATGGATGAGTCTAGTATTTATTTTGACAATAGTTTAAATTATGAATTTGATTATGAAACCAATTTTAATGATTTAACTAAAAAAAATAAAAAATTCAATATTTTTTTTTAAAAATAGATGAATTATATAGATAGTAAAAAATGAAAATAAAAAAACTATTAAACCAAATATTTTTTTAATGAAGAACATTAAAATCTAATATTTACAATATCTAATGAAAAAGTTTGTTTTAATTCAAAAATTTAAATTTTAAAAGAATAAAATGTGAAAATTAATGATAGAAATAAAATAACTAAAGAGTTCGTTTATATGAATAATGAAAAGGAAGAAAGTAAATTCAATAATATTTTGAATGATTTGATTGAAATTAGTAAATAATTAAAGAGGCTCAAATAAGAAAATATAAAAATAAGAAATATATGTTTATGTTCAAATGAAAAAATTTGTGATGATTTAAAAGATACTAAAAAGGATAATTAGAATTTTAAAAAGAAAATTACAAATTTGAAAGAAATATTATCTACATTTTATCTACATAAATGAAAACTTGATAATATGATGGATACGAATAAACCTAATAAGTATAAAATAGGTTTTAGGTTTAGTAAATTGACACCTAAGTTGTACATGAAATAATTTATTAAAAGTAATAAAGGAAATATTTCTATTATTAAATGATTTAGATGTAATTTTAAAGGTCATTATAATAATGAATATTATTTTGTATTTAATGAATCATTAATTAATTTTAATGATTCCATTTATATGAATTTATCATCTAGATTACCCTATAATAAATGTCTTAAATATTTATGGGTACCAAAGAAATCATATGCTAACCCGATTGAGCCCATGATAGCATGAGTACCAAAGATGTTTTCTACTTAATTGATTTAAAGAAAATTTCCTTAAGACTACAAATAAAACATGGAACATGGAATGTGGATTCCCTGGATATATGACTCAGGAACCATCAAGTTTTCTATATTTTAATCAATGCGATAGAGAATCATTGATATCTGGTGATAAATTTAAAGGAACTCTTAGATATTTTGGATAAGTATATATATTTAAACCTTTCATAATTTCCCAGGTACTATTTTTTTGAAGTTCATAAATAGAACATAATTTTTATCACTAGTTTTTTGATTATGGAATGATTGTTATATTTGAATATTATAATTTTTTATTTTTAAAAGATAATTCTATATTATTTTACACAAGAAAAAATAATTTTTTTCAATTAATTTTTATAATCTTACCAATATGAATGTAAAGTGTTTAAACTATTTTGAAACCAATTCCATTATTTGGATTTGAAGGTTGAGATGAATTAATTTTCAATAACTATACAAATTAAAAAAATAAATATAGGTTACGGAACTACTTGAGATTAATGTAAGTATTTTTTTTGTGATTCATGTTTAAGTGGTAAAGGAAACAAATAAAACTTAAATTTTGTTACTAATTTAACAAAGTAAAATATTTAGTACTTTTACATGTTGATTTAGTTTTACCTATAAAAAATACTTATTTATGTGGTATGAAGTATGTTTTTATAATTTTTGATGATTTAGGTAGGTTCACTTTGACTTATTTAATAACTCATAAAATAGATAAATTAACAAAATTTGTTAAATTTTTTAAAAATTGGTTTGAAAGCAAAAATTACTTTAATACTATATATTATAAGTGATAAATGGTAGAGTTCTAAATTTTCTAATTTAAATTTTTTTAAAGATAATATATATTTTCATAATTTTGGTACCCCTATAACCCCATATAAAAGTAGTATTGTAGAATGAAAAAAAGGACAATTAAATATGTGGATAGGACCATTTTAAATGAATTTAATCTACCAAAATTATTTTGGTATGAATTAGTTACTCATAAATTTAATATTTTAAATAACTTTTTTTATTATAAATTTGTTTAATAAAAATATTTATGAATTGTTTAAAGAAAATAATCCAATTGTTAACCATTATAGAGTCTTTGGTTGTAAGGTATTAATTTTGAATATTAAGAATAATTTGGATAATATGGATGCTAAAAGTGATGAAGTTATTACTATAGGAAATTTTATTCATATTAAATGTATGTAATAATAGATCTATGGTTGTTGAATAATTTTTCTTGTAGAATTTATCAAAAATAGTGGAAAATAGGAATAAAATTTAGATAATTTTGAAAAATAATTTAATGAATTTAACTTTGGTGAAGATTAACCCCAAAAATATAATTTATTAGTGGAGGGGTAGGATATCACTTTTCAATATGATCCTAAAAATTGAAAATATATTAAAATCATCAGCTAGGAAAACTAATTGGAAGTATTGAATCTATAATTCAGACTCTAAATGTATTTTTAATAACAAATTGGATAGATATATTAATACAATTAAAAATAATTCTAAGTTTGTTTCTGAAGGTTATTCTCAGGTCGGGGAAAATTATTTTATTGATTCATTCAATTCAAATCCTAGAACCTATGCTATAATAATTTAATTATATTTTCCTTCATTTCAAGGTTTTAAATTTTATCAAATGTATGTAGAAAAATTATTTTTAATTGGATTTATTTCTATGTAAGTGTTTGTTAAAAACACCTTGATTTGAACATGATACATTTTAGATCATGTTTTTAAACTATTAAAATAATTATATGGTCTCAATAAGTCACCTAAATCTTGTTTTGATATACATTCAATATTTCTATTGAATAATGGTTTTACTAATGTTAATGTTTATCCAAAATTGTTTACTAGGATAGTTTCTAATGATATTTTAGTTATCTTTGTAAGTACCCAATTTTTCTATGAGGTGTGGATCCATTTTAGTTTATGTATAATTATTTTGTTACTGAGTATGGATTTCTAATGATTTCACAATTCTTTTGGGGGTTTTATGGATTTTCCAGAGCTCAAAATTTTGACTGGTGTAGAAAAGGACTAGGCTCCATGGTTAGTGGAAATCGTGATAACTAGTCCACATGGTTTCCATAATTCTATGAGAGATGGACAGTGGTATCCAGAAGGCCATATGGTTTGATGAAATAGTGAAGCCTGAGGAACACAACCATGTAATGGTAAATTTTGTTTTTAACAATGCTACCAATCATGGTTTGCACATGGTTTCTCAGACCATGTGACCTAATCATGTCGGGTCGCTTCTTAGGCAGTAAGAGACACACGGTTAGCAAACGATTTGGCCATGTGGAAACCTGAACCTAGTAATTCTAGAGATTATTTCATACCACTATTAAATTGGCATGATTATAAGGAATAAATCCTAAAGGACCGAATAGTTTTGTTGTCCTAGTAAACCAAATACAGACATGCATCTTGTATTATATATGAATATTTAATTACAACATAATTTTTTTTATTTCAAGGATAAATTTATTCCATCCATGATATCCTTTAATATATATCTTAGAACACTCCATGGAATCATAGGAAAAGAAACAAAATAACGGTAAGCTCAAATGACCAGAAAGGGTGAAGTATAGGTAAATCAATAATAAATCAATGAGTTAATCCCTCCTGGTATCAAAGTTAACATTGATGGTGCTGCTTCTGGCTCACCTGGACCTTCAGAATGTGCAGGTGTGTTCCATAATTTTCTCGGTTTTATCAAAGGTTGCTTCCACCATTTTATTGGCCAAGGTACTGTATATGAAGCTGAACTTTGGGCTGTGATCTATGCAATCAAATATGCTACCTATCACAACCGGTCACCTCTTTGGATTGAATTGGACTCACAACTTTCCATGAGGGCTTTTGGAACACGTACTATTGATGTGCCTTGGTACCTCCTTCCTCATTGGATTTATTGTCTTACTCAGGCCAGTCACCTTCAGATCTTCGTATCTCATGTTTTTAGGGAGGCGAATCCAACTGCTGATTCCCTCTCGAAGAGGGCCATTATAGAGACAAGCACCATGTGGTCATTCAGAGTCCCTGATATTTTTATTATCATGGTGGATGATGATATGCAGGGCATGACATACTCATGTTCTTGTAACTCCCACAGTAAGGCCTAATTTTGTGTACTTTATGTTTTATTTAATAATTTTAGGGCCAACTTTCTCAAACCCTGGATCTTCATGGTAAATAATAAATCAAATAGAATATTCAATATGACAAGGTAATAACTGAACACAGATTCCATGTAATGAATAAAATTAGAAGGATGTGTTTAAAAAATATATAAAGTTAAATAAATGGAATAACATTCTATTCAAATAACTTGATTAGGAAAAATTAATTTTTGAAGGTAAGAAACTGAAAACACACGCCACTTAATAAATATAATGATAATGAAATGAATCCAAAGACATTATCATGGTGAAAATTTCATGTCTAATAAATACTGAATCAAAATTATGGAAAAACATAATTATGGGATGTCATGTACGAGTCACATAAAAACTTATACCATAAATACCTTTCACAATATAGTTTAAAACTATAGCTACAAACCTATTTAATTTTCAAAAATAATTTTGCTCATGAAAACCTATAGATGCATTGAGCACCAATATAATGTTTGGTCCCCACCCATCCCTTCTTGTACAAATAATTCTTTATATTGAGTAATAAATTTAATCAAATATCCATATTGAATAAATAATACGGATTTATCAATATTTTCTCATTGTAGGATAACTAACAACAAGGGTTATTGGAATTGATTAATTGAGATACAGTTGAAATATCATTAATTTTTTTTAAATAAATTAATCTTTAAACATTCCATAGTGTCCCATACCACTTTGAAACATTTGAATCGTAATTCCATGTGAGTTAAATGAAACTATGAATATCGTGAGAATAAGGAGATTCATTATATAACATGTCAAAAAAACACCATATGTAAAAATGATATAAGATTTAGGTAATAAACAAATCCAAAATAAATTATATGGATAATTAGGGGAAATTCATTGTCAAACAATCATAGGAAATTGAATATTTTAAAGGGGACGAACAAAGGAATCAATAAAGTGAATATTAATAATATCCATTTCCAAATCAATCATACACAATTCAGATAAAAAATAAGGATTATATCAACACGAAATGTCCCAATTAGAGTAAAATAAAAGGTTATTATAGTTAATGAAATAAAATAATAACTTTAAAAACATTGTTGAGGAAAATATCAATTTGATTTGAAAAACCTTTTTAAAAACATTTTTGGTAGAAAATAAACTTTAATTAAAAAAACACTTTTAAACATGGAAATGATGGGAGGTAAATTCTTATATTATATATAAGGTAAAAAGAGCATTCTTTTTTTTATGGAATAAAGGTTAAAAAATTAATTACTCAGAAGGTGATTGGAAGATTAATTTGAAAACTTTTTTAAAAGGGAAAAATGGTAAAAATTTATTTAATAAATAATTTTCATAAGGTTAAAAAGATCATAAAACCTTTTTATAAAATAGGTTTTTTAGAAGAAAACATTTTATTCGGCTAAAGAGAGAAATGAAGTCAGGTTTTATTAAAAAAATTATAAAACATTTTGAGTACCAAAGAGTGGAAAATGGTACTATTAATCTATAGAGGTCATGAATAGCTAGAGGATAATAGAATGAAAGGGTTTATTATAAAATGATAAAATAATTTCATCTAATGGAAATCCAAGTGCAAAAAATATCGAACAAGATGATATTGTGTGTTAGACCCTCAAAAATACCATAAATGTTATATTATAATCAACTAATGAATTTATTATGTGTGTAAAATGTATATACACATAAAACAAGAGTAAATAATACAGTAAATTGTATAAATTTATTACACATATATTATTAAAATGGTTTTAAACATGTTAAAAAATTAATCCAGAATCATATTAATATTTATGATATAATATATTATCTTCTTATAATATATTATTACTTGTTTGTTAGATATATTTCATTATTTTCACTTATTTGGGTGTTAATTTCCTAGTTTCTTATTTTTGTTTTCAATTTTTTACATACTGTTCCTATAATGGTTTAATAATACAAATAATTTAAACAATGATGTAAATATTATATATATTCAGTATACATATATTTATAATAATCCACAATATTTTAGAAAAGTAATGGAATGAACTTTTCATGGATATGGTAGGTCCTACGTACGCATAAACACAAATTTTATTTATTTTACATATTAAAAAATGTAAGGTGAATTATGTATAATTATATTACAATTAGAGTATCATATTTATGTAATATATGTCATATAGGTTTACTAAAACCTTCCTTTATACATTCCATGTATAGCTTGACCTAATCACATCTCTTTGAGGAGGGGGTAGTCTACACTTCCAAAAACGATGTTATCATATTCATAAAAAATGGAAACCATAAGGGAATGTTTTATATATAAATTAAATAAGAACAAATAGATTATAAATATCATATTTTTCATATATAAATAGTATTTACATCATAATTCTCAACTATAAGAGGTTCTAAAGAAAAAAATGACATAATTTTGTGAGGTGATAGTTCTCCATACACATAAATGGTAAGTTCGTTAACAATTAGATGGAAGTTTGTGTATGTATAGTTAAAATCATTAGAATAAAAAATATACATATATTTAAGATATTGTTTTATTATATAATAATGTAATAAGAATATTTGAGGGTGTGGAGAAATAAAATAAAATAAAGATCTTGAGGAAGGATGTTAACTCTTCTTGGGTTAACTCCTTTTGGATTGCACCAAAGGGATTTCTTGGATGGCTTCCTACCGAAAGGGAGAATTTTAGGATAAGGTTATGGATTTTTATATGCTATTTGGTGTGGTATTGGTTTATCAAAATTGTATTGTGAGATTTTAATAATTGGGATGGGTGAGTGCCTTTTTTATTGTGGATGAGGAGTGACATTCTTGTAAATTTTTGAAAAGGGAATTCCACCCGAGTTTTTCCAATTTCATGTAACTACGATAATTAAAATAATTCGATCCATTTGGGTATAGGGTCAAAATATTTCTATGAAATAGATTTTGGAAAATTTTATAGGTTATTTTGTCCATAAATTTTATGTTTTAGTTCCTTATTAAGCTAATTTTTCTTTCAATCATTGTAATAAATTTTAATTACTTTCACTAATTATTTTAGTCCAAAAATATGTTGAAATTATTATGCATTATAAAACATTATTATAAAAAACATGGGATCCATTTTAACACATTTCAATAACATAATTTTAAGGAAATAATTTAAATTTAATCCCACATACGGGACGATACAACACATTTTTAAAATAAAAATGTTGAAAATATTGAGATGTTTCAAAATTCAATTTCACAGTGAAATTTATTCAAATGGCCTAAATTGGTTTAATTGATATAACATGGATCTATTTATACTTTAAAATCAATAAAAAATATAATATTTCCTTATAAATAAATTAGAAGGAAAAGTAGTTTTGAATTACAATTGAGTATTTTCACTATTCATCAAAAAATGATACATCGCAGAAAAATACCAAGAAATAACCCTAACCTAATTTTGATGTCTTTACTTCAAAAATTAAGTTTATTTTTAAATTTGAAATTTATAATAAGTCCAAAAAAATTATTTATATTATGTTCTCTATTAAACGGTAGTAATGTTGTCTTTATAAAAATATACGTTTTTGTGCGTAATATTGGGTTCGTTATCATATTATGACTATAAAATAAATTGGATTAATATAAAAAAAATATTTTATTCAATATATAAAAAATATATTTCATTAATATCACTCCCTAATATTAATTAATTTAATTTATTAGGATAAAACACCTTTTTGAGTATAAAAACATTTCCTTTATATTCAAATGGTTTTTATAATCATTTCTAATTAATGGCCAACCTATGAATTAATATTATATCTATGTGAACTATATATTATATTATGTTATTTAATTCTATTAAACACCACTAATTAAATGTCTAGGTTATGTGTTTGTATATTAAATAATATTATTTTCATAATATATTGTTGTTGGGTAAATCATGGTCTTGCGTCTAACAAAATCCATTGAAGAAACTTGTTGTTGCGTGAGACACACACTAACTCAGTACAACATTAATTTAAAGATATATCATGGATTAATTTTATTTAAAATTTTAAATATATTATAAAGTTTTTAGATACTATATTCCCTTACTTTCTTGGTGTTTCTTGTCATACATGCTACCGAATATAATGTTCATACTTTAAAATTTCATGGCATTACAGACTAACTATGTGTCCAAACTGTGTGACAGAAAAAATTTAGAGAAAATTTACATTTTAACTTAAAATAGAATTAAATTTATATCTATCCTATTTATCTAATTCCATAGGTATATGGTCCCTCTTTTCACTCATTGAGAGCTCCTACGAAGGTTATAATGTAGGTTTGTCGATAAATTATCTCTCCAAACTCTGATTCAATCACCCTTGGTCTCATTGGATTCTTCTTGATGAGTGATAGATTCCCTAGGTTTAGTTCATCATTTTTATTGACCTTGAAGATGTTATTTTTATGCAATCTCATATACCCTATTTTCATGTTGTTGATTCATTCATCTGTAATCTTATGATCCATGCCAAACTAAAGGTTGACACTAGACGAGGAAAGTGTTCTAGGCTAGAGGTAGGAGGTGTATGAATCATCCCTAATGTATAACTGTTTTGAAAAATTTATTTATTATTCACACACTGTTTTCCCTAGTAATTTTCTATTTAATTCATATTCCATACTTATAATCAATGTGCTAAAATTATAGACCAATTCCTTTATTTTTTTCATCACATTATTAGAGGTTTCAACCTCAAGATCATACATCCAAGGTGGGGTGTGACCTCTCCTATGCCTTTTGTACCACGTTTTGTTTATTTGCGCCACCATTCGAGTGTCCTTTATCTTAGATTTCATAAAGGGAAGTGTTTTAATTAAATGAACGAATTGTTATTGGATATCATGTGTAGTTATCACTGAAACCTTCTAAGGTAAGAGTTACAATTAATTAATGAACCTTTTAGATGTTAAATGGAATGTATATTTTTAGAAATCACTTAGACTAGTTAATTATAATATAATTCATTATGATTGAATTTACTTAGCCCATATTTTCATGTTTATAAAAGTTAATGGACTGAACCTAATAGTTGAATATGTAAGGAAAGTAATAAATGGTTGCATGTCCTATATAGACTCATAACCTTTTATGAAAGGAAATGGAGTATTACATTTCATAAATTAGAGAATGAATTAAGTATAAGGTTACTATTTCACATAGAACATTTTTATCATTTTAGGAGTGTTCTGACTTGATACTTCCTTGGATTACTGAGATAATTCCTTGAGAACTCAGAGGATGTCCATTCTATTTAAGGAGTTGGTTTTCAAGGGAGAACCCACCTTGGTACATGTTCCGTGTGTATTAGAGTATTCCCGAAATGACACTGTAGGACCCCTTAACCATATTCTGGATATTAGGATTCCTTGGATACAATCCTTATATCCAACTTGATTTCATTAGACACGTGGTTCCTTGGATACAACCTATTGGTCCCAGTCATGCTTATCCCATTTTACCTTGGACAGTATCCCTGGACTCGGTTAGAATCATTTACAATAGAATGCATTGGGAGATGTCCCATGGATTACAATCAAACCCTTTAAATCTTTGATTCATATAATTATTGAGTTGATTTAACCCCTGAGGCCAAGGATTCTTTGGTTATTACCTTGGATCCTCTTTCATTATTATCATCTTTATAATATGACTTGTTTCACATTGGATCCTTTATTATTATCATTATCATGATATATTGTTAGTGATGTAAAACCTCACATCACTTATTAATATTAACTAAACTCAAATTAATTAATTAAATGATTAAATATTTTGATACATTATCATCCGAGGATGAATAAGGTATCAGTTATCATTATTGCATTACTTTACTTTTATATTCCTTTACACTTTCAGTTTACATTCACATACTAGATGGTATAGATGTCATTAGTAATAGCCTACTGAGATTTATCTCACACCCTATCATGGTTGTCTATGTAACCTAGGTATATTATATTTATATAGGTTTTGATCAGTGGAATCACCCTTCTTTGGACACCCAATCTTTCTTTCTTACTTTTGGATAGAGCATGGTAGCAGATGATCAGGCTAGTGCTCAAGATTCTAGGATAGTTTTGCTTTATTTTTGATTCTTTTTTATGATATGTATTTATAGCTACCATGTATACCTCATTTCCAAAATTTATATATGTGAAATACATTATTATAATTTTTTATATGAATCAGATCCATGTTTTGGTTATTATTATCTATTTCATGGTTGTTTATGTCTGTTTCCATAGAGTTCTACATTTATATGATGTTTCCACTATTTATTCATTATTAATTTTCCATTATGATCCTCTTTGACATGAGGCAATATTCTCCCCATGGAAACACCCTAGGAAATCATTTATAGTCAATAGCCTCTGACATATTGGGAGGCTTGCTTAAGGCCATGTGGACCACCAGTTCGGTGCACCTTTGAGTCGAATTCGAGTCAGGACGTCACAAAGTGTTATCAGATCTTTTTTTGACTTAATATTTTGAGATAATATAAAGGAGATTAATAATTATTTGGAACATTTTTATAAGCAGTGCTTGGGGGTAGTTGAACCATGTTTGTTGTAAATACCTAGTTTCCAAAAATGAGGAATTTTTGTTTTGTATTTATATTATTATAACTAATATGATTCTACCATTGGGTGAAACACATGCTATGTGAGGGTTATTATTATTATTATGGTTGAAAATTTCATTTTATCCATGGAATGATGAGAATATGGAAAAGGAATAATCAATGATGCATCATTATAGGTACATATAATTCGCATGCCACACATATACCTTGCAAAATAGGTTCATTTTACTTTCTCAATCGATTGTGTTTCCTATTATTGTGGAGTGATCTATGATAGTTATATTTATTAATTTGTTTCTAACATCTTATACAAGGTTTGGTACTGGTTATTTGACATCTCAACATCAATTTAAAGAGTTTTTTAGTATAGGTTGATGGTGGAATATTAGATAGATGGTTTATAACCATATTGTCTATGTACCACTAGTTACAAGAGCTGCTCTTTGGATACAATTGACTGGTCACCATTTTCTATTAATGGGGTGTATAGGTCCTAAAGGGCTTGAATTGGTAATTTATCAAGTTGATCCATCATATATATCCTAATACATTTTGAGACCCAATAAAAACATTGGTACCTAGAAATTAAATGGGTGTTGATTTCAGTGATATGGTGCACATGCCCTTAATCACTAGGATTGGAGATCCATATTAATTTTACATTGATATATGTATATAAGAAAATAAAAAAATAAAATGTAAATAATAACTTATTAAGTTATTTGGTTTTTAGTAAATGAAGAGGAGAGTTTCTATTTGTACTTCACCTAGAGGATCCCCCTATAATTAAACTCATGAACTTATGAATACCTTATCCTCGTAAGCAAGTAGTTGGGGAAGTATTCCTTAGGTAGTGATCCCTTATTATTTTGGTATGCTTCTTTTAGTGATTCCATCTATTCTAAAATATTGTTTTGAGGCATGTGATTGAAATTTTTAGATCTCTTCCACCACTTTATCCTTGTGTCATGCGCCATGAGGGTGGTGATGACCACAGTCTAGTGATGGTTGGCCCTAAGCCCCCAGTCTTACTACCAAGAGTGAAACCTGATGCACCACTTATTATACCAAACCTGGCACTGATTCTTAGCTTTGAGAGAGCTTAATAAATATGATGAAATCCATGTACGGTTCTACATGAACCACACTTACTATGGATGATTTAACCTATGAGTTCCAACATTAGAATCCTCCCATAATTTTAGGGGATGGTAGTCCACAAGATGCTAAGTGTTGGCTATAGGAAGTTGTTTGTAGCTTCAAACATATAGATATTCCTCCAGAGGGGGGGGGGGGTAGTCTCTACACCTACATGCTGCGTTATTCTTCTAAGTGCTGGTGAGATGTGATTATGTAGGCTAATCATAATTAGGGTATGGTATCGAATCACTTTCAAACTGTATTCTATAAGTATTTCTATCCTTAGATGTTGAGAGCTGACTGAGCCAGCGAATTCATACACCGGTAGTTGGGTTCTATATCAGGTATGGACTATTCAGTTCATTTTAAAGAGTTGTAATGTTTTTCACTACTTCTAGATGGAGATTAAATATCATGTTCTAGGCACATAGATAATGGTATTAGGTTTTCCATACGTACTTATGTAAATATCTTTCACCTTACTAAATATTTTGAGATCCTGAACCATGCCCTTATCACTAATTGTAACCTAAGGGAAGAAGATTATTCAAGTCACAATGGTTTAGTGCTAAGGTAGTCCAATAGTTCTTCTTGTAGTAGAAAATTCACCCTATAGGTTTATTGTCAGAGTAGTGATAGCCAGAGTATCCACACTAGAATCCATTTATATGCCATCCGTGTGGATGATAGAGGCATACGAGGCCTCCATGTGATAGATACCCTCTTGAGTTTTATATTTGAGGCCACATGGAACATCTACAAATATTATGTGATACCTTTACATCTTCTTTGAATGGAAGAGGATCTGCACTGGCTCCACCTTTATGAGAAAGATCATTCATGTCATGTCAAACGAGAAGTAGGGTAGCACTAGAAGGCCTAGCCAAGGAGGATTCCATGGTCATTGTAGAAATACTGATGATTATCAATGCAAGTGGAGTGTAATTTTTTTGGGTGGTCCAATTATAGAATATAGTCTTGGATTAAGTTAGTTTCATGCCTTATAGTGGATACCCCTAGACTAGAGTGTAGGGCCGTCAATAGTAAGAGGTATTATTCAAGTAGCCTAAACTATTGTATCTATTTTATTCAATATATGTGTTTCACAAACCTTTATATCTTTATCAAATGTGGAAAGTATTGGTCTATAAATTTAGTATTAATATGGTGTTATGACCCTAGATACACCATTGGGAGTAAATTAAGAAGGAATTCACCAATTTAGGGGAGTCCCCTGCAGGTAGAAAGTTATCCCTTCTAATGGGAAATACTCATCCTTTAGTGGATGAGCTTAATTGTCATTATACAAATGAATGAGTTAGTTCTATATCACACCTTTGTGGACTAAAATAACCACAGGGTGTCATTTACATCACCAGTGGGAAGCAGTTATCTAAACAAGGGTGAGTTGACTGTATAGGCTAGAAGATATGGATCAGAGAATCATGGGATAAGTGGATTGACCTAAAAAATGTTTACTATTTTCATTGAGGATTAGGGAATACATCTTGTAGATTTTACTCCCAGATTAGATCATTTTAGGGATGTATTTTCCAATGATTTATCTAGATTACCTCCTCAAAGAGTGGTATAGTTTATGATTGAGATTATTCCAGGAGAATACCCAATTTCTATTCCATTGTGTAGTATGGCACCTACTAAGATCCATGAGTTGAAGTGATAGTTATAAGACCCTGAGTCTATAGGTTTTATCAGACCCAACACTTAATCTTGGGGTTCACCAATTATTTTATCCAGGAAGGTGTATGGAACCTTTGTTTATGTGTGTATTACTGAAGATTGGTCCATATTACAGTTAAGAACTAGTATATACTACCTTTAATAGATGATATAATTGACCATCTCTAAGGATCTTGGGTATTCATGAAGATCAACCTAAGATTAAGCTATCATTTTGTGCTGGTCAGGCCTTCAGACATACCACATACTAATTTTTATGGAAGGAATGGTCTATATGAATATCTTGTTATTCCATTTAGTGTTACAAATATGCCTACCATTTTCATTGATTTAATGAATTAGGTTTCCCATCCCTATTAGGATTCTTTTGTCAATGTCATTATGGAAGACCTCTTATTATATTATCATACTCATAGAATCCACAGTAGACATCTTGTGATCATTCAAAATAAACTGAGAGAGCATCAGATTTATTACAAGAATGTTATGTTCCACTTTTGGATCGACGAAGTTCAATTATTGGGTTATATTATCTTAGAATCAGGAGTATCAGTTGACTTAGAGAAGGTGAGTGTTGTGACATCATGTGAATATCCCAAGAACAAGTTTTAAATATCGAGTTTCTTGAGGATGGACGAAAATTATAGGTGTTTCATATATTAATTATCATTCCTTACTACACCTCTTACTAGTCTTATGAAGAAGGGTGTAATGTTAAAGTGGTTAGAAGCATACAGGAAATTCTTTCAAGAGATAAAAGAAAGTCTTACCTTACAAACAACTCTGATTCATCTAGAGCCAGAAAGAGGCTCTGCAGTGTTTTATGATGCATCAAGGATCATGATTGGAGAAATAATGATGTATGATGATTGATTTGTTGTGTCTGGTATTTTTATTTTATGAATCTTGAGGAAAATGACCCGATTCACGATCTAGATATTTTATTAGTTGTCCATTCCTTGTGTTTTTTGAGACATTATTTGATGGGTGAGTGATTTATGGTGTATATTGACCACAATATCCTCAAATATATCTCCACTTATCATGACTTGAATATCATATTATGAATATGGGTCGAATATCTTTAGTACTTATACTTTGAGATGTCCTATATGTCAGGAAAGGGAAATCCAGTGGCTGACGTGATGAGCTGGAAAACTCAGGAACAATACATATATGAAGGAAGTGATGAAAAGTATTTGATTAATATCTTTTTTGATCTTAATATAGAGTTTCATGAGTGTTAAAATCAAACTTCTCTAACAACCTCATCAGTTACCTATTCCTTTCTATTAGGGTAAAGAGTAGGAAATTTTCAGATCCTGAAGGCTTGGTTATCTAGGAGAGTATTTGTAGTGAGTACCCATCTGCGGATTAGTCAGTTGATTGAGAGGACATCCTATGTATTCCTTGATGTGTCTGGGTTATTGAAGAAATGAGAGAGGAACTGATGTGGGAGTCCCATTCGTCTTAGGGGCTGTTCATCTAGGCATTTCCAACATGCATTGAGATATGTGATGATAATATTTTTTGGATTGGGATGAACCATTAGATAACATATTTTATATACTTGGTGTTCCCCCTATCAGAAGGTGAAGGTAGAATATTAGTGACCTGCTGGCATGTTACATCCCTTGTAGGTCCCAAAATGGAAATGAGAGTGTGTTTCTATAGACTTTTTAGTCATCTTACTAAGGTCACCTAGAGGTAGCATTATAGTATAGGTTGTCATGGATTGACTGATGTAAGTGGAAAACTTACTTCTCCTCCAAGATACATTATCTGTTTATGAGTTGGTAAGACTATTTTTCTGTAAGATCATAAAGCTGAATAAGGTCCCTAGTACTATCAATTTAGAAAGGTACACTCATTTCACATAATTGTTCTGGAATTTGTTACAGAGAGCTATGGGTAGTAGGTGCTTCTGAGTACAAATATATACCCTCTGACCAATATCCAGTCAAAACGGTTGATAGATGTATTAAATGGAATGATATGAGAATGAATCCTAGATTTTGGATATTCTCGTGAGAATCATATCCCTATCATCGATTTTACTTATAATAGTATGTTCCAAGTGTTGATTCATATGGATAATTTTGAGGCCCTGTATGGTAGTCCATTCTGTTCACCCATATGTCAGCAAGAGGCATGAGAGGTATCACTACTAGGTCCTTGTCTCGTGTAGGAGACTTCAAAGCCGGTTCAACTGATTATGAAAAATATGTATAACACTCATTCTAAATAGAAATCATATGTCAGTCACCCTAGAAAACCTTTGTATATTGAGGTCGGGGATCATATTTTTCTATAGATATCACCCAAACTCAGGAATATATGGATACCGAGGCAAGAGAAGCTATAACAATGTTATTTCAAGACATTTGTGATTATGAATTGAGTCTGGTCGATAGAAATTTTGTTTTTACTACCTTAGAGGTATTGTTCTATGAATGATGTCTTCCCTTTTTCATTAATTCACCGATATCATGCCGAACCATCTCATAATTTTGATCTTGAGGAGGTTAATTGGATGATGATGCTTACTTT
Organism: Viscum album; assembly: GCA_963277665.1. Classification (NCBI taxonomy): domain Eukaryota; kingdom Viridiplantae; phylum Streptophyta; class Magnoliopsida; order Santalales; family Viscaceae; genus Viscum; species Viscum album. The sequence goes on along the minus strand of OY728119.1, from coordinate 1,721,004,033 downwards.
GAGTAGTATCCCATATGCATCATTGGTCAGAGCATAAAGGCTATCTGAGGTCGGTATGTCCCACTAGTATAAGTTCTATGGTAGAACAACCATGTATAGGATGAGACATTGGTGTGGGAGGTAGATGTACATGATCAATTTCCAAATATTCTCTAAAAAAAAGGTTTTCACCCTTGGAAGATGAACTCAGGGATGAGTCTCTTTATGGGGGGAAGACTATAAGAAACAAATTTTTTATGAGGAATGTATCCATTTAAATATTGTTCTAATTATTTATTTTGGACCTAATATGGATGAATAATGAGTTTGAGGTTTTTTACATGAGTTTCCAAGGAATGTTAAAATCTCGGAACCCAAACCTGTAGAGAAAAGGGCTAGGCCTCTAGGTTAATAGAAATCATGTGAGTCCATAGGCCCAGTTTCTATAACCATGCGAGGGATGGATATTAGGATTTAGATAGTTACATGGTTTGAGTAAACCATGCATCCTGAGGTGTACGCTAGTGCAGGGGTACCTATAGTTTTTATCAAAAACATTAAGAATGATCAGTGTACACTTTCATAGACCATACAACCTAACCGTGTGGGGTCCCTCATTTGGAAGTGTGTGGCAGATGGTTGGCACATGTTTTAGCCAACCGTGCATCCAAATAATGCGACCCATATAATTTTAGGAAAAATTTCAATTTTTATCATAAAATCTAATTATACTTAACCCTATATTGTTTCTATCATTTCATTGGAAGAGGCTCCCTCTTTTAAACCGTTGAGAGCTCATTCTATGTTTCTAACCTATGTTTTATTGACAAATTCTACATCCGAACACCAATTGAATCATTTTTTTCCTCATTGGACTCCTATTGGTGAGTGGTTAATTCCATAGAAATGGTCATTAATTTTCATTTCCCTTAATGACATTATTTTGATGCAGGCTTATATACCCTATTTTCAGGATATTAATCTGTTCTTCCATTTCCTTCTAATATATGATAAATTGAAGGATAATAATGGATGAGGAAAGTGTTATAGGCTTGAGGTAGGTGGTTTATTAATCATACCCCAACTCACTCCATTTTAGAAATTGTCATCATTGTGAACACATAAGTTTCATTAGATGTTTCCCATTTAATTCATATTCCATTATTATAATCAATGTAATCATATTTTAGATCCCTTCTTATATTATTATTATCACATCATTGGAGGTTGGAACCATAACTCCATCCACCCCAATAAGGGCATGATGACTCTAATTACTTTAGTATCTTGTTATGTTTATCTACGCCACCATTTAGGTATTCTTTGACTTGGCTATAATAAAGGTATGTGTTTCAATTAAATTAATGAATTTATAATGGTGATCATGTATAGTGATCACTCTTACCATCTAAGGTATGTGTTCCAATTAGATAATTAACGATTAAATGTTAAATGGAAAGTATATTTATGTATTTTACATGTAACAACTAATTATAATTTAATTTATTATGATTTCACTTACTTACCTCGCCTTTTCAGGTTTATTTAATGTAAAGGAATGAAACTAATAGCAGAATATGAAACAAAGGTAATAAACAATATATTGTCCTATCTAGAGTTTTCGACTAGTATGAAAGTCAATGGAATGAACCTTTCGAATTATCAAATGGCATGAGTATTACATGACCTAAATCAAAGAATAAATTAAGTATAGGGTGCCTATTTTATAGGGACCTATTTTTAATTATACAAGTAGTTAGACTTGAGACAACCTTTGATTCCAAACGAAATACCTTGAGCACTTAGAGGAATCCATTCTGATTCAAGGAGTCAGTTTCAAAGGGAGATACCCACCTTAGAACATGGTCCTTATCTATTAGAGGATTCCCAACATGACATTGTGGGATTCCTTAAATTTTATATAGATATTAGAATGCCTTGGATACACTTCGTGGATCCAGGTTGATGTCTTTAGAAATGTGGCATCATGGATTCATCCCATTGCGCCCAGTTAGGCTTATCCCATTTTACATTGGATAAGATCCTCGGATTCTGTTAGAATAATTTACAATGGAATTCCTTGGGAGATGTCCCTTAGAGTACACTCTTACCCATTATAGCCATGTTCCAAGTTATCACTGAGTTGGATTGACCCCTTAGGTCAAGGATTCCTTGGTTATTACCTTGGATCCTGATTTATTATTATCATCTTTAAAATATACCTTGTTACACATCAGATCCTTTATTATTATCATTTTCACAATACATTTTCAGTGATATTATAAATCATGTGACTTATTGATATAAATTGAACTCAAATGAATTAATTAAATGATTAAATGCTCCGAGACATTTCCAACTAAGGCTGAAGAAAGTTTTTCTTTACTTTTATATACCTCCCACTGTCAGTTTATATTCATAGACAAGATGGTAAAGATACCATTGGTGGTGGAATATAAAGATTTATATCACACCCTATCCAAGATACCCATGGTAACTAAGTAGATTATATGTATGCAGGTTTTGAAAAGGGGAAGCATCCCTTTTTAGACACCTAATATGGCCTACTTGATTATGGATAAAGCTTGGTTGTAGATGACTGGTCCAGTTCCCATGATGATTGGGTAATTTTGGATTTTTTTTATTTATTATTTTGTATATAATTTATTTACTGATACCATGTATACATACTTTCCATATTTTTGGGACATAACATACATTATGAATATTTATTATATGACTTAAATCTAACTTTTGAGTATTATTATCTGTTACTTTGTTGTTTATGGATTCTTATGCATAGATATTAAATTATATGATGTTTCCTATATTTAACTGTTATGACTTATCTATTTATCTCCACTCTAATGTAAGGGAACATCACCCCACAAACACACCCTAGGAACTCACTACAAGTCGGCAGCCTTTGGAAAATAAGGTGTCATGCTTGAGGCCCTGTGACCCACCAGTTCAGGTCATCTTTGAGTTATTCCTGAGTCTGGATGTCAGAGTCCAAATATATATTTATAATATTGGGTTTGTTTCCTAATGTTATTTTTTATGTATTTTATTTTAAAATTTGAGGATAAGTGAATTTGAGTTGAGTTTAATAGGTGTATTGAAATTTTGTCTTGGATTGGAACTTTTTCAAAGAATTGATGGTATATTTGTAAGTTAAATATAATATAATAAAGTGAAACATCAAAGGTTTAATATTTATTTAGGAAAGACATTAAGAACTCCAATATGTAATAATTATAAATTGAACCTATATGAATATGGAAAATATATAGATAATGAACTGTTTAAAGGAATAATTGTAGGTGTAAATTATTTGACAACATATAGACTTGATATTAGGTTTTCATTTATTATATGTGATTTATATCAATATAATGTTAAGGAATGTAAGCTAAAGGCTATTAAAATAATATTAGGTATGTTAATGGAAGTATAAATACCAGTTTATTTTATTCCCATTAGAACTATTTTCATTAATTATCTTTTTTATTATGATTTTTATGAATGTAGTCTTCTTAAAAATAAATTATCATCTTCTTTATTCAAATACAAGGATGAATATATTTTTGTGGCTCATTTTTTCACTCAATGTATTTAAATAAAAAAGTAAACTGCTTTCATTTTTTATTTCTTCAAAATAACTATATATTGTGAAAATACATATGTATTTTCAATATCTAAAAATGATTTAAAACATTCCAGTATAAAATTAATTGATGTTAAATATCATTGTTAGATATATCATTTAATATAGGAGATACCATTTTAGAATTTATTTTAATTGAAAATAAACATTCTAATATCTTTACCAATCCATTGGATATAATGATGTTTGAGAAAATAAATTTTACAGTTTATTATTGTTTTAATGTTAAAACAAATCAGGCATACAGATTTGTGTAAATATATTTTATTCAAAAACTAAATTTATTAATTAAAGTGTATTCCTTTAATTTCAGACAAATTTGTAATATGATAAAGTTGGTATAAATATGTTCATGAATATTATATTTTTTAGAGTTTAATTGGCTTTATATTTCTCACTAGATTTTATGTTACTAAGTAACCTAATTACAAGAACATATTGAGTAGATCTATAGAGATTATGGAATTTTATTTACTTAGTATACAATTTTTATATATTTATCTAATGAGGGGGAGCCTAAATATCTCTCAGTTTGCAAATATTTGTTAAATTATGACTATGATTCTTAATAGCTTAACTTATTTCATAATGCTAAATTATTTTGTTAAAAGTATGATAATATTTGTCATTATATTAAATTTTTTATGAATTTAAAATTAAGGGAGTTTTTTATATTTTTTTTAAAATAATTGGATTTAAAGGGTTTAAAAATGGATAGATTTTTCGGTCTCATTAGAGAATCCACCACACACACACCCCCTACTTTCATTTTTTCCATTAATTTTTCTCTAATATCTGCACCCACAACCTCAACGCCACATTCTTTGGTGGTGGAAAAACTTCATCCTCCTCACCATAGCTTGGAGGAGGGAATTTTATTCCTCTTGGATGGCTCTCCTCACTTTGATATGGAGAAAGGAACTTTCAATGACCTTCTATTCAAGGAGATTCTTCTTCGTTTCCCACCTACGAGGTAGAATCCTTATTCTCCTATCCTGAAAATCAAAGTTACAACTCATAGGTCTATCTCAGTGAAGGGTCTTATAGAGGGAAATTTTCATATCATTTATTTTAAGTATGATAAATAAATTATTCAATATACTCTAGTGGATCTCTTTGGGCTAGATAAACATACCCTTTATCTATTCTATAATTTCATCCATTCTTGGATTTTGGATGTGTCAGATATGGTGTCGGTCTTGAATGTCAAATCCTTTAGTTGTTAGGCAAAATATCCATGAATCGTCTTCCAAAATGGATTCCACCATTATCTGGAATGCATGAGGCCTATTAGTTTGGGTGAGGATAGATTTTCTAATTATTGAAATGATGTGTTGTAATGATTATCTTATATAGGATTTTAATCCCCAAAAATATCCCTCTAATGTCAGGGGTTTCTACCAAATATTAGGAATTAATGGTTTCGTTCATAGGGAACCTTATAACAATCATATGTAGATTTTTTGAAAGAATTCTATTTCAGTGAAAAAAACATTAAGTTTTTAGCCAGTACATATCTAATATGGCCAGCTTCGATAATTTTATCCATTTTATCTACCTTTTGTTTTGGAAAATGTGATACGGAATCAATATAATCTCCATAGTTTTATTGAATCTCTTTCAACCCAAGGGAATCATCATGGCTAGTTGGGGCAGATTTCAATACAATCATGGAATTTTTGTAGAATAAATTAGTTGGGTTATATCTTTGGAAGGACGATAAATATTTTTCATCTTTTTTATCCTCTAACGGTGAAAGGGTAGGTGGATTAAAAATGGGGATTAAAACTCATTATTTTTTCATGCTTGTATTAGAGAGAATATGAAAAATTGTATGCCCAACAAATTCTTTGAAGGTACATCCCTCAAAAGTGATCTGGAGACTATATAAGGTATGGAAGATTCTTATTTCAAAACCCTTCAGGATGAAATTAATACTAGCATACAGGACAGGTATCTGATGGACCATTCATATATTTATTGTGATATTTTCATTGTGGTTCTTGATTATGTGAATTCTTTCATGGGTTGTATTCCAAAGGAAGAAGTGGTTTAGGAGTTTGTTTTCTCCTTTAACCCTGAATGCTCACCTAGGCTTGATGGATTTACAAGCTCCTCCTATATGAAATCATGGGATCTCATTAAGAAATAATTTTTTGATATCATTCAAGAATTTTGTTTTGGTGGTGAGCTTCCTATGGTGGCTTGTACTAGAACATTGGTTATCATTTCAATGTTTAAAAATCATTCATCACTTAATCCTTTTATACCATAAGAATGTGAAACGTTTCTTATATGGTCTGGGATAATATTATCAATTTAAGACATAATAAGTACCTTCATAAATGGTTTTAATAGAAAAAAATATGGTTTTATTTTAGGGATATACACACAGGAGGGAATTGGTTTGGAACACGAAATGATTGGTGATATTAACCTTAAAACCCTTGAGTCTATCATATCTATCAAGGTTCATATGGGAAAGGATTAAGATAGGATAGAATTTATATTCATTATCAATGTAATGAATTTCATGGGATTTTATAACTGGGTGCTAGATCTCTTTTTCAAATGTTTTAGTTCTTCTTGGTTTTCAATCACTCTTATGGTCATGAAAAGGGGTTATTAAAGTCTATATATAGGATAAGATAGGATGATCCACTCTCACCCAATGTCTTAATTCTATTGAAAGAAACCATTAGTAGTTTTTTATCCCAATACATCAACAGTGGATCAATAATTTCATTTTTAGGCCTAATATCAATGGTATTTCTCATATTCTATTCGTGGATGATATAATTTTTTTTGTTAATGGGAATACAATATACATATAGAATCTGAATATGGAATTATAAGAGTATATTAAATGGAGTGGTAAAATTATTAATAAGCGGAATAGAATCATTTCTATTTCTAGACGATGTTTGGATACGACTCATATAATATAGAGCACACTGGGTATTCTCAAGAAGGAGTTTTCTATGGAATATATGAATTCCCTGATCACTCAAGGGAAAATTTGGATGCATCATTCTGAGGTGTGGGTTGAAAAAATTTATTATCTAATAAACAATTGGAAAAATAAATTTCTATGCTTTGGGGGATGAATTAAATTAGTGAATTTCTTGATTTCATCCATTCCCATACATGTATTTTTTGTTATTAATGTTCCCAAGACTATTGTGGGTAACATTGAAAAACTCATTCTTTACTTCATACGGGACACTCACCTAGAGGGTTATTGCTGTTGGGAATCATGAGAGAGGATTTATAATTTTTTGAATGAATGGGGTATTAACTTGATAAGTATTACAGATTCCATGTGCTGCATGCAGGTGAAGTTGGCTTGGGATTAATTGGAGGCTCATTCAATTTCAGTTAAATTCATTTCTTATAAATATGGAGCTAACATTGAAATTTTAAAGGGGATAATAGTAGGACTATGGATGAGGATTTGGGATCATTTTATAAATCTTCAACTCTATTCATGATAGATTATTGTGTGTGGTGATATTAATTTTTGGATCCATTATTTAGTGGGAGTTCAATTGGGATTTCAAGGTGTCTAAATACCTACATTTATTTCTCCCGAGAAATTTTATACCCTACCTTTATATATATAGTTTTGATTCAACAATAGTATGTAATCTTTTAGAATATTATGCTGAATAATGATCATCAGAAGTTAGTTCTCATGAGTTCCCATTGGTCTGCTTCACATACAAGGCTTAAAGGTTATTAGTGACATTGAATTACATATTTTAGGAGTGGGGGTTTTCCTATGGTGTTGTGAAATCCCTAATATTCATTTCATTCTTATATGATACATAATACACCATGAAAATCCCATTGAAAATTAGGTTCATCATAAAATAATTCATATCACCCTTAAGTGCATGCATTTCTTGTGTTCCAAAAAATAATATTACTTTATTTGGTTCCTCCAAGGAGAATGGGTGGTTATGATTTGGGAGAATCATGGTGAGTTTCTTAGATTTGTTTTCCAGTCATACTCTATTTACAATTTTCTCTATAATTGGATTCATAGTTTTTTCAATAATAAGAAGGAAGATAAAGGAAGAGTCATCCCCTTGGAGGAAGGTTACTTGTGAATTTGGAATGTTAGGAACAAGACTCATAATGAGGGGGTCATCACCTCTTATCTTTATGTGGTCTCCCGATCCCATATCCTAGTGATCGATCTTGGGGTTCTGTTGAAATAGTGGGACAGGGATCCCTCATTATGTCATTATATAGCGGGTAAAACCTATTTTTCACCCACCCAAGGGGAGAATTATCATGTCCGATGGGTTTAATGGCTTACGCTGAGTGATAGAATAAAACTTAACACTAATGGATCTTTCATCCATGCTCTCATACAAGAAGGGAGTGTTGTTTATGACACCAGAGGCTCGATGGTGGTTGATGTTTCAAATTCACATGGCTGTGGAAAATCTATTCTTATAGATACTTTCTCACTAATAAATTTTATTCATGACTATCAAGAAAATAATATCAGGCTATAGTTGGTTGAAATTGATTCTCCAATTATTTACAACACCTTTCATGATCACATTTTTATCCCTTGGGCCATTATTTATCATATATGGATAATTAATCTACCTCTAAACAATAGTGTAGAGGTGACTCGTAAATGGAATGAAGGGAATTTTTTTGGTATTTATAGATTCTTTGTCCATTTAGGATGAAATATCCACTATATTAGCTAATATTTAATATCTTCCTCTTGAATGTTTCAATATGGCTTGGGAATACTCCCTCGGGATGCATTAATTTAGGCCTCCATGACCCTAGTTTGGTGTATGAATGTTTGTATTCTTAATAAAAGTTTAATGATGATGATAGTTTGGTTTAATGTATTAAAAAATAGAGGGATTTTTAGTTTTAATTTATATATATAGGGATATAGTAAAGTATTGTTTTTTGTTTGTTTTCTTTAAATTTTACAAATACCTCTTTTTATTTTAAAAATTATTCACATGTTGAAATTGGATAATTATGATTTATCAGAACATTGTTAAATAACATTGTGATTATTATTTATGTGTTTGATGTTTATAATTTTTGTATAAAGCATTAAATAGTCACTATGTTTTTTTTATTTTTTTTTATTCTAGTTTTTTTCTATGTTTGATGTCATACAAAATCTGTTTCAATGGTTTATGAAATTTTGTAAGTCATATGATATCTGATTCAAAGGTATATGAATGTTTAGGAGTAATAATTTTTTTTATAATTTATAATTTTTTAAAGTTTAAACAAAATGTATCAAATTCATACAATTAATTTATATTCATTCATAATTTTTTTGAAATTTATACAAAATTCATTTGAAGGATATATGAACTAAGTTTTTAAAGTCATACAAATTGAGACTATTTGAATTATGTTTTTGAAGAACTAGATTAATGTTTACAAACATGTAGAATGATTATTATGAAAACTAGATTATTGCATACACATAACTGTATTAATGATTATAAATGTGTATTTAATGGTTTCAAATAACATAAAATGATTATTACAAAAAATTCTATTATAATTACACAAATCTTAATTTTTCATTTTAAGTGAATTTCAATACTCTTTTTTATTAATATTTTGATATTTTGAATTACTACATGTTTATATGATTTTATTTATCCGTTTTATTATTTTTAACATACATATATAAGATAATGATGTTTTGAAAAGAATTTTTGAATTATTTAATGAAGGTATAAGAATGGTATACTTTCATAAATGGTAAATGATATTATTTGATGTTGCTATTAATTATAACTATGGTTAACTTTTATTGTTTCTTAAGAAACATCCACATGTATATTATCATGAAATATATGAAATGTTTCATTGGAATGTGATGATTATGAACTTGGTAAAAGCTGGACACATGTCATTTGAGTAAGAACACACAATATTTATATGAAATAAAAAAAATGTTTTTCTTTTCTGACTTCAATTCTTAATATATGAACCCAAGAGAGATTAAATTTTTAATCCTTTATTACCAAAATGATAAAATATCCATTGATATGCATCATATTTGGCATTAAGTTCTTACTTTCATTATGTTTTTCTAAGACTATATCTATTAATTTCTATCTTTACTAAAATCATTAATTTATGATTTTTACAAACAAAAATAAATTCTGTTCTTGGTTATACCTCACAAAGAAAAGGAATTTCATTGAGTTGTGACTCTCAATAAGTGTTTCCTTTCTTGTTCCTTACATTGAATAAATAATAGTGTTTTCTTCTTTGTACCTAAGTGTGAAAAAAGTTATTTCTTATAAATGGTTATAGCTACATTAAAAAGTTAGTGTATGTTCTATTGAGTACCATTCCTCTCACTATGTTAGAGGTGAGTGAAGAGTGGATATAAGATCAAGAAGATCTAGACTAATAAAAAAATATTATTCTCATATACTTTATTTTTTTTATATTTTATTTTTTTAACAAAACAATTCATTACATTGTAAATACATGATATTATGTACCATGATTTAATAATAAAAATTAATTATTTTTAGTATTTTAAAAGGTCTATTCACCCTCATTTGAAAAAAAATTGACATCATAATTGGGATGAAAATTAAAAAAAATAAATTCTGAGTGAAAATATCTGTAGGGTGTCATGAAACCTATCCATATACTAATGTGTAAGTGGTAAAACAACACAATAGACTTTGTTATTAGAAAACCTAAGACATCAAATATGAATTATGACATATGGCCCATTATGGATCACCTTACCAAGTCTGAACATTTAATATAAATATTGGAGGATTGACCCCCTTGAACGTCTTACATAGACTTATAACAATGAATATGTGAGACTTCATGGTGCACCTTTTTTCTGGAAACCCTCTTCAATATACTATAAATTCTTCCAATAAAACCATTAGAAACTAATCAAATCAATCCAAAGGAATATCACATGTATGAGACATTGTGAAGTGGATGAAATCTCTAAAAGTTCACTTCCCCATGATTGAGTGTACCCGGAGTAAGAAATCCAGTCACTGGACTCACCACACAAAAGTCTTCCTTGGACACACCAAAACACTTATAACTCTAAAAAGTAGTGGAAATGCATTCAATGATTATAAATTTAGTAGAAATAAAAAAAGCAATAATGAACCTAAAGTTTAACATGATTTAAATGACATGTCCTATGTGTATGGGGAAACTCAATTATGTTTGGTTTTATTATAAATAGAACATAAAAGTGGTTACTAGATGATTAACAAAGGAAATTAATCCCCTCCAAGTCCATAATTTTCCACATAAAGCTTAAAATTAATGACACACATCGCTGAGATATCATTCCCACTTATATGTAATGTGGAATCTAGTTAACCTGTAAAACCTACTCCCATAAAATAATGGATCACTAAACATGACTTATTGAGATTGATTAAAAACCTAAAAACCCTTCATCTATGTTGAAAATGTAGGCCTCAAATATTCCAAATTTAACATCATCAGATGATATGAACTTATAATGACTCTTCTATCATAGATAATTCTATCTTCTATTGTAATCATATTATGTTCATCCCATTAACTATTTCATGAAATTTCAGTGAATGTACTTCAGATGGATGAACATTCATTGAACTGAAATAGATTTTTTCACCTAATAATATTCCACTTTATGTTTGTTTTAAAAATGCTAAAAAATGCTCCATGACTTATTATTCACCAATGTTCTCCATCTTATTTTTATTCCATTCACCCAAGCCCTACTGAGGATCAAGTTTTCCATAGTATTTATATAAAAAATTATTGTTGTATATATCTGCTATATTTTTTTATTCCCACAATATTATGTAGATCAATCACTTTATCCTTTTGAAACCTTTTGATTAAATGATACTACATATCATTTTTCATCATTCAATCTTGAAATTAATGATTTTTATTTAATTATATTTAACCTTTTCTATCATATAAAAGAATAAATACTTTCTAACTTTATATTTTTTTTATTTATTAATTTCTTTAACCCTATAATATCTTTCCCAGCTTCTATTACAGTTACATACTCAACTTCCATTGATAATAGAGTAACAATATTATAAAAAATTGATGACCAACTAATACTCATTCCTCCATGAGTAAAAAAGAAAATAGTTTTACTTCTCCTGGTATCTATATACTAAATTGTTTTCCCACAAACCCTTATAATAGCGAATTTATTCAAAACAAAAAGGTCTTATCTTATATTTCTTTCAAGTACTGAAGGATCCACTTTGTAGATTCCTAGTGTACTTTCCACAGACTCCCTATATATTGACTCACAACTCCCACTGCATGGGAAATGTTTCAATGGTTGAAAACCAATACATATATCAAAATATTGAATGATGATGCATTTAGTAATTTCCTCCCATGATTGGGGTTTATTTTAATTATTATCCGTAGTGGATCGGATAATTTGAAATGAGTATAATGAGGGATGTGGACTATATTACTTATTTTTTCTTGAACCCACACAAATAACCTAGTATACCTATACCTGAGATAATAAAAAAATATCCCTAAGGGAATTCCCCTTGTAAATAGGTTGACAACTAGCACCAGAAATCTTTCCAAAGATAAAATTGGAACACTTTTTCTATATGAAAAAACCATTCAAATAAAAAAATGAATGATAAAATAATAAAAAACAATTATTCCTATCATACCTTAAAGAGAAAATCACAAAAAAAGAGAGATAAATTCCCAAATTAAAACATCATCCAAAAGATGACATAATATCCATCAAGGTTAAACTCAGAGTATACATGCATTGATTGGATCATTGGTCCATCAATTGTAACCATCACTATAGGTCCCATGATCAATCACATTTCCACCTCAATGTATCACTTTCCATTTTTTGTATCTAAAGAAACATAATCCAAAAATGCCTGATGAAAGAAGTAGGGTGTGAGAAATAATATCATAGTAGGATCTCACTATGTGTTTAATAAGAAATTCAAATAAAAGTTTACCATTTTTTTCTCTGGTTTAAAGAAATTCAAATTATGGAAATTAATTTTGACATTTATGTGACAAAAAATATTTCAATCATAAATAGGGTAAATATATATAAAAATAGGCTTTAATGAATATTTTCATAAAATGAGGGCATGGATAAAAATAGTTATACAATAACCAATATGTAATAATAAAATTAAACAAATAACCATGGTTATAAGAACTGATATTAATTAGTTATTGGGTATAAGATCCTCACACTACTTATTCTTTCATAAATGATCAATATTTGTAGACATATCCCTAAGGGTCAAGCCAGAGAAACAGAATCAGTCAATACCCCATAAAAGTAAATAATGAATTAATTGGTTTTGTTATAGTTTTCATTATCAATCCATTACTAGGGAGTCAAATTCCTAATTTTCATGTACTTTCCACAGTCAAAACACTCTGGCACACATGTGATTCTATCAATCAATCAATAAATCATGGGAATTTTCAATTGAATTCATCATTCGGAGTTCAAATATCCAATTTCATGTTTCAAAATTTCATTTTAATTTGAAGACTAAATCATTTTATTTATCAAATTCTTGGATTTCAATATCATGTTTTTTAAATCCATTTTTCTAAATAATAAACATCAAATCATTTCATAAACCCATCTGTCATTTTAAGAAATCTTTTTAAAAAATAAAGTCAATTTATCAAATCCTTTCAAAATGTTTTTATTCACAAATACATGCCTCTTAAAATCAAATATCCAAACCTCACACTTCAAGTTATATTAAAAATTTTAAAATACATTTAAATTCAAATAAAAAATGATGGTTTCATTTTTAGGGAAAGGACTTAGATAACAAAATACATTTTTATTACATGATCAAACAATCAATCACTCGGGACAAGAATCACTAAAAGACAATTGGGAGTGAGGAAGACCAAGTAGTAATAATTATTATTAATATCCATAAAATCAATAATCCAATATATCTAAAACATGTGAATTCATCACTATCAAAGGATAAGATAAGAGAGGAAAGGAAAATTCAAAATCAGGTAGAAATCATATACTGAAGAGAGATCAAACACATCTGACAACACATCTGTCTGGAAAGAAGAGAGGTTTGAGGAGATATTTCACCTATTTATAGCCTCCAAAATCCAAAGTATTATATTAACGTAAAATAATAGGTGTTTAGAAATTGGGTTTTTAGATTTTAATTAAAATCTCTAAGTTATTAAAAACTCATCTTCATGGTCTACTTGGATTGGCCACATGAATAATAACTGTGTGTGGAATCATGTTCCCTCACTTAGATTTTGGAAAGGGGGAATTGTTTCGAAACATAGGTAGACTAAATATGTTCCAATAGTTAAAATACACACTATCATAGGATACATGTTTTGGAGGAGAGGTTTCATGGTTCTAACTAACCCTAAGCTAACGGTGCACCACCCTCGAGAACCATTAAACAAGGTGCATGGTTTGTAGGGATAAACCACATAGTTCACCCTAATTGTTCACTAACCATGAACAAACCCATAAAATTGATTTTTTTTCAAAATTAAATATAAATTACCCATAACAAGATCAAAATAATGGATTATAAAATTAAGGTACAAAAAGTACCTATAAGATTGTAATAAGATGTTACATCCTCTACACCATATGCATTTTATACCCCCAGAAAGATTTTAAAAAATATTGCATGATATAAATATGATACCATAAACTTCTCCTAAGTTACTCATGCTCCCAGGTATCACAAAAATCAGAACTATCATACTAAATAACACAAACCAAATGTATATACAACCCATAAAAACAACCATCTTAGAATCAACAATCTGAACTAGCTTCTCAGTCACAGATAAATATTATTCCATATCAGGGTTATCCTATCCCAAAAACATGATATGGGCCAAGATGATACATTGAAATTATTGAAACTTGAACCATGTTATGAATCGACATTATATGGTTTGGCGAATCCAAAAGATAATATATTTTTATAATCTACTCAACAACCTCAAACATGACCAGATTTCTTGGAGAAAACATCCCTTGTTTTCCAATACTTTGGTGACCCAAAAAAGGATAAAAAATTATAATAACCAATTAACCAACTAAAAACTTGAAAGTAATCAATGAATATCATCATAATATTTATACCGAATTAATGCCTTCACCATTCTCTTATAAATTGGTGAATCTTTTTTGTCTTATCTTACACCAAACTTGGCCTAACTTGATATGTTTCACCAATATCATATTAACACAATAGATATATACATGAATGGTCATACCATGACTCAAAGGGTGGTATTCTGACAGATGGATATTCTCTATTATTATAGTAAAATTTTACCAAACACAAGTGGATATCCTATGCCCCACCAAAATCAAGAATGAAATCATGAATACTGTATTCAAGAATCTATAAAAATCATTATGTATAGAAGAACCTAAATGGAGGACATGGAATGATTAGAATGACTTGGTATCTAATCGCATATTTTAGGCCTATCCAAAAATGAGAAGTAAAATGGGGATACCTATCAAATACTATAATAGTTGAACCTATAAATTTTGACAATCTCCTCTACATACATACTTCTAAAGTACTTGACTTTGGTGTATCTTGAATTGGAATAAAGTGAGATGATTTAGTCAGTTGGTGGATAGATAACCATGTAGAATTATTCCCTCAATGGTTATGAGAAAACCAACCACAAAAAGCGTCTGAAATAATCCTGAAGGGTTTTGGTGCTCGGCCTTGAACTGTGGAAAAGTATAACAATGGGAAATAAAATATGTAATGTATCATTCTATACCTTTCCACCATAATTATCATCATATTTCATATAACATCTTTTTTGTATTAAGTTTTACTACCCACTGTTAATTATTATAATCCCATATCACAACCCTTCTTATATGAAAAGGTATGACATACCGACTCTAAATAAGCAGGATAACATCAAAAGAGAATGACTACTCTCTGATGGTCTCCCCACCATATAGAGAGTCCATAATGTTAAAGAAATAATCATTGAGTTTCTTCTTCAAATTAATCAACCCATGAATTGATAAGATCAATCAAACACTTTCCAGAACAATCTTGAACTGTTCCATTCATACTTGCAGGTGCATATGATTAAAGAGAGAGAGACAAAATTCCACTCTTATAGTGATTCTTTCAGGACCTTGGTATGAAGTTTTCTGATCAAGAAATCTACAATGACATTAACCTTAGAAAGGGTTTTATAAATTTCAAAATAAAAATAATTTAGGTACTCCACCCATTGAATTTTTGGTTGATTCATTTTTTTGAGATGATATAACTTAAGATTTTATGATCAGATTAAATGGTAAACCTTTCTATGAAATGTTAATGCCAACAATTATGAAGATATAAAATAATAACATAGATTTTATGACCATTATGTGGATGTTTCTTCTCATGTTTCAAAAGCTGTCTTGGTCCATAGGTCACCATGTGATCACGCCATAATAGAACACAAGCAAAACCCAAACCTGATGCATCAAAAAAGATCACATAGTCCCAACCATCATCTACAAGAGACAATCCTTGTGTAAAAGTCAAAAGTATATTCCAATTAGGAATGTAATTCAAACATATTGAATCCCATAAGAAAATTACTCATTTATGATAAAGATAGGTCATTAGATAATCCAATTTTTTTAAATCTTCAACAAATTCGCGACTATCCCACACAAAGCTCAAGAAGCCTCAAACCTTGACAATGTTTCATATTAGTTACCATTTTATAACAAAATTCAAATTATCTAGATAAGATTAAATAACATTTTATTAGAACATATTTCTAAATAAATTCTATTCATGAATCCCAAAATTAAATTTTAATAGCATTCCATAAAATTAGCGATCTCTCAAAATTTTCAAAACTGCTCACAAATTTTATATATTTTCATCCAAAGTTTTAGAGTAAACCAATATGTCATAAAAAAGGTTACAATTAACGAGTCAAGGTACTCATGGGATTTCTTTTTCACCAGTTATATAAAAATTATATTAGCATTGGTTATATGAAAAAGAGTAACAATGTACTTATAATGGCCATACCCTCTCTAAAAGGTGGTCTTTGGACTATCATATTATTTAATTATCAACAGGTGGTAACCATACCAAAGATCAATATTTTAGAACTACTTCTCCCTTTTTAAATGGTTAAAAAATAATCAATATGAGGTAATGAATATTTTTTCTTTATCCTAACCTTGTTGTGTTTTTGGTAATCAACATAAAGCAAAATTTTTCAATTAGATTTATTTTCCAAAATAACAGCCACCACCCATGGATACACCCTCATTAGAATGATTTCTTTATCCAAAAAAAAATCCAAATAAGTATTTAATTATTTCAAATTTTCTTGTTCCATTATTTAAAAAGGAATAAAGATAGGTTGGGTACCCGATATCAAGTCAATAGAGAACTCTTCATCCCCTACTAGAGGAAAACTAGAAATGATGGAAGGAAATAAGTTGGGAAACTTGATGACCACTTAAGGAAGATCAAAACTCAAAGATTCTAACTCCAGATCAAAATAAAACTCAGATATCAGTCTATACAACTCCAAAAGAGGTGGTCTTTCACTAGATGATCTCTAGTCCCATTCTCCTTATAAAATAATAAACACCCCACTTGGAATAATAAAGGATACCCAAAAAGGATAAAATTAAATACAGTCTTTATGAGTTTTTATCAAATATATCCTTAGAATGAAATATTATGGTTTCATGTCGAGAACCAAAAAATCTTATATGAGCTCGATCTCCAAATAAGAGAATACACAAGAAGGTAATTTAATTACATTATCTCTCTTTATTCCATGGAGCATAGAAATATACATAACATAAATATACATAACATAAGACATAAGATCCATAGTAAGATTTAGAAAATCAGAAACATGATTCAAAAAAAAAATGAATGAGATGAACCAGTATCAAATATAGTAGTCACTAAAATGATGTTATAGTGATGGTAACTCTCACTATTTCTAGATTAATATCAACTATCTTTGGAGACCCTTCCACTACGAGAAGAAGCTTCGTTCTAGATGCATGAGTTTTGAACCCATTAGTTATTAAAGAATCTAATTTTAATTAAGTGACTTTTGGATAAAATGATATTGTTCCACTGTTTGGGGTAGAAAAGACATTATTTAACTTCTAAATGTGGCTAGAATGACTACATGAACCACAAATATTTGGTGCCTTAGTACAAACTCATTTTGAATTCCGAAACATGCCACACTTGAAGAAATAGAATGATCCTATTCTAGACACCATAAAATTTATAGATAATTACTTATATCAATATTCATTATGAAACTAACAATGATTTCTATTTGATTCAAGGAAACATAAAAAAACACCCATTAGAAGTAAGATGAACTCTTATAAACACTGAATTACCAGTCAGGTAAATCTCATCTATTAAAGAATTATCTATTACATCCACATAATAAATGATCTTCACCATTAAATCTTGAGATTATATTTTATATTTAGGTTGTATCTCAAAAATTTAGGCCTTTAGATTCTCATTCTTTAATTTATCAGGTGAAATATAAAGGATTTCATCAAAAAAAAAATTCATACTAAGTCACAATTCTATCATCTTTTTTTAGGTTGAAGAACTCAATATAATTTTCCAAAACCATTAATTTAGAATAAAACTGTTCTATGAAAATATATTTAAACTCTTTCCACTCAAGTATTTTTTGTTTCTTCTCCATAATCATTGAATCCAACTACCTCATTCTAGGCCCTCCAAGCTTAATGGTAGTACATCTCACCTTTAAAAAATATGGTGTTTCTAATAACACAAAAAGTAGATCAATATAATTCAACCAATACTTTAACTATGAAGTATAATTCAATACTTGAAAAAAATTATGGTTATACTAACTAAATTATTTAGAAAAATTTACAAATTCTTCTTATTGAGGTTACACTACCAGAGGCTGAACAAGAACTACTGTGGTTACCTATTCTAGAGTTTGGACAATCTGAAACACTATACATAGAGTATTATGATCATCTAGAGGGTTCACATATCTTGATTTTTCAATATCTCCTTCATATGGTATTTTCAAACATATTTTTTGGGGAATGGTACATCAAAACATAAGCATGAAACATGAGAACATTAGTAAAGATACTTAGATCATAAACTCAATCAGGAGATATATAAATACCAAATCCATCATATTAAATTAAGTTTTATGGGATTTTAAAACACTCATAAAAATTATGAAAACACTATAATAAGATCAATTCATTACTCAAAGATTATTTATACAAACACCCATAGTGAATTAAGGATTTCTGCGATGAGAGTTTTCCATTAACGTTATCATAACTACCTATTAAGTCCTGAAAATTTTAATTCCTACCTACCAGGACATCCCAAACTATATACCAACAAAAAAATATTATCAACTAGACTATGATAAAAAAAATTAATGAAACAACCTATGAGGATCAATAACATTCTTTAGGATATGTTAGAGTTGGATAGTTTATTGGTGTACTAGGGAATTTGGGATGGTTCGTGATATCATTTCATCCCAAATATCTCTAAGATTCCATAGTTATAGTCCGATTGATATGGGAAAAATGTTATGGCTATCTTATCACTATTTTCTGTCATCCCCAATATATTTCTTTCATGTCTAATATTTCTCATATATACTTTTTGAAAAAATCGCACTTCAAATTCTGGATTTTCCCAACATCTAGTCTATTTATCAAGATATCGTGAACATATAAAATCAATATTATAAATACCCTATATTCCCATTGTATATTTTAATGTAAATGATATGTATTTCACCTTCTAAAACATTTTTCATACATAAACGAATTGAAATAATGATCCCACTATTGAGAGGCTTACTATATCTCATTTAGGATAATCTTCAGCTTAAAAACCGAAATCTGATTCCCTTATATCAATAAACTGATGATCTATTTCATATATATTTCCTCATCCAAATAACCACAAAGGAATGATTTATTAATATCCATTTTCAGAAGATACCACCATTCATGAAACTATATATATGGTAGAGTGTTTAACTTCCAGATAAAATATTTCTAAGAAATAAACTCTTTAATTCCTTTGAAAACCATTTACAATTGACCATGTATGATTTATTTTATTTCCATCATCTTATTACTTGATCTTGAAATCCCACTTATTCGATAGTTCCTTTTTATCCTCTGAAAATTTGACAATCTATATGGTTTTTTTAAATTTAATAAAGATATATCTTCAGTAATGGATGACTCCAATTATTTTGAGTCGCTAAGTGGTGGTGATTCCTCTATAATTTCAGGTTCTCCTATATATATTAATAGCAGTGAATTCATTTTATCCCTAAACCTCTAAACTAGTCTCCTATTTTTTTGATTTCCTTAATTGAATCAGTTGTTCTCTACTAGTTGGATCAACTCTCCCTACCATTTCTTGATCTACTAGAGCCTATAATTATAGTTCTCAAACTAAATATTTATATACCCTTGATATTTTAAAATTATATAAATATATAAATCCTGGAATTATAGTGCTTCAATGCTCAAACACGAGTTCTAAATAAGTTGAAAATATCTGGTACCTATACTATCAAAAACATAGACTTCAATAGTTTATTTTTATTTAACTTCTTTCATATACAAGTTATATTCCTTTTATTAAATAAAACCACTTTACTTGTGATTATTTATTTTAATTCATCATCCCTTAAATCATATCTAAAATTTTTATCTCTATAACCAATTTTATAACACATTTTATATTTTTATTCATGTTTTTCAATATCATTAACATTTATATACACATATTATAAATCATGTAATACTTTTTGATATTGAAAAATATGTTATATTTTATTCCATAATAACTCAAGAATTTCTTTACCAAATACTGTTACTTATCTAATATTTGTAAGATAAGGTACTTTGTAGAGTGCTACTACCCAAATCACCTTTGGTTTTCTTGAGTACAACCTCATAACACTAGATTTATTTATCTAAGAAATTTCATTCATTCAACCACTGAATTATTCTATATAGTAATAGAAACCTTATTATCATTCCTTTTCACTTTATTCTTAAATAATTTATATATTTGGTGTACAGTTTTCTCACCAATGTTATGCATCCAAATACACACAAACTTTGGACTGAACTCCATTTCAGATGATTCTTTCCACTGAATAAACACCTAAAATAAATTAGACTTATACTTTAGGAATTCACCCCACACATTCCTAGTGGTATTATTATTTAAAGTAATAAAATAAATGGAGTCACCATAGGAATGAACATGGGTGGGCCCCAAAAATTTTTTGTGTATAATCTCTAGCTTTCATATCTTTGGATTCTAACTATCTATGTTGAAAGAAACACTTATTTTTTTTTACAGAAAAATAAATTATCATTTCCTAATTTCAATGAGATCAATAATTAGTATTCCCTTATACATTAAACCTTTCATATTATTTTCAATGAGGTGAAATAACCTACAGTTCCATACTTCTATATCATCAGATGTTATAATTCCCTAAACATTAACCCCATGTGAATTTCTTATCAAATGAAGTGTCTTATCTTAAACTCTATGTGTAACTATCATTGATCCTTAGATAAAATTCCACACCCCTTCAAAAATCTAGTACTATAGCTTGTATTATTTAATTTCCAAATTGTAATAATATTTTTTTTATAGACCAGGGCCATGAAGAACTTTAAATAGATTCAAGAATCTTATATCCTTCCTTAGAATGTTGACCTATATTTTTATAACAACTTCCATGACTTATCCATCTTCCAAATAATCATTATGAAACATCCCAGACATATAGAAGACCATATACCGTTGATATCTAGTTGAATAGTAGTATTTTCTAGAGTTAGTCACCCTAGATTTTATCATATTATAAACATACAAAAAATAATATTTTCTATCATTTATCATGTTAATGAAATTTAAACTATCAGATGTTTAATTTTTCCTAGAGTTCCTAAAATTTTTAATTTTTTTTCTTCATGTTCCCCTTATTTCCAAAAAGTCATGATGTAGGCCATGAGACAACCAACTTTACCTTAAAATTTTCTGGAGAATTTTCATCGATTTTTTTCTTCTAATAGAATTTATTTGGTGGGAGTGAATGTACTCTTTAGTCATAATGGAGCACTATTCTAATAGGTACTTGGACTTCCATCCATCTAGGTTTATCTATGAGAATCAAATTTAAAATATCATCAAACACATAATCCATTTTTTTAGGAGAGTTACTTACCACAGTAAAGATTACATCCTACTCTTTGGTAGCTATGGAATAAGTAGAAGTTCCCATATATTATCCACAATAATAAACTTTACTTATTTTGGATTCCATTGGATCACGTAAAAATATTTCACAAGATCATCCATTGGTCTTACTTCTGATAAATTTTTTTTGAAAAACATCTACAACATAAAAACATTGTCCAAAGAAATAGGTTTCCTGTATATATCTGAAAACACATTTATTACTTTAATTGTAGTTTTATTATAAAAAATTTTAAAATAAAAATTTCTTGATAAAGAAATTATTTCAGTACTAGCTATTGTTTATCCAAAAATTCCTATTCATTTTTATATATTAACACCATCATCACTCAGAATAATGGAAATTCCATGTCCTTATTGAATTAGATATTCTTCAATGTACAGAATCTAAAATCTAAATTTTGTTCTATGAAATTTATCAGTATGGATCTTCCCTACATCTGATGCCATATCGGAGTTACTTTTACTGTTTTATCCTCAAATTTCAAACCCTACTGTAAGAACACAGATCTTCTTTTAAGGTATGTTTTTCTTTTTCTGGTATTTTTGAGAAAAATAGGAGTTTCTAGAAATTTTTGAAGTACAAGATATGTACTTGGTTACCGCAGGTAGCCGGGTGTTGGCCTTGTAACGGCTATTCACACAGCCATGTGTGGTGAGCTGGAGACAGCCTAATGTGGGGACTGGTAATAGCAAGTACATGCCATGTACTTCTAATGTACACGCCGTGTACTTCTAATGTACACGCCGTGTACTTTATTTCTTTAATTAAATACATTGGGGTCACGTCGGATGGATAGAAACACCTCCTTCGCGACCTAGTTCGTCTCGGAGAGACAGTACAGTCGTGATCTTTCCCTGAGTTCCCGATTGATCATATGTTCTCCAAATCGACCACCATTAATTTCATTGAGATTGCCACGATAAGCTTTTCCTTCTTCAAGATCTTCGTTTCCTGATTCCTCCTCTTTCAAAAGTTATCTTCGATTAAAAATTTTAGATGTTTTGTGGATATATGGTGTTCTTGGGTGATTCAAGGATTAAGGTTCATGTATAGCGATCCTAAAACACCAAGGTAGGTGGATTGTGCCTTTTCATTGAATGTTTTTGAGTTATATGTGAAAAATTTCCCAATACACTTGAACGAGGTATTTTACGTTTATTGTTTTAGCCCTGTTAATTTCCTTTCGGGATTTTATGCTTGAGTAGAGGTCAATTGAATGTGAATAGGGTTAATTTCCTTACTTTGGAAGTGTTTTCCCATGCATGTTTGCTTGTTTTGACTATTTGGTCTAGCTTTTAATGTTAGGCTGTTGTTTAATTTCCATAACTAGTATTATAGGATGGAGTGATTCTTATCTGTCTTGCTGTTATGTTGTAGACTATTAGCCAAGTAGTTCTTGAGGTTTACATTGGCTGTATTGCATTGCTATTCTTGTTTGACTTACACTGGGTCGTGAGAACCTGGAGTAGTGGATTATAGTGAGAATATAACTAAGGGCTTCTCCAGAGTGTCCGTTATTGTTGTTACAATGCGACACCATAGGGAGAATTGAAAAAATTGATTCCTCATAGTTTCTGTAGTTCCTCGACGTGGGACACAGGGGGAATGAGACATAAGTTATTCCCCAGAGCACCTTTTAGTTACCGATACGAAACTATAGGGATAATTGATGATGAGTGCTTCCCCCGAGAGTCTATACTAAAGTTGAACCAGAGGGGTTAAACTTTGTGAACTTCCTAGAGGGTTGCTTGTGTTTTTTAGGTAGGACCAGAGGGGATTAGGCTGTGAGTACATCTCAAAGGGTTACCTATTTGTGATTATATTTTTACTAACTATGTGGAATTGAATGCTTTGAAATTGTGGAATTCTTTACTATTGATTACTTCCTTGTTTAATACTTCTTTTGTTTATTTCCTACCATATATATTCACTGACTATTAGGCACAGATATCATGGTGGTTTCTTATTGGGATTTAGTCTCACATCATGTTTGGGTCATGCTTTTGGGCCCAAAAAGATTATATTGTTTTAGGTATAGATAAGGGAAAATTACCCTCTACTTTAGGTACTTGACTGCTTTGGAGCTGGAGAGCATGAGACCAAGATTTGGATTAAAATTTTGTGGATCTGTTTACTATTTTCTTGTACTTTGGTTTAATACTGTATTTTAGCATTGTGACTTGTTTGGATACTTTCCTAGCCATATGTATCATGCATCATTATATATGTGCTCCAGCTGTTTATTTCTTCAGTATTATGGTGTTTCTTTTTCTATAGTATTATTAATACTTTCACTATTGCTTTGTGTTTTATTTTCTTTGTGTTACTCTACCAATGAGGGCATAGTTTCCCCACTATCACACCCAAGGACCTTGCTGTTAGTCGGCAGCCTCTGGCATTTGGTGAAATGCGCTTGAAGCCATGTGACCAATAGAGGATGGGGCGCCTCTGGGCGGCTTTCGGAACCGAGACATTACAAAGTAGTATCAGAGGGGTCATTTTATTTTTTACTTACTGTTTGGATCCTATAGTTAGGGATAGGATGGAAATAGGTACTTGGTAATCTGTTGTTCCCATGAGTAGCTAACCCGTTTATAGGGAAAATCCAATCTACCTCGTTATTGAAATATTTTCTAGTTTTGCAATTTTATAGTTGATTTGATTTTCACCATTGGGAGATTCACATGTTCTGTGCTATTGTTTTTGATGTTATTATGGTTTTATTTCTATTTCAACCCTATGAGATGAGGGTATCCCATCTCATGCATCATATAGGAACTTTCTAGGAATCACATGTCATGCATTCTGACCATGCCATCTTGGGTGCATTAGTAATTGCATGATGTTGTGATAGATGTTGTTCTAGATATGCATGCTGTTGTGATAGATGCCTTGATAAAATACCTATTGTTTGATAAGGTATTGTTTGTGTAAGGTTTTGTTTGAATGAACTCCAAACATTGTTTCTTGGGGTGTTATATTCCCTCATAGGCCGGAATTGGGTGGATCATTTCCTTGTTTTCCTTGTATATGTCTTGTATAAGATTTCTAGCTTTGATTCGCGGGGATTATGGGCCCTAATGGATCTGAATTTGGTACTATAATGTTTTTTTCAGTGTTTTTCTGGGCTCTAGGGTCATTTCTAAGGCTTACTATCCAGAAACACCCAGAATACATGCCGTGTAATGTTGAATACACGCTATGTGTTCTTCTGTTTGGGAAGAAACTATTTTTCTTAAGTACACGCCATGTTCCATATGTACACACCGTGTAGTCAATACCGTGTCTCAGACTGTGTGGGTTTGGACATGGGGTTTGGAAATCACTAGTAAGACTTGTCGTTTACTAGATGTACATGACATGTTGTAGAACCGTGTAACCGGCTGTGTCACTAACAACAAGGGTTAGTTGAGTCTTCCTAGTACACTCCATGTCTATCTAGAACATGTCGTGAGTGTGAGCCATGTATCCGGTCGTGTCACTAACAACACGGGTCTGTGAAGCTCGTCTAGTACATGCCGGGTCTGGCACTAACATGCCATGTAGTCTCATTCTAGGAGAGCCGTGTGATATAGCTGTGCAAGAGTACTCGGGCAGGGAAAGAGGATTCAAGTACACACTGTGTTTTAGGACAACACATCATGTGTATGGGGTACTACATGACCTGGGTTGGCTAAAGTACACACTCATGTGATGGCTTATAGGAACACGTCATGTAGTTAAATATACATACTGTGTATCCTTGTTTTGAAAAAAAATTGGCTGCTTTCTTTTTCTTATTCCCTTCTCATACTTCTAGTTTTCAGTCCTTGATAATCTTGATCAAAGGTGTGTGTTTGACCTTACAGAGTCATGCCCCCGAGACATCCTCCAGTTGTACGCTAGTTGCAAGGCAATGATCAAACACCGAACATGGCTGATTGGGGACTTCCAGCAGATCCTCCAGTTGTGCCACTCTTGGCACCAACCGCCATTCCGGACATTACTGCTGATGCAAAGTTATGAAAGGGATTTATGAGGTTTTTTCATTACTTTCAAGGAGTACCACATCCTGCCTCTTCTATGGAAGAGTTGACATGGGTCTTTCAGCAGTAGCATCCTCCCACCTTCAAAGGGGAAGGAGGAACTCAGACTACATAGTCATATTTAGAAGCCATTCATTCTATCTTTGAGCAACTGGAGAAACCTCCAGAGAGGAGGGTCAAGATTTCTTCATATATGCTTCAGGATTCCTCCAAGATATGGTGGGATGTGATCTCACAGGTGGGACACCAGCAGGTTATGGTTTGGAATGAGTTCCAGCGTACCTTCTATGACAACTTCTACCCATAGACTTTGAGGGTCGATCGAGCCCAAGAGTTAATGAGTCTGAAGCAGGGTACTCTTTATATTATGGAGTGTTCTTCGCGCTTCAATGAGCTTTAGTGTTTCACGCCTATTCCAGGAGGTTATGAGTTATTCCTAGAAAGAAAGTTTTAGGATGGTCTCAGGCATGACATCCTATTCTAGGTGAACATCTTCAGGTTGACTTCCATTACTTCTATCATTAACCAGGAGCTGATCAGAGAGCATAATCTGAGAGATTATAGAGTTTTGAGCCAGGGAGGCTCGACATATGGAGTTATTATCCCTCATACTGATAACAGGAAGCACCACATGTGTCTTCGCACGGTGATCCAAGGAGGCGGGACACTTATTTTGGTATCCAGGTGGTGTTCTACTACTGTAGGAAGAATGGGAATATGAGGCCACGTTGCCCGAGAGGCCCAGTGGAGTGCCGATCTTTTGGCAATAAGGGTCATCTTCATCATTTTGGTTAGATCTTCTCACCAGAATCTGGTGATAGGGGTTCTTCTGTGACTCTGTGTTTAAGAGCAATGCCACACATTTCTCATCAGTATTAGAACTAGAGTTCTTTCGGCCGTTCAGGATGAGGTGGAGGTCATGGACATGGTAGTCAGTCACCAAGATTTTAGTGACAATAAGGTGGATCATCTCAGAGTGGTTAGGCAGGGTCATAGGGATGCGGTGCAGGTAAGACTTTTGTAGAAGGGCATACCAACCAGGAGGAGGATCCGAGACCCACTATAGTTCGATTTACGATCTTAGTTGCCTCAGTTTTAGCTTATTATCTTTTCGATATAGGGTATTCCCATAGATTTATATTCTTTACTGTTGTGGAGATCCTTGGGCTCTATATCATTACATCTGTTGATTTCTTGACGTTTGACACACCGTTGGGGATAAGAACGACTAGTGTGTGTTAGTGCAAGGAGTGCCCTCTTGAGTTTGGTGGGTGTCACTTCTTATGGAACCTTTATGTCCTAGATATGATAGGTTATGATGTTATTCTCAGAAGGGACCGTTTAGTTCCCTTCTATTCAGTTGTCGATTAATATCGTTGCAGGGTGAGTGTCACATCCCCAAGGGGAAGATTGTTTCTTTATAAGGGTGAGTGGGATGTCCCGGAGAGCAGAGCAGGAACCGAGCATCATGGATTGAGAGGATTCATAGCCTAGTTTTCTAGTTTATATCTGGATGACTAGGTGACTTCACAGATGGACTTCCCTCTAGTGGTGGATCATTTAAGGGATGTCTTTCCAGAGGAATTTTTAGGTTTTCCTCTGGAATGAGAGGTAAACTTTTCTTTTGAGCTCATTCCAGGAGCGACACTGATATCCATTCCTTCGTCGAGGATGGATACTCCTGAGTTGAAGGAGCTCAAGAAGCAGTTGGAGTAGTTAAAGAAAAATGGTTTTATCTGACCCAATAATTCTACTTGGTGTTCTACTGTCCTATTTGCGAAGAAGGAAGATGGTACCCTCTGACTTTGTGTGGAATAGAAAAAGTTGAACCAGTTGATAGTCAAGAATGGGTATCCCTTGTCAAGTATTCATGATCTGTTTGATCATATTTGAGGATCCCGGGTGTTCTTGAAGATTGAATTGAGATCCTGTTATCATTAGTTGCGCGTTAGACCATCAGATATACCTCTTACATCCTTTTGGAGAAGTTATGGTCTATACGAGTATGTGGTTATTCCGTTCGGTCTCATGAACGTGCCTACAATTTTCATGGCACTGATGAACCGAGTGTTCCAACCATACATGGATTCATTCGTGGTAGTCTTCATGGAAGATATCTTGGTGTACGCTCAAACTCGAAACAACCTTGCGAAAAATCTTGAGATCATTTTGAGTACACTGAGAGAGCATCATTTATATGCTAAGCTCTCAAAATACCACTTTTTGATGGACTAAATTCACTTCGTGGGTCATGTTTTCTCAGAGACAGGAGTATTAGTAGACCCAGAGAAAGTGCGGGAAATAGTTTCCTAGGAGCTTCTGAAGAACATCTTTGAGGTACGAATTTTTCTTGGGATATCTGGTTACTATAGACATTTCATACAAGACTTCTCATGCATAGCAGCGCCACTAACGATCCTGACTAAGAAGGGTACGAAGTACTTGGGGTCAGATTCTTGCGATTCAGCCTTTTAGAAGCTTAAAGGGAGGTTGACTTCAGGACTGATACTTGTATTTCCAGAGCCAAGAAAGAGCTATACAGTGTACTGTGATGTATCAGGTATTGGCTTGGGAGCAGTGTTTATGAAGGGAGAAGGGGTCATTGCGAACGGGTCTCGGCAGTTGAGGCCACATGAGAGGAATTACTCGACACATGATCTCGAGTTGGCTATAGTTGTCCATGGTTTATGCTGTTGGAGATATTATCTTTTGGGAGAGTATTTTTCGGTTTTTACCAACCAAAAAAGTCTCAAGTATATCTTCACTCAGTGCGATCTGAATTTCAGTCAGCGAAGGTGGGTTGAGTACCTTCAGTCCTTTGACTTTGAACTTTCCTACACGCCTTGGAAAGGAAATGCTGTGGTTGATGTGTTGACCAGGAGGATGTAGTTATAGATAGTTTAGGAGGCCATCAGTGAGTGGCAGCTTATGGCTATATGCTCTAAGATGCATTTAGAGGTGCATGTCAGGTAGGGGTAGACGTTTCTTTCTTTTGTTGATGTTACCTCTACTCTTCTTGATTGCGTGTGAATGAGGCAGTTATCAAATTATGAAGGCCCAGTCCTACAGGAGAGAATTTTATGAGAAGACCCTATTCCTGGATGGACTATAGGCGAGGATGAGATCCTACATTTTCATGGGTGTGTGTGGGTGTCGGTAGACATACATGAGGAGCTGATGTGGGATTTTCATTCCTCATTTTAGGAAGTTCATATCGGTGTCACCAAGATGTATTGTGATCTACACCATTGGTATTGGTGTCCAAGTATGAAGATCTATGTTGCTAGTTTCATCATAAGGTGTTCCACCTGTCTACAGGTGAAGGCAGAGCATCGACGACCATAAGAGCTTTTGCAGAAGTTACCCATTCCCGAGTGTAAGTAAAATGACGTCGCAATGGATTTCATGACATGTTTGCTGAGGTCTCCATGAGAGAATGATGTTGTATGGGTTGTCATTGACAGACTCCTGAAGGTTGCTCAATTCTTACCAATCAAAGAGACCTTCAGTGTTGATGAGTTAGGAAGGCTATACATCCGGAAGATTATACGTCAACATTGGGTTCCACACTCCATTGTTTCAGACAGGGTTGTATGTTTTACTTCTCTGGTCTTTCATGGAATACAGAGGGCATTGGGTACACAGGTACATCTAAGTACAGCTTACCATCCCTAGACAGATGGCCAATCCGAGTGTACAATTCAGGTGCTGGAGGACATGCTGAGAGCATGCGTCCTTGATTTTGGAGGGTCTTGGGAGAAACACATACCTCTTGTGGAGTTTTCCTACAATAATAGTTTTCAAACAACTATTTAGATGGAACCTTCTGAGGCCTTGTACGGTAGGCCATGCCGATCACCGTTATGCTGGTTGGAGGTAGGACAGGTATTTATGCTAGGACCTCGTCTTTTCCAAGAGACCATAGAGCAGATAGAGTTGATTCACAATAGGATGGCTACTGCTTAGTCAAGATAGAAGTCTTATGATGATCGACAGATATGGACTCTAAAGTTTGAGGTTGGAGATCAGGTTTTCATATGTGTCACATTGAGGATGGGACACATGAGGATTATGAGACATGGTATGCTTTCACCAAGGTACGTCCGACCATTTGATGTGTTGGAGAGTGTCGGGCCGGTTGCCTATCGGTTGTAGTTACCTCAGAGGTACCGGGATATGCATGACTTCTTCCATGTTTCTTAGCTCCGATGTTACTTCTCAAACCCATCTCATGTTTTCCAACTCAAGGATGTCGGGTTAGAGGTGGATGCCTCGTTCGAGGAGCATCCTATCCAGATTATTGATCGAAGTGTGAGGGTTCTCTATGGTCAGTCAATTCCTATGGTACGAGTGCTATAGTAGCACAGGTGAGTGCATGACCAGACCTAGGAGAGGGAAGCCGATGTACGATCACAGTGGCCAGAGTTGTTCATGGATTCACTTTCTTCGCCGCCCTGCTAGGGAAATTCAGGGAAAAATTTCTTTAAGGGGGATGTTTTTAAGAATTGGATCTTCTTGTTTTTTATGTCTTTCATTTCTGGTTGTTTTTTAGAAAAAGTGGATTTTCTAAAAATTTTAGGAGTACACACCGTTTACTTATGAGTACACACTATGTACTTAGTTTCCGCTGGTAGCCGTGTACTGGTCATGTAACGGCTGAGCACATGGTTGTGTGGGGTGACCAAGAGACTACCTAAAGCAAGTTTGGTAAAACAAAGTACATGCTATGTACCCTTTAAGAACACACTGTGTACATTTTTGTATTTCATTGAACAGACTAGAGTCACGTCTAATGGATAGAACCATCTTTTTCTTGACCTATCTCATTCAGGAGCGTCCGTACAGCCGCGAATCTTCTCTAAGCCCTCGGGTCGTCGTCTGTTCTCCGAATAGACTACCGTAGATTGTGTTGGAATCGCCACAGTAAGCTCTTCCTTCTTCTACATCATCGTATGTTGATTTATTTTCTTTCTTAATATATCTTTAGATGAGAGTTTTTAATGTTTCTGTAGAACTATAGAGTTATAGGGCAATTCAAGGTTTGACATTCACGAATGTCATCCCTACAATGCAGAGGTAGGTGGTTTGAGACTTTATGTAGTTATTCATTGAGTTATATGTGAAAAAGTGCCAAGATACCCTTGTTCAGGGTATTGCATGTTTATGATTTTTAGCACTTTTATTGCCTTCTATGCCTTTTTTGTTTGGATAGAGGTTAATTGTTTGTGAATAGGGTTACTTTTTCCAAGCTATGGATTTTTTTCCATGTTTTCTTGTTTTGAACGTTTGGTCTAGCTTTTCCTGTAAGGATGATGCATTACTTTCAATGCCTAGTATTGTAAGATGGAGTGATATTATCTAATATAATGTAGAATATTTATCTAAGTAGTTTTTGAGTTTTACTTTGGATTCCACATATCTTTTGTGCACAATTGACATACATAGGGTTGTGGGAACCTGGTGTAGTAGACCATAGGGAGAATGAAAGTTGAGGGCTTCTCCAGAGTGTCTATTTACTTTTCATGTTTTGAGACCATATGGGGGATGGATGAGAGTTCTCTCTCAGAGTGTCTGTAGTTCCTCGTTATGAGACCACAGAGGGAATTGAATGTTGATTGCTTCCCTAGAGTGTCTATAGTTACTAATACAAGGCCATAGTGGGAATTGACAATGAGTTCTTCCTCAAAGAGTATTTTCTAAAGCTGAACCAGAGGGGTTAGACTATGAGTACTCTCCAGAGGTTTTATTGTGTTTGTTTTGGTTGAATCATAGGGGTTAGGCTGTGAGTACTTCCCAGAGGGTTACCTATTTGTGTTTAGATTAATACTTGATATGTGAAAATGAATGCAATTGAAACTGTTGGATTTTTTTACCTTTGAGTACTTCCTTGTTTATTGCTACTTTTTTTATTGCCTTCCTGTTTCGGTGCGGATGTGCGTCGGGTTACACTGTTCCGCCAGGACGCGTTCGCGCGTGCACCCGTCGACCCGAGGGGATAGGCGCGCGGCTTGTGGTCCCGCAGTCCCGCTTTCCAAGGGCGGGCGGCATCCGTCCCTTATTCAGGGGCGTCTGCTCCTTGATCGAAACCGGGATGATGGGATGTCGGCTCCTCCTTCCTTGGACGTCTCCTCGGAACTCGTCGCCTAATCTGGGTCTCCCTCATAGACTTAAGAATGTTCGTGAATCTCGTTCCCGGCGCCATATCTTCATGGACACCGGTTAATTACGCTGCTTCCGCCCGGACGTTCCAAGGAGTCTGGGCGGGGCAGCAACCTGCGGTGAGGAGGTCGAGTGGCTCTGGGTGCTGGGGGCGTGTCGTAACACTGCGGCTCTGCACGTCTGTCTTCCGTCCCTAATAGGGCTTCTCGAAGGCATGATGGCCTGAGGCATCCCGCACTGGGTGCGGGGAACTGTGTCCCCTGAGGGTTTCCTCAGCTTCCCATGTTTAACACGGGGTATGCCGCGAGTTTAACGTCCAGCGGGGACGGCATCGGACCGATCAACACGAAAAGTGGATCAGATGACAGAACCCCTTGCGGGGAACCTCCGACGCTGGGGCCAGCGCATGGGCGGCTTCCCAAGTAACGTGGAGTGGAGTGAAGTGGCATGACCCCACCGGGATGTGGCGGCCCGGATAAGGATCAGGATGGATGACGGAGTGAAGAGCTTGGACCCCGTAGGGGCTTCCTACGTACCGCGCGTTAGCACGGATCAAAGTCAACGTAGTTCGGGTATACAGTTTAACGTCATGCTGGACGTCGGCAAGCCGACTCACGAAGAGGTCTAGGCCGCCGGGCGGAGGATTGAACCGAACCACCTCGCACAGAGGGGGATGGAACGGCCGGGTGGATCACAGTTTCACGTCATGCTGGACGATAAAGGGAGAAATGGAAAAAAGGGGCTGTGGGGAGGCACAGTGGAGATACACACGGGCAGTCTCCCACAGGGGCGGATTCATAGGTGAATCGACGCGAGCGTGAACCCTGGAGGGGTCCACTGATGGACGAACCGACGTAAATACGACCGGGACGACCAGGTGGTGGGCTTGGACCTCAGGGAGGCTTCCTACGTACCCTGTTTAGAAGACAGGGATCAAAGTCCACGTAGTTCATTCTGTCAGGACTTACGCACTTGAGGCAGCCCGGATGCAGCACAACTCAGTTGGAAGGGACTTGGACCGGAAGTAGGAGACACCTCGATCCCAGTCACACCCTCTACTGGCTTCGGCAGTGGGGAGGCGCAATGGAGATACACATGTGCAGCCTCCCACGAGAAACTAGGGGTTTGTAATACCCTGCCCCCGTAGGGAAAAGCCACTCCCATTAAATCGTCCCAAAAGCGGGACAATCCCGACATCCCTGCAGAGACGAGCGGGTGGGGGCCACATCCAAACCGGGGGAGACCCTGCGTGCAGAGCACGGGATCGGATGATGCGGACGGTTTAGCGTCTTGCCAGATGAAGTACAGTTTAACGTCGTGTGTTGAGGACGAAGCGGACGGTTTAACGTCTTGCCGGACGAAGCACAGTTTAACGTCGTGTGTTGAGGACGAAGCACTTGGCAGTTTAACGTCTTGCAGCGCGGACGATGGGGGCTAGGCAGTTTAGCGTCGTGCAGCTTGGACGGATGTGCAGTTTAACGTCATGCTGGACGTATGGGCAGTTTAACGTCATGCGGGACGAATGCGCAGTTTAACGTCATGCGGGACGTATATGCAGTTTAACGTCATGCTGGACATTGTGCAGTTTAACGTCATGCAGGACGAATATGCAGTTTAACGTCATGCTGGACGAATGATTGCCGCCGATGGGTCCGTGTCACTTCGCACGAGCCTGGAAGGCTGCACGGGAAGACAGCGCACGGTTCGGGCACCTAGGATGAGGATCATCAGGCGCCACGCAGGCGGGTACTCTCGGGGGGTCAAGGGAGGCGACCCTGGCGGATTGCGCGCAAAAGAGGAGCTTTGCGCGCAAAACCGCGGGTCGGCGCGCAAAATGGCGGGCTGGCGCGCAATTGGGCCAGCGCTTCGCGCGCGGATGATTGGGATTGCGCGCACCGGGCTTCGGGTAGCGCGCGGGGGCAACGGCTCATTCTCTAACGAATGGCCACTTTGAAAATGGGGGGTGCGCGCAATCGGGCTGGATTGCGCGCACCCGGGGGGCAATTGCGCGCAAGAAACTTCTTTTGCGCGCAAAGGCCTTCGCGTTGGAATTTATTCAAAGGAAAGTAGCCAAGGGGATTGCGCGCGAAGGCGGACCC
The DNA here is from genome assembly GCA_963277665.1 of Viscum album. Classification (NCBI taxonomy): domain Eukaryota; kingdom Viridiplantae; phylum Streptophyta; class Magnoliopsida; order Santalales; family Viscaceae; genus Viscum; species Viscum album. The sequence continues at coordinate 1,720,969,699 of OY728119.1, read as the reverse complement.
CAAGGCTCTATTGCGCGAAAGAAAGGAGGTTACCTGAAGATCGGCATTGCGCGCGGAAGGGGTTGGATTGCGCGAACGAGCGACGCTTCAGATTCCGGCAACCTCCAAAACGTCGGGGGTCGCCTTATATTTATAGGCAACCCCGGGCGCGGAATCCGGTTTCGGGCGCGGAATTCCCTTCGCGGGCGCGAAATCAGGACCCGGCGCGCAAGGGAGCCGCGCAGGCCACGGCGCGCACAATAGCGCGCCGGCCCAGCGCATTGCGCGCATCCCGGGAGGATTGCGCGCCGCGACTCAACTTTGCGCGCGGACCTCTGAAATTTCGCGCAAGTCCTCCGGGCCCTCCGGAACGTGCCTCTGACTCCAAATATCACTTCGCTTTCCGCATCCGGAGCTTCGTTTGGGAACAACGGACTTTTCCGGCGTCTAAAAAAGCCCCCCCTCGGAATCTGGTCGGCGAGAGGTCGCAACGATCGGGTTCCGAGGGAGACACCGGAATGCCGAAGTCCTGGGCGGCGCGGGACTTAGGCGCGCAAAAAGGGGCGCCGAGCGCGAAATTCGCCGCTGCGGTCGCGCAAAGCGCTTTCCGCGCAGCGCGGACCCCAGCATCGCCTATAAATAGGGGCCCTGGGTCCCACGTTCCGTACTCAGGCCTTCCGCGCGATAGGCTCCAACGCTCTCGTGCGCGAAATTGCCTTTTCCGGCGCGAAATTCGCCCGATCGGCGCGCAAAACCGTCCGGAATTCGCCTGTCTTTGCGCGAAAACCCGGAACTTTGCGCGACATTCTTCCCAATTGCGCGCTGTCCACTTGGATTGCGCGCCACCCTTCAAACTTCTCTACCAGCCTCGTCCGATCCCGCACACTTCATCCCTTAACCCGCACGACTCCCGAAACTTCTGAGATGGCCGCGCACATAGGAAATGAGGGGGATTCCGCCACTCGCAGGGCTGAGATGGCGATGAACGAGGAGGTTTACGGAGCCAAGGAGATTGTTTCCAACAATCAATCCTTGTTCGACTTACTAACGTCGGCCCAGAAGACATATCCACTGTCGGACAACCTGCCGCTCTGGAACTTCGGCATCCTCGATGAGGTTCCGGTGCCAGGGTTCGAGGTTGATGCGCCACGGACCTGGGTGACTCGGGAGGACGAGCTTCACCGCTATAACATCACCAACAATGGGCATCCTGCCAGGGAAACCAGGCACTTGGATGTCTACGTCCTGAACCCGAGGACGCGGACCATTGACGGGGGTGAGCCTACTGCGGAGAATTCTCCAGCCCTCTACTCGAGCACATATCGCCAGAGTGTCACTGACGACACCAAGGGCTGGCTGAAGGACTGGGACTTGCGGTCTGGGGGCAATTTCACCAGTGAGTGGGCCTGGGCGTTCTGGGTACGCCACACTTGCGATCACTTCGCAGAGGAGCTGCGGTACATCGGCCTGTTCGAGGCGGTGTGGACGTCGCAGTTCCATTTCTACCAGCAGTCCGAGCTCGGGCCGGAGCTGTTCACCCGCTGGTCTCCGGATACCAACACCTTCCATCTTCACCATGGGGAGGTCGGCATCGGTCTCTGGGACATCCACTGCATCGGAGGTATCCCGCTGGAGGGCTACCAATACGATGAGTTCCTGCCACCGAAGAACACCTGGGAGGACAGGTCACGGACTCCCATCCTGACCTGGCATCTGCTTGACCTGGCTACACAGCGGCTCGGGATCAAAGACTTCCAGAAGGACATAGCCTACAAGGAATGGTTCGGCCAGTTCTTGGAGCATGACCCGGCGGTCAAGATGCCAGGTAGGGGGAAGCGGTGCCCGACCGCAGCTCAGAGGAGCCGGAACGGGTTGTACTGGCGGGTCCTGGAGACGGGCGACTACCGCTCATGGGGGTACCGCGTCATCGAGGCCCGGGACCCAAATGTCCGGTACGCGGCGTTCCTGGCCGCCTTTCTGAGTGGGTGGATCCTGCCAGTGCGGGACGCGAGAATGGGCGTTCGCCCGACGACTCTGGCGATGGCGGGCGCTATGGCCGCCAACAAGAGATACAACCTCAGGGTCCCAGTGTTGGCGAGGCTGTATGCCATCCTGGGACGCATCTCACGAGGGGGGTCGCCACGAAGGATCTGTGGGCCCTTTCAGTTCTTCCACGGCTGGGTGGCTGCTCACCTCGGTGGGTACACGTTTCCGAACGCCATCATTCCTCCGGGCAACGGCCTGCGACCCTCCCTGCTGAACATCGCGGGGGTTGCTCCGATGACCCTAAGTGAGGAGGGCGTGCGGATCCGGATTGGCAATCATGCCAACTTCAACTTCAGTCCGTTCCCCACTCCCGTCGGCCAGATGATCGAAAATGGGCAGGGTCCGCTGGAGCAGCATGAATACTTCCTGAACATGCGGGGCGGGGTGCTCGTGGCTCGGATCGACGGGAAGGTGATCTGCGAGCCTTACGTGCCGACCCGGTTCGCCAGGCAGTTCGGGTGCCTTCAACGGATGCCGAAGAGGGTATTCACTGCTGTCCGGGAGGAGACGAACCCTGGCGTCCTTCGTCAGATGTGGCTGATGTTTGCCGCTTTTGGCTCTGGCGACGTCATCACTCTCCCTCCTACCGGAGTTGACGCAGGCTTGGCAACCGAGTACGCCGAACATTGGGCCATCGCGTACCCCGAGGGGCTTCTACGGAAGCCAATTCGGCGGCTCGAGGTCACCCGTGCGGAGACCGGGCGTCAAGGAAGGAGGCGAGGCGCCGCCACACGGGGCAGAACGGAGGCGCGCCAAGCAGCGGAGCCGGCGCGAGCAGGGACTTCGGCGGCGGGTACATCGCAGGCTGCCGCTACGACCTCGGCGCCCAGAGAGGGGGCGCGTGCGGTGGTCGAAGAGCGGCCCGGGAAGCAGGTAAGGCGTCTGCTCGAACCCTCCCACGATGCAGTCTTCCCGGCGCTGTGGTCGGCCTGGATGACCCTGCGGCAGTCACTGGGGACTGACGTCATCTGGCGAAAGATACTCAGAGAAGGAATCTATCTGCCAGAGGTCGGGCGCCTCCAGATCGCCGACAGGGTGGACTTCAACTGGCAGTATGCATATCTGACGGCCATGGACGAGTACGCGCGCCAACGTGGTCAGCGTGCGGAGCCATCCCTTCCGGTGAAGGTGATGCTCGGTCTCGAGCCCGCTCCAGAACAGATGCCGCCGGGAGAAGATGACAGTGATGACTTCGAGGAGGAGGAGGAGACGGGGGAGGATGAAGGCTCCGAGGGAAGGTCCCATCGGGGGAGCCCACGGGAGAGCGGCGAGGTGGCCAGCTCTGACAATGTTGACGTCACTGAGCTCCTCGAGGTCCGCTTCTATCCCTACTCAACCTGCTTCATCCATTCTCTTATGCAGCTTCTAACCCGTTTCCCCACCTTTCTCAGGAGCACACGGATGTTGGCCAAGCGTCCTCAGCAAGAGTAGGAGAGGCGCCAGCAGGACAAGGCGGGGGCCAGACACCCATCATTGAATTGACAAGCGCTGAGGGGTCCCCTGCTGCAACTGTTCCTGCGGCGGCCGGGGCAGCGGAAGATGACGCTTTGAACTCCCGTAAGTCTCCTTACTTTACTGCTGGCGCTTGCCATTGACGATTCGTGACTAACCACGGCATGCCATGCGCAGTGATCCAAGGACTGGAGGCTCGTCGGGTTGCCAAACCCGGGCCATCTACGAGTGGACCAGTGGTGGACATGCCGCCTGCTCCGGAACAGACTTCTCAAACCGAGCCGGCCCCACCAACTGCTGATCAGGGGGCTACGGACGTCGGTGGTGCTGCCGTCGGAGAGATGTCGGGGGCTGACGAGGGTGTCAGCGCTGCTGGGGAGAGAGAAGAAGGTCGCCCAGATGTTGGGGAACCTATCCCTCGTGAGGACATCCCAGGGGCGGACCCTGCAACAGACCTGCTGGCTGCCTTCCCTGCCTACCGGCCTGCCGATCCCGAGGAGATGGACGACTCAGACACGGAGGCGGTCGAGGAGAGCCGGATAACGCGCCGTAGGGGGTGGAAGTGCATCCAGCGCTTCCTCAAGCGAGACCCGTCGGAGTGGCTGGGGCGCAAGGGATCACTTCAAACCTGGCTGCGCTTTCTGTGTGCCGGGGGAGCTGATGCTCAACGCCTCCATCTAACGGTCCGTGATTTCATGGCCGAAAAGATGCGCGAGAGCTGCCGGCATGCCGACGTCACACAAAGTCGGGACATGTCGGAGAGCACGCGGGCGCTCCTCGCGGTGGAGCAGGAAGTCCGGCGCCTCGAAGGGCAGGCGGCAGAGAAGGAGGCCTTCGTCGCAACGTGTACCGAGCTTGTGGAGCAACTAGCAGCCCAGCTGGTTGACGCCGAGGTACAGCTGACGGAGGCGGGCCAACAGATGGTCACAATTCAGGTCGAGCGGGAGCGTGCACAGGCCAGAATCAACGAACTGCGCGCTGCGACCGCCGACGAAGAGAGGGCACACAGAGAGCGAGAAGCAGCTCTGGAGGCCACCAGCCAAAGGGTAGCGGCATTAGAAAGACTCATTCAGCACGCTAATCCCTAAGGGCTTTGTTTTGCCATTCCCAAAACATTTGCTTCCGCTACTTTGATCCATCTGTATGAATCAATATATTTATCTGCATCTTTTGGTTTAACATGCTCAACCACAATTCGTTGTCTTGCGGGAGTGTTAACCAAGCATCAGGCATCCATAATTGGGCCTGGATTTCTGGAGAAAAGAGGGAGGTCATTCCTAGGAAAGGAGACCTCAGACCTAATCAATGTACCATCCCCCCAACCTGTTCCAACACACGAGCGGGACAATGCTAGGGGCGTTGAGATTTTATCCGAACATAGGGAAATGAGAAAAGGTGAATCGCGCGTCCCGAATCCAGACATCCACAACGGTCGGCCTTCCAGGAAATGCCCAAGACGGTAGGCGGACAGTGGATCGACCATAACAACTGCAATAGACGGACCGAAAAAGGCCATCATTCATATTGCAGGAGGCGGACCACATGTCATCATGAATACCGCTTTGGGGTTCCTTCAGACACAAGGGTGGAAATCCAGATCAACAGGGCATGCGAAGCGTGGGGCGAAGTGACGATTTGTTCGGACAGAATCCAACGCTCTCAAAATTGCGCCACCGTGGGGAAAGCGTATTAGGCGGATGCACTAATCTGGCCGTGAGTCACCTCAATTCTCAGACAGCACCTCTCTGACGAGGAAACCGTCGCTTCCCATCCCTGCGATGGGGCATCCCGAGCTGAATCGGGGAGAATATCACAACTGCACCAATCTACCCGAAGTCAGGCCAGACGGCCGGCGACGAGGAGGGGCGGGACTTAACGATCCCTGAGGCTGGACCCGAGTCGGAATGCCCGGGCGTTCCTACGTACTCCATCAGGCTGGAGATCAAGCCACACGTAGTTCTGAGAGTGCAGTTTAACGTCATGCAGGACGTAGGACCCCATTTGGGGAGATCTTAGTTTAGGGTCGTAGAGCTCGGACCATAGGGGTAGATCTTAGTTTAAGGTCTTAGAGCTCGGACCATAAGGGCTAGATCTTAGTTTAAGGTCTTAGAGATCGGACCATAAGGGCTAGATCTTAGTTTAAGGTCTTAGAGCTCGGACCATAAGGGCTAGATCTTAGTTTAAGGTCTTAGAGCTCGGACCATAAGGGGAGATCTTAGTTTAAGGTCTTAGAGCTCGGACCATAAGGACTAGATCTTAGTTTAAGGTCTTAGAGCTCGGACCATAGGGGGAGATCTTAGTTTAAGGTCTTAGAGCTCGGACCATAAGGAGAGATCTTAGTTTAAGGTCTTAGAGCTCGGACCATAAGGACCTCAAAGCACGCCACATCGTGGTCCTATCCCCTGGATATGCGAAGACGCACTGAGGGATAGCGTCAAGAGTGTCTAGGTTTCGCCTGGCCGGAATGGGAGGTGGAAAATGTGAATCATACGGCCATTCATTCAAGGACTGGGGGCACCGGCGTAACGATATGGGAGTACTGCCGACCGTGGCGGAAAAGCAACATCAATATCGCACTAACCGTTGGTGGAATGAGGCAGCAAACGAGCATCGACCGCTCAATCGCAGTATTCATATCGATTTGCTGCCCGAGGCCATTGGGGGTACCGGCCCGAGTCGGTGGGAGAGCACTGAGGCATTGTGTCCGAACCGTTCACGGGGGCTCCACCCAGGGCGTAGACGATGGGTCCGAATGAAAGGGAGCACGAAGCCTGAAAAGTGGAAGGAACCTGACCAAGCTGAACCTGACACTCCTGGCAATAAACCAGAGTACTCTTGACACCGGTGGACCACGGCAAGGGGTCGGGGAACACACCTTGAGGGTGACCTGAAGGCGGCGGATTCCCCAGAGAAGGGGGAATCTCTAAGAGGTGGGGGGCTGGACCCGAAGTTTCAAACATCCGGGCGTTCCTACGTATCCCATAAGGACGGGAATCAAGCCACACGTAGTTCTTGAAGCGCGGCGCAACACAATCGGGCACCAGTGCGAGGAAGAGTGCGGGTCTGACCCTCGCACACAGAAGGAGCGGCATTTGATATTTCTTGTTTGTCCTTAAAGATGAATGGTTTTTTCTTCGTGCAGCGACATGCCTGTGATGAAAGAATCACTGGCGTCGCCGCAATAATCAAGCCGTGAAAGGCATTGATGAATGGCATGGTTATTAACCAGCGCCCAACGTGAGTGTCCCCTGAGGAGAACATCACGATGCAGTGCCGTTTCTCGTCGGGCGGCCAAGACGATCACAGTTTACGGTCGTGTGGTAGGACCAGACAACACAGTTTAAGGTCGTGTGGTTCGGACCATGGAGGAATCCGCTTATCGCGGTACGTCGGACACGGCGGAGGTGGGAACATACCCAGCCCTGCGGTCACGCACGATTCCAGGAGAAGAGTCTTGGGATAGGGGTATGCGTATGTCCATCACCCGAGGGGCAGAGATGCTAGCCTCCAGATATACTGGGCCCAGAACGCGATTGTTCGAGCGACTCCTTCCTCCTTTTGGGGACGAGGGTCCAGCTACGCATGGCCCTTAGGGAGGATATCCGCATATATCCTTGGTGCTCAGATCATGGGAGCCTCGAACGACATCATTACCCTGGTTGGTCTGCCGAACGTGTAGAGGTGTACTGAAGGTTAGTATGAAGAGAGTGTCGAGATTCCACTACAACGCACAAAGGCGGAGTGTGATGAGGACTGCGCAACCAATGTTCAGAGCCTGAAAGAGCCGACATGGAGATCAAGGATGTTGCTGACGCATTCGTAACACAACATCCGATCGCGTCAGCCTAAGACGGGGCAAGCAAACGAGCATCAACCGCTCAATCGCAGGATTCATATCGATTTGCGGCCCAAGACCCGCCGGTAAATCGACCCGGAGCGGTGGGAGAGCACTGAGGCATCGTACCCAAACCGCTAACGAGGATCCATTTGAGTGAAGGCTCGAACAAGAGGGAGCGCGAGGCCTGACAAGCAACACAGGACTTGTCGGGATTGAATCTGACACTACGAGTCATAGACCGAAGTACCCAAAACATGTTAACAGATCACCGGAAAGGGTCGGAGGACTCACCCTGAGAGCAACCAAAAGAGGGAAGATCCCCGTGATCAACCAAGAGACAGGGCTGGACCTGAGACACAAGCGTCCAGGCGGTCCTACGTATCCCATAAGGATGGGAATCAAGCCATACGTAGTTCTTGAGAGGCAGTTTAACGTCATGCAGGACGATGAGGGGTGCGAGGTAGTCTCACACACGGGGGGAGGCGTACGGCGCGGCCAGTAGACCAACGCGAATGAGGACATAATCCCCCGCTCACGCTACACGCCTCGCACAAAAAGGAGGGGAACTGGGGCCAGAGGCCCAACGCGGGATAGAGATTCCCGAGAAATGGGGCTGGGCCTGAAACATGAATGTCCAGGCGGTCCTACGTATCCCATAAGGATGGGAATCAAGCCGCACGTAGTTCTTGAAGTGCAGTTTAACGTCATGCAGGACGAAAAGAGAGGAAAAAAGGGGGGGGGGGGCAGAAGGCATCCCCAAACGTGGGGGGCGTACAGCGTGGCGAGCAAACCAACGTGAATGAGGGCACAACCCTACGTCCACACCATACGCCACATACCCAGAGGCAACTGGGCCAAGGGCCCGAGGTGGGATGGAAATTCCCGAAGGATGGGGCTGGGCCTGAAACATGAATGTTCAGGCGGTCCTACGTATCCCATAAGGATGGGAATCAAGCCGCACGTAGTTCTTGAGGGGCAGTTTAACGTCATGCAGGACGAATGCTGAACAGTTTAACGTCTTGTAGCTCGGACGTAGTGCAGTTTAGCGTCATGCAGGACGAAGCACTTGGCAGTTTAACGTCATGCAGCGCGGACGAATGCTGAACAGTTTAACGTCTTGTAGCCTGGACGAATGCAGTTTAACGTCGTGCAGGACGTGGGCACACTCAGACAAAGTACTTCTTGAGGAACCTAGCGTTGGTGGGAGGAGTGACACGCTCACCATCCATAGTCGCTAGGGAGTACGCGCCATTGGGATAGTCCTTGTGGACAACAAAAGGTCCCTCCCACTTGGGCTCCAACTTGGGCGGCTTCCTGCCGGGGATCATCGGCGCTCTTAGGGCTAGCACTAGATCACCCTACAGGAAGGAGCGGAGGCGAACCTTCTTATTGAAAGCTTGAGCCATTCTGCTTTGATGCGTCTCCAAGTTGTGCAAAGCGCGAAGTCTACTCTCATCCAGTGCTTCCAAATCGACTAGACGGGATTCAGAAACTCTGTCCGGCGCTTGCTGGTCGTAGACCGCAGTGCGCAAGGACGGCAACTGGATCTCGATGGGCAGGACGGCCTCAGCTCCATACACCAGGGAATAAGGGGTCATCTGGGTGGAATTGCGAGTCGTCGTCCGATAAGCCCAGAGGGCGTTGGGGAGCTTGTCCGGCCAACTCTTCTTGTTCTGACCAACCATCTTTTGCAGAATGTTAGAGAGGGTTTTGTTAAACGCCTCGATCTATCCATTCGCCTGCGCATGATAGCGAGATGTATGGTTCGAGCGAATGTTATACTTGGCGTACAACTTCTTCAACTCGGCTGCTCGGAAATTGGTTCCGTTATCCGTGAGGATAGCGTGAGGCACTCCAAATCGATAGATGATGTTGGAGGTCACGAAGTCAGCTATCGAACAGGATTTGACCTCTCTGAGCGGAATCGCCTCTGCCCATTTGGAGAAGAAGTCCGTGGCGGTCAGAATGAACCGGCACTGGCGAGCTGTCGCCGGTGGGTATGGTCCCACAACGTCCAGACCCCAGACTGCGAAGGGCCAGGAATACCTAGTGGTATGGAGAGGCTCCGGCGGCCGATGCACAAAGTTCGCATGAACCTGGCACGCATGGCACCTCCTGGCATACTCGATGCAGTCATGGATCATGGAGGGCCAGAAGTATCCCAACCTCCGAATCTGGTGGGACAGCTTCGGCCCAGTCTGGTGGGCGCCACACGAACCAGCATGAACCTCTTGCATGACTCGTGGGATCTCAACTCCCTGAAGGAAACGGAGGAGAACACCATCAAATCCGCATTTGTAGAGGATCTGCTCCAGGCCGGGACTGCTCTGGAGGACAAACTGCGATGCGCGGCGTCGAACTCGCTCGCGCTCGGCCCGATCCGATGGAAGAATGCCATGTTGGAGGTACTCAACCAAAGGTGTCCTCCAATCAGGGGCTGATCCGACTGTCATATCTGGGGTACTCGGGGCTCCGGGCATAGGGGCAACCGTGGTGAGGTTACTTACCAACGGGCCGCGATCTTCTTCCGGGATAACGGGAGCGATGAGCCTGCGGCGCGTCACGCGGACGATCAGGTTGTCCTGTTCAGGCTCCGCAAGTGACGCAGCGAGGCTGGCCAAAGCATCTGCTCGACCGTTCTGCGACCGGGGAACATGGACAATTTCCGGCCGAGAAGGGAACCGGGCCATCAGAAGGAGGGTGCACTCCAACAATGGCACAAGTTCTGGCTTCCTGACAACGTAGTCGCCATTGATCTGCTTAACGACCAGCTCGGAGTCCCCTTTCACACACAGACGGGGCACGTCGATCTCGAGAGCCAACTCGAGGCCGGTGATGAGGGCATGGTATTCCGCCTCATTGTTGGTACAACCCTCTGACAACAGGAACGAGTATGGCAGCACGGCTCGCTCCGGGGTAATGAAGACGATGCCCAAGCCCACTCTGTTGAGCTTAGGATTATCGAGTCTTCTACCGGTGGGGCTCCGGGAGGCACCATCAAAGTGCATCTGCCAGCATGGATCGGCTCGATCAACCGAGAGAATGGTCTCATCAGGAAAGCCTAGATCCAGCGGCTGATCCGCGGAGGTCGGGTGAGCGGCCAGAAAGTCTGTCAATGCTTGCCCTTTGATGGCCTTCTGAGACACATACCTGATGTCGAACTGCTGGAGAATCACAGCCCACCACGCTAGGCGGCCAGTCAACATAGGCCGGCTCAGGATATATTTCAACGGGTCTACCCGAGAAACCAACTGTACCTCATGGTGCTGCAAGTAGTGCCGTAATTTCTGTACGGAAAATACGAGCGCCAGGCAGCTCTTCTCGATGGGGGAATACCTAACTTCCGCATCGAGGAGCATGCGACTGAGGTAATAGAGGCTATTCTCTGTTCCCTCGTTGTTCTTCTGGGCGAGAAGGGCACCCAGGGACCATTCCAGGGCGGTCACATAAAGGACCAGCGGCTTTCCGGATACGGGCGGCATCAGGACCGGAGGTTGAAGCAGGTACTGCTTGATTTCCTCGAAAGCGGTCTGACACTCTTTATCCCATACATAGGTGGCACCTTTCTTCATGAGCCGAGAAAAGGGCTTACACTTGCCGGCCAGATTCGCGATGAATCGGCGTATATAGGCTAAGTGGCCTTGGAACCCTTGCAGTTCCCGGACGGTACCTGGGGGAGGCATCTGGCTAATCGCCCTGATTTTCTCTGGGTCGATCTCAATACCCCGGTATCTCACCACAAATCCAAGGAACTTTCCGGAGGTGACCCCAAAGGCACACTTCAACGGGTTCATCTTCAGGCAGCGAGACCGGAGGAAGCTGAACACTTTCTCAAGATCTTTGAGATGGTCCTGACGCTGGCGCGATTTGACAACCAAGTCGTCGACATAGTATTCCACCAGTGTGCCGAGGATTGGCTTGAATATGCGGTGCATCGCCCGTTGATAGGTGGCACCTGCATTCTTCAGGCCGAAGGGCATGACCCGGTAGCAAAAGGTACCTTGGGGGGCCCTGAAGGCAGTGAACTCCTCATCCTCAGGGGCCATCCGAATTTGGTTGTATCCGGAGTATCCATCCATGAAGGAGAGGGCTTGGAACCCTGCCGTGGCATCAATCAACAGCTCTGTCACTGGAAGGGGAAAATCATCCTTCGGACAGTGGCGGTTGAGATCGCGGAAGTCGATGCAGACTCTAATCTGCCCGTTCTTCTTCCTGACCGGCACAATGTTGGCCAGCCATTTGGGGTACTGAACTTCCCTCACGAAGTTCTCTTTGATAAGCTTGTCAACTTCGGCCTCAACCATGGCACCGTGGGAGGGGTGCATCTTCCTGGGAGGCTGCTTGAACCCGCGATGGTTCGCCGGGAGACCAAGGCGGTGGACGGCTACCTGAGGATCTAGCCCCGGCATCTCGTCATAGCTCCAAGCGAACACATCACGATGCTGCCTGAGAAAGTCCACGTACTGCTGCCGCTCCTCAGAGGGCATGGCGGCACTAACCAATGTGGGTCTTGGATCGACCTCGGTTCCAAGGTTCACCTGTATTAACTCATCGACCGTGGCGGGGACGCCCTCCTCAAAGGCTGGGGGTGCGTCTTCCATATCCTCTCCACTCTGAGAGGGATCGTCCACGGGAGAGACTACGTTGGAAACTTCATTGGGGCTACCAGGTCCTACTGGGCCACTGGTGCTGGCGCGGGCGGTCGCGGCCATCTCATCAGGAGACTCGCGGGCCGTCGAAACCATGACGACGTCCAACCGGTGAATCGGGAGGACGAAAACGTCATCCAGACTTGTCCAGGGATCACTTGCAACAGCGACAGGCTCAACCTCACCTGCCAGGATCTGCTTATCCTTGCTCTTGTAATAGCCCGCATCCAGATAGCGGGCTTCACACGAGGCAAAAGGAGAGGCATCTCCTTGAAGCACGCCTACTCGACCATTAAGGGAGTATTTGAGGCATTGGTGGTATGACGAGGGAACCGCCGCGTGAAGGTGAAGCCATGGCCTTCCCATCAATGCGTTATACGCAGTGTCCTGAGAGACTACCATGAATTCGGTGTTGGCAACCAAGTCACCGAACTGGGTCTTCAAACGTATCTTGCCGACCGGAGTTTCCTCGGTGCGGTCGTACCCCTGGATCCTGAGGTCGGAGGGAATCAAGTCATCCTCAGACAACCCCAATCTCCGGAGTGTCCGAGTTGGAATCAGGTTAATCCCGGACCCCGTGTCGACAAGACAGCGCCGGACTTCAAGGCCATTGAACTGGCCAGTGACATACAGCGGATGGATATGTCCCTGTATAGAAGGGTCTTCATCCCTACCAGAGAACGAGATAACTTCCTGACATTCGGCGTCCTCGATCGTTTCGGCGTGAAAGGCCTCTGCAGCCGCAACCTCTGTCTCAAACTGGAGGGGGCTTTTCAGGGCTTCAGCGAGTGCCTCGCGCATCTCAGATGACATGCGCAGAGCCTCAAGGATGGAGAGCCTTGCTGGGATGTCAGCCAAGTGCTTCAGGACATCATACTTTTGGGCCAAGCGCGAGCCCCTGGTTGCAGGAGGTTGCTCTGCGGTTGGAAGCATGACGGGCCTTGCCGGTTGGATCGGCGGCCGACTGGTACTTGGCGCATCTCGCTGTTCACTGGCTGCAGTCCGGGAAATGGTCACCGTACTGGGGTCAGGAGGCCGGGATGGACTCGTGGCAGGGCGGAGCTGATCGCGACGCGGCTGAGGCGGTTCTGCCTGGTCCCACACCACAAACAGTGGCGGAGGCGAATCCGTCATCCCCGGATGGGGGGCCTGCGCACGCCGAGCTCGATCTTGAGCCTGCTGTCTAGTCTCAGTGGCGTGCATGGCCTAGCTGGAGGTACCAACGGCTGTGCCCCGGTGACTCCTGTTGCTGCGATTCTTCCGACGGTAGCGACGACCGGGGACACTAGGGAGGTCCACCTGGTGTTCTTCAACGTCGGGAACCGAGAAGGGATTTACCAGCTCGACGGTATTAACCGAAGCGTACCCAATACTGTCATCGGACGAATCATTCACCACGGGGTGGATCCGAGGAGGGATCCCCATCTCCGGGGGCATGAAATCGCCGAGAGTGCGGGATAGTGGTGGAACTGGCGGGGCACGCTCTTCCTTCTTGCGCTGCCGCCGTTTGCTCCTTTTGGAAGAGGCAGGCTGGGACGACGATGCCGAAGCAGCACCCGCAGATTCTGGGGGCTCAGGCAGATTCAAGCGCGCACGGATGATTCCATGGGCGCGAATGATCGTCTTGCGGGCCATCCAGTTTTTATACTTCTGGGACCCGCGGTCGGAGACCAGCTGCCATTCGTCCTCATCGCCGCTATCGTCATCTGATCCCACGAACACGCCCGCCACATGTGCTGGAGCTGGGCCCAACCTGATTACATTGTTGTTAATCTGGTCTTGGAGCCAATCCTTAAACACATAGCACCGCTGGATGGTGTGCCCCAGGGCCCGATGGTAGGGGCAGTAGCGGGGGTTATTCGTAAGATGTGCCTCCTCTGGCTTCCAACACTCAGGCAGTCGCACAATCCTCTGCTCCAGGGCGCTCCGGAAATAACCGGGGACCTGATCCTCATGAAATGAGTAAGTCAGGTGTCGCGGGCCCCTGGGAGCGTGGTCTTGACGAGGGGCTAGAGGGGCCGGCCGAGGAGGTGTACCCTGATTATCTCGCCTGGGTTGTGGCGGTACATTATGCGGAGGGGCCGGCCGGTTCTGAGGCTGCCGCTGCTGGGCCGGGAACTGAGCCCGTGGAGGCGGATTCCTGTGAGGCTGTGGAGCTGGTCTCGCCGGCAGTAGCTCCAACGGCCCGGGAGCCTCTATCTGGGCCACAGCAGCGGGCTCAGCCCTGCTGGCTCTCCTTGCAGGAATCATAGGAGGCAGCGGGTGTGCCTGGCTGGCCTGTTGCAGGGCTTCCTCAAGACGTTGAGCTTTGTCTGAGAAGTCCCTGAACCCTCCGGGGTAATTTTGAGTGATCAGGGAAGGGACCAGCTCGGTCTTGACGTTCCCGACGCACATTTTCAGCAACTGCTCCTGAGTCAATGGCATGTCAAGGGAATACGTGAGACCCTTCCATCGGGCGACGAAGTCCGCGACTCGCTCATCAGGCCTCTTCTTGCACTTGAAGAGGTCTGCGATACTTGTCTTCCGGGTCGTGGAACTGAACTGGTAGAGGAACTGTCTACGGAGGTCCTCCCAGCTGGTTACCGACCCGACGGGGAGCTGGCTATACCAGACAAATGCTGGCCCTTCCAGTGTCTGAACAAAGCAGCGAAGCTTAGCGGCCTCCTGCTGCGCCGGAGTCCCCAACATAGGCCCGCACCTCGAGTTGAAGTGGGCTAAATGCTGTGGCGGATCTCCAGTTCCGAGGGGGCAAAAGTGGGATTCCCGAATCCCGGAGGCGCCGGCATGTCATCCACCCATGCTGGGTAGGGCTTGCCGTCCGGTGGGATCGCCACCTGCCGAGTCTCCAAGGCTTCCAAGCGGGCAATGAGTGCCGCCATCGGATCGTCCGGACATGGGTTCCAGTCCTGGCGAGGATCTCTAACCACGAGCGCATTGCATGGCCCTTCAATCAGGTCGTCGACCGGGTCGTCGAACTCGGCAGCTCGTGGGATGGCGGGCGGAGCGGCCCTTGGGGCAGCGGGAGGAATCCGAGCGGGATCTCTCAGGTAGTCACGCCGCTCGGGAGGGTGTGGCGAAACATACCGCGCCCTCTTGCCATAGGCAATGGCCTCTCTCCTGTCGGCGAACACGGCGTAATCACGGTTGCCCGGGAGAGTCTCATCGAGGAGCGGTTGTTCCGGTCCCTGCTGTCCTGGCCTGGGATCACCGTAGTCAGGCTGCCGTTCTGCAGCGCACTCGGCGAGGAGCTGGTCAACCAGCTTCTTCTGTTCGGCGAGATGCTGACGTAGCGTAGCCTTCTCGGGATCCTCCTCTGCCCTCTGCATGGAGGCAGATGGGTTGGCGGGCTTTATAGCCTCGCTGTGCTCTTTTCCTTTGCTGACGTTTCGGCTCAACGTCAGTGCTTCAGTGGGTGCAGGGAGCCCCAGGAGGTTTCTCTGATGACGAGTAACTCTCACTGATGGATCTGACGACGGCTTGTCTTCGGGGGGGAAGCCCCCGTCGAGAAGTTCCAAGTCGTTCCCCTCTCCCGACAGGTCAGCCATATTGACCGTTCCTGTCCCTGGGGATATACCCTCAGGGCCACCCAGCGAATCGGGCTGTCGGCGGATCACACTGAAGCGTAGGGCAGCGTACTGCCCCCATCCACGGATATACACGTGGGGAGTGGCTTCCTCAATAACTTTGCGGAGTACTTGAAAACACTCGACGCATCGTTGTTGGAGGGCCTCATGGTGCCCAAATGACCCGGGGTGCCGAGCCGCGGGGAGCATGGCCAAGTCAATTTGACGGCACTGCTCACCAATATCCTCCAGGTGCGCTTGACTCCCGGGGTATGGCATTTGTAGGCGGTGAAGGCAGGAGCGAGTCTCCCGGAGAGTTCGGCGGAAGCATTCGAACTCATCCGGGGTGAGCGATTCGGGTGCATCAAAGCCCGGTCCTGCGACTGGCCAAAACTTCTCAGGGAAGTGGCCCTCTGCAAGGACGGTCCAGAAGTTCCACGACTCAAACTCGGGACCCAGATCTCCTTGGTCCTCTTCAATGGCTGGGAACGGACGGGGAACCGGCAGTGGTGCCGAGGCGGGCCGCCGGGCTGACGGGCTGGCCGGCGGCGAATACGGCGAACAGGCCGATTGGCCTCCATATCCCGGGCCGCCCTCTGAGGGTGGCGGTGCCCTGGCTACCACATCACGATAGGACGGGCCGGCGAGCAAACATCCTGCCGTAGCATCGGTGCTCGCCGAGGGTGCACCAGATCGTGGTTCGACCGTCGGTCCCCAGAAAATGTCTCAGGCTTCCCCGATCGAGGCGGAAGGCACTTCCGGAGGGGCCGGTACCAACCGCAAGATTGATCCTTGGGGGTCTACCAGGCCCTCGTTACTACGGATATACCTTCGGAGAGAAGCGGGGATCACATCGATCTCGCTCTCGGGGAGCACGAGGCTGACGTTCCGCATTCTTACCCCTGCCCTTGACTGGCGGGATTGGGGAAAGGGCTCTGTCGCCGAATCGTGCTCCGCCTCTGAATCAGAGAAGCGAACCGGTCGGATCTCCGTCCGGAATTCCGTAACATTCTTCCCTCGGCGTCGACACCTTGCCTTCCTGCCCCTGGGTGGTTCTTCGGGGCAGGGCTGATCTCTGCCCTGGCGTCCTCCGGCCGCACTGGTGCTGGGGCAAAGAGGACTGGAAACCAAGGTGCGAGGAGCACCGGGACAGATATCAAAGGGGACGCGGGGAGAGATGATTCCGGGCAGGCCTCCGGGCCGGGATCGGAAGGTGGGATGACCCATGCCTCCTGGATCGGCCACACGGAGTAGATCCTGCCGGTGAATAGCGCTACCGCGAGGTGGTCCGCGGCGGCTACTGCCTGCACCAGCAACCGGGAGAGTCGACCCAACCTGCCTTTGGGGCGGTCGGGGCCTCGATCCAGGTCGGGCATAGGAGTCCCCCTGCTCAGGATGCGCAGAGGCCTGGTGACTGGAGCCAGCAGTGGCTTGGGCCAATGCGGCCGCTGTTGCTAGAGCCCCAAGGTGGGCATCCTCTTCCGCTCGTGCCCGACATTGGCGTCGGGACAGGCGAGTCGGAATGAGCGGCGCGGGCAGGTGGAGAGCCCGCTCTTCGACTGGAGAGGCCTGGCGGCGGTGTCGCCGTGGCCTGGCGGGAGTCCTTACCGTAGATCCCTGGAGCGAATCCCGGATAGGGTGATCCCGGGCATCTTCCACCTCATCCGCATAGGGAAGGGAACTGTCAGAGCGCTCCGGGGATAAGCTCCCGAAGCGATTGGACGTTGAGGTAGGCAGCGGTGCCTCCCTGCGCGGCCCTCGGGGGCGGCGGTGGTGGCGAGGTGCAGCCTCCTCAAGGTCTAGGCGAGCCATTTCCCTATTGGGGATGACTCCCTCTTCCTCATATCTCCGCACCAGGGTGTTGATCACCCTTCTCTGGATGACCTCCGAGGGGGAGAGAGGGCGTGGTCATCCTGCAATTGCGGCTGCTGGGATGGCTGTGGAACGGGCGGGGCCGCGCGGAGTAGCCGCGTCGGTGTTTCCCCTATCCCTGCGCCAGTGGGCGGGTGGCGATCGGGCACTGGATCGGGCGACCTGATTTCTGAAAGCAAGGAGAAGAACCCATTAACACTGACAGGAAAAAGGAATCGTCAACCAACCATTAGCGCCACGACGCCTTCCGTGGGGGGAACCCAGGCCCTCGACGTTGCGAGACGGAGTGCCCGATGTCCCTTCCCCAGCCCCTGGCGGGTAAGACTGAATGCTTGGCCGGGCAACATGCCGGTCTTCCAACACCTCTGAAAGCCATCGGTCTTCGTATCGAGGAGAAGAGATTCACGTCGGGTTCACCATTTTTCTGTTTCGGTGCGGATGTGCGTCGGGTTACGCTGTTCCGCCAGGACGCGTTCGCGCGTGCACCCGTCGACCCGAGGGGATAGGCGCGCGGCTTGTGGTCCCGCAGTCCCGCTTTCCAAGGGCGGGCGGCATCCGTCCCTTATTCAGGGGCGTCTGCTCCTTGATCGAAACCGGGATGATGGGATGTCGGCTCCTCCTTCCTTGGACGTCTCCTCGGAACTCGTCGCCTAATCCGGGTCTCCCTCATAGACTTAAGAATGTTCGTGAATCTCGTTCTCGGCGCCATATCTTCATGGACACCGGTTAATTACGTTGCTTCCGCCCGGACGTTCCAAGGAGTCTGGGCGGGGCAGCAACCTGCGGTGAGGAGGTCGAGTGGCTCTGGGTGCTGGGGGCGTGTCGTAACACTACGGCTCTGCACGTCTGTCTTCCGTCCCTAATAGGGCTTCTCGAAGGCATGATGGCCTGAGGCATCCCGCACTGGGTGCGGGGAACTATGTCCCCTGAGGTTTTCCTCAGCTTCCCATGTTTAACACGGGGTATGCCGCGAGTTTAACGTCCAGCGGGGACGGCATCAGACCGATCAACACGAAAAGTGGATCAGATGACAGAACCCCTTGCGGGGAACCTCCGACGCTGGGGCCAGCGCATGGGCGGCTTCCCAAGTAACGTGGAGTGGAGTGAAGTGGCATGACCCCACCGGGATGTGGCGGCCCGGATAAGGATCAGGATGGATGACGGAGTGAAGAGCTTGGACCCCGTAGGGGCTTCCTACGTACCGCGCGTTAGCACGGATCAAAGTCAACGTAGTTCGGTTATACAGTTTAACGTCATGCTGGACGTCGGCAAGCCGACTCACGAAGAGGTCTAGGCCGCCGGGCGGAGGATTGAACCGAACCACCTCGCACAGAGGGGGATGGAACGGCCGGGTGGATCACAGTTTCACGTCATGCTGGACGATAAAGGGAGAAATGGAAAAAAGGGGCTGTGGGGAGGCACAGTGGAGATACACATGGGCAGTCTCCCACAGGGGCGGATTCATAGGTGAATCGACGCGAGCGTGAACCCTGGAGGGGTCCACTGATGGACGAACCGACGTAAATACGACCGGGACGACCAGGTGGTGGGCTTGGACCTCAGGGAGGCTTCCTACGTACCCTGTTTAGAAGACAGGGATCAAAGTCCACGTAGTTCATTCTCTCAGGACTTACGCACTTGAGGCAGCCCGGATGCGGCAAAACACAGTTGGAAGGGACTTGGACCAGAAGTAGGAGACACCTCGATCCCAGTCACACCCTCTACTGGCTTCGGCAGTGGGGAGGCGCAATGGAGATACACATGTGCAGCCTCCCACGAGAAACTAGGGGTTTGTAATACCCTGCCCCCGTAGGGAAAAGCCACTCCCATTAAATCGTCCCAAAAGCGGGACAATCCCGACATCCCTGTAGAGACGAGCGGGTGGGGGCCACATCCAAACCGGGGGAGACCCTGCGTGCAGAGCACGGGATCGGATGATGCGGACGGTTTAGCGTCTTGCCAGACGAAGTACAGTTTAACATCGTGTGTTGAGGACGAAGCGGACGGTTTAACGTCTTGCCGGACGAAGCACAGTTTAACGTCGTGTGTTGAGGACGAAGCACTTGGCAGTTTAACGTCTTGCAGCGCGGACGATGGGGGCTAGGCAGTTTAGCGTCGTTCAGCTTGGACGGATGTGCAGTTTAACGTCATGCTGGACGTATGGGCAGTTTAACGTCATGCGGGACGAATGCGCAGTTTAACGTCATGCGGGACGTATATGTAGTTTAACGTCATGCTGGACATTGTGCAGTTTAACGTCATGCAGGACGAATATGCAGTTTAACGTCATGCTGGATGAATGAGTGCCGCCGATGGGTCCGTGTCACTTCGCACGAGCCTGGAAGGCTGCACGGGAAGACAACGCACGGTTCGGGCACCCAGGATGAGGATCATCGGGCGCCACGCAGGCGGGTACCCTCAGGGGGTCAAGGGAGGCGACCCTGGCAAATTGCGCGCAAAAGAGGAGCTTTGCGCGCAAAACCGCGGGTCGGCGCGCAAAATGGCGGGCTGGCGCGCAATTGGGCCAGCGCTTCGCGCGCGGATGATTGGGATTGCGCGCACCGGGCTTCGGGTAGCGCGCGGGGGCAACGGCTCATTCTCTAACGAATGGCCACTTTGAAAATGGGGGGTGCGCGCAATCGGGCTGGATTGCGCGCACCCGGGGGGCAATTGCGCGCAAGAAGCTTCTTTTGCGCGCAAAGGCCTTCGGGTTGGAATTTATTCAAAGGAAAGGAGCCAAGGGGATTGCGCGCAAAGGCGGACCCCAAGGCTCTATTGCGTGAAAGAAAGGAGGTTACCTGAAGATCGGCATTGCTTGCGGAAGGGGTTGGATTGCGCGAACGAGCGACGCTTCGGATTCCGGCAACCTCCAAAACGTCGGGGGTCGCCTTATATTTATTGGCAACCCCGGGCGCGGAATCCGGTTTCGGGCGCGGAATTTCCTTCGCGGGCGCGAAATCAGGACCCGGCGTGCAAGGGAGCCGCGCAGGCCACGGCGCGCACAATAGCGCGCCGGCCCAGCACATTGCGCGCATCCCGGGAGGATTGCGCGCCGCGACTCAACTTTGCGCGCGGACCTCTGAAATTTCGCGCAAGTCCTCCGGGCCCTCCGGAACGTGCCTCTGACTCCAAATATCACTTCGCTTTCCGCATCCAGAGCTTCATTTGGGAACAACGGACTTTTCCGGCGTCTACACTTCCGTATATATTCACTGACTATTAGGCACAAATATTTGGGTGGTTTCCTATTGGGATTCATCTCACACCCTGTTTGGGTCATGCTTTTGGGCTCAAACAGATTATATTGTTGCTGGTCTAGATAAGGAAAAGCACCCTTCTACATTAGGTACTTGAGTGTTGAGGAGATGAAGAGCATGGGACAAAGCTGAGGATTACGATGCTGTTGGAGTTTATCTCTTTTCTTTTTTTACTTTGGTTTAGTACTGTATTTCAATATTGTGACTTGTTTGGAATTTTGATCTTCCCTGGTGCCCTAATACCCGAGTTGGCATTGACATGGCCTGAATGGTGTTCTCTATCCCCTCAGGCTGGAGAATATCACATGGAATCAAACAATAATACATAGGGGAATTTTTTTTCATAAATTAAAAAAATATAAAGGATACAATTAGGTATGACCACATTAATAAAGGATAAAGTACTATAATTCAAATAGGGTAAAAAATACCCAAGAAGATAGATAAACATCCCAAAGGAAACTAAAACATTAACCAGAAAAAAGTCATGGAAAAACCCATGTAACAAGTGGACAACAACTCCACCGATCACCATCACTACTCGATGGTCCAAAGGATTATGAACATCCACCACATCTAGGTGGAACTTTCCCTTTTCTCAAACCTAGAAAATGATAATTTATAAACACCCAAATAAAAAGGTAGGTTGTGGGCTATAAATCTCTGTAGGGTATCACTAAGTATTCTATAATATATTTCCTAACAATAAACCAATCATGCTTTCAAAACAGGGGCATGAAATTTCATATCATTTTCATATTTAAAAAAACACACATTATGTTTAATGGATGAAAAACATTTCAAGTACGGATTAAATGAACATTTTATATAAATCCTTCAAAATGAGTAAAATAGTTCTATAAACAATGGAATATATAATGAATTCATACACAAAAATTACCATGGTGATATTACCTAAAGCACATTAGGTTTTTTCAATAGGATCGTCACACTTCTCAAATAAATGATCATGACTAAACATGTGTTCACATTCCCCTCTGGCTCAGGCCAAATAGGACTCATCAACATCCCATCATGGATAATCATGCTGAATTATGTTTTTGTTAGGGTTCTCATCATAAATCCATTTAGAGGGGATCAATATTCAAGAATGATTATCCCAAATATCCCACTAACTACCGAAGATCACTTGTTCTCAATAAATTAGTAAATAACGGGAAAATCATCTCATTTCAAATCGATTGTCATTTACAATTCAATTGACCAATTTTCAGTTTCAATATGCCAATTTAATTTCAAAAACAAAACGTAGGTTTTCACCATTTCTTTCCATTTCAATCCAAAACCAATCATGTGTTTTAATAATTTCAATCTAAGTTATTTTCTCAAAATAAATCTCAAATAATTTGATCAATCCATCATTTTTAAAATTCATCCCTCAAATCTAGTTCCATTGGAATTGGGGGTTTTACTCAAAGTCCATTGCATTTTAAATTTCATAATAAGATTATTTAAAATAAAAATTTTATAAATGAATTGAAATATATTTCAAATAAATCAATAAAATCAAGGTTTCAATTACAAGGAAAGTATCAAATGGAGCCACCTTGTAATGGCCCGGGTTTTTGGGGTCCATTACTTTGTAAAAATCTCAAGTTGGGTTTTCTGGTCTGAGAATCTCAGTGAAGTTGGCCCAACGGTAGGCCTACCGGTAGCCTTAGCCCACCAGTAGCAGGCCTACCGGTAGCTCAGTTTACCAGTAGCCGCAGCCTACCGGTAGCTCGGTCTACCGGTAGCCGCAGCCTACCAGTAGCTCTGTGGACCAGTAGCTCGGTCTACCGGTAGATGCAGCCTACCAGTAGCTTAGTCTACCGGTGCCTGCAGCCTACCGGTAGCTCGGATACTGGTGGATGTCAGCCACCAGTAGCTCTCGGCTACCGATGGCTGTCACCCACCGGTAGCTCTCATCTACCGGTGGCTCTGGCCTACCCCTGTGGGTTCTTTCCAGTAGTGCTCCTTTATGCACGAATTGGGTTTTAAACCCTATTTTAACCACTTCAGGCTTGTTTTAAATCCCGGTAATGCCCATAAATGTTCTAATTAAATATTTAATGAATTAACCTAGAGTGTGCGTCAGTTTAGAACCCTTTAATAATGTGTGGGGCCGCGTGGTCAACCCACGACCCTCGGGCCTTACGCGGTTTTACGTTCTTACCTCAACCGTCCCCGACCCTTATAAACTAAAGGGTTAGCCGTGGTTTCTTCTTTTCTCGATCACCCTCTGTGAGGAGTACCCTTCGTTCAGACGAGGCGATTTTCATTGAGGCGATCTGCATCGCTAACCGTGAAGTTCCTCGCCCAACCTCAACGTCGATCGTTGATCAACAAGTAGGGAATATCTCCATCGCCTCTTATTTTTGTGTATCATGTGGGGTGGGCATGCTTTTGATTCTATAGAATTGGATAAAATAGACTTAAATAAAGAAAATGAATGGATTCTATAAAGAAAGAAGGGGGGGGTCTAATCGTTGATTCTATTTTATGTTATGATCATCCTTTTGAATTGTGAGGGCTTATGCCTACTGAAAATCATGGCCGTTGGTGGTCTTTTCTTTGTGCACTAATGAACCCTTACCTCTGGTGATGTTAAATGGATCGTGTTTGTGAACCCTTGTATTTTGAGGAATTTTTTTGGTTAATCACATATATCGGGCTAAATAAATTTAAAGCACGAGGATCAATCCCTTTTGTGATAACCCCGGTTAAGGAACGAAAATTGAAATCATGGAGTGTGTTAAATCTTATAAAACTACTTTCAAGTTTACAGGAGGACTTCAGGGATCGCGCGGGACCATACTAGCTCGGACCTTTGGGGCAGTTGCGGTTGCTGTTTTCTTTTATTTGGTACTTTACCTTGTAGTCACTTGTACCTTGTGGTATTTACTTTTTGGAACATTCATGTGGGAATAGTTGTTTTGGCTTTACTTTTACTTTTATCTTTGGTGTTTTTGGTATTTACCATTCTATCTCTCAGTCCTATTAACAGAAAAAGGGTAATTCCTTCCATTTAGTGTGTGATTCGATACCCTTGGTGCTAGTATCCACTCCAGGACCTATTGAAGGCAGGTTTGGGGGTCATTATCTCTCCTTAAACTTAAAGAAGGAAGGGCCTGGAAACCTGCCTACCCTTCTCTCCTTTTGGTGAAGGCGGGTCATGACAAAATGGTATCAGAGGTGGTGGTTGAGAGATAGGATGGAGTCTGGAGTTAGGAATAGTGAGGATTTCATGGGATGGTAGGGCAACAGTGTTGGGTGTCCTTGGTGCGTGAATTAGGCCAGGGAAGACCGGCTAGGACATGGGATTTTAGGGTCCCCCGTGATCTGATGCAAGGACTCTGGACCTATCGAACGACCAAGTGAGGCCATGCTGATTGCAGGGTAGAGACCCTAGGAAATGTACATGCATCATAATGACTTTTGTTCTCATGTTTCTGGAATGTCTTGGGGATTAAGAAAAAAATGAAAAGTTTAAGATGTTTTAAGAACAATATTCTGCACGACTTGGGCTTAGGCATTCCATGTTTACCTTGTAGCTATGGCACCTGGAAGGCGGCCATGTGTGGTACATGCGATCGAGGCCCCGGAGAATACTTTGGCCGATCGACAGAGAGCTGATCCAGAGGAGGACGACCAGTGGCAGAAGACTCTTTGGGCATTCCAGCGACATACCCTCGAGAAGTATGAGGGCAGCACCTCTAACATGAAGACAGAAGGCTGGCTAGAGGATCTAGTTATAGCTTTTGGCCTGATTTGGGCCCCGACCGAGTACTGGGTTCCTCTGGCCGTCAGCCAGATGCGGGGAGCAGTGCGTCAGTGGTGGACCCTTTACCTGGGGGAGAGGAGAGAGGCTGAGGTGGCATGGGCTGATTTCGAGAGGGAGTTCCGGGCGGAATTCCTCTCCTCGATGATGAAGGTGGCCTAGGACCGAAAGAATTCATATGCTGATAACAGGAGGAGGCCCTTGGGTTTTGAGGTTAGAGACCACGTGTTCTTGAAGGTCTCCCCTCGGCATGGACAATGGAGGTTCGTCAAGGGTAGTAAGCTCTCTCCCTGGTTTATCGGGCCCTTCGAAGGGTTGCGGCTGGTCAACGAAGTGGATTATCAGCTAGCGTTACCACCACTGATACTGAGGATACATGATGTCTTCCATGTGTCCCAGCTTCGTCGGTATGTGCACAACAATTCACACATCCTCGGCTGGGGAGAGCTGGACATCAGGGATGACATGACTTTTGTGGAGAGACTAGTGATGATTGAGGATCACAAGGAGAAGGTGCTTCATGGGAGAACCATTCCCTTAGTTCCTGTGTTATGGAGACATGGTGGTATTGAGGAGAGTACGTGGGAGAGGGAAAAAAAGATGCATGCCCAGTACCCAGAGTTGTTTTGAGTTTGTGTTGTTCTGTTTTTTATAGCTGTTGTGGTGGAACGTTTAACTTGTTGGCTATGAATGTACTGGTTTTCTTTCCTCTGAATGTGTTTGAAAATCCCTGGCTATGGGGGAGGAGATAACCCGACCCCTAATCAATACGCATTAAGGTGGATGTGATTAAACCCATGCAGGCGAGTCAGTGCCACCCAAAGCGGATAATATCTTGACATGGGGAAGGAGACTCTCCAACCCCCCACATGCCTAGGCAGTTGACATGATATGATGCTTGGTTATTAACAGAAGGGTGTTTTTAGTTAACATGAGGTTCACTCCTAAGAGGTATCTTTCAGGGTGGTTGTTCGAACCCTCTCTTTCTTTCTGGGTTGTTTGATTCTCGAGGATGATAATCATTTAAGAGGTATCTGATGCAATGGCCTGGGTTTTTGGGGTCCATTACTTTGTAAAAATATCAAGTTGGGTTTTCTGGTCTGAGAATCTCGGTGAAGTTGGCCC
Organism: Viscum album; assembly: GCA_963277665.1. NCBI lineage: Eukaryota > Viridiplantae > Streptophyta > Magnoliopsida > Santalales > Viscaceae > Viscum > Viscum album. Next base: position 1,720,944,137 of record OY728119.1, on the reverse strand, counting down.
AACGGCAGGCCTATCGGTAGCCGGAGCCTACCGGTAGCAGGACTACCTGTATCCGGAGCCTACCGGTAGTAGGCCTACCAGTAGCTTGAGCCTACCGGTAGAAGGCCTACCGGTAGCTCGATCTACCATTAGCCGCAGCCTACTGGCAGCTCTATCTACCGGTAGCCGCAGCCTACTAGTAGCTTTGTCTACCGGTACCTGCAGCTCCCAGTAGCTCAGCTACCGGTAGCTCTCGGATACTGGTCGCTGTCACCCACCGGTAGCTCTCAGCTACCGGTTCCTCTGGCCTACCCCCGCGGGTACTTTCCAATAGAGCTCATTTTTGCACGAATTGGGTTTTAAACTCTATTTTGACCCCTTTAATCTTGTTTTAAATCCCGGTAATGACCAAAAATGTTCTAATTAAATATTTGATGAATTAACTAGGTGTGCACGTCAGTTTAGAACCCTTTAATAACATGTGGGTCCACGTGGTCAACCCACGACCCCCCGCCTTACGTGGTTTCACGTTGTTACCTCAATTGTCCCCGACCCTTATAAACTAAAGGGTTAGCCGTGGTTTCTTCTTTTCTCAATCAACCTCTGCAAGGAGTACCCTTCGTTCGGACGAGCCGATTTCTGTTGAGGCGAGCCGCATCGCTATCCATGATGTTCCGCGCCCGGCCTCAGCGTCGATCGTTGATCAACAAGTAGGTAATTTCTCCATCGCCTCTTCTTTTTTTGTATCATGTGGGGCGGGCGTGCTTCTGATTCTGTAGAATTGGATAAACAAGACCTAAATAAAGATAATGAACGGATTCTACAAAGAAAGAAGGGGGGGATGTGATCGTTGATGCTGTTTTATGTTATGATCATCTTTCTGAATTATAAGGTCTTACGCCTACTAAAAATCATGGCCATTGGTGGTCTTTTCTCTATGGACTAATGAACCCTTACCTCTGGTGATGATAAATGGATCTTGTTTATGAACCCTTGCTGTGTAAAGGAATTTTTTTGGTTAATCACGTATATCGGGATAAATAAATTGAAAGCACCAGGATCAATCCCTTCTGTGATAACCCCGGTTAAGGCACAGAAATTGAAATCATGGAGTGTGTTAAATCATAAAAAACATCTTTCAGGTTTCCCGGAGGACTTCAGGGATCGTGCGGGACGATACTAACTCATACCATTGGGGCAGTTACAATTGCTATTTTCCTTGCTTTGGTACTTTAACTTGTAGTCGCTTGTACTTTGTGGTATTTACTTTTTGGAACATGCATGTGGGAATGGTTGTTTTGGCTTTACATTAACTTTCAACTTTGGTGTTGTTGGGATTTACCATTCTATCTCCCGATCATATTAACAGAAAAAGGGTAATGCCTTTTATTTAGTGTGTGATTCTATACCCTTAGTGCTAGTCTCCACTCTGGGACCTATTGAAGGCGGGATTCAGGGGTCATTATCTCTCCTTCAACTTAAAGAAGGAAGGTCCTGGCAATCTGCTGACCCTTCTCTCCTTTTGGTGAAGGTGGGTCATGACACACCTACCATTAAATCGAGGAATCAAATGATCAAAACTTGTAAGGGGAATGGAAATGATGATTGAACATTAAGAAGATCTATGAATACAACCTCGAATCATGATCCAAAAACAATGGAGTTTAGATCCATCAATTACATTATGATTTATCAAACTCTAAGGAGGTGAGAAATAGGGATAGGAATAAACTTCACGGAAGAAGATCCACTTACCCAAAAGAGATCAATTGAGATCAACCTCACTTCGATCATCAAAGGAATGGGTTTGGAGGGTCCACAATCACCTATTGGGGGCCTCCAAAGAAGATAAAATCATGTTAGGGTAAAATGGGGTCACTCGAAAAATAATTCGGGTGGGGGGGGGGTCAGTAATATAAAATTCATTTTTTAAATAATTTAAACCCATGCACACGATTAGCTGGAAGGGGCACATGGTTAAGGGAAACTGTTTACTAGCTATGTTCCCCTATTATTTGGGGTGAATGGTTTCCCTTGGGTGGGTATGAGGTTTGGAAAACCATGCACCGACCATGTATTCCCCACTGTCTAGGGGTGCATGGTTTGTACTAGTGTGTACACAGTTTGGGAAAACCGTGTGCAAATCATGCATAACCTAATTGTTGGAACCAGGTTCTTCAAATCATGATTTGGTGTATGGTTTGTGTTTGTTGTCAATCCTCAGTGGAAGTTCAGGGTGTGTACCAACAAAGCGATCATACCATTCAAGCAGAAAACAGTAGTAGAGGTGGCACTGTTTCCCAGTGTTTGCCAAATTTTTGGGCCTAAAAATCGGCCAATAAAGTAAAATGTTTTTGGAAAAGGTACTTGCGCGCCGTGCTCTTGGAGGATAAAATACTTGCGCGCCATATGTTTTTGAGGATCTGAACATCAAAATTTGGCTAAGTAATGAAGGTCGCGCATGTATTGGTTGGGTCGCACAAGTGAGTTGTGCGACAGAGGATCTGGAGACAAGACTTGCGCGCCGTCGAGGGACTTGCGCGCCACCGCGCAGGGGGTCCATTTTTCCTATAAATACTGGACCACCCCTTATCATTTCTCACGGAGATCAAGACTTCGAGATTGTTCGAGCTCTCGTCGCGCAGGTGGTTGAGTCGCGCATGTGGTAGTTTTGTCGCGCAAGTAGAGCTTGCGCGTCGGTTGTTGGCTGTGCGGCCAAGGCAGTTTGGAAGAGAAAGGAAGTGGACCGCGCAAGTTTGGTGCCGGGGAAGAAAGAGTCGCGCAGGTGCGTTGATGAAACTTGCGCGCCAGTTTGGACTTGCGCGCCGTAGTGGGAATTGCGCGACTGTCTTGGAGAAGCGCGCCTGGTTTTTCTGAAGCCCACCGGCCTGTTTAGAGCTGCACGAAATCCAAGAGACTACCCGAGACATTCGAGGAAAAGTGATATTCTGTGTCTGGAGAGAATCGGACTTCAATAGAGCATCTACATACAACAAAGGATGATTCTTATGAAAATGATGAAGAGACCTTTACGTCTATAAACTGAGTGGGACCTCACCAACGGCAGTGAGCCATGGGGAGTCAACGGGAGTGACCTGAGGGACGCAGTGAGCTATCCCTGAACAATTGTAAAGGAAGTGATCCTGGGACAGAGTGTCTGTACCCGAACCTTTGTAATCCCAATATAGTGAAGCATAGTGGATTTTGTTACGACCGACAACATGTCGGCGTATGCTCCTTGGACGTAACCCTTAGTGGTGAACCAAGTAAAAAGGGCTGTGTCTTCTCTGTGCATGTGAATGTGTGCTTTCTGATCATAATCATCATACAGGTTCAACAAGTTTCTACCAACATGGGAACAAGATCCATCACATTAAAAGAAAAAGTGGTCACCCTGATTCACCCCTCCCCTCTCAGGGTGTTCCGGGGTCCTTCAAGTGTTATCAGAGGGTAAAGGTTGCTTGTGTTGAATCTGACCTTCTTCGTCATGGAAAACGCGGTCAATGTCAGGGGAGTCCCTCACTTCGATGGAAGCAATTTCCAGATCTGGAAGAACAGAATGAGATCTCATCTAAGATCTCTTGGAATGGAAGTTCTTTTTTCTACTGTGCAAGGAATACAAGTCACCGATCCAACAGGCCTTGCTATGACTGAAATAGACAGGAAACTTCTTGATGCAGATGCTAAAGCAGAGAATGCACTCACTGCAGCCCTTTCTGATCAGATCTACCTAAAGGTGATGAATTGCACCTCAGAAAAATCCATGTGGGATAAACTTGAGAATATTTATGAAGGTGATAGAAAAGTGAAGGAGGCGAAACTACAAGTGCTGTACAATCGGTTTGATGATCTGAAGATGCATCCAGACAAGAATGCAGACTCTTTCTTCAATCGAATTACTGAAGTGGTTGGAGCTATTTGGGGTCTAGGTGAAGAAATCAAAGACATTGATATTGTAAAGAAAATATTGAGAAGACTTCCACCTCTTTATAATGCGAAGGTGTCAACCCTTGAGGAAAGAGATCTTTCCATACTTTCTTTAGATGATCTACTGAGCAGTTTGGTAGCATATGAAATGAGAGTCAAACCTGAAGATGCTACGACTCGGGTGAGCAAGGAAATGGAATTCAAGGTCATGGATAAACTGAAAATCTCAAAGGATAGTAGCGGTGAAGATGACGAAGAAAAATAAATTCTTTCTCTCATTACAAAGAAGTTCCAGAAGGGGAAAGGGAAATTCAAAGGGAAGTTACCTCTCGCGTGTTTCCGTTGTGGAAAAGTTGGGCACATTTCTTCTCAGTGTTTAAAAATGATCAATGATGAAGATAGTGAGGATGAAAACTTCAAGAAGCCTTGGAGACGGTTCTTCAAAAAGGGAGACTTCAAATCTGGTAAGAAAATTCAAAGGAAGAGTTTTGTCTGTGAAGAGGAAAAAGATGATAATGAATTCTGTGATGACGAAGAACCAGAATTCAAAACTGGGAACCATGATTCTATGATGGCCACTGTTGAAAATCCAGAAGATACTGAAGGAGAAAAACAACTGAGAACTTGTGTAGATCCTGAGATGCAACTTAAGGATGCGGTAAGTAAGCTTAAGATTAAATGTAAGAGCTGCAATAAGTGGAAATCAATTGTAGAAGAATCAACTGAATATGTTGATCAACCTGAAGCTGAAATTAAACGACTGGAAGAATTTGTGAAGGTACAGTCTAAAATAATTGAAATCAATGATGATACAGTTGATCTGAAGCTGAGAATTGAAGAGCAGGCAAAGGTCATCAATGACCTCACATCCAGACTGGATGAAAAATCCAAGACTGCTGAGGGTCTTGAGGAGGAAATAGTTACTCTAAGAAGTAAACTGGAGACTGAATCAGTTCCAAAAGAATCGAGGAAGAAAATACAGTTCGGAAGATTCTCAGATTCAGAATTACTTGCAAGAGCCAAGTGTGGTTTAGATGGGGTTGGAAAAATCTGGAGTGATCAAAGACCAGCTTGCATGGGAAAGAGTGGAATTGTCTATGAGGCTGAGTCATCAATTGCTGGAAGTGAAAAGATCCAAAAGAAAGACAAGATGAAAGTTGAACATGATGAAATGTTACCTAGAGTGCTGAAAAAGGAACCCTCAATCCAAACTAAAAGGAGACCTGAAAATTATCCTCAAACATTCAAAAATAACCGACAGTCTTACTATTCTCCCAAGGAAGAAGGTATAAGGAGAAATTCAAGTGAGAAGACATTTCCTCTCATGAAGTGTCAGTTATGTGGCTATCTAGGCCATACCATGTCTTATTGTGAAGAGGCAAGGAGCTATCTGAATGGAGAAGATATAGTTGCTCAACAAAGGAGAACGATCTCATATCCTAATTCTCATAGAAGAAATAATTTCTATGGATATTGTTTTCGTTGTTCTAACTTTGGTCATAAGGCCGTTAATTGCTGGCAGAGAAGAGACATAGACACCTCATACTGAAGTTCAAGACAAGTCAAGTCTCGTCAGCAAGACAGTGTTGCTCTTTCAAACAGGTTCTCACCTCTCACAAAATACTTTGACTATGAAGAACCTGGGTATGCGGAAGAGATAGTTGAAAGGCCATCAGTTCTATATACTCAATCTAATGTCTCATGGAAGGAAAGGAAGAAGATTGAGAAATCGAACCTTACAGAGGTAGCCCTCAAAGCTACAATGAACAACAGTACCTGGATTCTGGATAGTGGTTGTTTATCTCATATGACGGGTAATGCCGGCCTACTAATGAATATCATAAAGAATGTTGATGGTACAGTAAGATTTGGTAATGATGGGGCTCTGAAAATCAAAGGGAGTGGAAGCACCCAATTAGCTAATGGAGAACTAAAGAAGACTGAAGTCCTTTATGTAGATGGCCTACGTCATAATCTCCTCAGTGTGAGTCAACTCTGTGACTCAGGACTTATAGTTACTTTTAATCAGAAAGGCTGCACTATCAAGGGAAAAACCGGCAATTCACTTATGAAAGGATGCAGAATAGAAGGCAACTTGTATCAGGTTGATAGTGAAGAAAATGTATGTTACATGACTGTTGAAGAAGAAAACAATTTGTGGCATCGGAGATTGGGACACATCAATCAACAAGACATGGAGAAAATATCAAAATTGATAATTGTCATGGACATTCCCAACCTGAAGCGTGAGCGTGAAAAATCATGTCATGCTTGTATTCGTGGGAAGCTGGTCTGCAGTTCATATCGGCCAAAGAAGAAAAGAGCGTCTCACCTTCTTGATCTGATTCATATTGATGTTTGTGGGCCAATAAATGTTGCTGGAACTCATGGAGAAAGGTACTTTGTCCTTTTCATAGATGATTACAGTAGAATGGCATGTGTGATGATCATTCACAGGAAACGACAAGTCCTTGACAGCATGAAAACATATCGGCGAATCGCTGAGAATGTTACTGGACGAACAATCAAAGTGTTGCGATCTGACAATGGAGGAGAATACACATCCATTGAATTTGAGAACTATCTGGAGAAACATGGGATACAACATGAGGTAGCTACTGTGAGAACTCCACAAAAAAATGGAGTTGTTGAATGTAGGAATCGACAGGTGAACAACATGGCACGAACTATGCTGATTGAGAGTCGTATTCCACGACATTACTGGAAAGAGGCTGTTCAAGATGCAGTATACATTTAGAATCGAACAGGACTTTATATGGGTGAGACGAAGACACCATATGATTTGTGGCATGGACGAAAGCCTTCTCTAAAATACTTTCGTGTGTTTGGAAGTAAATGCTTCATAAGGAACAAAGAAGGAAATCAAGGGGAATATGAAGACAATGCGGATGAAGGAATTTTCCTCGGTTACTCAATGAACAGCAAGGCCTAAAAATGTTTCAACAAGTGTTTAGGAAGGATTGTGGAAAGCAGTGATGTTAAAATAATTGAAGAGAAAACCACAAATTCTTCAAGGACATCATATGCTGATATGATAGAAAGTCAGGAAGAATGTGAACGTGAAGAAAATACAAATGCAGAAATAGAGGAAGCTGTTCAAAATACTCAGCAGTCACATCATGATGTTGACTCAGAAGAAGAATCTGAAGCAGAAACTATGGCTGAAGAGAATACTACTGATCCTCGCAGGAGAAATCGAAGAGCTGAGATTTATCCATCCAACATAATTGGGGACAGGAGTGCACCCACTCAAACAAGAAGGATGAGGAATACCACACAATCTGCATTTCTATCAGTTGTAGAGCCATCCTCATTCGAAGAAGCTGCAAAAGATAAATCTTGGGTGAAAGCCATGAATGATGAATTAGATCAGATTGACAAGAATCAGACATGGGATCTTGTCCAGAGACCCGAATGTCACAATGTAATTGGTACCAAATGGATCTTCAAAAATAAGTTTGATGAGCATGGAAGTGTCATCAGAAACAAGGCACGACTGGTATGTAAAGGATACTCTCAGATTGAAGGCATTGATGTTGAAGAAACCTTTGATCCAGTGGCTAGACTGGAGTCAATCAGGCTTTTCCTTTCCATGGCACTCCAAAGAGGATATAAAGTATATCAAATGGATGTCAAGACAGCATTCTTGAATGGTGTACTCGAAGAAGAAGTCTACATTGAACAACCAGTGGGATTTTTTTTGGGTACTGATGAAACAAAGGTATGCAAACTGAAGAAAGCCCTATATGGTTTGAAGCAGGCACCACAGGCATGGTACTCACGGCTGGACTCATATCTCAGGAAGTTGGAATTCAAAAGAGGAGGAGTTGATCACAATCTCTATGTGAAGAATTCTCCAAAAGATCAATTCATGGTTCTTGTCTACGTTGATGATATCATATTTGGTGGCAGTAGGGAGAAATCAGTGGATGAATTTGCCAACCACATGAAATCAGAATTTGAAATGTCTATGATTGGGGAGCTCACATATTTCTTGGGGCTGCAAGTGATTCAAAAGAAGGAATACACTTTCATTTCTCAATAAAAATATGCAAGAGAATTGTTGAAGAAGTTCAATATGCAAGACTCCAAACCAATGTCAACTCCGATTGCAGTTGGAACTAAACTTGGAAAGCATGAGGATGGGAACTCTGTTGATCCCACCATGTACAGGAGGATCATTGGAAGCCTACTTTACCTGACAACGACAAGGCCAAATATTGTCTTTGCAACATTCCTTGCAGCCCGCTTTCAGATTAATCCAAAGGAGGAACATATGGCAGCAGTAAAAATAATCATGAGGTACATTCAAGGTACACATAACTTCGGGTTATTTTTGCTGCAGGCAGGGACCGTGAATTATCAGCATTTTCTGATGCTGACTGGGCTGGTGATGTTGTAGACAGAAAGTCCACTAGTGGTGGAGCTTTCTATATTGGGCAGAAATGTGTTGGCTGGTTGAGCAAGAAATAAGAAAGTACTTCTCTTAGTACTGCTGAAGCTGAATATATCTCTGCCACAAAATAATGCACTCAACTTCTTTGGATGAAGCAGCAGCTAACAGATATTGGTGATAAGGTGCAGCAACCAATGGTGATTTATTGTGATAACAAAAGTGCAATTGATCTTACGAAGAATCTGGTTCAGCATTCTCGTACAAAACATATTGAAATAAGGTATCATTTTATCAAAGAAAAGGTTGAACAAGGCGTGATTAAAATGGATCATGTTGGAACTAATGAGCAATTGGCTGATATCCTAACCAAGCCATTGTCTGCGGCTGTGTTCGAGAAGCATCGGTTGAACCTCGGTGTTCGACCACCTCCTACTGCATAAGGAGGCTCCGGAAATCCCCTCTCCCCGTTTGATTTAACTGTTTTTATCTGCTTATGGCTGTGATGCAGGTTTATGGGGGAGATACTATCCAGGGGGAGTATGGCTTGAGCTGAACGTTGAACAAACTTTTCGGTCTTTGGTTTTATTGTCAATGGGGGAGAAAGGAATAACTTCAAGGCAAGAAATTCAAGGCAAGAAATTCACGACAAGAAATTCTTATGTGATGAGATGTTTAATAAGGATAACATCGGGCGTCATGGAGAATTTCAAAACACTAAGACCCAATTCAAGCTCTCTCTCTTGTTTTCTACACCGAGCATTGCTCACGTAGACTTAGAGTGTTGGCTGAGTTTATTCTTGCGTTTTGGATTTGCTCATGGTTGGAGATCTATTGAATTTATTCTGATTGCCAACAAACCCAAAGGGGGAGATTGTTGGAACCAGGTTATTCAAAGCATGATTTGGTGTATGGTTTGTTTTTGTTGTCAATCCTCAGTGGAAGTTCAGGGTGTGTACCAACAAACGATCATACCGTTCAAGCAGAAAACAGTAGTGGAGGTGGCGCTGTTTCCCAGTGTTTGCCAAATTTTTGGGCCTAAAAATCGGCCAATAAAGTAAAGTGTTTTTAGAAAAGGTACTTTCACGCCATGCTCTTGGAGGATAAAAGACTTGAGCAGCATATGTTTTTGAGGATCTGAAGATCAAAATTTGGCTAAGTAATGAAGGTCGCGCAAGTATTGGTTGGGTCGCGCAAGTGAGTTGCGCGACAGAGGATCTGGAGACAAGACTTGCGCGCCGTCGAGGGACTTGCGCACCACCGCGCAGGGGGTCCAGTTTGCCTATAAATACTGGACCACCCCTTCTCATTTCTCACGGAGATCAAGACTTCGATATTGTTCGAGCTCTCGTCGCGCAGGTGGTTGAGTCGCGCATGTGGTAGTTTTGTCGCGCAAGTAGAGCTTGCGCGTCGGTTGTTGGCTGTGCGGCCAAGGCGGTTTGGAAGAGAAAGGAACTGGACCGTGCAAGTTTGGTGTCGTGGAAGAAAGAGTCGCGCAGGTGCATTGATGACACTTGCGCGCCATTTTGGACTTGCGCGCCATAGTGGGGCTTGTGCGACTGTCTTGGAGAAGCGTGCCTGGTTTTGCTGAAGCCCACCAGCCTATTTAGAGCTGCACGAAATCCAGGAGACTACCCGAGACATTTGAGGAAAAGTGATATTCTGCGTCTGGAGAGAATCAGACTTCAATAGAGCATCTACATACAACAAAGGATGCATTCTTATGAAAATGATGAAGAGACCTTTACGTCTATAAACTGAGTGGGACCTCACCAACGGCAGTGAGCCAGGGGGAGTCAACGGGAGTGACCCGAGGGACGCAGTGAGCTATCCCTGAACAATTGTAATGGCAATGAGCCTGGGACATAGTGTCTGTACCTGAACCTTTGTAATCCCAATATAGTGAAGCATAGTGGATTTTGGTACGACCGACAACATGTCGGCGTATGCTCCTTGGACGTAACCCTTAGTGGTGAACCAAGTAAAAAGGGTTGTGTCTTCTCTGTGCATGTGAATGTGTGATTTCTGATCATAATCATCATACAGGTTCAACAAGTTTCTACCAACGTGGGAATAAGATCCATCACATTAAAAGAAAAAGTGGTCACCCTGATTCACCCCTCCCCTCTCAGGGTGTTCCGGGGTCCTTCACTAATAAGCTACCAAAATTATCCAAAATATGCCAGAATAGCCCCAAAATAAGAATCCACTTAAATGAGATCAGGAAAGGTCATGGAATGACTTAAATAAGGTAACATTATGTTGCATCCTCCCCACCATAAAAACATTATGTCCCCATAAATCTTGTCAAGAAGTTTCCATATCAAAGAGACAAGGCCACTGATCTCTCAGCAGTGCACCCCACACTTTCAAGTATCATTAGAATCAGAACCATGATACCATAGTACACAGACCAAAGGTATAATTATACCATGAAGTAACTTTTTCTTATAATAAATAATCCTAAATGGATACTCAGTCAAGGATAAATCAAGCACAACATCGAGATCCTTCCAGCTCAAGACATGATATTGGCCAGAAATATTCTGATGAAGCTATGATTTATGGAATACATTATACATTGACTTCAACTATAGTGGAAGTTATAAATGATAATCCACTTTCACTACCTGGTCAACAACCTCAAAAGGTTCCACAAAATGAGGGGTAGTCTTACCTTGCCTCCCAAGCCGTTAGTGACCCAACCCGGGTGAAACTCTCAAAAGCACCTGGTCACCAATTGAAAACTACAACAGTCACCTATGATGGTTAGAATAATATTTGTATTGGATCTCTTACATCAATAATATCTGAATAATCAACTGAGTATTATCTTTTTTCTATTGGACCAAACTTGGCCCAACCAAGGAAGCTTCACCAATCTTTGACCAACACAAAAACTATTTTTAGGGGTAGCTATAAAAGGCCTCAAAGGGATCCATGCGAATGGACGAATAGTAATTATTATTATATGAAAACCAAACCAGTCCCAAATAGCTATCAGAAACTCCAACAAAATTGAGGATGCAAACACGAAGCATATCTTCCAAAATCTATATAGAACATTCTATCGGGCAATGTTTTTGAGGTTGATATGTTGTACTCAAGTTCACCTAAGATCCCATTTCCTCCTAGAGGCCTCTACAAAAAAGATAAGTAAATCAAGGATCCCTATCATATACTATCACATATAGAACACAATGAAACCTTACAACCTCCTGCATGTATAGGATTCCCAAGCCCTCAGCTTAGGTTGTATCAGATATGGGTATAAAGTGATCTGATTTAGTCATCCAATTGATCACAACCCATATCAAATTATTCTTTTTAGTGGCATTTGAAAACCCTATCAAAAAGTCGATATAAATATCATCCCACTTCCAAGTTGGCACTAGAAGTGGTTGGAGAAGACCCTAAGGTTTTTGGTGCTCGACCTTGGTGGCAAGTATAGTAGGGAGAGAAAAAGTTAGTAATATCTCGTGTCATACCTACCCACCAGAATCATCGCTGCATAACATAAAACATCTTTATAATACCCAAGTTAACTACCTACTCAGAACTATGAATGTATACAATCACATCCTTCATCATGAAAGAATTCACAACATACCAGTTCCAAAAATAGATAATACCCTCTGTAGAGAAATACCACTCAACAATGGTCTACCCACCATAAAGAGAGTCTCTAACAACACATTACTCTTCATCACACAGCTGATCAGAAATAATTATCTCTAGAAGATACTAGGTCAACTAAAAATTGGTCAAAATATCCTCAGACTCATTATCCTGGAATCCCATGTGAAACTGAGCTTGGAGAGCTATTAAATTTCACTCCTCTGATGATTTTTTCCTGGCATGGGTTGGAATTTTTCTTCTCAGAGAATCAATAAAAACATATCCCTTCCCCAGGGTATAAGTAATGTCAAAGTAAAATGACTACATTTAATCCACCCAACACATTTCATGGACATTAAAATATTTTGTTAGAGAAGATATAACTCAAGATTTTTTGGTCTGAATAAACAGTGAACCTTTCCCTAAAAAGGTAATGATTCCAACTCTTAAGTAAATTCATCACAACTGAGAGTTCAAGGTCATGGGTTGGAAAGTTTTTTTTGTGTGGCCTAAGTTACATGAAGCCATAGGAAACTATGTGATTGCTTTATATATGTACACAACCCAAACCCACACTTAATGCATCAAATAAGACCATATATACTTTCTCAGACTCTAGAATTGTCAACACAGGTGCATAAGTCAAAAGATTCATTAGATCAATAAATTAACTCTAACAGTTATCATCCCTAACAAACATTAGTCATTTATGAGTGAGAACAGTCATCATAGAATCCAACTTCAAGAAATATGTTACTAAATGGAAATAAAACCCCACTAGACCCCAAAATCTATAATTATCAAAAACATTTCATGGTTGTTCCCATGGCATAATATATATCTCTTTCCTAGGATCAATTAAAATACCATGTCCCGAGACCACGTGTCCCATGAACTTTACATACCGAATCTAGAAATTAAATTTCAATAGTTTGTTATAGAGTCAACTATTTTTCGAAATTTTCATAACTGATATTAAATGACACATGTGATCCTCCTAGTACTTAGAGTAAATCATAATTTGATCAATAAATACCACCACGAATGTATGAAGATACACATGGAAAATCCTGTTCATCATGGTCATGAAGACTATACGAGCATTTTTTTGACTAAATGGCATGAAAATATACTCATAATGACTGTACCTACTCCAGAAAGTGGTTTTGTGAATGAAAAATTATTTAATTTGCAACTGGTGGTGGCCAAACCAAGATAAATCTTCAAGAACCACTTCACCCCTTCCAACCGGTTAAATAGATCATTTGTCTATGGAAATGGATACTTGTTCTTTTCCATAACTTGGTTGAGGTTTCTTTAATCAACACATATGTGAAGCTCACTATCAATATTCATAGTAATGAAAATGGGCGAAACCCAAGGTGAAACACTTGGGTGTATAAATAATTTTTAATTAAAATCATCCAAACGAGTCTTCAACTATTTTAGTCCATCCAATTTGATACGGTAAGAGGGAATAGACACTGGTTGAGTACCAGGTACTAAATAAATAGAGATCTCTACCACTCTTATCGACGTCAGACCAAAGAAATCAGAAGAAAAAATGTCAGGAAAAATGATGAAAATATGAGGGAGATCACCAACAAAAAATTATCTCTCCAAGTCAAAATAAAATGATGATATTATCCTATTAAAATCTATAAAAGAAGGTCCATCTCTACTCGATCTTGAGTCCCATTATCCATAAAAGTCACAGCCCACCCCATTGGCCATGGTAAAGGAGACCTTCCAAAGATAAAAGTCAATCCGATCCTGATGAGTGATAATCAAATCCATCCCGAGAATGACAATAGGAAATTTCATATTGAGGACCAAAAAATTATAGGTAAGTTCAATCTCTGATAAAGAGAAAAAATAAGAAGGAGATTGAAGACCTTTCTCTCTCTTCATTTCGAGAGGTGTGGTAATATCCATCAAATAAGATAAAAGATTTGTAAGAATGGTTAGAAAATAAACTACATGGGTCGATATAAATGAGTGAGATGCACCAGTATCAAATAAAGAAGTCACTAAGGATGAATCTATAGTGATGGTACCTCTAACAGTCGTTGGATCTATGTCAAATTTCTTTAGATACTCTTCCACTGGATAAAGAATATTCTTTCTGGATGCCTATGTATGAAAACCATTTTTTATTAAAACATATGATTACACCAAGTACATTTAGGCACTGATGATATCATTCCACTATATGGGGAATAAAATATATAACATAATTTTTGAAAGTGACCTGAGCATTTAAAGGAACTACAGATCTTGGGTGCCTTAGTACAAACCCATTTCTAATGTCCAATCGTGCCACACTGGAAGTAAGTCAAAGGGCCTCTACTTGGAACTATAGGAGGTCCATAAGAACCATGCTCTTGATATCCACCATGAGAATCATCACACTTCTTATTTACTTTTAAAGAAACTCACAATGCTTCCATTAGGAGAAAAAGGAACTCCCATCAACCTTGACTTACCAGTCAGGTTAAGATAATCCATCAATGCTCTATCTAGTACATTAACATAAGAAGTCATCTTATGCATTAAAACCTGGGATTGAATATAATTTCTAAGTCCCATCTCAAATATTTGTTCTTTTAGCTTCTCATTAGTCACAATATCAGGAGAAAACTATACCAGCTCGATAAAATGATTTTCATATTGAGTTACTTTTCTTGTAACTTTTCTATAGATTAAGGAACTCCATAAACTTTTCTAGAATCATAGACTCTAGATAAAAATGATCAGTAAAAATGACCTTGAAGTATTTGTACACCAATCCTACATGCTTCTTCTTCATCACCATCGAATCCCACCACCTTCTTCCAGGCCCATCAAGATTGAATGCACCACAATTCACTTTAATTAAGTCAAGTGTTTACAAGAACTCAAAATTTCTCTCAATTACATTCAACCAATCCTAAACCTCTTGAGGGTCATTAGATCCTTGGAGATATAGTGTCTTTTGGTGAAGAAACTCATGCACACAATCTCTAGAGTCGTCCCTTTGAGGTTCCACAACTAGAGTTCGAATGTGAATGGGTGCAGTTACCTATCCTAGATCTTGGAGAATATACACCACTATCTCAATGATATTTTGGTCAACTAGAGGGTTCAATTTCCATGGTCCATCAGTAGATCCATACTCAGTTCGGTTCAAACATCTTTCTAGAGGCATGATACTACACACCATCAACTGTGAACAAGAAAAATGTAAACAAGGACACTCAGATCATTAACACAAATGGGTGTAAAAGATATAGAATTTTAATAATACTCTAAAAAATATGGAAAATATGAGAAAAATATCAAAATACTCATCAATAAATTTCCCTCCACCACCCACGGAAAATTAAGGCTCATTAGGACAACAGATGTCCATGAACTCAGTCATAGCTACCCTCAAAGTCCCATAAATCCAACCTCATATCTATTAGGACAACCCAGAACATATACCAACTTCATAAAGAGATTCTTAGATTACACCTATGATGCCACCTTTTCACTAACCATCCTAGATACCCTGGTACCGTGATACCTTATTTGGCTATGACATGGACCAAAGGACGTTTTTGATCCCCAAAGGTTGATGACTAGCCCCTGAAATCAAAGAAGAACACATTGGGAATGGTTTTTTCCACAAAACAGTAGAAGATAAAAGATACAATTTAGTATAACAACACTCCTTAAATATAAAGTTCCAGAAGTCAAATAGGTAAAACAATGCCTAAGTAGGTAGATAAGCATCCCAAAGCAAACAACAATGTCAACTAGAAAAATATTCACATAAATCCCTATGTAACAAGTGTAAAACATCTTCATCAGTCACTATCCCCACTCTATTGTCCAAATAATCAAGAAAATTCACCATCTCTAAGTGGGGATTTCCATTTTCTCAAACCAGTAAAAAGATAATATACAAATTCCCATGGAAAAAGGTAGGGTGAGATATATAAATCCTAGTAGGGTCTCCCCATGTATTATATAATAGACACAATAACAATAAACTAATCATGATTTCAATTTAAATAAAATATTTTCATAGAATATCATATCATTTTCATATTTAAAACAAAACATGTATTATTTTCTATGCATGGAAAACATTTCAAATATGTCTTAAATGAACATTTTATATAAAATCATTTATAGAAATACTTTTTCATGAGTAAATCAGTTCTATAAACAATTTCATACATAATCAATTCATACACAATAAGAACCATGGTAATCTTCCCTAAAGTGAAATAGTTTTTGGCTGTTGGATCCCCACACTTCTCAAATAAATGATCAGGGCAAACCAAGTGTGCACACATCCCTTGTGCTAAGAACGAATAAGACTCATAAAAATCCCATTAGGGATAATCATGTCGAACTAGGTTTTTTAGAGTTGTCATCATCAATCTATTCCTAGAGGATCAAGATCCTAGAATGTTTGTCCCAAATAACCCCCTAACTACCTTGGTTTTCATGTGCTCAATCAATCAATAAATAATGGGTAAATAATAAAATATCAAATCAATCATCATTTAAAATTCAATTGCCCAATTTTTAATCTCAATATGCTAATTCAATTTCAAAACCAAACCATATTATTTCATCATTTCATGCCTTTTCAATCCAAAAACAATCATGGGTTTTCATCATTTCAATTTAAACCATTTTGTCAAAATAAACCTAAGATAATTTCATCAATCCCATCATTTCCAAAATTCACCCCTCAATTATAATTCCATTAGAATTGGGGGTTTCTTAAAATTAAATGTCATTTCAAATTTCATAATAAAATCATTTTAAATCAAGGCTTCATAAATCAATTGAAATATATTTTAAAAAAATCAAGAAAATTAAAGTTTCAATTACATGGAAAATCTCAAATGGAACCACATAACTTTAAATCATAGAATCAAACAATAAATACTCACAATGAGAATTCCAAAGAAGGTATGGCTATACAAGTATGTGGTTATGCCATTCCGTCTCACGAACGCACCTGCAGTTTTCATTCCACTGATGAATTGAGTGTTCCATCCATACTTAGATTATTTCATGGTGGTTTTCGTGGATTATATCTTGGTGTACTCTAACACTCGACATGACCATGACACACATCTTGAAAGATCATTTTTAGTACACTGAGAGAGCATCTGTTATATGATATGCTCTCAAAATACCACTTTTGAATGGACCGGATTTACTTCTTGGGACATGTTATCTCAGAGAAAGGAGTATCAGTAGACACAAAGAAAGTGAGAGCTATAGTTTCCTAGGAGCAGCTAAAGAGCTTCTTTGAGGTATGAGGTTTTTAGGGCTGTCTTAATACTACAAACATTTCATACAGGACTTATCACGCTTAGTAATGCCACTAACGGCCCAGACTAAGAAGGGTGAAAAGTACTTGTGGTCAGATTCTTGGGAGTCATCCTTTTAGGAGTTTAAGGGGAGGTTGAATTCAGCACTGATACAAGTATTTCCAGAGTGGGGAAAGAGTTACACCATTTATTGTGATGCTTTAGGCATCGGACTGGGAGCATTGCTTATGCATGGAGAATGAGTCATTTCATACGAGTCTCAATAGTTGAGGCCACATGAGAAGAATTACCCAACACATGATCTTGAGTTTGTTTCAGTTGTTCATGCCTTACATTGTTGGAGACAATACCTTCTGGGAGAGGGTTTTGTGGTCTTCACCGACCACAAAAGTCGCAAGTACATATTCACTCAGCATGACCTGAATTTGAGACAGAGAAGGTGGGTTGAATACCTTCGGTCTTTTGATTTTGAGCTTGCCTACACGCATGAGAAAAGGAAACGCCCTGGCTGATGTGCTGAGTAGGCAGACTCAGATACATGCTGTTCAGGAGGCCAACAGTGAGTGGCAGCTTATGGCTCTATTCTCTAAGATGAATTTGGAGGTGCACAACATGAATGTCACGACCCATCCTCGGGGCCCGTGCCGTGACTACCCCAAGCCCGCCTTCCATAGGCCAGGGGCTGGAGACTAGCACCAAGGCGTAAATCCTGGTAAAAAGGGAAGACATTGCCTTTGTAAAGTAAACAAGCACCACAGAGTAAGCAAGCAGAAAAGTAAACACTAAGTAAAAACTGAGTACAACTGAAAGTGCGGAAAGAAAGTGGGCCAGCATACAAAACCAAATTGAATGTAAAGTACAACTCGAAAAGGAAAACAACAACTGAAAAGTAAAAGCAGCCACGCCGAGTCGTCCACTGGAAATCCCAACTGAAGGGTGGGTACAGATAGCTCCACAGCTCCTTGGGTCCCGCCGTCCGCTCCGAGTACGTCCCGCCCAGTGGTCCACCTCCAGGTACCGTCCTGCTCTGCAAGCCTCAACCACGATCAACGCTGTCCGTCGTCTGCAACCAATACAATGTAGTGCGGGTGTAGCCCGTGCAGGGGTGAGTATAAGCTACTCAGTAGGGACCCCGAGACCCCCGAAGGTCTCCCAAAATCCACAAAGGATAAACCACAAAGGAAAGATACAATCACGAAGTAACAACCGACACTGCTTAGGTATATGACCATACATATACCTAAGTCATCAATCCCAATACACTCCAACCTCCGAGCCCAAGTACAACCCATTCCACACAGGAAAGAAAAATGTAATCCACACAGGATAGCACAACACAATCCACACAGGAAAGCAACAGGATTCAGCTCACACAGGTATACTTCTTCGAAAGACGATAGAGATGATCACTGATCCATCTAAGTCGTCGGACCCACAAAGGATTGATAGATACTAACCCCCGCAAATACCCACACAGGATCGGACCCAGACAGGATCTGTAGGCGCTGGTTCACATAGGACCGCTGAGCGCTGACCCACACTGGATCGGACCCACACAAGATCGGTAGCACTGATCCACACAGGATCGCTGAGTGTTGTAGTCATCGTCGTCGAATCCACTGAGGATCTCTGCACAGTCGTCGTCGCAGTCACAGTAGCAGTCGCAGCCAGCTCTAGGGTTTCTGCACACAACATGCTCGCTCGGGAGGGTCCGCTCCATGAGCCGAGAGGCTGATACATCAACTGTCACATAGTCCAGAGTTGATGTATCCAAAAGTTCCGTATCGTCAACAGGAACACAATGTCGCAAACGGCGCGTCGATCGGACGCCCAGTCTGAGAGTTATTGGCTTTTTCGTCCCAGGGGCCCGCTTGGTTTTTAAGGCAAAACCAACCCAACCGTACTCCACCTGCGTCCAAAACTCGGGCGTAGTATGCCAAAAGATCTGTCTCACTAAGAGGAACTCAACAAAGTTGATGACACGTCAATCGGACATCCGTAGCTCAAGATATGAGTGTTTCCGCTCCAAGGGCCCGGTTGGTTTCGTGTACGAACCAACCCGGATGAACTCAATGTATTCCAAAACCTTGAGTGCGATATACCGAAACGACCGTCTCAATCCAAGTATCACATCGCCGCTGATGACGCATCGTTTGGAGGTTCGTAGCCCGAGTTATGGGCATTTGAACCCAAACAGTCCGATAATGGGGGTTTCGGGCCCGGACCGACCCTGCCCGAGACCCCACCGGTCGTCCCGAACGGGGTCGACCCGTCCGGGACCTGGTCGGCCCAGCCCGGCATGGCCCGACCCGGCTGGGCGCGGCCCGGCCCAGCGCGACCCGGCCCGGCGCGGCCCGGCCCGGCGCGGCCCGGCCTGGCAGACCGGCCAGGCGCCGGTCCGGCTCAGCGCAGCGCGCCCAGCGCGCTGCCAGCTCAGCTTCGGCCGAGCTGTTGGAAAAAAGAGGGGGGCGCCTGCCCCCCTTGTGTAACCGCGCCCCCCCCCCCCCTCATAATGGGGGCCGTTGATGCTGGCCGGGGGAATTTAATTCCCCCGACTTTCTCTTTTCCGGCCGGCCCGACCTGGCCGGCCGGCTCCTTCTCAACGGGATCGGCGGTGGCCAGTCCCCTTCTGGCTCCGACACCGGCGGCCCGGCTGGCCGCCGGTCACCATGTTCTGCCGCGGCCCGGAACCGGCCGCAGACCTTGTCGTCCGGCGTGGTGCGACGGCACCGCGCCCCTCCATCGCAGCTCCGCTCCGGCCGCGGCGCCTTCGACTTCCTTCGACGTGGCGCGACGGCGTCATGTTCTTGTTCGACTTCTCGGCGTGGCGCGACGGCGTCGCGTAATACTTGTCGAGCGATTCTCGCATGGTGCGACGACACCACGCCATCCCGTTTCATTCACAAAGAAACAATCATGAACATAGGAGGGGGTTAGGCCGTGTTTGTGCAGTCCGGCCCCCTCTCTTTAAACATTATCATTTTAGTCGATTAACCACAAAGTTCGACATGCTAGAATCAAGAACGGAAATAATTTAATAAAATAACAATAATCCCCTACCTCGGTTCAGGAACGACGTTCGTCAACGACCCGCGGATGACGAGCTTCGCGGAGGTCGGGCGTCGCGTGAAAAGTACGTCGACGTCGCGAAGAGAGGATTCAAAGTCATTGACGGCGATTTCATCGCGGAAAACCATCGCGGAAGAGACGACACGAAAGAAGAACGTCGCGTCGCGGATACGGCGTCGCGGAAGAACCGTGTTCTTCGGCAGAGAAGTTCTTCGTTGAAGAATAGTGTTCTTCACGTTATTCTTCGAGGAAGAAGAAGATGAAGAACACTTCTCAATCCTCTCAAGGTTGCAAAAGAAACTAACCAAAATAAAATAAGTCCAAGCCTTATTTTATTTAAACATCCCAACCTCTTTAAATTTCAAAGGTTTGAAATTAAATAACTCATCTTAATTAATAACACATGTTGTCAAATTAATTAGAGTGAGGTTATTGGGGAGTTTAAGGGAAGTTGAAGAGTTAGGGCTCGTGTGGGCCCCACCACACTTAATCCTCTCAATGGAGGTTATGTGGGTGTGGGTCCCACCTCTAACTCCCTTTTGGAGGAAATAACCAACAAAGTTAAAAATAAATTGTGTTCCACAATTTATTTAACTTCTTCTAATTTCCCCCAAAACTAACTCTCAACCCGCATAAATCGCAACCTCGGAAAAGGTCTCCTTAAGTGAAAATCGGCGCTGCGAGTTCATTGGTGTCCTCAGATTTCAATTCCGAGCACCGGTTCAAAAGTTAGAAATTCCCGCTCGTTCGTTCACTGAACATACCCAAGCCAAACTTCGGAAATTGATTCCGGGCACACCGGGCCTCAGAATCAGGTGCCGTCAGAAACCGCGCTCTTGTAAAATTCCAAAGAAAATTAAGAAAAAAATTTCCCTTGAATTTTACGGGTCTTTACATTACTCCCACCTCAGGGCTTTACGTCCCCATAAAGATACATCAAAACTAGGGAAACAAATGAGGGTACTGAGCACACATCTGAGCCTCCCGCTCCCAAGTGCTCTCCTGGAGGTTCCCGTGCTGCCATCTGATGCGCACAAGAGGAATCGACCGTCCACGTAGGACCCGCTCCTGTTGATCCTCGATCTCCACCGGGACCTCCATAAAAGTCGCCCCATCCTCAACGTCAAGCTCCCCATGGTTAATGATGTGCGTCGGGTCATGCACGTATCTCCTCAGCTGAGATACGTCGAAGAATTCGTGCACCCGGTGCAACTGAGGTGGTAGAGCCAGGCGATAAGCCACCTCGCCAATCCTGCTGAGGACCTGGAAGGGTCCGATGAATCGCGTGGATAACTTGCTACCACGGCCAAATCTCCGTAAACCACGTCGAGGTGAGACACGCAAGAAGACGTGGTCACCATCCTCGAACTCTGGTGGCCTCCGCCTCCTATCAGCCTATGACTTCTGCTGGCTCTGAGCTATCCTCATCCACTCCTGGATGACCTGGAACATCTCTGTCATGGCATGGACTATCTCTGGTCCCACAAGTACTGACTCCCCAGGGTCTATCCAGCACAAAGGAGATCTGCTAGGTTGGTCGTACAACGCCTCGTACGGTGGCATCCTGATGGTGGAGTGGTAGCTGTTGTTGTACGCAAACTCTACCAAGGGTAGGTGGTCCTCCCAGCTACGACCATAGTCGAGGACAAATGCGTGGAGCATGTCCTCAAGAGTCTGAATGGTCCTCTCTGTCTGAACATCCGTCTGAGGGTGAAAGGATGTGCTCAGACGTAGCTGCGTCCCAAACGCCTCCTGTAATCCCTTCCATAGCCGGGAATTAAAGCGAGCATCTCGATCGGAGACGATAGAAGATGGAACACCGTGAAGCTGTACAATCTCCTGAACGTAAAGTCGTCCCAAGCTCTCCACTGAGCCCTGGTCTCTGATGGGTAAGAAGTGAGCCGACTTGGTGAGTCGGTCGACAATCACCCAGATGGAGTCGTGACCTCTGGAAGTGCGTGGAAGTCCAGTAACGAAGTCCATAGATATGCCATCCCACATCCACTCTGGAACCTCCAAGGGATGTACCAAGCCTGCTGGTACCTCATGCTCAGCATTCACCTGCTGGCAGGTGAGGCATCGAGAAACGAACTCTGCCGCAGCCTTCTTCATGCCCGGCCACCAGTGCTATCGTCTGAGATCCTGGTACATCGTCGCCACTCCAGGATGTATCGCCAAAGGAGAAGTGTGAAACTCTCTCAGCACCTCCTCTCATAAAGCAACTGGTACCATGGTACGTCCTCTGAAAAGTATGTCGTGCTCTACTCCAAAGGAAAAACCATCAGGTGCCTGTCCTGAGGATATCTGTGCATGCCGCATCTCACAGTCAGCGTCCCCACGCTGTGCCTCTCTGACCTACTGTATAAGTGGAGGAGTGACTATGAGAGACTGAAGAAAGGATGTTCCATCTCTATCCACGAAGGATATCTGCAAAGAGGCTAGCTTCTTCATCGCCTCCTCAAGTAGCTGAATGGCCGTCCTCCTGCTTAGGGCATCGGCTACTACGTTCCCCTTCCCAGGAGTATAGACTATCTCAAAGTCATAGTCCTGGAGGAAATCGAGCCATCGCCGCTGTCTCAGGTTCAGGTCCTTCTGCGAGAAGATGTACCTGAGACTCTGATGATCAGAAAAGACTGTAAAGCGCTCACCCATCAGATAGTGTTGCCATGTCTTCAGAGCGAAGACCACTGCTGCTAACTCCAGGTCATGGGTAGCGTAGTTCTGCTCATGCGGCCTCAACTGACGTGATCCATAGGCGATCACTGCCCTATCCTGCATCAGGACACAACCGAGTTCGGTCCCTGATGCATCGCAGTAGACCACGTACCCTACTCCCTCCTCAGGAAACCTCAAGATAGGTGCGCTGGTCAATCTCTGTCTCAGCTCCTGGAAGCTTTGCTGACATCTGTCTGACCACATGAAGTGTTTCCCCTTCTTTGTCAAAGCTGAGAGTGGTGCCGCAACTCTGGAGAAATCTGGAACAAATCTCTGGTAGTATCCAGCTAGTCCCAAGAAACTCCGAACCTCCGTCACGCTCCTGGGTGGCTCCCAAGCTAACACTGCCTCGATCTTCGCAGGATCCACTGCAACTCCCGCCTCAGAGATGACGTGTCCCAAGAAGTGGACCTCACGTATCCAGAACTGGAACTTCGAGAGCTTACCATAAAGCTGGTGCTCTCGGAGTGTGTCTAGTACAACCCGTAAGTGGTAGGCGTGCTCCTCCTCAGTCGTCGAGTAAATCAGAATGTCGTCGATGAAGACCACGACAAATCGATCGAGGTAAGGCTGAAAGATCCTGTTCATGAGGGCCATGAACACTACTGGAGCATTGGTTACACCGAAAGGCATAACCAAGAACTCATAGCGGCCATACCGACATCTGAAGGCCGTCTTCTGTATGTCCTCATCTCTAACTCTGAGTTGATGATAGCCTGACCTGAGGTCTATCTTCGAGAACCACCATGCTCCCTTGAGCTGATCAAAGAGGTCATCAATCCTCGGTAGCGGATACTTGTTCCTCACTGTCACCTGGTTCAGGCGACGATAGTCAACACAAAGTCGCAAGCTCCTGTCCGCCTTCTTGGCGAACAAAATCGGGGAAGCCCATGGTGAAACACTGGGTCGGATGAACCCCTTGCCCTGCAAGTCCTCCAACTGTACCCGTAGATCTCGAAGCTCGGCAGGGGCCATCCGATATGATGGAGTCGATATCGGAGCTTTCCTGGGGTACATGTCAATATAAAATTCTTCCTCTCTGCGAGGAGGTAACCCTGGAACGTTGTCTGGGAAAATGTCCGCAAACTGATCCACCACTGCAGGAAAACCAGGACTTCGCACATCAACTGCTCCTAGGATGAGGCTAGCCAACTGATGAGTGATGGGCTGTCCACTCCTCCACGTAAGTCCATCCTGTGTTGCAAAGGCTCCCTTCTCGCCGGTGAAGGTGAACCTGCTCCCGTCAGTGCGTACACATCGCACTTTGCGCCTAAAACAGTCAATCTGTGCATGGACCATAGATAACCAATCCATGCCCAAGATGAAGTCGTAAGGCCTCGACGCTACTACAAGAAGATCCTAGCCGAAGCTCTCGCCTCCTAGAGTAATCTCACACTGCCAGCACCAGTGCGTAATCATCGAGTCTGCTCCCGTAGGAGTCTCTATCCGTAAGGATCGAGCCAACGGATCTGTCGGAATCTCTGAGCTCCGAACAAGGGCAGCGGCTATGAAAGAGTGACTCGCTCCTGTGTCTATAAGTACTGCAACAAGGGTGGAATAGACACAGATAGTACCTCGAATCATCTCTGGCGCACCGTGGTCGTAGGCCTCCGCTGCCTGGAGCTGTCTGTCTCTGCCCGTCAGCTCCCTGTGGTCGGGGTAGACCTCCTGGTGGTGGTGGTGGTAGAGCGTCAAAGCGTCGCCCACCACCTACTGCTCGGCCAGCTCCTATGCCTCGTCCGCCCCCTCCCTGCGGTCCGCCACGGTCGACCCTCTGCCTCTGCCTCGATGGTCCCTCAACCGTCTAATGCTCCTCGGCACGGCGGGTTGGGCAGTCACGAGCCATGTGGCCCTGCCCGCCGCACGAGTAGCACTGTCTGCCTCTCAAAAGACTGGCTCTGCACTGTGTGCCCCGCACTACTGAGCCAGTTTCCTGAGGTCGTCTGCCTGAGGGTCTGGTCTGCCTGGACCCAAGAGTCATCCGTCGACTTCCTGCTGCAGAAGACTCTGCTACGTTCCGCCCTGTGGCGGGTCTCGGCGCTGGTGTAGACTCGGCAAGAAATATCTCGATCAAAAGGGCCCGCTCCAGTACTTTTGTCTGAGTCGGAATGCTGAGGGAGATCAACGATGCCCTGATATCGTGTCTCAATCCCTGCTTGAAGGTCCGGGCCCGTAAGAATGGGTCCCGTACCATGTCAGTCGAGTAGCGCGAGAGATCTGCAAATCTCGCCGAGTACTGAGTGACCGTCATGCTTCCCTGCCGCAGCTAAAGAAGCTTGAGAATGCGCACCGCACGGAGGGTGGCTGGGACAAACTCTGAGTGGAAGAGGCTCTCAAAGTCTGTCCAGAGTAGAGATGCCTCATCGTGCACCAGGAGCATCAAGATCCACCATCGGCCCGCTGCTGCGTGCAGTAGGCTCACAGCGAGGATCACCATGAGGTCTGCTGGTGTCCTCACTAGCCTAAAAACTCGAACGACTGCCTCCAGCCAGTCCTCGGATGCCTGGGGGTCCGTCTCCCCATGGAACCTGGGCGGTCGCTGGCGCTGGAACTCATGCAGTGCGCTGAGGCGACGTGCATCGTCAGCGGCTGGTGCTGGAAGTATCGGTGGCTCGGCGGGTAGTGCTACCGCCGGTGCCACTGCTGAAAAAATCCCCTGCACCGAGGCCTCGTCGCTCGGTGGGCTGTTGTCACGCTCGACTCTCGGAATCCTAGCTGGCTGCCGTCGTGGGGCCATCCTGAAAAGGAAACAGGTGCGCCATGGTCAGAACAGTATACCTGGTGAGCTGATACAAAGTAATCACAAAGAAAACTTGAAACACACACACAATCAATGTTTTCGTGCATTAAGTCGGAAATCAAAAGTCAGGGTCCTGGTGTATGGATACGTCGGCCACCGCACCAACACTGGACTCCCTGGACTGATAACCACACTCAATACGCTAAACATTATTGCTTCACATAGAAAAGATCAGAGTTCACGGTAGAACCGAACTCCTCTGATACCAATTTGTCACGACCCTTCCTCGGGGCCCGTGCCGTGACTACCCCAAGCCCGCCTTCCATAGGCCAGGGGCTGGCGACTAGCACCAAGGCGTAAATCCCGGTAAAAAGGGAAGGCATTGCCTTTGTAAAGTAAACAAGCACCACAGAGTAAGAAAGTGGAAAAGTAAACACTAAGTAAAAACTGAGTACAACTGAAAGTGCGGAAAGAAAGTGGGCCAGTATACAAACCCAAACTGAAAGTAAAGTACAACTCGAAAAGGAAAACAGCAACTGAAAAGTAAAAGCAGCCACGCCGAGTTGTCCACTAGAAATCCCACCTAAAGGGTGGGTACAGATAGCTCCACAGCTCCTCGGGTCCCGTC
Organism: Viscum album; assembly: GCA_963277665.1. Classification (NCBI taxonomy): domain Eukaryota; kingdom Viridiplantae; phylum Streptophyta; class Magnoliopsida; order Santalales; family Viscaceae; genus Viscum; species Viscum album. The sequence continues at coordinate 1,720,917,726 of OY728119.1, read as the reverse complement.
GTCCGCTCCGAGTACGTCCCGCCCAGTGGTCCACCTCCAGGTACCGTCCTGCTCTGCAAGCCTCAACCACGATCAACGCTGTCCGTCGTCTGCAACCAACACAACGTAGTGCGGGCGTAGCCCGTGTAGGGGTGAGTATAAGCTACTCAGTAGGGACCCCGAGACCCCCGAAGGTCTCCCAAAATCCACAAAGGATAAACCAAAAAGGAAAGATACAATCACGAAGTAACAACCGACACTTCTTAGGTATATGACCATACATATACCTAAGTCATCAATCCCAATACGCTCCAACCTCCGAGCCCAAGTACAACCCAGTCCACACAGGAAAGTATTCGTATTCCACACAGGAAAGAAAAACGTAATCCACACAGGATAACACAACACAATCCACACAAGAAAGCAGCAGGATTCAGCTCACACAGGTATACTTCTTCGAAAGACGATAGAGATGATCACTGATCCATCTAAGTCGTCGGACCCACAAAGGATCGATAGGTACTAACCCCCGCAATGACCCACACATGATCGGACCCACACAGGATCTGTAGGCGCTGGTTCACATAGGACCGCGGAGCGCTGACCCACACAAGATCGGACCCACACATGATCGGTAGCACTGATCCACACAGGATCGCTGAGTGCTGTAGTCGTCGTCGTCGAATCCACTGAGGATCTCTGCACAGTCGTCGTCGCAGTCATAGTAGCTGTCGCAGCCAGCTCTAGGGTTTCCGCACACAGCAAGCTCGCTCGGGAGGGTCCGCTCCACGAGCCGAGAGGCTGATACATCAACTGTCACATATTCCAGAGTTGATGTATCCAAAAGTTCCGTATCGTCAACAGGAACTCAACGTCGCAAACAGCGCGTCGATCAGACGCCCGGTCTGAGAGTTATTGGTTTTTTCGTCCCAGGGGCCCGATTGGTTTTTAAGGCAAAACCAACCCGACCATACTCCACCTGCGTCCAAACCTTGGTCGGAGTATGCCAAAGGATCCGTCTCACTAAGAGGAACTCAACAAAGTTGACGGCACGTCAATCAGACGTCTGTAGCTCAAGATATGAGCGTTTCTGCTCCGAGGGCCCAGTTGGTTTCGTGTATGAACCAAACCAGCCGAACTCAAAGTATTCCTAAACCTTGAGTGCGATATACCGAACCGACCGTCTTGATCCAAGGATCGCATCGCCGCTGACGGCGCGTCGTTTGGAGATACGTAGCCCGAGTTATGGGCATTTGAACCCAAATAGTCTGATAACGGGGGTTTCGGGCCCGGACCGACCCGGCCCGAGACCCCCCCGGTCGGCCCGAACCGGGTCAACCCGTCCGGGACTGGGTCAGCCCGGCCCAGCATGGCCCGGCTCGGCCCGGCCTTGAAGACCGGCCAGGCGCCGGTCCGGCTCAGCGCAGCGCGCTGCCAGCTCGGCTTCGGCCGAGCTGTTGGAAAAAAAGAGGGGGGCGCCTGCCCCCCCTTGTGTAACCGCGCCCCCCTCATAATGGGGGCCATTGATGCTAGACGGGGGAATTTAATTCCCCCGGCTTTCTCTTTTCCGGCCGTCCCAACCTGGCCGGCCGGCTCCTTCTCAACGGGACCGGCGGTGGCCGGTCCCCTTCCGGCTCCGACATCAGCGGCCCAGCTGGCTGCCGGTCACCATGTTCCGCCGCGGCCCGGAACCGGCCGCGGCCCTTGTCGTCCAGCGCGGTGAGACGGCACCGCGCACCTCTGCCGCGGCTCTGCTCTGGCCGCGGCGCCTTCGACTTCCTTCGACGCGGAGCGACGATGTCGCGTTCTTGTTCGACTTCTCGGCGTGGCGTGACGACATCACGTAATACTTGCCAAGCGATTCTCGCGTGGTGCGACGACACCACGCCATCCCGTTTCAATCACAAAGAAACAATCATGAACATAGAAGGGGGTTAGGCCGTGTTTGTGCAGTCTGGCCCCCTCTCGTTAAACGTTAACATTTTAGTCGATTAATCACAAAGTTCGACATGCTAGAATGAAGAACAAAAATAATTTAATAAAATAACAATAATCCCCTACCTTGGTTCAGGAACGACGTTCGTCAACGACCCACGGAAGACGAGCGTCGTGGAGGTCAGGCGTCGCGTGGAAAGAACGTCGACGTCGCGAAGCGAGGATTCGACGTCGTTGACGGTGATTTCGTCGCGGAAAATCATCGCGGAAGAGACTACGAGGAAGAAGAACATCGCGTCGCAGATACAGCGTCGTGGAAGAACCGTGTTCTTCGGCAGAGAAGTTCTTCATTGAAGAACGGTGTTCTTCACATTCTTCGTCGAGGAAGTAGAAGTTGAAGAACACTTCTCAATCCTCTCAAGGTTGCAAAAGAAACTAACCAAAATAAAATAAGTCCAAGTCTTATTTTATTTACACATCCCAACCACTTTTAATTTCAAAGGTTTGAAATTAAGTAACTCATCTTAATTAATAACACAAGTTTTCAAATTAATTAGAGTGGAGTTATTGGGGAGTTTAAGGGAAGTTGAAGAGTTAGGGCTCGTGTGGGCCCCAACACACTTAATCCTCTCAAGGGAGGTTATGTGGGTGTGGGTCCCACCTCTAACTCCCTTTGGGAGGAAATAACCAACAAAGTTAAAAATAAATTGTGTTCCCCAATTTATTAAACTTCTTCTAATTTCCCCCAAAACTAACTCTCAACCCGCATAAATCGCAACCTCGGAAAAGGTCTACTTAAGTGAAAATCAGCGCTGCGAGTTCATTGGTGTCCTCAGATTTCAATTCAGAGCACCGATTCAAAAGTTAGAAATTCCCACACGTTCGTTCACTGAACGTACCCGAGCCAAACTTCAGAAATTGATTCCGGGCACACCGGGCCTCGGAATCAGGTGCCGTCCGAAACCGCGCTCTTGTAAAATTCCAAAGAAAATTAAGAAAAAAATTTCCCTCGAATTTTACGGGTCTTTACAATGAATGGGTAGAAGTTTCTTTCTTCTGTAGCTTTTACTTATACTCTTCTTGATCGAGTATGAATGAGGGAGATATCAGATTCTGAAGGCCTATTCCTACGGGAAGTGTGTTTGGAGAGGACCCTATTCCTGGATGGAACATAGGCGAGGATGAGATCTTTCATTTTCATTGGCTCATATGGGTGTCAACAGACATACGTGAGGAGATGATGCAGGACATTCGTTCCTCAGTTTGGGTAGTTTATCTTCGCATCACCAAGATGTATCGTGATCTACACCGTTAGTATTGGTGGCCATGTATGAATAGAGATGTTACTGGTTTCCTCATGAGGTGTTACACCTATCAGTAGGTGAAGACAGAGAATCAGCAACCAACAAGGCTTATTTCAGTAGTTACCCATTCCAGAGTGGAAGTGGAATGATGTTGTAATGGCCCATACCCTCCTGGTCCGTTACTTTTCCAAAACATGGTTCCATAAAACAGTTTCACCAAAACGGTGGCACTGTGACGGTGGCACCAGGACGGTGGCACCCTGACGGTGGCACCGTGAGGGTGACACCATGACAGTGGCACAGTGACCATGACACCGTGACGGTGGCACCGTGTCCTCACCGAGGGTCTTCGTTCTTTTTCTAACTTTCGACTTTTTATGCTCCCACGACATATATTTTGACATAAAGATGATTTAATGCCCCCTTCCAAAGACATTTAAAGCCCATAAATAATATCTAAAATCCCCCAAGAGTTGGGCAATCCTTAACTTACCAAAACGTGTGGTTTTTCATTGGTGTCACTCCCTTCCCTGTACCTTCATGATCTGCCCATGTTACGTGTTTCCTTATGGTTAAAGAAAACTGTTTAATGCATAGCCATTATGACCACCTCTCCAAGGAGAATTGTTAAATTACAATTAATTCCATCGGGCGTAACCACCCAACCGCGTGGTGAAACCACAATCTGACTTTATAGCCATTCAAAATTCCATATCCCGTAACAACATGATCTCATATTTATATCATGCTAGAAATTATTTCTTCTTCCTCTTGGATAGTATCCTTTTATTCTTTGTGAGTTTGGAGTTCCCCTTCCCGAGGAAAGTGGTGCACCTGTGATGGAGCCTTTTTTCTCATCCTTGGAGTCCCCAACGTTCCTCCCCTGCAAGTCACGCATCCCTAGTTCTTGGAACGTGGAGAAGAACTTCGATCCTTGATCAACCAGGTAGAGATTTTCTTTCGTCTCTCCTTACTGTGTATCATGAGGGGTGGGTACACTACTATTTCTGTGGGAATGGATGAAACCAAACATTAACAAAGATAATAAAAAGATTGTTAAAGAATGATGAGGTGTGTTTGATAATTCTACTGTACTCTTTTATAATTGATATATGTTGTGAAATGTATGGGCTTATGCTCGCTGAAAATCTTGGCTGTTGGTGGTATTTCCTTGCGCACTAATGAACCCTTGTCTTCTGTGATGATTAAATGACTCTAACATGGAAATTGGTTAATCACATAATCTCAGTTTGTTAATTGTATGCCCAGTGAACATCAATCCTTGTGTGGTCACCCTGGTTAACCAACAAAAAGAAGAACCTAATGAATGATGTGATTGAACCTGGAAGTTTCCCTACTCTGTTTGGTAGTAGGTGTGTTGTACTGCTTGATGCTTAGGGAGTGATGTGGATGGGGATGGGAACCTCTATTTTGGCACAGTTGTTGGTTGTGAATCTGAAGCTGTGTGGGGCTGTATCTCGAGGCTTGGTTTGGTTCCACTACTTTGAGGGATCTCACAAATCCCTTCGTTGTTGAGACTTTACAAGAGAATCGGGCGTGAATGCTTAAATTGCTATTTGGGAGTTTCTCTTTATCTATCTTGTGGTTATTCCTGTTAGTTGCCCAGTAATGCATAATTTACTTAAATGGGATTACTTGAACATGAAAACAAGAATGTTCCTAATGGGGAATTGTTTTTCGGGATGAGTGGTGAAATTGTCATGGGTTCGGTGTTTCTTGTGACTGAATAGTAATGAGGGTGTTTGTTCTTAAGTTGGTTTTAAAAATCCTGGGTTGGGATGAGTGTTTGTTATATATATTATATAATTGTAGATCTTATTTTTCTTATTTGCGCCCCACCCATGTTGAGCACCTAGTGTTGAACACCCCCATTTCATGGGGAAGGGTGTTTTTCCAAACACTCTAATGAGTGGCTAGTTGTTAGTTCCTTTTAAGCTCCCTTTACCGAATAGACCAAGACTCATCAGGCAGGCTGTGATGGCCTGAGGTCCATTATAGCCCATGATATTTTGGGCATGATAGTTTGGGTGGTTTCCTAGGTGTGTGTGGGTAGGTTGTTTCCCATGTGTCTTTGGGATGAGGACCAGGTGTCTTCAGGCATGACAGTAGTTGTTCTGGACCAGGTGTTTGCGAGCATGGTTACACGTGGTTGTTGTGGCCCAGGTGTTTTCAGGCGGGATGTGTGGTTGTGGCCTAGGTGTTAGTGGGAGGGGTGTGGCAGTGGAACTACAATGAGAATGGCAGGAGAGGTTCGATGCGTAGGATGTCTTCAATAACCTGTGGGGAAGTGGCGAGGGGTACCCAAACATCGATGTGTTATTACTATTATATTTCTTGACTTGTTTTATTTGGGGAGAGTTCCTTGGTGAGGCTTGGGTGTGAAATTTTCCTTGGTAGGTGCTTCAGTTATCTCTTTTCTCACGGGGAATTAGAATGCATACCCACTTGTGCATGAGAGCTTTTGGTTCTCCCTACTGAGTATACTTGTATGCTCACCCTACGTATATAAAACTGTTTTCAAGTTTCTAGGAGTACTTCAGGGATTGTGCAGGGTCGTACTAGTTTGGAAATTGGGACAATTGTTGTTGCTGTTTTTCTTTATTTTGGTACTTATTTTTGGGGTTTTCTTTTACTTTTTTATCATTTACTTTTGGAACATGCATATGATAATGGTTTGTTTTGGCTTTACCTGTAATTCCACTTTTGGTTTTGTTGGGATTTACTATCTTATCTCCCAATCCTATTAAATAAAATGGGTAATGCCTTCAATATTGTGTGTGATTCTATACCCTTGGTGCTAGTCACCACTCTGGGACCTATTGAAGGCGGGTCTCAGGGGTCATTATCTCACCTTCAACTTGAATAAGGAAGGGTATGGAAACCTACTATCCCTTCTATCATCTTGGTGAAGGCGGGTCATGACAGAATGGTATCAGAGGAGGAGGTTGAGAGATAGGATTGAGTTCGGAGTTAGGCACAGTGAGGATTGTATGGGATGGTAGGGCAATGGTGTTGGACAATCTTTGTGCGTGAAATAGGCTAAGGAAGACCAGATTGGACACGAGATTTTAGGCCCCCCCGTGATCTAATGCAAGGACTCTGGGCCTATCGAACGACCAAGTAATGCTACACTGATTGCAGGGTAAAGACCCTAGGGAAGGTACATGCATCATAATGACTTGTGTTCTTGTGTTTAATGGGTATTTGGTGATTTAAAATGAATACGAAGTATAAGAAAATTTATAATCAATCTTTTACACTACTCTGGCTTAGGAATTCCTCGTTTACCTTGTAGCTATGGAACTCGGATGGTTACCAAGGGTAGTATGAGTGATCGAGTCCCCGGAGTTTGATTTGGTTGATCTATAGAGGGTTGACTAAGAGGAGGAGGAAGATTTGTGGAAGAAAATGCTTCGTGCCCTTCATCAGTAGAACCTCGAGAAGTATGAGGGTAGCACCACAGCCATGGAGACAGAGAGCTTGCTAGTGGAGCAGGTGATAGCTTTCATCTTGATCCAAGATCCGATGGAATACCGGGTTCCTCTGGCTGTAATCCAGATGCGGGGAGCAGCGCGTCAGTAGTGGAAATTTTATCTTGGGGAGAAGAGGGAGGCTGAGGTTACGTGGGATGACTTCGAGAGGGAGTTTTGGGTGGAATTCCTCTCTTCCACAATGAAGGCTGAGAAGAGGCAGGAGCTACTCTCCCTCCATTAGGGTAGCATGTCAGTGAGATAGTTGGGGATGAAGTTCGAGGATATCATCCACTTTGCTCCAGACCTCTTTCCAGATGAAGGGTCTCGGTCGAGACATTTGGAGAAGGCACTTCGAACTTCTCTTCAATATGTTGTTACTCCCTTCACCTTACTAACATACTTGGAGGTCCAGAAGAAGGATGAAGTGGTGGAGAGGATGCACACACTTGGAGTTGTATTGCGAGAGGGAATCCATTTGGGCTCGTCGAAGGAAAAGGTTGTCGGCAGTAGGCCTCCAGCATCAGGGCCCTATATGTTTCGACCAGTAGGGAGCAGGCCACAATAGTTCCTTTTCTGATCTCCCAATCCTCACCATTTCCTTTCGGGGCCTGGACCGAGATGCTTCATCTGTGCCAGCCATGGGAACCTTTGGAATCAGTTCCCAGACCGAGTACAATACATTGGGGGTGGTCCAGTGCAGCACCTGCCCCAGCTGCAGCAGTTTCCATCCAAGCCCTTTCAGCAGCAGCAACAGGGAAAGTGATCTCCCGCTCCTCCAAGGGTATATGTAGCAGGAGGAGGCCAACCGCAGGGCGCTCCTCAGGGACCTCGACCAGGGCGCGGTCGGGGAGGCTGCTGACAGGCAAGGGGTAGGGGAGCTGGGCGTGGTCAGTTACACGCAACAGAGGAAGTATCTCTAGTAGGTCTGGAAGTCGTTTGAGGTACAATTATCTTGTTTAGTACTCTTTACTATTCCTTGTTCGATACAGGAGCTTCGCACTCCTTTGTTGCGCCCAGTCTGGCCTGTTCTATGGGTCAAGATGCTAAGATACTTCTAGTTCCCCTGTTTATGAGAACACTAGTTAGAGGTTAGACCGACTTGTTTTATGTTTGTCGAGGGTTTAGACTAGTCATAGGGCTACATCAATCAGTTAGGGATCTTCTACTATTATAGATACATCCATACGATTTCATCCTAGGCATTGACTGATTGTTCTCTGTATGTGCCGTTATTGACTGCTTCTGAGAAAGGATCATGTTTTCAGACATGGGAGGCCGACGTGTGACTTTCATCAGCGAGCGGGGTTACCAAGAAGGTAACCGATGAGTAGAGACCCTTCTTCCCTTGTTAGATTAACTATCAGTGGAGTCAGAAAATACAGAAATGGTGTAAGTCCCAAGGATCATTGGTGAGTTTATAGACGTCTTCCTTGAAGATGTGGCGACTCTACCCCCTCGATGTGACGTTGAGTTCAAGATAGACTTGCAACCTGGTGCCCTTCCGATTTCGATGGATCCCTACCGTATGACACCTTCTGAGTTGCGAGAGTTGTGGATTCAGATTGACGATATAATGAAGAAGGGTTTTGTTCGACCAAGTGCATCACGATGGGGTGCTCTTTTCTTGTTTGCAAGGAAGGAATATGGTGGTTTGAGGCTGTTCATAGACTACAGAAGACTGAATCAGGTGACGGTCAAGAATCTCTACCCTCTTCTGAGGATAGACGATATCATTGACTAGTTGAGGGGAGAAGGTTAGTTCTCTAATATCGATCTGTGGTTTGGATATCACCAGTTGACGGTGAAGGAGGGAAACATCTCAAAGACAGCCTTCAGGTGCTGATATGGGCACTTTGAGTTTGTGGTCTTGCCGTTCGGTGTTACGAATGCACCAGCTATGTTCATGGGACTCATGAACTCCGTCTTCCGAGAATACCTGGATTGATTCGTTGTCGTGTTTATTGATGACATCCTGATCTACATAGGGTCAAAGTAGGATGATGCTGAGCACCTGAGAACGGTTTTAGAGGCCCTTTGACAACACCAAATCTATGGGAAATTGTCCAAGTTCAAGTTCTAGATGCGAGAAGTTCACTTTATTTGGCACGTTGTGTCCGAGTATGGAATAGCGGCGGAACCATCGATGGTAGAGGCGGTTGTTTCTTGGGAAGCACCCAAGAACGTGGCAGAGGTTCGTAGTTTCCTTGGACTGGAAGGTTACTACCGGAGGTTCGTACCTAACTTCTCCCGAGTTGCAGCACCTTTGACAGCTTTGACTATGAAGGACTAGGCTTTCATATGTGATGGTAGTTCGAGGTATCCTTTAGCTATCTGAACGAGAAGATGGTAAGTGCCCTAGTGCTGAGGTTGCTGGAAGAAGGGGAAGCGTATGATGTGTTATGTGACGCTTCAGTAAAATGCCTCGACTGTGTGCTGATGCAATGACAATGGGTGATTTATTATGGGACTAGATAGTTACGTCCCCATGAGTTTAATTATTCCACCCACGATCTGGAGCTTGCGGTGGTTGTGTTAACACTAAAGTTGTGGTTGCATTACCTCATTAGGGAGCACTTCGTGGTCTTCACTGATCAAAAAAGTTTTAATTATATCTTCTCCCAACAAGACCCGAACTTACAGTAGTGAAGGTGGATGGAGTTCCTTTAGGACTATGACTTCGAGATTTCCTACACCTCAGGAAAAGGGAAAGTGGTGGCTGATGCCTTGAGCAGGATGTTGCAGAAGGATGCAGTTTGAGAGTCGGCAGATGCTTGGACGACGATGGAGGAGTTGGATTCCCTACATCTTGATGTAAGGGAGGATGGTGGTAGAGGTTTTCTATTTCAGATGAAAGTGAAATCCTCTATCCTATAGCAGGTGTAGGAGTCTCAATGGGGAGACATAGAGAGTGAAGTAATGCGTGACCAGGTTAACCATGGCGATGCTCCAAAGGGTGGAAGGAGGATGGTCAGAATCAAATTCTTTTCAGAGGGAAGTTGTTTGTTTCAGAGACGATGTGCGAGAGAGTTATTGATGATTTCCACAAATCACCCCTGGAAGTACACCCAGGAGCTTCCAAAATGTACCGGGGCTTGAGAGATCAGTTCTGGTGGCCCGGGGTGAAGCGGGCAGTGGCAGAGTTCTTAGAAAAGTGCCTCATGTGTCAGCAGGTGAAGGCCGAACACCGCATCTCAGGGGGTCTGTTACAACCTTTATATGTCCCTGAGTGTAAGTGGGACGACATCTTAATGGATTTATTCATGGGACTACCAAGAGTTCAAGGGGATTGTGATGCTATCTGGGTAGTGGTGGACTGATTGACGAAATCATCCCACATCCTGGAAATCAAGGAGTCAAGTACGGTGGATGCCCTAGAACTGAGGTACGTGGATGAGGTGGTGCGGTTTCACGAAGTCCTAAGATCCATAGTCTCAGATAGGGATGAACGGTTTACCTCACGAGTTTGGAGAGGATTGCAGCATGCTTTTCGCACACATCTATGTCTTAGCGCTGCTTTCCACCTCCAGACAGATGGACAGATAGAGCGCACCATCCAGACATTGTAGGATATGCTACGAGCATGTATTCTAGACTCTAGGGGATCATGGGAATGAAACATGCCTCTGGTGGAGTTTTCCTACAACAATAGCTATCACTCTACCATTGGAATGACTCCATTCGAATATTTGTATAGGAGGTCGTGTCGCTCACTCGTATGCTGGATAGAGCTCGGGGAGGCAGGTGTTCTTTGCCCGGAGGTGGTGCAGAGCATGACGGAGAAGGTCCAGCTTATACGGGAGAGGATGAAGGTGGCCCAGGACTGGAAAAATTCATATGCCTATAATAGGAGGAGACCCTCAGAGTTCGAGGTCGGGGACCACATGTTCTTGAAGGTCTCCCCTCAGCGTGGGCAATGAAGGTTCGGCTGGGGGAGTAAGATTTCTCCCAGGTTCATCGGACCATTCGAAGTGAAACTGCGGGTTGGTGAAGTGGCTTATCAGCTAGCTCTACCACCGCCGCTACTGATACTACACGATGTCTTCCATGTTTCGCATCTCCGATGATATTTACATGATGATTCGCACATCCTCGACTGGGGAAATATGGATATCAGGGACGATGTGACTTTTGTGGAAAGACTAGTGAGGATCAAGTATTGTGAGGAGAAGTTGCTCTGTGGATGGACCATTCCTTTGGTTCGTGTGTTGTGAAGGCATGGTGGGCTCGAGGAAAGTACCTGGGAATGGGAGACGCAGATGCGCACCTAGTACCTAGAGCTATTTTGAGTTTTGTTCTGTTTTGTTTTTACTTGTTTGTGATGGAATGCTTTACCTTGTTAATTATGGAACGTGTAGTTTTCCTTATTCTGTGGATGTGTGTGAAGAGTCTTGACTATGGGAAGGGGAGGACCCGATCCCTAATCAAGACGCATTAAGGTGGATGCGATTAAACATGTGCGAGCAAGTTAGTGCCACCCAAAGTGGATAGTATATTGACATGGAGGAAGAAACTCCCTAACCCATATGACTGGACAGTTTGACACTTGAGTGTTTCCTAGTTATTTGAGGGAGAGGTGTTCATAGATGTTGATGAGGTTCACTATTGACAGGTATCTTTCAAGGTGGTTGTTCGGAACCCCTCTTTTCTCTTGGTCTAGTTTCGATTATCGAGGATGAGAATAGTTTGAGAGGTATCTGATGTAACGGCCCAAACCCTCCTGGTCCAGTACATTTCCAAAACATAGTTCCATCAAACGGTTTCACCAAAACGGTGGCACCGATCATGGTCTCACCCTGAAACGGTTGCACCGTGAGGGTGACACCATGATGGTGGCACCGCGAGGGTGACACCGTGAGGGTGAAACCGCGACGGTGGCACCGTGACAGTGACACCGTGAGGGTGGCACCGTGACGGCGACAACGTGTGGGTGGCACCCTGACGGTGCCACCGTGTTGTCATCGAGGGTCTTATTTCATCTTCCAACTTTCAACTTTTTCCGCTCCCGCAACATATCTTTTAATGTAAATATGATTTAATTCCCCCTTTCAAATCCATTTAAAGCCCATAAATAATATCTAAAATCCACCAAGAGTCAGGCAACCCATAACATACCAAAACTTGTGGTTTTTCCTTGATGTCACACCCTTCCCCGTACCTTCCAGATCCGACCTTGTTGCGCATTTCCTTATGGTTAAAGAAAACTGTTTAACACAAGCCGTTATAAACACCTCTCTGAGGAGAATTTCTAAATGACAATTAATTCCATCGTGCGTAACCACCCAACCGCGTGGTGAAACCACGATCCGACTTTATAGGCGTTCAAAATTCCATATCCTGTAACAACTGGATCTTATCTTTATATCACGCTAGAATTTTTTTTTCTTCCTCTTGGATATTCTCCTTTTATTCATTCTGCATTTGGAGTTCCCCTTCCCGAGGAAAGTGGTGCGCCTGTAATGGAGCCTTTCTGCTCACCCTTGGAGTCGCCGATGTTCCTCCCCTACTAGTCATGCATCCCCAGTTCTTGGCACGTGGATAAGAACTTCAATACTTGATCAACCAGGTAGGGATTTTCCATCAACTCTCCTTACTGTGGGTCATGCGGGGTGGGTATGCTACTGTTTCTATGGGAATGGATGAAACAAAACCTTAACGAAGATAATAAACAGACTGTTAAAGAATTATGGGGTGAGTTTGACAATTCTGCTGTACTCTTTTATAATTGCTATATGTTGTGAACTGTATGGGATTATGCTCACTGAAAATCATGGTCGTTGGTGGTCTTTCCTTGCGCACTAATAAACCCCTATCTTCTGTGATGATTAAATGACTATAACATGGAAATTGGTTAATAAAATAAACTCAATTGGTTAAATGGATGCCTAGTTAACATCAATCCATGTGTGGTCACCCCGGTTAACCAACAAAAAGAAGAACCTAATGAATGATGTGCTTGAACCTGGAAGTTTCCCTACTCTGTTTGGTAGTAGGTGTATTGTTCTACTTGATACTTATGGGGTGATGTGGATGGGGATGAGATCCTCTGTTGTGTCACAGTTGTTGGTTGTGAATTTGAAGCTGTGTGGGGCTGTATCTCGAGGCTTGGTTTGGTTCTAGTACTTTGAGAGATCTCACAGATCACATTGATGTTGTGACTTTACAAGAGAACCGGGTATGAATGCATAAATTGCTGTTTGGGTGTTTCTCTTTCTCTGGCTTGTGGTTATGCCTGTTAGTTGCCCAGTAGGGAAGAATTTACTTAAATGGGGTCACTTGAACATGAAAACAAGAATGATCCCAATGGGGAATTGTTTTCCGGGATGACTGGTGACATGGTCGTGGGTTCGGTGTTTCTTGTGAATGAATAGTAACGAGGGTGTTTGTGCTTTACAGGGTTTTGGAACTCCTTGGTTGGGACGAGTGATTGTTATATATATTATATAATTGTAGTTCTTATATTTCTTATTTGCTCCCCACCCAAGTTGAGAACCTAGTGCTGAACACCACCATTTCATGGGGGAGGGTGTTTTTTCAAACACTCCTATGAGTGGATGGTTGTTAGCTCATTTTATACTCCCTTTCCCGAATATCCCAAGACTCATCGGGCTTGCTATGATGGCCTGAGGTCCATTATAGCCCAAGATTCTTCGGGTATGGTAGTTGTGGTGGTTTCCTAGGTGTGTGCGGGCAGGTTGTTTCCCAAGTGTCTTCGGGATGAGGCCCAGGTGTCTTCGGGCGTGGCAGTAGTTTTTCTGACCTAGATATTTGCGGGCGTGGTTACGCGTGGTTGTTGCGTCCCAGGTGTTTGCGGGCGGGATGTGTGGTTGTGTCCCAGGTGTGTGTGGGCGGGGTGTGGCAGTGGGACTGTGATGAGAATGGAGGGAGAGGTTCGATGTGTAGGATGTCTTCAAAAACCAGTGGGGAAGTGGCGCGAGGTACCCAAATATCGATGTGTTATTAATATTTTATTTATTGACTTGCGTTATTTGGGAAGAGTGCCTTGGTGAGGCTTGGGTGGGCAATTTTCCTTTCTAGGTGTTTTAGTTATCTCTTTTCTCACGAGGCATTAGAATGACTCCCTACTTGTGCATGAGAGCTTTTGGTTTTCCCTAATAAGTATACTTGTATACTCACCGTACGTATATAAAACTGTTTTCATGTTTCCAGGAGGACTTCATGGATCATGTAGGGTCGTACTATTTCAGACGTTGGGACAATTTCTGTTGCTATTTTTTCTTTCTTTTGATACTTCTTTTTGGGGTTTTCTTTTACTTTTGTATCATTTACTTTTGGAACAAGCATATGAGAATGGTTTGTTTTGTCTTTACCTGTACTTCCACTTTTGGTGTTGTTGGGATTTACTATCTGATCCCTCAATCCTATTAATTAAACATGGTAATTCCTTCCATCTTGTGTGTGAATCTATACCCTTGGTGCTAGTTGCCACTCCAGGACCTATTGAAGGTGGGTCTTAGGGGTCATTATCTCTCATTCAACATGAAGAAGGAAGGGTCTGGCAACCTCCTATCCAATCTCTCATCTTGGTGAAGGCGGGTTGTGACAGATGTCACGATGGATTTTGTGACAGGTTTTCCAAGGTCACCTTGAGGGAATTATGCTGAATGGGATGCCATTAATAGACTCACGATGGTTTCTCACTTCTTTCCGATGAAGGAGACCTTCAATGTTAATGAACTCGGAAGGTTTTACATCTAAGAGATTGTACATTTACATGGGGTTCCACACTCTATTGTTTCAGACATGGATGCCCATTTTACTTCTCAGGTCTGGCAGGGTTTACAAGAGGATTTGGGTACATAGGTACTTCTGAGTACAACTTACCATCCCTAGACAGATGGTCAGTACAAGTGTACGATTCAGGTTCTTGAGGACATGCTTAGAGCATGCAACCTGGATTTTGGAGATTCTTGGGAGAAACACATAACTCTTGTGTATTTTTCAACAATAATAGTTTTCAAGCAAATATTCAGATGGAACCTTATGAGGATTTATATGGTAGGACATGCTGATCACCCTTATGTTGGGTGGAGATAAGAGATGCAGGTATGTTGGAACCTCAACTTGTCCAGGAGACCGAAGAGTAGATAGAGTTGATTCGGAAGAGGATGGATACTGCACAGTCTTGACAGAAGTCATATGGTGATCAACGGAGAAATCCTCTGGAGTTCATGGCTGGGGATCATGTTTTCCTGCATGTCACACTGAGGTTGGAGTACAGGAGGATTAAGAGGTAGGTTAAGCTTTCTCTGAGGTACGTCTAGCAATTTGAGGTGTTTGAGAGAGTTGGGCATGTTTTCTATTGGTTGTAGTTACCTCAATGGTACCAGGCTATGCACAATGTCTTCCACGTTTCTCAGCTTCAATGTTACTTCTCAGACTCATCTCATGTTTTTTAACCCGAGGAGGTTGAGTTGAAGGTGGAAACCTAGTTCGAGGAGCATCTTATTCGGATTTTTTGATTGAAGTGCGAAGGTTCTTCATGACCGGTCTGTTCCTATGGTACGAGTGCTATGGCAGAACGGGCCAGTACAGGACAAGACCTAGGAGAGGGAGGCTGATGTATGATCACAGTGGCCGGAGCTGTTCAGAGTTTCTTCTTCTACGTCACCTTGCTAGGGAAATTTGGGGATGAATTTCTTTAAGGGGGGAAGTTTGTAAGAACCCAAATCTTTTTTTTTTCTGGTATGTTTTTTCTTTTTCTAGTGTTTCTGGGAAAAAGAGGAGTTTATGGAAATTTTTGAAGTGCATGCCGTGTACTTGGTTACTATAGGTAGCTGGGTGCTGGACGTGTCATGGCTATGCACACAGCCGTGTGTGGTGATCTGGACACCACCTAATGCGGGGGCTAAAAAAGTCAAGTACACGTAGTGTACTTCTAAAGTCCACACTGTGTAATTTTTTTTTCATTAAATGCACTGGGTTCATGTCAGATAGATCAAAAAACCTCCTTCGTGACCTAGTTCATTTGGGATAGACCGTAAGTCTGCAATCTTTCCCCGAGATCCCGATCGAGCTTTTGTTCTCTGAATCAACCGCACTCGATTGCATTGAGATCGTCCCAGTAAGGTATTCCTTCTTATATAGCATCATTTCCTAATTCCTCCTCTTCCAAGAGTTATCTTCCATTAAAAGTTTTATATATTTTGGTAGATCTATGGATTTCTTGGGCTATTAAAGGCTTGAGGTTCAAGTATAGCGATCCTACAACACCGAGGTAGGTGGTTTGTACTTTTCCATTGAAAGTCTTTGAGTTATATGTGCAAAATTTCCCAATACCCTTGAACGAGGTATTGTGGATTTACTGTTTTAGCCCTTTTAATTTCCGGTTATACTTGTATGCTTGAGTAGAGGTTAATTGAATGTGAATATAGATAATTTATATGCTTTGGAAGTGTATTCCCATGCATGTTTTCTTGTTTTGACTGTTTGGTCTAGCTTTTCCTATTATCCTGCTGTTTACTTTTCATGCCTAGTATTGTAGGATAGAGTGATTCTTATCTGTATTGTTGTTATGCTTTAGACAGTTATCCAAGTATTTATTGAAGTTTACATTGTCTATATTTCATTGCTGTGATTTTTTGACTTACACAGGGCCGTCAGAACCTGGTGTGGTGGACCATAAGGAGAATAGACGTAAGGGATTCTCCAAAGTGTCGTTATTATTTTTACAATAAGAGACCATAGAGGGAATTAACATAAGTTCTTCCTCAGAGAGTATGTTGTTCCTCGATGCAGGCCACAGGGGGAATGAGATGTAAGTACTTCCCAAGAGTGCCTTTTAGATACCGATACGAGACTATAAGTGGAATTGACGGTGAGTGCTTCCAGAGAGAGTCTATACTAAAGATGAACCAAAGGGGTTAGAGTGTGTGAAATTCCGAGTGGGTTTCTTGTGTTTTCTATATAGGACATGAGGGGATTAGGGTGTGAGTACATCTCAGAGGGTTACCTGTTTGTGATTATCTATTTACTTGCTATGTGGAACTGAATGCTTTGAAATTGTGGAATTGTTTACTGTTGAGTACTTCCTTTTTTACTGCTTCTTTTATTTATTACCTTCCATATATATTCACTGACCGTAAGGCACAAATATATTGGTGGTTGCATACTAGGATTTAGTCTCACACCCTGTTTGGGTCATGCTTTTGGGCCCAAATAGATTATATTGTTGCAGGTATAGATAAGGGCAAGTGACCTTCTACTTCAGGTACTTGACTACTTTGGAGCTGGAGAGAATGGGAAAAAGCTTTGGCTTCTGATGCTGTGGAGTTTTTTACTATTTTATTGTACTTTTGTTTAGTATTTTATTTCAGCATTGTGAATTGTTTGGCTGCTTTCCTAGACATATGTCTCATGCATCATTATATATGTGCTCCAGCTATTTATTTCTTTATTCTTCCACTATTTATTTTTGTATGGTAATATTACTGCATCCGTTATTGCTTTGTGTTTTATTTCTGCTATGTTACTCTTCCAATGAGGGCATAGTTTCCCCACTATCACACCTAAGGCCCTCGCTACTTGTCAGTAGCCTCTGACATTTGGGGAAATGCACCTGAGGCCATGTGACGAACTGGGTACAGGGAACCTCTAGGAGGCTTCCAGAACTGGGACGTTACACCTACCGTAATATAACCTTTTTGGGAACAACTCATGAATATTTGATATGTAATTATAATAAAACCACCAGAATATCTGGACATAAATCCATCTGAAGAGTTCACATAAGATATTTTTTGATAAAAAAAAGATCTTGATATGTTCACTTCCCCATGAATGTGTGTACCATAAGTAATAAGTCAGATCACTCTAATCAGCAAAAAAATTATTCCCTGAACACACCATAAAACTCACAATAATTCAAAGTACTATAAATAAATTCAACGATAGTAATTGAAATGAAAATATATAAAGAATAAAATAACAAAATGTTTAAAATAATTCACATAATGTGTCCAACATGCTTGGGGGAAACATAATAAAAGTTGATTTTATATAATTGAAAGATATAATTGATTTAAAATATATTTTAAAAGGAAATTGATCCTCATTAACAGAAATGCCCTCCTCATAAATATCATAATGAATGAATTACATCACTATGAAGTCTCACCCACTTATATAGTATCTGGAATCAGGTCAACCTATAATACCACCCCCCTTGAAATAACATATCACTAACAAAGACCACTCAGGATTTATTACCATCTCATAAAACATTCGGCCTCACATAACATTTGAACTAGTACCACTCAAAATGTAACTTCACGAGAAGATATTAACTTATGATGATTGTTATATCTTGTAAAAATCCTCCTTTCACTATCTATACCTCAAATTCATTCCATTATTTGGTGCATGAAAATTCAGTGAATTTAATTCCATCAAATAAAATTACAGTGAACTGAAAATGTGACACCCCAAGAAATTCAAAAAGTAATTTTCAATTTTGTTTATATTTTAAAATAAATGTTGTATTTAATTAATAATGATTAAATAGATGAAATAATAATAATAAAAATAATTATGGGAAACATAATCATAATTATTTTAGTTAATATATTCTATAAATATATGAATTTTTTCCATGTTTATGTTTTAAATTCTTTATATAAATTATATGTGATTTAAAGTATTTTTTTTCTAAAATTCATATAATTATCATTATATATATATTTATTTAATTATATATATATATATATATATTTCTATTTTGTAAAAATTGAGAATGTTTTATTAATGGGTTTTGTAAAAAAACACCACATATTTGTTTTAAAATAAATAAGTTAAAGAGTTTTAAATAATTGAAATGATAGAAATAAATAATAAATAATATATTATTATAATATTATATTGACTAAAAATGTGGGGGAGGGGTGAAATTTGGGAAAAAACTCAAAAAGTGAAAAAACCCATTTGAGAAAAGACACGACCCGTGGAAAGAGGAAAAAATGATAAAAATAATATATCATTATATATATAATGATTGGATATTCATAAGAACAAGTAAAGATGAGACGTGATATGGGTCATTCTTTAGTTTTGGGTGTTTTTAAAAAAACATAACAACATTGCTTCTCTGAGAAGCCCACATGCCTTCTTTTTTATAAATTTGGAGAACTCCTCCTCTGTGGTTAGAAAAAACCAACTGAACCACTCCTTGGGTTTGAGTTATTAAGAAAGTGCCATATTTCCGTTCCCAATTTAGTTTCCTCTAACATGTAAGGGATTATTTTATACTTATCGATAATGTTTAAGGTTATTTTTTTGTAAGGGTTTAATTGTTTTGTTAAAACTATGATGTTCAAAAGATATATATATATATATATATAATCATATCCATCTTTATAACATAAAATTTTAAGAATGATAAAGGGTTTTTGAATTTAAATATTTATCTCTAATTATTATGGTTTGGAAGGGTGTATTTTTATCAAATTATGGTTATTACATATATATGAGTGTATATATATGTATAAAGATATACAGATATATAAATTATTATTTTTTGTATATATATATATATGAGTTAATGGTTTTTTATCCAAAATTTATTTCTAAAACATAAGTATGTGAGGGTTTATTTTAGTTTTGAAAAAAAAATTTGTTTTAAAAAGGTGATATATATATATATCTGTGTGTGTGTGTGTGTGTGTGTGTATACATGCATATATACACAAATACATCAATCTGTTTCAGTATAAGTATATATATAAAGGGTTCCTACTTTAAAACCCTAATTCTTAAAACATACTATTGTAATGAATTCATGTTTTAAATGTTTTCATACCACATACACATTTATATATATCTATATATGTATATATATATTAATTCACATAAATATAAACATGTCAATGTGTAGTTAATTCTCTTTATTTTCAAAAGTCATAAATAGTATTTCAACCATTCAATTAATGTTTAAGAATTTATATAAGTTATTTTTCTTACAAAATACATGTGTTCCTTGATTATTATTACCATTTTATGTGTAAATATGGGTCAATATATTATTTCATGTGAAAATATGCATCTTCATCCCCTGACATGACATACATGAATATGTATAGCCATTATCTAGGCCATAAGTACGTTCCATTCATTAAGAGATCATGCACACACTTGTTTCATTTTTTTCCTACAGTTATGGGTTTCAAATATTTTTTTTTATTACAAGCACAGAATTTTTCTAATTGGTTTCAGAAAAATCATTTAATGTAATGATTACATCATGTTATAAGAAAAATATATTTTATTTGAACGAAAGAAAATCAATGTATTCGATTTAGAATTTTTTTTGGTTTGGAAATGAGAGATTGATTTCCATAGGAAATGTTTTAAAAAGGAACTAGTATGATGAATTCTATGATATGGGGAGTGAACCCATAAGAATTAAAGGAACCTTGTTCCACTTGAGTTATTCATAGTGTCCTTACATTATGTTTTTATAATAATGATTTTCCAAGTATCAGGAAATAATCAAATATAAAAATTATTCATTTTAAAGGATAAATCCCAAATGATTTTTTATATATAACTTTTTTTATGAAAGTATTATTTTAGAAATATAAGGATTTTCAACGATTTATAAATCTACATGGAATTTTATGTATTTAAATATATTTTTAAAAAATTTATTATTTCAAAAAAAATATTCCTTTAAGGTTTTTCACCAATGTTTTTGAAAACCCCATTATTGGGAATATTTAATACTCACCTTATGTATTTCAATCAATTTTATAGGTTTAACAACCATACTGCGGCAAAATTCTATTGAGGAAACAATGTACTGAAGAATTACTATTTATTAAATTTTATATTTTTTATAGTTACGTTAGAATGTGTTTTTGGTTTATAATTATCCAAAACCTAGACTGGTAAAAGGTACGGGTATGTAAGGACTGTTGTGCATTGTTTCAGTTTCTTTTTATAAAAAATAAACATTTATATGGGCTGAATATGGTATCTCGGGCATGAGTTGTTATAGAAAACAACTTCAACTCACGAAAACATATATCTATTGAATTTGATCATGAAAATCACTTTACATCAAATTTTTTGAGTAGTTTTAAAATTAATTTCAACAATAAGATCCATTTTAAGGATGATTATCATCCTTAAACTGATTACCAATCTAAAAGGACCATCGAAACCATAGAAGACACGCTAAGGCCATGTTCACTTGACTTCAATGGAATATAATACCAGTGCCTACACCCGGTGGAATTTTCATACAACAATCTATTCTATTTAGGAAAACAAATGGACCCATACAAGGCCTTATATGGGAAAATATTTTGAATTCGAACCTACTGAGTTGAAGTTGGAGAAAAGAAGTTAGTAGGTCCATAACTTATTAAGGACTCAACTGAGAAAGTAGGTGATGTATGAAATATTGTAATGGTGGATCAAATTAGGCATAATAGATTTGGAAATAATTGTTTGAAATACTTGTAATTTAAAATAGGGGATCATTTATACTTTGATGAATCTCCATAGAGGGGGTTTATATGGTTTGGTTAGAATAGGAAACTAATTACAAGGTATAACGAGGCTTTTCATATTATGGAGAGGATTGGTGTTATGTCCTATTATTTGGACTTTCAATCTAATATATTTAAATATTTTGGTTTCATCTATGTTTAAATATTTATTTTGTACATTAGACACCCAATACATATAATCACCACTCAGGAAATAAAGAGAGACTCTGATTTTCCATATAATAAAGTGGTTTTTCCATATTTTTGACACTAGAGAGAAAGTGATTTAGAATCGGACAACCCATTTAGTGAAATTAATTTTTAGGTATCCAAATATTTAGAAATAAACATTGGATGTAAAAGAATAAATTAGGATGAATGACCCACATTTATTTACATCAATGCAAACCCCGAATTTCAAAGTCAGAATTATTTAGGGGATGCGATACTTGAGATTAAACTATAATTAAAAAATTCTTCAACAAAAAATCTATTTCACAATTCACATTATATTATTTCATCACAATTTCTCAAAACATAGTATATAACAAACCTATAAAATTACATTCCTAATAATTGTTGAAAATAGTGAGACTAAACACTTATTTATATAAGCCACCACCATAATCCTAGAATTATAGGATTACACTCTAAGATGAATGATAAATATATAATATAATTTTTTTATGAAGAAAAAATATGCAATTAAATAAACATAATATAAAAACTAACATAAGTATTTAAATGATTATAAGATAATGTAATGATGTGTATATATAATGAGTTATATAGCTGTTTGAATTCGATGGTTGAAGTCTAATTTTTGGAATATAACCATGGGGAATATGATCATTAAAATAGTAATTCAATAGTTACTCCTAAAAGTGTCTAATAAATTGAATAAAATCCTTCACTAAAAATATAATTAATAATTATAAAAAACATTAAATTAATCAATTAATTGTAAAATAATTACACACCTATGAATTACCCATAAAATAATATTTATGAGAAGAAGGATTTTTTCTTAAATTTATGGAAAAAACCCATGAAATTGATATAAATATAGTTTTTATGAATTAAAATTCACAAATATAGAAAATTATTCATATAATAGGGTATTAAATTTTAAATCATCATGTCAAATTTATCCAATAGTTAATTTTTCATTATTTTACAAGGTTGGGATTTTTTTCAAAATAGTAAAATATGGTGTCCATATATGGTAAGTATTATGAAATGATTATGATATAAAAATAATTTAATAATAAATATAATTGAATCCATGAAAAAAAATATTTTATAAATATTATGTTTTTTAATTAATTAAAATGGTTTCCCAAACCTATAAATAATTTTAAAAATTCTAAAAAACTTATTGAAATTAAGAAAATAATATTTTGTGGAAAAATGGTTATTTCATGGAAGAATTAATGTAAAATTACGGATCTCAGTTTTTATGATTAAAAATATAAAACCCATGTCTTATATTTCAAAAAACAAGAGGTAAAAGCATGGTTAATCTAACGGTTTTGTATATCTAACAACCCAGATTTCAAAATCCTATGTTTAGAAATTAATAAACCTATCTCCCACATTTAATATAGATACCCACCCATCCACCCATTCCTAATCACTTTTAAATTAGTGATCATAGTTATCCTATCATTTCTCTTATCCATAATCCTTGCATGGAGTTTATAATATTTTTATGTGTTCTTCCTCAAGATCTATGAAGCCAATTTTCAAGGTATGAGTTTTCAATCCTCATATTTTCTTTTCAATTACATCAATTTTATTATAATATAATTTTAAATTATTTTTCATATAGTAAAATGATTTTAATTCAATGGTGTTATCATCTATTTGATATATTTTTAATAATTTATTACTTTCTCCCCTCATTATAATATTTTTTTTATTCCATTATTATGATGATCTAAGAATACATAATTCCTTCTTATCCTTTATTTGTGTAATGATTTTCAATTAATCATAATTTTAACCTGACATATTATAATGATTCATTGTTATAGATTTCTTATTATGTTATAAATGAGAGATCTATATTACCTCCTATTATATTACTTTTATTAATCCACAAATATACTCAAGCATTAGTGGAAGCTCGAGGGATAAATCTAAATATATGAAGAAATATTAAAATTTTCATAAAGTGTGTACGATTTTGTAGAAATTAAATCCATATCTAGATAATAAAATAAGATACATTATCTAGATTTGATTCACGTAGGTTTATAATCTTAAAATGGGTGGGTTTGTTATTAACCCAATCTTCACTTAGTGCAAACAAAATTGGACTAACTACACACTTGGTTTTACACTGTTGTTGTAACGTCCTAGGTGAATAAAAAATATGGAATATTCATATTTATTAATATTTGTGAAATAAATAATAATTTTACTTTTAAGGGTATTCCATGTTTGATGGCGTAACCGATACACAACGATGGGTTTCTTTGAAATCTTACGTTTCACACAACGTTGGTTCATACTGAAACATAATAATAGAATATTATTTTAAATGGTAGTTAACGCTTCACCTTTGTATTGGAGGGAATGAATAGAAATAACTATAATATGATCATACATTTTTTTAAATGTTTTTTTATTTATCCAATAAAATATAGAAGCTTAATATGTGAATGAATCCGATTTTAAGCATAAATACTCAAATATTCAATAAAAGGTCGATTTACTGCATTTTGATGGAAAACCCAATTTAAACATAGTTTTGGACACTTTTAAATGTTCTATTTGACAAAATAAAATTATTTTTTAGAATCGGGACATCTAAATTTACTTTGGGTATTTTTTTTGGTATTTTTATGATAAAATTCATTTTAAATGAATAGTGAAAAATACAGTATTTTAATTCAAAAATGCCTTTTAATATAATTTATTTATATGGTTATATTATATTTAAATGGTTTTAAATTTTAATTAGATTATATTTTTACCATTTAATCAAATTTTTTCTACAGGAAGTAATTTCACTTTGAAATTTGACATAAACAAGTGTCAATCTTTTGATAGTTATTGTTTCTTAAAAACATGCCTTTTGTTTTGACAACGAGAATTAATTTTAAATTAATTAATAAAAATTATATGTTTTGAATTTGGTAAAATAGAAATAATTTTTGAATTCGGAATATCAAATATATATTAGGATTAATTTTTGGTATTTTTCTAAAAAACATCAATTTTTGATGAATGGTGAAAATGCTCAATAGTAGTTAAAAAATTGAATTCTTCATTTAAATGAAATTTTACCACTTATGTTAAATTAATTTTGGAAATAAGATATACATGGTTGTTATCTGTAAGTAAAATTTGGCTCAATAAGGTGAAAATAATTTTTGGTTAATAATAACTTTTGACTTTTATTTACCGTGGTTAAAGGTAAATAGAGTAATTCAAGGTAAACAAAATATTATAATAATGTAAAATTATCTTAAAACTTGTCCTAACCTTATTTGATGAGTCATGGAAAACCAATAATATCTTTGGATTATACCTGTGGGTTTTTAAATCCATTTTGGTAAGATAATGACGTTAATAACTTTTCATTTAAAGTAAAAATAAAAACATCATAAACATGTATTATTTTGATAAAAAAATTAATGTAGAGTTATATAATTTATATATTTGACTATAAATATTCATTAAAAATATATAAGGATTTTCTACATCATGGTATTTTATTTATAATTTTTAGACATCAAATAAATAAAATTATTTATGACACAATAATGATGCAGTGTTTACCTCATTAATGAATGATTTAAATAATTAATATTATAATGATTAAAACAATATCCAAAACCTATCCAATTATTCTTGGATGATTTTATTTCTAACTAGATTCATCTTATATTCAACTTTAATACATTTTGGATATTTAGAAATAGAAAATCATTATATAATAAAATTATATTTTCAAACATTCATAAAGAGCCCCTCTTTCCCCTTATAAAAAGCCCCCACCTATAACCCATTACACACACCTGTAAAGCCCCATGGATCATCCAAAATCTACCCAAATATGCTCTCATGATCTCTATATTAATCATATAATCCTTACCTTTGGGAGAAGTCACTTAATGTAAACCTTTTGGTTCAAACCAAAGGGAGATACCCGATTTAAAGGTAATGTATTCTCTTAAGTTAATTTCATTTATTTTACTTCTCTAACCCCCTAAACTCCATTTATTACTTTATTTTATAAAAACATCAATATAATAAATATACTATGTTGTTTTTATGAGAATTATTCGAACTACACTTTCACACATATTCATCTAATGGATAAGAACATACTCTTTCTGTGGTATAAGAACTACTACCTCACGAAGCGATGGTTGTTCAAATATCTCCTACCGCCTCTCATGGTGTCCATTATGATGGAAAACTAATTATATATGGTATATATTTTTTTATTATAGAAATATTCATATTTAATTCTAATTTATACCATACTTTTATGCTTTTCATGTTGTATAAACACGACAATTTCATTTTAGGAAGTGCGGACTACAGCCCCCTCAAATTGATATGACTTGTTCATACCATACATGGAATGTATAAATGATGATGTTAATGAAATTATGTAAAATATGTAAAATATGATATTATAATGGTACTATAATATACCAATTTAGTATTAATCTTTCATTCTTTTAAATATAAAATAGAAATTAAAGTATCATTCATGCATACATACTGCTTACTCTCTCCCTGAACGGTGTGTTTGAATTCTTAACTCCAAAAGATATTGAATGTTATAAATAAATATAAAATAGATATATATGATATATATGAATTTTAAATCATGAATATCATTCTTCAGATAATGTAATTTTGACCACATGGACAATTTGAAATTATAACAAGTTCATTTTTGACTAAAGTTTCAAACATCGACAAAATGTCTGATATGAACTCAAATAAATGATTTATTGTTATAAAAAGGTAATAAGTTATATATAAGTAATAATAAACTTGAAAAATTTTCTTAAGAAAGTATAAATTAACTTATGATTATTATTCATAAAAACACGGAACATATGAGTCAAGTTTGACACGAGGTAAGGCGTTTTTATCCCACTTTTAATTCTGAAGATTTACATTATTCACCACATATTTATTGCATGTGGTGTGTTGTATACTGTAATTTGATATGTATTATCATTATTCTATTTATATTCACAGTATTATATGATTTTTTTGGTGGTTATTAAATTTTTCTCATACGACTCGATTGATTACAACATGGTAAGGGGTTTTCATCTCACTTTTTATTCCCATGAGATTCATGCTGTATTTTCCACTATTTACTTTTGTGTTGTGTATGTATTGCCGGTGATTGTATTCATTGTGTAGTATAATTTAATTTATGGGTATTTACATATTCATTGTATGATCTTTCTTTATTGTTGTGTATGGTTCGTAAGTTACCAAATCAGTAAGGGAAACTTTCATCATACTCTTTTAGTCAAAGACTTATTCTATGTCATGTCTGTTAATTTATATTTTATTATGTTGGGATATGTTCTAATATATCCTTATTTATTTAAATTTTATGTCCATGTGATGATAGAACCTTTTCTCTTTCACATAATTATTTTTTGAATTTTAATGTGACGCTGTTAGGCTTTTGAATTTATGTAAGGTAACTTCTTAACCCAATTTCAATTCTTTGGGTTAAACTTATACTTCTTGATTATGTCATGCTATGAATATGTGTGAATTAACTCTGATTGTTTTTCACTTAATATCCAGTTATATTGGGTGTATTCTTATTTTCCACACATAATTAAGTAATTGAATTATCCTTAATATAAGGATACGATCTTTTTAAGGGACTTTGTCTCAATTTACATTCCATTGAGACTTATTTTTTGTTATACAACAATTAACATTCATATGGTGTATATACTTCCCTTTTACGTATTATATCATGAATCTCCATATTCTCATGATATTATAAGTTTTTTTAATGTTATTCCTCAATTATTTGTATTCAAGAGTTTTCAATTTCGTTAGGAACTCTTTAACTAAAATATCATTTTAAATATTTTAAAGATTTATTCTTATAAATCTTTCTCATTAATGTCAATGTTTTTAAAATGGTTTTAATGATTTATTTATTTGGACACGAATGTATTGAAATTAGAATATCTTTCAAATTATTCAATGTGGTATGGGAAACTTTGATTAAAAAATTACTTTATTAAATGTTTTAATGGTTTTGAAAATGGTTTGATAAAGCATTGATTATGTTAATATCTTGAAATGATATATTATTATTTAAATATGGAAATGTTATCTTTCCTTTCTTCCTATTTTATGTGTTATTAATTTGTTATTGTTATTGGGCATTGTTTACATATATGGGTGGTTCTATGATAAACCTAGGGTGAGTGATCTCGAGATAGCTCTTCAATGCATTGGGTAACATGACAGAGGTAAACATTAATGTTTCTCCAAATAGATTTAGGAAATATACTGTAATGGGTATTCCAAATGTAACTCCCTATGGATCTGTGAATGCTACAATTTATGTATGTTATGAATGCCATAAGTTACCATTATGATTTATTATTTCTCTGTGTTATTCATAAATCTTAAGATTTCATGAGGTATGTTATTATTCAAAAGTATGGTTTCATTGATTTATAAATATTGATGAGTTAATTTTTCCTTTCCTTATTTTATAACCCTTACTGAGTTATTTCTGCTCAATCCAAGTTTTTGAAATGTTTGTCATAGGTTATAAGGATGGGTAAGAGAAAGTAATAAATCAAGAAGATTTATATCAAGAAAAGAATCATTATTTTCTTTTAATAATTTTTATATTATGAAAAAATTGGATACAGAGTTGATGTGTCTACTTTGTAATTTTTGAGATTTAAAGTAATAGTTATGGCCTAATTCTCTAAAACTCTAAACCCGAAATGATCCTCAATGTGAATTATTAATTTAATTCAAGATTATGTAATGTTTTAAGTCTGGGTCCTTATAGTTGGTATCAAAGGTCAGTTTAGACAACTTCAGGGATTAAGATTTTTTATTAGACACATGGTTAGTCTCTATATCTATTCCTTAAGTTAAATATGTATTTTGTAACTTTTTCATATCAAGGAAAATTTGTTAAAAATGGAAGGAGGAGGTTCTCAAATGACATTCCAATTTATTCCTGATGACTTTCTTGCAATAATTTTTTCAAAGTCCTGTCCAGACGACAATAAAACATTTTCTAACATACAACTCACTTGAAAGAAGTTGTTTGAGATATCAAACACTTCCTCTATACCTCAATACCATCGTGGATCATGGGTTATATTTAATCAAATATTTTTTTCTCAGTATTCTCATATTTTTAAATATTATAAAGGTAAATATTTTACCTCATCACTAGATTTTGAAGAATATTATTATTTTGAAAAAGGTGTTGGAGAAAGAGACCCTTGCACAACCTATTTATATTTTCCTTTAAATTTTAGTCTTTTGACACATACATATAGTATTTTAAAAGGACCATTTATTGAATGTTTCAACTCAAACTCGGTTCAGCCTACTTTATAGAAATAATGTTTTATTAGATGTTTTGAAATTATATGTCATACATGATTATTTTCTAAAACTGTTTTTCTATAATCAACCATATGACCCAAGTTGTATAAGGTGTATTTCGATAAAAGACACAGGTGATTTTGAAGGATCTCTAAATCATTGTTACAATACATAGAACATATATCTATGTGAACAAGAGGATGAAGAAAACATGTGGACACCATGATCAAGGTATGATGTTCTTTATTTGGGAATAATTTTATTTTATGTAGGTAAAAAAATAAAAAATTTGTCAATATATATAGGACTTCATGAATTAATATATTGAGGTAATTATGATTTGTGATAAAAATGAGATGCAAAAGACAAACACTGAAGTTAAATCATGTTATGTTTATTTTTGAAGAGTTTATCTCATATTTTGGAATTTTATAAAATTACATAGTTTCTGAAAAGGGACAACACGCTGACCATGTGACAACCCATCACGCTAGACAAAGATGTGGGAATCAAACCCACAACCAATGTGGGATTGGGATTTCTTTCCTATCACTCGACTACATGAAGTCCCTAGATAGTATGACTTATTATTTTTAGTTAAATGATTTTATTGATCAAGAATAAGTTGATTTGGGATCTTATGTTTTACCAAATGGATATCCTTAGTATATGAAAATGATTTGGGGATTAAGTGCTAAAAGTTATCTCGGAAGACGTTCTCTCTTTTGGGGAAACACTATTTGCCTAAATAAAATAGAATAATATGGGATTTCATTTTTGGAATAATGGTTGAATTTTTTTGTTTTATGGATATTTGGGTTATTTATGGCAATTATTAACCTATCATAGAGAATACGTGATTTGGTTAATTACACTTCAGTATGAGACTTTAGGTGTAGTCGATATTATTTGGAGATAATTGTTAAGATTTAATATGGAAGAATTTGTGGTCAAATCATTATTAATTTTGGGTTTCAGACTTAGTTTGGATTATTTTAATGAATTTTAAGGACATTTGTGTATTTAATGGCCTTTATTGAGATTTGGGTATTGTTTATTCACTTTTGGAGATTAATAATTGTATTTATTTTTATTAACGATTATCCTTTTTTGGATTATCTGATATTGTACTAACCATTTTGGTTTTGGTTAATTCCTAAAGATCATAGTAATATATGGTTAATCTTTTGTGGATTATGTGATTCTATAGAAGTTAATTATAGCACTTCAGGTGTGGCCAAGCCATCTTGAATACTCATCGTTTAGAGAAAAAATGAGTTTTTGGTGGAAACATAATAAATGATGAAACTCAACTTGAAAAGTAAGTATATTTCCTTATGTACTAAGTCAATATCACAAATAACAACTCTAAAATTATGAAATGGAACCTAAAAAACATTGTTTGATAACTTTTACAATTGGGGAATCAAATACTGTTTAACCCATCACAAGTTTGTGATTTTCTGGTGGCTAACTATCTCCTAATCATGTTTTCTATCACTCTCTATCAGAAGTTGACACTTAGTTTCTTCTCTTTATCCATGTCTTCCAACATAGAATCCTAGAATGGGTTATCTCGGGTGGCCTTTATACTTATATTTTTTTCTTTTAAAGTTATAGTTTTATTTACACTTTTTCCGATGCAGGACTTGTAATGATGTTTCCGAGCCCAATTTTAAAATTGCAAGGACACAATTTCAAAAAGGAGGGAAAGATGTAACATCCTAGGAGAATAAAGAATATGGATTTTTCATATTTATTAATATTTTTAAATTAAATATTAATTTTAGTTTAAAGGGGATTTCATGTTCAATGGCTTACCCGATACACAACAATGGGTTTCTTTGAAATATTACATTGCACACAACGTTGGGGCATACTGAAAAATAATAATAGAATATTATATTAAATGGTAGTTAATGCCTAGACATTGTATTTTCATGAATGAATAAAAATAACTAAAATATGATTGTACATGTTTTTTAAATGTTTTCATATTTTTCCAATAAAATTTAGAAGTTTTAAATGTGAATGAATCCCATTTTAAGCATAAATACTCTAATATTCATTAAAAGGCCGATTTACAGACTTTTAATGGGGGAACCCTCATTAAATCTAGTTTTGGTCACTTTTATATGTTTTATTTTAGAAAATAAAATTCTTCTTTAGAAATAGTATATCAAAATATACTTCGGTTAAATTGTACGTATTTTCCTGATAAAATTCATTTTTTAATGAATAGTGAAAAATATTGTATATAAATACGCCTTTTAAAATAATTTATTTACATTGTTATATTATCTTTTTAATTTGTTTTAAATTGTAATTAGATTATATTTTTACTATTTAACCCAATTTTGGTCATTGTAAGTAATTTCATTTCGAAATTAGACATAAACAAGTTTCAATCTTTTGATACTTATTATTTCTTAAAAATACGTTTTTGTTTTGACAACATGAACTAATTTTAAATTAATTAATTATACTACAATGTTCTTAATT
The DNA here is from genome assembly GCA_963277665.1 of Viscum album. Lineage (NCBI taxonomy): Eukaryota > Viridiplantae > Streptophyta > Magnoliopsida > Santalales > Viscaceae > Viscum > Viscum album. Next base: position 1,720,886,412 of record OY728119.1, on the reverse strand, counting down.
TGGTAAAATAGAAATAATTTTTGAATTCAGAATATTAAATATATCTTAGGCGTAATTTTTGATATTTTTCTGAAAATTATTACTTTTTGATGAATAATGAAAACGCTGAGTAGTAGTTAAAAAAGAAACTTCTTCATTTAAATGAAATTTTAAGATATCAATTATTTAAATTTTTAAAATCCAACATAAATGGTTGTTATAAGTATGTAAAATGTGGTTCAATAAGATGAAAATAATTTTTGGTGAATATTAACTTTTGACTTTTATTTAAAGCGCTTAAAGGTAAAAAGTGTAATTCAAGGTAAAAATAATATTATAATAATATAAAATTATCTAAAAACTTGTCCTAAACTTATTGGATGAGTCACGGAAGACCAATAAAATCCTTGGGTTATATTTTTGGCTTTCTAATGCCACTTGGGTAAGATAATGAAATTAATAACTTTTTATTTAATGTGAAAATAAAAACATTATAAACATCTATTATTTTTCTAAAAAAAATTAATGCGGGGTTATATAATTTATATATTTGACTATATATATTCATTATAAATATAAAAGGATTTACTATATCATGATATTTCATATATAATTTTTATACATCAAATAAATAAGATTATTTATTACACAATAATGATGCATTGTTTACCTCATTAACGAATGATTTAAATAAATAAGATTATAAAGATTAAAAAAAATATCGAAAACCTGACCAATTCTTATTGGATGATTTTATTTCAAATTATATTCATCTTATCATCTACTTTAATAAGTTTTTAACCTTTAGAAACCAAAAATAATTATATAATAAAATAATATTTCCAAACTTTCCTAAAGAGCCCCTCCCCCCTTATAAAACGTCCTCACCTCTAACCCATTACTCACACATCTAAATCCCATTGTAAAGTCCAAAATCATCAAAAATAAGCTCTAAATATCCCTATAAACCTTTTATAAGCCTTATCTTAGGCATAAGGAACTTCAAGTAAACCTTTTGGTTCAACCAAAGGGAGATACCCAATTTAAAGGTAACATCTTCTCTTATGCTCTTTTCTTTTATTTTAGTTCTCCAACCCCCTAAACTTTCTTTATTCCTTAATTTTATAAAAACACTAGTATAATAAATATAATATATTTTTTTTATGATAATTATTCGAAATCCACTTCCACACACCTCCATCTAATGGATGCGAACACATTATTTATGTGGACGGTGAACTACTGCCTCACGAAACGATGATTGTTCAGATATCTCCAACTGCCTCTCATGGTGGGAATTATGATGGAAATGTAATTATATATGATATATATTTTATTTTATTTTATAAATATGATTCTGTAATTTTCATTTATAACATACGTTAATTCTTTTCATGTTGTATAAATATGATAATTGCATTTGAGGAAGTGCGGACTATCGCCCCCTCATAGTGATATGACTCATTCATACCATAAATGGAATGTATAAATGATAGTGTTAATGAAATTATGTAACATATATAAAATATTATATTATAATATAATTATAATATACCTATGTATTATTAAGTTTTCATTCCTTTAAATATAAAATAGAAATGAAAGCCGCATCCATGTGTACGTACGGCTTATCATCTCCATGAACGGTGCATTTCATTTCATAACTCCAAATGATATGGAATATTAAAAATACATATACACTGGATATATATATGAAATATATGATATCGAAATCATGAATATCATTCTGGAGATAATTTACATTTGACCACATGGACTATTTTTAATTATAACAAGTTCAATTTTGGCTAAAGTTCCAGACATCGACAATATGTCCAATATAAACTCAAATAATTAATTAAATTCTATAAAAAGTTAATAAGTGATATAAAAGGAATAATAAAATTGAAAAAGGTTCTTAAGTATGTAGAAATTAACTTAAGTTTATTATTTATGAAGAACACGGAACATACAAGTCAAGTCAGACATGAGGCAAGAGGTTTCTTATCTCAATTTTAATTCCTTGAGATTTCTGTTGTTCAGTACATATTTATTCCATTAGGTGTATTGTGTAATGTCATTTTATATATATTATCATGATTATAATTATATATATGGTATTATGTGATTGTTTTGGTGGTTATTAACTTTTTTTCATATGACTCAATTGATTAGAACGTGGTAAGGGGTTTTCAACTCACTTTTTATTCCCATGAGATTCATGATATATTTTACACTATTTCATTTTGTGTGGTGTATGTACTTCCCATGATTGTATTATTTGGGTAATATAATATAATTTATGGGTTTTTACATCTTCATTGTATGATCCTTATTTCATGTGGTGTATGTTTCATAAGTTACCAAATCGGTAAGGGAACCTTTCATCGTACCCTTTCAGTCAAAGAATTCATTTATGTCACATCTTTTAATTTCCATTTTATTATGTCGGGATATGTTCTTCTATAACCTTATTTTTGTAAATTTTATGACCATGTAATGAGAGACCATTTTCTCTTTCATTAAATCATTTTCTAAATTTTAAAGTGACGCCGTTAGGTTGTCGAATTTCTGTAAGGGAACTTCTTATCCCAATTTCAATTCTTTGGTTTAAAATTCTACTTACTGATTATGTCATGATATGAATATTTTTTAATGGCCTCTAATTTTTGTACATTTAATATACACTTATATTTTGTGGATTCTTATTTGTCACACAAAATTATTCCATTGATTTATCCTTAGTCTAAGGATACAATCTTTGTAAGGGACTATGTCTCAATTTACATTCCATTGAGAATTACTTGTTATTATACACTAATTCACTTAAATATGGTGAATATACTACCCTTTTACATATTATATAATTAATTTCCATATTATTATGATCTTATAATCTTTTTTTAATGTTATTCCTCAAGTATTTATATTCAAGCGTCTCTCATTTAGTTAGGAAATCTTTAACTAAAATATCGTTTTAAATGTTTTAAAGATTTATTCTTCTAAATATTTCTCATTAATGTCTATGTTTTAAATTTTTTTTAAGGAATTATTTATAAGGACATGAATGTTTTGAAATTAAAATTTCTTCAAATTCTTCCAAGTGGTATGGGACACTTTGATTCAAAAATATTTTTATTAAATGCTTTAAATGGTTTTGATTTTTTTTTGATAAAGCATTGATTATGTCAATATCATGAAATGATATATTGTAATTTTAATAAGGAAATGTTATCTTTACTTTATTATTGTTTTATGTTTTACGAATATGTTATGGTTATTGGGAATTGTTTACGTATATGGGTGGTTCAATGATAAACCTAGGGTGGGTGAGCCTGAGATAGCTCTTCAATGCATTGGGTAATGTGATGGAGATAAACCTTAATGTTTCTCCTAATAGATTTTGGGAATATACTATGATGGGTATTCCAAACATATCTCCCTACGTAGTTATAAAAGGTAACATGTATGTATGTTATTAATTCCATAATTTACCTTTATGATTTATTATTTCTATGTGTTATTCATAAATCTTATGATTTTATGAGGTATGTTATGATTGAAAAGTATGGTTTCATTTATTTGTATATATTTATGGGTTAATGTTTCATTTCTTTATTTTATAACCCTTACTGAGTTTTTTATTTTTCTCTCATGTTTTTGAAATTTTTTCACATGGTATAAGGCATGTTAAGAGAAAGGAAGAAATCAGGAAGATTTATATCAATAAAAGAATTATTGTTTTCTTTTAAGATTTTTTATTTTATGAAAAAAATTGGTTACTGAGTAGAAGTGTCTACTTTGTAATTTTTGAGTAGTAATGTAATAGTTATGGCCTAATTCTCTAAAACTCTAAACCTAAAATGATCCTCAATGTGAATTACTAGTTTAATTCAAGATCATGTAATGTTTTAAGTATAGGTCCTTATACTTTTGGTATATTATTTGGATGATTCATAATATATTTATGCACTATAATGAAGGATTTAAATTTATTTTTGTGTTCCTTTAATAAAATTTTAATTTAAGTATCTAAAGTATATAAGTGTTTAACCTTATCTAATAGTGTGGGTTTAGGATAATTTTTCTATCATTTCCTAGATCTCCTACCAATACAATCAAATGGAATCCATGATTTTTTCCTTTTGATATTATTATACCATGAAATTACCCTATGTGATTATTTAATTATTAATAAATTGATAAAGGTTAGTTCCATTACATTTTGAATATCCTATGGTTTCTATGTTGATTGTGGGATATTCAACAAGATGTTGATATTATTACATTGAATGGGAAAATATTATCATTTTTTATATCCATTATTTCTCTATGGATTACTATTTATTACTTTTTCATGATTGTTTTTGAGGTTCCTTAGGGAAGATTATGAAATCTATTTTTAGGTCACAGTCTTTATATAATGGATGTATTAGACATATTATATGATATATGGGGTCAGGAATTATATATCCCCTTGATGCATCTGTATGTCTTGTGAAAAAAACTAGTTGGGTATTTGGCATATCCCTTAAATGTTTATGTATGATATCTTTTCATGATTCCTTGACAGTATCTTCATGATATCCAACATTATTCATTTTTTCACTATGAGACCAGTTATTGTTATCCATGCAATATATTTTCAAAATGTTATGTTATTGCTGGATATATTATTCTCATGTTATCACTAATATATATTTTATTTGATAATTTATTCCTACTATATTTTGTATGTTTCTCTTATGTTATATTAGATTTTGTTTTATGATACAATTTACTGTTCATATGAGGTCATCCCATTATATAGATTCTCATTTTCGATGGAAACCATGAAGATTACTACATGTTACGTATTATTATTTTTATGTATAAATAATAATATTTAATTATTTTGATATGATATACCTTTCAATTTAAATTTAATGTATTTTCCATTTATGTATTTAGTTTTTTGAGGTAACTAAACTATATGATCATATAATATATTTATTCTATACCAATGTTAAACAATAATGTCCAGCTCTCGGTTACTAGAGTCATGGTTTTATATATAATGTAAGTGTTTTTCCCTTAGTTCATTTTATATGAAGGATCTATTGAGAAATTCATTTTGATTTGAAATTATCATGAGTTATAATTTTTGGTTCAACCAGATGCATGTTGAGGAAATCAAGAATATATATTTAGAGGTCTATTAAATGATTTCCATTAATAAAATACCATATTTTCATTTTTCTAGTGGATATTATAATTAACCAAGTACCACACCATTCATGTATCGACTATAGGTCCATTATTCTACAAATTATTACTGAGAAACTTAATTTTGATTTGTTTTAGATTGATATTATTAAAGAACACATTGCTGAGTATAGTGTTTCCATATTAAAAGGTTATTGGTATCCCACATTTGAAAAATAATAAAAATGAAATAGTAATAAAAGAGTTATTTATTTTATTATTATACATTACTAGTGGAAAGAAGATGATTGACACACACATGAAAAGCATCTAGTAAATAGAAGCAGTACATGTGATCTTATACATTGGATAGAAAGGAATAAGGATTCCATCATTATGATCGAAATTTGGTAAAGAGGAGTTCCAAAATTAAATTTTCTATATGACCATAGATTTCATAATTTTTATGAAACTAAAGAAAATCGATACACCACTTTTAGTTTAACCATTTAGTTGATTAATTGTTTCATCCCCCAAATGTGCCAAATGGGGTTGTAATGGAATTTTACGGTGTCATTGGAACATCCTTTATGTCAAAAACATATCCACGTCCCATTAAAGTAGTTTCTAATGGGTTTTGTTTATTGAACTGGAAACACCTATTTGTTCTATATCTTTGCAGGACCTTCTTTATAAAGGTAGGTGCTCATTGGGAAGTTTGGACAATAGTCCTTAAAAAATCATATTGCTTTAGGGGATGGGAGGTTGGGCTAATTACACCCTTGGGGGGGGGGTATTTCCTACTATGGGTCTCTCTTATAGATTTAAGACATATTCAGGAATCCTTTATTAATTCTCAAGTTTGACACAAGACACCATTGAATTAAAAATTAATTATTATCACGTATGAAACCTATAATCATATATATATATTTGAGTTAATTTATAAATGGAGATATTTGTATGTATCTAAGTTTCTCTAACAATGGTATCCACTCATGTACCGATTAGAGATTCCTTGGTCGTTATTATGATGATGTTAGATTTAGCCACACAGTGGGGTGCTATGGAGTGTATTGTAATCTAGGGAGATGATAGTGGTTTTGATATTGGGATGATACCCATTAACGGGATTCCTACATAGCAGTTTGAATAGATTTGGAACCCACGTAGTTCATTTACTTTTAATAGGGCACATCATACCTTTTATGGTCATGTGATAAGGACCAAACCATGTATTTTAACGTCTTGTGGTGAGGAAATCTTGGAAGAATGATCTTAGTAAAATTATTGTGTGGGACATATGCCAAATAATCCCTATGAATCTAGAAGGGATATGGTTTCCAATGATGAATAAGACTCTAATAAGAATGTGGACCAGATAGAATAGACTTGAATTTGTGTGTTGGGTATGGAAGTCAAAGAGGTTTCCTACGTATCCCATTAGAGTGGGGATAAAACCCACATAGTTTGATTGTGATGACCCATGCTTATGGAGTCCATATTAGGTAAAGACTTGTAGGGGAGTATGGACCATTTAGAGGATTAAAATGGGGTTATTGTTAAAAATTATTACCTATGAAATGTTCCCTGAAGGATTTCTTTACTCATAGTGATTTATAGGCTCTTGGGTTCTTACTACGAAGGAGGGGGCCCATGGATGAGTATGGTGATATGGTTGTGGCATATACAGAGTATGAGGCCCAGAGTTTCGAATTTAGGGCTTATTCATGAGAAGGATTCCCGAGTAAATTTAGTGTTTCTTAGGGATTATTCGTAAATAGGATGCTGATTTTGGTAATGACTAGGACTTATACATAGAATGATGGATGAATGGTTTGGGGATTATATGTATTCCATGACTACTGTAAACCTCTAAGCCCATGTGAGTCGTGCTCTGTTTGAGAAAAAAGAGGAAATATATTTCCAGGAAACCACACAATACACTTTCCCTTAATGTTAGATACATGGCATTTAGGATCTGTGCTTACGGAGACCCTCTGAAGTAAGGAAATATGAAGATTCCAAAGAATATTATTTTCCAAAACATGCATATGACTATGTGGATGTCATGATTATTTTTATCCACTAACCCCACATGAATCATGATGAGACATGATTGAATGTGGGAAATAAGAGGAACTAAAATATCAACAAAAATACACAGTCCCACTTTTTTCCAGTGGAACAGGTTTGGGTGTTGACACTTCCCTCTAATTATTGTACCCTTGACACAATAGGAGAGAGAAAGGGCTTTGAAGTTTCCATCTCTCCTCATATTTTGGTATTCGATATAGTAATATTTTGTGATCCATCTAGTTATGGCCCATGGGTATGGATACCAAGGAAATAATTAAGCATGAGAGGTCCTACAATAAAGGTTAGTGGATTACACCAAGTGGGATTCCCAAAGAATGTTTCCATAAGAGGATAGGAGGATCTCATTCCACGCCAAAAGGAAATTCATGCATGATCCTCCCCCTCCATGCTAGGAACTGGAGGATCTGGGTATTAGATGTGACTAGGGAAGAATATAGTCCTATCCCTAGATCCAAAGACTAGGAAATCCCATACATAGTCCTTGGAGTTTGGATATTCATGACTCTAGAAATTCATACTCACATGTACCTTGAGGACCCTAAATATCTGATAAGAAAAGTCCTAGAAACCTCTGACAATAGGAATGTATCACTAAATGGGAGAGACACTGGTGTTCCTCCTTCTATGGTTATAAATGTCAAAAGGCTTCGATAGATGTTTTAATTTGGTCCCTTTCAGATAAGTGAACTAAAGTAAGTGGGACTCTACCATTAGTGGTTTGAAATATGACAAAAAACAGGGCCTCGTGTAGGTCCTATCTTATAGAGAAAAGGTGATTTGCGCATGAAATGGGAGGAATTTGAAGTGCTTCACATAGGGGGTATAACATTTCAAGAGTTGGGTAAGGATTTGAAAATGGAAAACCTTTGTAACAAAACATGGGATATGCTTAATCCTAATAACCATAGGTCTCCTCAAGTTTCTCCGGGTGGGACTCACATAGGTCCGTAATTAGGAAAGGGACCTCATGTAGGTAATAGTAAACTTGGGAAGAAGTGGTCATCATGAAGGTGTCTTGTGTTTGGGATCCTGAAATGAATTTTCTCTCACTTTCCCCCTTTAATTCTATCTTCTTTCTAGTTTTGGAGAGATATCTGAGGAATTTTTGGAGACCTAGATGAAGGGGTTGTGTGACCAGAGCTTGGGGGCTTTCTCTGATTTTCCATTTTTAAAAATGATAATACTTACTATCCTATTTATAAAAAAATTGGAGAGCATGGTTGAAGGACCTTCCACACGTAGGTTTCGGGAATAGGTACCTATCACATATTTCCAATTCAGGGATGATCATCCCTTCAGTTCCATGTAGGGGGGTTGCATGGGACCTCTAATGTAAAGGGGTATGCACATAGGTCATCTTGGGAAATTCCCCTTGGGTGTCCTAGGGTATCTTTGGCTCTTTAAAACTCTTGAGGTACTCTTCATAATATTTTCCCCCCACTTGACAAAAAAGAGTGTAAACTAAATCCCCTAGACCCATTTGTATTAAATCGATACAAAAGAAGAGGGACTATTACTCAGGCAGAACAAGGAAAAGATTATTCAGGTGGCATTTTTCAATCGTGCAGGACTTCCTTGCAGGTCGGTAGTGAAGCTCTATAGCTCTTGTCTGATGTGTAGAATAGAGATATATAAAAATACTAATTCCCCCTTTTCTGATTTCTCACATTCAATTTTGGTGCTTTTTCACTCTCATCACGTAGTTCATCCTTCCTGCCGTGTCACACTTTACTTTTCATGAAGTTTTCCTGAATAATTTATTATGGTACAACTAATTGAGAGATGTTGATATATAGGGTGGACCTTGTCGAGGAGCCTTTTCAAAGAACCTAATTGGGGGATTTCACGTGGAACATAGTCAGAGGGCCCATGTGTGGCACCTAGTCAAATGTCTTACAAATGGAACCTGGTTGAATAGTTGGCATGAGTCCTTTCCTTTTTCCAATATTTTGGAATTATTCAAATTCAAATTTTTTACTTCTCTAAATCAATATTTTATCATAATGGAAGAACATTATGATTTCTTATACCTCTTCAATGGATCTTCTAATGCCTTCTCCGGAGTAAGCTGCTTCCCATGCATTAGAGATGATCAAAGCTGTTGGGTTATATTACTACGTCATGGTTGAGCATACTATTCCAGATCTAAAAAAATATTCAGAACCATATCAATGAATGTACCCATGAATTGATTACCTATTTTTTATGATCATGGAATTTTGAGGGATGCCTTTATCCTTGTGACTTGGAGTTATTTACCGAAGTCTGGGTTTTTAAGCACACCAATTTCCGTTCCATCAATATTTCCTCTAATAGGGATTATATTATGTAAGAAACGATTTCCACTAGTTATTTCATGCATAACAAACATTTCGCTCCAGATATTAAGCCACATATATAAGAATCAAATCCTCATTATTGTTGTTCAAATTTCCATTCATAATGGACTGATCTGATGCAAGGTTAGAAGGAAGACTAGGAATTTCATTTTGTAGGGGGGGAGATACAGACCCGAGAGGATGTTGGTGAACTAGGAGCACAAGACTTGTGAAGAATTAAAAAATGAGCTACAATATGTCCATTTCTAAGAGGTTATTTGGTAAGTGAAAAATTATGATTAAAACAACCCAAATATCTTCTATGAGCTGCTGAGCTAATGTAGTCCTTTGAAAAATTCTTTTGACATACTGCTTGGAAAAGTTCGAGTTAGCCTACTGGAGGTCTAGAAACTTTTTGGAGCTCATATTCTAGGGGAGATGTATTATGAGTTATTCCCACTAAAGATACTGTGGGGTAATGCTGATAGGATACTACATTTGTGACATGATCATTTTAAGGTGGTAAAGAAATTTTAGAATAAATATCCTCTCCCTAAGTGTGAAATCCATCCAAGAATGTGGATGGAGGCTTTTCTCAAGCCTATATGAGGAGGTACCACTTGCAGGATCCATAAAGGATTCCCTACTTTAGAGAATCAAGGTGATCTTGAAAAATTATAGCCTATACTATAGAATTTATAGTATATCCATTGGAGTTATAAGTTCAATATGAAATTTGTTGCAAATACTCAATTGGAAGTCTTCCTCACAATGTGTCTGAGATTTTACCTACTTTTGGTCTACAAATCCAATGGTGGTGTGGGGGATAAGGACATTACTTATCACTTCCAAACTATCATATAGGTGTTATATAGGGTTGGATCCCCTGTACTGGAATGAATTTATTACTTCATACTACTTATGTATAATAGGAAGGCTCTGTTTATAATTTCAAGGTTGTTTCAAGTGTTGTGGGGATGGATTGAAGCACATTTATGTTCAAATGTGTCGATTATCCTAGTTAAATTCACTGAAAACTGATTTCTCTAATTTTTTCATGATATTTTTGGGATCCATCCTCTGAGAATGACGTATGATGAAATTTTATGGATACTGAATATGTCAAGAGACTTAAAATTCTTCTTTTATGGTAACCCACAGATAGTGACATTTACTGATGATGGTACAGAAAAGAATGATGAATTAAGGTCATATATTATAGAATTTAGAGACAGCGTACTAATGGCTCACAATGGCAATTAAATCCTTTATAAGGCCTATGCTTCATATAAACGTTATTGATAGTGTAAATGTCTTAGACAATTAAGCATATTTTCCCTACACATGTTAGGCTTGAGAAACATCTGAGGGTTTCCTGACAATTTGGGATCCTAATGGACATGGAGGTGTGAAAAATGTCAATCATACTACCTCCCCATAATGCTACAATCAGACTGGGGTTCGGATATTCCAATGTGTGGATCTCTTCATACCCTAAAGTGGTATTGCAAAGGGTCTTTATTGGGTTATGGACATAATGATAGCGAGTCATATTATGGATGGTAAAAAAGGATCCAACCAAATACGATGATTCTGAATCTCTAAATCCTTCAAGTAGATATCAGGAAAATACCATTAAGTAGGATAGGGTTTAGAATATCATTCCTCTTATACCAAGGTAGTCCAATCGTCACCATTGGGAGGAGACTCATTTTTCATCCGCACATCATTCCATGAGATAGAAGTGGCATGAAGAGGATTCCGGGTCTGAATGTGGTAGGTATTCCTCGCAACCAGCCACATCAGAGACAAATTACACCTAACCCTTTGGGATATGAGCTTGGAAGAGAGTAACTTGTGATGTTACAGATGGATGGATGTTTCTTTAGGGCAACATGCAAATCCCAAATCTAGGCGATATTAGAGTACCCTCTGATATCCACACTAACATTGATTTGGTCAAGGTGGAGTGGTATATTCTGGAGCTGGAGGCTTCAATATAGGAAAATTATAATTAGTTCAGTGTCACAGAGTTAGTGTCAGACATGCTGGAATAAGGAGACCTTGATGGGGTATCTGGTTATCCCAAAGATTAATGGTATGACTACATTTACCCTGATATCATATCTATTTTCTTATCATTTTCTTATATTTCCCTTTAATCCTTTGTAATTAAACATGACAGGTTTTTATTTTTTAGATCTTAATAGAAGAATAAGAAAAATAACCAATTGAAGAGGCACTGGATTCATCGAAGGATAGGCCCATGGGCACCCCCATCAGCGTAGTTGATGAGGAACTTGGTTACCTAGAACTATACGCATGTTAGTGGACCATTATGGATAAGATAGTGGAGGTAGATCCTTGATCATAACATCAAGTCCCTATAGCCATGATGGATGATATGGGCCCTTCATAATCCCAAGAGAGGAAGGGAAATAGGGAAATACATTTTTACTAGCGTATTCACCACAATAAATCATTGTGATTTCATTCGATATCATGAATATTTCAACATAATATTCTAAATGTGTCTACCATTTATATAATTTCCATCACATTTATCCCTTTAGATATCTGACACAGTTCCTTCAAGTATCAAGGAGGATACCCAAGGGAGGCATGAACCCATGCGGATGAATCCACCATTTTTATAGATGAAGCATCAAGATATGGATTCATATTTAGTACCATTAATGTAGAGAGGGTAGGGGCCGCAGTAATATTATATGAACTCCTTAAGGAGCCATGTGATGTTTCTAACATTCCTTTCCTAATGATATATTAGATCCATTTCCTTCACTGTAGAACCTTATAGTGGTCAAAATTAGTCCCATTATTGCTTCAGAAAGTATTGATTGGGATATCAGGTTGTTTGATGATAGTTCTGATGTTGAACACAATTTTGAAAGGCTTGGTGATGTTTTTCCTTGTTGGAAGTCAGAAGGGGGGGTATCTACAATGAATCCAATTTAGGTGAGGAGATATGAATCTCAGATACCCCTACTGGTGAGGATACTACAAAACATGACACCATGTATCATTATATAATGGATCTAATTAATCTTGAAATTAATATACAGGTTCCCTCAAGGTGTTCAATTATTTACATAGGGAGTTCTATGGATGTGATAATTTTCACTCATGTATTTTTCAAAATTAGTTGATTTTATATCACCTGAAACATTAGACTAAATCTCAACCTGTGTACCGTTTTCTATAGAGTACATTTCCAAGGAACTTCATGAAAAAGGTATCCAAGTCCACCCGACTTTGGTTTCTCAAGGAGTGATTCTTGGGAATACATAAGTGCGAGATCCTTGAGATCCCCTGATCCCATATTCTTCGAACACTCAAGGGGATGTTCCTCATAAAGAAGTTATTACTTCAGGATTTATGTCTGACGGTATTGGAAAGGTATCAATTTCAATAGTCAACCTAACAACAGGTGATTTTTATCTGATTTTTTGGTCACTTCATTTCATTTACTATTTATTAAACTCCTAATGTTGATGAGAAGTGTCACTTTCTATTCAGTTCCATTGTCTTTGGTGATTGTCCCTGATATAGAGGCTTCCAATATAGTTCTGCCAACATCGGTAGGTGTGAATAAAACTATTTTGGAGAGATAGGAACAAGGCTCATCATGAAGTACATTAATCCCAGACTATGTCTTTCCCTCTAAGAGAGGTTCTGAGTCTCACCTATAGGAACATGGTGCTTTTTAAACTTCCCACCATTTGCTCAAGAAGGATATCTAAAAGATAATTGGGTAGATGCCTCTTGAAGTATTATCACCACGACTTTATTGACTTCTTTTCAAGATTTCCATGTTGTGATATGAAGGATTTAATTACAGTGATTTATATGATGAAGTTAATTCAATCATCCAACAATGGGAAGAGGAGCGAATATCGTAGTAAAATGAGGTGGAGATCACATTTCATATTGAGGAACTCGGAGTTGTAGTATTCCAAGCTGAGCTCAGCCACTCCAAGAAGATGTAGGAGTATCAAGATCATCTCGATGATAAATATTTAAAAATGATGCACTTTGAAGAATAATTAGAAGTTATAAAGGAAGAGTTATTCCAACTTGACTGATCCTTGGTAGGGGATTTGGAACAAAGAAGAGATGTTATTGGAACAGAGTAAGATAAGCCCAATAAAGCTAAGTAGGCTACTTCTACACAATCATCTGTGTTTTGGTGCACTATGAAATATTCTCAATGTATAGTTCAACATATCAAATCCTATATGAAGTAAAACTATAAAATTTTGCAGAGTGACTCTAGCATGTGGAAGTTACCATGTACTTTGAAATAAAAATGAAAATGATCTTTTCTCCAAATCAATTGTTCTTGAACTTAAATCCTTAGTATAATCATAATACGACAATGAAAAATAACTCAATTATGGAATTTAATAATGTTGTAATTATAATGAAAAGGATGAGATAGTGACCTATTTTTTCCAAATCTATGAGTCTTAGAGAGCATATCTTTAATGTTTCTTGGGTCATATGGACAACCCCATAATTTTTTAATTTTTTTGATCACCCTAATTTTTTCCATGTACAATATGAATATGAATTAACCAGTTATACTTGTATTTTTCCTACACTACCCTTTTTTGGTTTTAATCATAACATGTTTTCTGTATTTTTCTTTTAATTTCTCAATTTTTCTCCAAAACCACACAAATTTAAGGATTAACGAGATGAGACTTGACTTTTTTTTTCAAAATTCCCTTTATGGGTTTTCAATCTAGAGATTACTATGTCTCTATTTGTGGGATTTCTAATGTCTTATAAGACAGACTAATGTTTTTCGTTTTTTTGGTCAATCATCATTGACCATAAATTTTGAAATGATGAACAAAACAAGTCTTGCTGGGAAAGAATATTACGAAATTCTTCATATACCTAAAGGGGAATTATGAGCCATGATTTTATGGTTTATTAATCTAAAATGTGATATTTGGTAATAGAGTAGGTCTATCTGGGTGGAAGGTTTCCACTGGTTGAAAAACCCATTTTGTGGTCTACTTTACGCAAATCCAACTAGGGTGTGTTACTATAGAGTAAAATAGAGGCATCCTTAGGCTGGTAGACAATTTTATGGGAAGATTATTCAAATCCAACTAGAGCATGTTACAACACAATATCGTAAAGGATTTATTCGAAAGTATGAAATTGTATTATTGGTGGACAAATGAAGTTTATGAAGAATCATATTTCTCAGGACCATGATGTTTGGTTTTGCAGAGGGATGATTTTTGAGAATGAAGATAAAATATGTACTAGTATAGGCCATGGATGGGAAACTGGGCCTACAAAAATTTAGATTTTGTGTAAGAGTGTACATTTGGTTGAACGATAGATATCATGGGAGAAAAATCCCATTTCCTAAAAGGTTTGAACCATTATAAAATTTAATATCGTTCGATTTTCTCATTCACCGTGTAGATTAACATCTTATAGAGAGGAATTTGTTGTATGGTTTAACATATTTTGAATTGGATGATACACTATGATGTTTAATTTTGTACAGTATGTAAATTATGTTATATTGTTAAAAGTTTTAAAGTAATAATTTTATACTATGTAGTTCAAAGTCACACAACAGGGAGATTAGGAGGGATATAATTTATGATCTTTATCCATGAATTTAAGTTTTATGACTCTCACATTATTGATAATTTTTCTAAGAAGGTGCTATCACTTTTGGGAATGAGGAGTAAAATTTTGTAAAATGTAATATGGGGATCTCCAAACCTGAATAGTGGTATGGGGAAATAAGATTATGGAAATAGGGGAGATCTCTCTAAAGGATTAATTTACCACTGATTAAAAAACATGTTTCTAGGATACTTTATGTGAAGACAAATGGGGTGTGTTAAGACATAGTCAATGGTGGAATACTTTGGCAGAAAACCCTGTTTTGTGTTCTACATTATGAAAATTAATTGGGGCAATGTTACAGTGTAGTTAGGAAAATAAGTACTTAGGAATTTTGACATTCTATTGATGATTCCCGACATATATCTTTGGATATTAATATTTCTCTAGGAAGTGTGTGTTGTTTTTTAGGAAGGAAAGTACTAGAATAAGGAAAAATCATTTCAAGTAAAAATTAGAAAATAATTGGGGAATGGTTTCCCTACATATGTTTGACCCAAACATGGGAGATGTGGCACCTGTAGTTTTAGGTCATATGATGCGGACCATAACGTTATGGAAACTATAGGTGATATATGGCCTATTAGAATAAGGTCATTTCGACATACTTCAGACATGATGGAAGAAATTTTAAACATGGGTCTTCGTGGATATTAGATTTGGATAAAGGATATGAGACAACTTTGTGATGGATGACCATAGGCTGATTCAAATCATCAATTACTACGTAATGTCTTCAATGCTTACAGGGAAATAATAGGCTTTTCCTGAGGGATAAGTTACCAACCATTGAAAAACATGTTTTGTGTACTAATTAATGAAAATACAACTAGGGTGTGTTATTGAATAGTCAAATAGTCCCATCCTTTAGTTGATATACCCCTTTTATTGGACACTTATGCAATGTGAACTAGGTCATGTTACCACAAAGTTAGACAAAGTAGTCCTCATGTATCATACATTCTATCACTGAATGATGGAGAAAGCTTATGAAGATCCACAAGTTCCCAAGACTATAAGTATGACAAATTTATGGAATATTTTAGATCATAAAGGAAAAATTGGATTTATATTACCCATAAAGTGTAGAGTCTCTCTCATAGATCTAACTCATGTGTTGATGGGGGCATCTCTGTTTCCTTGGTGGATACCCTAATGAGGGATCCAAATCAAAGGTTCCTATATAGATCGTCATTCATATACTAGATTAGGGATTTTTCTTCAACCTATGGATGAGACTAGGACATAAGGCCTTCCTATCAGTACACATCTCACAAGAATGAGAATCATTCCACAAATACTTCTTGGAGTGCCATGCAGTTTAAAGTCATCCAACAAGGAAATTTGACATGCGATTTAAAGTAATGTGGTAAAGATTTTATCTATATAGTTTAATGTATAGCAACCCAAAATTAACATACATGGATATTACATCCTTTTAGATGAATATTCAATACATTACAAAAAATACATGCTAGAGGACTGCAATTGTTTAGTGTCTTTGGAAACATGGAAACAAAATCTTCTATCCTGGTGGAAGATATTCAAAATATCCCATAAAGATCTCCACATTTAGTACTTCAACCAAAACCCATTATTCACAACATGTAGAATGGAAACACAAGATAGGGGTGATCTTAGATGCTTAGTAGGGGTAAACAATGAAAAAATGCAAGCATAATCATAAATATAGTAGTGTGATAACACGATCGTAACATTAAGAGATCATATCAAGCATATCGAAGGACATAAACATGAGTTATGCGATAACTTTTGGAAGTTCATAATACAAGAATCTTTAGGAAATAAATATAATGATCCACAAAACCATAACAATGGAATAATATATACGATTTGTGGAATAAAAATAAGAATATGAAGTTTTATGTTAGGGATACCTACCAAGACCATTATAATATGTTAGGATTGGGGTGTGAACCATGTACCTACTATGGTCTTGGGCTAGCAACCTATGTACCAACTTTATTTTAGGCTTGGGATATAACCAATGAACCTTATTATTTTTGGGATTGGGCTACAATCCATGTATTATCATTCTTATAAGATTGGGCTACAACCCATGTACCTTATTGTTTTCAATATTGGGCTAATACTCATGTAAACTCTTTCACTTATTCTTAGGATACAACCCATACACCATATTTCTTTTTGGTATTGGGATAAAACTCATACACCCTCTTTATTTTCATGCCTAGGATACAACCCATACACCCTCATTCTTTTTGGTCTTGGGATACCACCATTACACCCTCTTCATTTTTGGTATTGGGATACAAATCATGTACCCTTTGAGCTCATATAAAAAATATCATTACCCAATTTATTGAAGGGATATATAAGTCCCATACTTCTCATGGTAAAATCATTCACACATGTTCTACAAGATAATAAAATATTCATCATATCATGACCCAAAAA
Organism: Viscum album; assembly: GCA_963277665.1. Lineage (NCBI taxonomy): Eukaryota > Viridiplantae > Streptophyta > Magnoliopsida > Santalales > Viscaceae > Viscum > Viscum album. Next base: position 1,720,868,713 of record OY728119.1, on the reverse strand, counting down.
AAGGTATAGGTATTGTTAACATTAAATTGTTAGAGATAAAATGAAATGGGTATCATTAACATTTCATTACATCACAACCTATGGAAAAGAGATAGGTTTAATAACCATTTCATCGAATAATAACCCTTGAAAGATAAATAGAATTCATAAACATATAACTTGTGAAAGAGAAACATGTTTCATAAAGACCAAGACATTAAACATGACCCATTCAAGGAAATAATATTAATGGAACCTTAGGGAATATCCAAAAAGGGAATGAGTAATATTAATGGATGTAAAATTTGTTGGAAAATAGTTTTGAAATATATTTCAATTTTTTTTTCAGGAAAATATACTTTCTTCTTTTAACAAGGCATATCAATACATAAATCCTTTTAAAATAAATTCTCCGAAAATACCTTGAAAACATATAAATAATACTTCAAATTTTTTTGAAAAACTTTTCCCTTGAAAATTACATTTAAAACAATTCATTAAAGATTATCCATCTTAAAATTAAAAGGAATCTTAAACGGAATGACTGTTAGAAAATCTATACTTGTCATACGAAGTAAAAAAAGAACATTACATATGCATGGAAATAAGGTTAGAATGAATTACTTGTTCCGAAAGAGACAAGAATATTCCCTTTACAATATTTATAAAAGAGAAAATGGGAAAATATTTCATTAAAATCTTGTAGGATAACGGTATAATATTCTTGGAATCCCTTTCTAGAAAACAAAGATTTCCGACCGAATGAAGGGAAAAGTCAGGCTTTCCTAAAAACAATTTCCTAACTATATTATGTACCAAATTGTAGAATATAGTACTAATACATGAGTATATCATGAAATAACATAGTATAAAGAAACTCATGAATATTATTGGTATATGGATCATAATATTTCCTCAAGGGAAGCAACAATATAACCAATCTCAGAAAGTGATGAGATTGTCTTGATAAACTCTTATAACTCAGTTAATTGGGATCATGCTCTCCATGTAAAAAATGGAAATTAAATTAATATTAATATATCATTAAAATTATTATATTCATCATATAACATGTAAAATGTAATCATATACACCTCTAATAAGAGTTTAGGTGCACAACAAAAATATGAGTCTCAAAGAAGGCAAATTGAGGCAAAACTATTTTACCGATTTGGTAACTTTTAAAACTTAAACCCCATGAAAGAAGGATCATAAAATGGACATGTGAATACACATTAATTTAAATATAATATACATAGTATAGAATCATGGGTATTACATACACCACACAAAATGAAATAGTGGCAAACATAACATGTATCTCATCAAAATTAAAAGTTAGGTGAAATCCCCTTACATTGTGTCCTGACTCTCTTTGTACTAAAGAAATATTTCTATATAATAAGAAAATATTATTATAAATATCTTTAAGAAGAATATATTTATATATAATACCATATATGTTTTTCTTATGACCTTATATTACCTTCTTGTTTGCAATCCTATGCTAAGGTTTCAGTTCAGGTAATATTCACTTTGTTCTTATCATGTGTGTTAATTTGTTATATCATTGGTAATTATACTTATATCATGATTATAGAATGTATATAATTCTCTAAATATAATTTATATCTATAATATTCATATTATAATCATTTATATAATAAATATGTAACAAATTTTATAAACCGTTCATGGATATGGTAAGACTTACTTACGCATGAACGTTGTTTCTGTTTTTAGTGTCGTATTGAAAGAAAGTATGTAAATGAAATATGTATATATATATATATGTATATATATTTATATATCATTATTCCAATATCATGAATATATCATATATATCATATGAGTTCATTAAACCCATCCTTAATACATCCCATGTGGTTTGTGAACAAATCACATTGCTTTGAGGGGGTGGTAGTCCAAACTTCCCCAAACATGATTATCGTATTAACACCAGATGGAATGTAAAGACATGTGTGTTATAAAAAGAATACATAAGATTAAATAAATATTAAATATAATATATGACATATATAAATAGAGTTTACATCATAATGTCCCCCATGATTGGTGGTAATGGAGAAATGAACTACCATCATCTCGTGAGGTAGTAGTTCACTGTACACGGAAATAGTATGTTCAGAATTCATTAGATGGACGTGTGTGTAAGTGTAGGTCAAACAATTGCATAAAAATATCTTAGTATATGAAATATGCTTGTTTTTTCAACCAATAATGGTATAAATATTGTTGAATGGGTGAAGAAGGGAAATAAAGGAAATGATCTTGATAGAAGACATTACCACTTTATCAGGTAACTCATTTTGGTATGTAATAAAAGGATTAATTGATAAGATTTCTTCCCAAATATAGGATTCAAGGGTGAAGGGAGGATTTTGGGAGGTTACATGGGTAGATAATTGAAGACCATAAAAGGTTTGAGAGGTGTGAGGAATGGGTAGAGGTGGTGGCCTTTTATAGGGATGGAAAATGAATCAACTTGAATTTCTAGAATCAAGTTTGGTGTGAACATGTTTTTTCCAAACAAAATTATTCCCAAACCAACCAAACTCCATAATTGAAGGTTTATGGACACAAAAATGGGTGTTAGAAAAGTTTCTAGGTCATTCGGGACAATAATTTTAAGGTTTAGTCCATAATTTAGCTTAATTTGGCCTTAACTACTGTGTCTAATTTTAATCAATTTCACTAATCCTTTTGGTCTAAAATTAACTTACTCTTATTAGACTCTTAATATAAGACTAAATAAAATTATTTATGTCAAATTTTAGAAATTCAATTAACAGTAGAAGAAAAAATAAAAATATGAGACTGAATACAATGGTGTATGTCAGATTTTTGAAATTCAATTCACAAAAGCAGAAAAATAAAGATTAGTGCTAACCCGTAGATGGGATGAAATAATGGGATTTTTATTAATTTTAAATAGTTTATTAATATTATTTATTAATTTTAAAAGTGATATTGATTCTAATGAATAACTTGTACTAATATATGTACTATTTAACTAATGTGACCTCAAAACAAATTTATATTTTCATTTAACAAGAATAATTAATTAAACAAAAATCAAATTTTTAACTAAAAAGTAGTATTCTTCATTATTCATAAAAAATAACGTGTCTCAAAAAAATGCCAAAAATTAAACGTAGGATAATTTTTGACCTTATGAATTCAAAAATGAAGTTTATTTTATCAATTTAAATTTATAAATGTGTCTAAAATTAATTTCATTATTAAAGGTGGTTCATTCAAGAAAGTGGTATTTTTAATATAAGAGGACGTTAACGGAAATATTATCTTCATTATCAATATGTTTTGTTTATATTATAAAATTATTTTAAAATTAGTTATAACTGTTCCTATAACTATGTTTAATGGTTAGGTTATAATTATCTTATTTAAATAATTATATATATAAATATGTTTCAAAGAAAATCAGTGTTGCGTGCATCGTACGTGAAGTCAGTGTTGCATGTAGCACAAGTCGAGTTGGTATTGCATGTAGCGTAATCCAATTCAGTATTTAAAGTGAATGGAATGTTTTTTCTAGTTCTTTAATAAATATCTATATATATATATATATATAACTATTTACAGTTTTATGTGAAATGAATAATATCGAAAAGTTAAATTAATTGAAAACAAATCACAAAATCTTAGGGTGTTACATAAAGTCATATTGTAAGAAATTTATGTTATTGAACATGAAAAAAGGAACATTGTGGTTGGATCAGGTTATCAGGCCTAGGTTTCACTACGTATCTTGATGGATCAAGAATCAAGACACACATAGTTCTAGAAGGATTCCCCATATTGATTTAATTCATGTATGGAGAAAAGTGTGTGTGGGGTGGGGGGTTGAATATGGGCTCACATATGAGGTGAGAAAAAAAATCTAATCCTCTTATATAGAAGTGAATCATATGTAGGAGAGTGGGGGAATTCCATATATTATGTTGTGGCTGGGTCCAAAATTGAAGATTAGGAAGTCACAACAGATATTATTTGAATGAAAATAAATCCTCACATAGTCCTTAAGGAAATTGTACAGTTAATTATCATGAAAAGAGGAGATTTCATGTGCCTTTGAAGGTCATTCATCCAATGATAAAATCATTGAAAATTGAGATTCATTACTCATTCATGGACTTTCCTTTCCAAACCTTCTTATCCCACATGAGCTATGCATGATGTGAGAAACAAGGAGTGGTAAAAGATTCTTTGATGCAATAACGGAATCACAAGTGAAGGATATGGGAATTTAGATTCTGTGGTGGCTAGGATAGAGAGTATGATCATGGAATTTCTATATATCTCCTTAGGATGAGTATCAATCCATATCTAGTAATTTTAATCCTATCCAATTTAATGTCATGTTATGATGAAGAAGATGAACCAATGTGAGAGAGAGGAAAATTTGTGGTTGGGACCAAGGATGGAAATATGGGTCTCACTACATGTCACGTTATGTCCACAATCAAGACACAAGTATTTTAAAAAAAGACCATATGGTTTATCATCATGCAACAAGGACATTGGTCGTGTAGTTTAATGTATTGCAGTAAGGATGAATATGAAATGATGTGAATGAGAGGAAATTTTTTGGGAGAGTCCAAGGGTGGAAAAATGAGTGTCATTATGTATCTCACTCTAATGAGAATCAATCCACACTTATTTCTTTATGAACCATGTAGTTTAAGTTCATGTGGTAAGGATGTGGGCTCCCCAGTGTGAGAAGGGGGTATTGCAGTTGGACTAGGGGATATGACATGGGCGCCTAAACTTATCTTTTAGGATCAAAAATCAAGCCACACACTGTTATTTAAAGGTCTAATATACATGTATGACTCATACATAGGGATTTGAGAATTTTTTTTATGACTGCACCCGATATTAGAGATCTGGATGCCACTACTTATCTCATTGGGCTAAGAATCAAGCCATACATAGATGTGAAAAGATCATATAGTTTATCTTCATGCAAAAAGAATGTTTTCCATGAATTATAACATCTTGTGGTAAGGAGGTGGTTCGCATGTCATGGAATGAAATATTGCATCTAGGACAGAGTATAGGACCATGTCATCACTATGTATCTTGTTTGAGAATTAATCAAGCCACACATAGTTTTTTAAAATTATTCACCAAATAAATTAGGATTCAATGTAAGAAATAAGGTGACTTAATATTTTCCAGAAAGATTATTGGGACCAATACATGAGGTATAGGCATAACTATAAATCTAATTCATGTGAGAATCAACCATAAGTGGTTTGGGAAAAGTTCTATAATAAAGACTATTCATATACAAGGAAAAAGGGGATTTTTTAGTTGTGGATGGACTAAGGGTTGGAGTTCCAAGTGTCACTATCTATTTCATTAGAATGAGAACCAAAACACACATAGTTATTGAAATATTCCTTTTATATGTTTGAATCGTACACAGGGGAAATTAGGATTTTGTTGTTGTTGGACTTGATATGGGATGACCGGGCGTCACTACAACTCTTTTCAAATCAAGAATTAATCAATGCAAAGTTTTAGAATGAAGGTGTGGTAGGGGTTGTAAAACCTTGATATTTTATGTGATAAATTATTTTTAATATATTTTATGTCTTGTTTTGAATGATGCACCAATATAAGCTTTCTCTATACACGACCCTGTATTAACTTGTAGTATATACAACACTATTCTTATCTTGTGTTACACGTAAGAGTGACCTTCCTCGATAGTTTGCATTGTATTCCATAGAGAGTTTCACTAAACAACAATATATTTTTAAAATATTATTATGGGATATAAACTAGCTATTCTGAATAGTCTTAACCCCATTTTAAATTTTATATTTATTTTCTAGACATGATATAAGAACAAGTTCATTTGTTTTTTTGGATAAAAGAAGTATTTTTTCAAAAATGATTTTTTCCACCTTTTGATAGGGAACTCATTTTAAATCTAGTTTTTAACACTTTTATATATTATATTTGACAAAATAAACTTCTTATTTGGAAGAGGGACATAAAAATTTACTTTGGCTTAATTTTTGGTATTCTTTTGATAAAATTTATATTTTAATGAATAGCGAAAAATATTACATTTTAATTCGAAACTTCCTTTTCATCTAATTTATTTATATAGTTAGATTAACTTTTCAATTGGGTTTAAGGTGTAACTAGATTAATTTTTTATCATTTAATCCAATTGTGGTCATTAGACATAATTTCCCTGTGAAATCAGACATAAACACATCTCAATCTTTCGATAATTATTACTTCTTAAAACCTTCTTTTTGGTTTTGGCAACGAGAATTAATTTTAAATTAATTACTACATATTCTATGTTTTAAATTTTGAAAAATAGATATAATATTTGGAATCATAAGTTTCAAATTTTATGAATAATTAAATTATAGTTTTGGACATTTTTAATTGTAACTTCAACAATTATTTTTATTTACCATGGTAAAATAGTAAATTTGGTAAATAAGGGTAAAAAAAGAATAATTTAATGGTAGAAAAGTACCCTAAAACATGTCTTAATACTATTTAATGAGATATTTCAGACCCCTTTCATCCTTGGGTTGATTTTGGGACCCCATTTATTTACTTGGATGTGAAAATGACATTTTATAAGAACTAATTAAAGTAATGATAATTATAAAGTAAACATATATCTTTTTCTAAATCAATTTTAATTTAGGGATATATATCTGTTCCCTATGTCTATAAATAAAAATTATAAATAAAAAAATATTTCCTACAACATGGTATTTTATTTATATTTTTTATACCATAGATAAATATATTTATTTATGACACAATTATGATGTAGAGATTACCTCATTAATAAAAGGTTCAAATAAATGAATTTATAGATATTAAAATAAATTTAATTTTAAAATTTTGATGCGATCCAAAAATTTTATGGATGACATTGAAATATTTTGGATGCATTAATTGCTTTTTTTATGTATTCGGGTTTCAATGAATTTTTTAAAAAAATCAAGAATGAATAATGTCCAAAATTGACATAATTTAAAACTTAAAACATAAAATAATTTATTAAATTATATTAAATTGATAAAAATAAATGATTCATCCAAATGGTTAATAAAAGTCAAAATATTTTAAAAATAACTTTTTCTGGGTCTTATTACATTATATTTTAATTAAATTAACCCAAACTATGTAAATAACGTGATATCACAGTAAGATTAAAAGAGTAAAATAAGGGTTAAACCAAATATATAAGGAAAAAAATATATTCAAAACTTATCTAAAAATTACTGAATGATGGGTATTAGAACCAAAATCATCTTATCTTATAACTAAATAATGTTTTGACCATTTTTAATCAAAATTGAATTTATAATAAATTAATATTTTGAGAGTTCTCTAATGTTCCCCTATCCTCTATTATAAAAGGGCACCTCCTCCCTCTCCTCTTCTATTCATTTTTTTCTTCAAGATCAGACAAACCATACCAATTTATCTTCTAAACTTCCCTAGTCACATTCTAGATGTTCTGGTCTTCTCAAAAGACCAACTCTAGTTCCCTAAGGGGTTATTTAAAGGAGGCGCATCAAAGAATATGTACTCTCTTCTACTGATTATATCAATTTTATTCTTACTATACTTCCTCTTAATTAGTTGTTTAATTATAGAGTAATGACATCAGTATTAATAATATACTGATATGTTATTATAGATATTAAACAACCATATTTTACCTTATATCCATCCTACGAAAAATGAAATCACCACACTAGCGTACGTACTGCTTACCATCTCCACGCCATGACGTAATCTGTTTTTCACCATCATCTTACATAGATGGGTATAATGGTGGAAATAATAATTATATATTATTATTATAACATGATACTAATTCTGATATTTTATAAACCATCTACTTCAATACCATTTAACAATTATGGGATCAATAATGTCACTCTTGCGTACGTACGACATACCGTCTCCATGGCACGATGAGATCCATTCTACACGTTAACCATTCAAGAATGATTATAAATTATATATAATAAATAATAATGAAATATATGAACCAATAATTCTACTTGATTTTGGTATATATATTTTTCATTTACTTACTTCCATTCAATTCAATAAGGAAATGAAAACAGCGTTCATGCGTACGTACGACCTACCGTCTCGATTAACGGTATGTTCCATTTAAATTATCGGACTATTATATATATATATATATATATATATATATAATAAATATATATGGTATATAAATCATTTTTTACATTATGGATGTAAGTAAATCATGATATAAGTAATAATATCAAGACTAACCAGTCCAAACACATACGATAAATAAAACGATTATTAACCAAAATGTTGCTTTAACATGATATGTACAAATGAACGAGTTATATAGTCATAAGTAAATAATACATTATATGATAAATATTATTATGTTTCTATTACAAGTTAATAATATATTTAAACCCACTATATAGGAGTTTCTTACAAATACGGAAGAAATCAGTCCAAAAGTAAGGGATATTATTGCAAATCTGATTTTAATCCAAGATTGTTTTTAAGTGTGTATTTACTGGGGGAATATTTATCATATATTTCCATGTACTCAGAATTTTATTACTATTCTTCTATTTATTTTTAAATTCATTTTTACCCATTTTGAATTTCACTACACAGTTTGGAAGGAGTCCAACGTACGTTTACCATACGAGTTACATTGGGGATTTTTTTGGAAAAACTGCGAGAAAAATGTTTTTTAACTTAAAAAAATGAATGGATTTTCATGGTTTCATGATGCTTTATTTCCAAGAGTCTACCTCTACACTATATCAATTTTATTTTCAACTAAATTATTTTCTTTTAAATTTGAGCGGCAATTTGAGAAAAGAAAACACTTTGAAAAAGAAAGGATATTTTCTTCAAGAACCGAGTTCAAGTGATTTTTTAAAATTAATTTCCATTTAAGATGACATAGGGTTATGTTTATATCCCTATTATTTCTATGATTTTATTATTTTAATGATGTAATGATATTTTATATGGATTATGTTATGATGGAATGATGTTTAAGAAACCCATTTTATTTCTTGGGTCATGCTATGATGAATGATTTTTGTTTTTGTGGCACATGTAAGAATGATTTCATTATGATATGGTTGGGACCTATATATCTCTCCAATGTATTGAGTAAATATTTATATCTAATGAGATAAACATGAATAGAATGAAAAGTAAATTTTGTTCCATAATACAGGGTTGGATCGATAGTTAAACTCGGTTCAGTAAAAGACATAGTCCACTATAATGGTCTGGGCTGCAATGCCTTGGCTACTATTGAAATTATATTATGTAATTATTTCGTTTCCACAATTACATGTTTTTTTTCAATTCTATTTTATCCAGGATAATGTTCTTTTATGATCTGTGCCTTCCATAATGTCAGTATTTATTTTTTGACTAATGATTTTGACGTTTAAACATTATGTTCATGTTTTTACGATCAAGTGTATATGGTTTGTTTTATGTTCTCCATGTTTACCCTTACTGAGAATTTTTGGTCACCCATTTTATGTTTTATTTTCCTCAATACATTGAGAATTATTTTAGGTAGGAAAACAAAGGGGGAAAATCTTTATGGGAGATGTTAAAGATCTTTCACCAAGTTAGAAGATTATGTTATGTGTTTCCAAGACACTAAACTTGTACGGTCTTTGGGAATATATTTTATGTAATGTATTAAGTATTCTGAAAAAGTAATGTAATTTCCATGTACGTTAATATTGGGTTATTTTAGTTGGTTTCAGAGCAAAGGTTTAGTCAACCTTTGGAAACTAGTATGAAAAACCTTTAGTGATATCCCTAGAGATATTTCTAAGGTATGTTTAGGAATATCCTAACGTTAAGTATAACTATAGGTTACGATCCTAGAATTATGATAAAGATCATGAATAAATGAGTATTAAAACAAATATGTTTGATATTGAAAGTAATCCCCCTTGTATATGTTGTTTTCTTAGTATATGTTTTACCTCTCACAATATTCTTTTTGGGTTTTAGATGATGGAAGGAACCTGAAAGAACCATGTTAATGATTAATGCACTGGGAAATGCAATGATTGTCCCCCTAAACAACCAAATGTTTTGAGGGATGAAATGAAAATATAATTTCTATACTTACACAATCTATAAATCATTCTATACATCTAAATGAGGTTAGAACGGAACAATATTCTATTGATTCATTCATGAGGCAAAACACACCTACTTTTAATGGGTCTTCTGATCCACTTGTTGCTGAACAATAAATCAATATTGTTGAAAATATATTTTCCATCCTTCACTTTTATGAACATGAAAAATTCATTTTGGATTTCTATTGTTTAGAAGGTGAAGAAGACCAGTGGTGGAATCAAATTAAGAATACAAGGCAATCAGATGAAATTGTAGCAATAGAATTGGATGACTTCAAGAAATTATTTTTCAATAAGTACTTCCCTCGTATTATTTGAACAAATATTAAAAAGGAGTTCCTTGAGATTTAGTGAAAGTATAATGAATCTGTTGGTATATATGAGGCGAATTTTACAAGACTTTCAAGGTATGCTTCTGGATTTATCCTCCAACCTAAAAGTAATGTTGATCGATTATTCAGTGGCTTAAAACCAAGTATTATATGGGAATTCAATATAAGATACTTTAGTAATTGTTTAGATATTGTGTTTTGTGATATCAAGGTAAAACTAGAAGTTGGTGTTAGATATCTATCTCATGGTTTTGAAAAGAAATGAAAGATGGAGTTCAAGGTAAAATCCCAAAAAAATGGTGAAAAGAAGATGAATGTTTCCTTATACACAAAGTGTGTAAAGAAGAATTGTGGAGATTCTCTTAAAGGGACTAGAAAATGTTTCAAGTGTGTAAAACAAGGTCATCAAGTAGTTGAGTGCTGAATTAAAGTAAAAAAGGTTGTTAATGTTGTGAATAAAGAAAAGACTATAGAGAACGCACTAAAAACACTTCAATGATACAAGTGCAAGGAAATGGGACATTATTCTAACCAATGCCATAATCCAAGGATTAAGGGTGATTGACGTCCACAAACTTTTATTTCCAAAGACAAAGGGAAATCACATCCAATCAATATTGTTGAGGTAGAGTATGACAACGAAGTTGTGGAATGATTAAGTTTTTATGTGATGGGATTCCAAAATAATGTTGCGGAATCAAATTTTTTATATTATGGAATATTGGAATATCTATGTATGGGTCTATTGTGGTTTTCGTTAAATATATATAACCAGTAACCATGAAAAGTGATTGAAATATTTTTGAAAATCACATGATATTAACATAATGAAGGGATAAAGAGATAATTATATGTTTGATAGTATTAATGATCTCATGATTGATATAATGAAAAAGTGATATTGTGGTTTGAGTATATAGATTTTTTGGTTTTTTTGGAGTGTTGAAAGAGTTAATTTTTAAATAACGCATGTTTCAACAAAGGTTATATGGAAATTCATGTTGTTATCATGTTTCAAGATATTACATGATTAAGTTATTCACATGTTTGGAATGTGATAACCAAGAACTGGAAACTCAGATATGGGTGACAAATGTTAAGTCGATTTAGTATACCTCTTTCTAAAGTATTTTATTTTATGTTTTTGGAATGATTTTAATGTTATCCATTTAATGATAGTATAGGTTATACTCCAGTTTATGTTTGTCAGATTAATGCATTATCTCACTATTGGTGGACTTATGTATATTTGATAACTTGTTTTAGCCTTTTTGTTGAGACATATGGTATGACCTATCATTCTATCGCATGGTATGTTAACACTTAAAGAATGAAAAATTCAACTTTATTTCAAGAAATTAAGAGATAAAGTGTAAATTTAACAGGGAATGATCAATGGTACTAAAATCAAGCAATTATTTCTTCTCAAGAAAAAATTCTCCAACTTTAATAAAAGGATCTTGAAAACAAAAAATGTTATCGTAGTACCTTATTATTAGATGAATTAAATGGTCCCTTAAAACATCACTGATTTATGGATTTCGGGTAGTTAAATTTTTCCAAACATGTTATATATCACTATCCATCTAAACTTAATGGTTATATTTCTCTTTCATATCAAAATTTTCACTTCCCACTTATGTTCCCAAATGTGGAAATCCAGTGATGAGTTACATCGGGTAACTGTTATGTTTTTAACATTAATTTTTAAAATTAATTTTTGGTATCCCTTTTTATGATTTGGTTTCCCTGAAAGAAACTTTAAATTAGTAATCCTTTTATAACCCCGAAAAATTTTCATGGAAAATATCATTTCAAGGGGGTAGAATGTAACACCCTGAATTTTTTTGAAATATATATTTTTAATTTATTTGATGTATTGTGTAGAATTATACACCGAGATTTTCTTGTGATATATTCAACAATGTATTTACTTGTAGTATACACACCACTATTCTTTTCATTAGTTACACACAAGATAGATCTTCCTCAGTAGTTTGTGTTTCTTTCCATACCGAGTTTCACTAAACAACGAAATATTGTTAAATTATTAATATGGGATATAAAATTGCTGTTATGAATATTATTAACCACATTTTTAATTTAATATGTATTTCATAGACACAATATAAGAACAAGTTAATTTTTTTTGGATAAAAGTTGTTTTTTCAACAAATGATGTTTTCCACCTTTTGATAGCGCACCCATTTTAAATATATTTTTTTAACACTTTTATGTATTAAATTTGAAAAAAATAAATTTCTTATTTGGAATAGGGTCATAAAAAATATACTTTTGTTGAAATTTTTGTATTTTTTTGGATAAAAGTCAAATTTAATTGAATAGTGAAAAATACAGAATTTTAATTCGAAATAACCTTATCATCGGATTTATTTATATAGTTAGAATAAATTTTTTATTCTTTTTAAAGTATAATTGGATAAATTTTTTATCATTTAATAGAATATTTTTCATTGGAAGTAATTTTCCATTGAAATTGGACATAAACACATCTTAATGTTTTGAAAGTTTTTACTTCTTAGAAACCTGCCTTTTGGTTTTGACAACGAGAATTAATTTTAAAATAATTACTCCAACTTCTGTGTTTTGAATTTGAAAAAAATTATTTTTATTTGGAATCATAAGTTTCAAATTTTTTGAATATGTAACTTTTAGTTTAGGAAATTATAAATAGAAACTTCAGTAATTATTTTTATTTTCCATGGTTAAAAGGTAAATCAGGTAAAAAAGGGTAAAGTAATAATAATTTAATATTATAAAACTACCCTAAAACGCGTCATAATCCTATTTGATGAGATATTTCCAACCATGGTCATCCTTTTCTATATTTTGGTACCCCATGGATTCACTTGGATGTGAAAATTACATTTTATAAGAATTAATTTAATGTAAAGACAATTATAACAAAAACATATATCATTTACAAAATCAATTTTAATATAGAGTTATATAACTGATCCCTATTTCTATTAATATTTATTATAAATATAAAAATACTTCCTAAATCACAGTATTTTATTTATAATTTTTAGACATTAGATAAATATAATTATTTATGAGACAATTATGATGTAGGGATTTCTTCATTAATGAAAGATTCAAATAAATAAATTTATAAATATTGAAATAAATTTAATTTGAACATTTTAATGCCACCCATAATTTTTTTATATTCCATTTACATATTAGGGATGATTTAATGTATTTGTTTCGAATTAATCAGGTTGTTATGATTTTTTTTAAAAAGTCAAGTATTAATATTGTCCAATATTGACATAATTTATAACATAAACCATAAAATAATTTATTACATGAAATTAAATTAATTAAAATATAATATTCATGAAAATGGTTAATATAAGTCCACATATGTCATAAATAACGTTTTGTTGGTCGTTTGACATTATATGTTAATTAAATTAACCCACAATGTGTAAATAATATGATATCACATTATGATTAAAAAGGGTAAAATAAGGGTTAAACAAAAATGATAAGGATAAACAAATATTCAAAACATGTCTTAAAATTATGGGATTTTGGGTATTCAAACATAAAACATCTTATATTTTTATAAGATATGTTTTGGGACATTTTTAATTTAAATTTAATTTATAATAAATTAATATTTGGAGAGTTTCCTAAAATACCCCTCTCCTCTCTTATAAAAGGGAACCTCCCCCCTCTCATATTCACTCCATTTTGAGTCTTAAAGATCGGCCAAAACATTACCATTTCTCTTATAAAATTCCCTAGTTACATTCTAGAATTTATGGTCTTCTCAAAAGACGAAATCTAGTTCCCTAAGTGGAAATTTAAAGGAGACACTTCGAGGAAGAGATAATCTCTTCTACCGATTATTTCAAAGTTATTTTTCTTCTTTTACATAATCTTCATTATTTGTTTCATTATAAAGTAATAACATCAGTTTTAATAATATAATGATATGTTATTATAAATATTAAACAACCATATTTCCCCTTCTATCAATCTTACGAAAAATGAAATCACTCCACGTGCGTACGTACGACTAACCGTCTCCACGCCGTGGTGAAATTTATTTTTCACCACCACCTTAGTTGGATGGGTGTAATGGTGGAAATAATAACTATATATTATTATTATAACATGATACTACTTTAGATATATTATACTCCATCCAATTCAATACCATTCAACAATTATGGGAATGATATCGTCTTTAGGGCGTACGTACGGCTTACCGTCTTCACGATGCGATGAGATTGATTCTCCATATTAACCATTCAAGAATCATTATAAAGTATATATAATAAATAATAATTAAATATATTAAATAATAATGCTACAGGATTTATGTATATATATTTTTCATTTACATACTTCCATTCAATTTAATAAGGAAATGAAAACAACGTTCTTGCGTACGTATGACCTACCATCTATATGAACGGTGTATTCCATTTCATTTATTTATCTATTATATATATATATTAAATGAATATATATTATATTTAAGTCATTTTTAAAATCATTTAAGTAATTATGTAATTATATAGGTAATAGTATCAAGTCTAACAATTCCAAACACATACGATAAATAAAACGATTATTAACGAAAACATTGCTTTATCATGGAATTGACAAATGAATGGGTAAAATAAATTCATAAGTAAAACATATATGATATCAAAAAAATTATTATGGTTCAGTTACAAGTTAGAAATTTGTTTAAACCCACTATACAAAAGTTTTGGACATATATGGAAGAAATCAGACCTAAGGTATGGGATAACTTTGCAAATCTCATTTTTATCCGAAATTGTTTATATTTAAGTATTTAATGATGGTGTATTTATCATCACCTTCCATGTCCTTGTAAAAGTGTTACTATTATCATATGTATTTTTAAATTAATTTTTACCCATTTTTTATTTAACTACATTGTTTGGAAGGAATCATTCTTAAGTTTACCATACGACATACTTTTTGACGTTTCAGGAAAAATTATGAGAAGAATGTTTTTTTAACTTATAAAGAATGAATGGTTTTTTACGGTTTAATGATGCTTTATTTCCTTGAGGATTCCTCTACACTATCCCAAGTTTATTTTAAATGAAATTATTTTATTTTAAAATTTCATGGCATTTTTAGAAAAGAATACATTTTGAAAAACAAAGGATATTTTCCTCAGGAACTGAGTTCAAGTGTTTTACCAAAATTATGTTCCATATAAGATGAAATAAAATTATGTTTATATCCCTAATATTGTTGTGATTTGATTATTTTAATGATGTAATGATATTTTATATGGATTATGTGATGATGGAATGATGTTTAAGAAAACCATTTTATTTCTTGGATCATGCTATGATGAATGATTTATGTTTTTGTGGAACATGTAATAATGATTTCATTATGATATGGGTGGGACCTATATATCCCTATTACGAATTGAGTAAATATTTATATCTTAGGAGATAAACATGACTATAATGAAAAGTAAATATGGTTCAATAATACATGGATGGATTGATAGTTAAACCCGCTTCAGTAAAGGACATTGTCCACTATAATGATATTGGCCACAATGCCTTGGCTACTATGGATATCATATTATATGCTTATTTTTTTCACAATTCCATTTTTTTTCAATTTCTATTTTATCATGGATAATTTTCCTTTATAATATATGCCATATGTACTGCCAAGATTTATTTTTTAACTCATTATTTTGATGTTAAAACATTATCTTCAAATTTTTACATTAAAATGATTATGGTTTGTTTTATGTTCTCTATGATTACCCTTACTGATAATTTGAGATCACCCATTTTATGTTTTCTCTTCCCCAATATATAAATAAATATTTTAAGTAGGGAAAAGTGTGAAGATATTTATGGGATATATTGAAGATATTTCACCAAGTTAAAATATTATGTTCCAAGTTTCTAACATACTAAACTAATACAACATTTGGGAATATATTTGGTGTAATGTATTAAGTATTTCTCAAAAGTAATGCAATGTCCATGTACGTCATGCTTGGGCCATTATAGGGGTAAAATCACCGATTATTTTGATCCTCTCAAATAAAAATATAACAATTATAATATTTAATATTTTGAAAAAAGGACGTGAACCTTGTAGTTTAATATAATATAGTCAATATGTGATAATGTTCGGGCTTATACCTATAGAAGGGGCCAAATTGCCACAATGGAGTGGTAATGATGAGAGTGGGGCTTGAACATGGTATTTTCCCATCCTTTATTCCTCTTTCTTATCCAAGAGGGAATCTTGACCCATTGGGGGTTTAGAGGGATGTGATTGGGACTTACACCTGAGATGGAGACTCAAATTTAAGCGGCAATGGGTACTATCATAGATCATGGTATTTCAGGGGTTTCTTAACATCGAGCAATAGGTATATAACCATATTGTTTAATTTCATGCGTTGAGGAAGAATGGTATCCTTCAGTTTTTGGTGATGTACTAGGACCATATGTCAAGCAGTATATCATCTTGTAAGACGGATGATGATACATGCAGTTTAACATCACGCTGAATAGAAGTTATTCCATTCCTTTTAAAGTCAAGTGACATGGACCAACTACATAGTTTAATATCATTCGACTGAAAAATATGTCATGTGATTACACTATATATTTCATAAGGAGCCTTACTTTTGTTGGGGTTATAATGAGCACTCCTTCCATTGATATTAAGAAATAATCTTCGTTAGAGTGTACATTGCGTATGGGGTAAGGTCCCTCCCATTTGGCTCAAGCTTTGGAGGCTTCGTTCTTGGTATCATTGGAGTCCTGAGGACCAGTACCAATTATTCATAGACTAATTAATGGAGGAGAACTTTCTTCTTAAAGTATCACACTATCTAATTTTTATACACCTCTAAGGGATGCATTATGGCATGCTGCCTTTTTTATTACATAAATTTTCATTACATTTTACAAACAAAGGATATTTAAAGTCTAGTGTCTTAGAAATCTGGAACAATAAAACATGAAAAAATAAAACATTCTTTTAATCCACTTGTACGGCTTCATCATAAATTCTTCCTAAGTAAAATTATTGCATCACATAACCTGGAGACATACATCAAAGGAAAGTAAGGGAATCAGTTTACTTGTGATATCAATAAGAATTTCATGAAATACCTAAAGACATGAGAAATTGAATTATATTCATAACATAATAGAAATAAAATGAACCATAACTTGAATAATTGGCTATAAAATTCATTTTAGACGTTCATGAACATATCACCAAGGTTTATCCCCAAGGTGTCATAAAAATTACCAAGGTTATTCACCAAGGTATCATATAACTCACCATATCTAGAGATTAAATTTTTTACCCAATGATTTGGAGTGATATCAGGGTGAAAACTTAATATTTATTTATTTCCATGTGATCCACATTGATCATAATAAAAAATTTCATAAAAATCCCAAATAGAATCCAAGAAATGGGTTTCATGTCACAATCATGAAATTTAAAAAGTACTTAAAAATAACATCATTATGTCATTTATAACCCATGGAAAGCGAGTAAGGGTTATATGTATGTAAATTTTAGAATAAAATAGATCAATTTTATGTATTGACGAATACCATTGAAAATGAAAATAGATTTGGGTATCCACATAAATAATACAAGAGAATTTCTTGGGAAAAATAGAGAGATTTTAAGACGCAAATTCTGTAGCATAACAGCTACATAACATCATTTTAGAAAAAATATAAAAAGAGGGGACATGGGTAAACCACTCATAAATAATTCATAATACATTATGGGTACATAATAATATTATGTTATGGATATTTTAATGACATAGCACATGAAAAGTAAACACGAATGAAAAGAAGAGATGATATTTCTTTTACGAAAAATTCGGCAGCCTAACGACGTCGCTTAAAAATTCAGAAAATAAATTGATGAGATCAGAAAGGTTCTATCATCATTTGGATATGATGTGGACAGTAATAAGAATATATAAGAACACACCCCCACATACGAAGATGGAAACTATAATACATAACATAAAGGAAATCATGACAAAAAAGAGGAGGGTGCAAAGTTCCCTTACCTTGAAGAGTGAATAAAAAATCTAGAAGGTTGGGACCTTTGGGGGGCTTGAGGGAACTTTGGGAGGACTCCTTGGGAGGTAAAAGGATAAAAGTTCATTGAGGAGCATTTTGGAATGAAATGAATGAGGGAATGACTTGGTATTTAAAGGAAAATTGATAATATTTAATTAATTTCCAAGGGACACCTCATTGGTGGTATTTGCAAAACCATGGGCTTGCCCATGGTATTTTCCCATGTAATTGGGCACTTAGGATACCTCATAACATATAATACTATTCAAAAGTCTACCAGATTTATTACACCAAGATTACATCATCAATGATGTCATTAAACACCCGAAACCCCGAACTCTATTTTTTACTATTCACTGAAAATTCAAATGTTTTAGAAAAATAAAAAAATTTACCCTAACCTAATATCAATTCTCTGAATTCAAAAATAAACTCCATTTTATGAAAGTAATTTTATAAATTTTTTTAATTTAATTTTTAAATAAAATCATTATTTATTCAAAAAAACAACTCTAAAACTATAATTTGTTTTGTAACACCATGAAAAAGTAATTAGGGTCCCATAAAATTATCGTACAACCATAAGACAATAAAGTAACATTTTATGATTACATTTTATGAAAATAAATTTCCATTTTAAATTATTAAATTAACTGTAAAAATGTTAATAAAATATTTACTACATAAAAAAATAACAAAACTTATAATATGATCATTTTTACACTTTTTAGATGTCTAAATTGAATTTATACATTCATGGGTGAAGTATTTTTTTTTGGCCGATTTACTATTCATTAATATTCAAAAGGGCTTGTTACTATTCATACTTTACTATTCACTAAAAATCAAGTTGATCTTATTAATCTCTAAGTTTTTTACTGATCAAAACTATAGAAGAATATTTTTTCAAAACCATTTCACATTATTAATTTTTTAGTGTTTACATTAATATTTTAAAATACCATTTTCTTCCAAAATTCATCAATAATATTCATCCTATATTTATCCAGACATTTGAAAATCACAAATTTTACAATAATAAGAAATAAAAATTTTATTTATACCAAGGGATTACAAAAATATTCTAAGGCCACGTTTCATAGCCCCTTATAACACCTACATAGGACCTAAGTGTAAGGTGTTCTATGGTGATAGAATCTTATGGAGGCTCGGAAAACATTTCCTAATTGGTGATTTCTAGTAGCTTGAACTTATCCCTTATGTGATTTTGTTCATGCTTTACATGAAGAAGGTCATCTTGGGCTTGGTCCAGAGCAAAGCCTAGAGATTTTACCTTCTTCCCAAGCTCTAACAGATGGGCTTCGTATGACCCAAGTCTACTAGATGAGGCCATTGACTCGTATTTCTGTATTAATTAACCAAGATCACTTGTATTTTTCAACAATAATTATAATGTTAAGAGTTTATTTTCCAACAGTCATATTGAACAATGGTCATATAACATCCGGAACCCAACGATATCACTTCATTAATTAAAGGATATAGTTTTCTAGAGTATAAATTGAAATAACACCCAAATTTTGGAAATAAATATTATTAAAAAGTTCGGGTCATTATATTCTACCCTCATTAAGAAATTTTGTCCCTGAAATTTTAACTTGAACCCTCAGAAGAGAAAATTTGTGGGTACTTCTACCTCATAGAATCCTATGGTTCCCATGTGGATTCTTGACATTTGTCGTTGCTCTAAAACACCTTAACAAGGTGGGTAGTCTTGTTGCGTAGAACATTATCTCTACAATCCAAGATATCCACTAGCTATTCCTCATAAGAGAGGTAATTTTCCAGTTGTACCACCTCTGGATTCAGTACATTTGACGGGTCAGGTATGTACTTCCTCAAGAGGGATACTTGAAAGAAATCATGAACTTGTGCTATATTTGGAGGAAGTGCAAGCCGATATGCTACTACTCCTACGCGATCAAGGATCTCATAGGGGCCAATGTACCTTGGTCTGAGCTTCCCTTTCTCCCCAAACCTCATGACTCTCTTACAAGGTGAAATTTGAAGAAAGACCTTGTCACTAACATCAAAATCCAAGTCCCTTCAACGGTTTTCCGCATAGTTCTTTTTCCTACTATAAGAAGCCTTAATGTGTTGTTGGATGGAATTGATTTTTTTTATCATCTCTTGCACAAGATCATGAAAAAGAAGCATTCTATCACTAGCTTCATGCCAACAGGTAGGAGTTCTATAACGCTTCCCATATAGAGCTTCATAGGGTTCCATTTGAATGCTCGAGTGGAAGCTTTTGTTTTAAGAGAACTCAACTAAAGGGAAATGTTGACCCCATCCACCTTTAAAATCCATTGAGCATGTTCTCTGCATATCCTTGAGTTTTGGAATAGTCATTTCATATTGGCCATCAGATTGGGGGTGATAGTTTGTACTAAAATTCAATTCAGTGCTCAGAGCATGTTTAAGACATCTCTAGAATTTTGATGTGAACCTTGGATCACGATCATATACGACAGGAATTGGAACTCCAAACAGCCTTACAACTTCCTTCACATAAATCTTGGAAAGTTGATTAAGAGAAAAATCTTCCCGAATAGAGATAAAATGGTAATTCTTGGTGAGACGGTCCATAATAACACATATCACATTGTTTCCTTTGGAATTTCTCAAGAGATTAGTGACAAAGTTCAGAGTGATATTGTCCTAATTCCATGATGGTTTGGGTAGTGGTTGAAATACCCCTTTAAGATGTTGTCGCTCTACCTTCCCATGCTGACAAACTAGGCACCTTGAAGTGTAGTCAGCAATCTCCTTTTTCATATTGTCCCACCAATAATGATAATGAAAGTCCCTATACATTGTTGGGATTTCGAGATGTATATAGAAAGTAGAGATATGAGATTCATCCATCATCTCCTTCTTTATTTCCAAAATAGATGGTACCTATAGTTTTGTACGAAATTTCAGTACATCGTATTGATCAATATTGAACTCAGAAAACTTCCCATCCTTCACAGCCTCAAACTTCTTCTGTCATAAAGGATCTTATTTCTGATCTTTCTTGATCTTCTCTAGTAATGATGGTCAAGAAATCATTTGGTTTAGGGTTGATGATGTCCCTTCCCTTATAATTCCCTTGTCCATCTTTACTTGGTCATTGATCAAAGGACCTCTTTGAATCCTCATCATGGAAATAACAAATGGGTCTTTCCTGCTTAATGCATCAATGACTTTGTTTGATCTTCCGGGATGATAATGAATTGAAAAATCATAGTCATTGATAAGTTCAAATAATCTCTTATGCCTCATGTAAAATTCCTTTTGTGTGAAAATATACTTCAAACATTGATGTTCTATGTATATATCAAATTTATCCCCATAAAGATAGTGCCTCCTTATCTTTAGAACAAAAAAGACCGCATGCAGCTCCAGATCATGGGTAGGATAGTTCTGCTCATGAGTCTTCAACTGTCAAGATGTATATGCATGGACTTTTTTATTTTGCATGAGGATGAACCCTAGCCCTTTCAGATATGCATCACTAAAAATAACAAACCCTTCTCCACTTGAGGGAAGTGTTAACATGGGTGCAATAACCAATATCTTCTTTAGCTCTTGGAAACTTTCCTCACACTCCGTTGTCTAGATGAACTTGACCCCTTTTCGAGTTAACTTGGTTAATGGATTAGAAAGTAATGAAATTTTTTTCACAAACCTCCAATAATATCCCACTAGTCCAAGGAAACTATGAATCTCAGTTATCATTGTAGGACGAGGCCACTCCACTACAACTTTTGTCTTTGTAGGGTCAACTATGATTCTTTCATTGGAAACAATGTGCCCTAAGAAATAATCTTGTTGTAACTCGATTCACATTTATTGAACTTCCCAAATAGCCTCTCCTTCCATATAGTTTGGAAAATAACCCTTAGATGATCCTCATTCTCCTCGATAGTTTTGGAATATATCATAATGTCATCAATAAAAACTCCCCCAATGTTATCAAGGTATTCCTTAAAGACTCTATTCATCAAATACATAAAAATAGCAGGTGTATTAGTCAGTCTAAAGGGCATAACAGAAAACTCATAATGAACATATATTGATCATATGGCAGTTTTCAGAATATCTTCTTTCTTCACCCTTAGTTGATGATTACCAGATCGAAGATCATTCTCAGAGAAGAATTAAGCCCAACAAAGTTGGTCAAATAAGTCATAAATTCTTGTAATAGGGTATTTTTTCTTCACTATGATCACGTTCAGTTCTCTATAATCAATGAATAGTCTCATCGATCCATCCTTATTCTTCACAAATAGAACTGGTGCTCCCCAAGAAGACACACACAGTCAGATAAAACCCTTCTCCAAAGGATCTTGGAGTTGTTTCATTAAATCCTCCAAATCCATATTCACCATCCTATATGGGGTCTTTGATATCAGATGGGATATAGGTACGAGTTCAATGGAGAACTCTACCTCTCTTTTTGGGGGAGGTCTGGGTAACTCCTCAGGAAAAATATCAATGTATTCTTGGACTATGGGTACGTTATCTATCCTCAAACTCTCATTTCTTTCTTCTTATTCACCAATCAACTCCATAAAGAGTGATATAGGAGGTTCTTCTAGACAATGATCAGGTTTAAATATCTATCCTTAGAAGAAAACTGTAGGTTTTCCATTCAATACTTCTGAGATTTTCGTGCTTTAGTATTTGATCTTAGCATTATACTTTGAGGGCTAGTCCATCCCTAGTATAATGTCGAATTCTAGCATGGTAATGACTACTATATTTTCAATCAGATTGTGCTCACTAAATAAAATACTAGTGTTTCTAAACACTGATGATTCTTGGATAATCCCACCAGGAGTCCTGACTGATAACACTACTTTTAGAAAATAATGGGTTGATTCTAAATTCCTAGCAAACATGGAGGAAATAAAGGAATGAATAGAATAAAAATCAAGAAAAGTACTTTCTATCTTTGAGAGAACAACAAGAGTACCATCTACCAAATCATTTTGCGCTTCAAATTCAGACGTAGTGATTACAAAAGTACGACCTTGTTCTCTTGGCCATTATAGAGGCTAATGGCGATTCCCCTCCCCTACCCTCAGATTTGGACAATGATTGGAAAAGTGCCCAATTTTTCCACACTTATAGCATTGGAGAAAAGGTAGGGAATGCACGATCTTCCCCTTGTCGTTAGTGTTGGGAAGTTGTGGCTTTACCTCACTATGAAAATTCAGTGCAATGTGGCTATATCTACCAAACTTGTATAACTTCCTGCTCCTCATCAAGAAGTTCCCCAAATGATTTTCCCCCATTTATCACACGTGGGACGTTGCACTTTCTTGCCTCCTCTTCCCTGATTGAAGCTCCTCTCTAATCTTGGCTCCATTGATCTCTTCTTTTCATTGGATTTAAGAGAACATTTCATCTCACCAAACTCCAGTTCAACTTTCATCACACTCAGCACAATCTCCTCATAGCTATCATAGTCTCAGTTGGAAATATTTTTCCACTGATGAGGTCCCAATCCACCAAATAATCTATCAACCATTCCATTTGGACTCATGAAAAAGGTAGAGGTATATCAGGAAATTCTGGTGAAGTTCATCTCGTAGCTTCCCACAGATTCATTCTCCTTCTTTTTCAACTCGAGAAATCCTTCTCCATTCTTTTTCTCATCGAACAAGGGAAATAATTATCGATGAATATCCCTCTGAACTCTTCCCACTCCATAGCTTCAACATATACTCTTAGCCTAGTATTTTTAATCAGTTCCCACCACTGATCAGCTTCTTCCTCTAAGAGAAAAACTACCAAGGTAACCTTCTCTTATTCAGAATAGCCAAGGACATAAAATATCTTCTCGATAGAGCTGATCCACTGTTCAACAATAAATGGTCTAGTAGATCCACTGAATTTTAGTGCTTGTTGACGCATAAAGGATTTATGAAATTTTTTACCCTTTATGGAGAGATCCTTATCTCATCTTGATTCGAGTTATTTCCCATAACTTGATTCAGTCGGTTCATCATTCGCATGAAAGATTCCTTTTCGGCATCCATCAGAGGGTCGTCAGCGCATGGTCTATTTCACTCACCATTTATACGGTTCCTCCTATTTCCCATGACTTTCTAAAAGAATAAAACCTTAGTGAGATAATTATTTCATTTATTAATCTTTTAAAAATAAAGAATTGTTTGTCTTAAAACATCATGCTTTAAACAATTACGTTTCTCTATAAGTCCTTTATAATGATTCATAAAAAGCTTATGATTAACCAATCATATCCCCCAGGAGTGTCATAACAAAGAGTGTAGAAAGGCCCATTTCTATGTACTAGGATACCCCAGGTCAAGCCCAAAACTCCTTGTCATAGTTTTCAGTCCTAGGTACATTTGTGCCAGAGCCGCCTCTACCAGCTCGTATCCAGACATGGAAGTATTTGTTTGATAAACCACTTACTCAATACTCAAAAAATACAAGAAAGTATTATTATATTTAAACTTTTCAATAGGGTTATTCATAATTTTTTAATATCCCAATTTCCATAAATAACTAAACTATCATTTGATACCAACTATGGCATCCCTCCTTTTCATTACATAACTTTTCATTACATTTTACAAACAAAGGGTCTCTAAATTCTAGTGTCTTTGAAATCAGGAACAATAAAACATGAAAACATAAAAAATTCTTATAATCCACTTGTAAGAATTCATCATAAGTTCTTCCTATGTACAATTATTTCTTCACGTAACCTAGAGACATACATCAAAGGAAAGGGTGAGCAGAAGGCTAGGTAAGGAAAGCAAGGGAATCAGTTTACTTGTGATATCAATAAGAACTTTATGAAATAGATAAAGACATGAGAAATTTAATTAGAGGAATAAAATAATGAAAAGAACTTGAACCATAAATTGAATATGTGTCTAAAACATTTAATTTATACATTCATGAACATATCACTAAGGTTCACCCCCAAGGTGTTATAAAATTTACTAAGGCTATTCAGCAAGGTATCCGAAAACTTGTCATCTCTAGATATTAAATTCTTTAACCAATGTATTGGAGAGTTATCATGGTGAAACCTCAATATGTCTTTATTTTCATGTGATCTAAAAATATCATAATCAAACATTTCAAAAATAACCCAAATAAAATCAAAGAAATGGGTTTCATGACAAAATCTTGACGTTTAAAAAGTACATAAAAACATGATGATTATGTCCTTTATAACCCATGGAAAGGGAGTAAGGGTTATATGTATGTGAATTACAGAATAAAATAGAACGATTTTATGTATTGATGAATACCCATGGAAATGAAAATATATTTGGTTATCCATATAAATAATACAATAGAATTTATTGAGAAAATGAGAGATTTTGAGATGAAAATTTTGCAGCATAACGACTACATAACATCATATTAGAAAACATTAAAAAGAGAGGGGAAAATGTTCAACCACTCATAAATAATTTTTAATAAAGTATGGGTACATAATAAGATTATGGTTTGAATATTTTAATGATATACCACATGAAAAGGAAACATGAAAGAAAAGAGAAGATGCTATTTATTTTATGAAAAATTCGGCACCCTAAGCGTGTCACTTAAAAATTCAGAAAATAAATTGTAGAAAACGGAAAGGGTCTCTCATAATTTGGACATAAAATGTACAGTAATAAGAATATATAAGAACATACCCCACATAAGAAGTTGGGAACTAGTGGACATAACATAAATGAAATCATGACTAAAAAGAGGAGGGTGATAGGTTCCCTTACCCTGAAGAGTGACTTCGAAATCTAGAAGGTTGGGACCTTGGGCAGCTTGAGGTTATATTGAGAGGACTACTTGGGAAATAAAAACAGTATATGTTCATTGAAGAAGAGTTTAGAATTAAATGAATGAGGGAATGACTTGGTATTTATAGGAAAAGTGAGGGAATATTTCATTAATTTCCAAGGGACACCTCATCACTGGTAATTGCAATACTATGGGCTTTCCCAGGGTATTTTCCCATGGAATTGGCCACTTGGTACACCTCATAACATATATTACTATCCAATAGTCAAAAATATTGATTAAATCATGATTACATCATCAATGATGTCATTAAACACCCGAAACTCAAAACAATATTTTTTTCTATTCACAAAAAAATTCAAATGTTTCAGAAAAATCCAAAAATTTACCCTAACCTAATATCGATGATCTGAATTAAAAAATGAACTCCATTTTATGAAAATAACTTTCTAAATATTTTTAATTTAGTTTTTTTAAAAAAAATCATTATTTATTAAAAAACAAACTCTAAAACGATAACTTCTTTTGTAACACCTTGAAAAAGTAATCAAAGTCCCATAAAATTAATTTATAACCATAAGACAACAAAGTAAGTATTTATGATTACATTTTATGAAAATAAATTTCTATTTTAAATTAATAAATTAATTATAAAATTATAAATAAAATATTTATGACATACAAAAAATACCAAAACTTATACTATGATTGTTTTTTCACTTTTAAGATATCTAAATTGTATTTATACATTCATGGGTGAAGTTTATATTTTTTTGGTTGATTTACTATTCCTTACTATTCATAAGGGTGTGTTACTATTCATACTTTACTATTTTCTAAAAATCCAGATGATCTTATTAGACTCTAAATTTCTTATTGATCGCAACTGTAGAAGACCATTTTTTGAAAATCATTTCACATTATTAATTATTTAAAGTTTACATTAATGTTTTATAGTATCATTTTTCTTCCAAAATTCATCAATAATATTCATCTTATATTTATCCATACATTTGAAATTCACAAATTTTACCATAATAAGAAGAATTTTTTTTCTATACGAAGGGATTACAAAAAGTATCCTAGGCCACATTACATAGCCCCTTATAACACCAGCATAGGACATACGTGTAAGGTGTGATATAGTGATAGAATCTTGTAGTGGCATGGAAAATATTGCTCAAGTGGTGATTTCTAGTAGCTTCAACTTATCCCTTAAGTGATTCTGTTCATTCATCACATGTTGAAGATTAGCTTGGGCATGGTCAGAGCAAAGCCTAGAAATGCTACCTCCTTCCCACGCTCTGACATATGGGCTTCGTAGGACCTGAGCCTACTGGATGAGGCCATCAACTCTTATTTTTGTATTAATTAACCAAAATCACTTGTGTTTATAAACAATAATTATAATGTTAGGAGTTTATTTTCCAGTGGTCATATAACATTCGAAACCCAACGGTATCACTTCATTAAATAAAGGATATAGTTTTGTAGAGTATAAAATGAAACAACAAACAAATTTAGGAAACAAATAATATTAAAAATTTTGGGTCATTACATGAATGGTATGTGATATTTTTTCACCCATTCACTCTAATTAATCCATTTATTTCTAGGATTTCTCATTTGTGGACAGATGGCCAAAAATTTCAATGAGGAGAGAAGTAAATTGAACCTCAATGGGTATGGTTATTCTATTCTATATACTAGTGAGCAAGGGGTCACCCATGTGGGATCACGAGTTGTAGTCTGGAAAGACGATAAGGCATGATAGAGTTTATAAAGCCATGAATTTTTATCTTTATTTACCATTTTCTTGTGAATGTTTAACATGGTCTTGTTGAAGGCCTCTATCTATCTATTAGTTGTTGTATGATAGTTTTACTAATGGTTGGATTTGATATTATATTCCTGTTATAGATTTTCCACATGAGTAGAATAGAAGTCGATGCCATTTTCCACCAGTATTGTATCTGGTACACCAAATCTGGAAATGATGTTGGCTTTCACATAGGAGTGAATTATTTTGACCCAGACTTCTTTGAAAGGTATTTCCTAAACCCATTTGGAGAAGAAGTCAGTAACAGTTAAGATCTATTTGTAATACTTGGTTGTGGTTAGAGAGTGTTACCCCATGACATCCATTCCCCATATAATGAATTTCCATGACTATTGTTATTGACATAGCAACTACGAGGGTTGATGGATGAAGTTGGAAGGCACTTGGCTGGAATGAAACTTCTTGGTGAATTATATACAATCTTGTCTCACTATGGTCTAGTAATACCCAAGCCTTCATATTGGATGGAAAATCTTGATCCCTGACTATTGGTCACCACAATCTCTTTCATTCACCTCATTCATGATAGTAGTGGTCTTCTAACCATCAATACATCTAAGAAAGTCTCTCTCAAATCCCCATTCATATAATATTTTCAAGTGATTTGGGCCATTATAAAGTGTGAAGTTGGATATTCACCACTATTTTTTCTCTTTACTGACTCTATATAGTAGAATTATTCCATTTTGGAGGTATTCCGTGATTGGAGGAGGAGTTGTAGGACCATATAGATCAGGGATAAGAGTATATTTATTAACCCCTTATATTTTAACCTGAAAAAAGTGAGACCATTCGGCAATGTGCAATGTTGATGACTATTTCATCCCATTTTGGATCCACTAGAGTTATTATTACATTTTTAAATTCATATTCCTAGAAATTTTTTGATTGAATTATGTGAGTCAATATTGGATCCAAGGTAAATTCCACCATCAACCCCCAAACATAGTCAAGTAGGGGAATTAGCTCATCTTTTCTAATATCATAATCCCCATTGATATATTTTTGATTTATAAACCTGAGTCTCCCTTAACCTATATATTGTCCACTAGTATTTGGAGTTCTATTTCCAAACCTACAATGATGGACTGATATTCTACTTCATAGTTAGTACATCCTTCTAATAACATGAACGGGTAAGGTAAAACTGCCTTCAATAGGGAAATGAGAACGATCCATAACCCAACTTTTTTGAGTTTACGGTCTTTCATTCACCTCCATATTAGGATCCTAGATGCATTATCAAATTATGTTTCTCATGTTTGGGGTCTTCCCAGATTATATAATTATCCTCATCTAGTAATTCAGTATTTAATGACATTGTTTCTATAGACGGTGGTTTTTCAAGGTGATCTTCTAAAGACTGGCCTTTTCACTAGTTTCTAAAGCACGTATTGTATATTGAACTGCTAAAAAATATCCACCCACCATGCTATTTGTCCTGTCAACATAGGATATATGAGGATGTATTTGATAAGGTTATTGCGAGAGAACAAATGGACCTCATGTTGCTACATATAGTGCCTTAGTTTCTGAACCGAAAATCTTAATGTCAGGAAAATATTCTCAATATCTAAATAATGAGTCTTAGTATCGATCATAGTTTATCTGATATAATTAAAGATATTTTAATTCATAATATCATTATTTATAATAAGAAAGGTGCCTAATGATCTCTCTATAGATTTCACATATAAAATGATTTTCTTCCTATCAACCGGTGGCATTAATAATGGTTGGGTCAATTTGTATTTTCTAAGGTTATCAAATTATTCCTAGTAGTAACTATTCCACTAATACGCAGCCCCCTTATTTATCATTTTTTTAAAAGGTGGGAACTTTCCTACAAGGTTGGATATGAAGTGCCGGATGTAGGCCAAGAATCTTTGAATTCCTCACAACCATTTTATGTTTTGAGTAGGTGACATGCTAAGGATAGATTTTATTTTCATAGGGTCAAATTTGGTGTCTCTAAAGTGTACACTAAATCTGATAAAATTCCCCATGGTTACCCCAAATGAACATTTTAAGGGGTTCATTGTCAGGTTATGTTGTCGTAGCATGTTGAATATGTTCTCTAGGTTAGCCATGTAGTTTGAGAGTTATTGGGATTTAACCACTATATTTTCAATGTATAATTCAATAAACTTCTCTAGGAATGGTTTGAAGATGTGAAGCATGACACATTGGTATGTGGAATAAATGTTCTTTAATAAAAAGAGCACTGCTTGATAGTAGAATACTCTCTTGGGGCCCTAAAGGGAGTGTATTCTTCATCTAATAAGGAAATAAAAAATTGGTTGTACCCTAAATAGCCATCCATGATTGAGAAGGATTGATAAATATCCATTGCATCAATCAATATATTTTTCATCGGAATCAAGAATTTATCTTTCTGACTGTGTGAGTTGAGATCTTTGAATTCCATGTAATCTCTCATTATCCCATTTTTATTATTCATAAGGAAAATTTTGGCTAACCATTTTGGATAGTTGACATCCTAGATAAAGTCATCCTTGATGAGTTTGTCCACTTCAACCTCAATTTTTAATGCATGAGTTAGGTGTGTTCATCTTGTAGCCGGTTTTTATCCCTGATGATATTATGAAAACCCAAATGATGGGTGGCCACCTCAGGATCAGGGCATAGAATCTCTATGTAATTCCCAAAACATCCTGTTGTTTCTTTAAGAATGAATTATATAATTAATTTTTTTAAAATTCATCGTAGTATTGATCAAAAAGGGTCATCGATCTTCATATTTACCCAAGTTTATTTCTTTGAGTTAGTCAATAGTGGTGGAGTCACCTTGCTCAAATATAGGAGGGGAATCCTTGAGGTATTCCTCCTACTCCTCTTCCTCTTGATTTACATATTCCTCCTCTACATGGGAAGTGAGTGATGATGAAATTTTCACAGAGTTAGGGGGGATTCAACATTTGTAATTCCATAAGATGAAGCAATATTTTCTGAGTGGATCGATGGCATTGGGTCTTTTTGGAGCTCCCAGTGGAAGATGATAGAATAATAATGATCATATTTATTTTCTCCCATTGACATGAAAACTTATTCCACCACATGTGATGAAATAAGGATTCTTTGAAGCTCGAGGGATGGAATGAATAAATTTTCATCTATGGATTCATTATTTGAATAGAGAGGTGATGAATTCTTCACTGTTGTAGGGATCTGTCATCATGAATGTTCTCATGGAAATCCCTGCATGTGTAATCAAATTCAAACTCAACTCTTCAAATTGGTTTATGGGGATAATGTACTATACACTAATATGTTTCAATGGATTTTCTAGAATCATCTCTATACCATTAAGTGCATTTATTTGAGTGACATTTTTAGCCAGAGAACATTTCACACCCTTTTGGTAGAATCATGATTCAATATAATTTGACTCATTGGATTTTAATGAGTCTTTTTCATCATGAAATGACCTATTTTTTCGATTGATAAAATATTATAGGCATTGGTGGTATGATAAAAAATATGGCCACATGATTATGTAGTCAATGTCTTCCCAGTAGAATGTTAATGGCCATATATTTTCTACTAACCATGAATTTTGAGTCAGATACAAGATCCACAAACCGAGTTCTATGTTTGATTTAACCAAGATTATTCTACTCATTCTTGTCATAAACATATAAAATTATGTTGGAGAGGGGAAATTTAGATTCTTTGAAAGCTAGTGGATGAAGTGTTCATATTAGAATGTGGTTGACTGCTACGCTATTTTTATTGAAATGTGGTTAGATATCAATGTCACTTATCCTACCAGATATATACAGGGGTGTGGTGTGTCCATTTATGATGGAATCCTCATCCTAGTCTGTGAAATAGATGATTGTGTGGAATCCTGTAGGATCATCATCTATATAATACACTTTTCGAGCAACATCCTCAACATCAAATTTATCAGGGATCAACAAGTCCTATATAAGTGCTTCTCGAAGGACTCTTGATAGACTCAGAGCATATAGGATTGAAAGATTAGATGAAATAAGGGAAAATTGTTTCAAAACATCATAATTATGGTCCAATGGTCTGTGCTTCCTAATATAAAGATTCTATATTTTAGGTTATTTAGGAGATAAAGTAGTTTATGTGGACAGATCATCCATTATAATAGAAGCTCAAGGTGCTTCATCTCTTGGTGGATTAGGTCGACAAAGGTTTCTTGCACAATAAGGTTGATTGGGCGATTACATGTCCTTTATCTAATTTCATTGGATGATCTTTTTAGGGTACACCCAATCATGTGTGGGGGAAATTATTTTCTCATACTCAGCATATTAGAGAAATCCCCCTCGGTTTTGTCCATGTATATGGATCAAGTAGGGACATGGTTAGAGTAATGAATCCTATAACAACCGCTTCATTCCTTGTATCCTTTAATATAGTGGCCACTTTTCCTATTTCCCCAATCAACTGTAGATAATTTCAGTTCATAACCATGCTCATCATCGTATACAGAGCCCATTAAGTGAGTTGACCCTAGTTGTACCATTTTGTGGGGTGAAACCAATTCTTCTGTGAATGTAGGAAAGAATTATTCAAAAGTTAATGACAAATTCGACTTTGGAATAAAATCATCTTCTCCTTTTTTGATTCTTACTCTTCAGGCCATGTCACTTTTTTAAATACTAGATTTCAGATGAATAATCTATCGATGTAGTAGGATGTGTTGTATAATAAGTGGATGACGTCACAATTGGTTTTTCAATTGTGTTTGGAGTATAAAATGAATCTACATGATCATATTTATGAACATTCATTTATTAAACTTATATGTATGATTAATTCTAACATCCTTCCATTCATTTTAATCCTCAAGATTAGTGGTAGAGATATATGATACTTGATCAGGTTTCCTATTTAGGTTCACTTTCCTAGATTCTACAATATTTTTGAGGAGTTCTTTGAAAAAATCCTCTTGAATGTTGTTCCCAAAAATTTGGTGGATGGGGAAACAATTTGGGATATCTTCCTCACCATCATTTCTAGGGTTCTTGGGATTTGGAAACATAATAATGATTTTCTCTAATGCCGCGATGAAGTATCTTGTGAATTGGTAATTTTGGAAAGAATATACCTTGTCTTTAATCCTATAAAACATCTTTTTCCTCCCCTCTTTTTCATCATCAAAATGAGGAAGGAATTGTTTCTGATGCTTAGGAGGTGGAACCATACGATACAGTGCAATCATTAGAGAAAGAACATGTATAATGGACTAATTTTGTGTAACAATGGTCGAATTTTATTTTCCCATTCTCCATCAATGAGCTCAAGGAATTACTTGAGACTTGTATTTGGTATCTATAGTGGAGTATTCAACTCTTTGAGATATTACATCAAGATCCTGAAACCCTCATGTTCATTCACAGGGATTAGTGGAGTGCATAGATTGTCACAATTATTCGATATAAATGTGGGTAATAAGTATTCTTGAGTGATTAGTCTGTTCAAGTGGTATGTAAATAATTTACACTAAATAATGGAATAAGATATTCTTTCATTATTTCCACGCTTATATTTTGGGAGGTCAAGGACCATTGTCTTCTGCACCGTCAAGTTTAACTGGAAGAGAAAATACTGATAGAGGTCTTCCCACCCCCTAATTGACCTAGCCTTTAAGATAGTGTCCCATATAATGGTTGGTCCCTATAGTGAATTCCCAAACCACCTGAGTTTAACAACCTCCTTTTGTTCATGCGCCTCCATCATTTATTCAAGCCTGTTCGTAGTGAGGGTACTATATCACGGGTTGAAAAAACTGGGATGATACCATCTATAAAATTTTCCCTATTTGGGAGAAGCATATTTTTTCTAAGGAGGAAGTTTTTGAGGTGAAAATACCCTAGGATTGAGGGCTATTATTTTTCTTGTTCCACTTTCAAAACTCTTCAATGGTGGTTTTCTGATCTCGAAGGCTGGGTTAAAAAGTCCTTAAGCCCTATGGGATGGAGTTTTTCCAAAATTTTCATGGATAATACTATCGTGGATACCCTTATGATTCTATGAAGTTTTGTCCAAACATGGGTTGATTGCATCATTTGGTATGTACCTAAATCACAAACTTTTGATGGTCATTGTGCTATTTCCATCATTTTCTCTATTTTACTGCTGACTTCTCTTAAAAAGAAAGATTGATTAATTTTTTCATATTCTTGAAGAAAATTTCTCTCAATAACCTACTCTATTATAGACTAATATTGTTGTGATTTAGTTTTGACCTTTTTGATTGAGCATTTCTTTGGTTTTTGTAATGGTCAATTTTTTTATCCAACCTAAAACTATGGCATTTAATGATATCACTTTCATTGGAAATTATTGGTTTGGGAGCATAGTGAAATGTAATGCTCTATGTGCACCCCCCACATTGATATAAACACTAGATGGGGTATTTATGATCATCTATTTCAATCTTTCTAATACAATGAGGCATGCACATTGAATGGTTATTTGTTTTTACTTATGAATTGGATATCATACAGCCTAGAGAGCTGTCAAGTTAATTTGGAATTGTATCCATTATATTAAATTGATTTGGCTTCAATACTCTTCATAGGGAAATAATTTTTATCTCATGTGATGTAGAGTTTTCTATATGTTGTGGTTTATTTTGTACACAAAATCTAATTACAGTTCCTTTGGAATGTTGTTTTCATGGGTTTTTAAAGGCCAAATCATGATTGGTATGTCGTCTTTATCTATATATATCCTTATTTTTATTATTTCATCTTCTGGTTTTTCTAGAGGTTACTATACTTGATCCGATGAGATTGGATTATTTTGTTCTAGTTTATCATAAGAAATGAGATTAGTTGGGACTTCCACTGTTATATTAGAAGGTAGAAGATCCGAGGGGGGTTTAAAGAATGACTTTCACCTTAGGATATATTCTAGTTGAGAAAGAATTTCACTCATCAATGACAAGGCCTCAAACATGACTTGAACTATTTTGCCACGTGCCTCACGGTAGGAGGGCTTTCTCATTACTACATTTACAAGGGGAGGACCCTCATGATGACATGAAATACTACTGTGGGGAGAAATTTTTAGCAAACACCATTAAGGGGAAGAATACTATGGTGGATTATGGAAAGGGGAATATCCTCTTGATCCTTGATCTTATATCCATGTGAAAGGATTTGGTGACTCATATCAAGAGATAAGATCCCGAGATTGATTATATTATGGTCATGAATCAAGCCATCATGGTGAAATTTCTGAGGAGGAACTTTTTAATTTTTTTTACTACCCCATTAATTTGGAAATGGTAGATTATAATATTGAGTTTCCATAGATACACATATTATTGAATTAAGAACTCCATCATTAAGTATAGTGGGATCATAGATCATATCTTCATTTTATAGATGTTTCTAGTGAGGTATCTTTTTTGATATCTTCTATCAAGTAACTGGAACCACTTACTGAGGGAATTGGTTTTTGGGCATGGATGCTTGTTTAGATGGAACACATGTTGTTTCTAGATTTTTTTGACAGGAATCTAAAATTTCGGTGGAGGTTTATGCCACTTCATAGTGGTAATTGGAATGGGCCAATTGTCTCCTATTAGAACAACTATATGTTCTTAACCATGTTTTCCATGTATCACGAGAGAGTTTCCCCCCATTACCTCTTGGATGAAATTGGTGGTGTGTGTCATAGCTAGGGTGGCATGATAATGAGACGCCCCTTTTGGGGGGACAGAGCTGTGTGTCCATCCCTATGGAACTACTGTTTTGACAATTATGACATCCTAGAAGGTCTGTAGGATGTGGGAGGGGATATTCATATTCTCATTCACCCATATTGGATATTCTTGGTGAATTTAGTGACTATAATGGGGATATATTCCCATTCTTTATCTGGATAAAGAAAATATGCCCACTCATTTCTTCCCTTTACTAATAGTGGATACTGTTAGTACTTGTGTGTGGGGTTACAGAGTTGGGTCTACCCCTATTCATCAATGCGACTTTAAAAATGACTTCTACATATTCTTATAGGAGAATATAATGGTATTATTGATGAATGAAAGTAGGTGTGTACATCTACTAATTGTTTTCTACCAAATATGGTTTGCAGCATTCTTTTAACGCTTTTTGGAGAGGCTGCTCGCATGTCTGATGGATGAGGGAACATATTTGTGCCCACACATGGATTTACACCGTAATTAGTCAAAGGGGGTTCTTTAAGTGTTTCCATATGAGTCTTCTGGAAGGATTTCTTAGTTTGGTAGGGTGATTTTTTTTTGTGATTTCCTACCATATTTGAATGAAGCGGTTCCATGAATTCCTCTTGGAGAGTCTGTTGGCTGGATGAATTTGGAAGGGTGGGTGTATGTTCCAACTCATTTTTTTCTACAAAATTTTATTAGTCGGCTTCTCTAGATAGAAAAATGGTGTGACTCTCACTCCCTATTGTCTGGTTACTACCACTAATGGTATGTCTTTCATGTCTTGTTCTGGTCAAACTTGGTCGGACTATTCAGTATGAAACCTTCGTCATGTTGAGGGTTTACTATTCCACAGTGTTGGATTCGATGATAACTGGAAGGATCCCTTTGGAAGGACCATTATGAAGTATAGATGAGTCCATATATGATATCTTGATCCACCTTATTTTGATAATGGATGGAATTTTTTGCTATTTTATGGGGATAATCTCATGAAGTGTTTGAAGATGGTGATTGGTGTCATCTACTTTTGGGCCATTAGCCATCACTGATCAGATGATCAGTGGGGTTATGAAAGACCTCGTACCAGTGATAAACCCATAACAATGTATTCGAGACCAAAAATTATAGGAATTGGGTTGGTGACAACGTCTTATTCTTGTAAAAAGACACGAAATTAACAGTATTCAGGGAATTCATTGGTAAGAGTTGGTATGCTGTTATTTCGATTTAAGGTAGTTATTTTTGGAAGGGCCATGATTTAGGTGAAAACACAAACAAAAAAACTACATCAAATAAGCATCTCATTTAAATGAACACATGGATGATTGATTTTATTTCTTGGACCTCTTTCCTTTTTCTGAGAGTAAAAGCGGCCTGATATATGGGTGGCACTATCATATTGGTTAAGGATTCACACCGGGTTCAAATTTTTTGTTTCTTCCTTGAATTTTCTATGTGGGGTTGGAATAGTTTTTTGTGGTGTTAGTGGAATAACAATTATTTCAAACACATATCCAAAATATCACGAACCATACGTTAGACACATGGTTATTACTTTAGAATTTAAGCATACTTATTACAACATATTACAAAACTGTGGTAGGACTATATAGGTATAGTGTATTTGGAAACTAGGAAACATAAATAACTGGTTCATAAATCTTCTACATTGTCTCCCACTTATTTCATCATATCTAGAGTCCATTTTTGGAATATCCTACTTAATAACCTTATTCCTGACCTAGGGAAAAGAAAACATACAAAAGGTTGATCTCAACTGCTCAGTAAGTGTAAAAAAAAGAAATATCAATCATATCATATTCATAAGAACATAACATTTTTAATATCTTAAACTGAAAAAGAGATCATAATATCATAACATGGGATACATCATAGTAGTGAAATTTAATCAAAATAATCATAACTTAAAACATGAAACTTTGTGGAATACACACATAATCATAGAAAATCATTTCTTATTAGTCAAGACTCATTGACATTATTATCTTAGTGGACAAAGTCCATTTTTGAACCTAGTTCAGTCCTCGTTTCAGTCCTATATCACGGAATCCGATTAACTTTCCATTCCAGCC
The DNA here is from genome assembly GCA_963277665.1 of Viscum album. Taxonomy (NCBI): domain Eukaryota; kingdom Viridiplantae; phylum Streptophyta; class Magnoliopsida; order Santalales; family Viscaceae; genus Viscum; species Viscum album. The sequence continues at coordinate 1,720,830,612 of OY728119.1, read as the reverse complement.
ATGTCTATCTCATGAGATATAAATCTTTACCCAATGCATTGGACGGAGATATAGGTCCCACCCATCTCATAATGAAACCATTATTATGTGTGCCACAAAATCATAAATCATACATCATATCATAACCCATGATATAAAAATGGGATTCTTAAACATCCTGACATCATAAAACAACTCATATAAGATAAAAGACTTCATATAAATAATTCCATCAAAACAGAATAAAATCAATTTAATAATAGGGACAGAAACAAAACCCTGTATTATCTTAGATGGAAAATAATTTTAATAAAACACTTGAAATCCATTCGTGTGGAAAATATACTTTCTACTTCAAAAACATTTTTCCTTTCTTAACATGTCATAAAATTTTAAACTAAAAGAAGTTAATTAAAAATAAACGTGAATATTTGTAAAGGAAGATTCATAGAAATAATGTTCTATGGAATCATGAAAATCCATTCATGCCTTAGAAGTTAAAAAAACATTCTTCTCGTATTTTGGCCGAAAAAGTCAAAAAGTATCTCGTATTGAAAATGACAAAAGATTCCTTTAATATATTTTAATAAAAATTCACCAATAGGTAAAATTGGATTTAAAAAATTGTATGAGGATAGAAATAATATTACATATTGAGGAAACATGGATCTGGATGATAAATATTCCCCAGTAAATTATAGAGTATAAACAATCTCAGATAAAAATGAGATTGTGAGATTTTCCCTTACATTAGGTCTGATATGATTCATACATATTCGAACCTCTTGTATAATGATTTCAATAATGTCATTGACTTATTAAAGAGTCATATTTATTGTTATGATATCATACATGGTCATATTCATGTCTTCTTATTAGTAATATTTCATTGTTACTTGTTATTCGGGTGTTCATTGCTTTATGTTCCTACGCATGTCTTGTCGAATAAATTCTTATTCCTCTTTTTTTATTATAGATACCTTATTTATAGAATGGTATTAGTGTAATATATATAATATTTATTCATTCAATTCATTTATATAATCATTATTCAATGAATATCATGTAGAGCGAGTTGCATCACATCGTGGAGACGGTAGGCCGTATGTACGCACGAGCGACGATATTGTTCCCATAACTATTGAATGGTGTTGGAGTGGAATATGGAATGTATCAGAATTAGTATCATGTCATAAAAATCATATATAGTTATTCTTTACACCATTATACCCAACCAAGTAAAGTGGTGGTGGAAAAAATATTACACCACGGCGTGGAGATGATATTTCGTACGTATGCACGCATGGTGATTTTATTTTCCGTAGGATGGATAGAAGGTGAAATAGGGTTGTTTCATATTTATAATAACATATAAGTACATTAGTGATACTGATGTTATTAATTTATGATGAAACAAATAAATAAGAAGTAGTAGAAGAAGAAATAAAATAGAAAGAATCGGTAAAGGATATTACCTCTTCTTTGACGTGCCTCTTCTTAACCTCCTCTTAGGGCACTAAAGTTGGTCGTTGAAGAAGATCAGGATCACTAGTATGTTTCTAGGGAAGTGCAGAAGAGAAATTGGTAGTGTTTGGCTGAGCTTGATGGCTCAATGTTGTGTGACGAGGAGAGGGAGGAGGTGCCCTTTTATAAGGGAGGAGGGGGACACCTTTGGAATTATAAGACATATAAATTTATAATAAATTCCAAACCCACATAAAAACCACCAAAAATGACTCAAATAAAAATATTAGATGATATAGGGTTGTAATCACATCAATCAATAAAATTTAGACAAGTTGGGAATTTATATTAAACATTATCAACTAGATTTATCCTTATATAATCTATTTAATTTTATTTGTGGTAATAATATTCTAAATTTTAAATCATTATAAATAATAACTTATATGTTTTTAATTGTACATAATTGTATAATTTATTACATTTTAGACCATATAAATATTAATTTATAAATTTTAAATATTTTTGTGATTTTTAAACAATTTTATAATATGTAATTTTTATAAAATAACAATAGTGTCAATTTTGACACTATTCATTTATTTGAATTTAAATAAAATATACACAGAAGATATGTTTGAAATAACAGATTTAATAGATTCATAAAATGTCATATTTATCTATAAAACTAGTGGAGTTCATTAAATAGATCATATAATATTTATTTTAATACTTTTAAAATCATTTATTTGATAAGTCAATTAATAAAATAATTTCAACTCACTATTGTGCCATAATTAATGATAATTATTAAATCCCTAAAAATTATAAATAAATTCACACGATGCAAGAAAATTTTATTATATTTCTTAAGACTATTCATGTTATAAGTTTCATTAAGTTTATCACTAAATTAAAATTATTATACTTATAAGATTTAAGAGAGTGACATGTTGTCATTTTCTTTGGTTTTAATAATAATTAAATTATTTTAATGGTCAAAAGTCCATAAAATGAATTTATTATGACCCTTAGGTGATAATGGTCTACTTTTAGTCATCCAATAGAATTTTTACAGGTGTTAGGGTAATTTTATAATCTTATTTTCACCCTTAATTACTCAATTTACCTTTAACTGTAGTAAATAAAAATTAACGTAGTTACTATTAATAATATCAAAAAAAGTAACCTATTAATATAATTTGGACCCACTAAATCCAAATATGGAATCCATTTTTTAAAATTTAAAACACAGTAGTTGTATTAATTAATTTAAAATTAATCCTGTTGTTAAGAAACTAAGTTTTAAAAGGTAAAACATTGCCAAAGATTGAAATGTTTTTACCTATGAATTCAATGTAAAATTAATGGTAATGACAGAAACTATATTAAATTGTATAAATATATTCAATTTATACTTTAAAACCATTAAATATTATAATTTAACCGTATGAATTATTACGATGGAAAAAGTTGTTTTTAATTAAAATATAGCAGGTTTTTACTATTCATTATAATATGGAAGTTATCAATATAATTTGAAAATTTTATCCAAAGAAAATGTGTAATATTAATAATTATGTTATAAAATTCAAAACTTAGTTAATATAATTCATAAAATCTAGTTCATAATAATATTATAACCATATATCGTTGTTTTGTGAAACTCGGTATTGCGTACTACACACATTATCGAGGAAGGTCGCAATTGCATGTAATGAAAGACAAGAATACTGTTGTTTATACTTCAAGCTAATATAGTGTTTCGTATAGTAAAATCTAATCTTGGTGTAGTGTACAACACAAGACATCAAAGAAATTAAAAATAATAATTTTTCTCATAAAATCTCAGGGTGTCACATTCTACCCCCTTAAAATGAATTTCGCCCTCGAAATTCATCGAGGTTATAAATGGTTTACTACTTGAAAGTTTCTTTAATAAAAACCAACATTTTAAAAAGGAATACTAAAACATAATTTTAAAAAGTGGAGTATGAAACATAACGGTTACCCAAATTAACTCATCACTGGGTTTCCACATAGGAGAACATAGGTGAAAATATGGATATGGAAGAGAAACCTAACCATCATGTTCTGATGGAGAGTGGTAGAGAACATGGTTATTAAAAAGCCAATAATAACAAATCCATATATTTGTGATGATCTAAGGTACCATATGATTCATCAGATATGAAGACACTAGGACTACATTTCTGGTTTTCAAGATCATTTCCCTAAAGTTGAATAATTTGAATTAGAAGAAATACTTACTTTATTTCGGTACAATCTCACTGTTTTTTCGTGCCTTGAACAATTTCAACTTTATATCTTAAAGAAATGAAGTTTAATTTTTCATTCATTAAGTGTTAGCAGATCAGGTGATAGAATGATGGGTCATTCCATCTGTCTCAAACAAATGGTTACTAAAAGTTATCAAATATAAATAAGTCCATCTATAGTGAGGTTAATCGTATATGATTTCAAAAATGGACTTATACTTCATCTATCAAACCGCATAATAAAATAAAACTAGTTTCTACTACCTAGGGACATCCTGTAGTCCAGTGGCCGGCGATAAAGGCATGTCGCACTTCAGTTGTGGGTTCAATTCCCGCAACCTTGTCCGACGCGACGGGTTGTCGCCCATCCTGCAGGTTATCCTTTTTCTAAAACTATAATATTATAACATTCAAGAAATAATATTGAAAAAAAGTTTCTATCCTTAAACAATATTATCTTATGTCCAACATAATTCATTTCAAATCTTTAGGCTTATCCAAAATACTTCTACCAAAGTTCATAGTATAAATAAAATTATTACTATAAATGTCATCAACCAAGCATGTGAATAGCATCATTTATCCCCCATATATCATAATATGTATCTTGTTGATCACATTCCAAACATGTGAATACCATAATCTTGTATTCTCTTGCAATATGAATTACTATAGAACCTTATTGAAAACACAAACGCTATCATAAGTTAACTCTTTACACATACCAAAATCCCAAAATTTTTATATACTCAAACCATGATATCACTTCGTCCTTATATCAGTCATGAGCTCATTAATAATATCAAACATATTATTTTCTCCTTATCCCTTTATTATGCGCATATCATCTGCTTTCGAAAAATATTTCAGTCACTTTTCATAGTTACTGGTACCATTCCACATACACATTCAAAAACATAAGGAAAAACAATAGTGTAACAATCCTTAGATGTCTCTTTATTCCATAGTACCATGAGATTACTTATACACCATTACTCTTGATAAACATGTAATCATTCCACTACCTTCTTAAACCATTGAACGATCTTTAACAATTCTTTCATCTCACATATCATTTGTAGTCTCTTTATCATCATCAATATAAATTCAACCCATATGACCATGCTAATTCACTTCATGAGATTTTCCCTTAGGGAATTGGTTTTCATAATTCCCGTACATCCACATTTAAAACATTTAACCATTGTTGATGTCTTAGAAAAACCATTATCCATGTATATGGTGTTAACTGAACCTTTTCCATTGCAATTAATGGCTTTGTGTCCTTCTTTTCCACACCCAAAGCATCTTCCTGTTCCTTTGAAACATTATCCCTAATGTCTCTTCCCACATGATTTACATGAGGGAAATTTAAATTTATTTCCTCTATGATCATCATGAAACTCCATCTTTCTCCTATTAGCTAAGTCGGAAAACTTACCAAAGTTGAGATTGTTGATCATATTATTAGATTTCTGATTAGGCATAATAACGATATGTGGACATCCCGATCCAATTTCATTTGGTTTCTCATGAAGAATATCATTCCATTGACCATCATATCCTCTATCGTGAATCTTCCTGTTTCCAACCATTTTCTAAAACCCACAAAGAATAGTGTGAGAGGAAAACATCATAATCAAGGGAGAGTACCTTCAATATCTAACATCCTAGGTTAAATTCTAAGATCGTTACCATAATTCTAAGACTATAACCTATACTTATACGTAACCATATGGACGTCCCTAGACATACCTTAGAAATATCTCTAGGGATTTCACTAAAGTTTTCGCATCCTACTTTCCAAAGGTTAACTAAACATTTCCTCTGATACCAACTATAACGACCCGTACTTTAGAAACATGGTTATAACATCAGAATTGAAGAATACTGATTACAACATATAAAAAAACCGTGGTATGACCGTATATGTATAGTGTCTTTAGAAACTGGGAAACATAAAAAACTGGTTCATAAATCATCTACATTGTCTCCCGCTTATTTCATCATATCTAGAGTCCCTTTTTGGCATATCCTACTTAAAACCCTTCTTCCTGACCTGGGGAAAATAATACATACAAAAGGGCGAGCTCAAATTCTCATTAAGGGTAAACAAAATAAATATCAATCATATCATATTCATAAGAACATAAAATTTTGAATATCTTAACCTGCAAAAGAGATCATAATATCATAACATGGGATAAATCATAGTAGTGAAATGTAATGCCAATAATCATAACTTAAAACATGAAACATTATGTCATACACACATAATCATAGAAAATATCAAGACTCATTTCCAAGACAATCATAGTGGTCAAAGTCCATTTCTGAACCGAGTTCACTCCTCGTTTCAGTCCTATATAACTGAACCAGATTAACTTGTCATTCCAGCCATGTCTATCTCATGAGATATAAATCTTTACCCAATTCATTGGAGGGAGATTTAGGTCCCATCCATCTCATAATGAAACCATTCTTATTTGTGCAACAAAATCATAAATCATACATCATAGCATAATCCAGGTAATAAAAATGGGATTCTTAAACATCATGACATCATAAAACAATTCATATAAGATAAAGTACTTCATAAAAATTATTCCACCACGACATAATCAAATAAATGTAATAATAGGGACAGAAACATAACCCTATATTATCTTAGATGGAAAATAAATTTGATAAAACACTTGAACTCCATTCTTGAGGAAAATATCCTTTCTACTTCAAAAACATTTTTCTTTTCTTAACATGTCATAATATTTTAAACTAAAAGAATTTAATTAAAAATAAATTTGAAAATTTGTAAAGGAATCTTCATGGAAATAATTTTCTATGGAATCATAAAAATCCATTAATGCCGTATAACTTAAGAAAACATTCTTCTCGTACTTTGGCCGAAAAAGTAAAAAAGTATCTGGTACTGAAAATGACAAAATATTTCTTTTATATCTTTTACTATAAATTCACCAATAGGTAAAATTGGATTTAAACAATTTTAGAAGGATATAAATAATATTAAATTTTTAAGAAACATGGATTTTGATGATAAATATTCCCCAGTAAATTCTAAAGTATAAAAAATCTCGGATAAAAATGAGATTGTGATATTTTCCCTTACCTTATGTCTGATATGCTTCGTACGTATCCAAACCTCTTGTATAATGATTTAAATAATTTCATTGACTAATTACATAATCACATTCATTGTTATGATATCATACATGGTCATATTCTTATCTTATTATTAGTAATATTTCATCGCTACTTGTTATTCGGGTGTTCATTGTATTAGGTTGTTATGCATGTCTTGTCGAATAAATTCTTATTCCTCTTTTTAGGTTATAGATAAATTATTTACAGAATGGTATTAGTGTAATATATATCATATTTATTCATTCAATTCATTTATATAATCATTATTCAATGAAGATCATGTAGAATGATTCGCATCATATCGTGGAGACGGTAGGCCGTACGTACGCACGAGTGATGATATCGTTCCCATAACTATTGAATGGTATTGGAGTGGAAGATGGAATGTCTCATAATTAGTATTGTGTTATATTAATCATATATAGTTATTCTTTACACCATTATACGCATCCATGTAAGGTGGTGGTGGAATACAGATTACACCACGGCGTGGAGACGGTATTCCGTACGTACGCATGTGTGGTGATTTCATTTTCCGTAGGATGGATAGAAGGTGAAATAGGGTTGTTTAATATTTATAATAACATATCAATATATGAGTGATACTGATGTTATTAATTTATGATGAAACAAATAAATAAGAATATGTCTAAGAAGAAATAAAATGGAAAGAATCAGTAAAGGATATGACCTCTTCTTTGACGCGCCTCTTCTTAACCTCCTCTTAGGGCACTAAAGTTGGTCATTGAAGAATACTAGAACCTATAGTATGTTACTAGGAAAGTTCAGAAGATAAATTGGTAGGGTTTGGCCAAGCATGAAGGCTCAAAGTGGTGTGAGGAGGAGAGGGAGGAGGTACCCTTTTATAAGGGTGGATAGGGACACCTTTGGAATTATAAGAAATATTAATTTATAATAAATTATAACCTCACATAAAAACCTTCAAAAATGACTCAAATATGAATATTAGATGATATAGGGTTGTAATCCCATCAAATAATAATATTTAGAAAAATTTGGGAATTTAGTTTAATCATTATCAACTTGATTTATCCTTATATAATCTATTTAATTTTATTTGTGGTAATAATATTCTAAATTTTAAATCATTATAAATAATTACTTATATGTTGTGAATTCCCATTATTTCATACTTTATTAGAGTTTCTACCATATAAATTTTAATTTATAATTTTTAAATATTTTGGTGATTTTTAAATTTTTTATAATATGTACTTTTTAAAAAATAACAATAGTGTCAATTTTGACAGTATTCATTTATTTTAATTTAAATAAAATATACACATAAGATATGTTCAACCTAAAAGATTTAATAGATTCATAACGTGTTATATTTATCTAGAAAATTAGTGGATCACATTAAATAGTTCATATAATATTTATTTTAATACTTTTAAAATCATTTCTTTGATAATTAAATCAACAAAATAATTTCAACATCACTACTGTGTCATAATTAATGATAATTATTTAATCTCTAAAAATTATAAATAAATTCACATGATGTTGATAATTTTATTATCTTTCTGGAGACTATTCATGTTAGAAGTTTTATGAAGTTTATCACTAAATTAAAAATATTATACTTATAAGATTTTAGAGAGTGACATGTTGTCATTTTCTTTGGTTTTGATAATAATTAAATTATTTTAATGGTCAAAAGTCCATAAAATGAATTTATTCCGACCCTTAGGTGATAAGGGTATACTTTTAGTCATCTAATAGAATTTTGGCAGGTGTTAGAGTAATTTTATAATCTTATTTTCACCTTTAATTACCCAATTTACCATTAACTGCAGTAAATAAAAAATTCTGTAGTTACTATTCATAATATCAAAAAAAAAGTAACCCATAAATATAATTTGGACCCACGAAATCCAAATATGGAATCTATTTTTTAAAATTCAAAACATAGAAGTTGCAGTAATTAATTTAAAATTAATCCCGTTGTTAAGAAACCGAGTTTTAAAAGTTAAAACATTCCCAAAGATTGAAATGTTTTTACCTATGAATTCAATGTAAAATTAATGGTAATGACATATATTATATTAAATGATAAAAATATTATATATTTATACTTTAAAACTATTCAATATTATAATTTAACCATATAAATTATTGCGATGAAAAAAGTTGTTTTTAATTAAAATATAGCGTGTTTTTACTATTCATTAAAATATTGATGTTATCGGAATAATATGAAAAAATTATCCAAAGTAAATTTTTATATCCTGATTTCAAAGAAGAATTTTATTTTTTCAAATTTAACTTATAAAAATGTCAAAAACTAGATTTAACGTTGGTGCGCCATCAAAAGGCGGCAAAACTACATTTTTTGAAAAATACTTATTTTACCCAAAAAATTATTTTGTTCTCATACCATATTCTATAAAATGTGTAAGATGAATAATAATGTTATGAAATTAAAATTTTATTTAATAATATTCATAATGGGTATTTCATAATAATATTATAACCATATATCGTTGTTTAGTGAAACCCAATATTGATTACTACACACATTATCGAGGAAGGTCGCGATTGCGTGTAATGCAAGCCAAGAATAGTTTTGTGTATAATTAAAGATAATACAGTGTTGAATATTGTACAAGCCAATCTTGGTGTAGCATACAACACAATACATCAAAGAAATTAAAAGAAATAATCTTTCTCATAAAATCTCGGGGTGTTACACACAACCTTTTCAGGTAGTTTCCAATGAGATTTATTTTTTGAACCAGAAACACCCAATAGTTATATATCCGTGAGGGGCCTGCTTTCCAAAGGAATGTGCTCATGGTTATTTGAAAAAATGTCCTTAGAACTCATATTGGTCGAGAGGATAGGAGTCCAGGCTTCTCAAACCCTTACGGGTGGAATTATTTCCTACTTCGGGAATCTATTATATATTTAAGATATGTTCTCAAATCTTTCATTAATTCCCAAGTATGAAATGGTTCACCCTTTTTTTAACAATAACTTATTAGAATGTATAGTTCTTAGAATAATCTGTATCAATGGAGATATCTTTATGTATCTGATGTTATCCATCCATGGTATCATCTCATGTGTATATTAAATATTATTTGGTTGTTCTTATGAGGATGCTATTTTTTAGCCACATTGTGGGAAACTTTGGAGTGTATCATTTTCAATGAAGATAGTAGTTTCTTTAATGTTTGGATTGGACCCATGAATGGGATTTCTACGCATCCTTGTAAAAGGAATCATATCCCACATAGTTCAATTTCATTTAAAGGGGGACATCATACCTTTTAAGCTCATGTGATAAGGACCAAACCATGAAGTTTAACATCATGGGGTAAGGATGTCCAGGAGAAATTCACCTAGTCAATGTTGGGAGTTTTAATAATGTTGAAGAGGCCAGGGGGACCGGGTATTGGTATGGTTTCCAAGGTGGAATAATATTATACTGGGAATGTGTCCTAGATAGAATAGGGTAGATTTGGACTATGGGGTTTAGACCTTAGTAAGTCTCCCTATGTAACCCATTTAGAAGTGAATCAGAAACCACATAGTTTGGATGTGAGGACCCATGCCTACAGAAGCACTATCATTTTATGTGTCATAGGAGAGTATGACCCTTTGATCAGATTACATGGCGGATTATTCTTAAAAAGGATTCCATATGAAATAGGCTATGAGGGATGTCTTGAATCATGGTGATTTGGAGGATTTTTTGGTGCCTGTACCCAAGGAGGAGGCCCGTGGATGAGTATGATGATATGGTTGTGGATTATATAGAATATGAGTCCCATTGATTGGATTTTAGGGCTTCTTCTTAACAAGGATTCATTGGTGAAAAGAGGTTTGGTGGGTGATTATTCTTAAGGAGGATTCCTAAGTTTGTATATGATTGGGGATTATACTTAGATTGATTCCTAAATGGTTTTAGGATCAAGTGAATGTCATTACTACCATAAACCTCTATGACCATGTGAGTCATTATCGGTGTGTGAAACAGGAGGAAATTTAAGATCCAAGAAACCACATAATCCCTTTTTCCCTAAAAGTGGGATACAGGAACTTGAGGATCCACACCTATAGAGATCCTTGAAAGGAATAAAATATGAAGATTTTGGAAAATATTCTCTTAAAGAACTTTTATATGACTATAGGGATGTTTTTATTGTGGCCATAAAATATTCCCACATGAATCATGATGATTCATAATTGAATGTGGGAAGCAACAGGAAGTTGAAGATCAAGAAAACCACACAATCCCCCTTTCTGGTGGTGGAAGAGTTTGGAGAAATGACACTTCCCTCTCTTCATTGTCCCCTAGACACAAAGGGAGAGAGAATTTTTTTTGAAGTTACCATATATCCTATTATTTTGGTAAACATGGTAGTCACATTTGGTGATCTATCTTATTAAATCCCATGGGTGTGGAGATAGAAGATAAAATGAAGTAGGAGAGGCCCTGTAAGAATGGTCAGTGTATTACTCATGGATGGATGACCTTAAATTGGTTCCACAACATGAGAGAAAATTTTCATTCCCAATCCAACGGAAATGAAAGAATGATCCTTCCCCTCTCTTCCTGGAACTGGATGCTTCAAGTCTTAGAGTCGACCAGGCAATAACAAGGTCCTAACTCCAATACCCAAGATTGGGAATTCCCTGATACCATACCTAGGGTCTTTTTCCTCATGCCCGTGGAAATACATACTCACATGCACCCTTAGCAACCTAACCCTATTGTATGACAAGTGTGGGAAAACTCCTATAGTAGAAATTCATACCCAGATGGGGGCCACATTGGTGTGCCTCCTTCCATGGTTATGAAATTTAGGAGGCTTTAGTGGAGATTTATATTTCATCTCTTTTAGACAAGGGAACCAAAGGAAAGGGGTCCATACCATTTGTGGCTTGAAAGAGGGTCGAAAAGTGGATCTTGCACAAGTATTGCCTTAGAGATAAAAGGTTCTTAACATAAGACCATGGAGGAACTAGAAGTTCTTTACGCAGGGGGTATAGGCATGCGTTAGTTGGATATTCCTTGGGAAATGGACCATTGTGGTAACAAAACTTGGTTAAGAATTTATCCTAGGCATTAGTGTACCCCTAAGGTATCCCCATATAGGTCTAGCGCAATTCCATTATTATAGAAGGGAGCTCGCACAGGTTATTGTCCACTGTGGGAGAAGGGGTCCTTGTGTAGGTGTCTTGTGTTTCAGACACTGAAGGGACTTTTATCTCAATTATCCCTATTAATTCTCTCTTCTCTTGGGTTTTTGAGATCTACCTGTGTAAATTTTGGAGACCTTGTCAAAAGAGTTGTGCAACTATATCTTATGGGATTATTTTGATTTCTCATTATGAAAATGAGGAGCCATATAGTCATATTTAAAGGAAAAAGAGTACCCTAGTCAAAGGAGATTCCCTATAAAGATGTCGAGCATAGGTACCTGGGTCAGGTGTCCCCCAGAGAGAAATCCATCCTTTACGTTCCACGTTGGGCAATGTGCAGACCTTCTGATGTACATGGGTGCGAGCAAAGGAAATCTTGGGAGAATACATTATCTTATCCTAGGGGATCTTTAACTCTTTAACACTATTGAATTACTCTTCATGATATATTCACACCATCTGACAAAATAGAGTGTCAACCTTATTGAAGATCATATAATTTCACTTGGAGGAGTTTTGATCCTTCTAAGTGGTTGAGAGCTGTGATATTTTGTATTTTTTTATGATTACTAACCAAGGAGGTTATCACAACCACTCCGAAATTATAATAAAAGATGTGTTATTAGTTATTGAAGTGCAATGAAACATCATTTTCTACCCTTTATTTATTCTCCAAGTTTGGGCGAACCATGAAAAAATCTCTCATGACTTCCTTTTACTACATTACCACTCAATAATTTCTATGAGGTATTAAATGTTCCTTATAATTATGGAATAACATCAATAGTGAGGGTTGTGAAAAGAAATTTATAATTTCATAATTCAACCAATATTATTTTATCAACCCTACTTATGACCATTATTCTCTACAATCACTCTCTATGAAAAAACGTGTGTAATCCAAACCTAAAAAGTTAAAATAGTGTGAGGTAATATCCAATTAATATTCAATAAAATCTTATAAAAATGTTTGAAATAAAATATTATCTCCCTATATTTGGTTGGATTCAATTTATTATTTTTATAGTTCCTCTTGGAGGTGGGTTGTATAGGATGGAGGTAGGTAGTCAATCTCTTCCATGTTTTCTTCAAATTCCACCATTTCAGTGGTTTCTTCTTCCTAAGACATTTAAAAGTAAAAAGGTAATTTTTTTTCATTATTTAAGAATGGAAAATCACATTTCATTTCACTATTAAAAAATTAGACCAATATTCATTAAAATCATCTTGATATCACACACGCATATTAGTTTGAATGTATTTTTCAAGAAACTATTCCAGTAATGGTTGAGAGAGGATAAATGGTAGATCTTCAACTATTATCATCATGTCCTGTTTGGTGGTTTTAAACATAAAATGTGGGCTGAATAATATTCATTTCTTATTTAACATGATTATCTTGTAATTCCATCCTCTATGATCTGATTTCCTTTAGATAAGTAGAAAAAATCTATTTATGGTATCTCACTTGTATAATAATTTTAAAAATCTATTCTACCAGATTCTATAATTATGATTCCTTATTAGACATATCTAAATGAATAAAAATCTTTTCATGAGAGTAATTACTAAAAATTTCCATTTTTTAGATAAGAAATAAAACATATACAATAATTTTTTATTTTTTTTTAATTCAATAATTTTTTTCATTTTTATAAAAAATGGGGTCTAGAATTTTTTCGACTCTCTAATAATAGAACCATATTTATGGAAGGTATTTTTCATTAATCCTAATTAATAAATTCATATTTACCGAAGCATAAAGAATAGTCAAATACAGAAGTTCATTCTATAATAGAGGCTGCTCACAAAAAATAAATATCTATCATCACAATTTATTTCTAAAATATACTACATATAATATATTAACCTAAAATATAAGAGATTTAATGAATGTATTTAATATATAAATTTATGTATTAAGGTTTAAAAAAATTAAATTATTTTTTATAATCTATATTTAAAATCCCCAAGAGTTGATGGTGATGAAAATCATAGTCATTTAAAAAAATATTCTCAATATTTTACTTACTCTAAATATTGGAACCTATCTATTGAAAAGCGACCATTCTAATGATTATTATCCTATATTGAGACCTCGACATATATGATAATATTCATCCACATAAATATATAATAAAAACTCTACCATATGAATTAATTAAATATTAAAGGTATGAAAAATATATAAATTAGAATATGAATGTAGATGTATGGAATTAAAGGATACCACACACATAATTAGATTATACACTATTAAACTTATTAGAACAAAATAACAAGAAAACTATTATGCACAAAATAACTCAAAGCAATAAATTTTCCCACCCTTGAATAATAATGATTACTTCTACATTATCTTGGAGATGAGAATTATAGAGGTTGAAAATAAAACAGAAGAAAAAACGAGATATAATGAAATTGTATATTTTAAATGGAGAATATAATTAAAGAAAACCTAACCGAATTTAGGAGGCCAAATTCCATGTTATGAATAAAGAGTCTTACTAAGGTCAAGAACTAATTTCTTTTATAGTGATTCAAAATAGTTTAAATAAATTTAATGAAGAAAAGGTAAACACTAATATTATATTGTATGTTTTATGCATGGGGATGACTCATCACACATGTAGTATTCCTTTATGTTAGTTATCCATATATTATAAATGTTAGTAGTCTTTCCCCTTATGCTTGGGATAAAAAATAATAGTTTCCATGTGGATTATAAAAATTTGATTTTTATAATAATCCCCCTAAGGTTATTGAATTTTTATCATATGGTTGAATGAAATTACATGATCTATTTAAAAGGAGGAAATATTTAGAGGCAAAGTTCACATTATTATTTCAATAGTGAAGCATTTATGTCAATGGTGAAACCTCTTCAATTTTTTTTATTGTTCTTCTTCTATATTTGCGGTGAAGAGGGATATGTTTAATTTTTTTTATAAAATATACTATCTCATCAACATAACAATCCTTCAAGACACAACTAGTATTTTTTCAATGTTATCATTTATAGTTTTGGATTATATATAGTTCACCAAAACGGAGATTCTAGATGATTCATTAAATCTAATTAGATTTGGGTTTCATTTATATATGGGGTCAATTTTTCACATTACATGAATGATAGAATGAGGAAATTAATTTTACTATAGCCATAAATTATATGGTTTAATTAGATGTGGAACCTGGTTAATAATTTTGAGTGGATAATTGAGAAGGACTAGTTAATCGTATGTGACATTAACCCAACTCAACTTTCAGACCCTTGTTTTAATGACTCTTGAGTGGATGTTTAATCACACAAAATCACTATGGTTTATCTTACCCAAGTTATATTCCTTTGGTTTGAAAAATTAACTCTTACATATTATGCATATTCACTTTTAAATTCCTCATTGTTTTCTTAATTACTCTTATATTATTAGAAATGACTTTTAAACATTGTATACTTACAGAAAATTCTTGAGTGAAGATTTATAAATTAATATTACACATGATTAAAATGAATTATACTCTTAACAAAATAACTCATACATTTTTAATGACTTTCCCATACTTTTGAGTGCAGATTTCATAATATCTATTATGAATGGAAATATTTACTCTTACATGTGTTGACCTTTGTCAATTTCTAATTCTTTGTTTTTTTAAATAACTTTTTACCATTAAAAACTGGAATTTAAATTATATTCAAGGAAAATATTCATGGAATAATAATTAAAGAATTTAAAATTATAAATTATCCAAAAAATACAATTAATTATAAAACAACCCTGATTATAAATATAATATAATTTACCCAAAAATATGACCAATTAGAGGGATAAAAACATTTAAATTCAATGAGAAAATTAGGGTAATTTATGATTCCTCAAATGTTAACAATTATGATATACAACAGGGAAGAATACATGAGTGATAATTATTATCATCTGAATACGAGTTAGTCATATAGAGTTATAGTGAATCATACCATATGATTCTATTAGGATATATACCAATCAGAAATTATGGTTTCCTATGGTGGTTATCATGATATCATTTACCTTGTTTTATTATATATCCATATTGTACCATATCATATGAATAATATGCATCATATATATATATAGATATACATAATATCACTATCAAAGAACATGCCACCATTTTGGATGTTTCTTTAAATGTTTTGAATAAATTTCATAATACACCAATCCTTTATATGGGTGATAATTGCCTAATAGAAGTATCTTTTAAACCCTTTTATTTAACAGTAAAATTAAAAATTGATTGATTTTATATTTATAAATCTCGAATAGTTATGTTATATTAGATATAAAATATTGATACCTTTAAATAGATCCTATGATATATATAGGGATCCATTTTTATGATTTTAATAAGATAATTACAAATATTTAAACTATTAATGTAAATTTATAAGATGTGAATTTGACTATTATATTATTCTAGTCCACTGATAAATATTTTATAATCCCTAAATAGGCCATAATATTTGGGATGGAATCCTTGGATTTTGAAGAAGTTAAATACTCTTTTCACCTTAATGTGATTCTAATTAAGTAGAAAACAGAAAACATGGATAATATTTGAGGACTAGGTGCATAATTGAATAACTAAAAAATGACATTAAAAGATTCAAGCATTATAATAAAAGGATGAAATCAAATGGACCATATTTTAAGTGTTACCTTCGTTATAAATTTGGAAATTAAAAAAATATTTTTTCATAAATTAAATAGACATTCAATAAAAATATATAAATCTAATGATAATGCATCATTGAATAGAAAATGAATTTTAAAGTGTAGAAATGTAAAATATAGTCAATTTTAATATAATAAATTAAAATGTTATAGAAAATGGATGTTTTTTCATATATGTTTTGTTAAAAAATGTATTATAATAATAGAATAAATTATAGAGGTAAATTTAATACCAGGTAATAATAAAATATATTGGATCATGGGGGTATGATATTTAAAGATAAAAATAAACGATGGGTCTATGAAATTCATTAATGATATTAGGTGGGTTATTGAGTTAAAAAAATTAGTTTCTCTTATTATATTTGATTATGTTGGATGTTCCTTTAGCAGTGAAGAATATTCCACTATAATTCTTAATGTCCCACTTATTTTCATGAAGGTTCACATTATGAATTTTTTCCATATCTTAATAGGTATTACTAACCAATTAAAAGAACCAATAATGAATTTAGTCCCTATAAAAAATACTCTATTATGATAAAATTGGTTTGGACATGTGAGTGAAAAATGCTAAATTATGTTTGAAAAACGGTGGATTTTGAAATATATAACCAAAAATTAAATTCCTTTTACAAGGATATTATTTATGAAAATTCTAAAATGGGTATTATTAAAAGGTTTAGTTAGTATTCTAAAAATGTTCAAAATTATTTCTATTCAAATTTATTGGGACTAATTATATTTTTCTCTCATATTGGAGGAAAGTTTTTTATTTCAAGTATTTATGATCACACTAGGAAGGTTTTCATCAAAATCCAAAAGTATAAATATATAACTTATAATTAATTTAAATATTAGAAATATATTATATAATTATAGACTAGTAGAAGGACAGAAACCCTCAAATCTAATAATGTGACAAATATTGTGCTCAAATGGGTTTATAGAATTTATCAATATGGATGGACTATAAAATATAAAACTATTTAATATAACCAATAATTTATGGAATATATTATAGGATAAATATAACCAAACATAAAATAGTAAGATATATCTTGTCCTATTCAAATTTTCCAAACACATTTTGTGTATAGGTTGTAAGTTTTTCTATTGTCTTTATTAACAGGTTTCCTTCAAATGGTATCAAATTTAAAATGCATGACAAAATGTAGATCCGAAAATCAATTAATTTTGACTAAATTAAAATATTTTTAATGAAGATATATCACATTTATTGAATATATATTTCCATGAAATAATAGTTTAGATTATATAAAACCTATTTTGGAAGTTGTGGGGTTGTCCATATTGTAGTGAAGATTCCTAAATCACCTAAATTTAATGGAATTAAAACGCATCAATAGAAACATTTGACATACCCTATTATATATTCATCTAAATAAACTAATTTATAGTATAATATAGATAAATTTTTTTATCTTAATTGGTCCCTCTATGATATTTTTACAATATGAAATGTTCAAATTTTCTTTCCCATTGGTTGGGTGAATCTATTATTATTATAAAATACTTATAATAAATATATAGAATAACAAGATTATAAAAATGATTAAAATTCATGGATGTGGTTAATTCATTAATAAAGAACCATATATGATACATAGTGAAAAAATTCTTCTTTGATAAATTGGATGGTTCAAGATATTTAATCAACATTTAAAATTAATATTTTAAGTGGGGGAGGGGGTTGAGTTTAAATCATAGATATTTGAAAATGATTTCACTCAAAGATATATTATTTATTATAATTAACTAGACAATCATGTTATTTTAAATAATCCCTAAAATTTCATTTGTATTTAATTTAATTTGTTGAAGTTTATATTTAACAAATGGATGTAAAAACAACTCCATTCCCTCAAGGTCATCCAGGGGATGTATATATATCCCAATTTATTGGATGGAATTCCATAAATTCACAAACTACTGTATCCTATTGTTAAATTACTAAAGAAAAACAAGAGATTTTGTAAGATTAGATTTATGGATTTTTCAGGAACTATTGAATAGAAATCACATGAAACAATTTTCAAAAGTTCTAAAAAATTTTTTATTGCTACCAGTGATGCACCTTGGGCTTAAAAAAGTCTACAAAACATTTTATAATTTATGAAATATTTACCAATTTTTTCAATACAATATAACCCTTTATAATATGAGGTCTAATTTATCTATTTCCTTTTTTAATGTTTAGAAACCCATTTTAAACATTCAAACACCAATAATAATAATCACAAATGATTTAACCAAACTTAATAACTTAGAATATAAGAAACAGTTTGAGTCACACATCCCCATATAATTCATGCACAATGATGGATAAAACTATTATGTAATAGCCATTAAAATTTCTCAAAATATTCTAGAATAAAATATGACATGATTTATATCAATATAACATGGTGTTATATTTATAGATATTTCTTAAAATATATTATCTACACTAAACTCTAGAATACTTCACACACATTTATCTTTTGTTATATAAAATGTAAATAACTATTAAAAAATATTGAAAACCAATTTTATATGTCATCACAAACTCATTTTTGAAACTATATCATTCACATTCCCCATATGATACATTATATATAATAGCTTGTGAAAATCCCCCCAAAAAAATATTTTGGATATTCCTAAAATCACTTTTGGGGAAGTTATAAAGGTTTTATACAAAAACTGTATAACAATAATTAATCCTCAATCACACAAAATAAATGTTTATCCATTACTTTACATATATATGCACATGATTTTTATAGAATTGTACCCCGTTGAAAATGGTGGGTGGTTGTTAGGATGAACTAACCATGATTGAAATTTTTCACCGTGGTTGATATGATTGGAGTTTAGATCATCCAATAAAGGGTTTAATTTCCTCGTCTTTGACTATTTTAAAGATTTAATATATATTTATAAAATCCTTACAAGTAAAAATATTCGTTGACCTTTTCGTGAAAGTGATCAATCAATACCATGTATCAAGGTAAGAATATGAGGATATGATTAGTTCTCTATTTGTATATATGAGATGTTATTTTTTTTCCCGATCATTAAATGATTATTCTATGGATTAAATCTATATATATTTGAACTAAGTAATTTATCTCCATATATGGAAGTGGTAGGTGTAGAGGTGTTCGAATTTTTCACCTAAAGAGGGAAAACTATGTACCCTAGTGAAGGGAGTAAATCCCCGTGTAGCTATTTTCCATTTAATAAGAAAAACATTCCTTTTTAGGGCATATGAAAAGGGGAATTTTTTCCTTTTATTTTTATATAATCCTGAACAAAAAATTCTTTTTAATATCATACATTATGGACTAATTATGTTTATTTTATGGTTTTGGAAATAAGATAATTAAATATTGTAGTTTAATTTCATACAACTATGATAAATTAAATGTATTTTAATGTTATGTAGAATGGACTACTTAGAAAAAGTGACCTAAATATATTTGGTTCTAGAGTTATAGATAATAATACCTTTCTAGTTTGAAATGATAAATTATTTATTTGGGGGTATATTGGGGCTTACACAAGGTTGAAATCCCATTCGATATTTAGGGATCATTGATTGGACATAAAGAAGATAATAGGATTTTTGAGAATAATGGGAACTTTTCTAGTCCAAAAAGAATTAGAATATGGGCCAAGAAGAGTATCACTACTCACTTAAGGATAAAGGTACTCATTATAAATTGAATATATGTTTTTTAATCAAGGTACTCTATCAGTTATAGATGATAATGAGTGGGACATCTCTTAAATAATTCATGATTCCCATCATGCTGATATGTATAAACCAATCATTTAACTTAGGAAGCATTGAAGGATACCTAGGTGGATGGGACATAGTAGGGAGTTGGTATGGGTTGAAGAGTGTGGGAAATGTAGATTTTTCAAATTTATTTCGACTAACTAAAGTAGATAAGTGAATAGGGAACCTAGGTGGATTTAATTCTGAGTGAGAATTGAGATCAAGGAATAGCCCAGATCAGGGGCCTTCGCTGAAAGGGAACCCCATTTTGTGATTTGGGAAAAAATTATCCTAGTTGGAAGGACATTTAGAATAGGTTTCTTATTGGATTATTTTGGCAGAACTCTTCTATTATTAATATGTGATTTTTCAAAGAATATCATAGAGGTTAAGTGACAATCTGAATGGGGCCCTAAGTGAATAGGTACTTTATTGGGTGGAAATTAAGAACTATGAGTGGATCCATTAAGGGGGAACTCTGTGTGACCCCATTTTAGAAAAACTATGCACTACCATATCAAGATCTTTTCACTTATAATATTCTCTTAGTAATGGTCCTTTATCATGGTCTTGGTGACGAATTGGGTAAAGTGGTCTCTTACAATGTTCATGATCATTGAAGGACATGGTTTCTTGTTTTCTCTATTATTTTTCCATTTAGTTTTGATCCAAAAATAACCTAAACATGAATCATGGAAGATGTTATCAGGTGAATCATGGTCTTAGGAGTTTTTAGGGTTTATATTTCTCTAATTGAGAGTCTAGATATAATTATATAAGAATAGGGAGTATGACACCCATATGACCATTAGAAATGGAAGAAAACACCGAGTTTCCTTAAACATGAAGAGGGATGAGAATAGAGAACAAGATAGATGATACGGATTGTATGTACGATGGGAATATAGTCCAATGAATTAGATATGGGTGTCCAAACATTTTTTTTCATTTAAAAACTATCTAAGATAGTGTAATTTATCCTTTTAATAAAATTTGATTTCCAAAATATTTCACCCTTGGGATTATATTTGTTGGGATAGAGATAATAAAATTTTAAAGTCCATGTGGCTTGGGTGAGAATATATATAAGTATGAATTCAATTATTAAATGAAGTTATGTGCCTAGGTGGAGGTATAACACATTCTCCATTCGACATAATGACTTGATCAATTCGACACCTAGGGTCTGATGTGGGATATGGATGTATGCGGTACTAAATTATAAGTAGGGGAACACTCCATTAGGGTATACACACAACCAAGGAGAACCCAATAGGTGCATATATATCCTTCATTCTTATTCATTCTTGTGTTCTTAGTATGATCTTAGCACCACTTTGTTTCATCAATAGGTGGAAGTAGAAGATCATGAATACTAGGTGCAAGTATTTTAGAATAAAATATTACATGCATGTTTCCTATCATATAAATTTGAGTTTGGATAACTTGGAATGATGTCCTTGTTAGGGAATTTTGGGTGATATAAATATGAACCATAACATGGGTTCCCTGAATTTATCATGATGAGTTGGGATAAATTTCATACTTTGTGAAAATTTCATTCTTTGGCATTATTGTTTGTCCTATAATTTTTTCCACACATATCCTTTTTTACATTCTATTTTCTATGATTTTAATCCACATTTTTAAAATTTTCTTAATAAAATTAATAGATCTACAAAAACTATCACTAATAAATAAACTATATCTCATATTGATCCACTAATTAGTGACATCAAGTATGGAAAAGTACGGTGGTGGAAATAGCATTTTTCGGATAATTAAAAGGATTTGTGGGTGTATTATAAAAGGTTTAAAGTATTATATTTCATTCCTTTATATGGTTTTGAAATCATCATATATTTTGGTATTCCAAAGCCAGATGAAAACCTACCAGGCTCATGGTTCACACTCTTTATGAAATTTGGGGTTATTAACATATCATTAAGGGGTAGATACAACATAGAGGGTTATGTAGAGTAAAACCACCTTCTATTTAATCGAAGGGAAAAATTAGACTATATCTATTATGATTTTGAACTTTTTATACACTGTAATGAACCTATATATTTCAAGATAGTATCCCACCAACTTCATGGGTGTAATACTCACAAAGATTATGAGATATGGAGTCCAGTGTAAACTTAAATATATATATACATATATATGAATATTGGGTCTACTGAATATAAAAAATATATTAAGATCGTTTGAATGTTGCATCAATATAAAGAGATGTTTGGGTATCACATTTATATTTATATAATAATTCCCATTTTACCTTTAGTTTTTAAGACGAACGAGTCCTTAGAATTACAAATTTTTCTATAACATGTAGAGTAAGGGATATGTCTGTGGGATGTGTAAGGAACCATTCTTAAAAAATTACATAATATTTCATTTTTAGAAAATAATTCACTTTTAATATTTAAAAGATATTTTTAGTTTCAATTTTCATAGAATTAGATCAAAAATCATATATAATAAACCCACATATATTAAAAAGTGAACACTTCTACTCCATACCAATTTTTCCACAGTATATTTTTTTAAATGATACATGTTTTATTTTCCTAAAAAACATTCATGCCTTTTAAATTAACATATTATTTATTCCTACTCCTCCCTAAACCTTGTGAAAAAATATCTAACAAAGTGGGATGAGAAAAAATCTCAGAAAGGGTTATATAATATAGAAATCAATTATTCTATTGAATATAACGAAAACCAATAAAATGTTTAAAAATTTCAAATTATTCATTGATCGTATAAAATAAATCATATCCATAAGGAAATAATAGTTTTTTCTTGAATAAAACCTTTAAAACCCATATAAAGAAAATAGAATCCATTTTAGGAATCTTTGTGGATTTTATTCATAACTTGTGTTTACTCATGTTAGAAAGAACTTGAGACTTGTTAAATCCAAAAGAGAAACATCTCTATTTAATTCATTCTTTTTTTCTTTTTAATAAAATGAACATTATATAATGCATTGGAGAACGATATCAGGCGCACCCATCTTATAAGTTGTATTAGTTTCCCCCACCATATAAGTTGTACCAATCTCACCAATTATCATCTATAATTATAAAGTAATATATCATGGGAAAAATCTTTTATTATTTCACATTTTAATTATAAATACCTTGAAAAACTATTTTTTACCACTAAAAACACTTTCATATAATTAAATATTAATTCATTTTGAAACACATTTTTTAGAATAAAAATATAAAATTCATAAAATAATGAGAAATTTATTTTTTAAAATAATGAAGGAAAAATGTAAGGTAACATTCAAGGAACATAATAGTTATTAGGGATTGAAGTGGTGTTTAATCCGAAAAAGTTAAAGTTGAAGATTCCTTTTTCCCTTTTAATTATAAAGTCCAAATTTTCCATATGAAATATGTAAAAATATTAATTTTTAAACCATTATAATAAATTCAAAATTGAAATAAAATTTCCATTATAATTATTTCTTATCCATATAAATAAATTTATAATTTTTATGAATATTGTAGAGACCCAAGCTTGACATACATGGAAATTACATTTATTTTTCAGAATACTTAATACATGACACAAACATATTGCCAAAGACCAAATTAGTTTAGCGTCTTAAGAAACTTGGACCACAATCTTCTAATCGTGGTGAAATATCTTCAACAGCTGCCATAAATATCTTCCTATTTTTCCTTCTTAAATCCCATCTTTATATCCTGGGGAAAAGAAAACATAAAAAGGGTGAGCTAAAATTCTCTGTAATGGTAATCATGGAGAACATAAAATAAACCATGAAAATAATAATGTATAAAAACATGAACATAAAATTTAAATATTAAAATCTTGATTCATGAAATAAATCCTTGTAGTTAGTAAGTCATAGATAATAAAGGAAAATTAATCATGATAAAATATCATGGGTATAAAACATGGAATTATGGAAAACCATTAAGAACATAATATGATTTACATATTAGCCATGTAATTTCTTCCAAGACCATCATAGTGGACGAAGTCCATTACTGAACCAGGTTTACTTGTAATTCCAACCATGTGTTACTGAACCAGATTTACATTCAATTCTAGCACTGTATTACCAAACCTGATTTACTTTCCATTTTAGTCTGTCTATCTCATGAGATATAAATCCTTACCTAAATCATTTTAGGTAGATATAGGCCACACCCATCTCATAATGTAATAATTTCTACATGTTCCACAAAAACATAAATAATTCATCAAAGCATAACCCAAGAAATAAAATAGGGTTTTTAAACATTATTCCATCATAACATAATCCATATAAGATAAATGGACTGCATAAAAATAATTTCATCATAAAAATAATAAAATAAAAGTAATAATAGTGATAGAAACATAACCTTATGTCATCTTATAAGGAAAATATTTTTGTTAAAGCACTTGAACTTAATTCCTGAGGAAAATATCCATTCTTTTTTAAAAAATGTTTTCTCTTCCCAAAATGCAAAAAAAATTTAGAAGATTTTTTTTAAAATACAGTTGAAACCATGTAGAGTAAGATTCATCGAAATAAGGTTTCATGAAAGCATAAAAATCCATTCCTTTCATATAAGTTAAAAAAACATTATCCTCTTACTTTTGCCGTAAATGTCAAAATGTACCTTGTATCGTAAACAAAAGAAATTTTTTTTCCATAAAATGTAGTAAAAGTAAAAAATAGCTAAAAATGAGTTAAAAAATACATCGATTAATAGTACACATTTTATGGAAACATTTTTAGAAAACATGGAAATTTATGATAAATATACCCCAGGTAAATACTTACGTATAAACAATCTGAGGTAAAAATGATATTGAAAAAGTACCCCTTAACTTGGGTCTGATTTCTTTCGTATGATTTTGAAACTCTTGTGTAGTGGATTTAAAAATAATTTTAAACTGTAAAATAACTATAATAATATTTATTATATCATATATGCTTCTATTACGATTTTATATTACCCATTCATTTGTCAATTCCTTGTCAAAGTAACATTTTAGGTATAATCGTTTTTTTATCGTAGGTGTTTTGAATTGTTATTCTTGATATTGTTACTTATATCATGATTTACTTACTTCAAAAATTTAAAACATTATTTATATATAATATATATTCATTATATATATATATAATATATAGATAAATGAAATGGAATACACCATTCAAGGAGACAATAGATCGTTCGTACGCATGAATGTTATTTTTGTTTCCCTATTGAATTGAATGAAAGTAAGTAAATGACACACACATATATATATACATAAATATAGTACCATTAAAATGTCATATATTTCATTATTATTTATTATATATACGTTATAATAATTCATGAATGGTTAATGTGGATAATAATTCTCATCGCGTCGTGGAGACGGTAAGCCGTACGTACGCACAAGTGGTGATTTAATTTTTCAAAGGATGGATAGAAGGCGAAACAGTTTAGTTTCATATTTATAATAAGAGATATATATATATATTATTGATACTGATGTTATTACTTTATTATGAAACAACTAATTAAGAGGGAGTATAAGAAGAAATAAATTTGAAAGAATCGGTAGAAGAGATTATCTCTTCCTCAACGTGCGTCCTTTAACATTCCTCTTCGGGCACTAGATTTGGTCTTTTGAGATTAGTAGAACTTATATATTGTAACTAGGGAAGTTTATAAGATAAATGGGCTTGGTTTAGACTAGAATCAAGGCTCAAAATAGGGTAAATAGGAGAGGGAGGAGGTGACCTTTTATAATAGAGGAGAGGGGAACTTTAGGAAACTCTCAAAATATTAATTTTATATAGAATTATTTTCAGTTTCAAATGGTATAAAACTCATTTAATTCAAAGATAATATGATGATTGTTAGATATACTCAGAAACAATAGGTTTTATACAATTTTATGTCTCAAATATAACCTTATCTTTTAGCTTTAACCATTAGTTAACTAATTTAGCTCTTAGCATGCATGTCTTCTTGTATATTCATACTATATGGTTAATATAGTTACTATAAAATGACAATATAACCTCAAGTGGTTCATTAATGAAATTTTAAAAATTATCTATGTAATTTTTATGAATCTAATATTTTTTGTACTATTATATCATTTAATAAAATTGTATTTTTTAAAAACCCATTTATGTGAATTTTTATACATTTCATATCATACCTTTTTTAAAAATCCATAACAACTTGATTCTTTCAAAAAACTTCATTAATTTAAATATAGTAAGTCATAATAATCCATATAATTATAGGATTGCATCAAAGGTTCAAAGTAAATTTATTTAAATATTTATAATCTCATTTATTTAAATTATTCATTAATAAGGTAATCACTATATTATAATTATGTCATAAATAATTTTATTTATTTGGTATCTAAAAATTATTAATAAAATACCATGATATAGAAAATATATTTATATTTCTAATTAATTTCTATATACATATAGATCAATTGTATAACTATATATTAAAATGGATCTATTAAAAGATATATGTTTAGGTTGTAATTATCTTTAATTTAAATTCATTTTGATAAAATGTCATTTTCACATTCTAGTAAATCTATGGGATCCCTAAATCAACCCAAGTATGACCAATGGTTGGAAATATCTCATCCAATAGGATTATTACACGTGTTAGGGTAGTTTAATATTGTAATAATATTATTTTTTACCCTTATTTACCAGATTTTCCCTTGAACCATGGTAAATAAAATAATTAGTGATGTAATTATTCATAATGTCCAAAATTAAAAGGTACCTATTTAATAAATTTGAAACTTTTGATTCAAAATATGGAATCAATTTTTTCAAATTCAAAACATAGAATATTTGGTAATTAATTTAAAATAAATTCCCATTATCAAACAACAAAAAATGGGTTTTTAAGAAGTAATAACTATCAAAAGATAGACATTTTTTATGTCCAATTTAAAAGTGAAATTAATTTCAATGAACAAAATTCGATTAAATGAAAAAAATACAATAAAACTTTAAAACAAATTAAATGTATAATATAAAAATATTAATAAAATAGATGAAAAGTCATTTTTTACTTAAAATGTAGTATTTTAACTATTCATTAAAAACGAACTTTATTAGAAAATTACCAAAAATTAATCATTAGTAAATTTTTTAAGTCCTGATTCCAAAGAAGAAGTTTATTTTTTTAATAGAATATATAAAAATTTTACACACTAGATTTGAAATTGGTGTGCCATCAAAAGGCGGATTTTTTTTTTTGAAAAAGTACCAATTTTATATGAAAAAATTGATTTTGTTCTTATATCATGTTCTAGAAAATATATAAGATGAATTTTAATGTTATGTTAAATTAAAAATATGGTTAATAATATTAATAATTTATAGTTTATATCCCATAAAATAATAATAATTTAATAATATATCATTTTTTAGTGAAACTCGGTTTTATGTACAACGCATGTTATCGAGGAAGGTTTCTCTTACATGTAACACATGCCAAGTCAGTATTTCATATAGTTAAATCTTACTTTGGTGTTTCATATAAAAAAATCCAAACATATTTCTTTTATACATTTAATAGAATCTATACTCAGTGTTGCGTGAAATAAATTCTATCAAATGAGCTTGAAATTATGTGTAAGACCAATCAAGAATAGTGTTACATATTCTACAAGAAAATATGGTGTTGCTTATAGAGAAAAATAATCTTTGTGTATCATACAACAAAATAATAAAACAAATTAAAAAAACTATCTCATAATATCTATGGGTGTTACAAATATGGACAAAGTGTAGAAATATTAAGAAAATAAATCTTTAAAAAATATAAAATGAGGTTTTAACGTAAAGTGTCCCCTATAGCTTGATAAAATTTGAACCAATGAAACATTGAAGGAAATAACATTGAATATATTTTTAAACACATTAATTTTTAGAAAATAAAGGTAAAATACATCCATATATAATTTTATACACCATATAAAAGAAAACATGTGTTGAGAATAGATTATGTCTCAAAGAATAAAAATTGAGACTAGAAATACCTTACCCCGAGCCCAAAGTTTCATGTATGTTCTCTATCATAATGGAAAATAAAATTATGTTAATTATTTGATATTTCAAAAAACACCTTTAATTTTTATTATTCATTTTATTTCATTTATATAAATTGTATACTTAATTATTTAATATATTATGTTCACGTTATACTTTTTGTGAACATTTATCTTATATGTCCAAAATGGCCTCAGTAGGATGAATATGGTCAAAATTATAATGATTATTTCATTTAAAATATATTAATATTATAATAATTACCATTTATATACAATAATTATTTTTTTATAACCAACTATGTATAATGGATACCAAACAATAATTAGATTACAATCATAGAGACGATTGGTCATACTTACACACAAGTAATATTTCCATTTAAAAAGAAACATGAGTGAAAGAAGGTAATTATCAGTTTATCATTATTGAATATTAATTTATCATAAATTAAATAGTATTTTTTAAAATAAAACTATACATATAATCCATGTGTAGATACAATGAAGAATAAAATACAACGGTTCATAAGGTGAAAATCTACACATCCATAGGAGCAACCTTTTTATTTTCTGTTTCATGATAAAGAAAGAATAATAATATTTATTTAAAATTATAGAATGAAATTTATATCATATATAAGTATTTATAATATTATTTAATTTTTATCCTTCTATATGATCCACCATTAGATTCATTGAAAAAATTAAATACATCATCTCGTATGGTGGTAGTCTACACGTACGCTCAAGATATTTTTTTTAATTTTTATTTACATGGTTAAGTATATGAAATAGGGTTATAAAATAATCATAGATAAATTAAATTATATGGAAATTAGTGATTTTATTATTTAATAACGGTTGAAGTATATTTGAATGGGGTATAATAATAACTAAAACAAAAACTCTCGGTTAAGAACTACGCGTCTTCATCAAAAACAACTCTTTAGGTTTACACATCTCTCTTTATAATGTGGGTATTATGACCAAAATAGGGATTATAAGATGTAAGTATGGATGTTTGGAAGGTATTTGGGTAGTTATTGGCTGAGATAATAGGATCTTTATGTTTGAAACAAATTTAATGAGTTTCCTTTTATATGTGAGGGAGTGGAGACAATTGGAATTTTTCAAAAGACATAAATATCATTAATTCGTTTTCAAGGGAAAGTGACAAAAAAAGAAAAACATAGGTCCAAAGATAATAATTATCCAAAATATTCATATAATAATAATTAATAAGAATTTTTTCCCTCTTATCACCATGTTGGAAACTAGTTTAATAAGATTTTCCCTCATATCGTAGTGATACATTTTTTACCAAAGTTACTATTCATAATAGTAAAAATGAAATTGATCTAGTTAATAAATTTGAAAATTTTTATTCGATATTTGGATTCCATTTTTCATGTTTAAATAACTTTATATTGTATAGATTAATTCTATATAAAAATTTAAAATGCAACAAAATAATATTTTACAAATAAATGTGTTTTAAAGAATAAAATTGAATTTTCATCCATTACTTGACTAGTAAAAATCATGAAATGAATTTTAAAATATTTAATTTGTTATATAATCCACAATTGTTTTTTCAAAATAAATCAATATAGATTAACATAATTTATTAACATAAGAACATATTGTGATAAAAAAATTTTTTTTAGAGAAAAGCAATTTTAAGCCCAAAAAGGAACATATACCCAAATCGATTATAATGTTGATTAATATGAAATTAATTATATTATTTATAATTAAAATATAATTATTTTATTTAAATGTAAAATTTAAAATATAATGAAACTTTTTAATTAATTGATTTAATTAAAAGTAATAATAGGTTTACAAAAATATGTATTTTTCACCATTCCCTAAAAAATAAACCTTTTTCAGAAAAATCCCACGATATAACAATAATATAATATTTAAATTCTATTTCAAAAGATAGAATTAATTTATTCGACTTAAATTTCTAAAAAGATTTTAAATTAATTGTAATGTTTTTGTGAGAAATCCAACGATAATCATATTTAATGAAAATATATTTTCAAATCAAAAAATGGATTTACTAAAAATTGGGTACTTTATTATTATTCAGAAAAAAATAAATTTTAATTATCTAAACCCTTTATACACAGTTTTCATAATGTAGTTATTTCTATTATTAAATTCTAATTTAACGGTTTGGTTATAATGGTAAAAATATAATATTTTTATATTATCATGAAAATCACATAAAGCTTGGTATAGTGTATAACGCCTGGTAAAAATATATTTCTTAAAGAAAATAAATTATAGAATGTTAGGGTTTTACATTATCCTTACCCCCCCATTTTATAATTTTTTTCTCACAGTCTTTTCTTGTTCCTGAAAGAATTGGTTTAAGACATTTTCAAAATTAATTTCAAGGAGTGGAGGATTAATCATATGGATATAAAATAAAAATGGTATAAAAATGTTATAATACTATTTTTTAAAATACACCTCATAGTAAAAATAAATAATCCTTTTTAAAATAGGGAAAGGGAAATACAAAGGTCGTTTAAAATAACACTTAACTAGGTTTTCACATTAGAAGAACATTGTTTGAAAGTGAAAACATAGAGTTGGAGAGAATAGACATTTAAGATATAACAATGTAACTTTTTTATTGGATCAGAGATAATTTTTAAATGTTTAGGGAAAACACCCCCCATTTTCATATTGAAAAAGGTCCTCTTTTTCAACTAGGCTATGAGGAAACTCTTTTTTCATGACCTCAAGGCTAGTGGCATGAAGACCCATTACAATTTTTTGTATGTAACAACATTTTTAAGGCATAAACATGGCCCCTTAAAGTCCTTATTGAGTATTCCACATCATTCCATGTCTCCTATAAGAATTCACATCCCCCCACTTCTAATAATCATCACATATTGATCCTGGTCTGAAAGATGCATCGATCTCATTTCCATGAACAATTTAATCACATAAGATGAAATATCATGGAAGGGAACCCCTCCTTCAATGGTGTCGGATGATTTTTAGATTTTAGGTGAAAACACACCTATCTCTCATTCTAGATTCCCACCCAGTTATTCTTATATAGCCCTCTCTTACATCATCTTCTTGTTTCTGTGAAATCTTAGATCATCCCATAGTATAGATGTTCACATAGTAGGGAACCCCTCAACCCCACATCAGTTACATGAGGATGTAATGTTTAATGGTAAGTGTCACTATGCCTATCCCACCATTAGAGGTCGCTAACCCAGTAGTCCTGCATGCACTTCCTTTTTGTTGCACTCAGAAATTTGTTTGGTTTTTCCCCTCTAAATTATTCCCACTAGTGTAGACCCTAATACCCCTATATAACCAATAGGAACTATTCAATTAAGGACTTAGATGGTTTGAAGTCCCTATTGACCATAGGCTCAAATAAGTGTCCCAAAATTCCAGATTGGGTGAATTGTTCCTCTGCTACATTACCACTATAGTACCAATTATTTATTACTATATTAACATTGTAAATTCACCTACACCATGATATTCTCTTATGTTTCATTTAGTATTATGGGGTTTTTTAACCACTCATTTAGAACCCCAAACACAATAATAAAATTTAAAATTAATAAATTATAAATAATCATAAATGGATAAATTTTTTATTTTAAGATTCTTTTCCTAAAGTTGATTGATTATTTTACCTTTGGAATATAGAAAACATGAAAATATACTAACATGATTTACTTCTATTTAATAATTATAATTTCATCCTTTGGATGAGAATCAATCAATTTAAACTTTTATTGTATCTTTTATTCTTGGAAATGAATAGTCATAATAAATTTTTCATCCCTAAAGAAATGAAATAAACTTTTAATGAATAACCTGATTGGAAAATGGACAAAAATTTATTCCATCAATCATTAGACATAAACCATAACCAAAATTTTTAGATTAGGGTATGATAATATACAATATATTATATACTAAATTAATCTTAAAATCATAAATACTTACACACAAAGTAAAACATCAATCATTCCATAAATAAATAATAAAAAAAATATTTAACATATTCACGACCAAGTTCAAAGCCCAAAAATACCAGAGATTTGATAACATATTATTCTAAAACCAAATTTAAATTTTTCTCAAAACTAAATTATTCACCTATAAATTTTATATACTAAAAATTACACACATAATAATCATACAATAATCTAAATATATTAATTTTTTCAAAAAATAACCGAAATCACCATTAAGCCAAAATAAAAGAATATATACTTCCAAAAGAAAATTAAATATTTATTCCTCAAATAAAATCCCATTATAACCAAAATTATTTTGTTTTACATTAACACTATAATATTACCAAAATAGTGAACTTCTTAAAATAAAATAAAATAAATCACTTACTCACCAAATCACTTTTCATGGTTATCTATATGATAAAAAAGATTTTCTGAAAATGCAATAACCCTTTTATCCTAATTGACCATTATTACCTCTACATCAACGATCATATTAACCTTAAATTTTATCAATAACTTTAAATTAATGTTCATAAAATATAAAATCATTCTTCCATAAATAAACTTTTCATTAACACAAGTTAAAAATAAGGTGTACATATACCTTAAACATTTATGAAAGCTCAATAAATATATCCTAAAGTACACAAATCACATAAAAACCCAAAAAGAACTAATTTATTTCACCTTATGATCGTACATAAATAAAATACAATTACATGATGACCCTTAAAAATCCATTTGATGAAACTTTCAATCATTTACTGTTCTTCATAATTCATTATCTAGGATTTTCTATCTTATATCATAATACTTAAATCATAAAATAATAAATATTAATAATTTACTAACATTTATCAATATCAATATTAAAAATTCATAATTTAAATATAAATGAATTGTACCATTGAAATATAGACCATTATTCATTATAATACTAATTTCAAAGATGTATTCTCATGATCTACTAGGTTGAGTCCATATATTGTTTGAATAAATAAAAACATTTCCATGTTTTTATATATTATATTTCCATGTACAATAATTGCATATGGATTTAAATAGATGTTGAAAGATATTGAAATTTATAAGAAATACCATGTCTTGAATATATATCTTTGAAATAGTGTCTTAAAAGTGTATCCTATAATACTCTATGATATGAATTCAAATGAATTTTTCAAATAAGGGTTTGAGGTTATAGAATTCAAAAAATTCGAATGAAAATAAAAATACATAAGATATTGAAAGACCCCCTCTATTATAGCCATATTTTGGGTGAGGAAACCTTTCTCAAGTACATCTATTGTAAAATATTGATAAAATCAGTTATTGTATTTTCCAAAACTAGTATGATATGATAGTTTTATTTCTAAAATATGGTTAAATTTATCCCATGGTTCTTCATGAAAAAAAATTATAAAATAGGATTGGTATACATTATAATGGGTTTTTAGTCAATATGAATACTAGAGACGGTGTATAAATCACAAGATTTTATAATTATTATACTAGGTGAATCCACTTGAAGATAGAGAAGGATTATGTTTGATTTCTGTCAATCTATCTTCAAATGGTTATTTTATCCTGATGAAAGAAATTTTTGAGTAAAAAACGATAAATAAAATATGGAAAATCCTACTAAATAACTATTTTTTTGAATGTATTACTCTATAAAACCCTTACTTCCAAACCATAACACCTTAGGTTTAACCTAGTTTATCCATGATAATAATTCAATTATATTACCCTATGTTAAAATCCTTTATAATGGTCATATAATATTCTTTAACTAACCTATGAATATACCTCGAGAGTGTCTATCCATGTTTGCAGTTTTGACATACTTATAATGCACCGGGTCATGATCGAGTTAATACCCAATCCACTTATTTTAGAGTTATTACAGTTAGATAAATTTATGACACACTGAAATGTAATTTCCAATATCTAGATATGGATTCATTTTATAGAAAAACCACACAACCTTTTTCCCCCAAACATTACAATAGTTGTCTATACATAGAATTATTAACCCAAAATGATATTTAAAATCTTAAACCATCCATATCTAAGTCATTATAATCTCTATTTGTTTCAAAAAAAATATTTTGATACCAACTTTAAATACCTATCTTTAACGTTGTACATAATCTTTAGTTTTATACATTAATTTACTTACTTATATTTTGAGGTTATTTTCATTTTAGAGTATTAGATAATTTAGTCATAACTCTTACTTAAAAATACCATATATAACAAAGTGTACATTTTTACTAAGTATCAATTTTTTCATAATATTAAACAATTATATTTGAAAATATTTTCTATTAAGGAAAAATATTCATTATTATCTTATTAACTTCATTTTTATTCTTACTCATCATTAAACCTTGGGAAATGTTTTTTGAATTGTGGGATGAGAAAAAAAGCACACTGAGGGATAAAAAATAAATAAATTTTTTAGTCTAGTGAAAGCATAAAAACCTATAATTTTTTTCCTTTTTTAAATTATTCCTTGAGAATATAAAATAATTCATAACCACAAGGAAAGAATATTTTTTCCCAAAGAAAAACTTTAAAACCCATACAATGAAAATAAATTTTCTTATAGGAATATTAGACCATTATATTCATAAAACATGTTCAATAATGTTATCAATAACTAGATCCAAGATAAATCCATTAGAAAAACCTCCTTGATAAACTTTTTCCTTATATTTGATGATATGGAACATTACTCAAAGCATTTGAGAGCTATATCGGGCTCACTCATCGTATAATATATATCAGGATCACCTACCATATATGTTTTGTCAAGAATACTTATCATAATCTATAATTATCAACTATTATATCAGGGAAAAAACTTTCTAAACATACACATTTTCATCATAAATCCATGGAAAAACTCTTTTCAATCCATATAAAAACCACCTTTAGACATTGAAATATCAGTTCCTTTCAAAACCCCCATTTTGAATAAAATTTATAATTTCTCAAAATACTAGGTAAAGTATTTTAATTAAAAATAAAAATGGAAAATTATAGATGATTCTTCAAATAAAATAATAGTTTCGATGGTGGGAAAATGTAGTCAAGTGGTATAAGTTAAAATTGAATTTTCAGTTTTTTCCTTTTTTATATAAAGTGAAAACGTTCCATATAAAATACATAAAATGATTACCTTTGAAAAACATTAGAAGAAATTAAAAATAGAAACAAAATGACCTTTATATTTCATTTATGTCGATATAAACACATCAATAAAATAATTTTAATAATATGGTCATGGTAGATAAATATTTAGAAAATAAATATTTAGGATATTAAAAACGTGGATATAAGGTAAAGGTCCCTTATGACTTGATAACTCTTGAACCAATGAATAATTGAAGGATATAAATTTGAATGAATTTGAAAACAAATTATTTTTTATATAATAAATATAAAATATAACCATAATTTATTTTACATGCCATAAAAAATAAATCATGTGGTGAATATAACTTAACTCTCAATGAATGGAAATTGGGACTAGAAATCCCTTATCTCAAGTCAAACTTGTCACATATATTCTTTATCTTCCATAATAATAAAAATATGTTAATTATTTATATTATTAATGGCTATTTTTAGGTATATTATTACATATTTTTACTTAAATATATTTTATATTTAATTACTTAATATATTAGGTCCATGTCATATGTTTTGAGAACATTTGACTTATATGCCCAAAATGGCTTCGGTGGGTTGAATGTGGGAACAAGGATCATTTTTATATCATTTAAATAATATTAATAATTTTATAATAATTATTATTATACATTAATTAAACTTTTATATCAAAAAATGTATGATGTTTTTGAAAAATGAAATATGTTACAACCATGAGATGGTAGGGAGTATGCCAGCATGGGTAAAGATTCAATTTTTTTCAAAAAACATGAGGGACAGAAGGTAATTATTATTTTATATTTATATAATTATTATTATATCATAAATATAATATTATTCCTTTAAATCCACATATATATACAATCTATGTTTGGTGATGTTGAAAAATAAAATACCTCTGTCAGCGAGGCAGTAGTCCGCACATACACATGAGCGACATTTTAATTTTTAATTCGTTGGTTATGAAAAAATTATAATATTTATTTACCATTTTATAATGAAATATATGTCATATATTCCATTTTATTTCATTTATATCCATCATTATGACCAACCATAAGTGTTTTTAATGAAAAAAATAACTACATCATCTCGTAAGGTGGTAGTCCGCATATACACACGAGCAATGTTTATAATTTATGTTGGATGTTTAACTTGATGAAAAATGGCAATAAAATAAACATAATAACATTATATTATATGTAATATAATTATTTTATTATTTCATAATTTTTGAAGAATATTTTATGGATGTAGAAGAAAAATAAAACAAAAACACTCGGTTAAGAAATATACATCTTTTTTGGAAAACCTACTCAGGGTTACACACCTTATAAGGTGGATATAATGATCAAACTCGGGCCCCTAGAAAGTTTTTAGGGAATTTATGAAGATATGTGGGTAGTATTTTTATAATAAAAATCCCCCTTAACTGTCTAGAAAAGATTGTATATGTGAGGGAGATGACATAGAATTTTTTAAAAATATATTATTAAGTCATTTTCATAGAAAAGTGTCCCATAAAAAATTAATTTATAGAATAAGGATATAATGGTAAAAATTAATTCATTTAATAATAATTAATGTGAAAATTTGTGTCCTATAAGTTATTCCTATCCAAGCTTTACCTGATTTTCCCATTTACTTTGGTGATACATTTTTTTTAAAAAGTTACTATTACTAATAATCAAAAATGAAATTTAGTAAATTAATAATTTTGTAAATTTTAATTGAAAATATAGAATAATTTTTAAATATTAATTCTCTATAAAATTTAGAAATTATTTTAACATAAAAATTGAAACCACAAAAAAAACAATTTTCTAAAGAATTCATTTTTAAGCATAAAACTGAATTTAACATTATTCTTCACCAAGTAAAAACTATGAAATGAATGATAAAATATTTTTTATTCTATAATATATATATATATTTATTTATTTTTAATAATTATTTAATATAGTATAATAAAATATATTGAGATAAAAATTCCTTGAGAACATAAAAAGAGTTTTTTTGAAACAAGTGTTTTTAAGCCCCAAAATGAACTTATACCAAAATAAATTATAATATTTATTACTATGAAAATAAAAAGATTATTTATTATTAAATAACAATTATTTTAAATTATAAAAAAAACTAAATAAAAATATTACATTTTCAATTACATTATTTAATGAGAAGAAATGAATGTTTTAAAAATCTCTAATTTCACTATTCATTAAAAAAATTAATCTTTTTAGAAAAATATAAAAACATTCACACCAAAATAATAATGAAATTTTTATTTCAAAAATGAAATTTATTTCCTCAAATATAATTTCTAAAAATGTTAGAAAACATTTATAATATCTATGTATAAAATGACTTAAAAATAATTTTTTTATAAAATATTTTTCTATAGGATTAAATGAAAACTAAAAATTAGATGCTTAATTATCAGTTACAATTAAATAAATTCGAATTATATAAGACTTTAGACATCTATTATAATTTTTTTATTAGTTTTCATACCTACCAATTTAGCATCGAGGTTATAAATTTTACCTCATTAAATTTTTATAGTATAACACAAATCAATAAAAGGCCAACGTTGTGTAAATTACACACTAACGCATATAATTCATAAAGAAAATAAATTATAAAATATTGTGGTTATATAGAATTTTTATAATAACTTCGGTTAATTGATCTACGAATCAATGTATATTTTTTTTCTATAAAGGATGTATGTGTAAATTTTTAAAGAGAACTATAATTGTCTCATGTACTACTAAGAGAAAATATAAATGATAGTCTGAAGGTTCACAAGTCGTAGAAAGTTATTGGCATCGATATTTTGATGACGATATTATTAGTTAAATAGTTTGAGAGTCCCCCTTCCTAATTTCGAATATTATTCCCTATAATATAGTATGTGAGAACCCTCACCACATACTAGCATAAGTAGAAATGTGAGTAATTTGAGAAGTAGGGACATAATGTTAACCATGATATTGAACTCCAGAATCACTACATGAGATTAATTGAAATGTGTATTAATGATTAATTGAGGCGTACATGTGGCTCACTCACATGGGTGTGACAAAGTGAATTTTCAATGGAATCTAGGTTGGAATATGGAACACCAATTAACTTAGCGGTACATGTAATAGAAAAAATTCATTAATACTTATTTCACATATAAAACAAAAAATAATTGATTTTTTATTTTAGG
The DNA here is from genome assembly GCA_963277665.1 of Viscum album. Classification (NCBI taxonomy): domain Eukaryota; kingdom Viridiplantae; phylum Streptophyta; class Magnoliopsida; order Santalales; family Viscaceae; genus Viscum; species Viscum album. The sequence goes on along the minus strand of OY728119.1, from coordinate 1,720,791,556 downwards.
TTCATTCTAGGGTTTGTGGGAGTGGGTAGTGACACACTTCAAAACTTCTGAACTCCATGGTCCTATTTTTAATATAAGTTGAAGATTCAGTCCATTCATAATGGAAATATTTTTTATCTATCATCACACAATGAAGGATTATTAGGGTATCAAAGATTTTATGACGCTTGAAAAATTAAATATATTTACTTATGTAAAGTCTCAAGGGAGAAAATCATGAATCTGGGTCATGTTTTCTATAAACATTTGTTGTATGTGTTGGATTTAAGGGATACATATTTTTGGTGTTTCTTTACTATGAAATAATTTGTGAAGCATGTGTACTGTTAAAATTTTCATGTCAATTACAATGTATACAATGAAAAGTTACATCACTTACCATAAAGTAGAGAAACGAATAAATAACCTATAATTTCATGAATATTTTGGTTGATGATGACCCAAGAGACCAGCCATGCTGAAATTATATTTCCCAATTCAAATTCTAGGATTAGGATAGAATTTGTCTATTCTTATTCCTGAATTTATTTATATCATTGTGTAATGATAGTACAAAAGTTCCCTATGGTAATATATTACTTATCTATAGGGAGGAGGAAATTTTTAACTAGGAAGTTATAAAATAAGTGATTTATAACTGAATCAACAAATGATATGGGGAAATGAACCCACATGCTTTACAATAGAACATGATTGAAGAACCGATTCCCTTCTAAGAATAGAGTGTGACGATAAAGTAATAGGTGGTGAAAAAATTCCATAAAATGTTGTAGGAGGTTTAGAAAACAATTAATGATGAAAGAGACCAAGAATTCTACCTACCCTAGGAAAAATTATAAAGATACTCCTCCAAGTTATCTATATATTTCCGCCCATAATTTTTGGGAGAGTTAGATGGACGGAGAAATAAGTAAATATCATTGAGTTATGATTCAGGGTGGTGTGTGAATCCTATATATATGAAATTTTAAATCACCCACTATTATTAATGTTGACAACAATCCTATCAAGTTCAATATCTATGTTCAAGTGATAGAGATGCTGGTGGTTTCCACCATTGATAGTGTCCACGTCAATTGATATATATAGAAAATTATGAATAATATAAATATCAAAGGGGTGATTTACCAATCATTAGATAAATATTTGAATGATTTCCTCAACCATGAAAGCATATTTAGATTATTATTTTACAATATATTCTTCAATTTTAAATCATCGATGATATACGAATATATTTTCTTCTTTAATAGGATTGTATAACTGTAAGAACCAATGAATCCTCCTTGGTAAACTAAGGATGGAACATATATGAATAGTGAGGTTGGTTCTGAAACACTCGTGTAAAAGGAACTATAATCGGTTTATAAAATTTTACAAGAATTAATGGTATGACATCAACTATATAGGTTATCTGTTATTAGACCATCTGGACTAGATATTGAAATGAAAATTCCACCACCCCAAGTTAGACAATAATGTTTTACCACCATAAAGGCCACACATATTTATACTAGTGTGGGTGGTTAGTCTTAATAATCCACTCTTACTTTATCATATAGGAATTCACATCACATCCCTTTAATTATAGAGACTCACTTATTAGATATGTAAACTTATGAGGACAATCCTAAAAATGAGGAAGTCAAATATTTCATATTGTCTAATGAACCTCGTTATAAAAAATTAGTTCCCCCAAATTAATTATATCCTTTATTATATTTATCATTGTGATGTTGAAACCACTATTTTCTAAAATCTGTAGGTTATACATCAAGTGAGTAATATGAGGAGCAATGGGCTACGGTAACCCTGCATGATTTATGGTGGAGGTCTCAATTTCACAAAATTAGACATCAGTGTCTAGGGTGGACCTTCTATCACCAATAATGATGACCCAATTACATTAACTAATTTTCATTTGTTTTAAAAAATATTTTATCAAGTAAGTTTCTAGGACTATTTTGTGGCCTTTAGTTATAATGGACAAGACATTAGGATAAATCCCATTAAAAACCTCTATAAATAAGGAGTTAGATAATTTCAGTACACCATTAAAATGTACATATAACTCATTTTCATTATTTAATCCTCTTCCAAAAACAAGTTATTAGAGAATTAAGAGGCTTGCATAGTTTTATTAAGGTATGATATAGCATCCAGGAATGATCAGAAAAGTTCATTCAAAATCTCATAAAGTGTTATTGAGTTTAGTGATGTATTGGAAGAATGTAACTCATAATATAAATGCTTATATTTTCACTTACCTATTTTACATGTAAAATAAGGTTATGAGTTTTTATAGATATATCCATAAACAATGTTCATAGTAGGATACTTAGAAGATATTATTTCACTCTCACTCCCTTAAGATATATATTTTCTATCACTCATGGATCAGGGTCTCAGGTAAACATATTTTGATTTCTTTTACATTTGATTGAAGTGATAAAAGTTCCTCAACAAGAAAATATATGAGGATCAATATGGATGACGAATTAGCATAAAAAATAGTGGTAATATCTTTCACATAAACCAATGTAGAAGTTGTAGAGGCTATAATGGTGATTGAGATTATTTCCATTGCACCACCTATTAGAGTAGTAGCGGTGGGAGGGATTTACACCATTGATAATGGATATGAACACCAACATCACTTACATAAGAATTTTTATCAACTTTATTGATTCATATAGTTTTTGTGTTCAATATCAATAACATTACATGTAACTATGAGGTAGAATACTAAAAATATATATATCCTAGAATCCTAGTCACTAGAGGCATAATAGAGAACTAAATATCTTTAAATCATGATCACGTTGAAAAAATCAGTTTCATCCTATGATGTATTCTCCCCAATGAGTTCCAAATAAAACTATTGTTCCATTATGATTTATTAGTTTCAGAGATAGCTAGTGTGGTGGGACATATGGTAGTTAATCCATGAGACCCCCATGAGATAACTAAACTATCTACTTCCCAAACATTAACAAATGTTTCTTAATCGGGGGTCTAATAGATTTGACTGTAGAATAATTCATTCCAACATAAATAACATATCTCATTAGTGTGATTTTTATAAGAATAGTTTTAACTGGAGCCATTAATAGATGAAATTGCGGTTCACCACTTAGAACGTAGGTCCTGGGTACATCAAGAGATACCTCATCACAATATAATATTGGATGAACAAACAAATTTGGATAGAATGGGGTAGATTTAGAAAGATATTTCTATCTATATCTATCTGATATTGAGGCGAAGGTTACAAAAAAGGAGAGGTTTACTAATGAGGATGAAAAATATATAAGATAATTCTATTTTCAGGGTTAAAAAGATATTTTATAAGAAATAGCTTGGTGTTGTGATGTTGGACGAACTTTATAAATCCATTTATGACTCATATAGATTGGTTATAAAAATATGAGACTTGATAAAACTTTATTTATTGTGAATTTATAGTTTTATTCCTCTACTATGGTTTCTCTTTTTTTAAAATTAGGAAGAGACTCTAGGTTTTGGATGCTCATTCCCCCATCTATAAGTTTAATGAATTTTTTTTTCAATATTGTTTAGTTTTCATAGAATCTATGTTTTCCTAGTTGTTATATTGGACTAGATTGATGGAAAACAGAAGATAAATTATATCATAGTAACGGAATACATATAAATATCAAAGGTATATGGGTTTTGTAAATCATAATTTGAAAACATTAAAGTCAAATGATGACGATTTTGATTATACTGATTATATTTACGGAATTTAATATTAAACAGATATAATAAGGATGGATATAGATCACATTTATTGTAACCATAAAAAGAGATGTATCTGTTGAATTAATGATTATTTATTGGTTTTCAATTTAATTTCAACTTTTATATGGATATAGGAGAGCTATATACATGACCCATTTACTATCACCCAAATCTAAGGTTAGTTCTTCAGATATAGGGGTGTGAAAGACTCTTCTTAATCGAATTAATAAAGGGGGTTTTCATGAATGAATCGATGTTCAAAAGGATTAAAATATATTAAAACTAAATCATTGTTCATTTTATGCAGTTAATTTAAAACAATATGGTTGAGAGTTGTAATAAATTGTTTTTTTGTATTAATTACACTTTAAATAAATAATTTGTTGTGAATCTTGTTTCACATGAAACAATAAACTAAGATATAATTATTATACATTAAAATAAAATTATCAAATTTGATCATTATAATATAATTGTTTAATTTTTGGTTATAAATATAAGTAACCACATTTTGAAATCAAGGAAAAAAATATAAGAAATGAAATAAGGTAGTAGGATACTTCCTTAAGAAACTCATTTTTTCTAGGCTTGGAAGTGAGATAGCTTCACTAGGGTTTAACATTATCCAATCCCAACCTGAACTCCAAAAGATAAGGTTTGAGAGAAGTGGTTTTTAGTATATGCTCTAGATCATATAAATTTCCTTAAGATCCATGCTACCCAAATCCCCACATGTGACATCCAAAAGAAGATACCATAGCAATTTGTCTTTCGCCATGATATTGAGGGGATATATAAGTTGAAGTTATATTGATATAATCTTGTAATTATTAATGTAATTTAATTTATATTACTTTTATTTTATAAATTTATAATTTAAATGAAATTAACCAAATAATAAAGGTTTTATTTTAAAAATATATATTTATTATATTTAAATCATGATTATTAAATAATTAGTCAATCATAAAGAGTTTGGAATGAAATAATTTATGATTAATTTTCAAAGAAATTTAATTTTATATATATCATTTATCCTTGTCTTAAGAAACTAATTTGTTCTTAATTAAATATTTATTTTAAATATTATAATTTTAAAGCATATATTTATACATTAATTTCCCATTGATAATATATATAATATATGATTAAGAGAACGCTCTAATTTTTCAAAGATCACTTTTCCATAAAAACAATTTACCATATAAATTCAATTTTGAACAAGAAGTTATATTTCCAAAATTTAGAAAATTATTTTTATAAAATGGGGGTCATTTTTTCATTCATTATAAAAATATTTTCATAGGGTGAATGTTTTTTTGAAATGATTTATTTTTTGGTGAATATTGAAAAATACGGTTTTAACCAATATCATAGCATTTAAGATTTCATCATGACATAAGCATAACATAAAAACTCATAAAAAATTTATTTAATTATTTAAAATTTTTATTTAATTATACTATGTCAAATTTGGTGAACCATGTTTAATGTTTAAGAATATAAGTAATATTTTTCTCTTATTAAAACTATTTCTAGTCTTATATGTTAATTAAGTATCCACAAGGGGTATCTAAATTTTGGTTTTTTTAAGCCCACGTAACTATTATTTAGTAAATAAGAAATAGAGTACCATCATTAAAATCAAAGAATTTCATAATATTATCCCAAACTCATTTCTATGTATAAACATATATTTTCTAAAAAACATTTCATAATAAATTATAAATTTGTTATTTTAGAATTAATATTTATCACTTTTATAAATTTTTCATAGTAAAATTTATTTATTATTTATTATTATAATTTAATAATTATTAATTAGGTCAATTTATGTTTTATTTAGAAAAAATAAATTACATATGTTAGTATTAATTACAACAGTAAAAACTAAAATGGTAAACGGCTAAATTTAAAGGGTAAAATACCTAAAATGTGTTAAAAACATGTCTCCAAATGTTTTTTAAGTACTTAATTGGAATTAAAATATCCTAACCTCCATTATTTTCAATTATATATTGACATTCCATGTTGAAAATTATTTTTTATATAAATAAATTATATTTTAAGAAAATCCATTTCCTTCACCTATAAAAGGATCCTCAAACCAACCCTTCAAAGCTAGACTAAAAATTATAATTCTTCCTATAATATTAATTATTTACATCCCAAATAATTACCTACCACATTCTTGATCTTATAGTCCCAATAAATTTCCATAATCCATTTAGAAAAAAAAAAAGTTTCCAAAAGGAATTAAAATTATTCTTTGTATGTATTTTTCCCTCAATAATCATTATTCAATTTATTTTTATACCTATTCATAAATATATTTTACCCATTATACTATAAATAAATACTAATTATTATTCTAAAATATTTTAATATAGATAGAATAATAATTAGCTACATTTCCCTTTTTCTTAGAATAATGAAAATGTTATTCGTGTTATATGCAGATTACCACCTTATTGAACAATATTTTTTCTTTTTCATAACCATATTACATGGTTGGTTAAAAAGTGTAATTTAATGAATATATATTATATTTAAAACATTATTAATATTTTTAAATTATAAATCAACTTCTAAGAGTTCTTATGGAAAACAAAACATTATATATGTGTACATACAAACTAAAACCTCTATAGAACAACGTATATCATTTTTAATCACTACCATAATTAAATTATTTTAATATTATTTTTAAATAAATTAAATTATGTTTATAAAATTATTAAATTTATTAAGTTGTGGGATTAAAAATTATATACCATAATAAAGAATACATTATTGTACCTTTTATTATCTAGTAATGATGAGATTTATTTCAAGTAATGGGAATCAATATCTATATTATAAATATGTTTATTGTAATTATAAATGAACTTATTTTATTTAATGTAATTAAAAGAGAAAATGTAATGGTTTCGCCTCAATTACCCTTTATTGAGGTATGATTTTATATTTTACACCTATTATTCATTTATATGGTCTAATTAATAACATATTTAATTATTTCATCAAAAATAACTCTTATTAATGTAATTTATAATTTAGGTTCACAATCTATCTATCAGGTTCATTTAATTCATATGCTACCTCATTTGTAAGGGGTTTTCACTGACGTTATTTCCTTTCATGGAGTTTAAATTTTTTTTCTTAACTAAGAACATTTATGTTTATAATATTATACCATTTATATATTCCAATTGATTTTTATTCTTTTATCTGGGTAAAATAATTATTTAACAAAAAGTCTCCTTCTCTTTATGGATTTCATTATCATTTAAAATATTACATGGTTAAGAATAATTCCCATCAACCCCAAATAAACTCATTTTATACAATATCTATAATCTCTCTTCTTTATAATCTTCTCCTTTTCCAAATTTATATATATATATTACTTCTTATTTTATTTTAATTTCTATTTAATTCTTCTCTAATATATTATTTATCAATCTTTACCACATTGTGGGTTTTAATAACAATATTTTTAAAAATGTTGGAATGATTGTTTCCTTTCACAATTATAAATTATTTCATCCACTTCACATTACCACAACATGAACATTGTATGCATTTAGGGACACATTATTTAAATTTCTTCATAAATATTTTTTTTAAAAAATAATTCATTTTAATTACTCAAAAATGATGTCTTCAAAAGTGAATCATAACCTTTACTATTTAATAAAATGTTGAGAAATGTTTTCTAAACACACTCTTATATTTCACTTACATTTTCCTCTTTAATTCCAAAATATTTATATCATAAGGATTTAATTTATTTTTAATCAACTTATAACATGGATTTATGAAATAATCATTTTGGGTGATTGATTTTTTGGTATTAACTAATTTACTTATGATACCATTTTATATGACACCATTAGTAAAAGATATGAAACCCATTTTTTATCCATGGTGTTTCCTAATATGATAATTGATTGATATCATATGGAACACATATTTATGGATATTGATTTTTGGGGTCTTATACCACCCTAAAATTTAATGTTTAAGGATTTATATCTCATGGAATATTGATTTATGTGAATGATTGTGTTTTCCCACATATAATGCATAGACATCATTGTTTTGTTCACAATATAATTCCTGAAGATAATGGAATCTTCACAACGTAATGTGTTTTAATTAGTCAATTTTATCATAATTTGATTATTTCATATGCTAATGGATTCTTCCAAAGTTCTTTATTATGATTTTTTTCCTGAAATCCCATATTTTTATGTCATATTCCTATGATTATTCTCTATAGATCATGTTTATTATCACATGCTGTTATTCCATGGTACATGTTTATTCATTTTATGTTATATTTCCTTATATCATAAATTACTAAAACCTATTATTGATCCATGTTATTTTTAATATGGTATTTATCCCTTTCTCACCTTTTCTCATATGATTATGATCTAGCCCTTGAGAACATGTTGATGAGTTTTTATCTTACAAAGTGTTAAATATAACCCCTTCCTTATATCTCCATTCCATAGGTTATAAATATGCATATAAATTTTTAGAAGTCGGGATGGTCATCTTCTATAGTCTAATTATAGAGAAATTTTCACAAGTATTGTAAAATAAGTTACTTTTATAGCTAGCCATCAAAGAAAAAAAACATTCAGTTCTTGTGATTGTGAGATTAGTTGTGAGATGTAATCGTTAACTTGTGGATATGATGTAAAATAAATATATTTTTAACTTGGGGATCCTAAGATACATTAAAATAATGGATTATATATTTATGGGGATTAGTTTAGTTTTTTTAGTATTAGGGATAAAGAACATTAATGAGAACAATATATATATAAGTCTAAATATAGTATAACATCGATAAATTTTAGTAAAGTAGTGATTGTGCGGTTTCCTATAAATTAAATCAATTTTGGGATGTAAATAATTGGATACAAGATCTAACCAAGATGCACATATAAGAAATAACACTAGAACGTTTTGGTCGTCAATTTACTATACCATTACTTTATTTGTGAAAAATAACCCTAATAACACACCTGGTTAGAAAATCCTATGGGATATACTTTTGTGATTCACACTCACATTATGAATAATTAGGAGGTATTTAAATGTATTAATGTCACATATACTAATAGTAATTCTTAAATGGAAAACCTAGATTAAAATAAAGGAATTTATAAGTTAGGGTACATATATTATTTTTGATTTGTTCCTTCTATTGTAATATTTTTCCTTTTTATAAGAATACTGTATTACAAATTATTATCATTAAAATCCCTCTATTTTAGTAAATAGTTGGAAATATCATTATCATAGTTAATAAAGGTTTTCCTGAAAAATTCAATGATTATACCAATAAACAACTGAATAAGATAAGATATGGAGTAATAAGTATTATGACTACTCCTAACCAGCAATCATGAATTATGATTAACAACTCGAACCAAGTTTAACTTCCAAACACACTAAATTTTAAAAAATAGATTTTCATGGATGTTATGGGGATAAAAACCATGTATAAAAGAATATTTGATTTCTTACATGTAGAAAATGTTGGAAAGAAGCACCTATGTAAATAACTCAAAATAACTGGAAGATGTTTTATGTGTGGAAAAAGAGGGAAAATGTAAACTAGTTGCTGAAGAAAAAAATGAAGAGTATGATTAATGCGATGAAGGAAAATAAAGTTCATCCAAAAGTACCATTAATTGTTTAATGTATGAAATGATTGAAACTAAAGAATTGTCTAATTAAATGAACTTATCGTAGGGATATAAAGGATGATGAACATTGGGAACCTCCTAGTCTAAGGGAACTTGGAATGCAATGTGCTACAATAATCACTAATGTGGATTATGATAATTAAGGAACCCATATCCTCCACTCCATAGCAATGAATCTCTTGTTGTAGTTTGATACTAGGTACTCTATTATATCTAGGAATTTTTCTAGGAGTATTAAATCATAACCATGATTATTTGATTATCAAAAAACATATATAGCCATTGTATCTCAAGTTTATGTTTGTGGGAATGTGTTTTATGTACATCTTATTAATTATTCCTTTAGATGAATTTTATGTGATTTTAGAAATTAAATTTTTATCTTCATGGACACTATTATCTACCAAAATAGAGAAATCACATTTCATTTTTCAAACCAACCTATGATCATATATTAGTGCAAGTATAAATCTAAACTCCCTAGGAAAATTAATTCCACTATAGGAGTCATGATAAAAAAAATGATGAGGGATGTTTAAATCAAATGATTAGGGAAAAAATTAAATATTATGGATAGGAAAATGCTAAGAAAAAATATATGTTCCCTCATTTTTTAATTTTTATATTTCTCTATAATGTGTACCTTAGGTTGTTTGAATATTTAATATACCCCTACATTCTTTGATTAGTATGTGATAATTAATATTTCAGGGATACAACTTATTTAAGAGGGGAGAATTTAATACCATAAAATTTTAGTATTGATTTTAATTTAAATAAAAATGATGTTGAATAGCCATTTTCACAAGAAATAATGGACAAAGAGAAAACCATGATATATTCAACAAAATATATATTTTTACCATTATATTATAGTCATGAAATTAGAAAGTTAAAATAGATGTAACCATAATATGAAATATCTATAGAAAAAATGAATAAGTTAAATCAGGTAATAGAAGTAATCCTTATAAATCTCATTTAACTATTTTTTAAGGGTGGTAGATTCAATAGGGTTTTCTTTAATCTAATCTCATGAATAAATCCAAAAAAAATATTGTTTGACCGAAATCATTTGTGGGAAAAGCTAAAAATCGTGAAAATTTTTACAAGAAGCATTATAGTTGAATTTTCACCTTAGAATGACACCGGATTATACCTTATCTTTAAGTCCTAAATGAAGATATTGAGGGTTTATATAAGAAAAATATTGAATGATATAAACATTTCATTATTAATTAATGTGATTTTATAATGTATATATTTTATATATTTTTAATTAACAAAAATTTTACTAAATTGTAAAGGTTTTATTTAATACAAAATTTATAAAAAATGTAATTTTTTTATTAAATAACAAATAAAAATTTATAATTAGAAATGAAATCATTTAATATGTATTTTTATGAAATTATAGTTTTTATATATCATGTATTTTATTTCTAATAAACTAAATTTATTAATTTAAATGTTTTATTTTTAACTTTTTAATTTTCATACAAATATATAAAAATTTATTTAAAATTAAAACAAATATGAAATAATATTAACCACGCTTAATTATTTTTTAAATGTAATTTTTTTATATAAACATTTTCCTAACCATAAAATTTATCATTCAACTTAAAAGTTAAATTTATAATATTTATAGAATTATTTTTATAAAATGGATTTTATTTTTGTACCATCAAAGCGATATATAATTACTGTGAATTTTCTATTTTTTTTTTCTGAAATGGTTAATTTTTAGGTGAATAGTGAAAATTACATTCACCAATTTCCCAAAATTTATGATTCCATCATGACATAAGTTCAACATAAAAAATTATAAAACATTTTCTTAATTTTTTTAGTAATTTAATTTATTCATTGAATTATTCTATTTGTAATTTATAAAAACCATGTTCAATGCTTTAGAACATATGTAATATTTTACCCTAATAAAATATATTTTTACTCTTTATTTTTAATTAAGTATTAATAACATGTAATTAATATTTGGATTGATTTTAAATCCACATAAGTATTATTTTTTAAATAAAACATAAATCAAATCAAATCAAATTAATTTCCTTTATAATTTCATCTTAAACTAATTTATATGCTTGTGATTATATTTTCGGAAAACTATTTTTAATGTTTCATAAATATATAATTTTATAATTAATATTTTACATTTTTATAAATTTTATCTAACAAAATTGATTTCATATTTATAATTATAAGGTCCAAAATATTTAATAAGGTTAATTTTATTTTTTGGTATAAAAAATAAACTACTATGGTAAAAATGAGTTAATATTGTAAAATCCAGAAATTGTAAAATTGTTGAAATAAAAGGGAAAAAACCTAAAATACTTTAAAAAATGCCTCAAATAAATTTTTGGTGCTTTCTCATCCACTCCATATCTTAACCACTATTACTATTCACTATAGACTGACTTCCCATGTCAAAAATAATTTCTTTTTTATATTTAGAAATTATATTCGCAAAAATAAATTTCTTCCACTTATAAATGGATCCTCACACCACCCCTTTTAAGTTACACAACAAATTATAATTCTGACCTATATTATACCAATTCCTTCCAAAATAAACCTCTCCCATTTCCATGAGATTTTATTCCCTAAATAATTCCCATATCAATTCTAAATAAAGAATGTTTCTAATATATTGATATAAATATTATAATTATACTAAAATTTTGTTATATTGTTTGAATTAGAATTAACTATGTGTTCTATTTTCACCAAAAATAATAATTTCATTAATGTTACATGCAGACAACCACCTCCATGAATGAAATGTTTTAATTTTCATAAATGAATTACAATAATAGTTTAAAATTTTTATTTAATTAAAAAAATATGATATTTATAACATGATTAATATTCTGAAAAGGTAAATAAATTTTTAACGTCATTTCATTCAATAGAAGAAAAAAACACCCTCTATGTATACTTGTGGACTACTGCCTCCACAGAATGACAAATTTAATTATTCATTGAAACTTTGTTTGAATGATTAGGAGAATATATTTACTGAATTACAATTATATTTATGACATGATTAACGTTTCTAAAAGTTTATATTGATATTTAAGTTAATGTTATGTTAGAATATTTTTTTCTTCAAAAATAGTAAAACAAACTAGTCACTAATTCCATCATAATGATTCGTGACTATAATTCTCATGGAATGAAATTAATGCATTTTAAAAATTGTGAGTAATATATTATAGTGCCTTGAATAATCTAAGAATGATGAACTTGGTATCAAATAATGGGAATAAATATAGACTTTTTACAGTACGCATAAAACAATAAAAAATTACAACGATTTGATTATGAAAATAAAGTATAAATAACTAATAAAAGTATATTAAATGATTATAATTTATCATTATATATGGTGAGATATAAAAATATTTTATTAAATTATTTATTAATATGGTTATATTTATTATACAATAAATTAAATCACCTTCGTCGAATTCGAGATAAAAGTAAGGCTTTTCACGTCATTTTCCTTCATTAAGGAATAGTATTATAATTTTAACCAATTATTTTTTTAAATGGTTTAGTTACTATAAATTTAAATTATTTCATCATTAATCACTCTTAATCATGTTATTTACAATTTCATATCATAATATATCTTTCATGTTCTTTTAATTCATATATTATCAATGTTGTAATGACTTTTCATCCACTCAATTTCCTTTTATTGAGTATTCAATTATCTTTATACACTGTGATTATTTATGATAATCCTACGTTACCATTTTTCAATTCGATGTGATATTTACTATTGTATCTAGGAAAATTACTTATTGACCTTAAAGTATCATTCCTTTTTGATTTCCTTCTCTTTTGAAATAATATATTGTTAAGAATAAATCTCATCCAGCCCAAATAATCTTTCGTTCTTCAATGTCTATAATCACTATTCCTGCCAATGTTATCCTTTCACATTATGAAATAAAAATATATATCATTTTTGGATATCTTTGAATTTCTCTTTTTCAAATTTCAAACAGATGATTTATCACTCTTTCTAAGATGTGGCATTGAATAATTGTATTTTTCTTAAATTGTTGGAAAGGTTTTTCCCTTACTAATTATATTTTTTATCTTACAGTAACCATATCGAATAGATTATTTTTTTATATTTTCATAGATCCATTATTTCAATTTATTTCAATATAATTATTGAAAAAAAAATCCATTTCAATTACTCCAAAATGATATTTTCAAAACTAACTCATATCTTCTTCTTTTTTATGTCAATGTTTAGGAATTTTTTTTCTAATGTCTCATTTATGTTCTTTTACATTTTAATTTTATCTAAAAAAGATATATCTACTAAGGTGTTGTTTTATATAAATCAATATCTAATATTTCTTTACAAAATACACCTCTTGGCTGATTAAATTTTTGGTATCGACGGATTTACTTTTGATGTCCCAAAATGTATACCATTTGGAAATGATATAAACAAAATTTTTATTAAATGGGTTTTCATGAAATTATAAATTATTGATATCTTATGTCACACATATTCATGTGTGTTTATGGGTTTTTGTAACATCCCATTATTCCAGTATATATATTTTCACTTAAATAATTTGTTGTGCAATCTTTTTGGTCGCATGCACTAATACAAAGGACATCGTAGATTATTAAATTAAAATAATATTATTAAAAATATAATCACGGGGACATATAATATATTTATATATGATAAAAAACAAAACAAAAAGTCTTTAAATTATAGAATCTTGTTGAATTAATATTAGAAACTCTTAATGTTTAAAAAGATTATTTTTTTATTAAAAGTATTTTTTATATAAATTTTTTATTTTCAATTAAAAGATAGTTTTTTATAAATAGTTTTTTATAAAATTATTTTATTTTTCCTATAGAATTTAAAATTTTACTTAATAATAATTTTTATTCATTTTCTAAAAATATCAGTTTTTAGTCAAAAATACGATTTTAACAAAATTTTAATTTTCATGATTTTATCAATGAATAATAATGAACTAGAAGGTCATAAAGCCAATTATGTGGAAAAATATAAAATAAATGAATTAATATTAAATTATTATTTGAACTCATAAACCCCATGTCCAACATTTTTTGAACTAAAGTAAAAGGCCGCTTTTATAAGGAAAACTATTTTACGTTATTTCTTTAAATTAATTAATATTTTGTTATAATTGAATTATAGATTTATTTTAATGTCATGTAACCTTAATTAAATTTATAATAAAGAAATTTAGGTAATAAAAATTATTGAAATTAATAAATTTATCTCCCACAAAAACTGTATACTTAAAAAAAGATTATCATAAAAACCATTTTTAGGCGTTAACCATGATTTTTTATAATTAAATTTTATTAAGAATATAAATTTTAATTTTTAAAATTAATATAATATCTAAGGCTATAATATAAAAATTAATTGGTTATAAGAAAAAATAATAAAGAAAATTTTAATTTGGTAACTTGGGTGAAAGTAAAATTTACCTTTCAAAAAAGTACAAATGGGTGAAGTGAAAAGTAAATGTATTAACCCATAAATATGTAAAAGTTTTATAAAAAATTGTTTTTATGCTATTAGTTTCATCCATATCATGTCCCATAATCCATAATATCTTAGTATATTTTTATTTGAACTTGAATATTGTAATGATATAATTTATTAAGTGAATGTGTTTCCAAAACTACACTTTCCTTCACTTCAAAAAGTTCTCACTTCCAACCCTTATAGGTACACAATTAACATCAATTTACTTGGAAAAAATTTCTCATTTAATCTTAATAAAAATTTATCCAATTAAATCTATCCCTTTTCCCCCCATAATTATCCTAATCCATTTATTTGGAAGGATATTTCTATAAAAAATCAAAGTTCCTAATATGAGTATTACTCTCTTCTTAGTCCTTGTTTTTAATTTTATTTATCCTAATATTCCATTTATATGTTAATATTATTAATTAATTATCATATATATATATATATATATTATAAATTCATTATATAAATATAAAATTAATTATTCACTCATTTTATATAATCTATTAAGAAAAAATAACGCATTGAGTGTGTGTATTATGGCCTACCACCTTTACAACACAATGTAGTTCTGTTTTCATCACTGCATTTCTGGGATCCTATAAAGGATAGTTTTTATGAATAGTTATTTTTTTATTTCTCTTATAAAATTATAAAATTACCACCTCTTATGTTTTCCATCATTCCATCCATTTGCTATAAAATCGCATCGTTAATCCTGCGTATGTTTAGACTTCCTCCTCCATTAACAATGAGTCTCATTTTTTATAACCACCTAAGATGAATAGACCTAAAAGTGTTATTTAGAAAATAATATGACTTTAATAATAATATTATATGTATAAAATGATATTTTTTCCATATATTATCACTCTATTCATTCATTGGGAAATGAGTTTATCAATTGTGTGTATGTGCTGACTACCACCTACACGAACAATAAATTTCATTTTTCAACACCACCCATAATTAATTTTTATAATAATGAATTTTATGGATATATATTAAATATATAAATTTTATAATATTATTTAAATTCAATATCAATAATATGTAATAACACTTTCTTATTCATTAGATCATCACAATGGACATTTGTTTGGAGGGTCTACCACTTTCTTGAGAACTGATATAATGATCATGTATTGAATAAATAAGGGATGTTATATATTTTTTATGAAATTTAATAATAATGGATTAATTTTTTAAGGGTTTTGTATTTATAATATTAATAACTAAACATGTTAATAATATATCATCTTTGTTCGAGGAAAAATGCTAAAACAAGTTTTCCGCTGCATCATCTTCAAGTGTCATACTTAAAAATCTCATGGAATGAAAGTTGATAATTATAAATAAAAATGGAATATATGTTACAAAACCTAGGAAATATTTTAATAATAAACTTGGTATTAAATATCATGGATCAAAATTATCATTACAAAGCATGTGTAATATAATATATAATTTTTAACATCCTATTTTAAAATAACCAATAACGAATGACTATATTTAAGGATAATTATTATAAATGTAGTATATAAACTTTTAATAGATATTAATAATTTTCTAAAATATATTATTAAGATATTTTTGGTTGTTTAATAAGAATTTAGAGTGAGATTATATAATTTTGGAAACAAGGTAAGTGATTTTTGTCTCAAACTCCATTTATTGAGAAATGTTTTACATTATGCACTGATGCAAATGGGGTGGTTGCTGAGTGGTTAACACACCTTATAAGAATGAATCAAACCTGGGATTAGATCGGGGTTGAGGAATATTTCTAGGTTAATGTATAATTACTATAGCAGGTACTATAGATGTATTGTAGTAGTCAAAACAAAACATCGGTTTGGGCATATGGGTCATAGGACCTTCAGGCCACCAAAGGACTTTAAGCTACCCCAGGCCTTCGAGTTATGGGTTTTGGGCCACAAAGACCATATAGACTCCCTAGAATACACCATAGAATATATCTTAGAAGAGGATTCAGAGAAGGTATCTACCACTAGAAAAGAGCTAACCGGATTAGAAGAATGATGGGGTACAAAAATTGCCATCGGTACTAGGAACCATATAGGTATGTATGGGGAAATTATATCCAATCTGGAATGTAAGGTTGGGATCTATACACCTTAAATTATGAAGATTTTGGGGAGGGTCAGTTCTAGTATAGTATATTTGGGCCTTCAGGTCATATATTGTGTATTGTGCCTCAGGGCCTTTGAGTCATAATAATAACTATCATACTTTTCCAATGCATATTTTTATTCAATACCAATGTGATACAAATCAAATGAATGATATATAACCCAATATGTTTCATATAATTTAACCTTAATTTTTTCCTTTCACCACTTTTCAAGTAAAAAATTTATTATACTTTTCATGATTTGGTTTTCAAAAAAAAATTAATGGACGCTTAATGTTTTCCACATGGATAGTTTTCAAATAGGTTTTCAAATCAAGTAGTATTAAAAATGTTTTAAAAAATTTTACTTAAATATTTTTTACAATTATTTTCAACTAAATTGACTCTATTTTAAACTATTAGAATAAATTATTTTTAATGTTTTCACTGTGGACTATTTTCAATTGAAAAAATCTCTTTTACACATTTTTATATGAAGACACCTTTCTTTCAAATTCATCCATTTATAAGAGACTTCCTCTCGACAGTTCGAAGATTTCAGAAGGAAAATTTTATTTTAATATATAATAAAATATAAATCTTTGAATGTTTTCAATAGAAAATTGTAATTACTATATTCAAATAAATTTTCCTAATTTTTATATGTTTTTTTATCTACATAGTATGCTTGATCAAGGGTATTATTCAAATGATACTATCCACCATATTTATTATTTTGATCTTTCCACATTCTTTATCTAATGGATTAAGAAATTTAGTTTTACATCTATGGGATGGTCTATCACTACTTTTTATATCAAAATAATTCACTTGTATATACAGGATTTTCTTCTGATTCCATCATAATTTAAAGGATTATGTTACATTACATTTATTGAATGGTATTCACCTAGATTTACAATACATAGATAGAATAGGGAAATTGTTTTCTAAACTATATATCTTATTCTTATATAGTGTACATAGTATATTATTAATCATATATACATACTCTTATTTAACAAGAATAATTATTAAAGATATTGGATATACATTTTTTCCATAGGTTTATCTTGTCATGTTTATTGATGAAATAAGATATGATTCCTTATAAGAACCAATTTTAAAGGATATAAAACACATTTTATCTCATCAGGTTTTTATGATATGTTGATTAAAACCATGTGTAACAAATATATATGAGGTTTATGATGTGATCGGTGGAACCATAATTATATATCCCTCCAATAAATTTTGTAATGTTTCCATTTAATGAGATATTATGTTGTGTGGTTTGTGAGCCTATCCAACTGTGGGATTTAGTGAGTATTTAAAAAATATTTTTCAAATGAAAATTAAATATTTAATATTCTAGGTTTGTTAATATAACACCCCAAACATTTTATTGAATGTTCCTCTTAAATATATTCTATTAATTATATAGCCAATATTTCATGAAGCACTAGGTATTTTTTGAATCAAAAAATTATAGGATAAAGTTATAAGTAATCCATTAAACATAAATTTTCTACTTCATTGTTTTGAATTTCGAAAAATGGTCTTCTAGAGTTGTGACCATTAAACCATCTAGAGTTTGATAGGGCCAACTTGATTTTTTTGATTAATAGTAACATACCCTTCTGAATAGTAATATGAATAGTAATATGACCATTATGTATATTAAATAATGATAATATATTATATTCTTATGGTAATAAGATAATGAGATCTTAATTAAATTTTCGATGTGATATAGAACTAAATATATCATTAAAATGATTAATTTTCAAATTAATTAAGATTATATTTAAAAATTAAATTAAAAATACATATAAAATTATTTATTTAAAAAAATGGAGTTCAATATTTGAATTCTATATGTCAAAAAATGGTTAGGGTAAATTTTTGGGATTTTTTAAAATACATGAATTTTTCATGAATAGTAAAAATACAGTTTTTTGTTTTCGGTAGTTTAATGACATCATAATGATGTAATAATTAAATATAAAAGTCCGGTAGACTTTTGTACAATAACTTATGACATGAGGTGTCCCAAGTGGAAAAAACCATGGGAAAAAACATTGGGGAAGCCCATGATTTTTCAAAACCCACTAATGAGGTGTCCCTTTTAATTAATAAAAAATCCCTCTTAATTACTAATAATACCCACTCACCCCTTAATTTTATTTCATTCCAAAATCATTATTGTCCAAGATCTAGTGGTATTACCTCCATAGGAGTCCTCAAAATGTGTCCTCAAACCCCCAAGGGCCCAACCTTCATGTTCTTGGAGTTACTCTACTAAGAAAGAGAATCGACCACCCTTCTCTTTTATTAAAGATTTAATTTATGTTTTCTCTCTTATTTTAAATTGGATTATTTTGGGATATGTCATTACATTTTCTTTATACTACCCATATTATGTAAGAGTGATGAGATAGCCTGGTTTCGCCCAAATTTACCCTACCGGTAAAAGTGGTCGTTGAAGTACAAGTAGGGATCGAATCCACAGGGACCGAAGAAGAAACCTTGAGACACTAAGATTGGATACGAGATTGGCTATGTAGTGGA
Organism: Viscum album; assembly: GCA_963277665.1. Taxonomy (NCBI): domain Eukaryota; kingdom Viridiplantae; phylum Streptophyta; class Magnoliopsida; order Santalales; family Viscaceae; genus Viscum; species Viscum album. The sequence goes on along the minus strand of OY728119.1, from coordinate 1,720,771,779 downwards.
CAACTTTGGATTGAATTGATTTGAAGAAATATTGATTTAATTTAAAGAACAAAAGAAATAAAATTACTTGAATTAAAACAACTAATTAAGGTGAGTCAATCCTAGGTTGTCTCTTGGGCTTGATTGGATGTATTTGTTTTTCATTTGATTTTCTGTTCATCGGTTCAAGAGGTATCCATTAAATGAAATAATTCCTCAATATCATTCTCCGATTTAATCCATAAAAAATTTCAAGGCTATTCACCAATTTACTTATAGGATCAATTAAATTAGCACTCCAAGGAATTGGATCGTACTAGCACTCAAAATGCGTCGTCGTTAAAGTCGGTAAAGACAAAGAATAAGATAAATCAAAGAAAGTAACTCTTAAAATAAAGGAAAAATTTAAGAATTTAAGAACATCAAATAACATTCAATCCAACTCATGAAACTCCCTAGGATCAACCCATAAAAGGTTATCCCTCCATTGATGCTATTCTATTAATGGAAGCGGGTAATTGACTTAAAGAAGCGGGATTGAAGAAGGAAAAAAAAATTAATCAAAATGAACACTCCACCGTTGTGTGATGAATTCACAAGTGCGGGTGTGAATAAATTCACACTACGATTCAACGGTATCAACATGTAAAAAAAAGGAAAAATAAAAGTGAAGAATAAGAAATTTTATTAAAATACTAAACGTGAATAAAAAACTTACATTAGAGAAATTGACAATGCCATTACAAAATGAAAGCGGGAAATTACAATTGAAAGAAAAACATGTATTCAAAGGAAAATGTTAGATGATAATTTCATTCAACACCATCTCCTTATATAGGAATATTAGGAGCCTTAGGTCCACCCCCAACATTAAATTCACCCCCCAACAATTAATAGAGTCAAAAGGAGGGTGAAGAATCAAAAGGAAATTGACGTTTCGAAGTTGACCAGGAAAACTGTCCAGATTCGTCCTCCATTTTGACGTGTGAGTTTGACACTTCATATGGCCAAATCCGAAGGTGTCATAAATATAAAATATCTTCTTCCATGTGTCTTCTAGAAGCTGTCAAAATATCAAGAAATTTGGCTAAGTCGTTTGGAAGGTATGATCGGAATGGTGGGACGGATTTCTCTGCATTAATGACGAGTCCACCATTTAAATGTTAACTTCATACCCCTTTATCATCATGAAAATATCAGAATTAGCTCCGGCCACAGTTGAATAAAATTCTCATCATATTTTTTTCTTTCTACTGTATAAAGTTTAGCTTCATTGGGCTTGGTTTCTGGGCCCCACATTTGTTTGATGGGCCTTAGGCCCATTATGCTTTTTCTATAAAGTTTCTGCCTTCAGGCGCAAAATTATCAATCTTCCTTTGGGATTAATCCATCGGAGCTAAAAGAGAAAATGTTCCAAACAAAGTGATAAATCATATCCCAAAATTTCAAATTAAAATTATGAATATTGTAATTTCCACAAGCAAATTATTGAGTGGGCCCAAATTGACATTTTAAGCATGAATTGCACAGTGATGGGAAATGAAGTTCAATTTCTGAATTGGACTAAAATTGATGTTTATGAACTTTTAAACACATTAATATTAAGATCTTAACAATTAATATTAGCCACTTTCAGTGACTAATCACACCCCCCAACTTGAGTTTTTCTAGTCCCGAGCAAAATAAATTACAAATATGAAATCCAAATCTCATTTTCCAAATACATTTAAATACACATTACTCACCCAAATATCTAATACCAAATAAAATTATGAAAACCCGTCAAAATCATTTCAAACAAGCTAGGTCCATAAGCATATCCAAATCCCAAGCCCATTCCTTAGTTCAAATTCATCGCCACATTTCATCCAATTCCAATTAAGCATGATAAAGTGTTGTTCATCATAAAAGATATGGGGCCCATTTTATTGTTCAAGGGGAAAAAATGGAAGCGCTAGGTGGGAATCACATTAAACCTTAAGATGAGTATCCATTTTTTTAAATTTTTTTTGATTTTTTTTTTTATTTTTTTAACCACAATAGATATGAAAAGACTAACTCTGGGCAAGACAACTATGGAGTCACGATCCCCAAGTGCCGGACGCCACGCATTTTGTCAATTTCATGCTCTACAATAGAGATATAAAGCCTAACTCTGGGAAGGACAGCTATGGAGTCACGATCCCCAAGTGCCGGACGCCACGCATTTGGGCAAAACATTTCTCTATGTGGTCATTATTATTTTTTTCAATTTTTTTTGTTTTTTGTTTTTTTTTTGATACTCAAATTAAACTAAAAGTGACCCCAAAACCCTATGCTATAATGAAAGGGACCCAAGAACTCAAATTTACACCCACGATCCTGTAGATGTGTATTGCGGCATTTTTATTAAGAGGATGAAAATGTAAAATTTGAAAAATCACATCGGGCAACTACACTTTCCAAAAACTATGCTCATGAACTTAATCTTGCATTAAAATCAGAATCAAGGCATGCAAAATTTATTTGATATCCAATTTTAGATTTTGCAATGTGTGTTATCATGTTCAAGGTTAATAGAATTTTTCTTGTCATGCATGTTTTTATTCAAAAAAAAAATCATTTTTTATCCCCCCCCCCAACTTAGAATAACACTGTCCCCAGTGTTTAAAGAAAAGAAAAGTTAGAAGGGGGTAGGAGAGGAGTTCAATGAAGAAATTTAAAATGAAAATCATGGAATGAAGTCACCTGGTGGTCGATGATAATAGTGCATGCCATAGTCTCCCTTCAATCCTGGATTTGAGTCTCAGCGGCTTGGATGGTGGTGAATGGATTTTCCTTATGGATTTCAACATGTCCTTTTATTATTTTTTTAACCTATAAAAAAATAAATCAAAATAAAATAAACTGATGATACATCGTCTTCTTTATATTTTCTGGGTAAGGTATTACTCAGAGATCACACCACGTGACACGGATGAATATGGCGCTCCCCTTTCATACCCATCCTTACTCATAAAAGAAGAACAGGTCAACAGCTTATGGTAATTTATTATATGAAAAATAAAATGATTCAAAATGACTGGAAACAAGAAAACCATGGGTTGCCTCCCATGCAGCGCTTTTGTTTAACGTCGTTAGCTCGACTTGTACCCCCCAACTTATCCAATTCCAACTTTCAAAATTTTAATGAACCCATCTTTCTCCACTTCAACTTGATTGAGATTGATTGTTTTTTAGAATCTTTTCCTTGTATAAATCCATGTTCTAAAATAAATCTGAAGATACAAGGAATGTCAGAAATGGTTGATCTAGTTGCATTTTTTGTCTTGCCTAAGACGTCAAGGATCAATCTAACATTATTTATTTCATGAGAAGAATGAATGAATAAATTATGGTAGTGGGTATCACCTATGATGTAATTATTGTTTGGGGAATGAAGGATGATGATTTTGAGTTTTGGTTGATTGCAATTTCCTAATGAAGATTGGCAATGTGAATGAAAGTCGGTTTCTTCCCCAAAAATTTTAGAAAGAATTGGTTCCGTTTGAAAATATGATTCATCCCCAAAAGTGTCTAGTTGAATTTTAGGAGTGTGTATGGGCTCAATGTTTGGTATTTCTCCCAATTTTTCAGTGATTGGTGTTTTTGAAAAATCATTAATGGAGTTATATTCAGGAAACTCAATCCATGAGTAAAAATTTTCCTCTTTTGAATCCAACAAATCAATTTCCTCCTGATTTAAAGACACTTCAAAAACTCCTCGATCCTCTCCAATTATCCCAAATCCTAAGGTTGGTTCTTCAATAAAGGAATGAGGGGTTTTTTTGTTACAATATTCTTCTATCAATATTGAGTAAGGGATGGTTTGAGTGGGAATGGGGTCCACACAAGTTTTAATGCTTTGTATTTCTTGTCTAAAACTTGATACCTCTGAATTCATTTTTTCCATTTGTTCACAAAATTTTTGAAGAATTGTTTCAGGATTAGTATTGATAGATGTTTCGATATCATGGACTTCCTCATTATTCATCTTTTCAATCATTCTTGATAGGTATATAAATTGATCTTTTAAACCTTCATCGTTACAAATTTCATTCATGTTATCAGGTATGGGGTATTCATTCAAAGGTTGATTAAAAAAGGTTGGTGATTCCCAATGTGGATTTTCAAACTGATTCCATCCTGAGTTTGTGAAGGGATATTATTGATGATACTCCATTGGAGTTGAATGAAATTAGGATTTGGATTTTTTTGGGCACACGAAAATAGAAAGGGGAAAAGAAAAGAGAAATATAGGTGAGAAAAGAGAAGTTAGGTGAGAATATAAGGTGGGTGTCTAGGAAAACTTACTTGGGTCCCTAGCAACGGCGCCAAAATTTGGTTTCGCCCAAATTTACCCTACCGGTAAAAGCGGTCGTTGAAGTACAAGTAGGGATCGAATCCACAGGGACCGAAGAAGAAACCATGAGACACTAAGATTGGATACGGGATTGGCTATGTAGTGGCCAACTTTGGATTGAATTGATTTGAAGAAATATTGATTTAATTTAAAGAACAAAACAAATAAAATTACTTGAATTAAAACAACTAATTAAGGTGAGTCAATCCTAGGTTTTCTCTTGGGCTTGATTGGATGTATTTGTTTTTCATTTGATTTTCTGTTCATCAGTTCAAGAGGTATCCATTAAATGAAATAATTCCTCAATATCATTCTCCGATTTAATCCATACACAATTTCAAGGCTATTCACCAATTCACTTAGAGGATCAATTAAATGAGCACTCCAAGGAATTGGATCATACTAGAACTCAAAATGCGTCGTCGTTAAAGTCGGTGAAGACAAAGAATAAGATAAATCAAAGAAAGTAACTCTTAAAATAAAGGAAAAATTTAAGAATTTAAGAACATCAAATAACATTCAATCCAACTCATGCAACTCCCTAGGATCAACCCATAAAAGGTTAGCCCTCCATTGATGCTATTCTATCAATGGAAGCGGGTAATTGACTTAAAGAAGCGGGATTGAAGAAGAAAGAAAAAAAATTAATCAAAATGAACACTCCACCGTTGTGTGATGAATTCACAAGTGTGGGTGTGAATAAATTCACACTACGATTCAACGGTATCAACGTGTAAAAAAAAGGAAAAATAAAAGTGAAGAAGAATAAATTTTATTAAAATACAAATGTGAATGAAAAACTTACATTAGAGAAATTGACAATGCCATTACAAAACGAAAGCGGGAAATTACAATTGAAAGAAAAACATGTATTCAAAAGAAAATGTTAGATGATAATTTCATTCACCACCATCTCCTTATATAGGCATATTAGGAGCCTTAGGTCCACCCCCAACATTAAATTCACCCCCCAACAATTAATAGAGTCAAAAGAAGGGTGAAGAATCAAAAGGAAATTGACGTTTCGAAGTTGACCCGGAAAACTGTCCAGATTCGTCCTCCATTTTGATGTGTGAGTTTGAAACTTCATATGGCCGAATCCGAAGGTGTCGTAAATATAAAATATCTTCCTCCATCTGTCTTCTAGAATCTATAAAAATATCAGGAAATTTGGCTCAGCCTTTTTGAAGGTATGGTCGGAATGGTGGGACGGATTTCTCTGCATTAATGACGAGTCCACCATTTAAATGTTAACTTCATACCCCTTTACCATCATGAAAACATCATAATTATCTCCGGACACAGTTGAATAAAATGCTCATCATAATTTATTCTTTCTACTGTATAAATTTGAGCTTCATTGGGCTTGGTTTCTGGGCCCCACATTTGTTTGATGGGCCTTAGGCCCATTATGCTTTTTCTAGCAAGTTTCTGCCTTCAGGCGCAAAATTCTCCATCTTCCTTTGGGATTAAACCATCGGACCTAAAAGATAAAATGTTCCAAACAAAATTATCAATCATATACCAAACTTTCAAATTAAAATGACGAATATTGTAATTTCCACAAGCAAATTATTGAGTGGGCCCAAATTGACATTTTAAGCATGAATTGCACAATGATGGGAAATGAAGTTCAATTTCTGAATTGGACTAAAATTGATGTTTATTAACTTTTAAACACATTAATATTAAGATCTTAAAAATGAATATTAGCCACTTTCAGTGACTAATCATAGACCCTTTCTCTCATGAAACTATTTTATGAAAGTTTAAGTGACATCGTTAAGCTGCCGAATTTTCGTAAAAGATTTCTCAATTTTTCTCTTATTTTGGGAACCTTTCTTTTATAGTTATTTCCTCGCCTAACTTAATCCAAATGCTATGATAATTCTAGTACCTTACGTGAAATCTAATTATATGATGATAATATAATATTTAATCATCATATCTCTTTCCCCCCTCCTTTTATAAAAAAAAGAAAGCACCATCTGAGATGTGTTAATTTATCACAATCAAGGACGACGGGTTCTTAATTTTCATTACCATCTTCAATTCTGGTCATGAAACCATTTTTATTTTTGAACTAGATCAGAATATATTTATTTCATCTCATTAATTTTCTTGAATCCCTACACACTCATAATATGGAATAATAATAAAAAACAAGTTTTTTGTACACAAAACCGCCAAGCTAAATCCAAGCATTTATCAATAACTTTTAACTAATGCCTTATCCTCAAGTATATAAAATAGAATAATTATAAGATCATTTATATGTTTTTAATGTCAATAATAATATATATTAACAATTCTGGATGTTTAACCACATTTCAAACGAACTTCCATTCAGGAATACAAGTAAACAAATCCCGAAAACCAAGGAAGAAAATGCTTCCAAATCAATAAAATTGAACCTCTTAAACCCATAAAGAAGGACATGAAAGAACCTAATAAGGTTATAATAATGATTGAAATCCAATTCATACTGATAATTATATCAAATTCTGTCATTGATATGATGACATGGTTATAAAGTAAAGCACGTTTATGTGTAACGAGGGGGACTAGTTGACATTCCTTTGTTGCAATGATGCATCCCCTAAGGGTTTTGATTCACAACTCCATTATTAAATCAAATTGGACATGTCTGATTTTCTTGGGAATCTTGGAAGATATAAATTAATGTGGTGATCCATAATCAAATAAAGTGTTGGAGAATTTTAATGAAACAATTTATATACCTACTACCACATCATTAGGAACATCAAATTCCACAGATGTAATCACATAAGCTCTCCCTTGATCTCTTGGATTTTTTGGAGGCATGTTTACATGGCTCTTAGGACACTCATATTCATAGTGTCCCATCTCTCTACAATTGTAGCATTTAACATCATCAAATTGATTCTTCCCCATGAATTCATGAGATAGATGACCCTTTTCTCCACACCTATAGTAGAATCCCATTCCTTTCAAGAATTTCCTAAGATGATTATTTACAAAATTAACACATAATGGGAATTTCATTGTTCCCTTGTTCTTCTTTGGCAGTTCACATTTCCCTTGGTTATCAGAGTACCAATTTTTATCTTGGTTTCCCTTGAGAAAACCTCTCCATCATATTCTTATCTACCATACCACTAGAAGCTCTATTGAATGCAATTCTTGGAGACGAATAGAACCCACTATCTATGGGTGTGGAAAGAAATATTCAAATTGAATATGTGCATATAGTGCAAGAATACATTGATATGTTTCCAGAGGATTTACCTGGACATCCTCCAGAATGGGAAATGGAGTTTTCCATTGACTTAATTCCTGGTGCAAGACCTATATCAAAGACTTCCTATAGAATGACCACTGTAGAGTTAGTGGAGATAATGAAACAACTAGTGGAGTTGAGTGAAAAAGGGTTTATTCGACTTAGTGTTTCTCTATAGGGAGACCCGATATAGTTTGTCAAAAAGAAAGATGGATCCATCAGGATATGCATTGATTAGAGGTAAATCAATACTATTACAATAAAGTAGAAGTATCCTCTTCCTCAGATTGATGATTTATTTCATAAACTTCAGAGAGATCAATACTTTTCGAAGATTGATTTTCCATCTGGATATCATCAGTTTCATGTGAGGAAGGAAGATATTCCTAAGACAGCATTTCGAACTAGTTATGGGCATTACAAGTTTACAGTGATGCATTTTGGACTAACTAATGCGCCCTCTGTTTTCATGGATTTAATGCATAGAATTTTCAAAGAATATCTTGATAACTTTTTTGTGGTATTCATTGATTATATCATGGAATACTCAAAAATATATAAACATCATGAGGCTCACTTGCATAGTACTCTGAAAACTCTTAGAAGATATGAATTATATGGGTAGTTATTCCAGTGTGAATTATGGCTTCAATCAGTTTCTTTTCTCAGCCATATTGTCACTAAAGATGGAATCCTAGTAGATCCTAGGAAGAAAAAAGAAATCCAAGATTGGACCATGCCAAAAAACATAACCTAGGTACATAGTTTTATTGTCTTAGCAGGTATCTATTGGCATTTCGTTCAGAATTTTTCTCGACTAGATAAACCGCTAACTAAGCTCACAGGTGAAGGAGTTATGTTTTGTGTGGACAAAATAATATACAGAATGCTTAAAAGAATTGAAAATAAGATTGTTCAATGATCTAGTTTTGACTCTTCCATCAGGAAGTGATGGATTTTTAATATATAGTGATGCGTCAAAGAATGGGCTGGGTTGCATCCTTATGCAAAATGGTAAAGTTATTGCTTATGCATCAAGGAAGTTAAAGATCCATGAGAAATATTATCCAACACATGATATTGAGTTAGTAACTGTAATCTTTGATCTGAAGATATGAAGAAATTATCTTTATGGTGAAAAAATGTGTGATATACATAGATCACAAGAGTTTGAAATAAATTTTCACACAAAAAATAACTCAACATGAGGCAAAGTAGATGGCTCAAGTTACACAATGATTACAATTTTTCAATATACTACCACCCAGGAAAGTAAAATATGGTGGTAGATGAATTAAGCAAGAAAGATCATGGACTTCATACTCAAGTGAGTATTGAAAGAGATCCTATATTCATGGATCTACTAATGATGGATATTGGAATTGTTAAGGAAGGGGAAACATCATTCCTCTTTTAAATGATTGTTAAACTATTTTTACTAGAGAAGATAAAAAGCACTCAATCTGATTATGAAAATCTACACAAGAAAATTATTGCTGTTAAGGATGGGAGATTGGAAGACTTTGTGTATGAGGATGGAGTTATGATTTTTGGGAAGAGAATATGTGTTCCATCATTACTTGAGATAAAAAGGGAACTATTAGACGAAGCTCATAGCTCAAATTTCTCTATACACCTGGGTTGCGCAAATATGTATAGAGATCTGAAGGAATATTTCTAGTGGGAAAATATGAAGTTGGAAATTTCTGACTACATGTCAAAGTGTCTAGTTTTCCGACAACTAAAGGTAAAGAGACAAAATACAAGAGGCATGATACATACTCTACCTATTACTATGTGGAAGTGCGATAACATTACGATGGATTTTGTCACTGGACTACCATGGACACCTAGAAAGTTTGAGGTAATTTGGGTAATTGTTGATCGTCTCACAAAATTAGCACATTTCCTTCCTATAAGAGGGGACTTACCACTTGAGCTCCTGGAAAGACTTTATATCAATGAAAATTTAATACTTCATGGTGCACCTCTATCGATTGTCTCTGATTGAGATCCCTGGTTTACATCAAAATTCTAGAAAAGTCTCCAGAAGGCTTTGAATACTGAGCTTCATATGAGTACTTCCTATCACCCCCAAACTGACAGAAAGTCTGAAAGGACTATTCAAAATGGCTCCATATGAAGCATTATATGGAAATAGATGTCGAACTCCATATTTTTGGGACGAAGTTGGTGAGAGGAAACTTATAGGCCCAGAACTTATTGAAGAGACCACAACAAAGGTGAAGGAAATTCAAGCCCATATTAAAACAGCCCAAAGAAGGCAGAAGAGTTATGCTTAAAACCAGAGAAAGGATTTGGAATTCCAAGTGGGAGATCATGTCTTCCTAAAAGTATCTCCATGGAACGGTGTCTTAATGTTTGGAAAGAAAGGGAAACTGAGCCCCACATACATCAGACCATTTGAAATTCTAGGAAGAATCAGAACTGTAGATTACCATTTAGCAATTCCACCAAGTATCTCCATGGTCCATAATGTATTCCATGTGTCATTGTTGAATAAATACATGCCAGACCCAATGCATGTACTCACCTATGAAAAAATAGAACTGGATCCTGATTTATCATACTGTGAAGAGCCTATCAGGATTCTTGACACAAGGGAGTAGGTATTGAGAAATTAGATGACTCCTCTAGTAGATTTTATTTGGAAAAACCAAAATATAAAGGAAGCAACATGGGAACCCGAGGATGTTATGAAGAAGAATCCCCCACATCTTTTTGGTGGTCTTTATAAATAAAATTTTTAGGACGAAATTTTCTAAGGGGGGAATAATATAACACCACAAACATTTTATGGTATGTTCCTCTTAAATAATTCATATTCATTACATAACCTATATTTCATGAAGCACAAGGTCTTTTTTGAATCAAAACATTATAGGAGAAAGTTATAATTTATCCATTAAACATAAATTTTCCACCTCTATGTTTTCAATTTCGAAAAACAGTCATCTAGAGTTTTGGCCATTAAGTCATTCAGAGTCTGATAGAACAAACTTTATTTTTTGATGAATAGTAACATACCTTTATAAATAGTCATATAAATAGTAATATGACCCTTATGGATAGTAAATAATGATAATATTTTGTTTTCTTATGTTAATAGGATAAGGAGATCGTAATTAATTTTTCAATGTGATGTAGAACTAATTATATCTTTAAAATGGTTATTTTTTAAATTAACTATGATTTTATTTAAAAATTAAATTAAAAATACATAGAAAATTATCATCAAAAAAATGGAGTTCATTTTGAAATTCTACACATCAAAAAATGGCTAGGGTAAATTTATGGGTATTTTTTAAAATACATGAATTTTTAATGAATAATAATAATATAGTTTAGAGATTTCCATAGTTTAATGACTTCATAATGATTTAATAATTAAATATAAAAGTATAGTCAACTTTTTTATAGTAAATTATGACATGAGGTGTCCAAAGTGGAAAAATCCATGGGCTAGCCAATGGTTTTTCAAAAACCACTAATGAGGTGTCCCTTTTAATTAATAAAAAACTCCCTCTTAGTTACTATAAATACCCACTCACCCCCTTCATTTTATTTCATTAAAAATCATTATACACTAATATTTGGTGGTATTTCCTCCCTATTAGTCTTCCAATGGGTCCTCAAACCCCCAAGGTTCCAACCATCACATTTTGGGAGTAACTATACGAGGTAAGAGAATCAAACACCCTTCTCTTTTCTTAATGCTTTCATTTATGTTTTCTCTGTTATTTTCAGTTGGATTATGTTGGTCTATGTCATTCCATATTCCCCTTACTTCAAATATTAAGTAATAGTGATGAGATACCCCATTTTTCTCATCAAAATAGTTTATGAAATTTTATGTGACGTCTTTATGCTGCCAAATTTTCGTAAGAGATTTCTCAATTTTTCTCTTATTTTGGGTTCCTTTCTTTTATACTTCTTTCCTAAACTCACTTCATCCAAATTCTATGATAACTCCAATACCTTACATGAACTGTAATTATATTACGCTAATGTAATATTTCATCATCATCTCTCTTTCCCGCCTCCTCTTATACAAAGAATGAAAACATCATCCAAGATGTGTTAATTTATCACATTCAAGGACGACATGTTCTTAATTATCATTACCATCTTCAATTCTGCTCATGAAACAATTTTTATGGATGAACTAGATCATAATATATTTATTTATTCTCATTAATTTTTTTAATCCCTACACACTCATAATATGGAATAATACTACAAGACAAGTTCACTGTACACAAAACCGCCAAGCTAAATCCAAGTATTTATCAATAACTTTTAACTTATGATTCATCCTCAAGTATATAACCCATATTCATTATAAGATAATTTATATCTATTTAATGTCAATAGTAATATATATTAACAATTCTCTATATTTAACCACATTCCAAATGAACTTCCATTCATGAATGTAAGTAAACGAATCATGAAAATCAAGGAAGAAAATGCTTCCAAAACAATAAAATTGTACCTCTTAAACCCATAAAAAGGGTAATTAAAGAACCTAATAAGGTTATAATAATCCAATTACATGAATAGTATGTTATGTAATTACAAATTAATGAAGTTAAATTTTATTATTTAGGTAATTAAAACAAATGAAGAACACATTTTAGCATAAGTTAAGGGGTTTCTCATCTCTCTTTTAATTTTGTGAGATTTCCATTGTTCGACACTTATTTCTTGTATGTGGTATATGTATACTTCCATTTGATATATAAAAAAAATTGTCTTTATATTCATGGTATTAAATTTTTAAATTTATTTTTATTATGTTTGGGTCTTATGATTTGACAGATTACATTGTGGTAAGGGACTTTGTCTCAACTACCATTTTGTTGTGACTAACTTTATATTGTGCACCTAATAATATTTACATGGTGTACCTACTTCCCATTTGAGATAACCTTTAATTTGAAATTTTATTTATATTTATTTTCCATAATATCATATCATCGATATTATTGTTGTCTAAACTATATACCATTTTACATATGGTGTTGATTTGGATTGTTATTTTAACTAGGGAAATATTGATGAATCTGTATACTCTACTCTATACGGATATTAAAAAGGCATATTTATCTTGTATCCAATCAATTTATAAATAATGATTTGGACTTCCAGTGGTGGGTGTGTCCCGCTATACCCCCTCGATGCATCGACAGGTCTCATGAGACAAATTAGTTGGCGACAAACACTTCGAGTTTTTTTCAAAAATAAGACTGGTTTCTACCCATAGAACTAAACCGTTTTAACTGTATTGTGGTATTATGTTACAAATACATGATATTAAATTAGTAATAATTCTCTTTATTCATTATCATTTATTACTATCCATGAGATTTTCACTATGAAAAAATATATGGATGTAGTTTCATTTTCAGTTTACTAATGGCGTGAGTTTTTCATTTATTCACCAAGCCATTTTGACTATATCAAATTGTTTATGATTCAGTTATTATTGATTCATGATTCCACTATTTTTAACCCTTACTGAGCCTTTGATCTCACCCCTTTCAATTGTTTACCATCAACAGTTGATGAAGAGGAGTTCATTTATAGAGTTCCTTTAAATGCAGTTTTTTTACTTTTTTTAATGAATTGTATTTTGTAACATTTTCCAAAGTAATTTGAGTTATATCTATGTATCTTGTTTCTTGAAGACTACTAAACCGATCTTTATTTTGGGATTTTAATTCCATCTACTCATTCCAATATAACAAGTAATTCACTGAACGTGGTCTAGAGGGGTTGGGTTTTGCAGTTGAATATTTATATGGGAGAAATGAGTTGAGTTTATTACTCATATTTCTTATGTCTTCATTGGGAATTAAATGATAGGAAATATTATTAAATGGTTTAATTAAAATTATAATAATGTTAAACCTAATTATAAATTCTAAAATTAGATGAAATTCATCGTACTAGTAATTAATATTAGTTTAAGAGATTATCTAACTTTTGTCACATGTAATAGGGAGATATATAGTGGTTTAGGGAATCCTAATCAAATTCCTTCCAACCATATATAAGAAATGATGATATTGTGATTTCATTAAAATTAAAGTCTCTTCCATTATCCTTAATGGCACCTAGATATTGAATATGTAATGTTGAGGGAGCTTCTGATACATTTTTGGATGATCTAGAGGGATACAAATCTGGTTCCTTCAAGTGGTGATCAATGATGGTGAGTGAAATATGACTCCAATCGAAATCAAAAGATGTACAATTTTAGTTTTAATTTTTTATTAAATTAAATTATGTTGGATCCTCATGTTATAAGTAGGATGAAATTATATTGGTGATGATATGAAAATGTAAATCACAGTAATAAAATTTGAAATTCATTATTTTTTGGGATTCTGATATGCGGTTGGTAACAATAATTCTTATTATAGGTACAATTTTTTTATTTAAGACTAGTAATATTAAATTTACATTAAATCAGTAATGTGGTAATCATAATTGTCCAAAAAAATTTGATGGAACATTGCTCTAAAATCACTTGATTGGGTTATTATCATTCATAGTAAAAACATTGGATCATAATGGGTTTTACAGGGTTCAATATTTTTAGAACATTTATATTATTATTTATTTTTCAATTGAGGTATAGTGGATTCTAGTGGACTGTGGTGTTCTATGTAGTAGCCCTAAATCTAGTAACCCAAATTTGGTGTATACTTAAGAAAATTTTTATAAGATATACGGGATCACATCAATGTGGAATGATTAGTTTTGTAATCATGAAGAACAATATACATACATGATTCTCATATTAAATTCAAAATATTATAACCATATCATAACAAATATTCTTTAATCCTTGATAATATTCATAATATCCTTATAGGTACCATATGTGTCTTAGGATATTTGTTGATGCATTGAGGGGATATCAATAAATTGTACTGATGCACTATAGCATGTCTAATGCATTCCTTATATAGTAAATGATCAATTTAATTAATAAAAAAATATTCCTTATAAAAAAATATCTATAATGAGTAAAGAATTAAAAATATAAAGATTTCCCTATTCAATTATATAACTTTCTTATTAAAACACCACATGTAGAAATGGTATAGAGTTTATGAATTACTAATATCCACGATTCAAATAATATGGATATTTATGATAAATATAACGTCCAATTTAAAATGATCACATGTTAGTGAATGTTTCAATAGAGATATAATGACTAAAAAGTTAGTAAGTGACATAATATGACTAGAAAATCATCAGAAATATATATTTTATAACAAAATTAAGTCATTTATAGGAAAAATAAAATAAAATAGAACCATTATAATAATAGTTAATTTAATATAATCCATTTTTAAACCATTTCAAACTTATTGAATAAGATAAATAGTGTAAACTGGTTAATTTTGTGGTAAAATATTTTAATGATGCATACAGAAATAACATTCCTTTTAAATTTTGTAAAGAAATTAAAAAATTAACCTTTCAAAAAATTTATAAATATTAATTTAATACCTTGTAAAAATTGAAAAATAACATAAAATTTACTTACTAATAATTTGATTAAATATTAAGTATTTTGGAATAATAATATTGAAAAATATTGACATAGAATAAACGTTTCCAGATCAAAAGAAAAATAATTCTTTCTTTTATTTAAAACACTTATTTACTTTATTCATGTTTAAATAGTGGAAAATTATGAATAAAACATTAAAATATTTACATATACATAGTAAAATTAAATAATTTAATTTTAGGAGGGATAGTTAAAAATATTCTTTCAATTAAAAATATAAACAATCCTCGAAAAATGAGATTGTAAAATAAATTCTTACCCAATTGGTAGCTTTTAAATCGTGTCCCCTTTAAAGTGTAATCATGAATTGAAAATTTAATAATCATGAATAAATATTTATTAATTTTAAATACATAAAAGTGTATTATACAAACCACATAAAAGTAAATAGGTGCATAATAACAAATATGTCTCAATAGAGTTGGAAAATTAAGACGAAATCCCTTACCTCAATTTCAACTTGCCTCATAAGAGTTGTCAAAATTCTATATAATAAATTTATATTTGTTATAATTACATAACATAACCATAAAGAGATATATAATATAAAATATGTTCTATTCATAATATCTTATTACATGTTTCTTAACAATACGTTATTATAATCATTATTTCGGGTGTTAACAGCTTTATTTTTTATGTATGTTTTCATTCACCAGTGGTTGTCCCTTTATATTTATCAGGTTTATATAATTTAAAAAAATTTAATTATCATATAAATATAATATTTAGTCATTATATGAATATTATAAATCAACTTTGAGAAACATACAAGAAAAATGAATCACATCGCTTTGTGAAGATGGTAGACCGTTCATATGCTCGAGCAACATTATCATTTTTTAACAGGTGGAAGGGTAAGGAGGTATATGATATATCATACTTATTCGAATAGAATTATGTAATAATTATTTTATATATTAATTAATTCCATCTTTATGAGAATCCATGTGAGGCGGTAATGGAAGACAAATTACATTGGTTGGTGAGGATGTAGTTTTCCATACACACAAGCGCTAGTTTTGTTTCCCATTTATTAGAAAATGAGATGGATAAATACTACTACATCAACATATTAAATTATAAATATATTTTACGTAATTTTTTTATTATATTTAAATGATTATAACATAATATTTGGTGGAAAAGTAGAAAAAAATAAATGTTCTCAGGGAAGATGATTTCTTAAACTTTGAAAATACTCCTTTAGATCTCCTCTTAAGGGACCAAGAATTAGACTTTTAGGAAGGATAACACCTTAAAAACTTGTAAAGAGTGTTTTTAAGAGTTACTTTTATATTTATATTGATAAAACTTTCTCTAGGAGGAGTATATAAGTGATGAGAGGATGTTTCTTGTTATAGTGAATTAAGAGACCAACTTGGAATTAATAAAAATATTTAAATATAATATATTTATTTTCTACTAAATGTGGAATTATGTGACCATAATATTGAACATAATATAGTATATTGTTTTAATACCTCCAAAAAATTGATCATGTTTAAGTGGTGTTTTAAATCTTTTCTTTTGTTTTAACCCATTTGTTAAACTCTTTTATCATTAATAACTGTAACTCACTTTCTATCTTAAAGGGTTAAAATTTTACTAAAAAACTAAAATTTTACTCATAAATGGAAAAGGGATGAAATTTTGTACCATTTTTAAACTAATATTCCTACTTAAATACTATTATTCTTTTAAATACTTTATTAATATATTATTTTTCACAAAATATCTTTAATGTCATTTTTGAAACTATTAATTTAATTTAACTTTAAGTAAACCAATTCAAATATAGAATTATAATATTATCCTCTTAAACATAAATAATACATTATTATTAAATATAAAAATATTTTTAAACCAAAAATCATCAAAAATAATTATTTTTTAAAATTATATATTTTTATTTTTCCACAGCTTGCTCAAGAACTATGTCAGCTTTATATAAGCATTTAAGGTAATTATATAATCAATAAATAATTAGAAATAAATTAAAATCATAAAAATAATTTTATTAAAATCAGAATTTTATTTAATATTGATTCACATCTTAATTTTTTCCCTATTAAAACATATAATATAAATTTAAATGCAAGAGAGTGACATTTCATGTTTTTATTTACTTAAAATAATATTAATAATATTATCAATGGAAACATGAACCAAAATTCCATATATTAAATGTTTGAAAAGATATAGTAAAATAAATCTCATAAATGGAATTAAATTCAGCTGTTATAGATATTTTTAATACCATGTCACATTATTTTTAACCTTAATTAATTATTTTACTTATTGCTGAGGTGATAAATTTTACAATGATTGATATTAATAATACCTTAAAATAAAAGAGACCTATTTAACAAGTATAACATAATAATTCAAAATATGTAATCCATTTTATAAAATTTAAATCTTTTAGTTTTTACAAATTAATTAAAAAATAAACTGCCAAAATGTGATGATAAACAATTTTTTAGAAAAACACATAATTAAGCCAAAAAATTGGCTTATATAAAGAATATATAAATTGATAATCATAATGGAATAAATTATATAACTTTAGATAAAATAGATATTATATCAAATTAATACCATTTTAAAAATATAATGTGACTTTAAAATTACTTTAATTAATGAAATTAAATGATTAGTTTACAAAATAGATATTTTGCACTATTTACTGAAAAATAAATATTTTTAAAAAAATAAAAAAATAAACCTAATATAATATTGAAATTTTGATTAGAAATTGATACAATATTAATTTAAGAATGTCCCTATAGTTTTTTTTTCGAATCGTTTAAACTTTTTGTTGTGTGTAAGGAAAGAAATCAAAGAAGATAGTTTTCATTAAGGAGAAATATATCACAAAATCTCGAAGTGTTACATTATACCCTTTTTAAGAATTTATCACTAAAAATTCCATCACAATGATACAAAAAATTATAAATCTTAAACCTCTTAACAACCTCTAATTCCAATATATATTTTTTAAAATTTATGATTTTCTCCAAAAAAAACTTTGGCCAAATTAGTGGTCTTGTTTCTTTGAACTTTCTCTCTATGATCTAGAATCCCCACCAGTTGTTCCTCATAAGACCAATCTTGTTATAGTGGAATGAAATATTAGTTTATTATATGTTAATGATTAGTTATGTACTTCATTGGGATATATACATGAAAGACATTATGAACTAGTGAGAGATTTTATGGATGCGCCAAGTGATAATCTACTACTCCAATACGATCAAGACTTTTAAAGGGACTAATACATCTAGGTCTAAAATTTAACTTATTTCAAAATATCATAACCATATTATAATGAGACATTTATAGTAATAAATTGTCACCCACTACATTTTAGGTCAAATAACGTGATAAAATATATTCTAGAGGGGTTGAATAAACTAGATTAAAATTTTAAAGAGATGGATTTAGTATATGAACTAATTATTTTTTATGTTAATTAAGAGGGTAAATTAGTAGTATAAAAAATAATAGAAATAATGAGAGTATTTTTTTAAAGAGATCATTCTAGTGTGTACATAATCAACTCTTATACCTATCTAGTCTATGAGAGATATGTTTTACACTAATCTAAATTTTTAAAGTGGAATCATAACCGAATTACAACCTACTTTTTCAAGTGAAAGTATAACAAAAAGACACCTGACTTTTCTATGGGGTTTCATTACCCAAATACAACACTGCCTTTAAATTATGGGAGTCACAACATGAACAACCCAAGTTTAGAATTTAAGGGTCATAACCTGAATATTCACGACTTTAGAATCTGAGAGGCACAACCAAAGAAAATAATATAAGAATTGTTTTGAATATAAAAGAATAAAAAGAAATGTGAGTGTGGGTGGGAAAATGGAAATAATTTTTTCAATCATAAAAAAACTATTATAATGTAGATGATATAATAAAATATAATACATAAGTATTGGTTCTTTCATATTTGATAATATTGATTGTCTCATCAAGGTAGTAGAAGAAGTTATAGAATTTTTTGTTTGGCCCTTGAAAGATCACCCAGTAGATGGAAACTTGTTCAAACAAGACTGATTTTTTACAATACTTCAAAGATAACCATAAATAATTGGTTCCCAAAAATGTTTTTTTCTCATAATTTTTCAATGTGGGTTCGTTCAATGCATCCCAATGTCTTTTAAGAGAAACTGTAAGAAGTAAAAAAGATGAACTCTAACTGGGTAAATTAATTCAAATTCAAAATATATAATTATCCTAAAAATATATATATATTCCAGAATAAACATAACAAATATCATTTGAATTTACAATATAAATAATAATTCAAACCATCTTCAATTTCTTATTTATATTTCAAATATTTAACATTACAATTGGTCAAGGAAATTCCCTGAATATCTTAAACAATTTGACTATAAAATTAACATTTCCAAAATAATTTATATAATAATGATTTTTTAATTATTAAAAAATTAAATGTACTTCATTAAACACCAAAATTTTTTCCGGAATAAGTTTTTTTCACTAAATATCAATTAATAAAACAATAATATAAATAAATAAACACCAAATATAAACATATAAATATTCATAATATATATGGTATGATAAATGTGAATTAAAAAATATTTTAAAACTAATTGAAATATTTAAGAACCTTAAAATTTATTTTATAAAATATACATAAATTTTATAAATCAATAAACATATAGAAAAATTTAAATAAGAATTCATTTAATCATATTTTTAATAATGAAGAATAAAGATAATATGTGAAAATTATGTATTTTGAAAAAATATAAGTAACATAGTGTATTGATTGTCTGCACCAAGTGACCTGTCAGTTAGTTGTCTTGTGGTCGGTATACTGACTATTAGAAAATAAAAGTTGTGGTATGTATAGTTACCATGATAATAAAAAATATTAAAAATAAAATAATTTTGTCTTAATAAATTCACAACAGAGGTTAAAAATATTTTGAAATAATGGTTTTATCCTTATGTATAATTTTGGTTGATGACCCTATTTTTGAGTAAAATATAGTTTTGGAACCCTATTTTTAACTAAAATTACTGATTGGTAACCCCATTTTTTTTTAATTTATCCCTATAGTGGAAAATGATACCTACGTTATGTTGAATCTTGAACACTGAAACATTTTAGACATAAGCTCACAAGAAAAAATATTTAAATCACCCGTAAAAAATAATCTTCTTATGAAATTAATCTAGAAATAACACAAACAAACAACATTTAATTAAGAAAAACCAAACATAAACAAAAATCACGTAAAAAATAGAACATATGAAAATTGTCTCCCCATTTTGTTGGATTACAAAATCAAATTCATAAATCCAAGAAAATTTTATTTTCTCCGAACTTTTATAAAAAATAAAATGATAAATCAGAAACTCCCTCAATAAATATGCAAAGATAAAAAAAATTATTCCAACATCCCATGATAAAATTTAATTTTTTTCAAACCGGAAAACTCCAAAGGCTTAGTATAGGTGTCTTGGAATTGATTTTGTGTAGGAATAAGTTCCAAAAAATATATTACCTTGATTTTCATGATTTCTAATAAAATAAAATCTATGAATGATATTATTTTTTGTATTATACTGTAAATAATTATTTGAAATATAAATTATAAATGTTTTTTTCATAATAAATTGGGGATTTATCAAGATAAATACCAAAATAAAATTTATAATTCTTAATACATAATCTTTGACCATAATAGGAATTAGATATACAGTCATTTTATACAGTCGATAGAGAAATGGATAATTCATTTTTATAATACCATGAATTAAAACTTTTTACAAGATAATAACACATAATTCATGTGCTTTTCCATTAATTATATATCCTTTAAAATTATATTCGAAATAGATTATTAAATAAAATAGTTATATTTAGGATAGAAAAAAGAATATTAATAGTTCCTCTAACACATCTAATTATTATTTTCATAGAATTAAATTAACTCTCCTTAGGTTTGGATTGAAATATTGAAAATAAAAAACACTAAACATGATATTTGGTCTAGATGTAGTCAAATAAAGCAAGCTACCTATCATACCACTATTATCCTTAATATCAACAGATTTAATAGATTCATTAATATTTAATTTAAAACTAGCACTCATCATTGTTTTAATATACTTATAAGAATTGATACCAAACCTTTTAACAAAAACATTATCATGCTTAGATTGGTTAAGAATGATCCCATCATTCCTTTGAGAAATTTGAATTCCAATAAAGAAATTTAATTATCCCATTAAGCTCATGTCAAACTCAAATGACATAAAAGAATAAAAATCATTAAAATTAATTCACTATAATAACCAAAAAAATATCATAAAAAAAGATTCTAATTTTGGAATATCATTAGAAATCATTACAATAAATTTAGTAGTATCAATATTATCTTTAATAAAAACATTATTTAGTATAAATTAAAAATTATCTCATACCATGCATGAGGTTCTTGTTTGAGACCAAATAAGGATTTTGGTAATTTAGAAACATGATTTGAAAAAAAATCAAAATTTGGGGCTTATTAAAGAATAAATTCTTCAGAATTAAAACCATTTAAACGTTAAATTTTCATATCCATTTGAAATAATTTAAAACCTTCCAAAAAAATAAATTTATAATAGATTTAATATGAGTAACATGCCAAAAATATTAATTAAAATATATACCTTCTTAAGGATAATAACCATAAGAAATAATCCTTGATTTATCTTTAATAATTTTACTAGATTCATCAATTTTATTACTAATAATAAATTTTTATATAATAACATGATTTTCAAAAGGGGTGAACTAAATTCAAAAAATTATTTATAGAGTATTGATTAAGTTTATAGTGAATATAAATAATCCAATTAGCTTTATTTAGAGAATATGAAACATCATTATACATACAATCAGAAACAAAAGAATATTTAAAAAAATTATATCTGAGCTTCCAGATTTCATACAAAAACAGACATTACCAATCCCTTTGTCAAAAGGGTAATATTTATGAATACTCCATTTACATGGACTACATTGGGAATAATTTTTCTTCCACTCAAGAAAAATATTTCCTAGAGGTTTTTATTCACCAAAATTCAAATACATGAAATATTCGTCAATATTTTACAAAATAGATTTATTAAAATAAGAAGTGTGGTCAAACTTTAAATGCATAGATTCTTCAATATCCAGGGTATTATTTTTCATAACCTCAATAATTTTTACTATTATAATAATAACCAAAAAATATACCTTTTACACTTTCATTATCAAACTTATCTAAATTATATTTTTCATTCTTGATGAAACATTAAAACCAAAAGTTTTAATATAAAAACCCTTTGTTTTATACCAGTGAACAATTTGTAATGGGTTTCCTTTATAAAAGTTCAAATAAAAATATTTTCAATACATAATAATAAGTATTAATATATTCATCCAAAACATTTTTTGGTGAATTATATTCATTTAGAAAAGTTCAAGCCATCTCAGGAATAGTTCAATTTTTCTGTTATAAAACACCCTTTTTAGGGTGTTCTAGGTGAAAATATTTATTACCATAATAATTTTATTTACAAAATGTTTCAAAATTAAAATAAAAAAAATTATCCTCTCTTATCATTTATTTTAGAAAAAATTCAACAACCATTCATATTCTTAACCATATTAAAAAATGAATTTATCTAAAATTTCATGCTTGTGAGACAAAATATAAACCCATGTATATCTTCTAAAACCATCAACCATAAAAAAAATATTTCTAATTAAACTACCAGATTAAATTTGACCAAATAAATAAATATTCAATAATTCAAGAGGCCTAGAATAAAAAACATGATTTATATATTTGAATGATTCCTTATGCTTCTTACCTTCTAAGGATGGATATAAAAATAAATCTTTACTTACCTTTAATTTGGGTAAATATTAAACATGTACATGAATTGATAATTTTTGTATTATTTGAAAATGATCATGTAAAAACCTTATATTCCATAGAACATAAACTTTTTAAATAATGTTGATACACTTAAAATTTTGATTAGATAGATTAGGGAAATTAATAGAATAAATGTTATCTTTGCTATTAGAATAAAATAAATCATTTCCATTTTTAAAATCCAAATATTAATTATCTTGAAATTTAACATAAAAACCATCATCAAGTGATTGTAAAATACCAATTAAGTAATGTTTTAGACCATTATATTCTAAAAATTTATAAATGAAAACAACATTATAAATACCAACTTCACTAAAACCTTTAACATTTACGTTAGAGTTATCTACAAAACTAATAGACCCTCCATCATATTTCATATAAGACATGAAATTTGATAGTTCACTGGTCATGTGATGATAAAAACTATTGTCTATATACAATATGTCATTTTTGGTGACATATAATGAATTATTATTATAAAATTATACTTGAATTTTTTTCCCATGTTATTTTGGGTCCAACTGTGTTAATAAAAGAAATATTAGGTACCCAAAAAATTTTAAATATTTATTTTAAGGTTATCTTTCAGATAAATTCATTTAAATAAATTTCTTGTTATAACCAATATATTTAGGATATCTTATTGAACATTCATTAGCATAACTTCCTTGAAAAAAAATAAAAAAAATGTAATAGAAGAAACCATTCCAATAAGTCCTTTTTACAAAATTAGTCTTGTATAATTTAGGAATATATGGATTAAAACCTATACCATTTTTATCTTTATTATATTTTATCATAGCTACCATATTTTCATATTTTTCCTTTCTATGAATAGAAGTACAAATCATCTCTTTTAAGCATACAAATTTTTTTCTAATATTATCATTTTCCTTCTAAACAGACTCAAAATAAACATATATCTAACCTTTATAACGTGATGATAAATGTATTATTTCCAACTTGAGAGAATAATTCTCTTTATTGACTTTCGTAATTTCCATGATAAACCACTTTTTTTCTAATTTAATTTTTTATACAATTCTATTACTCTTAAAACATATTTATAAGAATTTTCATTAACCTCATACAACGCATAATAACTATATCCATATATATTAGAATAATAACAAGAATAATAATAATTACTAAACACATATATATTTGTCTCTATCAAACATAGGTTAATTGGTTCATTATCACTTCCAAATTCATCACATGAATCAGATTCTTCAGTGAACCCCTATCCATCCTGGTAAGTACATTTCAACTATTTCTTGTATTTTTTATATCTCCCTTCTACCTTCAACCTTGGGTGGTGGAGTTTAAGATGTCACTTATTTTTATATAAATAATAGGTTACATATATTCTATAGGTAGTAACATACTTTTCTTTTCGATAATTATTTTTATCTTTACTTGGATGATTCTTGATGATTGTATTTCTCTTCACCAAATTATAAATACCATTTCTTATATTTTCAATTTCTCCTTTGTCACTTTCTGGTGATTTAGAATCAGAATTTTTAGAAATATAATTTATATGTGATCTAAAATCAATTCTTTTATTCTTTTATGTCTCCTATTATGCATTATTATTCCACTCAGGTTTTTATTAAATAATTTTCTGGATGATTTTATCCAATATTTATTCTTTTAAATTATTACTTTCATTGATCAAAACCTGTAATGGATACAATTTATTTGGTAGAGATCTTAGGAATATTTCAATATTTTTGAAATTATCCAAAGTTTCTCCAAGTCAATTCATTACATTCAAAATTCTTATGAATTGGAGGATCATTTTAATGATGCTTTCATATTCACATATCATTAAATCTCGGTAATCCACTCAAAGAATTCAATGTTTGGTTATAATCATCTTGTCTGAGTTAGGGTGAGTGACTTATGAAATATTTTAGATATCATGTGTTGTCTTACATGGAGAAACATAACTAAACAAACTTTTGTAAATAATATAACAATATATATTTACTACTTTGTAATTTAAAACATATCAAACAGAATTTTTTCTAACAGGAGTATATGGGTTGGATTCTAGTAGTTTGAAATATTTTTCCATGATTGATCGGTGTTCTATGCTTAGTTGTTTGAGGTACACATCTATTATGAATTCCTAGTAAACCTAGTATTATTTACTAATGTGAGGTGCTTTGTAAGGAATACATCAATAATTTTAATCCATTTCTTCCATATTACATATATTTTACTTAGACTATGAGGTCCAAGACAACATTATCATAATAAAATATAAAAAACACACTCTAAAATTAAAATTTATTAAATGGTTAATAAATAATAAAAATTGATTGGTATAAAAAAAATCGACATAATACACCCTTAACTAGGTGATACCTTGGAAACATATTGTTTTTTATCATGAGAAAAAATAATTGAGGTAAGATTTTGATAAGAATTTCCAACCACAAATACCATTTTTTTGGTTGAATAAGGAGAGCATAGATGGTATAAAGGGTGGATGTATCATCTAGATTAAAATTTCAAAGAGGTGGATTAATTATTTGAAATAATTATTATCATAGTTAATTATTAGAGTTAATTATAAGAAATAGATAAAAGAAAATAAAGAACAAAAGGTTGTTTTTATAGTAGTTTAGTCTAAAGTGGAAATTATATGTTCTTATAACTCTCTACTCGGTGAGAGATAAATTATGAACTAAAAGTATTTTTTAATGGTAATCATAACACGATTCAAAAAAAAATTTATAATGAAATTATAACAAAAATAAAACTGAATTTTTTATATAGAGCCACTACAAAATTAAACCACTGATTTCAAACTATGTGAGTCATAAACTAAACAATTCTGAATTTAGAGTCAGAGAGTCACAACAAGAATGATATTGAATTTATAATTTTTTATTTCTAACCCAAGGAAAGAATATAATAATTATTTTTAATGTAAAATCATAAATATAAAATTGAGTGTGTGTGTGGAATATGTGATCAAGTATTATAGACTCAATAAAACAGGACAAAGTAGAAGATAGATCAAAGAACAAAACATAGGTACCTATTGTTGATTGTTTTATCATCTTGATTTTATTTTCAAGATTGTATAAGAATTCAAATATATTTTTATTCATCACTTGATAGATCATCTAGTAGATGAAAACATGTTCACATAGGATGGGGTTTTATAACAATTAAAAGATCAGTATAAATATTTGGTTGTCAAAACGGCTCATGTTCTCGTAACTCATCTATGTGGGTTCTATGAATGCCTCATATATAATTTAAATATAATATGTAAAAACTAAAAAACCAATCTTTAACATGGTAAATAAATTCAAATTTAAACTATACCATTATGTAGGAGGGAGAAAATTATCCTCCATAATAATCATAAAAAGTATCATCAGAATTTAAAACCTAGAGACCAATTCAAATAAATATGAATTTCCAATTAAATATTTAAAATATTCAATACAAAAATAGGTTAATGAAATCCCATGAATATCATAAAAAGTTTGACTAATAAATTCAAATTTTAAAAAAATCTA
This sequence comes from Viscum album, assembly GCA_963277665.1. NCBI lineage: Eukaryota > Viridiplantae > Streptophyta > Magnoliopsida > Santalales > Viscaceae > Viscum > Viscum album. Next base: position 1,720,745,015 of record OY728119.1, on the reverse strand, counting down.
AATTATTATAGTGCATATTTATTCAAAATTCAAATATACTACATTAAGACCAAAAACTGTTCTTGAATAAGTTGGTTATAACTAAATATTAATTTATAAACGAATAATACTAAGAAATTAACTCAAAATATAAAAAAATTAAATATTTAAAATATATTTAGTAAGAATACATGTGAAATAAAACATACTTTAAAACCGTTTAAAGTATTTAAAAAACATCGTGTGAATTTTATAAAAAATATATGAATTTTATAAATAAATAAAACACTTACAAAAATTAAAAAATTATTAATTTAAAAATATTGTCAAAAATAAAGGAGAAATACAATTTTAAGAATTCCATGTTTAACAAAACAAGGAATAATACATTGAAAGTGCATGCCAATTAATCCTACAGTCGGTTGTCTTACAATCAATAAAATGACCATGAAAAAAATATAAGTTGTGGTTGGTATTGTTAATATGGGAATAGAAATTATAATAAAAATAAAATAATTTACTCTTAGTAAATTCACAACTTATGGTATAAAACTTTTGAACACATGTTTGTATCCCTATGTTTAAATTACTCTTGAGGAGCTAGGTGTTTCAGTGAAACAATTGTTTAGGGAACCCTATGTTTAATTTTAAGTATGGTTTGAGAGAATAAATTTTTACGTTTATCCCTATACTATAAAATTACCCTTATGTTATGTTGATATATAATACTTATGTTATGTTGAAACTTTAATGATACAAAATATTAGTTATAAGCTCAAAAATTGAATATTTAAAGCACTCTTACATAAAAAAATCACACCATGTAATTAAATAAGAAATAACAGAAATAATAAATATGAAATAATAAAATATAAAATACATAAACAATATTTAATAAAACAAAATATATTATAAAGAAACACTTCAAAATCAAGATCTCGTTGTTGATTTTCAGCATAATTGTTTTGTTGACTCTAAGCATCACTGAAATGTTGTTGAATAGATTTATCTTTCTCTATCATTTCCTCTATGATATTTCGTCCCAATTTATTTATTTCTATAAATTCATCACCGCACATTGTAGTTATATACTTCCTTCTACATAGGGTTCCATAAGGATCTTTATAAATACTCAAGTGGAAGATAATATTTTCCAAATATTCGACCAAAGGAATGTGGTAAACCCAACCACTATTGAAATTCATAGATAAATCACTTAAAATATTTTCTAGAGTTTAAATGGTACATTAATATTGACTATCTATATTAGGACAATTTTTTGTACTAAAACTGAACTATGCATCCAAATACTACTAAAGGCTTCTCCAAAAAATCAAGGAAATACTCAGATTTAGATTAGAAAAAAATAAGATTGTTTCTCCATGAAATCTCACGACTTCCCTAATTTATAGAAAATTAATCTACTAAAGAGAAAAATATTATCTAAGGGAAATAAAATGTGTTGGATTAGTAAGGTGATCAACTATAAACCCAGTCACATTATTCCTTTTAGTTATTTTTGGGAGTCCAATGACAAAATAAATTTTAATGTTTTCCAATATACATTATAACAGAGGTAATGGTTGTAAAATACACATATATTTATTCCTATTAACCATTTCTAATTGAAACATGGGGTATTGGGAAACATATTATATAATGTCCCTTTTCATGTTTCCCTCAATAAATACTCATTAATATCCCTATAAATCCTGAAACTTCATAGATTAATAGAGAATGTTGAATTAGGAGCTTCATCTAACAACTCCATATTGAAGTATAGTATTGATTGAACAAATACTATGTTTCTGAACCTTATCATTCTTACTTGACCATGGTTGATCTTAGGAAGACTCCTCAATTTCATTTATAATTACATGTATTCCCTCTACACTTTTATAATCCCATATTAGATGGATGGTTAAATATTCATCTAAGAAAGATATGATGTTTCCCCTTTCAAAAAAATTCATGACCCAACTTCTATAAATCCATATATATTTGATCTCTCCCAATCCACATCATGGAAAAGCTGACATGGTTTTTCTAACTTAGAGCACTGACCACCTTGTTTTCCTTCCTAGGGTGGTAACATATTGAGAAGTTATAATATTTGATCAACTACAACAATATTCTATAGTACGTATTCAACTCTTTATTTGTAAATATATACTTCAAGATTTTATGATCAATACATATATCACACATTTAACCATTCAAATAATTCCTTTATATTTTCAATGAAAAAAATATCACTGCTAGCTCAGAATCAGGAGTAAGGTAATTTTTCTCTTGAGTTATAAATTGTAGAAATGAATAAGTTATTACCTTATAATTTTTTATGAATATGCATCCCAATATCTTTAATGATTCATTACTATATATCACAAACCCTTCTCTAATGTAGGTTATTATAAGTACAGGTGTGATGAACAACCTTATCTACTGTTCTTTGAAACACTCCTCACATTTATCTATCCACAAGAACATGACTCCCTTCAAAGTCAACATGGTGGGTGGACTAGATATTCATGAGAATATCTCAAAAATAAATGAAAGTATATAGTTATCCTAAGAAACCATAGATATTGGTAACCGTGGTTGGTCTAATATGTTTCTTAATAACTTCCATCTTTGAAGGATCCACTAATATACCCTCACTTGAAATTATATGACTTAATATTGATACATTTTATTTCCAAAATTCACAATTGGTAAACTTATCATAGTGCTTATCCTTCCTCAAGGACATCATCACAATCCTAAAATATTTATCATTATCTCCCTTTATCTTATAAATTTTAAGAATATCATCAGTTAATACTAATAAAAACTTGTAAAGGTAATTTATAAAGACTATATTCATTAAATCTATGAAGATAGTAGGATAATTGGTATGTAAAAATCTAATATTTTAAATTCATAAGTACCATATCTCACATGGAAGGTTTTATTGGGTGTATCCTCTTTCTTGAACCTTAGTTTATGATATCTTAATCAAAGATCAATTCTGGAAATATATTGACCTCCCCATAATTGATCAAATATATCATCAGTATTAGGTAGAGGATAATTTTTATTAATAGTGATTTTATTAAGTTACTAATATAGAATGAAAAGACAAATTGACTCATATTTCTTCTTAACAAAAAGAATATTTTCACCCCCATTGTGAAGCACTAGGAAAAATGAATCGATTTTCTAGATTATCATGGATTTGTTTCTTAAATTAATGCAACACAATCAAGACCATTCTATATATAGTATTGTAAATGGGTGTGGTACCTTGTATGAGTTCTATTGAAAAATAAAATTCAAGATTTGGGGGAAGAATAGGAAACTCTTTTTGAAATATATCAACATAGTACCATAAAATTGGCACATAATCAAAGTTCACTTTCTCCCTAGCTATTTGAGATAATTTTCTGTCATGAATTAGTTTTAAAACCTATATTATAGAAATATTGTTCATTGGGAGTTTAGGTTCATACTCAAACTAATAGAGTATCATAAATTGATTCCAAATATCAAATATAACTTCCCTTCCTCAAAAATTAGTATGGTCTATATACTGATATACCCAATGCATGCCCAAAATTACACCAAATTTAACTAGAAGAAGAATAACATAATTTATAGGAAGTAGATTTCCAAAAATTTCTATCATTGAGTGGAAATATAATTGATATATGATCATCATACCATTAGGAGTTATTTATACCAATTTAAAATCTAATTGGTGGTGATGTGATAGACTTAGTAAATTCTTCATATATAAATGTGTGGTTAGTACTTGATTCAAATAAAAAATAACTTTTTTATTGGATGGTAGGTGTACCTTTCACCACATCCCATGGAACTTATAATTTGGCTATAGTAATTCCATATTCTTGTCCTTATCACCTTGGTTTATTCAATGGTAATTTCCCTTGACACATGGGGATATATTTGGAATAATGAACCATATTATTATAGTGGAATCACTAGATACCAGTGATTTATTTCATTAACATAAATTAAATAACCATATAACCCTTATTTCCGGAATTGAAACAAACTCTCATTACCTTGAATAATTATCTATGATGTTTTTATCCACCATTTATACATGAAGTAAATTAATTCCTTTACTTCTTATTTTTTAACATGTTCCCTTTTCATGGTGCTCTATCAACCTCTTCTTGTCTTGATTTCCCTTGATGATATGGGATCAAGAAAATTAATCATCAATCTTGACGGAACTTGTTATTATATCATCTTATATTTATAAAATTTTAGAAACTTGTACCCCTTATACACTCATCTTAATCCCAACAAATAAATGGTCAATTTTTCTTCTTAGATTACATACATAGTCCACAACATTCTTAGATAATATTGCAATGCCATACTCATACTCTGCCACACCATCTTCTTACCTATATATTAAAGTGATGAAATTTCTCTCTATTCAGCTCACTATTATAAGGGGAAACATTTATGAAATAATATCAATTTAAAATTTATTCATTCCATTCTTTCTATTTCATCAACCTCTTTAGTGCTCTGAATCAATGACCATCATTGATCGAAATCACTATTCAGATAATAGAATACCAAAATAATCGTTTATATTTCATTACATCTCAAATATATTAATATATTTTTTGAGGGAGTAAATCCATTACAAATATTCCAATGGATTACCAGTTCCATTAAATAATGGAGGCTTATATCACATAATGAAATCAAACATTAGGGGCCGACATTGTGGAATAACAGGCTGCTCCATACAGGAATGGTTATTCATCATAACCTGAGTAAGCCACCTGAATATGGTGATTATATGATCAATTCCAACACAAGTAAACTATATTTCCTTGTAGGGAAATTACAACATTTATTATGGGCATTGATTCTATTTCTTCTATTAGAAACCATCACTAAATAATGGTATACATTAATTTTGTTTATATTCATCATGAAAATTAATCCATAAAATAAAAAAAATTATAATGGTAACAACCCCAGCCCCATTAACATAGATTTGGTTTCTAATTTATAACATTGACATAAAATACAAGGGATCACATCACTAATGACCGATTAGTATATGAATCTGGAGGAATAATGTAAATAGATGCTTCCCACTTTACATTTTATAAATAAAAAACATAGCATAAGAATAATTCTCATATACTTTATATTATTCACAAAATACTTATTTTTATCCTAGGGAATGGAAAATTAATAAATGGTGATCTTATATTCTCTATACGGGTTATATGTAATGGAATATAACATGAATAAATAAGGTGTGTAAATGTAAATAATTGAAAACACATTATACCCAATCAATAGATTGAGAAATAAATGCATCCATGGGTAATATAAACGTACTAATATCATGGATAAAAATTACTAAATTCTAAATGAATTAAATGACAAAAAAATTACATCATGATTTCAGAAAAAAAAAATTGTTTATTATCAAGGACTTGTTCCATGATAGTTTAATCAATGGGTTAATATACACCAAAAACCAATTTAATAAGTCTATTTGACTGGTTTATCTCATGATACATGTCAATGAATGAAGGGTATATCTATAACTTGGCCCCACTAATCACTTATTTTCCAATGATTTAATAATTTTTCAATGACCAATTTAATACAAAAAACAATATACCTTATCAATATATATATATATATATAATGAGTAAAGAATATAGAATATTAATATTTCCCTAGTCAAACAAATAACTTTCCTAGTAAAAATGGTATTTATAAATTTATTATTATTTAATTAATAGCCATATCCATGATATAAATAATTATATATTTAATATAAATTTAATGTTTAATGAAAAATGATCTCAAGATATTTAATTTTTTAATAGAAAGTTAATGAAGACAAAATTAATTACTGATAAAAATATGGATATCAATTAATCAAAAATATATGTTTTATAATTAAATCATGTCCTTTAGTGAAATAAAGAAAATAGAAAAGAAGAATTAATATAATACTTCATTAAAGGATTTTATTCTTAAAACCATTGAAAACATATAAAAGAATCAAAATATCATAAAATGGTTATAGTAGTAAGAAAATGTATATGATAAAAAGAAACATTACTTTTGAATTATTTAAAGAAATTATAAAATAAAACTTTTATAAAGTATTAGAAATATTCCTTTAAAAACTAGTAAAAATTCAAGGATAACATAAAATTTAATTAATAAAACATTTCATTAAATAAAAATTACATGTTTATTTTTTTGAAAAATATGGACAAAGAATAAAAATATACCTAATCAAAAGAGAAATAAAATCGAATTTTATATTAAAATTTTCATTGTTTTATTGAAGATACAAAGAGAGGAATAGTTATAATAAAACATTAAACTCCTTAAACATCTATACAGTAGGAATATATATGATATTTATGAAGGAAATATTATAAGGTTCCTTCAATGAAAAATACAAGAAATCCCAGAAAATGAAATTGTTAAATAAATTCTTACCAATTAAGTAAAATCTAAATTATAACCCCTTGAATGTGTGAACATGAAATGAAACGTATTTTGAAATTAATATAGATATATTCATGTTAATTAAATTAAAAAAAGGTATTATATACAAAGAAAAAATATAATTTTTTTTATAATAAATTCTTATTTATTACAATTACATTTAATTATAATATACATATCTATAATGTATTATATTATCCATTTATAACAACTTATAGTCTATTTGTTCATAATATTTTATTATTATTACTCTTTCTGGGGTCAACTGCCATATTGTTTATGTCTGTTTCCATTCAAAGGTTATGGTATTTATAACATGATCATGGTTATTTCATATCCAAAATGTTAATAATTAAATAAATAAAATAAATATTTATTATATCCATATTAAAAATCAACTATGATAAAAATACATAAAAATTATACACATAAATTCGTTGAGATGGAGAACATACATATGCACGAGCAATGTTTCCATTTTTTAACAGGTGGAAGGGTAAGTTAGTAGATTTAATATTATACCTCAAGAATTATAATTATTTTATAATTATAATATATATTTTATTAATTCCATAATTATGGTAATCTATGTGAGGTGATAATGAAAATTAAATTACATTGATTCGCGAGGCGGTAGTCCTCCATACACACGCCCGATGATTGAGTTTCTCATTTGATGGAGAAAGACATGGATAAATATTATTCAATAATAAAAATTCCTTATATAAGATATACTGGTGTTATTATATTATAAAAGTTGGTAAATTATTGATATAATTAAAATAATAATAAAAAATAAAAGTTCTCGATGAATATGATTACCACTTCTTCAAAATATGTCCTCTAAAATTCCCCTTAATGGACCTAAGATTGTACTTTTTGGAAAACCTAAACCTCTCTAACATATATATGTATATTTAGAAGATGTTTTGTTATTGTTAGATCAATATAAGTTGCTTTGGGTGTTTTATTGAAGAGGGTATAGGTTGTGTCTTTCTATAGTGAACGAAAAACCACACAATCAATTTATTACTAGATTTAAATATAATAAATTCATTTTCTTGTGAAAGTGTGACCATTTTTTAATACTTTTGTAGATAATATAGGATATGTTTGAAATAACCTCTATTAATACAATATAGAGTGGTTCAAGTGGTATTTTAAAGGGTTATAATTTTACTTATAAGGAAAATGTTTATCATAAATGGAAAATGTATGAAATTTTAAACAATTTGTGATCCTACTTGTACCCTATGAATATTTTATCATAATATATCATTAATTTCATTTTTGAAAATATTCATTTAATTAGACTTTAGAGACATCAAGAAAAATATGGTATTCAAATATAATACTTTTAACCATTAATAATACATTATTACCAGTTGTAAAATTGTTTTTAACCATAATTCCTCACAAAAAGACTATTTTTAATTTTTCTAAAATTCTTTACTTTAATTTTTTACACTTCTTGCAAAAGCACTACATAAAAATTATATATGTTTTTAAGGTAATTATATAATCACTGTAAATTAGAAATAAATTACCATCATAAAAATAATTTTTAAGCTAAAAATAACAATTAAATTAATATAAATGTAATTATCAAATGAAAATGGATATAAAATTACATATATTACAATTTATGATGGATATGGTCAAATAAAACACTTATAATCAAATTAATTAAGGTATTGGATAATTTTTTAATTCCTTCTCTTATTATTTTTTCCCTTAATTAACATATTTACCCATTACCAAGGAGATAAATTGTACCACAATTACAATTCATAATGCCCTAAACTAAAAGGACATTATTTACCAAATTTCGAAAACTTAATTAAAAATATATAATCCATTTAATCATAATGAAATTATTATAATTTTATGAATTTAATTTAAAAATAAACCCAAACAGTTTGATGAAAAATATTTTTTTCAAAAAAAATGTGATTTCAGGCCTAAAAACTGACTTATATAAATGTAAAATGATAATTCAATAGAAATTAATTAGAATATTTTAAATAAAATGGATCTTATTAAATCTATTACCAAATCCAAAAGAAAATGGCACTTTTCAATTATATCATTTAAAGAAAATAAAAGGCCATTTAGGAAAAATTAGTATTTTTCAATATTCAATAAAAATTAATTTATTTTAGAAAAATAACAAAAAATAAACCCAATAAAATATTGACATGAATATTTTAAAAAAATATAATTATAATATAATAATATTTAAATATTTTTGTGAAGTTATTTTAAACTTTGTGTTGTGTGTAACAAAAGATATAAAAAAAATAGATTTATATAAAGAGAGAGATATTATAAAGTCTTATAGTGTAACAATCTGACTACCAGATCTTGTACAAGAAGATTAATTTCTTATGTCTCTCAATTTTATATCCAGGTTTAGGTGCATGAAATATTATTTTCTAAGAATTCCCACACTTACATATTTTGTGTATTTTTTTGGTAAAAAATCAAAAGATCCATCCATAGTCATGAAAAAATTAACGGAAGATACTAATACAAAGTAGGGAGAATTTAGTGGTTTAAACAAAATAAATAAATAAAATTAAATAGGGTGACTATATTTCACCCCATGTTTTACATTGAACCCCCAAAGTATTGGATACTTTTGACTTATCCACTCACTTATGGTGAGTGGTAATTTATAAAATCATATATTTTTATTTTTATTTATGGGGTAGTAAAGCTACATTCACCTGTAATTTTCATTGGCCCCAAGCAGCTATGCAGTGTGTACCACTATCAGCCCACCTGGTGGTTCGTCCGGGTCTTCTCGACCGACCCATCCCCTTGTAGTCCTAAAAAACACATGGACCCCATTTTAGTGGTTTTTTGGTCACTTAAGGCCCTAAAAAAATTTCAATGAAATAAAAAATTTGAGCTAAATTTTTTAAATGTATTTAAATTTATTTTAGGACAATAAGAGTTAATTTTTTTTAAAATTAGATAAAGTAATTTTAATTCATTTAAACTTTCCAAGAGTAAAATTTATTATGAATTTTATTTTATTACACACTTATTTTGTATACCGACTGATCTTAAGCACTAACTGGTAAATGTTTATCCAGAATTAAATTTACATAATTTATTATTGAAATTTCATGTGATTTTTAAAATAATTAATTCCTTTTTGATGGTTTGTGCATCATCTGTCCCCACTTTATATGCATAATGGAATGTGTTTCCAATATTTCGTGCCTTAATGTGTAATTTTAATCCCCCACAACCTCTCATATATGTGTTTGAAATTATTTATAAATATAAGGATGAATGAAGATGCATACCATCATGAAATTTGGTGATCTTCCAGAAGATACATTCACGCATTGGATAAGTATGTGGGATGCGAAATGATTTTGACACCACATTGGTTTCAACCCCAAGGGTCACACTTGATCCATTTACACTCAATAGATCAAATGATAGTAAATACTCAAGATGATTCATGATATTTATGTATTTATGCATGGTTTATTATTTATTTTTCAAATATAATTATACACGATATCATAAATAATAAATGACCATGTATAGATAAAATTAATTTTTTTCATGATGAATGTTTTTATATTTAATGATTGTGAATGTTTCTAGAGATATTACATATTATGATCCTGAAAAATGAAAATTTATTTTATTCATTAATAAATAATAAAACCCCTCAAATAAATATTATTTTATAATGCTTTCTATCCCTTGAATTTGAACAAAAATGGGTGTACGAGGTGCTCAACATCCCTAGTTGAGTGTTCCTTCTTCTACTAAAAAGTTCTTATGAGAATGACGGTTCAAATTAATTAAAATGGAAAAATAGAATCTCTATATAAATCTTGTTGAAAAATTAGAGGAAATTATTTAGAATTTCAAGGTTTTCCACTATAGTAGATGAGACTCCACTTAACAAACACAAGGAGTTGCAAGTTAATATAGTTGGATATCCAAAGGCTCACTTTGAAAATTTCTGAGTAATGGCATAGCCCTATAATAGACTACATGTAGAGGTTTTAGGGATACTTTCCACTATAATACTTAAGTTACCGAGTATACAAAATCTAGTGGTTGATGGCTATTAGTATTTGTTAAAATATTGTGAGACATTTAAGATAATAAAATCTATAATGTATATTAATTATAACTAAAGATAAAAGTTATAATATGATTCTGTTCTATTTTTAAAAAAGGATACTAATAATATAATTTCATTGCGATTAATTATGGGAAAATAATATATCTTAATTGGAAAGAATTTCCCAAAATAGTATTGGAACTTGTTCGGAGTACTATGATATAATAAATTATATGTGCTATAGTCTCTACTAACTATTGAGCCACCTCAAGAACAAAGGGTGAAAATTATGCTTATATGAGACTCATGAATGAAGACTTATATATATATATCATTATTTAATCATTTATTTCTAATTTTTTTATTACAACCTGAGGGTATGGATGTTTATATCATGTAGTCTCATCTCTTGGAATTTTATGAGGAGAAAGTGAAGAGAGATATTAATGATATGATGATTACTCAAAACATGTGTGAATTTAAATATGTATCATGATATTTCAATATATACATTTCTAATATACTTATTATCCAATAACTCCATTTTCATTCATAATTATAGTAAAAAACCAATATAGAGAAAATTATTCATTACATTTTTGTTATGGCTCACCAAGTAGATAAACACTTAAAGAAAGCTTAATTTGTTTTTCTTGTAGTGAACAAGTTCAAAGATAGGGTGAAAATTCAATGTAAAGCATGACTCCAAAGGAACCATCACAACATCCTTTAAAGAAGAGAGGAAAAGAATTATATAAGGTGATATTTTCTTCACATATCCTGAAATAAGGTAATGGAAGATAAAATTCAATGAATTGAAGTTTAAGCTAGTAGAGACTTTTATTTGGTGTATTTTCGTCATTGTATGTGATGTTTGAACATTCTCTTGGAACTACATACTGAATGTGTGTCACTAATTTTGATCCAAATAAAGTAAACATTTATGTATAATTTTTTTTAAGAATTAAGGTTAACTAATTAAATAGATAGGAAAGGGTGATTCCAAATTTAGTGGTGAGAAGTAAAAGACTTTTAAATTTCCATGTTTATTGATTCCAATTATACTTTTATTAATTTTCACACAGACATGTATATCATGTTTCTTTTGGAAACAAGGATAAATTATTCAATTGTTGAATTAATGTTGTTTATAGGGTCTCATAATCAAATAATAGTTCGGTAATTCTTTAAACATTATAAATAAATGATGAGTATCAAGTGTAAGAATCAGATACCCAGTTTTTTTAGAGAATTATTTTTCTAATAAAACTATTTAGTTATCAAGGATATACAATTTTTGTTTTCTAGACTCTTTAGACATAAATACCTTCAGTATCATCGACACATTTAAATATCTAGTTTTGGATAAATAATCATTTTGATTTAAAGTTAATACATAAAGATTTTCGAATCATTTCATCAAGAGAGAATGAACTATTACAAGGAGAAGCTAAAGGTAATTTTATAAAATTATTTAGATTATTTTAAGTGTTTTATGTTAAGTAAAAGTGAAGTAAATAAAATTATTTGTTGGAAGATATGAGTTTCTCTATCCCTATGATACAAGGAATTCTCATCAACAATGGGAATCCCTATGTGTGGCCTTTTCAAAACCTCCACACCCAGAAACCCCCTCCCTACGAAGGGTGATGACCCGAGCGATGATGGTTCGACACAAAAATCTGTCAGCACAGGTGGGTCATGCCTCATTTTTTCCACCTAGTCAAAAACCGGGTGACCCGGGAAGGTGAGTGGATCCCAGGGGGAGAGGTTCTCCCCAAATGCGGACTGCTAGGATTCAAATCCTGAACCTCCAGAAGAATGACGGGGTTATTCTCCTCTCTGTCACCACTATTCCACCGCCAAAGAGGCACCTTGATCTAAAGAATATATCAACTAGGCATTCATATATCACATTAAATGTATAGTGGATTTACTCATTAACATACATTTACTTACACACATCAATGTTTTGATTTTTTTAAGCTGGATCGATGAATAATATTACCTAAAAAAATTGATCATTAAAATATTACATAGGGAAATTAAAAAATGAATATTTCCTAATACACATCATCGTCATTGTGTTAGTAAAATGAGAAATAGTTATGTGACTTATAGGCATTGAAAAGTTATCCGTTGTCTTTATAGACATGCTTCACATATAGTGGAATTAACCCATAAACATGTGCTGATTATTATGAATAATGTATATTCTATGATTTATAATATGAAATAAATCAAAGAATAACAAAATATGATTTAAAATTTTATATGAATTCATGAAAATAGATTCCATATAAAAAACACAATTAGTATTGTGGTTGTTTCTTTAATTGATTTAAAGTTATTGGTGGGTATTCATAAGAAACTATAAATTGTTAGCACAAGAGTGTTACTAATAAGTATTTATTAGTTATACCAAACCATTATACATAAATCCACTTTAACTCCATGTGTCATAGAAACCATCAATGATAATTATATTATGCTTTAGATATCATGACCACCTTTCATGGAAGGTGTCTATATGAAAAAACCATAAATGGTTGATGACATAAAAGAATTACAATGAGATATTCAAGTTGTATAGATACATTTTTGGACTAATTTATGAATTTTTATCATATAATATTCATTTGGAATGAAAGTATGATAGGTTTAAACAATAGGTTTAGGGGAGAATAAAAATTTCATAAACACTGTGTTGATAACATATGAAAATTTGTTACTAGTCTTATAGTTAATTGTGATTGGGTTGAATTAAACTCTCCATATATAAAATTTAAGTAAAAAACCCAAGTTATATAGAAAATGATTTACTAAAGTAGATTAATGGGTCACATCAATAAAGTCAATGTATATATACCAAAAAATATTAGAATAATTTGAGAAATAGTCCTTTCAAATATGGCATAGAATAAATATCTACAAGATGAAATATATGAGATATAATATGAGACTATATTACTGAGTATAATTATATTCCATGATATTTAATATAGAAAAAACTATTGTAACATGTCTTATAGTAAGTGAAAATCAGATAAATTTAGACGAATAATATCGGTTGCAATCAAAATTATCCAATGGTACTTGAGAAAGTATAAGGAATATGTACCTAGTACTTGGAGGGGTAGGGAAACTTGTTTCAAGTGGATAAAAAATATTCTTCCTTGGGATAAATATTATCTAATATCATTTTAATAAGTTATGGATCAAGATAATCTCATTCAATAGAGGGGAATCTGTATCCATAAATACTGAGTATGTTGCAACGTCTGATGTAGCTGAAGAATCATTATTAAAATTAACAACGATTTTCTATAATTCATGGAATCAAACCTAGAAAGTGAATTATTATCATAATAAAAATTATGGTAATTATAAAATAATGTAAATATCCAAGATATAATGTTTCTACATAGGAAACATTAAATATACTTAGGGAGGTCATCTCTTTAGTATTATTACTCATGGAGGTGAAGTTTTAAAGAGTAGAGTATCCATGTTAGGAAATGTGGTAGGCCTAATGACTAAATCCATAACTCAGTAGAATCATGATTTTATCATTTGAGATATAACAATGATAGTTAGAAAGTTGGCTCTAGTTTATGTGGGAGTGTCATAAAAGTGGGTTCCCTTGCCCCAACATGAATAGAAATTTTCAATTATCATATAATGTATATTGTGAATAATACATGATGAATTTATATCATAAAAGTATTTATATTTCTTTATCCAATATTTATATGGTAATTTACATAGATTATTTTTCATATCAACAGGTTCTAGAAGTTACCAACTACAATCAGAAACTCAAGATACTATGAAAGCAATCTAAAACAAATGAACTATGGTCTAGATACATCATACTAACTAGACAAAATTGATTTTTGACTATTATATACTTTTATTTCATAATATTTTATATTTATTTTAATTAATATCAAACTTTGTGACATCGAGTAGAGGATATCAAGATGACTAGACCACCAATACGAAAAAATATATGTTTTAGGAGTCATTGGAAGTTCCTCTCTATAAACATGTGTGTTGGAATCCAAAATTGAGGTCATTGTTATTTTATACCTTTTTATTATGTAATTTCATTTAAGACAAAAACCATGAAATTTATGCAATGGTGATGTAGCTTGTGTTGTCTGTGGATTTGGTTGTACGATATTGATCAAATGATAAAGCTAGAAAATTTCACTTATGAAAGGAAGTGATATCTTAAGCTTAGTTGATCATGATGGTGGTACCATCACTAACTCTCTATCCATGGTAAAAGTAGGTAATTTTATCCTGTAAGATCAATTAAAAATATAGAATGAAAATATAATGACATGAAGTGTACATCCATCTTTATGAGATATCACGAGACAGAGAGAATACATTACACAATTTGTGTTCATCTGAGGTTATCAATGTTGCCACTTCAGTGGTGGAATAGTGGTTAAGTATAGGGGTATAACCATATTATTATATGAGAGATTTAGGGTTCGAATCTTGGGAGTCCTATTTCAGGGAGAACCTCTCCCCCGGGATCCACTCTCCTTACAGATTCACCCAGTTTCTAAATTGGTGAGAAAAATGAGGCGTGACCCACCTTTTCTTATGGATTGCTATGTCGAACCATCATTGTTCAGGTCGTCATCCTCTAGGATGCTCAACCATATTGGCTGTAAACAACTCATTCCTAGCTTGGGCTCTCTCTAGAGTGATCCTTCCATGGGTAGGGGGTTTCTTGGTGTGGAGGGTTCGAAAAGGCCACACATGGGGATTCCCTATTTCAAAAAAACATTTAAGGTTGTCATTGTTATGAAATTTCTTGTATCTTTAAGGGCCTTGGTGGGTTTCTAGAAACCAATCATGATCTATGTGTATTGCTCACTACTATCTTGATGAGGACATAGAGGGTCACACCCACAAAATGTTTATACAATTTTACAATTCAATTAAATTGTATTTTTTGGACAATTTAGGCCTCGTGGTGAGGGATAAGTAATGTCCAAGTTTAAATAATTGCATGGAACTATATAAATTAAATATTATTCAAGTTTGGAAGTTACATATTGAATTTATTTACTTATTACATTCACAAGTTATTCTGTGAATTATAATAATTTTTTTGATTGAATATTGAATATTGAATATTTAATGTTTTTGAAATATTTTTATGGGAGAAATAAGTTGATTTAATGAGTCATTTTTTATCATGTCTTGTTATTATAGAGTTTCAAGTAAATAATAAATTACTTATGATATTTGGGACACATTTCTATGGTTATTATGTTATTTGGTACATTAAATGAAGGGTTAAAAAATTAAAGAGGTTATGTAATATTTTAATGATTTTAAACCTGGATATAAATTAAAAAATAAGACAATATTCATGGGAATATTCATTCCCATGAATTTGAGAGGTTCCATCACCTCTCTATAAAGTTATAGAGTGAGAGTTAGAGGTTTGGAGCATCCTGATTCACATTATACCACCTAGATCAAATAAATGGTGATCATGAAATTGTATTAATGTTGGAAGTGATTTTTTCTCCACACTTGTACTTAATGATTGAATACTAATGGTTGAGAAAGCTTCTGATAAATATGTGGGTGATCTATAAGGATTTATTTTTGGTTCCTTTAATAAAACATTATTGATGATGAGTGAAACATGATTCCAATAAAAATTTGAAGAGTTATAGTTTCAATTTAATTTTGTGATTAAACTAAATTACACGGGATTGTAATTATTAAATTGGGATAGATTACACTGCAAACAACATCATGACATTAATTGTATCATAAAAATTTTAAATTATTTATTTCTTCAGGTTTTCATGAATGGTACTAACATAAAGAAAATACTGGTGTTGGTAACTACTAAAATTCAAATGAAATAATCCACCATAATGTTTTTGAGATAATATATGGTTACATGATCTTCTATTTTAGAACAAAAAAATCCTCTATGAAGATATATGTGGGTAAAATACTTGGTGTATTCACTAACACTAACGAGAAAAGTATTTCAATATTTGATATGATTATTACTTTTCTAAAAGTATGATTTATGGTCATTAAATTTCTCAAGGAACAAAATATTCTACATGGGAAGAGCACAGTAATAATGTAATTGAGATACTTCAATTTAGGACCTACCATGATTGTAAAATTACATAACTCAAAAGGGAAGTAAAACAATATGAGGATTTGAAACTAGGTATGAGGTATAAGTTTTAGATTTCAATATGTTCCCTATAATATTATGAGTCATGAAACGTGAAGTTTACATATAAAAATAAATTTTTTCCCAGTGTAGAATCAAATATGGAAATCCCAATTGTGAATGATGATTCAATATGTTGGGAGGGAGAATTAGATGATAATAGAATTTTTGGCCAGGTCTGTGATAGATGATCTAGATGATAAAATGCATAAAATGATAAAAAAGTATAATGAAACCCATAGTTCCTAGAAATTAAATAAAAAAAATATTTTCCTAATACAATTTTAATTTCAGAAGAACCTGATGTGAACTAAATAGAGTCAAATGATAGGATGATCAGAGAAAATGGGATAAAGGTGAAATTTCTAACTGGGTCCAAAATGGGTGATCTAAAAATGAATATATATCTTATTATTATATGAATCAAGCCACATGTAGTTATTGGAAGGACACTAATCTAATATGAATATGGTTTTGGGGAAAATGGTAAATATCTCTATCTTAATGCATGGCTACTACCGAAAACTCTATGTGATTGAGAAGACCCAAACAATAGGAAAAGGAATGGGATTATTGTTGATAAGATTTGAATTTGGAAAAAATATGAGGTATCCAATTATCACTATATATATTTTTTGCGAAGGAACCAAGATAATAATATTTATTATAAGGTCTCAAAAAAGATCTGACTCATATATAGGGGTTATATTATAAAGTGTGTTCTTCCAAATATCATCTCATTAAAGGAATGATGACATTAATTGGGAGTTCATGTAGAAGTATTGAATGAGATATGAAAATGATGAAATTTATGGTGGGATATAATATATATTGCATAGACATCACAATATTTCCAATAAATATTGGTTTAAATCCATATATAGTTTTTAGATTAGATATCTATGCATATCCAACTTGTGAATATAGAGAAAGTGATGGTTTCCCTCATTTTAGGTTATTCTGGTAAACCTAACTTGAATGATTGGGCACACATACACTAGGATTAGAGTTGATGGTATTTGAGGATGGATTTGAAATTATAAATTTTAGAACCACTATATATCTTGTGGGATCGGAATCAAAACCAAAATATTTGTAACACCCCAAGCTTCCATGGTACGCTTATTTTTAAATAATTCAAATACCTTTCTCTACATGCAACACCAAGTTCGACTCCACCACTAATAGTCATTTAAAGAGCGGTTATGAATAGTATTAACTACATTTTGAATTTTATATATTCTATATAAATTTAATATTCATCTCATGTGTTTCTTATACATGATATAATAACAAATTCATTTTTTCTAATAAAATAAGTATTTAAAAAAAATACATTTTTACTACCATTTAATGGGGAATCATTTTTAAATAAAATTTTTGATAATTTTACATATTAATTTTTATAAAATATACTTTTTATGTAGAAGCGGGACAAAAAAACTAGTCTGAATAAATTTTTGGTGTTTTTTTGATAACTTTCATATTTTAGAAAATAGTGAAAAATACATCATTTTAATTCAAAACTTCTTTTTTATCTAATGTATTTATATTGTAAGATTATAATTTTAGTTGGTTTTGTAGTTTAATAAGATTATTTGTTATCATTTAATATAATTCAGTTCATTGGAATTATTTTCACATTAAAATTGGATATTAACACATTTCAATCTTTTAATGATTTTTACTTTTAAAAAACATGTTTTCTCACTCTTCAAACATGAATTAATATAAAATTAATTACATAAAATTATATGTTTTAAATATTGAAAAATGGATTCCATATATGGAATCATTTATACCAAATCATGTAAATAGACTAATTTAAAATTATTGAATTATGAAGAGTAACATTAGTAATTATTTTATTATCATAGTTAAAGGTAAATTGTGTAATTAAAGGTAAAAATAATATTATAAAATTACTTTAACACTTCTCAAAATCCTATTTTATGAAACAATTATTCCCTAATCATCTATTTTTGTAAAAAAAATAACTTTATGTCCACTTTCCCATGAATATGTAAATAATATTATTGAAATCAATGAACGTGATAAAATGTCACACACTCGTTTTATATAATTATATTAATTTTTATATGTGGATAACCAGAGGATAGACTATACTATAGGTAGTATATGGAAATAAAAAATAATTACCTACATTAAATAAATTTATTTATAATTGTTAGAGATTAAATAAATTCAATTAATGGGTACACAAAAGTGATTAAAAAATTCTTTTATTAATAGAAATATAAAATAAATTGTTTTAGAAATATTAAAAAAATTGATTTGAATTATTTAAGGGGAAACAAAATGTATATGTGACTGTGACATGTTAATAGTATATTCAATGTTTTTGTTTGAAGTTATCTTTTATCTAGTTTTTATTTAAAGTCAAATAAACAAATATTGTCCAAATTGAAACTATAGATATTTTATAAATATAATATTTTATTAAATTATTTAAAAATAATAAAAAAGATTTAAAAATTACTAACTGAAAATTATAAGATCTATAATGTTAAAAAGTGTCCAATTATGGAAAATTTACACCACATAAGTAAATATTTATAACTATTTATTATTTATAGTATTCCTACCACAATTTAAATTAAGTAGATTAAATTAAGATAAATCAAAATGATAAGGTTTAAAATAAAATAAAAACGTGTTTAAATTTTATTTTTTAAAGGATTTAGGTCCATCTTGATCTTATATTATAAATAATATCCATTGTATCCTTTTGATTTTTGAAATTAATTTACAATAATTTAATATTTATGTGTTTCAAAGGGTGCCCCTCCTCTCTCTTGTAAAAGGGTATGTCTCCTTCCCTTTAATTAACACCTCTAAAGCCTTTTTTCAGAAAAACCCTACACATTTTCCCCCCAAACATCCCTAACATCATATATGAGGGAAAATTTGTGTATAAATCTATCCTATGGAGTCCTTTTGTGAAAACCAAAAAGAGATTCCCGAATAAGAGGTACTTGTTTTATCACCTCTTTCAAAGTTCATTTCTTCTTCTACTTCCAATTTCTATGTTACTTCCATATAAAAGTAATAAATACAGTATTATCGATATACTAAGATGTTATTATAATCTTGGTATAACTGTATTCTTCATTTTATCCATCATACAAATAACAATATCACTAAGGGCGCGTGCGTACTGCTTAACATCTCCACACAGTGGTGAAATTTGTTATCCAACAATACATTAATTGGAATGATATAATGATGATAATTATGGATATAAATAATAAATCTAACATGATAATGATTCTGTATAACTAATATACCATCCAATTACATACTATTTAACCGTCAAGAGAATGATATTATAGCTCGTGCATACGTACGGCCTACCGTCTCCATGACATAGTGAGATTCATTATCCACATTAAAAATTCATGAATGATTATAAAATTTATATGATGAGTAAGAATAATAATTATGAACTTAATTCCATTTTGGATATGAATAAAATCCATCCTATGCATAAAAAAATTACTTACATAGAAAATCAGGAATAAGAAAACGAAACAGTTAACACCTGAAATAATGGTAATATTGAAACACTATTAGAAAAATTATATAATAGAATACTATATGATATCATAAATATATATAGGTTATATTATAAATAATGACATTATTTAACCATTATAAAGGAGGTTAACACACCCGTAACTAATGGAAAGTACAAGGTAAGGTTTAATTTCACAATCTATTTATTATTTAAGATTGCTTATGTTTAAGTATCTATGGGGAAATCCTTATCATCCATGTCCATGTTTTATAAAATTTAATTCAAAATATTATTGACATTTTTTTAATGTCAATTTTACCCATGTTTTACTTTTTGAATTTTTTTAAAGGAATGTTTCTTTCATTTTCAAAAGGAGGCACTTTATAAACTTTTAGACAAATTAAGGGATGTATATTTTTTTAACTTATACAAAGAAAGAAGATATTTTCCACCATTATGACACCTTAATATTTTTAAATTTTCATCAAAATATTATATGTTTATTTTAAAAAGAAATATATTATTTTATAATTTTTCATCTTCTAAATGATTTCAATGTAAGAAAGGGATATTTCCCTCAAAGTGTTTTAATGAATTTATTAAATTATTTTCATTTATGTCAATATCGTTTTCCAGATTTTATGCTTATTTGAGGTTGACTTATTATGATACAATATTCCATATTGTATTGAAGGTTTTGTGATATATTTTACTGTGGATGTGTTATGTTTATACCATTCATATTTTATGGTTAAAGTATTAACATTTCGTATGACATTTTTAATATGAATGTGTGTGTTATGTTTCATCCTTTTCTTATGTGGAATGAATTAGACTTATTATGTAATGGGTGGGATCCTCTATATCCCCAAGATGCATCAAAAGGTCTCATGAGATGAAATTAGTGGTCAAAAAACCCTACGTGTTTGTTTTCCAAACAGTTTTAGATTGTCAAGAGGATATATCTTGACACAAATCATAAATGTTTCTAACCACATACTTAAATTGTCGTGAGGATAGATCATGATAGTAGATATCTTGAGGATATATCTTGATTGTGTAGATATTTAGAATTATTCATTCCCTCATTATCATATTAGTTATGAATATTCAATGCGATGATTTGAATAGTATAATATTCATGGTTATGCTTATTTGATATGGTATTATTTTTCTTTCTATACTTTGAGCAAGATTATGTTTATAGGTCATGTGTTTTATTAACACATCATGCCTTAAGGTTTATGATTATTTAATTCATAATTTCTTCTATTATATTCTTTCCCTTCTTAAGTATCTTAGCTCACTCCTTTCTTATGTTTTATTTTACCATGATTTCATGAAGTGTATTATGACTGATATTTTGGTTAATATAGAAGAATAATAGTGTTATAAAAGTGTACTATATTGAATTTTATGTTATGAATTGTAATAAATAGTTCATGTATGAAATATATTTTCTAATACTGTTAAAATAATCGGTCCATCGGGATTTTATTCCTTGTAATCATGCCAATGTATTAAAATAATGCACCAGCATTAGGCTTATGGGGCTAGGGTGTTACAGTTGGTATCAAAGGAATTTTAGCAATAACCATGGATATAGATTTAGAAGACATAGATTAGGGAACATAACCCTAATATAAATACTGTGGATCAGCATAGAGGAACTTCATAAATTTTTTCTAATGTAGATATTATATGGGTATTCCTAGAAAATACATCCTTTTTTGGATACTACAAGTGGTTGTGGTTTTGGAATAGATGTACCTTGGAGTAATAACATCGAAAAGGTTTTCCGATCTTGAATCGGAGCAACCTTGTACATGAAAATGGGAAAAATAACTCACATTTTCTTTATAACCCATTATGAAGGGTTTAAATGAAAATATTTCCCCAATGAAACCATTTTTATTATTATGAGATTAGATATGAATAATGTTTTCAATTTATGTTATTTATTTTACTATTTTTGAATCCGGAATTATTATTTATAACCTAATATAGCTTATTCCATTGTTTATAAATGGCAGTGAAAGAAACGGAAATCGTATCTGTGCATGTAATTCAAGTAGGGATTGACCTCCTATATAAGATAATGATGTTGGAGCATGAGATGAAAATGGTTCTAAACAACTTATAACCATACTAGGACAAATAACTTAGGTTATGAAAAATAACCTTACCCGTATGGAGCATTTGGATCCACAATTCAATGGATCAATTTTATACCGCTTCATTAGACAATAACCACAAACATTCAATGAGAATAAAAATAAATTTGTAGCTGAGCAATGGATAGTATCCTAAGAGAAAATATTTCTTGATCTTGGAAGTAACGAAAGGGATAATTTTTTCTAGAAGTTTATCATCTCTCAAGAGATATGGATCAGTGGTGGTCATTAATTCATAACACAAAATAGGAAAATTAATTAGAAAATATTGAAATGAGGGAGTTTAAATAACTTTTAATTAGAAAAATAATTTCCTCAGGATCTGTGAGTGGATATAGAGGGGAAATATCTGTGTCTGAGGCAGAAGGAGGACGAGAACATTGAAATTTATGAAGAGAAGTCCTCAAGGTTAGAAACACATTTGATAGAATACACACATAAACCAAGAATTAAGATTGATTTATTCTCTGCTGGGTTTAAACCATTCCTATAACGGGAACTAGTCTCACAATATTTCTCATCATAAGAAGATATAGTATCATGTGATTTCAATACAGAAAAGTAATTCTCTATGTATTATGAGGTTAAGGGAAGAAATATAAGAAGATGATGGTTGAGTAAGAGATGGATAAACGAAACAAGGGAAGGAATGAATTTTTTCACTTGTGATAAGTGTAGAAAGAATTACCCTATGAAGTGATTGAAAGGATTGGGTATTTGTTATAAGTGTGGAGAAAAGGCTCTCTAGGAAAAATAATGTAATGAGAATTAAGAAAAGAGTGATATTTAGTGTTTCAACTATAGTGAAATAGGTCATTAGGAAAATAAATTTCATAAGCATCATGGAAATCAAGCTCAGAAAAATCAAAGGAGTCAAGGTAAAGCTTATGCTATTACTAAATTCAAAACAAAATAATTAATTTATTTGTGATTTTGGGATTCAAGAGTATTGTAATTTGAATATTTTATTATAAATTTTTTGGTTATAATAATTATTGAGTATATACAGATTGTACTGTAGTAATATTTCATTAAGGATTTTAGATTGTATGGTAACAAGTAAAGTGACATATTTGCAAGTTCAATATTTTGAAAAAAATATGGTTGAGGGAAAGAGAACCCTTAATATTTTTTTGATAGTAAGATAATGATGTTGGGATAAAGAGATGATGTATTTGGATAAATTATATTGGATATTATTGACTACCTTACAACTGGTTAATGGTCTATTTATTCCATTATTGTTGGAGATACAAAATTTTTGGATTTAAGGATTATATCCAATCTTCTTTGTTGTACGTAATAAATAATGGTGTAATAACATATTAAATATGGTTTTATGGTAATTTAAGATATTAACTTGTTTTAAGAGAATATTTGAGGAATGTATTGGCATATTTGGTATGTGAAAAAAAGGGATCTGTATTATCTTTTGTTGATTTGATAAATCTAGTGAACTTCATTATAATGTGTGGGACTGTGAGTTTGGAACAAAGTATTTTGGATAATTCTAAAGGATATAATGGATTAATTTGAAAATTGGATAGTATTATTTATGGTTAAACATTTCAAATGGTTATTTTTGGAATGTTATAATAATATAATTTTAAGAAAAGGACAACCCATGGGTCGGGTGACAACCTGTCATATATGGAAAAGCTACGAGACTTGAACATGCAATCGAAAGGAAATAAGGTTTCACCACATACCACTATCCTATGTGATTTCCTAGTTTGTATAACCTAGTTTTTTTATTTAAATGGTATCATAGATGAAGTATAAGTTCATTTTTGGAACCCTATAAGATTAAGATTAGTTGAATATTTTTGAATTTTATTATCTTTTGGAGAGAAATTTGAGTTTGCTATAGAAATTAGTAAAAGAATGATATTCTATGTGTAAATTAACTATGCTTCACCGTGTTCTTAATCTCTAAAGTAAATTAGTTCTTCAATACACGGTAAAGGATCGTAAAACCCAAAAAAAATTCCAAGTACATTATTTTTCAATGAATCAAATGGTCCCTTTGATCATCACAGATTTATAGTTTTCTCGTTGTTAAATTTCTCCTAATAATGTTCTTTATCACTCTGCATCATACCATGATGATTAAATTATCTTTCATTTCTATCTTTTCCTACATGTAACCCTAGTAAGCATTATCTTTGGTGACCTCCATATTTCCCTTTCTTTATATTAAAATGGTTGTATCATTAATCTATTTTTCAATGTGGGATTTCAAAAAAGATATTTTGAAATTTAAAAACCCTAGTTTTCAATATTGATTTTAAATATCAAGGATACAATTTTCTGAAGTATGGGAGAATGTAACACCCCAAAGTTCCATGGTACGCTTTTTTTAAAATAAGTCAAATAGCTTGCACTACACACACCAACGAGTTAAAGTGTACAATGACTAGCTGTTTAAAGAGAATTTAAGAATAGTATTAACCACATTTTGAATTTTAGATATTCAATATAATTTTAATATTCATATCATGTGTTTCATATACATGATATAATAACAAATTAAATTTTTTGAATAAAAGAAGTATTTTTTAAAAAATACAGTTTTAAAACCTTTTAATGGTGAACCCTTTTTAAATAAAATATTTAACACTTTTTTATATTAAATTTGATAAAATAAAATTATTCATTATAATTGGGACCCAAAATTTTTGTTTTCATAACTTATTTGTGTTCTTTTGATAGTTTCCATATTTAAATGAATAGTAAAAACTACAACATTTCAATTCAAAAACAAATTTTTTAGATAATTTATTTATATTGTTAAATTTTAATTTTAATTTTTTTAAGTATAATTAGATTTATTTTATAATTTAATATGATTCAGATCATTGAAATTATTTTCACATTAAAATTGGATATATACACCTGTCAATTTGTTGATGAATTTTACTTTTAAAAAACTCGTTTTCTTGTTTTTTCAACAGGAAATAATTTTAAATTCATTACTGAAACATATATGTTTTAAATCATGAAAAATTTAATCCATATTTTTAATTAGTGGGTCCAAATGTTGTTAATATCCAACTTCTATTTTTGGTCATCATTAATAGAAACTTTAATAATTATTTTTATCACAATGGTTAAAGATAAATCGGGCAATTAAAGGTAGAAATAATATTATAAAATTACCTTAACACCTATAAAAATCCTATTGGATGAAAAATATTCTACTCTTGTAATATATGGTTAGAAAGTTTATCACATGATGGATACTTTCCCATGAATATGACATTAATATTATTAAAATCAATGAATGTGACAAAATGTCACACTCCCATTTTATATAAGTATATTTGGTTTAATATATGGATAACCATATTATAAACCCACCTATAGGTTGTATATGGTAATAAAACATAATTAAATACATCATAGAAATTTATTTATAATTTTTAAAGATTAAATAATTATTATTAATGATGACACGATAGTGATGTAGAAATTATTTTATTAATAGAAATATCAAGTAATTGGTTTTAAAAACATTAAAAGAAATATAATTTGATTTAATTAAGGTGATTAACAAATTTTATAGGTTCTTATGACATGTTAGTAGTATATTAAAAGTTTTTTTTTTGAATTTATCTTCTTTTTTGGTTTTATTTAAAGTCATATAAATGAATAGTGTGAAAATTGACAGAATTGGTATTTTTTAAAAATATCATTTTATTAAATTATTTAAAAATCATATAAATGTTTAAAAATTAAAAAGTGAAAATTATAAGGTGTAAAATTTCATAAAGTGACCAATTATGGAAAATTGACACCACTTAAGTAAATATTTATAACCATTTAATATTTATATAATTATTACCCCAATTAAAATTAAATATATGAAATAAGGGTAAATCAAAATGATAAGTTTTAAAATAAAATTAAAACTTGTCTAAATTTTATTATTTTAGATTATTTTGTCCCATACGCATCTTTTCTTAGAAATAATACACTTTTTATCCATTTTTATTTAGAAATTAATTTATAAAAATTTAATAGTTTTTAGGTTTCCATAGGTGCCCCTCTCATCTCTTATAAAAGGGTATTTCTCCTTCTCTTTAATTCACAAATCTAAAGCCTTTTGGTTCATCAAAACCATAACCATTTACTCTACCAACATCCCTCAATTAATAATAGAGTCCACACATTTGGAATAAATCTATCTTAAGGAGTCCTTTTGTGCAAACCATAAGTAGATACCTGAAAAAGAGGTAATTGTTCTATCACCTCTTTCAAATTTCTTTTCTTCTTCTAATTCATATTTCTATGTTGTTTACATTTAAAATTAATAAATAAAGTATAATAAATATACTAATATT
Organism: Viscum album; assembly: GCA_963277665.1. Taxonomy (NCBI): domain Eukaryota; kingdom Viridiplantae; phylum Streptophyta; class Magnoliopsida; order Santalales; family Viscaceae; genus Viscum; species Viscum album. The sequence continues at coordinate 1,720,718,131 of OY728119.1, read as the reverse complement.
TTATTATAGTCATGGAAAACCCATATTTTTCTTTTTATCCATCATACTAATAATAATATAATCATATGTGTGTACGCACGACTTACAGTCTGCACACCGTGGTGAAATTTGTTATTCAACACAAATTTAATTGGATGTATATAATGATGAGTATAATAGATATAAATAATGAATATAACATTATAATTATTCTTTATAACTAATATATCATCCCATTCAATACCATTTAACAATCAAGGTAATGATATTGTCGCTTGTGCGTATGTACGTGCTACTGTCTCCACAATGCGGTAAGATCCATTCTCCACATTAATAATAAATGGATTATTATAAAATTTATATGACGAATAAAAATAATAATCATGAAATTAATTTCATTTTTACATGAATAAAATACATCCAATTCATAAATAATATTACTTACATGCAAAACACGAATGGGAAAACGAAGCTGTAAACACACAAAATAATGGTAATATTGAAACACTATTGACAAAATGACATAATAGGATAATATATGATATCATAAATATGTATATAGTTCTATTAGGGTTTAATAACCTATTTTAACAATTATACAAGAGGTTAAAACACCCTCAACTAAAGAAAAGTACTAGGTAAGGGTTAATTTCACATCTCTTTATTATCTGAGATTGGTTATACGTAAGTATCTGTCGGGACATCCTTAACATCCATGCCCTTTTTTCATAAAATATAATTAAAAATATTATCCGCAATTTTTTAAATTCAGTTTTATACATGTTTTACTTTTTACAAAATTATTTTAAAGGAATCTTTCAGTCGTTTTCCAAATGAGGTACTTTATAAACTTTTCAGAAAATTAAGGAACAAATGTTTTTTTAACTTATACAGCGCAAGAGAATATTTTTCGCCATTATGATGCCTTGAAATTTTGATGTTTTCCTTATAAAATTAAAGGGTTATTTTCAAAAGAAATTTTTTCTTTTAAAATTTTGCAGTTTCTAAATGATTTCAACCTTATAAAAGGGATATTTCCCTCAAAGAGTTTTACTGAATTTATTAAATTATTTTCATCTATGTCAACATCCATTGTTGTATTTTATGCTTTTTTGATATTTAATTATCATGATACCATATTACGTAATGTATTGACGGGTTTATGATATATTTGACTGTAGATGTGCTATGTTTATACCATTCATAGTCTATAGTTAAAGTATTGACATTTCATATGCCATTTTTAATATGAATGTGTATGTTATGTTTCAAACTTTTCTTATGATAAGTTAATTGGACTTAGTAAGTGATGATTGGGTCCCACTATATCCCCTCAATGAATTAGTAGGTATCATGAGATGACATTAGTTGGCAAAAAACCATTCATTTTTGTTTTCCAGGAAATTTGGTATTTTCTAGAGGACAGATCTTGACACAAATCATACGGGTTTCTACCCACAAACTTAAACTTTCATGAGGATAGATCATGAAAGTAGATATATTGGGGATATGTGTTGATAGTGAATATGTATAGAATTATTCAATACCTCAATATGATATTAGTTATGAATATTCCTTGTGATTATTTGGCAATTTGAATATCGATGGTTATGGTTATTTGATATGGTGTTTGTTATTCTTACCATGTTTTCATCAAGATTATATTTAAAGGGATTGTGTTTCCATTATACATATTTCATTAAGGATTATGATTATTTAATTCATATTGACTTTTATTGTATAGTTACCCTTACTAAGCATCTGATCTCACACCATTCTTATATTTTATTTTCCTAGGATTCCATGAAGTGTATTATGATTGATATTTAGGGTTAAGTTAAAAGAATAATGGCTTTATTAAATAATGGACTATGTTGAATATTATGTTTTGAATTGTAATGAATAGTTCATACATGAAATATATTTTCGATGACTACTATATTGATCGGTAATTTGAGATTTTATTCCTTTTAACCATGCCAATGCATTAAAAAAATGCACCGGTTTCAGGCTTCTGAGGTCTGGATGTTACAATAGTTATATGAAATTGAGGAATTTATGTCCTATTGTTGACTTCTTAATTGGTCGAATAAAATGTTAGAATTATAACCTTGATATGAATAATATGAAAATAGATTTGGAAATATAGAATACACCACACTAAGAACTTTGAAGGTCATGTGGGGTGGACCATATGTCATGAAGTTTAACATCATTTTACAAGGATTAAAGTTCCATTCATCTTTGGTTCATATGATTAAGACCTATTTCAATTAGTTTAACATCATTTGAAATGTTATTTTATAAAAATATGAAAATTATTTCTTAATAGAAAATTAATTTTTTTAAAGATATGATACACTCCATATCCATTTTTACTAGGTATTAATCCTTTTTAGAGTAGAGCTTGTGTATGTCATGAGGTCCTTGCAACTTTTCTTCTAGAGGGAATACTCACTAATACTGGGTTATACTTATATTTAATAACAATTAAACGTGGAAAATTTAATTATGGACCACAACTTATTAATCTCTTAAGAAACCCAAATATAATATACATAAATATTATTATGTGTGTGTAAATATATCTCTTTAATTAATTATAATTTTTCATGTCAAATTAGGGTTTTTTCATCTTCGAACTGTTGATCTCAAATGGAAATGAAAAGTAAGGGAAACTAAAGTATTATGTTGAATAATTCATTTATTCTTTATACAATTAAGTATTAGGTTACTCATGTGGAAATATGTATTGTGGTATGATTAGAACAAAATGTGAGAAGTAGGTTTTCAATCCAATACTTCATGTCCTTATTTACCAACTTCGGAAGAATGTATAATTGTGCCTTGTTTGAGGGATTTTTTTCCATTTTACACCTCATGATGGTGGGATTAATTATTGGAAAAAATATTCTAATATTGAATTACTTTCTTTAGTTTGGAAGTATATAAATTATTTTTCTTGTCTGCCATTATTTTATGAAGGAACCCAAATAAATTAATGATATTGTACTTCATAAAGTTGATTGTAGGTCTCATCCTAACCTCCTTGAAGGGTTCAACTTTAGAATTTTTTGAGAAAAAATAGGCCAAAATAAGAATTAACTTGAACTATATTAATATGGTTGGAGGGTGTAAAAACACGACCACTATCCTCATATGGTTATTTTTAGTAGTATTTGGTATTATGAAATATAATCAGGTGTTCATGAAATAAATTTTCATGAATCCAGAATGAATAAAACTTAATTTTTCAGTATAATAAATCATGTATCATTGATGTTTAGAAATAAAAAAGTCTTCTAATATAGTACATAATCTTGATTCCTATCGAATGAGTACTACGTGTATCAACAAAGACTTCTTGTTTAATAGTGTGGGTCTTTCCTTCTTCAAAATATCTAAGGAGGAACCCATTAAATCCTCATCTATAGAGGACTTTCTAATAATTTAAGCTATAAGTATAGAAATATTTTTCTACCTTTATATGAATTTTTGTATTTATTGGATCAATCCAACTAAATAACTCCATTTTGAAGATATTTATCTATAGAGACCGAATCTTGACATACATGGATATTACATTACTTTTTTAGAATACTTAATACATAAAAAAACAGACACACAAGGATCGTAATAGTTTAGTGTCTTTGGAAACTCAGAATATAATCTTCTAATCATGGTGAAAGATCTTCAACATCTCCCATAAAGATCTTCCCCTTTTTTTTCTCACCTAAAACCTTTCTTTAAATCCTAGGGAAAAGAAAACATATAAAGGGTGAGCCCAAATGATCAGTAAGGGTGAACACAGAGAATATAAAGTAATCTATAAACATTTGAATACAAAAACTTGAACATAAAATCTAAACATAAAAATCATGAGCAATGACAAAAATCTTGGAAGTACATAAGGCATAGATCATAAAGGAGCATTAATCATGATAAACTAGAATGGGAATAAAACATGTAATTGTGGAATCCATCAAACACATGTAATTATTTCCATATTATCCAAGGCATTGCTGCCAAGACCATCTTAGTGGAAAAAGTCCCTTACTGAACCGGGTTTACTTGCCGTTCCAGCCCTGTATTACTGAACTGGATTTACTTGTCATTTCATCCATGTTTGTCTCATGAGATATAAATCTTTAACCAATGCATTGGAGGGATATCTTGGTCCCACCCATCTTATAATGAAATCATTCTTTCATGTGACACAAAATCATAAATCATACATCATAGCATAACCCATTTAATAGAATAGGATTCTTAAACATCATGCCATCATAACATAATCCATATAATAAAATGGATATCATTTCATTATAAGAATAATCAAACCATATAAATAATGGAGACATTATACTTGAAAAATAAACATATTAAATAATTTCATTTTTAGATGGAAAATAGTTTTGATAAAACACTTGAAATAAATTCTTTAGGAAAATATCATTTCTTCTTCAAAATAATTTTCTTTTCACAAAATGCCATTAAATCTTAAAAGAAAAGGGTTTTGTTGAAAATAATCATGAAATATTGTAGAGGAAGCTTCATGAAAATGAGGCATTATAAAACCGTAAAAATCTGTTCACCTATATATGTTAAAAATTACATTCTCCTCGTACTTTTGTCGGAAAATTCAAAAAGTTCCTTGGGTGGTAAACAAAAGTAAGATTCCTTTCATAACATGTGGTAAAATTCAAAAATGGGTAAAAATTACATTAAGCATACATGAAAACATTTCTAGAAAACAAGGACATGGATGATAATAAAAACCCTAGTAAATAATTACAAATAAACAATCTCAGATAATAGTGAGATTGGAATAGTTATCCCTTACCTTATGTCCAATTCCTTCTGTATGTGTCCAAGACTCCTCTTCTTCGACACGCCTCTTTGAAACCTCCTCTTAGGATACTAAAATTGGTCTTTGAAGAAGACCAGTACCTCTACCATGTTTCTAGGGAAGTTGAGAAGGTAAATGGGTAGGGGTTGGCGGAGAATTAAGGCTCAATGTTGTGTAAAGAGGAGAGGGATGAGGTTTCCTTTTATAAGGGAGGAGAGGGGCACCTTTAGAATCCTCAAAAATATTAGTTTAATATAAATTCAAACACCACATAAAAAACTCCAAAAATGACTAAATTAGAAGATGAGATGAGATATGGTTGTAATCTCATAAACCAATCAAATTTAAGCATGTTTTGATATTATATTAAACCTTATCATTTTGATGTATCCTTATTTAATCTATTTAATTTTATTTGTGATAATTAAATTATAAATTTTAAATGTTTATAAATAATCACTTATGTTTTGTGAATTTTCCATAATTGGATACTTTAGGACGTTTTAGACTATAAAAATTTCAATTTATAATTTTTAAATATTTTTGTGATTTTTAAACAATTTAATAACATGTTATTTTTATAAAATAACAATAGTGTCAATTTTGACACTATTCATTTATTTGAATTTAAATAAAATCCACACAGAGGATATATTCAAAATAAAATTGTTAATAGGTTCCTAACATGTCATAGTAATCTATAAAATTAGTGGATCACATTAAATAGTTCATATAATATTTATTTTACTATTTGTAAAACCATTTATTTGATATTTATCTTAATAAAATAATTACTACAACATTTTTGTATAATTATTAAATATACTTATTTGTCACATAAAAATTAAAAATAAAATAATATGATGAATATAAATCTTATAAATTTCATAATAATACATTTAGTCGGATTTATCTTCTAAAAAACCCAAATTTTAAAATGTTATATTTATTGAATTATGAAGGTGACAACTTTGACATCATTTAAAATAAAATAATATAAGTGCCATAATCACTTTTATAATACTTCAAACGGTCATATATTCGGTCATTTGATGATTATGGTGTAGATATAAATTACAAATAAGTTTTTATCCGATTTGTGGGCCCTTTAATATTTATTACTATTTCAATAAAAACAATATTATTGATTTTTTACTAAATAAATAATTTATCCATCATTAATGTATAAGATAATAAGATAATTAAATAACTCTTAAAAATTACACATAAATTACCATGATAAAAAAACATTTTATCTTTAAAATGAGTATTTATAACCGGATTTATATTCTATATAACCTTATATTAAAAATACTTTAATTATTAATGTTTGAGTGAGACATATTTAACTTTCCTTTAAATAAAATAAACTAAAGGTCTTAATCAAATACAAGTGGGTTACATTAGATTCAATTCCAACCCAATTATTATTTGAGGTGAAATATAATCATCTAATTATATTAATACAAGTGTTAGGGTAATTTTATAATATTATATTAACCCTTAATTACCCGATTTAACTTTAACGATGGTAAATAAAATTTACCATAGTTACTATTCATAATGCCCAAAAATAAAAAGTATTCTATTAATATAATTGTGACCCACTGATTAAAAATATGGAATCCATTTTTCCAAATTCAATACACAGAAGTTGCATAAATTAAATTAAAATTAATCCTGTAGTCGAAAGAAAACTGGTTTTTGTTTAAAACGTTGCAAAAGATTGAATTGATTTAACCTACAAATTCAATGTAAAATTAATGATAATGACATACATTATATTAAATGGTAAAAATATATTCTATTTATACATTAAAACCATTCAATATTATAATTTATCCATATAAATTATTACGATGAAAAAATTTGTTTTTAATTAAAATATAGCGTGTTTTTAATATTCATTAAAATATGAAAGTTATCAGAAAAATATCAAAAATTTATTCACAGTAAATTTTTATATCCTGATTCCAAATAAGAATTTTATTTTTTCAAATTTAACTTATAAACATGTCAAAAACTAGATTTAAATTGGGTGCGCCATCAAAATGCGAAAAAAACTGCATTTTTTGAAAAATACTTATTTTACTCAAAAGAATTATTTTGTTCTCACAAGATGTTATAGAAAATGTGTACGATTAATAATAATGTTATAACATTCAAAATTTAGTTAATACTATTCATAACATCTAGTTTATATTATAATAATATATCGTTGTTTAGTGAAACCCGATATTGTGTACAACACACGCTATTGAGAAAGGTCGTGATTGTGTGTAATGCAGGCCAAGTCATGGTTGTGTGTAGTGAAAGACTCATTTGTTGTAGCGTACAATAGAATATATGAAAAAAAGAACATATCTCATAAAATCTTGGGGTGTTACATTCTACCCCCCTTAAAATGAATTTCGCCCTCGAAATTCTTCGGGGTTATAAATGGTTTATTACATGAGAGTTTCTTTCATAGAAACCCACATCGTAAAAAGGAATACCAAATATTATCTTTAAAAACTAAAGTATGAAACATAATGGTTACCCAAAGTAACTAATCACTGGGTTCCCACATAGGATAACATAGGTGAAAATATGGTTATGGAAGAGAAATTTAACCATCAAGTTCTGATGGAGAGTGGTAGAGGACATGGCTATGATAAATCCAACAGTCACAAAGACATAAATTTGTGATGATCTAAGGTACCATCTGATTCATCAGATATAATAGCACTATGAAAACATTTTTATTGTTTTCAAGATCATTTCCCCAAAGTTGAAGAATTTGAATTAGAAGAAATACTTACTTTATTTCAGTATCATATCACCGTTGCTCGTGCCTCGAACAATTTCCAATTCATATCTTCAGAAAATAAAGTTTAATTTTTCTTCTGTGAAGTGTTAGCAGATTATGCGATAGAATTATAGGTCATTCTATCTATTTCTATCGCAAAAAAGTTTAGCATAATTTATTAAATATACAGAAGTCCATATATGCTGAGATTAATCATATATGGTTGCTAAAATGGACTTATACTTCAGCTATAATAGTGATTAATAAAATAAAACTAGTTTCGACTAACCAGGGACTTCTTGTAGGCTAGTGGTAGGAAATAAAGGCCTGTTGTACTTCAATTTTGGGTTCGATTCCCGCATCTTTTTTCGACGCGACGGGTTATCGCCGGTCCTACCGGTTGTCCTTTTTTTAAATTACATTATTATGAAATTCCATCAATAATATAAAAAAAAAGTTCTAGCCTTAAACAATAATAACTTGTGTCTAACATAATCCATTCTAATCTTTAGTCTTATCCAAAATACTTCTATCCATACTCATAGTATAAAGAAAACAATTACTAGAAATGTCATCTGCCGAGCATGTGAATACAATCATTTATCCCCGATATATCTTTTTGATCACATTCCAATCATGTGAATACCTTAATCATGTATTCTCCTGAAAAATTAACACCCATTGAACCTTATTGAAAACAAAAATGCTGTCAAAAGTTAACTCTTTCCACATACAAATATCCCAAAAATTCTATATACTCAAACCATGATATAACTTTGTCCTTATATCAGTCATGAGCTCATTAATACTATCAAACCTTTCATTTTCTCCTTATCCCTTCATTATGCGCATATAATCTTCTTTCCAAAAATATCTCAATCACTTTCCATGGTTACCGGTACCATAAAATTATTGAAAACCACAATATACCAAGACATAAACATTCCAATATTCTACGATACTATATACAACATATTTTTCGAATCCCATTACATAAACACTTAATCATTCCACCACATCTTTGTCATATTCAACATCGCCAATAGTGATCGCAAGTGACTTCCCTTTGTCCTTTCCCTTAAGTGGTTTCTCATGTCGTTCATCATTAACCCTTGGATTAGGGAATTGATTAGCATAATTCCCCATTTCATTGCACTTGAAGAATTAAGTGTTGGTGGTGCGTTCTCTACAGTCTTTTCTTTATTTACATCATTAGCAACCCTTTTTCTATTACATAGACACTCAATTGGTTGATGACCTTCTTTTCCACACTTTAAACATTTTCTAGTCCCTTTAAGACAATCTCCACCATACTTCTTTCCACACTTTTAAAATAAAGAAACATTCATCTTCTTTTCACCATTGTTCTAAGATTTCTCCTTGAACTCCATCTTTCATTTCTTGTCAAAAACATGAGATGGATATGTAATACCAACTTTCATTTCTACCTTGATAGCACAATGTACAATTTATTCATAGATACTAAAGTCTCTTATAGCTAATGCCCTTCGAAGACTTGGTTTTAAGCCACTGAAGAATCGATCAACTTTACTTTCAGGTTGGATGATAAAGCCAGATGCATACCTTGCAAGCCTTGTAAAATTTGCTTCGTATATAACAACAGATTCATCATAATTTTTCTTAAGTTCAAGGAACTCATTTTCCATCTTTGTTCGAAGAATATGAGGGAAGTACTTACTGAAAAACAAGTCCTTTAACTCATCATATTCCATGGATTCAATTTCATCTTGGGGCCTTGTATTCTTAATTAGTGTCCACCACTGGTCTGTTTCACCTTCTAAATGGTAAACAGCTAGAATGAATTTATCATGTTCTGAATAGCAAAGTATGGAGAATATATTTTCAATGGTACTGATCCATTTTTCAGCAACAAGTGGGTTAGAAGACCCATTAGAAGAAGGTGGGTGTTACCTCATGAAGGACTCAATAGAATATTGTTCCCTTATCTGCACATTCAGATGTCCTGAATGATTCATAGCTTGTGTAAGTATAGAAATAAGATTTTGCACTCCATCACCCATAACATTGGTTTGTTCAGGAGGAAGATCATTGCATTTTCCATTACATTTATCAACACGGTTCCTTCGAGTTCCATCCATCGTCTAAAACCCAAAAAAGAATAGTGTGAGAGGAAAAAATCATGCTAGGGAACACAACATAATAAAGGGGGAGTACCTTCGATATTTAACATCTTAGGTTTAATTATAATATAATTACCATAATTCTAGGACTATAACCTATACTTATACTTAACTATAGGGACATCCCTAGGCATACCTTAGAAATATCTCTTGGGATCTCACTAAAGTTTTCGTGTCTTAGTTTCCAAAGGTTAACTAAGCCTCTCTCTGATACCAACTGTAGAGACTCGTTTCTTGACGTACATGGACATTACATTACTTTTTTGGAATACTTAATACATAACAAAAAACAGACACATAAGGACCGTAATAGTTTAGTGTCTTTGGAAACATTGAATATAATCTTCTAATCATGGTGAAAGATCTTCAACATCTCCAATAAAGATCTTCCCCTTTTGTTTTCTTACCTAAAACCTTTCTTTAAATCCTGGGGAAAAGAAAACATATAAATGGTGAGCTCAAATGCTAAGTAAGGGTAAACATAGAGAACAAAAAGCAATCCATAAACATTTGAATGCAAAAACTTGAACATAAAATCTAAACATCAAAATCATGAGCAATGACATAGATCTTGGAAGTACATAAGGCATAGATCATAAAGGAACATTAATCATGATAAACTAGAATGGGAATAAAACATGTAATTGTGTAATCCATTAAGGACATGTAATGATATCCATAGTAGCCAAGGAATTGATACCAAGACCATCTTAGTGGACAAAGTCCCTTACTGAACCGGGTTTACTTGCCGTTCTAACCCTGTATTACTGAACTAGAATTACTTGTCATTTCAGCCATGTCTATCTCATGAGATATAAATATTTACCCAATGCATTGGAGGGAGATATAGGTCCCACTCATCTAATAATGAAATGATTCTTTCGTGTGACACAAAATCATAAATCATACATCATAGCATAACCTGTGTAATAGAATGGGATTCTTAAACATCATGCCATCATAACATAATCCATATAAAAAATTGGGTATCATTTCATTATAAGAAGAATCAAACCATGTAAATAATGGAGACATTATACTTGAAAAATAAACATATTAAAAAATTTCATTTTTTGATGGAAAATAGTTTTGATAAAACACATGAAATTAATTCTTGAGGAAAATTTCCTTTCTTCTTCAAAATAATTTTCTTTTCACAAAATGGAATGCAATCTAAAAATATAATGGTTTTCTTTAAATAATCATGCAATATTGTAGAGTATTCTTCATGAAAATGAGGCGTTATAAAACCATAAAAATATGTTCACCCTTATAAGTTAGAAATAACATTCTACTCGTAATTTTGTCAGAAAAGTCAAAAATTTCCTCGTGTGGTAAACAAAAGTAATATTACTTTCATTACATGTGGTAAAATTTAAAAATGGGTAAAAAGGCCATTAAACAAACATGAATACATTTTTAGAAAACAGGGACATGGTTGATAAAAAAACCCCAGTAAATACATATGAATAAACAATCTCGGATAAGAGTTAGATTGGAATAGTTATCCCTTACCTTATGTCCAATTTCTTCCGTATGTGTCCGAGACTCCTCTTCTTCGACACGCCTCTTTGAAACCTCCTCTTAGGATAATAAAATTGGACTTTGAAGAAGACCAAGTCCTCTAGTATGTTTCTAGGGAAGTTGATAAGGGATATGGGCAGGGGTTGGCCGAGCTTGAAGGCTCAATGTTGTGTAAAGAGGAGAGGGAGGAAGTTCCCTTTTATAAGGGAGGAGAGGGGCACCTTTGGAATCCTCAAAAATATTAGTTTAATATAAATTCAAACCCCACATAAAAACCTCCAAAAATGACTCAATTCGATGATGAGATGATATAGGGTTGTAATATCATCAACCAATCAAATTTCGACATGTTTTGATTTTATATTAACCCTTATCATTTTGATTTATCCTTATTTAATCTATTTAATTTTATTTGTGATAATAAAATTCTAAACTTTAAATGGTTATAAATAATCACTTATGTGTTGTGAAATTTCCATAATTAGATACTTTATGAAATTTTATACTATATAAATTTCAATTTATAATTTTTAAATATTTTAGGTATTTTTAAAAAATTTAATAATATGTTATTTTTATAATATAACAATAGTGTCAATTTTGATACTATTAAATTATTTTAATTTAAATAAAATCCACACATAGGATATATTAGAAATAAAATATTTAATAGGTTCCTAAAATGTCATATTAATCTAGAAAATTAGTGGGGAACATTAAATAGTTCATATAATATTTATTTTACTATTTGTAAAACCATTTATTTGATATTTATCTTAATAAAATAATTACAACAACATTTTTGTATAATTATTAAATATACTTATTTGTTGCATAAAAATTATAAATAAAATACTAAGATGAATATAAATCTTATAGATTTTATAAGAATACATTTATTCGGATTTATCTTCTAAAACACGCAAATTTTAAAATTTTATATTTATTAAATTATGAAGGTGACAACTTTGAAATCATTTATAAATAAAATAATATAAGTGTCATAATTACTTTTATAAGACTTAAAACGGTCATATATTCAGTCATTGGATGATTATGGTGTAGATATAAATTATAAATAATTTTTTATTAGGTTTTTGGGCCCTTTAATATGTATTACTTTTTCAATAAAAACAATATTATTTATTTTTTACTAAATAAATAATTTCTGCATCATTAATGTATAAGATAATGAGGTAATTAAATAAATCTTAAAAATTACAAATAAATTACCATGATAAATAAAAACATTTTATCTTTCAAATGAGTATTTATAACCTAATTTATATTCTTTATAACCTTATATTAAAAATACTATAATTATTAAAGTTTGAATGAGACATATTTCACTTTCCTTTAAATAAAATAAACTAAAGGTCTTAATCAAATAAAAGTGGGTTGCATTAAATTAAATTTAGACCCAAGTATGATTTAAGGAAAAATATAATCATCCAATTATATTAAGACAAGTTTTAGGGTAATTTTATAATATTATATTTTCCCGTAATTACCCGATTTACCTTTAACGATGGTAAATAAAATTTACCATAGTTACTATTCATAATGCCCAAAAAAAGTAGTATATTAATATAATTTGGACCCAATTATTCCAAATATGGAATCCATTTTTCAAAATTCAATACACAAAATTTTCAAAAATTAAATTAAAATTAATCCCATTCTCGAAAGAAAAACGGGTTTTTGTTTAAAACATTGCAAAAGATTGAATTGATTTAATCTACAAATTCAATGTAAAATCAATAATAATGAGATACATTATATTAAATGGTAAAAATATATTCTATTTATACTTTAAAACCATTAAATATTATAATTTATCCATATAAACTATTACGATGAAAATGTTGTTTTTAATTAGAATATAGCGTGTTTTTACTATTCATTAAAATATGAAAGTTATCAGAAAAATATCAAAAATTTATCCAAAGTAAATTTTTATATCCTGATTCCAAAGAAGAATTTTATTTTTTCAAATTTAACTTATAAACATGTCAAAACTAGATTTAAAGTGGGTGCTCCATCAAAAGGCAACAAAACTGCATTTTTTTAAAAATACATATTTTATTCGAAAAATTTATTTTGGTCTCACACGATGTTCTAAAAAATGTGTAGGATGAATAATAATGTTATAAAATTTAAAATTTAGTTAATAATATTAATAACGGCTATTTCATATTATAAAAATATATCATTTTTTAGTGAAACCCTGTATTGCGTACAACACACGCTATCGAGAAAGGTCACGATTGCGTGTAATGCAAGCCAAGTGAGGGTTGCGTGTAGTGCAAGACTCCTTTGTTGTAGCATACAATAGAAGATATGAAAAAAATAATATATCTCATAAAATCTTGGGGTGTTACAGTGTCTATGGGAAAAAATCCACATAATAACTTCATTATTTGACAATGGCATAGATTCAATTTAGTTAAGGATGGTATTTCATTTATTTACTCTAAATAATTAATTATTAATGTAATGAAACCCCTATGGGGAGAGATATTAATTATTTGTTTATTTTGATTTGGGTCTCCCATGGTTGTAGATACATTGGATGGTTCATCTACTTAAGTATTCTACAAATGATGAATCTAGGATAACATCAGATCTAAGGTAAATTTATCAATAAATCATTGTACATAATAAAGTAATTTAATAAAATATTTCCTCATGATATAATAGTTATTTATATTTCATATGTGGTTTCATTTTATTTTAATTAAATTCATTATAATTTCAAATACTAGAATATATATTGGTGTGATACACATGTAGCGATAGTAGAATCTCTATTGGGGAAACAAAACAATCAAATGTTCATATATTCTGAAGAATTTAAAATATCTATTTGGAGGTCCAAAAGTCAAAAAATAATAAGGTTCTCTAGTTTTGTATCTAGGATTTGGTGGTCATGATAATTTTATTGTGTTCCCAAGGGATTAGTTTTAGTTATTTGATCGAAGGACACTTACTGTATAGGTGAGTGGGTCCATCGAGGAAAATTTTATTTTAAGAAGTGCATTAAATTGGATAATTTTTGAGTTTTTAAGTATTACTTATTATTAGTAGTTTTTTTTAATTAGGGTACTTCTAATTTTAATGTAAATATAGATGCATTGTCACTCCATTGCATATAGGACACAATGTCCAAAGAATATTAAATTCTTATATACATAATTTTTTTGTATATTTAGTTCTTGTTGTGTATATTTATGAGGGTTTTCATTTAATCGGAATTCAGGTGGAATGAATTATACTTTTTGTGTACTTATTCTTGTGTTTCCTTCTTGTTTTCTGGGTCCTACTACACATATTCTAATGATCTTATACCAATTGGTCTCTTATGTAGGTCAAATAGATAATTTTCTAGTTCATTAATAAGAGGATTAAAATGAAGGGGATTACTATAAATTGTATCATAGTTCTACAATCCAACTATATTAGGTTTTCATTCTCACTCTTACCTTGTTGTGATCTCATTTTAGTGGGGCTTCATTATCGGTAGAAGTTATGGTATCAAATGAAAGAAATATCTAGGTATATAAGATAAATTGAATAGATGCTGGATTTCAGAAAATGTAGATAGGGGATAAACTAATTCAAAAGTCCTTAATATTCCACTTATTGAAATTTAACTAGATATTATAGTGAAGTTATAATGGGAATGGATGAATAGGGAGGAAATGGAACTGATGATTATGTTATTTTCACATTGTATTTTCTTAAAAAATGATAAAATAATACATCTTCATGGTTGATGAAGGTGTTTTCAAATATGTATGAGAAACTTATTTCATTGAAAAAATTATTCATAATGTATTAACTATTCAACTTAATTATATTAGAAAGAAGATAAGTGGAAGACCATGTGAATGATCTTAACATTATCAATGTGCTACTTAAATTAGTGAAGGAAACATTCACAAATGATGTACGGGTGTTACTTTTTACATCATCATTTTTAGAGAGTTGATATTTGGTGGATAATATTGTGAGAAACTCTATTGTAATATCTATGTTTTCATTGAAAATATGAAAAACATTATCCTGAATGAGGAGCTCCAGAGGTTAAAAGTACAATAACCATCCATTAATTCTTATAATGTTTTCATGTGGGGATGATCACCTTAACAAAATATCAATTTAGGGAAACCAATAGAAATTAATCCATGGGAGAGGAGTCAAAGAAAGTTAGTTGGACCTGGTTCCATATGCTGGAAACCTGAAAAAATAGGATAGTTTAAGAAGTATTATAGGACTCAAAATAAAAAAAATATTAAATAACGTCATCTTCTAGAAGCACAATTTCCTTTGCAACTATTTATGGAAGAAGCCAATTGATAATCAGTGAAAATATTTTGGTGGATTCATTGGGGATTGAATTAGGTGCATCCTTGCACTCTATAAGATAAAATAGGTGCATGGAGAATTATGAATCCAAAAGTTATTGAAAATAAAATTTAGTGGATGACGAATCTCTATAGGGATTTAGAAAAGGAGATGTAAATATATAGATGAATAATGAGGGTATCTTAAATCTGAAATAAGTCATACATATCTTAGGGATGTGGAAAAAATTAATTTCTATAGGAAAATGTGATGAATTACGATATGAGGCTTGATTTGTGAATGGAGTCTTGAAAGTGAATCAAGTGTCCACGTTTCTATCAAAATTAGTATAGGACAAGAAAATTTACTTGAAATAAACCACATACACAATTTCAATGGATGACTTTAAATCACTGAAAGATCTAGAGGGTCAACACTACAGGATTATTCATCCTATAAGAACATGAAAATTTTAAAATCCAAATTCATACTAGAAATTAATCATGTAGAAATTTGAGGACAGGATATTTTTGTGTTGTATAAATAGATAATGGTGTGATTCAACTTAGATGGATGGAATATAGGAGCATGAATGTTAGAATCAGTTCACTCAAATGTTTGGGGACTTACCCATGTTTTGTCCCTCAGTTGTTCTCTTTACATGGTAACCTTTATTAATGATGGAACTATAAATTTTTTGGTTGACATTATAAATAATAAGATTGATTTATTATTTTTTTCATTCAATGGAAATATATAGTTAAAAGGGAAATTAGTAGGAAGTGGAAATTCCTATATTCTAACAATGATGGTGAATACACTAGATACAACATCCAAAAATTTTAAATTAAGGAGATAATAAGGAATTAGAAGACGGTGTCCAGAAGGAACCAACATAATGTTGTTGCTAAAATTATGAATCAAATGTTGGTAGAGGAGGCTCAAATTATGAGTTTAACTCAATAATTCCCAAGGGTAGTTGGAAGGAGGCACTCGACACAGTTGTATACATTGTCAACAGAAGTCTAACAAAAGTGTTTGGATAAAAAATTCTAGAGGATATATTGTCTAGTAAATGATAAAATTTATATATATTTAATTATTTTTTTGTTTATAATATTTTTACATTTATAATAAGGATCAATACAGGACTGAGGAAAAGTAAATGCCCATTTTTTGTTGGGTATGGTGATGAGAACTTTAACTTCTTTCTATCGGATGATGTTGAGCAGATATTCATCAGAAGATAAGATTTTGACTTCATATAAATTTTTCTATAGAAGGAAAAAATATTGGTGGAGAAATAAGATAATGGTGATGAATAAACTATAAAATTCTAGGCTGATCTGAGAATGGAATCTGGAATGGAATAAAATTAAAATAACTCTGATAAAAGAACCAAAATTCTAGAGGTGAGGCCTACAGAAGATATTCCAGAAATTTCAAGGGTGGTAGATGCTTGAGTGGGAGTACTGGAATTTATGGATCTATAAGATAGATCATAGTATATAAGTATAGGGAGGAAAACATGGTTGAGGAGATTAATAAGCTTTAGAATACCAATTAAGTGGTTTGTGGCTGATATGGACCTTTCTACTCTTAATGGAAGTTAGAGAACTAGATATTTTGGATGAAGTGATGACACATAATGATTCCAAATAGTGGAAATAAATGATGGATAAAGTGATAATATCATTAAAATACATGGAACTTGGGAGTTGATGGAGTTACCATAGGGAAAGAAGCCACTTAAAAATAAGTTTATTTCCTGACTAAAAGAGGAGGCTAATGGAAAGAAAAGTTTCAAGGAACAACTAGTGGAAAATGGATTTCAATAAAATGAATTATCTGATTTATCCGAAATATTATCATTGATTTTTAAACAAAAAACTACCCATATGTTGTTAAGCATAGTGAAATAAAAAAAAATTATACTTATAACATGTAATGACCAAGCACATTGGGGCCCACCCAGACAGTGGAAGGCCAAACCATCACACCCAAATCCAACCTCCAATTGGCTAGGGGATGGTTCCGAATTATGAGAAGACATAATATAAATAAGTGTTATTATCCTATGTTCTTATATTCACACACACAAACGTCTCCTTGAAAGGTGAAATAAAATATTAAAAAATGTAACATCTAGATAAAAACCATGCATATAATAACCTCTAAAAAACAATAGTCTGAGGAAGTATAAATCCAAAGTGTAAAGTGAAAAATATATGCCCAAATTGAAAAAAGTCTCATCTTATCAAAAAATAGAATAAAGGAAAACTATAAGAGCTCGACTCTAGATTTCCAAGTATGACCATCATGTGTGGTCTATACACCTGAATATCACTATTCTCCACTAATTCCATCGTCAAGCTGTTCATCCTTTTCATAAGGCATGAAATGTGAAAAAAATCCCATTGAGGGGTTATTATAAACATATCTAGTAGAACACTACATAAAGTAAGGAGGGGTAAATTAAAGATGCAGACATGGTCATCTCAACCGATAATGAGAATTAAAAGAAACCCAATAATCTATAATCACTTAAAAAACCAATACAAAAGAGATATGTGATCTTCATATAATATTCTATATTTGGTAAATAAATCTACCAATACGTCAAAATCACCATCACGCATTCCCATTTTATCACATGTCTTCTTGAGAAATCCATGTTGAGGACCCACACATCACCACTACTTCATAGCCTGAGTGCATACAATATCCAATAGGGGACTTATTCCTTAGTATGATAAGGGGTTCCAATGAGTAGATAGAGGAACCACACTCACGTGTGATAGGGAGATAATACTCAGTGAATAGAGGACCAATAACATTGTATGATTGGGGTACAACTTAGTAGATATCTAGATAAAGGACGTGCACCCTAGTCTGTTAGGGGGAAGCACTCAGCGAACATAGGATCCAAACCCTAGTATAATATGGGTACTACTCGGTAGGTCTATGAAAACACTGTATTCCATCATGGGGAACCACTCAGAAGATAGGGGACCCATGCCCTAGTGCATTATAGGGTACCACTCAATAGGTATATGGGAATATGGGGGACCCCCATCCTACTTTTTCAAGGGGGTTTCCAACCCTGAAATATCTTAAATAAACCCTCCAGATCACTTCCAACATCAAGAATCATAAAAATAAGTGAAATAACCAGAGTTCCTCACATCATATCCCAAAATCTTCTATGAATTTCCCCATCACATTCTATGTTGAAACAAATCTATATAGGCAACACATAGGCCAAAACCTGAGTCCTGAAGATGAAGTTATGATAGGAGGAAGTTCTGGAGGGGAATACACAACCTATATAGGATCCACAAGACATGTGTCCCCAACTTGCTACCTAGTTGTGTCCTCTTATAGAAACATCTTGGAATAAATTTCATCAAGCATGGTGTTTACAGCCAGTACATGGTGTTTCTGAGCCACCTAGGGAATTCCTGTATGCTTCTAGCTAGGCTAGTGTAATTTGAGTTTTTACCATATACCTAGACATTATCAGGTATCAAGCCATTCCCATGAACCTCTGGGTGTCCTTGTCTACTCCCAGAGTACAAGGAATGTCCGCCTATATGGGGTCTGAAATTTGTGTAGTTGGAACTCATTTTAGATTCCTGGGATGGTCACATGGAAAGTAGGCCTAACCACATGACATGTAATTATTTTCTTCATAGAATACCCTAGGTCCCATATTTGGGGGAATGCATGATGTTTTTTCTTGGACTACATGCCTTGTAATCAGGTTTTCCACATAAACATGAGGTTCTTCACGCATCTTCATCATGTCGTCATCATTATTTCTACCATGAATCACATCGAGGGTCACTGACCTAGGTTGTCTATGCTCTATATTTCATTGATGGACAGATTCCAACCACCTAAACCCCACGCTTATTCTCTCTTATTCTCTAAAATTTTCTAATTTCTTATTTAGATCCTGTATCAATGTAATCCTCACCATCAACACAAAACTCATCCCGATCCAATTATAAATCACCATCTCTATCATCTTTCACCAAAACACCATGTATCTCAGTTTTATATCATGCCCAAACTCATACTGATAATGTCAAACCATAACACTATCGGCCAATGATGTAGAATGTGAAACATAGTGAAGAGAAATGCATAATAACAAATTAAAAGCATCATTAACCAAGATTTATTTACCAATAATTACACAAATAGGATATACATGGTGATATCATCTACAAAAAAGGAATATAATTCAATTAAACTAACCAATAAACAATTTGAGGGTCATGTGAAGAAAAAAAAATATCACTGATCAAAAGAAAATATATATTTAAGCTCAATATTTTAATCAAGAGTGAAAAAAACAAATGAATATCCCTATATCAATTTTAGATCAATCATTTCTGAATATTGTTTTTTTAGTGATGAATATGGCCTACTACATTAATTTCCTCTCATCCCACCTTAATATGACCATACATTGTTCACTAATCTCGATTAGCCAATGAATGACTATTGACTCTCCTTTCCATCATAGAGTCTAAACAAATGAAAAGGGAAATACCTTGAACCCAAAGTGATTCATCTTTTGAAGAAATGTAAAAAATTGACAAAGGCATGAACAATGGTTCAAATACACTTGGGTCGCACAAGTTCCACCAACGTTGCACAAGTATACTTGGGCGTCACCCATTGGTCACGCAGGTGACTTGCTCTCCCTCTTTGAATTTCGCCAAGGGTCTTCTCCAGCCTATAAATACCCCTGTGGGCCCCCCATTCCGAGGAGAAATTTTTTTCCAGAAACTCAGATTTGAGCTCCAGGTGCCCTAGTCTCTTCTAAAAGCTTCCAAACACTTCTAAGGTAATTTCTTACCTAGAACGGAAGATCTAAATATGGGGAGGAAGGCCTATATGTTAAAACTCATCAACACTTGCGCGCATAGGTGGCCATGTAACACCCGAGACTTTTATGAGAAATTTTTTTTTTAAATCATCTAAGGAATATTTCACTACACACAACACTAGATTGGCTAGCTTTAAACGCAATCGCGGCCTTCCTTGATAACTTGCATCGTACGCAATACCGAGTTTCACTAAACAATGATATGCTATTAAAATATTATTAAAACCAGCCGTTATGAATAGTAATAACCATTTTTGAAATTTTATAAATTTTATTTTTCAAAATGGACTTCATTTTTTGATTCGGAATATCGAAATTAGCCTAGGGTGAAATTTTGGTATTTTTCTGAAAACATTAAATTTTTAATGAATAGTGAAACCACTAAGTGGTAGTTAGAAAAACTGAATTTTTCATAAAAATTAATTTTACTACTTCTGTGAGTAGAATTTCGAAAATCCGAGAGACACGGTTAATATCAAGGACTAAAATTTGGTTCAATGAGGTGAAAATAATTTTTGGTGAATAGTAACTTTTTACTTTTTTACCACGGTTAAAAGTAAATAGGGTAATTAAGGGTAAAAGTGTTATTATTATTAAACTAACACATTTCCTAATTCTATTGGATAAGGGTAATTCGACCAAAAACAACCTTAGGAATAACATATTACTATTTAGGCCCACTTGGATTAGATTTGGACATTTATTAATAATTTATTTAAAGAAGGGTTAAAATAGTTAAAATCAAAGTTTAATAAGTAAATAATTTCTAATATGGGGTTATAGATAAGATAAATTCGACTATAAATATTAATTATAAATCTAAAAATATTTCCTACATAATGGTATTTTATTTGTAATTTTTAGACATTAAATAATTTAATTTATTTATGACACAACGATGATGCAGTAATTATCTTATTAATGAAATATTGACATAATTGATGTTATAAATACCCAAATAAATGTAATTTGAAACTTTTTATGAATTAAACTAATTTTATAGGTTAATATGTCATGTTAGTATTGATTTAATTAACTTTTTTCAAACTAATAATTCTGTTATGATTTTCACAAAAATAAATTACCAAATTGTGTCAAAATTGACATAAAATAGTTTTTAAAACAAATATTATATTATTAATTGTTATTTTATTCTTAAAAATATAAGGTTCATCCAAATGAATTATATATGTTTATATATATTAATAATAAACAAATTGGGGTGCGTTTGTATTGTTATAGTAAGTTTATTAACCTTATAGTGTAAGAACACAAGAAGACACGGTAAAAGTAAAATTATTTAACTTAATGTTAAATCTAAATGATAATGTTAAAATAGGAATGTAAACTTTTCTAAATTCTATTGGATGAGAGGATTTCGACCCATACCCACCTTAGCTTCTAAATAAATCAATTTTGATCTATTCAAAACCGAATTTGGCTTTATAATAAAATAATATTTTTAGTTATTCCAAAGGTGCCCCTCTCCTCCCTTATAAAAGGGAACCTCCTCCCTCTCTTCCTCACACCACTTTGAGCTTTAAATCTCGGCCAACCCCTACCAATTTATTCTCTCCACTTCCCTAGAGACATCCTAGAGGTCCTGGTCTTCTTCAATGACCAATTTTAGTGCCCTAAAAGGAGGTCTCAAAGAATATCTTCAAAGAAAACGTAATGTCTGTTACTGATTCTTTCAACCTTATTTCTTCTTCCACTTCTTCTTATTTAGTTGTTTCATTATGAAGTAATAAAATCAGTATCACTCATATACTGATATGTTATTATAAGTATTAAACAACCCTATTTCACCATCTATCCATCCTACGGAAAACGAAATCACTGCGCATGCGTACGTACAGAATACCGTCTCCACACCGTGGTGTAATCTATTTTCCACCACCACCTTAATTGGATGGGTATAATGGTGTAAATAATAACTATATATTATTATTGTAAAGTGATATTGATTCTGAAATAGTATATATACACTCCAATACAATTCCACGATCATGGGAATGATATCATCGCTCGTGCGTACGTACGGAATACCGTCTCCACGATGTGATGCGACTCGTTCTACATGATCTTCATTGCTTAATGATTATATAAATGAATTGAATGAATTAATATGATATATATTACACTAATTCCATTCTATAAATAAGGTATCTACAACCTAAAAATAAAAATAATAATTTATTCGACAAAACACGCATAAGAACAAAAAGTAATAAACACCCGAATAACAAGTAGTAATGAAATATTACTAATAAGAAGCTAAGAATATGACCATATATGATATCATAAAAATATGTATGATTCTGGAATAAGTCAATAACATTATTTAAATCATTATACAGGAGGTTCGGACACTTACGAAGCAAATCAGACCTAAGGTAAGGGAAAATCTCACAATCTCATGTCTATCTGAGATTGTTTATACTTCATAATTTACTGGGGAATATTTACATCCAAGTCCATGTTCCCTCAATATGTAATATTATTTCCATCCACCGACAATTGTTTAAGTTATGATTATTGGGATTATATTTCACTACTATGATTTATCCCATGTTGTGAAATTATGATCTCTTTTTCAGGTTAAGATTTCTAAAAGTTATGTTCTTATGAATATGATGTGATTGATCTTTATTTTGATTACCGTTACTGAGCATTTGAGCTCACCCTTTTGTATGTTTTCTTTCCCCAGGTTAGGAAGAAGGTTATTAAGTAAGATATTCCAAAAGGGACTGTAGATATGATGAAATAAATGGGAGACAGTATAGAAGCTTTATGAACCAATTGTTTATGTTTCCCAGTTTCTAAAGACACTATACCTATACGGTCCTTTTCTGGTTTTGTTATATGTTGTAATAAGTGTGCTTCAGTTTTGAAGTAATAACAATGTATGTAAAGTATGGGTCGTTATAGGCCAGCCATTAAGGGAAATGGCCACACTTGCGCGCCGCCTTACCCCTTTAACATAACTTGCGCGCCTCTCTTCTGGAAGCCTCCCGGGGTAGTACTAACGACTTGAGCCAAGCCTCACCCAAGTATTACCCTAAGGGTTGACCGTCGTGCAAGTACCCATGTGTCGCGCAAGTATACTTGCGTGACAATGACTTGTGCGCCACCTCCTTTTTTGGGTGCCCTTCTAACCATTTCACCCCTCCTATGGCTATCCACCTCTCCTCTTCAAGATTTAGCCTTCAGAACTCTCTCCAAAGCCATTCATGGCATGATTTCCTTGTTGGATTCCTTATCTGAAAGGAATTCTGTGGAACATCTCTTAGAACCTAGTGATTTACATATCTTTATATCAATAAGGTCATAGATTTCATTCATTCAACCTCATACTTTAAGATGAGAGAATCCTTAATTTGGGCCTCCTTTTCAAGAGTAATCCCTAGTCCTAACTCTCTAAATATGGGCATCCTCCTTCGGAGTAAGCCCTAAGTCCCTTAATTTTCAAACCCCTTTAACCTGGGACTCCTTCTCAGGAGTAATACCTAGTCTTAATTTCCCTTCACCAATCTTAATCTACTTTTGTTCTGGGATTCCTTTTCATGAGTAAAACCTAATCATAATTTCCCTCCTAATTTGGGCATCTTCCTCAGGAGTAAGCCCCATGTTAGAGTATCCAAATCTCCATAAAGTACATATACCTTTATGGATCATGTCCCTGGACTTCTTCTTTGAAATAAGTATCAATATCTATCTATTTGGGAAGTCATACATACATAAGCCCCACATCATTTTCTATGATTGAATCCTTCATGGCACAATTGTCTGGTTTTACCAATACCTCTTGTTCTCACACTGAGCATGACTCAAGTGAGCTTAGAGTATAAAATTAATTATGACATCTTTCTTTGATCCATAAATCATACATAAAAATCATAATTCCTTACTCAAACCACGTGATTTCTGATTCCTTTTTGAAGGATACATAGGTAGCTCATCTGCAGGTATGATCCCAACTCTGAAATAATCCATGTCCTTCTGAATGACAATAAACTTCAAGTGCCTCAGTGAGTGACTTTAAAACCAGTATGGTCATCATAATGACCAAGAGACTTTTGTATAATGTATTAAATGATACCATTGACTAAGAATATCTAACAAATACAGATGATTCTCTATCGATGAAGATCCTAGAATACTTATAAAATATTCTCTAAATTTCCTACATATCAATCATTGATTGTTAGATATAAAGGAAATCTCATTTTTTACATGGTAATTTAATAAGGATTCAGGAACATAACATAAATCTATAAAGAGTGTCCCAGAGTAGACAATAATTCCCCTAAAAAGGAGTGATGAGTCCATCCTCCCATCCCCTCGACCAATGAAAATTCTTAAGTCTCATCGGTCCATAACTAATGAGCACCTAGATTTGGAAGGTAAGTCCAAATAGATATAGAATCATTGGATGTTTCCGGTTCTACAAACAAACCCATTATAAACCTCTTGGAATGTTTGAACCTTAAATCAATGAGGTCATTCCCATTTCCAGAGGAAAAAAAATGGTGAACCCGACGTGAATCCTTAACCAAGTTAAAATGATGTTTTACCTATTTGTTAGGCCCCTATTTAAACTCAATGAGAGTGTCAACAAGAAAATCAATAACATATGTGCTTATCCAAAAGATTTAGTGGCTGGAATTATCTTGATTACGTCTGTTATATCAATCAAGCACTCTTTTCCAAGATCTTCTGTGTTACAGAAATTGATTCTCTTAAGTTAACACCCGTGAATACTTCTGCTGTGAATACTTCTATTGGGAAGGCCTCTAATGCTACTCCTTCTTGTTCGTCGGCTTCTCTGAGGACGATATCACCTAATCATCTTCTTCAATGTTGGGTATCAAATGCGCTGGTTATGTAGTAACGTCAAAACAGTACTATTCTGACTCTGGAGGCTGCTCAAAAATCCCTCCAAGTCAATAATCCACCCTGGTTGTCCGGACAGCGACGCCCAGCGATCATGAAACAGGTGGTTCCAACCACCATCTCCAACTGTTTCGGGTCGTTATCCCCGGAACACAATCACCATTTACTTCCATATTCTGGGGAAGTGAATGAGCAGGTCCCTCAGGGCCTTAATTCAAGGAGACAGGAGTCCTTCCCATGGGATCCCATCAACAATCGCCGCCAGACTCGTGTGGCAGTGCGCCCTCAACATGATGAGGGTATCGTCTCTAGTCATTCGGCTAAGGTTTTTCGAACCCGAGCAGGAAAGGCGAACCGCCAGAGACAAAATCTGGTCAACAGTGAACAGTTTCTCATCTCTTCCATCTCCGGAGAAGTCCACCAACCTAACTTGGTGGCAAGCAACGAGCGGGCACATACACCCGACCGTTTTAATTCCGATGTCCAGCAGACTCATCTGGCAGCAGCACGCCAATCCCGCCAGGCAATTCAGGCAGAGTACTATAGACAAGAGCATACACCTGTTTATAAATCATCAGCTAGTCAGTAGGCTCGTCTGACTACATATGATGGATCCCGCCAACCCAATGTGTTGAGAACTGGTAAACCGGAACATACACCTACTTACACTCATCAATCCTTCCAGCAACCTCGTCTATCAGTATTGAATGAATTTCATCAACCACGTTCAGCAGAGTGCAGTCAGCAGACACATACACCTGCTAGTGTTGATCAAGCCTACCAACAGTCTCGTTTGGTAGCACTCGAAGAAGTCAGTCGGAAAGCTCCGGCGACAAACAGGAGGCAGACTCAACTCTCTGCCCCCACACTTGAGTACTGTCGGGATTCACTAACAGGAAAAGGAGGACAGGAGTAGGAACACACACCATCTCCAAGCACGGAATGGATGTATATCCCCGTTCTGGCATCTAAATTCACCAATCATATTCTATCAATGGTGAAAGAGAAAAAGAAAATCACTACTCAAATTCTGGATGCCTGGCAGGATATTATAACAGCTTCAGTAGCATCTCAAAGAAAGATTCAAAAATCTATCCTTCTATTGGAGTGACACATCAACAGTTCACTCCAGAACTAACAAAAACCTCTGTTTCAATCTAAGAGGGTTGTGGGGAGTACTCCCCCATATCATACGGACAACCAAGTCAGGCACATACACCTGATTTGAGCAGAGATAATCATCCTAACCTGATCATTTATACTAATCAGGCACATACACCTACTCATAATAACCACTTTCATCAATAGGTGGTTCGCAAATTGAGTAAGAAGGCATCTAAGAAGAAGACCCGCCCAACAAGAAATCAAGGGACAATCTGTAATAAGGCCTTACTTGATGCTGGATTTCTTCATACAATCAGACAATTATTTGTTGGAACTCAAGATTCTACTCTCTCAGTTCCCAATAGTGGGAACATTAATTCCGAAGGTCTTCATCAGACACTTCCTCATGAAGGCTTACTTCATGACAGTTTGGTCAATCTCTAAGTTTCATCTTCAAATGAGATACACATGAACCCACTATATGGTCAGAAGACCAAGGAGAAAAATGTTTCATCTTTTTTTTAACCCACCATGGTGGTCCTCCCCATGATGATGAATTTATCTGCAAAAGTCCTCTCCGCAGTAGCAATTTGCATTGTTTGGAAAATTATTCAGAAGACAATGTAGTGAAGAGAAAGACCAATTATCTTGAGGCACTTTCAAATGTGAAGCCATTTATTTCTGATGCTTTACCACTAGTAGGTGAAATACTTTCTCAATAAGAAGATAGCCTGGGGTATGTGTCATTCTCCGAACCACCCCTGGGTCGTTCATCTTCTAGTTTGATCAGTGAGGTCTCTACCAATATTGTTGAATCCAATGAAGCAACAAGGAAGTACCAAATCAGGTCTAATCAGGTAGAAGAATCTTCATTGGATGATAATGAGGAAATGATGAATATGAGAAAACAACTGGAAAAAGTTGAAGAGCCAGTTATGTTTTGGCCTTTGGTCGACTCTCAGTATGACATTCCAGAGATGTTGATAGAAGATGGAATTCATGATATTCATCTCAACATATGGAAAAATCTTTGTTAGTTGAAAAAGAAAATATTATATTATTATGAATATAAAAGTCATATCAAGATAATAGAAGGGTTATAATGCCAAATTGACATGGAATCTCTCTTAGTTTCTCGACATCCGAAAGCTGAAAAGTAGCAGAGATCCCTTCAGCGTTCATGCATTGGAGCACTAAGAAGATTGTTCCAGTTAATTTCCAATGCCCCATATGGTATTCATATCAGGGGATGGGGTGTTCATGGAGCAATACATTTCACTTTACTCTCCAGTTAGCAAATCTTGTTGAAAATGGTCTCATGCAATGTTATTTCCCATGGTCGGCCACAGTAAATTGGCTTTGTTTGTAATCAAAGGCTTTCTCAAGAATAGGTCTCAACTCGTTCTTCTCAAAATCAAGCATAAAAAGAATAAGTTGTTGAATTAATCTTACATCCAGAGAATGAGAATATTGAACAGGCCTCTCATTTGGAGCAAACACATCATCAAGTGACTGAAGTGTCAGAAATCATCCAACGGTCTTTTGAGCCGGGTGATAAAAGTGGATGCAGGTTGATGCATCCAGCCAATTTCCAGACTAAAGTCTGTAATATCAGGAGAGATTACAAGAATTTCTCAGATATAGAATGTCAAGAACCACCCCAGCTTTCCAGATTGGGGACTATTTTAACCCAACCCTCAGAATCAAAAAATAGGATTCGAGGAGTTGAGCGGGAACAACAGGAACATCCCCAGTCCACCGGACTGAAGAATTTTTCAAATCCTCAATATCTTCCTCAGAGAAAGTCAGTCTTCTATCGATTAGGAAAGAATCCCCAAGTGGAACGAAGAACCAAATTATCAGGAGATTCCCTCCAAATTATGGTTCATCAAGAAGTTCCTGAGGGATCAAATCGAAAAAAGGAAATGTCTCATCAGGGACATGGAAGAAGACAATATTGCAAAAATTCCGATCGAAAAGATTCAATGCATTATTCATCAATTAATATCATCAATGATGTTTTTTCTGATCCACTAGATGAGGTTCACTCAGAGGGATTAGATAAAGAGATTCCTGCTCAAGAAGTTGTACACACATACACAAATGAAAAAGGTGTGCATACACAAAATCAAAGGATTACCCAGAATCTGGGTATTCTTTAAAGTAACCCACTTCCCCCACTCTGAAAGGGATCCAACAAGGGGAAAGGAAAAAATCAGGTTATATAACCTTCCTCTGGAGAAGGCCAATCACTATCACTAGTGAAAAGATTCGCACAACTGGAGGAAGAAATTAACGAATTAAGGAGGATGAATGCAGAACTACTTCCGGGTAGTCTTCCTCCTAAGCATGCTGGATTCAGTCAGCCAAGGTAATTTTTTGTAGTTACTGAGATGCATCAAGAATATCCACCTTTATCATTTCACCCTCACAGGTCTAATCCTACGGGTCAAGTGCAACAACAATCGGCGGTGCTACCATCGGTTGCAGTACCAGCTGCTACATCTATCCAAGCTCCAGTCATTACACCTGTTTAGGTCTAAGCTCAACCGGATGTTTCTCAAAAGTTAATAACTACTATTGAGTCATTAACATCTCTGTTGGAAGCTATGGAGGGAAATCATGCTCAAATTCAACCAGAAAAGAGAGCTTACCCTAAATGGGTTGATGCAATTCCTCCCCCATCAAATTTTTCAAGTACCACATTCCCAATCTTTAATGGGTTGGGAGATCCATAGAAACACTTAACACATTCTGTTTCTCATTGTGATCTATGATGGGAACCCCTCAGCAATAAGAAGCAATTAAGATCAGGTGTTTTATACAGTCATTACAAGGTCCTTCCTTTTTCTGGTATACAGGCTTGCAATCCCGATCAATTACCGGATGGGAAGATCTTCGTCAACAATTTCTTCTTCAATTCAGCTCAACTTTTCCAAAGACAATAGTTTTTCATCTTACAAACTGTAAGAAAAGGTAAAATGAAAGGGTTTCAGATTTCATTGCTCTTTGGAAGGGATTAATATATTCCCTGAGCTTATCACTCCCTCAAGAAGAATTGTTGCCAATCTGTGTGGAAAATCTACTTGATGAGTTACACACGTCGTTGATCCCTGTGAAATACATAGGAGGGTTTCAAGACCTTACTTCAACCGCTCAACAGATTGAATATTCTCTTATCAAAACCAAGGATAAAACTCGTGTAATTCCATCAGCTCCAGGAAGGATAATGGGTAAAGTAGAGACTGCTATAGTTATGCTTAAACAAGCACCTGTACCTGCTTCTACTTCAAAACCATCATCTTCCCGAAGGGCTCCACCTCCTAAGCGTCAGCAATAGAGGCCGTTTCATCAAGATGATCAAAGATATCAGAGACAAAAACAATTTTAGGATTTGAAAAGAAAAGTTTACTCTTTCCAAAATGAACATGTTCCTGGTTAGTTCATTTCGGCTCGGGAAAATAATTTGGTTCAATTTCCAAGGCCCAAAAGGCCGAACAAAGAAGGAGATGAAGATCGTCCGAACTATTTCCCATTTCATCATATGTTGTGGCATCCTATTAAGGAGTGTTATGTCTTCAAGGACCACCTGCAAAAAATGGTTGACTCGGGACCAGTCAAATTGAAAGGTTTTTCATCTCGGGTAGCATGTGTTACTGCTACAGATCCAGAAGAAGAGTGCGAGTGGCAATAAGTTAGGAACAAAAATGCACAAAAATATGATAATTGGATGGTATGAAAAACTATCAACTGAACTCATGATATCTTGCGAACACAATTGAAGAAACTAATTGTGTCTTCTTCCATAAATGCTGCAGCAAAAACCTCTTCATCAGAGGGAAAATCCTCAAAGAAACGGCATAATTCAATGAATGAAGAGCAATTAGAAGAAGATGAGTATGTGTTGAAGCCCAAGTTTTCTTTCAATCTGGCAGATTTTATGCCATATACTTTGAAGCAACGAGCACCATCCCACCAAATGGAACAACCTAAATTGGCTATTTTGGCATAGTCTTCATCGGATGAAGAGTTGATCTTCGATTATGTTAATATGATTCATTTAACAGATCCTTATGCCAGTCGTAGTTTTGATTTCGACAATCCTTGGTTCCCTATATCAAATAGAGGAATCAATGGGATTTCTAGAGGCTCATGGTATAGGGGAAGAAGTGGATATTCCAGAGGCCACTATTCCAATTCTACCCCAGCTAGAACTATGTATGCGGTAGAAACTCGTGGCAGAGCCCTTCAACAAGCTCAACAAAAACAAGCAAGTTCTTCCACACAAGGAAGATTCAGTCCTAACACAGTTATTCTGGAGGATCGATTAGAAGTTACACCTTCTTCCTCTCAGCAAGTAAATGGACCTAACCAGTTTAATCTTCCAAAACTAGGAATATTACCAACTCCTACCCCGATACATGATACATCAAATTCCAAAGCATCAACTTCCAAGGCACCTGCTAAACCACATGTTCCTATTGGGAAACACAGACCTTTAGATCAAAAGTATGATGCATTGAAACACCTGGCCAAAGTACCGGCAAACTTATCAATTTGGGATGCCTTAAATTTATCAAAGGATCTTTGGGAGGCACTCATTGAGGCTTTTTCAAGTTCTTCGGAGTTTGAAACTGAAATTACTACAACTGAAGCCAACCATATAGAAAATAATCCTGCAGAATTCCATGCAGTGATATCTTTCACAGATGAATATGAAGATGATGTTGTGCATGGACATATTAGACCTTCGTACTTATCTGGAAAGGTCAATGGTATAGACATCCGAAGAGATTTCATTAATAATGGTTCAAGAGTCAACCTCGTCCTCATTCGTACACTTTGTTGATTGGGCCTCACAGAATCTAATTTATCTCCTTCTACTATGATGTTACAAAGATATGATAAAAATGAACAAGAACCACTGGGAGAGATTACACTCAGAACTCAGTTTGGAGATCTTGTATCCAATTTAGATTTCATGGATGTTGATCTATACTCAGCCTTCAACATCTTGCTTAGAAGACCCTGGCTACATCAACATGCAGTTATCCCTTCATCATATCAGCAATGTCTAAAATTTTGTTTCGATGGTCATGTTGAGACATTGTATGGTGATAAGGCCTCATTCAAGAGATGTGAATCTCAGTACATTGAGGCAAAATTCTATCATAGTATGGGTAAAAAGAAATCCACAACAAGGGAGATTACTAAATTTAATGCTCCACATGGTTTGGAAAAAATTCTAGTAAACCCATTTTCACATGTGGGTATAGATTATGTGCCTCCTATCAGTCAAATTTACAAGATAGACCCAAATCAAAATACTCTTATTGAAACTTCCATAATGTTAATTACTACAATTAAGCCAGACAACAAGGGGGAAATTGGTGATTCACCAAGTAATGATGAAAGCTCAAATAGGGATGTCTTCATTTCATCCGCTGAAATTCAGAAAGTCTATACTTCGCCAACCAGGTCCGAAGAAGTTATAGCAATGCCAGAGGTGAACGATGATGTCGATTCTCAATCCATCATCTCCACTTTATTACCCAAGGAAGACCTGTCAACATCAATCGGGTCAGAAATGGAAGGTTCCTCTTCAATATGTTCAAATTTTAACATCTCTTCAGATCATGAAAATTCTACTTCATCATCTACTATGAAAGTAGAAACAGAAGAAATAACACATGTTGAAGAAGAAGAGGAAGATCTCAGGGTTTCTCCTCCTGCATTTGATGAGGGTATCTCTACCACAGTGGATGAACTCGGAGAAATAAATCTGGGTACAAAAGAAGATCCAAGCCCCACTTTAATTAGTGCATCCATGAATCTTGTAGAGCAAGAAATGTATATTTCATTTTTGAAGCAAAATCGAGATATATTTTCTTGGAACTATACAGTGATGCCAACCCTTGATCCTAATGTTGCTACTCATCGTTTGGGTTTGCCAGAAGAACATTGAGGATTCAAGCAAGCCGCAAGAAGAACACACCCGACTTATGCTTCAAAAATTGAAGCTAAAGTGGATAATCTTATCAAAGATAACTTCGTCACAGAAGTTAAATATTCCAAATGGTTGGATAATATTGTCCCTGTGAAAAATAAGAATGTACAAATTAGAGTTTGAATTGATTTCAGAGATCTTAATCGGCATTGTCCTAAGGATTATTTTCCAGTTCCGATCACATTATTGTTAATTGATGAAATAGCAGGATATGTAGCACTTTCATTCATGGATGAATATTCCAGGTATAATCAAATCTAAATGGCTCTAGAAGATGAAGAATCTATATCCTTCAGAGCCCCTCAGGGTGTGTTTTGCTATCGGTTAATTCCCTTTGGCCTAAAGAATGAAGGAGCAACATATCAGCATGTCATGCATCGTATCTTCAAACCCTTTTTAGGGAAGTTTGTTGAATGTTATGTGGATGATTTCGTGGTCAGATCTAGGCATCTTTCTAATCACTTGGCTGATTTGGAAATCATATTCCACAAACTTCAGCAACATAATTTGAAGATAAACCCCTTAAAATGTGCTTTTGGGGTAACCTCAGGAAAATTTCTCGGCTTTTTTGTATGCCATCGTGGTATAGAAGTTGATCATGAGAAGACAAAGTCAATCCTTAGTATGTCACCGCGTCGAAATTTGAAATAATTGAGAGGTATTCAAGGACACTTAGCTTATATTCGGCGTTTCATCACAAATTTTTCTAGTAAAATTTTACCCTTCACCATATTGATGAAGAAGGGAGTCACTTACCAGTGGACTGAAGAATGTCAAGAAGCATTTAACATTCTCAAGAAGCATCTCTAGAGTCCAGTAGTATTAATTCCACTTATTGAAGGAAGACCACTTATCCTCTATGTGACAGCTTTAGAGCGATCATTGGGTGCCTTTCTTGCTTCGGTGAATGGTGCTGGAAATGAAAAAAGTCTCTACTATCTCAGTCGGACTATTCTTGAAGCAGAAACCCGATACTCAAGTTTTGAGAAATGCTGCCTAGCTTTAATCTTTGTAGTTCAATAGTAGAGACTGCCTGCAAAATCACGAGGTCCAATTGGTATCTCGTAATAACCCGCTCAAATTTATCCTTAGTCGTCAAATGCTTACAGGGTGTCTAGAAAGGTGGGTAGTTATTTTGCAGCAATTCGAAATTTAGTATGTGTCTTAAAAGGCAATAAAGGCCCAAGATCTAGATGATTTCCTTGCTGAACACCCTTTATTAGAAGATACATCTTTAGATATTCAACTTCCTGATGAGGAAGTATTCTTTATTCAAGATAGTATTCAAACATGGGAAATTTACTTTGATGGTGCTTCCAGAAGTCCAACAAGAAAGAAAATGGAAAATCCTAAATTCAACAAATTTGGGTTAGGAATTGTACTCATTTATCCAGAAATGGCAGTGTTACCTTATTCCTTCTCATTTTTGGGAGGCGGTAAAAATAATGAAGCAGAATACCAAGCTCTCATCGCAGGCTTGGAGTTG
Organism: Viscum album; assembly: GCA_963277665.1. Classification (NCBI taxonomy): domain Eukaryota; kingdom Viridiplantae; phylum Streptophyta; class Magnoliopsida; order Santalales; family Viscaceae; genus Viscum; species Viscum album. The sequence goes on along the minus strand of OY728119.1, from coordinate 1,720,684,089 downwards.
GCTCTTCAAGCACAAGTGAATCACTTAAAGGTGAAAGGTGATTCAGACCTGGTAATCAAACAAGTCAATAGGGATTATGCAATCAGAAAAGAAGAGCTAATTCCTTTGTATGATTACATCAGAGAGTTAATGGCGTAATTTCCTTCAGAACCAACATTTTCTTATGTACCGCGATCACAAAATTCCCAAGCTAATGCACTGGCTAATATAGCCACAACTCTAGAAGATCCAAATTGGGACAAAACAACCATCAGTATTGCCCACCGTCGTATAATTTCACCTTATGTTCAAACCAGAACTGTGGAAATCAATGAAATTAGTCCCATTCCGGAACCATATGGTCATACTATAGGATGGATGAAACCTATCTGGGAATTCCTTCGAAACGGAACACTTCCACCTGATAGAGTTGGGAAAGAACATGTTTGGAGACGTGTTGTCAATTTCACTCTTTATGATAGCCCAGATCACCCGAGAAAATTCTCTACAAACATGGTTTTGATGGATTTCTCTTCAGATGCATTGATGGTGAAGAGACAATGGCTATCATGAAAGAATTTCATGCAAAAGTCTGTGGTGCCTACCAGTCTGTACATAGACTATCTAATAAAATTTGAAGGCTTGGATACTTTTGGCCTTCAATGATACAATATTGTGTTGATTTCACAAAGAAGTGTCATTCATGCCAAGTATAAGACAACTTCATTCATCAGCCCCCAGAGTTTCTTCATATAGCTAAATACTCGTGCCCATTTTCCACATGGGGAATGGAAGTGGTGGGACCTTACCCTTCAGCTACAACCAAGCAGTTTAAGAATATTCTTACTGCTACTAACTTCCTTTCCAAATGGGAAGAGGAAATAACTCTCAAGAAGTCAGTTCTAAATGCATTTTTAGCTACATCAAGTCTATCATCATTACCAGATTTGGTGTCCCTCATACCATATTGATGGAAAATGGCACCAACTTCTGTTCATCTGAGGTGAAGAAGTTGTATCAAGAATACAACATCAAATCCAATCATTCATCTCGAAATCATTCAGCGGACAATGGCTAGATATAATCCTTCAACAAGACACTATCAAACATACTGCAAAAGATGGTGGATAAAGATAAGAATTCGTGGCCTAATAAACTCTTTCATGCTTTATGGGCTTATCAGACCACCACCCACACTGCAACGCGGTCAACTACATATTTAGTAGTATATGGAACAAAAGCAGTCTTTCCAATTGAGGTTCAATTACCTTCGCTCAGAATATCAATTTGTGATCAGTCATCTATAGATGAACAATCTCAAAAGCGATTGGATGAATTTGAACGATTAGACGAGAAATGATTGTGCACCTTTCACCATTTGGAAGTCTATCAGAATCGAATAGCACGAGCTTTCAACAAAAAATTTCGTCTTCGTTCATTCATTCAGGGAGAATTGGTATTGGTTATTAGAACTCCAATGATACCAGGAAAGAAACCTCCCAAGCTAGAACCAAAATGGGAAGGACCTTATTCAATACACAACATCTACTCCAATGGAGCATATTATTTAATCTCAATGGACGGAGAACTCATCACTACCCCAACCAATGCCAGATTTTTGAAGAAATATTTTTTATAAACACAAAATACACCAACGGTCCGTGCATATGACCTTAATCTATTTTTATTACTTTCGTCCCACACGATGTTAAACTGCATATCCAATGGTCCATACATACGACCTTAAACTATTTGCTTGTGTCAATGGCCAGCAAGACATTAAACTGCACCAACGGTCCATGCATATGACCTTAAAATATTCACATCATCATCCAACATGACGCTAAACTGTATTGTCCCTTTTCTTCCAACATGACGTTAAACTGTGTCAATGTCCAGCAAGATGTTAAACTGCAGCAACGGTCCATGCATATGATTTTAAACTATTCACACCATCGTCCAACATGACGCTAAACTGTATTTTCCATTTTCGTCCAACATGACATTAAACTGTGTCAATGTCCAGCAAGACATTAAACTGCACCAATGGTCCATTCATATGACTTTAAAATATTCACACCATCGTCGAACATGACGTTAAACTATGAAAAAGTCCCTAATATGTCCAACATGACATTAAATTGTGTCCTCTTTTGCCCTTACTGTATGACATTAAACTGCACAGTCCCCCTTTCGTCCAACATGACGTTAAACTGTATTTTGTCCCTACTACATGACACTAAACTATGCAGCACCAATAGTCCTCACTGCATGAATTTAAACTGCATAGTCCCTTCATTTTTTCTACGCGACATTAAAATGTGCATCAATAGGATTTTTTCTACCTCTTGTTTCTCACACCTAGTATGACTCACCTGAGCTTAGAGTAAACTTAAACCATAACACCCACTATGGGATGCTAACCATGCATAAGTCCCAACACCATTTTTTAGGTCGTTGTCCCCAAGAACATCTTGATCACTAATTCATTCCTAAATTGAACTACACGGACTTTGATCCTTGCCTTCTAGGCTGGGTATGTAGGTAACCTTCTGAGGTTCAAGCCCAAAATAAATATCTTCACATCGGTTCACCTCCATCTCATACGATGTTGATTCGTGAAACCACCCCCAGAATCAATATCTTTACATTGGTTCACCTTTTTCCTTGTTATATGATGTTAAAACTATACAACACTTTTGTCTTGTATGACAAAAAACTAAAACATTCTTTGATACCCTCACCTAAGAGGGAATCAATATTTACATTGAGCTTTAATCATGTTATATTTCAAAGACTATGTGTATACATGGAAATACATGAATCTTTTATCTTGGGTCAAACCATCATTGCACTAAAGTCATCTTTCACCCTTCACATGTCCGAAAAAAATCTGTACAGAGGGTATTTCTAGAACTATGTGGGATTGATTCCCATCCTTATGGGATACGTAGGAACGTTCGAGTGTCCCTTGAATCCACACCCAAGTCTTTTGGGCCTAACCCCAAATTCCACTTTTAGCCCCATGGCTGAAAAGTTCCTATGAAAACACACACTGTTTATTTCTTATAATGGTATGACTTATATGACCCTAATCTAAGATCTCTTACACTTTCATCCCACAAAACTTTAAATTGTATTTCAAGAACTATGTATGGCTTGATTCCCATCCTTATGCGATACGTAGTGTATTCCAACATTTCAATTTAGGACCCAGACACAACATGATTATGGTTAGAATTGATCTTTTTATCTCTACATACAGTGGAAAATACCCATTTTTATGTTTCATAATCCTAACCTTAAATATTTTCATATCTCCATACACTTTTTCTCGACTTCTGGTCACAAAATGTACAATTTCTGAGAGTTATTTTGCTTGACTATGCAGCACGTTCCCTTAGGCGGCCTTGCATAAATAGTCTATATAACGGACCTGTCAACCAAAAGATACTATTATTTGATTATACAGCCAATTACCTTAGGTGACCCTACATAATTCAACCCCCTAACGGGTTTCTTAAATAGTGGTAACTTCATTCTTGGAAATAAAACCTCTTTATTCCTTATTGGTCATAATGAAAATACGTAGGGATCCGCAAAAAATTGTTATCCTTAATATATTTGTCTCATACCCTTTTTCATGATCTAAAAGTATTCAAGTCTATGGTTTATATTTCTCTTCCCTACGCTTGGGTCAGACCTTCGTAGGAGTGACATTCATCCAGTTCTCAGACAATCTTGTTTGGAAATATCTTCTCTATATTCAAGTACCTCTCTCCATACAACAAACTCCATGCTTTGGAAAATTTGAATCCCCGTAAACTTTCATGGGCTTTTTAGTAGTCGAAAAGTAAATTTCTGAGAGTTCTTTTTCCTGACTATGTGGCACGTGCCCTTAGGCGTCCTTCCATAAGTAGTCTAAATAACAGACCTATCAGCCAAAAGATACTATTATTTGACTATGCAGCCAATGCCCTTAGGTGGTCTTGCATAATTCAACCCCCTAACGGATTTGTTAAATAATGGTAACTTCATTCTTGGGAACTACTTCTTCTAATGCCTTTTAGCACTTTATCTTATCATTCCTCAGATTCAAAATTTCTTAAGTCATGTTTTACAAATTTTCCCTCATACTTGAGTGTGGTAGTATGTTTTTAGATAAATTGTCAAGGAATTGAGTCAATTTTAATCCATTCGGTCAAAGATATTTAGACCTTAAACATTAGCCTTTTTATGTCCGATGTGGATGACTTTAAATTTCCCACAAAAGACAAGGGAACTCTGAATAAAAGTCAAGCTCCAGCTCAATAAACATATATTTTGTGTTATTTAGGTAATATTGAGCAATTATAAGATTCAATGTTTGTAGGGTTATTTATAATAATCCTAGTAAAAATCAAACTATGCTTACTAGGCCCATTGGTTTAGGTAAAAATATAAAGTAGGTAGCAAAGGAAAGTGTGTGCACAAATGATTGTAGGTGAAAATGTTTTTCATTTTATGCACAAGAATTAGAAGGACACCCACAGATTGGAGTTTCTTCTCTTTTTCAAAAAAAAATTATAAGAGGCTGTCAACAAAAGTCTTCACTTGATGTACAACATCCCAAGCTTCATCAGCAGCTACATGAAGCTCATGCACTTGACCAACTTCACTCTTTCTAGCCTAATGGAGTGATTTATTGGCATCTGAGATGGCTTTCATACCACTCATTTGATCTCCCTCCAGTGAATTGTTCAGTTGGTCAAGTTCCCCAATCATAGCATCTAACTGTTTCTGAAGGTGCATCTACTGGACGACTTTATATTTGATCTTATGCTTCAGCTCCTTCATCTTGGCAGCATAATCAGCCTCAGCTCGAGATACCGCAGCTTCAAATTTGCTGATATTTGCTGACAGCTTCACCCTGGTCAAATCCTGACGACATTTCTTCTCAATCTCCCTTCTTAGGATGACTTGTTTTATCATGGCATGGATCTTATGATATCCAAAACCTCCAAGTCCAAGCATGAAAAATAGGGATGAAAGTCTCGGGATCTTTGACGATATCTCTTTTAAGGCACTTCAGATATGATCTTCCATATATTTTTCCATGCCTTGCGTCGTGAAAATTGGAGCACCTTTTGTACTTTTGGATCCAACTTATCATCACTGTCACATGGGGGAATGTAATCTGGGATTAATGCACTTAAGGAAGTGCCATGTTCTGTTCCTTCCCCTCTGACCAGTGCTTCTTCACATTTAATTCCCATTGGGGTGCAGGCTGAGGCTTCACCTCCAGATCTAGCCACTAAAATTGATGGCCCTGCATAATCAATTGAAAGATTTTGTTAGTTTCAAATAATAACAAAAGTTGATTGACTGTCTTGCAAATTAAGTAAAGTCGCAAATATTGTTTTCCCTTACCCAACGGTAGATCAGTAACTTGAGAAGGATCCTCCCCATTTTTCATAGCTTCAATAGGATTTTCAGGGTGAGTTTGAGGAAGCTCTACGGGGTTCAGCTCCACCTGGGCTAATGTCTCTGCAATAGTTGGGTTATCTGTACCCCCTTCAGGAATTGGTAGTTCAGCAGCTTTCTCAGATAGAACTGCACATTTCAACCGATCATGAATACACATGTAATAAGAAGTTATTTTTAGTAGGATGAAGGATAACACTCACGTCCATAATCTTCAAAATTACATGGTAATTTAACATGATCTAAAAAATATTCAAAAGATGCACCATGTCCCATCATTTCATCCAATGTAATATCATAATCCTGGTTAATCTCACCAGTGGGAGCATTTGGTATGTCTTCTTAGCTACCTTCATCCAGCGGTCCTTGACCTTGGACAACATCTTCAGATAAAGTGGCGACATCAGTTGCAATGGCCGCCAAAATCTATAATATAGGGGTTGAACCTAAAGTATCATATAATGGAAGTCAGTCTATGTTTCATTCAACATTTTAGGAATCATTGTTAACTTACCAGAAGCAGGTTCTTCACTTCTTGCAACAACAGTAGGAGGGATACTGGGAATAGAATATGGATCTTCTCCAGGAGCAGCCAAGTCAGCCTGAACTTGTGATTGTTCACCAGTACCCTCTGTGGTTCTCAAAGGAGGGTCAGTCCTCTCCCTTAGAGGGGAAGTTGAAGAATCCTCTGCAATCCCAAGAAATATGATCAACCTTTTCATGGTTAAGAATCATGATTATCCAAAGGACTTACCACTAAAGATGAAGCGTTTAGTTATGGACTTCCTCCATTGTCGCTTTTGATTCCTCGGCTTTTTGGGAGTGTCAGCAGTATCCCTTATAGGAACTTGAATTGGAGAATGGAAATCCATATCCAACTCCTCATCCATGGCTTGAAATCCTGGAGATATCTTGCCCGATTCGTGAAGAGATTCAGCAGCAGCTCCGATGGCAGTACCATCAGGGCTATACTTTGGTGAAGGAACCTCAGTATTTCCTTTCTTAGCAAGCTGCAGGATGAATAAATAATTTCCTTGAGTAACAAAGATTTGACTGAAATCAAGTTGCAAAGAAAATAAAGAAAGATAACTTACATCTTCAGTAGCCACGTAATCGTCCCACCCCTCATATCTGGAAGCATCAGTCTCCTCAACAGTGCCACGATCTATCATTTCCTTCACCCTCTTGGTGACAGGAATGGAATCTTCAGTGGCATATATTATCATTTCCAGCTCTCTGATATAATCCCACAATTCATTGGGGTATCCTTGTAATGGATATCTGTAGAAGCCACAAGATTCCCTATTCTAGGGAGGTGTAGCCCCCCACACAAATCTAGCCAGGCGGTTTCAGCACCACAGTATAAACTCTACCATGTCTGGACAACCTCTGGTCATAGATATTCAGTATGTGTACCAGAAGGCTGTGAGGAAGGTCCTACAATCTTGGAATTCAGTTTCTTCCCAGCTCCTGCAACTACTGATAGAGCATAAGAAAATAAGACTTTTTTCTCTATAAAGTAATGGTGATTAAATTGCCACAATGAAGTAACTTACCAGGAGTTGATGGAGTGGGTCTTTTGATTCTTACTGGAGGATTATATCGGGCACAAGGACGATTTACCATTTGTTGTGCCTCATCATCCCCATCTTGGGAATCCGGTGAATCAGTCCTAGATGAGGAATCCGGTGAATCAGCTCTAGGTGGGGAAGCATCACCTTTCTGAGGAAGGGTTTCTTTCTCAATAGATTTCTTCCTTTTCCCCACCTGATAATCCGGGTGCTTTAGCACCCCTCTAGGGTATGATGCTATCCAGTTCTCGGCATACAATGCAGTCAAGTTATTTTCTGAATTATCAACTGGTAGATCAAATACTACCCCAGTCTTCTCCATAGATGTCAGCAACCATAGTTCTCGGGCAACCATCGGATGTTGCTCTGAACTGACATGCACTGGGGGAGATACAACGGTCTTCTTCATACACTTAAATTGACGTGAAAATCTATATGGATCATAGGCCTTGCATATAATCTCTCTGTCAGTCCTGGTGACCAGCACACAATCTCTGCAGGCCAGCATATATTCCCTCAATTCCAGACTAGTTGTTCCATCATCGACAAACCACCCGATTGGCAGATTTCCATAAGGAAATATATTAAATTCCTTATAAATTCTCAGCCTTACCTTCATGTCATAAGCATTGAGAGCTAGTTGAGAAATTCCAGAGAATGCTTGCACTGATGTCATGAAAGAACTTATGGGGATATGTACTCCATTTTGTACATTATACGTCCTGAAGTGAGTGGCAATCCAACCCCACAAAACATGGAATGGTCCCACTATTCTCAAAGGAGACTTACTCGTGAAGACTTGGAGTATGATCATGTGAATCTTTGCTAAAATGGGGGTAGCCAACCCAACCATTTCCCCCTCATCCAATTTAGCTGTGATAACGAAGGTCCCTGGCCTGACGCCTCCCTTCGAGTCCCTGACTGGCAGAAGATAAACACTGAGCCACAAGGAAAAGAAGCCCACCAAACGAGTCTTCTTTGGGATTCTCTGATTCACTTCATATCCCCACTTCTCAAATTATCCTGCTTCTAGGGTTGGCCAGAATGTTCCAGGAGCACCCCTCTTCTCTTTTTTGGGGCAGGTGGTAGGACGAGTGGGCCTCTTCTTCTTGGATCCCTTCTCCTTCGCTCCCTTATCCTTCTGCTCATTCTCCTGCTTCTCGATAAGAAACATATTCATCCACTCCTCTGGATGAATATCCTTTTTAGAATGAGTTAAGGAGGTCTCTGAACTCTTGAGCTTATGGATGATTTTCAATAATTTCTGAGCTAAATCTAGAGTCTTCTCTGAATCATTCCACGTCGCCTTGAGAGGGATGAATTCATCATAAATATCACCCAAAATTGGATCCCCTGAGATCTTGTGGACATCCCACATACTGATGCCTACTTCTCCATGAGTCAGATGGAAATAATTGGTTTTTAGGCTCCAATGGATGTGTATCTCTGGTATAAAGTTATCATGCTTGTAAACATCTTTTTTCCCAGCCCATACGGCTTCATATATCGGAACTCCTTTCAAATCCGTGACAAACTCTGCAGAGGTTTGTCGCACCCAGTATTCCCACATCCAAGTTGGCTTCACACCTCCTCCAGGATGAAAGTCCCAACATCTCTTCCAGCCTTTGGATTGATCTATCTGAGAGTTTCATAAAATTGAGAGATAATAATGTGGTTGTAGCTCAGGCTTATAAGGTTTTAGATCTGGTGTACAAGGCCTATGATGCATCTAATGGGCCTTCTCCAAAGTTCCAACATTTATAAGTGCTCCTCCACATGAAATATTTGCTAAAGCAAAGTTGGTGTAATTCTGAAACCAAGAATGTGGGAGATAGTTCTTTGCCTCTAGAATTATAACTTCTCGCAGATGACCATAGCCATACAAAGGCAGATAAATGCTCTGGGAGAAGTCATGATGATACTTCTTCAAATACTTAGCCAAATCTAGGAGAGTGTTGTCGCAGATGGTATAGTAATCATGGCCAATGATGCTCATCATATCATCAATTCTCTTACTAGCCAGTTCATTAACAGTTCCGATTCTCTTGGGAACCATTGAATCTACACAAAAGTTGAATAAATTAACTCTTAAATGTGTTTATTTTTTATAAAATTTGTGAAGAAATTTGAAAACATGGAAAAGGCATTAAGGCGCGTAAGTCTAATTTCGGCGTGCAAGTATGGATGTTTCGCACAAGTATGGATGTGTCGCGCAAGTATGGATGTGTCGCGCAAGTTTTTGGCGCAAGTATCACCGCGCAAGTCCAAATACCTTGACATCAGTGCAACAGTGAACAAATAGCGGAAAATAGGGTAACTTGTGCGATAGAAGCAACTTGCATGGCGAGAGCTCGAAAGTTTTAAATTCGGTGCTTTACGCAAGGAATGACCGCGTATAAATAGGTCGTCTGCACCCTTGTGTGCTGACGCCTGCACGGCTCAACACTTGCATGCCGCCCTCTGTGCGCTCAACACTTGCACGCCGAAGTTTCCTTTGTTTTCTTCTTTCCTCAGAGTTACATCCTCATTTCTTTCAGATCCAACTCTGAGGGGGGACATTTGTTGACGCTCTTTTCTGTTACAGAGTCTAAATGAATGAAAAGGGAAATACCCTGAACCCAAAGTGATTCATCCTTTGAAGGAATGTCAAAAATTAACAAAGGCAAGAAAAAAGTTTCAAATACACTTGGGTCGCGCAAGTTCCACCAAGGTCACGCAAGTATACTTTCAGGCCGCCCATTGGTCGCGCAGGTGACTTGCGGGCCCCCTTTGAATTTTGTCTAGGGTCTTCTCTAGCCTATAAATACCCCTGTGGGCCCCCCATTTCGAGGAGAATTTTTTTTTTCAGAAACTTAGATTTGAGCTTACGAAGCCCTAGTATCTTCTCAAAGCTTATGAACACTTCTAAGGTAATTTCTTACCTAGAACTGAAGATCTAAATAGGGGGAGGAAGGCCAATGTGTTGAAACTCATTAACACTTGCGCGCCTAGGTGGCCATCCCTTAAGGGAAATGGAAACACTTGCGCGCCGCCTTACCCATTCAACATAACTTGTGCACCTCTCTTTTGGAAGCCTCTAGGGGTAGTACTAAAGGCTTGATCCAAGCCTCGCCCAAGTATTACCCTAAGGTTTGACCGTCGCGCAAGTACCCATGTGTTGTGCAAGTATACTTGTGTGACAATGACTTGCACTCCGACGCAGGACTTGCATGCCACCTCCTTTTTGGGTTCCCTTCCTTCCCATTTCACCCATACCATGCCTATCCACCTCTCCTCTTCATGATTAAGCCTTCAAGACTCTCTCCAAAGCCATTCATGGCATGATTTCCTTGTTTTCTTTCTTATCTGAAAGGAATTCTGTGGAAAATCTCTTAAAACCTAGTGATTTAAATATCTTTATGTCACTAAGGTTAGAGATTTCATTCATTCAACCTCATCCTTTAAGATGAGAGAATCCTTACTCTGGGCCTCCTTTTCAGGAGTAAGACCCAGTTCCAATTCTCTAAATATGGGCATCCTCTTTAGGAGTAATCCCTAAGTCCCTTAATTTTCAAACCCCTTTAACCTAGGCCTCCTTTTCAAGAGTAATCCTGAGCCATAATTTCTCTTAACCAGTCTTAATCTACTTTTGTTCTCGGCTTCCTTCTTAGGAGTAAAACTCAATCATAAGTCCCCTCCTAAGTTGGGAATCTTCCTCAGGAGTAAGTCCCAAGTCAGAGTATCCAAATATCCAAAAATTACATATACCTTTATGGACCCTGTCCCTAGACTTCTTCTTTGAAATAAGTCCCAATCTCAATCTATTTGGGCAGTCATATATACATAAGACCCACATCATTTTCTATGATTGAATCTTTCATGGCACAATTTTCTGGTTTTACCAATACCTCTTGTTTCTCACACCGATCATGACTCACGTGAGCTTAGAGTGTAAAAGTAATTATGACATCTTTCTTTGAGCCATCAATCATACATAAACATCATACTCCTTAACTTGAACTATGTGGGTTCTGATTCCTTTTTAAAGGATGCGTAGGTTGTAACACCCGATACTTTTATGAGAAATATTTTCTTTTATGTTATATAAATCATCAAAGGAATCTTTCACTACACACAACACTAGCTTGGCTTTCTTTACACGCAACCACGGCCTTCCTTGATAGCTTGCGTCGTACGCAATACCAAGTTTCACTAAACAATGATATGCTATTAAAATATTATTAAAACTAGCCGTTATGAATAGTATTAACTGAATTTTTAATTTTATAACATTTTAATTCAACTTATACATTTTCTAGAATGAGGTATAAAATCAAAATCTGTTTTTTTTGGATAAAAGAAGTATTTTTCAAAAAATGCAGTTTTGCCGCCTTTTGATGACACACCCACATTAAATCTTGTTTTTGACATGTTTATAAGTTCAATTTGACAAAATAAAATTCTTCTTTTGAATCAGGGTATAAAAATTTACTTTGGATAAATTTTTGATATTTTTCTGATAACTTTTATATTTTGATGAATAGTAAAAATACGCTAATTTTTTAATTAAAAACAACTTTTTTCATTGAGATAATTTATATGGATAAATTATAATATTTAATGGTTTTAAAGTATAAATAGAATATATTTTTACCATTTAATATAATGTATGGAATTATCATTAATTTCACATTGAATTCATAGGTAAAAACATTTCAATCTTTGGCAATGTTTTAACTTCTAAAACTCGTTTTCTTAACAACGAGATTTATTTTAAAATAATTACTGCAACTTATATGTTTTTAATTTTGAAAATTGGATTCCATATTCAGAATCATTCGGTCCAAATTATGTTAATAGGATACTTTTTATTTTTGGGCATTATGAATAGTAACTACGGTAAATTTTATTTACCATAGTTAAAGGTAAATCTGGTAATTAAGGTTAAATATAAGATTATAAAATTACCCTAACACCTGCCAAAATCCTATTGGATGACTAAAAGTAGACTCATATCACCTAAGGGTCAGATTAGATTCATTTAATGGACTTTTTCCCATGAAAATAATTTAATTATTATTAAAACCAAAGAATGTGACAACATGTCACTTTCTTAAATCTTATAAGTATAATAATTTTAATTTAGTGATAGAATTAATGAAAATTAGAACATGAATAATCTCAAGAATTATAATACAATTATCTACAACATAGGAATTTATTTATAATTTTTAGGGATTAAATAATTATCATTAATTATGACACAATAGTTATGTTGAAATTATTTTATTAATTAAAATATCAAATAAATGGTTTTAAAAATATTAATATAATTATTATATGCACTATTTAATGTTCTCCACTAATTTTCTAGACACATATGACATTTGATTAATCTATTAAAGCTTTTAGTTCTAACATATCCTCTGTATATATTTTATTTAAATTCAAATAAATGAATAGTTTCAAAATTGACACTATTGTTATTTAATAAAAATAACATATTATAAAATTGCTTAAAAATCACAAAAATATTTAAAAATTATAAATTAAATTTTATATGGTCGAAAATGTCATAAAGTGTCAAGTTATGGAAAATTCACAACACATATGTAATTATTAATAATAATTTAAAATTTAGAATATTATTACCACAAATAAAATTAAATTGATAAATAAGGATAAATTAAGTTGATAATGTTTAAAATAAATTCCTAACATGTCTAAATTTTATTGGTTGATGATATTACAACCCTATCTCATCTAATATTCGTATATGAGTCATTTTGGAAGTTTTTATGTGGGGTTGGGATTTAATATAAACTAATATTTCTTATATTTCCAAAGGTGCCCCTCTCCTCCCTTATAAAAGGGCACCTCCTCCCTCTCTTCCTCACACCACTTTGAGCCTTAAAGCTCGGCCCACCCCTGACAAATTCTCTTCTACCCTTCCCTAGAAACATCCTAGAGGTCCTGGTCTTCTTCAAAGACCAATTTTAGTGCCCTAAGAGGAGGACTCAAAGAGGCGCTTCAAAGAAGAGGTAATGTCTCTTACCGATTCTTTCAACTTTATTTCTTCTTCCACTTCTTCTTCTTAGGTTGTTTCACTATGAAGTAATAACATCAGTATAACTCATATACTTATATGTTATTATAAGTATGAAACAACCCTATTTCACCATCTATCCATCCTACGGAAAATGAAATCACCACGCGTGCGTACGTACGGAATACCGTCTCCACGCCGTGGTGTAATCTATTTTCCACCACCACCTTACTTGGATGGGTATAATGGTGTAAATAATTACTATATATGATTATTTTAAAGTGATATTGATTATTAAATAGTATACATACACTCCAATACAATTCCACGATCATGGGAATGATATCATCGCTCGTGCATACGTACAGAATACTGTCTCTACAATGTGATGTGATTCGTTCTACATGATATTCATTACATAATGATTATATAAATGAATTGAATGAATAAATATGTTATATAGTACATTAATATAATTCTGTAAATGATGTATCTATAACCTAAAGATAAGAATAAGAATTTATTCGACAAAACACGCATAAGAACAAAAAGTTATAAACACCCGAATAACAAGTAGCAATGAAATATTACTACTAAGAAGCTAAGAATATGACCATATATGATATCATAACAATAATTATGATTCTGGAATAAGTCAATAACATTATTTAAATTATTATACAGGAGTTTCGGACACTTACTAAGCAAATCGGACCTAAGGTAAGGGAAATATCACAATCTCATTTTTATCCGAGATTGTTTATACTTTGGTATTTAATGGGGTGTATTTTATCACCCACATACATGTTTCCTCAATATGTATTATTATTTCCATCCACCTAAAAATTTTTAAATCCATTTTTACCCTTTGGTGAGTTTATAGTAAAAGATATTAAAGGAATCTTTTGTCATTTTTCGTACGAGGTACTTTTTGACTTTTCTGACAAAAGTACAAGAAGAATGTTTTTTTAACTTATACGGCATGAATGTATTTTTAAAACATTATTTCCAAGAAGCTTCATTTACAAGTTTTCAAGTTTATTTTTAAAATTTTATGACATGTTAATAAAGGAAAATGTTTTCGAAGTAGAAAGGATATTTTCCTCAAGAATGGAGTTCAAGTGTTTTATCAGAATTATTTTCCATCTAAGATAATATAGGGTTCTGTTTCTATCCCTATTATTACATTGATTTGATTATGTTGTGATGGAATTATTTTTATGAATTCCTTTATCTTATATGAATTGTTTTATGATGTCATGTTGTTTAAGAATCCCATTTTTATTACATGGGTTATGCAGTGATGTATGATTTATAATGTTATGGAACACATATGAATGGTATCATTATGAGATGAGTGGGACCTATATCTCCCTCCAATGCATTGGGTAAAGATTTTATATCTCATGAGATAGACATGGCTGGAACGACAGGTTAAACTGGTTCAGTAAAACAGGACTGAAACGAGGAGTGAACTCGGTTCAGAAATAGACTTTGTCCGCTATGATAGTCTTGGCAATGAGTCTTGACTACTAAGAAATGATTCTCCATGATTATGTGGGTATGCCACAGAGATTCATGTTTTATGTTATGATTATTGGGATTACATTTCACTACTATGATTTATCCCATGATATGAAATTATGATCTCTTTTGTAGGTTATGATTTCCAAAAGTTATGTTCTTATGAATATGATGTGATTGATATTTCTTTTTTTTTACCCTTACTGAACATTTGAGCTCACCCTTTTGTATGTTTTCTTTCCCTAGGTCAGGAGGAAGGTTATTAAGTAAGATATGCCAAAAGGGACTATAGATATGATGAAATAAATGGGAGATAGTGTAGACGCTTTATGAACCAGTTGCTTATGTTTCCCAGTTTCTAAAGACACTATACCTATACGGTCCTCTCATGGTTTTGTTATATGTTGTAATAAGTATGCTTCAATTTTGAAGTAATAACAATGTATGTAAAGTATGGGATAGTTGGTATCAGAGGAAAGGTATATTCAACCTTTGGAAACTAGGATTTGAAATCCTTAGTAAGAACCCTGAGGATAAGTCAAAGCATAGAACACAATCTTAGTGTTTTAGAAATGACCATGAATAACCTAGGATAAGACCTTAAGTGGGAAATTTTATTCTTGATTATGTGGTTTTCCTATTATAATTAGTGTTTATCACACTATTCTTCTTGGTTTTAGTGTAACGCCCCGACCCTAGATAGTCAGAGTCGGTGCATTATTACAAAACATTGGCATGATCACAAAGGATCATGTATAGAAAGACCGATTAGTTTAGTTGTCTTGGAAACACTAGATATATTCATAAGTCTTACATTACATCATAAGGTAAAAAAACTACAACAAAATCTTGTCTTCATATCCCCTCATACTATCCCTGCAGGTCATTCATAAATTACTTCTTCATATTCCTGGGAAAAATAAAACATTGAAAGGGGTGAGCTCAGATGCTCAGTAAGGATAACATTATAGAAGAAGCTTTCATAGATAATCATAAACACTTAAGGCAGTTTATAACTAAAATGAAAGCCTTTTAAACATGAACTTCAACATAAAATGGCAAAGATAAAATAAATTAATGCCATTTACTTACTCACATGGATATTCTACTAGTCGAATGATCACATGCTATATCAATAACCAATTTCATAATGATGGAATGCATAATGCCAGACTATCATAACCACATAGCTAAGGCCTCGTGTCAAGACTACAAATAAGATTTTGCCAAGGCCTTGTGCCAAGACACTAGTTTGTCTCATGAGACCTACCGATGCATCGAGGAGCTATAGCGGGCTCCACCCGTCACTTATTAAGTCCAATGCATTCCTTATATGAACAGGTTTAAACATAACATAAACATTCGTATTAAAACTAGCATACGAAATGTCAATACTTTAACCACAAACCATGAATGGTATAAAAATAGCACATCCACAGTCAAACATAACTCATTCGATACAATATGGAAGATTGTATTGTATCACATTAACCTGAATCAAGAATAATGAAGGATTTTGACATAGATGAAAATAATCATCAAAACTATTTGAGAGAAATATCCCCCTTTTTCTTGAAATCATTTAAAAGTCACACTATTTGTCAAGAAGCCATTTAAAAATAGATTTTTGAATCAAAGTGTCCCATACCACTTTGAAACATTTAAAATAAGTTTTAATTTTAAAACTTTAATGTCCATATAAATAAATCCTTAAAACCATTTTTTAAAACATGGACATTAATGAGCAAGATTTAGAAGAAATAGTCTTTAAAACATTTAAAAATGGTATTTTAGTTAGAGTTTCTAACCAAAATAGAGACACTTGAATACAAATAATTGAGGTAATAAAAACATTTTAATATCATGAGAATAAAGGAATTCATGATATACTATGTCAAAGTACATTATATACACCACATAAAAGTGATTTGGTGTATAACAACAAAAAAGTCTCAATGGAATGTAAATTGAGATGAAATCTCTCATAACGGTTGTATCCTTAGGTTAAGGATAAATCAACGACATAATTATGTGTGACAAATATAAATACACTAAATGTGATTGGATATTCAGTGTAAAACAATCAACGGACATTCACACATATTCTTGTAAAAACAACACCAACGAATTGGAAGTTTAACTCAACAAATGGAGAATGAGTTAGAATTACGCTTATCAAATTCATATCAACGACTTGAGAATTATAAATGGAGTGATTATGTGTATCAAAAGAATATCCATAGGAAGGGGAGTGGAAATTATGACATAATCAAATGAATAGTGATTCCACACATAATCTTAAGGTAATATAATCAATGAAATATGCATAAAGCCAAATGAGTGGAAATTGAAATTTCAAATTCCCTTATCGATTAGGTAACTTACGAAACATACACCCATGAAAGAAGGATCATACAATGATGATGTAAATACCCATAAATTAAAGTATATTACACAATGAATACAATCATGGGTAGTACACATACACCACATGCAATAAATAAGTGGTGAACAATGGAATTCTCACGAAATTAAGAGTGAGATAAGAAACCCCTTACTTTGTACTTTTTCCTTGGTCGACGGTAGGTTAACCTCCTGTATAATGGTGAAATAATTGTTATTTAATTATACAAGAATCATTTACTTTAATATGATATCATATATGATCTTTTAACATTGATTTGTTAATAATATATTAGAATTATCGTCATTTCAGGTGTTAACGGGTTCATTTTACTTTATATTCTTTGTTATGTGATCCATATTCGTTATTAATGGGATGTATATTATTCATATCCAGAATGATATCAAGTCATTAGATACTATTTTTTAAATCATCAAATTATAATTATACTTCAATGGATATGATGAAGAATGAATCTCATCGCGTTCGTGGAGACGGTAGTCCGTACGTACGCACGAGCGACAATATCATTATTTTGATATTAAAATAATATATAATTGGATGGTATATCATATATAAAGAATCATTATCATGTTATATTTATTATTTACCTGATTTACACATCATTATTATACCCATCCAAATAATAATATATTGAATAACAATTACACCACGACGTGGAGACGGTAAGCCGTACGTACGCATGTATGGTGACATGTTATTCAAAGGATGGATAGAATACTGAATATGGTTGTACAGTATTTATAATAACATCAAATTATATATATGATACTGGATTTATTATTTTATAATGGTAATAACAAAGAAAAAAAGAAGTGGAAGAAGAAAGGAACTTGAAAATTGGTGGTGAAAACATTACCTCTTCTTCGGGTTCTTCCTTTTGATTTGATCAAAAGGGATCATTAGGTTGGCTTTATGATCAAAATAAGGCCTCTAGGTTGTAGTGAGAGAATTTTAGAGAGTATTTGGTCAGGGGTTGGCCGAACCAAAAGGATTTGAAGGTGTGAATAAATGAGAAGGATGAGTGCCCTTTTATAAGAGGGGTGAGGGGCACCTTTGGAAAAGCTAGAAATATTAATTTATAATAAATTCCCATTCGGTTTCAAATGGCTCCAAAGTTTATTATTCAAAGTTTAAGGTGGGGATAGGTCTAAAAACATTCATAAAATATAATTTAGACAGGTTTGGGTCACTATATTAACCTTATCGTTTAGTTTTATCTCTTAGTTAATTAGTTTGACATTTACCATGTCACTTTGTAGTTTTATATTATATAGTTAATAAACTTACTATATACATCAAAGAGACCGCCAAGTGGTCCATTAATGATATAACTATAATGATATAAGTCTTTTGGCCGAACCTTAGATTTTTAGTAATTTAATATCAATTAATAATATAATATTTGTTTTAAAAACTCTTTTGTGTCAATTTTGACACTATTCAATAGTTGATTTTTGTGAAGCACATAACAGAATGATTACTTCGAAAAAAGTCAATTAAATAAATCATAATATGTCATATTATCCTAGAAAATTAGTTTAATTCATTAAAAGTCTCAAATTATATTTAGTTTGGTATTTATAATATCAATTATTCTAATTTTTCACTATTATGGTAATTACTGCATCACCATTGTGTCATAAATAAATTAACTTATTTAATGTCTAAAAATTATAAATACAATATAATTATTTAATAAATCGTTTTATCTTTCTAATTAATATTTATAGTCCAAAATATAACATATATAGCCCTATGTAAAAATTGTTTTTCTAAAAGATATATGCTTGTGTCATTTTTGTATTCATTTTAACTTAATTAAAATAAAGTGTCCCTATCACCTACAAGTGGCTCAATGGGGTCCAAAAATCGACCCAAAGATGAATATGGTCGAACATGTATCAACCAATAAGGTTAGGACACGTTTTAGGGTAATTTAGTTTTATTATAATATATTGTTTTTAACCCTTATTTACCGGATTTACCCTTAACCATGGTAAATAAAATATTTACAGCAGTAATTATTCAAAATGTCTAAAAATAAAAGTTACTTGTTTACACAATTTGAACATCCTAATTCCAAATATGGAATCCATTTTTTCAAATTCAAAATACAGAAGTGGAAGAATTTAAAATTAATTCTCATTGTTAAAACAAAAAGCGTGTTTTTAAGAGATAATAACTATCAAAAGATTGGCACTTGTTTATATCCGGTTTAATTGTGAAATTATGTCCAATGAAAAACATTGAATTAAATGGTAAAAATATATTCTAAATATACTTTAAAACTACTCAAATTCATAATTTATCAATATTAATTATTTCAATTAAAAAAGTTGTTTTTAATTAAAATTTAGTAATTTTCACTATTCATAAAAATATGAATGTTATCCGAAAAGTACCAAAATTTCACCCTAGGCTAATTTCAATATTCCTAATCCAAAAATGAAGTCAATTTTGAGAGATAGAATTTATAATATTTCAAAAATTAGGTATTACTATTCATAATGGCTAGTTTGATTGGTTGTGGTGTGTTAAAATCTCGAAGTTGCGTACAATGCCCGCCATTTCATTATTCAAAGGGAAAAGTACCATATTATGTCAAAAATTAGATGTTGATTTAGGTTTGACAACCCCTAATGGCACAACAGTCGCATCAAAAGTTTATAATTCGTCCCCGATTGATGTTTGTGGGAAAGTGCTTCCTGCAAATCTTGTGATCCTTCCTATAGTGGAATTTGATGTGATTCTTGGCATGGATTGGATTTCTTTATATGGAGATCATATAAATTTCCAAAGAAGGGAAGTCACATTTCATATTCCAGATCAATCTATGGTCGTCTATCGATGCAATTATGAACATAACCTTCCTGTGGAAATTTCTTCCATCTTATGGGTCTTGATTCCACTAAATGAAGGTAATTTATCTCAAATGGTTGGTGAGAAACTCACGATTAAGAATATGCCCATTTTACGGGAGTTTGATGATGTCTTTCCGGAGGAATTGCTGGGTCTTCCACCAAATCATGAAGTTGAGTTTTCAATATAACTTGTACCGGGTGCTTTACCTATTTAAAAGTCACCTTATAGAATGGCCCCAATTGAGTTGTAGGAATTGAAGAAGCACTCCAAGAGAATCTTGATAAGGGATTCATACGCCCTAGTGCGTCACCTTGGGGAGCACCTGTTCTATTTGTTAAGAAGAAAGATGGATCAATGAGACTCTGCATTGATTATCGAGAACATAACAAGATCACTATCAAGAAAAAAATATCCTCTCCCACGAATTGATGACTTATTTGACCAAGAAGGCGGAGCTCAATACTTTTCCAAGATTGATCATCATTCAGGGTATCATCAATTAAGGGTCAAAAGGGAAGATATACCAAAGACGGCTTTCCGTACAAGGTATAGACACTATGAATTTATAGTGATGCCATTTGGTCTTACTAATTCCCCTGCTATCTTCATGGATCTGATGAATAGAGTCTTTAGAGACTATATTGATCAATTTGTGGTAGTCTTTATAGAAGATATTCTTGTCTATTCAAAGAGCAAGGAACAACATGACGATCACTTGTGAATTATATTGAAGACCCTGAGAAAGGAGAAACTTTATGCCAAATTTACCAAGTGTGAATTTTGGCTTCAAAAAGTTTAATTTTGGGTCACATAATCTCAAAAGAGGGGATATCTGTGGATCTAGCAAAAACAGAGGTTATCAAAAGATGGTCGAGACCAACAACAGTAACTGAGATCCGAAGTTTTCTTGGTTTGGCTGGATATTATGGACGTTTTGTGAAATATTTTTCACGATTATCTAATCCACTCATCAAGTTGACTTGGAAAGGAGTTAAGTTTGTTTGGACGGAGGAATGTGAAGAGAATTTCAAGGAGTTGAAAAGAAGGTTATCCATTGCACCTGTGCTCACACTGCCATGTAGTGGAGAATGGTTTGTGATCTATAGTGATGCATCCAAGAAGGGATTGGGGTGTGTTCTTATGGAAAATGATATGGTGATAGCTTATGCCTCACGACAGTTGAAAATCCCTGAGCAAAATTACCCAACTCATGATTTGGAGTTAGCTGCAGTAATATTTGCATTAAAGATTTGGAGGAATTATCTTTATGGAGAAAGGTGTGATATTTATACTGATCATAAAATTTTAAAGTATATTTTCACACAAAAGGAGCTGAATATGCGCCAAAGAAGATGGTTGGAGCTGATTAAGGATTACGACTACTCAATCCATTACCACCCTGGGAAAGCAAACAAGGTGGCAGATTCATTAAGTCGACAAGACCATGCAAGCTTATCCATGATGAGGATCACAAAATATCCAATATTTATTGATTTAGAAAGGATTGATCTTGAAATTATAATGGAAAGGTAAAATCGTATCTTTCTCAAATGAATTTTCAACCATCTATACATGTGAATATTAAAGAGGCACAGAAAGAAGATGCCGAGTTACAAAAGATGGTGAGAAATGTTCCTGAATTCAACCTTGATTGTGATGGGATAATAAAGTTTAGGAATTGGGTTTGTGTTCCTCCACTCCCCGAATTAAAGAAGGAGCTGCTGGATGAGGCTCATAGTTCTTCATTATCTATTCATCCTGGAAGCACGAAGATGTATAGGGACCTGAAAGAGTACTTCTGGTGGGATGGCATGAAAAGAGATGTTGCTGAATATGTCTCTCGATGTTTGGTTTGTCAGAAAGTTAAATCTTAGAGACAGAAGTCTAAGGGGATGTTACAACCATTACTCATACCCGGATGGAAATGGGAAAACATCACTATGGACTTTGTCACAGGACTTCCTAAAACATCTAAAGGCAATGATGCTTTCTGGGTCATAGTTGATCGTCTTACAAAGTCTGCACACTTCATTGCTATTAGAGAGGATTTCTCTCTGGATCAGCTTGCCAGGATATATATAAAGGAAGTGGTAAGATTTCATGGACTACCACTTTCTATTATATCTGATCGGGATCCGAGATTTACCTCGAAGTTCTGGAGAAGTCTTCAGCATAATCTGGATACAGAGTTGAGTTTCAGCACTGCTTATCATCCTCAAACAGACGGTAAGTCTGGGAGAACAATTCAAAATCTAGAAGATATGTTGAGAGCTTGCTCTATGGATTTCAAAGGTGGTTGGGATCCACAAATACCTTTGGTGGAATTTTCTTATAATAAGAGCTTTCATTCCAGTATTCAGATGGCTCCTTATGAAGCTCTCTATTGAAAGAAATGCAGGACTCCAACTTGCTGGGATGAAGTTGGGGAAAGAAAGTTATTAGGACCTGATCTTGTTGATGAGATGGCAGAAAAGGTCCGATCTATTCAACAAAACATAAGAGAATCTCAGAGTCGACAGAAAAGTTATGCCGACAACCGAAGAAAAGACCTAGAGTTTGAAGTGGGTGATAAAGTGTTCTTACAAATATCTCCCTGGAAGAGGGTCATGAGATTTGGAAAGAAGGGTAAGTTGAGCCCTAGATATATCGGTCCTTTAGAAATATTGGATCGTGTTGGTAAGGTAGATTACCGATTGGCGCTTCCACCGAATCACTCTCAAGTTCACGATGTGTTCCATGTATCTCTCCTGAGAAAGTACATACCTAATCCTTCACATGTACTCAGCTCAGAAGTTGTACCGCTGGAGCAAGATACTTCTTATCAAGAACAAACGATAGAGATTCTGGATCATAGCGAAAAATTCCTATGAAACAAGACCACTCCCTTGGTGAAAGTTTTATGGAGGAACCACCAATTAGAAGAAGCTACATGGGAGCTTGAGTATATGATGAGGGAGAGGTATCCTCATCTGTTTGTTATAAAGTGATGAATTTTGAGGGAGAAATTCATTTTAAGGGGGGTAGAATGTAACACCCAAGAATTTTATTAGAAGTATTTTGTTTTTATGTTATATAAATCTACAAAAGAATCTTTTACTACACACAACACTAGCTTGGCTTGCTTTACACGCAACCGCGGCCTTCCTCGATAGCTTGCGTCGTATGCAATACCGAGTTTCACTAAACAATGGTATGCTATTAAAATATTATTAAAACTAGCCGTTATGAATAGTATTATCTGAATTTTGAATTTTATAACATTTTAATTCAACTTATACATTTTCTATAATGAGGTATAAAAGCAAAATCAGTTTTTTTTTATAAAAGAAGTATTTTTCAAAAAATGCAGTTTTGTCGCATTTTGATGGCGCACCCACATTAAATCTAGTTTTTGACATGTTTATAATTTCAATTTGATAAAAGAAAATTCTTCTTTTGAATCAGGGTATAAAAATTTACTTTGGATAAATTTTTGATATGTTTCTGATAACTTTTATATTTTGATGAATAGTAAAAATACGCTAATTTTTTAATTAAAAACAACTTTTTTCATTGAGATAATTTATATTGATAAATTATAATATTTAAGGGTTTTAAAGTATAAATAGAATATACTTTTACCATTTAATATAATGTATGTTATTTTCATTAATTTCACATTGAATTCATAGGTAAAAACATTTCAATCTTTGGCAATGTTTTAACTTCTAAAACCCATTTTCTTAACAACGGGATTTATTTTAAAATAATTACTGAAACTTATATGTTTTGAATTTTGAAAAATGGATTCCATATTCAGAATAATTTGGTCCAAATTATGTTAATAGGCTACTTTTTATTTTTGGGCATTATGAATAGTAACTACAGTAAATTTTATTTACCATAGTTAAAGGTAAATCGGGTAATTAAGGGTAAATATAAGATTATAAAATTACCCTAACATCTGCCAAAATCCTATTGGATGACTAAAAGTTGGCCCATATCACCTAAGGGTCGGATTAGATTCATTTAATGGACTTTTGTCCATAAAAATAATTTAATTATTATTAAAACCAAAGAATGTGACAACATGTCACTTTCTTAAATCTTATAAGTATAATAATTTTACATTATTGATAAACTTAATGAAACTTCGAACATGAATAGTCTACATAAAGCTAATACAATTATATACAACATAGGAATTTATTTAGAATTTTTAGGTTTTAAATAATTATCATTAATTATGACACAATAGTGATGTTGAAATTATTTTATTAATTAAAATATAAAATAAATGGTATTACAAATATTAAACTAATTATTATATTCACTATTTAATGTTCTCCACTAATTTTCTAGATAAATATGACATTTTATTAATCTATTAAATCTTTTATTTCGAACATATCCCCTTTATATATTTTATTTAAATCAAAATAAATGAATAGTGTCGAAATTGACACTATTGTTATTTTATAAAAATAACATATTATAAAATTGTTTAAAAATCACAAAAATATTTAAAAATTATTAATTAAATTTTATATGTTCTAAAATGTAATAAAGTGTCAAATTATGGAAAATTCACAACACATATGTAATTATTAATAATAATTTAAAATTTACAATATAATTACCACAAATAATATTAAATTGTTAAATAAGGATAAATCAAGTTGATAATGTTTAAAATAAATTCCTAACATGTCTAAATTTTATTTTTTGATGATATTACAACCCTATCTCATCTAATCATTGGATATGAGTCATTTTGGAAGTTTTTAAGTGGGGTTGGGATTTAATATAAACTTATATTTCTTATATTTCCAAAGGTGCCCCTCTCCTCCCTTATAAAAGGGCACCTCCTCCCTCTCTTCCTCTCACCACTTTGGGCCTTCAAGCTCGGCCAAACCCTGCAAAATTCTTTTCTCCCATTCCCTAGAAACATCCTAGAGGTCCTGGTCTTCTTAAAAGACCAATTGTATCGCCCTAAGAGGAGGACTCAAAGAGGCGCTTCAAAGAAGACGTAATGTCTGTTACCGATTGTTTCAACTTTATTTCTTCTTCCACTTCTTCTTATTAGGTTGTTTCATTATGAAGTAATAACATCAGTATCACTCATATACTGATATGTTATTATAAGTATGAAACAACCCTATTTCACCATCTATCCATCCTACGGAAAATGAAATCACCACGCGTGCGTACGTACGGAATACCATCTCCACGCCACGGTGTAATCTATTTTCCACCACCACCTTACTAGGATGGGTATAATGGTGTAAATAATTACTATATATGATTATTGTAAAGTGATATTGATTCTCAAATAGTATACATACACTCCAATACAATTCCACGATCATGGGAATGATATCATCGCTCGTGCGTACGTACGGAATACCGTCTCCACGATGTGATGCGATTCGTTCTACATGATCTTCATTTCATAATGATTATATAAATGAATTTAATGAATAAATATGATATATATTACATTAATACCATTATGGAAATGATTTATCTATAACCTAAAGAGAAGAATAAGAATTTATTCGACAAAACACGCATAAGAACAAAAAGTTATAAACACCCGAATAACAAGTAGCAATGAAATATTACTACTAAGAAGCTAAGAATATGACCATATATGATATCATAACAATAATTATGATTCTGGAATAAGTGAATAACATTATTTAAATTATTATACAGGAGGTTCGGACACTTATGAAGCAAATCAGACCTACGGTAAGGGAAATATCACAATCTCATTAATATCCGAGATTGTTTATACTTTGGTATTTACTGGGGTGTATTTTATCATCCACATCCATGTTTCCTCAATATGTAATATTATTTCCATCCACATAAAAAATTTTAAATCCATTTTTACCCTTTGGTGAGTTTATAGTAAAAGATATGATAGGAATCTTTTGTCGTTTTTCGTACGAGGTACTTTTTGACTTTTCTGACAAAAGTACGAGAAGAATGTTTTTTTAACTTATACGGCATGAATGGATTTTTAAAACATTATTTCCAAGAAGCTTCCTTTACAAGTTTTCAATTTTATTTTTAAAATTGTATGACATGTTAAGAAAGGAAAATGTTTTTGAAGTAGAAAGGATATTTTCCTCAAGAATGGAGTTCAGGTGTTTTATCAAAATTATTTTCCATCTAAGATAATATAGGGTTCTATTTCTATCCATATTATTACATTGATTTGATTATGTTGTGATGGAATTATTTTTATGAATTCCCTTATCTTATATGAATTGTTTTATGATGTCATGTTGTTTAAGAATCCCATTTTTATTACATGGTTTATGCAATGATGTGTGATTTATGATGTTGTGGCACACATATGAATGGTATCATTATGAGATGGGTGGGACCTATATCTCCCTCCAATTAATTGGGTAAGGATTTTATATCTCATGAGATAGACATGGCTGGAACGGTAGGTTAAACCGGTTCAGTGAAACAGGACTGAAATGAGGAGTGAACTCGGTTCAGAAATGGACTTTGTCCGCTAAGATAGTCTTGGAAATGAGTCTTGACTACTAAGAAATGATTCTCTATGATTATGTGTGTATGACACAAAGATTCATGTTTTAAGTTATGATTATTGGGATTACATTTCACTACTATGGTTTATCCCATGTTATGAAATTATGATCTCTTTTGTGGGTTAAGATTTCCAAAAGTTATGTTCATATGAATATGATGTGATTGATATTTCTTTTGTTTACCCTTACTGAGCATTTAAGCTCACCCTTTTGTATGTTTTCTTTCCCCAGGTCAGGAAGAAGGTTATTAAGTAAGAATTCCAAAAGGGACTATAGATATGATGAAATAAATGGGATATAGTGTAGACGCTTTATGAACTAGTTGCTTATGTTTCCCAGTTTCTGAAGACACTATACCTATACGGTCCTTTCTTGGATTTGTTATATGTTGTAATAAGTATGCTTCAATTTTGAAGTAATAACAATGTATGTAAGGTATGGGTCGTTATATAGGTATCCCATCTGCGGGTATGATTCAAACTCTCAAATAATCCATGTCCTTCTGAATGAAAATAAACTTCAAGTGCCCCACTCAGTGGCTTTAAAACCAGTATGGTCATTATAATGACCAAGAGACTTTTATATAATGTATTAAAGGATGCCATTGACTAAGAATCTCTAACAAATACAGATGATTCTCTATTGATGAAGAACTTCGAATACACATAAAAGATTCTCTAAATTTCCTACATATCAATCATTGATTGTCAGATCTAAAGGAAAGCTCATTTTTTACATGGTAATTTAATAAGAATTTAAGAACATAACTTAAATCTATAAAGAGAGTCCCGGAGTAGACAATAATTCCCCTCAAAAAGGTGTGATGATTCCAACCTCCCATCCTCTCGACCAATGAAAATTCTTAATTCTCATCGGTCCATAACTAATGAGCACCTACCTTTGGAAAGTAGGTCCAAATGGATATAGAATCATTGGATGTTTCCAATTCTACAAACAAACCCGTTAGAAACCGCTTGGAATGTTTGAACCTTAAATCAACGAGGTCATTCCCATTTCCAGAGGAAACAATGACTTCTATGACCTCCTCTCTAATATTCTCAGGGTTATGTAGTTAATCCTATAGATTTTCTATAATTTTATATAAATAGAGCTATTTAGGTCATGGGATTTTAAAGTAAAAAAAATAAATTATTATTTTTATTTTAATTAAATGAACTAAAAATGATAGCCTCAACCAAACATCAAATTAAAACCAACCTTAGGTTACTCCTTGGGTAAACACCAAGTTTCGGATTCAACCATAGTCCCATACTTTCCATCTGATGTCCCATACAATAGGAAAAACAAAAACACCAAAACAATGTGTGTGTGCGTGTGCATATAAATATATTAACATTTTTTAAATATTATTTTTGGGGTCACTAAAAACCCAAAAAAAACAGAATATTAGGATAAATCAAAATATATACATAGAAATATTCCAAGGAGAAACCCATCAAAAAATAGTTTTTACACTCTCCCATCCTTCATGGTTTTTCACCCCAAAAGGAACATCCAAAACAAAAAGGTGGAGGTAATGAATTGACATCTGACTCTATCACTCCTAGGATATATCCTACATGATCCCATTCTACCATAGAACATGAACAATGGGAACATTTGGTTCTCATAAGATCCCTTACTATCGATCCTCGATCACCACTGGATACTCAGTGAAGGTATATTCATCCACAATATCCAGAACACCCCAGCCAATAACATGCATAGGGTCATTCAAACATCTCCTCAACTATGACACCTGGAAGACATCATACACCCAATCCAATAGTGGGGGTAGTGTTAAGTGGTAAGAAAACACACAACCCCTCAGTAGGATCTTGAATTTCCTGATGAACATTGGGTATAACTTTCTTCCCCAAAAAAAAATTACAATCCTCGGTGTGGGGAGACTGTCCCGAAATCATAATATTCCTACTAAAAATACAAGGGCCTAAAAATTTTATCTCTGAAGAATTTTTGTCCACTCTATCCTATCCTCGTCTGTTTGTGGAGAACATAAACCTTCTCATTTTCCACATATTTTGTGTCTGTCCCAACAAAAGATGTTTCTCCAATCCTAGTCCAGTACAAGGGTGAACCGCATTGTCTCATATACAAGGCCTCGAAAGGTTCCATTATGATAGTATTATGTTAGATGTTATTATAAGAAAAATCTATAAGATTCAATTAATCTTCTCAGCTCAATCAAATGTACAACACATATGTTCTCATTGTATTCTCCAACACCTAGATTGTAAACTCAATCATCCCATATATCTAGGGGTGAAAATTTTTACTCATCCTAAAATGGTCCAAGAATGCATCATACATGACTCCCCACAAATATTATGTAAACTGAGTATCACAATCAAAGACAATTATTTCGGGTAACCCATAAAGATATATTATCACCCACATGTAATACTGCCCCAGAATCTCCAATAAACTCTCCTCTCTGATGGAAATAAAGTATGCAGACATTGTGAGTCAGCCATCAATCAATCAAATGGCATCCTGAAATATTTCAATTTGAGTGATCCTTGTCATAAAGTACATGGATATGGCATCCCATTTCCCCTCCATGATATCAAGAGGCTCTGTAGATCCTTTTGGAACCCAATACTGAGCCTTCATCTACAAACATGTGAGACACTAAGAGATGAACTTGGGTATGCTATACCTTATTCCAACCTGCCCGAACTGCTACTAATGGTCCATATACATCTTTGAAACACTATGATGAATTTCCAAGGGGTAAGTATGAAACTCATTCATCACCACCTGTCACAACATTACATGAGGCATCATCCATCCTTGGAAAAATCATTACATGAATCCTATAACAACCCATATCTAATTCATGATTTATTATGTAAGATTACACATAATAAAACTCAGAAGATTTATAATTCTAGTTTAATTAATAATTTGGTATATTAAATTAAAACTTAAAATAAGAAAAAAATTATCTCTATAGAAAATTTCCTTAACATAATGGAACTTAAAATTGCATGGGATAACTAGGGGACATATACAAGAAAGGGGTGAGATATAAAGCCCCGTAAGGAAATAAACATGGAATAAGAGAATAATACATGCTAGAAATAGGAATATCAGTGGGTCATAAAAGGAGTAGGAATCATAAACATGAAAAATTATATGGAATGATAATCATAAAGGTAACATGGGAAATGTGGCAACAACTAAAAACACTCCATAATAAACATAGGTCAAGGATAAATTCCAAGACTGCGTGATGGAAAAAGTCTCATAGATAAATTGAGATCACTCCCTATCCCAACATTTTTTTCATGAGACTAAAAATCACCAAATGCATTGGGGTGCAATATAATTTTTGGTGCACCCATCACTTTAATTTCATTCTCATTCCTATGTGTTTTGTAAAGATCTCACAACATGGATTCATTCATCATCATATTTTATTTCATCATAAAGAAGTGTGGAATACATAATTTTAATTCACAATTCAAAGAAATATATGTGTATAAAGTTTAACATCCATGATAGAAAATAGGTATCGTATTCACTTAACAATTGTTTGGGCTTGGAAATCACAGTGAAAATTTGGCAGCATAACAACATCACATAATAATTCATAAAATGGGTCAATGAACAAAAAGGTGTCTCTAAGAATTTGGAAATAAAATAGGTAGTAATATGGACATGAAAATACATATGAAAATATAAGTAATTGGAAATATGAGTCATTAGATAATAATTAAACATCAATAAAGAAAATAATGTAAAGATCCCTTACTTGAGTGTGTGACACTAAATGTTGGGCAGAAGATTCATGAGAGCTTGGGGAACCTTAGGAGGAATATAGAGAGGGTAGGGTGGAGTGAGGACGTCCTAAAAAGTGTTTTACTGAAGGTAAATGTGATCTTGGGTGGGTTTATATATGTAATTAGTGGGGATTTCTCTTTTTATTTCCCAAACTTAGAGTTTGGACTCTGTATAATAAAATAACAAAAAGCACAAACCTATCCATGGGTTTCCCCTTAGTTTCTAAAAAATGGCATTTTTTCCTTATTTTTCTATACCAAGGGACTAAAATAATAAAATTATAATATTTATTATGTGTAGGTGAGTCATACTCTTAAAGATAATATTTTAAAACATTAAAATGTATTAATGGTTTTTAATGATTAATAATGGATTAATAAAATTAATAAAATATACCTAAAATATTATTATTTTAAATAGAAAACATATATTTTTTCATTTATACCATTCATAGTATTTATTAAATGAATTTTGGGTCATTATGATTTCATAATGCACCAAGAATATTTATATAGTATTTAATTTTTACCCAAAATTTTTATTGTGATAGGAAATTATGTAAAATTTACCATTGTATAAATTCAAAGTTCTCATTTCAAAAATAATATTCATTTTATCTAAATAATTTCATAAATATGTGAATTTTATTTTTTTAAAATAAAATCTATGTATATTAAGAAATGTTATGTCTTTTTGAATTTTTTTTTCAAACCCTTATAAAAATTACATTTGAATTCATAAAAATTATATAACCATTTATATTTAATAAACAGTATTTAATAATAAAATTTAAGAAAATCATATTTTTTTCAAAAATCTATTTATTCATCTAAATAAATTCATTTATGGGATTTGAATATTACCTAAAAATACAATTTTTGTTTTAATGAATTAAAATTAAAATCATTAATAAAGTAACAATAATAGGATGAAAATATATTCATTATTCCATAATAAATAATGTTAATCATCATATTTCTAGGGTCTTTATACATATCCCTTTAATACACCCACAAATTCCCAAAGAGTAAGGTACACGAATATGATACTATAACCTCCCAAGTAAGTAAAGAATTATTGAATTTCATATCTATTTCTATTTATGAATTAGATAGTGTTTAGAGGCTTAAAATGAGAATAAATCCAATCTTAATCATATAATACTCTAATAATTTATAAAAGATTTGTTTACCGCCTTTTGATGGCAAACCTCTTTTAAATCCAACTTTTGAAAATTTTATAAGATATATTTGTCAAGATAAACTTATTCTTTAGGACTAAGACATTGAAATTTAATTTGGATAAATTTTTGGTATTTTTCTAACAATGTTCATTTTTTTTATGAATAGTGAAAAATACTACATTTTACGTCAAACTGCTTTTTAATCTAATTTAATCATATGGTTATATTATGCTTATAATTGGTTTTAAAGTTTAATTAGAATATATTTTTACCATTTAATCAAATTTTGGTCTTTGTAATTAATTTCACTTTGGAATTGGGTATAAACAAGTGTCAAACTTTTGACAGATATTGTTTCAAAAAAACCCGCTATTTGTTTTGACAACGGGAATTATTTTTATATTAATTACTGCAATTTTTTTGTTTGGAATTTGGTAAAATGGATTCCATATTTGGAATAATAAGTTCAAAATTATTTAATTAAGTCTCTTTTGTTTTTGGACATTATGAATAGTAACGACCGTAATTATCTTTAATTATCGTGAATAATTAGTAATCTGGTAGATTAGGGCAATAAAATAATTTCATAATAATATAAAATGACCCCAAAATGTGTCCTAAGGATATTTGTTGTGTCGTGGCAGACCATGGGATGCCTTGTACCAACTTTTGGACCCCATGGAATCACTTTGGTGTGATAGTGACCTTTAATTATATTATTGTTTTTCAAAGGAAAGTATAACCAAAGTATGTATCACCCAAGTAAAACAATTTTAGTTTTTTTTATGTAAATGATTTATTAGACTATAAAAGTTCATTGTAAAGATAAAACTATTTCCTACATCATATTATTTTTTTATAATTTTTAGACATTCAATAATTTAATTTATTTATGACACCATGATGATGCAGCGATTACCTCATTAAAGAACGATTTAAATAAAATGAAAATATAATGTAAAATCTAAGAATTAAACTTGTAAAAAACCTATTTTATGGGTGTATTTCGAACGCTTATCACCTTATCCTAGAAATATATCCGTTTTGGATCTTTAAAATCCGAAAATCATTTTATAATAAAGTAACATTTCAAGACTTTCCAAGAGTGTCCCTCCTCCCTCTTATAAAAGGCCCCCACCTATAGCCCCTTACCCACACCTCTCAAGCCATTAGATCAGCCAAAATCTGCTCATCTTATCTCTCCACATCTCTATATTCATTCTAGAAGCCTTCCCTTAGGCAGAAATCTCTTCAAGAAACCTTTTTGTTTCAATCCAAGGGGAGTTACCCGATTTAAAGGTAATATCTTGTCTTATGTCTTTTGTTTTATTTTGCTTCTCCAACCCCCTAAACTCTTTTTATTCCTTTCTTTTGTAACAAAAACAGTATCGTAAATATACTAGGATGTTTTTATGAGAATTATTTTATATAAACTTACACACACCTCAGTATAATGGTTAAAGAACATATTGTTTTTGTGGATGGCGAATTTCTGCCTCACAAAACGATGATTGTTCAATATTCTTTTAACACCTCTCATGGTAGCCATTAATATTTCACTCTATTTATATATTATATATGTTATTTTTATTTTTTCCTTATGATTCTGTATTTTTCATTTATGGCATACCTTTATGGTTTTCAATATGGGTAAACGCGATAATTTCATTTTAGGAAGTGCGGACTATCGCCCCCTCAAAGTGATTTGATTCGTTAATGCCAAATGTGGGACGTATAAAGGATTGAGTTAATGGTATTACATATGATATCATACTGGAATTATAATATACCTTTATATAATTATGATTTCATTCCATTAAATATGAAATAGAAATTGAAAGTAGTGTTCATGCGTATGTACGACTTACCATCTCCATGAACGTTGCATTTCATTTCTTACCTCTAAATTATATATAATATTATAAATGAATGTATATACTAGATATATATGATATACATGATATCTACATCATGAATATAATTCTTTATATAATTGATATTTTTCGACATGAACAACTTGTAATTATAAGAAGTTTATTTTTGGCTCAAGTACCAAAGATCGACAAAACGACCGTTATTAACTTAAATAATTACATAATGTTTATAACAGTGTAATAAGTGATATAAAATGAATAATGAACTTGAAAATGTTCTTAAGAATGTAGAAATTAACTCTAGTTTATTATTCAAGAGATTAATGAACGATCGAGTCAAGTCGGACACGAGGAAGGGGACTTCGTCTCAATCTCCTTTCATTGAGCCATATTTTGTTTTATACACAACTTTCTTTTATATGGTGTATAAACCCTTTGACTTTAACTTTTATTCAAAATGAATCTTTTTATATGAAGCATTTTACTAAACGACAAAAGGAATGTTTTGTCTTACGCATGCGGTGACAACGGCTTCTCCGTTGTCGTGACCATTATTTGATTTTCGGCTTCCTCTACAAGACATAACATTTTTTTAAATGAAAAATAAATTCCATGTTTTACTTTTCTTTTATTTTTCTATTGAAAATGGTTTTGATAATGTTTTGATTATATCAATGTGTTGTATTGATATATTGTGATTGAAATGTGGAGATGTTATGTCTCCTTTATGCATGTTTTATGTGATACGATTATGTTATTGTTCTTGGGCATTGTTTATGAAGATGGGTGCTTCCGTGATAAACTAAGGGTGGGTGAGCCCGATATAGCTCTCCAATGCATTGGGTAATGTGATGGGGGTTAAAGGATAAGGTTTCTCCAAAGAGATTTAGGAAATATACTTTGATGGATATTCTAAGCGTAACCATGATGGTTACTCTCTACGTAAGAATGTTATGAATGCCACAAGTTACCTTTATGTGTTATGATTTCTATGAGTTATCCATGAATATTATGATTTCATGAGGTATGTTAAAGTGCTTAAGTTTAATGAGTAAAGTATGATTTCATTGATTCTTATTTATACATGGACTAATGTTTTCATTCCGTGTTTTTATATCCCTTACTGTTCTTTTTATGCTCATCCAATGTTTTTGAAATGTTTTTCACAGGTCAAGGGAAAAATGCATGATGTGATGATAGTGTCGAGGAAGTGTCAAGAATGAATCCATGTTTTATTTTAAATATGTTTCCTTTGATGGGAAAAATGAATATTGTTTCTAATGTAACAACCTCATTTAAATGTGGAATGTAATGCATGATTTATGATCTAATTCTCTAAAACTCTAAATCTGAAAAGATCCTCAATGTGTATTCTTGAAATAACTAAATATTAAGTAATGTTTAAGGCTGGGGCATTATAGTTGGTATCAATGGTTATTTTAGATAACTTAAAGAGTTAGAATTATATTAAATGATTATCCCAAAATATTTTTTTATGGTTAAATTGAAAATGATATAGAATTTGAAGATTACCATGTTCCTTCATCTAAGACATGTTTGTTCAGAATGGTTTTCCGTAGAAGAAATAGGGAAGCAGTGCTAGGAAGACATACATAAGGAAATGACCTTCCAAATTAGCATCCTGAGATGGTTGGTATTGGAACTGAAGATTTTGTTTTAGTAATGGAATAATTGACTCAAGCGATAAATGGTGGTGGTATGCATGCACGGGATCAGCCAGATCAAACACAGAGGAACATGTCAGTGGTGGAACATTTCATGAGGCAACATCCCCCATCATTCAAAGGATCATCTGAACCTATTCTAGATGAAGGGTGGATTAAAGCACTAGAGAATATTTTCGATGTCATGGGGTGTTCAGATAATAAAAAGGTTAGTCTTTCTATTTACCATTTGTAGGGTGAAGTAGATCAGTGGTGGTCGATGGTTAAAAATATCAGGGATGCTGATGAGATTGATGCTCTTAACTGGGATGAGTTCAAAGGAATGTCTCTTGAGAAATATTTTCCTAAGTCTGTTCTACTTAGGATGGAAAAAAATTCTTGGAATTGAGGAAAGAGGATGAATTAGTGGCTGCTTATGAAGAAAAGTTCACTCGATTAGCAAGGTATGCTCCAAATTTTATCTGAGACCTTGATAGTAAAATCAATCGTTTTTACTTAGGATTAAAGCCAAAATATCGATGGTAATTAGATTCTTGTGAGTTAAAAAGTTATGAAAAGCTTGTTCGATGTGCTCA
The DNA here is from genome assembly GCA_963277665.1 of Viscum album. Classification (NCBI taxonomy): domain Eukaryota; kingdom Viridiplantae; phylum Streptophyta; class Magnoliopsida; order Santalales; family Viscaceae; genus Viscum; species Viscum album. The sequence continues at coordinate 1,720,648,562 of OY728119.1, read as the reverse complement.
GAAGGTGGAAATGGAGTTTTCTGATGATTAAGTGTTCTATAACAACCAACAGAAGAAGAGACCGAGATGGCAGGAGAAAGGGTATAATCCCTTAAAAAGGTCTGATGGTAAGAAAACAATGTTTCTAGTTTCTGATAAGTGTGGTAAAAGGAATAATGGGGAATGTCTTTTGAATTCTAGAAAGTGCTACTGATGTGGTATGATTGGACATAAACCTTGTGACTTCACTGGGAAAGATCAGGGTGATGGTAAGAGAAAATTTGATTTACAGTTAGTAAAATTTTTCAAGTGCAATAAGATGGGTCATTATGAAAACGAGTGTTCGAAAAAGTGCTCGAATGATGGGAAGAAGTCAGACTACAAGCAGAAATGTGTGGTGAAATCCTTTTCAACTACTTTAGTAGATGTTGGTCCATCAAATGAAGTGGTATCAGGGACTTTTCTTTTTTTTCAGATTATGCTAATGTGTTGTTTGATTCAGGGTCTACACATTCTTTCATCTCTGAAAACATTTCTAGTAAATTGGGAATACCATCTCACGAAATGACTCCGGAACTTTTGGTAAAAACACCTAGTAGAAATGTTGAGGCAAAAATAATTTATAAGAATATTCCTATCCTTATCCGTGGAAAGAACCTACTTGAAAACCTTCTTGTTTTACCTCTAGTAGAGTTTGATGTTATCCTGGGTATGGATTGGCTCTCTGTTTACCATGATAAGATTAATTATATATCTAAAGAAGTTTCTTTTTAGAAAGACTTACCGTTTTTTTATAAGAATGAACCCTTGCTGTTGATAACATATCAAGAGGCTGAGAAACTTGTAAAAGATGGAAATTAATGTTACCTTTCATATATTATTAAAAACTAATGAACCGTTCAGATTAATGATGTGCCAGTGGTAAAGGATTATCCTGATGTTTTTCCTGATGAGTTGCTTGGAATAATACCAGATCGGGAAGTTGAATTTACTATTGACTTAGTTCCTAATGCTAAGCCAATTTCAAAACCCCCTTATCGAATGGCTCAAATTGAACTTTTAGAGCTAAAGGGGCAATTGAAAGATTTATTATAGAAATGTTTCATTTGACCTAGCACATCACCATGGGGTGCTTCTGTCTTATTTGTTAAAAAGAAATATGGTTCAATGAGACTTTGCATTGATTATAGGGCCTTGAATAACATCACTGTTAAGAAAAAATATCCTTTGCCTCATATTGATGATTTGTTTGATCAGCTCCAGGAAGCTCGGTATTTTTCAATGATTTACTTGATATCAGGGTACCATCAGTTGAAGGTAAAGGAAGAAAATATTCTGAATATCATGTTTCGTACAAGATATGGCCATTATGAATTTTTAGTAATGCCTTTTGGGTTAACCAATGCACCTAATTTATTCATGGACTTTATGAATGGAATTTTCCATGAGTTCTTGGATAAGATTGTGGTTGTTTTCATTGATGATATTTTGGTGTTTTCTAAAAGTAAATAGAAGCATGAAAGTCATTTAAGGGTTATTTTTCAAACCTTAAAAGAAAATTAATTGTATGGGAAATTTAGTAAGTGTGAGTTTTGGTTGGACCAAATTTCGTTCCATGGTCACATTGTTTCTAAAGAAGGAATAACTGTTGATCCTGCAAATACAAAGGTTGTTGAAGAATGGTCAAGACCCAAAAATGTAACTGAGATTCGTAGTTTTCTTAGTTTTCCAGGCTATTACTGAAGGTTTGTTAAAAAAATTTCATAGTTATCTAGTCCAATGACTAAGCTTACTCGGAAGGGTGTTAAGTTCATCTGGACAAAAGAATGTGATGATTGTTTTTAGGAATTGAAAATAAGATTAGTGAATGCTCCAGTTTTGGCACTCCCTTCCAGGAATGGTGAGTTTTTTATCTACAGTGATGCTTCATTGAAAGGACTTGGTTGCGTCCTAATACAGAATGATCAGGTAATTTCTTATACATCACGTCAGTTGAAAACTCATGAGATAAATTACCCTACAAATGATTTGAAATTAGCTGCTGTTGTTTTCGTTTTAAAAACTTGGAGGAATCATTTTTATGGAGTAATGTGTGAAATATATACCGATCAAAAAAGTTTAAAGTATATATTCAATCAGAAAGAATTGAACATGAGATAGAGGATATGGATAGAATTAATCAAGGATTATGATTTTACAATTCATTACCATTCGAGAAAAGAAAATAAAGTGTTTGATGCATTGAGTAGAAAAAGTAATGCTTCATTAACCATGTTACGTTTAGAACGTGATCCTTTGGTTAAGTATTTGATGAAGATTGGCATAGAAGATGTTGGTTCAGGATGTTATTCTGTTTTGTTTCAGGTATCAGTGAAATCTTCTATAATAGACAGAATTAAGCATGCTCAGAAGCAAGACAGTGAGTTGCCGAAAAAGGTAGAGCTGGTTCATAAGGGTAAGTTTTATGAATTCAATATTGATAATGATTGTGTTTTGAGATTTGGAATGATATTGTGTGTGCCTTGTGAAGTGTAGATATATTTAGAAGTATTATTGGTGGGGTGGAATGAAAAGAGATATTGTTGATTTTAATGTGAAGTGTTTGAATTGCCAAAAGGTTTAAGTAGAGCGGCAGTTTCTGAAAGGGATGCTTCGGCCTTTACCAGTGCCAGAGTGGAAATTGGAGAATATATCCATGCTCTTCGTTGTGGGATTTCCGAAGACACCTTGAGGTAATAATGCAATATGGGTTATTGTTGATCGCTTGTCTAAATATGCTCATTTCTTTGCTATACGATATAAGTTTTCCAGAGATCAACTTTCTTGTTTGTATATTAAAGAGATATTCAGGTTACATGGAGTTATCCTCTCCATTGTATCTGATCGTGATCCCAGGTTTACTTCTAACTTTTGTAAAGGCCTTCAAATGTCATTGGGTACTGAATTAAATTTTAGTATAGCTTTTCATCATCAATCAGATGGGCAGACAGAATGAACAATTCATACATTGGAGGATATGCTACGTTCTTGTTCGATGGATTATTAGGTAAGGTGGGACCAAAATCTTTCTTTGGTTGAGTTTTCTTATAATAACAGTTTTTATTCTAGTATACAGATGGCACCATTTGAGGCATTATATGGGAAGCGGTGTCGAACTTCAGATTTTTGGGATGAAGTGGGTGAAAGGAAGTTGATTGGACCAGAATTGGTAGAAGAGTTGGAAAAAATAGTTCATCTTATACAGAAACATATGAGAATAGCTTAGAGCAGGCAGAAAAGTTATGCGGACAACAAGAGGAAGGACCTCTCTTTTGAGGTAGGTGATCATGTTTTTCTCTAACTTTCACCATGGAAAAGTGTGATGTGATTTGGTAAGAAAGGAAAGATGAGTCCAAGGTTCATTAGACCCTATGAAATTCCAGAGAGAGTTGGATCATTTGCATACAGAGTGGCTTTACCTCTGAGTTTATCTCAGGTTTACTATGTTTTTCATTTTTCAATGTTAAGTAAGTACATGCCAGATCCATCTCATGTTTTGAGTCCAGAGGTAGTTTAGCTGGAAGAGAATCTATCATATGAGGAACAACCGGTCTAGATTCTTGACCATAGGAAGAAAGTATTTCTGAATAAGTTGATTCATCTAGTAAAGGTTTTTTTGGAAAACCCACATGATAGAAGCGGCAACATGGGAATTAGAAAATGAAATGAGGGATAAATACCCCCACTTATTCGATAAGTAAATAAATTTCCGGGACGCAATTTTCTAAAGTGGGAAGGCTGTAACATCCCATGTAAGTAAAGAAATATGGATTTTAATATCTATGTATATTTATGAATTATATAGTGTTTTAGAGGCTTAAAATGAGAATAAATCCAATCTTAAGCATAGAATACTCTAATATTTTTTAAAAGATCGTTTTACCGCCTTTTGATGGAAAACCTTTTTAAAATAAAACTTTTGAAAATTTTATAAGCTATATTTGTCAAAATGAAATTATTATTTAGGATTGGGACATTTAAATTTACTTTGGATAAATTTTTGGTATTTTTCTGACAATGTTCATTTTTTATGAATAGTCAAAAATAATGCATTTTACATCAACAATGATTTTTAATATAATTTAATTATATGGTTAGATTATATTTTTAATTGGTTTTATAGTTTAATTATAATATATTTTTACAATTTAATCTAATTTTGGTCATTGTAATATATTTCACTTTGGAATTGGGCATAAAAAAGTGCCAAACTTTTGATAGATATTGTTTCAAAAAACCCGCTATTTGTTTTGACAACGAGAATTATTTTTAAATTAATTACTGCAATTTATATCTTTGTAATTTGGTAAAATGGATTACATATTTGTAATCATAAGGTCCAAATTATGTAATTAATAATCTTTTGTTTTTGGACATTATGAATAGTAAAGACGGTAATTATCTTTAATTATCATGATTAATTAGTAATCGGGTAGTTAAACGTAATAAAATAATATCATAATAATATGAAATGACCCCAACATGTTTTCTAATTCTATGTTTTGTTTCATTTCTGACCATGGGATGCATTGTGCCACTTTGGGACCCCATGGAATCACATTAGTGTGATAGTGACCTTTTATTATATTATTTTTTTAAAAGGAAACAATAACCAAAGTATGTATCACCCAAGTAAAACAATTTTAGTTTTTTATGTGTAAACGATATATTAGAGTATAAATAGTAATTGGAAAGATATAAATATTTCCTACATAATAGTATTTTTTTATAATTTTTAGACATTAAATAAATTAATTTATTTATGACACCATAATGATGCAGCGATTACCTCATTAATGAATGATTTAAATAAAATGAAAAGATACCATAAAATATAAGACCTACACTTGTCAAAAACCTTTTGGATGGCTTTATTTCGAACCCTTATCATATTATCCTAGAAATATATCATTGTGGGACCTTTAAAATCTGAAAATCATTTTATAATAAAGTCACATTTCAAGACTTTCCAAGAGTGCCCCTCCTCCCTCTTATAAAAGGATCCCACATCTACCCCATTACCCACACCTCTCAAGACATTTTCTCGACCAAACTCTACTCATTGTATCTCTACACATCCATCTATTCATCTTAGAAGCATTCCCTTCGGCAGAAATCTCATCAAGAAACCCTTTTGGTTCAAACCAAGGGGAGTTACCTGATTTAAAGGTAATGTCTTCTCTTATGTCCTTTTGTTTTATTTTGCTTCTCCGACCCCTAAACTACTTTTATTCCTTTATTGTGTTAAAACACCAGTATATTAAATATACTAGAATTTTGTTATGACAATGATTTGATTTACACTTACACACACCTCCATCTAATGGTTAAAAAACATACTGATTCTGTGGATGGTGAATTTCTGCCTGACGAAATGATGATTGTTCAATCTTCTTTTAACACCTCTCACGGTGGCCATTAAGATGTCACTCTATTTATATATGATATATATTATGTTTATGTTTTCCTTATGATTCTGTATTTTTCATTTATGACATACTTTTATGGTTTCCATTATGGGTAAACCCGATAATTTCATTTTAGGAAGTGCGGACTACCGCCCCCTCAAAGTGATTTGATTCGTTAATTCCATATGTGGGACATATAAAGGATTGAGTTAATGGTATAAAATATCATATCATACTTTAAATATAATTTTCCTTTATATCATTATGATTTCATTCCATTAAATACAAAATATAAATGAAAGTTGCGTTCATGCGTACGTACGGCTTACCGTCTCCATGATCAGTGAATTTCATTTCTTACCTCTAAATGTTATGTAATATTATAAATGCATGTATATACTGGATATATATGATATATATGATATATACATCATGAATATAATTCTCGATATAATGGATATTTTACCACATGAACAACTTTTAATTATAATACGTTTATTTTTGGCTCAAGTACCAAAGATCGAAAAAAGGACCATTATTAACTTAAATAATTACATAATGTTAATAACATGGTAATAAGTGATATAAAAAGAATAATGAACTATAAAGAGGTTCTTAAGCAAGTATAAATTAACTCTAGTTTATTATTCGTGAGATTAAAGTATGATCAAGTCAAGTTGGTCATGAGGCAAGGGACTTCGTCTCAATCTCCTTTCATTGAGGCATATTTTGTTTTATACACAACTTTCTTTTATACATTGTATAAACACCTTTTAATTTTACTTTTATTCCAATGGAATATTTTTATATGAAGCGTTTTACTAAATGACAAAAGGAATGTTTTGTCTTACATTTTCGGCGACAATGACTTCTCCACCACCGTGACCATTATTTAAATTTCAGATTCCTCTACAAGCCATAACTTTATTTTAAATGAGAAATAAATACCATGTTTTACTTTTCTTTTATTTTGGTATTAAAAGTGGTTTTTATAATGTTTTGATTATATCAATGTGTTTTATTGATATCTTGTGATTGAAATGTGGAGATGTTATGTTTCCATTATGCATATTTTATGTGATACGATTATGTTATGGTTATTGAGAATTGTTTATGAAGATGGGTGGTTCTGTGATAAAATAAGGGTGGGTGTGCCCGATATAGCTCTCCAATGCATTGGGTAACGTGAAGGGGTTAAACTCTAAGGTTTATCCAAAGATATTTAGGGAATATACTATAATGGGTATTCCAAACATAACCATGAGGGTTACTCCCTACGTAAGAATGTTATGAATGCAACAAGTTACCTTTATGTTTTATGATTTCTATGAGGTTTTCATGAATCTTATGGTTTCATGAGGTATGTAAAAGTGTTTATGTTTTATGGGTAAAGTAAGATTTCATTTATTCATATGTATACATGGACTAATGTTTTCAATCCGTATTTTTATATCCCTTTCTGAGCTTTTTATGCTCATCCCATGTTTTTTAAATGTTTTTCACAGGTCAATGGAATAGTACATGATGTGATGATAGTGTGTAGTAAGTGTGAAGAAATAATCCATGTTTTCTTTTAAATATGTTTCCTTTGATGGGAAAAATTAATACTACCTTTTATGTAACCACCTCGTTTAAATGTGGAATTTAATGTATGATTTATGATCTATTTCTCTAAAACTCTAAACCTGAAAGGATCCTCAATTTGTATTCTTGAAATAACTCAAGATTAAGTAATGTTTAAGGCTGGGGCCTTATTTAAACTTTCATGGAGTTGTCTAACATACCTTGTTTAGGATGTGATCTCAACGAGCTTAAACTTCTCTCGTAAATAGTTTTTCTCATACTTATGTTATTAGATCTCATCTTGGGATTGATCAAAGAAATATCCATGTGATTATATATCTCTATAATGCGCTGATAAATTGGATTCATATGGTACAATCCTAATTGTTGAGGCCATTGCTTCATTTTGTATTTATCAATTGGATTTTTTAAAACCCTATATTTATATCAATCATGTGATCACTATTCAACAACTATTTTATCAATGGTAATTACTCTTAATGGGATTTTAGATATGATAGTAAATAATAAAACCAAAGGATTTTATGTTTATTCATTACCATATTACATAATTTAAAATTTTAATTAAAAAAAGGGAAATTTTATTTATAACAATTTAGGTAATTACAATATTCCCCCCTTAATAAATTTCTCCCTCAAAGTTTTTATTTTCCACACTAAAACAGATGATGATAACTCAGTTTCATCACTTACTATTGTTCTCTCATTGCTTATTCAGACTTATGGTTTCTCCATAACACATTGAAAATGTGTTTTGTATTATTTCATAGATCTTTGTCTCTAAGATAATTACTAGATTATCTTCATATGAGAGATCATTCTACAAAGATACCTCCTCTGGAATGAGTTAATGTGAGGGGTCTATAATGTACTTTCTTAAGAGGGATACATGGAATAAATCATGTACTTGAGATATGTTAGGTGGGAGTGCTATTTTGTAGGCCACCACTCTAATGAGGTCAAGGATATTAATGGGGTCTATGTATCTAGGATTAAGCTTTCCCTTCTTCCCAAAACCCATCACTTTATTCCATGGAGATATGTAGAGGAAAACCATATCTCCAACATCAAACTCTATGTTTTTTTGATGATTATTGGCATAAATCTTCTTTTGACTCTGATAATCCTTGATTTGATTCTGAATGGTCTTATCCTTTTCCCTTCCTTGACCATTTTAGGACCTAGAAGTTTTCATTTCCAAACTTCTTCCCAGCAAGATGGTTTTTTTCACCTCTTCCATAAGTGGCTTCATAGGGATCCATTTGGATGCTCGAGTGGAAACTGTTGTTTAAGAGAACTCAACCAGATGAAGATGTTTGTACCATCCTATTTTGAAATCAATTTATATTGTTGTCAACATTTACACAGGTGTATTGATATTTCACTGAGATTGGAAATCAGTTTAAGGGTGATAAGCTATGATAAATTTCAACATAGTGTTTAGATCATCTTGATGAATTTTATATAACATGGATGTTAATATCATATCTTGATTGGATAAAATCGATAGTGGTACTCCATATCACCTCACCACTTCTCAGATTTATATTTGTACAAGTAAATCCAGTGATAAATCCTCTCAAATAAAAATTAAGTGGGTAATCATTATAAGATGATCTTCCATAAAAAAATAGAATTTTTTCATCTGGATATCTTCAAAAGTCTCGTGACAAAGTCCATGGTGATGTTCTATATATATTCACGAGTAAGGGTGGCATCATCCCCTTAGATTTTTTTATTTTTCACATTCACTTACAAACATACAGGAGATATTGATGTATATTCTATGATATCGTTATTCATATTTCCCCACGAATTGTGTTCTTGAATATTTTGATACATCTTGGTGCTTCATGGGGGGATAGAGAAGGTTTATCTATGTGAATCATCAAATAGCTCCTTCTTTAACTTAGGATTTTATGGAACACATAGTCTTGACCAAAATCTCAAAACTCCTTCATTATTAAAATTGAACTCTAATAAATTATCTTTTATTATAATTTCCAATTTCTTCTGAGTTCCCACATCCTTTATCTAATCATCCTTTATCTTCTCTAAAAGGAAATATTGAGAAATAATTTGTGAAAGGATTGATTATTTTCTTTCCCTTATGATTCTCTTCTCCATCCTTTCTAAATATAAGAATAGCAGATCCCTCACAATTATCATCAATGATAGAATTGTTGGATCCTTTCTACTTAGAGTATATTAAACTTTATTCACTTTACTAGGATGGTAATAGATTGAGAAATCATAGTCCTTAATCATCTCCATCCATCTTCATTGGTTCATATTCATCTATTTCTATGTGAATATATATTTGAGGCTTTTGGGATCCAAATATATTTCACACTTATCCTCAAAGAGATAATGAATCCATATTTTCAATGTGAAGATTACTACAACTAACTCCAGATCATGCATTGGGTAGTTTTGTTTATGAACAATCAAATTCCTTGAATCACAAGATATGACCTTTTCATTTTTCATTAAAACACATCCCAATACTTTCTTTAAATCTTCATTGAACACCATAAAATTTTCTCCACTGTTGATCAGTGTAAGCACAAGTTAATTGATAAGCCTCCTTTTCGGCTCAGTGATGCTCTCTTCACATTCATCATTACTATCAAACTTAACTCTATTAAAAGTTATCGTGGTTATATGGTTTGAAAAAATTTCTCATAAATAAATGGTATTACTTAGATCTTCAATGTAAATTATGGATATCTATCACAGATGTTGGCCTCAACCATTATTTAATTGATTCTATATTTGAAGGGTCCACAGATATCCCAATTAGTGTGATGATTTCCCCAATTATGTGACTTAATTCAATTAGAACTCACATTTATTGTAATTTCCATAGATCTTATCATTTTTCATGGTATTTAGCACAATTCTCATATTATCCTCATGCTCCTCCCTGAGTTTGAATAACATTAGAATATCATCAATAAAAACTTCCAAAAAAAATTTGGTACTCTATAAAGGCTATATTAATCAATTCCATGAATATTTATGGTTCATTAGTGAGTCTAAATAGAATTACTATGAACTCATAGTTCTCATACATTGTTCACAAATTAGTATTGAGATATCCTCCTTCTTCACCCTAACTCTGTAATCTCCAGACCACAGATCCACCTAGGAGATGTATTTTTCTCCATATAGCTGATTGAACAAGTTATCAATTTGTGGTATAGGATACTTTTTATTTATCATGATATTATTGATCTTTTGATATTCAATGAAAAGGAAAATTTACCCATCATTTTTCTTTATGAATAAGACTAGTGCACACCCTGGTGAAGCACTTGGAAATATGAAACCTTTATCCATATTCTTTAGTAGTTGATTCTTTGGTTGCCCAAGTTCTAAAAAATCTATTCTATATAGATTCTTGGATAATGGTAACACCCCAGGTATAGGCTTGATTGAAAATTTAACCTCCCAAATATGAGGAATTCTAGGAAATTCCTAGGGAAACACATCAGCATATTCCATCAAAATAGGCATTTAGTTGACGATGATTCTTTCCTTAGACTCACCCATTTGAGATAGATACACATTCTCGTAGAGAAATAATATCCATGCTTGTGATATTTGTGCTAAATAATATTCATCCTCCTCCTCTAAATTGAATATAATCGGGGTTCGATTCACAAAACATAGTGTGATTTACTTCTCATGAAAATTTCTGTTGGCTCTATATATGGAAATCCAATCCATGCCTATAATTTCACTAAATAATAGAAAATTATTTATGACAAGGTTCTATAAAAAGTTAAACCCAAAAATTATGGTAGGATAGGAGTTATATACATGGTATGATATAATTTCCCCCATTTTCCATTTCCACTAACATCTCTACTTCCATTCTTTATTGTGGTGTTTGAATAATTCTACTAAAATTTCATGACATGAAGGAATGTGTATAACAATAATCAAAAAGAAAATTTTCCATTATTGAATGAATGACTAGTGTACCTATCAAATCTTCTTTCTCATGATCTGACTTAACTATTTTGATAGAAAACTTTTACCCTTTATACCTTAGAGGTTGTTTCTCTTCTTCGAAATCATTTGACTTAGTGATTTTTTTTGGAAAATTATCGTAGTTCCTTGTTGTTAATGCAGTGAACAACATGCTAATGGTTGACAAGAGAATTCCTTTCCTCCATCATATTAGTGAGTTTCTTCTATTAGGAATCATTATATAGTTTTCATTACATTACACACCAAAATATTTTCCTTAACCCCATTATGAATTTTATGGGGTTATTTTTTCCGTACCTTTGACAAGGGTATTTGGAAATTTCAACACTTTTTTCCCTTATATTATCCACGATCTATTTCATAACATGTTTTCTTATGGGTATTTTTTGTTCCCTTGTTAATGTATTGTAATCATCATATAAATTTACCAAAGAATATACCTAGGTAGTGTCAAACTAAAATCATAGTAAGGCCTGTTTTCAAGTACAAGGTTAATCCAAGTCAGGCTTGACATACATTGTCAGAGTTGTTACCCAATGGTATATATTTTTCAGAACCACTTCAAATTATAGTATCTAGATAGGGATGTATTTTCCTGATAAAACACTTGCTCAATACTTACCAAAATTTAGTGAAGTTTTCTTATACTTAGTCTTATCCCTAAGGCTTTCTCTAGAGTTTTCTAATCCTAATCCAAAAAAGATAATCTTTTCCTTTGATACTAACTATAACAACCCTTCTACTTATTACGCATTGATTCCTAATTTATTATATAATATTAAACTTAATAAAATACTAAATATAGATATGTATAGTTTCTTTCGGAATTAGTTACATTATATAACAACATAAAACAAAAAAATTATCATCTTTATTGAAAACATCCTTAATGTGCTCTCACTTAAAACTACATGGGATAACCTGGGGACATACATAAGAAAGGGGTGAACTATAAATACAAACAATGGAATAAATATGGAATAAAATAATAATACATTTTCGGCAATTGGAATATCAATGGGGCATAAAAGGAGTAGTAATCATAAATATTTACAACAATATAGCTTGATAATCATTAAGGAAACATGGGAAATGTGGAAGCAACCTAAAACACCACATCATAAACATAGGTTAAGGAAAAATTAAAAGAAATAATGATGGAAAAAACGCATAAAGGAATCAGGTTAACTACCTCTCCTAACATTATGAATCATGAGACTAAACATTACACAATTCATTCGAGCACCATATAATTTTAGGCGTACCCGTCACTTTCTTTCATTCTCATAGTTAAGTCTTCCACATAGATCATACAACAAGGATTCATTCATCATCATATTTTATTACATGATTACGAAGTTTGGAATATATAAATTTAATTACCATGTCAAATAATTATATGTGTATAAAGATGAACACCCATGACATGAGATGGGTATGTTATTCACTACACAATTGTTTTGGCATGGAAAATCATGGTGGAATTTTGGTAGCAGAAACGTATCACATAAAAATTCAAAAAATGTGTTGATGAGAGAAAAGAGGGTATATCATAATTTGTACATAAAATTTTAAGTAATAGGGACATTTAAATAAATATCCAAATATAAGGAATTGAAAATATATGGTATAAGAAAATAAAGAAACTTGATTAATGAATATAAGGTGAGGATCCCTTACTTGGGTGTGTGACTCCAAATGCTTGGGAGGAGCTTCTTGAGAGATTGGGGGCACCATTAAAAGACTCTAGATATGGGAGGGTAGATTAAGGAAGTTCATAAAAGTGTTTTAGTAAAGATAAATAGGATATTTTGTGGTTTTATCTAGGAAATGAGTGGGGACTTATTTATTATTTCACAAACATAGGTTTTGAACTCTATATAATAAAATAACCAAAACCAAAAACCATCTCATATTTTTTCAGATCATTTTCAAAAAATGGATGTGGTCTTTATTGTTTTATATATCCAAGGGACTAACATAATAAAATAATTCCAATGATTATGTGGAGGTGACTAGTACTTTTAAACAAATGATTTTAAAACTAAAAAATATTTTAATTATTTTAGAGGATTCATAATAGATTTATAAAATTAATAAAATAAACTTAAAATCTCATTATCCTAAATAAAAAACATATATTTGGTCATGGGAACCATTTATAGTATTTACTACAACACTTTGGGGTTATTATGATGTCATAATACACAAATTATATTTATACTGTATTTAATTTTTACCAGAAAATTTGATTGTCTTAGAAAATTATGAAAAAATCACCGTCGAATAAATTCAAAATTATGATTCCAAAAATTATATTAACTTTATCAAAATAATTTTTTTAATATGTGAATTTTCAATTTTTAAATAAAATATATGTTTATTAAGAAATTCTAGGTTTCCTTAATAATAACTATTTTTGAACACTTGTAAAAAATATATTTGAATTTATAAAAATTATATGATCATTTATATTATATAAAAATAATTTAATATTAATATTTTATTAAAATATTATTTATTTAAAAATTCCATTTATTCTTAGAAATGAATTCATTAATTGAATTTAAATATTATAGAAAGATGTTATTTGGGTTTTATTATATAAAAATAAAAATCAATTTTAAAGTAACAAAAATAGGATGGAAGTATATTAATTATTAAATAAATAATAATGTACATCATAATATTTTTAGGGTAATGATACATATCCCTTAAATACACCCATAAATTACCTAAGAGTAAGGTGAAGAATAGTGATACTTTCATGGTTTGGTTCAACAAACAGGGTTTAGGTCGTGAACTTGATAAGCTTGAACTTTTCCCATAAACTATTTCACTCCTGATTATATTGTTGGATCTTAGCTTAAGCTTGGTCCTTAGCAAATCCTAGTGATTCTATCTCTCTTGACAGCTCTAATAAATGGATTCATAGGGTACAATCCTACTGATTGAGGTGATCACATCCTTTTACTATGTCAATTAGAGTTTTTAAAACCATATATTTATATTAATCATGTGATCACTATAGAACAGTTATATTATCAATGGTAATGATTATTATTTTCCTTTTAAATCTGATAGTATATAATAAAACTAATGTAGTGAATGTTTTTTCTATAACTATATTACATAATAATACATTTTAATTAAAAAAAGGGGATTTTATTTATAATAGTTTGGTCATTTTTATCCCCGCATTAAGAATAATTTATTTGGAATAGGACCTGAGGATATATGGTCATGTAGAATCTCACAATTGATGTATCTTATCTACGCGTCTCTCACATGATGATGAATCCAATGAGTCACAACCATTAAATGAATAGAAAATGCACCCCTCTCCCTGAATATGGTTAGTTATAAAGAAGACAACTACCTTGACACCTCCTCCACCAAGTGAGAATATGAATTCCTCCTAAGGGAATCTTCAACTGAATTTCACTTCCTTAGAGTATAGACATTCTCAAAGTCATATTCTTTTAGTAAATCCATCCAATGCCTCTATATTAGGTAAATATATTTCTACATGAATATATTCATGAGACTCTGATGGTTTGAGTAAAAAAGAACTCTCCCAGAAGATAATGTCTCAAAATATTCTAAGTGAGGACTACCGCTATCAAGTCTAGATCATTAGTTTCATAGTTCTACTTTTGGGTTTAGAATTTCCTTGAACCATTTGTGATCATATCCTACCTCTACATCAAAACAAACAATTGATCCTAACTCTAGAGGCGTCAAAAAACACCACGTACTCCACTCCCTCCTCCAATAGTCTCAACACATGAGAATAAGCCAACCTCATCCTCAACTACATAAAGGATACCTGAGATTTCTTGGTATAGATAAATTGTTTCCATTTCCACATTAGGGTGATCAGTGGGGTTTCTACTTTGTTAATGTTTGACACAAACCTTTTGTAGTATCACACAGATCTAAAAAACTCCACAATTATAACATGATCATGCGTGGATACAAAGAAATCATTGAATCAATCATCACCAGTTATATATATAATCTATGCTCAGATATTCCATTCCCAAAAAAATGAACCTTAAAGATACAAAAACTATATCTTTAAGAGCATACCATAAAAACGGTTTTCCTAAAGTAAGTCTTGGACCATCCTCAAGTGATTTGCATAATCCTTCTCTAATAAAGAGTAAATGAGTATTTAATAAATGGAGACAACCATAAATCAGTCCAAGTATGGCTAGAAGATCTGATTCATCAAATCCATAAACATGGTGGGGGAATTATTCCCACCGAAAGGAAACACGAGGTACTCATTGTGCTAATAGGGACATCAAAATTAAATTTTCAAAATATTAGCCTCATGAACTGTCAATAGGTGGTATCCAGACCTGAGATTGATTTTCAAGAACTAACTCACACATCAAAACTGTTCCAAGAGGTTTCCAATCCTTTTCAAGGGGTATTTATTCATCACTATTACATGGTTTAGGCGACAATAATCAACAAAAATACACATTCTTACATCCCCCTCTTTCCAAAACAAAACTAAAGCTACTTAGGGGGACACACTAGGTGTGATGAAACCCTTTTATGAAAGGTTTTCCAACTACTCCCTCAGATACCAGAGATTAGTAAGGGTTATCTGATATTCCGTATAAGATATTAGTACGGTCCTAGGGTTCAGGTCAATGTAGAATTCCATCTCCCACCTCAGAGGTAGTACCAGAACATCCTCAGGGAAAGATATACATATAGTCCACCACTAAAAAGGAATCTAGATTCTTAATGATAACTATACACTGAGTTTTAAACATTATAACTGATGGGTGATGGGTTTCAGCTTCCCACTTAGACAACCCACTCGCTCCGCCATGATATCTCTCTCACCTGCAAAGAATAATCTCATCTCATCCAACCCAAGGCATCTATCTCACCTGTGATGCCACTAGATCTGGAAACAAACTATGGAAGTCTAGTCTATAAATAATATGAATTTGTAAGATTTAATCATGATGAAAAAGAAGTCCCATAAGAATCTATATCCACTGTTCACCAGATTGCACTACTGGGAAATAATCAATATCAACGAATCAATCCTTGTATGAACCTCTAGTCATATCTGATGGGATATCGTATCAAATAGAAGAGATATATTGCACACCAAGTATATTTAAATGAATAAATGACTAACGAATTTTTTAATCAATATTGTAACAATAGTATAATAAAAAAATATCATGACACAAATTATCTTGTTTATAGCTAGGTCATAGATAGACATAGCTATCAATTTCCCATGGACCAAATTTCTTACTCCCTAAGCCTAGCGTGGGAAACCTAATGGTGGTGGTGGGATAAATCATAGTTTATTCCCCTAAAAACATATCATTTATCTAGAGTTAAACCTTATCCTCTCTTGTCATAGCCTTCATAAGGGATCCCTAGTTATGCCTAAGAGAACACTGATCCCGGTGATGCTTATACCATAGTGGTACATCCACTTTCTAGTTTCTATCCTCATCACACTAGGTTAGAAAATCACATTTCTTATGTCCTAGACTATCATATACATAACACTTTTCCTCTCTTGGTTTTCCCAAACCACTATATAATCCATATGTTGCACTTCTATATGATACAGTCTGGTTATGAGGAGTTCTTCTACACTAAGATCCTACCAACTAGTGCCTGGTAGTAGTTGTAGACAACTCAACATAGTGATTCCCACTACCAAATCTAGATTCATGGTTTCCCTCTGAAAAAATATCTTTTTCCCTAGTTCTCACTCTTGTACTATAGAATAGGAGGGAATGCACAAGAAAACCGCATTGTCATTAATGTCTCTGCAGAGACCCTGCCCAAACTACCATACCTGGAAGTACCCATCTCACCCCATGTCAAGGGATTACCAAATAAGGTCATTGAACCTTGAGAAATATTTAGAAACTATCATACTACCCTGATGTAGCTAAATAAGGTCCTGGATCTCAACGAATCATAAACACATATAGTAATACTACTCGTGAAATAGCTATTTGAATTCAAACCATGAGAGCATAGTCTCATCTTGAGTCTGTGTGACTATAATCCTCCATCTCCCTACTACTCCAGGGAAAATAATAAATTCCATTTTAACCATTGGATTGGTTAGGGTCCAAATATGTCTAAGGACTCAAATCATCAACCCAATACAATCCTTCACTCCCTAGGGATCTAGCTCACTGTGAGGCCTCAGTGGCCTATAACACTATAAATCACATATTTTTCTAGGCCTATGTTCATATTAAACATTTCCTTATATTATAATATACTTTTGGATCAGTGGGGGAACTACTCCCTATCCACCAAGAAGAAACACCTCAAAAAATTTCTTATGAACTGAGGCCTCAATACTCATCATATCATCATCACTATCCTAAATCAGTAAACTAGATGGTTTTCTACATTGAATCGTCATTAAAGTGATCAAAAATTACCATGATTTGAGGAGAATATATATATATATATATATATATATATATTATTGATATATTACACAAGAAGAATAGTAAAAAGACTCAATATCAAATGATACATGTAAAACTATTCTCTACAACCAATGTCTTAGTAGCCGAGTTGACAAGTAGGTAGTCAAAGTCTTGGTGAATGGATACATTAGCCACCAAAACAACACTCGATTTCCTAGAATGAAAGACTCACTAGAGACACTTAATTTCCATTGTATTAAGACACAACCCATCCTCACCATGGGTATATCTCTTCACCAACTGGAGGATGGACCACCTTAGATACCACTCTGTAACAACCTGATCCACCAGGGCCTACCTGGCAGGTGGAAGGTCGGGTCATCACAACTCCAAGATAACCTCTATTAGGATAGAATCTAGAAATAAGTGCTGAGAAGGCATAATATAAGTGGGTGTCCCAATGCTATGGATATTCACACACACACACACACAAATATCTACATGGAAGGTCTAAAGGAATAATAAAAAGACTATAGAATCTTGAGTAAAACCATGCATGAAATAATATCTATGAAATACATTAGAGTGAGATAATATAAAACAAAAGTGTAAAGTTAAAAATACACACCAAATTAGAATAAAGTCCCAACCTGAAAACAACTAGAATAATGGAACATCAAGAAATCCCATATCTTGATCTCTAAGTCCAACCACTGTATACAGTCGATAAAACAGAGTATCGCCATCCTCCACTAATGCCTCCATCAAATATTCCATTATCTGCATAAGACAAGATATGTGTAGGAAAACCCATGAAGTGGTGAGTATATACATACAGTATAAGAAGCCCCAAACCTAAATAGGGACAAATAGAAAGATATATCAAATGTCAAAATAAACCATAATTAGTGGGAAAAAACACAAAAATATATATTATCATAATGAAACAATGATAAGAGAGAAAGAGTATCTCCTTATCAAAACCTATCCATGATTTATGATTCATACTGAAACTCCAAAGTTCAATCACGGATGCCCATCATCTTGCATGTCTACCTAAGAAATACATTTATAGGACTTGTAACTCTCCACTCCTCCGTATCTCGAGGGAGCATAATCTCTAATATGGATCCCATGGGTTAGTATGATAAGGGGGTTCCACTCACTAGATAGAGTACCCATGACCTGGTGCGATAGGGGGAAATACTCAATGAATAGAGGACCCATGACCAAGGATGATAGAGGGAACCACCCAGTAGATAGTAAGATAGGGAACCTGCGCCTTCGTTCATCAGTGGGTTTCAATCAACAAACTAAGGAATAGTTCCATAGTACGACAGGTATGTACCACTCTATAGTAATTAAACCCACACCTTTCACTATCACTAGGGTACCACTTAGAGCATAGAGTACCCGCACCCTAGTTCCTTAGGGGTACCACTCTGTACAAAGGAATATCGTGGACATATTCTATACTATGATATGGTGATTCCAACCCCGATATATTTTATATGATATTTCCCGATCACTATAATCATGAAGTGTTTCCTTATAAACCATAACAATTTTAAATCCTCACATAATATCTCAAAATCCACTGATAAGGGAACCACTGTTTTCTACATAGAAAACTTCTTAAGAAGGGATACTAATAGGAAAAAACCCATGTCTTAAAGAAGGAGGTTTGATAGGAAGAATCTCTAGAGTGGAATACACAGATTTTATGGGATCTATAGAGAATGTGGCTTTTCCTCACTTCCTAAATGATTTCTCCCATGTATATTTCTTAGAATCCATGTCTTTTACTAGGATTATATGGGTAGAATATGTAGTATCTCAGTCACTTGGGGACTTCTCATGTACTTTGGCTGGTGCTCGTATAATTTGGGTCATACCCATGTTCCGGACCATGTACCGGGTCATCCCTAGGTACCAGGCTATACCTAGGTACCACTGTAAAATCATGTTTAATCATGGAGTAAAATGTGTGGCCTCTAATATGGGGTCCTGGGTATGTGAATATATCACATGGAATTTCTACCTGGGTTGGGTCACACAACTTGTAGTCCAAACCACATGGTTTTTAACTATATTTTTATAAGAAAAACTAGATGCCACAGTTGGGGGACTAATGACGCATGATCCTACACAACATTTAGTCGGGTTTTCCATAGAAACGTATGTTTTTTCACACATATTCATCACTCTACCATCATCTTTTTTTTCATGGATCATGTTGGTGTCATGGATCTAGGGTTGTTTGTGCTCGATCCGATGCTGATAGATAGATTATGGCCACCCGAACCCTGCACGACTTCATCCATCACCAACACAATTAACTCATTTCCTCTTCAGATCTTAAATTCGTGGAGCCCTTAATCAAAAACTAGAAATCATCAAGATACATCATCAAATCACCATCCTAATCATTATTGTTTACTCCACCATGAATTTGGGGGTTCAATCATGCTCAAAATCACCCCGACAATGTCGAACCATGACTAGTAAAGAATGCAATGAATTGTGCAGATAAATTCATAAATGTTAATCAAATTCCTCATTGGAAGATTTTAATGGGAAAATGATTACATAAATGGAATATCTGAAGTCATAGTTCACGAAATAGTCCAAAATAATTGGATTAACATAACCTATAAATTTTATGGAGCTCATGAAAGAAATAAAAATATCATAGATAAAAATTAGATAATGATCCCTGCTCAATCATTTAATCAAGAGATAAAAAACCACAATTGACAAGACCAACCTTGATTTAGGATTGGTCGTTGGTGAAGGTTGTATTCACTAATTATGAAGAAAAATATTTTTCTTTTGTTACCTCTTGATATGATCATTGATCATTCATCGATCTCGATCCACCAATGAATAATTTCCAAGACCACCTCAGAAATCCTTCTAGGTTTATGAAAATAACTCCACATATTTTTCTATAACAAAGTATAAATAGCGAATTTTAGGTTATGGGGATTGAAAAAATAAATAAATTTAATTACTTATTTTATTCAAATTCCCCGTCAACAACTACTTCAATTGAACATTTGATTCCAACCAAAATTAGTTTATGCCTAAGGTAAACCCCACATTCTATATTCAAAAATGGTCTTAGCTTTTTCATTTGAGATCTCGAACAAAAGGAAAAGCAAATGCACTGAAATTATGTGCACACATTCATATAAATATATTAGTCTTTTTAATGTTTTAATTATATAGCCCTAAGACCACCAAAAACTATGTCGATTCCAATAATAAATCCAGATATATATATATATATATATATATTTAAATATAAATATTCAAAGGAAATATCCATAAAAATGAGAGTAGCTATAGAACACATAGATATAAATATGGTTTTCTTCTATGAAGTGTTGGAGAAATAAATACACATGAAGAAACCATCAGGTTTCATGGAAGTTGATAAGTGGAATTTGTTTAGTAAATTGAAGAAATTTCTGGGATTGAAAAATCATAAATTAGTGGTTTATGTCAAAATAATGATTCTAGAGGTGAACTAAAAATTGTTGTCTCTCCCATAATAATTAGGATGATGTAAAATTTATTATATTTTTCCAATATATTTATTATTTTCCCCTTGAACGTCTAGAGGATTCTTGAATTCAATATTTAAAGCCTTACTTGTGCAAAATATTATAAATGAAGTGCCTGGAACATTTCAAAAATAATTAGGATTGCGGATTGAGAAAGATATGAGCATAAAATAGTTTATGATATCATAGAATTAATAAATATAGAAGATCATACAATGATTTTAGAGGAAATAATTTAAGCCTGCCTAAACCCCTCTTCTTGGACACGTCAAATAATCCAAGAGGTAGGAAATAGTAATAGAAGAATAGATCCAATGCAAAGATAATGTTCTATATACATCAGTGGTAAAATATTTAATGCATTAAATGAGTTTCACATGGAAAATTATTAATGTTTTTAGTTGGATTTATAATTCAATTCATGTCACATCTGGGAAAAAATATAGTGAGGCTATGAAATGGATTGTTCTCTATTAGAAAGGAATAGAATATACAACCTTATTCTTCAGGGAATATGAAATCTTTCATGGATATTTTGATGTTGACCTCATTGGTTATTTTCACACTCATAACATCATAAAAGGATATTTTTACTTAAATAAGAAAAAAGATAAGTTGGATTCCATGGTTGTAGAAATTTTATACTTTAAGTACAACATAAGTTGAGTATGTGACTGCAATGCAACCAATGAAGGAAATGGTTTGGTTTATGTGATTATTGAAGAATATCAGAAGAATTTAGGATAGTTTATTTCATATAATATGATAATTCAAGTCTCATCTATATGGCCAAAAAATTTATTTTTGTATATAATGACAATCCATATTGACCTAAAATTCTATTTCATTGGGAACATGCGGTAGGGTAAGGATCTAGATCAATGAAAGATATTGGAAAGAAAAAAATGGGCAGAAATGTACCCCAAATATTATTTTAATATTATATCACCCTAATATTTTATGGTATGTCTCTTTATAAATATAATCTTTTCAATATCTTACCTTGCATATAACACCAACCTTAAACGATTTCCAAAATATTTTTATTTTAACACGGCTATTATAAACTAGAAATTAAATTAGAGGTAATGGATAGTATTAACCACATTAATAAATATATAATTTTACAACTTATTTTTAATTTTTTTTATTAATAATTTTTTAATTTCTTCATAATTTTTAGTGAAGTCATTTTGTTTTTTAAATATATGTTTTCTTCAAAAAGGAATTTGTATTCATTTCCATGAGAAAATAAATATAATTAATTTTTTACCCTTTTATATTATTTCTTTAATAAAATGAAAATAAATTTGGGATTAATCATGTTAAAATTATCCTAGGATAAACTTTTGATAATTTTATGAAAATTTTATTTTTTTAAATCGTAACAAAATACAGATTTTTATAAAACTCTATTTGTATTTATATTTAATATTAATTTTATTATTTTAAACTAATATTAAAGTAACATAACTAATTTTTATTAAGATATAATCTAATTAATTTCATTTAAATAATGTGTATACCTTATTTTGGTATATGTTCATTTTTTATATTAAAAACACATTTTTCCAAAAAAAAACTATATTTAATTTCATTTTAATGATTTAATTTTAAATGTACTATTTCAACTTATGTGTTTAGAATTTATAAAAACGGATTTAATATTTTTAATTATAATTTCCGAATTAGGTTTTGAGTTCATTTTTTTCTATAGAAAAAAATATACCATGGTAAAAAACGATTTTTTGTAATATATGTAAAATAATGTAGTGGGTTAAAAAAGACTTACAAGAGATGAAAATTTTCAGAAAGGGGTGATGGAGATGACGAGAGATATAGTTTTCACATTTTAAATTACTTATGGTGATTATCATGAATATTGGATCTGTTTTTTGATTCTTCATCATGGATTCTTTTAATCCATATTGGGAATTTTCTTTCAGGGATGCATCTTTCTCTCAAATATGGTCCAAACTTGTGGATACGTAGGATTCTTATCATTAGATAATTAAAGGTGTATACTTAATGGAGGCATTTTCTGGTTTCTTAGATTCAGATATGTGTGGTGTGCCTCAATCTTATAGCATTTTAAATCTTTAAAATGGTTGATTCTCGGTGGAAGTAGATCCACAGTCTCTTCAACAAATGATAAATCTTTGTAATTTTTCACTCCAGGGTAAATTTGTATACTCGAAGGGGGAAAGAACCTAGTCCTATGAAAATATAAAAAATAGTGTCTCTAACTACGGTGGGAATCATAATTTTGAGCTTATTACAATTTTAAGGGTGTATTTTCAAATCATTTTACATGGAAAGAAAGATCATAATGCGTCTTAGAGATTTGGGAATCTACATATGGCTAGGGGTTATTAAATTTTTTGAATGGGATTTAAATTTTAATCCCCTTAAATAGAAGAAAACTAATGCCTAAATATAGGTAATAATTCATGTTTTAAGTTGGGTGTATTGCAATCCCAAATCCATAACCAGGCTTCTTGTCTAGGAAATCCAATCAGGTTGGATCAACATACATTGGAAGGAGATTTAAGATTTTTTTCATGGGTTTTGGTAGATATTAACATGTAATATAAACATCTAGAGGTCATAAAATTGATTTCTAATGACTTTAATGTTGATTTCAAAGTTATATATGAAATATTAATCTTTTTGTGAAGTTTTCAAGATTGTAGGTCATTTAGTTGTTAATTGAAGGTCAATTCAAAGACAAGAAAAAACACCAATTTCAGGGATTGGAAGGTGGTAAAAAAGGAAAGAAAAAATTAATATTATAATTGAAAATGAAATATTTTCCATTACATTACTAAAAATGTATGGGAAGATTGCAGGACCATATTTCATAAGTGATAAATTGGGAAAGTCATTGGCTGATTTGAATGAGGAAGAGGACAAGGGGGACAATGAACTAGACTTACCAGTTGTACCTTTTTTGGGTAATAAAGTAGGTTCTGAAGTTAATAGTTAAGAGGGAGTTGACTATATTGATCATAGTATATCCAAATAGATTTCAATATACATAAATTATTTGGTGTATGGAATGAATAGGTAAGAAGAAGAGACTGCTTTGGTTCACAAGATTTCTTAGGACCTCTTGGAATTTATATATGTGATTTAGAAGGATGATGACACATTAACATTCATAAAAAAATTATGTTTTGAAGGAGGTTATTCCTCTTTTCCTTAATGAGATAGGCATAACTGATTGCATAGGGTCTGAAAAAGTTTTGAATCCTTCTACTATACCTCTGGTCTTGGGCAGTGCTTCTGGAAAGGAGGGTATTCAGCATGAGGATATTGGTAATGACACCAAAAATAATGTACTATAGAATATTGTAGTAATATCTACTATGAATAATATTCTAACTTAGTCTACTGTTTCTTTGGATGAATTATTTATTAAGGGTAGGGGGTCTGGTAATGATTGTAATCAAAATGAGGATACTAATAATGTCACCTTAAATGAAGAATCATGAAATAAACAATGTTGTGTTGACATTAGTAACCTGATTCATGTTAGGGATTCTAGCAATAAGAAGGTTGTAAGCCCTCCTAAGTCTAATAAAAATAATAAATGGAAGGAAGTATAGGGGGTTTCAACCTCAATCAAAAATTAAAATGAGGATGCTCTTCTTGAATCTTCTTTGGTTGGCCAGCAATGAAATTGAAAGCTCACTTAGCTTCACATTTAATAACATAAACTACTTATTATTGGATTAATATTACCTAAAAGACTATTCTATTTCAGAATTTCTTGTATGTAGAATTTAGGTTCTTCATCTTCAGGGCATTAATTCTTGTTTGGTTGAGGTTAATAATTTGTGGGTGTTGGCACACTCATCTCTATTAAAACCTCTCTTGGTTTGTTCCAGTAATCGTCATGTCACTTATTCCTTCAAAATTATAGGAAATAAACATTTGTGTTCCTTTATTTATTCTTTTAATAGATATAAATACCGTAGGAACCTTTGGTTGGATATTTACTACCTTATGAGTTTCATTAATTATCCATGGACTATCCTTGAGGATTTCCATTCGATATTTAATCCATATGATAAAGTGGGGGTAATGACTAATCCCATTTCTTTTAGAGAGTTTAGGGATAGTATTGAAAGTAATGGTTTGATTGAGATTAATTTTTTGGGTTCTAAATATACATGGTATAAGAGTAACTTTAATGGGATGGTGGAAGGTAAACTGGAAATGTATTTTGAGAATAGGCCTATTTTGGATTTTTGGGAATCTATTCCTTAGATGAATTTAACTCGACCTAACTCTGATCATCATCCAATCAAGGATGAGAGTTCTAGAAAGGGACTTAATATTCCTTTCCTTTTAGGTTTAATAAGGAATGGGTGAATCATCCGTAGTGTCGGAGAATTGTGCATGATTTATGGGGCTCTATAGATTACAAGAATCATTATTTTTCTGAAGTTGGATAGTTCTCTCGGTCTGGATGGTTTTATAAATTTCATTTTTAGACATATTTGGAAATTTTTGAAGATGAAATTTTCATGCTTCCCCTTCTTTTTTTTAAAAGGGGGTTCTCTTCATAATGGTTTGAATTATTAGTTTCTTGTTTTAATTCCCAATGTGAAGTGTAATAATGTAATTCATTTGTTTAGGCATGTTTCTTTGGTCAATACTATCTATAAAATTATCAGTAAGATCCTTTCTAATAGATTGTCTTCCATTTAAATAGAAATTGTTTCTTATAATCATTTTGGATTCATTAAATGGAGGTCAATTTAGTACTACCTTTTGACTACCTCATAATGTGTCAATCTTCTCAAAAATACCATTAGAGGATGGAGTATCGCTCTAAAAAAGGTATCAAAAAGGATTTTGACACGCTGTATTAGACATTTATTTTAAATATAATTACCAATTAATGTTTTTATGATATTTTATTTCATTTGATTAAAATAATATTCTGTTTTTCTCGTATCTCTTTTCTTCTTAATGGATCTACATAAGGTTATTTTTCTTTTTCTATAGGTGTCAGACATGGTGATCTCTTATCTGCTTTTATTTTTTCTATTACTAAAGATCACCTAAGTAGATTTTTTTCATTATGTGCAGTAATGTAAAGTTAATGTTTGTTTGTGATTCTAGGTGAATTTATACTTGTACTCATATCTTATATGTGTATTATTTTAATCTCTTCACCCATGGGGGTAAAAGAAACATCAGAACTATCAATAAGGCTCTCTTGGTTTATGAGGAACTCTTTGGTCAATAGGTTAGTTGGAAGAATATTTTTTTTATTTTAGAAGGGGTATTACTACATCCAGAAAGATTTATGTTATCAAATACTTGGGTATCAGAGATGGGATTATTCCTTTTACATACCATGGTGTTCCTATGTTGTGGGGTAAGTAGAAATTTTGTTACGTTGTAAATTTTTTTTGTTAAATTAGAAGGTAGCAATCCTCCTGGAAGGGAAAATTTTTATCCTTGGTCGGTTTGGTTCTCTTTGGTGAAATATGTCATTATTTATAAATTTTTATATTCACTTAATTTATATAAATGAACTATTTCTATTATAATGAGAATTAATGGTTTAATCAATAATTTCACTTAGATTAGTAGTATTTTAGAGGGGAGAGTAGTCATTATTCCTAGGAATATGTGTTGTAAGCCTTTGAGACGGGGGGTATTGGTATAAAAAATATCATTTTTTAATCATTCCCTGTAATATTTTTTATTATAGATGATTTTCAATTATAACTCGAAAGATAGAGGATTTTCTATGATAAATTATTGAACAAACATAAATTTGGGAATTAAAATGACTTTGATTATTCATTAGGTATAGATTTTAAATCCATTTTTTCTTTAGTTGGTTTGCAATTTAAGTGGTCAGTTTCCAAGGACTCATTTCAAAATTTATGGACTACTAATTGGACTAGTATTCCACTAATTGAGAAACTAAATATTAATTATTCTAATTTGGATTTGGATATTTTGGTAAAATACAAACTCAATTACCTAGAGGCCCTTCTAGAGAAGCTCAAAGACGCATATCAGAACCACTACTTCTCCTCAAGTGAATATGTCTTTATTTGGGAGCCTTCTGTAAGTGGTCTTCCTTCCTAGAATTTATTTTATTGACATGTAATTGGTTCTTCTCAGAAGTAAAGTGTCTTGGGAAGTTGAAAAAAAAGTGATAATTCCATCATGCTTTAGTATTGTTTGGAGGTTGTCTAATTGCAAGCTTCCAACTCATGATTTTTTCAAATTTTTGGGATTTCATCATTCACAGTTTTTGATTTTTATTATCAGCATATGGAGGATTTATATCATCTTTTGTTGAGATGTGTCCCAACTTCTCTAGTGTGGAAAGATATTGTGGATATATTTGAAATTATGTTGCCTTACACTTCCTCTATTTGGGACTTAACTAGGGGTTGGTTGGATCTTCTACTCTCTCTTGAAATGTTTTCTATTCCAATCATCTGCTATGGAATTAGTGAAAGTGATTTGGAAAGAGCAGAATAAGTCGGTTTATGAGTATATTCCTTTTATTCACCATATGGATTTGGTGTATATTTTATCTACTGATAAAAAAATTTCCACTCCTCAATGTGGTTATTTTCAAAGTCAAACTCATGATATTTGTTTCCTTAGGTAAGTTCGGATTAAATGAAATTTTTTTCCTTCCCTTAGAATAATGGAAGTTTTCTGTCAATATCCTTTTTTGGATATATTAAAATTAATAATCTTGGAGAATCAAGCGGAAATATAGGACCATCATGTTATAGGGATATTTTTAGAGATACTCATGGTGATGTATTATGATGTTTACATGGTTCTTGTGCTATTTCTTATTCTCTTGAAGTTGATATGTTTGGTGTTATCAATACGACTAAGCATTCTAATAAAAGGGGTCAGAGAAAACACTGGCTAGAATGTGATTATACTTTTATGATTCATGTTATCAAAACAATATCTATTCATGTTATTTGTAAGATTACTAATCAAAGGATTTATTAAATTGGTTTTCTCTCATCCGTTGATTAAATTTTCACCCATGTCTGTAAGGAGGATAATACTCTAGCACAAGTACTTTCCAACAAGGGTACGGATAGAAAGGATCTTGTTTGATCTAAACATGTTTCTATTGACCATGTTTCCCCTTATTGATAGGTATTTATGTAATTGGAATTTTTTAACTCTTGTTAACATGATTTTTTTTAATAAACGAGTCTTACTTTTCTAGGTATTTACTTATATTACCAGAAAATACAACTGATTAAAGTTAAAAGGTAAAATATTAAAATACCTAAAAACTAAAACATTAAATGGGTGATTAATGTGTTTCATGACCATAACCAAACCTTAAAACATTAACTATTCTCCAAATTCATTGTATTTTTTTCCCCAAAATTTGATTGGATTAAAATATAAAATAATCATTATTTAATCACTAAATCTCATCCCTCCTCAAATATAAATACCACCCCTCACCATCCACTTTGTGGTTACAAGCCTCGAATATCTTAGAATCTCAACCAAACAATCTAATCATTAATATATACATGAACAATTTCATCTATTCTCACC
Organism: Viscum album; assembly: GCA_963277665.1. NCBI lineage: Eukaryota > Viridiplantae > Streptophyta > Magnoliopsida > Santalales > Viscaceae > Viscum > Viscum album. Next base: position 1,720,619,954 of record OY728119.1, on the reverse strand, counting down.
CAAATACCAATTACATGTTCTTTAAGGGGTCCTTCAAAGATGTGATATTCATGAGGTAACTTTCTAAAACAACCTCTGTTAATGTATTTTCCTTCACCACCTTCTCCTCACCTCTTTCATCTATAAACTCATAAAAACTCAATTATAACATATATAATTGAATATTATGTTCATAATTCAATATTGTATATCCATACCTTTTATTACCACCTGTTATTCAAATAAATGAAACCATTGTGCAAATTATAGTGGTTAATCATCTCCATGGATAATGATTTTCCATTTTCCATTTCCACCTTCAAGGATTTTCATTAAAGTTTTATTTTGGTTAAAAAATAGTATAATAGGTATATTATAACATATTTGATGTTCTGGAACTAATATATAAAAATAATATTAAACTAAAAAAACCAGTTCTTGATGGTTGGAAAACATAACAAAATAAACCAAACATTTTATCAAATGAATCATCCTCATGTCAAAAAAGAAAAATGATATATGGTACCATTTAAAATTTAGAGTTAATTAATAAAAATACATTTAACTTATAGTGTTTTATTTTCATTTGAAAATCAAATCCATAATTATACACAAATGATCCAACCATGAAAACCATGAAACGAACGCACACAAAACAATGAAAATAATAAAATATTATTACTGAATGGGTGGTAAGATATCTTAAAAGTATCATATATTGTATTATAAGTATTATCATAGTTATGTAAAAAATTAATAACATTATTTTAACATTTATAATGGAGGTTAAAATATTCAAAACTAAAGGGAAGTGGAATGTAAGGGTTTCATGTCTCACAGTTGCTTCTATAAGATATATGCCTTATTCACCACTAATTTATCATGTTTGGATTATATATATTTGATTGATATATAATATCATTTATATCATTGTATTAATTTTATTCAATGTGTCATTTTATAATTATTAATTTTTTAGGTCAAATAATTCAACTTATTACAAAGTGGTAAGGGATTTATTAACTCAATTTCCATTCAATGGGTTCAGCTTCTACTCTATTGATTATGTCATGTTAGGATTAGGTGTGGGATTACTATAAATTATATTATATTTTATTTCCATATATTTTATGTTTATTTATAATTGATACACATAATTAATTCATTTTATTAATGCTCACTTTACTTATATGATATATATAAGAGAATTTTTTTCAAAAAAATAAATAGTTTCCCATAAAACTCTCATTTTATTCCATGTATGTATTTTCTAAAATTATTTCAGGAAATATTTTTACTATTATCTTATAATTTTTGGAATTCATTTTTAATCATCTTTGACCTTTTATATGATGGTTTGAAATTATTAATTTTTTCATTTACAAAGAGAGATTCTTTATGAATTTTTAGACAAAAATATGAAAGGAATGTTTCTAACTTATATATAATTATAGGATTTTACCGCCATCATACCTCATTAATTCCTAAATCATCCTTTACAATTTTACAAATTAATTTTCAAATAAAATTTTTTCTTTTATAATTATGTAGAAAAAAACCAAAATATAAAAAAAATTCTCAAGAATTATTCCAAGTAATCCTTCCAAAAAATAATTTTTTAATCTCAGATAAAATTATTTGATGTTAATTATGTTTTAATAGGGTTATGATTTAAGGATAATATTCATATTTTTTATGTTTGTTTTATTTTTATGATTTCATGATATTTATTAAACCCATTTCTTTTCCATGGGTCATTCTATGATGAAATGTTAATGAACCCCATTTCTTTTCATGGGTTCTGAAATGATGAATTATTTTTGTTCTTATAGAACACATATGTATAGTTTTGATTATATGAGGTGGATACCTATATATCCCTCCAATGAAAAAGGTAAAGATTTATATATCAGGTTATAGATAAGACTGGAATGGCGAGTGAACTTGGTTTAGTAAGATATGACAGGAAAGGGGATTAAACATGGTTTAGTAAAGTAAGACTAGAATAAGGATTGAAATCAGTTCAGTAATACAGGAATGGAATGGGATGTGAATGAAATTCTGTAAAGGAAATTTTCAGCAATGATTTCTAGGCATGTGAACCTTGACTACTAAAATGATTTGTGGAGTGAACCCAATCCATTATTATAGTCTTAGAAAAGATCTGTGGATACTAAGGAAATGATTCTCTATGCTTATATATATTCCAAATTACATGTATTATGCCAATGTTATTCTCTTGTGTATCATGCTATATTAAAATTCACGTCTTTTTAACTTCTATGATTTATTCCACCACTAAAGACTATGATCTTTGATATGAATAGTAAAACCTTCAAATGTTATGTTCATGTTTTTATGCCCTTATGCTTATGTAATGATTGATATCCCCCTTTTTACCCTTATTGAGAACCTAATATCACCCTTTTCTTCGATTTATTTTCCCTAAGATATGAAGGAAGAAATTAGGTATGACATGTAAAAAAAGATTCTAGTTATAAAGGAATAAATGGGAGATGATGTAGATGTTTTATGAACCAGTTGTTTTTCCATGTTTCCAAAGACACTTAACCCATGTCATTCTAGCATGAAATTATAAAGTCATATAATTAATATTGATCTATTTTGATATAATATCTATGTATGTAAATAGTGGGTCATTAAAATTGGGTATATAGAATGGTATAGTTGACCTCTAGAAACTAGGATGATAAAACCATAGTAATAACTCTAAGGGTAAGTCTCGGTTACAATCCTAGAGTTTTTTTAATGATTAGGAATAATCTAAGTTAAACCTAATGTGTCATAGATTGAAATTTTATAATTAATTTCCCATGATTATGTTGTTTTCCCAGTATGATTAGTGCTAATCACACTATTCTATTTGGTTTTATTCAATGGATAAAACCTAAAATAACTGTGTTAATACTGAATGCAAGAGGAAATGCAATGCTTGTCCTCTTGAGAAACCAATTTTTATGTGAGTTGGCATGCAAAATCTTATTTCTATAATCATATAATCTATGAATCATACTATAATTTCATATGGGAAAAGGTGAGAAAGACACTTTTTTGAGTCTTTCATTTGGTAACATCAACCTTCTTTAAGTGGATGTTCAGATCCACCAGTGGTCGAACAATGGATCAACATAGTTGAGAAAACTATTTTATATTCTTCAATGCTCAGGATATTAGAAATTTTTCCTAGCAGTTTATCATCTAGAAGGGGAAGAAGATCAATGGTGGAATATAACAAATAATATGAGGCAAGAATAAGAAATTGAATCAATGGAATGTGGTTAGTTTAATGGTATATTCCATAGTAAGTACATCCCCTATATCCTACATACAATGATATGGTAGTAATTTCTTGATCTGGATCAAAAGGATGATGAATCCATTGGTACATATGAGTAAAATTCGACAAGGCATGCAAGTTATTCCACTATTTTAGTTGTCATTCAAAAATAAAATTTATCGATTAATTGGTTGATTAAAACCAAGTCTTCAAACGGAATTATCTATAAGTGAATTCAATACCTATAAAGAAATTGTTTGATGTACTCTTAAGGATGATAAATAAATCAAAGATACCCATAAATATCATGGTTTTCATAAGAAATAAAAAAATGGAATTCAAAGGAAATTCAAAAAAAACATGGAGAGAAGGAGATGATCTTTCATCTATGCTCCATATATGGGAAGGAATGTAGAGAAAATTCAATTAAGGGAACTAGTAAATATTTTAAGTGTATAAGGTAAGGTTATTGGGAAACGTATTGTTGAAGTGATAGGAAAAAGTTAGGTAATGTTTCTAATAGAGGTAAAGTTGTATGGAGTGAACCACCCACACTCTAGTGTTTCAAATGAAAGGATTTTAGACATTTTGTGAATCAATGACCCAATCCAATGGCTAATATGGATGAAAAGCCACAAAAACCTCTAAATGAAAATTGAAAAGGAAAAGATTATATAATCACAACTGTCAATGTAAATCATGTTAATTTGGGAAAATTTATCCTTCCCTCATTAATTTGGAATTTCATATCTCATATTGTACGTGTGAGACCCCTGAAAATATTAATATTCATCCTTTAGTGAAATTAATGTGATTATATCCCTATCTAAAAATTCTAGAATAATGAAACATTTATGGATTGTTCCACTTTAGTTTTTCATTAATTATTTATAATTATTTGTTGAATGGTACTATTAACCATGAAAAGTTATTGAGGTGAAAAGTTTTTAGAACAGATGATTAATAGAAATAAATTCCTTAATATCTTCATGATATTGGGATAATAATGAAATAAAGATTTGTTTTATTGTGACAAAATAAATGGTATAGTATTGATAACCTTGTACCTGATTATTAATATGATGAAAAGGTGGTTTATGGATTGAGTTTATAGAATTTTGGGATTTATTTTATGTGGAACGATTAAATTTTTGAAATCATGAATGTTTTAAATAAGGTTTTATGGTACAACATGTTTTAACCATGTTTTAATAGAATATATGATAATTATCTTCACATTTTTTGGTCTGTTATAATTAAGATATACATAATGTTGTTTGGGGGATTAATGATAAGTGGGTTTTCAAAATTTAGTGACCTTAATTTGAATGTCTTATATTTTAATTTTTAGAAGGTTTATAAGGGTAACCATTTATGAAATTTTTTACATTGAACTTTGAGTGTGGTTTTATAGATTAATGTATTACTTAACTATATGAAGATTTATGCATATAGGATAACCTATGTTAATCATTTTGTTATGAAAACTAGAAAAATAAGGAATGACTTGTCATATTATTAAGGATCTTATGATCCACTAGTTTTTTAGGCATTAAAATTTTAGCTTCATTTATTGTAGAAATAAATGAAGTAGAAAATTATCAAGGTGCAACCAAAAAGTGAGATTTTAATTATGAGATGAAATCAAGTAATTATATCTTCTCAAATAATTTTGAACTAAAATTTTATCATATAATCATAATTTATGATGATATCAATGACCATTTAAGACCTATTTAGTATATGGTTTTATGGTATTTATCATTCTAATAACCATGTTATCTATTATTATCCATCATAATTAGATAGTTATAACTCTCTTCCAGGTCTACATTTTCAATTTCATCTAATATCATCATAATCTGAATCATACTTTTGTAGTGATCTTCACCTTATTATTTCACACTTTTTAAAAGAAAGTTTGATTGATCTTTTTATATTTTAGCTTTCCAACAAAATAATTTTCACATATCCACCCTTTATTTTCAAAGTGAAATTAAAAATTTAAAGAATGAAATTTTTTGAAATTCTTGATCACATCAGGGTGGTATCCCATTGTTTGAAGCTTCCACCAAATCTCTCTCAAGTTCTTGATGTGTTCCATATATCTCTCATGAGTAATTATATACCTAATACTTCACATGTACTAAACTTAGTGGTCATACCACTATATAAATATATTTCCTATGAATAATTATCTATAAAGATTTTAGATTTTAGAGATAATGTTTTCTAAAACAAGTCAACTCATCTGGTTAAACTTTTGTGGTGAAATCACCAATTTTTGGAAGTTGTGTGGGAACTTGGGGATGTGAGGAGGTATAGGTATCCTCATATATTAGTATTCAAGTGAATAATTTCAAGCAAGAAATTTATTTTAAAGGGGTTTAGAATTTAACAACCTATGATTTTACAATATGTCTCTTTATAAATATAATCTCTTTGATACCTTATATTACATGAAACATTAAGCTTAAATAAACTCCAAAATATTATTATTTTAACACAACTATAATAAACTCGACATTAAATTGGAGGTAATTAATCACAATAACCAAATTTTGAACTTTATAATTATACAACTCATTGTAATTATATTAGTTAATGATTTTTGAATATGTACATAATTTTTAGTAATGTCATTTGTCTCCTCAAATATAAGTTTTCTTCAAAAAGTGATTTTTAATTCCTTCTATGAGAAAATAAATTTAAATAATTTTTTAATCTTCTATAAAATTTATTTTATAAAATAAACAAAAAAATTTCATTCATAATGTCAAAATTATCTTAGGCTTAAATTTTTAGAACTTTATGAAAGTTAAATTTTTTAGTAAATAGTAAAAAAATAAAAAACAATTTCAAAAAGCTCTCATTTTTTTATTTAAAATCCATTTTATGATTTTATAATAATATTAAAGTAAAATTATCACTTTTTAGTAATATATATTATAATTAATTATACTTAAACAATCTTTATACTTTTTTTAGTATAAGTACATTTGTTGGATTAAAATCACATTATTCCAAAAAAAATTATAATTTGTTATGCTTTGAAAATTTAATTTTAATTGTAATTTTAAATTTTTTTTTTAATTTTTTAAAATTGATTAAATATTTTTAATTAGGTGGTCTAAATTAGGTTATAAGGGATTTTTATTTTTTATGCATAAAAATTTTACCATGGTAAAAAAATATTTATCATACTATAGGTAAAATAATGCATTGATGGTGATGTTAGGGATGTGACATCGATAATGGGAATTGACAAAAAATAACCAGCCTCAATGATGGGTGTTGAAATGGGTTGAGTAATAATCTATAAGTAGTGAGAACTAGAATTTAAAGAGGTAGAGGTATTAGTGGTCAGGTGAGAGCCTTTTGAAGATTGATGTACTGGAGGTCGTATGTCAAGGTGCAGATGACGATTACGACATCGATGCGCACGGATCAGACCAGATCAGTTAGGTGGATATTTTAGTCATATATTCAGGTTTTAATCTCTTTGGGACTATAAATTAAATTTAATGGTATTCCTCTTCCTAAAATAACAGGAGTTGACTTAATTTTAATAAAATAAGGTGGTACTTACCTCCTATAAAAAATGAAGTATGTTAAAGTTAAAAGGTAAAATCATTAAATACCAAAAAAACTATTACATTAAATGGGTGTTTTATGTGTCTTTAAAAATTACATATCCCTTAAAAAATTATATACCATCCAAATTTTTTTTAATAAATTCCACTCAAATGTGTAAGACTTTAAATATTTAACAATCATTTTTGAATCACTTAAAACCACCCCTCCTCAAGTATAAATTCCACCCCTAATCACACTATTTCTCCTCAAAGTCCTTGAACAATTTAAAATATCTTCCAAACCCTCTCATACCCACTCTAACCATGTCAAGTTTCTTCTATTCCCACCCAAATACCAATTAAAAGTTCCTTAAGGCGTCCTTTAAGTAGTCGATATTCAAGAGGTAGCTGTCTCAAACAACCTATCTTAATTACTTTCCATTTTCTATTTTATCATAACCTCCTTCATAAATCAAAGAATAATAACTTTGGAATAATTTTTAAACCATAATTTTTATGTTAATAATGTAATATATTATACCCATCCCTTTTCTTTCCTCCTCTTACTCAAAAAAAAATGAAATTATTGTCCGAATTATGGCGGTTAATTATCTCTATGGATAACAATTTTCCATTTTCCATTACTACCTTAATGGATGGTAATAAAAGTATTTTTCTAGTTAAATATGATTTTAATATGTTTATTATAACTTATTTTGTGTTATATAACTAATATATATATAATATGAAATAACATGAAACAATTTCGTGATAGTCAGACAAGATGCCAATATAAACTAATCATTTGTCATTAACATTTTATCAAACGAATCATCCTAATGTTAGAAAAAAAATACATATAGGACCATTTAAAATTATGAATGTTAATTAATACCATTTCATTTCATTTTTTGAGTTTTATTTTCATTTTATAAGAAAATCCATATTTATACACAATTGAACCAACCATGAAAACCATGAAACGAACGCACCCCAAACAATGAAAATAATAAAATACTATTAATTAATGAGTGGTAAGATGTTATAAATGTATCATATAAGGTATTATAAATAATTTTCTAGCTCTCTAATGAATTAATAATATTTTTAAGTCTTTAAATAGGTTGTTAATGTATATAAAACTAAAGGGAAGCGTGAGGTAAGGGTTTATCATCTCACTTTTACTTCTGTGAGGTATATTCCTTACTCACAACTTATTTGTTATATGTTTTTTGAATACAAAACTTTGATATATAATATCATCAATCTCATTGTTTTAATTTTATTTAAGGTTTCAATTTATAATTATTAACTTTATGGTGTATATGATTCGACAGATTACAACGTGGTAAGGGATTTCATACCTTAATTTCCATTCATTGGGTTAAAATTCTAATTCATTAATTATGACATGTTAGGATAATGTTTGGGGTGAATTTTGATTATATTATAATTTATTTGCACTTTTTTTGGGAATTTAAAGCTGATACACATAATTTATTAATTTTATTAAAACTCTATTTATGTGCATGTCATTTATAAGGGCCTTTCTTTTTAATTTTTTTTAAAAGATTCCTTTAAAACACTTTTCCTTCCATGTCTGTGTTGTCTAAAATTATATCCAAAAAATGTTTTCACTATTTTGTTATAATTTTTAGCAACATTTTTTATCACGTTATACTTTTTACAAAATGGGTTTAAAGGATTATTTTTTTCATTTTCCAAGAATGGTTATTTATGAATTTTCTGAAAACAAATATGAAATAAATTTGTTTAACTTATACAACATTATCAGATTTTCTAGTCATCAGGATGCCTTATCTCATTGGAGACTCATTTACAAAATTACAAGTTAATTTTCAAAATAAAAATTCATTTATAACATCATGTAATTTAAAAAAATGTTTTTAAAACAGAAAGGATATTTTCTTCAAGAATTATTTCAAGTGATCCTTCAAAAAAATCATTTTTTCCATCTCATATGACCATATTTTTCATTACCTATGATTTATTGGTGTTAATAATCAATTATATTATTTTTATTTTTATTTTATGTTTCTTTATGTTTATGATTTCATGATATTTATGAAACCCATTTCTTTTCAATAGGTTATTCTATAATGAAATGTTTATAAAAACCATTTATTTTCATGGGTCTGATATGATGAATGATTCTGGTTCTTATAGAACACATATGTTTTGTTTTTTTATATGAATTTTTTTACTTACATATCCCTTTATTTTATTGGGTCATGATTTATATATCATGTGATAGACCGAACAAGAATAGGGAGTGAACCCAGTTTGGAAACACATTACTGAAATGGAGATTGAACAAGGTTCAATAAGACAAGATTATAATGGGGATTGAACTCAACTCAATAATACAGTAATAAAAAAAGAAGTGAAAGGAGTTCAATAAATTACTTATTCCTCTATAATAGACTTGGGATTGAACCTTGACTGCTACAATGGTTTGGGGATTGAACTCATTCAACTTTGATATCCTTGAAAATGATCTATAATAACTAAGGAAATGATTATATATTATTATATATATGCCACATTCTAGGTATTATGCCAATTTTATTCTCTCATGGATCATGTTCTCTAATGATTCATTTCTTGTGAACTTATATTATTTATTTCATGGCTCAAGATTATGATATTAGATGTGAAGGGTATAATTTTCAAATGTTATATTGATGTTATTATATAATTTTACTGTTATATTATGGAATTAATATAAATATATTTAGATGTTATATCTCTATATGAAAATAGTGGGTTGTTAAAAAGAAAATTTAATACAACATCTTACCTCAGTGGGACTTGGGTGAATGAAAGAAAGATATGTAGGATTACTACATACAACAAAGAAATGGATTTCTCCAAAGTATTGTAATGTTATTGAAAACTCCCTAAAATAAGTCTTCAGTTGAGAGATTGTTAGGATGTTAAGTTTAATTTTAGTTTATCTAGAATTATGTTCATTAGAATTTAATTCACCAAATGTCGGTTCCTAGATGATGAAGTTTTGTGTTTTATAGACAGCGATTGTAGGATCTGTTTATGGGTATTAGGACCATCGATGTTAACATCTTCTAATGGAGTTACTATTAAGAATTAGTGGTCTAAATGTTTAATATATCATAAGGGTTGCCATTTTTTTATCCAATATAATATATTCATGATAAGTTGAATATTTTTATAAGTGATTGGGATTAACTGTTTTATCATATAGTACTTACTACATATGTGAGTGGGACCTAATATTAAAGTGATTGTTCAAGTTTTATATTAATTGAAAGAAACAGATGATTGGTAAATATTATTTATATGTAGTAACATGGTTTTTAAATTCAGGTCTATTTATTATACTGAAAACGCCGAAGTATTATTTTCCCATGTACATAAGACACATGTGTGAATCATGTTAAATTATTACATATTTTAATTGTTTATACTTTTCTTCCTAGATATATATGCTTACTGTGGAAAAAATTCATGTAAGTATTATGTTATGATTACTTCATACTATTGGTATACATTGTCAACGGTGTCCTTTTGGATAATTGGAATTCACAAAACATCATCCACTAGTATTATTCTGGTGGGGATCTTCAATATTTTGAAAAGTTAATCTTCTAGTAGTTTTATTGAAGGAAGAAAATAAATAGGATTATCAACAATAGTCAGCATTTATTTCCTTTGTAACTTTCTCTCAATCAAAATTACAACTAATTAGACTCTATGAATTTTCAAGGAAAATTGTCTAACTATGATGAGGTCCTTGTATTCAATATCATTATTAGTATATCCTTATGGTAGCAGGAATAATTATGTAATAATTTAATTTTTTGGGAGACAAGAATGATCCTTAAACTGAACCTATTAAGATTTAGGACTAATATAATTCCACATATTGGTCTCCTATAAGATTAATTAAAGAAAATTTATAAGGTACCTATACATCTAACACTAAATAATATTGGTTAGGTTGTTCTATAAGAAAATATTCTAATTATGAACCTTTAATTTCTTCCTAAGACCCAAATTGAATTTCTAACTTCTAATGAATGAATTTACCTCAAGCTAGAAAAAATGGTAGAATTGGATTACTAATGATATATTTTAGTAGATGGATACATGAGGTGTTATGGATATCATGATGATGCAAATAATTTATAATATTCTACACTATAAGAACCGACGCATGGTAATTATTCTCAATATTGGAGTATCAGGTATCAGATTATAATATTTTCTTCATAATATATCATAGAATATTTCCCTTTATCACATAATTTTTCTAAGTGAGTAGGGGTCCAAGTGTTCACTCCAGGGTTTCCATTTTAAGGATGAGGGGTTTTCCTTTTATAGGTGACATCACCATTGAAGGGTGCATAAATTACTATTTGAGATCATCAATTTATTTCAAAAAACATTCATCCCATTGGTAGGAGGATATTTTCCTCATCATATTTGACTATAAGAAATTCCTTATATATCTATAGACCTATATCCTTTGTTTATAATTTCCTTGTCTGTAGAGGGTTATATCACCATGGCCATCTTTGAACCGTGATGATAGATGTTTTGGGTACAACTTATAGCCAGGGGAATATTAGAATATACCGATAAGAACATTTATTGATGCAATATAATTGACTGGTTTAATATTTATTATAATATAAAGGAAAATATAAAGGAAACCATGGTGGGGAGTAGAGATACAAGGAGGTCAGAAGTGATGGAGTTACAAATCCTCCCTTCAGCCAATACTAATACAGTCAAGTGGAAGAGAGAAAATTCCCAATAGATTATAATTATATCCTCTTATTGACTTTTATATGTAAGGATATTTTCCATGTTATTATACACATACCATATGTTTAAGATCTTTTCATGTTGATTCATCATAGATCTAAATGCATTGATAGTGTAAGAAATTCTCCAATGGTTGGGTGATGAACCCAACCTACCTTTTACCACTATGAATGAATCTTATTTGACATCTAAAATAAAAATATAATTCTATGAGAAAATAGATATACACGATGAAAAAGAAAGTGATTCCACTTTGAGTGAAATCCCATCCCCGTATAAGGCTAAGAAATATAGGATGGTATATCCTTGTTAATGGTCATCTATAGCTATTGGGCTCACATGTTTTGATAATCCCAAATCATTTTTCATTTATGTTATAATCATGTTTCTATTATAAGATGATCGTGTCTCTTAAATATTTATAGTTTCTACCAAATGATAACTATTTATATTTATTCTCTTTGTTCTACTGATTAATTTTACAGTGCAAAATTTCTCTAAGTGAAGGTCACCGATAGATGGTCACCGATGAAAGGACACTTATGAAAGGTCATTGATAAAGGTCACAGATGAAAGGTCACTGATGAAAGGTCACCGAGGAAGGTCACTGAAAAAAGGTAATCGATGAATGTCACCATTGAAAGGTAAGTGATAGAAGGTTACTGTTGAAGGCTACCGATGCAGTCTATCGATGAAACCTACTATTGAAGCCTACTGTTGATAAGGCTACCACTACTAGTCTACTGATGCTCACTCTTCTACTCCATAATTTTTCAAATTCTTAAGAATATTCTAACGGTCGTATTTGGTAACTATAATGCTTCTAACATTAATTAATAATGATTTTAGACATATCAAGAGACTGTATCTGGGGACAGTACAAGGTACGAGGAGCACCTCACATGTTTTACTTATTCCTATTGTAGAACCTCAAATATAAAAGAGATGAACAAGGAAGAAAAAGATATAGTGTGGGAAGTGTGTAAAGAGAGAGGAATGCATGAGAAAAAGCTTACTCACTAGATCAAAGAGAACATGGAAGAACCATCCAACACTTACATTGTGAACCAAAGAGCCTCAAGAAGATCATTTTGGGAATAAAATTCAAGGTTTCATTCTGTGTTTCATCAACTCTCTGTCCGACTAAAAAAAGAACATCTCAGTTCCCAAAAGCCAGATCTTGGAGTTGTGACACTCTGTTTTGAGGAAAACTTCCAGAGAAACACTCAAATTGCAATTTATTCACCCTAAGGAGTCAACAGTTGAACTGAAAACATATAGAGCCTTATAAATTAAATATTATAATATTATATCTATTGTGTTCTTCTATTTTTCATTTGTGATAATTGTGTGTTTGTTTGTTAAACACACTATCTCTTGTGCTTGAATAGGAGGATACTGAAAATCCTCACATCAAACATCTCTTACACCTTGTTTTCTAGGTATATATGTGGAAGAGACTGTTTGTGGTCTATTTTTTTTGTTTTTTTCCACGAAGAAATATGGTAGAGGGTGTAAACCCTGGACAGTTTGTGAAAACTACTATAAAGCCCGATAGAGGATATGTATCAAGTTTATTTTTTTTATAAACAGCATAGTGGAAGGTGATCACGAAGTGAAGAGGATTAAGTCTTGGCTTGATACTAAACCTCTTGTTTAACTCTGTTGTGTTCTACATTTTTATAATACTTTGTTTTTCTATTTTCTACTTCTTATAATTTCAAAAATAGAAAATTGTTTTACATTGACTCTGATTGTTAGTTCTAGATAGTGGGTGTATGTGTTTAATTCAGTAAACATATTTCAAAAGCAGAAGAACTATTTTACACTGATTCAACTGAGGACTAATCACCCTTTGAGAAACCTATTGACCAACTAAACATTTATATCTCTATTTCCATAATTAACTAGGCCGTTTTAAAATTGGGGATCTTTAATATAAAGTTTTCAACAGAAAGTTTAGATAGGAACTCAATTAACCCCACCTTGAGATTCCACTCGAACCAAAATTTGGTATGAGAGGATTAAATTTTTATTACTACTATCTGAATGGTTGTGCAAGTTTCCAAATTCTTTTCAACTATGATTTTAGTTGTATTTTAAAGATCTTAAAATTTATGACATATCTAAATGTTCAGTTCTTTAAATTTTAATTAACAATGGATAAGAGAGTTAAGGGAGATGCTACTAACAGGCCGCATATCATTAATTGTAATAACAATTCTTAGTTGAAATTAAAAATGAAAATGTATCTGGATAGCATGGGTCCTAAAATCTGGGACACAATAGAAGAACAACATGCATTGCCTCTTACTACTAAGGACACATGGTCTCAGTTTTCTAAAGAAACATATAACAATAACTATAAAGAAATAAATGAATTGTAATGTTCTCTAGGTTATGAATAATCCAATAGAAGATATATATGTAAAACTACTTATGAAATTTGGGATACTTTGGTTGTTTCTCATGAGGAAACAACTGATGTTAAAGAAATGAGATTAAATACTAATACTATTAAATATGATAATTTTAAAATGAAGCTTGATGAACTTATATCTAAAATGTATTTCAAGTTCAATGAAATATTAAATACCATGAGTCTTCTTGGGAAACAAGTGGACAACAAGGATCATATTATGAGGTTACTTCGATGGATACATAACCGATGGAGAGGAACTTCTATTTCTATTTGAGAATCCTGTGACATAGGAAATCTAATAGTGAGGGAACTAATTGGAAAACTTATGATGTGCAGAAAATATCATAAGGTAAATCTAGAAGATGATGAAGAACAAATGAAGAAATCTATAGCATTCAAGACGACTACCTAAAAGAGCAAAGATAAAGAAAAAGTTCATGCTCTGGTAGACACTTCCACTAGTGAAGACTCAGACTGTGAAAGTAATGATGAAATGGCTCATCATTCTAGGATATTATGGACAATCTACCATAAGAAGAAGTTATTTATAAAATCCAAATGTAAAGTAAGATATGATAATAAATGACATTGGAAAATTGATAGAAAATGGAATGGAAACAGAAATGAGATAGCCTGCTATGAGTGTAAACAAAAATTCCATGTGAAGGCTAATTACCCCAAGCTGAAATTTATTAAGAAATATACAGATAAGTGCAAGGGATATAAAAAGGATATGAAATCCACTTGGAGTGCTTCAGAAGATATCACTAGTTAATCTGAAACTTCTAATATTGAAAATAACAAATGTGAACACCTGTGTTTCATGATTGAAACATCTGAGGAAATTTGTTTAAAGAGCTCCTTTAAAACACCATGGTACTTGGACAGTGGATGTTCAAGACATATGACAGGACACTATTCATGCTTCAAGAGACTAATTAAATTTTATGGTGGACGTGTCACATTTTGGAATAATTCTAATGAGTAGATCATCGTCTTAAGCCATATTGGTAAACTTAATACTGTATTAATTTCAAAAGTACATTTTGTTGGTGGTTTAAAATACAATTTACTAAGTATCCCTTAGTTATGTGATGATGTTTTCAATGTTAAATTTGAAAATTATTGATGCGGTGTTTTTAATTCTAAAAATGATTTAATATTCACTTCTATTAGAAATTAAAATTTATATGCTATTGATTTAAATTCTTTAGCTAAGAAAAATGTTTCTTGTTTAAATTCTCTTCATAAAGAATCTCGGTTATGGCACAGAAGATTAAGACACTGGAATGTGCACTCACTTAGGAAAATAACTAGGAAAGGTTTAGTTAGATACATTCCTAAATTGGAATTCCCACTTAACAAAGTTTGTAATCCATGTCAAAAAGGATAACAACACAAATTTTCTCTCAAACCAAATAAATAAGTTTCCACTTATCACCTTCTTGAGTTGCTTTACATGGATTTTTTTGGACCATCTAAAGTTTCAATTTTAAATGGGAAGCACTATGTTTATGTTCTTGAAGATTATTTTTCTAGATATACTTGGGTATATGTTTTATCTCACAAATTTAAAGAATGTTCTTACTTCATTAGATATTCCAAGTCTGTAGAAAATCTCAGTGGACATAGAATTAAGACCTTGAGAAGTGATCATGGTCGTGTGTTTGAAAATCACGAATTTTAATCTTTTTGCTCACAAAATGGCTATAATCACAATTTATCTGCTCCTAGAACACCTAAACAAAATGGAGTTATATAAAGAATAAATATAACACTTTAAGAGATTTCCCATACTTTGTTAAATGAGTGTAACCTACCTATCTATTTTTGGGTTGAAGATGTTAATATAGCTTGTAAGATCATCAATAAATTCTTAATTAAATATGTTCTTATGAAGAGCCCTTATGAGCTATGGAATGATAGAAATCCTAAGGTTAATTACTTCAGATTTTTTGTTTATAAAGTCTTTATTCTTAACACTAGTGATAATACTGACAATTTTTCTTCCAAGAGTGATGATGGAATTTTCCTAGGTTACTCAGTCTCTAGTAAAGCTTATAGAGTATTCAATTAAAGAACCAAATGTGTGGAAGAATCTGTTCCTATAAAATTTGATGAACCTGATCCACATAAACTCAAAACCTCTGTTTAACATCTTGAGGAAGATATGTCAATTCTTGAACTTAATGATAAAGATAGTGAACCCTTAGTGAAAAAAAACCAGTTTTGTAAATTTTCTTAAATTGTAGCATGGTGAATCTAAACCTTTAGAAAACCATTAAGATTCTAGTTCAACTATTTCTAGTGGTATTAGAACCCTTAAGAATAATACATTAGATGTTTTAGTAGGTGATATAAATATAAGAACACAGACTAGAGCTTCTCTGAGAAACCAGGTTGAGAATCAACCCTTTCTTTGAAAACTTGAACCTAAAAATATTGATGATGCTATCAGTGATGAATTTTGGGTGATATCTATGCAAGAAGAATTAAATCAGTTTAAAAGAAACAAAGTTTGGGAATTAGTATAAATATCTAAAGACACTTTGACCATATCCACTAAATGGGTGTTTAGAAATAAAGTTGATAAATCCGGTAACATAGTTAAAAACAAGGCTAGACTTGCTGCAAAAGGATATAGTCAAGAAAAAGGAATAGATTATGAGGAAAAATTTGAACCAATAGCTATACTAGAAGCCATTAGGATACTACTTGCTTATGCATCTCATCTGAATTTCAAACATTATCAAATGGATGTCAAAAGTTCATTTCTAAATGGGTACATATTTGAGGATGTATTTATTGAACAACCACCTGGTTTTATAAATCCCAATTTTTCAAATCATGTCTTTAAACTATTGAAAGACCTATATGGTCTAAAACATGCTCCAAGATCTTGGTATAATGTACTTAGTTCTTTTATTATTTCAAAATATTTTACTGATGGAATAGATGATCCTACTCTTTTTATCAAAATTATTTCCAAAGATGTTTTAATAGTAAAAGATTATGTAGATGACATTATTTTTGGATCCACTAAAGATTCATTATGTACTTATTTCTCATAAATAATACCAGATTAATTTTAAATGATTTGAATGGGGGGAAAAATTTTTCCTTGGAGATCAAATTTTTCATAATAAGAATGGTACTGTTTTAAATCAGTGAAAATATAATAAGGATCTTTTGAAACATTTTGGATTTGATGGAAATAATGGTAATGATACACCTATGAGTACCACTTGTATGTTGGCTACTGATGAAACTAGTAAATCTGTGGATCAAACCAATTACAAAGGTATGATTGGGATTCAACTCTACCTTACTGCCAGAAGACTTGATATTATGTTTAGTGTATGCATGTGTGCTGATTTTCCATCAAATTCCAAAGAGTCTCATTTAACTATTGTAAAAAGGATTTTTAAAAATCACAAGTATACTAAAAACTTAGTACTATTTTATCCAAGAGGACAATCATTTTATTTAATAAGTTATTCAAATGATGACTTTTCTAGTTTCAATTTATATAGAAATAGAACCTCTAGAACAAGTCACATTTTGGGAAAGTCACTATTATCATACTGTAGTAAGAAACAGAATTTTGTTGCATTATCTACTGCTGAAGTTGAATATATAGCTACTGAGAGTTTTCGTGCTCAAATATTTTGGATAAAACACATTTTAATAGACTATAGATATCAATTCAAACATTTATCTATAAATTGTGAAAATACAAGTGCTATTAACATCTCTAAAAATCCAGTATCTCGTTCTAGGACAAAGAACATTGATGTGAGACATCATTTCATGAGAGATCATTATCAAAGAGGTGATATCACTCTTGAATTCATTAGCATTGAACACCAATTGGATGATATATTCACAAATCATTTGAGCTCTGAGAGGTTAAATTATATCAAACATGAGTTAGGTATGCTAAATGGTTAAGTTTGGACCACACCAATAGGAACCTCACCATTAGACCTCATCATTAGGAACCTCACCATTGGACCTCACTATTAGGAACCTAATCGTTGGATGTCACCATCAGGAACCTCACCGTTGGACCTCACCATTAGGAACCTCACCATTATACTTCATCATTACGAACATCACCATTGGGACATCACCATTGGCACTTTCCTAATATTCAAAATTTCTGGGACTTTGTATTTTTCAGCTGGAATCTGAAACTTTTTTAGTAATACTTATTTCTTTTATTTGATTTGTTTTTCGATCCCTAAATGATTAAAATAATGTACACTCCAAATTCTGGTCCACTTCAAACCTCTCCCAAACCTCGTGATCACAAAACTTGGAACTTAACCCTTTACTGAAACCCTCAAACCGCTTTATATCGCATGGAAAGATTGAAGAGACCGATGGTCAGGGATGAAGGATATGTGATAAATCCTAAGAGACATCAAGCTGGGTATAGTAGTGGAAGAAAGGTAGTGGAAAAGCTGATATATCCACATTTTTAGAAGAGGGAAAATCATGGTTGAGAAATAATTAAGTTCTTAATAGATTCTTTCAAGAAAGTTTATGGTGTTGAAGGCACTTGAAGCTCAGGACTGGGTCAAATGCTTTTCAAATAACAATGGACCTTATTACACAAAGATAGTGAAGGAATTTTATGAATCTATGAAATTTTAACAGTATGAGAATGAGAACAAAATGTCTTCAAAGGTAAATGGAGTAAGTGTGAGCTTCTCCTCTGTTGAATGGGATGACTGTTTAAGAGTTCCAAATGAAGGGATTTTTTATTACTATTCTATAGTGGTTCCTCCCACTAGTGAGTTCTATTATTATGGAGAATCCTTGGATAAACTAACAGGGAATGGATTCCCTAGGAAAGTGATTGATGCTCAAATAGAATGAAAATAATGAATGTTGTTAAAGTTTGTTAAGCATGTTTTGAGCCCCATGAGAGGGGACTTTTCTACCTTGAAATGTCAGGACATGTTTCTTTTTTATCTGTTGAATAATGTATAGAAGTTAAATCTATGTAGGATGCTGATGATTTAGTTAGAGGATATGACAATGACCAGTTCCAAGTCCAATTATTTTTTTCCTGCCAGATTGATATCCTTGATGTTAGAAGTAAAAGGAGATGTTGGAAATAAGGAGGAAACTATTGTTTTAAGAAACAACTTCTACATTACCAAGATGATATTCAAGTTTATGAAGATCATCTGGAACCCTTGGCAATGAATATGGGTGAATGATGAGGCTAAGTTTTATGAAGAATTAAATCATTTCACCCATCCTACTAGGCCAAAGAATAAGAAAGATCCAGGTCTCAATCCAGATTAAGTGGATCCAACATACTCATATGATAAAGAAGATAATGTTGTTATACAAGAAAGAGACGATTCTCCTATAGATGATAGGAGTGATTTTGACCTTCCCTCAAGTCCTCATTCCAATACTATATCCTTTGGTGAGCCGATCCCACCAAAGATATTTCCTAGAATCGAGGCTATCCTAAGGGACAGTGATGATGAGGAAACGAGTGAAGAAAAAGTGGAAGAAACTATCTTAAGGGACATTAGAGAGACCTAAGAGGAGGAAGATGAAACTGAGTCTAGTAATGATGATTTTGAGACAGCTGCTAATGAAAGTGAAGTGGAATTTCGAAGTCTCATTCCCTTGATAGGACATACAGAAATGGTAGAAAGTTTATATGAAGAGTTTGTTGATTCGGTTGAAGATGGAATTGTAATGGCAGTAGTTACAGATTTTGTAGAATAAGTGGCAGTGGACTCTCTTGTTGACGCAGTAGATCAAAGAGGTATAGAAGATATGGATGTAATTAATCAATAGAATGCTCCATGTGAGGGGGAGGGACCTATTGCCACAGGTTTAGTTGTTGTTTATCAGGGAAAAGAAGACTGGTCAGAAGAACATAGATTCATGGTCTTGGTATTATACCATGGAGACTCTAATAATGACAAGCCTAATAAAAGCCCTCTAATTCCTCTTATATCAGAAACTATTATTGTACAGCCAGCAGTACTTCTTCCTTAAGACTATGTGAAGAAGGATGATTTGAAATTATTAAAATCAGATTTGAAGAGATACATTGATGATAGATCTATTGGGATCGAGAGAACAGTTAATCTAAATCAAGAAGTGGTGGAATCTTTTGTAGAAAGATTCATTTCTACCTTTAACTCAAATATACTACATGAAGTAAAGCATTGTATGAATCGAATTAGAAACTTGGTAGAGTCTATCGAATCTATGAAACAGACAATTTCTAGTTTAAAATTTTATATTTTTTCAGGGGTTCAAGTGGACAGAGACCTTAAATCTTCCAAGAGTGTTGTTCAGCAGATGGTCACTATGTTTGAGGACTTCAAGATGTCTATGGAGACACATGTGAGTGGACAGGATGATGATGTGAACAAGTCAATCATTGGTCTAACCAAATCTTTCAAGGAGACAGTGGATTTCACTATGGAACCTCTGTGTGCATCTGATTCCTCTTCATCCTCTTCTCCTGTTGATCCAGATGCTTTCAGATCAGTTGTCAGAGAAGAATTGAAGAAGTTCTCAAGTACCAGTACCTCGGACCCTCAGTCTATGACTCAGGTCATCTACACTACCAGATAAATTCATAATCTTGTGGGGGATTATTAAGGGATACTTCTCAGGGTCATAAGGCCATCAAAGAGAAAGTTGATTTCTATTACAAAAGTGTGTACACTGAGAATCAGATGGATGGTCACTTTAAGCTTCTATTGGAAAACATGAGAATCCAACCTGTCACTTAGGTGTTTAAGGGTCAAGTTAGCAGGCTTAGAGAGTTGAATCCTACCTTAGATAATTTCATGGAGAATAATGATTATTTTATCTCTGATATGGAATGAGGAGGAATCATTATTATAGATTTCAGAAATATTCTTTTACCCTTCCTCCATGTGGACTGCACTCCCATCATTGTTCCTCTAGCATTACCTTCTTCATCGGCTAGCTCAGGCACTACCAGTGTTACTCTTTTGATGACTCCTACACAGGCCATCAAAAGATTTACCTTTATGATTTCTCATAGATCTACTCACTATAGGTCTACTGATGCCTCTGTAACAGCTCCTCCTACACTGCACATTTCCATACCTTGGCCTATCCCTCCATCTTCTAGACATGACTCCTCAGCTTCCAAAGACAAAGCTCACTTAGACATTTTATATGTGGATTGAATGTCACTGAGGGAAGGTCACCGATGAAAGGTCACTAACAAAAGGTCACTGATGAAGGTCACTGATAGAAGGTCAATGATGAAGGTCACCGATGAAAGTTCACCAATGATTGTCACAAATAGAAGGTTACCGTTTGAGGCTACCGATGCAGTCTACCGAAGAAGCCTACTGTTGAAGAATACTATTGATAAAGCTACCACTACTAGTCTACAGATGGTCACTCTTCTACTACATACTTTTTCAAATTCTTAACATTATTCTAATGGTCATATTTGGTAACATTAATACTTCTGAAATTAATTAATGCTGATTGTAGACATATTAAGAGACCGTATCTGGGGATAGTACGAGGTAAGATGAGGAACACATGTGGTTTACTTATTCCTATTGTCGTACCTCAAATATAAATGAGAAGACAATGTAAGAAAAAGATATAGAGTGATTAGTGTGTAAAGATAAAATAATTCATGAGAAAGAGCTTACTCATTATATCAAAGAGAACAAGGAAGAACCATCCAACACTTACACTGTGAACCCAAGAGCCTCAAGAAGATCATTTAGGGAGAAAAAATTCAATGCCACATTTTATGCTTCATCAACTATATGTCCAACCAAGAAGAAGAACATCTCAGTTCCTGAAAGCCAGAACCTAGAGTTACGACACTCTTTTTTGAGGACAACTTCTAGAGAAACACTAAAACTGCAATTTCTTCACACCGAGGAGTCAAGAGTTGAATTGAAAACACATAGAGCCTTCAAAACCCAATATTATAATATGATCTCTATTGTGTTATTTTATTTTAAATTTTTCAGAAGTGTGTGTTTTTTTATACACACTGTCTCGTGTTCTTAAACTGGTGGATACTGAAAATCCTCATATCAAACTTCTCTTAAACCTTATTTCCCTCGTATAACTATGGACCAGACTGTGTGTGGTCTTTATTGTTTGTTTTTTTCATGAAGAACTATGGTATAGGGTGTGAACCCTGGAAAGTTTGTGAAAACTGTTGTAAAGCCCGATATAGGATTTGTATCAAGTTTATTTTTCTTATAAACTACTTGGTGGCAGGTGATCACCAAGTATAGAAGATTAAGTATCAGCTTGAGACTAAACCTTTTGTTTAACTCTTTTGTGTTCTATGTTTTTGGAATACTCTGTTTTTCTATTTTCCGATTCTTATAATTTCAATAACAGAAAACTGTTTTTCATTGAATCTGATAGTTATTTCTGGTTAGTGTGTGTATGTGTTTAATTCAGTAAACCTGTTTTGAAACTTGAAGAAGTGTTTTAAACTGATTCAACTGAGGACCAATCATCCTTTGAGAAAACTGTTGTCCAACTAAACATGTATATATCTACTGCATTAATTAAGTAGGCCATTTTCAAATTTGGGGATCTTTAACATAAATCTTTTTACAGAAATTTTAAGTAGGAATTCAATTCACCCCCTCTTGAGATTCCACTCTGAGCAACAATATCCATAGGTGTAATGACATATGGCTATAGGTTCATATCATGACAACACTATAGCCATGATATATAATTATTATGAATTTTTCTAACTTTTTTCAGGTTTTTAATTTCATATAAAAATAAGGTTGACTAGTTTTCATTGGGTATAAATTCTCCCATATTCATCTGAAACCCCATATCTCCCTTTGAACACTAATTTCTCCCTACCTCCAACTATTTATCCCACTCAATTGAGGATGGATCCCAACCTTCTACTCTTATTTCTCTCATCCAATAAAGACTATCAATATTTTTGATAATATTAATTACATTTATTTTATCATCCATCTATAAATCATCCCAAACTTCAAAAAAACCTAAGATATTTTTTAGATTTTTTTATGTGGGATAATAAATATTTTTTCCCTATGCTAATCCTCAGTGATTTATGTGTTATTTATGAAACCTAAAATTGTTTCTATGCACTAATATATATTTTTCCAATTCATGGAATATTTACTATGAATTATAGTTAGGTTTATACATATTATAGTTTAAAAAATTATATCATTATCAATTATGAAGTTCAAAAAAATATCAATTACAATTTTAAAAAATAGTTTCCATCTTCCATGTATTTTAGACATGGTTTTTGTGAAGATTATGGGATGTAAAGATGATTTATGTGATCATATTTATGAATATTTTAAGTTATATAACGAAACCCATTTTTAGTGTGACTCCCACATATGTTCAATTTTTTGAAATGATTGAACTGATCATGTGACATAAGTGTGGAAAGCATAATGTTTCTCATGAATGTTACTTTGAATGTTTTGATGAAGTGTATAATTATTTCAACTATATAAGTTTCCATAAAGATTAATATTTATTTGATATAAATTTATTATTTTTAATATAATAACATATTTAATTTTATTATCTCCATATATCATTGAAACCATGTTTAATGATCTTAAATACATTTATCATAGAAAAAGATCATTATAAACTTCCAATGTTCTATTGGATTATTTTTTAATGATTTTTTTAAAATGGAAATATATAAATATTTTAAGGATCAAAATACATTAAAATATCTTTATATAATTTTTATGGAATTAGAAAAAATATTTATTACTCATTTTTTTGAAGAAGTCATAAACAAAGCTTTCAGAAAATAAAGTAAGGTTTATTTTTTTTATTGATTGAATATTCTCAATAAAAAAATTAAGACATTGATATTAATAGCCTTAACTAAAATTGGAACATATAATAATGTTAGATCATATTTTTATATCAATGATATTACAATTTATTTATATTTTAAGATATCTAGTTGTATAGATTTTTTCTATTTACATTTCTATTCATTTTTCATTATAAAGAAGTATATGTGATCAATTTTTATATAATTTAAATAAATTTTATTTATTTACCTCAAGAAATATTGAATATGTTCTTAGAATAGGATCTACTAATCCATTATACTATTTGTAATATCTTTTTTTTGTTCACTTACCCCAAGGGTATAAAACAAACTGAATTTTCTATAGTGGCAATCTTGTATCACATTACCAAATATTTTCCTATAAATTAATTCATTAAAAAATTAATAATATATTTTTAAATTTTACATATTATATTTTTCATATATATAGGAATTTATATACACATCATATTGTATAAGGAGTTAAATGCAAAAGGTATTAGTTAACCTTAGCTATATCTTGCAATGATTTTCATCACCTTCAATTTATGAAATAAATTTGTGTTACATAACAACTTTGAATCAACACATATAAAAAAATCATCCATGTATTACTTAATTATTTATATGATTCATAAATAGTATCATTAGATAATGTATATAAAATGTACATTTTATTATTTGTACAAAATAATGTGTCTATAATTTTTTAGAATATCCTCAATTTTTATGATTCATCAAGAACAATATCAGAAAAAAACTCTTTCTTCTACTAGATTAACTCAATAAATAGTATATAAATTCCTTGCATAAGTTAAAATTTCTCATTTTCCATCACATTTAATAAACACTACCATAACTTAAAACTTAAAAAAATCAGTTTACATTATCAAAGGTGATGTTCTTTCCAATTACCTTTTCTTGATTTTTAGGAAAATCAATATGAATATCAAATAATTATCAATGCGTGATGATGTTTTCAATTTTAATTTTTTTAATTATTTTTTAAAATTATAAATTTTACTAATAATATTTTTATTCATATTAAAATGGATATAATTTAATGTAAAACATTAATCAAATCACAGATAATTTCTAGAAAGAGTTGATTTTTTTTAGATTTTTTTCATTTTATAATGATTCAAATGAAATTCTAATTTGATGACCATTATTTATTGTGTAATAAGACCATGTTTAAAATGTGAGAAAGTTTAACACCCCAATATTTTAGAATGTATTACATTAAATAAATTATAAAAATTCATTTTAGAGAACAATATATATTCTAAAGGAATTATTTTTATAAAATATTCATTTTAAAAAACTATTCCATTTATAGAATTAAATAAATAGAATTTATTGATGAAATAATGCTTATGGTAATTTAGAAACATCTAATTAATAATTAATCAACTATAAATAATATTTATTTAATAATTCATGGCTAAAAATATTAATTAAATGTATTATTATTTTTGTGTATTATATATGTTTTATTTAAATGTTGAAATTATAAATTTTATAATATAAAGTTTATTATATAAATTTTATTTTTCAATTAATCATTTAAAATTTTTATTAGGGTTATGTTTTGGGATTTTTTGAATGGTTGATTTTAGGAAAAATATTGATTTTTTTTTTACAAACATAGTAACTTATATGGCATCATAATGATGTTATATTGACTTAAAGGTATAGGATGACTTTGGGTTAGAATAAATATGTGTCTAATTATTAAACTAAAACTTTTAAAAATATTATGTTTTATTTAGAAACATATATTTGATATTTTAAAACCTAAGTGACGTTTTACGCTAATAAATGAACAATTTTTAACCATTTTCTTAGATTAATTATTTAAAAGGTTAAATTATTTTCATAAATTAATTTTAAAGTCGCATAAAAGTACATTATTATTAATTAACCAATAAATTTTAATAGTATAGATTTTTTTCAGGATTTTGGGGTAAAATAATTTTATATGATAAAAAATACATCTTTTAACAAAATTATTTTCATTTTGTTTTTTGAACTTATGATAAAAATAATTTTTACAGCCTTTAAAAATTGAATCTTAAATATTTCATTGTATATTCATAATAATTATATTAATATTATGTAATAATTTCAATTTTACTTTTATCATAAATAGTAGTTACCATGGTAAAAATAAGTCACTATGGTAATGCGTGAAGGGGTTAAGAAGGGTGTTAAACAAACTGTTAAGGCCAAAAATATCAAAAAATCACATTTAAATTTAATTGAATGATTGGTTTTAAACCTCAAAAAATATTATATTATAATTTTGTCTTATTTGGTTCCACTTTACCTTGAAAATGGATTTATATTTTTTTAGAGATAGTATAATTTAGAAAGTCACCACTCCTCTTACTTATAAAAGTTACCAATCACCCCTCTTTTAATCTACACACCTTGAGGAATTTATATTAAAACATAACTACAATAATAACTTACTATAATAATTTTCCACTTCATATAGGTTCATTTCTTCCCAAAAGACAAATTTAATAGGGCTTAAGGTGTTTATAAAAGGTGGTTATACAAAGAGGTGTTGTTGTTCACACCAAGTCCTTTCACTTTTATTTCATTTATAAATTATCCAACTTTTATATAAACATAATAACATAAAAAATAATTATATTTATTTTTCTAAAAGCTTTATACTTTATTGTAATAACCACCATCAACCTCTTTTCCATATGTTGGAAAATTAAAACACCACATGTGCGTACATGTTAACTACTTCCTCTATGAGTGTTGTATTGCACTTCTCATCACCGCATTAAATGTAAAATTATAAAATATCTATTTAATGATTAAATATAAAATTTATGATATTATTATGATTCAAGAAAGATAAATCATTATACACATCTATTTATTTCCATTCATTGAAAAAGGAAAGCATCATTTTGTGCATATGTGTAGATTACCGCCTCCAAGAAAGAAATATTTAATTTTTCATTACATTATTAAATGGATGGTAATAAAAATGAATTTATTGAAAAAATATAGTGTTTATAAAATTATTAATATTATATATGATTCATATCATTATTTTTAAATTTCATGTTCTTACTCATCCAATCGTTATAACTCACCCTTGTTTAGGTTTATTTTACCACCTACGAAAACAATGTTATATTGTTTATGTCAAGAATGATTAAGGATAGTTTAATAATTAATATATAAAATAATTATTATTAATTTAATATGTATTTTTTATTCATTAATTTATATATATATATTTTTATTTTCTTATAAAATTGATTCCTTTCATGGAATTAAATTTTCTAAAAATGGGTTTTTTTGCCTTCCATGTGAACCATCACTATAAGCTCGATGAAATATACATTAAACTATTTAATAACATAAAATAAATATAAAAAACACTAATAAAATTATATAGATGATGAAATCAGGACTCATGTTCTTGGACCATAACCACTTAATTAGAACATACATGGAAAACTGAATATTTAACACAAAAATTTTGATTTTATCATTGTATTATAACTAAATGTGTAATAAGAAATTATTATTTTATGGTATATATTATAATAAATATAAAAATATCTTATTTAAATTAATTTTAGGTATAATTTTATTATATAAGGGGTAAGATCATGTCTGACACAGTTGAATTTTGAGGTAGGGTTATTTTTAACTTAATTTTCTTTCATTAGGTTATATTGCTTCTCCATTGACTATAATATAACAATATTATGTTTTTTAATAAACATAATTACTTTATGTGGTATTTAAAATTTTTATTTGGATTTAAATTTATTTCACACAATCACTTCATTGATTTATTCTTACTTCAAGTGATATAAAATTTGAAAGGTTTCTTGGTTACAATTCCAGTTTCATGAGACATGTTTCAGGTTACACCACATGATTCACTTTATATGGTGTACTTACTACCACATGAATATATTTTAACTTATTATTTCATGTATTTAATATGATTTATATATCCTAATCATTTTCTATATTTTTATGTATTTTGATTCTAAAGTTACCAAATTCATTAGGCATTATATTACAATATAACGTTTAATCGATATTGTTTATGTTTCAATTTCCATTATTGGAAATTATTTGTTGTTTCTCACCAAAATAAAATATTTTATCATTTAATATGGTTATTTATAGGTTTTTAAATTATTCATTATGTTTACCCTCTTTTCAAAACTAAGAAAAACATCAATAATGTTTTAAAGAAAATTTGGCCTTACTAATTATTTTTGGTCGAAAATATTTTTCTTTCTTGTCCATATTCATAATTTTGTTTGAAGAATGATCTTTTATTATATAAAATTATTTTTTATTTTATTTTTTGACTATATTTAACATTATTTTCAAATATTTTAAAAAGAATCTTTTTATACATTCAGTATGTGTTATTTTGACTTTCTCTACAAAGGTGTGAAAGGAATGATATCGTTAAAATTTATTTATTGATTGAATTTTCCAAATTACATGAAGAATATTTATTTATCAATATTATTTTAAAGGTTAATTTATATTTTCAATGAAATACTAATCCCTTTTTACTATAAATTATTTATTTTTTAAAATGTATTAAACGAAAAAGAAATATCTTCTAGATATTTAAATCAAATTTTTAATACTTCCATAAAAATAATTTCCATTATTGTCAACAAAATTTATTTACCCTTATATTTCACGAGATACATTATATAATTATACCAGTCACCCTCTTTTTATGAAGAGTCCCAGATTTTTCCATGTAAACCATTTTTTATTATATTGGAATATTACGAGTCCCTTAAAATTGATTGCGTGAGATTATGAGGCCCGGTGTGCCGAGAATACATTTCTGAACTTTTTTTTTCAGGTATGTTCCGTAAACACGTGAACAGTGTTTTGTAACATTTGAACCAGTACTCGAAATAAAATTATGAGGACATCATTGAACCCGCAGCACCGATATTCTCTTAAGGAGACCTTCACCTCGACCGTAGTAGGATGTGGGTGGAAGTTAGTTTTCAAGATTTTCATGGGAGATAAAAGGAATAAAAATAAAATAAAACAACAACATTTATTTTATTTTCTTGAAACCCCCTTTTTGAATTTTATTGGTGGGGACCACCCGAGCTTTAAACCTCCTCATTTAATATGAGTTTTCCCTTGGAATTCCCCTAATTAAATGAGCCAACAATTAATTGATTAATTTGCATAACTTATTAATATAGCACCACACCTCTCGCGGGGAAAATGATTAGCATATGAGAGCCTTTGGAGAAAAATATTACAAATGAATAACCTCTTCAATGAAGAATGTTCTCCGGATCAACAACGAGGAACCAACTTTGGAACCTATTGTGGGAGCGACTGACATTGGTTACTTCATCAACTTCATCTCCTTTCTCATGTCGCCACCAACGAACGTCAAGGTAGGCGTTTTAAACTGAATTATGATTCAATAAATTTTCTTGATTCTTCGTATTATGGATTCACAACAAAGATGGAAAAATAAACATGGACATCATTCCACACTTATACCTTTCCCCATATTCATTTTTTCTTCATGCATTTTTCGTGTGTTCATCAACGCCAAATAATTAAGTGTGATTGAAACACAAGGTTTTGTTGAGCGCGATGTATGGACGCGGAGCCCTCATCTCAAGGATTGCTAATATGCGGTCATCATATTTTTTGGGTTAGAACGAAGTTGTGGTGACCCACGGAAGAGGAGGGCGGCCGACACACTGGCCAGCCGCGTAGATATAGGGCAGCGTGCATCTGTGCCGACAGATGAGTAGGAGGCCACGGCCCATCGGTCGTGGCGGAGTAGGTTCAAATCCAGCACACATTTCGATCGCATGGCAAAGCAGTGGCGCGTGACCACACCACCAGAGATGTAGATTGTAGCCATTTGGCCGCTACAAAGGCCGAAGGATAGCCAGCACCTGGCCGGCCGCGGAGGACAGCGGCGACGTCGCGCCACTGGTAAGAGGACCGGCCATGGATCTGGCCGGCTGTGATGCATCGAGCAGGACCTACTCCAGTGGGTCCCCCTTCCAAAAATGGAATTTTCATTTGGACCGTTTGGGTGACCTGAGAGGTGCCTCCCCTCCTGGGAGTCGGCCAGGGTGGACCCTGCCCTGGCGGTCCACTCGACCGCGGGCCGCGCCAGCGGGCCGCGCCGGGTCATCCCTTTCACGGGCCAGCATGGACCATCGCCCAGTGGGTAAGGTCCATTGTAGCCCAGGCCATCCGTTCCAGACCCAGGATTGGTCGGGTTGACCCGAACCAAATTGGGTTGGTCCAGGCCGGGTCAGGCTGAGACGGATCGTCTAGGTCGGACTGGACCCGGGCCCATCCAAACCTAGTTTCACCTTTTTGGCCATATCTTGAGAACTGGGTGTCCCTTTGACGAACCGTTGGTGGAACTAGAATCCTTGGATCGAGTTGGTTCATTTGGTATACCCCACTTGCGTTTTGGATAAATTTCAAGTATGGAGGGGTTGGATCGAACTCGAATCCAACCGAGCCCTTGGAGCGGAAACACTAATAACTTATAGACCGGGCATCTGATTGATGCGCCGTCAATTGTGTTGGTTCCCTTATGACATGAAAGACCATTGGGATACTTCTTCTTGGAACTTAATGGTGGTTGAGGTACGACCGATGGTTTGAGGACCGGCTCGCCCGAAAATGATTTTAGTGGGAATCCAGTGGCTGGCAGTGAGGTCGAGGTTGGAGAAAGATCATACGGAGGTTAGTACCGAGTGATCCTGTGTGGGACAACAAAAATCCTATTTCATTCATATATTGTGTGGGTCAGCTCTCAGCGATCCTATTTAGGTTAGCACATATTGATCTTGTGTGGGTCAGATCCTGTGTGGTCAGTGCTCAGCAATCCTATATGGGTCAACGCATACCAATCCTGGGTGGGTCAGATCCTATGTGGGACATCGCGGGGGTTAGTACCTATCGATCTTGTGTGGGTCAGACTCTGTATAATCAACACCAATACCTCTTGACAGAATAAGATGATCTAGCTTCACGATTGATCATCTATACTTCTATACCTCACTAATACCTGGTGTAAGTTGAGTCTTATACCTTTGTGATGTTACCTTTGTATATCTTGATAACTTAGGTATATGTATGGGAGTATACCTAAGAAGTGTTTACTACTATTGCTTCTTTCTTTGTGGGTTTTCCTTTGTGTAACTATAGGAGATCTACAAGTGTCTTGGGGTCCCTAATGAGTATCGTTATACTCACCCATGCACGCGCTACGCCTGCACCTTGTTGTGTCTTGTGAAAATGAAAGACAACACTGATCAAGTTCGATGATACTAGACTGAAGGATGATCGAAGGTCAACATTAGACGAGACAATCTGCAATGATGACCGTTCGAGAGCTATACCTGCCCTTTAGGTAGGGTCCTTGGTTGGTATTCACAGGAGTTGTTCTTTTTCAGTTTTACTTGTACAATCTAGTTGGGATTTTATTCTGGGCCCTTCAGTTTCTGTACACAAACTATTTACTTTATAGTTTACCTTATTCTTGTACCTTGTTGTGTTCTTGGTTTGGGTGAGTTTACAGGTTTAGAGGCAATGCCTTCCCAGTTTTAGGGATATGCCTTTCCGGTGCTAGTCCCCAGCCCCTGGCCTATGGAAGGCGGGCTTGGGTTAGTCCTGGCACGGGCCTCAGTGGACAGGTCATGACAAATTGGTATCAGAGGAGTTCAGTTCTACCGAAGAACTAGGACACTGATCATCCCTGTGTCGCAATAGTTTTAAGTGTTATGACTGTGGTTTTCAGTTTGGAGAATCATGTGCTAGTGCAGCAGACAATGTATCCATACACCAGGACCCTAGCTTCTGAATTCCGACCCAGTGCACAAAATCACTGATTGCATGTGTGTTTTTGAAAAAATTTCTTTGTGATCTCTTTGAGTCAGCTCACCAGGTATAGCTTAATGACCGAGGTGAACCTATTTCTTTTCAGGATGCCTCCATGCAGACAGCCAACTAAGGTTCTAGTTAGAGTACATGGTGACAGCCCACCAAGCGACGTGGCTTCGGTGCAAGGCCCCATTATGGTAGTTGTACCATCATGTGGTGTACCAGTAGCACCACTACCCATTGGGCAGCCGATTCCACAATCCCTAGCAGTATATGGTGAAAACCGCTTGACTGTGTTTCATGATTTCCAATGCCAAAGACAACAAAGGTTATGGGGCGAGAAAGATCAACAGGCACCTGAGGATTGGCTATAGGATGTAGTTAGAGTTTTTCGACTGGTAGGAACACCAGCCGATATCATGGTGATCCTTCCCACCAGTCTTCTTCTGGAAGAAGCGGGAAGATGGTGGAGCTTGATGCTCCAGGTTAAGGATGAGGTGACTCACATCTGGGCAGACTTCACGAGCCTTTTCAGGGTAGAGTTTTTCCTAGTGACCCTACAATATGTGCGTATACAAGAGTTTCTCCACTTGCAGCAGGGTAGCATGACTGTGGCTCAGTATTCAGTGAGGTTCACTGACCTCACGCAAAACTCCAATGACATGTTGTGGGACCCTTTCTTTAGGTACCGAACCTTCGAACAGGGGATCAGATGGTATATTATAGCTTCAATGGTTTCTCTTAGCATCCCAATGTAGGTGGGGGAGTTAGAGTGAGAAATCTTAGTAGAGAGCTTCCTTGCTGAGTAGCCTCTGGCAGCGAGACCCACCACTGGACGACACATAGCAGATTCATCGGAAGCTGGCAGCAAAAAGATGACACATATGTCCAATAGGACCAGGCCTACAGGTGCACGACAGCATGATACAGGGTCATTGGTGCGAGGCTCTCAAGGCAGATTAGGATAGGTGGGGATCGGGAAGTATTACATGTGTGGCATGTAGGGTCACATGGCTTGTGACTGCCTGACCCATCATACAGATGATCAGCAGATAGTTGAAGGATAGCCTGGGTAGAGGAAAAGATTCGATAAAGGAGGTTTGCAGGTAGGATATGGATTTGGCAGAGGAGTAGGCCGTGCAGTAGGCGGTGGGCGGCGATTCAAGGTTCTACCACCACCACCCCCTGATGGTCCACCTTGACCATAGGGAGCAGGTGGACAGGGACGAGATCTGCTCCAGGTAGTTGATGCCTACGACAATGGTTCTCCATAGATGATATAAGGTATGATCTGTGTCTAATCCACCCTAGTTTTAGTACTTATAGATATAGGTGTCAGTCACTCATTTATTTCCACGGCCATCGTTCAGTGCACAATGATTCCGATGGAGTTGTTGGCTCAATCTTTACGGCTATAGACTTCTATAGGAGTATATTTGACGATTCAACACTTGTTCCGGTAGTGTGAGCTTACTCTAGGTGGCAGTATCTTTGGCTATGATCTTCTAGTAGCGGTTTCAAGGCCTTATGACATTATCTTGGGTATGGAATGGTTATCCTTAGTCCATGCTCAGATTGGATGTATTAGGTGAAAAGTTTGGTGTGTCTACATGGATGGTACCAGGTTTTCCTTCATTGGATAGAAGGTAACCTCTACATTGTACGATGGACTTACCCGGAGGAGGGTGCAGTCGATCACACATTAGTTGGCTATCCTTACCCTCATAGCGGTTGATGTTGAGTGTCTAAACTATCATGTAGTGATGGATGAGTATGTTGATGTTTTTCCTGATGATGTTCTGGGTCTACCTCTTCATAGAGTGGTGTAGTATTACATCGACTTGTACCCTGGGATAGCAGTGATATCTACACCAGCATATTGGATGGATCCTGCAGAGCTTAGAGATCTGCAAGTATAATTGGAGGACTTGCAAATCAAGGGATTCATTAGTCCATGTGTTTCTCCTTGGGCAGCCCCGATTTTGTTTTCCAAGAAGGCGGATGGGAGTTTGAGACTCTATGTGTACTATAGGCACCTGAACTAAGTGACCGTGAAGAACAAGTACCCACAACTGAGGATTGACGATCTCTTTGATCAGCTAATGGATGAATGGTGGTTTTCTAAGATACACCTCAGATCAGGCTATCACCAGCTTATGGAACGAGACAAGGATGTCTAGAAGACAGTTTTCAGATGTCGGTATGGCCACTATGAGTTCTTGGTTATGACATTCGGCATGGCCAACACCCCATCAGTGTTCATGGGACTCATGAACAGGATCCTCTAGACATACATTGATCGCTTTGTGGTAGTCTTCATCGATGAAATCCTGATATACTCAGCGATGGAGGATGAGAATTACTATCATCTGCAGATAGTTCTAGACACACTCTGAGAGAACCATATTTACGGTAAGCTCTCAAAGTGCCAGTTCTGGATCCGAGAGGTTCACTTCTGGGGACATGTCATCTCAAAGGTTGGAGTTGCGGTGGATCCAGTGAAGATTGAGGTTGTGCTTTCTTGGGATCCATCTAGGAGTGTGACAGAAGTTTGGTGTTTCTTGGGTTTGGCTGGTTACTACTGGAAGTTTCTGCCTGACATTTACAGAGTTGTGGAACCCTTATCAGTAATGAAGAAGAAGGGGAAACCCTTCATGTGGTTGGGGAGATGCCAGGAGAGTTTCCAGGAGTTGAGGTAGAGACTATCAAGTGCCCCCATGTTGAGGCTACCAGAGGATGGCGTTGGGTACATCGTCTTCTCCGATGCATCAGAGACTGGACTTGGATGTGTCCTGATGCAGGTTCTAGTAGTGATCGTGTATGGTTCTCGACAACTAAGACAACATGAGTAGAACTACACTACCCATGACCAAGATTTAGTATCATTGGTCTTTGCCTTTAAGGTGTGGTGACATTACTTGATTGGATAACGTTTTACAGTCTTCTCTGATCACAAGAGTCTCAGGTATATCTTCTCTCAGAAGGACCTAAACCTGAGAAAACAGCATTGGCTTGAGTTCCTCTAGGACTATGATTGTGAGATAGTCTATACTCCTGGTAAGGGGAATGTAGTAGTAGATGAACTCAGCATAAGATCTGGTATACATTTGTTGAGTGAGGTAATGGATCATCTAGACACTTTTCATATATCCTATGTGGATCGAGATGGAGTAGATTATCTTCAGTCTCCGACAGTCACTCCCCCACTCCTTCAGTGAGTCAGGGAGGCACAACTTGGAGACACTGACTGAAAGTCTCGACATGATCAGATATCCATAGTATAGGCACCTGATGGATTTTTTGAAGGTGGGGAGCACATCATTCTCTTCATAAGGCGTACTATGGTACCAGTGGCGCTTAGGGAGGAAGTGTTGAGGTATTTCGATACATTCAACTTAGCGGTACATGCAGGAGTGGAAAAGATGTACCAGGACTTTCGACGTTAGCACTGATGTCCGAGAATGAAGAAATCAGTGGCATAGTTTGTCTCATAGTGCCTCACTTGTCAGTAAGTGAAAGCAAAGCATTAGGTTCCAGCAGGCTTGGTTCATCCACTAGAGTTTCTAGAGTAGAAGTGGGATGGAATCTCCATGGACTTTGTGGCCAGAAATCCCCATACATCCAAGGGGCATGATTCCATCTGGCTGATTGTTGATCGACTCACCATGATAGCCCACTTCCTACCTATCAGAGAGTACGGATCCATAGAGGTCTTGGGATGCCTCTACGTGCTAAAGATTGTACGGATCCATGGAGTTCGGTCTACGATTGTCTCTGATCGTGATTCATGATTCACTTCTCGGCTATGGAAGGGGTTGAAAGTGGTGTTCAGGACAAATCTTCAGTTGAGAACCACCATCCATCCTCAGATGGATGGTTAGACAGAGCTGACCATTCAGACCCTTGAGGACATGTTGCGTTCATGCGCCCAATATTCCAACATTGTTATGGAACCATTCGAGGTTCCATACGGCTAACCTTGCAGATCCCCTCTATGCTATACTGACCCATGGGAGTCAGCACTCATGGGACCAGAGTTGGTAAGAGCTACCCCAAAGATGGTGTAGATCATCGACGAGTAGATGAATTCTGCATAGAGAAGGCAGAAGTCTTATGCTGATAGGATACAGAGACCTCTTGAGTTCGAGGATGGAAACCATGTCTTTCTATGGGTCTCACCTCGACGAGGTTTGTGGAGATTTGGTCAGGGTGGCAAGTTATCTTCTGGGTTCATCATAACCTTTCAGGCCCTCAGTAGAGTTGGAGAACTGGCTTACTGGTCAGCTCTTCCCCCTCAGTTGCACTGAGTGCATGACGTTTTCCATGTATCCCAGCTGAGGAGATACATACATGATCCTTCTCACATCATTGACTGGGGAGAGCTAGACATCAATGATGGGGAGACGTTTTTGGAGGTTCTAGTGGAGATTGGGGATCGATAGGATTAGTTCATTCATTGATGGTTGATAACATTGGTGTGCATTTGTTGGTAGCACGGAAACCTCCAAAAGAGCACTTGGTAGTGCGAGTATTAGATACGTTCTTAGTATCGCCACTTGTTTCTCTTGTTTTTATTATGATTTTCAGGGATGTCAATCCCTTAGGTAGGGAAAATGTAAGGACCTGGATTTTTCCATGTAATTGTTTTAATTATATGGGGATATTATGAGCCAATGAAAATTTACGGAGCATGATTCCGAGGCCTGGTGTGCCCAGAATGAATTTCTGAACTTTTTTTCAGGTACGTTCAGTAAACGCGTGAACACAATTTTTTAACTTTTGAACCGATGCTCAGAATTGAAATCTGAGGACACCATTGAACTCGCAGCATTGATATTCTCTTAAAGAGACTTGCATCTCAACCATAGTAGGTTTATGATAGAAGTCAGTTTTCTGAATTTTTGTGGGAGGTTAAAATAATAAAAATAAAATAAAACAACAACTTTTATTTTATTTTCTTGATACCCCCTTTTTGAATTTTAGTGGTGGGGATCTCTCGAGCTTTAAACCTCCACATTTAATATGATTTAGCCCTTGGAATTCCCCTGATTAAATGTGCCAACAACTAATTGAATTAATTTACTTAACTTATTAATTTGGCACATCACCTATGGCGGGGAAAAGGATTGGAAAAGGAGACCCTTTGGAGAAACATCCTCCAAATGAAGAACCTCTCCAATGGAGAATGTTCTCCGGATTAAGAATGAGGAGCTAACTTTGGAGCCTGTTGCGAGAGTGACAGATGTTGGTGACTTCATAAACATCATCTCCTTCCCCACGCTGAGACCAACGAACGTCAAGGTAGAGGTTTTAAATTGAATTATGATTAAATATATTTTTTTGATTCTTCATATTATGGATTCACAATGACGATGGCCAAACAAACATGGCCATTGTCCCCCACTTATACCTCGTACCTTTTTCTTTTGTTCTTTGTGTGTTCTTTGTGCGTTCATCAACACCAAATAATTAAGCGTGCTGGAAACACAAAGTTTTGTTGAGTGCGATGTATGGATGTGGATCCCTCGACCTGAGGATCGTGAATATGTGGTTGTCATATTTTTCGGGCTTATAATGGAGTTGTGGTGACCAGTGGAAGAGGAGGGCGGGCGGCACCCCGGCGGGCCATGTGGAGATAGGGTAGCGCGCGTCTACGCATCTAGATGAGCAGGAGGTCATAGCCCGCCCGCCGCGACAAAGAAGGGTCACGGCCAACACGCCGGCCGGCCGTGTGGTGAAGCGGTGGTGCATGATCCCACCACTGGAGATGGAGACTGTGGCAGAAGCCGAAGGGAGGGCGGCACCCGACCGGCCATAGAGGACAGTGATGCCATCGCGCTGCTAGAAGGAGGACCGGTCGGGGATCTAGCTGACTGTGATGCACCAAGCAAGACCCGCTCTGGTGGGTCCTTCTTCAAAAAACCGAATGGTCTGTTGGACCATTCGTCTGACCTAGGAGGTGCCTCCCCTCCCAGGAGCCAGCCAGGGTGGACCCCACCACGGCGGTCCCCCGTCTATGGGTCGTGCCCCACAGGCCGGACCGGGTCAAACTATTCGCGGGCCCGGCCGGACCCCAACCCTTCTGTCTAGTCTTGTTGTGGCCCCGGCCATCTGGGCCAGACCCAAGTCGGGGTCGGTCAACCCAAACCAGGTTTGGTCAGCCCAGGCCAGGTCGGACTGGCCCCGGGCCCAGCCAGACCCAGTTTCTCCTTTTTGGCCATATCTTGAGAACCAGGCGTCCGTTTGACGAACCGTCTGTGACACCAGAATTCTTGGATCAAAACGGTCCTTTTGGTATACTCCACTTGTGTTTTGGATAATGTTGTAGTACAGACAGGTTGGATAAATCCCGAATCCAACTCGATCCTCTGAGCAGAAACGCTAATAACTTAAAGACCGGGCGTCTGATAAACGCGCTGTATGTTGCATTGGGTCCCTTATGACATGATGGACCTTTGGGATACTTCTTATTGGAAATTCTTTGTGGTTGAGGTATGGCTTATGGTTTGAAGAGCGGTTCTCCCAAACATCCTATTAGTGGGAATCCATTGGCGGGTAGTGAGTCATAGGTTGGCGACATATCATTTGGAGGTTAGTGCCGAGCGATCTTGTGTGGGTCAGAACCGATCATGTGTGGGTCAGATCCTATGTGGGTCAGCGCTCAGTGATCTTGTGTGGATCAGAACATATTGATCTCATGTGGGTCAGATCGTATGTGGGTCAGCGCTCAGTGATCCTGTGTGGGTCAGCGCATACTGATCATGTGTGGGTCAAATCCTGTGTAGGTCATTGTAGGGGTTAGTACCTATTGATACTGTGTGGTTTAGACTCCATAAAATCAGCAGCAGTACCTATTGATAGAATAAGATGATCTAGCTTTGTGACTGATCATCTGTACTTCTATACTTCACTAATACCTGGTGTGAGCTGAGTCTTCAACCTTGGTGGTGTTACCTTTCTATATCTTGATAACTTAGGTATATTTATGGGCATATACATAAGTAGTTTTGATGACTATTGGTTCGTACTTTGTGGTTTTTCCTTTGTGGATCTCTAGGAGAGTTACAAGGGTCTCAGGGTCCCTACGGAGTATCGTTATACTCACCCCTGTACAGGCTACACCCTCACCTTGTTGTGACTTGTGCAGATGACGGGCAGCGCTGATCAAGGTCAACGGTACTATACTAGAGGCTGATCAGAGGTGGAAATTAGATTATATGATCTGTAGAGATGACCGTTCGAGAGTTGTACCAACCCTTCAGGTAGGGTCCTCAGTGGGCGTTCATAGGAGCTATTCTTTTTCAGTTTTACTTGTACTTTCCAGTTGGTCTTGTATTCTGGTCCCTTTACTTTCTTTACACAACCTATTTACTTTATGGTTTACCTTGTGCTTGTAAATTTTTGTGTTCTTGGTTTGGGTGAGTTTACGGGTTTAGATTCAATGCCTTCTAGCTTTTAGGGATATACCTTTCTGGTTCTAGTCTCCAGCCCCTAACCTATGGATGGTGGGCTTGGGGTAGTCACGGCACGGGCCTCGGGTGATGGGTCGTGACATTCTTTAAATGTATTATGATGATGTTTTGAGAAATTTAAATGATACCCATTTCATTTCCATGAGTTAATTATGTTATAAAAAATGATGAATATTCTTATGTTATTGTGACATACATATGTATTCTTTATAATTATGTGATTGTTGGATCTATTTTAGACCTCCAATAAACTGGTTAAGCTTCCATATATCATGTTTAAAAAAAGTTAAATGGGTGTTTACTCAAATCCTAAGAGGGTACACGGGTGGTTAGCCCAAGCCCAAGAAGTTACATGAGTGGTTACCCAAGCCAAATATGTTTGGAATATCTTGGTGGGTATCCTAGAAAGATCATTTCTATGCTTATTTTTATGGAACACTATGATGTCACACTCCTATAAAATTTTCTTATTATAATTTTATGATGTTGTGGATTATGATTCTTTTATTTTTCAGACTCTAATCACTCATGTCTTATGTTAGAAAAAATATTTATGGCTTGAATAATATTTTGTGATCCATTATTTATTTGGTATAATTTTCTTATGTCATTAAAGTGAAATTTGAATATATTCTCATACCCATATAATTATAATGTACTGACTTGATATCCTTGATTGTTATTATTTTTTACCCATAATTAGCATTAATACACACCCTTGTTATTTTTACATTTCCCCGGTTTATGATAAAAATTGTTACATATGATATTTCTATAACGGTTATATGTGTGAATAATTTAATGGGATATGTTGAAGACTTATTATAACATGATAAATTCTTTATATAGTGGGAAAAATTATTTTTAATGAGAAATTCATGGGATTGGTTACATAAATACTTTTCCCAATTCACTAAAACTATAAACCTAAATGGTATTAGGTGTGTAAGTTGGTAAATATTGTTTCTCACAGTTATTATCTTGGATAGTTAAATTACGTTAACATCAGTTAGTATCAAATCTTATATGTAAAGAATATGTTTTTAACACTACATCAGGGAGTACAAGTTCGGGGCACTATATTTGGTATCAGATAAGAGTTTAAATAAACATATAGGCTATAAAGTTATTAGATAAAGACAATTTAATAGTTATAG
The DNA here is from genome assembly GCA_963277665.1 of Viscum album. Lineage (NCBI taxonomy): Eukaryota > Viridiplantae > Streptophyta > Magnoliopsida > Santalales > Viscaceae > Viscum > Viscum album. Next base: position 1,720,579,439 of record OY728119.1, on the reverse strand, counting down.
ATTCCATAATGGGTTAATACTTTTATGTTTGATCATAAATTCAAAGGAATGATACCCTTTTGAGGTTTTATATGATTCCATTCTATGCTGATTGGTGATATTTTGGGAAATGTTTATAAAGTTGTAAGAGGAACACATGATTGGGGTAAACAATATAATTTTAGTGTTATGTGATTTTAATGTTGTTAATTTAAATGGGTTAATTGAATTTTTTTAAAATATATTGAGAAATATAGATAACATTTAGGGTAAAAAAGTAAGTTTAATGTCATATAAATCAAGTTTATTTTTTAGAAAATATTAATATATTCTTGGGAGTATATATGATTTTATTATATATTAAATGATATGTTATTTTTGGACTAATTAATTTTTTTTATAGAGAAAGATAAATTTGAGTTATGGAAACATATTTTTTTAGGAATTTTCAGTTTCGGATATAGTAAGGATTATTTTTTAAACTATTAACAAGGTCCAATATTTTTTGGGGGTAAAGGTTAAGTTGATTTTTTGAGAATGTGTGATCATATATTTTTAATTTTTCATTTCAAATTTAATCATTAATATTTTTAAAAGTTTGATGGTTATATTTATGTTAAACATTGGGTTATATTTCTCAGGTTTTCCAGATAAATTTATTACTTATTCAAATCTTGTTTTAAAAACATTGAGTATTATCTTAATTTTTGATAACCATATTTTGGTTTTAGTAAATGACTAGAGATTATAGGAATAACATTTAATTCCTTTTTAAATATTAATATCCTTTGAAAGTATATTTTTATGCTTCGGTAATGAATAATTCATCATGTTTATTTGTTATTTAGAATATGATATGATGTATTTGTGAAAAACGAATTCAAACACTACAAAAGGGTGAAGATTGTGCTTATAGAATGGAAAGAAATTATGTGAGTGTATTTTCTCATTTTCACTACCATTATGGTTAATATATTCCTGAAACTCAAGTAAGAGGAAGATAAATCTATTGAGTATTATGTGTAAAATGTTACTCAATTATTAAGGTGTTATTTTGGAAACTCTTTGACAATTACGAATCTTATAATGGTACATACAAGGTTATCGAAATATATAATAAAGAAATAATATTTCCTAGATGTGACATAGATTTTCAATATCATGATGAAATCTATATTTGATTCAAGAAACATTCATTTTGGTAAAACTGAATTAAAATGTGGAGGATGAAATTTATTTAATAGGGTATGAATGTAATTGTAACAACCCAAGATTTTATAAGAATTATTATTTTTAATTTCTTTGATGTATTTTGTTGTACGCTTCACTAAGATTAGCTTGCGCTATACGCAACACCGTATTAGCTTGTCGTATATCCAACACTATTCTTGGCTCGTGTTACATAAAACTTCATGTTCATTTTGTAGAAATTATTCTATGCAACATTAAGTATAGATTTTGTTTAATGTAAAAATGAAATAAGTTTTTATTTTGTTATATGCAACACCAAAGGGATCTTTCACTACACGCAACCCTGACTTGCCTTGCATTACACGCAATCACGACCTTCCTCTATTGCGTGTGTAGTACGCAGTACCGGGTTTCACTAAACAATGATATATTGTTAAAATATTATTATGTACTAGAAGTTATGAATAGTATTAAATAAATTTTTAATTTTATAACATTATTATTCATCTTACACATTTTCTAGAACATGGTATTAGAACAAAATAAATTTTTTTGGTAAAATAAGTATTTTTAAAAAAATGAAATTTTGCCGCCTTTTGATGGCACACCCACTTTAAATCGAGTTTTCTACATGTTTATAAGTTCAATTTGAAAAAAAAATCTTTTTTGGAATCAGTATATAAAAATTTACTTTGGATAAAGTTTTCATATTATTCTTGATAACTTTCATATTTTAATGAATAGTAAAAATACGCTATATTTTAATTACAAACAACTTTTCTCATCTCAATAATTTATATGTTTAAATTATAATATTTAACTGTTTAAAAGTATAAATAGAATATATTTTTACCATTTAATATAATTTTTGTCATTTCCATTAATTTTACATTGAATTCATAGCTAAAAACATTTCATTCTTTGGCAATGTTTTAACTTTTAAACCCCGTTTTTTTAACAGAGAGATTAATTTTAAATTAATTACTGCAACTTCTGTGTTTTGAATTTTGAAAAATGGATTCCATATTTGAATTAGGTTGGTCCAAATTATGTTAATATGTTATTTTTATTTTTTTTATATTATGAATTGTAACTACGGTAATTTTTATCTACCGCAGTTAAAGGTAAATTGGGTAATTAAGGGTAAAATAAGATTACAAAATTACCCTAAAACCTTCCAAAATTCTATTGGATGACTAACATTCCTATCATATCACCTAAGGGTAGGAATAGATTCATTTTATGTACTTTTGAGAGTGAAAATAATTTATTTTATTATTAAAACCAAAGAAAGTGACAACACGTCACTCTCTTAAATCTTATAAGTATGATAATTTAAATTTTGTGATAAACTTCATGAAAATTCGAACAGGAATAGTATCCAGAAATATAATAAAATTATCTATATCATGTGAATTTATTTATAATTTTTAGGGATTAAATAAGTTTAATTAAAGGTGACACAATAGTGATGTTGAAATTATTTTATTGATTTAAATATCAAATAAATGGTTTTACAAATATTAAAATAAATATTTTATGAACTATTTAATATTCTCCATGAATTTTCTAGATAAATATGACATGTTATGAATCTATTAAATATTTTATTTTGAACATATCTTTTGTGTGTATTTTATTTGAATTCAAATAAATGAATAGTGTCAAAATTGACACTATTGTTATTTTATAAAAATAACATAATATAAAATTGTTTAAAATTCACAAGAATATTTAAAAATTATAAATTAAAATTTATATAGTCTAAAATATCATAAATTATACAATTATGGAAAATTCACAACACATAAGTAATTATTTATAATAATTTAAAATTTATAATCTTATTACCACAAATAAGATTAAATAAATTAAATAAGGATAAATCAACTTGATAAGGGTTAAAATAAATTTAAAACATGTCTAAATTTTATTTTTTGAAGATATTAAAACCCTATATCATCTAATATTCTTACATTAGTCATTTTTAGAGGTTTTTAAGTCGAATTTGATTAATTATAAAATATTATTTTTGAGGTTTCCAAAGGTGCCCCTCTCCTCCCTTATAAAAGGGAACCTCCTCCCTCTCCTATTCACAACACCTTGAGCCTTAAATATCAGCCAACCCCTGACCATTTCTCTTATTCACTTACCTAGAAACATTCTGGAGCTTCTGGTCTACTCGAAATACCAACTCTAGTCCCTTAAAAGGAAGCTTAAAGGAGGTGCGTCGAAGAAGAGGTAATCTCTTCTACCGATTCTTTCAATTTTCTTTCTTCTTAAACTTCTTATTATTTAGTTTTTTCATTGTAAAGTAATAAAATAAGTATCAATAATATCCTTATATGATATTATAAATATGAAACAACCTCATTTCACCTTCTATCTATCCTATGGAAAATGAAATCATCGTGCATGCGTACGTACAGAATACCATCTCCACGCCGTGGTGTAATTAGATTTTCCACCACCACCTAACTTGGATGGGTATAATGGTGTAAATAATAAATATATATGGTTATTATAACATCATACTTATTCTAATATATTATAACATCCACTCCAATTCTATTCAATAATTATTGGAACAATATCATCGCTCGTGCGTACGTACGGACTACCATCTCCATGAACCCGATGAGATTCATTTTCCATGATTAACTATTCAAGTATGATTATAAAGTATATATATAATAAATAATCATGAAATATATTACATAATAATGATACTGGATTTATGTACATATATGTTTCATTTACTTAATTCCATTCAATTCAACAAATAAACGAAAACAGCGTTCATGCGTACGTACGGCCTACCGTCTCCATGAACGGTGTATTTCAATCCATTTAATGATCTATCATATATATTTATATACTAAATATGTATTATATATAAATCATGTTTTACATTCTGGAATTAATTAAATCATGATATGAGTAATAATATCAAGAACAACAAATCGAAACACGTATGATAAATGAAACGATTTTACCCAAAACGTTGCTTAAACATAGAATTTACAAAAGAACGGGTTATATAAATTCATAAGTGAACCATATATGATATCATAAAAATGAATATGATTTTTTAATAATTCAATGACATTATTTAAATCATTATACATGAGTTTTGGATATATACAAAGCATATCGGACATAAGTTAAGGGATAACTTTTCCAATCTCGTTTTTATGTGAGATTGTTTATTCGTAAGTATTTACCGGGGTTATATTTATCATCCATGTCCCTATTTTCTAAAAATGGTTTTATGTATGTTTAAAGTCATTTTTACCCATTTTTAACTTTTAATACATGGTATGTAAGGAATCATTCATTGGTTTACCATACAAGGTACTTTTTGACTTTTCCGGAAAAAGTACGAGAAGAATGTTTTTTTAACTTATACGGCACGAACAGATTTTTACGGTTTCATAAAGAATTATTTTCATGAATCTTTCTCCAAAATATTTCATGATTATTTTCAACAAAATCCTTTCTTTTAAAATTTCCTAGAATTTTGTGAAAAGAAAATTATTTTGAAGAATAAAGGATATTTTCCTCAAGAATTCATTTCATGTGTTTTGTCAAGACTGTTTTCCATCAAAGATGACATTACTTAGTATGATTATGTTTCAAGTATAATGTCTCTATGATTTACATGGTTTCAATTTTTTTATGATTAAATGATATCCATTTGTTTTATATGGATTATGTTATGATGGGATGATGTTTATGAAACCCATTTTATTTGTTGGGTTATTATGAATGATGTATGTTTATTTTGTGGGACAAGTAAGAATGATTTCATTATGAGATGGGAGGGACCTATATCTCCCTATAATGCATTGGGTAAAGATTTATATCTCATGAGACAAACATGGCTAGAATGGCATGTTAATCTGGTTTAGTGATACAGAACTGGAACGAGGAGTGAACTCGATTCAGTAAGGGACTTTGTCCACTAAGATGGTCTTGGAAGCAATGCCTTGGATACTATGGAAATAATAAAAAGTTCTTAATGGTTTTCCACAATTACATGTTCTATTCCCATGCTATTTTATCATGATTGATGTTCTATTATGAAATATGCCTTACATACTACCATGTTTTATTTCTTTGCTCAATATTTTGATGTTTAAACCTTATGTTCATGTTTTTAAGTTCAAATGTAAATGGTTTGTTTTATTTTCTCCATTGTTACCCTTAATGAGCATTTTATCTCACCCTTTATATGTTTTATTTTCCCCAGGATTTAATTAAAGTTTTTAGGTAAGAAAACAAAAGGGGAATAACTTTATGGGATATGTTGAAGATCTGTCACCATGATTAGAAGATTATTTTCCGAGTTTCCAAAGACACTAAACTATTTCAGCCCTTGAATGTTGGTTTTTTTTATGTATTAAGTATTCTGAAAAAGTAATGTAATTTCCATGTACGTCAAGTTTGGGGTCTCTATAGTTGGTATCAGAGGAAAGGTTTAGTCAAACTTTGGAAACAAGGATGCGAGAACTTTAGTGAGATCCCTAGAGTTATTTCATAGGTATGTCTAGGGATGTCCATAAGGTTAAGTATAAGTATAGGTTATAGTACTAGAATTATGTTAAAGATATTAGAATTAATCCTAAGATATTAGATATTGAAGTTACTCCCCCTTTATTATGTTTTTTCCCTAGCATTATTTTTTCATCTCACATGATTATTTTTGGGCTTTAGATGATGGTTGGAACCCGAAGGAACCGTGTTGATAAATGTAATGGAAAATGCAATGATTGTCCTCTTGAACACACAAGTGTTATGGGAGCTGGAGTGAAAAATATTATTGCTATACTTACACAAGCTATGAATCATTCTGGACATCCAAATGACCAGAGAAGTGAACAATATTCCATTGTTTTCTTCATGAGGAAACATCCACCTTATTTTAGTGGGTCTTCTAATCCACTTGTTTTTGAACAATGGATCAGTACCATTGAAAATATATTTTCCATAATTCGCTGTTCGGAACATAAAAAAGTCATTCTAGCTAATTACTATTTAGAAGGTGAAGCAGACCAGTGGTGGACTCTAATTAAGAATACAAGGCCCCGAGATGAAATTGAATCCATGGAATGGGATGAGTTCAAGAACTTATTTTTCAATAAGTAATTCCCTCATATTATTCGATGAAAGATGGAAAAGGAGTTCCTTGAGCTTAAGAAAAAGGATGATGAATCTTTTGGTATATACGAAGCGAATTTAACAAGGCTTAGAAGGTATGCATCTGGATTTATCATCCAACCTGAAAGTAAAGTTGATCGATTCTTTAGTGGCTTAAAACCAAGTCTTCGAAGGGAATTAGCTATAAGAGACTTCAGTAGCTATAAAGAAATTGTGAGTTGTTCTATCAAGGTAGAACTGGAAGTTGGTGTTACATATCCATCTCATGGTTTTGACAAGAAAAGAAAGATGGAGTTCAATGAAAAATCTCAAAAAAATGGTGAAAAGAAGATGAATGTTACTTTATGCTCAAAGTGTGGAAAGAAACATGGTGGAGATTATGTAAAAGTTACTTGAAAATTTTTCCAGTGTGGAAAAGAAGTTCATCGAGAAACTGAGTGATGAAGTAATGGGAAAAAGGTTTATAATGACGTGAATAGATAAAAGACTACAGAGAATGCTCCACCAACACTTCAATGCTTCAAGTGCAAGGAAATGGGGCATTATTCTAATCAATGCCCTAATCCAAGGGTTAATGATGATCGGCGAGAGCAACCACTTAATGAAAATGATAAAGGGAAGTCACATGTGATCACTATTTTCCGTGTTGAATATGACAATGATGTTGTGGAATGATTAAGTTTTTATATAATGGGATTTCAAAATAGTATCATGGAATCTCATTTATGGTATTATGGAATTTTGGAATATCTTGCATTGGTTTTCAATAATTATATGGTACCGGTGACCATGAAAAGTGATTGAAATATTTTTGGAAAGAAGTTGATATGCACATAATGAATGGACAAAGAGAAAATTAAATGATCTCATGACTGATATCATGGTTTGAGTATATAGAAATTTTGGGATTTTGTTATGTGGAAAGAGTTAAATTTTGACAGAATTCATGTTTTCACTAAGGATAAATTGGTATTCATTTTTCAAGAGAATGCATGATTAATGTATTCACATGTTTGGAATGTGACCAACAAGATATATCGTATGATATATAGGGGATAAATGATGGTATTCACATGATCTGTAGATGACATTTCTAGTAATTGTTTTCTTTATACTATGAGCTTGGACAGAAGTATTTTAGATAATCCTATAGATTGGAATCGATTATGTTGGACAAAAGTTAGTATTGTTTAAGGATAGATATTTTTTTGATATTATTTATGGGATGGTATAATAATGTTGTTTTAGAAAAAAGGACAACCTGCAGGACAAGAAACAACTCGTCGCGTTGGATAAGGTTGTGGGAATCGAACCCACAACCGAAGTGCAATAGGCCTTTATCGCCTACCACTGGCCTACAGGAAGTCCCTGGTTAGTAGAAACGAGTTTTATTTTATTATGCGGTATGATAGATGAAGAATAAGTCCATTTTTGAAATCATATACGATTAACCTCACCATAGATGGACTTATGTATATTTGATAACTTTTGCTAACCTAATGTTTGAGACAGATGGAATGACCTATCATTCTATCTCATGATCTGCTAAAACTTCTTGAAAGACAAATTCAAATTCATTTCTTTAATATATGAAGTGGAAATTGTACGAGGCACGTGCAATGTTGATATTGTACCAAAATCAAGTAAGTATTTATTTTAATTCAAAAATTCTTCAACATTTGGGAAATGATCTTGAAAACCAAAAACTTTGTCCTATTTCCCTCATATCTGATGAATTAGATGGTATCTTATATCATCACAAATTTATGGCTTTGTGATTGTTGGTTTTTTCATAGCCATGTTCTCTACCACTCTCCATCATAACTTGATGGTAATATTTCTCTTCCATATCCATATATTCACCTCTGTTCTCCTATGTGGAAACCAAGTGATGAGTTAATTTGGGTAATAGATATGTTTTATACTTCACTTTTTAAAATTAAATTTTAGTATTCCTTTTCGCAATGTGGGTTTCTATGAAAGAAACTTTCAATTAGTAGACCATTTATTACCCCGACGAATTTCGAGGAAGAAATTCATTTTGAGGGGGGTAGAATGTAACAAACCTATATTTTATGAGAATTATTCTTTTTAATTTCTTTGATTTCTTTTTTTATATGCTTCACTAATATTATCTTGTGCTATACGCAACATCCTATTAGCTTGTAGTATATGCAACACTATTCTTGGCTCGTGTCACACACAACTTTATCTTAGTTTTGTAGAAATTATTCTACGCAACATTAAAAGTAGATTTTGTTTAATGTATAAATGAAATAAGTTTTTATTATGTTATATGCAACACCAAAGGGAGATTTCACTCCACGCATCCCTGAATTGGCTTGCATTACACGCAATCTCGACCTTCCTCGATAGCATGTGTAGTACGTGATACCGGGTTTCACTAAACAACGATATATTGTTATAATAATATTATTCACTAGCCATTATGAATAGTATTAAATAAATTTTTAATTTTATAAAATTATTATTCATCTTACACATTTTCTAGAACATGGTATGAGAACAAAATAAATTGTTCGAGTAAAATAAGTATTTTTCAAAAAATGCAGTTTTACTGCCTTTTGATGGCGCACCCACATTAAATATAGTTTTTGGCATGTTTATAAGTTAAATTTGGAAAAAAAAAATTCTTATTTGGAATCAGGATATAAAAATTTACTTTGGATAAATTTTTCATATCATTCGGACAACTTTCATATTTTAATGAATAGTAAAAACACGCTATATTTTAATTAAAAACAACTATTTTCATTGCAATAATTTATATGTTTATATTATAATATTGGATGGTTTTAAAGTATAAATAGAATATATTTTTACCATTTAATATTACATATTTCATTACAATTTATTTTACATTAAATTCATAGGTAAAAACATTTCAATCCTTGGCAATGCTTTAACTTTTAAAACCCATTTTCTTAACACCGGGATTAATTTTAAATTAATTACTGCAACTTCTGTGTTTTGAATTTTGAAAAATTGATTCTATATTTGAATTTAGTGGGTCCAAATTATGTTAATAGGTTACTTTTATTTTTTTGATATTATGAATAGTAACTATGTTAATTTTTATTTACTGCAGTTAAAGGTAAATCGGGTAATTAAGGGTAAAAATAAGACAATAAAATTACCCTAACAGCTGGAAAAATTTTATTGGATGACTAAAAGTCTTTCCATATCACCTAAGGGTCGGAATAGATTTATTTTATGGACTTTTTACCATAAAAATAATTTAATTATTATTAAAAGTAAAGAAAGCGACAACATGTAACTCTCTTTAATCTTATAAGTATAATAATTTTAATTGAGTGATAAACTTCATGAAACTTAGAAGATTAATAGTATCCATAAATATAATAAAATTATATACATCATTTGAATTTATTTATAATTTTTAGGGATTAAATAATTATCATTAAAGGTTACACAATAGTGATGTTGAAATTATTTTATTGATTGAAATATCAAATAAATGGTTTTACAAATATTAAAATAAATATTATATGAACTATTTAATATTCTCTACTAATTTTCTAGATAAATATGACATGTTATGAATCTATTAAATATTTTAGTTCGAACATATCTTATGTGTGTATTTTATTTAAATTCAAATAAATGAATAGTTTCAAAATAGACACTATTGTTATTTTATAAAAATAACATAATATAAAATAGTTTAAAAATCAAAAAAATATTTAAAAATTATAAATTAAAATTTATATTGTTGAAAATGTCATAAAGTATCCAATTATTCAAAATTCACAACACATAAGTAATTATTTATAACAATTTAAAATTTATAATCTTATTACCACAAATAAGATTAAATAAATTAAATAAGTATAAATCAAATTGATATGGTTTAAAATAAATTTTCAACATGTCTAAATTTTATTTTTTGATGATATTAAATCCCTATATCATCTAATATTGGAATATGAGTCATTTTTTGAGGTTTTTAAGTGGGGTTTTATTTATTATAAATTAATATTTTTGAGGTTTCCAAAGGTGCCCCTCTCCTCCCTTATAAAAGGGAACCTCCTCCCTCTCCTCTTCACAACAGCTTGAGCCTTCAATCTCGGCCAACCCCTACCCATTTATATTATTCACTTACTTAGAAACATTCTAGAGGTTCTGGTATTCTCAAAAGACCAACTCTAGTCCCTTAAAAAGAAGCTTAAAGGAGGTGTGTCGAAGAAGAGGTAATCTCTTCTACCGATTCATTCAAGTTTCTTTCTTATTAAAATTCTTCTTCATTAGTTGATTAATTGTAAATTAATACAATAAGTATCAATAATATAATGATATGATACTATAAATATGAAACAATCACATTTCACCTTCTCTCCATCCTACGGAAAACAAAATCATTGTGTGTGTGTACGTACAGAATACTGTCTCCACGCCGTGGTGTAATTATTTTTTCCACCACCACCTTACTTGGATGGGTATAATGGTGTAAAGAATAAATATATAAGGTTATTATAACATCATACTAATTTTAAGATATTATATCATCCACTCCAATTCTATTCAATAATTATGGGAATGATATCATCGCTCATGCGTACGTACAGACTACCATCTCCACGAACACGATGAGATTCATTTTCCATGATTAACTATTCAAGTATGATTATAAAGTATATATATAATAAATGATAATGAAATATATTAAATAATAATGATACTGGATTTATGTACATATATGTTTCATTTACTTAATTCCATTCAATTCAATAAGGAAACGAAAACAGCAGTCATGCGTATGTACGACATACTGTCTCCATGAACGGTGTATTTCATTCCATTTATCGATATATCATATATATTTATATACTGAATATATATGATATATAAATCATTTTTTTCATTCTAGAATTAAGTAAATCAGGATATGAGTAATAATATCAAGAACAATAAATCTAAACAAGTACGATAAATGAAACTATTTTACCCAAAACGCTAATTTAACATGGAATTTACAAAAGAACGGGTAATATAAAGTCATAAGTGAACCATATATGATATCATAAAAATGAATATGATTCATTAATAATTCAATGACATTATTTAAATCATTATACAGATGTTTGAGATACATATGAAGCATATCGAACATAAGGTAAAGGATAACTTTTCCAATCTCATTTTTATCCGAGATTGTTTATTCGTAAGTATTTACCAGGGTTATATTTATCATCCATGTCCCTGTTTTATAAAAATGGTTTCATTTATGTTTAAAGTCCATTTTACCCATTTTTTAATTTTACTAAATGGTATGTAAGGAATCTTTCTTTTGTTTACCATACAATGTACTTTTTTACTTTTCCGGAAAAAGTATGAGAATAATGTTTTTTTAACTTATTCAGCATGAACATTTTTTACAGTTTCATAAAGCCCTATTTTCATGAAGTTTCCTCCACAATATTTCACGAATACTTTCAACAAAATCATTTTATTTTAAAATTTCATTACATTTTCTTAAAAGAAAATGATTTTGAAGAAGAAAGGATATTTTCCTCAAGAATTCATTTTAAGTGTTTTGTCAAGAATATTTTCCATCTAAGATGACATTATTTTATATGATTATATTTCGAGTATAATGTCTCTATGATTTATATGGTTTCACTTTTTTTTATGAAATGATATCAATTTGTTTTATTTTGATTATGTTATAATGGGATGTTGTTTATGAAACCCATTTTATTTTTTGGGTTATTATGAATGATGTATGTTTATTTTGTGGCACAAGTAAGAATGATTTCACTATGAGATGGGTGGGACCTATATCTCCCTCCAATGAATTGGGTAAAGATTTATATCTCATGAGATAGACATAGCTGGAATGGAAATTTAATCCAGTTCAGTGATACAGGACTGGAACGAGGAGTGAACTCGATTCAGTAAGGGACTTTTTCCACTAAGATGGTCTTAGCAGCAATGCCTTGGATACTGTGGAAATCATATCAAGTGATTAATGGTTTTCCACAGTTACATGGTTTATTCCCATGCTATTTTATCATAATTGATGTTTTATTATGATCTATGTCATACGTACTTCCATGTTTTATTTCTTTGCTCAGGATTTTTATGTTTAAACATTATGTTAATGTTTTTAAGTTCAAATGTAAATGGTTTGTTTTATTTTTTCCATGGTTACCCTTTCTGAGCATTTGATCTCACCCTTTATATGTTTTCTTTTCCCCAGGATATAAAGAAAGGTTTTAGGTAAGAAAATAAAAGGGGAATATCTTTATAGGAGATCTTGAAGATCTTTTACCATTATTAGAATATTATGTTCTGGGTTTCCAAAGACACTAAACTATTACGGTCCTTGAATGTTGGTTTTTTTTGTATTAAGTATTCTACAAAAGTAATGTATTGTCCATGTATGTCAAGTTTGGGGTCTCTATAGTAATACCCTAATATTTTAGAATTTATTACTTTAAATAAATTATACAATTTTACTTGTGAGAACACCATTTATTCTAAAGGAATTAATTTTAAAAAATAATTATTTTTATTCAAAAATATATAATTTTTAATAATGATATCAATAGAGTTTTTTGATGAAATTCAAGGGTTTTTAAGATAGTAAAATCTAAGAAATAATTATGTAATTATATAGATTGTTAATTTTACTCATCATGGCTCTATAAAAATGTTTTGTTTTAAAACATTGTATTTGGTGCCTTATATTTGTTTTTATTAAAAGTAAAATTTCTACATTTAAAAATGTTTATTTTATAAAATTAAAATAATTTTTCATTTATATTTTAAAAATTATATTAAGGTCAGTTTTTTTATTTTTCTAAAATATATGATTTTTGGGTGAATAGTTATATATACAATTTTACAAATATTGTCACTTTTATAAAATCATAAGGATATAATAATAACATAAATGTTTATAAAACTTTTTTTAGAGTAAATATGTGTTTATGTATTAAAATAAGATATTTTAAAATATTATTTTTAAATTAGAAACCTTTTTTTGATATTTTAAAACTGAAGTGATGTTTTATGCTAATAAAAGAGACATTTTTGAAAATTTTCTTTAATTTAAAATTTACAAGGTTACATTCAGTTTTGGATAGGTTTTAAAATAAAATAAAAATATTTTTTAGTAATAAAAAAATAATTGTTGATAGGATCTACACTACAGATTATTTTGGTGTAAAATCATTTTTATGCTTAAAAACGTTATCCTGAAAACTATTTTTCATTTCAATGTGCATAATTATATTAAAATTAATTGTTATCACTAATAAAAATTTAATATTATAAATTTTATTACATATTTTGAATAATACTATTCATATTAATTAATAATTCTAATTTTATTTTTGGTCATAAAGAATAGTTAACATATTAAAAGTTAGTCACCATGGTAAAGGGTAAAATGGTTAAAAATGGGGTTAAACTTAGAGATAAGTCCCAAAATATCGCAAATACATATCTAAATTTTATTTTATGAGGTTTTTATACCCTAACACACCATATACTATTATTTTGGAATATTTGGCTCTACTTTTCCTTAACAATTTATTTATATTAATTTAAATTTGAGACTAAATATAATTGTGTCACCCCTCTCACTTATAAATAAATCCCCTCACTCCCACACTTATACAAAAAATTTAATAAATTTATCTTAAAAAATATATGAAAAATCACTTCCCAACGTCTTTTTTCATTTATTATAATTCTTTATCATCCAAAAATAAAAAACTAAGAGGGATGAGATTAAGGTGTTTATTAAATAATGTAATCTAATAAGGACTTATTTGTTGTAACCAAGTTATTTCATGTTTATTTATTCTTATAAATTATATAAATATTCTTTAATAGTAAGAAATTAATAAAATAAGTATAATTATTTTAGAACAAACTTATTTTGAGGATAGATGAACCTTAATCTACATCATTTCTATTCGTTGGAAAATGAAAATTTCGCTAGTTCGTACATGCAGACTACCGCCGCCATGAACAATGTATTCCATTTTTCATTATCTCCTAAATAAACTATTATAAAATATCTATTTAATGAATAAAAAATATATTTATTAAATGATTATGATTTTTTAAATATAAATAATTATCTACCATTCAATATTTTCATCCATTAGAAAATGAATGCGTCATATATGCATACATATAGACTATGACCTCCATGAATGAAGTATTTTATTTTCCATTATAATCTTTCAGGGTCAGTTGTAAAATGAATATAATGAATAAATATGTTATTTATAAGTTTACTAATGTTGTATAAAAGTGGAATAATCATTATTTATTTGCATGTTCTTACTCATTTAGTCGTTATAACATGTTCTTATTTGGGTTGTCTTTACTAAATACATGAAATATGTTTTAATTTTTGTGTAATAAATGATTCAGGAATGTAAAATACTGATGAAATAATGTAATAATGACGAATTCAGTATTTATTTATGATTATGTAAGGTTATATACATATTTTTATTCAATAATATAATATATTATTTTTATGGAATCAAAATTTCAAAAAATGAGATTTTTAAGATTTCCATGTAAATCGTCACTATAAGATCCCAAAAATATCCATATAACTATAAAATAATATAAATTAAATATATAAAATAATTAATAATATTATTTATATGAATAAATCATGACCAAAGTTCTTGGTACAAAACCTTCAAATTGGAACATGTATGGAAAACAGAATAATTAATATAAAAAATATTTATTTTAACATTGAATTGTTTTCAAATGGGTAATGAGAAATTATAAGTGAATTCCATACAAAAATATAAATATAAATATAAATATGTTTCCAATATATATTTATAATAAATCTAATTTTATTATACAAGAGGTTATAGTTTGTTTGAGGAGGCGGAAGTCTGATGTAGGGGGCTATTTAACTCAATTTCCTTTTATTGGGTTATATTACTTCATAATTGACAATGTTATACAAGATTATGAGTGTTAAAACACATGATTGATTTTTTTATTTCGATTTATTTTATTTTGATTAATCTATTTAAAATAATCACTTCATTGATTGATTCTTACTTCAAGTGTCATAATATCTTTAAGTGTTCTTTATCTCAATTTGAATTTCTTAAGATATGTTTCAACTTTTTCACCATGTTTCTTTATATTGTATTATTACAACCTCATGAATTTATTTTGAAATATTATTTAGTTCAATTAATCATATTTAAATAACCATATCATGTTATTTCTTTTTATGGATTATGATTTTAAATTTAATAAAGACATAATGATTTATTTTACAATATAACAATTTATTGGGATTTTTTTAGTTTCAATTTCCGTTGAATGAAAGTTTATGTTATTTATATCCTAAAACCCATATATTTTCTTATAATTTGGTTATTTATAGGGTTTCAGAGTATTAAAATTAAATTCCCCCAATATGGTACTTAAAAATAGTGAAATAATATTTTTTTATCAAACCCAAACTAATTTTTTATTTTATGGGAAGAATATTATTCTTCCATGTCAATATTATTTATTTTGTTTCAATAATATTCTTTTTAGTGATCCAATGATATCATAGGGTAATTTTTAAATATTTTTCATTTTCATTTAAATGTTTTGAAAAGGAATCTTTTCCACATTTTCAGCATGGTTTATTTTTACTTTTTATGCAGTATTATGAAAAGAATTTCATTTTTATCATTTGTTGATTAACTATTTTTCCACCATCATGATTATTCTTCATTATAAAGAATTATTTAAACATTTACATGGCTTTTAATAGAAACCCATTCTCCCTTTTTCTATGGATTTTTATTATTTTAAAATTTATTAAAGAAAAATAATTTATATTATTTTTTCTCAAAGAATACTTTTAATGTTATTATAAAAGTTTTTTTTCATTTACATTATAATCAAATAATGATCATCATGATTAAATATTAAAATTATATAACAATATCATCAACCCTAATTCTCAATATGAATTGTATTGATATATTGAGGAATTTATGAAAAAACATTTCTTTCCCATGGGTTAATTAACCTATGAGGGAATAATGATTTCTCTTATGTTCTTTTGGAATACATATGTATTTTTATCATTATGGGAGGGGTGGGTCTGGTATGTCCCTCCAATTAATTGGTCAATATTTCATATCTCATGATCTCAAAATGGTATATGGGTTGTTAATCAAAACTTAATAGGTTACATAAGTGGTTATCGTAATGATTTCTTTTCGCGTTTGGCCTTGAAATATGATTTATATGATTATTTTTTTGAAACATTTTCATGACCCACTCTTATGTCATTTAATTATTCAAATGTTATGCTCCCATGGCTCATGATTATTTTATTTTATAAACTCTTATGATTCATGTCTTATGTTATACCAAATATTTCTTCCATGAATCATGGTTTACTATCCACGATTTTTGGGGTCTTATTATCTTATTTTATGACTATTGACTTTGAATATATTATCATATACATATGATAATTTTTTCACTTATGATATCTGATTGTTAATGCTTATTTTTACCCTAAATAACTATTTAATCTCACCCTTTTATGTTTAAATTTCACAATGTTGTAAATAAAATAAATACATATTATAGGTATAATAGGGTTTCATGTGTGAATATTGAAAAATTGTTATAACATGATAAATTCTTGATATTGTGGAAAAAATAAAAAAATTATGAGAATGAAATGGGTTTACTTAGTTAAAATTCATTATTAATTATTTAAGACTCTAAACCTAAATGGTTTTATGTATATACCTGGATCAATACTTTTTATAGATGCTATAATTTTGGAAGGCTAAATTTTTCTTGCTTTAATCAACGTCAAATCCAATATGTAAAGAATTTTATTTTCACAACAGATGTGAGAGTAAAATTATAGGGAAATATAGATATTGAGTAACCATATCACAAAAAGATGTTGGCAAAAATATGTATCATGTATGGTATCATAACGGAGAAAAAAAAATTAAATAGATTATAACATTGATTCCACTAAAAGTATTGCAATGGAAAATTTTATTATTGATAAGTTTTTCATTTATTTCTCAAGATATTAATTCCTATAGACCATTACTAGAGAAAGAAAATGTGGTAACACTATTTCCTTTTATTTATCTAAATGATGAATTTGAGCATGTTATAAATTTAACATATGATGAAAATACTTCAGTATACCAAGCATGTGGAAAATGAAAACACTTGATTTTGTAATATGATTATGTCATGGAAAAATAATATATATATTTAGTAATACAGATATTGATTATCTAATTTCATTTTTTAATGAATTACAACATAATGATGCATGTATTCTTGAGAATTATTACATAGAATTAAAGTTGGAAAAGAAATTATTTTCATCTACTAAAATTCATGTGTGTATTGAATTATTTTGTTTATAATGGAATGAAAATTTAGAGTTGAAGGAGTGAAACTATTTGAAAGATAAATATTTAAGGGTAATAAATATGTGAACCAATCTCATTTACCATAGAATGTGATGTTGAACATTCATTTGATTCAAATACATCAAAAGAATTTATGAAATATGAAATAAGAAATGATATGAGATGACAAGAATATTAAATAAATACATATAACGAAGAAATATTTGATTTGAAATTCCATTTTATATTTACATTTATATATGCTTGGGTTGTTATCGTTTGGTTATGTAAATTTTATTAATACCATTATGATACAAGTTTTAACATATGTGTTTTTAAGAAATAATATAAATATCCCCCAGTCATTCAGAATAACATATAATAATTTTTTACTTCATCATTTTTCTTGACAATGTTACATCTGACTATGCATCATCATAAAAAATTTATTTTTTCGTTGTCTTTTTTATGTATCTCGATGTATTTAATAAAAAGAGTGATTTTAACATTTAAATCTCCTCTGAGGAATAAAACTCTTCCTAAAGTCACTTTTTTGAAAATTTATTTCGCACTAGAATACATGGGTTTCTATTCAAAATACATAGATAATTTCATAAAAAGGTATAATCGTCCAATGATAAATAAATATGTACAGTAAGATTTCATTGAGTCTATATTGACATCCTTAACCAAATAAAGTTTAATATCTAGATCATGTTCCTTATATACTTTGGTAAGGGAAGTGTGGGAAATAGATCAATGTGTAGTATTATTCTATTGTGGTGGGGTTTATGATTACATCAAGTAAGTAAACTAATATTTTATTTATCTTTTCCATAAATTATTGTATATGAAAATTTTATTATTTATATATATCCAAACTAGAAAAAATAGATCAGATTTGAACCAAACCAAACTGAAGTAGCATTACCTAAAATGATTGGAACCACAGTAAGTCACCTTGATCCAAAACAACCTAATAATATATGACCTGACTTAAAGAAAGTTATCCAAACTAGATGAACCCAACCTAAAAATTACTTGAACAAATTGGACATGTCGTACAAACAATTTATTAACCCCATACCAAAAAAAACAAACATGCTAAAATCATCTAAATCTACTTGAATTAATCATAACCAGTCCAAATAGAATTTAATTAATCAAAATGAGTAAAATAATAGCCATTCACCAAACCAAATTAAACTAAATTGATATCCAAGGAACCAAATTGAATGAAACATAAAAAATAAAATGAAATTGATTTTAACTAACACATCATGACCCAAAAATGAACTTAAATGGATTGATGGTGCACTAAAAACATACCTAAACTTTATAAAAAGAACATAATTTATTTAAATATTATCAAACTAAATTAACTAAAATAAAATCAATAACAAACTAAGTAAATCAAAATAAAATTATCAAATTAAATAAAACTAAATCTGGTATAACTTAAGAGAATAGACCTAAACCCAAAAAAAACACATGTGACTTTATAAAGACCCATTTTTATGATACATTTTATTTCATGATTTTTAATATATGGATCCAAATAATGCCCAACCAAAAAATAAATAGGACTATTTATTTGGTAAACTAGATACACAAACCAATGACTTAAAATAAAATACAACGCCATTATTTAAAACTCCATAATGTTCTCCTAGTTCCCTTTGAACTCTTAACACTACACAAGACAACCTGAGGGTATAAAAAAGGAAGGGGTGATCTAAAAATCCCTTAATATAATAGTCAAAAAAACATGATGATAAATAATACATTTGATTAAATAGGAATATCATGATACCATAAAAAGGTGAGAATCATTCATACTCACATGGATGATTAGAATGAGAAAATGACCACATAAAATCATGATATCATATGAATGTGGAAAAAACATAAAAGGTGACATCATAAGAATATGTTCAGGCTACCCATAAATAAATATTAACATAGTGTTCTTAAGATAACCACTCATGCACCATATATGGTATTTCATGAGATAAAAACATTATCCAATGTATTAGAGAACCCTTATGGTGCACCCTTAATTTATCTAACTTTATATGTGACACATTGATCATATAATGTTAGATCCACAAGGTTGAATACCCTGAGAGGGGGGGTGAATCAAGGTATGATTAATTTAAAATTAATGCCCGTTCTGATCTTGTTTCGCTGTTGAGAAAAACTCTCTTCTCTCTTTTTCCTGTTGCACAAAGTAAATAGAAAGAGAAGTATGCACATGACACAACAATTTTACTTGGTTCACCGCAAAGGGCTACGTCCAAGGAGCATACGCCAACAAGTTGCTGGTCGTACCAAATTCCACTAATCTTCACTAGCTGTGGATTACAAGGTTCGGGATAGATCACTTCTAAGCCCAGGCTCACTACCTTTACAAGTTTAGGGTCAGCTCACTGCTTTCCCAAAGGTCACTCCATGTTTCTCTCTCTCTCTGTCTCACTGCCGGTGGAGAGGATCACCTTCTTCCTCTTCCTATGCTCACTGCTCTTGGAAGGAATCCACTCACAGTTTATAGACCTGTATGTCTCTTCATTTGCAAGAATGAATGCATCTTCCTCTGTGTGTAGATGCTCTGTTGAAGTACAAATTTCACCCGAAGATGAATATATCTTTACACCGAAGGTATCGGGCAATGTACCAGCTTCCACGCAGTCTGAGAAGCACCGCTGGAACAAAACCTTACTTGGCGCGCAAGTAAATCTCGGCGCGCAAGTATCGTCGCGCAAGTCACAACGGGTGTGCAAGTTCACCTCAAACACTTGCGTGACTCAAGATTCCTCAACTCCAAACTTGCGCAACTCTCTTCCTTTTACGCCCAACCCAACATTGGCGCGCAACTGCCAACCGGCGCGCAACTTCTAACACCAGCGCACAACTTCAACCACTGGCGCGCAACTTCACCTGCGCGACCCACACTCACCACTTGCGCGACCACCACACTTGCGCGACGGGAGCTCTGATTTTTCAAAGTGTTGAACTCCATTGTAAAAGAGGAGGGGTGGTCCAGTATTTATAGGCAATCTGACCACCCTACATGACGGCGCGCAAGTCACCTGCGTGACCCAGTTTCGGCACGCAAGTCCCCTGTCATTTTAGATACTTGCGCGACCAACTCCCAAACTTGCGTGAACCTCTTTACATTGCCATATTTTGATCTTCTGATCTTGGAAAACATATGGCGCACAAGTTTCCTATACTCCAAGTCCTCGGCGCACAAGTCCTTTTTCCAAAAACACTTTTCTTCATTTGCCGATTTTCAGTCCCAAAAATTTGGCAAACACTGGAAAACGGCGCCACCTTGTATCTGTTCTTTTGTACCACCTCCATATCATCCATTCCTTTTTTCGACGTTCTTGAATCAAACATGGATCATTGACCTCAGCTCTGGAAAATGGCGCCACCCTGTAGCTCTGTAGGCACATACTCCAACTTCACGATGCCCTGCTCAACCTTCTCCTTGATGAAATGATACTTGATCTCAATGTGCTTTGTCCTGGAATGATGGACAGGATTTTTGCTAAGATTTATATCACTTGAGTTGTCACACTGGATTCCGATCGGAGACATCACTTCAACTCCCATATCTTCAAGCTGCTGCTTCATCCACAATAACTGTGTGCATGCTTGAGTGGCTGCAATATACTGAGCTTCTGCGGTGCTTAATGAAATGCAATCCTGCTTCTTGCTCAACCAAGAAATACATAGTCCGCCAAGATAAAATGCACCTCTAGATGTTGATTTCCTATCATCTGCTGAACCGGCCCAGTCTGCATCAGTATATCCCAATAATTCTGTCTGAGACTTGTCGTTATATGTCAACCTGAAGTCCACTGTGCCCTTGATATACCAAAGTATTCTTTTCACTGCAAGCATGTGACTTTCCTTGGGATTACTTTGATATCTCGCTTCTTGGTATGTGGCGAAAACAATATCAGGCCTTGTCGCGGTCAAGTACAACAGAATTCCGATAATTTTCCTATATTCTGTGATATTAACTGCCTTGTCATCCTCATCTTTTGATAATAGCATCCGGGTAGCAACTGGAGTCTTCATCTCCTTGGAATTATCCATTCCAAACCTTCTTAGAACCTCCTTGGCATATTTGGATTGAGAAATAAAAGTTCCATTACTTCCTTGTGTCACCTGTAAACCAAGGAAAAATGTTAGCTCTCCAATCATTGACATTTCAAACTCATTTTTCATGAATTCAAAGAACTGTCTGCATTGAGCTTCATCTGATCTGCCGAATATTATGTCATCAACATAAACCAGCACCATCATCTGTTGATTACTTTCATTACTAAAATAGAGATTGTAATCAACTCCTCCACGCTGAAAACCAAGCTTCTTCAAATACTGATCAAGCCTTGAGTACCATGCTCATGGTGCTTGTTTCAGCCTATACAATGCCTTCTTTAGCCTGAAAACTTTGTTCTCATCCTCATAAATAAGAAAACCATCTGGCTGCTCAATGTACACCTCTTCTTCCAGAACCCCATTCAAGAACGCGGATTTGACATCCATCTGGAACACTTTAAACTTTCTTTGCACTGCTATGGCCAAGAATAATCCGATTGTCTCCAGCCTTACAACTGGTACAAATGTCTCATCAACATCTATTCCTTTGTTCTGGGAGTACCCCTTGCACACTATTTGTGCTTTGTTTCGAATCACGGTTCCATCTTCATTCATCTTGTTGCGATAGACCCATTTAGTCCCAATGACATTCTTGTCTACTGGTCTCGAAACAATCTCCCACGTCTGGTTCTTCTCAATCTGATCAAGCTCTTCA
Organism: Viscum album; assembly: GCA_963277665.1. Lineage (NCBI taxonomy): Eukaryota > Viridiplantae > Streptophyta > Magnoliopsida > Santalales > Viscaceae > Viscum > Viscum album. Next base: position 1,720,556,843 of record OY728119.1, on the reverse strand, counting down.
TTCATAGCTTGAACCCAGTTTTCATCTTCAGCTGCATCGGAAAAACATTTCAGCTCCACCTGAGATAAAAACGATGTCTGCTGTAATGACTTCATTCTTCGAGTCTGAACTGGTGCTGTCTGGTCAACAATGATATTCTGCCTATCAATTTCAGCTCGATTCTTTGGCTTCCTTTCAGATATAGACTTGACACTTTCTTGTTCATCATCAGTATCTTCTTTTGAGTCAGCCTCAACAACTTCATCCGCCCCTGTGTTGCTTTCCTCATCATCCCTTTCATCCATGAACTATTCACTGGATCGTTGAGTATTCTGTTCATTTTCAACTATAGTGACATCATTGCTCTCAACGATTTTTCCCACCCTCTTGTTGAAGCATTTATATGCTTTACTTTTCCCTGAGTAGCCAATGAATATCCCTTCATCTCCTCGTGCCTCAAACTTCCTATGATTTTCTTTGTTGAGAATGAAACACTTACTTCCAAAGATTCGAAAGTATTTAAACATTGGCTTCTTTCCATACCATAGTTCATACGGAGTCTTCCCTTGCTTCGGACACAACAGAGACCTGTTTGAAACATAGATAGATGTTAAAACAGCTTCCTTCCAAAATTTCTATGGTAGGTCCTTATTAATAAGCATTGTTCTGGCCATGTTGTTGATGATCCGATTTCTTATTTCAACCACTCCATTCTGTTGGGGAGTCCTTACTGATGATACTTGATGCCTTATCCCATGTTTCTCGAGATAGTTTTCAACCTGACTGTTTGTAAATTATGTACCGTTGTCAGTACGAAATTTCAAGATTTTCTTCCCAAGCATCTTTTCTGATTCCCTCCTATACTGCTTTATACAACTGAACACCTCTGTCTTATGGGTAATGATGAATACCCAGGCCATTCTGCTATAATCATCAATGAAAAGAACATTGTACCTTTTCCCATTTATAGCTCGTGGAGAAATAGGTCCACATACATCTGCATGAACCAATTCAATCACTCTAGATGATTTCTGTTCCTTTTGCCTATATGTCTTTCTGATGATCTTCCCTTGTTACCAAGAATCACACGTATGAGTGCGATCACGTGATAGTTTGGGAAGGTCTCTAGTAGCATCACATTTTACGAGATCCTCTATAGATGGTTGGCATAGATGACCAAGTCACTTATGCCACAGCTGGTTTTCTTCCTCTCTGAATAAAAGACAAGTACCTTCTTCCCCACCTACAAGGTAGAGATTTCCCTTTGACCTTTTTCCCTGCAGAACAACTGCTCCATCTTTTCCTTTCACAACACACATCTTCTTGGTAAATTGGATAGAGTGCCCAGAGTGACATAGTTGACTGACACTGAGTAAGTTATGACTGAGACCCTCTACTACCAAGACATCAGCATGTCTCATCTCTTTTCCCCCAAACTTGGCTTTCCCTGAGACAACAATCTTCAGGCCTTCATCATTTCCAAATTTGACAACTCCTTCTTTGTCATATTTGATGCCTGTAACAAGATCCTTATTACCCATCATGTTGGATGTGCAACCACTATCAAGGATCCAAACACCAGATCGATCTGATGCTTTAAGGGCAATCTCCGCCACCACAGCCTTCTCATTTTTCTTCTTCTTGGTCCATACATTTTCTTTCAGACTCGGCATGGATTGAGACTTCTGTTCTTTCTCAGAGTATGATGGACCACCCTCATCTTGCAGAGCTGCAAATCTATTCTGAACTTTTAACTCACTTTTTGGTTTATTGATCAGCTACATGCGAACATTTTGATTCTGCTTTGACACATTTCTATGAATGGTTTAAGTGCAATACCTATCCATGTGTCCAAATCCTCCGCACCAAAAACAGTGTCCTTCAAAATGTGTTCTGGAAAACCGTTCTCTATTTGGCTGTCATCTCTTTTCATGTTCCCTTATGTATCTCTTGGCTATGGAACACACATACTGTGAATGTCCTATTTTCCCACAGCAATAACACCTGATATAGGATGCATTCCCTCGTGATATTTCAGCACTACGATTTTCCCTTTGAGATCTCTGAATATTCTGATTCTGTTTTGTGCCCAAATCAACCTTCACTTTCGGGATGAGTGCTTGAGGTCTGACTGCAATTGTCGCAAATTTTTGTTCTTGACTAAGCCCAGAAACGACCTTAACATCTGATCTCAATTGCTGCTTCTTCCCTACTGATCTTCTAGGCTCCGCTTTCATCTTCTCTGTCTTCTGAATGGCCTGCTTTCCGGATATCGCATTGGGGGTCAAGAGTTTATCCTGATCCTTAAGTTTTTGTCACAGACTGACCACTTCTTCTTCAAGCTCTTTGATACGTCTAACCTGATCTTTTCCTGTGTTGGTCAAACAATCAATTTCCTTCTTTTGTTCCTCAACTTTAAGCTTATACTCAATAATATTTTCTGAGTTCTCTGGTGTTGAGGATTTTAGTCATTCAATTTCTTCTAACAGCTCGGACTTTTCTTCATCCCGTTGTTGCATATAGAGTTTGGCATCACGAACCACTTTATTGGCTTTCTTCGTTTTGGATCTCCAAATGTTTATCTCCTCAAGAGATGCTTCCAATTCGGATTCCATATCAACTCTCCCTTCAATTTCTTCTTCTTCTTTAGCATCAGCTTCTTCTCCCTTTTGAGAACTACCAACAATCTCCACCAAGGCATTTACCCCCCGATCTCTGCAATTTTCAATTTCCTCAACCTCTTCATCATCAGACTCATCTGAACTTTCAAGTTCTTGTGAGAGAAGATTTTTTCCTTGAAGAAATTTCTCTTGAATTGCTTCTTCCCTTTCACAAAAGCTGAAGCTTTCTTCTTGGGAATTTCAAATTCATCATCATCATCATCTTGAAACTTCTTTGGGAGTCTTGCTGCAAGATGACCAACCTTTCCACATCGAAAACATGCTAGTGGAAGTTTACCTTTAAATTTTCCTCTTCCTCTTTGTAGATTTGAAGAAAGAAATGACATCACCTCATCTGTCTCTTCTTCTTTATTAGAATCTTCAATGGTGAGCTGCTTCATGGCCTTAAATGCCACCTCTTTAGACTTCCCCTTTTCCACAGCCTCATTATCATCGTTCCTCATTTCATATGCAACTAAGGTACTATGCAAATTGTCCAATGTCATCTCCTTTGGATCTTTATCTTCTAGTACTGAAACTTTCGGATTGAACCGAGGTAGAAGTTTCCTCAAGATGCGCTTTACAATCTTTATGTCTTCAATGACTTCTCCAAGACCTTGCATATCTTCCACAACAATGTTTACCCTATAAAAGAATGCGTCAACAGACTCATTCAGGTTTATTTTCAGATCTTCATATTTGTTCCACAACACCTGTAGTGTTGCCTCTCTGACTTTTGTGTCCCCTTCATATATATTCAAAAGCTTTTCCCACATGGCATGTGACATTTTTCCTGACATCACCTTCGTGTAGATGGGATTGGAAAGGGCTCCCCCTAAGGCATTGATTGCTTTGGAATCAGCATCCAACTCTCTATGCTCAGCTTCTGATAAAGCACCACTATTAATATCAGCTGTGATACCATGCATAGCTGCTGAAAACACATCCATTCCCAAGGATCGGAAATAGTGTTGCATCCGATTCTTCCATATCTGAAAATTATATCCGTCGAAGATCAAAATCCCTTTATGATTGGTGACCTCCATTGAGAGAAGAACAACTTTCAACCTTTCCCTCTGATACCAATTGTTAGATCCACAAGGTTGAATACCCTGAGAGGGGGGGGTGAATCAGGGCATGATTAATTTAAAATTAATGCCCGTTCTGATCTTGTTTCGCTGTTGAGAAAAACTCTCTTCTCTCTTTTTCCTGTTGCACAAAGTAAATAGAAAGCGAAGTATGCACAGGACAGAGCAATTTTACTTGGTTCACCGCAAAGGGCTAAGTCCAAGGAGCATACGCCGACAAGTTTCCGATCGTACCAAATTCCACTAATCTTCACTAGCTGTGGATTACAAGGTTCGGGCTAGATCACTTCTAAGCCCAGGCTCACTACCTTTACAAGTTTAGGGTCATCTCAATGCTTTCCCAAGGGTTACTCCCTGTTTATCTCTCTCTCTGGATCACTGCCGATGGAGAGGATCGCCTTCTTCCTCTTTCTAAGCTCACTGCTCTTGGAAGGAATCTACTCACAGTTTATAGACCTGTAGGTCTCTTCATTTGCATGAATGAATGCATCTTCCTCTGTGTGTAGATGATGTGTTGAAGTACAACTTTCACCCGTAGATGAATATCTCTTTGCACTGAAGGTATCGGGCAATGAATCAGCTTCTATGCAGTCCGAGAAGCACCGCTAGAAAAAAACCTCACTTGGCGCGCAAGTCAATCTCGGCGCGCAAGTATCGACGCACAAGTCACAACGGGCGCGCAAGTTCACCTCAGACACTTGCGCGACTCAAGCTTCCTCAACTCCAAACTTGCGCGACTCTCTTCCTTTTACACCCAACCCAACATTGGCGCGCAACTGCCAACCGGCGCGTAACTTCTAACACCAGCGCACAACTTCAACCACTGGCGCGCAACTTCACCTGCGCGACCCACACTCACCACTTGCGCGACCACCACACCTGCGCGACGGGAGCTCCGATTTCTCAAAGTGTTGAACTCCGTTGTAAAAGAGGAGGGGTGGTCCAGTATTTATAGGCAATCTGACCATCCTGCGCGACGGCGCGCAAGTCACCTGCGCGACCCAGTTTCGGCGCGCAAATCCCCTGTAATTTTAGACACTTACGCGACCAACTCCCAAACTTGCGTGAACCACTTTACTTTGCCATATTTTGATCTTCTGATCTTGAAAAACATATGGCGCGCAAGTTTCCTATACTCCAAGTCCTCGGCGCGCAAGTCCTTTTTCCAAAAACACTTTTTTCATTTGCCGATTTTCAGGCCGTAAAATTTGGCAAACACTGGCAAACGGCTCCACCTTGTATCTGTTCTTTTGTACCGCCCCCAGATCATCCATTCCTTTTATCGACGTTCTTGAATCAAACATGGATCGTTGACCTCAGCTCTGGAAAACGACGCCACCCTGTAGCTCTGTAGGCACATACTCACACTTCACGATGCCCTGCTCAACCTTCTCCTTGATGAAATGATACTTGATCTCAATGTGCTTTGTCCTGGAATGATGGACAGGATTTTTGCTAAGATTTATAGCACTTGTGTTGTCACACTGGATTCCGATCGGAGAATTCACTTCAACTCTCATATCTTCAAGCTGCTGCTTCATCCACAATAACTGTCTGCATGCTTGAGTGGCTGCAATATACTCAGCTTCTGTGGTGCTTAATGAAATGCAATCCTTCTTCTTGATCAACCAAGCAATACATAGTCCTCCAAGATAAAATTCACCTCTAGATGTTGATTTCCTGTCATCTGCTGAACCAGCCCAGTCTACATCAGTATATCGCAATAATTCTGTCTGAGACTTGTCGTTATATGTAAACCCGAAGTCCACTGTGCCCTTGATATACCGAAGTATTCTTTTCACTCCAAGCATGTGACTTTCCATGGGATTACTTTGATATCTCGCTGCTTGGTATGTGGCGAAAACAATATCAGGCCTTGTCGCAGTCAAGTACAACAGACTTTCGATAATTTGCCTATATTCTGTGATATTAAGTGCCTTTCCATCCTCATCTTTTGATAATCTCATCTGGGTAGCAACTGGAGTCTTCATCTCCTTGGAATTATCCATTCCAAACCTTCTTAGAACCTCCTTGGCATATTTGGATTGAGAAATAAAAGTTCCATTACTTCCTTGTGTCACCTGTAAACCAAGGAAAAATGTTAGCTCTCCAATCATTGACATTTCAAACTCATTTTTCATGAATTCGGAGAACTGTCAGCATTGAGCTTCATCTGATCCGCCGAATATTATGTCATCAACATAAACCAGCACCATCATCCGTTGATTACTTTCATTACTAAAATAGATATTGTAATCAACTCCTCCACGCTGAAAACCAAGCTTCTTCAAATACTGATCAAGCCTTGAGTACCATGCTCATGGTGCTTGTTTCAGCCCATACAATGCCTTCTTCAGCCTGCAAACTTTGTTCTCATCCTCATGAATAAGAAAACCATCTCGCTGCTCAATGTACACCTCTTCTTCCAGAACCCCATTCAAGAATGCGGATTTGACATCCATCTGGAACACTTTAAACTTTATTTTCACTGTTATGGCCAAGAATAATCTGATTGTCTCCAGACTTGAAACTGGTGCAAATGTCTCATCAGCATCTATTCCTTCGATCTGGGAGTACCCCTTGCACACTAGTCGTGCTTTGTTTCGAATCACAGTTCCATCTTCATTCATCTTGTTGCGATAGACCCATTTAGTCCCAATGACATTCTTGTCTGCTGGTCTCGAAACAATCTCCCACGTCTGGTTCTTCTCAATCTGATCAAGCTCTTCATTCATAGCTTGATCCCAGTTTTCATCTTTAGCTGCATCGGAAAAACATTTCGGCTCCACCTGAGATAAAAATGATGTCTGCTGTAATGACTTCATTCTTCGAGTCTGAACCGGTGCTATCTGGTCACCAATGATATTCTACCTATCAATTTCAGCTCGACTCTTTGGCTTCCTTTCAGATATAGACTTGAGACTTTCTTGTTCATCATCAGTATCTTCTTCTGAGTCAGCCTCCGCAACTTCTGCCCCCCTGTGTTTCTTTCCTCATCATCCCTTTCATCCATGAACTATTCACTGGATCGTTGAGTATTCTGTTCATTTTCAACTATAGTGACATCATTGCTCTCAACGATTTTTCCCAACCTCTTGTTAAAGCATTTATATGCTTTACTTTTCCCTGAGTAGCCAATGAATATCCCTTCATCTCCTCGTGCCTCAAACTTCCTATGATTTTCTTTGTTGAGAATGAAACACTTACTTCCAAAGATTCGAAAGTATTTAAACATTGGCTTCTTTCCATACCATAGTTCATATGGAGTCTTCCCTTGATTCGGATACAACAGAGACCTGTTTGAAACATAGACCGATGTTAAAACGGCTTCCTTCCAAAATTTCTCTGGTAGGTCCTTATCAATAAGCATTGTTCTGTCCATGTTGTTGATGATCCGATTTCTTCTTTCAACCACTCCATTCTGTTGGGGAGTTCTTACTGATGATACTTGATGCCTTATCCCATGTTTCTCGAGATAGTTTTCAACCTGACTGTTTGTAAATTATGTACCGTTGTCAGTACGAAATTTCATGATTTTCTGCCCAAGCATCTTTTCTGATTCCCTCCTATACTGCTTTATACAACTGAACACCTCTGTCTTATGGGTAATGATGAATACCCAGGCCATTCTGCTATAATCATCAATGAAAAGAACATAGTACATTTTCTCATTTATAGCTCATGATGAAATAGGTCCACATACATCTGCATGAACCAATTCGATCACTCTAGTTGATTTCTGTTCCTTTTGCCTATATGTCTTTCTGATGATCTTCCCTTGTTGGAAATCATCACATGTATGAGTGCGATCATGTGATAGTTTGGGAAGGTCTCTAGCAGCATCACATTTTACGAGATCCTCTATAGATGGTTGGCATAGATGACCAAGTCGCTTATGCCACAGCTGGTTTTCTTCCTCTCTGGATAAAAGACAAGTACCTCTTCCCCACCTACAAGGTAGAGATTTCCCTTTGACCTTTTTCCCTGCAGAACAGCTGCTCCATCTTTTCCTTTCACAACACACATCTTCTTGGTAAATTGGATAAAGTGCCCAGAGTCACATAGTTGACTAACACTGAGTAAGTTATGAATGAGACCCTCTACTACCAAGACATCAGCACATCTCATCTCTTTTCCCCCAAACTTGGCTTTCCCTGAGACAACAATCTTCATGCCTTCATCATTTCCAAATTTGACAACTCCTTCTTTGTCATATTTGATGCCTGTAACAAGATCCTTGTTACCCGTCATGTGGGATGTGCAACCACTATCAAGGATCCAAACACCAGATCGATCTGATGCATTAAGGGCAATCTCCGCCACCACAGCCTTCTCATTTTTCTTCTTCTTGGTCCATACATTTTCTTTCAGACTCGGCATGGATTGAGACTTCTGTTCTTTCTCAGAGTATGATGGACCACCCTCATCTTGCAGAGCTGCAAATCTGTTCTGAACTTTTAACTCACTTGTTGGTTTATTGATCTGCTACTTGCGAACATTTTGATTCTGCTTTGACACATTTCTCTGAATGGTTGAAGTGAAATACCTAGCCATGTGTCCAAATCCTCCTCACCAAAAACAGTGTCCTTCAAAATGTGTTTTGGAAAACCGTTCTCTGTTTGGCTGCCATCTCTGTTCATGTTCCCTTATGTATCTCTTGGCTATGGAACACACATACTGTGAATGTCCCATTTTCCCACAGCAATAACACCTGATATAGGATGCATTCCCTCGTGATATTTCAGCACTACGATTTTCCCTTTGAGATCTCTAAATATTCTGATTCTGTTTTGTGCCCAAATCAACCTTCACTTTCGGGATGAGTGCTTGCGGTCTGACTGCAATTGTCGCAAATTTTTGTTCTTGACTATGCCCAAAAACGACCTTAACATCTGAGCTCAATTTCTGCTTCTTCCCTACTGAACTTCTAGGCTCCTCTTTCATCTTCTCTGTCTTCTGAATGGCCTGCTTTTCAGATATCGCATTGGGGGTCAAGATTTTATCTTAATCCTTAAGTTTTTGTCGCAGACTGACCACTTCTTCTTCAAGCTCTTTGATACGTCTAACCTGATCTTTTCCTGTGTTGGTCAAACAATCAATTTCCTTCTTTTGTTCCTTAAATTTAAGCTTATACTCAATAATATTTTCTGAGTTCTCTGGTGTTGAGGATTTTAGTCTTTCAATTTCTTCTAACAGCTCAGACTTTTCTTCATCCTGTTGTTGCATATAGAGTTTGGCATCACGAACCACTTTATTGGATTTCTTCGTTTTGGATCTCCAAACATCTATCTCCTCAAGAGATGCTTCCAATTCGTATTCCATATCAACTCTCCCTTCAATTTCTTCTTCTTCTTTAGCATCAGCTTCTTCTCCCTTTTGAGAACTACCAATAATCGCCACCAAGGCATTTACCCCACGATCTCTGCAATTTTCAATTTCCTCAACCTCTTCATCCTCAGACTCATCTAAACTTTCAAGTTCTTGTGAGAGAAGATTTTTTTCTTGAAGAAATTTCTCTTGAATTGCTTCTTCCCTTTCACAAAAGCTGAAGTTTTCTTCTTGGGAATTTCAACTTCATCATCATCATCATCTTGAAACTTCTTTGGGCATCTTGCTGCAAGATGACCAACCTTTCCACATCGAAAACAAGATAGTGGAAGTTTACCTTTAAATTTTCCTCTTCCTCTTTGTAGATTTGAAGAAAGAAATGACATCACCTCATTTGTCTCTTCTTCTTCATTAGAATCTTCAATGGTGAGCTTCTTCATGGCCTTAAATGCCACCTCTTTAGACTTCCCCTTTTCCACAACCTCATTATCATCGTTCCTCATTTCATATGCAACCAAGGTACTATGCAAATTGTCCAATGTCAGCTCCTTTGGATCCTTATCTTCTAGTACTGAAACTTTCGGATTGAACCGAGGTGGAAGTTTCCTCAAGATGCGCTTTACAATCTTTATGTCTTCAATGACTTCTCCAAGACCTCGCATATCTTCCACAAAATTGTTTACCCTGTCAAATAATGCGTCAAAAGACACATTGGGGTTCATTTTCAGATCATCATATTTGTTCCACAACACCTGCAGCTTTGCCTCTCTGACTTTTGTGTCCCCTTCATATATATTCAAAAGATTTTCCAACATGGCATGTGACGTTTTTCCTGACATCACCTTCGTGTAGATGGGATTGGAAAGGGCTCCCCCTAAGGAATTGATTTCTTTGGAATCAGCATCCAACTCTCTATGCTCAGCTTCTGATAAAGCACCACTATTAATATCAGTTGTAATACCATGCATAGCTGCTGAAAACACATCCATTCCCAAGGATCGGAAATAGTGTTGCATCCGATTCTTCCATATCTGAAAATTATATCCGTCGAAGATCAAAATCCCTTTATGATTGGTGACCTCCATTGAGAGAAGAACAAATTTCAAAATTTCCCTCTGATACCAATTGTTAGATCCACAAGGTTGAATACCCTGAGTGGGGGGGTGAATCGGGGTATGATTAATTTAAAATTAATGCCCGTTCTGATCTTGTTTCGCTGTTGAGAAAAACTCTCTTCTCTCTTTTTCCTGTTGCACAAAGTAAATAGAAAGCGATGTATGCACAGGACACAGAAATTTTACTTGGTTCACCGCAAAGGGCTACGTCCAAGGAGCATACGCCGACAAGTTTTCGGTCGTACCAAATTCCACTAATCTTCACTAGCTGTGGATTACAACGTTCGTGCTAGATCAGTTCTAAGCCCAGGCTCACTGCCTTTACATGTTTAGGGTCAGCTCACTGCTTTCCCAAGGGTCACTCCCTGTTTATCTCTCTCTCTGGCTCACTGCCGATGGAGAGGATCGCCTTCTTCCTCTTCCTAAGCTCACTGCTCTTGGAAGGAATCCACTCACAGTTTATAGACCTGTAGGTCTCTTCATTTGCATGAATGAATGCATCTTCCTCTGTGTGTAGATGCTGTGTTGAAGTACAACTTTCACCCATAGATGAATATCTCTTTGCACCGAAGGTATCGAGCAATGTATCAGCTTCCATGCAGTCCGAGAAGCACCGCTGGAACAAAACCTCACTTGGCGCGCAATTCAATCTCGGCGCGCAAGTATCGGCGCACAAGTCACAACGGGCGGGCAAGTTCACCTCAGACACTTGCGCGACTCAAGCTTCCTCAACTCCAAACTTGCGCGACTCTCTTCCTTTTACACCCAACCCAACATTGGCGCGCAACTGCCAACGGGCGCGCAACTTCTAACACCAGCGCACAACTTCAACCACTGGTGCGCAACTTCACCTGCGCGACCCACACTCACCACTTGCGCGACCACCACACCTGCGCGACGGGAGCTCTGATTTCTCAAAGTGTTGAAATCCGTTGTAAAAGAGGAGGGGTGGTCCAGTATTTATAGGCAATCTGACCACCCTGCGTGACGGCGCGCAAGTCACCTGCGCGACCCTGTTTCGGCGCACAAATCCCCTGTAATTTTAGAAACTTGCGCGACCAACTCCCAAACTTGAATCAAACATGGATCGTTGACCTCAGCTCTTGAACTCGACATTCCACCATGAAATCCTCTTTTTCAACAAATTTTTATGTCATTGTTTTGCTTTGTCAACAAACACAATCACCTCAAAAATGCTTCAATGATACCTTGAGGGATTTTACACCAACATATAATAATAGAATGTGTTTCATCATTTTAATCCTCTTATTAAGGAATGTGGGTTTCATGAATATAAGTCCCAAAATATTAGTATTATTATATCTCGTTGAATATCCTTGAATTAAAATATGGTTGGTTATTAACAACACAAAAGTATGGCATGGAAACTCGTGGGATAAATTCCGCAGCATAACCGGAATACATAAAAGATCATGGAAGGGAAATGAGAGATGAAGGTAGTCTCTTATTATTTTGGAAACATTTGGATTGTAATGGAATGTTCATAAACACAATAAAACATGTTTAATTTAGAATCATAAGGTTTATTAAAAATTAAGTGATTGAATTGAAAAGAGGAGGGAGATAATCCTTACGTCGATATGTTTCTTAATAAATATTGAGAATATATACTTTGAATCATAGAAACTCCTTGGGATAGATATATAGAGGTAACATGATAGGAACTTCCTGATTTAAATTATTTAAGAGAATATTAATGGAATAATGGGTGTGAATTTATAGGAAAAGAGGGGGTGTTTAATAATTTACAAACATAGGTCTTCAGCACTAAGTTAATAAAAAATAAAAACCATTGGCCACCCCAATTTTTTTTTCATATTTTGTCTTATAAGAAAGAGTGGTTTTCAATATTTTAATATTTTAAAAATTTAACTCTTTATAATAATGTCATTCATGATGTGTAAGTGAGTCATGTTCATACATAATTATTTTTAAAATATAAAAATATCCTTTATGTTTTAGAATATTTTTATAGGCATGTAAAAATACTATTGTAAATTTAAAATGACTTATTTTAATGAAAACAATATTTTTAGTTGATCCAACAAATTATAGAATTTATTACATCACATTTTTGTTGTTATGATGTTATAATACTTACCATATATTCACACTATATATAATTTTTATCCAATAATTATATTCCCTCAAAAAATTATGGGAAATTCAACATTTTATAATTTTGAATTATCGATTTTAAAGATGATATTTTTTTATCAAAATTATTTTTTAAATATGATAATTTTTTTACATTAGAATAAAAATCCTTACTTATTGAAAAAATTACGTTTTTATATCATAATCAGTATTATGACCCTTATAAAAATTACCTAGGACAATATAAAATTATATTATAATTTATATTTAAATAAACAGTGTTTTGAAAGGTTGTTTCATGAAAATAAATTTTATTTAAAATTATTGAATTTATCATAAAAGTATATTTTATTTGAAGTTATATATTTTTCAAAAAAATAAATATGTTTTATTTATACCCAAAAAACCATTTGTCGTATTCCTCTTATATTCATGTGTGTTTCAAATAAACTAATAATGAAAATGGGATTGAATAAAACAATATTTCCTTTCTAAAAATAAGATTACATCTTTATAAAACTGCGTTCTAGATATATAACCCTTTATTACCACATCATACACCCTAAGGGTAACATGTTTAATTATGGTACTTTGATTAGGATGATCAACTAACAGTGATATTATGGTGATTTCAATAAACATGAACTTTTCCCATATAAAGTTACACTTGGGTCACACTTGTTAAATATTATCTTGGTCTTGGTCATGTATAAACCCCAATGATTCCACCTCCCTCCCAATATTTGATACATGATCTTCATAGTGAATTATTCTACAATTTAATGACATCGTTTCTCCCTTATAAATTAACTAGTTCACTTAATTACCCTTAATATACATTGGTTATAACTATAACATTATAATGGAAACATTACCAATGATCATAATGTCTGATGATCATAATATCGAATGGTCATAATGGTTTTCTTCTTACTATAAATATATATTATTTTATTCATTCCTATTAATTCCATTTATTTCATGGTTAGATATTCTCTATTTCAAAAATTAATATTACATTACTAAAATTATATTTCATTTTTATATTTTTTTATGTGAGTGAAATAATCCTAGGAGATTGAGATGACCCAAATTTTACTATTCTAGTTAGTTTCTATTTGTTTTCCCATTGTAGTAGTGTGAATTTTACTAGGTTTAATTATTGATTAAATTTAATACAATTAATTAATGAAATGAATAATTTTCATTTATTTTTATACTATATTACATTACTAAATAAATTTTTCATGATTATATAGAAGGAAAATTCTGTATATAAATTTTTGGTCCATTATATACATGGATTAAATTAAATGAAACTATACTGATAATAAAATAATTGAGCCAAATGAATTCACTTGAACAAAATTGAAGAAAATAAAAATGAAATTACATTAAATAAACAAAGTCTTCTACAAATCCATAGAATGTTAAAAGATAACTATTTCTCATATATATTACATGAACCTTGGTAGAAAAAATTACAAGTAAAATGTGCTTATCAATAAAATATCCATCAATTTCTTAATAAAACTAGATCTTAAATTATAAAACATATTTCCTAAAACATTATATATTTCATATAAATTTTTTAATAAATTTATTTCATAAAAACAATCCAATAAATTACTCATTCATCTAAAATAATATAACACAGATAAACCCACAATTATAAGTTTTCTCAACCAATGCATCATTAAATAATACCCACATATTATTTTCATATTTTGATTCTTTATTTTAATTGTGTATTATTATTAAATTATTCTATGATTATTGTGAGTTTTCTATGTCTTTTTGAATTTTATTTATTTTATGATATTATTTCCTGATTTATTTCTTCGGTAAATAGTTCTACTTGTGTATTTAATTTGAATGATATATATATATATGTTATTATATATAAAATTGAAATATAAAACCTAGTTATTTTGGTTATTCAAGTTAAATTGTTTTTTTATTCATTATTTATTTATTTTCATATAAAAGGGAGTTGAATATTTTTCATTATTTTCATCACTCTTCATTTTTTATTACAAGCAGTAAAAAATTGTATTGGGATAGACAATGAGAGATGAGAAACAACTGTAAATATATTTAAATTTCTACTATTTTGATTATATTTCATTCTTTAAATTTCAATTCATTTTTAATTAATTTAATTTATTATTCAACAGAATTCTGTTGAGGAACTAGATGGTAAAGAAATGGAAATTTTGGGCCAAGAGGGTCACCTATATCAAAATTTTAGGGAGATAAGAATTGAGGAAATCTTATTGACCTAGGAAGAATATTATACCATCTAAATACTAGTATTCCATCAGCGTTTCATTCAGAAACTATTGAGGTATTGTTATAGAGAATGTTACCATCAAATAAGAAACATGACAATTGAATAAATATTCTTAGTGATAAAATATAATAAATGAACAAATCATGAAATCCATGTATTTCATTTATTCTTCACTTTCACAGGAGAGTTCTATAGAGATTGATCCCTTTTTAATGGTGTTAAACTCAGTTTAGGAAATTTTATCAAATCCACCTAAATATTTAGGTGTAAATAATGACAGTAATGATTATATTGATGATTCTAGTGGTGGTGTGAGAGTTGGTGATGATGATCGAGATGATAATATTGTTTTGTTATAATATAATTTAATAAGTTCGGTGGTGGAATTTTATGGTGTTTTTTTACGATACTGGAACTAATTATGAGAATAATTTTTGGTTTAAATTTTATTTTTAATTTAGGATAATTAGATTTTATTTTATTATTTATTTTAAAAAGTTTTTTTATTACTGATTATTCTATATTTATTTTTCATTTTTTTTATAAAAAAAATAGTACATTGTGTTTCTTTCTAATATTGTTAGCCAATTTCCATGGGATCATCCCATCGAAGTTGGTAAATAACCCTCGGCCAAACCTATAGATACATTTCTATTGCCATAGTTTGACCCCTTGTCATGGCTTAAAGGTGATATATTTTAAACTTATAAGGTTATTCATATTTTATTATAACTGAAATACATATCCATGAATTAGAGGTCCTAAAAACTAAATATCACACTAATCAATAACTATTTAATTTGTATTAGGAAATAATCATTTGAAAAATGGTTATTTGAATCCCTAAAGTCAATATAGACTCTAATTTTATAAGCCTTATTCATCATGATGACAGTATTGGAAATACACTTTGGATATTGAACTTCTTGGATGAAGTCATATTTGATCAACTTTTGGGCCTTAACTTATACCTTGGTTGTATTATTTGGATACAACCTTCTTACTACATATTTTTAACCGTAGTGGTTTTCTCACAAAATCATGTGAGTAGCATACACTTATAGATATACTCAATAGTTTTTAATGTAATTATATAAAAACATATTCTAATGTTTCTTAAGGAAAGAGTTTTATATCTATTGTTCATTAAGTTTCATATAGGTACAAATTTAAATGGTTTCTATATCATCCTACATGCCTAAATTCACCAATCTATAATCTTTAATAGTTGGTGAAATAACTTCTTTAAAGATCATATAGGAATATCTGGTATTTTTCTCTTCCTCTTCTTCATCCATATGAGTGAAAAAATAACTAACCACTTGAGATTCAAAAAATGATAGAGAATAATTATCATGTACATTTGGCTTAATTCCATATAAAGAATAAAAGGATCCATCATGTGGGGATGACACAATATTTGTAGAAGAAAAGTTCCTCAAACCTATATTCTTCTTCTTGGGATTATATTAATCCAATTTAATGTCCTTAGTTATGTGTACCAAATTTGATTCATACTTGCATTCAGGTATAGGAATTTATAGGAAATATTGAGATGAATAGACTTTATGGTGATACCTTCCTCTATTTATGTTTTTTCTCAATAGAATTATATTCTTGACCATCATAGTACTGAAAAATTATTTGGTGGGGTCCATGTTATTGCCTATAATAACCCATTTGATTCATAAATGTTGAGTTTTATCCACTATAAAGTTGATGGGAAACATTGAATTTTTAACAAGTACTCTCTATATATCGTTTGGAGAAATTTTCAGGCCATTAGTGTAAAACAAATTATAGATTTATTTACTCCTCGTTGATTCCTCTCTCACTTGTAATATTTTATATTGAAGTACTAGGATTTAAAGGATTGAAAAGGGGTTATATCAACATAGAGTACCCATGCTTACTCACCAGTAGGGTATTTTAGGGACTGGTGATATAATGGTAGTATCATTTCATGCATATAGATATAAATCCTTCCTTATAATGAATAAAAAGTCCTGACATGGTAAACCAAGAAGAATTTTAATCCAAAAATAATATATATAAATTAAGCCTTCAATTTTATCCTCTAGAGTGTCTACTAATTTCTCTTTATATATACTTCAACTATCAAGTTGGAATGATATAAGTCAATTCCATTGTATCTTAAGCAATAGAGGGTCCATATTAATGTGAAGTTGATCCTAGAACATGTTTTAATCTTGGATTTGTGAATAATGACAACATCAAGCATTCCATAGAAATATAACGCTCTTATGTGCCTCAAAATGAAAATATCCCAAACTTTTACAATGAAATAAATGATTAGGTGACACTAAATAAAACCCATGTAACACCCAAATATTTTAAAATAACATTATGTTCAATTGTGTATATGATATACAACACTAAGGTTAAATGAACCATAAAATATTATTATTTAAACATATCATTATAATACAGTCGTTGAATTTGTGGGTATGAATAGAAGTAACTGAGTTATGAAATATATATAAAGGAACTAATCAATAATAATGTATTTACATATTCTTAGTAAAAATAACACATTTTTTAGTAAAGTAATTTTATTCTTCAAAATTCTTTTTATGGATTTTTAGGAGAAAGAATTATAAATAATGTATACCAATTTTAAAAAGTTTAGTTAATAAAAATTGTACAGTTTTTGAATTCAATGTATTAAAATTATCTTAGGAAAATATTTTTTTTATTTTTATAAAAGAATATTTTTTCAATGAATAATAAATAATAATGATTTTTATTAAAAACTATCTTTTCACTTTAAGAATTTAAAATGTTCCCTTTTGTTTTAAAATAGTTATAAAAGTAAAATTAGTTAATTGATATTGTTAATAATCCAATGAAGGTCTTTGGAATAATTTTTATGCTATATTTTTTTACAAAAACTTTTATACTTTATGTGTAATGCCTGAATATTTTAAAAGAATAAAATTATGTTCAATAGTGTAAAATACACGCAACACCGAGTTTAAACAAAATTTGAATTGTTATTAAAATATTATTATTTAATATAATAATTATCACTTATCCATTGGAATGGTGGTTATGAATAGTAATAACTATATTTTGGAAATTATGGTAATCTAATTATTCTAAATAAAATAATAATTATTTAAAAAAAATAAATGTTTTCCGGAAAATATTATTTTTCTATATGAATGTTTAATCATGCTTTGTGCATATAATTTTAAAGTAATTTTTTCAAATTTTAGGAAATTTACTTGATTAAATAATATTATTTTTTAAAATTATAAAACAAAAATTATCTTAGGGTGAATTTTTTTTATTTTTCTGAAAATTTTCATTTTCTGATGAATAACGAAAATACTAAATTTTAATTGAAATTTGCATTTTCGTTTAAATAATTTATAATGTAAAATTGTATATTGAATTTTTTTATTTATTATTAGTTAAACTTTATACAAATTAATGCAATTTTTTTCATTGGGATCATTCTCATAATTAATTTTGATATTAATACATTGTATACTTTTGAACTTTTTCTCTTTAAAAACAATTTTCTAGTCATGCCAATAAAATTTGTTTTAAATTAGAATTTTCAAATTCAATGAATTGAATTTATAAAAATTTAATACATATTTGGAATTAGATTAATTTATATATATATAATGTTCAACTTAATATTTTACCAAAATGAATTGGGAAAACAATAAAAAATATTTACCATGCTTAAGGTAAAAAGGGGTTTACTGGGGATTAAACTAATAATATAAAGGTTAAAATGAAATAATAATTTTTAAAAATCCATTATAGGGCCATATTTTGACCCTTATGGCCTTATTATCTATTTTCATGAGTTTTTTGGACACTTTTCTATGAAAGGGACCTATAAAATAAGTTTAGTAAAGAAAAAGACAACAAACTACCTTTTTAATTTTAAAAACTAGAATGCTTTGGGATAAGGAAAAAATAGAATTGGGTCAGTTATAAATGTAATTTTGAAATATAAATGTTTTTTATGATATTTTATTTTTAGTTTTTAGATATGGAAAAAAAATACTTTTAATTGTTAAGAAACTCCAATGCAGTAATTATTTAGTTAATAATAAAATAAAATAAATGATACTAAAAATATTAAAAGTGAAGTAAATTGAATAAATTTATATGTTCCATATTTTTTAGATAAATATATAATTTAACATAGTTCTGAACACAATATATGATAATTCAATAATTGTATTGATATTTTTAAAATCAATTTAAATAAATAATATCAAAATTGACATTAATGTTATTTTATGATAAATTAAATTTTTACAAATTATTTAAAATGACTATAAATCCCATTATATTCCAATTTATTTTTAAATCTTGATAAAAAAATATGTCACATTAATGGAAAAAAATTATTATAA
Source organism: Viscum album (assembly GCA_963277665.1). Classification (NCBI taxonomy): domain Eukaryota; kingdom Viridiplantae; phylum Streptophyta; class Magnoliopsida; order Santalales; family Viscaceae; genus Viscum; species Viscum album. The sequence continues at coordinate 1,720,537,859 of OY728119.1, read as the reverse complement.
TGACTATATTAACCCTTAAATAGTAAAAACTTATTTAGTTCGGTAAAAGAAGTAGTGTTTTTACACGTTACATGTGCTTTTGTTAAAATTAATTTTCAACACACAAGGGATTTTTATTTGACAAATTCTATTTAATATTTATAATAAAGGATTAAAAATTATATAATAATTCTCACTTTAATTTATTCTTAATGTTTAAATTTCTTATGTTTAAAACTAGTTACTATAGTGAAAACCCACATTGGAAAAAATATAGAAACATTGAAGTTAAGGAAGAACATGTCTAAAAAATGGGTTTTATTTTGTGATGGAGGTGTGTCTCGACCATATCATCACTAAAATCCAAAAATTAACAATTTTTTATCAGCTTGAGGTAATATTGTCCTCTAGATAATCCTTTTTTTATTTACAAAAATACCATTCCTCCTCAACTATATAAGGGATCACACTTCCCTCACTTTGTCACACATCTCAAGCCATTTGGATCAGGAAATAAATGCCAAAATACCTACCAAAATTCCCTCATATCATCCAATAATCCTTATTTTCATTAAAAATATTACATACTAAGGAATTATTGGAAACCTACGGAGGATACCCGTAGAAAAGGCACTATTCTTAAACAAGTGTTTTTATTTTATTTATTTTTCCAAATCCTTAAATTTTTATAGTAACATTATGATATAAAAACCTCATTATCTTAAATATATTAATATTTTTTAGGTTGATATTAATACCTACAATCACACACAATTTCATCACATGCGTTACGAAATCATTATTCCTGTGTACGGCAGACTATTGCCTCACGAAACGATGTCATTTGTTTTTCCATTACCAACTCTCACAGTGGGTATGATGATAGATATAAAGATTATATTTGATATTTATAATATAATTAAACCTATTTAGTAATTATATCATATATACTCTTTTACATTCCAATCCATAAGGGATACGATAACGTCTCTCGTGTGTATAGTGGACTACCGCCTCACGAAGCGATGTGATTTGTTTTTCACTAATGCGTTACATGGAAGGTAATAAGGTTAAATATAATAAATATATGCGATAAACATGACATATTTAGGATATTTATGAAATATTTATCATTCTAGAAATATAATATATCATATTTTTACCTTTCCACTCACTAAATAAAATGATAATATCGTTTGTGGATGTGTGTACTACTTCCACCTCAAAGCGATGTGATTCCTATTTTCACTATCACATCACAAGAATAATATATATAAGTATATAAAATTAAATAATATGATATTTGTGATACAATTAACATTCAATAAATATAAAATATTACTTTTAATCTTACGAAAATGATCATTGAAAAATTTAAACGTTACGCATGCGCACGTATGACCTACCGTCTTCATTATTATAACGTTAGTTCATTTTTCATAACCATAATTCATGACTAGTTTCAAAGGTATAATTTAAATATAAATATGATAATTATTTAATTATTATTATTCAATATATGATTTAAATAAATAATATGTTCAACAATCGAAACATTCATAACAAAGAACGAAAGAGAATACAAGACAATTAACACATGAAATAATGAAAATAATGAACGATTATTAAAAAACAAGTGAAAAGTTGTTATAAAAAGATCAAATATTATATTAGAAATATTAATATGGTTCTATAATAATTTAATAAGATGTTTAAACCACTATATATGATGTTAAGTAATGATCAACCAAAATTAAGTGTGACGTAACAATTTTTTCGTCTCACTTTTATTTCTTTGAGATATATGAAATATTCAGAGGTTATTTTGTTATGTGGTGTATATAATTACCAATAATGTATTTTATTATTCATTTTATGATAATTATTGGGATTTATATATCCATTCTAGGACCTCTCTTTCATGGGGTTTATGGTTTCAATGTCACCAAAGCAGTAAGGGACTGTATCTCAATTCCCTTTCAATGAGGAATTTGTTTTTTATGTTATGCACCTATAATATTTTTATAAGGTGTATATACAAACCCCTTGATATAATATTTCATGATTTTATCTATTATAATGATATTTCATGTTTTTTAATGTTATTATTTAACGGGATTTACAAATCAGGTGTTTCCCAAGTGAAAAGGGATGTTTCTCTGAAAAAAATATCTTTAAATTTTATCCTTCCAAATATTCCTTTTCCATATACTTGTATTTTAAATTATTTTATTAAAGTTTTTATATGGAAATAAAATATTTATAAATTAAATTTTATTTCTAATTTACTTTATTTCAATGTTTTTCAAAAAGGAATGTTTTTATGTTTTTTATACGGAATGTTTTGAAAAACGACTAGAGGAATGTTTGATTGTTAACATACATGTTGACAATGAAATATCTAATGTCATGAATATTATTTTATTTCTATAATCCTTTTAAAACTCTCATTTTTTATTCAAATAAAACCATTTTCCCTTTTTTGGGTATTTTTTATTGAAAATGGATTTTCAAAATAAATGGGTATTTTGTCACTGAGATTTGTTTTTAATATAAACTGATATTTTGATATCCAAAAGTGAAGTTTTTATGAGTTTAAAAGATTTTTCTATAATTTAAAGTATAAAGATTTTTTATTCTTATTATGGTACTTGAATATTATACATGTGAAAGTGGTGCACCCATATAGCACTAGTTGATCTCGTCACATCTTATATGAAGGGGAGGCTCAGATAGCGTTGAGTGTGCCTGTTATAACTTATATGATGGGTCGAACCAGATAGTGTCGGGTGATACACTGATGTTTTATGCGATGGGTAATCCAAAATAGCACCTGGTAATCTTGTTATAGACTATACAATGGGTGCACCCAAAATAAATCCAATGCATTGGGTAATAATAATATTGAAAATTAGTCGTATGTTAATTCTAAATATAAGGGTTTTAAAATAGTTTTATGAATATAGTGATCCAAGTTAATAAATAGGTTTTTAATTTAATACAATGGGTGTATAATGTTTATTATGATTAGTATTGACATCACATGGATTCTAATTATTAATTATGATGACACATGACATTTCCATGTTTTCTTATTTCATGATCAAGTTATTGATGTGTTTAAGTTGTTTTATGATTCTCTCATGTACTATTATTATGTCATTAATCCCTTATGCACTTCTTATTCTTATTGATGACATTCAATTGTTAAGGCTTATTCTACCCTTACTGAGCATATGAGATCACCATTCTTATTTTTCCACTTGCACGGGTTATAAACAATGAGGTTTAATGAATTAAGTCTAGAAGGTATTTCATATGGATGATGATGATGAGTTAGTGTGAAATAAGAAAATATGGGTTAAGTGGGAGAAATTATCTTTTGAATATGTGTGTATTTTTTATGTGTGGGTTTGTTATAACTCTGCTGCAAATAATTTTTTTTAATTTTATAAAAGCCGGGTTATGGGTGACTGGTGCCCAACATACAACGCCAATCCAGTACAATAGTGACCAAAACAACAAACATAAAAAACCAACATAGAATTAAACATCATAATAACCACAATCATCCCCATATCCCAAACATGATTTGTCTTCTCCTGTAGCCGATTCCCATTCTGGATTTCTCTAAAAATTGGAACTTTGAACCTGATTGCCAACCATTTCCAAATTATTCATAATAGATGCTTCCTTCTTAACCCCACTTCCCTTTTTGACAACCATAACCACCTGGATATTCCTTTTATAATCATACCTTTTTTGCATTGGGCTCGGGAGATATGAGTAGTCTCTTCTTGGCCTCCTTGATGAGGTTGCTGATGGAGGCATATCGCCAGTAGACCCCTTATCGATCACGTCTTGAACAATGTCTCTAAAAGAGCACCCTTTAGGGGGACTCTAGTTCTCTTTTCCTCCCTAGGATCTCTTCTTCCCTACCCCGGATTGTTCCTTCAACCCAGCAACATGACCTCCAGTAGAACCGATCAGCCGCTGTTCAGCATAAAGACATTCAGTCAAGTGTTGTCACCCTTCCTGCATGGGGAGTTCCTCGCCAGCCTTCACTAGTGCCTCCTTCCCCTTACTCTCATCCATATATACCTCAAGAGTCTTATCCCCCCAATAAAATCCATAGGAAGTGCAGGTACTTGGTTATTATATAAGAACACACCTTTTTTGGAAAACTGTTTTTCATCGCATTTTATGGATATAATTTTAAATTAATTTCTACAAATTATATGAATTTAATGTGTTAAAATGTATTCCATATTTTTAATAATCATAATTAATATTTATTAAATAGTTCCCTTTAATTTTTTTCATTATGAATAGTAACTATTATTAATAGTTATAACCACCATAAAGGGTAAATGAAGTTAATTTAGGTTAAAACTAATGTGAGAAATCTTTAAAATATACCTAACACTTTCATTTACCATATTTTATATGTATAGTTAATCCATCCCCATCTAAGTTTTGAATTTTTTTCCACTTGGATCCTTTTTTATTTGAAAATGGCCAATATAATTTTTTAATAAAGAAAAATACAAAATCCCACTCTTGCTTTTAAATTTCTCTCATATGTTATCATAGGGATAAAAATAAGTTTTGAATGAATATTAAATATTACTTTGATAATGTTGAAAATATTTTTATATTTTTAATTTATTTATAATTTTTAGTTATTATATAATTACATTAAATTATTATATGATGTTGACACAATGTTTGTGGATGCTATTGAAAAATTAAAGTAAATTACTTTAAAGGCATTGAAAGTAATGAATTTTGGATGAATTATTGTGACATAAGAAAACTATTTTTAATATTAATGTATTATTAAGGTTAAAATTTATTATATTCTATATAAATAGTTATCATCATGAATTTAAATTCAAATTAAATTAATAGTTTCAAAAAAATGTCATTAATATTATTTTATAATAAACAATTTTTTTTTTAAAATTGAATTAAAATTCATAAAAATCCTATTATTAGATAAGTGAATGAAATTTGATCTATAATATTAGCTATTTTCAATTTATGGGTAAATTTTGATTTTATAATAATTTAGAGTCTCAAATTTTTCTATGTAATACTTCAAAATATTTTTAGGAATGTTCCCAAAGCTAGGCTCTAAGATGACATGAGATTCTGAGTCCCGATGAGCTCAAAATTGATGTCTGGACTATATTAAATATATTAATTAAACACATGCATATTTTTCCTAAGTAATTGGAATACCACCCAAATGGAGTCTTGAATAAATAATATGAGACCCTTGTTGAGTTCATAGCATGGGTTCTTCGTTAAGTGTGGCATAACCAAGGGGCATTTCAGGCATTTGGGATGAGCGTAGTCATAGAAAGAATTAATAAATAAATAAAATAATTTATTTAATTTATCAAATAAATTTTCGTGACCAAATACTAGTATATAAATACATTTTTTTTAAAACTACCATAATTATCTGCATAACTATGGTTACTTGAGAAATATATCATTGGAGAATCATTCTTAGATGAGAATCCATCAAATCATTGATCGTTGAACGATGTGAAACGAATTTCAGGGATCACACCAAGAACAATGATAAAAATTCATTCTTCACCATAGATTGATCCAAATCGATGTAGGACATTTTTTTATGGATTTATCCCTTTATATTATCCTAAAATGAACAGAAAACAATCAACTAATATATTTATTTGTAGATTAATCATTTTGAAGGTATAGTTTAATTTGTGGGATTTGGGGATGATTATTATTTGTTTGTTTATTGATGGTTATACCTATTTTTTAATCCTTTCAACAAATATTTATTGAAGATGAAATAAACAAAGGCTAAGGTGTTTTCCTTACATTTATGATTTATGATTTTATCTACCTGTTCAAAATGAGATTATCAATGGTATTCATTTTGGCCGTCAATTCAACAAATACCCATAAAAACAGTCATTTCCCACCCATTTCTTGGAAAATATTTATATCATAGATTAGGGTTCATATTGTTGATTTTACCAATCTAAAATGATGGATCAATGGTTTGTGATACCATTTTGGCATGAAACACCAAAGAGGCCTAATGAATGATGGTTTTATCATGCGATTCAGATGGATGGATTCCAGCGATCTGTGGATGTGAGACTTTTTTGGACTATAACTATGATATCGAGTAAATATTGGATATGGGTTCAAAGGCTATGATAGTATTGGAAAATTTATAAGAAGAACCAATTGGTTCTATGAAAACCACCACTACACTTCCTACAGTCCTATTAACACATGTTATGTAGTCTCTTCTATGTGGTGTTAAGGTTTTCATGCAAATATAATCATCACACGTTGTGTGACACATAGTCAACCATCTAAACATTTACAGGGGTAAATGCTGAGTATTACATGTAGTGTTACACACGATATGTTCCAATTCACATTCTATGTAACATGTGGAAGACAGGTCGGCGTGTATATAGAGTACACGCCTAGGTGGCCATATATCTCAGGAAACTGTGTACTTGGAAATAACATGGTAGGTATAGAGTAAAAGGGTAGAGTCATGTACTTAGACATAACTAAGTACACATGTGTGGCTTGATGTACGTGGGAATAGGAAGAACAAAACTCTTAGTTCCAGGTTGACATCTACATGTTCTATACTATTATGAAATGCCTTTTATTATGGAAAAAGAGAATATTGTGTGATAGTGAGACACATGTAGTGCCAGTATTTGAGATACACGCAATTTAAACCCAAGGACATGTTGTGTAATCCATTTAGGATAGGATAGATTCATATTTATTTTCATATCATCTTCCTTGTGATCTTGTGTGAGTATCCTTGAACCATTATTGGTTGATTGTGTTCCCTCTGGTCTATTCTTATGAGGTTTTGGTGCAGCAGAACATTCCTAACATAGAGGGTGACCCTTATGCATCTTCCTATTGATTATAGTTTAGGAGAGTTCCCTTACTATGGAGTGATATTTCTTAGTCTTATTTGATAGATACCTCAATGACTAGAAGCTTGTATCCCTCTGAGAGGCTCACATAGATCCTTGTGTCCTTCATGTTTCCTTATATAGGGATTATTCAATTTTACAAGACCCATATTTACCTGGGTGTTGATCCCCTATCTTGGATGATATTTCTAGTATCATATAATGTCCACCCAGTGATCCCTATGAATTAACCCTTATATTTTTATCAAGATATGATCTTTTAGATGGGGTATTATTCTAATGGAGTGTGTATCTCAGACGAACCCTCTCAATTTCCTATGTTATTCTTCTTGTATAGAACTAAGGATCATGACCTTTAGGTTTTAGGGGATGTTATATCAGTGTAGTGATACCTAATTATTAATATCTCTCAGTTCAGTTCCATTTGGGATGGTAGGGCTCATGGATTGAGATCCCCCAAATGGGACTCACCCTGAAAATTCACAGTAGGTCTATGGATGGTAGTGGTTGTGAACTTTTATGACTCAGAGATTAATATGAGTATATCATGATGTTTTATTGTATTTCTCACATTATGATTAATATATATTGTGATGATCTAACTAATATTGATTATTTATGTTTGGTTATTTCAAGGTGTCTTACTCGGTATTGTTATACTCACCCATTCATGGGATCTTCCCACACATGTCATGTATTATGCAGATGATGGACCACATTGTGGAGTCCTTAGAGGACTATGAGTAGGTGGAGATTATTTAGTCTAGATAAAATAGCGTGTATACCAGTGTTACATTTGACAGTAATCCCCTCCCTTCCATGAAGGTTGTAATATACTTTCCGGTTTTGGGTGGTCTTGTATTTGGCCCATTTTTATGCTTTCCAATACTCATGTCACACTCTTATTTTGGTATTATAGATGTATGGTTGCATTGTTATTAGTTTTTTCACATTTCTCCATTGTATATACATGGAGATGTGTGCATGTGTATTCATACATTAGGTTAATTCCACCCATTTGTGTGATATTCCCTCTCAACACTACTCGAAGGACCCTATATTAATGGGGGAAAGCTAGGGATTGTTGTGGCTCAGTCCCTGGTGGGTCATGTCTTGAAATAATAGTATCAATGGAGGTTCCCAACTTAAATTTTAATGAAACTACCTACATTTTGGACTAGATTCTGGAGTTTATTTTTTCTTGATTTGATATTTGGTTTGGGATATAAGGAAATATTATTAAAGTAGTTATAGTTTGTCTATTAGGATAGGGTGTCCAGTGTTGGTGTGGCAACTAACGTATCCATTCACCCAGAGCCGGATATAATTATTTTTGACTCAATACAAGTTGGAATTTTTTGTCGGAAAAACATTGGTACATGCATCATATAATAAGGGGTTGTGGTTTCCATATCCTTCTTGAGTCATCTCCTAAGATATACTCTTTGACTATGGTAAGTCTTGATAACTTTCAAGACGAATCCACGATGAAATCCAGCTAGGATATTAAGACAGTATCGTAACAATGACTGGTCGAGTGATGAGACCTCAGTTTAAAGAGGAATCCATGAGGTTTTTTTCTATAGGTAGGCATCGTATAGTGCCACAACATGTGGAAAATCAAATGGATACTTCTATGGATTAAGAATAATATCATCTATGTGTTGAGAAGTCGATAAATATAGTCATGTCAGACGATAGTGTGTGTAGTATTAGTGCATTATGCAAGTTCCAACGATGAAGAATATTATGCTTCCACAAAAATACAAACCCTTAGTCAATATATGTTTGACTCAAGGAGTGGTCAAGTTTTTCTGTATTGTGTGGAACCTGAACGATCAGATGGTTTACTTGGTGACAATTCTTCTCTGTGGAGTAGCTTTTGGATTTGGAATTACTGACATATGTCACACCTTTATTGAGTGTGCATCGTGGATTTATGATATCGAGATCTCCCAGGTTACATGGTGAGATAGACCCCCTTCTCATTTGGTAGAGGATTTGGTTGAGCATGTGGTGTGAATTTCCTTCTTGGTTATGACCCCTTCATATGGTGGTCCTGGCAGTGAGACTTCTCTTGGGTGACATGGGGAATCGATAGAGACTTATTTTGGTGATTTTTGACATTCATTTGGAAATTCATGAAAGATATAAAGTTGCCCCCAATGAGACATGTTATTTTGATCTGATCAAAAACCATGGGGACGAATCAAGGCTTCCCATGGAGGATAGTGTTAAGGTGTGGTGGATGAGTTTATCTAACTTGTGTGTTTGAGGTTCATTGAGGTACTAAGGCATCATATAAATCCCTAGTTGTGGTAAACATGTGAGAAATAGAAATGTTGAGTATCATGTATTATGATCTTGTAGGGACATCAAGTGCGGTTCAAGGTACAAAGTGTTCCATTACTGCCCTAATTGATGTTTTCACACATAGTTAGGAGCTACTATTCCTTGAGTGTATCCCCTATTCAATGCCAAGTGATACCATCAAAACATTTTTTTCTCAACATTAATATTTGAGGATCCTATAACCAGGATTAATGATTACGCGCTTCTATCAATAGTTTCACATTACTCTAGGAGGAGAGAGATCCTCGTGTGGAATTTCTTCGTAGTGGAAGTGGTACCCTATGATGTTTTCCTTAGTGTGGGATGGTCATTTACCCTCAATGATCAGATGATTTCTACAGATGATTGAAGTAGTGTTTCTAGTTTTTCAGGATGTATTTTTCCTCTGATAAGGAGGAATCCCTGGGAGGGGCCGGATGAGCTTATGTGTAAAAGGCTAAGACAAAAATTTTATCAGTTTTCTAGTGATACCTTGGGAGTAGTGGATGTTGGGAGATTTTTTTCCCTAAAGTAGTGGAGTATATTCAAGGTGTATTTCCTAGGGGTGTTACTGGTTTACCTTCCCATCAAGGTATTTTTCACCATATACTTGTACAAGGTACAACTTGATATCTGTTATAGCATATCTGATTAAATCGTATAGTTATGAGATCTTAAGGTGTGGCTGGAGGAGTCTACTGAGAAGGGGATTCATAATACCTAGTTTGTTTTCATGGGAATACCTATATTGTTCTCCTAGGAGGAATATGAGTTCTTGAGGTTGGGTGTGAATTGGTTTCATTTGAACTATGTTACAAGAGGTGGAGTATCCACAGCCAGGAATCATTGAGTTCTTCGAATAGTGGTTTTGCATGAATTGGTTCTCCGAGTTGACCTCAGGAAAGGTTATCACCATCTCTATTTTTGGAGTAGGATATACCATAAGGAGGTTTCTAAAGACAAAATGGTTTTTTATCTTCTGGTGATACTCTGGGTGAGTTATACTCCATAATATAATTTTGTGACTTTTAAACTTGATCCTTAACCCATATTGGATCAATTAATGGTAATATTTTTTTATTTAATCCTTGTGTGCTCAATGTCCAAGTTAGAGAACTTGACACTCTTAAAGATGGTATTTTTTACCTCTAGTCGATAGTTTTAAACGTTTCTTATATTTAGAGATATATGAAGGTACAACTCATGAATACCATTTGTAAGGTGTTTCATGATCATATATCAACTAAATATGTTCATGATGGATTCCTTGATGGAGGTAATCACATCATCATTTCTCTAGGGAAAGATAGTGGTTTCGATCATGATGTGAAAAGTGCTTTTGATGATGTTATTTCCATTATAAGTACATATAGTGGATGTGTGGATGTACCAAGGTCTCCTGACATCGATTAGATAGTAAATGGAGTAGCAGAAAGTTCCCAAGATTAACTATTGTTATTTGATTTGTATGTGGGTGATGAACAATATAGCTATGTGGGGTGTTTGGGAAAATTATGCATGAGGTAGGTGGTTTGGATTTGTGGAATTGCCTCAATGATCATTACATACTATGATTAATACTACCTGACATGATTAGGGGGAGGATGTGGGAAGCCTTTGGAAACTCAGTTGCAGTTTGGTATAATGTTTTACTCCATATATTTGTCCATGTGAAGAGAACATTTTTGGTTATGGTTAATATGATTCTGGTTTTTATGTTATTTTTGAGCCATATATTGGTGGATCATCTACCATTACTAGATTTTGTACATCATTGTGACTACCACTCCACCACTAATATATAATATTTGGAGGACATGTGTGAGAGACCTTTCAAGGAAATGTTATACTGGTTGGAGCTAGTGGGTAACAGAGCTTGGGTCGTAGTTTTAGTGTTAATGATGGTTGTAGATGGTGTAGTTCAACCAGGGGAGGGTTAGGAATACCCAATAAACATCATGAGTCATGATTGTACTGATGATGGAGACCATTGGAGGTGGATAGTTATGGAGTCTTATCGAAGGGGGTATGCATTCTATGAGGATCCTTGGCCCTTTATTTTTAACTATTTATATGTCGGGTTAGCGAGGTGGTGTACATCTTAACCCCATGACCACAATATTTTTATTTCTCAATTTTCTCCACATGTCATAGCAGAGAAAGTATGTGCATGACTCTTTTCAGTACATAAACCTTGGTAAGTGGGTCCATGAGTGTGGAGTTTCAATTTTTCAAAGAGATTCTGGTATTGGGAACCAAAAAATAAATTCCCATCATGGGGAATTGTTTTCCTTGTGTGTGAGTTAGTTGAAATCCTAAGAAACCATCATTATATCTCATGGGAGTGGGATACCCAGATGAGATTTTAGTATCCTCACCTTTTTTCTTAGATTTTTATTTTTTAGGATGATAAGTTTTAATAAGAGAATAATTTCATGTCCTTGATTTTTTTATAAGACTTCAGAATATTTTAGGAATATTTCTAGAGTCAGGAGAAGATATAGTGTGACATTATGAGAACTGGTGATCATGGAATTGATTTTTTAAATATATTAAATATATTAATTTAATGCACATGTAGTTTTGCTGAAAAAGTTGAATAACTAACAAAATGAGTTTGATATAAAAAATCTGCGACCCATTTGGAGTTCAAAACATCAGTTTTACCCAAGGTGTGATATAACCTTAGAGCATGTTAGACATATAGGTTGAGCACATTCGGGGATAGATTTAATAAATAAAAAAATAATTTATTTAATTTATTAAAATAATTATCATGGAATAAGTATTGTCCATAAATATGATGTTGTGGAAAGATCCTAGGGTTATTCACATAACCCATGATATTTTTTAGAGAGAGATAATTGAAAAATAATTTTCACATAAGAAACCAATGGATCATGGATCATCAAATAGTATGCAGTGAATTTCGAGGATCCCTCTAATGACAATGACGTAGATTCATTCTTCACCAGCAATTGATAAAAACTAAGGTAGGATGTTTAATTTGGGTATTTATCCCTATTTCTTATCTCGTGACTAACATGAATCAATAAAATAATGGATTGATTTTATAATTGATCATTTTTAGGTATTGGTTTGTTTATAGGATTTGGGGATAATCATTATTTTATTGTTCATTTTTATTTAAACCTATTCGTTCATACATTCTATCAAAATGGATCTAGGGTGAAATTAAAAAATGATGAGTTTTGTTCCTGACATTTATGGATTATGTTTTTCTCTCCACGTTCTACGTGTAATCATCATTTATATTTATTTTTGTCTTTATATAGATGAATTCTTGGAAAATAAATCATTGCACAGGTATACCTTAGTGAAATGGATTTATACTGAAAATATGAGTTCGAATTGATGATTTGATGAAGCTAAGATGATAGATCTGGGGTTTGTAATACTATTTTAGCATGTTGTACTGATGATGTGTTCTACAGTATAGTTTTCTAATGTGATTTGGATCATAGGTTCTAGTGAGTAGTGATGATGATATCATGGTGATATCAGTGGTGGATCATGAGAAGATAGTGGCATGGTAATATGTTGTGGAATATACTGTGGGTTCTGTGAAAAACCCAACCTCATGAAGTGTAGTCCTATGAATACACATTTTTTAGTCCCTTTTGTGCAGTTTTAGGGTTTCGATTTAGAGATAATTATCACACATTGTGTGACCCTTAGCCAACTATATCAAAGTGTATGGGGGTAAATGCCCTAGAATTCATGTATTGTTACACACCATGTAATATGTTAATACAGATAAGGGTGTATTGGGAGTACACGAACAAGTGGCCATGGGGGCCCATATCTTGTGTACTTGAGAAGCAAAAGGGAATGCCAGATTACACAAGAATTTTCATGAACTCAGATGTGTCCAAGTATAGTGGCATGGGTAGAATGGAATGTCGAGTGTTGTGGAACCATATACACATTTTTTACTCTTATTAATCACCATTTATTATGGAAAACTGAAGGCCATGTGAGCATAATACATGGTAAGTGAGTGGTATTGAGAGACACAGTGTGTGCACCCAGGGACACGTCACGTACTCTTTTGAGGATAGGTTGGAATCCCCTTTCCTTGAAACTCAGAATCATTGTTAGATTCTATGTTCTTCCTTATACCATTATCAGATGAGTTTGTTCCCTTCGATCCATTTCTATGAGTTCTAGGTGTGCGTATTTTTTCCATCATAGAGGGTGACCCCTAAAGATTCATATTGATTAGTGTAGTGTGGGTGAGTTACCTTATTCTAGATTGATTTTTCATTATCTACTTCAAAAGATACCTCATCAACAAGGAGCATGTATCCCCATGAGAGGCCTAAATAAATCATCATGTCCTTCACGCCACCGTAGATAGAATTTTTTGGAATTGGTTTCACTAATATTTAAATAGTATTTAATCCCCTATATCGGAGGATGTTTGTAGTAGGGTATGATGTCCCCTTAGTGAGCACTGGGAATTGACCCCTATTCATATATCGAGATCTAGTCATTCTGGTGGGGTATTAGTTTGATGGAGTGTGTATCCCAGATAAACCCTATCAGTTTCCTTTTAGATTCTTCTTGGATAAACCTGATGATTGTTACCTTTCGTATGGCATGGATGTACCATCATCTTAGCGATTCCCAATGAGTGATATCTATCGATTTAGTGCCATCAAGTATGGCAAGGATCAGGGTGTGAGATATCCCATATGAGAATTACCTTGAAACTTCATAGAGGATCTATGGATAGTAGTGGTTTTGACCTTTTTCAACCTGGAGTCTTATATGAGTATATGTATATTTTTTATTGTATGTCTCACATTATGATTGACATGTCCTATGATGAGATGGCTACTCTTGATGATTTTTGTTTAGCTAGTTTGGGATTTCATACTTGGTGTTATTATAATTTCCTCTAAATGGGATTTAGCTACCCATGTTGTGTCTTATGGAGATTAAATAACTTTTGGTAGATCCTTTTGGAGGACTAAGGGTAGGTGGAGCTTAGTTGGGATAGAAAGAATGAGGTGTACATGTGTTGCAATTGACAGTAGTCCCCCCCTTTTATGCTAGTCCTACTTTAATTTCTTATTTTGGGTGGGATTTTATTTGGACCATTTTTATGATTTCTAGTACTTTTAGTATACTTTTATTACAGTATTATATATATATGCATTCATTTTTATCAATTGTTTTACATTCTAGTATTTTATTGGATTAGAGATGTGTGTGAGTGTATAGGTACATTAGGTTAATGCTTCTCATATATGTGATATGCCTTCTTAGTGCTAGTAAAAATCACTTGGTCTATTGAAGGAATGCTTGGGGTAGTTTTTTAATGGAACATTTTTGGTCGGGTCGTTATAAGTAACTTTGTTTACCCCTTCAAATGAAAAAAACTTAGATTTCATTATAATCCTCAAAAGTGTTAATAGGGGGTTAAAACAATGAGTTAATGGTTAAAACATCACCTAAAATTTTCCAAATTTTATTGTATGAGAATATTTTAAATAATTATTATCCTTCATTCAAAATATTTTAATTTTGATCCACTTTATGTTGATAATTAATTTATATTAATTTAATACTTTAAGTAATTCCAAGGGTGCTTCTCCCTTAACTTATAAAAGGATTCCCCTTCTACTCTCCTATATTCCTCACACCCTTTGAGAACTCTAGTTCATCCAAGACCTACCCAAATCCATTTATAACAACCCTATTCACATCCTAGAGGCATTGGGTTAATCATAAAATCATCCTAGGAATGATTTAGGTATAAACCTGAAGAAGTTGTTTGAAGAAGAGGTATAGTTCTTAACTGAGTGTTTTCATTTTATTCCTTCTTCTAACACCATGAAATATTCATCCACCATGTTCAAATAATAAAAAAAACATCTTACATATATTTATATGATATTATGCTAATTTATTAACCTATTACCATGTTCTCATCCATCAAATAGGAAATAATAATTGTGTTCATGTGTACGTGTGGATTACCACTACCAAGATGTGATGTGTTTCATTTTTTACACTACATCACATATATGGTATATAAATTTTTATTTAAAGATATTATATGAGATTTATTATGTAATCATAATTATAGAAATATAAAAAAATACTTACCATCACTCTCTCATTATCATTGAAAAATGGATATGTTACTCATGTGTGCGTATGACATGCCATCTACATGATTGTAATGTAATTAATTTTTCATAACCCTATTTAATGGATGGTTTTAAAAGTTAAATAATGAATAAAAATAATAATAATTTAATTATTATTATTCTATGCATGATGGAATAACTTCCACTTCGACCATAATCAATATACCAAAGTTGTTTTGAAATTATGAACCAAAAATTCCCAAAACACACGATGAAGACATAACTGGTTAAGTAATTAATCATTTTATCGAAATAAATGGTTTAACGATAAGAAATTAAACCAGTAAAATGTTATTAATAAATTAAATAATTAATATAATTTCATTATACCGTATTTGAATAATATATGTTACAATTTGTGAGATGAGGTAATGGATATCTAGTCTCAATTCTCATTCTTGGAGACTTAAACTATTTTCATCACACGTTTTCCTTCTTGTGGTGTATAAAATAAATTATAAATGTATTTAAAAATTATTATCTAAAATTTAATTTTTTTAAAAATCCAACAATGTTATTTTCTTCAGTTTTTCTTTGGTTTAAAATTTATCAAGATGTAAATATCACTATACCTTAAAATCTTGTTTAAAATGTTTTAAAGACTTATTTTTTAAATATTTTTCTTCCATGCCCACATTTTTAAAAATAGTTGTTATGAATATGAATATATATAAATAAATAAATTATAAAGGTAATTTTATTTATATATTTAAATTTCATTCAAATGTTTTAAAAAAGAATATTTTTAGGTATTTTATATGGAATGTTTTAAATTTCATTACAAAATAGAAAATGGGATTTTCTAACTTAATATATAAAAGGTCAATGAATTTTCCCAATATTGAAACCATTTTTTAATGTTTTAATTCCTTTATAATATTCCATGTTTTCTTTAAATTAAACCCCTCCTTCCATTTTTTCTATGCATTTTAGTTCTAAAAATTTTTATAAGAGGAAAGCATATTTTGATATCAAAATGTTTTTTCATATGGGTTAAAAATATTTTTTCGAAGTATTTTTGATTAAAATGTGTAAGATTAAAGTTTTTTATTCATGATATGTTCCACATAAATTGTTTATTATTCGGTGAGCCTGGTCTAACTCTCCAATTCTTTATGTAATGATTATGTTCCATAATGAATTATGTTAGATTTTGACTATATGGGTTATTCCATTTGTAAGGGCGCTTGTATGGGTTTTAAGAATATTTTTTCCTAAGGAGAATATATCGATTTTATATTCTTGATATTTATTTTCATGGATATATTTTTATTTCACATGGAAATTTAATTATCTTTTTATTCTCTTATAAGAATTCATTAAGGTTATGATTTTAGCTTCCCTTTTTACTATTAATTGTTTTATTAAAAAATTTGTGTTGTAAATATGATTTTATGTGTATGTAAATTATTATTTGATCTCAAATTTTATCATGTTGATGAAAATATCTCTTTTATGTTCTTAGTACATTGAAATGGACTAATGGGTTTCCTTCTTGATTTCTTATTTTCCTACAGTGAGCCTTGTTTTTCTCATCCAATTTTTTCAATTGATTTTTCATAGGGAATAGGAATGTGTATAAATTTTAATAAAGTCATACTTCCAGATATATAAGTTACCTTTAATGAAGAAATAATATAATTATAAAGAACTAGTTTTGTTGGAAAATGGATATTTTTTGGAAAAGTAAATGTTGGAATAGTTTTTCAAAATTCTATAATACTCTAAACCTGAAAGGTCATTGGGTATGTAAGAGATTGAAATTTTTAGTTTGTTGATATTTTTTTTGGATAGCTAAAATTGGTCTATGTTTTTCAGTATAAAATCCTTAAATACATAGATTATGTTTTTAGCATAGGATTCATGAGTATAGATGAGGGGTTATAATAACCCATTGCATCATGATCTGTGTCTATAATATCCACCAAAAACTAAAAATCATGGGGTCTTAAGAGGGAATAAATAAAGGGATCCCCGTGTTCTTTGGTGATGTAAAAGGAATAAAAAAATTAAATCATGAAATTTAAAATGAATAGAATATTAAAAATGTCATATTTTTGAGCCAAATGCCTTTGTTTACTACAATGTAGCTTCACCTGTGTTTGTGGACTAGGGGTTGGAGTAGAATATGTGAGTAAATCATTTTATTTATTGGAATTGATAGGTGTTTTATTTTCATTGGTTTTAATTAAACTGAGATTCATTCATTTGGATTTCAACCAACTATATTTTTGGGAATCGGTCTATCAGAATGATTAGAATGGAGCAATATTATAAATATTCAGGATTATATTGGTTCTCTTTTATAGTCAATTTAGGGATTTTATTTGAGTCATAGTTTAATGTATGATCTTGGTGGTGATGATTCCAAAACATTTAGGTCTACTTTGACCCTATACTCCATAGTTTTTAAGAGATTCTCCATGACTGTTGGTCGGGAACATCGATTCATGTGAGTCCTATTAACTGTAAAATAGGGCTTTCATGTGAATGATACTAATAGATCCATACTACAACTCCTCATCAAATAAAAAATCTATTTTGAGTGGATGTTCCCATACTCCCAATGATGGAGAAACAAATCTAGAATCTTTTAAACTGGTCTGGTTTCCCTCAGAGGCTCCTCTTCCTATGACTCATTTCATAGATAAAGGTTGAATTTTTCTTTTCTTCAATTATAAAGTTGAAGATATCATTGTCAGGTCTATAAATGTAATTGGATTTTGGAATGGATGATTTAGTAATTCCTTAATGATTTAATACACACAATTGACCTATGATCTACCCATTAATTCATCATGTTTTTGTGATCCACTATATGGGACTTAACTCCACTCTCCTTCCTCTACTAGTGGAATTGTGGAGACACAAGGTACTTGTTCCTAGGTTTCTACCGACATAACATGAAAACTTTAATTCTTCATCTAGGGTAATTCCTTTATGAAAAATCATTCTTGGATATTGTTCTCTAACATATGATGATATGTTATGTAATTGGGGAGATTATTCAGCCCCACCTCATTGATCTTTTTAATTTTCAGTAGCAGAAATTGGGTTTTTAATATGGTTCCAATGAAAAATACTAGAATCTTCTTCTTCCAAATGTAAAATAATTTATCATGTGGTTCAAATTGTTTGAATAGATTTTAGTCATTTTTCTTCTCCTGCATTATTTCATTGAGGCACTACCATTGCTTTTTTGAGGAAGGTGATGGCTGGTAACTTGCTTGATATGGTGGTAGAGTCAACACTAGAACTATCTTGATCATGATGGCAATAGATTTTACCTTACCAACTCTCATTTATTAATTCAGTGATATTATATGATACCTATATTTGGAGTGTTGAATAATATTTTCTAGTCATTGGGATACCATTATATATTCTCAAAACCCAAAAAAATATTTCAAAGTAATGATTTGTGTTTTGATCTCATCTTGGATATTCTCTATTCCAATTTTCAATAATTTTTCTTATAAAAGTTTTGTGTTTAGGAAATAGTTCAAACCATTCCACTTTTATATAAAATCTATAACCCTATAATTTTCACATTATCTATAGTTTGAGAGATCAAGGATTTTGAACTTATTTAGCATCAAAAAAATGATAGAGAAACTATAATCATAGGTCTTTCTAATTAGTGACGAATCTATCGGGTAGAGTTTTATACTATATTAACATAGATCCCTATATTTTATAAAAAAAACATGAGTTTTATCACCTCTTTATATTTTTTCATTCCCATCATGAGCTATTTGAGGCATGTATTGCATAAGAAAAAATTTTGGGTCTCCTATTTCATTAATTTTTTTGAATGTTGGATTTATAAAGTACATTGGAGGAGTGGTTAAATCCACCCTTTCAAGATTTTTGTTTTCCTTATAGATACATTGAAACAAGTTTTACCTTGATGTATTCCATATAAGAATCATGGAAATCAAAATATTCAAGAAGCTCTAGGGTAATTCTTTCTAAGTTCGATGTCTAAGTAGTTGTTCTTGGTGGGATATACATTTGAAGTAGATGTTTCATCAATAGAGGAAGTGTTTGGTATTATACCAATGTTGGTGCCAGTTAAAATTGTTTCCATGGCCCCAGGTTGATCATATGAGTTTTTTATAACCATTATAATCAATAAAATCATTATTCTTACAAGGATTCACCATACACAGGACAATATTTACCTATGATATACACTCAAAATGTATATTACCTGTAAGTTATTTAGAATTTTTCTTCATGAACTTCTCTAATATGACTTCATATGTAAATATTTTCCTTAATGGAGAGATGATTAACATATTTGGGTGGTGGGATGTTTATAGTTGTAGCTTCATATATTACTTTGTTGATATTTTAACCTCATCATCTGGGTGGTAATTTAATTTTTTTAGGTTCTCTCAAGTTAATATCTCTCTTTTTATGTTTTTTTGTACACCCTTTTAATGAAAATCAGTTCATACCACATTTAGCATAGACTCCCCATTGTGTTCTTCCTCATAAGTTTCATATTTCACATTATCTATGGGGTTGATATAAAAAAATAGTTACTAAAGATAATTTCATAGTAGGAATTAATTCTTTATCGACATCATAATAGTAGGGACTCTCATTAGTGTCTTAGTGTCCTTCATGGGACAGTTCATAATCCTCTACCACATTTTAAATTTTAATAGGATGGTTTTGGTTAACAAACACTATAAAACCTTTCCTTTTCTCTCAATAATCCATTAGAAAGATTTATGAACAATAACCCTGAGAGAATCTTCTATCACTTCCACTGAACATGACCTAGAAAAGGGATATAAATTTTAAAATTATAATAAGGATAACCACGATGGTGCTTCTTGTGATGTTGATCCCCGTCTTGAAAAAATATCCATTCACCAAGGGGGTGATATAAAAATTCATCTATCCTAATGATACAGGGATACCATTTCTTTTTTTTTATAGCAAAAAATAATCATTTTTCCATGTTTTATGTCTTCAGGGTGGTGGAAGTGTTAAATATTCCCACCACCCCGTAGGTTGGGGGTGCTCATTTTTTATTTCTTGAGCTACTTTTATAACCTTTTTAACATTTTATAATTTTATTATGAAATTATTTGGATATGATGTCTGTTCTATATGAGAAAAAATTGTCACTAGAGTTGATCATGATCTTTTAGAATTGTGTCCCTTAGACTGGCAAATCATTTCACCTTTATAATAAATGGGTGAAAAATCTTATTGGTGGGTCATTCCAACCGAGTCTATCACTTATGGGCTTTAGTAATGGTGGGAATTTTTTTACAATGACCAATTAGAATATATAGACCCAATACTCAATATATTCTTTAAGTTAATGAAATTTCAAGGTTCCTCGACTAAAGAACTTAGCGAGCCTATAATTGGAATGAAATAAAGAGATTTGTATTCACCCCAACCTTTGATACATATGTTGTTGAGGTATTATTGATCATTTAGTGAAGATATACCACACCAGTGATGTATAATAATGGAATTTACGCATTATTATTTCAATATTTAGGATTTCATGCCACTAAAAGGGTGTCTTGGTCAATATAGAATCACATTTTTTCAAACTCTAAATGATTATTTGTGTATTATCCATATGTAAAATATCTATATTTGAGATAATGAAAAACCACCAACAATATACAATGGATATGGGGTTAGTATTAATATTTCAATGTATTGGGAATGTTTTACTGAGAAGTGGAAATGGGCTTGAATATTCCTAGTATTTTATCTTCATCTAGTTCTCCCCACATAATAATATAATTGCCTTCACCCTCCATGAGTGGTTCTTTAACCTAGACTATCCAAAAAGTTCATTCCACTATTGTTTTATCTAGGGGATAGAGATCATTCTAAATATCCATAGCTATATCTAGGAGTAAATGATCTAGGGGAGGCACTAATGATGATATTTTCCTCATTTTATGCATTTTTTGTGGAAAAAACCACCAGATTATGGTGGATCAGTTATTATGGCTCAATTTTTATTTTTTATGCCTCTTGATGTGTGGGTATCTTTGGAATTATTACGACATAGGGAGTATATTCATCCTAAGGAGGAAATTAATTATGAGGAAGGTATTTACAACTAGTCGCATGGGGAGGAACTACATGATCATAAATTTATTTCTTACCATCATGAGTAGGACCACTTATTTGTTCATATATATTTTCATAGGGAATACCACTACAACATATGAGATGGGGAGTACCCTCATAGATATTAGGTTGGACACCACTAGGAGGACCTTAATAGTTTTTAGTGTTTCTATTGTTGAGATGGTGAGGACCTCTATATTGTTTTTCTTTTACTTGAGAACTGCCTTTAGGGCCCAAGTGGTCACTAACTATCGCTTCATTGATATATTGAGTACCTCACTATTGGTTAAGTTTTTCACTATGTGGAGGACCTCCATAACTAGAATTATATGAATGGCCTCTATGATTACAAGATTATGTTCCATCATATGTAGGGACTCAATAACTGGTATTTATATTACTATGAGGAGGGGATTATAATAATGAATCTAGGATTACCTATATGGTTTTTTATTGTTCCTTACCATGAGGTAGGCCTTTTTAGTTAGTTATATGATAGTTAATACGCCATAGAGGACCTCCATGACTATATTTCTATTATCAAGGGGAAGAAATGTTTATGATTTTTTTGGGGAGGACCTCTAGAGATATTATGTTCTTCTTGATTATGATCATGGGGAAGAACAACATGCTTAGAATTTCTGCTATCATATGGAGGACCTTTGTGATGTGTTATTTATATAGGAGTTTGAGATCCGTTTTTTCGATTCCCTCAAATAAATGGGACTCAAAGAATGATACCCATTGTCTTCCTAGGAATGATATAAGGTTGTTTGTTTTTGGTGATGTGAAACTACCCTTGATTCACCATCAGGATATGTAGATGGTTTCTAGGAATATTAGTCACCTATGGAACAAGGGATTTATCTTAGATCTACCCCTAGACCTTTATAGTGGATGACCCATAGTGGGTATTTCACTTTAGTTTAGTGATATAGATGACCAGATTGGAAATAGTTGAAACAAATTCCTATATGTCCTCTTGAGGAGTCAAGGATGAGTGGTAGTAGTAGTGAACGTAGTTAGTGGGACCCTTATAGGTCTTTCCTATGTAGTTATAGTGAAACAATGAATTATATTCTCTAAATCTATAAGATAATAGATATGGGTTCTTCTTTGTTGTAGTAAGAGACTCCCATTTTAGTTTGATGTAGAAACATGGGAAACTTATCTTCCACTGACCCGCTGTTTATGGGATGGATTGAAGGGCCTCAAAACCTAACAAATTTTATGAGGAACCCCAGTGGTTAGGATATAAACATTGAGTTTGTATTCATGAAAGATGGAATTCATCACATGGTGATAAATATACTGAGTGGGAAACATAATATATTCAGGTTGAGGGGATTCATTAGTTATTATATCTATGGTTTATTCCTATGAATTTATTTTCCTATGATCTATATCAATCCTGGATTTCCTACCATTAACCTCATCCCAGCTAAAGAATTTTATTCTTAAGGATGTGTTAATCATTACTTTTATTTTGTATTTGATGAGAGAGAGGAGATTGATTAAAAAAGGAAACCCATCAGTATAATATGATATGTATAGATACATAATCAATTGTTCTCTTTCATGGGTAATGGATTTCACATCTGGTTCACAATCAGTAATTCCTTGTGCATTCATGATCATGATTTTGGTTTTAGACCATCATTCCAATGTTTAATGATCATTAATATGAAATAATGACACTTACAGTTGTAAATACAAATCAAGGGGATGGATCATCCAATGAAGGATATTATTTATTATTCCAAGACTTTATTATATATTTGAAACATATTTTTGAAATGATTAAAAATAATAATACCTATTAAACTTTTCATAAAATCAATCGGTTGAAACCATCCACCGCGTTGAACATCTATATTTATTTGATGTTGTCTATCTATATGTATGTTGGGTTCTATATATTCTCTATTATTTTTTATTATACTATGGTTTAAATCAAAGTAGATGGTCACTATGGTATTTAACGCCATCCATAGATTTTGTAGTCATAAAGGGGTTGAGATTTCACACCTAAGAATGGATATTATATATCACTATTAAGGGAATTAAAACCCATGTAGTTTGGTGCATTTTAATGAGAAACATTAGAACTTTTATGGTCAAGTGATAAATAACATTATGGGTCCTTTTAAGGTCATCCATCCATTTAAAATGACTACCTTTTATGGTCATATGTCCTAGACCAATGTTGTGCCTTTTAAAGTAATGTGGAATTGACTATTAAGTGAAAGAAAATTGTAAATGTTTGTTGTCGGACTTACACATAAGAATCCTTTTTAGGTATGAGATAATAGATGAGTTATGTGATGGTTGGTTGGATATCACACTAGGTAAGAGGCCTATTAGATATTTTGAGTTCATTTATTTGACACAATGTTGGTAGATAGATGAATTAGGGCTATAAAGAGTAGTGTAGATCATCCATGATTATTTTATTAGGCCATGAAAATCACTCTACTCACCTAAGGATAGTGGTCCTCATTATCATGTTAATACATCATTTTTTATATTCTAATGAAAATATCTATTGGGGATGAAAATGAGTGATAGATTTCTTACAAGACACTGAATTTACATTATCAAAGGAATATAGTATCCCAAAAGATGTGTTGATGTTCATAATCCAAACATGTATCTTAGGTGGCCTTGGAGGAGGATTAGGTAGATTTAACTAAATATTAATTTAATTTGGGATATATTATTGATGAGGTTTTCTTGTATATTTATTTATGATAATTAAAAGTACCTAAGTGAATAGTGAACCCAAGTGGATCTCATGTTGGGTGAGTATTGAGAGCTTGGAATGGCCCAGAGTAGGGGACTTGGGTGAAGGGGGAAAAGTCTAATGATTTGGGAGAATAAGATTCCAATTGGGTGGTCTAGGAAAATGTTAACCTAGTTAACTATTATTAACTACATTGAGTTCCTATATACCTTAAAAAGGGTTCCCATTATATGAGAATAATCGGGTTTATAGCATAAAAATGTAATAGTATATAAGGTATAGTGGTTAAACAAGGTTCACAACATGGGGATTGGATAGAGAATGTGGTGTCTGAGAAGGATAGAGTGTTCTCCATAGGGGGTAATGAAGACATATGGTGGCCATATAAAATAGGTAATGAGTTATCAACTCTAAATTATTTTCACTCCACTTAAAAATTCACTGATCTTTTAAATATCTAGTGAAATTCCTATTTTGATCAAATTTGAGAACCAATTGTGACCCCATGAGCCATTTTGAAAAATTAGGAATTATTGAATCCATAACAATAATAAAGGTTCACCCTTCCACAATGAATCAGTGATACATAAGATACAATGTCATTTGGAATGATCTCTATCAAACACATATTTCCATATTCATTTTTCCACCAACTGTATAATGTAGAAGTGTGGATAATAATATGATCCAATTGTATAAGACATTGAATGATCATGAGATATGAAGCATGTCAATACCATATATCATACTCATAACTCCAAATATATGTTTTTAATTATGAAAAAACGTTTTTGGAAAAGTTAGAAACCAATCTAGTACACAGATAGATATTCAATCAACATGATATTAAATAGCCGAATCAGTGAGTTTCAGTTTGAACCTTATAGAAACCTTACAACTGAGAAGAGTCCATTGGAGGTTGGGATCCTTTTCATCCAGATCATCATTGAGGAGGTTTTTAGAGGTTTAAACCATCTAGTCACATGTTTGTATGATCTGTTCCATCATAATATTCTTCCCATTAAATCCACATGCTAGAATTCCGAGTTGTTTATGGGCCCAGGAACCCTTCTCCTTTGAAAGGGTAGCCAGGAACCGCCTCCCTACTAGCCTGTAAAACAATACTTGTGTAGTGATAACCTGCAATATCTTGTCTAAGAAAGCTATATTGAAATCAATAATTGTTTCCCATTCATCACATTCCATGAATTATTTCATAAATTTATGGATATTTGGTACAATCGTCTCCTTTATTGCGTTCTCTAGATCAGTGGTATGTGATTTCCCTGTAGGGGTTCAAGCTTTGTCACTGCCTGCTTTTGAACTTTCTGATAGATCTTACATTTTCTTGAGGAGCTAGCGATAGGATGGCTAGGTAAGAATGAGTATTATTTTTTATTTAGTATCCTATGAGAGTTATTTATGAACCCTTCTGAGTCTATAATGGTGTTTTTATCATTCATTGAAGAGAATCGGATATTTTCCTCCACAACTTCCACTTCCTTTGGCTTCATAGGGGAATCTGAGTCAGAATCTCAATCCTCCTAAGAACCCTCCAGATGAGAGGTAATTATCTCCTCATGGACAGCCTTATCTACATCCTCTTCATCACACACATGATGCTCTTTGCCTTCCAAAAATATAATACGATTAAGATAACGGATAGCTATACCGAAAAACTTTACCGTATTATCATAGGATGAATTAGCCTATAAGACATGCTTAGGTAACTCTGAACCATTAGTTTTCTCAAATCCATGGCTCATGTACTATGGTTTATTATTTGTGTCTTCCCAACCGACATTTTGAATATGTCTTCCAACACCTATAGTACAGACTACCATGTTAGTGGAGGGGATCAACATCACATCTCATTCTCTCATATGGATTTGAATATCTTATTCTTCTGATACAAAGAGATAAAATTTTCACATTTCATATATATAGTTATTTCAATAAATTCCCTTAGTCTATCTCAATCAAAGTACCATATGGAAAACTCATTATATGGGAGGAAATTTCCTATCTTGGTTATAGATCATCCAATGACATGATCAACAATATACCCACCCATCCATTGATTTTCTCAGCCTCAAGGATGGTAGAATAAAGGTATCAAATTATGGATTTTCTCTTGTTATATATCCTTTAAACTTTAGGTATAGGGATTCATTATGAAACATTGACCCCTTATATACAAATGAAATATTATATGACACTTCTTGTGGTATACAAAGTGGGTTATCCAACACAAAAAACTTCTATGTTACCAAATGAGAGAATAATGCATCTCTATATAAAACCCAACCCATGCTAATATTTACATGTCATTATGACCTATAATACTCCATGAAGACCATTGATTAAGGATAATTGGAATTCATAATTTCAGAGGACATTAATCATTTCATTCCATGTGATATCTGATTCTAACATGGAAAATGATAAAGTGGAGACTACCTTTTATATAACAATATACATTTCATAAATTCTCAAAAAAAATTAATAATATTCACCATAAAATACATAATTATCAATATAATCATATTCTGCATGATAGATCACTAGATTAGACTTGTTCTCGCAATATTTTAAGGCTTTTTTAAACACATCACATCTCTATATAATTATACTCACATTACTATGTGATCATAAGATAAATCCTCTCATTAAACTCCTTTAATGGATAAAATTTAAAAAGAAAGAATGCTTGAATAAGGGTGAGATTATGATTTATAATCCTCATATTCATATCTCTGAATATAGTATTCAACCTTCTTTACCTCATAATATCCAATGATATGATGTTAATAACTACTATTTTATTTAGTAATTAGAACAATTTTTAAGTTTATCATTATCATCTTTTGAATATTTCCAATAAAAAATTTATACGAGTCCATTTGGTAAGAAATTTAAATTTAAATATTTACATTAAAATAATTAATTACAAATATATTTTAATCCATTTTAGTAAATAAAGTGAAATTCTCATTAAATTGGATGGTCAAATCATTTATTTGTATTATTTTTAACTTCTATAAGTTCAGACATACACTCAATGGTCTCTTAGAAACAATATTCAACTATGTTTGAAAATATTGTTGGGGTATTAAATTTATAGGGTTATCAACCCTCATCACCTCTTTAATTGTGTAATTTGGGGAATTTCTTTTCCAACTAATTTCCAATAATTTAATAATGTTTAAAATATTATAATGGAACTATTAAAATAATTTTTCAAATTGGAATTAATATATTGACAGAAATTATTTTCTGTATGAATTTTATATGATGATTAATGTCATATGAATTATATATGTTGATACAGATTTAATTATTCTTAGATAAATTATTAATTTGTTTATTTCATTCTCAATTTATGTAAATTTAATTAGGAATGAATAAAATTTCCATCAAACACATTCCAAAAACATGAAATGTTTTCCTCTAAATTTTTTGGTGCTGAAAATGCATTGAAAAGGGAATAATGATAAAAAAATAACCAAAATAAATAAATTTAGTGAAAATTCTAGATTATCAAAAAAATAATGTTTTCTAAGATCATAACATAAGTAATTTCATAGTTAAATATTTGTTTATGTGTATACATATTCCATGATCCTCCTAATTTCATGATCTAGCAGCTTATAAATATTTTTAGCTTTCCATTATAAGAGTTCAGACTTTGGATTTTGAATTTCTGGGAAGGAAAATCTATCAGCATGTGAAACTTCAACTTTTTTCCTCCCATAAAACAAGAAACCACCATGGGATCCTACATGTAAGAATATTATATTATTTCTATTTTATATTAAATTTAATTTTTTATAAGGTGTTTGATATGTTATAAAATAACTCTCTCTCCCTATATGAAGAACACTTCTTGTACAAAGGCATAATTCCACACATAATCCAAGCATTCACACAAATCAATTCTTGCAGAACATAGTGTTATATAAACCCATTTAATCCCTAATTCATACGAAAAAATTATAAAATAATCGATAGAATTTGGGACCCACATCTTTCTAATTCTAATCCACTCAAGTAAACTCCATACGCACAACTAGAATTGGGGATTAACAAGAATAATTCATATAATCCTAAAACGTATCCTTCATAAGATCAATCATTATTTGGGATTTCTACCTAGTGAAAGCCCCAACCATATCCTCATTGATGGTCACACCCCTAGATTACTCAATATTCCATGACTCATTATGATCCACTAACTAAGTATAATCCCTATAACATGCCTTCATCGAAGTAGTATTCTAGATTAAAATAATATGGTAAGCTCAATGTGTAAGCCCCACTAAATCAATTATTATAGACATAATTTAATAAAAATTGTCCCTAATAGAAGATATTATACTGAATGTATCATTCATATCACTTGAATTTTTACCATGAACCTAAAATTATATGTTTATTGATTCCCTTTACTAGTAGGAAACATAGGATTACTCTTCGAAGTTCGGTCACAACTTCATTACCATCCAATATTATAATAACCCAATGTTTTATCAATGGAAATTTCCTTCTTACAACTATGTCATATAATCACATGAAATCACAACATAATGAACTAATAAGTACTATGTTACCATTAAACATAATTTTTTCACATCTGTGATTTGAATTTCGAAAATCTAACATACACAGTTGCAATCAATAAGTATTTGGATTCTAATATGACCAACATAATTTTTTTGTGAATAGTAAATAACCTTATGAATAGTAATGTTACCCTTATGAATAGTAACATACCCTCATGAATAGTAACCTTACCTATGATTGTACATAAATAAGATTCAAGTGGAAGTACGATATACCTATATCTATGAATAAAAAAATAAATTTTCTAAAATTGTGGTTTTTCAAGTAAATTGTGATTTTAATTAAATATCAAAACAATAATATTTAGAAAATTATTTTTGGAGAATGGAGTTCATTTTTGGATTCTACACGTCAAAAAATAGTTAGAGGGATTTTTTTTGGATTTTTCTAAAATACTTGAATTTTTTATTAGTAGTAAAATACAACAATTTATGATAAATGCTAAATACATGAATTATGATGTCATCCGCTAATGTATGACTGATGTAAGGCCATTATCTAAAACTATCATGCACACATTACTATTTTTGGTCATGGAATCATCACTATTTCAGTTCATGAGGTAAAATAATAAACTAAGGAATTAAATATTATGAAAACTCTCCTCCCCTCCACTATAAATATCCCATCTCCTTTCCTCTTCGCTTCACACCTCTCAAGACTTTTTATTTTCCTAAGTTATTCCCAAATCACTTCCCAAGCTCCTCCACAACGTCCATCATCCATTATCATCCTCAAAAAACCTAATCCTCTCTCCTTTAGGAATCTCTAAAGGAAGATTGATTCAAGAGGTAAATTCGACTTTTCTTTTCTTTCATTTTCTTTACATGTTCCTTTGTTTTCTTTTAAATCCTTAAATATCCTAATCAAAATGTTATGAAAACTCCAGTAACTTACATGTAATGTAATTTTGTTATGATAATGGAATAATTTATTATCATCTCTCTTTTACAATTATTTTATTTTATTAGTAAATACACCATCCGAGATGTGTTAAATTACAATATTTAAAGACGATGGGTTTTTAATTTCAGTTACCATTTTTAATTCTGGTAATGAAACCATTTTCATTTTTGAACCAAAAAATAATATATTTATTATGTCTCATCTATGGTTATGTAATCCTTTTTTACACAAGTTTTTGATTTATAAAACATAACGTGTTCATTGTGAACAAAAACAGCCAATTAACCCAAATGGTTGTCACTATAGTTTTTTATATTGATTTGAATTTACTACAAGTAACCAAATTAAATTTACAAAACCTTAATCTCTTTTATTTTAAATAATGTCATATAACTTCAATTCTGGTCATCCACTTTCAACTTAAAATTTTATTCGTTCATGAAAATAATTAAACCAATCATAAAACCCAAGAAAACAAATAGACCCAAATAATAAAATTGAACCTCATAACCAATCAAAAAGGATATTAATGAAATTAAAATGGTTATAATAAATAATTTAATTATTTTTTAGGTTCTATAATTACTAATTAATGAACCTAATTTTATTATTCAGGACTCTAAAGTCAAGCAAAGATCGCCATCGGACATAAGGTAAGAGATCCTCTCTATTTCACTTTTATTAAAGAATAACATCAATGTTTTTCTAATTTTATGTGTAATGCCTAATGATGGGGTATGATTTATCACCTCCCCATACTTACATAATTATTTATAAGTGATGATAAACCCCTTACCATCTCATTCAATCCTCTTAATTACACCTGAAACCATGTCGATAATCAGTAAGAGATTCTACTCTAACCTCCTTTTTTCCTTCAGGTTGCCTTATCTTAATTTTACCAAAATGTGGTTATATATTATTCTTATTTTCATATTCAAAATGATTTTTGAATGTTCCAAAAACCTGTAACAAGTTTCATTTACCATTCTTATTTGGGGGTATACATGTTTTTAAGTAATTCCCTCCTCAATACTTCCCGAGAAGCAAACGTGTTTTAAGGGAACTTCCTGAATTCTTACCTGATTTAAAGTGCACTCTATATTCTGTTTTAATCCACCATTGTCTTTATAAAATTATTATTCTTATTGTGAAATCCTTCATGGTTCACTTCTGGTTCTGTATAAAGTATTTTTCCCTTTTCTATTTTAATGGCTCTATAATATTTTCCTTAAAAATGCTCAAAAAAATTTTAATGATAAAATTTCTTGAATAATTTTCTTAAATGTAGTCACTTATACTTTACATAAATTACCATGATAAATGCCTATTTTTACAAATAAATTTCCATGTATATTTTAGTTCCTTTCTTTCATGGACACTTTTATTATATGGCCTTTTGTTAGGCTTTATGACATGATTGTGGTACCCAATTCATTCAATGGGTAACCCTTTTGTTTATGTAAGATTGATTATGTATGATTATATATGTAGAAAACATATTCATAAAAAGTTAATATGGGTGCACCTAGATATTTATCTAATGCACTGGGTAGAGTTATGTCTCATGAGATGTTTTGTGCAACGGTCTTGGCGGTTATCATTGGCTTGTGCTACTACGTGAAACGATCTTGTTGTTGGCCTTCACTCATACTAAATTCATGTTTTATGTTTCTGTGACATTTTTATGACTTCATGTTTATATGATACCATGTTTATATGTTAATGATCCCTATGTTACATTCATTTTTATGTCATCATGTCATGCCTTCTATTCCTTGTGTTAATGCTTTTTTATTTTGGTTATTTCCATTATTGGGCCATTTAGCTCATCTCTTTGTTCATGTTTTCCAAAGGGTACCCTGTGCAGATGTTTGCACACAATGTAAGTTTGGATCTAAATTTCAAGTTTAAATAAAGAAGTGTTTTTTTAGTTCCATGTTTTCAATTTATGTACCTAGTCTTTCAAGACACTAGACTTCACGATCCTTAGCTTGTAATCTGATATATAATTATGATTAAACCCATGTAATGTTATTTGAAAATGGTAGGGTCTCTAAAGTGGGTATCAGAGAATGATATAGTTATTTTTGGGGATTAGGAATATAGAACTTTAGTAAGAACCTTAAGGATGATACGAAGTATAAGAAAAAATCCTGAAATTTTGGTAAGAATGGAGTAAGTTGTTTATTAATAAAATACATCCCTGTCTGGAAACAAATAGGTAGGGGAGGCTCTGGCACAGATGTACCTAGGAGTGAAAACTCTCACAAGTAGTTTCAGGCCTAACTTGGGGTATCCTGGTACATGAAAACAGGACTTTCTGCACTCTTGGATTGACACTTCCAAGTGATATGCTTTAATAAATTCATGATCTTAGTACAAACCATTATTAAGGGGGGAAATCCCATAAGAATATAATTTAAGAAATAGATAAAGGATAAACTTGATTTAAACCAAAGGAATCACAAGTTAGGATATACTTCTCCATTAAAACTTTATACTCTTGTGTTAAAAGTTTACTTTTTATGCTCAAAATCTAAGTATTCATACCCTCTAATTGTATATTATTGTTCATAGTTAATGGAGAGAAATATAAGAACATGTGCCAAAAATAAATGTGATAGGGAATGTAATGATTTCCTAATAATATTCCTAAAATGATAGGAATGGGTGCTCAGAACTTCATGATAGTAATTGCTCAGTTGTCTCAAGTTATGAAAAAATACTTGAATCATGTGAAACACCCTCCTCCTCTAAGGAAAGAGAAAGTAGTTTTATAATCCTTCATGTAGAAAAGGCCTCTTATTTCTTGCAGTTCTTTTAATCCCCTCCTCGTGGAACAGTGGATTAACTCCATTGAAAAGATATTCTCCATCCTCCAGTGCTCAAAAGAAGATAAAGTTCAATTGGCGGTCTATCATTTTTTTGGGGGAGATGATCAGTAGTGGACACTAATCAAGAATACAAAGTCCCAATAAGAAATTGATTCCATGGATTGGAAGGAATTCAAGATGATGTTTCTCAATAAATATATTCCTAAAACCCTTCATCTCGGGATGGAAAGAGAGTTCCTCAGACTCAAGTAAAAGGTAGATGAGGTTTTCGGGGCATGTGAAGAAAAATTTACAAGGCTTGTAAGGTACGCCTCGGGATTTTTCATAAACACCAAAAGTATAGTGGATCCTTCTTTAGTGCACTAAAGGTGAGTCTACGAAAAACATTAGTGATTTAAGACTTCAACAATTATGAGGATATTTTCCATTATTTCCTCATGGTCGAAATGGATATTAGAGACTCTCAATGGTCTCATGGGACCAATGACAAGAAGTGGAAAATGGATAACAACAAGGGTGGTTCAAAAAATAAATCCCATTATGGAAAGAATCCTAAATATACCACATGTAAAATTTGTGGGAAGAAGCATCTTGGAAACTCTCTAAAGGGAACCAATAATTGCTTCAAAAATGAAATAATGGGATATCTGGCCATGAAATTTCAAAGGGATATGAAGAATCCTGCTAATTTGGAAGAATAAACAAATGTTTATATCAACACTCAGCCTGTAGTGCAATGTTACTACTGCAAGGAGCATGGGAATTAAGAAAACTATTTCCCAAATCCAAGGGTTCTAGGATGAAATCAATAACAACCTCTAAGGCAATAATAAAGTTATTGTGTTATCACTACTACTCAGGTGGAGACAGAAAATGATGTGGTGACAGGTACATTATTCATTCATAAAATAATAGAGAATGTACTATTTATTCTAGTTCTATGCATTATTTAATATCTTGAATGTTTAGTAGAACTATTCAACCACCACCTCAAAATTTTCAGGATAAGTTATCTGTGAGAATAAAGAATGGGTAAATTATTGCATCCATGGTTTATAACTCCTCCCCAGTTAACATTTGTGGACTGAACATCCTAGAAAATCTCACATACTTCCTTTAGTGGAGTTTGATTCTATATTGGGAAGGGATTGCCAATATTTATACAAAACCAGTATCATCTTTCGGGAAAGGGAGATCACCCTTCATATCCCAAAGCATCCTCCAATTCTTTACAAGTGTAAGGAGGAATATGAATCTCCTTTAGAATCATCCTCTCAAGTGTGGATATTATTTCCTTATGAGCAAGCATATCCAACATTAATAATTGAGACAAAGGAGAGAATCATTCTTGAATACATTCCCATTGTAAGGGATTGTAATGATGTATTTTCTGAAGATTTTTCTGGTCTTCCTCCTGAACGAGAGGTTGAGTTCTCAATTGAACTTATTCCTGGATCCTTGCCTATATCAAAGACACCTTAAAGAATGGCCACTGTAGTGCAGGAAGAGATGAAGAAGTAGTGGCAGGACAATTTGGAGAAGGGTTTTATACACCTGAGTGCTTCCCCATGAGGTGTGCTAGTCCTCTATCAAAAATAAGGATAGATCAATGCACCTATGTATTTATTATTTTGAGCTCAATAAAATCACGATAAAGAACAAGTATCCCCTACCTTGGATAGATGACTTGTTCAACCATCTTTGTGGGGCCAGTTATTTCTCTAAGGTGGACCTTCGGTCTGGATATCACCAACTAATGGAAAGGATGGAAGGTATTCCCAAGACAACCTTTTGAACGCGGTATGGAGACTATGAGTTCATAGTGATTCCCTTTAGATTCCCTAATACTCTAGAAATTTTCATGGATTTAATGAATGGAGTCTTTATAGATTACCTCAAAAAAATTGGTAGTCTTTATTTATGATATTCTGATATACTCCAAGAGTAAGGAGGAACATGGGAAGCATTTGAATACTGTGTTAAATACTTTGTGAAGGGATAATTTGTATGAAATGTACAGTAAATGTGAGTTCTAGATGGAGTAAGTATCATTCTTGTGGCATGTTATCACCAGTAAAGGGATATCTATGGACCCTTCCATGACAAATGCAATTGAAGAGTGGCCCAAACCAACATCTGTAATAGAGTTCCGCAACTTTCTGGGTCTATTTTAGTATTATATATGATTTTTGAAGAAATTTAAATGATTTACAAACCCAATGACCAAGATGACACAGAATCGGGTAAATCTGTTTTGGAGTCAAGATTATGAAGACTATTTTAAGGAGTTGAAAAAGAGGTTTATCATTGCACCAGTACTCACACTCCCAAGAAGTGGTGAACTCTTTGTAGAGTACATTGATTCTTCAATGAAGGGATTTGGTTGTGTGCTAATGAAAAATGATAAATTGGCATTCTATGCCTCATGGAAGCCGAAAATACATGAGAAAAACTATCCTACATATGATCTAGAGTTGGTGGCAGTGATATTTGGATTAAAAATCTAGCAGCATTATCTCTATAGGGAGAAGTGTGAGATATATAATGTCAATAAGAATTTAAAATATATATTCACATAAAAATACATTAATATTCCCCAAAAAATATGGATAGATATCATCAAGGATTTTGACAACTTAATCCACTACCATCCTGGTAAGGAAAATAAGTTGGTGGTTGCTCTAAGTAGAAAGGATCAACAATTTTTATCAATGATGATAATTTAAATGGTTCTAATCTTCTTAGATTTGTAGAGGATAGAAATGGGAATCATTAAGGGAAAGACATCATAAATCCTTTCTTAAATGATTTCTCAACCATCCCTCATGGATAAAATAATGGATGCTCAAAAAAATATGTGGAAATTTGGAAAAGGGTGGAAGCTATCAGAAATGGTAAATTATTTGATTTTAAGATCAACAATGTTGTAGTTGTATGATTTGGGTCATGATTAGGTGTACCATCCAATATAAAGAGAAAGAAGGATCTTTTGAATAACACACATAGCTAGACCTTCCCTATTCACCTAGGGAGCACAAAGATGAATCGAGAACTCTGAGAAAACTTTTTGTGGGGCAATATGAAATGGGAGACTGTTGAATATACATCAAAGTGCCTCATATGTCAGCAAGTGAAGGCTGATAGGAAAAATTATAAAGGGGTGATTCAACCACTAATCATACCAACATAGAAGTGGGAGAACATCACCATAGACATTGTCACTAGACTTCCAAGGACATCCAGAGGAAACAATACTATGTGGGTCATTGTGGGTCATCTTAAAAAGACAAATCACTTTATCGCAATTTGAGAGGATTTTTCATTGGATCAAATTTCACGGATATACATCAAAGAAGTGGTAAGGCTTCCTGGAGTAACACTATATATTGTATCCGATAGTGATCCAAGATTCACCACGAAGTTTTGGAAAAGTCTCCAACATTCTCTAAAAATTGAACTGAACTCTAGTACAGCCTATCATCCTCAAACCGATGGCCAATAAAAGCAGACTATTCAGACAATGGAGTATATGTTGAGGGAATTTTCTATGGAATTTAAAGGGGGATGGGACCAATACCTCATATTGGTTTAATTCTCCTACAACAATTATTTCTATTCAAGCATCCAAATGGCACCATATGAATCCCTTTATGGGAAAAGGTGAATAACATCAGCGTTCTGGGATGAAGTTAGTGAGTGTTAGCTACTAGGACCTGAAATGGTAGAAGAAATGGTGGAGAAGGTGAAAACCATTCAGCAGCATATCATGGCATCCCAAAGTTGAAAAAAGAGATATTCAGACAATCGTCAATGAGACCTTGAGTTCAAAGTTGGAGAAATGGTATTTCTATGCATATCTCCATGGAAGAAGTTCATGAGGTTTGGAATGAAAGGGAAGTTAAGTCCCTGGTACATTGACCCCTTCGAGATTCTTGACCATATCAGAGTTAGGGACTATCGACTAGCACTTCCACCTACCATGGAAAAAGAACATTATGTATTCCATGTATCCCACTCAAGGAAGTACATACCAGACCCTTCACATGTACTCTCTTCAGAGGTGGTATAGTTAGAAAATGATATTTCTTATGAGGAGCATCCAATGAAGATCGTGGATCGTAGAGATTAAGTTCTACGTAACAAGAATATCCACCTAGTCAAAGTATGATGGAGGAACCACAATAAAAAAAAGGCAACATGGGAATTGGAGGAGGTAATGAAGGAAAATTACCCGCACCAGATTATGTCTTAGAATGCGAAACAAAATTTCAAGGGAGATATTTCATAAGGGGGGAATAATGTAAAGACCCAATGTTTTGTCAATGGAAATTTCCTTCTTATAATGATGACATATAATAACATGAAATCACAACCCAATGAATTACTATGTACTATATGACCTTTAAACATAAGTTTTTCACTTCTTTGATTTGAATTTCGAAAATCTAACATACACAGTTGTGATCAGTAAGTTATTCGAAGTCTAATATGACTAAATAATTTTTAGTGAATAGTAATATACCCTTATGAATAGTAATGTCACTGTTATTAATAGTGACATACCACAATGAATAGTAACATTACCTATGATAGTATATAAATAAGATTCAAGTGGAAGTATGATATACCTATATCTGGGAATAAGAAAATAAATTTTTTAAAATTGTTGTTTTTCGAGTAAATTGTAATTTTAATTAAATATTGAATTAATAATATTTAAAAAATTATTTTTAAAAAATGGAGTTCATTTTTAGATTCAACACATTGAAAAAATAGTTAGGGTTATTTTTTGGGATTTTTCAAAAATACTTGAATTTTGTATGAATAGTAAAATATGATAACTTACAATAAATGCTCAATAAATGAATCATGATGTCATCAGCTGATGTATGGCTGATGTAAAGACATTATCTCAAACTCATATGCACACATTACTATTTTTGTTTATGGAATCATCCCTATTGCTATCCTTGAGCGAGAATTATAAACTAAGGAATTAAATATTATGAAAACTATCCACCCCTCCAATATAAATACCATCTCTCATAAACTATTCTCTTCACACATATCAAGGATTGTTTATTGCCTAATTTCCATCCAAATATCTCCCCAATCTCCTCCCCCATGTCCATAAAACTTTAGTATCCTCAGAAGGCAAAATCCTCTTCCCTTCAAGAGGCTCTCAAGAAAGATTGAATCAAGAGGTAATTTCCACTTTTCTTCTCTTTCATTTTCTTTACATGTTCCTTTGTTTTCTTTTCTATCATTACCTATAATAAATCAAAATTAATGAAAAGTACAGTACCATACATGTAATGGAATGTTTTTAAGATAATGGAATAAATTATTATCATATCTCCTTTACTCTTCTTTTATTTTAGTATTAAAGACACCATCTGAGATGTGTAAAATTACCACATTCAAGGATGATGGGTTTTATATTTTAGTTTCCATACTCAATTCTAGTCATGAAACCATTTTCATGGTTGAACCAGACCATAATATATGTATTATTTATTGTATATGGTTCTATAATCCTTTTTTTCAAATGTTTTTTATTTATAAAACAAAACATGTTAATCGAGGCGAAAACCACCAATTAACCCCAAAGGTTATCACTAAAGATTTATAAAATGATTTGACTTCGATCCAAGTAACCAAATTATATTTACAACCATTTAATCTCTTGGATTTTCACTAATTTTATATAACTTCAATTCTAGAAATTATATTCATATTACATGTTTGTCTGTTTGTGAAAATAAGTAAACCGGTCATAAAAACCAAGAAAACAAACAAACTCAAACAGTGAAATTGAACCTCATAACCAATAAAAAGGTCATTAATGAACATGAAAAATGTAGTAATAAATCATTTAATTATAGAATATGTTATTTAATTACAAATTAATGAACATAATTTGATTATTCAAGTCATTAATTTTATGCAAAGATCAACATCATACTTAAGGTAAGGGATCCTCTCTATTTCACTTTTATTCAAGGATGTCCTCTATGTTTTTACCATTTTATGTATAATAACTAATGATGGGGTAGGATTTTCACCTCCCCTATACTTCCATCATGATATATAAGTGATGATAAACCCCTTATTATCTCATTAATCCATGTTAAGAACACCAAATACCATGCCGATAATCTATAAGGGATTCTACTCAAACCTCCTTTGTTCCTTCAGGTTTCCTTATCTTCATTTTACCAAAAATGTGATTATATATTATTCTTATGTTCATCTTATAAATGATATTTGAATATTCCAAATTCATGTATAAAGTTCCATTCGTCATTCTCTTTTGGGGATATACATGTTTTTAAGT
Organism: Viscum album; assembly: GCA_963277665.1. Lineage (NCBI taxonomy): Eukaryota > Viridiplantae > Streptophyta > Magnoliopsida > Santalales > Viscaceae > Viscum > Viscum album. The sequence goes on along the minus strand of OY728119.1, from coordinate 1,720,498,839 downwards.
GATTCCCTCCTCAATACTTTCTGATTAGCAAACCTATTTTGAGGGAGCTTCCCGAATACTTACCCAATTTCAAGTGAAATTTAACTTATGATTTAATCCACCATTATATTTATAAAATAAGTCTTTTTATTTTGAAAAACTTTCTGGTTCACTTATGGTCTTGTATAAAGTATTTTCCCTTTTCTATTTTGAAGGCTTTATAGTATATTCCTTAATACCGCTCAAAAATGTTTTTATGCTAAAATTTATTGAATACCTTTCTTACTTGTGGTCACATATACATGAAATCACATACCATGATGCATGACTATTTTCAATTATAAATGTCCATGTATATTTTATTTCCTTTATTTCATAGACACTTTTATGATATGGCCATTTTTTATTTATGACATGATTGTGGTACCCAATTCTTTCAATGGGTAACTCTTATGTTTATGTAAGATTTATTATGAATGATTCTTCATGTGGAAAACATATTCATGAAAATCTAAGATGGGTGCACCAAGATAGCGCTCTAATTCATTAGGTAAAGTTATGTATCATGAGATTTTATGTGTGACAGTCTTCATGGTTAGCCATCGCTTGTGCTACTATGTGAAACGATCTTGGTGGTTAGTCATGACTCGTATTAAAGTAATTTTTTATGTTTCTAACACATTTATATGACTCCATGTTTATATGATTCCATGTTTATATGTTAAAGTTCCATATTTTACATTCCTTTTTATATCATCATGTCATGCCTTCTATTCCTTGTGATAATGTTTTGTTCTTATGGTTATTTCCCTTACCATTCTATTTAGATCATCCCATTGTTCATGAGTTCCCCTGGGTACCCCCTGTAGATTTTTGAGAACAATGGATGTTAGGGGCTCAATTTTAAGTTTAAATAAAGAAGTGTTTTTTTTAGTTCCATGTTTTTATTGTATTTACCTAGTCTTCTAATACACTATACTTCACGATCCTAGGATTGTACTCTAATGTATAAATATTTTTAAAACCATGTAATTTTATGTGAAAAGGATAGATTCACAATAAATATCCCCTTTGGGAGGCATTATCCCTAAAATAAAATCATTTTCTTATAGAGCACCCAACCTATCAAAACATTCCCACTAGAATTGAAGTTTTGAGAATCCCCACTAGGATTTAAACCATAACCACCCTTATATGATGAGAATTATAGGATTGGAACCCAATGGACTCTAAATTATGATCATCCCCACTAAACTATAAATTTAGATTGCTCTTATGTAACGAGAATAAGATGATAAACTCGACTTATATGATTAGAATAAGAGGACCCTTTATTTACATATGTGATGAGGATAAGATTATCTATTTGAAAAAGACAAGATTTCCCACCTACTTGATGCATAAAAAATACATCCATGTGTGATAAGTACAAGATACATCATTTGAAGGGTATGCGATGCCTCATGTGAAAATGAAGGGATTCCTTTTGTGATGAGAATTAGATGTCTTGTGTAATGATCATAGGATACCTTTTGTGATTATAATAGGATTCATTATGTGATGATTGTAGGATTATATATGTGATGAGCCTAGGATTCTGTCACAATCTGATGTGAGGAAGATAAAAATATCCTTCCTATTTTTCTCTAAACTCATATAACTATCATTTTCCTTATGTGATGAGACTATGATCACACATGCCTCACTAGGAAGAATATTAGACATCATAAAATATTCCAAGATTCTAAAAATTCATGAAGGACATATCATCTCTAACTAAGGGTGTTCTCCCTTCTATGGTAACAAGTATTTTAATTAACCGATGTCCATATGAATATGTGATTGGGAATGATATTCATGAGTACGTATTAAATATATGTTGAATAATATAACTAGAATACAAACTATAAAGTGTGACATCACTAGCCTCTTATCATTCTGTTCTGATGAAAATGAGATGACACCATCACCACAGTAGTGACAGGCCACCCACCTTTGGAATGTGGGGATTTGAGACATGGATGTGCAAAAACATCATTATTATGTGTCCACATGGGGGTCCTAGTGAAATAAAAAAAATGGTGAACCAGATTTGAATTCATTATCCTTAAATAGTTATAGGATGGGTAATTTTGGATTTGTTCAATATCAGGTATAATCAACACAAATAGTGATCCTAGAATTAATCCATTATCCTCTAACAGTGAGGGGATGAGTAACTTTGGGTATGTTTGGAACCACTATCATCAGGGACCAACTCATGATTTGATTCCAATTCCCAAATAATGTTGGCCACTAGAATTAAAAAGAAACTTACCCCTATCATGATCGACGGTCATGGGGGTAGGTGGGGTGCTTCCAATATTTTAAAAACCTATGTACATTCATGATGATGATCCATATATTGGTGATCAGTACTATTTTCATCTCCTACTCATAAGAAAACATCATCCCCGCTAGAAAAATGAACATTTAGGATATAGAATCAATATAACCACATCAAATACATAGGTAGCTGAGATCCCATGTGGGGAAATCACGTCATCTCACAACTTCCAACCACTATATATATCTATACCCAAAGTGCACTAATGATATTGTCACATTCCCTAGGAGGTAGGGGATGTTCAAGATGTGGCAGTCTTAGTTTCCACCTTGTAAATGCCAATCAGGGATCCTTTTATATGTCTTCACTATTAGTTTCGATATACATTGATATAAGGTAAATCGGATGATCCATCTCCCATTTAGGCTACCTCAATATGGATCAAATGGTGTTAACTCCGGGGGCAGGTCATCATCTATGATTTGAAACCGGTTGTTCCTACAACTAATACCACTCCATTGTATTCATTCTCCTCATTATTCAAACCATTTAATGGTGATAAAATCCCAAAAAACTACGATAGAAACCCCTACCTCTAGCCAGGTGTGTTGGGTAAACCCCCCTTTCACTGATGTCACCAACATATTTTGAAGAGTTTATCCCCATGATGAAATATATCACCCAAGATGTCATTTCCAGTGATGAATCAATTACCATCCATTATAAAGGTCCTCCTCATGTTCCCAAAAAAAATTCTTGTTGAAAGTATCCCTCTAACATAGAGGAAAACATGATTTAGGAACTTCGGCACTGACTTTGGATGTCTAAAAGGGGGAATCAGTAGCTGTTTGACCCAAATATTTCAAAATTCTTAGTCTATGATTATTTTGAGGAGATTTTCATTCCTCCACCACAACCCACTAGGTGAAGCATTAAAATATTACATATGTGCATCTAGGAGCCTAAGTTTCACATAATTATAAGGGCCCTCTTCATATACCTTTTCAAAAATGACATTTTTTATTTCTTTTAGTGACTTTATGTGATTCCATCTCTTGAACCAAATATGTCTTTTCCCTCTTTATATACATTGGAGTAGTGGAAACCACCATGATTTGGCCTAAAATTTTACAATGAGGAATATCCTTAGGTAGAGTCACATGAACACAAAAAGGACCCTAAACATGAGGATACAGACTCCTCATCCAATATGAATGTTTTGTAAAAACCTGAGCTAGCTTTGTAGGTCACTTTCTTAGCCAAGGGTAGGGTTTATCATGAGAAAACACTCCAACCAGAGGATATATAAAAAAATATGTCATCATAACTCCCTTATATGGTTACCATCATCCCATGACCTCAAAATAGGATTTCCCCTAAAGTTGAGATTAAGAAGAAGATGAGAACTTGTGGGAGGATATGGACCCTAGCCAGATTCTAATAATTTTTTTCCAACAATCAACTCCTCCCTTATATGTCCCATAATTTCTCACTAAAAATCATTCATTATTTCTAGAGTTGGTTATTTGGGTGATATTAAAACACCTTAATGGTAGATATCTTCCCAACCCTAGTCTCTAAGTACCTTTAATCCCTCAAATATGGTGCTAAACGATCAACTTCATAGTGCATGTACTGTATTTGCATCCTAATTTTGGAAGATATTGGAAAAACTGCTAGTATGTATGCACTAAAAGACTCATCGTATAATGTTTTATTATTCAAGATGGACATTTTAATGTGCGCATCATATGATAGTGATAGTATGTTTCCCTAGAATTCACTCATCTCAAACATTGATTTTGGGTTTCAAAGGCTTTTCCCTTCAATGAAATTAGTGAGCCTTCACTGCCAACCACCATCAAAGTGAATGTTTTCATATTCTATCCCCATGAAAATTAGAAAAATGATAGTATTGATGAACAAAGAAAATATTATTTGTCCCTATATGACCAAAAAAGATATGTAGACCACCCAGTAGCTTCCACACACATTAATAGAGATATTCCATGGTTCCGAGGTTGCCATCAGTCACATTTCTCACAAAAACCCACCAAAACATATAATAAGGAAAGGGTGTGGATGGGCCTTATGGTATGATATAATCCATTGATACAACCTCATCGGATGTATATATCATCTAATTTCTCCAAGAGTATGATTTTAGGGGATAATAAATGTTAAACAACTCTGAAGATACCATACTATTTGGGTGGATGTTCAAGAAGATCCCTTTACACCTCCCATGGAACATTGGTAGCCTCTATCCCTCAAAGAACTATCCAATAAAAAATAAGTGGTTTACTCCATCTCAATACATAGTTTGGAATTCCATGTGGATTCATCTATGGTGGATCAGTGTGACTTCCCACATTTAGACCATATCTTCACCACTTTAAAAGTGAGATATCTAGAAACAACATAAAATGTGTTGTAACCTCCTGAAATAGATGACCATTTTCCTTACCACTCACTTGGACTCCATGGATGAATAGTAGAATTAAGTATGACTTGAAATGAATTTGTAACCATATTGGGTAGACTACATCCCCCCTACTGATTTTTATTTATATTTGAGCTTCTTATCATTAAATTTAATTGGTGATTTAGATTATCACATTTTCATTCTACCACTCGATATACCCTGATGTTGGGAACCCCAATGAAACTAGAGGCATCCAAAATATTTTAAGTTTTTTAGATAATTTAAGGAACTTTATTAGTATAAAAATATGGTGTTATGATACATCACCACTAGAGAATACCATTGTCAATAATTCCTCTACCACTTTAGATTCACATTACATAGGATGAGTGTCACTGACCTCTCTAATTGCAGACAGTGGGAGAATGAACACATCACAAACTTGATCACTCAATTAAAGGGACTAGTGTACTATCTAGATGTGGAAATTACCTAGGAATTATTTTTGAGTATATCTGTAGAGAACATACGGTACGATCTAGTCTCAATTACGATTTCCCTAATACACCACAGATGATTATGAGAGTTTCTCTAGAGATCCTAGATCCAATGATAATCCATGTAGTGGACCAAGAAAAGAATTTATATTGTAAATACCCCACTAGTATAAAATCATGAAAGAGAAAAAATGATTGTTTTAATGAATGATCTATCCCCTCAATTGATCAATCATAATGGGGACCTACATAACAAAACCCATTTGGTACAAATTTTGGTAGAACATGTTGACCAAGGATCCCATCAGGGAAAATTATCCATACCTTTCACAAGACAAAATAATAAGGGTTACTATTTTAGGGATTTGTAGGTTCATATCTTCATAATATATTCTATAAACAAGAAATTTCTATAGATTATAAGAATCTATAAATTTCATGATATTGATTTGAAGAACCATCCAAACCAATGTTCCTACTATAAGTTCCTTGAGGACCCCATCCAAAAGTGATTTGTCCTTAAATACCATATCCAAATCATGGTTTAATGTGGCATAGTGTAACTTGGTGTTCCTCATGTTCATGCCACATTTATTATCTCCATCTATAATGATGAAATGGATAATAGGGACTAGACCATGTTTTTTTACTTGGGATAGACATTTTTTGTTAAATTTATATCCAAAAATATAACCACCTAAGAATATGGGAAAAAAATTTCATAGATGACTCAGCTTAACCAGTACATCCTCTATATCAATGACATTTACTTCAAATCCCTCTAAGCTTTAAAGAACTGGAAACACCATCTCATGGATTATCATAAGAATATATCAATTCCAAGTATTATGTACCCCATCTAGGACTTATCCATGCCCCCTGCATTATGAGGAAGTCCCATAACCCATAAGACTCTAGAATAATCCTCAGAAGGGGGGAAATAATTTTCCATTGTTAATTTCCATAAATTTTTAGACTATTATACCCATACCCATAATTATGTACACTTATCACCCCCTTCTGATGTATCTCATTCCCTCTATTAAGCCTAGGGAAGGTACTCTCTAGGAAATCAAAAATTCAAGGGATATAATCCCTAAAAATTTTATATACTATTTTATGAAAAGAATTAAATCATTACTCCAAGCATAATAAGAATATTATATGAAATCATATCCTCTAATGCAGCTCCTTATCCCATTATGTAAGTTGATATCCTAACTAAGGCACAAGCCTTTGACAATCATAATAATTCATTGAGTTCTTAACAAGCACCTCTGGCTCAACCACCTAGGATCTTCACACTTCCTAACAGGGAGAAATCCCTCAGAATAAAAAATATTCCCTTGATGTGGAAGTAAGATATTCTCAAGAACCTTTATATTCCATATTGGATATTGGTTTTTAATTTTATTTACCTATCAAAGTAAAATCACAAGGAACTCATCAAGTCCTCTTGATACCCATTAATATTAAGACCTATGTTTATACTACTATACATAATGAGGAGATTACAATGAGTTCCATGAAATAATCATTTTCAATGGGGATGATGAGAGAATGATCGTACAGGGTCATATATTCCACTTCAACATCTTAGGAAAACTCAATGGAATTAATGTTCGCATGTTCTTAATGGATATTGGATTTATGGTCAATGTCATCACCCCAAAAATGTAATATAAACAAATATACCTAGAGGTCTATATATCCCCATATAAATTGAAATTTTTGAGATATGACAAGATGAAAAGAAGTCACTCCTAAAGGTTCAACTAAATCCTTGTTTAAATATTTTGTATTTGATAACAGATTCATTATAGTCTCATAAGATACTACCATCAACACCTTGCTAGGGAGGCCTTCGATCCACCTCTATGCATCCATCCCATCATTATATCAACAATGCCTTATATATTCCCTAAATAGTCAAGTAATGGTTATCCAGGATGATGTTTCCTGCATTGAATCTTGTGAAACCCATGAATTTATTTTCTATTATTACAAGAGAAGTGGAAAGAATCCTCAGGTCAGTGGATCTAAGTTCATAAATAGTCCTAATGAATTTACACCACCTTATAAGACCACTTATATAAATTGAAGTGAAATTTTTAACTTTCAATCAACCATTTGGAGTTAATAACTCCAAAACTCAGAAATCACTTCATTATTCCATAATTAAGGAATTATCTCATATCAATGACAACTCATATGAAGGGTGGGTGAAACTAAATCTGGATTATCCCCCTCTGAATGTATGTCTAGTAGTTTTCCATAATTGTATAAATCAATGAATCACCCATAAATAATGGAAGCCAGGGATGACCAATTGGTGGAAGATAAAACCACGGTGTTTTGACATATTGTGAAGACCATACTGGTGAATATTACAAGGGTTAAAGACCATGACCTCCATCCACATGGTCTCTACAGGATTAGAGTGTCAAAAAAATACCTCTAAATATTCCTCTCCGACACAGGAAGATGATCTCGCCTCATAACAACCTATCTCAGAGGAGATGAATTCCCTCATTTTTATTCCTTATTATGATGAATATATTATGTATAAAGACCCTATAATGTTCAAGAATGGTGTTTCTACCATTATCGATGAGTTGATACAGGTGAACCTCAACACTAAAGTCATGTCCCTCAATGAGAAAGAGTGATGTATCACATTATAGAATAAAAATAATGCATAATTACATAGAAAACAATGTGATTTTAGGGACTAGTCCATATGACTTTATTCACCATCTGGGTTTACCCATCAGCCACCATGGTTATAATAAAGAACCCAGATAGATACACCCCTTCCATAGGGACATGGTTGAATATGACCCTAAAAATATTATCAATGATAACTTTTTTAAATATGATCATTACCCAATGTATGTAGATAACTTCATCTAAGTCCAGAAGAAGAATGGTAATCTGAAAGTATGTATTGACTTATGAGACCTCAATTATGACTTCTTGAAGGATGAGATTCCTAAACCAGTCATAGAGTTATAGATCGATGAAACTATCAGCTTCAAGGAACTAACTTTCATAGAAAGATACTCTATTTATATTTAAATCCAGATATCTCACATTGGTGAGGAAACACCTCATTCATGAAACCTTAGCAAACATATTACTACTAGGTAATTATCTTCATCTTGAAGGATACGAGAGAAAACTACTAATGGGATATGAATCGTATCTTTAATCCCCTCATTAGAAATATAATTGTGTTCTATGTGGATGATTTTGTAGTAAAATACCTCCAACACCAGAACCATCTCAATGATCTTGATAAAGTTTTCAAGATACTCTTAACATAAAAATCTTAAGATGAACCACAGAAGCATGTATTTGGGGTCACCCTTAGAAAATTTCACAGATTCATTTTTGACTCTAGAAAAATTGATATTAACCTATATAATATCAAGACTGTCATTCAAATAAATCATACAATAAACATATGAGATATGTGAATATTTTAAGGGAGTCTGGGTAACATCCATTTTTTCAAACCTAGTAGGCTAGTGTAAGGATTTTTTCAAAGGTGATGAAGAAAGGAACTACTTACCAATGGGATGAAGAATTACATAGTGAACTTTATGACATCAAGATGATTTTACTATTCCCTTAGTTCGCATCCCGTTTGTATATGGGAAACCTTTAATCCTTTATGTGACAATATTCGAGATATCCCTCAAGTACCTATTATATTAGAAAAATAAAAATGGATAAGAGAACAATCAATATTAACTCATCTATATGATTCTCAAAACTGAGGTCAGATATTATCTCATCAAGAAGAAATTCCTAGACTTGTTATATATATTCCAGAAGAACGATCATTATATATATCTCTATGAGGTTCATTTGATCTACTGAATCAACCCACTGAAATATGTCCCCAATCACGCAATATTGAATTGATGATTAGTGTAGTATAAATTAATATAATAGAATTTAGATATAAGTTTCATTCCATATATGGACATAAATTGAAAAGTGATGAGAGATTTAAGTTTTTTTAATCCATTCCTTGAGGATTTTTCCTTATATTCCAAATTTTTAGATGAGGAAATTCACTCCCTTGATAAAGAATTACCATAGTAAAAGATTTATTTTTATGGAGCCTCTCTATGATTAAATGGGATGAGGATGAACAAACTTAAGCTTAATTTGGTTGTACTTGGTGTTTCCTTATTACTCACTCAATGTTCCTCATTACATACTCATTCTTCCTCCCATAGGGGCAACCAACAATGTGATAGAATACTAAGTCTTCATTATTGATCGTACATTGCACTCAGGATCTAGGTCCCAAGGATTCATGTGAAGGGAGGCGCTAATGTTGTCATAAAAAAGATAAATAGTGACAACAAAGTTAGTAAATAGGATATCATCCCAATATCTATGTACACCCAATAGTTGATGGTGTAAACCCCAATAAATTTTTAGAGTGTGGGTTCCAAGGGATTTGGAACTTTTATTTTTTTGGTAGGTTTGTTTTGAGAGTAGTGACTCAAAATGTGATCCCAAGAGTTGGGAAATATTATATAATTTTTTTACATGTTTTGAGTCCTCATAGGTGTTATAGGTTCTTAGGAAGATGATAGAGAAATCCGGGAGTGTCCAGGATGATAAAAACAATACCATAGGATCTTTCATGGTGTAAATGGGAATTGATGTTTTGAAAGGGTTCCAATTTTATGGAGTTTAAGGTATGATATTCCCTCCACTTACATAAATTTTTCATTTCCCCTTTTTTACTTCAGAATTAAGTGATCTAGTACATATTTTGGAAGTAGTTCCACCAGATCATGGTGGAATCATCCAATCTCGATGAGAATTTTTCTCATCTTGTATAGAAGGCATTCCTAGACACCATCTACACATCATTGTAGGTTGATTCATCAAAGGTATGTTTCTTGATAGATTTATTTAAGGTTTTTGGCATTAATTAAATTAATTTTACTACGGAATTTATTTTTTGTGCTGGTTATTTTTCACAGGTTGGTGTCGAGACTGTTTTCTTGGCCTCCCACATGTTTTTGTTCATAGTTTTAGTGTGATGACGTCAATTAGAGATTTTATTCAACATTATTACTATTTTGATTAATTATAAAAATAATTAATATTGGTTAAATTATTTAATGGTATTTTATGGCCTAGGTTTGTGTGTGTGATGGGAGTGGGATGCACCCTATGGATCAAGGTTTTAGTGCAGAAGTATGGATTTGTGATTTTTTAGACATTATTCCTTTTTTGTTTAAATTGAAATTAAATTTTACATTATTATAAATTTATTGTATAATTAATTTTTAATAGTTTATAATTAATTATTTGATATTATTTCTTGATATATGTATTTGAGATGTTGATAAAAACCTGGATGGGCTTCGGTAGGGTGTGCTAATTGGAATTTTAAAAAGTGAATGGCTTCATAAATGATATAGGTACTCCTTAGAACATGAACCTATGGTATTTCAATTCATTTATATTTGTGTAATATAATATATAGTCTCAAAATAGTGGTTATTAGTCTGTCTAAATTTATTAAATTATTTAAATAATAATTAAATGAAAATACCTAAACTGAATAAAGTGCTAAGGGCCAGGATAGACCCTTGTGCATTGGATTGATTTCCTTTGCTATTGATGGAATAAATATTTATTATATTAATATTAATAGAAGAAATTAAGATTATTGGTATTTGAAATAAATGAAAAAAAATGCGAGTGATATTTTTCAGCCATAGTGAAAGGTTCTCTTAGTGACCTCCAGGTATAGGCTAGTGGTGAATTAAGATTAAAAGACTTGGGATTAGCCATTTGAGAACCTTGAGATTAATTGAAACCTTTGGGATAGATGAGATAACATTGATTTGAGTGATCCACTCCCACTGTGAAGTGATTACCTATATGGGTAAACCCTAGGAAGATGGATGGAGAATCCTTGTGTTTAGGCCGACATAGAGTTACTTGGAAAGGGAGTGAGTTTGTGGAAATATCCCTTATTAGGCATTCCTGGGAGGTCTGGGAAGGTATGATGAGATTTTGAAGATGTTAAGGGATGTCGTTCTCTTTAAGTAATGGATATTTATCTGAGAAATGTGTTAAATATAATAGGACATCTGAAGGGTTCCCTATCTATGATGAGATTAAGGGGGCCCTAATGGGTACCCCGGTGAGACTTTGACCCTATAAAGAGGGTGTTTATAGGAACAAGTATTGATGGTTTTGCGTGTCACATTAGAACCCAAACCAACAAATTGATCTTGTTATGGATGAGGGGATAGAAGGTCATGAGATAGAGAGTTTGACCTAGGTCTGTAGGTTATTATTTGGTATATGGACAACCCTACAAGAAACTATTGATGAGATGGTTGGGGTGGTATGAACTACCCACCAAGATTCATTGATATACTATCTAGGATTCTCGGGGCTTGAACCTAGGATATGACTTTTTAGCTTGATACTGTTAGAATGCTTGTGATTCACTCTTTGGATTCATATTTGCTATAGTTTGAAATTATTAGGATTAATTCATATAATTCAGATGTGATATCTATTTATATTACTTGGACAAACCCATTGGATATGGATGTGATACTCTGTGACTTAATTTTCTTGAAGAAAAATCCACTGATTTTCCCAATGGGATTGATTCCAAAGTTGTTGGGATCTGGCTATTGTTGTTTATATTGATTTCCTAGGGTCATCCCCTTAAGAATTAGATGTCGATCCTGATTATACTATTTTTTTTACCATCGTAATCCCCCTAGGAATTTCTTGTGGAGACTAATACTACTTTAGTTCCTTTGATCATCCCCTAGTAATCATCTATGCATATTGATACATTTACCAAATTTTCTATTGTCATCCCACTATTTATAGAATGTATACCTCATGCAATGATTGGACCGTATAGGGATCATCTTTATGCTTAATATTATGGACCACCTAGGATAATTATAGTGGTGGTTTTATTCACATATTATTTAGTTGGTGTGATTATATGGAACTATTATAGACACTTTCACACTATATGAAGTTAGTTTGGGTTGATTATAGATTTTATGTAGGACCTATGGATCAGTAGTGTTTTTTTATTTATGCTTATTTTGTTTATTATTTAGTTGATCATGTCACATTCATATAAACCACATTTACTGGTTATGTGTGGGAATATATTGTTGTAACACTACTAATTTTTACTCACTCACTTCTTGGGTATATATGAAACTTACTGACCCGAGAAGACTTCATTGATCGCAAGTTTAGGTTGGGAAGAGGCCCAGTGTTATATGATCGAGTGAGAAAATTATTAAAAGACTAAAGAATTAGATGGGGTATAGATCAAGGATTTAGTTGATCCTCCTATATTTTTATTTTATTCTTATATTCATTTTTTATATTTGCTGAGCTCAGTGGGTGGAAACTGAGTCTTTATGTTTACTTTTCTACTATATTTCATTAATTGTTGGTTGATGCATTATTACATCAATATACTCTGCTGTTCATTTTTATGGATGAAGTTTATTTTTTTATTTGTTATTTTTCACTCTAATTTTGGGTATAGTCTCTCCATGTTATTAACTTAGACCCCTGTTGAAAGTTGGTAGCCTATGGAATATAGGGAGGCACAGTTATGGTTAGTGTCAGCCCTCTAATCTAGGCATCACTCTGTGGAAGCATGCTGAGGGAGGGATTTATAAAGTCATATGAGTGTATTTTATATTAATGATATAATTGAATATACAATATTTTTAATTTTTTCTTACTATTTAGGAAGATGGTAGACATTTTACATAAGAAGTTGTTGGAGATTACAATGGGTATTAAACTAGTGAATTACAAACACCTTTTCGATAGGAAGTCCATGTAACCATGGATGTGGGATTTTGGTTCTTTATTTCTAGTCTTATAGTTGTATGATTTCACCTAGAATGACACACATGAGTTTTAATATTGTATGATTTATGATTATTGTGGTTTAGATCATGTCCCATTTTTAGGTGGTTGGTTTTAATGAATTTTATTTTGCATATAGGATTCACATTACAATGGCTTGACTATTTTTGATTGGGATCATAAAATATAGGGTTCAATTGTTTAAATTTTAATTAATAATTTATATGATTTTTTCCCATATGACATGGTGATAGAATTCTAACCAACTATAGTATATTATATTTCCTTCTTATGATAGGTTATGTGGATCTTACAGTGGGATACTTCTGGATGGTGACTATGTATTCACTCTTATGAGGGATGTGTAGTGGACTAGGTGTTTCAATATAGGCATTAGATTCCTTGGTTATCTAATCCTTGTGGGTATTTATTATATAGTTTTTATTACTAAACAACCTATTTTGTGTTCCCCATATAAATATTTAGTGAAATTCAACTTAAAAAAACCACATGGATATATGATAATTGACACAATGATGGCTGGTAGATGTCATTATATATGTATGTGATGATGGATGAGGATGGAATCCTTGAATGGGTGACTCCCCTTTTTGGACACCCAGTGAGGATCAACTACAGATTGTGATTCTCAAGGGGTAGTCCCATATGATAGTTTTTGGTGTGAATTAGTGCCCTAGTATGATAATGAGTTAGCATGTGGTCTTTGAGACTTATATGTTAGACCCCTAAAGTGGGTTTTCTATATAACATGAGTTACAATGTGACTTTGGATATGAGGGTAGAGAGGTTTCCTATGAACTATGATTTAATGAGATATATCACATGGGTTAGGAAAAAGAGGCTAGTATTTTGTGATACAAATTGGGATATTGGTGAGTTGGGTATTATGGATGAGGAGAGTAAGGATATATGAAGGTAACATGTGATAATGGTTATCCAAGGTTTATGAGTTCCTTAGTGATAGAAATCATGGTTTTATGCTTCAGGTTATGAGGCTGATACATGGGGGTGCTACTAGGTATGTGATGCAAAAAAAGTGATTCATGAATATTATAAATGTTGAAGGTAAGGGTGTATGACTTTTCTTGGGATTGGTACATATATGGTTTTATTTTATATGGTGTAGTCATGATTATACCTTGATTTTTCATGAGTAAATCACCTTTAATGGCCATTATTTGGTATCAAAATTCAGTTTTGAAGATATGACTAGGTGAGTTCCTGACCTTATTGACACTTGATGCACTTTTAGAAGCACAGTGAGATCATGGGTAGATTCTTTAGGTTTAGGAATGTTGAAGGTTGGTGGTTGATCATGTGATTTAATTAGGTATGGGTAAATTCCTCATTTTTTAAGTGGATCATTGAGGGTTCTCTTATCTTGGTTATATTGACATGTCAGGAGGCATGTTAAACTATGTAGGTGTTTGAGCCTAGGTTAAATATCTTGTGAAACATGGTGTCATGTATAAAGTTCTACAGTTGGTTGGTATTTGACTATACACCCATTGTGTTTATGTTTGGATTATGGTGTTATGCGATATTTACACATGGTACCATTGAATTATGGATTGGTGTGTGGTCATGTGTGATTAGTGGACCAATGGTTTGATGAAATTATATGGTTATGGTAACTTGAGGTTTGGATGATGCATTTATGTGATAGAGACACCATAGATGGCATGATGTCAGGGGTTGAAAGTGGTGATAATGGATTGGGAGGAATGATACACGTGGGTTGATTGAACATATTGAGATTATGATCAAAGAGTGGTATAAGTAAATCCATATGGTGGGGAGTGGACCATTCACCATTTTAGGGTGTGAGCCTTGTTATGAATAAATTTTAGTGAATGTTATGGATGAAATTATGTGTGATTCAAGAATCACTGACATTTTTTGTTTTTTGGGTTAGTGCTTGGGTATGAGTTGGATATCCATATACAGTCATTACATAAGGTGATGGATAGAGAATATGTTATGTAGGAATGAACCAATATTGGTATAGTAATGGATTCTTAAGACCAGTCAATGGATGATCGAGGTGGAACTTCAATTCTAGTGAGTAGGTAAATATGATTATATATGGTTCCATAGAGAATAGTAGATTTGGAATTAATATGTGATATTAGATGGTGTCCTGATTTTGACCTTGAGATCAGGATAATTATTACATGATCCAAGAATTGGTTGGATCGGTGATGTGTCGGTGATTTGGGTAAGAAAATGATAATTGGTATGAATTGTTGAGGATCCAATCATAAAATTACACTTGATATATGTTTTAGACATTAGTATTAGGTATTTGAATGCCTTCGTGATTCATTTTTGTATTTAAGAATATTTATTAGGTGTTCTAATTAGATGTTTAGATAGCACATCAGAGGATGCGGTGGATTTTATTTGATAATAGTTGGACATAGGATATCTAACTAGTGTTTTAATGTGATATAGGGTTCAGTGAGTTAGAAATTACACTAGGTGTGTCTATTGGCTATTCATAATTTTTTTGATAGTAAATTTCAATAGCATGGATCACCATAGATCAGAATCCACCCCATATATAGAGGATTGTGGTGGGAATCACCTTAAGCCTATCGATGAATCAGTTGATGACATTGGGTTGTCTTGGGTTATATAGGTGCAAGAAAGTGATTCCATGATATATCAGTGATGGAAATAGGAAATGTCTAAACATTTTATTAATAGTGCACCTCATGTTTAGAAATGCACAAAAAATATCATTCATTATCCTATGATAGTATTCTATGAGTTTATTATGAATTAGAAATTAGGATAGGTTAGTTAAAATGGATGAATGGACAATTAGGCTTCTCAGAGAGGAAAATTTATATGGTTGGGAGATTTTAAAACACTATACCATTTAACGGGGTGAAATTCCAATGTATTTTCAATTTTTATTTTGGTGGAAGGTTTGATCTAAGAATTGAGACATAAAATTAGATCGTAAAAGTTGGTATATCTTAAATTAATTTTTTTAACATGGTTTGATTCTTTATAGATGTTACGTGTGCTTGGAATGATGTTTAAGAATATTTTGAGTCGTCGGGCTGCTGAAAATAGTAACAATGAGACTTTCACGATGTAAATGGCAATTTATGTATTGAAAGGGTTTCATCAGGGGCCTTTTGGATAGGAATGGGTTTTAGGAGAATGAGAGGGCCATTTCCTAAAATTTCACAATGTGAACAGCATGTTCAGGCCTTGAAAGTGTTTTGGGAGTGGTTTTTCATCATGGGTAATCCTAACTTCGCCCACATCATGTCCCATTAATTTTATGAAAATAGGGGACTTATGAAGCACCATTTTGGCCAGTCACTCTCCCTCCTCCTCCTCTCTTGGAATCCCTTTTATTTTAGGCATTTGGGTGTTGATTTTATAGTGTTTGAGGTACAATCCATCACATTATTGTAACACCACAAGAATTTGATAAATATATTTTTTTAAATGAAATTAATATTAATTATATTTTATGTAATATGAAGCACTGAGTTTACCTTACCTTACATAAAACACTAATTTTTCCTCTATTACACATAATACATAGTTTAACTTGCATTACACGGAACATTGGGTTTAAACGACATGTGACAATCAATTAAAATATTATTATTCAATATGATAATTACCACCTAGGAATTGGATTGGAGGGTATGAAAACGATTACCTAAATTATTAAAATATATAGTTTACACATGTATATATAATGAATTATTTTGTGACTAATTAATTAGAAACGAAATTAAAATCCTTTTTTAAAAAAAGGAAATCATTTATTGAAAACCCATTTTTGTATACAAAAACAACTTTTACATAAATAAATTAAATAAATCACTTTTGGTGAATGGTTTTAAAGAAATTTATACATTATATATTCAATAAAATATTTAAAATTCATATTATGTATTTTCTTTACAATAGATAATAATAAATCAAATATTACGCTTAAAATTTTATTTATCTAAAAATAAATTTTATCATCATTGGAGAACTTATGTTAAAATTAATTTTCACCACTTAAATAA
The DNA here is from genome assembly GCA_963277665.1 of Viscum album. Lineage (NCBI taxonomy): Eukaryota > Viridiplantae > Streptophyta > Magnoliopsida > Santalales > Viscaceae > Viscum > Viscum album. The sequence goes on along the minus strand of OY728119.1, from coordinate 1,720,481,631 downwards.
TTTATTTGAAAAATTAAACTTCATTTTTTTAGTCTTTATATCAAAATTTTATTAGGGTTATTTTTTGGAATTTTTATAAAAGTTGCAATTTTTAATGAATAATGAAAATGTGGAATTTTAATTGAAGACTACCTTTTTGTTTAATTTACTTATAAAGGTGAATAATATTTTAAATTAGTTTTAAATTTAAATTAGTTCTAAAAAATAAATTAATTAAATTTATATTGCATTAATAAATTTCATATTGAATTTTGAAAAAAAATTGTAAAATATTTAGCATTTTTTCTTTAAAACCCTGCTTTCTCATCGCATTTTCGAGATTAATTTTAAATTAAATTTTACCACTTTTGATAATTACATTTGAAAAATGGATTCCCTATTTTTAATCAGAATAATTTATAATTTAAAATATGGTCGACTTAATTTTTTACCAAAATGAATAGTGAAACATTGAAAATTAATTATCGAGGTTAAGGTAAAAATGGGTTTACCAAGGTTTAATGTAAAAAAGATAAAGGTAAAATGAACAATAAACTTGTATAAAAACTATTTTATGAAAATACTTTATCCTTTACACCTATAAGTTTTGATAATTATCCATTTTAGATCCCTGAGACAAATAAACAACGTTGGATCACTCAATTTTTTTCAAAAATACCAAGTGTGTCCTCTCCCCAACTTATAAAAGGCCACACCTTCTCATTGCTTTTTCACACCTTGAAACCTTTTTAGTTCATCCAATACTGACACAAATAACATCCCAAATTCTATAACCTCATTCTATAAGATTTATTGTGTTCCTAAATTCATCTTAGGAAGGTTTTTAGTGCAAACCAATGGAGGATACCCGAAGAAGACGTAACATTCATCAACGAGAAGTTTTGTTTTATTTCATCCTAAACCCCCTTAAATTTTTTTAAATAATTATTATATAATAACATCAATATATTATATATAATTATATTAATTTATATTAATTTCATTACCTACCATAATATAAAATTTCATCACATGGGTTATGAAATCATTGTTCTTGTGTTTGGTGGATTATCGCCTCACAAACCGATGTCATTGGTTTTCCATTAACACCTATCAAAATTCGTCATAATGATGGGTTAATTGTTAAAATATAAAATTTATGATTTGTTTTTATTATTTAATTATTTCATCACACATACATCCATGATTTTTAATTTTTAGGAACATAACAATGTCGCTTGTGTGTACAGTAGACTACAACCTCGTGAAGCGATGTGATTCATTCACTATTTACATGGATTTTATTAAGGATGTATTTAATTAAAATATGTGATATATATATATAATAAAAATGATTCTATAGTGGTAATATATCATTTACCTTTATTTCTTTCAGTTCTATAAGAAAATGGAAACAATGTCCATGCATACGTACATCTTACCATCTCCATGAACGGTGTATTTCATTTTCTATCAACTAAATTTTATAGATTGATATAAATAAATATAAAATGAATATATATTATATTTAAATAATGTTTAAAAATATTTATACGATGAATCCATTGTTTAATTAAGAGCAAAAAATATAACAAGTCAACAAATATATGAAAACCAAAGTAGTAATTGCCTGAAATGTGACTTTAACATGGAATTGTTAAGAAACTATTAATAAAATATTATAAGAAAAAAATATATGGTACTATATATATGAATATATTTATTTAATATATTTATAATAAACTTATATATATTATACAGTATTTTTGAACTTATATGATGTAATTCTAGATTTAAGGGAAGGGATTTTTGTCTCATTTTTTACTTATGTGAGACACATTCCATATTCACCAAAAATTTATTTTATGTGGGGAATATACTTTCCATGAATGTATTTTATGATTATTACACTGAAAGTCATTTGATTTTATATATCCATTTTATGATCTCTCTTCCATGGGTGTTACGGTTCAAAAGATCCCAAAGCAGTAAGGGATATTTTTGTCTCAATTTTTCTTCTTTTAGACATATGATATGTTATGCACCAATATTCTTTAACGATGTGTATATAAATCCCATATAACAAGTAATATAATTAAATTATTTATTATCATTATATTTTATGTTTAATGTTATGTTATCTCTTCCTTGGTCTTACGATTCAAAGTTACCAAAAGTGGTAAATATTTCATGTTATAATCTCATCGCTTATTGGGATTGTATATGATTATGTTTCTGATAATATAAACTTATGATACATAACTCAAGAAACTCATAAAATTTATTCTCATATTTTTATTTCCAGATAATACATTTTTTTTCATTTTCCTCTCTTTATGTACTCAAGAGCTCAAAAATAATGTTTTTAGTAAAAATCAACTTTTCAGCTGAAAACCCATTTTCCTCCAAAACTATTATTCTAAAATTATTTCCGAAAAACATTAACATTATTAAAATGATTTATTAAAGTTGTTTTTACCATGTTTTGATTTTTTTTTCAAATTTTTTTAAAATGAATATCATTTTATTTTTCAAAAATAATGCATGTTTGGATTTTACCTAAAATGTGAATGGAATATTTGTTTTAGCATGTATGACATGAATGAAACTTCATATCATAATGGAAATTATTTTTATCAATGATTCATTTATAAGGTTTCAAGGTTATTTTCAATGAAAAAGTTTTTAAAAATGTTTTATGTTTTAAAAAAATCAAATTGTAATGGATATTTTCCTCAAGAAATGTTTTAAATAGTTTTTAGAAGTATCCTTTAAAAGTTTTCAACGCTATTTTCAAATAAATTTATTTTGAAAATGTTTTTTATTTTAAAAAGTGATTTTCAAAAAAATGTTTATTTTCCTTAAAAAAATGTTCCATGTGATATTTCAAAATCCTTCTCCATTTAAGATAACATCTTTTGATATAATTTTTTCTTTGTTGCAGATATGAGCCATGGATACCATCCTTATTCTTCCTCTGAATGATATATTTTTATGATGAAAATATGTTCTTGAAACCCATTTATCTTCTATTGGTTATACCAAGAAATAACTCTTATGAAACCCTATTCTATTCAAGGGTTATGCTATGATGAAATGTTGAAATGATTATGGAACCTATCTCTTTTCCATAGGTTATGATATGATGAAATGTTGATGAAACCCATTTCATTTTATGTGTATGATATTTTTATTGTTTATGACCTTGTAGAACACATATGTATGATTTTCATTATGTGATAGTGGTTACATTATAACCAAGGATGGTGGTTACGTTATAACCAAATGTGGGTGGGACCTGTATCTTCATCCAATGCATTGGGTAAATATTTATATCTAATGAGATAGACCGAACTATAATGGTAGTGAACTTGGTTCAGTAAGGGAATTTTTCCAATATTATGATCTTGGGAGTAAACCTTGAATAAAATTATGGTTTGGGAAGTGAACCCATTTCACTATGAGAAATGGGATTCCACTAGGGATGGTGGTGTGACCTGCACAAGAGGTGTAGCTATCGGAAAGGATGGTATATTGTTTGTTTACCCAAGCTCGAAGCAGGTACATGGGTGGTTATCTCATGCTTAATATGTTATAAATTTCTTGGTGGGTGTACTTGACATAAGATTTTCTATAATTATTTGTATGACATAAATCTTTGTCTTATACAAATGTTATGTTCTCATGGATCGTGTTCTTTTATTTCCTTATGATTCTTATCTTGTTAAATTCCAATATTTATTTCATAACTTATGTTTATGATCTATGATATGTGGGTGTATGAAATTCATAATTTATGTTCATGATAACATACCCTTATGCTTATATTATTCTTTCATATGACCATGGATTGATATCTGTTATGTTTACCCTTGATTTTTATCCGATCTCACCCCTTCTTATGTTTCCCTTCCCTAGGTTATGATGATGGGTTTTTAAGTATGAGTACTAAAGATGAAGATATTTATGGGAGACGTTAAATATCATTCATTAAATAAGAATATTTTGTTCCAAGTTTCCAAGGCACTAAAATATTATGGTCCTTGGGCATGAGTTTGTGTAATGCAATGAATATTCATCTAAAAACATGTGATATCCATGTATGAGAATCCCAAGTCATTCTAGTTAGTAGAAAAGGAAATATTTAGTTAAACTTTAGAAATTAGGATGACATAACATTAGTGAGATCCCTAGGGATATTTATAAGGATGTGAATAGGGATGTATCTAACGATAAGTCTAAGGATGAGTCAAATTATTGCAAATTGTCCTGGGATTTTTTAAAGGATAGAGTGAGTGCATTCCAAGAAATTGCATCCCTATCTAGATACTATAAGTGGATGTGGCGTCGACGTAGATGTACCTAGGGGTACAAACCCCAAAAACACTGTACTGAGCTAGAATTGATTGATAACTAGTACATGACAATAGGCCTTATTTCACAACTAGATTGTCAGTCCTAGGGGCTATTCATGGAAATTCGCAAACCCCTTATGAACCATAATGAATGATTTAAATAGAATATGAATATGGATAACTTATGATAAACCTAAGGTGTCCTGGATTAAAGAATAAGGTATCATGATTTAGAAATCCTATATGTATTTTTTAATGAATATGTGGGATTCCACTATGATTGGTGTTTCTCATTCTATGTTTTTGGGTTTTAGTCAATGGAGGGAAGTAAAAGGAAATGGTTTAACATTGAATGTGGTGGAAAATTTGACTATGGGAAAAAAATTAAGATGATGACTGAGGTGAAGGTTTTTGTGACTATTCCTAATTAGTTTTCACAAAACATGATTAATAATATATACCTTAACCAACTCTAAAGCTCACCAAAGAAGATAAAAAAGGTGTTCCTAGAGAGTTTAGGTAGTGGAGCCCATTGAGGAAAGAAGATTCAGTTTCCTTTGAGTCGAAAATGTGGGAAGAATCTGCAAAGTGGATGTCTTAGAGGAAGAGGAATATTTTTTGACTGTTGAAAAAAACGACACAAAGAAAGTCACTATAAATGTAAAATGATAATTTTGGTCAAATCAAATGTTGATGCACATATTTTTGCATCAAACCCTTTATCGTGAAAGGAAAAATTCATGTTTATTATGTGATGAATAAATGAAATCATGCATTATCTAATTCTACCTCATTATACCGGAGTTTAATCCAACTATTCACTTCTAGGATCTATATTTCACATCAGTGGACCCCCAAGTGCACACCTATTTCGCCTCAGGTTCATTTTTAACACCAATAAATAATTGAGTGGAAAACCATCCTCGCCCCAAGACTTCCCTATGAGACATTGTCATATGAATACCACATGCCCGATATGCTATCAAAATAATATAATAAGATGTGTATGTCATGCGAAGAATGTGTTTTTTTATACATTTTTTTTAAAAAAACCAGAAAACGATTAGGTAAAAAACAAATTTCAAAATGCGGTGCAAATGCGGCACCGCAGATGCCGCTTTTTCATTTTGGGTGAAAGGCGGCATCGCGGATGCCGCCTTGGCACTGCTAGCGCGGATCACTGACATGGCGAAGGCGGCACCCGCGGTGCCGCCTTCGCCTCTGTGCCCTATAAAAGGGCAGCGCCTTCCTCCCCTTCTCCTCACTTCCAAACACCCATTACCTCTCATTTTCTCTCTTTTGCGGCGAAGTTTGTGGTTTGAAATTTTAGGAAAGATTTTATAGGTTTGTTTTTTAATTTAATGTTTTTTATTTCATTGAATTGTTTTTAGTTAAATTTTTTTAAAATTTAATGTTTTTTATTTAGTTGAATTGTTTATAGTTAAATCTTTTAATTCTTTAGTAGTTTAGTTAGTTTTAAATTTTTTTGGTTTATTAGATTGTTTAATTAGTTATATATATTTAGGAATTATTATTATCACTAGTAAAAATTAATTTAGGATTCTTTTAATGAAATTTTGGTAAAATAAAGACTATGTTATCTAAAAAATCAAATTCTTTTCTGGATACAAACAAGTGAATGTGGCTATGGCACAGATGTACCTAGGGGTAAACCCCAAAAACACCGATTTGAGCTAGACTCGAACTGGAATTGGTGCACGACAACGGGTCTTGCAGCATTCTGGTTTGACACTCCCGGGGGATATGGTTAAGATATGCATATTTCTTTATAAACTACTAAAATATCTAAGAAAAGAAATGATAAATTGATAATTTAGTAATGATGTTGATAGTTATTATTAGGAACGATTAATTAGAAATTAATTAATAAATAACATCGAGTTAAAAATAAAACTACAGTTCAAATGATATTAAATAACATGAAGTTAAAAAACATGGAGTTAAAAAACAACATGGAGTTAAAAAACTAAAAGAAGTTAAAGTTAAAATATAAATAACATAGAGTTAAAAAATAAATAACAATATGTTTCGTGCTTTTGGCCTCTCTTGCAGTGAATTGGATATCAAAATTTCAGAAAACCTGAATTGTGATCTCCTTATATTTGTGGGTTTTTATGTTTATAGTATACTTGTATGTGAGTGTTTGGAATGGATAGATCAAAGAGCTCTTACATTAGCCTTTTGAAGATGATAAAGGATAAAGATTTTGTGATGAAGAGTTCGATGGGCTATGTTTAATCGTTGGTGTTTTCATCTGATCAACTGCGCTTGGGGAAATGGGGTGACAATTGTGGAAGAAATTATAATGGTTGGATGCATGATGGTGTTGAAGGGGTTAGTATTTGCAGAAATGGGAACAGATGATCATTTCATGTGGCATATCTTTCACCATACCCTTATGCGGCCGGATGTTGATATGGATATGGACATAGAGGGTGGAAGAATGGATTTCATTGTCCCATGAAAGGAGATATAACATGTTCTCATGCATCAAAGATTATAGATGTATGTGATACTAGCGACACCGTGAATCACATTGATGTGGGGCTGACTCCTATATATTTAATAAATGTTTAAAGTTTCATTTATATTCGTCTTATGCATTATATTTTATAGTCTTTCAAAGTCACGTACTTGAAATATTTTTAAGTTTCAAGTAGGCATTTTGAAAGCTTATAAATTGTTTTTCATGAACATTTTTTATGAAATGATTTTTGTTTTCAACAATTTCTTATATGTTTAATGAATATTTAAAGTTTCGTTTATATTGGTCTTATGGTTTATATTTTATAGTCTTTCAAAGTCACGTACATGAAACATTTTTAACTTTCAGGTAGGCGGTTTTGAAAGATTATAAATTATTTTTCATCAACATTTTTTATGAAATAATTTTTATTTTCAACAATTTCTTATATGTTTAATGAATGTTTAATGTTTTGTTTATATTGGTCTTATGGTTTATATTTTATAGTCTATTAAAGTCACCTACTTGAAACATTTTTATGTTTCAAGTAGGTAGTTTTGAAAGCTTATAAATTATTTTTCATTAACATTTTTTATGAAATGATTTTTGTTTTCAACAATTTCTTATATGTTTAATAAATATTTAAAGTTTTGTTTATATTGGTCTTATGTTTTATATTTTATAGTCTTTCAAAGTCACGTACTTGAAACATTTTTATCTTTCTGGTAGGCGGTTTTGAAAGATTATAAATTATTTTTCATCAATATTTTTTATGAAAGAATTTGTGTTTTCAACAATTTCCTATATGTTTAATTAATGTTTAAAGTTTCGTTTATATTGGTTTTATGGTTTATATTTTATAGTTTATTAATGTAGCGTACTTGAAACATTTTTAAGATTCAAGTAGGCAGTTTTGAAAGCTTATAAATTATTTTTCATGAACATTTTTTATGAAATGATTTTTGTTTTCAACAATTTCTTATATGTTTAATGAATATTTAATGTTTTGTTTATATTGGTTTTATGGTTTATATTTTATAGTCTTTCAAAGTCACGTACTTGAAACATTTTTAACTTTCAGGTAAGCGGTTTTGAAAGATTATGAATTATTTTTCATTAACATTTTTTATGAAAGAATTTTTGTTTTCAACAATTTCTTATATGTTTAATGAATGTTTAAAGTTTCGTTTATATTCGTCTTATGGTTTATATTTTATAGTCTATTAAAGTCACGTACTTGAAACATTTTTAAGTTTCAAGTAGACAGTTTAGAAAGCTTATAAATTATTTTTCATGAACATTTTTTATGAAATGATTTTTGTTTTCAATAATTTCATATATGTTTAATGAATGTTTAAAGTTTCGTTTATATTGGTCTTATGGTTTATATTTTATAGACTTTTAAAGTCACGTACTTGAAACATTTTTAACTTTCACGTAGGCGGTTTTCAAAGCTTGTAAATTATTATTCTTGAACAATTTTTATTAATTATATATATAAATAAATATATAAACAAAACAAAACAAAAAATAAAAACAAAATTTTCAAAAAGGATAATTATTACAATTTTTATGAATTATATATATAAATAAAAATATAAACAAAACAAAACAAACAATCCAAACAATTTTTTAAAAAATAATATATTTTTTTGTTCGGTGAAAGGCGGCATCGTCCGGAACATTTTTTATGAATTATATATATAAATAAATATATAAACAAAACATAATATAACATAAAAAAATTCAATTTTTATTTGTTAGGGGAAAGGCGGCATCGCGGGTGCCGCCTTTCACCCGTAGTGCAAAGGCGGCAGCCGCGATGCCGCCTTTCACCAGAAATGCAAATGCGGCATCGCGGATGCCGCCTTTGCGCCGCATTTTGAAAAAAAAATTGCCTTAACCGTTTTCTGGAAAAAAAAAATTAAAACGTATAAAAAAAAAACTCTTCGAAGAATAGTGGAACCATGCGCTCATATTATCACATGAAATGGTGGGTGATACGGCTCTTTGTTCACATGGAGCCTCCATGTAAACATATGGTGTCACAAAAATGGTCCATAGAGAGGATCAGAATGGGACACATATCATCCATGATGATTATCTTGGATGGATTGATAATGTGTGAACCTACACCATCGGGATTAGGGAGAACTATACCCACATGAAGAAGCTCCGCAGCGCAATGATGAATCTTCTAATGCAGTATACACTTCCACAAGCCATGCTTGCATACGAAAGGAGGCCATGATCGTAGATGAAAGGAGGCCATGTTCTCTTCCTCTGTTGCTAGGATCATCTTCCATTTCACCCTCATTATTCAGAATAGAAACCAGAGAATCGTGAACCCTCCATGTAGGCACATGATGTGGCGATGATAGTCCATGGACGGGATTATAATATGATCTGTATGACCTGAAACACTAATCCTATATAGTTCATTTGTGCGGCGAATACAACACATAAATCATGCATGGTTACTACAGAATCTTTACAGCGCACGCATGAAGCTCCTAGAGTGTTATAAACCTCCGCGATCTCTATTGATGAATGAAATGTGGGCCATGAGATTAGTACGCATGAACTCTCAATGCCATGTGATGGTTTCAGCACATGAATCCAAGAAACACAATGCCTTAAAATAGGGCATACAATGAAGGATGTGATTCCATACATATGCTACTGTGATTTATTCGAGAATGAATATATTGCTAGCACATCGAGAGTATCCACTACAAATGAGGAGCAAGAAAGATAAGAATAGCTTGTGATTGATCTGAAGAAACAATTATATAGTACACACTAATAAAAGAGAATACACTGAAGTAAAATATAAATGGTCACCACTGCACACAGGAGCTGCCATGCAGATGAAGGATACCCGTAGCGCATGAATGAAGGTCCAGAAGTGGATCACGCGATAACGTAGAACCTCCAAAAGGTTATGTTAATATGCAAATAAAAATGTGTGTCCCATGAATAATACCTAAAGATTCAGTGCTTTAAGATTTATCTTGACTAGGCATAATCATCCGAAAAGTAGATGTGATGAAGGGAAGTGAGTGTTTTTAGGATGCGCCACGTTTATCAGGTTCACAGATATAGTGAGATCCTATGCATATAAATATAAGGAGATCACAATACGGGGAGGGCACTGCCACTCCGAAAGGAAAATCTCCCACTTTCCTCACGTGATAGAGTAGGAAAGCTCTCATAAAGGATATGCCATGAAGAGCATACGAGAGATTCATCACAGAATCATTCTTGCAATGAGGTGGTATACCACAATCTACCATCACATAAGTACTCTTTCGAAATTCAGTTGGCGCTGCATGAAGGAAGTAGCACACACGTAACCCGTATTGAGAAGGGGTGAAGCACTGCATAACCCATCAGACGCAAGGGTGTGGCATCGCATGACCGTCCTCATGAATGTTGTTGCATCGTGTATACTAACATGTGGAGAGAGGAAGCGCCCTATATATATTATTTCATGCGCACATAGATTCATGTTCTTATAATGGGATTTCCATCACACAAAAGAAGATTAAATAACCGCATACTCGGTTATATGATGAATTGTGGACAACGACTCTGCATCTGGATATGCTTGGGGTCCTAAATAATTTATTTATTGTGTTCTAGAATCCAAACGTGAATAAAATTCATGTCTTAATGCATCATGTCAGTCCAATGGAGTTACACACCGAAATATTCATGTGTGCATAAGGAGATTCAAGCCATGATTGATATCTTCATGGGAAGAGGATAAATATTCCATGTACATATTTAATGAGAACAGGTTATACAACATTTATGTGACACCCTGCAACACTATCCATGCACTCTGTTGTGTGTGTCCTTGACATGAAAACACCCTTGGTCACACTATGGAATCATAAAACCATTGACACGCGACATATCAAAGGCCAACAAAGCAGTTGTACTTGATAATATCAACATGCTATCATCATACCCACAATGTACATGCATTGCATCAAACACAAGTAAAGGAACTATCCCTGACAACTTCTATATGTCATCACGAGATCCAGCACTAATCATGCGACGCACCATAAGCAAACAGTATGAATGACCAAGACAAGGCACACACACCATCACAAGATCCCATATTGATCTTACGGCACACTCATGGACAATCAGTACCTGAAGAACCATCCGAAATCTGTTGAAAGTAAGGAGAAATGACATTCAAAGTTGGATACCCCCAGTGTTCATAAGAGCTCACAAACAATATCATTATTGGGATGAAAAAAATCCCTTGGTAATATCTAAGAAATCTCACAAAACCTTCGAACATTTATAGGAAAAAATTAAGGAGAAAATATTGAGGAGGAAAGAGGTGTTCACGGCCGTGGAAATACATATGAAGCACACCCCATGGATCTTTGAGACACTGTAAGACCTTGGTGTCATGTTATCCTCACTGCACGGAAGCCCCATGGATTTTCAGCTCTGCCACACAGAAGTGTATGTCCAGGCAGCCCCTTTGGTGCTATAAGGATAGACGGATAGACCTATCCACCACATGCTTATGAAAACTCCAAATGGCCCATATTGGTAAGGCGAGACATCAATGAAAATTTGAGAAAAAATCCCAGACATTTCTTGTGAAAACATGCATAATCCCTAACCTTTGTAACATAAAACAATGGAGATAGAAAGGGAAGAGGTGAGACGTGTTCATGGTTGCAGAAGGACATGTGATGCACCCTCGATGATCCACATGAAACCATGAGTCCTTAGCAACACATCTGCCTTGCCTTGTGAGAGCCCTTCGACTTGTCATCCTCGCCATGCAAATCACCCTAGGAGACTTCACAGCTCTCTAAGGACAAACAAATAGATGTATCCACAGAATTCACATGTACCCCCATATGATCCATATCGGTCACACGTTGCATCACCAAAAAATAAAAGAAATACCCTCGATAGCACACATTAAATATTACATGTATCTCAACCTTTATCACATAAAAATAGGGGATCGAAAGGTAGGATGCAATTGGTCTTCGCTGTCGCTGAAAGGCATGAGATGCGCCTAGTGTGCCCATGGCGCAGTCCCGTGAGACCTGTGAAAAAACTATCATTGTCTCGTGATATCCCAATACAAGTAACCCAGGGTCTCGTAAGTGTCTTCCAACAGAAACTTGGATCTTGTGAAGGTACTTGGACATGTCATTATGACAATATGTAATTCCTTCAACATGTACGCATGATCAAACAAATCCCCATTAATTGTCTATAATCCAATTAAGGGAACGTTGATAAAAGATACCCACGATCGCTGAAAATTAGGAGACACACTTGGAGAAGTCCATGGAAGAGACTCGTGAAGACATGTAGCACTAGACCCCTTCACCGACTCCATCAGGAATTCATACTAGATATGCCCCACAAAGCACCGAACAACCAGGGTGTCAATACCGACAAATTTCACACCCCAGCATAAAAAATACACAACTATCACACAAGTTGAACATTGAATGGTTGGACTCTAAGACTCTGGATGCTTGGACTCTGAATGATTCTACTCTTAGCCTCTGTGGATTCCATGGAGCTACCGATCATGTGAAAATCAACTTTCACTTAGGTAATACACCATGAGACAGCTAGAGAAATCATGCACCACACATAAGGTGCTTTGCATGATCATTCATAGATCATGTGAAGGACATCTGGCAAGACTTTAGAAGAACATACTGCATGTATTCTAGATAACGCGAGACTCAAAGGAACTAGTACTAAATAAACTTATGTCCTTCACAATGAAAGGGTTGGAACCAAGATTAATGGTGTAAGACTTAAGCGAAAGACATGCTCGCTAGCCCTCATGCACTCCGCATGAGTCACCCAAAGACATGCAACAACACTGGAACATGTCACCTAGATCTTGAGACACTCCTCCATCATGCCATATGGGACACGTAGAATACTCCAAAAATGTTATATCAAGTCACACGGTTCACCCCACAGACCCAACTTTGATCTCATGAAACCCTCTGGGTCTGTCACCCAGGACTTGCGACAAACTTCAGACACATCACCTGGCTCATATAATGGAATTTTCTCATATCAATCGTGACTTGCGAAATCATTTGGACATGATAACCAAGCTATCGTGATGCCATCTGGGAAAGTCATCAAAGACTCATGACACCCTTCAGACATGTCGGATAGGTCTCACGAGGTCTCCCAGAAGGTGTCATCCAAGATACGTGACATCCCTCAGACTATGCCATGATGACTCTCATGACATACTCCATATGTGTCAATCTAGGTCATGAGATGGCTCCCAGGGCATTGCAACTCGTTCATACGATGCCCTCCAGAAAAGAGGGTATTGTTAAAAGGGAATCCCAGGACTTGATATCATTGTTTTTCCTTAGTGTGTAAGCCTTGAATGTAGGGAAACCTCATTGTGTAAGCCCCAACATAAAGGGAATTACAACGACTCTGATTTCTTCCATATCTAGGATACGTAGGCTACCTCTCCCCAAGATTCGAGCCCTATATTGATCATCCATAGAAATCCAGGCATCTAAGTCCCTTATTCAAAGCAATGACAATGATTTTTTTCTATCCCTTATTTCCCATGATGATAACGGCTCATGTGGGTTTAAGGAGTAGAAACGATCATATCATTTACAATATAAATCCCCTCGTGGGACAAGGAAACCTCAATGTGTATTCCCCGACATAAACCAAGTTACGATGACTCTAACTCCTACCATAACTAGTATATGTAAGATATATCTCCAATATCTGATCCCAATAAAAAATCATCTCAAGTAAATCCCGGCACATAATCCTTATATTATGAGAAATGAAATGATCATTTTTCATCCCTTGTTCCTCACACCGAGCATGACTCACATGATCTTAGGGATTCATGATAATCATATCAACTGCATTATGGGTCTCTATAATGACACGGGCAACCCTGATACATAAGAACTATGACAAATCTGATTCTCTCTATACTCGAGATACGTAGGACACCCCTTAGGGTTCAAGATAAAATATTTGGGGTCTCGGTACCTAAAAAAATTCCCTTACTACATTACATTAAAATGAAAGGGATGAATGAATTATGTGGGTTTTGATTCCTACAATAATTAAGATATATAGGATGCCTCATAGTGGCTCAATCCCCTCCTCAAAATACTAACAACCTCCTTATATGGAAGTATATTCTGAATCATTTGGTTATATGGCTTCAGCAGATAAGAAACCTCCCATTATCAAAAAATTATGAAGAACCTTAGATACATATAGATGGATTCACTAAAGAGATCCCCCTCTTTTTTATATAAAAGAGAATTAACCTATAATCATTTCATTAGGGTAACTACTCCTGTGTCGCGATTAGGAAGAAATTTATGAACAAATCATAAATCTATAATAGAGTCCTGAAGTAGGCAATAATTTTCCCAAAAAGGGTACGATGAGACAAACCTCCCATCCTCTGGACTAATGTGAGTCCCCAAGAGTCGATCGGCCTGAAAACCTGAATGACAGTCGGCCTTTGGAAACCAAGTCCATACCTGGATATGGATGAGGGGACCATTGGGAGTTTCTAGAGAAGAAAAAATAGATGGTAAACTTGATGCGTAAGATTGATCGAGGTGTAGAAATATCCCTCAATCAAACTATCAAAGGGGGAACCCATCCTGTTTCCATGTTGAATCCCGATGAAACAAAAATAGTGAACCTGATGTGAATCTCTCCAATAAAAAACTATTGGGTTATAATCTATCGAGCCATGTTTATTTCTCCTCATATGAAAAAAACATTAATAGGCACCATGTGGATCTCTTAGGACACTTTTTTTCAAACCATATATATGAAAAAATCAGTAAGACCAGTATAAACCAGCATTCTTGTATGTCCATCCTCGTGGTGACAAGTCTACGTGAGAAGAGTGACTAGAAAGGGAATACATGAAAATTGTATTAACCTTGCATATCTGATTGAGCATTTTTTTCCCATTATATATAACTGATTGGTATAATTGTTCCTTATTGTTTACATAATTGTAGATAATTCACTCATCAACGGACTCCCAGCCTGGGGAAATATCATCATCATCTAGTATTCACTATGGTAACTCATCTGTTGTTGCAGCCCATGTGGGTCACAAAGTAATCTCACCTGCTCGATAGCTCAAATTGTGGGTAGTGTATATGATGGTTTAGGGTTAACAATCATAAAATACAATCCAAACCATGGAAGCTACCTATTAGATTCTCCAAGAATGGAAGTCGGCAAATCTTCATCACCCAGCAAAGAATTCTACAAAGCTAGAATCCCTCATTGCTATGACCAACCACTTTAGGATCTTATCCCTAGAGCACAACAACTGCCACATTCCATATCTGATGAAGGTAGACCTAGATGCTGAATATGGATCCCTTTCAATCCGGGTGTTTCTGAGGAGGGAACTTGTCAACCGCTATCACCAATACCATCCTATGGGCACCCATCAACTGCCTTCTGAGGGTACCATCTGACACAAAGTTTCCTCTGACGCCCATGCTTGGGCTACAAGGAAGACTCATCATGGGAGGAAGGAATTGGATATCTTGGAGATAGATAATATCTCCACTCCTGATGATGATTCCTATCAGCATATTCCAGAAGGAACCATCATGTGGGCTCATATCCCTACTAGCTCAAAAAAAGTCGGCAGACATATTCCCGTAGAAAACATGGGGGAGGCTTATACTCCCACCCATGTACACAAATCCCATTGGCATAATCTGATGGCACAAGGATGAAAAAAGTGGGCACATATCCCCACTTCGATCAAAGATATAAATCAACAAATAATGGAGATAGAGAATGTGTAGTCTTTTTCTTTTAAAAGGGAATTCCACTGTGTGGCATTTTCGAACCCTCCACACAAGGGAACCCCCCTCCCCACGAAGGGGTCACTCCGGAGAGGTCCCCAGCTGGGGAGGATTTGTTGTCAGTCGAGATGGCAGAGCATCCCGGAGGGTGATGGCCTGGTAGCGATGGTCCGTCAAGCGATCCATCAGCGATTGGTCCGCACCACATTTTTCCCGCCCATAAGAGATCGGGCGACCCGGCAAGGTGGGTGGATCCCGGGGGAGAAACTCACCCCAAAAGAGGACTCCCAGGATTTGAACCTTGAACCTCCCAAAGAACAGCATGGATGTCCCACTCACCTTCACCACCACACCACCATCGAAGTGTCAATGTGTAGTCTTTTATCCCGACACACACGTTGATAAAATGCCAATATATTTTAGCAATAACTGATGTGCTCTGCTGACATATTCGAGCCCTGTTGCAGATAAAGGGGAAGGATCATACTCATATCCCTACAGTTGAGGAAAGTCATCACTATGATCATCATGAACAATTGGTCGTACTGAAGCAAGCTCAGATTCTTGATCCCACCTAGAAGGATTATCATCGTATTATGATAAAGGGAAAGGCATTGGACCGGGCTCATATTCCCGTTCCAATTTTGGATCACCAGGTGAGAGCGGAACATACCTCGGGGTAGGGGAACATGCTTGTTGAAAAAGTCTGCAGGCATATTACAAAGGGTCGGGATCAGGTTCATACCCCCATTCTAGTCGGGGCTCACCATGTGAGAGGGGAACAAGCCTCTAGACTGGCTCATATATCTATCGAAGAAGTCCAACTGCATATTTCAAAGGCCCAGGATTGGGAATATATCTCCATTCTAGATGAGTCTAACCAAGTGAGAATGGCACAAGCCTCGAGGTAGGCTCATATTCTTATCAGTGAATTTATCTAGCATACTCCATTATATCATGATAGTAAGGCACATATTCCTACATCTGTCGATGAATGACTGCACCAGCATCATTCCAAGAAAATATAGGAGTAGTCTCGTATTCCTTCTCCCAAATCTAGAGGTCTTTCAACAACTTCTGATGGGGAATGCATATTTGGGCCAGGCTCATATTCCTATTTCAATCGGGGATCATGAGGTGAGAGCACCACACACCTAAAGGAAGGCCCATACCCCTACCATGAAAGACCGGTGAAATATCCCAAAGGCTCAATATCAGGTTCGTACTCCCACCTTGACTGAGGAGCACCATGTAAGAATGGAACATGCCATAGGATAGGGTCATATCCCGGTATAAAATAAGACAGGTTGTTGGTATATTCCAAAATCTTCTCAAAAATCAGCTCATATTTCCACAACATCTGATGGTTATATACAAGTTCCAACAACCATCACATAGTAGTCTCATATCCCTATACAATCAAAAAAGACTAGTCATCATATTTCAGTCATGACACAGAACATGGCCCATATTCCTAATATGCTCAATACTAGTGTCCTTGGGGTTTTTTTAGATACATTCTCAACATTACAAGGGTCTGCAGACTCTTCTATCAAAGAATAAGAATAATACATTCATTACCAAGATATTCCTCCTTGTGGTAGTGTGGATATGGATCGTAGGGACTCTACTCCTGACATCCACCGTGGTCAACCTCCCCATGGCACTATCTCCCTTGAGAAATGAAATCCTCCCTTTTTCTAGACACATCTATATAGTGAGGTGAACCAAACCTTAAAACCATCATACATAGAGGTTCCTAAAACATTAGGTTCAACCATATATGGTTCCCCATCAACTTCCATCAACACTCCACTTTCGGCAGTAGGAAACCATCAGAGCCATCCTCTATGGTCTGACTAGATGGAGGAATGTAATTCTGATGAGGAGGAGGATAACATTGATATATAGATAGAGTTATCGAAAAACAACCTCCCCATCATGTTCTAGACCTTCGCTATTTCCAGCTATGAGATCCCATATGATCTAGAAAAGGAGTTCATTACTTATCTATGCCAAATTATGTGGGCTACTCATCAATGATTGAATAATAAATATCTCTATTATCTATTATATGAGTGTAACCTTCAGAAGATCAAGATAATTTTTTTTCAACTCGACCTAGTTATTATCTCCACAGGCCAAGATCTAAAATTAGAAAAGTGCAGCACATGTTTGCATCATGTTTGCCACCATTACATCATGACACTTTGGAAGTTGATCTTTAAATTTGTGTCTGGAATTCAGATTCTAGGATGGGGACATTATAGAGTGTTACATTTTTCTTCTCCTCTAGAATAGCATATCCCATTAGATATAGAATCCTATAATGTTATAGCCTCTAATGAAATTAGAGGAGCGAGTAATGATCAAGCTAGTCAGTAACTGCAACAAAATTCTACTACTTTAATGGTTCCTAGAAAACATAGATGGGGATAGTGGATATCCAATAGGACTTCAAACTAGACCTGTCAAGATAATAATAGGATATTCCAAACACCAAAATCGAATTTTCCATCATCCGAATAACTTCCCATAATGAATAATTCTCAGCATGGGCTACCACTACACTAAGCACCCACGTGATCATAGCTACACCACATAACCTAGACCACAGTAGAATCTACCATAGTAGCTTTACAAGAGAGGAATCAGCCCCATGGTCCTAGAGAATATCTACCACCACCTACACTCCTCAGGTTGTCAATACCTAAGAGGATTCATGCCATTCCCTTGGCAGATGCAGGTGAACCCCAACCCACTAGGCTAGGGGAATTTATATCTTATTTGTCATCACCAAGATCATTGTCCCCCAAGAGGATGCTGGAGAAATCATAAATGATTCCAAATCACCACCATCCCACTAGGCTGGGGAAATTTATATCTTCATGTATGTCCTGGGAATCATCAAGTCCCCGACTGGAGCCATTGGCTGCTCAACAATAGGACCAATCAAGGCCAATAGAGAACCCAAATGACCCCCCCCCCCCCCATAGGGTTAGGGGAATTTTTATCATCACCATCACCATATAGGGAATCAGTCTTCTCAAGGATGGGAGGAAGAAATCAATGGTCGACGCCCCACCTATTCCTCCCACTGCAAGATAAACCTCTCTTGGTGGAGTCTTACTCAGAAATCACAACTGAAAACTCCCTTAGATTCACTCTTTATAGGCCAGGATGGGGTGAGTGTATGGAAAAGGAAATCAGACACTTTCGGGGTTGCAATCCAAAATGTCTCAATAATGCCAAGCGTTGGAATAATGACATTGATAGAAGCTGTGCAAAATCATCTTGTTGCATATAAAGTAATGGCAAAACCACCATTGACCGATATGCCTCTATGAATGTCCTCACTATCAACATGATAGATTTTTATCAAGATAATAATGTAGATGAACGTAATTTGGAACATGTACCCTATGAGGAGGGTGATTTGGATGCACAAAATGAGGTTTCCCACACCTAGAAAAAAATAAGGATTCAAAATTTGGCACCACTGAACAACGAGCTGCTACCTCCTTAGAAGGATACTAGAAAATAAAAAGGAAAGTATATGACTACATCTAAGTTTCCATACATGGGGAACATTTGTCACATTATGAGATTGAAATACGATCTCTCCAATAACTCAATGAGGAGCTACCCAGGGGAAATATTCCCACTGGGTATTGTCTCTGACCAAAGATGAATATTCTACCCCCATATTTGATCCTTTAGTAAGACCAGTATCCAAGAATCAGATTGGATCTAGATCTAGACATCTAGTCTACATAAATAAGGAAGTCAAAAATGATTAGGACTTACCTCTGTTGCAACGATAGCCTCTACCTCAATAGGGTAATCATTTTTTCATAGTACAAATCAAGGATCAGTGGGAGTTGAAAGAGGGACCACCTCATTGGCCCCCACCGACTCCCTGTGGATGGGAGGTGGCTCGGACAGTAGTTCCCCCAGAGTTACTTACAGCCATTGAATCTCTGGACACTCTAATGGAATCCATAGAAGGGTTTCACACACCAATGAAGCCTAAAAGGAAGCCATATCCCGAATGGGTGGATGATACTCCACCTCCACTCAACTTCGACAACCAAAAATTTTCTACCTTTGATGGTGCAGGTGAACATGAACAATATATCACACACTTATTATCCTGATGTGGGCCAATTATGGGCTCTCAAGATTAACACGAAGCAACAAAGATAAGGTGCTCTGTATAGATCCTAATAAGGAAAACCATTGTTTGGTATAACAGTCAACCAATGGGATCTATAGAAGGATGGGAAGACATTTATCTTTTATTCCTTTATCATTTTAGTTCATCACTGAAGAAGATAATGATCTTCAAACTGAAAAACTAGAATTAGCATGAGAATGATAGGGTGTCTGATTTCATAGCAAGGTGGAAAGGTTTGACCTTTTGACTCAGAATCCCCCCTCTCAATAGAGAAACTACAGGAACTCTGTGCTAAAAATATTTTGGATGATTTTAAGACACCCCTAATCCCCATGTAATATAGAGGCAGGTTCTGAGAGTTTGTTAAAATGGATAAATTTCTTGAAGAGGAAATTCAGTGAACCCAATCCAAGCCTTGACTTATTCTTACAGGATAGAGTAAGAATTTAGTAAGTGTAAAATCCATGGTTGTAACTCTCAATCCCACAATGGTTCCAATCCAAAAACCCAAGAAAGATCTAAAATTCCCAGAACCATCTATCAAGTGGTGTCCACCACAGAGTCATCCTTGGCCAGAAGCATAAAGAAATCAGGGTCGCCCAAGATTTGAGGAACATTTGAACAATGTATACTCCTTCTGAAATGATCAAGTCCCCTATTATTTCTTAGTATCCATGGATAATAACCTTCTCACATACCCACAAACCAGGAGACCTGATGAAGTCAACCTCACTAACCATCCTGATTACTACCCTTTCCACAGAAGGTAGGGTCATAATGTCCAGAATTTTTTCTCCTTCAAGGAAATCTTTCAAGGAATGGTCGACTATATATAGGTGATGTTATACAATTACCAAGAGAATGTGTCTTGTATAACCATCACATGGACAGAAGAAGAGGACAGTTGGAAAAAAAGTTCCAGAGAGGTGAGCGTAGAATTTTTATAACTATATGACTAATAAAATAGTTGATCGAGCCCCTAACATTCTGAAATCATAGTTTTATAAACTCATGATATCTCCACCACCCAATATTGAGGAATCATATGTACTTACCATGAGTGGGAATGACCATCGAAAGCAGCAAGAGATAGAAAATGAAGAAACATAATATGCTCTAAAGCAAGACCTAACTCCTGTAGATTTATTCCCTACAACATCTGATGCATGGAAACTGCACCACCAAACAGAAAACTTATCGGATTAGGATCTCATATTTAGTTATATCAACAAAATACACTTGATAAACCCCTTCTCTGATGATGTGTATGAAAATGTTTATGGTTTTCCCGCATTTAATAGGGGAATGGGAGGCCACATGTATCGAAGATGAGGATACAAGGGATAATGCAGATGTGTTAAAACTCAATATTTCGGTCATATCTATATTGAGGATATATGTGTAGCTGAAATTCAAAGGAAGGTGCTCCATCAAGACCAAAATAGGATAGAAGGATCCTCGTAGCCCTCCAGAAGTTTCCCGTATCTGATTGTCTTGGATGAATGCTTAGCGGGGATTCAATCCAATCAACCCAGAAAATGGGGAAGGTCAGTGCAACCTACATTTATGGAAGTATATACTCCCTCAAACCCCATGCAAGTTC
Source organism: Viscum album (assembly GCA_963277665.1). Lineage (NCBI taxonomy): Eukaryota > Viridiplantae > Streptophyta > Magnoliopsida > Santalales > Viscaceae > Viscum > Viscum album. Next base: position 1,720,460,159 of record OY728119.1, on the reverse strand, counting down.
CAGGTCGACCCCCCTCAGATGCTCCATCCCAATAATCACATACCTTGGATAAGCCCCATGTTAAGAAGTGTCAACCTATAGTACCAAAAAACAATGTTCTGAAGTAGAAAGCATCAAACCCAGATAAGGTCTCGATCCTTTATGTGCTTCATCTTTCAAAATAAAATAGGGTGGCAGTTGTTAAATCCTTCTAAATCCCAAAACAATTTAGGACCGATTTTTCCATAGTCGAGGTCTATAGAGTGGAGACTATGTCTTTAGAATGTCATGTTTCCATATCATTCAGTGATCAAGATCAAGAGGATTCCATCATAGGGCATATCATACCCTTATATTTTTTTCAGGTAGGCTCAATAATTTTAATTTCCAAAGGGTGCTGATTGATAATGGATTTGGGATCAATCTCATCCCAGTTCGGACTCTCCAATGTTTGGGGTATAGATAAGGGACTTATCCCCTACAAAGATGACCATTCAGGGATATGATAATCATGAAAAATTGCCTATTTGGAACACCAATCTCAAGTCCCAATTAAGGGAACTCACATATGAGGCCGAGTTCATGGTTATCCAGAAACAAACTGCATATAATGTCCTACATAGAAGGACCTCACTCCATAGACACTTAGCAGTACCATCAACATTCCATTATTGTTTGAAATACCCCAACAATGGAACGTTTATCATACTACATGGTGAAAATGACCCCTTAGATACTTGAAAAGTCACATATACTGAATAATATTTCTATAATAAAGGAGGTAAGCACCCAATGGTGGATAACGATATACAGGTTGTAGCTCCCAATGGATTAGGGACTGCTCTTATGAATACATGGAGTATGCCCAATGGTGATTTTATTCTCCCCATTAACATTGTCTAAGTAGCATATATAATCTTATAGGTCCAATATTCTCATGTCCTTAGTAACAATTACCAACTCTGGTATCTCTCTACAACGACATAGATAGCAAGGGGGGACGATGTCTATTCTAAAAGCCTCACTCACCCTAATACTAACGGAGAGGATCCCAGACTATCATATTAACCTAAATATGTATCCAAATACTCATAAATGTATGATTATGATATTAGAAATTCCCCTATGGAATTAAAGGAAGGTGTCTCCATCACCATAGATGTGCTCAGATAGATAAATTTGGGAATATAAGAATACGTGTGGCCTATTCAGATTAGGTCCACCATTCCACTTGAAGAGAAATATATATACATTTAATTTTTGAAGAATCATTGATATGTGTTGACAAGGAATTATAAATAAATGCCTAGACTCAATTTAGATGTGGCTACACACCATCTTGGACTGCCTAATGAGCATCGAGGTTTCAAGAAGGAACCCAGGAGAATGCACCCCTCTCATGCCACCTATTTAGATGTGGAAGTTAACAAATTAATAAAAGACAAATTCATCAAATAAGTTCAATACCCAAGGTTAATTTCAAACAACGTCCCCATTAAGAATAAGAATAGGAGGATTACGGTCTGTATTAACTTCAGAGACCATGACTGACATTTCCCAAAAGAAAACTTCTCATTTCCGATCACAGAACTCTTGATCGGTGCAACTATTGGCTTCCAAGGTTTTTCCTTTATGGATGGTCACTCAGGGTTAAATTAGACCAATATCTCCCTCGATGATCAAGAATCCACTACCTTTAGGGCACCTCAAGGGATCTTATGCTATCAGTTCATGCCCTTTGGGTAAAATAATGATGGCACCACATATCAGTGCGCCATGCATCACATATCTTTAATCCATTATTGGGAAGGATAGATGAGTGTTATTTCAATGACCTGGTTATCAAATCCCAATAAAGATGTGATAAATTCACAAATCTCCAAAAAATATATATAATATGTGACAACATCTTCTAAAGTTCAATACGCTAAAGTACGATTTTCGGGTAACATCAAGAAAATTCCTTAGCTTTGTGGTACGCCACTACAGCATTGAATTGGACATAGAGACCCAGATAAGACCAGTTTTATTTTAGCAATGTCACCCCCTCGGAAATCTCAAAGAACAGAGGGAATTCTACGGGAACCTCTCCTACATCTGTAGTTGTATATCCAACCTAGACTATAAATCACTCCCCTTCACCAAGCTAATAAATAAGGGAGTCACCTACCAATGGGATGATGATTACCATAAATCCTTCGAAATTCACAAGCAATACCGCCTGAACCCACCAGTTATGATGCCTCCAATGTAAGGGAGGCCACTCATCTTAGATGTTTCTAGCATGGAATGCTCATTGGGCTCCCTCCTCACACAGAATGTGGCAAGCGATAATAGTCTCTATTACCTTAGTTGTTCCATGCTAGGTACTAAAACCAGATATTATAATGTTGAAAACAACCTCCTTGCACTCATTTTTACAGCAAAAAAGTTAAGGCATTAATTACAGAACCATGAAATCTACTTAGTCTCCCATGTTGATCCACTCAAGTACATCCTTTGCTGCCCCATGTTGACTGGGCACTTAGCTTGATGGATGGTCATTCAATATTAATATGACATTAAATTCATTCTCAAAAGTCAGTGAAAGGAAAATCCCTAGTTGATTTCCCCGAAGCACATCTTGTCCTGGAAAATACACCGGAAGACACCGAGCTCCTAGATGAAGAGGTCTTATATGCACATGACACTCCATGGACATGGGAGATGTACTTTGATGGTTCATCCTAGAGTCATGTCGGCATAAGAATGGAAAACCTACAACTCTATTGGGTTGTTCTAGGGATTTTTTTTGTCTTTCCAAACTATGTTTTCCCTACTCCTTCTCACTATCTGAAGGCTGGCCAAATAATAAGTCCAACTACCATTCCCTCGTTACTGGATTGGAACTAGATCTACAACTATGCATAGCCTACCTAAATATCAAAGGACACTCGGAACTAATAATAAAGTAGATCAATGGTGAGTATGTCACTAAAAAAGAATATATGGACCCCCTCACTAGCTATTCTAGGGGACTAATGGCAGAAGTCCCCTATGATCCCACCTTGCATTTTGTACCCCAATAACAGAATACCCGAGCCGACGAACTGGCTAACACAACCAACATCCTCGCCAACCCGGATCAGGAGGAAACAACCTTCCATATCACACATCTAAGAATTGTCCCATAAATATTCATATGTAATATGGAAGAAATAATCATATCAATACTAGAAGGTTGTTGTCCTAGGATCTCTCAAATAAAGTGTGGTTTTTTGGTACTTAGGTGTTGTAGTGTTGATGAACAAGGTCATCTCTCAAAAGAGGAAGTGATTTAAAATATCATTAAAGGTACTTTGAAAATAATATAAAAGGGAAGAAACAAACTACTTAAACGTATGTGGTGGTTCCATTTATAAAATAATAATAAGTTTGATGTAAGAAGATTACATTTTTTTGTTTTTGTTTTTGGAATGAAATTTGATTAAAAAGACACAACAAGAAGATGTTTTTTAGAAAATATTTTAAAAGTCATAATAGATCTAACTATACCTATTAAATTAATTATTAATCATTATCATTTAATTTAATATTCACTTAATTATGATCCCCTAATTTTTTTAATTCCTAAACCCTATGAGAAATAACTTTACCACAAAGTTGAAGTTAATTACACCCTAAGACAACTTCAGAACATGCAATTGTAGCACACTACTTTGATTGACATTATAAGTCTAGCATATGCTCAGTGTAAAATTAGAAAACATATCCATTCTGGAAAATGAGGATGAATTGTCTTTAGGGATTATATTTTCACTCCACAAATTTATCCTATGTTCTTTGGTTTCACCGATTACGGTCGCACTCTCACAATTCACACATTAATCGACCTCTCGTGTTTTTGCATGAATCAATCAATTGCTTTCCTTGTTACTATTAAATTAATAACTAAATTAATATATAATTTTAATTGAATTTTAGTATCTCATTGATTAAAAATTAATTAATAAATAAGGTAATAGGTATACCAATTACTAAAAAGAACTACTCTTCCATGGGCAGTGTAGTCATTATAAAAATGTTTTTCATTCGCAAAGGTTTAGAAAGGGTATAACTCAATCCAATTTTTACTCTTGAATTCTAGAACAAATAGTAAGATTAAGGGAGAATATAATTGTAGAAAAAATAAGAAATATAATAAATAGAAGAGGTATTAAGAATTTTATTTTTAGAACAAAAACATTAATAGAAGAAGAAGAATGCTTCGATGAACGGATTATAGCTTTAAGAGATCTCCCTCTTGAAATACCCAGATAAATAGAGTGAAACCAATTATACTCTTCATTAAATCTATAAATTCACATTAAAACCCCTTAAAATGAGAAAAATACATATTTATAGAGTGGAGGTGAGGCTAGGTTTCAAGTGGTTTCATGTGTGAATGGGGAAATTTAGCCAAATATTTTTATCCAAATTTCACCATCTTCTTGACCACCAAAATACATGAATTAGCTATCCTTATAGAAGGATTGGTTGTGTGAAATTTTTTTATCAAGCTCCCTCCAAATTTGGGCCCATTCCAAAAATGGATGAAGAAGTTATGGCCCAAATACTGAAGTGGTGTCCAATATGGCGAGTCCAGTCCATCTTCGAATTTGTCACTCATTTAGTCCAATCAAATGCATGATTTAAATCATATTTCCTCAATAAAAGTTGTATACAGTTATGTTTGGAATGTAGTTAATAAATTTTATGTTTAAATAAATTGAACAAAAACATTTATTTTTGAAATACTATGTGATTTTTAAAGGGTAAAATTGAAATTTTCATCAAATTTTTAATTGAATGACCTAATCCTAAATATTCTATAAATAAACATATTTAGCACAACGTGAGGGAAATGTATCATTTATTACCAATAAAATATTAAGTAAAATTATGTTTTATCAATTCTTCCACACTTACCCTTTTACACTCCTGGGAAAACACTCATATCATGTATTCCAAAAAAATTGTAAAAAGATATGCATGTTAATATTCCTCAATCTACAATGGAAATATAGTAAAAGAAAGAATTTAATCAACATTCAAAATAAATAAATTTGAAACAAATTATCTCATAAATTTTATGAAAATAATATCGAGTGAGATTAATGAAATGAATCATAGCGAAACAAGTTATGGGTCCAACATACCATTAATTTCCCATGTGTGTGTGTGCCAACCATTTCAAGCTCATATCTCCACCCTTTATTCAGAATATTCAGATTATGTAGAAAAATTCTTCATACCTAGTTTAATTAATTGATCCTATTCTATGTTCCTTTGCAATCAGATTTGAAAACCAACTCACATAAGCATTCCTGAAAGTCAAACCTTAAGCTCCCTCCCTAGATATCCCCACATGTTGTAAATTTCGCCACTCTCCTCATTTATTTATTTATTTATTTTTTCAAAAGTTTCACTTGGAAAAAATATTGCACTCATATCTCAACCCTAGTTTGATCGCCTCATGAAACAAATTGTAATAGTTATTTCAAGATCATAGGTCACGGAATAGTGGTTTTTGACCCACCCAAGACACAATACATGTATTTTTATTTTGTTTTTTTGTTTTTTTATTGTTTTTGTTTTTTAGGGCGTAAAATAGTTGGATAATAGGTACACACATATAGGTTAACATTGTTTATTAATGAAAGTGATTATAATAGAAACAAACAAATAGATCAACCAATAATTTTTTTTACCTAACTTGACTTTACCTTCAATTGAGTAGGAACATTTTCACAAGTCATGGTTGATTGAAAATTTGTGTAGATAAATCAATGACACAATTTACCATGAAAAAATATCACCAATAATGATGTCAAAATCAAAAAGTTTTTATAATGACACAACCAATCATATCATCGATGACTTCAATTTTTATAAAAATCAACCCCTGATGATGAAATATTTCTCATTAGAATCATGGAACCAATGAATTTTGAAAACATTCATTTTCCATATATTCTATATCTAAATGATCATGTTACATGATATGTTTTTTTTTGCTTTTTTTTGTTTTTTATTTTTTTTAAATTAACATAAAACTTAACAAAAAATACTCAGAATCACACAAATAAAAAACCTAAATATCTACCTGAAAATGTTGTCCCCTCCCACAAACTTAAAATATTTCATTGTACACAATGTAAACCTATGAGATGATATTTCAATATGAAATGTATAATTTTAATAAAGGAAAAATAATATTAAATTGAAATGGTTAGGAACAACCTAATATTCTCAAGTGATGATGCGGTCATGCAGTGTGATGAAATCAACTGCATCGGTTGGTAGTACCTCAATGTATTACTTAAAACGTTTCTCATTGACTTTAAATATTCTTACAGTGTCCTCATATGTGATATTCACTCTCAAAATAAGTAAAAAAATTATACACAACATAAGTCCCTAACCATCTGGAACACAACTAACCAGGCATCATCTTCAGTCGTGAACTGAGTAGAATATTATCTCCTACATGAAAATCCCGTTCTTGGATAATTTTTTCAGGAGATTATTTTGTTATTTTCTTGTAGAGCCTTGATTTCTCATATGATTACAATATAATCTCCTCAATCTCTTGAATTTGAAGCTTCCTTTGAATTTCAGCTTGGACCAAGACCATGTTTCTATTCCACCTCCGAGTTGGCATGTTTCCAGGTGGTGCGGAAATGGAATGACGGGGATCATCACTCATCCCTTTTCTATAGAGATGGGTTCTCATGGAATTCACCATTTCTTTTGTTTCGACCCCTTCAGTGTCGTTATCCTTTAAAGAATGTTGTATTAACCCAGTAGGAACTATTGGTCCTAGCGGGAGATTGTGTGGGAGTCAAGTACTTGTGAAATCGGTTCTTCTCAGATATAACTTCCTCAGATGGTCTCCAGAAGGTTTATTCATGGATCCACGAATTCCCAATCGCCCTTATATCCATGATTCATGGAACTTCTTTCCAAAGGTAGGCACTCGTTGATTGATGATTCAGCTAACGAAATTAAAGGACACCATTGATCGAGAGGATGGGAGGTCAGGCTCACCGTACCCTTCTAGGGGAGGATTGTTTCCTATTCTGTGACTCTCTTATAGATTTAAGTAATGTTCATATGTTCTTGAATCCCTGTTTGTTTCCCAATGATTGTGTCCATGGGATACCCTTGGTTTTCAAGATCATTATAATCATGCATATATTTTATGCTATGGAGGTGATACTAACCTAATCCATATAATAAGGTGCTCTAGAGTTTATCATCATCCAGGGGGATGGAAGATGAATTGATGTTGGGATCGAACCCATAAGAATGGATTCTTATGTATACTCGAGAGAGGAATCAGAATGCAAATAGTTTGGATTGTGTGGGGATTAAGTGTGGAAGTTGCCCATTTGAGGGAAACATGATTGGGTAGACCCTTTTTTATAGGGAACCATTTTGAGATCGGGCCTTCTAGAAGTCATCATACATATCATGTTTTGGTCAGGAATCAAAGTTCTTGTAGTTCAGAACATGTGGGGCGTACACATGGAAGCTACCCATTTGAGGGAAACATGATCTGGTGGACCCTTTATGGGTGGGAACCCTTTTGAGATCGGGCCTTCTGGAAGGCATCCTATGTATCATGGTTTGTTCAGGAATCAAATTTCTTGTAGTTTAGAACATGTATATGTTGTAATCATCCCAAACCTCTAAGCCCATGTGATTTATTATTAGTGTGAGAAACAAGAGGATGTGAAAGATTCAACAATGCACATTCTTCCTCCCATGTTGGTGGGTAAGGGAGAGCCCACGGCAGAAGAGGTTGGGGTGACCATGGGATAGGGAACAGAGTGATGAAACTTTCAATGTGAAATGAAATTGAAATTCATGCAGCCCGACCTTGAAATATTGGGGACATACCTCAGTGGGAGGGCCCAGAATACGTTCTGGGAAAGGGAGGAGTTTTGTTCTCATAAAAGGGGGGAGAAAACATAACCCCTTCGACTAATCACTATTCCTAATTGAATGGAAAAGTGAGTTATCACCCTTAATCCCCAGAATGGGGAGGTTCACATCAGAATCCCAATGTTGGACTCCGATTTACCATGCGAATGTAGACCCACAGGCATTCCCAAATACCGAACCGTTGTGGGGAGAGCCTTCATGACTCCTCTTACAATGGGTATATAGACTCAAAGGGGCACGCCGATGCACCTGATTGTCTGATCATATGGGTCCATTGGCATTGAAGGAGGATTTGTCCTAATTCTGGAGGACCATTTAGCAGAGGGACTATGGAGGACTAGACATTAATGGAAGGGTGAGGTTGGGACCGGAGAAAATAATACCAGAAACACCCCATTCTGCGTACTGATTTCTTATGCGGGATGGGGGAGGTGCCGCATACCGTAGTGGTATACGGGCATAGGGGTCATCCATGTACTGATGTGGTACATGTTCATGGGTATAGACCACTGCATACCATAGTGGTATGCCACTCACCACGTTTCTTTGGGTTCCATCCGCGTACTGATGAGGTACGCGGCATTAGGTTCAGTTCACGTAGTCGTGCACTATGCGGAGCACCATTTTGAAGGAGGGTCTGGGGGATTATCTTTCGTGGGGAATTTATTCGCAAGAAGTATGTGGTTAATAGTTCACCAGTCAGGTTTTTGGTTTCATTATTATTATTCAATTACTCTATTTTATGGTTCACTGCTAGTTGTACCTATGGAGAATGTGGTTCGTGATTCAGGCTTCATCGACAAATCAAGATTGAAGCCGAAGTCTTCTCTGAACTCTTTCTTCCAGCCTCTGGTTTCCCCTTCAAGTTTTTTTCATCCATCCCTCATTCATTCTACTGTTCTCCTTTTATAGAACATCGAGAAAATTGAATATGTTGGGCATGCGGCACCATTTGTGGAGGCATGTGAAGCGATATCCTGACCCATGGAAGCCTCGGTCAATCAGAGGTTTGCAGAGGCTTTGGTTCGCGATAATAGTTCGTGGAACCATTCTAGCCTGCTTCATCCATGAATTGATGGGTTCGCATTATTGTACACTGATTTAATTCATGTGCATAATTCCTCCGGTGATGTGGTTCTTGGTCTACATTGTTTCACTAACCCTCGCTCTGTGGGCCAGTGGTTCGTGGATTGTCCCACATACCTGGTGGTTCATGATCGAGCTGGTCTATATACCTTTCCTAGTGATGGTACGTGGGACACTTGAAATTCTTTGAAATCTTTAATTCCTTCAAGTTTCTTCAAGAATTTCCAACTTGATTTGAGTCCATTCACCTTGGTAGACTTGTAAAAGTACTTTCTTCCTTATGCCAAGCGATTGTGTGGTATTTTATTCTCTTGGAGGAATTTTTTAGGACCCTACAAATTCCCCCCATTAGAATGGTGTCTGTTCAAAATAAAAAGGGGCTATTCTGATGTAGAAGCGGTCCTGAACTGAAATGGTTCATAGTAGAACATATGGACCTGGTAGGAGGGGACCACACCTATATATAGGGGCTCATTCCATTTATCTTTTACCGTTTCTCACAGATAAAAGTTCTCTCGATTTTCAAGGATTCTTCGGCTCTCACATACCATTATCCTTGCAAAAAACATGTTCTCAAACCGCTTCTTACGTACCACGAACCAATTTCCTTGTCATTTTTCCTTCTACATAGAATATCTTGGATTTTAAAAACAGTATTATGGAATTTTAAGACTAAAATTTGGATTCTGCAAAGGAGGACACTACAAGGGTGGCTTGTCCACATACTGAACTTGGATCGGTGAATTGAACTTTAATAATTAATACACTGAACTTAAATTTAATCCACAATTCCTAAACATGAACAAAATTAAGGCCTAGGTTCATGGTATCCCCTTTCAATGAACCTTTCTGTTCACTGTCCAATGATCCATGGGCCAACACCTCATAGATGGTTTGTGTATCATGGATGTACTCGGTGATATGAATCTGTATACAGTGGGTATAGGTGGGGTTACCTCCGTGTATCATGCAGTATGCAGATTGTGCCTTCTGTACACTATGCAGTACGTGGGATGTGGCTACCATGTACCATTTCTAGAAACATTACGTAGAACCTTTTGTGGACATATTTTGAGTCTTTTATCCATTCTTCCATAGCCTTTTCCAACACTTTTTATTAGACTGGATTTTTTGTAGGCTTCTAGATCTTCCTGTGCAAGTTACAATGGTTTTTCTACAGGCTACTATTGACGTTGCTTCTTCTTCTGAGGCTATTATTGATGTCCCTCTTTCTGCTACTGATGAAAGTTCAATGAACATGGAATATTTGGTTGACGAAATTTTTTTGGTAATTCTATTTCACCAATCTCTGGTGAATCTGCTCAAAGCGGGAAAACGGGTGTACCCAACTTTGGAAAAACTTCCTTCTTATAGGTTTGGTCTATCTTCTAACACATTGATCTCGGTGTCACACCCAATTTAACATCCCACTACCTGGATAATTAATACCTCCATTTTGAAGTCATTGATTTATTCTAAGGGGAGTCACCTTCAGAGAGATACTACCTCCAGTTCTTTTCTAAACTATACACCTCGAATGTTAGAAGGGTTGTAGCGGAAGCCCGATCAGATGTCCTACTATTACCAGATCATCGTAAGGAAGGATATAGTGAATGAGTAGCATGGTTGGTCATCTCAGAGAGACCTTCTCCCTAGAGGATCGTTTGGATTGGACTGGGGGTGGCCCTTACTTTCACTGGTTACGTGTCAGCACCAGTTAAAATTTCTTTTGATGGGGATCCAGATAGAATGAGTTGCTATCTTAAGGACCTAGAGACCCTCATCCACTCTCAAAGTGGTCATCGTAAGTACTCGCATCGGGTACTTACCCTATTGTGGTTGGAAAACATTGATGAGGATAATGACATCATTGGATCACCTACTGCAACTGCCAAAGAAGAAGTTCCTTACTAGCTCTAATTGTCTCATAAATATTCCTCTTATCATGGTCCTGAGTTCTCAGGGACACCCGGGAAATGTCTGTGGTTGTCGAAACATTCTCTGCTCCCCTTTACCATTATTCTAGTGTTTTCCATCCCAATTACAGTCGTATTTCCAGAGGCTTAGTGAGTTTGGGATAAATTGAGGCGGAGCGCATCAGATGAAGATATATGGAGGCTTGTTCTTAGGGAACTCTTCGATCTTCCAGGTTTTGGGGGAGCCATTTCTCCTACCTGTATTTCAGACAATGAAGAGCCTGAGGAAGTTGTAGATTATTGGACTGAAATGAATAGGTGTCTTCATTCTCTTACAGACATGCGTTATTGGTTGGACTATGTGGCATTAATGGTATCATTCCCATGGTTGACTGGATAGGTTGTTCTAGTCACAACCTCTATCCTTGAATTCTTTTATCACAATGATGCTGAAACTTTCCCCCTTTCCTTCTTATTTTTTTCAAGGGATTATCGTGTCTCGAGAAATTTCTTTTTCCCCTTATTATTCACATGGGGGTACTGCGGCTGGGAAGTACACCCCATCCATGGAAGGGGGTACTGCAGAAGGATCTCCTAGAGACCAAGAACATATAAAAGTAGTTATTTTAGACCCATATAGGTTGTCTCCTCCTCTAGCTCCTCTAGGTGAGCTTATTCAGGAGCCATCCCCCCAGCAATTGAATAAATGCAAGTAGGCCTCTCAGTTGTCTAAGAGTATTCGACAGGGGATCACAAGTAAATGTTTCTTTATCTGGTGATTGAACCAAGTACACTTCTTTGGTCAACTCACTAGTACATATATTTACTTTGATTCAAGGCCTATTTGTGACCAGATGATGATTTCTCTGGCATCTATATCTCCTGTTCCTTTTAGGGTAGAGGAAGGGTCTCTATTTTCCACAGTTGACCAAAATAGGGAAATAGGGGCATCCAAAGAGGATGAGGATGTTGTTGGCCCCTCATGTGTGCCTTCTACTACTCGAACAATATCTTCCCAAACAATAAAAAGTCATTCAGAAGTTGAGGGTTCACTTGACCATGCTGAGCCGACTATCGTGGAGAGAGATAGGGTGGATTTTATAGTAAGGTATGATTCATGTGGCGAGCCCTAGGCCTTTCTGGTTCTTAGAGTGGCTTCTAATATCAAGGATCCAATCAATATCAATAGAGAATCTTTTTCCCCAGTAGAGATATTCACTTCAAAGATAGATATTTTTTCTTCACATGGTGGCTCTGAGGAAGTCACAATCAGTGAGGCTGATGCTTCATCCCCGGAAAATTTGTAGCGGGCTATCGTGCCCTTTTTTCCCATTCTGAGAGGGGTTATGTTTTCTGTCCCTAGAATTATGAGATCAGTACCCTTGTCTGGAATGACTATCCCCACAAGACTTATATTAACTGGAAACCTTTAGAGGGCTTCCTTGAAGGATATTGTTTTGGCCGAGCATAGCCCTAGATCTTCTGTATTCCCATGTATCCATGGAGTGCCACTAATGATTGAGGATGCAGTATCACCTGTTTTAGATAGTGGTACTTCTACTTGGGTGGGTGGTATTGAATATGTATCCCCTTCATCCTCATAATCACAACCACAATCCATGGAAATGGCAGCAGGAACCCCTACCTCATCATCTGTTACCATTAATAGAGACTAGGTAGTTGTAGGGTCAAGTCATTTTGTAGCTGCCGAATCTAGTCCCTCTCTGGTGACATTCATTCCTGACTACATTTCATCATTACGGAGTGATTCTGAGACCGATCAAGAAGGCCTAGTTGATCTTTTTCCCACTTGGAAAAAGGAATGGAGGAACATTTGGAGATTAATCTCTCAAACTCCATTGGATGAGATTCCAGTGAAGTTTCCAAAGTTACACATCCAGTTTTTAGTCCAAGATTTCATTGGATTTAACTATAATGGGATTTATGATATATTAAGGTAGGTGGTTGCTGCTTGAGAAGTAATCGGGGCGGTTGAATCCCGACTCTCCATAGCAGAGTTGACGGCTTATCTGGGTGTTACATGAAAAAATATCATTAAAGAATCTGCTACTCATGTTGGAATGGTTATGAAGTTTCGAAATGAAATCATGAAGAAAGAGTCTTTGATGGAACAACTTGATCAAGAAGTGGAGAAACAGAGCCAGAAACTGGAGCAGCTCAAATAGGAGCAGCTCAAACAAGAGCGGGATCGGGCCGCAGATGCCATTGAGGAGAGGCGATGGGAAATGCAAGAGGGAGAAAGTACTAGCCTCCAAGACATGAGGGAAGTGGAGGAACTACAAGAGAGTGTAGAGGACAATACTTCGAATTTATTGAAGCTTCTCCAAGCCTTTGACGAGTCTCATCAATCTTTGATGCATCTTTGTGACTCTATTGAATTTCTCTTGAAAATTTTGTGTCTTACTTACAAGGAGAGGCTCCAGGCATTGGATGCCCACCATGTATTTTAATGGAATATTATTGAACCAATTTTCCTCTAAATGCTTCTTATTTACCTTTTCCTATCATGTTAACATTCTTTCAATCGGGCATTAATTTTAAACCATGACTTGAAACCAGTAAACCGAAATAATCGAATCGGGCTCTAATTTTTGCATGAGTCACGGGACTCCGCAAGAATAGTTTGACTATTGCTGGGGTTTCATGGAAAACCCCAAAAACTTTTATGTATTTTTCATTATTAACCTAATTTTTTCCTATGTCTTCTTGACACTAGATTAGAGGTCATAAATTGATTTTTTTTCTTAGGCCACCCTTTGTGGGTTTTTGACCTAACAAGCTTTACACCCATTTTGGATGGCTCAATATTTTTTTAACAAACTGATACTTGACTTTTACCCAGAGGTTCCTTTTGTTGATTTTCCCTCTGGTAAGTATGGTGTATCTTTCACTGGCAGGTCGTTGTCCTACCAATCAAATTTATTACTGGGTTTTTAGGTCGAACAACTTTGACCAAACTTAATGGGGTAGGGACCTAATTTGGGACTGTTGCTTGGGGATGTTCTAATATCATTCATAGATGGATTTGGAATTTTTCTTGACCTTCGATTCTCAATTTTAGACATGTATGAGGCTCAGGATCCGTTTTAGGCATACATAGGTTGGAAAGGACTCTCCTAGGGACATATTTTCCTTCGATCGATGGCCATTTCTATGGGAAACATATGCAGAGCCACTAGGGATAGATGTTCATAGTCAATAAAAGGTATCCATAGAAAATTGGCCTTCCATTTCCAAAGGACGGATGGGATTTGAAACATTTTCAATTTATTTGGAAGTCAGGATACATAGTGGGTGGTTGGCTGAGTAGTGATGTCTGAAAACTAGGGATATTCATGTCAGCTTGGAGTGGAAAATTGTTCCCGCACAGTTCTTACTTGTGTGAGGGAGAGTTGGTGAATGATCAGTTCTGTTAGGAGCCCTTTTATGTGAGGGGCACTTGGAAAGAAAAAAGTACGTAAGCCGTTATCTATGAGTTTTCCAAATCTGGGGTGTCACCTGACATAAATTTCATTTTAGCATACGAAATATTTGAAAGGAATCTCCTATGGATGAATTTTCCTTTGATTGATGACCATTTTTATGGGAAACATATGCAGAGCCACCAGGGCATGATGTGTATAGTCAATTATAGGTGTCGTCAGGACACTGGCCTCCCATATCCGATGGCTATGAAGGATTATGGAGATTGGGAACTTTCTGAAAACGGTATGTGACCTTCGATAAGGGGTGCTCCTGAACAAGAAAAGGGGGATTTTAACTGAACTTCTTCAGGGGAACCTAGAAATGAGTGGGATCTCTCTTCTTTTGTAGGAGGATCAACTTCATGCATATATATGGGGTATCTTTAGAAACCTCAAAAGAAACAAGAGATGAATCAGGCTTGTATGTCCCTATGTATCCAGTATGTGTGTAAGGGGGTAGATGTAAACCATGACTTTGAGGACCCTTGAATCGAGAGGGATAGAATGAGGCTTGGAATCCATTGGTCATACTGAGAGAGGAGAGGACTATCCTGGGGATGGATTTTCCTTTGATTGATGCCAATTTTTGTGGGAAACATATGTAGAGCCTCTGGGGCATGATATTCATATTCAATCAAAGATGTATGTAGGAAATTGGCCTTCCATCTCAGATGGCCATGGAGGATTATGGGGATTCAAGATCGCTCAGATCACGGAGTTTGGGGTATGGTAAAAGTGTATTCAGACTTATTTGGGAAATTTGTGCTACATTTTAGTCAGGGAATCAGTTGTCCCCTATGTAGATCTAACTCGTACGTAGGGTGAGGCATTCGTTCCATCTTTGGGATTCCTAGTCATTTAATGTCACATGGCCAGGACGTGGGGTTCCTCTCGGGGGAAGGGAACCGGGACATGCCTTTTAGGTTCGTGCTATTAGGACCAAATTCTTGGACTCTTTTGTCGTAATGTCATAGTGGATCTCATGCTAAGATACCTAATCTCATGTGATCTACGCTCGGTGTGAGAAATAAGGGATTACGAGGATTCTATTTCATTACCTAGGATTAGAAAAATCAACACCAAATCGCATTTTAGGATTAAGATATTTCTATGCAGTTTAACATCGTAAAGCAAGGATGATTTTGGCCTTGAAGTTTAATGTCTTGCATTGAGGACATGATACTGTGTAGTTTAGGGTCATGTAGTGAGAATGTTTATACTATCATAAATATCTTTAATTGTTTTGATTTAATCACAATCAGGATGCTCTGGTGTTCCCTAGATGTGAGAGATGGTAGAGTTGTAAACCATAGTCACACGGGAAACATGAACCAGGAGGGATGACATGCATCTTGTAAGGCGTTGGGCATTTTGAGATAGGAGAGGAATCTCCTGGGGACGAATTTTCCTCTTATTAATGTCCATTTTTGTGGAAAACATATGCAGAGTCACTAGGGAATGATGTGCATAGTCAAGCAAAGGTGTATGTGGGAAACTGGCCTTCTGTCTCAGATGGACTAGGAGGATTAAGGGGATCTAAGTATTTCCAAGGTATGTAGTCTAAAAAATGGAAATTATGTGTATGGGAACGTAAAGAGTACCCATACCATGATTAACCATGAACTAATTGAGGTTCCACATAATTCTGACTCATATTTATAGAAGAAAGTATGAAATTTTGACTTCTCATGACTGAGGGGCGTGTGCGGAATCTCATAACACCGAGGACTGGGCCACACCTAACCCTTAAAGAATTTCGCAGTTTATTCTCATGTGATAGGACCTTTCATGGACTCCTCGTACAAGTATGACCTACATATGGGGGAAAATGGGCATTTTTTGTGGGTGGATGGGCTAGGATGCCAAATCCAAGTGTCACTACATATCCTAAAAGGGTATAAATCAAGCCACACTTAGTTTCTAATGTTACCTACAAATGTTCACACAATGTGTAGGGAAATTTGAGTGCATTGTTTTCTTTTCTTTGTGTTTCATGATGTCTAGGAAAGGATACCAAATCTAGGCATCACTACATATCCTACAATGGCAGGAATCAATTCGTACATAGTTCTAAATGTTCCTTGTATTAATCTGGCTTGGTCCAAATGTAGGGACATTTTCGTTTCATATACTATGGGAGTTAGGTCCACCATACTTTTCCATAACTTATTTACATAGGAGAATCCTTACCATTGATCCTAAGCTCACGTGAGTTATACTCATTTTGAGAAAAAATTAGTGTACATAGGGTTTCATTCATAGTTGTTGTGAGGTAGAGGATATGATGGGGGAATTTTATTTTTTTTCTAGGTGGGGATGGGCCAAGATTGAGGATCGAGGCGTTGTTACGTATCCTATGAGGGTAGGAATCAATCCATATGTAGTTCTGAATGTTCCCTGTACCAATCTGGCTTGGTCCATATGTCGGGCCATTTCCGTTTCATATACTAGGGGTTCCAGGTCCAGCATACTTTTCCATAACTTATTTATGTAGGATAATCCTTACCACTGATCCTAAGCTCATGTGATTCATTCTCATTGTGAGTAATGAGGAGTGTAAATAGGGTTTCCTTCGCAGGTGTTGGTAGTTAGAGGATTTGATGGGGGCATTTCCTTTTTTTATTGGTGGGGGTGGCCCAAGATCGAGGATTGAGGTGTCACTACGTATCCTGTGAGAGAAGGAATCAAGCCATACGTAGTTCTGAATATACCTTATACCAATTTGGCTCGATTCGTGTATAAGGAAATGTGAGGGCATATTTTTTTGATGGTGGCTGGACCAGGATGTTAAATTCGGGCATCACTGTGTATCCTTCAAGGGTAGGAATCAAGACATATGTAGTTTTGAAAGTCCTTGTACCGATTTTTCTTGGTCTAGGGGTTGGTAGATTTTCATTCTATCTATCATGGTTTCCAAGTCTATCATGTTACTCTATAGTTTCATTTTGTAAGAGAATCCCTACCACTTATCCTAATCTCATGTGATTTATACTCGATGTGAGAAACAAGGATTGATAAGGGTTTCCCCTATGAATATGGGTAGATAGGGGGCATAATGGAGTCATTTTTTCCTTGGTGGTGGTAGTACAAGATCAATGATCGATGCGTCACTACGTATCCTACAAGGGAAAGAATCAATCCATATGTAGTTCTGTGAGAGATCATGGAGTTTATTTTCATGAGATTGGGACGTTTTGTGCCATGTAGTTTAACATCTTACAAAGAGGACATCCTCCAATGGGCCAAAGGCCTGCAAATTTTTATTATTTGATAAAGAACCCTTTTAAGTGAAGAAGGGGGAAACCCAAATAGACTCCATAGAAATAAGAAAAATTACACCTGAAGGAAAAAAGAGAGTAAAAACCATACTGAAAGAAAGGAGATTCCCCTCCGTTAAAATAGATCAATGAAGCTTTCCCCCGTTGTAAGGATGTTCAGAAAACAATTGTCATGTGTCAAAGAATAGGCCCGATATGATGGCTGACACCATACCCTCTCAAAGAACCAAATCTGTAACGCTCTGCAAAGATGAACCACCAGCTCTAGATCCTCCTCTAGGGCCTGATCCTAGTGGTCAATCCAACTATACTACCTTTATCCATCAGGATCAAACCGAGAGCAGATACAATTCCTCAATCCATGAACAGAAAATGATAACAAAATTAAACATTTCACAAATCAACCAGAGTGAACCCCACCGGAAGCCTCATGAATCCCAACCACCACAGCAGTCACCAGAACAACTGGAAGATGATCCAAAGAACGTAAAACTAGGGCATCATCACCTATGACTGGAGGTCCCAACACCACAATAGAGGACGTCACTGGTGGAGGGATTTGAGTCTCTCTGAACGTGAAACACTACTCTAAGCATGGAACTGCTCAGAGTTAGACCAAAGACACACCCCCACCAGATTCTGGTGCAAGAAACCACAGTAAACGGTAGAGAAAACATGAATAACGGCATAAAAAACCACCCACCGCACATCCACAGAACCAAAAATGCATCGAAGATAAAAAAAATGTAGAAAAAACTCGGATCAGACCTGTTGGGAGGATGTAGGACCGCCATAAACAAGAAACATGAAATTCCCCTCACCTCTGCGTCACTCTAGGGCCGACACCAATCCCACCGGATAGTACCAAAACACCACGCCCACCACGATTCCTTACCCACCGACAACATACCAGAAATTGGCACCGAGAAGCCTTCAACCCCATCCCACCACGACGTCGTCGCCCCCCAGATCCTTATCCAACACTGTCCCCGAAGCCATCATCCGATGAGATTCATCCTATCCCACCACCTCGCCTAAGAAAACAAAGCATAAACCCAGCACGCTGAAACCCTCTCGTGCTGAGATGAAGAATAAGCCGAAGCCGAGACGAAGCAGAAGCTAAAGTCGAGCCGTAACACCGGAAGACACACACACTGTTGCTGAGATAGGGTTCCAACACTGAGCCTATGGGACACACTGGAGGAATAAAGGAGAGGAGGGTACAAGAACAGAGGTAGAACCCTAGCATCATGGGAGGGGAGACTCGATGCCGGTTAGAGGTAGTTCACCACTACTCTAGGTAGAGGACATGAGTCACAATTTAATTCCATGTTTCAGGGACAAGTTCCTTATAGTTTAACGCCATGTGGAAGGGAAAATGACTCGAAGTTTAAGGTCATAGAGCTTGGAACATGGCTTGTGGGCTATTACTCATAGTTTAATGTCTTATAGTTTTCATTATGACATGATAGTTTAATGACATGTTTCATGGATTAATACCGTACAGTTTAACGTCATGTGGTCAAGACAATGACTCATAGTTTAGGGTCACAGAGTTTGGAATATGTCTTGGCCTATTATAATTCATACTGTAGAGTCATTGAGATTATACCAAAAAATGGAATTTTATAACTTGTAGTTTAGTTTCCTAGATCTTGGACCACAACATTGTGTTCTCTATTATGTGAATTACTTCTTCAGAAATTGTCCATTTGTGGGAGCCATGATGAGCTAATGTCCATTGATATTAGGGTGTATTCTCCATTGGAATAGACCCTATGAATGACATATGGTCCTTCCCACTTTGGTTCAAGCTTTAAGGGATTCTTCCCAAGTATCATCAAGGTTCTGAGGACTAACACCATATCTCCTTCGAGGAAAGATCGAAAGAGAACCTTTTTTAAGGCTCGTGCAATCATGTTTTGTTAGATTTAAAAATAGTGTAAAGTGTGCAACCTTTTTTCATATAACTACTCTAACTCATCAAATAGTCTCTTGTATTGCTCATCCATGTAAATTTGATCATAAATGGCCACATTAAGTGGCGACAATTGGATTTCAATAGGAAACACCACCTCTTCCCTGTATAGTAGTGAGTACGGGGTTGCCTGGGTGGCAGTGTGAGTCGTGGTCCTATAAGCCCACAAAGCATGAAGGAGCTTGTCTGACCATGATTTCTTATCCTTATTTGTAACACCCCATGATTTCATAGTACGTAATTTCTTCAAAGTAATTCAATAACTTGCACTACATGCAACATCGAGTTCAAGCGCACCACTACTTACCAAACTAGTCGTTCAAAAGCAGTTATGAATAGTATTAATTGAATTTTGAACTTTATATAATCCTTATAATTTTAGAATCCATATTATGAGTTTCTTATACATAATGTAATAGAAATTCATTTTTTTCAGATAAAAGAAGTATTTTTTTAAATGCAATTTTACCGCCTTTTAATGGAGAACCCTTTTTAAATCCAATATTTGAAACTTATATATATATATTAAGTTTGACTAAATAAATTTATTCTTTAGAATGGGGACATCAAAATTTACTTTGTGTAAGTTTTTAGAATTTTTCTGATAAAGTTCATTTTTTTAATGAATAGTGAAAAATATTGTATTATAATTCAAAAGTGCCTTTTAATATAATTTATTTATATAGTTAGATTATATTTCTAATTGGTTTTAAAGTGTAATTAGAATATATTTTTACCATTTAATCCAATTATGTTTATTGGAATTAATTTCACTATGAAATTGGACCTAAACATGTATCAATCTTTTGATAGTTATTGTTTCTTAAAAGCACGCTATTTGTTTTAACAACGGGAATTAATTTTAAATTAATTAATGACACTTAGATATTTTGAATTTATAAAAATAGACATAATTTTTTAATTTTAAATATCAAATATAGCTTAGGCTGAATTTTTTGTATTTTTCTAAAAAACATCAATTTTTGATGAATAGTGAAAAACATCGAGTTATCGGTTAAAACCAACTTTTTATTTAAATAATTATTTATTTTTTTAAAATTTATTTTAGGTCAAAATAGATATATGATACCTATATATGTTCAAAATAATTTATTGGAGTCATTTTATAATAAGTTTAGATATATAAAAATTTTATTGAACTTTTTACCGTCTTTTACCCACCTCCTATGATTATTTTCCAATTTGCATAAAACTTAATTTTACCGCTTCTGTGAGTTGAATTTAAAAAATCTGAAAGACATGGTTAACCTCAGTAAGTAAAATGTGGTTCAATAAGATTAAAATATATTTTGGTGAATAGTAACTTTTGACTTTTATTTACCACGGTTAAAGGTAAATTGGGTAATTCAAGGTAAAAAGAATATTTTAATAATTTAAAATTAACTTAAAACATGTCATAACCTTATTGGATGAGTAATGGCAGACCATGGGAACCCTTGGGTCTATTTTGGGACCCCATGGAGCCACTTATGAATGATAATGACACTTTAGATTAATTAATTTAAAGTAAAAGAAAAATTGACATAAACAAAACTCTTTTAGTAATTAATTTTTATATGGTGTTATATAAGAAATATTTTTTACTATAAATATTAATTGGAAATATAAAAATATTTCCTACATCATGTTATTTTTTTTATAATTTTTAGACATCGAATAAATTAAATTATTTATGACACAATAATGATGCACTATTTACCTCATTAATAAATGATTTAAATAAATTAGATTATAAATATTAAACTAATATCCAAAACATGTCCAATTCTAATTGGCTTATTTTTTTCGACCATGAGTCATCTTGTCTTCAATCCTAATGATTTTTTGACTTTTATAAACTGAATATCATTATATAATAAAATAATATTTTCACACTTTCCTAAAGAGCCCCTCCTCCCCCTTATAAAAGGAGACCACTTCTAACCAATTACTCACACCTCTCAAGCCTTTAGGGTCGTCCAAAATCTAAAAAATTAAGCTTCCTACATCCCTATACTCCTTCTAGAAGACTTACCTTAGGAAAAAGGAACTTCAAGAAGTCCTTTTGGATCAAACCAAAGGAAGTTACCCAAATTAAAGGTAACAGTTTCTCTTAACTTCTTTTCTTTTATTTTACTTATCCAACCCTAAACTCTTTTTATTCCTTTCTTTTATAGAAAAAACAGTATTCTCAATATACTAGGATGTTTTTATGAGAAGTATTCTAACTACACTTACACACACCTCCATATAATGGGTGAAAAACATAATGTTTTTGTGGATGGAAAACTAACGCCTCACGAAACGATGATTGTTCAATTACCTCCTACCCCCTCTCATTGTGGACATTATGATGGCACTGAATTTATATATGATATATATATTATGTTTATGTTTTCTTCATGATTATTTATTTTTCTTTTATATCATACCTTAATGGTTTCCATTATGGGTAAATGCGATAATTTCATTTGAGGAAGTGTGGACTACCACCCCCTCAAAGTGATATGACTCGTTAATACCATATGTGGGATGTATAAAGCATGGAGTTAATGATATTATATATTATATTATATTGGAATTATAATATACCTATGTATCATTATGTTTTAATTCCATTAAAATAAATAACAGAAATGAAAGTAGTGTCCATGCGTACGTATGGCTTACCGTTCCCATGAACGGTGCATTTCATTTCTTACCCCAAAATGATATGTAATATTATAAATACATGTATATACTGGATATATGTGATATATATGATATCTAAATCATGAATATAATTCTGGATATAATGAACTTTTGACCATATGAACAACTTGTAACTATAAAGTGTTCATTTTTAACTCAAGTGCTAAATATCGACCAAATGAACGATATTAACATAAATGATTACATGATGTTTATAACTTTATAATAAGTGATATAAAAGGAATAATGAACTTGAAAAAGGTTCTTAAGAAAGTATAAATTAACTTTAGTTTATTATTCAGGATATTAAAGAACGAACGGGTCAAGTGAGACACGAGGTAAGGGGTTTCTTATGTCACTTTTAATTCCGTGATATTTCCATTATTCACCACTTATTTATTGCATGTGGTGTATTTTGTACTGTCATTTGATATATATTATCATGACTCACTTTATATTCATGATATTTTGTGATTCATTTGGTGGGTATTGACTATTTTTCATACGACTTGATTGATTACAATGAGGTAAGAGTTTATTTCACAATCTCTTCATTATCCGAGGTTTTTTATATGTAATTATCGACTGTGACCTATTTATCATCCACATCCATGTTTCATAAAAATGTATTTCAAAAAATTCTTACTATTTTATAAACTATCGGTTAAATTCATTTAGACCCTTGTTTGACTTTTTATAAGATGTTTATAAAGTAATATTTCTTTCGTTTTCCAAAAAAGGTCCTTTTTATCCTTTTTGACAAAATTAAGGTAAGAATGTCTTTTTTGACTTATATAGCGGGTGCGACTATTTTCCTCCATTATAAAATCATCAATTCTTCCCTAAAAAACTTATAAGAATATTTTCAAAATAAATTTTTTCATTATAATTATGTGACTCTTAAATGGTTTCAAAATAGAAAAATATATTTCTCTAAAAAAGAATTTGTTTTCATCTATGTCAACATCCTTGATGGATTTTAAGTTTATTTGAAGTTGATTTATTATGATACAAAACATCCATATTTTATTGAAGATTTTGTGATATGTTTGAATATGGATGTGCTATTCGTATACCATTCATGATTTATGGTTAGAGTATTGACATTTCATATGCTAGTTTTAATACGAATGTTTATGTTATATTTCAACCTTTTCTTATAATGAATGTATTGGACTAGTATGTTTTGGGTTGGGGATTGGTAAAATTAAGCCCTCCAGGATGGGGCTCAGTTACAGTAGACCCTCTGGGTTGGAGTCTGGTTACAGAGGCTCTCCGAGTTGGAGTCCAGTTATAGAGGCTCTCTGGGATGGAGTCCGGTTACAGAGGCTCTCCAGGTTGGAGTTCGGTTACAGAGGCTCTCCGGGATGGAGTCTGGTTACAGAGGCTCTCTAGGTTTGGGTCCTATAACAGTTAGCCCATAGGTCCTGGCACGAGGCCTTGACACAGAAATTAAATTATGGTATTATACATTCCCTTATTATGAAAATAATATTGATGGTTCATGTGGTCATTCGACTAGTAGAATTCCCATGATTATGTTTTATTATGGAATTATTTACTCAACTCATATTCCACCCATAAAAGTATTCATGTTTATTATTGTTAAAGGCATGTGGTTTCAATTATTCACCATGCTTAATATTTATGTTATCTTCCGTTGTATTGTTTACCCTTACTAAGCATTTGAGCTCACCCATTTCTATGTTTTATTTTTCCCTGGATTCCAAGAAGTGTATTGTGATTGATATGGAGGGTTAAGATAAGGAAATAATGGTGTTCATAAAGGATTATTTATGTTTTGTTGTATTTTATAAAGTGTAATGTAACATTCATGTATGTAATCCATTTTCCAAGACTGCTAATCCAATCGGTAATTCGATACTTGATTCCTTGTAATCATGTCAATGTATTAAAATAATGCACTGAATTTGGGTAACTGGGGTCAGGGCATTACATTATTAACCATCTTTTGGAGTATGTTGAACAGATTATTTTTGAAAGCCTCTATATTCCCATTGGCTATATCATGGTAACGGGGAGAACAATTGGATTTAATTCCATACTCCTGGTATAACTTATCCAAGTTAGCAGAGCAAAATTTGGTGCCATTTTCCGTCAGTATTGTATGAGGGACACAAAAATCTGGTGATGATGTTGGCCTTCGCAATGCTAATGATGTTTTGTGCCCTGACTTCTTTAAAGGGTATGGATTTGTCCCATTTGGAAAATAAGTCAGACACTATGAGTATGAACATGAATTGTCTAGATGTGGCAGAAGGATATGGTCCCACAACATCCATCCCCCAGGCAGTGAATGGCCATGAGTACTTAGCTGTATGAAGTAACTTCGGGGGCCGGTGTATGAAATTGGCATGAACTTGTAGGAATGGAACTTCTTGGTGAATATGGCACAATCATGTATCATGGTGAGCCAATAATACCCAATCCTTTGGATTTGGTGAGAGAGATTGGTTGTTGATTGATGCACTCCACAAGATCTGGCGTGCACTTCTTTCATGAAGGAAATAATATCTTCTCCATCAATGCACCAAAGAGGGGATTTTTCAAGGCCTCATTTATAGAGAACCTTTTCTTGGTTTACCTCATTGTACATGACAAATTTGACTGACCATCTTAGGACATGCTTTCTTCCAGCCCTATTTGGTGGGAGTTTCCCATTCCAAAGGTAATTTGTAATGGGCATCATCCAGATGGTGGTGTGACCATAAGGCTCAAAATGGGACTAATTTCATCAATATATTCTATATTTCTCTGGATGAATGGAAAGACCATCCGGCAACAGGCAATGCTAATGACTGTTTCATCCCGGTCTAGATTGGCCAAGGCTATTGCTGCATTTGCAAAAGCATCATCTTGGGAATTTTGTGACTGAGGGACATAGATCAATGTTTGTTCTGATGGAAATTCTTCTATAAGTTCCCAAACATGGTTTATCAATGGGACCAATAATTCTTTTTTGATGGAATAGTAACCATTGACCTATTTGATGACTAGCTCTAAATCACCCTTTATTTTTAGGTGTTTGGCTTGCGCATGATGTTCCAGTTTCAGTCCTGCAATGAGGGCCTGATACTCTACTTCATTATTTTTGCATCCTTTAGAATGAAAGAAAGAGTAAGGAAAGATAGAATTTTGGGGGGATATGAGTATAATTCCCAGCCCCACTTTGTTGATCTTGGGATCCTCCATCCTTTTCCCTATTGGTCATCAGGAAGCTCCATAAATGTACATTTCCCATATCTGGGGGTCCTCCTGAATAGAAAAAACTTCTTCATTTGGAAGTTCGGTATCCAAAGGTGTTGCCACATTCAAGGGGTGCTTGGCCAAGAAGTCTACTAACGCCTGACCTTTCATGGAAATCTGGTGCACGTACCATATGTCACACTATTATAGGATGACTACCCATCGTGATAGGCTCCCATTTAGCATGGAATGGTTGAGGATATATTTGAGCAGGTTGTAACGAGAAACCAAGTGGACCTCATGGTACTATAGGTAATGCCAGAGTTTCTGAACTTCGAAATTAGGGCTAGGTAGTTCTTTTCAATTTTTGAATACCGAGTTTCGGCATCAATGATTTTCTGACTAAGGTAATAAAGATTGTTCTCACTACCAACATCATTCTTCTATGTGAGAAAGGAACCTAATGACCTTTCCAGGGCAGTTACATACAAAATGAGCGGTCTCCCCTCAATTGGAGGCATCAGCACTGGCGGGATTATGAGATATCTTTGGATATTGTCAAACACATCTTGGTAATCATTATCCCACTCATATGTAAATTTTTTCTTCATGATCCTGGTGAAAGGTAAACATTTTCCTGTTAGGTTGTCTATGAAGCGTGGAATGTAGGTGAGTTTCTCCTAAAGACCTATAAACTCGGTGAGTTTGTGAGGTGGGGACATGCCAAGGATAGATTTTTTCTTCTTAGGGTCAAATTCGATGCCACGATGGCATATGATGAAGCTATGGAATTTTCCCAAAGTAATGTCAAAGGCGCACTTTAGGGGATTTATCTTTAAACTGTGTTGTCGCAACTTTTTAAAAATGGTTTCAAGATCAGCTAGGTGGTTGGAGTGCTGTCATGATTTAACCGCCAAATCTTTGATATAACAATTGAAAAAATTTCCCAAGAAAGTATTAAAATGTGATGCATGGCACGCTGATATGTGGTGTCAGAATTATTTAGACCAAAGGAAATCACTTTGTTACAAAACACTCCCTAAGGGGCCCTAAAAGAAGTATCTTCTTCATATCCTTGAGCCATACGAATTTGATTGTATCTGTAATATCCGTCTATTAAAGAGAGGGCTTCGCATCTAGATGTTTCATTTATTAACAATTTTGTGATTAGGATAGGGAAATAGTCTTTTGGGAAATTCCGATTAAGGTCCCTAAAGTCAATGAAAATTCTAATTTGATCATTCTTCTTTTTTACGGGGACTATGTTTTCCAGCCAGACTGGATATTGGACCTCCCATATGAAGTTGTCATTGATCATCTTGTCAACTTCAGCCTTTGGTTTAGAAGCAAGCGTCAGGTGGGTCCTTCTGGTTGCCTGCTTATAGTCCTGATGATCTTCTGGTAAGTCCATATGATGAGTGGAAACCCCGGGATTGAGGCCTGGAATTTCTATGTAGTTCTAGGAAAACAAATTTTGATTCTTATTTAGGAAGGAGGTGTATGCCTCATATTC
The DNA here is from genome assembly GCA_963277665.1 of Viscum album. NCBI lineage: Eukaryota > Viridiplantae > Streptophyta > Magnoliopsida > Santalales > Viscaceae > Viscum > Viscum album. The sequence continues at coordinate 1,720,433,058 of OY728119.1, read as the reverse complement.
CTCAATAGGAATATCCACACTAATCAGAGTGGGTCATGGGTCATTTTTGGTGCCCAGATTTATCTCCTTAAGTTCATTGATTGTGGTGGAAACACATTCTCTGAATGCAGGAGGGGCATCTTTAAGGTCTTTTTCCTCTTCTTCTTCTTCTTCTTCATCATCTTCATTTTCTTTATCTTCTACCTCTTATGATGGAGAGAGGATTTTTGTGATGAACTCTCCAATGTTGGGAGAGAAATCGTATTTTTCCTTAGTGTCTGAGGAAAAGGCAGTTTGATGTCCCAAGGATGGGCTATGAACATCATTGATAGAGATTTTCCTGACATCGTGGGATTCAACCAGCTCTTCCATGTCTTTGGACTAGGGGGCTATGACGGAGACCATGTAGACAATTGAGTCTACATCTGGACTTGCACATATGCATTCAACTTGGTTGATGGGCAGTACATAATCTTCCCCACGATACTGTTAGGGGTTAGTATGAGGCATTTCCAATCCATTCAGGGCATTGATCTAATCAATGTTGTCATCTAAAAGATGTTTTTATTCTAATTCATAGAACCCTGCGTCAATATAGTGCGACTCATAGGACTCAAATTGGGATTTATCGGTGTGAAATGTCCCGTTTTTTCAATACTACAATATTTGATGCACTGATGGTATGATGATGGAATTGCAGCGTACTAATGCATCCAAGGCCTCCCTAATAGGACGTTAAAGGCCGTGATTTTCCTCACTACCAGGAACTCAGAATCCGACATGAGATCTCCAAGCCAAGTTTTAACCTTGATTCTTCCCAATGGTTTCTTCTTGATTTTGTCATATCCTAATATAATTGTGGTGTAGGATGTCAAGTTGTCTTTATCATAGCCCTGCTGGAGAAGTGTTCTCAGTGGGAAGAGGTTAACTCTAGAGTCGTTGTCGATTAAGATCCTCTGGACATCAATTCCAATTATCTTTCCAGATGCATATAAGGTATTGATGTTCTCTGGCATGATGGCTTCTTCAACTCTCTCTATAGAGAAGATGACGACCAGAAATTCAGCGGGACTAGTATTCATTCGATAGAATTCGACCACTACTACTTCAGCCTAAAATTCTTGGGGACTTCACAAGGCTTCTATGAGTGCATCCCTAAAATCTGTGGATAGGCTTAACACTTCCAGGATTGACATTTTTACTGATACTGAAGCCAGATGCTTTAGAATATCATACTTCTGCTCTAAAAGGTTTGAACTTATCAGTTTGGGGTTTCTCTTTCATAGACACTTTAGGGGTTCTATATTTGGACGTAGATGGTTAGGCCTCTATAATCAGATCTTGTGGGGTTGTGGTCCTTTCCAGGTTGGGCTGAACTGTTCTGCATGTATGCCTTGGGAGATTTGATATTTGTTCTTCCCCTGAACGATATTCCAAGATAATTGGGTTGGGATTTCTTCCGATGGGGGTGAATGAGAATTTATGTTCTTATTGTGTCTGCCATAGGGTGCTTCCATGAGTTTCTGTGATGTTAACGGTTTGATTTATGGTGTGTCCAAGAATTTTACTTCTACCACGATCATGGCTTATAGGAAACATCCACCCTCTGCGACCTCTTACCCTATCTCTCTAGTTGGGCATGGGGAATTCTGGTTTGTGGTCATAGTCTCCATCAGAGAATGGGTCCATCAAGTGAATGACATTAACAGAGCCTAAGATCAATTCTGGTTCTGATAGTGTTTATGTCAGACTTTCCCTTTATGATGATGTCATTTGGAGGGGCGGTTCCTGCTGTACTGTTTGGGGGGAGGTTCCCGTTGTACTATTTGGAGGGGCAGTACATATTGTTACATTTTGAAAGGATGATCCCATTGTACCAAGTCTATTGGAATGATGTTTGAAAGCATCAACATTGACTTCATCTTTGGTGTCATCTCATCTTCTTGCTCTTTCTTTCTTCCATTCTAGCCTTTGGAGGACCGTGGGGCCGAGGAGAATGGTTGCATCATATCAGGAGATTTTGGGGGAATAGTTTTTTGTTTCAACTATGCCTGTAGGATGCCATGTACTCAATTTATGGTCTTCCAGGTTATCCAATTGTCAAAAAAATATTTTTCTTACTGGTAATTGTTTTCCATTTCACTTCCTCTCTTGATTCTGAGGTGGAAACATGCACCACTTGTGCTAGTGGTGGGCCCAACATGAATTGCTCAAGATCCACCATATCTTGTTGGAGATCCTTGAAAATGAATCATTCATGGACGGTATGTCCCAGTATCTGGTGATAGGGACAGTAATTTGGACGGTCGTCGAGACCCACTTCATCGGCTCGCTTTTGCTCTGGTAGACTGAGTAAATTTTATTTCATGGAAGCTATGAAATAGTCGAAAACATGGTTGTCTTGGAACAAGTAAAATTTATTTCTTCATTATTATAACAGATTTCTTTAAAACCTCATCGCTTATCTTGTCGAGTTGGGGGTGGCTATTGGCATCTAGGGGGCCCTGCATGGTTCGGTGGGGGCCTCGCAACTGGAGCTGCTGCTGGGGGACGCTTAAGCGTGACAGAATCCACTTCATCTTTTCTTGTTCTTTTACCTGGGGTTGATGGGGCCACATGAGACTTAATATTTTTCCATTGCAAGTAGTATTCTATCCTTTGAGAAATGGCAGAGAAGTCTCTAAACCCGCTGGTGTATTTCACCAAGATGAGCGGTGTTCTCAATTCATCCCAAATATTATTGACTCACATGGTGAGCATCTCATCCTCGGGAAGCGGACGGTTCGGAGAATATTTCAGGCCTTTCCATCTGGCAATGAAGTTTGAGACCCTTTTGTTCTCTTGTTTTTTATAGTTCATGAGGTCACTGACCATCATCTTAGGCAACGTTGAACAGAACTCATAGAGAAACTATACCTGGTGATCCTCCCAGCCTGTAATTGAATTGGTTGGCAGGATAATATACCATATTAAAGCTGAGCCCTGTAGGATTCATATGAAGAACCTGAGTTCTACTACTTCTTACTACTCGAGGGTTCACATAATGGGGTTAAAATAAGAAGCATAATGTATTAAATGTTTTTATGGTTCCCCCGATCAATTGAATACTATGAATACAGGGTTCCCGAAGTTTAGCGGTGGTGGAACATTGCTCACCCACTCGAGGTAGGGTTTTAAATCAGGTTGTATCATTGTGTGTTTCCCCTTTATGGATTCTAGTCAAGCCATTATTTGCTCGACAGTTTTTAAGTGTTCTTGATTCATATCCTACTGGACATGATCTTGAGATGGTGAAACAGTGTCCAAGACTGGGTGTGACGGTGCTGTTGGAATTTAAGGTGGATACCCAGCCAGGGGTATCATTTGTGGGTTTACCTAAATATATTATGGTTACCTTCCTAGTGGGGGGAAGTCTTGATATCATTATGGGACCATATTTAATGATCCTTTGAGCTTGGCTTCATTCACCAGGAGAAATGTATGTGGTGTGGGCATCTCTTCTGGGAGCACCTACTAAAGTTTCGTATGGGGGAACACATCCAGCAAGGTAGATCCCTTGATCCAGCTTAGCATTATTTTTCCTGAGCTCTTTCATTTCTTCCTCCTTCTTGGAAAACCTTTCCACTAGGGTGAGGGATGCATTCTCAGGGGGAGGGGGAGTCAGGTCAAAGACGACCTTGGATTTATTCTTCTCATTCTTGGAGTTTCGTAGTGGAGGTAGAGACATATTAGCTGAGGTGGGGCCCAAATTTTGGATCACTCTCTGGTTTCAAGTATGAACAGCATCAGGCTCAGTGTGGGAAGCCTCTGGGAGGGAACCATATTTCTTCACATCCTCTCCCTCCATGTCATTTCCTGTGAGATATGTGGGGTTTAAGTTTACCGTGTTCACTGAGGTATACCTCATTGGGGGTGGTATACCCGGTGTCGAATGGTAGGAAGGATTTTTTTCACCCTTTTTTGGAATTTATCCTTCTATTCGGTGGTATTCTTTGGGTTTCTTGATGAATATTGAACCAAATAGAGCCATGGTCTGACCTCGTAATGCACCTTTGTCTCAGAGGGTACAAACCACAAGAAGGGGTGGAATGGGTGACTCCTTTGTCTATTGTTCTTCCTAGATAGTGGAAGACAGACATCCACTATGTGGGGATTTGAAGTGAAAATTCCCCCAGCCCAACGGGATGAAGTTGTTTCAATTCTTATGTTTGATGCGCTACGGCCTGGATTTTTTGGTCTTATAGGGGCATTTTGATTTAAAAATTCCCCTAGCCCTGTTTGTTGGGGTTGTTCCTGTATTATGGTGGTAGTCACTGTTATTACCACCTTTTGAAATTTCACGTAATCCTATAGGGGTGTGGTCCAAGTATGGAATTGGGCCTATATGGAGTATATGGTCCTTTAAAAACATGGGTATTGCTTGCTGTTTGGATTTCCTTAGGTGGGAAGCATGTTGGATGTTCCTAGATGCTTGACTCAGAATATTTTCAATGGATTGATCCCTTCATCCCTAATGATTTTGAGATTACTCCGGGTTGGTTTTTGTTGAGTATCCCAACTTTCCAGTGCAGGGTTTTCACTTGCCTGTAGCCTCTGAGAGATAAAGTTGCAAGATGTCATTTCCAATGGGGCCTACTGGACTGGACGTGGGGTGAATTGTAGAGCTCCATGTTCTTCCCATCCTCGAATGTGAACTCCAACATGGGAATTTCCAATGAGGTGACGCAACTTATGCAGTGTATGGAGGCAAGACAGTTAAAGGTTTTTCTTTTTCCTTTATGATTGTGGCTTCCTGGCGGACGGGAGGGCTTCCATGTTGATTAGATGGTGAAGCTCCCTTGTCGTGCGGACATGGCCTGCATACCCTTCATAGGGTAGGAAGTTTTTCTTCTGTTGATGAATAGTTGTCCATATGTTGAGGATAATTTCATGCGTGAATTACCCAGATAACTCTCTCGGTATGTCGAAGTGAGAAGTGGTCATAGGCCAATACATCACTAGTATATTATCCTTAGATAGTTGTCTTCTTATAAGCAACATATCATATTGTTGTTCTTCTAGAGGCACTTCTACTTAAAATTCCCAGTTTGACTGCTTCTTAATAATTTCTTTCCACTCATTTGGGCTGGTGGGAGCCTTATTGATTTGTGGATGGCGTAGGGGTGTCTCGGAAGATGAGCGTGGCCTCGATCCATCATCTGGTTGAGAAATAATATCACTCGTTATAGATAGAGTTCCAGATTGGTCAAACTCCTTTCTGAGTGCCTCAACGTAGGAGGGATTTCTCACATTTGTTCCGACAAGTGGAGGACCTTCTTTCCAGCATTCATTTTGATTGCGGGGAGGAACTCCGCAATTGGTGCTGCAATGGTGAGGGATACTATTTCAAATTGACGCCTGACTGCAGGAAATTTATTTATGGCGTAAACCTTGGGGAGGACCTTCAGGGCGAGCTAAAATGAGGGGAGGACCATATTTATTCTTGATGTTACTATGGGTAGGACCTTCATATCAACTTCCATTGTGGGGAGGGAATTCACAATAGATGTCATCATGGTGGGGACTACCATTATGATTCGATACCTGGCTGCAGGGAGAATTTATGTTGTGTACTTCTTGGGGAGGGCCGTCAGGATGTACTACAATGAGGGGAGGACCTTCTCGTTGCTTGGTGTTACTAGGGGGGTGACCTTCATAGTAACTATCATTATAGGGAGTGACTTTGGAATGATTGTCATCAGGGTAAGGGATACCATCATGAATTGATGTCCGACTACAGGGAGAAACATATCAGCAGCGTATACCATGGGGAGGACCATCAGGGTAGAAAACAACAAGGGGAGGACCTTCCTATTGTCTAATCTTTAGGTCGAGGGTAGGGCTACCCTAATTCACATTAGAAGATAGTCTCTCATGATCGATCATTCCTTGCCCACAAAGTGAGACCCCATGGCTGCTCTATGGAGGACCGTTAGAGCTACTGGTTGCGACATTGCAGGGAGGTACTTCGCAACTACTACTTCCACTTCCATAATTTGGTAATGGAATGACAGGGTCTTGAGACTTTGTTGATATATGCTTGAGGGAATCAAGAACCCCATCTTCTAGAAGAGAAGGATCAGGTATGTTCTCTTCATTTTCTGGTTGCCTCTGGCACATTTTATCCTCGATCGCTCTCTTGAGGGTAAACAAGGCCATCTGATATTACTAATGGACTTCATATATGATTCCTTATCTTGTTGGGTCTCGAGATGTCATCAGGATACACTGATGGACATCTTGAGATTTGGAAGGGATATATGTCTGCTCTAGAGCGGCCAACATATTGGACTGGTGTCCACCAGTTGGAACAGGTATTTGTTCTTGTTCAGATTTTCTGTATATCATGAGATATTTCCATCGACCGTCCTGGACTAGAGTAGGGATTCATAACTACTCCAAAGTGACTATCTCATTTTGCGAGTGAATCATTCCGTTCGAGGAAATTGGGTTGTGGGCCCATTTTCTCATCTTATCCGTTGATTCCATGATATCTTGACATGTTTGGAGGATATGGTCTGGAATTGATGACTGATATTACATCATATCATGGATGTACTGAGATACATCTATCGCTGGAACGGATATGAAGGCTCATTCTGATGTCGCAGCAGGAGTTTGTGCCTGCTCCGGTCCTCCATGAGTTTCCAGTAAATAATGGATATTCTCCTATACCAGGATAGATTAACGAGTTTGCTATCGGTTTTCTTCTCTGTTTGCCACCATATTTGACCGGTGGAATTCATATTCATGATTAAGGATTTTCATCTTCTCACTTTCTTCTATATTTTTCTCACAGGCTTTGTATGCATCCATAGGAATTTGACTCTTCTCATATTTGGTTACCACCCTATTTGGATGGTGGACTTGATATGAATCAATAGGTGTTTGTGCCTACATATAGCTGGTTTCTTCCCAATTTAGATGGTGGACATGATATGCATCAGCATGTTTTTGTGCCTGCGTGTGGCTGGTTTTCTCCATATTTAGATGGAGGTCTTGATATGCATCAGCAGGTGTTTGTGCCTGCATATAGCTGGTTGCCTCCCTATTCTGATGGCAGGCTTTTTGTGCCTCAAAAGATATCTTCATCAAACTATAGCTTGTTTCTCTGTCTGCACGTCAGGACCAACGAACACTAGTAGGAATGTGCGTGTGCTCGTATTGTTCCACCCTATTTCTATGGTAGGCTTGAGTGGAGAGTGCATAGTCATATGTATTCCCGTTGAATTTTTCCACATTAGTATGGCGGAGCTGATCCTCAGGAACCAGGGTGATAGTGTTTTCTTAATTATATATTTTCTTACCTTGGCGGGCTTCCCAAGGGGTCCAAGTCTCCTAGACTTTGGCAGGTGCCCTCAGCATAAGGTCCTTTTTGGAAGGAGGAGGCATGGTCATCTGATGTCAGTGACGACGTTCTTTGGCAGGCGTCCATGAGTGGTACCCCAGTGCAGTTGGGATGACATTGTCAGCCTCAACGTAATCTACCTCCCTAAGATAAGGGAGGTACTCATTGTCATGTTATGGGGACAAGCTACTGAAATAGTTGGAGATGACCACCTGGGATGCCTTGTGTTGGGGTGCCGAAAGTGGCTGACGAAGTGGTTGGCGAGTCTTCACAGACTAGAGGGATTCTCTCACAACCTCTAGTGTGGGGAGAGTACCATTTCGATGTTATTATTTGATCAGCGTGTTGGATACCTGGTGTTGAATACACTGGGTAGGCGAGGGGGTCTTTCTCTTCATTGGGGCCCAGGTCGCCTGCGAGATAGCTAATAAGAATGTTTGCATTGGTTTTTGGGATGTCATTTGGATTGAAATTTTCCTCTGCGAGAACCTGTGGCATACATACATGACATAAGAACCACAAAACATTTTCAAATTAGCCTTAGTTTTTAAAAAATATGCATATTTTGGCGATTCTACCTGGCCCCCTTCCCCCTCCCCTCATTTTCATGGGGAGAAGGGGCTTGAGTGTGGTAAGACCACCACCTTTGTTAAGGATTCATGTCAAGTTCACCATTTTTTTCTGCCTTGAAGGTGGAGAATTTTTCATATACTGGGGTACACAAAATGGTCTGACAGGAAATATCCTTTTGTCTTTTATCATTGGGGTAGAACATTCACCTTGGTTAAGGATTCACATCGGGTTCACAAATTTTGTTCCGCCTCGGAGGTGGCGCATTTCTGAGTGGTGCAGAAATGGAATGGCAAGGATCATCACCCATCCCTTTTCTATAGATATGGGTTCTCTTAAAATTCACCATTTCTTTTTTTTTCAACCCATTCAGCATCGTTATCCTTTAAAGAAGGTTGGATTCACCCTGCAGGGACTGTTGGTCCTAACGGGAGATTATGTGGGGGTCAAGTACTTGTGCAATCAGTCCTTCTCAGATATAACTTCATCGGATGGTATCCATCAGGTTTATTTATGGATCCAAGAATTTCCAAAAGCCCTGGTATCCATGATTCATGGACCTTCTTTCCAAAGGCATGCACTTGTTGATTGATGATTCATCCAACGACACTTAAGGACTCCATTGGTCGAGAGTATGGGAGGTCAGGCTCACTGCAACCTTCTGGAGGAGGATTTTTACATGTTCTGAGACTCTCTTTAGATTTATGTTTTTTTCATATGTTCGTGAATCCTTGGTTCATTCCTGAAGAGTGTGTCCACAGGATACCCTTGGTTTTCAATATCATCATAAGCATGCATATATTTGATGCTACGAAGGTGATACTGACTTGATCCATATAATAAGTCACTCTGGATTCTATCGTCATCCATGGGGGACAGAAGGTGACATGATTTTTGGATCAGGACCATAAGAAGGGCTTCCTACATATCCTAGATAGAGGAATCAGAACTCACGTAGTTCGGATTGTGTGGGTCTTACATGTGGAGCTGCCCATTTAAGGAAAACATGATTGGGTGGTCCCTTTATGGGAGGGCACCCTTTTGAGATCAGGCCTTCTGTAAGGCATTCTACATATCCTAGTTTGGTCAAGAATCAGCATTCTCACAATTTAGAACATGTGGAAATTACGTATGGAAGCTTCCCATTTGAGGGGAACAGGATTGGGTGGACCCTTTGTGGGTGGGAACCCTTTTGAGCTCAGGCCTTCTGGTAGGCGTCCTGTGTTTCCCGGTTTGGTTAGGAATTAGAGTTCTCGTAGTTCAGAACATGTGGGTGTTGTAATCATCAAAAACCTATAAGCCCACATGATTCATGCTCAGTGTGAGGAACAAGAGTATGTGAAAGATTCAACAATTCACATGCCTCCTCCCCTATTGGTGGGGGAGGGAGATCCCATGGTGAAAGAGGTCGGGGTAGCCATGGGTGAGGGAGCGGATAGATGAAACTTTCAATGTGAAATGACATTAAAGGTCATGTGGCCTAGCCTCAGAAGATTGGGGACTTTCCTCAGAGGGAGGGCCCCAGAATACATTATGGGAAAGGGAGGTGTTTCATCCTCGTCAAAGGGGGATCAAACATAACCCCTTCGACTGATCACTATTACTTATTGAATGGAAAAGTGAGTGATCGCCATTAATCCTTAGAATGGAGAGGTTCACGCCGCCTTCCCAAGGTTGGGCTCTGGGTTACCATGGGAATCTAGAACCACATGAATTCTCGAAGTCTGAACTGTTGTGGGGAGAGCCTTCGTGACTCCGCTTACCATAGGTATGTAAACTCAAAGGGGTGTGTTTATGAACCCGATTATCTGATCATATGAGTTTAGGGGATTTGAAGGAGGATTTTTCTTGATGTCGGAGGACTGGTTAACAGAGGGAAAATGGAGGACTGGATGGTAATGGAAGGTTGAGGTTGGGACCGGAGAAAATAATACCCAAAAACACCACATTCTGCATACTGATTTCTTAAGCAGGATAGGGGAGGCTTCGCATAGCGTAGTGGTATGCGTGAAGAGGGTCTGTCCACATACCGATATGGTATGTTGTCATGGGTATAGACCATCGTATAACATAGTGGTACGTGGCTCACTATGCCAATTTGGGTTCCATATTCATACTGATGCATTATGCAGCACCGGGTTCAGTCCGTGTAGTGGTACACTACGCGGAGAACCATGTTGAAGGAGGTTCTGGGGGATTATCCTTCACGTGGAATTCATTCGAGATAACTATGTGGTTCAGGGTTCACCAATCAGGTTTGTAGTTAAATTATTATTATTCAATTCCCCCATTTTATGGTTTGCGGCTGGTTGTACCTGTGGAGAATTCGGTTCGTGATTCAAGCTTTGTCGATGAATCGAGACTGAAGTCAGAGTCTTCTCTGAGCTCTTTCTTCCGACCTCTAGCTTCCCCTTCATGATTTAGTTGTCCATCCCTCATCCTTTCTAATATGCTCATTTTTTATATCATTGAGACAATTGTATCTATTGGGCATGCCATTCCATTTGAGGAGGCCCATTAAGTGATATCTTGACCCGTTGAAGCCTCAGTCAATTTGGGGTTTGCAGATGATTTGGTTAACGATAATGGTTCACAGAACCTCACTGGTTTGCTTCGTCCATGAACTAATGGGTTCATTGTATGGTATGCGGATTGACTTCGTACACAAAATTCCTTTTGTGACGTGGTTCTTGGTCTGCCTTGCTTCGCTGGCCATCGCTCCATGGGTCAGGGTTTACATATTTCCCCGCGTACCTGGTGGTTTGTGATCGAGTTAGTCTGCGTACCTTTCCTAGGGATAGTGCATAGGCCACCTAAAATTATTTCAAAAAATGAATTCATTCAAGTTTCTTATGGAATTTTCAACTTGATTTGATTCCATTCACCTTTCTAGACTTTTAGAAGTACTTACTTCCTTCTACAAAGCGATTATGGGATATTTTCTTCCCTTAGAGAAATTTTTCAGAACCCTATAGTTTCATTTATGTATAGCCCAATATGCCTGATTCTAAACATCTATAGGGAGATGAAAAGATTTCCCAAATATAATCCGAAATGGGGACATACCAATGGTGGTATTGTATATTGTCCTATAATACCACAACACATCATACAAAAACTTTCTCCAATCCTTCCTACTTGGTTGCACGATTTTCTCTAAAAAAATCAACTCCCGATTTGAAACCTCAACCTGGCCTTTTTTGGGTGGTATGGTATTGATGTTTTGTGTATCACCCCACACTTCTGAAGTAGGGAATCAAAATTCTGATTACAAAAGTGTGTCCCTTGGACACTGATTATGTCCTTTGGTACTCCAAACCTGCAAAAAATCATGCCTTTACAAAGTCTACGACAAAAAAAGAATCTTCATTCCTGGTGGACTTACCCACTACCCATAAACTGACATAATCAATAGAAACAAAAATATAAAAAAAACAAATGGACTAGGAAAAGGACTAAAAAAATCAATACACCATATATCAAAAATATCATAGAATAATACAGGATGTTAGGGAATCTTGTGTCTCCTAGAAATGTTCCCAGTATGTTGGAAACATGAGCACAACTTACAAAACACATGAGCATCCTAGAATAATCTAGGACAATATAATCCATAGTCTAAGACTTACCAAGCTATTCTTTGGGATCTAAAGTTTCCTCCACATGAAAGTGTGTGGAAGAAATTTATAATAGACTCAAACTCATGATCAGGAACACACCTCCTAATAAATTAATCACTACACATGAACTAGAGGTAGAGTTCATCCCAAAAAAATATTACCTCAATTTTTAACTTCTAGACTTGTTTTTTATTTAAATTTTCATGAATTTTATAGGCACCAAAGTAGTTAAATAAATAATCCTATCAAGGATGTGTACTTAATATGGAATAAATATGCTCATCGGGAAAAGTGTACTGAAGTGGTACCTAGTACAATGTGTCAGCCTCTAATGTCTGAGTAAGCCTACTCATGTGGTAAGCCACCAAGTTTTCTAAACCATTATTATCCTTTATCTCGATATTGAATTCTTGAAGAAGAAGCATCTATTAGATAAGTCTAGGCTTTGTGTCTGGCTTATTCAAGAGGTACATTAGAGTTGTATGGTTAGAAAAAACAATAACTTTAGATCCCAATAAATATTAATGAAATTTATCTAAAGAAAATATGACTGTAAGAAAATCCTTTTCCATGGTTGTGTAGTTTTATGGGGATGAATCCAATTTCATCGAAGCATAGGCAATAACATGTGAACGTACCTCCACCCTATGTGATAAGACTTCTCCAACTACGATGCTTGAAGCATTACACATCATCTCAAATGGAATGTCCCATAGTGGGTGTTGTATGATTGTTGGAGTGGTGTGATATTGTTTTAGCTCATCAAAGGAATTCCTATAAGAATAACCAAACCCAAAATCATAATCCTTTTGAAGGATATGGTAAGGATGAAATAATATCTACCCTAGATGTATTAAATTCTATCATGTGTTTTGACACTAGATGACCTAAGACAATACCATTCTCTACCATCAAATGACACTTTTCAAAGTTCAAGACCATATTTTTCTCAATACAATGATTCAACACCTTTCCCAAACTTGAGATATAATCATCAAATAAAGACCCATACACTATAAAATAATCCATAAATACCACCATGAAGGTCTCAAGAAAATCCAAAAAAAATACTCACCATGCATCTTCAGAAGGTACTTAGGGAATTCCAAAGTCCAAATGGGATCCTTCGGTAGGAAAATGTACCAAATGGACAAGTGAATGTTGTCCTCTCCTAATCCTTAAGTGCTATAGGAACCTGAAAATATCCAGAAAATACATCCAAGAAACAATAATGTGTCTTCCTAATTATTCTCTTAAGAGTTTAATCAATAAATGGGAGGGAAATGATTTAGTTTCCTATAATCAATACACACATGCCGACTATTTTTCACCCTCATTGGAACTAACTCCTCTTTATCTTTTTTGACAATAGTAACACTATTTTTCTTAGGCACAACCTGAATATGACTCACCCACTGGGATTTTGAAATGGGATAAATTATACCTTCCTTGAGAAATTTTTCTACTCCTTTTTTAACAACTTCCACAATATTTGGATTCAGTCTCTTTTGTGGCTGCCTATTTGATTTAGCACCATCCTCCAAAAGAATCATATGAATGCAAATAAATGAGATAATACCTGATATTTCATCCATGGTCCACCTGATTGCCTTTATGTCCTCCCTCAAAAGATTAAAAGGTTTTTATTCAGGATCAAAATGGATATTTTTAGCAATGATAATAGGTAATTTCACACCACTTAACAAGTATGATTATTTGATATTTGGTGGTAATGACTTTAGTTCCAATGAAGGGGGTGTGGTGTGGATGGATACATTGAAGGAATATAAATATGCACATAATGAACATTAGTATCAGAATAGAAATCATCAAAATCAGAGAATAATGTATCAAATACATCAACATACTCAACAACCATGTCATATTCATAGTGTACATGATCAGAATATGAATCCATTTCAAAATCAAATCTAAGAGAGGTTTGTGCATTAGAAATGGGTGTGGAAGTTCTATTAGACATCAAACTAGAACCAATACTCATAATCACTCTTAGAATAGGACAGTAAAAATTCATGGGGTTTTTACATGGTGCATCAAAATGGGAGATAAAAAAAGAATAATGGTCCTCTGAGGGGTACTTCATGGAGTACATAATATTAAATATTACAACTTCTTCTCTAAACATTATAGAGAGTGTACCCTCATGGAAATTTATGATTGTTTTTTCATTTTTTAGGATGATCCTACAAAATATAACGGGATCATGAAAACTTACCCGATTATCCTCCATGTCAATCACGTAGAAATATACCAAAAAATATGTCTCTTACCCAAACAAGTACATCCTCAAGGACTCTCATCGGATATTTTATAGCTCTATTCTACAACTGCCCTGCTACTCTCGCCAGCTTCAACTCACCGACCTATAAAGAAGATAATATAGAGTGAGGCATTACATTTATGGAAGCTCCTAAATCACAAAGAGAATCATAAAAGTGAAACTCCCTTATGGTTCATGGGATGGTGAATGTCCCTAGATCCTTGCACTTTGATGGAATTTCTAGAGTTGGTGTAATTAGTGCTGACACATTCCTTCCAATATTGATCCTTTCATTTCCCTTGATCTGGTAGAAATTTCTTTTAATAATTTCGCATACCTTGGTATTTACTTAATGGCTTCAATTAGGGGTATGTATATCTCCACATGCTTGAATGTGTCCAAAGCCTCTTTTTGAATCACCTCCACATCTATCTTCTTGGTTTTTATAGCTGTGTTTTGAAAAGGAAGAGGTTTAGGAGCAATATCATCAATATTTTTTCGTACCTTTATCTTTCTTCTTGGGTTTCTCAATAGTTTGTTTCGAATGGGTCTTATCTAGGGTTGAGATGAATCCTGGTGGAATGAGAGGTGAAAATGTATTAGTTGTTTTCCTCACACTTCTCAATGAGATGGCACAGATATAGTCTTCTAGGTAATATTGTTGTGCAATCTTCTGTTTCTTATAGTTGGGTGCAGTAATCAATTGGGTGGTATGTTTCAGTAAAAATTCAAAAAGGAATCATAGGAGAGGGTTAGGATTTATTTTGATCCAAAGTAATTTGTCTCACCATATTGTTCAATTCCTCTAACTTAGTATCAACTAAATGACTTCCAAGAGAAAATAGACCTACCTGATGTACTCATGTAACATGCGTTGTACCTCATTCACCAAATTTTTGGGAGTTTTATTCCATATTATCGATCAATGCACAATCGGATAATGGTTTTTTCCCACCAATCCTCCTATAGATATGGAATCCACCATGATCCTATTTATAGACATGAGGCCTTCATAGAAGTACTGGATGAGAAGTTTGTCACAAATTTTGTGATGTGGACAACTTGTGCACAACTTCTTGACTTGATCCGAGTACACATAAATTAACACCCCTTTGGCTTGCATGATTATTGATATCTATTTTTGAATGGTAGTGGTCCCTGATGCGGGGAAAAATATCTTTAAGAAAATATATTTCAAATCATTCCAACAAGACACATCTTCAGGTTGTAAATAATACATCCAGTCTATTGCAGTTCCATCAAGTGAGATTGGGAATGATTTTAGTTTTATTTAATCTTAAAATACATTTCTTCTTTTAAGGGTTGAGTAAACCACATTAATTTTTTTCAAATATTTTTTTGTATCCTTTCCAAATAATCAATGAAAAGTTAAAAGAAGGTGAATTAACCTAGATTTTAGTTGAAAGTTCGATTCAATATTTGGGTATGAAATACAATTTGGATGATAGTTAATGTTGGTTGAAGCTAATTATTGAATGGTTTTATTAATTTAATTAATATTATTATAAGACATTAATTATTGTTTTAGTTTTGACACTGATGTTTTTCTAATTTCATTGTTCTTATAGTTGAGGAATTCACCTATTGGGTAAATGTCGACACTTCCCGTAGACTGATACTGTCTGATTCGATCCCTAAGGTTAGGTCCAATCTTGGGGTCTAGATCAAGGATATCATTAAGATTTTATCATGTCATAAATCATATAAGTTGATAAAAATAGATCATAATATCATGAGAACAAATTTCAATAGATGGTTTAACACAGAAGAAACAGAGAGGAAGAAAAAAGAGAAACAAAAAACAGAAAAAAATAGAAAGGGTAAAGATGAAGGAATAAAGAAGAGAAAACAAAAGGATAAAATAAAATTAAACAAATAAATTTAATTAGTTAAATAAAACACTTGCCTCCATGACAATGGTGCCAATTTTTAAGGGTGATGCTGTGGGCGCTCTCAAATAAAGTATATTTTTTTGTACTTAGGTGCAGTAGAGTGGCTGACCAAAGTCATCTCTCAATATAGGAAGTAATTTATTAACTTATTTAAGATATTTGGAATATAAAATAAAAGGGAAAAAACAACTTAAAATTATGTCGGGGGTTTCGTTTATAAAAGAATAATAAGTATGATGGAATATTATTTCATTTTTTGAGATGAAATTTGATTAAAAAGACGCAACAAGAAGATGTTTTTTTATAAAATATTTTAAAAACATGAAATTAATATAACTTTACATATTCACTTAATTATTAATCATTATAATTTAAATTAATTTTCATGTAATTATGATCCCATAATTTTTTAATTCCCAACCCCTGTGAGAAATAACTTTACTTCAAAGACGAAGTGAATTAAGCACTAGCCTAGCTTCAAAACATGAAATTATAGCACCCTGATTTGATTGAGGTTCTATGACTAGATTATTTTTAGTGGTAAATTAGGTCACAAATACATTCTATAAAATGTGAATGAATTTTTTTTAGGTATTGTATTATAACTCTACAAATCTATCTCATTACTTTTGTTTTGCTGGTTAAGGTCGCGCTCTCACAATTCACTCATTACTCGATCTCTAGTGTTTTTACATGAATCGTTCAAAAGATTTATTAGTTTCTATTAAATTAAAAAATAAATTAATATATCATTTTAAGTGAATTATAGTATCTCATTTATTCAAAATAAATTAATGAATAAGGTAAGATGTATACTGATCACTAAAAATAACTACTCTTTTATGGGCGGTGTAGTCATCATAGAAATGTTTTTCATTCGCAGAGGATTAGAAAAGGTATAACCCAATAATATTTATAATATTGAATTATAGACCAAATAATAAGATTGAGGAAGAATATAATTGAATAAAATAGAAGAAAAAAAAGAAATAAAAGAGGAATTAAGAAGTTTATTGATAAAACAAAAACATTAACAAAAGAATAAGACGAAGGCTTCGATGAAAGGATCCTAGTTTCAAGTGATACCCCTCTTTAAATTCCTAGATAAATGTTTTGAAACCAATTATACTATGACTTTGATATAACAATGCATTTTCAAACCCTAAAAATTAGAAAAATACATATTTATAGATTAGAGGTGGGTTTAGGTTATAAGTGGTTTCAAGTGTGAAAGGGTAAATTCAGCTAGATATTTTAAGCCACATTAAACTGGCTTCATGACCACTAAAATGTGTGAATAATCTGTCCTTAAAGAAGGATAAGTTGTTCTAAATTGTGATATAGATATCCTCTACCAATTTGGGCTCATTCCAAGTATGTATGAAGAATTTTTACCTAAAATACTTAATTATTTTCCAATCTGGCTAGTCCAGTCCATCTTTGACTTCATGACACATTTAGTCCAGTAAAATGCACAATTTTGCTCATATATCTTTAATGAAAGTTGTATATCATTAAGTAAGAAACATATTCACAAAATTTTAATTTTATATAATTCAAATAAAAATATTTATGTTCCAAATACTACAGTGAATTTTAAAGGGTTAAACTGGAATTTTCATTTAATTTTCAAATGAACGATCTAATCCAAAATATTCCATAAATAAACATATTTATCACAATGTGAGGAAATTATACCATTTATTATCAATTAAATATTCAATAAAATTGTGTTTTATCAAATACCAGAAGAGAGCATGATGAACCAATGGCCAACCCTAGATGGATAGAGCCTATAATCCGTTATCTTCAAGATGAGACTCTCTCGATGGATCATGTTGGAAGAGAGTAGATTTAGAACCAGATAGAAAACATCAGTTTATAGGATGGTCTAAATGAGAAAAAATTACTATAAAAATGTAGCTTTGATGGAATTATCCTTAGGTTCATAACATAATGAGAGGTTCTCACCATCATGGAGGAAGTCCATGCAGGCTCTTGCGGTGCCCATCAATCTGGAACCCGGCTCTCCCACAAAATCAAGTGGTTGGGATACTACTGGAAAAAAATAATATAAGAATATATGGAATTCACCAAGAAATTTCATTTGTGCCATATTCATGAAAAATTAATCCATCAGCCCCTACATATGGCCAAATTTTCCTGGCCATTTTATTTTTGGGGGTGGATATTGTGGGGCCATATCCCTGAGCCACAACTAAGCTATTCAAGTACATCCTTACTAATACTGACTTCATTTCTAAGTGGGCCAAGGTAATAACCCTCAAGTAAGTTAGGATGAAGAATATCATAAATGTTGTGAAGTCTCATATCATCACTAGGATTGGAGTCTCTCACAAAATATTGATAGACAATGACACCAACTTCTGTTCCACGGAGTTGAAGAAGCTTTACCAAGAGTACAACATCGAGTCCAATCACTCATATCGCTATCATGCAGTGGAAAATTGATAGTTAGAATCCTTCAACAAGAATATATAAAACATACTATATAAGATGGTGAACAAGGATAATACATCTTGTCCAGACAAACTTTTCCATGCTTTAAAGGCCTACCGTACCACCATTTATACTACTACACAAGAAACGCCATACTCATTGGTGTACAGGACCAAGGAATAGTTACCCATTAAGGTCCAGCATCCCTCATTGTGAATATCCATTTTCTAAAAACTCTCAGATGATGAACAATCACAAAAGTTACTGGATGATTTGGGATAGCTAGATGAGAAGAGGTTGTGTACATTATACAATCTGGGAATTAATCAAATCTAGATTTCATGAGCCTTTAATAAAAATGTTCAACTCCGTTCATTTCTTCTAGGAGAACTGGTGATGGCTCTGAGGACCCCAATGATACTGAGGAGTAATCCCCCAAAATTAGAGCCCAAATGGGAAGGACCTTACATCACACATAAGGTCTATCATAATGAAGCCTACTCATTGACCACAATGTATGGGGAGAATGTCACACAACCAACCAATGAAATATGTCTCAAGAAATAATTTTCATAGCTATCTCCATGATGGTTTCCACATTAGTGTAAGTCCCATCATTCATCATAAGTACATGACATCAAACAACACAAGTTTTTCCTAGAACCAAGACATTATGTTGTACAATATTCTTCATTATGACCACATATTGTTAAATTGTATGCACTCTATCATTTTCAAATGATATTAAATGAAACGGTTTCATAAGAACTATGTATGGATTGATTCCTATTATCACATAATATGTATTGATGCCCAAACCACTGTTTTGGGGTATAACCCCATAATCATTTTCCTTTCACATTAGGTGATCCAGTGTACTTACCACATGACATTAAACTGCACGAACCTATATCTTCCCCCTTAATTATGGGTGTCCAAATTTCCTCACCACACAACATAAAATTTCATGGATCTGTGATATTTATCCCCATTCACATTGAGTCTCATACATCCTTGTCGCATGATGTTAAACTACATGGTTCATCCAGAACCACATATGTAAAATCCTGAGTATTTATAGAATAATACATTTTCAAATCTATTAATATTTTTGAATTTAATATTAATTTTAATTTAAATGGGACAGTATATACGATAGCATAATCGACATGCAACAAAGGGTTTCTCAAAAATATTACATTGCACACAACACTGAGTTATACCGAAAAATAATACAAAAATAATATTATTATTTTAAATGGTAGTTAATGTCTAGTCGTTGTATTGGGAGGAATGAACAGAATTAACTATATTATGATTTTATATATTTTTAAATGTTTTTAAATTCATCTAGTGAATTTTATAGGATTAAAATGATAATGAATAGAATTTTAAGCATAAAATACTCTAATATATTTTAAAAGGCCATTTTACCGTCTTTTGATGGAGAAACCTTTTTTAAAAATAGTTTTTGTCACTTTTATATGTTATATTTGATAAAATAAAATTCTCCTTTATAATCAGGACATAAAAATATACTTCGCTTGAAATTTTGGTATTTTTCTGATAAAATCCATATTTTTGGGAATAGAGAAAAATATTGAATTTTAATTCAAAACTATCTTTTCATCTAATTTATTTATATAGTTAGATCGTCATTTTAATTAGTTTTAAAGTTTAAATGGATTATGTTTTTATCAATTAATCCAATTATGTTCATTGAAAGTAATTTCACATTTTAATTGGATAAAAACACATGTCAATCTTTTGATAGTTTTTAATTCTTAAAACTCGTTTTCAAATCTTCACAACAGGAAATAATTTTAAATTAATTTCTGCCAATTATTTATTTTGAATTTTAAGAATTGGATTATATATTTGGAATTATAAGGTTCAAATTATTTAAATAGGTACCTTTTATTTTTTGAACATTATGAACATCAACTTTAGTAATTATTTTTATTTACCCTGGTTAAAGGGTAAATCAGGTAAATAAGGGTAAAAAAAATATTATAATAATATAAAACTACTCTAACACATTTCCTAATACTATTTGATGAGATATTTCAGACCATGAGAATCTTTGGGTCTAATTTAGGACCCCATATAGCCACATGGGTGGGATAATGATCTTTTGTAATATTTAATTTAAAGAAAAGGGAAATAAAACATACACATGTATCTCCTAACTAAAAACATTTAAATTTGGTTTATATAAATTATCTATATGAATATAAATAGTTATTAGAAATATAAAAATATTTATTACATCATGTTATTTTATTTATAATTTTTAGACATTGTATAAATAAATAAATTTATGACACAATGATGATGCATCGATTTCCTTATTAATGAAATTTTCAAATAAATGATATTGTAAATATTAAAATAAATATAATTTGATCATTTTTATGTCATCCAAAAAAAATTGGATTAAATTAACATTTTATGTATTATTTGATACCTTTGGATCGAAGGAATCAAGTTCTTGTGACTTTAACAAAAATCAATTTCTAAATAGTGTCAAATTGACATAAGAGAGTTTTTAAAACAAATAATATTTTATTAAAGGATATAACAGTCCTAAAAATATAAGATTAAGAAAAATGACTTATATAATGCTAAAAATTTCATTAACGATCCACTTTTGGTTCTATTGGTATTTTATAGTAACTATAGTAACCATATATTATGAAAATACAAGAAGACAAGGTAAGGGTTAGGTTTTTTAACTAAGGTTTAAATTTTAAAGATAAGGTTAATTTTGGGATATAAAATTGTCTAAAACCTATTGGTTTATAGGATTTAGACTCATCCTCTTCTTACCCTATAATTTTTATTACTTTATAACTATTATAATTAAAAAATAAATTTATAATCAAATAATATTTCAAGACTTTCCTAAAGTGTCCCTCCTCCCTCTTATAAAAGGCCACAACCTCTACCCACATAAAAACACTTATAAAACCCCTTGGATCATCAAAGTTTTCCTCAAATAGTCTATCAAAATCCCTAACTTTCACCTAGAATCCTTACCTTGGGAATAATGCAATTCAATAAATCTTTTTATCTCGAATTAATAGGAGTTACCCAATTTAGAGGTAGCATCTTCTCTCAAGATATTTTCCTTTATCTTCCTTATCCACTTACTTTGCTCTTATTACTATATGATTAGATAATAAAACCAGTATCCTCAATATATGAGGTTTTGTTTATGAGTTTTATTCTAACTACACTAAAAAAACTCCATCTAATGGATACAAACATACTATTTCTGTCTACGGTGAACTACTGCCTCACGAAACGATGATTGTTCAATTTTCTCCTACCACCTATCTTGGTGGAAATTATGATAAGGCTATATTTATATATGATATATATTATATTTTTCTTTATTATTATGTAATTTTTATTTTCAACATGCCTTTATGATTTCCATAATGTCTAAATATGATAATTTCATTTGAGGAAGTGTGGACTACCGCCCCCTCAATGTTATATGACTCGTTCATGACATACATGGAATGTATAAAGGATAGCATTGATAAAAATATGTGACATATATAACATAGAAATTATATTTGAATTATAATATACCTATGTATCTGTTATTTTTCATTCCTTTAATATGATAAAGAAATGAAAGTAGCGTTCATGCGTACGTATGGCCTACCATCTCCATGAACAGTGCATTTTATTTCTTATCTACAAATGTTATGGACTATTATAAAATACATATACTCTAGATATATATGATATTTAAATCATTAATAATATTCTTGGGATAATGGACTTATGACCACATGGATAATTTTCCTCAAAACTAGTTTATTTTTTACTCAAATACTGAACATCGAAAAAACGTCTAACATGTACTCAAATAATTAACTAATTTCTATAACATGGTAATAAGTGATATAAAATAAATAATAAAATTTAAAATGGTTAAAAATAAAGTGTAAATTAACCTATATTTATTATTATATAAATTAAATAATGAACAAGACAAGTCAGACTCATGGTAATGGACTTCGTCTCAATTTCCTTTCATTGAGGAATTTCATGATAATATGCACCTTTATTCTTTTATAAGGTGTATATATAGCCAATATGACATTTAATATCCAAATTTTATCTATAATAATTTTATTTATTAAATAATGGAGATTAGTATTTAAATTTTCAAAGTGGTATGGGGAACCTTGAACATTTAAATATTTAATTATCAAATCTTTTTCTTCATGATATTAAATTAAATATTTATTTATATGGGTATAAAAGTAATATACAGGAAATTTTATTCCAAAATTTAATTTCATTCAGTGTTTTAAAAACTAATATTTTTATATGAATCATTTTACTTTCTTTAAAAAATAACAAAAGGAATGTTTTTTAACATATATGGCAACAATGACTTATCTGCTGCCATAACCGTTATTTTATTTTTAGCTTCCTCTATAATCCTTAATGAATTTTGAAAATGAAAATAAATCCCTAATTCCTTTTTGGGGTATCTTTGTATTGAAAATTGGTTCTTAAATGAAAATGATATTCTTATACAGATTTTTTTTTCATATGTGATTAGAAGAATCTTTCAAAAAAAGGGTTTTTTTGATGAACGTGTTTTATTCATGAAATAGTACATGAGAATTCTATGAAATGGGTGAGACTGGTATGAGTTATAAAAATATTTGAGCTCCATTATAGCTAATGGATGAGCCCAATATAGCTTATTAAAAGGTTTGGGCCGCATTATAGCTCACGGGTGAGCCCGATATAGCTTATATGAAGGGTTGAGCTCCCTTATAGCTCACAGGTGAGCCCGACACAACTTATACAAAGGGATGAGCCCCATTATAGCTCATAGGGGAGCCTAATATAGCTTATAAAAAGGGTGATCCCCATTATAGATCTCTAATTTGTAATTCAACCATATAGTTATTCCAATTGGAAGATGTTTGAAATGGTTTTATACACATTATTCTCTAAGTCACCTAAAGGAGTTTTAATTGCTTGCAATTGGTTTTAGTTTTTTTCATTGAGAAAAAAGTATGAGTGTTATTCATGTGAAATTTTTTTGTTTCAACCACTCAAATAACATTGAATGGGTTATCAGGTTTTAACTAGACTAATGGTTTTTCTTTATTTTTATGTCCCTTACTAAGCTTTTTGTGCTCATCCTAATTTTTTAAATGTTCTCACATTAGTTAAGGGAGAATAAAGTCAAGGATAGAATCAAGGAAAACTTATAATGATTAAACTTGAAAATAAACCATGTTAATTTTTATAATTTTTTTATGTTATGGAAGAATCAAATATTGTTAGAAGTGTCCACTTTGTTAGTTAATGTGTTTTATGCATTAGTTAAGGCCTAATTATCTAAAACTCTAAACCTAAAAATATCCTCAATTTGAATTCTGGACTTAACTCAATATTATGTAACGTTTAAGGTTGGGGCCTTATTAAATATGGATTGATTCTCATTTCTGATTAGATGTGTAGGGACGCATCAATCCATATCTTAGTACTGCCAGTGTGTGACGCATAATACCCCTATACAGCATGGGACCCTGTTAATCTTGTTTTCTTACACCATGCATGGCTCATGTGGGATTAGGAATTATGGAAAATAAATCCTTTCTTGAACAATGTGTATCAGCCTCGATAGGATCTAGTCCTCAGTACGAGATAATAAAATGCACAACTATACAGAACTACATGTGGTTTTATTCTTATTTTCATGAGATATGTAGTGAAGTCTAGTCTCTATATTTGGGCTCAACCACAACATCTCTATTTATTCACATCATTCTACCTTCATCCTCACTGCATGTCATTAAACTACCTATAATTTTCATAACTATGTGTTGTAGCGACCTGAACCGAGAAGCCCGGAGCCGGAGTCTACTATCAATTATATTGGCATGATTTCAAGGAATCAATCCCCTAAGGACCGATCAGTTTAGTAGTCTTGATAAACCATATCCATAAATGAGTATTTTATTACAAATGACTACACTAATGAAAACATAATTTTTTTATTCTTTAAAAATAAATATCTTCAAGGATAACTCTAATCCATCTGGTAAATCCTAGCATATCTTACATAGTATTGTTCTTGGATTCCTAGGGAAATAAACATAATAAGGGTAAGGTGAAATACTCAGGAAGGAAAAAATATAGCAGAATAAATAATGAATCAATGGAAGTAATATTTATGGGAAAAAAATAACTAAACATGCATACCATGTAATCAAAAAACTATGAAGGAAGTTCCTAAACAATATGGAAAGATAATAAATGGAAACACATACCATTAAAATATCTAAATAAAGAAAAATAAATATGGCAAGGTAAGAAACTAAAATTCAGTCCATTTAATCAGTGAACTAAAAATGAAATGTATCCATAGATATGTCGATGCAAGATATCATACATGAATAATAACTGGAACTAAATGAGGGATATTTCTTGCTAATTGGATTCCATGTTCCCCCCAGTACATGGAACCATTACCATCAAGAGACAGCTTAACCGTACCAATTTGAGCAGCTAATTCGTCCCATGAGACTATCGATGCATTGAGGAGATTTCATTAACAGGTACCCAACCCATAGAGTTTGCATTAACCGGTCTCTAACCTATAGGGCTTGCATTAACTGGTCCCCAACATGTATAGTGCATGTCTAAATTCTTTATATAAATAAAGTTCTTTATAAAATATCTGTATTGAATAAAGGATATGGGTTTATCAATATTTCCCCAAATAATAAAATAACTTCAAAAGTAAACTCCATATAAAAAATGGTATATGGTTCAAGAAATAATCATATCAATGAAAAAAGATATGGATATTTAGGGTACATTTGATATCAAATGAAAATATGAAATTGAATATTTCAAGGGGATTAAAATAAATCAAGTATTTGAATTTTAATACCATCCTTTTCCAAATCAACCATGAACCATCTAGAGAAGTAGAAAGATGGTATCAATACAACATGACCCAAGTAGAGTAAAATAAATGTTTTCTGTCATTGATGAATGGAAATATTATGAAAATATCCTTTAAAACATTCTTGAGGAACATATCTTCAAACATTCCAAAGTGTCACACACCACATTTAAACATTTTAAATCATAAGACTCAATAAAGACTAAAATTAAATGAATTTTATAATATCATGAGATAAATGATAATAATGATAAATAATTTAAAAGGGTAGTATATACACTGTATAAAAGAAACCATGTGAATATCAACAAATAATTCTCAATAGAATGTAAATTGAGACGAAATCCCTTATAAATGTGGTAACATATTAATTGGAAAACAAAAAAGTATAAATCATAAAATAAAACATTTAAATATCATGAATATAATATAATTTATGAATTACATGTAAATTTGGAATTATGTGCACCATATATAATAAATTAGGTGCACAATAATAAAGTATGCCTCATGGAAAGAAAAGTGAGACAAAAATCCCTTACATATGAATCAAAAGACACAAAATTAATAATCATTAATTGGAAAATATAAAGACCATGAATATAAAATAATTCATGAAATTATATGTCAATGTATAAGTATGTTCAACATATATAAGAAATTGGGTGCACAACAAAAAAGTAAGCCTCACAGAAAGAAAAGTGAGAGAAGAGTCCCTTACTTATGAATTGGAAGACCCAAAAGTAATAATAATTAATTGAAACATGTAAATACCATTATGATAAAATAATTAATGATATTAAATTTCAATGTGGTAGTATAAACACCATATATAAGAAATTATGTGCACAATAATAAAGTATGCCTCAGGGAAAGAAAAGCGATACAAGAGACCCTTGCCTTAAAATTATTTGTGTTGTGTGGTATTTATCCTCATGTATGGTGGGTTTAAACATGTTAATAACTTATAATAGAACTATATTCATATTTATTATATCATATATTATCCCATTATAATATCTTATTACTCGTTTGTTAATAAACTTTTATTATTTTAACTATTTCA
Source organism: Viscum album (assembly GCA_963277665.1). NCBI lineage: Eukaryota > Viridiplantae > Streptophyta > Magnoliopsida > Santalales > Viscaceae > Viscum > Viscum album. Next base: position 1,720,406,824 of record OY728119.1, on the reverse strand, counting down.
TGTGTTAATTGTAACGACCCGAAATTTTGAATAAATATTGTTTCCTAATTTTGTGTGTTAATTTATTTTTTTTATACTCAAAAAAAATGTTTCATTTGATAACATGAGTATAATTAAAATGAGACCGTTGGGTTTTTGACTGTTATATGACCATTGGTCAATATAACCGCTGGAAACTAAACATTTTGATTATTGTCTCTAAATACAAGTAATCATGGTTAATTAATATAGAAAGAAGATTTGATGGCCTCACCCAGTAGTCTTGGACCAATCGAATCCCATATAAAAGAAATTGGGAAGGAGGTAGCACCACTGGGCTTTCCTCTGGACCAAACCCAAGTTGAACTTCATCGTGTGAAGTTAGAACGGAATCACCTTCACGAGAAGTTCAAACTGATAGAAATTACTACTCGTGCGATGTTGGTTGAGCCTCCCTCGGATTCTCTCACCTTAGCACACCTTACACTTAGGTCCTATGCTAGTGTGATAAGGGGCTATGTAAGGAGACCATAACTGCCTTGTGTAATCCTTTGTTTTAAATAAAAATTTAGATTTCTTCTTATGATGAAGTTTATGAATTTTCAAATGACCGGATAAATATATTATGCATATTTTTGATGAATTTTAGAAAAAGGATATTTTAAAAAATGTTTATCTAAACCTTATATAATTAAAAATGTGTAATTATTTTCAAAAAATGGTCTTCTACAATATTGTTCAGTACGAAATTTAGAGTCTAATAAGATCAACATGATTTTTGATGAATAGTAAATTATGAATAGTGATTTTATGCTTAGGATTAGTAATGTGACCAAATGGATTAGTAATTTCACTTAAATAAAGCATTAATATAATCTAGGCACCTTGATTAAGTAATGTGAATCAATAAAATGGTTAAATAATGGTTTCATATATTATTATTAAAGTATTAGTTTTTTCAAGTGAATAGTGTTTTTTAATTAAAAATTTATTTAAAAATATTTAGAAAATTATTTTTATAAAATGGATTTCATTTTTGAACTCAGAGCATCGATATTATGTTCTGGTAATTTTTGGGGATTTTTCTGAAAAAATGAATTTTCAGAGAATTGTGTATTTATTTAAAAATTAAATTAAAAATATTTGGAAAATTATTTTTATAAAATGGAGTTTATTTTTGTAATCAGAGCATCGATATTTGGTTAAGGTGAAATTTTGGGATTTTTCTGAGAAAGTTGAATTTTCAGTGAATAGTAAAAATACAGTTTTAGGGTTTCGGTATGTTTAATGACATCATAATTGTGTCATGATGATTTAATGAGATATTTTATGGGTTGGCCGACCAAAGGTTATGAATTATTGTATTGGGGTCCCATGTGGCCTAACTTAATGGGATATATCTTGGGAGAACACATGGTTTTGAGAAACCCACTTATGAGGTTTCCCTTGGCCATTAATGCCTTGTCCCCTCACTTTCCCTATAAATACCAAGCCATTCTCTCATCCTTTGGACTCCAAAATCATTCTCAACAAAGTTCTGGTCTCCTTACCTCCCAATGAGTCCTCCCAAGGTTCCCCCAAGCCCTCAAGGTCCAAACCATTGAGTTTTTAGAGTTATGTTTTAACGTAAGGGATCCGACCTCTCTCTTTCTTTTCAAGTAATCTCTTTTATGTCATTTCTTTTTCCATGTTCTTATGTTGGAGGATGTTATTATATATTCACATTACTTCACTTTTCATTTTCATATGATGAGAGATCCCATCTTTCTCTCATCAATTCGTTTTAAGAATGTTTAAGTGACGTCGTTAGGCTGCCGAATTTTTAAGGGGATTCTTTCACCCTTCTCATTCTTTTCAAAATTCTACTTTCATGTCAAGTCCTTCAAGTTCTTTTTTTATTATGTTGGGGTATTATATCTATATCTATCATACTTAACTCTTATTTTCACATGATGAGAGACCCTATTTTATCTTTTCAAATCATTATGTTGAAGTTTAAGTGACGTTGTTAGGCTGCCGAATTTTCATAAGAGAAATCTAATTTTTGGTCTTCCTTCCATGTTTTTCATTTCAAATGGTATGTCCTTAGAATATCATTACCATGATCATATATCCTTCTTATTCTGTCCCTCTACTGTTTTATGGGTCATTTATGAATTTTTGACCCATGTCCTCTCTCCTTTCAATGTTTTCTAAAATCCCGAAACATAGCTGTTATGCTGCAGAATTTTCGTCTCAAAATGCCTCTCTCTTTTCTCAAAATTATTTTATGTTATAAAGTGAATACTCAAAGATCTTATTTCTACAAGGGTATTCACACACACATATATATAAATTTTCTATTTTAAATTCTGGTATTTACATACATGAGACTCGCTTTCCCTTCCTGTGGGTTTAAAGTGACATTAAGATCATGTCTTTAAAGCAGTTTTTAAAACGTTATGATTATGAAATGAAACCCATTTATTTTATGCTATATGGGTTATTTATGAAATGTTTGATGATAATATATGTGTCTCACATGATAATAAAGGCAAATTTAAGGGTGCTCCCTGATAGCGCTCCAATGCATTGGGTAATGATGTAACCACTAGAGATTACAATTTTCATGATATCTTGGTGAATAACCTTGGTAATTTTCAAATGAAACCTTGGGGATGGACCTTGGTGATATGTTCATGATTTTCTATGTTAAATTATGTAGCCACATCTTCAAGTTATGAAAAAATGTTATTTTTATTATGATATGCCTCATGATTTATTTCTCATGCCTTAAAGTTCTTTTTATGACCTTATTGAAGTATCTCAAGTTCACATGTAAAATGTTTCTCTTTTTTCCCATACCGAGCCTTCTGCTCACCCTTTCTTGTCATGTATGTCCCCAGGTTATGAGATGCAGTAATGAACCTAAGATGAACATAAGTAGAATCCTTTCAAGTGTTTAAGAAGAATTTTTTTTTGTTTCATGTATTAAGTTCCTGGTTTCCAAGACACTAAACCTTAAAGATCCTCAGTTTTTTTAATGTAATGAAAGTTTATGTTACAAAAAGGCAGGATTCTATAGTTGGTATCAAAGGATTTTTTAGTTATTTGTGGAAATTAGGATATGAAAACTTTAGGAAGAACCCTATAGAAAAGTTTAAATATAGGAAATCTTCCTGGTATTTTGGTGAGTATTGAGTATGGGGTTTCCAAGCAAATACATCCCTGTCTGGATACGAGAAGGTAGAGGCAGCTCTGGCACAGATGTACAGAGGGGTAAAACCCAAAAACACCACATTGAGCTAGAATCAAACGGGAGCTGGTACACGACAACGGGCCTTGCTGCACTCTTGGTTACGACACTCACGGGGGATATGCGTTGGTAAATTCATAAGCTTAGTATGAACCATTATTATAGGAACAAATATAAAATAAAGTAAAGATTCATATAAGAATATATGATCATGGTTAACCGAGATTGGAACCTAGGGGATCACAATTTAGGTTATAATATTCTTCTACAAGTTATCCTTATATGCTTTAAGTTCCTTTTCATGATTATTGGCTAAGTATTTAAGCCCCTAATTGTACTTTATTTTCTTAGTTAATGGCGGGAAATGGAAGAACATGTCCCAGCAACCAATGAGATAAGAAATGTGACTATTTCTGTATTAATATGACAGAGATTATTATGGGATTAAAATATGATTATTATTTTGGAAGATGTTCACTATTTTGGGAACCCTGTTTGATCGAGGTAAATAGATTACTACGGTATTTTCTTTGAGGAGTAAGGTTGACTAATATTTTTAAAAATTGACTAATTTAAGGTGAACTTATGGTATTATAGGTTACATATGGAAATGATTGACCTATCTTGGGAAAATATGTTTAGGTTAGTTACTTTGGTTAGAAGATATTAGGAGTTGTTGATGTTGTTTGGAGATGAACGATAAAGTTTATCTTGGAAGACTATGTTATCAAGTCCTTCTTGTATTTGGGTTTCAATCTTAGTTTGGGTTATTTTGTGGAATTTTAAGGGCAGTTACTTACAGAATGGTCTATGATGAACTATGGGAAGTACCATGGAACATTGAATATTTAAACGTAGTTTCCCTTCCTATGGGAATCTTTCTTTTTGAAGAGTTGTTTTATCTTACCCTTTATGTTTTTGGGATAAATGTTTAAAGATAGATAGTTTTTATTTTGCAGAATGCGTGATTCTCTAGAAGATTATTCTTGTGTTTTGATGAGACCAAGTAGTTTTGAATGCTCATCGTTTGGAGAAAATATTAGTTTTGGTAGAAACTTATTAAAAGATGAAACCCTACATGAAGGTAGGTATATTTCCTTATATTTTTGTTCTAGGTAGTAAATGAATTCTTCAAAATTATGAAAAGAAACGTAAAACAAAAACATTGTTGGTTTACGTTTCCTACTAGGTAATCAAAGACCGTTTACACACATCATAAGTTTGGGATTTTCTTATGGTTAACTTTCTCCTAATCATGTTCTCTATCACTCTCCCTCAGAACTTGACCCTTTGTTTTCTCCTCCATGTCCATGTTTTCCTACATGGAATCCTAGTGTGGGTTAACTCGGGTGACCTTTGTACTTCCCTTTCTTTCTTTTAAAGTAATAGTTTTACTGACTCCTTTTCCGATGTGGGACTTTCAATGAAATTTCAAAACCCAATTTTAAAAATTGTGAGGATGCAATTTCTTAAGTGGGGAAGATTGTAACGACCCAAAATTTTGAATAAATCTTGTTTCCTAATTTTGTGTGTTATTTTATTTTTTTTATACTCAACAAAAATGTTTCATTTGATAACATGAGTATAATTAAAATGAGACCATTGGGTTTTTTACTGTTATATGACCATTGGTCAATATGACCGCTGGAAACTAAACATTTTGATTATTATCTCTAAATACAAGTAATCATGGTTAATTAATATAAAAAGAAGATTCGATGGCCTCACCCAGTAGTCTTGGACCAATCGAAGCCCATCTAAAGAACTTGGGAAGGAGGTAGCACCACCCGGCTTTACTCTGGACCAAACCCAAGCCGAACTTCATCGTGTGATGTTAGAACGGAATCGCCTTCGCGAGAAGTTCAAACTGATAGAAATTAATACTTGTGCGATGTTGGTCGAGCCTCCCTCGGATTCTCTCACCTTAGCACACCTTACACTTAGGTCCTATGCTGGTGTGATAAGGGGCTATGTAAGGAGACCGTAACTGCCTTGTGTAATCCTTTGTTTTAAATAAAAATTTAGATTTCTTCTTATGATGAAGTTTATGAATTTTCAAATGACCGGATAAATATATAATGCATATTTTTGATGAATTTTAGAAAAAGGATATTTTAAAAAATGTTTATGTAAACCTTAAATAATTAAAAATGTGTAATTATTTTCAAAAAATGGTCTTCTACAATTATGTTCAGTACGAAATTTAGAGTCTAATAAGATCAACATGATTTTTGTTGAATAGTAAATTATGAATAGTGATTTTATGCTTAGGATTAGTAATGTGACCAAATGGATTAGTAATTTCACTTAAATAAAGCATTAATATAATCTAGGCACCTTGATTAAGTAATGTGATTCAATAAAATGGTTAAATAACAGTTTCATATATTATTATTCAAGTATTAGTTTTTTCGGGTGAGTAGTTTTTTTTAATTAAAAATTTATTTAGAAATATTTAGAAAATTATTTTTATAAAATGGATTTCATTTTTGAACTCAGAGCGTCGATATTATGTTATGGTAATTTTTGGATATTTTTCTGAAAAAATGAATTTTCGGTGAATAGTGTATTTATTTAAAAATTAAATTAAAAATATTTAGAAAATTATTTTTATAAAATGGAATTCATTTTTTTAATCAGAGCATCGAAATTTGGTTAAGGTGAAATTTTGGGATTTTTCTGAGAAAGTTGAATTTTCAGTGAATAGTAAAAATACAGTTTTAGGGTTTCGCTATGTTTAATGGCATCATAACTATGTCATGATGATTTCATGAGATATTTTATGGGTTGGCCGACTAAAGGTGATGAATTATTGTATTGGGGGCCCCATGTGGCCTAACTTCATGGGAAATATCTTGGGAGAGCACATGGTTTTGAGAAACCCACTTATGAGGTGTCCCTTGGCCATTAATGCCTTGTCCCTTCACTTTCCCTATAAATACCAATCCATTCTCTCATCCTTTGGACTCCAAAATCATTCTAAATGAATTTATGGTCTCCTTACCTCCCAAGGAGTCCTCCCAAGGTTCCCCAAAGCCATCAAGGTCCAAACCATTGAGTTTTAAGAGTTACGTTTTAAGGTAAGGAATCCAACCTCTCTCTTTCTTTTCAAGTAATCTCTTTTATGTAATTTCTTTTTCCATGTTATTATGTTGGAGGATGTTATTATATATTCATATTACTAACCTTTTCATGTTCATATGATGAGATACCCCATCTTTCTCTCATCAATTTGTTTTAAGAATGTTTAAGTGACGTCGTTAGGCTGCCGAATTTTTAAGGGGATTCTTTCACCCTTCTCATTCTTTTCAAAAATCTACTTTCATGTCGAGTCCTTCAAGTTATTTTTTTTATTATGTTGGGGTATGATCTCTATATCTATCATAATTAAATATTATGTTCACATGATGAGAGACCCTATTTTATCTTTTCAAATCATTTTGTTGAAGTTTAAGTGGCGTCGTTAGGCTGCCGAATTTTCATAAGAGAAATCTAATTTTTGGTCTTCCTTCCATGTTTTTCATTTCAAATGGTATGTCCTTAAAATTTCATTTCCATGTTCATATATCCTTCTTATTCTATCCCTTTACTGTTTTATGGGTCATTTATGAATGTTTGACCCGTGTCCCCTCTCCTTTCAATGTTTTCTAAAACCCCAAAACATAGCTGTTATGTAGCAGAATTTTCGTCTCAAAATGCCTCTCTATTTTCTCAAAATTATTTTATGTTATAAAGTGAATAATCAAAGATCTTATTTATACAAGGGTATTCACAAATATATAAAAATGTTCTATTTTAAATTCTGGGATTTTCATACATGAGACCCGCTTTCCCTTTCCGTGGGTTTAAAGTGACATTAAGATCATGTCTTTAAAGCAGTTTTTAAAACCTTATGATTATGAACTAAACCCATTTAATTTATGCTATATGGGTTATTTATGAAATTTTTGATGATGATATATGTGGATCACATTATAATAAAGGAAAATTTATGGGTTCTCCCTAATAGCACTCCAATGCATTGGGTAATGATGTAACCAATAAAGATTACAATTTTCACGATATCTTGGTGAATAACCTTGGTAATTTTCAAATGACACCTTGGGGATGGACCTTGGTGATATTTTCATGATTTTATATTTTAAATTATGTAGCCACATCTTCAAGTTATAAAAAAATGTTACTTTTATTATGATATTCCTCATGATTTCTTTCTCATGCCTTAAAGTTCTTTTCATGACCTTATTGAAGTATCTTAAGTTCACATGTAAAATGTTTCTCTTGTTTCCCTTACTGGGCCTTCTTCTCACCCTTTATTTTGATGTATGTCCCCAGGTTATGAGATGCATTAATGAACCTAATATGAACATAATTAGAATCCTTTCAAGTGTTTAAGAATATTTTTTTTGTTTCATGTATTAAGTTCCTGGTTTCCAAGACACTAAACCTTAAAGATCCTCAGTTTTTTTAATGTAATGAATGTTTATGTGACAAAAAGGAAGGATGCTATAGTTGGTATCAAAGGATTGTTTAGTTATTTGTGGAAATTAGGATATGAAAACTTTATTAAGAACACTATAGAAAAGTTTAAATATAGGAAATCTTTCTGGTATTTTGGTGAGTATTGAGTATGGGGTTGCCAAGCAAATCCATCCCTGTCTGGATACGAGCAGGTAGAGGCGGCTCTAGAACAGATGTACATAGGGGTAAAACCCGAAAACACCACTTTGAGCTAGACTCGAACGGGAGATGGTACACGACAACGGGCATTGCTGCACTCTTGGTTACGACACTCACGAGGGATATGCTTTGGTAAATTCATAAGCTTAGTATGAACCATTATTAGAGGAACAAAGATAAAATAAAGTAAAGATTCACATAAGAAGATACGATCATGGGTAACCCAGATTTGGAACCTAGGGGATCACAATTTAGGGTATAATATTATTCTACAAGTTATCCTTATATGCTTTAAGTTCCTTTTCATGATTATTGGCTAAGTATTTAATCACCTAATTGTACTTTATTTTCTTAGTTAATGGTGGGAAATGGAAGAATATTTCCCAGCAACCAATGAGATAAGAAATGTGACTATTTCCGTATTAATATGACAGAGATGATTAGGGGATTAAAAGATTATTATTATTTTGGAATATGTTCACTATTTTGGGAACCCTATTTGATCAAGGTAAATGGATTACTACGGTATTTTCTTTGAGGAGTAAGGTTGACTTATATTTTGAAGAATCGATGAATTTAAGGTGAACTTATGGTATTATAGGTTAGTTATGGAAATGATTGACCTTTCTTGGGAAAATATGTTTAGGTTAGTTACTTTGGTTATAAGATGTTAGGAGTGGTTGATGTTGTTTGGAGATGAACGATAAAGTTTATCTTGGAAGACTATGTTATCAATTCCTTCTTGTATTTGGGTTTCAATCATAGTTTGGCTTATTTTGAGGAATTTTAAGGACAGTTACTTATAGAATGGTCTATGATGAACTCTGGGTAGTACCGTGGAACTTTGAAGATTTAAACGTTGTTTCCCTTCCTATGGGAATCTTTCATTTTAAAGAGTTTTTTTATCTTACACTTTCTGTTTTTGGGATAAATTTTTAAAGATAGATTGTTTTTCTTTTGTGGAATACATGATTCTCTAGAAGATTATTCTTGTGTTTTGATGAGACCAAGTAGTTTTGAATGCTCATCATTTGGAAAAAAGATTAGTTTTGGTAGAAACTTATTAAATGATGAAACTCTACATGAAGGTAGGTATATTTCCTTATATTTTTTTTCTTTGTAGTAAATGAATTCCTCAAAATTATGAAAATAAATATAAAACAAAAAAGTTTTTGTTTTACGTTTCCTACTAGGTAACCAAAGACCATTTACACACATCATAAGTTTGGAATTTTCTTATGGTTAACTTTCTCCTAATCATGTTCTCTATAACTCTCCCTCAGAACTTGACCCTTTGTTTTCTCGTCCATGTCCATGTTTTCCTACATGGAATCCTAGTTTGGGTTAACTCGGGTGACCTTTGTACTTCCCTTTCTTTCTTTTAAAGTAATAGTTTTACTGACTCCTTTTCCGATGTGGGACTTTCAATGAAATTTCAAAACCCAATTTTAAAAATTGCAAGGATGCAATTTCTTAAAGGTGGAAGATTGTAAAGACCCAAAATTTTTAATAAATCTTGTTTCCTAATTTTGTGTGTTATTTTATTTTTTTTATACTCAACAAAAATGTTTCATTTGATAACATGAGTATAATTAAAATGAGACCGTTGGGTTTTTTACTGTTATATGAACATTGGTCAATATGACCGCTGGAAACTAAAAGTTTTGATTATTGTCTATAAATACAAGTAATCATGGTTAATTAATATAGAAAGAATATTTGATGGCCTCACCCAGTAGTCTTGGACCAATCGAAGCCCATCTAACAGAACTTGGGAAGGAGGTAGCACCACTGGGCTTTGCTCTGGACCAAACCAAGCCGAACTTCATTGTGTGAAGTTAGAACAGAATCGCCTTTGTGAAAGTTCAAACTGATAGAAATTATTACTCATGCGATGTTGGCCGAGCCTCCCTCGGATTCTCTCACCTTAGCACACCTTACCCTTAGGTCCTATGCTGGTGTGATAAGGGGCTATGTAAGGAGACCGTAACTACCTTGTGTAATCCTTTGTTTTAAATAAAAAATTAGATTTCTTCTTATGATGAAGTTTATGAATTTTCAAATGACCGGATAAATATAGTATCCATATTTTTGATGAATTTTAGAAAAAGGATATTTTAAAAAATGTTTATGTAAACCTTAAATAATTAAAAATGTGTAATTCTTTTCAAAAAATGGCCTTCTACAATTATGTTCAGTACGAAATTTAGAGTCTAATAAGATCAACATTATTTTTTATGAATAGTGATTTTATGCTTAGGATTAGTAATGTGACCAAATGGATTAGTAATTTCACTTAAATAAATCATTAATATAATCTAGGCACCTTGATTAAGTAATGTGATTCAATAAAATGGTTAAATGACGGTTTCATATATTATTATTCAAGTATTAGATTTTTCGGGTGAATAGTTTTTTAATTAAAAATTTATTTAAAAATACTTAGAAAATTATTTTTATAAAATGGATTTCATTTTTGAACTCAGAGCGTCGATATTATTTTATGGTAATTTTTGGGGATTTTTCTGAAAAAAATGAATTTTCGGTGAATAGTGTATTTATTTAAAAATTAAATTAAAAATATTTAGAAAATTATTTTTATAAAATGGAGTTCATTTTTGTAATCAGAGCATCGATATTTTGTTAAGGTGAAATTTTGGGATTTTTCTGAGAAAGTTGAATTTTCAATGAATAGTAAAAATACAGTTTTAGGGTTTCGGTATGTTTAATGGAATCATAACTGTGTCATGATGATTTCATGAGATATTTTATGGGTTGGCCGACCAATGGTGATGAATTATTGTATTGGGGGCCCCATGGGGCCTAACTTCATGGGAAATATCTTGGGAGAGCACATGGTTTTGAGAAACCCACTTATGAGTTGTCCCTTGGCCATTAATGCCTTGTCCCTTAACATTCCCTATAAATACCAAGACATTATCTCATCCTTTGGACTCCAAAATCATTATCAACGAATTTATGGTCTCTTTACCTCCCAAGGAGTCCTCTCAAGGTTCCCCCAAGCCCTCAAAGTCGAAACCATTGAGTTTTAAGAGTTACGTTTTATGGTAAGGGATCCGACCTCTCTCTTTCTTTTCAAGTAATCTCTTTTATGTCATTTATTTTTCCATGTTATTATGTAGGAGGATATTATTATATATTAATATTACTGTCTTTTTCATGTTCATATGATGAGAGACCCCATCTTTCTCTCATCAATTCGTTTTAAGAATGTTTAAGTGACGCCGTTAGGCTGCCGAATTTTTAAGGGGATTCTTTCACCCTTCTCATTATTTTCAAAATTCTACTTTCATGTCAAGTCCTTAAAGTTATTTTTTTTATTATGTTGGGGTATGATATATATATCTATCATACTGAACTCTTATGTTAACATGATGAGAGACCCTATTTTATCTTTTCAAATCATTTTGTTGACGTTTAAGTGACGCCTTTAGGCTGCGGAATTTTCATAAGAGAAATCTAATTTTTGGTCTTCCTTCCATGTTTTTCATTTCAAATGGTATGTCCTTAAATTTCATTACCATGTTCATATATCCTTCTTATTCTGTCCCTCTACTGTTTTATGGGTCATTTATGAATGTTTGACCCATGTCCCATCTCCTTTCAATGTTTTCTAAAACCCCGAAACATAGCTGCTATGCTGTAGAATTTTCATCTCAAAATGTCTCTCTCTTTTCTCAAAGTTATTTTATGTTATAAAGTGAATACTCAAAGCTGTTATTTCTCAAAGGGTATTCACACATATATAAAAATTTTCTATTTTAAATTCTGGGATTTTTAAACATGAGACCAGCTTTCCCTTTCTGTGGGTTTAAAGTGACATCAAGATCATGTCTTTAAAGCAGTTTCTAAAACGTTATGATTATGAAATGAAACCCATTTATTTTATGCTATATGGGTTATTTATGAAATTTTTGATGATGATATATGTGGATCACAGGATAATAAAGTCAAATTTAAGGGTTCACCCTGATAGCTCTCCAATTCATTGGGTAATTATGTAACCACTAGAGATTAAAATTTTCACGATATCTTGGTGAATAACCATGGTAATTTTCAAATGACACCTTGGGGATGGACCTTGGTGATATGTTCATGATTTTCTATGTTAAACGATGTAGCCACATCATCAAGTTATAAAAAAATGTTATTTTTATTATGATATGCCTCATGATTTCTTTCTCATGCCTTAAAGTTCTTTTCATGACCTTATTGAAGTATCTCAAGTTCACATGTAAAATGTTTCTCTTGTTTCCCTTACTGGGTCTTCTGTTCACCCTTTCTTTTGATGTATGTCCCCAGGTTATGATATGCAGTAATGAACCTAATATGAACATAAGGATAAGACTTTCAAGTGTTTAAGAAGAATTTTTTTTGTTTCATGTATTATTTTCCTAGTTTCCAAGACACTAAACCTTAAGGATCCTCAGTTTTTTTTAATGTAATGAAAGTTTATGTGACAAAAAGGCGGGATGCTATATTAATTTCTTAGTTTGTCGATTATGTTTTAACATGTAATTTGTCACGCTTATTAAATATATCATTGTTTCATCATATAAAGAATGTAAACCATGAATTAAATATCATATATATCCATTATATATTTATTTATTGTAATCTATAATATTTGGATATTATAAATGAAGTTCACTTTTCATGGAAATGGTAGACCGTACATACACATGAACGCTACTTTCATTTCTTTGTTGTATTAAAATAATGAAAGTCAAATGGTGCATATGAATATTATAATTAAATTATCATATATATGTTATTTATGTTACAAATTTTTATTAAAACCATCTTTTATATGTTCCATGTATGGTGTGAACGAATCACATCACTTCGAGGGGGTGATTGTCCACACTTCCTCAAACGATGTTATTGTATTAACACAAGATGGAAAACACAAATGTATATTATAAATAAATAATGCATAAGAATAAAGAAATTATAAACATAATATATATCATATATAAACATAGTTTCCATCATAATTTTCAATCATCAATGTAGGAAATGAAAAAATGAACAATCATCATTTTGTGGGGCAGTAGTTTTCCATCCACAGAAGCAGTATGTTTGATACTCATTTGATGGAGGTGTGTGTAACCGTAGGTAGAACTATTAACATAAAAACATAATAGTGAATTAAGGGTACTTATTTTTTTTATATAATTATGGAAAAAAATATATTTTAGTTGGTGGATAATGGAAATGAAACTAGAGATCTTGAGAGAAGACATTACCGCTTAATCGGGTAACTTCTTTTGGTTTGAACCAATTTCTTCCTTGGATTACTTTACAACCAAGGGGAGGCTTCTAGGATAAGGGGAGATATTTTGGTATAATACATGGTCATATTTAGGATGACACAATATGTCTTGAGAGTTTTTATTGAGGGGTAAATGTAGTGGCCATTTATAGGGAAGGAAAATAACTTACTAGTAATTTTTGGAAACAAGTTAGGTGTAAACATGTTCTTACCTAAAAAAGTCATAAGAAAACCCACAAAACTAAGTAATGAAAGGTTTAATGCTGAAATATTTCCATCCAATGGATTTTTTACAAGTTTCTAGGTCATCGGGGCCATCAAATATAAGGTTTAGTTCATTTTTAAGCCTAATTACACATTAATCGCTATAATTAATTTTAATCACCTTCACTGATCATTTTTGGTAAAAAATGGCTGATCATATTAGACTTAAAATATAATATTTATTAAAAAAATTAGGTTTATTTTTTGAAATTAAATTCATGAAATTGAGAAAATTAATATTAATTCTAATATCACAGAAAGATGAATTAACCTATTTTAGTAGAAAATTGTTGAAAAGATTGTTATATTTTTATATTCGATTTCAAAGTAAAATTAATTATAACAAAATAAATTGAACTAATAAATTTATAATTTATATAATTGAACATTATAATAAATCTAGGATGTAATTTATCATTAATAATTACTTAAATGAAAAGACTTTTTTTAACTAAAATGAAGTATTTTTCACAATTCATCAAAAAATGAAGTTTCTCATAAAATTACAGAAAATTCACCCTAAGATAATTTTGAAATTATGAATTCAAAAATGAAGTTTATTTTATCAAATTAAATTCATAAATTTTTCAAATTTAATATTTAAAATTGGTCCACTATTAAAAGGTGATAAATTTGCATTTACAAAAATATAGGTTTTTATGTCTAAAACATAGATTGTTCTTAACTTATGTCTGTCAAAAAAATGGATGAATATCAAAAATATATTATTCAATATGTAACATATATATTTCGTTAAAATAATTATCTAATTGTAATTAATTATGTTTATTAAAAAAACTTATTTGGAAGTATAAAAATAAAAATAATTTGTTTTATATCCAATTGGTTCTTATTTTCATTTCTCATTAATTGTTAACCTATGAATTCATTTTATATTTATATAAACAATAAATATTAATAATTTAGATAATAATATTCCTAAATGATAAAATTATTTATAGGTTACATCATATTATATTAAATAATAGTATTTTAATAATATATTATTGTTCAGACGAACTCAGCCTTTCATGTAACTCAAGCTATCAAGGAAGTTATCTCTTGCGTGTAATACAAGATATCGAGGAAGCCTTGTCTTGTGTGTAACGCATGATAAATTTATGTTCATTAATTGAAATGTATAGAATATATTTGAAATTCTCAATATATTATAAAGTATCCAAATATTATATTCCCTTACATGATTGGTGTTGTGTGTCATACACACTATCAAATAAAAAGTGTTACTTTAGAATTTCAGGGTGTTACATTATCCCCGCCTTAATCAAATTTTATCCTCACAATTTAAACTTGAAAATGGTGACAGATTTTTGGATTATTAAAATGTTGTAAATCCCACATCATGAGAAGGGTTTGTAAAATATCCTCCAGAAAAGAGAGAATGGGAAGTACAAGGGTCACATGGACTACCATGTAACTAGGTTTCTATATAGGATAACATTAGTGGAAAGTTAAGATATGTACATGGAGAAAATGTGTAAATATTTACATGGAGTAAATGAGGTCATTAATCAAAATAAATTGAATGATCAATAGAATTTTGGGGGCCTCGAATACATATATCTGATATGATTTAGAAGTATATTGGTTCAACATAAATAAATGTATTAGGACAAAAAAAAATTGAATCTATTCTCCTAGTTTTGGGTAATTATTTTACTAACCAATAACATAAAAAAATACAATTACTTGAATGGTTTCAATTTAATATGAAAAATAATAACTCTTAAAAGTTCTTTGATCAAATTATAATTCATTCCTTTACTCCAAGAAATTAATTACAAATAATTAATTTATATTCCTAAAGTACTAAAAGAAACATTAAAAGGAACGTAATGATTATAAAAGAGTGAAAATTATAACTGTTTTTCATTAACAATATTCTGAATCCAATATAGTTTATATAATAATCTTTAATCATAAAAAATGATACTACTGGTTCACCATTAAAATTTATTCATCAAATTGTTTAACTAAAAACAATGAAAAAATTAACCAGGACATTGTGTAGGTTAGTGGTTGGCATGAAACACTTATCATCCTTTTTTCATGGTTTCAAGACTGGCGGCCTTTCTAGATTTGATTTTTTGTAACCCAACTTACAGTTTTTACTTTTTTAAAACAACGTTTATATAATTTCCAAAATAATTATGATGGCCATCATTGAAATAAGGTTAATCAATAACTATCCTTTTAACTAATAAAACCTCAATATATAAATACTTCATCCATTCATTTCCAAATATTTCTTTCCATGGTATGGGGTTTATCCATAAAATCATTCATTGGATTTCTAAACCATGACACCTTAATTTTAACCTAGATTATTAATTCAAATTCTTCATCATGGTTTGTAAAAAACATGAATTATCCTAAGTGTATCCCATAGGAGTGTCAAACTAGGTGCATATTAAGACTTGTTTTTATGTATTGGGTTATCCAGAATTGGGCCTGAAATTCCTTGTTGGAGTTGTTACTCCTAATAATATCTTTTCTAGAACCATATCCACTTATAATAACCGTACATGGATTTATTTCTAGAAGGACCCATATAATCTATGAATTACCAAAATTCTAGTATGTTCTTCTATACTTACCCTCAAATTCTATATAACAGTTGTATTTTCTAAACTATGTTTTCCCAAATCTAGTTCTCAATGTTGCTACAAAATTTCCTCTCATACCAATTGTAGTGACCCGACCTCAGAATCCTAGAGTCGATTTCTGAAATAAATTAAATTGGCATGATAACAAGAAATCAATCCCCTAAAGACATGTTAGTTTATTAGTCTTGGTAACCTAGATACATAAATGAGTCTTTTAGTATAAATGACTACACTAATTACAACATAGTTATTTATTCTTTCTAAATAAATAACTTCTATGATAACTCTAATACCTCTAGTAAATCCATGCATATCTTTCATCATAGGATTTTTGGATTCCTGGGGAAATAAACATAATAATGGTGAGCTCAAATTCCCAGTAAGTAAAAAATATAGCGAAATAAATAATGAATAAATGATATTAATATTTATGGCATGGTATATAACTGAACCCACATACCATGTAATCAAAAAACTGATATGTATGTGTATAAACAATATGGAAAGGTAATAAATGTAAACACATGCCATTCAAAAATCTAGATAAGGAAAAATAATTATGGCCAGGTAAGAAAATAAAATACATGACATTTAATTAATAAACTAAAAATGAAATGTATCCATAGATATGTTGACAAAAGATCTCATGGATTAATAATAACTGAAACTAAATAAGGGTTATTTCTTGATTACTAGATTCAATACTACCCCATGTACATGGAACCAATATTGTCAAGAGATAGTTTTACCATACCAATTTTTGAAGCTAATTCATCTCATGAGACTAACGATGCATTGAGGGGCTTCAATTAACTATTCCCAAACCCATATATCTTTCATTAACCAGTTTCTAAACCATAGGACGTTCATTAACTAGTCCCCAACCCGTATAGTGCATGTACAAATCTTTTAAATAAACTAAGTGCCATATAAAATGTCTATATTGAATAAAGGATACAGGTTTATCAATATTTCCCCAAATAATAATATAACTTTAAAAGTAATCACCATATGAAAAATGGTATAAGGTTCAGGAAATAATCATATCCATGAAAAATGATATCGATATTTAGGGGAAATTCAATGTCACATTATCATACAAAATTAAAAATTTCAAGGGGATTAAAATAAATCAAAGAAGTAAATGTGAATAACATCCTTGGATAACTCAATTATGAACCATTCAGAGGAATGATAAGGATGGTATTAATCAAAAATAACTCAAGTAGAGTAAAATAAAGGGGTTCTTTCATTGATGAATGAAAATCTTATAAAAATATCTTTTAAAAACATTATTGAGGAAAATATCTTCAAACATTCCAAAGTATCTCATAGCACTATGAAACATTTTAAATCATAAGACTGATTAAGGAATAAATTTAAATGAACATTATAATATCATTATAGTAAGTATAATCATTATATATAATGTAAATGGGCATTATATACACCATATAAAAGTATCTAGGTGCATATCAACAAATAAGTCTCAATAGAATGTAAATTAAGATGAAATCCATTACAAATATGGTAACATATGAATTAGAAAACCCAGAAGTAGTAACAATCAAATGAAACATTTAAATATCATTAAGATCATATAATTTATGATATTACATGTCAATGTGGTAGTATGTTCCCTATATATTTTAAATTATGCGCAAAATAATAAATTATGCCTCACGAAAATAAAAGTGAGACAAGAATCTATTACATATGAATCGAAAGACCCAAAATTAATAATAATTAATTGAAAAATCTAAATACTATGAAGGTAAAATATTTCATTATATTAAATTTCAATGTGGTAGTATGTACACCATATATAAGAAATTATGTGCACACAATAAAGTATTCCTCATAGAAAGAAAAGTGAGACAAGAGTCCCTTATATATGAATCGAAATACCCTAAATTAATAATAATTAATTGAAAAATATAAATTCCATAATGATAAAATAATTAATTATATTACATGTCAATTTGGTATTATGTACACCATATATAAGACATTTGGTGCACCACAACAAAGTATGCCTCACGGAAAGAAAAGTGAGACAAGAGTCCCTCACCTTAATCTTCTTTGTGTTATGTGGCCTTTATCCTCCAGTATAATGGGTTTAAACATGTTACTAACATATAGAGAACCATATTAATATTTATGATATCATATATGATCCTCTTATAATATATTATTACCAGTTTTTAGTAACCTTTCATTATTTTAACTATTTCAGGTGTCAATTTCCAAGATTGTCAAGTATGTTTTAACATGTTATTTGTCATTATTATTAAATATATCATGGTTCCATCATCTCCAGAAATTAAAACCTGATATAAATATCATATATAACAATTATATATGTATTTATAGTAGTCTATAATATTTTTATATTATAAATGAAGTGCACCGTTCATGGGGAAGGTGGGTCGTACGTACACATGAACGTTACTTTCATTTCTTTTTCATATTAAAATAATGAAATATAAATGGTACATATATATATATTATAATTATAGTATCATATATATGTTATATATGTTACATAGTTTTATTAAAACCATCCTTTATATGTTTCATGAATTGTGTGAATGAATGACATCTCTTTGAGGGGGCAGTAGTCCACACTTCCTCAAACGATGTTATTGTTTAACGCAAGATGGAAAGCATAAAGGTACATTCTAAATAAAAAATAAATAAGAATAAATAAATTATAAATATAATTTATATAATATATAAATATATTTTCCATCATAATGTCCAACCATGAAATTTGGAATAGAAAAAATGAATAATCATCGTTTCATGAGGCAGTAGTTCGGCATAAACAAAAATAGTATGTTTGTTACCCATTTGATGGAGGTGTTTGTAAGTTTAGGTAGAAATCTTAATATCAAACATCATAATTTATTTTTGATAAATTTTAGTTTTATAATTATCTAAAAAAATAAATTTTATGGGGTGTAGAATAGAAATGATACTATAGAGTTTGGGAGAAGACGTTACCTCTTAATCGGGTAACTTATTTTGGTTTGACCAAAAATATTACTTGAATTGATTTTTCCCCCATGGTAGGCTTCTAGGATACAAGGAGTAATTTTGGGAGAAAATTGGGAAGACTTTGGATGATCAAATTTGGCTTTAGAGGTCTGAGGAAGGGGGAATGGTGGTAGCCTTTTATTGGGAAGTAAATGGACTCACTTGGAATTTTTGGAAACAAGTTAGGTGTACATATGTTCATACATAAAAAAGTCATAAAATTCAAAATAACACAATAATTTAGGGTTTTTGGAAGATATATAACAATTAAATGGGTTTTGGACAATTTTATAGGTCATTTGGGCCCTTAAATAAAAGGTTTAGTCCATTTTAAGCCTAATTACACCTTAATCACTATAAATAACTCTAATCACATTAACTAATAATTTTGGTAAAAAAATAAATTGAAATTATTAGACTCAAAATATCATCCTTATTATAATTTTCTATGTCTATTTTTTGAAATTCAACTCACAGAAGCAGGAAAATTAAGATTAATTATAATCACACAGACAGAAGAATTAACATGTTTTAGTAGAAATATATTGAAAAGATTGTTAAGTATTTATATTAGATTTAAAAGTTAAATTTATTATAATAAATAAATTTTATTAATAGATTTATAAATTATATAATATAACATTTTAACAAATTTGGGATATAATCTAACCTTAATAATTATTTAAACAAAAAAGATAGTTTTTAACTAAAATGTGGTATTTTTCACTATTCATTAAAAAATGATGTTTCTCAGAAAATTACAAAAAAATAACCCTAAGATAATTTCTAAATTATAAATTCAAAAATGAAGTTTATTTTATCAAATTAAATTCATAAATGTGTCAAAATTCATATTTAAAATAGGTTCTCTATTAAAATGTGCTAAAATTGCCTTTATAAAAATATAGGTTTTTATGTATAAGATAGGGTTTGTTCTTATCTTATGTCTATGAAACCTAATGAATGAATATAAAAAATATATTATTGAATATGTGACATATATAATTGATTGAAATCATTATCTAATGGTAATTAATTATGTTTATTAAAAAAAACTTTTTTCTAAGCATAAAAATAATAATAATACATTTTATATCCAATTGGTTCATATTTTCCATTATCATTAACAAGTAACCCATGAATTAATTTTATATTTATATAAACCATAAAATTTCATACTTTAGTTAATACTATTCCTAACTTCTAACATAACATCTAGGTTACACCATATTATATTAAATAATAATATTTTAATAATATATTATTGTTTTGTAAAACTCGGTCTTGCATGCAATGCAAGATATTGAGGATGGTTGATCATGCATGAAACACAAGCTATCGAGGAAGGTCACTCTTGCATGTAATGAATGCTAACTTGATGTTTCATGGATTGAAATATATAGAATCTAATTTAACTAGTGAATATATAATAAAGTATCTAGATATTATATTTCCATATGCGGTTGGTGTTGCGTGTCATGCACGCTATCGAATACAAAGTTGTGATTTTGAATTTTTGGGTGTTACACATGTGGTTTGATTATCATTCTCATGAAATAGGTAATGACACCCAGACATCCACCCTTGGTCCCAACTGTAATGTCCCCAACAATTAACTATTGCTCGCCTTCGTCCTCGTCATATGATGTTAAACTATATGGAACATCCATAACTACGTGTGGCTTGATTATCATCCTCATAAGATATATAGTGATTCCTGAATCTCCAATACAATGCCCATATGTAACTGTCAATGGAAATAATTCCCACCACGATGTACAGGTTAGAACTGCGAAGATTATTCCCCATTAAATAACTATGTGCGGATTGATTCTCATCTTCATGAGATACATAGTGACACCAAAGTATCCATATTTGGGCCTAGTCTCAAATCCTTGTATATTCACATCGATTCCTAAATCCTTACCTCATGATGTTAAACTACATAGAATTTAATCCTTATTGCATCATGTTAAACTGCATGGAAGTATGTCCTTACTATTTGATGATAAACTATACAAAAAATGGTCTCACTGTATGACGTTAAAATGCACAAAACAAAATGTCCCCACTACATGAAAATAAACTATACAGACCATCTCCCATTTTTCATCCTTCATCAAGGATCCACAAGACACTAACCTCAGACAACTTGAGTATGGGGTTCTTCCACTGTCTTTCAAAATCACCTCAAACCCATATAACAAGATTAATTTATCATGCATCTAAGGTCTTATTAATCTTCCACGGCCTTTGGAAAGGATATATAACTTCAAGGACCCTTTGTTTGACTATGAATACATACCTATGGCTCCTACATATGCACCTATGTCCATTAACAAAATGTGTCACTCTGAAAATGGATGTTCCAATCCTCATGATCCCTAACACCACTGCGGTAGCACTCAACACCTCAGTGTGTTTGAACAAATCCTGGTATGAATATCCCACATCATTACCCATGGCCTAACAACTTGAGTCGTGATTTAAAATATTTCTATCCCATGCTTGGGGAGATTTTGGAGTACTCTTGACCTTGTATATCCTCATTACACTCTTATGTATCATCCAACATATTAGGTTGATGGGAGTCATGACCCTAATCTACCTATAATTTAGTCAAATATCTATGACCTTAAACTCTTTCCCATTATGGTCCAAACCACAAGACCATAAACTACTAAGGAAATATACATAAAACTTTTCAGGTTGAAAACCTACAAAGGGTGGCATGAGAAAAATTCAAGTCTCGTCTCACTAAACTCTTCATCCTCAGGGTTTAGGAAAAAATTAGGGTGAAAATATAATAAGTTTAAAGATCATAGGTTCTACCTTGTAGTACTAATAAAATAAAACCTATTCTCTCTAGACCCACTAGTCCAGAAAAAAGTTTGAGCAATGTTTGTCACAATTCCTTTACATGAGAATATTTACATTTGGTGGTGACACAAATTTTATTGTACTCAAACCCTCCTTAGATTTTACACTCCCCACAAATCACACTTCATGAGTTGGGGTGTCTCAAATTATCATAACCTACCATGGCCCATGGAAAGGATATCCGACTTTAAGGACCCTTTGCTTGACTATGCATACATGCCCATGGCTCCTTCATGTGCACCAATTTCCGTCAACCAAATGTGTCACTCTAAAAAAGGAAATTCAAATCCTCATAAGCCCTGACATCATTGAGGTAGTGCTCAACACCCCAGTGTGTCTTAACCACTCCTTGTATGAATGTACCATATATTTCTCCTATCATGAGAACTCTAGATCATGTTTTACAATCCCCACGCCAAACTATCCAAGAATATCCAATATCCTCATCATTGCATCACCATGTTTTGTACCCTTTCTCAAGGATGAACTATGAAACTTCATTTACTAACTTTTTATGGTCCACACTTCATGATTAGAAACCATAGGTTGTAGGGATCGAGCTTATCCTTAAGAGATAAACTTCCCTAGGGTGCTAGAACCCTTCCTGGATGGCTTTCTTCCCATACCAAACATCATCATCTAGATGTTTGAGTCTTCAAAAATCTTTCAGAGACCTTAGAAAAAAGTTTATACCATATTTATCTTGGAATGATACTGATGCATAAGGGTCCTAACCCACCAACTAAAGTCATATTCTCTTTGAAAGAAAGGATTTTTAATCCCAGTGAGCCTTAGAAACACCATGGAAGAACCTAACGTTCCAGAATGTCATGTGGAAAACCCAACATTTTTGATCCATCACATATTCGTGGAATCAAACTTCCAGGTTATGATTTATACCATCCATACTGCAACTATCCAGGCAAGCCTAGTATCCCTAGTATTCCAACCACATCCATATTAATTCTATGAATCACCCATATCCCATGGAAAAGATACCTGACTTCTAGGACCCATTTCTTGAATATTAATACATTGATATGGAACCTATATATATGCTTATGGCCATAAACCAAATGCATCTCTCTGAAAAAAGGTAATTCTAATCCTCACGACCCTTTGTAATACCATGGCATAACCCATCACCTCAAATTTCTTTAGGTCATTCATGGTATGTCTACACCATATCCCATGATCATACAAAATGTCCAAGCTAAAAGACTCTAAACTAAAGGAATATGAGGTTTGAGCTAAAAGACCCTAAACTAAACAATATGAGTTCTGAGCTAAAGATCTTAAAATAAAGAAATGTGAGGTCTGATCTAAAATAACCTAAACTAAAGAAATATTAGGTCCGGGTCAAAAGACCTCAAACTAAAGAAATATTAGGTCCAAGATAAAAGACCTTAAACTAAATCAATATTAGGTCAAAGATGAAAAATGTTAAACTAAATAAATATTAGTTCTGAGCTAAAATTCCCTAAACTAAAGAAATATGAGGTCCGATCTAAAAGACACTAAACTAAATAAATATGTGGTCCAAGCTAAAATCCTTAAACTAAAGAAATATTAGGTCTATGATAAAAGACCCTAAACTAAATCACAATAGAAATTCAGTCTCCAAAAGCTTGAATTGGCTTTACATACATCATTGATTATGAAACTATCCTCACCCAGCCTATTGGATTTAGAAAAATATAAATAATTCACCCTATAGGACATATCTAGTACCCATGTGATCTCTATACAAATAAAGTGATATCAAGATAGTTGGAACAAATTACCAATATAGGATTTCAAATGAGTGGGTGTTCATGAGCATCTCCAAAACGGAATATATTAGAATTTTAACTTTAAATTCTAGGAATTCATGTTCATTAAATATAAAGCAAGGGGTGGGTATCATTGGAGATTCACATAATATCTGATCAATGAGGAGTCATGCAAAACAAGAGTAAAAGAAAAATAGATAACAGTATATAATGTTCAGAAAGTCCACTCACTAATAGCATACTAAAAGAAGAATTCATCATCATTCATATATATGGGAAAGTGTCCTATATTTAAATTAGATTTAGATTCTTTTCGTGCTAAAATAATCTCATTATTTGGGGAGAATTTTTTGATGCACAAATTTTAACATCACATACTTAGTCATAAAAGTATTCATTTAATGTGTATTACATGATGAATAATTGAAATCATGTGTTATATTCTTTGATCTCATGATACCAAAGTTTCATCCCACCTACTGCATCTAGGATTGATATTTCACACCAATGGATCCTCAAGTGCACATCTATTTCTCCATGGGTTGATGTTGTACACCAACAAATCATCGATTAGACATCCTTAATCGCACCAAGACTTTCATATGAGACATTTTCATATGAATACCACATGCACGGTATTCCATAAAATGAGTAGAAGAATATTTTTATGTCATGTGAAGAATTTTGGAACCATGCGCTCATATTAGCGCATGACATAGCAGGTGTTACGACTTGTGGTTCACATGGACCCTCTAGGTAAACATATGGTGCAACAAAAATGGTCTATAAAGAGGATCATAATCCATGATGATAATCTTGGATGGTTTGATAATGTGATAACCTACAACATATGGATTGGAGAAGAACTATTCCCACATGAATAAGTTCCGTAGTGCAAGGATGAATTTCCTAATGAAATATACGCTTCCACAAGCCATGTTCATAGATGAAAGGAGGCCATGCTCACTCCCTCCACTGGTAGGATCATCTTCCATTTAACCCTCATTATTCGAAAAAGAATCCAGGGAATCATGAACCCTCTATGTAGGCATGCAATGTCATGATTATGATCTAGGGATGGGATTATAATATGATCTATATGACTTAAAACACTCATCCTGGATTTCTCATTTTTTTGGTGAATACAACACATAGATAAAGTGTGGTTCCTATAGAATCATTAAAACACATTCATGAACCTACTAGTGTGGTATACACCTCCAAGATCTCTTTTCATGAACAAAAGGTGGGCAATGAGATCGGTATGCATGAACTCTCTACGCCATGTGATTTTTTTAGCACATGAAGCCAAGAAACACAATTCCCTAAAAAAGGAATATAATGAAGGAGATGATTCCATACATATGATAATATGATGTCTGTGGGAATGAAAATATCGCAAGCACATCGAGAGTATCGACTGCAAATGAGGATGATGGTATACAAACCCTCCACTACTCAGATCATCTTCCACTTAATCATCATCCAGAAGGACAAACATGGGATCATGAAGACTCCACATAGACTTGTGATATCATAAAATCTATTCGTGGATGATATCTAAGTGATTTACATGATAATAAGATCCTTTGATTGATCTAAAGAATCAAATATACAGTCCATACTAATAATAGAGAAGGCACTAAAAGAAAATATGGGAGGTCACCACTGCACTCAAGAGCCACCATATAGATAAAGGATACCCATAGTGCATCAATGAAGGTCCAGAAGTGGATCACGTGATAACACGGAGCCTCTATATGGTTATGAAAATGTGAAAATACAAATGCACGTCCCATGAATAATACCAATTTTTTTGTGTTTTAGTATTTATCATGACACGGCATAATCATTGAAAAATTTAGTGTGATGAAGGGAACTGCATGTTTTTAGGATGCACCACCTTTCTCAGGTTCACAAATTCAGTGTGATCCTATGAATATAAATATGGGGAGGTTGGAATACAGGGAGGGATGTTTCCACTCTAGAAGGAAAATATTTGTCTCTCCTTACATGACATAGTAGGAAATCCCGCATAAGGGATATATGACAGAGAGTATGTAAGAGATTCATCGCATAATCATTCTCACAAAGAGGTTATATCCCACAATCTCCCTTCACATAAGCACTTTTACAAAAGGTAGTTGGAGAAATGTGATCCATCTTGAAAAAGGTCGTAGCATGCACATAACCCATATTGTGAAGGGGTGAAGAACCGCATAATCCATCAGGCGCAAGGGTGTGGCGTCGCCCGATCGTCCTCATAAAGATTGTGGTACTGTTTACTCTAATATGCTGAGAGTGGATTCACCCTGTATATATTTTCTATAATGTGAACATAGATTCTTGTGCTTATCATGGGATTTCCATCACATCGAAAAATATTAAATAACCTCATACCTAGATATATGATGAATTTTGGATATAGACTAGACATATGGGAATTATTAGGTCCTAAAGAATTTACTTAATATGTTGTGGGAGCCTAACATGAATAAAATTCAAGGATAAATGCACCGTTTCAGTCAAATGGATTTACACACCATAGACATGAAATATTTATGTGTGCATCAGGAGCTTCAAGCCTCAATGAATATTGTCATGTAAAGAGGATAAATATTCCATGTATGTATTTCATGATAATATTTTATAAGACAATTATGTGACAACTTGAAACACTATCCACGCACTCTTTTTCAATAATCCTTGACATAAAGACATCCTTGATCACACTATGGAATCATACAACCATGGACACCTGATGTCTCAAAGGTGAGAAAAGAATTTTTCCTTGAAAATTTATGCATTAATTCATCAAATCCATGAATGTTCACAAGGTGTATCAAATTCAAGAAGAGGAATTGTACCTATGTTTTTTTTGTCGCCGTGAGATCCATCACTGATCATGTGATGCACCATAAGAAAATAAGACGACTGCCCAAGATAAGGTGCATGTTCCATCACAAGATCACATATTGATATTGCAGTGCAGTCATGGACAATAAGTCCTTTAAGAACCATCCTAAATCCTTTGAAAATAAAGACGAATTACATTCAAAGGTGGGGACCCCCAATGGTCATAAGATCCCACACACCATATCATCATTGGGAAGAATAAAATCCCTTAGTAATATCTATGAAATCTCACAATACCTCAAAATATTTGTAGGATAAAATTAATGAGACAATGGGGAAGAGTTTAGATGTGTTCGCGGTCACTGAAATACATGTGGCGTGTGCCCTAGGGATCCACGAGACGCTGCAAGACCTCAGTGTCATGTCGATCTCGCCGCACAGAAGTAGTATGGTTTTTCAGATCTGCCTCACAGAAGTCCTTAGGTATGTCTAGGAATCCCCTTTGTCACTCTAAAGATAGACAGATATAACTTTCTACCACATTCTTACACACACTCCACATGACTCATATTGTTCAGGAGAGACATCACTAAAAAATTGAGCAAAAATACCAAACATTCCTTATGAAAACTCTCATAATCCATTAACTTTGTAACATAAAACAAATGAGATATATATGGAGGAGAATAGAGGTGTTTGTGGTTGCTGAAAGATATGTGATGCGACCCCAACGATCTATAAGACACCACGAGTCCTCGGTGACACATCCACCTCTCCTCATAAGATCCCTTTGGTTTGTCATCTTGCTATGTGAAGCACCCCAAGAGAATCAATGGAACTATAAGGAAAAATGAATATATTTTCCCATAGAATGCTTGTTCACCCCCATAGGTTCCATATCTGTCACATGATGCATCACCAAAAAATAGAAGAAATACCCTCGACAACACACATGAAAGCTTGCATGACTCCCATCATCTGTCACATAAAACAAAGGGCATCGAAAGGGAGGAGGAGAGAGGTGTTTGTGGTCATTGAAATGCATGTGTCACACCCATGAAATAGTCCCACGAGGCATCTGGACAAACTATCCTTATCTCGTGATCTCCCAAGACAAGTCTCCTGAGGTCTTGTGAGTGCCTTCCAATAGAAACTTGGATCTTGAGAAGGTCCTTGGAAATTTGAGCATGACAATATGGAATTCCTTTGACACATTCACATGATCAATCAAATCCCCAATAATTGACTATAATCCAATAATGAGAGTGTTGAAGGAAGAGACTCATGAACCCTGAAAATCAGGAGACCCACTCGGAGGGGTCCACGATAGAGACTGGTGAAGATGCGTAGTGCTATACCCATTTGTTGAATCTAGCCTAGATTTATGCTAGATATGCCACCCAATTTTCAGAACAACATGGGTGTCGATCCCTATGAATTCCCCACCCCAAAGTGGAAAATTCATAGCTATCAAATAGGTTGAACTCCAAAAGGTTGGAATCTGAGACTCTGGATGCTTAGACTATGGATTATTCGACTCTCAGCCTCTACTGATTTCTCAAAGCAACCAATCACATGACCTGAAACTTTCCATCAGTAATACACTGACAGACATCCAGAACAATCAAGTGTCACACATTAGGTGCTTCGCATGATCGTTCATAGATCACGCAAAGTAATTCTAGCAATATTTGCAAAGAAAATACCACATGTCATCCATATCACATGAGACTCAAAGGAACTATTACTAAATAAACATAAATCCTTCACAACATAAGGGTTAGAACAAAAATAAAAATAAGAAGACTTAAGTAGAAGACATGCTCGTTAGCCCTCATGCACTCCGCGTGTGTCGCCCAATGACACACAACAACACCAGGACATATCTCCAAGATCTCACGAAACTCCTCCATCATGCCATCTAGGATGTGCAGAATTCTCTATACATGTGAGAGCAAGTCACATGGTTCCACCCATGGGTAACACTTTGATCTCATAAAACACTCTAGGAATATCACCTAAGAATTGTGATTCCATTCAAACACATCGCCTGACTCATATAACAGTGTTTTATCAAATCATTCAAGTATTGAGAAAGTATATTGACATGATAACCAAGCTCTCATGATGCCCACTAGGCAAGTCTGATGAGACTCTCGATGCCCTCTAGACATGTCATCCAGGTCTCACGAGGTCTCCCAAAAGTTGTCAGCCAAGATATGTGACATCCCTCAAACTATACCACAATGACTCTAGAAACACCCCCCATATGTGTTAATCCAGGTCAGGAGATGGATCCCAGAACATGAAAATTGGGTCATATGAAGCCCTCCATACAATAGGGACATGTCAATAGGGTGTCCTTGGAATTGATATCAATATCTATCCTCAGTGTGTAAGCCCTGAATATAGGTATATCTCAGTATGTAGTCCCCAACATAAAGA
Source organism: Viscum album (assembly GCA_963277665.1). Taxonomy (NCBI): domain Eukaryota; kingdom Viridiplantae; phylum Streptophyta; class Magnoliopsida; order Santalales; family Viscaceae; genus Viscum; species Viscum album. Next base: position 1,720,377,751 of record OY728119.1, on the reverse strand, counting down.
GAACTATGACGACTCTGATTCTTTCCTTATAAAAGACAAATAGCCTACCTCTCCCCAAGGTTATAGACCTATATTGATCATCTAGGGAAATCCTAGAATTTAAGTCCCTCATTCAAATCAATGAAATTGATTATTTTCTATCCCTTGTTTATCACAGCGATCATGGCTCGCATGGGATTAGGGAGTAGCAATGATCATTTCATCTGCACTATAAACCCCAAAAATGGGACAGGGCAGTTTTAGTGTTAAATCCTCAACATAAACCAAGCTACGATGACTTTGACTCATGCCATAATCAAGATACGTAAGTCATCTCTCTAAGATCTAAGCCCCACAATAAATCATCTCAAGGCAGTCCCGGTGCATAAGCCCTGTATCATGAGAAAATAAATGATCATTTTCCATCCCTTATTTATCACACTTTGCATGGACCACATGAGCTTAGGGATTTTTTATAATCATATAATTAGCACTATGGGTCTCTATAATGACACGGTAACCCCCGATACATGATAAATGCAACAACTCTAATTATCACTATACCCGGGATACATAGGACACGCCATTAGGGTTCAAGCTCAAATATTTGGTGTCTTATTACCTAAACATATGTACTCACCACATGAGATTAAATTTCATGGGATGAATGAACTACATGGTTTTTTATTCCTGTAATAATCAGGATATGTATGATGCCTCATAATGGCTCAATACCCTCTTCAAAATACTAAATTCCTCCTTATATAGAATTATATTCTAAATTATTTGGTTATACGGCTTCATCATATAAGAAATCAACCATTATTATAAAATTATAAAGAACATATGATACATACAGATGGATTCACTAAAGAGATCCTAGTCTTTTTTATATGAAAGAGAATTAACCTATAGTCATTCTGTTAGGGTAACTGGTCCCGTATGGGGATTATGAAGACATTCACTAACATATCTTAAATCTATAAGAGAGTCCTAGAGTAGGAAATAATTCCCCCCAAAAGGGTGCGATGAGAACGGCCTCCCATCCTCTCGACCAATGTGAATCCCTAAGAGTTGATGGGCCTGAAAACCCAAATGACCACCGGCCTTTGGAAAGCAGATCCATACCCAGATATGGATGAGGGAACCATTGGGAGTTTTTGGGGAATAAAAAATAGATTGTAAACCCGATGTGTGCGATTTAGAGAGGCCTCAAAATATCCCTCAATCAAACCATCAAAGGGGGAACCCATCCTGCTACCACGTCAAATCCTAACAAAACTTCAATGCATGAAAAAAAATGTTCTCCCTAAGATATCATCAACTATTGAATGCTTTAAATGTGGAATTTATGGGAATTATGAAAATTTATGTCCTAAGGGGAAAGGTCATTAAGAAAATCAGAATGTTTTTTTTAGTAATGGTTTTTTTATTGATGATGGAAAGACTACAAATAACATATGAAAGGAAAGTGGTATTAAGGAAAAAGGTGATGAATCGTAGTAAATGGTTTGATAAGGAAGTGGGGTGAATGATGTATTTATATATTGGAATTAAAAGATAATTTTATATGAATCATGAAATATATAAGTATTATTCAATATTATTTTTTCATAAAGGATTTGAATGAATATGTTGAATGATTCTCATGGAAAATAAAAGTGATTTACTATCAAGGTGGTATTTTGATTATAGGAAGGTTCCCCATAATATGTTCTGAATGTTGAGAAAATGGTGTTTGGTTTGGATAAAGAGATGATGGACATGGATAAAATAAATTGGATAGTATTTATAACTTCATAATAGATAAAGGATTTGTTGAAGATTTGTTTTATTTTATCATTTATGGAGTTTACAACATTATTGGATCTTTGGAATATATTAAATAATCTGTTCTTTTATTCAATAAATGAGGAAGCATGTATATTTTAATTGAGGTTCTATGGTAGATCAATTTATTACCATGTTGGAAGAGAATTCATGATGAATGTATTCACATTTTTGGTATATGTAAATCAAGATATACTTTATGATATTCGGGGGATTAATGTCAAGATGATTTTGAGAAATTTATTGACCATATTTTTAAATTTTGAATTTTCGAAGGGTTATAAGGTTAAAAATTAATGGAATGGTTTATGTTGAATTTTTTTTGGGATTTTATAGATTAATGTTTTAAATCACCATATATATAGTTATGCATATTGGATAACCTTTGCTAACAATTTTTTCATGATAATAAATAATGATAGACAGAATGAATTTGCTTTCTATTTATGGATCTTATGATCTGTTAGTGCTTCGGGCATAACAAATTCAATATCATTTCTTAGAGTATGATTTGAAGTGGAAATTGATCAAGGAACCACCAAAGGGAGATATTTTTCTAAATAAATCATATTAAATCATGTAATTATATCTTAAAGTAAAAATTCTTCAACTTTAGAAAAAGGTACATAAAAAAATGTGGTCTTGTTATCATTATTTCTTATGATATCAATTACCTTTTTCAAAAAACATTGGTTTATATTTCTGTGGTTTTTGAATTTATCTGGATCACCCACTTTCTTATGATCAATGATCTTTATCACTCTTTGTAATTATTTTTGGTTTTCTTCTATGTTCAAATCTTTACTTCCCACCTACACTCTCATGTATGGAAACAAATTTATGAATTAATTTAAGTAACTATAATGTTTCCATAATTATATTCTTAAATTAATTTTTATTATTTATTTGAACGATGTGGGTTTCTATGAAGGAATTTTAAAATTTTTAACCTTTGATGATCTGGATGAATTTTGTGGGTGAAATTCATTTAAAGTACGATAGAATATAACACGCTGAGATTTTGTGAAATATATTTCTTCAAATGAATTAAATATTTTAGATATTTTTCAAAACATGCAACATTAAGTTTATATTTTTTTACACACAACACTATGTTTGTCTTCTTTTAAACACAGCACTGAATTTATCTTGCGTTACACACAACGCCGAGTTTAATCAAAACACGATATATTGTTAAAAAATTATTATTTTATATGATTGTTATCACCAAGGCGTCGAAATACTGGGTATGGATATGATTAAATAAATTTTGAAGATATATGTTTTATAAATGTATGTATAACAAATTACTTTTTGAAAAATTAATTAAAAATTAAAATAAAAACCTCTTTAAAATAAAGAAAATCATTTTCTGAAACACAATTTTTGCACATAAAAAAGCGTTTTAACTCAATAAATTTAACAAATCACATTTGGTGAATTATTTTAATGAAATTTATATATTATATATTATATAAAATATTTAACGTTCATCTTAAGTATTTTTTATACAAAATATAAGAATAAATCCAATTTTAGGGTTAAAGCTATATTCTTCTAAAAAATAGTTTTGTTACTTTTGGTGCTCTTTTTTAAAATTAATTTTTAAAAATTTTAAATAATTTATTTCAAAAAATAAACTTCATTTTTTAAATATAAATTTCAAAATTATCTTAGGGTGAATTTTTGAGATTTTTTTGAAAAGTTGAATTTTTTGATGAATAGTGAAAAATACTGAATTTTAATTGAAGAATACCTTTTAATTTAATTTATTAATAAATGTAAATTATATTTAAAATTGTTTTTAAAGTTAAATTATTTCAATTGTAAATCAATTAATCCAATTTATTTCATTTTATTCAATTTCATATTGAATTATGATATAAAATCTTTGTTAACTTTTGAACATTTTCTCTTTTAAAAATTTCTTTCTCCGCGCGTCTATGGGGTTAATTTTAAATTAAAATATTCCAATTATATGAATTAAATTATAAAAAATGGATTAAATATTTTTAATTTTAATAATTTATAATTTATAATTTTAATTTTAATTTTGATCAAAATTAATAATGAAAACAATAAAAATTAATTACTGCGTTTAAGGTAAAAATTGGTATACCAAAAGGTTAAACTAAAAAGATAAGGGAATAAATGACCTATAAAATTTTATAAAGAATTTTTATTGATTTATTTAGATCAATACCACTATATTTTTAGATAATTTTATATTTTTTACCCTTATGAAATTTGAAAAAAAAAGGGAGTGCTAAATTATTTTCAAAAATACAAAGTGTCTCCTCTCACCCACTTTTAAAATGTCACCCCTTCTCCTATCTTATGAACACATTAAAACCATTTGGTTTTGGAAAATACCTACCCAATAACTTATAAAATTTCATCCCCTCATCCTTGAATCCTTATTTTGGGTATAAATCCATTCAAGCAAGGATTTTATTTCAAACCAAAGGAGGATACCTAAAGAAGTTGTAACTTTCATCAATGAGTATTTTTGTTTTAATTCTACAACAACCGTATAAAATTCATTTTATATCATTATTATATAATAAAACTATTATATTAAACATAATTATATGTTTTAAAATTAATTTCATTACCTATATCCTTCTCAACTTCCATCAAATGGGTTATGAAATCATCATTTAGGTAAACGACAGACTACCGCCTCACGAACCAATGTCGTTTATTTTCCATTACCACATCTCACGATTGTATATAATGATGGACTAATTATATCAATTTTATATTTATGAAATTTTTTATGATTCTATAATTATTATATCATACATACTTTCATGCTTTCCATTTTATGAGAATACAATAACGTCGTTCGAGTGTACGGAAAGCTACTGCCTCACAAAGCGATGTGATTCATTCACAATTTACATGGATTGTCTTAAGGATGGTTTTAATGACTTTATGTGATATATTTGACATAAAAATTATTATTTAATTTTAATATATCATTTAAATATCAATCTTTCAATCCGATAAGAAAATAAAAATAGTGTTCATGTGTACGTAAAGCCTACCATCTTCATGAATGGTGTGTTTCATTTTATCTCAAATAAATTTTATGAATTAATATAAATAAATACATCATGAATATATATGATATTTATATCATTTTAAACTTTATTTATAATATTAAAAAATGATTTAATTAATAGTACCAAACATAACAAGTCAAAAATACACGAAAACAAAGCAGTTGTTAACAGAAACATGGATTTAATATGGAAATATTAACAAATGGGTAATAAAATATTATAATCAAACAATATATGGTATTATATATATAATTATGGTTTTTTAATAGATTTATATTAAATTTTGTTTTATTATTCTTTAATTATGAACTTATACAATGGTATTAATGACTTAAGCTAAGGGATTTTTATCTCACTTTTCACTTCTGTGAGACATATGTCATATTCACCACCTATTTATTTTATGGGGTTTATATAATAACCATAAAGGTATTTTATGATTATTATACAGAAAATTATATGGATTTAAATATTTATTTTAGGATATCTCTTTCATGGGGTTTATTTTTCAAAAGTTACCAGAGTAGTAAGTGATATTTTGTTTCAATTTACCTTATTTAAGACATATGTTAGGTTATAAACCAATATTATTTAACAAGGTGTATATACATCCCCTATAACATTTAATATAACTTACTTATTTATCTTCATGATATTTTAATTTTCTTTTTATGTAATCCATTCCTAGGCCTTACAATTAAAATTTAATATAGTGGTAAATTTTTTATGCCGTAATCTCATCGTTTATCAAGAATGTTTATGATTATGTTTCCAATAATAACGTGTTAGGAACCATCACACAAGAAACTCATGAATTTTATTGTACTATGGTAATTTTAGGATAATACATGTTTTCCCTTCAATACCCTCTCTTTATATACTCAATATTTCAAATAGATGTTTTTAAGAAAAATATTATTTTCGATCAAAACACCATTTTTATCCAAAACCTTATTTTATAAAAGCATTTTAAAAAATATTTTTAACATTATTCAAATGACTTATTAAAGTAAAATTTAACAATTTTTTCTTTTTTTAAATTATTTAAAATGAATCTCAATGTCATTTTCAAAAAACAATTCTCTTCGGTATTTTACCAAAATGTGAAAAAATGATTTGTTTTAATGTATATGACATCAATGAAACTTTTTATAATCATGATCACTATTTTATTCAAACCATACTTTATAAGTTTTCAAGTCTATTTTCAAATAATTTTTATTTTAAATTTTTATGTTTTAAAAAATGTGTTTTTTAAAGAAGAAAGGATATTTTCCCCAAGAAATGTTTGAAATGATTTTTAAAAGATTTATTTATAATTTTTTAATGTTATTTACAATGAAAATAATTTCGAAAATGTTTTATGTTTTAAAACGTTATTTTCAAAGGATGTTTATTTTCCTTAACAAATTTTCCATGTGTTCTCTCAAAATCCTTCTTTATCTAACATGTCATTCTTTGATATAATTTATGCTTTACTGGGGATATGAACCAAAGATATCATCCGTGTTATTTCTCTAAATGGTTTGTGTTTATGATAACAAGATGTTTATGAAACCCATTTCTCTTCCATGGGTTATAGAAAAATATAAATATTATGAAACCTAATTCTTCTCATGGGTTATACTGTAATGTAATGTTTAAATTATTATGAAACCTCTCGCTTTTTCATAGGTTATGATATGATGAATTTGTTATGAAAATAATTTAATTTCGTGGGTTATGATATGGTGAATGTTTTATGATCTTGGGACACACATATGTATGATTTTCATTATATAATGGTGATTATGTTATAACTAAGGATGATGGTTATGTTATAACTAAAAAAGGGTAGGACCAATATCGCACTCCAATGCATTGGGTAAATATTTATATCTGATGTGATAGATAGGATTAGAATAGGGAGTGAACTTAGTTCAATAAGGGAATTTTTTAACTATGATGGTTTTGGGAGTGAACCTTGACTAACATGATAGTTTGGGGAATGAACCCATTCCACAATGAGGAAAGGGATATAGTGGGGATGGTGGTGTGTCCCACCTTGGATCTATAACTACCAAAAGGTGGGTAAATGGGTGGTTCTCCCAAGAACAAAGTAGTATAAGGATGGTTAACCCAATCCTAACATGTTATTAATGTCTTGGGGGGTATCATTTACATAATATTTTCCATTCTTATATTTATGCCACAAATCTATGTATTATTCCAATGTTATGTAATCAATGATACTTTTCATTGATTTATTTATGATTTATGTCTTATAATCTACCAATACTTATTCCATGACCCATGATTATGATCTATCATAGGTTGGGTAAGAAATTTGTTTGTTATGTTCATGATCACATACCCTTATGGTCATCTTATGATTTCATATAATCATAGATTGTTATCTGTTATGTTTACCCTTAATAATAATCTAATATCACCCTTTCTTATGTTTCCTTTCCCTAGGTTATGAATATTTTTATATAGTAGTGCTAAATGGGATGATCTTTATGGAAGACATTAAAGATTTTTCATTAATTAAGAATATTGTGTTCCAAGTTCCCAAAGGAACTAAACTATTACGGTCCTGAAGCATTTGTTTGTGTAATTTGATGAATATTAAGATAAAATATTCAATATCCATATATGAGAATATTTGGTTGCTATAATTATTCCTTCTATTTTTGGTTTCATCTTTTTTCTGATTTTATAGATCGGGTATAGGGTTTGGCACTAATTACACTAGTGTGTAGTGGAATGTGCTGATCTCAATGAAGATTTTGATCTTCTTGTATATATGGAATCCCATGATAGCATCTATACATTATCACATGTGGAATAGTAAAAGTTAAATTTCTCTAAAGATTTATCTAGTCTCTTCTTCAAAATTAAATTAATTTGATCATGGAATTGATGTTGCATGTAAGATATTTTTCTTAGGAGAGTGTTGGGAGTATTTTGCGTACCTCCCATATGATTTTAGTGGTGGCATTAATTTTAAAATGTTGACTGTGCTGAGTTTTTATGAATTATTACTATTTGGGATAATTGTGAAATTAATTAATATTAATAAAAATAATTAATGAGATGTCACATCGTAGGTTCATGTGCATGATGGGAGTGGGACTCACCCCATGGCTTAAGGTTTTGGTGAGCAAGTACAGCTGAGTGATTTTTAAAGTGTTATTATATATTGGTTTAAATATAAATTAAATTAAAAATTATAATAAATGATATTAATAATTAACTATTAGTTTTTCATAATTAATTATTAGATATTTTTCCTTGATATAAGTGGTCGGGATGTTGATGTGAGCTTGGACGGTCTTCGATGAGGATGGTCAATCATTACTTTCAATAGGTAATGGATATTTCAATGAGGTAGGTGGTACATATAACATTACCATATGGTATTTGTATTCATTTATTTTTATGGAATGTGATATGTGTTCGGGCCACAATGGAAATCGACTGGTTGAAAATAATTAAAAAAATTAATAAAAATTTAATTCATATACTTGGGATAAAAAAAGTGCCAAGGTTCATGATAAACCAATGTTCTTTGGCTGGATTTCCACCATTATCAATGGTCAAGGACTTGACTATATTCTTATCCCTCAGAACACTTATACCCTAAGGGGTGTAAGCTCAATGAAAAATGATTTCAAAGGTGTAGAGAACCTAGTGATATGTGAATTTAGTGACCTACAATTAGAGGTAAGTGATGAATTGACATATATATAGCCTAGGTATTTTCCATGTGAGACCCTTGAGATTCCTTAGATACTTAAATATAGCTGATATTTCCATGGAGTGAGTGTTTCTCTCCCACTATGATGTGATTACCAAGATGGGTAAACCCTACAAAGATGGATGGATAAGTCGGGTGTTTAGACTTTCCCGGGGTGACATGAGAAGGAAGTGGGAATGAGGCCATCTCAATTATAATGATTTATTTGGAGGATATGGATGCCTTGATGAGGCTTTGAGGATGATGATGGATTCCATTACCTATAAGTGATGGGTGTTGTCCCAAGAGACATGTTAGAGATTAGAGGACCTATGAATAGTTTCTTGGATATATTAAGCCTTAGGGGACCTTGATGGGTACCCTAGTTAGACATTGACCCTAGAGAGAGGGTGCTTATAGGAATTGGTATTGATGGTTGTGGTTCTAACCTTATAACCAAAATCAAAAAATTGAGTCTAATAAGGATATAATGATGGAAGGTCATGAACCAGAGAGACCAGCCTTAGTGTGTTGGATAAGTTCAAGTAAATGGATAACCCATTAAGATACTAATAATGAGATAGTTGGTGTGGGAATCACTTCCCTTTGAGATAAGTTAAGATACTATCTGGGATGCCAAGTTATTTCTCATAGGATTCATTTTTTGATCCTGATACTTTTGAAATGCCTAGGATATACTCCTTGGATTAAGATGTACTATGGTTTAGAATAATTGGGATATGACCCTACGGTTCATATGTGATATCAGTTGGGATATCTTGTACCAGATCCATGGATATGGATATGCCACCATATAGATTCTTTTTCAGGTAGGTAAATCACATGAGTTTCTAAATGAGATTATATTTTTCGGGCATTGGTATCTACCCATTAATATCTATATTTTTTTCCCTAGGTTATCCCACTAGGAATAAATTTTAGATCTTTATTTTATTACTAGATTACCTAGGGACACCACTCTAAGAATCATGAATGGAGTTTTATAATACTAGATTTCATATAATCATCCCCCTAGGAATCAATTATAGAGACTAATACAATTATTGTATTTCTCGGGGTCATCCGACAAGGAATTAGCAATAAAGCCAAATGTTATTATCATATTTCCTAGGGTTATTCCCCAAATAATCAGTTGTATGAATGATTCTTGGATTGGATCACTTAGGGTTTTCACCCTAGGGATCAAATTTATGCCAAATTCTTAGGACCGCGCAAGATTACATCCTAGGGATTGGAATTTTCACCTATTATTTGGTTCGGATGATTACATGACATTAACAATGACACTATGACATTGGAAAAAGTAGGTTTGGGTTGATATTTAATTTTATATAAGACCCAAGGATTGATAGTGGTTATTTATTTATGCTTATAGAGTTTATTTATTCACCTGATCATGTCACATTCACATACACTACAGTAACTAGTTATGTGAAGGACCACATTTTTGGTTCCTTATGAGTTGTTCTTAAACCCTAATCGATTGGAAATGACACTTGGGTACCAGAGTAGAATTCACTTATTATGGTTTTAGGTTTTCAAGAGGCCCTGTATTAAATTTTTTTGTGGGAAATCTTGAAATAGACTAGATATTTGGATGGGGTGAGGCTCAATCATGTAGTATAGACTCTTGTACATTTATTTTATTCATTTTTTATTTTTTTATATGTGGTCATCCCTATGGGAGACTTGTGAGTTTTTGTGATTTCTTATATAATGTATTTCATTTATTTTTTATGGATATGTTATTATTTCAGTATACTCTGATATTTATTATTGTGGATAATGTTTAGATTATTTATCTATTTTTATACACTTTGATATGGGGGTATAGTCTCCCCAAGAAACAACCATATGCCCATATTTCTAGTTGGAATCCTTTGGAATATGAGCAGGTATGCCTTAGATCAGTATTGACCCATACAATATAGGTATCACACAATGGACGCTGACCAAGGGAGATCAGTTCTAAATAGACATATTTCCCTCAGAGAAAAATGAGTCTCATATCTAGTGGTCCCGTAATTATAGGGAATATTATCTAGAAAACATGAATACATACCTTGCTGAATTTTTAGCTAGATGAAATGGACATCCATGTTGTGCATCAAAAATTGATCCCCCTTGTCATTCCTAATGAAGAATACCAAGAGGAAAATAAACTTGGCATAGGTTCATCCCACAAGGGACCCTAAAATTCTATCATGGTGGAAGAAAGATCATATTATAAAACTACCTTGATTGAGTGCCTGTAATATAGAATTATTCTAATAATTTGAGATAAGAGGTAGAACATCCATAAAAGGGCAAAAAATTTCATCCTATATGATATCCTCAACTAAGAGTGATTCATCAACAAACATGTCATTTAGGGAATCCTTCTCCATTATATCAAAGTAAATTAAATTCCTCGTATTTATAGTAAAATTATGTTATAACTTATTCAAATCACTAAGAAAGATTAAACCTTGTCACAAAAATTATAAATTGGTCTATTTCTATCCCACTATATTTTTTAGTGACATGGAATTCGCTTAGTGGAATCGCACGGATCAGATTCACACCAAATTTTTTAATCAACCTTTAGAGATTCTATACCCCACTAAGTACTCATGGATATTTATTATCTATGGAACTGATTTCATGGTCCCATATCCAGTAGCAATAGCCATATTGTTCATGTTTATCCTACTTCTATTGATTTCCTTCCAAAGTGGGATGAATTCATCCTACTGAAGGTGGATGAGACCATATCTATGATCATGTTTATGAGTTCCCACACCATTCATCAATTTGATATCCCTCATACCATTTTCATGGATAATGGTACCAATTTTTAAGCCTCTGGAATGAAGAATGTGTATTCTAAGTACATCATTTGGTCCAATGATACTTCACATTATCAGAAACTTGAAAATGGATAGATCGGGGAATTTAAAAAATCCTCTATAATATTCTATAGAGTATGGTGGATCAATACCATAAGAGTTAGCATTAGAATCTATCTAATTCTTCATGGTAATATAAGAAGATGGATCATACTTCTATACAAGAAAATCCATACTCCCAAGTGTATAGAAAAAAAAATAGTATTTCCCATCAAGGTTCAGTTACCATTTCTACAGGCCTCCATATAGAACCATTTGATACTGGATAAATGTTCCATGTTCATCATTATATGATAAAATACATCAATAAAAATAGGATCTAGGAATTTTAAAATCCTAAGGTTTGCTAGTATCGAGTGGCCTGATCATTTAACAAAAAGGTTCTCCTTCGCTTATTCCTCTAAGGTGACTTGGTGTTGGCATTGATAGAACCAACGATAACTAGGAGGAAACCACCAATGTTCGATCCTAAATGGGAAATACCCTTCACTAATCATAAATTTTATTCCAATGGTTTGAACTTAATGATTACTATGGACATGGGGAACATTGCTCCTCCCTCCAAGGTAAGTTTCTATAATAATTATTTTTCCTGACCTCAAATTTGATTCACCCTAGTCCATTTCACAAGATTTTATATTAATTTAAACAACTCAATTTTGTATGACTTTAAAAACCATGGAATATTCCATTATTGTATAACCCTAAGCTATATGTGTCACAAACCAATATCAGGTTGACCATGAACCAGTCACCCGATCTGGCCCGCGACATGTCTTGTAGGGTGTTCCCAATCCCCCAAGGATAGAAACTAGTGTCGGGCATCAAAACTAAATAGGTGGGAACAATTTTTACCATAAAAAAAGTAAAATAAATTAATAAAATCTAAAAACTAAAAAGAAAACTATAATAAACAAGAAAACAAGACTGCACATACCTCCATGTGAGCTCTTGGTCACCTCCAACAACTAACAACCTACCTCGCATGGGTAGACGAAACAATAACCTAAAATAAGCAACTGAACCTGCATCTGAAAGGGTAAGATAGGTGTGAGAATTAAAATGCTCAGTAGGGATGCCAAAGTGAACCACATAATCCATGCATTTCCAAATTCTAAAATATTACAATAATACTAGTTTGAACTAAAATTCTAAAAATCAGGTTTTCATATCTATAATGCATTTTGAAAACAAACAATTGCAATTCAATTTCCTTTGTAATTCAAAAACAAGGAAAAGAAATATAGAGGGACCCACACAAACTTTTCTAAAATATCTATTTTTAAATCCTTTTTAAAACCAACCGTACATATATGGTTTTCCAAGAAATGACCAAAAACAAGGTCAAGATTATGATTCTACACAAAGTAAGGGAAATGGTACAAATAGTTCTCATATCAAACGGTCACATAAAACTTAGGAACTCATAGGTAGACTAAAATATACTAATACCTGCGACTACATCCTCGGTATAATGCCACACGTGACAGAATCAAATTACCTAACACCTGGCCACCCTTTATCAGGTCAATCCAAGGGGCCCAATCCCATAGAAATAATCCCCATTGTCCAACTACTATGGGCCACTAGATAGTACATGAACTTCCAGTGCAGCAATCATTCCCTATAAACCTCCTTGATATGCCAGGTTTCTGTGAAATGTTCACAAAGGGGTGTTCCATGCATTAAAACAACAAGCCTAATATCTAACCAAGAACACTACATAATTTGTCACCACCTAACCACCTCATGGTTATTCCCCTGCCTTAAATAAAAATTACCTACAAGAGGTCCTATAATGAGTACCCTCCTATCTCATGATCAACAACCAAGGTGAGAGACCTAACCAAAGAGGGGTTTTCCAAATATAAAGTTTTAAAGATTCCAAACTGGCCTTATAAAAATACCACACATCAAAACTTTTATAAACATCCAATTTAAAATTCCAACTGGGTATTTAGATTCACAATGCTTGACCTTTTTTAAAAAATTAATTAACCATTTCAAAACAAGCCCAAATACCATATTTATACAAAAGTGTCCAAACAAACCCCTAAATCAAGTGTTCCCCAAAAGTGATCAAGTTATATTTAAAACCAAATAAAAACGCACCAAACATTTTCAAGATACCAAATAGGCCATAGATTTCAAACACACACACACCCAACCATGTTTCAAGGCCAACTGGGCCAAACCACAGGAACCCATTTGAATTTATTTATGGAACAAAAAGAGTACCACTTCCACAATTTTTTTAAAACATGGAATCATTTTAGGGAAAATAAAAATATGGGGACAAGAGGTACTCATGCGGGATACTAGCTCTAGAGTGCAATTTTCACTTGATTGCACAACCATGTGTGCACATAATGTACCCATGGTTATGCCTTCATCCAATGGGACACTCTAAAACTGATCAAATAATTTGATATCCAATTTCATATATTCACCATTTACATTCCACCCAAAACCACCCATTTCACTCATTTATAAAATACAAAACATGTCTCCAAATAAATAATCTCTTTCAAAATCAACTTCCAAAACACATCAAAAGAAAACACCTTATTTCACATATAAAACCCAAAACTTGTTCCAAACCAACTTAACCAAATATTTAAATGGGTAAAAAACCAATCTCCCTTCCAAATTACCTTTGAAAGTTCATTTGAAAATTCATTAAACAGTTTTCGCAAAAACACACAAGAGTATAAATCAAGTTTCATGTAAAATCCTATTGTTAATACAATCATTCAACTTAAAAATGTCATAGAAAACTAACTAGAGGTTACATAGGGGTGAGTAAAAAGTTAATAAATTAATTTGAAAAACTAAGAATCAAAGGAAAAGCAATGGAAAGGAGAATGCATGGGTTCGCCTACCTCAAAGAGGAACCAGGTCATGTCGAACTCTTTGGAACTTGATGAAATAGGAGGCGACCACTCGTAACTGGCCCACACTCACACGCACATACCTATATATATACATATCCATAATCCAATTCATGTATTCCCCACGCCATTAGGGAATACGCACTTGGAGGACATATATATATTATATATATACATACCTTAAGTATATATGTGTGAGCCCTCTCTCATTGACATTAAATTCACTATAATAACAAAATATATCCAAAAATAAGGCGGTAAAGACCAACACATGACCAAAAGTACTAGGGACTCACATAAACCAAAATAATATCAAAACATGCCTTTCATCAAATTAGACTTTACAATTCATATAAGAAAAAACACACATTAAGTTCAATATGTAAAGTATTTCACTTTTCTTTAAAACCCTATTCCAAATCCTTTCACACTTTAAGTGACCTTAAAAAAATGGTTCTCAATTTATGAAAAAATCATAAAAACGTTTTTCTAAAACATTGAAAAATCCAAATGGGGTATTTCTCAAACAAACGGTGCACACAACATAACAAAAAATGAACCACACATTAAAACCACTATTGAAATCAAGCACACTTCAAAATTTCTCCAAAACATAATCCACACCACTTATAATATATAATAAACTAGTTAAAAATATATTAAACAATTTTTAATGAGTATCACATGGATTTACTCACACAACACCAGTTCCAAAACCTATTTTATGACTAATCGCACACACGCAACATGCCATATCATAACATGAACCACTTTCATAGATAAAATAACAAATTTCACAATTTAAATAAAATTATTAAACAGAAAAAAGTTGTTTTCTATCAAAACACACCTTATTACGCAAGGGGAAATTTATTTTAATGATTTTAAGTGTCTAATTGGAAATAGAAAGGGGTGAAAACATCAAGAAATAAAAGTAATCTAATTTTAAAGATTATGTGCAATGAGTTCCTACCTCAACCAATAATGAACACCTGAAAAGATGATGCAAAACACATTTTCACGCCAACAAAACCCTATGTACACACTGACCAACTCACAACAAACCTAAAATAGAAAGATCACACTAAACGGGTCATGACCGAACCCCCAAAACTAAACCATATCATTAGGGTTTAATCAATCCCTACGCGTTTAAGAAAATGCAGGTAAGACTGCAAGAGGACCCATAGGGGAAGCATCGTACGCCAGCTGGATAGTGGCAGTGAGGTAGAGGCACGATAGGGGGGCTACAATGGGGGAAGACGGTGGGGACGTGACGGGGGATAGGGAGGCAGGCGACGGTTGGATGGTAGCGGTAAGGTGGAGGCACGGCGGGGGAACACCAGCTGTGATATGGGCAGATGGCGGTAGCGTGATGGGAGGTCGGGAGATGGTTGGTTGTTGTGCACGAGGAGAAACCAGAAGGGGGGAGCTATCACGCAGTGGACTAAGAAGTGGGGTGGATGAAATTCGACCCCCTTAGGAGTTTCTACGCTAATAAAAAACAGTGATTAAAACAGAAATAAAATACAAAATATATATAACCTAAAAATATTTCTATAAAAATAATTATTTTTGTTTAATTTTATTTTAAATAATAATAATAATATTATAAATGTTACAATAATAATAATATTAAAATGATATTAATAATAATAATAATAATAACACAACAAAATAAAACCAATAGAAAACTTAATAATAATTAAAAAGATAACTTTGTTTCATTTCTTTTTAAATAATAATTATATTTGTAATAATTTAACAATAATAGTATTATTATCAAATTAAATAATAATATTATTATCATATAGGCAATAATATTATAATTGTTATCAATTAAACATTAAACTTGTTTTATCATTTTAAAATTCAATTTAGATTCATTTTTCAATTCAATTTATTTATTTATTTATTTTATTATGTATTTGAACTATCGGGAAATTGCGCATTTACCAGGACCAAATGCATGGTCGCTGCTAGCGGCGCGATGATCGCGCACTGGTCTGAGACCCACCAAAAACATCAAACTTCAAAAAAAAATCAAACTGGGACCCAACTAAACCTCGTCCAAATGACGTGAGGACAAGAAAACAATAAAATAAAAGTGAATCTGAGTTCGGGGTGTGACAATTCTCCCCACCATAGAAACTTTCTTCCCTGAGAAAGTCATCAAGCTCAAAGATATCCAGGAATTATGTTTATTCCTAAATACATCCATAAGAAACAAGGAGTTTCAGGGGTACTATTTATTCCCCAAGTCACACTCGACCAACCCAGATGAAACAACACCCAAAAAAGGGAGAACATGAGATGGTTCTCCCCACCACAAGGATTCCACTAACTCAAAAAGAAAAAAACCAAACATAACACCTCAACGAGGGGGGGAGAAACACGCGATAACTTCCAACTGGTCCAACCCAACTTCTATAGATCAAGAAAAAAAGTTCCACCATCAGAACTAAAATCTAAAACCATTACAGGGCCAATTGATACACCGGGACAATGGAATGGAGAAATCCCCCACAGAACCGAAACAGGCTAGTAGAAAACCCAAGGAGGCTCTCGAACTAAGAAAGAGACCAAAAACAACACCCATTAATTTCATCAGACATCACCCTAACGAACACAAATGAGAACAAACTCAAAATTAGAATAAGTCTGTTTATTCACGATCCTAATGCCCCTTCAAGGAATCTGGGTGATAAATAAACCATGGTAAGAGCTGATAAGTCCACTTGTATTTCGGTAGAACATGCTCATCACACCACCCTAATGAGGATGAGATTACAACGACGATAAGAATAGAACAAGGAAACCTTAGATATTTCTCTTCCCACAAATGAAAACATGATCCGAACTAAATTTTCACACACCCTCGGCAAATCCTGACTGTGCACGAGCTTCACCCTGAGACATATGGTTGGGGCCCTGATGGAAGAAGAATCTCTTACCTCACAGTTAGACAGTTGTATCCTCTAGTCCCCAACTTCTTCTTCCGCTCAATGATTCAAACAACTACAATGGTGGAAGTTTTTCAAGTGGATGCAACACGACATCTTAGAATTCCTTAATTGGCCACACTGGTGGCACATAAGAGAACGGTATGACAAACTGGGTGTCATCACCAAAGAATATGGTTTTTTTGGAGAAAGGTTCCACTAGTATGCACTCTTTTCTAGATGGGGAACCTTTATGGAAGCTGACCACCATTAACCATACCCAAAACTCTAATGATGATGACACATCCCCTTCACTACTAGTCCATAACTGAACCCTCAAGTAAATATGGGATGGTACAAAATTTAACACCCCCAGGAGTTTCCTATAACCCAAAGACCCACTCAAACTTTTATAACACGCAACTACCTCTAACGGATATTTATTACCTCGATAGATTGGAAACACATGAAAAGAACCGAAAACATTGCATGACTCATTCACAGCCTTAGCGACCTTTATGGATGGTATACTCAGAACAACACGAAAAATACAACTATGATCGACATCAAGACAAAGATCCATCAAAGAAATATCCCAAGCCAAGGTAAATAGGCACATAAGCCAAACAGAAATGAACACAGGAAAATATTTCTCTTCCAAAAGCTGCAATTTCTTTTAAATTTTTTGAAGCCCACCTATGGTACCATATGAACCATCCCATGTACGTTCTTTAAATCCCGCTTATATCATAGGTGAACAAGTTCCCCCCACATACTCTCTACACATACCCATGAACATGTGACCCTCCATAAATAATGTCAAGGTTCAAAAAATATCTTTCCCTTATCAAATCCAAACACACACCAAAATTTTCCTAATCGAAAAAACTTTCTCATTAAAAACACACTTCACCAATTTCAAAACAATCTAAAAGAAAAACTTGTCCATTTGAAAATCAATTTCAATTTTTAAGAACACTCAAAAAACCTAGATTAAAATAAAACACAACCAATAACAACCCACTGGAATGGGGAACTAGTGAATATGCCTGACCCAGAGACATGGTGGTGAGCTATGCCCTAAGTAAGGCATAACACTAAGAGGAGCTGGAGTTGGACACTTGGGATTAACATGGGTCACCACTCCATGTGAGGTCGTAACATGAACTGATTCGCCTCCATTATCATCCCTCAATCTAAAACAACCCAAGATAAAAGACTCAAAACCCAGACTACACTTGGTAACTCAAGTATCGTCACGAGCAGTAGTGATCAGGCACCGACCTGTAACCTACTTCCAGGGCCCCAAAAATCCTAATCTTTATTTACCCAACATCCCAAATATCATGTTCTACTCTAATTCCATTTTTCATGAACGAATCTCGGGTACACCATGAACTGGTCACCTGAGCTAGCCCGCAACATGTCCAAAAGAGCGTTCCTGATTCCCCCGGGATGGAAACTAGTGCCAGGAATCAAAACTAAATAGGTGGGATCAATTTGTCCAATAAAAGAAGGGAAAAAATTAATAAAAACAACCAAAAAAAATAAAACTACCAGCATCAAGAAAACAAGACTTCACATACCTCCATGTCTCCTCTTGGTCACTTCCAACAACTAACAACCTACCTCACACGGGCAGACGAAACAAGAACCTGAACCAAGCAACTGAACCTACATATGAAAGGGTGAGATAGGTGTGAGCATTAAAATTCTAAGTAGGGATGCCAAAGTGAACCACATAATCCATGCATTTCCAAATTCAAAAATAGTCCAATAATACTAGTTTGAACTATAGTTGTAAAAAAGGTCTTCATATATACAATTCATTTAGAAAACTAACAATCGCAATTCCATTTCCCTTATAATTCAAAAAAAAGGAAAACAAATAAAGAGGGTCACACAAAAAAAATTTAGATATAGATACATTGAAATCCTTTTTAAAACCAACCATACAAACAAGGTTTTCAAAGAAAAGACCAAAACCAAGGTCAAGATTATGATTCTACACAAATAAAGTGAAATGGTACTAATAGTGCTCATATCAAAGGATCACAGAAAACCTAGGAACTCGGTGGAAGACCTGAAAATACTAATACTTGTGACTTCATCCCCAGTAGCATGCCACACATGATAGAATAAAATTCCCTAACACCCGACCACCCTTTCTCAGGTGAGACCATGGGGCCCAATCCCATAGTAATAATCCCAAATGTCCTCCTACTATAGGCCACTAGACAGTACGTGAACATCCTGTGCAGCAATTGTTCTTAGTAAACCTCCTTGATATGCTAGGTTTCCATGATATGTTCACAAAGGGGTGTGCCACTCATTAAAACAACAAGCCTCATATCTAATCAAGAACACTGCACAATTCGACACCACCAGGACACCTCATGATTATTCCCCTTCCTTAAATAATAATTACACAAAAAAGGTCCTATAACAGGGACCCTCTTATCTAATGATCAAAAACCGAGGCAAGAGGCCTAACTAAAGAGGGTTTTTCCAAACATAATGTTTCAAAGATTCCAAATAGGCCTCATAAAAATCCCACACATCAAAACTTTTTATAAACATCAAATTTAAAATGCCAAATGGGCCTTTAGCTTCACAATGCTCAACCTTTTATTAAAACATTAATTAACCATTTGAAAACAACCCCAAATAACATATATATAAAAAAGTGGCCAAATGGGCCCTTAAATAAAGCATTCCAAAAAGTGATCAAGTTCTCTTTAAAACCAAATTAAAACACATCAAACGTTCACAAGATACCAAACAGGCCATAGCTTTCAAACACACACACACACCCAACCATGTTTCAAGGCCAACCAGGCCAAACCACAGAAACCCATTTGAAGTTATTTATAGAACATATAGAGAACCACTTCCCCAATTATTGGAAAACAAGGAAGAATTTTAGGTAAAATAAAAATTAGGGTAGAAGAGGTACTCATGAGGGAGACTAGCTATAGAGTGTCATTTTCACTTGATTGCAGAACCATGTGTGCACCTAATGCACCCATGGTTGTGCCTTTATCTAATGGGACATTCTAAAACCGATCAAAGAATTTGAAATCCAATTTTTTAAATCTACCATTTAATTTCCAACCAAAAACACCCATTTAACTCATTTATAAAATACAACACATGTCTCCAAATCATGAACCTCTTTAAAAAACAAGTCCTAAAACACATCAAAGGAAAACACCTTATTTCACGTATAAAACCCAAAACATGTTTCAAACCAACTTTAAAAAATCTTTCAATGGGGAAAACACCACTCACCATTCAAAATTACCTTTGAAAGTTCATTTGAAATTTTAACAAACACTTTTCGCACAAATACACAAGAGTATAAATCAAGTTTCATGTAAAATCCAATTGTCAATACAATCATTCAACCTAAAAATGTCATAGAAAACTAACTAGAGGTACCATAGAAAAATGAAAAAAGTTAATAAATTAATTTGAAATGCCAAGCATCAACGGAAAAGCAATAGAAAGGATAATGAATGGGTTCACCTACCTCAAAGAGGAACCGGGTCATGCCAAACACTTTGGAACTTGACGAAAAAGGCAGCGACCACTCGTAACCTGCCCAAACATGAACACACATACCTATATATATATATATATCCATAATCCAATGCATGTATTCCTCATTCAATGAGGAAATACATACTCAGAGGAAAACTACATATTTTTTATATACATACCTTAAGTATATGCATGCACGCCCTCTATCATTGACCAAATATTCACTATAACAAGAAAAGATACCCAAAATTAAGGCGGTAAAGACAAACACACGACCAAAAGTACCATGGACTCACACAAACCAAAATAATTTCAAAACATGCCTTTCCTCAATTAAGAGTTTAAAATTCATATAAGAAAAAAATTCACATCAAGTTAAATATGTAAAGTATTTTACTTTTCTTTAAAACCCTATTCCAAATACTTTCGTAGTTCAAGTGACCTTAAAAATAGGGTTCTCGCGTTCCAAACAATTTATAAAAACACTTTTCTAAAACTTTGCAAAATCCAACCGGGCTATTTCTCAAAAAATGGTTTTCAACACTAAACAAAAAATCACCACACATTAAACCCTATTTTTAAATTATGCACACTTCAAAATTTCCCCAAAATATAATCAACACCACATATAATATTTAATAAACTAGTTAAAAATTTATAAAACATTTTTTAATGATTATCACATGGATTTAATCACACAACACCAATTCAAAAACCTATTTTATGATTAAATGTTCACATGTAACATGCCATATCAAAACATGCACCACTTGAATAGTTAAAATAACAAATTTCACAACTTAAATAAAATTATTAAACAACAAAAAGATGGTTTCTATCAAAATGCACCATATTACATAAGGTAAAATTTATTCTAACGATTGTGAGTGTCTAATTAGAAATATAAAGGGGTGAAAACATTAAGAAATCAAAGTAATCTAAATTTAATGATAATTTGAAATGATATCCTACCTCAACGAATAAAGAAAACCTATAAAGATGTTGAAAACCCATTCTCACCCAAACCAAACCCTAGACACACCTTGACCAACTCATAATGAACCTAAAACAGAAAGATCAAACTAAACGAGTCATGACCGGACCCCCAAAACTAAAACCTAGAATTACGATTTAATAAAACCCTACGCATTCAATAAAACGTAGGTACGACTTCAAGAAGACTCATCGGGGAAGCGTCGTGCGCTGGATGGATAGCGGTGGCAAGGCAGAGGCATGGTGGGGGGATGATGGCTGTGACAGGGGAAGATTGCGGCGGCACGGCGGGATACCGGGAGGTGTGTGGTGGCTGGATGGCAGTGGCAAGGTGGAGGGGTGGCGATGGTGTGTCAGTTGCGATGGGGGCATACGGTGATAGCGCGACGGGAGCCTGGGAGGTGGTTGGTTGCTGCATGTGAGGAGAAACATGAAGGGGGGTGTTGTCGCGCGGTAGACCAAGTCGGTGGGGGAGGAAAGTTGACACCCTTAGGGGTTTCTCCCATAATAAAAAAAAGAGATTAATATATATATATATATAATCTAAAAATATTGCTATAAAAATAATAATTTTTGGTTCATTTTATTTTAAAAAATAATAATATTATTATTAATGTTACAATAATAATAGTGGTAAAATGATCTTAATAATAATAATAATAATGCAACAAAATAAAACCAATAAAAAATAAAAATAATTAAAAAGATAACTTTATTTCATTTCATTTTAAATAACAATTATATTTATAATAATTTAACAATAATATTATTATTATCAAATTAAATAATAATAATAATATCATTTGGGAAATAATATTATCATTATTGTGGTTTAAACATTAACCTTGTTTTATTGTTACAAAAATTCATTTATATTACTTTTTCAATTAACTTAAATTTTTTATTTAATTTATTATTTATTTGAACTATTGGGCAACTAGGCATTTACCAGGAACTAACACATGGTTTCTGATTGTGGTACGAGGACTATGCACTGTCCTGGGACCCACCAAAAAAATCAAACTTCGAAAAAAATCAAATTGGGACTAAACTAAACCTCTTCCAAATGACATGAGTCCGAGAAAAGAGTAAATTAGAAGGATGTTTGAGGTCGGGGTGTGACAATATGGAACCTAATTATAGGATTCATGAATATAAAGTTCATGAATACATGTACTTTCCACACATTTCTAAAATAAATGGTCTTTTCCCTCAGTATATGACCTTATATTTTATAGATGAAGTCTTTCTAAATGACATTTAAAATATAGAATTATGATAGAGACCTTTCTAAAGTGGACGCATGCTTCATGGAAATGATGGTTATATTCTACACCACCCCTTCTCCAGATATCTTTGTGTGGATTGATTTTGGTCTCATGGGATACATAGTAATGGTTTAATACATTATAATAAGACCGACTAAAAATATTAACCTCATTATTTTCTAAAATATTGGAAACTCTTTCAAATTATTTTAACCCCCCCTCACATTCCAAGTCTTAATATGATCCCATGTTTAACATTCTTCTATATACAATATAGATTTTTGTAGAGTATTTGGCTTGGTTATTCCACATTGATGGGCATTTTACCAATTTATATCATGTTTTTCTCTTTTCTCACACTTGAGACACCATTCCATCATTTTCTGATCCTGCATATGAGGTCGATCTATACATAGGTTTCATACAAAGAACTATGGTGGCCTGATTCCTATCTTATAAGACATTAGTGAAATATGGATCATTTATCATAGACCTAGATGAAAATATATAGTATCCACCATCTCATCTTATAATTCGATCACCTCATTTGGGTTACCTTTTCTTTCCTGGTCTTGTTATTATTTTACCTTTCAAGGAAACCGTTGAAATTATATGACCTTAAACTGTGATGTTTGGTATGGAAATCATGAACATAAATTATGTTCAAATATTCTTAGTGCTATCCATATTTTTAAGAGGGTATTTGATCATGTTGGGATTACCTTTACCTTATCTCTATATATAATACATCAGGCCCCCCGTATAGTCTAAGGAGTATGGATTTAAACATCATATAATATTTTTCTTGAAATATCGAACTAAACTGGACAATATTTTTTATAGATACATGACCTTTAAATACACTTCATCTAGTCTAAACATCTTAACACTAAACTATGTTCATGTTCTCTTATGATTGTATATTTTGGCATTAGTCTTACAATTCACACTGGGCTTACCCTATACTTATTATTCTATATGGGATGTCTCAATATTACCCTTGTTCCAAGAACCATGACCTTACATTTTGTGAACTCCTCTTAAAGGTTTTCTATGTTGTCATAGGGATTCAAATTAAAATCATGTTTTTTCCTTCTTGTATGTTATACAAACTACCCCATACCCCCATGGTCCAATATTTTATTCACTAAACTTTAAAACCCCCATGGTCCAAGTGTTCTAAGCTTAGAATTTGTGCATCCATCCCTAAATATGTCTATATTGACATTAGTATCCTGATTCACATCAGGTTTATCTTTACTTTATTCTTAAATATAGGATACCTCATTCCCCATAGTCCAAGATATATAAACATATAATAATATCCACCCCCATGGTACGGGTTTTATGACATTAAACTACTAAAAACCATATGGTTTAGGTTATATAAACTTAAACTACACAACTTCAAAGATCATATTGTTCCCTAAAGGAATGATCAAATTATTTTATTAGGACCTTAGTGAGTTTTTAATTCTTGTTTGGTTAGAAATAACTTTGGCCCATGTGCCAAAGAACCTATATTAGTACACCCCATGTATATGAATAATGGAAAATTACATAACCCTTAAATTTCACAAACACTTATTGATTATCTTCCATCCTATTTCCTTCCCACTTTGGGACTCAGAAGTTTGAATCCCCATTAATATTATATTTCTAAATGGACTCCCCTATTTTAATGGCATAGTGTTGCAGTCTCAAACCACCCCCTCTCTAGGTAACATGTCCTAGAAGAATTGTTCTTGATAGTAACATGATGGACCCCTCTCTTTGAATACATTCCTAGAGGACAACCTAAACTTTCTTACCCCCCCCCCATTTTCAAAAGTGACATAGTGGAATACACTCTTAATAAATATGGCTGAATATCATCCTCAATTGATATGTCACTTCCCTTCATGATTCAAACCCTATAAGTCACAATATACCTTTATTACACCATTATTTTTTAAATAAAATTTTCAACACTGTCAGTACTACCCCCTCAAGAATCATTACAAAGAAGTAGAAGACAATTAATCATGTGGAATCACACCTAAGTAATCTTTTATCTTCATGGGATTCTTTAAAATGGTTAATTTTACAACCTAATCATGTCCCATCAATCCCTATATATAAATATAATGTAGAAAAAGTATTTTTCTAGTTTACCTTATTTCCCACACAAACCATGAATCACATGGGAATAAAGTTTCTAGTTGATTTATTAGTTAGAATTATTGATATACATCATCATCAAAATCAAGTAGTTCCTAGTCCTTTCTATATGACTTTATACTTCACATCCCCCATTCATACTCATCATATGATGTTAAACTGTGTGATCATCATCCTCACTTCATGATGTTAAACAATATGGTTTTCATCCCCATTGTATGAAATAAAACAGTAAAACCAATATCCTTTATTAAATGATGTTAAACTATATAGTTCCATCTATGTTACATGATATTAAACTATATGATGCTTGAGTCCCCTATTTATTGGGAACATCTTTTTTGGTGTTGGTTATCTATTTCATAATTCTATAGAACTATTAGTGGATTGATTCCTATTTCATGGGATATGTAGGAACACCTTGATGGATTATCTCAGTCCCAACCAAAGGATTGGTCTTAATTTCCATCACTTCCCCTAGTGAAGAGACTCTTACCAAGTCACATTAGGTTTCAGTATTTCCTTTCTCACCAGGGAACCCATGTATTTTTTCCCCACATTCATGTACATGATTTAGATCTATATAGTAAATTAATGAACTATGTGTGGATTGATTCTTGAACTGCATGATGGATAGTGATGTCTAGATCTCATATTCTAGTCATAACCACAAATATTGTATCATCCTAAACTATCCTTGGTGTTTAGTGCCCCTCCATTAGGGTTCATTTTACCACCTGAGATATAGATGCCATTATTCTCAAAAGGGGTGGTCTGAGAATCATGAATTAAATTCCATGAACCTTTTTACAAGGTTTCCTATTTCAATTTGATAACTTATTCAATTTACATTAAATTTTTACCTAGACCTCATTCATAAAAGGTTTGTCTAACCCACATGGTCAAATATGTATAACCATAAACATCATTACTTTTTTTCAATAATCATGGCCTTAAAATATATGAATTTATCTTTTGGTGTTAGCTATATTAGCATGTGGTATTATAATTTACATCGAGTATTCATTTACATTATATTTTTTATATAGTATTTCCCTTATGATTAAATCGATGTGACCTTAAAAAATAGTGATCTTATTGTCTAAAATATGTGACCTTAAAATGAAGTGGCCCTATAGTCTAAGATAAAAGACCTTAAATCACTAAACCCAATTGGTCAAAGTTATGTGACCTTAAACCAAATAGCCTAAGATATCACATTTCCCTCCTTCATATGTCCCAATCAAACTCTATTCCCACATCTCACTCCTGGTTTAAATATGTGTCTAGCTCTAGACCATACGGGACCACACACTGACCATTTATTTTGTATTCCTCATCAATATGCTCAATACTGAACAACATATTCCTAAAAGTTATTAAAATATTTATATGAATCCCTCTATACCATGAACAAACTTAGTGTTCCCTGATTTGAATCATCCATAAACCTTAATATTCTTAATGGAATCTTCGTGGTGTACAGTGATAGTACACACCCCATTATTGACAAAAAATTCATATCTAGGGTATATATCGCATCAAAATAATTTTATTTCTAAATAGACTCCTCCCATTTTATAGTGATGGAATAATTCACCATTTTTATCCCAACTTCCCACTTTGGTACACTTCTTAGAGTAAAATTTTACAATGATATTATTGTGGAATACGCACTTCATAAACATACCAGACAATCACACTTAGCCTATCTACCCCGTCCCATCAATAGAAACTCTTTGTCAGAACATACGATTTCCCCACTTCGCTTTTATCAAGATGAATTAAAACACCATTGGTGTTATTCCACTATGTATCTTTACATGATTATAGGTAGGATAAATCATTTTTAATTACACCAACAAAATTTCTTCATCTTCATGGGTTTTTACATTGTTCAATACAATTTTATGACCTCTGAACATCCACTAATATTACACACTCTTGGATAATGTAAAAGATCTTCTATTTTCACTTTATTTTTAAACTAATCATGACTCATGTGTGATTATATATTTTTATTTATTTTCTCATTTACATGATAAATTTGTGGAGAAATCTAAAATAGGGAGTTCATGATTTGGTATTTTCATTAGAATTAGATCTTCTTCTTCCTTGTTAGACAAAAATATGTGGGGGGTATTTCTTGGTTCTAGAAATTAATCCAAGAAGGATTAAGGATTAAAAATGGCTACAAGAATTCATTTTGGAGAAAATTACAGATTCTTTAGTAACTTAAGTTTAAAATTCCCAAATTTTTAAATTCTTCCCCTTGAGGATTGTAAGGTTTTTAAATCTCTATAAGAAGAATTAAGTCATTTAATCTGAAATTTATATTTTTTTCTCATGATCACTTGAATAACCATGTAGATGGTTGGTTTTTTCATGTGATCAGTTGGTTTTTCATGAGTATAGTTGGTTTTTTCATGCTATTAGTTGGTTTTTTCATGCAGTCAATTAGTTTTTTCATGTTATCAATTTGTTTTTTATAAAGTGGGTTAGTTTTCTCATGTGTTTTGTTGGTTTTTTCATGTGGTTAGTTGTTTTGTTCATTCAGACAGTTTGTTTTTTCATACAGTTAGTTGGTTTTTTAAAGAGATTAGTTTGTTCATTTATATGGTCTATTGGTTTGTTTATGAAGTTAGATGGTTCATTCATGTGGTCACATTAGATGGTCTTGCATTTTATCTCTTTGTGTGGTAGGTTGGGTTCTTAGGAAAAAATGTTAGTTTTTTTAAAATACTTATCTTGTTATAAATGTGCCTTTCTGATGTACAAAATTGTATTAAAGCCTTAAATATGGTAATTTAAAGGCTGTTTTGAAGAGAATAATTGAATACATTTATTTTTAGAAGTATGAAAATTTTAAATGGTTCTTTTTACACGAATTTGATTAGAATATAATTATTATTTACATATGGGAGGTCTTGAACTAGGATCTAAAAATTATTCTTGTATCATTTATTCTAAAATGAATATCATTCCTTTATTCATTTATGGTTTCATTTCCTTGAGATTAGGAAAACTGAAACCTTTCTCCTCAGAGTCTTGGAACCTTCCTACTTTTATTCAGATTTCTCCTTGTAGTTTCTATCTTGTGTGTGCAACCTCTATTTTTGGTGCAGAGTCATGAAAGATTCTTTATTCCATGTTTCTGATATGTTACTTTTTTTTTGAAAAGTGTGATCATATATTAATATATTTTATTTTCTTAATAAAATTTTATTAACATTAATAAGATAGTAATCTTGTATCATATCTTGAAAGAAAAATTTATAATAATATAGAATTTTTATAGGATGAATAATGAATGAAATCATATGTTGTAGAATATTGTTAATATATTCTTTAGGATTATTTTAAAAATTGAAATGGGTGTATCACATTTCATATAGAAATAATTTTATTATTGGAATTTTTTTTCAATTTTTAATTATATATTTAATATTATTGATGATAATTTCAATGATGGATATAAAGAAACCACATGGTGAAGCATAAAATGTTGATCTCTGTAATTTGGAAAATTACTGAATAAATAAAAATCTATGATTGTATATAGTAGTATAAAAATTATTATTAAATTAAGATAATAATTATTTATATAATTTAGGATATATTAATTGTAAATAATGGGATTTGTGATAAAATGTGTTATTTGATGTTATTTATTTCACCTCTTATTATTTATTAATAATTTTACATAAGTTTGGAAGTATTTTTTGTTTTTTTAGCATGGTAAAATTCTTAAAACTATGAAAAATATGAACTAGATGAATCATCATTAAAAATGAAGAGGCATAAGAAGAATTCCCACTATTCATTTTTGAATTGACTAAACATGGAATTAATACTTGGAATCATGTTTATGATTGTTATTAGCTATAATTACTTATTACCATAGGTTTCCTTATGTAGAAAACCTTTTCATAATAAACTAGTTAAAAAAGAAGGAATTAGAATGGGTTTTTTTTAGAATAAACTTTTGGAAATGAGAGAGATTTTTTTATTTAGTGGGAGATATGGATTCCTTGTTATTATCTTGTTAGTGACTTCTTCCTATGTGAAGAATCATAGATTTAAAGGTTATGTGTGCTCTAGGAATTTAAATCCTTTTTATGATTACTGGTAACTTTTTTGAGCTTGGGAACCTTTTATGAGAATTGTTCTTGAGGATTTGGGTTGTATTGGTTGATTATTGATTTTATTTATGAGAAGTGGTCTTGGAACATGGGCTATTGTAATGGTCGACATCAGTGATGGTAAAAAGATGATATTATGTGCAATGGTGTGGGACATAGGGTGGTTGGGATGAGTTAAAAGTGGGGATTTATCTTTGATGTAATTCATATCTTTCTTGATTCTTGAATATTTTCAAGATTGTTCGATAATATTTATTTTATCAATATTCAACTACTTGATTCAATTTTTTGTGATGCATTGTGAATGCATATTTGAATAGGTAGTTTATATTGAGTCCTAGAGTGCCTAGAATATTCATGAAAATATAATTCAAATAATAAATAGATGGGTTTATAAATGTCTTTTCCAAATGATGATGATATACTTGTGAAAATAAAAAATAGAATTAATAGTGTGATCAAATCTTAGATCAATAATGTCAAAATGTTAATATTGTAAAATGATTGTGTTAATTAATTAATTGTTATTTAAATATTTAATAATGGAATTGATGATTCTATACCTTTTTGATATCTATTCCATAGTAGTGGTGGTTGGGGGTCCCATGTGACGATAGAGTTATGTGATTATAAGGATATTGAATCTCATGTAGTGAGGTTTTTCATGATATTATTCTATATTTTTTTATTTCAAACACTACCCAGCCCATGATAGTAGGGAAACCGAAACCCAAATGTTTGGGAGTGTTTTATCAAACATCTAGGATGGATAGGGAATGGATTACTATAATCACCCTCTCCCTTACTCTACTTATAGACTTATATGAGTACGTGAAACCTGGTCTATAATGGTTTGTAGTATAGAGTGAATTCCTATAAGGGTTGTGATGGATCATGGTTTACCATGAATTTATGTGTGGGGTGTAATGGTTTGAGGTATAGTGAATACTTATATCTAGTCATGGTGGCTATGGGTCCTCATGGGTGTACATGTATAAGTTCTTATAGCTTAAGGTATAATTAATTTACATAGGTTTTAGTGTATTCTATATATACACTTGGTTATAGATGAGGTGATGTTGATAATGAGATGAAAATATGGACTAATTCTAACCCGAGATATCGGGCCCTTTAAGGGATTGAGGTAGGTTGGGTTGAGGACCAATTCACAATAGGGGTGACTTATTTATAGAATATGTAAGCATCATACATAGCCATTGGGTAATGATTGTGAAAACCCAAAGGAGAAGTGGAAGCAGGGTACCTTCATTTATATGTGTGTGTGATTTTGGTCTAGAATATTTTACTTCAATGTGATACTTGGTGAGCGATCCATGTTGAGGATGGGAAACTATTATTACCTATCTATGTGACTTGTTAGATTATTTTTTTATTCACTGGGAATTAGTATAATTCTTCCATATTTTTTATGAGAGGTTTTAGGGAGGATCCTACTTATTATACATGTTATTCTTCCATATTATTTTTTTTTCATTTTTCTTTGTAGTTGGTCTTGTATCTTTGAGTTTTTTGATACTTTAGGTTTTTGTGTTTCTTATATCTTATTATAGTTATGGAACCTATATAAATTAGTATTCCACTGTTTCTTTATTCTTTGAGAATTTATATAGTTCCATTTTATTCATTTTGGTTAGTAAAAATCATTCCATTTGTTTGTTGTTTGATTCCTGGGTGTTTTTAGAAAGCCTGTGGGGATCGAAATGCCCTTTTGAGTATGTAACATGTCATTTCGGATTCCAGGTTTGAGGATAACCCAGGTTGGTTTGTCACAAAGTGGTATTAAAGGAGTTCTATCCTCAAGAGTCTTTGTCTTGGAATGTCTGTTATACTAGATATGGGATTTTTGGTACTTGAGTGGTATGTTGCGATATGTTTCTAGCCTTCTCTTATCGTAACGAGAATCAAGTTAACATGGTATTTTGGGATATGTGTCTCTAGTGTTGAGTTTTGTTTTAAATATAAAATTCTACTTATGGGTTTTCTGGTTTAAACTGAGATTTACTTTGTTTTCTGATCGTTCCTTCTATTTTGGTGTGCATTAGTATGCCTCCAAGATGTCTTCAACAAGTTCCTCGGGAGGGTGCAATTGATTCTCCTCAAGGGAATTTGATAATATATAATAATATCATCTAGGCTATAGTATTGGTAGTTTTTTCTTTTGATCAGAACATACAATGAGGATAAAACGTATTTGTTGAGGTATATTCATGAGCTGGAGGAGAGAGAGACCAATCACGATAATTCTTACACAAGAAGTGACCATAATTTAAAGGAATGAATGAACATAAATAGGAGAATGAATTATTGGATATGATTGATAAATTATTTTAATTTCTAGTAACACGTGAAAATATCAAGGTGAAGTGTGTAGCTTCTAGTCTCAAAGGTTATGGTAAGTGATGGTGGGATTTCGTAGTCTAGGTAGATATACATGTGGATTTGGATTGGAAGGCTTTCAAAACCCTATTCCTCCAATAGTTTTTTCTAGAGTTTTTATGCTAGAAAAATATCTAAATTTCCTCTCTCGGTGGTAGGGAAAGTGTTCGATGTTAGCGTACACCAACCAGTTTTCTAAGCTTGTTTGTTTTTATCTATATGTGATAAAGAATGACCAGTTGAAGGTTCAGAAGTACCTGAAGGGTTTGAGACTTGATATAAAGTCACATGTATTTATGTTAAATATTTCTACCTATGATGAGACAATAGACATAGATATTATGGAAGATATGGATATGGTAGGAAAGGTTGGATTTTCCACCTCTTCTATTCCATCCAGTGGCAGCTTCAGTGGTGCACATTGGAGAAAGAGGTAGTGGTTGGATCATCACAGGAGTGGTGGAGGTGGGTCTTAGTAGTGAGCCTCCTCTACACCTTCTACTACATCCATTTGAGTACCTCTAGATTTCTATTAGTGTGGCAATGTCGGACACACCAGTAATTTTTCCTATGCCCACAAATACATAAAACGACTATGGATGCCTTGGTCATTTACAATGATTTTTTCAGGATATGCCTATGTCTCATTATGGTTAGGTATCATCATCTCCAAAGGCTACTACAGTGTAGTCAGATGCTTCAAATACTATAGGGCTTCATCTATAGGTCAATAGAGTGAAGCAATTTCATGTAGTAGCTTAGTTTCCAATAGAATTTGATGTAGTTCCAGTGATAATGAGAGGTATTATCATTATTTCATCTTCTGCATCAATTGTTTTATTTGATACTAGTGCCTCCCACTCATTTATAGATGAAAAATTTTTCAATATGCTTAAACTTACAATGTAACTTATGCCCTTTGTTATTGAGTTAGAGACACCCCTTGGTAAGATGAAAGAGCATGGGTTTCAATATTTTTATTTTCCATTAACAATAAGTAACATGGAGTTGGTCTATGATTTTCTCATTCTTTATTAGGATCTCTTTGAAGTTATCATCATTATGGATTTTCTAGTTGCTTATTGAGTTGGGATTTATTTTTATCATCGGTGTGTTTTGTTTCTTTCTGTTGATGGGAGCTCTAATGTGTTTTATGGGAGTGGGATACAAGTTCTGGTCATACAGGGTCTTCCCGCATAGAGATCAAGAGTTTTTCATCTTCTATTCTTATTGAGACCAATAAAATTCCTTCTCTTTTTGATCTTCCCATTTTTTTGATCCTTTTATGAAATTTTCTCATACAATTTATTCATTCTTCCTATAGAGAGAGAGGTATAGTTTATGGTTTACATGGTGTTAGGGAATCCACTAATATCGATACCTTATTATTTTATGGAACTAGTGGAGATAAAAGAGCTTAAAAATCAGTTGGATGTCCAAATATAAAATGGTTTTGTTAACCCTAGTGTTTCTCCTTGGGAATCCTTTGTGCTCTTTCACAAAATTGTTTATGGTTCACTTTAACTGTGTGTGGACTATCAAAATTTGAATAGGGTAACAGTTAAGAAAAAGTACCCTTTACCTCATGTGAATGATTTGTCTAATCATTTAAAGGTGGTAAATTGGTCTTCAAAGATTTATCTTTATTCAAGTTATCATCATCTCAGAGTATGGGAGTATTATATACCATAGACAGCTTTTAGGAGTTTGTATGGACATTATGAATATCTTATGATGCCTTTTGGTCTGACTAACGCTCCTGTAGTTTTTATTTATTTGATGAATTGGATATTCCATCAATATCTTGACACTTTTTTGGTAGTTTTCATGGATGATATTCTATTTTAATCGAAATATGAGTGTAAGCAAAAGAACCATCTGAGTTTGGTTCTATAAATTTTGAGAAGTCACCATTTGTATAGAAAGCTTTCAAAATTTATTTTCTAGATTCAATAAGTGAATTTCTTAGGGCACATGATTTTTTGACATGGGTTATTAGTTGATCCTTAATAGGTGAAGGTTATCTTGTCAAGGAAATAGCCACCAAATGTCTTTGAAATTCAAATATTCCATGGTCTTACTATATATTACTGATGGTTTGTTAAATATTTCTGTAAACTGGAATCACCTTGGACTTCCCTTAATATGAAAGTGTATAAATTCATCTAATATATGAATATATAGTATTCTTTGTATGAAATTAAATGACTTCTGACATCAGAACCTATCCTGATCTTACCTAAGACCTATAAGGGATATGTGGTGTTTTTTGAGGCTTATGGTGTTTTTGGGTTATGTGCTTCTGTAGGATGATCATGTGGTGCCTTATAGATCTACACATCTCTGAATGCGTGATAAGTGTTACCCCACTCATCAATTAGATCTTTCCACATTTATGATTGTGCATAAGTGTTTGCGAAACAATATTTTTGGGGATAGGTTCATAGCCTTTTCTGATCATAAGAGTCTGAGCTATATAATTTTTCAGAAATAATTGATTCTTAGATAGAGATGATTGGTTTAATACCTTAAAATGTTTGAATTCAATATCGCTTACACCCTGAGAAAGGTTAATGTCATTTTGGATGCTTTGAACAGAAAACTTATAAACTAGGGAGTGAAAGAATCATATGAATAGTGATACTTAATGGATCTATTATCGTAGTTGCACATTGGAGTCCAAGAATTAGTGGAAAATATCTCTTTGACTAATGTTCGGTTGAACTCCACTCTTCTCAAGTTAATTCTTCAGGAACAATAGCCTGATGATGAGTAATTTGGCATTAGAGACTATGTTAAATGTGGGGAGACTATTGCTCAGTGGTTGTTCTCCAAATAGGATTTTCTTTGCTTCCGAACACATTTTTTGGTACCAAATTCAGTAGAGAGATTTGTTATGGTGGATTTCCATAGTTCCTAGTGGACAATGCACCCAGGAACCATGAAGATGTTATATGACATGTAGTGGAAATTTTGGTGGATTGGTATGAGATGGGACACTGCTGAGTTTTTCTCCCACTATTATACATGCCAATAGGTGAAAGAAGATCATTATAAACCTTTGGGTCTGTTTCAGTCACTTCCAGTGCCTACTTGGAAGTGGGATGAGATCTCTATGAACTTTTTGGTTGGTTCTTTGCATACCCAGGAAAAGGATAATTCAATATGGGATTTGATCGATAGACTGATCAAATAGTCTCACTTATACCCATTCGGGATACAACCAAAGTTGAAGAAATGGTAAATCTCTATGTGAAAGAGATTATTCAGTTTCATGGAGTTCCATCTGCTATAGTTTCTAATATATATCCTCACTTCACTTAATTCTTTTGGAAAGTACTTTAGGAGGTGTTGGGATCTCATGTTAGTTTGAGTACGCCATACCATCTATAGTCAGATGGAAAGACATAAAAATATATACATATTCTTGAGGATACTCTTCGCACTTGTGTTCTTGAATTTGGTAGGTCTTTTAATAGTCACTTGGGGCTAGCTTAGTTTTCTTATAACTATAGTTACTAGTCAATGATCAAAATGGATCCTTTTGTGGCCTTGTATGGTTGTCCTTGTAAATCTATGTTTTGTTGGTTATTTATTGGGGAAAGTTTTGGGATTGGACCGATCTTGGTTTAAGAGATGATAGAAAATATTCATTTGATTCATCATAGGATGTTAATGTCATAGAGTATGTATAAATATAATTTTTATCATTTTCATAATCCATTGGAGTTTTTAGTTGGTGACCAAGGGTTCTTAAAAGTTTCACCCTATTTGGACCATCGATGGATTAGAAGGAAAGAGAACATTTCTCCCAGTTTTGTGGGACCCTTAGTGGTTGTGGAGCAAGTAGGGAAGGTTGTTTACCATTTTTCACTTCCACTATAGATAAGGTCAATAAATAATGTGTTTCATGTATCTCAGATCCAAAATCATCTATCTGATCCATCTCCTGTTCTGAGATGTTGTGATCTTGAAGATGATCTTGACTTATCTATGACTGAGTGGCCAGTTAAGTTAGTCAATTCTGAAACCAATGTACTTTTTGGTAGGATGATACATTTCATTTGAGTTCTATGGCAACACGGTTCTTATTTTTTTGTGATATGGGAGCATTAGGAACTAATGATAAAGTAGTGACCTCATCTTTTTAACATGAAGGCTTCTTCATATGATTTATGGGGATAGAAAGTTTTTATGGTGGAGAGGTTCCTCCTCCAAATCCTTTTTTTCATTTTTTAAAATAAACCACTTTTTGGGTGAGTGGGAACCTTATAAACACTAAATAAAAGATTGAAGCACCTCCCTCTTAAAACAATATTACACCTCTTACACCATTATGAAAATCAACATTTAAAATTGAAAATTAAAATTCAAAAAGTGGGCTAACAAACCACCTATGCAAAACGAAATCCACCATGAGACAATCGCAGTCATCATCACCTCTCCGACCTTATCATCACGTCACTGCCACCACATTTACATCGGCTCAGCACCATCACTACCATCTGGTCACCTTCATCATACCGCCTCTCAAAACCACAACAGTTGATACCACCTCAATGTGGTCGGAGCTGAATCCTAATCCGGTCACTGCCAACCATTACAACCAACAATCACAGCATCACCATGAAAGAACCTCAACACAATTGTCGTATCAGGATAAAAAATGAGCATTGTCGTCAGTAGAGGAAACCACAAACCAAGGATGAAAACACTAGAATAAAACCTAAACATATTGAGCCTCGAAAATGACCTCCTCGAAGAGACTTGCTGATCCGACCATCCTCGCCATCCCAAAGCCACATAAACGTCGGCGCACTCCAGTTGGAATCCACCGAGACCCTCCAAAATCGTGAGATGAACTCTCAAAACTCCTCCAGAAAGATCATGTTCCACAAAACAGAGCTATAGAAGAAGCCAGATCAAGGAAGAACTTGACCAAACGCCATCATATCATCACTTAATCTTCTCCGCTAGCATCCTTGGTTCAACTCAAACTCTCCCATGTCGTCAGCATAACTCCAATCAAATCCATCATCGAACCAGCAAGATGGAAATAAAACCAACAAAAACTCCCAACAGAAACCACCCAAACCACTAAGAGAGAGGAAGATAGAACGGGGTTGGAACCCTAATCGAAGCCCAGAAAAAATCACAAAAAGAAAGTTGAAAGGCAATTGAAGACCACAATAGTGAGAGGATATAGATTTCTCAATGATTATCATATTTGAAAATTACATGACTTGTAATTGGGTTACACATCATGTAAATTCTTGATGATTGTTTTTAAGATGGCATGATGGCTGATTTAACTATTTTTATTCCTCTATATATCGTTGATCTCGACCTAGATCCATCACCAGGTGATTTTGGGAACCTTTCATACCTACCAAGTCTTTTCATTAAGCAATTTATCCTTATTTTGGTCATTGTTTATTGGTTTTGGTGCAACAGGTGTGTGTTCTTGAGGTATGTGTATTTACACCTTTTTTCTAACCCCGTTTTCTAAATTGAATCTATATAGAGATGAGGATTGGATTTTAGGTTTTCCATTGAAATTTTTTGGTTTTTCTATTGGTGGATACCATTATGGGTATGTGTGGCCCGCGTTTTGAGATAGGTGGTTTTGTCTCTAGCCTATGTTTGAGAAACCATATTGTTCCATTTTTATAATTTTATTTATAAATAGATTGGCATGAAATTAGAATGATTGATTTTGTGTTATTGGAAATTGATTTTAAGAAAAATGGTTTTTTCCTAGTTTCTGATAAATGGAAAGAAAATGGGTATTTTAAAAGCATTGAATGATTTTTGAAAAAGAAGTGGGTATGGTTACCCTATTAAATTTTAAATTTTTAAATTTTTTTTAAAATGGTTTTCAAAACATTTAGATTATTTTGAAAATGAGCACACGGGGTACCTTGGGTACTAGGTGGAAGGTTTATCTTGAGGCCATCGTCTATTCTGGGGGTTCACTTTATGGGTGCTCCTCTTGTCCTAGAGTGTAGATTATTGGCTCTAGGTACAGATATGATGTTGGGGATTCACATTTTGAGGTATCTCCCTAGTATGGGAATGTAGATAATTAGATTCAGGCACTACAGTGCACAATTCAAAGATTATTGGGTACAACCAGTCTGATGCGTGGCCTATTGTATTCCTTGGGGTTGTGATACCTAAGATGTTATTGTTACTTTGTACTACTTGGATTTATACTGTTTTATCCTTGGTATTTATGTTTATTCTTGTGAAATATGATATGGAAAATTTTATTTGAAATTTATATACCTATTTATTTAGAATTGTGGAAAAAGGGAAATGTTTACCATGTTTTCAATAAACTATTGTAATTCCTTTCATGTCATGTTTTATTTGAAATGAGAATACAGAAATTTTTATATAGATAATTATTATGGAGCACCTAGGTGGGATCCTACAGATCCTATTATATCACTCCCTGGGTACCCCTTTGATAGTTCATATACATTTTTATGTCTTTTGATGTAGGGAAAGGAAAGGCTTCATAGTGAGGTGGTGAGTTTTCATGTCAGTTGAGTTGGGTAGCTGGTGGTGATATGGGTGGAGTTCCCCACACTATCACATGGAGTAGTTTCTTTTTTTCCTTTACAATTGTACTTGTCTCTTTTATTTTTTAGATACTTTAGTGGGTTTTTTTTATTGTCTTCTTACAGTTATATAACCTATATACATCAGTCTTCTACTATTTATATCTACTTTTAGTATGTATATATTTCCATTTTATTTATTCAGGTTGTGTTAAATCATTCCCATGGTGTTTTTTTCAAGTCCTGGGTTCTCTTCGCCAGCCCGTGAGGATCGGAAATGCCCTTCGGGTATGCAATAGATCAGGTCGGGTACCAGGTTTGACAGTAACCTGGGTTGGCTCATTTCAGTAATGCATCTCATGTGTGTGACTGGTATTCCCTTAGTGCTAGTCACAAAATCATATCCTATTACAGGAATTATTCAGATGTTATTATCAAAATTTCTTTATTTCTGGCCTATGAGGAGTACCTTTAGAGGAATGGGGTCATGAAAAAGTGGAATCAAAGATGGTTGTTGAGAGATAGGGTGTAGTTTAGAGTTAGGAACTGGTTAGATTCATTGGTTAATAGGGATATAGTTTCATTTATGCATATTAAATCCTATAAAAAATGGATATCATCTAGGAAATGAGATTTTTTGTGCACCAGTAATCATATGCAAGGACCTTCAAGTTTAATGAACAAGTTAATAATAGTGATGATGCTTGTAGGATGTAGGCATATGTAATGATCATACAACATGATTTTATTTTTATCTTATTGAATTGGTTTTTATAATTCTAAATAGGTTAAAATGAATTAATAATTCAATTAATTAACCTTAAAATTTTCTTCTTAATGGGTTTAAGTATACTGATGTTTATTATTTTTCATATATGGAAACAAATCAATGACCTTGTAAATTTTATATAGAATACATTCTGTGATATTTTCAAGAAAATCAGCATAGAGTGGGGTTCAATGATTAAAACACTTAATGTAATATATTATGAGGGTTTCAGCACTTGGGTTTGAAGAAGTACATGGGCTCTATTTCATATTGGGAGACCAAGGATTCATTAAAGGAGGTGGAGATTGCATTAAATTTTATATATACTCAGAATGAGTATAAGGTTTCTTTAGTTGTGATGATGTTTCATGGGTAAGCTCAGTAGTGGTGGATTTTGTTTCTCAAGGATCATGAGGAGTCATTTTTTACTTTTTAAAAGTTCAGGGATTGATTTTAGGTCAAGATTCTATCTTCGATCACTACGGATGATTGTTGGTAGGATATAACTATTATTCATAAAGGGAGTTTCAATGTTTGTGATTTTATTATCTACTACAAGAACCTCTAACATTATATTTTAGAAATTTTACCTGATTAGGTGGCTAGGGTGAGAAATTTCAAGGAGGCTTTAACAACCCGAAATTATAAAGTAAGAACATTGTATTTGATATCATTTATCACACGCATCACCAAGCACGTGAGAGAATATAATATCCAAAGACTTTATAGTTTATTTAGAATTTAAAATAGATTCAATATATTATACATATTTCAATTAACTCAATACCTAGTTATCTTATGTTACATGTAAGAGTGACTTTCCTCGAAATCTTACATTACATGCAAAATCGAGTTTTGGTGAACCAAAATATTTTATTAAAATATTATTATTTTATATAACAAGAATTAACCTAGAAATTAAATTAGTGGTTATAAATATTATTAACTAACATATAAAAATATATGGTTTACACATATATAAAATGAATCCATTGGTTAAAAGTTAATTAGAAGTGAATATAAAAACCTATTGAATATAAAGGAAAATATTATTACATTTATTCTCACTAAGATGTTATACCCTAATAAATTAAATTAATTACAATTAGTGAGTAATATTAATATGAAATATATATTATATATTCAATAAAATATATTTTATATTCATCCAATATATTTTATAGCCTTAAGATAAAAAGTAACCCAATTTTATGCGTAAAATATTATATACTTATTATTGTGCTTTTACATCCTTTTAATGGAGAACCTATTTCAAATAAAATTTTTGGAAATTTTATGGATTATATATATCAAAATAAACTTCATATTTTAAATTTAAACATAAAATTTATGTTAGGGAAATTTTTTGTTATTTTTTGTGGATTTTCTTTTTTAAATGAATATTGAAAATACTGGAATTTAATTCAAAAATGATTTTTTCATATAATTTATTTATAAGGATAAGTTATGTTTTAAATTTGTTTTAACGTTTAATTAGACTATATTTTCATAAATTAATATAATTTATGTCTTTGGAATCAATTTCACTTTGATATTGACTATAAAAACATTGCAAACTTTTGAACATTTTTACCTTAAAAATCTGCATTGTCATCACATTTGTGGGATTAAATTTAAATTTATTTGGACCAATTATGTGATTTGAATTTGTAAAAATTGATTCCATATTTGGAATAATAATATTTTATATTATATAATAATTTTAACTTGGTTTTGGCCAAAAATATTAGTGAATGTGATTAAAATTAATTATAATTATTAGAGAAAATTAAACTAAATAGAGGACTAAACCATTAACTTAGGGGTCCAAATGACGTAGACACTTTTAAAAAATCCATTAGATGGCCATAATTCATCAATTAACCATTAATTATTGAGTTTTTTGTTTTTTAATAATTTTTGAGTTAAAAAATGGGCACAACTAACATTTTTCAAAAATACCGAGTCATTTTCCTCCACAATAAAAGGCTGTCACATCTCCCCATTCCTCACACCTCTAAAACCACTTAGGTTAAGCCAATATCTTCTTATATAGCTTCCCAAAATCCCTAAACTCTACTTTTAATCCTCCATTAGTGCATTAATCCTTTCAAGGAAGCCTTTTGGTACAAACCAAAAGAAGTTGCACGATTGAGAGGTAACGTCTTCTCTATAGATCTCTAGTTTCATTTCCTTTATCCCCACCCACAAAATATCTTTATTACATTTTTATATAACTACACTAGTATCATAAATATACTAAAATGTTTTTATGTTAATTTTTCTACCTACACTTACACATACCTCTATATAATGGGTAATGAACATATAATTTCTGTGTACGGCGAACCACAGCCTCACAAAATGATGATTGTTAATTTTTCCTTTACCACCTATAATGGTGGAAATTATGATGGAAACAATATTTATATATGATATATATAGTATTTATTATGTCTTTATACTTCTTTAAAACTTTTATAACACATACCATTAATACTTCCCATTTTGTGTTAATACGATAACATCGTTTGAGGAAGTGTGGACTATTGCCCCTCGAAGCGATGTGATTCATTCACGGTATACATGGAACAGATTAATGATGATTTTAATAAAACTATGTAAAATATATAACATATATATGATACTGAAATTATAATATACATATGAATAATTTATTTTTCATTCTGTTAATATGACAAAGAAATGAAAGTAGCATTCATGCGTACGTACAGCCTACCGTCTCCATGAACAGTGCACTTCATTTCTTATCTCAAAATTTTATAGACTATTCTAAATACACATGTACTGAATATATAATAAAAATTATTCATGGTTTTAATTATTGATATTATTAAATCATGATCAAAGAAATATTAACAACAAGTAACAAGTCAAAATATACTTGATAAAACTAGGCAGTTTAGACTCGAAATAGTTAAAATAATGAAAGAGTGTTAACAAAAGGGTAATAAAATATTATAATAAGTTAATATATGATATTATAAACATGAGTATGGTTAATTTATAATTCAATAACATATTTTAAACCACTATATTTGAGGATAAATACTATACAACAAAAGGAAGGTTAAGGTAAGGTATTTTGTCTAAATTTACATTCTATTGAGTCTTATTTTTTATGCACCAATTGACTTTTATTTGGTGTATATAATTTCATTTTACATTATATATCTTTAATATACTTATTATCATGATATTATAAGTTTAATTTAAGTCAATGGGAATTATTATTTAAAATTTTTAAGTGGAATTGGACACATTGGAATGTTTAAAGTTTATTTTTTCTTTAAGAATGTTTTAATGTCAACAACTCTTGTTGTCAATTATCCTCCATTGAGGTATTATTTATAAATACATATTCTATATTCAATACGGATATTTTATGAGGATAATTTGTTATTCAATATATGAGTAATTATCTGTACATTAAATACACGGCTTAGGGAGAATTTAAGGAAATCCCTACAGGTTGGGAACCAGTTAATACAATCCCTTCGATGCATCAGTAGTGTCATGGGATGAATTAGTTAGCAAAACTAGAAACGTTTAAAATGTATCTTGATGGTAAAGGTATCATATGCTTGGGAAACATGAAATATGGTTATTAATCATTGACTTTATTGAGAATTTGTTTATTATTATTTATCTATGAGATTTTTCATCAACATATCTATGGATTCATTTCATTTTCTGTTCATTGATTAAATGGTTTGTTTTTTCAGATTATAACTTTTCCATATTGATATTGTTTTATCTAGTTATTTTAATGGAATGTTTTATCAATTATGAACCTTTACATTTTAATTTATTCATATTGTTTAATTATTTATTCCATTGTACTTATACTAACTGATCATTTAATCCCACCCTTATTATGTTTCCTTTCCCAAGGTTATGAAGAAGAAATCTTTGAATAAGCATTCAAGTATATAGTTCATTCCATTTTATTATGCATCATGTTTTTATTTTCTATTTACTAATTTTTAATGGGTATCCTGTATGTATGTATATTTCCAAGATAGCTAAATTGACTGTTCCTTCAATATTTGATTCCTTGTATTCATGTCAATGTAATAAAGTAATTCACCAGCTTCGGACTTCTAGGGTCGGGGCATTATAGTTGAAATAAAAGGAAGTTTAGTAGAAAACTTAGAAACTAGATTTATAAAACATAGATTAGGAAGCACATACCTAAGATATATATTGAGGATAATTACAGAATAGTGTCCTATAATTTTGGTAAGATAGAGATTATGCGGGTATTACTAGCCATACATCCGTGTTTGAATAATAAAAGTGGACATGGTTCTAGGATAGATTTACCTAGGAGTAATATCTAAGACAAGGTGTTCTGGGATTAACTGAGGGTATTTTTCTATATGAAAACGAGCCTCACTACACACTTGGTTTGATACTCCTAGGGGATACGCTTAGGATAGTTCACATTTTCTATACCTACCAATATAAAGGATTTGAGAGTAAAGATTTATCCAAAGTAACCAATTTTTATGATTCTAGGATTTACAATGCATAAATATATGATATGAGTTATAAAATATATGTAATTATACATTATGAATGTATGAGCTAATTTATTATCATTCATTTTTTAGAAATGGAACATAAAACAAAGAATGGTATCAATACATATGGCCACTATAGAGGTTTCCCTAATTATAAAATCAATGAATCTTGTATTTTAACTGAGAATGTTATGTATATATTAGGGAAGCTTAGTTAGGTTATGAAAAATAACCTTTCCTTAATGGAGAAAGCTATTCCACAAATAGAATCTCCTATGTTGGATAACATTATATAGAAAAACCCTAAAGTTTAGTGGGACTAATAATCCAATTATATCTGAGCAATGGATTAAGTCTCCAGAGAATATATTTACAGCCTTAGAATGCAGAAAAAATGAAATGGTTACACTTGAAGTCTCTTGTCTCCATGGTGATACTGATCAATGGTGGTCCTTGATCCAGAATACTATGGAGGAATTAATAGAGCTCAAGGTAGGGAGAGCATTTAAGGACACATTCTTTGATAAATACTCCCCTCATGACCTACAAATTGAGGTAAAAAGAAAATTTATTAGCTTAAATAAAAAGGAATAAGAGAGTGTTCTAGATTATGAATCTACCTTTACAATGTTATCTAGGTATTCTATGGATTATATACGCAACATAGTGTTCAATATAGGCCACTTTTTTAATGTATTAAGATAAATCTTCAAATGGATTTGGTTTCTAAAAATTTATCATCATAGGATGAGATGGTTTTATGTGCTAACAAAATAGAGAATGAATTCTCGAGATCCTATGTATTTAAGGGAAACAAAGAGTAGAAGAGGTCTTCTGAACACTATGAAAAGGGGAATTATTCAAAGAAGATTAAGGGAAATAAGTATTTTCCATGTTTTGATAACTATGGAGATAACCACCCTGGTAAATGCTTGAAAGGATTGGGAGTTTGTTATAGGTTCAGATAGAAGGGTCACCAGGAAAAAGAATGAAAAGGTAAGAATGAAAAAAGTAATATTTATTGTTACAAATTC
Organism: Viscum album; assembly: GCA_963277665.1. NCBI lineage: Eukaryota > Viridiplantae > Streptophyta > Magnoliopsida > Santalales > Viscaceae > Viscum > Viscum album. The sequence continues at coordinate 1,720,332,992 of OY728119.1, read as the reverse complement.
AAGGAGATGGGTCACTATGAAAAAGAATACCCCAAACATCAATAAAATATACCTACGGGGAAGATAAGAGATCAAGTTCAAGCATATGTTATTGACATAACCGAAGGGGAATGATTAATGTCCTTATGTATTTGGATCCTTGAGTTATGTTGTAAAGGTATTTTATCAATGATGTAAAGGCTATAAGAACTATGAAATATGTAAGGATTTTATTTTAGTACCTTTTCATCAAGGATTTAAAATCATATATGTATTTCTACCAATAAAAAAGAAAATTTATTTGGTAAAAAGTTGAAATTGTTGGAAAATACATGCTTGAGGGACATATAAGCCTTAATATTTCCCTAATGTTGAGTTAATTTTGGACAAAGATATGATTCATATGGATAAAGTAAACTAGATACTACTAAAAACCATGTAAATTATTCTAAAATTTTGGATCATAATATTTTTCAAAGGTTAATCATTTATAAAATGGTTTAAGTTGATCTTTGGACAATGTTTTATAGATTTTTTGTATTACCTATCCATATAAGAAGAAAAATAGAAATAGTTTAAGGAACAACCAAATGATAATATTTTATTTATAGAAACATATATTTACTTAAATTCCTATATATTGATATAATTCCACATGTATAGAAACAAAGTGACTTGAGAAAAATAATGTTGTCATATTATCCACATTTTTTAAGATATCGATGACCTTTATTCATACCTATGATTTGTAGTTTTGTGGTTAGAAACTTTTATATGAACATTTTATCTATCACTCTACATCAGAACTTGATTTTTTGATTTTTTATTTTGTATCCATCATTTCATTTCCAACCTATGTTCTCCTACTAGGGAACTTAGTTACAAGATCATTGTACTTTCTTTTATCTTTTATTAAGAATATGTGATATTAACCCTTTTAAGATGTGGGTCTTTCAAAAATAGTTTATTTTCATTCCCTATATTACTAAGATGAAGTTTATTTTTTAAGGATGCAATTTTAATTAAGGTGGTGAGAATGTAACGCCCCTAAATTATAAATTAAGAACATTATATTTGATAGTGTGTATTGCACGTATCACAAAGAACATGAGAGAATATAATATCCCAATAATTTATAGTTTATTTATAATTTTAAATATATTCAATTTATTCTACATATTTTAATTAATTGAACACTGAGTTATCTTGTGTTACATGTAAGAGTGGATTTCTTTGAAATCTTACATTATAAGAAAAATTGAGTTTTAATGAACAAAAATATATTATTAAAATAATATTATTAAATAAAATAAGACTTAACCAGGATTTTTAATTAGTGGTTATAATTATTATTAAATAATTTATAAAAATATATGGTTTACACATATATAAACCAAATCCATTGGTTACAAGTTAATCAGAAATAATATGGAAACTGATTTAATATAAAGGAAAATATTATTATATTCATTCTCATGAAGTTGTTATACCATACTAAATTAAATTTATTATAATTATTTAGTGATATTAAAATTAAATATATATTATATATTTAATGTAATATTTTTTATATTCATCTAATAAGTTTTATATCCTTAAGATAAAAACAAACCCAATTTTAGACGTAAAATACTATATTTTTATTAAGGTGTTTTTACCACCTTATAAGGGAGAAGCTATTTTAAATGAAATTTTTGTAACTTTTATGGATTATATATCTCAAAATAAAATTAAAATTTTAATTAAAAACATAAAAATTTGGTTAGGTTAAATTTTTGGTCATTTTCTGTAAAGTTTCATTTTTAAATGAATAGAGAAAAATACTAGAATTTAATTCAAAACTGTTTTTTAGTATAATTTATTTATAAGTTTAAATTATGTTTTATATTAGTTTAAAATTTTAATTAGATCATATTTTTATAAATTAATCTAATTTAGTTCATTATACTCAATTTCACTTTGAAATTGACTATAAAACATAGAAAACTTTTGGACATTTTTACCATAAAAACTTTCCTTGTCATCTCGTCTACGAGATTAAATTTAAAATAATTTCTACCACTATTTTGATTGTAATTTAGAAAAATTGATTAAATATTCATAATACTCATAATTTATAATTTCTAATAAGTCTAAAAAAATTAACAAAAATGTTAGTGAATGTGATTAACATTAAGTATAATTATTAAGGAAAAAATAAGCTTAATAAAGGACTAAACCTTTAACTTAGGGTCCCAAATGACCTATACACTTTTACAACGCCCATTTTATGTACATAATTCTTAAATTAAACTTCCATTATTTATTTTATTTGGTTTTTTAAGAAATATTTATGTATAAAAGTGGGTACAACTATCTTCTTTTAAAAAATACCATGTGAGTCCTTTTCCTCCACTATAAAAGACCACCACCTCTCCCCATTCATCACACATCTCAACCCACTTAGGTTAAGAAAATATCTACTCATATAGAGTCCAAAAATCCATTCCATATAACTTTAATCCTCTCTTTGGGCATAAATACTTCCAAGGAATCCTTTTGGTACAAACCAAAAGAAGTTACCCGATTAAGAGGTAGCATCTTCTCTCAAAGTCTCAAGTTTCATTTCCATTATCCTCTCATAGAATCAATTTATTACATGATTATATAACAAAAATAGTATCGTAAATAAACTAATATGTTATTATCTAAAGGGTTTCACCTAAACATACACACACCTCCATCTAATGGGTAAAGAACATACTGTTTTTATGATCGGCGAACTACTGCCTCACGAAACGATGATTATTAATTTTCCTTTACCACATATCATGGTTCCCATTATGATAGAAACTATGTTTATATATGATATATATTATATTTATTATGTATTTATACTTATTTAATCCTTTTATAACACATACCTTTAATAATTCTCATTTTTTGTTAATACGATAACATCCTTTGGGGACGTGTGGACAACCGCCCCCTCGAAGCGATATGATTCGTTCATGCTATACATGGAACTTATTAAGGATGATTTTCATAAAACTATGAAACATATATAACATATATATGATACTAGAATTATAATATACATATTTATTTTTTATTTTTCATTCTTTTAACTCGATAAAGAAATGAAAGTAGCGTTCATGTGTACGTACGACCTACCGTCTCCATGAACGGTTCAATACATTTCTTATCTCCAAATATTATAAACTATTTTAAATACATATGTACTTAATATATAAGAAAATTAATAATTTTTTTTAATTATGGGTATTATTAAATCATGATCTATGAAATAGGAATAACAAGAATCAAGTCAAAACATACTTGATAAAATTAAGAAATTAACACCCCAAACAGTTAAAATAATGAAAAGGTGTTAATAAAAGGGTAATAAAAAATTGTAATAATTTAATATATGATAATATTAAAATTATTATGGTTCTGGTATAAGTCATTAACATATTTTAAACCCCTATAAATGATGATAAATACTATATAAAAAAGTATGGTTAAGATAAAGGATTTTGTCTCAATTTACATTTCATTCAGACTTATTTTTATTATGCACCAATTCACTTTTATTTGGTGTATATAATGAAAGTTTACATGATATATCATGAATATACATATTTTCATGACATTATAAGTTTCATTTAATTAAATTATAATTATTATTTAAATATTTTAAGTGGTATGTTACACTTTGGAATGTTTTGTGTTTATGTTTCCTCAAGAATGTTTCAATATTAACAACCCTTATTTTTACCTTTCCTCCTTTGTGGTATTATTGATAAATTCATATTATATATTCAATGTGGATATTTTATAAGGAACATTGTTTATTCAATATATGAGGAATTTTTTGGACATTAAATACATGGGTTGGAGACCGTTTATGTCAAGCCCTACGGGTTGGGGACTAGTTAATGCAAGCCCCTCGATATATCGGTAGTATCATGGGATGAATTAGTTGGATAAACTAGAAAATTTTAAATTGTATCTTGATGGTAAAGTTATCATGTTCTTGGTAAAAATTATGTTTGATAATTAATATTTGACTTTATTAATAATCTGTTTATTATTATTTATCCATGAGATTTTGTGTCGACATGTCTATAGATGCATTTCATTTTCAGTTCATTGATTAAATGGTATATTATTTCTGCATTTAACATTTCCATATATATATTTTCATATCTAGTTAATTTAATGGAATTTTTTTTCATGTATATACCTTTCCATGTTAATTTATTAATATTGTTTCATTATTGCTTCGGCTTTACATACCATTTCTAATAATTTGAGCTCACCCTTATTATTTTTCCTTTCCCCAGGTTATAAAGAAGAAATCATTGAATAAGAATTTGAGGATGTTGTGTATTCCATTTTATTATGTATCATGATTTTATTTCCTATATCCCAATTTATTATGGGTATAATGTATGTATCTTTCTCTCCAATACTTCTAAACTGATCATTCCTTCATGATTTTATTCCTTATAATCATGAAAATTTAATAAATTAATGTACTGGTTATAGACTTCTGGGGTCGGGAAGTTACAAATTCCATATAACCATAGATCAAATTTCATGTTACCTCGTTTATAATTATGTAATATGAGGTTGTACTGGTGGGGGAGGAGTTCATTAAGAGATAATTTTCTAGAAATGGGTCTTTATGAGATGAGAGTCGCCAAGACCTTCCATGGAGCAGTTCTGTGACGGGGATTTCTTAGTTGTCTGAATAGAAGAAGAATTTTCTATTAGTGGGGAGCATGTTTCATTCCTATTTAACTCATTTCATTGAATCTCTAATTTCTCATACCCCATCCCATGGGCCACACATAGTTTTTTTCTCTCATTGGGTTCATGGATATCAAAAGAGAGAGTTCCCAACCTTCTTCAACAGTCAATCTATGACTAGTGGACCGTTTATGGCATAGCCTTTGCAGTAGTTTTAGCTCAGACAAAAGCAATAAATAGGTTATATGGTAAGAAAAGTAAAGTTCTGGGATAAATTAAATTCTTGAGAATAACAATTACCACATGGTTATGGATGTTTTCACAATCAGGGATAGAGAGGAAATGGATTAGGATGTCCTTAGAAGCATTATTTAAAGCTATTAGGGCCAGGTGATCAAAAAATCATATGATGTATTATCTACCTATTTATTACTTAATTTTATGAATTTTTTTATTCTTGAGATATACATTCCTTTGTTTCTCTCACCATTGTACATTCTTTAATACTTGAGATGTATAGGCTTTCAGTTCCCTTAGTTTTGGCTATGTATGTTAGAGGTATAGCTAGTTTATATAATGTGTGTAGATATTTTTAATTGGTTCTAGGGAAGATCTACTCTTTGGTAGTATTCCTACTTTTATGGATTAAACTTTATGACATCATCCTTTACATGGATTGGCTATATTTGGTATAGTATTTCATGTATTTCTTATATATTTGTATCATATTCAATGACACTGATGGGTATTGGTTGTTCATTGGTGAGTGATACCCTGAAATGGAGTCATGTTGAGTCTCTATCTTCCTTGATGGACGAGTAAATGCTAAGTTCATTAGAGGTTCATTTGTTAGTGTTTTATAGGTGTTTTGAATAGTTCCCTAACAACCACTCAAAATAGGTTGTGGTGTTACCCCTTCATCAAGAGATTGAGTTTGGGATGGATTTACAACATGTTTCTTCTCTTATCTTTGTGTCCCAATATTGGATGGTGCCTTTTGAGTCGTAAGTGTCACAGATTCATATAAAAAATATTTTTCAACATGGTTTTATTTATCCTTATGTGTCACCTTAGGGAGCTCTAGTTTTGTTTATGAAGAATGAAAATGAGATTATGTGGTGGTGTATCAATTATATATATTTGAATTAGGTGAGAATGAAGAACTTTTATCCTCTTTCATGGATTTATGATCTATTAAATTAGTATAATGGATCTAAATGGTTTTTAAAAGTTGGTTTGTGGTATCTATATCATCATATTATTATGAAGGATGAGAATGTCCCAAATACTACATTTAGATGTCATTATGGGTATTATGAGTTCATTTTGATTTCATTATGAGTTATGAAATCTCAAACTATGTTCATGGAATTAGTGGATTTTATGTTCTGTTAGTTTTTTTGACTCATTCATGGTGCTCTATATCAACAACATCTTTATGTTTTCAAATTCATAGGAAGATAATGTGGAGTATATGTGGGCTATATTGGGAATTATTTTGTTTGTGCACTGGTTATTTATCTACTAGGGGAGGGAATTGCATTTTGGATTTATTTTGACACTCTAAGTCCTCCTTTTTGTTGTGTGTTAATGCTATAAAGGGTGGTTATCCCTTAAGGGTATCGACGATTATGATCTCAAAAATGTAAATATTCCACCCATGATCTTTAGATTGTTGTATTAGTTTTTTCTATGAAGTTGTGGTGACAATACCTTGTAGATAATATTTTTTTGGTCTTCACATATTATAAAATCCTTGGGAAATTCTTCTCCTAGTGAGACTTTCATTTGAGGAAGTGATGGTTGATGGAATTCTTATAGTAATATGACTTTGAGATTTACTTTAATCCTAGTAAATATAATGTTGTTGTATATTCCTTAAGAATAAATTTAAGTGGTGTTTTCTTGTGTGAGTCTAAAAACTCATGGAGTAATATGGAAGAGTTAGAAATGATGCACCTTGACATAATAGTAGATAAAAAGAATTATCACTATCAGATGACTGTGAATTAATCCTTAGTGAATAAATTAAAGGAGTTCAATATTGAGGATTATGAGGTTGAGGTTTATAGTGATATAGTCATTTGTGGTGATACTCTTGATGGTTGGTATGAGGATGGAAAACATTAGGTGTTGTTCAAAGATAATCTTTTCATTCCTTCAGCAATGTGTGATTTGGTACCCCATTAATTTCATACTTCTATATTAGTAGTATATCATAGTGTGAAAAATATGTATCATATTATGAGTCTTTAGTTTTTGTGGAAAGGTATAAAGAAGTTAGTTATAGAGTTTGTCTCTTGGTTTTTAGTTTTATAGAAAGTGAATTTTGGACAATTTGTTCCTTGTTATTTAATTAAGTTACTTGATATTCCCAAGTAAAAATTGGGGTAAAATTTTATGGGATTCATCTCCATTTTACCTATATCATACGTAGTTTATAATTCCCTATGGGTGATCGTAGACCATCTGAAAAATACAACTCACTTCTTAGCAATAATGTATTTGGACATTGTTGAGGTGTCGATGAGGAAGTATATGGAGGTGATAGTGAGGCTTCATGGGATTTTGACGATGATAATATCTGGTCATGATCATTGCTTTAACTCCAAGTTATGGAGAGGTCTCTAGTATTATTTCCCCTCTTAGTAATGTTTTATCACCTATTTCCATCCCTAGAAGGAGGTTCAGACATAACAACCCATCTAGACTCTAAAATACATATTGTGTGAGTGAATTATGTACTTTTGGTGTTTTTGGGTGAGGAAACTATCCTTAATATATTTTTCTTACAAAAACATTTATCACTCCACTATTGGCATGGATCCATTTAAAGCTATGTATGGTTTACTTTTTAAGTATTTTTTATGCTAGACTAAAGTCATAGAGTTAATTGTTCTTATACCAGAATTGATGTAGAGTATGAATGTGAAGATTCATGTGATTTTTAGGCAACTTAAGGTGGTTCAGGATCATCAGAAGTCCTATTCTTGTCATAAGATGAGGCCTATGTAGTTTTCTTTCAAAGACTATATGTTTTTTAATGTTTTTTTATCATGGTGGTTAGTGGATTTTGGATCATGAGAGTGAGATTTCTCCTAGGAGTTTTAAGCCATTGAGGTTTTTAATTAGGTTGGACTAATGTATTATCAGTTATCACAACCCCAAAATGATCTAGATTCATAATGTATTCAGTTTATCATAACTGTACTGATATATTCATGACATTTCACATCAATTTGGAAGAACTATATGTTGATGAGAGTGCAGCCTTTGGGGAGAGGCCTATCAATATTGAGGATCATAGGGAATAGATAATGCCTGGGAATGTTATACCTTTGGTCTATTTCATGTAGTGACATTGAGACTTGGAATAGATCACTTGAGATCAGGAGTCACATATGTGTACCCAAAACCCCAAGTTGTTCTAATTCCTTGTTAGTTTTCTATTTTTTTAATACGTTGTGTTTGATCTTGTGTTGATATATAGGTTTGTTTCCCTTCCTCAATTGGTGAAGTTTCATCTTTATGTCCTCTTACCTCATACTGTATTTTTTCATGTTGTGGATAGATTATTGATAGGTATCTCATAGGTTGGTCATTCCGACCCCCCTTTAATTTCTTATGAGTTTATTTTAAATTTTCAGGAAAGGAATTGTTTGAAAGGTATCATAAGTAAGGTCTCAAATTTATAAACACTTCACATTGATTTTCCTAATGTTTTTAGGTATCTATAGAATGCTTGGAGTATTTTACTCTTTGAAATTTCTAGTTTTTTATCATGGTCACTTCACCGATTGTGTGTTCGGTTGGTTTTTTCATGAAGTCAGCTGGTGGTGTATACATTTAGTTGTTTTTTTAAGTGTTAAAATGGTTTTTTTCAAGAATTTTGTCTGTTTTTCATGCATTCAGTTGGTTTTTTCATCCATTTGGTTGGTTTTTCTTATAGTCTGCTGGTTTTTTCATCTGTTCAATTAGTTTCTTAATGTATTCGATTTGTTTGTTCATGCAGTCAACTTATTTATTTATGTGTTCAGTTGGTCTATTCATGTGTTTAGTTGGTTTATTCATGTGGTTAGTTGGTTTGTTCAAATGGTTGGTTGGTTTTTTCATGCAGAAGCTTGGATGGGTCATGTGGTCAATCCCTTAATGTAGTGAGTTGGGTACACAGGAAAAATTTCCAATTTTTAAAAAATACATAGTTTGTCATAAATGATACTTTTTAATAGAAATGTGGTTTTAAATCCTTATAAATTATAATTTGATGTCTATTTAAAATATGATAATTATATCATTTCATTCTTAAAAGTATTAATCTTTTAAATGTTTCATTTCACATTAATTCAATTATAATAGAATTAATGTGGGATTAAAGGAGGGATTGAACTGTGATCTAGAAATTCCAATAGTCCCATATATTTTATTATATGAGAATTATAATTACTAAATATTTCTTTTTCTCTTGTCTTTACTTATGATTGAGCAAACCAAAACCTTTCACCTCAGAGTCTTATAATCCTCCTTCTTTTGTTAGGAGTTCTTCTAAGAGCTTCCATCTTGTATGTGAATTCTTTATTTTTGGTGTAGAATCCTCAAAGATTATTTCTTCTTGTTAGAGGATATATTACTTATCCTTTTTATATAATGTGTGACAGTATCATGGTTCATTTTCCTTTTTTAACCAGATGTGATTATCCATAAAAAGGTAATAATATTATTACATCACATTAAATAAGATTATATAATAATATGGAATTTGTATTAGAGGAAATAAAAATAAATCACATGCGGTAGAATTTTATTAATCTATAATTTATGATTATTTCAAGAATATAAATAGGTGTATAAAATTTCCTTGATAAGTATGTTGATCTTAAAAAAATTTATATCAAATGTTAATTATATATTTAAAATTATTGATGAAAATTTTAATGAGGGATATAAATAAGAAACTTGTTGAATATTAAACTATTGATCTTTTTAATTTGGAAAATTATTATGGAAAGAGAAATTAATGATTTCATGCAATAATATGAAACTTATTTTTAAATTAAGATAAAATTATTTATATAATTCTGGATATGATAGTTGTAAATGAGGGGGTTTGTGATTGTAAGTGGTTTTTGATATTATTGATACTATCTCATATTGTTTATTATTAATGTGTCATATGTTTAGAAGTTTTTTTTCATTTTTTAGAATAGTAAAATAATTGAAATTCTGAATAACATGAAGGAATATAAATAATAATTAAATAGAAATAGGCATGAGTGGAATGACCACTTATCATTTTTTGAATTGAATAACCATCTAATTAATACTTGGGATAATGTTTAGGATTTTTGTTATCAATAATTATCTATTTTCCAAGGTTTACTTACATAGAAAACATTTTCATAATAAAATTTTTAATTCAAGATTGAATTAAAATAGTTTTTTGTTAAAGAATAAATGTTTGGGGATGAGAGATACTATTTTATTGAGTGGGAGGAATAAGTACCTCAGTGATATTTCCTTAGTGATTTATTCCTATGTGAGGAATAATACATTTTAAATGAATGTGTCCTATAGGAATTTAGATCCTTTTTTTTTTCTTAATTGATATCTTTTGTGTGGTTGGGAAAATTAGATGGGAAATGTACTATAGGAATGGGGCTGTACAAATTAATGATTTGCTTCATTTATCAGTATTAGGCTAGGATATCAATCTGTAGTGGTGGTCGATGTTGGTGAGAGAGGGATAGATGATATTATGCATGATGGTGTGGGAAATAGGGTGGTTGGGATAAGTTTATAGTGGGGTTTTTTAATAATTTAATTATTATATGTTTATCGATTATTGAATATTGTCTAGATTTATGGAGAATATTTATTTGATCAGTATTCAACTGCATGATTTTTTTTCTATGAACTTCAAGTGAATTTTTGAAGAGGTTTCATAGGATGATTCCTAAAATACCCAGATGACTCATGAAATGATAATTTAACTAATAAAAAATAGTGTTTTTTCATGGTGTTTCCAAATGATGATGAAATACTTTAAAATATATGCAAAGGAATTAATTATTCCATTAGAATATGGATTAATAAAATCAAAATGTCAATACTAGAAAATTTTGATTTGAATACATTACTTATTAATTAATTTATTAATAATAAACTTGATGATTGTATGATTATTTTCTATCTATTACTTAGTATTGGAAAATAGGGATCATGTGTAATGATAGTGATTGATGAGTCTAAGTCTAGGTAGTTTCCCTTAGTGTGGTTGTGTATGATATTATTCTATATTTTCTAATTTCATATACTACCCCACCCTTTTCAATAGGGAAACTGACATCCAAATGATTTTGGGGTTGTTTTCTAAAACATAAAGGATGGTAGGGGAATATATATGGCTAACTTCCCCCCTCCCTATAGTCATAGATGAGTAGGTATAACCTAGGATGTAGTGGCATGCAATATATGGAATTCCCCTACCAGGATTGTGATAGCCCAACGTTTACCATAAATTTATGTATTGGATATAATGGAATGATGTATAAAACATACTACTATTTATTCATGGTGTATTTTACATCCCATGGGTGTATCATTATGGGATATGATGGGTTAAGGTATAATTAATTTACACCAGTTATAGTGGCTTCTCAACGTACACTTGGTTACAGATGGGATGATATTGATAATGAAATAGATATGTGGACTGATTCAAACTTGAGATGTTATAACTTACCGGGGATCATGTTAGGTAGGGATGAGGCTTGAATCACATTTTGGATGACTTATTTATAGTATGGATGAGCATAGTATGTATTCATGGGGTATGATAGTGAAAAATTAGTGTGGAATTGGAAGTGGAGTACCTTCATTATTATATATATGTGTATTATTTTTATATATAATGGTTTAATTCTATGAGATACTTTAGGAGAAATCCATGGTGGGGATAGAAAACTAATAGGACCTAATTATGTGATTAGTTAGTTTCATTTATTTATTCACTAGGTTTTAGTGTGATTCTTTCACATTTTTTGCAATAGGTTTTAAGACAGATCCTACTTAGTATATATGTTATGCTCACCCTATATATATAAACATCATTTCATGTTAGAAGGAGAAAGTTCGTGATCAGGATGGACTTTGATATCGTAGAGGAGTTATTACGTGGATATCAATTGTTATTGAAATTCTTGATCGCTTCCCAGTTTTACTTTTCGTATATGTTTTTTTTTCTTTCATTATATGCATGATATTACTTGTATTTGGGTTTCTTATAGTTTATGCATGGCATTAGGTGGCAGTTTATCCTTCTTATCTCTTATTACATTAGCTTATAGAGGGTAATTCCTCTTATGTGTGTGACTCATATACTATCGATTCTAGTCTCCATGATTTATCCTATTTTAGGTGGAATTCATGTGTCATTATCTATCTTTCTTTATTTTCATCCCAGAAGGGGTATGTTTTGAGGAAGGAGGTCATGTGAAAGTTTCACAAGTCTGTAACTTGAGGCACTGTGAAAGTCAAGAGTTTATTGTGTGCCCATATTTTCTATGAGCCTCCAATTTTTGTGATTGATGGGTCTATAAATACCTCTTATCTATCCATTTTAAGGGTTTAAAATTTTAGTTTTATATTTAAGGGGGGTAATAGATCTCAACTTACAAAAACTCAACTTTTGTGCCTCATGAAATCTATGAAATCACCATTGAATCCTACTTGTGAGAATATTATATAAATTATCATATAAAATCCCTTAAATATATTGGGAAAAATTTGAAATTTTATCATGGAACTCCCTCTCCAAGTAGAACACTCCTCACACAGAGGTATAATGCCTCACATGATCTAAAATTTCATGCAATTCTATTCTTGCATGAAATGGTGTTATATACACCCATTTAATTCCACCTCTATGAGATAAAATTCCTTAATAACAAATGGTAAATGAAACCCACATCTTCACAATTTGGATCCACTCATGAAAACTCTATATACATTACCATAATTATGGCCTAAGGGGAGCATTCAAATAATCTATATTGTTATGACCTAATCCACTAGGGTCCTCCTGGCTAGTAGAAGGCTAGGTGTGACAACCCCAATCACTCCTCCAATAGGTTAGGGGACGAATATAAGAACCGAGAAGGCATAAAATAAAATGGAAGACCTTATCCAAAAGTACTTATATGCATCCATACAACTATATTCATGAAAATATACAGAGGAATAATAAAATACAGTTACATCTAGAGTACAATCATGTAATAAATAAACTATAGGAAATAAATCAGAGTAAAAAAAGTATTCCAAAGAGTAAAGGGAAAAAATAAAACCCCAACTAGATATGACGTCCCAACCTAATAAAAATTTAAATAAAGTAAATCTATGAGATCACATCCCATGATCTCAAAGTTTGACTATTAAACATGGTCAATGCACCTATTTATCACATTGCTCCGCTAAATTCACCATCAATCTATCCATCATCTGCATATTACACAACACATCGGGGTAAATCCCAGGCATTGGTGAGTATATAGATACACAGTTATATTCTCTAAAAACCACAAAGGGATAAATTGATAGATATGATAGTTTTCATATCGAACCATATAAATAGAGAAACTAAAACCCAATAAATATATACGTATAATGAAACCTATATTAGAGATAGTGGATCTCCATATCTATATCCCAGTATATAGTCAACCATTTTTCTTGCAGCTCCAAATTTCTATCACTAATTCCCAATATCAAAAAAACCTTACCAGAATCTATCTGGAGGGTTCTTCCCCTTTACACTATTCTCCATGGATGAGGGAGGCCCAATTTTTAGGGAAGACCCACTTTCCACCTGAGCTCAAAGACAGGTGAGTACCAATATGTAGATAGGGGACTAACACCCAGTGTAGGGGAGTCATGTATCTACCTGTATAAAGAGAATGGGGGACCCATGCCATGGTGAGACAGGGGAGTACCAACCTTGAAATCTCTCTGGAGATCCTTCACTGATCATTTTCATCATCAAGAACCAATTATAGAATCTTTGTGCTTGGAACACCGCTCATAATATCACATATTCAACAATTAAGGCTACCATCTCATTTTATGTGGAAACAATCTCAGGATAGGCTACTCGCAAGCCAAAATATGAGTCCTGTTGAAGGATATATGAGAGGAATAATTTTTTGAAGGGATTTTATGGCATGTATAGAGGTCCACATGGCATATGGACCCACCTCATCGCCTAGTCATTTTCTCCCCTAGACAAGGATTGGAGAAACATGTCATACTACATGGATTTTCCTCACGTAACATGTTATGTATGTCCACCTAGGGTCCTAGGCATGTAAACCTAGTACATGGCTTGACTGACTAAGTACAACCACATTGTGTGTCCATGTGGGCACATGACTTGTATGACCACCCGAGGTCCCAATGTGTGTAAAGATGGAACATAGATTGGATACCTGGGTAGGGTCGCATGATGTGTGGGATTTTCCACATAGTGAGTGATCCTTAACTCTGTTGAAAACACTATCCACTGCCGAAAAGCTTGTACACGGTGTGTAGTCATTGTTTTCACAAAACCCAATTTCTTTCACAAGGGTTATAGTTCCATATTCTCCACCACAAATATCCTTGTTTGACTACAAAAAATCGAAGGGTAACACCTCCTTACATTTATTCCCATCCTTTGATGTCTGAAAAACTAAATCCAATCATCTTCTGATGAGCCTTTGTGTGCCCAATAGCACTTCTCATCACCCATCAATACCCCAATCCCTGATACATAAATAATCTCCCACAATCCATCTAGATCCATCTTCAAATCACTATATTATACATTTTTATCACAACCACCCTAAATCTGGGGATTTGATCCTGCTCGAACCCACCCTAGAAACATCAAATCGTGACCTTATGGGCCAGCGACAAAGAAAACAAAGAGTAGTAAAAATATATTCACATTAATGGAGTAAATCCTTATTTAGAATAATATTATTGGCCAACGATTAGATAAATTCTTATATCTAGTGGTGAAATCATGACATGCCAAGAATAATTTAATTTATATAATTAAAATTATAGAACAAGCTCATGTGAAGGGTGGATAACCATAGATTAAGATAAACAGATAAAACACACATACTTATTAGAACAAATAGGGTGAAAATCTACAAAGAGAGTTCCCTACCTCGATTTATGTTTGATCGTTGGTGAGGAATGCATCTCAAATCCATGAACAAGACCTGTTGTGATCACCTCTTCTTGATCCACCTTGATCTAATCATTTTAATTCTTAAATATTTATCTTTAAATAAATAATTCTCTCCTCTAATCCTCCCTGGGTTTTGAAACTAATCCTGGATAAATTTCATAATGACATATTTATTGAAGGAAATAGGTTTGGTCATTATAAATAAAATAAATAAGTAAATTATCTATTTTAATTAAACACACCCTCCAACAGCCACCACCCTTGGAATGTCTAACACCAACCAACCTTAGGTCATTCCTTGGGTAAACCCCACATTATATATTCAAATGTGTTATTGGATTTCCCATATGTGGTTTCTAGCTATGGATAAAATCATAAACACTTAAACGATGCACTCTTGTGCAATAAAATATATTAATATTTTTAATATATTAATTTTTGAGTCCCAAAACAGCCAAACACCACACTGAATCCAAGGTTAATTTAAAGACTTGAACATTTTAAATGAAATTCTCTCTTTTTGAATAAATAAATGCATTTTTAATTAATGAATTTTTAGAAAACACATGCACTAATTTAGATATTTTTAATATTTATATAGTATTTAAATTTTAATAGAATGTTATGAATCATAGATTTTGATAATATAGATTTTTTACGGTGACCATAAAAATTAGCATATTAAATTTTATGATAAATTCCAGTTGATACAACTAAAATAAGTGATGGCCTTGACAAGTAGGATCATACCCTATGAAGTCAATTTATCAAAGATTTTGAGGGAGATAGCATCATATATCTTTGTCATTCATTAAGAATAATATGAGATTCAACAACTAAATCACAAACAAAACCATTTACTAAATAAGTTTAAGCTCATCGAGATCATAACTCAAACCATGTATGTTGAACCACCCTAAGAAACTCTCACCATCACACACCTTACCCTTCAGGTATTCACTGGTGCAACAAAGGGATATGTATTTAGACCCAAACTATATGAATTTTTATATTATTCATTAATAAAGTGAGGATTATATTTATCCCTTTTAAATATTACTTTTTAAATGATGGGATATTGTGTTTGATATAAATTATATTTTAATATGATGAAACAAGAATTGTATTTTTGGGAAATATATAATTTCAATAAATAAACTATATTTTAATGAATTCAATAATTTTTTAAATAAATTATATTTTAATAAAATATTTTTATTAAATATTTATTATTGAATATAAATGATAATATAATTTTTTTAATCCAAAAATAATTTTAATAAGGGTTAGAAAATTGTTATTGTCAAAAAACCAGTATTTTTCAATAAATATGGATTATTGATTTAAAATATTAAATTATAATACATATATATTTATTTGAATAAAATTAATATTATTTATGAAATTATAACATAGAAATTATCCAATGTTTACTTTTCATAATTGTTTTGAGACAATTAAATAGTTGGGTCAAAATTAAATACATTATAAATATACAGTGTGTATTATAACATCATAATACCCCAAAACATTGATGTAATATATTCCATAAAAGGTATCAAAATATATATATATATATATATATATATTACCTTTAAAATAATGTTCTCTTCACTAATAACCCTTTTTTAATTTAATTAATCTAACCTTCCCTCTATAGATCCCTCCCAATGTGTTCCCAATCTCTTTAGAATATCCTTCCAAGCTTTTGGAAACACCCTCTCAAGGTAAGGGACATCTCTCTCTTCTTTTCCATCCAAGAAAATTATTTGTGTTTAATCTTCTTAATATCAATTGATTATGTTTTCATTCCTTCATAAATATCCCCTTACTATACAATTAATGTGTTAATATTGAGAGAACATTTATCCCAAGTTTTTATAACCTTTACATAAGTCGTTACTATGTCGGTGTAAGGGATCCTCTCCTTCTCCACTTTATTCAACCACATCCTTTATGTTATTCCCTCTATTTTACAATTTTTAATATTGGGATATGATTTAACAGATTCCACATACTAACCATATGATTTAAAAGTGATTATAGACCCATTTCACTCTCATTAATCCCTCCCATGACTATTTTCATACCCCTATTATGATGTAGAAATTATCCTATGATTTTCCTTTCCAAATTTTTTTGTGAATACCCATCCATATTTCCACTAACTATCCTTCATTGATTTCATAATTCCTTTTATATGACCAAAAATCAGTTATCATGGTATTAAAATTGATAAAATGAATCTTTATGATGTATGATTCATGTGATACACTTATGAATGTACATGATATGAAAATGATGAGTGATATCAGGTAGTGCTCCAATGCATTGGGTAATGTTTTAGCCTCACAAGACTTCATGTATGTGGTTAAGGAGTAGACCTAATCAATAATAGGACTTTTTCCACCATGTTTTTATTTCATAGAAGTTATCCCTGACATCTATTTATGATTTCATGTTTAATGTTTTAATCACATTCCCATGTTACCTTTATGCTATCATGTTATATCATGCCATATTATTCAAGATTATGAATCTCACCTCTCTTATATTACCATGATATTCCTCTTGGATCACATATACTACTTTAAATAATGCTATAAATTTTGATTCTATTATATGGATTTATATCTCACCCCTATCTTATGTATGTCCCTAGGATCTCTCATGTAATTTTAAAAGAGAAATGGTATTTTAGGATTATGCAAAGAAAATTTTGAATAATGATGGTTTATTCGTACATCAAGTTGATATGCTATATACCTAATTTCTCAAAGGTACTATAATTCACAATCCTTTCGGATTGTATAATGTGTACCTTTATGTAATAAACTAATAATTAAGGTTTATTAAATATATGGGTTTCCATAGTAAAATAATGATATATAAATAAAAATATTCAAAGGAAAAAATCCATAAAAAATGGAGTCACTGCATTCTAACCTCCTTCAATTCTTTTTCCCCTAAAAAGAAAAATATATAGAAAAAAGGTGGGGATACAAAGTCTGTATCAGACTCTCACACTCCAAGGAGCTCTCTTGTACACTCTTGTTCTACCAGAACACACAAACCAAGTTATGGTACATCTATGAAGGATCCTCTACTACTAATCCTCAATCTACATAGATTACTCCCGAAAAGTGGATTCGTCCTCGATGTTCAGCTCACCCTAGTAAATAATGTACATAGTTTTGTTCAAGTATCACCTCATATATGACCCATATAAGATTACATGCACTCGATCCAACTATGGGGGAAAGGAAAGGTATTGAGAAAACACACCAAACCACTATTGTATCTTGAACATCTTGATAAACCTTGGGGATAACAAGCCTCCCTAGACAAACCTCCACAATCATCATTATAGGGAAACTCTCAAGAAAACATTATCTTCCTAGTCAAACTCTAGGGGCCTATGATGTTCATCTATGTAATATTTATATATACTATGTACTATCCTCATTCCCTATCATAACACCCAAACCTTTTCTATCATCACCTACACCATCTATGGCCCAACAAGTGAGATCTCACCAACCTCAGTCTATCATAATGGTGAATTGTTGGGTCTCTAATATGGGGCCTTGAATGGTTACATTATAGTATTATAGTAATAGATATTATTATAATCAAACTCTACTAATTGAAAGTGATCCTTCCATCTTTTTTAAAGTCCAACATGAAAGCTATTAGCATATCCTATAACAACTAGAAAGTCTACTCTATTTGTTTATCCTTTTGAGGGTGAAATTTCTATATTATCCTCAATTTATCAATAAATTCATCCTGAAATATTCTCCAAAACCATTATATAAAAGAAGAATCACAGTTAGAGAAAATATTTAAGGGTACCCCATAAATCCAGACCATTTACCATAGGTACAACTTCCCCAGAATCTTAGTCGATATCTACTCGCTGATGATAAGAAAGTGCAATAACTTGTTAAGATGATTAAAAAATACCCAAATGGAATCATGGCCTCCCACTATTATTGGATTCTCCATAATATAGACTATGGATATACCAAACCATTTTTACTCTATAATCTCAAGAGGCTATATAAAACCTGTCAAAACCTAGTGCTCAACCTTGACCTGCTAACATGTGAGGAACTGAGAGATTAACTCAGCCACTCTCTACCTCATGTCAACCTAAGTAAACTAATATTAAAGGTACTTGTACATATTTTAAACACTGGGATTTAAAAATAAGGGTCGAGTGTGAAAATCACTCATCACCTCGTCTTTTAATGTGATTAGGACCACCATCTATCCATAAAAATTGATTATGTGCTCCCCTCCTTTAAAAAATCCATATGGTGAATCTTTTAATGATATCTTTTCTCAAAGAACACCACATTAATTATCTCCCAACTGATCCACTCTCACATGATGAAGAAGTGAAGGATTCTCCATAATTGACTGAAAAAAACTATAACCATATCCCCTACAAGGGCCAGCTTCTAAGAAACTAACTTTTCAAATTCCTCCTCAACCAGGAAGGTATGAGACTTTTTACTTAGGGAAAATTCTACCATGTTTACCTTCCAGGGATTGTAGAATATCTCAAAGTCAGGGTTCTATAAGAACTATAACTAATTCCTTTTTCTTTAGTTTAGATATCTCTCAGTGAAGATGTACCTTAGAATCTAGTGGTCTAATTAAACAATAAAATTCTCTCTCAGAAGATAGTCCCTCCACATTTTAGAGTGAAAATTAACACTTCCAACTCGAGGTAATTAGTCACATATTTCTTCTCATGGGGTCTCAACTACCTCAACCCATATGTAATCACCACAAACCTCTTCATAAACACACAACTAAACCTAGATCCAGTGGAATTGAAAAACACTACATACTTAATTCCCTCCTCTGGTATTATCAACATAGGAGTGCTAGTCAGCCTCAGTATCATCTCATTGATGGATCTATAACACTTCTTAGTATAGTTAAATAGATTTCCTTTCTGTATGAGGGTGTTCAAAGGTGATTAAATCCTAGATAAGTCCATCATGAACCTCCTATAGTAACCCACCTATAATGCCCCAAGACTTTTACCCATATTATTACAATATTTTATGCATAATTATCCTTCAAATTCAAAAAAAGGATCATAAAGTCTAATGTAACTGGAATATTATATACATAATTAGAAATCATGAAACCAAAGTAAAAAATCTTTTATTTAATCTTCATAATGAGCTCCCAACATCCTTTAAGACCTTAAATATGTATAGGATGACTTGGGGAATACATGACCAAAGGGATGAGCTAAAAATACTAGTAAGGTAATAAATATAATAGTAAAGCATGTCTCATGGTTTATAAGGCATAACATGATAACATAAAAAGTCATGGAACATGAATAAACATATAGAATCATAACATATATTACATGGGATCATGTAATCATAGAATCATAGAAAATATGGAAGAAATGTAAAACATGAAATAATAATGATTCAAGACTTATTCCACATAGAGGATAATGATTCAAGTTCAACCACCAAGACTATCTCACAAGAATAAAGAGTAAAGGCTAACCACTAAAAATGCTGCACATGGATCATGAGTTAAGGCTGACTATGAAGACCACTTCATATGATGTCTCATGAGGAAAAACATTACACAATAAATTGGAGAGATATTAGGGTGCACACATCATAAAATGTTCATGAATATGGGTATGTAATAAATAATAATAATAAATGAATCAAACATAAACCTAAGGTTTACCCGTGGAATGAATTGGGTATCATAATCTTGTCAAAAGGCATAACAAAAGGGAATATCATAATGGTGTTCATAAAAGAATGGATTTAAATAATAAATGGAAATTAATAAGGTAAAATAGGCATATATTATGATATGTTATGTTAAAATGAATTTATAACGTGTAGAAATAGTGTTTAAGAAACATTAGAAATAAAACATTTTAGTGTGGTTTAAGGAAAATATTAAAGATTATTTAAAATAGAAAATGCATAATTGTTTGTATAAAATTAGAAAAAAACAAATATAGTTTTTCATGATAAAATTAGTGATTTTAGAAAAATAATGGTGTCTTGAAACATATTATGTAGATCACTTGAAAATGGGTAAGAAATCATGAAGCTCCCTTTAATCGGGCTTGCTTATCGAGAAGAATTGAGAAGGGAGACTTTTTAAAACATGTATATCCTGAAAAATAAGGATTAAATGATCTAGAAACATTAATTTAAAACATATAAATATAATTTATAATAAGTATATAAAAAGAAATATGAGTTACATTAGGGTAAAGAGAGGGAGTGCGTAACCTGAAAGAAAAAAATGGAGTTTTGGGAAGAAACCCTTACCATATGTCTGAAAGTGTTCTGTACTTGAACCTAATGTCCTAGATAATCAAATTAAATCCATTAATTAATTAATTTATAACCTTTTATACATTTTTTTGATTTATGATAATTAAATTGGGTTTATTTATGGACATTTTGGGAGTTATAAGATATATTTTCATCTTTTGGGAATGTTTATTTCCTTGGTTTTCATGATCGGTTCATTTCTATATGTGTATGAAAGATCATGTACAATGGGAATAGTTTCCCAAAATTAAAATTATATCTTATTAATGAAATTAAAATGGTTTATTTTTCATTATATATCATTTTTTATGGTATTAGGATGAATCATTAGATAAAATGTTAATGATAATTGTTTAGATTAGTTTGACGGTTTCTTGATCATTAAAAACTAGTTTTGTTCTATTATTTAATATTATGTATATATACTAGTTAAATAACATTAAATAAAAAATAATAAATTTATTATAATAATTTTTAACTGTAAAAATGTTTTTATTACGAGATTTTAAGGATTTAAAGGAAATTGAAAACTCGTCGTCCTTGAATGCGATAAATTAACACATCACGGGCAATGGTTACATTTTTAGAAAAAAAGGAGGGGAAATAAATTATGATGGATTATTCCATTAACATAATAAAATTATATTATATTTTAGATATTTTAGTTACCATTCCACTTTTATAAGGTTAGTTGAGGATATAATAAGGAAAAAAATAAATTAGAAAGAAATTAAAAGAAAAGGAAAGAGGTTTTTACGTCATGAAATACTCTCATTGAGAACCTCCTTGAGGAACTTGAGTTTGGGATTTTATAGATACTAAAGGCACATAGACATGGGGTAGAGACTAGGGAAGAGGTTTGGGTGCAATTTTTATGAGAATTAAGGCTTTAAATATGTGAGGAAAAGGGTGGTGAGGGTGGTATTTGTAGTGGAAGAGAGGGGTATTGTTTACTATTTTATTCATTAGTTTATTATTATAGCTCAATATTATAAATTGGATGGATTATTGTGACTAAATTTAGTAAACAATTCATGATAAATTTAACAATTGTCCACTTACATCATCCATGCCTCATGCATGACTCAAAAATGCATTTCTTTACCTTATGCTCTAAATTACCGTATTTCACTATTCACCAGAAATTCAACTATTTTAGAAAAATCCAAAAAATTAACCCTATCCATTTTTCAACATGTAGAATTAAAAAATTGAATCCATTTTATTAAAATAATTTCCTAAATATGATAAATTTAAACTTTAATTAAAATCATCATTTACTCAAAAAATACTGATTTTAAAATTATAACTGATTTTATAACACTTTAAAACATTAATTAAAGTATCAGAAAATTATGTTATAATAATAAGAAAACAAAATATCAATTTTTTAATATATTTTATGCAAATAAATTTTCTTTTAAATCATTAAATTAAATATAAAATTACAAATAAATATATATGTTTTATTAAAATACCAACTCTTAATTTATCATTTTCAAACAAAAACAATATTTTGTTATATTATAATATAATTATTCCATATTTTCATTTATAATATGGATAAAATTTATTTATAGTTTTATTGGTGAGGTTACTATTCCATTGGTCGGGTTACTATTCCTAACAGTCACATTAATATTTCATAAGTCATATTACTATTTCATTGGTTTAGGTTCCTTAATTTCTAAAAATACTTAATATGATATTAATGTTTCATTTATAAAGTTTTTTTGTGTTCTATATGTGATTTTTATGTTATTTATACTATATAACATAATTATAATAAGGTAATTTTGTTGATAAAACTTTGGGTCATTACATTCTTCCCCCCTTATGAGATTTCTCCCTCAATATTATGTTTTACTTACTAAGGGGGAAATAGGTGAGGGTAATTCTCCTTAATTTCTTCCTTATGTTCCCATGTTTCCTCTTCATACTTATGGTTTCACTATAGTAATTTGACTGGGTGAGTAGTCTTATTGCATAGAATGTTATCTCTATGGTCCAAGATCTTCATCATATACTCCTCTTAAGAGAGATAAATTTCCAACTATACCACCTATAAATTCAGTACATGTGAGGTATCTAGTGTGTACTTCATCAAGAGGGATTTATGGAACACATTGTGTACTTGATACATGGTTGGTGGAATTACTAGTCGATCGGCCACAGCTCTGATATGATCAAGAATCTCAAAGAAGCTGATGTACCTGGGACTCATCTTTCTATTCTTTCTAAATCCCATGATCCTCTTCCATGTAGAGATATAAAGTAATAACATGTATCCTAACTTAAACTATAGGTCTCTCCAATGATTTTTTTTCATAGCTCTTATATCAACTTTGGGATTCCTGGATGTGCTGTTGAAAGGTTTTCACCTTTTCCACCATTTCTTCGACCATTTTAGGTCCTTGAAACTTACATTCACTGTCTTAAACCTAGCTTGCCAGTGACCTAAATATTTTCCCATAAATGGATTTATATGGATCTATTTGGATGCTCAAGTGGACACTGCTTTTGTATAACAACTCCACCAGAGGAAAATGTTAGTACCATCCTCCCTAGAAGTCTATAGAAAATTCTCTCAACATGTCTTCCAGTGTCTAGATAGTCTTCTCAGATTAGCTATCAAAATGATAATGATACGCCGTACGGAAGCTCAGCTCAGTGTTTAGAGCATGTTGGATACTTTTCTAGAACTTGGAGGTGAATATACGATCTTGATCAGATACAATTTATAGTGGTACTCTATGAGGCCTTACCACTTCTATGATGTATATCTATGCTAGTTGATCTAGTTAGAAGTCCTATTGAATTTTGATAAAGTGGTATATCTTTCTAAGATTATCCTCAACAAACCATATATCATTATTTCTTCTAGATGTCTTTCGAAGTCTGGTGACAAATTCCATGGTGATGTTTTCCCATTTTCATGTTGTTTATCGGTAATGGTTACACCATCCCTTTAGACTTTTTCCTTTAATACTTCACTAGTTTACATATAATGCACTTTGATTTATATTCAGTAATATCATTCTTCATATTGTCCCACCAATAGTTTTATCATATATCTCAATATATATTTGTGATCTCAGGGTGAATAGAGAAGGCTGATCTATGTGCGCCATTCATAATCCCTTTCATTACATCTATATTGTATGGTACACATATTATTTACCCAAATATCACAACCCCTTCCTCATCCATTTGGAACTCTTTGGATTTCCCATTTCTGATAGATTCTACCTTTTTCTGAATTTTCACATCATATCTTTGAGCATCATTTAATTTCTCCATGATGTATGGGTGAGAAATCATTTGATAAAGGATTGATGATGTTCCTTCCATAATGATTCCCATGCCTATCCTTTGAATTTATAAGAATATCATATCCTTATCAATTCTCATTATTGATAAATATATAGGATTCTTTCTACTTAGAGAATCCTCCACCTTATTTTATATACCAGGATGGTGGTAGATTGAGAAGTCATAATCCTTCATGAGTTCTAACCATATTCACTAGATAATATTAAGCTTCTTTTGTATGAATATATACTTAGGGCTTTTATGATCAGTATATATTTCACACTTCTCCCCAAAGATATAATTATTTTATATTTTCAATGCAAATATCATAGCCTCCAATTCTATATCCTATGTGGGATAGTTTTTCTCATGAATTTTCAACTGCCTTGAGGCATAGGCTATCACTTTATCATTTTTCATTTGTACACAACCTAATCCCTTTTTTGAAGCATCGATGTACACCACAAATAGTTCCCCATTTGTTGGTAGTGTGAGCACTGGTGAAGTGATAAGACAATTTATCAACTCCTTAAAGCAATCATTACATTCACTTGTCTAAATAAACTTCACTCCATTATGATTAAACTTGGTTATTCGGTTTTTAAATCATTATAAGTCCTTCAAAAATCATCAACAATACCCAGCTATCCCAAGGAAGCTATGGATCTCCATTACAGATGTTGTCCTGGGCCACTCTCTGATTAACTTTATCTTGGAAGGGCCCATAGATATATCTTTTTTTGATGATTACATGCCCAATAATTATACTTCCTTCATCTAAAACTCAAATTTACTATACTTTATATATAGTTTCTCATTTCATAATATATTTATCATAGTATTCAAATACTCCCCATGGTCCTCCTTGATCTAGGAGTATATCATGATATCATCAATAAAGACTACTAAAAAAATTCTAAGTAATCTCTAAATACTCTATCCATTACATCCATGAAAATATTTGTAGCATTAGTGAACCTAAATGGCATCACTATGAACTCATAGGGTCCATACCTCATTCAAAAGTTAGTCTTGGAAATATTTTCCTTCTTCACCTTTAGTTGCTGATATCTTGACTGATGGTCTACCTTAAAGAAATACTTATCCTCACATAGTTGATCGAACATTTCATCTATCCATGGATGGAGATAATTATTATTTATTGTGATTTTATTGAGCTCACAATAATCAATTTATAGGCACATTTATATATCCTACTTCTAGAAAAAGAGGATTGGTGCACCCGACGGTGAAGCACTCAGGCATATATAACCCTTGTTGTAACTTCTTCTTGAGTTCCTTCAACTCAATAGTGTCCATTCTATAAGGTGTATTTGATGTAGTTAAAGATCCAAGAATAATTTTAATTGAGAAATCAACCTCTATGTCAGGAGGAATACTAGGAAATTCATCAGGTAATACATTAGTGTAGTCCCTCCCCATGGGCATGTCTTCAAGCATGTTTCCGTCATTTTTCTATATAATTTTATCTATATATGATTTATCATAAGGGAACAATATCCATAATTGAGATGATGATTTTGAAAGAGAATGATCATCCTCCTTACACTTGTATAGAATTTGAGGATTCTTTTACATGTGAATAGTGATCTCCCTTTCTCGGTAGTTGATGTTGGATTTGTATAAGGATAGCCAATACTTTCCCAAAATAGCATCAAACTCTACCAAAGGAAGTAATATAAGATTTTTTGTGAGGTTCATCCCACAAACATTAACCAGGGAGTAGTAAAAATCCTTGGATTCAATAATTTCCATTTTTCAATTCTCACTAATAAATCCACCTCCATATTTTGAGGTGGTGTTTGAATAGTTCTACTAAACTTTCAAGATATGAAATAATGCGTAAAACCAGAATAAAATAGTATATTCACCATTCTTAAATGAATAACCAGTGTACCTATCACCACATCATTGTTGGGATCCACCTCAATAACAGTGATAGCATATTCCATTCCTTATTTCTTTGGAGGTTGTTTTTGTTAGTTTCCTCCAACAATCCTTGGATTAGGGAAATTGTTCGCATAATCTCCATGTTCCTTGTAGTTGAAACACTACAATACAAGATGAGTGTTGATCTGAACCTTACCTTATTCTTAAACATTAGTGGTATTCTTCATATCCCTTTAGAATTTATTAGCAAGATTCCCTATTATTCCACATTTTAAGTATTTCCTAATTCCCTTTATACAGTGTCCAGGAAGCTTCTTCCAATAATTTTTCTTTTGAGATGTTTGGTATTCTTTCCATCATGGGATTTATCTATTTATCCACCCATATTAAACTCCATTTTCATAATTTTATCTTTTGTACCATGAGACCACTAAGAGTATCTAATATCCATTTCAACATTGAGGGTATAATAGACAATATCTTCATAGCTATCAAAGTCTTCAATCACCAATGATTTTAGTAGACTCATATATAGACTTCTAAATAATAAATATGCATTTCTTTCAATGTTCATGAAAATTTCAGACGTGTATCGTGCAAGTATTGTGAAGTTTTCTTAATACTCCCTGATAGAATCATCTTCCTTCTACTTCAGACTGAGGAAATAACTCTCCACTTTATGATAGAGAGTTCAGGGAAAATATTTATTGAAAAATATTTATAGAAAAATATTTTCTTGAAACCTTACAATTCCATGGAATCCATTTCCTCATTGGACTTCATTTTCATCATAAATATCCACCATTAATTAGCTTCACCATCAAAAAAATACCACCCACACAAATTTCTCCTCTTTTGAGCACTAGAGGAAAGAGAATATATTTTCAATGGATTTAATCCGCTATTTTGTGAGGTGGTGATTAAAAGATCCACTAAACATGTGAGGCATTTGTTGAATAAAATATTTGACTAAAACTTTATCTTTCTTAGAATTAGAAGGGTGTTCCATGTGATTTAAGTTATTATTCATAACCTGATAAAGTTGAGAAAGTACGGTCATGATGTTTTGACGGCCCGTTCCAATCATATATGGAATTTCATTATGAAAATCTCCACATTTCCTATCACAACGATTATTGGAATGGGTTCTCCTATTTCCATCCATTAACTAATAAAAATAAAGTACAATTAGGGAGTCTTGAATACCTGTCTAATAAGAATATAAAAAAGAAAACTTTGAAGATAGAAGGATAAACTTTTAAATGAAAATCATATCTTAACTTGTTATTCTCTATGTTTTAATTTATGTTATCCATGGTGATGGAATTATTCATGGGGTTCTTACTAAAGTTCTCTAGTCCTAATATACAAAAATAAATAGACCATTATCTAATACCAAATATAATGGACCTATACTTTTACACATATTATTACATGATTTTAATCATAATTATCATTCAGATACAAACCAAGGATCATAAAGTCTTGTTTCTTTGTAATATTAGATTCATAATTAGAAAGAATGAAACCGAAATAAAAATATCTTTTATTTAATATTCATAATGAGATCTAAACATCCTTTGATACCTTACATATATAGAGGTAAACTTGGGGAATACATGAACAAATGTATGATCTAAAAAGACCGGTAAGGGAATAAACATAAGAATAAATCATAGAAAATGGGTTAGAAGGCATAACATGATGACATAAAAAGCCATGGAAGATGAATAAAAATATGGTAGCATAACATATAGAACATGGGATCATGTAATCATCGAATCATAGAAAATGTGGCAGTAACATAAAACATGACATAATCATGATTCAAGGCTCATCGAACATAGAGTAGCATGAGTCAAGGATAACCAACAAGATTGTTACACATGAAGAATGAGTCAAGGATAACCATTAAGACTGTTGCATGTGGATCATAAGTCAAGGTTAACTACCAAGATCATTGCACATGAAGTCTCATGAGACTAAACATTACCCAATTCATTGTTTTTCAATCTAAGTAAACCTGTAATAATTTTTTCATGAATATTTTTTCCAAATAAAGAAACATACATAATGAATCAAACATAAACATATGGTCTTCCCATAGAAATAATTGGGTATCATAATCATGTCAAAAGGTATAACAAAAGGGAATATCATAATGATATCCCTGAAATAATGGATTTAAATCATACATGGCCCTTAATAAGGGAAATGGGTATAGATAATGATAATTTATGTTTAACTGAAGTGAAACAAATGTAAAAATAGTGTTTAAAAAAATTTAAACATAAAAACGTTTAGTGTTGTTTAAGGAAAATATTAAATATTCTTTAAAAAAAAGGAATAATTGTTTGTATAAAACCATAAATAAATAAAGATAGTTTTTCATGATAAAATTAGTGATTTTAGAAAAAATAATAATGGCTTAAAATAGATGATTTTTAGCACTTGAAAATGGGTAAGAAATTGGGAATTTCTCTTTAATTGGGCTTTATTGTCAAGAAATATTGATAAGGGGTCCTTTTTAAAATATGTATATACCAAAAAATAAGGATTAAATGATCTGGATACATGAGTGTGAAACATATAAATATAATTTATAATGAGTATATAAAAATAAAGTAGAGTTTCAATAGGGTAAAGAGAGAGAAAGTGTAACCTGAAGAAAAAAATGGAGGTTTGGGAAGAATCCCTTACCTTATGTCTGAAACTGTTCTATACTTGAACTTAATGTCTAGAATAATGAAATTAAATCAATTAATTAATTAATTCATAACCTTTTCTACATGTATTTGATTTATTATAATTTTATTGAGTTCATTTATAGCCTTTTTGATGAGTTATAAGATACAATTTCATCTTTCAGTAGTGTTCATTTCCTTGCTTTTTATGATTGGTTCATTTGTATATGTGTATGAAAGATCATGTAGAATGGGAATATTTTTCTAGAATTTAAATTAATTCGGAAGTTTATCAATCATCACAAACAATTTTTGTTCTATTATTTAATAATAGGTATATATATTGGTTACAAAACAATAAATAAGATATAATTAATATATTATAATCTTTTTAACCACGAAAATGGTTTTATGACCATACTTTATGGTAGTAAATGAAATTGAAAACTCATCGCCCTTGAATGTGATAAATTAACACATCACATATGATATTTTCATTTTTAGAACCAAAATGGTAGGGGAAAGAAATGATGGTGGATTATTACATTAAAATAATAACATTAAAATATATATAAGATTCTAGAGTTACCATGACACTTGGATATGGTGAGGTGAGGAGATAATAAGAAAATAAGAAAATATATAAAATAAATTAAAAGATAAATGAAAGAGGTTTTTACTTCTTGAATTCTTCTCCTTGAGAACCTCCTTGAGGCACTTGAGTTTAGTATTTTATTCAGACCAAATACCCTTGGACATGGGGGAAAGACATGGAAAGTGGTTTAGGCATAATTTTTAAAAGCCTTATCGCTTTAGAGGTGTGAGTAACAGTGGTGGGGATGGATGGTATTTATAATGTAAGAGATGGGTGTTTTTTTATTATTTTATTCATTAGTTTAATTTTTTGGATCAATTCTTTGAATGGTGTGGATTATTATGACTAACTAAAATAACTAATTAATGAGAGTTCGAACTGATGGCCACTTACATCATCCATGACTCAAACATGACTCAAAAAGTCATTTATTTACCTTATACCATAAATTACGATATTTCACTATTCACCAAAAATTCAATTTTTTTAGAAAAATCCCAAAATTTTACCCTAACCACTTTTCAATGTTTATAATTAAAAAATGGACACAATTTTATGAAAATAATTTTATAAATTTGAGATATTTAATTTTTAATTAAAATCATCATTTACTCAAAAGTTACTGATTTTAAAATTATAACTGATTTTATAACACTTTGTGAAATAAATTAAGGTCTCATAAAATTATGTTATAATCAGAAGAAAAAAAATATAAATTTATGAATATATTTTATGAATTAAAATTTAATTTTAAATCATTATATTAATTGTAAAATTGTAAATAAACATTTATGTTTTATAAAAATACAAAAATTTAATTTATCATTTTTAAAACATTTATTTACTTATACTATAATATAATTATATCATATTTTCATTTATAATATGTCAAAATTTTATTTATAATTTCATAAGTGAGTTTATGATTCTATTAGTCTGGTTACAATTCTTAAGGGTCTCATTACAATTTCATAGGTCATGTTTCTATTCCATTGGTTTAGTTTCCTTAATTTCTATAAATACTAATTATTTTATTCATTATTCATTTATAAAGTTTTTATTTTTTTTCTATGTTATGATTATAGTATTTATACTATAGAATATAATCATCTTCATGGAATTTACATTAATAAAAGTTTGGGTCATTACACCACAAGGCCAAGAAAACTCTAAACTTCTAACATGCTCTTGGGTGGCTCCCAAGAAAGCACCACATCAATCACAACTAGGTCCATATATAAACCGTGATTCAAGATGAAATTCCCTAATAATTAAACCTCCCTGATCAAAAAATGGAACTTCGATATATTATCATAAATATGGTGCTCCCAAAGTAAGTCTATGACCACCCTCAGATGCCCAACATTCTCCTCCTCTGATAAACAGTAAATGAGAATATTATTAATGAAGACAACTATAAATCAGTCCATGTATAGATTGAAGATCCAATTCATAAGAGGTATGAACATAATTTCAGAATTCATCACACCAAAATGAATCACCAAAAACTCATAGTGTCTTTAGAGACATTGGAATGTCGTCTTCAGAGAATCATCCTCGTAAACCCTCCACTTGTGGTAGCTAGAACTGAAATCAATCTTTGAGAATAGTCTCATTTTCATCAATAGGTTTAAAGGATCATCAATCATCAGAAATATTTAATTTTTCATTAGCATAACCTGGTTCAGGTGATGATAATCAACACATAGCCTCAATATCCTATCCACCTTTTTTTATGAACAACATTGGTGATGCCTATAGGGACACACTAGGTTTGATGAAAACCTTCTTCCAAAGGTCCTTCATTTACACCCTTAGCTCTTGGACCACAACAAGGTCCATATAAAATATCTTATAAGATATGGGTGTGGTATCAAGGTGAAAATCATTACAAAAGTTTATCTCCCACCTCAAATGTAGTCCCAAAACATTTTTAGGGAATATGTCCTTAAATTTTTCCACAACTAAAGGAATCAAGACTCATGAATAGCCTTCTGCACC
This sequence comes from Viscum album, assembly GCA_963277665.1. Taxonomy (NCBI): domain Eukaryota; kingdom Viridiplantae; phylum Streptophyta; class Magnoliopsida; order Santalales; family Viscaceae; genus Viscum; species Viscum album. The sequence goes on along the minus strand of OY728119.1, from coordinate 1,720,301,195 downwards.
GCATGATAAAATCTAAAACTGTTGGGTGATGGGTTGAAGAATCATATCCATAATACCTACTCATTCAACCTTAATATATATCTCACCTTTAAAGTAGAATCCAGTCCCATATGTCTGAAGGAATCTCACTCTTTTGGGATGATAATCGATTTCTTCCTGAACCCTAAAAAAATGGTCCATAACCCATATTATTTCATATGGATTCATAATAATGAATATGATGACCCATTAAAAACTCTCTCCACGAATCACCATCTCGAACTATCAGTAGATAAGTTGACATCGAAGAATCAATCCATATAGAAACCTCTAGTCATAGCTGTTAGGATAAAGTCTCAACTGGAATCTCTAACTCTCACACAAGTTATAAGGTGATAAATAAATGACTCACACTTATTTCTACTAGTATTGGGGAAAGATTATAAAAGGTAAAAATCATACCTTGAATCATATCATGTGCATTTTGGCCAAATCTCCCCATAGCCTACTACATTCCATGGCCTTAATAGCCATCTCTTTGAACCTTCCATGTGTCTCCTAGTGGTGGTGGTGGAATAAGATCATAGTGTCGACATTTACTAGAAGATCCTCCCTTCAGATCTCCCCATGCTCCTCTATATACACTACCTCTTTGGGGGATAGCCTGACCATGATTGGGAGATCCCTGATCATAGTGTTTCCTCTGTCATAGTGGTACATCCACCATATAACTATCCTACTTAGCATGATGGGTTTGGAAATCATGTTCCATGTGATCACTCCCATCACAAGAATAGCATCATCCCTCACCTAGTTGACTTCATCCTCTTTTAGATCCTTAAGACACATATCCACTCATCTAAGCCTAGGCATGAGTATGCCTCCAATGTTGAGAGCATAATGTCTAATTCCTACTAGATGTTGAAGACGAATCTGCCACATGATATCCACTACCAGCTCCAAATGCCTAATATCCCTTTTCAAGGAATCTCTCAGTCGCAATATTCCTCTCTATTACTCCACCATAGGTCGATAGACACAAGAAGACCACATTGGGATGAATTTCTATGTAGAGGCCCTACTCAATATTTTGTACCTATAAGCATCCATATCACACCATATCAAGGGAGTAACACATGAGGTTGGTGAACCTCACATAATACTCTAAAACTATCAAGTCACCCTACTACTAATTAAGAACCTCCTCAATTGACCTGGAGTGTAAGAACAGAGGGTAGTATTCCCCACAAAATAGCTACTAGAGATCTAACCATGAGAGAGTCATTCCATCATGGGTCTACATGGTCAGACTCCCCCAGTTCCTAGTTTCTCCATTGAAAATACCGTCTTTCATTGAAACCACATAATTAGTTAGGGTCCATATGGGCCTCAAGAATTAGATTACTTATTCAAGCCGATCATCCATAGCATGGGGTTTGGCCCTCTACAGACCCTCAGTGGTCTTTGATGCTAGAACTCATGAAGCATTCTATGCCTACACAAATCATCATCCAACCCTAGTGGTACTAACTTCTACTCAAAATAAAGGGGTGATGCTCCTTGATTTTCTAGAGAAAACATGTCATGAAATGAATATTGAACTAAGGAATCATCACTCAATGGATCATCATCACAATCTTGTATTTTCAACCTAGTTAGTTATCTTCTTGTATGAATCTTGGAAGTGATCAAGATATACCATGGTTATATGATCATATGTATAGGGAGATGAAATAAGAAAGATAGGAAAATGACACAATTATATATAATCCATGTACCAATGGTTCCCTGTAACTGGTTTCTTGGTATTATGAGTTGATAAATAGTTATTTAATGTCTTTTTGAATGGATACATCGACCGCTGAACCAATACTGGGTTCCCTGTACTGAAATAAACACTTGAAACACTCTAAAATCATTTACTTAAGTTCCCAAACCAATCCTCACCATGGGGAACACTGACGCAAGGACAAACCACCCCTAATACCACTCTATCTTGACCTCGACCACTAGATTCCACCTGGATGGTGGAAGGATGGGTGTGATAGCCCCAAGCCTTACTCCAATAGGTTGAGGGATGTTGACAGGTTCCAAGAAGGCATAATATAAAATGGGAGTCCTTGGACTAAATTACATATATGCCTAAACACAATGATATCCATCCAAAATTATAGAGGTATAATAAAATAAAAAAACATATAGAGTAAAACCATGAATTCAATAAACTCTAGGGAATACATTGAAGTATGATTAATTAAGACAAATTGTAAAGGGGAAAAAATATGCCTAACAAAAAATGAAGTCCCAACCTAAAAATAACTGAAATAATGTAAAACTGATAGACCTTGACTCCTGATCTCTATTCCATGCCACCTTACATGGTCAATACACTCATGTGTCACTATACTCCACAAAAGTCACCGTTGATCTTTCCATCTTCAACATATGACATGATATGTGTGGGATAATCCCATGAAAGGGTGAGTATATTCATACCCAATAGGATTTCCTGAAAACCACAAAGGGGTAAACATAGATACACACTAGTAGTAATCTCAACCCCTATAAATAGGGAAATGAAAACCCAATATATATATATATGATCATAAAGAAACCCAGACAAGAGAGAAAGAGGATATACATCTCTATAGCCCAGTCCATAGTTGAGGATTATACTTTCATCTCCAAAGGTCCTTCTCATATGCCTAGAATCATATGAATCCTCACCAAAATCTTTGTAGAGGGGCTCTCCCCTCGTTGTTGTGTTGCGCTCCCGAGGGTGATAGAACTCCCGTTGAAAACCCACTCACTAATAGAGCATAAAGACATAGGATTACCACTCCATAGATATATGAACCTATCCCATTATATAGGAGTGTTGTATCAAACTATAAAAATAGTATGGAGGACCTATGACCTAGTATGATAAAGGATTCCCAGCTCTAACATCTCTTTAATTATCCTTCCTTGATCAGTTCCATCATCAAGTGTTACATAAAGAAGTGTCATGCACTAAAAATATCACATCATATCTCATATTCTACAATAAATTCTACCATCATATTCTATGCATAAAAACACTCAGCATAGGCTAATCATGGGTAAAAATATGATCATTGAAGAAGGTGATAGGAGAGGATGAAGATTATAGTGGGATTATATGATGTGTATGTGAGTCCACATGACGTGTGGCCCCTTCTCTTCACTTTTTCATGTTCTCACCTATACATAGCTTGAAGATCCATGAAATACTACATGATTTATACTCATAGAACATAGGGTGTGTATCCACCCTTGCTTATGGGTGTATACACCTGGCACATGGCTATGTTTTCCTAGTACAACCACATGACATCTCAACATTAGTACACGGTGTGTATGCCCACCTGGGGTCCTGGGTTGTGTCTAGATGGTACACAACATGGCTATCCAATTAGGTTCACACTATGTTTAGGATTTTTCACATGAAATTTGATCCTTAACTCATCCAAAACCATTATCCTTCATTCCAAATGAAGTACACAACATGTGTTATTCTATATTATATGGCATGTAGTCAGGTTTTTCAAAGAACCCAAGTTCTTTATTTTGGATTCCTAATATACCTTATCCACAAAAAATCCTGATGTTTTACCACCTAAAATCAAATTTTAGTTCCTTCTACCATTTAGTCCCAACCTTTGGTTGTTGGAAAATTGAATTTGATCATCCGTTAATGGGTCGTTGCATACCTCGTAGCACTTCCCGTCACCCGTCTCCATTCCATATCTTTGATCCATGAATAATCACCCCAAATCCGTATTGATCCATATAAAAGTCACCATATCATACATTTTTCACAAAACATACATGAATTCAAGGGTTCGAACCCACTCGAACCCACCTCGGCAACATTAAACCACGACTTCATGGGGCAACAACGAAGATCGCATTGAACAGTGGGGGATAGATGCACAAGAATGAAGTAAATAATTCATTGGGAATGAATTCTTGGAAAATTATTACATATATGGGGATATCCAGGTGTAAAATCTTGGAATTTTATGAATAATATGATTTATACAATTCAAATTATAGAATGTGATCATGCGAAGGTTGGATAACCATTGGTCAAGATAAAATGATAACACGTCCATGATTATCAAAAAAAATGGGGAGGAATTCCCTAAATAACATACCCTTCTAGAATTTAATATTTATAATAAGTGAATAAAACATCCTATGATGTGAATATGACTCATTGTATTCACTACTTCTCGATCCACCTCGATCTGATCATTTGTTTTTTTCAATCTTGTTCCATCAATGAAGAACACTATCCTTTAATCCTCTCAGTGTTGTGTAGGGAACCCAGAAAAAATTTCATTATGTCATAATTATAGAGAGAATTAGGTTTGTTCATTTAAAATAAAATAACTTATTTATTTATTTATTTTAATTAAATGCACTCAACAATGGCCACATCCCTCAAAATTTCTGGCACCAAACAACTTTAGGTCGCACTTAGGGAAAACCCCATATTCTGGAATCAAAAATGGTCTAATATTTCTCATCTGAGGTTTATATAAATAGGAAAATCATAAAAACTAAAATGATGTGCACATGTGAAATAAAATATATTAATCATGGGGTCCTGAGACACCCAAACACCACACCATATTTGAGTATAATTCTAGATATATACATCGAAATATTGAAGGATAAATCCATTAAAACCAAATTCACTACAATAGCATATATCCATCTTGATCCCAAGAAGTATTCAGGGATAATAATAGGTGTAATCTCTAACCATATCCTCAGTGATGATTATATCCTAGGTCCAGTCAATGAGCCATACCTCTAAGATGGATTCCTACTAAGAGTGAGCCCCATAACCTTCCTTCATCTAAGTTATCTTCATTTTTTAACTAGGATGGTTATCCCAATGCCCAAGTCTCTCTCAATCCCTTATCCCTCCATCCCTTAACAACAAAATGATCCTTACCATAATTCATTAAACTTTTTAGAAAAATACTATCACACAAACATAAATTATGCACCTCAAACTACATGGGTTTTGATTTCTATTATCAGTAGGATATGAAAGATGCCTCTATAAGGTTTAACCCAATTTCCTTACCATTTTATCTCTACCTAGAGATTTGATATATTTAAATTATGATCACCTTCCTATAGAGAACCCAACCTCCTAAAAATTTTATACTATATTCTAAATTGTGAGCATCCCCATTGGACATTGAACTATGACCTTCCTTTCATGATGATAATAATAAGATAAATCCCCATTATAGTCTAAACCATTAGTGACTACACAAGTCTTTAAATACTTACTTCCCTTATCTGATAATCATAATTGGAACATTTATTTTCTGATGTGATAAGAATACGTTTGTGTATTTTAAAATAATAGGATGACCCATCTACATGATTCATCGAAAAATAATCCTTGAGCGATGAGCATAGGATATCTCTTGTGATGATCATGAGGATCATGAGATGCCTTCTGTGATAAGAATATATCTCCTTGTGTGAAGAGTAAAACATTCCTTATGTGATGATCATTATTTTCCTTCTATGATGAGAATAGGATACCTTATGTGGAAATCATATGATTCCCACACTTTCCAAAATTAGCATGATATAGATACCCTTCCTGCTTCACTCCAAAATCACAAACCCAAACTTTTCCTTAAGAAATGACCATAATATTCTCCCATGCCACACTATGAGTAAGATAGAACAATATTGAAGATTTAATGATTCCCAACAAGCCAAAAAAACTCATCATCTTTAAAGGAATGTATTCACCCTTCCAAGGTAGTGAGTGTTGTAATTAATTGATTCCTTCTTGATGATAACACCAAGAGCGAGATTCATGATCATGTATTAAATCTATGAGGGAGTACTTCAGTAAATTAAAAGATCCCATCTGAGATTACATTGACCTTCTATTCTCTTGTTCCAGTAAAAATGATCTAACACCATCACCCTAGTGGTGATAGGATACCTTTCTTTGGCGATTAGGAATGTGGGACCTCAATGTGAAAATGAAAACCGATCATGCATCTACATAGTGGACCCATCATAAAACACCTAAAACAAGATTTTTTTTTAATTTATGATAATATTACAATGATGGGATTCATTCCTGTGATTATAAATAAAATGTATTTTGGGTTATAAGAAATAAAAATAGAAGTTTTTTGGATCATTCTTATGTTTATTTCACATTGTTTACTATGACCAAGTGTTGGAGAAGTTCTTTATAATTTAGATTTTAGTCAAGAAATAAAGTTAATTAGTTTCATTTATAGTACTAAATCCTATATATATTTAGTGATTATAAATTTATTCAAATACATAACCTAAACAGTATAAACATTAGCTAAATTTCCTTTGATAAAGTGTTATTTTTTTTCTTGGTTCTTAAACCAAATTTTAAGTGTATAGATTGTTATTTATTAAGTAATATCCTATTGATCCTATATTATGTCATAATAATTAAACCATTTATTTATTAAATTAATTACTTATAAAATTGAAGTGGGTCATCATCCAAAATATTTTTTCATTTGGGTATGGTTATCTTAAGTGGAAACTTGGGTAAGGATGAGTGGGTTTTGGTGTTCCAATACTAGGTGGATTTGGGTAATATAATAGTTATGAATCATTTTGGGTTTTATTAAGGTTGATAAACTTCTTAAACCTTATTACATCATTTATTTCGTATATATTTTATTATTTCATTGGGAATATTAATTTTTTTAATTGAATAATTTTGGGCAGAATGATTATATTACTTGGGGATTTATTTCTCGACCATTCATTGGGTCCCTACTTGGGGTCCCTCTTTTATTTGTTCCTTCTTCTATTATGTTTTATATTTGATTGAATCCTTGGTTTAAAAATTCACTACTATATAAATTCCCTTTATAATAACTCAAATTGGGCATTACCAGTGCTACAAAATGTTCAAATTCTAAGTACTAATAAAGTTGACTAATTAAATTGTTACTAAAAATAGAACTAATAAAATCCCCATTTATCAGTGAAAAAAAACCACTAATAAATACCCATGTATCAGCACTAAAAACATGCTGATAAATGGAGACTTTTAAAAATTAATTTTTTGAGTTAATAAATGAGGATTTTATCAAAAAAAAATTAGTGTTGATAAATGGGTCTTTTATCGGCACTAAAACTGGCATGGAAAAAACCCTAATAGTTTCTACAAATCTGTTATGCTACATTTAGTATCTCTTCAGTATCCCTAAAATATAAAAAATAATTAAAGAATAAAATATTATATAAAACTATTAACGTTTGAATATTATAATAAACAAATATTATATCATAAAAATAAAAAACATAATTTAAATATTATAAATAAATACAACTAATGTTGTGCTAATATTACATTGCATCAAATATTAAACATAGAAAAATACAAAAAATTGCATTTTACAATCATTAAATTTACATTGTACCATCATTTCAATTTAAATATTACATTAATGTTTTTTAGTAAAACACGATTACATTGATAAAAAATATAATTACAATCAAAAATAATTACAACCAAAACCAAAAAAACTCCAATAATAGGCTTTCTCCAATGATCAACTGAACCACCTACAAAATCATATACCTAAAATAAAAATAATGTTTTTTGAATAATAATACATAAAAAAAAAATTTATGTTATATAATCCATGAAAAATTTTAAATGAACCTTTTGATCAAATGAAACTTACGATCATATCAAAAAATTTGGTTATCATAATAATGTGAAGTTGATTCCTATAGATCACAAATGAATCAAAGATCATTATCCAAATTATTCATACCATTGTGAGTTCTTTTGATATGTTATGACCCTTATATAGGTGATTTTCCATTTATTAATAAGTGTTAACAATATAAATTCATACTTTCCATCATACTGGGAAATCTAGGAATCATATTGATGTGTGGTTGATTCAAGGATCATTTTAATAATTTTTTACATTAATAAGAAATCATATTCTTGGTTTTGGCACCTTGATGGGTGATATGTAATTTTAGTAAAAATGGAAAGTTGAAATAGTAATTTGGATCATATAGAGAAATCCATGAATCATATTGATGTGTTGTTAAATATTACACATAAAAAATCGTTTTAAGATCATCCTACTAGGTTTTTATGGTAATACAAACTCGTTTTATCTATTTTGACCCCTTTTAGATCACATGACACTTTAAAAAAATATGAAATTCAAAACACACTTTTGATTATACCAAGAAATTTGGGTATTGTATTAATGTGTGCTTAATTCCTATAGATCATAAATAACTTTAATATTATTTTTTTAATTTTTTTTCCTATCTAAACGTTTTTTTCATTTTTAACCCTTCCACGGGTTATTTTTCATTTATTAATAAGAGTTAACAATTTGAAATCATATTTTATATCATACAAAGTAATCCACACATCATATTGATTAGATTCTAATAAATATAATAAAAATGTTTTGAGGATTGTTTTCCATTGTTTCTATACTATTCAGAACATTTCTTCTTGGTTTTTACCCATTTATGGGAGATATATTATTTTAATAAAAATAAAAATGTGAAATTTAACTTTGTATCATACTAAGTAATCCAATAATAATATTGATTCTATATTTATTCTTGTATATCAAAAATGACAAAGGGATCATTTTCCTAAGTCTTCATTTCAATATGACTTTGTTTTTCCAAGTTTTATCTTCTTGAAGGGTGATATTCCATTTTAATAAAAATACAAAGGTGAAATGGTACTTTAGATCGTACCGATTATTACAAGAATTATATTTAAGATTAATTGATTACTATTGATTAAATGAATTCTAAGATAATTTTACAAATTTTTCATGTCAATAGGAGGTCTTTTTCTCAATTTTTACCCATTGTTGTTTTGTATGTTATATTAGTAAAAATAAAAAGATATAATTGAAATTTAGATCATATTAAGATATTCGATCATCATATTTATGTGCGGTCGATTCCTAAAAATAACAAATCTCCCAAGTATAATTATAATAAGTTTTTATTGTAATAAGAACTAATTTTCTTTATTTTGACCCCTTTTTGTGATTTGTTACTTTAATAACAATGTGAAATTGAAATGAAACATTTGATCATGCTAATAAATTTGGTTATCTAATTGATGTGTGGTTGATTCTAATAGATAAAAAATGACTCAAATTATATTTCCATATGTTTTCGCACCAATATGATTTTTTTTCTCACTTATAACCCCTAAATGGGTTATTTTTCATTTATTAATAATTTTTAACATTATGAAACCATATGTTCAAACATACTATGAAATATGAGCATCTGATTGATGTGTGGTTGATTACTAAAGACCAAAAATGATTCAAGGATAATTTTTCTAAGTTTTCTAATCAATATAAACTCATTTTCTTGTTTTGGGACCCTTGATAGGTGATATTATATTTTTGTAAAAACAGAGATGTTAAATAAAACATTGGATCATATCAAGAAATCTAAACACTATATTAATGAACGGTTAATTATTACATATCAAAAATAATTTTAGCACTGTATTGCTTTATTTTCAAGGTAATATGGACTATTTTTCCCAATTTGGACCCCTTTTAGGTGACCTGACACATAAATAAAAATATGAAGTTCAAACAATGATTTCAATCATACAAAGAAAATTTTATATTAGTTTGATGTGAGATTGAATCCTATAGATCTAAAATGAATTTAAGATCATCAACCTAATTTTTTGCACGAATACAAATAGGTTTTCTCATTTTCGATCCCTATACTGGTAATTTTTCTTTTATTAATAAATGTAGAAAATTTAAAATAATATTTTCAATCATACCAGGAAATCCAAGCATCATATTTATATTTAGTTGATTCATATAGATCAAATTGCTACTCTAATAGAAATATAAATGAAAAAAATAACTTTTTATCATGTTGATCAACCTATCATGGTGTCTATAAAATAAATAACATAATTGAAAACGTAATAGGATATCACCCCTTCATGATTTTTACAATGAGTCTGATATCATGTACACTCATTTCAAAAAAAAATATACTTCTTATTTTGAATAATTATATGGTCATAAATCTTAGTAGTATTGGAAAAAATATTATCAAACAAATTATTAATAAATATTTTAAATGAAAGTAAATTTACCTTTGGAAATACTGATTTGGGGATTACAGTTTGTTGATGGAATATGATTTCTTTTATAAATTTACAAATGAAATATTCATAATAGGTGTCATTATTTGTTTTCAAACACTACAGAATAATTAATAAAAATAAGTAATTTTTTTTTATTTTTGTTTTGATAGTGAAATATTGTTATATTACATAATTTATATCCATATGTTGAAATTGATAAGCATCTTTCTCTTAGTTATGGTCTTTATACCTTTATTTTTTTGAAATTTATAGATCACTCTATCATTAAAAAAATTCTCATTAAAACATAATATAAAATGTATAATTTTAAGTTTATCCATAAGATGTTTTTAACACCTATAATTGTGTGATATTCACTTTACCACCAAAAACTTCAGAAGTTTGAAGACTATGGGAAATATGCTGACATACTTTGCATGGAGGAATCATAGTTATAATCTTGAAGAATATGGGATTGGGATTTTCCTTATAAGATAATACACCTTCGTCCTTTTTTATTCATTTTACTTAGAATTTATTCTTGTTATTTATGAATTCCCCCCTTATCCAAAAAATAGGTTGGTTAATCCAATTGGTTAGCCAAATCAACCTGAGCACTTGTAGGAGTCACATCATCTATGCCCTGGGAGCCAACTAGCCAGTACGTTGAGTGGCATGGAGTCAGTCAAGAAGATATCACATAGTGTGTTTGTGTGTGTGTGTGTGTCTGGACGAGTTGTGAAATTGGAGGACATGGCTGATGAGGGTGTGTGTGAAGGTTTTTTACGTTTCAACCCTACTTCTATCTTGAAAAATGCATTCCACAAGATTTTTTATTAATTTCTCCCAAAATAATTTCTAAACTAATATGGGATGTGGAAGTATGAAATATTGTTCCTCGATTTAAAAACATATGGAAAAAATGGTGTTCACCTAATCAAACTAGTCTCAGCAGTCCAATATTGCTCCCACATCATTTTCAACCTCCTTCTCATGCACTCACTCACTAAACACTAACACCTATGGTTCTACATAATAAGAAACACCCGATGTCACTTGCATAATCACTTGATGATCACCATGTCTAGCCATCTACATTAATCGATATCAAGAAAAACAATTTTCCTCGATGTATCAAAGAAATGAATGTAGCTTCACCTCACATGAAAGATTATTTCATGAAGGTCAGTCATGATAATCCCACTAAGATGCTATCACAAGAGGTACCATGATCCACACGATGTCCAAAAAAAGTCATATGGGCATCATGAGATTCGTAAGAAGGAGAATGTAATTTCTCCTCTAAATAACTTTTTATCATCTATAAGATCATTTGAATCCAGATTAATTCTAATCATGTGATGGTTTAGGGGATCATGTGAAGCCCTTATAGGGTGTCCATAAATCCATTTCATGAATATAAAGTGATAATATGATTCCCTTGAAACTGTTAGGTGAAGCTTCAACTTCCATCGATCATTCCATAATATGAGTCCACCTCACGATCACATGAAGTGGATCATGTTATGTCTCCACCGCCTCGGCTAGCACTTGCAACATGCCCACCATAAAAAGAGACACCACCTTCATACCACCTCCTCCTATATAAACTATTCCTTACCCCTAAAAAAGACACATGTGATATATGAGAGGGAGAGTAGCAGATAAATAGTGGAATATCATAGTCACCTTCGAAAAAAATTCACCAGGTGATGGTGAGTTCCATATCTTGATTTCTTTCATGCAGTATCATGATTATTTAAACAACATGTGACACTATCATGTGGAGTCCCAAGCCTAAAAATATTTATATAAGGATCCTGTTATATGAAATGTTCTCTGGAACTCCCTATCATGTGGGGTTCCACCCCTATGTCGAGCATCCTAGACATAAAATCCACGATTCATATCCTTTGAGCTTGAAACACCTTTGTTAAAACTTGAAGGGGGGTCACGTGAACCCCCGATCTTAGGGTTTCATGAACCCAGGGTCTCATGGTGGTTGTATGCAACCCTGGGTGAGGATGTCTTCACATATAGCATCCTTGTGAACAATCAGCTATGCAAAGCAATCACTGTGAACACACACCGAATGCATTCAAGAGGAATTTTCAACCCATATTTGTGATACTTTGTCCAATTTTATAGATTTTATATGAAGATATTGTGAAAAATAAAAAAAAACCCATTGCAAGACCTCATGAAGGTCATGTTAATCTCATTATTAATTGAGTGTCATTTAGTGTCATCATGAGCAGACCCATTGACATGTAGGGGACTTTTGGATGCATATAAACCCATGAACAGACCATTGACTATGATCCCCATCAAATATGAACCCTCATACATGCATGTGACATCGATGGGAATCCTTTTCATATGTTGGAAGAACCCATTTCAAGACTCAACGGAAAATTTATTGACCAATTAAGCATCATGAGATTCCATTAGGTGGGAACCCCCTTAACATGTATGGACCAAAGGACAATCCCTCCTCTCAACTTGAATTCCCTTAGATGTTCAGTATTAGCATAATCATTAGCTATGTACTCTTCCTCCCTTCCAAAATATTGTCCATGCAGCCTTGAGGCATGATTCATTTAGACAAGAAACTTCAAACACTTGGACAGGTGTGAGATCATAAGTGAGTTCACAAGACCCAGTTGCATAACTCTCTTAATGTCATATGCTACCAAGACTCCTCATTTGTCTTGTAATGCCCTTATGTGTCCTTGTAAAAAACAATTTGATCAAAAGATATTCTATGGACAATCTGAGTTGACTATGTGATAACTTATGGGTAATTCATGTTTGTAACCCCATAAGATTTTGTGTAATATTTTTTTCAAATTAATATAATGTTTTCTATATTTTACAATTCAAGAAAAACTAAATATAGATTTTTATTGTATGAAATCACTAAGTTTGGATTTCGTTACACACAACACCAAGTTAATCTCGCGCTACACATAACACTTAGATTGGATTTTGATAAATTCAATACAATTTTTTTCTTATGTTACACACAATAATAAGTCCCTTATATATTTTTTGTTATGCACAAGGCTGAGTTTTACTGAACTACAAATAATATTAATAATTTTATTAAAATATTAATATATTTAACACAAATCCATTGGAAAGGAAGTTTTTAATAAGATTAACTAAATTGTGAAATAATTTTTACAAAAATATATAAAATTAATCATTTTCTTATCAATTATTTATAAATTAATGTAATAACTATTTGAAAATAAAGAAATTCCTTTTCTAAGAAAACTATTTTTCTATGTACAAAAAACTTTTATATCAATAAATTAAATAAAACATATTTTGATGAATGTTTTTAATAAAATTAATATATTATATATTTTATCAAAGTTTTTGAAATATATCCAATATATTTTTTAGGTATAAGATAAGAATAAATCTAATTATATTAATAAAAATAGGTATTTTTCTAAAAAGATGATTTTAACACCTTTTAATAGAGAAACCATTTTGAATGTGATTTTTGACACTTTTAAAAAAAAATATTTGAAAAAATAAATTTAATTTTTGAATGATAAATATTAATATTTACTTTGGTTAAATTTTTGGTATTTTTCTGAGAAACTTCATTTTTGGATGAATCATAAAAAAATATTGAATTTTGATTAAAAACTAATTTTTCATCTCATTTATTTATATAGTAAAATTATATTTTAATTTAATTGTAAAGTTTAATTAGATCAAATATACATCAATTAAACCAATTTATCTCATTACAACTATTTTCACATTGAAATTGGATATAAAAATTTTCCAAACTTTTAGACCCTTTTACTCTAAAACCCCTCTTTGTCATCTCATATACGAGATTAAATTTAAATTAATTTAGGCCACTTATTCGATCATAATTTTTTAAAATGGATTCCATGTTTCAAATCAGAATAATTTATAATTTTTAATAATGTTAAGTTAGTTTTTGACCAAAAATATTAGTGAATGCAGTTAAATTTAATTCGAGCGATTATTGTAAAATTAAGCTTAACATGGGACTAAACCTTATAATTAAGGGCCAAAATGACCTATAAACTTGTAAAAAATACATTTTATGAACATATTTGGACCCTATACTCCACTTTATATAATGTTTACCATTTTTTGAGCAACTTTACATGAAAAAACATGGGTGGAATTCCCTTTTAAAAAATTTACAAGAATGTCACTCATCCTCCACTATAAAAAGTCACTCAACCCTCACAATTACTCACAACTCTCAAGACCTTTTGCATGTAAATACTTTGAAGAAATATCCACCCAATATCCCTACCTTACTCCTTGACACCTCCCTCTAGGTAGAAATCCAACCAAGGAATCCCTTTGGTTCAAACTAAGAGGAGTTTCCTAAAGAAGAGGTGAAATCCTTTCCCAAGATCCCTTTATTTTTTTCTCTGACACCTCAATAATTTTTATTACATGATTAAATAATAACCTAAATATATTAAATAGAATTATATGTTTTTCTATTAATGTTTATACATACACTTACCCTTACTTTCATCAAATGGGTAACGAACATACCGTTCTTGTGTATGGAGAACTACCGCCTCACTAAATGATGTTTTTAATTTTTCATTTACCATCTATAATGGTTGGGAATTATGATGTAAAATATATTTTTATTTAATATGTATGAAATTTTTTATTTATTTATGTTTCTATAATTTTTATATAAAACATACCTTTATGCTTTTCATATTTTGGATGTACGATAACTTTGTTTCAGTACGTCTGGACTACTACCTCGTCAAAGAAAAGTGATTCGTTCACACTTTACATGGAATGTATTAAGGTTGTTTTTAGAGAAAATATATTATTTATATGACATAATAATTATACTTTAGTTATATTATATGTATATATACATACATGTCATTTACTTTCTTTCTTTTAATACGATAAGAAAACTGAAACAATATTTATGTGTACGTACGACCTACCATCTCTATGAACGGTGTATTCCATTTCATATATCTATATTTTATATATTGTTATAAATTTTAATATAATGAATATATATGATATAAAAATAATTTTTTACATTTATTTAAATATGTAAATCGTGATTTATTTAAGAATAAAAAGTCAAAAAAACGTATGATAAACAAAGCGGTAATTACCCAAAACATTACTTTAACATGGAATTGGTAATAAATGGGTAATAAAAGGTAATAATAAAATAATATATGTTATGATACAATTTAATATAGTTCCCTAATATATTTATAATAAACTTATATTTATTATACTGTAATTTTCAATGAGTACAAATAGACCCATGATATATGGTAAGGGAATTTCATCTCACTTTTTATTTATGTGAGATACATGCCTTATCCACAACTAATTTCTTTTGTGTGGTGTATATAATTACCATTAATTTATTCTATGCTTATTATACATAAATTTATGGTTATTTACATGTCTATTTTATGATATTTCTTTCATGAATTATGGTTCAAAAGTTGTCAAATCAATAAAGTAATTCTGTCTCAATTTTCTTTCTTTGAAACACATGTTTTGTTATACACCTATGTTATTTTATGAAGTGTATATATTTCAATTTGACTTGTTATATAATTAATATAATTATTTTAATGATATTTTGATCTTTATACAATTTTCTTATGAATATTAAGATTAAAATTCTTCAAAGTGGTATGGGGCACTTAGAAATGTTTAAAGATTATTTTCCGAAAGAAATGTTTTTAAAATATCTCTTAAGATCATTTCCAAGGAAAATTATTATAAAGAAATGTTTTATGTTTTAAAGTGTTTTCAAATATTTTTTTTTAATTCTTCAAAGCTATTTTCAAGGGAAAAGTTTTTCAAAACGTTTTCAAGAATTATTTATAATTTTCCAATTTTATTTTTAATGAAAACAAAATCAAAAAGGTTTTATATTTGAAAGATAATTTTTCAAAGAATAAAGAATATTTTCATCAATAAATGTTTTAAATGATTTTTTCATGAATAATTTATATGTTTTCAAAGTGGTTTCAAAGAAAAGGGTTTTAAAAATGTTATATGTTTTAAAAAGTTATTTTCAAAGAAAATTTATATTCTTAGTGATCTTTCAAATTCCTTCTCCATCAAAGATGAAATTATAGGTTATATTTTATGATTTTCTAGGGATATAATCTAGTATACCATTCATATTATTTCTAATAATGGTTTATGTTTTGGTAGAATTATTTTTATGACACAATTTTTTATTCCACGGGTTATATGCTTTTGAAACCCTCTTCTTTTCACAAGTTTTAATTTGATGAAATGATTATGAAAATTATCTATTTACCATAGGTTATGATATGATTAAATGTTTATGATTCCCATTTAATTTCAAGGTTTATGATTCAATTTTTATGAAACCTATACCTTTTTAAGATCCATTATATGATGAATATTTTATTGTCTTGTGGAACATGTATGTATGATTTTATTTTGTGATGGTTGGGAACTATATCTCCCTCCAGTTTATTAGGTTAATATTTTTTTCATGAGATATAAATGTATAGAATGAGGAGTGAAATTAGATCAGTAATATAGGGATGGAATAAATAGTGAACTTGGTTCAGTAATAAAAGGGTGGAATGGGGAATGACCCTGGTTCAGAAGGGGACATTGTCCACTAAGATAGTATTGGGAGTGAACATTTACTACTAAGATGGTTTGGGGAGTGAACCCAATACAATAAAAGGAAATATATATGATTGGTGATACTAGTGTGTCCCACCCAGTAGGTGCATCCCCCATTAATTTCTCTGATAAGTCTTAGAAATTAACCTTGACTTATTGGGAATTTTTTATATGTTTATGTGTATACCACAAGTTCTATGTATTATTTCTATGTTATGCTCAAATGGATTATGCACTTTATTCCCTTATGATTAATGTCTTATGAACTTCCGATATTCCTTCCATGACATATGTATATTATATTAGATATGCAATGTATTATCTTTAAATGGTATTCTCATATTCTCATACCCTTATGTTTATGTCATACTGATTTACCATTTCTGAGCATTCGAGCTCACCCTTTTCTTATGTTTCCTTTCCTTAGGTTATGAAGAAGGGTTTTAAGTAGGAGTACTAGAGAGTAAGATATTTGTTAGAAAGATTTATGATATTTCTCCATGTTATAAGCTTGTGTTTTATGTTTCCACCGACACTAAATTATTATGTTCTTCGGGCATGTGCTTTTGTAATATGATTAATGCATGCATGTCTAGATACTACAATTGGATTTGGATTTGGCATAGAAGTACCTAGAGGTAACAACTCTGAAAAGGTGTGTTGGGACTGACTTAAGAATAACCTAGTACATGACAACAGGACTTACTGCATTCCTAGTTTTACATTCCTAGTGGATATGAATTGGGAATTAAGAAAATATTTATGATGGATTTAATTAGAAGATGATTATGAATAACCTAGGATAAAAAAAGATTTCATATATTAATGAAGTATGATCCATGATTTAGGCATCCTATATGTATTTTTTCATGATTATGTGGTTCCCCACTATGGTGATTATTTCTTACACTATTCTATTTGGTTTTATTCAAAGGCTAGAACCCAAATGAACCATGTTAATAGGGAAAGAAATGGAAAAAGAAATGATTGTCCTCCTAAGCAACCAAATGTTATGGGAGATGGAATGGAAACCCTTATTTCTATGTTCCCAAAAATTTATCAATATATGAACCGTGGTGAACATCCAAATGAGAAAAGGAGGGAACAATGATATTTTGAGTCCTTCATGAGTCAATTACCTCCTTATTTCAATAATTCCACTAACCCATTAGTTTCTGAGCAATGGATTAGAACAACTGAAAATATATTTTCCATTCCCTAGTTTTCAATGCATGAAAAATTCACTCTAGTTTTCTACCATCTGGAAGGTGAGGAGGATCAATAGTGTAATATTATTAAGAATATGAGGCAACAAGATAAAGTTGAATACATAGATTGGGATGAGTTCAAGGACTTATTTTTTAAAAGGTACTTTTCTAGTATTATTCATATGAAGATGGAAAAGGAATTACTAGAGTTTAGAAGCTATGAAGAAGTTTTTCGATGTTCCATGAAGGTGGAAATGGAGTTTGGGGATGTGTGTCAACCTCATGGTGTTAAAAATAAAAGTAAAATAGAGTTTAAAAAAAATATAAAGACCATGGAGAGAAAATTATGAGCTTTATATTATACTCAAAGTGTGGGAAAAAGCATGGAGGAAATTGTCTTAAAGGAAATGGTAAATGTTTTATGTGTGGAAGGTAAGGTCATCAGGCAATTTATTGAAAAAATTATGGAAATTTTATCTAACAATATCAATAAAGAAAATCTCTAAAAAATGAACCTCTCACACTCTAATGTTTCAATTTCAAGAAGTTTGGTCATTATTTGAATCAATGCCCCAACCCAAGGGTGAACATGGATGATAATCCACAACAACCTCTAGGGAAAAAAAGGAAAAAGTGAAATCTTATACAATCACAATGGAAAAAGTGAATAATGATAATTAGGTCATTATAATCCTCCCCTTCTTATTTTTTAATTTCATGTTTGATTTTGTATAAATAAGCCCTTTGAAAATATTTTTATTCATCCTTTGGTAAAATTTCATGTGATTATCTCCCTCCATGTGGATTTTAGTATAATAAAATCATGTTTGATATTATATTAGTATAAGGATAGACCCAAGTTTCCAATGAAAAAGTTTTTATTATAGGATAAGAAACTATTTAAAGAATTAAGGGTAAATTATATTTTGGAAGGGTTGCAAGGTTAATAATTTATGAAATGGTTTGAGTTAAACTTCATATGAGGTTTTATATATTAAAGTAGTATCTCACCATGTGAGGATTTATGCATATCAGATAAATTTTTCTTACTGTTTTGTTATGATATGGAAATATGGAATGGCCAATCATTATATTAACATATATCATGATCTACTAATTCTTTAGGAATGAAAAAATCACCTTCATTTCTTAGAATAAGATATTAAGTGGAAATTAATAAATGCACAACAAAGTGTGAGATTTTTCTAAAAACAAGTAAGACTATATTCTCATGAAAATTCTTCAACTTTAGGAAAAACGGTCTTGAAATAAAATTTTATCTTGTTATAATCATTTTGATGACCTATTTCAAGCCTTTTTGAGTTACGGATTTGAGATTATTAAATTCCTCTTATACATGTTCTCTATCATGATGCATCAGAAATTTATGGTTAGATTTATCTTCCATGTCCAATTTTTCACTTTCCAACTATTTTCTCATATATGGGATACTAGTTATGAGTTACTTTCGATAACCATTATGTTTCCAAATTCCCTTTTTCAAAGGAAGTTTTTATTATTCATCATTACAATGTGGGTGTCTATAAAAATAACTTTCAAGTATTAAACCTTTGATAACCTAGATAAATTTTGAGGGGTAGAATTGTTTTAAGGGGGATAAAATGTAACACCTCGAGATTTTTTGAGATTTTTTCTTCAAATTAATTCAATCAATTTCTATATTTTTCATTTCAAGAAACATTGAATATATCTTTTCATTATATGAAATCATTAAGTTTGGATTTTATTATACACAATGCCAAGTTACTCTTTAGCTACATAAATCACTTAGATTGGATTGTAATACATGAAACACTATGTCTGTCTTTTTTTATAGATAATATCAAGTCCCTTTGATAGCTTTCATTACATACTAGGCTGATTTTTACCTAACTACAAAATACTATTAATATTATTATTAAAATATTAATATAGTTACCACTTAGTCATTGGAATGGTAGTTTTGAATAAGGTTAAATAATTCTTTGAAATAGGGTTTACATAGATATATATATATAATGAATCCTTTTTTATCAACTATGTATAAATGAAAGTAAGAACTATTTGAAAAACAAAATTTCCTTTTCGAAGAACACTATGTTTCTTTGTACAAACACGTTTTATATCAATAAATTAAAAAACAACTTTTGATGAATATTTTTAAAAAAATTAATATATTATATATTCAATAACTTTTTTTGAAACTTTTCCAGTAGATTTTTTAGGCATAATATTAGAATAAATCCAATTATATGAATAAAAATAGGTATTTTTCTAAAAATTGATTTTACCACTTTCTAATGGAAAACCTATTTTAAATATTATTTTTGAAACTTTTATAATGTTTATTTGACAAAATAAAATTAATTTTTGAAATAAAAATATGTAAAAAATTGGGTAAATATTTGGTATTTTTCTCACAAACTTTATTTTTTGATAAATAGTAAAAACACATTGAATTTTAATTCAAAACTGATTTTTCATATAATTAATTTTTATTGTTAAATTATATTTTAATTTTATTTTAAATTAAATTATATCAAATATAAATAAATTAATCTAATTTAGGTCATTAGAACTTATTACACGTTGAAATTTGATATAAAACATTCTTTAATTTTGGACCTTTTTACTTTAATAACCTACTTTGTTAACCTATTTGTGAGATTAAAATTATATTAATTTATGTCAATTATGTTATTGAAATTTGTAAAAATATATTCCATATTTTTAATCATAATAATTTATAATAATTTTAACTTCTTTTTTGAACAAAACTATTAGTGGATGCAGTTAAAATTAATTACAATGATTAGAGTAAAATTATGGTTAAAAAGGTATTAAATCTTAAACTTAAGATCCAAAATGACCTATAAACTTTTCCAAAATCAAGTTTATAGAACTATTTCGACCCTACTTTTACTTGGATCGAATTTGTACAATTATTGGATCCACTTTCCCAAGAAAAACATGGGTAGAATTCCATTTTCATAAATTTACAAGAATGCCACTCCTCCCCCACTATAAAAAGGCACTCAACCCTCCCACTTCCCCACAAATATAAAGACATTTTTCTTAGGAAAAATATTTTAAAATATCCTAAAAGTATCTCTCCATTCCTTCTTTAATACTCTATTTGGGTAGAAATCCAACCAAAGAATCACTTTGGTGCAAACTAAAATTATTGACCCAAAGAAGAGGTAACATCCTTTCCCATGCTCATTTCCTTTATTTTCTTTCTCCAACACCTCAATTAATATTATTACATGATTAAATAATAACCTAAGTATCCTAAATATATGTATATGTATATGTTTTAATAATAAGATTTTGACCTAAAATTACACAAAATTCTATCAAATGGGTAACGAACTACTGTTCTTGTGTACGGCGAACAACCACCTCCCAAAATGATATTGTTTGTTTTTCCCTATCATGGTTGAAAATTATGATGTAAACTCAATTTATATATGAAATATATGATATTTATGATATATTTATTCTTCTATAATTTTTATATTAAATATACCTTCATTCTTTACATATTATCGATATACGATAACATCATTTGTGGACGTATAGACTACCGCCTCCTCAAAATGATGTGATTAATTCACACATTACATGGAATGTATTAAAAATGGTTTTAGTGAAAATATATTATATATATGAAATAATAATACCACTTTAATAATATTATATTTATAAATTAATATATTTCATTAACATTATTTCTTTCAATATGACAAGAAAATGGAAACAACATTCACGTGCACGTATGACCTACCATCTCCAAGGACGTTGTATTTCATTTCATATATCTATATTGTTTTGATTATTATAAATGTTCATATACTGAATATATATGATTTATAAATCATTTTTTACATTCTTTGAATATTTAAATCATGATTTATGTAAGAATAACAAGTCCAAACACGTACGATAAACAAAGCGATTATTACCCAAAACGTTACATTAAAATGGAATTGATAATAAACAGGTAATATAAGGTCATGATAAAATAATATATAGTATGATACAATTTAATGTGGTTATGTAATATATTTATAGTTTAATTATATTTATTATATAGGAATTTTGAATAAGTATGCAGATATTCAAGACATATTGTAAGAGAATTTCATATCACTTTTAATTTCCATGTGATACATGCCTTATTCACCACTCATTTATTTTGTGTGGTGTATATACTACACATGAATGTATTATATGATTATTATACATTAATTTATAGGTATTTACATATCCATTTTAGGATCTTTATGGTATGGGTTTATGGTTCAAAAGTTTCCAAATCCGTAAAGTAATTTTGTCTCAATTTGCCTTATTTGATACACATGTTTTGTTTTTTCCCCATTGTTATTTTATGAGGTGTATATACTTTCATTTGACATGTTATATCATGAATATCCTTACTTTGATGATATTTCAATCTTCATTTAATTTTATTATGGGTATTATGATTCAAATTATTCAAAGTGGTATGGGACACTTGGAAATTTTTATAGATTATTTTTCCCAATAAATGTTTTTAAAAGATCTATTAATCTCATTCTCAAGGAAAATGATTTTAACAAAAAAAATTATGTTTTAAAGTTATTTTCAAAGAATATTTTACAAATTTTCAAAGCTATTTTTGGGGAAAAAAATTTTCAAAAAGTTTTCAATATTCATTTATAATTTTTCAAGTTTATTTTCAATGAAAATGGTTAAGAAAACGTTTTATGTTTCAAAAAGAATTTTTCAAATAAGAAAGGATATTTTCTTCAAGAAATTTTTTAAATTAATTTTTTTAATGATTTGTTTATATTTTTTCTATATGGTTTCAATTAAAAGTTTTTTGAAAATTTTATATTTTTTTAAAAGTGATTTTCAAAGAAAATGTATTTTTTTAGTAATCTTTCAAGATCATTCTCGATATAATATTAATTCCATGGTTATATTTTATGTTTCAATATGGATATAATTAAAGGATACCATTCATATTATTTCTCTCAATGGATTATGTTTTTATTGCATAATGTTTATGAAACCCATTTCTCTTCCATGAGTTATATGCTTTTGAAACCCACATCTTTTCATAGGATCTGCATTTTTTAAATGATTATGAAACCCATATATTTTTTCATAGGTTAGGATATGATGAAATTTTTATGATACCCATTTCATTTCATGGGTTATGATATGATTTTTATGAAACCCATCTCTTTTTATGAGTTGTGATATTATGAAAGTTTTATTAGCTTGTGGGACATGTATGTATGATTTTATTATGTGATGGTGGGGTCTATATTGTAACATCCCGGTTCTAGGTGCCACTCAACGGGTGCCCCGAACCCAGTTCGCCACGTGACTTCAAGCGCATTTCCCCAAATGCCAGAGGCTACCGACTAGCAGCGAGGGCCTAGGTCTGTTAGTGGGGAAACTATGCCCTCATTTTCCAAAGTGTAGCACAGCGGAATTGAAATAAAACATACAACAAACAGCAGAAGCAGTAAACCATACACAACTGAAATAAACCACAGTATATAAATAATGATTCTATATGTCTCAAGTACTAAGAAAACAGCCAAAACATGTATACATCAATATAGTACAACAAAACGCAGAGTACAACAAGACAAAGAAAAACAACTTGCAGCGGCATCGCGAGCCTAGGCTCGGTCCCATGCCCTCCTACTCCTCAGCAACAGTCAAGTACCTATATAGGGACTCTTGCCTCTACTTACACCAGTAGAAACGTAATCTGTTTGGGCCAAAAAGCGTGACCCAAACAGGGTGTGAGAAATATATCTTAGTAGGCACCCACCAAAGGCCTGTGCTCAACTATGCGTAAAACATGTAACAAGTGTGCAGTAGTAAAATGTAATAAACTAAGCAGTAATCAAAAGTAACTAACTTAACAGTTAAATTGCCATTTAATTATTTATTTAATCCATTAAATATTAGAAATCACCATAGTGCATTTCTAAGTAAACGGTCAACGTCCTCAGACAAGCAAAACCTTACCCTCAGGTAAGCAGAACCCAACCCGCAGGTAATTGCCCTCAGGCATAATAGAATTTTTCCCTCAGGAATAGGTAGTGTTTCCCTCAGGCATAGAATTCAAGCCCTTAGGCACGAAATGTTTCCCTCGAGAGAAATAACTACAACCCTCGGGCTAAACAGTGCAGTGCCCTCAGGCTAATCAAAACAATTCCCTCATGCTAAAGAGGTATCGGGCCATTCCCAACAGGTAAACAAGCAGTAAAAAATCAATTACTCTTAAGGAAATTCTACAATTACTACTTTAAAGGCATACCCTCGGGTATCCTGGCCAAATGTCTAAACAGTGGAACACACCCCCAGGGTGGTTCTGAATCCAAGAAATGATCCCAACCAGCATTTTAATATCACATTTAAATCACCTATTCAATTCTAGGTGTTTAAATATAGCAACGAGCTCAGCCACATGACACCCCAACATGGGTTCGTGGTACAAAAACGCACAAAACACACGGAAGTTAGAAAACAAACACCAAGAAACCTACCTTAAACGCCAACGAGCGTTATACACGAATGTCGATCCAAGAAACACCCAAATATGACGTAGATATGAAGAAGAAGATAAACCATTCAACCACAAATAACTCTCCAATGGGAAAGAATTGGAAATAACTATACCAAAAGGAGAAAGAACTCACATGTGTGGTTCCAATCAGATCGACGGTGCGGAAATCGGATTCCCGACGGGCACTCGGCGGATCTCCAAAGCTCCAGACTCCCTCTTCCACTCCTCCTTCCCGTTCTAAGCCTTCCCTATGAATAGGGGAGGCTACTGCCAATTTAAGTGAAAAAAAAAGTACACGACGTGTACTTATAAGTACACTGTGTGTACTTATTTCATTTAACTGTTCCCCTGGAGGCACCGCCAAACTGTTCATCTCTCGACATGAGTACACGGCATGTACTCCTGAGTACATGGCTTGTACTGTTGCCCAGCTGGAGGCTGCTCCACCGCCTTATTGTTTCGGCCTGCCGACTGACTACACGGTGTGTAAAGTACCGCTACACGGCGTGTAGTCGGTTCCTACACCCTTCGTCGCCGACAGGGCTACACGCCACTTGTACCCATCCCACACGGCCAAAAGTACACGGCATGTGGAAAAGTACACGGTGTGTAGTGCTAAAATTTAGGATTTTTCCCCATTTTCCATATTTTCTTAAAAAAACTTAAGGAAAATAGAAAAGAAGAAGCTCGTTCCTCAAAAAATAAGAACTGGGTTCTTACATATATCTCCAGCCAATGTATTGAGTAAATATTTTTATCTCATGAGGTAAAAATGGATGGAATGAGGAATGAACTCAGTCCTATAATATAGGTCTATAATGAGAAGTTAACTCAGTTTAGTAATATAGGGCTGGAATGGGAAGTAAACTCAATTCAGTAAGGGACATTGTCCACTAATATGGTCTTGGGAGTGAACCTGGACTACTAAGATGGTTTCAGGAGTGAACCAATTCTACTACAAGGAAAGGGATATAACTTTGTATGGTGGTCTATCCCACCCAATAGGTGCATCACCCATGAAGTTCTCTAATTTTTTTTGGAAATGAATCATAACTTATAGGGAATTTTTTTATATGATTATGTTAGTGCAAAAAATTATACATCTGATTTCTAGGTTATTATCTCATTTCTTATGCTCGTACATCCCTTATGATTCATGTCTTATGAACTACCAATATTTATGCCCTGACACATGTATATGATCTTTGATATGAAGGGTATTATCTTCAAATAATATGATCATGTTCTCATACCCTTATGTTTATGTTATATTTATTTACCATTAATGATCATTTGAGTTCACCCCTTTATTATGTTTCCTTTACCTAGGTTATGAAGAATGTTTTTAAGTAGGAGTACTAAATGGGAAGATCTTTATTAGAAAAATTAAAGATCTTTCCCCTAGATATAAGATTGTATTCCAAGTTTCTTGAAAAACTAAACTATTATTGTCATTAGGAATTTGATTTTACAATATGATGAATATTTATCTAAATTAATATGATATCCATGTATTTTATGCCTGGGTCACTATAATTTTGGTCACATGATAGGCCTTGGAAAATTCAGCTTGATCTTATGATAGTTAATTGATGTTTCATCATTATCATGTGAAATTCCCTTGGAATGTCCCCATTGTCTTTTGATAGCATGAGGAAAATCTAAGGAAAAAAGTATGTTGTTCATCTAAATGAAACTAAATATGTAAATTATAATCATTTGAAGACATCCCAAACAACTCACTTTGATCATGTGAAATACCATGTACATTTCCTCTTGGATTATGTGAATAAATTCATGAAAATTCATTTGACCAGGTGGAAAACCTTGGACATATCTACTTTGATCATGTGAAAGATCCTAGAAATGACAACTTTAATCATGAGAAGCATCTTGGACATGTTACGGATACATCCTTGGATGTGTCTTCCACATCAGATTAACACCCCAAACATATTGGGAGAAAAATCAAGAAATTTTTAATAAATAACCAAGACATGTTATTAAGTTCCCTTAGGACATGTAAACTATGTTTGGTAGACATGATTAGACTTATACAATAAGGACCCCCACCCAGTAACCTTCTCAGGGGAGAATCCTTAATGTGTTAGGGTTGCATGCTCATGTGACCTTATTTGTGTTATTCTCTCAAATGGGTCCTCTATGTCATGCCAAGAATATCAAACAAACCTTTTATGGTCATTATCACGCTTTAATTTTCTAGAAGATAAAGAATGTGTATCAAAAAGGGAATCTATCCTGGTATAATAACCTAGATTTCTTAAACCTTTGGGATAACCAGAATGTATCCAAGTGTGATCACCCACTGTGACCCATCAGTGGGTTTTAGGGATACTAAACTACAAGAAATCTGATTCTTTCCATACCTATGATAATTAGGATACGTTCCTAATTCCTGAACTCAAATGGGCATCTACCTTGGTTAAAGTCCCTCCATGTCTCTAACATTCCAAATATCAAGACCCAATATTTTCCATGTGCTCATCACTCTTCCTTGTCCACTAGTAGTTTGAGAATGTAATTTAACTATAATGACCCTGATTCCTAATATAAATAGGATACCTAGTATATCTTTCTAAGGCATGATCTCCTTATCATATCCTCTATAATACTAGTAATCACACCTCTCAATGGGAAACTTAATGTGTAATCCTCACACATATATGCTATCATGTGATGTGTCTAATATTTTTCTGTCCCTTTTTTCCCACATCTAACATGACTGATGTGGGCTTAGAGACTTATGATGATTGTACAAAGAGAATTGAAATTATTTCCATAAAATGGTCCCTTTATTAGTATGTAAGTTTGATTACATCTCATCTTCTCTCAAAGTGGCTGTACTCACGATAAAACAATCCAAGGAAACATTATATCCATAAGTCTCGTTCAAAGGCCTATGTTGTCGCATATTTCATGACACAGATGTCTATAACATGAACTACATAGACTTTAACTCTTATCTTAATAGGATACATAGGATGAATCATCGATTCCCAAGCCCTATATTTATGTCCTTACCACCGGATGTTAAACTGCATGGATCAGTCCAGCCGAATGACCTTAAACTATGTAAAATGAAATACATGGTTTTTTATTCCTATTCTAATAGGATGAATAATATTCCTCATGGAGTTTCAATCTCATCTCTAAGACCCCAACCACCTCCCAAGATGACAATAGACTCTAGAGCACCGAAACATGGCTATAAACTAAAGCATCATAAATAAATAAGAGACTGATGGATAACTCATGATATGCACATAGTTGTTTCCATCAATATGTGGTATTAAAAAAGTTATAAACATAGGGGTAACCAGTCCTATATTGGGGCCTTTGAAGGATTACGTGAACATATCTTAAATCTATAATAGATTATTAGAGTAGGTAACAATTCCCCCCAAAAGGGTGTGATGATTACGACCTACCATCCACTTGATCAATGTGAGTTCTTAAGTGTCGTTGGGTCTAAAACCCCTAAGCACCACCTTCATTTAGAAATTAATTGTGTACTCAGTTATGGATATGGGAGTTTTTGGAAGTTTCTATTAGAGACAAACATGGTAAACTTGACATAAACAATTGTAAAACCACCCAGAATCACCCAAAATCGAGCATGGGGAAATGTCAATTCCTTATTTTTTAGGGAAAAAAATCATCAACCCATCATGAATAATTGTATTGACATCAAACCCCCATAATCAATCCATCAGGTAAAGCAATATATCACCCCTATTTCTCACTAAAAATAATTGTGAACATGATATGAAATTATTTAACTAATTCATCCCTTTCATGAGTTAAAAAGGATAGAATACCCTGTTCACATTGGTCCATTTTTTTCTAAATTTTTTTATACAATAAATAGTTTACATCACATGTTTCTTTTAACTATTTTGATCCTTGTATAAAAATAAGGTACAAACTCATTATCCATTAAATTTGAAAGTAATCGATCAAAAATCTACTCTTATATATTATGCTTCACTAATAAGGTGTATTGTTTCATTTTTGGGAATTCTCAGATTCCTTACAACCAAAATGACACCATAGAATATGCCAATGGATTATGAAATAGATGGAAAAGTTTTTTTAGCTCTGAAGATCAAATGTATGTTGTCACAAATGTAGAACATCCAGTGCTTGTTAGTGAATTCCTTGGTCTAAGAGTACCACATAAATGGATCCATCCCAAAATTGGAATCATCTCATGAAATATTCTAGAGTATTAATTCCCACCATTCATCTTTCCCATGACAGTTAATATAAGAGTAAGTGTCCCATGTTACCAAATTCAATAGATTTGGGTTCTTATCCTAAGATCATAACTACATATACCATACCTAACTAAGTGAGGTGGAGGATTAAAATCATCATGCCCACTAAATAACTCAATATCTTCCTAGGGGGGCTCCCATCCATTATGTTCATCGTCATCAACATGTGATCATGATTCCACAAAGAGATGCAGATGAATTTATTCTGACCCTTACCATCCAAAATGTGGCATTCAAAAGGAGAGCCCACCAGGGTAACCCAAGTAATGTAGCTCTAGAGTAGGCTTATATCCCAGTTACTTCCAATCTATCTGAGGCCCACCAGTACATCCAAACATTGGCCTGAGAACAATTCCAGATCATTTCAATCCAAGATCCTATGACTTTATTACAGCTATTGTTGGTGAATGTGGAATTCTATGGAGCACCCTAGCACATAGTGAAGGGTTTATTTTTATCATACATTACCCTGGGATCATCTTAACTATGGTAAAAGACCCCAAAAATAGTATTATAGGCACCAAACCCCCAAATGGTACAGTGGGAACAGACCCCCCAAACGACATATCAAGCACTAACCCGCCAAACGTGATACTCTATTGAGGAGGATCACTGGCCCTCTTATGTCTCCTTAAATATGATATTAATAAAATATAAAGAATTATAATTGGATTTGTACAAGAACACTCCTAAAAATTATAATCATACCCTCCTACAGTCATCTGAGTCACAGCAGGCCTACCTTCTTCCTCTAGAACAGGAAAAGAAGGACTCGATGGTATGTTTCAGACATCTATATAACATGCGACCAACCATTTTGGTATTTTAAAGGTTAATGAAAATGGAAAATATGGCCATTAGATGTATTGGACTCAATCTATGTGGTCCATGTCAAGACTCCCATCATCATCCACTCACCCTACAATCAATAGAAGAAATGGTGTTGTCATGGATCCTTATAGTCAACCCCTTGAGGATGAAAAGTCAATTTTTATAGATAAATGGATCTATCAAATCTAATGAGATAATAAATATCTATGGGAAATAATTTTGTGAATGCTTTTAGAATCTCTACCTAGAAAAGATGTACCAGCACCTTCCTACGGAAGCTCGCCTTGTAGTGAAGTTCCCCAACCAACATGGATGGGGAAATTTTAATTTATGTCATCACCTCATTGGGTGGGATCCATACATTGTTCTATCCCACCCCATACCACAGGGATAGGGAATTTTAATATTTTCAAGACCCCAATCCCACAAGTCTAGAGGAATTTCCATTTTCCACCTCCTCATCAAGGGTATAATAGAAACCATCCAACCTTAGTCATTTTCACAAAGCCTTCAGGATAGTTAGGTTCCTTTAATCAATGGGGTGAATCAACATCATCCAAGGCCCCTAAGGCTTTGACACATAACCTTGGACCAATAAAGACTGTGACTCTATTCCCCAAACTCTAAACTCATCCATGATCCCAGACTAAAGGAGGTATAGATAGTGCACAGTGGAAATAGTATGGTCACCCATCCATTGAAGACAGATAATAAAGTGTATATTACTTCCAATAAAAATATGTCCCCGCATATTTTTATTATTCCACTTAAAATGGTTTTATAGATCCTCCAACAATAATGAAGTAGAATGAGGTATAGTTGATAGCCCATGAAAACCACTTCCCCTACCACTTATTCCCTGGGTACACAATAGGGGGTTTCACATCCCTAAAATAATGGCTTCAAGAATAGATAGATAGTGGATATTGGAACTATCAACACCTATATCCCTACTCCATTCATGTGAGAACTCTAAACAGAACAAAAAAGTTGTGCAGAGGATCATGGGACACATACCTCATAGGTATATGCGACCATATTTCAACATAAGATTGAAATTTTTCTATTATTTCTAAACAAACATTTCCCCATGTATTTTGATTATTCCATCGATAATGGTTTCATGGAACTCCCAAAAATGAGGACTCCAAGTGAGGAATGGTTGATATGCCATAACAACCATTTCCCCTACCATTGATGTGTTAGGAACACAATAGAGAGTTTATTTTTCTTTAAATACTGGTTGGAGAGAGAGAAAATTGAAGGCTTGATAGAGTTAAAGTATCCTGAAACTCATGCAATATGCATAAGATTCATCCAATATCCATTAGAAGAGACTCTATACTGAAATTTTACTCACCTATGTCCTTATTGCATGACATTAAACGGCACGGTTAATGTCCTAGTCACAATATGTTAAACTATACAACCGTATCCTAGTCGCATGATGTTAAACTGCACGATGTGTCTTGGTATCATGTTGTTAAATTTCATGACAATATCCTTATCGCGTAACGATAAACTTCATGAAACACATATCGGTTATACAAAAATAAAATGTGCATCATAACAATCTCTGGGATACATAATCATCATCAGGTAGAAATTATTTTTCCTTGAAGTACCATTGATTTAGAATAATCATTATCCCAACTATATCACAAAATCGCCAATACCCCTCAATCACCAGCTGAGGATGTTATCCGAGTAGTCACCTCCCTAAATGCTTAGAACTAGTTGTCAAGGATACCTAGTCAAATTTATAAAGCTGGGGACCTAAGGGATTAGGCTTATATTCCTTCTAGTTCAAACAAAGTCTGTTATCATATCCGTGCAGCAAGCATAGGGAAAGTAGAAATCCATGACCCTATGCATAAATTCCATCGGTATATTCTGATGGCACAAGGCGGAAAGGAGTGGGAATATATCTCCACTTTAATCAAAGACATTGACCAACATGTAATAGAAGATGAGAGTGTACAATAATATATTCATGTACATACCCTGTTGAAGTTCCAGTGCTTTGTAACAGAAATATAGGAGCTCTGCTAGTATATTCTGGTGAAGATGATGGGATAAACATATATTCCAATCCCAACAGCCATAGTAGCACAACACTACAATAAGTATGAGCAAGTGGATAATTCAGAGAAAGCACATATACATTCTTCTATCTAGGATTATTATTGGCATATTTTAGTAAAGGATGAGGCATAAGATAGGGCACATATTCAAGTTCCAAATGAGGCTCACCATGTGAGAGTATCTCAAGATAGTATCAGATTATTATTTCAAAAGAATGGTTGAATATTCAAAAGTACCAGGATCAATATTATATACATGTTCTAGTTGGGGCTCACAAATTGATACTGGTAGATTCCTTAGGAGAGGCTCATATTTCTTTCAGTGAAACAAATTTCCAAATTACAAAAGTTCATGGAAGCCAGTCTCATTTCCCTACTTCTACCAACAAATGACTACACTATCATCCTTCAAAGGCCATACAAGTGGAGTCTCATATCTCTTATTCCATTATGAAGGTGCATTGGAATATTATGGAGGGGAATACATATTTGAACTGGGTTCATATTCCTGCTTCCTCTAGGGTTGACCGACATATTCTAGAAACCACATACAGGAAGGATCATACTCCTACTAATGATGAAGAATCTCATCAGCATACACCATAGGGTTCTTTTCAGTGGGCTCATATCCCCATAGTTCTAGATGGTTAACAATATATTTTAATATCTTTTGTATAGTAGGCTCATATCCCTACCCAGTCCCAAAATACAGGTCAATGTATTTTCTCCATGACACAAAATGAGGTTCATATCCTTAATTATATTGAATTCTGGTGTCCTTGAGGTTGTTTGAGAGACATTCATAACACCCTAAGGTTTTTTAAACTATTAAACTATATAAAAATGTGATCATTACCATGATATTACTCCTAATGGTAGTGCAAAGATGGATCGTAGGGACTCTACTCCTGAAATCTATTATGGCCATCCTTCTCATGGTGATATCTCCCATAGATAAAAAATCACTACTATAAATTGGACTTATACCAAAAAACCTATACAAATAGTTTTCAAAAGCATTGTTATAGGGTACATATACCAATAGTTTTGAAAAATCCATTGGTATAGGTATCATAGTGAGACCCTATACCAGTTGTTTTGGCCAAAACTTTTAGTATATCTTCCATATTAAGACCATATACCAATAATTTTGTACAAAACATTGGTATATGCCATAGTTATATAAATGGTTTGTCTAAAATCATTAGTATAGATTCCATATTAAGACCCAATACCAAGATTTTTTAAAATACCATTGGTATAGGTCATATCTATACCAAAAGTTTATCCAAAACTGTTGGTATAGCTTCAATAATAAGCCCGTATACCAATGGTGTTAGAAAAACCATTTTTATGAGTCCCAAAAATCCAAATACCTATACCAACAATTTTCAAAACCATTGGTATTGGTATTTTGTTATTTTACATATTATTTTTCAAATGAAATTGAATACATAAAAATTTAAAATATTTTTTAATATAAAAATCTGTATTTATCATATTATATTCACAAAATTTATTATAGATTAGTGGTTAGGTCTTTGAAATATATATCGAAGGTGTTGGGATCAAATCCAGCCAATATTTTTTTAAATTACCTATACCGATGGTTTTGGAAACAGTTTTTATATCCCTATAACAATAGTTTTTCAAAAACATTTTTATAGGTATATAATGATGGATGATAGGCCAATCTTCCTCTAAACCATTGGTATAGTCTATACAAACGTTTTTGGGGCCTATACCAATAGTTAAAAACTGTTGGTATAGTGTTTTTTCCATTAGTGAATCATCCCCTTTCTTAAACACCTTTTTATATATAGGTACTCAAAAACTAGACACCTTTATATAGAGAGGTTCTCAAAACACCCAATTTAACCATATATAATTCACCATCAACCATCATCATCACTTCATCGTGGTCAGTAGGTGACCCGAAGAGGTAATGTCTGTGATCTATCCAGGAAAATACATATATCCCTGATGAAGAAGTGAATTAAATGGATATATAGATAGAGTTAGTCATAAAAAACCTACCAAAAAATGCTTAGAACCATTATCACATCCAATTATGAGATCCCAAATTGGTCAAAAAATGGACTGCATTCTTTGCATTCACTTGAATATATAGGAGACGTTTCAGATATTAGAGTGTAGGAATATCTCTTATCATGAATATTAGGGTCACCTCCAAATCATAAATACATTCTGTTTTCAGTAGGACAGGGTTGAATCCTCTGCGGCCCCCAACAGCTTGGATTAGAAGATCATAACAAACACTTGCAGCATGTTGTCTCTATATCATGGAAACCCTCTAACTAATTGGAAATGTTCTATCTGAAAATAGAATATGAGGATAGGGAAAGTATGAATTTAATCCTAGATGTATGGGATTATTCTCTCCTCAATAAAACATATGGGAAAATTATCATCTCTATAATTTCTCAACAATGACTCTCATAGTAGGGAATGAAAATGTCTCTTACCATGGCCTCTCTCATCCCTACAATGACAATGATGCCCCTGGGTTATATATCATGTTTGAAAATGTATCTATACACTCAAAGCTGGGAAAAAAATTGGATAACCTCAGTAATTTCTCTCCTTCATTTGAAGAATATGTCTCTACCACTATTTATAATCTCGTGTAGGTAAATTTGGGAACTTAAGAAGACCTTCGGCCTACACTAACTAGTGTCTTCATGCCTCTCAAAGTGAAAGAGATGTATATTTCATTGGTAAAGAAACATGGATATGTGTTTTCTTGTAATTATCCATAAATTCTTGTTCTGAACCCCAATGTGGCTATGCACCACCTAGTCTTACCCTATGATCATCAAGGTTCCTAGAAAATATATAGGAGAATTCACCACTCTTATGATAAAACATCTTGGTCGCACGATGTTAAAACTGCATGATATATCCTAACCACAAGATATTAAATTGTAGAGAATAAGTCCTAGAAAAAAGATGTTAAGGTTCACATTATATCATGTCCTTACTTTATGACATTAAACTGCATGGAAAACATCCTCACTGTATGAAATTAAAGTACATGGGAGACATCACCTCACTGATGATTCATTGCACATGAGCTGGATCTATGCGAAATAAAAATTAAGTTCCCATGTCTCTGTGTGAGAGTAAAATCCACATAGGGAATTACACATCTTAGAACTACGTGTTACTTGACTCCAACCATCACAGGATATTTATTGATTCCTAGAACTACATTCATGTCCCCATCCACAATATTCCCCTTCTTTCATGTTGAGTCACCTTCGTCCTTACCATATGAAATTAAACTACATGGCTAATGTCCCATCCACATGAAACTAAACTACACAGTTTTCCATAACTATGTACGGCTTGATTCTCACCCCAATGAGATATTTATGGATTCATATATACTATATATGGTCCCATCCACCACATGATACAATATACCCCTATCCTTTATCTAATTTCCTTCATTTCATGATATAAATCTTTGCCACTTCTTGTTTCTCATAATGAGGATAGATCACATAGTCTTAGAAATTTTGATAAGGGATTCCCCACATGATTGAGAGATATTATTACATTCAAGGGTTAATATGGTTATGGGTTCAATACCTTAAAAGGAACACCATGAGTCATTTCTTCGTGATTTTAGACTTCGTGGTTTATATCCATTACATGGAATGAAACTGTACATTATTATGGATCTCTCCCAAGATGACCACAAGATGCATAGTGATGATTGGATTTCCAATCTTAGCTACAAATACAATAAAAGATGGGAAACATTCTCCCCTCTATGTATGGGTATAACTTTCATGGAGAGTTTCCCATTCCAGGACTACGTGTGTTTTGATTCCTATCATAATAAGAAACACAGTGACACCCAAAACTCCATTCATGGGCCCAGTTGCAATATTCTATTTTCACGTCGATCATATTACATCCTTTCCACATGAATTTAAACTAGATGGTTTTATAAGAAACATAGTGACACCCAAAACTTCATTCATGTGGTTTCAACATGAGGAAACCCATCAACATATAGGTGGATTTGGAATTCCTATAAACCCATGGAAAATACCTTGGCCATGTTCCCCAAATTCCATGAACCCTTATCGATGCATGAGGTATCGATGGGAATCCTATACGTATGTTTGAAGAACCCATCACAAGATTAAATAGGAAATTGCATAATCAATTAAACATCATGAGATGTCATTAATTAGGTACCCCCTTAGCATGTATGGACATAAGGACATGCCCTCCTCTCACCATAAAGGCCCATATAAGTGTGTTCTTGGCATACCTATTCTTCATTCACTCCTCCTCCCTTCCAAAATATTTTTCATGCAGCCTTTAGGCATGATCCATTCAGACATGAAACTTCAAACACCTAGACAGGCACGAGATTATAAGTTTGTTCACAATACCCCCACCAAATAACTCTATTATGGTCATGTGCTTGCAAGACTCTACATTGGTCTCATGATGACCCTATATGTCCTTTCACAAACCAATTTCATTGCAATATAGTCTGTGGACAATTCCTTTTGATCATGATATATCTTATGGGTAAGTCATGTTGTCCACACGACATGCCTTAAAATTTTCAGATTGATCATATAAAAGCTTATCGACTAGGAAAAAATTTCATGAAACAATCCCTTGACATGTCACCATTGTCATGTGATAGTCCGAGGACAAGCCCATTTTTTCATGCGATAGCATGTAGAAAAGTCATATGATAATGAAAAAGACACTAAATATGTTCTCTCTTATCATGCAAATACATCCTAGATAAGTCACTTTTATCATGAGAAAGATCTGGGATGAGTTCAATTGTATTATGTGAATACATTCAAGAAAAGTCATTTGATCAAGTGGATGACCTTGTAAATTTCTATTTTTATCATTAAAAAAATCTTATCCATGTCAAATTCGATCAAATTAAGCATCTTGGAGATGTAAGGAAGACACCCTTGGAAGTGTCTTCCTTGTCAAATTCACACCCAAAACATGTTATGTGAACAACCAAGACATGTACAGCAAACAACCAAGACATGTTAGGTCGATCCCCAAGGACATTTCAACTCCATTCGATAGACACACTCATACTTATACAATAAGGACCCATGAACATGAACCTTCTAAGGGGAGTTTTCTTAATGGGTTAGTGTTACGCACTCATGCGGCCCTATTTGTTATATGCTCTCATATGGGCCCTCCATGTTATACACAGGTTATCCAAAAGACCTTTTATGGTCATCATATCTCTTTAATATGTCAGAAGATAAAGAATGAGTATGAAAAAAGAATCCATGTTGGTATAATCCCCTTTTTTTCCTAAGAATTGAGGTTAACCATAATGTATGTGAGTTTGATCACCAACCCCGACCCATCAGGGGGTTAGGGGGAAACTGAACTATGAGAAATTTGATTCCTTCCATACCCAAGATACGTAGGATACATTAATAAGGCCTGAGCTCAAATGGTAATCTACATATGTGTAATTCCCTCCATGTCTCTCACATTCCAACCATCGGGGCCCAATCATTCTCATGGGCTTTCATTCTTCCTCATCCACCAGCGGATTGAAAATTTAATTAAACTATGATGAATTTGATTATTTTTATAAACATGATACATAAGATTATTTCCTAAGTCCCGACACCATATCCTCTATGAGACTGGTAATAAAACCTCTTAAAGGGTAAATTTATTTTGTAATACCTGTACAAATATTATCTCAAGTGATGTGTCCAGTCTTTTGTTATATCTTGTTTCTCACACTGAACATGACTTATACGGGCTTACAGAATAGAGATGATTGTACCAATAGCATGGAAAGGATTCCCCCAATGCGTACCCTTCATTGGGATGTAAGTATAACTACATATCATTTTCTCTCAAAGGGTCCATACTCTCAATGTGACAATCTGATGCATACTTATATGCATAATTCCCTCTCAAAGTCCTCTATTGCCGCATCTTTCATGACACAAATTCTTGTAGTATGAATTGTGTAGACTCTAATTCATTTCTTAACTAGATACGTAGGATGCCTCATTGAGTCTTGAGACATATATTTTCATCCTTACTGTATGATGTTAAACTGCATAGATCAGTCTAGTCAAAAGACCTTAAAATATGTCAAACGAACTATGTGGGTTTTGATTCCTTTTCTCACAGGAGAAGTAGGCTGCCTCATAGAGGTTCAATCCCATATTGGAGAAAACAATTTCCTCCCTAGATGAAAATAAACTCCAGATCACCTGAATATGACAATAAATTAAAGCATCATAAAAAAATAAGAGAATGATGAAGAACCTATGATATGCACATAGTTGTTCCCATAAATACATGGTCTAAATCAAGTTATTAACACAGGGGTAACCAATCCCATATCAAGGCCTGGGAAGGATTTTTCAAACATATACTAAATATATAAGAGAGTATCATAGTAGGTAATATTTCCCCACAAAAGGGTGTGATGTGCCCTACCTCCCATCCTCTTCACCAATGTGAGTTCCTAAGTGTTGTTTGGTATGAAACCCCAAAGTATCACATGCCTTTGGAAAGCAGGTTTGTACTTAGTTATGGATGTGGGATCCATTGGGAGTTTCCATTAGAGAAAAAAAAGTTAAACCTGATACAAATGATTGAGAAACCACCCCCAATCACCCACATCCAATTGTAGGGTAGATACTACTCCATATTTTTCAGGAAAAAAATGATGAACCCAATTTGAATGATTGTATAGAAATAAAACACCACAAACAAGTCATCGGGAAAAGATATTCATCACCCCTTTTCCCACTAAACAAATGTTAACTATAGTTCATTAAAAATCAAAATGTTCATCATGTGTGGTCGATTTATTATATGTTAATTCTTTGGATCTAAAAAATAAATTTTTAGAGTGTCTAAATTGACTGCAATGAGAATCTAGTAGTCTTTAAAAATAAAAATGAATAAGTAATGAAAAAAATAAAAATATAATTTATATCATTAGATTGTATAGTTTTACCCCAGATATTATAGGCATCTAAAAGATCATGTTGTCTATTATTTTCTATTCAAACACTACTTCTAGTTCATCTTCTTTATAAATTTCTTCTTTATCCAATGAATTGTTTTATGTAGAAATAATAAAAATATTAATGAGTGTAAATCTTTCTTTTCAGGGTTTCCCATTTATAGAGTAGTTATATATACATCTACAAAAATTATGAATAGTTATTGACTATAATTAATATAATAGATTAACTATTTGAAATACATATTGTAAAAATGCACCTCATGTATACATTAAAAATTGAGATTCAGTCATTCATGGTTAATAATTTTATTTTTACTCTCACAACCAATTTTGTCTGAAATGACCTTTCCAAAAAAATATTCAAATTCAATGAATTCCATATTTTTACTTTTAAATGTTGTATCCATAAGAACATGTAATGTTAGTGAATTAAGTAGTTTAATTAGTGTGGTAAATGTACTCTCATAAGGACCTTTTGATTTCATGGTTAATCTACTAGATTATTTTAATATGACCTACCATTTCTATATTTATTTATTTATCAGCAATTGAATTCCTCATTTTAGACCTTCTTCAGCAATTGCTAAAGGAGTTTCATTTGAAAAAAATTGTACAGGACATACCATATTATCTCTATGTATATTTATAATATTAATCGACCATGATATAAAAATTCCAATAGCATGTTTGACCATTGTAACATCCAAATCATAAAAGGAAACATATAGCTCGGTGATCAGCTCGTGAACTTCTTGAATCACAACTCTCATTTGATCTTTTGGAAGTTATTTATTATGTATCATATCTCTTTGGATATTTTACACTATAATCCTTATATCAAAGTGATGGGTGGGTGTTAATAGATATAAATCATATGCACTTACACCCTATAAAATGTTTTTATAAGAAAATTATTGATATTTGTTTTATTTACATTTATAAAAAATTGTTATAAAAAATACGATTGTCTCAAGTATGTCAGGTGGTTGATAGGAATTCTTAACCTCAAGACTAGTGGGATCTAGTACTTTATGTAGATGTTGTTGTTTTATTATTATTTCTCCTAGATCACTTTTCATATACTAGTCAATTAAACCAAAATTAATATTATTTTATTTTACATCATCTATTTGTTCTTTTGTATCATCCATTATCCCATTTTAAACCACCTGTGACTTTTCTTTCATAAAATATTCTTTAGGTGACACTCAAAAAACATATACCTATAACATGACCATAATGTTCTAGATTCTTGAAAGATATTATACCTAGTTATTCTTAGGGTATAGCTAA
Source organism: Viscum album (assembly GCA_963277665.1). NCBI lineage: Eukaryota > Viridiplantae > Streptophyta > Magnoliopsida > Santalales > Viscaceae > Viscum > Viscum album. Next base: position 1,720,261,004 of record OY728119.1, on the reverse strand, counting down.
TCATTATTATTTTTTCTAAATTGTATGAAAAATAAGAACAAAAGTAGATATTTTTATATAATATTATTTTAAATCACAAAAAATTTACTATTATTTCTTACATATACATGATTTCAATAAATAATGTGTTTTCATATAATATATGTCATTTTTTATTTACACAAACCTCCTTCCATATCACATGAGGTGGGATTGAAATGGATTTAAAATTTGATACATCAATCCTCATATAAAATAAAAATCATAATTATGTTGTTGGTTCATATCACATAAAACCTTTAATATAGATTTAAAATACATAACATATTTTCTAGTGAAGAGTAACCCATTTTAGCTTTACAGAAGGAGTACATTGGTTTTAATGCACATTTTTTATTTTCATCACTTGTTTTTTTTATAAAATAATAATTTCTAATATAAGTGAATAATAAAAATAATTTAATATAAAATATTCCCAGTTACAATTCACCAGAAATGATTCATCCTCCTAGTAACCAATGAAATAATACCAAGTTTCTTGTTTTACTATGTGTTTATATATTGTTGGTGTTAGAAATGGTGCCCTAAAACCAAATTCAATATACATTATGATTACTTTTATTCATTTTTTAAAATATTAATAAAATCCTTATCACTTCGTGATTGTTATTCTTTGTAAAGTAGTATGTGATAATGTCCTAAGAGTAACTATTGTACTAATAGATCACAACATTTCCCCGCTATAATGAGAACCCAGAAATGCTATAACACTGTTCATGAATATATGTTATATATCTAGATGATATCATTTGAGGGGAACAAATGATACAGGCTATCAAGGGTGGTGACTCATAGTACTCTGATGTACCTTCTCATGGTGTAAACCCTTGGTAATATCCAGTATGATATTATGAGAATAAGACCCGCTAGTAGGATATCTACATTTATATGTGTCATTGGATGTTCCTATCTATGGATGTGTTTATTGGTCCTTAGAGTTTAATATTATTATTAATGAGTATTATGCATCATGCACTTACATGTATTGATGAAAACTGTGATGACAGATGTTCGTGGTGAAGTAGGATATGTTGGGTGTGTCATGAGTAATATTGCATTAATGAATTATGCGAGAAACGATTGGTCACTTATATTTATTAACGAAAGTTGATATATCAACGCCTTTGATAAAAATGATATAGCCTAAATAAATCCATGACCATGGTACTCAAAAGGCAAGTTAATTTTTTGGGAAGTCAAAGAAAGAGACATCGAGCAAATTGGTTGATGGTACTAGCATGCATCCTTCTTGATTAGAGATATCATGAAAAAAAGGATTATATTACACACTATGTTCCCGTATTAGGTAACATGTCATTGTGGAATTAACTTATTTCTCTATGGTTTCCCTGGTGTGTTGTTAGATTATAAACTTGGACTTTAGGATGATTCACCTAATGGAACTAAGAAAGATTCCTAGAGGATCACACACTAAGTGTGTCCAAAATATTAGTTAAATAATATATTATTAATTATTATTTAATATGTTGAATAAATATTATTACAATACTAGGTTTAATAGATATTCATATATGCTTTGTCAAATATAAATATTTATTTTATATTTAGTAAATATAATATTTATTTATTTATTAATGAATAATGAAGTGATATTTATTTAATAAATAAATAGGCATTATTCAAGGACTGAAAAATATTATCGAGGAATGGAAAACCAAATTTAATGGTCTAGTGAGAAATAATAAATATTAATAATATTTAATTTTAATTCTCATGTTAAGATCATGTAGAGAAATTATAATATTTTTATTATTATTTGACATGAGGTTTTTCTAGCATTAAATAAATAATTAAGGGTACTTGTGTAGTTATTTTATTTAAACCCTAGAAATATAAATACCCAATTATGTTATTTTATCAATTGAGCCAATTCATTTGTCTTAGTTGTTCAAAATTTATTTGGAGAATCCTCTCAAGCCTATAGAGCTCCATTCTACAAGAACACTCCCAAGAACGGAGAGAATTCCTCCTTCACCGGATCAAGGAGAACACTTTAGAAGCAATTCTCGAAGCAATCAAAGGCGGATAATGCAAGCACAGAGATCTATCATGCTAGCACCTAAAGATTGCTTAAATTAATGTTTTTAGATTCATAGAACATGTTTGGATCACCACTAAAGGAAATATACACTTGGTTTATACAACATAATGATGGTGGACTATAGATCCTCCACCAGATTCATCAACAAAGAAATAATTCTTTAAAGGTAATTCATTATTAAATTAAATTAATTATAAATAATATGTGATGATACACTCTCTAGTTCTAGAATAATTATCCATTAACTATTTATTTGATTCAATTCTGTGAATCATGACATTCATCATTGAATATATCTCTGATTGATCACCAATTATAGAAAAAAGAAAAGTTGGGCACCATCCATCACACACTTTTGTTTCACCTAAAATCTATTTGTTGTATCAGAGAGAGGTTCATAATTATTTATAATTATTTAAATATATTTTGTGATTAATGCATTTTTTTATTTATATTTTCAATTATAGTTTAATCATTCTTTAAATATGAATCATGAGATATGTTTCTTCCTCATTAATTTCTCGTAGATCTAACCGAGATGATTAATTTTGTGATTAAAATAAAATTGAGGAACTCATCCAAAGGTGCCAAGGTTTTTAGACAAACAACATAGGACTACACACCATGAAATAGGATTTACACACCTTGTAGCCATGTTTCATGCATTAGAATTTATTTGTAAATTAATTCAAGATTATTCTTTAATTGCATGCTTTAATTACACTGTGTGTTGACCAAAACATAATGGCACACGATTAGCTAGATTACACACCGTGTAGCCCATGTACGTGGTGTGAAGTTATTTTGAGTCATGGAAAGGCTGTGTATTGCCATACATAGTAAAGTGACAATTTAATTCAGATATCACATGACATGTATCCCATTGGACACGCCATATATTCTAGTTTCTATGGTAAGATTTACATGCTGAGTCTCGAGGCGTGTACCTCAGATAAATAGTGAGATATGTAAATGTTCTGTAGCTCGGATAAACACACTGTGTACTTATATAAAGTTACATATATTTAAATTTTATTTATTTTACTATTTAAACCTTTATACATGTACATGAGTGTGGTCATAAAGATATGACATGCCATGTTATAGGTTTTAATATACATAAATATTTAAATGTTTAATTAATATCTATGTAATGTTTAGATCTTCATATCATGTATGGTTAGTATTACATGTTATTACTCTACATCCATTGAAGTATAACACATGACCAAAAATCATATAATTCATGTAATCATCTTTGAAGTACATGTTGCTAAAGTATGTGATAAGTTGTGTATGCCATATGTCACAAGAGTAAAATAGTATACAAGTACAATACATATTGGGAAGAATCATATGGGTATTCACTGTGTTTCCTCCAATATATATTTATGTACATGGTTAATTTTAAAAAAAATTATTTAATTTGTTTAAAATTATTATGGATGAGAATATCAAGGAAATTTGGATGATAATTAAGATAAAATAATTGATTAGTTAAAGATAATAATTAATTAATTTGAGTGTAAATTATATTAAATAAGAGATATTAGAAATTGAATACTAGTTTTGTTAAATGCATAATTATTTAAATTCTTGTGAATAATCATGAGCATAGACTAGACCATTGTATGTGATTGGTTTTATTTCATTTAATTTATTATTAAATTAAATTGTTGGCTTGTGTTCCTTCTCTCCTCTTATTATGTAGGGCCTATGTTCCCATGGTTTATTTTATGTAAACCCCTTTTTCCCTCATCTTTATGTGAGTAAAAGGAATATGTAATGGATGGAACTCCCAAGCTAGTGGAGGTGGTTAAATTTTGGAGATGAGGTGAAACTAATCCAGGGAGATACATAGGTGGATAGGTGGAAAAGCTGTAACACAAACCTTAATTGGTTCAAGGTTTTTTTCTCAGGTCAGTGGTTAGTTTATCAACCACTAGATAAACAAACCATTAGTATAAGCTCATGATTGTAACCTTTATTATTTTATTTATGTCAATTTTTATGGTTATTTCATTATGTATTTATTATCACAATCATATAATTAATTAATTAATTAATGAGTATGAAAAATAGAACAAAAATAAACTGGCTTATGCGTAAATATTATCCAAGACATGGTTAATCACTTAAGTAAACCCACTTAATATTAATAAGAATGTGACAAAGATAATAATTGGAAATTTACACATAAAAGGATAAAATCCCTCAATAAAATATTAAGTTGGTATATACTTCCATTACTTTGGTTAAAATCGAACCATAGTTCAAAGTGCATGACCAGCCCAAGTTTGGGTTCTTTCAATTATTGTGGAATTATAACTTGAAGTTTTAGTTTGACATAAATTATTTCACATCAAGGGTTTACTGATAAAGAAAGACTTGGTGTAATTGAGAGACAAAGGTTGAGGAAATCCAATTAAGGATTTCAGGATTTGGGAGTCCACTCAGTGGATCAAGGAACTATGAGTTAATACAGTAGGCTTTTGGAATGCCTACCTAAAACCATTTAAGTTTTTTGAACAACCCAAGTTGGGGTAATGAGAAGTGTAATATGGATATTTTCTGCTTGAATATCCATGAAATAGGATATTTGGAATCCAATGGTGAGGGATATTGGGTTTCGATAAAATATTGGGAGACTAATAAATAAAATATTTATTTATTTGTCTAAATTTTATCAGATAAAGTACTAAAATTATGTTTATCTTATTTTATAGAAAAATACAAAATGAAATAAAATATATCATTGTGATACAAACTTGATAAATAAAACCTTCTCACCAAAACAATTTTCCAAGACTGGAAAAGGCTCATCCATGTCATTCTTCACCATGAAAGTAAATTGTATGTGCAGGAAGAACCTTTTCCAGGTGCACCTAGTAATGAGGAAAGTGGTAAATAATTATCTCTCTATGAGAAACATATAATCAACGCTTAATGTATTCAATGTTTAATTCTATCATGCATGTCCAATGATGTTTTAAAGAAACAATAGGATATGGATGCCCATAGAAGGATGTCTCACTTCGGGATCTCTATTAAGAGAAGATAAGATAAGAGAGGTATGAGATATACAATGCTTTCTTTAAAACTAATATTGGAGAGTCTGTGCTATTTAGGCCTCATATAGTCAAGACTATTGGCTATATTAAATTTCTACACATATTAGGGATTAAATTCCCAGATGAGTTTGATATAGATCTCATACTTTCATCACTACCCATGACCTTCTACATATTTATTATTAATTACAATATGATCAATAATGAGAATAGTCTTTTAGAACTTCTTACTTTAATTATATGAGTGGGTAAGGACATGGGGCCTAAAAAACACAAAATCCTTATGGTGAATAAGAAAAGTAATAACAAGGTAAAGGGTCCCAAGACTTATAAATAGTCTAAAGTTCCCAAGAATCATCCTTTAAAGAAGAAGAAGATTCAGGGGTATGGTAAGGAAAAGGATGTAATATGTTTTTCATGTGTCTAGTCAGGCCATTAGAAGAGGAACTATACCCAAGAGAAAGAGGAAGCTAAAGATGTGTTCTCTATCAAGTGTAAAATTTAAATATCTACACATTCAGTATTAGATATAGCTTTTAGAGATCACATCTATATCCAAATACAGGAAACAATTACATTTCAAAATATTTTCATATGAGAGGTGGATCTCAGAGCTGCTAATGGGGTGAGGTTGGATGCTCTAGACATTGGTAAATACCACCTCTCATTTCCAACAAGATTGATTTTGGTTTTGAAATATTTTTATTATGTACCTATAGTTACCAAAAATATAATTTTTATATCATTCCTAGATACATATGTGTTTATTTTCAAATTTGAAAATAAAATCTATTTCTTTTATAAGGAAAACATATGTTATGGTATGGAACATTTAAATTATGGAATTTATCTATTAAATTAAAAAAACCAAGTGTTTTAAATTTATAAAGAATCATGTTCATATCACTCATAAAACACTCATCTTTGGGATTAACATCTTGGTCATGTAAATGAGGATCATTTGATAAATCTATATTAAGATGAATATTTAGAATCTTCTAAGATAAATCCACTTGAAACATGTCATGCTTTTTTATAAGAAAAAATGACTAAACCACCATTTAGTGGATAGGATGAAAGGGACATATAGCTTCTAGGATTGGTACACGCTGATGTGTGTGTACTATTTACAGTAGAAGCTAGAGGTGGATATTCTTACATTATAAATTTTACAGATAACTTGAGTAGATATGGATATGTCTACTTGATGAGTTATAAGTCCAATTCCTTTGAGAAATTCAAGGAATCCAAGAATTAAGTAGAGAATCAACTTGGTAAGAAGATAAATAATCTTTTATCAAATCAAGGTGGTTAATATCTTGACAAAGAGTTCATCAACTTTTTATAGGATTTTGGGATTCTATCTCAACTCACTCCACCTTATACACCACACTGGAATAGTGTTAGTGAAATTAGAAATTGGACGTTATTAGACATGGTAAGGTTGATGATGAGTCATGTAGATATTCTATTATCCTTTTGGGGATATGAATTGTAAACTATGGCATAAAAATTAAACTAAGTTCCAACTAAAGTGGAAAATGGAATTCCCTTCAATCTATAGAGTGAAAAGAAACTCGTTTTTTTGTATACACATGTATGAGGTTATGAGGAATTTTTAAGGCATTATCGGGATACAAACTAGAACCCCAAGCATGAAGTGTATCTTTATAGGGTATCCTAAGGAAACAAGGGGATACTACCTATACAACTCCTTAGACAAGAAAGTGATTGTTTCCATACAAGTCAACTTTCTTGAGAGGGATCCCATCCTCAAAAAGGATAGTGGGAGAAAGATTGACTTCAATAAATTCATGCTCAATATACACAATAGTTAGAACTAGAATAGATTCCACATATCCATATGGAAGAATTTGTTCCTGAAACATAAGTACTATATAAGAGAGTAAGGAAGGTAAAATAACTAGAGAGATATGGTTTTCTAGTCACCAAGGATGGTGACTCATTATTGGTTGACAATGATGAACCTATATCCTACAAAGAGGTAGTATAAAGATCAAAAGTTGCAATATGGAAAGAATCAATGAATTTTGAAATGGATTATAGGTATTAGAACCATGTTTGGGTTCTGTTTTATGTTCTAGTTGATGTAAAGCATGTTGGATAAAAATGGGTATTCAAAAGGAAACTAGACGTGGAAGGTAAAGTAAATACCTGTAATGCAAGGATAGTGGCTAAAGGGTTTAAACAGGATCAAGGAATTGAGCACAATGAAACCTTCTTTTTAGTTAATATGTTTAAATCCATTATACTTCTACTTTCTATAGCTTCTTACCATGACTATGTGATTTGGAAGATGAATGCCAAATTTTCATTCTGTAATGGGATCCTTCAAGAAGATGTCTATATGACACAACCAGAAGGTTTTGTGACTCTAGATGATTCCAAAAATATTTTTAAGTTGTAGAGATCCATTTATGGATTGAATCAAGAATCCATATCATGGAACATTCAATTTGATGAAGCCGTAAAAGAATTTGGTTTCATTAAAAACGAATGTGATCCGTGTTTTTACAAGAGGTTTAGTAGAAATGTGGTCATTATTCTAGTAGTATATGTTGATGAAATATTAAATATTGGAAATGAAATACCAGTCTTACATGCTATTAAGGACTAGTTAAACAAGTGTTTTTCTATGAAGGAATTAGGTGAAGCAGCCTATATTCTAGGGATCAAGATCATTCATGACAGATCCATGAGGCTACCTAGACTAAGTCAAAGTACATATGTTGACTACACGTTAAAGAGATTTAGTATAGAAAAATCTAAGAGGTGATTGGTTCTAGTGCCTCATGGTTTATATATTTCTAAGAAAATGTGTCCTTAGATACAACAAGAGAAATAGAGAATGAGTAAGATCCCATATTCTTCCGTGATAGTATCAATCATGTATGTCATGTTATGTACTAGATTTGATGTTGTCTGTGCACTGAGCATGGTAGGTAGATATCAAGAATATCAGGGACAACATCATTGGAATATTGTAAAGGATATACATAAGTATATGAGAAAAACTAAAGATATTTTCTTAGTGTATGGAGGAAAATATGAGCAAGTCATCAGGGGTTATACAGATGTTCGTTATTAGATAGATTATAATGATTTGAAGTTACAATTAGGATATGCTTTCTATCTCAATGGATGAGTTTTGAGATAGAATAGTTCAAAGCAGGTAGTTGTTATTGATTCTACAGTATATTATAAGTATATAAAGGATTTATGATGCATCCAAGGAAGATCTTTGGATTCAAATCTTTTTCAATATCTTGACGTGGTACCTAGAAGTAAATATCCCATCACATTGTATTGTGATAATACTGTAGTGGTGTCTCTTGCAAAAGAGATAAGGTCACATTAACAGAAAAAGAATATACTATGGAAGTATCACCTCTTGAGGTATTTCTATTAGAAGGGGGAAGTTATAGTAAGAATAGTACCCATAGAAGAGAACATGGTGGACCCCTTGACTATAGGTTTGTCTCCATAGAAGCATGAGTATCATGTGAGAGCTAATAGACTAAAGGTCGTTAGAAGTGGGCTCTAGTGCAAGTGGGAATCTGTTGGAGTTGGTTCACTAGAGCCAACTTATGTATACTTTATGATAACCTGTATTCTTGTTTTTGAAAATTAATAAAATCCTCCTTATCACAACATGATTATTCTTTTGTGTAAAGTATTATATGATAATGTCTTAAGATTAGTTTTTACACTAAAAGGTCATAGCAGTTCCCCGCTATGATAAGAACCCAAAAGTGCTACGACATTGTTCTTTAAAATATGTTCTATAGCCAGATGATATGATTTTAGGGGAAAATGATATAGGATATTGAGGGTGGAGACTCATAGGTCTTTGAGGAACCCTCTCATGGTGTACACCTTTGGTAATATCTAGTAGGATATTATGAGAATGAGACCCACCAGTAGGAAATCACCATTTATATATTCCATTGGATGTTCATATCTATGTACATGTGTATTGATCCTTATACTTTATAATTATTATTAATGAGTATTATGAGTCATGAACTTAGATGTATTGATTAAAACCATGATGACAGATGTTCACAGTGAAGTAGGATTTGTTGGGTGTGTCGTGAGTAATATTGCATTAATGAATAATGACAGAAATGATTTTCCATTCTATTTATTAATGGAAATTGATATCCCATGACCTTTCAATGAAATGATATAGCTTAAATAAATCCCTGTCCATGGTATTATAAAGGAGAGTTCATTTTCTAAGAATTAAAACAAAGGGACATCGAGCACATAGGTTGATGGCACTAGCATGCATCCTACTTGATTGGATATATCAAGATAAAGGGATTATATTATATAGTAACAATATGTATGAGGTAACATGTCATTGTGTTATTAACTTTTTTCTCTATGGGTGAATTGTAATGTTACTAGATTCTAACCTTAGACTTTAGGATGTTTCGCCTAATGCCACTGAGAAAGAGGCCTAGAGATTCACACACTAAGTGTATACAAAATCTCAGTTAAATGATATATTATTATTTATTATTTAACAAGTTGAATGAATATTATTCCAATATTTGGTTTAATATTTATCCATATATTCTTGGTCGCATATAAATATTTATTTCCTATTTAATGAATATAATATTTATTTATTTATTGGAAAATAATGTAGGGATATTTATTTAATAAATAAGTAGGTATTATTCAAGACCCGATAAATATTATCGAAGAATGAAAGACTGAGTTTAATGTTATGATGAGAAATAATAAATATTGAATATTATATAATTAAATAATATTTAATTATAATTATTAAGTTAAGAGCATGTAGAGAAATGATAATATTATTATAATTATTTGAAATGGGTTTTTTCTAGAATTAAATAAATAATTAAGGGCACTTCTGCAATTTTTTATTTTAACCCTAGTAATATAAATACCTAATTATGTTATTTTATCAAGTGATCCAATTCATTTGACTTAGTTGTGCAAAATGGTTTGGAGAATCATCTGAAGCCTAGAGATCTCCCTTCTCCGAGAATGCTCCTAATAATGGAGAGCATCCCTCCTCCACCAGATCAAGGAGAACGCTTTGGAAGTGGTTCTTGAAGTGATCAATGGCGGACGATGAAAGTGAAAATATCTGTCATGTTAGCACCTGAAGATTCCTTCGGTGACATCTGGTGATTCGTGGAACATGTGTGGATCACCACTAGAGGAAAACTGTACTTGGTTTCTACAATGCAATAACAGTGGACCACAAATCTATCACCAGATTCATCAATGAAGAAAGAATTCCTTAAAGGTGATTATTCATTTATTTAAATTAATTATAAATAATATGTGATGATCCTCTCTGTGGTTATGTCATAATTATCCATTGCCTATTTATTTGATTCAATTTTGTGGAACATGACTTTCATTGTCATATATATCTCATAATGATCATCGATTGTGGAAAAACAATTGTTGGCACCACCCATTGTACACTTCCACTGCGCCCAAAACCTATAATTAGTGGGTGTGATTTTGGTTTCCTCTCAATATCCTAGAGATATATCTTTCTTAAAAGTGTATGACAGGATATATTAGCCTTTACAGCAACCATTAATATGAATTTATTACAGTAATCGTCTAAAATAAACATACTATATAAGGGATAATAAATAGTTAATCATCGTTTCATTGAATGATATTTCATTAAAATGGAGAAAGTATATTATAAAGTTACTCAAATGTTTTCCCAAATGATTGTCTTCATTTCATGCATAACTTTTTGTAATGTATCTATATCAATTGAAACATTAATTCGAGGTTTGAACCCAATGTTACTAAGGAAAATTAAATTGTTGGGATCAATAGGTTGGTCATTTTAATTCCAACTAACCTTGAATTTTATAATTTTTCTTCTTTACTTAATAAATTTTATTAACATGGTGTTTATAAAATTCTCTTTTTTCATCCATGTTTTGTTGACCTCCTAAAAATTCCTTAGTTTCAACATTATTGGTTTCCTATTCCTTGGGATTGGTAGCATCATCATGGGGAGATGTCATTTCCTACATGATAATTTAAAATTTAAATTTAAATTTTCTAAATACAGTATTGAATACAAGACTGGAGCTATGTGTCACGTTTATAACTCTCATAGATTACTGATTTTGGTGAAGTTAGTATCTCCTTCCTCAAGATTAGTTTTTATTATGAAGATAAGAGATAGAGGATTCAGGTTATAGAATAGGTTTTCGCTATTAGTTAAAGATATTATGGGTCTTATAGACTCTAAGAGATGGAAAGAGGAAATGAAAAATGGGAATAAAAAGAGAAACCAGAGGAAAGACCCAGGTTTAGAACTTAAAAAGATACAATAGACTAAAAGGATAATAAAAAAAGAAGATTATGTAGAGTAATTAAAATATATGGAAATCCTCTAATCCTTACTAGCAAGGAATTATGGATATTTCAAAGTCTAATTCTAATTATGAATTTGATACAAAGATTGATAATTTTTTTCATTTATACGTGAAGAATGTGAAAATGGGGGGATATAATTTAGGGAATTATCAAATCAATTAATGGAGAAAATAAAGGACGAAGAAATATCACTCCAACCTTCTCAAACCAATGAAAACCAGATTCTCAAGGAAAAATAATTATTCTAATTTGTGTGAAAAATATCACAAAAAATGGTTTGATCTTCCAATGAAGCCAATAATAAAAGACTATACACATCTTAAAAATGTTATAGGTTGGTTGGAGGATCATGATGGAAGGGGAGAACTAAAGAATCATGAAGATTCCACGGTAATTGAATCTACCTTAGACCTACTTATACCCTTCAATGAATAAATGATTGAATATAAGATATTAATCTACACCTCTTTATAGGATATAAATAGAATTTTTAAAAGAGTAATAATATATGAAGGTAATGAGGAGAAATCAGAATCGATTGACACCTAGAATGGATTTAATGAAGGGAAAATCACCTGGGAAGAGTAGCTGGAAACCTAAGAGAATATGGAATCCTGCTTTGAAGACCTCATAAAAATTGAACTGTAAATGAGGGCATGATCTATTGAAATAAGTTTACAAAAGGTAAAAATATCAAATTCTCTTAAATATTTTTGGAATGGTATTGAAATGTAATATGTTAACTTATTTTTTGATAGTTGTTATCTATGAAGGTTCTCACTAAACCTTAATAGTGATTTCTTTTTAAAATAAAAAATTATATTATAGGTTTTAGTGAACATATAATATTATCAGGAAAATATAGTATATTAAAAAACCTATTCATTAAACTCAATTTTTTCTCCAAATATTGAAGGGATTTAGGTACTCTATGGAGTATCCAAATACCCTCATATTGGTCTCCCCTAATATATAAGATGTTTCCTACATTGGGACCACTGAAAAATAATGATGATGTCCCAATTGAAGGGTCAGCCTTAATTTAATTTTCTTATGAAATTTTAGTTTTTTTAGTCACCCACATAATAATTGACTATTTTTTGTTTTAAATATATGGGTCATAAAATATTTCCACTACCTATGATTCCATTATGAACAGTTCATATTTATACTATTCTATAATAAAATTAATCTTCATGAAGCCCAATTCATCAAATTTAGATTCACTTACATTATCAACCCATTTGTAATGGAAACTTTTCATTTGAAATGTTGAATAATACAACTTGTATATTTTTTCAATGTTTCTAAATTGTGAAATATTTGTATGAATTAGATTTCTTGTATTGGTACTTGATGCATGAATCACTTACACTATAATAGTAACTCCACTATTTTTTATCATACTTCATTCATCATTTTACATTACATAGAACATATCACCTTTAATTACATAACCATTTTATGATAATACATGTTCAATTGGTCCACTGGTTATCCATTGAATTCATTCATAAATTTAGTTCATATTTATAAATAACTCTACATAAATATGATCTACAAACAATCCTATAGACTATTTATTATTTATATTTTATACCCATATTTCAGTCTTTTATGGATTCAAATTACAAAGACTTACTTTTTGTTATTTAAATGATGGATAATCCTCTATAATTTTATGCAAAATGTAAAGGTTTTATTGCTCCTTCTCTATAATGGTAATTGTAACAACTTATCTTCCATAAATACCTTCACCCATATGTTTTTTGTTGTCATGAGATTATTGGGGATCAATGACATCTAAATATTAAAGGTATTTGGTACAAAATAAAATATCTTTATCAATAATATATCGCTCTAAAATATAACCTTATATATGACTTTGATTCTTGGCATACCTTTTCAGAATGTTTATACATCGTTCAATGGGGTATATCGGACTATAATGTACAAGACCACATAGTTGAATATCTTAAACCAAAATAAATATTATGTGTACAATTTTTCAATACCCTAATATTTTAGTTTATATATTCTCTTAAAAATAACCCTATGTTTGATAGCATGAGCACATGCAGCACCGACCTTAAATATACTGTGAAATAATATTATCTAAATATTAATGTTATAACTTAATCATTGAATTGATGAGTATGAATTGGATTAATTTAATTATGAAACATATATATATATATATATATATCATGGTCAGTACAATCATATTTATTAATTATTAGTAAATAAGTACTTATTTTTTAGTAAACTCATTTTATGCTTAAAAAATAATATTTCATAAAAAATGGTTTTTATTTATTTTTGTGAGTGAATATTATAATTATTTTTTTATTTATAAATTTTATTTTATTAAAAGGATATAATTTTCTAAATCATCATATCAAAATTATCTTAGGTTTAAAATTTGGTATTTTTCTAAAAAGTTTGATTTTTTAGTGCATAGTGAAAAATATGGAGTTTTTTAAAAACTATCATTTAATTTATTTTAATCAATAAAATTAAGATCTCAATTATGTTTTCGATTTGGTTTTAAGGTAACATAAGAAAAAATTTATTTAATTAATCTAAATATTTACACACAAATAAACATTATATTTAATTTTTTTAAAAGTTTGTTTTTATTTTTAAAAACGCAATTTTTTTAAAACTTTTTTCTTTTGGGTTTTATGAATTTCTATATTAATATTGAGTTATAAAACTTATATAATTTTAATATTGACAAATTTATTCCATATTTTTAATCATGAGTTTCAAATTTATTTATTAGGATCCTTTTATTTTTTTCATTATGAATAGTATCCATCGAAAATATTTTTCACTATAATAAAGTGTAAATTGGGAAATTAAGTTTAAAAATAATGTGTTGAGGATTTATAAATATATCCAATAATTTCCTTTATTTAATTTTATTATATTAATTCGACCATATCTATCCTAAATTATAATATATGGAATTTTGGTTCAATTTTCCTTTGATAATGACATTTATATAATTGTAAGAAAATGATAAATACAAAATGTCACTCCCTTGAATTTAATTTATCTTATTTATTAGTTGAAGGATAATAATATTTTATGAATGAATCTAAAATATTATTTTTAAAAATATTTTTTTATGTTTATTAATTTTTTTTTATATTTCTAGGGAGGGTATAATTATTGTAAATGATAACACAACACTGATATTATGTTTGTGCAAGAAGTGGAAATATCAAAGTAAATGATTTCAAAAACATAAAAAGTAATATTATTTGGATTATTTATGATTTATAAATAATTTTATGGTTAAAAATAATTTATAATTAATTTTTAAATAGTTCATATTCTAATTTTATCTCTATCTTTATGTCTTTAATGTCAAAATAGTATAATAGTTCTTCAAATGACTTTAATGATATTTCATGTTAAACAATATATCATTAAATGATTTTAAAATATTAAAAAAACATGAAATAGTTCAAGTGTTATGGGATATGGTTATCCATTTAAATTTTTATGTCATTTTTTATCTTATAATCAAATTTATAACCCATTAAGAATGAAAATGTTGTTACCAAGGTTATGGTTTAAATTGGTTAACGAAGGGGTTAAACCAGAAGATAATTTTTAAATTTCAAAATAAACCTATAAAATGTTATTTTTTGAAGGTATTTTAACCTTAAAATATCATATATTTTTATTTTTTCCACTTGGTTCAAATTTCACATGAAAAACAATTTATTATATTTAAATCCCTTTATGTAATTCTAAGTAAGTCTTTTCCTTCACTATAAAAGGATGCCACTCCTCCTCTATAATTAACACCACCTTGAACATATTTTCCTCAAAAAATATGAAAAAATATCTTTCCAAAATCCTTATACACTTTCTATAGGTTCTAGTATTCCCAAAGACCAACCATAGTGTCCTTAAGATAATATTTAAAAGTTACTTTTCAAAGAAGAGGTATTTATATTAGCCAAACACTTCACTTTCATTCTTATTTTACCACCATAAACTATGTACTAACCAATAAAATATAATTAAACTAGTATATACTATATAATAATATGTTATTATGTTGATGAAATAATATTTATCCATACCCTTCTTTGTCAAATGGAAAAAAACCATCACTCTTGTGTACGACAGACTACCACCTTGCAAACTAATGTAATTTATTTTCCGTGACCACCTAATATGGATAATTTATATATGTGGATTTAAAGAAATAACATGATATTTATGATATAATTTTCATTGTTAAATGATAAATTAATACTTACCCCATTTTCCACATATCTGTTAGAAAATGATGATGTCGCTCGTGCATATATATGGACTACCACCACCAAGAAGCGATGTGATTCCTTTTTTATCACCACCTTTAATAGAAAATTATAAAAATAAATCTAAAACATAAATATTATTTAAATAAAACTAATTTCATTATAGTGATGATTAATATATAACCTATGCACAATAATGAGAACATCCATGAAGAAACATGCATGATAAAATTAAACAATTAACACACATTGATTAATTTTACCAGGAATTGGTAATGAATGGGTAACGATAATATAAATAAATTAAGATAAATATGGATATTTTTATTTTATTAATTAATAAAATGTTTAAAAACAATATATAGGACGTTAGATCATGACAAACGGATTGGAAGTGTAAGGTAATAGGTCTCTTAACTCAATTTATTTTCATTGGTTTATATTTCTTATTAATCATTTTTTTATGAAAAGATTATGTGTGTAATGACCTTAGATTATTTCATGTTTCATTTCACTCATTTTATGTTGATTTGATTTTTTTACACATAATCACTTTATTTATTAATTCTCACTTTAATATTATGATCTTTGTAATGGATTTCATCCCAATTTCCACTCTATTGAGATATACTTGGTATTATATACCTAGTCTCTTTTATGTGGGGTATATAATGATCCTTTGATTTGTTTAAAAATAATTTATATTTATTCATTTTAATTAAAGTTTCAATTCATGTTTAATCATTCAATGAGTTACAATTTAAACGTTACCAAAGTTGCAAGATTTTATTTTACAATATCAAATTTTGGGATTTATTTTATTTTTGTTGAAGGAATCCTATAATATATCCATTATAAACTCTATCTATTTTATTATCCTATATATATTTAAGTATTTTCCATGTTTATTATAAATCTTACTCTCTTTTTTACTTGAATTAATAAATAAAATATTTAAAATAATATCTGATCTTATTTATCTTTTTGATCAAGTATATTTTTCTACCATGTCCATAATTTTTTAAATTTTTTTACAAAAGTCTTTTTTATTTAAAAAATCTATTTATTAAGGAAATTTCTTATTATCCTTGAATTTTTAAAATTCATGGAATAAATATTTTTAATTTTTTAAAAAAAGGAAATTTTTTACTATCTTTATAAAAACTAAAAATGATTGTTTCATTTTCGAGTATATCGAGTCAAAACAATTACTCATTTCCATAACTATTTTTCACTATTTAGATTATTCTATAAGTTATCAATTATTTTACAAAGATTAATCTATAATAAAATGTTATTGTAACTTTTTCTCTTCAATGTTATTTTATTCTATAAAAAACATGATATTATTTAAAAACTTATATTTCTAATGAATTGATGATAATATTTTATATCTTATTAAGTTTATGTTCATTAAATTTATCTTTAAGCATTCACTTTCTTGTGATCATATTTCATTTGAATTTAAATTTATATTAGATATCCATATTTTTGTATCGTGGATATTATTATTTCCTAAATCATATACCATTTTAACATATAGTGTTTTACTATGAAAGTTAATTGATTAGCTGGGGAAATATTTATATTCCTAATTCTTTACTCAATACATATATTTTTTGATAATGAATATTTTTTATCATTCAATATATAAGGAAGGCATTGGACATGTAGTGATGGATGGGGCCCAAAATTATATATACCCATTATGCATCAATAGGTCTCATGAGGAAAATAAATTGTTTAAACTTATTAAATGGGTTTTTTGTGTATGTCTACACATATTTGAAAATATCTTGGCATAAGGCATTGATCGTGAAATCCAACATTTTGAATTTCCTTCATTATAAATTTATTTATTATTATCCATCACATTATTACTTTTTTATTATCCATAGATTCATTTTTTGATCAATTTATTAATTAAATTTCAGGTGTTTTTAATTATTTACCTTTCTATACTGATTATTCCTTATTTACTCATGAGATATTCTATTGTATAAAACCCTTACTGAGAATTTGAGCTCACCCTTATTTTTTTCCTTTCCACAACATATGAAGAAAGAATATATGAATGATTTTAATGATCAAAAATATTTAATTTTACTATGTTTTATATTTTATTTTTAATAGAAAATGGTAATTGTATAGTTCTATGGCTATTCAATGATATTAAACTGATTGATCCAATGTGATGTGATCCCTTATATCTTATACCAATTTAATAATGTAGACATCGACTCTGGAGTACTAAAGTGAGGGTTGTAAACATTGGTATGAGATAAATTTTAGTAAAAAATTTGGAAATAGATTTAGGAAAACATAGATTAGAGAACATAAACCTATGATAAACTTTGAGGATAAGTCCAAGTATAATACAAAATTAGAAGTTTTTTTTAAATTAGAGATTATATGGTTTTCCTATAAAATATAGAACTATCTAGATATATGCAAGTGAATGTGGTTGTGTAACAAATGATCCTAGGGGTAACAACTCTAAAAGGTATGAATTTAGTGTTAAATTAATCGTCATTGGTTTATTATGATCAGGCATATGACTACACACCAAGGTAGAAACTCATAAGGGATATAATGAACATAATTCACATATTATTTATAAACCATCATAATGAATGATAGGATAAAACATATGGAAACCTAGGATATTCCACAACAATATGGTATAAACATAAAGTTTCTTGGGTTGATAAGTCTAAGGTTGGTCATAAGTTTAAAGGTATAGATACTAATTTCAGATTTTATATTATGGGAGTTTAAGATGATTTGGGATATTTTTAGGGACATTTATGAGAATACAACCCTTTGGTTTAGTATGTGTTTTAGTGAAAATGTTATTTAATAAAGATAAATATTAATATTTTTTTGATATAAGATGAAATGTATTAAAAAACATTAGTTTTAATATGATCATTCACTGTAATTTGGTTTATTAGGGTAAAAGTGTTATTACATTTTGGTAATATATTTTGTATCACATATATAACCATGGTATTAAAAATTGATTTAGTAGCTAAGTGATTAATGTTTTTTTTAAGATTTTAACTATATTTAGACCATTATATGATTAAGGAAAATGTATATATTTTTGGATAAGATGGAATTTTATTTTAAGAATAAATATTGAGTTATATTTTGAAAGCATATATGATTTTATTATGGATTTATGTTGATTTAGGTAATCTATGATAATGATTAACATATTTTTGAGATTATCTAATAGTGAATATACATTTTTTATATATGAAATTATTATTTTTTACTATTTTTAGAGATAAATATTAAATTTATCTCAAAAGAATATGCAATAAAATATTTCTAATTTTTTGGTTTTTATTTTTTCCAAGAATATTTTTTTAATTGTTTTAAGGTTAGAAACTTGTGGACTGATTTATGTTGAACTTTGGGTTTCATTTTAATGCATTAAATATTAATGTATTATTTCCTCATATGAAGGATTATAGTTGATTATAAGTTGAATTTAGTGCTTTATGAATGCAAAAAATCATCATAATCAAGATAGTGTACATCAAAGGATGAAATTATGCTTATAGAATGGAAAAAAATAATATATGTAAATTTTATCATATTTCTTATCCCAATGGTAGAGAAATTTCTTAAACACAAGAAAAGTGAAGTTAAATATATAGAGTCTTATACAAAAATTAAAACATAAATATCTAGGCATGTTTTTAGAAAATATTTTTCAAGTATGAGACTTATAAAGGTACATGCATAATAGGTTTGTTGTTTATAACCTATAAATTATATTTCAGGATAAATTCTGAATATAATTTTATTATTATATTGAATGAATTTTAGAACAAAAGAATTAAAATTTTTAGGATAAAATTTCTATCAACTGAGTATAATTTAATACCCCAAGATTTTAATTTATCTTTTCTCTTAAAAAGAACTCTACATTTTATAGCATATAGCACACACAATAATGCGATTAAAAAACCATGAAATAATATTATTTGAATATGATTATTATGACCAATTCATTGAATTAGTGGGTATAAATAGGATTTACTAAATTATGAAATATATATAGAGTGGTCCTATAAAATAAAAAATTATTGATTGATATTTTGGAAATAGGCACTCAATTTTTAGTAAAGACGTTTTATGCTCCAAAAATATGTTTTCTTCTAAAATGGTTTTTATTTCTTTTTTGAGTGAATATTTAATTAATATATTTTAATTATAAAAATTATGTTTTATAAAGAGGATATAATTTTGGAATTTATCATATCAAAATTATCTTATGGAGAAATTTTGGGATTTTCCTGGAAATAAATATTTTTTAGTGAATAGTGAAAATATATATATTTTAAAAAAATTCATTTATTTTAATTAAATCATTTAATTTAAAACTACCATTATATTTTTTTATTTTTTATTTTAATTAAAATAATATCCATTTTATTAAACATAATTTGAATAATTCTATAGGAATCAACCTTATTTTATATTTTATATTAAGTTTATTTTTTAGGTTTAAAAACTCAATTTTTTAAAACTATTTTTTATTGTGTTTCATACATTAATTTTAAGATTTAATTTTTCCAATTACATAAATTTAATATTGAAAATTTTATTTAAAATTTGGAATCATGAGGTTCAAATTTGTTAAATAGGTTCCTTTTATTTTTAGTCAATATAAATAGCAATAATGGTAAATATTTTTCACCATGTTAAAGTGTAAATCGGGCAATTAAGGCTAAAAATAATAGTCTAAGGCTTTAATAATATATATCCAAAACTTGAATTTGTTTAAATTAATTATATTAATTTTATCATATCATTCCTAAATTATAATATACTTCATTTTTCTTCCATTTTCCTCTGAAAAGGCCATTTATATTATTTTTTGAAAAGGATAAATACAAAATGTCACTCTCTTGAATTTATTTTCTCTTATTTGTTCAAGAAGGGATAATAATATTTTTTAAATGATTATAAAATTTTATTCTGAATATAATTTATTTATTTTTATATTCTTAGGGATGGTATAATTACCTTAAATTCTTACACAATGTTAACTCAATGTTTGTGCATGCGGTAGAAAAAACAAAGTAAATGATTTTAAAAAAACAAAAAAAGAAAAAATGTTTGGATGAAATATAGTGTGTTAAAAATTTTATGGTTAAAAATAATTTATAATTAATGTTTAAAGAGTTTATATTCAATTTTAATTCCTATCATTGTGTCGTTAAAGTAAAAATATATAAATATTCTTAAAATAACTTTAAGTTTATTTTATGTTAAATAATATATTATTAAATGATTTAAAAATATTAAAAATATTTAAATATGACAAGGGTGATGTTATATAGTCTATAATTGTATCCCTTGATCTATTTTGAGTAAATTTTAACCTTATATTTAAATTTATAACCCTTTAAGAATGAAAAAGTTGTTACCATAGTTATAGTTAAAATTTGTTAACGGGGGGGGGGGTAAATGAAAAGATAAGTTTTAAAATACCACATAAACATATAAAACATATATTGTTTGAAGGTATTTAAACCATAAGATATAGTATATTTTAAATTTTTTCCATTTTTCACCGCTTTGACATGAAAAATATTTTATTATATTTAAATCATTTAAGTAATTCAAATTACATCATTTACTTTACTAGAAAAGGGAACCACCTCCCCTATACTATTAACACCATCATGAGAATATTATCTCAAAAAACCTAAAAAAATATCTCCCCAACATATTTATCTATGTTATATAGGTTTTTGTATTCCCAAATACCAGTCCAATGGTCCTTAAGAGGATATCAAATGGAATTTTTCAAATAAGAGGTAATCATCCTAACCGAACACTTTCATTTTCATTCTTATTTTACATCTAAAAATTATTCCCTAACCATTAAAAATGATGTAACCATTATTCACCATATAATGATATTTTATTATGTTTATTAAATAATATTTATCAGTATCCTTCTCTATAAAATGGGAAACAAAACCATCACTCGTCTGTATAAAGGACTATCACCTCACGGATTGATGTGATTTGTTTTCCATCACCACCTCATATGGCTGGTGGGTATAAGTGGATTTAAAGAAATAATATGATATTTAGGATATTATTTTAATTATTGAAATATAAAATTATAATTAACTATTATCCCATATATCCATTGAAAAATGATAATGTTTCTTGTGCATACGTATATGCTACCAGTGCCACGAAGCAATATGATTAATTTTTCATTACCACCATACATGGATGATTATAAAATTTTATAACATAAATAAATATTATTATTATTACCTAATATAACTATTGATATGATTTAACTATAATGTATTTAAAAGAACTAGAACATTCATGATGAAACATGCAATAAAAAACTAAATAGTTAACACCTGATGATTAATTTTACCAATAATTGGTAATGAATGGGTTGTGAGAATATATATAAAATCTGATTAATATGAATATATTTATTTAATTAAATATTAAAACGTTTAAAAAAAATTATATAGGAGGTTAAATCATGTTCAAATAATAGAAAGCATGAAGTAATGGGTTTCTTAACTCAATTTCTTTTGATTAGGTTATATTATTTATTTAATATTTCTGTTATACAAATATTATGTTTGTAATTACCATGGATTATTTTATATTGTATTTAAAAATATTTTATTATTGTTTGAATTTATTACACATAATCACTTCATTGATTAATTCTAACTTCGGTGTTATGATCTTTGTAAACGATTTCATCTCAATTTCCACTCACTTAAGACATATTTGGTATTACACAACGATTTTATTTTATGTGGTGTATATAATAATAATTTGATTTATCTAACATGAATATATATTTATTCATCAAAATTAATGTTTCAATTAATTTTCACTCATTCAATGGGTTTCAATTTAAATGTAACCAAAGAGATAGAATTTATTTCTCCATCTCAATCTTTAGGATTGTTTTTGTTTTCATTTAAGGAATATTATAATCTATACTTTATAAAACCCTTATATTTTCTTATCCTATGGATATATATGCAGTTTCCAAGTTTTCTTAAAACTTTTTCCCTCTTTACACTTGAATTAAGAAAATAAATGTTTAAAATAAAAATTTTATCTTTTTTTTCTTTTTGATTGGGTATATTTTTATTTCATGTCTATATTTTTAAAAATTATTTTGAAAAATTCCTTTTTATTAACTCAAATGATTTATTAAGGAAATTTTATTTCATCCATGAATTTTTAAAATGTTTTAAAGGAATTGGTATAATTATTTATGAAAGTTTCATTTTTGTATTTCTTTATAATAATTCAAAATGAGTGTCTCTTTTTAACATATACTACATTAATGAATTTTACCAATTTCATTATTATTTTACTCTAGTAAGATTATTATATAAGTTTTTAAGGATTTTAAAATGAAAAATAATTAATGAAAGTTTATTTTAATGTTTTTCTTCTATTTTAGTTTATTCTATAAATGAAATTACTTTATTATAAATCCTATATTTATAATGAATTGATGGTCATATTTTATCTCTTATTAATTTTGTGTTCATTAACTTTATCTTGAAACATTCACTTTATTATGATCATATTTAATTAGATATTAAATTTCTCTTCTATATCTGTATTTTCGTATCATGGATGTGATTATTTCCTATACCATATACCATTCTTATATAATATGTTTTATTATGAAAATTATTTTATTGAATGGGGAAATATTGATATTTTGTATTCTTTACTCAATACATATTTTTGTTAAAAAGGTATTCTATTGATCATTCAATATATGAGGAATAAATTGGACATGTAGTGAAGAATGGGAAAAAATTACTTATCCCCTTGATGCATTGATAGGTCTCATGATAAAAATTAGTTGGCTGGTGTAACACCCCAAGCTTCCTCGGTATGTTTCCTTTCGAATAATGCAATGACGTGCATTGTACGTAACTTCGAGATTTTAACACACCACAACCAATCAAACTAGCCGTTATGAATAGTAATACCTACTTTTTGAAATTATATATATTTTATATTTCAAAATGGACTTCATTTTTGGATTCTGAATATCGAATTTAGCCTAAGGTGAAATTTTGGTACTTTTCGGATAACTTTCATATTTTGATGAATAGTGAAAATTACTAAATTTTAATTAAAAACAACTTTTTTAATCAAAATAATTAATAGTGATAAATTGTGAATTTGAGTGGTTTTAAAGTATATTTAGAATATATTTTTACCATTTAATATAATGTTGGTCATTGGACATAATTTTACAATTAAACCGAACATAAACAAGTGTCAATCTTTTGATAGTTATTATCTCTTAAAAACACGCTTTTTGTTTTGACAGCGGGAATTAATTTTAAATTAATTTCTGCCACTTCTGTGTTTTGAATTTAGAAAAATGGATTCCATATTTGGAATCAGGATGTCCAAATTGTGTAAATAGGTAACTTTTATTTTTAGACATTTTGAATAATTACTGCGGTAAATATTTTATTTACCATGGTTAAGGGTAAATCCGGTAAATAAGGGTAAAAAAAATAATATTATAATAATACTAAATTACCCTAAAACGTGTCTTAACCCTATTGGTTGATACATGGTCGACCATGGGCATCTTTGGGTCTATTTTGGGACCCCATGGATCCACTTGTAAGTGATAATGACACATTATATTAATAAAGCTAAAATAAAAATAAAAATGGCATAAGCTTACATCTTTTAGAAGAACAATTTTTACATAGGGTTATACATGTTGGATTTTCGATTATAAATATTCATTAGAAATCTAAAAGGATTTCCTACATAATGATAGTTTATTTATAATTTTTAGACATTAAATAATTTATTTTATTTATGACACAATGATGATGCAGTAATTACTATAATAGTGAAAAATTAAAATAAGTGATATTATAAATACCCAAATAAATATAATATGAAACTTTTAATGAATTAAACTAATTTTATAGGATAATATGATATATTAGTATTGATTTAATTGACTTTGTTCGAAGTAATAAATCTGTTATGAGTTTCACAAAAATCAACTATTGAATAGTGTCAAAATTGACATAAAAGAGTTCTTAAAACAAATATTATATTATTAATTGATATTAAATTCCTAAAAATCTATGGTTCGGCCAAGAGACTTATATTATGATAGTTTAATCATTAATGGACCACTTGGGGGTCTCTTGGATGTATATAGTAAGTTTATTAACCATATTATATAAAAATACAAAGAGACATTGTAAAAGTGAAACTAATTAACTTAGAGTTAATACTTAAAGATAAGGTTAATATAAGTACCCAAACCTGTCTAAATTCTATTGGATGAGTTGTTTTCGACCTATCCCCACCTCATCCTTTGAATAGTCAACTTTGGAGCCTTTGGAAACCGAATATGAATTTATTATAAATTAATATTTCTATCTTTTCCAAAGGTTCCCCTCACCCCTCTTATAAAAGGGCACTCCTCCTTCTCATTTACTCACACCTCTCAAGCCACTTGGCTCGTCCAAACTCTGCCCAAATAAGCTCCCCAAATCCCTCTCCTCCTCCTTGAAGCTTCCCCTTAGGCAGAAAGCATTTCAACAAGTCCTTTGGTTCCAACCAAAGTGAGTTACCTAAATTAAAGGTAACGATTTCTCTTAAATTATTTTCATTTATTTTGCTTCTTCAACCCCCAAACTCTTTTTATTTCCCTTCTTTTGTAACAACACCAGTATCCTCAATATACTAGAATGTTGTTATAAGAAGTATTCAAACTACACATACACACAACTCCATATAATTGATGATGAACATAATGTTTCTGTGGATGGCAAACTAACGCCTCACGAAACGATGATTGTTCAAAAACATCTTACCGCCTCTCATGGTGGCCATTATGATGGCACTGTAATTAAATATGATATTAATGATATATATTTTATATATAAGCTTCTGTAATTCCATTTTATTTCATACCATTATTCGTTTCATGTTGTATATACATACGATAATTTCATTTGAGGAAGTGCGGACTACCGCCCCCTTAAAATGATATGACTCGTTCATACCACACATGGAACGTATAAAGGATGGTGTTAATGAACTTAAGTAACATATATAAAATATTATATTATACTGGAATAGTAATATACCTATGTATCGTTTGGATTCGATTATTTTAAAATAAAAATTAAATGGAAGCAGCGTTCGTGCGTACGTACGGACTACCGTCTCCACGAACGCGATGAGATTCATTCTCCATCGTATCCATTCAAGTATAATTATCATTTAATGATTTAAAAATGATGTTTAAGGACTTGATATCATTCTGGATATGAATAAGATACAACAAACATGACTTATGTAACAAAACATATAAAAGAAAATGAGTAAGTTAACACCCGAAACGGCGTTAATACTAAGATATTATTAACAAATCAATGTTAAAAGATCATATATGATATCATATTAAAGTAAATGATTCTTGTATTATTCAATAACAATTATTTCACCATTATACAGGAGGTAAACCTACCATCGACCAAGGAAAAAGTACAAAGTAAGGGATTCTCTTATCTCACTTTCAATTCCGTGAGATTTCCATTGTTCGCTACTAAATTATTGAAAGTGGTGTATTGTGTACTTACATTTGATATATATTATCATGATTCACTTTATATTCATGTTATTCTGTAAATAATTTGGTGGTTATTAACTTTTGGCCATGCGACTCAGTTGATTAACGTGGTAAGGGGTTTCTTGTCTCACTTTTAATTCCGTGAGAATTCCATTGATCACCACTTAATTATTTCATGTGGTGTATGTGTACTACCCATGATTGTATTCATTGTGAAATATACTTTATTTTATGGGTATTTACATCATCATGGTATGATCTTTCTTTCATGGGTGTTTGTTTCTTAAGTTACCTAATCAATAAGGGAATTTGAGATTTCAATTTCCACTCATTTGGCTTTACGCATATTTCATTGATTATATTACCCCAAGATTATGTGTGGAATCACTATTCATTTGATTATGTCATAATTTCCACTCCCCTTCCTGTGGATATACTTTTGATACACATAATCACTCCATTGAAAATTCTCAAGTCATTGATATGAATTTGATAAGAGTAATTTTAACTCTTTCACCATTTGTTGAGTTAAACATCCAATTCGTTGGTGTTGTTTTTACAGGAATATCTGTGAATATACTTTGATTGTTTTACACTGAATATCCAATCATATTTAGTATATTTATATTTTTCACACATAATTATGTTGTTGATTTATCCTTAACCTAAGGATATGGCCTTTATGAGAGATTTCATCTCAACTTACATTCCATTGAGACTTCTTTGTTGATATACACCAAATCACTTTTATGTGGTGTATATAATGTACTTTGACATAGTATATCATGAATTCCCTTTATTCTCATGATATTACAAAGTTTTTATTACCTCAATTATTTTCATTCAAGTGTCTCTCTTTTGGTTAGAATCTCTAACTAAAATACCATTTTTAAATGTTTTAAAGACTTATTCATCTAAATCTTTCTCATTAATGTCCATGTTTTAAAAATGGTTTTAAGGATTTATTTATATGGACATTAAAGTTTTAAAATTAAAACTCCTTTTAAAAGTTTCAAAGTGGTATGGGACACTTTGATTCAAAAATATACTTTTAAATGGATTCTTGACAAATAGTGTGACTTTTAAATGTTTTCAAGAAAAGGGGATATTTCTCTCAAATAGTTTTGATGATTATTTTCATCTATGTCAACATCCTTCATTATTATTGATTGAGGTTAATGTGATACAATACAATCTTCCATATTGTATCGAATGAATTATGTTTGACTGTGGATGTGCTATTTTTATACCATTCATGGTTTGTGGTGAAAGTATTGACATTTCGTATGCTAGTTTAATACGAATGTTTACGTTATGTTTAAACCTTTTCATATGGGAATGCATTGGACTTAATAAGTGACGGGTGGAGCCCGCTATAGCTCCTCGATGCATCGGTAGGTCTCATGAGACAAACTAGTGTCTTGGCACAAGGCCTTGGCAAAATCTTATTTGTAGTCTTGGCACGAGGCCTTGGCTATGTGGTTATGATAGTCTGGCATTATGCATTCCATCATTATGAAAGTGGTTATTGATATTGCATGTGATCATTCGACCAGTAGAATATCCATGTGAGTAAGTAAATGGCATTATTTCATTTTACCTTCGCCATTTTATGCTGAAGTTTAAATTTAAAAGGCTTTTGTTTTAGTTATAAATTGCCTTAAGTGTTTATGCTTATTTATGAAAGCTTCTGCTATAATGTTATCCTTACTGAGCATCCGAGCTCACCCCTTTCAATGTTTTATTTTTCCCAGGATTATGAAGAAGTAATTTATGAATGACCTGCAGGGATAGTATGAGGGGATATGAAGACAAGATGTTTTTTTTATGATGTAATGTAAAAATTTATGGATGTATCTAGTTATTCCAAGGCTACTAAACTAATCGGTCTTTCGAGACTTGATGTTTCTCATAATCATGCCAATGTAATGTAATAATGCACCGACTCTAGGTAACTAGGGTCGGGGCGTTACAGTTGGTATCAGAGGAAGTTTAGTACAAACCTTGGTAGCTAGATTTAGATAAACTCTGATTAGAGCACATAGACCTAAGATGAACTTTGAGGATTAGTATAAAAGAACTTCCTAGAATTTTGGTATTGTAGAGATTTTGTGAGTTTTCCGAGCAATACATCCCTGTCTGGATACGAGCAGGTAGAGGCGGCTCTGGCACAGATGTACCTAGGGGTAAAACCCGAAAACACCGCTTTGAGCTAGACTCGAACGGGAACTGGTGCACGACAACGGGCCTTGCTGCACTCTTGGTTACGACACTCCCGGGGGATATGCTTAGGATAATTTACATTTTCTTTACAAACCAATTTAAGTAATATATATATAAGATGAGAGTAAATGACCTTGGTTAATCCTAATATGTTTCAAATTGAGAATATGGTGACATTTTAATCTCTAAATGATTTTACGACTACTATTACTCACACAATGCTTTATGGTTTTAGTCAATGGCTGGATTCCAAGGAAGTCATAGTGACTTTGAGAATGATGTACAAGATGGGAACGGTGGTGGCAATGAGCAACAAAATGGAATGTTGATAGGCGTAAAAGATATCGTCTTTATGCCAAATCAGTTTTCCAAAAATATGATCAACAACATATATATTAACCAACTCCCAGACTCAACAAGGAAGAGAAAGGTGATAAATGATAAGAGCTCCAGCAATGGAGACCATGGAGAAAAGAACCCTCAATTTTCATCATGCAGGAAATGTGGAAAGAGACACCCAGGAAAGTGTCTCAATGGGACAACGAAATGTTTTACATGCGGGAAGGAAGGACATAAAGTAAAGAATTGCCGAAGAAAAATGAAGAGTACTATGGAAGAAGATAAAAATGGTCCCAAGAGTCCATTTACAGTCATTTGCCGTAAATGTAGGGGACCTGGCCATTACCCGAGTGAATGTCCTATTCTATAGGATATTTTCTTGGTCAAAGAAGAAGCTATGTGGGAATAAATGGTTGGAGAAATGTTTAAAAAGTATTAGCACTCCTTGTTTACTATGGAATAATTTTCTCTTGTATTTGTAACCACACAGTTTTCCATGTGAGAATGATATTTGAGGAAGAATTGTCTCTTCTCTTGTGGATATAGGTATAAATAACCATTTGGATTTATATGATCATTGGGGTTTGAGAGAATTATAAGTTATTCTAATTTGGGATGAAGATTCAAGGTATGATATAACATTTGTGGTTAAATTTATGATATATTATTTTGAGGAATTTATCTCATTTTGGCAATATTATAAAATATAGTTTTTGAAAAAGGACAACACGTAGACCGTGTGACAACCCGTCGCGTCGGACAAAGCTATGGGAATCGAACCCACAACCAAAGTGCGATTGGGATTTATCGCCTACCACTGGACTACGTGAAGTCCCTGGTTAGTGTGACTTTTTTTTAGTTAAATGATTTTATTGATCAATAATAAGTTGATTTGGGTTCTTATTTCATATAAAAAGAATACCCTTGGTATAGGAAAATGATTTGGTGATTAAGTGATAAATGTTATTTTGGAAGATGTTCGCTTTGTTGGGAACACTATATGCCCAAGGAAAATAGAATACTGTGGGGTTTCATTTGTGGAGTAATGATAGATTTTTATCTACGTTTTTATTATGGATTTATAGTGATTTGGGTTATTTATGGAAATGATTAACCTATAATAGAGAATATGTGATTAGGTTAATTACTTTTGAGTATGTGACTTTAAGAGTATCTGATGTCATTTGGAGATACAATTTAACATGGGAGACTACATAATCAAATTCTTCTATGTTTTGGGTTTCAATATTAGTTTGGATTATATTAAAGGATTTTAAGGACAATTGGTTATTTAATGGTATCTATTTAACTTTGGGGTATTGTTGGTTTAATTTTAGAAATTAAGATTAGTGCATATTTATCTCAATGAATATCCTTTTGGGGGATCATTAGATCATTCACTGACCATTTTGGTTTTGATTAATCTTCAAATACAATGTAAATATATGGTTTATCCTTCATGGATCATGTGATTCTATAGAAGTTTATTCTATCTCTTCCAGTGTGACCAAGTCTTCTTGAATACTCATCGTTTAAAAAAAATGAGTTAGTGGTGGAAATTTATTAAAGAATGAAAATCTACTTAAAATGTAAGTATATCTCATAATGTTCTTAGTAAATATCATAAATGAATTCCTCTTCCTTATGTAATGTAACTTAAAAAAAATGTTGTCCGTTTACTTTCCTACTAGGAGACTAATGGTCGTTTGTCCCAACACAAGTTTGTGGTTTTCTCATTGTTAACTTTCTCCTGATCATGATTTCTATCCCTCTCCATCAGAACTTGACACTTAGTTTATCATCCATATCCATGTTTTCTTACATGGAATCCTAGTATGGGTTATCTTGGATGACCCTTATACCTCTCTTTCTTTCTTTTAAAGTGATAGTTTTATTGACTCTTTTTCCGATGTGGGACTTTCCATTATATTCCCAGGAAAAATTTTAAAAATTGCGAGGACGCAATTTATTGAAGGAGGGGAGAATGTAACACCCCAAGCTTCCTCGGTATGTTTCCTTTCGAATAATGCAATGACGTGCATTGTACGTAACTTCGAGATTTTAACACACCACAACCAATCAAACTAGCCGTTATGAATAGTAATACCTACTTTTTGAAATTATATATATTTTATATTTCAAAATGGACTTCATTTTTGGATTCGGAATATCGAATTTAGCCTAAGGTGAAATTTTGGTACTTTTCGGATAACTTTCATATTTTGATGAATAGTGAAAATTACTAAATTTTAATTAAAAACAACTTTTTTAATCAAAATAATTAATAGTGATAAATTGTGAATTTGAGTGGTTTTAAAGTATATTTAGAATATATTTTTACCATTTAATATAATGTTGGTCATTGGACATAATTTTACAATTAAACCGAACATAAACAAGTGTCAATCTTTTGATAGTTATTATATCTTAAAAACACGCTTTTTGTTTTGACAGCGGGAATTAATTTTAAATTAATTTCTGCCACTTCTGTGTTTTGAATTTAGAAAAATGGATTCCATATTTGGAATCAGGATGTCCAAATTGTGTAAATAGGTAACTTTTATTTTTAGACATTTTGAATAATTACTGCGGTAAATATTTTATTTACCATGGTTAAGGGTAAATCCGGTAAATAAGGGTAAAAAAAAATAATATTATAATAATACTAAATTACCCTAAAACGTGTCTTAACCCTATTGGTTGATACATGGTCGACCATGGGCATCTTTGGGTCTATTTTGGGACCCCATGGATCCACTTGTAAGTGATAATGACACATTATATTAATAAAGCTAAAATAAAAATAAAAATGGCATAAGCTTACATCTTTTAGAAGAACAATTTTTACATAGGGTTATACATGTTGGATTTTCGATTATAAATATTCATTAGAAAGGTAAAAGGATTTCCTACATAATGATAGTTTATTTATAATTTTTAGACATTAAATAATTTATTTTATTTATGACACAATGATGATGCAGTAATTACTATAATAGTGAAAAATTAAAATAAGTGATATTATAAATACCCAAATAAATATAATATGAAACTTTTAATGAATTAAACTAATTTTATAGGATAATATGATATATTAGTATTGATTTAATTGACTTTGTTCGAAGTAATCAATCTGTTATGAGTTTCACAAAAATCAACTATTGAATAGTGTCAAAATTGACATAAAAGAGTTCTTAAAACAAATATTATATTATTAATTGATATTAAATTCCTAAAAATCTATGGTTCGGCCAAGAGACTTATATTATGATAGGTTAATCATTAATGGACCACTTGGGGGTCTCTTGGATGTATATAGTAAGTTTATTAACCATATTATATAAAAATACAAAGAGACATTGTAAAAGTGAAACTAATTAACTTAGAGTTAATACTTAAAGATAAGGTTAATATAAGTACCCAAACCTGTCTAAATTCTATTGGATGAGTTGTTTTCGACCTATCCCCACCTCATCCTTTGAATAGTCAACTTTGGAGCCTTTGGAAACCGAATATGAATTTATTATAAATTAATATTTCTAGCTTTTCCAAAGGTGCCCCTCACCCCTCTTATAAAAGGGCACTCCTCCTTCTCATTTACTCACACCTCTCAAGCCACTTGGCTCGTCCAAACTCTGCCCAAATAAGCTCCCCACATCCCTCTCCTCCTCCTTGAAGCTTCCCCTTAGGCAGAAAGCATTTCAACAAGTCATTTGGTTCCAACCAAAGTGAGTTACCTAAATTAAAGGTAACGATTTCTCTTAAATTATTTTCATTTATTTTGCTTCTTCAACCCCCAAACTCTTTTTATTTCCCTTCTTTTGTAACAACACCAGTATCCTCAATATACTAGAATGTTGTTATAAGAAGTATTCAAACTACACATACACACAACTCCATATAATGGATGATGAACATAATGTTTCTGTGGATGGCAAACTAACGCCTCACGAAACGATGATTGTTCAAAAACATCTTACCGCCTCTCATGGTGGCCATTATGATGGCACTGTAATTAAATATGATATTAATGATATATATTTTATATATAAGCTTCTGTAATTCCATTTTATTTCATACCATTATTCGTTTCATGTTGTATATACATACGATAATTTCATTTGAGGAAGTGCGGACTACCGCCCCCTTAAAATGATATGACTCGTTCATACCACACATGGAACGTATAAAGGATGGTGTTAATGAACTTAAGTAACATATATAAAATATTATATTATACTGGAATAGTAATATACCTATGTATCATTTGGATTCGATTATTTTAAAATAAAAATTAAATGGAAGCAGCGTTCGTGCGTACGTACGGACTACCGTCTCCACGAACGCGATGAGATTCATTCTCCATCGTATCCATTCAAGTATAATTATCATTTAATGATTTAAAAATGATGTTTAAGGACTTGATATCATTCTGGATATGAATAAGATACAACAAACATGACTTATGTAACAAAACATATAAAAGAAAATGAGTAAGTTAACACCCGAAACGGCGTTAATACTAAGATATTATTAACAAATCAATGTTAAAAGATCATATATGATATCATATTAAAGTAAATGATTCTTGTATTATTCAATAACAATTATTTCACCATTATACAGTAGGTAAACCTACCATCGACCAAGGAAAAAGTACAAAGTAAGGGATTCTCTTATCTCACTTTCAATTCCGTGAGATTTCCATTGTTCGCTACTAAATTATTGAAAGTGGTGTATTGTGTACTTACATTTGATATATATTATCATGATTCACTTTATATTCATGTTATTCTATAAATAATTTGGTGGTTATTAACTTTTGGCCATGCGACTCAGTTGATTAACGTGGTAAGGGGTTTCTTGTCTCACTTTTAATTCCGTGAGAATTCCATTGATCACCACTTAATTATTTCATGTGGTGTATGTGTACTACCCATGATTGTATTCATTGTGCAATATACTTTATTTTATGGGTATTTACATCATCATGGTATGATCTTTCTTTCATGGGTGTTTGTTTCTTAAGTTACCTAATCAATAAGGGAATTTGAGATTTCAATTTCCACTCATTTGGCTTTACGCATATTTCATTGATTATATTACCCCAAGATTATGTGTGGAATCACTATTCATTTGATTATGTCATAATTTCCACTCCCCTTCCTGTGGATATACTTTTGATACACATAATCACTCCATTGAAAATTCTCAAGTCATTGATATGAATTTGATAAGAGTAATTTTAACTCTTTCACCATTTGTTGAGTTAAACATCCAATTCGTTGGTGTTGTTTTTACAGGAATATCTGTGAATATACTTTGATTGTTTTACACTGAATATCCAATCATATTTAGTGTATTTATATTTTTCACACATAATTATGTTGTTGATTTATCCTTAACCTAAGGATATGGCCTTTATGAGAGATTTCATCTCAACTTACATTCCATTGAGACTTCTTTGTTGATATACACCAAATCACTTTTATGTGGTGTATATAATGTACTTTGACATAGTATATCATGAATTCCCTTTATTCTCATGATATTACAAAGTTTTTATTACCTCAATTATTTTCATTCAAGTGTCTCTCTTTTGGTTAGAATCTCTAACTAAAATACCATTTTTAAATGTTTTAAAGACTTATTCATCTAAATCTTTCTCATTAATGTCCATGTTTTAAAAATGGTTTTAAGGATTTATTTATATGGACATTAAAGTTTTAAAATTAAAACTCCTTTTAAAAGTTTCAAAGTGGTATGGGACACTTTGATTCAAAAATATACTTTTAAATGGCTTCTTGACAAATAGTGTGACTTTTAAATGTTTTCAAGAAAAGGGGATATTTCTCTCAAATAGTTTTGATGATTATTTTCATCTATGTCAACATCCTTCATTATTATTGATTGAGGTTAATGTGATACAATACAATCTTCCATATTGTATCGAATGAATTATGTTTGACTGTGGATGTGCTATTTTTATACCATTCATGGTTTGTGGTGAAAGTATTGACATTTCGTATGCTAGTTTAATACGAATGTTTACGTTATGTTTAAACCTTTTCATATGGGAATGCATTGGACTTAATAAGTGACGGGTGGAGCCCGCTATAGCTCCTCGATGCATCGGTAGGTCTCATGAGACAAACTAGTGTCTTGGCACAAGGCCTTGGCAAAATCTTATTTGTAGTCTTGGCACGAGGCCTTGGCTATGTGGTTATGATAGTCTGGCATTATGCATTCCATCATTATGAAAGTGGTTATTGATATTGCATGTGATCATTCGACCAGTAGAATATCCATGTGAGTAAGTAAATGGCATTATTTCATTTTACCTTCGCCATTTTATGCTGAAGTTTAAATTTAAAAGGCTTTTGTTTTAGTTATAAATTGCCTTAAGTGTTTATGCTTATTTATGAAAGCTTCTGCTATAATGTTATCCTTACTGAGCATCCGAGCTCACCCCTTTCAATGTTTTATTTTTCCCAGGATTATGAAGAAGTAATTTATGAATGACCTGCAGGGATAGTATGAGGGGATATGAAGACAAGATGTTTTTTTTATGATGTAATGTAAAAATTTATGGATGTATCTAGTTATTCCAAGGCTACTAAACTAATCGGTCTTTCGAGACTTGATGTTTCTCATAATCATGCCAATGTAATGTAATAATGCACCGACTCTAGGTAACTAGGGTCGGGGCGTTACAGTTGGTATCAGAGGAAGTTTAGTACAAACCTTGGTAGCTAGATTTAGATAAACTCTGATTAGAGCACATAGACCTAAGATGAACTTTGAGGATTAGTATAAAAGAACTTCCTAGAATTTTGGTATTGTAGAGATTTTGTGAGTTTTCCGAGCAATACATCCCTGTCTGGATACGAGCAGGTAGAGGCGGCTCTGGCACAGATGTACCTAGGGGTAAAACCCGAAAACACCGCTTTGAGCTAGACTCGAACGGGAACTGGTGCACGACAACGGGCCTTGCTGCACTCTTGGTTACGACACTCCCGGGGGATATGCTTAGGATAATTTACATTTTCTTTACAAACCAATTTAAGTAATATATATATAAGATGAGAGTAAATGACCTTGGTTAATCCTAATATGTTTCAAATTGAGAATATGGTGACATTTTAATCTCTAAATGATTTTACGACTACTATTACTCACACAATGCTTTATGGTTTTAGTCAATGGCTGGATTCCAAGGAAGTCATAGTGACTTTGAGAATGATGTACAAGATGGGAACGGTGGTGGCAATGAGCAACAAAATGGAATGTTGATAGGCGTAAAAGATATCGTCTTTATGCCAAATCAGTTTTCCAAAAATATGATCAACAACATATATATTAACCAACTCCCAGACTCAACAAGGAAGAGAAAGGTGATAAATGATAAGAGCTCCAGCAATGGAGACCATGGAGAAAAGAACCCTCAATTTTCATCATGCAGGAAATGTGGAAAGAGACACCCAGGAAAGTGTCTCAATGGGACAACGAAATGTTTTACATGCGGGAAGGAAGGACATAAAGTAAAGAATTGCCGAAGAAAAATGAAGAGTACTATGGAAGAAGATAAAAATGGTCCCAAGAGTCCATTTACAGTCATTTGCCGTAAATGTAGGGGACCTGGCCATTACCCGAGTGAATGTCCTATTCTATAGGATATTTTCTTGGTCAAAGAAGAAGCTATGTGGGAATAAATGGTTGGAGAAATGTTTAAAAAGTATTAGCACTCCTTGTTTACTATGGAATAATTTTCTCTTGTATTTGTAACCACACAGTTTTCCATGTGAGAATGATATTTGAGGAAGAATTGTCTCTTCTCTTGTGGATATAGGTATAAATAACCATTTGGATTTATATGATCATTGGGGTTTGAGAGAATTATAAGTTATTCTAATTTGGGATGAAGATTCAAGGTATGATATAACATTTGTGGTTAAATTTATGATATAGTATTTTGAGGAATTTATCTCATTTTGGCAATATTATAAAATATAGTTTTTGAAAAAGGACAACACGTAGACCGTGTGACAACCCGTCGCGTCGGACAAAGCTATGGGAATCGAACCCACAACCAAAGTGCGATTGGGATTTATCGCCTACCACTGGACTACGTGAAGTCCCTGGTTAGTGTGACTTTTTTTTAGTTAAATGATTTTATTGATCAATAATAAGTTGATTTGGGTTCTTATTTCATATAAAAAGAATACCCTTGGTATAGGAAAATGATTTGGTGATTAAGTGATAAATGTTATTTTGGAAGATGTTCGCTTTGTTGGGAACACTATATGCCCAAGGAAAATAGAATACTGTGGGGTTTCATTTGTGGAGTAATGATAGATTTTTATCTACGTTTTTATTATGGATTTATAGTGATTTGGGTTATTTATGGAAATGATTAACCTATAATAGAGAATATGTGATTAGGTTAATTACTTTTGAGTATGTGACTTTAAGAGTATCTGATGTCATTTGGAGATACAATTTAACATGGGAGACTACATAATCAAATTCTTCTATGTTTTGGGTTTCAATATTAGTTTGGATTATATTAAAGGATTTTAAGGACAATTGGTTATTTAATGGTATCTATTTAACTTTGGGGTATTGTTGGTTTAATTTTAGAAATTAAGATTAGTGCATATTTATCTCAATGAATATCCTTTTGGGGGATCATTAGATCATTCACTGACCATTTTGGTTTTGATTAATCTTCAAAGACAATGTAAATATATGGTTTATCCTTCATGGATCATGTGATTCTATAGAAGTTTATTCTATCTCTTCCAGTGTGACCAAGTCTTCTTGAATACTCATCGTTTAAAAAAAATGAGTTAGTGGTGGAAATTTATTAAAGAATGAAAATCTACTTAAAATGTAAGTATATCTCATAATGTTCTTAGTAAATATCATAAATGAATTCCTCTTCCTTATGTAATGTAACTTAAAAAAAAATGTTGTCCGTTTACTTTCCTACTAGGAGACTAATGGTCGTTTGTCCCAACACAAGTTTGTGGTTTTCTCATTGTTAACTTTCTCCTGATCATGATTTCTATCCCTCTCCATCAGAACTTGACACTTAGTTTATCATCCATATCCATGTTTTCTTACATGGAATCCTAGTATGGGTTATCTTGGATGACCCTTATACCTCTCTTTCTTTCTTTTAAAGTGATAGTTTTATTGACTCTTTTTCCGATGTGGGACTTTCCATTATATTCCCAGGAAAAATTTTAAAAATTTCGAGGACGCAATTTATTGAAGGAGGGGAGAATGTAACACCCCAAGCTTCCTCGGTATGTTTCCTTTCGAATAATGCAATGACGTGCATTGTACGTAACTTCGAGATTTTAACACACCACAACCAATCAAACTAGCCGTTATGAATAGTAATACCTACTTTTTGAAATTATATATATTTTATATTTCAAAATGGACTTCATTTTTGGATTCGGAATATCGAATTTAGCCTAAGGTGAAATTTTGGTACTTTTCGGATAACTTTCATATTTTGATGAATAGTGAAAATTACTAAATTTTAATTAAAAACAACTTTTTTAATCAAAATAATTAATAGTGATAAATTGTGAATTTGAGTGGTTTTAAAGTATATTTAGAATATATTTTTACCATTTAATATAATGTTGGTCATTGGACATAATTTTACAATTAAACCGAACATAAACAAGTGTCAATCTTTTGATAGTTATTATCTCTTAAAAACACGCTTTTTGTTTTGACAGCGGGAATTAATTTTAAATTAATTTCTGCCACTTCTGTGTTTTGAATTTAGAAAAATGGATTCCATATTTGGAATCAGGATGTCCAAATTGTGTAAATAGGTAACTTTTATTTTTAGACATTTTGAATAATTACTGCGGTAAATATTTTATTTACCATGGTTAAGGGTAAATCCGGTAAATAAGGGTAAAAAAAAATAATATTATAATAATACTAAATTACCCTAAAACGTGTCTTAACCCTATTGTTTGATACATGGTCGACCATGGGCATCTTTGGGTCTATTTTGGGACCCCATGGATCCACTTGTAAGTGATAATGACACATTATATTAATAAAGCTAAAATAAAAATAAAAATGGCATAAGCTTACATCTTTTAGAAGAACAATTTTTACATAGGGTTATACATGTTGGATTTTCGATTATAAATATTCATTAGAAAGGTAAAAGGATTTCCTACATAATGATAGTTTATTTATAATTTTTAGACATTAAATAATTTATTTTATTTATGACACAATGATGATGCAGTAATTACTATAATAGTGAAAAATTAAAATAAGTGATATTATAAATACCCAAATAAATATAATATGAAACTTTTAATGAATTAAACTAATTTTATAGGATAATATGATATATTAGTATTGATTTAATTGACTTTGTTCGAAGTAATCAATCTGTTATGAGTTTCACAAAAATCAACTATTGAATAGTGTCAAAATTGACATAAAAGAGTTCTTAAAACAAATATTATATTATTAATTGATATTAAATTCCTAAAAATCTATGGTTCGGCCAAGAGACTTATATTATGATAGGTTAATCATTAATGGACCACTTGGGGGTCTCTTGGATGTATATAGTAAGTTTATTAACCATATTATATAAAAATACAAAGAGACATTGTAAAAGTGAAACTAATTAACTTAGAGTTAATACTTAAAGATAAGGTTAATATAAGTACCCAAACCTGTCTAAATTCTATTGGATGAGTTGTTTTCGACCTATCCCCACCTCATCCTTTGAATAGTCAACTTTGGAGCCTTTGGAAACCGAATATGAATTTATTATAAATTAATATTTCTAGCTTTTCCAAAGGTGCCCCTCACCCCTCTTATAAAAGGGCACTCCTCCTTCTCATTTACTCACACCTCTCAAGCCACTTGGCTCGTCCAAACTCTGCCCAAATAAGCTCCCCACATCCCTCTCCTCCTCCTTGAAGCTTCCCCTTAGGCAGAAAGCATTTCAACAAGTCCTTTGGTTCCAACCAAAGTGAGTTACCTAAATTAAAGGTAACGATTTCTCTTAAATTATTTTCATTTATTTTGCTTCTTCAACCCCCAAACTCTTTTTATTTCCCTTCTTTTGTAACAACACCAGTATCCTCAATATACTAGAATGTTGTTATAAGAAGTATTCAAACTACACATACACACAACTCCATATAATGGATGATGAACATAATGTTTCTGTGGATGGCAAACTAACGCCTCACGAAACGATGATTGTTCAAAAACATCTTACCGCCTCTCATGGTGGCCATTATGATGGCACTGTAATTAAATATGATATTAATGATATATATTTTATATATAAGCTTCTGTAATTCCATTTTATTTCATACCATTATTCGTTTCATGTTGTATATACATACGATAATTTCATTTGAGGAAGTGCGGACTACCGCCCCCTTAAAATGATATGACTCGTTCATACCACACATGGAACGTATAAAGGATGGTGTTAATGAACTTAAGTAACATATATAAAATATTATATTATACTGGAATAGTAATATACCTATGTATCATTTGGATTCGATTATTTTAAAATAAAAATTAAATGGAAGCAGCGTTCGTGCGTACGTACGGACTACCGTCTCCACGAACGCGATGAGATTCATTCTCCATCGTATCCATTCAAGTATAATTATCATTTAATGATTTAAAAATTATGTTTAAGGACTTGATATCATTCTGGATATGAATAAGATACAACAAACATGACTTATGTAACAAAACATATAAAAGAAAATGAGTAAGTTAACACCCGAAACGGCGTTAATACTAAGATATTATTAACAAATCAATGTTAAAAGATCATATATGATATCATATTAAAGTAAATGATTCTTGTATTATTCAATAACAATTATTTCACCATTATACAGGAGGTAAACCTACCATCGACCAAGGAAAAAGTACAAAGTAAGGGATTCTCTTATCTCACTTTCAATTCCGTGAGATTTCCATTGTTCGCTACTAAATTATTGAAAGTGGTGTATTGTGTACTTACATTTGATATATATTATCATGATTCACTTTATATTCATGTTATTCTGTAAATAATTTGGTGGTTATTAACTTTTGGCCATGCGACTCAGTTGATTAACGTGGTAAGGGGTTTCTTGTCTCACTTTTAATTCCGTGAGAATTCCATTGATCACCACTTAATTATTTCATGTGGTGTATGTGTACTACCCATGATTGTATTCATTGTGAAATATACTTTATTTTATGGGTATTTACATCATCATGGTATGATCTTTCTTTCATGGGTGTTTGTTTCTTAAGTTACCTAATCAATAAGGGAATTTGAGATTTCAATTTCCACTCATTTGGCTTTACGCATATTTCATTGATTATATTACCCCAAGATTATGTGTGGAATCACTATTCATTTGATTATGTCATAATTTCCACTCCCCTTCCTGTGGATATACTTTTGATACACATAATCACTCCATTGAAAATTCTCAAGTCATTGATATGAATTTGATAAGAGTAATTTTAACTCTTTCACCATTTGTTGAGTTAAACATCCAATTCGTTGGTGTTGTTTTTACAGGAATATCTGTGAATATACTTTGATTGTTTTACACTGAATATCCAATCATATTTAGTGTATTTATATTTTTCACACATAATTATGTTGTTGATTTATCCTTAACCTAAGGATATGGCCTTTATGAGAGATTTCATCTCAACTTACATTCCATTGAGACTTCTTTGTTGATATACACCAAATCACTTTTATGTGGTGTATATAATGTACTTTGACATAGTATATCATGAATTCCCTTTATTCTCATGATATTACAAAGTTTTTATTACCTCAATTATTTTCATTCAAGTGTCTCTCTTTTGGTTAGAATCTCTAACTAAAATACCATTTTTAAATGTTTTAAAGACTTATTCATCTAAATCTTTCTCATTAATGTCCATGTTTTAAAAATGGTTTTAAGGATTTATTTATATGGACATTAAAGTTTTAAAATTAAAACTCCTTTTAAAAGTTTCAAAGTGGTATGGGACACTTTGATTCAAAAATATACTTTTAAATGGCTTCTTGACAAATAGTGTGACTTTTAAATGTTTTCAAGAAAAGGGGATATTTCTCTCAAATAGTTTTGATGATTATTTTCATCTATGTCAACATCCTTCATTATTATTGATTGAGGTTAATGTGATACAATACAATCTTCCATATTGTATCGAATGAATTATGTTTGACTGTGGATGTGCTATTTTTATACCATTCATGGTTTGTGGTGAAAGTATTGACATTTCGTATGCTAGTTTAATACGAATGTTTACGTTATGTTTAAACCTTTTCATATGGGAATGCATTGGACTTAATAAGTGACGGGTGGAGCCCGCTATAGCTCCTCGATGCATCGGTAGGTCTCATGAGACAAACTAGTGTCTTGGCACAAGGCCTTGGCAAAATCTTATTTGTAGTCTTGGCACGAGGCCTTGGCTATGTGGTTATGATAGTCTGGCATTATGCATTCCATCATTATGAAAGTGGTTATTGATATTGCATGTGATCATTCGACCAGTAGAATATCCATGTGAGTAAGTAAATGGCATTATTTCATTTTACCTTCGCCATTTTATGCTGAAGTTTAAATTTAAAAGGCTTTTGTTTTAGTTATAAATTGCCTTAAGTGTTTATGCTTATTTATGAAAGCTTCTGCTATAATGTTATCCTTACTGAGCATCCGAGCTCACCCCTTTCAATGTTTTATTTTTCCCAGGATTATGAAGAAGTAATTTATGAATGACCTGCAGGGATAGTATGAGGGGATATGAAGACAAGATGTTTTTTTTATGATGTAATGTAAAAATTTATGGATGTATCTAGTTATTCCAAGGCTACTAAACTAATCGGTCTTTCGAGACTTGATGTTTCTCATAATCATGCCAATGTAATGTAATAATGCACCGACTCTAGGTAACTAGGGTCGGGGCGTTACAGCTAGCCTTATTAAATGTTTTTTATGTATTCATGCCCATATTTGAAAATATATTAGCACAAGGCCTTGATCGTGGCTTTGGAATTATGCATTTCCTTCATTGAGAATTAAATTATTATTATACATGAGATTATTACTTTTATATTATCCTTGGATGTATTTCGTGATCTTTTTATTGATTAAATGACATATGTTTTTAGTTTTTTACCTTGATATATTTATTATTACCTATTTACCCATGATAGCTTCTATTGTACGTAACCCTAACTAGGTTTTTGAGCTCACCCTTATTTTGCTTTCCCTTCCTCGGGATATATAGAAAGCATCCTTGAATGGGTTAAGGGATACAAAATATTTATTTTTATATTTGTATATTTTATTTCCAATGTAAAATTAGAATCATATATGTATATGGTTCTTTAGTACTACTAAACTGATCGATCCATGGTGATGTCATACCTTATATCTTATGCTAATATAATAAAGTATACATCGACTCTTGGTTACTAATGTTGGGGTTTTTATAGTTTTTATGAGGTGCAGTTTTAGTAAAACCTTGGGAACTATATTTATAGAAACATATATTAGAGAACATAACCCTATGATAGGATATAAGGATAAGTCTAATTATAATAAAATATCACATGTATTAGTAAATTAATGATTATGTGGTTTTCCAAGAGAAAAAATTCATATCTGGATTCATAGAAGTGGATGTGGTCATGTAATAGATTCACCCTTGGGTAATAAAACTAAAAGGGGTGAATTGATTATTAACTTGACCATCTATAGTACATAATGAGCAGGCCTAAGACTGTACACTAAGACAGACCCTCCTATTTTCTTTTTGAACCATTATTATGAATGAGAGGATATAACCTATGAAAAACCATAATATTCTATAGTAATATGGGATAAACCTAAATTGGAATGGGTTGATAAGTCTAAGGGTGATCATAATATTAAATTCATAGATACCCATTTGAGGTTTTATGTTATGGGAGTTTAATATTATTAAAGATATTTTAAGATGCACTTATGGGAATACAACACCTTGGTTTATTATGTGTTTTAGTGAAAAGTTTGTTTGAGTAAGAATGATCTTTAGATTTTGTGGAAATAAGTTGAAAGGTATTTATAACCTTTAGGTTTAATATTATCATTGATATTAATTTGGTTATTAGGGGAAAAGGGTTATTACATTTTCGTTATATATGTTTTATCGTATAGATAACCATGGGATTAAAAAGTGATTTGGTATTTAAGTGATTAATGTTATTTTTGAAGAATTTCACTATATTGGATTCATTATGTGGTTAAGGTAAATGGAAGTATTTTTTTCTAATATTCAATTTTATTTTATGAATAATGGTTGATTTATCTTTTGGAATCATGTATGATTTTATTATGGATTTATAGTCATTATGACAATTTATGGGAAATATTTTCATATTCTAGAGATTATATAATAGGGCATATACATTTTCTGTATATAAAATTATGAGTAATTAATAGTATCATTAGATAAATGTTAA
This sequence comes from Viscum album, assembly GCA_963277665.1. Lineage (NCBI taxonomy): Eukaryota > Viridiplantae > Streptophyta > Magnoliopsida > Santalales > Viscaceae > Viscum > Viscum album. Next base: position 1,720,216,345 of record OY728119.1, on the reverse strand, counting down.
ATTGATCTATAAAGAATATGTAATTAAATATTTTAGATTTTTGGGTTCTTAAATTGGTTGAGAATATTTTTTAATAGTTTTAAGTTTAAATACTTGTGGAATGATTTAAGTTGAAATTTGGGATTCATTGTTGTGTATTTAGAGATTAATGTATTTTTTACCTATATAAAGGTATAAAATTGATTAAAAGTTCATTTTAGTTCTTTGAGATTAAAAAATTCAACATGATCATAATAATTCACAAGGAATAATGAAATTAAGCTTATAAAATGGGAAGAAATCATATAAGTAAATTTTATCATATTTTCTATCCTAATGGTAAAAGAATTTCTAAAAAACAGTAAGACTAAAGTTAAATATATTGATTTTTATATGTAAAGTAACACTCAACTACCATGTTATGTTTTTATAAACACTTTTTCATGTATGAGTCTTATACAGATACATGCTTAATAGCTTTTTTTGTCATAACTTAGAAATTAATGTTCATGGTAAAATGTATATTTTATTTTATTATTATATAATATTATATTTAAAAAAATTAATATTAAAAGGACACAATTTCTATAATTAGGGGATAATATAACACACCAATTTTTTATTTTATCTTTTCTCTTAAAAATAACACTATGTTCGGTGGCGTGAAGCATACGCAACACCAAGATTAAAAAATCAATGAAATAATATTATTTAATTATGATTGATATAATATATTTTTGGAATTAGTGGGTATTGTAGGTTCCTCAACCTTTTAGGAATAAATTTTATATCTTTTTAGATGAATATCCAGTATATTACATTACTATCCATCCCAAAATCGTATAGGTTTAGTGTCCTTGGAAACTTGGATACATAAAAAATTTCCATCAGAGATATACATCAACTCCCACTAATTTGTTCATAAATATAATCATTATTATACATATCCAACTTAAAAAATATAATCATAACCTTGGGAAAGTAAAAATAAGAAATTTCAAGATCAGATGCTTAACAAGGGTAAACAAGTGAGATATCAATGATCACTTAATCATAAAATGAACATAAGGGTATGAGAACATGTGATTAGCTTCTGAAAACCATACCCAATATATAATTGATCATAACCATGATTCATGGAATATAGAATATAATTTTATAAGGAATTATTCATAAAGTAATCAATGAACATGATCCATGAGAATATTACATTAAGATAATACAGGTTCTGGGTGCAGCGGAAGCACGGTTGGGCTAGAACCGAAATTTAATTTTTACCGTGATCAATGATTATTCTAGGATCAATACGATGATGAATTCCAGTCTCCACAAAATAGAATCAAATATTTAGATAAAGTGGTAAGAGTCCCAAAACCTTTAGAGAGGATCTTATACATCATGTTTATAATTAATTTAATTAATTTCATAAAGAAAAGGATACTTAGTTCTTTGGTACTTTCTTCATTGATGATGTTGATCATTCAGAATGACCCTTCTGGATTTTCTCCTTGCACTTGTGAGGATCCAAACCAAAATACCTCTAGCAGTGATTCACATGTGCTTCTATGGCCTCTGATCGACACCACTCATTCTTCGGGTGCTAGTGCGGTGAAGAGAGTGTCTTGTGTCGGTCGTTCTTGATCGCTTTTTCTTTTGTATTGAAGAATGTCTCTCGTTCTTGAGAGGGGGAAGAAGAGGATACAAGAGAGAAAGAGTTTGGCTCAATAATTATAAATTCACCAAGTGTGTGGTGTGTTATTTATAGAACAATAGATGTACTTGTCTATTTATATGCATAGAACTTTAGTTACAATATTAAATTTCATAACAGAAATTAAATATATTCATGAACATAGAGAAAACCCATGCTCATAATAATAATACGGCATCAATATTTATGGTGTGCCAACTTGCGCAAAATGGAATTATAAATAAAATTCCACATCGCAAAATATTTCAGCGTCATTATTATTTTAACTTGTGCCAACTAGTTAAATAATTATTTACTGTCTTGAAAATTATTATTTTACTATCGGACCATTCTTGGTCCGCTCGAACTCCATTTACATTTATTGAAAACCCAAATAAATAAATAAATAAATTATTCTCTTAAATAAATATTTTATTTAAAAATTAGTAAATAAATATTTATTAAATGTTCAATAAACTAAATAAATATATTTTATTTAATTTATGCAATCATTTTAACTTGAATAAAATTATTCCACGGTCTTGAGAATAATATTTATTTCATTAATTAAATTCAAATAGAATTTAACCGAGACCACCAAAAACACTTAGTGTGTGATCCTCTAGGATTCCTCCTCATTAGCATTAGGCGGTCTTACCTAATGTCCAAGAGTATTATCTAGAAACGGGTCAAGGCACCCAAGAGAAAGAACGTAAAGGCGCAACAATGACATCCACATAGAAATGCTCATTGTGTAATATAATATCTTTGTCTCAATATCTCATCAAAAAGGTTTCATGATAGTTTCTTCAACCTTTATGCTTGATACTTTGTTCTTTGACTATTTGAAATAAACTTGTCGTTACACCATAGACATGGAATTTCATGTGATGGTTCTATTTCAATCAAAGGGAAGAGATATCAACTTCTATAAATGGAAGGGACAAATCCTTCCTTGACTTATCCATTACTAATATGTCACTCATGATGCGAATAATGTAACCTACTTCCATACATCATATGGTGTGGTGGTTGTTATCAGTAAATCAAAGTGCATGATTTGTGACACATATTAATGATAACATTATAGTCTAAGTACCATTACACATGCTTGGATATAGGAATATCTGATGAAACCAAACATGCGGAATTCTTACTGGAGGGTTTGTTCTTATACTATCTTGTATTGGAGATTACCAAGTGAAAACTTCATGAGAGGAAGTCTCATATTCTTATGAGTACTCACACCTGATGGTTTGTATACTATCTGTCCCATCATAGTATGTTATCCAACCATAGAACTATGTTTAAGAATATTGTTATAGCATTTCAAGGTTCTCATCTTAGTGGGGAACTGCCAAGACCTTATCAATGCAACAAATACTCTAAGACATTATTACATCATAGTCATGAAAAAAAATGAACAATATGTAATAATATGCTTAATATTTAAATACATTAAATATCCATGAAATCAAAGTACAAACAGTCTGTTCTAGGACACTAAATCTTAAAAACTCCCACTTGGAATAGATCCAACTACCTACGACTTTCAGTCTGCTAGACCTCACATGATGATCATGTTTCTGGTGAGTCAAGGCTTTAGTTAAGGGGTCTGGAACGTTGTCTTCTATAGAAATATTGCTCACTGCAACTTCACCTCTCTAAGAAAAATCCCTCAAGAGATGATACTTCTGAAGTATGTGCTTTGTCCGCTGATGTGACCTTGGATATTTTGCGAGAGCCACCACTGTAGTATTATCACAATAGAGTGTGATGGGATCTTTACTAATATATAGAACATCCAACTCTTGGATGAAGCTTCACATCCAAACTGCTTCTTTAGCTACCTCATAAGTTGTGATATATTCAGACTCTGCTGTAGAATCTGCAACCACACTCTTCTTTGAGCTCTTCTAACTCACAGAACCTCCATTAAAAGTAAATATGAATCTCTCCTACGACTTCATGTCAACCTGATCAGTCTGGAAACTAGAAACCTCATATCCTCTGATGACTAATTCTTCATCTACTCCATAAATTATGAACATATCCTTAGTACGCCTCGGATACTTAAGGATAGTCTTGACTACCATCCAATGGTGGTCACCTGGGTCAAATTGATATCTTCCTACCGTACTCAATGTGTAGGAAACATCTAGACTAGTATATAACATATCATACATGATTGACCCAATCACTGAAGCATATAGAGTCCTTTCCATTATCTCTCTTTATTCATGTGTATGAGGACACATTTTCTTGGAAAGATGAATGCCATGTGACACTGGAAACAATCTCCTCTTGGATTGTTTCATACTGAATCTCTTCAGTATTTTATCAATGTATGTACTTTGACTTAGGCCCAACAATCTCTTGGATCTATCATGATGGATCTTGATCCCAAGAATATTTTCTTCCTCACCCAAGTCCTTTATGGAGATGCATTGATTCAACCATGCATTAACAGAATGTAAGACTAGTATCTCATTTATAATAAGTAATATGTCATCAGCATATACTATTAGGAAAAAAACTCCACTCCCACTAAACCGTTTGTAGACACAAGGATCACATTCTTACTTGATAAAACTAAATTCTATTATGGCTTCAACAAAATGATTGTTCCATGACCTGGATGCTTGCTTTAATCCATAAATGGATTTATGCAACTTGCATACCATATTGGCATCCTTTGGGTTCATAAACCCTTTAGGTTTTTTCATGTAGACATCTTCCTGAAGGTTCCCATTAAGGAAGGATATTTTTACATCCATTTTCCAAATCTCATAGTCAAGGTAAGAGGCAATGTCCAATAGAATTATAATGGATTTCAGCATTGCAACTGGTGAAAAGGTTTCGTCGTAGTCAATTCATTGACACTTCTTGAACCCTTTTGCAACTAGTCATGCCTTATAGGTAATAAATTGTCCATCCATGTCTAGTTTCTTCTTAAATACCCATTTTCAACCAATAGGCATTACATCAACTAGAGGATCTTCCAAAATCCAGACTTGGTTTTGGTACATGGAATCCATTTCAGAATTCATGGATTCTTACCACTTGGAAACATTTGTTCCACTTACTGCTTCCTTTTAGGTTAGAGGATCATTATTATCAACTAATAAAGAGTCACCTTCTTTGGTAACTAGAAAAACCATAACGTTCCAATTCTATGACCTCTCTTGTACTCTTATGCAGTTCTTGTGTCTCTGTAATAGTTTTTTCTTCCATTTGGCATTGTATATACCAACTCTTGTGTACCTTGAGCCTCGACTTCATAAAATTATATCTCACTCCCACTATCTATTTTAGATATGTTGTCCCTCTCAATGAATATGGAATGTATCTCCACTATAACCTTTTTTATTAGGGGTTGTATAGGTAATATCCCATTGTTTCCTTAGGGTATCCTATAAAGGTACACTTTGTGCCTTAGGGTGCATGTTTGTTACCTAAAGATGATCTTTTCCCCACACATGTAAATTTGATAACATGGATTTCTTTCCACTCCATAACTCATATGGAATACCATTTATTGATTTAGTTTTTACTGGGGTTAGTATGTGTGCCACTGTTTGTAACGCATATTGTCAAAAGGATAATGGAAGACTTTCATGACTCATCATTAATCTCACCATGTCCAACAAGGTGTGGTTCCTCCTTTCACTCACACCATTCCACCAGGGTTTTTAAGGAGGATTGAGTTGGGATAAAATCCCAAAATCCCATAAGTAATCAATGAAGTCTTGATTAAGATATTATCTACCTCAGTCTAAGAAGAGTTTCTTAATCTTCTTACCAAGATGGATTTCAACTTCATTATTTTATTCTTTGAACTTATAAAAAGAATCCAATTTATGCCTAATTAAGTAGATATATCCATATCTACTAAAATCATTAGTAAAAGTTATAAAGTATGAGTACCCTCCCCTTGCTTCAACTATAAATGGTCCACACACATCAGTATGAACCAATTCAAGAATCTCTTTATCCCTTTCACATTTCTCACTAAATGGGGATTTGTTTATTTTTTCTTGTATACATGCATGACATATGCCAAGTGGTTTTAGTTTAAAAGAATCTAAATATCCATCTTGATGTACCTTTTTCATGCATTTATCGTCTATATGACCTAGTCGGTGATGCTAAATTTGGGTGTGGTATGAGTCATGTGAAGTATCTTTGTTATCTATTGACATTACTTAGTTTATGTAATCCAACATATAAGGACCATTGTATAAATGTGCCCTACCAAAAAAATGTTATCTTTTAAAAGAAGAAACATTAATTTCCAAACATGAAAACAAACCAATCTGTATCAAATATGAATACAGAAATAATGTTTTTAGTAACAGACAGCACATAATAACAACCCTCTAACACGAAGATCATCCAAGTTGGAAACATGAGGTGGTACTTCCCGAGAGCTATAATAGAAAGTCTGGCTCTGTTGGATGCTCATATATCTACCTCCCCTTAGTCAATCATCCTGGATCTACTTGGTTCCTATATTTGGATACATATGTGAGCACCACAAGCTATATCTAATACCCAATTTTCAGAAACAGTAGATTGCATTAGATAACAAACACACCTGAAGCTTCCCCATACTTCTTAGGAAGGGTTCAATTTTCCTTCCAGTGACCCTTCTTTCCACATGCGAAACAAATAGCCTCCTTCTCCCTTGCCTCTCTTTGATCTTCTTTTTCTTGGAAGGTCGTGAAGAATCTTTGGGTTTAAATCTCATCTTCTTCCTTTTCCTATTATTCACCATAAGGATAGAAGGCTTGTCATGCTTCATAGCTTTGTCCACTTTTCAAATGAGTATAAGAAGATCAGATAGATAATTCTCAATGTTGTTCATATTGAAATTAACAAAAAAGCTAGAGAATCTCTGAGGGAGGGATGTGAGAATGAGATCGGTGCCCAGTTCTTTAGGGAGTTTAAACCATAGAACCTCCATGTGGTCAATGTAGCTAATGAGATTAGCTACATGAGGCCCAGTTGGGGTACCCTCTCCATGCTTACTCTGAAAAAGTGCCCTTGAGACCTCGAACCTTACATGTCTTTCTCTCTCCTGGTAAAGACCACAGAGGTGCTCAAGCATACTATAGGCATCCATATTTTCATGAGACTTAATGAGATCACTAGACATAGATGATATCATAAAACATTGAACTTCAACTGATTCATTCATATGTTGATCATAGATAAGAAAATCTTGATCACTTGCCTCTTTGGTAGGCGGATCCATTAATGTTGACTCCAGCACATATGACTTTCATTCATGGCATAGAATAACCTGAAGGCGTCTAAACCATTCCTAGAAGTTACTACTGGCGAGGATGTTGTCTTTATCCAGAATTGATCGTATGGATAGTATGGTTGATGTTCTTTTCATTTTATTCTATAATTAAAAGAGCTGATCATTGTTACTTTATTGATTAAATTTTAAGAGAAATAATAAATTAATTTTATTAAATCTCTAAATATTTTATCAAGTCCCAATAGCCCTCACCATTGAACTCGGAATGTCTAATTCCCATGACATTATAGTGGAAAGGATTCATATTCCCCTTCGCATAACCCCAACAAGGGTTGGTCAAGATATTTGAAGGTATTTAGGTAGGCAGTTCTTTTCCAACTACAGGCTTGCATCTCCTTGATCTGTTGAGTGGAATCCCCAATCCTGAAATCCTGACTTGATTTCCTCAACTCTTGCTTCTATTATTACAGCAATTCTAGCAAGGGCTACACCTTAACCTGAAACCATTCATAAGGGATTCCTGTATAAAAGTAAGTGTCCCAACAAGGGTTGGTAAAACACATAGTTTTATTGATTATTTCCCTTAATCAAGTAACGGAAGGCCTCTCCTGACTTAATATTTTATTTGAGGTATTTTTATCACTTATGTGTAAATTTCTTATTATCTTTATCACATCCTTTTTAATATTAAGTGAATTTTGTTAAGTGATTAACTATGTCTAGATAATATTTACACATAATCCTGTTTTATTTTAGTTCCATCTTGCATTCTTGTTTAATTCATTAATTATGTGATCACGACAACACATCCATAATGATAAACCATGTAACTGATAGAAATAAAATAAAGGGAATGATCATGAGATTTTATAATGGTTAGTTTATCTAGCAGTTGATAAAATAACCCTGACCTGGGAGAGAAACACCTTCAACCTTTTGGGTTCGTGTTTATAGCTTTCCACTTGTCCACTTTTTTATCTCATGGGATTGGTCTCGTCTTGGCTCCATCTTGAACTGCCTCCACTATCTTGGGAGCTCCATCCGTTACATATTCTTTTAAATCACATGCAGTTGAGGGGTAAAAGGGTGTTTACATAAAAGAAACCATGGGAATGTAGGGCCTACATATTAATGAGGAAATATGGCACCCAAGACAACAATTAATTTAAAAAATAAATTAAAATGGAAACCAAACACATACAAGGTCTGGTCTAGCTCATGATCATCCACATGAATACAATGAGTTATACATTTAATAAAACTAGCATTCAATTATTTAATCATTATTACTGAGATAAATCACGCTTGAATTGATTGATTATTATCTTTAATTAATCAATACTTTTATCTTAATACTTTTCTGAATTTTCTTGAGATTCTCATCCTTGTACATAAATGCACCTTGGAGGTGACCTGTTGAATACCCATTCAAATCTACCACAACGTGTATTATATTCGCATACTGTTTTACTCTTATGACACATGGCATACAAGATTCTTCAATTCATAGAGTAACAACCTGTATAAATATTTATAAATGATATGCATATCGAACATTATGCATAAATTAAAGTTTTAATTTTTCGTAATTTGGTAAAGTACACGACATGTAGTTCTGACTACATGGAATGTACTACCTTCACCATCTTTCCTAAAGTACATGCCTAGGGAATAATCGTGTGAGGTGTACTTTGGAAGCTTCAGAGTACACGGTGTGTACAGTGGGATACACTCCATATTGTCTCTGCGTTACATGGTTATCGGTCGGCTCAATCCATGTATGGGATATACGGATTTGCCTCTGACCCAGAGGGACTATACGCCCGGTCTAGTGGGCCACATGGTGTGTAATATAGTAAGTGTGTGCCTATCTGTCCTGATAAACATGAATTTTAAAATTAATTACGCCACGTGTAATAAATGCACATTGATTTAGTAATTTCCGAATTTCTCACGATGCAATGTACACTACTACACGGCGTGTAGTCCAGATTACACAGAGTGTATGGCAGAGAACACGATGTGTAAGTCCGAACACATGGTGTGTACTTTCATGTTACTTGAAAAGAATCGTTAGGGCACCCTAATTAGTTACTAATTTTAATTTTAATCCAAATATTATTTTTTTCTTTGAAATTTTCGAGAAATGAAAAAAACAAAGAACATATCTCAAAATCTCATATTGAAAGAACGATTAAACTGTGAATTGACAAAATAAATTATTAAAGAGTAAATCATCAATTATAATTAAATAATTATAAATGATGATGAACCTCGCTCTGATACCACTTGAAGGTTTCGGGCACAGCGGAAGCATGGTTGGGCTGACACCCAACTTTAATTTTACCATGATCAATGATTATTCCAGGATCAATACAATGATGAATGCCAGTATCCACATAATATAATCAAATATTTTGATAAAGAGGGAAGAGGCCCAAAACCTTTAAGGAGGATCTTGAACATCATGCTTATAATTAATTTAATTAATTTTATAAAGAAAAGGATAATTGGTTCTTCTGTACTTTCTTGGTTGATGTTTTTGATCATTCGGAATGACCCTTCTATATTGTCTCATTGCGCTTGTGAGGATCCAAACCGGAATCCCTATAGTGGTGATTTATACGTGCTTTGATGGAATATAATCGACACCACTCATTCTCTAAGTGCTAGCGTGACGAAGTGAGTGTCTTGAGTTGGTCTTTCTTGATCTCTTGTTCTTCAGTATTGAAGAACGTATTGCATTATTTAGAGGGGGAAGAAGAGGATTTAAGAAAGAAATTGTTGGGCTCAACAATTCTCAATTCACCAAGCGTGCAGTGTGTTCTCTATGGAATAACAGACAAACTTGTCTATTTATATGCATGGAACTTCAGTTACAATATTTAATTTCATAACAGCAATTAAATACATTCATGAACATAGAGAAAACCCTTGATCATAATAATAATACCGCATCATTATTTATGGTGTTCCAACTTACACAAAATGGAATTATAAATAAATTTACGTGTCACAAAATAATATCTGTGTCATTATTATTTTAAATTGTGCTAACAAGTTAAATAATTATTTATCTTCTTGTAAATAATTATTTTACTACTGAACCGGCCTTGGTCCGCTCGAAAATCACTTACATTTATTGAACACCTGAATAAATATATAAATAATTTATTATCTTAAATAAATATTTTATTTACATACTAGTAAATAAATATTTATTAAATGTTTAATAAAATAAATAAATATATTTTATTTAATTTATGCAATCATTTTAACTTGAATAAAATTATTCCATGGTCTTGAGAATAATATTTATTTCATTAATTAAATTCAAATTGAATTTAATCGAGACCACAAAAAACACTTAGTCTGCGATCCTTTAGGATTCTTTCTCATTGCCATTAGGCGGGCTTACCTAAATTCCAAGAGTATTATCTAGAAATGGGTCAAGGCACCCAAAAGAAAGAACGTAAAGGTGCAACAACGACATCCACATACGAACGATCATTGTATAATATAATCCCTTTGTCTCAATATCTCATCAAGCAGGTTTCATGATATTTTCATCAACTTTTGTGCTTGATACGTCATTCTTTGACTACCCGAAATAACCTTGTTGTTACACCATGTCCATGTAATTTCACACAATGATTCTATTTCAATCAGAGGGTCAATATATCAACTTACATAAATGGAAGGGACAAATCCTTCCTCAGTTTATCCATTAATAACATGTCACTCACGATGCACCCAACGTTCCCAACTTCCTATTATCATATGGTGTGATGTTTTTCATCAGTAAATCAAAGTCTACAAGTCGTGACACATATTAATGATAATCATAAAGTCTATGGACCATTACACATGATCGTAGATAGAAATATATGATGACCCCAAACATGCAGAATTCATATTTGCATGTCTGTTCTCATAATCTCCCATCTTGGAGATTACTAGGTGCGAACTTTATGAGAGTAAGTCTCGTATGCTTATGATTACTCGCACTTAACAGTATATATACTATGTGTCTCATAATAGTATGTCATCCAATTGTAGAACTATGTTTAATAATATTGTTATAGTATTTCAAGGTTCTCATCATAGTGGGGAATTACCATGACCTTATCAATGCAACAAATACTCTAGAACATTATAACATCATAGTAATACAGAACAATGAACAAATTGTAATAATATGTTTAATATTTAAATAAATTAAATATCCATGTAATCAAAGTAAAAACATTTGGTTATAGGACAACAACTCATACACATAATACAAAAGTTTTTGACATTCACATTAACATAGAAAATGATTTCTTTAATCAATGTATTCTTCCATGACTATCATAATGGATTGGTTTCACTCACAATTCCATCGTATCCTTAGTAATGGTTCACTCTCAATAATATCATAGTATATAAAGTACATTACAAAATTAGGTTCACACCCTAATATAATCCTTATTATATTTTGGTATATCTCTCTATAACCAATGTAATAGAGGGATATTTAATTTTGGTCCCACCCATCACATAATTAAAATCATACATATGTGATCCATAAGATCAAAAAACATTATTCATATCATAACCCATGGAAAGGAAATGGTTTTGATAAAAATTTCATCATTTCATTATAGAATAACTCGTGTAAAAGAAAAAGGTTTCATTTTTTCCATAACATAATTAACTTATGGAAAAGAAATGGGTTTTATATAATCTTCCTTAAATTATCATCATCATTATCCATCTAAAGAATAAAAGTGGATGGTATCATTGGATCATACCCCTAGTAAAACCTATGTAACATCGAAGGATGTTATCGTAGATGTAAAATTATTTTAAAATATCATTGGAACATTTCTTGAGAAAAAAAAATACCCTTTTCACTTTAAAATAACTTATTTAAAATTAAAAAATTAAAAAATATTAAGGAAAATTTTTTATTTAAAAATATTCTTGGATACATATAATGTAATCTTTAAATCATTGACTAGTCTTGATGATGAGAAATTTCGTTTTGTTCATGTATGTTAAAGAAAATATTCCCTTCAAATTTTCAGTAAAAAGTCAAAAGTACATCATTCTGAAAATGATAGGAAGATTCCCTTTAATTTTTTAAAAAATATAAGTAAAGGGTAAAATTGGAATTAAACAATAATATTATAATATTAAAAACATTATTGAAAATATTTTTAGAAAAATTGACATGAAAAAAAAGTATTTTACCGAAATGAGAAATAAAGTTAGTTTTCCTTAAAACTATTCCTTCAGTATATTGAGTACATAATGAGAGGAAAATTAAAATAAAAAAAATGTAATATTCAGAAATAAATTTAGGAGAACAAAATTTTTGACCTTAAGTAGAGGAATGTCATATAATTTCATCATCATAAACTTCATCATAAACAATCCCGATAAATAATGAGATTATTAGTGAAATCCCTAACTCTTTCTGTAATCTTTGTATCAAAACCTCGTGGAAGAGAGAACCCTAGATTTATTTTTTAAATAACCATAATTTTAATTAAATAAACATAAAATAAATTCATGATCATCATATATACCACACAAAGTAAAGAAAAATTGAATATAGTATAAGTCTCATAGAAATAAAAGTGAGATAAGAACCTCTTACCTCAAGTTCGGCTTTCTTTGAAAGTGATATGACCTCATGTATAATAAATTTAAATTTATTATAAATCTATATGAGAATATTTTTTTAAACTTATAATATCATATATGATCTAATTATTACATTTTAACTTCCATTTATTAATAATTCCTTATTAAAATCATCCTTTCTGAGTGTTATCTATTTCATTTTCATGAGAGTTTTGGTTTGGTAGTTTTATCCCTTTTACTTTGATAATGGTAACATCATTTCCATAATGTTAAATATGATAGAAATATAATATATATTATTTTTATTTATACTTATATTCATCCATAATATATATATATATATGAAAAATGAATTACACCATTCATTGAGACGGTAGGTGAAACGTATGGATGAATGTTGTTTTAATTTTTTGATGGATGGAATAAATTAAAGGTAAATAACAAATAACATTAATAGAATAATTATTATAATATATATATATATAATATATATTTATTAAATTTTTCCTTATTATGATCCATGTAAAATGAAGTTGAAAAACGAATCACATCACTTGATGGAGGTTGTAGTCTGCACGTACGCACGACTGACATTATCATTTTCCAACAGAGGAGAAGAATATGGATGATGGTTGTTCCGTAATAATAATAAAAATTAATTATAATTAATACACTAAAGTAGTTATTTTATAATTTATACCTTATATTTATAGGATTCATTGGAAGAAATAAATTTTAAAAGTCTTGGTTAAGAGTTATATCTCTTCATTGAGAAACATCTTTTGGATTACACCTTGTCCATTTAAAGGATGTTATTTTTAAAAGGACATAAAATATAGAATGTGGTATAGGAAGATATATTGTTATTATTTTATAGATTGTATGGGATATAAGGATCAAAATTTGTGATGAATATAGGAGAATATGTTCCCTTTTATAAGTGGGGGTACGAGAACTCTTGGAATTACAAAAAGTATTAAATTAATATAAATTAATTTTATTTGAAATAAACTTAAAATTGATATAAGTTAAAGATAAGATTATTATGATTCAAAATAATCTCATACAATAAAAAATTAGAAAAGTTTTGGTCTTTTTTCACCCTTATCTCTTAGTTTCAACCTTGTGTTAACTCTTTTAAAAATTAATGTGATATCAATGTTTTTTAATCATTAAGGGTCATGAATGTTACCATAAAAAAGAAAAGTGACCCATAAATGGACCATGGTTGATATTTTAAACCAAATACCATTAAATTAGAAAAATATAGTATTTTTATGAGTTTTAAATCATTTAATAATATATTTTTTTATAAAATATTATTAATATCATTTTCGAAAATACATGAAATATTAAAATATAATATGTGTCGAACTTAGGTAAAATGGTTCTAGAATCACATGGATTAGAACATAAGGAATATATGGTCTTAATATAATAATCCAATATAATTATTATAGGTTTAGATATCATTTTAAACCTTATCCATTGGTTTAACCCCATAGTTAACCAATTTTAATCTTAACCATGGTCATGAATTTTTTAATAATAAAGGATTATAATTTTATAAGGAAAAAATTGGTCAAAATTGGAAAAAGAATGTCATTATAGACTATTTATAATCCTACTTATCATATTTTAGGATTTTTATTCTTTTCAAATAATTTAATAAAATATATTTAACATAAAATACTATTGATGTTATTTTAAGAACTATTCAGATAATTTGACTTGTAAAACAACATTAAAACAATATTTCAAATATAAATATTTTACACCACTATAATATTTTATATTTATCTTAAAAATTATTTATATAATTTATCTCACCCAAATAGTATTTATTTTATAGTTTTTAAATTTATATACTTTATTTTTCTACTACTTTCACAAGCACTGTGTCAGCATTGCCTAAGCATTTAAGGTCATTATTAAATCACTAAAAATTAAAAATAAATTACCATAATAAAATAAATTAAATAATATTTTAAATAAAAATTTATTACCAAACATTAATTTTTTTATCCCTTTCAAAAAATATTATAGATATCAAAATAAAGAAAGTAAAAATTTTAACTTTATCATTTACTTTAATATTATAATGTTCAGAATCAAAGAAAAATGGATATAGGTCATATTTTATACTTTTGGATGATTATATATGATATAAACTCATCCAAATAAGTAATTTAAATTGTTTTAATGAATTTAAATGCGACATTAGTTTTATCCCTAATTAACCCATTTTATCTTTATCATGACAACCAAATTTTACTATGGTTACTATTAATATTGATCAAAAATTAAGTTGAACTTATTACCTAATATTAATTATGATTAACAAAAATATTTAATCCATTTTTTCAAATTTAATTCACATAATTGGAATAATTTAAATTAAAATTAAATCTGTAAAACATGACAAAAAAATTCAAAAAAAAACCTTTTTTAGTATAAAATTGTTTTTATATCAAATTAAACAATAAAATTTCTTTTAGTGAAATTAATTATATTATTAATAATATAATATAAATATTTTTACTTTTAAACCATAAGAAATGTTACTTTATAAATTATTGAAATAAAAGATGGTTTTTAATAAAAATGAGTATTTTTCAATATTAATTAAAAAATAAAAATTTTCAAAAAAAATTTAAAAAAATGATCTAAGATAATTTTGATATGATTATTTAAAAATTGATATTTTTTTATAAAATTAAATTTCTAAAAGTTTAATAATTTAATTATAATATTCTATCATAAAAATAAATAGAACCCATTTTTGAAGAAAACATATTTTGATGAATAAAATGACTTTACTAAAAATTGAGTGCTAATTTCAAAATAATTTATCAATAATTTTTTTATTTATTAGTACCTTTATATATATATATTAATTCGATTACTTTTCTTCATACCTTCCAATTCAATGATTATTCTATAATTTTCAGAATATAATAATATTTCATGGTTCATTTAATCTCAGTGTTGCATGTTGTATAAGATATAGAACATGGTGTTATATTAAAATAATAGTGTGTTTCATTATACCCCCTTTAATAAATTTCATCCTCATAATTTGAACTTGTTCTCAGTAATAAAGTTTTCTATATTTGAAAATTATTCTTTTGTATACCCACATCATAAAAAGGGTTAACAAAACATCCTCTTGAAAAGTGGGAAAGAGAAATATAAATGTAATATAAAATAACACATAACAATGTTTCCTAATAGGAGAACATTAGTGGAAGTGAACATATGGATATGGATGAAATAAAGTAATGTATAAATAATGATATAGAGTGATATATTACATTGTTCACAAGAAATTGAATGATCATGATAAATTAAATGACAACAAAACCATAAATCAGTGAGGTGTGAAAAAGACCATCAATTCATCAGAAATAAATTTAATAGGATAACATTTTTGTTTCGAGATTCTTTTCCTATAGTTGATGAATTCTTTTACCATATTGAATAAGAACATAAGGAAATATACTTACTTGACAAGTATAATTTCATCCTTTAATCAATTCCCACCACAATGATATCTTTTTCTCTAAATGATGAGTATCCAAGATAAATTTTTAATGCCTGAAGAACTAAAATAAAGTCTCTTCTTGCCAATTTAATGTCCCTTCTTAGAGGCCTTCTCATTTGTCATCTTTATGAAATCAATCTTTCAAAAATTAAAATTGAATCTTCTTTGCCTCATACTTTTATTATAGGTCAGGCTTCCCAACATTAGTCCATAATTTATTATATTCAAGTCTGTAAAGTCTTATTGAATGAATGTGTGGAAATCAAGCATACTTGGTGGGAGGGAAATAGGGCAGTGGGTTTTTTGGCTTCATGGGGGTCTCATGGAAACCCTCTTATTTTTTACTCAGATATGGGATCATTTATATAAAAATGTATGAAAATTTTAAGAGAATATTCCTTGGGGCTCCATAACTTTATAACTCCTTGACTTCTAAAGAGTGGCCTAAGTGTTGTTTTAATAAAAAAAATTGGATTTTTGGAAATAACCCTACTTCCCAATTAGACTCAAAAACCTCAAAATGAATGAACAGTTTAACCTAAAATGTGATCTCATGCCTTTCAACTCACATACCTAAAAATTTAATTACGTTCTTCCCAAATAATTTTTCATGTTAAACATAAAGGTTACATATACGAAAACCTAATGAAGCATCTCCAAAAATATTATTAATCTCCATAATAGAGCACTGTATAATCTTATAATGTGTTGAACTTAATCAAAATATATTTAATCTAATTTAGATACTAACTTAAAAGTTAATCCTTAGGTTTACCATGAATATCTATTAAAATATCACCTTGAAAATGAATCACTTTTTAAGCATCAATATTATCTATATCACATTATCCAATAGGCTATAATTAACTTAACATAAAGTCATATACTAACCCAAAGGTTTATTTAAACCACAGTATATTATTCTTTCCAGAACATAGTAAAAGTTTCAAATCACCTAAAAATCCCATAACTTAAAACCTAAAATGGGGTATATATTCCTTTGATATTATGATCAATCTTAAACTTATAAACTCATGATGGAATCCATAGATTTTATGCTAACCCCATAAGAAACCATATATGCTTCCAAAAATGAACATAATTCTTATTCCTAAAATAAAATCATAGACTATTGAACATATTCCATAAATCCTAAAATGTAATAAACTTTATCAAAGATGACTTAAATCACTAACTAATTTCAAAATTTCCAACACTATCCCATTTACTTCATTAATTTTAATCAACTATTTATCCCAAATAATCTTAATCACCTTGCCATTAAATCAATTTTCTTGGTTAGCAGTTCTATTCAAAATGGTTTTTCAAATCCTTAAATAAAAACTATTTTGGAATAATCCTTAGATGTTTCATGATTATTATATCCATAATATCTTTAATATAACACTTCTAAAACATAATTATATAATCCCAATCCATAAAAACTTCAATAATTTCACTTTAATTATTGGAATTGCATAGGTTCTTCCTTATTCTATGAGTTAACCCTTAGATTAGGTAACTGGCTTGGATAATACCCATATTCCCCCCCACATAAGAAATTGAACTATAAACTGTATTTTAAGATGAAATTAATTTATCTTCAACAAAATTTTCATTTTTACTTGGAAATTACTTACTTTATACCCTTATATTCAACACATAAAAAATCTTCTAATTACTCTAATACATTTCCCTAAGTCCACATATAGGACGATGAATATTCTTCCCTCCATGGTCATCATAAAACTCCATTTTTATCTTGTAAGTTGTGCTAAAAAACTCACCCAATATGAGATTTTTAATTATATAATAATATATATGATTATAAATAATCACAAGGTTTTTCCTTAAAGCTCCCATTTCATTTGGTTGTTCATAAGGACAATCATTCCATTTTTTGTCACATTCTACATTAACAAAAATTCTTTTGGTTCCCAACCATTGAATAAAACCAAAATGTATATTTTGATCAACAATAGTCATTATGATAAATCATATAATCACAGAAAAACATACATAGGAAATAAAAATCATTACACCTTATTTTCAATCTATGAAACCTTAGGTTTAACATAGGTCACACTACAAAAAAATTCCCAAATTAAAAGGAGTTATTTTTAATATTAGAAGGGATTATAACATATTCTAAACACATTAGAAATGGGTACCCATAACCACTGCTAATGTGCAGACTGCATTTTTTTTAGTGGCGGTTTTCATTAAGCACTAGAAAAAGTATCTCACAACTAGTGGTGGTTAGATTAAGGGGGTTTTAACCCTTTTTAATTTCACCAGAAGATGTCAGATTAGTAGGGGCTAAAAACCCCACTAATCGCGATCTCATTTTATAGGTGGTTGTAAACTGCCTATAAAAGAGACCCATGTTAGAGGGGGTTTTAACCCCCTCTAATTGAGAATAGTATTAGAGGTGTTTTTAGAAACCACCTCTAACAAAATATTAAAATATTGTGTATTTTTTGAAACCCTCCCACCCCTCCTTCCATCCTTTTTGTCCCATACCCACCCTCCCACCTCCATTTTCCCAAGTGGTCTCACCCCCACCCCATCCAGTCCCTCCCATATGGACTCCCCCGTTCAAATCCTCATACATTCCCCTCCTCATGTTCAATTCCCCCACGCATTCCCTCATCACGTTCAATTCCACGTGCATGCCCTCCTCCTGTTCAATTCTTGTAGTCATGCCCTCATGTTCATTCCATTATGTTACTGACCCATCTAATTCCATCATTGCCTCCCCCTTCTAAAAATTCTTCCGAGGCAAGATTCAAACTACAGACCTTCTTTTTCACATCCAACACCTCCAACCACTAATCAAATTCAATTTTGTTAAATTAAGTACACATTATCATATATATATATATATATATATTATAATTTTTATTTAAATAAATAATATTTGAATAAATATTTAAATACATATAAATATATAACATATAACATATATATATATTTATATAGATTAATAGTTATAATTTTATATTATGTATTTATGTATTCATGTTGTAATACATTTATATTATATTCAATTTATACATTTATATAAACTATATATTTTATATGTGTATTTACATAAATTTGAGTAAATATATTTTATAATTCTATTTATGTTATATATATACACATATATTTATATATTTATATATTTAAAAATATATTTATGTAAATTATTTATATACTAAAATACATATTTATATATTATGTACATGCTTATTTATAATATATATATAAGTTTTTATTTTATATATTTATATAATTTTGTTAAAAATATATTTATATAAATTATTTAAAAACATATATTTATTATTATGTGCATTAATATATATTTATTTGTATAAATTGAATAATATTATATATAATTAATATATAATTAATATTATATGAAATACATATATATGAAATACAATTCATACATATATTTATGTTATATATAATTACTATTATATGAAATACAATTTATTCAAATATTTTATATGAAATAAAATTTATTCAAATATTTATATAATGTTATATGGAATACAATTTTATATTATATATAATTAATATGTACAATATATATATTTAACAATATATGAAATATAATTTATATTAATATTTATATAATGTATTTCAATACAAATATTTAATATTATGTACATTAATATTTATTTATTTCAATAAATATAATTATATAATATTATTTACATTAATACATATGTATTTAAATAAATATAATAGTATAATATTATATACATTAATATTTATTTATTTTTATAAATTGTATATCATATAATATTAATTATATATAATATAAAAACATAAACACATTATTTAAAAATAAATTTATTATTATAGTAATATAAATTATAAAAACTACAAGTTTTGGTTTTTATATGATATATTATTTAAATAAATTATATTTATGTATATATTTATATAATATTTTTATGCTTTTATATTATATATAATTAATATTATATAAAATATAATTTATACATATAAATATATATAAGTGCCCATAAAATTAGACAATTATATTTATGTATACAAATAAATACAATTAAATACATTCATATCATTGGAAATATATAATATAATTAAATGATATGTATATTTACTAAATTTATTTATAATTTATATGGTATACTTAAATATATATAAAATAATTATATAATATATATATATTTATATATAATAAAATATTTATAGTATAATATATATAATATAAATATATAATATATATATATATTTATATTTAATTATGTCTATATAATATTTATTTGTATGCATAATATAATATAAATGTATTTATACATAAATATACAATAAAATATATTTAATATAATATATGTATAATTTAAATCATAATATAAATGTATAGTATTCATAAAACCATATATAAATTTTATATATTTGAATAAATATATTTATAATTACATTGATATTATGTATACCAGTATTTATATATGTATACATTTAAGTTTATATGTATAAGTATTTATTTGAAGTATTTATATAATGTCTTTATATATATATGTGTGTTTATAATGAATTTAAAAACAGTTATATAATGTGTTTATGTAACACACATACACATGCACACATTTATATTATAAAATTTAAATTTATATGAGTTTTAAAAAAAATAAACCTCTAATCAAAGGGATTAGTGGTGGTTCATGAACCCCCTCTAATGTCATAAATTAGAGAGGGTTCACAACCCCCTCTAATTTCCTAAATTAGAGAGGGTTCAAAACACCCTCTAATGTTATATATTAGAGGGGTTTCACAACCCCCTCTAATTTCATAAATTAAAAGGGGTTTAAAACCCCCTCTAATCTAAGGGATTAATGACAGTTCATTAACACCATCTAATTTAAGAGTTAGAGGTGGTTATGAACCCCCTCTATTTCCTTTAAATAAAATTACATGTTATATATATATATATATCGTCTAATATCTAAACAAGTAAAATATATATAGTTCCTATAAAAAACAACCAAAGATATAGGGCCACTAATTATTAAAATAGTGTTTTTTTTACACAACTACCTCTAAGATCCAACCAAATATTACAAAACAAATACTAAAAAATTTAGAGGGGGATATGTAGAACCCTCTCTAAAATGAATTTAGAAGGGGTTGTTCAGAACCCCATCTAAAAAACCACCACTAATATGCTTTATTTTTTATAGTGTCATCCTTGGATATCATCTAATCAAATAATTTATAATGTTTCGTAATGTAAATTAACCCAAGAATATCCCATGGGAGTGTTAGAAAAAGTGGAAAATAATGGAACACTCACCATTCAAGAGAATTATGGATGAGATATACTTCAACCAACTTTTTTTAGTATTATTTCCCCTAGATGAATATTTTCTAGAACCACATCCACTTGTAGTTTCTAAAAAGGGATGTACTATTACCAAAACTTTAGGATGTTATTCTATTATTTTTCTTATCCCTTGAGTTTTTAAAAAATTTATATAATCCTAATAATTTAATATTGACTAATACCAACTTTAATACTAACTATAGAGATTCAAACCTTTTATATAATAATATCACATCTTTTTAGATTAATATCAAATATATAACATTATGATACATTCCAGAATCATATAGTTTTAGTGTATTTGGAATCATGGATACATAAAAAACATGTTCATATAAATCTAAATCATCACTCAATATGTTCTTCATAAATAGAACCCTTCATAGATATATCATACTTAAAACCTTTCTTTGTAACATGAGGAAATTAATCATAAGAATGGGTGAGCTCAGATGCTCGGTAAGAGTAAACAAGGGATATATCAATGATCACATAAGAAGAACATGAACATTAGGGTATAAGAATATGAGATTAATATTTGACAACCATACCTATTATATCACAAATTATAATCATGATTCATGGTTTATATCTTATTATTTAATAATTCCTAAATCATAATGGAATCAAAGAACACGTGCAATGAGATCATAACATTGGTATAATAAATAATTTTTTAGTATACAAATAGGCATAGAAAATTATTTCTTTAGTCAATTATCACTTAAAAGAATATCACATTGGATGGGGTTAACACCCTATTACATCATATCCTTAGTCAATTTTTACTTTAAATGCTATTTTAGTGGACAAATTCCATTTTTAAACTTAGATGACTCCCCATTCTAGTAATTATTATCTCATGAGATGTCCAACTTTACTCAATGCATTGGAGGGATGTATAATTCTGGGAATACTGGTAACATATTGAAAATCGTACATATGTGTTCCAAAATATCATAAAAAATTAATAATATCATAACCCATGTAAATTAAATTATTTCAATAAACATTTTATCATAGGATAACATGTGGAAAATAAACAGGTTTCATAAATGTCTCATCATAACTTAATTAACCTATGGGAAAAATAGTTTTTATAGATCCATCCTTAAATCGTAATCATCATAATACATCCAAATAATGAAATTTTAAGGTATCATTGGATCATAACACCATTAAATCATAATTAACACCAAAGGATGTAACTAAAGGTGAAAAATGCCTTTTAAAAATCATTGAAACATTTCTTGAGGAAAATACCCTTTTCAATTTGAATTCACTTATTTATAATATAAAAATTTCCCAAAAAAATAATGAAATTTTTTTCTTTAAAAATAAATTTTGAGAATTTTAAAGTAATCTTCAAAGCATTAAGAAGACATGCCAATGGGAAATTATGTTCATGTCGTGTATGTTAAAACAAAGAGTTCTTTAAAATTTTAGCTAAAAAATCCAAAGTCCCTCATTTAGAAAATGAAAAGAATAATCATTTTAAACCACTTTTTAAAAATTAAATCAATGGTAAATGAATTTAAAAAACCATATGAAAATGTTAAAAATATTCGTTAAAAAAATTTAGAAAACATGTACATGGAAGAAAAAGGATTTTCAACTGAATAAATAAATAAAGTTGGTTTTCCTTAAATATAATATTTAAGTATATTGAGTAATTAAAGACAAGAAAATAAATGAAAAACATATAATATCCATTAATAATCATATAATAATAAAATTCATGAGCTTATTTAGAGGTATATTATAAAATTTCATCATAATAAACTTAATCGTAAACAGTCTCGATAAATAATGAGACTGTAACATAAATCCCTTACTACTTTGGTAATATCTATATCAAAAACTCATAAAACATATAAAATTAGATGGATTATTTAAATATATATAATTTTCATTAAATATTCATCAAATACATTCATGGTAAATATATGCATCACACAAATGGAAACAAGAAGTGAATATGGAATAAGTCTTACATAAATAAATATGAGATGAGAAACCCTTAACATAACTTCAACTTACTTCAAAAGTAGAATAACTTCTTGTATAATAATTTTAAATTTTTAATAATTAAATAATATAATTATTTTAATATTTATAATATAATATATTATCCACTTATAACATTTTAACTCTTAATTATTAATAATTCCTTATTAAATTCATCATTTTTAGCTGTTAATTGTTTTGTTTTTCAAGAGTGTTTTGATTAAGTGGTTCTAGTCCTTGTACATTGATCATGGTCACATAATCTTCAAAATTATAAATATTATATATATATATAATATATATTAATTATAAACATAGATTTATATTTATATTATCCCCTAAAATATAGATATGGAAAAATGAATTACACCATTCATAGAGATAGTAGGTAGTACGTATACATGAACGTTGTTTTCATTTTTAAATGAATGGAATAAAAGAAAGGAAAATAATAATTATCATTTATAGAATAATTATTATATCATATATTCCATATATATATATTCATTAAATTTAACCTTATTACCATCCATGTAAAACTTAAGTGAAAAACGAATTGCATCATTTCCTCGAGGTGGTAGTCAGCACATACACATGAGCAGTGTTATTGTTTTCCAACAGATGGGAAGAAGGTAGATCATTTTTGTTACATAATCATAATAACAATTAATTATATATAATATATTTAATTAATTATTTTATAATGGATACCATATATTTTGTTGTGCTATATAAGAAATAAAATTGAAAACGCTTGTTTTGAGTTACACCTCTTCATTGAGAAACCTCTTTTGGATTACACATTAAGCGTCAAAAGGATAGTCTTTTGGAAAGACCAGAAACTCTAGAATGTGATTAATGAAGATATGAGGGTAATTTTTCAGTTATTAAATGATATATAAGGCTAAAATGGTGTGAGTAATATAGGATAATAGATTCCCTTTTATAAGTGAGGGGAGGGGCACAAAAGGGATAACTTAAAGTATTAAGTTAATATAAATTACTTTTTATGGAAAAATGGTATCAAATTGATTTCAATAGAATATAATATTATTATAATTATAAATAATATCATACCATAAACTTTTGACATGTTTTGGTTATATTTTATCCCTTATCTCTTAGTTTTAACCCCCATTAACCCTTATGACAATTAATGTGATATAATTGTTTTTACTCTTTAGGCGTCGATAAAGTTATCTTAAAAAAGGAAAGTGACCCATAAATGGATATTGGTTTATATTATCAACCTTATATCATAAAATTTAAAATATAAAGTATTTTTATGAATTTTAAATCATTTAATATAATATTATTTATTATAAAATATCATTAATGTCATTTATGGAAATACATGAAATATTATAATGTAATATGTGTCTAAATCTTGTGTAATGGTTAAAAAATGATATATTTTCAAAGATAAGAACTATATAGTCTTAAGTTAATCATAAAATAATTTTTTTATAAGTTTAGATATCATTTTAAACCTTATCTTTTGGTTTAACCCCTTGGTTAACCAATTTTAATCTTAACCATAATAATGACTTTTTTAATAATAATGGGTTATAATTTTACTTATTTGGAAAAAATTGGATCATAAATGGATAAGGGATGATATTTCAGACCATTTCTCATCATAATTTTCCTCTTGTGATATTTTTATGATTTTTAAATAATTTAATAAAATATATTAAACATACAATACTATTAATTTCATTTTATGAAATATTCACATAATTTGACTTTGAAAACAATATGAAAGAAATTGAAATAGAAAATAAAACATTAAAGCATCTATAATATTTTATATTAATTTTAAAAAAAAATTGATACTTTAAATCACCCAAAAAATATTACTTTTAGAGTTTTTAAGATCATTTAATTGGTTTTTCTAATATTTGCACAAGCACTGTGTCGCCGTGACGTAAGAATTTAAAGTAATTATTTCATCAATAAAAATTAGAAATAAATTACCATAAAAAAATTAATCAAATTTTAAAATAAAAATTTAAAACTAAACTTATGTTATTTCTATCCATGTCACAAAATATTATAGATATTAAAAGAAAGAAAGTGCCATTATGGACTTTATCTTTTACTTTAATATTATAAAGTTAAAAATAAAATCCAAATAGAAAAAAGGTTATATTTTCAAATTTTGGAAGACTATATATGATATATACTCATAAATAAAATAAAGGTAAATTTTTAAGGAATTATAAGACATATCACTTTAGTTTTAATCCTAATTAACTCATTTTACCTTTATTATAGTGATAAAAATTTATTATGGTTACAATTCATATAGACCAATACTTAAGTTGTACTTATTACCTAATATTAATAATTATAATTAATAATATTTAATCCATTTTATCAAATTTAATTCACTAAAATTCCAGAAATTAATTTAAAATTAAAACCAAAGAACATGATGAAAAATAGTTTTTTAGAAAAAATAATTTTAAGTATAAAAATGTATTTATACCAAATTAAACTATAAAATTGAATCCAATAAATGTAATTAGATTATTAATATTATAATGGAACTAATTTTACTTTAAAACCATAAAAAATTGTACTTCATAAATTTTTTATACAAAAGACAATTTTTAATAAAAATTAGTATTTTTCGCTATTCATTGAAAAATAAAACTTTTCAAAAAGTTCTCAAAAATATTGATCTAAGGTAATTTTAAAAATATAAATTAAAAAAATTATTATTTTTATAAAATAATATTTCTATAATTTCTTGAATTAAATTATATCATTCTCTCATAAAAATCAATTAAAACCCATTTTTGAAGAAAACATATTTTGAAGATTAAAATGACTTTAATAAAAATTAAGAGCTTATTTACTAAGAATTTATCAATACATTTTAATTTATTATGAAATGTATATATATTTCATAATTTGGTTGTTTTTTCTTTAATTTTATAATTCAACAACTATGTTATAAGTGTCATAAAATAATATTATTTCATGGTTTGTTTATGCTTTGTGTTGAGTGTTTATACACTTTCAAATATAATGTTCATTTAAAATATTGAGGTGTTACAAGTACAAGTAAGAGTAATCACATTATGAAATTTATATATAAATTTACTAATTGATACAAATTAAATGGTTAATTCTTAGTAAATAGGCATTCAATTTTTAGTTTAGTCATTTTATTCTTCAAAAATATGTTTTTCATCAAAAATGAGTTTTATTAATTTTTCAAAGTGAATATTATAACTAATGTTTTCAATTTTCGAAATTATATTTTATAATAATGATTTAATTTTTGAAATTTAAATTTAAATTATATTGTGATGAAATATTGGGATTTTCCAGAAAAAAATTGATTTTTCAGTGAATAGTGAAAAATACTAACTTTTGTAAAACTATCATTTCTTTTCTTTAAATCAAGTAATATAAAAGTCAAATTATTTTTTATGTGGTTTGAAATAAAAATATATTTAAAATAATCTAAATAATTCCATTAGAATAAACATTATATTTTAATTTAGTATAAGTTCATTTTTATGTTTAAAAACACAACTTTTTTTAAATTGTTTTTCGATGGGTTTTAAGCATTTATATCAAAATTTATTTCCTCCACTTATAGAAATTGAATATTGAAAACTTTATTCTATATTTAGAATCAATAGGTTCAAATTTTTTAAATTGTTTCCCTTTATTTTGGTTCATTTTGAATAGAAACCATGGTAAATATTTTTAACCACAGTAAAGGGTAAATTGGGAAATTAATGTTAAAAATAATGTGATATGATTTTATAAATATATATAAAACTTCAATTTATTTCATTGGTCTAGATTAATTCTTCCATGTCCATACTATCTATAAATATATGTAATTTTGGGTCCACTTTCCTTTGATGATGACATTTATATAATTTTAAGAAAAGGGTAAATACAAAATGTCACTCTCTTGACTTTAATTTATCTTATATGTTAACATAGAGATAATAAAATTATATGAATAAATATAAAATTTAATTTTGAATATATTTAATATATTTATATTTTGTTAATTTTATTAAATTTTTAGGGATGGTCTAATTACCTTGAATGCTTACACAATGCTAACACAGTACTTGTGCAAGTAGTAGAAAAATCAAAGTAAATGATTTTAAAAACATCAAAAGTAATAGTTTTTTATGAATCATTTTTTTCATGGATATTATGGTTATTAATAATGTATAATTAATTTTTAAATATTTTATATTCAAATTAAATTCCAATCTTGATATTTTTAAAGTTAAAATATGTGAATAGTTCTTTAAATGAATTTAATGGTATTTTATATTAAATAATGTATTATTATATGATTTAAAAATATTAAATAAATTTAAATAGGAAAATGGGGATGTTATATGATATAAAATTTCATCCTTGACATTTTTATATAATTTTTATATTAAAATTAAATTTATAACCTTTTAATAATAAAATAGTTTCCACCATGGTTTATATTTAAATTGGTTAATGAAAGTGTTAAACCATAAGATAAGGTTTAAAATTACACATGAAACTGTGAAAAAAAATTTGGTTGAAGTTATTTAAACCTTAAAATATCTTATATTCTACACGTTTTTCACTTGTTTCCACTTTTATGTAGAAAATAATTTATTATATCTAGATCTTTTAAGTAATTCCAAATGTATCATTTCTTTCAATGTAAATGGACACCATCTATACTCTATTATTCATAAAATAGTTAGAAATTTATATTAAAAAACTAACAAAATCTCTCCTTGGTATCCTTATCTATGTTATAGAGGTTTTGGTATTCCCAAATACGAACCCTAGGCTAAATTAAAGAATATCTAAATGAGATTTTTCAAAGAAGAGGTAATCATATTAGCCGAACATTTTCATTTTTATTCTTCTTTTACCTCCTCCAATTATTTAATAAACATTCAAATATAATAAAAACAATATATAAAATATATTTAAATGATAATATTTTTATGTAATAATATTTAACCATATCCTTCTATATTAAATGGGAAACAAAACCATCACTCGTGTCTATGGAAAACTACCACCTCCCGAACTGATGTAATTTTTTTCCATCACCACACCACATGGATGGTGTATATAGGTAGATTTAAAGAAATAAAATTATATGTCTGATATAATTTAAATTATTAATTTATAAAATAATACTTACCTATTTTCCACATATTAATTGAAAAATGATAATGTCAACCACACATACGTTTGTACTACCACCTCCATGAGGCGATCTGATTAATTTATGTCTACCACCTTACAATGATGATTTGAAAAATGTTTCTAATGAATGAATATTATTTTCATATAATTAATATAATTCTATATATAATTAAACTATAACCTATGAACAAGAAGTGAAACATATGTGATGAAACATGCATAATAAAACTAAAAAGTTAACAATCGATGACTAATTTTACAAATAATTGGTAATTAATGAGTAATGGTAATATATATAAACTAATTGAAATATGAATATGGTTTTATTATGAATTAATTGTAGGATTAAAACAATTATATGTGTGGTTAAATAATTTCCAACTATGTGGAAACCAGAGGTAATGGGCTTCTTAACTCAATTTATTTCTATTGGGTTATACTAATTCTTCATTTTTTGTATTGTTCCAAGATTATGTATATAATGAACATGGATTATTTTATTTTTTATTCTAAATTTTTATAGGGTTTTATTTTTTTTACAAATAATCAATTCATTTATTAATCCTCGCACTAATTTTACGATCTCTTTAAGGGATTTCATCTCAATTTCTACTCCATTGAAACATATTTGGTATTATGCACCTATTTTATTTTATATGGTGTATATAATACCCATATGATGTATTTAACATGAATATAAATATTTATTCAGGTTAATTAAAGTTTCAATTCAAGTTTACTCATTATAGGTGTTATAATTTAAAAGTCACCAAATAGGTGAGAATTTATTTTACAATCTCATTTTTTTGGGATTGATTTTATTTTCATTGAAGGAATATTTTAATATATACTTCATAAAATACATCTATTTTTATATAAATTGAATATTTATGGATTTTCTATTTTTTATTCCAAATTTTTCTCTCTTTGGAATATAAATTATGAAATGAACTTTTTAAAATAAAATCCAGTGTTATTTCTCTTTTTGATCATGTATATTTTTCTTCCATTTCCATATTTTATGAAAGCCATTTTTATTTAATAAAATTATTTATTAAGGAAATTTTATGTTATACTTTTTACAATGTTTGAGAGGAATCTTTCTAATGTTTTTTTTTAAGTTCGTTTTTTACTTTCTTTTCAAAAACTCAAATGGAACGTTTCTTTTTAACTTATACGGAATTAACATATTTTCCCACCGCCATAACTATTTTACACTATTTAGCCTATTCTCTATGTTTTCAATGGTTTTACAATGAAAAATAAATAATAAAATCTTATTTTAATGTTTTTATTCCATTTTTTATTCTCTAAAAGATATAATTTTATTAAAAAACCTATATTTATGATGAATTGATGGTCATGTTTTATCTCTTATTAATTATTAGAGTAATTAACATTATCTTGAAACATTCACTTTATGATGATCATATTTCATTGGAAATTACATTTATCTTTCATATCAATATTTTTTATATCATGTATAATCTTTTTACTTAAACCATATACCATTTCTACATATGGTGTTTTACTATGAAATTTATTTTATTAACTAAGGAAATGTTGATATTCCATATTATTTATAAAATATGGATATAGTTTTATAGGGAATATTTTTTATGAATTAAATTTATTATTCAGTACATAAGGAATGTATTGTACATGCAGTGATGGGCCTGGAATTACATAGCCCCTTAATTCATTAATGGGTATCATGAGAAAAAACATTTGGATAGCCTTATTAAATAGGATGTTGGTATATACCTACCCATATTTAAAAATATATTAGCACAAGGTGTCGATCATGACATCCAACATTATAAATTTCCTTCATTACATATTTAGTTAATATTATCTATGGGAATATTATTCTGATATTATCCATGGATGTATTCGTGATCATGTTAATTATTAAATGGAATGTTCTTTCAGTTATTTATCACTCCATTTTGATTATAACTTATTTAATCATGTTAACTTTCAATGTACGAAACCCTTATTGAGTTTTTAATCTCGCCCTTAATTTTTTAAATTCCCTGAGATATGAAGAAGGAATATTTAAATGAGTTCAAGGATACATAATATTTACTTTTAAAATGTTTTATATTTTATTTCAAATATAAAAGGGAATCATGTATGTATCTAGTTCTTTAAGACTATAAAAATGATCGATACATGGTGAATTGATCACTTATATTTTAAGCCAATGTAATAAAGTAGACACTCACTCTGGGTTACTAGAGTTGGGATTGTTACAATTATATAAAATAATGTTGGTGGTAATAAAATATCCAATTCACATAAAATTACTAGAATTTCCGTATTCATGGTCATAAATATCTATTGGTCTATAACTTCACTATATATAGATTTAAAGAATAAAAAAAACTGGTTATTGTGTGCCCTGTAATATTATGTAGAATAAAATATAAATATACATGCATTAAATCTTTCATCAAAACATGATAGTCATGTTATTTTACTCCCTTTGACTTCAAATTAGTCATTCATAGTGTAACACCCTGAAGATTTATAAATAAATTTAAAAGAAAATTTGATGCACACAACACTAAGTCTCTGTGAAATAACACTTTTTTATTATGAATCAAGATAGTTATAACCTATCTATGAAACATAATTTTTCCACCACTATGAATTGAATTTTGAAAAATGGTTATACACAATTGCTTTCAGTAATATATTTAGAGTCTGATAGGATAAACTTAACTTTTACTGAATAGTAACTTACCCTTATGAATAGTATTGTTACCCTTATGAATAGTAATGCACCCTTATGAATAGTAATATTTTTCTTATGAATATTAACAATGTCCATGAAATTATAAATAAAATTTAGGCACCGTATAAATGAAAAAGAATATTTTAAAAATTAATAATTAAGTGTTAGTATTTTTATGAGTAATAAATATTTAATTACGTTTTTATAATTAATAAATTTATTTAAAAGAAGATTAATTTTTATAAAATTTATTTCTAAATTAATATTTTGTTTTCATATGATTTTATGATAATTTAATGAGAGCTTGGTAATTTTCAAGGTGTTATAAAATCAATTTTAATTTTTAGACTAAAAGTTTTGAGTAAATAAGGATTTTCATTAAAAAATAAATTTATCATATTTAGAAAATTATTTTGATAAAATAGAGTTAATTTTTAAATTCTACACATCGAAAAATGGTTAGGGTTAATTTTTGGTATTTTTTTGAAATAATTGAATTTTGGTGAATAGTGAAATTCGCTAATTTATGAAATATGCTAAATAAATGAATTTGTGCATCATTATTGAGTCTTAGATGATGTAAATTACCATTGGTTAATAATAAAAGGAACTTATTACTATTTTAGGTCCCAAGAATCAAGACTATTTATATTCTTAATCCAAAATAATAAAATAATGGTTAAAATAATGGAAAACCCTCCTCTCCTCCACTATAAAAACCACCCCTCACTCCCTCTTATCCTCACTCTTATAAGCCTATAATATTATCAAAATTCTACCCAAATAATCTTCCCTAGTCTCTCCCCACATATAGGAGCTCTTGGTTTTTCTAAAATGCCAAAACCCTTTCCCTTAAGGAGGTTCTCAAGGAGGGTCTTTCAAGAGGTAAACCCTCTTCCTGATTCTTTTCATTTCATTTTAAATTTGTTTTATTTTCTTATCTTATCCTCACCTAATATATCCAAATTATCCTCATAACTCTAGTATAAACTATATACTATAATTATATCATTTTAATATAATATTCATCATCAATATCCTTACTCTCTCTATTTTATTTTAAAAACGAAATCATCGTTCGGGAGTTGCCAATTTACAACCTTTGTGGACAACGAACATTTGTTCTTAAATTTCTCCTTCAAGTTTGGTCATGAAACCATTTTTATGGTTTAAAAAAACTATAATACATTTATTATAACATATTTAATGTTTTATAACTAGTATACATACATAATATTAATTCATACAATAAAACTTGTTCATAATAATAGAAATACTTCCAAAATAATCTAAATGATTGTCATTAATGATTTTTCAAATAATTAATCATAATTCCCTATAACCAAATGATATATATAACCATTTACACTTATATATTTTTATTAATAATATATAAATTCAATTTAGAAGAATTATATCCATTCCACATGAACTTTCATACTCATGTACAAGTATATCGATCATGAAAACCAAGGAAATGAATGCTCCAGAGTGAGAAATTTGTATCTTATAACTCATTCAAAAAGCCATAAATGAACTTAATAAAATTATAATGAATCAAATACAAGTATATAAGTTTATTAATTAATTAATTAATTAATGGATTTAATTTTATTATCTAGGATGTTAATGTCAAGTGAAGAACGTGTTCATACATAAGGTAAGGGTTTTCTCAACTCGCGTTCATTTCTATGTGATATTCCTTACTCACCATTATTTATTATGTGTGGTATATTTATACTGAAAATTTATGTATAATATCATGAATATATTTATTTTTATGGTATTTAATGTATCATTTTATGATTATTAATTTTGAGTTATATAATTCGATTGATTACAAAGTGGTCAGAGTTTTCTACCCGAACCTCTATTTTCTTTTGGGTTACTCTTATTCTCTAAATACCTCAATTAAATTATTAATTATTATAATTTAATACTCATAAATTATATTTTAATGTTCTATATATGTTTACCAATCAGAAGCCTTCTTTATTTTATGTGGAGTTACATGTTTTAAAAGGATCTTTCAAAAATTCTTCCCGAAAAACAAGCTTGTTTCAAAATAACTTCTCATATTCTTACCTATTTTAAAATTCACTATATAATATATTTTAAGACACCATTATTTTATAAAATAACTAATTTTATTATGAAGAAAATAAATTAATTCACTTCTGGTTTTAAAAAAATATTTTTCCAAAATAACTCAACTTTTCAATGTAAAAGAGTATCTCCATCAAGAATTACAAGATGATTTTATAAGAATATTTTCATCTATTTCAACACTCTTTTTCATTCATATGTATAATTGGGAAGAATATTTTATGATATCATCTACCAAGTTTTATTGAATTTTTTTTGATTATTTTGACTATGGATGTGCTATCTTGAAACCATTCACCATATTATTTTGAATGGTTGGTGTTAAGATTAATGATTGGGGAAAGTGATTTACATTTCATATGTTAGTTTCAATATAATTGTATATGTTGTTTATGTTTCACTCCCTTCCATATGAGGAATTAATTGGACTTAGTAAGTGTCATGTGGGTCCCGCTATATCCCTTTGGTACATCGGTAGGTTTCATGAGAAAAAATAGATATGGTTTTGGCTAACGACTTACCCATTTATTATATTCTTATCATGAATCCTTGAAAATAATAGATTTTGGCATGAATACTTGATCGATTATTGGCATAAATCCTTGAAGGTATGTTTTAGATATCCATCTTTACGCATTTATCACATTATGAAACTAGTAATTGATAGTCCATGTGATTATTCAACTAGTAGAATATCCATGGTTTTGTTTTATTGTAGAACTATTAATTAATATTTATTACTACCATATTATGCTCATGTATATGTTTGAATTCATGTTTTTTTAGCTTCTCAACATGCCTAGTGTTTGTGTTTATAATTATTTCCATTGTATTACTTACCCTTACTGGGCATCTGAGCTCACCTCATTCTCATGTTTTATTTCCCCTAGGTTGAGAAGATTAATATTAAGAATGACTTACAGGGATAATATAGGATTTGTGGATGTTTCCAATGGAAATGATATATTTTTTCTTTCAAGTTGTAATGTTAAACTTATGTACGTATCAAGTTTTTGAAAACTACTAAACTATCCTTTCCTTTGGGATTTGATTCCTTGTAATCATACCAATGTAATAAAATAATGCACCAGCTCCAGGATTTTGGGGTTGGGACGTTACAGATAGGACATTATTGATATTTGATGAATACCCCTATGGAAACTTTACACCATTATGAAATCTTAAAAATTGAAAAAATTTCTTTCCTGGATAGAGTGTGAATAGGACGAAGGTCTTCACGGGCCTCAAAATTACATTTATTAACCTACACTAGCACAGTGGTGCAGGGTCGATCCATAGAGAATGTAGGTGAGTGTTCTAAGGTTTTATTCAAAGATAAACTCCAATGTTGTTAGTAGTGGAGGGAGTGAACATTTTTTTACTTTTTATATTTCTTTGAATTTTTAAAAGATGAAGTAGAAACAGTATGAGGAAACAAAAGTTTTTATAAAGAAACTAAAATTTATACTAAGTACTGATAAACTAGAAAAATACTATATACTAGTATTAAGAAGTAAGGTAAGGAATGATGATCAACTATAACACTCGAGAATACAAAACTATTGGTTTAATGGATATCTTCTCCCCTACACTTTATTGAATCACACCTCAAGAAATAAAGGTGAAAAGTCTCCCTCTCCAGGAAACTCAACACACAAAAGACTGAATTTAGGAGTTCTCCACTCCAAATTTAGACAAACTGCTTGACAGTTAGAAAAGGATAACAGTTGGAAAATAAATTCATCATAAATTTACACAGTTAAAGACTTTAACACTTCGATAAATGTGTTCAAGAACTACCTCTCCAGTAGATCTTGAATTTATAAATTTTTAAAACAATTGAGGTGTGAAATAACTAAATAGAGAATCATTATTCAATCTCATCGTTTGATTATGATTATGAAAAATGAAAACCGAATGAAGAAGTTTGGAAGATTAACCAAAAAAACTGAATTCTCGAGCTAAGCCAATTCATCCTTTGATCTTCTTGATTAAACCAGTGAAATACATCCAAAAACAGAGTACAAAAATAAAGGACGTGGGGAAGAAGAACTCCCCAAATGATGCTCTTCCTTCGGGCTCTTTAGCCTCCATGTCTGCTTGATCTTCTCCCAGGAGTCTCCGCTCTCGAAACATACCACGTGGAATGAGGAAGAGAGTCTTCGCAATCGTCTGATGTGATCGTGGAATGAATGAGCCTCCTTTCTCTTGTCTGATGTGATCATAGAATGATGAATGAGAGAGTCATTGAAAATTTGATGTTGCTCTACTTAAAATATCAACTATCACCTGCTGCTTGTCACCGCACGTCTTCCACCAACTTCAAAATTCCCTTACTTGTGCACCGCACACTTTTGTTTTTTCGCGACAAGCACGTCGTGCTAATTTTACTCATGTAACTAACTCCTGTTGAGTTAGTTAAGTGAATCTGGATGGGATCTCACTTCCCTTATGAACCTTTAAAGATATAATTGAAAAATAAATGAGTATTTCAAAAAAATGATCACTATTATAAATAAATAATTATCTAATAAGTTTATTTAAGATTAATTGTTATTTTATTTATATTAATAGTTATCTGTTATAATTTAATTATTTTATTCTATCTAGAACTATGATTAAATTACTCAATTAATTACTTTACTTTATTTATTTAATTATAATAATTTAATAACATTACATAAACAAAATTAAAGTTATTGTTTTTAAATATTTATAAACATTTTAAAAACTATTAAGATAAATTTTTACTTCAAAATATTGAAGTCAACTATTAATGTTATTATTAATTAAAGATTGTTGGTTAATAAATTCTAATTTTATAAAATTAATTTAATTTATTTTCATAATTGTTATTAGTAACTTAATTATTATTATTTTTATATGTTTTTTTTATTAGATTTTTTTTTAAAAAAAATATCTCCTTCCTCCCCCAAAATCGGCGCAAAGGGGGAGGGTTTTCTTCCACAAGAAACCAGCCCCTCCCCCCTTGCTTCCTCAGTGGTGCAACATCATCCTCTAGTGGTGATATAGTCCACAGTTCTCCCTTGGTGGCATTGCATCCCAGCAGTGGGATGTCTCGGTCTCAGATCCGGTAGCGTCAGCCTTGACTTCAGCCAGGTGTGCGGTGCCTCGGCTTCCTCGCACAGCTCCAGCAGTGCGGCATGCCTCAGGCGCGACGGCTACTCCTTCATTCCAGCTCCAGCGGACCCTCCTTCGGGCTACCACAACCGATGGCGGCCTACTTCCGTAGCATGTCCCATATCTCGGCAAGCAGCATTTGTGAGTTCATCTCGGCCCACCCTCAAAATTGATTAACTTTTGTTTTGGTTTTCATCTGGGTTGAATTTAGGTTTTAGATTTGAGTTTGAAATTAGCTTTGCACTTTAAAACTAATTATGGTTGGAATTTAAGTAGGAAAATTTGTTTCCCCGTCTGAATTTTCAACGATTTTGTATTGAAGAAAATAAGCAATGGTGTCTATAGAAAGGAAATGATGGAACGGTAGCTGTGAATGCGGTGCGATAGTGAAACAGAATGATGGTGCGTGATGGATCGGTCAAGAATCGTTGAGACTGTGAAAAGGTAATGTTGGCAGGGAATGAGGAAACGGTAGCAGAAATTTACAGTGCCACCGGTTTGCAAGAGTTACGGTGAGACAATAGAAGGGGGGTTACGGTGACACTGTGAGTTAGATTACGGTGACACTATAAATAGAAGAAATGGTGCGATCGTATTAAGCGGTTATGGTGCGTCCGTGAAAGGAGTGTGATGGTGGGACTGTGACTCAAACCAGTGAGACTGTATTAAGTATTTACGGTGCCACCATTAACCTGCATAATAAACAAAGAAAAATATATTGAATTAAAACTTAAATTAAAATATGAACAAGATAATTAATTAAAAATAAAACACAATTAAAATAATTGAAAATTTAAATACAACATAAACATTAATGGATTTAAAAAAACAATTAAAAATAGGTTAAATTATTAAAATCATCTAAACTAAAATGGTTAAAGTAGAAAACTAATTTTCATCTTTTTAAATAATTGAATTGAGTTGAGACTTTAGATTATAAATTTTAATAAATTTAATTTGTTTCAAAAATTAAATTAGTAATTAATGAATTATTAAAAGACATATGACAATTAGATTATATTAATTAATTTTTAAAATATGAAATTTTAGATTAAGAATACATTAATCTTATACAACGAACAAATTAAATAATTAGTGTTATACTATTAAATTAGCAGATAAAAACAACTAACTAAATAAAAAGCTTTCGGACTTAAAAAAATAAAGTAAAACTTAAATTATTTATTTTATGACTTATAATACCCAATTAATTATAAAAGTTGATTACTTATTAAAACTAATAATAAAAATAAAAAAGTGTTATTATTTATTAAAAATCATAGAAATAACCAATTAAACCATTAAAAATAATTTAAAAAGATGTGGCAAAACATGTGTTATTAAGGATGCATCAAATTCCCCCACACATAATCATTTTTTGTCCTCAAACAATCCCATGTTTTATTATCATTGAGAAATAGAAAACTGTTTTTATTAAATTTCTCAAAATGTAACATGTCAAAACTTTCAACAGAGGACTTCAAAAACATGTCAATAGGCTTTTAGAAAATAAATTTCTCATATGAACCTTGCCTAGGACAAATTCACACTGGTAGTCTTGAAAACTATGAATCATCAAGTAATGAAGATGTCATGCCTCATATGTGATACAACTTAATGACTCACTTCAATCCAATCTCAATTTCTAAGTCCAAGAATGACAGGATATAAAATATCAATAGAATTAAGATATTAACCAAGGAATATTATACTTTGACTTTTTCACCTAGGTCCCAAAAATAATTAATTTTTTTTTGTGAATCACCTCAATTATACAACCTAAATGACTCCCATATAAACCAATCGATCCCTTATTCATATGTCGTTCATCATTATCCTCACCTTAATGAGCTCTTTTTTTACCCCAGACACTTTATTTTATTTTTCCCAAGCCATGTTTCATTGTGCTAAGCACTGTGCAATGTACTTATTCAAGGTGTACAGAAGGCTTATAGTTAACAGAAACGCACCCAGCATCTAGGGTCTCATAGACTCACCGTGGGATCCCAAATGCCCAAATTACTCCAATTTCAAAATATTTATACTAGAAATCATTTACATTGGCTCATTAAGGTAATTACTTTAAATAAATAAAAGATGAATGAGGCCCCTAGAATCAAAATCAAACTTCCAGTTCCAAGGGTTATGATCATAATTTCATTAGAAGGATACCCATATCACTTTCAAAGATAGTTCCTAAACTGAATTTCCATCAAATCACAAAGTAGATATCACTCAGAAAATATCCATTATCTTTAATTTCAGTTTCAGATCAGTTATTACTACCAGCAAGGAACCTGTCCTAAGGCAAGACCCAATTGAGTACAATGTAAAGCCTAAAATTATGCAAGAATTTTGAAAAAAATTATCCATTTTTTACAAAAAGTTTGAAATTGCAGTGGGAATTTATGGGCTTTCAATTAATCACAGTTTAGAACAGTCAATAATTGACCCCCTCCCCCACACTTAAAACCCAACTTTGTCCTCAAAGTTGACTTCAAAGTGAATAAGAACAATTAAACAAATAAAGTTCAAAACAGATTTTCAATTAAGTAGATTAATGACATGTACAAAGGGTCTTATTAAAGTTCAAAAATTTTGTTTTCCACAAAGAATAAATAATCAGCAGGTTCATTATCAAGTACATGCATTAACATTTAAGTCTAGTGACAAAGATTTTCAATTCAGTTCAAGAAATATCAAGTAATTTTTGGGTGCACAATTAATTGGGTGTAAGAAAGTTTAGCAAAATTTATTCAGTTAGATATTCAATAAAACAGATAAAGTTCATGCTAAACACCCCAACATTAATTAGATTTAAAAGACCAGTAGCATGTACTCCCCCACACTTAGTTTCAAGCAGTGAAAAGATTTTAATAACAATTCAATTCAGTTTCCAGCAGTGAAGTACATGAAGATTTTTTTATTTACACAGTGACATACAACAAAATTTCATTCCAATACGAGCAGAATTTTAAACAAATGCAAAAAATTTATTTCAAAAACAAGACAAGCAGCAGAATTTAATACAATTCAAATCATGCAACCGAGTTTTTAGTACATATGTAGCAGATTTTTTTAATACAAGCCGAATTTGTTTTAGCAAAAAACAGGAGCGGAATTTTTTTCTAAAGCATTAAGGAGAAGAAAAATGAAATGAAGCAATTATGAATTGAGTGCTTCCATGAATATATTTGTCAATTTCTTTCAATTATGTGAATTACACTCCTTAAATTACACAGCAGCATCATCCTAGAGACAAAGAGCATGTAAACCAGGAATAAAAATCCAGTAGATACAGTACATACAGGAGGCAGCACAACATGACTTTATTCAAAGTAAAACAAGAACAGAAATAAAAGTAAACACAAAAGAAAGAACATGGGTTGAATTCCATGAATCACTGAATTTAAAGTCTTCAATTAGACTTTATTTAATCACAATTTTTATTTATTAACACAATAAAAACCATGGGTTTCCTCCCATACAGCGCTAGGTTTATAGTCCCCAGCCGAACTCACCTAGAACTAATCGTAGTCACTAGGTGGATGTGGTTTCTTTAACAGGAACCACCACATGTGCTTGGCCCAAATATTTTTAACATAAAGATGAAATTTTTGGGCACCAAAACTTAACACAACAAAACCTGAATTCTCATAAGCTAAAATAACCCCTAAGTAGCACCCTTTAACAACTGTGGTCATAATGCTGAACACTTCCAGTTTTGTTTCAGATTTTTCAAGATTTGAATTCACATGAAGGGACAACATAAAACTAGGTTCTTCAAAAGGTGTGGAATTATTATCATGGATATATCTATCAGCTTCATCATTAACTGATTCACATTCAAGGGTGAAAATGGGTAAATTCTGATTAGTAGGTTCAAGAGGTAATTCAATAGAGTTTTGGACATAATTATGGACATTGATACGCAAGTGAGATTCCCCCTCTAAACTATTATCAGTATCATGAAAAGACCTAGCGCCATTCACAGTTGAGGATGTAAGTGACAAACAGGGAAGAGAATTTATTTTATTACAAAAAGGTTCAGGTCTAACAATATTATAAATCTCTTCCAAAAGTTCCTCATCAGTGAATGAACACTCAACATATAATGCTTATAACAAATCAATTCTGCCTAGATCAAGGGTTTGTTCAACCTCTACTTTATGTTCAAATTCAAAAAGCTCACTTTCTAAAAACATGTCATTTGAGTGTAGCAATTTTATTTTAGGAGAATAATTGTACAATTTAGTTTCAATAAATTCAGTTTCTAGAATGTTCAAATTAAGAAAATTCTCCTCAAGTTGGCCAACACTGATTTCAATTTCATTGCACAAAGTTTCAGAAAAGTCATTACAATGAGAATAGGGAAATGAAAACTCATAAGTTATTCTTTCTTCATATATCATTTCCTTATTCCCATAATCATACAACATCATTTCAAAAAAATATGGGTTTGGAGATTCAAAACATGGAAGATAAGTTTTCATTTGTGGTTCAAATATTTCAGATTCTTTAACTTCTAGTTTAATGTTCTCATCCAAAGTGTACCCAATATCAAGTTAAAACTTATTGTTTACAATTTTAGAGAAGTTGGG
Source organism: Viscum album (assembly GCA_963277665.1). Lineage (NCBI taxonomy): Eukaryota > Viridiplantae > Streptophyta > Magnoliopsida > Santalales > Viscaceae > Viscum > Viscum album. The sequence goes on along the minus strand of OY728119.1, from coordinate 1,720,175,109 downwards.
TGAATAGTTTTTAGCATTTAAACTTTCATTCTCAAAAATCTCTTCTACCCGAGTTACTTCCTTATCAAAACTTCTAAAACAGTGATTTTTTTTCTAATATAGGAATTATGAAGAGAACTAGACATTCATTTTTAATCTATTTCAATTCATCTTCAAAATTTTCCAACTCAACAGCATTAAAGTTCTTTATTGGATTTTCAATGTTATTCTCTTGACTTTTTGAGTTGGTTATTTCAAGATTTCGTTCAACAGAATCATATTTTTCAAAGAGAATGTTTTATTGTCTAGTTTCACTATCACTTTACTCTTGCACTTTATTTTCAAATATTTTATAAACACTTTCTTTTTATTTTTCTTCAAATCCTTCTTCTTCTTTAACACTCTGTTGTAATTCCAAGAGCATGTTTTCCAATATTTTTAGTCTTTGATCTCGCTCTTGAGAATCTTTAAGTTGAATTTCATGGGTTTGAGTTAACCATTTGTTAATTAGTTCCACACTAGCATCCAATTTAGAATCAATTAGATCAATTTTAGCTAGGGTGTCAGGACTAAATTCAATGTTTTTCTCATTCTCTTCAAATTGATGGTACTGTTGTGGATGGTTATAAACATACTACCAAGAAGTATTTCCATAATATCCACAACAAAAATATTATGGTCCAGTGCAGTAGTTTGAGCCTTCATAATATTTCATTTTTTTTAAATGTTTTAGATCAAACACACACAAATATTCAAACAGAACTCAAAAATACAACACAAGTAGAAAATGTCCATAGAATTTTCTAATTGATTTTTTTTTTAGTTTTTTTATTAAAACTTTAGATTCTTAGTGCATTCCTTCCCCGGAAACAGAGCCAAATTTTTTAACAGGACGGAGGTCATCACGGCCCTCAAAATTACATTTATTAACTTACACTAGAATAGTGGTGCAGGGTTGATCCACAGAGAAAGCATGTGAGCGTTCTAAGGTTTTATTCAATGATAAACTTCACTATTGTCAGTAGTGGAGGGAGTGAACATTTTTTTAATTTTTATATTTCTTTGAATTTTTAAAAGATGAAGTAGAAACAGTATGAGGAATCAAAAGTTTTTATAAATAACTAAAATTTACACTAAGTACTGATAAACTAGAAAAATACATTATACTAGTATTAAGCAGCAAGGCAAGGAATGATGATCAACTGTAACACTCGAGAATCCCAAACTATTGGTTTAATGGATATCTTCTCCACTACAATTTATTGAATCACACCTCAATAAACAAAGGTGAAAAGTCTCCCTCTCTAGGAAACTCAACACATAGAAGACTGACTTTAGGAGTTCGCCACTCCAAATTCAGAAAAACTGGTTGAAAGTTAGAAAAGGATAACAGTTGGAAAATAAACTCGCTATAAATTTCCACAGATAGAGACTTTAACGCTTCGATAAATGTGTTCAAGAACTACCTCTCCAATAGATCATGAATTTATGAATTTTTAAAACAATTGAGGTGTGAAACAACTAAACAGAGAATCATTATTCAATCTCGCCATTCGATTATGATTATTACCAATGAAAAGTGAATGAAGAAGTTTGGAAGATTAACCAAAATAATTTAATTCTTGATATAATCCAATTCATCCTTTGATCTTCTTGATTAAAGCAGTGAAATAGATCCAAAAATAGAGTACAAAAATAAAGGACGTAGGGAAGAAGAACTCCCCAAGCGATGCTTTGCCTTCGGGCTCCTTAGCCTCCATGTCTGCTCGATCTTCTCTCGGGAGTCTCCGCTCTCGAAATGTATCACGTGGAATGAGGAAGAGAGTATTCGCACTTGTCTGATGTGATCGTGGAATGAATGAGCCTCCTTGCTCTCGTTTGATGTGATCGTAGAACGACGAATGAGAGAGTCCTCGAAAATTTGATGTTGCTCTACTTAAAATATCAACTGTCACCTGCTTCTTGTCACCACACGTCCTCCACCGACTTCAAAATTCCCTTACTTGTGCACCACACACTTGTGTTCTTTCATGACAAGCACGTCGCGCTAATTTTACTCACGTAACAAACTCCTTTTGAGTTAGTTAAGTAAATCGAGATGGGATCTCACTTCCCTTATGAACCTGGAAAGATAGAATTGAAAAATAAAAGAATATTTCAAAAAAATGATCACTATTATAAATAAATAATTATCTAATTAGTTTATTTAAGATTAATTGTTATTTTATTTATATTAATAGTTATCTTTTATAATTTAATTATTTCATTCTATCTATAACTATGATTAAATTACTTAATTAATTACTTTACTTCATTTATTTAATTATAATAATTTAATAGCGTTACATAAATAAAATTAAAGTTATTGTTTTTTAATATTTATAAGCATTTTAAAAACTATTAAGATAAAATTTTACTTCAAAATATTGTAGTTAACTATTAATGTTATTATTAATTAAATATTGTTGGTTGATAAATTCTAATTCTATCAAATTAATTTAATTTATTTTCATAATTGTTATTAGTAACTTAATTATTATTATTTTTATATGTTTTTTTATTAGATATTTTTTTAAAAAAATATCTCCTTCCTCCCCCAAATTTGGCGCAGAGGGGGAGGGTTTTCTTCCGCAAGAAACCAGTGCCTCCTCCCCTGCTTCCTCGGCGGCGCAACATCATCCTCTAGTGGCGATATGGTCCAAAGTTCTCCCTTGGTGGCATTGCAGCCCTGCAGTGGGATCGATCGGTCTCGTATCTGGCAGCGTTAGCCTCGACTTCAGCCTGGTGTGCGGTGCCTCGGCTTCCTCGCACAACTCCGGCGGTGCGGCATGCTTCAGGCGCGATGGATACTCCTTCAGTGTAGCTACAGCAGACCCTCCTTCAGGTTACCACAACCGATGGTGACCTACTTCCGTAGCATGTCCCAGATCTCGGCAAGCAGCAGTGGTGAGTTCATCTCATCCCACCCTAAAAATTGATTAATTGTTGTTTTGGTTTTCATCTGGGTTGAATTTATGTTTTAGATTTGAGTTTGAAATTAACTTTGCACTTTGAAACTGATTCTGGTTGGGATTTGAGTAGGAAAATTTGTTTCCCTGTCTGAATTTGAAATGATTGTGTATTGAAGAAAAGAATAAATGGTGTCTGTGGAAAGGAAATGATGGAACAGTAGCTGTGGATGCGGTGTGACAGTGAAACAGAATGTTGGTTCATGATGGATAGGTCAAGAAACGGTGAGACCATGAAAAGGTAATGGTGGCAGGGAATGAGTAAACAATAGCATAAATTTACAGTGCCAATGGTTTTCAAGAGTTACGGTGAGACAGTAGAAGGGGGGTTACGGTGACACCATGAGTTAGATTACAGTGACACCATAAATGGAAGAAACGGTGCGACCGTATTAAGCAGTTATGGTGCGTCCGTGAAAGGAGTGTCACGGTGAGACCATGACTCAAACTGGTGAGACCGTATTAAGTGTTTACGGTGCCACCGTTAACCTGCATAATAAACAGGGAAAAATAAATTTAATTAAAACTTAAATTAAAATATGAACTAAATAATTAATTAAAAATAAAACTTAATTAAAATAATTGAAAATTTAAATAAAACATAAACATTAATGGATTAAAAAAATAATTAAACATAAGTTAAATTATTAAAATCTTCTAAACTAAAATGGTTAAAGTAGAAAACTAATTATCATATTTTTAAATAATTGAATTGACTTGAGATTTTAGATTATAAATTTGAATAAATTTAATTTGTTTCGAAACTTAAATTAGTAATTAATGAATTATTAAAAGACATATGAAAATAAGATTATATTAATTAATTTTTAAAATATGAAATGTTAGATTAAGAATACATTAATCGTATACAACAACCAAATTAAATAATTAGTGTTATACTATTAAATTATCAGACAAAAACAACTAACTAAATAAAAATCTTTTAGACTAAAAAAATAAAGTAAAACTTAAATAACTTATTTTATGGCTTATAATACCCAATTAATTATAAAAGTTGATTAATTATTAAAATTAATAATAAAAATACAAAAGTTATATTATTTATTAAAAAGCATAGAAATAACCAATTAAACCATTAAAAATAATTGAAAAAGATGTGGCAAAACATGTGTTATTAAGGCCACATCAGAGTGCAAGATGCTGGAGGAAGAAAAGTATATCTTTCATCTTTCACTACTACCAACTCTTCCCTTATCCTCAAGTCAATCATGTAAAACCTATCCATTATGTAATTTATTATTTGGTTTGGTTTATTTAGTCATTTGCCAATAAAATATTCACATATAGTTTTGTATATGTATGTGACAAAAATAAAATGTATGCCGTGTAAATAATTTTAGTATGGTAATCAAAATAAAATTGATATATTTTTTGACATGTTTTCCGAAGGATTTTTGAAAAAAGTTTACTAAAAATATTGACAATATCCTTTACTTTATCAAAATATTTGTTTCCAATTAATGAATATGGTTTTATAATTATTTTATATTCCCATGGAATGATTCTCCTAGATTGATATTTATGTTTCCAGGGTAAAAATATGTGATGTCCTAAAAACATAGTTTGCAAGAAATTTTTTAACATAAAATAGTGTGTACCTTATTCATAGATGGGACATGCCGACATTCCTTTAATGTTATATCCTGAAAAATTTCTATAAGCATGAAATTCATCTATCATCTCATGCAGCAGAGCTTTCAATGTGAACTCTTTCATTCTATTAGAATCATCCAATGTAACACACGTAACTCACATCAATTTTTTATATTAAATCAATGGATCCAAATAAATTTCAATATCATAACAAGGTTTTTTTGGTCCATATATATGTAGAGATAACATAATGTATTTTTGCTTCATGCATAATCATGGTCAAAAGTAATAATTTAACAATAAAAAAAATTGTGTATTGTGAGTACTACTTTTTACATCAAAATGATTCATTCCTTATATAGATAGTGCATGATGGAGGTTTCTTAGATTGTTTCTAAATTCATGATAATCTTGATCAATTTTCATCCACTAAAGAGACTTTGTTTGCTATCGTAGTTTCGACACTTGAATTATTATATTTATGTTTTATTTTAATATTATAGAAGTCTCTTCACATCCTTATAGTTTTCTAAACCATGAAATAACTGGAAAGTACCATATGGATTTTGAAGGACTTGATTTGTCTTTCTTGTATCGAGTATCACCAAGCATATGGAATTTTTTATGCTTTCCAATATACAATCATTTTAACATGCAAGTATTCTTTCAAATATCATACCCATTGAATGTAGCATTCATTTAGACTCATATGTTCGATAAGGAAGATTATTTTATTCTAGTATCCTGAAATTCAAAAGACCAAGTAGTTCTATAAAGTCTTTGTCACTCTATACACTATTAGAATTAAAATTATATATCTTCTGTATGATTTATAATGTTATATATTTTGTATGAATGGTATACAATGGTCTCTTTAAACAACTCTTTAACTTCTTAAATAGATTTGGAAAATCACAATGGTCATCTTCATTTGACATAATCATTTCTTTAATATGATCTACATTATTGTTTACACTTGTCATCATTTTATATCGTCCATAAATCATAATATCACCCCAGTTAGTATATACATTCAGTTCTTACCTATGTTTAGTCCAACATTTATAGATTGGATCTATTCCCTGATAGATCAAATGTTCTTCCAACATGTCTGGACAAGTTTTTCTTGAATAAGAACAATGTTAACATGGATAAATTATTAGAGAATGGTTGTATACATGCTCTATTTTAAACTTAATGAATTATTTAACCCCATCCTCATACTCTTCTGTCATTTGACTAAAATCCATACATTTTTTATTTATATCCAACTTATTTGGTTTAACAATATTCATATTTTAAAAAACATAAATAAATATACACAAGGATTTCATATAATGTATCATTTTTTATTAATAAGATATATAGTGTATAACTCTAAATAATATAATTATAATTTCTAATACATACATGCATAAATTATATAAAATAATAGATATAAAAATTATGATTTATAATAAAATGAAAAATATATACATATATATAATATAGCATATGTTTTAGAAAGAATTAAGTCTCTCATATTGGTGTAAATTATTTTCCTAGTTTCAAATAGATAACTTCATGCATAATGTGATGATTTTTTTCATAGAAATTTAAATATTTAAATATAATATAAACTAATATTAATATATAAATATATATATACACACACACACACACATATTGATACATATATATATACTCTACCACACATAAAAAACATATATAAAAATATACTTATATATAAAAAACATATTAAACACGAATTTATATATATATATATCTAATAAAACAACATAACTCATGCCATGTTTCTATAAAAAATCATTAATCACCCTCTTTGATCATGCCCATTTAAAAAATTATTACTATCTTGACCCAAACCACAACCCAATGAATAATCTTGAATCTATAAATATTTATAAGGTATACACTTATTTATAAAATTATTAACATTGATTTATTATCTAAAAATTACCCAAGCTATTAATTTTCCACCTCAATGACCAATTAATTCTTCATTATGTGGATACCAAATTTTATTTAATCGATAAAGAAAACATTTTTATTCAATAAATCCCATTTAAATTTTCAATTAATATCAAATAATAATTTTTAAAAATTATTTTGTAGGAAAACCCAATTTGTAGTTTTTATTTTTATACAAAAACAGAAACAACAACACAAAAATTGGAAAAATAAAGTAAGATTAGTAAACAGAAATAGAAATCACCCTGAAAGGGTTGATTCATCCGAAAAATAGGGAAGAACAATGAAAAAAAACATGTTATAGAAAAACATGTATAGTAAGAGCCGTTACAGAATAACAAGTGAAGATAAACTCAAAAAATAATGAAAAACACATGATCGGCTGAATATCCTTAAAAATAAGTTTGGAATATCATACCTTAACATTTGAGGATTGATTTGACCAAAAAAATCAACTTCGGCTACTATAGTGGTTCAGTTCTACGAGAGCTTAAATGCGCCATGGAGAAAGAATTGACCTGTTAGGATTCTTATAAAAAGAAGGTGAAGGGTTTTATGAGTGCTAACTAAAAACCATAGATAAAAGCTCATTTTATTAGCACCAAAAGAATAAGTGGTCATAAATAAACCTTTCATCAGTGTTTTTTTTTCTGATAAATATATTCTATTATATATGCTAAAAAGTGAAAATAAAATAAGTATTTTTTGAGAGATGGTTCTTTACCCCACTGTTGGTGGTATTGTGGTAAGGGTTTGGGGGTGAGGGGCAAGTTGTGGGGTCAAGTCCTTGGGTATGCATGTTTTCTGCAATTTATTACTTTGTGTTGTGTTTTGTGGTGGTGAATGTAATTAGCCTTTTATGGGAGATTATTATTTAACATTGATAAAATATACTTTCATCACAACATAGTCTAGTGCTGAGAAAAAAAATTAATGAAAATTAAAAAATAAAGAATATTAATATATATTAATAAAATTATTAAAAATTAATTATACTAACTATTTAAATTACAAAAATATTTAAAAATAATTTTAAATTAATTAATTATTTAAATTAAAAATATATAAAAAATATTGAAAAGTGATAAATATAAAGAAATAAATATTAATCATATAAATTATAAACATACTGAAAATATTAAAAAATAAATAATTAAATATATGTAAATAAATATTAAAAATTGGACATATTTCAAAAATATTAAAACTAATAAATATTAATAATAAATAAATAATATTAAATGAAGGTATATTAGAGATGAATAAATAAAATTGAATAAATTACAAAAAATATTAAAAAGGTGATTTCATAACATTAATTACATAAATTTTAAACACATAAAAATAACCAAAAATGAATAAATAAATCATATTAATTATATAAATAAAAAATTATTAAAATTGAATTATATTAAATATTTAAATTAAAAGAATATTAAAAAATCATTGAAGTAAATTAATAATATAAATTTTAAACAAATCTAAAATATGAAGCTTTAATAAAAAATGAATAAATATTAATCATATAAATTAATGACATAATGAAAATATTAAACCTTAATAAAAACATACATATAAATAAATATTAAAAAATAATAAATTATAAAAACTATTAAAATTGAAAAAAAATTAATATTAAATGACAAAATATTAAAAATTGATAAATAAAATTGAATAAATTATTAAAATATTTAAAAATAAGTGAATTCATAACATTAATTAGATGCATTATAAAAACATAAAAAATGATTTCAAATGAATAAATAAATAAAATTAACTATATAAATAAAAAAAATTATTAAAAAAATTATATTAACTGTATGAATTCCAAAATTTTAAAAAAATATTTTAATAATTTAACTATTAAAATTTCAAACATTTTAAAAATATTAAAACTTATTATATAAAATTGAATAAATATTAATCATATAAATTACAAACATATTATAAATATTAAAATTTAATAAATAAATATTTCTAAATTAATAAGAAAAAAATAATTTTCAAAAATATTTTAAAATTTTCAATTCATAACATTAATTAAATGAATTTAAAAAAATATTAAAAATGAATAAACAGTAAAATTTATGCTTAAATACCAAATATTAATAATAATTTTTTAATTAAAAATGAATAAATAATAATTTTATAAGGATTTAAATAAAAAATTAAAATGAATAGATATTTGAAATGAATAGATATTAATTATATATATTAAAAAATATTAAAAAATTATATATAAATGTATAAATAGTAATATTTTGTATAAATGTCTTTTTAAATATATATAATTAATTATAAAAAGGGAGTTTACCCTTATGTTTTTAAAAAATAAAACATATTTATTAATATAGTGTATATATACAATATTTTATATGAAACATAAATTAAAATGAATAATTTATAAAAATATTTAAAATGAATAAAGAAAATTAATTACATTAAATGCACTAGAAATTTATTAATGTTTTGATAAATGTATTAATATTATAATAATTTTTTATTAATAAATGTATTAGTTAATATATTAATTATAATTAATAATATTATTGTTTATATAAATGAATAAATTTTTTATAAATATATCATTAATATAAATGTATAAATGATTTTCCTGATATATTATTAATTAAAAAACATTAAAAATATATATAAGTATTTTAATAACTATATTTAAATATATTTAATATTAATATATAAATATGAATTTGTATTACTAATTATATGTGTATGTGTTGTAAAGATTTTATATAAAATTTTTAATTAATTATTAACATTTAAAATTATATTATAATTAAAAGTATTATTATTTAATTTGATGTATAAATATTAATTTATGCCAAGAATATTTAAAATATAAATTACTAATTAGTAAATTTACTAAAATTATAATAAGTTCATTTTATAATTTAAATTCAACTAAATATTTGAAGTTTCTTTGTTTCAATTACTTATATATACACATATATATACACATGTATATTTATATATATATATATACACACAAATGCACATAGAGAGAGTGGGAGAGAGATGAATGATATTAGGTGGGAATAAACCCTTTGTGTGGTGGGATGAGTCGTCGTTTTCTATCCAGATGCAACCTATTTGAGATTTGAAAAATGACACAATCCATTATTAATTGACTATATTCTTTGTTGTGAACAATTTACTATGTACATAATTAATATACATATAAATATAAATTAATATAAATTAATATATATATATATATATATATCCATTGTATTTATAAAAATATGTACTTACTATTATATACATCACATTAAAAAATATATATAAATATGTATCAATAAATTAAATTATTCAAAATAACTTTAATTAGTGCTTTTTTAGCATTGATAAAGCTCATCCTTTTATTAGCACACACAAAAGAATTGATAAAAGGAAATATTTATCAACGCTTCTAATTGTTCCTGAAAAATATTAACCTTTATCAACTCTTTTAGTTAGCACTAATAAATTCCATTATTGATTAATTGTTAATATGTAGTAGTGTGTGTGTGTGTTAGTGTGTGACTTCCTTTATAAATTGGAGATTAAGTTAGTGACCTATGGAAGGTTGGGAAGTGTGGATTGTTATGTTTTTAGATTGAGGGGTGATTATTTGAGAAATTCTAGAGGTTACTGGTGTGTGTGTGTGTTTCTGAGGATAGGTATATTGGATGAAACTTTTTATTTTCTATGTCTTCATCAAGTTTGTGCTAGTAGTTTCATGGGGTTGGATGATATTAACATAAAAAAGAATTTTTAAAAATAAAATTTTTCTTGAATTTTTTACTAAACATAAATATTGATTTGGTTTTGTAGTCCATTTTTTGATACTAATATGCATTTTTTTTACCCATGTTGTACTTTTTTTTAATTCAGTTGAAATTTTATCAAAATAACTCAAAGTAAATCAATAAATCATGGGTAAAGTAATGAAACAACCCATATTTTTTCACCATATTGTACTTTATACATGGTTTGGCCTACTAGTTATGTTTTGTATACATGTTACATTAAATTATATTATATTGGTATTATGGCTATCATTTTATACATGTGTTTACCTACTACATTGTTATCTTGAGCATGTAAAAAGAGCTATGTTATTGTTATAGAATGATTAAGTAGGTATATGGTCCAGTGACAGGTGGTCTTTCAAATATGGTATGGTCTTATAGTGACCTAAATCTTTATAAACATTCCCCTTTCCCAAGGGGTAGGTGTAATATCATGAAAAAACACATTCCACCCTATGGACTGGGCACACGAGCTAGCCCGTAACATACCCAAGTGTTATTCTTGATCATTTTGGGATAGGGATAATTGATAAGGGAATCAAATGAGCATCGATAGGAATGATTTCTCCCAAAAATTAAATACAAAGAAAATGGTTTCCTCATGATAACCCTATGTGATCTCTCCATAGATTGGATGGTCGTATCACTAAATAAGTAGATGTAATATATAAACAAAACTAAAAGAATCCGTAAAAAGAATAAACATCTCCCATAAAAATAATCAAATCCAAAAAAAGGAAATAGCATAATCCAATGCTAATTGAGAAATGAAATTAAAACCAGATGCAGTGTGCATAGAGGAAGGAATGAAAGGATGATACACCAACAACATTTAAATAAATTAGGAAAACTAAAATTAGCCACACCAACTATCACCATGTGGAATTGAATTATCTCTACATTCCACCGCAATCTTCATGAACCAAGAACCTGATACCAAACATAAGTTGTATAAAAAACTTTTACACCCAATTATATTAAGATAACTTTTTATAATGATATCTTTGAGCTATATATCCTAGAATTTAACCATCGTTTGATCCATATATACCCTTTAAAAGTAAAACTATTTCATGCTAGTTTGAAAATAGATACAAAAAGTGGATTTTTCATTGATTTTCAAAAAAGTGACTTGCAAAAAAAATTCAAATCCATTTCCATTTCTAAATTGAAACAATCACTTTTTAATAAAAAACATTATGAAACATTTTAAATAAGAGTTTAAAGTTATGAAATGAGAGAGGTAAAAAAGGGAGAATGAAGAACACGATATGAATGACCATTTGAAAAATAGAGTTGCAAGGAAATGGAAAATATAACACACACAAAATAGTCATCATAGGAACCTAGGATTGGGGTGGGGTGTAGGGAAAGTCTATAAAACTACTAAATATAATCAAATTTAGATAAACAAAACCTTCCTTAAAACCTGTTATTTCCCTCATTATCCTAACTGAGGGGTACAATCCCATAAGAAGAATGAAAACTATCTTGGGGCCACCATCCAAAGTATGATCTTGAACTAGTGTAATAAGTTTATCTATATTTATCACCAAGATACCCATGGAACCCAATTATATCCAAATAGATTTTATCACAAACAATAAGCACATAGATACATATTATAAACATCACATGAACATAACACCCCCAAAATTTTCTTCCCTTGCAAGAAACAACCCCAATTCCATCAATAATATATACAAATAATTTACCATCACTTAGCATAATTAGATATCAATTTCTAAAAAACTCGGACCATGTTTCAAGTTTGGTTTTATCTTTAGAATAACATTTCAAAATAAGCAATCAGGACACATGAGTATTTTATATTAAACGAAACCTCAAAATACACTTCTAAAAAAAATACCTTTCATAATCCAACTAACAATTTTAAAGATCCAATTGAGAATTTATATAAACACTTAGTAAGAATGGATTTCCAAAATTGAGTTTACACTTATAGACAAAGGAAAATCCAATGCGCATTTGGTAAAATAAAAAGAGAAAAAAATACTTTTTAGATATTCTACTATGTGTACTTGATAGAATTTCTAAAACCCAAAAACATGTATTTTAATAAACAAGAAATCATAGTTCTAAAACTAAATATCTATTCAAGGGAGAACCTACCTTGAATATTTTCTCTTTTTCAAGAAACTTTTCTAATACATTATAACATGTTTAAGAAACTCTTAGAGACCAACAAGAACACCCACGGGCCCTCAAATTATAAAACTCCCAAATTAAAATCCTGATAGGGATAACCCTAGTAAAATGAGACATATTTAGGATAAGATAATAGAAAATGAAGATAATATGGAGAGGAATATAATATATAGTGATTACCTTGAATATTTTTCCTCAATTATTGAAGAATACCAATCATCTAAAAAGTGAGGGTGTGAAATCATGATGGAGAGGGAATGGGGGATACATGCTCTAAATGATAGTAGAGAGGGTGTGGTTTGGGGTAATATCTAAAGAGGGGTAAATTAATAAAATCAAATTTTTAATGACTTGAGCATTGTACACAGTTTGGCTGAAGATTTTTCCAAAATATGCACCAACTGTGGAACTTATTTTGGGTGCTTAGAACACTATACATGGGTTAGCTACATGGTTAGAAAATCTATGTTCAAACCATATTATTTAGCTCTATCAAAAATTATAGACCTGTCACATGGTTGTCAGAAGGTTGGCATTAATTTTGTACCTTAACCATGTGACATGCATTGCACACCCAAAATGCTAAAAATTTAAAGGAATTCCACCCAGGAAGAGAATGAAGAAGAGGAAACTAAAAAATAAATAAAATAATAGAGTACATCATGATGAGGACTCAAGGTTCAACATTCCCAGTGAAGACGATATTCAAAAGATGATGAAATAAAAAAAAATAGACTATCCTTAAAGAACCACCCAAATAGCCCTAAGGCCTTATTTTTATTTATTTTTGATAATACATATTTCAAGGGATGATGGGGAACTCTTACAAGGCCCATAGACTTAGTGGATCACATGACACGAAAGTCATAGAGGAATTCATCCTAGACATGACTACTTGGAAATTCCCCTACCCAACGTCAATATTGTGAAGTCAGCTTCCCACCTTCGCATTGCTTGTTTGGATAATAATACCTATATAGAGATGCAGAAGCCTAGTCCCAATAGAAATTTCTATACCCTCTCATTCTTCCAAATCTGGATAGATTTGTTCTCGTGAAACCGTCTATTCTGAGTCCTCAACTAGAGCTAGTTCCTTTTGTCTGTCTGGTTTCATATGCACTTCATGATCTGAATGAGGTATCCCAAAGGCCTTAAGGTGGCCTAAAATACTTAACTGGCCTAAAGGCCTTGGGTGGACCAAAGGCCTTAAGGACTCTAAGCCCAAACCGACGACCTGAAGGTGAATAGTTTCAGCTACTACAATAGAGAATAGTAACTACTATAGTACTTCAACATTACTCTGGAAATATACCTCCATCCTGATTTGAACATGGGTCTCATATATGCACTAAAAGAGTCCTCACCAACTAGGATGAGGCTCATGTGGCTCAAAGAACCAGATATATAGCTTATAAAGGGTAAAGTCTAATTATCTCACATAAGATCCAAAAAATAAGGAGCACCCCTGCTAGAGTATAAATAAACCTATGAAACCAGCTATGGTATGCCGAAATATCTATGAGCATCCATAACATAGTCTATGATTGAAATATAGAAAAAATATATTGTTAGAAATTTTGGGTCTGGTGGGAAAGGGACCCATTGATGAAAATAATACATAGGGATATACACACATAATCCCATAAAAAGGTTCTTCTATGGTGGTATTCACACCATTAATAATTTTCATCGAGTCCCAAGACATAAAATGAGAAATAACTCATAAAATTTGAATTACTTATGGTTATTAGGAAAAAATAGAACCACAACAAAACCCCACTATGCACCAACATCAAAACTGAAAAGATTTATAATTCCAATGAATCCCATGAACTCAAAATGGTTTCAGAAAGGGGGTAAACACAAGATCCACTATATTACATCATTAAAATTTAGAAACATGCAGAAATAATTTAAATTAATAGATATTCTATAAAGATATAAAAACATCGTCTTCCAAAACAATATGCAACTAGGGGAAAGAAAAATACAACTAGTTCAAATGAAAAATACAAGGGAAATAGTGTGTACAATAAGGAAGAAACATCAAATAGATGTAGTATCAACATTAGGCCTTGTAAGATAAACCTAGTTTTTTCCTAAATAAGTGGACCAAGTTCCACATTTTTTTTAAATATATCCCTATATAGAACCTTTAATAATGACCCATATGATCATAGGTACAACATGTTTTAGGAGTCTTATGTCCTAAATACTTCTTATTCCTAGCCTTCCTACACTGATGGCACACCCAAGACTTTATTCCAAAATAATTTTATGAGAATAAACTAGATGACTGCTTAATACTGCTACAAAGATGGTTATATTTTTCTCACTTCATATCCCCTTTAATAAAGATTCCTTCACTACTCCAAAGGATAGGTCTAACATAAATTTCCTTAGGTATTTCTATTAAATCAACTTTGACCCTCATGGCCTTCTTCAACACATCTTTATAAGTAGTAAGGATAAGGTAGGACACTATTGAAAGAAGTTGATGACCCTTTTCAAAGTATCGATCCTATAAGGACTTATCTATTTCAAGGTTAGGAATGTACTACACCAACTCAGCAGATCAATAGGCATAGTCCAAATTGTTCTATCACCTTTTTTAAGGCTATAAAACTCCATTACCTATGGTATTTTCACAATGTCATAGAAATACCAATGAACAAACATATACTTGAAACTTTCCCACAAATGTTATTTTTGTAGTTCATTTTGGATAGTGGACTTCCACTACTCTTAACATAGTCCCTTAATAATGAAGGTATCAAACTTGAGCTTAAGAGAATTAGTAAGCTCAATTTATATGAAGATCTCCTCAATACTCGATAATCATTCCTCAACTTTATGAGAATCTAGTTTTCCAAGGAAATAAGGAGGATTTGAATTCTTTAACTCTAAAATGAAATCCGATGTTTGATCTAGAAAATGGAGACTACTACGCTATAAAGTTATCATAGATAGAGGAACTAATTCAGATGAAGCTTAGTCAACCAGAGGGTTTAATTTCAGTGAACCACCTATAGATCCCTCTTATGAATCCATTAGAACATGATTGGTGAATACATCAGAATAAAAAAACACAAATAAAGATCAAAACACACCTTAAATTCTACAAATTTTAATACAAATCAATAATTCAATCCTAAATTTCCTTTCAAAACATACCTCAAACATTATAATATCTAAAAACTAAACATAAAAAATGAGTAAATACTAAAATTTGAAAAGAAACATCCAACCAAGACCCATCCATGATAACATAATACATATAAAAATAATCTAACTTTCATAGAAAATAATATTGACCATTAATTCCAAAAAAATAGTTAAATTTAAAACAATGTATGTCCCTTGAAACCTTTTTATTAAACTCCCCACACCCAACCTTAAAAAAATCTTTTCAATTCATGAAATTTTCAAAAGAATACAAAATAATTTCTTATAGATTTTCACATAACACTCTTATAATATCTTAACCTATTTCAAAATAATTTTTATTTATCAAATTAAAATATTTATAAAACCCATTTCATTTTATTCTCAAATAATTTAACAAAATATTCTAATGTTTTATAAATTCCAACTCAAAAAAACCCAAATTTTTTAGATATAAAATTCAAATGAACCAAAATATAATTAATAATTCATAATAAACACCAAAAATAATCTTAAATCTATAAAAGGAATGCATAAATTCAACTAAAATCCTAAGGAATCAAAAATATAAAAATCCAAAATAAATAACAAAAAATAATGGTTTGGTCATATGGTTTGGTAGACCATGAACCAACAATGCAGAGCTCATTGGAAGACATCTAAAGAGATTTATACAATTTGTGAATGATTTTACCAAATATTTTAAATAATTATGTGCCTCTTGAATTCCTTCAAAATTTTACTCCAATACTTAGAGATTCCAAAAATGATTCAAAAACCTTAATCAAAATGTATAAATACTCAAATAAGAACCAAACATATCAAAAACATCTGGGAATTAAGCTTGAATTTGGGACATAATATTCCTTGAATACCATCGTAACTCAAGCGTCATCTTGAGCATTTGTGATAAGGAACCTTACTCATGACCAACTACTCTGATTCCAACTATCTTATAAAAACCATAAACCTGTACTCCTAGTTTGGTGCTAAAAACATAATCATTATATTCCTAGCATTAGTACCAAAAATAATGACCTAGTTTTAGCCACCCAAAACATTCGACATTCTCATAAAATATTAGATCACTTACATAACTAAGGAAATTTTAGGTTTAGAATTTTAGATGATTAGGAAAAACTCTTACATAACATTACCCATATCTTTTTGTGAGCATTTTTCTCAATATAAACTATATTTATTATTCCTAATTAATTCGTAATAATCACCCACAAAAACCATTTTAGACATATCTTACTTAAAATATTATGTTTATTTATAACCTAGGTAAAAGAAGCATAAGAAGGGTAATATCAAATGCTCGGTAAGGGTAAACATAGGTGTTAACAATTAAATATCTTTAGTGATAACAATATGATCATAAGGTTATCAGGACATATTCAAACATCATGACCATTATATAAGATAATTTATACCCATAAAAACCCAGATCATTAAACATGTTACTTGTAATAAATCATAATCAAAGGCATGATTCATAAGAATCAATAATCATGAGTCATGTGATGTCAATATTGATCAAAGGAACAATTAAAATATCATATAAATAAAAGAGAAAACATGTTGGTATCTTGGAATATTATTTTTATAAATTATATTTACTCATTTTAGAAATAAATGTATCCTAGTTAAATCGATATGAGAAACTTTCTTGGTTAACTCCCTCCTCCTTTCCTTTAAGGATAAGGAATATTACCCAATGAATTAGAGATCTATATCAGGGTCACTGGTTATATAAGTTATATGAGGCTCATCCATCATCATGATCTATATCGAGCTTTCTTTTCATCATCATTAATATCAAAGTACCATACATAAATATAACACATGGAAGACTTCATTTTCATTATCAATCTTTTAACAACAAGTTACATTCCTTTATAACTTGATTTTACCATGGAAAATAAAAAGGTTTCATGAAAATTATAAAGCATATAGATAAAATAGGTGGGTGCAATCATTTTTGAATAACCCCGGTGAAATATAACAATCTATAAAAGATATTTATAAAGATGAAAAATGAATTTAAAATAATATTTAAAAACATTTCCATGAAAATAAATCAAATTTTCCCTTTTCTTTCTATATCTATAAAAAAATTCCTAAAATATTAATAAAATTATTTTCCATGAAATTAAACGTGGAATATTGTAAATGAATATTCAAAAAAAATATTTTTGGTGGAGGGAAAATTATTTTATGTCATAAATGTTAAAAATAAACACTTTTTTCATTCTTTTATAAAGAAATTAAAAAGTGACCCCTACAAAAAATGTTAAGAAATTTCCTTGTAAAAAATTTTAAAAGAAGATCAAAGATCATAGAGAATAAATTTAAGAAATCATTTAATTTTAAAATTAACATTATTTAAATAATATAAATAACATAGTGGAATATTTAGGTTAAAATTATTTATAAACTTTAAAATAACTTTTTTAAAGAAAAACCATTTTACGGCGTTTTGAAACGAAAAACCATTTGAAAGAAAGAACATAATAAGGAATACAAAATTCCATGAGCTTAAAAAGATTCAAAATAATATATATAAATAGTCATTGTATACGCCATATAAATTAATATTGGTGTATAAATCAAATCATGTCTTAAAAAAGGATGTTTGAGTCAAGAAACCCTTGCAACTTGGGTAATACTTGAATCAAAATGCCATTGAATGAAAGAACATAACATGATTCTTTAAAACTCATAATATTTATGAAATAATATGTTAAAACACATTCATGGGGTAGTAAGTACACCATATAAAATAAATCATGGTGTATAACATGAATTATGTCTTAATGAATTGAAATTGAGACCATAAAATCCCTTTCAACTTTTATAAAATATGTATAAATATCTCATGAACATGATAAATTCAAATGAAATTTAAATATCGAGATGAAATATTCATTAATTCTATAATATCTCTATAATAATCATAAACATGTTATAAAATAAAGTATGTGAATAATACAAGACATGTATCAAAGAAACAATATCGAGAAGAATAATCCTTACAATGATCATATCATTGAAGCTAGAATTAATCAATGAAGTGATTGTGTGTAAAAATTGTTAAACCACAAAAAACAAGTGGACATAAAAAATAATAAAATCACAGGTCATTTCACACATAATCTTTTCATAATATTATCGATGAAGTAGAAGTATAACCCAATGAAAATTGACTTAAGAAACCCCTTACCTCGATTCCTGAATTTCTATGTACATCCTTTAACTAATATATAATAAATTTAAATTAATTATTTACTTGTGTAAGAAAATTTTATATTTTTATTAAAAAATAATTAAACAATTTATTTCATTTAATATAATGACATATTTGGTTACGTAATATGTTGAGTCTTTGTTGGTGTTTTTAGGATATTCAGTTGATAATTGCAAAAATGACTTTGGTAGGTTGATCATGGTAAAAGGTGTAATAATTACACAATATATAGAATAATAATCATGAAATAATTTTAATTTTTATACATCAAATACAATTTAATATTCTACCATGAAAATAGGTTATGAAAAACAAAATAAAGCGGTTCATGAGGTGGTATTTTGTACTTATAGATGAGCAATGTTTTTACATTTCATTGGATTGAAAGTAAAGAAATAAAAAAATATATATTTAAATAATAATTATATTATTATAAACAAAAAATAAATTCATTAAATCCATCCCCATGACCATATATGAGAGGCAATTATTTAAAAACAAATTACATCATGGTAGTCTGCACGTATACATGAACGATGGTTTTGTTTCTCATTAATGAAAAAGGATATGAATAAGTTTATTTCATAAAAATAATAAAATATCATTATAGCTTATATAATTATGTTATTATATTTTAATATTTATGATTTAATTAATTAGGTATAAGTTTAAGTAAAATGAAAATTCACGGTTGAGATGAATACCTCCAATATGAAGAACCTCCTTTGGATCTCTCCTTAAGGACCATAGGGATGGTATTTTAAGAATAAAAACTCTTATATAAAGTAGAGAAGTAATTTAAGAATATTTTTTGTAATGTTTTGGTTCATTTAATATTATATTTAAGTGTAGGAAGAGAGGAGGGTTGGTATCCTTTTACAAGTGAGGGGAGGGCATCCATGGAATTACTTAAAGTATTAAAATAATATAAATAAATTTCTATGGAATAGTGGAACAAAATTTATAAATTTAGAATATTAAGAGAATAAAATTTTAAATAATCTTATTAAATAATATTTAAATAAATTTTTGTGATATTTCAGTCATTATCTTTTAGCTTTAACCCCTGTTAACACATTTGACAATTACTGCGATATCTAAGTCCTTTACACTTTAGAGGTCAATAAAGGTACTATAAAAGGGAAATTGACCCATAAATATAAAATGGTTGATATTCTAGACCATATAATATTAACTTGGGAAATGATAAAATTTTTATGAATTTTAAATAATTTAATAAAATATTATTTATCATAAAATACCATTAAATTCATTTTAAGGATTATTCACTTAAATGACAAAAAAAATAAAGATAGTAATTCAGTTAAAATATAAACTTCTAACACATCAATAATGAATTATATGTATTTAAAAAAACATGAAGCACAATAAATCACCCAAAAAATATTACTCGGTATGTTTTTAAAATTGTTTACTTTATTTTTCAACTGCTTTCCCAAACAGTGTGTGGACGTTGCGTAAGCATTTGAGGTAATTATTTCATAACTAAAAAATAAAAATAAATTAAAATCATAAAATAAATATATTTATATTAAAAATATCCTTTTATAAATATTCATAACTTTTTCATCCCTATCAAAAAATATTATAGATAGCAAAAGCATGAAAGATGCAGTTTGGAACTTTCCTTTACTTAAAGTAATATAAATTTATTTATCAAAGAAAAATGGAACCACAATACCATATTTTAAAATATATAAATTAGTTACTCTAATTTCACTCATAAAATTATATAAAATAAAGTTAATGAATGATTTTTAAGCCATATTTCATTGTTTTAACCTTATTCTGCTTGTTTTACCTTACCGTGGTGACAACATTTTTACCAATGTCACTATTCATTATGGCCAAAAATAAATTTTGAATATTTTAAAATTTTATACGTTCTAAATACAAATATGGAATACATTTTATAAAATTTAATCCCAATAATTTGTAGAAATTTCTTTTAAAATAAACCTACAAAACACAATGAAAACCTTTTCCAGTAAAAAGCATTTTTAAGTACAAAAATGTTTTTATACCAACATTAAGAATAATTTTGATTCAAATGAAATTAATTGTATTGTGTTTAACTAAAATGAACTAATTAAATTTTAAAATCATTTCAAAAAATAGTACATTTTAAATATTTGAATGGAAAATATATAAAATCAATATTTTTTCACTATTCATTGAAAAAATATTCTTTTTAGAAAAATGAAAAAATTTCACTTTAACCAAATTTTTTGTGAATATTTCAAAACATATATATTTTTTATCAAATACAATTTCTAAATTTTGTATAAATTATTTATAATATTCACTCAAAAATAAAAATAAAAACCATTTTTAAAGAATACATATTTAGAAACATAAAAGCACTATAAAAATTGAATGCTTATTTACTAGGAATAAATAAATAATTTTTTATTGGTTAGGAACTTTATATATATATATATAATAATTCAGTAAATCGTATTTTTATCTATCAATTCAACAGTTAGGCTATAATGTTCATTTTTAAATAATAATATTTCATAGTCGTTAAAGAACGGTGTTGCATATCATCTACATTCAAATATAGTATTATTTTAAAATATCAGGGTATTAAATTCTCTCTCATTTAATAAATTGAGTCCAAACAATTTTATCATGACCCTGGTAATTCAAGGGTTTAATATTTTAAAATGCCTTTTTTTAAAACCCACATTGTAAATAGGGTTAATAAAACTTTATTTTGAAAAGAGGGCAAGAGAAATATGATGGTTATATAAAATGACACACAACTAGGTTCCAAAATAAGATAAAATTCTTGGGAAGTGAAAATATGAACATGGATGTGAAAATTAATGTTAAAATAATGATGGATAGTGATAGAGAATATTAATCACAAGAAAATGATTTATAATGAGAAAGTCAATGACCACAAAATCATAGATCAAAGAGGTGTAAAAAAAGTACATCAATACATCAAAAATGATGGTAATGGGATAAAGTTTTTATTTCAAGATCATTTTCTTAGAGTTGAGTAATTCATTTAACATTTATAATAATAACATAATGAAATATATATACTTGAATTTCTTCAAATCCATAAATTCAATTTCATCCTTTGGTTTCATGTTTCAATTAATTTACGCATTTATCTCATATTTTACTCTAAATAATGAGTATGAATATTTAATGCTTAAAATGTTGTATTCAAATTATAATGGATCTTAAGGTATATAAAATGATGAAAAGATAATCTTATTATCTTTACTAAAATCAAAATGGTTTACTATTGGGAAAAAAAGGTTATACCAATGGTTTGGAACCATTAGTATAGCCTCTAAAACTATTGGTATAGCCTATACCAATTTTTTAGCTGACTGTTGGGAGATTATCCGTCGGTCTAGACTTATTCCAATGGTTTTGAGAAAATTTTGTATAGGTAATTTCAAAGTAAATACCTATACCAATGGTTTGGTTAAACTATTGGTATAGGTCCTCTATTGAAAAAAGACATATGTTGGGTAATGATCCCAACACCTCCTGATTATATTCTAATTATTTTACCACTATCCTATGACATCTTATATGTTTATATATATAATATGTGTATGTCTATACTTTTATAAAAAATGAATTTATTATTATTATTATTATTATTATCATTATTATTATTATTATGCATAAATAATGGCACCACCTATACCAACAGTTTGAAAAAACTATTAGTATAAGTGCCCAAAAAATTACCTATACCTATGGTTTTGGTCAAAATGTTGGTATAGGTCTTTTATTGGAAAAAAAATCATGCACTGGGTATTGATCCCAACACCTCTTTCTTATATTCCAATGAATTGAACAATACCCTATAAAATATTACATGTTCATATATATATAAATATATATGTATATAATTTTATTTAAAATAAATTATTTATTATTATTATTATAGTTCATAAATAATGACACCACAGATACAAATGGTTTGACCAAACCATTGGTATAGGTGTCCAGAAAAATTACTTATACCAAGAGTTTTGGTTAAACCATTGGAATAGTTCCTATATTGAAAAAAAAATCTTATGTTGGGTATTTATCTCCTCACATCATTGTTATATTTCAATGACTTTACCAATACCCTATGACTTCTTATATGTTCATATATACAAATATATATGTATAGAAAAATTGTAATGAATTATTTATTAGTATCATTATTATTCATAAATAATGGAACCACCTATAAGTGTCCAGAAAAACTACCTTTACCAACAGTATTGGTCAAACTATTGAGATAGGTTTCTAGGAAAATTACCTATACCAATAGTTTGTCCAAACCATTGGTATAGGTTTCCTAGAAAATTACTTATACTAATGGTTTTCTCAAACCATTTTTATAGCTCAGATTTATTATAATGTTATCATATGATAAGATAATACCCAAATAAACCTTTATATGATTATTTAAAACATAAATATCAAATACTTCAATAATATAACCTATGGTTTAAATTATATCATTCCATAAATAGATAAACCATAAAACTCTTCAAAATATGGTTTTCTAAAAATAACTTAAATCCCTAAAAAATAATATAATGTAGTAAACTTTGCTAAAATAACAATAATAAACTTTAGAAACTAGCCTGAATGGGTATCCTTAGCTTGATCATAAATATCTCAGAAAAATATTACCTTGTATCAAAATCACTTTTCAACCATCAAGGTTAACCCAATATATACTCAACCATAATTACCTCAATGGAATATCCTTCATAAAAACAAGTAAAAGGTTCAAACCACCTTAAGTTATAATCACTTATGACCATAAAAAGATAATTATATCCCTTGAAAATATGATCAACCTTAAACTTATAAACTCGTGATAGTGTCCATAAGTATTAAGTTAACATCATATGAAAACATCTTTATCTATGAACTTATCTAAACCCTTTCCTTGATACCAACTATAACATTCATGAACCTACACTCTTGAATCCAGTACTAAAAACATAATCTTTAAATTTATAGATTTGATAAAAAAAGTCATATATAATTTTAGTCATCCAAAACATACAACATCATCAGAAAATATTGGATCAGTTATGCACCCAATGGCCTTTTATGTATAGTGATTTAGAGAATTAGGACAATCTCTTACATAACATTACCCATGTATTTAAGTGAGAATTTTTTCTATTATACCCAACTTTTCTTATTTCACATTAATTCTTCATCATCACCCACATGAAACCCTTCTATACATATCTTAATTAACATATTTCTTTATAACCTAGGGAAAAGAAACCTAAGAAGGGTGAACTCAAATTTTTAGTAAGGATAAACATAGGCATTAAAAATTAAATATCATCGATGAGAACAAGATGATAATAGGGGTGTGAGAACACATTTAAATTGAATTATAATTACATAATAGAATTCATAACCATCTAAAAAATGGATCATTAAACATGTCACATGGCATAAAGCTTTATCAAAGGCATGAGTCATAAGAATCAATAATCACGAGCCAATTGATGTCAATCTTGATCAAAGGAGACATTAAAAACTCATAAAAAACATAGAGAAGACGTGTTGGTATCATAGAATGTTATCTTTATAACCTGTTGTTACTCATGTTAGTATTTACTAGAGCCCCATTAAATTCATAGGAGAAACCACCCCTGTTAACTCCCTCCTTTTTTCCTTTAAAGATAAATAACATTACCCAATACATTAGAGATATTTATTTTTATCACCCATCATATAAGATATATAAAGATCACCCATAATCATGAATTATATCATGATAATCAGTCATCATAAATAATTTCTAAGGACTGTGTAGGAATATTTCATTTTCATCATCAATACTTTAACAACAGCTTGTATTCCTTTATAACTTGATTTACCCATGAAAAAGAAATAGATTTTCTGAAAATCATAATAAATATAGTGAAAATAGGTGAATAGTATCATTAGATCATATCCCCACTTAAAAATAATAATCTTTAAAATATATCAATATAGATAAAAATAGGATTAAAAGAACATTTAAAAATATTTCCTTGAAAATATGGGAAAATAACTCTTTTCTTTCGATATGATTAAAAAATACCAAAATATTGAGAGAATGGTTTTCCTTGAAAATAACCATAGAAACATGTAAATGAATCTTCAAAAAAATAATATTTAATAAAAAGGGGGGGAAATGGTGTCGTAAACATTAAAAATAAATATCATTTTCAACCTTTTGTAAAGAGAGTCAAAAGTGACCCATGTGGAAAATGGTAAGAAATTTACTTTAAATTTTTTTTTTAAAGAAGGTAAAATATCATAAAAAATAACCTTTATAAAAAATTTATGTTTATAAAAGAACATTATTGAAATAATATAAATAAAATGGATTAATAATTAGGTTAAAATTATTTAAAAACTTTTCGACAATATTTTTAAAGAAAACCCATTTTACGGTCATTTAAAACCAAAAATCATTTGAAATAAAGCATATTATAGGGAAAATATAATACCATGAGTATAAAAAGAGTCATGATATTACTTTCAAAGATTAAATGTATACACTATGTAAATTAATATATTTTCCTCAATCAAAACATGTCTCAAAGAAATAAGTTTGTGACGAGAAACCCTTACATATTGGGTAGTGATTCAATCAAAAATACATTGAATGATGGAACATGAAATCATTCTTTAAAAGTCATAATTCCATGAAATAATATTTTAAAAAACCTTCATGTGTAATTAAGTACACCATATAAAATATGTCATCGTGTATAACATGAATTGTGTCTAAAAGAATTGAAATTGAGACCATGAAAACCCTTGTAACATTTATAAAATTTGAATCAAAATATCATTAAAGGGAGAAATTAAAAGGAACTTTAAATATCATGATAAAATATTCATTCATGGTATAATATCTCAATATTAATCATATATATATTATAAAATGAAGTGCATGCATAATATAATATATGTCTCAATGAAACAATATAGAGATGAATAGTCTTTAGCATTCTAGTATCATTGAAGTTAGAATTAATCAATGAAGTCAATATGTGTAACAAGTGTAAAACTACAAAAAAAAATAAGTGTAAATACAAAATAATAAAATCATAGTCCATTTCACACATAATATTTGTATAACATAATCAATGAAGATGAAGTATAACCCAATGAATAGAAATTGAGTTAATAAATTGTTTACCTCAAGTATGGACTTGCTATGTATATACTTTAACTCTGATATAATAAACTTATATAAATTATTCTCTATTCTAAGAAACTTTTCCAGGTTTATTACCATATAATTAATCAGTTTATTTCATTTACTATAATGAAATATGTAATTATTTAATCAGTTAAGTCCACATTGGGTGTTTTGACGATGTTCGATTCATAATTGAAAAATGAATTTGGAAGGTTGATCATGGTCAAAGGGGTCATTATTACATAATATACAGAATAATAATCATTAAATAATTATAATTTTTATAATTCAAATAAAATTTTAGAGTCATCCATGAAAATCGGTGAAAAAAATACATGGCTCGCAAGGCGGTAGTCCGCACATATACACGAGTAATGTTTTTACTTTTCATTAGATGGAAAATAAAGAGATAAAATAAATAAATAAAATTATATAATAATTATCATGTTATAAATATAAAATAAATTCATTAAATTCATCCCCATGACCATCCATGAGGTGCAGTTTTAGAAAAACAAAGTGCATCGCTACATGGAGACGGTAGTCCGTATTTACACACGTGTGATGATTCTATTTTTAACAATTGTAATTGTATGAAGATAGATGATATGTTCTATTTACATAATCATAATTATTTCATGAATATAATTTATGTACATTAAATCTATCATAATAATTATCCTTGAAATATGGTGAAGAGAAACAAAATTCATTGGTTCGCAAGGCGGTAGTCAGCACGTACGCATGAACAATTGTTTTTCCCATTTTATATAAAAGGAGATTAATATGTTTATTTAATTTACATAATAACATATTATTATATGGGGTATAATTATATTTTTATATTTTAATGGTTAAAATGTAATTTAAGGTGGTATAAGAAGTAAAATAAAAATTCCCAGTTGAGATGATTACACCTCTTTGAAGAACCTCCTTTGGATCTCCCTTAGGGACCTTAGAGATGGTATTTTACTAGTATTATAGAATGTAGATAAGAAATTTAATAATAGGTTTTGGTAGGTTTTGTTAGATTTAGGATGATATTTAAGTGTGATTAATAGAGGAGGGTTGGTATCCTTTTATTAGTAAGGGTAGGGACATCCTTGGAATTACTTAAAGATTACAATAATATATGTTAATTTTTATAGAAAAGTGGAACCAAATGGTATATTTAAAAGTTAAGGTGAATATAAGTCTAAATAGTCTCATATTATAATATTCATACAAGTTTTTGTGATGTTTTAATCCTTATCTTTTAGTTTTAACCCCCCCCCCCAATTTCCCCTTTTAACTATTACCGTGATATCAAAGTGTTTTAGTATATAGGGGTCAATAAAGTTAATATAAAAGGAAAAGTGACTCATAAATGTAAAATGGTTGATATAAAAGTCTATATTCCATTTATTTTGATAAGTATAAGATTTTTATAAATTTTAAATAAATTAATAAAATATTATTTAATATAAAATACCATTAAAGTTATTTTTAGTACTATTCATATGATTGAATTAAAAAAATATAAATAAAATAATGTAGTTTGAATATAAACTTTTAAAACACCACTAATAATCTTTATTTATCTAAAAAAATTATAACACAATAACTCACCTAAAAAATAATACTTTTTAAGTTTTTAAAATCATTTACATTATTTTTATACTACTTTCACAAGCACCATATCAACGTTGTGTAAACATTTTAGGTAATTATTTCATCATTAAAAAATAAAATAAAAAATTATCCTTATAAAATAAATTTATTAATATTCAAAAAAATATAAATCACCATCCATAAATTGTTTTTATATATGTAAAAAAATATTGTAGATATTAAAAATAAAGGATGAGATATTTTGTAGTTTTCATTCACTTAAAGTAATTTAAAGGTCTTTATCAAAATAAAATAGAACTAAAATGCCATGATTTAGAAAATATGAAGGTTTTGGTATAATTATACTCGTTCAATGAAATATAGGAAAGTGTATGGATTATTTTGAATCCTTATTTCATAGTTTTAGTCTTGTTCTACCTATTTTACCCTTACTTCAGAGACAACATTTTTACCAAGGTTATTATTTATTATGACCACAAATAAAGTTGATATATTTAAAAAATATATATATTATTAATATAAATATGGAATAAATTATATCAAATTTAATCTCTATAGGTTTTAGAAATTATTTTTAAAATAAACTTGCAAAATGCGATGAAAAAAGGTTTTCCAACAAAATGAATTTCTAAGTATAAAAATTTTTTATACCAAAATTAAGAATAAGGACAATTAAAATGGAATTATTTGGATTTTTAAATAATATTTAACTAATGAAATTTTAAAATCAATTAAAAAAATTATTTTTAAATACATGAAAGGAAATTACAATTTTCTATAAAATTGGTATTTATTCACTCTTCATTGAAAAATTAATCTATTCAGAAAAATAACAAAATTTAAACTTATTATAATCTTCATGTGATGATTTAAAAATTTATATCATTTTTTTCAAATAAAATTTATTATAGTGGTGGAAATTAATTATAAATTTCTCTCATAAAAAAAATAAAACATTTTTTGAAGAAAACATGTTTTAAAGAATAAAATAATATTACTAAAAATGATTGGTTGTTTATTAATAATTAATCAATAAATTTTTGTTTATTCTGAATTATATATATTATAATTTGGTCACTATTATTTATATCCACCAAT
Source organism: Viscum album (assembly GCA_963277665.1). Classification (NCBI taxonomy): domain Eukaryota; kingdom Viridiplantae; phylum Streptophyta; class Magnoliopsida; order Santalales; family Viscaceae; genus Viscum; species Viscum album. The sequence goes on along the minus strand of OY728119.1, from coordinate 1,720,146,210 downwards.
TTGACGGCTAGGTTATAATAATCATGTTTAAATAATTATATTCCACATTTATTAAAGCTTTGTGTTGTGTGTCCTATATGATATCAAACATAGTGTTCTTTTAAAATATTGGGGTATTACTTCCCCACCTCATTGACACTGAACATCCAATATAAAATGGAGAATCTTTAACCTAATCCCCCTCACGAACCTAGACTATGAAACTATTTTTTTACAAACAAACCTGGGTCACCCCATGCATTAGGCACCCGAGCCAACCTATGACATACCTATGATGAATTATTGATCCTATTGTTCTACTTAAAAGAACCAAGGGTGTCAAATTAGTACCAATAGTAATGATTTCAACTAAAGAATAAATATAAAGGAAAGGTTTTTCACTTGTAAACCCAATGTGACCACTCTATAAGTTTGATGGATAAGTCACTAAATAAGTAGATACAACATATATGTAAAACAAAATGAATCCATAAGAAGAATAAAAATATCAAATAAAAATAATAAAATATAATAAAAGGAAAAAATTCAATCCAATTCTAAAAAAAATAATTAAAGAAAAACCATATACAAAGTGCATGGTAGAAAGCCAAAAATCTTGATACATCAACAACACAAAAATAAATAAGAAGAACTAAAAATGTACACATTGATTATCTCCATGTGGATGAAGATCATCTCAACATTCCACCTCCATCATCACAAACTAAAACCTGATACCAACCATAAGTCTAATATCAAACGGTCACATCCAAGTATAATCAACAAACATGTATTGATGATAGTCATGAACTATAAAAAACCATAAAGAAATCACCTACCAATCAATGCATTCCATTTAAAGGTAATACATTTTCATTCTAGTTTGAAAATAGTTTCAAAAATTAAGTTTTCCATTGATTTTAAAAACAAGCAAAAAAAAATATTTTTCTCAAATCCATTTCCCTTTCTAACATGAAAGCAGTCACTTTTTAAGAAAAATAATTTTGAACCCTTTAAAAGAAGTGTGGAAAGTGATACAATGAGAGAGTTTAAGAAAAGGATAATGGATATGTCACGACCCGTCCTCGGGGCCCGTGCCATGACTACCCCAAGCCCTCCTTCCATAGGCCAGGGGCTGGTGACTAGCACGAAGGCGTAAATTCCGGTAAAGGGAAGGCATTGCCTTTGTAAAGTAAACAAGCACCACAGAGTAAGCAAGCGGAAGAAGTAAACATTAAGTAAAAGCTGGTACAAGAGTAAGTGTGGAAAAGTAAGTGGGCCAGTACAAACCCAAACTGAAAGTAAAGTACAACTCGAAAAGGGAAAACAGCAACTGAAAGGTAAAGCCGCAACGACGTGCTGTCCACTGGGAATCCCACCTGAAGGGTGGGTACAGAAATCCTCCACTGCTCCTCGGTCCAGCCTACTGCTCTGAGTACGTCCTGCCCAGTGGTCCACCTCCAGGTACCGTCCTGCTCCGCAAGCCTCCACCGCGATTAGCGTTGTCCGTCGTCTGCAACCAACACAACGTAGTGCGGGCATAGCCCGTGAAGGGGTGAGTATAAGCTACTCATTAGGGACCCCGAGACCCCCTAAGGTCTCCCAAAATCCCCAAAGGATAAACCACAAAGGAAAGATACAATCACGAAGTATCATCCGACACTTCTTAGGTATATTCCCATACATATACCTAAGTCATCAATTCTCATTAGGCTCCAACATCCGAGCCCAAGTAAAACCCAGTCCACACAGGAAAGCAACGTGTTCCACACAGGAAGAAAAACGTAATCCACATAGGAAAGAACAACTCAATCCACATAGGAAAGCAAAACGTAAATCCACACAGGATAGCACAACACAGTCCACACAGGAAAGTAAAACAGGATTCAGCTCACACAGGTATACTTCTTCGAAAGACGATAGAGATGATCACTGATCCATCAAAGTCGTCGGACCCACAAAGGATCGATAGGTACTAACCCCCGCAATGACCCACACAGGATCGGACCCACACAGGATCTGTAGGCGCTGGCTCACACAGAACCGTTGAGCGCTGACCCACATAGGATCAGACCCACACAGGATCGGTAGCACTGATCCACACAGGATCGCTGAGTGTTGTAGTCGTCGTCGTCAAATCCACTGAGGATCTCTGTACAGTCGTCGTCGTCACAGTAGCAGTCGCAGCCAGCACTAGGGTCCCAGCACACAGCAAGCTCGTTCGGGAGAGTCTGCTCCACGAGCCGAGAGGCTGATACATCAACTGACACATAGTCCAGAGTTGATGTATCCAAAAGTTCTGTATCGTCAACAGGAACTCAACGTCGCAGACGACACGTCGATCGGACGCCCGGTCTGAGAGTTATTGGCTTTTTCGTCCGAGAGGCCCGATTGGTTTTTAAGGCAAAACCAACCCGACCGTACTCCACCTGTGTCCAAACCTCAGGTGGATTAAGACAAAATATCAGTATCACTAAGAGAAAACCAACATAGTTGACGGCACGTCAAACGGACGTCCGAAGCTCAAGATATGAGTGTTTCCGCTCCGAGGGCCCGGTTGGTTTCGTGTACGAACTAACCCAGCCGAACTCAATGTATTCCTAAACCTTGAGTGCGATATACCGAAACGACCGTCTTGTTCCAAGGATCGTGTCTCCGCTGACGGTGCATCGATCGGAGGTCTGTAGCCCAAGATATGGGAAAATGAACCCAAACGGTCCGAAAATGGGGGTTTCGGGCCCGAGACCGACCCGGCCCGAGACCCCCCGGTTGGCCCAAACCGGGTCGACCCGCCCCAGGTCCGGGTCGGCCCGGCCCAGACCGGTGACCCGCGCGTTGGGTGCGCTGGTCGGTGCTCAGCCAAAACGGCCGAGCCGTTTTGGCTCGCGCAGGGGGGGGGGGGCGCTGCCCCCCCGGTTTTCTGTAACCGTGACCCCTTAATTGGGGACGCTTTGATGTCCGGCCGGGGGAATTAATTCCCTCGGATCCTCCCTGTCTGGCCAGCCCCACCTGGCCGGCCAGTTCCTACCTAACGGAACCAGCGATGTCCGGTCCCCTTCCAGCTCCGACGCCGGCGGCCCGGTCCGGCCGCCGGTCACCTTGCTCCCCCGCGGCCCGGAACCGGCCGCGGACCTTGTCGTCCGGTGCGGTGCGACGGCACCGCGCCCCTCCGCCATGGCCCCGCTTCGGTCGCGGCGTCTTCGGTTTTCTTCGACGCGGCGCGACAGCGTCGCGTCTTGTTCAACTTCACGGTGCGGCTCGACGGCGCCGCGAAGTACTTGTCATGCGATTTGCGCGTGGTGCGACGGCACCACGTCATTCCGTCCAATCCACAAAGTATCAACAAGGATAAAGAGGAGGGTTGTCCGTGTTTGTGCGGTCCGGCCCCCTCTCGTTAAACGATAACATTTAGTCAAAGATCCACGAAGATCGACAAACTAGAATCATGAACAGAAGTAATTAAATAAAATAAAAACCCCTACCTTGGTTTCAAGAGCAGAGCTTGTTCGGAGGTTCGTCGAAGAGAAAACGCCGCGGTAAAACCGTCGCGGAAAGAGGCGACTTGGAAGAAGGAAGTCGCGTCGCGGAAACCGCGTCACGGAAGAACCGTTGCGGAAAGAGACGTCGCGTCGCGGGTCGATGTCACGGAGAACGAACGTCGATTCCATTGTCGTTGAGGTGCGTCTAAAGAGGAAACGTCGCAGAAGAAGAACGTCGTGGAAGAAGTTCTCCACGTTCTTCGTCGGAGATGTTCTTCGTTGAAGAACGGTGTTATTCGTCGGAGTCCGAGGTGTTCTTCACGTTCTTCGTCGAAGAAGAAGATGTTCTTCCCAAAACCTCTCAACGACAAAACTCTAACAACAAAATAAAATAAGCTCCTTTCTTATTTTATTAACACAACAAGCCTTTTGAAAATTCAAGGGTTTGAATTTCAAAAACTTACATTTAACTCACCACATTAATTCCATAAGTTAAGTAAACTTAAGTTATCAACATTTAATGGTAGTTGAGAAGGGTTAGAGGATATGAAGGGGTGGGGTTCGTGTGGGCCCCACCACCCTCCTAACCTCTCAAGGGAGGTTGGGTGGTTACCCAACTTCCATCAAGAACTAAACACTTAGAATAAAAATTGTAGAATAATAATAAATTAACTTCCACAATTTTTATCATCCACAACTATGATAACGCAACTTCGGAACAGGAGTTCCTAAGAAATTATCGGCGTTGCGGTTCCATCGGTGCCCTCAGAATTCGATTCTGGGCACCGGTTTAAAAGTTAGAAATTTTCGCTCGTTCGTTCACTGAACGTACCCGAGCTAAACTTCGGATAGAAATTTCGGGCACTCCGGGCCTCGGAATCAAGTGCCATCTAAAACCGCGTTCTTGTAAAATTCCAAAGAAAATTAAGAAAAAATTTCCCTTGAATTTTACGGGTCTTTACATTACTCCCACCACAGGGCTTTACGTCCCCATAAAGATACATCATAACTAGGGAAACAAATGAGGGTACTGAGCATGCATTTGAGCCTCCCGCTCCCAAGTGCTCTCCTAGAGGTTCACGTGCTGTCATCTGATGCGCACTAGAGGAATCGACCATCCACGTAGGACCCTCTCCTGTCGATCCTCGATCTCCATCGGGACCTCCGAAAAAGTCTCTCCATCATCAACATCTAGCTCCCCTTGGTCAATGATGTTCTTCGGGTCGTGCATGTATCTTCTCAGCTGAGATACGTGGAAGACGTCGTGCACCCGGTGCAACTGAGGTGGTAGAGCCAAGCGATAAGCCACCTCGCCAATCCTGCTGAGGACCTGGAATGGTCCGATGAAGCGTGGAGACAACTTTCCGCCTCAGCCAAATCTCTGTAATCCACGTCTAGGTGAGACACGCAAAAAGACGTGGTCGCCATCCTCGAACTCTAGTGGCCTCCGCCTCCTATCATCATAAGACTTCTACCGGCTCTGTGATGTCCTCATCCTCTCCTGGATGACCTGGACCTTCTCCGTTGTGGCCCGGACCATCTCTAGTCCCACAAGTGCTGACTCCCCAGGGTCTGTCCAGCACAAAGGAGATCTGCAAGGTCTGCCATACAACGCCTCGTATGGTGTCATCCCGATGGTGGAGTGGTAGTTGTTGTTGTATGCGAACTCCACCAAGGGTAGGTCGTCCTCCCAGCTACGACCAAAGTCAAGCATGCATGCGCGGAGCATTTCCTCAAGAGTCTGAATGGTCCTCTCCATCTGACCATCCGTCTGAGGGTGAAAGGCTGTTCTTAGACGTAGCTATGTCTGGAACGCCTCTTGTAATCCCTTCCATAGCCGGGAAGTAAATCGAGCATCTCAATCGGAGATGATAGATGATGGCACTCCATGAAGCTGCACAATCTCCTGAACGTAAAGACGTCCCAAGCTCTCCATTGAGCCCTGCTCTCTGATGGGTAAGAAGTGAGACGACTTGGTGAGTCAGTCGACAATCACCCAAATAGAGTCGTGACCTCTGGAAGTGCGTGGAAGTCTAGTTACGAAGTCCATAGATATGTCGTCCCACTTCCACTACGGAACCTCCAAGGGTTGTACCAAGCCTGCTGGTACCTGATGCTCTGCCTTCACCTGCTGGCAGGTGAGGCATCGTGAAACGAACTCTGCCACAGCCTTCTTCATGCCTGGCCACCAGTGTTGTCGTCTGAGATCCTGGTACATCTTCACCACTCCGGGATGTACCGCTAAGGGAGAAGTGTGAAACTCTCTCAGCACTTCCTCCCGTAAAGCAACTGGTACCAAGGTACATCCTCTGAAAAGGATGTCGTGCTCTACTCCAAAGGAGAATCCATCAGGTTCCTGTCCTGAGGATATATGTGCATGCCGCATCTCATAGTTAGTGTCCCCACGTTGTGCCTCTCTGACCCGATGCAGTAGTGGAGGAGTGACTGTGAGAGACTGAAGGAAGGTTTCTCCATCTCTATCCATGAAGGATATCTGCAAAGAGGCTAGCTGCTCTGTCTCCTCCTCAAGTAGTTGAATGCCCGTCCTCCTACTGAGAGCATCAGCTACCACGTTCCCCTTCCCAAGAGTATAGACTATCTCAAAGTCATAGTCCTGGAGGAACTCGAGCCATCGCTGTTGCCTCAGATTCAGATCCTTCTGAGAGAAGATGTATCTGAGACTCTGATGATCAGAAAAGACTGTAAAGCGCTCGCCCATCAGATAGTGTCGCCATGTCTTCAGAGCGAAGACCAATGCTGCTAACTCCAGGTCATGGGTAACATAGTTCTGATCATACGGCCTCAACTGACGTGATCCATAGGCGATCACTGCCCGCTCGTGCATCAGGACACAACCGAGTCCGGTCCCTGATGCATCGCAGTAGACTACGTACCCTACTCCCTCCTCAGGAAACCTCAAGATAGGTGCACTGGTCAATCTCTGTCTCAGCTCCTGGAAGCTCTGCTAACATCTGTCTGACCACACGAAGGGTTTCCCATTCTTCTTCAAAGCTGGGAGTGGTGCCGCAACTCTGTAGAAGTCTGGTACGAATCTCCGATAGTATCCAGCTAGTCCCAAGAAACTCCGCACCTCCGTCACGCTCCTGGGTGGCTCCCAAGCTAGCACTGCCTCGATCTTCGAAGGATCCACTGCAACTCCCGCCTCAGAGATGATGTGTCCCAAGAAGTGGACCTCACGTATCTAGAACTGGCACTTTTAGATCTTATCATAAAGCTGGTGCTCTCTGAGTGTGTCTAGTACAACCCGTAAGTGGTAGGCGTGCTCCTCCTCAGTCGTCGAGTATATCAAAATGTCGTCGATGAAGACCACGACAAATCGATTGTGGTATGGCTGAAAGATCCTGCTCATGAAGGCCATGAACACTGCTGGAGCATTGGTTACGCCGAAAGGCATAACCGAGAACTCATAGTGTCCATACCGACATCTGAAGGTCATCTTCTGCACGTCCTCGTCTCGAACTCTGAGCTGATGATAGCCCGACCTGAGGTCTATCTTCGAGAACCATCGTGCTCCCTTGAGCTGATCGAATAGGTCATAAATCCTCGGTAGCGGATACTTGTTCCTCACTATCACCTGGTTCAGGCGACGATAGTCGACACAAAGTCGCAAGCTCCCGTCCGCCTTCTTGGCGAACAATATCGGAGAAGCCCAGGGTGAAACACTGGGTTGGATGAATCCCTTGCCCTGCAAATCCTCCAACTGTACCCGCAGCTCTCGAAGCTTGGAGGGGGCCATCCGATATGCTGGAGTTGATATCGGGGATGTCCCGGGGTACAGTTCAATATAAAAGTCTACCTCTCTGCGAGGAGGTAGCCCTGGAACGTCGTCGCAGAAAACGTCCGCATATTGATCCACCACTGCAGGAAAACCAGGACTCCGCACGTCAACTGCTCCTAGGATGAGGCTAGCCAACTGATGAGTGATGGGATGTCCTCTCCTCTGCGGAATTCCATCCTGTGCTGCGAAGGCTCCCTTCTCACTGGTGAAGGTGAACCTGCCTCCTTCGGTGCGCACACATCGCACCTTGCGCCTAAAACAGTCAATATGTGCATGGACCGTAGACAACCAATCCATGCCTAAGATGACGTCGTAAGGCCTCGACGCTGCAACAAGAATATCCCAGCCGAAGCTCTCACCTCCTAGAGTAAGCTCACACTGCCGGCACCAGTGTGTAATCGTCGAGTCTACTCCCGTAGGAGTATATAGCCGTAAGGATCGAGCCAACGGCTCTGTCGGAATCTCCGAGCTCCGAACAAGGGCAGCGGCTATGAAAGAGTGACTCGCCCTTGTGTCTATAAGTACTACAGCAAGGGCGGAATAGACACAGATAGTACCTAGAATCATCTCGGGCATGCCGTGGTCGTAGGCCTCTGCTGCCTGGAGTTGTGCCTATCTCTGTCCGCCAGCTCCCTATGGTCGGGGTGGACCTCCTGGTGGTGATGGTGGTAGAGCCTCAAAGCGTCGCCCACCACCCGCTGCTCGGCCAGCTCCTCTGCCTCGTCCGCCTGCTCCCTACGGACCGCCACGGTCGACCCTCTGCCTCTGCCTCGGTGGTCCCTCAACCGGCTGCTGCTCCTCGGCATGGCGGGTCGGGAAATCATGAGCCATGTGGCCCTGCCCGCCGCACGAGTAGCACTATCTGCCTCTCGAAAGACTGGCTCCGCACTGTGTGCCCTGCACTGCTGAGCCAGTGTCCTGAGGTCATCTGCCTAAGGGTCTGGTCTGCCTGGACCCAAGAGTCATCCATCGACTTCCTGCTGCAGAAGACTCTGCTACGTGTCGCCCTACGGTGGGTCTCGGCGCTGGTGTAGACTCAGCAAGAAATCTCTCGGTCAAAAGGGCTCGCTCCAGTACTCATGTCTGAGTCAGAATGCTGAGGGAGATCAGCGATGCCCTGATCTCTTGTCTCAATCCCTGCTCAAAGGTCTGGGCCTGAAAGAATGGGTCATGTACCATGTCTGTAGAGTAGCGCAAGAGATCGGTAAATCTCACCGAGTACTGGGCGACCGTCATGCTGCCCTGCCGCAGTTGAAGAAGCTCCTGGATGCGCACCGCATGGAGGGTGGATGATATGAACTCCGAGCGGAAGAGGCTCTCAAAGTACGTCCAGAGAAGAGATGCCTCATCGTGCACCTGGAGCATCAAGATCCACCATCTGCCTGCTACTACGTGCAGTAGGCTCGCTGCAAGGATCCCCATGAGGTCTGTTGGTGTCCTCACTAACCTGAAAACTCTCACCACTGCCTCCAGCCAGTCCTCGGCTGCCTGGGGGTCCGTCTCCCCGCAGAACCTGGGCGGTCGCTGGTGCTGGAACTCATGCAGTGCACTGAGGCGACGTGCATCGTCAGCGGCTGGTGCTGGAAGCATCGGTGGCTCGGTGGGTAGAGCTACCGCCGGTGCCACTGCTGACAAAGGGCCCTGCACCGAGGCCTCGTCGCTCGGTGGGCTATCGTCACACTCGACTCTCGGAACCCTAGCTGGCTGCCGTCGTGGGGCCATCCTGAAAAGGAAACAGGTGCGCCACGGTCAGAACAGTATACCTGGTGAGCTGATACAAGTAATCACAAAGAAAACTTGAAACACGCATGCAATCAATGTTTTCGTGCATTAAGTCAGAAATCAGAAGTCAAGGTCCTAGTGTACGGATACGTCGGCCGCCGCACCAACACTGGACTCCCTGGACTGATAACCACATCCAATATGCTAAACACTATTGCTTCACAAAGAAAATATCAGAGTCCGCGGTAGAACCAAACCTCCCTCTAATACCAATTTGTCACGACCCGTCCTCGGGGCCCGTGCCGTGACTACCCCAAGCCCACCTTCCATAGGCCAGGGGCTGGCGACTAGCACCAAGGCGTAAATTCCGGTAAAGGGAAGGCATTTCCTTTTTAAAGTAAACAAGCACCATAGAGTAAGCAAGCGGAAGAAGTAAACATTAAGTAAAAGCTGGTACAAGAGTAAGTGCGGAAAAGTAAGTGGGCCAGTACAAACCCAAACTGAAAGTAAAGTACAACTCGAAAAGGGAAAACAGCAACTGAAAGGTAAAGCCGCAACGACGAGCTGTCCACTGGAAAATCCCACCTGAAGAGTGGGTACAGAAAGCCTCCACTGCTCCTCGGTCCAGCCTACCGCTCCGAGTACATCCTGCCCAGTGGTCCACCTCCAGGTACCGTCCTGCTCCGCAAGCCTTCACCACGATCAGCGTTGTCCGTCGTCTGCAACCAACACAACATAGTGTGGGCATAGCCCGTGCAGGGGTGAGTATAAGCTACTCAGTAGGGACCCCGAGACCCCTGAAGGTCTCCCAAAATCCACAGAGGATAAACCACAAAGGAAAGATACAATCACGAAGTATCATCCGACATTGCTTAGGTATATGCCCATACATATACCTAAGTCATCAATTCTCATCCGGCTCCAACATCCGAGCCCAAGTACAACCCAGTCCACACAGGAAAGCAACGTGTTCTACACAGGAAGCAAAATGTAATCCACACAGGAAAGAAAAAATCAATCCACATAGGAAAGAAAAACGTAAATCCACACAGGATAGCACAACATAGTCCACACAGGAAAGTAAAACAGGATTCAGCTCACATAGGTTAACTTCTTCGAAAGACGATAGAGATGATCACTGATACATCTAAGTCATCGGACCCACAAAGGATCGATAGGTACTAACCCCGGCAATGACCCACACAGGATCGGACCCACACAGGATCTGTAGGCGCTGGCTCACACAGAACCGCTGAGCGCTGACCCACACAGGATCAGACCCACACAGGATCGGTAGCACTGATCCACACAGGATCGCTGAGTGTTGTAGTCGTCGTCGTAGAATCCACTGAGGATCTCTGTACAGTCGTCGTCGTCACAGTAGCAGTCGCAGCCAGCACTAGGGTTCCCACACATAACAAGCTCGTTCGGGAGGGTCCGCTCCATGAGCCGAGAGGCTGATACATCAACTGACACATAGTCCAGAGTTGATGTATCCAAAAGTTCCGTATCATCAACAGGAACTCAACGTCGCAGATGCCGCGTCGATCGGACGCCCGGTCTGAGAGTTATTGGATTTTTCGTCCCAGGGGCCCGGTTGGATTTTAAAGAAAAACCAACCCGACCATACTCCACATGCGTCCAATCCTCGGGTGGAGTAAGCCAAAATATCTGTCTCACTAATAGAAAACCAACATAGTTGACGGCATGTCAAACGGACGTCCGAAGCTCAAGATATGAGCATTTCCGCTCCGAGGGCCCGGTTGGTTTCCTGTACAAACCAACCCGGTCGAACCCAAGTATTCCAAAACCTTAATTTCAATATACCAAAATGACCGTCTCGTTCCAAGGATCGTGTCGCCGCTGACGGTGCGTCGATCGGAGGTTCGTAGCCCGAGTTATGGGCAAATGAACCCAAACGGTCTGAAAACGGGGGTTTCGGGCCCGGACCGACCCGGCCCGAGACCCCCCGGTTGGCCCGAACCGGGTCGACCCGCCCCGGGTCCGGGTCGGCCCGGTCCGGTGGCCCAGACCGGTGACCCGCGCGCTGGTCAGTGCTCGGCCAAAACAGTCGAGCCGTTTTGGCTCGCGGGGGGGGGGGGGGGGGGGGCTGCCCCCCCCCCCCCGATTTTCTGTAACGGCGTCCCCTTAATTGGAGTCGCTTTGATGTCCGGCCAGGGGAATTAATTCCCCCGTCTCCTCCCTGTCTAGCCGGCCCCACCTGGTCGGCCGGTTCCTGCCCAACGGGACCGGCGATGGCCGGTCCCCTTCCAGCTTCGACGCCGGCAGCCCGGTCCAGCCGCCGGTCACCTTGCTCCGCCGCGGCCCGGAACCGGCCGCGGCCCTTGTTGTCCGGCATGGTGCGACGGCACCGCGCCCCTCCGCCGCGTCTGCGGCGTCTTCGGTTTTCTTCGACGCGGCGCGACGTCGTCGCGTCTTGTTCAACTTCACGGCGCGGCTCGACGGCGCCGCGAAGTACTTGACGTGCGATTTGCGCGTGGTGCGACGGCACCACGTCATTCCGTCCAATCCACAAAGTATCAACAAGGATAAATAGGAGGGTCGACCGTGTTTGTGCGGTCCGGCCCCCTCTCATTAAACGATAACATTTAGTCGAAGATCCACGAAGATCGACAAACTAGAATCATGAACGGAAGTAATTGAATAAAATAAAAACCCCTACCTTGTTTTCAAGAGCGGAGCTTGTTCGGAGGTTCGTCGAAGAGAAAACGTCGCCGTAAAACCGTTGCGGAAAGAGGCGACTTGGAAGGAGGAAGTCGCGTCGCGGAAACGGCGTCGTGGAAGAACCATTGCGGAAAGAGACGTCGCATCGCGGGTCGATGTCGCGGAGAACGAACGTCGATTCCATTGTCGTCGAGGTGCGTCCGAAGAGGAAACGTCGCGGAAGAAGAACGTCATGGAAGAAGTTCTCCGCGTTCTTCGGCGGAGATGTTCTTCGTTGAAGAACGGTGTTTTTCGTCGGAGTCCGAGGTGTTCTTCACGTTCTTCGTCGAAGAAGAAGATGTTCTTCCCAAAACCTCTCAACGACAAAACTCTAACAACAAAATAAAATAAGCTCCTTTCTTATTTTATTAACACAACAATCCTTTTGAAAATTCAAGGGTTTGAATTTCAAAAACATACATTTAACTCACCACATTAATTCCATAAGTTAAGTAAACTTAAGTTATCAACATTTAATGGGAGTTGAGAGGGGTTAGAGGATATGAAGGGGTGGAGTTCTTGTGGGCCCCACCACCCTCATAACCTCCCAAGGGAGGTTGGGTGGTTACCCAACTTCCATCAAGAACTAAACACTTAGAATAAAAATTGTAGAATAATAATAAATTAACTTCCACAATTTTTATCATCCACAACTGTGATAACGCAACTCCGGAACAGGAGTTCCTAAGCAATTATCGGTGCTATGGTTCCATCAGTGCCCTCGGAATTCAATTCCGGGCACCGGTTCAAATGTTAGAAATTTCCGCTCGTTCGTTCACTGAACGTACCCGAGCTAAACTTCGGATAGAAATTCCGGGCACTCCGGGACTCGGAATCAAGTGCCGTCTGAAACCGCGTTCTTGTAAAATTCCAAAGAAAATTAAGAAAAAATTTCCCTTGAATTTTACGGGTCTTTACAGGATATAAAAATATTAATGACCATTTTGAAAATAAATTTATAAGAAAATTGAAAATACATAACACACAAAACAAAAATCATGGGAACCTAATAGTTTTGGGGATAATTTGGGACAGGGTTATATATCTAGTAAATAAGACCAGTTTCAGTTGACAATAAAATCCCTTAACAAACAATATTTTCCTCATTGATATAACTAAGAGTAATAATACCATAAATAGAATGAAATCTATCTCAGGTCCACCAGGCAAAGTGTGATCATTAACTAGAGTAGTGAATGTCTCTCAGTTTTCCACCTAGCTACCCATGGATTCCCATGATATCCAAATAGAGGTAATTACAAAGAAGAATCACATGGATAGATATAAAATACATCATAATCAATTCAAACCCTCACCTCTAACTCTCATGAAAGAAAAATTCCCAAATCCAACAAGAACATATACACAAATTTTCACAAGACCCTTCATTTAGATCCATCATATACTTAGAATAATTAAACATTGATTTCTAAAATTCTAGGGGCATATTTCAAGGGAGGTTTTATCTTGATAAAATCATTTAAAAATTTCCAAGAAAACCTCATGAGTATTTATTAAAAAACCAGGCTTCAAATAACACTTACAAAACTAAATGACCTTTTACAATCCAAATAAAAATTTTAAAGATACAACTAGGTGTTTATAAAAACACTTAGTAATCATGGATTTCAAAAATGGTCTTTACACTTTGAAACAAAGGGAAATCCCATGTTCATTTGATGAAACTCATAGATAAAAATAATATTTTCACAAATTCTACTAGTTGTGCTTGATATCATTTATAAACCACATAATTCATGTATTTAAAAAAACAATAAATCAGAGTTCTAAAATTAAATATTTATTCAAGGGTTCGCCTACATTAAATCCTTTCTCCTTTTCAAATGGTGATGGTAATAAACTATTTTATGGTCAAAGAAAATGTAAGAGACCAATAAGAACACTCATGTAACACTCCATAATAATAAAGGATTAAATGACTAAATTATATGACTCGTGTTAATAAGGGTCACATTTCTTTTTGGAAGCCTACCTAGTTAAAACTACATAGTTAATAATGATTGGCCTAGAGCAGTGATCGGGATGGGTGACCTTCTAGGATATTTCCTAAGGTGTGTGTGAGTGAGGAAAAATCACACTAGAAAGAACATGTGTTGGCTTGTGGGGACATTCATTAGTCAAATGACCCGTTGCAGCATGTGGATGGGCCCACAAGGAGGAGACCATGTGTCTATGGGGGTACTTGGAAGACCAGGACCCAACGGATATTTTAAGAAGGGGTGTATGTGCTATCAATAGGTCCTAGTTGTTACATTGGTATCAGTGCATAAACCTAGCATTAAGAGTAGTGGCACTGCATGGGTTGAGATATAGGGTCTACAATGAAGACTTTATGCTCTAAAGAGGGGATGAATGTAACACCCCAGAATGATAAAGGGTTAAATGACTAAATTATATGCATCCCCCCACCTTATTAATTAAATTTCTTGATGTTGGATGGACTAAATTATATGAATCATATCAACAAGTTTCACTTTTCTTTTCAGGATCCTATGTGGTTATAACTCCATAGTTAAGCATTCTTGGCCTAGAGTAGTGATCAGGATAGGTTACCTTATGGGAAGTTTCCTAGGGTGTGTGCGAGTGAGGATAACACACACTGTAAAGAACATGTGTTGGCTTGGAGGGATATTTATTAGTCATATGACACATTTAGGCACATGGGTGATCCCTAGGGACACTACGGGAAAAACCGGGTTTAGCGGCGGTTTTGTGGCGGCGGTTCACAAAACCGCCGCTAAACGTTTTCGCCGAAAGGTTTCACGGTGGTTTTTAATAAACCTCCGTGAAACCCGTATTTTTTTAACAATCCCGACCCTTCCCTCCCACCCTGATCATTCCCCCAAACCCCCGCCCTCCCTTCTTCCCCGAACCCCCCCCCCCCCCCAGTGACCCGCAACACTCGACCCCCACCGTCTGGCGACCCCCTACTGTCCGGCGACCTGCGACCTCCGTCTCCGGTGACCCCGCGACCTCCATCTCCGGTGACACGTCTTTTCCAGGTATGTATCCATTTAAATAGGTTTGAAATATAGAAAATTTTGATGGAACCTGAAATATTTTTATGATTATGATCATGTAACAATAAATTTCTTAAACGATCATATTAATATATCTTGTAATATGTGTCCTATCAAAAAAAATCACAATCCATTCCCACTTGGATCACATTCTATATTTTTGGATCGACTGACATGGGTCTGGATTTTTAATGCATTTAGTAATTTAGTTTGGAAACAATGTTCTAAGAATAATATTTACACATGATATTTTCAGATAATCTATATAGAAACTATAATGATCTATAACGAAAATTCTAGATCACCATTTATTCCATCTATATTAAAATTTTAATTAGTTTCTTAGTACTGTATAGATTAATGGACACTTTTAGTGCACATATAAGTCACTAATGATTGAGTGTCAACAATTATGAAATTTTCTACCTCATAATATCTGAGAGTGAATATGTCTTATGTTTAGGGATGGAATTATGTTTTTTCAACAATTTATTCTCTATTTGGTCTTATATGTGAACGAATAAAATTTTAATTTACTATTTAATTTTACCAATTTTTTCATTAGATCATTGGAATGATTTAGATACGTAACACAAGTCATGTTGTTTTCATTTTCTATCAAGATGGGGGGATAACTATATTAACAAAGAGAGTTTATTTGTAATTGAAAAGAATCAACGAAGGAGATTAGAGTTCAGAGTATTGTTCAGTTATATTCTTTATCAACAAATAGTAATGTCAATACAACATCCAATGTAATTAATGAAATTTTGAAATTGAGAGTGATTAAGAAAGGTTCCTACCAAATAAAGAAAATCATTTTTCCACACTCTCATTGTTTAATGTTTCTGGATGATACCAAATTGAAGGTTGAGAATCTATTAAAGAGTTATTGAGCATGTTAAATGTTTAAATAATCAATTAAATGATCTTATAACATGTATTGAGAGGTTTGGGGAAGTCATGAGATGGTTTAGTTTGACTCAGATTTACCTTGAATAATTTAGGAATTCATTAGAGAATTCATAAATATAGGATGTACTAGATTACATATAATTCATTTATACCATCTCAATATGTTTCAATTACTCTCAATGAATGTGTTTTTATTCATTGTGTGATTCATTAATTTTAATTCATTGATAATATACCAATTCATGAGGTATGTGTGAGTGAATATTTTTAATGTAATTATCATTTCAAGATATATATTTTTTTTTTCTATGTGTACGTGTGAAATACACCTTAATTAGTGTGTTTCTCAAAAATAAACATTGAAATGTGATAATAAAAATTTATCCTACATGTAAAATTTGTAAGCGTATTATTAGTATATATATTTTGGTGTTAAACCAGTAGGCATATGTTCTACCAAAACTCAATGTACATGTGAAATGACGATCATGATTTTCATTTCATAATTGGAACAAACTGGTAATATTAATATCCATATAAAGGTCATATATACCTATACGAAGTTTATCAACATTTACTTAAATATAATCTGGAATTATGTAATGGTAACCCATGACTTATTCATGATAATTAATGTTTATATGGACATATTAATGGGTTACAAAAATAGAATAGATCCTATGTAAATTTATTTCTATTTACAAGAATTTTATTAATTTGGATGAAAGTGACAGTTTGATGATGCATGTTATGTATGTTCATGATAAATAGATTTTGAACCAACTTATGGATATCATTCAAGAATGAGTTTATTATCATCAAGATGATGTAGAAGATGATGAACTTATTATTAAATTGTATGATCAATGAATATTGATGAAAATTTATAATGAAGTGTATGATCAATGAATATTGATTGATAAATTTTTACATCATTCTAATGTATATAATATGAAATATTGTGGTAACCCATGCATTAGTATTCTATATTAGTGATTTTGGATGGATGTTATAAATACCGACTGGTATCCCACTTCTAGATATGGAAAGTAAAATAAAACATTTAATTGAGATGACCAAGCATGTGAGTATATGAGATGTTCAGGAAAGTTGTAGTATTTTTTGTGAGGGTGTGGAAGTAATCTGAGTGGAAAAATTTATCTCATTAATGTAGTGGGGATAGAAATTGTTTGAGGCAACATAAATGTGTGATTGACAGTGTTATGATAATTGTGTAACCTGATATTCTTACTGCTCCTCAATGAGGTGTTCACGCTGTCTCCTAGGGACCAGACTTGTTTGGTTTGTCTGGGCATGCTAAGTAAGTGGTAAATGTGATCAATGAATCATCTTTATTATATTATGCATACTTTATGATCAATGGGTCATCTTTATTATATTATGATTCTGCAATCTGACACTATCATATATTTTGTGTAGGCACATTGTGATATACATGGATAAAAGTTGGATCACATTACCGAGGAACACACCTCAATATGTTAAGGGTTTGAATGAGTTTTTAGATTTTGTGATTTCTAATCGATCCGTTGAAGGGAGAATAATATGTCCATGTCCTAAATGTAAATTTAGAACATGGTTGAAGAGAAATGAAGTTTATGAACATTTAATATTGAAGCAATTCCCTGGTAAATATTTGTGTTGGAATTGGCATGGATAATCGAACAATACAGAAAGATTGAGCACTGATGTTAATCCACAGAATGAGGTCCCAAGTTCGTCGACAATCAAAAATTAAATGCAAAACCTCATAAATGATGCATTCGGTACTGCAAGACACCACTATCAGCATCAAAACATATCAGAACAACCAGAAGAGGGTGCTACAAATTGCAACGTGACAAGTGATGTTTTTGAGACTGTAACACAAGTAGATCAAGATTGGAACATATCATTGGATCCTGCTCTTGATTCTGTAGAGCCAAATGTAACGGAAAACTTCATTGAGAAAAATGTGTTTCATGATTTAGTTGACGATGGAAATCAAGAGTTGTATAGTGGGTGTTTGAAATATTCAAATCTTTCATTTCTACTAAAGTTGTACCATATCAAATTTCTATGTTGAATTACAAATAAGGAAATTTCCATGATATTAGAATTGATTCGTGATGCATTTCCTGAAGAAGAAATCCCAGAATCTTTTTATGATATGAAAGAAGTTGGTAACAAGTTTGGTCTGAATTATATAAAAATACATGTGTGTCCCAATGATTGTATTCTTTATTGGGGAGAGGATTCAAGTAGACAGAATTGCAAGAAATGTTCTTCTTCTAGATGGTAGTCAAAGGGTGATGTTGGAAGTCTAACTGAACATAATTTCATGAAGAAGAAGAAAATGAATTCACCTGCAAATGTTTTGCGTTACTTTCCTTTGAAGTCATGATTGTAAAGATTATTCATGTCATCAAAAACCGTTGAACACATGAAGTGGCATTCTGTAGATAATAACAATGATGGGTTAATGATACATCCATGAGATTCCCAATCAAGGAAGTCATTTGATTCATTATATCCAAATTCCTCAGCTGATCCTAGGAATGTTCGATTGGGATTGGCTGCTGATGGATTCAACCCATTTGGGACTTTGAGTACAAGTTATAGCATTTGGCCAGTTATTTTGATCCCTTATAATCTGCCTCTGTGGATGTGTATGCAACAATCATATTTTATCATTTCAATGATTATTCCTAGAAAATAAATGCCTGTAAATGATATTGATGTATACTTGTAGCCTTTGATTGAAGAATTGCAGGAGTTATGGAGTAACGGTATTGAGACATTTGATGATTCTTCTAAAACAATGTTCAAAATGCATACTGATTTACTGTGGACCATTAGTGACTTCCCTGGGCTT
This sequence comes from Viscum album, assembly GCA_963277665.1. Lineage (NCBI taxonomy): Eukaryota > Viridiplantae > Streptophyta > Magnoliopsida > Santalales > Viscaceae > Viscum > Viscum album. The sequence continues at coordinate 1,720,127,676 of OY728119.1, read as the reverse complement.
GGGAATTTATCTGTTTGGAACACTTATACATTTTTGGATTTTCCCATTTGTAACTTTGATTTTGATCCCAAACGGCTACCTCACAGTAGAAAATGGTGCTTCTTATGCCATCGAAGATTTCTCGATGCATCTCATAGATTTCGGCTGAAAAAATCAAAATTTAACAGTTTCATTGATCGTAGACCACCTCCAAAGTTTTTAACCGGTTCTGAAATATTGACACAGCTTGAAAATGTTGACATATAATTTGGGAAGGTTCATCATTTGAATGATAGCGGAAAACGGTTCTGAAGTGCATCGTCAAGTGAAATCAGAATGCAACAATGGAAGAAAAAAAAGTATATTATTTAAACTTTTGTATTGGGAATTTAATTTGTTGTGCCACAATCTTGATGTGATGCATATTGAGAAGAATGTATGTGATAATTTGATTTTCACATTACTTAATGAGCATGGAAAGTCTAAGGATCATCTTAATGCTCGCAAATACTTACAAGTAATGAACATAAAACGCGATCTCTAGCCAGATGAGAATGAAAAGTATGCTCCGGCCATTTTCACAATGAAAAATAGGGATAAAGATACGTTCCTTCGAATTTTAAAGAATGTGAAGGTATCTGATAGGTATTTGAGTAACATCTCGAGGTGTGTTGACTTGAAGAATCGTAAGTTACATGGATTGAAAAGTCACGATTCACATATTTTGTTACAGCAGTTACTACCATTGGCATTGCGTACATTATTACCTGAAAAAGTTATTACTGTTGTACTCCAATTCTGCACATTTTTCAGGAAATTATGTGAGAAAGTTATACATCCATTTCAGTTTGACAACCTCCAGGAGAGGTTTGTATTGAATCTTTGTGAAATGGAGATGATCTTTCCTCCATCATTTTTTACTATCATGATGCATTTAACTGTGCATTTGGTTGAAGAAGCTAAATTAGGAGGCCCCGCTCATTATCGATGGATGTATCCAATTGAGAGGTATTTTATTTATATTTTTTCTAGTTAATTAAACAATTTTTGAAATTTAAATAAATTCATAATATTATTATTTTATTTCACAGATATCTTGGGCATTTGAAATCATACGTGAGAAATAAATCTCAACCAGAAGGCTCTATTGCTGAAGGTTATTTGGACGAGGAATGTCTTACCTTTTGTTCCAGATATTTAGATGATATTGAGACAAGATTTAATCAAGTTGTACGTGTTTACGACACATCAACTCAATCTCAAATGCATCAGAAATCAAAAATATTTCTTGTTATTGGCCGATCAGTTGGGAGGACCTCAAATGTGACACTGACAGAATTGGAATTATTACAGGCACATAGATATGTGCTGCTGAATAGTGAAATTGCAGATCCATTTATTGAAGAGTTGAGGATACAAACAAAGAGTCAAATGAGAGGCCGAACACGAAATGAGAAAGATATAACGAAAGCTGTGAATAAAGAGCTTGTATAATGGTTTGCACGACGTGTAAGTTCATAAATATTGCAATAAATAAGAATATTAGTTTGACACATACAATTTGTAAATCTATTAAATTATATTTCTTTTTTCATATCATGAATACTGATACTCGATTAGACTTGTCATAAGATTTGAAGTTTCTTGCTAGAGGTCCTATAAAGCAAGTTAGAAAGTTTGACGCTTATAATGTTAATGGATTTAGATTTTGTATAGTTGATCGAGAAGTGGGTTTGAAAACACAGAATAGTGGTATATTTACATTTTCTGAAGTGGGATACTATGGAAAGCTGCATGATATTATTGAATTAAACTACCATGGACATTTTTCTGTTGTTTTATTCAAATGCAAATGGGTCGATATTATCAGAGGTGTTAAAAGAGATTCATTGTAATTTACTTCTGTGAACTTCTCTCGCTTGATGGATGTTGGTGATCATGAAATGCATGATCCATATATCTTAGCATCACAAGCAAAAATGTTATATTATGTGAATTATGTTGTGGATGAAGGGTGGAGTGTAGTTACTCACATAATACAAAGAGATTTGTATGATATGGGTGATGAAGTGGAAGATTTGACCTCTGAAATTGAATGTCATCAACAACAGGAAGTAGAATTATTTGTCCATTATGATATTGAAAATATTAGTCTTGAAAGGATGAATGAAGTGGATGAAGAAATGGATCAGGAAACTGACATGATTGAAGGGGAAAATGATTGTATGTACAATTATTCATTCATGCAGCAACCACTTGTTTCATTTCTACAGTCATTCATTATCATTGTTATATATATTTTGTTTGTTAGTACTGGGCATCTATTATCATTTTTAATTTTTTTTTCTGCATAATTTTTTTGAAATATATTTTCTGAACTTAATTTTATTTGATTAAATGACAGGAATTCCAAGGAGGAAGCGGTATACTATTTCTTCTAGTTCTGCGACGGATGCTGATCCATCTAGGTCACTCCCCACGACATCTGAGGCACCAGCTGCCTACACCCCCGCACCATCTCTCACACCATCAGAGGGCCTCCCATTAGAGGCTGAGTCATCGACTCCCCCTACAGGTGCCTCATCAGTTGGGCGGCGACAGACCCCTTCCAGTTAATCCCAGACATACTGGAGGGTCACAGTCATAGGTATAAATTTTAATTAAATAAATTTATTGCATTTTGTTTATACTAATTGTTTGCTCATTGAAGATGAAAAAAATAAAACCGTGGAGAAACACATAAAAATCTCAGATGTTTGGAACTTGAATGGAAAAAAGATAGTCATGCCATTTGATTCTTATGGGGTCCCTATAGATGATGTCGTGGGGTTACTTGGCCAGATTATAGGTCAGTTGGCAGCGGAGACCATTTCCCTTCCCATTTCATATGATGATTGGAGACATATGCCTCCAAACTGGAAAAATGAAGTTTTCGATTCTCAAATAAAGGTAATTTTATTACATTATGGTTTAATTTAATGTCATGTTACTAATATGTTCAAAATGAATTTCTGTATACAGATGTTCTTCCACTTCACAGTTGCTGATGTGATAGCACGGAAGTGGACTTTGAAAAATCTTGGTAAAAAATGGAAACATTTCAAATGGAGATTGTGGTGTGATTTCAATGATACTTCGTTGACCTTGGAACAAATGTATGACAAGCTACCCAGTGGGGTACCGAAAGAGTAGTGGAAAGTTTTTGTTGACAGGCATCGTGATGAGAAGCGGATGGTATTGAAATATATATTATTATATTATCCTCATTTTACATTAATACATGTATATGAAGAGGAGATGACATTGGATACATTACTGTTAAATTGAATTTTATTTATTTCAGGATCTCTCATGATAGAATGCATCAAACAGGGTGAAGCAAGTCATCCCTCACACAGCGGGCTCAAAAATCTTTTCTAGAAGCCAAATGTCATTGGTAATATTTTAAATAGTTTAAATATTTATAATACAATATTATCTATTTAATATATTGAATTTTTTATTTATCTTTTCTTAATGCAGTCGCAGAATCTAGGGCACGAAGCCTCCCGGACTGAACTGTGGTTGGATGTTCACAGAAAATCAGATGTCTCTTTTGTTAATGAGCCTACCAAAGAAGTTGGGGTATGAAGTCAAATTTTTATTATAATAACTTATTATCAGTTTTTACTGTGTTAATATGTATTGATATTTGATTTATAGGTAAAAATTAAAGAAATATGGGATGCCAATCCTGGGAAGTCCTACTCAGTCTCCCAGGATGACCTGGTTTCTCAAGTCCTTGGGAAGGAGCATCCTGGTAGAGTGCACGGGATGGGTTTGGGACCCGTACCATCTGAGGTCTTTAGTAGGCCATCAGGGATTAAAGTCGCATCTACTCCACGTTATAGTTAGACCATACCTGAATATGCTAAGAGGGAGATTTCTTCTCTACGAGCCATAGTTCAAGACCAAGGGGCTCAGATATCCGCTATGCAGAAAGCGTTGACTGATTAATATCAGCAGATGAGCAGATATTCCCCCAGTGGTAGTGCACCTAGTGGTGGTGAGCAGGTAAATCACAAAAAAAGCAAAATCATTTAGTTTTCAAACTTTTATTGGTTTTAAGTTTAATTATAAATATGCCACAATATTTAATTTTCAATATAATGTTCTTACATGTGGCAGCAGGAGATGGAGGTGGAGAGGGTGATGATGCATCATCGGACCATGAGTAGTATTGTTGATGTGTTGAACAAATATGGGAAAGGTTGGTTTGTATATATAACATGTGTGGTGTATGGAACCTTTAAAAAACCATTAGTCTTGGAGGAGATTCAGTGGATAACCTTGAATGATCACAATAACCTCAGGTGGTAAAGAGAATGATGTGTTTGTTTCATTGGTTAGATGATCTATGGTAATAGGCTCTTTGATGTTTCTGTTGTAAATTCAGCATTGGGAATTGGACTCGTTAGGGTGTGGCATGTCCAAACAGACATGTTGAATGGATATCACTATATCAATATGGTTTTCTGAGGTGATTTTCATGATCATTAATAGTTTTTATCAGGAACATAACCACATCACATGAAAACCAATGCAACTCCCTTCCCATGAAGCTTCCCTCTTTTCTAACTTTTATTTTATGAACATATTGGTAGATTGTTAGATGACATGTCATATGATAAAAAAGAATAATCAGAAGGGTTTTACATGATTAATTGGGCTATTTGATGGGGCTTCACATGATTAGGAACAGATCACATGAATTGCATAACCCATTTGCATGATGTTCCTAGGTTCATGTGATCATGAGCCTCATTGAAGTTAACATTGTCCTTGTGACCTAGGTGATTAATCTATATGTATACATGCTATAATTTTCTTTCCTTTGGGTATATATTAATACCTATTCTTTGGGTATTTCTTTGTTCCTAAAATATACAATGCTCATTTGGCTAGCGTCAAAAAATCCCCCCCCCACAAAAGTGATGTTCGAAGGAACAAGGACTCAGTTATGAGGTAGGAAATGACTTCATGAGTCTCTTATGCTTTCTCTGGTTGGAATTCAAAACATATTTTGGTCTTCTATAAGTCCATTCATATTCCTTGAGGTTCCCTATAAATAGGGGGTGAGAGGCTGGTCATTTGACTGGTGACATGAAGCTCCATAGCTCTCAAAACCTCCTCTCTCGTGCGATTGTTTTGCAAGACAACTTTGCATGACCTCATCACAAGAACCATACAAGAGACCTAATCATGTGATCATGTCACTTGACCTCTTTGTGTGATCACCTTGTCTAAATATCTCACTTAATCAATCCATGAACTAATCAATGGTAATTTATTTGAACTTTAATGCACACCTTTGGCCATTAGTCTATCTTATGTGATTCAGTTGTCTCTTGAGGATTTTTTCATGACCTATTAATCATTATGTGATTCATGTGACCTTCACATGGTAACATGATTATATGTATTAAGAAAAATCATGTGATCAAAAGATGTTTTATGGGTTATGTGATTTTTGTGACCTAGAATGGATCATGTGGTCCACGTAGTGTTTTCCATGTTATGAACTTATTTTTTTTGATTAGCACAACTGATTCTCTCTTAATGGTTACATATCTTCTAATATATTCTCTATTCTCTTTAAATATGTCCTCTATTTCTCAAATGTCTTCTTATGTGGTAGACTGGAGAGACCTTATTTCTTGGAACCATAATGTCAATCATCGATACAAAGTATTTTATAACAATGATGTTTTAAAGTTTCTTATTGTGACTGAACATCAACCCATTTAATCCTCGTTCCTCCTCCTTATAGGACAAACGGCTAGGAGTTATCCCTCTCCTTTCTTCTTTGGCACATTTTGATCCATACACTTTAATCCTTTATGGAATCAAATATTTTCAATTTTGATCATCTCTAAACTATAAGTATAAATCCATGTGACCCCCAATCTCTTGTTTCATTTGATGTTATCTTGTGTTTCATTCTAAATCCATAATTTTAGGTATTTTGTATGATTTAGGTATTCTTATTGAATTGGATCAACTTTTTCATCAACATTAAATGAAAGGGTGTTTATGAATATTGAGTAGGTGGTGCATAAATTTTCTCCTTATTATATATATGTTGTATGTGTTGTTTGATGCACAAGTGTAGAAGGGAAGGTAACAATGGATCAGGATGGAACAAAATTAGATTTCCTCATAGATGAGATTCAGGAAAGGTTTGTTAGGGCTGTGTAAGGTCCTCTGGTTTATAATTATTAATCATGTACATCCATGAATTAAATTCAAATTGGTGGTAGAACTTGGAATGATAACCAAGAGGGTATGTATTAATGTGAAATGATAATATCTTAAAAGTTATTTAAAGAAATTCCTCAATGATGGTGAATTATATACAACATAATTGATAGTGGAGATCTTATCCAAGTAAAAGTGACTTGAGTAAAATGATGTATATTTTTGGTTGGGTGTAATTAAATTATTGTTATTACTTGGTGCTTTAGTTGGGTTTTATTCCAATGATGTTTCTATATTTTTAATTAGGTTTGGCATAATGCTAACCATTTCATTGGCATGCTATATAGGTTGGCTATTTTTTAACCATGTTGAACACTTTATAATAAGTTATATAAGATGCCAACTATCATTCTTATTGGTATATGGGTTGGGTGTGATTCCAACCAAATTTTTTTGGTTATGTAGGTTATACATGATTCTGACAATTTATCTTGGTTTTTACATAGATTGGGCTTAATTCCAAATATTCTTATGACTTCTTATATGGGTTGGGTGCAATTAAAACTAGTGTTCTTGTTTGTTACATGGGTTAAATGTAATTCCAACTAATGTTATTATTTATTATATGGGTTGGGTGTAATGTTAACCATTGTTATCTTCATGTATATATGTTGGGTGTAACACCAAACCTTCTCTTCTTTGATAGTTGTGTTGGGTGTGATTAAAACCATGAATGTTTTTAGTACATGTGTTGGTAGTGATGTTAACCATGTTGGGTGTAACACCAAACCTTCTCTTCTTTGATAGTTGTTCATGTTATTCATCATTACGAGGAGACATATATTTTTTAGTTTATCATGTACCATAAACCATAATTCCATAGTGATTTGATTAGTTGATGGTTTCTAGGAACCAAAACTATTTATCTAGCCCATGGTGAGGTAGAAATTGGCCTATGAAATATTTTTAAGCTTGGGGGAATACTTCTATTAGTGGAAACATATGATGAATTCCTTCCCGTTGAGAATGTTTGGCATGATAAATGGTTTCTTGTTTGGTTTTTTTTCAGGGCAGTGGTGCAGTATAAGCAGAAATGCTATTTTTTTTCAGGTCAGCATTTCGTGGTGGTTTTAACCGCCGCTAATGTTTTACCACTTATACATTTAGCAGCGGTTTAAACCGCCGCTAAATGTAATCGGCAATACACTTAGTGGCGGTTAAAACCGCCACGAAATCACGTCGGAATTAGCGGCGGTTTTAACCGCCGCTAAGAAGGCGCATGACATGCCTGAATTTCACGGCGATTATAGCCACCACTAATTAAATAGCCCTTAAAACCGCCGCTAAATTTACCAAAAACCTCCGTGAAATGAGGGAATACGACGCTTTTCTTTGACCACCGCGAAATGCATAAAACCGCCGCTAATATATTTCCAACGCCCAGTTTAGTGGCGGTTTCTGTAAACCACCGCCAAACCATATAGCAGCGGTTTAAACCGCCGCTAATAGGCGGTTTTCCTGTAGTGGGAGGGGACCACGTGTCTGTGTAGAAACTAGTGGTATCAGGTGGGCCAAGACTTGATATCCATGTTAAGGCGGGGTGTTTGTGCTATCAGCGGTGCCCGATGTTACAACCCATGAGCCCTAAAATCTATAAATCCCAAAATTAAAATTGATCTATGTTTAACCCTATGTCAACAATACCTATCTAGGAAATTAATAGAAGAATAAAATGAATAGAATAAGGAGAGGAATAGTATAGAAGGTGATTTCCTTGAATATTTGGCCCCAAATATTAATGAGCACGAAGTATCCACCAAGGGAGGAGGTTGGATCGAGAGAGAGAGAGAGAGAGATAGAAAGAGTAATCAGTGGGTTTCATGAGCTAAATGGGAGGGGAGAGTGTGTTATTTGAGATAAATGGTTGGATAAACCACGTGCATTCTTCTAGGTTCCTAGACCACTATGCATGGGCATGAAATGTGCTTTAAAAAAACATGTTCAAATATTTAAATTGGATATTTTAAGAACTATAGGTCTATTTCATGTTTTCTTTATTATTATCACTAACTATGTGGCATGCATTCCACACTAAAAACTCCAAAAATTAAAGAAGACTCCACCCAAGAAGAGAGAAAAAAAGGAGACTCAAACATACATAAAATAATAGAGTAAACCAAGATCAAAGTGTAAAAATATAGATAGTGTAACAGAATTATAAAAGTTATACTTAAAAGGCTAAATCATATTACCCATGTCAATAGGGAACACATTTATTTTTAGGATATTATTTGATAAGAACTCCACAGTTAAGTGTGTTTATCTTTGAGTAGTGTCGGGATGGGTGACCTCTTGAGAATTTTACTAGTATTTGTATGGGTTATTGAAAATAATAATAAAATAATATGTATTACCTAGTGAAGACTATCATTAGTATAATAAGTGACCTTGGTGGGTAATGTCATGTGGTGTTCTATAAATGAAACCAAGGTATTATAAGAGACCCATGGGGTTAGATGAACTAGTAATAGCCTGGGGATCTTGGGTCATGAAAAATGGTATTAGGAACAATACTCATCCATAAGTGCAGTGGCACTACCTGGAATTAAGAGTTTGGGTCTAAAACTATGGCATAGTGTTCTAAAGGGGTGGGGGAGAGTGAAACATCCTTGGAAAAGTGAGACTTAAAAGATTAACTGGTATTTCTCGTGTCAATAAGGAATACCCAAATTTTTGGGATACTACCTGATTATAGCTCTATAGTTAAGCATGCTTGGCCTGGAGTGCTTTTAGGATGGGTAACCTCGTGGGAAGTTTCCAAGAGTGTGTGTGAGTGAGGACAAAGAACACTGAAAGAATACAACCAATGTATGTAGTGGGTAAAGTCATGTGGTGTTCTAGGAAGGTAACCAAGGTATTATAGGATAACAATGGGGTTAAATTAATGGGTCATAGGATAGGTATTTTGGGTCATGAAAATGGTATCAGGGCTAATACCCTACCAAAAATGTAATGGCGCTATCTGTGTTTGAGTTTCGGGGTCCAAAATTAGGGTGTTGTGTTCTAGGGTGGATTTCAATAGCTCTATAAAAGTGATACTTAAATGACTAAATGGTATTACTCATGTTAATAAGGTGTGCCCCTTTTCTATAGCCTACTTTATTATAACTCCATAGTTAATCATGTTTATCCAGGAGTAGTGTCAGGATGGATTAACTCTTGGGAAGTTTCATAGGGTGTGTGTGAGTGAGGAAAGATCACATTGAAAAAACATGTGTCAATTTGTAGGGACATACATTGTTATGATATGTATCCCTAGTGGGAAATGAAATATGGTGTGTTGGGAAGATAACCAAGTTATTATAAGAGATCCATGGGGTTATATGATCATGTTTGTGGTTCAGGGATTTTAGGTCATGACACTTAAAGGTGTAATGAATCTGTATACACTTTACCCTTCCCTATGAGATAGGTACAAGGTGCCTAGAATTTCATGTATCCTTTTTCCCTTGTATTATGAGTTATTCTTGAAGTAGGTATACTTGAATCCTGAGTATGAATCAAATTAGGTCGAGATCCTTATACTAGTGTGGGAGTTGTTTTTATTATTATTATTGATCTAGGATTTATTTTATTGATGGTTTCTTACATGTTTTTTCTATTCTATATGAAATTAATGGATAATTATATTTATAAATATTTTAGACACATGAAAAAGCATGAACATGACTATTAAATTTGAGATTTGAGACCTTCAGTGGTGCCTACAAGGTCTTTATACACACAACCAACGTGTATACCTCAGTGAACAAGTAGTTTCACTTGTTTTTTTTAGGTAAGAGTAGGTGCTTTGATATATATTTTGATTCTTATGGGATAGTTGGGTGAATATATTGTTTTATCAGGTTTAACCTTCATGTGGTGTAAGAGTATTAAAGGCTTCAATTGGAAGTGGGATTCATTTTCCACATCAATGAGTCTTTTAGTTTTTGGTAAGCCTATTTGTTGTATTTATGTTTATTGTTTTAAATATGATTTCATGGTTTGAATATTGTTTTTTGTTTTAGTACAGAAATAAAAAAGAGTTATTATATTGGTTCACTCGTATAACATGTATCCTTGTCATGTGAGCCTTTATTTCAGTAAACATCTGACATATAAATGGGTCTTTTTGGATTTTAGATAGAACCTGAAATTGATCTATATCATTATTTCATGAAGTAAATCATTCCTTGATAAAAATTTGATACCATTTGTGCTATTTATGAGACATAGTGATTTGGGAACACACCAAGGGTTAGTGATTACTATGACCATATTGATAGAATATCTAAGTCACATTATTACATAACATATTAAAGGTATCTTTGATTTTTTTGATACAAAATAAAATAGTATTTTACAGTTATTCTTGTGGTTAATGATGATCACACTAGAAACCTTTTTTTCTTGAGTTACATTGGTGTGTTTTTAGATACCATAGTTTGTGTATGGTTGTATATATTATGAATTACGAATCACTTTTAATATTATAAAAGCTCAAAATGAATGGGGATTTTGTAACGACCCGAAATTTTGAATAAATCTTGTTTCCTAATTTCATGTGTTATTTTTTATACTAAAAAAAATGTTTTATTTGATAAACATGATTATAAATAAAATGAGACCATTGGTTTTTGAGTGTTATATGAACATCGGTCAATACGACCACCGTGAACAAAATGTTTTGATTATTGTCTCTAAATTTAAGTAATCTTGGTTAATTATTATAGAAAGAAGATTTGATGGCCTCACCTAGTAGCCTTGGGCCGATCGAAGCCCATCTAACAGAGATTGGGAAGGAGGTAGCACCATTGGGCTTTGCTCTGGACCAAATCCAAGCCAAACTTCATCATGTGAAGCTAGAACGGAATCGACTTCGCGAGAAGTTCAAACTGATAGAAATTACTACTCGGGCAATGTTGACTGAGCCGCCCCAAAATTCTATCACCCTAGCACACCTTACTCTTAGGTCCTATGCTGGTATTATAAGGGGTTATGTAACGAGACCGTAATTGCCTTGTGTAATCCTTTTTTTTAAATAAAAATTTGGATTTCTTCTTATGATGAAGTTATGAATTTTGAAATGACCGGATAAATATAGTATGCATATTTTTGATGAATTTTAGAAAAAGGATATTTTAAAAATGGTTGTGTAAACCTTAAATAATTAAAAATGTGTAATGATTTTCAAAAAATGGTCTTCTACAATTATGTCCAGTACGAAATTTAGAGTCTAATAAAATCAACTTGATTTTTGATGAATAGTAAATTGTGAATAGTGATTTTACGCTTAGGATTAGTAATGTGACCAAATGGATTAGTAATCTCACTTAAAGAAAGTTTTAAAATAATCTAGGCACCTTGATTAAGTAATGTGATTCAATAAAATAGTTAAATAACGGTTTCATTAATTACTATTCAAGTATTAGTTTCTTCGGGTGAATAGTGTTTTTTAATTAAAAATTTAATTAAAAATAATTATAAAATTATTTTTATAAAAATGACTTCATTTTTGAACTTAGAGCATCGATATTATGTTATGGTAATTTTTGGGGATTTTTCTGAAAAAAGTGAATTTTCGATGAATAGTGTTTTTTTTTAAAAAATTAAATTAAAAATATTTAGAAAATTATTTTTATAAAATGGATTTCATTTTTGAAATCAGAGCATTGATATTTGGTTAAGGTGAAATTTTGGGGTTATTCTGAGAAGGTTGAATTTTCAGTGAATAGTAAAAATACAGTTTTAGGGTTTCGGTATGTTTAATGACATCATAATGGTGTCATGATGATGTCATGAGATCTTTTGAGGGTTGGCCGGCCAAGGGTGATGAATTATTGTTGTGGGGGCCCCATGTGGCCTAACTCCATGATAAATGCCAAGGGAGAGCACATGGGTTTGAGAAAAGCACATGTGAGGTGTCCTTTGGCCATTAATGCCTTGTCCCCTCACTTTCCCTATAAATACCAAGCCCTCCTCTCATCCATTCGACTCCCCACTCATTCCCAACGAATTTATGGTCTCATTACCTCCCAAGGAGTCCTCCCAAGGTGCCCCCAAGCCCTCAAGGTCCCAACCTTTGAGGTTTAAGAGTTACATTTTAAGGTAAGGGATCCGACCTCTCTCTTTCTTTTCAAGTAATCTCTTTTATGTCATTTCATTTATACTCCATGTTATTATGTTGGAGGATGTTATTTTATATTCATCCTAATGCCTATTTCATGTTCATATGATGAGAGACCCCCTTGCTCTCATCAATTCGTTTTAAGAATGTTTAAGTGGCGCCGTTAGGCTGCCGAATTTTTAAGGGATTCTTTCACCTTCCTCGTTTTCAAGTTCTATTTTCATTCAAGTCTTTCATGTTCCTTTTTATTATGTTGGGGTATGATCTCTAAATTTATCATACTGGACTCTTATGTTCATATGATGAGAGACCCCATTTTATCACTTCAATTCAGTATTTTGAAGTTTTAAGTGGCGCCGTTAGGCTGCCGAATTTTTAAGTGGTTCTTCACCCTTCTCGTTTTGAAGTTCTACTTTCATGTCAATTATTTCAAGTTCCTTTTTGTTATATTGGGGTATGATCTCTATATCTATCATACTGGACTCTTATGTTCACATGATGAGAGACCCCATTTTATCACTTCAATTCAGTATTTTGAAGTTTTAAGTGGCGCCGTTAGGCTGCCGAATTTTTAAGTGGTTCTTCACCCTTCTCGTTTTGAAGTTCTACTTTCATGTCAATTATTTCAAGTTCCTTTTTGTTATATTGGGGTATGATCTCTATATCTATCATACTGGACTCTTATGTTCATATGATGAGAGACCCCATTTGATCGCTTCAATTCAGTATTTTGAAGTTTTAAGTGGCGCCGTTAGGCTGCCGAATTTTTAAGTGGTTCTTCACCCTTCTCGTTTTGAAGTTCTACTTTCATGTCAATTATTTCAAGTTCCTTTTTGTTATATTGGGGTATGATCTCTATATCTATCATACTGGACTCTTATGTTCATATGATGAGAGACCCCATTTGATCGCTTCAATTCAGTATTTTGAAGTTTTAAGTGGCGCCGTTAGGCTGCTGAATTTTTAAGTGGTTCTTCACCCTTCTCGTTTTGAAGTTCTACTTTCATGTCAATTCTTTCAAGTTCCTTTTTTTTATGTTGGGGAATTATCTATATATCCATCATACTGATCTCTTATTATCATATGATGAGGGACCCTATTTGATCTTGTCAAATCATTTTCTTTTGAAGTTAAGTGACGCCGTAAGGCTGCCGAATTTTCATAAGAGAAATCTAAACTTTTTTTTTCCATGTTTTTCATTTCAAATGGTATGTCCCTAAAATTTCATTACCATGTCCATATGTCCTTCTTATTCCTTCACCCTACTGTTTTATGGATCATTTATGAGTGGGTGACCCATGTCCCCTCTCATTTCAATGTTTTCTAAAACCCCGAAACTTAGCCGTTATGCTGCAGAATTTTCCCCTCAAAATGCCTCTCTCTTTTCTCAAAAATTATTTTATGTTATAAAGTTAATACTCAAAGCACTTATTTATACAAGGGTATTCACATATATATCAAAATTTTCCATTTTAAATTCTGGGATTTACATACATGAGACCCGCTTTCCCTTTCTGTGGGTTTAAAGTGACGTAAAGATCATGTCTTTAAAGCAGTTTTTAAAACGTTATGATTATGAAATGAAACCCATTTATTTTATGCTATGTGGGTTATTTATGAAATGTTTGATGATGATATATGTGGCTCACATGATAATAAAGGCAAATTTAAGGGTGCGCCCTGATAGCGCTCCAATGCATTGGGTAATGATGTAACCACTAGAGATTACAATTTTCACGATACCTCGGTGAATAACCTTGGTAATTTTCAAATGACACCTTGGGGATGGACCTTGGTGATATGTTCATGATTGTCTATGTTAAATGATGTAGCCACATCTTCAAGTTATGAAAAATGTTATTTTTATTATGAAATGCCTCATGATTTCTTTCTCATGCCTTAAAGTTCTTTTCATGTCCTTATTGAAGTATCTCAAGTTCACATGTGAAATGTTCCTCTTGTTTCCCTTACTGGGCCTTCTGCTCACCCTTTCTTTTGATGTATGTCCCCAGGTTATGAGATGCATAATGAACATAGGATGAACTAAAGGAGAAGCCTTTCAAGTGTTTAAGAAGAATGTTTTTATGTTTTTTTTATGTATTATGATCCTTGTTTCCAAGACACTAAACCTTAACGATCCTCAGTTTTGTGTAATGTAATGAAAGTTTATGTTATAAAATGGCGGGATGTTATAGTTGGTATCAAAGGATGGTTTAGTTATTTGTGGAAATTAGGATATGAAAACTCTAGGAGGAACCCTACAGAAAAGTTTAATATAGTAAATCTTCCTGGTATTTTGGTGAGTATTGAGTAAGGGGTTGCCAAGCAAATACATCCCTGTCTGGATACGAGCAGGTAGAGGTGGCTCTGGCACAGATGTACATAGGGGTAAAACCCGAAAACACCGCTTTGAGCTAGACTCGAACGGGAACTGGTACACGACAACGGGCCTTGCTGCACTCTTGGTTACGACACTCCCGGGGGATATGCTTTGGTAAATTCATAAGCTTGGTATGAACCATTATTAAAGGAACAAAGATAAAATAAAATAAAGATTCACATAAGAATATATGATCATGGATAACCTAGATGGGAACCTAGGGGATCACAAGTTAGGGTATACTTTTCTTCTACAAGTTATCCTTATATGATTTAAGTTCCTTTTCATGATTATTAGTTAAGTATTTAAGCCTCTAATTATACTTTATCTTCTTAGTTAATGGTGGGAAATGGAATAACGTGTCCCAACAACCAATGTGATAGGAAATGCGAAAATTTCCGTATTAATATGTCAGAGATGATTAGGGGATTAAAAGATGATTATTATTTTGGAAGGCGTTCACTATTTTGGGGACCCTATATGATCGAGGTAAATAGATTACTATAGTATTTTCATTGAGGAGTAAGGTTGACTTATATTTTGAAGAATTGATGAATTTAAGGTGGACTTATAGTAATTTAGGTTACTTTTGGGAATGATTAACCTATCTTGGGTAAAATATGTTTAGGTTAGCTACTTTTGTTATAAGATGTTAGGAGTGGTTGATTTTGTCTGGAGATGAACAATGAAGTTGTTTTGGAAGACTATGTTATCAAATCCTTCTTGTATTTGGGTTTCAATCTTAGTTTGGTTTATTTTGAGGAATTTTAAGGACCGTTATTTATGGAGTGGTCTATGATGAACGTTAGGTAGTACCATGGAACTTTGAAGATTTAAAAGTAGGTTCTATTCCTATGGGATTCTTTCTTTTTGAAGAGTTGTTTTACCTTAACCTTTCTGTTTTTGGGATAATGTTTAAAGATAGAAGAAATAGATAGTTAATCTTTTGTAGATTATGTGATTCTATAGAAGATGATTCTTGTGCTTTTATGAGACCAAGTGTTTTTGAATTCTCATCATTTGGTGAAAAGATTAGTGTTGGTAGGGACTTGTTAAAGGATGAAACTCTACTTGAAGGTAGGTATATTTTCTTATGTTTTTGTTCTATGTAGTAAATGAAATCCTCAAAATTATGAAAAGAAACGTAAAACAAAAATGTTGTTGGTTTACGTTTCCTACTAGGTAATCAAAGACCGTTTACACACATCATAAGTTTGGGATTTTCTCATGGTTAACTTTCTCCTAATCATGTTCTCTATCACTCTCCCTCAGAACTGACCCTTTGTTTTTTCCTCCATGTCCATGTTTTCCTACATGGAACCCGAGTGTGGGTTAACTCGGGTGGCCTTTGTACTTCCTTTTTTTTTCTTTTAAAGTAATGGTGTTACTGACTCTTTTTTCGATGTGGGACTTTCAATGAAATTTCAAAACCCAATTTAAAAAAAATTGCGAGGACGCAATTTCTTAAGGGGGGAAGATTGTAACGACCCGAAATTTTGAATAAATCTTGTTTCCTAATTTCATGTGTTATTTTTTATACTAAAAAAAATGTTTTATTTGATAAACATGATTATAAATAAAATGATACCATTGGTTTTTGAGTGTTATATGACCATCGGTCAATACGACCACCGTGAACAAAATGTTTTGATTATTGTCTCTAAATTTAAGTAATCTTGGTTAATTATTATAGAAAGAAGATTTGATGGCCTCACCTAGTAGCCTTGGGCCGATCGAAGCCCATCTAACAGAGATTGGGAAGGAGGTAGCACCATTGGGCTTTGCTCTGGACCAAATCCAAGCCGAACTTCATCATGTGAAGCTAGAACGGAATCGACTTCGCGAGAAGTTCAAACTGATAGAAATTACTACTCGGGCAATGTTGACTGAGCCGCCCCAAAATTCTATCACCCTAGCACACCTTACTCTTAGGTCCTATGCTGGTATTATAAGGGGTTATGTAACGAGACCGTAATTGCCTTGTGTAATCCTTTTTTTTAAATAAAAATTTGGATTTCTTCTTATGATGAAGTTATGAATTTTGAAATGACCGGATAAATATAGTATGCATATTTTTGATGAATTTTAGAAAAAGGATATTTTAAAAATGGTTGTGTAAACCTTAAATAATTAAAAATGTGTAATGATTTTCAAAAAATGGTCTTCTACAATTATGTCCAGTACGAAATTTAGAGTCTAATAAAATCAACTTGATTTTTGATGAATAGTAAATTGTGAATAGTGATTTTACGCTTAGGATTAGTAATGTGACCAAATGGATTAGTAATCTCACTTAAAGAAAGTTTTAAAATAATCTAGGCACCTTGATTAAGTAATGTGATTCAATAAAATAGTTAAATAACGGTTTCATTAATTATTATTCAAGTATTAGTTTTTTCGGGTGAATAGTGTTTTTTAATTAAAAATTTAATTAAAAATAATTAGAAAATTATTTTTATAAAAATGACTTCATTTTTGAACTCAGAGCATCGATATTATGTTATGGTAATTTTTGGGGATTTTTCTGAAAAAAGTGAATTTTCGATGAATAGTGTTTTTTTTTTAAAAATTAAATTAAAAATATTTAGAAAATTATTTTTATAAAATGGATTTCATTTTTGAAATCAGAGCATTGATATTTGGTTAAGGTGAAATTTTGGGGTTATTCTGAGAAGGTTGAATTTTCAGTGAATAGTAAAAATACAGTTTTAGGGTTTCGGTATGTTTAATGACATCATAATGGTGTCATGATGATGTCATGAGATCTTTTGAGGTTTGGCCGGCCAAGGGTGATGAATTATTGTTGTGGGGGCCCCATGTGGCCTAACTCCATGATAAATGCCAAGGGAGAGCACATGGGTTTGAGAAAAGCACATGTGAGGTGTCCTTTGGCCATTAATGCCTTGTCCCCTCACTTTCCCTATAAATACCAAGCCATCCTCTCATCCATTCGACTCCCCACTCATTCCCAACGAATTTATGGTCTCATTACCTCCCAAGGAGTCCTCCCAAGGTGCCCCCAAGCCCTCAAGGTCCCAACCTTTGAGGTTTAAGAGTTACATTTTAAGGTAAGGGATCCGACCTCTCTCTTTCTTTTCAAGTAATCTCTTTTATGTCATTTCATTTATACTCCATGTTATTATGTTGGAGGATGTTATTTTATATTCATCCTACTGCCTATTTCATGTTCATATGATGAGATACCCCCCTTGCTCTCATCAATTCGTTTTAAGAATGTTTAAGTGGCGCCGTTAGGCTGCCGAATTTTTAAGGGATTCTTTCACCTTCCTCGTTTTCAAGTTCTATTTTCATTCAAGTCTTTCATGTTCCTTTTTATTATGTTGGGGTATGATCTCTAAATTTATCATACTGGACTCTTATGTTCATATGATGAGAGACCCCATTTTATCACTTCAATTCAGTATTTTGAAGTTTTAAGTGGCGCCGTTAGGCTGCCGAATTTTTAAGTGGTTCTTCACCCTTCTCGTTTTGAAGTTCTACTTTCATGTCAATTATTTCAAGTTCCTTTTTGTTATATTGGGGTATGATCTCTATATCTATCATACTGGACTCTTATGTTCACATGATGAGAGACCCCATTTTATCACTTCAATTCAGTATTTTGAAGTTTTAAGTGGCGTCGTTAGGCTGCCGAATTTTTAAGTGGTTCTTCACCCTTCTCGTTTTGAAGTTCTACTTTCATGTCAATTATTTCAAGTTCCTTTTTGTTATATTGGGGTATGATCTCTATATCTATCATACTGGACTCTTATGTTCATATGATGAGAGACCCCATTTGATCGCTTCAATTCAGTATTTTGAAGTTTTAAGTGGCGCCGTTAGGCTGCCGAATTTTTAAGTGGTTCTTCACCCTTCTCGTTTTGAAGTTCTACTTTCATGTCAATTATTTCAAGTTCCTTTTTGTTATATTGGGGTATGATCTCTATATCTATCATACTGGACTCTTATGTTCATATGATGAGAGACCCCATTTGATCGCTTCAATTCAGTATTTTGAAGTTTTAAGTGGCGCCGTTAGGCTGCTGAATTTTTAAGTGGTTCTTCACCCTTCTCGTTTTGAAGTTCTACTTTCATGTCAATTCTTTCAAGTTCCTTTTTTTTATGTTGGGGAATTATCTATATATCCATCATACTTATCTCTTATTATCATATGATGAGGGACCCTATTTGATCTTGTCAAATCATTTTCTTTTGAAGTTAAGTGACGCCGTAAGGCTGCCGAATTTTCATAAGAGAAATCTAAACTTTTTTTTTTCCATGTTTTTCATTTCAAATGGTATGTCCCTAAAATTTCATTACCATGTCCATATGTCCTTCTTATTCCTTCACCCTACTGTTTTATGGATCATTTATGAGTGGGTGACCCATGTCCCCTCTCATTTCAATGTTTTCTAAAACCCCGAAACTTAGCCGTTATGCTGCAGAATTTTCCCCTCAAAATGCCTCTCTCTTTTCTCAAAAATTATTTTATGTTATAAAGTTAATACTCAAAGCACTTATTTATACAAGGGTATTCACATATATATCAAAATTTTCCATTTTAAATTCTGGGATTTACATACATGAGACCCGCTTTCCCTTTCCGTGGGTTTAAAGTGACGTAAAGATCATGTCTTTAAAGCAGTTTTTAAAACGTTATGATTATGAAATGAAACCCATTTATTTTATGCTATGTGGGTTATTTATGAAATGTTTGATGATGATATATGTGGCTCACATGATAATAAAGGCAAATTTAAGGGTGCGCCCTGATAGCGCTCCAATGCATTGGGTAATGATGTAACCACTAGAGATTACAATTTTCATGATACCTCGGTGAATAACCTTGGTAATTTTCAAATGACACCTTGGGGATGGACCTTGGTGATATGTTCATGATTGTCTATGTTAAATGATGTAGCCACATCTTCAAGTTATGAAAAATGTTATTTTTATTATGAAATGCCTCATGATTTCTTTCTCATGCCTTAAAGTTCTTTTCATGTCCTTATTGAAGTATCTCAAGTTCACATGTGAAATGTTCCTCTTGTTTCCCTTACTGGGCCTTCTGCTCACCCTTTCTTTTAATGTATGTCCCCAGGTTATGAGATGCATAATGAACATAGGATGAACTAAAGGAGAAGCCTTTCAAGTGTTTAAGAAGAATGTTTTTATGTTTTTTTTATGTATTATGATCCTTGTTTCCAAGACACTAAACCTTAACGATCCTCAGTTTTGTGTAATGTAATGAAAGTTTATGTTATAAAATGGCGGGATGTTATAGATTTTTTTGTTCAAATTGTTTTTTTAGAATTTTATGAGGCTTAGATAATAGTTTTATATCCATAATAATTTTGGTATAGTCTCAGTTATTCATGGGTCATCCAACCACCTCTCCCACTTTTTTTTCCCATTCTGGCTCACTCTCGTTGAACATCACGTGGAATATAATATACCTTCATAAAAAATATAAAAATATTTTTAAATATCATATTATATTTATATTGGTATAGATTTAATATATTTACTAAAATGTGATTTATAAAATAATTAATAATAAATATTAATAAAAAAAATATAATTAATATTTAGTAATACACATTAATTAAAAATTTGGTAATAAATCAATTAAGATCTAAGTGATGTTGCACATATGAATTGAATTTCAAATGGTTATATCATTTTATTCACATATCCATTTGAGATCCTTGAGCTGTCAAATCGGACTATGGGAACTTTATGATACTTGGTATTTAGGGGACCTCATACCCCATTTATTCCTAGTCAAAAGCGGCATAAAAAGTCTTTAAAATGATTTTTAAGTTAAGGTACTCTATTGTTTGAAAATTTTATGGAATTTTAGCTTAATTTTAGAGTAAAATCTTATCCTTTCGAGTGGATTCTATATTTATTCTTTGGGATAACATGTGTGTGTGTGTTTGTTTGTGTTAAAATTTAACTATTTTTCATATAGTAGAGTTATTTATAAATAAATCTATAAAATATATAAATATATTTTCACATATTGATATATAAAAAATTATATAAATACATATTTAAATATATAAATATATTTAGAAATAAAATGACTTTAAATTTACAAATCTTATTGCATAGACACTCACATGCAAATATATTTAAATAAATATAAACATATATAATGTTTATTTATAAATATGTATGAATATATACACGCAAACATAAATATATTAATAAATAAATTTCTATTTAAGTAAATGTATTCTAATATATATATATATATATATATTAATATATATAAATATTGAAATAATTATATCTTAAAAAATATACATTTATATAAATATATAACTATATAACTATATAACAAATAAAATCTGATGGTTTTGTAGAAAGGTCGCTTTCTGGGAAAGGATGAGGGATTAAATGTTTCTAACATCGAATTAATTCTGAATTATGTTAAAACTGACAATTATAAAAGGTGACATTTTCCGCCACTAAGACTAGTTATTATAAAAGTCTAACCTCTTTTATCATAATCGATATTATCAGTGCTTTTTTAAGGCAGATAAAATATATTTTTCATGTTGATAAGAGCTTAACCCATTTTATCAGCTGCAACATTATCATAATTTTTTTAATGTTGATAAAATCTATTTTTAATGCTGATAAAATAAAATTTTGTAGCAATGTATATATGTGTGCATATGAATATATATATATATATTGATTACAAGATAATTTCTAAAAAAACTATATTTATATATGATATATTATATCATAGTATATATATAGTAATGCATATGTTCTTAATATAAATGTATATAAAAATAAAATGTATGCACACATATATTTAATTTGAAAATAAAATTAATACAACATTCATATTTTGAAAATTATTTAAAGGGTGTAGAGATTAATTGAGTTCATTTTTTTTAAATGATTTTGTCATGGGATAAGTGAATATCTTTATAATTTTATTTTTAATTATAGGATAGTCATTTATGACATGAGATTAATGGATAATATTTATTAATTAAATTTTATGGAAAATATTGGAGGGGTTTTAAGAAGGGATTTATTGACATTGAGTAGAAATTAAATGTTATCATTTAATCTTGAGATATTATTTTATTGACACGTCATTGATGGATTTATAATAAATTGAATTAAATATAAAGATATTTTGGGGATTAATATTAGTATTCTTGACATGAAATGTTCTTGTATCAATTACAATGATGAGGAAATGAAGAGGGTTTGATTGGGTGATTCATGGTGGTACATCAAGGAAATTATCAATAGAAGATCAAGGGATTTAATAGAGGAAAGAGGGAAGAAAGAGGTTGTAATGGAAATAAGAGAGTTGACTCTAATTATGAGGGGTATTATATGAAAAAATAATAATAAAGAGATAGGGATTGATTCATAATAAGTGGATGACACTCTCCTTGTAATGTCCCCCGTTCTGGAAATCTCTCACATGGCCAAAATGGGTTGGTTATTAGACCTCAAGCATACCTCTCCATATGCCAGAAGATACTAACTAGAAGCAGGGGTGTGATATGTATAGTGGAGAGACTAAGTACAATACACCAGAATGATCCAAAATAATAAATATTAGGGTAATGTAAAAATAGTGAAAATTGTATACAATACAATTGAGAAATAAAAGTAAGGACCAATAAACCAATAATGGTGAATCATGTTATGACAATATGATATGGGTCTAAATGTAAATATATAAAAAATACAAAAAAATAGTTGACACTAAATAATATCAAAAGACCTTGGTCTCAAACCACATATCAGACCCATCTCAAAAATCCATCCCATCTAGAAAACAAACAAAAGAATCATTTACAAGGTCCATTTCCCTTGTCCAAACCTGCATCCATGTAATGTTCTTGGGTACCAAACGGTGTCCGAATAAGGTGTGAGTAAAAATCAGTAGGTTGACACCACTGTGTCCAAATATAACCATTCTAATAATAAGTGTATACAATAAAGTGGTACACAACTATATTAATTAATAAATTAATATAACACATCAATAAACCTACTTCAACACCATTATCAAATATCTTTGAGCATGTAGCATGACTATGCCAACCATGACCCTAAATCCATGAAAAACAATAACCCAAATCAAGGTAGAACCTGATATATAAGCATTTCAGCATGGGAATGGGTAGATCCCACTCAATATAAGCATTACAACATGGGTTTTGGCAGAGACAACTCAATATACATGTTATAGTAAGGTATTGGGTAGAACCCACTCAATATAATCATTACAACATGGGACTAGAAAGAGATCTGCTCAATATAAAAATTACATCAAAGGGCCGAGTAAATCCCACTCAATATAAGCATTACATCATGGTACTAGGCAGATCCCACTCAATATAAGAATTATAATAAGGTAATGGGTAGATCCCTCTCAATATAATCATTGTAGTAAGGGACTGGGCAGAACCCACTCAATATAAGCATTGCAACATGAGACTGGGCAGAGCCTGCTCAATATAAGCATTACACCAAGGGACCGAGCATAACCCAATAAATATAGGCATTACAGCATGATACTGGGAAAATATCGCTCGATATAAGCATTATAGAAAGTGACTAGATAGAACCCGCTCAATATAAACATTACAGCATGATAACACAAAAAGTCATAAAAATATGGATATCAAAATATCACATCATACATATCAATGATTAATTATATAAATTTTTATTTTTCTTTCAATTATACTTTAATTTATATCTCAAATGATCAACAGTCATATCATTAATCAATAATCCATTACTTAGGGATTCTATATCAAGTAATCACCTAAGGTCTCATGTCATACTAAACACACTTTAAGTACTTATCCAATTCAATTTTAATTAAGGGTTTTCTCAACCAATGGGTATCCAAAAGTAAGGTCGCAATTAGTTGGATTCAAAAGTGATCTAAGTAATAATCCCATCCATTATTTAATCAATTAATGCATACATTATGTTGATGCAATCACAATATTGCACATACTTGAAAATTATCAAACTATAGGGTTAAGGTTTAGACCCCCTACCTTTAACCAACGATTAACGCAACACTTCCAATGGAAAACGCCAACAAGGAAGTAGGGGCATAAGATCACAAGAAGAACCTAAATCAATCTAGCTCAAGATAAAAACCCAAAAATAAAACCACGGTCAAAATATTTCACCGTAACGAACAAGGAATGATGGAAGAGAGCGTAAAACTAAGAAGAAACACTTACCAGGGATCAAATGTGTAATCAGGACATCTGGAAGGGAGGAAGAGACTCCAAAATTTACTGGAGTTCTCCCTAGGTTTCAGAGGATAATCCTTCATGTGATAGAAAAGATAAACATAAGTTCATGGGGCACTTAAAACCATTGGGGTCGATTCTTACATGGCTTGTAATCCTTTCACGTTTTGTATTTCTTGATTAACAAGATATGACAAAAAAACCCATCACATCGAGTTATTATTTATCCCGGTCAATATTTACATGGCATGTATTAGGTTCACGATGTGTAACCACTTCACACCATGAACCAGTTCATGACCTATGACTGGCAGCAGTTACACTTTGTGTAACAGATACACAACATGTAATCATCCAGCGAACAGTTTCTATCCCAAATTCTACATAAGGACCCAAAACACCTCTAAATCCTTCCAAAACATGGAAAAACCCCTTTAACATGTTTAAAACTAGAATCAATTAATTCAAATAAACATACATCCCTAAACTTTAGTTCAATTTTCCCCAACAAAGTCTCTCTATTTTCAAATAAGACTCTCCCAACAAGGCTTAAAGACAAAGAAAAATCCAAAAAAATACATTCAATGAAAAACTCAAAGAGGGACATACATGGATATATAAAAATATAAATAAATATATTTACATATATTGAGATAAAAAAATTAAATATATAAATACATCTTTAAATATATAAATATATTTAGAAATAAAATGACTATTTAAATTTACAAATCTTATTAAATAGACCCTCGTACAGTAATGTATTTCAATAAATTTGAACATATATAATGTTTATTTATAAATATATATGAAATATTTACACACAAACATAAATATATTAATAAATAAATTTCTATTTAAGTATATTTACTCTAATGTATGTAAATAAATATTAATATATAAAAATATTAAAATAAGTATATATTTAAAAAATACATGTATATAAATATATAAATATATCATTATCTAACAAATAAAATCATGTGCAATTGTAGAAAGTATGTTTTCTTTGAATATGCAGGGTGAGGGTTTAAATGTCACTAACTTCAGATTAATTACAAATTACGTTAAAAATAGCACCGATAAAAGGTGAAATTTGTCGTTGTAAGAACTCGGATCTTCGTTTCAGGTATGTTTTTCCTTTTCTAGTCATTTTTGAAAAAAAGAGGAAAATCTAGAAATTTTCGAAGTACACGCCGTGTACTTTATAAGTACACGTCGTGTACTTTGATGCAGCACCAGGCCATGTGTTGGTCGTGTCCGGGCCACACACACGGTGTGTAGGGGAGATGTGGAGGCCGCTTAAATCAGAGTATGGAAAGGCCAAGTACACGCTGTTTACCTTAGAAGTACACACCATGTAGTTTCTTTTTTTCATTAAACGGACCAGGGTCGCGCCTAATCGACAAAAACACCTTCTTCTCCAAGTTCCTTGACCGAGATCAACCCATACGGCCGCGAACATCCGCTGATCCCCTGAGCCTCTGTCTGTTTTCCAAATCGATCATCGTCGGTTTCATTGGAACCGAAGCAGTGAGCTCTTCCTTTTTATTTAGTTTCATTCCATGATTCTCCCTCTTTCTCAAGATATCATGGGTTGAACATTTTGTTTGTTTTCTTAGATCTACACCATTCTAAGGATAATCAAGCCTTGTGGTAAAATTATATTCATATCCTATCATCAAGTTAGGTGTTTTGTGCCTTACCTTTAGAAGTCTTTGAGTTTTATGTGAAAATTCCACCAATACCCTTGAACGGGGTATTGCCTATTTACCATTTTTCCCCTGTTGTTTTTCTTCCATTCTTGTATGCTTGTGTAGAGGTAATTTGATCATGTTTGTGGATTATTGTTGTGCTTGGATGTTTTTCCCATGCCTTGTCCTTGTTACAACCTTTGGGTCTTGTTATCCTTTGACCGTTATACCTATTTTGCCCATGCCTTGTCCTTGTTACAAACTATGGGTCTTGTTAGCCTTTGGTCGTTATACCTGTTTTCCATGCCTTGTGACCGTAGGATGGAATGATATTCTTGACTTTCTTGTTATGTTGTAGACTGGTAAACCAAGTAGCTCTGTAGGTGTACTTTGGCCTTATAGCATTATTATGCACTGACTGGAACAGGACCGTGAGAACCTAGTGCTATAGACTATAAGGGATAGACTGAGTGAGATTCCCAGAGAGTATTAGATATTATAGACTACATGATGTTAGACCAAGTGAGCTTCCTTAGAGAGTATTGGACATTGTAGACTACAGGGGATAGACCGAGTGAGCTTCCCCAAGAGTCTTGGATATTATAGACTATAGGAGGGTAGACCGAGTGAGTTTCTCAGAGAGTCTTTACCTTGTTTGAATTTATTTAAAACCTTTCTAGGATAGAGAAGGAATTGAATGAGTGAGCTTCCTTAAAGAGTATGTGATAGACCTGAGACTATAGGAGGAATTGACCGAGCGATCTTCCTCAGAGAGTTTCTAGACCTTGGGGCTATAACAGGGTTAGATCGTGTGATCTTCCTCAGAGAGTCATTGATTACCCTAGACTGTAAGGGTAATTGACTGAGAGAGCTTACCCAGAGAGTCTTATAATTTCGTATGACCAAACCAGAGGGTTTAGGTTGAGTGCACTTCCCAGAGGGTTGTTTGTACTTCTTGGATAGGACCAGAGGGGTTGGCTGCGAGTACATCCTAGAGGGGTTCCTGTTGTGGTTAGCTGATTGCGTCTCTAATGCTTGTTGTTCTTTGGATTGATTACTGTTGTATATCATCCTGCTACTACTTATTGTTTACTACTTGTTGTTTACTATTACTGTTTACTACTTATTGTACTATTACCTTCCATATACTCACTGACTGTAAGGCACCGATCTTCGGGTGGTTATCTACTGGGATTAGTCTCGCACCCTCTTTGGGTCATGTTTTTGGGCCCAAAAAGACTATGTTGTTGAAGGTATAGACAAGGGAAAGCGCCCTTAGACTTCAGGTACTTGATTTCTTTGGAGAAGGAGAGCATGGGACCAAGCCGTGGCTTGCGATGCTGAGGAGTTGCTTATTTGTATTTCTTTTTTACTTTGGTTTAGTATTGTATTCAGCATTGTGACTTGTTTGGATGATTTCCTAGACATATGTATCATGCATCATTTCATATATACATGTGTTCTCCAGTTGTTTATTGTTTTTATCTTCCGCTGTTTATTATTGTTAGATATTTATTGCTTCCGTTGTTGTCTGCTTTGTTTACTTCCGCTGTGTACTCTACCAATGAGGGCATAGTTTCCCCACCATCACACCCAGGGCCCTCGCTTCTAGTTGGCAGCCTCTGACGTTTGTGGAAATGTTCTTGAGGCCATGTGACCAACCAGGTACAGGGCGCCTCTGGGTGGCTTCCGGAACTGGGATTTTACAAAGTGGTATCAAAGGATTTATTTTCTCTTGATTTACTATTTGGATCCTTTAGCCAGGGATATGACATATTCAGTACTTGGTAATAAGTTGTACCCAGGAGTAGATAACCCATGTATAGGGAAAAGCCAATCTACCTCGTTTAATGCAGTTTTCTGGTTTTGAGATTTTACAGTTGATATGATTTCACCTAGAGTGATTCACATGCCTTGTGTTGTTATTGTTGTGCTTTGCGGTTCTATTTCTGTCGCAACCCGATGAGATGAGGGTATTCCATCTCATGCATCATATAGGAACTTATTAGAAATCACATTCCATGCATTCTTGCCATGTCATCTAGGGTGCATTAGCAATTTCATGCGGTTGTGATAGGAGTTGTGTAGATTATGCATGCTGTTGTGATAGATGTTTTGATAGAATCCCTGCAGTGTGTTAGAGAAATTGTTTTTATTGTAACTTTACTTAAATGAATGCCAAATTTTTATTCCTGAGGTGTTATGGGCCCTCATGAATTGGATTTTGGTGGATCATTAACTTGTTTCCCTTGTATTTGATATTTATGAGATGTCAAGATTTGATTCGCGGGGAGTATGGGCCCTCACAGATCGGAATTTGTCACCTACATGTTTGTTTTTCTGTGTTTTCTGGGCTTCGGAGCAGTTTTTGAGCTACTGCTCGGAAAAACCTAGAATACATGGCGTGTACTTGACTACACACCGTGTAGTTTTAAACTGTGTCGCTGACTATGTGAGCAGAAACACGGGGTGGTGAAAAGGTTTTTCGGAACACGCTGTGTACGGTAGTTACACACCGTGTAGTAGTGAGCTGCGTACCCGTCCGTGTCACTAACAACATGGGTCGGGGAAGATCATGTCGTACACACCGTGTTTGGTATGAACATGCTGTTTAGCCTTGCTCTAGATACCCGATCGTGTCACGAACAACACGGGACAGTGTTATCTATCCTATACACACTGGGTTTGTTCGGAACATGTCGTGGAAGGGTCAGTTGTATAGCCGTCCATGTAACTAACAACACGGGCCATAAAAACCTTTCTTGTTACACACCGTGTCCTTACTGAACACACCGTGTAGTCTAGGGTTAAGAGGACCGTGTGGGCTAGCCGTGTAAGGAGACTCGGGCAAGGGAATGGAGATCCAGTACACGCCGTGTGTGGTGACAACACGCCATGTAGTCTGGGGTGTTACATGACCAGCAGTGGAAGAAGTACACGCCCATGTGTCTAGCTTAAAAAAGGAACACCGTGTAGTTTTATACATGTAGTGTAGTCGTGTTTTGTAGAACTTTTTTTGTTCTTTCCTACTTTTATCGTTTTGTACTCTTGTGTTCTTAGTCTTTGGTAATTCTAATCTAGGGTGTGTTTTTGATCTTTCATAGCTATGCCTCTGAGACTTCCTCTATTTGTACGTCAGTTTCCAGATAGTGATCAGACATCAGATATGGCCAATCAGGGACCTCCTACAAAACCTCCTGCTATTCTAGCCTTGGCACCAGTAGTTATACCCATTGCAGGCACTGATGCGCAGTTCAGGGGGACTTTCTGAGGATGATGCATACCTTTCAGGGAGCGCAGCCTCCTGCCCTATCGATGGATGAGTTGACGCTGGTTTTCCAGAAGCAGCATCCTCCTACTTTCTTAGGGGATGGAGGACCCCAGGCTATAGAGTCATGGCTAGAGGACACTCTGACGATCTTCGAGCACCTATAGATACCTCCAGAGAAAAGGGTGAAGCTTGCTACTTATATGCTCTGAGACACCGCCAAGAGGTGGTGGGAGGTGATCTCACAATCCGGGCACCAAGAGAGTATAACTTGGGAAGAGTTCTGGTGCATCTTCTATGATTAATTTTTTCCAGAGACCTTGAGGGCCGACCGAACCCGAGATTTTATGAGTCTCGAACAGGGTAATCTATCTGTTATGGAGTACTCGTCTTGTTTTACCAAGCTGTAGTGCTTCACGCCGATTCCAGTAGGTGATGAGTTGTTCCTTGCTAGGAAGTTTGAGGACGGTATCAGGTAGGAGATCCATTCCCAAGTGAACATCTTCAGGTTGACTTCGATATCCTCTATCATCAACTAGGAACTGATCATTGGGCACAATATGAGGGATTCTGGAGCAATGAGCCAGGGCAGTTCGACATCCAGAGTCAGTGTTCCTCCTACTGATAGCAGGAAGCGCCGTAGGGAGTCTACTCGAGGAGATCAGGGTAGGCGTAATGCATCTTCGGGCAGCCAGGTAGTATGCTACCAGTGTGGTAGGAGTGTGCATACTAGGCCTCAGTGCCAGAGAGACCCGATGGAGTGCCGATCTTGCGGCAAGATGGGCCATCTTCAACGTTTTTTTCAAATCTTCTCACCTACAGCTGGTGGTAGGGGTTCTTCTATGACCCCATGTTCAGAAGATATATCGCCAGTTTCTCACTAGTTTGGGAACTGGATTTCTTCCAGCTGTTTGGGCCGAAGTGGAGGTCGTGGCCATGGTGGTCAGTCACCAGGTTACCAGCGACAGCAGAGTGGATCAGCTCAGAGTGGTCATCCAGGGGCACAGGGCCATGGTACAGGATAGACTTTCGTCGTGGAGCAGATCCATCAGGAGCAGGATCTCATCCCTTCTACAGTTCGAGGTACGATCTTAGTAGCCTCAGTTTTATCTTTAGATCTTTTCAATATTGGTTCTTTGCAAAGTTTTATCTCTGTTGCTGTTGTGGAGATCCTTAGGCTCTATATCTTTTCATCTGCCAACATGTTGACTCTTGATACACCATTGGGAACGAGGAAATATAGCATACATCAGTGCACAGAGTTCCCTCTTGAGGTTGTAGGGTGTCACTTCTTATGGGACCTCTATGTCCTAGAGATGACAGGTTATGATTTCATTCTCGGTATGGACTGGTTAGTTCCCTTCCAGGTAGTCGTCGATTGCTATCACCGTAGGGTGAGTTTCATATCACCAGAGGGTGGATCTTTCCTTCATAGAGGTGAGTGGGATGTCCAGGTAGGTAGAGCTAGACCAGAGCATCATGGGCTAGGAGGAGTTACAGACCAGATTGCCAGTCTTTATCTGGATGACCAAGGGGCTTCATAGTTATACTTTCCTCCAATGGTGGACCGTTTCAGGGATGTCTTTCCAGAGGACTTTTCAGGTTTTCCTCCGGAGCGTGAGGTAGATTTCTCGATTGAGCTCATTCCAGGGGCGGCACCATTGTCCATTCCTCCTTATAGTATGGTTACACCTGAGTTTCAGGAGCTCAAGAAGTAGTTGGAGGAGTTGCAGGCAAAGGGTTTCATCTAACCCAGTACTTCTCCTTGGGGTTCGCTTGTCCTGTTTACGAAGAAGGCAGATGGAACCCTTAGGCTTTGCATGGATTATCGGAAGCTGAACCAGTTGATGGTCAAGAATCGATATCTCTTGTTGAGGATCGATGACCTCTTTTATCATCTTTGAGGAGCCCAGGTGTTCTCGAAGATCTATTTGTGGTCCGGTTATCATCAGTTGCACGTTAGACCATCAGATATACCTCTTACAACCTTCAGGAGTAGGTATGGTCTATACGAGTATACGGTCATGCCTTTTGGTTTCACGAATGCGCTTGCAGTTTATATGGAACTTATGAACCGAGTGTTCTATCCATACTTGGACTTTTTTGTGGTGGTCTTTGTGGAAAATATCTTGGTGTACTCTCACACTCCACATGGCCATGCTAC
This sequence comes from Viscum album, assembly GCA_963277665.1. NCBI lineage: Eukaryota > Viridiplantae > Streptophyta > Magnoliopsida > Santalales > Viscaceae > Viscum > Viscum album. The sequence continues at coordinate 1,720,096,522 of OY728119.1, read as the reverse complement.
CCATCTTGAGATCGTTCTGATTACACTGAGAGAGCATCATTTATATGCTAATCTCTCAAAATGCCACTTTTGGATGGATCAGATTCACTTCTTGGGTCACGTTATCTCAGAGACAGGAGTATCTGTAGACCCAGAGAAAGTGAAAGCTGTAGTTTCCTGGGAGAAGCTGAAGAATATCTTTGAGGTGCAGAGTTTTCTAGGGCTGGTTGGATACTACATGTGTTTCATACAGGACTATTTATGCCTTACAACACCACTTACAGGACTGACCAAGAAAGGGGCGAAGTTCTTATGGTCAGATTCCTGTGAGTCATCCTTTCAGGAGCTAAAAGGGAGGTTGACTTCATCACTGATACTAGTCTTGCCAGAGACAGGAAATATCTATACAATCTATTGTGATGCTTCAGTGTCATATTGGGAGGTGTGCTTATGCAGGGAGATGGAGTCGTTGCGTATGGGTCTCGGCAGTTGAGGCCACACGAGAAGAACTACCTGACGCACGATCTGGAGTTGGCAGTTTTTGTTCAAGCCTTATGATGTTGGAGAAATTATCTTATGGGAGATCACTTTATGGTTTTCACTGACCACAAGAGTCTCAAGTATATCTTTACTTAGCGTTATCTGAATCTGAGACAGCGCAGGCGGGTCGACTATCTACAGTCCTTCGACTTTGAGCTTGCCTATAGGCCGGGAAAGGGCAATGTAGTGGTTGATGCGTTGAGTAGGAGAACTCAGATTCAGGTAGTACAGGAGGCCAGTAGTGAGTGAAAGCTTATGGATCTATTCTTTGAGATGCACTTGGAGGTGTACAACAAACAGGGATAGACTTTTCTTTCTTCTATAGCTGTTACCTCAACTCTTCTCGATCGGGTATGAAAGAGGTATCTATCAGACTCAGAGGGCCTAGTCCTACGAGAGAGCGTGTTAGGAGAGGATCCTCTTCCTGGATGGGCAGTGGGTGAGGATGAGATCTTGGATTTCCAGGGATGCGTATGGGTGCCAGTAGACATACGTGAGGAACTGATGCGATATTTTCATTCTTCAGTCTGGGTAGTTCATCCTGGCATCACCAAAATGTATCGTGATCTAAACTGCCAGTACTGGTGGCCAGGTATGAAGAGATATGTTTCTAGGTTCGTCATGAGATGTTCTACTTGTCAGCAGGTGAAAGCAGAGCATCATTGAACATCAGGTATTTTACAGCAGTTACCCATTCTCGAGTGGAAGTGGAACGATGTCGCGATGGACTTCGTGACTGGGTTACCGAGGTCACCTCGAGGGAGTGATGCTGTTTGGGTTGTCGTCGACAGGCTTATGAAGGTTGTTCACTTCTTTCCGATCAAGGAGACCTTCAGTGTTGATGAGCTGGGTCGGTTTTACATTCAAGATATTATACGTCTGCATGGAGTTCCACACTCCATTATTTCAGACAGGAATGCGTGCTTTACTTCTCGGTTCTGGAAGGGTCTTTAGAAGGATTTGGGTACACAGGTACTTTTGAGTACAGCATACCATCCCCAGACAGATGGTCAATCCAAGCGTATGATTCAGGAGCTTGAGGATATGCTCTGATATTGCATTCTAGACCTTGGAGGTTCTTGGGAGACGCATATTCCTCTTGTGGAGTTTGCCTATAACAACAGTTTTCAGGTGACTATTCAGATGGAACCTTACGAGGCTTTGTATGGTAGGCCATTCCGATCACCTTTTTGATGGCTGGAGACAGGAGAGGCAGCTTTGTTGGGACCTCATCTTGTTTAGGAGACCTCAGAGCAGATAGATTTTATTCGGAAGAGGATGGCTACAACACAGTCTCGACAGAAGTCTTATGTTGATCAGTAGAGATGACCTATGGAGTTCGAGGTCGGGGATCAGGTTTTCCTGCGTGTCGCACCGAGGCTGGGACACAATAGGATTTGGAGGCAGGGTAAGCTTTCATCACAGTACGTTGGGTCGTTTGAGGTGTTTGAAAGAGTTGGATCGTTTGCCTATCGGTTTCAGTTACCACAGAGGTATTGGTTTATGCATGACGTCTTCCACGTTTCTCATCTCTGACGTTACTTTTCAGACCCATCTCATGTTTTTCAACCCGAGGAGGTTGAGCTCGAAGTGGATGTGTTGTTTGAGGATCATCCTATCCGGATTGTCGATCACAGTACGAAGGTTCTCTGTGGCTGGTATGTTCCTCTGGTACGGGTGCTATGGTAGCACGGGCGAGTACAAGATGAGATCTGGGAGAGGGAGGTCGATGTACGATCGCAATGGCCGGAGCTGTTCGGGGTTTCTTCTTCTACGCCTCACTAGGGAAATTCAAGGATGAATTTCTTTAAGGGGGGAATTTTGTAAGAACTCGGATCTTCGTTTCGGGTATGTTTTTCCTTTTCTGGTTGTTTTTGAGAAAAAGAGGAAAATCTGGAAATTTTCGAAGTACATGTCATGTACTTTATAAGTACATGTCGTGTACTTTGATGTAGTGCCTGGTCATGTGCTGGCCCTGTCTGAGCCACACACACGGTGTGTAGGGGCGATGTGGAGGCCACTTATATCAGAGTACGGAAAGTCCAAGTACACTCTGTGTACCCTATAAGTACACGTCGTGTAGTTTCTTTTTTTCATTAAATGGAACGGGGTCGCGCCTAATCAATGAAAACACCTTCTTCTCCAGGTTCCTCTACTGAGAGAGACCCGTATGGCCACGAACATCCTCTGTGCCCCCGAGCCTCCGTCTATTTACCGAATAGACCGCCGTAGATTGCGTTAAAACTGCAGCGATGAGCTCTTCCTTCTTCTTTAGTTTCATTCCATGATTCTCCCTCTTTATCAAGATATTGTGGGTTGAACGTTTTGTGCGTTTTTGTAGATCTATGTCATTATAAGGAGAATCAAGCTTCGTGGTCAAAGTATATTGATCTCCTAGCATCAAGGTAGGTGTTTTATGACTTAACTTTATAATTCTTTGAGTTTTATGTGCAAATTCCACCAATACCCTTGAACGAGGTATTGCATGTTTACTGTTTTGCCCCTGTTGTTTTCCCGCCATGCTTGTATGATTGTGTAGAGGTAATTTGATCATGTTTTTGGATTATTGGTGTACTTGGATGTTTTTCCCATGCCTTTTCCTTGTTACAACCTTTGGGTCTTGTTATCCTTTGGTCGTTATACCTGTTTTGCCCATGCCTTGTCCTTGTTACAACCTTTGGGTCTTGTGAGCCTTTGGTCGTTATACCTGTTTTCCATGCCTTGTGACCGTAGGATGGAATGATATTCTTGACTTGATTTTTATGTTGTAGACTGTTTATCCAAGTAGCTTTGTAGGTTTACTTTGGCCTTATAGAATTATTATGCATTGACTAGCACGGGACCGTGAGAACCTGGTGCTATAGACTATAATGGATAGACTGAGTGAGCTTCCCAGAGAGTCTTGGATATTATAGAAAATAGGAGGGTAGACTGAGTGAGCTTCCTCAAAGAGTCTTGGACATTGTAGACTATAGGAGATAGACTGAGTGAGCTTCCCTGAGAGTCTTGGATATTATAGACTACAGGAGGGTAGACCGATTGAGCTTCCTTAGAGAGTCTTTACCTTGTTTGAATTTCTTTAAAACCTTTCCAGGATAGAGAAGGAATTGACGGGGTGAGCTTCCTTAGAGAGTATGTGATAGACCTGAGACTATATGAGGAATTGACCAAGCGAGTTTCCTCAGAGAGTTTCTAGACCTTGGGGCTATAAGAGGGTTAGACCGCGTGATCTTCCTCAGAGAGTCCTTGACTACCCTAGACTATAAGGGGAATTGACCGAGCGAGCTTCCCCAGAGAGTCTTATAATTTTTTATGACCAAACCAAATGGGTTAGGCTGATTGAACTGCCCAGAGGGTTGTTGGTACTTCTTAGATAGGACCAGAGGGGTTGGCTACGAGTACTTCCCATAGGGGTTCCTGTTGTGGTTAGTTGATTGCTTCTCTGCTGCTTGTTGTTCTGTGGATTGATTACTATTTTATATCATCCTAATACTGCTTACTGTTTACTACCTACTGTTTATTGTTACTTTTTACTACTTACTATACTATTACCTTCCATATACTCACTGACTGTAAGGCACTGATCTTCGGGTGGTTGCCTACTAGGATTAGTCTCACACCCTATTTGGGTCATGTTTTTGGGCCCAAACAGACTATGTTGTTGCAGGTATAGACAAGGGAAAGCACCCTTCGACTTCTAGTACTTGATTTCTTTAGAGCAGGAGAGAATGGGACCAAGCCGAGGCTTGCGATACTGAGGAGTTTCTTATTTGTCTTTCTTTTGTACTTTGGTTTAGTATTGTATTAAGCATTGTGACTTGTTTGGCTACTTTCCTAGACATATGTTCCATGCATCATTTCATATATACATGTTTTCTCCAGTTATTTATTGTTTTAGTCTTCCATTGTTTATTGTTGTTGGATATTTACTACTTCTTCTATTGTCTGCTTTGTTTACTTCCACTGTGTACTCTGCCAATGAGGGAATAGTTTCCCCACCATCACACCCAAGTCTCTCACTACTAGTCAGCAGCCTCTGGAGTTTGGAGAAATACGCTTGAGGCTATGTGACCAACCGGGTACGGGGCGCCTCTGGGTGGCTTCCGGAACCGGGATGTTACAGTCGCCCATAAAACTAGTTCTTATAAAAGTATAACCTCTTTTATCATCTTCAAAATTATCAATGTTTTTGAAGGAATATAAAAACTATTTTGTGTTTTGATAAGAGCTTAAACTATTTTATCAGAACCAACATTATCATCCTTTTTTTAATACTGATAAAAGCTATTTTTCATGCTGATGAAATCACATTTTGTAGAAGTGTATATGTGTGTGTATATGAATATATATATATATATATTGAATGATTATAAGATAATTTTTCAAAAAAAATATTTATATATGATATATTATATCAGAGTATATTTATAGAAATGCATATGTTCTTAATATAAATGTATATACAAATAAAATGTACATACACATTTATTAAATTTGAAATTAAAATTAATGAAACATTCATATTTTGAAAAAAATATAATGGGTGTAAAGATTAATTGAGTTCATTTTTTTAAATGATATTATCATGGAATAAGTGAATATATTTATAATTTTATTTTTAATTATGGGATAATCATTTATGACTTGATATTAATGGATAATATTTATTAATTAAAATGTATGGAAAATATTTGAGGGCTTTTAAGAAGGGATTTATTGACATTGAATTGAAATTAAATGTTATCATTTAATCATGAGATGTTATTTTATTGACACATCATTGATGGAGGTCTAACAAATTGAATTAAATAAAAAGATATTTTAGGGATTTAATATTATTATTCGTGACATGAAATTTTCTTGGATCAATTATGGTGATTAGAGGAATTTAAGGTGGTTTGTCTGGGGTAGTCGTGGTGGTACATCAAGGAAATTATCAATTGAAGATAAAGAGAGTTAATAGAGGAGGGAGGGAAGAAATAGGTTGTTCTGTAAATAAGAGAGTTGGTTATAATTATGAGGGGTATTATATTAATAATTAATAATAAATACCAAGGGAGTGATTAATAATAAAAGTATGGTTCTCTCCTAGTTTGGACATGCCTCTCATATATTTTCTCTCATTTCCTATAAGATCTCCCTCTATAATTTTCTTGCGGCAATGGGAATTGTGAAAAATGATAATTGTAGATAGAGGATCGATCAGAATTATGGAGGAATGTGGTCTATATTATATTACACAATTTATATGAATTATTTAAAGTGTTAAACAATTTTTTATTATTGTTAAACCTCAAATTCAGATGCCCTTATGTTTAAGGAATTAAAGGGGGTAATTTATATCATTTGAAATGACCTTTGTCATAATGGCATGGGAATTGTGCCACATTTTGGATAATTCCCCTATGGCCTTTTCTTCTTATATGCCATGAGATAAGAGAGTTACATTGGGAAATTCTGAAGGATATATGCCCTAAAGAACAGACACATGTGAGACTGAAAATACTAAATTGTTTTACTCGTGTCAATATGGTACACCTTACTTTTTGGGAGTGTAATGTCCCAACCTGGGTACCACACACTGGTGCCCCGAGCTGGTCAGTTATATGACCTCATGAATGCCTCCCCATATGCCAGAGGCTGCCGACTAGTAGTGAGGGTCTAATATCGATCATGGGGATACTATACCTTCTTTATCAGAGTAATATAATAGAAGAAATAGAACAATAATAACCAATTGAAATAACCAATAAATAGATAACCAAAATCAAATGATGACCAAAATAAGAATACAATATCCAAAACTAATTTTATAGATATGTCATGCAAAATAAGTATCAAGTTTCGAATTGAAAAACCCAAAATAAGACATTGAAAACTCCAAAGCAGGTCTCAATACCAAGTCTGGTTCCCTTATCCATGCTCTGTCTTATATCATTCATCTAACATAGGGATATTTCCCTTATCCTGTCCTAGAAACATGAAGTCTATTTGGGTACTTGTCAGGAAACCCAAGTAGGGTGTGAGTACAACTTAGTAGGCCACCACCAATGGCAACTAAAACAATATTCATTTAATAACATTGTATGTAGTTGTATAAATAATAAAATACAAGCAATAAGATAAATAGTTTACTTATTCAATTATTCCTTATTTTAACCACATAAACTCTGGGTTCCTGAGGACACTTGAACCATCAATACCTACTTCGACCCATGTCGTTGTCTAAACCATATCACATATTCGATTCATAATTAATTATAACACATGGGCTTTCATTATACATTTCATTTCAATTCATATCACTAAAACTTGGAACCATGGTCTAATGCCAACATTTTGGTCCTAGATCGCCATATCTATCACCCTATGAGTATTTGGATAATTAGTCCCTATCTCATACCTCGTTTATTAGTCAATCAACCATGGGTATTTGGAGCATCATTTTGTGTCCTACACTCGTATATCAAAATTACATATAGATATTTGGAGCATCAGTTTTTGTCCCACACTCATATATCAGTCAATCACATATGGGTATTTTGAGCATCATTCTATGTCCCAGAATCATATATCAATCAATCACACATATATCACATATATCACTTCAATCAAGGTTAATTAACATTAACCCTGTTATCAGTTTTCACATCATGATATACCATTTCAACTATCAAACAAATCATCATTCAATAATTTAATCACATGGAATAATGTGAGTGATTTACCATTAAACCATTTTGAAATTTTTGAATCATACAACCATTAACCCATTAAGTTCAAGTCAACCATCACATAATTTTCATTTTCAATTAATTCATAACCACATTAATTAAACAATTACATAATCCCAATTTCCAATCAATTCCACAATCACAACATTCCATTAATTAATTAACCAATTAATTAATCCAATTTCACCAATTTCATAATCACAATTACCAAAATTCAATTTTCCCTTATTTAAATCATTATGTAAACACATAGAAAATCAATTAATCAATTCCAAGATTCCATAAATTAATTAATCAATTAATTTATATAATTAAAGTTTCAATTGTCAAACATGAAAATTAAAATTTCACAACACATACATGCAATTGGAATTCAAAACTATGGGAATTGAATTTAGACCACCTACCTCAATATCATTGACAGACGCTCAATGATTGAAATCCCCAATTAAAGTAGAACAACCAAGATCATGATGAAGAATGAGATCTAGATCTGAATCCTAGATCTAAGATCAAATGGATTATATCCATGGAAACCTAGATCTAGATACACTTACAATAGATGAAAAAATCCCTTCAAATGATAAGAGAAATATGGGAGAAAGAGGGTAAACTAATCAGGATGAGAATCTTTTATCGGGAGAGGTGCATATCTTCAATCTAGGATTTGATTTTCCAAAAAAGGAGGTTGGAATGCCTTGGAATCCATCTTGGAACCTCCAAAAATGATAGAAATAAATTTAGAGTCATGATAGGGGGTTTTGGGATATAAGTTGGGGGTTTGATAATTTTCAAATGAATTTTCATGGGTTTAAAATTCTGCGAGCACGGTTTTCCCTAACCATGCATCTAATCATGAATCTCCTCTCAAGGGGTTGCACGGTTACTACTTGATGGGTGCACAGTTTAAAAAACTATGCACCAGCCATGTGAATCCCCTCTTTTTGTGTTCTCACAGTTTTCTTTCATGGGTGCACAATTTGGGAAAATCATGTGCCAATCATATACTACCCATTTTCCTTCCAAAATTCTCCAATTCTTTCTCAAAGACTCCCCACGATAAAACCCAAAAGAGATATAATCAAAAAAAAGAAAAATAATACCTATATATGAGCTTGAAACATCTCCAAAATAGGTTAGGATCTTACAATATCCCCCACCTTATAACATATCTTCCTAGAGATTTACTCCTAAGGATCTCTAAGATTGTAAGGTAAAAAGACCAGGCCACCGAACCTGCATATCTGATTCTATCTCCCATTTTTATCCCACACGCACCCATGTTTCCATAGTATATTAATGATCAATATATACTTTCCCCACAACACTTTCTCACTAATATCCAAAACATGTATCGAATGCTCCTCAAAGGACACATCAGTATCGAGGTCAACATCATTCACATCGATTACATGATAATTTCAAGGTGATACTGCCGAAGTGGTGACACATGAAAAACATCATGCCTAGCACTAAACCTCTATGGAAGAGCCAATTGGTACACCATTGGCCTGATTCTCTCCACAAACTTAAACAGTCCAACAAACCTGGGCACCAACTTTCCCTACCTCTAAAGTCTACGGTGACCCAATCTAGGCGACAACCAATATATGAATTCTTCCTACTCTAAGCTATATACATATTCTTCTGAATCAGGTGCACCTACTCGGATGTATCCTTTTTGACGCTTCTTTCTATCACATAGTTTAAACAAAAGGAAAAGGGGAATACCTTAAGCATAAGAAGAGTCATCCTTTGAAGAACATCAAAAATTGACAAAGGCATGAACAAGGAACCCTTTAAGAAGAGGTCGCGCAAGTTTCCTTCTGGTTGCACAAGTCACTTGCATGCCACATATGGATCGCGCACGTCACTTGCGTGCCCTATTCCTTTTTTTCTCCCAAGGTTCCTAGTGGCCTATAAATAGACCTTGTGGGCTCCCTATTTCAGGGACGAATTTTCCGAAACTCATATTCAAGATCTAGTCACCCAAGTCTTTTTTTGACGTCTTCTGAACACTTATAAGGTAATTCTTTACCTATAATGGAAGCTCTAAAGAGGAAGAATAAGGACTAAGTATTATAACTCATAAATACTTGCACGCCTAAGTATCCATCCCTTACGGGAAGTGAAGACACTTGCACGCTGCCTTTCCCTCTCAAGGGAACTTACGCGCCACCATTCTAGAAGCCTCTAGGGATGATACTAAGGGATTGAGTTCAAAGTCACCCAAGTATTACCTTATGGATTCTTCATTTCCCAAGGTGACTCATGTCATGCAAGTATACTTGGATGACCAGGACTTGCATGCTAGAACAATACTTACGCGCCTCCTTCCTAGTCACATCCTTTCCTCAAATCCACCTCTCTTCTTCAAGATATGGCCTTCAAAACCCTCTTCAAATCCATTTATGGCATGGTTCCTTCATTGGCTTCATTATATAAGAGTAATTCATATGGTCCTCCTTCTCAGGAGTAAGTCCCAATCATATTTTCACTTAATTGGGCCTCCTTCTTAGGAGTAAGCCCAAACCTTAATTTCTTTTGACTTGGGCTTCCTTTTTAGGAGTAAGTCCCATGTTAAAATCCCAAATCTCCATAAAGTACAAGTACCTTTATGGAACCTTCTCTTGGGCAGTCATACATATGTATATCCCACATTATTTCTTATTCTTACATCTTTTGTGGCACAATCGTCAGTTTTACTGATACCTCTTTTTTCTCACACCGAGCATGACTCACGTGAGCTTAGAGTGTAAAAGTAATTACGACATCTCTCTTTGGGACATTAATCATGCATAAATATCATACTTCTTCACCCGAACTATGTGGACTTTGATCTCTGCCTTAAAAGTAGAGTACGTAGGAGTCCTTTCTAAGGTTCAAGCCCATCTTTCATTAATTCTTTTTCTTACCATATGACATTAAACTATATCCTTTTTATAGAACTACATGGGTTATGATTCCTTTCTTTTTAATAAGGATATGTAGGTAGATCATCTGCGGGTACGATCCTAACTCTGAAATAATCATGTCTTTCTGAATGACAATAAACTTCAAGTGCCCCACTGAGTGGTTTTAAAACAAGTATGGTCATCATAATGACCAAGATATTTCTATATAATGTATGGAAGGATACCATTGACTAAGAATCTATAATTCAAATGGATGCTTATTTATTGATGAAGAACCACAAATACATATAAAAGACTCTCTAAATTCCCTACATATCAATCATTGATTGCAATATCTAAAGGAAAAAATCATTTTCATGCTTGGTAAATTAATAAGGATTCATGAACATAACTTAAATCTATAAGAGAGTCCTGGAGTATACAATAATTCCCCCAAAAAAGGTGTGATGAGTCTGAACTCCCATCCTCTCGACCAATGAAAATTCTTAAGCCTCATCAGTCCACAACTAATGGGCACCTAACTTTGGAATGTAGGTCCAAATGGATATAGAATCATTGGATGTTTCCGGTTCTATGAATAAACCCGTTAGAAACCGATTGGAAAGTTTGAACCTTAAAACAAACAAGGTCATCCTCATTTCCAGAAGGAACAAAAATGGTGAACCCGATGTGAATCCTTAACCAAGTTAAATGATGTTTTACTTATTTGTTAGGCCCCTATTTAACTCAATGTGAGGGATAACAAATAAATCAATCACATATGTGTTCATCCAAAATATGTAGTCTAACCAAGATTATCTTGATTATGTATGTTATATCAAACATGCACTCTTTTCCAAGATATCTTTACAATACAAAAATGGATTCTTTAAAGTTCACACCTGTGAATTCCTTGACTGTTACTCCTGCTGGATCCTCATCCGCTCTTAGGATGACATCACCTACTCAGAGCCTTCAACGTTGGGTCTCAAATGCATTGGTGAGGGAATACCATCAACACTGTACCATCTCGACTCTGGAGGCCGCTCGACAATCCCTCCAAGTTAATAACTCACCCTAGTTGTCAGGACAGTGACGACCAGTGGTTAAGAAGTAGGTGGTGCCAACCACCATCTCCAACCGTTTCGGGTCGTTATCCCCGGAACGCAATCACCAGTCTCTCCCATATTATAGGGAGGTGAATGAAGAGGTCACCCAAGGCCTCAATTCAAGAAGATAGGAGTCCTTTCTAAGGGCTCCCATCAACAATCACCGCCAGACTCATGCGGTAGTGCACCCTCAACATGATGAGGGCATCACCTTTAGGGGTTCGGCTCAGGTTCCTCAAACCCAAGAACGCAAGATGAACTTCTAGAGGCAAAATTCGGACAACAGGGAGTAGGTCCTTACTTCTTCCCCCTCCGGAGAATTCCATCAAGATAACTTGATGGAAAATGATGAGAGGGAATATAAACCCATCCGTTCTGATTTTACTACCCAGCAGACTCGTCTGGCAGTAACACACCAATTTCGCTAGACAATTCCGGCAAAGTATTATAGGAAGGCATATACACCTGTTTATAATTCATCAGCTAGTCAGCAGGCTCCTCTGGCTACAACCAAAGAAACTCGCCAATTAAATATGGTGGATAACAATCAGTAGGAACATACACCTGCAATTCATCAGGCTAACCAACAGTCTCATTTGGTAACACCCAAAGATGTCAATTGGAAATCTCCAATGACAAGTAGGAGACAGACACAATTTTCTGCCCCCACATATGAGTACTATCAGAATTCATTGACAGGAAAAGGAGGATAGGAGCAGGCACATACACCTACTCCAGACACGAAATGGTCATATATTCCCATTCCGATAGTTGAAGTCACCAAGCACATTCTAACAATGGTGAAAGAGCAAAAACAAATCCCTACCCATATTCTAGATACCTGTCAGAATATTATAAAAACATCAGCAGCATCATAGGGAAAGAATCATGAATCTATCCCTATCAGGGGAGTGACTCATCAACATATCACTCCGGAGTAGATACACACCTTTGTCCCATCCCAGGAGGGTTGTGGGGCATACTCCCCCATGTCATACGGACAATCAAGTCAGGCACATACACCTGATTTGAATAGAGATAATCAGCCTAACCTAACCATTTATCCTAAGCAGGCACATACACTTGCCCATAATAACCACTTTCATCAAAAAGTGGTTTCCAAAGTCTTTAAGAAGGCATATAAGAAAAATACTCATCCAGTACAGTCGAGAAATCAAGATCCAATATTCAATATGGCCTTGCTCGATGTTGGAGTTCTTGATGCGGTCAGACAATTTTCTGTTGCAACTCAAGATTCCACTCTCTCATTTCCAGATTCCGGAAGTAACAACAATAATTCTGAAGGTCTTCATCAGACATTTCCTCATGAAGGCTTGCTTCATGAAAATTCGGTCGATCTCAAAGTATCATCCTCAGATGAGAGCCACAATTACCCTCTTTGTGGCCAGAATACCAAGGAGCAAGAGGTTTCATATTTTGTTGTAACCCACCATGGTGGTCCTCCCCATGATGATGAATTTAGCTGTGAAATTCCTCTTCGCAGTAGTAATTCTCAATGCCTAGAAAATTCTTCAATGGAAAATGCAGTAACAAGAAAGACCTCTTATCTTGAGGCACTTGAAAATGTGAATCCAGTCATGTCTAATGCCTTACTGCTAGTGGGTGAAATACTTTCTCAATTAGAAGATATCCCGAGGTGTAGTTCATTCTTCGAACCACCTCTGGGCCATTCATCTTCTAATTTAACAAATAAATTCTCTACCAATCTTGTTGAATCTGATGAATCAACAAAGAAGAACCATCTTTGGTCCAATTAGGTAGAATAATCTTCATCAAATGATAAGGAGGAAGTGTTGAATATGAGAAAACAACTGGTGAAAGGTGGAGTACCAGTCATTTTTTGGCCTTTGGCTGACTCTCGGTATGATATTCCAGAAATTTTAACTGAAGATTGTATTCATGGTATTCGTCTCAACAAGTGGAAAACTCTTTGTCACTTAAAAGAGAAAATATTATCTTATGATGAATATGAAAATCATATCAATATAATAGAAGGGTTACAACGCCAAATTGATTTGGCATCTATCTCTGTTTCCCGATATCCAAAGGCTGAAAAGAAGTAGAGATCCCTTCAGCATTCATTCCTTGGCACATTAAAAAGGTTTCTCCAGTTAATTACCAATTCCCCATCTAGTATTCATATCAGGGGATGGGTTGTTCATGGAGCACTTCATTTCACTGTACTCTCCAGTCAACAAAGCCTGCAAAAGGTGGTATCGTGCAATGTTATTTCCCATGTCTGGCCACATCTAGTTGGTTTTGTGCATAATCAAAGGCTTTCCCAAGAACAGACCTCAACTAGTTCTTCCCAAAGTTAGGAATATAAAGAACAAGTTTTCGAATTACTCTTGCATCAAGCAAATGAGAATATTGAACAGGATTCTCGTTTAGAGAATGCACATCATCAGGTGACATAAGTGTCAGAAATAATCCAACAGTCATCTGAGCCATGTGATTTGAGTGGATGTCGGATGATACATCCAGCTAATTTCTGGACTAAAGTCTGCAAAATCAGGAGAGATTTTAATAAATTTTCAGATGTAGCAGCTCAAGAACCACCTCATATTTCCAGACTAGGGAATCTTTTAATCAAACCCTCGGGATCAATAGATAGGATTCGAGGAGTTGAGAAAGAATAGCCCCAGTCCACCAGACTGGGGAATTTTTCAAATTCTCAATCTCTTCCTCAATGAAATGCAGTCTTCTCTCGATTAAGGAAGAAGTCACAAGAGGGATGTAGAGCCTAATTATCAGGAGATTCCCTCCAAATTACGGTTCATCAAGAAGTTCCTGAGGGATCAAGCAAACAAAAGGTAATGTCTCATCAAGGACATGGAAGAAGACAGTATCACAGAAATGCCGACAAAAGGTATGCAATGCGTTATGAATTGATAAATGTCGTCAATGTCGTTGTCACTAATCCCCCAGAACATGAGGATCAATCAGAGGAATCAAATGAAGAAGTTCCTGTTCAAGAGTTTGTACACAGAGAAATAAATCAAGAAGGTGTGTGTACCAGAAGCCAGAGGGCTGCCCAGAGGCAAGATATTCCTTTGGGTAATTCCCTTCCATACTCTAGAAAGGCACATGCCAAGGAAAAGGGTAAAAGTCAGGTTACATCCCACCCTACTTCTGGAGAAGACCAATCACTCTCATTAGAGTAAAGGTTCCCACAGCAAGAAGAATAAATGAAGGAGTTAAGGAGGTTAAATGCAGAACTACTTCAAGGTAGTCTTCCTCCTAAGCGTGCTGGAGTTAGTTAGTCAAGGGAATTCGTTGTAGCTACTAGTATGGATCAAGAATATCCTCCTTTACAAGTACACCATCATAAGTCCAATCCTATGGGTCATGTGTGACAAAAACCGGTAGTACTACCATCAGTTGCAGTACCAGTCACCACACCCGTCCAAACTCCAGTTATTGCACCTGCTTAGGTCCAAGCTCAACCAGATGTTTCTCAAAAATTAATAACCACCATTGAGTCATTAACAGCTCTTTTGGAATCTATGGAGATAAAACGTACACAAGTTCAACCAAAAAAGAAATCTTACCTTGAATGGGTTGATGAAATTCCTCCCCCATAAAATTTTTCAATTACCACATTCCCAATTTTTAATGGTTCGGGAGATCCATAACAACACTTAACATATTATGTTTCTCATTGTGATCCTATAATGGGAACTCCTCAACAACAAGAAGCAGTTAAGCTCAGCTATTTTGTGTATTCATTACAAGGGCCTTCTTTTTCTAGTATACCAGTTTGCAATCTCAGTCAATTACTGGGTGGGAAGATCTCCATCAAAGATTTATTCTTCAATTTAGCTCAACATTTCCAAAGACGACAGTTTTTTATCTTACCAATTTTAAGCAAATGGAAAATGAAAGAGTTTCATATTTCATTAATCAATGGAGGGGATTAACATATTCCTTAAGTTTATCACTCCCTCAAGAAGAATTTTTTCCAATCTGTGTGGAAAATATGCGTGATGAATTACGAACACTTTTGATCCCTATGAAATACACAGGAGGGTTTTGAGACCTTACTTCAATCGCTCAGAATATTAAAGACTCTCTTATAAAGACTAAGTCTAAAACTCTTGTAATTCCATCAGTTCTAGGAAGGAGAATGAGGAAAGCAGAGACTGCTACAGTTACACTTAAACAAGCACCTATACCTGCTTCCACTTCAAAACCTTCATCATATCAAAGGGCTCCACCTCCTGATCATCAACAACAAAGGATGCCTCGTCAAGATGATCAAAGAGATCAAAGGCGGAAAAAGTTTGAAGATTTGAAGAACAAAGTTTATTCTTTCCGAAATGAACAAGTTCCTGGCTACATCATCTCGGCTCTAGAAAACAATATGGTTCAGTTGCCAAGGCCCAAAAGTATGAACAAGGAAGGAGATGAAGACCTCCCCAACTATTTCCCATTTCATCAGATGTTGGGGCATCCCATTCAGGGGTGTTTTGTCTTCAAATACCTCCAGCAAAAGATGGTGGACTCTGGATAGGTAAAACTGAATGGTTCTTCATCCCAAGTAGCATGTGTTACTGCTACTGATCCAAAGGAAGAAGGTAGGTGGCATGAAGTAAAATGTAAAAATGCGCAGAAATATGATGATTGGATGGTCAGGAAAATGATCAACCGAACTCATGCCATTTTATGAACACAATTGAATCAAAAAATTGTGTTTTCTGCTATGAATTCCATAGAAAAACCCCCTTCATCTAAAAGAAAATCCTCAAAGAGGCGGCATAATTCAAAGAAAGATGAGCAGTCAGAAGAAGATGAGTTTGTGTCAAAGCCTAAATTTTCTTTGACTCTAGAAGATTTTATTCCATATGCTTCAAAAGCACGGGCACCGCCCTATCAAACGGCACAGCCTGAACTGGCTAATCAGGCAGAATCTTCATCAGATGAAGAGTTTATCTTTAGTTCTGTTAACATGATTCACTTAATAGATTCGTATTCCAGCCACAGTTTCGATCTTGATGAGCCTAAGTTCCCTGTATCAAATAGAGGAATTAGAGGAAAAGACAGAGGTCTAGGATACTGGGGAAGATGTGGATATTTCATAAGCCACTATTTCAATCCTACCCCTACTAGAACTGTATATGTAGTAGAAACTCGTGGAAAATCCCTTCAGTGAGCTCAACAGGAACAAGAAAGTTCTTCTACACATGGCAGATTCAGTCCTAGCACAGTTATTTTGGAGGATCAGTTAGTGGTTACACCTTATTCCTCTCAGCAAATAAATAGACCTAGTCGGTCTAATCTGCCGAATCCATGAGTATTTCTAACTCCTACCTTAATATAAGATGCATCTAATTACAAAGCATCAACTTGTAAGGCACTTGAAAAACCATAGTTTCCTGTTGGGAAACGTAGACATTTGGATCAAAAGTATGATTTCTTGAAACATTTGGCCCAAGTACCGGCCAAGTTATCAATTCTGGATGCCTTGAATCTATCAAAATATCTTTAGAAGGTGCTTATTAAGGCTTTGTCAAGTCCTTAGGAATTCAAAACTGAAATTGTTGCAGCTGAGGTCTACCATATAGAGAATGATCCTACAGAATGACATGCAGTGATATCTTTTACAGATGAAGATGAATATGATGTTGTACATGGACATATTAGACCTTTGTATTTATCTGGTAAGTTCAATGATGTAGACATCCGACGAGCTTTCATTGATAATGGTTCAGGAGTCAACTTCATCCCTATTCATACACTTCATCGATTGGGACTCACCGAATTTGATTTATCTCCTTCTAATTTGATGTTTCAAGGATATGATAAAAATGAACAAGAACCTCTGGGCGATATTACACTCAGAACTCAGTTTGGAGACCTTGTGTCTAATTCAGATTTCATGGTTGTTCATCATGACACAGCCTTCAACATTTTTCTTGGAAGAATTTGGCTACATCAACATGCGGTTATACCTTCATCATACCATCAATGTCTCAAATATTGTTTCAATGGTAAAATTGGGACATTGTATGGTGATAAATCCCCATTCAAAACATGTGAATCTCAATACATTGAGGCAGAATTCTATCACATGGAGGGAAAGTAGAAATCCACGAAAAAGGAGGTTACCAAAATTAATGCTCCAAATGGTTTGGAAAAGATTCCAATAAACCCATTCATACATGTGATTATAGATTATGTGTTGTTTATCAGCCAAATTGACGGGATAGACCCAAATCCAAACACTCATATGGAAACTTCCATAATGTAAATTACAACAATTGAGCCAAACATCATGGAAGAAATTGTTGATTCACCAAGCAATGATGAAAGTTTAAATGGAGATGTCTTCATTTCATCTGCTGAAATCCAGCAATTCTATACTTCATCAACCAGACCAGAAGAAGTTATAGCAATTTCAGGGGTGAAAAATGATTTCGATTCTCAATCCATCATCTCCTATTTATTACCCAAGGAATACCCTTCATCATCAATAGGGTCATAAATTCTAGTCTCTTCTTCAAGATGTTCAAATTTTAACTTCTCCCCTGGTCATGAAAATTCTTCTTCATCATCTACTATGCAAGTAGAAACAAAAGAAGTAACACATATTGAAGAAGAAGAGGAAGATCTCAGGGATGCTCCTCCAGCATTTGAAGAGGGTATCTCTACCACTGTGGATGAACTCAGAGAAATAAATCTAGGTACAAAAGAAGATCCATGCCCCACTTTAATTAGTGTGGCCATGACTCTTGAAGAGCAAGAAATGTATATTTAATTTATAAAGAAAAACTGAGATGTATTTTCTTGGAATTATATAGAAATTCCAGGGCTTGATCCTGATGTTGATACTCATCGTTTGGTTTTTCCAGAAGAACATCGAGGATTCAAGCAAGCCGCAAGAATAACACACCCAACTTATGCCTCCAAAATTGAAGTTTAAGTGAATAAGATTATCAAGGATAACTTCGTCATAGAAGTTCAATATCCCAAATGGAAGGATAATATTATCCCTATGAAAAAGAAGAATAGACAAATTAGAGTTTTCATTGACTTTAGAGATCTTAATCGGCATTTTCCCAAGGATGATTTTCCAGTTCCGATCATGGAACTCTTAAGTGATGCAACAGCTGGCTACGAAGCCCTTTCCTTCATGGATGGTTATTATAGGTACAATAAAATATGAATGGCCCCAGAGGATGAGGAGTCTACAGCTTTTCGTGCCCCTCAAGGTGTGTTTTGCTATCGGGTAATTCCCTTTGGCCTGAAAAGTGCAGGTGCAACGTATCAACATGCCATGCACCATATCTTCAAACCCTTTTTAGGAAAATTTGTTGAATGTTATGTGGATGATTTGGTGGTTAAATACTGACAACGTTCTGATCACTTGGCCAATCTGGAAATCATATTCCACAAACTTCGACAACACAATTAGAAGATGAACCCCTTGAAATGTACTTTTGGGGTAACCTTAGGAAAATTTTTCAGTTTTTTTGTACACCATCATGGTATTGAAGTTGATCCTAAGAAGACAAAATCAATCCTTAGTATGTCACCTCCTAAAAATTTAAAATAATTAAGAGGAATTCAAGGACACTTTGCCTATATTAGGCATTTCATCGCCAATATGGCAGGAAAATGTTTACCCTTCACCAAATTAATAAAGAAGGGAGTCACTTAATAGTGGACTGAATAATATCAAGAAGCATTCAATATTATCAATAAATATATCTTGAGTCCACCAGTATTAATGCCACCCATTGAAGGAAGACCAATTATTCTCTATGTAACAGCTTTAGAGCGATCATTGGGTGCCATTATTTCCCAAAAGAATGATGTTGGGAATGAAAACAACCTTTACTATCTTAGTCGGACTATGCTTGAGGCAGAAAATCAATATTCAAGTATTGAAAAGTGTTTCCTAGCATTAATATTTTTAGTTCAGAAATTGAGACACTACCTGCAACATCATGAGGTTCAATTGGTATCTTAAAATAACCCGCTCAAATTTATCTTTAGTTGCCCAATTCTTATAGGACGTCTAGCAAGGTGGGAAGTTATTTTGCAGCAGTTTGATATCCGGTATGTATCTCAAAAGGAAATAAAGGGCCAAGCTCTTGCTTATTTCCTTACTGAACATCCTTCATTAGAAGATACATCTTTAGATATTGAACTTCCTGATGAGGAAGTCTTTTATATTCATGATAATCCTCAAACGTGGGAAATGTACTTTGATGGTGCTTCCAGAAGTCCAACAGGGAAGAAAATGGAAGATCCTAAATTCAACAAAGTTGGGTTAGGAATTGTGCTTATTTCCCCAAAAAAGGTAGTGCTACCCTATTCCTTCTTATTGTTGAAAGGTGGTACAAACAATGAAGTAGAATATCATGCTCTCATATCAGGATTGGTGTTGGAACTTCAGGAATAGGTGAATCACTTAAAGGTAAAAGTTGATTCAGATTTGGTAATAAAAAAAATAAATGGGGACTATGCCATCAGAAAAGAAGAGTCAATCCCTTTGTATGATTACATCAGAGAGTTAATGGCGGAATTTCCTTAGGAACCGAAATTTTCTTGTGTCTCGTGATCACAAAATGCCCAAGCTGATGCACTGGCTAATGTAGCCACAGCCCTGGCAGATCCAAACCGGGATGAAACAATCACTAGTATTTCCCACCATCGTATAGTTTCACCTTATGTTCAAATCAGAATGGAGGAAATCAATGAAATCAGTCCCATTTATGAACCATATGGTCATACTACAGGATGGATGACACCTATCAGAGAATACCTTCAAAATGGAACACTCCCACCTGAAAGAGTCGGGAAAGAACATGTTCGATGATGTGTGGTCAATTTTACTCTTTATGATAGCCCAGATCACCCAAAAAATCTCTACAAGCAAGGTTTTGATGGAATTATCTTCAGATATATTGATGGTGAAGAGACAATAGCTGTCATGAATGAAGTACATGCAGGAGATTGTGGTGCCCACCATTCTGGACATAGACTATCTGATCAAATTCAAAGGCTTGGATACCTATGTCCTTCAATGATACAAGATTGTGTTGATTTCACTAAGAAGTGTCATTCTTTCCAAGTATATGCCAATTTCATTCATCAACCCCCAGAGTTGCTTCATACAGCTAAATAATCATGGCCATTTTCCACATGGGGAATGGATGTAGTAGGACCTTATCCTCTGGCTACATCCAAGCAGTTTAAGTATATTCTTACTGCTACTGACTTCTTTTCCAAATGGGCAGAGGCAATACCTCTCAAAGAAGTTAGTTCTAAAGGAATTGTTAGCTTTGTCAAGTCTAACATCATTACCAGATTTGGTGTCCCTCATACCATATTGATGGACAATGGAACCAACTTTTGTTCATCCGAGATAAGAAAGTTGTATCAAGAATACAACATCAAATCCAACCATTCATCTCAGTATCATGCAGTGGCCAATGGCCAAATAGAAGCCTTCAATAATACTCTTTTAAACGTACTGCAAAATATGGTGGATAAAGATAAGAAATCATGGCCTGATAAACTTTTTCATGGTTTATGGGATTATCGGACCACCACCCGCACTGATACGCGGTCAACTCCATATTCATTGGTATATGGAAAAGAAGCAGTCTTACCCATTGAGGTTCAATTACCTTTGCTCGGAGTAGCCATTTTTGATCAGTCATCTACAGATGAACAATCTCAAAAGCAATTGGATGAGTTGGAACAATTAGATGAAAAAATATTGTGCACTCCGCACCACTTGGAAGTCTATCAGAATAAAATAGCATGGGCTTTCAACAAAAAAATTTGTCTTCATTCATTCATTCAAGGAGAATTGGTATTAGTCCTCAGAACTCCAATGATACCAGGAAAGAAACCTCCAAATCTTGAGTCAAATTGGGAAGGAACTTACTCAATACATAAGGTCTACTCCAATGGAGCTTATTCTTTAATTTTAATGGATGGAGAACTCATCACGACTCCAACCAATGCCATGTTTCTAAAGAAGTATTTTGTGTAACACAAATACACCTAATAGTCCTTACTGAAAGACTTTAAACTACATGTTCCCTTTTGTCCTTGCTATAGGACATTAAACTGCATATCTCCCTCTATTGTCCAATATGACATTAAATTGTGTCCAGTCCCTTATATGTCCTACATGATGTTAAATTGTGCATCGTTAGGGTTGTTGCTGCCTCTTTTTTCTCACATTGAGCATGAATCAAGTGAGCTTAGAGTAAGCTTCAATCATAATACCCTCTCTGGGCCTCTAACCATGTGTAAGTCCCAACACCATCTTTAGGTCGTTTTCCTCAAGTACAACATGATCACCAATTCATTCTTCAATCGAACTATGCGGACTTTGATCCTTGCCTTCTAGGATGGGTACGTAGGCAACCTCCTAAGGTTCAAGCCCAAAACCAATATCTTCACATTGGTTCACCATCATCCTTGCTATATGACATTAAACTATACAGTCACCCATTGTCCTCATTGCAAGACATTAAACTGCATAGCCATACATCCTAGCTACATGAAGTTAAAATGTGCATCACCGGTCCATGCATATGACCTTAAACTATTTTCACTTTTGTCCTATATTACTATAAACTACAACATTCTTTAACACCCTCACCTGAGAGGGAATCATTATTGACATTGATCTCCAATCATGTTATATTCCAAAGACTACGTGCATACTTGGCAATGCCTGAACCTTTAATCTTGGATCCAACCATCATTGCACTAAAGTCCCCTTTCACCCTTCACATGTACAAATCAAATCTGTACAGAGGGTATTTCAAGAACTACGTATGGATTGATTCCCATCTTTATGGGATATGTAGGAATGTTCAAGCATCCATCGAATCCAGCCTCAAGTCTTTGGTCCTAACCCCAAACTCCACTTTTAGTCACTTGGTTGAAAATTCCCCCTGTGAGCTCATGAATGTGGTATGAAAACCCTGGTCTTTATTCACATCAGGTTTATAAAAAACACACAATGTGTCTCCCTCATTATGGTCTGAAATCTACGACCTTAAACTAAGATCTCATATGCTCTCATCCCACATGACGTTAAAAAGTATTTCAAGAACTACGTATGGCTTGGTTCTCATCCTAATGAAATATATAGTGAAGTCCAGCATCTCAATTCAGGACCCAGCCACAACATGATTATGGTCAGCATTGGTCTATGTATCTCCTTCATGCATTGGACAATACCCATTTTCATCTGTCATACTCCTAACCTTAAATACTTCCAGATCTCCATAACCCTTTTCTTGACTTCTGGTCACAAAATGTCTGATACCCGAGAATTCTTTTGCCTGACTATGCAGCATGTGCCCTTAGGCAGCCTTGCATAAGTAGTCTACATAAAGAACCTATCATCCAAAAGATGATATTATTTGGCTATGTAGTCTATTCCCTTTGGCCATGCATAATTCAAACCCCCTAACGGGTTTGTCAAATAGTGTTAACTTCATTATTGGGGAAAAACCTCTTTTTCCCTTATTGGTCTTAACAAAGATATGTAGGGATCCTCAAAAATAGTCATCCTTAACATATTTATCCCATACTCTTTTTCATGATCTGAAGGTATTCAAGTCTATGGTTTATATTTCCCTTCCCTATGTTTGGTTCAGACCTTCACAGGAGTGACATTCATCTAATTCTTTTATAATCTTGATTGGGAATATCCTCTCCATATTCAAGTACCTCTCTGCATACAGAAGACTCTATTCTTTGGAAAATTTGAATCTCCATAAACTTCCACTAGATTTTAGCAATAGAAAAGTAAAATTTCTGAGAGTTATTTTGTCTGAATATGTAGCACGTGCCCCTAGGTGGCCTTGTATAAGTAGTCTACATAACGGACCTGTCAGCCAAAGGATGCTATTATTTGACTATGCAGCCAATTCCCTTAAGTGGCCCTACATACTTCAACCCCCTAACGTGTTTGTCAAATAGTGGTAACTTCACTCTTAGGAAATACTTCCTCTAATTACTTTTAGCCCTTTTTTCATATCATCCCTCAGATTCAAAATTTCTTAAGTCTTAGTTTACATGTTTTCCCCCATACTTGAATGTGGTAATATGTTTTCAAACAGATTATCGAGGAATTGAGTCACTTTTAATCCATTTGGTCAAAGATATTCGACCTTAAACATTAGCCTTTTTATGTTCGAGATGCATGACTTTAAACTACCAAAAAAAGACAGGGTACTCATTAAATTGGGAACTTTTAAAAGGAATTCTGAACAAAAGTTGAGTCCCAGCTCACTAAACGTATATATTGTATGATTTAGGAAATATTGAAAAACAAAAGATGAAAATTTTGAAGGGTTGTTTGTATAATCCTATAAAAAATCAAAATATTCTTACTAAAGCCCATTGGCTTAGGTAAAATTTATATATATATAGTAATAATATAATTAATTAGCAAGAGGATGCAGGTACAAATGATTGAAGATGAAATGTATTTTTCATTGATGCACAAGATTAGAAGAACATCCACATATTGGAGTATCTTATCTTTTTCAAGAATTACAAGAGGCTTTCAACATAACTCTTCATTTGATTTACGACATCCCGAGCTTCATCAGAAGCCACTTGAAGTTCATTCACTTGAACAGTTTCACTCTTTTCAGCTTGATGGAGTGCTTTCTTTGCATCTGTTATGGCTTTCATACCATTCGTTTGGACTCCTTCCAGTGAATTGTTAAGTTGGTCAAGTTCCCCAGTAACGGCATCTAACTATTGCTGAAGGTGCATCTGCTGGACAACTTTCTACTTGATCTTATGCTTCATCTCCTTCAACTTTGCAGCATGATCAGCCTCATCTCGGGACACCGCAGCCTTGAATTTGCCAATATTGGTCAACAGCCTTGCTATGGTCAGATCTTGATGGTACTTTTTCTCCTGCTCCCCCCTTAAGATGACTTGTTTCACCACGGCATGGATCTCTTGATATCCAAAACCACCAAGTCTTAACATGACGAACAAGGATGAAAGTCATGGGATCTTCGAAGACACCTCTTCAAGAGGCACTTCAGATATGATCTTCCATATATTCTATCATGCCTTGCAACGTAAGAATTGGAGTGCCTTCTGAACCTCTAGGTATGACTCAACATCACTATCACAGGAGGGAATATAGTCTGGGATTAATGCACTTAAAGAAGTGCCCTGTTCTGCTCCTTCCCCCCTGACCCTTGGTACTTCACTTTCTACTCCCATTGGGGCGGAGGCTGAGGCTTCACCTCTGGATTTAGCTACTGAAATTGACAGCACTGCATAGTCAATTGAAATATTTGGTTAGTTCCAAAGGATAAAAAAAGTTGTTTAGCTGTTTTACAATTTAAGTACAGTCACAAATATTATCATCTTTTACTCAACGGTAGATCAGCAGCATGAGAAGGCTCCTCCCCATATTTCCTAGATTCAATAAGATTTTCATGATGGATTTTAGGAAGCTCAGGTGGGTTAATCTCCACTTGAGCTAGTGTCTCTACAATGATAGGGTTGTCTCTACCCCCTTCAGGCATCGGCAGATCAGTAGCTTGCTCAGACGGAACTACACATTTCAACCAATCATGATCTGAGATGTAATAAGAATTTTTTAACAGGACGAAGGATAACACTCATGTCCAAAATCTTCTAAATTACATAGTAATTTAACATGATCTAAAATTTCTTCAAAAGTCATGCCAAGTTTCATCAATTCATCCAGTGATATCTCAGATTCTTGGTTAGTCTCACCAGTGGGAGCATTTGATGTGTCTTCTTGGCAACCCCCCTCCTGCGACCTCCGACCCCGAACAGTTTCCTCAGAGTAAATTACGGAGTCAGTTGTAGTGGTCACCAAATGTTCTGGTGTAGGTGTTGAACCTAAAACATCACAGAATGGAAATCATTTGATGTCTTAATTCAACGTTCTTTGAAATATTGTTAATTTACTAGAAGCAGGCTCTTCTCCCTTTACAGCAGCAACAGGAGTAGTACTGGGAACAGACGCTGGCTCTTCTTCTCTCATTTTTTCTTCAGGAACATCCAGGTCATCATGAATTTTCGACTGTTCACCGGCACCCTCCATCATCCTCAGAGGAGGGTCAGTCCTCTCCCTTAGAGGAGAAACCAAGGAAGCCCCTACAATCCCAAGAAATATGAGCAATCTTTTCATGAGTTAGGATTCATGACTATCTAAAGGACTTACCACTACTGATGAAGCATTTAGCTGTGGACTTCTTCCTTCAATGCCTTTTCTTCTTTGAATTTTTGGGTGTGTTGACATCGTCACCTCCAAATACAGGTATTGGAGAATGGAAAGCCCTTTCTAACTCATCATCCATGGCTTGCCGGCCTGGAGATACCTCGCCTGGCTCACGAGGAGATTCAGCGGCTCTAAAAGCAATGCCACCAAGGATGTATTACGGTGAAGGAACCTCAGTAGTTCCTTTCTTAACAATCTATAGGATGAATAAAGTAAATTCCTTGAGTAATAAAGATTTTACTGAAATAAAGTTGCAAAGAAAATAAGTAAAGAAACTTACATCTTTAGGAGCCACATAATCGTGTCACTCCGCATCTACTGAAGCACCAATCCCCTCAGTGGTGCCATGATTCATCATTTACTTCACTCTCTTGGTAATAGGAATGGAATCATCAGTGTAATATATAAGTATTTCTAGCTCTCTGATGCAAGCCCTCACTTCATCGGGGTTATCCTCAAAGAAAATATCAGTAGAAGCCTAGAGATTCCCCACTCCAGGGATATGTATCCCTTTTCATAAGTCCATCCAGGCAGTTTCAGCATCACAATATAGACTCTTCCATGTCTGGACAGCCTCTGGTCATAAATATTCATCATTTTCACTAGAATGTCGTGAGGAGGGTCCTACAATCTGGGACTTAAACTTCTTCCCAACTCTTGAAATCACAAATAAAGGATAAGAAAATGAAACTTGTTGCTCTATAAAATAATGATGACTAAATTTCCTCAATTATATAACTCACTAGGAGTCGATGGAGTAGGTATCTTGACTCTGGCAGGAGGATTATATCTAGCACGAGGCCGCTTTGAAGCATGTCGTGCCTCATCATCCCCATCCTGGGAATCCGGCGAATCAGCCTCGGGTGAGGAACCCAGTGAATCAGCTCCGGGTGAGGAAGAGTCACCTTCCAGATGAAGGGTTTCTTTCTAGACAGTTCTCTTTTTTGTACCCACCCAAGGAACCAGATGATTCAGTACCCCTTCAGGGTATGATGCTACCCAGTTTTCGGCATACCATGTAGTCAATTGACTCGCCGCTCCAGCAACTGGTAGATCAAACACTGACCCGGTCTTCTCTATAGATATCAGCAACCATAGTTGTCAGGAAACCATTGGATGCTGCTCTAACCTGACATGCACAGGAGGGGATACAACAATCTGCTGCAGACTCTTGAATTTGCATACAAATCTATATGGAGCATAGGCCTCACATATAACCTCTCCGTCAATTCTGGTGGCCAATACACCATCTCTGCAATCCAGCATATACAACTTCAATTCCAGGCTAGCTGTTCCATCATCAACAAACCGCCCAGTTGGCGGGTTTCCATAAGGAAAGAAATGAAATTTCTTGAACATGCTCAGCCTCACCTTCAGATCATAAGAATTGAGGGACAATGGAGAAATTCCAGAAAAGGCCTGCACTGATGGCCTAAAAGAACTTCCAGGAACCTGTACTCTGATCTGTACAGCATAAGTTCTGAAGTGAGTGGCGATCCATCCCCGCCAAACTTGTAATGGTCCCACTATTCTCAAATGAGACATACCCATATAGACATGGAGTAAGATCCTGTGAATCTTCACCAAAATAGGGGTGGCCAACCCAACCATTTTCCTCTCAGCCAACTTGGATGCAACAACGAAGGTCACTGGCCTGACACCTCCCTTCGAATCCCTAACTGGAAGAAGATAAACAATGATCCACAAAGCTAAAAATCCTACCAGATGGGTCTTCTCTGGAATTCTTTGGTCCACTTCATACCCCCACTTTTCAAACTCTCCCACTTCCAAAGTTGGCCAGAATGTTCCAAGAGCACCCCTCTTCTCTGTTCTGGGGAAGCTGGTAGGACGAGTACAGGTGGGCCCCTTCTCCTTCTTCTTGATAAGAAACATATCCATCCATTCATATGGATGAATATCCTTTCTAGAATGAGTTTTGGTGGACTTTTAATTCTTGAGCTTGTGGGAAATTTTCAATAACTCTCGAGCCAAAGCCGAAGTCTTCTCTGAATCATTCCAGGTCACCTTGGGGGGAATGAATTCATCATACATATCACCCAAAATTGGAGCCCCCGAGATCTTGTAGACATCCCACAAACTGATGCCTACTTCTCCATGAGTCATATGGAAAGAATTGGTTTCTGGGATCCATCAGCTGATTAGTTCCGGTAAAAAATTATCATTCCTGTAGACATATGTTTATCCAGCCTAGATGGATTCATATATTGCAGCTCCATTCAGATCCTCGACAAAATCTGCCTAGTTTTGTCGCACCCAATATTCCCACATCCAAGTCGGCTTCACACCTCCTCCAGGATGGAAATACCAACTCTTTTTTCATCCCTTGGATTGATCCATTTGAGAATTTCAGAAAATGGAGGGATAGAAATGCGGCTACAGCTCAGGCTTGTGAGGTTTCAGATCTGGAGTACATGGGCTATGATGCATTATGTATGATTTCTCCACTGTTCCAGCATTAATACATGATCCTGCAAATGAGACACTTGCTAAAGTGAAATTGTTCTAAGTCTAAAACCAGGAATGAGGAATATAGTTCTTTGTATCTAGAACTTTGACTCCTTGCAGATGACCATGGCCATATAAAGGCAAGTAAATACTCTATGGGAAATTGACATGATATTTCTTCAAGTACTTGGCCAAATCTGGGATAGTACTGTCGCAGATATCGTAATAGTCATGTCCAACGATGTTCATCATATCATAAATTCTCTTTCTATTCAACTCATCAGCCGATCCAATTCTTTTGGGAACAATTGAATCTGCACAAAGATATAACAGTTAACTTTTAAATAAGTCTATTTTTTTATGAAATACTTGTGAATAAAACAAAATAAATGGCTAAATAATTGAGGCGCGCAAGTGTGGTCGCGCAAGTGTGTTCGTGCAAGTACTATCGTTCAAGTCAAAATCTTACTGGAGAAGAGCAATAGAGGAAAAAAGCGAGCGACTGAAGAGATGCAGACACTTGCGCGACGAGAGCTCAAAAAATCAGAAGGCAGGATGGTTTGCACTAAGTGACACCCATATATATAGGCGATCTCGCAACCTTGCGCATCAGAACCTGCGTGCCAAAACCTACGCGCCTACTACCTGCACGCCAGAACTTGCGCGCCTACCACCTGCGTGCTGCCAAACCCTTGTTTCTCATTTTCCTCAGAGTCAAATCCTCTTTCCTTTTTCGGATCCAACTCTGAGGGGGGACTTTTTTTTATGCTTATTTCCGTCATAGAGTCTAAATGAATTGAAAAGAGGAATACCTTAAGCACAAGAAGAGTCATCCTTTAAAGAACATCAAAAATTGACAAAGGCATGAACAAGGAGCCCTATAAGAAGAGGTCGTGCAAGTTTCCTTCTGGTCATGCAAGTCACTTGCGTGCCACATATGGATCACACAATTCACTTGCGTTCCCTATTCATTTTTTCACCCAAGGTGCCCAATGGCCTATAAATAGCCCACAGATTTTAGGGACGAATTTTCCAAAACTCAGTTTCAAGTTCTAGTCACCCAAGTCTTTTTCTAACGTCTTCTGAACACTTCTAAGGTAATTCTTTACCTAGAATGGAAGCTCTAAAGATGAAGAATAAGGCCTAAGTATTAGAACTCATCAATACTTGCACTCCTAAGTGTCCATCCCTTAAGGGAAGTGAAGACACTTGCGTACCGCCTTTACCTCTCAAGGGAACTTACGTGCCACCATTCTAGAAGCCTCTAGGGATGATACTAAAGGCTTGAGTTCAAAGTCACCCAATTATTACCTTATGGATTCTTCGTTGCCCAAGGTGACTCATGTCACACAAGTATACTTGCGAGACCAGGACTTGCGTGCCAGAACAATACTTGCGCGCCTCCTTCCTAGTCACCTCCTTACATTAAATCCAACTCTCTTCTTCAATATATGGCCTTAAAAACCCTCTTCAAGTCCATTTATGGCATGGTTCCTTCGTTGGATTTCTT
Organism: Viscum album; assembly: GCA_963277665.1. Taxonomy (NCBI): domain Eukaryota; kingdom Viridiplantae; phylum Streptophyta; class Magnoliopsida; order Santalales; family Viscaceae; genus Viscum; species Viscum album. Next base: position 1,720,067,006 of record OY728119.1, on the reverse strand, counting down.
ATCTGAGAGGAATTCATATGGACCTCTTTCTCAGGAGTAATTCCCAATCCTATTTTCCCTTAATTGGGCCTCCTTCTTAGGAGTAAGCCCCAGCCTTAATTTATTTTGACTTGGGCTTCCTTTTCAGGAGTAAGTCCTGGGTTAAAATCCCAAATCTTTATAAAGTAAAAGTACCTTTATGGACCCTGATCTTGGGCAATCATAAATACATAAGCTCCACATCATTTCTTATGATTTCATCTTTCGTGGAACAATCATCAGTTTTACTGATACCTCTTGTTTCTCACATCGAGCATGACTCATGTGAGCTTAGAGTGTAAAAGTAATTACGACATCTCTCTTTGGGCCATTAATCATGAATAAACATCATACTTCTTCACCTGAACTACGTGGACTTTGATCTATGCCTTAAAAGTAGAGTACGTAGGATGCCTTTCTAAGGTTCAAGACCATCTTTCATTAATTATTTTCCATCCCATATGACATTAAACTATATCCTTCTTATCAAACTATGTGGGTTCTGATTCCTTTATTTTTAATAAGGATACGTAGGTATCCCATCTGTGGGTATGATCCCAACTCTGAAATGATCATGTCTTTCTGAATGACAATAAACTTCAAGTGCCCCACTGAGTGGCTTTAAAACCAGTATGGTCATCATAATGACCAAGAGATTTCTATATAATGTATGGAAGGATACCATTGACTAAGAATCTCTAATTCATATGGATGATTCTCTATTGATGAAGAACCTCAAATACATATAAAAGACTCTCTAAATTCCCTACATATCAATCATTGATTGCATGATCTAAAGGAAAAACTCATTTTCATGCTTGGTAAATTAATAAGGATTCGTAAACATAACTTAAATCTATAAGAGAGTCCCAGAGTATACAATAATTCCCCCCCAAAAGGTGTGATGAGTCTGAAATCTCATCCTCTCGACCAATGAAAATTCTTAAGCCTCATCAGTCCACAACTAATGGGCACCTACCTTTGGAAAGTAGGTCCAAATGGATATAGAATCATTGGATGTTTCTGGTTCTACGAATAAACCCGTTAGAAACTGATTGGAAAGTTTGAACCTTAAAACAAACAAGGTTATCCTCATTTCCAGAAGGAACAATACTACACGAGACTCTGTCCCAAAAACTCTAACTTTCCTACCTCCACCCAACATATGGGGTGATCAATATGGCCTACCATTAAGAGCCTCAAATGGTTACATCTGTATAGTTTCCTTTTATCTGTAATTATATGAAAACTCCACCAATGATAGGTGCTTATAAAAAGACCCACCAAAGTCTAGGATACATTCTTAAATTATATCCTCAAGAACCTGTATAGTATGCTCTAACTTCCCATCTGTCTGTGGGTGGAAAGACGTACTCATTAAAACCTATGTACCAAGCACCTTTTGTAAGTTATTCTAGAAGAAAAAAGTAAAGCATGAGTTGTGGTCTGACACAGTACTCTATGGAACCCTGTGCATACAGACTATTTCTTGAACATAAAAATATCCTAACTCATCCACTTAAAAAGTTTCCCTATAGGCAAGAAATGTGATACTTTCATTAGTCAATCCACAACCACCCAAATAACATCATTATTCTGAGGCATCCTTGGGAGACCCACCACAAATTCCATAGTAACATAGTCCCACTTTCATTCCAAAATGGGAAAAATTATAATAAACCAACATGTCATTGATGTTCTAACTTCACCTATTGACAGGTGTAGCATTGTGTTACGAACCCTACTATCTCATTTTTCATGTTTGGCCAAAAATATTTCCAGTATAGGTCATGATACATTTTGGTCAAACTTGGATGTACCCGTCGCTTTGAGGCATGAAATTCATGCATCCTCTCATCCTGTACACTCATAGCCACAACAACCTGATTCTTGAAATAGATGATCTTGACCTCATCTATATTCTATTTGGAAGGTGAATCCCCACCTTCAAGGCATTCCATTAAGGAAAAAAAATATCCTCATACTACCTATCTCTAATCCAACTCAAAAGAGTAGAATCCATTGAAACTGATATGAGAGTTATCTTCTCCTGGCCCTCCTAAACCACAACATGAATCTCATCTAGAAAAGTAAATCACTTTACACTCAGTACTAGAATACTAAACTAACTGAGTCCGAGTCTTCCTTCTTAAAGCATTAGAAGTACTATTTCCATTCCCAGGAATATATGCTAGATAAAAATCAAATGACTGGATATACTTAACCCACCACTTCTTCCAGAGATTCAAATTTCATTGTGAAAAGATATACTCGCTTATGATTAGTATACACAGTAAAATTTTCACCCAATGGATAATGCCACTAACACTTAAATGAATAAACCACTGCATCCAACTCGAGACCATTCATAGGGTAGTTCCATGCATGTGGACTCAGCTATCGTGACCCATATGCCACAACTCGGTCTCCCTACATCAACACCAACCCATGTTCGATTGTAGAATTGTCACAAAACACTATATACTCCTCACCTGGATCTGGTAAGATCAATATTGGTGTAATTTTCAAATGATTCTTCAAATCCTAGAAATCATTTTTAAATGATCCAAATCATTCAAACTTCACTCCCTTTTTGGTCAAGCCTAAAAGTGGTGTTGCCAGATGGAAAAAGTCCAGTATGAACCTCCAATAATAACCCGATTTCCCTAGAAAACTGAAGATATCAAAAACATTCTTGGGATAATCCCAAGATAAAAATTCCTTAACCTTCTCTAGGTACATAGAAACACCTTCATCTGAGATGATGTGACCCAAGAAGTGTACCTGGTCAATCTAGAATTGAATCTTAGATAGCTTGGTGTATAGACGATGCTCTCTCAGTGTAATCAGGACGATATCAATATTTTGGGAATGATCATCATAATTATTGGATTATGCCAAGATGTCATCCAAAAACACTACCACAAACTAATACAGGTATAGGTGGGAGATTCTATTCATCAATTCCATAAAAAATTTTGTGTGTTAATTATCCCAAACAGCATCACGTCAAACTCATATAATTCATACCTTCTACTAAAAGCAGTCTGAGGTATGTCAGATGGTCAGACTCTCAACTAATGATGCCCTGATTTCAATTTTATCTTAGAGAAAACACAATCTCCTCTCAACTAGTCAAAAATGTGTGGATGCACGGAAGAGGATACTGGTTCTTCACAGTCATCTGGTTCAACATTAAATAATAAACACTCAAGCATAAGGTTTCTTTATCATTCTTAGAAAACAATACTGAAGAACCCAAAGGCGTCATACTTGGATGAATAATCCCCTTATCCATAAACTCTTCTAGATGATTCTTGATCTCTTGAAGCTCTATCAGATCCATTCTATATGGTGGAACATAAACTGTCTTATCCCCCATCATGATCTCAATTATAAACTCCACGTCTCTCTTAAGTGGAATCCCTGAGAAGTCCTCAAGAAACATGTCATGGAACCTGTATACTGTGGATGGAAATAAATCCTTCATTACACCTCTGTCATCCAACGATAGACTAGAAACCTAGGTGGTGAGCTCCCCCAGTTGCTGATTAATTGTCCCTACATGACCCACCTTGATATCCCACTCCCTATGGTGAATATAATTTTTACCCTCAGGATATTTGAAAGTAACTCCCATTTGGTAACAATAAATGTGGGATCAGTGATCTACTAATCAGTCCATACCCATAATTAGTTTAAATCCTGACATGTCAAGGATGTAAAGATCACAACTGAAATGAAACTCTCCAACCTCGAGATAACACCCCTTACACAGACATATGTCTCTCGATCATACTCCCAAAGGTGTATCTATCATCAAAGATCTGCTCAAGAACTCCACCACCAAGCTCAAACCATTCACAAGTTTTGTAGATATAAAATAATGAGAGAAAATAGTATCAAATAAGGTATTTTATATCATAGAATCTATAATAATAGTACCTCTAATTGTTTACAGTCCAGATGCACTATCCACCAGTGTAGGCTGAATAACATGAAACTTTCTTACCCCTCTTACCTATGATGTAGTCTGAGTCCCTTGAGATGCACCACTCTGTTGATATGGGTTATCTTTCCCAAAATTATCACATCCACTACCTCGACCTCCCCAACTGGTAGAACTATAACTTCCAGACAGATATGGGGGTGAAGACCCCCTTCTAGCACTCTGGTTCTTCCTAGATGATTCATCATTAACCATCTATCATGGGTTCCTATGGAACCTCTATAGATACCCCGTCATACCACAATATTGGCACTATACTTGTGGTCGAGGTCACTATCTATGAAAGTGACCCAAACTCCCACACTGGTGACAAATAACTCGAGTAAGATCCTAAGTAATTGATCCTTCCGCATAACCACTCTACTTTCCACTACTCAAGTCAACATTTTCATAATGATGCTTCAAACTCTCATAATTCATACCTCCTAACCATCCATTATAAACCACTTATCCTCCACTATAATCCTCCTTCAGGTTCCCCTTAGAAATGAGAGCCCAATTCACGGCTTCTGAAAACCTTTTCAGCCGAAATATATTCAACTAGGAATTAATTTCACATTTAATCCCATCCTGAAATAATTTCGCTACCATAGCCTCATATCCTACTAAAACTGGAGAAAATAATTTCAAATCTATAAAGTGACCAACATATTTCATAACATATATATTCCCTAGATTCAACCTCATAAAAACAATCACTCTCTCATGCATTAGCATCTTAGGGTAAAAGTGCTCCAAGAAATTCTCCTAAAATTCCTTCCACTCCATATTATCCAGTTATCCATCATGATTATAGATTTCCCATCAATGATTTTATTTACCACATAACATGTAATCATCCAATTTGACTCTCTTCTCATCAGGAGTCTCCAAGTGTTTAAGTTTAGTCTTGATAGACTCGATCTAGAACTCAACTACCTCAAGTCCACCCTCTCTGGTAAATGTCGGAGGGTGATGAAACTGAAACTCCTATGTCAAGTCTAACATACTCTTCACAACCTTCCCTAAGTTTCTCTATATAAATTGTATGGAGTGAGAAAATTTATCTCATAACTTCTCTCCAGCTTCCTCACCCAGAACTATCTGATCCTTGGGCTCCACTATTGGAGGCACATCTCTAGCCATGTCCCCCTTCTATCCTCTAAACAAGCATCATCGTGGAGGAATATCTCTAAAATTTCAAAAACCCATATTAGTACACATTTCACAACATTACACAATATTAACACAATTACGGGGGTTCACATAAGGTCATAAATTCATCCCCCAAACCCCGCCACATGGTCAAAAATGAGGCACTATCACTACCCTTAACCATCCTACATCTAGGTCATGGTTAACAAAGGGTAAACACATTCTCATTATTCAAGTTTCATATTAGACACCTAATTATTCACATATTACATCATTTTACAACTTAAAATTAAAAATTAATCACCATTTTTTGCTTAATTGCACAACCAATAAAAACATTTCAATTTCAACAACTTACCCCAAAACCTGTTTTTCCCATGCATGCCTAAAATGATGCATGTCACAATAAATTCTGAGTTCCTAGAATGATGCATGCATACTCAAATCTCATTCCATATCAAGCCACAATTCAAATCTTATAAAATATTATAAAGAAATAACATCACACAACATGTTCATCACTTGAGGTGAAATAACATACAACTGTAACAACACACATCAATAACAACAATATCACCCTGAGTACATGGATTTTACCCTCATACATGGGTTAGCTAATCTCATGAATAATCTCTGAACCAAGACCTGAACCATCATATTCTCCTGTCTACCATTCACAAATAGTAATAAAAAAGAAAAGAAAATAATCCCTCATATGATACCACTTTGTAATGTCTTGACTTGGGTTCTATACACTGGTGCCCTGAGATAGTCAATTACATGACCTCAAGTGTGCTTACCCATATTCTAGAGGCTTCCGACTAGTAGCGATTTTCTAATATCAATCATGATAAGACTATACCCTCTTTATCATAATAATATAATAACACAAATAGAACAATAATAACCAATTGACATAACCAATAACCGGAAAACTAGTATCACATGATGACCAAAATAGGAATACAATATAAAAAACTAAATTAGTAAATATATCATGCCAAATAAGTGTCAAGTGTCAAAATGAAAAACCCAAAATAAGACAATAACAACTCTTATGTGGGTCTTGATACCAATTCATGTTCCCTCACCCATGCTCCATCCCATATCAACCATCTAACATAGGGTTATTTCCCTTATCTCATTATATAAACATAAAGTCTTTTTGGGTACCAATCAGGTAGCTCAAGTAGGGTATGAGTACAAATCAGTAGGCCACCACCAACAGTTTCTAAAACAATATTCAGTTAATAATAGTGTATACAGTTTTGTAAAGAATAAAATACGAGAAATAAGGCAAACAATTTACTTATTCAATTACCCCTTATTTAACCACATAACCCTCGAGTTCCCAAGGACACCTGAACCATCAATACCTACTTCGTCCCATTCCGGAGTCTAAACCATATCACATATCCAATTCACAATTCATTATAACACATGTGATTTCATTATCTATTTCATTTCAATTCATAGCATGGCCACTTAGAACCATAGTCCAATGACAACATTTTGGGCATAGAACACCATGTATAATACACCTGTGAGTATTTGGAGCATTAGTCCATGTCTCACACCTCGTTTATCATTAAATCACCTATGGTTATTTGTAGCATCAGTCTGTGTACCACACTAGTATATCTGTCAATCGCGTATGGGTATTTGGAGCATCAATATGTTCCCCACACTCTTATATCATTCAATCACATGTGGGTATTTAGAGTTCCAGTTCATGTCCCACACTCATATATCAATCAATCACACATATGTCACATATATCACATCAATCAAGGTTAATCAACATTAACCCTCTTATCAATTTTCACATCATGATATACCATTTCAACTATAAAACAAATCATAATTTAGTACTTTAATCACATGAAATAATGTGATAGATTTACCATTAAACCATTTTTCAATGTTTAAATCAATAATCATTAACCCATTAAGGTCAAGTCAACCATCTCATAATTCTCATTGTCAATTAATTCACAACCACATTATTTGACCAATTACACGATCCCAATTTCCCATCAATTCCACAATCATAGTATTTAATTAATTAAATAACTAGTTAATTAATCTAATTCCACCAATTGTATAATCACAATTACCAAAATTCAATTTTCCCATATTCAAATCATGTTATAAACACATGGAAAATCAATTAATCAATTCTACGATCCCATAAATTAATTAATCAATTAATTTATTCAATTCAAGGTTCAATTTTCAAACGTTCCAATTGAATTTTTAAAACACATACATGCAATTGGAATTAAAGACTATGGGAATTGAATTTAGACCACCTACCTCAAGATCGTTGACAGATTCTTGCCAATGGAAATACCCAATTGAAGTGGAACAAACAAGATCATGAAAAAGAATGATATTTAGATCTAAAACCTATATCCAAGATCAAACGGATTATATCCATGGAAACCTAGATCTAGATCCACTTACAATAGAGGAAAAAATCCCTTCAAAGGTGAGAGAAATATGGGAGAAAGAGGGAAAACTAATTAGGATGAGAACAAGAGGTGCGGATCTTCAATCTGGGTTTCGATTCACCATGAAAGGAGGTTGGAATTCCTTTGAATATGTCTGGGAGCCTCCAAAAATGAGAAAAATAGGTTTAGGACCGATATAGTGGGTTTCAGGATATAAGAATGGGGTTTGAGGATTTTTATATTAATTTTTGGTGGTTTAAAATCCCACCTGCATAGTTTCATGTATCGGGCACACGGTTTTCCCTAACCATGTTCCTAATTGTTCACCTCCTCTCAAGTGTTCACATGGTTACTACTAGAAGGTTGCATGTTTTGAAAAACTGTAAGCCAATCGTGTGAATCCCTTCTATTTGGATTTGCATGGTTTGATGCCCTAGGAATATGGTTTGGGAAAATTGTGTGCCAACCATGCACTGCCCCATTTCCTTTCAAAATTCTCCAATATTTTTTCCAAAGACTCCCCAAGGTATAAATCAAACGATATATACTCAAAACAAGGAAAAAGATTACCTTTAAACAAGCTTGAAACATCTCCATAAAATTTTGAGATCTTACAGGGAGCCTACCTAATTATAACTCCACAGTTAAGCATGCTTTACCTGAAGTAGTATTAATATGGGTAACCTCATGGGAAGTTTCCAAGGGTGTGTCTGAGTAAGGCAAAAGAACACTGAAAGAATAAAACCAAGGTATGTAGTGGGTAATAGCATGTGGTGTTCTAGGAACGAAACCAAATTATTATAGAATACCCATGGGGTTAGATGATCGGGTCATAGCCTAGGGAGTTCAAGTCATGAAAATGATATAAAGGTTAATACCCAACTAAAAGTGCAGTGGAACATACTGGGTTCTGAGTGTCAGGATCCAAAACTAGGCTGTTGTTTTCTAAAGGGGGTGAAAAAACTCTATAAAAGTGAGACATAAATTACTTAATGGTTTACTCATTTCAATAAGGTGCTCCTCTAATTTCGAGAGCCTACATGATTATAAATTCATAGTCAAATGTTCTTATCCTGGAGTAGTTTCAGGATGGGTGAATTCATGGGAAGTTTCATAGGGTGTGTATGAGTGAGGACAAAGATCATAGAAAAACATGTGTTGGTTTGTAGGGACAACCATTGGTCTGATATATGACCCTAGTGGGTAATGACATGTGGTGTGTTGTGAAGTTAACCATGGTATTACAAGAGATCCATGGGATTATATGAGAATCTTCATAGACTAGGTAGTTAGGTTCATGACACGTAAAGGTTTACTGACTCTCTATACACTTTCCCCTTCCTTGTGGGATGGGTACAAGGTGCCCTGAGTATGTCTCAAAGTAGGTATGGATCTCTCTAATAGTTTGGGAGTTATTTTTTATTGTTATTACTGATCTAGTATTTATTGTATTGTTAGTTTATTACATGTTTTTATGTAATATATGAAATTGATGGATTATTATATTTGTAAATATTTTAGACACATGAACATGCATGCACATGACTATTAAATGTGAGATTTTAGATCCTCAATGGTGCATACATGGTCTTTATACACTCACCCAACATGTATACCCCGATGGACATGTAGATTCAATTGTTTTTTTCAGGTAAGAGTGGGTACTTAGATAGATATTTGGATTCTTGTGGGCTATCTATGTGAAAATGTTACTTTAGTAGGTCTGGCATTCATGTGGTGTTGGAGTATTAGAGGCTACCATTAGAAGTTTGATTCATTTTCCACATCAACGGGTCTTTTAATTTTTGTTTAAGTATATTTTTTTTATTTATGTTTATGGTTTTCAGTATGATTTCATGGTTATACTATTGTTGTGTGTTTTATTATATACATAAATAGAGTTATTTATATTGTTTCATTGGTATAACATGTATCCTTGTCATACATGCCTTTATTTCGGTAAATGTCTGACATATAAATGTGTCATTTTTAATTTTTTTAGAACCTTAAATTGATCTATTTCATTATTTCATGAAGTTAAATCATTCCTTGATAAAAAATGGAGACCCTATATGCTATTTATGAGCCCTATGGATTAGAGAACATTCCATGGGTTAGTGGTTGCTATGACCATGTTGATAGAAGATCTGATTCACATCATTACACAACATATTTAAGGTCTCTTTGATTTATTTGATATCATATATTAAAGGATTTTATAGTTATGGATGTGGTCAATGAATATCACACCAGAAACCTTTTTTTCTTGAGTTACATTGATGTGTTCTTATATTCCATAGTTTGTGTATGGTTATGGATTATGAATTCTGAATCAATTCTAATGTTATAAAGGCTCAAAATGAATGTGGCTTTTTTTGTTCAAAAACATGTTTAAATTTAGATATATCTTACATAATAGTTTTATATCCATATTACTTTTGGTATAATCTCAATGTTTTATATATGATATAACAAAATTCTAAATTAGCACAAATTATACAAGGATTTATGGGAATTGAGAGAATAATCAAACAATACATTTGTGAATTAAACATATTGTACAATGGATCATTATGAAAGGAAATATAAAATCCCAACATGATTATTTTAGAATCTTCCTTAATATATCAAATATGGTTAACACATCGTATGATGATTTGATGAGGAGTTATAATCATAATATAATGAATGTTGGAGAGTTCAGCCTTCACTTGAATCTCAAAGGGTAAGTGGGTCGAATGTTACAAAATATATCATTCAAATAAATTTATATATAAAATGTGGAAAGTGTTATATCTCTTGGATACCATTATATTAATAATGGATCTGTCATAAATATTGAAAAATTCTTTCATTTCTATTTACTTTAATCCTCACCTGGTGATCTTGGAAGCGTGTTTTGTTGTTTTTCATCATGTTTGATGTATATAAGATGTCCAAAAAATCTAAAAAATCCTCTATAAATAAAGGTTATTATCACCATTAAACTTTTCTATATTAAACATGGATGCAACCTTAGTATAAAATTTATCCTAAAATAAAGGTTCACATACCAATTGTAAGGTTTGTTATACCACATTGTTTAATAATTATCACACTAAATTTGTACCAGATTAAGGTGAACTAAATATTGATATAAAATATTTTAAACCATAAATTTAAATGTCCAAAATTGAACTATTTAATTAAATTTTCAATGATTCTTGTGAATATTAAATACAATCATATCCCTTTTTATATAATATTATTTAAACACCAACTAAACATTAAAATAAAATACAATACTAAAATAACAATCACAAAGGATTTTCTTGATTTAAAATTTTAGCCTACATACATCCACGAAAAACGTGGGTGATGACTTTCATTGTAAAGAATTGAACACCTAGATAAACTAAAACTGAATATAGTATCATTATTAAAATTGGTTTTCTCTACAATTAGAAGTAAAAATAGGAGTTAAGACTTGTAAATGAAGATATCCTCTAAAATTGAGGCTTTCACTACTAGAAAAATAACCTATATCCATGGACCTATAGATACAGTTTAGTTGGTTCGTGGCTATAGGTTAAGATATAGCCATGATTATTAGAAAATCATGGTTTTAGAATAGATAAATCCACGAGAAAAAAGAGATTGTGGCAACAATGATTCCTCCCTCGTCGCGACTCATCTCCCTCATCGCAACTCATCTCCACTCATCTCCCTCGTCGCGACTCATCTCCCACCCGCAATCCCCTCCCTCGTCACAACTCATCTCATCTCATCCGCCACCTGTAATCCCCTCCCTCGTCACGACTCATCTCCCACCCTCGAAACCCTCCTCCCTCTTCGTCGACCGATTGATTCTCCCTTGGCTGATCCTTGTTGGATTCTCTATTTGGTTCCTCTATCCCTCGCGCGATCCCTCCCATCCCCTTCATCGCGAATCCCTCTCCTCCACCCCCTTCATCTGGAATTCCTCCTCCAATCGGTGCGTCGGCCGAACAGACACCTTCCACGAGTGGGATCTATGCGAGTCGACCCCTACACTTTCTGTGAATATTGTTGCGGTTACTCCTTCACGACAGCTGCTTTCTGAAGCAATTCATACTATATCCAGTGATCATTCGGCCATACCTCTACAGTCGATGGTGATTTTCAAGGTTCTTCCTCCTATTAAAAATGTGTCAATTTCTAAAAATAAATTTATTTCATATACATAATTATGTTCATGTTTTTCTATATAGGTATTTCTTTTCCAGTGTTACTCACACTACTATTCAATTCCTAGGGTTTGAATGGGTAAGTCTGCTGAATTAAACCTTATTGTATTTTTTTTACACATAGGTCAATAATTCCCTTACTGTGTTGTGTATATAGATTGAGGATAAAAACATTATTGCATTTTTTGTTTAGATTGGTTATTGATCATATTAATATATTTATACACTGAGTGTATTTTTCGCCAACAATAACCACTTATGTTGGTGAATGCCCCTGTTTTCTAGTACTACTAATCATAGGTATCAATACCTTTTTGTTACACTAGCGCATCATAACAAATATGCCTATGATATATTCTAATTTAAGACCCGTGAAAGTGATTCATTATTCATTAATTAATCAATGTGAATCGTACTCATTGATTCTGATTATCATGGGTCCAGATTTTTCTCTCATGAAAATGATCTACAGTTCATTTTATTTGCTTATTGTGAATGGTATTTATGGGAACATTCATTTAAGTCCCAATGAACATATAATTTCATGCTCGTTATCTTCTAAATTTCCTGGTCTCTTGATGCTAAAGGATGCAAGTAATTGGCCTTTAATTGCACCATTACCATCATATGGAAGAGGGAGAGAGCTTCCCAGAGAGAGGTTCATGAGCTTTATCCATGCAGGCAGAGTTGAGGATGTGATAATTACTGGTGAGTGAATACAAAATCCATGTGTAAGAACCCAGTTCTTATTCTATAGGTACAGGTTTCTTCTTTTCCTTTTTCCTTAAGTGTTTTTTAGAAAATAAGGGAAATGTGGGGAAAATCCCAAATTTATGGGTACACGTCGTGTACTTTTTCACATGTCGTGTACTTTGGCCGTGTGGGATGAGTATACAGGTCGTGTAGGCTTGTCGGTGATTAAGGGTGTAAAAACTAACTACACGTCGTGTACTTAGTAATACATGCCATATAATCAGTCGGCAAGTGAACAGTAAGGTAGTGAAGGTAGTCTCCAGTGGAATGATAGTACACGCCATGTACTTAGTAATACACACCGTGTAACCAGGTCGGAAGATGAACAGTGAGGCGGTGGAAAGAAGCCACCAGTGGAACAGTTAAAAAATGGAAAGTACACATTGTGTAGTTATGTTTTTTTGTTAAAAATAGGCAGTAGCCTCCTCATTTGGTAGAGTAGTCATAGAATGCACCAGGAGCCACGGGAGAGGAAGCCGAGGCTTGGAGGGGCCCTCAAACGCTCATCGGGACTTCGATTCTTCTGTCGCCTATCTCGTTTAAACTATGCTGGTAAGGTATTACTTCTCCTTGAGTATTTCCTTCCAATTCTTTCCCTAAGGGAAGTTATTTAGGTTTTAATGGGTAATCGTTCATCTCAGGCCTATGACGTTCTTGGTTGTTTCGGGAGGTTCCTTTCATGTATATCGATCAGAGGAGATAGAGGTAGGTGGTCTTGTGTTTTATTCCAACTGTTGAGTTGATTTTGTATACCATTGTGCCACGTGCCCTTGTTCGGGGTGTCGTGTGGCTGATTCCTTGACTGTTTAGATACCTAGAATTACATAGGTAATCTTATGATTAAGTAAAAACCATTGTTTGGGATCGCTGCTTTGATTTAGGGCCACCCCGAGGGTGCGGTTCCCTTGTTTAGTCGTTTGGCCAGGATACCTATGGGTATGCCGTGTTTGTATCATGTTGATTTTTCTTGAGAGGAAACATATATAAACTCCTTACTTATGCGTTGGGCTCGGCCCGGTTACTTTATTTTCATATGGAATTCCTGAGGGTGGTGTTTTTTTTATCCTGAGGGCAAGGTTTTGTATATCTTTAGGTCAACATTTCATATGCCTGAGGGATGTAGCTTCGTGCCTTAGTTAATATCTCGTATGCCTAAGAGAAATATTCTTTATGCTTGAGCGCAATCACCTGAGGGTTTCGATTCTGATTGCCTAAGGGTAAGGATTCACATGTCTGAGGACAATGTTTATTTTGAATACTAACTATGGTGATTTCTTAGGTTGTACCTGCCAAGATAAAGCACAGGCTTGGTATTATTATTATTATCTTTACCTGTTAGATAGCCTGCTTTGATTTCTGCTATGGAACTGTATAGGAGATTGTCGGCCGAGGCTGAGTCTCGAAAAAACTCATAATTCAATTATATTGAATTATTAAATAATTATTAAACTATAAATATAACTGGTAGGAATGGTTACTTTTGAGTACTTCCTAGTTTACTGTATTTCATTATTGCACGCAGTTGTTTCACATTTTCACTGACATTTGGGCACGGGCCTTTGGTGGTTTCCTATTGGAATTTATTTCTCACCCTGTTTGGGTCATGTTTTGGGCCCAAATAGATTATATTGCTACAGGTGTCGATAAGGGAAAGGGTCCCTACGCAGGTACATGATTGTTGCAAATGAGTAAAATATCATGGAACCAAGCTTAGGATTGCGATGCTGCTGAGTTCTGATTACACTGCTTTGGTTTTGTTTGGATGTACTTTGTACTTTGTGTTGTATTGTATCTGACTGAAGTGCATCCTGTTTTGGACGCTTTATTAGAATTAGAGACATATTACATCATCATATATATGATTGTTGGTTATCTTTTACTTCAGTTCCATTGTCTATTTCAGGGTTATATTGTTTACTGCTTCCGCTTTTGTATGTTTATCTTTATTTCCACTGTGCTGCGCATTGAAAAATGGGGGCATAGTTTCCCCACTATCATTCCTAGGCCCTCACTGCTAGTCGGTAGCCTCTGGTGTTTGGGGAAATGCACTTGAGTTCATGTGACCAACCGGGTTCGGGGCACCCATTGTGTGGAACCCGAATCCGGGACGTTACAAAGTGGTATCAGAGGAGTTTCTTTTCTTTGACTTACTATTTAGAGCTTATAGTCAATGATAGGACAGAATTGGTATTTGGTAATAAGCTATTCCTGGGAGTAGTTAACCTGTGTACAGGGAAAATCCAATCTACCTCGTTTAATTGCAATTTTTCTGGTTTTGTAATTTTATAGTTGATTTCATTTTCACAGTTGGGTGACACACTTGTGGTGTGCTGTTTATATTTTATACTTGGGTTATATTTAGTTTCAACCTAATGAGATGAGGGTATGCCATCACATGCATCATTTAGGCACATGTTAGAATCACATGTCATGCATAGTTTCCATGCTATGTAGGTGCATTATAAATTGCATGTTTTTGTGATAGATGTTGTGCTAGAAAATGCATGTTGTTATGATAGATTCCTTGATAAAATACCTGCTATTTGATAGGGTATTTTTATGTAAGGTTTTTTGAATGAATGTCAAAATTTGGTTCTTGAGGAGTATGGTCCCTCATCAACTGGAATTTGGTGGATAATCGACTTGTTTACCTTGTTATGACACATATAAGATGCCAAGATTTGGTTCGCAAGGAGTATGGGTCCTCACAGATCAAAATTTGGTACTTTGGTATTTGTTTCAGTGTTTTTATGAACTCTAGAGTAGTTTATGAGGCTTACTATCTGGAAAATCCCAGAATACATGCCGTGTAGTTTTGACTACACGCTATGTGTTCTTCTGTTCAGGAAGAAACGTTTTTTCTTAAATACACACTGTGTATCGTGTGTACACGCCGTGTAGTCTCTAACCATGTCATAGGTCGTGTGGGAAGAGACACAGGATAGAAAATTCTTGGGGAAAACATGCCATGTACCGGTTGCACATGCCGTGTAGGGTTGACCCTATGTCCATCGTGTGACTAACAACACGGATAGAGAAATATTAGCTTATGCACGCTGTGTCAATTCCAAACACACCGTGTAGTATAATCTTGGGATCCGGCTGTGTAGCTAACAATACAGGTTGGTGTTATCTTTTTAAGTACACGCCGTGTCCGTCTTGACAACACCGTGTAGTGTGAGCTGTGTATCCAGCCGTGTCTCGAACAACATGGGTCGGTAAATCCCATCTAGTA
Source organism: Viscum album (assembly GCA_963277665.1). Classification (NCBI taxonomy): domain Eukaryota; kingdom Viridiplantae; phylum Streptophyta; class Magnoliopsida; order Santalales; family Viscaceae; genus Viscum; species Viscum album. The sequence continues at coordinate 1,720,051,199 of OY728119.1, read as the reverse complement.
CATGCCGTGTACCTATGGGATATGTCGTGTAGTCTTGATCGGTGAGAGACTGTGTGGACTTGGTCGTGTGGCTGGGGAAACAGGGTGGTGTACACGCCGTGTGCGGGTGTAACACTCCATGTAACCTTGTTCTAAGGGGAACCATGTGGCTTAGCTGTGTAGAAGGACTCGGGCATGGGAAGACAATTCAATTACACGCCGTGTGTGAGGACAACACGCCGTGTGTGTGGGGTGTTACACGACCAGTTCTACTAGGAGTACACGCCCATGTGGAAGACTTAAGGGAACACATCGTGTAGTTATTATACAGACCTTTTAGTATTGTTTTGTAAAACTTGAATGTTTTATTTCTCATGTTCCCTTCTTACGCTTCTAGTTCTTAGACCTTGATGATCTTGATCTAAGGCGTGTGTTTGACCCTGTAGAGTCATGCCACCGAGACAACCACAAGTTGTTTTCCAAGAGTGTGGCGACGATTATACTCCAGAGACGGTAGTCCATGGGCTACCAGTGGATCCTCCAGCAGTGCCAGATGCAGTACCAGTCGTTATACCGGACATAGGCGTGGATGCGTAGTTCCATAAAGGCTTCATGCGGTTCATGCAGACCTTCCAAGGAGCGTCGCCGATTTCCACATCTATGGAAGAGCTGACACATATGTTCCAACAATAATATCCACCTATGTTTTTAGAGGATGGTGGACCACATGCTTTGAAGTCATGGCTGGGTTCTATGCAGATGATCTTAGATCATCTGGAGATGCCTCATAGGAGGAGGGTCAAGCTTGCTACTTATATGCTGCGTGATTCCGCCAAGAGATGGTGGGATGTTACCACCCAGACTGAGTATCACAGAGACATGGCATGGGAATATTTTCAAGCAGTCTTCTATAACTTTTTCTTCCCAGAGATGCGAAGGGAAGATCGATCTCGAGAGTTCATGAATCTGCAGCAGGGCGCTATGTCAATGATGGACTATTTTTCCCGCTTCACCGAGCTATATCATTTTGCACTTGTTTTTCTGGGTGATGAGATATTGAGGGCTAGAAGATTCAAGGATGGTCTTCGATATGAAATATGCACACTGGTGAATGTTTTCAGGTTGCCTACAGTGCATGCTATTGTGAACCAGGCATTGATTATTGAGCGGAACCTGCGGGAATCTAGTGGTGTGGACCAGGGCAGTTCGGCACCGGTCTATGGAACTATTTCTACCGGAAAGAGGAAGCAGCAGATGGATTTCTCTCAGGGTGGTAGTAAAAGCCAAAATAATTCTTCAGGTGTCCAGGTGATATGCTACTAGTGTGGTAAATAGGGGCACAAGAGACCTCAGTGTCTACGTGACTCATTGGAGTGTCAAGCTTGCGGAAATATGGCTTATCTCCATTGTTTTTGCAGGGTGTTTCCACCAATGACTAGTGAGAGGGGTTCTGTGCAGACTCCGCGAGCAAGAGCAGGGCCAGCAGCTTCTTATCAGTTGGGGAATTGGAATACGTCAGGATGTTCAAGCCGAGGTGGTGGTCGTGGTTGTGGTAGCTAGACACTGGGATCTCATAGACAGCAAGGCGGGTCAACTCAGGGTATCCAAGCTGTGTCATAGGGCCACGGCACTAGGCAGGCATATGCAGTGCAACAGACCCAACAGGAGCCGGATCCCGGACCTTCCACTGTCAGAGGTACTATTCTAGTTGCTTCTGTTTTATCTTCAGTACTTTTCGATACTGGTGCTATACATAGCTTTATATTTGTGGTCATTTTAGAGAGCCTTGGGCTCTGTGTTTCTTCTTATTCTGATATCATGACGCTAGACACTCCGTTTTGAATTAGAATAGCAGGTGTGCTTCAGTGCAAGGAGTGCCCCCTAGAGGTTGGTGGGTGTCACTTCCTATGGGACCTCTACGTCTTAGAGATGACGGGCTATGATGTCATTCTCATGATGGACTGGTTGGTACCCTTTCAAGACTTTGTAGATTGCTATCATCGCAGGGTGAGTTTCACGTCACCAGAGGGCGGAGAGTTTCTATACAAGGGCGAATGGGATGTCCAGGTGAGCTGAGCTGGACTTGAGTATTATGGGCGAGGTGGAGTGACATCCCAGATTGTGAGTTTATATCTGGAAAACTGGGAAACTTGTCAGAAGGATTTCCCTCTAGTGGTTGATTGTTTCAGGTATGTCTTCCCAGATGACTTTTTAGATCTACCTCTGGAGCGAGAGATGGATTTATCTATTGAGCTTGTTCTAGGAGTGGCACCAGTGTCTATTCCTCCTTATAGGATGGCTATGCCAAAATTTCAGGATCTCAAGAGGCAGTTAGAGGAGTTACAAGCAAAGGGTTTCATCTGACCCAGTACTTCTCCTTGGGGTTCGCTTGTCTTGTTTGCAAAGAAGGCGGATGGTACCCTCAGACTTTGTGTGCATTATCGGAAGCTAAACCAGTTGACAGTTAAGAACCGATATCCCTTACCAAGGATTGATGATCTTTTTGATCAACTTCGAGGAGAACGGGTGTTCTCGAAGATTGACTTGAGATATGGATATCATCAGTTGCACGTTAGACCATCGAACATACCGCTTACATCCTTTCTAAGTAGATATGGTCTATAAGAGTACTTGGCCATTCCGTTATTACTCACAAACATGCCAGTAGTTTTCATGGCTCTGATGAATCATGTGTTCCACCCATATCTGGACTCTTTCATAGTAGTCTTTGTGGGCGATATCTTGGTGTACTCTCACACTCAACATGACCATGCTACCCATATTGAGATCATACTGAGTGTACTGAGAGAGCATCGGTTATATTCTAAGCTCTCAAAGTGCCACTTTTGGATGGGCCAGATTCACTTCCTGGGTCATATTATCTCATAGGCAGGAGTTACAGTAGACCCAGAGAAAGTAAGGGCAGTAGTTTCCTGGGAGCATCCAAAGAATGTGTTTGAAATAAGGATTTTCTTGGGGTTGGATGGTTACTAAGGGAGCTTTATACAAGACTTCTCTTGCTTAGCAGCGTCGTTGATGGGTTTGACTAAGAAGGGTATGAAGTTCGTTTGGTCAGAAGCTTGCGAGACAGCCTTTCAAGAGATGAAGGGAAGGTTGACATCAGCACCAGTCCTGATACTTCCAGAGTAAGGGAAAAGCTATAAAGTTTACTGTGATTCAATAGGTATTGGGTTGGGAGTAGTGTTAATGCATGGCGATCAAGTAGTTGCATATGGGTCTCGGTAGTTGAGGCCACATGAGAGGAATTACCCAATGCATGACCTCGAGTTGGCTGCAGTTGTTCATGCGTTACGCTGTTGGAGATATTATCTATTGAGAGAACATTTTGGGGTGTTTACAGACCAAAAAAGTCTTAAATATATCTTTACTCATCATGACCTAAATTTGAGATAGAGAAGGATGTTTGAATACCTTCAGTCCTTCAACTTTGAGTTTTCCTATACACCCGGTAAGGGTAACGCAGTAGCTGATGCACTGAGTAGAAGGACTCAGATACATGCGGTGCAGGAAGCCAGTGGTGAGTGGAATCTTATAGCTTTGTTCTCTAAGATGAACTTGGAGTTGCACGATAGTCAGGGGCGAGCCTATCTTTCATCCTTAGTTGTGAATTCTACCCTCCTGGATAGAGTGAGGATGAGACAGCTATCAGATTCAGAAGGCCTAGTTCTACGGGAGTCGGTGGCAAGTGAGGACCATCCTCCTGTTTGGACGATAGGCGATGATGAGGTACTGTGTATCCATGGACGAGTGTGGGTTCCAGGGGATATACGCGAGGAGTTAATGTAGGAATTTCATGATTCATCTTGGGCAGTGCATCCTGGAGTTACCAAAATGTATCGTGACTTGAGATGTCAGTATTGGTGGCCAGGTATGAAAAGAGAGGTAGTTGGTTTTGTTATGAGATGTTCCACCTATCAGCAGGTGAAGTCGAAGCATCAGAGTACAATTGTATTGTTACAACAGTTTCCCGTTTCGGAGTGGAAATGGGATGATATCGCGATGGACTTCATGGCCGGGTTGCCGAGGTCACCTCGAGGCAATGATGTCGTATGGGTTGTTGTGGATAAACTTACAAAGGTAGCTCACTTTTTTGCTGATAAAGGAGACCTTCAATGTTGACGAGCTTGGGAAGTTGTATATCTGAGAGATAGTATATCTTCATGGGGTTCCTCATTCTATCGTTTTAGATAGGGACACCCATTTTATGTCTCATTTATGGCAGAGTTTTCAGAGGGCACTGGGTACGTAGGTGCTTCTGAGCACAGCTTACCACCCTCAGACCGATGGCCAGTCAGAGCATACGATACAGGTGCTGGAGGACATGCTGCGTGCATACATACTAGATGTTGGGGGATCTTGGGAGAAGCACATACCCCTAGTAGATTTTTCCTAAAATAATAGTTTTTAGAAAACTATTGAGATGGCACCTTACGAGGATTTATATGGTAGGTCATGCTGATCACCCTTGTGCTGGTTGGAGGCAGGTGAGGCATCTTTACTTGGACCATGTCTTGTGCAGGAGAATTTAGAGTAGGTCGAGTTGATTTAGAAGTAGATGGATACTTTACAGTCTCATCAGAAATATTATGTTGATTGTAGCAGATGACCCTTGGAGTTCATGGTTGGGGATCAGGTTTTCTTTCACATTTCACCGAGGTTGGGACACAGGCAGATCAGGAGACAGGGAAAAATTTCACCGAGGTATGTAGGGCCGTTTGAGATTCTGGAGAGAGTCGGGCCAGTTGCCTATCAGTTTCAGTTACCAAAGAGGTATCGGTCCATTCACAATTTCTTCCACGTATCTCAACTGCATCGTTATCACTCAAACTCGTCTCACGTTTTTCAGCATGAGGAGGTTGAAATTCAAGTTGATTCATCCTTTGAGGAGAATCTGATTCGTATTGTTGATAGGAGCATGAAGGTTCTTCGAGGCTGGTCAGTTCCTCTCATACGGGTGTTATGGAAGCATGACCAAGTGCAGGACAAAACCTAGGAGCGGGAGACCGACGTACATGCTCAGTGGCTAGAATTTTTCCCAGCTTTATCTTCACCACCCTTGGAAGGGCAATTCAAGGTCGAATTGATTTAAGGGGGGAAGTTTTTAAGAACCTGGTTCTTATTCTAGAGGTACGGGTTTCTTCTTTTCCTTTTTCCTTAAGTTTTTTTGAGAAAAAAGGGAAATGTGGGGAAAATGTAATGCCCCGACCCCAGTTACCCAGAGTCGGTGCATTATTACATAACATTGGCATGATCATAAGAAAGATCAAATCTCTAAATACCAATTAGTTTAGTAGCCTTTGAAACACTAGATATATTCATAAGTCTTACATTACATCATAAAAATGAAAATTACAACAACATAGTATCCATAGTCCACACTCATATCCCCACATACTATCCCTGCAAGTCATTCATAAAATACTTCTTCACATCCTGGGAAAAATAAAACATAGAAAGGGGTGAGCTCAGATTCCCAGTAAGGATAACAATATAGCGGAAACTTTCATAAATAAGCATAAACATTTAAGGCAATGTATAACTAAAACAAAAGCCTTTTAAACTTGAACTTCAGAATAATATGGAAAAGATAAAGTGAAATAATTCCATTTACTTATTCACATGGATATTCCACTAATCGAATAATCACATGAAATATCAATAACCACTTTCATAATGATGGAATTCATAATGCCAGACTATCATAACCACATAGTCAAGGCCTCGTGCCAAGACTACAAATAAGATTTTGTCAAGGCCTCATGCCAAGATACTAGTTTGTCTCATGAGACCTACCGATGCATCTAGGAGCTATAGCAGGCTCCACCCATCACATATTAAGTCCAATGCATTCCTCATATGAACAGGTTTAAACATAACATAAACATTCGTATTAAAACTAGCATACGAAATGTCAATACTTTCTCCATAAACCATGAATGGTATAAAAATAACACATTCACAGTCAAACATATCACAAAACCTTCAATACAATATGGAAGTTTTGTATCATAATAAATCAACTTCAAATAAGCTTAAAATCCATCAAAGGATGTTGACATAGATGAAATCAAAACTATTTGAGAGAAATATCTCTTTTTTTAAAATCATTTAAAAGTCACATAATTATAAAATAAAACATTTACTTTGAAAATATTCTTATAAGATTGTAAGGGAATCTTCTACGAGTTTATAACGGTTGAAAATAGTCGCACCTGCCGTATAAGTTAAAAAAGACATTCTTACCTAAATTTTGTCGAAAAAGTTAAAAAGGACCTTGTTTGGAAAAAGATGGAAAGATTCCTTTATAAACATCTTATAAAAAGTAAACAAGGGTATAAATGAATTTAACCCATATTCTGTAAAATAGTAATAATTATTTGAAATACATTTTTAAGAAACATGGATGTGGATGATAAAGAGTTCCGAGTAGATAATTACGTATAAACAACCTTGGATAATGAAGAGATTGTAAAATAAACCCTCACCTTGTACTTTTCCTTGGTTGATGGTAGGTTAACCTCCTATATAATGGTGAAACAATTTTTATTAAATTACACAAGAATCATATATATTAATATGATATCATATATGATCTTTTAACATTGATTTGTTAATAACATCTTAGTATTATCATTGTTTCGGGTGTTAATGGATTCATTTTACTTTGTCTGTATTGTTACGTAAGCCATGTTTGTTATGGATAGTTTGTATCGTATTCATATCCATAATTATATCAAGTCCTTAAATATTATTTTTAATCATCTAATAAAATTTAGTCTTGAATGGATACGATGGGAAATGAATTTCATCGCGTTCGTGGAGACGGTAATCCGTACATACGTACGAGCGACAATATTATTCTTTTCATATTAAAATAATATATAATTTGATGGTATATAATATATAAAGAATCATTATCATGTTATATTTATTATTTACATTAATTATACATCATTATTATACCCTTATAAATAATAATTTATTGAATAACAATTACACCACAACGTGGAGACGGTAGGCCGTACGTACGCACGTATGGTGACATGTCATTCAAGGGATGGATAGAATAATGAATTTGTTTGTTCCATATTTATAATAACATAAAATTATATAGAAGATATTGGAGTTATTATTTTAGAATAGAAATAACAAAGAAAGAAGAAGATGAAGAAGAAAGGAACATTAAAGAGGGTGGTTAAGACGTTACCTCTTCTTCGGGTTCTTCCTTTTGATTTCATCAAAATAGATCCTTAGGTTGGATTTATGATCAAAATAAGGCCTCTATGTTGAATTGAGGGAAGTTGGGAGGATATTTGGGCAGAGGTTGGCCAAGAAAAATGTCTTTGAAGGTGTGAATTAATGATAAGGGGGAGTGCCCTTTTATAAGAGGGGTGAGGGGCTCCTTTGGAAAAGCTAGAAATATTATTTTATAATAAATCCATATTCAGTTTCTAATGGCTACAAAGTAGATTATTTAAAGGTTAAGGTGGGGATAGGTCGAAAACAACTCAACCAATATATTTTAGACAGGTTTGGGTCACATTATTAACCTTATCTTTTATTTTTAACTCTTAGTTAATTAGTTTGACACTTACCATGTCACTTTGTATTTTTATATTATATAGTTAATAAACTTACTATATACATCCAAGTGACCCCAAAGTGGTCCATTAATGATACACCAATAATGATATAAGTCCTTTGGCCGAACCTTATATTTTTAGGAATATAATATAAATTAATAATATAATATTTGTTTTAAAAACTCATTTATGTCAATTTTGACACTACTCTATAATTGATTTTTGTTAAAGTCTTAAAAACTTTATTAATTCAAAAAAAATTCATTTAAGCAATCATAACATGTCATATTAACCATTAAAATTCGTTTATGTCATCAAAATTTTCAAATTATATTTATTTTAACATTTATAATATCAATTATTTGATTCTTTCATTAATAAGGAAAATACTGCATCATTATTGTGTCATATATATTTTTACTTTTTCAATGTCTAAAAATTATAAATAAAATACCATTATGTATGAAATAGTTTTATCTTTCTAATGAATATTTATAATCGAAAATATAACATATATAACCCTATGTAAAAATTGTTTTTCTAAAAGATATAAGCTTATGTCATTTTTGTATTTACTTTAACTTAATTAAAATAAAGTGTCCCTATCACCTACAAGTGGCTCCATGGGGTCCCAAAATCGACTCAAAGATGCCCATGGTCGGATATGTATCCACCAATAAGGTTAGGAAACATTTTAGGGTAATTTACTATTATTATAATATTATTTTTTTACCCTTATTTACCGGATTTACCCTTTAACCATGGTAAATAAAATATTTACCGAAGTAATTATTGAAAATTCCTAAAAATAAAAGTTACCTATTTACACAATTTGGACATCCTGATTCCAAATATGGAATCAATTTTTCCAAATTAAAAACACATAAGTGGCAGAAATTAATTTAAAATTAATTCCCGCTGTCAAAACAAAAAATGTGTTTTTAAGATATAATAACTATCAAAAGATTGACACTTGTTTATGTCCAGTTTAATTGTGAATTTATGTACAATAACCAACCTTGTATTAAATGGTAAAAATATATTCTAAATATACTTTAAAACCACTAAAATTCATAATTTATCACTATTAATTATTTTGATTAAAAAAGTTGTTTTTAATTAAAATTTAGTAATTTTCACTATTCATCAAAATATAAAAGTTATCCGAAAAGTACCAAAATTTCACCCTAGGCTAAACTTGATATTTTTAATCCAAAAATGAAGTCCATTTTGAGAGATAAAATTTTTAAAATTTCAAAAAGTAGGTATTACTATTCATAACGGCTAGTTTGATTGGTTGTGGTGTGTGTTAGAACTCGAAGTTGCGTATAACACACGCTACTGTATTATTCAAAGAGAAGTGTACCATAGAAGCTTGGGGGGGTTACATTCTCCCCTCCTTCAAATAATTTTTTCCTCAAAATTTCTAGAATATTACTGCATAAGAAGACTCAGGTGGTTCTTCATCATAAGTTCCTCGGGTTCCCACGTTGCCTCTTCTATCTTGTGGTTTCTCCATAAAACTTTTACCAGACGAGTCGTCCGGTTTCTCAGAACTTGTTCTCTCATATCAAGAATCCTAATGGGCTCTTCATAATAAGACAGATCGGGTTCCAGTTCTATTTCCTCATAGGTGAGTACATGTGTTGGGTCAAGCATGTATTTTCTCAACAGTGATACGTGGAACACATCGTGAACTTTGGAGAGACTTGGCGGCATCGCCAAACGGTAAGCTACAGCCCTAATTCGTTCTAGAATTTCAAAAGGTCCAATGTACCTGGGACTCAATTTACCCTTCTTACCAAAATGTATAACTCCCTTTCATGGAGATGCCTTCAAGAAAACATGATCTCCTACATGAAATTCCAAATCCTTCCTTCGATTATCAGCATAGCTCTTCTGCCTACTTTGAGCTGCTTTGATGTGGTTTTGGATTACCTTTACCTTTTCAATTGTTTCCTCCACTAGTTCCAGGACTACAAGTTTTCTCTCACCAACATCATCCCAACAGGTTGGTGTGCGACATCGCTTTCCGTATAACACTTCATATGGTGCCATATGAATACTTGAATGGAAGATATTGTTATAGGAAAATTATACCAGAGGTAAATATTGATCCCACATACCCTGAAAGTCAAGTGAGCATGACCTCAACATGTCTTCTAAGGTTTGAATAGTTCGTTCTGATTTTCCATCTGTTAGAGGGTGGTAAGCAGTGCTCAAACGAAGTTCAGTATCCAAGGCCTTCTGAAGACTTTTCCATAATCTTGATGTAAAATGGGGATCACGATCCGAGACAATCGATAGTGGTACTCCATGAAGTCTCACAACTTCATTAATATATATTCTCGCTAGACTTTCAAGTGGTAAATCCTCCCTTATAGCAAGGAAATGTGCTGACATGGTAAGACGATCAACAATGACCCATATTGCATCGTTCCTTCTAGGATACTTTGGTAGTCCCATGACAGATTCCATCATGATATTATCTTATTTCCACTCAGGTATGGGAATAGGTTGCAATACTACTCCAGGATATTGCCTTCCAGCTTTCACTTGTTGACAAACCATACATCTTGACACAAAATCGGCAATCTCCCTTTTCATGTTTTCCCACCAAAAATGTTCCTTCAAATCTCTATACATTTTGGTGCTCCCATGGTGTATAGAGAAATTGGAACTATGAGCATCATCCAACAATTCTCTTTTTTGATCAGGTATATTGGGAACACAAAGTCTCTTCCAAAACTTTAAAATTCCATCTTCGTACACAAAGTCACTCAATTTTCCCATTATTCACAGCTTTAATATTTCTTTGTAACTCTTCATCACTGGTCTGAGAACTCTTTATCCTTTCTAGTAAAGATGGTTTGGTATCCATTTGAAAAATAATTGATGTTTCACCTTCCATGGTGATTCTCATATCCATCTTTACTAGATCCATGTATATATGATCCTTTTTAACTCTCATCTTGTTCAAAACTCCATGATCCTTTCTAATCAAAGCATCGGCCACCTTATTTTCCTTCTCGGGGTGGTAGTGTATCATGCAATCATAATCCTTGAGTAGTTCAAGCCATCTCCTTTGCCTCATGTTGATTTCTTTCTGTGAGAAAGTATACTTAAAACTCTTGTGATCAGTATAAATCTCACATTTATCACCATAGAGATAATGTCTCCATATCTTCAAAGCAAATATTACAGTAGCTAACTCAAGATCGTGAGTAGGATAGTTCTTCTCATGAATTTTTAGCTGTCATGATGCATAGGAAATAACCCTATCATTCTGTATAAGGACACAACCAAGTCCTTTCATTGATGCATCACTATAAATAACAAACCCATCACTCCCCGATGGTAGAGTAAATATAGGAGAATTGACTAATATTCTCTTCAGTTATTTAAAACATTCTTCACACTCTTTTGTACAGACAAAATTAACCCCTTTACGTGTGAGCTTCGTTAATGGGTTAGCTAATCGGGCAAAATTCTGGACGAAACGTCGATAATAACCTGCCAAACCAATAAAATTTCGTACCTCGGTTAGACTCGTCGGTGCTGGCCATTCTTGGATTGCCTTGGCCTTAGAAGGATCAAATGAGATTCCATCCTTAGAGACAATATGGCCAAGAAAATAAATCTCCTGAATCCAGAATTCACACTTTCTAAACATCCCATATAATTCATGTCTTCTAAGAGTCTTCAAGATAATGCGCAAGTGATTTTAATGATCTTCGTAGCTTTTGGAGTATACCAAGATATCATCAATAAATACCACCACAAAATCATCGAGATATTCCTTGAAAACTATGTTCATTAGATCCATGAATACTGAGGGTGCATTAGTTAGCCCAAAAGGCATTATTGTAAACTCGTAATGCCCGTACCTTGTTCGAAATGCTGTCTTCAGAATGTCTTCCTTCTTCACACACAACTGATGGTATCCTGATCGAAGTTCAATCTTTGAAAATTATTGAGCTCCATGCATTTGGTCAAATAAATCATCAATGCGAGGTAGGGGATACTTGTTCTTTATTGTTATAGCATTGATCTCCCTGTATTCGATACATAACCTCATAGATCCATCTTTCTTTTTAACAAAAAGAACAGGGGCTCCCCATGGAGAAACACTAGGGAGAATAAATACCTTATTACTCAATTCTTCTAGTTGTTTCTTTAGTTCAACTAATTACACAGTGGCCATTCTATAAGGGGTCTTTGATATAGGCCTTGATCCAGGAATTAAATCAATGGAAAACTCAACTTCTTGTTTTGGAGGATATCCAGGTAAATCTTTCAAAAACACATCTACATATTCTTTCACAATAGGTACATCCTCTATTTGAACATTCCTTTCCTCACCCATAGTTATTTCATTCTCTTCCTCCCCAATAATTGAATTTAGTTGAGCTACTGGGGGTGGATCTAGATAAGAATTAGGTGGTGACGATTCTGCTCTAAAGATAAGGTGTTCCTTATCATCATCATCAAAAATCGTAACCTCCTTCTTTTTACAATAAATCTTTGCATCATGGTCCAAAAGCCAATCTATACTGAGGATTATATTAAATTCAGTCATGGGTATGACGATAAGATCAGCAGATAAAGAACATTTATATTCCCTAATGGGAACAGATCCACAGAACTTTGTAGCAATGATACTTCCCTTAGGGGTTTTGACTAACAACTATCTTGTTAAATCAAATTGGAAATATCTAATTTTCTTAGAAAACTGGGAAGATATGAAACAATACGATGATCCGGAATCAAATAAAGCATTTTCTAAACTTGAGGAAACCATTAAATTACCTGCCACTACATCTTTCGGAGCTTCTACCACAGCAGTAGTGATAGAATAAGCTTGGTCTTGATCCCTTGGCCTTTTCTGAGGCATGTTCCCCTAATGATTAGGACATTCATTTGTATAATGTCTCATATTTCTACAATTATAGCATTCCACATTGACAGCAACTCTCTTTCCCTTGCAATCATGAGATTGGTGGCCTTTTTCACCACACTTGTAATAGACTCCCATTCCTTTTAGGCAAGTATCGGGGTGTTTCTTCCCACATTTACTGCAGGATGGATTTTCAACTTTTCCCTTATTCCCCTTATTTCCATTTACATATTGATCAGTAGATATCTTATTCTCTTTCTTTGCTTTAAAGTCATAAGACTTAGAGAATTCATTTTCTGTCTTGATAGCACACGAGACAATATCTTCGTATGACGAGAAGGTTTGTGAGACTAATGCTCGATGGAGAAATGGTTTTAACCCATCAAAGAAACAATCAATATTACTTCTTGGGTTACATATATAATCTACAGCATACCTCGCTAACCTTGTAAAGTTAGCCACATACTTTGTGACATTCTCATCCTCTTTCTGCCTCAGACTCAGAAATTGTCTTTCCATATCTGCTCGATGGTCTCGAGGAAAGTATTTTTCTAAGAACAGATCTTTGAACTCCCTCCATTCCATATCTGATACTTCATCATCTTCCTTAGTGTTTTTTATCAATGACCACCATTGATCAGCATCTCCAGTGAGGCGGTAAACAGCCATGATAACTTTTTTCCTTTTACTACTCCCCAAGGCATGGAATATTTTCTCTAAAGAATTTATCCATTGCTCAGCTACCAAGGGATTTATACTCCCATTGAATGTTGGTGGTTGTTGCCTCATAAAGTGATCTAACATTGATCCTCCATGCTGCGGATCAGGGTGCTCCATACGGGTAAGGTTATTATTCATAACCTGAGTGAGTTGCCCCAGTATGGTGATTAGCTGTTCAGCACCAGTTGCATCACTAGCTCCACTATAATTATCTTGAACAGGAGGGAAATCCCTACATGGAGTTCATTCATTGATACAGTTTTCATTCCTTCCACTAGGATCCATTTCTAAACAATGTCATAAACTAGATTAGTTTATGAATAGAAATACATAATTCCAAACTTGCAAAACACTTAACATAGATTCAACAGTTTATGGATATAATCCATAATCATAAAAATGTTTTCTTTGAGGAAGTATATACTCATAAACCCTTAATAATGTTTTGTAAAGAAAATGATAATAATCCAAAGCATATCCCCTGGGAGTGTCGTAACCAAGAGTGCAGCAAGGCCCATTGTCGTGCACCAGTTCCCATTCGAGTCTAGCTCAAAGCGGTGTTTTTAGGTTTTACCCCTAGGTACATCTGTGCCAGAGCCACCTCTACCTGATCGTATCCAAACAGGGATTTATTTCTTGGAAAACTCACAAAATCTCTACAATACCAAAATTCTAGAAGTTCTTCTATACTAATCCTCAAAGTCTATCTTAGGGTTATGTGCTCTAATCAGAGTTTATCTAAATCTATCTTCCAAGGTTTGTACTAAACTTCCTCTGATACCAACTGTAACGCCCTGACCCCAGTTACCCAGAGTCGGTGCATTATTACATAACATTGGAATGATCACAAGAAAGATCAAATATCGAAAGACCGATTAGTTTAGTCTCCTTTGAAACACTAGATATATTCATAAGTCTTACATTACATCATAAAAATGAAAACTACAACAACATAGTCTCCATAGTCCACACTCATATCCCCACATACTATCCCTACAAGTCATTCATAAAATAATTCTTCACATCCTGGGAAAAATAAAACATAGAAATGGGTGAGCTTAGATGCCCAGTAAGGATAACAATATAGCGAAAACTTTCATAAATAAGCATAAACATTTAAGGCAATGTATAACTAAAACAAAATCCTTTTAAACTTGAACTTAAAAATAATATGGAAAATATAAAGTGAAATAATTCCATTTACTTATTCACATGGATATTCCACTAATCGAATAATCACATGAAATATCAATAACCACTTTCATAATGATGGAATGCATAATGCCAGACTATCATAACCACATAGTCAAGGCATCGTGCCAAGACTACAAATAAGATTTTGTCAAGGCCTCGTTCCAAGACACTAGTTTGTCTCATGAGACCTACTGATGCATCGAGGAGCTATAGAGGGATCCACCCATCACATATTAAGTCCAATTCATTCCTCATATGAGCAGGTTTAAACATAACACAAACATTCGTATTAAAACTAGCATACGAAATGTCAATAATTTCTCTATAAACCATGAATGGTATAAAAATAACACATTCACAGTAAAACATATCACAAAACCTTAAATACAATATGGAAGTTTTTTATCATAATAAATCAACTTCAAATAAGCTTAAAATCCATCAAAGGATGTTGAAATAGATGAAATCAAAACTATTTGAGAGAAATATCTCTTTTTTTGAAATCATTTAAAAGTAACATAATTATAAAATAAAATATTTACTTTGAAAATATTCTTAAAATCTTGTGAGGGAAGCTTTTACAAGTTTATAATGGTATAAAATAGTCGAACCCACCGTATAAGTTAAAAAAGACATTCTTACCTTAATTTTGTCGAAAAGGTTAAAAAGGACCTTGTTTGAAAAAAGACGGAAAGATTCCTTTATAAACATCTTATAAAAAGTAAAAAAGGGTATAAATGACTTTAACCCATATTATGTAAAATATTAATAATTATTTGAAATACATTTTTAAGAAACATGGATGTGGATGATAAAGTGGTCCCAATAGATAATTACGTATAAACAACCTCGGATAATGAAAAGATTGTCAAATAAACCCTCACCTTGTACTTTTCCTTGGTTGATGGTAGTTTAACCTCCTGTATAATGGTGAAATAATTGTTATTAAATTATACAAGAATAATATATATTAATATGATATCATATATGATCTTTTAACATTGATTTGTTAATAACATCTTAGTATTATCGTCATTTCGGGTGTTAATGGATTCATTTTACTTTGTATGTTTTGTTACGTAAGCCATATTTGTTATGGATAGGTTGTATCTTATTCATATATATAATTATATAAAGTCCTTAAATATTTTTTGTAATCATCCAATAAAATTTAGTCTTGAATGGATACGATGGGAAATGAATCTCACCGCGTTCGTGGAGACGGTAATCCGTACGTACGCACGAGAGACAATATCATTCTTTTGATATTAAAATAATATATAATTAGATGTTATATCATATAGATAGAATCATTATAATGTTATATTTATTATTTAAATTAATTATAAATCATTATTATACCCATCTAAATAATAATATATTGAATAACAATTACACCACAACGTGGAGACGGTAGGTCGTACGTACGCACGTATGGTGACATGTCATTCAAGGGATGGATAGAATAATGAATTTGTTTGTTCCATATTTATAATAACGTCAAATTATATATAAGATACTGGAGTTATTATTTTATAATATAAATAACAAAGAAAGAAGAAGTTGAAGAAGAAAGGAACTTTAAAGAGGGTGGTTAAGATGTTACCTCTTCTTCGGGTTCTTCCTTTTGATTTGATCAAAAGGGATCCTTAGGTTGGATTTATGATCAAACTAAGGCCTCTATGTTGAAGTGAGGGAAGTTGGGAGGATATTTGGGAAGAGGTTGGCCGAGACAAATGGCTTTGAAGGTGTGAATTAATGAGAAGGGCGGTTCCCTTTTATAAGAGGGGTGAGGGGCCCCTTTGGAAAAGCTAGAAATATTATTTTATAATAAATCCATATTTAGTTTATAATGGCTCCAAATTAGATTATTTAAAAGTTAATGTGGGTATAGGTTGAAAACAACTCAACCAATAGATTTTAGATAGGTTTGGGTCACATTATTAACCTTATCTTTTATTTTTAACTCTTAGTTAATTAGTTTGACACTTACCATGTCACTTTGTATTTTTACATTATATAGTTAATAAACTTACTATATACATCTAAGAGACCCCAAAGTATTCCATTAATGATACACAAATAATGATATAAGTCCTTTGGCCGAACCTTATATTTTTAGAAATAGAATATAAATTAATAATATAATATTTTTTAAAAAAACTCATTTATGTCAATTTTGACACTACTCAATAATTGATTTTTGTTAAAGTCTTAACAACTTTATTAATTTGAACCAAATTTATTTAAGCAATTATAACATGTCATATTAACCAATAAAATTCGTGTATGTCATCAAAACTTTCAAATTATATTTATTTTAACATTTATAATATCAATTATTTGATTATTTCATTAATAAGGAAAATATTGCATCATTATTGTGTCATATATATTTTTACTTTTTCAATGTCTAAAAATTATAAATAAAATACCATTATGTGGGAAATATTTTTATATTTCAAATGAATATTTATAATCGAAAATATAACATATATAACCCTATGTAAAAAAAAATTTCTAAAAGATATAAGCTTATGTCATTTTTGTATTTACTTTAACTTAATTAAAATAAAGTGTCCCTATCACCTACAAGTGGCTCCATGGGGTCCCAAAATCGACCCAAATATGCACATGGTTGGACATGTATCCACCAATAAGGTTAGGATATGTTTTAGGGTAATTTATTATTATTATAATATTATTTGTTTACCCTAATTTACCGGATTTACCCTTTAACCATGGTAAATAAAATATTTACCAAAGTAATTATTCAAAATGCCTAAAAATAAAAGTTACCTATTTACACAATTTGGACATCCTGATTCCAAATATGGAATCCATTTTTCCAAATTCAATACACAGAAGTGACAGAAATTAATTTAAAATTAATTCTCGCTGTCAAAACAAAAAGCATGTTTTTAAGATATAATAACTATCAAAAGGTTGACACTTGTTTATGTCTGGTTTAATTGTGAATTTATGTCCAATTACCAAACTTGTATTAAATGGTAACAATATATTCTAAATATACTTTAAAACCACTTAAATTCATAATTTATCACTATTAATTATTTTGATTGAAAAAGTTGTTTTTAATTAAAATTTAGTAATTTTCACTATTCATCAAAATATAAAAGTTATCTGAAAAGTACCAAAATTTCACCCTAGGCTAAATTTGATATTTCGAATCCAAAAATGAAGTCCATTTTGAGAGATAAAATTTATAAAATTTCAAAAAGTAGGTATTACTATTCATAACATCTAGTTTGATTGGTTGTGGTGTGTGTTAGAACTCGAAGTTGTGTATAACACATGCTACTGTATTATTCAAAGAGAAGCGTACCGTTGAAGCTTGGGGGGTTACAGAAAATCCCAAATTTATAGGTACACGCCATGAACTTTTCCATACATCGTGTACTTTGGCCGTGTGGGATGAGTATACAGGGCGTGTAGGTTTGTCGGCGATTAAGGGTGTAAAAACTAACTACACACCGTGTACTTAGTAATACACGCTGTGTAATTAGTAGGAAGGAGAATAGTAAGGTGGTGAAGGTAGCCACCAGCGGAACAATAGTACACGCCATGTACTTAGTAATACATGTCATGTAACCAAGTCGTCAGATGAACAGTGAGGCGGTGGAAAGAAACCGCCAGTGGAACAGTTAAAAAATGGAAAGTACACGCCATGTAATTGAGAGTATACACCGTGTAGTTATGGTTTTTCATTAAAAATAGGCAGTAGCCTCCTCATTCAGCATAGGAGGCATAGAACACACCAGGATCCGTGGGAGAGGAAGCCGAGGCTTGGAGGAGCTCCTGAATGGTCACCGAGACTCCGATTCTTCCATCGTCGATCTCGTTTGAACCACATGGGTAAGGGATTCCTTGTACTTGAGTATTTCCTTCCAATTATTTCCCTAAGGGAAGTTATTTAGGTTTTAATGGTTAATTGTTCATCTTATACCTTCGATGTTCTTGGTTGTTTCGGGAGGCGCCTTTCATGTATATCGATCAGAGGAGATCGAGGTAGGTGGTCTTGTGTTTGATTCCAACTGTTGAGTTGATTTTGTGTACTGTTGTGCCACGTTCCCATGTTCAGGGTGTCGTGTGGCTGAGGCCTTGACTGTTTAGATACCTAGAATTGCATATGTAATCTTATGATTTTGTAAAAACCATTGTTTGGGATCGTTTCTTTGATCCAGGGCCACCCCAAGGGTGCGGTTCCCTTGTTTAGTAATTTGGCCAGGATACCCGTGGGTATGTCGTGTTTGTAGAATGTTGAGTTTTCTTGAGAGGAAACATATATAAACTGCTTACTTATACGTTGGGATCAGTCCGGTTACTTGCTTTTCCTATGGAATGCCTGAGGGCAGTGTTTTGTTTAGCCTGAGGGCAAGGTTTTGTATAGCCTGAGGGTAACATTTCATATGCCTGAGGGCAGTAGCTCTGTTCCTGAGGGCAATATCTCGTATTCCTGAGGGAAATATTTGTTATATCTGAGGGCAGCCACCTGAGGGTTCTGATTCTTATTGCCTTAGGGTAAGGATTCGCATGTCTGAGGACAATGTTTATTTTGAATATTCACTGTGGTGATTTCTTAGGTTGTACCAGCCAAGATAAAGCGCAGGCTTGGTATTATTATTATTATCTTTACCTGTTAGATATCCTGTTGTGATTTCTATTTAGGAACTGTATATGATTTTGTCAGCCTAGGCTGAGTCTTAGAAAAACTCATAATTCAATTATATTGAATTGTTAAATAATTATTAAACTGCAATATAACTGGTAGGAATGGTTACTTTTGAGTACTTCCTAGTTTACTATATTTCATTATTGCACGCTGATGTTGCACATTTTCACTGACAGTTGGGCACGGGCCTTTGGTGGTTGCCTACTGGGATTTATTTCTCACACCCTGTTTGGGTCATGTTTTGGGCTCAAATAGATTATATTTTTGCAGGTGTCCATAAGGGCAAGCATCCCTACGTAGGTACATGATTGTTGCAGATGAGTAGGAGAGCATGGGACCTAGCTTAGGCTTGTGATGCTGCTGATTTCCGATTACATTGCTTTGGTTTTGTTTGGTTGTACTTTGTACATTGTGTTGTGTTGTATCTAATTGCAGTGCATCCTGTTTTGGCCACTTTCTTAGAATTGGAGACATATTGCATCATCATATATATGATTGTTGGTTATCTTTTACTTCAGTTATATTGTCTATTTCAGGGTTGTATTGTTTACTACTTCCACTTTTGTATGTTTATCTTTATTTCTACTACGCTGCACTTTGAAAAATGAGGGCATAGTTTCCCCACTATCAGTCCTAGGCCCTCGCTGCTAGTTGGCAGCCTCTAGCATTTGGGGAAATGCGCTTGAGGTCATGTGACTGACCGGGTTCGGGGCACCCGTTGTGTGGCACCCGGATCTGGGACGTTACACCATGAACTTGCAATTGCTTTAAGATCAAATAATGTTAGGATAGAATTTTATTTGAATCTTTGATTAGTATTTGAACAATATATCTTCACTACACCATAAAAGAATAAATCCAACTCAATGTATGATTCTTTGGGGTGGGGCTTAGGGTAAATAAATATATTCAAGTATCACTTAACTCTGCCCTTGAATTTTAGTCAACTGTTTGGTTGGTATCATCATCATCCCTTCTATATGATGTGTTATTCACGAAGAAGGGTACATCTTGTATGCTTAGTTAATGTTGCGTGATATAGTGATTAAAACATACCACTTATGATAAGTAGTTTAAAAAAATAAGTGGTGTTTGTTCTATTTCTCAAACTATTAATCACAAGCAATAAGTGTTGTAAACAGTTTCAGATGTGTTCTCAAACAGAACCTTAAATAAGCGACGCAGAAATATTTTTCAGTAAGTAATCTAGAAATACTTATACAGAAGCATGTATCATAGGTGATAAGTGTTGGAATCACTTTTCAATAAGTGTTACCAAACTCAATTTAAATGGGTTGTCATATATTTGATTTTAACACATGATGATGCATTAAAAATGTGTTCTTGTCGTATCTTTCACCTCCCCCCTCCCCTCCCAGATTTAGGTTAATTACCTTTTTTTAGTTTTAGGTGAGAATGGGACAATTGATGGGTAGGGAGATGATGTTTGGTGGAACATGTGGAGGTGAAGAACATTGCAATTCACTAGACCTCATCTTATTGAATTCATGCATTCTCGGGACATCATCATTTCATATGTGACATTTTGGAAATAAATGATGACAATCATCCTAGGGATTCATATAGATCAAGAAAATTTAGGTAATATGAAGATCAAATAAAGAAATTTGATCATCCATAGGAATAATGTTTTTCCATATCATCCATATTAAAATAAATGTTTATGACAAGATGAAGTTCTTTCTAAAATTGTTAAGCTAGCTAGGTGAAAGTAATTTTTCCAACTATAACTCCAAAGAATTTATTAATTTTATTCCTCCTGGAAACATGCAAGTCCTTGCTACAATAAAGCTTAGATTTCCTCCAACTAATGGCTTGTCTTGAGACAGATTCATAATGCTCAAAAATCCCCTTGATGAAAGAAAGTGATCTATCATCATATTCAAAAAAATGAGAATTTCATCAACATAAAAAAAGTGGGTGGATTCTATTATCTTTCTAGTGGCCTTAACTGGTGATAAAGCCCCAGAATCTGTAGCTTTTAGGAGGCATTTTATAAGTTAATTTCTGATAATTCCAAATAAAAAAGTTGAGGGAGGATCCCCCTATCTCACTCATTGGGTATGACCAAAGTATCTTTTGGGAGTCCCATTAATAATTAAATAGAGTCTTGATTAGTAAATAAGGTCTTGAATAAGCTTAATAAATCTGGTTGAGAAGCCAAAACTATCAAGTACTTAAAAAGTGAAATCCTAGCTAAGAGTGTCAAAAGCTTTAGAGATGTCAATATTTAAATTAATATTTCTAGGCTTGGATCTCCTCTATAATATATTCACACATTGAGAGTTAGTATATAAATAATCCTTCACTTCCATGTATAAGCACCAACTAATTTAGAGAAATAATGGAACTTACAATAGCCCCCAAACTTATAATAGTAACCTTACTGATGAGCTTATGAAGATTATTTTTCATGGTGATAGGATTATAGTCTCCAACATTAAGGAAATGTTCAACCTTTGGAATGATGGTTATTAATTGAGATTTGTTACCTAAAGGAAGAAAGTCTAGTCTAAAAAATTCTTGAACAACCTGTACAAGTTCCAAATGAGTCACATCCCAAAATTGAATTAATAAGTGATTAGAGAATCTATCCAGTTTAGCTGCACTATCCTTATTATGAGATAAAATAACCTGTTTAATTTCATCCTTAGCAGGTAAGGCAGTGAGAAAGGAATTCTTACCCAGAATTGAAATATTAAATAGAGGTTCAAAGTGACTGAACAAGGCATTGGATATACTCCCCTAATTATTAAGAGTCTCTCTATTCACCTTAATGATAGTAAAAAAATTATATTCCTTATTTTCTTATTCATGATGTGAAAAAATCGAGTGTTTTTATCACCCTATTTGAACCATATTAAATGAATATACTTTATAAGAATCCTCTCATGAGTAAGAATGAGCTCGTTAATCTCAGATTTCAGTAGAAATCCCTCAGATGAGGGGGTATCAAGGTTAGAAGAACTATTTTGACATTTCAAAATATCATCCACAAAATACTTGATTTCCTCATTCAATTTGGTGAATTTATCCCTGGTCCATCCTTTGAGAAAATATTTAGTAGCTTTAGGCTTTAACATGAGCCTTTGGAAAGCATTTCCTTCAAATCTCCTCATCCGTTTCTATTTTACAATTTCACTGCATTTCTTAAAATGGAGCCAAGCATTATTGACTTTAAAAGGGATAGAATGTATCATTTCATTAGTGGATAAACACAATAGAAGTGGGTGGTGATCTGAGTAAACATTGTGAAGATCCATATAGGATAAGATAGAATCCATATCAAGTCCATTAAGGGAAATAAAGGACTTATCAATCCTACTAGACTGCCTTCTATTAACAGTGTATCTGGTGCAGGTGAACTCAGCTCCTTAAAAAGAAATTTCATAAGGGTCTATTATCAATTAATCTCTGAAATCCTATGGCTACGACATGAAAAAAATTATATACCTTTATTTCATCAAGACTAAGAATTGAATTAAATTCCCTTAATAGTAACCAATTACAAGATGGAGGCACTACTGTAGAGACTACTTTTGGGAAGACTGTTATTGCTACTTTTTTATTGGATTGATTGTTCATTGTTGTTACCCCTTTTTTAAAATTATTTATTATGCCTCTGGATCCCATGCATTATTTCTTTTTTCACCATTGGTGCTGCAACTTTTTTTGTGCTGGTTTGGTTCTATGCATCCAGTATTAGCTGCAAGCCATGCTTTCATTTTTGGAAATTGTTGCTCAAGATGGTCGAATTGATCGGACTATAACAATATAGAACTTTATTATTTTTTGGTTGATCTAAATTCCAAAATATATAGCTTGTATTATCCCCTTCTCTTTTTCTCTAGGTAAGTTGCTTTGATCATTTGTACATTCTGAGAAAGTTCTATATCACTTCTTGTTTTGTTTTTTAATTTTGTTTCCTTGTATGTTTTTTTACTGTTAGGTTCATGTGGCTAATGGAAGTGGTTCATATCCTTTTAATGTGGATGTTCCCAAAAATACAAGGTTTTTATTTTCCAATAAGACTGCGACACCAACTAAGGCTATTGCAAGGTCAATTGTAAACATAACAATCTTATGCTTTTATTTTCTCTTTTAATTCATCCATGAGATCATGTGTTTTGGACACTATATTGAATAAAATTTTATGTAGGTGTGTCTGTTAAAACACGGTGTATCAGCACAAGGTAAATTTGAGAAAATAGTTAACCTCTTAGAATAGTTCGTTCTTAATATTTTAACTTTATTAAAAAATATATTTGTATCTTTTTTCAAATCCCTCACTTTGGATCTTGTTTTTTATCTTTTTTCTTTTATATATATTATTATCTTTCTAATGGTGGTTGATGGACTTACTCTTTGGAGCGGTTTTTTCTTTACTTGGTATTTACTTCTCAGAAACGTCTCAAATATGAGCAATGGTAAGGATTTAGAAATATTCTTTCTAGATTTGTTGTTCAGGTTCTTTGGAAAATTTTATGCTCTACCACTAAAATTTTTCTAGCACGCGGGCTGTAGGCAAACTGATCTGGGGAAAGCAGAAAGGACATTTTTTGTTAGTGTGATTTTGAAGTTATCAGTATAGCAAAAATGAACATCTCTATGAGATCGGAGCTGTTGTCACTTCAATATTTTCTCATGTGGAGCCCTCTTTAGTTCTTCCAATTTTGGCATTTGGCTTCCATATGGCTCTTCAGTCGGTGAGTAATACTTCTTCCATATTCAATTATCGAAGAGTTAAATGAGTTTTGCATGTTATTTTAAAACCATACGTTGGAAATCGTAGCCATGTAGCTTCTCACAGATTATAGCCACTCACCAGTTGAAAACCGCTATAACATTAGTGGCCTTTTCTAGGAGATCACATTTCTTTTCATCCTTGTCTAATTCTTATGCAAAGTTAGATGATTCTGTTGTTGCTGATGCATACATTGATCTCTTAACAATTTCATTATCCAATGCCTTTCTTGGTATGGATGCCAATGATCCTCCTAAAACATTGGCAACCATGAAATTGATTGGTTTCATATTTTCCAATGTAAGAACTAGCTTTCATAAAAAAACATGATATATGTTCTTTTACATGGAGAAGAAAACTTCTGTTTCTTTTGAGCATTTTTGCAGATAGTTGCCCTAGAAGATAACAATAATGGTTCATTATTCATGCCAATGATCCAATTTTCTGAATGGCTAGATGAGTTCTCATGCCATCTATTTTCTTTACTTCTACACTTGGAACCAAACAGTGTTATGTAAGTGTTTATGCCGCTTTTTTCCGTCCCTTTCTTCAATCATTCATGTATTATTCTAATATATAGTTATGAATTGTCTAGTTATTAAGTAGTTTATGGTATTACAGAATTGAAGGGCTATACTCGTCATCGGTTTCAGGAATGTTCCTAGTTGAGGATGGTCCCTATTATTTTTGCATGCTGCAAATCCTGCTTGGGAAGCTCTCTCTCAGTCTCAATAGTCAGGTATGTCCTATAATTGTAGGTTGTTCAATGCAGTGGCTTCAAGAATCCATTTTTCTTCATTTTTTTAAGATGATTTAATCTTTGGAAAATCTGTATAATTACCTAAAGCATGTACAATGTGTCCTTTTTTCTG
The DNA here is from genome assembly GCA_963277665.1 of Viscum album. Classification (NCBI taxonomy): domain Eukaryota; kingdom Viridiplantae; phylum Streptophyta; class Magnoliopsida; order Santalales; family Viscaceae; genus Viscum; species Viscum album. Next base: position 1,720,026,475 of record OY728119.1, on the reverse strand, counting down.
TCTACTGTAATTTATAGTTTTCACACCGTATTAAACATGATAATATAGGTAGTTGTCCACCTTATTGGATCTATGTTGTTGTCTATTAGTTTCTCTATTAAATGATCATCTGTTACTAGATTTGGTGGAAGAGGAATTTCCAATGCTTCTATCTTGATGAACAGGCTGGGTTTTTGTTTTATGCCGTTTTGTGAGCCTAAGATACAGTGGAGTGGATTGGTTTTGTTGTGGCAGTAGGCAAGGGGCGGGGGGAGGGGTGCAAGGGGAAGGGGGTGTCTAGGAATGGGAGGGGGTGCAAGGGGGCATGGGTGTGCAGGGGGTGTTCAAAGGGGTTGTCCAAGGGGGTGCAAGGGGGTGTCCAGGGGTGGGGGTGGGTTGTCCAGGAGCGGGGCTGTCCAGGTGGGGGGGGGGTCAGGGGCTTTGCAGGGGTGGGGGTGCAAGGGGCTGTCCAGGGGGGGTGCAAGGGGGTTGTCCAGGTGGGTGCAAGGGGGTGTCCAGGAGGGGGTGCAAGGGGGTTGTCCAAGAGGGTGCAAGGGGGTGCAAGGGGCATGGTTGTGCAAGAGGGGGGTTGTCCAAGGGGGTGGGCTACTGCAGGGGGTGCAAGGGGGTGCAAGGGGGTGCAAGGGGGAATGGGTGTGCAGGAGGGAGGGGGTGGGGGCATGGGTGTGCAGGGGGGTGTTCAAGGGGGTTTTCCAGGATGGGGGTGGGTGGAAGGGTAGGGAGCAGGGGGAGTTGGGAGGTCTGCAGGGCAGGGGGGTGGTCTGCAGGGGGGTTGGCAGGGAAGGTGGGAGGGGGGAGGGTGCAGGTGGGATGCAAGGGGGGAGAGGGTGGTGGTCTGCAGGGGGATCTGCAGGGGGGTCTGCAGAGCAGGGGGTGCAAGGGGGCAGTGGGGAGAGGGAAAATTGGCAGGGGGGAAACTAGTAGGGGGGAGGGTGCAGGGGGGAGGGGGCAGGGGGGTCTGCAGGGGGGTCCGCAAGGCAGTATGAAACTTCAATAGTTGGGTGATCAAATTAGATTATCTAAAATAAATTTTAAATTTATATATTACAAATATCCTATGACACCAAAATGTTAGAAAATAAAATAAGATATAAATAAATGGGTTTAGAAAACTCTTAAAAATAGATCTTCACTTCTCTTCTCAACAGTGAAAATTCCCCTTCCAGCTCTAACTTCTTATCAGAACTCTACCTAGCCTCTACTCAATCCTTCTCTTCTTACATGTATTCACTTCGATCCTCTAAGGGTTGATATCCCTTTTGTTTCTTTCTCCCTTACATAATTTTTTTTTAAATTTTATGCTCAAACAAATTTTTGTTATCTTGCTATTTGTAAATGGATGTATGGATCACTACCATATTGGAAGCTGTATTCCTTCCTTGTAATACTTCATTAAAATAACAATTTCTATGATATTTACTATTTACCTCTCTTTGGGATATCCTTCCATGTGGTATTCTATTTGTGTAATTACCAATTTTAGTCAGGAAACTTGAGTGAGAGGTTTCCAATATGGTCCCCTTGGCTTTGTGTAACACCCCAAGCTTCCTCGGTATGTTTCCTTTCGAATAATGCAATGACGTGCATTGTACGTAACTTCGAGATTTTAACACACCACAACCAATCAAACTAACCGTTATGAATAGTAATACCTACTTTTTGAAATTATATATATTTTATATTTCAAAATGGACTTCATTTTTGGATTCGTAATATCGAATTTAGCCTAAGGTGAAATTTTGGTACTTTTCGGATAACTTTCATATTTTGATGAATAGTGAAAATTACTAAATTTTAATTAAAAACAACTTTTTTAATCAAAATAATTAATAGTGATAAATTGTGAATTTGAGTGGTTTTAAAGTATATTTAGAATATATTTTTACCATTTAATATAATGTTGGTCATTGGACATAATTTTACAATTAAACCGAACATAAACAAGTGTCAATCTTTTGATAGTTATTATCTCTTAAAAACACGCTTTTTGTTTTGACAGCGGGAATTAATTTTAAATTAATTTCTGCCACTTCTGTGTTTTGAATTTAGAAAAATGGATTCCATATTTGGAATCAGGATGTCCAAATTGTGTAAATATGTAACTTTTATTTTTAGACATTTTGAATAATTATTGCGGTAAATATTTTATTTACCATGGTTAAGGGTAAATCCGGTAAATAAGGGTAAAAAAAAATAATATTATAATAATACTAAATTACCCTAAAACATGTCTTAACCCTATTGGTTGATACATGGTCGACCATGGGCATCTTTGGGTCTATTTTGGGACCCCATGGATCCACTTGTAAGTGATAATGACACATTATATTAATAAAGCTAAAATAAAAATAAAAATGGCATAAGCTTACATCTTTTAGAAGAACAATTTTTACATAGGGTTATACATGTTGGATTTTCGATTATAAATATTCATTAGAAAGCTAAAAGGATTTCCTACATAATGATAGTTTATTTATAATTTTTAGACATTAAATAATTTATTTTATTTATGACACAATGATGATGCAGTAATTACTATAATAGTGAAAAATTAAAATAAGTGATATTATAAATACCCAAATAAATATAATATGAAACTTTTAATGAATTAAACTAATTTTATAGGATAATATGATATATTAGTATTGATTTAATTGACTTTGTTCGAAGTAATCAATCTGTTATGAGTTTCACAAAAATCAACTATTGAATAGTGTCAAAATTGACATAAAAGAGTTCTTAAAACAAATATTATATTATTAATTGATATTAAATTCCTAAAAATCTATGGTTCGGCCAAGAGACTTATATTATGATAGGTTAATCATTAATGGACCACTTGGGGGTATCTTGGATGTATATAGTAAGTTTATTAACCATATTATATAAAAATACAAAGAGACATTGTAAAAGTGAAACTAATTAACTTAGAGTTAATACTTAAAGATAAGGTTAATATAAGTACCCAAACCTGTCTAAATTCTATTGGATGAGTTGTTTTCGACCTATCCCCACCTCATCCTTTGAATAGTCAACTTTGGAGCCTTTGGAAACCGAATATGAATTTATTATAAATTAATATTTCTAGCTTTTCCAAAGGTGCCCCTCACCCCTCTTATAAAAGGGCACTCCTCCTTCTCATTTACTCACACCTCTCAAGCCACTTGGCTCGTCCAAACTCTGCCCAAATAAGCTCCCCACATCCCTCTCCTCCTCCTTGAAGCTTCCCCTTAGGCAGAAAGCATTTCAACAAGTCCTTTGGTTCCAACCAAAGTGAGTTACCTAAATTAAAGGTAACGATTTCTCTTAAATTATTTTCATTTATTTTGCTTCTTCAACCCCCAAACTCTTTTTATTTCCCTTATTTTGTAACAACACCAGTATCCTAAATATACTAGAATGTTGTTATAAGAAGTATTCAAACTACACATACACACAACTCCATATAATGGATGATGAACATAATGTTTCTGTGGATGGCAAACTAACGCCTCACGAAACGATGATTGTTCAAAAACATCTTACCGCCTCTCATGGTGGCCATTATGATGGCACTGTAATTAAATATGATATTAATGATATATATTTTATATATAAGCTTCTGTAATTCCATTTTATTTCATACCATTATTCGTTTCATGTTGTATATACATACGATAATTTCATTTGAGGAAGTGCGGACTACCGCCCCCTTAAAATGATATGACTCGTTCATACCACACATGGAACGTATAAAGGATGGTGTTAATGAACTTAAGTAACATATATAAAATATTATATTATACTGGAATAGTAATATACCTATGTATCATTTGGATTCGATTATTTTAAAATAAAAATTAAATGGAAGCAGCGTTCGTGCGTACGTACGGACTACCGTCTCCACGAACGCGATGAGATTCATTCTCCATCGTATCCATTCAAGTATAATTATCATTTAATGATTTAAAAATGATGTTTAAGGACTTGATATCATTCTGGATATGAATAAGATACAACAAACATGACTTATGTAACAAAACATATAAAAGAAAATGAGTAAGTTAACACCCGAAACGGCGTTAATACTAAGATATTATTAACAAATCAATGTTAAAAGATCATATATGATATCATATTAAAGTAAATGATTCTTGTATTATTCAATAACAATTATTTCACCATTATACAGGAGGTAAACCTACCATCGACCAAGGAAAAAGTACAAAGTAAGGGATTCTCTTATCTCACTTTCAATTCCGTGAGATTTCCATTGTTCGCTACTAAATTATTGAAAGTGGTGTATTGTGTACTTAAATTTGATATATATTATCATGATTCACTTTATATTAATGTTATTCTGTAAATAATTTGGTGGTTATTAACTTTTGGCCATGCGACTCAGTTGATTAACGTGGTAAGGGGTTTCTTGTCTCACTTTTAATTCCGTGAGAATTCCATTGATCACCACTTAATTATTTCATGTGGTGTATGTGTACTACCCATGATTGTATTCATTGTGCAATATACTTTATTTTATGGGTATTTACATCATCATGGTATGATCTTTCTTTCATGGGTGTTTGTTTCTTAAGTTACCTAATCAATAAGGGAATTTGAGATTTCAATTTCCACTCATTTGGCTTTACGCATATTTCATTGATTATATTACCCCAAGATTATGTGTGGAATCACTATTCATTTGATTATGTCATAATTTCCACTCCCCTTCCTGTGGATATACTTTTGATACACATAATCACTCCATTGAAAATTCTCAAGTCATTGATATGAATTTGATAAGAGTAATTTTAACTCTTTCACCATTTGTTGAGTTAAACATCCAATTCGTTGGTGTTGTTTTTACAGGAATATCTGTGAATATACTTTGATTGTTTTACACTGAATATCCAATCATATTTAGTGTATTTATATTTTTCACACATAATTATGTTGTTGATTTATCCTTAACCTAAGGATATGGCCTTTATGAGAGATTTCATCTCAACTTACATTCCATTGAGACTTCTTTGTTGATATACACCAAATCACTTTTATGTGGTGTATATAATGTACTTTGACATAGTATATCATGAATTCCCTTTATTCTCATGATATTACAAAGTTTTTATTACCTCAATTATTTTCATTCAAGTGTCTCTCTTTTGGTTAGAATCTCTAACTAAAATACCATTTTTAAATGTTTTAAAGACTTATTCATCTAAATCTTTCTCATTAATGTCCATGTTTTAAAAATGGTTTTAAGGATTTATTTATATGGACATTAAAGTTTTAAAATTAAAACTCCTTTTAAAAGTTTCAAAGTGGTATGGGACACTTTGATTCAAAAATATACTTTTAAATGGCTTCTTGACAAATAGTGTGACTTTTAAATGTTTTCAAGAAAAGGGGGATATTTCTCTCAAATAGTTTTGATGATTATTTTCATCTATGTCAACATCCTTCATTATTATTGATTGAGGTTAATGTAATACAATACAATCTTCCATATTGTATCGAATGAATTATGTTTGACTGTGGATGTGCTATTTTTATACCATTCATGGTTTGTGGTGAAAGTATTGACATTTCGTATGCTAGTTTAATACGAATGTTTACGTTATGTTTAAACCTTTTCATATGGGAATGCATTGGACTTAATAAGTGACGGGTGGAGCCCGCTATAGCTCCTCGATGCATCGGTAGGTCTCATGAGACAAACTAGTGTCTTGGCACAAGGCCTTGGCAAAATCTTATTTGTAGTCTTGGCACGAGGCCTTGGCTATGTGGTTATGATAGTCTGGCATTATGCATTCCATCATTATGAAAGTGGTTATTGATATTGCATGTGATCATTCGACCAGTAGAATATCCATGTGAGTAAGTAAATGGCATTATTTCATTTTACCTTCGCCATTTTATGCTGAAGTTTAAATTTAAAAGGCTTTTGTTTTAGTTATAAATTGCCTTAAGTGTTTATGCTTATTTATGAAAGCTTCTGCTATAATGTTATCCTTACTGAGCATCCGAGCTCACCCCTTTCAATGTTTTATTTTTCCCAGGATTATGAAGAAGTAATTTATGAATGACCTGCAGGGATAGTATGAGGGGATATGAAGACAAGATGTTTTTTTTATGATGTAATGTAAAAATATATGGATGTATCTAGTTATTCCAAGGCTACTAAACTAATCGGTCTTTCGAGACTTGATGTTTCTCATAATCATGCCAATGTAATGTAATAATGCACCGACTCTAGGTAACTAGGGTCGGGGCGTTACAGTTGGTATCAGAGGAAGTTTAGTACAAACCTTAGTAGCTAGATTTAGATAAACTCTGATTAGAGCACATAGACCTAAGATGAACTTTGAGGATTATTATAAAAGAACTTCCTAGAATTTTGGTATTGTAGAGATTTTGTGAGTTTTCCGAGCAATACATCCCTGTCTGGATACGAGCAGGTAGAGGCGGCTCTAGCACAGATGTACCTAGGGGTAAAACCCGAAAACACCGCTTTGAGCTAGACTCGAACGGGAACTGGTGCACGACAACGGGCCTTGCTGCACTCTTGGTTACGACACTCCCGGGGGATATGCTTAGGATAATTTACATTTTCTTTACAAACCAATTTAAGTAATATATATATAAGATGAGAGTAAATGACCTTGGTTAATCCTAATATGTTTCAAATTGAGAATATGGTGACATTTTAATCTCTAAATGATTTTACGACTACTATTACTCACACAATGCTTTATGGTTTTAGTCAATGGCTGGATTCCAAGGAAGTCATAGTGACTTTGAGAATGATGTACAAGATGGGAACGGTGGTGGCAATGAGCAACAAAATGGAATGTTGATAGGCGTAAAAGATATCGTCTTTATGCCAAATCAGTTTTCCAAAAATATGATCAACAACATATATATTAACCAACTCCCAGACTCAACAAGGAAGAGAAAGGTGATAAATGATAAGAGCTCCAGCAATGGAGACGATGGAGAAAAGAACCCTCAATTTTCATCATGCAGGAAATGTGGAAAGAGACACCCAGGAAAGTGTCTCAATGGGACAACGAAATGTTTTACATGCGGGAAGGAAGGACATAAAGTAAAGAATTGCCGAAGAAAAATGAAGAGTACTATGGAAGAAGATAAAAATGGTCCCAAGAGTCCATTTACAGTCATTTGCCGTAAATGTAGGGGACCTGGCCATTACCCGAGTGAATGTCCTATTCTATAGGATATTTTCTTGGTCAAAGAAGAAGCTATGTGGGAATAAATGGTTGGAGAAATGTTTAAAAAGTATTAGCACTCCTTGTTTACTATGGAATAATTTTCTCTTGTATTTGTAACCACGCAGTTTTCCATGTGAGAATGATATTTGAGGAAGAATTGTCTCTTCTCTTGTGGATATAGGTATAAATAACCATTTGGATTTATATGATCATTGGGGTTTGAGAGAATTATAAGTTATTCTAATTTGGGATGAAGATTCAAGGTATGATATAACATTTGTGGTTAAATTTATGATATAGTATTTTGAGGAATTTATCTCATTTTGGAAATATTATAAAATATAGTTTTTGAAAAAGGACAACACGTAGACCGTGTGACAACCCGTCGCGTCGGACAAAGCTATGGGAATCGAACCCACAACCAAAGTGCGATTGGGATTTATCGCCTACCACTGGACTACGTGAAGTCCCTGGTTAGTGTGACTTTTTTTTAGTTAAATGATTTTATTGATCAATAATAAGTTGATTTGGGTTCTTATTTCATATAAAAAGAATACCCTTGGTATAGGAAAATGATTTGGTGATTAAGTGATAAATGTTATTTTGGAAGATGTTCGCTTTGTTGGGAACACTATATGCCCAAGGAAAATAGAATACTGTGGGGTTTCATTTGTAGAGTAATGATAGATTTTTATCTATGTTTTTATTATGGATTTATAGTGATTTGGGTTATTTATGGAAATGATTAACCTATAATAGAGAATATGTGATTAGGTTAATTACTTTTGAGTATGTGACTTTAAGAGTATCTGATGTCATTTGGAGATACAATTTAACATGGGAGACTACATAATCAAATTCTTCTATGTTTTGGGTTTCAATATTAGTTTGGATTATATTAAAGGATTTTAAGGACAATTGGTTATTGAATGGTATCTATTTAACTTTGGGGTATTGTTGGTTTAATTTTAGAAATTAAGATTAGTGCATATTTATCTCAATGAATATCCTTTTGGGGGATCATTAGATCATTCACTGACCATTTTGGTTTTGATTAATCTTCAAAGACAATGTAAATATATGGTTTATCCTTCATGGATCATGTGATTCTATAGAAGTTTATTCTATCTCTTCCAGTGTGACCAAGTCTTCTTGAATACTCATCGTTTAAAAAAAATGAGTTAGTGGTGGAAATTTATTAAAGAATGAAAATCTACTTAAAATGTAAGTATATCTCATAATGTTCTTAGTAAATATCATAAATGAATTCCTCTTCCTTATGTAATGTAACTTAAAAAAAAATGTTGTCCGTTTACTTTCCTACTAGGAGACTAATGGTCGTTTGTCCCAACACAAGTTTGTGGTTTTCTCATTGTTAACTTTCTCCTGATCATGATTTCTATCCCTCTCCATCAGAACTTGACACTTAGTTTATCATCCATATCCATGTTTTCTTACATGGAATCCTAGTATGGGTTATCTTGGATGACCCTTATACCTCTCTTTCTTTCTTTTAAAGTGATAGTTTTATTGACTCTTTTTCCGATGTGGGACTTTCCATTATATTCCCAGGAAAAATTTTAAAAATTGCGAGGACGCAATTTATTGAAGGAGGGGAGAATGTAACACCCCAAGCTTCCTCGGTATGTTTCCTTTCGAATAATGCAATGACGTGCATTGTACGTAACTTCGATATTTTAACACACCACAACCAATCAAACTAGCCGTTATGAATAGTAATACCTACTTTTTGAAATTATATATATTTTATATTTCAAAATGGACTTCATTTTTGGATTCGGAATATCGAATTTAGCCTAAGGTGAAATTTTGGTACTTTTCGGATAACTTTCATATTTTGATGAATAGTGAAAATTACTAAATTTTAATTAAAAACAACTTTTTTAATCAAAATAATTAATAGTGATAAATTGTGAATTTGAGTGGTTTTAAAGTATATTTAGAATATATTTTTACCATTTAATATAATGTTGGTCATTGGACATAATTTTACAATTAAACCGAACATAAACAAGTGTCAATCTTTTGATAGTTATTATCTCTTAAAAACACGCTTTTTGTTTTGACAGCGGGAATTAATTTTAAATTAATTTCTGCCACTTCTGTGTTTTGAATTTAGAAAAATGGATTCCATATTTGGAATCAGGATGTCCAAATTGTGTAAATAGGTAACTTTTATTTTTAGACATTTTGAATAATTACTGCGGTAAATATTTTATTTACCATGGTTAAGGGTAAATCCGGTAAATAAGGGTAAAAAAAAATAATATTATAATAATACTAAATTACCCTAAAACGTGTCTTAACCCTATTGGTTGATACATGGTCGACCACGGGCATCTTTGGGTCTATTTTGGGACCCCATGGATCCACTTGTAAGTGATAATGACACATTATATTAATAAAGCTAAAATAAAAATAAAAATGGCATAAGCTTACATCTTTTAGAAGAACAATTTTTACATAGGGTTATACATGTTGGATTTTCGATTATAAATATTCATTAGAAAGATAAAAGGATTTCCTACATAATGATAGTTTATTTATAATTTTTAGACATTAAATAATTTATTTTATTTATGACACAATGATGATGCAGTAATTACTATAATAGTGAAAAATTAAAATAAGTGATATTATAAATACCCAAATAAATATAATATGAAACTTTTAATGAATTAAACTAATTTTATAGGATAATATGATATATTAGTATTGATTTAATTGACTTTGTTCGAAGTAATCAATCTGTTATGAGTTTCACAAAAATCAACTATTGAATAGTGTCAAAATTGACATAAAAGAGTTCTTAAAAAAAATATTATATTATTAATTGATATTAAATTCCTAAAAATCTATGGTTCGGCCAAGAGACTTATATTATGATAGGTTAATCATTAATGGACCACTTGGGGGTCTCTTGGATGTATATAGTAAGTTTATTAACCATATTATATAAAAATACAAAGAGACATTGTAAAAGTGAAACTAATTAACTTAGAGTTAATACTTAAAGATAAGGTTAATATAAGTACCCAAACCTGTCTAAATTCTATTGGATGAGTTGTTTTCGACCTATCCCCACCTCATCCTTTGAATAGTCAACTTTGGAGCCTTTGGAAACCGAATATGAATTTATTATAAATTAATATTTCTAGCTTTTCCAAAGGTGCCCCTCACCCCTCTTATAAAAGGGCACTCCTCCTTCTCATTTACTCACACCTCTCAAGCCACTTGGCTCGTCCAAACTCTGCCCAAATAAGCTCCCCACATCCCTCTCCTCCTCCTTGAAGCTTCCCCTTAGGCAGAAAGCATTTCAACAAGTCCTTTGGTTCCAACCAAAGTGAGTTACCTAAATTAAAGGTAACGATTTCTCTTAAATTATTTTCATTTATTTTGCTTCTTCAACCCCCAAACTCTTTTTATTTCCCTTCTTTTGTAACAACACCAGTATCCTCAATATACTAGAATGTTTTTATAAGAAGTATTCAAACTACACATACACACAACTCCATATAATGGATGATGAACATAATGTTTCTGTGGATGGCAAACTAACGCCTCACGAAACGATGATTGTTCAAAAACATCTTACCGCCTCTCATGGTGGCCATTATGATGGCACTGTAATTAAATATTATATTAATGATATATATTTTATATATAAGCTTCTGTAATTCCATTTTATTTCATACCATTATTCGTTTCATGTTGTATATACATACGATAATTTCATTTGAGGAAGTGCGGACTACCGCCCCCTTAAAATGATATGACTCGTTCATACCACACATGGAACGTATAAAGGATGGTGTTAATGAACTTAAGTAACATATATAAAATATTATATTATACTGGAATAGTAATATACCTATGTATCATTTGGATTCGATTATTTTAAAATAAAAATTAAATGGAAGCAGCGTTCGTGCGTACGTACGGACTACCGTCTCCACGAACGCGATGAGATTCATTCTCCATCGTATCCATTCAAGTATAATTATCATTTAATGATTTAAAAATGATGTTTAAGGACTTGATATCATTCTGGATATGAATAAGATACAACAAACATGACTTATGTAACAAAACATATAAAAGAAAATGAGTAAGTTAACACCCGAAACGGCGTTAATACTAAGATATTATTAACAAATCAATGTTAAAAGATCATATATGATATCATATTAAAGTAAATGATTCTTGTATTATTCAATAACAATTATTTCACCATTATAAAGGAGGTAAACCTACCATCGACCAAGGAAAAAGTACAAAGTAAGGGATTCTCTTATCTCACTTTCAATTCCGTGAGATTTCCATTGTTCGCTACTAAATTATTGAAAGTGGTGTATTGTGTACTTAAATTTGATATATATTATCATGATTCACTTTATATTAATTTTATTCTGTAAATAATTTGGTGGTTATTAACTTTTGGCCATGCGACTCAGTTGATTAACGTGGTAAGGGGTTTCTTGTCTCACTTTTAATTCCGTGAGAATTCCATTGATCACCACTTAATTATTTCATGTGGTGTATGTGTACTACCCATGATTGTATTCATTGTGCAATATACTTTATTTTATGGGTATTTACATCATCATGGTATGATCTTTCTTTCATGGGTGTTTGTTTCTTAAGTTACCTAATCAATAAGGGAATTTGAGATTTCAATTTCCACTCATTTGGCTTTACGCATATTTCATTGATTATATTACCCCAAGATTATGTGTGGAATCACTATTCATTTGATTATGTCATAATTTCCACTCCCCTTCCTGTGGATATACTTTTGATACACATAATCACTCCATTGAAAATTCTCAAGTCATTGATATGAATTTGATAAGAGTAATTTTAACTCTTTCACCATTTGTTGAGTTAAACATCCAATTCGTTGGTGTTGTTTTTACAGGAATATCTGTGAATATACTTTGATTGTTTTACACTGAATATCCAATCATATTTAGTGTATTTATATTTTTCACACATAATTATGTTGTTGATTTATCCTTAACCTAAGGATATGGCCTTTATGAGAGATTTCATCTCAACTTACATTCCATTGAGACTTCTTTGTTGATATACACCAAATCACTTTTATGTGGTGTATATAATGTACTTTGACATAGTATATCATGAATTCCCTTTATTCTCATGATATTACAAAGTTTTTATTACCTCAATTATTTTCATTCAAGTGTCTCTCTTTTGGTTAGAATCTCTAACTAAAATACCATTTTTAAATGTTTTAAAGACTTATTCATCTAAATCTTTCTCATTAATGTCCATGTTTTAAAAATGGTTTTAAGGATTTATTTATATGGACATTAAAGTTTTAAAATTAAAACTCCTTTTAAAAGTTTCAAAGTGGTATGGGACACTTTGATTCAAAAATATACTTTTAAATGGCTTCTTGACAAATAGTGTGACTTTTAAATGTTTTCAAGAAAAGGGGGATATTTCTCTCAAATAGTTTTGATGATTATTTTCATCTATGTCAACATCCTTCATTATTATTGATTGAGGTTAATGTGATACAATACAATCTTCCATATTGTATCGAATGAATTATGTTTGACTGTGGATGTGCTATTTTTATACCATTCATGGTTTGTGGTGAAAGTATTGACATTTCGTATGCTAGTTTAATACGAATGTTTACGTTATGTTTAAACCTTTTCATATGGGAATGCATTGGACTTAATAAGTGACGGGTGGAGCCCGCTATAGCTCCTCGATGCATCGGTAGGTCTCATGAGACAAACTAGTGTCTTGGCACAAGGCCTTGGCAAAATCTTATTTGTAGTCTTGGCACGAGGCCTTGGCTATGTGGTTATGATAGTCTGGCATTATGCATTCCATCATTATGAAAGTGGTTATTGATATTGCATGTGATCATTCGACCAGTAGAATATCCATGTGAGTAAGTAAATGGCATTATTTCATTTTACCTTCGCCATTTTATGCTGAAGTTTAAATTTAAAAGGCTTTTGTTTTAGTTATAAATTGCCTTAAGTGTTTATGCTTATTTATGAAAGCTTCTGCTATAATGTTATCCTTACTGAGCATCCGAGCTCACCCCTTTCAATGTTTTATTTTTCCCAGGATTATGAAGAAGTAATTTATGAATGACCTGCAGGGATAGTATGAGGGGATATGAAGACAAGATGTTTTTTTTATGATGTAATGTAAAAATATATGGATGTATCTAGTTATTCCAAGGCTACTAAACTAATCGGTCTTTCGAGACTTGATGTTTCTCATAATCATGCCAATGTAATGTAATAATGCACCGACTCTAGGTAACTAGGGTCGGGGCGTTACAGTTGGTATCAGAGGAAGTTTAGTACAAACCTTGGTAGCTAGATTTAGATAAACTCTGATTAGAGCACATAGACCTAAGATGAACTTTGAGGATTAGTATAAAAGAACTTCCTAGAATTTTGGTATTGTAGAGATTTTTTGAGTTTTCCGAGCAATACATCCCTGTCTGGATACGAGCAGGTAGAGGCGGCTCTGGCACAGATGTACCTAGGGGTAAAACCCGAAAACACCGCTTTGAGCTAGACTCGAACGGGAACTGGTGCACGACAACGGGCCTTGCTGCACTCTTGGTTACGACACTCCCGGGGGATATGCTTAGGATAATTTACATTTTCTTTAAAAACCAATTTAAGTAATATATATATAAGATGAGAGTAAATGACCTTGGTTAATCCTAATATGTTTCAAATTGAGAATATGGTGACATTTTAATCTCTAAATGATTTTACGACTACTATTACTCACACAATGCTTTATGGTTTTAGTCAATGGCTGGATTCCAAGGAAGTCATAGTGACTTTGAGAATGATGTACAAGATGGGAACGGTGGTGGAAATGAGCAACAAAATGGAATGTTGATAGGCGTAAAAGATATCGTCTTTATGCCAAATCAGTTTTCCAAAAATATGATCAACAACATATATATTAACCAACTCCCAGACTCAACAAGGAAGAGAAAGGTGATAAATGATAAGAGCTCCAGCAATGGAGACCATGGAGAAAAGAACCCTCAATTTTCATCATGCAGGAAATGTGGAAAGAGACACCCAGGAAAGTGTCTCAATGGGACAACGAAATGTTTTACATGCGGGAAGGAAGGACATAAAGTAAAGAATTGCTGAAGAAAAATGAAGAGTACTATGGAAGAAGATAAAAATGGTCCCAAGAGTCCATTTACAGTCATTTGCCGTAAATGTAGGGGACCTGGCCATTACCCGAGTGAATGTCCTATTCTATAGGATATTTTCTTGGTCAAAGAAGAAGCTATGTGGGAATAAATGGTTGGAGAAATGTTTAAAAAGTATTAGCACTCCTTGTTTACTATGGAATAATTTTCTCTTGTATTTGTAACCACGCAGTTTTCCATGTGAGAATGATATTTGAGGAAGAATTGTCTCTTCTCTTGTGGATATAGGTATAAATAACCATTTGGATTTATATGATCATTGGGGTTTGAGAGAATTATAAGTTATTCTAATTTGGGATGAAGATTCAAGGTATGATATAACATTTGTGGTTAAATTTATGATATAGTATTTTGAGGAATTTATCTCATTTTGGCAATATTATAAAATATAGTTTTTGAAAAAGGACAACACGTAGACCGTGTGACAACCCGTCGCGTCGGACAAAGCTATGGGAATCGAACCCACAACCAAAGTGCGATTGGGATTTATCGCCTACCACTGGACTACGTGAAGTCCCTGGTTAGTGTGACTTTTTTTTAGTTAAATGATTTTATTGATCAATAATAAGTTGATTTGGGTTCTTATTTCATATAAAAAGAATACCCTTGGTATAGGAAAATGATTTGGTGATTAAGTGATAAATGTTATTTTGGAAGATGTTCGCTTTGTTGGGAACACTATATGCCCAAGGAAAATAGAATACTGTGGGGTTTCATTTGTGGAGTAATGATAGATTTTTATCTATGTTTTTATTATGGATTTATAGTGATTTGGGTTATTTATGGAAATGATTAACCTATAATAGAGAATATGTGATTAGGTTAATTACTTTTGAGTATGTGACTTTAAGAGTATCTGATGTCATTTGGAGATACAATTTAACATGGGAGACTACATAATCAAATTCTTCTATGTTTTGGGTTTCAATATTAGTTTGGATTATATTAAAGGATTTTAAGGACAATTGGTTATTGAATGGTATCTATTTAACTTTGGGGTATTGTTGGTTTAATTTTAGAAATTAAGATTAGTGCATATTTATCTCAATGAATATCCTTTTGGGGGATCATTAGATCATTCACTGACCATTTTGGTTTTGATTAATCTTCAAAGACAATGTAAATATATGGTTTATCCTTCATGGATCATGTGATTCTATAGAAGTTTATTCTATCTCTTCCAGTGTGACCAAGTCTTCTTGAATACTCATCGTTTAAAAAAAAATGAGTTAGTGGTGGAAATTTATTAAAGAATGAAAATCTACTTAAAATGTAAGTATATCTCATAATGTTCTTAGTAAATATCATAAATGAATTCCTCTTCCTTATGTAATGTAACTTAAAAAAAAATGTTGTCCGTTTACTTTCCTACTAGGAGACTAATGGTCGTTTGTCCCAACACAAGTTTGTGGTTTTCTCATTGTTAACTTTCTCCTGATCATGATTTCTATCCCTCTCCATCAGAACTTGACACTTAGTTTATCATCCATATCCATGTTTTCTTACATGGAATCCTAGTATGGGTTATCTTGGATGACCCTTATACCTCTCTTTCTTTCTTTTAAAGTGATAGTTTTATTGACTCTTTTTCCGATGTGGGACTTTCCATTATATTCCCAGGAAAAATTTTAAAAATTGCGAGGACGCAATTTATTGAAGGAGGGGAGAATGTAACACCCCAAGCTTCCTCGGTATGTTTCCTTTCGAATAATGCAATGACGTGCATTGTACGTAACTTCGATATTTTAACACACCACAACCAATCAAACTAGCCGTTATGAATAGTAATACCTACTTTTTGAAATTATATATATTTTATATTTCAAAATGGACTTCATTTTTGGATTCGGAATATCGAATTTAGCCTAAGGTGAAATTTTGGTACTTTTCGGATAACTTTCATATTTTGATGAATAGTGAAAATTACTAAATTTTAATTAAAAACAACTTTTTTAATCAAAATAATTAATAGTGATAAATTGTGAATTTGAGTGGTTTTAAAGTATATTTAGAATATATTTTTACCATTTAATATAATGTTGGTCATTGGACATAATTTTACAATTAAACCGAACATAAACAAGTGTCAATCTTTTGATAGTTATTATCTCTTAAAAACACGCTTTTTGTTTTGACAGCGGGAATTAATTTTAAATTAATTTCTGCCACTTCTGTGTTTTGAATTTAGAAAAATGGATTCCATATTTGGAATCAGGATGTCCAAATTGTGTAAATAGGTAACTTTTATTTTTAGACATTTTGAATAATTACTGCGGTAAATATTTTATTTACCATGGTTAAGGGTAAATCCGGTAAATAAGGGTAAAAAAAAATAATATTATAATAATACTAAATTACCCTAAAACGTGTCTTAACCCTATTGGTTGATACATGGTCGACCACGGGCATCTTTGGGTCTATTTTGGGACCCCATGGATCCACTTGTAAATGATAATGACACATTATATTAATAAAGCTAAAATAAAAATAAAAATGGCATAAGCTTACATCTTTTAGAAGAACAATTTTTACATAGGGTTATACATGTTGGATTTTCGATTATAAATATTCATTAGAAAGCTAAAAGGATTTCCTACATAATGATAGTTTATTTATAATTTTTAGACATTAAATAATTTATTTTATTTATGACACAATGATGATGCAGTAATTACTATAATAGTGAAAAATTAAAATAAGTGATATTATAAATACCCAAATAAATATAATATGAAACTTTTAATGAATTAAACTAATTTTATAGGATAATATGATATATTAGTATTGATTTAATTGACTTTGTTCGAAGTAATCAATCTGTTATGAGTTTCACAAAAATCAACTATTGAATAGTGTCAAAATTGACATAAAAGAGTTCTTAAAAAAAATATTATATTATTAATTGATATTAAATTCCTAAAAATCTATGGTTCGGCCAAGAGACTTATATTATGATAGGTTAATCATTAATGGACCACTTGGGGGTCTCTTGGATGTATATAGTAAGTTTATTAACCATATTATATAAAAATACAAAGAGACATTGTAAAAGTGAAACTAATTAACTTAGAGTTAATACTTAAAGATAAGGTTAATATAAGTACCCAAACCTGTCTAAATTCTATTGGATGAGTTGTTTTCGACCTATCCCCACCTCATCCTTTGAATAGTCAACTTTGGAGCCTTTGGAAACCGAATATGAATTTATTATAAATTAATATTTCTAGCTTTTCCAAAGGTGCCCCTCACCCCTCTTATAAAAGGGCACTCCTCCTTCTCATTTACTCACACCTCTCAAGCCACTTGGCTCGTCCAAACTCTGCCCAAATAAGCTCCCCACATCCCTCTCCTCCTCCTTGAAGCTTCCCCTTAGGCAGAAAGCATTTCAACAAGTCCTTTGGTTCCAACCAAAGTGAGTTACCTAAATTAAAGGTAACGATTTCTCTTAAATTATTTTCATTTATTTTGCTTCTTCAACCCCCAAACTCTTTTTATTTCCCTTCTTTTGTAACAACACCAGTATCCTCAATATACTAGAATGTTGTTATAAGAAGTATTCAAACTACACATACACACAACTCCATATAATGGATGATGAACATAATGTTTCTGTGGATGGCAAACTAACGCCTCACGAAACGATGATTGTTCAAAAACATCTTACCGCCTCTCATGGTGGCCATTATGATGGCACTGTAATTAAATATGATATTAATGATATATATTTTATATATAAGCTTCTGTAATTCCATTTTATTTCATACCATTATTCGTTTCATGTTGTATATACATACGATAATTTCATTTGAGGAAGTGCGGACTACCGCCCCCTTAAAATGATATGACTCGTTCATACCACACATGGAACGTATAAAGGATGGTGTTAATGAACTTAAGTAACATATATAAAATATTATATTATACTGGAATAGTAATATACCTATGTATCATTTGGATTCGATTATTTTAAAATAAAAATTAAATGGAAGCAGCGTTCGTGCGTACGTACGGACTACCGTCTCCACGAACGCGATGAGATTCATTCTCCATCGTATCCATTCAAGTATAATTATCATTTAATGATTTAAAAATGATGTTTAAGGACTTGATATCATTCTGGATATGAATAAGATACAACAAACATGACTTATGTAACAAAACATATAAAAGAAAATGAGTAAGTTAACACCCGAAACGGCGTTAATACTAAGATATTATTAACAAATCAATGTTAAAAGATCATATATGATATCATATTAAAGTAAATGATTCTTGTATTATTCAATAACAATTATTTCACCATTATAAAGGAGGTAAACCTACCATCGACCAAGGAAAAAGTACAAAGTAAGGGATTCTCTTATCTCACTTTCAATTCCGTGAGATTTCCATTGTTCGCTACTAAATTATTGAAAGTGGTGTATTGTGTACTTAAATTTGATATATATTATCATGATTCACTTTATATTAATGTTATTCTGTAAATAATTTGGTGGTTATTAACTTTTGGCCATGCGACTCAGTTGATTAACGTGGTAAGGGGTTTCTTGTCTCACTTTTAATTCCGTGAGAATTCCATTGATCACCACTTAATTATTTCATGTGGTGTATGTGTACTACCCATGATTGTATTCATTGTGCAATATACTTTATTTTATGGGTATTTACATCATCATGGTATGATCTTTCTTTCATGGGTGTTTGTTTCTTAAGTTACCTAATCAATAAGGGAATTTGAGATTTCAATTTCCACTCATTTGGCTTTACGCATATTTCATTGATTATATTACCCCAAGATTATGTGTGGAATCACTATTCATTTGATTATGTCATAATTTCCACTCCCCTTCCTGTGGATATACTTTTGATACACATAATCACTCCATTGAAAATTCTCAAGTCATTGATATGAATTTGATAAGAGTAATTTTAACTCTTTCACCATTTGTTGAGTTAAACATCCAATTCGTTGGTGTTGTTTTTACAGGAATATCTGTGAATATACTTTGATTGTTTTACACTGAATATCCAATCATATTTAGTGTATTTATATTTTTCACACATAATTATGTTGTTGATTTATCCTTAACCTAAGGATATGGCCTTTATGAGAGATTTCATCTCAACTTACATTCCATTGAGACTTCTTTGTTGATATACACCAAATCACTTTTATGTGGTGTATATAATGTACTTTGACATAGTATATCATGAATTCCCTTTATTCTCATGATATTACAAAGTTTTTATTACCTCAATTATTTTCATTCAAGTGTCTCTCTTTTGGTTAGAATCTCTAACTAAAATACCATTTTTAAATGTTTTAAAGACTTATTCATCTAAATCTTTCTCATTAATGTCCATGTTTTAAAAATGGTTTTAAGGATTTATTTATATGGACATTAAAGTTTTAAAATTAAAACTCCTTTTAAAAGTTTCAAAGTGGTATGGGACACTTTGATTCAAAAATATACTTTTAAATGGCTTCTTGACAAATAGTGTGACTTTTAAATGTTTTCAAGAAAAGGGGGATATTTCTCTCAAATAGTTTTGATGATTATTTTCATCTATGTCAACATCCTTCATTATTATTGATTGAGGTTAATGTGATACAATACAATCTTCCATATTGTATCGAATGAATTATGTTTGACTGTGGATGTGCTATTTTTATACCATTCATGGTTTGTGGTGAAAGTATTGACATTTCGTATGCTAGTTTAATACGAATGTTTACGTTATGTTTAAACCTTTTCATATGGGAATGCATTGGACTTAATAAGTGACGGGTGGAGCCCGCTATAGCTCCTCGATGCATCGGTAGGTCTCATGAGACAAACTAGTGTCTTGGCACAAGGCCTTGGCAAAATCTTATTTGTAGTCTTGGCACGAGGCCTTGGCTATGTGGTTATGATAGTCTGGCATTATGCATTCCATCATTATGAAAGTGGTTATTGATATTGCATGTGATCATTCGACCAGTAGAATATCCATGTGAGTAAGTAAATGGCATTATTTCATTTTACCTTCGCCATTTTATGCTGAAGTTTAAATTTAAAAGGCTTTTGTTTTAGTTATAAATTGCCTTAAGTGTTTATGCTTATTTATGAAAGCTTCTGCTATAATGTTATCCTTACTGAGCATCCGAGCTCACCCCTTTCAATGTTTTATTTTTCCCAGGATTATGAAGAAGTAATTTATGAATGACCTGCAGGGATAGTATGAGGGGATATGAAGACAAGATGTTTTTTTTATGATGTAATGTAAAAATATATGGATGTATCTAGTTATTCCAAGGCTACTAAACTAATCGGTCTTTCGAGACTTGATGTTTCTCATAATCATGCCAATGTAATGTAATAATGCACCGACTCTAGGTAACTAGGGTCGGGGCGTTACACTTTGCATGGGGGAAGGGGTGCTGCAGGGGGTGGGGGTTCGGGGGGTCCAGGAGGGAGGGGGTGCTGGGGCAAGGGGGTGTGCTGGGGGCTGGGGGCGTGCAGGGCAGGGGGAGGGGGTGTGCAGTGGGGAGGGGTTGTGCAAGGGGGTCTAAAGGGGCTTTGCATGGGGGAAGGGGTGATGCAGGGGTGGGGGTCTAGGAGGGAGGAGGTGTCCAGGGTCTGGGGGAGGGGTGTCCAGGATCTGTCCTGGGGGGGTCTGTCCAGGGTCTGGGGGGTGTCCAGGGTCTGGGGGGGGCTGTATGAGGGGTGTCCAGGGTCTGGGGGTACTGTATGAGGGGTGTCCAGGGTCTGGGGGGCTGTCTGGGGGGGTGTCCAGGGTCTATTCAGGGGGGGGGTGTCCAGGGTCTAGGGGGGTCTGTCCTGGGGGGTGTCCTGGGTTTGTCCTGGGGGTCTGTCCAGGGTCTGGGGGTCTGTCTGGGGGGGGGGTTCAGGGTCTGTCCATGTGGGTGTCCAGGGTCTGTCCTGGGGGGGGTCTGTCCAGGGGGTGTCCAGGGTCTGGGGGTCTGTCCAGGGTTTAGGGGGGTCTGTCTGGGGGGTGTCCAGGGTCTATCCAGGGGGGGTCCAGGGTTTGTCCAGGGTCTGGGGGGTGTCCAAGGTCTGTCCAGGGGGGGTGTCCAGGGTCTGTCCTATGGGGGGGGGGGGTTGTTCAGGATCTAGGGGGTGTTTTTTATGAAATGGGAAACCCTATAGCCACGGTTTGAACTGTGGCTATAACCATATAGCCACGGTTTCAAACCGTGGCTATAGCCCTATGTGCCTTAAGCTGCTGTCACAGTTTCAAATCATGGCTATAGCCCTGTGTGCCTTAAGCTATTGCCATAGTTTCAAACCGAGGCTTTAAGTGTATAGCCACGGTTGGAACCGTGGCTATAGGGCTATAGCCACAGTTTGAAATCGTGGCTATTACCTATAGCCACGGTTTGAGGACCTGTAGCCACGGTTTAAAACCGTGGCTATAGCCCGAATTTTCAGTAGTGTCGGTCAATAAGAATGATCAAATGTTGTAGTTGAATGGTGTTTATTTCAATAAACCATAGGAAACTCTTAGATTGAGTCTAATCAAGAACTGATGAAGTGAAACTTATAAGGTTCATATATCAAAGTACATTAGTCCCAGCAAATCGAAATATATACAATGACAAGTTAAAACAACCATTAAACCCACATTGGATTAATAACTAGAATTAATAGAAAGCCAAAAAAATTAACAATTTAAGTTGTGCCACACACACAAATCAAATTTAGTTTAATTAACATAACTAATATGAACGAATAGAGTGGATATAGATGAAATTGACAAATAAAAGAGTTTTGTTGTTGGTGCAAAAATAACTATTCGAATTTAATCCAAATATTTATCATTTCTAAGTAATCCCCATTATAAGTTATTCCTCATATTTCCCATTAATCCATGTGGGACTCCAACCCCTTGTCTTCCCTTTAAAATAAAACAAACAAAATCAAACTCAATATTCATTTATATATTAATCTTTAAATAGATACAGTTTGAAATAATTTTAGTTGTAGTAGAATTCACAAGTTTTTTTAAAAAAAATTAGAACTATTGTATAGATTTGTATTATATGAAGTAATTTGAATTATAACATTTATTTATATTAGTTGACCAAAAAATTATTAAAATCCCGCCATATTCCTGAGCCGCTGAAGTGGCCCGATTGACCCAATCATTATCTCAATCCCCTGCACACTTATCCTGATATTAAATTCGCTGCCCAAACCGAGATTGTAGCTGTAACGCTCTAGAAGCCGCGCATGGGTCAGCCGACCACCTCTCCCTCTTTTTTCCCATTCCGGCTCACTCACGGTGAACGTCGTGTGGAATAGAATATACCTTCATAAAAAAATACATATATTGTTAAATATCATATTATATTTATATTGGTATAGATTTAATACATTTACTAAAATATGATTTATAAAATAATTTATAATTTAATATTAATAAAAAAATCTAATTAATATTTAGTAATACACACTAAATAATAATTTGGTAATAAAAAAATTAATAAATTAATTAAGATTTAAGGGATGTTGCAAATATGAATTGAATTTCAAATGGCTATAACATTTGATTCACATATCCATTTGAGCTCCTCAAGCCGTCAAATCAAAACTTGGGATGAACTTTATGATATTTGGTATTTGGGGACCTCATACCCTATTTATTCTTGGTCAAAAGAGGCTCATAATTTCTTCAAAATTGAGTTTTAAGTTACGGTGCTCTATTGTTTGAACATTTGATGAAATTTCAACTTAATTTTAGAGTGAAATCTTATCATTTCTTAGCGGAGTCAAGATTTATTCCAAATGTGTGTGTTAAAATTTAAATATTTTTCATAGAGTAGAGTTATTTATAAATAAATATATAAATTTATTTGCATATATTGATATATAAAAATTTAATTATATAAATACATATTTAAATGTATAAATATATTTAGAAATAAAATGACTTTAAATTTACAATTCTTATTGAATAGCACACAAATGTATTTAAATAAATATAAACATATATAATGTTTATTTATAAATATATATGAAATATATACACACATACATAAATATATTAATAAATAAATTTCTATTTAAGTACATGTATTCTAATATATATAAATAAATATTAATATGTAAAAATATTAAAATAAGTATATCTTATAAAAATATACATATATATTTAAATATATAAATATATCACTATATAACAAATAAAATCCTATGGTATTGTAGAAAGGTCGCTTGTTGGGAATATGGTCTAAATGTCACTAACTTCGAATTAATTCCAAATTGCGTTAAAGCTAGCACCGATAAAAGATGACATTTATCACCACTAAAACTAGTGCCGATAAAAGTCTAACCCCTTTTATCACCTTCGACGTTATTATTGTTTTTAGGGTAGATAAAAGCTATTTTGCATAGCGATAAGAGCTTAACCTGTTTCATCAACGCCAACATTATAATCATTTTTTAATACTGATAAAAGCAATTTTTCATGCTGATAAAATCACATTTTGCAGCGGTGTCACTACTACAGAAGTGCATTTATCAGCGCTATAAAACACTTTTAACATCGCTCAAAAAGTGCGGTTAATCTCACCGTAGATAAAAGTGGGTCCCCTTTAACAGTGCTAAAAAAATGTTGATAAAATGTGTCATTTTCCACGCTAAAAAGTGATGATAAAGACTCCCCTTTATCCGTGCTATTTTTAGCGCTGATAAAAGACCACCTTATCAGCGCTTTAATTAGCACTGATAAATGATGTCTTTATCACCACTCGAAATAGCGCTGATAAAGACCTAACTGCTTGTGATGTGCAGTTTATATAACATTATACCCACCAGCACCACCTTCACATATAAACATCACACCCACCAGTAGCGCACCTGCACAACACACACACACACCACCTACACAAAACAGCACATGCACAACGCACATAAGAACAAAGCAGCGCACACAAGAGTTTGACAAACAATGTTATATACATTTCAAACAATGTTTTATATAATTACATTTACAATTATCCAACAAACAGTTAAAAATATTAATTTTTCATCCTTTGACATCTGTGATCCCCTCTCAAAAATGTCCGCCCATAGTATTAGTTGTCGAACAAATCATCCCAATTCAAACAAAAAGTTCCACCTATATAAGAAAACAAATATTATGTTATTAATACTATAAAGAAATAAATTACACATTAATATGAAATAATACATTAATAAAATGTCAACTTTTAATAAAAAAAGACACATTTGGAGTTATACAGGTCACACTGTGCATCGTATTGAGGTGGAGTTGATTACTACATGTCACAAATGAGTTATGGATTGTTGTCCTAAAATATCAAAACAATCTGAATGAATTTTCTTGGTTTTGAGTTTGTCCCTTGTTTTTTTACTAAAATTAATATCAAATTTAAATGACATATTTGAATTTATACCGGTCACATCGTTCGTCAGATTGAGTTGTGGTTGATTCCCACACATCACAAATAACTCATGGATCATTGTTCTAATGTATCAAAACAATCCGAATGAGTTTTCTTGGTTTTCAGTATGACCGTCGTGTTTTTTTTACTAAAATATCATTTCAAATCGGAAACACACATTTTGAGTCATACTGGTCGCATCATGCGTCGGTTTGAGGTGATACCATTTCATACACGTCACAAAGGACTTACGAATCGCTCTCCTAAATCATGAAGACAATCAGAGGGCGTTTGCTTGTTTTTCAGTGAGTGAAACGTTTTGATCTAAAATATAAATTTTAAATTGATAACAGACACTTTTAGTCATACTGGTCACACCGTGGGTCGGATTGAGGTGTGGTTGATTCTTACACATCACAAATGAATCATGGATCATTGTCTTAAATTATCAAAACAACATGAATGTGTTTGTTCGGTTTTCAGTATGTCACTTGTTCATTTTTAAAAGGGAATCCCATAGTGGTCTTTTCGAACCCTCCACACCCAGGATCCCCCTCCCCACGAAGAGGTCATCCGGAGAAGCCCCAGCTAGGAAGGAGCTATTGCTAGCCAAGATGAGTATATCACTTGTTCTTTTTTACTTAAATTAATGTCAATTTTAAATAAAAACAAATTTGGATTTATACCGCTCACATCGTTCGTCGAATTGAGATGAGTTGATTCCTACACATCACAAATGACTCAAGGATCGTTGTTCTAAGGCATCAAAACAATCCAAATGTGTTTGCTCAGTTTTCAGTATGTCAGTTGTGTTTTTTTACTAAAATATAATTTCAAACCGGAAACACGATTTTTGAGTCATATCGGTCACATCGCTTGTCGATTTGATGTGAGACTACTTCATACACATCATCAAGGACTTAAGAATCACTGTCCTAAATTATGAAGATAATCAGAAAGCGTTTGCTTGGTTTTTAGTCTGCCTGAATGGCCCGAAGACCTTCTATTTTATTGATTTTTGATAACCCCCATTTCAAGGGGTGATGGGGAACCCTTACAAGGCCCGTAGGCTTAAAGATTACATTGCCCGTAGGCTTGGAGACATTACAGGACCCGTAGGTCTTAAGGAAATCATATAGGCTATGACTACTTGAAACAACTCCTCCCTAGCATCTGCATCGTGATCAGCTCTCCACCTTTGCATGGTTGTTCGACTAGCTGTCTTGTGCAGTGATGCACATGCCTGGTACCGATGGCAATGCCATACCCTCTCATTCTTCCAAATCCGTTTAGCCATGCTCTGGTGAATGCGCCATGCTCTTGAATCCTCCTATGGAGCTGGTTCCTTGTATAATCTATCTGGGCATCTCCATATCAGGTGGCCCGAAGGCCTTGTGGCCCGAAGGCCTTAAAGGTGGCCCGAAAGCCTTACTGGCCCGTACGCCTAGGTGGCCTGAAGGCCTTAAGGACTCCAAGCCCAAACCGTTGACCCAAGGTGAATAGTTCTGACTGCTACAGTACCGAATAGTACCTGCTACAGTTACCGCTACAGTATCTGCTATAGTACCCGCACAGTGCCTGCTATAATGCCTTCTATAGTGTCAGCTACAGTACTACTACAATACCTAAAATTATGTCTCTGCCTGGTTTTGAATCTGGATCTCTTGGATGCACTTAAAGATACCTCACCAACTGAGCTAAGGCTCATGTGCATTTGCTTGGTTTTTAATGAGTGACATGTTTTGAGTTAAAATGTAAATTTTAAACTGATAATAGACACTTTTAGTCATACCGGTCACACCATGCGTAAGATTGAGGTGCAGTTGATTTCTACACATCACAAATGACTCATGTATCATTTTCCTAAAGCATCAAAACAATTTGAATGTGTTTTCTTGGTTTTCAGTATGTCAGTTGTTCTTTTTACTTAAATTAATGTCAATTTTAAATAAAAAGACACATTCAGATTTATACTAGTCACATCGTGCATTGTATTGAGGTGTGGTTGATTCCTACACGTCACAAATGACTTATAGATCATTGTCATAAAGTATCAAAATAATCCAAATTCATTTGCTCAGTTTTTAGTATGTTGATTGTGTTTTTTTACTAAAATATCATTTCAAACCGGAAACACGCATTTTGAGTCATACCGGTTGCATCGTGCGTCAGTTTAACATGAAACTGCTTCATACATGTCACAAAGAACTTATGAATCATTGTCCAAAATTATGAAGACAATCGGAGCGAGTTTTCTTGGTTTTCAATGAGTGATGTGTTTTGAGCTAAAATGTCAATTTTAAACTAATAACGAACACTTTTAGTCATATCGGTCACATCGTTCGTCGAATTGAGATGTATTTTATTCATACACATCACAAATGACTGATGAATCGTTTTCCTAAAGTATCAAAATAATACGAATGCATTTTCTCAGTTTTTAGTATGTCACTTCTTCTTTTTGCTAAATTTATTGTTAATTTAATATAAAAATACACACTTAAAGTCATAACGGTCACACCATGTGTCAGATTTAGGTACGGTTGATTCCCACATATCAAAAATGACTTATGGATCATTTTCCTAAAGTATCAAAACAATCCTAATGTGTTTTCTCAGTTTTCAGTATGTCACTTGTTCTTTTTACTAAAAATACTCAAAATTTTAAATAAAAATAGACACTTCGAGTCATACTGGTCATATCTTCATGCTATTTCTATACATTCTTCCATCAGGTATGCTCTCCTTTTGTTTCTAAACAAATATATCACATCTTGTGAATATGAGTCTTTTCAAAAATCATGGTAGTACTGAAAAAATATAAATACACAAAGGATTAATAAATATTTTTAATGAAATAGTAATTATCTTCGAAAATATATCTTTAGGGATTCTGGTTTGTTCATGGAATACGGTCTCTTTCATAAATTTACAAACATAATAACCACAATCTTTATCGTTTGTTTCAGACACTGCAGAAACATTGAGAAAAAGAAGTAATTTTTTACATGTGTTTGGATAGTGAAATCTTATTATATATACCATGATTTGTATCCATTCGTAGTACTTGTGATATTTCTTTTCCTTTTCCTCTGGCCTTATTCCATGATGTAGATGATATTCACACACTGCCCTATCATAACAGAATCCTCATTAAAAGATAATATAAATTATATAAATAGATGTTTAGTTCTAAAATGTTGGATGTAGTGTATTAAAAATTGACAAACACCATCATTTGTGGTCGGTTTGTTGGATATCCATTCATTGAATCTAAGAAATAAATCTTTGGAGTATCCAAATTGACCGCATTGAGCATCCAATGCTACCTAAAAACATAAAAAGGAATAAGTAATGAAAGAAATTAAGATATATTTGATATGATTAAATTGTACAGTTTTACCTCTGCATCGTTGGTATTAAGAAGAGTCTATCATCTGTAATTTTTCTATTAAAAGATTTGAGAAGGCCTGCCACTATTTCACCCTCTTTCTTGTATTCTATATCTGTTTGTTCTGTAGAGGTGATGTGAGGACTAACGAGCCCAAAGTTTTGTTCATGGGGAAATCCCTTCAATTGTTTTTCATATATACACCTGTAAAAAATATGAAATGTATTTAGTCATAATTATCATAGTATATCAGCTTTTGGAAAATGAAATCATGAAAACATACCTCATTTATACATTTACAACTGAGCTGCCTAGACAATCATGCTTCAAGATTTCACTTACATTGTCAACACTAATGAAATCTAGATCTTCCCCACTATACATATTTTCATAAAAAAGAATTGTGTGAACCCCACTGTCTTTCAAATTTGTATTCACATGAGCATGCAATGATAATTAATGCGGATATAGAATGTGCGGGTTTAAGGTGATTTCAGTAGATCATTTTGATCAGTTGGTTGATCCTTGAGATGGTTTTGAGTCGTTCTTTCTTTTCACCCCTTCTCTGCTTCCATCTATAATAGCATTCATCGGTTCAGATCTTTTTTCATTAAATGTTAAAGGTTTATCTTTACAAATAAATTGTAAATGAATATCTTCTTGTCGACATGTTTTTTTACAAGTTGTGACAGTCATGCGAGGAATGTTCTGAGAGCTTGTTCGACCTTATGAATATCTTCATCATCAATTGGAATAGGTAGCTCAGTGCTCAAATCATGGGTTATGTTAATCAATACTTTGACATGAATGGTTAGAAGTGGTCTATTATGTAGCATGACATTCTGGATATTGAACACTGTAGCCCTTGCTTCAAGGCGATGGGTGGGTATTGATAGATATAAATCACAGTCATTTTCACCCTATACAATATTAGTATAGGAAAGGTATCAGTGTCTATCTGATTCAAAATTCATAGAAAAAATTATTAGAACATTGATTACCTCAGCTAAGATACGTTTTTCAGGAGAATGACTCGCCTCAAAGCTAGTGGGGGTGGGGTGGGATCTTCACGTGCTGGTTGTTCTTGAGTTGTTTCTTCTCTTCCCCCCCACCATCATATTTTCCATGAACTCTCTCTTTAATTTCATATGTTATTCAAGGATAAAAATTCTCTCTCATCCTTTTGATTTCTTCACTTTGATCCTCCACTTCTTCTTTTCTCAAAAAATGTTCAGGGCGTCACCCTAAAACCCGCACCTTTGACGCGACCATACTTTTTTGGATGCTTCAAGGCCACTGAAAGTATGTCTGCATCTGGTTTGGGTGTTACTGATTCCTATGACTAATTCAGATAGAAAATATAGGAAAATAAGTAATCATTGTTATGTAATATCAATTTAAAGAAAAACAAATATTTATTATGTCATACTTACACATGTTTCCCACACATTTTGTGTGTTTTAATCTATTAGTATCCCATCTTTATTTACACGTGCCTCATTCTATAGAACATGGCGTTGGATGAAAGTGATATTGGATTTGGATTCATCAATCTACATATAAACAGAGGAACATAGTTATGGTGTTGTTTTATGTCACATAAAAGTATTATGGTAGATTTAAAATACATACCATTTTTTTTCAAGTGAAGCATACCCCATTATTGCTTTATGGTAGGGGTACGCTGGTTTTGCTGCTCATTCCTTATTTTTAGCACTCAATTGTTGTTTCATAAATAAAAAACTGTCAATAAAAACGATGAATACATGTATCGTCAAACAACGTATTACCAAACACAGTGTACCTTAAAAGACTACTCCATACGATGGATAGTAAACTCATACCACGCTCCTTGGGTTATCAGGTGTGAATAAATAGGAGGTGTTTGTGGGTTTATTTTCCCTTCAGCGTCTTTAAGATAACATTTTGTTAAAATTGTGCGAAAGCCTCTGTAAATCCTTCCATAAACCCTTAATACATAGTCCTTGTGCAAGTCATCCACTATAAATGCACTCTACAAGGGATGATGAAGAGTAAGTCAATGATTCATTATTTTATTTGTTAGTAAATTAAAGAAAGATATCATAATGTTACTATAATATCTCCCCACATCAGTGTCTTAATCCTGGTAACAACATGGTTCCACGATTGTACATAAATTGGCATGTATTGCCAAGTGACAATTCCAATGCAACTACTGGCCTTGTTGGGATTAACATGTTGGCCCCGCTTATTCCATCCGACCTCGTATTTGATGCCTTTCACTTTTTCTTTAAGGATTTTTGCTAACATCGTCAAACTATGACACTTCTATTTTTTCTGCGTCGCCAGTGTTTCGTTGCCTACCATTTCCTCGGTTTCAACATCATCGATATATTCCTCTGGAGAACTAGCACCGACATGTGCCGATGGTGGTTGTACCTCTACATTGGGAGAAGTATCAACAATAGGTTGAGAAACCTGTTAGTCCTCTACACTGCGAACAACAGTAGGTTGAGAGACCTATTGTGCCTTTGTATTGGGAGCATCATCACGTGTAGAAGTCATTATCTACAGAATTGGTTTAACATTTAGTTTAGATTACATAAAAGCAGCAAAAAATAGATAATAACATAAGGTAACAAGATGTATATTACAAAATAAATATAACCTGATTATTGAACTGTTTTTTTTAAAGGATGAAGGGATTTGACCCCTCTATCGACTATCTAAATTCCTTCATTATAGTATCCTCTGACATATAAAATTCCATATACATTGGGACCACTAAGAAATGATTGCCACATCCTAATGAAAGGGATATCTTCCGTTGAATTTTCATCTGACCCTTCAATGGTTTTGGTGGATAACAAAACAATTGACCAATTTTGGTTTGTGGGATCTGGAACATAAAATACTTGTCCTGCCTGTGATGCCATTATAAATGGTTCGTCTTTGTACCCTTCCTTACTGAAATCAACTTTCATGAATCCCAACTCATCTATTTTAATATAACTCCTATTATCAAACCACTTGAATTGAAAAAACCGTCACTTGGAAATTTTTATAATCCAACTCCCATATTTGTTTGATGATGCCAAAGTATGACATATTTGCATAAATTGGATTTCTGTCCTTAGCACCAGAAACATGCATCGCTTCAACCATAAGTGTAACTCCACTATTCTTCATGATATTATCTTCATCATGTTTATTAGTATAGAATGTATAACCATTAATTACATAATCATTATAAGATAATATATAAACACTTGGTCCTCTGACTATCCATTAAAGTCGTTATGAAATTGAGTCCGGATTTTCATTTGAAACCTTAAATATATGGTCCTGAAACCATCCTATAAACTGTCGATTATGTGTATTTTATAGCCATTTTTCATCCCTTGATGGATTCAAATGCCTAAGAATTTCTTTTTGGGTTTCAAAATATAGTTCAACCTCCAAACTATTCTGAAAAACATAAAGATGGGCCTGCTCCCGATCTGTAATATTGATTATGACAACCTCTCTTCTAGAAATTACTTCATCCGCAAGCCGCCTAGTGTGACAAGATTTCAGTAGACCAATTATTTCCACACTGGACATGTATTCAGTATAGAATTCAATGTATTCCTCAACAATATATTACTCTGCAGTACAACCCTATGACCAACTTTGATTTTTGACATACCCTTTCAAAATCTTCATATACTATTCAATGGGGTACATCCATCTATAGTGTACAATACCACATAGTCTAATCTCACTCTTCAAGTGAACCATAAAATGAACCATCATATCAAAGAATTTAGGTGGGAAGAACACTTCCAATTCACATAATATGAAAGAAATTTCTCTTTTCATACTCAAAAATTTCACCGGGTCTATAACTTTGTTGCATATAGCTTTGAAGAAGAAATAGAGATTCGTTAATGTATAACAAACATTATTAGAAAAAATGAAACTTAAATCTATAAGAATTAGATCTTGCATCAAAACGTGGAATTCAAGTGATTTCAGACCCTTTAACTTTAAATCGATCATTGACATGATGTTCTTGATATTCGATAAATACCCCTTTGGAACCTTTAAGTCACTCAAGAGTTGAAAAACTGATATCTCTCATGCCTGGAAATATTTTAAGCAGCTGGAGGAAGAAAAGTTTGTTTTTCACCCTTCATTGGTACCAAATCATATTGTATTCCCATGTCAACCATGTACAACCTAGCCTTAATTATATCCTTTGTTTTGCTGGCTGCATTTAGCAACGCGCCAATGACACTATCACATACATTTTCTCTAACATGCATAATATCAAGAAATTTTCTGACCTACAAACAATTTTAGTATGGTAATTCAAAAAAATTGATCTTTTCTCCCAACAAGTTTTCATAAGGTTTTTCGAAAACGGTTTACCAAAAGCAGTGTCCATATCTTTTACTTTCTCAAATAGTTGATTAGTAGTTAGTGGAGATGGTGTTGTATATTCTTCTGAACATCCATCGAATTATGTTGTCCAAGATCAGTACTTATATCATCAAGGTAGAAATATTTGATGTCTTAGAAACACGATTTTTGATTATTTTTTCAACCCAATTGACAGTGCACCTTGTTCGTAGACGGGACACCCATGACTTCCTTTAATGCTATATCCTGACAAATTCCCATAAGTAGGAAATTCATTTAACGTCCCATAAAACATGGATCTCAATGTGAAATATTCATTTCTATAATAATCATACAATGTAACACATGAATCCCACAATAATTTAAAATCCTCAATCAATGGATCCAAACAAACATCAATATCATTACTTGGTTGTTTCGGTACTAATATAAGCATAGATAGCATGATGTGTTTTCGTTTCATACATAACCATAGTGAAAAATTATAATTTACCAACATAACCGACCATGTATTGTGAGTGTTTCTTTGAAAACCAAAATGATTCACTCCATCTATAGATAATGCAAGATGAAGGTTTCTCATCTTGTTTCCAAAATCAGGATACTCATGACCGATTCTCTTCCATTGAGGAGAATCTACTAGGTGATGTAGTTTCCCATATTTATTTATTCTATCTGTGTGCCATGTCAATTGCCCTGTGTTCCACTTCCATATAGGCGTTTAAACATTGGAATGATTGGAAGGTACCATACAACTTTCGTAGGACCATATTAATCTTTATTGTATCAAGAAGCACAAAACTTTGGGCATTATCTAAGTGATTTTTGGTCCTTTTGAAACAATATATATTCATTCGGGCAGGCGTGTATTCATTCAAAGATCATACCCATCGAACATAGCATTCGTTTGACATCATATGTTCGGCTCAAGAGCTCATTATATTCTAGGAGCATGTCATTCAAGAGAGAAAGTAATTCTGTAAAATTGGAATCACTCCATCCGTTGCCTGCTTTCAAATTATACAACTTTAGTATGACTGACAATCCTGCATATTTAGTGCAACCACCATGAAAAGACATCTTTGCACAACTCTTAAACTGCTCAAACAATTTTGGGAAATCATGAAGTTTCTTCTTCAACTGTTCTTGTCATTTCCTCAATAGGATCTTCATCATTATTCACATATGTAATCACATACTCAATATGGTATTCTTTATTATCCAAACTTGTAATCTTATCAGATGATCCATAAAACGCACTATTATCCCAACCACTTGGTATATTCTCTTTTTACCCATGTTTATTCCAAAATTTATAACTTAGATCTATTCCATGATGGATCAAGTGTTCTTCCAACTCCTCTGGACTAACTTGTCTTGAATAAAAACAACATTAACATAGATAAAGGATTTTGAGAAGGGTCATATGCATGATATTTTGAAAACTTTATGAAATCTTTCTCTCCATCTCCATACTCTCTTATCAAATGATTGGCATCCATCAAATCTTTATTCATATCTATCTTATTTGATTTGGTGATATTAAAATTTTAAAAAATAAATATATAAAATATTGATATAATGTAATGGTTTTCCTAATTCTATAAAAATCTAAACTTAAAAGATTATGAAAAAACTAAAGTTCAAATGTCCTTTAAAAACTATTTCAAAAATAACACTTGAAATCTCATTAAAAAAACCAACTATTTACACAAATTCCTCTTTAAAACAAAACACCTTTTTTAAAATAAATCAATCAGTTCCAAACACTCTTTCATAAATCCACAATTAATTTTTTAAAGAATTCAATACAACTTCATGACCCGACAATATTAATCATTTAAAATGAGCGACATCCCTCTAAGAAACATTTCAAAACACTTGAATCATTTTAAAAGAGGCACTTAGGCATTTTTACAAAGGTAGGTGTAATAATAATATTTTCCAAAAGCATTTGATATTGTGCTCCCCAACATTGGATATCCCATATCAATGCTTCCATTGTCCAGTTATATCAATTATCCTTCACCACAACACTAGAGTCCCAATAGATATGTTCCATAGTTAGTGACCACAATCACAACCATGAAACACTCATGTTTCAGTTTACTAAAAACACTGCATTATCCCAATGATCCTTAGCACACACCAAATTAATTGGTTGTACACCCCAAGAACAATGTATATTTCTCTCACATGAATTACTATTGGTTCCTTCCTTTATAAATACACCTAAGAAAATCTATAAGCATGGACACATTACATAATCAAAAATTTCTCAAGTGTCATTCCTTTCACACGAATAATTTTCCTATGTCACTAACAAGTAGGGTTTTCTCCACTAACAACATCTAGATTTCTTATTTTATACTCATTCATTAGTTTCACCCTAATTAATCTCCAACTTAAACTTGGTGTATGAGACTTCATCAACTCATGTAGGGTTTTCTCCACTAACTCAGCACTAAGACAAGACAATGTCATATTGCGTATGATCTAGATATGTGAAAATACATTTCCATAAAGTTCTTCATCATATGATCTTAAATTTAACTCAATACAATTCCATTTCAACTAAATCTGAACTACATGGCATATGGTTCATCTTAGATGTCATTTAAACATCTTATAGAGGTACATTGGATATGTCATAACATCCCAACCACCAATATTAGATCCTTTTAATGACTTCATAAGATCAATACCCCTTCCTCATAATTTAGTAACCTCATCCATATCTGGTCTTGAAATATTAGACACCAAACATGGATAAAAATATATTTAATTAAAACTACATTCCAATTAAAATAGCTTGAGTTATGATTTACATTATTCTCATTCCTTGTCCGAAGGTGTTAGAGCGCTCCTAGATCTTGAGGCCCATTTTGGTAGTAACATCATACCCTTCATCATTAGTTTTTGAACTATGCCCATAAACTCCATGAACCCCTTCCTGAGGTTGTTTATACTAATATAGTCCACTACTCATTCATGTTGAGTTATCACATTTCACTTAACATTAAATAAACTACCTCACTTTTTCTAGAACAAGAACTATAACCATAAACTATGTGAACCAATCTTAAATTATTTCTACACTAGTATTGGGTTCTCCAATCATGACATGTTTACCTAAACTACATTATTATGTAGATGAACACATCTTTTTTTATAAAATTTGTATGATATTAAACACCAGCCTCATTTTGGTAAAAGTTGTTTAATCGTAAACATCAGTTTCATTAGTCCATCTTGCATGAACTCAAACTCAAAAAGGAAAGAGACATGGTACTCACTCTATTGAAAACATTCAAAGGAAACCCTGGAAAAAATTCAAGTCCCCACCCACAAGGTATATACATATCCTATTTCCAAATCTATCATTATAGAAATAAAGGGATTTGGCATGAAATTGATGGAATTGGAAGGTTCATTTTGAAAGGATAACTTCCAAAATATTCTTAAATTCACATTGATGACAAATGATGGCTAATTTTATATCTAGTGTTTGTCATCCCACATAATCCAGGTCAGTTGGATTTAGGGTTATCACCACTCTTAAAATCTAATAAAAAGAAGTAGATGTTTTATCCTATAAGTTTCAATTGTGATGCTCTCGTGATTATTGGAGAAGTGGAGGCACTATCATTAATAATAGAAAACAAAATTAAATTGATGTAACATGTCCATGAAATGTAAAAAGTGATGAAAAATGTGTGTTGTGAGGATCTCAAAGCTAATATCATCAAACAAAAAATCATCATTGGAATCTCACTAGATCCTAGGATGTGAAAATATTAGAGATATACCAGTAGAATCAACAACCCAAGGGTTCCCATCTATACCAAAAATATCAACAAAGAGACAAGGATATCACATCCCTAACACTATAGGTGAAGCAACATGGGAATTACATCACTAACTATATGGGAAAAGCAATAAGGGAATCATCTTCAGTCACTATGACACACAAAATATCAGTAACATAGTTACCT
Organism: Viscum album; assembly: GCA_963277665.1. Classification (NCBI taxonomy): domain Eukaryota; kingdom Viridiplantae; phylum Streptophyta; class Magnoliopsida; order Santalales; family Viscaceae; genus Viscum; species Viscum album. The sequence continues at coordinate 1,719,989,820 of OY728119.1, read as the reverse complement.
TGAGTCCCTATGACCTAGTAAAAGCGGATCTAAGATTTTTTTTGAAAACAGTCAATTTATAAATTGATAATAAAACATAAGCAATAAACCTCATATCACCTTTAACACCCTTTCTAAAGAAATATCCACCAATAACATCATACTAACATCAAATAATAGCAATCAATACACATCCCATAAAAGGAAAATAACCTATAGAAAATACTAACCCATACATTTCCTAGTAAGTGTGATAAAATTATAATGAAACTTTTTTTTAATAAAGTGATAGCATACCCTTCGGGTGGCAGCAGTAGGGTTCAGTGATGGCGGAGTCGGGGTACGTAGTAGTGGCAGCGGCAGCAGAGGGCTTCGCAGTGGAGGTGGGGTTTATGATGGAGGAGCGACGTACGAGGGTTCGAGGCAGAGGTGGGTTCGTGGTAGAGGAGCGACATAGGAGCGACGAATGATGGTTCATGGTAGAGGCGGGTTCGCGGTGGCAGAGGATTTTGCGGCGGCGAAAGAGGCGATGGCGGAGGAGGGGTTGGGGCAGAGCAGGGGTTTGTGGCGCAGGGGTCAACTTCCACGAGAGCTTGAGGGGTGCGAGAATGAAGGAGACAGTTAGGGTTTTTTTTATAAAACCCAGTGAACTTTTTATCAGCGCTAGCTAAAAAGCGCTGATAAAGGCATGTTTTATGAGTGCTAAAATAGAAAAGCATTGAAAAAACATACCTTTATCAGCACTTTTTTTAGCACTGATAAAGGTAGGATTTTATCAGCGCTAAATTTATTGCACTGATAAAGACACCTTTTATCAGTGCCTGTTTAGCACTGATAAATGCCTATCTTTATCAGCGCAAAAAAAGTGTTGATAAAGATATTATATTAATAATTTATTTATATTAATATATATATATATATTTATTTATAAAATTATATATATGATAAATATATAATTATTTATTTATAATTATAATTATAAATAAATAAATATTTATATTTATATTTAAAAAATTAGAATTTAAATAATTATAAAATTATAAGAAATATACTTATTATATTTAAATCATAAAATATATATAATAAATATATTAATTATATATATCTATAAGATTATAGATATATACAACTATATTCCTTTTAATTTTATAATTATTTATATGAATATGTATTTATTTATAATTAAATAAATAAATATATTTATTTAAATAATTATAAAATTATAACAAATTAATATTTCTAATTTTTATAATTTTATTAATATATATATTTAATATATTTATTATTATTCTATAATTATTTAAATATATTTGTATTTATTTATAACTATAAATATAAATATTATTATTTATTTATAAATATTTCTATTTATTTATAAATATATTTATTTAATTCTACATAACATTATATATGAAAATAATAAATATATTTTTCACAAATTAATAATTATTTAAATAAATAAATAATTATTTATATTTATAACTAATAAATAAATATAAATTTATTTGTAATTAAAAATTATAATAAATAAATATTTATTTATAGTTGTAATTATAAATATATATTTATATATATATATAAATTTAAATTATTATAAAATTATAAAAAATATATTTATAATTTTATAAATATTTATTAAAATATTTATTACAACCTTTTAATTATTTAAATATATCTACATTTATTTAGAATTATATTTATAACTATTTGTATTTATTTATAAATAATTTTATATAAATATATATAAATAATATATTTATTATAATTTTTTAATTATTTAAATATATCTATATTATTTTAGGAATTATAATTATAAATATTTGTATTTATTTATAAATATTTGTATATATTTATAAATATATTTATTTAATTACATTATAACTTTATAAGTAGTATAATAAATATATTTATTATAATTTTATAATTATTTACATATATATAGTTATTTATAGTTATAATTATAACTATAAACAAATATAATTATAAATATTTGTATACAATTATAAATAAATAAATAAATAAATATAATTATAATATATGTATTTATTTTAATTTTTAATTATTTAAATATATATATAGTTGTAATTATAATTACAAATAAATATATTTAAAAAGTATCTATATATAATTAAAATTTAATAATTATAAATATAATAAATATATTTATTATTTAAATATATTTAATGTAATTTTATAAGTATTTTTGAGAACATAATAGTATATATGGGTAACATGAATTAATCATATACCTATTATATATAAATAATAAAAAACGAGCCATCAATGGACAACATGAATAATAAGAAAGGGTGTAATGTATAAATTAACATTATGACACATAATATATGCACGCATGATCAATATATTTATTAACCAAATTCATTAGAAACACATATATATTTAATAATTAAAATAAATATATATATTTAAAAGGTATTTATATATATTAATTATAAATAAAATAAATTTAATAAATTTATTAAATATAACAAATATAACAAATATAATAAACATAATGAATCTAATAAATCTAATAATCTAATAAATCTAATAAATCTAAAAAATATAATTAATTAATCTGATAAGTCTAATAAATATAAATCTAATAAATCTTTAATAAATCCAATAAATCCAATAAATCCAATAAATCTAATAAATCTAATAAATCTAATAAATCTAATAAATCTAATAAATCTAATAAATCTAATAAATATAATAAATATAACAAATATATTTATTATTTAATGAAATTTATTATAATATTATAACTATATATATATAATTATAATCTAGAAATATGTTTTTTAAACATTATATATATATTTTTGAATTATTAAAAAATCTATATTAATTATAAACATGCATTTTTTAGTTAATGTATACAAATAAACATTATTTTTGAATATAAATATAATAATTTTATATAAATTATTATTAAAAACTTTTATCAGTGCTTTTAGCTAGTGCTAATAAAGGCCCCCCTTTATCAGCGCTTTCTATTTAGTGCTGATAAAACGACGCGCCTCCCTTGCCCCATTTTGTGGTAGTGTGTATATATCTGTGCATGTGAATATATATATATATATATATATTGATTATAAGATAATTTTGCAAAAAAATATATTTATATATGATATATTATATCAGAGTATATATATAGTAATGCATATGTTCTTAATATAAATGTATATATAAATATAATGTATGCACAGATATATTAAATTTGAAATTAAAATCAATGCAACATTCATATTTTGAAAATTATTTAATGGGTGTAGAGATTGATAGAGTTCATTTTTTTAAATGATATTGTCATGGGATAAGTGAATATCTTTATAATTTTATTTTTAGTTATAGGATAATCATTGATGACATGAGATTAATGGGTAATATTTATTAATTAAAATGTATGGAAAATATTGGAGGGGTTTTAAGAAGGGATGTATTGGGATTGAATTGAAATTAAATGTTATCATTTAATCATGAGATATTATTTTATTGACACATCATTGATAGAGGTCTAACAAATTGAATTTAATAGAAAGATATTTTGGGGATTTAATATTAGTATTCTTGATATGAAATGTTCTTGGATCAATTATGATGATTAGAGGAATTTAAGGAGGTTTGATTGGGTGAGTTGGGGTGGTACATCAAGGAAATTATCAATAGAGGATCAAGGGATTTAATAGAGGAGGGAGGGAAGAAAGAGGTTGTGATGGAAATAAGGGAGTTGAATCTAATTATGCGGGGTATTATTTGAAGAATTGATAATAAAGAGAGAGGGAGTGATTCATAATAATAGGATGGTTCTCTCTTAGTTTGGACATGCCACTCATATATTTTCTGTCATTTCCCTTGAGCAGCCCCTCTAGAATTTTCTTGAGGCAGTGGGAATTGTGAAAAATGACGATCAGAGGATAGAGAATCGATCAGAATTATGGAGGTATGTGGTCTATATTATTTTACATAATTTATATGAATTATTCAAAGTGTTCAACAATGTTTCAGCGTTGTGAAACCCCAAATTTTGATGTCCTTATGTTCAAGGAATTACAGGGGGGAATTTATAACATTTTGAAGGACCCGTGTCAGAATGGCATGGGAATTGTGCCACATTTTGGATAATTCTCCTATGGCCTTTCGTTCTTCCATGCCATGAGATAAGAGAGTTACCTTGTGCAATGCTAAAGGATATATGCCCTAAATAACATATACATATTATTGGGTATATCACAAGGCATGGAATGATGATTTAATGTCACAATTTTATTCAATAATGTTATACAATTAGGAAATACTCTATGGAGTGTTATGAGTATAATCACATGGTGCGGTATACACTAACATCCAATGATCACTTGGAGGCCGCATGATAACCGTTATCATTCAGGAATATTCTATGCTTAGCTATCATTAAATGGGAATGTTTCATAAGATGAAATGCATGTGAGGATAAGTGCAGTCATAAAATGAATGCACGAATGGCCAAAGCCATTTACTTATGCATTGTAATGCTTGAGTAAATGCATAACACTCGAGGAGCATCCCCAAAAGATTATATAAGGGATCCACTGCAATGATATAGTGGTTGGATTAAGTTTTATGTTCCTAGTCGATTCTCCCCTTATCCCTACGCTCTCTTCTTCTTCTCCCTTGGCCTTCACGAGGCATTAACATGTTGTGGGAGATCAAAGGATCTTGCCTGTGTGATCACTATGGAAAAAATGAATATTTGCGATGAGGAGGGGTCCCATCGCAAATAGTCCGTCGGGGGGGGGGGGGGGGACTATTTGCAATGAGACCCTCTACCATTCACAAAAGGTTTGGCGCGTGTTGTGCACCAAACCGCGGGAAGAGTATTTTCGACGGGCTTTTATGCCCTTTGCAAATACCTGGCGACGTTTTTTAGTATTTGTGACAGGATTTATCCCCCGTCACAAATAGTATGTCGACAGGTTGATATTTGTGATGGGACCCATCACAAATACCTTTGTAACCTTCGTCGCTAATTAATAGGGGGGTTAGTATTTGTGACGGGACCCATCACAAATAAACCCGTCACAACTAATCTAACCTATATATACCCATCCGTTTTTTCCTTTCATTCCACTCCTTTCTCTACTCATCTCTCCATATGTACTTAAATTTTCTCTCTCAAAATTTTTATAAGTTAAAATTTTTAAATCAGAGCAATATTCGCGGTGTAAATCCTCTGAAAGATTCAGTTTTAAGGTATTTATCTATTTCTTTTATTTTTTAGTCAATTCATTTTATTTGATATTCAATATAATTATTTTTAATTAGTTGTGATTAAAATAAATCAGAATTAGATCGTTTTATTTTGCATTTTTTTACCAATACGTGTGATTAATATTATTTAATAGTTATATTAATTATTATTAATTTGTACAAATTAGTACTAATTAGAAAAATTATTAATAATTAGTCATAATTAGAAATAATTAGCGATAATTACTAAAAATTAGCGTCAATAAGTAGTAAATTGAAATAAATATTTATAAATAATAATAAATAGTAATAATTAGAAGTAAATAGTAATAATTAGAAGTAAATATTAATAATTAGAAGTAAATAGTAATAATTAGTAGTATATAGGAATAATTAGTAATAATTAGTAATAATTAGGACTAATTAGTAATAATTAGTAATAATTAGGACTAATTAGTAATAATTAGAATTAATGAGTAATAATTAGGATTAATCAGCAATAATTAGGATTAATTATGAATAATTAGGATTAATTGGGAATAATTAGGAATAATTAGAAATAATTAGTAAATTAGTAATAATTAGTAATAATTAGGGTTAACTAGTAATAATTAGGATTAATTAGTAATAATTAGAAATAATTAGGAATAATTAGAAATAATTAGTAATAATTAGGATTAATTAGGAATAATTAAGAATAATTAGGATTAATTAGTAATAATTAGTAATAATGAGTAACAATTAGTAATAATTAGAATTAATTAGGAATAAATAGGAATAATTAGGAATAAATAGGAATAATTAGGAATAAATTGTAATAAATAGTAATAATTAGGAATAAATAGTAATAATTAAGAATAAATAATAATAATTAGTAATAATTAGTAATAAATAGTAATAATTAGAAATAATTAGTAATAAATAGTAATAAATATGAATAATTAGTAACAAATAGTAACAAATAGTAACAAATAGTAACAAATAGTAATAAATAGTAATAAATAACAATAAATAGGAATAATTATTAATAATTAGTAATAATTATTAATAATAAATAATAATTAGTAATAATTAGTAATAATTAGGAATAATTAGGAATAATTAGGAACAATTAGGAATAATTAGGAATAATTAGGAATAATTAGGAATAATTCAGATTAATTAGGAATAATTAAGAATAATTGGGAATATTTAGGATTAATTAGAATTAATTAGTAATAATTAGTAATAATTAGTAATAATTAGTAATAATTAGTAATAATTAGGAATAAATAGTACTAATTAGGAATAAATAGTAATAATTAGGAATAAATAGGATTAAATAGTAAAAAATAGAAATAAATAGGAATAAATAGTAATAATTAGGAATAAATAGTAATAATTTGGAATAAATAGCAATAATTAGTAATAAATAACAACAATTAGGAATAAATAGTAATAATTAGGACTAATTAGCAATAATTAGCAATAATTAGGAATAATTAGTAATAATTAGGAATAATTAGTAATAAATAGTAATAAATAGCAATAATAAGTAATAATTAGAAATAAATAGTAATAAATAGTAATAAATAGTAATAAATAGTAATAAATAGTAATAAATAGTAATAATCAGTTATAAATAGTAATAATTAGTAATAATTAGTAATAATTAGTAATGATTAGTAATAAATAGTAATAATTAGTAATAAATAGTAATAATTAGAAATAATTAGTAATAATTAGTAATAATTAGTAATAATTAGGAATTATTTGAAATAATTAGTAATAATTAGTAATAATTTGTAATAATTAGGACTAATTAGTAATAATTAGTAATAATTAGGAATAATTAGAAATAATTAGGAATAATTAGTATTAATTTGTAATAATTAGAAATAATTTGTATTAATTAGGAATAATTAGGAATATTTAGGAATATTTAGGAATAATTAGGAATAATTAGGAATATTTAGGAATAATTAGGAATAATTAGGAATAATTAGGAATAATTAGGAATAATTAGAAATAATTAGGAATAATTAGGAATAATTAGGAATAATTAGGAATAATTAGGAATAATTAGGAATACTTACTAATAATTAGAAATAATTAGTAATAATTAGTAATAATTAGTAATAATTATGAATAATTAGTAATAATTAAGAATGAATAGTATTAATTAAGAATAATTAATATTAATTAGGAATAATTAGTTTTAATTAGAAATAATTTGTAGTAATTAGGAATAAATAGTAGTAAATATGAATAAATAGTAGTAAATAGGAATAAATAGTAGTAAATAGTAATAATTAGGAATAATTAGTAATAATTAGGAATAAATAGGATTAATTAGGAATAATTATGATTAATTAGTAATAATTAAGATTGATTAGTAATAATTAGGATTGATTAGTAATAATTAGAATTAATTAGTAATAAATAATAATAATTCGGAATCCCTAGCAATAATTCGAAATAATTCATAATAATTCGAAATAAATTGGAATAATTCCCAATAGATTGAAAATATTCCTTTTGCTCAATGACTCATCTCCTTGCAACTTTCTCTCACCGAAATCACTATGAAAAATCTGCTCCAACGTGCGAATATCCATTTTTGTATTCACGAGAATTGGTATGCGTACGTCAAAACAGATTTTTCATACTAATTTCAGTGAGAGAAAGTTGTAAGGAGATGAGCAGTTAGGAAAAAGAGGCTCTTTTGTTTGACAAATCATCTTTTTGAAACTTTCTCCGACTGAAATCACTATGAAAAATCTACTCTGATGTTCGAATATCCATTTTCGTATGCACGAGAATGGAGAGAATCATGACGAGGCCTCCCTAATCTCAATTCTAGTGCATAAAAAAATGGATATTCGTACGTTGGAGCAGATTTTTCATAGTGATTTCAGTCAGAGAAAGTTGCAAGGAGATGAGCCATTGGGCAAATGAGTTGCCGCCAATCCGCTAGAAATTGTGCCGCTCGTAATTAGAAGTAATTAGTACAAATTAGCTGTAATTAATAATAATTAGAGGTAATTAGTATAAATTATTATAAATTAGTGTAGATTAGTATAAATTTTAAAACAAATACTATAAATTACTATGAAATAATATAAATTATTATAAATTATTAGAAAAGTGAATTTTAAATTCTTCACTTTTTTAGATAGTGTTTTTCTAATATTAAATTATTCATTTTTTTATTTTATATTTTTTAGAGAAATATAGAACAAGGAAGTCGACAATAGTCATTATTAGATGACCGTGCTTAGATAAATCAGTGTAAGAATCCTAACAATTCTGGTTTAAATCCTATATATATATTGAGGGTGTTGAAGGTTTCTCACTATTTGCATCATCAAAACCAAAATTTGTTTATGAAGGGACAATTAAACATCATTGTAAAAAATGTTCTTTGAGGATGTTTGACACATTTGAATACATTGGAGGCCATCTATTGCATTTTGGTTTTAAACCAGATTATGTTTTTTGGTATCAACACGGTGAATGAAATTCCAGAGAAGATAATAATAATTTGGTTCCAGAGCCATCATAGTTTCAAAATTTAGTACATGATGTGGAAGGTCTGTCTTTTAAATAAGCTGAAAGTTAGGATGATATTGGTTTAACTACTAAGTTGGAACCACCTCAATTTTATGAGTTGTTGAGGTCTATTAAGGAAGAATTATATCCTGGATGCAAGATAAGTAAATTTTATGCGGTTGAAAAATTTATGGCTATTAAATCAGATAATGGAATTTCAAATAGTTGTTTTGATCAGATATTATCTTTGGTTAAAACACTGTTACCTGAAGAAAATGTATTGCCTAAAAATTTCCATGAGAGCAAGAGGCTGGTTCGTAATTTGGGTCTTGGTTATCAGAATATCCATGCATGTTCAAATGATTGCATCTTATATTATGGTGAAAATGAGTCATTGAAAAGTTATCCCACATGTGGAAAATCGAAGTATAAAGAGGCTCAACTAGGAAAGTTTGGATTGATTCCTATAAAATAGTTGAGATATTTCCCACTTACACCCAGATTATAGCATTTATTTATGTCTTAGAACACAAAAACATTGATTTCATGACACAAAACCAATATTTCAACTGGTAAAAGATTAAATCATTCCTATGATGGAGATTCATGGAAATTTTTTCACAAAGTGCATCCATATTTTGCTTTAGAATCTCGAAACATGCGATTGAGTCTTTCTACTGACGGTTTCTATCCATTTGGTTCTTACGGTAGTTAGTATTCATGTTGGTCTATCTTTATAGCTCCATAGAATTTACCTCCTTAGATATGGATGAAGGAGCCATACATCTTTTTGACTTTATTAATTCCATGAAATATGAAAAAGAATATTGATGTTTATTTTAAACCATTGATTGATGAGTTAAATTCACTATGGAGTAATGGTTTAAATACATATAATGTCTCTATGAAATAGAATTTCCTACTGAAAGCTGCACTGATGTGGGAAATTAGTGAATTCCCTAGCATATGACATGTTATTTGGCTAGAGTATGTAAGAGTTTGTGTCCTAGAACCAATTGGTTTTACTTTTATTACATGGATATTTAATGTATTATTACATATTGTTCATTTTTCTACATGACTATGATGTAATAATGTCCTAGAGTATTTTTTGGATTGATAAGGTCCTGGAAGTTCCCCGCTATGATGAGAACCTTGAAATGCTATAACAATATTCTTAAATATAGTTCTGTATTTGGATGACATAATATGATGGGACACATATCATGAAGACCTTCAGGCGTGAGTACGTGTAAGCATATGAGACTTCCTCTCATGAAGTTCACACTTGGTAATCTCCAAGATAGGAGATTATGAGAACATGCCCACTAGTAGGAATTCTGCATGTTTTGGTGTCATCAGATATTTCTATCTACAAGCATGTGTAATGATACTTAGACTTTAAGATTATCATTAACATGTGTCATGACTCACACACTTTGATTTATTGATGAAAACCATCATGCAGACAGTTGGCGAGAAATAGGGTACATTGAGTGCGTCATTAGTGACATGATATTAATGGATAAGTAGAGGAAGGATTTTTCCCTTCCATTTATGGAAATTGATATCTCGACCCTTTTATTGAAATATAACCGTCATGCAAAATTCCATGACCATGGTGTAACGATGAGTTTATTTCATCTAGTCAAAGAACGACGTATTAAGTATAAAGGTTGATGCCACTACCATAAAACCTACTTGATAAGATATTGAGACAAAGATATAATATTACACAGTGAATGTTCATATTTTTATGTCGTTGTTGTGACTTTAAGTTCTTTCTCTTGGGTGCCTTGACCCGTTGCTTGACAATACCCTTGGACTTTAGGCAAGCCCACCTAATGCCAATGAGAAAGAATCCTAGAGGGTCACACACTAAGTGTCTTTGGTGGTTATAGTTAAATTCTATTTTAATTTAATTAATAAATATTATTCTCAAGAAAGTGGAATAATTTTATTCAAGTTAAAATGATTTCATAAATTAAATAAATATTTATTCACCAGATTGTGGGTAAAATATTTATTTATTTTATTAAAAATTTAATAAATATTTATTTAATAGTTTGTAAATAAAATATTTATTTAAGAGAAGAAATTATTTATTTATTTATTTGGGTGTTCAATAAATAGAAGTGGAGTTTGAGCAGACCAAGGCCAGTCCGGTAGTAAAATAATTATTTTCAAGATGATAAATAATTATTTAACTAGTTGGCACAAATTAAAATAACGCTGCTATTATTTTGTGATGCAAAATTTTATTTATAATTTCATTTTACGCAAGTTGTCACACCATAAATAATGACACGATATTATTATTAAAAGCATGGGTTTTCTCTAAGTTCATGAATATATTTAATTGTTGCTATGAAATTAAATATTGTAACTGAAATTCCATGTATATAGATAGAAAAGTATGCCTATTGTACCATACACCACACCAGATGCCTAGTGAATTGATAATTATTGAGCCAAACAATTTCTCTCTCAAATCCTCCTCTCTCCTCTCTCAAGAACGAGATACATTCTTCAAGACTGAAGAAAAAGTAATCAAGAACAACTAACACAAGACACTCACTTCACCACGCTAGCACCTAGAGAAAGAGCGGTGTCGATCAGAGGCCATCAGAGCACATGTGGATCACCGCTAGAGGGATTATAGTTTGAATCCTTGCAAGCACAATGAGATAATCTGGAAAGGTCATTCTGAATGATCAACATTATCAATGAAGAAAATACTGAAGACCCATGTATTCTTTTATTTATGAAATTAATTAAATTAATTATAAAAATGTTGTGCAATATACTCTATAAAGGTTTTGGGCATCTTCCTTCTTTATCTAAATATTTGATTCTATTCTGTGGAGGCTGGTGTTCATCATCATATTGATTTCGGAATAATCATTGATCATGGTAAAAATTAAAGTTGGGTGCCGTTCCAACCACGCTTCTATTGCGCCTGGAACGTTCAAGTGGTATCAATGGGGTTACATCATAGTTTATAATTATTTTAATATTTCATTGATGATTTACGTATTTAATAATTTAGTTGTTTCAATTCAATTTAATCGTTCTGCAAATATGAATCTCGAGATTTTTTCCTCCTATTTTGTTTCTCATTCAACTTACAGAAACGATCTTTTCTTGTAATTTTGATTAAAATAAAGCATAGGATCTCATCCGGAGGTGCCAAAGGTTTCTGGACATACAACACAAGAGCACACGACATGTATTCGGCAGTACACACTGTGTAGCCAAGGTTCAATGCACCGAGTCTGGTCCACCAAATCAAGCCGTGTCATTGGAGTTTGTCTAAGTCTCAATGACCCTGTGTGTTGACTAGGAATAGGTGGCATGCGGTTTCTAGATTACATGTCATTTGGAAAACTGGACACGACGTGTAGTCCCTTCAAGTTAGGGTTGGACTGTGTATCCCATACACAGCTTACCCGACTGGAGACCGTGTAACAAGGAACTACACGACGTGTGCCCTATTGAACATGTCGTGTACTCCGAATATTTTTAAAGTACACTCATACGCTATTTCCCCGAGTGTGTACTTCATATGGATGGTGAAAAATAGTACACGCTGTGTAGTTGGAACTACACACTGTGTACTCATCCAAATTACGTAGATTTATTAAAATTTATTGTTATATTATACAAACCCTTGAGACATGTATCATCGTTCCAACGTAAAGTTGAGGCACAAAACCTGATATGAATTTTATATATATGTGTTTAATTTAACATCTGTGTAATGTTCATTTCTACTCATTGGGTAGTTATGAATAGGAATTCACCGGGTTGCCTCCAAGGTACAAGTTACGTACAAATATAATTTTAAATGAATTTATTTTTTTAAAATTATGATGTATGAGAATATCAAGGAAATTCAGAAAAGGGTTTAAGATAAAGTATTGATTAATTAAAGAAGATAATTAATTTATTCAAGAGTGATTTATTTTAAACAATAACGATTAAATAATTGAATGCTAGTTTTATTTACACATAAATATTGTTGCATGTATAGATGATCATGAGCTAGACCAAGACCTTTGTATATGGATGGTTTCTTTTAATTAATTAATTTAAATTAAATTTGTTGGCTTGTGAGCCTTCTCATCATTAATATGTAGGGCCTGCATGCCCAAGGTTTCTTTTATGTAAAACCCATTTTTACCCCTCACCTGCATGTGAGTTAAAAAAAGGCATATGTAATGGATGAAACTCCTAAGCTAGTGGAGACATTTCAAGATGGAGCCAAGATGAAACCAATCCTAGGAGATATAGAGGTGGACATGTGGAAAGCTGTAAACACAAACCCAAAAGGTTAAAGATGTTTCTCCCCTAGGCCAAGGTTATTTTATCAACTGTTAGATAAAATAACCATCATAAAAGCTCATGATCATTCTCTTTATTTTATTTCTATCAGTTTCATGGTTTATCATTATGGATGTGTTGTCACAATCACATAATTAATGAATTAAACAAGCATGAAAGATAGAACTAAAATAAACCAGACTTATGCGTAAATATTATCAAGACATGGTTAATAACTTAAGTAAGTTCTACTTAATATTAACAAGAATGTGATAATGATAATAAGAAATTCATTCATAAGAGATAAAAATCCATCAAATAAAATATTAAGTCAGACCAAGCTTTCCGTTACTTGATTAAGGGTAAAACTCAATAAAACTATGTGTTTGGACAACCCTTTTTGGGACACTTACTTTTATACAGGAAGCCCTCATGAAAGGTTTCGGGTTGACTAAACCATATTAAATCAATATAAGTATCCCTTTCTAGACTTGGTGTAATATTGGAGACAATAGTTGAGAAAATCCAAAAGTCATGATTTCAGGATTGGGGAGTCCACTCAACATATCAAGGAGCTGTAAGCTCGTAGTTGGAAAAGACCTGCCTACCTAAATACCTTCTAATATCTTAACCAACCCTTGTTGGGGTTATGTGAAGGGTAATATGGATCCTTTACACTAAAATGTCATGGAAACTAGACATTCTGAGTTCAATGGTGAGGGCCATTAGGACTTGATAAAATAGTGGGAGAATTAATAAAAATTTATTATTTCCCATAAAATGTAATCAAGAAATTACTAATGATATGCTATTTTAATTGTAGAATAAAAATGATAATCTCATCAACCACACTATCCCTATGATCAATTCTGGATAAAGACAACATCCTCACTAACAGTAACTTACATGAATGGTTTAAACGCCTTCAGGTTATCCTACGCCATGAATAGAAGCCTTATGTGCTGGAGTCAGCATTACCCGATCCTCCTTCCAAAGAGGTGAGTGATGAAGATTTCTTGGTCTATGAGAAACATATGAACGATGCATTCTAAGTTCAATGTTTGATAATATAATCAATGTTTAGCGAGCTCATGAAGTCTCATGAAAATATGGATTCTTATAGAATGCTCGAGCACCTCCATGGTCTTTACCAGGAGAGAGAAAGATAGGAAATGTTTGAGATCTCTAAGGCACTCTTCCAGAGTAAGCTTGGAGAAGGTTCCCCAGTTGGACCTCATGTAGTCAATCTCATTGGATACATTGAGCGCCTGGTGGTTCTAGGGTTTAAACTCCCTAAAGAAATGGGCACCGATCTCATTCTCGCATCACTCCCTTAGAGCTTCTCTAACTTTGTTGTCAATTTCAATATGAAAAACATTGAGAAGTCTATATTTGATCTTCTTATCCTTATTCGCCAAGTGAACAAAGATATGAAGCATGAAAATCCTTCTATCCTTATGGTGAATAATAGGAAAGGTAAGGTGAAGATATTTAAGCCCAAATATTCTTCACGACCTTCCAAGAAAAGGAAGATCAAAGGGGAGACAAAGGAACAAGAGGCTATTTGTTTCGCATGTGGCAAGAAGGGCCACTGGAAGAAGAACTGCACCCAGTCTAAGAAGCAAGGGGAAGATTCAGGTGAATTTGTTATCTAATGCAATCTATCTATTTTTAGAAATTGGGTATTAGATATAGATTGTGGTACTCACATATGTATCTAAATAAAGGAACTAAGTAGATTCAGGAAGATTGACTGAGGGGAGGTAGATCTACGAGCAGCCAATGGAGCCAGACTTACTGCTGTAGCTGTTGGGGACTACCACCTCACATTTCTAACTGGGATGATCTTGGTGTTAAAGGGTTGTTATTATGCACCTTATATTACTAAAAAAATTATTTCTGTATCCATATTAGATACATATGGATTTATTTTCAAGTTTGGAAGTGAATGCTGATTCTTTTAAAAATATATCATTTGTTTTGGTAGGGAACATTTATACAATGGTCTTTACGTGTTGTATTACACAAACCAAGTAATGACAATCGATAAAAAAGACACTTCACATGAATCATACCACACCCAACCTTGGCATCACCAGTTAGGTCATGTAAATGAGAAATGCTTGACAAAGTTACATCAAGATGGATATTTAGATTCTTTAAAACTAAAACCACTTGGAGTATGTAATTCATGTTTACAAGGAAAAATGACCAAAGCCCCATTTAGTGGGAAAGGTAAAAGGGCTAAAGAACTTCTTGAATTGGTTCATACCAATGCGTGTGAACCATTTCCAATTAAATCAAGGGGAGGGTACTCATACTTAATAACTTTTACTGATGATTTTAGTAGATATGGATATATCTACTTAATGAGGTATAAGTAAAATTCTTTTGATAAGTTCAAAGGATACAAGAATGAAGTTGAGAACCATCTTGGTAAGAAGATTAAGAAACTACACTTAGACCGAGGTGGATAATATCTTAATCAATACTTCATTGATTACTTACAGAAGTTTGGGATCCTATCCCAACTCACTCCTCCAAACACGCCCCAGTGGAATGGTTTGAGTGAAAGGAGGAACCACACCCTGTTGGACATGGTGAGATCAATGATGAGTCATGCGAGTCTTCCATTATCCTTTTGGGGATATGCATTAAAAACAACGACACACATACTAAACCAAGTACCAACTAAATCGATAAATGGTATTACACACTAGTTCTGGATTGGAAGAAAATCCATGTTATAAAATCTACATGTGTGGGGTAGCGAAGAATATGTTAAGGCCTCTTCAGGTAACAAAATCTCACCCCGAGGCACAAAGTGTACCTTTATAGGATACCCCAAGGAAACAAGAGGATATTACCTATACAACCCCTAATAAAAAAAGGTTATAGTGGCAAGACATGACATATTAATTGTGAGGGATCACATATCCAAAAGATATAGTGGGAGTCAGATAGACTTTGATGAAGTCGAGGCTCAAGGTACACAAGAGTTGGTACAGGAAAAAATTCCAAAAAGCCCCATGGAAGAAGAATATGTTCCAGAGACACAAGTACTGCGTAGGAGTACAAGAGAGGTTAGAGAACCAAAACAGTATAGTTTTCTAGTTAACAAGGATCGTGACTTATTATTAGTTGATAATAATGATCCTCTAACCTACAAGGAATAAGTAAGTGGCACAAAAATTGAAAAGTGGAAAGAATCCATAAATTTTGAAATGGATTCCATGTATCAAAACAAATTCAATATTTTGGTAGATCCTCCAGTTGATTTAATGCCTATTGGTTTCAAATGGGTATTCAAGAAGAAAATGGACATGGAAGGACAAGTCAGTACCTATAAGGAACGACTGGTTGCAAAAGGGATGAAATAATGTCAAGGAATTGACTACAATGAAACTTTTCACCAGTTGCAATGCTAAAATCCATTAGAATTATACTTTTCATTGTGGATTACCATGACTATTAGATTTTTAAAATGGATGTAAAAACAACATTCCTTAACGGGAACCTTCAGGAATATGTCTACATGACACAACCTGAAGAGTTTGTGACTCCAAAGGATGCTAATAAGGTATTCAAGTTGTAGAAATCCATTTATGGATTAAAGAAAGCATCCAGGTCATGGAACATTCGTTTTGATGAATCCATAACAGAATTTGATTTTATAAATAATGAATGTGAGCCTTGTGTCTACAAAAGGTTTAGTGGGAGTGCAGTCATTTTTCTAATAGTATATGTTGATGACATATTACTTATTGGAAACGAGATACCAGTCTTACAGTCTATTAAGGAATAGTTTAATCAATGCTTATCCATGAAGGACTTGGGTGAGCCATCATATATTCCTGGGATCAAGATCCATTATGATAGATTCAAGATATTTCTAGGCCATGTCAAAGTACATACATTGATAAGATACTAAAAAGATTCAGTATGAAACAATCAAAGAGGGGATTGTTTCCAGTGTCACATGGCATTCATATTTCCAATAAAATGTGTCCTTATACACATGAGGAAAGAAAGATAATGGAAAGTACTCCATACACATCATCAATTGGGTCAGTCATGTATGCCATGATATATACTAGGTAGGATGTCACCTATGCATTAAGTGCGGTAGAAAAATATCAAGCTGACCTAGGTGACCATAATTGGATGGTAGTCAAGACTATACTAAAGCATCTGAGGCTTAATAAGGATATTTTCCTGGTTTATGGAGGAGATGAAGAACTAGTTATTATAGGATATAAAGATTCTAGTTTCTAGACTGATCAAGATGACATGAAGTCGAAAATGAGATACATATTCACTTTGAATGGAGGTGCAGTGAGCTGAAAGAGCTCAAAACAGAGTGTGGTCGTAGATTCTACAGCAAAGTCCGAGTATATCAGAGCTTTTGAGGCAGCTAAAGAAGCAGTTTGGATGCAAATATTCGTTCAGGAGTTGGATGTGATACCTAGCAGTAAATATCCCATCACACTATGCTATGATAATACTACAACAATGGATCTCGCAAAAGGGACAAGGTCACATCAGCAAATGAAGTACACACTTCAGAAGTATTATATTTTGAGGGATTTTTCTCAAAGAGGTGAAGTTGCAGTGAGTAGTATTTCCACAGAATAAAATGTGGCAGACCCCTTGACTAAAGTCTTGACTTAGCAGAAACATGATCACCATGTGAGGTTTAGTGGATTGAAAGTCGTAGGAAGTTGGCTCTAGTCCAAGTGAGAGTTTGTAAGACTTTGTGTCCTAGAACCAACTGGTTTTAATTTGATTACATGGATATTTAATGTATTATTACATATTGTTCATTTTTTTGCATGACTATGATGTAATAATGTCCTAGAGTATTTGTTGCATTGATAAGGTCATGACAGTTCCCCGCTATGATGAGAACCTTGAAATGCTATAACAATATTCTTAAATATAGTTCTACGGTTGGATAACATACTATGATGGGACACATAGCATATAGACTGTCAGGTGAGAGTAATTATAAGAATATGAGACTTACTCTCATGAAGTTCACACTTGGTAATCTCCAAGATAGGAGATTATGAGAACAAACCCCCTATTAGAAATTCCGCATGTTTTGGTGTCATAAAATATTTCTATCTATGAGAATGTGTAATGATTCTTAGACTTTATTATTATCATTAACATGTGTCATGACTCACGCACTTTGATTTACTAATGAAAACCATCACGCAGACAGTTGGCGGGAAGTAGGGTATGTTGGGTACGTCCTGAGTGACATGATATTAATGGATAAGTCGAGGAAGGATTTGTCCCTTCCATTTATAAAAGTTGATATCTCAGCCCTTTGATTGAAATAGAACCATCACGTGAAATTTCATGTCCATGGTGTAACGACGAGTTTATTTTAGGTAGTCAAAGAACAACGTATCAAGTATAAATGTTTATGACACTATCATGAAACCTACTTGATGAGATATTGAGACAAAGAGATTATATTACACAATTAGCGTTCGTATGTGGATGTCATTGTTGCAACTTTAAGTTCTTTCTCTTGGGTTCCTTGACCCGTTGCTAGACAGTACTCTTAGATTTTAGGCAAATCCACCTAATTCCAACGAGAAATAATCCTAGAGGGTCACACACTAAGTGTCTTTGGTGGTCTCAGTTAAATTCTATTTGAATTTAATTAATAAATATTATTCTCAAGAAAGTGGAATAATTTTATTCAAGTTAAAATGATTTCATAAATTAAATAAATATTTATTCACCGTATTGTGGGTAAAATATTAATTTATTTTATTAAACATTTAATAAATATTTATTTACTAGTTTGTAAATAAAATATTTATTTAAGAGAATAAATTATTTATTTATTTATTCAGGTATTCAATAAATATAAGTGGAGTTCGAGCGGACCAAGGCCGGTTCAGTAGTATAATAATTATTTGCAAGATGATAAATAATTATTTAACTAGTTGGCACAAATTAAAATAATGCTGCTATTATTTTGTGATGCAGAATTTTATTTATAATTCCATTTTGCGGAAGTTGGCACACCATAAATAATAACGCAGTATTATTATTAAAATCACGAGTTTTCTCTAAGTTCATGAATGTATTTAATTGTTTCTATGCAATTAAATATTGTAGCTGAAATTCCATGTATATAAATAGAAAATTATGCCTAATTTACCATACACCACACCAGATGCCTGGTGAATTGAGAATTGTTGAGGCAAACAATTTCTCTCTCGAATCCTCCTCTCCCCCCTCTCAAGAACGAGAGATGTTCTTCAAGACTGAAGAGAAAGCGATCAAGAATGACCGATGCAAGACACTCGCTTCACCGTGCTAGCACTTGAAGAACGAGCGGTGTCGATCAGAGGCCGTCGAAGCACATGTGGATAACCGCTAGAGGGATTCTAGTTTTAATCCTCACAAGCGTAACGAGATAATCCAGAAGGGTCATTCTGAATGATCAACATCATCAATAAAGAAAATACCGAATATCCAGGTATTCTTTTATTTATGAAATTAATTAAATTAATTATAAATATGATGTGCGAGATCCTATCTAAAGGTTTTAGGACTCTTCATTCTTTATCTAAATCTTTGACTCTATTTCGTGGAGACTGGTGTTCATCATCTTATTGATCCCAGAATAATCATTGATCATGGTAAAAATTAAAGTTGGGTGCCATCCTAACCATGCTAATACTGCGCTTAGAACCTTCAGAGTACACATGGTCCAAAATCATGTCTATACTGTATGAGAGAAAACAAAGTGTTTATGCTCATGAATGGAAAAAAACTTGTTTTCTTGACTGTTATCACAGATTCCTTCCAACTTATCATCCTTTTCATATAAACAAATATCATTTCAAAAAAGGTACAATTGAAAGAGATAAATCTTCAATAATAATCTCAGGTATAGAGGTAAAATCAATTTTCTTTTTATTACCTCCCATCACATTTGGACCAATAATAAACCAATAGAAAATTGATGGTTTTGAGAAAGAACACAATTGGATAAAATGGTTCATTTTTGTGATATGCCATATTAGTATGATTTGTTGGCCCATCACATGTTGGATGTCATGCATATTGATAAGAACTGCTTTGATAATTTATTTCATACAATTTTGGACACACCAGGTAAAACCAAAGATAATGTAAAGGGACGATTAGATCTTTCCTAAATTTTTAGGTGACCGAAACTTGAACTATTTGAAAATTTCATATAATAGAAGTCAATGAAGGAAAAATCATCTTATACACTGTCCAAAGAAAATAGATTATTATTTTGTCATTGGATTGTATATTTGATACTTCTAGATGGTTATGCTTCCGATTTGGGTAGATGTGTTAGAAATTGTCATATTACTAGATTAAAAAGTCATGACTATCATGTGATAATGGAAAGACTTATAATGATCATATTAAGTGGTTTGTTGAATTATATGATTTGGGATGCTATAACAGACATATCATATTTTTTCCGAGACATTTGTGTGACGAAAACATATTACAATGGACTAAGCAGACTGCAAGAAGATTTTGTTTTAATTTTATGTAAACTAGAAAAAATCTTCCCGCCAACTTTCTTTGACTCAATGGAACATTTGATATTACATTTTCTGCATGAAGAAAAATTTAGAGGTTTGGTACAGTACAAATGGATGTACCCATTCGAGATATGCATGTAGAAATTGAAGAAAAAAGTACGTAACAAAGCATAGGTTGAAGGATCTATTGTAGAATATTATTTGTAAGATGAAATTTCTTTTTTCTAATCTCATTATTTTGAATCTAAATATCCCTCAAAACAAATCTGCGTGGGTCCTAAGGAGGGAAATGTTGAAGATGAGTATAATCATATGGTACAATATACACTAACATCCAATGATCACTTGAAGTCCGTATGATAATTGTTATCATTTCGGAATATTATATGCTTGGTTATCATTAAATGGGAATGTTTCATAAGATGAAATGCATGTGAGGATAAGTGCAGTCATGAAATGAATGCATGAATGGCCAAATCCATTTACTCATGCAGTTTAATGATTGAGTAAATGCATAGCACTCGATGAGCATCTCCAAAAGCTTATATAAGGGATCCACCGCGATGATATAGTGGTTGGATTAAGTTCTATGCTCTGGGTTGATTCTCCCCTTATCCTTAATCTCACTTCTTCTTCTCCCTTGGACTTTATGAGGCACTAGAATGCTGTGGGAGATGTATGGATCTTGCCTATGTGATGGGTGATTTAGCTTCAATCTGTGGATACACCACAAAAAGGGGAGTCTGATGGCTGCTTTTGAGTGATCTTCAACAATATTTTTTTGGAAACAATTGCGGTAGCTCATTGGTGTATGGTACATGATTGCACTTTATTTTGTTAAGAAAGGTTTGGGTCTCTATAATGGTAGATCTTGGGTTTTATGTTTTCTAAATGCTTTTGCTATGATAAACAAGTGTTGTTGAATCCTAATATACCTTTCAATTGTATTAGATCTAGACCATGATCTTTGATTAAGGAAATCATTCTTTAAATTAAAGAAATTAGTTGTCCTAATGTATATCATAATGCATATCATAAGATATGATCAAAATTTTAAACCATGGGTTTTCTTGTGACATGTGATATCGTAAAACATGATTTGGTTGTAGCTTATGATATGTGATATCATAGTTAGAATTGCTGTTTAATACTTAGATATTTTGATATGTCGTAATGTATGACATGGGTATTGAATAGTATGAAAGCACTGATCCATGAAATAAAAATAGTGCCTTGTATCATCAAGGAGATATCAAGTCATATCTTCAAATATAATCTCCAAAATTTGTTTATCTTACATGGGGGTTTGTCGCAGCCTATGGTTGTCAAATTAATGCTTAGATAATATGATTCAGGCTGTTTATTATAAGCAGTGATAACTAAATGCTTTTAAAACTAAATTTATCTATCATAGAATATAATACATATAAAATGCGAGCCACAACTTACAATATGGGTGGTATCATCAAACACTATATCAAGTAAAATTTAAAATTTCTAAATTTTGATTAAGAATTCAATAATATGGCTTATAATTTTTTTATAAATTATAGAAAGGGTATTTTTGAAACATTTTTTTAATTTATAAAATGTTGAAAAATTAATTAATTATAAATTTCTTATAATTAATTATTAAAATTTTAAGAAATGTTTATTAAATAAATACCACATAATAATTATTATTAATATTAAAATGATTTTTCAAATTATTTGGAATGATATACAATTTAGAAATATTTTTTTATATTGAAATTATAAGTGTAATTTATAAAAGGTTATAAATTATAAAAATATGGAAAAATAAAAATGATTTTTTATTTAGAAAACATGAATTGTTCATAATTAATTAATTTTAATTGTTTAAATTAAAGGCCTTATTTAATATATTATTTAAACCATATTAAAAGTCAATGGGGATGATGTTGTTGGATGATGACGGTAGAGTAGCTAGGGTCGTTGGTGGGCCATAGCTATAGCAGATGGCGCTGCGAGAGGCAATTGTAGGGAGAGGCAGCGACCGTGGGTGATGATGATACTAAAGGCAGTGGCCGTGTGCAAGATGTAATGGCAAGAGGATGACGATGCTGTCAGTAGGTCTCATATTATTGTAAGAAGGGATGATTTGTAAGGGACATGTGATTCAGTAGGGATGCTATGCATGGGAGTCATTAACATACTTAGGTCTTGGCCCATGGGTCTCACTACTACAAAAGAGGTCTTTTAACAGTGATAGAATAAGCCTTTATCGGGGATAATAAAGCACCGACTACCACAAAATGGTAAAATGTTCAAGGTGTTTATCAACGCATTTAATTAGCACCGATAAAGGAAATATTTTTCATTGATTTTATAATAATTGATAAAAGAAATCTTTATGAGTGCTTTTATAAGCACTGATAAAATTTATCTTTATCATCGCTACTAAATGCACTGATAAAGGGTTCCTTTAGGAACACTATTAAAAGAATTAATAAAGGTACCCTTTGTTAGCACATTTACAAGAACCGATAAAGGAATCCTTTATTATTGCATTTAGTAGTGCTAATAAAGGGAAATACTACAGTGTGTTACTACAGTACACTACAACAATAGAAATAGGGCATGCAGTGTGCTGTAACAACACACTGCATGACCAACACCAAAAACAGCAGAAAAAATTAGTAAAATCAGATACAAATACATAATTTAAATTATATAAAATTTCTAACACAAATAAAAGAAAAAAACAATGTTATAGAAAAAAAACAAAATTATAGAGTATGCCAATTTGTTTATTACAAAAATTAATGTCAATTTTGAATAAAAAGGTGCACTTGGAGTCACTGTGATTTGGAATAAGGTGAGACTAATTCCTACATGTTAAAAATGACTTATAGATCATTTTTCTAAATTATAAAAACAATCAAGATGTGTTTGCTCAGTTTTGAGTATGTTAGTTATTTTTTTCTACTAAAATTAATGTCAATTTTGAATAAAAAGAGACACTTGGAGTCATACCGGTCACACCATGAATCAGATTGAGGTGTTTATGATTTATACATGTCTCAAATGAATTATGGATCACTATAATAAAGTATAAAAACAATCTTAATGGGTTTCCTCAGTTTTGAGTATGCCACTTTTGTTTTTTACTAAAATGCCATTTTAAACTGGAAACATGCACTTTTAGTCATATAGGTCGCATCATGTGTGGGTTCGACATGGGACTAATTCCTACACATAAAAAATTAATTATGAATATTTTTCCTAAATTATCAAGAAAATCTAAGTGCGTTTTCTCAATTTTTAGTGAGTGACACTTTTTTTGTATTAAAATGTCAATTTTAAACTGATAACAGACACTTTGAGTCATACTGATCACACCGTGAGTCAGATTGAGGTATGAATGATTACTATATGTAAAAAATGATTTATGTATCATTTTAATAAAGTACCAAAACAATATGAATTCATTTTTTTAGTTTTGAGTATGTCAGTTGTTTTTTCCACTAAAATTAATGTTAATTTTGAATAAAAAGACACACTTGGAGTCATACTGGTCACACTGTGTGTCAGATTGAGGTGAGGATGATTCTAACATGTCTCAAATGACTTATGTATAATTTTACTAAAGTATAAAAACATTCCAAATGTGTTTCCATGGTTTTGGGTATGCCACTTATGTTTTTTACTAAAATGTTATTTTAAACTGGAAACATGCACTTTTAGTCATATAGGTTGAATCGTGTGTGATTTTGACATGAAAATTATTCCTACTTGTCAAAAATGAGTTATGAATAATTTTAAAAAATTATAAAGAAAATATAAGCGCGTTTTGTCATTTTTCAATGAGTGCCACTTTTTTGTATTAAAATGTCCATTTAAAACTGATAACAAACACTATGAGTCATACCAGTCACACCGTGAGTCATATAAAGGTGAAGATGATTTATAAACATCACAAATGACTTATAAATAATTTTAATAAAGTAAAAAAACAATATGAATATGTTTTCTCAGTCTTCAGTATATCAATTGTTTTTTTCCACTAAAATTAATGTCTATTTTTAATAAAAGGACACACTTGGAGTCATACTAGTCACATTATACGTATGATTGAGATGAAGATGATCTATACACATCATAAATGACTTATTTATTGTTTTCATAAAGTAACAAAACAATATGAATGCATTTTTTAGGTTTTGAGTATGTTAATTGTTTTTTTTCTGCTAAAATTAATGTCAATTTTGAATAAAAGACGCACTTTGAGTCATAATGGCCACACTATGTGTCAGATTGAGGTGTAGATGATTATGAAATGTCTCAAATTACTTATGGATTATTTTCCTAAAGTATCAAAATGATTTTATTGGGTTTCCTAAGTTTTGAGTACACTGCTTATGTTTTTTACTAAAATGTCATTTTAAACTAGAAACATGCACTTTTAGTCATACAGGTCTCATCATGTGTGGATTTGACATGATACTGATTCCTATATGTAAAAAATGAATTATGAATCATTTTATAATATTATCAAGAAAATATGAGTGTTTTTTCTCAGTTTTTAGTGAGTGACACTTTTTTGTATTAAAATGTTAATTTTAAACTGATAACATACACTTTGAGTCATAATGGTCACACCATGATTCAAATTAAGGTTTTACTGATTCCTAAAAATCCAAAATGACTTATGGATCATTTAAATAAAGTACCAAAATAATACGAATGTGATTTTCTCATTTTTGAGTATATGAGTTGTTTTTCCCACTAAAATTAATGTCAATTTTGAAAAGAAAAACATGCTTGGATTCATACAAGCCACACCGTGTGTCGGATTGAGGTGAAATAGATTTAGAAATGTCTCAAATGACTTATGTATAATTTTACTAAATTATAAAAACAATTTGAATGTATTTCCTCAGTTTTAAGTATTCCACTTATGTTTTTTTACTAAAAGGTCATTTTAA
Organism: Viscum album; assembly: GCA_963277665.1. Taxonomy (NCBI): domain Eukaryota; kingdom Viridiplantae; phylum Streptophyta; class Magnoliopsida; order Santalales; family Viscaceae; genus Viscum; species Viscum album. Next base: position 1,719,964,250 of record OY728119.1, on the reverse strand, counting down.
ACTAGAAACATAAACTTTTAGTCATACAGGTTACATCGTGTGTGGGTTTGAAATGAAACTAATTTCTACACATCAAAAATGAATAATGAATAATTTAACTAAATTATCAAGACAATATGAGCATGTTTTCCTGTTTTTCATTGATTAAAAATTTTTTGTATTAAAATGTCAATTTTAAACTGATCACAGACACTTTGAGTCATACCGGTCACACCGTGAGTTGGATTGAGGTGATGCTAATTCCTACTCATCCAAAATGACTTATGGATCATTATACTAAAGTTAAAAAACAATATGAATGAGTTTTGTTTCTTATGAGTATATTAGTTGTTTTTTTCCACTAAAATTAATGTCAATTTTGAATAAAAAGATGCACTTGGAGTCTTACCAGTAACATCATGCATCAGATTGAGGTGAAGATGATTCTGAATAATCTCAAATGACTTATGGTTCATTTTCATAAAGTATCAAAAAAATCTGAATGGGTTTCCTTGATTTTTAGTATACCAATTTTTTTTACCAAAATGTCATTTTAAATTGGAAACATGCACTTTTAGTCATATAGGTTTCATCATGTGTGGTTTTGACATGAGATTGATTCCTACATGACAAAAATGAATTATGAATCATTTCTCTAAATTATCAAGACAATTCGAGTGTGTTTTCTCTATTTTTAGCGAGTGACACTTTTTTTGTATTAAAATGTCAGTTTTAAACTGATAATAGACACTTTGACACCATACCTCCTTAATGACCATGATATATCAATGCAGGTTGTCCTCTAATAGTTCTCCCATACACCTATTGACTTCATTGGTTGATTAAACACATATATATTCAAACATTTATGTTGGATTATATACCAGTTTGATAATTTTGGGTTGTACAGATGTTACTTCAATAACACTAGTGTATAAATTGATGTTTCCAACACAAAATGATCTTAGAGGTGGATTAATACCATGTATATAGTCAATTAAACAAGTGGTGAAAAATATTATTTCAATACCGAAAACACTTGCACAATGGATCTTATCTTAAGTTAAAAGTGTTTTGTTCACTTTTTAATAATTTTTCTCAAACAAAATCTTGGTATGATCCTTATTCTACTTCATTTCCCAACAATTTTATTATTTTCAAGACAATGCTTAATATCCTCCTTCACCTTGGTCTTTACCTTAGTCTCTATCTACACCTCCTCTTCCATGCTGTTCTCCAACTTTAACTCTTCCTCTGCCTCCACCTCCACCTCTGCCTCTGCCTCTACCTCTTCCTCTTCCATTACCCAACAATTTTATTATTTGTAGGTAAACACTTCTAAACAAATTCATTCCCTCCATTATACTTATCCTCAAGAAAGAGATAAAAAATAATATATAATCATTCTGACACTAATGTTTCACACCCAAAATATATTTTGAAAGTCATAAACCATACTAGATCACAAACATAGCAGATAATCACCTAAATTTATTTTTGGCATACATTCTGAAAAAAGGTACGCTACCCACTCATCTCAAAACAAATTTATTTCTACTTTTGAGTATCTAGGTTTTCATAAATCTTTATAGTATTGATAAAATATATATAAAAAAATTATTATGAAATATATTTAATGAAATTTTATTCACCTTCATAAATTACTCGTAGGGGGATGTTGATCTTTTTATGCTTTATGATCACTTTTATAAATTTGCAAACATAATATCCACAATCGATGCCATTATCTTGTTTCAGACACTGTAGAAACATTTAATAGAATAATTAAATTGTTTTAAAATATTTGTATAGGTAAATATGTTTATATATACCTTAATTTTTTTTTTCCATTTTTAGTAATTTTTAGGTTTTATCCCTTTAGACACCGACTTCATGCCATGATCTAGCCTATATTGAGCGACCACTCTATCATAATGAAATTCTTATTAAAACATAAATTAAAACATATAATTCAAATTTATCTATAAAATGGTAATTTCAGTGTATTATATATTCATAATACACATCATGTGTGGTTGGTTGGTTGGATATCCATGCATTGGATCCAAAATAAATAAATATTTGAGGTGTCCAGATTGACTGCAATCAGTATCCAGTGCTCCCTAAAAAACAAAAAAAATGAGTAATGAAAAAATAAAAAATATATTTTATTTGGATAGATTGTAGAGTTTTTAATTTTCATTATAGGTATCAGAAATATTCTATCATCTAACACTTTTTTATTAAACGATTAGAGTAACTCATTTTTCTACTTCTTAATTTTTTCATCATTCAAATTAAGTTCTGCAGTAGAAATTATATAGGGATTAATGAATCCAAATAGTTATTCACATGATATTCCCTTTATATATTTGTAATATAAATTCCTATAGAAAAAATGAATAGTTATTAAATTTAATAAACATATTAGCTCACAATTTGGATATACATATTATGAAAATGTACCATATGTGTGTATTCACAACTAAGATTCACATCCATTCATGCTTGAGAATCTCATTTAAATCCTCGAGACCAATTCTATATGTGAAGGAACTTCCATATATTTATTCTTCATATTCAATTTAAGACATAGTTTTATCTTTAAATGTGGTCTCTACATGAAGTTTTAATGATAATACATGTTACTCTAGAACTAGCGGGGAGAAGCTACCATCATAAGGTCATCTTCTTTTCTTGATCGATTCACTAGATTTTTTTTGATTTGAACTTCCATTTATCTGTATATTTTTATATATGTAATATCATACCTCACTTTAGACCTTTTATCATCAACTGTTATAGGTTTTTCATATGGAAAATTTTGTTAGATATACCTCATGTATCTTTATAAGATTAGATAGCCATGCTATGAAAGCTATACTAGCATATTTGACCATTGTAATATCTGAACCATAAAGTGGAACATGAAAATCAGTAGTTAGATCATGAGATACCTCAATCCACACTCTCATGTGATATTTAGGGAGGTCTTTATAGTTTATCTTGTCTCCGAGGATATTATACACTGTACCCATTGCAACCCGGTGGTATGTGGGTGTTGACAAATAAAAATCACATACAACTGTACCCTGTAGAATTTTAGTAATATAAAGTTATCATAAGTTTTTTGATTCACATTTATGAGAAATATTAATGAAAAAATTGATCACCATGGGTAAGATATGAAACTGGGGGGAATAACTAGCCTCAAAGCTAGTGGGATCATTTGGTTCATGTGCAGATCTTTGCTCCACCTCCAGTTTGCTTTGATCATTTCCCATACATTGGTCTGGCAAACTAGACTGAACAATAATATCTTACAGTGATTCTATTTGTGTATTAAATCAACTCACCATATTATTTGTATCTTCATGTGATTTTATCTTCTTGAAATATGTTCAAAGAGAGACTCCAAAACTTAATCCTCTAACACAACCATATTGTTCAGACCACTTCAAAGCTACTGAAAGTAGCTTGTATTCTGGTATAGTTTTTTCTAATTCTTGTGTCTAAACCATATAAAAAATATGAAAATAAATAGATATTTTTATGTAATATTGTTATAAATCATAAATAATTACAATTATGTCATACTTACACACGTTTCCCATACTATTTTTGTGTTTTCATCAACTAATTTACCCTCTTTATTTACACATGCCTCCTTCCATAGCACATGATATGGGATGGAAGTGGCTTCATATTTTGATTCATAAATCTACATATAAACAAAGGAAAAATTGTTGTTTTATATCATATAATTAAAATTTTATTGTTGATTTAAAATATATAACAATTTCTTCTCTAATGAAGCGTACCCCATACTTGCTTTGTAATAGGGGTGCATTGGTTTTGATGCACATGATTTATTTTCATCACTATTTTTATATTCCATAAATTAACAATTTTGAATGAAGTTAGATAAAATAAATAATGTCAAATAATTTATTATTGAGCACAATGCACCTAAAATTATTTCTCATTGTAATGATTGATGAATGCAGTCCATGTTTTATACTTTATAATGTGTGCATAACAAACTGGTGGGTGGGGATTTACTTTCACCACAACATCCCTAAGATGTAACTTCATAAGAAGAGTTCAAAAGCCTCTATGGGATTTTCTAATGACATTTAAGAAAAATTTATTATGGAAATATTCTAAAATAAACATACTCTATAAGGAATAATGAAAATTAAATCAAATTTTTATTATATAATTTTTTAGTAAAATAAAGAAAGTATATCGTAACATTACCATTATATCTTTTTGAAGGATTTCCTTTATTATAGGTTGGATTTGGCACTATGAATCAATATCAATCAGCACATTCATTCTTGTTGTGACCCCAAGATAACTAATGAACATTGACTTGTTGGGGTTAATAAGTTGGCCATATTGATTCCAACCAACCTCAAATTTTATACCACGACTTCTTACCTCAATAATTTTATTCACCACTATGATACTACGTCATTGTTATTTTTTTCATAAACATGTTGTTGATACCCTGATAATTATGTATTTTCATTATCAATAACCTATTCTTCCTCGGGATTGGTAAATTCATCATGAGCATAATACATTGACTATATAAGTAGTAAAACATTTAATTTTTCTTGAATAATAACAATAAAATACACTTCATGCATAAAATTCCACATTTTCATGCATCTTGCATGGAAATTGTTACTATATTGAACATAAATACAATACTTCAATACTCTAGTACAACTAACCTCCACAACCTTTATTTAATCCATCCTCAGATGCTTGATTGTCTTCCATCTCTTGATGATGGATTAAACTCCCTCTTTAAAACTAGACTTACTCCTATCATTGTGGTTTCAAAGTTCCTTGATAACATACAGCCCAAATAGTTATTATTTTATTTTGTTACTTATTATCCATCCCCCATCTTTTATAGAAATACACCTATATTTCTTGAATTACTCTAACCAAAAGTCACCCCATAATGGGTACTGGTGATCATTTTATGACTACTGATCAGAGTAGTTCAAACAATATATAAGAGATAAGGGGTGAGTCTTAAGAAAAAAAATACAATAATAACTATTCGGGAGATGAAAAGTCCCTAACACTACCATGAGAAAATCAACTCATCCCCACTAAGCTACACTGACTCTATCCTATGTTACAAATCATTTTCCCTCACATTTATCTCAAATATAAAATATCTATATCCATTGAGGTTAAAAAATAACCTAAATTCAATTTTAATTATGGATTCTAACATATTACATTTCAAAAATAAAGGAATGAACATTCAAATCCACATGACCTCCACTCGCAATCATTTACTTCCACTCACAAACATTTATTGTTTGACACTTCCTATAAAATGTTTCTTTTTTTGGTAGGTATTAGGGGAGATACAAAATTGTGGTGGTATTAATGTGAGGTGGATGAGAGAGCTTGAAAACCAGCCATTTCTCTAAGATTCCAAGAGAATGTATCTTGATGATGAAGCTAAAAATAGGGCTGGAGTACTCTGCTAATTGTGGTAGGAATACCTTCAAGAGTCATATTGACAACGAATTTGACGGAGATTAATGAATACAATGCGAGTGGGACGCATGTCATCAAGGAAATTTGGAACTACAATGATGGGAGTAAAGCTAGTTTGAAAGAGGGAGCCCAATACATCATCAAGATATGAAATGAAATCAAGAATCTGAGGACATATTAAATAAAGGTAGTGAAGGTTAGTTGTACTAGAGTATTGAAGTATTATATCTCTATTCAAGAGAGTAAAATTTTTCATGCATGATGCATGAAATTGTAGACTTTTATGCATGGAGTGTATTGTATTGTATGTATATCTTACAAAAATGAATCATTATTTACAGAACCTTATTTGTAAAACCTATGTTCCTTTTTTATGAAAAGTTATTTATACTGATTATGACTATTATGTGTTGTATGATTCATTCAATTATCATACATTAGAAATATTTTCATAAAATAAAAATGAGATAAATGGTTTTTATGTCGATCTGGGGCATGGAAAATCATTAGAGAACACCTACCTAATTATTTTACTTAACCAATTTATGTGCATCTTGGTGCACATGTAGCTGATGTTTCTTTTGGGTTGAAGGTTGCAAGGATTTATTATTTATTATAAGGATACAATATCAAATGATAGCTAGTGGATAATTGTGGATTTTGTGTCATCAATGGTAGGTTGGTTATTCATATTGGGTTTTATTTTTACCTAGGATTTATCAATTTTTTATTTTTTTATGCATGTAGGAATTTCTATTCATGGGATTATACTGTGTTCTATTTTACATAGATTCACTTGTCATGTGAGTTGGTTTTTTAAACCATTTATCATGGATCATGTTGAACGCTACATATTTATTATCAATCCTTTGAAATTTGGTTAATGTTTCTAAGGGTTGAGTAACATTTTGATCCAAATCAGGCTAGGTTAGAATAGCTGGACTATATTGTGATGTTACGGTTTTCTAAAATAAAAATTTATTGATAAGATAACACACATACACACAAATAAATAAAATATTTTTTCTTAAATCAGGTAACTTTATCAAAAATCACTTCATTCTTTGAGAGGAATTTATTTATAAAATAATTTGATAGAAAAGTAAACTCATATATAACATCTTCTATAGATGAGACCACATATGGAAACTATTCTACTAGAATCTGATCCAGTGTGTTGTGCTTTGAAATGTTTTCATTTATAAATGTAAAATAAAGTAAATTCATAAAATTTATATACTATTAGTTTATAAAAATTCAAACTTTATTTTAACTAATTATAGATTTAAAGGACATGGGAAATTATTGGAAACCATTCATTGATAATGGAAACAAATTGTATCTCCTTTAACGATCTCCCTAACCCATTGAATATAATCTTCTCTCATAACTATAATGTTTTAGTGAATATATTTTCCAGTAAATGTATTAATAATTGGAACCTAGATATCAATTATAAACACGTATATTCTTGAAAATACATCACAACTTTTGAGTTTGGATCAAATGAAAAACTGAAAAATTATGCTTATTTTGATTTCAATGAAAATTTAAATAGTTTTTTTCCTTATTAAATTATATCTATATAACATATTTATAATGTTAAAAAATATAAATTGGAAAATTTAAAATTTAGTTCCCAGAATTAGATTAAACCATTCACATTAAAAAAATTTGTATATGAACCCAATTTATAATATTCATATCAAATAACATTCCCTCTAAAATTAGTCCAATATAATGTTAATTTTTTTTTCATCTTCATGTGCATGTCATACTGTGGAAAAAAGATTCAAACAATGACAAACCACACTATCTAAAAGGTAATAAGAAATAATATAATGGAAACATAAAAAAAATCACCATCAGTTGTAACAACAGATGGAGATGCAGTTCATAGTGGTCTCGTATGAAGTTGGAATGAGTTTACAGAGTAGAGGTGGCCTTTTGTAGGTATACTTAGAGAGATATGAGATGTAGGGTTCTTCATGGTTAAGAACAACATAAAAAATGCAAATCACGGAACCCAAAAAATAAAAAAACGATAAAGGAAAAGGAGAAAATAACATACATTGGATTCTAGCCTTGATTTGTCGGAGGGAATGTAGAGGAGTCATGCCAGAAGTAGGGGAGTTCTGCAAGAGCTTGAGAATCATGAGTGACTGAGTCACAGTTAGAGTTTTTTAAATAGATTGGGGACACTTTTATCAATGTTTTCAAAAAAGTGCTGATAAAGATCCTTTCTATTAGCGATAAATTGATAAACATTGATAAAATGAATATTTATTAGCGCAAATATTTTAGTGTTGATAAATATTTCTTTTAAAAACCTTTTTTTAGCATTGATAAAGATCAATCTTTATCAGTGCTAGGAAAACACTGATAAAATGAACCTTTATCAATGCTAAAACTTTAGCATTGATAAAGGATTAATAATTATAATTATTTAAATATATTTATTATAATTTTATAATTATTTAAATATATAATTAATTATTTATAAATATATGAATAATATATAATTTTTTTATATATTTATATAATTATATATAAATAGCCTCCAGGGTGCAGTTCTGTGGTAGCTACCACCGTGGGTCTCGGTGGGGTCTTGAGTTCAAGTCTTTCCAAGTACATTATTTAAATAAATTTATTATAACTTTATAATTATTTAAATATATATAATTATTTTCTTATAATTATATAAATACTTTTTTAAAAAATAATATTTATTTATTTATAATAATTATAAATATATAAATTTATAAATATAGTAAATATACATTTATAAATATATTTATTTATAAATATTTATTTACAAATATATTTCGAACAATATTAGTGGATATATAATCTTAAATACATGCATTTTAAAAATGATTGAAATTGAATAATTCAAAATGAGCACACTTTATAAATATTGAAAAAATGGATAAGTTTTATTAATTAAATATAAATTATTAAAAGAATTTTGATATATATATATTGAAGTAAATATGAATACATATTGAAAAATAATAAAATATAGTAAATAAATAAATATATATAAATAATAGAAAATGATCAAATTCAAAAATAAAATAGGAAATAAAAAATAAAAAATATTAAAAATGAATAAATAATACCCTAACTGTAATAATATTAAAAATAAATAAATAAAATTGACTGATTAAAAACTTATTATATTAAATGTATCATGTTATAATGAAATTCAAAAATATACTAAAATTTTAATAAATTATATAAATATTAGGTGTACGTGTTTCTATATAAGATTTCATTAATTGCATAAATATATTTGTGTATGCATTGTATATAAAAATGCATTGATTATATATATATATATATATGAAATCAATGTAACACACAACCATTGATATATGCTAAATTGAAAAAACAAACAACATTAAAAATTAATAAGATATTAATATATTTTTAATTATTACATTTTATTCATTTTTTATATATTTATATTTAATATATATTATTTATTACTATTTATAATATATATATATATATTATACTTATTCATTTGTATTAATAATTATTTCATTAATAAATTTTCAAATAATTTTATTATTTATACATTTTTAATTATTTGGTTTAATTATTACAATTTATTCATTTTATATATCTATGTTTAATACATTATATTTGTTAATATTTATAATCTATATATATGTATATTAAATTTGTTCATTTTTATGAATAATTATTTAAATAATAAAATGTTTAATATTTTTCTTAATTTAATCATTTTTAATTTTTATTTGTTTAATATTTTATTTTATTCATTTTATTCATTTTACATATCTATATATTTAATATATACTATTTATTACTCTTTAAAATTTATATATATGTACATTCAATTGATTCTTTTTTAACAATAATTATTTAATTAATAAAATCATTAATATATTTTTTTATTTCTTTAATCATTTCATTTTATCCTGGACTTTATCAGTACATTTTTCTAGCGCTGATAAATTCAAGCGCTATTAAATGACACTTTTTTAGTAGTGCCTATTATAATGGGGTTTAATGTCTACTATGTCACGACCCATCCCCCCGGGCCCATGCCACAACTACCCCAAGCCCACCTCCCAAAGTCCAGGGGCTGACGACTAGCACCAAAGGAATTATCCTGCAAATGGGAGGAATTTTCCAAGTACCTGTACACATGCACACAACTCCCAGCCAAAGGTACTAGAAAGTAAAATCCAAGGAAACCATGCATGAAATCCTCTAAGTAAAACACAACCAGAGTACAACAGAAAGTAAAGTGCAGGGTGGAAACCCGAGCCAATATACAAGCCCACCACAAGAAAAATAGAACAAAAGTAAAACACCAAGTCCTCGAAGCTCGTCTGCCTAGAAGCCTAACTGAAGGGTAGGTGAAGGAAAACTTCCTGAAGCTGTAAAAGTACACCCCTTCTTTCTGATCTCACTGAACACCACCGAGTTCTGGTCCTCCCTGGACTCCGTCAAAGCATCAGTCTTCTTCACAAGACACAACACATGCAGGCAAAGCCCATGCAGGGGTGAGTAAAATGATACTCATTAGGGGACCCCGAAACCACAAAGGTAAGGCACAAGAGAAAACCCACAAAGGAATTAAAAGTAAGCTCTACTCGAGTATATGCCCATACATATACCATGAACATCTAGATATACTCATTTTAGTCACTAAGAAGCATGAGGTCCAACCTTATAGCCAGTACAAGGATCCTCACAGAAGGCTCAAAGCGTAACACATAAACTAGGAGTACACGCTCCATGATCTCTCCATCCCCGATGAAACCCATCTGAGAGATACACTCCATCAGGTATAATCCTACCATTCCTAATGGTACGTCTGAGAGAATGTACTCCATCAGGAACATTCTACTAGGTCCGAATCTAGTGCCCCATACTGGAGGTATAGTCATCACAACCATGCGTCCGATGCAAGACTAAGGAAACCCAAGTCAAGAGGCCCTCCCCTCACCACTGCATAAGTTTGAGGGATCACTGCTCCAGTCTATCCTGTGATACCTCAGTTGCTCCTTAAAGGAGTGACCCGTGCCTCAGTCTGTCGAGGGAGCACTAACTCCTCCCTAGGTATCGATCTCTTCAAGTGGAAGTCCCTACTCCTCGTAACTATGTCCTGAAGTCGAGGGAGATCCAAATCCTATGGAGGATTCCCTCCCCGTTGCTACTCGAAGATGGGGGAGTACGACTCCGTAAGTGGGGACCTGCATCCTGGTTCCAATAGGGGAGTACTACTCATAAAGGACCCACACCCTAAATCGGAAGAGGAGTGAAATTTCGTATATCGAGGACCCGCACCCCACTTAATAGAGGAGAACCACTCAGTGACTATATGAACCAATCCCTATTAATATAGGGGAGTACTAAATCTATCAGTTTGTTTGCTATGGGGGACCCACACCCTAGTACATTAGGGGAGTACCGACCCTAGGCTAGAGGACCCGCTCCATGGCACGGAAAGGGAGTACTAAATCCTACAATAGAGGACCTGATATCTACCCAGTAGGGGAGTACCAACTCTATAAGTGTTAGGTATAGAATAACCACACCCTAGTCTAATAGGGGAGTACTAAATCCAAGGATAGAGGACCCGCTCCCTGGCATGGTAGGGGAGTACCAACTCTTTCTTTATGAACTTCTTTGAGAACTCGTGCCCTAATCCTACAGGGGAGTAACACTGTTAGAGGAAAGTACCCAAAGTAAAATGAATCTGTACCCAAAACACGGGGAGTCCCGTCTCTACCAAAGTAGATGGATAAGGAGTACCTGCACCTTGATTCATCAAGGGATTAACCATCCTAACATCTCATCATAAGAATCACCCTGATTATGCCCAATGTCTGCTCGTACTGGGATATCCTAATCTTCAAATCAAATAGGTCTTCCTCAAAAAATATCAAAAACCCACTTAGAGTATCCCAAAAGGACCGTATCATCCCAAAGTTCCCAACACCACAGATGGATTGTCAAAAAGACACTCCGTTTAAAAGTTACGATCGTTTTAGCGAATCAGGGGCCGGTGGGGTATGGATCCGGTCCGACCCGGTCGGACCGAGCTGACCTAGCCCAAGGTCCGTCGACTCGAACCAGTTTGAACCGGCTGGTCCCGACCCGAATCTCCTGGGCCCATCCCGAACCGGCTGGGCTCGTCCCACTGGGCCGCTAGACCGGCCAACTGCCAGCCTAGCCCGCTACACAATCCTGACCCGCATCGTAGTGGGAAAACTTCCTCCACCGAGACACAGATCTGTTGCGTCCATCCAGTACCCCATGACGCCACCTGGAATCACATCCCTATCCAGTCGGTTCGCATAAGGGGATCTTAAATACCGCACATAGCTCGATCACGTTCGTCCGGTCACGCAACACCGCCGCAGTCAATGCAACAGTTCACCACATCTAGCAATCCCGCAGCGCCACCTGGAACCACATCCTTGGTCAACCAATCTATGTAGTGAATTGGGTATCTCCACACAACCTGCATCTTGTTGTGGGTCCAAGTCACACCGCGACTCCGGCCATGGTTTCTCCACGCAGCAGCTGCACGACTTTCACCATCACCTCCATCGCATCATGCCACCCTTCCATCTAGTACGCGGATGATTCTATCTCGTGCCACTACTACCACCGCCGCTAGTGTCGATGCACCGACATAGTTTTCTGCGGACAACTAGATGCGCTCTAGTGGTCTGTTTTTTCGATCCGGAGGGTGCTCCAGAGCCCTTGGGTCAACCTCTTTACTTCCTGAGGCTCAAAACTCTATTTCAATCCTTTATGCTGGAAAGCGTTCAATTAACGGTGTCTCACACACCATTTTGGCCCAACCACCTCCATTGTTGGCACACCAACTTTGTTCCATTTCCACACATGGGGGTAAGGAGAGAAGTACCACAAGGGAAAACAAGTCAAGGAATGATCTTCAAATATTGTTTGTTTCGGCATTGACCCGTTCCCGTTAGAGGGATCAAAACAAAAATTAATCTCCCAGAGTCAAATCCAATAAAGACCCTCTTGAAATAATGATGATCCTCTGGTCAACTTGTTCATGGATTGATCCATGGTTATTTTTTAAAACCAAGAATGGGGAAAGAATGATATTAAATAACAACCCCCACCTGGGTCAGATCGTTTGTTGGTGATGAACGGTTTTGCTGCGTTCATCGTTCCTCGATCCTCTATTTATAGCTGTTGGTCGATCGTCATTGGTGAAGATCCATTGGTAGGGGGGTTGGCATTCGTCATCATCACCCACCAGAGCTTCAGAGTAGAATTGGGATTGTGCCAACGCTCCTGCGTTGTATGCTTGGCCATTAAAGGACGAAATGTGAATCAGCGTTTCGGTTACGTTTCTATTACGAAGTTGTTACACTATTTCATTTAATGAAACATCGTATTTAGTTTTGCTTGGTTGGAAAACCATTGGGATGAAATGATTTGAAAATTCATAAAAATAAAATAAAACAAGTTTATTATTTTTTTAACTTTTTCTTTAAAAGGCCTAAAAAATAACTTTTCCGGTCGACCTGTGCCGGTCGAAGTTAAGTTCTTTCTAGGAAAATACTATTATTCTAAGTTCAATAGTGCCCTCAGATTTTCGATCTGAGAATCGGTTCAAAAGATAGAAAAACCCACTCACATGTTTAATTAATAAAATTAAAAAAGTTTCAAAATTACATTCTGGCCACTCCAGGCCTCAAAATTACACTCCCTCTCAGATCCTGGTTTCATAAAATCTCATTTAATTTAAAAAAATCCATGGAATTCTGGGCCTTTACATTCTCCCCATCTTAAGGATTTTCATCTCTAAAAATCAAAATCCTAAACTCGAGGGAATAATACTGAGTTCATCAAGGGTATCTGTATTACTTACAAGCACACACCTTGAGGAACCACTGAGATCAACCACTTTCATGTCCATATTCTGCTAGGTCAACAACATGAAACAAAGGGCACATGTCTCTTTAGCTGTGACAAGTGGGAAAATCACTAAGTACTTCGATCCATTTGTAGTCATGGGGTCTAGTGGTTTACCTCCACACTAACCAAACATAGATACAAACAGAAACCCACAGTTCACATCCACCCTTGGATGAACTGTGCTAAAGCCTCCACAAGCGTTATGCGTTCAAGGTTTACACTAAACATGTATGGGTATTTATGAACAAAATAGGGCTACCCACGAGTGAACGTTGGGTATTACTAGGACCTCTGTCTATAACCTTCAGCGGCCACATGACTTGCTGAAACTAGAACACTGCCACACTCACTAGTGACATCTTAGCTGAGTATGGATGTTACACAACCATTTCATATTGTGGAAATATCATGGGGTCTAACTTTTCCACCATAGAACAATCCAAAATAGGACTCTTTGCGAGAGTCCACCATGTGATGCCTGGGTTTCCCTTTCACCGCAAGGGAAAACCCTTTACCATTTTGGACACACCACATCCTTTTCCTAATACAGTCAATCTGAGTATGAATAGTAGTAATCCATATTAAGAATGACGTCGTAAGGCCTCAACACCATGACTAAGAGATCCCAGCTGCAACTCTCACTTCCAAGAGTCAGGTCACACTATCAGTGTGTGATTAACGGGGCTCCTCTAGTAGGAGTATCTAAGCATGAGGGTCAAGTCCACAGTACAACCAGAACCTTTAAGTCTTAAATATAACTCAAAGGAAAAGGAGAAAAACTAGCACCTATATCTTTTTATAATAACATCCAAAAGAAAAGACACAGATCGTACCTTGAATCTATCCTGGAGATTCTTGGTCATAAGTCATGACTACATGCGGTTGACCTCTCCCATGCCCTCTGGCTACCTGATCCGCTCACATACCACCTCCTACTGCTCGTCTAGCTCCTCTAACTCACCCTCAATTTTTCGGAACTCCTTTCTCTAAGCACCATTGCTACCAAGGTGGCTCGTCAGTTGGTTCCCTCTCAATAGACCTACGGGTCATGAAATCCCTAGAGAGATGTCCCTGACCATTGCAAGCATAACACCGCCTTTACTATGGCTGATATGCTCCTTGGAGATGCTCCTAAACCACAGAACCACATGTATGTGTTCGGGCATGGGTATACCTCCTATGCTGCGATCCTATCGCCTATCATATGCTAGCTCCAGAAGACGCCCCTACTTCGTGACCTCGGTTGTAGGTCCCATCCATCTTCTCCTCTTCCAGGAAGCTCTCAAACACTAGGGATCGCTCCAGTACCCCAACATACATCGAAATGCTAAGGGGTATCACCAACACCCTGATCTCTTGGCGTAGTCCCTGCTTCAAGGTCCAGGCCTTGAAGTAAGGGTCCCACACCATATCTATAGAGTAGCAAGAAAGATATTTGAATATCACCAAGTACTCTGCTACCGTCATGCTGCCCTACCATAGGAGTAGCAGCTCCTGTATACGTACAAAGTGTAAAGTCGCTGGAACGAACTCCTCCATAAAGAGGTTCTCAAAGTATATCTAGGTGAGTTTCGCCTAGTCAGGTGTCTGGATCATCAAGCTCCACTATATCCCTTACAAGCCCTAAAGAAGTCTCATGGTCAAGATTTCCATCTGGTCTAGAGGCGTCCTCACTAGGCAGAAGACTCATGTAACTGCCTCAAGCCAATCCTCAGCTACCTAAGGATCTGTCTCACCTCAGAACCTATGAGGTCTCTACCTCTGGTACTCATGTAGTGAAATCAACCTATGCGCATCCTCCAATGGTAGAGCTGGTAGAAATTTCTCATCGATGGGTGGTTGCATCACTAGTGCACCACCCAGAGGTAATGCTACAAATTTAGTGCCTTACACTGAAGCCTCCACTAGGGGTGGATCAAAATTATGATCACATTGTAGAATAATATCTGGTTGTCATTGTGGTGGAATCTTTAAATATATCAAGATGAACCATAGTTAAAGAGTATATCTAGAGAGATGACTCAAGAAGGACATGGAAAGCACAACTATTCCAACATGATGAATGTACCCCTTATTTCCCCACAACTAGTGTTTCCATGTACCAATTTAAAAAAAAGGTGTCCAGAGTCTTGGTGTATGGATACTTCGACCACCACACCGACACTGGAGTTATTTTCCTGAAAGATGAACTTGAAACACTTAACACTGTTTCCCAAAACCAAAAACAACAGACCCCCATTATTTCACTACGATAAAACTGGGCAAGCCGGGCACCTGCCTTTATCAGCGCTGATAGAAAAGCACTGATAAAGGGGTATGACTTTATCAGCGCTAAAAAAACACTGATAAATGTATGCTTTATCAGTGCTAAAACAAGCGCTGATAAAGGTGTACCCTTTATCAGCACTTTTTTTAGCACTGATAAAAGGGTACATTTATCAGTGCTTCAAATATCCCTTTCTCAGTGCTTTTTTTTAGAACTGATAAATATACCCTTTATCAACACTTTTTACTTTAGCACTGATAAAGATCCACTTTATCATCACTTTTTAATAGTGCTGATAAAGGACCCCGTAGGATTTATAAGTGCCACCGGGTCCTCCTCCTCCTCCCCGTACCCTGTCAAGCTTTCACGGAAGCCCTACCCTGCGCCTCCGCTGCTGCCTCCTCTCTGCCACGACCTCCTTCTCCTCCTCCTCTTCCACGGTTGCCACATCATTCTCCTCCTCCTCTGCCTACTTCTACTCCTCCTCCTCTTGCTGCGGCTCCTCCTCCTTGCACCCTGTCAATCGCGGAAGCCCTACCTTGCACCTCCGCCGCTGCCTCCTCTCCGCCGCCGCCTCATTCTCCTCCTCCTCTGCCATGGCTGCCACCTCATTCTCCTCCTCCGGCGCCTACTTCTCCTCCTCCTCCTCCTCCTCATCCTCATCCTCCACCTACTTCGCTGCCTCCACTGCCTCTACTACCTCCGAGCTGCCTCTGCTACCTCCACTACCTCCACTGCCTCCACTACCTCCGCTGCCTCCACTGCCTCCACACTTCCTCCGTGCTGCCTTCGTGCTGCCTCCACACTGCCTCTGCTGCCTCCACTGCCTCCGCTGTCGATGCCTCCTCCCCTCCACAACTGGGTCCTCCTCCTTAAGGTGAGTAAAATTGAATTTTCATGAATTAATTATGTTTGCATTTATTGTCAATATTGAGATCAATTATGATTTTGCGTGATTCTTGTGTGTGATGCTTGTGTGTGTGAAACATGTATATGTGGTTGGTTACTTGTTTGATCTTGATTAGCTCTCCCCACTATAGCCTTGTGATAGAAACCTGAATAGAGAGATTATTTTTTGTGAATGGTTGTTACACTAGATTAGTATTTCACTCAATCTAGTGGCCCTTAGTATGGATCTTTTTTTGATTTTGGATACTACCCCATAGTTAGGCCAGGTAGGGTTTGAACCGTCCATGTTGGTGAATTCATGTCATCAGGTGAGGCATGCCAACAAGATGAGATATATGTTTAGTATGTTCTATATTTTACACTATATTGTACACTATTCTCCTTGGGTTCGAAAAAATGAACCTTAATAGGGTTTCTACCAATTCCTTCCCACTATCCACTCTCTCTGGGTTTGGTTATAAACCAATTTAAATATCATATCCTTTCTTATAACATAACAGTTCCACCAACATCTCACATTGGGTGTGATTCACATATCCTCTAATTCCACAACATAGTAGTTGCTCCCCTCTCACTTACGGTGGGTCTCACCATCATATCACATAAAAAACAATTTGAGGAGGGAATCTCTATAGAAAACCTCTCACAAAACTACTCAAAACCAATACTAAGTGATCCCATTTTCTATATCTCACATCATATTATCATAAAAAAAATGATCTAAGGAGGTAATCACAATATCCAACCTCTATCACAAGTAAAAATGCACCATCAATAGGTGGATACCATGGAAGTCACACACCAATACCCTTTGACCAATGCCTTCTCACTCAAAGTAGGGCCCTACCAACACCTTATCACTTAAATAAAGGCCATCCATCATGTCTCATGCCAAAAAACATATAAATAGTAATATAAGGAGGGTATCTAGATTTCCAACCTCTCGTACTAGCTAAACCACATCATCAATAGGTGGGCCCCATGGATGATCATACTTCAACTAGGTGAAAGTCATATGAAGTCCCAATCTCTTAGTCGGTCTGACCATAAATGATAAAAGTCACCATCCATTTAGCCTTGCATAATAATCTCCTTAAAACCATCTTGGTTATACATGAAAATTATTCCCAACCTATCAAAATTCTAATTCCGCCTATAAGGGAATCTAATGGGTTCTACAAACCTAACCCATCTCTACTCATTGATACCAACACACACTCATCTCTACATGGTAATGTCATAACCCACATGCTATACTTGATCTAGGCCTCGATAGTCTAGTTTATATCATCTTCTAATTCCCACATTAAAACTCATTAAAACTAAATAATTACCATCCTAAGAAACTCACACTAAGAGCCTTGGATACCCTATGATAAGTCATCCATACTATTACCATGACCCTCACTTAGGTACCATATCATATCAACCCTTAGAGATCTCTTAATACAATTATATGGAGGAAATACTCTATGTCACACTTCACCAATTCCTATATGGAATATCCTACTCATCACACACACCATGACTCTTATATATCCTTAAGAGGGTGTTCCCAATCATACGTGAGATAAAAAACTATATTATCCATCTTCTTTAGGCCTAAGACTCTAATACCTACTCAAATAGCCTTATAAAACATAACTAGTCTATAAAAATCTCATACCAAACCTAGTCCTCTCACAAAAACAACTAGAAACCTCACCTCCATGGAGACATAATCTCTGGATGATCACAAAATCACAAACATTCAATAGAACCCTCACTCTATCTCTTGGTGGATCAAAAACACCCTATTTATTTACCTAGGTTTCTCTTGATTTATATCCCTTTCACTGGAACACATATACTCATGCATGAATTCACAATCATGCAAAAATTGGAACATGGTTTTGTATTATAGGGTCTACCTACCTCAAAAAATGGAGCAACCCCCTCACCAATATCAACTCATCCTCAACCAAGACAATACATGCCTTATCTAATATTGTACCAATTATTAAGACCCAATCTCAAGGCACAATTCCAAAATAATTAATTATAGAAACTTATAATTAATTATTCACCTTAATATAATTAGGAATAATATTTTAAAAACTCACTGGGAAACACAACACCACCTAAACCACACAAAACATGGTGCGTTCATCATACGAGGATAACCTCTAGCCAATAAAAACAAAATCTACATCATCTGAATTGATTTGAAGATGATATAGTGAAATTATCACACAAATCCTAGTTAAAATCATCCCAAATCATAGGTAAATAAAGGATAATAGTAATGGAGGAATTATGAGGGAAGAAATCACTAACTCACTATAAAAAACTCCCAAGAACCACCCCTCATCAGGGGGGATCGAAGAGAGGAAGAGAATGGATGAATCCCAAGAACCACCCAAGATTTTCTATTAATGAGCATGCCCCCACCATTTTTGAATTATCTAGTTTTTTATCTAAATTATACTCATATTCCTTCTCCCCTAACCTATATACCCATCCTTTGGATTTTAAATAGGATGAATATAAATAAAGAATGGATGAATGCCAATCGGTTGACAAAAGAGTATGAAGAAGGCATGAAAGAGTTTATCAAGTTTGCAAAAGATCATGCATATGACCCTTCTCAAATCCTTTTTCTGTGTTTACGCTGTTGTTATTCAAAAAAAATTAGTCCAGAGGAGTTGGAAGAACACTTGATCTGTCACGGAATAGATCAGAGTTATACATGTTGGAATAAACACGGGGAAACAATGAATGTAGGTAGTGGCTGGGATAACACTGCATTTTATAGATCATATGATATGATTACAAGCATGAAAAATGAAGATGACCGTATGGAGGATGTGATTACAGATGTGAATGATGATGAAGATCGTATTGAGGAAATGAAAAGGACCGTTAAAGATGAACTTCATGATTTCCCAAAATTGTTTGAGAAGTTCAAAAGTTGTGCAAAGACGCCATTGTATGCTGGTTGCACTAAATATACAACATTTTCAGTCGTACTGAAGCTGTATAATTTGAAAGAAGACAATAGGTGGAGTGACACCAGTTTTACGGAACTACTTTCTCTCCTGAATGACATGCTCCTAGAAGATAATGAGCTCCTGAGCTGAACATATGACGCCAAATGAATGCTATGCTCGATGGGTATGATCTCTAAAAGAATACACGCCTACCCGAATGATTTTATACTATTTCTCAAGGACCAAAAATCACTTAATGAATGCCCAAAGTGTGGTGCTTCTCGATACAAGAAAGATGAATCTAGTCCTACTAAAGTTGTATGGTACTTTGCAATCATTCCAAGGTTTAGGCGCCTATATGGAAGTGAGGAGACTGTAGGAAAATTGACATGGCATGCAGATACAAGAATTAAAGATGGTATACTACATCACCCGATAGACTCTCCTCAGTGGAAGATAATTGATCATGAGTATCCTAAATTTGGAAACGAGTCAAGAAACCTTCGTCTTGCATTATCTACAGATGGAGTGAATCCTTTTGGTTTTCAAAGCAACAGTCACAGTACATGGTCAGTTATGTTGGTAAATTATAACTTACCATTGTGGTTATGCATTAAATGAAAATACATCATGTTATTTATGCTTATATCAGGACCAAAACAATAGGGTAATGATATTGATGTTTATTTAGCTCCATTGATCGAAGATTTGAAATTATTGTGGGATTTAGGTGTTACATTGTATGATTCTTACAAAAAGGAAGATTTCACTTTGAGAGCCATGTTGTATAGGATGATAAATGACTTCCATGATTATTGAAATTTGTGAGGATATAGCATTAAAGGAACTCAAGGGTTTCCCATTTGCGAACAAGGTACACAATCAATTAAGTTGAAACATTCATCAAAAACCATGTTTATAGGACATCACAGATTTCTACCCTGACGACATAAGTACCAATATTAGAATACATCATTCGATGGAAGTTCAGAAGAATGTACAACACCATCTCCACTAACAGGCGTTCAATTATTTGAGAAATTTAAAAATGTGGACACTACTTTTGGTAAACCGGCTTCGAAAAACCTTACGAAAATCAGTTGGAAAAAGTGATCAGTTTTTTTTGAATTACAATACTGGAATTGTCTGTATGTCAGACATTTTCTGGATGTTATGCATGTTGAAAAAATGTATTTGATAATTTCATCAGCACGTTGCTAAATACACCTGAAAAAACAAAAGATGGAATTAAGGCTAGGTTGGACATAGTTGATATGGGAATACGAGAAGAATTGACACCAGTGAAGGGTGAAAAATGAACATTTCTTCCTCCTGCTGCTTACACTCTTTCCAGGCAGGAGAGATATCAGTTTTACAACTTCTTGAATGAAGTAAAGTTTCCAGAGGGGTATTTTTCAAATATCAGGAACCTCATGTCAATGAGCGACTTGAAGTTAAAAGGTCTGAAATCACATGACTTCCATGTTTTGATGCAAGATCTCATTCCTATTACTTTACGTTGCATTTTTTCCAAGAATGTTCTCCATGCATTAACGAAACTGTGTTTCTTATTCAAAGCTATATGCAGCAAAGTTATAGACCCGGCGAAATTGACAACTTTGGAAAGAGAAATTGCCGTCATATTATGTGAATTAGAAATGTTTTTCCCACCTTCATTTTTTGATATGAAAGTTCATTTGATGGTCCACTTTGTGAGAGAGATTCAACTATGTGGTCCTATACATTACAAATTGATGTACCCCATTGAACGGTATATGAATATTTTGAAAGGGTATGTCAAAAATCAAAGTCGTCCAGAGGGTTGTATTGAGGAGCGATATATTGTTGGGGAAGCCATTGAATTCTGTACCGAATACCTATCTGGTGTGGAAAGAATTGGCCTACCAAAATATCGTCACACTGGGAGGCTTGAGGGTGAAGGAATTTTTGGAAGATAGGTTTTCACAATAAATATTACAGATCAAGAGCAGGACCACCTTTATGTTTTGCATAACAGTTTCGACGTTGACCCATATGTTGAAACCCACAAAGAAATTCTTAGGAATTTGAATCCCTCTAGGGATGAAAAATGGATATTATATACACATAATAAATAGTTTATAGGATGGTTTCGGGACCATATTTTTAATAAGTCAGAAGAAAATCCTGAGTCAATTTCAGAACGACTTTGATGGCTAGCCGTAGGACCAAGTGTGTATGTATTATCTTACAATTCTTATGTAGTTAATGGTTATACATTTTATACTAATGAACATGATGAAGACAATACCATGCAGAATAGTGGGGTTACACTTGTAGATGAAGCGATGCATGTTTTCAGTGCTAAGGATAGAAATCCAATTTATGTGAATATCTCATACTTTGGCTGTAGAGACCCGAAGCCTGACGTACATAGACTTTACATTACTTTTGCGGAATACTTAGTACATAACAAAAACACACACACACAAGGATCGTAATAGTTTAGTGTCTTTGGAAACTCGGAACGTAATCTTCTAATCGTGGTGAAAGATCTTCAAAATCTCCCATAAAGATCTTCCTTTTTTTACCTAAAACCTTTATTTATATCCTGGGGAAAAGAAAACATAAAAGGGTGAGCTCAAATGCTCAGTAAGGGTAACCAAAAGAAATATCAATCACATCATATACATAAGCACATAAATTTTGGAAATCTTAACCTGCAAAAGAGATCATAATTTCATAACATGGGATAAATCATAGTAGTGAAATGAAATCACAATAATCATAACTTAAAACATGGAACTTTGTGGCATACACACATAATCATAGAGAATCATTTCTTGTTAGTCATGACTCATTTCCAAGACTATCTTAGTGGACAAAGTCCATTTCTGAATCGAGTGACCCTCGTTTCAGTCATGTTTCACTGAACCGGTATAACCTACCATTCCAGCCATGTCTATCTCATGAGATATAAAATCTTTACCCAATGAATTGGAGGGAGATATAGGTCCCACCCATCTCATAATGATACCATTCTTATGTGTGCCACAAAATCATAAATCATACATCATTGCATAACCCATGTAATAAAAATGGGATTCTTAAACAACATGACATCATAAAACAATTCATATAAGATAAAGGAATTCATAAAAATATTTCCATCACAACATAATCAAATCCATGTAATAATAGGGATAGAAACAGAACCCTTTATTATCTTAGATGGAAAATAATTTTGATAAAACACTTGAAATCCATTCTTGAGGAAAATATCCTTTCTACTTCAAAAACATTTTCCTTTCTTAACATGTCTTACAATTTAAAACTAAAAGAACTTGATTAAAAATAAACTTGAAAACTTGTAAAGGAAGCTTCTTGGAAATAATGTTTTAAAAATCTATTCATGCCGTATAATTTAAAAAAAACATTCTTCGTACTTTTTTCGGAAAAGTCAAAAAGTACCTCGTACGAAAAAACGACAAAAGATTCCTTTCATATATTTTACAAAAAAACTCATAGAAGGGTAAAATTGGTTATAAACTATTGTAGAAGGATGGAAATAATATTACATATTGAGGGAACATGGATGTGGATGATAAAATACACCCCAGTAAATACCAAAGTATAAACAATCTCGGATAAAAATGAGATTGTGATATTTCCCTTACCTTAGGTCCGATTTGCTTCGTATGTGTCCGAAACTCCTGTATAATGTTTTAAATAATGTCATTGACTTATTACAGAATCATATTCATTGTTATGATATCATATATGGTTCACTTATGACATTATATTACCCGTTCTTTTGTAAATTCCATGTTAAAGAAGCGTTTTGGGTAAAATCGTTTCATTTATCGTAGGTGTTTTGACTTGTTGTTATTGACATTATTATTACTTATATCATGATTTACTTACTTCCAGAATATAAAATATGATTTATATATCATATATATTCAGTATATATATATATAATAGATAGATAAATGAAATTAAAAACACCGTTCATGGAGACGGTAGTCCGTACGTACGCATGAACGCTGTTTTTCTTTCCTTATTGTCTTGAATGGAAGTAAGTAGATGACATACATATATATATATACATAAATCCAGTAGCTTTATAATTTCATATATTTCATTATTATTTCTTATATATACTTTATAATCATTCTTAAATGGTTAACATGGAGAATGAATCTCATCGCGTCGTGGAGACGGTAGTCCGTACATACGCACGAGCGATGATATCATTTCCATAAATATTGAATTGAAATGGAGTGGATTATACAATGTATCAGAATCAATATGATGTTGTAATAACTATGTATAGTTATTCTTTACACCATTATACCCATCCATGTAAGGTGGTGGTGGAAAATAGATTACACCACGGCGTGGAGATGGTATTCCGTACGTACGCACGCGCGGTAGTTTCTTTTTCCGCAGGATGGATAGATGGTGAAATAGGGTTGTTTCATACTTAAAATAACATATAAGTATATGATTGATACTGATTTTATTACTTCATAATGAAACAACCTAAGAAGAAGAAGTGGAAGAAGAAATAAAGATGAAAGAATTGGTAACGGTAATTACCTCTTCTTTGAAGCGCCTCTTTGAGACCTCCTCTTAGGGCACTAAAATTGGTCTTTGAGGAAGACCAGAACCTCTAGGATGTTTCTAGGGAAGTGGAGAAGAGATTTTTTTAGGGTTTGGCCGAGCTTGAGTTCTCAAATTGGTGTGAGGAGGAGGGGGAGGAGGTGTCCTTTTATAAGGGAGGAGAGGGGCACCTTAGGAATACCTCAAAATATTATTTTATATTAATGTCAAAATCGGTTTATAATGGTTCCAAAGGGTCTTATTTCGAAGCTAAAGTGGGGATGGGTCGAAATCCTATCATCCAATAGGATTTATACAAGTTTAGGTTATTATTTTAACCTTATCAATTAGATTTAACTCTAAGTTAAATAATTTAACTTTTACCGTGTCTTTTTGTTTTCTTTCACTATATGGTTAATACACTTACTATAACATGCCAAACGAACCCCAAATTGTATATTATTAACACATATATCCTTATCTAAGTCATTTGGCCGAACCTTAGATTTTTAGGAATAAAATAACAATTAATAATATAATATTTGATTTAAAAACTATTTTGTGTCAATTTTGACACTATTTGATATATGATTTTTGTTAAAGTCATAACAGAATTATATGTTCGAAACAAGTTGTTTAAATCAACACTAATATATCATAGTAACCTATAAAATTAGTGGAATTCATAAAAAGTCTCAAATTACATTCATTTGATCATTTATAACATCAATTATGTTAATATTTCCTTAAAAGGGTAATTACTGCATCATCGTTGTGTCATAAATAAATTAATTTATTTAAAGTCTAAAAATTATAAATAAAATATCATTATGTAGGAAATATTTTTAGATTTCTAATAAATATTTATAATCTAATTTATCTTATGTGTAACCCTATATTAAAAATGTTTTAGTAAATAAACTTTGATTTTAACTCTTTTAACTCTTCTTTGAATTAAATAATAATAAATGTCCTAATCTAATCCAAGTGGGCCTAAATGGTCATATTTTATTCCTAAGCTTGTTTTTGGTCGAATTACACTTGTCCAATAGAATTAGGACATGTGTTAGGGTAATAATAATATCATTTTACCCTTAATTACCCTATTTACTTTTAACCGTGGTAAATAAAAGTAAAAAGTTACTATTCACCAAAAATTATTTTCATCTCATTGAACCACATTTTACTTACTGACATCAACCGTGTCTCTAGGATTTTTGAAATTCCATTCACAGAAGCGGTAAAATTAAGATTTATGAAGAAATTAATTTTTTTAACTACCACTTAGTAGTTTCACTATTCATCAAAAATTGATGTTTTTCAGAACAATGCCAAAATTTCATCCTAAGCTATATTTCATATTCCGAATTCAAAAATGAAGTCTATTTTACCAAATTCATATCATAGAAGTTGCATTAATTAATTTTATAATTAAATCCCGCTGTTAAAACAAAGAGCGTGTTTTTAAGAAACAATATCTATCAAAAGATTGACATTTGTTTATGTCTGATTTAAATGTGAAATTACATCCAATGACCAACATTGTATTAAATTGTAAAAATATATTCTAAATATACTTTTAAACCACTCAAATTAATAATTTATCACTATTAATTATTTCGATTGAAAAAGTTTTTTTTAACTAAAATTTAGTAATTTTCACTATTCATCAAAATATGAAAGTTATCCGAAAATCACCAAAATTTCACCTTAGGCTAAATTCGATACTCCGAATCCAAAAATAAAGTCCATTTTGAGAGATAAAATTTTTAAAATTTTAAAAGGTGGTTATTACTATTCATAACGGCTAGTTATAATAATATTTTAATAGCATATCGTTGTTTAGTGAAACTCGGTATTGCGTACTACACACGCTATCGAGGAAGGTCGCGATTGCGTGTAATGCAAGGCAAGTCAAGGATTCGTGTTGTGCAAGCTCCTTTTGGTGTAGCATACAACACAATACATTAGTGAAATAAAAAAAAGAATATTTTTCATAAAATCTCGGGCTGTTACATTCTACCCCCCTTAAAATGAATTTCGCCCTCGAAATTCGTCGGGGTTATAAATGGTTTACTATTCGAAAGTTTCTTTAATAGAAACCCACATCGTAAAAAGGAATACCAATACTTGGCTTTAAAAACTAAAGTATGAAATGTAACGATTACCCAAATAAACTAATCACTGGGTTTCCACATAGGTGAAAATATGGATATGGAAGAAAAATCTAACCATCATGTTCTGATGGAGAGTGGTAGAGAACATGGCTATAGAAAAGCCAACAATCACAAATCCATAAATTTGTGACGATCTAAGGTACCATCCGATTCATCAGGTATAAGATCACTAGGACAACATTTTTGGTTTTCAAGATCATTTCCCTAAAGTTGAAAATTTGAATTAGAATAAATACTTTCTTTATTTTGGTACAATCTCACTGTTGTTCATGCCTTGAACAATTTCCACTTCATCTCTTAAATAAATGAAGTTGAATTTGTTATTCGTGAAGTGTTAGCAGATCATGTGATAGAATGACGGGTCATTCCATCTGTCTCAAACAAAAGGTTAGCAAAAATTATATACATAAGTCGATCTATAGTGAGATTAATCACATATGGTTCCTAAAATGGACTTATACTTCATATATCATACTGCTTAATATAATAAAACTAGTTTCTACTAAACAGAGACTTCTTGTAGGCCCGTGGTAGGCGATAAAGGCCAGTCGCACTTCGGTTGTGGGTTCGATTCCTACAGCCTTGTCCGATGCGATGGGCTGTCGCCCGTCCTGCAGGTTGTCCTTTTTCTAAAACTACATTACTATAACATCCCATCAATAATATCTAAAAAAAAACTTCTATCCTTAAACAATACTCACTTATGTCCAACATAATCCATTTCAATCTTTAGGCTTATCCATAATACTGCAGTCCACTCTCATAACATAGTGAAAACGATTACCAGAGATTTAATACCATCGTTGATCCCCATATATCATAAGATATGTTTTGTTGGTCACATTCCAAACATTCAAAGTCCTTAATCATGTATTCTCTTGAATACCTTAGTGAAAACATGAATGCAGTTTAAAGTTAACACTTTCCACATACCAAAATACTCAAAATTCTATATACTCAAACCATGATATCACTTAGTCCTTATATCAATCATGAGCTCATGAATACTATCAAACATTTCATTTTCTCGTTTTCCCTTCATTATGCGCATATCATCTTATTTCCAAAAAATATCTCAATCACTTTGAATACCACATCAATAAATATTGCAATACTCAATGATACAACATTATTTTGGAATCCCATTACATAAACACTTAATCGTTCCACCACATCGTTTTCATATTCAACATTGCCAATAGTGATCGCATGTGACTTCCCTTTGTCCTTTGCCTTCAGTGGTTTCTCATGTTGATCATAACTAACCCTTGGATTAGGGAATTTATTAGCATAATGCCCCATTTCCTTACACTTGAAGCATTGAAGTGTTGGTGGTGCGTTCTCTGCAGTGTTTGCTTTATTCACATCATTAGAAACCCTTTTTCCATTACTTCGACACTTAGCTGCTCGATGACCTTATTTTCCACACTTAAAACATTTTCTAGTTCCTTTAAGACAATCTCCACCATGCTTCTTTCCACACTTTGTGCATAAGGAAACATTCATCTTCTTTTCACCATTATTCTGAGATTTATCCTTGAACTCCATCTTTCGTTTCTTGTCAAAACCATGAGATGGATATGTAACACCAACTTCCATTTCTACCTTGATAACACAACACACAATTTCTTCATAGCTACTGAAGTCTCTTATAGCTAATGCCCTTCGAAGACTTGGTTTTAAGCCACTGTAAAATCGATCAACTTTACTTTCAGGTTGGATGATAATGCCAGATGCATACCTTGCAAGTCTTGTAAAATTCGCTTCGTATATACCAACATATTCATCATCTTTTTTGCTTTAGTTCAAGAAACTCCTTCTCCATCTTTGTTTGAAGAATACGAGGGAAGTACTTATTGAAAAATAAGTTCTTGAACTCATCCCATTCCATGGACTCAATTTCATCTCTTTGCCTTGTATTCTTGATAAGATTCCACCATTGATCAACTTCACCTTCCAAACGATATACTGCTAAGATGACTTTATCATGTTCAGAACATTGAAGAACTGAAAATATCTTTTCAGTGGTACTGATCCATTGTTCAGCAACAAGTGGATCAGAAGACCCACTGAAAGAAGGTGGACGTTGCCTCATGAAGGACTCAATAGAATATTGTTCCCTTCTCTGCTCATTTGGAAGTCCAGAATGATTCATAGCTTGTGTAAGTATAGCAATAAGATTTTGCACTCCATCTCCCATAACATTTGTTTGTTCAGGAGGACAATCATTGCATTGTCCATTGCATTGATCAACACGGTTCCTTCGGGTTCCAGCCATCGTCTAAAACCCAAAAATAATAGTGTGAGAGGCAAAAATCATGCTAGGGAAAACAACATAATAAAGGGGGAGTATCCTCAATATCTATCTTCTTAGGTTAAATTCTATGATCGTTAGCATAATTCTAGTACTATTACCTATACGTATACTTAACCTTAGAGACATCCCTAGACATACCTTAGAAATATCTCTAGGGATCTCACTAAAGTTCTCGCATCCTAGTTTCCAAAGGTTGACTAAACCTCCCTCTGATACCAACTGTAGAGACCCGAAGCCTGACGTACATAGACTTTAAATTACTTTTGCGGAATACTTAGAACATAACAAAAATACACACACACAAGGATCGTAATAGTTTAGTGTCTTTGGAAACTCGGAACGTAATCTTCTAATTGTGGTGAAAGATCTTCAAAATCTCCCATAAAGATCTTCCTTTTTTTTACCTAAAACCTTTATTTATATCCTGGGGAAAAGAAAACATAAAAGGGTGAGCTCAAATTCTCAGTAAGGGTAAACAAAAGAAATATCAATCACATCATATACATAAGCACATAACTTTTGGAAATATTAACCTGCAAAAGAGATCATAATTTCATAACATGGGATAAATCATAGTAGTGAAATGAAACCACAATAATCATAACTTAAAACATGGAACTTTGTGGCATACACACATAATCATAGAGAATCATTTCTTGTTAGTCATGACTCATTGCCAAGACTATCTTAGTGGACAAAGTCCATTTCTGAATCGAGTGACCCTCGTTTCAGTCCTGTTTCACTGAACCGGTATAACCTACCATTCCAGCCATGTCTATCTCATGAGATATAAAATCTTTACCCAATGCATTGGAGGGAGATATAGGTCCCACCCATCTCATAATGATACCATTCTTATGTGTGCCACAAAATCATAAATCATACATCATTGCATAACCCATGTAATAAAAATGGGATTCTTAAAAAACATGACATCATAAAACAATTCATATAAGATAAAGGAATTCATAAAAATATTTCCATCACAACATAATCAAATCCATGTAATAATAGGGATAGAAACAGAACCCTTTATTATCTTAGATGGAAAATAATTTTGATAAAACACTTGAAATCCATTCTTGAGGAAAATATCCTTTTTTCGTTTCTTAACATGTCTTACAATTTAAAACTAAAAGAACTTGATTAAAAATAAACTTGAAAACTTGTAAAGGAAGCTGCTTGGAAATAATGTTTTAAAAATCCATTCATGCCGTATAAGTTAAAAAAAACATTCTTCGTACTTTTTTCGGAAAAGTCAAAAAGTACCTCGTACGAAAAAACGACAAAAGATTCCTTTCATATCTTTTACAAAAAAAATCATCGAAGGGTAAAATTGGTTATAAACTATTGTAGAAGGATGGAAATAATATTACATATTGAGGGAAAATGGATGTGGATGATAAAATACACCCCAGTAAA
The DNA here is from genome assembly GCA_963277665.1 of Viscum album. NCBI lineage: Eukaryota > Viridiplantae > Streptophyta > Magnoliopsida > Santalales > Viscaceae > Viscum > Viscum album. Next base: position 1,719,934,148 of record OY728119.1, on the reverse strand, counting down.
TACCAAAGTATAAACAATCTCGGATAAAAATGAGATTGTGATATTTCCCTTACCTTAGGTCCGATTTGCTTCGTATGTGTCCGAAACTCCTGTATAATGTTTTAAATAATGTCATTGACTTATTACAGAATCATATTCATTGTTATGATATCATATATGGTTCACTTATGACATTATATTACCCGTTCTTTTGTAAATTCCATGTTAAAGAAGCGTTTTGGGTAAAATCGTTTCATTTATCGTAGGTGTTTTGACTTGTTGTTCTTGACATTATTATTACTTATATCATGATTTACTTACTTCCAGAATATAAAATATGATTTATATATCATATATATTCAGTATATATATATATATAATAGATAGATAAATGAAATTAAAAACACCGTTCATGGAGACGGTAGTCCGTACGTACGCATGAACGCTGTTTTTCTTTCCTTATTGTCTTGAATGGAAGTAAGTAGATGACATACATATATATATATACATAAATCCAGTAGCTTTATAATTTCATATATTTCATTATTATTTCTTATATATACTTTATAATCATTCTTAAATGGTTAACATGGAGAATGAATCTCATCGCGTCGTGGAGACGGTAGTCCGTACGTACGCACGAGCGATGATATCATTTCCATAAATATTGAATTGAATTGGAGTGGATTATACAATGTATCAGAATCAATATGATGTTGTAATAACTATGTATAGTTATTATTTACACCATTATACCCATCCATGTAAGGTGGTGGTGGAAAATAGATTACACCACGGCATGGAGATGGTATTCCGTACGTACGCACGCGCGGTGATTTATTTTTCCGTAGGATGGATAGATGGTGAAATAGGGTTGTTTAATACTTAAAATAACATATCAGTATATTATTTATACTGATGTTATTACTTCATAATGAAACAACCTAAGAAGAATAAGTGGAAGAAGAAATAAAGATGAAAGAATTGGTAACGGTAATTACCTCTTCTTTGAGGCGCCTCTTTGAGACCTCCTCTTAGGGCACTAAAATTGGTCTTTGAGGAAGACCAGAACCTCTAGGATGTTTCTAGGGAAGTGGAGAAGAGATTTTGTCAGGGTTTTGCCGAGATTGAGTGCTCAAATTGGTGTGAGGAGGAGGGGGAGGAGGTGTCCTTTTATAAGGGAGGAGAGGGGCACCTTAGGAATACCTCAAAATATTATTTTATATTAATGTCAAAATCGGTTTATAATGGTTCCAAAGGGTCTTATTTCGAAGCTAAAGTGGGGATGGGTCGAAATCCTATCATCCAATAGGATTTAGACAAGTTTAGGGTATTATTTTAACCTTATCAATTAGATTTAACTCTAAGTTAAATAATTTAACTTTTACCGTGTCTTTTTGTTTTCTTTCACTATATGGTTAATAAACTTACTATAACATGCCAAACGAACCCCAAATTGTATATTATTAACACATATATCCTTATCTAAGTCATTTTGCCGAACCTTAGATTTTTAGGAATAAAATAACAATTAATAATATAATATTTGATTTAAAAACTATTTTGTGTCAATTTTGACACTATTTGATATATGATTTTTGTTAAAGTCATAACAGAGTTATATGTTCGAAACAAGTTGGTTAAATCAACACTAATATATCATAGTAACCTATAAAATTAGTGTAATTCATAAAAAGTCTCAAATTACATTCATTTGAGCATTTATAACATCAATTATGTTAATATTTCCTTAAAAGGGTAATTACTGCATCATCGTCGTGTCATAAATAAATTAATTTATTTAAAGTCTAAAAATTATAAATAAAATATCATTATGTATGAAATATTTTTATCTTTTTAATGAATATTTATAATCTAATTTATCTTATGTGTAACTCTATATTAAAAATGTTTTAGTAAATAAACTTTGATTTTAACTCTTTTAACTCTTCTTTGAATTAAATAATAATAAATGTCCTAATCTAATCCAAGTGGGACTAAATGGTCATATTTTATTCCTAAGATTGTTTTTTGTCGAATTACACTTGTCCAATAGAATTAGGACATGTGTTAGGGTAATAATAATATCATTTTTACCCTTAATTACCCTATTTACTTTTAACCGTGGTAAATAAAAGTAAAAAGTTACTATTCACCAAAAATTATTTTCATCTCATTGAACCACATTTTACTTACTGACATCAACCGTGTCTCTCGGATTTTTGAAATTCCATTCACAGAAGCGGTAAAATGAAGATTTATGAAGAAATTAATTTTTTTAACTACCACTTAGTAGTTTCACTATTCATCAAAAATTGATGTTTTTCAGAACAATGCCAAAATTTCATCCTAAGCTATATTTCATATTCCGAATTCAAAAATGAAGTCTATTTTACCAAATTCATATCATAGAAGTTACATTAATTAATTTTATAATTAAATCCCGCTGTTAAAACAAAGAGCGTGTTTTTAAGAAACAATATCTATCAAAAGATTGACACTTGTTTATGTCTGGTTTAAATGTGAAATTACATCCAATGACCAACATTGTATTAAATTGTAAAAATATATTCTAAATATACTTTAAAACCACTCAAATTAATAATTTATCACTATTAATTATTTCGATTGAAAAAGTTGTTTTTAACTAAAATTTAGTAATTTTCACTATTCATCAAAATATGAAAGTTATCCGAAAATCACCAAAATTTCACCTTAGGCTAAATTCGATACTCCGAATCCAAAAATAAAGTCCATTTTTAGAGATAAAATTTTTAAAATTTTAAAAGGTGGTTATTACTATTCATAACGGCTAGTTATAATAATATTTTAATAGCATATCGTTGTTTAGTGAAACTCGGTATTGCGTACTACACACGCTATCGAGGAAGGTCGCGATTGCGTGTAATGCAAGGCAAGTCAAGGATGCGTGTTGTGCAAGCTCCTTTTGGTGTAGCATACAACACAATACATTAGTGAAATAAAAAAAAGAATATTTTTCATAAAATCTCGGGCTGTTACATTGGCATCATCAAACAAATATGGGAGTTGGATTATACGGAATTCCAAGTTCCGATTTTTCAATCCAAGTGGGTTGATAACATGAGTGATGTTAAAATAGATGAATTAGGATTTGTGAAAGTTGATTTCAATAAGGAAGGGGATAAAGATGAACCATTTATAATGGCATCACAGATAGTGCAAGTATTTTATATTCCAGATCCCGCAAACCAAAACTGGTCAATTATTCTGTTATCGACCAAAACAACTGAAGGCTTAGATAAAAATTCAACAGAGGATGACCCTTTCATTGGGACTTCACAATCATTTCACAGTGGTACCAATGTAGATGACGTTTTGTATGTCAGAGGAGACCACAATGAAGGAATATGGATAGTCGATAGAGGGGGTCAAATCCCTTTAGCCTTAAAAAAAGAGTTCAATAATCAGGTTATTTTTTTATTGTAATATAGATTGTGTTACATTATGTTATTATTTGTTCACTGCTTCTTTTATGTGATCTAAATTAAATGTTAAACCACTTCTACAGATAATGACTTCTGCACTTGCTGATGCACCCAATCCCGAGACACAATAGGTTTGTCAACCTGTTGCAGCTGGTCCCACTACTGAGGTACAACAGGTATCTCAACCTGTTGTAGCTGGTCCCACTACTGAGGTACAAAAGGTTTCTCAACTTGTTACTACTGGTCCCACTGCTAAGGTACAACAGGTTTCTCAACCTATCGTTGTTGGTCCCAGTGCCGATGCTAATGCTTCAGAGGAACATAATGATGATGTAGAAACTGAGGAAATGGTAGGCAATGAAACCCCGATGACAAAAAAAAGGTACGCCGTAGTTTGACAGTTTTAGACAAAATACTTAAGGAAAAAGAAAAAGGAATCAAATATGAGGTGTGATGGAATAAGCGAGGCCAACATGTAAACCCCAACAAAGCCATTTTTAGTAGCTACATTGGAATCGTCACTTGGTAACGCGTGTCGATTGATGTAGTGTCGTGGCACCATGTTGTCAGCAGAATGAAAACATTAATGTGGGAAGAGATTACGGTAACATTACGACATCATTTATTTAATTTATTAAAAAAAAATAAAATAAAATACTGAAATATTGACTAACTCTTAATCATCTATTGCAGAGTGCATTTGTAGTAGATGTTTCACACAAAGAATATGTATTAAGACTGGAAGGAAGGGTTCATAGAGGCTTTCGCACTATTTTAACAAAATGTCATCTGAAAGATGCTGAAGGGAAAATTAAGCCACACCCACCTCCTCTTTATACACACTTGATATCCCAAGGAGCGTGGGATGCATTTTGCAACCGTCGTACGGAGCAGAATTTTCAGGTACATTGTGTTTGGTAACATGTTGTTTAACGTTTCTTGTATTCATCACTTTGATTGATAGTTTTTTATTTATGAAACATCAACTGAGTGCTGAAAATAAATAACGGGCAGTAAAACTAACGTACCCCTACCGTAAAGCAAGGCTAGGGTACTATTCAATTGAAAAACAATTGGTATATATTTTAAAAGTACTATAATACTTTTATGTGACATAAAAAAACACTGTAACCATGTTTCTCTGTTTATATGCAGATTGATAAATCAAAATCCCAAGACACTTCCATCCCACGCCATGTTCTATAGAAGGAGGTTCATGTTAATAAAGAGGTGAAACTGGTAGATGAAAAGACACAAAAAGTGTAGGAAACATGTGTAAGTATGACATAATATATATTTTTTTGCTTTAAATCACTATTACATAATGATGATTACTTATTTTCCCATATTTTCTATTTGAAATAGTCACAGGAATCAACAACACCCGCACCAGATGCATACATACTTTCAGTGGCCTTCAAACAGCCAGAACAATATGGCCGCGTCAGAGGTGCGGGTTTTGGGGTGACACCCCGGACATATTTTTAGAAAAAAAACAAGAGTATGAACAAACTAAAGAAATGAAAATAATGAGAGATAGACTAGATACCCTTGAAGAAAAATTCCAAAGTTAGGGAGAGTTGCTAGAAACTTTGATGGGGGAGAGACGAAGAGAAGAAACAACTCAAGAACAACCCACGCGAGAAGATCCCACCCCACCCCCACCAGCTTTGAGGCGGGCCATTCCCCTCAAAAACCTAACTTAAATGAGGTTATAAATGTTCTAATATTTGTTTCTGTGAAATGTGAATCACATAGACACTGATACCTTTCTTGTAATGATATTCTACAGGGTGAAAATGACTGTGATTTATATCTGTCAACTCCCACCCATCGCCTTGTAGCGAGGGATACGGTGTTCAATATGCAGAATGACACGATGCACTCCAGACCACTTCCAATCGGCCATGTCAAAGTGTCTATTAAAGTTGCTCATGAGCCGAGAGCTGAGCTACCCATGCCAAATGATGATGACGACATTCATACAATGGAAAAAGCTGTTGGAACATTCGTTGCATGGCCATCGAATCTTGTAAAAAAACATGTCGACCAAGAGGTATTCATTTCTAATTCATTTTTCAAGCAGAACCTTTAAAATTTAATTAGAAAAGGGCTGAACCGATGAATGTTATTACAGAAGGACAAAAGGAAGGAGCTAAAATGAAAGAGCAGCTCAAAAGGATCAACCAACCGATCAAAATGATCTACTGAGATCACCTTCACCCCGCCCGTTCTATATCCACATTTAATATCATTTCAGGATCATGTGGATACAAAAATTAAAGGTGGTAATAATCACACAATTTTTTGTGAAAAATATACGTACGGAGAGGAAACATTAGATTTTTTAGTGATGACGCTGTAGTTGAAATCATCACATATAATTGGCTAGGCGCCTTAGTTATAAATGTATACATGAGGTATGTTTTCATGATTTGATTTTACAGAAGCTGATATACTTTGATAATTATGGATAAATATATTTCATATTTTTCGCAGGTGTATATATGAAAACAATTGAAGGGATTCAGCCATGAACACAAATTTGGACTCGTTAGTCCTCACACAATGTCTACACAACAAAAAGAAATAGATTCCGATTTTCAGGCCGAATTAATGTCAAACCTACTTAGAACGTTTCAATGAAAAATTACGACTGACATGCCCTTTTTAATACCAATGTTGCAGGGATAAAACTATACATTTTAATCATATCAATTATATTTTCATTTGTATCATTACTTATTCCTTTTTGTGTTTTTAGGAAGCATTGGATGCTCATTGCAGTCAATTTGGATACTCCAAAGATTTATTTTCTGGATTCATTTCATGGATATCCAACAAACCGATCACACATGATGGCAATTGTCAATTTGTAATACACTAGATCTAACATTTTAGAACTAAATATCTAGTTATATAATTTATATTATCTTTTAATGAGGATTATGTTATGATAGAGTGGTGTATGAATATCGTTTAAAGGCTGGAATGAATCCAGGACCTAAGGACGACAAGGCGCACAAGATCTACAAATGGAGAAGTATCATGGTATATATAATTATATTGCACTATAAAAATACATATCAAAATAGATTACTTATTTTTCTCAATGTTTCTGCAGTGTCTAAAACAAACAAACAAAAAGGACTGCGATTATTATGTTTGTAAATTTATGAAAGAGATCATATTTCAAGAACAAACTAGCATCCCTAAAGAGGTATTTTTGAAAATAATTACTTGTTCATTTAAAATAATTATTAATCCTTTGTGTATTTATATTTTTTTAGTACTACTATGACTGTCACAAAACTCATATTCACAAGATGATATAGATGTGTTTAGAAACGAATGGGCAACGTACCTGATGGAAGAATGTAAACAAATAGGACAATAAAGGTGAATTCCTACTACTTATTTTATCTTTATATTATCATTGATATATCCCTTTTTTACACTTATTGAGCATCTATGATCACCCTTTCTTATGTTTCATATTCTCAGATTATGAAGAATGGTTTTAGAAATGATTTTATTTTCTAGTAATGAATAACTTAATGAGAGACTATTATGAACTACTGACATATGAAATACCGAGAAAACACATTCATATTGTTTTTATACTTTAGGACAACGATCCATGAGTCATTTGTGACGTGTACAAATCAACTGCACCTTAATCTGACGCACGGTGTGACCGGTATGGCTAAAAGTGTCTGATATCAGTTTCAAATTGACATTAACTTTAGAAAACAACACAAGTGACATACGAAAAACTGATAAAACACGTTCATATTGTTTTGATACTTTAGAAAAAATATCCATGAGTCATTTTTGAGGTGTAAGAATCAACCGCACCTCAATCTGACGCACAGTGTGACCGGTATGGCTAAAAGTGTCTGATATCAGTTTGAAATTGACATTAACTTTAAAAAACAACACAAGTGACATACGAAAACAGAGAAAACGCGTTTGGATTGTTTTGATACTTTAGGAAAATGATCCATGAGTCATTTTTGACGTTTATGAATCGACTGCACCTCAATCCGATGCACGGTGTGACCGGTATGAATAAAAGTGTCTGATATCAGTTTGAAAATGACATTAACTTTAGAAAAAAACACAAGTGACATACATAAAACCAAGAAAACATGTTCAGATTGTTTTGATAATTTAGGAAAACGATGAATGAGTCATTTTTTACGTGTATGAATTTACCGAACCTCAATCCGACGCACGGTGTGACTGGTATGGAAAAAAGTGTCTGATATCAGTTTGAAATTGATATTAACTTTAGAAAACAGCACAAGTGACATACGGAAAACCAATAAAACACATTTGGATTGTTATGATACTTTAGGAAAATTATCCATGAGTCATTTGCGATGTGTAAGAATCAACTGCACCTCAATCTGACGCACAGTGTGACCGATATGGTTAAAGGTGTATGATATCAGTTTCAAATTGACATAAACTTTAGAAAACAACACTACTGACATATGGAATACCAAGAAAACACGTTTGGATTGTTTTTATACTTTAGGACAATGATCCATGAGTAATTTTTGACCTGTAAAAATATACCGCACCTCAATCCGATTCACGATGTGACCGGTATGGCTAAAAGTGTCTGATATCAGTTTGAAATTGACATTAACTTTAGAAAACAACACAAGTGACATACGTAAAACTGAGAAAATGCATTCGGATTGTTTTTATACTTTAGGAAAATGATCCATGCATCATTTTTGATGTGTACGAATCAACCACACATCAATCAGATTCATAGTGTGACTGGTATGGCTAAAAGTGTCTGATATTAGTTTCAAATTGACATAAACTTTAGAAAATGACACTACTGACATACGAAATACCAAGAAAATGCATTCGAATTATTTTGATACTTTATGAAAACGATCCATGAGTCATTTTTAACGTGTAAGAATCAACTGAACCTCAATCCAACGCACAGTGTGACCGGTATGGCTAAAAGTGTCTGATATTAGTTTGAAATTGACATTAACTTTAGAAAACAACATAAGCGACATACGGAAGACCAATAAAATTCATTCCGATTGTTTTTATAATTTAGGACAACGATCCATGAGTCATTTGTGACATGTAAAAATTGACCTCACCTCAATCCGACGCACGGTGTGACCAGTATGGATAAAAGTGTCTGATATCAGTTTGAAATTGACATTAACTTTAGAAAACAACACAAGTGACATACGGAAAACCAAGAAAATGCGTTCATATTGTTTTGATACTTTAGGAAAACGATCCATGAGTCATTTATGACGTGTATGAATTGACCGCACCTCAATAAGATGCACGGTGTGACCGGTATGGCTACAAGTGTCTGATATTAGTTTGAAATTGACATTAACTTTAGAAAACAACACAAGTGACATACGAAAAATTGAGAAAAAGCGTTCAGATTATTTTGATACTTTAAGAAAATGATACATGAGTCATTTGTGATGTGTATGGATCAACCGCACCTTAATCCAATGCACGGTGTGACCGGTATGGCTAAAAGTGTCTGATACCAGTTTTAAATTGACATAAACTTTAGAAAACAACACTACTGACATACGAAATATCGATAAAACGCGTTCAAATTTTTTTGATACTTTACGACAACGATACATTAGTCATTTTTGACATGTAAAAATCAATCGCACCTCAATCCAACACACATTGTGACCGGTATGGCCAAAAGTGTCTAATATCAGTTTGAAATTGACATTAACTTTAGAAAACAACACAAGTGACATACAAAAAACTGAGAAAACGCGTTCATATTGTTTTGATACTTTAGGAAAATGATCCATGAGTCATTTTAGATGTGTAAAAATAAACCGAACCTCAATCCGACACATGGTGTGATTGGTATGGCTAAAAGTGTCTGATATCATTTTCAAATCGACATTAACTTTAGAAAACAACACAAGTGACATACAAAAAACTGAGCAAATGCGTTCGGATTGTTCTGATACTTTAGGAAAATGATACATGAGTTATTTGTGACGTTTATGAATAAACCTCACCAAAATCCAATGCATGGTGTGACCGGTATGGATAAAAGTGTCTGATATCAGTTTCAAATTGACATAAACTTTAGAAAACAACACTACTGACATAAAAAATACCGAGAAAACGCATTTGGATTGTTTTTATACTTTAGGATAATGATCCATGAGTCATTTGTGACTTGTAAAAATCAACCGCACATCAATATAATATACTGTGTGACTGGTATGGCTAAAAGTGTCTGATATCAGTTTGAAATTGACATTAACTTTAGAAAACAACACAAGTGACATACGACAAACTGAGAAAACGCGTTCGGATTGTTTTGATACTTTAGGAAAACAATCGATGAGTCATTTTTGAGGTGTAAAAATCAACCACACCTCAATCAGATGCACGGTGTGACCAGTATGGATAAAAGTGTCTGATATCAGTTTGAAATTGACATTAACTTTAGAAAACAACACAAGTGACATATGGAAAAATGAGAAAACACATTCATATTTTTTTTATACTTTAGTAAAACGATCCATGATTCATTTGTGATGTGTAAAAATCAACCACACCTCAATCCGTCACACGGTGTGATGTTATGGCTAAAAGTGTCAGATATCAGTTTCAAATTGACATAAACTTTAGAAAACAACACTACTGACATATGGAATACCAAGAAAACGTGTTCGGATTGTTTTTATACTTTAGGAAAACAATCAATGAGTCATTTGTGATGTGTAATAATCAATGGCACCTCAATCCAACACACGGTGTGACCGGTATGGCTAAAAGTGTCTGATATCAGTTTGAAATTGACATTAACTTTAGAAAGCAACACAAGTGACATACGGAAAACTGATAAAATGCATTCAGATTATTTTGATACTTTAGGACAACGATCCATGATTCATTTTTGATGTGTAAGAATCAACCACAACTCAATATGACGCACGGTGTGACCGGTATGGCTAAAAGTTTCTGATATCAGTTTCAAATTAACATAAACATTAGAAAACAACACTACTGACATATGGAATACCGAGAAAACGCTTTCGGATTGTTTTTATACTTTAGGAAAACAATCCATGAGTCATTTGTGATGTTTACAAATCAATCGCACCTCAATACGACGCACAGTGTGACCGGTATGGCTAGAAGTGTCTGATATCAGTTTGAAATTGACATTAACTTTATAAAACAACACAAGTGACATTGGGAAAACTGAGAAAATATGTTCGTATTTTTTTGATACTTTAGGACAATGATCCATGAGTCATTTTTGACGTGTACGAATCAACCTCGCCTTAATTCGATGCATGGTGTGACCGGTATGGATAAAAGTTTCTGATATCAGTTTCAAATTGACATTAACTTTAGAAAACAACAAAAGTGATATACGACAAACCGAGAAAAGGCATTTGGATTGTTTTAATACTTTAGGACAATGATCCATGAGTCATTTGTGATGTGTACGAATCAACCACGCCTCAATCTAATGCATAGTGTGATCGGTATGCCTAAAAGTGTCTGATATTAGTTTCAAATTGACATTAACTTTAGAAATCAACACAAGTGACATAAGAAAAACCGAGAAAACACGTTCGGATTATTTTTATACTTTAGGAAAATGATCCATGAGTCATTTGTGATGTGTACGAATCAACCGCATCTCAATCCGATGCACGGTGTGACCGGTATGGCTAAAAGTGTCTGATATCAGTTTCAAATTGACATTAACTTTAGAAAACAACACAAGTGACATATGACAAACTGATAAACACGTTCGTATTGTTTTGATACTTTAGGACAATGATACATGAGTCATTTGTGATGTGTACGAATCAAATGCACCTCAATCCGATGCACGGTGTAACCGGTAAAGCTTTTAATTAGATAAAGAATCAGTATTTATTAAATTAGATAAATCATTCAAAAACATATTGATTTTACATTATTCCCTTTCATTGTTATCAGAATGAAAACATTTGAGTTTATCATTTCCATATTTTAGTTTCAAATTTCCATATTAATGTTTTCTTTCATATTAATGTTTTAATTTATTTCATTATTGTATTTCTAACATAATATTTGTTTTCTTATATATGTGAATTTTTTCCTTGAGTTCAGATGCTTTGTTCGGAAAAAAATACCGTGGATGACATTTTTTGAGAGAGGATCATGAATATTAAAGGATGAAACATTAATGTTTATTACTGTTTTTGGATAATTGTAATTTTAGCCATGTAAAACATTGTTTGAAATGTATATAGTAGTGTGTTTTTTTATTCATGATGTTAAGTAAATTTATATAGCATTGTTTGTCAAATTATTGTGTGCACTTTGTCATCTTTTGGTTCTTGGTTCGTGTGCAGGTGTTATTTTGGGCATGTGTGCAGGTGTTGGTTGTGTAGGTGCAGGGGAAGGTTCCTTTATCATCGTTTTTTTGAGCACTGATAAAGGACTCCTTTAATAGCACTAAAAGAGCACTGATAAAGGGCCCTATTACCAGCGCTCAAGATAGCGCTGATAAAGGCACCCCTTTATCAGCCCTAGAAAAGAGCTGCTAATGCCGACATAGATAGGGGGGGGGGTCCCCTTTATCAGCGCTCCGAAATGCGCTGATAAAGGCCACCTTTATCAGTGCTAAAAAAAAACTAATAAAGGGGATCCTTTATTAGCATTTTTTAGTGCTGATAAAGGGGGCCTTTATCAGTGCTTTTTGGAGCACTGATAAAGGGGACCCCCCCTTTATCTACGCCAGAATTAATAGTTCTTTTCTAGAACTGTTAATGTTGGTTTTTAGCGCTGATAAAAGGCCAAGTTGTAGTAGTGTTTGAGGTAGAATCGACTACCTCTGATACCAATTTGTCACGACTCGTCCCCCAGGGACCATGCCACAACTACTCCAAGCCCACCTCTCAAAGTCCAAGGGCTAGCGACTAGCATCGAAGACATTATCTTGAAAATGGGAGGCATTTTCCAAGTACCTGTACACATGCACACAACTCCCAAGAAAACGTAATAGAAATAACATTACAAGGAAACCATGCATACAATCCACTAAGTAAAACAAAACTAGAGTATAACAGAAAGTAGAATACATGGTGGAAAACCTATCTAGTATACAATCCCACCAAAAGAAAAACAGAACAAAAGTAAAACTCCAAGTCCCTGAAGACCATCCACCCAGAAGCCTACCTGAAGGGTAGGTGAAGGGTAGATGCTTGAAGCTATAGAAGTACACCCCATCTGTCTGATCTCACTAAACACCACCATGTATTGGTCCTCCTTGGACTCCGTCAAAGCATCAATCATCTGCACAAGACACAACACATTTGGGAAAATACCATGCAGGTGTGAGTAAAATGATACTCAGTAGGGGACCCCAAAACCACAAAGGTAAGGAACAATAAAAAAACCACAAAGGAATGATCAATCATTTATACTTAGGTATATTCCCATACATATACCATGAACATACAGATATAATCGTTTTAGTCACTAATAAGCATAAGGTCCAACCTTATAACTAGTAATAGGATTCTCATATAAGGCTCAAAGCACAACACATAAACCCGGAGTACACGCTTCATGAGCTCGCTATCCCTGATGGCACCCGTCCGAGCGATACAATCCATCAGGTATAATACTACCATTCTTAATGGTAATTATGAGAGAACGTACTCCATCGAGAACATTATAATAGGTCCCACTCTAGTCCCCGACACTGGAGGTATAGTCATCCCAAACTTGCGCCCGATGCAGGACTAAGGAAACCCAAGTGAAGAGGCCCACCCCTCACCACTGCATAAGTTTGTGGGAGCACTGCTCTAGTCTATCCTGTGATACCTCAGTCGCTCCTGAAAGGAGTGACCTACACCTCATTCTGTCGAGGGATAACTAATTTCTACCTAGGTATCAATCTATTCAAGTGGAGGGGTCTGCTCCTTGTAATTGTGTCCTACATCCGAGGGAGCTCCAAATAATATAGAGGACCCACTCCCCATAGCCACTTGAAGATGGGGGAATACGACTTCATAAGTGAGGAACCACACCCTGGTTCCAACAGGGGATTAATACTAATGAAGCACCCGCACCTTGAATCAGTAGAGTAGTACAACTTTGTATATCGAGGACCCACACCCTACCCGGTATGGGAGTACCACTCAGTGACTAGAGTCCCCGTACCCTGGTAATATAGGAGAGTACCGACTCTGTCAGTTTGTTCACTATGTGGGACCTGCACCCTAGTACATTAGGGGAGTACCAACCCCAGGCTGGAGGACCCGCTCCTTGGCACAGTAGAGGAGTACCGACTTTGCCGTAGCACTGCGTAAGGAGGACCCACACCCTGGAATGACAGGGGAGTACTAACTCCTACAATAGAGGACCCGCTCCCTACCCGGTAGGGGAGTACCGACTCTATAAGAGTTAGGTATGTAGGATCTGTGCCCTAGTCTAATAGGGGAGTACCGAAACCAAGGATAGAGGACCCACTCCCTGGCACGACAGGGGAGTATCGACTCTTTCTTTACGAACTTCTCTAAGAACTCGTGCCCTAATCCTACAGGGGAGTAACATCGTCAGAGAAAACTACCCAAAGGAAAATGAAACCATACCCAAAACATGGGAATGCACTTCTCTACTAAAGTAGTGGGATAAGAAGTACCTGAAACTTAATTCATCATGGGAGTAACCGTCCTAACATCTCATCATAAGAATCACCCTCATTCTGCCCAAAGTCTGCCCGTACCGAGAGCGCCTACTCTTCAAATCAAATAGGTCATCCTCAAAAATTCTAAAAAACTCACTTAGAATATCTCAAAAGGACCCTATTCTCCTTGGGGTTCCAACTCAGTATACAGATTGTCAAACAAATACTCCATTTAGAAGTTACAGCTGTTTTAGTGAATCAGCGGCCGATTGGGTTTGGGTCTGGGCTGACCCGGTCGGACCGACCCAACCCGACCCGACCCAAGGTCAACCGACCCAACCCGAGTCTGAACCAGACCAAACTGGATGGGCCCGACCCAAAATGGTTGGGCCCAGCCCAAACTGGCTGGGCTCGGCCCACCAGGCCTTGGATCTGCCCCACTGTCGGCCCAACTCGCCTGGCGGGGCACGACCCACCTACACAAGCCCAACCCACATTAGAGCGGGCCAACTTCCTCTGCCCAGATGTGGCTCTACCACGTCCTTCCAGCACCCTGTGGTGCTACATGTTGCTGCATCCCTATCCATCCAGTTTGCATAAGAAGACCATAAATACCGCATGTGGCCCGACCGCTTGCATCCAGTTACGCAGTGCTTCCACTGTCAACGTGGTAGTTCGACACATCCAGCAATCCCACGGTGCCACATCTCTAGTCAACCGGTCTGCATAGTGAACTGGGTTTCTCCACACGACCTGAAACTTGCTGGAGGTCCAGGTCACACTGTGGTTCCGACCATAGTTTCTCCACACAGAAGCTGCGCTGTTGCCGCTATAGCCTCCACCATGGCACACCACCCTTCCGTCTGGTACCTAGCTGGCGCTGCCACGTGCCACCGCCGCTACCACCGGTCTCCTTCATCAGTGTAGGCACGCCAGCAGAGTTTTCCGTGGACCACCGAATGTGCTCCTTTGGTCCGTTCTTTGATTTAGAGGGTTATCCAAAGTCCTCAGGTTGACATCTTCACTACCTGGGGCTCAAAACTCTGTTGCAATATTTTATACTAGAAAGCATCCCATTGACGGTGTCTCACTCTCCAATTTGAACCAACCACCACTATTATTGTCGCACCAAATTCATGCCATGTCCACATGTGGGGGTAAGGAGAGAAGGACCAAAAGGTAAAACAAGTCAAAGAACGATCTTCAACCATTGTTTGTTTCATCTTTGACCCATTTCCATTAGAGGGATCAAAACATAAATTAATCTCCCAAAGTAAAACTTAATAAAGACCCTCCTACAAGAATGAAAATCCACGGTGAACTTGTTCGTGGGTTGATCTATGGTTTCCGTTTAAACCCAAGAATGGGGAAAGAATGATATTAAACAATAAACCCAACCTGGGTCGCATCGTTCGTTGGTGATGAACGATTTTGCAACGTTCATTGTTCCACGATCCTCTGTTTACGGTCATTGGTTGATCATCATTAGGTACGATCCATTGGAAGGGGGGTTGGCATTTGTCATTGTCACTCACCAGAGCATCGAAGTAGAACCAGGATTGTGCCAAAAATCCTATGTTGTCTTCTTGTCCATTAAAGGATGAAACATGAATCAGTGTTTCAGTTACGTTTCTGTTATGAAGTCGTTACACTGTTTCATTTAATGAAACAACATATTCAGTTTCCCTTTGTTGGAAAACCGTTGGGCTGCAACAATTTAAAAATTCATAAAAATAAAATAAAACAAGTTTATTTTATTTTTTTAACCTTTTCTTTAAAAGGCCTAAAAATTAACTTTTCGAGTCGACCCACACCAATCAAAGTTAAGTCCTTTCTAGGTGAATCCTACCATTCTGAGTTCAATGGTACCCTCATATTTTCGATCCGAGCATCGGTTCAAAAGATAGAAAAACCTACTTTCATTTTTAATTAAAAAACATAAAAGAAGTTTCAAAATTCCATTTTGGCCCCTCGAGGCCTTAGAATTATGTGTCGTCTTAGATCCCAGTCTCGTAAAAATACAATTTAATTTTGAAAAGAAATTTCCATGGAATTTCGGGCCATTACATACTAGGTCCAAAAATGTAATGTAATGAGATCCCTCTACCCATAATAACAGTAGGGTTCCATTGTTTCAATAAAAAGGGGGAGGGGGACTTCCTCCTACCTGTTAACATGAAGGAGTTTTTGTTTGAAAAATAAACATAAAGTGTTTATATTTTTTAATTATGGAAATTCAATAATATATGTATAAATTATAAAGTCTTTATAATTACCTAATTTATGAATTGTTCATAAACATTTATCTCATGTTTAAATATTTGAATAATTCATTTATTTAGTTTATTACTTGATTTACTATTCATATTTATAATATTTATATTATGGATGAATATTTGTTTTAGTCTAAATTTTTAAACTACTTATATAAATCTTTATACACGCATTTAAGTAGTTACATGCTAGGTATGATAATTCATTTAGTTTTATTTTACCTTGTATTTACCTTGTATTATGTTATGAAATTAGATTAATTTTTTAATTATGATTTATACATATTATGCGTTAGGATTATGATGTAATCAAGGCCTCTCTTGAGTAAAGTATCCCTGAGTAGAGGGAATTTGGGTCGAAAAACTCACTACCTTGGAAGATTATTCCTTGACTAGTAAAGTGGATGTTGGTTACCTTTCAATATATTCTTACTCTTGTAGGGATATTTTTTGTTTCAAATAATTATAAGCCTTTACATGAAAGGGTTTTAAGTATCTTATGAATTATATAAATTTGAATATATATAAACATAAGTGGTTTTTTAATTTGGGTTATAAACCATAATGACACAGACTTTTATGAATGAAATTTCCATTTTGAATTTATATGTTTGTTAAATTTAATGATATAAAAACATAATAAAAGACAAAAAACATTTTATCAGAACATTATTAAATAATTATGGCCATAATATGACCATTGGGAATTATTACCATTTGAAATATAGCTGTTATAAAATGACCCAAAGAATTAGTGTATATTAAAGTAACGATGAAAGGTAATTGATTCAGAATGAGCGAAAAATGACATCAACTAGTAAGGTCATTCCTTTTGAAGCTCATTTATCTATGATTAGGAGGTAGGTGACATCAATGTGGTTCATCCTTGACAAAGACATGCCTAACTTATACAAGTGAGGCTCGAGTGGAATCATCTTTGGGAGAAGTTCAAATTAGTAGAAATCACCAGTAGATCAATGTTGGTTGAAACACCCCATGAAATTACCAGCATTGAACACTATACCCTAATGTAATATGATAGTATGATAAGGGGATATGTATCCATGGGATAGGTATTATTTTAGTGTGAATTATTTTAGAAATTAAATGGTGTTTAATTTTACATGGGTGGGTTAGAGAGAAGGGAGACCATATCTCTCTAAAAACTATGAGCGATTAGGGATTGCTCTCTGCATTGATTTTCTTTCATAGCCGCTTCTTTTATCACTCCTAGGAGATTCAAATCCCTTTATTTCTCTATTTTCCAAGAAAAATAGATATTTCATGTGCAAAGTGTTGATTCCGTGACCAAATAAGAAAAATCCCTCGATGGAGGGACTCTCAATCATCTAATCGCGGGTAGATCCAAGGGAGTCTCATTTTTGGATGCTCTAAAAGGTAAAAATCTATGTAAAACTGTCGCGACTAAGTAGAATATTTTCAAATGGCTTGATAATGGTGGTTTCTTAGTGGAATATGACCCAGATGAACTCTAACAGTGGCCACAAATGTGAAAATATTCCATCATGGGTTGCATCTCATACATGAAAGGTGATCAACCTTGGACTTTAATTGATTTAAAGCATAAAATTTCTCATTGTTGGGGTAGCTCGGATTGGTAACTTGTTCCTATGAGTAGATTTTACTATCATTTTATTTTTAAATCTCAAGAAGATCTTGATAGAGTATAGAAATCAGGAAATATCCAACTCAAAAATGGATTTCTTAGAATTTCCGATTGGGACTATGCCTTACCCTTATATACATAGGAACAAAATGGCTCAAATATGGGTTAGATTGCATGATCTCAATTGGTATTTTTGGAATACTAAAATATTAAATGATATTGTTTATTGTATATTATTTCCACTTAAGATTTACTAGAGAACACTAAATGTAGAATTAGGACTCTTTGTAAGGGTCATGGTGGAAGTTAATCTTGAAACAAAACTCCCTAACACAATAAGATTCAATGTCAATGACTATAAAACTGAATTTAGGATATAATATGAGAATAAACCCCCTTTTTGTGAAATATGTAAAATCATTGGGCATACTATTGAAAAATATAGGGTGGTTAGGAAATAAGTGGTGCAACTATAGGAAAATGAATGGAAAGAAGTGAGAAATAAAAAAAATGTCAAGACCCCCATTCCTGATATTCTAGAAACTTCTAAGAAAAGGAATGAAATATGGGTGAAGAAATCAGATAAACCAATGCCTCAAGATAATATCTCAGGTAAATACTAGGATGAGATGGTAGAGGAGGAAGATAACACCAACAAGGATGTGCATATTGTTAAGGAATTATAGGCTCTAGTAATGAATACTATACAATATCAATAGAAAACTATATCTAGGGTGGCTGAGCCATGTAAGACCTATAACTATATATTTTTTCTAGCTACTTATAATGTTTCTAATTCAAATAAGGAAGGATTTTTTTGCAATATTGATACAGTCACCATCTCCAATGAAATCACTAATGGTAAGACAATTGGCAAAGTCTCTGGGTAACCTTCTTATACTTCTTCTAGTACAGGTAGTGACTCTCAACTGATTAACAATGAATAAATTAAGAGTAAGAGGGTTGAATATTATGATAAATATTACTTCCCTTCTTATAGCTTGGAAATGGATCCTCAATAAGTGGATACCATGGCTCCTGGTCCTCTGGATTGTGCAACTGAGCAGATTTCTAATGAATAGATTAAACCCATTGCCCCTTCAGGCTTAGGTAGTGATACTTAATTGACACATCTTGAAGTCGATATCTATATTGAATACACTAAAGGTAAGACTGTTTTCAAGGCCTCTAGGAAAACTGATTTTTCTTCTGACAATACAGGTAAGGACTCCCATTCGAGTAATAAGGACTGCACTAAGGGTAAGAAGGTTGGAAATTTTATCCAGACTTCTTGCCTTTCTCCTAGTTTGTGTAATGGTCCTCAACAGGTTGATGACATGGTGTCTGGTCCTTTGGGTTGTGAGGATGAGCATAGGAAAGAAATTTTTGGTGATCAAAAAAACTCCAAGACACTTTCGGTCTTGGACAGAAATGCTCAGACAACACCTCCTACAATAAAAAACTGAGGTACATATATTACATCATTTGATGACATGCACACTAAAGTAGGTAAATGCAATATTGATGCCACTGCCTTATCTTATACTGTTAATTTAAATGATATTTCTAATGAGGATAGTAATGATTTGTATAGTATACCTTCTATCACACTTTCTAAATAGGGCATACATGATCCTCCCAAAAAACCATTGATTGAAGGTTCTATTATTACTCCTTCAACTTCTATTAAAGTTTTGAAGGAAAAAAACTCAAACCCAAACATGTCTAAGACTTTCAGAATATCATCTAGAAAAAAAGGCTCAGATGGTAAGAAAAAAGGGAGTTCTAACTTCAAACATAGGTACAAATGAAGATCGTATTCTGGAATTTTCAGGGTATTGCTAACCTGAACACCTTTTTTGTTTTAAAATAATTATTAAAATTCAGTGCCCTTTAATTTTTTTCATTGATGAACCAAAGATGAACTTTTCTAATAATTTATCTCATTTCTTTCATTTTGGTTAATCTTTCATAGGTGAAAGTCAAAATAATTCCACTACTGAAACTCTTTGTATTTTTTCCAAACCATATTTGCACAACATAAATATATTTCACGTCTCTAAGAAAATTTTCAATTGTGAATTCATGAAAGATAACACACATCTCTTTTTCTCTTTTGTATATGAAAAGAATAGATATCAGGATATGATACCTCTTTGAACTGACCTATCCTATCTGAGTTCTAATACTCATAATCCATGGTTTGGTATTGGGTACTTTAATACTATTCTTGCTTCATGTGAGAAACTGGGTCTGTTACACTCTTCTATATCTATGAGATAGTTTAAGGCTGCTATTGAGAATAACAATATTACTGAAATTACTCCCACTGGTGATAAATACACGTGGTACAGAAGACACTACAATAGAGTGGTAGATAACAAACTGGATAGAGTGTTCATAAATGATCATTATTTAGATAAATAGGACACCATTTCCATCACTACTCTCCCTAAAATTCAGTTTGATCATCATCCTATTATGGTCACCATTTCTTACAAAATAATGAAATCTCCTCTACCCTTCTGATTCAACAAATCTTGGTTCTTGAACTTATAATGTTGTAATATCATCAAAAACCTTTGTTCCTCTATGACTCATTCAAATGATGCCTTTGCTTATACTCTTAAATTAAAACTTCTCAAACAAAATCTTAATAGTTGATGTAGTTTAGAATTTAATCAAATTGATAACGAAATCTTGATTTTTGAGAATGACTATCATCAAATCCAAAGGAAAAACATAATATTTTATTTTTCTACTAATCAGAGCCAAGAAATTAACATTTCGGTGAAACTCAATTCAATTCTCTCATTTAAGGATAACATGCATAAACAAGATTTCAAAATCAAATGGATTTTTGATATTGATAGAAACACTAAATTCTACAATTATCTTCAAATAATTAGGAAAGACTACAAACCTTTATCCTCTCTCAAGGATGGGGACAAACTTTTGTATAAGAAGGATGACATTGCTAATCATGTTGTCTCCTATTTTGAATCTATTTTTAATGGCCGTGACATCAACAAGGATCTTTTTTAGGATATTATTCTGATATTTTTCACTGAGGAGGATAAAACTTTCCTCTTAACCATTCCTCTTGATCATGAAATAAAAGATACTATTTTTATATTGAATCCTAATAGTTCCATGGGTCCTAATGGTTTTAATAATGGTTTCTATAAGAAATATTGGGATTTCATTCAACTTGATGTTTGCAAACTTGTCAAATCCTTCTTTTCTAGTGGAACTCTGCCACATGGGTTGAATTTGCAATTCATAACCTTGATTTCTAAGGTAGAAAATGCCTCGGAAATACATATTTTATAACTCATATCACTTATCAAAACCCTTTACAAAATTATCACCAAATTCCTTGCAAATAGACTTACCAATATTACTGACAAAATTTTCTCTTGGAATCAATTTGTTTTCTTCCAGGGAAGATCCATCCAAGACTACATTTGTATGGTCTTTAAATACACTAACACTTTAAACAATACAAACTGAGGCAGAAATATCACCATAAAACTTGACATTAGGAAATATTTTGATACTATGGACTAGAATTTTATCTTCAATGTTCTACAAGGATTTTTCTTCAAGAATACTTTCATAACTAAAATTTAAACTCTTTTTAACTCGGCCTCCATTTCTATCTTAGTTAATGGTTCACCTAAAGGTTACTTAAAATGAACCAAAGGCATCAGACAAGGCGATCCACTCTCTTCCATCCCTTTTTCCATTTCAGAGGACTATTTAAGTCGTATGCTCACTCACCCGGTGGATCAGAACAAACTTAATCCCATCCATGCTTCTAGGAACATGAAATCTCCTACTCATCTTTTATATGCGGATGACATTGTTATGTTCTTACAAGGTGACAAAAGAAATATCCAAAATCTTAAAAGTGCTCTCTCACACTATGAGGAAGTCTCCAGTCAGGTCATTAGTTGAAAAAAATCCTCTATCTTCTTTGGAAAAAACTTTCCGACCAATAGAAAAAATGGTATTATTAAAGAATTAGGTATTAAAGAAGGATAATTTCATTTCACATACCTTGGTGTTCCCATATTTTGGGGAAGACCCAAATCAAGCTATTTCTATAGCATTGTTGATCAAATCCTTAACCATACCTCCTCTTGGAAAGGAAAAACTCTATCTATGGAGAGGAGAATCTGCCTTGTGAAGTTAGTTATTCTTTCCAAAATGGTTTACTCTATGATGGTTTATAAATGTCCAATTGATTTATTTAAAAATTGAACATCTATATCAAAAACTTTGTTTGTACTAGCAGCACCTTGGATAAGAAATTAGTGACTATACCTTGGTCGACTTGTTGAAAACCTCTAGATAAGGGTGGTCTTGGCATTAAAAACGTAATTCTCTTTAATGAGGCTCTTCAAGCCAGACTTAATTGGAACTTGATTCACAACAAATCTCCCTATATTGCTTTACTTAAAAACATGTTTCTAAATAAATTTAAGAAAAGAAACATGAAATTCCTAATCGCTTCCACACGACATTCTGTTAAAAAAATTTATTCCAATATTATGACCAACTCTAGATGGATGGTCTCTAGGAACTCCTCAATGAACTTCTGGTTAGACAATTAGATGTGTGCCCCTCTAATTTCTTTGATCCCTAAACACCAATTTCACTATTTGGGATGTCATTAATTCTCATATTGATAGCCTCCCTGAGAATGGTGAGCATGTTATTGACAACTATTCTTTTTCTAACATGGATGATTTTCTAATATGGGAGCCTTCTCACAATGGTATGTTGTACTCAATTTTTTTTACAATCACCATTTTCAAAACTCTATAAATGAATTTATCTGGATCAAAAACTTTGACAATCCATAGATAAATCCTTTAAGATTTACTCTTATTTGGCGTATTACCTATAACAATATACCCATTGATACTTGTTTAAAAACCATTGGGATCCACATTTGTTCAAAATGTCACAATTGTAATCCAAATAGAGAAGATGATAATCATTTATTTCTTTCTTGTGTCACTACCAATGCTCTTTGGAAATATATTTTTGACATATTTGAGTGAAGATTGATGATTTTTGATTATTTCAATGCTCAACTAAGGTGTTGTGTGGATATGGATAGTTCCCAAAAAATCAAAAACATATTTCTAGCTACAGTTTCTAAGCTTCTTCATGTGATCTGGTATGATAGAAATGAAATATTTAACAAAAATTTCTCACTCAACATTAATGCAGGTCAAATGCAGATTCTTATTGATATTCTTGAAGATTATTTGATTCAGAAGGAGCATTGAAACAACACAGTAAAGGACTTTTTGATTCTGCGACGTCTACAGGTTGATGTCAATTTTTGACAACTATGGAACACGTTTGATGTTTTCTGGAAACCACTGCCTACTGGTTGGATTAAAATTAATGTAGACGATGCTTATAAAGGAAATATGGGACCCATATGATGTGGATTCATCTTCAGGAATCATCTCAATCAAATCCTCGAGTTCATATATGGAAGTTGTGGTATCGCCTTCTCTATGGAATCTGAAATTTTGAGTGTTATTAATGCTATTTCCTTCACCAATAAACAAGGTTGGAACAACATATGGATTGAAAGTGACCCGATTACCACAGTGCAAGCAATTTGGAATGGTGAGATTCATCTGGATTAGTCGATTAATACACATTAGATGGATTGTCTCTATTCTCTCCAAGATATTAATCATATTACCACTCATACCTATCATGAAGCAAATATGGTTGCAAATGGACTGTCAAATAAAGGTTTTAATCAGGGCATTACTTGTTTAAAGGATCTCCCTACTGATTTACTACCCCTTCATGTGAAATATTGTAATATGAACCCATATTTCAGACTCATGTAAGCTTGATTTTATATAATAAATAATGCTATGGTCATTTGGTGAAGGAAACACTTTCTAAAAAAATGGTGTTTACTTAAATACCATATTATTTTTAGTATTTGTGGGTGAAATTAGTTAAGGGTGAAATTTAGTATTTTTAGGTATCTAAATAAATAAAAATATAAGGAATTAATATCATAATACAATGAAATAAAAGTGTTAAATATGATAATATAAATTTTTTACCCAATGAGATCAAAATCATATTTTTGGAAAAAGATATATGATTTGTTTTCATTAAAAAATAATTTTATAAGAAATTTAAAAGTTTTAAATAAAAATTCACTTTAATAATATGATTTCTTGAAAAAATATATAATTTCCTAAATATGGTAATATAATTTTATGAAACCATGTTTAATTTTCTTAGTGTTAAAAATTTGATCATCTCATAAATACTATTTTTTTTCTTCAAAAAATAAGATTTTCATTTAAATATTTAATTTTCTATATTTAAAAATTATTCTGATAGAATTGATATCATTTATGGAATCATCCCATTGAAAAATTCCTATGGTGAAGTTTTTTTATTTTTCATAAAAAAATAAAATACAATGGTAAAGAAATAAAATACCGTATAAGTACTGTATTTTTTAATAGTATATATAAATGAATTTTTAAGGTTTTTAAAAGTTATATGGATATTTTATGGCCCCTTTACTATAGAATCACAACCCCTTTATATTTATTCATAATAAGAGTCATTTTTTGAAAAAAATAATATTTTAGTCTAATATTTAATTTTAAAACATCCTCGTCCTCCCCTTATAAATACCACACTCAACCAATTTCTGTTCAATTTCAAAATACCTTAGCTTACCCAACCTCTACCTTAATCACTAAAAAATATCTCTCCACATCTTAGAAGTGTTTACCTCACCAAAACACTAAACTAAGGAGCCTTAAGGTGTAGCCTAAGAGTGAACATCTAAAGAAATTTGTAATATTATAAACTAAATTCTTTTAAATTACTTTCTTCTTATACCACTTAAAATATATTATATCCTTGTTAGTTTAGTAAAATTAATATTATTAATATACTTAAATGTTATTATATTAATGGAATATCCATTATCTATCCTCCTTTCATTCTATTCTAAAATAAAAACGTTGTCCATATTATAGTGAGTTCACCTCCATGAACAACATATTTCTTTTTTCACAACCACATTCATGGATAATTGAAATTAACATATTATGGTTAAAAATGATTTAAATTTGTATATTTTATTGGGTTTCATATTCTAGAATTGATAAATGTTCCTAAAGTTAAATGTAATCAAATAAGATTGTCATGGTCAAAAAAACCACGTAAATGTACTAATCGTATAATGATAACATTTATACTCAGTGAAACATACCTATATAGAAACACTTATTATCATGAACCCTACCAAAAAGGTATACCTCTTGGTCTAACAATGAAGGAAGAGAGTAATGATGCCTGAATCCCACCTCTAATATGCCAAGCATTGAAAACTGACACCGAGGGTATATTATACACACAATTGGGAGGTATTACCCTCTAATAAAAAAAATGAGGAATGAGATATAAGATAAGTCCACCAAACAACTCCTACTCAAAATAAAAGAGGATAAAGGTCTTAATACATGCATATAATTTCATACAACCAAAATAACTAGAAAAAGATAACTAAAAGTACCCAAAATAGAATAACTGATAGTGACCTCGAAGCCCAAAAAACTCATGAACAACTAAATGAGATAGTAATGTCCAACCTAATCACCAACCAACTCCTGTGGACCTGAAAAATAGTTTTTATAGATGTATGATGTGCATAAAAGATATAATTAGTAATATCCTCCTCTAAGACTCTTGTGAAAAATATAAAGAAATCATTATAGATCCCAGTGAATAAGAAAGTGAAACTAAATCATCACCTAATCAGGTATTCTATGTTCCTAACCTCACCATGGATCTTTCACTAAGTATTATATACAAGTGATAGTATAATATCCAATAGAATATAAAATTAAGGTATTGTGCTTCCACTTCCACATTGGTTTTCCTCTCTTACCCCAACATCGCACGCCCTGAACCATCTCTCTCAAAATAAGCCACACGTGCCAAAGGAAAATGTAAAACAACCCACACCCCATGAATCAGTTAATATCATCATCATCATCATTCATATATCTAGATAGTATCCAAGTAGTTTCTAAGAGCCACCATAACCCGTACTTTGTGTGTTATACCTCAAGATACGACAACCCATACACAACATACCTATAATAATCCTTAAGATACTATATCCAGAGATACATGTTTGTGAAATAACCAAAAAACCATTACAAACCTCTATACACATACATGGGAAAGGTAACAACTATGTATACTATCACATAATACTATTAGGAGAAGAGAGTGGCAGAGAATGGGTAATCAACCATCTATCCACACCAACCAAGATTTTTGGGAAAACACCCTCCAAAGTCCACTGGTGTCGACCTTTCTACCAACATGGGTGGGATAAAGTATAAAATAACAAAACATACAGATAATATATGTTGCTCAGAGCCACACTAAGGGAAACTAACTTACCATGACCTCAACTATAGTTATCATCTCATGGACACCTGAATTCCATTTCTAAGGACTTGATATCCTATAGGAACACAAATACTAAAAGATGTTTCTAATTAAATTTCAAGAAAAACATTCCATTTTATATAATTAACAACTAAATTTCATTTCTTATAGGAATGATCCAACCTATTCAAAGGTTCATTAAAAATTATTGTCATTTCATCATTATTTTAAGACTCCAACCCATAAGTTAAATTATTTAACATTACCATTCCATAATTCAAGGTACTCAAGGACCTATCTTAAGATACCATAAAAGATTAATATACCTTGAACATTCAACAGAGCTAAAAATTTGGGGAAAAGAAAAGTAGAAACAAGTAATCCGACCATCATACTTCCAAATAGGATTCATAAAAAACAAGAAAACTAACTTCAAGTACAACAAACAATAGAAAATTATGTCTTTGACCCACTTCATCAGCCCCAGTTCCATCCCCTACACCACTATACATAACACCACCCATCCCGCCATTGCATGCACCAACCACTACCACCGACCTATGCATCCCCTCTCATTTCTTTCCAAATAAATAGCCATCCTAGTCTCACATTAGGTCACATAGTAGGGCTTCATATTTAGAGAAATCACACAAGGTACCAAGATAACAAAAAACAACTAATAAGGAATCTAATCCCTAAAACCAAGACAACCGACCTTCAAAAGAATATAGGTTTTGTCGACCCTAAATAACTATCTTTATAAAAAACCAATTCTTTATCATATTGAATTAGAAAATTAATTTATCATAGGTTATAACCCCAGGAAACCAAATGCATCAATTATATACAACTAACAATTTTTTTTAAACATGATGCAAGCATCACTTTAATTTCCATCAACCCTAAGTAAGAACAATTTCAATTAAACATGCATGTTTCTCATTTAGTCATCAAGAATTTCTAGTTTTATGTTCTTTATCCAATTACATACATAAAACACATACTAAAACATAGGATAAACAAATGATAGTACACTATAGATAAAATTATGAGGTAAACCATTAACATGGTATAAAAATATGAGATTACTTTAACCCAAATAGAATTCATTCTTTATTTTTAGTTTAATCTCCATTGAGGATAATTCCACCATTACCCAATGAGATAAATCATGATAACTTCACAATTTCACTTTAAACATGGATAAGAAATGAATATGTTACCTAAAGGATTTCAACGTTCTTTGAATGAGAATAGAAAAATAAGACCAGAACTACGATCACCTATCTTGAAAAGAATTGATGGTCCTTATTGAGGCCACCCCATGAACAAGCCAACAGACATCAAAAGAACTCCATGAGAATTAAGTAGACCAATATCTAAAGCATAAAAAGGTAGCATGATAGAAAATACACTAAAAAGAGAAGAAACCAAAATAAAAGGAGGGAAAACACACCTTGGATCTCCATATATTGAACAAGAGAAGATGGTGATCAATCCCAAATGAAAGGGATTCAAAACAACTTTAAATAGAACATTTGGCCACCTGGGGTTGGGAAAAAATTATAGGTTTTTGGGAGAGTTTGAGGGAGAGACAAAAATTATATGAACTTTTCAAAAAATTAATTCCTGGAATGAATGTGTCATTAACATCATTAATTATTTGAGTTTAAGACCTTCTATAAAACATGTCGTCCATATACTATAAACCTGGAGAAAATTCACTTCGTGAACTACATGTTCACACCATAAATTATTGGGGAAATATTCATTAAATAGGACCCTTCATCAATTCAAATCATTAATCAATAGTTAAAACTATGAATAAAGCCTTCTAAATTGTTTTTTCTTAGGATGTGAGTCACTATTTAAGCTGTAAACTACTACTCATATCATGAACTATATTTCACATCTTGAATTCTTCCTACTTCAAGATTTTATCTCCAAAAATCCAACAAACCTAGTCTAGGACTCCTCCAAGAACATAATACTTTAGAAACATGCAAAGGAATGATCAATAGGGATTTAGACCCTTACATAAGATACCACTCAAACTATTATCACTCTAAATAATTTAAAACTAAACCCAGAGATAAAGGGAAGGAAAAAGGTTTCCTGAACAACCAACCCATGAGATACCTATCAAAAAACTCTTCATAATAAATTAACAACCACCTCACTTTGTGTAATGAGCTACATAACTATGCAACACACTCCCATGGGAGATACATCTTAAATAGGAGAAATGATTCAAATAAAGAACCAAGGAATACATAACCATATCATAATATAGATAAAAGTAAACATAATCATAAAATTGATACAAAAGAAGAGTAAATAATCAAACAACATGTGATACTAAGAAAATATCTCTAAATCATGTTCCCTAGTTCTCTCCTCTATGCCATTGTGTCACCACATGATATGAATTAAGGGAATAACACACCCACACAACACCAGTGGTCCTGGATCTCCATGAACTTCTCCTTAAAGGCCGAATCATCATAAATATTGATATAACCACAATTGATGATGTGATAATCATCATTAATATAGCAGTGAATCTATAAAACATGAATACATCACAAATCTTTCTCATCTATGGGGTAAGTTCTATTTGATACATGGTGACTCCAACATGAACCATCACCTCAAAAGGCCCCCAAAACCCAGAAGAAAGATTACTCACATGACCAAACCTTCACTACCCATGATGATAAGTCACCTTTAAGAACACATGATATTCAACATCAAACTACATAGGTCTCCTCCTATGGTCAACATAGGACTTATGATTATCCTGTTCCAACCTTATCCTCTCACGAATCACCTGAACCTATCTATCATGCTTCACACTAGATTCAAACTGAGGATAAATGACTCTCCAACCCTAGTATAGAACAATGGGAAATAAAAATATCATTCATAAAAATATTCAATTGGTTCCATAATAATGGTGGATTGAATTCATTTTTAATAAAACTTTACTAAAGGTAGGTTTTGTACCAAAGAGCCACCAAAACTGAGGACACAAACCTGAAACATCTCTTCAAGAGTTTGTATGGTCCACTCTATCTAAAATTTATTCTATGGATGAAAAGAAAATATATGGAATAACTAAGATCCAAAATCATTCTGATGAACTATCCATGTACTGGAGATAAAATGAGGATTGCGATCAAAGACGATCATCCTAATAACTCTATAAATCCTCACCTCCTCCTCTAGATATAGCCTTAATAAAAACACCACTAATCTCAACTCCTTGACTGATAAGAAGTGAGATGTTTTTGTTAGATAGTCTACTATCATCTAGATAGCATCAAAAAATACTTGGGATTTTGGTAAACTAGTGATAAATTCCAAAGAAATGTCCTCCCACATCCACTAAGGAATATCTGACGACTGGAGAAACCAACTAGGAACACGATGTTTAGCTTTAAACTTATAGAAGAATAAACATTGTGACATAAACTTTGCAACTGAATGCTTCAACCCAAGCCACCAAAACCGACCTCTTAGAGAATTGTACATATTTTTCATGCCAGGATATACCACCAAGGGTGAGATATATAACTCACAAAGAAACACTTCATAAAATTTTGAAGGAATGAAATGTATTCCCTAGAATAACACCTGGTGTTGATCATCCTTAGACCACCCATCAAAGGAATCACCACAGATAACTCAACTCACAAAATTTCCATAGTGAAATCTCCGAATAGGGGTTCCTCCACCTATTACACCAAAGATGATAGTATCATTATCTAAAAAATGAATCCTCTTCCACCAACCTCTCCCATATAAAGATTCATTATAAATATCTCTTCCATTACCCTATAAGAATACAAAGAATCATGTAAAAAATCATTACATAACTTCCTACTTATCACATCATATAAAATAACACCCTTACCTAATGTATAAGAAATATCTAAGTCATAATACTATAAGAATTACATACGCCATCACTGTCACAAGATTATTTCATGTTGGGAGAAAATATACCTCAGGCTCATGAAATCGGTGTAAACCAAAAAGCATTTTCCAATGAGATAGTATCAAAAAAACTTCAAAGAAAACATGATAAATTTTAAATTGAGATCATGGTTATCATATTTACATTCATGGGGTCATATCTACCATGGACCATAAGAAATAACTACCCTATGTTGCATTAAAAAACTTCCCAATCCAATATGTAGAGCATCACAGAAGACCTAAAACTGGACCCCTCTTCTAAAAAACATAGAATTGGGCTACTGAACAAATTCTCCATCAGATACTCCAATATAGCCTGATATTGATTAGTTCATAAGAACACTCGATCCTTTTTAGCCAAGTTATCCAAAGGAGTCTCAATATGAGAGAAGTTAGGTACAAAACTCACATAATATCCTTTAAGACATGAAGTACACAAGGATTTAATTTATGAAAACCACCAAAAACTACTTCAAAAACACTTAGAACACTATATATCATCAATCCCATGAATACTTATAAATCATTCATTTCACTGGAAAAAATTACAATGAACTAATAATTCTCATAATGACATCAAAAATTAGTATTTAGAATATCTTCATCCTTCACCCACATATGATGATATACCTATCATAAGATGATATATTAGAACAAACTATATCCTTTCAGTTGATTGAATAAATCATAAATCTATAGAAGAGGGTAGAGATTTTTTACTGTTACTTGATTTAAGATACGATAATCGATACAAAGGCACACACTACCATCAGCCTTTCTTGTGAACAGAACTGGGGCACCTCAAGGTGACACACTCGACCAAATAAAACCTCGATCTAAGATATCATAAACCAAAAATCCTATAACTTAAAAAGTACCATCCTATATGAATAAATTTAAATCAGAGAAGTTTCCAACTATATCTCTATCAAAAAATAAAGCTCCCATTAAGGGGTTGTGCACAACCTCTTTAGGAAATACATTAGGTCATTATTCTATAACCCCAAGAAACAATTCATACTAAACATATTTCGAACTCAACATAAACTCAAACATTGAGGAAGAAAAGGATCAGTTAAACCTCAAACTCATCACAGGGACTCGCTCACCAAAAAACATGGAAGAATCTCTGTCAGAATCATTAAACACAATCCACCTTGTAAAGAAATACATGGTAGCCTAAACTAAATAAAAATATTACATGACAATGATGATTTAATATAGATGTATTCTTAAACATATGAATTCAACCCAAGAGTTGTGATACCCTAGCACTTGCTCATAATCTCTACACACTTCACACAAATTAGTCTAACCTCCAACTGTCATAGTAAACACCAAGGGAAATATAAGCCTCTCTACCTCAAGTCCCAAATAATAGATCAAGGAAGGTTAAATGAAAGAGTTCATTACTCCTAAAATAAACATGGGATGAAACCAATTAGAAAACAAACAAAAAGAACCACGAAAAATATCCAGCATTCCTAGTAAAGACAACTCTAAAGCATGAATTTGACCAAGAATTGATCCATGACATCTCTAACCCTGATGAAGACCACCTACATGGATGTTATTGGATATATGATGATGAGGAGTATTAAGGAGATATTCTATACCTACCACATCACCTATATACCAATCATAGGTAGAATTACCCAACTTCTACTACCTCGAAAAATATTACTGCATTGACAAAACCTGAAAAAGAACACTAGCTGCATGTTGTCTACATAGAATGTTTGGGAACTAACACCACTGATGACCATAGATTCCACAATAATAATAAATGGTTGATCCCTTTGAAGGGCCCCAAGAGCCACCAACCCCAATGAAACAATATGTAGAGGGATGATGCTTACTCCTGAATGTATGAAAAACCATTTATCCATGAAACTGGGATCCCCAAACCACAACTATAAAACATGGATAATCTAAAAAACTCCCCTATTGTGAAAATCCAGTCATGGCTAGTATCCTCTCAACAATATATGATCTTGTTAGTACCTCAAGATATGTTGGAAACATAAAAGTATTTACCTTGTGATCAATATCTAGATGTAAATCCTCCTCAACATGCCTCTCCTTGATGTCCTCATTTGGTAGTAGATCTGAAGAATATCAGAGTAGGATCCTAAAATGGATCATGAACTCACACATGTTAAAACTCCCCAATCAAAGGGTATGTAACTCTTGGCGACTGACCACCTTTATGGTTAAAGAAAGGAATATGAATCATAAATAATATCAAAACTTTTCCCATGAAACAACATAATCCAATCGATCCCTAAGGAATAATAACCATCACTTCCTGTATGCCCTACATAACATCACTACTACCAATGAAACCCAGTTCTCCTTTTAATAACTGATTTAACTAAAGTATATCTCCATATCCTCCAACCAATCTTCAGTCACTGAATCTAAAACCGATCCCTTATACATTTATAGAATCTGGCACTGAAACGCTTAAAGTGTCCTCTTAAAACTTTCATCTTCATTGAACTCAACCCTAAAGTGATCTTCTAGAATATCTTTATGAACATATTTAGTGAAAATCTAATAAGGAACATTTACCTAGATCTATACCTACAAAATAAAAAATGGTTAGGGACTCCAAAACCCAATATATGAAATATTTAAGATTAAATAATTAAGGGTAAACCTAAGAATAATGTCTACCTATTTAAGAAATAGGAACAAACAAGGATTATGTATGATACTATCTAGGTATGTACCCCACAACTAGTATCACTTCACTTAGTAGGATTAGTAAACTTGAACATCCTTGCATCAGATAACAGGGGTCCAAAATACCCATGTCCTAGCTGGTCTCCCTTGTTTACATCTCTTACTAGGCTCATATGAAAATATTTCCATTCCAACCCATGCGGTCTTCATAAGTTCATACCTCTAAACTCTATCCTATCCCTCAACCCAAACTTTTATACCACTCTTTCATGACCCACTCTCCCTAAAGGTACCCCTCCTTGGATGGAAATGAATGAAGAAAGATAATTATGCCTAAATCCTACCTTCAATAGGCCATAGTTAGGCGACTAGCACTGAGGGTATATCATACACACAAATGGGAGGCATAACCCTTTATGTATTAAATGAGGAACATATGAAAAGATAAGTTCACCAAAAAACTATGGCTCAGAATATAAGTAAAGAAATAACTCAATACATGAATTTAATGTTATAAAATTGAAATAACTAGAGATTTATAACTTTATATACTCAAAACAGAATACTAAACAATGACCAAAAATCCTAAAAAACTCCTGAATAACTCTATAAGGTAGTAATATCTAGCTAGATCACTAATCATATCTTGCAGACTTGAAAAATAATTTATATATAAACAAGAATAGAATAATAGGTATACTCAATTGCATCCTCCTCAGATCCTATCATGAAAAAGATAAAGAAATCATGCTAAATCCCAGTGATTTTTTTTATTGAAGCTAACTCATAACCTAATCAAGTAAACAATGTTACCATCATCACTATATCTCCCTATCACTATGTATCACATACAAATAATGATATAACATCCAATATAATATAAAATGAAGGTACCCCACAACCACTTCCCCACTAGCCTTCCTATCTCACCCCAACGTCACATGTCCCAATCCATCTCTCTCCAAATAATATATATATAGAAATGGTAACTGTATATAACTCAAACCCCATGTGTTACATAATCTCATCATCATCATCATCACCATCATCATCATCATCATCATCATCATCATCATCCACATCTCAATATATTAACCAAGTAGATTCCCAGATCCACCCCAACCTATAAGTCGTGTATTATATCACAATCCATCACAACCCATACAAAATATACCTATAATAATCTTTAGGATACTATATCCTAAGATAAATGTGTGTAAAATAACAAACATCCATTAAAACACTATACACACATATATGGTAAAGGTAACCACCACACGTACTATCACATAATACTACTAGGATAAGAGAGAATAGGAGATGGGTTAGTCAAACATTCATCCTCACCATCCAAGACTTTAGGGGAAAACACCTTCCAGAGTCCACTAGTGTCAGTTACACTATCAACATGGGTGGGGTAGCATATAAAATCATAAGACATAAAAAAATAATACATATAAATCAAAACCACACTAAAGGAAACCACATATCCTTAACCTCAACTACAACTACCATATCATGGACACCTAGTTTCCACCTATAAGGACTATACATCCTATAAGAATAAAAATAATTCCAGTGAATTTTAATTAATTCTTAATATAAACGTTCCCTTTTAAATAATTAATAACCAAATTTCATGCACTCCATGCATAATCCAATAAATTCCAAGGTTCATCAATAATTATCAAATTTTCATAATTTTGTTAAGTCTATAACCCCTTGGATTAATTTATTTTACATTACCATTACATAATTTATGGTACTCTAGGAATCATCCTAAGATACCATAAAATATTCATAGATCATGAACATATAGCTATAATAAGTAGAAGGGAAATGAAAAGCATAAATAAGGAACCTGGACATCCAGCCTCCAAAATGGATTCTTAACAAATAATCAAACCAGATTCCAACACAACAAACAATGAAAAATCCCATCTTTGAACTGTTCTATCCATCTTAGTGGCATATTTGATATCACTATGAAAAAAACCATCCATCACAACACCACAGACATCAACTGCTTCCACTGACCTAGGAATCCCTACCCATTATCAACAAAACAATAGCCATCCCAAGCCTACATCATGTCACATATCAAGGTTCATCATTAAGAGTAATAACACAAGGAAATAAGAAAACAAAAATAGTTAATATAGAATCTAATACCTAGAACCAAGGAATCCATCTTTCATAGGAAAATGTTATCTCTTGAACCAAAAACATTATCTTTATCAAACAACCAATTTTTTACCATTATGAATTAACCGATTCATTTATCACAGGTTATAACAACATGAAATATAGAACATCAGATATCAATATATAATAGATTATATAAACATTATGAAAGTTTCACTTCAATTTCCATCAATAATAAGGAAGGAAAATTTCAGTTAAACATGCATATTTATTATTTATTCATCAAGAATTTATAGATATATGTTCTTTATCCAATTCCAAAAATAAAAAATATGATAAAACATAACTTTAAAAAAACATATCACATTATCTATAAAATCAAGATGCAAAACATTAACATGGAATAAACACATACGATCACTACAACCAAAAACCAAATATTTATTTATTTTAAGTTTAATATACATTAATGTTAATACCACTTTTACCTAATGAGATAAATATTGATAAATTCACAATTTCACTTTAAATAAGGTGAAGCAATGAATCCCAAAACTCAAAGATTTCAATGTTATTCATAATAGAACAAAAAAAAAGTGAAGATCTATAATCACCTCTTCATCAATGAATCAATAGTCCTATGGATTCAAAATCATAAACATACCACCAAACATGAAAATAAATCCATGATAACAATACATATCAATAACAACATAATGAAAAGTTATAAAGGGAGGAAAAAATTGAATGGAGAAGAAACCATAAGAAAAGTAGGGAAAAATCACCTTAGATCAATAAACATTGAACATAAGTGGTTGGGGATAAATTCAAAATAAAAGGGACTAAAAACACCTAGAATGAGAAGCTATAGCTTCTTAGTCTTGGGAGGAAATTATATTTTTTTGGGACAGTTTGAGTGTGTGCCAAATTTTATAGCTACTCTTCCAGACGTGAATTCATGATTTGAATGTGTCATTCATGCTGTGAATATGTCATTAATTCCATGAATGGTCTAATTATTAGATCATCTTGAAAATATTTCTCCTAGATACTATAAACCTAGATAAAGTTCATTTCATGAGCTACATGTTCACACAATGAAATATTGGGGATAAATTCACCGAATCTTACCCTTCATCCATTCACATCGGGAACAGACGGTTCATACTGTTAATCACACCCTGTGAAATATCCTTTCTCAGGTAGTGAATCACCATTTCGACCAAAAACTACTTAATCACATCATGAAAATCATTTTACATCATTAATTCCTCATGCTTCCTGATTTTAGTTCTTAATATCCACAAAACCTACTCTAGGCTCCATCTAAGATCCTTAGACTTCAGAAACATGTAAAGGAATGAGCTAGAAGGATATGAGCCCTTAAAAATATGGATATTTGGAGCTATTTAAACTCTTATAATGAAATTAAAATAATTTCATCAAAATTTTGGAGTTATGGAACCATTTTATAAAAACATCCATAATTATCAATACACAGATGTGAACTTGGAACTATGACATGAATGACCTAAGGATAGTGAATATAAACACAATATCTAAATAAAATGATTATAAACTAACATAAAAGAGTTATAATAAATAAAATATATATTAAAAAGGTTCAAAATAAAGTATTTAATAAACTTAATTTTATTATTCATGATGTTATGTGAATGCACTGAATGAGTCAAGGACCCAAGCTATGGGATCTTCTGACCACCCTCATTACCTTTTGGTTACACATTAACTTTATTTAATTGTTCCCAATATCATATTATCATGAACCACTTATATATTCTGTATATATTTTCCTTATATATATATACCTTGGTTACTTTACCTTCATTTTTTGGGAATAATACACATTCTTTATGTTTCATTCTCAATTCCTTCTTTTAAGAAAACCTGTTTAAATTGAACCAATTTATTTGTTAACTATATTCATGTACCACTACATCTAATTATTTTAATATTATATAGTTTATAAAAAATACCATTTTTTATTGAAACCATTTGGGTTAATTTCTAATTTTAATGAAATTATTATGGTCTTA
Source organism: Viscum album (assembly GCA_963277665.1). NCBI lineage: Eukaryota > Viridiplantae > Streptophyta > Magnoliopsida > Santalales > Viscaceae > Viscum > Viscum album. The sequence continues at coordinate 1,719,896,769 of OY728119.1, read as the reverse complement.
TCCTCTTTAAAGACTCTTTACTCTTTTTCATAAAACCCTATTAAAGAGGTTCATTTCCAAATTTACTTCTACCCTCATTTTTATATCTTCAATTCAATTGAAATTAATTTTCATGAAATTTATGTATTTATTAATTTATTAATATACAAGAATTATTTAATTCCTTCTTTCCTGGGAATATTTATTATATTACAATTGGTTACGCTCTAAGACAAGATCATATAATCCATTTCCTTTTCATGGGATTTTCTTATGATTATGTCATATGCATGACTTTATTATGTGGCACATGTATATAGGTAAATGTTAATAATGTTATGGGTTAGACTAGAATAATTAATCCCTAAATTAATTGGGTAATGTTTTTATCTCATGATATACCATGTATAGTTTACAAGCAATGATCACAACACTCTATGTTTTGTTGTCTTGGTTGTGAGACTTGAATTATACTTATGATGATATGTTTTATATTGTTTCAAAATTATTATTATTCCATAAACCTATTATTTAATTTTATTCATGTCTTACTTTCATGCGATCAAATATTATCCTTTTATTTTATGTTATCATGATATGCCTCCTATATCATATCTAGACCTCCAGATTTATGGATTGTATTTTATGTAACTTCATGTTAATGATCATGAAATAAAATTTATTAGAGACTCTGGTTACTATAGTTTTTATTAGAGTATATTGTAGTTATTTTTGGGGATTTGGATAGGAATACATTATTGAAAAACATAGGGATACTTTTAAGTTAAAAATCCTAAAATTTTAGTAAAATACAGATCATTTGGTTTCCTAGCTTTGACATCCATGTATTGATATAATCAAGTGGATGAAAGATTTGGAATAGATGCACCAAGGGGTAATAAACTTGGAAAAGGTTAGTTGAGTACTAAATTTATCTTCTCTCAGTGTATAAGTAGTGGGCCTAATTGCACACCTAGTTTTACACTCCCAGAGGATATGATTCGGTTAATTTCCAAGCACTTTATGAACCACTATAAAGGATTGACTATACTATTATGGAATTTTAACATGTAATATATGACTAATTATGTCAGATAAACTAATAGTGAAATGAATATAGGTAACTGATATTGAAACCTATAAGTTTATAAGTTAGTGTATACATGTATTTTTTGAGTTATTCCTTCTAAGTTCACATTTTCCTTTTTTTTATGATTCTTAGTTTGAGTATTCTCAACCCTAATTTTACTTAATTTTAGTTATTGGATGGGAATAGGAGGAATTATATAAATAAAAAATGTTATGAGAAATGTGATGATTTCCCAAATTAAATTCATAATATGATGGGAGGATTTGAGAACTTCATGGAAGTAATTTCTCAACTAACTCAAGTTATGAATAATAATTTTAAAATTGTGAAATTACCCCCTTATCAAAATAAATAGAATGTTGTGGTTGATTACTCTATATGATAAAGGCATCCTACTATTAGTGGATATTATGATCCCATAATCAAATGGAAATTTATTAATTAAATTGATAATATATTCTCTATCCTCTAGTGCTCTAAGAAATAGAAAGTTGCATTGTCCGTTTATCACCTTTAGGGAGAAGCCTATCAATGATGGAAACTGATCAAGAATATAAAACCCAATGGAGAGAATAAATACATGAAATATGAAGTATTTGAGAAGATATTTTAAATAAATATTTTCCCTCCACTCTCAAACTTAAAATAGAGAGGTAATTCCCCGGACTGAAGCCAAAGGATAATGAATCTACTAGGTCTTATGAGGAAAACATTACAAGGAATACACGATACACCTCCAACTTTTTTCATTTAACTCAAAATTAATATTTACCACTTCTTTAGTGGACTAAATACGAGTCTTCAAAAATAATTAGTGATTCGAGACTTTGAAATCTATGAGGAAATTGTATGTTGTGCCTGTGATTCCCAAAAAATCTAAAGTAGGAACACGGTATTCGATAACATGTATGACACACAACACTAAGCGCATAAGGGAATATAATATCCCAAGAATGTATAATAACTTTAATATTTTAAATAAATTCAATATATTTTATAGCTTTAAATGAATATGAATCTGAGTTAGCATACATCACAAGCAATAATGAGTTTCTTCAATGGATTACGTTACATGCAAGGTCGGGTTTTACCCAACAACAATATATTATTAAAATAATATTATTTAATATAATAAGATATAAACTATCCAATATGTATAGTATTAACTAACTTATGAAAATACATGGTTTAAAAAAATATGGAATGAATTCATTGGTTAATAATTAATTAGTAATGAATATAAGAACCAATTGAATATAAAGGGAATATTTTTGTAGAAAACAATTTTTATGCTCACAAATCTATTTTACACTAATAAATTAAATTAAATACTATTAGTGATGATATTAATGATATATTTATATATATTATATTCAATAAAATATTTTTTATATTCATTCAATATATTCTATAGACATAAGATAGGAACAAAGCCAATTGTACGCATAAAATACTATATTTTTATTAAGACACTTTTACCGCCTTTTAATGCCGAACCAATTTTAAATACAATTTTGGAACTTTTATAAAAATTACATATCAAAATAAATTTAATATTTTAAATTAAAACATAAAAATTAGTTTAGGGTGAATTTTTGGTATTTTTTATTTGAATTTCTTTTTTTAATGAATAATGAATAATACTAAATTTTAATTCAAAACTGATTTTTGATCAAATTTATTTAGATAGTTAAATGATATTTTTAATATGTTTTAAAATTTAATTAATTTAATTTTTTATCAATTAATCTAATACAGTTCATTATAATCAATTTCACTTTGTAATTGAATATAAAACTTAGCAAACTTTTGAACGTTTTTTACTTTAAAAACCCAAATTATTATCCCGTCTTGAGATAAAATTTAAATTAATTTCTAAAACTTCTATGATTTTATTTTTAAAAAATAGATTACATATTTATAATAAAAATAATTTATAATGTATAATAATTCAAACTTAGTTTTTTTACCTAAAACATTAACAAAAATAATTAAAATTAATTACAATGATTAAGGTGAAATTAATATTAACAAGACTAAACCTTAAAATCAAGGGCCCAAATGACCTAGAAACTTATAGAAAATACATTTTATGAACAAATTTATATCCTATAATCTATTTTATATAATTTTTACTATTATTAAATCCACTTGAAATGGAAAAAATAGGGGTGTAATTCCCTTTCTCAAAATTTACTAGAGTGCTAGTCCTCCACCATAATAAAAAGGCCTCATCTCCTCCCACTTCCTCACAACAATAAATCCAATTTGACTCATTTTTTTTTAAAAAATATATACAATATCCATACCATTATCCTATAATCCTTACCTTGGGAATAAATCCATACAATTAATCCCTTTAGGTCAAACCAAAAGGAGTTACCCGATTAAGATGTAACATCTTTCCTTAAGTACTTTAGTTTTATTTCCATTATACTAAAATATTATTATTCCACTATTATATAAATACACTAGTATCATAAATATAATATTATTTTTTTATTATAAGGTTTATACCTACACTCACACACACTTCCATCTAATGGGTAACAAACATACTATTTATGTGTACAAAGAACTACCGCCTCCCGAAATGACAATTGTTCATTTTCATTTACCACCAATAATGGTTGGTAATTATGATAGAAAATATATTTATATATTTTATATATGATATTTCTTATGTATTTAATCTTCTATAATTATTTTAAAACACATATCTTTATAATTTCTATTCTATGGAAAAACGATAACATCGTTTGTGGAAGTGTGAACTACCACCTCCTAAAAGCGATACGATTCATTCACACGATACATGGAATGTATAAAGGATGATTATAATTAAAAATATGAGACCTAAAAAACACATATATGATATTAATGACATAATTAAATTTCTAGAAATATAATATATATATATATATATATATCATTTTCTTTATTACCCTTTCACCCACTAAAAAAGTGATGACATCGTTCATGGATGTGTGAACTACCACCTCCTCAACACATTGTGATTCCTTTTACATCAAAATAATTATATATATATAAGTATATTTGATTATATAACATTTTATTTATGATATAATTATCATTATGTAAAGATATAGTGTTACTTACCTTCTTTATATAATGATCATTGAAAAATGGAAACGTTACTTATGCGTACGTACGACCTACAATCACCATGATTGTAACATTGGTTCATTTTTCATAACCATATTTAATGATTGTTTTTAAAAGTATAATTGATGTATTAATATGATAATTATTTCATTATTATTATTCTATAAATTTTATATAATAAACCCTTTGACCATAGTTGACCTTCCAAATTTATTTTTTAACACATGAAGTGAATTTGGTCAAAAAACCCGATGTAAACTTAATTGTTTATGTAGTTGTATACAAAATGGTAATAATTGAAATAAAAGTTATTATAAACATGAAAAAATATATAAAGGGAGTAAATAATTAACATAAGTTTTTTATTTATGAATATAAAGACACACAAGGCAAGTTGGATACAAGGTAAGGGATTTCGTCTCAATTTACATTCCATTGAGACTTACTTGTTGTTATGCACCAAGTTTCTTTTATATGGTGTATATAATACCCTTTGAAATGTTATAACATGAATATAATTATTATAATTATATTATAAGTTTGATTTAATGAAATTACTTCATGGATATTATGATTAAAATATTTAAAAGTGATATGGTATAATTTGGAATGTTTAAATATTATTCTCTTCAAAAACGTTTTTAATGATTATCTTTGCAATATCACTTCTTTTTTGTGATTTTTAACTTTATATTTAAACAATAAATTTATTTTTGTGCACATAATTTATTATATACCATGAACATACTTCCACTTTGAAATATAATGTCATGATTCATTCATCCTTTTTGATATTTTTAGTTTCAATTTGAATTATTTCATTTAAGGGGATTTGAGTTAAAAGTTACCAAGTAGAAAATAATTCATAACCTGATTCCTTTTCAATGGGTTATATTAAATTCTCATTATAGTTAATATTATAAGATTATGTGTGTAATCAATTTTCACTATCTATTGTTTTGTTTTCACTTCTTTTATGTGGATTCATATTTTACATACATAATATATTCATTGGTTGAGTTTGAAATCAATGTTATGGTCTTTTCAAGGGTTTACTTTACAATCTCATATTGTTAAGGATTATTTGGACTTAAATTTTCATCAAATTATTTTTTTGATCATTATATAATAAAACCTTTCATTTTATTCTCCTTGGGATATTCATGATCTTTTTCAAATAATAGTATAATTTTCCCACTATTTAGTACTCAAAATGTTTTAGAAAATGTTTTTAAGGAAACCCAACTTCATTTATCTCTTTATTTGGAGAACCTATTTTATTATAAAAACCATGTTTATTTAAAATGTTTTCAAAAATGTTTTTAACCTTTTCGAAATGATTTTTTAAATAATTTTTTACCCCTTTTTTATTTTACAAATGTTTTCAAAGAAATCTTCTTATTTCTTTCCAAAAAAGGAATTTTCCTAATATTTTACCATGAAAAAAAGAATGTTATTTTTACCTCATATGAAATATATGGATTTACACACCATTATTTATTTGAAGATTCATTTTAATGTTTAAATGGTTACTTTTTAAAGAAAATGTTTTCAAAAGGGGTTTTCAAAGAAAAGGGTTTTCAAAATAAAAGTATATTTTCATCAAGAGTGTTTTTAAAAGATATTTTTAAATTATTTATATTCATCAATGAAAAAAACCCTTTATTTTACTCAACTTGGGATATATTTTATTGACAGCATCCTTATTCTTCATTTGGATGGTTTATGATTGATTTAGAGAAGGATAGTATTCAAAATCACTTCCTTGATTCATTTGTTAGTCCCATTGAAATATTCAATCTCATATGATCATGGCATAATGAATTTACTCTAAATTATCCATTTCATTTATCATGGATATTAATATTGACTAAACCATATACCATTTTACATATGATGTCTATATTGGAACTTATTTGATTATTTTGTGAAATATTGATAATTCTATATTATTTATTCAATACGGATATTTGATAAGGAATATTATTTATTTATAATATTTGATATAAGGAATTATTTGGATAGGTAATGATGGGTGGGGACCATAATTTATACCTCCCCTTGATTCATGGATAGGCTCTCATGAGAAAAATAAGTTACGAAAATGAATCGGGGTTCTAACTATAGTTTTAAACCGTATCGTGAAAGGTCTTAACGGTATAAGTTTTCATGTGCCTTATACACGATGTCCAATAATTAAGAATTTCCCTCATTTAGATTCATTTATTTTTTATCCATGAGATTTTTCATCAATATATCTATGGATGTATTTCATTTTTAGTTCATTGATTAAATGGCATGTGTTTCATCTTCTTACCTTTCCATATTCATTTCGACTTATCTAGTAATTTGAATGGAATGTGTTTTAATTTAACCTGACTTATTGTTTATTCACTTCCTTTTTAGCCTATTGATTACTTGGAATGTGATTTCAGTTATTTTCATTTCCATGTTGATTTATTCTTATTGATTTATTATTTATTCTGCTATACTTTAACCTTACTGTTCATTTGAGACCACCCTTATTATGTTTCATTTCTATAGGAATCTAATAAGTAAGAAAGATATACAAGGATATTCAGGATGAAATAAATTTATTATCCTTAAAGTTATCCTCTAAAGAAAAAATTATCTTGTAGTTAGTGTATTCATTTTTAATACAAGACTCATGTATGTATCTAGTTTATCAAAACTAGTAAACTCTTAGATCCTTTGATATTCGATTCCTTGTAATCATGCCAATTTAATTGATAGTAGACACTGGCTTCTGGTTATCTGGGTTTGAGTCACTATAGTTTGTATCTAAGGAAGTTTAGTTGATACCTTAGGAACTAGATTTAGTAAAACATAGATTAGAGAACATAACTTTGAGTTATACTTTGAGTATAGGTTTATAATAACACCTAAAGTTTGGGTACGGTAAATATTATGTGGGTATTCCTAGAAATACATCCCTTTATGAATACTACAAGTATATTTGGTTCTAGCATAGATTTACCTAGGAGTAACAACTCTGAAAAGGTGTGTTGGGCCTAACTCGGTGTAAGCTGGTACATGACAATGAACCTTACTACGCACCTAGTTTGACACTCCCAAGGGATATGCTTAGGATAATTAAAATTTTCTTTACAAACCATTATGAAGTATTTTGATAATGAATAACCTAGGTCAAACCTAAGGTGTCTTAGTTTGAAGATAAAGTGTCAAGATTTAGAAATCCTAAAAATGATCATATGATTTTTTTCTAATATGATAATTGATTCTCACACTATGGTTTTTGGTTTTAGAAAATACCATCCTATATAGGATAAACTCCAAACCAAGTAATAACCTATGGGGAAATAAATTTATGAAGTATTTATGTATTTGGGTTGTATTGAAAACCTTAGTTAAAAGGCTATTTATTGATTAACCTTATTTAAAGGATATCCATCATATTTATTTTGTAAATTATATTAATTTGGTTTTAGAGAAGGAAACCCTATATTCCCGGTGAAAACCAATCAAATTAGGAAAGGCCATGGAACTTGAACCAATGACTAAAGGAAGATAATACTTTAACACCAACCACTGAACTACACAATGTCCCAGTTAATATGTCATTGTTTCTAGTTGAAAAATTTGATGAATAAATATTAATGATGAACCAATAATGTAACTTTTTAGGTTTATAGTTTAATTAATTAACCATATTTTATTTGGATAATAGTTAGAGATGAATGTAAATATTTTTCACTCTTTTATGGGCCTTAATATTCATTCAATGTATATTTTAGTGCTTCATGAATCAAAGTTAATTTTTGGATTCCCATTTCTTGAAGTAATGGATAAATTGTAATTTGGTCAAAGCACAACCAAAATATGGAATTATTCACATGAAATTAAAATGTATCATATAAGTAAATTTCCTTATATTCTTATTCAATAATGGAATTTATCAACATGAGGAAAAGGATCTCAACAAGAAAAAGTGTTGTCCTAATACCTTAATTTTTGTTGAACTGATGGTCTTCTAAATCATTGTAGATTTATGGATTTGAGGAACTAAAATTTCCATAGATCATTAAATTGTTTGTGATTTATGACCTCAACCACTCCCTATAAATATTTACACTTTTCCTCTAAGTATGTATCTCTACTTTCCACTACTGTTCTCCTACTTAGAGACCTAATTATATATTATTCCATGTGAACTTTTAATTCCCATTATATCTTTTCTATAAGATGTTTTATGAAAGCATATCATTATGTGGGATTTTAAAAATAGTAAATATAAAACAATATTTCACCAAGATCGAGTTTAAATTTTGAGGATGAAATTTAATTAAGGTGGGGGAGAATGTGACACCTCAAAAATATGAAGTAGGAACATTGTATTCCATAGCATGTATAACACGCAACACCAAGCACGTAAGGGAATATAATATCCCAATAATTTATAATATATTTACTATTTTAAATTAATTAAAAATATTTATAATTTTCAAGGCATGCAACACTAATTTAGAATATGTCGCATGAAACAATGAGTTTCTTCAATGGTTTATGTTTCACGCAAGATTGGGTTTTACCAAACAATAATATATTATTAAAGTATTATTATTTAATATAATAAGATATAAAATAACTTATGAAAAACATGGTTTACACAAATATTAAATGAATTCATTGGTTAATAATTAATTATAAATGAATATAAGAACCAATTGAATATAAAGAGAATATTTTTTTATAGAAATCTATATTTATGCTCATAAAGGAATTTTACACTAATAAAATAAATTAAATACTATTATTTTATGATATTAATGAAATATATATGTTATATATTCAATCAAATAATTTTTATATTCATTCAATATATTCAATAGACATACTATAAGAACAAACCCAATTTTATGCATAAATACTATAATTTTATTAAGGCACTTTTATTGCCTTTTAATGGAGAACCTATTTTAAAACCAATTTTTGGAAATTTTATAAATCTTATATGTAAATATAAACTTAATATTTTATTTTAAAAAATAAAAATTAGGTTATGGTGAATTTTTGGTATTTTTCTATGAAGTTTCATTTTTTGATAAATAATGAAAAATGGTGAATTTTAATTCAAAAACATTTTTTCATATAATTTATTTAGAAGGTTAAATTATATTTTTAATTGGTTTTAAAGATTGATTAAATTATTTTTTTATCAATTAATACAATTTATGTCATTGTAATCAATTTTACTTTGAAATTGAATATAAAAACTCAACAAACTTTTGAACATTTTTACTTTTAAAACCTACATTGTCATCCCGTCTACGAGATTAAATTTAAATTAATTTATTCAAATTATGTGATTAAAATTTGAAAAATTGGATTAAATATTTAGAATCATTTATAATATCTAATAAGTTAAACTTAGTTTTTTACCAAAAATATTAGAGTAATTAATTAAAATTAATTACAATGATTAAGGCGAAATTAAGCTTAAAAGAGACTAAACCTTAAAATTAAGGTCCCAAATGACCTAGAAACACTTCCAAAATCCATTTAATGGATATATTTAGACCACATACTCCCTTTTATATAATTTTTACCATTATTGGATCCACTTTCAATGAAATATTGTTTGGTGGAATTCTCTTTCCCAAAATTTACAAGAGTACCACTCCTCTTCCACTATAAAAGGCCTCCCATCCTCCCAATTCCTCACACATATCAAGAAACTTTGTCTTGAAGAATATCTACCAAAATAGATCCTAAAACACACTCCCCTAATCCTATAATAATTCCCTTATAAAGAAATCCATCCAATGAATCCCTTTGGTTCAAACCAAAAAGAGTTACCCGATTAAGAGGTAACATCTTTCCTTAAGATCTTTAGTTTTATTTACATTATCCTAAAATCTTATTATTACTTGATTATATAACAAAAATAGTATAATAAATATAATAAGATTTTTTATGCTTTGTTTTAAACCTACACTCACACATACTTCCATCTAATGGGTAATGAACATACTATTTATGTGTACGGTGAACTATCGCCTCACGAAACGACGACTGCTCGTTTTCATTTACCACCTCTCATGGATAGGAATTATGATGGAAAATATGTTTATATATGATATTTATTATGTATTTAAGATTTTTTAATTATTTTATAACACATATCTTTATACTTTGATTTTTGTGTAAAAATGACAATATCCTTTGTATAAGTGTGGACTACCGCCTCCTAAAAGTGATGTGATTCATTCACCCGATACATGAAATGTATAAAAGATGATTATAATTAAAAATATGAGACCTAAAATAAATCTATATGAATTTATCTAATCATAATACAAATATAATTTTCTTTTTTACCCTTTCACACACTTAAAATGTGATAACATCGTTCGTGGACGTGTGGACTACCGGCTCCTCAACATGACATGATTCATTTTAAATTAAAATAATTATATATATAATCATATTTGATTATATAAAATGATATTTATGATATAATTATATTTTTTTAAATATATAGTGTTACTTACCTTCTTTTCATTGACCATTGAAAAATGGGAACGCTACTCATGCGTACGTACAAATTACCATCTCAATGATTGCAACGTTGGTTTATTTTTCATAACCATATTTTATTATTGGTTTTAAAAGTATAATTTATTTATAAATATGATAATTATTTCATTATTATTATTATGGTGATATTATATAATGACACCTTTGACCATAATAGACCTACCAAAGTTATTTTTTAACACCTGAATCGAATTTGGTCAAAACACCCGACATAAACTTAATTGTTTAAGTTGTTTTATACAATATATAAATAAGCAAAATAAAAGTTATGATAAACATTAAAAAGGTTCTAAATCAATTAAATAATTAACATAAGTTTGTTATTTATGAATATAAATTTACATGGGGAAATTCAGACACAAGTTAAAGGAGTTTGTCTCAATTTACATTCCATTGAGACTTATTTGTAGTTATGAACATAGTTTCTTTTATATGGTGTATATACCGCCCTTTGACATGTTATATCATGAATATAATTATTCTCAGGATATTATAAGTTTCATTTAATTACATTAATTTATGTATATTATGATTCAAATGTTTCAAAGTGGTATTGGACACTTTGGAATGTTTAAATATTATTCTCCTCAAGAACATTTTTAATGATTATATTTACAATCTCACTTACTTTTGTGATTTTTAACTTTCTAATAAAGAAATCACTTTATTTTTTGGCACCTAATTTCTTATATATGGTGTACATACTTCCAATTTTACCTATAATATCATGATTCATTCATCCTTCATGATATTTTGAGTTTCAATTTGATTTATTTCCTTTAAGGGGATTTGAGTTAAAAGTTACCAAGTGGAAAAAAATTTCATAACCCGATTCCTTTTCATTGGGTTATATTACTTCCTAATTGTCATTAATATTCTAATATTATGTGTGTAATCAATTTTCAATATCTATTTTTTTATTTTCACTTCTTTTATGTAGATTCACATTTTACACAAATAATATATTCATTGGTTGAGTTTCACATCAATGTTATGGTCTTTTCAAGGGTTTAAATCACAATCTCATTTTGTTCAGAGTTTTTTACACTTGAATTTCCATAAGAGGAAATTATTTTATAATTTTCTAATAAACCCTTTAATTTTATTCTCCTTAGGTTATTCATGATCCTTTTCAAGTATTAGTACCATTTTCAACTCTTTGGTACTCAAAATGTTATAGAAATGAATTTATGTAAACCCAACTTCATTTATCTCTTTAGTCGAATAACTAGTTTTCTTCTAAAAACCCTATTTTATTAAAATGTTTTCAATTTTTTTTTAACCTTTTAAAATTGATTTTGTAAATAAATTTTTATCCTTTTTTTCTTTTACTAATGTTTTAAAAGTAATATTATTATCTCTTTGCAGAAAATTCATTTTTTAACCTTTTATTGTGAAAAAGGTATGTTCTTTTTACCTTATATGGAATGTACAGATTTACCCACTTTAATTTTTTTTGAATCTTCATTTTAATTTTTAAAAGGTTACCTTTTAAATAAAATGTTTTAAAAAGTGGTTTTTAAAGAAAATATTTTCAAAAGGTTTTTCAAAACAAAATCATATTTTCCTCATGAGTTTTTTTAAAATATATTTTTAAGTATTTCTATTAATTAATGACAAAAACCCTTTATTTTAATCCAATTGGGATATATTTTATTGATACCATCCTTATTATTACTCTGGATGGTTTATGATTTATTTTTCCAAGTATAGTATTCACATTCACTTCTTTGATTCATTTGTTTGTCCTCTTAAAATATTCAATCTCTTATGATTATTGAACATTGAATTTCACCTAAATTATCCATTTTATTTATCATGGATATTAATATTGCTTAATCTATATACCATTTTACATATGGTGTCTACTTTGACCATTATTTTATTATTTGGAGAAATATTTATAATTCTGTTTTCTTTATTCAATATAGATATTTGAAAAGGCATATTATTTATTTAGACTATTAGATATGAGGAATGATTTGGACATGAATTTAAGGGTGGGACCCAGAATTTATATATCCCCTCAATGCATCGATAGGTTCTCATGAGACAAATAAGTTGTGAAAATTAAATTATTTTCTATCCATAGTTTTAAACTGTCTTATGAAAGGTCTTAATGGTATAGGTTTTAAGGCGCCTTAGACATGACATATAATAATTAAGAATTTACCTCATTTAGATTAATTTATTATTTATCCATGAGATTTTGCATCAATATATCTATGGATGCATTTCATTTTCAGTTCATTGATTAAATATCATGTGTTTTAACTTCTTATCTTTCCATATTCATTTTTCCTTATCTATTTATTTGAATGGTATGTGCTTTTATTTACCTTGAATTATTGTTTATTAACTTCCTTTTCATCCTATTGATTACTTAGCTTGCTTGTTCAGTTATTTACCATGACATTCATATTGATTTATTACTACTTCTGCTATAATTTACCCTTAATAAGAATTTAAGCTCACTCTTATTATGTTTTCTTTCTTAATGAATCCAAAAAGTAAGAAAGATATGAAAGGATATACATGATGGAATAAAGTAATTATCCTCGAATTTATCATTGAAAGAAAAAAATTATCTTATAATTAGTCAATTAATTTGTAATACAAGACTCATGTATGTATCTCATTTACCAAGACTGATAAACTCTTCAATTCTTTAGGATTTGATTCCTTATAATCATGAATATTTAATGGATAATAGAGTTTAATTTAGGATGATTAACCGGTAAATACCATAGAGGAAAGAAAATACATATTCCCACATGTCATAAGTGTGTAAATATGCATTCGATAAACTACCTCAAGGGAACAAGAAGGTAGTTCAAGTGTTAAATATAGAGACATCAATCTAATAAATTTCCATGGGAGTTGAATAAGTTCACTAATATGATGGAAAAAATAAAGTTTTGATCAATCATCAATATATGGTCTAATGTTTCAACTACAAGGAACATAAACACTATGTAATCTAATTACCTAATCCAAATGTTGTTGAAAATAACTAATTATAACGACCTACAAGGCTAAGAGATGGAGGATATACTTATGCTATCACAACCACCAAGGTGGACCTTGATAATTAAGTGATGAATTGTATATTGGTTATTCATTCATGAATAAATAAATTAATATTTTATGGTTCTATGAATTTTCAAGCAAGTTTAGTAGAATTATACAAACACCACCTCAAAACATAGAGGTTGAGCTATCAGTGAAAACAAAAAATGGGAAAATTATTTAATCTTAAGGATATAACTCCTCATCAGTCAATAGTTTTGGGAAAAATCTCCCAGAAAAACTTATCATACCCACTTTAGTTGAATTAAATGCTATACTAGGCATAGATTTGTTTTCCTCATATATATCCAACATTAACTTCCTGGGGAAGATATCACTTTACATATCCCAAATAATTTTATAATTTTATACAGGTATAAGGAGGAGGATTAATATTATTTGTGAATTTATTCTTAAGTATGAATATTAACTTATAATCAAGTATATGTTAATCAATTTATTAACAAAAATGAGAGGACCATACTTAAATACATACCAATTTTGATGAAATATACTGATGTATTACCTAAATAGTTGTACAGTATTCCCCCTAACTGAGAGGTTTATTTATCAATTGAACTTATACTTGGAGATCTACACATATCCAATACTCACTATAGAGTGTCCCTTATTTAATTGGAAGAAATGAAGAAGCAAATGCAAGAGAATATGGACAAGAGTTTCATATACCCGAGTTATTTATGATGGGGCACATTGTTCTTCATTTCCAAGAAGAAGAAAAGGCCAATGTTCCTTGAATTAATTATCATGAACTAAAAAAACATGATAAAGAACAAGTATCTCCTATAACATATTGATTACATGATCTATCTACTACATGGGGCCTAATAATTCTCTAAATTGGATCTTCAGTTATGATATCATCAATTAAAGGAGAAGGAGGGGGATATTTTCAAGGATCCTTTTTGTACAAGTTAATATCACTTTGAGATCATATTAATTCAATTATAAATCACCAATGCTCCAAAAATATTATTTGACTTGATGAATAGATTATTTAAAGATTACCTTGAAATTTTTTAGTAGTCTTTAAAGATGATATTATCATATATTATAAAATCAATGAGTAACATGAGGAGAATTTTAGTACTGAACTGAATAATTTTAAAAAGGAGAAGTTATATGTAAAGTACATAAAATGTGGGTTTTGGATGGAGAAAGTATCATTATTGGGAAATTTTATCACAATCAAGGGGAACCAGTAGATACTTCAATGATAAGAGTGGTTGAGGAATAAACCAGACCAAAATTTATAATAGATATCTATAGTTTCCTTAAATTATCTAGGTACTATTGGTAATTTGTGAAGAAATTCTCATGATTTTGAAACCCACTAACAAAGCTATCTCAAAAGGGTGTAATGTTTTTTTGACTGATGAATGTGAAAATAGGTTCATGGAGTTGAAAAAGAGGCTAATCACTACACCTGTACTGACACAAACCACTTGTAGGTAAGTATTTTGGATCAAATGTTGTGATTCAAATAAGGGATTAGTCTGTTTCCTCATAAATAATGATAAAGTGATAACATATTCCTCGCGACAACTACCAATCAATGAAAAAATATACAATTCATGATATGGAGTTGGATTCAATAATCTTTGTATTAAGTATTTGGAAGCATTATGTCTATGGATATAAGTGTGATATATATAAAAATCATAATATATTGAGGTATATATTCACACCTAAGGATCCCAATATATTCCAATAAATATGATTAGAGCTAATCAAAGACTATGAATTATTAATACAAAACTATCCTAGGAAGGAAAATAAAGTAGAAAAGTATCTAATTAGAAATTATTATATGTCCTTATACATGATAAGTATTGATAAGGATCCAATGTTCTTAGATATATAAATTATGGACATCAGAATCATAAAGGAAGGAACACCATCCTACCTTTCTCAAATGATTGCTCAACCATCTATTCTTGAGATGATCAAGGAAGCTCAAAGGGATGATGTGGAGATAAAAAAGAATGTGGAGGATATAAGAAATGGGGAAGCCACAAATTTGAACATTTATTAATAAGGAGTTGTGATATTTGGTTCATGAATATGTATAACACCAAATACTGAAATGAAAAAAGAGATATTTAATGATGCACATAAATTAACAATCTCTATCCACCCAAATAAGAACAAAGATGTATAGAGATATATGATATCACTATTGGTGGGATAATATGAAAAATAAAATTTATAAATTTATATAAAAGTGCCTGGTATATTAGCAAGTGAAGGTAGAAATAATGAAATCCGAGGGGATGATGCAGACATTACCCATACCTTTATTAAAATTGGATAACATCACCATGAATTTTTTCTTGGGTATTTTAATGACATCAAAGGTACATAATTACATATGGTTTACCAGGGACCATTTCATTTTTTTTCACTTCATCAATATTTAAGATGAATTCTCTCTTGATTGTGTTATAATGATATACATCATAGAATTAGTGAGGATGCATGGAAAACTGCTATCAATTATCTCTAATTGATATATAATTTTGAAATCAAAGTTCTAGAAAATTATTCCACATGACCTGAACATATAATTAAACATTATTATAACCTATCAACCCCAGACTGATGGCCAATATGAATGGACTATCTTGACACTTTATGATATGCTTATATCTTTCACTATGGACTTCAAAGGAGGATATAACCCATATCTTCCTCTAATCAAGTAATCATAAAATAATAACTTCCACTAGATTATTTAGATGGGTCCTTAAGAAACCTTATATATAAAGAGTTATTTAACATCAATGTTCTAGGATGTAATTATTCAACACAATTTGTTGAGACTTTATTTGATCAATGTAATAGAGAAAAGGTCAAGCCCATTTAACAACACATTAAAGAAGTACAAAGTCGATAGAAGGGATACACTAAAAATAATCAATTAAATATAGAGTTTGAGGTTATATATAAAGTGATCCTTCATATATATCATTGTAATAAATTCATATGGTTTGGAAAAAAGGTAAATCTAAGTCTTAGATACATTGTCTTCTTTGAGATTATTATTCACATAAGAGTCTTGCCTTATAAACTAACACTCCCACCAAACCTATCTCAAATGTATTATGTGTTATATATATCCCTCTTAAAAAAATATATCATATCACTCCAATGTACTAAATAAAAAGGTGGTATAATTGGAGAATAATATTTCTTACGTAGAGAAGTTGGTGAAGATCTTGGATTATAGAGGCAAAGTTCAATTCTATAAGACAACTCACTTAGTTAAAGTTATTTGGTATAACTATAAGTATAAAGAAGAAACATGGGAACTCAGGGAAGCAATGAAACATATGTACCTTCATCTATTTTCACCATAGTATGAATAAATAAATTTCATGGGAGAAATGAAATTTCCATTATGAATATATACATGTATTATATTTAATGATATAAAACACATAATAAAATACCAAAAATATTTTTTTTGGAAAATTATAGAATAAATATAGAAATAATATGCCCATTGGGTATTATGACCATTATCCATTATGACCATTGGTAATATTTCCATTGAAAAATGAATATTATAATTTTTTACATCCCTCTTTCTCCTCATTGGATTGAGAAGGCGAGGGGATTCTACTAGGCCTTAAACAACATCCCCAAAATGCCAAATGCTAGAAATAAATGCTAAAGTGTTTAAATACATGTGGGGGATAATTTAACCTTTAAGAAAAAAGAAACTAACCAAAAAAACATAACCAAACATACCACTATATGATGCATGATAACCATGAAAGATAAATCAACATTTCTTATATCAAAATCATACTCAAATAAAGTGCCATAATGGAAGACCACAACATCAAAGTAAAAAATAGAAGATAAACTAATAAAACTCCAAGATGACCACAAGACTCCATGCTCCAACATCACCAAAGAACACAAGTATCACAAAGTAGTGCTAAAAATGTGATAATTTACCTTTTCCCATGTCCTGTTAGATGAAATTTATAAAATCACCCAAGTACCAAAGTAGGGGTGAGTACTAAAACTTAGTAGGTTTTCTCTAATGAATTCCCTACTCACACCACCAGGATAGAATAGGCAGCATCATTTATATAAAAA
The DNA here is from genome assembly GCA_963277665.1 of Viscum album. Classification (NCBI taxonomy): domain Eukaryota; kingdom Viridiplantae; phylum Streptophyta; class Magnoliopsida; order Santalales; family Viscaceae; genus Viscum; species Viscum album. The sequence continues at coordinate 1,719,878,795 of OY728119.1, read as the reverse complement.
TAGTTTATATAAATTTTTTTTTTCAAAAAGGTTTATAACAAAATATAAAAAACTTCTAAAATAGATTATAACTCTATATAAACAAGTGCTATATCAAAAATTTTCTAACAATATATTTTCAAGAAAATGACCAAGCCATTATTTAAAACCATTCCAAAAGTTTTCACCTAGCCAAACCAATCCACTTCACATATTCACACCACCAACCATGCATGATTTATTGTGACATTTATATACCCATGAGTGGTCTCTTATCTTTCTACCATGTCATCACATGATAATTATGTCCCATGTCCTATTACACCTTTAGCACTTAGCAGAAGGTCATATTTCAACTAAGCCTCATAAATGCAATATGAATACACACACAAGTATGCCCAACACCATTTCTAAAACAGACATGCCAAAAGCATTACAATAAGACAAAATTTTATTGAAAACCCATTTTCCAACAAACCATTTCACAAATATATCCAAGACATGTTTTAAAATCACCATTTTAAAATCAAGAACATAAATCACTTTACAAAAAAACTCACCACAATTTGACAATTTCAACAAAAAATATAAATCATCACTAAAGAGGATTTATAACACACTTTTCACAACACTTTAATAATAAATTTCATGAAACTCAATTAATTTGAAACTAATAAAATCAATTATAGGAATAGGAGTTGAGAGTGAATCCACCTATGTCAAGAGTTTTATAAAAAATGATAAATGGAAGGAAAACACCAATGAAACCAGGTTAAATATTAATGAAACCACCTTAGATATCTTCCCCTATCACAACTAAGAACATATCTAAACTTATTTGGAATCCAAAACCTTATATCTACTAACAACGGGTGTATATCTAATAAACCGAGGGTGAAGTATATCTAAGAAAAAAATCAAGAATGAAGAAGAATAAACAATTACCACGAGGAATCAACTTCTAATCACTAAGGGCAACCTTCAGATCAAATATGGATTGATGGGAGAACTATACTTGACCTTTGGGGAAGAAAAATAATGAGTTAGGGCTGCATAAAAGGGAAAACGAGGTACTTAAAGGAAAAAATTCATTAGATCCACCTTTTAAAAATTTGTTTTAAACCTGTGTACAGTTTAGTCACACGGTTAGACAAACCATGTACTAATCATGAATTATCTATTGCCTTAAAGATAACCCTTCACATAATCTCCTCACATAGTCTCCAAAACCATGCTCCAACTATGCCGAAGCCACTACCTCAAACTTCCCAAACCACATGGTTTCTACTGGGCTATCACGTGGTTTTGAAAAACCATGCGCCACCCATGATCCTTCCCTTTATCCAAAAAAAAAAACAAATTTAAAGTTCTCCAAACCTCACCCATTATATTTATATACCTAAAATCTTAAAGAATGGGTTACTTACCTGAAATCGGGGGTGATACATTTTCCCCACCGTTGGTCTTTCTGTACCTGGAAAGTATAAAACTACCATTACCCTGAAAGAGTTCAAACCATTTCTCTTTCATTGCCTTCTTGAATTCCAAAGTCATTTCCTGAACATGAACATGATTCCACAAATCTCGTATTGGGATGATGTTTTTTCCATTCAAGAAATTCTCTTTCTTATCCACAATCTTCATTGTGATATGTACCGACAAAGCATACAACTCTAGGTTAACGTGATCCCATATGATCACATGGTCTGGATTTGGCTAATAATTTTTCAAATGTGATATATGGAACACATTATGCACCGCACTAAACCATGGTGGAAATTCCAAATGATATGCCACCTCTCCAACCCATTACTGTATCTAGAAAGGGCCTATGTATCGAGGAGATAACTTGACCTGCTTCCCAAAACATCGATGAACAAGACTTGGAGAAATCCTTAAGAACACATGATGACTCATCGCGAACAACAATGGTCTTCAATGATGATCCACATATAATTTCTAATGACTATGAGCCATCTCCATCCATTTTATGATCAACTGGATCTTCTCTGTTATTTATTGGACAAGGATAAGCCCAACTAGTTAAGTCTCACCTATTTCTACCCAACACGGTGGAGAATGAAAAGGACGCACATACAATGCTTCAAAATGAGCCATATGTATCGAGGCCTAATAGATGTTATTATATGAGAACTCAACTAAGGGTATTTATTCTTTATATGAGCCACTAAAATCCATTACAAAAGTCCACAATAAGTCTTCCAACAATTGTATCATCTTTTCAGATTTCCCATCTGTCTGAGGATGATACACCATACTCATAGTCAACTGAGTTCCAATGGGTTTCTATAGGATTTCCAAAAATGAGATGTGAAACTCAGATCTCTTTCTAACACTATCAAAACTATTATTCCATGTCTCTTTATCACTTCTTGGATATAGATTTTGGATAGATCCTCCATCATATGAGTTTCATGAATAGGGATGAAATAAGCCAACTTAGTGAGTCAATCCACTATCAACCATACATAATTGTGTTTCCAAACCATTATTAGTAGAACTGTAAAAAAATCTATATCTATCTACTCCAAATTCCACATATTTATAGGTGAAGACGACAATATACCTACTAGTCACTGATGCTCTACCTTAACTTGTTGAAAAGTTAAGAACTTTGAAACAAACTCATCCACCTTCCATTTCATACTATTGGACAAGAACTATGATTTCAAAGATTTATACATTTTCTATATTATTAGATGAAAAAACCCTCTCAAATGGTGGTAAGCATGGAGAAGTTTCACTTAAAAATACATAGGTACAACCATCTGATTCCTAAACCACACCACTGAACTCCCATCTAGCCTCCAGATCTCAATGGTCTCCCCACCATTAATTTTTGAACTCATTTTAACATATTCAAAATCAGATGTCTATTCATCCTTTAGAATATTCATCAAATCAGGAACCACATAAATTGAAAAGAAAGCTGCAACATCACCTTGGTCCTCACATTCCACATATATGTCATCTAGGGCCGACATCAACTACCACTCGTTAGAAGCTTCTTTTGCCAGCTGATCATATGAATATCTTCTTAATACATCTAAAACTATATTTCCTTTTCCTGGTGTATACATCAAGTCAAATTTAAATATATAGAGGTACTCCATCCATCTCCTTTGACTCTTATTCAAATTTTGTTATGATAAAATATGTTTCAAGCTCTTATGATTCATGAACATCGTAAATTTCTCACCAAAGATATAATGATGCCAAGTCTTCAAGGAATGGATGACTGCAACTAACTTCAAATCATGTTTTGGGTAATTCTTATCATGTACTCTCAACTGCATTGATCCGTAAGCAAAAACATGGTCTCCTTACATGATAATGAATCCCAAACCTATTCTCAAAGAATCTCCATACACCACAAACCCCTGTCCTGATTCTGAAAATATCAAGATAGGTGCTGATTTTAGAAAAACTTTCAACACTTGGAAAGACTTCTAGAATTCCTCAATCTATTTTAATGAAGTGTTATATTTTGTCAAAGATATCATAGGTGATACTAGTCATGAGAATTCCTGAACAAAGCATCAGTAATAACCCACGAGACCAAGAAAAATTCGTATCTCAAAGACGTTGTTAAGTAGTTTCTAAGAGATAAAAACTTCTATCTTTTCTAGATAAACATAAACACATTTTTTAGAAATTACATGGCCAAGAAATTGTACTTATTGTATCTAAAAATCACACTTAGATAGTTTGGAATATAAGCAATGATCTCTAAATATTCCAAACACTATCGCCAAGTGTTTCTCATTTTCATCCCTTGTCCTTGAATACACTAGTATGTCATCAAAAAAATCACTACAAAAGAATATAGATATCTATGAAATATATGATTCATCAATGCCATAAATAATTATGGTGAATTTGTAAGATCGAAAGTAATTACCACATATTCATAATCTCTATATCTACTTATGATTTTTTTTCGGAATATCCTCCTTCCGAAATCACAATTAGTGATATCCTGATCGCAATTCAATTTTAGAGAAACACCGTGCTCCCCTCAATTGATCAAACATATCATCAATATGTGGAATTGGATATCTTTTCTTTATCATTGCTTGGTTAATATTTCGATAGTTTACACACATCCTTAGAGTTCCATATTCTTTTTTCACAAATAAGACCAGTGCTACCCATGGAGATGTGCTCATCCTAATGAAACATTTTCTTTCCAACTCTTCCAACTAAACTTTGAGCTCCCTTAATTATATTGGATCCATTTGATAATATGGAAGTGAGATAGGACAGGTCACTAGGGGGAGATCAATCAAAAAATCCACTTCTCTTACAGGTGGAAACCCTAAGAAATTTTCAAGAAAAAAACCTGTAAATTGATCCACGACTACTATAAAACTATTTCCCTCGATATCTTCCATCAATGATAAAGTCAAAGCCTCCAACTAGTAAGATAGTTTTTCCCAATACCAGTGATAGAAATCCAATTGGGCCTTTTTTTACAACTCTTTCTCCTATGAAGATATGCTCAACACCATCCTCAGTTATAAGAATAACTGTTCTTCTATAACATTTGGTGTGATCCTTGAACATTTTCAACCAATACATACCTAGAATTACATCATAGACATCCATCTTCAACACTGAGAAGTCCCATTTTAGTCATCTCCATCAATAGTTATTGAATATTATCTATACAGAAAGGCTCAACATTATCTTTAACCAAGAGTATTTTTAAGTTTTACCACATAAGGAATCATATTAAGTTTTAAAATTATAAAATAAACAACATGAGAAGAAATGAAGTAATGTGATACACCAGTATCAAACAACACTTTTATAAGGGTAAAATTAAAAAGAATCATACATCTCACTCTCATTGGTTTAACCTAATAAACTACAGTCATCTGCTCAGCTACATATAATTTATTCATCACTGCACTATGTTCCTTGTTGCCTTTCTAAGATTTCCCTTGCTGAGGAGTCATGGTATTCATAGAATCCCCATGGATACATCTATTCTACTAATGATATTGATTATACTATCCTTGCCCTATCAAAGAATATGACACTTGTGACACCTAAGAAGTGTCCCGAGCACCTGACCTTGGAGCACTATTACAATAGCTCTTAAGATGTCCCATATTGTTTCACTTATGGAATACTCTTTGTGGTGATGTACACTCTCACTTCATGTGGTCGAAGGAACCACATTGGAAACATCTTACCTTTGTCATAGGCCTCAGTTGAAGATTCACTGATTCAGCTGTCTGATTCTGATTTCCACTCCCACCCTGGAAGTAGGTGTCCCTCTTCCTCTTGCTCCCAGAATTAGAGTTCCCACCATTTCCCATGGGTATCATCATACTTCCTCCTCTAATATATCATGATATGTCTCATTCATCCAATATCAATCGATTCACCATCTCTGTATAGTCCATAACACACAACACAACTATCTTCGAGCGAATCTCTTGTCTCAACCCCGATTCAAAGATGCATGCCTTCAAGGATTCAGTAGAAGCAAACTCAGGTGAAAAATGTACTAAATTCATGAATTTAGCCTCATACTCAGTGAAAAAGATGTTTTCCTGCTTTAGGCTGAATAATTCCACCATCCTTTGAATCTTGAACATATGAGGATAGAATTTTTTATTGAAAAATTCCTCAAAATCCTCCCAACTAAGGTCTTGATCTACTCAACCATACACCTATAGATCCCACCACTAGCATGCAAGTTCCTTGAGCATATACATTTCCATCTTTAATTTTAACTCTGTGGGTGTGTCGATGAAATTTAAGATAGGATTCACCCTATTCAGCCACACCTTAGCCCTTTCTGGTTCAGAATCACCCCAGAAGATGGGTGGATTCTATTTTTGGAATTAGACAGAATGATCCACTTATCTTGGTGAATCCATCCAATTCCCTGTGTCCATAGCTGGAAATTCTTGGATGATACTATGAACTAGTTTTTGGTTCACATGTGGATTAGGTGAAACCACATTCTCCACAGTTTCTTTTAGTTATTTTCAACAATGCATACAAGGTATCATTTTTTAAAAAAATCACCAACTCTATAAGTTTCACTCTCTAGGAACTAAAGGCTTAGAATTTTAAATTCTACCACATTAACTATCACAAAATTTCTTTCCAGAAATAAACCCTTTTTCATGTTCAAACACTTTTTTAAAATTTCAAATTTCTTTTGAAAATCAAACCATTTTAAAAAATACACCAACTATACTCTTTTCAAAGTCTTTCATTTGAAAACAAATGAAACATTTCTAAAAAAATCAACATAGTGCATCAAATCATATATCATTAATCAAAATGAAATATGTGATCCCAGTGGAAATTAATTCCTCTAATGCATTTCATGTTTGTCTCATTGGCCAATCCCATGAAAATGAGAATCCAATATCCTATAAGTGTTCACGAAACACTTATGTACCTAACTCCTTATTAACTTGAAGTTCATCATAAAAAGTTTTGCTATGTCTTTTTTATGCTCTAAATTTAAACTCCCAATAATCCTACTCCTTTCTAAGGTTCCAACCCAAGGAATAGACAAGAATTAATTATACCATGTAACCAAGAAAAATGATGACTACTTGTTCCAGAAGTAAAAGAACAAGATGATACCATTTATCTCAGACAAGCTTTCAGACCAAACAAAACCGACACCATTTGTAACATCCCTCCTTCACCACATTAGCTTGAGAAGGTGGGTTAATTCTATTAGGACTTAAGATACATCCCCAAGATTCCAAATACTAACAATAAATGTCGAAGGGTTTCAATACACGTAGGGGAAGATTTACCCTTTAAGAAAAAAAAACAAAACCAACAAGACATAGCAAAACATACCACTATATGATGAATGATAACCATAAAAGATAACTCAAAATTTCTTATGTCAAAATCATACTCAAATAAAGTGACATAATGGAAGACCAAAACATCAAATTAAACAGCAAAAGATAAACTAATAAAACTCCAAAATGACCACAAGACTCTAGGATCCATAAGATACATCCTCTAACATCACCAAAAATCCCAATTATCACGAATTAGTGCTAAACATGTCATACTTTACCTCTACCCATGTACCAATAGATGAAATCTTCAAAATCACCCAAGTTCCACAGTAGGGGTGAGTACTAAAACTCAATAGGTTTTCCCTAATGACTTCCCCAATCATTCCACCAGGATAGAGGAGTTAACATAATTTATATAAAAAAATTATATAAAAAATATTTCCAAAATAGTTTATAACTAAATATAAACAACTTCTAAAACAGATTATAACTCAATATAAAAAATTTATATATCAATAATTTTTCAGCAAGCTATTTTCAAGAAAATGACCAATCCATGCTTTAAAACCATTCCACAAGTTTCCACTAGTCCTAACCAATCCACTTTACATATTCATGCCACCTACCATGCATTCTTCATTATGAGAGTTACATACTCATGAGTGGACTATTTTCGATCTACCATTTCATCACATGATAATTATTTCCCATGTCCCATTACACCTTTGGCACCGAGAAAAAGTTCATATTTTAACCAAGCCTCATAAATTCAATATGAATACACACACAAGTATGCCCAACACCATTTCTAAAACCAACATGAAAAATAATTTCAATAAAACAACCATTTATTGGAAAACCATTTTGTAACAAACCATTTCACAAATCCATCCAAGCCATATTTTAAAATCACCATTTTAAAATCAAGAACCTAAATCACTTTACACAACAATTCACCAAAATTTCACAATTTTACCAAAAAACATAAATCAACACTAAAGAGGATTTTTACCATGATTTTCAAAAAACTTTCACAATAAATTTCATGAAAATCAATTAATTTGAAACTAATATAATCAATTCTAATAATAGGAGTTGAGAGTGAATCCAAATATCATGAGAGTTTTGGTGAAAATGATAAACAAACGAATATCACCAATGAAACTAGGTTAAATCTTCACGAACCCACCTTATATTTCTTCCCCTATCACAACCAAGACCAAATCTAAATTTATTTGGCATCCAAAACCTTAGATATACCCACAACGAGTGTATATTTGAGAAACTGAGAATAGGGGATAAGTAGATCTAAGAAAAACATCAAGAACAAAGAAGAACACACACTTACCACGAGGAACCATATTCTTATCACCAAGTGAAGCATTCATATCGGCTCCAGATCAATGAGAGAACCTTCATTGACCTCTGGAGAAGAAAAATACCAAATTAGGGCTGCATAAGAGGGAAAATGAGGTACTTAAAGGTAAAAACATGTTAGATCCATTTTTTAATGAGGTGGTTTAGACTCACACACAGTTTAGTGGAACAGTTAGACAAAATGTGTTCTAACTTTTCATTAGATACTACCTTAAAGATTACCCTTCACACGATCTCCAAAACCATGCTCTAACTATGCCAAATACACCGAATCAAACTTACCAAACCACATGGTTTCTCTTGGGTAGTCTCACGGTTTGGAAGAACCGTGAGTCGCCTGTGCACCTTCCCTTTGAAAAAACACACATTTAAGTTCTCTAAACCTCACCCATTTACTTTATACACATAAAATCATAAAGAAAGGGTTACTTACTAGAAACTATGGGTTCTACATAATTAGTGCATATTAAGGGTAATTGTGAATGGTAATTGATATAGAAAGGAGGATAAATGGCCTTAACTTATAGGATCATACCTTTTGAAGCACATTTGCCTAATCTTGTTAGGGAGGTAGCATCATTAGGATTTTCCCTTGACCAATCCCAAGTAGATCATCAGCAAGTGAGGCTCATGTGGAATCATCTATGAGAGACATTTATGTAAGTATAAATAAAAAATGAATCAATATTGGCTGAATCACCCAAGAAAATACTACTATTACACACCTTACCCCGAGGGATTATTTCGGTGTGATAAGTAGTTATATATATGGGGGATAAGTAGTATTGAGGTGTAAATTCTTATAGAAATGAAATACTGTTTACTCCGATACTATATTGTTTTTAATATTTTTGGGAGAGATTATATATGGGCGAAATTTAGTATTTTTGAGTATCTTAATAAAAAATATAAGGAATTTATATCATAATACATTGAAATAAAAGTTTTAATTTTGATAAAATAATTTTTTGATACTAAGAAATCATAATTATATTTTTGGAAAAAAATATATGATTTATTTTCATTAAAATAAATTTTTATGATATATTTCAAAGTTTTAAATAAAATTTCATTTCAATAAAATGTTTTCATGAAATCATATATATTTTCCTTAATATGATATTATAATTTTATGAAACCATTAGTAATTTTACTAAGTTTCATAAATTTGATCGTGTCCTAAAAATTGATTTTTTTTCAATAAATATGAATTTTCTTTAAATATAAAATTTCCTACAATTATTAAATTATTTTTATTAAATGTATTTCATTTTTTGAATCATCACATTAAAAAATGGTTAGGGTAAAGTTTTTGTATTTTTTATCAAAAAAATAAATTAAGATGGTGAAATAGTAAAATATCATATAATTACCATATAAGTTCTATATTTTTTAATATTATATATAAAATAATTTTCAAGGTTTCTAGAATTTATATAGATATTTTATTGTTCACTTTTATGTATAATCACAAGACCCTTACTATTGAGTCATAATATGGTTACTTTTTGAAGAAATGTTTTTTTAATCTAATATTTTATTTTAAAACACCCTCTTCCTCCTCTTATAAATACCACCCTCCTACACCCATTTATATTCACTTTCAAAACACCTTATCTCACTTAAAATCTAAAAAAATCAATCCCAAACTATCTCCCCATTTTCTAGAAGTTTTTGTATCACCAAAACACCAAACTTAGGATCCTTAAGGTGTACCCTAATAGTGAACATCCAAAGGAAGAGGTAATATTCTCAACCAAATTCTCCTAAATAATTTTTTTCTTATACCTCCTTAAATCTATTATATCCATAATAGTATAATAAAATTAGTCTTATTAAAATAATGAAAATTTATTATATTAATGGACTATCCATGATATAAAATTCTCTTTTTCTATTCTAAAACGAAAATATTGGTCATATTATGGTCGGTTCACCACCTCCATGAAAAGAATATTTCAATTTTCACCAACTCCTTCATGGAAAGTTGAAATTACCATATTATGTTTCAAAAAGAGTTAAATTAGATTTTGTTTCATATTATGGAATGGATAAATGGTCATAAAGTTAAATTAAACTAAATGACCTTGTCATGGTTAGAAATACCACCCAAATGAACTAACTATTTAATGATAACATTTATACTCAATGAAACATACCTATATGTAAAAATATATGGTTATTTGGAACTATTTAATGTATTATAATTATATGAACATAATTTCATATCTCTTCTAGAGTTATGAAACCATTTATTGATAATTTTCATAATTATTTATAAACTGATGAGACCATGGAACCATGACACAAATGAATTAGGGATAATGAATATAGACAAGATATATCAATAAAATGATTATAAATTAACATAATATAGTAATAATAATTTAAATTTATATGAAATACATTCTTAATAAATTATTTAATAAACTCAATTTTATTATTCATGAAGTTAAATGAATGTAATGAATGAGTCAAAGACAGGATGTATGGGATTTTCAGTCAACCCTCATTACTTTTGGGTTAGATATTCTCTATGTTTACCCTTTTCCCTATATCCTATTATCATGTACTTATTCCATATTATATATATATGTTCCTTATATATATACCTAATTTACTTTACATTTTTTATTAGATATAATACATTTTCTTAATGTTCCCTTGTCAATTCCTTTTTCAAACCCTTTTAAATTTAACTTGTTTATTTATTATCTATTTTTATGTACCACTACATCTAATAATTTTAACCGTATCTAGTTTCTAAAAATACTCATTTTTTATGGAAAACCATTTAGGGTCATTTTTAGTTTTAATGAAATTATTATTGTAATGTTCTAATCATTCCTGACATTTCATTTGTGTTTTCTCAGGGCATGGTGGTGCTGAGAGGGAGTTTGGAGGTGAATCAAAGTCTAGAGAGGTATTTTAGACATTTAAAGGGGTCACTATTCCATTATTTTGGGCATGGTTGATACTATTTTGGGATGGTCATGTGGTCTTGGTTTATCATGGCCAATAACATGACTTCTCAATCCATTTGAGAGGAAGTTTTGGGCTTGGTATTTTCTTGTCTAAAGCAGATGGTGATCAAAATAAATGTGAAATCGAATAACACTAGGCTTGGTTATTTGTAGGATTGCCTATCCAAAATGAGAATAGGAAATAACCACACCTAAGATATTGGGAATGGTAAGGGGAAAAATCCTATTGGTGGGAAACATGACCTAAAACAAGCCATTTTGGGCTGAAACACTAAAGAACACCATGAACATGGACAATCCATGGTAGAAATCATGGAAATGTATGATCTAGTTTTTGAAACAGGTGAAATCACCATAGATCTTTGTGGATCTTGACTGATTATAACGGGGAAATGCGTGAGGAGTTAAGAGGGGTATTAAATGAATTTTTTAACTCAATTTCTCACCTCAAATAACTGAGTCACACATATTCTATTGAATTTCATTGATTTATATACACAATAAGTAAATATAGGGGTTGTTTGAGAAATATCTCACATTGGAGGTACATGATGGAATTTGTTTTTGGGTAGTCTTTTTTGTATATCCCTTTGAGACAAGACATCGATTCCTTGTTGATTCAAACCTTTGGTTCATGGAGAATCAAATTATTTGAGTTCAAGGTACCTTTATATTATTTTTTTCATTCATCATTTTGTTTGGACTTTTTATGATAAATCCTTTCATTTTGAGGCTAAAATATGAGCTTGGTTATTTGTGACTTTTTAGTGATAGGTTTCGATGAATATCCCTTCAGTTTCGGTGGTGGTTAATCCTCAATTGTCCATTCTTAGGTGAATAATGTTGAACTTATAATCATGGGATAATATTCATTTCTTCTTCCATTATTTTATGTGTAATCATAAAGTTATCCTGTTTTATCTATTTTGGTTATGGTGGAATTAACCTTAACAGTGATTAAAAAGAATTAAAGAATGAACCTTTGGTTTGGTTGTAACGATCACATGTGTTTCCACTATGGAATTGGTTGTAATCTTATTTTTTCTTGATAGTGTGATATCTATGTTAATTCTTGGTTTATCATGTTTTTTATGTTATAGTTTTACTTTCTTGATATGTTTAAAATGGTTAAATAATATAAAGCATGTAATGTTTATTGGTTAAAAAACTAAAGAGGCAAGTTTAAATGAAACCACTCTTCTTATGATTTAATGGAAATAAAAGTGATGTTTGATGCATGTTTAAATTAAACCTTTAATTATTAAGTTAATGGAATTTACTAAAGAACTTGAATTTGGTATTCTTCTTGATGAAATAATAGATTCCTATTTTAATTGAAATATTCTTCCTTAAGTTTAATGGAACTAGAAGTTATACTTTGAATCATGTTTAAATAATTCTTATCTTTTATTAGTTGATGTCTTAGGTTTTCTATAGTTATAACCAGTGATAAATGAATCAATTAATACAAAATGATGATGAACCTATTGTTTGATTATGATAAATGTTAGGGACTGAGTGAGCCCATTTTATTGTGAAGGTTTCAAGCCATGGTTTTTAGGTCCTAGATGCCCTGTTGATTGTGTTTTTTATTTATTTGTTTCCTTGTTTGATTTTTCTTTATACAAGCCTTATGATTCGACATGATGTGATCTTGGGATGGATGATGGTTGATGAGACATTAGCGGGGAGTCCTTGGTTTGTGGTAGCATTTTACACCAGTGATGGTGGAATGTATGTATAATGATATACATGGTGGTGTCGGGGATGACACCAATACTGATGAGACATGTTAATGTTAGGATTTACCATTGTTGTGTTAAAATATGAGATGATTTCTTATTAATTAATCTTCTTAACGACCATATGGGTGAGTTTCTTCTTCTTTTAATTTTCATTACTCACTACTTGAAGCAGCTAGCTATGAATGGTTTATGAATCTATTTTATGATATATTGGGATGATTCCTAGAGTACCATAAAATATGAAATCATGGAATGTTAATTAATAATATATGTTTTAACCCATGGGATTTGTACTTGATAGAATGATGAAAAGATTATAATATTGAAGAACCGTGTAATGGGTTATATTACCTAGAAGGCATGGGATTTGGTTGATTGTTAATGTATAGTGGAATGAAATAAAGTTAATTAATGGATCATGAGTTAATTAATGTAATTTCAAATGTTAAAAATAAATAATTTGATGAAATTATTATTTACTATTTCTATTATTATAGGATATATAGTCCTTAGTAGTGGAAGTTAGGTATTTGAGTGTCGATAGTTACAGTTTATCCTAAGACTAGGTTGATGACCATAGTTTAGTTGTGTGCTATATATATCTTGTATGTTATTTTATTTCATATGACACCCACCTTTTTTGGTTGGGATACTGAAACCTAGTGGAATTTGGGAGGGTTTGTTCTCTAAACACTAGGTTGGAGAGGAATAGATGGATGACTACCTCCTCTTACCTCGCTCTCTTCTCCTAATAGTATTATGTGCTAGTATGCACAGTGGGTATATTTACCATATATGTGTTCAGATGTATTTAATGTATTTTATTTATTTCACACACATGTATCTTTTGATGTAGCATCCTATGGATTATTATAGGTATTCCCTATATGGGATGTTATGGATTGAGGTGTAATAATTGAAAAATGGGTTATGGTGTATCCCAAAACCTATTAAGTTACTATATGGAGATGTGGAATGAGATGATTAGATGATGCGATGCATGAGGTTCTTGGTTTGATATGGTGAGATAATTTGATTCATGATATGCATGATATGTTACTGTTTAATATGTATTTGTTGGGTTGGATTATATTTGGAGAGAGATGGATCAGGACATGCAACATTGGGGAAGAGCATCAAACCTGTGGGAAAATGGTAGTGATGTACCTTCATTTTATATTATTTTGGATATTTTAATATTACTTGTATGTAATACTTGGAATGGGATCCTTGGTGGGGATATGAATATAGTATACCTGTTTAGGTAATGAGTTAACTTTACTTATTATTTAATGGGATTTAGTATACTTTCTTTATCTTTTTCACAAGAGGATCTTGGAAGGATCATATTGAGTATACATGTTATGATCACTCTACACATATATAAAATATATATAAAGACTATAGGATCTAGTTGGTTCCGGTTAAGACATTACTAGCTAATGGAGTTGTTTAGAAGCTGTTTGGGCTTTGAGGTCACTACTGAGGACTTCAAATCTGGTACTTGTAGTTTCCTTTTTAGTTGTTCATTATATATGAGATTATATGAATGTACATGGATCTTTTATTTATTAAGATTAGGGTTTTTTGTCCTTTTATCTTATCTCTCATTCTTTATGTTCTTCTAGAGGCGAATACCTCCCATTTGTGTGCATGATATACCCTTGGTGCTTATCTCCAACCCATGTCCTATTGGTGGAAGACTTCTAGTATCATTATCTCTATGTTCTCATTTTAGGTCAAGGAAAGGTACCTATGGGGGGAGGGGGAAATATAAATTATCTCTTACCCTCTTTAAACACTCTTTATCCATTTTCTCAAAATCCAACTTAAGATGTTCATTTCAAAAGTTAACTCTCAACTCATTTTCACATATTCACTTAACTTGAACTTCATTTTCATGATTTAATGTTATTTATTCATTTATTAGCATCCAAAAATTATTTAATCCATTCATTTATATGAATTTTTATGATATACCATTTGGTTATTATCTAAGATAATATTATTTAAAAAATTTACTTTTCATGAGGTTTTCATATGCTTATAACCTATGTATGATTTCCTTATGTGGAAGACATATGGATAAATATATTATAGATGTGATGGGTGGTCCTTGAATTATATATATCCCAATGAATTGGGTAATGTTATATCTCATGAGATACTAAGTATGGTGCAAAGACAGTGATCCTAGCACACTGTTTTGTTGTCTTGGCAGTGAGCCCTAACTTATGCTTAAATGTCATGTTTTATATTATTACCAAAATCATAGGATTCCGTGATCCTAATATAATATTCTTCATGTAATAATTTCATGTGAACATATATGATCCTTCTCTTTTATTTTATTATGATATGCCACTTATGTCATATGTATTACTTATGGACATGGTTTATTCTGATTATTCTCTTACTGGGTTTTATTGCTCACCCGATTTCTTTATGTATTTCCACAGGGTATTCTATGTAGTAATAAAAGATCTATAAGATTTATGGGAACATTATGGATAATTAAATAAATATATTTTGTTTAATTTTAATATTATTTTTTAATTTTCTAATATCCCAATGATACTAGACCTATATATTTATGGGTTTTATTTTATATAAATTTATGGTAAATAACCTGAAATAAATGTATAAGAAATTGATGTTGCTATATTAAGACAAGTTTGGAGCTACGTAAAGAGTTAAAAATCAATATGGTTTTAACATTGTGATTTAGTGGAAATAATAATATTTCTAATTAAATCATTCAAAAAACACATATATTATTAGGGATTACCATGGTATAACATGGTTAAAATAAATCCTTTTTAAAATTCTAAGTGTGAGATTTCTTTTAAAGAGAACACTTTTAAAGACCTTGATCATCTAACTGGGTAGGTAATGGTAAATATTAGTGATCATGGATTATCCTTTGTATGGAAATAAAGTTATAGGTGACCCTGATTATATTACGTGATCATTCTTAGTGTTTTCTTTGGGTTACAATTAGCTGGGAGACCCTAATAGAATTTGGTTACTAGAGGAATGGTGTTGAGTTTATCCATATTCTAGACTAGGAAAAGTGTTTTCCACTCATCCATCCAAGATTCATATATGATATGATTGGGATTATGCCTGACCTAAATAACTAAGTTATGGGATAATTCTAAAGTTACCCAAACCTTAGTGAAATATGGATCTTGGCCTACTAATAGATGTAAAATGATTTTAAAAGGGGTTATAATTTTAATTTTAGAAAATTTAATAAAAATACTTATTAAATAAATTTAAAATATTATACTCATTTGATAAAAGATTCAATTGTGTATAAATTACATTTTCATCATCCAACTTTTCTTTTAGATCTATACTAAATAAAGAAGAATATTAATATAAGAAATACCTTATATTGGTATAAAACATAAAAAAATATTCTAAAATAACAAGAAACATTATATGTAGTAGAGAAAACATTCTTGAGTAATAGACTATGGAAGTTGTTCAAAAATTTAATATAAATACTTATGTTAATAATTATACAATTAAATAATTTTTTAAAAATCATTTTATGAAAAACGTCTTGAGAATATTTAGTCTTTGCATATATATTATATATGATTGAGTATGATAATGAATTAGTGATACTAAAGGTTTCCAAAAAGTATTATTCTTGTTAAGGAATTCATTATATCTCTATTTCTAGAAATTTTAAAACAATGTGAATGATTCTAAAAAAGTTTTACCTAATTTTCTCAAATTGTTGAGGATAAATGGACCAGGCATGTGATTTCCATGTTTTGGGGATGCATCAATAATAAAAGTGGGTAAAAGTTCAAACCAAAAGAAGAAAAGTTAGTTAAAAGTAATTTTTTTTCCACAGGTATCCAATCAAGGCCATTAAAACCTAAATATAACATTAGTAAGGGATGAATTTGTTTTTATATGATATAATTTTATGGGATACCTTAAGGAGTATGGAAACTTCTTGGAAATTACATTTTAGGAATTGGATTTATAGTAACAATTATTCGGTATTGAAAGTTATATGATACCAAATTTACACTTTAATTTTTTTAAGTATAAAAAAGTTCAAAATAAAGGAAATAATTGAATAATATTTTAGTTTACATTTTATTGATAAATAAAAGAGTTTCTAAATAATGAAATTGCATGAAAGGTAATTTATAAAACTTTGATAGATCTAAGTAATTAATGTTTATTTTCATATAATTTTTCTTATATGATAAGAGAGTTGGTTATTAACAAGGTTTTCTATGAACAATATGAGATGATGGATTCAATACCTATGATTTATGATTTATTGGATTTTTTATCATCTTTGAAAAATAAAACAGGATAAAAGAAATTTATCTAGGATAAATGAGTATATACATATATTTATTAAGATATTAGGAGTAGAGATTACTGTTTCGGTGCGGATGTGCGTCGGGTTTCTGTTCCGACACTGTTCCGCCAGGACGCGTTCGCGCGTGCACCCGTCGACCCGAGGGGATGGGCGCGCGGCTTGTGGCCCCGCAGTCCCGCTTTCCAAAGGCGGGCGGCATTCGTCCCTTGTTCAGGGGCGTCTGCTCCTTGATCGAAACCGGGATGATGGGATGTCGGCTCCTCCTTCCATGGACGTCTCCTCGGAACTCGTCGCCTAATCCGGGTCTCCCTCATAGATTTAAGAATGTTCGTGAATCTCGTTCCCGGCGCCATATCTTCATGGACACCGGTTAATTACGCTGCTTCCGCCCAGACGCTCCAAGGAGTCTGGTCGGGGCAGCAACCTGCGGTGGGGAGACCAGGTGGCTCTGGGTGTCGTGGGCGTGTCTTAACACTGCGACTCTGCATGTCTTCCTTCCGTCCCTAATAGGGCTTCTCGAAGGCGTGATGGCCTGAGGCATCCCGCGCTGGGTACGGGGAACTGCGTTACCTGAGGTTTTCCTCATCTTCCCATGTTTAACACGGGGTATGCCGCGTGTTTAACGTCCAGCGGGGACGACATCGGACTGATCAACACGAGAAGTGGATCAGATGACAGAACCCCTTGCGGGGAACCTCCGACGCTGGGGCCAGCACATGGGCGGCTTCCCGAGTGGAGTGGAATGAAGTGGCATGACCCCACCGGGATGTGGCGGCCCGGGTAAGGATCAGGATGGACGATGGAGTGAAGATCTTGGACCCCGTAGGGGCTTCCTACGTACCGCGCGTTAGCGCGGATCAAAGTCAGCGTAGTTCGGATATACAGTTTAACGTCATGCTGGACGTCGGCAAGCCGACTCACGAAGAGGTCGAGGCTGCCGGGTGGAGGATCGAACCGAACCACCTCGCACAGAGGGGGATGGAACGGCCGGGTGGATCACAGTTTCACGTCATACTGGACGCTGGAAGGAGAAATAGAAAAAGGCAGTGGGGAAGCACAATGGAGATACACATGTGCAGTCCCCCACAAGGGCGGATTCATAGGTGAATCGACGCGAATGTGAACCCGGGAGGGGTCCACTGATGGACGAACCGACGTGAATACGACCGGGACGACCAGGTGGTGGGCTTGAACCTCAGGGAGGCTTCCTACGTACCCTGTTTAGGAGATAGGGATCAAAGTCCACGTAGTTCGTTCTGTCAGGACTTACGCACTGAGGCAGCCCGGATGCGGCAAAGCTCAGTTGGAGAGGGACTTGGGCCGAAGGTGAGAGACCTCGATCCCTGTCACTCCCTCTACTGGCTTCGGCAGTGGGGAAGCACAATGGAGATACACATGTGCAATCTCCCACAAGGGCGGATTCATAGGTGAATCGACGCAAATGTGAACCCGGGAGGGGTCCACTGATGGACGAACCGACGTGAATACGACCGGGACGACCAGGTGGTGGGCTTGAACCTCGGAGAGGCTTCCTACGTACCCTGTTTAGGAGACAGGGATCAAAGTCCATGTAGTTTGTTTGGTTTGTAATATTCTACCCCCGTGGGCGAAGGCCACTCCAATCCCGACATCCCTGCAGAGACGAGCGGGTGGGGGCCACATCCAAACTGGGAGGGGGACCCTGTGTGTGAGGCACGGGATCAGGCGATGCGAACGGTTTAACGTCTTGCCGGACGAAGTACAGTTTAACGTCATGTGTTGAGGACGAAGCAGACGGTTTAACGTCTTGCCGGACGAAGTACAGTTTAACGTCGTGTGTTGAGGACGAAGCGGACGGTTTAACGTCTTGCCGGACGAAGTACAGTTTAACGTCGTGTGTCGAGGACGAAGATGCTTGGCAGTTTAACGTCTTGCAGCGTGGACGTGGTGCAGTTTAGCGTCATGCAGGACGAATGCTGAACAGTTTAACGTCTTGTAGCTCGGACGAAGTGCAGTTTAGCGTCATGCAGGATGAATGCTGAACAGTTTAACGTCTTGTAGCTCGGACGATATGCTAGGCAGTTTAACGTCGTGCAGCTTGGACGTGTATGGTGCTGCCGATGGGTCCGTGTCACTTCACGCGAGCCTGGAGGGCCGCACGGGAAGACAACGCACGGTGCGGGCACCCGGGATGAAGATCATCGGGCGCCACGCAGGCGGGTACCCTCAGGGGGTCAAAGGGGGCGACCTCGGCGGATTGCGCGCAAAAGAGAAGCTTGGCGCGCAATACCGTGGGTCGGCGCGCAAACGGGCGGGCTGGCGCGCAATTGGGCCAGCGCTTTGCGCGCAGATGATTGAGATTGCGTGCACCGGGCTTCGGATAGCGCGCGGGGGCAACGGCTCATTCTCTAACGAATGACCACTTTGAAAAAGGGGGGTGCGCGCAATCGGGCTGGATTGCGCGCACCCGGGGGCAATTGCGCGCAAGAGGCTTCTTTTGCGCGCGAAGGCCTTTGGGTGAAGAATTATTCAAAAAGAAAGGAGCCAAAGGGATTGCGCGCGAAGGCGAACCCCGAGACTTTCTTGCGCGAAAGAAAGGAGGTTACCTGAAGATCGGCATTGCGCGCGGAGCGGGTTGGATTGCGCGAACGAGCGATTCTTCGAATTCCGGCAACCATCAAAACGTCGGGGGTCGCCTTATATTTATAGGCAGCCCCGGGCGCGGAATCTGGTTCGCGGGCGCGGAATTCCCTTCACGGGCGCGGAATCGGGCCCGGCGCGCAAGGGAGTCGCGCGGGCAACGGGCGCGCAAAATTGCGCGCCGGCCCAGCGCATTGCGCGCATCCCGGGAGGTTTGCGCGCGGCACTCCAACTTTGCGCGCGGCTCTCCAAAATTCCGCGCAAGGCTTCCGGGCCCTCCGAAACGGGCTTCCGACTCCAAATATGACCTCGCTTCCCACATCCGGAGCTTCGTTTGGGAACAACGGACTTTTCCAGCGTCTACAAAATCCCCCCCTCGGAATCTGATCGGCGAGAGGTCGCAACGATCGGGTTCCGAGGGAGACGCCGGAATGCCGAAGTCCTGGGTGGCGCGGGACTTTGGCGCGCAAAAAGGGGCGTCGGGCGCGAAATTCGCCGGTGCGGTCGCGCAAAGCGCTTTCCGCACAGTGCGGACTCCCGGTCTTGCCTATAAATAGGGGCCTGGGTCCCTCGCACCGTACACTGGCTTTCCGCGCGACTAGCTTCCAAGCTCTCGTTCGCGAAATTGCCTTTGCCGGCGCGAAATTCACCCGTTCGTCGCGCAAAACTTTCCGGATTTCGTCCTGTCTTTGCGCGAATACCCGGGGTTTTACGCGACGGACTTCCCAATTGCGCGCCGTCCACTAGGATTGCGCGCCAACTCCCAAACTTATCTACCAGCCTCGTCCGATTCCGCACGCTTCACCCCTTAACCCGCACGACTCTCGGAGCTTCTGAGATGGCCGCGAATCAAGGAAATGAAGGGGATGCCGCCACTCGCAGAGCTGAGATGGCGACGAACGAGGAGGTCTACGGAGCCAAGGAGATTGTTTCCAACAATCAATCCTTGTTCGACTTGCTGACACCGGCCCAGAAGACATATCCGCTGTCGGAAAACCTGCCGCTCTGGAACTTTGGCATCCTAGATGAGGTTCCGGTGCCAGGGTTCGAGGTTGATGCGCCACGGACCTGGGTGACTCGGGAGGACGAGCTTCCCCGCTATAACATCACCAACAATGGGCATCCTGCCAGGGAGACCAGGCACTTAGATGTCTATGTCCTGAACCCGAGTACGCGAACCATTGCCGGGGGTGAGCCTACTGCGGAGAACTCTCCAGCCCTCTACTCGAGCACATATCGCCAGAGTGTTACTGACGACACCAAGGGCTGGCTGAAGGACTGGGACTTGCGGTCTGGGGGCAATTTCACCAGTGAGTGGGCCTGGGCGTTCTGGGTACGCCACACTTGCGATCACTTCGCGGAGGAGCTGCGGTACATCGGCCTGTTTGAGGCGGTGTGGACGTCGCAGTTCCACTTCTACCAGCAGTCCGAGCTCGGGCTGGAACTGTTCACCCGCTGGTCCCCGGATACCAACACCTTCC
This sequence comes from Viscum album, assembly GCA_963277665.1. Classification (NCBI taxonomy): domain Eukaryota; kingdom Viridiplantae; phylum Streptophyta; class Magnoliopsida; order Santalales; family Viscaceae; genus Viscum; species Viscum album. Next base: position 1,719,857,438 of record OY728119.1, on the reverse strand, counting down.
ATCTTCACCATGGGGAGGTCGGCATCGGCCTCTGGGACATCCACTGCATCGGAGGTATCCCGCTGGAGGGTTACCAATACGATGAGTTCCTGCCTCCGCGGAACACCTGGGGCGACAGGTCACAGACTCCCATCCTGACATGGCATCTGCTGGACCTGGCTACAGAGCGGCTCGGGGTCAAGGACTTCCACAAGGACATAGCCTACAAGGAGTGGTTCGGTCAGTTCTTGGAGCATGACCCAGCGGTCAAGATTCCAGGCAGGGGGAAGCGGTGCCCGACCGCGGCTCAGAGGAGCCGGAACGGGTCGTACTGGCGGGTCCTGGAGACGGGCGACTACCGCTCATGGGGGTACCGCGTTATCGAGGCCCGGGACCCAAATGTCCGGTACGCGGAGTTCATGGCCGCCTTTCTGAGTGGGTGGCTCCTGCCAGTGCGGGACGCGAGAATGGGCGTCCGCCCGGCGACACTGGCGATGGCGGGCGCCATGGCCGCCAACAAAAGATACAACCTCGGGGTCCCAGTGCTGGCGAAGCTGTATGCCATCCTGGGACGCATCTCACGAGGGGGGTCGCCACGAAGGATCTATGGGCCCTTTCAATTTTTCCATGGCTGGGTGGCTGCTCACCTCAGTGGGTACACGTTTCCAAACGCCGTCATTCCTCCGGGCAACGGCCTGCGACCCTCCCTGCTGAACATCGCGGGGGTCGCTCCGATGACCCTAAATGAGGAGGGCGTGAGGATTCGGATTGGCAATCACGCCAATTTCAACTTCATCCCGTTCCCCACTCCCGTTGGCCAAATGATCGACAATGGGCAGGGTCCGCTGGAGCAGCACGAATACTTCCTGAACATGCGGGGCGGGGTGCTCGTGGCTCGGATCGACGGGAAGGTGATCTGCGAGCCTTACGTGCCAACCCGGTTCGCCAGGCAGTTCGGGTGCCTTCAACGGATGCCGAAGAGGGTATTCACTGCTGTTCGGGAGGAGACAAACCCTTGCGTCCTTCGCCAGATGTGGCTGATGTTCGCCGCTTTCGGCTCTGGCGACTTCATCACTCTCCCTCCTACCGGGGTCGACGCAGGCTTGGCAACCGAGTACGCTGAACACTGGGCCATCGCGTACCCCGAGGTGCTTCTACGGAAGCTAGTTCGGCGGCTCGAGGTCACCCGTGCGGAGACCGGGCATCAAGGGAGGAGGCGAGGCGCCGTCACACGGGGGAGAACGGAGGCGCGCCAAGCAGCGGAGCCGGCGCGAGCAGGGACTTCAGCGGCGGGCACATCGCAGGCTGCCGCTACGACCTCGGCGCCCAGAGAGGGGGCACATGCGGTGGTCGAAGAGCGTCCCGGGAAGCAGGTAAGGCGTCTGCTCGAACCCTCCAACGATGCAGTCTTCCCGGCGCTGTGGTCGGCCTGGATGACCCTGCGGCAGTCGCTGGGGACCGAAATCATCTGGCAGAAGATAACCAGCGAAGGAATCCATCTTCCAGAGGTCGGGCGCCTCCAGGTCACCGACAGGGCGAACTTCCACCGGCGGTATGCGTATCTGACAGCCATGGACGAGTACGCGCGCCAACGTGGTCATCATGCGGAGCCGTCCCTTCTAGTGAAGGTGATGCTCGGTCTAGAGCCTGCTCCAGAATAGATGCCGCCGGAGGAAGATGACAGTAGCAACGACTCCGAGGAAGAGGAGGAGACGGGGGAGGATGAAGGCTCGGAGGGAAGATCCCATCAGGGGAGCCCGCGGGAGAGCGGCGAGGTGGCCGGCTCTGGAAATATTGACATCACTGAGCTCCTCGAGGTCCGCTTCTATCCCTACTCAGCCTGCTTCATCCATTCTCTTATGCAGCTTCTAACCCATTTCTCCACCTTTCTCAGGAGTGCACGGATGCTGGTCAGGCATCCTCGGCAGGAGTAGGAGAGGCGCCAGCAGGACAAGGCGGGGGCCAGACGCCCATCATTGAATTGACAAGCGCTGAGGGGTCCCCTGCTGCAATTGCTCCTGCGGCGGCCGGGACAGCGGAAGATGATGCCTTGGATTCCCGTAAGTCTCCTTACCTTACTGTCGGTGCTTGCCATTGACGATCCGTGACTAACCACGGCATGCCCTGCGCAGTGATCTCAACACTGGAGGCTCGTCGGGCTGCCGAACCCGGGCCATCCACGAGTGGACCAGTGGCAGACCTGCCGCCTGCTCCGGAACAGACTTCCCAAACCGAGCCGGCCCCACCAACTGCTGATCAAGGGGCTGCGGACGCCGGCGGTGCTGGCATCGGAGAGAGGTCGGGGGCTGACGAGGGTGTCAACGCCGCTGGGGCGGGAGAAGAAGGTCGCCCAGATGTTGGGGAACCTATCCCCCGTGAGGACACCCCAGGGGCGGACCCTGCAGCAGACTTGCTGGCTGCCTTCCCTGCCTACCGGCCTGCCGACCCCGAGGAGATGGACGACTCGGACGCGGAGGCGGTCGAGGAGAGCCGGATAACGCGCCGTAGGGGGTGGAAGGGTATCCAGCGCTTCCTCAAGCGAGACCCATCGGAGTGGCTGGGGCGCATGGGATCCCTTCAAACCTGGCTGCGCTTCCTGTGTGCCGGGGGAGCTGATGCTCAACGCCTCCATCTGACGGTCCGTGATTTCATGGCCGAAAAGATGCGCGAGAGCCGCCGGTGTGCCGACGTCGCACCATGTCGGGACATGTCGGAGAGCACGCGGGCGCTCTTTGTGGCGGAGCAGGAAGTCCGGCGTCTCGAAGGGCAGGCGGCAGAGAAGGAGGCCTTCGTTGCAACGTGCACTGAGCTTGTGGAGCAACTAACGGCCCAGCTGGATGACGCCCAGGTACAGCTGACGGAGGCGGGCCAACAGATGGTCACACTTCAAGTCGAGCGGGAGCGCACACAGGCCAGGATCGACGAACTGCGTGCTGCGACCGCCGACGAGGAGAGGGCACGCAGAGAGCGAGAAGCAGCCCTGGAGGCCTCCAGCCAAAGGGTAGCGGCATTGGAAAGACTTATCCAGCACGCTAATCCCTAGGGGCTTTGTTTTTGCCACTCCCAGAACATTTTCTTCCGCTACTCGATATTTCGATCCATTTGTATGAACCAATATATTTATCTGCATCTTTTGGCTTAACATGCTCAACCACAAATTCATTGTCTCGCGGGAGCGTTAACCAAGCTTTAGGCATCCGTAATTGGGCCTGGATTTATAAAGAAAAGAGGGAGATCATTCCTAGGAAAGGAGACCTCAGACCTAATCAATGTATCATCCCCCCAACTTGTTCCGACACATGAGCGGGACAACGCTAGGGGCGTTAAGATTTTATTCGAACATAGGGAAATGAGAAAGGGTGAATCGCATGTCCCGAATTCAGAAATCCACGACGGTCGGCCTTCCAGGAAATGCCCAAGACGGCAAGCGGACAATGGATCAATCGACCATACTACTGTAATAGACGGACCGAAGGTCATTATTCATATTGCAGGAGGCGGATCACATGTCATCATCAATGCCGCTTTGGGAGTTCCTTCAGGCACAAGGGTGGAAATCCAGATCAACAGGGCATGCGAAGCGTGGGGCGAAGTGAGGATTTGTTCGGACAAAATCCAATGCTCTCAAAATTGCTCCACCGTGGGGAAAGTGTATTAGGCGGATGCACTAATCTGGCCGTGAATCACCTCAATTCTCAGACAGAACCTCTTTGACGAGGAAACTGGCGCTTCCCATCATTGCAATGGGGCATCCCGAGCTGAATCGGGGAAAATATCACAATCGCACCACTCTACCAGAAGCCAGGCCAGACGGCCGGTGACGAGGAGGGGCGGGACTTAGCGATCCCTGAGGCTGGACCCGAGTCGAGATGTCCGGGAATTCCTACGTACTCCATCAGGCTGGAGATCAAGCCACACGTAGTTCTGAAAGTGCAGTTTTAACGTCATGCGGGACGTAGAACCCCGTTTGGGGAGATCTTAGTTTAAGGTCGTAGAGCTTGGACCATAGAGGCAGATCTTAGTTTAAGGTCTTAGAGCTCGGACCATAAGAACCTCAAAGCACGCCACATCGTGGTCCCATCCCCTGGATATGAAAAGATGCACTGAGGGATAGTGTCAAGAGTGTCGAGGTTTCGCCAGGCCAGAATGGGAGGTGGAAAATGTAATGTGAATCATGCAGCCATTCACTCAAGGACTGGGGGCACCGGCGTGACGATATAAGAATACTGCCGACCGTGGCGGAAAAGCAGCATCAATATCGCACTGACCGTTGATGAAATGAGGCAGCAAACGAGCATCAACCGCTCAAGCGTAGGATTCATATCGATTTGCTGCCCGAGGCCCTTGGGGGCACCAGCCCGAGTCGGTGGGAGAGCACTGAGGCATTGTGTCCAAACCGCTCACGGGGGCTCCATCCAGGGCGTAGGCGATTGGTCCGAATGAAAGGGAGAACGAAACCTTAAAAGTGGAAGGAACCTGACCAAGATGAACCTGACCCTCCTGGCAATAAACCAGAGTACTCTTGACACCGGTGGACCACTGCAAGGGGTCGAGGGCCACGCCTTGAGGGTGACCCGAAGGCGGCGGATTCCCCAGAGAAGGGGGAATCTTTAAGAGGTGGGGGGATGGACCCGAAGTTTCAAACATCCGGGCGTTCCTACGTATCCCATAAGGATGGGAATCAAGCCACACGTAGTTCTGGAAGTGCGGCGCAACACAATCGGGCACCAGCGCGGGGAAGGGTGCGGGTCTGACCCTCGCACACAGAAGAAGCGGTATTTGATATTTCTTGTTTGTCCTTAAAGGTGGATGGTTTTTCTTTGTGCAGCGACATGCCTGTGATTAGGGAATCCCTGGCGTCGCTACAATAATCAAGCCATGAAAGGCATTGATAAATGGCGTGGTTATTAACCAGCGCCCAACGTGAGTGTCCCCTGAGGAGATCATCACGATGCAGTGCCGTTTCTCGTCGGGCGGCCAAGACGATCACAGTTTACGGTCGTGTGGTAGGACCGGACAACACAGTTTAAGGTCGTGTGGTTCGGACCATGGAGGAATCCGCTTATTGCGATATGGCGGACCCAGCGGAGGTGGGAACATACCCAGCCCTGCGGTCACGCACGATTCCAGGAGAAGGATCCTGGGATAGGGGCCTGCGTATGTCCATCACCCGAGGGGCAGAGATGCTAGCCTCCAGTTATACTGGGCCCAGAACGCGATTGTTCGGGCGACTCCTTCCTCCTTATGGGGACGAGGGTCCAGCTACACATGGCCCTTAGGGAGGACATCAGCATATATCCTTGGTGCTCAGATCGTGGGAGCCTCGACAGACACCATTACCCTGGTTGGCCTGCCTAACGTGTAAAGGTGTACTGAAGGTCAATATGAAGAGAGTGTCGAGATTCCACCACAACGCACAAAGGCGGAGTGTGATGAGGACCGCGCAACCTACGTTTGGAGCCTGAAAGAGCCGACATGGCGATCAAGGATGTCGCTGACCATATTCGCAACACAACATCCGATCGTGTCAGCCTAGGACGGGGCAAGCAAACGAGCATCAACCGCTCAAGCGCAGGATTCATATCGATTTGTGCCCCAGGACCCGCCGGTAAATCGACCCGGAGCGGTAGGAGAGCACTGAGGCATCGTACCCAAACCGCTAACGAGGATCCCTTTGAGTGAAGGCTCGAACAAGAGGAAGCGCGCGGCCCGACAAGCAACACAGGACTTGTCGGGATTGAATCCGACACCACGGGTCATAGACCGAAGTACCCAAAAAATGTTAACAGATCACCGGAAAGGGTCGGAGGACTCATCCTGAGAGCAACCAAAAGACAGCAGATCCCCGTGATCAATCAAGAGACGGGGCTGGACCTGAGACACAAGCGTCCAGGCGGTCCTACGTATCCCATAAGGATGGGAATCAAGCCGTACATAGTTCTTGAGAGGCAGTTTAACGTCATGCAGGACGATGAGGGGTGTAAGGTAGTCTCACACACGGGGGAGGCGTACGGCGCGGCCAGTAAACCGACGTGAATGAGGACATAATCCCCCGCTCACGCGTTACGCCTCGCACAAAAAGGAGGGGAACTTGGGCCAGAGGCCCAATGCGGGATAGAGATTCCCGGGAAATGGGGCTGGGCCTGAAACATGAATGTTCAGGCGGTCCTACGTATCCCATAAGGATGGGAATCAAGCCGTACGTAGTTCTTGAAGTGCAGTTTAACGTCATGCAAGACGAAAAGAGAAAGGGGGGAGCAGACGGCATCCCCAAACGTGGGGGGCGTACATCGTGGCGAGCAAACCGACGTGAATGAGGGCATAGCCCCGCGTTCACACCATACGCCGCACACCCGGAGGAAACTGGGCCAAGGGCCCGAGATGGGATTGAAATTCCCTAAGGATGGGGCTGGGCCTGAAACATGAATGTTCAGGCGGTCCTACGTATCCCATAAGGATGGGAATCAAGCCGTACGTAGTTCTTGAAGTGCAGTTTAACGTCATGCGGGACAGATGCTGAACAGTTTAACGTCTCGTAGCTCGGACGTGGTGCAGTTTAGCGTCATGCAGGATGAATGCAGTTTAACGTCGTGCGGGACGAACTGCAGTTTAACGTCGTGCCGGACGAAGTACAGTTTAACGTCGTGTTGGACGAAGATGCTTGGCAGTTTAACGTCTTGCCGCGCGGACGAAGTGCACTCAGGCAAAGTACTGCTTGAGGAACCTAGCGTTGGTGGGAGGAGTGACACGCTCACCATCCATAGTCGCTAGGGAGTACGCGCCATTGGGATAGACCTTGTGGACAACAAAAGGTCCCTCCCACTTGGGCACCAACTTGGGTGGCTTCCTACCAGGGATCATTGGCGCTCTTAGGGCCAGCACTAGGTCACCCTGCAGGAAGGAGAGGAGGCGAACCTTCTTATTGAAAGCTCGAGCCATTCTGCTTTGATGCCTCTCCAAGTTGTGCAAAGCGCGAAGTCTATTCTCATCCAGTGCTTCCAACTCGACTAGACGGGCTTCAGCAGCTCTGTCCGGCGCTTGCTGGTCGTAGACCGCAGTGCGCAAGGACGGTAACTGGATCTCGATGGGCAGGACGGCCTCAGCTCCATACACCAGGGAATAAGGGGTCATCTGGGTGGAATTGTGAGTCGTTGTCCGATAAGCCCAGAGGGCGTTGGGGAGCTTGTCCGGCCAACTCTTCTTGTTCTGACCAACCATCTTTTGCAGAATGTTAGAGAGGGTTTTGTTAAACGCCTCAATCTGTCCATTCGCCTGCGCATGATAGCGAGATGTATGGTTCAAGCGAATGTTGTACTTGGCGTACAACTTCTTCAACTCGGCTGCTCGGAAATTGGCTCCGTTATCCGTGAGGATAGCGTGAGGCACTCCAAATCGATAAATGATGTTGGAGGTCACGAAGTCAGCGATCGAACAGGATTTGACCTCTCTGAGCGGAATCGCCTCTGCCCATTTGGAGAAGAAGTCCGTAGCGGTCAAAATGAACCGGAACTGGCGAGCCGTCGCCGGCGGGTAAGGTCCCACAACGTCCATCCCCCAGACTGCAAAGGGACAAGAATACCTGATGGTATGGAGAGGCTCCGGTGGCCGATGCACAAAGTTCGCGTGAACCTGGCACGCATGGCACCTCCTGGCATACTCGATGCAGTCGTGGATCATGGAGGGCCAGAAGTATCCCAACCTCCGAATCTGGTGGGACAGCTTTGGCCCAGTCTGATGGGCACCGCATGAACCAGCATGAACCTCTTGCATGACTCGTGGGATCTCAACTCCATAAAGGCAACGGAGGAGAACACCATCAAATCCGCGTCTATAGAGGATCTGCTCCTGGCCGGGACTGCTCTGGAGGACAAACTGCGATGCGCGGCGTCGAACTCGCTCGCGCTCGGCCCGATCCGACGGGAGAATGCCATGTTGGAGGTACTCAACCAAAGGCGTCCTCCAATCAGGGGCTGGTTCGACTGCCATATCTGGGGTACTCGGGGCTCCGGGCATAGGGGCAACCGTGGTGAGATTACTTACCGACAGGCCGCGATCTCCCTCCAGGATAACGGGAGCGATGAGCCTGCGGTGCGTCACGCGGACGATCAGGTTATCCTGTTCAGGCTCTGCAAGTGACGCAGCAAGGCTGGCCAAAGCATCTGCTCAACCATTCTGCGACTGGGGAATATGGACAATTTCTGGCCGAGAAGGGAACTGGGCTATCAGAAGGAGGGTGCACTCCAGCAACGACACAAGTTCCGGCTTCCTGACAACATAGTCGCCATTGATCTGCTTAACGACCAGCTCAAAGTCCCCTTTCACACACAGATGGGGCACGTCGATCTCGAGAGCTAACTCGAGGCCGGTGATGAGGGCATGGTATTCCGCCTCATTGTTGGTACAGCCCTCTGACAACATGAAAGAGTATGGCAGCACGGCTTGCTCCGGGGTAATGAAGACGATACCCAAGCCCACTCTGTTGAGCTTAGGATTATCGAGCCTTCTACCGGTGGGGCTCCGGGAGGCACCTTCAAAGTGCATCTGCCAGCACGGATCGGCATGATCGACCGAGAGGATGGCCTCATCAGGAAAGCCTAGATCCAGCGGCTGATCCGCGGAGGTCGGGTGAGCAGCCAGAAAGTATGCCAATGCTTGCCCTTTGACGGCCTTCTGAGACACATACATGATGTCGAACTGCTGTAGAATCACAGCCCACCGCGCTAGACGGCCAGTCAACATAGGCCGGCTCAGGATATATTTCAACGGGTCTACCCGAGAAACCAACTGTACCTCATGGTGCTGCAAGTAGTGCCGTAATTTCTGTACGGCAAATACGAGCGGCAGGCAGCTCTTCTCGATGGGGGAATACCTGAATTCCGCATCGAGGAGCATGCGACTGAGGTAATAGATGCTATTCTCTGTTCCCTCGTTGTTCTTCTGGGCGAGAAGGGCACCCAGGGACTGTTCCAGGGTGGTCACATAAAGGACCAGCGGCTTCCCAGATACAGGCGGCATCAGAACCGGAGGTTGAAGCAGGTACTGCTTGATTTCCTCGAAAGCGGTCTGACACTCTTTATCCCATACATAGGTGGCACCTTTCTTCATGAGCCGAGAAAAGGGCTTACACTTTCCGGCCAGATTCGCGATGAATCGGCGTATATAGGCTAAGTGGCCTTGGAACCCTTGCAGTTCCCGGATGTTACCTGGGGGAGGCATCTGGCTAATCGCCCTGATCTTCTCCGGGTCGATCTCAATACCCCGGTATCTTACCAAAAATCCAAGGAACTTTCCGGAGGTGACCCCGAAGGCACACTTCAACGGGTTCATCTTCAGGCAGCGAGACCGGAGGAAGCCGAACACTTTCTCAAGATCTTTGAGATGGTCCTGACGCTGGCGCGATTTGACCACCAAGTCGTCGACGTAGCATTCCACCAGTGTGCCGAGGATTGGCTTGAATATGCGGTGCATCGCCCGTTGATAGGTGGCACCTGCATTCTTTAGGCCGAAGGGCATGACCTGGTAACAAAAGATACCTTGGGGGGCCCTGAAGGCAGTGAACTCCTCATCCTCAGGGGCCATCCGGATTTGGTTGTATCCGGAGTATCCATCCATGAAGGAGAGGGCTTGGAACCCTGCCGTGGCATCAATCAATAGCTCTGTCACCGGAAGGGGAAAATCATCCTTCGGACAGTGGCGGTTGAGATCGCGGAAGTCGATACAGACTCTGATCTGCCCGTTCTTCTTCCTGACCGGCACAATGTTGGCCAGCCATTTGGGGTACTGAACTTCCCTCACGAAGTTGGATTTGATAAGCTTGTCAACTTCGGCCTCAACCATGGAACCGTGGAATGGGTGCATCTTCCTGGGAGGCTGCTTGAACCCGCGATGGTTCGCCGGGAGACCAAGGTGGTGGACGGCTACCTGAGGATCTAGCCCCGGCATCTCGTCATAGCCCCAAGTGAACACATCACGGTGCTGTCTGAGGAAGTCCACGTACTGCTGCTGCTCTTCAGAGGGCATGGCGGCACTGACCAATGTGGGTCTTGGATCTGCTTCGGTTCCAAGGCTCACCTGTACTAATTCATCGACCGTGGCAGAGACGCCCTCCTCAAAGGCTGGGGGTGCATCTTCCACGTCCTCTCCACTCGGGGAGGGATCGTCCACGGGAGAGACTGCGTTGGAAACTGCATCGAGGCTACCAGATCCTACTGGGCCGCTGGTGCTGGCATGGGTGGTCGCGGTCATCTCATCAGGAGACTCACAGGCCGTCGAGACCATGGCCACGTCCAACCGATGAATCGGGAGGACGTAAGCGTCATCCAAACTTGCCCAGGGATCACTTACAACAGTGACAGGCTCAACCTCACCTGCCAAGATCTGCTTATCCTTGCTCTTGTAATAGTCCGCGTCCAGATAGCGGGCTTCACATGAGGCAAAAGGAGAGGCATCTCCCTGAAGCACGCCTACTCGACCGTTAAGGGAGTATTTGAGGCATTGGTGGTATGATGAGGGAACCGCCGCGTGAAGGTGGAGCCATGGCCTGCCCATCAATGCGTTGTACGCAGTGTCTTGAGAGACTACCATGAATTCGGTGTTGGCAACCAAGTCACTGAACTGGGTCTTCAAGCGTATCTTGCCGACCGGGGTTTGCTCGGTGCGGTCGTACCCCTGGATCCTGAGGTCGGAGGGGATCAAGTCATCCTCAGACAACTCCAATCTCCGGAGCGTCCGAGTTGGAATCAGGTTAATCCCGGACCCCGTGTCGACAAGACAACGCCGGACTTCAAGGCCATTGAACTGGCCAGTAACATACAGCGGACGAATGTGCCCCTGTATAGGAGGGTCTTCATCCTTACCAGAGAACGAGATAACTGCCTGACATTCGGCGTCCTCAATCGTTTCGGCGTGAAAGGCCTCTGTAGCCGCAACCTCTGTCTCAAACTGGAGGGGGCTTTTCAGGGCTTCAGCGAGTGCCTCACGCATCTCAGATGACATGCGCAGAGCCTCAAAGATGGAGAGCCTTGCTGGGATGTCGGCCAAGTGCTTCAGGACATCATACTTTTTGGCCAAGCGCGAGCCCCTGGTTGCAGGAGGTTGCTCTGCGGTTGGAGGCATGACGGGCCTTGCTGATTGGACCGGCGGATGACTGGTGCTTGGCGCATCCCGCTGTTCATTGGTTGAAGCCCGGGAAGTAGTCACCGTACTGGGGTCAGGAGGCCGGGACGGACTTGCGGCAGGGCGGAGCTGATCGCGACGCGGCTGAGGCAGTTCTTCCTGGTCCCACACCACAAACAGTGGCGGAGGCGAATCCGTCATCCCCGGATGGGGGGGCTGCGCGCGCTGAACTCGGTTTTGAGATTGCTGCCTAGTCTCAGTGGCGTGCACGTCCTGGCTGGAGGTACCAACTGTTGTGCCCCGGCGACTCCTGTTGTTGCAGTTCCTCCGATGGTGGCGACGACCGGGAACACTAGGGAGGTCCACCTGGTGTTCTTCAACGTCGGGAACCGAAAAGGGATTTACCAGCTTGACGGTATTAACCGAAGCGTACCCAACACCGTCATCGGATGAATCATCCATCGCCGGGTGGATCCGAGGAGGGACCCCCATCTCCGGGGGCATGAAATCGCCGAGAGTGCGGGATAGTGGCGGAACTGGCGGGGCGCGCTCTTCCTTCTTGCGCCGCCGCCGTTTGCTCTTCTCAGAAGAGGCAGGCTGGGATGACGATGCCGAAGCAGCACCCGCAGATTCTGGGGGCTCAGGCTGATTCAAACGCGCACGGATGATTCCATGGGCGCGAATAATCGTCTTGCGGGCCATCCAGTTTTTATACTTCTGGGATCCGCGGTCGGAGACCAGCTGCCATTCGTCCTCATTGCCACTATCATCATCTGATCCCACGAACACGCCCGCCACTTGTGCTGGAGCTGGGCCCAACCTGATTACATTGTTGTTAATCTAGTCTTGGAGCCAGTCCATAAACACGTAGCACCGCCGGATGGTGTGCCCCAGGGCCCGATGGTAAGGGCAGTAGCGGGGGTTATCCGTGAGATGTGCTTCCTCTGGCTTCCAACACTCAGGCAGTCGCACAATCCTCTGCTCCAGGGCGCTCCGGAAATAACCGGGGACCTGATCCTCGTGAAATGAGTAAGTCAGGTATCGCGGGCCCCTGGGAGCGTGGTCTTGACGAGGGGCTAGAGGGGCCTGCCGAGGAGGTGGACCCTGATTATCTCGCCTGGGTTGTGGCGGTACATTACGCGGAGGGGTCGGCCGGTTCTGGGGCTGCCGCTGCTGGGCCGGGAACTGAGCCCATGGAGGCGGATTCCTGTGAGGCTGTGGAGCTGGCCTCACCGGCAGTAGCTCCAACGGCCTGGGGGCCTCTATCTGGGCAACAGCAGCGGGCTCAGCCCTGCTGGCTCTCCTTGCAGGAATCATAGGAGGCAGCGGGTGTGCCTGACTGGCCTGTTGTAGGGCTTCCTCAAGACGTTGAGCTTTGTCTGAGAAGTCCCTGAACCCTCCGGGGTAATTCTGAGTGATCAGGGAAGGGACCAACTCAGTCTTGACGTTCCCGACGCACATTGTCAGCAACTTCTCCTGAGTCAATGGCATGTCAAGGGAATATGTGAGACCCTTACATCGGGCGACGAAATCCGCGACTCGCTCATCAGGCCTCTGTTTGCACTTGAAGAGGTCTGCGATACTCGTCTTCCGGGTCGTGGAACTGAACTGGTAGAGGAACTGTCTACGAAGGTCCTCCCAGCTAGTTATCGACCCGACGGGGAGCTGGCTGTACCAGACAAATGCTGGCCCTTCCAGTGTCTGGAAAAAGCAGCGAAGCTTAGCGGCCTCCTGCTGCGCCAGAGTTCCCAACATAGGCCCGTACCTCGAGTTGAAATGGGCCAAATGCTGTGGCGGATCTCCAGTCCCGTTGAAGGGGGCGAAGGTGGGATTCCCGAATCCCGGAGGTGCCGGCATGTCATCCACCCATGCTGGGTATGGCTTGCCGTCCGATGGGATCGCCACTTGCCGAGTCTCCAAGGCTTCCAAGCGGGCGATGAGTGCCGCCATCGGATCGTCCGGACATGGGTTCCAGTCCTGGCGAGGATCTCTAACCACGAGTGCATTGCATGGCCCTTCAATCGGGTCGTCGACCGGGTCGTCGAACTCGGCGGCTCGTGGGATGGCGGGCGGAGCGGCCCTTGGGGCAGCGGGAGGAATCCGAGCGGGGTCTCTCAGGTAGTCACGCCGCTCGGGAGGGTGTGGTGAAACATACCGCTCCCTCTTGCCATAGGCAATGGCCTCTCCCCTGTCGGCGAACACGGCGTAATCACGGTTGCCCGGGAGAGCCTCATCGAGGGGTGGTTGTTCCTGTCCCTGCTGTCCTGGCCTAGGATCACCGTAGTCAGGCCGCTGCTCTGCAGCGCGCTCGGCGAGGAGCTGGTCAACTAGCTTCTTCTGCTCGGCGAGCTGTTGACGTAGCATAGCCTTCTCGGGATCCTCATCCGCCCTCTGTGTGGAGGCAGATGGGTCGGCGGGCTTCATAGCCCCGCCGTGCTCTTTACCTTTGCTGACGTTTCAGCTCAACGTCAGTGCTTCAGTGGGTGTGGGGAGACCCAAGAGGTTCCTCTGGTGACGAGTAACTCTCGCCGATGGATCCAACAACGGCTTGTCTTCGGGGGGAGAGCCCCCGTCGAGAAGTTACAAGCCGTTCCCCTCCCCCGACAGGTCAGCCATATTGACCGTTTCTGTCCCTGGGGATGTACCCTCAGGGCCACCCAGTGAATCGGGCTGTCGGCGAATCGCACTGAAGCGTAGGGCAGCGTACTGCCCCCATCCACGGATATACACGTGGGGGGTGGCTTCCTCGATAACCTTGCAGAGTACTTGAAAACACTCAATGCATCATTGTTGGAGGGCCTCGTGGTGCCCAAATGACCCGGGGTGCCGAACCGCAGGGAGCGTGGCCAGGTCAATTTGATGGCACTGCTCACCAATATCCTCCAGGTGTGCTTGACTCCCGGGATATGGAATTTTTAGGCGGTGAAGACGGGAGTGAGTCTCCCGGAGAGTTCGACGGAAGCATTCGAACTCATCCGGGGTGAGCGATTCGGGTGCATCAAAGTCCGGTCCTGCGACTGGCCAAAACTTCTCAGGGAAGTGGACCTCTGCAAGGACGGTCCAGAAGCTCCACGACTCAAACTCGGGACCCAGGTCTCCTTGGTCCTCTTCAACGACTGGGAATGGACGGGGAACCGGTAGTGGTGCCGAGGCGGGCCGCCGGGCCGACGGGCTGGCCGGCGGTGAATACGGCGAGCAGGCCGATTGGCCTCCATATCCCGGGCCGCCCTCTGAGGGTGGCGGTGCCCCGGATACCACATCACGATAGGACGGGCCGACGAGCGAACATCCTGCCGTAGCGTCGGTGCTCGCCGAGGGTGCACTAGATCGTGGTTCGACCGTCGGTCCCCAGAAAAAGTCTCCGGCTTCTCCGATCGAGGAAGAAGGTGCTTCCGGAGGGTCTGGTACCAACCGCAAGCTTGGCCCTTGGGGGTCTACCAGGCCTTCACTACTCCGGATATACCTTCGGAGAGAAGCGGGGATCGTATCGATCTCGCTCTCGGGAAGTACGAGGCTGACGTGCCGCATTCCTACCCCTGCCCCTAACTGGCGGGATCGGGGGGAGGGCTCCATCGCCGAATCGTACTCCGCCTCTGTATCAGAGAAATGAACCGGTCGGATCTCTCTCCAGAATTCCCTAACATTCTTCCCTCGACGTCGACGCCTCGCCTTCCTACCCTGGGTGGTTCTTCGGGGCATGGCTGATCTCTGTCCTGGCGTCCTCCGGCCGCACCGGTGTTGGGACCAAGAGGACTGGAAACCAAGGTGCGAGGAGCACCGGGACAGATATCAAAGGGGACGCGGGGAGAGATGATTCCGGGAAGGCCTCCGGGCCGGGATCGAAAGGTGGGGTGACCCATGCCTCTTGGATCGGCCACACGGAGTAGACCCTGTTGGTGAATAGTGCTACCGCAAGGTGGTCCGCGGTGGCTATTGCCTGTACCAGCAACCGGGAGAGTCAACCCAACCTGCCTTTGGGGCGGTCGGGGCCTCGATCCAGGTCGGGCATAGAAGTGCCCCTGCTCAGGATGCGCAGGGGCCTGGTGGCTGGAGCCAGCAGTGGCTTGAGCCAACGCGGCCGCTGTTGCTAGGGCCCCAAGGTGGGCATTCTCTTTCGCTCGTGCCCGACGTTGGCGTCGGGACAAACGAGTCGGGATGAGCGGCGCAGGCAGGTGGAGAGCCCGTTCTTCGACTTGAGAGGCCTGGCGGCGGTGTCGCCGTGGCCTGACAGGAGCGAATCCCTGGAACGAATCACGGATAGGGTGGTCGCGGATCCCTGGAACGAATCTCGGATAGGGTGGTCCCGGACATCTTCCACCTCATCCGCATAGGGGAAGGAGTTGTCGGAGTGCTCCGGGGATAAGCTCCCGAAGCGGTTGGACGTCGAGGTAGGCAGCGGTGCCTCCCTGCGCGGCCCTCGGGGGCGGCGTTGGTGGCGAGGTGCAGCTTCCTCGAGGTCTAGGCGATCCATGTCCCTGGTGGGGATGACTCCCTCTTCCTCATATCTCCGCACCAAGTTGTTGATCACCCTTCTCTGGATGACCTCCGAGGGGGAGAGAGGGCGTGGTTGCCCCGCAGCTGCGGCTGCTGGGACGGCTGTGGAACGGGCGGGACCGCGCGGAGTAGCCGCGTCGGTGTTTCCCCTACCCCTGCGCCAGTGGGCGGGTGGCGATCGGGCACTGGATTGGGCGACTTGATTCCTGAAAGCAGGGAGAAAAACCCATTAACACTGACAGGAAAAGGAATCGACAACCAACCATTAGTGCCACGACGCCTTCCATGGGGGGAACCCAGGCCCTCGACGTCGTGAGACGGAGTGCCCGATTTCCCTTCCCCAGCCCCTGGCGGGTTCCGTGCCCCAGTGTTGAATGCTTGGTCGAGCAGCATGCTGGTCTTCCAACAACTCTGAAAGCCATCGGTCTTCATATTGAGGAGAAGAGATTCACGTCGGGTTCACCATTTTTCTGTTTCGGTGCGGATGTGCGTCGGGTTTCTGTTCCGACGCTGTTCCGCCAGGATGCGTTCGCGCGTGCACCCGTCGACCCGAGGGGATGGGCGCGCGGCTTGTGGCCCCACAGTCCCGCTTTCCAAAGGCGGGCGTCATTCGTCCCTTGTTCAGGGGCGTCTGCTCCTTGATCGAAACCGGGATGATGGGATGTCGGCTCCTCCTTCCGTGGACGTCTCCTCGGAACTCGTCGCCTAATCCGGGTCTCCCTCATAGATTTAAGAATGTTCGTGAATCTATTTCCCGGCGCCATATCTTCATGGACACCGGTTAATTACGCTGCTTCCGCCCAGACGCTCCAAGGAGTCTGGTCGGGGCAGCAACCTGCGGTGGGGAGACCAGGTGGCTCTGGGTGTCGGGGGAGTGTCTTAACACTGCGACTCTGCATGTCTGCCTTCCGTCCCTAATAGGGCTTCTCGAAGGCGTGATGGCCTGAGGCATCCCGCGCTGGGTACGGGGAACTGCGTTACCTGAGGTTTTCCTCAGCTTCCCATGTTTAACACGGGGTATGCCGCGAGTTTAACGTCCAGCGGGGACGGCATCGGACTGATCAACACGAGAAGTGGATCAGATGACAGAACCCCTTGCGGGGAACCTCCGACGCTGGGGCCAGCACATGGGTGGCTTCCCGAGTGGAGTGGAATGAAGTGGCATGACCCCACCGGGATGTGGCGGCCCAGGTAAGGATCAGGATGGACGATGGAGTGAAGAGCTTGGACCCCGTAGGGGCTTCCTACGTACTGCGCGTTAGCGCGGATCAAAGTCAGCGTAGTTCGGATATACAGTTTAACGTCATGCTGGACGTCGGCAAGCCGACTCACGAAGAGGTCGAGGCTGCCGGGTGGAGGATCGAACCGAACCACCTCGCAAAGAGGGGGATGGAACGGCCAGGTGGATCACAGTTTCACGTCATGCTGGATGCTGGAAGGAGAAATAGAAAAAGGCAGTGGGGAAACACAATGGAGATACACATGTGCAGTCCCCCACAAGGGAGGATTCATAGGTGAATCGACGCGAATCGGGCCCGGCGCGCAAGGGAGTCGCGCGGGCAACGGGCGCGCAAAATTGCGCGCCGGCCCAGCGCATTGCGCGCATCCCGGGAGGTTTGCGCGCGGCACTCCAACTTTGCGCGCGGCTCTCCAAAATTCCGCGCAAGGCTTCCGGGCCCTCCGAAACGGGCTTCCGACTCCAAATATGACCTCGCTTCCCGCATCCGGAGCTTCGTTTGGGAACAACGGACTTTTCCGGCGTCTACAATTACCCCACACATATGTAGAATATTATAAATAATAGTATTATTTTAAATAAAATACTCTAAACACATAGAATTAAATATACGATATAGAAGAAATAGTTTGTTTATTAAATATTCCATTTTAAAAGGAAATAAGAGTTTTTTATAACTTAAAAGAGTTTGTGTGTCTTATCATGGAATTATGAAGATAATATAGTTTCTATGATTCTAGTGGGTGTATGTATAAACTCTAATAAGTTTAAAGTGAACAAATAAAAGATTATTCTAGTAAAAATTAAATGTTACTTAAATATCCTAAATAATTGTTAATATGTTTGTAAAAGAATAATCTAAAGAGTTTCTTAAGTTACACACATATTTTTATGAAAAAGTTCGATGAAATAGGTTCCAATTATGGTGATTATAATAAAGTTACAAAGAGTTATATGTATACAATATAAGTTATTAATATTAGAAAATTTTATGTTTTGAAGTAAAGGAGTTTTAATACCGTGTACAAAGAGTTGAAAATTATGAATCTGATTCCCAAGTCACACTATTTTTATAAATATATTTCTTTATAGATGTTTCTCACAAAAATATTTTAGTGATTTTTTTATCATATTGTCACATAGAGATGTTTTACGAATTATATAAAAATGTAATAGGTTTAATAAGACCCCTAAAAGTCATTCAAACGTAAGGCTAATCTATGTGATATGATAAGACATGAACATATGTATGATTTTGTTAACATATCCTTGAAGTAATTTAAGAATATTAAATTTCCCCTGTTATATAAAATAAAGTCTCCACTTTATCATTTTTTTCACTTTGGATGTATATATTTTTAGATATATCATGAATTGAAATGATAATTGACATCTAAAATTATGGATTTGAGTTATCCCTAACTAATGTTTGTCATGGATTATTATAGTTTGTGATGAAATGTTAAGGTTAACATGAGAATGATTATTTTATAATTGTATAAAATATTCTCATGAGGCACAAAATGGGTTTATTTTTTCGCTAGATGACCCAAAAATTATACCACATGGAGTGTCATACACTATATATTTGGTATGATAGGGGTGAATGGATCATATTTAGTTCCCACAATAACTGAGGTTAAGGATATACCTAGCATAATAACCTTGATACTTTGATATATTTCTTACACAATCCTTAAATCATAGCTAATACATGGGTGGTTGGGTATATTTCTAACCATGTACTCGATTAGATATTAACCAAGATGGTATTTTTCCTGTCATATGATAAGTATGAAATTTGGACCCTTGATTGAGATATAATGAAGAATTTTATGACCATACATAGCTAATACATATATTGGAATTATTTTTTCTGGCGAGGGCCACGAGACAAGATTATGTATAAAGGTGAATGACATGTGGTGTATTCATCAACCTAGTCAGTTTATACTCAGAGAATAAAGAATGTATGGGTTGTTATACAGGATTGAAATACTTTATGTCTCATGTTTACTCAATGAATTGAAAAAAGGAATCATATAAAAATGAATTCTTACATATGATGTATCTAGTGGACAAAAGTATGTAGATGCATGTGTTTTATAGAGATCTTATTAGATCCCTTCATAGCTTGAGTGGTAATGATAATTTTATAGAGTCCACTCTTTGATTAAATTTATGGATTTTGGAATTCATATTTGTTGTCAACACTATAAAGTCCCATGGGGTTATAAATTTTGATTAACTAGAAGGGTATTGATATTGAATTATAGAGCCTATCTAAAAGTGTTTTAGAGTTTATATAAGAGGATTTTTAGTTGGTTATTCAAAATTTATTGAATATGTTGTAATAGATAGTGAATTTTATGATATATTTCCAAAAGTATTTTTGGATTATATCCATTAGGATTTTTGGAAATGGTTTCACAAGTTATTATATATGATATAACATAAGGTGAAGTTATATGAAGTCTATAAGTCTTTAGCGAAAGTGGGAGATTTAATATGCCATAATTTCCATACAAAAATGATGTGTTATGGATATATCATAGGTGACGATTGGATACATCATAAGGCATGAAATAGATATTTCTTGATTCTAATTTATCTAATCATATTGTTTGACTAGGAAATATCTTATAGAGTGTTTTGAGTATAATTGTATGGTATAATATTGACTAACATCTAATTATTGCTTGGTATCTATATGATAATCATTATTTTTCAAGAATCATTCATGATTGGCTAGCACTAAATAGAAAATTTTCATATGATTAAATGCATAGGAGGATTGGTGTATTCATGAAATGAATACCAAAACACCCGAATAAATTTAGTCATGTGTTATAACACATGTTTAAATACATGAAACTCCCTAATAGATTATATAAGGAAGCCCCAACTATGAGATAGTGGTTGGATTGTGTTCAAAGATCTTTCTTGATTCTTCCATTACCCAAAATATACTTTATTTTTCTCCCTTATCTTTTGTGTATCATTTCATGGGTGATATAAGGATCTTACCCATGCAATGGGTGATTGAACTTAAATCTATGGATAAACCAAGGAGAGGGGATTTTAATGGCTACCCTTGAGTTATCTTTACCAAAATATTTTTTGGAGACAATTTCGAAAACTAATCAACATAAGTTACACATATTGTTATTCATTTTATTTTTCATTGTTTTAGTTTCTAACGTGGTAGATATTAGTTTTTAAGGTTTTTAAATGATTTTAATGTGATAAAAAGTGTTTTTAATCCTAATAATCCTTCCACAAGCAAATCTAAATAGGGGTTGTGTCACTCTTTATTGGCCATGAACTATTATATAGAAAGTTTCATTGGGCCATACCAATTTGGAATAAAAAATTCTAGAATTACATTATTAGAATATTTCTTTATTTAGTTTATACATGATTATTTATGGATAATCAAGATGATTGGAATTAGTGTGTTATCCTATAAATATCATTGTATTGAGGGTTTGTGGAAATTCCCAAGAAAGAGCATATAGGTAGGTGTCTTTAAATTATTCCCACCATGGGATAGTATTTATATTGATTGTTAATGTAATTTTAAATAATTATTATTTTTGAATATTTTTTGATAAATCATTAAATATGGTCTTTGAATAATTATTCGTTTAAAGATTTTAATTCAAAGTATAATAAGGTTTTTTTGGTCAGAGTGGACAACTCAAGAGGGGGGGGGGGGGGGTGAATTGAGTGTCCAATTAAAATTTCAATTTAAAAATGTTTAAAACTAAATCCTTAATTTTGTAAAAATAGCCCAGTTAACTAAAATAGTATAAGTATACAATTGTTTTTGAAATATTTATCAAAAGCTCAATCCCATATCAGTTAAAACAACTTTAAATTTACATTAACTTTTTAAATTGATCTAATTACTTTAAACACAATATATAAAACACTTATTAAAGATAATTATCAAAGTAATGTTTTGCTAAATAGTGTTAAAAACTAAAAATAATATGTTATAAGAATAGAGTAAACAAATAAAGAGAACACAGATCATAATAAAATAATAGGTTCAATCTCAAGATAAGACCCAATCCTCTCCACTTGGTCATCACCAATTAAAAAGTATTTTATTAAATAATAAACGAATCCACAACCTAGATCAGGTTTAACAAATATCAACCACACAAAGGAATTACATTCTATACATATCCTCTTCCACAATTCTACATGGTATAAAAGATGTAAAATAATGAAATAAAAAGTGTCTAGAATAATTCAATACAAAGTATGAGCCCGTGTTAATGGATAAAAGTAGTAATGAAAACACAACTCAAATGTAATATAAAATAGAGATAAAAATATAGGTGTTGATAAGGTTTGATGTAGCTCAATATGATCATATTTAGTCAACTAATTTCCTTTAAATAATTTCTTAAAATGCTTCAATTGAGAGTTTCACTGAGTGTTCATAAAAACAGAGTTCCCTGGAAGTGTTCAATATTATAGTGTGGGAGTGTTAATATGCATCTTATACAAATTCATATCCCCAAATTTTTTTCCATGAGTAGATATACTTTATAAAGAGATTATATTACCTAATTATTCATTGGCAGATATTCATAATTTAATCCTTATACTCATTGAAACCTTAAATGTACCAATTATGTAATAAATGCTCCAAAATATAGCCACTGAAGATTTGAAAAATACCACACTACTTAAGTTAGACATGATCACATGGTCTTCACTTAAGCATGGTTACTTTGGATCATGGTCACTTAGCATAGTTACTTGGTAGAGTCACTAAGCTCAGTTACTTGGTTTCTTCATGTGGTCACTTCACTTCTTATTGCGACCACTTTACTTCTTCATGCAGTAAGATCTTTTCTTCATGAAATAGCTTTATCTCTACATGGGGTTACCTTGATTCTTCTCACTGTGACTTGATTACTTCACATATTCACTTCATTACTTCATATAGTTACTTCATTACTTCGCACGGTAGGTTGAATCCATCATAAAAACACTTCATATCAACATACAATCCGTTCAATACTTAGATGAAATTAGCTCATATGATGCATGGTCAGTTGACAGTTCATGAGGTCACTTGGATTCCAATGTGTGGTCCCTTTTACATGGTCACTTTCCTTTCCTGTTAAGTTAAAATTCTTCATATCGTATGTTATAAACACATGTGGTAGGTTTTCATAACCAATTCTAGACTCATTCATTTTTATCATTTTTGATAGAAAAATAGTTGACTATCATAAAACATTAAGATCATTAATAACATAAGAAACATGATCTGGGATCACTAAAATAAGGAGGCACTGGACTAAGGTGACAATCTCCTCCTTTTTGATGATCACCAATCATGGTAGATATAATAAATGAATTTATTATATTTTAATATATAAAATGAGTTTAACACGTCATTATTTCCCCACTTTCTATATTTTTATCCTCCTTTTGGTATTGTCAAAAATAAATTATGAACGAAGAAATTAAAACAATTATTAAAGATTAAATATATAACATAACATACTAAAAAATGTAATAATAGGAAATATATGAATAAAAAATTTATTTCATTAATATAAAAATGATTTTAGATAAAGATTAAAAATAGTTTCCCTATCAGGAGATCTCATAAGAATCAAAATTAGGTACATCCCTTATATCAGTAGGGAGAATATAATACTTTCCTTTTGATATAGAGGTTGAGATAGGTTGGGCAGGTTGGTAAGGATTCAGTGAAGATATGGTAGCAAGTTATTACATAACCACACACTAAGAAATTAGATTAAGGTGTTAAAATGCTTGCCTAAGAGATAAGATAAAATGATTAATAGATGAAGGTGTAGTAAAAGGAGTTGTAGAAGTAGATATAGAAGAAATTCCTAAGGTAGGACGGCCAAAATAGTAGTGTTGGAAGTGTAAAAGTAAGGCTCTATAAATTTGGTAAAATCCTTTACAAATTCTGATCCATGTTCCATTACTTGAAAGTAATCCTCTTTATTTTTCATAAAGGCTTCTAAAACAGGAGTTAGAACGTTCATATTTTCAACTTGAGACTTAAAGGATTGGGTTATTTAATGAATAGAACATTTATAAATGAAATTTCATTTTTAAATAAATATATTAATTATTAAGTATTGAAGTTATAGAAAACACTTTCATTACTTTGGTTATTTTGTACTGTTATAAGTTATATCCTACCAGATTTAAAAAACTATTAAACATTATAACCATTGATAATATAGAAATTATATAGTACTCGTTATGATTAATATATATTAAATGTTTTGATAAATCCAATTGACACAGATGAAAGAATATATGGCCTCCACCAGTATGATCATACCCTATGAAGCCCATCTATCAGAGCTTTTGAGGGAAGAGAAATCATAGGGATTTATTATTGATGAAGGCCAATATGAGATTCAATAACTAAATCATGATAAAACCCATTTATAGGAGAATATTAAGATTATCTATATCACATACCAAACCATATTCTCCGAACAAACTCAAGAAAGTTCACCATCACACACCTAACAATTTTGGAGTACACTAGTGTAATTAGGGGTTATATATGTTGGGACCAAGTTGGATGGAGAAGGTTTTTGGAAGTAATAAGAAGTTTGTTTTATAAGTACATTCTATTTTATTGTTAAATAAGATAATTCAATTCACTTTGTAAAAGTTGAAAATCAGAATGAACATCGTATTCAAGAAATAAGAATC
Source organism: Viscum album (assembly GCA_963277665.1). Classification (NCBI taxonomy): domain Eukaryota; kingdom Viridiplantae; phylum Streptophyta; class Magnoliopsida; order Santalales; family Viscaceae; genus Viscum; species Viscum album. Next base: position 1,719,833,878 of record OY728119.1, on the reverse strand, counting down.
ACAAAGCGTAAGGAAGTCCATCATTTCTAAGAAAAGGTCCATCAGACTCACCTCAAGTCCAAAATGGAAAGGAATTGCAATGAGGTGCTGCTTCAAAGTCTAGATGGATTCGATGAAAATATGATGATTCTTTACTATTTTTTATTTACCACAAATCATAAGTAAGTTGAAAAACTTGTAATGCTATCTTGATAAAGGAAAGGGGGAGTGCTGCCAATTGTATTCAAGGTTGAAAGGAAAGGAATAAGCTACTGGAAGAAAAGGAAGTTATAATAATTTATATTATAATTTAGATGATGGTAAAACTTATCTTCAATGTTTTCAAATTCATGAAGGAATTCATGCTTACAAGATAACATTTTTTGAAGAATAATGTTACTAAAGATTTACGGTCTCAGATCATCAGTGTGAGATCATCATATTTAGATTTGTTTAAATATTGGGAATGTTTTTTTGATCATAATAAGAGAAACTGAAGGTACAACTTTTCAGTCAGACCAATAATCCAAAATATTTAAATCTTAATAGAAATAATTTTATGGGTATCATAATCCAAAAATATAAATAAGTTGAGTAATAAAAGTTAATTGATATCGTAATCAGAGGAAAGAAGAAGTTGAGTATGCCAATACCAATCCATAGGACTCAGTATTCCATCATAATAATCAGAGGAAGAATTGTTTTCATTAGAAACTATTTGGATCAATGGAAAAGAAAATATGTAAATATTTTTGGGTATGATATAAAAATATATCTAGATATTAATCAATAATGTAGTTGACCATTTTCATCAAGATAAATTGTTGTTTTTTTTCAAAAAAGGGAATTTTTTTCTTATAAAGCAGGTCAAGAGAAAATAAATGATCTAATTTATTTTCAAAAGTTTTGATATCAATTTGGTAAGGATTAGAGAAATATTATTATTCTATTTTTCTTTAATATGTTTAAATTTGGTCCAAGTATAGTAGAAGAACTATGATCTATTTTCAAGTGGGTTAAGATAAAGAATAATTTCATTAACAAATGATACATTCACATTTGGGTCAAGGGAAATCATATTAAAGTCAACACTGATTCATCAGAGTGAATCATAGACCAATAATTTTCCTGAAGAAAAGAAGAATATGAATAAGAATCTTGTTTTGGAATGTTTTTAGAAGTGTTTCTTTCTTGGAGAGTTTAAAAGACAAGAAAATGTGTTTTCTAGGGAATTTTTATGTTTACAAAAAATTATGTTCTTTGTTTTCATCAATTTGAATGGAGCATTATAAAAGGAATACATATGTTTGTCACATTTGGTGCAGAGAAATACATTAAAGAATTTTATATCTTCATCGTAATAAAGAAATAATATTGGAAAATTAGAATTAGAATCAGAATAATGTTTTTTAAGGATACTAGAGCAATATGAAGTTTTAAGAATATTTTATGAGATTCTAAAAGAGTTTATAAGAATTTAAAAAGTGATAAATGCATTTGAAATTCAAGGGAAATAGATATTTTAGGGAATTTTTCTGAGTGATAAAAGGTTTTAGAATCCCGACTAAACCTTTTTTTTTGTTTCCTATGAAAGGAGAAATCACATTTTAATTTCTTAACATGAGTACTGTTCACAAAGGATGAGAAAGAAACTACAAAATTCTAGGGAGAAGAAGTTTTTGGATTGATCTTTCTTGAAGAAGTTTACCAGATAGAAGAATAAAAGAGAAGAGATAATATCATATTCAAATTATAATAATATTAGGGTATATAATCCGATTGATAAAATCATATTGATATTTCCATATTGAGGAAGAAGAATTTCAAGATTGTATTAGTGGTATTCTAACAGAGAAATATTACCATATTGAGTAATCGAACTTAGGAATCAGACTGGGAAATTGGACTGAGTATCATTAAGAAGTCCAGAAGAAGTTCTTGTTTACTGCTAGGTAATAAAGTGAATAATTGTTTTTGAAGAACCTATATTTTTGAAATTTGATCATGCAACACCATAACATGTTTGTTACAAAAAATTATCTTATATCATTTTTTCAACTTGTGGCACATGCACTATTGTATTGATCATAGTGATATATGATTGTAAGGGTATATCCTACTCACTATATTCCATAAAAAAGATTGTTTTCTAGTGGATTATGTGGTATTGTATTGTTTCCAAACCATACAAAGGATGTAGCTACTCTTGTTGAGTAGCAAACCTTGTAAATTATTGTGTTCCCATGGATGTGTGATTGTTTTGTTTTTAGTAGTAAATTTTTTAACAGTAAGAGAAGGTTGTTTCAAAATTAAGGAAACTAAAAATAAAAATATATCACTGATTCATCCCCTCCCACTCTTAGTGATAAATGAATCCTAGCTAAACATTAAAAAGTGGAATCAGATCCAAAGGTTCCCTTCGTTTATTCTTTGTTAAAGTATTGAAGAGAAGTTTATGGAGAATATAAATTGTGTCAACAGTAAAGATATTCCGATTTTTGATGGTAAGAACTGTTTTATCTAGAAAGAAAAAATGGTTCCTTATCTTTTTTATCTTGAAGATGATGTTCTTAAATCTTCAACAAATGGACTTCCTCCTATTGATGATAAATTTCCTCTTATATCTATTGATAAGAATAATCTTTAGAATGATGGAAGAGGCAACAATTATTTACTCTCATCACTTTATGAAAGTGAGTTTTTAATGGGGAAGGATGTTGTTGTTGCCACATTTATATAAGATAAGATAAAAAAATATATTAAGGAAATAAAAAAGTGAAAAATGAAAAATTAAAAATATAGAGGCTGAAGTATGAAGATCTGAAGATGGGTGAGTGTGGATCTATTGGGTACTTCTTTACCCAGGTAAATGATATTTCTATCATCATTAAATGTCATAGTGAAAAGTTAGAGGATTCTATAATTGTTGAAAATATCTTAATAATTCTTCTGGAAAATTTTCATGCCAAAGTCTCCTCATTGGAAGATAGAGATCCTAAAACTCTATATTTGGGTGATCTTTATATTACCCTCATTACTTATGTATGATAAAGGATAAATTTATGAAGGTAAAAACAAAATATGATAGAGAAACATCTTTCAAATCTGACAAGAAAGAAAAGTTTAAGAACATTCCTAATGAAGATGATATTACTAACTCTGAATTTAAAAATGATGTATGTAAAAATCTTGATGATTTTTAACCTTTTTTTTATAAAAATGTTAAAATATGTACAAGAAAGTATAAAGGGAAACTTCCCTTGAAGTGTTTTTAATGTGGAGGAGTTGGGTAATTTGTAGCTAATTTTCCCCGAAGAAATAAAGAAGAGGATAATGATGAAGAAGGAAAAATGCCAAGAAGGTTATTGAAGAAGAATGTTCTAAGGATAAATATTTTTTTATATGTAAATATAGAAAATTATCCAAATCTAAATTAGAAGTTTCTTATATAAAGATAAAGAATTAGAAGACAGTGAGGCTGAATCTGAAAAATCCATTGAGCATGCTGGTGAGAATACTTTTATTGTCGTAATAAATGATAAAGATTTTGAAGAATCAGTTCTTAAGAAGAAGAAACTCAATTATAATTTCATCTGAAAGAAGAAGTGAAATAACGTTTGAGGACGATTTGGAGGCTTGAAAAAGAAACTAGGAAGCTGAAAATAAAAATTCCCCATAAAAAAATCAAGATGTTTTTCCTGAAGAGAAAGTCATGATGAAGAAAGATATTGATGATTTGAAGAAATATCTTGAAAAATAAAATAATTGTAATGAACATTAAGAAGTTAAGTTGAAGGCCAAAGAATAGGAGTCGGAACTTTTCCAAAAAAACATTCTAAATATTAACAATGAGGTACAAGTTTTAAAAAATCTATCTCTAAAGTAGGTAAAATTTATCAAAAAGAGTAACTTAAGAAGGATCAACAAAATATACCTTAAAAAGTTAATAAGAATGTTAGAATTGTCTCTATGAAGAAGAGATATGGGAAAGTTATGTATGTGTCCATGAACAATAAAGTTTAGAAGTCAGAAGTTTCTAAAAATTATGAGTCCAGAAAAGTTTAATTACTTTTGGTTTTGATAAAAAAAAGAAAAACAAGATTAAAAAGAACTTTCTGACTGAGAACATAAAGGTTGGAGTTCAATAAAGTCCTGATATAAAATACGAGAAGGTTGTTGAGAAAGATGTTCACAAAACCAGCCAGTATGTAAGCATCAAAGGTAAATATTATTTCTATGGATACTGTTGGTATTTTGGTGTATTACGACACATGTAAAATATGTTTTGGATCAATAAAAAATACCACCACTATTCCACAAATTTTAGAAGGAAATATTTTATGGTGATTCAATCTCCTCAAAGGAAGAAGTTTTAGAAGGATGTTCAGAAGAAACCTAAGAAGGTTGGCATGAAACTTGAAAATATTTCCCAACCTTTGGAAAATATTGTTTAAATACTCAAACAACCTATACATATTCCAAAAGGATGTCTTGTTTTCTTACCAGAACAAAAAAAGTTTGTTAAAAATTCCCCGAAGCTGGATGTAAGAAAAGATAAAGAGAAGGAAAAAAATAATGTTTTTAAAAATAATTTCAAATCTACTAAAGGAGAATGACCTTGTATTCTTAATAGTGTGTGTTCTTCTCATATGATCAGAAAATTAAAATTGTTAAATAATGTGAAAGACTTTAAAGAAGGTATGATAACATTTGACAATGTTGAATCACTCTGAATCAAAGGTGTTGGACCAACCATCATTGTTATGAAAAAGTTGAAATCTAAGAAAGATTTTTTTATTGATGAGATGAAACACAACCTGCTTAGTTTTTCAAAAATTTGTGATGAAGCAAAAAAATTTATCTTTCAAAAATATGGGTTTATTAGGAAAAGTTAGGAATATAGAAAGATAGTTACAAGAGGCCAATGTACAGAATGAAATTTGTTCCAAGTTGGTGAGGTTAAAAACCCTTGTTACTTGAGTATGATTGAAGAGGACTAGTTATGGAATAAATGGTTGGGATATATGCGTTAGAGAAACATCAGAAAGTTATTTAAGAGATAAAGTTTTTGAGGAATTATTAATATATCAACAAAAATATATTGGGTTTTTTTCACTATTTTCTAGAAGGGAAAAATTATAAACTTAGTGCATAAGAATGTTGAGATTTGTTCAAATCAACCACCAAAACTTAACCATTCTGATATCTATGGGCCAATGGGAAAATAGTCAACTAATGGAGATAATTACTTCATCAATCTCATTGATTAATTTACTCTAATTACTTGTGTTATATATATGAAACATAATTCATATTATTTGAATTTTTTTAAAAGTTTCAGGAGGAAAGGTGAGAAGGAATGTGTGTATTTAGTGAAGAATTGAGAAATAGCAATGGTAGTGAATATAAAAATGAATAATTTTATAGTTATCCTGAGAAAGATAAAATTTGTCATGATTTCAATTAACCATACACTCCTAAAAAAATGGGGTTACTGAAAGAAAGAATACAAGTTTGGTTGAAATGGGGAGAACTATGTTACTTGAACGTGGTCTCTCTCATCACTTTTGGAGGAAATCCATAAGCATTGTTGTGTATATTAAAAACTAATGTATCTATAGTAAAAGTTCACATATAACTCCATATAAATTTTTTTATCACAAAACTCCAAGTTTGAAACACTTTAGAGATTTTGGGAGTCCATACATCATAAATAAGAAATGTGGAAACCTTGGTAAGTTTGAGAAGAAAGGTGAAGATGGAATTTTTCTTGGCTATGCTCTAGGAGGAAGATGATATAAATGTTTCAAAAAATAAATATGAAAAATTGTTGATTTTGTTGATGTGAAAGTTAATGAAAATGCCGAGTAAGATAAAAATACTCGGGATGATAAGAAATTTGAACAGGATAACAAACCTTTTGTTAATAATTCTGATAATAATACTGATAGTGGTAATTCTACCCAAGAAGAAGAATCATACTCAACTATTTCAAGTGATGAGGAAGAAAATGAGAAATCTCATCCCTCGATGAGGAAGAAATTAGAGGCTCAGAACATTATTGGTGATCAACATTATAAGGTTCAAATAAGGAAAACATCAAAAGTTATTAAACACACATATTTATATTCAAAAGTCAAGAAAAATGAGGTGAATGAATCTTTTGAGCATCCAGAATTGGTTTAGGACATTAATTCAGAGTTGGATTAGATAGAAAAGATTGATATATGAGAATTAATACCTAATCTAGATAAATAAATGGTATTGGTACAAAGTGGGTTTTCCAAAAAAAATTGAATGAAGAATGTGAAGTGGTAAAGAACAAGGAAATATTATTTTTCAAAGGTTACTCACAAATTGAATGTGTTGATTTTGATGAAACTTTTTCTCTGGTGGAGAGGTTAAAAATAATCAAAATATTTCTTGCTATTTCCACATAATGAAGTTGATTTTTTTTTCAAATGTATGTGATGTCTTCATTTCTGAATGGGGTTCTTGATAAAGAAGTTTATATTGAACCTCATTGTGTATTTTTTGTTGGGAAAGATCAAAGTTATATGTGTAAGATGAAGAATTTATTGTATGGGATAAAAAAATATATGTGAGAATTCTATTCCAAATTGGATACTTGCATGAGGAAGATGGATTTCAAGAACGAAAGAGTTGATAACAATCTTTACGTTAAGGAAATTCAGTAGTTTTCCATTTTCATAATTTTTTATGTTGATGACATTATCTTTACGGGGAATGATGAAGGAATTTGTGATTTTTTTTTGAAAAAATGAAAAAGTTGTTTTAAATTTCCATGCTCGGTGAAATGAAATAATTTATTAGGTTAAAAATTTTAAAAAAGAAGAAACAATTTTTTTTTCTGAAGAAAAGTATGCTAAGGAACATCTCAATATATTTGGCATGGATAATTTAAAACCAATTTCTATACCAATTTCAGGGGGAACTAAGTTGAGTAAATATGAAGAAGGAAATTAAGTTAATAAAAAAGAGTTTTAAAAGATGATTGGAAGTTTATTATATTTTACTACCTCAAGACCTGAAATTATTTATGTTGTTAAATTTTGAGAAATATTTTAGAGTCATCCTAAATAATCACATTTACTTGTTGGAAAAATAATTCTCAGATATATCAAAGGCACAATAAATTTCAGAATCAGGTATGATAGCTTAACCTGTATTGATTTGTTTAGGTATTCAGATGTTTAATGGGAAGGAAATGCTGATAATAGAAGATCCACATATGGTGGATTTTTCTTTTTGGGAAATAGTTTTGTTAGCTGTCATATAAAGAAAAAAAATTCCGTAAATTTTTACATGGATGAATCTGAATATGTTGCTTCCACTCAAGAATCACCGTAAATAACATGCATTGTTTTCCACTTTCACAAACATGTGTGAAAGTTGATCAAGAATCACTGTATCATTTTTGTTAAAAAAATTATCTTATATAATTTAATGCTACTTAAATAACATGCATTGTTTTATTTATTATAGTGATACATGAGTGTAAGTTCATATCCTACTCATTGTATTCCACACAAAAGGATTGTTTTCTAGTGGATTTTGTGGTATTGGATTATTTCCAAACAATATAAAGGATGTAGCTACTATTATTTAGTAGTGAACCTTACATATTCTTATATTCTTGTGGATGTGTGTTTGTTTTTTTTCAGTTGGGAAATAAATCTTTAATAGGAGGCGAAGTCCGTTTCAAAAGTAAGGAAACTTAAAAGAAATAGATATCACTAATTCAACCCCCCTCTTAGTGATACATGGATCTTGGATAGAAACTAACTATATATCTGGACCATAAAAGTATGAATTTTTATATTTTCATTTTAATAAAATAGTTATTATATTCATCCCTTTTTATTGTTACTTTATAAATAATTAACAAGTTTGAAAAAAATAGTTTTTTATACACAGAAATCAAAATTCTATTTTTGGGAAATATATATAATTTAAATTAAGACCCAAATTTTGATAAATTCAATAATTGTTGAAATAAATATTATTTTAATGAAATATTCTCATAAAATAATATATATTTTAATATAAATATTAATATAATTTAATGAAGTCCAATATAATTTTAATAAGGGTCAGAAAAATGCTATTGTCGTAAAAACCTATATTTTTCAATAAATGGGTAATTTGATTTAAATGTTAAAAATTCTCATATTTATAGAATTATTTTGATAAAATAAATATTATTTTTGAAATAATCATTTCAAAATTATCGAATGGTTATTTTTTCATAATTTTCGGAGACAGTCTAATATTTGGGTAAGAATTAAATATGGTATAAATATACATTATGTATTATGAAATCTCAAATCCAAAAAGTGATGTAATAAATACTATCAAAATTATCCATGAAAAAAATTATGTTTCCCTTATAAAATAATATGTTTTTATGTCATTTTATTAATTTTATAAACCCTTAATAAATCCTCCAAAACCTATATTAAATTTTATGGTTTTAAAATTAATTCTTTGGGAACATCACTCACTTACACTTCACCAAGGGTATTATTTTTATAAGTAAGGTTTTTATCCTTATAAAATATTTAAAACTACTCCTATATGATAGAATATATGGGTAAAAATCCTGGTAAGGTTTGCAGTTTTGATTATTTTACCATATAGAATCCAAAACCTAAGTTTAGAAATTAAATAATAATTCGCTTTTATTTTGCTATAAATACCCAAAAATCCTCCCAAAAATCTTCCCTAAAATACCATCAGGCATGAATTTTCACTTCCTTTACCTCTCTATATTCCTCCCAAGGTTTTATCAATATCTTAATAATCTCCTCCCAAACTTTTAGAAGCTCCCTCTCAAGGTAAGGGATCCTCCCCTTCTCTTTTTTATTCAAGCACCTTATTTATATTATGCCTTTTGATTTACAATTTTTCATGTTGGGATATGTTTTTACACCTAACTATTACTTTATTTATGATTTAAAAATGATTATATACCCCTTTTACTCTCATTAAACCCTTCCATGAATCTTTATATTCCCCCATTATACTGCCAAAATTATCCTATGTTTTTCCATGAAAAATATTCAAGTACTGAATACCCTTACCCATTTACACTCAAGGGTATTCACCTAGATATAAATATCCTTAATTTATTTGGGACATATATATATGTAACCCAAAATCCTTAATCATGGGATTAGAATCAATGAAGGGTATCCTTATTTGTATGATCTATATGACACACTTATACATATACATGATACGAATGTGATGGGTGGGCCTGAAATTATATAGTCCTCAAATGCATTGGGTAATGTTTTTATCTTGTGAGATAATAGTATGGTGCACATGAAGTTATCCTAATCACATTATTTTATGTTGTTTTTTTAGTTATCCTTGACTTATGTTTATGATGTCATGTTTTATGTTGTTTCTACATTCCCATGTTGCCTTTATGTTATCATATTATATCATGATTTGATATTCATGTTTATGATTATTAACTATATTATATTACCTTTATATTTTCTTGACTAACATGTACCACTTTACCTTATGATATGCTCTGATTATTATATTACATGGATTTATAGCTCACCCATTTCTTATATATGTCTCCAGGTAATCCCATGTAGTTTTAGTAGAGCAATATAATTTTAAGGGATTTTTGTGGAGTTTTTAAATAATTTTTTTTAACCATGTTACAAATAATTATTCTATACACCTAATTTATCAAATACATTAGGCCTCAAAATCTTCTGGTATTTTATTAAATGTGTTTTAATAAATTAATAAAGAAATAATGTGACATGGGTTATCAAAAGTTAAGGGAGGAATCCTGAGATCACTATCCAATGATATAAACATGGTCTTCAAGTCATACTTGGTGAAGATCATACTGAGATAGAAATCAATAGATCTTATAATAGTAACCCTATTTCTACCAGCCTTATTGATGTATTTTCTCACCAATTCCAAGGTCTTAGCAGCATGGATTTTAAAACCTTAAAACATTACTTCTCTTGTATTATGAAACTCATTAAAAAATATTTCAACTCATCTCCTATAACCTATCTGATTACATATTCATTAATAACAAATAGAATAGGATAAGAAGTATGTATTGAAAATGAACAAGGGATATCAGCTAAAGGATACATTTTAAACACCTCATTTCAAAATATCTGATCTAACTTCAACATAAATTCTTGAAGAACATCTTACAAACCACCCACTTGTGATCTCAAGTCCTCAATATCATTTTTCATTTTTTTTTCATTTTGAGATAGAATCTTGGTTGAATATTAGAAATAACAAAAGTTACTATCCTATCTATATCTTACTCTTGAACTTGTTCCATTGTGTCCCCAAAGATAATGAAAAATTATTTTAGAAAACCCATTAGATCTGATTTTAATTCATTCAAATTATATTTTGATTTATAATATGTAGAAGGAACAGATAAAGGTTTAGGTACAAACGAATTTGAGAAATACCTCCTACCATCAAACACACCTTCAATCTTCATATGCTCTGACTGAATTTACACTTCACCAGCATCATCATCATCCACCTCAAGAGGAGATGTATGGTCCAATTCAAGGGAAGCTATATTATTTCATTTCATTGGTTCCTCAAAAGTTTTGGTTGGATTTAGGGAAAACATTTCTTCTAAAATTTGATCAACTAAAAGAATGAGAGTGGATACCTCAATTTTTCATTTAGAATCAATATAATCTATCAAAGCTTGTTTAAGAACTCTTTGAGAAAAAAATATATAATGTCCATAATCTTTAGGAGGAATACCCCTATCATCATCATTAAATGATTCAACGTAATCCAAACTGATCATGGGGACTACCCCCCTTTTTAAGGTGAATATTTTAAACTATGTATAGGAGTACTTCCAATTATATGTCTTAGAGTGAAATATTTCTTATATCTTTCCTCATCCCTTAATGATTCACTTGATTCACTATCAACTTATTAAAAAACACACTTACTAACACATCATTATAAATAAGGTATTCATCTTTCAATTCATCCTCATGAGAAGGTAGTGGCAGAGGATAGTTTGGAGGTCTAAAAATATACAAGTGATGATTACCTAACATCCTTATAAGCAACCCTAGCTTCCTCACTAAGGTCAGTTTCCTTTGTTTCCTCTTATTTAACTTCCATAACAACAACATCCAGATCATTTAAAGAGTATTAAACTATTTCATTAGGTTCCAAACCAGGATCCACCTAATCCCTTAGTTTAAATTAATCCTTTACAATAATAAATTTATCATACATATTCTCATTTTCAGCCATCCATTATTTTCTATAGGGGTTCCAATTCACTTTCATGTTTCTATAAATCTTCTGGTTTAGACATAGACAATCATAGAAAGTATCTTTTTCCTTCATTTCAGGAACTAATCCCTTTAAATAAAACATGGCTAATATTAGATTTAGAAATGGAAGGTAATTAAACCTATTATGAGGATTACATAAATCATTATTATGTCTCATGAAATAAATGGATAGACTAATCCGAATCCCATTATTCCTCAAGAATAGAATAAAAATATCTTAGTGCCTCATGATAGTAAAGTAACCTATCATAATATTGATGAGATGTTGGATAAACTTAACCAATGGTCTATATTCTTTAGCAAGATCCACTACAATTGGAGTTATATGAGTCCTATCCCCAGTCAATTCCTCAAGAATATTTTGAAATTCATAATGGGAATGATTCAAAGGATATAATCTCTGATATCCTTCATTCTTACCATTATGAGGCACACTTAAACTCTTATCCTAGAGTTTTTAAGAAATCACAAAATTGTCTCTATTTACCATTGTCTGAATGTTAACTCTTTTATCTCGACGAAATAATTCCATATGGGAATAAAATTATTAATCCAATCTTAGATAAAATAGATTAACATTATCCTTGAACCATTCACCATATCATTTCTTTGAATAAATTTCCACACTAATGAATTGATGAAATTAATCCACTCAGCTCAAATTCCTTTTTAGTAGAAATTAGTCGATCGATCAGATGAGGGTTACGAGGTTTAACTATAGCACTCAAGATACCTTTATCTTTATTCAATTTATTTATAATTGGCTATCCAATAGAATTTGTGGCTTCATGAAAACATTTAATCCTCTATATTTTTCACTGTGATTCAAATTATGGAGGATCAAGTTCAATTCCAAGAGAGAGAGATATTCAAGAAAGATTTTTTTGAGAGAGTGTGAGAATGTAGGGTTTTTAAAAGAGAGAGGATTTTTAGGAATGTATGTGCGATGATTAAGATCCCAATTTGAATTTTTATTCAATCATTTAGTGATTAAAAAATAATATACTAAAAGGAAATTCCACCGAAATAACTTAATAAATTTTTTTAACAAAAATTTTCATGGTAGGTATACTAACCTCATGACCAGTGTGTGACAATCAATTAGATAACTATATGAACAAATGATAATGATCACTTATTTGATCATGTGAAAAAAACCTCACAGTCACTTAATTGACCATGTTATTTAAATTTCACTGTTACTTATTAATGAAAAAAGTAACACAATTTGATAAAAATATAAAATAAAGAGAGAGTTTAATAAATTAAAAAGCTAAGAATTATGATAATAATTTAGAAAAATATAGGATTTAGAACTAAACTGAATGAATTAACAATTTTAAATCATCCCTAACTCATGCATGATATAACTCATTTTATCAATATTCAATGTATTGGTAAATATATCATAAAATTGATGTTTAATACCAATGGATTCTATATTTATATCACCCATTTGAAAATGGTCTCTCGGAAAGTGATGTATTATATCAATACTTTTTGTCCTTGGATGAGACATAGGATTTTTCGAAAAGTATGCAGCACTTGTATTATCATAGTTTAGTGGGAAGCATATAAAATGATATTTATAATCCAGTCACATGGATTTTATCCATTGAATATATGCACAAAAACTACCTATAGCTATATAATCAAATTTAGTAGTGGATAATGAAACAAAGTTATGATTTTTTCTACACCATGAAACCAGATAATTTCCCAAAAAGTGATTTTTTTCCAAAGGTTATTTTTTTGTCTAAATTAAAACCACCAAAATATTCATTTTAAAAACTAACTATGTCAAATGATTATCCTCTAGAGTAGAATAATTCTAAATTTATTGTACTTTTTATGTATTTTAAATTTCTTTTTAAAACATTTAAATGTGATTCATTTGTATTTTATTAGAAATGAGAAAATATACATGAACTAAAAATAATATTAGGCTGACTAGTAGTTAGGTGTAGTAAACATCCAATAATAAATCTACAGGTGGATTGATCAACTAGTTTCCCATTTTCATTAAGATAAAACTTACAACTTGTACTCAGGGGAGTATCACTTCCTTTGGTTCTATCATTTCTAAAAAGTTTTAAAATATATTTAGTTTATTTTATTTTATTTAAAATGGATCCTTCATTATTTTGAAAAATATAAAAACCAAGGATTAATTTTAACTGAACAATTAAATTGATTAAAAATTCATTTTTCATCATTTATGAAAATTAAGTGCATAAATAATTTCTGTAAGTACAAAAAATAATATATTTAACATAAAATTTAACTACCAAATCATCAATGGTAATTATTTTAATAAATAAGGTTAGATTAGATATACCTTTTTAAAAACCAATAGAAATAAAAAATGAGCTGATCCAATCATACTAAGCTCTTGGAGTTTATTTTAAACCATAAAGATATTTAGTTAATTTAAAAACAAAATTTAGAAAATGAGGGTTTTGAAATTTTGGGGGGTTTTTAATAGAAACATACTAAGTAATATAACCATTAAGAAATGAAATCTTAAAATCCATTTAATATAGATTAAAATTAAAATTTACAATATAGGCAATTGGTATCTAAATGTATTTAGGTCTTGATATGGTGTACAAGTTTATTCCTAGTCAATTCCTTATTCTTGACTATATCCTCACGTAACTAGTGTACCTTTATTTCTAATTATTATTCTAGACTCATAAAACTTGTTCCTAAACACCAATTTAGTTCAAATGGTCAGGAAATATTTAGGTTTTACCACTAGTTCCTAGAATTTGAATTTTCAAACTGATTCAACTCTTCTTGCATATCAATTACCTTTAATTTGTCATCTATAACTTTAGTAATGTTTTTAAGTCCAAGTTATGGAAATAAGTCTTCATTTTCAACCAAGTTTCAAAGAGAATTTAAAGTCTATGTACCTCTATCTAGGTCTCCTACAACAATATCTAAAGTATGGTCTCTATGGTTTCTAATCACTATAGGGAAAAAAGTACTTGGTGCTTTATTTTCTTGTTCTGGATATGGTTCAAACAATTCCTTACCACTGAGTGATTTTTCTATAGTAGGGTTTACATAACAATCCCTAGGTGTGATTGAGGCATTGATAATAAAGTTATAAATATCATCCATAAGGTTTTATAAAGAAGTGTTAGGATCATATGGATATGTTTCATCAAATTTTACATTTATTGATTCTTGAAAATTTTTAGTTCTTTTATTAAACACCCTATATGATTTACTAGAAGTGGAATAACCAAGGATGATTCCTTCATCACTTTCAGATGATTTTTTTTTCTAAAATCTCCTTTGTGTTGAGAATACAAACCTTGTATCTAAAAAATATAATGTAATTAATATTTGGTTTTCTTCCATTTCATAAATCATATATATACTTATTTAAAATTTATCTAATAAAAACTCTATTAATAATATAGAAGGCTATATTGATGGCCTCTTCCCAAATATAAATAGGTAGGTCGTACTCATTGAGGATGGTTCATGAATCTTTTTAAGTGTACCATTACTTATTTCTTTAACATCATTATGATATATACTCTTAGGAGTAGAAAAGTTGTTATTATATCCATATTGTGAGTATAAATATTAAGAGTAATTTTTTTTTCAGAATCATGGCCATGATCACTCTTTATGGTCTTAATTGTAAGTCCTCTAATATATTCTATATATTTTTCATATTTTTCAAAATAGAAACAAGCTTCACTTTTGTGAGCTAAAAATAATACACTAGCGTATCTATAATATAAATCTATAAGAGTATAAGCATAATGCTTCCCATTTAAGCTAGAAACTATAGAAGGTTCAAAAAATTATATGTAAACTAACTTTTGGGGTTGAGAAGTTGAAACTTTTTCTTTGGTTTGAAAGATATATTATGATATTTCCATTTTTGACAAGGGCTATATAATTTTTCTTCTATTAATTCTAATTTAGGAATATCCTTAACTAATCCTTTCATAGTTAAATTTCTAAGTGAGTGACAGTTACAATGGTCTAGTATTCTATACCATAGCTAAGATTATTTATGAAAATAAATTAATAAAGAAATATTTTGATAAAATAAATAATAAAAAATCAATTTTATAAACATTATCATTTCATAAATAAGTAAATAATAAATCATATTTGGAATCATAGATTTTACAAGAACATTTTTAAAGTTTGACATGGTAACTATCATCACCAAAATTTACATTTCTAGTGTCCACCTTTATAAGTATTTTAAAGCTTGATTAGTATCTATTCATGTTTCTGGAACATCCACTATCCCGATAACCTAAATACTTATTGGTACTCTTTAATAAAGTTTCCTACACATATTTAGATAAGAAATGATTTTTGTACCCACATTTTCTTGGGTCTATAAATGTTAGCAATAAAATATTTTGGAATGTAAAACTATTTAATAGGTTTACCATAAGTAGAATTAATAATTTTATAAATAAAAACTTTATTAGGTCCACAATAATATGAAATGTTTACATAATTTTATGATATTGAGATAAGAATAAGTTTATTTTTATAAATTCTCCTTTGACTGGGACAATATCCAATCCTTGTTGTGTACCTTGGTGTGGTTTATTTACCAATCATCCTAGTCAAGGTTTCTTTACTATATGTAAACATTTCAAGTTCCTTATTGAGTTTCTAATTTTAAATTTTAAGTTCATTTTTCAATATTAAGAAATTATAATTATTATCTTTCTCTAAAGAATATCATATTTATTATGAACACATAAATCTTGAAGACTCATTAAAATTCCTTTACATATCTTTATGTTTATTGAAAGTTTCTTCTAGTATCTTGAAATATTCAAAAAATTCTTCGTTGATCACATTTTTATAATTTTCTCATTTTCATAGATATTAAAAATATAAAAGGAGATATAGAGAAGAAATTTATTACCTCAGATGTGTTTTTCATAAAACACATGTTTGCTCTATTGCCCTTGTCTTCTCTGATCGATTAAAACTCACTAGAACTAACATTAAAGGAAATATATGTAGCCTATCATGAACCGAATATGGTCGCCACCGAAACCAGCACCAAAACCAGCCTGTGAAAAGGATTGAAAATCGTTCCTGATCACCATGGGATGGCACAATTGCTTGGGTATCATAAAATGAGAATTGGGAATGATTTACCCGAGTTTATAAATTTAAAACAACAAAAGAATCCAATAAAACGAATTTGGATTTTTCAAACCAAACAATATTTTACAAAAATTCAGAACTGAATTACACATTTTAAAACAACTCAACAAGACTATAACAAATTTACAAAACCCAAAGTAAACATCCCAATAACCCTCATGGCAAGGGGAACCTCCCTCAAGACATATCTACAAGACTTCACCACCAATGACCTGCTAGAAACCCGAACCACTGGAACTAAAAAATTGTACCCAATCTTCGACAAATAAAACCAAGTCTACTTAAACACAAGGGCATAAGTAGGGTGTGAGAAAATTCCCAGTAGGATACCACCACTAAGATATTCCAAGCGATAAACATTCAAAGATGAAAAGCATGAAAGTTTTCAAAAACATGTAATTTCTAGTTACAATTTCTAAAAGATGAAACTTAAAAAAAATCAGTTTTCAAGTGGGATAATTTAAATAATCAAAAATTTTAAAATAAATGACAAAGCTACTGAATTTTCCAGCCAAATATACCATATGAAAATGGTAAGTATAAAGGATCTAATGAGCACAAGCAATAAGAAATAACCCCTGGGCACTAGCTCGTTGTGGGTACCAGGTACCTCATATCTCAGTGAGAGTAACCATCACAAATATCCATTCTCATGCACGATCCACTAGTAGAGAAAATACCCATAACCTAGTGGTCCCCAATTTTCATCATAATAGTTTAGTTAGAGTTGTAAGCGTCAATCTTTCTAAGTTAAATTGAGGACAAACCCCATAGATTCACTAGCATACTTGTACACATCCACCCACCTAGATACCCGGGTTGTCCATTTGTTCTCAAACATGTTCAACAAGTCAAGAAATATAATTTTCACATGAAAATATAATTTTGATATCAAAAATTCACCAAAAATCCCACATGTATACCACACAAGTCACAAAAGTACACTTTTTATTCAAATTGATTTTGAAATCCGACTCACACCAAAATAGCCCACAACACTTTTCACATTTCTTTAAAACTTCCACAAATCCTTTAATTTTTTTATAAACCATTCCAAGACATTATAACTCACATGAAAGACCTCTCAAATATCATATAATACCTCTTTAATCAACAAAAACCATTTTTCACAACACACTCAAACAAAACAGCCCACAACCATGTTTTGCAGCACTCTTTTCATTTTCTAAAACATTTAAGCACTTTATAAAACATTATAAAAATATATATGACATTTTAAATAACCAAATTACCTTTCAAAAACCCATATTAGGTTTACACACCCACCAAATAGTACATATACACCCTTTTACCCACTTTATTTAATGAAACAAAACATTCACAATTTGCATAAAACAAACTCTAGGGGTGTAACTATGTCTTGCACACAAAACACATTTCAAAACCCCCATTTAATACCAAAACCATACCAATTCCTATTGAAAACATAATTGGAAGCCCTATATACATTTATAATACCACATTAAAGTGTTATAAAATAGCCTTTAATAATACCACAAAAGATACAAATGAAAACACACATTTTTATAAAATGCTCTCAAGAAGTATAATAATGTTTTACAGATAAAACCTATTCAAAAACCTTATTTTTAGGACCAAATGACAATAATAAATTACCAAAACATAATTTGTAGGCCAAAAAAGATTTATTAAACCAATTCCATAAGTTATAAAAGACACGCAAATAATACCCCATGAATTACACATGAAAACACCCAATTTCAAGTTAAAAAGAAACAATAAAATTTAACACTAAACCAAATCAATCATAAAGAGGTCTTGAACCACACCCAACATATAAGGAATATAAAAAATGAGTAAATACAGAAATATAACTCATCAATAATTTTTTACACATGGAACCACCTACCTTTTGAGTCAAAACCCTTGAATCTTGGTGCGAAACCTCAACCGCACCTACACCGCACCACAAGGAAGTGAAAACGAACCCTAAACCATAATATTTCACCTAAAATAACCCAAATAAAACCCTAGGTATGAAGCCTAACTTATTTACACTCTATAAATTTATGAAATAGGGAGGAAACCCTAAGGAGAAGGAAGGAATTGAAGAGAGAAACACTTACCCAAAATATGCTTGAAGAAAATGACCCAAATTCCACCAGAATCTGAATTTTAAAACAACTAACATTTTAAGGTAGTTTTGAAAAATTATTAGGAGATCATGTAGGAATTGTAATGGGGGAAAAATAGTAAAAATAGAAGGCGTTATTAAAGGATCAATTTACCTCTTCAAATATGGGCGATTTGTGAAATACAGATAATTTTCTCCCAATTTTTCGATTCTATTGAGCTCCAAATTGGGGGAGGAGAGAATGGGGGCGCGACTTAGGTAAGTGGGCTCTGATGGGAGTTGGAATCACCAAAAAAACGTAAAAATAGAATGCGTTATTAAATAATCCAAAATTGTTTTTAATGCTGGAAATGGGTTTTCAGGGAGGCCCAATACCTTAAATAAAAACTAAAATCCACCATGATTATAGATTTCTAAATGGTCGAAATTAATTTTTTGGTGTTCATAGGCCAGATTATGACAAATAGAAATCAGAATGGATGAAAATTTTTGAAAAATTAAGGAGTTGGAATAAAAATTTATTTTCAAATCTGGAATTGGGCTAACTGTTTGGGCCAATTCATGAAAACTCACCCATTCCTCCATAAAAGCTTGGGAAACACCCAAAAAAAATCATGAATGAAAATTAAATTAAATTTAACTTTACAATATTTCATTTATGTGACAATTATCCCCACCCAAAAAAAAACGTTTCTTCCCCAGAAAGCCACAACAAGGCTAAAACAATAACCAAATCCTACTGAGATACCAAGAGGTACTCCCTTGCGAGGTTTCACCCCCATAGGCCAAAACACCTCCAATGATGAATTTAGGAAGGATTAATCTCACAACCCAAACTTACACCACTTTATTGAAATGATCAATCACATTCATACTTTATCCCAAAATAATACTCCTCAAACACTATCTGAACAAGAATCAAGCAATTCACCCAAACGATCAATAACTTCGAACAAGGTTACACTTACCTTACTTTAACTAAACCATTGAGAGCTCTCAAATCCCAATGTTTAATCAAGGAATATGTTGGTAGATAGATAGTTATGAATGATACTACCTACCACCAAGCCAATACCACAGATAAATATGAGTTATTGGTACGGAGGGGACACAAATATGCTCCCCATAAAAAGAGACAACCTATATTTTTCTGAGACAAAATCTAGACAGTAACAGGGGAGGCCTGAACGGACTCCCTAGTACAAAGGGTAGAATTCCAATCAATTTTTATGAAGTAATGTAGATGAGAATCATAGTGGGTCTTCCCACCATAAGAACCAACCATCTTAACCGACCATCATGGGCCGACACAGAAAGACCCAATTTTTTTTAAAGATTTGGGAAGGGCGTAGGGTTAGTCCACACTGTTTGGGAAACCGTGCACTAACTGTGCAAATCATTTTTTCCGCATGGCTTCCTGGAACACATTCACTACTAATTGTGCACAAACTGTGTCCTTAGCACATCTATCTAAATTTCTAACCATTCTATAATTACTCAATGGAAACCAAAGGGGGAGGGAATGACATTAGGTGATGTCATGGGTACAAGGCCCTCCACCTATTTCCACCAAACGGGAACAACAAAGAAAATATGATGAAGCCATAGGTTTGAACTCCTCCTATCTTTAATGATAAGTATAATACATTGTACAAGGGTTTAAATGACCCAGAGATTTACCCTGACTATGAGACAACCTCTCTCTGAGACCTATTGCTGGAGCTCAATGATTGAAGCATCTTCGGCCTCACAATTAAGCTTCGTAAACCCCCTGAATGAGAATTCTTCCTTCGGTGCAACCAACAACTACACCGAAATCCCCAATAAGTTTTCTAAGACATAACACATTCCAAACTCACTTTACCCAAACCTGATATTTCACTAAAACAAGGGCTTAGGAGATTCACACACATCACACCTTGTTTTTTCAGTTGATAAACAATAGAAGTAAAGAACACCTATACTCACCTTCCTCTAAAATGGAATATTTTTATGTTTTTTCAAGGGAGACATTCTCACAACCTAACAGAGACACTCATATGATTGCACAACTTTCACTTTTATAGTCAATCGAGCACATGACATCACAAGGCATAACTGAAGATGACCATTATGACTGATATAAACAATTCATGGAGAGGGACCTTATACAACATCCCCAAATAACACACAATTCTAGAGAGTTCCCACAAAATCCTCTCTTGACCATATTTACCACACTGGTGGTTTAACATGAAATCATGCTTCAAAGAAACTGTGAAGAACCCAGAGGCCCTCTTAGACACCATCGAGACACTCATCCACACTAACAACCCCAGACCACTTCCACCTTCGACGAATAAAGTATCATAATAAAATAAGGCCCATTTCAACCTTCCACATGTACTATTCTGCTATAAGAGGATTAGAAAAAGGAATAAAGGAAATGGGGTAGAATCAATCTACAGAGCTCGAAAAAAGAGATTCCTTATATTGATCAACTGGAGGATTTTCCAATGGAGAAACAATCTGGGTTGCACTTCAGTCATGAACTAACACTTAATTGGGCGTACCTTATCCAACGATTGAAACTAAAGAACCAAAAAATATGGTACATTGTTCAAGACACACCAAAAACCAGATCCAAACACATTAAGGGAACCACTATAAAGGCATCCCAAAACATTTCTCAGAAGAGACCACTAATCAGTCCTTCAACACAGCTTACCAACCAAACACAATTCCAAAACACAGTTCAAACAGGAGGGGTTCTTGGAATCAAAACATCCCACAACATCAACATTTTCAAAAACACAAAATACAGACCATCCCAAACTAGTCATCAAGACATCATGTTTTTCCTTTAAAATCGTATTTTTAAAAACAAACGGTTCAGCGGTTAGCGTATCCACCAATGGTACCCCATGGGTCTCACACATGCATGTTTCTGTTCCGCACTGGGCACCCTCCTCATATCCATCCTGAAACTCATCCAGTCATTCTATTAACCATCCATCATCCCATATAACCCCATGCATGTGGTCTCCTTGAAAATTCCAAAGGCTAATATAAAAACTCATTCCACTTTTCAAAACTAAAACAATCAACCAATACTTCCTTTTTCTCAAGACCGCTAACCAAGAAATCGAACCCAAATTACCGCATTAATTTTTTTTATAAAGGCACCATCATTATAATGAAAACTCACTTTTAAGTTATTCTCATCAATTTAAAAATATCTCATCCCATTAAAACACCTTTCAATAGTTTAGAAAACTCTATTGGAAACACTTTTTCAAAACCAACCTTGACATAGTTCATGCTTTCAAAAGAGGTGAAAACACACCATTTTCCATTCCAATACAATTCTGAAAATTCAGTTATCCATTTTCAAAAATCTAACCATTCCCACTTTATTAGATAATCATTTCACCAAAACTTTACACTTCTTAAAACTAAGTCACTTTAAAACCAAAGTTTTACGATTTAAAAACTAAAGAACACAAGATAATGCGAGAGGAAAGTAGTTTCAATGGGTGACTTGGACATATGGTTGGAAGCCATATTCTAATCACTTCACCATCAAATAGAGTGTTAAATGGAAATATCTCGGGCTCCACATGGCTTTCCAGACCCTGTGATCTCACTGAGACCATTAACCCAACTCTATTTTCATTTCCACTAGTCATCATCAAACCAAGAAAACCAAAGGACTCAGAAAAGTCTCGAATTCCCCTGGAGACTTGAATCCCTTTATGTGGTGTGGTGATTAGACACACTACTCCTAACCAGAATTCCAAGTCTCGACAATCCTAACTCTAGACTATCCCAACTGTTCCCCAAATTATATGATCCAAAGAGAGCGAACATCCTCTGATACCATTTTGTCACGAACCGAATCTGGTCTCTACCAAAACCAGCACCAAACCCAGCCCGTGATAAGGCCCAAAGGGTGTTCCCAATCCCCACAGGCTGGAACAAGTTCCTAGGTATCATAAAATGATAATTGGGAAGGATATAACCAATTTTATAAACTTAAAACAACAAAATAATCCAATAAAACGAATTTGGATTTTTCAAACCAAACAATCTTTTACAAAAATTCATAACTGAATTAAATATTTCAAAACAACTAAAGAAGACTATAAAAAAGTTACAAAACCAAAATTAAATGGCCCAAGAAACCTCATGGCAAGGGGCACCACCCTCAAGCCATCTCTACAAGACTTCACCACCAAGGACCTGCTAGAAAGCCGAACCATTGGAACTAAAAAATTGTACCCAACCTGCGACAAAAAAAAACCAAGTCTACTTACACCCAAGGGGGTAAGTAGGGTGTGAGAAAATTACCTGTAGGATACCACCACTAAGATATTCCATGCTATAAATATTCAAAGACGAAAAACATGCAAGTTTTCAAAAACATGTAATTTCTAGTTTCAATTTCTAAAAGATGAAACTTAAAAAAAATCAGTTTTCAAGTGGGATAATTCAAATAATCAACACTTCTAAAATAAATTCCAAAGATAATTAATTTTCCAGACAAATATACCACATTATGATGGTAAGTATAAAGGATCTAATGAGCATAAGCAATAGGAAATAACCCCTAGGCACTAGCTTGTTGTGTGTCCCAGTTACCACGTATCTCGGTGAAAGTAACTATCAAAAATATCCATTATCATGCACAAGACACTAGTAAGGAACATACCCATAACCTAGTGGTCCCCAATATTCATCATCATAGTTTAGTTATAGATTTAAGCATCAATCTTGCTAAGTGAAATTGAGGCCAAACCCCACAGATTCACTTGCATACTAGTACACGTCCACCCACCTAGATACCCGAGTTTTCCCTTTGTGCTCAAACAAGTTCAACAAGTCAAGAAATGTACTTTTCACATGAAAATATCATTTAAATATAAAAAATGCACCAAAAAACCCACATATATACCCCACAAGTCACAAAAGTCCACTTTTCATTCAAATTGATTTTGAAATCCGACTCACACCAAAATAGCCCACAACACTTTTCACACTTCTTTAACACTTCCACAAATCCTTTAAACAATTTTATAAACTATTAAAAAACATTATAACTCACATAACAAACCACTCAAATATAATATAATACCTCTTTCATCAATAAAAATTATTTTTCACAACACACTTTCACAAAACAGCCCACAACCATGTTTTGTAGCTCTCTTTCCATTTTCTAAAACATTTCAGCACTTTATAAAAAATTCTAAAAAAATATTTGACATCTTAAATAACCAACTTACCTTTCAAAAACCCATATTAGTTGAACACACCCAACAAACAGTACATATACACCATTTTACCCACTTTGTTTAACCAAATAAAACATTCACAATTTTCAAAAAACAAACTCAAGGGGTGTAACTATGTCTTGCACACAAAACCCATTTCAAAACCCCAATTTTAGAACAAAACCATACCAATACCTATTGAAAATAGAATTGGAATCCCTAGAAACATTTATAAAACCACATTCAAGTGTTATAAAATAACCTTGAATAATATCACAAAAGATACAAATGAAAACACACATTTTCATAAAATGCTCTTGAGAAGTATAACAATGTTTTACACATCAAACCTATTCAAAAAAATTATTTTTAGGACCACATTACACAAATAAATTACCAAACTAGAATTGGTAGGCCAAAAAAGATTTAGTAAACCAATTCCATAAGTTATAAAATACACCCAAATAATACCCCATGAGTTACACATGAAAACACCCAATTTCAAGTTAAAAAGCAACAATAAAATTTAACACTTAACCAAATCAATCATAAATAGTTTTTGAACCACACACAACATATTAAGAATATGAAAAATGAGTAAATACATCAAGATAACTCATCAATAATTGTTTACACATGGAAATACCTACCTTTTGAGTCAAAACCCTTGAATCTTGGTGTGAAACCTCAACCGCACCTACACCGCACCACAAGGAAGTGAAAACGAACCCTAAACCATAATATTTCACCAAAAATACCCCCAATAAAACCTTAGGTATGATACCTAACTTCTTTACACTCTATAAATTTATTAAAGAGTAAGGAAACCCTAAGGAGAAAGAAGGAATTGAAGAGAGAAACACTTGCCCAAAATAATCTTGAAGAAAACGACCCAAAATCCACCAGAATATGAATTTTAAAACATCTATAAATTTAATGGAGTTTCGAAAAACGATTAGGAGATCATGTAGGAATTGTAATGGGGGAAAAAGAGTAAAAATAGAAGGATTTATGAAAGGATCAATTTACCTCTTCAAATCTGGGAGATTTGTGAAATCCAGATAATTTTATCCCAATTTCGAGATCCTATTGAGCTCCAAATTGGGGGAGGAGAGAATGGGGGAGCGACTTAGGTAAGTGGTCTCCGGTGGGAGTTTGAATCACTGAAAAAACTTAAAAATAGAATGTGTTATTAAAGAATCAAAAATTATTTTTAATGCAGGAAATGGGATTTCGGGCCGGCCCAATCCCTTAAATAAAAACAAAAATCCACCATGATTATAGATTTATAAATAGTCTAAATTAATTTTTTGGTGTTTATAGGTCAGGGGATGAAAAATTGGGATTTTAATGGATGAAAAATGATGAAACATGAAGGAGTTATAATGGAATCAAAATTTATTTTTAAATCTAGAATTGGGCTCAGGGTTTGGCCCAAAAAAAAATGAATGAAAATTAAATGAAATTTAACTTTAAAATATGTCATGTATGTGACAATTATCCACACCAAGAAAAACCTTTTGTCCCTATAAAGCCACAACTAGGCCAAAACAACAACCAAACCCTACTGAGATACCAAGAGGTATTCCCTTGCCAGGTTTCACCCCTAAAGGCCAAAACACCTCCAATGATCAATTAAGGAAGGATTAATCTCACAACCCAAACTTAAACCACTTTCCTAAAATGATCAAACCCATTTATAGTTTATCCCAAAATAATACTACTCAAACACTATCCGAACAAGAATCAAGCAATTCACCCAAACGAACAACCACTTAGAACAATGTTACACTTACCTTACTTTAACTAAACCATTTGGAGCTCTCCAATCCCAACGTTTACTGAAGCAAGATGTTGGTAGAAGGATAGTTATGAATGAGAATACCTAAAACCCATCCAAGACCACAGATAAATCTGAGTTATTGGTATGAGGGACACAAATAGGCTCCCCGCCAAAAGAGACAACCTATATTTTTCTGAGACAGAATCAGGACACTAACAGTGGAGGCCTGAACGGACTCCCTAGTACAAAGGGTAGAATTACATTCAATTTTTATGAAGTAATGTACATGAGAATAATAATGGGTCTCCCCAATATAAGAACCAACCATCTTAACCAACCAGCATGGGCCGACACAGAAAGACCCAAAAAAATTTAAAGATTTGGGAAGGGCGTAGGGTTAGTCCACACAGTTTGGGAAACCGTGCACTAACCATGAAGATCATTTTTTCTGCCTGGCTTCCTGGAACATGATCACTACTAATCGTGCACAAAATGTGTCCTTATCACATCTATCCAAATTTCCAACCATTCTATAATAACTCAATGGAATCCAAAGGGGGACGGAATGCCATTAGGTGATTTCATGGGTACAAGGCCATACACCTATTTCCACTGAACGGTAAGAACAGAGAAAAGATGATGACACCAGAGGTTTAAACTCTTCCTATCTCTAATGCCAAGGATAGGACATTGTAAAATGGTTTAAAAGACCCTGGTATTTCCCCTGACTATGAGCAAACTTCTCTCCGAGACCTATGGATGGAGCTCAATGATTGAAGCCTCTTCGGCCTCACAGTTAGGCTTTGTAAACCCCCTGAATGAGAACTCTTCCTTCAGTGCAACTAAAAACTACACTGCAATCCCCAATAAGTTTTCTAAGACATAACACATTCCAAACTCACTTTACCCAAACCTGATATTTCACTGAAACAAGGTCTTAGAAGATTCACACACATCACACCTTGTTTTTTTGGTTGAGAAACAAAATAAGTAAAGAACACCTATACTCACCTTCCTGTAAAATGGAATATTTTTATGTTTTTCCAAGGGATAAATTCTCCCAACATAATAGAGACTCTCATATGATTGCATGAATTTCACTTTTACAGTCAATCGAGCACATGAAATCATAAGGAATCACCGAACATGACCATTACACTTGATATAAACAATGCATGGAGAGGGACCTTATACAACATCCCCAAACAACACAAAATTCTATAAAGTTCCCACAATATCATATCTTGACCATATTTCCCACACTGGTTGTTTAACATGAAATCATACTTCAAAGAAACTGTGAGGAACCCAGAGGCCCTCTTAGAAACCATCTAGACACTCATCCACACTAACAACCCCAGAACACTTCCACCTTCGACGAATAATGTAGCTTAATAAAATAAGGTCTCTTTCAACCTTCCACACGAACTCTTATGCTATAAGAGGATTTGAAAAACCAAGAAAGGAAATGGGGTAGAATCAATCTATAGATCTCTAAAAAAATATTCCTTATGTTGATCAACTGGACGATTTCCAATGTAGAAACAATCCGGGTTGCACGTTAGTCGTGAACTAACCCTTAATGGGGCATACCCTGTCCAACGATTGAACCTAAGGACCCAAAAAAGATTTTCCATTGGTCATGATACACCACAAAAAAGATCCAAATACATGAAGGGAACCACTGTAAAGGAATCAAAAAAATTTTCTTAGAAGAGACCACTAACTGGCCCTTCAACACAGTTTACCGACCAAACATAATCCCAAAACACAGTTCAAACAGGAGGGGTTCTTGGACTCAAAACATCCCACAACATCAACATTTTCAAAAACACAAAAAAAAACCATCCCAAACAAGTCATCAAGACATAAAGTTTTTTATTTAAAATCATATTTTAAAAAACAAACACTTCAGCGGTTAGCGTATCCAGCAATGGTACCCCATGGGTCTCACACATGCATGTTTCTATTCCACACAGGGCACCCTCCTCATATCCACCCCGAAACTCATCCAGTCATTCTATTAACCATCCATCATCCCATATAACCCCATTCATGTGGTCACTCACGAAAATACCAAAATTTAATACAAAAACTCATTCCACTTTTCAAAACCAAAAGAATCAACCAATAATTCCTTTTTCTCAAGACCGCTCACCACGAAATCGAACCCAAATTACTGCATTAAAAAAAAATTTCAGAAGGGCACAATAATTCCAACAAAAACTCACTTTAAAGTTATTAAAATTAATTTAAAAATATATCATCCCATTAAAACACCTTTCAATAGTCTAGAAAACTCTATTGAAAACACTTTTTCAAAACCAACCTCGACATAGTTCATGATTTCAAAAGAGGTGCAGACACACCATTTTCCATTCCCATACAATTATGAAAATTCACTTATCTATTTTAAAAAATCTAACCATTCGCAATTTATTAGATAATAATTTTACAAAAACTTTAGGCTTCTTAAAACTAAGTCACCTTAAAACCAAAATTTTAAGGTTTCAATATTAAATAACACAAGACAATGTGAGAGGAAACTAGTTTCAGTGGGTGACTTGGACATAGGGTTGGTAGCCATATTCCAATCACTTCACCATAACAAAGGGTGTTCAAGGGAAATATCCCTATCTCTACATGGCTTTCCAGACACTGAAATCTCACCGAGACCATTAACCCAACTCTCTTTTCATTTCCACTAATCATCATCAAACCAAAAAAACCAAAGGAATCAGAAAAGTCTCGACTTCCCCTAGAAACTTTAATCCCGTCATGAGGTGTGGTGATCATCCACACTACTTATATCCATAATTACAAATCCCCACAATACTAACTCTAGACTATCTTGATTGTTCCCCAAATTATATGACCCATAGAGAGCGAACCTCCTCTGATACCATTTTGTCACTAACCGAATCTGGTCACCACTGAAACTGACACCAAACCCAACACATGAAAAGGCTCGAAGGGCGTCCCTGATCCCCATGGGCTGGCACAAGTGCTTGGGTATCATAAAATGAGAATTGGGAACAATTTACCCGTATTTATAAACTTAAAACAACAAAATAATCCAATAAAATGAATTCGGATTTTTCAAACCAAAAAATATTTTACAAAAATTCAGAACCGAATTACACATGTTAAAACAACTCAAAAATACTATAAAAAGGTTACAAAACCAAAACGAAACAGCCCAAGAACCCTCATGTCAAGGGGCACCACCCTCAACCCATCTCCACAAGACTTCACCACTAAAGACCTGCTAGAAACCCAAACCACTGGAACTAAAAAATTGTACCCAAACTACGACAAAAAAATAACCAAGTATACTTACACCCAAGGGTGTAAGTAGGGTGTGAGACAATTCCTAGTAGGATACCACCACTAAGAGATTCCATGCGATAAACATTCAAAGATGAAAAGCATGCAAGTTTTAAAAAACATGTAATTTCTAGTTACAATTTATAAAAGATGAAACTTGAAAAAAAATTAGTTTTCAAGTTGGCTAATTTAAATAATAAACACTTTTAAAATAAATTCCAAAGCTACTGAATTTTCCAGCCAAATATACCAGATGCCAACGGTAAGTATAGGGGATCTAATGATCATAAGCAATAGGAAATAACCCCTAGGCACTAGTTCATTGTGGGTCCAAGGTACCTCATATCTCGGTGAAAATAACCATCCCAAATATCCATTTTCATTCATGAGCCACTAGTAAGGAACACAACCATAACCTAGTGATCCACATTCTTCATCATCATAGTTTAGTTAGAGTTGTACGCGTCAATCTTGCTAAGTGAAATTGAGGCCAAACCCCACAGATTCACAAACATACTAGTACACGTCCACCCACCTAGATACCCGGGTTTTCCCTTTGTGCTCAAACAAATTCAACAAGTCAATAAATATAATTTTCACATGAAAATATCATTTCCATATCCAAAATTCACCAAACATCCCACATGTATACCACACAAGTCACAAAAGTCCACTTTTCATTCAAATTGATTTTTAAATCCGACTCACACCAAAATAGCCCACAACACCTTTTACATTTCTTTAACACTTCCAAAAATCATTTAAAATTTTTTTATAAACCAATCCATGACATTATAACTCACATAAATTCCCACTAAAATATCATATAATACCTCTTTCATCAACAAAAATCATTTTTCACAGCACACTCACACAAAAGATCCCACAACCATGTTTTTTAGCTCTCTTTCCATTTTCTAAAACATTTCATCACTTTATAAAACATTCTAAAAAAATACTTGACATCTTAAATAACCACCTTACCTTTAAAAACCCATATTAGGCGAAAAAACCTAGAAAATGGTACATATACACCCTTTTACCCGCTTTGTTTAACCAAACAAAACATTCACAATTTTCATAAAACAAACTCAAGGGGTGTAACTATGTCTTGCACAAAAAACCCATTTCAAAACCCCCATTTAAGACCAAAACCATACCAATTTCTATTCAAAACATAATTTGAAGCCCTATATACATTTTTAAAACCACATTCAAGTGTTATAAAATAACCTTGAATAATACCATAAAAGATACAAATGAAAACACACATTTTCATAAAATGTTCTCAAGAAGTATAACAACGTTTTACACATAAAACCTTTTCAAAAACCTTATTTTATGACCACATGACACTAATAAATTACCAAAACATAATTGGTTGGCCAAAAAATATTTATTAAACTAATTCCATAAGTTATAAAATACACCCAAATAATACCCCATGAGTAACACATGAAAACACCCAATTTCATGTTAAAAAGCAACAATAAAATTTAACACTTAACCAAATCAATCATAAATAGTCTTCAAACCACACCCAACATATTAGGAATATGAAAAATGAGTAAATATAGCAAGCTAACTCATCAATAATTGTTTACACATGGAACCACCTACCTTTTGAGTCAAAACCCTTGAATCTTGGTGAGAAACCTCAACCGCACCTACGCTGCACCACAATGAAGTGAAAAGGAACCCTAAAACATAATATTTCACGAAAATTACCCCAAATAAAACCCTAGGTATGAGACCTAACTTATGGACACTCTATAAATTTAAGAAATAGGGAGGAAACCCTAAAGAGAAGGAAGGAATTGAAGAGAGAGACACTTACCAAAAACAATCTTGAAGAAAACGATCCAAAAATCCACCAGAATATGAATTTTAAAATGGCTAAAATTTTAAGGGAGTTTCGAACAAGGATTAGGAGCTCATGTAGGAACTAGAATGGGGGAAAATAGTAAAAATAGAAGGATTTATGAAAGGATCAATTTACCTCTTCAAATATCAGTGATTTGTGAAATCGAGAGAAGTTTCTCCCAATTTCTAGATTCTATTGAGCTCTGAATTGGGGGAGGATAGAATGGGGGCGCGACTCAGGTAAGTGGTCTCAGGTGGCAGTTGTAAGAACAAAAAAAACTTAAAAATAAAATGAGTTATTAAAGAATCAAAAATTAATTTTAATGCAGGAAATGGGATTTCGGGTAGACTCAATCCCTTAAATAAAAATTAAAATCCACTGTGATTATAGATTTGTAAATGGCCTAAATTAATTTTGCGGTGTTCATAGGTTAGGGGATGAAAAATAGGAATTGGAATGGATGAAAAATGTTAAAAAATTAAGGAGTTAAAAAGGAATCAAAATTTATTTTTAAATCTGGAATTGGGCTCACAGTTTGGCCCAATTCATGAAAACTCACCCATTCCTCCATAAAATCTTGGGAAACACCCAAAAAATCATGAATGAAAATTAAATGAAATCTACATTTAAAATATTTCATATATGTGACATAGACTTTATTTCTTTCTTTGGACTTTTTTCGTTTTTTCTTCACAGCTTTTATTATATTTCAATTTTATACAGTTATCTTTGATATTACCTTTTATTTTTCATTCATAAAAGGCCACTTCTCCTGGTTTTTTTATTTAGTTACCACTTCTATCAAAATTTTATTCTTAATTTTATTTCTAGAATTATTTCATCATCCTGTAGAGATTCTTAAAACTTTTTTCTAGATGTGACATCTACTCATCAATATCAGAAGGTGATTCTTACTTACTTGAACAATATTATTTGATTTTTTCATTTATTTTTGACTCATAAGTTTTGAATGAAACTGATTTTATCTTAGGGTTATGATCTTATTTGTTCTCTTTTAGTTCTTCCACATACAACATGAGTTTTAAAGTATGTTCCTTCATTGGTAGTTTTTATATATTTTGAATCTTGAATGGAGAAAAATCTTCCTCTACATTGATCTCATAATCATCACAAGTTTCCCATCATTTGATCATTATCTTCATTATTCTTCCCAATTGAATGAATTGTATTAAAAATTTCATTGAACCTAAATTATATTATAGAAATTGTTTCATATGGTTTCATATTTAATGTATTGTGTTTAAAAGTATATGTACTTAATAAAATTTCTTTAAAATTTGATTTCCCTTCCTAAGATACAACAAGTGTATAGTAAATTTTATAAGTAGTAGAACATATAGAAATTATATTGAACTCATCTTATCCTAATGAACAATATAAGGAGTTCATATATTCACAATTAAAATCATAATCATATTTAGTAAAATCACTCTAATAATCTCTGATAACTTTATTCCTTTCATATATTTCATCTATTAAAGTTAAAATATCAAATCCCAATCATTTAAAATGTATTTTCATTTTAATCTTCCACTGAGGATAATTTTTTCCATTCAAATAATGTAGCCCAGTAGTTACAGTCTCCTATTACCTATTTCTATCCATAATGATATAAATTTAGAATAAATAGAAATTTTAATATTTTGGATAAAACTAGATGCCCATTAAAATGATAATAAATAGAAATAAAAACCCCTATGATACCCAATATTGATGAGAGTGGGAAACCTAAAAAGTTTTAAATTTTGTTTTCAATTA
This sequence comes from Viscum album, assembly GCA_963277665.1. Classification (NCBI taxonomy): domain Eukaryota; kingdom Viridiplantae; phylum Streptophyta; class Magnoliopsida; order Santalales; family Viscaceae; genus Viscum; species Viscum album. The sequence continues at coordinate 1,719,801,246 of OY728119.1, read as the reverse complement.
AAATTTCCATTTAGAAATATTTAAAATTAAACCCCCGAATTTTAAAAAACATTCAAGTTAAATAAAAAATTATAAATATGTAATTAAAATTTTTCAAAATATTTCTCAAAATCCTTATCACACATCAGTTAAAAAAATTTTAGAATTAATTTATCTTTTGAAATAGATCTAATCACTTTAAACATAGTATATAAAAAACTTATTAAAGCTAACTATAAATGTAATTTTTTGCTATATAGTTTTGAAAATGAAAACTAGTTTATTTAAAAAATAGTGTAAACAAAGAAAGAAACAACACCGTGGAAAAAAAAAGGTATAGTCTCAACTTGAGTCTTAGTCCATTCCACTTGGAAATCACTTGCTTCCTAGGAGTTTATTAATGAATAAACTGATCCAAAACATGGATTCAAATATCAGCTACACATGGGAAGTCATGGATATACACAACCTCTTTAATAGTTATAAATGGGATAAAATATGTAAAATAATGAAAGAAGTGTGTCTAGAACTCTTCAATACAAAGCAAGAACCTATATTAAAGAATAAAAAATTAATGTAAACACAACTCAAATATAAGTTAAAATAGAGAGACCAAAAGATAGGATGTGAGAAGGTTTGATATATCTCAATATCATAAGCTTCAATTGATAAATTTTATTTAAATATATCCTTGAAAATATTCAACCAAGTGCTGAACTTAGAGGTTTGAAAACCATAGTGTCATTTAAGTGTTCAGTGTTGTAGTATGGAAATGTCAGTATGTCTCTCATACATGTGCATATCCCCCATTTTTTTTGTCTATGAGTGGATATATTTATTAAATAGAGAACAAAATATAATTATACATTAGAGGATATTCATAATTTAATAATTGTACTCATTGAAACCTTAAATTCACTGACTTTGCAATAAATGCTCCAAAATATTTCCCTCAAAGATTTGAAAATACCTCACTACTTAATTTAGATACGTTCAATTGGTCTTCACTTAGGCATAGTTACTTTGGATCATGGTAACATATCATAGTTATTTATCATGTTCACTAATCATGATTACTTGGTTTATTCATGAAATTAATTCACTTCTTCACGCGGCCACTTCACTTCTTCATGTGGTAGGTTCTTTCCTTCATGTGGCAGCTTTGTCACTTCATGTGGTCACATTGATTCTTCACATGGTCACTTGATCACTTTGTAAAATCACTTGATTTCTTTGCACTATCACTTCACTAATTCACATGGTAGGTTTAATCCTTCACGTGGTCACTTTATCTCAATGTGTAGTTAGTTCGATACTCAGACAAACTTAGCTCATATGATGCATGTTCACTTGATTATACATGTAGTAAATTTGATTTCAATGTGTGAACACTTCAACATGTACATTTTTACTTCATGGTTATTAAAACTTATTCATATGGTAGGTTCAATACACATGTTATTGGATGTCACAATCACTTTAAAACTTATCCATTTTTATCATTTTTTCTAGAAAAATAGTTGATTATAATAAAACATAATGATCATTAATAACACCAGAAACATGATTTGGGATCATTAAAATAAATAGTTGTTGAACAAAGAAAATAGTTTTTATATCCATCATGAATTTATGGGGGTTTTTAGAAAATGTATTAATGTGATTTCAAAGGATGTATTTTCTAAATTATTTTCAAATAGTGTGTTATTTTTTGGATTTTATATTAAACAAGTTATTTTTTAAATATTTTTTCCATAGATTATGTTATAAAATGTGTGGGTTTTGAGATTATTTATGAAAAAGTGTTTTTGATTTTCTTTCAAAAAAATGTGATTACATTTTTGTTGGTGAGTTTTATTATTATTTAAAATTTAGTGGGTTATGTTTTTTCACTTGAGAGAATGGTTTATGAAAAAGTTCAAATGACCAAGTCTCATAGTATTCCATTTATGGGTTTTTGTATATGATTGAATATAGGGGTGGGTGTATGGTTAAGTGATGGATTTCTCTACAAAAATTGTCTATGTGTGAAATAGTTCATTATATTTGGGTTTAAATTATTTTCTAATATGTCCCCTTGTTGGTTTTGCGTATTGTTTATCCAAACATGCAATGGAAAAATTATAGTTTTTATATTTAAGGTAGTTACTATAGAACTTCCTATTTTTTTATATATGGGTTTATACATATGAATTGAGGGTATTTTATTTGATTAATAATCCTTGGTATAATATCATTTACTTCTTGATAAAAGGAATGATTTGTTTTATTTCCTCATCATGTGTTCAAATAAGAAGAAAATTATTTAAAAAAAAATTGATAAATTATTTATATCAATGTTTCAAAAACCTTTTATTGGATTTTCATGTTTAGATTACTCATGCATGAGATTATTTTGGTGTCTTATATAAATCCTACTAATTTTATATTCCCTCATAAAATCCCATTGCATTGTACACATATTTTATTGAACATAATATAACTAAAAGAAATATTTTATTCAATATCAATGGTGTTATTTAAATCCATTATAGAGATATGGCATGAGGACAATGATGGATTGGGGTTTTGAGTCACATTATTATTATCTATTTAGCATGTTTTATTTCACTTCTATTGGGTTTAAAACATAAACTTTTAATTGAAATATTTTATAAAAATATATTTCAATAAAATATTTTTACTTTTCAAGTATTTATGGTTGATTTATTTTGGGGTAAAATAATTCCTTAGTTGTTTATTTTATCCTTCAAAACTTTTTTTAAGATCCAACGATTGAGGTGCATGCTTGAGGTCTTATATTGATGAATTTTAGGTCTTAGAATTCAGGTACTTCAGTTGGGTCATTGTAAAATTGCATCCAAACTTTTATTAGGTATGTTTAGTAGGTATACAAAATAAGATAGTTGAGACTCAAAATATAATCATAAAATACACTACTAACCTTTTAATAGAAAAATTTAATTACAAGGAGTTTGAGTAGAATAATGGTTTTTGAAAACCATATTTCTAGTTATGATAAGAATTCTACCTTGATGGGTTAAGATAGGAAAGTTTTTTATATAAATTTAGATATTATATAATTACATCACATGAAAATTGTTTTAAAAAATATTTCAAAAAAATATTTCCAATAAAAAAATGTTCGAATTTTTTGATTTTTTTGAAAATGATTTGGTAAATAGAACTTGTTTGATTGTTCTTCATGTTGTTTGATAGAAATTTCAGATAAAGAGACAATAAGATATAGTCTAGAATATATTTTTGTGTAAATTATATTAACGAAATTCACTGGGGGATTTTATTGCAACATCTCCAAGAGGAAATATTATTGTGTGTGGCTGAGGAGTAGTGAATGTTTCTTATATAGATCCTTAGATTGCGAGTATGATTGTTTAGAATATCTAACCATTGGATAAAGAATCTACCCAAGATAGGTTTAGAGTAACTAATTTAGAATTGCATAGTATAAAATAGAATTCACAACAATTCAAAGGTGATATTGGATCGAAGAAGGTAGAATAATGGTCGGAAAAGATCAGTAGAAAATTCTTGTTTTTATGGATACTTGAAAATATTTTATTGAATTTTACATCTTATTTACTGGATTGACATACTAAAAAGTGGTGGTAGATAGTAACAGAAGATAAAACTCATAAAGGTCATTACTTTATTGATTTTTATAACATATTCAATGGATAATATTATCTAAAGGATTTAAATATTCAAAGGCCAATAGAATTTATAGTGTTTGAACAAGGAAAGTAAATGGTGATAAAGATATATAAAAGTTTTAGGAACATGTGAATTATGCACTAGATTTATTTTCCAATGATAAACTAAATATAATAATGTTCAAAATATTTCTTGGCCCAAATATTCAATAAATATTTACTTTTATAAAATTACCTACTTACACGGGGTGGTAAGTATGATTGATTCTGTGGAAGTAATAATGGAAAAGGTTCATAGTTCTATAATTTTTCTTTTATATACTAGAAAAGGAAACAAATTAATTCAGTGGTTATAATAGGTTATGTTCTCTAAAAAAGAAAAATGAGAAGCACTGAGGAGATGAGGGGGGGGGGGGGTGTCGAGTCAATGCATTCAAAAACAAAACATTTATTCTAATATCAAAATAATTCTTATGTAAGTTAAAAATGTAATCCATTAACAAAACCAATAAGTTATTAATGGATATATAGTGAGATAGATTTTACAATACACAAGAGTTTCTTCACACACTTTTTATCAAGTAAAAAAATACTCAGTATCAAATTATTTTGATCCCGTTGTCTATGTTCTTATATTTTTGTAAACAATAATAAGGAATGGAGTATAAAAATGATATTGAAATCAATGTACAAGAAATATAAAAATAAGCATTTACAAGTTGATCAATTTTTCTATTTCCTCTTCAAGTGACTCTAAATGTTGTATTAAGTGTGCACCTTTATTCTTCTCCTAAATCTAAGATAAATTATATCTTTAATTCCCTTTAGAATATATGTTTGAATATCTAAAAGTTTTTTCACATAAATATCATGAAACAAACCATTTATTTATAAACATAAGCTCACCACTGTGTGTTGGGTTCAACCACAACATTGTATTACTAATTTCATCTAGATCTCAATACCATAACTAGATCTCCTCTTATCTTCATATTTCCACTCATTATTTTTTACCATTGATTATATCTATAAAAATCACAATTAAATAGTTCTTTTTGTTATTCCATAGAACTTCTTTGCCACATAACTGATATAGTTATATCAATATGAATATACTCCTCAATAATCATGAATATAGATGTTTCTTTATACCATAACATGAGTTATTCCCATTTCCATCACAGATTATCATGAACATACTTCAACATATTCCAAATAATTTTTAGAAGCACAATCACCATTTAAATGGATGTTTCCAAATTTTTACATGTCATAATGTAGACCCATCAGGAAAATTTTAAACATCCTCATGGTTTAAAACAAAAAAAAACATCAAACCAAAACTTCCAAAATTTTCATTTCTCCCCAATTTATTCATATACGATTTTAACACATTGACCATGGTGTGTTTTGGTATTCACCATATTATAAATTATATATCCTTAAAATTTATTCATTCCCTTTCTACCGACACAAATCCAATTTAATTATCATTAAAATTTGATTATTTTGATAGTAAATAAAACATGAAATAACCTATAACACTCTTGAATTAATTATCTAAAGAAAAAAAATCATAGTAACATTTGAAAGTGGAAGTGATATAAACATCACACTATTATATAGAGTGATTTTTTTTGATATTTCTTTGACTATTGGTGTAATAAAATACTATATTGGCAATGTCTCAGTCAGTACTTCTCATAAATCTCCTTGTGTCAGTTCACTTAATGGGGGTTATTTAATCCACAAGAGATCACTAATATTTCCCTTTGTATTTTTTGGAAGCATACTAAAAAATCAATACTTCAAACTGAAAAATTTAGCCACCAACACCTCATATATCCCACTATATGAAAAAATTTTATTCTCTTAACTTATTTTCTTTCACCTATATAATCATATAATATATTCCACCATGAAATAAAATATCATATGATTTTATCTCCTTTTGTTAAAAAAATTAAATGAATAAAAGAGGGAAAATAAAAAATAAACTTACAAGGATTTTTGTGCAGAATACACTCCTAAAATAATGTAAAGCAATAGAAGGAATAAATTATTAAGGTTATTTCTAAGATATCTTCAACTTAATCTTTTATTGAAACATATTCTAATGAAATATTTCTATGCTCCACCTTCTCCTTAATGAACTAGATTTGATATGAATATTCTTCAACCATGAAAGTTGAATCAAATAATTTGTTAAGTTGATCTCACCTTGATTGTCACACAGAATCATAATTGGGTATGAAACATTATTCCTCATGAAAATAATATTATTTACCTCAAAAACTCAAGAATAATCAATGTTAAGGACAAAATATTCTAGTTATTCATTGAAAACCTCTTCCTGAACCTCATAATTTAAGAATATATAATTCAAAAACACTAATTAAAATTTTAAATTACATTGCTCACATATCACATGGAACAATTTAAACATTTTTATATTTAGAAATATATAAAAAAACTAATTAAATCCAATACCATCAATTTGAGAGTAACCCATGCATTCAAGATGATAATTGTTCCATTGTACTTCTGATTTACCATTGAGATTATTTTTGAATACCTATTTTCCCATTTACAATTTTGTATTTAGGAAATGAAACTAACTCCAAAGTTTTATTCTAAATATAATCCTACTCATCTTCAATTTCTAAAATATAATTCTCATGCTTTATTAATTCATCAACACACATCAGTTCAACTTGTGAAAGAAAGATAATATGATTGGGACTCATTAAACTTATTTATGTTTGATAACCTTTTATACTATATCCATAGATGTTTTCTTGGATAAATATGTTTTCTAAGTCTTGGTAATTATATCCTACCTACTTTTTACCTTCCTCATTACTGGAAATTTAAGAATCAACATGAGATATTTAAAACATTTTTTATACATTTGAATTTATCCAATACATTCTAGAACATTTTTTTCCAGTTTATTTAATAAAATCATCAATTATAAATTATTTATATGATATATTTTGATCCTCTAAGATAATCACATCAAATGTTTTCATTATATTCTTTATGTTATTATTATAACACCGATAAATCCTTCCAGTGTGTGTATATCCATGAAAAATCATATCAGCATCTCTATCATAAAACATGCCCAAATTTCACTATTTTTATTGATGTAACATGTTATAATGAATACTGTAAGCTTTTAAATTTTTTATTATTCTCAAACGACATCTCATAGCTTGTATTCACGAATTGTGGTCAAATTTAGCAATGTTTTTGAAAGTAGAAAACCACTGTACTTTCTTGTCTCTAAAACAATTTTGGAGATCCATGACCCAATCCCATTCCACCCTCATGTCCATAAAACTTCAGTTATTCTATTCAGTTACCCCATTTTTTTGGGATGTTTATAGAGTGATATATTTATTCCACATACCACACTTCTCATGATATGCCTCAAAGCAATCTTTCTTATATTCAAATACATTTTTAGTACAACCATTTTGGTAGAACATCCAATTTGGTTTTCAACACACCTATAAAAGTGTTTAAACCACTGGCGATATTCATATTTACTCAACATAAAATATAGATAAGTCATATGAGTAAAATCATAAAAAATGCAATAAAGTACTTAACTCCATTTATTTATTTTAAGATCATTGTTCTACACACATTCGAGTGTATAAATTCATGAGGATTCATAATTTTTATCCCCAACTTCCCATGAAACTTATATATCATATTCCCATTATGAAACACATTACATTTTTGTAGTGTTTCATGATTCATGATTCAGTATATTTATCATAATAGTATATTTTCACATTTTATCCATATTCCTTTGACCTAATTGTCCATGAATTTTAGGCCAAATATCATTGTCCTCCATCATGATCATGAAATAATTATTTTGATAATAGGAAATTTGAAGCAAGTTACCACTTATTATTTATACATTTAAAATGACTATGTCGTTCTTCATCCTTATAACGAAACATCCATTATTTTGAAAGATCATGTTATTCTTGTTGTAAAAATATTGTGAGATGGTTAAAAGATTTTTCCCCATCCTATAAAAAACATCACTTGATTCAATTTTTTTCTCTAATTTTATTTCTTATTACTACTTTTACATTTTGTGATCCTTTATTTCCAAAAGAAACAAATCCTTCATCATACCTTTAGATATCATGCTTTTTTGGTCATGTGTGATGAGAATTCATTATCTAGTATCTAAGGATTTTCACCTTTCACTCCTTTGGAAGAAACCTCAATCACTATTTTTTTCTTGATAACTATTCCTTATAATAAATTTTGAGTTTTAATTCATATTAAATTGTTTTTCTAGAATTTCATGACAGTTTTTGGAAATGATTCTGGGTTTATGTTTCTCTCATAAGTTTACTTAAGGGAATAAAAAATATTATAAAATTTTAATTTCTATTTAAGATGTTATATTACCTAGCTTGTAAAAGTTTCATCTTATCACCCCCTTGATTCATGGAATCTATTTAATTGGTGGAGTGATATATCATATCATATCACATAGTCATTGTATTTATAATCATCACAAATCCAATATATTCCTTTAAAATCAAACCTCCTTAAATCAGAAATATTCATTATATAAGTTTTCTTGTTAACTTTATTTTTTTAATTGAATTTTATTCTTTCATTGTACTTACTCATACTTTGGTGATTAATCCATAACCTTAGCTTATCCCTTGGTTTTATGCACAACCACATTCATTTTACACACCTTTTTGTTTTTTTAATTTTTAGAACCATCACATGGATTTACAATGGGTGTACTGTTCCTTTTTTTGGTAAGGTAATCGAATTATACCTCTTCATATCATAGGTTCCACCATTTTGGTTACTATAATGGGTGTATAGAACAATGTTTCATGGAATAATCAGATAATATCCAAGTTTATTAATATAATCAATGACTCTCTTACATTATTTAGATCTTTCACTAGTTCCTTGATCGTATTTTTGAACTCCACTAAGTAAAAGTCCTTCAAATAATTTTTATCTTCACTCAATATCTACTTAGGATCCCTCACATCCTTATTAATAGTAATTATATTTTTATATTAAATTCAATAATCTTGTATATTTATTCAAGGATTTCATTGAGATCACTGATATTTCATTTAAAATACATTTCTATCTTAGTAATATCCTCAACATTTGATTCATTAAAATATTTTTAATAAATAATTTTTTATTCTTAAATGTTTTCATTTCTATTTGAATATTTCTATTTTATTTAAATAATAATATGAGATCCATATTTAATTCAAAATCTTTTATTATCTATTTATCCATTCTCCCCTCCTTGATACTACCTTATTTCTCACTTGAGATATCATTGAACTATTTTGATTTAGAAATAATGGGTTAGGTTACTTTATTGTTTATGTCTTATTAATCCCATGAAATTTCCTCTTCAAAAGATATATAATCCTTTTTTCATAGAAAATTATTATTTTTTAATGAATTATAATTTCTTTTGCTTCCTATAACTAATTCTTGTCCACTTTCCACCTTGTTTCTATTATATGTTCTTTTGGTTTGTCCATATTCTACATATCCATCTTACTAATGAGGTAAAGTAGCTAAAAAATGTATAATATTTCCATAATAGAATAAATATAAAGAACTCTTACCCTTGTATTTACATTTTACTCAATATATTCCTTTAGATAAGAATAAAATAAATTATTAAAACTTATTGAATCAACCTGAACATTGGTTTCCTCTTCATGAAACCTCTTAGATTGGAACTATTTTAAAATCTTTAAAGTATTTGGATGTAGTTAATAGAGATAATCCCTAAATCCTATGTGTATTTTCAACATTTAACTTATATCATATGAGATTATATTGAGGATATCATATTATGTGATTTCCATGATACACTATGAATATTTTATACCATAAGGTTATATGATTTGGTATGATATAAATATTTTATTTTTGTTGTAATTTTAATTTCATTCCAAATGATAAGATGATATCATAATTCATTGGAATGAATGAATTATGTAAGGTAGTAAATTCTCAATACTAATATCCAAATAAATCATCAATGAAAGGATATCATTAATACAAGTATTTCATAAGATGAAAAAATGGTATAACTAGATGGTTTAAGGTTAAAAATGGTCAGTAACTGCATGTATAACTCATTACTCATGTGTTAATTTATGGGCACTCAAGTGATGTCCTAAGAGCCTATATAAAGAAATGATCCCCAAGAGATGGTGATCTTTCATGCCTCTACTAGATAACCTAGTGAATATATCTTATTCTTACCCCTTACCTTATGATGAACTAGCATGTGATGAGATATTTTGTATCCCTCTTTAGCGTCAAGTGATTCAGATAACCCATGGATACACCACGGAGGCTAGAAATCATTTTTTTCCACCACTTAAGGGATCATTATGAAGCATGGTAAACTCTGTAGTAATATAATTCATCTATAAAATGTATACAAGAAAATTTTCTTCATTTTATAGTATAATTATATTGGGATTTTACACATGGGTGATGTTGTTTTAGGTTTCTTAATTAACTTCCACTGCAAAGTTAAAGTGTTAAACTACCCTTAGAAACCTAGAATTGGTATCAAATATTTTCTATGAAATTTTAATCATGAAATCATGTTTAAAATGAAGGGTCATATTATACTTTAGAAAACATAACACCATATCATCATTTATGATTTGGTGTGTGTCATTAAATATGACTAGCATCAACATGGTTGAAAAAATAAACTTATGATTAATATTGAATTATTCTTTAGTAGTATATAACTCATGTAAAAATATATTGTAGTTAATGTCATGTGATGCTTGAGTTAATATCATGAAGACCAACACTAAAAAAGATTAATCATACATTGGTGCTTTATTATTATTATGTAAACCACTACAATATTATTAATCTTGAAAAGGTCCAGTGTGGTATTAATCCTACATAGATACCAATACCTCTAGTTTAATATTATGTGATCAGTTCCACACCGATTTTAATCACATGAATGATCTTATAAAAATATGTAATTCAACATGCTACATGATATTAATGCTTATTATTCTTATACAAGGCCACAATCACATGGGATTAATATTACGAGTGATATTCTGAGCATCGTAGATTAATTCTATGAAACTGCTTGTCATGCCCTTCGACCTAGATATATCTTAGAAAATGAAATTTTTGGAAAAGAAAAATTTCCACTAGATTTTCAATTATGAATTGAACTAATGGGTTACAAAATATTTATAAATCATATAAAATTCATTTTAGGATATTTATTAATTTATTGATTATCATTTTTTATGACCAATTAATTAAATATTTATGAAACATTTAATAAATAAATATTAACAATATTAAAAGTTAATATTGAAATACCTTTTTATAAACTATATGGAATGAATTATAATTTATATTAAAATGGTTTATATATAAATTATATGGTAATTTATTAAATGTTTATAAATTATAAAATAAAGTGTAAATATAAAAGTGTTTATACTAAATATTATGAATTATTCATAGTATTTAGTTTGAATTGTTAACATTAAAGGACTCACATGGTAAATTATTTAAACAATATCAAATTGAATTTTGCTGATTGATTTGATCAAGGTTTAAATAATGATAAATATGTGATATTTGTATTATATAAATTATTAAATAATATAATTTAATTTTAAAATGTTTATATTTTAAGTAATTTTAGATATTAAATGTAAATACCATTTAATGAATAATATTAGCAATTTTATATTAGAAAAAAATATATTAAGTGTTTATATTTATATAATTATGGAATGTTTATAATGAATTAGAAATTTATAATGTGTTAATAATTACTTTGTTTATGAATTTTTTATGATGTTTTTATAATGTATAAATAATTTAATTATTCATTTATTTATCATTCATATATTTATTATGTATGAATATAATTATTATATTATGAGTATATGTAAACTTTTGTCTAAATTATTAATCTAATTCAAAATTATCATAAGAGTATCTAAAGTTTATTCTACATTGACATCATATTGTATAATGTTATGAGTTTATATTAATTAGTTAATTATGATTCATAGAAATTATGTTTTAGATTTATGATGGAATTTAAATCTATATTTATAAAATAATCCTTGGAAAAAGGGACTTTATATCAAACTACTCACTAACCCGGAGGCAAATTCCTTGTCTAGAAAAGTGAGGGTTGACTATCTGTATATCCTGGATTACTCTTTCTGGATGGTTGATCTCATATAATTCTAAACCTTTATATAAAAGGTTTCATATACCATATTCATGGGATGCATTTGTGTATGTATGAATATAATTATAAATTAATTTTTCTTAGTAATAAAAGATATAAGTTGTGTAATAAATTTAATTTTAATATTTTTTGGACATATTTATTTAGTCTAGGGAATAGGATTACAAATTAAATCACTAGAATAATTCATAAACAAGGGGAATAACATGCGATATTATGGGGAGATTAAATCCCCTTCAAAATACTAAGTGTTAGATTACTTCCAAAGAGGGAATTTTCAATACCATGATCATCCAACCGGGTTGGTCATGGCATAGTTGGGTGCCTCTAGATTATCTTATATATGGAAAGAAAGTAATGGGTGAACCTAATATTGGTCTAAGTAAAGATGGAAAGATGTGACATCCCGGACCTGGTTGCCACTTAACTGGTGCCCCGAGCCCGGTGGGCCACATGGCCTCAAGCTCATCTCCCCAAATGTCAGAGGCTAATGACTAGTAGAAAGGGCCTAGGGTGTGTCTGTGGGGAGTTTATTCCCTAATTAAAAAAGTGTAGCACAATGGATAAATAAGAACTAAGGTAAATAGAGGAAGAAATACAAGTAAAAAGATGGCTCATGAAAAAATGGAGACAACAGTAATAATAACTAAAATAACTGGAATAACATACAAGAATACAACAACTGATGATGGTATGTCATTTCACTAGAAAACTGGAAAACATGGATACAAGACAGTAGAAATAACATGTTTCACAAAGTATATGGGAAATCAAAGACTATCCCAAGCATGTTGTGTTCCAACTTGGTCCTCTACTATCAAGATCCATACTAAATAGTAAGCAATCAAGTGTTCGAAGCCGTATTCTTCCCTGTATCAATATATGCTACCATTTAATTTAATTTGGGTACCAAACGGTGCCTGGAGAGGGTGTAAGATAAATCTCAGTGGGCCACTAACAACGGTGTCTATAATATTCATCTTGCGTAATGGAAATTTAATAGTGTGAAAACATGTATATATAAAGTAAAGAAACACAATGTAACTAAATACCCAAGTACCTACTTCATCCCTTGACTTTCGTCTAGACGTAACTAGTCCATTAATTTATTATTACCAGTTTATAAATGAGTCACATGTTACCAAGAGTGAAGGTTCCAAGTTGTGACAAGGCAACCATTAATGAAATTTAATAATGAAGTTACAAGGTAATAACTAAGGCAACACAGACCTTAAGGGTTACCAACATAGTAATAAATATAGCATGGATAAGGGAAAGAGTGTAATATGAGGAGCATAGTCCAAGGTATTCCATAATTAGATTCTTACCGAGTCCAAGGAGTTCTTCTAAGGTAAACTGGGGCTAAGCCGAGACTAGGCCCGATGAGATTCAATCATGGTACCTACTTGTCAATGCTAGATCCAAGGAGTGTATCCAAGGAATCATGTAATAATATTGAAGGGATCCTATAGTGTCATACCAGGAATACAAAGAATAGACAAGGCTCATGATCTAGGCAGGTCTCAACCTAAGAAATCCATATCCTTAAATTATAATGTTGTTTCTCGAGTGCTCATGGAATTCCCTGATAATAATCCATAGAAATATCGAGTCATACCATTCTTGTTTTATTATGAAGTCATGTATAATACTTAATTTGGTTCAAGCCTTGAATTTCATTAGTGTGATAATGTTAAGTATCATACAACCTTTTAATCAAGTCATAATTAATCAGTAAGTCCATTTGGTTCAATCCTTGCCTCTCATTAGTGTGATAAGGACATGTAGCATGTAACCTTTATTAGTTCCATTTAAGGAATATTAAATAATTAAGGTTCATTCTGATACCTTCCATTAATGTGGTAAGGGGTGCTATGGACATTCAACCTATATTTCATTCACATTTAATATGATCACACTACAGGAAAACTGAATATTTGCGACGGGATCCCGTCGCAAAAGGTCTTTTGCGACGGGGCTTCGTCGCAAATCGCCCATTGCCAAAAACGGCATCGCAAATAGGTGTTTTTGAGGCTGTCCCATCACAAAAAATGGTTTTTGCGACGGTATTTTTCCCCATCGCAAATGGTTTTTCGTTTATATAAAAAAATGTATTTGCGATGGGTTTCTGACCCGTCGCAAATGCGAAATTTTAAAAAGGTATTTGCGGCAGACCATCGCAGAAATTTTTTCCCGATGGGTATTCTTCCCGTCACAAATGACACAGTAAAAAAATATTTACAACGGGAAATCCCGTCGCAAATATTCCCGTCACAAATACTAAAAAAATAAAAATAAAATAAAATAATTAATACAAATCATAAAATATTATATAAAAATAAAAATAATAATAAAAATATAAAAAAATTATATTATTATAATATAAATAAAATAATATATAAAATATAATTATGAAATATTAATATAAAATTATAATAATATGAATATAAATAATATAATATAATATAATAATATTAATATTAATAATATAAAAAATTAATATAATAATAATATTATTAAATTCTGTATATAATAATATTATTAATATTAATAATATAAATAAATTATATTATTATAATATTAATAATAAAAAATATATATAATATAATTACGAAATATTAATATCAAAAAATAATAATAATATGAATATAAATAATATAATATCATATATTATGAAATATTAATATCAAAATAATAATAATAATAGTACTAATATTAATAATATAAAAAATTAATATAATAATATTATTATTAAAATAAACATACATATTTATGAAAAAATAATATTAATATTATTAATATTAATAAAATTATAAAATTATAAACTTCTCAATATTAACAATAAATATAAAATATTAAAATTAATATTACTAAAATAAGCAGACATTAAAAATAATACTAATAAGTAATAAAATATTAAAAAAAATAAAAACAAATTAAATCATGCAATATTATTACCCATATGAAAGGGGAATTGTAAATAGTTAATATGACAATAAAATACGAACTCAAATGTTTATTACATCTAAAAAAATCACTGGGGGGTGGATAATCTGAAGGACCTAGAGGAGGTGGTGGAGGAAACTCCATCCCTAAACTATGAGTCAAACGATGCATATAATCCATATACTCCTGATGTTTCTCCTCATATCGACGTCTCTCCTCATCCTGCTGCTGACGCATCTGCTCTTGCCATCGACATATCTCCTCATCATGCTGCTGACGCATCTGCTCCTACCCCTGACGCAAATCCTCTATAAGCTGACTCTGAGCACGCAGCTGCTCCTAATACTGTGAGGCAGACGATGATGTCTCTCCACGAGCTCCTCTCGAGATGAATGCCGACATCGCAGCAGTACCATAATAAGCTGCAGGAGTCAAATGAGAACCGATACCAACTACTCGGCCCTTTTCGAAGCCATACTGGGTCGCCTGCATCCATGCCGTCTCATCAAAATGGCGGGCACTAGTCTGATCACCCGTCTCGTCTTGACTCTCAGCCTGTGTCTGAGAGGTCGCGACCTCATATGACTCCTTAAGTTTCAATTAAAAATTAAAATAATGAAAATATTATATGTATTTAATTTTCAAACTAAAATGAAAATAATACTAACCACAATCTGACGCTGGCGATCACCTCTAATCTCTCCAATAGTCGGGTCTCTGTATATCCTCCGATAAATGTCGTACGTCGTAATACGGGGCTGCTCGGCTTCCTATATGAATATAAAATAAACTGTTTATATTTAAAGTTGTATAAAATATTAAAAAAAAGTACTTACTAGATGCTCTCTATGCGCACTGAATGTATGACTACCGGCTCGATGCGTCACCTCTTGTCTCCCCCGATTCTGTTGACCCAATGCAGATCTCCTATGAAACCCACCAGCCAACCAGTGTGTACATAATCCATCCCAAACGTGAGATGAAATGTACTCTTCTCGGTGGGCTCTACAGGACTCATCAAATTCTGTCACTCCGGCTTTCTTCACAGCCGTCTTTCTCAAATTATGCAAAAACTGACGGAAACAATCACACATAGCCACCACCCATGCCGCATGGATAGTGGCACGCATGCTCTCGTCGATGGGATACCATAAACCCTAATATAAAGTTATTAATGAATTAAATTTCAAAATAAATAATATTTAATTACGTACCAGCCAATGATCAAACATGGCGGCCTGCACATCAGCGAGAATCTGATCCCATGTGAGCCAGGGCTGAGAAAAATAATTGCGCAAGATAGAGCTCCCCTGAACAATAGCTATATGCGTAAAACTGTGGAAAAAGAACAAATAATCAAATAATTAGAATATTAGTAAATTATAATGAAAGATAACTAAAATACACAGGTTACCATACCACCGCGTGTGCCCATCAAATCCAAGAGGTGGACATCACTCCGGGATAGGATCTGGAATCATCAGTCAGGTAAGACCATTCCCCCTCCGAGTGCTCCCTGTATTGCCAACAGCCTGAGGGTCAGATGACTCAAGAACCTCATCATCCATAGGTAGATCAGCCTCCAGCAACTGAAAAAACATTTCCGAGTCCATCTGAAACATGAAATTATTGTTATTAGCAAACAATTAAAAATAACTATTATGTATAGATATATATTTGTTATGATTTTAACCAGCATTTTACTGTGTCAATGTTCATCTTCATCATCATCTTCATAGTTGTCAATGTCAATGTATTCATTTTCCTAATCAACATCATCAATTTCCATATTAGTTTCACTTTCATCATCTCTTGTCATTTCAAATTCAGTTGTAACATCATTGACAACATCGTCACCATCAAACCTTAACTATGGGGTGTCATCCTCAATATTCATGTCTCTTTGTGAAAAAGATGTGTTTCGAGGAGTGTCCTGAAAAATTTCATTTCCTTTCACTTCAGTGGAACCACATTCAGTTTGAGTAAATTGATTTTCTCGAGATTTAACTTTTATTATACTATACCAATCATCCAACTCTTTTGCAGTAGCACAGTATTTTGCATAATAAATTTGATGTGCCTGATGAGCCAATAAAAATGGTTCATTTACTTCAAGAAGACTTTTATGTTTAATATCAATAATTACATGAGTCCGATGAATACAAAAGCCTCTCTCAGTATCCAGCCATCAACATTTAAACATTGTTACATAATTCTATCCCAAATAACACAGTTCAATAATTTCTTCAAGCACGCCGTAAATGTCAACTTCAATATCTCTATGATGTGATCCCTTCAAAAAAACACCACTATTCATAGTTTTCTTTGATTCCCCATATGTACGTGTATGAAAGCGATAACCATTCACCACATATGCATTATAAGATTTAACCATTTTGGATGGTGGGCTACTCAATATACGCACTCGACTAGCAATCTTATCAGCATGTACAGATACCTGAAAATTTGTAAAACATTTATCACTATTACAAGTAATAAATTGATTTTATATGTAAAACCAAAAAAAGAATGTATGTTACCAGTTTTTGAAACCAGTAGACAAATTTTTTTTGCCGACGTTCTTCTAAGCCAGCTGCTGTAATTTGTGGAAATTGTTTCTTGATATGATCATTATATAACCTAAAAATACAATATGATTAATTTACTGTAACAGAATCTATAGAATAAGGGATAAGAGCACTCACTGTACAATTGGTGACATTTCTTCACATTTGAGTAGAACATATATATGAGCCCTATGATGTTCATCATCTGAAAGCCATCTATCATGAACTCCACCAAAGCCAAGTTCGGGCTGATTGACAACTGATAATTGATTGTTCATATCATAATAATAAACATTCCCCTCGTTCCAGCCCATGCGGTTAAATTTTGAGGGATATTCAGATTCAAAATAATGAGAGAAGAATAAAGAAATTTCCTCTTGCAAATAAGCTTCAGCAATTGAGCCTTCAACTGATGCTTTGTTACATACTTTTTTCTTCAATTTCTGCATGCATCTCTCAAATGGGTACATCCATCGAAACTGAACTGGACCTCCAAATTTTGTTTCATCTGGAAAATGTAAAATCAAATGTTCCATTGAGTCAAAGAAAGCTGGAAGAAAGATTTTTTCCAGTTTGCATATAATTACAACAATAGCTTCTTCCAGTTTTCTTAGTGTATCGTAGTCTGTTGTCGCCACACACATGTCTCGGAAAAAATATGATATATCTGTTATCAAATCCCAAATCATATAATTCAACAAACCTCTTAATCCCATAGGCATAAGTCTTTCCATTATAACATGACAATCATGACTTTTTAATCCGGTAATATGACCAATTTTAACACATCTGCCCAAGTTGGAAGCATAGCCATCTGGAAGTCTCAAATCTGCAATCCACTGAAAAAATAATAAGCGACTCTCTTTGGTCAGTGTATAAGCTGCTTTTGGCTTCATTAATCTCTGTGATCTGATATTTTCAAACAATTCAAGTTCTGGTCGCCTTCAAATTTGGGCAAGATCTAATCATGTCTTTACATTATCTTTGGTTTTACCCGGTGTATCCAAAACTGTATGAAATAAATTATCATAACAATTCTTCTCAATATGCATGACATCCAACATGTATTGGACCAAAAAATCAGACCAATACGGCAGATTCCAAAAAATGCTCCGTTTTGTCCAGTTGTGTTCTTTCCCAAAGCCATGAATTTTCTGTTGGATTATTGTCGGTCCAAAAGTGATGGAAGGTAATGAAAATACAATTAATTGTAACTCTGTACCTGAGATCATTTTTGTAGGTTCATCTCTTTCAATTCTACCTTTTCTGAAATTAGATTTATTCCTCTGAAAAGGATGATCGATTGGAAGAAATCTGCGATAACAATCAAAATAGCAAGGTTTTTTTCCATTCACGAGCATAAATGATTTGTTGTCTCCCATACAGTAAGGACATGATTTTGGACCATGTGTACTCTAGCTAGATAACATGCCATATGCCGGGAAGTCACTAATTTTCCACATCAAAGCAGCTTTCATTACAAAATTCTGTTTCGCAGCAACATCATATGTACCATCACCATGACTCCACAATAAATTTAACTCATCAATCAATGGTTTAAAATAAAAATAAATATTCTTTTTTGGATGTCCTGGGATTAATAATGTCAAAAATATATAAGTCTCTTTCATCAACATCCATGGATGCAAATTGTACGGAGTTATAAAGACAGGCCAACAGGAATACTGACTACCAAAAGATCCAAATAGACAAAAACCATCAGTAGAAAGACCCAATCACACGTTCCAGGATTCTAAAGAAAAAGGCGGATGCACTTGATCAAAATGTTTCCATGAATCACTATCAGATGGATGAATCAAGCTTTTACCATTTGAAATATTGGTTTTGTGCCATGACATCATTGTCATTGTGTTATGAGACATAAATAAACGCTGCAACCTGGGTGTAAGCGGGAAATATCTCAACTGTTTTACAGGAATCAATCCAGACTTCCCTGATTGAGCTTCTTTATACCCCGATTTTCTACATGTGGGACAACTATCCAACGACTCATTTTCACCAGAATATAAGATACAATCGTTTGAACATGCATGGATCTTCTGATAACTAAGGCCCAGATTACGAACCAGTCTCTTGCTCTCATAATAATTAGCAGGCAACACATTTTCTTTAGGTAACAGTGCTTTAACCAAAGAAAATGTTTGATCAAAATAGTTATTTGACATTCCATTATCTGATTTAATAGCCATAAATT
This sequence comes from Viscum album, assembly GCA_963277665.1. Taxonomy (NCBI): domain Eukaryota; kingdom Viridiplantae; phylum Streptophyta; class Magnoliopsida; order Santalales; family Viscaceae; genus Viscum; species Viscum album. Next base: position 1,719,781,560 of record OY728119.1, on the reverse strand, counting down.
TTTTAAATGCTTCTAATTTTCTTATCTTGCAACCAGAATATAATGCATCCTCAATAGACCTGAACAACTCAGCAAATTTAGATGGTGCCAACTCAGGAGGTAAATCAACATCATCCTCGATTTTAGTTTGTTGAACGAATGACCCTACAACATCATGTACTAAATTCTGAAACCTTTATGGATCTGGAATCAAATTATTAGTATCTTCTTTAGAACTGCGTTCATCGTGTTGATAGCAAAAAATATAATCTGATTGAAAACCATAGCGCAAGAGATGTTGTCCAACGATGTCAAATGTCTCAAAAGTTCTCAGAGCACATTTTTTACAAGGACACTTAATTGTCCCTTCTGAAACAAATTCTGGGTTTGATGATGAAAATGATAAGAAAGCTTCAACACCATCAACATATACAGGATTTAAACTAGAACCGTTTGGATTTCTGCACTGATTTATCCAAGCACGATCATCTAATAATGATTGATGTCGATTTCCTTGTTCCATATTCATATATATGTTTCTACAAAATTTAAAACCATTACTGTTGTTAAATAATTTGATATAAGAAAAACAATATCCTAAAAAGAGAAGATACATAATTATTGTTATTTCTTAGTAAATACCAATAATTATAGGCGACACAGTTAGTTTGTCATCATCCTCACTAATTATTATAAATTTAGAAATACTTATAAATACTTGACAAAATGAAACATGATTGAATAATGAAATAAAATTTTGTAATCACTGTTGCAGAGATTATATTACTAATTATTCTTATTTGTTTCCAGCAGATTTGCGGCAGGTCTTTTGCCTGACGACTCATCTCCTTGTAAGGAGATGAGTTGTCAGGGAAAATAGCATCTTTTGTCTGACGGCTCATCTCTTTTTAACTTTCTCCCAACTAAAATCAGTATGAAAAACTTTATCTGACATACGTGAGAGCACGTTTTTCATACTGATTTTAGTGGAAGAAAGTAGCAAAGATATGAGACGTTGAACAAAAGGTAGCCGCCAATCCACTGGAAATTGTGCCAATTTATAACCATGTACTTGAATTTATTTTATTTTTTATTACTTATTTTAATTATTACTAATTATTACTAATTATTACTAATTATTACAAATCTAAATATTTCCAACATATTTTTCTTTATTCTTAACATGTTCAAATCTTAAAGAGTCGTCAATTTTTAGGTCATCCCCAATAAAAAGTTTGCGTCAACCATGTCCAATTTAAACTCTATAATTGTCCTTACATGGTTGATCACCTCGTAAGTAGTGTTGCAATAGGACGACATAAGTAATGTCGTTCTCGTCTTTAAGAATCATTTCACATGACCCTTTACATAGATCATTCTTCCTTAAAAAATTAAGAGAACTTCAGTCTTTTTCCCTTAATTTTTCAAGAAAGAATGGTCTATATAAAAAGTCATGTGATATGATTCTTATAGAAGAGAAAGACATGACTTGGAATGTCCTATTGCAATGCTACTTGCGAGGTGATCAACCAAGCAAGAACAATTATAGAGTTTAAATTGGACATGATTGATGCAAACTTTTTATTGGACATGACCTGAAAATTGGAGACCTTTTAAGATTTGAACATGTTAAGAATAAATAAAAACTTGTTGAAAATATTGATAATTGTAACAGACGTGATTGACCACTTATCTACATCAATTTTCTTTTCATTTGTGCGTTGAGGTTGACAGGAAACTTCTACCTCCACATGTAGTATTTACTTTTACTGTCAAAATTATAAACCTCCTCACCTCTATGCTAGCGAGGAGGCTGATAATTTTGACAGTAAAAGAAAATTTTACATGTGGATGTATAAGTTTCCTGTCAATCCTCAACACACAAATGAAAAGAAAATTGATGTAGATGAGCAGTCAATCACACTTGATAATTGTTTCCTAATTATTTTATTTGTTTCCCTAATTTCTAATTTTTGCCTCTAACTATTTAATTTCTAATTGTTTCCTCTAACTATTTAATTTCTAATTGTTTCCTCTAACTATTTAATTTCTAATTGTTTCCTCTAACTATTTAATTTCTAATTGTTTCCTAAGTATTTAATTTCTAATTGTTTCCTAATTATTTTATTTCTAATTGTTTCCTAAGTATTTAATTTCTAATTATTTCCTAAGTATTTAATTTCTAATTGTTTACTAATTATTTAATTTCTATTTTTTTCCTAATTATTTAATTTCTATTTGTTTCTTAATTGTTCAATTTTTATTTGTTTCCTAGTTATTTAATTTGTTTCCTAATTATTTAATTTGTTTCCTAATTATTTAATTTATATTTGTTTCCTAATTATTTTATTTCTAATTGTTTCCTAATTATTTTATTTCTAATTGTTTCCTAATTATTTTATTTCTATTTGTTTCCTAATTATTTAATTTATATTTGTTTCCTAATTATTTTATTTTTCTTTGTTTTCAAATTATTTTATTTCTAATTGTTTCGTAATTATTTTATTTCTAATTGTTTCCTAATTATTTTATTTCTAATTGTTTCATAATTATTTTATTTATAATTTTTTCCTAATTATATTATTTCTAATTGTTTTCTAATTAATTATTTCTTAATTATTTAATAATCATATAATTATTCCTAATTAAATATAACTTTTTCTAATTATTTCTAATTTAATATATTTATTTCTAATTATTACCAAAAACATCCTCTGGGAGTGTCGAACCAAGAGTGCAACAAGGTCTGTTGTCGTGTACCAGGTTACCCCGAGTCAAGCTCGAAACACCTTGTCAGAGTTTTCACTCCTAGGTACATCTGTGCCAGAGCCGTCTCTACTTGTTCGTATCCAGACAAGGACTATTTGGTACAATGAAATAATCTAATTATACTATATAGCTATACAAACATTCTATTAGAAAAATTAAAATTAATAATTAAAAATAAAATTAACAATTAAAAATAATTTAAACTATAAATACTTCTCAGTTTGCACCTTCTAACTCCTTCTCAGTTTTCACCTCCTAAATCCTTCTCTACTCTTCCTATAAGAAAAAATTAAAATAAAAAAAATTTCTACTTAGAACAGAAATTTAAAGAGAGGAAAGGAAGAATAAGAAGACAGATCTGAATGATTTGAAAAAAAAAACGGATGGGGGTATATATAGGTTAGAATATTTGCGACAGGTTCCAATCACAAATAAGAGTATTTGTGACAGTGTACCTTCGCAAATACCTTCTCCCGCATTAATTATGGATGGCGGTTAAAAGGGTTTTTGCAACAGGCCCGTCGCAAATAGCTTCCTGCTGACATACCATTAGCGACGGGCGGATATCCCCGTCGCAAATTGCTATTTACGACCTCCGGTATTTGCGACGGGTCCCGTCACAAATACCTTCGTCCTTATTAAATACCAGCGGCGATTAAAAGGGTATTTGCGACGGGCGGACAATTACCCATCACAAAAGCCTATTTACCGCCACTGGTATTGGTGATGGGTCCCGTCGCAAATAACACCTGTGAAATAGTTTGTTGTGACGGGTAATTGTCTGCCCGTCGCAAATAGTATTTACCACCTCCGGGTACTTGCGACGGGAAAAATTCCACCGTCGCAAATAGGCTTCCTGCGTTTTGGGACGCAAAACGCGCCATACCTATTGCGACGGGTCCTGTATTCCCGTCGAAACTAACTGAGCTTTTGCGACGAGAATTTATTCCCGTCGCAAATACACTTTTCGTCAGATTTATTGTGATGGGAATAAATCCCGTCGCAAATAACCCGTCGCAATAATCTATTTTTCCCGTATTGTCAAGTCATATACTTAGTATATGTTATGACCAATAGGGGCCTATATACCCTGAGAGGGGGGGGGGGGGTGAATCAGGGTATGGATATTCTTTTCTAAAATTCTTCTTACCCCACTGGATCTTGACCTCTTTATTACAAGGGTCACTTTGTTTTCTCTTATGTGTTTATGTTGATCACTTTTCTTTATCTTTATCTGATGGTTATGCTTTAGATGCAATGTAGGGAAGCAACCAGGCAGACACAGATTTTTACTTGGTTCACCCTCACTGGGCTACGTCCAAGGAGCGTACAACGGTGATGTGCCGCTGTACCAAATCCATTAAGGCTCACTGCCAATAATGTTCGGGTTAGATCACTTCTATGCCTAGGCTCATTGCCTTTACAATGTTTAGGGTTAGCTCACTGCTTTCCCAAGGGTCACTCCCTATTTCTCTCTCTAGCTCACTACCGATGGAGAGGATCACCTTCTTCCTCTTCCTTTACTCACTACTCTAGAAGGGATCCACTCATAGTTTATAGGCCTGTAGGTCTCTTCATTTGCATGAATAAATGCATCCTCAACTATTTATAGATTCTCTGTTGAAGTCCTACTTTCATCCACTGATGAATATCTCTTTGACTCTTAATCACTGGGCAATTAACTTTGGAAACGCCTTCACAAAGCACCCTACTTTGCGGGGCTCCCAATTTCGCAAAGCTCAAACAAGCCTTCGCGAAGCACCTTCCTTTTTGAGAATCTCACAATTTCGCGGAGCTCAAACCATCACAAAGCTCAATCATTCGCAATTCTTAGGCCATTGCGGAGCTCAAGTCATCACAAAGAGACTTCCCTCATGAAGCTCACTGAGCCAACGCAGAGCAAAAGACTTTTGCAGACCTAGAATAGCCACCGCGAAGCTCTTCTTTCGCGAAGCACACTGCCTTCATGAACTTCCTTCGCGAATCGAGAGCAAAGTATTTTCTCTGAAAATTCTCTCTACTTCTCTCGAGGGGGTCGACCTGTATATATAGGAAATTCCACTGACCCTTGACCCTTCCGCGCGAAGTCAGCACCACGTCATCGCCAATCGCGAAGCTCCGGAGTTTCCGCCCGAATTCTGCAAATATCGCGAAGCACCACGGAAATTTTCTGATCGCAGAGCTCATCGTAATCACAGATCATTCCATCAATATTTTTTCATGTCTTCGCCATGAAGCTCCCTCGCAAAGCCCTTCACCGCCGTGATGCGCTTCAACTCCGCTGTTCGCAAAGCTTGACGTAATCGCGAAGAATCACCGCCATCATTCTTCTGGTCTTCGTGAATTTCAAAACATGAAGCATCTCTTCCCAAAATTCGTTCCTTTTCCATATTAAAATATGATATTCATGGAAATCTTATTTTCGCGATGCTCACCAACCTCCAAATTTTGGAACCAAAAAATTTGGAAAACACTAGGAAATAGTGCCACCTTGTACTGCTCTTTTGTATCGCCTCCAGATCGTCATTTCCTTTGTCATCATTCTTTGTCAAAAACTTCTCTCGAACTCAACAATTCTTCACGGAAACCTTCTTTTTCAACTAACATAATCAACCCAAAAATTCTGCAATGTTACCTTGAGGTTTTTTCCCAACAGTATACTTGACAATTTACCTTTCACATTTAATTATAAATTTGATGCACTTACCTTAGGAAGTTCAAGTGGAAGTGAAATGGTACTTTCTATTCACTATTACATGATACAACAAGCATTTATGATTAGGAGGCCTACCATTAGTATGGTCAAGATAAAGCACATCTGAAAAATGGCTCAAAAGTGTCAAGACACTAAAAACTCAATTATGAAATATCATCCTATATGGGATGGATGGAGTTGTGGGCATAACCACCAAAAAATAATCACATATATGGAAAGAGAATAATCATACGGTTCTAATTATTATAAGTATGAAATATAAATCCAATAAATGACACCTGATGAAATCAGTGGGTCCCACATAACAATTCCAAAATCAACGAACTTGAGGGATGAGTTATAAACCACCCACCTTAGGCTTGTACGACTCTCCTCTGGTATCAAAACTTGATTTGGATTAGAATGGAGTAGATATGAGAAAAAGGTAAAAACAATCACATCTCAATAATTAGGTCGAGAGAAAGAGAGAAGGAGAATGACTAAAAAACACTTGAGTACTTACCATTACACATCCAACGTGATAAATAGAAGCTTGAAAGAATCCAAGATGAAGGCGATATCTTTATCCCTAGGTTAGGTCTTCAGAAGCTTCAAAATAAGACAAAAATATGTTAATCTTTCTAGAACTCATAATTGGAAGGAGGGGATCTAATTAGATCATTAAGGGAAAAAGGAAAAACTACCCAGAAAAATATCATGTTCATGGTTTATCCACATGGTTTGAAAAATAGTGCGCAAACGATGCATAGTTACCTGGGAAGAAGGGGCACTCACATGGTTAGGCTACATGACCATATAAAAATTGTACAATTTGGTTCTTTCTGGAAATTTCCATCTGCACATTTATCCAAAATGTGCGACAACTGTGCACTAACCATGTGACATGGCTAGCTTTCCCAAAAAGATGTGTTCCGAGCTCCGAACAAGCCCCATGACACGCATAATACCTTTTATAACCCATTAGGAACCCATATTAGATCCAAAGTAAGGATTTAGACTAAAATTTAAAGGATACATACCTGAGTGAAAGATCAGGTTCTTACAACCACCCACCTCAAAAGAACTCGTCGCTGAGTTCACCTTCCAAGGGTGTAGAAACACTACCTCAGAACAATTCTTGCCAATGAGCATGTTTGTTGGCCTCCCGATCCCATGTATCTTCTTGCACGTGGCTATGCTACCATGAAACCTATATTAGAGGGACATACCAGCCTTAAAGAACCTTTGTGCTCCAGTCGATGATGCATATTGGATAATCCTCAATGGTGGCATTAGCATCTGACTCAACTTCCTCAGGGTCAAAGGTATGAGATGGGTAGGTATGATACTGGAGAAGTTATGAATCATGAAAGATGTGTGCATGGAATGATACCTTTAAGGTAATAGAAACTGATAGTCTACTGGCCCGACTCTCTCTTATATCTCAAACAAACCTATATAACGAGGTGACACCTTTCCCTACTTTCTTAATCATCTATACCCTAGTCTGGGTGATACCCGTAGGAAAAAATGATCTCTGACCTCGAAATATAGAGTTTGTTGATGATGATTGACATAATATTTCTCTTTAGATGGACCAGTAGTCATACAATTTCTAATTATCTGAACCTACTCTGAAGTCTCCTAAATGAGACGAGGACCTAGTAGGGCTTTCTCACCTACCTCTAGCCAGCATAGGGGTGAATGACATGACCTACCATATAAGGTCTCAAAAGGATCCATCTGAATTGTCACCTAGAAGTTTTTATTATAGGTGAACTCAACGAGAGGGATATGATTCTCCCAAGAACTACCGAAATAAATGAAACATTCTTGAATCATATCCTCTAGAACCTATATTGTCTATTCTAATTGTCCATTGGTCTGAGGGTGAAAATTTTTGCTCAGAAGAACCTGTGTTCCCATAGGATTCTATAATACCTTCCATAATCATGATGTGAAACAAGCATACCTATATGAAACGATAGTACTAGGGACCCCATGGGGTCGTATGATCTCACAAACATACAGTCTTCCCAGTTCATCAACTGATAAAGTCTTCTGAATTGTAATGAAGTGGGATACTTTCGTCAGCCTATCAATGAAAACACATACAACGTCGCTACCTCTAGGAGACTAAGGTAAACCGAATACAGAGTCCATAGAAACATCTTCCCATTTCCATTTCAGGACTGGATGTGGCTGTAACAAACCTGTAGGTCTCTAGTGCTCCACTGTCACCCGCTGACAGGTGGAACACCTAGTGATAAATCCTGCTATCTGAAGTTTCTTCCCATTCCACTAATACTACCATCACATGTCTTGATACATATTCGAGATTCCTGGATGAACTTCCCGATGAGAGGAAAGGGAATATTCCAAAAAATCCTCTCTCAGATCTATAGGGACCCATACATTCCCATGGATATGCAAGATGTTGTCTCTATCTATAGACCAATCCAGAAGCGGATTATCTTCTGATATACTCTTACAAATTACCAAGCCTTTAAGATCTGAAAATCGTATACCCTTCACCTTCTTATAGAGGGAAGAGATAAAAGTCAAGGATGAGAGGTAAGACTATTTATGACTATCATGAAACTCCTGATGCAGCTTAGAGAAGAGGACCATTAACTTCCATTCATCATTATATTCCCATACTTCTTGTTCCTGAGTTTTCTGACTCAGTGCATCTGCAACCACATTGTCATTCCTAGGCATATAGGCAAGATAAAAATCAAAGTATTGTATATATTCAACCCATTTATGTTTTAGGAGGTTAATGCCACGTTGAGAAAATATATATTTGAGGATCATGTGGTCCATTTACACAACAAAGTTATCACATAATAGACAGTGTCTCCAGTAACGTAAGACATAGAAAACTACTACTGGCATAAGGTCATGCGTTGGGTTATTTACTCTTGAGGCCTCAAATGCTGAGATCCTCATGCACTGAATCTATATTCCTATATTATTACTACTCCAAGGCAGATTCCAGATGCACCACAAAAGATGATATATCATTTTCCAGGATCTGGAAAAGTCAGAATGGGTGCTGATACAAGCCTCCCTTTCAACTTCTAAAATGATTTCTCGCACACTTTTGACCACAGGAACTTGAAACCCTTCTTTATAAGACCAGTGATAGGTGAATAAATTTGAGAAAGGTTCTGTATGAAACAACTGTAGTATCCAGCTAGTACCAATAAACTTTTTATGTCAAACAATTTCTTAGAATACTCCTAGGAAACTACAACACTAACCTTTGTTGGGTAAATAAATACACCTGATTCTGAGATAATATAACCCAAGAAGTGAACTTTTTCGATCCGAAAGCAGAACTTAGAAAGTTTTGTGTAAAGCTGATGCTCTCTCAGTGTACTCAGAATGATCTCAAGATGTTTGGCATGGTCACTACGAGTATGAGAATTCGCCAAGATTTCGTCCACAAAGGCTACAAAAAGGAGTCGAAATATAGGTAGAAAACCCTATTCATAAGATCCATTAAAATAGTGGGCATGTTCATAAGACCTAATGACATAATGAGGTACTCATACATAGAATACCTACTATAGAATGGTTTTTGTGGTATTTTTGATGGCCTAACTAGCACCTGATGATAACCCAATCTCAGGTCGAGCTTAGAGAAGACCCTAGCTCCCCAGAGATGGTCAAAGAGATCACTTATTCAAGGTAGTGGATACTATTTATTGATCATAATATGGTTCAACCTTCTATAATCCACACATAGATGAAGGTTCCATCCGCCTTCTTAGAAAAAGACATGGACTAACCCCAAGAGGATGTACTAGTCCATATAAAACCTTTGGCCTCTAAATCCTCTAACCACCTCTTGAGATCTTGAAGCTCTGTAGGTGCCATAATGTATGGATGAATGGACACTGAATCTACTCTCATAAAAAGATCGATTGTAAACTCTACCTCTCTCTTAGGAGGTAAGAAAGAAAAATCGTTAGGAAATACATCCCTAAAATGACCCACTTCTGGGGGGAAACTGACTTGTTGTAAACCGTGATCCTCCATGAATATATTTTTAATCTGGGCAGTCACTCCACCTAGAACATGATGCTCTAGTCCAGCTCTGCTAGCCTAGACATCGAAATCACCCTTATGTAGAAAACTTCTTCCCTATGGTGATGTAAACAATACCTTGCAATGATAGAAGTCTACAAAAGTGTGATAGTGAACCAACTAGTCCATTTCAAGTATGACATAGAAACCCGTAATCTCGAGAATAAAGAGGTTATATAAGAGAGGGTAACTTCCTTCATCAAGGGGATAATCCCTACACTGGTGTATACAGTCTTACCGTATTCTAAATGGTGTATCTAGGGTCATTACACCACAAAAATACTGTATCTCAAGTCCGAGACTCTCCATGATATATACAGAGATAAAATATTTTGAATCACCGATAAAAAATAAATAAGATACTATAGTAGATGTCACAATAATTGTACCTCATACTATATATGGTCCCACAACTAGATCCTCGGGTATCAATTGTAGTGAATGTAATTGACCTGATCCTTGAACCTGTGTAACAAATGGACTACGATGATCATAACTACTCTACTGATGCTACTGTTGATTAGGGGGTTAGATACCACATCCATGACCTCCTCCTCCTCCAGACCTACTGGTTCTATTCCAACTCCATGTATAACACTACATAAAACAACCCACTCCTGAAGGTGGAGCTGGCACAAATCCTTTTCCACTCCAAGCTAGTGTAAAGGTCCTACAAAAAATGCTTAAGATTCCCCATATGACCACAATCCTATCATTACATTGGGTCTCTACCACAATGTGTATTCTAATGACCTTGTCATTGACACTGAGGACACACTTTGTATCCATCAAAATGGGCACTCTGGTTGTCACTCCCCCTATGATAAACCTCGACATAACGTTTCCTACCACTAGAAGAACTACTAGCCTGATGCGACACTGACCCTTTAAACCCAGTACTATTTCTATCCCTCAGGTTATTCTCATTGATAAGAGCATGATTTACTATTTTAGAGATGGTAGGAAGGAGAAATGCATTCACCTATATACGGGTGGAGTACACATGCCCATCCTTGAAGCGTCTAGCACATGAAATATCATCACCATCCAGAAGCAGTGCAAAGCGATGCAACTCCATAAAACATTCATAATATTCCATATCTAAAATTGAAGCCTATTTGAAAAGCATGAACTCTCTATCTCTATCAGCTCTCAGCGTATGTGGAAATAAATGATCATATAAGGCATTTTAGAAATCAACCCATAACACATGCCCTGATTTTGACCAGCCTGGGTAATCACATCCCACCAGCGCTTGGCCAAATCCTGAAGCATGTATGTGGAAAGCTTGAAACTCCACTATGGAGGCATCTACAGATGCTCAAAGATAGATAGGGTGTCTTCTATCCAAGAATTAACAGCCTATAGACCACCATCCCCTAAAAGGTAGGAGGATGCTGCTATTGGAACTCACAAGTCTGATCAGCCATCGTAGGTGAAATCTATGGAGCACCATGCATGGACTAAATCAGACATAGTAAACTATCAAGAAAATGGGAATCCATGAATAGATCTGGTACAAAAGGTGGTGCCTTGAGTGGCACTCATGGAGGTGAGATAGGCGACTTAGGTCCCACCATGTCTAGAGCATGGTCATCCCCACCCTCATGGCGTACGATATGAGGATGTCATGGAAGAATTGGTCTAAAATTTCCAATAAGATACCTCAAAAAAAGATTAGAAGCATAAATATGGCATCACTAGATGATGATGAATGTAGGAAAACTCATTAACTAAGGCATACTACCCCAACTACCTACATAGATGGACATGTATCGATAAGTCCTCAAGTATAAGTTGCATTTCATTTTACATTTAATTTATATGTTCACTCCTTTAACTTTCATAAACACGACATGGAAGGATAAGGATGTTCAACCAATTCATTTTAGATTTCATGATTCACTTTATAATGGATATCCATTTCTAGTGAATCAGTTCCCATACACCTTATCACTGGAAATGATAGCGATTTATTTATAGCATAATGGATCAAATTGGTAAATTAATCATCCCAACCCATGAGGGCCTATACACCTCATGAATTGAGATAGGTAATCATTCAATATAAACCATGAGTAATAAAATCATAATCTAACTATCACAACATCACTCATCAATCGCATGCATATCAAGAAATTAAAAACAACAAAATTCACCAATATGGCATGACAATATACACGATTTGTGAATTCTAGGTGTCTATAATGATGCATGTCACAACACTCCTTTACCTCAAATCATATGGACAAGGTTGAAAGAAAATACTAAAAAAAAGTAACAATGAACAACAACACACAACATGTGCATCACCTAGTGGTGAAATAATGTCAACAGTAATAGAAAAAATAGAACAATAATTATAATTTAAGAAACTAGGATTTTACCCCAGACAAGGGTTCATGATGACCAAGAATGACTTATGACCATGTTCATAGCAATTTTAATCTCCAATATATTGTCTCCAAATAGTAAAGTAAGAAAGGAACCCCCTCTGATACCACTTTGTGATGTCCCAGACCCGGATTCCCCTTAATAGGTTCCCTGAGCCCAGTGGGCCACATGGGTTCAAGTGCATCTCCCCAAATTCCAGTGGCTGTTGACTAGAAGTGATGGCCTAGGGTGTGTCTGTGGGGAGACAATTCCATTATTTTCAAAGTGTAGCGCAGAGGATAAATATGAACTGAGGTAAATAGAGGAAGCAATACAAGTAAATGGAAGGCACAATGAAATCAAATTGTTGAAGCTGTGTGCTTCCCTCTATCAACACCAACATCCATGTAATCTACTCTGGGTACTAAGAGGTGCCCAGAGAGGGTGTTAGATAAATATCATTGGGCCACCACCAATGGTTTCTATAACATCTGAATCATGTAATGGAAATTTAACTGTGTGTAAGCATGTATATATAAGGTAAAGCTGCATAACATAACTAAATACTCATGTACCCACTTTAGCCCTCAGCTGGCATCTGAACGTAACTAGTCCATTAATTTATTATTACCAATTTATAAATGAGTCACTTGTTAATAATAGTGAAGGTTCCAATTTGTGATAAGTAAACTTGTAATAACATTTATTAATGATGTTCCAAGGTAATAACTAAGTCCAACGTAGACCTCAAGGGTCGCCATCTCAATACTAACTATAGCCTGGCTAAGGGTAAGAGTGTAATCCAAGTAGAATAGTCTAAGGAATTCCACAATAAGATGCCTACCATATCCAAGAAGTTATTCCAAGGAAAAGTAGGGATATATAGAAACTAGGTCCGATGGGTTTCAACTATGGAACCTACTTTTCAATGTTGGATCCAAGGAGTGTATCCAAGGAACCCTGTAATAATATTTAAGGGATCCTATGGTGTCATACTAGGCATCCAAATAATTTACAAGGATCATGATCTATGTGGGTATCAACCTAAGAAAGTTGTATCCTTGAATTAGAAAGGGGTTCTCGAGTGCTTATGGCATTCCCCGATAAGAATCTAAGTCGAACTCGAGTTAGGCCATTCTTGTTTGATAATGATGTCATGTATAATATTTCATTTGGTTCAAGCCTTTATTTTCATTAGCGTGATAATTTCAAGTTGCATGCAACCTTTTAATCAAGTCATAATTAACCAATAATTTCATTTTGTTCAAGCCATACCTTTCATTAGTGTGATAAGGGTAGCATTCAACCTTTATTAATTCCATTTAAGGCATATTAGATAATTAAGGTTCATTCTGTTACCTTCCATTAACATGGTAAGGGGTTCTATAGATATGAGACCTATATTTCATTGTCATTTAATATGGTCAAGTCATATACTTAGTATAATTTACAATTTCTCTTTCACATTTAATTATCAATTTGATGCAATTACCTTAGGTGGGTCAAGTGGAAGTGACATGGTACTTTACATTCACCATTACATGATATAATAAGCATTTATGATAAGGTGTCCTACCATTAGTGTCATCAAGCTTGAGCACATCTGAAAAATGGATCAAAAGTGTCAAAACACTAAAAAAACAATTATGGAATATCATCTTACATGGGATGGATAGAGTTGTGAGTGTAACCACAAAAAAATAATCACATATATAGACAGATCATAGTCATATAGTTATAATGATTATAATTATGACATACAAATTTAATAAACAACACCCAAAGAAATCGGTGGGCCCCAAACGACAATTCAAAAATCAACAGACTTGAGGGATGAGTTATAGACCACAAAACTTAGGCTTGTACAACTCTCCTACTATGGTATCATCCCTTGATTTGTCTTAGAACAGAGTATATATGAGAAGAAGGAAAAAATGATCACACCTCGATAAGTAGGTGGAGAGCAAGAGAGAATAAGGATGACAAAAAAAGACTCGAGTACTTACCATTGCGCATCCATTGCGATGAATGTAAGATCAAACAAATATTGGATGTAGAGACCCGAAGCTTGACATACATGGACATTACATTACTTTAGCAGAATAATTAATACATAACAAAAACAGACACACAAGGACCGTAATAGTTTAGTGTCTTTGGAAACTTATAACGTAATCTTCTAATCGTGGTGAAAGATCTTCAAAATCTCCCATAAAAATATTCTTATTTTTTTTCTTACCTAAAACCTTTATTTATATCCTGGGGAAAAGAAAACATAAAAAGGGTGAGATCAAATGCTCAGTAAGGGTAAGCATGGATAAAATAAAACATACCTTATACATTTGAACTTAAAAATATGAACATAATGTTTAAACATCAAAAGCTTGATAAATGACATAAAACATGGAAGTACGTAAGGCACAGATCATAAAGAAACATTAAGAATGATAAAATAGCATGGTAATAAAACATGTAATTGTGGAAACCATTAAGCACATGATATGATTTCCATAGTAACCAAGGCATTTCTGCCAAGACCATCTTAGTGGACAAAGTCGATTTCTGAATCGAGTTCACTCCTCATTCCAGTCCTGTATTACTGAACCGGTTTAACTTTCCATTCTAGTCATGTCTATCTCATGAGATATAAATCTTTACCCAATTCATTGGAGGGGGTAATAGGTCCCACCCATCTCATAATTAAATCATTCTTACTTGTGCCACAAAATAAACATACATCATTCATAATAACCCAATGAAAAAATGGGTTTCATAAACATCATCCCATCATTTCATAATCCATATAAAACAAATGGACATTTCATCATAAGAAAGGTGAACCATGTAAATCATAGATACATTAAACTTGAAACATAAAATATCAAATAATTCCATCTTAGATGGAAAATGGTTTTGATAAAACACTTGAAATGAATTCTTGAGTAAAATATAATTTTATCTTCAAAATCATTTTCTTTTCACAAAATGTCATGAAATTTTAAAAGAAAAGGATTTTGATGAAAATAGTCATGAAATATTTTGGAGGAAGCTTCATGAAAATATGGCTTCATAAAACCGTAAAAATCCTTCCATTCCGTATAAGTTAAAAAAAACATTCTTCTCGTACTTTTGTCGGAAAAGTCAAAAAGTACCTCGTACGAAAAACGACAAAAGATTCCTTTAATATCTTTTACTATAAACTCACCAAAGGGTAAAAATGGATTTAAAAAAATTGTAGGAGGATGGAAATAATATTACATATTGAGGAAACATGGATGTGGATGATAAAATACACCCCAGTAAATACAAAAGTATAAACAATCTCGGATAAAAATGGGATTGTGATATTTCCCTTACCTTAGGTCCGATATGCTTCCTACGTATCCGAAACTCCTGTATAATGATTTAAATAATGTTATTGAATTATTACAGAATCATATTAATTGTTATGATATCATATAGGGTTCACTTATGACCTTATATTACCCATTCTTTTGTAAATTCCATGTTAAAGAGCGTTTTGGGTAAAATCGTTTCATTTGTCGTCCGTGTTTTGACTTGTAATTATTTATATGATTACTTAGATCATGATTAATTACATCCAGAATGTAAAACATGATTTATATATAATATATATTCAGAATATGCATATATATAATAGATCGATAAATGTAAAGAAATACACCGTTCATGGAGACGGTAGACCATACGTACGCATGAATGTTGTTTTCGTTTCCTCATTGAATTGAATGGAATTAATTGGATGACATACATATATATATATAAATAAATCCAGTATCATTATTATGTCATATATTTCCTGATTACTTATTATATATACTTTATAATCATTTATGAATGGTTAATCATTGAGAATGAATCTCATCGCGTCGTGGAGACGGTATTCCGTACGTACGCACGAGCGATGATATCATTCCCATGATCATGGAATTTTATTCGAGTGTATGTATACTATTACAGAATCAATATCACTTTACAATAATCATATATAGTTATTATTTACACCATTATACCCATCCAAGTAAGGTGGTGGTGGAAAATAGATTACACCACAGCGTGGAGACGATATTCCGTACGTACGCACGCGCGGTGATTTCATTTTCCGTAGGATGGATAGATGGTGAAATAGGGTTGTTTCATACTTATAATAACATATAAGTATATTAGTGATACTGATGTTATTACTTCATAATGAAACAACCTAAGAAGAAGAAGTGGAAGAAGAAATAAAGGTGAAAGAATCGGTAACAGAAATTACCTCTTCTTTGAAGCGCCTCTTTGAGACCTCCTCTTAGGGCATTAAAATTGGTCTTTGAAGAATCCCAGGAACTCTATTATGTTTCTAGGGAAGTTAAGAAGAGAATTGGGCAGGTTTTGGCCGATCTTTAAGGCTCAAAGTGGTGTTTGGAAGAGAGGGAGGAGGTTCCCTTTAATAAGGGAGGAGAGGGGCACCTTTGGAATTCTTAAAAATATTAATTTATAATAAATATAACTCCACTTAAAAACCTCCAAAAATGACTCATATTCAAATATTAGATGATATAAGGTTGTAATCGCATCAACAAATCAAATTTATACATGTTTGGATCTTATTTTAAACCTTATCATTTTGATTTATCCTTATTTAATCTATTTAAGTTTATTTGTGGTAATAAAATTATAAATTTTAAATTATAACAAATAATTACTTATATGTTGTAAATTTTCCATAATTGTTTACTTTATAAGATTATAGACCATATAAATTTAAATTTATAATTTTTAAACATTTTTGTGATTTTTAAACAATTTTATAATATGTTATTTTTATAAAATAACAATAGTGTCAATTTTGACACTATTCAATTATTTGAATTTAAATAAAATATATACAGAAGATATGTTCAAAATAAAAGATTTAATAGATTCATAAAAGGTCATATGTTTCTATAAAATTAGTGTATCACATTAAATAGTTTATATAATATTTATTTTATTATTTTTAAAACCATTTATTTGGTTTATCTCTTAATAAAATAATTACTACAACATTTTTGTATAATTATTTAATATACTGATTTGTTGCATAAAAATTAAAAATAAAATCCTATGATGAAGATACATCTATTAACTTTCACAATAATACTTTTACTAGAATTTATCATCTTAAAATCACAATATTTAAATTGTTATATTTATTAAATTATGAAGGTGACAACTTTAGCATCATTTAAAATAAAATAATATAAGTGTCATAATCACTTTTATAAGGCTCAAAACGGTTATATATTAGGTCATTGGATGATTAAGGTGTATATATACACTACCAATAAGTTTTGGTCAGGTTTGTGGGCCTTTTAATGGGTATTATTATTTCAATAAAAACTATATTACTTATTTCCCACATAATAAATAATTTCTGTATCATTAATGTATCACCATTAATGATAATTATTTAATCCCTAAAAATTCTAAATAAATTATCATGATGTAGATAATTTTATTATATTTCTATAGAATATTCATGTTCTAAGTTGTATGATGTTTATCACTAAATTAAAATTATTATACTTATAAGATTTAAGAGAGTGACATGTTGTCACTTTCTTTGGTTTTAATAATAATTAAATTATTTTCATGGTCAAAAGTCCATAAAATGAATATAATCAGACCTTTAGGATATTTGGGTCTACTTTTAGCCATCCAATAGAATTTTGGCATGTGTTAGGGTAATTTTATAATATTATATTTACCATTAATTACCCGATTTACCTTTAACTATGGTAAATAAAATTTACCGTAGTTACTATTCATAATTCCCAAAAATAAAAAGTAGCTTATTAACATAATTTAGACCCACTGATTACAAATATGGAATCCTTTTTTCCAAATTCAATACACAAAAGTTGCAGAAATTAAATCAAAATTAATCCCGTTGTCGAAAGAGAACGAGTTTTTCTTTAAAACATTGCAAAAGATTGAATTGATTTAACATACGAATTTAATGTAAAATCAATGCTAATGACATACATTATATTAAATGGTAAAAATATATTCTATTTATACTTTAAAACCATTCCATATTATAATTTACCCATATAAATTATTGTGATGAAAAAAGTTGTTTTTAATTAAAATATAGCATGTTTTTACTATTCATCAAAATATGAAAGTTACCAGAATAATATGAAAATTTTATCCAAAGTAAATTTTTATTTCTTGATTCCAAAGAAGAATTTTATTTTGTCAAATTGAACTTATAAACATGTAAAAAACTAGATTTAAAGTTGGTGCGCCATCAAAAGGTGGCAAAACTGCATTTTTTTGAAAAATACTTATTTTACCCGAAAAATTTATTTTGTTCTTATACCATGTTCTAGAAAATGTGTAAGATGAATAATATTGTTATAAAATTCAAAATTTAGTTAATACTATTCATAACAGCTAGTTCATAATAATATTATAATAATATATCGTTGTTTAGTAAAACCCGGTATTGCGTACAACACACGCTATCGAAGAAGGTCGCGATTGCATGCAATGCAAGCCAAGTCAGGGTTGCGTATAATGCAAGACTCCTTTGTTGTTTCGTTATAACAGAATTCAAACATTTTTTCATTTATACATTGAATATATATATATATATATATATATATACTCGATGTTGCGTAGAATGACTATTATCAAACGAACTTTAAATTGTGTGTAACACAATATAAGAATAGTGTTGCTCATACTGAAAGCTAATACGGTGTTGCGTATAATGAAAGATAATCTTGGTGTAGCGCACAACATAAGATATGAAAGAAATTAAAACGAATATATCTTATAAAATCTCGGGTTATTACATTCTACCCCCCTTAAAATGAATTTCGCCCTCGAAATTCGTCAGGGTTATAAATGGTTTTCTACTTGAAAGTTTCTTTAATTAAAACCCACATTGTAAAAATGAATACCAAAACTTAACTTTAAAAACTAAAGTATGAAACGTAATGGTTACCCAAATTAACTCATCACTGGGTTTCCACGTAGGAGAACATAGGTGAAAATATGGATATGGAAGAGAAATATAACCATCAAGTTCTGATGTAGAGTGGTAGAGAACATGGCTATGAAAAAGCCAACAATCACAAAGATATAGATTTGTGATGATCTAAGGTACCATCTGATTCATCGGATATAAGGGAACTGGGACAACATTTTTGGTTTTCAAGATCATTTCCCTAAAGTTGATGAATTAAAAGAAATACTTACATGATTTTGGTACAATCTCACTGTTGTTCATGAATTGAACAATTTACACTTCATCCCTTAAAGAAATGAAGTTGAATTATTTATTCGTGATGTGTTAGTAGATCATGTGATAGAATGATGGGTCATTCCATCTCTTTCAAACAAAAGGTTAGAAAAAGTTATAAGTCCATCTTATGGTTAGATTAATCGTATATGGTTCCAAAAATGAACTTATAATTCATATATCATACCGCTTAATAAAATAAAACTAGTTTCTACTAACCAGGGACTTCCTGTAGGCCAGTGGTAGGTGATAAAGGCCAGTCACATTTTGGTTGTGGGTTCGATTCCCACAGCCTTGTCCGACACGATGGGCTGTCGCCCGTCCTGCAGGTTGTCCTTTTTCTAAAACTGTATTACTATAACATCCCATGAATAATATCGAAGAAACTTCTATCCTTAAACAATACTAACTTATGTCCAACATAATCCATTCCAATCTTTAGGCATATCCAAAATACTGCTGTCCAATCTCATATTATAGTGAAAACGATTACCAAAGAGTTCATACAACTAGCATGTTAATACCATCGTTGATCCCCATATATCATGAGATATGTCTAGTTGGTCACATTCCAAACATTCGAAGGCCTTAATCATGTATTCTCTTGAAAAAAATGAATACCCATTAAATCTTATTGAAAACATGAGTTCTGTCAAAATCCTCAAAATTCTATATACTCAAACCATGATATCACTTAGTCCTTATATCAATCATGAGATCATGAATACAATCAAACATCTCATTATCTTCTTATCCCTTCATTATGCGCATATCATCTGCTTTCCAAAATATTTGAATCACTTTTCATGGTTATCGGTACCATAAAATTATTGAAAACCACAATAGGCTAATACAAAAATATTCTAATACACCATAAAATTACCTCAACAACATTATTCTTGAATACCAATACATAAAAACATCAATCCATCCTCTTCAATGATTGTCCTGGAATAAGTCCTTCCTTGATTTAGAAGTAACTTTTTAGGTCAGGGCATTGAGTTGGGTAATGCCCATGTTCTCCACAAATAAAACATTGAACTCCATAACAGTCTGTCACTCTATGACCTTTTTCCCCACACAGATAACATCGGTCCCTCCATTTGAGGTATTCCTCAAGGTTCTTCTTCCCTTCTTTAGAAATCTCAATATTCCTTTCTTTATGCTCCCCAACATGCGAACATGCATAAAAGTCTATCTTACTCTTATTTTATGAATTAGGCATACCACTAAATTTCACCTTTTTAATCATGTATCGCGATGACTGATTGGGCATAATCACAATATCTTTCTCTCTAGGCATTACAAAATTTTGTTGCTCATAGTCACCAATTTTTCCATTGGATTCAATGTTAACCGAATTCCTTCTGATTCCCTCCATTTACTAAAACACAAAAAGAATTCTATTAGAGGCAAAAATCATGCTAGGGAAAACAACATAGTAAAGGGGGAGTAACCTCAATATCTAACATCTTAGGTAAAATTCTAAGATCGTTACCTCAGTTCTAGGACTATATCCTATAAGTATACTTATCCTTAGGGACATCCTAGACATACCTTAGAAATATCTCTAGGAATTTCACTAAAGTTTTCGCATCCTAGTTTCCAAAGGTTGACTAAACCTTTCCTCTAATACCAACTGTAGAGACCCGAAGCTTGATGTACATGGATATTACATTACTTTAGCGGAATACTTAATACATAACAAAAACAGAAACACAATGACCGTAATAGTTTAGTGTCTTTGGAAACTTGGAACGTAATCTTGTAATCGTGGTGAAAGATCTTCAACATCTCCCATAAAGATCTTCTTATTTTTTTTCTTACCTAAAACATTTCTTTATATCCTGGGGAAAAGAAAACATAAAAAGGGTGAGCTCAAATGCTCAGTAACGGTAATCATGTATAAAATAAAACATACCCTATACATTTGAACTTAAAAACATGAACATAATGTTTAAACATCAAAATCTTGAGAAATGACATAAAACATGGAAGTACGTAAGGCATAGATCATAAAGAAACATTAATAATGATAAAATATCATGGGAATAAAACATGTAATTGTAGCAACCATTAAGTACATGATATGATTTCCATAGTAGCCAAGGCATTACTTCCAAGACCATCTTAGTGGACAAAGTCCCTTTCTAAATCGAGTTCAATCCTCGTTCCAGTCCTGTATTACTGAACCGGTTTAACTTTGCATTCCATCCATGTCTATCTCATGAGATATAAATCTTTACCCAATGAATTGGAGGGAGATATAGGTCCCACCCATCTCATAATGAAATCATTCTTACTTGTGCCACAAAATAAACATACATCATTCATAATAACCCAACGAAAAAAATGGGTTTCATAAACATCATACCATCATTTCATAATCCATATAAAACAAATGGACATTTCATCATAAGAAAAGTGAACCATGTAAATCATAGAGACATTAAACTTGAAACATACACATATCAAATAATGTCATCTTTGATGGAAAATGGTTTTGATAAAACACTTGAAATGAATTCTTGAGTAAAATATCCTTTTTTCTTCAAAATCATTTTCTTTTCACAAAATGTCATGAAATTTTAAAAGAAAAGGATTTTGTTGAAAATAGTCATGAAATATTTTGGAGGAAGCTTCATGAAATTATGGCTTCATAAAACCGTAAAAATCCTTTCATACCGTATAAGTTAAAAAAAACATTCTTCTCGTACTTTTATTGGAAAAGTCAAACAGTACCTTGTACGAAAAACGACAAAAGATTCCTTTCATATATTTTACTATAAACTCACCAAAGGGTAAAAATGGATTTAAAAAAATTGTAGGTGGATGGAAATAATATTACATATTGAGGAAACATGGATGTGGATGATAAAATACACCCCAGTAAATACCAAAGTATAAACAATCTCAGATAAAAATGAAATTGTGATATTTCCCTTACCTTAGGTCCGATATGCTTCGTACGTATCAGAACCTCCTATATAATGATTTAAATAATGTTATTTACTTATTACAGAATCATATTAATTGTTATGATATCATATAGGGTTCACTCATGACTTTATAATACCCGTTCTTTTGTAAATTCCATGTTAAAGAGCGTTTTGGGTAAAATCGTTTCATTTGTCGTCCGTGTTTTGACTTGTAATTATTCATATGATTAATTAGATCATGATTAATTACATCTAGAATGTAAAACATTATTTATATATAATATATATTCAGAATATACATATATATAATAGATCGATAAATGGAAAGAAATACACCGTTCATGGAGACGGTAGGCCGTACGTACGCATGAACGTTGTTTTCGTTTCCTCATTGAATTGAATGAAATTAATTGGATTACATACATATATATATACATAAATATAGTATCATTATTATTTCATATATTTCATGATTACTTATTATATATACTTTATAATCATTTATGAATGGTTAATCATTGAGAATGAATCTCATCGCGTCGTGGAGACGGTATTCTATACGTACGCACGAGCGATGATATCGTTCCCATGATCGTGGAATTTTATTAGAGTGTATGTATACTATTAAAGAATCAATATCACTTTACAATAATCATATATAGTTATTATTTACACCATTATACCCATCCAAGTAAGGTGGTGGTGGAAAATAGATTACACCACAGCGTGGAGACGGTATTCCGTAGGTACGCACGCGCGGTGATTTCGTTTTCCGTAGGATGGATAGATGGTGAAATAGGGTTGTTTCATACTTATAATAAAATATCAGTATATTAGTGATACTGATGTTATTACTTCATAATGAAACAACCTAATAAGAAGAAGTGGAAGAAGAAATAAAGGTGAAAGAATCGGTAATGGAAATTACCTCTTCTTTGAATCGCCTCTTTGAGACCTCCTCTTAGGGCACTAAAATTGGTCTTTGAAGAATACCAGGACCTCTAGGATGTTTCTAGGGAAGTGGAGAAGAGAATTTTTCAGGGTTTGGCCGATCTTGAAGGCTCAAAGTGGTGTGTGGAAGAGAGGGAGGAGGTGCCCTTTAATAAGGGAGGAGAGGGGCACCTTTGGAATTCTTAAAAATATTAATTTATAATAAATATAACCCCACTTAAAAACCTCCAAAAATGACTCATATTTAAAGATTATATGATATAGGGTTGTAATATCATCAACCAATTAAATTTAGACATGTTTTGATCTTATTTTAAACCTTATCATTTTGATTTATCCTTATTTAATCTATTTAAGTTTATTTGTGGTAATAAAATTCTAAATTTTAAATTATAACAAATAATTATTTATTTTTTGTGAATTTACCATAATTATTTACTTTATAACATTATAGACCATATAAATTTAAATTTATAATTTTTAAATATTTTTGTGATTTTTAAACAATTTTATAATATGTTATTTTTATAAAATAACAAGTGTCAATTTTGACACTATTCATTTATTTGAATTTAAATAAAATATATACAGAAGATATGTTCAAAATAAAATCTTTAATATATTTAAAAAAGGTCATATGTATCTATAAAATTAGTGGATCACATTAAATAGTTTATATAATATTTATTTTATTATTGTTAAAACCATTTATTTGGTTTATCTCTTAATAAAATAATTACTACAACATTTTTGTATAATTATTTAATATACTTATTTTTTGCATAAAAATTAAAAATAAAATCCTATGATGAAGATAAATCTATTACCTTTCACAATAATACTTTTACTCGAATTTATCATCTTAAAATCGTAATATTTAAATTGTTATATTTATTAAATTATGAAGGTGACAACTTTGGCATCATTTAAAATAAAATAATATAAGTGTCATAATCACTGTTATAAGACTCAAAACGGTTATATATTAGGTCATTGGATTCTTAAGGTGCATATATACACTACCAATAAGTTTTGGTTAGGTTTGTGGGACTTTTAAGGGGTATTAGTATTTCAATAAAAACTATATTATTTATTTACCACATAATAAATAATTTCTGTATCATTAATGTATCACCATTAATGACAATTATTTAATCCCTAAAAATTCTAAATAAATTATCATGATGTAGATAATTTTATTAGATTTCTGGAGAATATTCATGTTTGAAGTTTTATGATGTTTATCACCAAATTAAAATTATTATACTTATAAGATTTAGGAGAGTGACATGTTGTCACTTTCTTTGGTTTTAATAATAATTAAATTATTTTCATGGTCAAAAGTCCATAAAATGAATCTAATCCGACCCTTAGGTTATTTGGGTCTACTTGTAGTCATCCAATAGAATTTTGGCATGTGTTAGGGTAATTTTATAATATTATATTTACCCTTAATTATCTGATTTACCTTTAACTATGGTAAATAAAATTTACCGTAGTTACTATTCATAATTCAAGTAGCTTATTAACATAATTTGGACCCACTGATTCCAAATATGGAATCCAGTTTTCCAAATTCAATACACAAAAGTTGCAGAAATTAATGTAAAATTAATGATAATGACATACATTATATTAAATGGTAAAAATATATTATATTTATACTTTAAAACCATTCCATATTATAATTTAACCATATAAATTATTGCGATGAAAAAAGTTGTTTTTAATTAAAATATAGCGTGTTTTTACTATTCATCAAAATATGAAAGTTACCAGAATAATATGAAAAATTTATCCAAAGTAAATTTTTATTTCTTGATTCCAAAGAAGAATTTTATTTTGTCAAATTGAACTTATAAACATGTCAAAACTAGATTTAAAGTGGGTGCGCCATCAAAAGGCGGCAAAACTGCATTTTTTTGAAAAATACTTATTTTACCCAAAAAATTTATTTTATTCTTATACCATGTTCTAGAAAATCTGTAAGATGAATAATAATGTTATAAAATTCAAAATTTAGTTAATACTATTCATAACGGCTAGTTCATAATAATATTATAATAATATATCGTTGTTTAGTAAAACCCGGTATTGCGTACAACACACGCTATCGAAGAAGGACGTGATTGCGTATAATGTAAGCCAAGTAAGGGTTGTGTATAGTGCAAGACTCCTTTGTCGTTTTGTTATAACAGAATTCAACCATTTTTTCATTTATACATTGAATATATATATATATATATATATACTCGATGTTGCGTAGAATGACTATTATCAAACGAACTTGAAATTGTGTGTAACACAATCTAAGAATAGTGTTGCGTATACTGCAAGCTAATACGGTGTTGCGTATAATGCAAGATAATCTTGTTGTAGTGCACAACATAAGATATGAAAGAAATTAAAATAAATATATCTTATAAAATCTCGGGTTATTACATTGGATGAGTTAGATCTCTTGATCCCTAGGTTAGGCCTTCAAAATCTCCAAAATGAGAGAAAAATAGGTAAATCATGTTGGAACTCATAATAGGAAGAAGGAGGGGATCTAATTAGATCATTAAGGGAAAAAGGAAAAATTAACCAGAAAAATAGTCTGTGAACGGTTTGAAAAACCATGCGCAAACCATGCACAATTACCTACGAAGATGGGGCACTCACACAGTTAGGAGGCATAGAATTGTGCAAACCGTGTGATTTGGTTCTGTATGAAAATTTCTATCTGCACGGTTAGATAAACCGTGCACCAACCGTGTGATAACCATGAGACAAGGACAATTTCCCCAAAAAGATATGTTCCAGGCTCATAACAAGCCCCAAAAACCCATAATACGTTTTCTAACCCATTAGGCATCAATATTAGGTCTAAAGTAAATATTTAGATCATAATTTAAAGGAACCATACCTGAGTAAAAAACCGAGTTCTTACAAAAGTGCGGGGGGGGGGGGGTGAATTTACCTTTTAAAAAAAATTTAGAAATTAAAACTAAATGTGAGAGAATTAAACAACTAATGTAAAAAAAATAAGTGTTAAGCACAATGTAAATATAAATTTTAAGGAAAAAGAATAAGACATTTATAAAGGAGTTCGATAATAATTCACAAGGGATCCGAACGTCTCCTCCCCTCAAGATATCTTGATAGGTTTTAGTTTAAACCTTCATTTTTAATGGTTTAAGTAAGAAAACCAAACCCTTGGTTTTTACCAATTGTAACAAGGAAACCCATTATAATAAGTAGAACCTTGGTTTTTCATTTTTGGTACCAAGAAAACCAAAGAAAGACTATCCTTTTAGTAGTTGTGTCTAGAAACCCAAATCCTCCCACTTTAAAGGTAGGAATCACTTATACCCTTCACATTCAATTGTAGTGAGAACCCTAGAAAATAAAAAATAATAGTATTTCTTATCATAATACCTTTAAAGATTTTTCTCTACCCTATTAAAATAATATAACTTGAGAATATTGGGAGAAGGATAAACAAATATAAGAAAGAAAAAAAATGTGAGAAAATGACAAAATTTATCTTTAGATTGAATATTCAATGTAACAGATGAAATCCAAGGACCCTTGGGGGTGTATATATAGTCTCCTATGGATTTAATATCATTCTAGAACCTATGAGGGGATTAGGGAGTTGTTTGGGGTCATTCTAAGGCTAGTTCCCCCTAGCCAATGGCTATTTTTTTATATGTTTTGATACTACCACATAGCCGGTGAGTGTTACGGTCCAGCTGGTGGAACCTAGGAGGATCTATGGTTCTATCTAGACCCCACCACATATTTTCTATAACCTGCTAGTGGAAGGATCTAAAAAATTATTCTTCACTCCTCTTGATCCCTTTGTTTGGTCTGATACCTCTATGGAAAAATTTATAAAATATAAACACTAAAATCCATAAAAATATTTTTTTACAAACACAAATATCATGACCCCATTACCTATAATGATACTCCTATTTTTTAGTCATTGAAGGAAGTGAGATAATGACCCCCAAGTCCCGCCTCAAGTAAGCCTCGGGTTGGCAACACACACCGAGGGTATAAAAATATCACACATGGTAAGCATTACCCTTTACGAAAATAGAGGATCATGATATTTGATAAACAATCACCATGAAAATCTAACGCATAATATAAAAACCATATTAAAACCATCCCACAATGAATGAACTATGTCAAAAAATACAAGTAAAAGTCTCTAAGTAAATACCAAAAGATAGGATCTATAGCTTTGACTCAATAGTAGAATTGAAACCCAAGATTGTAATGTCTATCCTGATCCCCAAAGTCCTCCTAAAATATGAATAATAGTTTATATATATACAGGGTGATCATAACATGTATACTCAGTATGATCATACCCAAGGTATCTAGTGCACATGTAAAAAGGGAATACTAATTCACCAATGAATAAACAACAGAACCAACAAGCACCTAAATAGGTCAACTAACCAACCCCAACCTCACCATAGATTGCTAACCAAAACACACATCCAATATAGTAACATAGTATCATGAAAATAAATAAAGTAATACCATATGTACTTCCTTATTGTTTTTCTATTCTCACATCCCAATGCCAAATGTACTATGCTCCCATAACTTATATACATATCACATCACATATACCAACATCTCTAATATGGGATGGGATGCATCCCGACCTACCACACCCTTAAAAGTTCTAGTATCAGGTTCTACAATCATTCATCATCACTTTAGAACACCATCACATCATAACCTTATCACATAACCTGGGAAGTTGGGTATCATGAACATGAAGAACATCAACATCATTCCCTCCTCACACCACTCAAACCCCACCACATATCGCATCCTCATCACCATTGAGTAATCTCTGACACCAAACAGTATCATCATTGGGTAATATCTAACACCTACCTATATCATTACTACTAAAGGAAGAGAGGGGAATAGGGGGTATCCATCTCTCTATATCACCACCATCCTATATATTGTGGAAAATACGAGGAACCCAAAACCTTTGGGTGTTGGTATGGTTACCCAAATCAGGTTGGGTGTGTATATAAATAACATAAAACACATGATAGATAGATAACACACAATGAATAACCTATGGGTTCACATAAATTTCACTAACATATACGACAACACCTCCATTTCACCACATGATATCTGTCAAAACTTTTACCATCACTGAATACATCATTCCACACAACCACCACACATGGCCACACAATTCCTCTTTCTATTATAGGTTTCATCATTCTTCAGATTTAACGAGTCTCCACCAACCCCCATTTAAAAATCCATTTAACACCCATTAACAAATCCCATTAATTTATCATTTAATATAATTAATCCAATTACCACACATCAATTTCAACCCTTTGTTTTTTATTTACAAACCCATGAAATTTTATTTTCTGTATTACAATTTATTCAATGGATAACCGGGAAACTAACACAACTATACCACACAAAAACTCTTCAAACTCACATACACCATCTCCAAAACACTAAATCATCCAATCTATATCACCAAAACAACTACACATCTCAACTATCACAAATCATAACCACCACACAACACAACCACAAAATATTATAACCACCGCACAACACCTCCACCACACAACTTCCCACATCACATACCATGCCAACCAACCATCACATTACTAACCCACTTATTTCACAACTAATCCAATCACCATCATCACCACACAATAACCCACATCACATAAGGAAACACAATAAGAACCACCACACATAAAATCACATCACTGCTTCCACAATTTAGGTTCATGGGCTTACATTACATCAACTCATTATTTAGCATTTGTATTATCACAAAAATTCTACATTTCCATGGGAAATCGATCAATTATCCTTATATGTATTCATATAATTTTATTGAGGGTGTGATAAAATAATTAACATAGAAAGGGTCTTTCATACATATCAACTACCAAAAAAAGGCTCCCAAAGATGTGATTTTCAGCAATGGTAACAAGCATGTGAAAACTAATTAGTAATAACATCAAAATTAGTAAAACATTCAATTTATCCCAATTCCCCACAATTCAATAGTAATAAAATTCATTATCTTCATTAATATGATCATTTATATCAACCCAATTAAAGGAAAAATCTTGTAATCCCTACACATACAGTTAAATAGGGAGAGAATAAGGATCCCCTACCTCAAAGAAGATTTCTAATTCTCCATTAATAACAGGGTGAAAAAATAATAATAAGTCCACAATAACAAAAATAAATATCTAATAATCCTAAATCAACCCAATTTATTGTCAAAACTTCATCCAAAACTCTCCCCAATCAAAACATCATAACCATTCCAAATCCCTAAATGAACAATGTAAGGAAGCAAGGGTATAAATAGAAGAACCCACCTCAGATTTTGAACAATGAAACTCATAAAATAAGGATCAAAGTAAGAGGATAAGTTATGGAATATATACCAAATCTCCTAGGGTTTACCCAAGGTTCAAGGTAAATGTGAGAGGAATGAAGGAATTCATGTGAGCCTTGATTTTTATAGATATGATGGACCTCGTCACATCTACAACATGAAACACATATTTTTATTTTGAATCTTCATGAGCCTCCAAATTTAGGTCCTGGAAAAAATTTAGTACATGAATTTTTCAAACCTCATACCTAAAGAACATATGACGTTTTTTATATTTACCCAACCACAATATAAATCATACTTTAATGCCATGAGTTTATTTATCCTAGAAATACTCATCTGAACCTGAGCCTTGAATCTCCATCCTATTATCTAAGAATCAATCTCTTAGGATTTGAATACATATTCACATCATGAACTACCTTCTATGGAAAATTTGCAACACCAACTCCAATAAACCCTCCTTGAACCTCCTCTAAAAACCTCTTACTATCAAATTGAAAAAGTAATGAGATAAGAATGTGTAGACCATTACATTAGATACCTCTCAAATGATTCTCATCCTCAAGAATGAAAACCAAACCCAAAAAAAATAATAGGGAGGGTCTAAAAAACCATTTGGTGAGATACCTCTCATGGATCTTATTACAACCAAAACACTACCACCAACCAAACACACCAAACCCAAACATCCAAAAAACACCCCACAAAACAACATGAACATCCCCCATTGGGAACAACACCCCATCATATCATACCATAAAAAATACACCTTGATTTTAAATATCCATCCACAAAACCATGAAACCTCTATATAAATTACCTCCTAAAATGTCACATAACACTTCACCAAACACACAAATCAAGTAAACACACCCTCCATACTAAGAAATCATCTGCTTTGTATGGCCATACCTCATCCACATAGTTTTAAAACATGTCATAAAAATAACATGTCTTGATTAGGAAGTCTTTCTCCACTACTCATATACATAAAGATAAAAAAAATCATTAGAAGGTAAAAAGTAACATCTCATAAATCATAAAGGTTTAAACATCACATCCTAGAAGAAAAATAGAACAAAGAAAAACTCAAAACAAATTCAGGTACTGGGCATGAATTTTCATCTCATCATCCCGAGTACTCTTATCTAAGACACCATACCTCCACAACTCATGAATCAATGGGATGGTTTATCCATGAATAACCTTCTCCAGATGATCATAGATCTCTACCAGTCACTCCACAATATTAGAAAAATATAAGATAATAGTTGTTTTTTGGTTTGATTGTTGTTTTATCTGCCTCTAATTATTTCCACATTGGTTTTAAAAAACCACTATGAAATAACCAGTCATTAAATATTTAATAAATATTTAATATTTTCTCATGAATATTTCATTTTTCACTGATAAAATTAATTTTTATAATAGGTTTTGTTTTAATTAATAGTGTTCTTTAATAGTGTGAAATTTATCCGCGAGTTTTCTATAAAAGAAATATTTAGTGGTGGTTTATTTGATTTGGGGTGGATTTCCCAAGATAAAAAATCCACGTATGGTTGAAACCACCACTACATAAAGAAATTTACCTTACTTTTAGTGGTTTTAACCATTTTTATTTTATTCATGATGGTTAAAACTGCCAGTAAATAAATAGTGACGGTTAAAACCTCTACTAATTATAAGACTACATAAACAATGGAATAAATTGACATCTAATCCAACAAAAACCTGTACTTAAAAAATATACACAAACAATAGGAAATCAATATAGTATAATAAAAATAGTAACTTAAATACATCAATAAACATTCCATTATATATAATACAACAATATTAAATTACATCATAGTTTAAAAAATGTCAAGTTTCAAAAAATTACAACACATACATGATTCATGGATACTATACTGATATTCATGCCCCCAAACCTCCATTACTTAGTCATAATATTACCCATAACCTCCTTTCACACTTATTATACCTAATTCCATCATTTAAAGTAGTTAACCACACATCAGTAATTAGGATATTTAATGAATAATAAATTAAATACAATTCAAATGATATATGGTTTGATCTAAATTCAATTTAAGTAACAGTTAAATAATGAAATGAATATTTGGTATCTATGAAATTTTTTATAATTATAACAACATATGATAGCCCAAGTTTTTTTGGAAGGTACACGAGATTCTATGGTATGTAAAACCAGTATTGTGTTATCATAACATATGATTACCTCAGTTGAGTTTGAAATCCTCTACATTTTGTACTATATATTATTTTTGTAAACATATAGAATTAATTAAACACAATATATTAATTTAGTATTAGATCTAGAATATCCTAAAACAAAAAGTTAACCTTTCCACATCAATTTCTTGCTATGGTAACAATATCAACCAATAATTATTTCCATGATGAAAATTAGATCAATGAACAAACTCTATTCACAAAATTGACATTTATAGACTCAAACTAGAATTTGATTTTTATTTAATAAATTTAAATGTTCAATTACAAACATTCATTCAATTATTTTAAAAATAAACACACTCCACATCATAAACATAAAATTAATTACAATTTTATTATCATACATTGTTGAAAGTATAAAAATCAACTCAGCAGTTCCATTCAAACCTTTAAATCATTTCCCCAACTCATTCCAATTTCATAGCCTCTAAATGGAACACTAAATAGAAATTTTGATATCAATGAAAATGTATATAATTCTATAAAAATTCATAAGATTTTTAATAACAAAAATGGTTTAATAGATAAATAACTATCTTTGGAACCACTGGCTCATATACCACTTGTTTTGATCACAACCTAGGTTTATACTCTAGAATTTAATTAATTATTGGAATATTATGATGTGGATTACTCAAATAATTTAATAAATATTTTTTTAAAGATACTAAATAAATATTTAAATTAATTTGACCTAGAATATTTTCTAAACAAAAAAATAACTACTAAAACGAAAAGTATAAGTGTAAATTTATGAAATTTTTCAATCAATATTTGTTCTACTTGATTCTTAAACATCATAAGAAGAAGTCATACCTTTAGATGAATGTTTATTTGGATAATATGAAATTGTATTAAAAAATTATTCAAGGTATGTGATGATTTGTACCTTATGTTGTAGAAGGATAATGGGAACCTTGTGATGTATAGAAGATACTAAAACCAAACCTATTCTGGCACAACATACCTGTAAAAAAATTTCCTTACATTTAATATTAAAAAAAATTTCTTAAATTTTCTAATATAAAAAAACATTCCTTGAATTTAAGAAATATAAAAAAACAACTTACAAATTATATTTATTCTTGATCATTTTCTTATCAGGTTCCATTATTATCATTATATCTTATTCTTCTATTTATTATTCTTCTTCTTCACTCTCCCACACAAGACTGAAATTTATATTATCATTAGGTATAAAAAATTCATTTTTTTTGTTGTTGATGGATTTAACTATCAAAAATTACTTCACCATTATCACCCATGTCATACATGAATCTCAATTTCATGTAGGTAACAATACTCTACCTGCCATCCACTATATTATCAACATAATATACCATTTATTTTGCAGAAATGCACAATATATGGATCTTGTTATCCCCACTCACTAGTATAAATCAATTGAGATGAATTGGCATAAGTAAATTGTAATGAATATTTCTTTATGTACCAGTTAACATGGATCTAATTCTATTTAATTAACACAACTATAAATTTTCCATAATAATCTAACTTGATAATATCAACCAAATTTCCATAGTAACCTTGATCTATAATGTGAATATACTACTATTTTTGGTTTTTAAACTTTCTTAGTATGAACCTTGAAACCACTAATATTGAAATTATTTAATCTCATAGCATGCATCAAAAGAACTCAAGAAATGAACTTCAACTCATTAGATAGTTCGACTCTATTATCATCATTTATTACCTATATAATTATATATATATATATATTTACATAATTTTGATAATTTTAAACATATTCAAACAAAATATTAGATTGACAACTTACATGACATGAAAACCATTCAACAATTTGGTAACAACTTTTTTGATCTCAATCTCATTTAGAGTTTTGTTCCTAAGGCATATTTTCATTTTTTTTCTTAATTATTTGACATTGGGATCAACAATATCAGTATCGAGTAACATGAATCTATGTGATTATATTAACTACATATATGTCAATGAAAATGAAAAGATGTTCCCTTATTCTTATCCTAAAGTTAGAAATAATAACAACTCATTATTAGCTCACAATTGACTTAGGTTTTCATAAATATGTCCCACTTAATGGAATCTTATCTCTATTGAATAAAAATACCTTAAGATGAAGGTTAATCACTCTTCAGTGAGGTAACCTTCCATAATATAACTTTCCGGATGAGCTTTATTTTTTATATAAGGCTTCAAATGACCAAGATATATAATGATAAAAGGTACTAAATTTATAAATAAGGTTTTTAAATGTTGAAAAAGAAAATTATAAATTTTTAATGAAAAAATTATTAAAATAAAATTCCACTCCATTGGATACATCCATTGATAAGGTGTGATCCCTATAATTTTATCTTCTTTGAAAAAATGCACAATCAGATGAATCACTACTATGGAAAATGATGGGGAAAGGACATCTCCAAATGACATAGAATCCATAAAATTATTTATAGAAGTCTATCTAATTCATTGGGGGTATAATGTATTCATATAATAATGTATAAAGAATGTGAAATATTCGATTAAAATGATGGTTATTTTTCCTTGTAACAAATTATGCATTTCTAAAGGTAGTAACCACATTATTATTACATGTGAGTGATAAATTTTCAATCCATTTATCTTTAGAAAATTCAAATCAACACATGTTGAAATATTACTTTAATATCCATTGAGAACATTAAATTTTTTTAATCTTTAAAGGAAAACATATTTCTAATTGGTTTTCATTGTAAAAATAGCTGCTGGATACTTCCCAATATCATTTTTATATATATCACCTTTCACATTGATTGCTTATAAGTCCTTACTATCATTTAAATGATCCTTTTATTTTTTGTGCTCATTAAGCAAAGTAAGAAACACATTATTGCACAAATTTGTTTCAATGTACATAATATCAATATTATAACATAACAAATTAATTTCCCAAAAAGTAAGTTTAAAATATATTCATTTTTTCTTCCATTTTTTGTGCACCAACTATAATTGATGGTGTTACGAAAATTTTCCCACTTTCATTCAGCTAGAAATATTTTCTCAACTCTCTACCAACATTTGATAATTGTTCCAAGATTTTTTATCCCAATAATAACTTTGGAAGAATCCTCAAATTAGTTTTCCATGAAACATGACTTGTTAAACAAAAATATATGAGATGTATGAAGGAAGTTACGATGAAACATAAAACAACACTATCTACTATAAGGTATCCATTGAGACTCAAAGTAAAAGTTATAAAGTAGACAATCCAAACTATCATGTGTTCCAAGCAGACAAATTTCAAAATCTAGAAATGTTTCTAATGCTCTAGATAAGGGAAATAATCATTTTTAACATTTCTGTGGTTAATGTATCATATATTTATACACCAAGATTCTATTAATCCTATAATTATTGAATAAGAGGTTAAAGGTAGAAATCATTTTCATTTCTAGGCATTCAATTTTTTGAATAATTATCGATATGATGAATAAGGTATGTTCTATACCTATACAGGGAGGTTGATTAGAAGGGATCAAAACAACTATCCAAAATGAGGTAACGGCTACTTAAATCCCCAAAAGGATTAAATCTATCAGATAAGAATCCCAAATGTATATTTCTAGGATCTAAATAGAAATATGGATGAAATAAATCTAAGTATTTACATGCTTTTTTATATCTTGGATGTCTCATGAACTTATCGTTATTATTATGAAACACATCCCACTTCATATATTATGTGGTTTTAGATGGAATAATTTTTTTTGAAACTACTATTTTAATAGAAAGAAGCATAAAACCTTAGAAACAATTTCCTTTTTCTATTTCTTTTTGGTAGTATGTAGATTCAATCTGCTATCATTATTTTTTGATTTCTATCAAGAAATACAACATATTTTTCACTTTTATCTGTTAGAATCTTATTTACAATAAATCATACAATCATTGGGACATGAATGTATCAATATATAATTCTTTCCAAGATTATAAATAATCATATTCATCTCATAAAATGATATAGGGATCCTTGTATCATCAAATGCACACAACAATTCAAATATAATGGGATTTTATTTATTTATAATTCCATATAAACATTTGATGTGGTACAACTTTAGAAGAAAATAAAATTTTGAATATTTGAAACACCATTCATACAATTCCTGATTTCCATATGTAACTAATTTAGAAAACTCAGTTTTTTTTCTCATTTGAGTTTTCCCTTATATCAGTATCCTCATCGTCATAATTAATATTTTATCATCTTGATCAGGATATCCTGGAGTTCTTAATGAATCATTAATATCTATAACATGAACAATAGAATAAATTTATATATTAAATTGTTTATAGCATTTCCTTACTATTATGAAATCATCATTAATCATGTTTTGAATTTCACTATGCACTATCTGATCATTCAATTTTTTATTTGGACTATATAAATAAATGCTCAAATTTTATATAACATTTGATTCTCCATGAAAAATTCAATTAACATAATTAGGAGGAAATTATTTCAATATAAAGTGCTCAAATACTTCACCCCTCTTCAAAAATCATCTGAATTTTTAGTTAGGACATGAACATTTGATTATTCTATCCATAGATTGATTTCAAAATGGAAAATAAAAAAACATATTCAAATCCCTAACAGAATGAGTTGTGTTATAAGGTAAGTTAATCCAATATTTATCCATATATACATGACCAAAAAACATTTAACTATAAAATATAAAAATAATATTATATATAAAAATAAGATATATTTAATTTCAAAAATTAATACAATACAATTTTAGAAATTAGGATAAACATATTAAGATACATAATTTATTCATTCATATGAAATTATCTTTATATATAGATTTTTTAAAAATATTATTTAACCAATAAAACATGAAGTAAATATATTTTTAGAATCCATAAACATAATTTATACCCAAACACTCATTTCATGATTTATTTCTCCATTTATAAAAATACACCACATTATAACATAACCAAATTTCACTAAAAAAATAATTCAATCACACATAAATTTATAATCAATTCTTACAATAATGTTAAGATAATTTTTCTAAATTATTTCACCATTTAACTAATTAAACATTGTTTACATGTTCTTTCACTTTCCTTACCTTAAAAAAATTTAATATGTATTGTTTATTTCTTATAAATTCATGTAAAATAATTATAAATCAAATTAAATCATTTATCTAATATCTAAGTTCACACTAAAAATCAAAATGTAAGAGAAACTCACATTTTGTATAAAATCATCAAAATAAATATCGTAGTGATAATGTGGTTACCATTATCAAACTAGAAAAACAATCAATACTAAGAATCATTCCCAAACTACCCCTAAAACATACAGAATTCATAAATATACAAAACTACATGAATTTAAGGAGACTTAGAATAGTTAAATCGCTAAACCTAACTCTATTGAACAATTATTCCCTATTATTGGTCAAAAAATAAACTACCTTTGATTAGGTTGAAATGAATCTTAGAAAGATCACCCCAAATAACGGCAAGGGTCTAGTGGAATAGAGGTAGAGAGGGAATCAAATAAGGGTATTTGACGTTAAGGATGATAGGGAAGCCGATCCAACATCGAGTGACATTGTGGGGGAGGTCGAGAGGGGGTATGATGTTGAGAAATTCCAAGGAGAAGGTTGAGAGGGGTTCAACATTTGGAGGAAGTGAGGGGGAGTATGGGGTAGGTATGGAGGCCTCAAATTAATTTTAAGTGGTGGTTAGGGGGAGGCCAATGTTGAGAGGATAATATTGGAATTGAGCAGTGGTGAGGTAGGACTAGAGGGTGTGAGTGGTTGGGGGGGGGGGGGGCGGGTGGTTGGGCCGTGGTGAATTTTTTTAAAATGTAGCTATGTTTTTAAAGAAAACCACTATGAAATAAATTTTAAAATTATTAAGAAGAAGATTTAAAGAAATCCATTACTATATACCAACAATTTACAAAAGTATCAATAAAAAATAGGTAAAAAATTTAGTGTTTTTTATTTAGGGTAAGTTCATAAAACAGCCACTAATTTTTTTCCAAAATTTACAACATTTCTTGCAGTTCCATGAATGTCACATCATCCTTCACATATAAATATCCCTAGTTAATTAAATGTGAGCCATCCTGAAGATACCGATAAAGTTGAGACATGTATAAGACTTCACGGATCCTGTCTAGATATGGTGGAAGTGCCAACCAGCATGCCACCTCACCAACTCACCCTAACACCTCATAGTGTCTGATGAACCATTGTGAAATTTTACTCCCCATCCCAATACTATGCTTCCCATGAAAGGGGTAAATCCTTAAGAACACTTGTTATCTAACCTTAAACTCTAAGGACCTCCAAATATGATCAACATAAGCCTTATAATGGTCTTGATCTTCCCTCATCTACTCTCAAAATGTTAAGATCTTCTTGGTCACACTCTGTACCAAATCAAGACCAAGGTCCGTTGACTCTCCAACCTCCACCCAACACAACATATAATAACATGAATTTCCATAAAATGACATAAATGGATCCATTCTAATGGATGAGTGGTAGTTATTATTGTAGGAGAGCTCAACTAAAGGGAGGTGATTTACCTATGATATTCCAAAATCAAATACACAATCTCTTAACATATCCTCTAGTGTCTGTATGGTCCAATCCATCTTCCCATATGTATGAGGGTGGAAAGAAGTGTTAAGAAACATATGGGAGAAAAAATCACACTACAATCCCCTAAAAAATTTCAAGGTAAAACTAGGATTTTGATCAAATATTATGGTCCTCAATACCCTGTGAAGCCTAACCGCATCATCCATATACTTCCTCCCTAATATACCCATGAAAATTGATTCAAAGTTCCCAAAAAAATGAGATTGATTCATCA
Organism: Viscum album; assembly: GCA_963277665.1. Lineage (NCBI taxonomy): Eukaryota > Viridiplantae > Streptophyta > Magnoliopsida > Santalales > Viscaceae > Viscum > Viscum album. The sequence continues at coordinate 1,719,742,879 of OY728119.1, read as the reverse complement.
GTTGGCCCACTGTCACACAAATTTCATCACCTACTCCCTAATCTTGGGGTAAATTGATTTCAAAATCCATTAATACGTCATATCATTTACACTATATAATATATAATGGTTGGAAAAACCTTTAGAAAAACAATGTTACTCTTTCACCTTGTAAAAAACTAGATACATCTCTATAAACATTTCCATCGTATACTGAACCATACATTACATACATAGATATTACATCAAAATTAAAGAATCTTAGTTATAGAAATATAACAAAACCATGATAGGACCATACAGGTTTAGTGAATTTAGAAACTCGGAAACATAAACAACTGGTTCATAAGACATCTACATTGTCTCCTACTTATTCCTTCATGACTAGACCCCTTTTTGACATATATTACTTAATACCCTTCTTCATGACCTGGGGAAAATAAACATAATAAAGGGTGACTTAATTTTCTTAGTAAGGGTAATCATTCAGATATCAATCGTATCATAATCAAAAAACATAAGAACATAACTTTTGAAAATCTTATCCTACATATGAAATTTCATGATATCATGCCACTGTATAAATCATAAAAGTTCATAAGAATCAATGAACATAATCCAAAAAGTCATAACATAAGACATAATTTTTTTTGGTATACACATAATCATATAAAATCATTTCATATTAGTCAAGTCTCATTACTAAGACCATCATAGCAGACAAATTCCATTACTGAACCAAGCTCACTCCTCATTCCAGCCCTGTATTACTGAACCAAGATCATTTCATGTTACATCACTATCTATATCATGAGATATAAATATTTAACCAATGAATTTGAGAGAGATATAGGACCCTACCATCTCACAATGAAATCATTCTTACATGTTCCACAAAACAGAAATCATTCATCATAGCATAACCCAAAGAATAAAATGGATTTCTTAAACATCATTAAATCATAAGAAAATACATGTAAAACAAATGGATTTCATAAAAATGATTCCATAAAAAAACTAAAACCAATTAAATAATAGGGATAATATACTTGAAGTATAAACCTTTTAAATACTGCCATCTTAGATGGAAAATAAATTTGATTGAACACTTGAAATTAATTCTTGAGGAAAATATCCTTTCTTCTTCAAAAAAATTTTCTTTTCTCAAAATGCCACACAATTTTAAAAGAAAATAATTTATTTTAAAATAAACTTGAAATCTTGTAAAGGAAGCTTCATGGAAATACATTGTTATGAAAAGTTAAAAAACCATCATTCTGTATAATTTTAAAGAAAACTTTCTTCTCATTCTTTTTTCTGATAAGTCAAAAGTAACACGTATCAAAAAACAACAAAACATTCATTTCATACAATTTAATAAAATTTTTACCAATTGGGTAAATTGACTTAAACAATTTTAGAAGGATAGAAAGAATATTTTTTAATATATATTTAGGAAACACGGACATGGATGATAAATATATCCCATTATATACTTATGTATAAACAATCTTGGATAATAATGAGATTATGAAATTATCCCTTACCTTAGTTTCGATATCCTTTAAATATATCCAAATATAATATATAAAGATTTAAATAATTTAATTTAATTATTACTAAATCATAGTCATTTTTATGATATCATATATGATCATATTATCATATTTTTGTTAATAACATTTCATTATTACTTGTTATTCGAGTATAAATGGCTTCATTTTCTAATGCATGTTTTGTCGAATAAGTTCTGATTCTTATTCCTAGGTTATTGTTATATCATTTAAAATTTAATATTAATATAATATATATAATATTTATTCACTCTATAGATTTATACTTTAATGGGTATCCTGTAGAATGAATCACATCGCATCGTAGAGACGGTAGGCCGTACGTATGCATGAGTGAAGATAACATTCCTCTAATTATGAAATGGTATGGAAGTGGATGCTATATGTGTTATTCAAAAATAAATATCTTTTTATAATTATCATATATAGTTATTATTTCCATAATTATACCCATCCAAATAAAGTGGTGGTGAAAAATAGATTACACCACGACATGGAGACGGTAAGCCGTACATACACACACGTTGTAATTTCATATTTCATAGGGTAGATAAAAGGTGGAATAAGACTATTACATAAATGTAATAAAATATTAGTATATATGTGCTTCTGTAGTTATTACTTAATATTGGAAACAAAAAATGAATTGGAATTAGAAGAATAAATGATCTTGAGAGAGTCGTTAAAGGAGATTATACCATCTTCGTTGAGCTCCCTCTAGACCTCCTCTTAAAGGCACTAAAGTTGGTCTTTTGAGAAGATCAGAACCTCTAGAATGTGACTAGGGAAGTTGATAAGGGAAATGGGTAGAAGATGATATAACTTAAAGGATAAATAAGTTATTATTAAATGATGGAGGAAGTTCTTTTTTATAGTTGAAGTTGGGGGCACCTTTTGAATTACCAAAAATATTAATTTATAATAAATTCAAAATACATAAAAAAACATCCAAAATGTCTTAGTTTTAAAAATTATATGAGATAATTTTGTAATAGCATCAAAAAATAATTTTTTGAGATGTTTTTATATCCATTTAAACATTATCATTTTATATACCACTTAGTTATTCTATTTAATTTTAACTAAGGTAACAAATATTTAAACATGAAAAGGCTGAAATATTTACTTATTTGATGTCAATTAAACTATAAATAAATAATTTAGAAAATTTTAAATCATTTAATAATTATAATATATTTTTAAAAAATGTTTTATGAATTTTAAATAATTTAATAATACATTATTTCATTAAACAATCAATAGTTTCAATTTTGATACTATACAATTAATTGATTAATAAAAATATAAATATAACAAGTTAACTTAGAACCAAAAGTTTTATTATATTAATAAGAGTTCAAGGTAATATATAAAATTCATTAGTTATATTAATTATCCCAAATTATATTTATTTTAATATTTTTAATAACATATATTTATTATCTCTATTAATAAAATAATTACAACATCATTTTTGTGTAATTATTTAACATACTTATTTGTTGAATAAAAATTAAAAATAAAATACTATAATGAAGATAAATCCTATATATTTCATAAGTGTAATTATAGTTAAATATATATTTTGGAAAATACTACATTAAAAATGTTATATTTATTAGAACCTAAATGTGACAACTTTACCATTACTTTAAATAAAATATTATAAGTGTCATAATTTTTTTCTTATGGATTTAAATGGTCCATAACTCGACCATTGGATGAATATAGTCGATGTATACTCAAAAAATAATATTTTATCAAGTGTTATTTTATTTTAATGGTTATTATCATTTTAATAAAAATTATTTTATTGATTTCTCATCACACTACTACAAAATAGGCCTTTTACAGCACTAGAAAAGCGCTGAGTACATGAGTGAGGTTAAAAGCCCAAGTATTTTAACAGAACTTATAAAATAAATTATAAATTATTCATTTATCAACACTAATAGAAGTGTTGATAAAGTATTTTTTATCAGCTCTCATAGAAGCCCTGATAAAGAAGACATTTATCAGTGATTTTAACAGCATTGATAAAGGGCCATACTGTAGTGTGTTGTAACAATAAACTAAAACACCACTGCACTGTGCCGTAACGATACATCATGGCACTAGAAACACACTAGATATCAAGAAAAACAAAACCCAATTCATAATTTAAATGAAATGAAATTTACAACACAAACACAAGAAAAAACACTATATCATAGACATTTCAAACATTGGTTCAGACAATTACATAAATATAAATTATTAAATTCATTTAAAAACATCAATGTTTCTTTTTTCTTTTAATCCTCACCCAAATCACGATATTTCAAAAAAAAAATCATGATCCAGGAAAATAATTCACCTTTATAGGGAAAAAATTCTTAGGTTAGTAATAACATAAAGAAATATATTAACAGAAAGTGTTAATTTTACTAAAATTGATGTCAATTTTAAATAAAAAGACACATTTGGAGTCATACTAGTCACACCATGCATCAGATTGTGGTGAAACTGGTTCCTATAAATATCAAATGAATTTTGGATCTTTTTCCTAAAGCATCAAAACAATCTGAATGTGTTTTCTTGGTTTTTAGTATGTCAGTTGTCTTTTTTACTAAAATGTCATTTTAAACCAGAACTTGCAATTTTGACACATTTTGATACCATAATATTTAATTTTGATGTGAAATGGATTCCTACATGTAACAAATGACTTACGAATGTTTTCCTAAATTATCAAGAAAATATGAGCACAGTTTATTGATTTTGAGTGAGTGATAATTTTTGAACTAAAATGTCAATTTTAAATTGATAACAGACACTTTGAGTCATATCACGCTCATCATGTATAAAATTGAGGTAGGGATAATTTTTACATGTCAAAAATGACTTATTAATCCTTTTTGAAAAGTATTAGAACATTCCAAATGCGTTTTCTTAGTTTTGAGAAGGACAATTATCCATTTTACTAAAATTGATGACAATTTTAAATAAAAATATGCACTTTGAGTCATACCTATCACACCGTGTGTAGGATTGAGGTGAGGCTAATTCCTAAAAATTATAAATGACTTATGGATCATTTTTATAAATTATAAAAACAATATGAATGTGTTTCTCAGTTTTGAGTATGTTAGTTGTCATTTTTACTAAAATGTCATTTTAAACTAGAAACACACACTTTTGACTCATTCCGATCACATCGTGTATTGGTTTGAAGTGAAATGGATTCCTACATGTCAAAAATGACTTATGAATTTTTTAAATAAATTATCAATAGAATATGAGTGCGCTTGATAGGTTTTTAGTGAGTGACACTTTTTAAACTAAAATATCAATTTTAAACTAATAACAGACACTTTGAGTCATACCGGACACATCGTGTATCATATTGTGGTGCAGTTGATTACTATATGTCACAAATGACTTATATATCTCTTGTTTAAAGAATATAAACAATATTAATGTGTTTTATTAGTTTTGAGTAGGATAATTGTGCATTTTACTAAAATTTATGACAATTCTAAATAAAAAAATGCACTTTGAGTCATATCAATCACACCATGAATCAGATTGACATGTAAATGATTGAAACACATCAAAAATTACGTATGGATCATTTTAATAATGTTTCAAAACAATATGAATGTGTTTTATTGGTTTTGATTACATTACTTTTTTTAACTAAAATGTAATTTTAAAATTGAAACACACACATTGACTCATATCGATCACATTGTGTATGAGATTAAGGTATTAACAATTTCTATACATCGAAAATTACTTATTGATCATTTTCAATAAGTATTACACAATTTTAATTCATTTTCTTGATTTTGAGTTGGTCTGTTGGACTTTTTACTAAAATTGATATCAATTTTAAATAAAAACAGACACCTGGAGTCATAATGGTCACACTGTGCGTCAGATTAAGGTGCAGTTGATTAATGCATGTCTCAAATCACTTATGGATCTTTTTACAAAAGTATCAAAACAATCTGAATGTTTTTTTTAGTTTTGAGTTGGTAAATTTTTTTACTAAAATTGATGTCAATTTTAAATAAAGACGTACTTAGAGTCATACTGGTCACACCGTGCACTGGATTGAGTTGTGGATGATTCCTACACATTCCAAATCTCTTATGGATTTTTTTACTAAAGTATCAAAGCAATATGAATGTGTTTTATCATTTTTGGAGAAAGTTACTTGTCTTTTTTACTAAAATGTCATTTTAAACAAGAACCACACACTTTGACTCATAAAAATCACATCATGTATCAGTTTGATGTGAAACTGATTCTTACATTTCAAAAAATATATATGAACTAATGACCTAAATTATCAAGAAAATTAGAGCACATTTTATTGGTTTTAAATGAGTAAAACTTTTTAAATTCAAATTTCAATTTTAAACTGGTAATAGACACATTGAGTCATATCAGGAACATCGTGTATCAAATTGAGGTGCAGCTAATTATTACACATCAAAAATAACATATGGATCATTTTATTAAAGAATCAAAACAATATGAATATATTTTTTCAGTTTATGAGTATTTTAGTTATCTTTTTTACTAAAATTAATGTCAATTTCAAATAGAAATAATTAATTAGAGTCATACCGGTCCATTGAATTTATTTATTGAACTTCCGACACTGCATGAGAAGATTTTAATGAACCAAATCAGCTAAAAAAAATACTCCACCTATATAAGAAAAAAATTATTACGAGTAATGATAAAAAGGAATAAATTAAACATAGATTTGAAATAATACATTAATTATATAGACAATGATTTTTCTATAAAAATATCAATATTACCTTTGTTATTGAGAAGTGTAGGGAGCTTGAAGGAAATTTATAAATGTCAACACTTCAAGGGTGTAAGATTTTGAGAGAGAAGAATTCTACAAAAGTTTTGGTGTAGAGAGGCATAAAAGATGGATAAATCACCCCAACTCGAATAAAATAATCCACCTGTATAAAAAAAATTATTATGTGAGTAATATTATAAAGAAATAAATTAAACATAAATATGAAACAATATATTAATTCTATGGACAATGATTTTACAGTACAAAAATCAAAACTACCTCTATAATTGAATAGAGGTAGCATTATTGCTCTTCCTACAAAGGTATTGAAGATAACTTGAAAGAAAGTAACAAATGTAACACTATAGGGGAGAAAAGGTTTTGAGGGAGAAGAATTATATAAAAATTTGTTGTAGAAAAGTATAAAAAATGGACATACCACCCAAATCAAACAAAATAATTCACCTGTATAAAAAAAATTATAATGTGAATAATACTAAAAAGAAATAAATTAAACATAAATATGAAACACTACATTAATTATATGGATAATTATTTTACTATGAAACATCAATATTACCTATGTAATTGAGCAGAGGCTGCGTCGTTGCTCTTCCAGTAGAGGCAGTGGAGATAAATTGAAGGAAAGTAATAAATACAACACTATAAGGGTAAAAAGGTTTTGGGGGAGAAGATTTATATGGAATTTTTGGTTTAGAATGGTATAAAAGATAGATAGACCACTCCAAATCGAACAAAAGAATCCACTTGTATAAGAAAACAATTATTCTTTGAGTAATACTAAAAAGAAATAAATTAAACCAGATTTTACTGTGCAAAAATCAATATTACCTTTATAATTGTGAATAGGCAGCATCATTTCTCTTCATGAAAAGGCATGACACATGAGACACAATATTCTAAAATTAAAAAACTCAATAAGGAAGAATTAAAATTATATCAACATTTCATTACATAATTTTTCAGTAAAATAGAGAAACTATATCATAACATTAACTTTACATCATTCCAAAGGGTTTTCTTTATTATAGTTTGTTCTTAAGAGGGATTGATAACATAATCTTATGTAGAAAACATTGTATGCATAAGTATTCAAACATTTATTTTATATTATGTTAATGTAGTAGAGAACAGATAATATTATGAGTAAAAACATAATATATTAAAAAAACTTTTACCATATCATTGAACTCTATTTATTTTTTTTAAAGATTTCAAGGATTTTGTTCTTCTATTGAGAATCCAAATCCCCTCTTTATGGTCCCCTCTAACACATAAGACATTTTCTACATTTGGACCAACAGGAAATGACTGTGATGTCCCAATGAAAGGTTCATCCTCGACTGAATTTTCATCTGACTCGACATTTGTTTTAGTCTCCGGTAGTATAATCGACCAATTCTTGTTTGTTGGATCAGAGACATAAAATACTTTCACTACTTGTGATGTTATTATAAATAGATCATCTTTTCCCCCTTCCACACTAAAATTCACCTATATAAATCCCATTTTATCAAAATTCACTCAATTTATAGTGCCAACCCATTAGCAACAGAAAAGAGACAATTGAAATGTTATATAATCTAACTCGTATATATGTTCGATAATGCCCAAATATGACATATTTTAATAAATTTGATTTATAAACATGGAACTAGATATGTGCATTACTTCATCCACAAGCATAATACCATTGTTTTTCATCATATTAAAGTCATCGTGTTCTTTTGTATAGAACATATAACCATTGATTACAAAACCAGTGTAAGATATAACATTTGCAGTCAGTCTTCTGGATAGCCATTGATGTCGTTCAACAATTTAATTTTTATTTTCATATAACACCTTATAAATTTGATATCTGAACTATCCTATAAACTATTTATTATATGTATTTTATATCCAACCTTCAACCTTTGATGGATTCAAATCTCTAATAATTTATTTATGGGATTCAATTTATGGATCAATATCTTCACTATTATTTAATATGGAAAGGTGTGTATGCTCCTGCTTTGTCAAGGTAATTGTAACAAGATCTCTTTTGGAAATACTTTTTTCAAGAAGTCATTCAATGTGATGAGACTTTGGGAGATCAATGCTTTCAACATCTGAAAGGTAATAGGTACAGATTTCAATAGCTAAAAGACCCAATATTTTTGCTGCCTCAGAGAAGCTTCTTCTCCCAAACCCGCGACGCCTAGGGTTTCTTACAGTCCCATGTCACCTTCCCCCTCCGGCCTAGTCTGTTCACGGCTGTTGCCCCTGGTCTCGGCTCTGTGTGGGCGTGGTCGTGCATCTAGTTTCCATGTTCAGAGTCCTATTCTCGGTGGGGCTCGACATTTCCTGGTGGTGCTCTGTGTTTGGCTCGACGCGGCACGACTCACCCCTCTGAAGGTGACGTGCTTGGAATCCTCTAGTAGGCAAGTGGTGTTTTCCATTGATGATGAGGCATGAATCCTGGATGGTTTACCGACTTCCGGCGTGACCATGTTCTTTAGCGGTTTCCAGTGCGGCTCACACCAGATCTAAGCGACTCGGAGGGGGAGGCTTTGAGACTCAGTCTCTAAGTTTTTCCGATTTTATTTTGGTATGTTGTGGTTTGTGAAATTGGCTGTTTTTATTTGGTTTGGTTCAATGTTGAAGGTTATTTTAAGTCATTTCCTGCTGGTTTCTCGCCTCCGCGGTGGAGCTTTGTGGTTCTGGATTGGTGGAAAGTTCTGGAGCTGTGTAAGGTGCTGGAGGAGGTTACACCTTTTGATTTCTTTTTGTGAAATTTTGATTTGGCATTGATGAGGATTTGTGGTTTGTATTTTGTGTGTTCACTTACGGCATTGCAGACTTGGTCTATGAGACATTGCATCCACTTTATTTTCAAGGGACTGTTTCAGAGGATGTTCAGAGCAGAGTGTTTTTCTTATCATCGCTATCCGGAATTGGATGTTTTGAGAGGGTATGACTTTTTTCATTGGTACAGGGCCTGTGCATCTTTGCACGGGACAACTAGCCAAGTAGTGATGGGATGATGGGCACTGATCATATTGTTTTTGTTCCTAGGGTGGGACTTTTTCCTGTTTTTTAATTAGAATGTATTTGGTCTTGATGATCTTAGATGTGGAGGCAGAGTGGTGTTTATGTTTTTGATGTCATCCTGGTTTCTAACTTTCTCCTCAAAAGTTGTTTTGTAATAAAAAATTTAATTTTCAGTCAGATTTCAGTAGCTTCTTTAACAATATATCATTCTACAAAACAAATTTTTGGATGACTTTGATTCTTGATATACCCTTTCAAAATCTTCATATACCATTCAATGGGGTACATCCATCTATTATGAACATGACCACATTGTTTAACATCTCTAACCAAGTGAAACATCATGTAGAACTTTATATCAAATAATGATGATGGGAAGGACATCTCTAATTTACATAATATTACTGCAATCTCCTTATTCATGATGGGAAACTTATTTTTTTCTTTATTTCACTGTATATGTATTTAAAAAAGAAGCAAAGTCTGGTTAACGTATGTCATACATTTTGAGGTGGAATAAAATGGAAAGAAAGATTCATTAAATCTTGAATCAAAACAATATAGTCATGTGATTATATTCCTTGTAACTTCAAATTAGTCATTGACATGAAATTATTGATATTTTATGAATTCCATTGTGGAACTTTTACACTAGTAAGGAAAATGAAAAATTTCAATTTTTTGTATCTGGATAGAGTGTAAGCTATTGGAGGAAAAAATAATCCTTTTACCCTTCATTAATGTCAACTCTTACCTTATCCCCATTTTAATCAAGTTGAACCTATCCTTGATGACATATTTAATTTTTCTAGGAACATTTAGCAATGTTACAATAACATTATCAAATACATTTTGTTTTCTACATGCATGAAATCAAAAAAATTTATGATGTAAAAACAATTTCAATACGGTAATTCAACAAAAATTGATCTCTTATTCTAACCTAATTTTTTTTATGTTTTTTTGAAAATGGTTTAACAAAAACAATTTTAATATTTTTACTTTATTTTACAGTTTATCACCTATTATTAGAGATGGTGTTGTACGTTGTTTGATATTCTAATTAAATGCTATTGTCTAGGATCGATATTTAGGTTATTGAGGTAAAACTTTCTAATTTCCTAAAAACATAGTCTTGGAGGAAAGTTTCAATCGATCTGAGTATGTGTGTTTTTCAAAAATGGTACACCCCAACATTCATTTAATTCTATAACCTAATAAATTTACATAATATGAGAAGCCATATATCTTTCCGTACTACATAGCCCTCAATTCGAATTATTCACTTCTATGAGAATCGTACCTTATAACACCTATGACCCACATCAATCTCAGATCTTCCACCAATGGATCCAAATAGACATCCATATCATTACTGAGTTTATTTGGTCTAGATATAAGAAGATACAACATAATGTATTTCTGCTTCCTGCATAACCATGGCGGAAAGTTATAACTTACCAACATGATAGGCCATTTGCTGTGAGTACTACTCTATACACAAAAATGATTTATTCCATCTGTAGATAATGCAAGACATAAGTTTCTTGAATCATTTCCAAATTCATGAAACTTGTAAAAAATTTTATTCCACTGATGAGAATCTACTGGATGATGTATGTTCCCATCTTTAATTCTTATATCCACATTCCATGTTAATTATCTCATGGTTTCCTGACATCTATATAGTCTTCTAGATAGGAAAGTACCATAAAGATTTATATGAACATGATTCATTTTTCTTGTATCGATCTACACCACACTTAGGGATTTTTATGAGTGATTCACAATCATTTCAAAAAAATATGCAATCATTTAGACAAGAATGTTTTTTAGAGATCATGCCCATTGAACATAACATTTGTTTTGAGTTATATGTTCAGCATGGTAGTTCTTTGTCTTTTGGTTCCATATCATTCAGGAGACCAAGTAGTCCTGTAAAGCTGGTGTCACTCCTTATGCTTCCAGCTATCAAATTATATAACTTCAATACAACTGAAAATGTTGTTTATTTAGTACAACTAGTATACAATGGTTTCTTGGAACAACTATTTAACACTTAAAACAACTTTGGACAATCCTGATGGTCATCTTCAATTTTCTGTTATCATTTCTTCTATGCGATCTTCATAATCATTTACAAAGGTATTCATATCAAATGATTCATCAACACAACATCATCCCAATTGGCATCCACATTTAGTTTTCCCTATGTTTAGTCCAATATTTATATCTTTGATCTATTCCATGAAAAATCAAATGTTCTTAAAACTCTTTTGGACTAATTTTTCTTGAATAAAAACAATGTAAACAGAGATAGAGTATTCTAGAAAGGTCTTATACATGCTCTCTTGAAATATTAATGATCTATTTAACTCTATTTTCATACTCATTTGTCAGATGATTAACCTGTATCCATTTTTGATTCATATTCACACTATTGGGTTCATAAAATATTAATTTTTTACAATATATAAATAAATACACCTAAGAAATTCATTACCAATGGTGAGAGTTATAAACATTTTTAATAATAGAAACTCAACATTTATAGATTTATTTTAAATAATTTTAGTATGTTGTTGAAAATGGGTAATTTGATTTAAGAAAATAATTACTCCACTTTGGAAGGTGTTATCTTATGAATTAATTCAATGGTTAAAGTTATATACAACTCATATTCATTTCATTTTCCATAATGCATACCCACCCTTAATATTTATAGGTAATGCACAAAACATATCTATTATTTCTTCACATTAGATCCACATGAGTTTTATATTTTTTTTATCACACTTTAAGGAATGGGTATTTGAGAAAACGACACTTCTTCTCAATTATATAGGAACCCTGCTACTACCCATTTAGAACAACAACTAAAATTATGACCCCTAAATATAATATAATTTTTTTTATAATATTCTTCCATTACACTTTTTAGAGGACCTAGTCTCAATTTCATGTCATAAATTATTCAATATGAAGAAATATTTCATCAGAAGATATGATTTCATTTATGTAATAAATAATTTCTTATATTTATTTTCTATTTAGCTTCTTCAACTACATATTCCTATTAATAATTTACCACTTTAATAAAATCAAAATAAAATAATTATACTTCTATAATAAATATATTACAATAAAATTAACTTCATATTAATTCTCATCCATTTATTATTACATGTTATTTTTTGGGTCAATTTAACCACCAACATGAAGGATGATATAAAAGGATATCATGGATTGTTCTGAAAACATAATTAATTTTTTAAATTATATTTATAATGAAATTTTTTTTGTTTATGGTTCTATAAAACTAACATGAAAATTTAACCCATTCTTAATAAACCTCCTTAAGTTTTTAAAACATTACTAAAACAAGCATGTTATAGATTCTCTGTCCAGGAATTATACCTAAAACATCTATGGAATAAACATGGAACATGTTAACTCACAATGGAACTATAATCACAATACCTTTAGTATTTCAAAGATGTTTAAATCTTGAACAGGGGTCAATGACCATGATCTTTATATAAAAATAAATATTGAATAATTGGAACTATTATCAACAATGATCAATATAAATTAAAAACAAGGAATTTATCTTGCAGAGCAAGCTATGGTACAGATGTAGAAAAGAAAGAAAATTGATTTAAAACAACAATTTAAGAATACCAAAATAGGATATCTAAATCAGTAGTCAATCAAAGAATGAATCATAAACAAAATTTTCCCTTCATAATATAAACGAAAAATAGTATACAATGACCAGACCACAAATAACTCATGACATCATAGAACAATAAATCCCAAAAAATCAAAAATACACAACAAATATCATAAGTTCTACCTTGTTTGGTTTATGAAAATCTACTTCAGAAACCCTAACTGAAACCTAACTCCAGATGTTTGATGATGTTTGAGAAATTGGAGGTAGTCGAGTGGTGTGATTCAAGCTTTGATAAACCAAGGAGGAGCGTTGACAGTGGGCAAATTTTACGAAAATCTTATGATATCACGATAGGTTCACAAATGGTTAGGTTTTTTAAATAAACTAGGAAACTATTATCAATACTTACAAATAAGCGCTGATAAAGAGTCCTTTTATCATCGTTTAAGTATTAGACACCTATAAAAGGGATATTTATCAGTGGTAATGTTTTATTGAAGATAAAAATTTAATTTATCAGTGCTTTTTTAGCAGTGATAAGTCATAATATTTATAAGTGCGAAAAAACACTAATAAAGACCTACCTTTATTAGTGCTTATTACTTAAGAGATGATAAGGGATTTATAATTATATTTATTAATAAAATAATTGCAAATATATATACTCAAAAAATATATATAAATATAAATATAGTAAACATATTCCCTTTTAAATATATTTATTATAAATTTGTAATTATTTATTTATAATTATAGAAATATTTTTGAAAAATAATTTTTATATCTAATTTTAAATGAATGATTATGCATATATGTTAAAAATGAGTGAAATTGAATAAATTAAAAATAATCACACTTTAATAATATTGAAAAATAGATAAGTTTTTTGTGTGTGAATTGTATATAAAAATGCATTAATTATGTATATTTGAAGTCAATATAACACACATTTGATCTATGTTAAATTTAAAAATCAAACGGTACATTAAATTATATGTGCATTTCACTATGAAATTAGTTAGTATTTATAATTAATATTAATTTTTGATTATAAACCATTATTCACTAAATATATGACTATTTAACGTAAAGCGCATACATATATTATAATATATAAATCATATTTCTATACATTAATATATATATATATCTATATATTTAATACATAAACTTTATTAACATTAATTTTCATAATTATATAATTAATAATTTTTTTAATATTTAATAATATATAAACAATTTATTCATTTTTATCAACAATTATTTCATTAATAAAATTTGTAGATTTTTTTAATTAACTCATTTTTATTCTTAATTTATTTAATTATTAATTTTATTTTTTAGAACCTTTATCAGTGCTCAAAAATAACTAATAAAATCTATCTTTATCTGTGCTAAAAATAAAGTGATGATAAAGGGTACCTTTTATCAGCAATAATAAAAAAGCACTGATAAATGTACCCTTTATCAGTGTTAAAAATAAAGCACTGATAAAAGTTCAATTTATCAGCGCTAAAAAAAGCACTGATAAAAGGTTAAATTTATTATCATTTTCTTAAGTGTAGATTAATATTCCATTTATCAGTGTTTTTTATAGCGCTGATAAATTCCAGTGATGTTAAACTCTAATTTTGTTGTAGTGCCAACTATATAATTTCTACATCATTAATTTATAAGATATTAAGGTGACTATTTATTTCCTAAAAATTAAAAATAAATTTCCATGACAAGGAAAAACATCTAAGCTTTAAAATGTGTATTTATTGTCAAATTTATCTTCTGTATAACCTTATATTAAAAATTATATATTTATTAAAATTTGAGTAAGACATATTTAACTTTTCTTTAGATAAAATAAATTAAATGTCCTAATCTCTTCCAAGTGGCTTCCAAAGGATGATATTTCAGCCCAAGGATGATTTAGGTCGAAACACACTCATAAAATTATATTAGTACAAGTGTTAGGGTAATTTTATAACATTAGTTTTACCCTTAATTACCTGGTTTACCCTTTTACCATGTTAATAAAAATTACCGCAGTTACTATTAATAATTCCAAAAATAATAGAAAACTATTTATATAATTGGACCTACTGATTCAAAATATGGAATCCATTTTTCAAAATTAAAAATACATAATTTTTCATAATTAATTTATAATTAATCTCATTGTCGGAAAGCAAAAATAGGGTTTAAAAGTTAAAACATTGCAAAAAATTGAAATGTTTTTATATCTAAATTCAATTTAAAATTAATAACAATGAACTAAATTACATTAATTGATAAAAATACAATATATTTATACTTTAAATCCAGTCAATAATATAATTTATCCATAAAAATTATTTTGATAAAAAAAGTTGTTTTTAATTAAAATTTATTATATTTTAACTATTCATCAAAACTAGAAAGTTATTAGAAAAATATCAAAAATTCATCCAAAGTAAATTTTTATATCCTAATTCAAAGTAATAAGTCTATGTTTTCATATAAAAATTATTAATGTGTCAAAATTTTAATTTAAAAAAGGTTCACCATTAAATGGTGGTAAAATCACCCTTTTGAAAAATATATGTTTTTATACATAAAATATAGTTTATTTATACCCTTTGACTAAAATATCTACTAGGTGAATATAAAAAATATTTTATTAAATATATAACATATATATTTCATTAATTTCATTTACTAATTATAATTCAGTTAATTTATTAATACAAAAACACCAATATTCCTTTACATTTAATCGGTTTATATTTTTCATTAATAATTGGTAGCCAAATAATTCACCCTACATTTTCATAAGTTAGTTATTTATTCCCGCTAACCTAACAACTAGGTTATAATGGTTATTTTATACTGAGGGTATCTCATATTTCGTTTAAACTCATGATTGTGTGCAATGTAATCTATTGAAGGATTAAAATTATTTAAAGAAAATATTTCATAAAAACATACAGGGGTTACATTATAACCCCCTTAAATTGAAATTTTCCCTCAAAATTCATCACTTGGATAAAAAAATATGAGTATAACTTTGCCTCATCACATACTCAATTTCCCACGCAGCTTCCACAAATTGGTGGTTCCGCCATAAAACTTTAACCAAGCGAGTGGTCTTGTTTCATAGAACTTTTTCTCTTTGGTCCAGAATCTATATTGGTTGTTCTTCATAATAAAGATATTTCTACAATGTTATAAATTATAAGTTTAGTAAATGTGAAGGATTAGGTATGTAATTTCTCAGGAGAGATAAATGGAATACATCTTGAACTTAAGAGTGATTTTGTGGAAGTTCCAATCGATAAGATACCCCTTCCAAACATAATCTATAATTTCCAAAGGACCAATATACCTAGGGACCAAATTTGCATTATTTCCAAATCTCATGACTCTATTCCATGTATATATTCATAGAAACACCTTGCCACCAATTTCAAACTCTAGTTCTTTTCATCAGTTTTCATTATAACATTTTTTCTGACTTTGAGATGCTCTTATGCGTCGTTGAATAGATCTGACCTTCTCTGCCATTTAATTAATAATATCTTGTCCTAATATATTTATTTCCCTAACTTCATCCTAGAAATTTGGAGTTCTGTACTTCTTTCCATTGAGGGATTAATAATAAGCCATCTGAATACTAGAGTGAAAGATATTTTTGGATGAAAATTCCACAAAAGGTAGGTGTTGATCCCAACCACCTTTTAAATATATAGATCAACCTATCAACATGTCTTCTAGACTTTAAATTTTCCTCTCTGACTGATCATATATCTGAGGATTATAAGAAGTACTAATACGTAACTTTGTATCCAGAGTATTCTAAATACTTCTAAAGATCTTTGAGATAATCATCAGACCCCGAACAGATATAATGGAAAGTGGTAATCCATGTAATCTTACCTCTTCCTTTATATATATCCTGGAAATATTATTAAGAGATAAATCCTCTCTAATAGAAAGTGTCCTGAATTTGTAAGGTGATCAACTATAACCCATATAACATTATGACCTTTAGATGTTTTGGGAAGTTCGATGACAAAGTCCATAATTATGATTTCCCATTTCCATTATGATATGGGTAATGATTGTAACATCCCTTTAGACTTCTATCTCTTAGCCTTAACTTGCTGACAAACCAAGCATTGAGATTAATATTTAGAAACATCTCTTTTCATTCCATCCCACCAGAAATACTCTTTCAAGTCCCTTTACATCTTTCTTCTTCCAAGATGAATAGAGAACAAAGAATTACGAGCCTCATCCAACAACTCCTTTTATTCTAGTATGGGAGGATTACAAACACAATTCCGGAACCTTATTATTCCATAACAATAAAGTTTGAATTTAGGAAAATTTGTCACATTCTTTTTTAGCTACACATCTTCCTTCCTCACCTCCTTAATCATCACTTATATATATGGTTGAACATTCATTTGAAAAAGTTAAGATTTATACCCTTCCATTAAAATTAAAAGATCCATTCTTTAAAAATTCATAAATATTGGATCTTTTATGATCCTCGTCATGGATAGGCTAGCATGGTCCATTATAATCAAAGTATCTACCACCTTGTTTGATTTCTTAGGGTGGTAATGTACTGAGCAGTAATAATGTTTAATCAACTACAACCATCTTCTTTGGTACATATTCAACTCTTTTTGTGTGAAAATAAACTTTAAACCTTTATAATCAATATTAATATCACACCTTTCACCATAAAGATAACTCTTTCATATCTTTTCTACAAAGATAACCACAACTAACTCCAAATCATGATTTGAGTAATTTTTCTCATGGATTTTTAATTTTCGTGAGGCATAATCTATCACTATATCATTTTGTACGATACCAAATCCCATTCCCTTCTTGTATGCATCACTGTATATCACAAACCTTTCTCTACTAAAAGGTAGTGTGAGCATAGGTGCACTAGATAACCTTATTTTTAGCTCTTTGAAATTATCTTCACATTCCTCTATCCACACGAGCTTAAATCCTTTCTGATTCAACTTGGTGAGTGAATTATATAGTCATGAAAAATATTTCACGAAACTTCAATAATATTCATTCAAACCAAGAAAAATTCATATATCAGTTACTATTTTCAGTCTATGACAACTTTAATTAACTTCTATTTTTTATAGATCCATATATATCCAGTCTCTTGAGATTATGTGACTAAAAAATGAAACTTTATAAAGCCAAAATTTACACTTGGTAAATTTTTCATAAACTTATCCTTTCACATGCCCTTTAGTACAATTCTCAAGTGATCTTCATATTTTTACTTAATCTTAAAATAAAATAGAACATCATTTACAAAGACTAACCCAAATTTATAATGATAATATCTAAAGTCTCTATTCATTAGATCCATGATGATAGAGGGAGAATTAGTAAGACCAAAAGGCATTACTATGAATTCATAGTTTCCATACCTTATATGGAATACCGTATTTGGTATATCCTCCCACTTGAATCTTAATTGATGATATCCTAAATTAAGATCAATATTGGAAAAGTATTTAGCTCTATTTAGTTTGTCAAATAATTCATCAATGTGGGGGAGAGGATTTTTTTTCTTGATAGTGATATTTTTTGGTTCTCGATAATCAATGCAGAGTCTCATTAATCCATCTTGATTATCAAAAAACAGAACATCTGCACCCCAACATGATGCACTGAGGCGTATAAATACCATGTAAATATTCTCTTGGAGTTTCTTCTTCAATTACTACAACACAATTGGGGCCATTCTATAAGGAATATTTGAAATAGGCATATCACTCGGTATGAGTTCTATTGAAAAGTTAACTTCACGATTTGGTGGAAGACTTGGAAATTATTCTAGAAAGACATCATCAAAATCTCATAAAATGGGTTTATTCTTAATGGTGAGTTTCTTCCCAACCATTTGAGATAGATAACCTTCATTTATAGGAATCAAGACCCATAAGATGGAATAAATTTTCACTGGAAGGTCATAATCATCCTTTCATCGATATATGATCATAGATTGATCTGGAATATAAATGTGACTTCTCTTCCTTAAAAATTGATATGATATCGATATAGAGAAATACAATCCATTCCAAGAATCACATTATATTCCACTAAAGGAAGGATCACAAGGTTTGTAGGAAACACTTTCCCACAAACTTTAACTAGAGAAGAATTATAAACTTTAAATGAAACCATTTTTCTATTAGGAGTTGTCATAGCTAAATTAACATCTAATTATTGAGTTAATATGGTGATAACCTTAGAAAAATTTCCAAAATAAAAGGGTGAGTGAATACAGAATAAAATAAAACATTTTCTAATTTAGAGTGGATGGTAAGTGTACCTTTCACCACTTTCTTATCAAATTACACATCACCAATAGTGATCGCATGTGATTTTACTTTTTTATTTGGACTTATGTGTTTGTTGTTGCTGATCATCATCGATAACCCTTAAATTAGGGTATTTGTTAGCATAATGCCCCATTTCATTGCAATTGTATCATTAAAGTGTAGGTGGTGAATTATATGTATCCTTTTCTCTATTCACATAATTAGACATCTTTTTACCGTCACTTCAGTATTCAACTACCCGATGACCTTATCCCCCACACTAAAAACATTTTTAGTCCCTTTAAGACAATTTCCTCCATGTTTCTTTCCACAATTTGAGAATAAATAAAAACTCATCTTATTTTCATTATGGACAATATATTTTCCCTTCAATTCCATTTATATATTCTTACCAAAACCATAGGACTGATGGGTTACTCTAATCTCCATATCAACCTTGAGATCACATTGAACGATTTCCTTGTAGCTATTAAAGTCCCTTATGTATAATGCCCTTCAGATATTTGGTTTTATTCCACTAAATAAATGACCAATTTTACTCTTAGGTTAGATAATAATTCCAAAAATAGTACCTTGAAAGTCTTGTAAAATTTTCTTCATAGGTACCAACAGATTCATCTTCCTCTTGCTTATGTTCAAGGAACTCCTTATCCATCTTTGTTTGAAGAATTTGAGGAAAGTAGTTATTGGAAAATAAGTTCTTTAACTCATCCCATTCCATGGATTCAATTTGATCTCTTTTCATCATTTTCGTAATATGGTTCCACCATTTATCATATTCAATTTCCAAATGATAGACTGCCAAGATGACTTCATCATGTTTTAAATATTGGAGAAAAAAAATATTTTCATTGGTACTAATCCATTGTTCAGCCTTTAGTGGATCAGAAGACCCACTAAACAAAGATGGACACTACCTCATAAAGGACTCAATAGAATGTTGTTCCATCTTTTGTTCATTTGAAATTCCTGCATGATTCATAGCATGAGAAATTTGTGCAAGCATAGAAACATGGTTTTACATTCCATACCCCATAAAATTAGGTTTCTTAGGAGGACAATCATTACATTTCCCATCGCATTCAACATTAACACAGTTCCTCCGGGTTCCAACCATTGACTAAAACCAAGAATCATAGTATGATGAACACTAATCATCATGGGAAAACCACATAATAAATAATAAAATTTATATTTATGAAATTTTAGGTTTTATCCTAGGTTATTCATGATCAATTCTAAAACACTAGGATTGTATCCTACACTTCGGCATACCCTTCATGTTCTTCCAAGGGTTTTCTCGTTCTAGTTTGAAAATGTTAACTATACCTTTCCTCTGATAACAACTATAATGGCCCATACTTAACATACATATATATTACTTCAAAATTGAAAAATATTAAATATAAAAATTTAACCAAACTATGACAAGACCATATAGGTTTAGTGACTTTAGAAACTGGGAAACATAAAAAACTGGTTCATAAGACATCTACATTGTCTTCTTCTTATTACTTCATAACTAGACAACCTTTTGACATATCTTACTTAATACACTTCTTCATGACCTGAGGAAAAGAAACATAATAAATGGTGAACTCATATGCTCAGTAAGGGTGAACAGGGATATATCAATCATATCATAATCATAAAACATAAGAACGTTAAATTTGAAAATATTATCTTGCGTATGAAAGATCGCGATATCATTCTATGGGATAAATCATAAAAATTCATAAGAATCAATGAACATAATCACAAATATTATAACCTAAGACATGATTTTTTGGTATACAAAGAAGCATATAAAATCATTTCATATTAGTCCAGACTCATTTCCAAGACCATCATAGCAGACAAAGTCCATTACTGAACCAAGCTCACTCCTTGTTCCAGAACTGTATTACTGATCTGAGACCATTTCCCATTCCATCCCTATCTATCTCATGAGATATAAATATTTACCCAATATATTGGATATATATATTGATCCCATCCATATAATAATGAAATAATTCTTACGTGTTCCATAAAAACATAAATCATTCACCATAGGATAACCCAAGGAATAAAATGGGTTTATTGAACATCATTCCATCATAAGATAATCCATGTAAAACAAATGGATTTCATAAATACCATTATGTTAATAAAAACAATTAAACTATAAGAATAATAGGGATAATATACTGAAAAAATAAACCTTTTAAACAATTCCATATTATATGGAAAATAATTTTTATTGAAGACTTGAAATTAATTCTTGAGGAAAATATCCTTTATTATTAAAAAAAAATTTATTTTATCAAATTTTCACACAATTTTAAAATAAAATAATTTCTTTGAAAATAACCTAGAAATATTATAATATAATATTCATATAAATACAATTTTATGAAAATATAAAAACTCGTCGTGATGTATAAGTTAAAAGAAAACATTCTTCTCTTTACGACCATTATCTTGGCTCTCCTCCCATCCTTCCTGTGATTGATTCAGAGGTTCTTTCTTTCATAAAAGAAGGAGCGAATATAAAGTTGGTCATTCCTACCTTGTCCTTGGCAAAGGCTGCAGATCTTCTCCGCTATACCCCGATGGTCCACTACGGAGCATAGAGACCTATGCTTTCAACATTCAGAGGTTTTGTGAACTCCTGGGGGATGGGTGTTCTAGTTAGGGTTTCCTCCCTCAATCATAGAGCTTTTAGTGTGATCCTTGCCTCATGTGGAGACCTTTTCCGAGCCTAGTGAAAAGACCACCAATTTTTTGGATGATGGCATTTCTATATAACTCATTGGGCGATGGAGGTTCACCACGGTCACGAGTCATCATTGGCTGCTGTGTGGATTTATTTTCCTGGGATTCCTCTTCCCTTTCAAAATGTATCTTTTTTTGCGGGCTATTGGCAATTCTCTAGGGGATTTATTATGCTCAGATGACTGGACTCTCGGCATGGAAGAAGCCTTGTTTGCACGTATCTATGTGGAGTTGGATCTCGCCTCCCCCCTTTCAGACAACATTAGCCTGAAAGTTCAGTACGCCTTCTCTTATAGTCATCCGCTCATGTTTCTGTCCCCCTCAAGGATTTTGTCTCACAATTGCCTTCAGGGGAATTCACTTCCAGTTTTGCAGAATGAAATGAACTTCGGATTGTCCTGGGACATCGTCTTCTAAGCTTGCGACTCCCCAGCCTCAACCTTCTATCTCTCAAGAATTTATGGGGCATACTCACCCTAAGACAGGCGAAGAGGTCATGAAGGGATAGTAGGAGTCTCAGGCCCCCGGGATTCCCCTTCCTTTCCATCCCTTGGCCCTCCTGCTAACTCTTGTAGAGACCTGGTGATTTTCTATCCCCCTTGCCCTCTAGGGAGGTTTGAGGTTTTTAGCTTGCTTGCTTGTGTGGACGGCATGGTAGCTCATCAGTTCAGCTCCTTTCTTACTCTTGGAAGTTTAGTACTACCTTAATCTCCTCTTCTCATTGATTCCCCCTAGTTATCTCCTTTCCTCCAAGGAGGAATTGGTTGACCTACCTGCCTTGGATGCTATCCCTCCATGCCCTCTAAAAGACCTCTCAATGCTATATCCTTCTCTACAGATGCATGCCTCTAAAAATATGAAGTCACCATGCTGCTCCCAATCCCATAGCCTCTACTATCCAGTGGAGTCTACCTCTCAGACTGAAGGGGTGTTCATGAGAACTCAAATGAAAATTATTCAGATTTTATCTCCTTCGTCTTCCAATAAGAATAGTGGCGTATCGTCCTGGTATAAAACCAGGCACTTCCAGTCTCCCTGATAAGCCTTCTATCATGGAATTCCCGGGGGATTGGGGCTCAGGTGAAGTCAGACTTCATATCCTCAGAGGTCTGGAAACACAAAATCTATCTCGTTGCGGTGCTTTAACCCAAATAGAATGTCACCAAGATTCTGGATTTTTCTCATCATTTAAGTTTGTGGGATTCCATACATGCAGGTACAAATAATTCACATATCTGGATTTTCTGGAATAGTTCCATCTTTGTAGACTTTATCAATGGATCATACCAGTATATTACCACAAGAGTTTTTTCTAACTCTAATGTAATTTTCTTCACATTTGTCTAAAGAATCTGTGACTCACAGAAAAGAGAGGAACTTTGGGGGGACCTGGGTGCTTTTCCCCAGGAAAAACTCCTTGGTTTGTGGTTGGGGACTTCAATATCATGGCTTCTGTGTAGGATAAAAAAGGTAGAGGCCCTTTCCTAGATGTGAAAGTAAAATATTTTCTCACTTTATGGCTGTCAATGGTCTTATGGACCTAGGTTTCTAAGGGGACCATTTTAGAGGGTGCAACAATAGAAGTGGAAGCTCTCGTGCATGGACCTGTTTGGAATGATGTCTAGCTAATGACCATTCTATATCCCTCTTTTCCAACTCGAAGGTGACACATTTAGTCCATGGAATTTCTGATCACTCTCCACTCTTGGTTACTTTGTCTTATAGGAAATAGAGGGAGGATCGCTTTCTCTTTTCGCATATTTGGGTGGAAATTCAAGTTATCTCTAGGATGTTGAGAGTTCCTGGAACATGACAACCCAGGGGAACTCATGGATACGCCTCCACTCCAAACATCAGAGACTGAAGGAAGACCTCAAAGCTTGGGTAAGCCAACACCCCCCGCTCTATGGACCCGGACCAAGTTAAAGCTGATATTGAGTGCTTGGAGACCATCTTGGAAGAAAAATGGGATGATCAGATCTTCGAAGAGCTGTCTAGGAAGAAGGAAGTTCTGAAAGATGTTCTTCTTCGACAGGAGCGGGTTGTCAGGGAGCGGTCGAGGATCAAGTGGCTTCGTGAGGTTATCGAAACACGACCTTCTTTATTTCTTGACTTAAGTAGAAGAGGAGAAACATCATTCCTAATATACTCCTTGATAATGGCTCCTATTATGATGATATCAACATGGTAGTAGATTTGGCGACGCCCCACTTTCGTGAGCTATTAGCAGGGACCAATCCAAGAATGGTGGAAGGTTATCCTCAGGGATGTGAGGATTTTTTAGAGATTTTCCCTTCCTTGGTGTCCTTAGTGGACAGTTCCTTGTTGGAGGCCCTGACCTTTAGGGATGAGGTGCATGCAGTGATGGAAGGGATTAACCTGGAGAGCTCCCCAAGGCTAGATGATTTTCTTGGATCTTTTTATAGGGACACCTAGATTATTTTTGGGAAGGTGTTAACCATGGAGGTGCAAGACTTTTTCCAGGGAGCCAATGTCCCCTGAGCGACCAGTGCGACCTCCCTCATACTTATTCTAAAAATCAAGGACCCTTCATCTCTTTTTCACTACATTCTAATTATCCTTTTCAACTTCTCATATAAAGTGATTTGGAGTTTCATCTATCACATGATTTCTGGTCAAATTTTTAGGTGATTTTCTAAAGAGCAACATGACTTTGTTAAGGGGATATCGATTCAAGGGGTGATTTCTTTAGCCCAAGAGTTAAGAGGGGATATAAATTTCAAGTATAATGGCTCAAATATGGTGATTAAACTAGGCATGGATAAGGCATACAATTGGGTTGAGTGGAGTTTCATCTTGAAGGTGCTTGTGAGGATGGGTTTCTCCAACAGAGCTTCAGATCTCCTCTTTAGGTGTTTCAATTCCTCTTGGATGTCTATTTCTTTCATGGGAATTACCTTTGGTTTCTTTAAGGCGGTGTGTGGTCTTAGACAGGGTGACCTGTTACCTCCACAATTATTCATCCTTACTCAGGATGTTCTTAGTCACCCCCTAAATAGGGGCCCATTGAGGGGCACTATTTTTCCCTACAGGTGTTGGGATATTTGTAACAGGGTGTCTCAGCTCATTTCTGAAAATGACACAATTATCTTTCTTAAATTATAGTAAGAGATCCATAAGAGGATTTAATGATGTCCAGGAGGCCTATTGAAAGTGGATCGGGCAAGTGATAAATCTTCCAAAGAGTAGTTTTTATATCTCGAACAAGTGCTCAGATCAATGAGATGTATCCATTGTGAGAATATCAGACATGATTTTTAATTAGAAGAAACAATTTTTTTCTTTCGGAGGAAGGATCTATCTTATGAATAGAGTCCTGTCCACTATGCCCATACATGCACTCTATGCTGTCAGGGTTCTAAATTAGGTGGTTTCCTCTATCAACATAATCTTTGCCTCCTTCATTTAGGATTCCCATGGTGATAAAAATCACCACTAAGCTTCATGTGGGCGTATGTCCAGGTCATATGGGGCTGGGGAATAAGTGTTCGGAACTTGTCGGTAATGCTTCAATGCATGCATGATAAGCTCAACTGGGAGTACATGGAGGAGACCACCATTTGGGGTTATCACATGAGAGGGAAAGTCAGGGGGAGGTGACCAATGCTGGGGGGAGCCCGTCGTTGATTTGGCCATTAGTTTATCTGCATCTTCAGACGTTTGAGGTCCACTCCCGCTGGATTGTTGGTATGGGTGACATTTATTTTTGGTTCAATAACTGGATAAGAGGGACTCTCGACTTCCCTAGGTGCCCCATCCCTTGGATCACTTTCAAAGAGTCCAGTTTCATTCCATGTTTCATTGATGTAATCCTGTCACCTGATCATAGATCCATTTATAACAGCATCGTCTTCAGTCCTAAGCCTGACATATGCATTTTCACCGAGTTTACTTCCATTTATTTATCATCTAAGGGATTTTAATTTTTTACGTGACCAGGGGAGGAGGTGGATGTGTAGGAGGATGTGCTGTGGAGGAAGAAAATTTCTGGCAAGATCAACTTCTTTCTTTGGAGGATTAAGAACTGCGCATTGGCCACATATGAAAATATCCAATGGATGGGCATCTCCATGGTTTCCAGGTTCTCCTGTTGTCGTTTTCACAAGGAAGAGATCTCTAATAATCTTTTTTTGAAAGTTATTGGACTTGTTCTATCTGGAGCTCATTCAGTGACATCACAAGCTTTCCTTTACATGAGACTAACTCCTCATAATTTTTTGATTCTTGGTTCCACGAAGTCTCTTCCAAAGGACCAGAGATAAAGGTGATAGAATTATTCCTTCTAGTTGGATGCTGGTGCATTTGGAAATCTCAGAATTCAGCTTTCTTCGAAGGGGTGGCCACATGGTGTCACTCACTGGTCATCCACACCAAAATCCTACTGATATATTTCACCAACATCCTCAATTATGGAGAGGAATCCCCCAATCTCAGGATTATCTAAGTGGGACTCCCTTCCCTTCCAACCGTAACTAGACAAGGGATTCAGTTGCATTGGTTCCCTCACCCCTCAGGATTGAAACTCAACACTGATGGATATTGTGTCTCCAGTATTCTTGACAGGGGGGGTCATCTGGGATCTTAATGGCTCTGTCATTCTCACTTTCAACACAAGTTTTGGCCACGACCATGCTCTTCAAGTCGAGAAAATGGCCCTCCTCACAGGTCTTCAACTTTTCCAGCAAAAGAATATATCGATATAAGAAATGGAGATGGATTACTTTGTTCTTAATGACTCACTAAAAGGAATTTTCAAGGTGTCGTGGTTTATCATTTATAATATCAGACAGTTCATAACTTACCTCATCAGAGGTATGGAGGTTTTTCAAAATAGGATGCATGGGAAAAAATTTGCAGACTTTTTGGCCTCTGATGCAACCAATGGTACTAATATCACTTTGTTTTCCAGTTTGAATTCATTACCTCTAGAGGAAGCTACTTTGGTTAGAGGGGATTCCCTTGGCCTTCACTACTTTATACCTCCTTGAGAGACTCTCTTGGTAAGCGATGCCCTTAATAATAAAATTAATGATGATTATGATGAATAATGAGTTTGGGAAATTATCCTTACCTTAGGCCTGATATCATTTGTATATATCTAAACCTATTTTATAATGATTTAAATAATTTCATCGACTTATTCCATTATCATAGTCATTTTTACGATAACATATACGATCATATTATCATCCATTTGTAAATAACATTTAATTATTACTCATTATCCGGGTATAAACGACTACATTTTCTTATGCATGTTTTGTCAAATAAGTTCTGATTCTTCTTCATAGGTTATAGTTATATCATTTCTAGAATTATATTAATATAATATATATCATGTTTTTTCGAAATATACACTTATTCATTAATGGATGTTTTGTAGAATGAATTGCATCTCATCAGGGAGATGGTAGACCGTATGTACACATGAGCGATGATATCATTCTTTTAATTATAAAATGGTATGGAAGTGGATTGTAATGCCTCGACCCCAGTTACCCAGAGTCGGTACATTATTGCGTAACATTGGAATGATCACAAAAGATCAAGTCTCGAAAGACTGATTAGTTTAGTGGCCTTGGAAACACTAGATACATTCATAAATGTTACATTACATCATAAAGTGAAAAATCACAATAACATAGTCTTAATAGTCCACACTTCTATCCCCTTCAGACTATCCCTGTAGGTCAGTCATAAAATATTTCTTCACATCCTGGGAAAAATAAAACATTGAAAGGGGTGAGCTCAGATGCTCAGTAAGGATAACAATATATCGGAAGCTTTTATAAATAAACATAAACATTTAAGACAATGTATGACTAAAACAAAATCCTTTTAAACTTGGACTTCAACATAATATGGAAAAAGTAAAATGAGATAATTCCATTTACTTATTCACATGGATATTCTACTGGTCAAATAATCACATGCAATATCAATAACAACTTTCATAATGATGGAATGAATAATTCCAGACTATCATAACCACGTAGCCAAGACCTTGTGCCAAGACTACAAATAAGATTTTTTCAAGGCCTCGTTCCAAGACACTAGTTTGTCTCATGAGACCTGCCGATGCATCGAGGAGCTATAGCAGGCTCCACCCGTCACTTATTAAGTCTAATGCATTCCTCATATGAACAGGTTTAAACATATCATAAACCATAACATATTCGTATCACATAAAACATGCATAAAGGAAACATAACATTTCCTCATTTCAATCACAAGATATCAATACAACACATTGTTATAAAAAAACACTTTCAAAACCATTTTCAATACCAAAATAAAAGAAAATTAAAACTTTGTATTTATTTTCATTTAAAAAAAAGTTATAGCTTGTAGAGGAAGCCGAAGCTCAAATAATGGTCACGACGGTGGAGAAGTTGTTGTCGCCGCATACGTATAACAATAAAAACATTCATTTTTGTCGTTTAGTAAAACACTTCGTATAAAAAGATTCCTTTTGAATAAATGTAAAAATAAAAGGGGTTTATACACCGTATAAAAGAAATTTGTGTATAAAACAAAATATTCCTCAATGAATGGAGATTGAGACGAAGTCACTTACAAAGATCATTTTTTAAAATAAAATAGATCTATTATGTGTATTCACTATAAGTACACATAAATAAAGTATAAATACAAGATAGACATAATAATATCATGACATAATTTGAAAGTAGGAGATGAACCCAAAGAACAGAAATTGGGTTAAGAAGTTACCTTTCCTCGTGTCCGACTTGACTCAATCGTTCTTTAACCTCCTGAATAATAAACTAGAGTTAATTTCTACTTTCTTAAGAAACTTTTTCATGTTCATTATTCCTTTTATATCACTTATTACCATGTTATGAACATTATGTAATTATTTAAGTTAATAACGGTCATTTTGTCGATCTTTGGTACTTGATTCAAAAATAAACTTCTTATAATTACAAGTTGTTCATGTGGTGAAATATCCATTATATCCAAACTTATATTAATGATGTAGATATCATATATATAATATATATCCAGTATATACATGCATTTATAATATTATATAACATTTAGAGGTAAGAAATGAAATGCACCGTTCATGGAGACGGTAAGCCGTACGTACAGATGAACGCTAATTTCAATTATATTTAGTATTTAATGGAATAAAATTATAATTATATAAAGGCATACCATAATTTCAGTAAAATATAATTTATAATAACATTTACTCCATCCTTTATACATCCCACATATGGCATTAACGATTCAAATCACTTTGAGGGGGCGGTAGTCCGCACTTCCTAAAATGAAATTATCACGTTTATCCATAATGGAAATCATAAAGGTATGCCATAAATGAAAAATACAGAACCATAAGAAAAAAAACATAATATATATCATATATAAAAATTGTGTCATCATAATGGCCACCATGAGAGGTGTTAAAATAATATTGAACAATCATCGTTTCATGAGGCAGTAATTCGCCACCCACAGAAACAATATGTTCTTTAACCATTAGACGAAGGTGCGTGTAAGTGTAAATAAAATACTTATCATAAAAAAATCAAAGTATAATGAGGATACTGGTTTTGTTACAAAATAAAGTAATAAAAATATTTTAGGGGGTTGGAGAAGCAAAATAAAACAAAAGAACACAAGAGAAGATATTACCTTGAAATCGGGTAACTCTTTTTGATTTGAGCCAAAGGCTTCCTTGGGAAGACTTCTGCCCAAAGTGAGGCTTCTAGGAGTAATAGAGGGAATTTGGGAGAGTATTTGGGCAGAGTTTGGTCGAGCCAAATGTCTTGATGGTGTGAATAAGGTGGTAGAGGTGGGGGCCCTTTATAAGAGGAGAGGAGGGGAACTATTGGAAGGTCATGAAATGTTACATTATTATGAAGTGATATTCGTATTTCAAAGGTCCCACAATGATATATTTCGATGATAAGGTGATAAGGGTTCGAAATATACCCATAAAATAGGTTTTAGACAAGTGTAAGTCTTAGATTTTACATTATCTTTTCATTTTATTTCAATCGTTAATTAACGAGGTAATCGCTGCATCATCATGGTGTCATAAAAAATTTAATATATTTAATGTCTAAAAATTATTAAAAAAAATACCATGATGTAGTAAATATTTTATATTTCCAATTAATATTTATATTAAAAAAGTTAACTTATATAACCCCATGTAATAATTGTTTTAGTAAAACAACACATGTTTGTGACAATTTTATTTTTACTTTAAATAAAAAGTTATTAATGTCATTTTCTTACCCAAGTGGCTCCATGGGGTCCCCAAGTTGACCCATAGATTTTATTGGTCGTCCATGACTCATCGAATAAGGGTAGGACAAGTGTAAAGGTATTTTAATATTTTTATAATATCATTTTTACCTTAAATTTCACTAATAACCTTTAATCGCGATTAATAAAACATAAAAGTTACTATTCAAAAAAAAATTATTTTAATCCCATTGAACCACATTTTACATCCTAATGACATCCATGTATGTTGGATTTTTTAAATTCAATTCATAGAAGCGGTAAAGTTTCATTTAATAGAAAAATCAGTTTTTTAACTACCACTTAGTGGTTTCACTTTTCATAAAAATTGACGTTTTTCAGAACAATGCCAAAATTTCACCCTAAGCTACAATTGATATTCTGAATTAAAAAATGATGTCTATTTTAAAAAATTCCAAACATATAATTTGCATTAATTAATTTTATAATTAATTCCCGCTGTCACAAAAAATAGCGTGTTTTTAAGAAACAATATATATCAAAAGATTGACAATTGTTTATGTCCAATTTCAAAGTGAAATTAATTATAATGAACACCATTGGATAAAATTTTAAAAATATATTCTAATTATACTTTAAAACCACTAAATAGTATAATTTATCACTATAAATTATTTTTATTAAAAAAGTTGTTTTTAAGTATTTTTCACTATTCATAAAAAATTGGAAGTTCTCAGAAAATTACAAAAAATTCAACTTAGGATAATTTAGATATTCCTAATACAAAAATGAAGTCCATATTGAAATATAAAATTTATATAATTTCAAAAAGTGGTTATTACTATTCATAACGGCTACTTTGATTGGTCGCGGTGTGTTAGAATCTCGAACTTGCGTACAATGCAAGCTATTACATTATTGAAAGAAAAGCGTATCATTGAAGCTTGGGGTGTTACATTATCACATCCTTCAATAAATTGCGTCCTTTCAATTTGAATATTTTCTTTGAATATAAAATGTTGAAAATAGAAAATACCTTTGTGGAAAACCCACATCGGATCTAGGGATAATAAAATTTAGTCTTAATAAGAGGGAATGAGAAATGAAAAAGTCATCACCAAATTATGATCTCGATTAGGAGAACATTGGTGGCAATTAGAGACACATAATTGGAGGAAAAACGTAAATATTTATAGGGATTGATTGAGTTCATCTATCACAAACAAGTGTAAAATTGAGGGTCTTAAATCCTTTAATCTATGGTGATTTAAAATATCATCAGTTCAACAAAACATAAGGTATTAGGATAACACATTTTTTTTAATATCCATTCCCTAAAGTTTATGAATAATATATATATATATATATACTTGACAAGTAGAAATTCATCCTTAAAATAATTTATACCACAAACTCATCTTTCACTCAAAAAGATAATAAAACTCAAAAATAATATATTTATCCTAATCGTATAAGGTTCCAAATATTAACACAAAGAGTTATCCCTCGACCTATAGGTTGTCCTTTTCCTAAAATATAGTATTATAATATTTCAAAAATAATCTTCAGAAATGTTTTAACCTTAAACAATACTATCCAAAGTTCAACTTAATCCATTCCGACCTTTATAGTTATCCAAAATACCTTTGTCCAGACTTTCTATAAAAGGTTTATAAATTCCAAAATCAATTCATCAGATTCCCCCAACAAAGTAAAGTCTCTATTATTGTCACATACTAAAAATATGATTACCTTCATCATATTAAAACCTTAATGAAAACAAGAAGTACTGCAGTACAATCCTTATATATATCACATTATTCTTATAACCAGAATATAATCCTTGAGTCCAAAAACACCAATACATTAATTATTCCACTTCAACTGTAGTAACAGCATTAGATTTTCCTTGATCCCTTGGAATTTTTTAAGGTAAGTTTCCCTGACGCTTAGGACATTAATTTGCATAATGCCCCATATCCCGACAATTGTAGCATTTAACATTGATAGCCTCTTTCTTTCCCTTGGAATCACGAGCCTGGTGACCTTTTTCTCCACAGTTATAACAAACTCCCATTCCTTTTAGGCAAGTACCATGGTTATTATTCCCACAATTATTGCATAATGGAAAATAATTATTTCCCTTTTCCCCTTTATCTGTCTCTTGTTCCACCGTTGTCTTCTTCTCTTGCTTTACTTTATTGTCATAAGATTTAGAGAATTCCTTTTCTGTCTTGATAGCACATGAGACAATATCTTCGTACGACAAGAAGGTTTTTGAGACTAATGCTCGACGGAGAAATGGTTTTAACCCATGAAAGAAACAATCAATCTTACTTCTTGGGTTATGTATATAATCTGGAGCATGCCTCGCTAACCTTGTAAAGTTATCCTCATACTTTGCGACATTCTCATCCTCCTTCTGTCTCAGACTCAAAAATTTCCTTTCCATATCTTCTCGATGGTCATGTGGAAAGTATTTTTCTAAGAAAATATCTTTGAACTCCCTCCATTTCATATTCGATACTCCATCATCTTCCTTTGTGTTTTGAATCAATGACCACCATTGATCAGCATCTCCAGTGAGGCAGTAAACTGCCATGATAACCTTTTCCCTTTCACTACACCCCAAGGCATGAAATATTTTATCTAAGGAGTTTATCCATTGATCAGATACTAATGGATTTGTAACCCCATTAAATGTTGGTGGTTTCTGCCTCATGAAGCGGTCTAACATTGATTCTCCACATTGCGAATCAGGGTGCTCCATTCGAGTAAGGTTATTATTCATAACCTGGGTGAGTTGTCCCAGTATGGTGATAAGTTGATCAGTACCAGTTGTATCACCAGCTCCACTATAATTATTTTGAGTAGGAGGGAAGTCCCTACATGGAGTGCATGCATTGATATGGTATCCATTCCTCCCACTAGGCTCCATTTCTAAACAATGGCATAAACTAGATTAGTTTATGAATGAAAATACATAATAACAAACTTGCAAAACACTTAACATAAATTGAACTATTTATGGATATAATCCATAATCATAAAAATGTTTTCTTTGAGGAAGAATATACTCATAAACCCTTCATAATTATTTGTAAATAAAATGAGAATTATCCTAAGCATATCTACCGGGAGTATCGTAACCAAGAGTGTAGCAAGGCCCGTTGTCGTGCACCAGTTCTCGTTGGATTCTAGCTCAAATTGGTGTTTTCGGGTTTTACCCCTAGGTACATCTGTGCCAGATACGCCTCTACCTTCTCGTATCCAGACACAGATGTATTTCTCGAAAAACTCACAAAATCTCTGTAATACCAAAATTCTAGGAAGTTATTCTATACTAATCCTCAAAGTCTATCTTAGGGCTATGTTCTCTAATCAGAGTTTATATAAATCTAGCTTCCAAGGTTAGTACTAAACTGCCTATGATACCAACTGTAACGCCCCAACCCCAGTTACCCAGAGTCGGTGCATTATTGCGTAACATTGGCATGATCACAAAAGATCAAGTCTCTAAAGAATGATTAGTTTAGTATCCTTGGAAACACTAGATACATTCATAAATGTTACATTACATCATAAAGTGAAAAATCACAATAACATAGTCTCCATAGTCCACACTTATATCCCCTTTAGACTATCCCCATAGGTCATTCATAAAATATTTCTTCACATCCTGGGAAAAATAAAACATTGAAAGGGGTGAGCTCAGATGCTCAGTAGGGATAACAATATAGCAGAAGCTTTCATAAATAAACATAAACATTTAAGGCAATGTATGACTAAAACAAAAGCCTTTTAAACTTGAACTTCAACATAATATGGAAAAAGTAAAATGAGATAATTCCATTTAATTATTCACATGGATATTCTATTGGTCAAATAATCACATGTAATATCAATAAACACTTTCATAATGATGGAATGCATAATGCCAGACTATCATAACCACGTATCCAAGACCTCGTTCCAAGACTACAAATAAGATTTTGTCAAGGCCTCATGAGAAGACACTAGTTTGTCTCATGAGACCTGCCGATGCATCGAGGAGCTATAGTGGGCTCCACCCGTCACTTATTCAGTCCAATGCATTCCTCATATGAACAGGTTTAAACATATCATAAACCATAAAATAATCGTATCAAATAAAACATGCATAAAGGAAACATAACATTTCCTCATTTCAATCACAAGATATAAATACAACACATTGTTATAAAAAAAAACTTTCAAAACCATTTTCAATACCAAAATAAAATGAAATTACAACTTTGTATTTATTTTCATTTTAAAAAAAGTTATAGCTTTTAGAGGAAGCCGAAACTCGAATAATAGTCACGGCGGAGAAGAAGTCGTTGTCGCCGCATACGTATGACAAGAAAAACATTCCTTTTTGTCGTTTAGTAAAACAATTCATATAAAAATATTCCTTTTGAATAAACATAAAAGTCAAAGGGGTTTATACACCGTATAAAAGAAATTTGTGTATAAAACAAAATATGCCTCAATGAATGGAGATTGAGACGTAGTCCCTTAAAAAGATCATTTTTTAAAACAAAATAGATCTATTATGTTTATTAACTATAATTACACATAAATAAAGTATAAATACAAGATAGGACATAATAATATCATGACATAATTTGAATGTAGGAGATTAACCCAAAGAACGAAAATTGGGTTAAGAAGTTCCCCTACCTTGGGTCCGACTTGACTCGATCGTTCTTTAACCTCCTGAATAATAAACTAGAGTTAATTTATACTTTCTTAAGAACCATTTTCATGTTCATAATTCCTTTTATATCACTTTTTACCATGTTATGAACATTATGTAATTATTTAAGTTAATAACGGTCATTTTGTCGATCTTTGGTACTTGAGTCAAAACTAAACTTCTTATAATTACAAGTTGTTCATGTGGTGAAATATCCATTATATCCAGAATTATATTCATGATTAATATATCATATATATCATATATATCCAGTATATACATGAATTTATAATGTTACATAACATTTATAGGTAAGAAATGAAATGCACCGTTCATGGAGACGGTAAGCCGTACGTACGCATGAACACTACTTTCAATTCTATTTTGTATTTAATGGAATGAAATTATAATTATATAAAGGTATACTATAATTCTAGTATAATATAATGTATAATACCATTTACTCCATCCTTTATACATCCCACATATGGAATTAATGATTCAAATCACTTTGAGGGGGCGGTAGTCCGCACTTCCTAAAATGAAATTATTGCGTTTACCCATAATGGAAATCATAAAGGTATGCCATAAATGAAAAATACAGAATCATAAGAAAAAAAACATAATATATATCATATATAAAAATAG
The DNA here is from genome assembly GCA_963277665.1 of Viscum album. Lineage (NCBI taxonomy): Eukaryota > Viridiplantae > Streptophyta > Magnoliopsida > Santalales > Viscaceae > Viscum > Viscum album. Next base: position 1,719,707,040 of record OY728119.1, on the reverse strand, counting down.
TGTCATCATAATGGCCACCATGAGAGGTGTTAAAAGAAGATTGAATAATCATCGTTTCGTGAGGCAGTAATTCTCCACCCACAAAAACAGTATGTTCTTTAACCATTTGACGAAGGTGTGTGTAAGTCTAAATAAAATCCTTCTCATAAAAACATCAAATTATATTGAGGATACTGTTTTTGTTACAAAATAAAGTAATAAAAAGATTTTAGGGGGTCGGAAAATCAAAATAAAACAAAAGAACACAAGAGAAGACATTACCTTGAAATCGGGTAACTCTTTTTGATTTGAGACAAAGGCTTCCTTGGGAAGACTTCTGCCCAAATTGAGGCTTCTAGGAGTAATAGAGGGAAGTTGGTAGAGTATTTTGGCAGAGTTTGGCCGAGCCAAATGTCTTGATGGTGTGAATAAGGTGGTAGAGGTGGGAGCCTTTTATAAGAGGAGAGGAGGGGCACTCTTGGAAGGTCATGAAATGTTACATTATTATGAAGTAATTTTCGGATTTCAAAGGTCCCACAATGATATATTTCTATGATAAGGTGATAAGGGTTAGAAATATGACAATCCAATAGGTTTTAGACTAGTGTAAGTCTTATATTTTACATTATCTTTTCATTTATTTAAATCGTTAATTAATGAGGTAATCATTGCATCATCATGGTTTCATAAAAAATCTAACTTATTTAATGTCTAAAAATTATAAAAAAATACCATGATGTAGGAAATATTTTATATTTTTAATTAGTATTTATAGTCAAAAATTTAACTTATATAACCTCATGTAATAATTGTTTTAGTAAAACAACACATGTTTGTGACAATTTTATTTCTATTTTAAATAAAACGTTATTAATGTCATTTTCTTACCCAAGTGGCTCCATGGGGTCCCCAAGTTGACCCATGGATTTTCTTTCTCGGCCATTAATCATCCAATAAAGTTAGGACAAGTGTAAAGGTATTTTCATATTTTTATAATATCATTTTTACCTTAAATTTCACTAATAAACTTTAATCGCGATTAATAAAATTTAAAAGTTACTATTTACCAAAAAATTATTTTAATCCCATTGAACCACATTTTACATTATAATGACAGCCATGTATGCCGGATTTTTTAAATGCAATTCATAGAAGTGGTAAAGTTTCATTTAAACAAAAAATCAGTTTTTTAACTACCACTTAGTGGTTTCACTATTCATCAAAAATTGAAGTTTTTCAGAACAATGCCAAAATTTCACCCTAAGATATAATTGATATTCTGAATTAAAAAATGATGAATATTTTAAAAAATTCCAAAAATATAATTTTCATTAATTAATTTTATAATTAATTCCCATTTTTACAACAAATAGCGTGTTTTTAAGAAACAATATATATCAAAAGATTGACAATTGTTTATGTCCAATTTCGAAGTGAAATTAATTATAATGACCACCATTGGATAAAATTGTAAAAATATATTCTAATTATACTTTAAAACCACTAAATAGTATAATTCATCACTATAAATTATTTTGATTAAAAAAAGATGTTTTTATGTATTTTTCACTATTCGTAAAAAATTAGAAGTTCTCAGAAAATTACAAAAAATTAAACTTAGGATAATTTCAATATTCAGAATACAAAAATGAAGTCCATTTTGAAATATAAAATTTATATAATTTCAAAAAGTGGGTATTACTATTCATAACAGCTACTTTGATTGGTCGCGGTGTGTTAGAATCTCGAACTTGCGTACAATGCAAGATATTGCATTATTGAAAGAGAAGCGTATCATGGAAGCTTGGGGTGTTACATGGATGGTATATATATATTTTCTAGAATAAATATATTTTTATAATAATCATATATTGTTTTTATTTTGACCATTATACCCATCCAAGTAAAATGGCGGTGAAAAATAGATTACACCACAACGCGGGGATGGTAAGTCGTACGTACGCACGCGTTGTGATTTTTCTTTTTCGTATGATGGATAGAAGGCAGAATGAGGTTGTTCCATAACCGTAATAACATCTCAGTACATAGGTGATACTGGATTTATTACTTAATATTGAAAACAAAAATGTAATATAAAGTATAAGAAGAAATGATCATGAGAGAGTCGGTAAAGGAGATTACATCTTCTTCGGAGATCTCCCTCTAGATCTCCTCTTAAAGGCACTAAAGTTGGTCTTTTGAGAACACTGGAACCTCTAGAATGTGAATAGGGAAGTTTATAAGGTAAATGGATATGGTATGAACTAACATGAAGGCTCCAAGAGTTATGAATAAATGAGGGAGGAGGTTCCCTTTTATAATTGAGGTTGGGGGCACCTTTGGAATTACCAAAAAATATTAATTTATAATAAATCCAAACCACATCAAAAAACCTATGAAATGTCTTAGTTTCTAAGATGATATGTGATAAGGTTGTAATATAATCAATCAATAATTTTTAGACATGTTTTTATGTACATTTAAACCTTATCATTTTTGTTTAACACTTAGTTATTCTATTTAATTTTATCTAAGGTAACAAATATTTCAATATTACAAGGGTAAAATATTTACTTATTTGATGTCAATTAGACCATAAATGAATAATTTATAACATTTTAAAACATTAAATAATTATTTTATATTTTTAGAAAATATTTTAAGTTTTTCAAATAATTTAATAATACATTATTTGGTAAACAATCAATAGGGTCAATTTTGATACTGCACAATTAATTGATTATTAAAAATATAATGATATGAAATAAAATTAAAAAAAAGTTTTATTATATTCATAAGAGGTCAGGGTCATCTATAAAATTCATTGGATATATTAATTATCCAAAATTATATTTATTTTAATATTTTTAATATCATTTAATTATTATCTTTATTAATAAACTAATTAAAACAATAGTTTTGTGTTATTATTTAACATATTTATTTTTTGAATAAAAATTAAAAATAAAATATTATGATGAAGTTAAATCCACTATATTCCATAATAATACTTATTTTCTAATATATATTCTGAAAAATCCTACATTAAAAATGTCATATTTATTAAAACATGAATGTGAAAACTTTACCGTCACTTTAAATAAAATATTATAAGTGTCATAATATTATCCATATGTGTTCAAATGGACAATAAATCAACCCTTGGATGAATATGGTTGGGATATACTAAGAAAAATAATATTTGGTCAAGTGTTGTTGTATTTTAATGTTTATTATCATTTTAATATTAATTATTTTATTGACTTCTCATCAATTAAATAATTTCTCCATCATTAATGAATAAGCTATTTAGGTAATTATTTATTTCCTAAAAATTAAAAATAGATTTCCATGAAAAATAAAAAAAATAGGTTTAAAATGAGTATTTATAGTCCAATTTATCTTCTATATAACTATATATTAAAAATGATATAGTTATTAAAAATTGAGTAAAACATATTTAACTTTTATTCAAATAAAATAAATTAAATGTTTTAATCTCATCAAAGTGGCTCCAAAAGGATACCATTTAGACTGAAGGATGATTTAGGTAAATCAAACTCACCCAATTATATTATAACAAGTGTTAAGGTAATTTTATAACATTAATTTTTCCCTAAATTACCCGATTTATCCTTTTACTGTATTAATAAAAATTACCGAAGTTACTATTCATGATGCCAAAAAATAAAAGACATATATTTACATAATTTATACATGATGGTAAGAAATATGGAATCTATTATTTAAAATTAAAAACATATAATTTTTAGTAATTAATTTAAAATTCATTGCATTGTCGAAAAGAGAAAACAAGTTTTAAAAGTTGAAACATTGCAAATGATTGAAATATTTTTATATCTGAATTCAATGTAACATTAATACGAATGAACTACATTATATTAATTGATAAAAATTTAATATATTTATAATTTAAATCCCTTCAATAATATAATTTAACCATAAAAATTATTTCAACAAAAAAAGTTGTTTTCAATTAAAATTTAGTATATTTTTACGATTCATCAAAGCATGAAAGTTATTAGAAAAATTTGAACAATTAATAAAAAGTAAATTTTTATATACTGATTATAAAGAAGAAGTTTATTTTATTATATAAAAATTATAAATGTATCAAAATTTTAATTTAATGAGTGTTCTCTATTAAAAGGAAGTAAAATTTCTCTTTTAAAAAATATAGGTTTTATACATAAAATAGAGATTATTAATACCCTATGAATAAAATATCTATTGGGTTAATATAAAAAATATTTTATTAAATAAATAAAATATATATTTAATTAATTTACTATACTAATTTAAATCCCCTTAATTTATTAATATAAAAATACCAATATTTCTTTTTCATTTAATTGGTTTATATTTTTCATAAATAATTGGTAGCCAAAGAATTCACACTATATTTTCATAAGTTAGTTATTTATTCCCGTTAACCTAACAGATAGATTATAATGAAAATTTTATACCAAGATCATCTCATGGTTCGTTTATACTCATGATTTCTTGCAATGAAAGCTATTGAATAATTAAAATTATCTATAGAAAATATTTCACAACAACATCTAGGTGTTAAAAATTGAGAATTTCATTCCATGCCACCAAAACTATCTCCTAAATCCATGATTCATATTAGTCACATAGTAATTTACCATTAAATTTGATATATGAAACTCATGGAAAACTTCCTCTTGTATTTCTAATAGAACAGACAACCTCCCAAAAAAAAACACCTAGTTCTAACCATTCTCCAACTATTCCTCTAGTGCATCGCCATGGATAAGATGGTCTCACATCACATGTACCTCTAAATCTACCCACTGAGACACCTCCACCTACTGCATCAAGGAAAAATCCTTGGTAATATGATATAGTCAACCTCAAACACTTATTTCCTCAACATAAAGATGAATCATTATAGGATATTCCATCCCATTCCAAACATCTATAGACTCTCAAGCCACATCTATTTGGGACTTCTAACTCAACACATCGATAATGTCATTCCCCATTCCAAAGGTGTAGTAGATACCGAATTCATAATACTAGAGAAACTCTATCCACCTTACCTAAAGTAGATTTAAATCTAGCTAATAAAATACATATTTTAGGCTCTTTTGGTCCATGAAAATCACAAAGAACATTTTGATTAGGTAATTCCACCACAATTTCAGCACAAAAAAATCACTACCAACTCCAGATTATGGGTTGAATATTTAGTTTCACGGGAGATTAAATTCCTTGAACCAGAATAGATCACAATCATCTACAAAATCAATATGCATCCCAAGCCTAGATAGGAAAATTCATCGAAAACTTCAACCATCACACACTCTTTAGGAAAGTAAAGCACTAGGGTATTGATAAAATTCTTCATCAGTTAAAAAAATATTACTTGGAACCGATCTGTCTATATGAATTCTTGGTACTTCCCAACCAAAGATTAATGTGGGGAAGAACATGAGAGAAATTGAAAAAAACTCCAATAATTACCTATAAAACCATGGAAATTGTGAACCTATTCCACTTTATTGGGTGTTGGATAAGAAATAACTACATCAGTCTTAGATGGTTCCATGTAAAAACCCTACTGAGATACCTCATGTCCAATGAAATGTACCCATCATACCCAGAACATAAACTTAGACAACTTTCCATAGAGCTGGTGGTGTCAAAAGACCTATAAGAAAACTTTGAGATGATCAACATACACCTCCTATGAATTTGAGTAGATAAATATTTTGTCAATTAACATGATGAAAAACTTGTCTAGAAACTCATAGAATATGTAGTTCATGATCCCCAAGAACATATCTTGTGTGTTCATGGCACCGAAAGGAATAATCAATAAATTAAAGTGACTATACCTGAACCAAAAGTTAGTATTTAGGATATATTCATCTTTCAACCTCATTTGGTGATATATATATGGAAAATCAATCTTAAAAAAACAAATGGATCTCTTTAGTTAGTCTAAAAGATCTTCAACCCTCAGAATAGGGTAAACGTTCTTGAACATTTACAAATTCAACCTCTAATAATTTATAAACACCCTCAGATTACTATCCAACTTCTTGGAAAACTACACTGGAGAACCCCAAACATAAATAGTGGTTCATATGAAACCCCTCTACATTATAACATCAACCTGTGGCCTCAACTCATGAAACTTTTTTGGTGATATTCAATAAGGATCCCTCAAAATCAAATATATATCTGGTTGCAAATCTATCCCAATATTGACATCGTGTCATGGGGGTAGCTTTATAACCTCATATAGGAAAACATAAAGGAACTCCACCATAACCAAGGGAACATCTTATTCTTAAGATTCCACTACTGTATCTTCTAACTGAGAAAAAATAGGTTCCACTTGCCTAACACCCATTCGATAACCCCACATTAAAATAAACACCACTGAATGGACCTCCACATTAGAATATGAAACTATCGTCTTGAATTAGTTGATGACTACACATGGAGTATAACCCATACATATCGTGGATATAATTGTATGGATATATATACAACAAGAAGAAACCCCAACTTACTGGTTCTACCCCATCACTAGTCTACATCCCCAACACACATAAAAAAAGCATCCTGACCTTAAAATAATGTTGATAAGAATATTGGAACTTGAATCATCTACAAATATAGTCCCAAGGTACAATAAAAAGTAGGATAAACAATGGAGTAATAGGAATCTAAATAAAAAGGCACAAAAATGGCTACAGGATAAACTGATCATAATACTGAAAACTTCTGACCCTACTGCTTCTGATACCTCTATCACATGCATATGACCATGCGACACTCCTTTGTCTATATTATTTTGGCCTCCATAAAAATAATCTTCCCTAGTTCCCTAAGGACTGAGACTATCACAAGGTTTTACCCTATAAAAAACCATATTTCTTCAGCTAATGAAGATGTGTCAGCAGTCCCTACTGCTAAAACTACCTTGAAGGAAACTATTGTTGCTTCCCAAAAGGGGCCTGACTATCCATATGAAACCATCCTTCTTGAAAAGTAAGACAATGAGTCAGGATGTGTCTATTTTCCCCATATAAATATCATGAAAATAGGAAGCACCTGGTAGGTGCATAGAATACACATTCCCTTGAAGTATGTGAAGGGATATTCCACATTTGATTCCCCACTGGACAAAGCCATGACTATCTAAAAATCTGTAACCAATTGCCTAAAGATCTACTTATCGAGATGCCCCTCTCTCCACTCTCTCAAGACAGACCTGATAGAGAAAGAATATACTCAATAAACTCCACCTTTTTAAGCATTTCTAAGTATGTTGGAATTGTTAATGGGGTGAACACATACCTGATACCTGGGTACAACATATCATCCATTCATCATGCTATAGACTCCTCATTTGGAAATACATCTGGATAAAATTATAAGATGCCGTTAAAAATGATCCCAAGATCCTGCAGACTCAGTATCCAATTTAAAATGGAGAGCCTCTCTTGCCCCTTTTCTTCCTTGATCATTGGCGATAGGAATTTTGGTCAAAACTCCTTCTAAATGTCTTACCACAACACAACTTCCTATTTTTTGTCACAAAGGCATAACATCCACCACTGATTCATAGCTCCATGCATCTAAATAACTAAAAATGACACCCAAAACTCATCCCCATCATGAATTAGTCTGAAATTGATCTTGAGATCCGCCAACCAAAACTCCATCTCTATATTAGACATTCTTCCCTCATATATTCCCATGATCTACCACTGAAAGGCACAAAAATACATTTTCCATGCCTAATCCTCCTCTATCGGGTTGATCCTTTGAAAATAAACTAGATCATCCTACCTATACTCTACCACCTGAGCTACTCATGGAAAATGACTAGGATCTGTTACTGAAATGCTAGGAGAAATCCTATGCTTGATAGCATGAAATTTTATCAAATATTATTTAATAAATTCATTTTATTTTCCCAAAAGAACCCGATTAAGACATGAAAACAATAAATATTGTTACTTGTACATCTGCTACATCTCTATACTAAAAATAGATCCACCTCACTTAGATGATTAATAAGATCAGAGTCCTTGCATCGAATCACAGGTGGCCCTGGAATCCCATGTCAACGTTAGAATTCCGGACCTATGTCATGAACTAAGATCAACTTGAACTATTTCCCTACCAGTCCATGAAAAAATCATGATGGATAACTCCAAAATATATTCTATCGCTAAAAAACCTTTTATACCACTCGATCATGACCTGTTCCATCCAAATATACCGCTCTTTGGTTGGAAATTAAGAAAATGAGATAATGACACCATGAGTCCTGCCTCAAGTGGGACCTAGGTCAACAAACAACATCGTGTGTATAAAAATATCACAAATGGGAGGAATTACCCTCTAAGATAATATAGGATCACGATATTGGATAAAAACCCACCAAAAAACTCCAACACATAATATAAAATTAAGTAAAAAACTGTCCCACAATTCATGAACAATTTATATAAATACAAATAAAATACTCTAAATAATTACCAAAAGACAGGTCCAGTGGCAGAAACTCAATAATATATCCAATACCTAAGCTAATAATGTATATCTTGGTCCTTAAATTCCTGGAAACCTAAAAAATATTTTATATATACATATGGTGAGAATAACATGTATACACAATATGATCATAACCTAAGTCTCTAGTGCACATGTGAAAAGGGAATACTAATATGCTGGTGAATTAACAACAGAACCAAGAAACATATAAACAGGTTAACTAAATAATTCCAACCTCTCTTTGTCTCACTCACTAAAATACATATCCAATAAAGTAACATAGTTTCAAACACATAAATAAAGTCACTCTACAACCTCTTCCCCATTGATTTTCCACTCTCACACCCCAACGTAACATGTCCTATGATCCCATACCTTCTATACACATCACATTATATATCTATTCATCTATGATGTAGTTCAAGATTCATCCCTACCTACCCCACCCTTGAAGGCCTAGAAACTAGTTCTAGCATCAACCATCATCACATCAAAACATCATCACTTCACAACCTCATCACATCACAATCTTATCACATCATAACCTCATTATATCTCAACCTCATCACATCACAACCCCATAAAATAACTAGGGTAGTAGGGTATGATGAAGGTAAATGACATAACCTCATTACCTACTCCCACTATATATGACTCCCATAATATTTTTCATTCTCATCACCACTAAGTAACCTCTAACACCAACCTGTATCATCACTAGGTAATCTATAACACAAAACTGTATCATCAATTGTAAAGGAAGAGAAGGTAAGATGGGGTATCCAACTATCCATATCAACACCATCTTAGATATTGGGGAAAACACATGGAACCCAAAATCTTTGGATGTTATTAAGTTTATCCAACTCAGGTGGTGTGCACATAGAAATAATATAAAATACATGATATATAGATAACTCACAATACCTAACCTATGGGTTTACATAAATTGCACTAGATCACCCACAAAACTACCATTGCACTATATGACATCCTTTATAACTTCAAATACACTAAATTAATCATGCGATACAACCACCACACATAGACACATAATTCCACTTTCAATTATAGGTTTCATCATTCCCTAGATTTAATGTGTTTCCACCTACCCCCATTTACTATTCCATTTCATCCACATCAACACAACCAATTCATTTATTATTTAATACATTTATCCTAATTAACACACATAAATTCCAACCCATTATTATTTATTTACTAACCCATAAAATTTATTTTTTATTAGTATAATTTATTCCATGGGGGAAACTAACATAACCACACCACACAATATCTCATCCATATCACATAAATAATCCCCATATCACTACAAAAACTACACATCTCTTCCAACAAAATTCATAACCACTATACATCACCAAAATCACACAACTACCCACAAATCATCCCATTCCAACCAACCATCACATAACTTCCTCACTTATTTCATAATCCATTTGGTCACCACCATCAACACATAATAACCTACATCACACAAGGAAACACTACAAGAAAAAACACAAAGAATATAACATCCCAACTTCCAAAATTTTGGTTCAAAGTATTAAATTATCTCAATTAATTAGTTAACATGGGTATTATAACACAAATTACATATTTATATGGGAGGTAAAATCATTATCCATATATATATATTTATAAAATTTTATATAGGATGAGATAAAATAATCAACACAAAAAGGGTCTTATATACATACCAACCACAACACAAAAAATGATTAAAAAAATAGTTATTTTCATCAATAGTAATAAGAATGGATAAGATAATCAGAAATAACATCAAAAGAAGTGAAATATTTAATTTTTCCCATTCTAATTAATCTCAGATTTATCCAATTCATTATCTTTATTAATCCAACCCTTACCATTTACCCAATATAAAAAAAATCATGCAATCCCAACACATGAATATAAATAGGGAGAGAATGAGGATCCCCTAACTAAAAAAGATTTTTCAATTTCCACACAAAATAGGGAAAATGGGAAACAAATGGAATACCAAAATTGCAGAAGGAAACCTAAAATACACATGTATCACACCAAGGGATCATAAAAATCACATCCAAAACTCACCCCAATAAAAATATCACCACCACTTAAAATCCCCAAAAGAATAAAAAAATAAACAAGGGGATAAACAGAACAACCCACATAGGGTTTCCAACAATCAACATTTGGAAGTCAAGGATCATAAAAAGAAGATATAGGGTAGAATAAATCAAAAAAATCTCTTATGTTTCTCCCAAGGTTCAATGGAAATGAGTGAGGAATGAATAATTTGGGTGAGCGCTGATTTTTTATTGACATGATGGACCTAAAATATTTCATGGTACAAAATATATATTAACATCCTAAATCTTTGTGAGGCCCTTCAATTCATTCAATGGAACAAACATTGGTTTTTAATTCCTCCAACCTCAAACCAAACATAAGTCATGAATCACTTGTCGCTTAGTATTGAATTATCCTCTCAATATGTGAATAAATATTCACATCATTAACTACGTACTCTAGATAATTTTCATCCCCAAGTCTACCAAACCCTTATTGAGCCTCCTCCAAGCACCTCCAACTACTAAACTAAAAAAGTAATAGGATAATAAGGCATGTACTCTTATAAAAAATGTGTGTTTTTGATCATTAAAATCATCTAAACTAGTGATATATGTAACACATAATATGATTAGATAGTTGTTTTTAGAATTTAATTTGGGTTACACATAGTCAACATATCCTAATAAGATTAGGTAATTAGATGAATAGAGTTAAATTTACCCATATGATAGTTTGGATAAAGAATTTTCCACTAAACTATCCAAGAGTCATATATGATATTATTGATGATTATGTACATTATTAAATATGTGGAGAGAGAAATTTCAAATCAGACTCATTACTTAGTTAAATATAGATCATTCCCCACTAATGGATATATTGGATCTAAGTAGAGTTCATCAATTTAGTGGGAGTAAATTTAATGAAAAACTTTAATAAATGATTGAAAAAGATGATCCTCATCTAATAAAATATTATATTATTGTTAAATAACATTATCATCATCGAACATGTCTTTCAGACCAATCTTATAAAAATAATAATTTTAATGAAAGAAACTTATTAGACAAATAAAAATATTAAGGATTTTTATTAAGAAATTATAATATTCTATTTGTGTGGGTAGTTCCACAGATGAGTCGTACCCAACTGTTGGGATCCATATCCAGAAGGTCTTGGGTTCAAGATCCAATGGACGTAGGCACTATTACAATATTATACAGGTGGTGATGTAGACGATGACACAAGAAGGTGGTGGCATAAGCATGATGAATGATGTAGGCAGTCAGTGATGTAGGCATGAAGTGGACCTAGTGACGTAGGCAAGATGATGTATGAATATTGCTGCATAGGGCCTTTGGGCCATTGAATCGGCCTTTGGTCTATGTAATGGCATCCATGCCCACTGGGCCTTCGAGAGAGAATAATAATGTTATAAAGTTGCTGGTTGGATGCGTTATCTTGGGGGGGGGGGAGGGGGGCTATGAACCATCCTTATAACCTATGGTTGTGTGTGTGTTTATTTTAATTTTACACCACAAAATATACCTACTATAATATCCTATGTGTTAAAAAAACACCTACATGAATTAACTAATTGATGATGCTTTTCAATAAGTGGATGAAATAAATGACCGGGATAAGTAAAAGTTGATCAACTTTTGGTTTTATTAAGTATTTTTTGGCTATGTAATTCATTATATTTTCATTATTAGAATGTTAAAACACTGTGAATGAGTTCAACAAAACATTATCTCAATATTCATAATGTGTTGTGAATATGTTAACTAAAGAATGTTTTTCTAGGTTCCAGTGTCATATTATTAGTAAAAATGGTTAAAATTTTAAACCATATGTTGAATATTTATTCTTAGAATCCAAAAAAATATTTCTTTAAGTGTTAAAACACAATCATTTAAAACTAGGTTTATCATAATATAGGAGAAATAATTCTATAGGATGAAATTTTCCTAGTAACCTGAAAGGGTTTAGAAACTCTGTGAAAATTCTATGCAAGGTAGTAGTGTTATAGAAAAAAATTATTTTTCTTTGAATGGTATATGATACAAAGTGTATAATTTTTTTAAAAATATATAATATTTAAAAATCAAGAAAATCGTTGATAAATCTTGAAATTTTCTTTCTAATCATGAAGAAAGGAGTGTATACCTTGATGATTTGAATATAAAAGAGCATAACATGATAAAATGGATCTTATTAAAGTATGAATTTCTTCATCATATTTCAATTATATTATAAGGATTTTTTTTGTTAATAAAGAGTTACTATGCAAAAAATGATATGAAACACATGGTTTATGATTAATTGGATTCTAAATTTTACTTGAGAAGAAGATATTGAAAGGAATTTTTTATCTAGGATAAAATAATTTATCCAGATGTTTGCTAAAATATGATAGATATGATCTCACCTCTATAAATGGAATATTTTAATGACTATAATATTTTTTAAAAGTACTGTAAACACATAGAATACAATATATGAAATGTGTATTATAGTTTGTTTGTTAAATATTCTCACTAAGGAATTAAGTTTTATTTTATAATGTGAAGTTTTTTTATTGTATAATGATAGTTAAAAGATAATATTATGTCTAAGAGGCTAGTGAGAGTATGTTTCAATTGAAATAAGTTCAAATTTAATAAATCAATGATTACACAAGTTAAAATTTAATGTGACTAGAACTTTGTATCCTAAAGGAGTTTAAGATTTGTTGGTGAAGTAGTAATGTAAATAGTTTTATTATACTCCAAGGAAAAGGCTTTATGGAATTGGTTCCAAAAGATAAAATAATGACAATGTACTTAGAAATATTTATAATTGAAAAAACGTTATGAACATAATAATAATTGATGTTTTGAAGTTAAGGGGTTTGAATATGTTTAAGGAGTTGAACATTTGGAATATGATTCTTAAGTGTCAGTATTATTAAAAATGATTTCTTAAAATATGTTAATCACTAAAGAGTTCAGTGGAAGATTTTTATCAGGTGATAACATAGTGATGTGGCCGGAATTACGTAGAGATTTAATGTGTTTAACAAAACCCTCAAAGTGTGGCTCACATAAGGATGATTTAACATTCTGTCATATATTATATGTTTTACTGGTGATTATGTATGGGTTTGTAAATTATTATGAATGGATATTAAGAATATAAAATGTATCATGTAATATAGAACGAAATATTCACATTATCATTAGATCACACTAACTGATTATATGTATATATTGATATACATTTCATAAAATGTAATAATAATTGTCCTCTCGTAGTGTGACTTTAATATTTCCCAAACTGATTATATTATTGGAGTATTATATGTTTTGAAGAAATTTTGAGGTTATAATATGTAGGATTATTGTATCAATATAAAAAAATGGATCATGAGGTTCAAAAATAGATTTAGAGTCTCGAAGACTCATGAAGTATACCACATGGAATTCTATATACTATGTCTTTATCAATGAATGATTTTAAATGAAGATATTTTTCAATTTATTAAAACAAATTAAATTCAAATAAAATTATAAAGTATAAAAATATTTCCTTTTGTAAATTTAAAATTAAAACTTTACCTTTTAAACATAAATTTTCTCCCCCATTTTGAAATTTATCAAAAATAAAAAAAATCAAGTAAAAAAATCTCTTCCCTTTACGAATAAACTCAAATAAAAATATTTTTAACAATCATCATAGAAATATATAAAAGGTCCTTGAAAGTATTGCAAAAAATATTAAACAAAAACATATTATGGAATATTCCTTGGACAAACCCAGTCATTTATTATAATTTTCAACTTGAAAAAAAACATTGTCCTTTAAAAAAAGGATAAAGATATTTTCTTTTTAAGAGTTAAAAAAATAATCTTCCCTTGAGTATAGAATATACTAAATCTTATCAAAGTAGATAATTTATGTTTAAATTATCAAAATAATAATAAAAATTTATAGAATAAAAAAATTGAAACATGGTAGGCCAAGTTTAGATAAAATATATAATCCATGTAATTTATATTTTCATAGAATAAAACAAGTTTTCACATAAATAAAAATTGAAAACTAGATATAGAATATAAAAAATTATTAAAATAAATAAAAAAATAAACTAAATTTTAATGAATAAAAAAATTTATAATAAAAAACTTCCATGGGTTATAAGTTTTCAAAATTGCATTTTAACCACTAAAAGACAAAAACTGCTGAAGTAGTATGTAGTTAACTGATTTAACAATGAAAAAATTACAACACTAATGTGTAAAAAAATAAAATTAAATGATGAAAAAAATTATTTCTTTACCAATACGTAAAGCAGATGCTAATGAATATTTCTAAAAAATTAAACAAAACCTGAAATTCTAAAAAAAAAATTATATAAACACTAATTTAAAATATATATTTCATCATATTAATTGATTTCAGAAACATGGAGTTACTCCATCTAAATTTATGCACAAAAAAAATATTCATACTATTTATTAAAGATATTAGATCATAATTACAATATATGAAACTAAAAATTTCAAGTATATAAACTACAACATTATTACTTTCCAAAACATACATAATTTAATGTAGAGGCCTTAAATCAAAAAAATAACACTATAAAAAAATAGATATTATGTATTACAACATACTAGTTTATTAAATAGTATAAATTATGTATGCTTTCTAGTAGAATATACTCACCTACGTAAGGTGACCTACTTATGTCCAATAGGATTTGAATAACATCCTGTTGGTACCCATGCAATCTTAGATTTACCTAGATTTATAGTATATCTTTTGACCACCGAAATAGATTTCAAACATATATTTTTGGATTTTTATAAAAATAAAATCTTTGATAAATTTTTTAGTATTAATAAATGACAGAGTAAATCTCTAGTATAATTTGTTGGAATAATTCCATTGCATTATATATTTTAAAAAAGTTATAGAAGAATTACCCCCTTTATAGATATTGAAAAAATTAGACTCATTTATGATCAATGAAATGATTTTATAACTAAATATATTCTTGTTATGGTTTGGTTTGATCATAGATATTATTTTTTAATATTTCTCCTTGACTTGAAAAAATGTAGATAATTTTTTTATGTTTGGAAACTACCTTTTTATAATCCATATTTTCTTTTTGAATCGCCTCTAAATGAGTATAAACATTATTATTTGTTCCAAAAGCTCTATTTCTTGATTTCTTATGTTCTTTCTTAAGATTCTTACATTTATTATAAATATTAGTCAATTAATCCACAACTAAATTAAAACTTATTCCTTAGTATTTATTTTTTATGTCCAAAAGGACTTTAATTATATTATTTTCTTATTTATATTTCAAAATCTTAGAATCAAAATTCTTTTTATATTCCCCGTTTTGGGAAACACTGATATTCTTATCTTCACATTACTTTTTCAGATTCTATGTTTCTTTAACTAAATTCTTATTTATAACTTTAAATTATATATATATTTTAACCATTTTTATGATTTCATTTCTTAGTTCCTCATTTTCTTTAGGAAATTGTTTAAATTTAGAATTTACAGGATCAGATTTACAAATTCAATCAAAAGTAGAATATTTTTCATGTTCAGAGATAACAGTTTGATCAATATTGGTTGGAATAATTAATTGAGTAAAAAATGAATCAATTTACTCATAATTATTATCCAACAAAGAAAGGTTACCTATTTCCTTTTCACTTCCAGAGTCACTGGTTGAGTCTGAACTATCTGAATAGTCCCATCATCTGAAAAATATTTATTTTATTTTTTTATTTTATCTTTGTAATTATTTTAATGATTGAGTTTGGGGAAATCAATCCTTATGTTTAATTTAATTCTCTACTCATAACATGTTAGATATGAAAATTCATTTTCTAGGATTACCATTCTTGTATCCTTTTCATTCTTCCTTTTGATCTGTTTCTTGAAATCTTTGTTTTTAATATATTTGAGAACCTTTCTTCTTATTTGAGCCACAACCCTATCACATTCATGGGAATTATATTTTGACAAGTAAGATATTAAATTTATGTTTTACTTAAAATGAATACCTTTATTTCTTATATAATCCTCATCAGTAATTTTTATTAGTTCAAGTTTATAATGTAGCAAAGAACCAATTAGATCATCTAAAGTATATTATTTAAATTTTTTTCTTTCTTTGATCAAAATATTCTTTTCATGGCATAGTTTTGTTAGAGCTCTCAGTAATCTTTCAACCAAATATTTGTTGTCCAAACTTCATAAATTTCATTCATACCCTTTGTTATTGTTGTAAACCAATAAAACATATGGTCCGCTCACTTATATTCACCCATATTGAAATCTTCATATTCTACTTAGAGTATTCTCATTTTTTTCTTTTAATATTTTTTATACCATTATGTGTAACTTGAATAATTCTCCATATGTTAAGGACTGCATTACATGATTAAATATGCATACATACACTTCTAGATATAGAATAGTATAAAATATTTTCTTACTTTATAATTAAAAACATACTCTACAATGTTTTTACCAACTAGTGCCTCTGGATCAAATTTTGTTTTCTTATATGGTTTTTCTATGATATTCTAATGACCCACACTCAACTTTTTTAGGTATGATTCCATTCAATCTTTCTAGTACCCATAGTCACTTCCATCGAAAATTGTGGGCTTTTATGGTATCCATCCATCATTGGTACTTATACCTTCCATATTTATGTAATAATATTTTATTACCTAGACTGTTAGGTCTTGGGCCAAGTTAGAACAATAGTTAAAAATAAAAAATAAAAATCTACCATACTTAATAAGGTCTTACACCCTATTACCAATTATTTGGTATAATATTAACACAAATAAATCTTCTAAATATCCTTTAAGGAACCACCTATGATACCAATTTTTTATTGATATTGATGTAAAATAAACTATAGTGGGATTAATAAGAGTTTAAAACCATTTAATACAAATAATAAATTAGAGTAATATTTTTGAATAATTAATAGCATGGTATAGTGTTCAAGATTCTATGTAGTGGAAATAAAAATGTACACACAATATTTTCACAGTGGTTTGAATCACCAAGACTATATTCTACTATTCAATATTCTATATTATGTGAAAATATCAGTACCCACTAATGAAACTCACTTTTAATGGTGTGATTACCAGTTTACATACTTTTCCTTTTACAATAGTCACAGGAACAACCCTAACTTTTTACAGGATTCAAAAAATATCATGGCTTGACTTTTTTTGGGAGTCACAACCTAAGAAACTTGCTTTTGGGTGATAGAAAAAACAATAATGAATTTCTTTTTTTTTTGGGAAAAGCATAAACCAACATAAACGATTAAAAATAGAAAGAATAAAAAAAATAATATAATGAAAATAGAAAATAATTAAAACTGGAAGAGATCCAAAAATGTTAAAGATGATGTAGCTCGATGATATTTCATCACTTCTGCAGTAATGTGTTGATCTTAGAAATTATATTGTGATCACAACAATGGAATAATTTTCATAGAATAACTTCATCTAATATCAATAAAATCATTCTCAACATTGAGTTTTCAAAATGTTATCCACAATACTTCTCACCAAATCCCTTGTTCTCTATTTATCAACTAATCATTAGTGGTTATATTCAAACTCATTGCATGGGAGTTCTCTAAACTTATCAACACTATCCAAAAATTTGAAATATTTATAATATTAAATAAGTGATAACATGTTAAGGCTTCATGTGTATTCAATAATAATATTAACTTGCTTTAATTATTGTATTAAAATCATTAAAAAAATTAATAATATATTCATTAAAATAAAAAGGGATTTATTTAAATAATTAGAATGATTAAAATAACTCACATAGACTTGTAGTAATTAAAATATTAAAAAATAATAAAAAGAAGAGTGTAAAATAAATATAAGGAAAAATATTTTCCCATGGTAATTTTTTATTCACTAGTTTGGAACACATTTATAATAATATATAATTATTTTACATGCCAATATAATAGTTTACTTTTTTATAAACTAGATGTTAATCAAATTATTAAAATAACACTAAAACAGAGTATACTATAATTTTCTTTTGAAAAAATATACAATTTTAATAACCAACGACGAGGTATAATCCTTGTGGTCAGTGTACTTATCATTCCATCACATACAGTCGGTATACTGAGTGTGCTAATAATTAAAAAAAATCACTTGTGGTTAGTTTAAAAATAATACTCATGGTAAATAAAATATTTTAATACACACAACAAATATAAAAGAGGACTCATAGTAGGTTGTTATTACTCATGATTGGGATGTGTAGTAGTTACTCACGGTAAATTGCTCAAAACACAGAGTAGGAAGAAAAATACCTCCTTGAAGTCACTTGAAATACTACTTCAGGGTAGGTTTTATAGCTCATGGTAGATTTAAATACCTACTTTGGGTTGGTTGAATTTGCTGCTACATGGTAGGTAGTGTTTTGCTTCACATACTTGTATCTTGTGGTAACTCTACAAAATAGTGGTATGTTCAAATAAACTTAGTTAATTCTAAAAAGACTTCATGGTAACTTCATGACACAATAGGTTTGTTACTGGTGATGAGGATGATTCAAAGTGCGTACAACTGTAGAGGGTCGATGATAGTTATCTAAATCAAATTAAATCGCAAGAACAAGGAAGAAACACCCATGTTTGATGCTACGATATGCTATTATGGATGAGGTATGATGATGAAATTCGAAGCATGGATTCTTTCTATTATGATCAGATGAAGAAACTCTAATGAGTTCCATGGAGAAAGAGACACATGCAGAGAAATCACAAAAAAAATGAACAATAGTGAAAATTATATATGTATATATAGAGTATATTTTATATAAATATATATATATGTACCGATATATATATATATATATAACCATTAAAAATTATCAAATATAATAAAAAAAATTATACCTTAAAATTAAAAATTAACACATGAAAAAAATGATTTCATTATATTGATTAATAAAAAATAATTAACCTTTAATTGAAATAAATTTTTTTATAGATCTAAAAATTACTCAAATAAAACATTGATTCAAAATAAAAATTATTAGACATTACAATATTTAAAATCAATTATTCAAATGGAATAATTAAAATATTTTCAATTGATATTTTTAAATAATGTTTTTAAATGAAGATATTTAAAAATAAAAAATTTGGATGAATGATTTTACAATTTATTAATTAAAGGTTTGTAATGAATGAATTATATAATTTTTCAAAACAAATAAAATACAAATAAAATTCCCAACACGAACACACATGTGGAAGATCAATAAAAAAAGGAAAAAAGAAAAAAATAATATAAGAGGAATAATAATAAATGTTTGTAGAGTATGTCCTGATATCACATCTATCCCTATACACCATCACCTACTCAATAAACTATCATAGAGCCCTTTCACTTGGTTGTATCCATCAAAATGAAGTCTGCATGTGCATCGATATTCCCAAGCATGGTGTGAGAATAAATCTCATATGGCACCACAAAAGGACCCTTAACATAAATGAAATAAGATTATATCAGTAGATGCATTAAAAAAACTAAATTAATACACAATAAAAAAACTAGATGGGTCATCGTGCACTAACCAAGCTTGCATGAATCCCTGATAATACTTGCTTCATCTCCATGCTGAAAGGGGAGTCTGTCAGAACCTCAATAACACAACCAACACATAGACCATTTCACATCACATAGATATTAGCCTCATAAAGCACCCTGACCCATCCTTTCTCACACAAGGGAGGTCACATCAAGAACACCAAACTATCCCTACTCACTCAAGGGATGTCACATCAATCATAGCGACCCGTCCCTTGTAACTGAAGGGGGGTTACATCAATCACACCAATATATCCCCATATACTCATGGTATGTCACATGTAGTATAAATAATTAAGAATAAAAATTAATAAAAACCAAAAAATAAAGGAATACATAGATTGATCACCTACATCATTTATCCAGGGAATATTAGCCTCAACCGAGCCTGAAAAACTTCCCCAAGCCCTAATTTATTGAAGAGACACCCTACATCACCCATAGAACAAGGCATAATTCAACTTTCAGCAATTCATAAATCCATGACTCCCACACTAAAGAGTCAATCACATCGACCTACCATATCATTTTGATACTATATATTGATGTCTCACAAGGCTACAATTTCCCTTTATTGAAAAAAAAAACGATACATATAACACCATACGAAAGCTGTAAATGGTAAGGACTTTGTACCTCAAGTGAGAAAATGGTAAACCACCAAGAATTGGATCTCAAAACACACCAAACACAATAAACCCCTAAAATAATCCCCACTATCAGATATTAGGGTTATAGAAAGTGGAATACAAAGAAACAAGAATAAAAAAGAAGAAACAATGATCTTAGAATAAGATAGCTTTGGACTTACCTAAGGGAACTTACCATATTGAACGACTCTTGAATCAATGAAGAGACAATTAAGGGAGAGCCAAAATATTCAAAGAAGGATTCATATACACTGAAATCCTACAAGGATCTTGATGGATGGAAATGGGGAACTCATATAGTGATTCTATGTAAAATTAACGAGTTACCCTTCACGGCCCCTTCACGGCATGAACAAAAGGTCCATTACCTAATCATTTCTCTATGTGAACCAAGCCTTCATGCCGTGAATTAATTCCTATAGTAGAAAGTCAATTACTGGTCCTGATTATTCATCTTGAACTAACTTTTGATCTACCTTGACACCACATATGACTAGGAAGAAAAACATTCACACGATTAGTCATAATTTAAACAACAACACACTATAAAAATAGAAGAGGCATTACTAACTCCCCCTCCAAGGTCATAAAATCCCTAAGAACTTCCTCTAGGGGTCTTATCTAAACAACTCTGGCCAGTATTCCAAGACATATGACTCCATATCCTAAGTCTGATATTGGGATTATGCATATATCTAGAAAACCTAAATAAGAGGCAATGTATTCCCTCACAGTACATTATAACTTTGATTGACTATCAACACCATAAATTCCTTGAATAATGAATCTACCACCAAATCAATATATTCTATATCAGTCAAGTTTGTAGGGTCCAAATCTTATCTTCTATTCAGTGATACATGAAACATATCATTTATAACTCAATGTTTTAGAAGAATATCCAATCAATAAGACACTATACTAATTAGTTCCACAATCTCAAATGGTCAAAAAAACATTGTGATAACTTTCCCAATTTCCTCAATCATTGATGCCCCAACCAAGGTGATACTTTTAAAAATACATGAAAAAAATACTATAAGGTTCATCACCTCCAGTTGGAATATGAACGATTTTATCTCTGAGTGGTAACCAAAAATTTTTGAATTAATTTCACATGCTCAGAAGTCTCTTTCACCAGGCTCAACCCAATCACTTAAAACTATCCCACCTCAAGCAAGAATAATGGTGAATGATATAGTGATCTATAATGATCCTAAAAAAAATCCAACTAAATCGAATACTAAAATATGTTGTTATAAAGAAACTCTACTAATATCATTATAACGTCCCAATTACAGAATCCACCCAGAGGCGCCCCGAACCCGGTTGGTCACATGGCCTTAAGCACATTTTCCCTAACGCCAGAGGCTGCCAACTAGTAGTGAGGGCCTTGGGTGTGATAGTGGGGAAACTATGCCCTCATTGGCAGAGTGCACAGCAGAAGTAAATAAACATGCAATAGAAAAAGCAGTAAATAACCAAAAATAATAAATAGCAGAAGAATAAATCAACAAAAAACTGGATCACATATGTATGTAAGGAATGATGCATGATACATATCTAGGAAAATAGAGAAACTGGTCACAACGATGGAATACAAGAAGTACCAAAACAAGTACAAAAGAAAAAGTAAATAGCTCCTCAGCATCACAAGCCTAATCTTGGTCCCATGCTCTCCAACTCCAAGCAATCTAGTATGAGAAGTCGAAGGGCGCTTGCCATTGTCTATACCTGCAACAACATAGTCTATTTGGGCCTAAAATCATGACCCAAAGAGGGTGTGAGAGTAAATCCCAGTAGGCAACCACCCGAAGATATGTTCCTAACAATCCGTGAGTATATGGCAGGTAATAGTGCAGTAAGTAGTAACAGTAAACAACAAACAATAGGCAGTAACCAGTAAGCAGTAAAGCAGAATGATATACAATAGTAAACAATCCAAAGAACAACAAGCAGTGGTGAAGAAACATCTTACCACAACAGGGAACCCTCTGGGAAGTAATCACAGCCATCCCCTCTGGTCCTATCCAAGAAGCACCACAACCCTCTGGGTAGTACACTTAGCCTAACCCCTCTGGTTTGGCCATATGAATTTATAATACTTTTTGGGAAAGATCACTCGTTCAATTCCCCTTATAGTCCAGGGTAGTCAAGGACTCTCTGAGGAAGATCACGCGGTCTAACCCTCTTGGCCCCAAGGTCTAGAGACTCTTTGAGGAGGCTCACTTGGTCAATCCTCCTATAGTCTCAGGTATACCACAGACTCTCTGAGGAAGCTCACTCGGTCAATTCCTCCTCTAGCCTAGGAAGGTTTTAAAGAAATTCAAACAAGTAAATACTCTCTGAGGAAGCTCACTCGGTCTACCCTCCTGTAGTATATAATATCCAAAATCAATATGGGAAGCTCACTCGATCTGTCCCCCGCAGCCTATAATGTCCAATACTCTCTGAGGAAGCTCACTCGGTCTATCCTCATATATTCTATAATGTCCAAGACTCTCTGGGAAGCTCACTCGGTCTATAGCTTATAGTCCATAGCACTAGGCTCTCACGGTCCCGTGCCAGTCAGTGCATAATAATTATATAAGGAAAAATTACACCTATAGAGCTACTTGGATAACCAAAGTACACCTATAGAGATACTTGGCTATCCAGTCTACAACAAAACAAGCAAGTCAATAAATAAAAAATATTCCATCCTACAGTCACAAGGCATGGAAACAAGCATAACGACCAAAGGCTAACAAGACCCAAAGGTCGTAAACAGAACAAGTCATGGGAAAAACATCCAAGAACAACAATTATCCTTAAACATGATCGAATTAACTCCACACAAGCATTCAAGCAAGGAAGGAAAACAATAGGGGAAAAACGGTAAACACGCAATACCCCGTTCACAGGTATTGGTGGAATTTGCACATAAAACTCAAAGAATTTGAACAGAAAGGCACAAACAACCTACCTTGATGATAGGAGATCAATATAATTTGATCATGAGTCTTGATTCTCCTTAGAATGGTTTAGATCTATGAAAATGCACAAAACGTTCAACCGATGATAACTTGAGAAAGAGAAGGAATTGGAAAACAAAGCTCTAGGAGAAGGAAGAACTCACCGCTGAGGTTCCAACGCAATTGATGATGGTTGATTTGCAGAGTGGACAGAGGCTCGGGGGCTTGGAGAAGATCCGCGGCCGTACGGGTTGCTCTCGGTCGAAGGCGCTGGAGAAGAAGACATTTCTGTCGATTAGATGCGACCCCTGTCCGTTTAATGAAAAAACGAAAATACACGGCGTGTACTTATGGGGTACACAACGTGTACTCAGATTTTCAGTACTCCACTTTAAGAAGCCTCCACATCACCCCTACACACTGTGTGTGTGGCCCAGACATGGCCAGCACACAGCCTCGAGCGACATAGGAGTACACGGCGTGTACTCATAAAGTATACAGTGTGTACTTAAAAAATTTCCAGAAACACAACTTTTCTCAAAAACTCCAGGAAAAGGATTGAAATACATGAGAATGAAGATTCGGGTTCTTATAAACTCCCCCCACCCCTTAAAGAAATTCATCCCCGAATTTCCCTAGCGAGGCGTAGAAGAAGAAACCCCAAACAGCTCCATCCACTACGATCGTACATCGACCTCCCTCTCCCAAGTCTTGTCCTACACTTACCTGTGCTTCCATAGCACCCACACTAGAGGAACAAACTGGACTTGGAGAACCTTCGTACTGCGATCAAAAATCCAGATAGGATGCTCCTCAAAAGATATATCCGCTTCGAGCTCAACCTACTCGGGTTGAAAGACATGAAACTAGTCTGAAAGGTAACATCAGAGCTGAGAAACATGGAAGACGCCGTGCATATCCCAGTACGTCTGAGGTAACTAAAACTAATAGGAAACCATCCCAACTCTCTCCAACACCTCAAACGACCCGACATACCATGGTGAAAGCTTACCCTATCTCTGAATCCTCTTGTGTCCCAACCTTGGTGCGACACGTAGGAAAACCTTATCCCCGACCCCGAACTCCAGAGGTCGTCTCCACTGATCAACATAAGACTTCTGCTGAGACTGTGCTATCACCATCCTCTTCCGAATCAACTCTATATACTCAGAGGTGTCCTGAACAAGATGAGGTCCCAACCAAGCTGCTTCTCCTACCTCCATCCAGCATAAAGGTGATCGGCATGGCCTACCATACAAAGCCTTGAAAGGTGCCATCTGAATAGTCTTCTGAAAACTGCTATTATAGGAAAACTCCACAAGAGGTATATGCTTCTGCCAATAACCGCCAAAGTCTATAATGAAAGCTCAGAGCATATCCTCAAGTACCTGGATCGTACGCTAGGACTGGCCATCAGTCTAGGGATGGTATGCTGCACTCAAAAGTACCTTTGTACCCAAATAATTCTAAAGTCCCTACTAGAACCGAGAAGTAAAGCGTGTATCCCTATCTGAAACAATGGAGTGTGGAACTCCATGTAGACATACAATCTCTCGGATGTACAACCGTCCCATCTCATCAACACTGAAGGTCTCTTTGATTGGAAAGAAGTGAGAAACCTTCATAAGACTGTCGACAACAACCCAAACAGCGTCACTCCCTCGAGGTGACCTCGACAACCCAGTCACGAAGTCCATCGCGACATTGTTACACTTCCACTCGAGAATGTGTAACTGCTGTAAAAGTACTACTAGTCGATGATGCTATGATTTCACCTACTGACAAGTAGAACATATCATGAAAAAACCAGCAACATCTCTCTTCATACCTGGACACTAGTACTGGCGGTGTAGATCGCGATACATCTTGGTGATTCCATGATGAACTGCCCAAACTGAGGAATGAAAATCCCACATCAGCTCTTCGCGTATGTCTGCTGGAACCCATACACATCCCTAGAAACACAAGATCTCATCGTCTCCCACTATCCATCCAGGAAGAGGGTCCTCTCCTAACACACTCTCCTGCAGGACTAGGCCCTATGAACCTGATAGCTGTTTCATCCGCACCCGATCAAGAAGAGTAGAGGTAACATCCATAGAAGAAAGAAATGTATTTCCCTGTCTGTCATGCACCTCCAAGTGAATCTCAGAGAATAGATCCATAAGCTTCCACTCACTATTGGCCTCCTGAACTTCCTGAATCTGAGTTCTCCGGCTCAACGCATCAGCCACTGCGTTGCCCTTTCCCGACGTATAGGCGAGCTCGAAGTCGAAAGACTGGAGATACTCGACCCACCTTCACTGTCTCATATTCAGATCATGCTATGTGAAGATATACTTGAGACTCTTGTGGTCGGTGAAAACCACAAAGTGCTCTCCCAGAAGGTAGTGTCTCCAACAACGTAAGGCATGAACACCTACTGCCTACTCGAGATTGTGAGTCGGGTAGTTCCTCTTGTGTGGCCTAAACTGCTAAGACCCGTAAGCAACGACCCCATCTCCCTGTATAAGAACAGCTCCCGGCCCGATACCTGAAGCATCACAGTAAACAATATAGCTCTTGCCCGGCTCTAGAAAGGCTAGTATTGTTGCTAACGTCAACCTCCCCTTCAGCTCCTGAAAGGCTGAACCACAAGAATCTGACCATAAAAACTACGCACCCTTCTTGGTCAGACTTGTCAGAGGTGCTTCTAGGCGTGAAAAGTCCTGTATGAAATGCCTGTAGTATCCAGCCAGCCCTAGAAAACTCCGCACCTAAAAAACATTCTTCATCTACTTCTAGGAAATTACAGCTCTCACTTTCTCTGGGTCCACCGATACTCCAGTCTCTAAGATGACATGACCCAAGAAGTGAATCTGATCCATCCAAAAGTGGCATTTCGAGAGCTTAGTATATAACTAATGCTCTCTCAGTGTACTCAGAATGATCTCAAGATGTGTGGAATGGTCGTGTAAAGTGTGAGAGTACACAAAGATGTTGTCCACAGAAACCACCACAAAGGAATCTAAGTATGGATGGAACACTTTGGTTCATCAGTGCCATAAAAACTGCTGGCGCGTTCGTGAGACCGAACGGCATGACTGTATACTCGTATAGACCATACCTGCTTCTGAATGCCGTAATAGGTATATCTGAGGTTCTAATGTGAAAATGATGATAAAAATACCTCAAATCGATCTTCTAGAACACTTGGGCTCCTCGAAGCTGATCAAAGAGGTCATCAATCCTCGGAAAGGGATATCGGTTCTTGACCGTCAACTGGTTTAGCTTCTGATAATCCACACAAAGCTGAAGGGTGCTGTCTGCCTTCTTTGCAAAGAGGATAGGAGAACCCAAAGGAGAAATACTAGGTTGGAGGAAACCCTTTTCCTGTAACTCCTCCAACTGCTTCTTGAGCTCCTACAACTCAGGTGTAGCCATCCTATAAGGAGGAATGGACACCGGTGATGCTCCTGGTACAAGCTAAATCGAGAAGTCTACCTCATGTTGTGGAGGAAAACCTGAAAATTCATCTGGAAAGACATCCCTAAAATGATCCACCACTGGAGGAAAGTCTAACTGTGAAGTCCCCTGGTCATCCAGATAAAGACTGGAAATCTGGGTTGTAACTCCTCCTAACCCATGATGCTCTGGTCCAGCTCTACCCGCCTAGATATCCCACTCGCCTCTATCAAGAAAATATCCACCCTCTGGTGATATGAAACTCACACTGTGGCAATATCAATCAACGACTGCCTAGAAGGGAACTAACCAGTCAATCCCGAGAATGACGTCATAACCCGTCATCTCTAGGACATAAAGGTCCTATAAGAAATGACACCCTGCGACCTCAAGAGGGCACTCTTTTTACTAACGTATGATAGATTTCCTCGTTCCCAACAGTGTGTCACGTGTCAACATGTCAGTAGATGAAAAGATACAGAGTCCAAGGCTATCCACAACAGCAATAGAGATAAATCTATGCGAAGCACCATTATCAAAAAGAGCTGAAGATAAAACTGAGGCTACTAAGATCGTACCTCGAACAGTAGAAGGGCTGGGATCATGCTCCTGGTAGGTCTGCTCCACGATGAATGTATGGCCTGCATCATGGCCTTGCGCCCCTGGCTGACCACTCTGAGCTGATCCACTCTGCTTTCGCTGATAACCTAGTGACTGACCACCACAGCCGTGACCTCCACCTCGTCCCAAACGACCGGATGAACTCTAGTTCCCAGACTGGTGTGAAACTGGTGAAGCATCTCCTGAACGCGGGGTCATAGAAGAACCCCTAACACCAGCTAAAGGTGAGAAGATCTGACAAAAGCGCTGAAGATGGCCCATCTTGCCGCAAGATCAACACTCCATCAGGTCTCTCTGGCATTGGGGCCTAGTATTCCCACTCCTACCGCACTGGCAGCATACAACCTGGCTGTCATAAGATACATCCCACATACTCTGATCTCCTTGAGAAGACTCTCTGTGATGCTTCTTACTATCCGTAGGAGGAAGACCAGCTCAGGATGTCGAACCGCCCTGGCTCACTGCTCCAAATCTCTCAGATTGCGCTCAGTGATCATCGCCTAGTTGATGATAGAGGATATAGAAGTCAACCAGAAGATATTCACATGGGAACAAATCTCCTGCCTGAGACCATCCTCGAACTTCCTAGCAAGGAACAAATCCTTGCTTTCTAGAATCGGCGTGAAACGCTAAAGCTTCGTAAAGCGGGACGAGTACTCCATAAAAGAAAGAGTACCCTGCTGTAGACTTATAAACTCCCAGGCTTGATCATCCCTCAAGGTCTCTGGGTAAATGTAATCATAGAAGGTGCACCGAAACTCATCCCAAGACATACTCTGCTGGCACCCTGACAGTGATATCACCTCCCACCACCTCTTGGTGATGTCTCTAAGCATATAGGTGGCCAACATTAACCTCTTCTCTGGGGGTATCTCCAGATGATCAAAGATCGTCAGTGTGGCCTCTAACCACAACTCTGTAGCCTAGGGTCCTCCATCCCCTAAGAAAGTAAGAGGATGCTGCTGCTGAAAGACCCGCATCAATTCGGCCATCGACAGGGCAGGAGGCGGTGCTCCCTGAAAATTATCAATCATCATCAAGAAGTCCTCCCTGAACTGTGCATCGGTGCATGAGACAGGTATAACTGCTGGTGCCAGGGCTGGAACAACATGAGGATCTGCAGGAGGTCCCTGGTCGGCCATATCCGGTGTCTGATCACCGTCTGGAAACTGATGTACAACCGGAGGACATCTCAGAGGAATATCTCTGAAAGATCAAAATCACACCTTAGATCAGGATTATCAAAGACAGAGAACACAAGAGTACAAAATGGGAACATGAGAAAGAAAAACTCAAGTTTACAAAACACGACTACACGATGTGTATAAAAACTACATGGTGTGTTCACTTAACCCATACACACGGGCATGTACTCCTGCCACCTCGGGTCATGTAACACCCCAAACTACATGGCGTGTTATCCCCACACACGACACGTACTTGAACTATATTCCCCAACCTGAGTATCTTTTCACAACTAACCCACATAGTCCTCTTAACCCTAGACTACATGGCGTGTTCACTAAGGACACGACATGTACTAGACAAGGTTTCAGTGACCCATGTTGTTAGTTACACGGCCGACTACACGACAGACTCTTACACAACATGTTCCGAACAAGCACGACGTGTATAAGAGAAGATAACACCAACTCATGTTGTTCATGACATGACCGAGTACCTGGAATAAGACTACACGATGTGTTCTTTACCAACACGGCGTGTTCTACTCGAGCTTCCCCGACCTGTGTTGTTAGTGACCCAGCCGGGTAAACGACTCTGTACTACATGGTGTGAACCTACCATACATGGCATGTTCCTAAAGACATTTCTACAACACTGTGTTCCTTCTCACACAGTCAGTGACATGGTCTGAAACTACATGGCGTGTAGTCATAAAGTACACACCGTATATTCTGGGTTTTTCTGGGAAGTAGCTCAGAAACTATACCGAAGCCCAAAAAACACAGAAAACAAGGCATGGAGGTGCCAAATTCCGATCCGTGAGGGCCCATACTCCCCACGAATCAAATCTTGACATCCAATACAATCATTTATAAGGAAAAACAGGTCAACGATCCACCAACTTCCGACTCAAGAGGTCCCATAACACCTCAAGAACCCAAATTTGGCGTTCGTTTAGGCAAGGTACAACACAAACAATTTCTCTACCAAACAGCAGGGATTCTATCAAGCTTCTATCACTACAACAAGCATAATCTACACAACGTCTATCACATCAACATGAAATCACTAATGAACCCTAGATGGCATGGAAAGAATGCATGGCATGTGATATCTAACAAGTGCCTATATGATTCATGATATGGCATACCCTCATCTCATCGGGTTGCGACAGAAATAGAAAAACAATAGCAACAACAATAACAACACAAGGCATGTGAATCACTCTTGGTGAAATCATATCAATCGTAAAATCTCAAAACCAGAAAACTGCAATAAACGAGGTAGTATGGATTTTCCCTGTACACATGTTAGCTACTCCCGGGCACAATTTATTACTAAGTATAGAATCCATCCTATCCTTGGATAAAGGATCTAAACAGTAAATCAAGAGAAAATAAATCCTATAATACCACTTTAAAACATCCCAGTTCCGAAAGCCACCCAGAGGCACCCTGTACCCAGTTCGTCACATGGCCTCAAGCGCATTTCCCCAATTGCCAAAGGCTGCTGACTAATAGTGAGGGCCTTGAGTGTTATAGTGGGGAAACTATACCCTCCTTGGCAGAGTGCACAGAAGAAGTAAATAATCATGAAATAGAGGAAGCAATAAATAACTAAAAATAATAAACAACAGAAGACTAAATCAACAAAAAACTGGAGCACATATGTATATAAGGATTGATGCATGATACGTATATAGGAAAATAGCCATACAGGTCACAATGCTGGAATACAAGCAGTACCAAAACAAGTATAAAAGAAAAAGTAAACAGATCATCAGCATTACAAGCCTAAGCTTGGTCTCATGCTCTCCAGCTCCAAGCAATCAAGTACCAGATGTCGAAGGGTGCTTTCCCTTGTCTATACCTGCAACAAAATAGTCTGTTTGGGCCCAAAAGCATGACCCAAACATGGTGTGAGACTAAATACCAATAGGAAACCACCCGATGATCTGTGCCTAATAGTCAATGAGTATATGGAAGGTAATAGTGTAGTAATCAGTAACAATAAACAGTAAACAACAGGCAGTAACTAGTAAGCAGTAAAGCAGAATGATATACAACAGTAAAAAATCCACAAAACAAAAAACAGTGGTGAAGAAATAGCTAACCACAACAGGGAACCCTATAGGAAGTACTATAAGCCATCCCCTCTAGTCCTATCCAAGAAGTACCACAACCCTATGGGCAGCACACTCAGCCTAACCCCTCTGGTTTGGTCATATGAATTTATAATACTTTCTGGGAAAGCTCACTCGGTCAATTCCCCTTATAGTATAGGGTAGCCAGGGACTCTCTGAGGAAGATCACGCGGTCTAACCCTCTTGACCCCAAGGTCTAGAGACTCTCTGTGGAGTCTCACTCATTAAATCCTCCTATAGTCTCAGGTATACCACAGAATCTCTGAGGAATCTCACTCGGTCAATTCCTCCTATATCCTGAGAAGGTTTTAAAGAAATTCAAACAAGTAAAGACTCTTTGAGGATGCTCACTCAGTCTACCCTCCTGTAGTCTATAATATCCAAAAGCTCTCTGGGAAGCTCACTTGATCTATCCATCAAAACATATAATGTACAAGACTCTCTGAGGAAGCTCACTCGGTCTATCCCCGTATAGTCTATAATGTCCAAGACTCTCCGAGAAGCTCACTCGGTCTATCCCTTATAGTCCATAACACCAAGATCTCACGATCCCGTGCCAATCAGTGCATAATAATTCTATAAGGCCAAAGTACACCTATAGAGCTACTTGGATAACCAAAGTACACCTATAGAGCTACATGGATATCAAGTATACAAAAAAACAAGCAAGTAAAGAAAGAAAAAATATTCCATCCTACGGTCACAAGGCATGGAAACAAGCATAACGACCAAAGGCTAACAAGACCCAAAGATTGTAAACAGAACAAGGCATGGGAAAAATATCAAAGCACAATAATTATCCTTAAACATGATTCAATTACCTCCACACAAGAATTCAAGTAAGGCAGGAAAAAAATAGGGGCAAAATGGTAAACACGCAATACCCCGTTCACGGGTATTGGTGGAATTTGAAATAAAACTCAAAGAATTTGAACAGTAAGGCACAAACCACCTAACTTGATGCTATGAGATAAATATACATTGACCACAAGGATTGATGCTCCTTAGAGTGACGTAGATCTATGAAAATTCACAAAACGTTCAACCCACAATAACTTGAGAAATAGGAGGAATTGGAAAACAAAGCTCTAGGAGAAGGAAGAACTCACCGCTGTGGTTCCAACCCAAATGAAGGCGGTTGATTCGGAGAGAAGATGGAGGCTCGGGGGCTCAGAGAAGATCCGAGGCAATTCACGTTGCTCTCGGTCGAAGGCGCTAGAGAAGAAGACAGTTCTGTCGATTAGACACGACCCCGATCCGTTTAATAAAAAAAAGAAAATACACGGTGTGTACTTCTGGGGTACACGGCGTGTACTCGGCTTTTCCGTACTCTTCTTTAAGCGGCCTCCACATCACCCCTACACACCGTGTGTGTGGCCCGAACCTGGCCATCACACAGCCTCGAGCGGCATAGGAGTACATGGCGTGTATTCATAAAGTACACAACATATACTTCAAAAATTTCCAGAAACTCCTCTTTTCTCAAAAACTCCAGGAAAAGGAAAGACATAACTGAAAAAGAATATCTGGGTTCTTACAATCATATTGTCAAACAATGACCCACCAAAATTAGGCACACATTCTATGAGAATATCCTTTAGAATCCAGATCATCCTCTCAGATCGTCTATCTATATACGAGTGATATGTGGTACTCAACTTCAGATGTGATTACACAAATTTCTATATACCTTATAAAAACCATGATATGAAATAGACACCCCAACTTCTCATGATACTTATAGTAACACCACACAACTAAAATATCTCCTAGATATATAGCCTACCCAACTCAACCACATACTGTGTTTCTCAAATAGGCATGAATTGTGAAGCCTTCATCAGCTTATCAATCACCACCCACATTATGTCTCCACTCATCAAATTCATAGGCAGTCCCATAAAAAATTTCATAATCACCTCATCCCATTTCCACACTAGTACTAAAGGATACTGAAGAAAACCACATGGTAATTAGTGCTCTATGTTTACCTTTTTATAGGTAAGGGAATGAGTGAAAAAACCTACAACATTCTTCTTTATACTTAGCCACCAAAATTGATGTTTTATATAACAATAAATTTTGTTCGATCTCAGATGTACCACCCACTATGAGGATTGAGATTCTCTCATCAACTCGTCCCTCATGGATTTAAGAACTATAACCCTTCCCAATACAAAATTCATATCATTACTCTCCATGGACCATCCTATAATTGAATCATATCCCATTAATGACACCCATATCACCTGAAAATATAAATCAGAATCTTGGATGGCCTTTACACAATCCAACAAAAAGGATTTAATGATTATGTAACCAAAGATCACCATCCATTGATTATCATATAAACCCACTCTCAAAACTGTTAGAAATATCATAAGCTCCCACACTTCCTCTGATTTCCATATCCTTAATTATTATGATTTCCTACTAAGAGAATCTATGATAACACTATCCTTTCCCAAGGAATATTCCATATCAAAATCAAATGTCCACAGGTACTCAACCCAAAGTCTCTATTATAGGGTTTTTTAAACCAATATAATGTATATCACAATATTTTGTGGTCTCTATATATGAAAAACATCTCACTGAATAGATAATGGAACCAAAACTTCAATGAATGAATCATTGATTCTAAATCCATGTTATGTATGGGGTAGTTTCACTCAAGGTATCATAACTAATGGGACCTGTAAATGACTACCTGATCTCTAAGACTCATGTCTGTAACTTCATAAAAATTTCTTTCATCATTAAATTGCTCCCTGAACTTGTTTTCAAGTGGAATGAAGGGTTGAAGGATGACCAAATGCTTTGATGTTAGTAAGGACATGAAACTGTAACATGGGGAGTAGGAGGTGGTCCACCAGCTAGTTGGTGGGCTAGACATGGGTTTCAACATTTTGGCTATAACCATTGTATAGTTGGTGAGGACCATCAACTAGATAGTGGCGTCACCATACATAAGAAATTGTTTAGGTAGAATTGAAAATTCACCAAAAAACCTTTATTTTATTTTATTTTCTCTTCTCCATTGAACCAAACTCAACCCATACAGACCTTGTGAGCTAGTTAGGTGATTTCAGATCTCCCAAAATTATCACTTGGTGGTTCAAAGTTCCATATAAAGTGGTGATCCTCTTCTAATACACCTTTCTCTTGTTGGAATTAAATCTACCATATTATCACGATCCTTTATTTCTAGGGGATATGGTATCCTTTAGAATTTTTTGAATTGGAATGGATGATTTAAAATTACAGTTCTAGGATCACTAATTTACTATTTAGTGATCTCTCTTCCTTGATTTGGTTTTACCAATCCAAGGTGACTCACCATGGATTTGGTATGGTTTGATCCCATAATTTCCAAGTAGAAGTTTATATACCTTTCCATCATCTTTTGATTCATTATTTATTGAGAATTCATTGAAATGTAACTATTCTTTACCATATATGTTTATTGAAAGTTTATCTTGAATTATCTCTTAAAAGGTTCTTTGATCCCATTCTCTATGATTTTAACATGGCATGAATAGACTTGTTTTTTTATATTTATACCTCTCACTTTTTTATAATTTTTTAATTCCATGTTTATTTTTATTTCCTTTCAAAGGAATTTTAAAGGTTGTATTGTTGAAATTGATGGATTTGGCCTAGTTGTGATTTCTAAAGTAAAATTACTTGATTTTAATAGAATTTTTGGATTTATTTAATGTTTTTTTTCATTTTTTAAAAACCTTCATTTTTTAAATTACCAAGATCCCTTTTTGAATTATTTTCTATTTTTTTATAAATGGGCATTATTCGATGATTAAAAATGATTTTTTTATATAAAAATGCTGTTTAAACATGTTTTGAAATGAATTCAAGATTTTGTAATTATGAAATTCCCTTATTGAACTCCTTAGTGATATTTTGAAAGTAATTATTCATTTAAAGGCTCATTTTTCATTTTGAAAATGACTTTTGAACTAATGCAGATATGATTATCCTTTTGAATGTTGATTTGAATTAAAACTTTGATTTGAATGTAATGATTCTTGAACGACTGGTTGGTACATTATGATGATCCTCTCTTATGATAATATATTGATGTGACTTTCTTGACTATTTTTCTTACCATTTATGGTTTTTGATAAAGGGATTATTCAGTTTTAGGGAGTTGGGGGTGAGCGTGGGATGTGAACTGAGAATAAGATGAAATGTTGACGGAACGATCCCATGTTGACATTGTTGAGGAACCCCTTTTGATCTATGTGACTATTTTCCTCAATCACCTCCTTAGAATGGTCGTGGAAACATTGGTAGTTGGATGATATGACTAAGATTTTTTCTTCTCTTGTGGATTTAAAAATAGACTAGTTCACCTGAAGAGAACATGAAAGGTTCAGGATATAGATGTGCGGCCAGGAAAGTGAGTGTGCTTGGACATGGTTCCCTTGATACCCATCTAGACTTGATAGAATCTTGGATATTTTTTATGATTTATTGATTAGCATGACTATGGTGTACTCACTATCATATCTTGGTCATACCAATGAAATATTAATACTTGTTACTCAATACATGACATTGTTCATTTTCACTACTTGGAACTTGAGTTAATTTTCCAAACTACTTACCTTACTTGATTAATCCATTTATTGATAAAATAAACCTTGATTCGACTGTATTAAATCTGCTATAGATCAGTAATATTTAGTGAATGAACTTATCACTTGATTTATCTAACTTTATCTTGTTATATGGTTTTCAATATTTTCATGAAAAAGGTTTGGTTTTTAAATGAAATAATGGATTTCATTAAAATTTTCTTCCAAAATTATTTGGAAATGTTCAAAATTCTATTTCAAAATAAACCATTTTTAATCTGATTTTTGTGGATTTAATTTCCTATTCTAAAATATAAATACTTTTACTCTCTTTATTGTACTCCCCTTTTATAATATTTGTATTACCATATTAAGTAACTATATCGACTCTTTTGTGGAATTCAACTCAGATTTATTAGCTCAAACCCTACATATATAGTTGGGTTTCTATGAAATTTATGTTTATATGGATATTTTTATTTTCTCTTCACCTTCTTCTTGTGGGTTAGTTCTTGGCCTACCAACGGTGGGTGACTTGGGGCATTGTGGGTGGTTGTGAAGAAAAAGGAGATGAGTTGTGGTAGTTGTGTTTTCTATTTTTTATTCTGGGATATTTATTTATCTACTTATTGTAATTGTTAGAATTATTTATCTGATGAAATTTACATAGTGTAACATTGATTTATATTATCATATTTTGGAAGAAATAATTCTCAAAGGTTGCTTCTTGATGCCTAGTCAGTTATCACCAGCCCATGGGGACGAGGAATGCCCTTTAGTCCAGTGGAAATTGGTTTGGATTCTAGTTCAGATCGATTTCTAGGATGGTTCATTTAAATTGATATTAAAGGAGGTCTGTTCCTAATATGTTCATTCCATGAAATCCCTTATGTTATTTATTTTGGTGGAGTCATGGTAGAAAGAAGATTAAGGTCACACTAGGAATCAAGAGGTAGCTCATGAATGAGTGCGTGATCACCACCATTTGCGATGATTCTTGAGTTATTATGGAATGTTGGGATTTGAGCCTTTATTTTGAGTTATTCATTTACTAATGTTGATGTGATTTTGATTCTCGATTAGAAAACTTTGGATTTTTGGAATATCTTTTTTGTTTTAGGTTGGAATTAAGATATGACTATAGTTTCATAGTGCCTTAATGGCCTAGTAATCCATGAGGAATTGGTGTGGTCAATTTGGAATCCAATACATGAACTATTTTAATGTTAATGGGTGGATTAACAACTTGTACTACCAAGCCATGAATATTCATACTCTAACCCTGATCTTGAAACACTACCCATTTTCTTATAAAATGACTTCACTTATGTGAGGTTAGTTTATAGGGTTTTTGTTTTGAATAGAAAATAATGGTTGTGGCTTGTTCACAATATTTTTGTTACTTTGGTTTAATCCCTTTAGTGATGATTTAAAATCCTTGAAAACTCATATTTTTTTACTTAAAATAGGTTTCATTGAATTCTATGAAAATATTTTCAATTTTAAAAAGTTTTTTTTTATAAATTTTTGGTTTGGAAAATTGATTTTCAATCTCTCTATTATGATGTGTAAAATAATATATTAAATAAAGGTAATTTTTTTTGTAAGGGATTAAAAATGGAAATGGTTTCTAAATTGGAATTTGGGATTAATTTTTTGAAACCAAGAAAAAAGTTCTTTTAGAATGTAATTGAATTTTAAACTGTGATGAATTTATATCGAGATTTCACATTTTAAAATGAATGTGTAATGTTTTATAACTGAAGAAATATTGAGTATTTTTTTGAAGTAATGATATTTTTATAATAGTGGTTTATAAATTCATGTGAATTCTCTTGGCATATTTGTGATCTGTTTGGGGTTTTCCTTATTCATGAGTTGAACTATTTTTTGTGGTGTACATAAATATCTCCAAGATTTTTTTTCAAAAAAGATAAAAAGTTCATTCATTGGTATGGTCTTTGATGTAGTGATTATTGTTTTCCATAAGTGGAATTTATCATTGAAAACTCTACCTAGAATCGATATCATTTGTTGGAGTTGGATCATTTCTAGTATTTGAACCCCATCTAGGTTTTATTAGATAATTATCCGCCATCCTATAGAGGTGCATAGGGTTCTCCTAAAGCAATAAAATATCTTGAAAAATTTAAATGAATCTTTTATTGTCTTGAGATGCGTAATTACTTAAAGGTCACATTTGTATGATCTTTGTTTGAGGGACCTGGATGAGAGTTGTGGGAAGTCATGATTCCTTACCATTTACATGAAGTAACATCTTAGTAATTCTTCAAGATAGTCTTCATTTAGTGGAAATATCCCAAGGAAATGAATAAAGAGAAAGATTTTTAGCTCTTGGGTAGCTTTCTAGGTGAGAGTTTAGTTGAAGAGTATGCCAAGATATTTTTAAGTTTGGTTATTTATCACCTAATCTTATTGATGTGGACTCCCTTAATTCCCTTTTTTTTAAATAGGTCTTCTCCCAAACCATGGAACTTCTGTTCTAGAATTATATCTTACCCATTATATAATTGGGCTTGAAATAACCTTGTTAGATGAAGTGTATCTATCAAAGTGGCGAAAAGTGGTTAATTCCTTTTATTGCATGAAGATATCCCATCTGGAATATCATAGAGGTTAGTTGAGCTAGTATAGTGTTATTAGGAAAATAAGAGGCTTCTCCTATGATTCTAGTGTGCATAACCTAGTGATTCTAAGAATTAATGTTTGAAATATCTGAGAGTTTGTGATTGATGTGGATGTTTGGGTCATCTAAAGATGTTTTTTAAGTTGGGTTACCAAAAGGGAATTTTTTGATCAACTATAATTATATCCTATATGTGGCACAACATTGGATTCAATAGAATAGGGATCCGTCTATAGGCCATGAATTATATCTTTTCACATAGTGGAAGGGTTTTCCATGGTAGTTGATGATTATTCATATTATTGATCCCAAAGTTGGAGTGGATATTGTTTGTGTTTTCCATGTTATAAATCATTTTTTTAGTTGCCAATTTGTTCTGGGGATCTCTTATGGATTTATTTTGGATCATTGTGGATGTTCTCTTGGGGACCTTGGTTTTTTTATTGAGATATATTTATTTATCCTTGTGGGTTTTCTCTCTTGATTGGGTTACCTTTATTTTAGAAATGGTTTCTATTCCATGAGGTTTGTTTTTCTCTTGTGGATGGAATAAAATATGTTTTTATAAATCTATATATATTTTTGGTTGTTTTCTTTAAAATCTCCAACGTTTACCTATATGGTTGTCTTCATATAGTCAGTGTTACATACTTTTTTTATTTTTTTTATTCCTTGGTGTTGTCTCCTTTATGCCTTTTAGGATAGAGGTCAATCTTGTTGTGCCAGGTGATATCCCTTGTGATTTCTTTGTTCTCTGTTCTTTACTGAGCTTTTTTTTCCGAGATATTTTTAGTTGAAATTTCATAGAACTTGAGAATGTAATTGGGTAATAATGATTGTGTAGTATCTTGAAAGTCTTGGAACCCAGAGGTGCAGATTTCTCTTTGGATGATATCATCAAGGGGAGATGATCTATGTTATAAATACTAGGAATACATTGAGTACTTTCTTGAGGTAGAAATAATTTTCATTTCTGTGCCTCTATTATGGATAGATAAACTTTTGATGAATCTTTAAGGCCACTTTATATTTAGAATCATTGAGATTTTTTGGGTACATATTTACTTTGAGGATCATTTTTATGCTCCTTGGTGGTTATTCATTTCATGTGATCTGGGTCTCCTCTTCGAGTTAAAGGGATGAGTTCTTTATGGATATCAGTCCTTTGATCAACCATTTTGGTGAATATTTAAATGGTGGGGAGACCTATGTTAGGTCTTAAGTATTTTTCCTTTATATCATTGTTGGTGTCTCATTTTGTAATGTGTGGTTCTCTTTGAGGATCTAATTAAAATTATTCTTGGATTTTTGGATGTATTATATTTTGGAGTTGTTCTTGGTGAATTTTATTGGCGAGTATCCCTCTTTTTTGAGGACCACCCATCTCAGGAGTTGAGTGTGTAAGTTATTTTGTCTCATTATTTTTATATATTTCAAACCTAAAGATTTATTAGGATAGAAGATGATATAGTGGGGATAATTTTAACATCCCAAAAACCATTTTTATCATTAGACCCCAACTTAGACTTGTTTTCTGGTGGCATTAAGGGTTAATGGTTGAACTGAGGCTTCTAGGATGGTGTGGTCATAGACCCACAACTTGTAAAGTTGCAGGTGGTCTATTAGATAGATGGTGAGGGCCACCAACTAGTTTATTCATTGGATAATTGTTATAACATTTCTAATGTAACCATCAGATAACCAGTGAGGGCCATAAACTTGCTGGTGGTGTTGATGGATGCAGAAAATTGTTTAGGTAGCAATTTATATTCACCCCAAAACCATTGTTTTGTTTATTTTCTCTTCTCCCTCAAACCAATCATGACACACATGAACATTGAGAACCTCTTGGATGATTTTTAGATCTCCTTAACTTATCTATTAGTGGATTAAAGTGACCTTTGAAGTAGCGATCCTCTTTAGATATTCCTTTCCATTCTTTGTCTCTGATCTCCCTTTTTATCTTGATCCATTATTCCTAGAGGATATGGAATTCTTGGTAATTATGAGACCTAGAATGGTTGATGTGAAATAGTGTTTCTAGGATCTCTTATCTCCACATTATATATCTCTCTTCCTTGATTTGATTTTTACCTTCTAAGGTGAATCAACTTTAATTTGTTACAGCTTGATCCCAAAATTTCCAAGTATGTGTTTTCATGATTTTATCAAATCTCCTAATTCATTTCTACATAAGAATAATAGACCTGTAATTATTCTTCTAAATACTTGTTCTATGAATGTGGATCTTGAATTTCCACATGAAATATTAGTTGATACTATTCTCTATTATTTATACATGGAATTGATAGAATAGATTATAATATTGACCCCTATGAATATTTTATAATTTTATAACACTATTTTATTTTGATTTATATTTAAAGAGGTTTTAAAGGATGTTTTGTTGAATGGGAGGGTTTGGGACTAGTTTAAAATTCTAAATTGAAATTACATTATTTGAATAAAATGGGTTGATTTATTTCAGGTTTTACACAAGGATCTAGAAACATGATTTAAAAAATGAACAAGAAACATTTTTGAGTGTTTTCCTTCTTATTTATAAATGGATATTCTTGGGTGATTTAAAATGAGTGATTTGTTCATATTAAAAGGGTGAATACCCATGTTTTGAAATGAAGACGTTTTAATTGTAAAAATTATTTCTTGAAAAAAATATAGCTATTTTGAAAGTAATTATTTGTTCAAAGGGCTATTTATAATTTTAATGATGACTTTTTAATGGAAGATTCTATGATTACCCTTTTGAATTTTTATTTTATATGAAGGATTGGATTTGAAAATGCTGATACCTCATGGATCTACTATAACTTTTGGATGATCCTCTCTTGTGATAATCCCTTAATGTGACATACTTGAGTCTCATGCTTCCCATTAATGGGCGTTGATGAATTGTTTTTCACTTTGAGGGAGTTGGGGGTGAGGGTGAATTTTTATCTAAGAATGAGATGAAATTATAATGGCATAATCCCATGTTGATGCTAACGAGGATAACCTTTGTGATCCATGTGACTTTTTTTCCTCACTAAAATCCTTTTAATAGTAATGTTAAATTGTGTAGTTGGATGAGATGAAACAGATTTTTGATTCACTATAAGACTCACATATAAACTCTTGGAGTTGTAAAGAACATAAAAGGCTCCAAATATAGATGTGTGGCTAGGAATACGGGCGTTCATGGACTTAGTTCTCTTAAGACCTATTTATACTTGATGTAATATCAATGATTTGTAATTATTTTTTGATTAGCTAGACTATTGTGGACTCACTATTATATCTAGTTCACACCCATGACATCCTTATACTTGTTACTCGATATATGATAGAATTTTTCATCACTAGCTAGTACTAGAGATACCTTCATTGATCGATTTCCTTACTCAATTGATGTACTTATAGATACGATGCACCTTGATTCTATAATATTTACTATTACGTGGATCATTGATATTTGGTACATGGAATTATCCCTTGATTTATCAAACTTTAGCTTTTGAGTTGGTATTTAATATTTTTAGGAATAGTTTTGGTTTTTAAATTAAATAGTTGATTTCTTTCATAATTTGTTGGAAAACGATTTTTAAATTTTTAAAAATATATTTTAAACCTATCCATGTTATAATATAATTTTTATGGATTCAATTTATTATTATGAAATATAAAACCTTGTACTCTCTTTATTATCCTCCCTTTTAGAATATTCATATCACCTTATGAAGTAACTGCATATATTCTTTGGTAGAATACTAGTGGGAACTATTATCACACACCCTACTCATACTATTTGGTGTTTCTTATATTCATGTTTCTATGGTATGTGTTCATGTTATTTTCTTCTTCATATTGTGGATCGTGCTTGGTTAGATGTGGAAAAGTGTATTGGGTCATGGTGGGTGGTTATAGACCACCATGATATGGGTTCTAATAGTTTTATTTTCTAGTTTTTTTCTATTATGTTTATGTATCTCCTCCTAGTATCCTTATGTAGTTATTTGACTTATTTATCTGTTAATGTTTCTATAGTGTACTGTTGATTTTATCATATTTTGTTGTGAGAAATTATTCCCAATGTTTTTTAATTGACACCTAGGAACTTTTCACTAGACCATGGGGATTGGGAATTCCATTTAGACTAGTGGGGATCAGTTTAGATGTTAATTTAGATGGAATTTTAGGATGGTTAATTACAAAGATAGATTCACCCCCACAAACTCCCAAAACAAGGCAATAAATTGTATACCCTATCCATGGGTATATCATAATCTACATCAAATAAAATTTTGACCTATAATGTATCTCACATAAAGCCTCCTCACACTTACTAATCTAATCTAACTTCAATCACTTTCTGGTAAGCCTAATCAAAGTTTCTTCCAAGTGAGATAAGTCTAAAATGAATCACTAGTTGAATCTGGAAAACTTTAGAAAACTCTATATTTATAAAAAATTCCTAGGTTCATCCCAAGAAATAACTACCTCCAAATTATCAGGATAAATATAGATTTATACATAAAAAAACCACATTCCCAAGAAATGATACCTCCTTGATCTATAATTAACACTTTTAGAACTTGACATTGAGTTAATACACTAGGAGTGTGCTCAAAATGGCCTCAAGGTTCCTGGTATGAAAAATGGGTTATAGGAATATACTAGGATATCATCAGTGGATGAAACAATTTTGAAGCCTAGTTAGTGGTGGAAAACTCAGTTCATGAGATCCTTGTACATTTTTAGAACATTTTTAGACCAAAATTCCTCATAGGTTACTCATAGTACCCATACCTTCTCTTGAATGTTGTTTTTTTTTTCATATCATTGATTCTGAACCTTATCTAATGGTATCCTGATTATAGATATATATTAGAGAACCATCAATATTCCCTTAACTTGTAAAACAAATATTCAATCATGGGATGTGGATACTTATTTTTCAACTCAATTTAATTCAACTTTTGGTAAACCATCCTAATTCGAAGGCTACCATCCACCTTCATAGTGAACAAAACTAGTCCACCCTAAGAAAGAGTTATTAGGTGAATAAATACCTTCAACTTTGGGTCATCATGTTATAAATTAACCACTCTCAACTCATCCAGGTCTATAATATATGGGGGAATCGATACTGGATGTACACTTGACATGAGTTCAATCTCAAACTAAATCCCTATTTCAAAAGGTATTACTTATAAATCCTTTAGAAAAATTTATTGGTAACCATTCAACATTGGTGAAAAAATGGATTGAACTATCACCTGGTCTACCATGATAATAAAAATCACCACCTATATTTTAATGGACCAAATCGGGATAAGGTATGGTCTTACTCTACCTACCTCAAAATCCCAATCAATGGAAATAATGCACTCGTATCCTCTAGGGGTGGTTAAATCCGCCCACTTGTGATAAAAATCGATGTGAGATTAAA
Organism: Viscum album; assembly: GCA_963277665.1. Taxonomy (NCBI): domain Eukaryota; kingdom Viridiplantae; phylum Streptophyta; class Magnoliopsida; order Santalales; family Viscaceae; genus Viscum; species Viscum album. The sequence continues at coordinate 1,719,663,049 of OY728119.1, read as the reverse complement.
AAAACACCAACCAATCCATTTTAAAAAGTACATTGACATAGTTCATATCTAAAATATAAAAATCCTAGAGTTTTCCATATCCTATAACCACTATGAGACACTCATGGAACATCTAAATATGATCAACCTTCTTCCCAATAGATTTATAGTGACATAAAGACCAATGGGTGTACTTCAATTTCAACTCGTTATTGGATACAACATGATTAGAAATAGAAAATGAGATTATCCTATATCAAACAATGTAGTGGAGATCATCGACATAACCAAAACTATCCCTCTAACTTTCAATTATCCCTCCTCATTATCTACTAGAACCTAATATACCTACCATCCTTTGATCCGTGGCCCTACCCCCATGATCCTTGAATCACATATGATACTAAAACCTAAGGTTTATACTATTTTAAATGATAATACTCTCAGAAATCTCCATGGATAGACCACCCAGACGTAGCCCTGATATCTGACTGGGGTCCACCTAACCAATCTCTCATGGATTGTGTCTTCCCCAAACCTCCACCTACACCTGATTAGGAAAAAATTAAACAGAATCAATGGAGATTTTATACAATTATGAAATAATATAACTCATTTGGATTACTAGAGAACATCCAACAATAATGTCAGGGATGATCACACTGAATGTATAGAGAGAAATCCCACTTAGATCTAGAAGAGACAAAATCATGACCTTTCTAGACTACCGATCACCTCTATGGTGTACCTCCTCTGATATAATCTTAATACTATGATAAGTATCCCCCATAGCTCCACCTGAAATTCCATTGATGAATGAGGGAGGAATCCATACAACACTATCCTCTGCTAAGCCCTTCTAATACTGAGAGTCATACAAACCACATCTGAATATGAGGTCAGGTCAAATGTATGGACAATATGACTCTACTCTAGATATTGAATGCTCTAAAACTTTTTGGCCTTATGAACCTCTCTACCAGTCATCAATAGAGAAAAATGGATCAAATCTATAAAACAGTTTGAATAGTTAATCACCGATGTTCTCCCCTACTAAAATACCATAAACTCCTAAGATTAATCCAACCTTAGTGATTCAGAAAATAATTCCTAAAAAATGGTATTTGAAACTTTCTATGTCAGACCGTCATGTCTCCAAGAAGTGATCATTATGCCCCACCACATCCTATCAGGTTCCTGTTGCATAAACACTTCTAGCTTCACCCAACAATTAGTGAGAATCTCTAGAAGCTTAAACATTCCCTCAAGAATATTGATAAAATATTTAGTATCCTGAGGACCACCCATGCCTTAGAATAATGGTAGGTGTTAGAGTTGTAATTTCTAAGTGAAGTCCAACATTACTGGACCTCCCTAATGGGTACCTACACCTGCCACTAACACAATGAAAAAATCACTCAAATAAAGAGGCATTCTACCTAAACCATAATAGAAGAACCTAGGGAATTTTTAGCATAACCCTCATGAATTTCTTTATGTAAAACCCTAGGTTTAAAAATAATTTTTTATGTTTTGTCAATGATTCCAAGATGTAATAAAATATATAAATTTCTGAATGAAAATATATAAGTAATAAGCACTTTATTTATACAAATACCATAATACATCCTTGAAACACAAAAACTAACCCATTAACCCCACTTCTATCGATAATAAAACAATTGGAAGACCACTGAGAAACACAACGATGTCGATCAGGTAGTTATCATCTTTTGGATCTAATAGAAGCACAAACGTTATAGTAAGAACAAATGCAATGAAACTAAAAATAAAAGGGACATATAAAACCATCTCCAAAAGCAGTGGTGTGAGCGTCATGATATTTTTTTATGAGTGTTTGAATGACCCTTAGGTATTGATATTTATAGTGTTTTTATCAGACAGTTATAAAAACTATCCGTTATAAGTTTTCAAATTAAAATTGAGAGATGACTTATGATAACCGTTGGTATAAAATAAATAATGAATTAATACTCTAAAAAATATAAAATGAAAATATATCGTTCTTATTTTAACATATATAAATGTATTATTATATATATATATAAGTGTCAATTTTAATAATAAATACATTTAATTGATTATTTTTATAAAAAATCAAAATTTTATAAAATTATAACATTTATGAACTATATATGTTATAATAAATTTTGTATACCAGTAATAAATTATTTTACCAGAGTCACTTAATACTAAATAAAATCTATTTTATGAAATTATAAATTAACAGAATTATAATTATAAAATTATATTATTAATAAAATTCATGAATTATTATTATTACCATGAACATTATTTTATAAATACTAAATATAATATTTTTTGTTATTTTGAAATTATGACTATTCATTTTTTAAACAAAATGTATAAAATAAAATTAGTAAATATGAATATATATTATTTGTTTATGATGAACATTATATATATTTGTTATATATATATATATGGTGAAACAGAATAAAGAAAATAAAAATAAAAAAAATGAAATGAAGATAAGTAGCGGGTTTAGGGTTCGGCTCAAGTGGAGATCTCAAACGAAGCCAGTCGAGCTGTGGATTTCATCTTTAGAGTCAACCGTAAGTGATGAATCAGACTGTGCTGAGCAAGGCTGTGCTTGGGTATGCTGTTAACCTCAAGTCGAGTTGAGTCACAAGCTAGATCCGAGATGTTCAGTTTTGGATGAATGCTTCGGTGTAGGTCGAGCACACGAGGAAGGTTCGGCCCCCAGGTGAACCTGAAATCGAGTCTGATCAAGATCTAGTCTGAGTTCGAAGGTTATCGCATGCATAATCTATTTGGCGTTGGTGTTTTTAATGATATTTTGGGAAAATTGACCCCCAATTTGTCTGAAACCATAGGTAGGGTTTTAGTAATCAAATTTAGTTTATCTGAATTTCGTTTCAGATTTGTTTTAGGGTACAATAAGTTCTGATTTGTCTATTTCTTTATTTTTCTCTAACAATTGACATCTACTATGAATTTATTATCTGATTTCAACATCCTCTTATTATCAATTTCTTATATCTGAAAGTATGATTATTTTATAATCAAATATTATCTCATACTAGTGAATTAAATTCTCTGATTTTCCTGTTGTTTGATGACTCCTTCTTTGGATTCCATAATAGTCACTTTCATTCATTTTTTTTATATTTCATTCACTATCTCCATTTATTTTTTGTCTGAATCTGTTTATTTATGTGCCAATTCAGTTTGGAGTCTTCTTCTTGTAACAGTGGGAAGTTTGAAATGAGATTAATTCATTGAATTTTCTACCCCAAAATTTTAAGATCTCACTTTGGTGTTGTACGACTCTATAATATATATATATATATATATATATATATATATGTCAATGCAAGTTGAAATAAAATATGTATAATTTTATAGTGAGTTGGGTAGTATATATTAGTATATCAGTTGGCCTCCACACTGCATTTTCTATCAAGGCATAAGGCAATGATGCTGTTTTGTTTTTTCTGGTGGGTAAGTGCAGCAAAGTCAGTAGTAGCATTTGATGCAGTGTGATAGGAAGAAAAAATATAAGTCTCCATCTGCAAATAACAAGTAAGGGATTTTAAATTTTATTTTATCAAATTATTTTCTTCTTCAATGTTTACTTATGGGTTTCTTCCAAACTAAATCAACCTGTTTTTCAAAAATAAAATAAATTTTAGTAAGGTGATTCATACTACAAATATTTCGGTGTATGTTTTGTATGATATTCTTGATAGGAGTTGTTTAATTGTGTTTTGTAAGGGATTATGTATCTTCAAAATAATTTTTATGCCATTCCATATTATTGTTCTTGTATGGGAGAAATATTTAGTTGCTTATTTTGAAATCTTATTTTTTTAAGGCATTTTAGAAAATTATATTTCAAGTAATTCTACTTGGTTAGAATTTAAATTGTATTAAAATTATTCATTTGAGTGAGTTTAATTGAAAAATACTACATATGTAATTTGATCATAAATTATAAGTGGGTAAAATATTTGAAATTATATTTTACCTTTCTCATGCTAAGGGTTTATTTTTATAAAAAATAAATTATATTTGTATAAATATTTTTATATTAATATTTATTACAAAAATTATGTATATATATATATATATTCATAAATGGAGTCTTCAAATGGGTGTATATATATTCATGGATGAATTTATTAATATCATATTTATAAATTTATCATCAATTTATCGTCAAATTTCTAAAAAATGCACATAACATGTCATCATGTTTTATCAACACTATGGGCATTGCAACTGCACATATACATGGCCATGAGTCATGCATACATCAACACTCATTACATTTATAAAAAGTTCATGTTTTAATTTAATGTTTTTAGGATTTATCTCAAGTGGATTTTTCAACAAAAAGTTTATGATTTGTGGTGGTGGTATATGAGTATCAAAGGTTATTCGTAAAAGAAATAATAATTATATGTAAGGTCTAGATGATAAAAGTTTTGGTAGTAACCAAAATTTCAAATGATAAAATGGAAATTATATATATATATATGTATATATATAAGTATGAATGTGTATTTTAATGCATTGATAAGTTAAAGGTAAAAACTCCAGTGACCAATACTAGTATATATATATATATGTAACGAAAAATTTAGGCGTTTTTGAAAAATATTGGTGCTTGTTCATTGTAAAAATAGAAGGTCATTGGGGAGTGAACCCATCCTTTGCTAAGTGGGTAGGCCCAAGATATCCTTTGAAGAATTAAGTTTCCTCAAAATGATGTTTTGTTTTCATGAAGTTTGCTTAATATTTTCCAAATAAAATCACTGGATTAGTTTAAAAGTGCGTTCAAAGTATAATTATTTTCTAAAAGAATATCTTGTAAAGGTGGTTTTAAAAATGCATTTCCAATTGAATTTTCAAATGTATAATCAAGGGAATACTTTTAATGGGATTTATCAAAGGTTTTAAAAACACCTTACTGGGCACCTTTTGTGCTCACCCTATGTTTTCAAAATGTTTTTTCCACAGGTTTCCTTGAAATATAGAGTTGATTGTATTTGTTGTCGTGCGCGCGGAAGTGGGATTGATCTTTCTTTTCGTTTTAATTTATTCTGTAACTCTGATGTTTATTAGCACGTATCTTTTTTCCATAACCTAGACCGGTAAAAGATCCTCATTTCATTAAAGTGTTGTGTAATTGTTTATTCAATTTTAATAAAAAAAATTACACAACATTTTTCAAGAACAGAGTCCGGAAGAGTGAGCTCGTGGCGTTATAATATAGGTACTGTAAGAGAATTTTCTACTTCAGTTAAATCCTTTCCCTTGTACCTCAATAACACAGTGGGACATCTACTTGGTTCCATAGTTTGTAATACCAAAAAAGAAACTAAAAAAAACCCTCAATATATAAAATATTAAAAAAAAACTTAAGCAATTAATAGGAATGAACACACACAAAATAATCCTAGGAAGCATTCTAGAGGACTACCTATGACACCTAGGAAAATACCCTTAGCAAATACCCAAGGACTAATCCCATATCACAATATCTACATGTTATTCACAGTCACATATATATAATAAAGCATAGGAATTATTATGTTAAGTAAATTAAATGTCACTAATGATGTATTTAAGAAAACAATAAATATATTATTACTGGAATTTAATTAATTTAAACCTATATAAATAATAAGAAACCAGGCATATAAAATGGGAACCAACATGCCTATCCATGATACATGAACTCACCCACTCTTTCAGATCAACCAAGAGAAAATTCCATAAACCATAATCTCACAATAACACCCAAGGAAATCATGACACTATAAAACCTCTAACTTAATTGAAATCCAAATTTCTCATCAACTCTATGGAATACTATACAAGTGTTTTGTTGGCACAAGTTTATCTATCTTAATGGTGTCCCATCCATAATATATCCACCCTACCAATCCCCAAATCATAATAAAAATAAAAGGAGATTTGATACCATTTTTTAATACCCTGACCCAAATCATCAGGTTTGGGATTGGGTGGTAATTGGCCTAATGTGAACCTATCCATACATAATAGGCTTTAGACAAGTTTCATAGAAATAAATGTCACCCTGGAGTGAATATGACCTCTATATAAGATTTACATCAGAGCAACATATACAAAAAAATAAATTGATAAAGACTAATATTAATTACCAAAATAGAAGTAAAATCAATACCATTAAATTCTATAAAAAATGGAATAAAATATAAAGTATATCTACTTAAAAGAGATCCCCACATCCATTATATCAATAAAGAAAAGAAAAAAAGAAAAAAATAACAAAATATTCAATGATGAAAAAGGTCTCAGATTATATCCCAGTATCACCTCTATCTCCATCCACCATCACCTACTTAGAAACTTATTGAAGGTAACTTTCCCTTTGTTAGATACTTAATCATGAATTATACATGTGCATCGATATTCTTGTGATGGGTGTGAGAATATAACTCATAATACACCTAGAATAATACCTTATAATACATAAAAAATGTTCATAAAGGTTGATGAATTGATAGAACTAAATAAATAAACAATAAAAAAATATACTGGGTTATCATGAATTATCAAGTTTTCCTTGAATCCCTAATCATACCATGGATCCTTTATATAAGGAGAGTCTAATAGAACCTCAATAGAATACAAAAAACACAGAGCACACCATATCACTCAATTCATGAACTCATCAAGCACACAGACCCATTCTTTCTAACAAAACGGAGGACACATAAAGTATAAAGACCCATCCTTACTCAGTTAAGGGAAGGTACATCAAGCTCACTGACCTATCCTTTCTCACTCAAGGGATTCCACATCAAGAACATTTATCCATACCCATATACCAAAAACAATATCACATTCGAAAACTGGAATCAAGCATCAACATGAATCAAAAACCAAAACAATAAGGGAGTTCACTAATTGATACCCTACATAATTTATCTAGGATATAAAAGCCTCAAATGAGAATTTATGACTCCCCCAATCAATAATTTACTTGTTGTAAAACCCCTACATCACCCATGGAAGAAGGAACAAATCTACTTTAAACAAAACATAAATCCATCTCTCCCCTATAAATAGTCCACCTTATCTTTACGGACCTACCTGATCACATTGATACCACAAGAAGAAGTCTCAGATGTCCACACACACACCCACATGGAAAAAATAACATACAACATAATATGGCAGCTTTAAAATAATAAGGACTTTCTACCTCAATTACAATGATGGTGAAACACCATTAATAACTACTAAAAACATTGCAACTACACCAAAACCATAAAATTAGCCCCAAATTTGGACATTAATGTTATGGAAAGGTGAACTATAAGAAACTAGAATAATGAAGAACAAATAATGATCTAGGACTAAGATGATGTTAGACTAACCCAAAAGAACCAAAAAAATGAACAAATATTGAATCAATGACATGATTAAGAAGGGATACATAAAATCATTAAATAAGGAAGCATATACACTAAAAAATGATATGGGGATCGAGGGAAAGAAGGTGGATCCCAAATAGAGATCATATTGGAAATTACCAGGTTACCCTGTAAAAAATTTCCTAGGGAACATTTCCCATTGTGAATGCATGGTTTTTCTCGATGAACCACTACTGATAGAACCCTAGGGGTTCTTATTGAACATTTCATAGTGTGAAGAAAGCCATCATGATGTGAAATACTTCCCACACTAACCTCTTATCCGTAGTTCTAAACCATTACACATGAAACCACTTCTAAGCTAGATCAACACCACAAAATGAAATAAAAAAATACACAAGATTAAGAAAGATTTAAATAGTATCACACCTGTGAAATATGAGGTGCATTACAGTGTAGTAATACTGACATCATCTAATTCCAAAAGCAATGTATAGATCTCACACAATATCCCCATTTTCAATAATAATTTTTATCCCTCAGTCATATATATTACAAGAACCCTAACATAACATTTTTCCACATGTTACAACACCTCTCACATATAAAATTGAAATTGTCACACCTTTTGGAATTTCTTTGATAAGCACGGTAAACATGAATTTCTTTTTCTACTATGATAAGCTCCAAACTTGTTCCTAACATTTCCCATTGGGTCCAAACATAAAATCCTTCCTAGAATTTCATAAAATTATAGTTAAAATCAAGATAGGTGTTTCCACATTTCTTAATAACACAATAAAGATCTATCATTCTTGTTTTAAACCTACCCATGGTATATCACCAAGATTGAGTAAAACCATGACTACCAAAATATCCATTTCAATATAGATTCTTCATATAAAATTGTAACAAATTAACCATGGTGTCTTTAACTAATCACCATTCCTTCAAATTTATCCATTCTTATTATACCAATATAGTTCAAGTCAACTTATTCCTCAACCATGAGCATGTTATTAATAAAAAAAATAAAATCACCTTTAATAATCATGAATTAATTCTATCAAAAAATAATTCATATTAATCTTCCAATGTGAAAGTAATCTATACACCACACTACTAGATAGAATGATGATTTAAGGTTTTCTTCTACCCATAGTGTAAAAAACAATACTATACTCTCCATGATCAATTGTATATTCTCATGCATCCCCCATTTTCAATTTACTTCATGAGGGTTCTTTAACCTCTAAGAGTTAAATGAGTGGAAGTAAAAGGATTTCATGAAGGAAACCATACAGACATTTTGAAAGTAATTCTCAAATTGGAAAGCTAATTTTGCGTTATCAATAGAGATAATATAGTCTCATAAAGATTTACTACACTATTATACACCAAGAAATCCATAAATTTGGTAATAAGGGTAATTTAGATAAAATTTGTGGATTTTTTCTTGAATAATAAGTGGAGGATCATAAAATTTGGTTCATGGACATAGTTTTTACTAGATAAGATAATAAATTCTAGTTTATAAACTTAAAGGTATATAGATATATCTCATAATGAACATGGATGGCTTTTACTATTAATAAATAATCCAAAAATTCCGATATTAAGGTAGGTCTATATAATATTTTAGAACTATCCTAATTTATTATTGGATCATTACTAATTTATCTTATCTAGGAGAATCTATTTCATTTATATCTAGGTATCTAGTCAGTCTTTTTGGGTTTTTATGTCGGGATTCAAATTTATTTTATGATAATTGACAAGATTTTATAAAAAAAATGTATAAGGATTACAATTTCCATCTTATTCTATTATGTTGGGTAATGCAGAAGTTTTTTTAGACATTATAGTCCTTGATATTAAAATATATGACCTTATGATGAGAATGGACTAATTAATCAAGTACAATGATCAAATAAACAATTATTGTTTTAGAGTGATTTTTGTTACACTAGATGGTTTAGTATATTTATTCCATTGAGATTTAGATGTTAATAGTAGCATGAGCGATCCAATTTTTGGGAAATTGAAAATTTATAATTTTAATTAATTGGATTAGTTCTTGAAACCTTATAGAATGGTGGAAACTAAAAACTAAAAACTATATGTTATAGGTAACCAAATATTTTTCTCTATTATTTTTTTAGATTACCTCTTGATATAGAAATGGAATACTCTATTGATCTCTTACCTAGAACGAATTCAAATTTTCCAAATTCATAATGCATGGAATAATATTAATCATGCGAGTTAATGTTAAATGGGGAGAATTAGAGCATTAAGTATTAATTTGACTAAGGGTTTCACCTTGGGCAGCACTAATATTCGTTTACAAAATTCTAATAGTAGTTTATTATTGAATATTGACTCCATAAAACTAAATTAAGTGATTCTAAAGAATAAATATCCCTTTAACATAATTGATGTTATATTTGATCCACTAAATAGATGTAAATAGTTTTATATATTTTTATTTTTCCATGGGTATCATCAATTAAGGGTAAAATATTAAGATAAACCGAAGAATGGTTTTCAAATTTTTAATATTCATCATGATTTTTTAGTCATTCCTTTTAGTGTTATTAATGAAACTAAAATTTTCATTCCTTTGTTGAATTAAATACTCTACTAGAATTTGGACAACTTTGTGGTAGTGTATGGGGATCACATGATTATTTATTCAAGATTAAAATAATATACTAAAATATATATAAAAATTGTTTAAATAATTATATGTGAACATAAAATCGATGAAAAATATATTAAAATGTCACTTTTTGATTAAAGTGATTTTGTTTATGGGGTATTCCTTTACAATTAAAATAATCCCTATTAATATTAATAAAATAAAGTTTGTGATGTATTGGAAAATTCCTAATTATTTCTTTCATATCCATGGTTTTCTTGAACTATAAGGATATTGCTATAGGATTATTACATGTTATCAAAATTAGAATGTGTTTGATTGTGAAAAAAATTAAATTTGAATTGTATTTTAAGTACTAAACTGTAGTTGACTAATTAAAGGAACACTAAATTTATCACTAGTTCATATCTCATTCTGGTAGGGAGATGATTATGAAGTGCATTGTGATTATTCAGGAGAATTTGTCAGATGTATCCTTATATTAAGAGGTATTATCATGGAATATGGATCTAGATAGTTAAAAATACATTAAAATAACCATTAAATGAATGATTTTGGGTTTTTCATGGGGGTTCATGTACTTAAGAGTAGGAGGCATTATCTATTTTTTAAAAACATCATTGTATGTGACCATAAAAAGAGTTTAAATTATATATTATCATAGTGTGATCTCAATTTGAGGTTGTGAATGTGGGTATAGTATCTTCAGAAAATTGATTTTGTTCTTTTATATACCTTTGGAAAAGGAAATTTTGTATTTGATTCATTGGGTAGGAAGACTCATGCTCAAGCTAATGAGGAGGCTAAAGAGTGATGGATTCTAATGGGTAAGTTGGATTAATTTTATTTGGAGATTTATGAAATGAAGAAGAATAAAGTTATTTAAAATATTAATTTGAATTATACTTTTTGGGTGAAAGTGAAAGAATCATAATGAAATGTCCTGAAATACAAAGGAATATGAACACCTTTAATTATGTGGAGATCACTAATGAGTGGAGAATGGAATTGAATACGAATATTTATCTCTTAAAATGAATGGTTAATTATATACCTTTGAGGAATGATATGATGAATGTATTTCATCATTTTAATTGAGAACTTTATCCTGGAATTAAAAATATTTATAATAATATCCAGAGGTTGTTTTGGTTTCTGATCAAGTGGATGGAAATATTTGAGCATGTTCCTCTTTGCTAAGTTTGTTAGTAGGTGAATAAAAAACATAAATGAATTACAGGGTTGTTGTAATCATTATCTATACTAACCTGAAGTGGGAGGAAATTTCTATGGACTTTATGATGGGTTTTCCAAGATCACATATGAAGGACTATTGTATTTGGGTTTTCATGGAATTACTCTTGATGTCAGCACTATTCTTACGAATTTGGATGACTAATTTAATAAGGGGACATTGAAAATTGTATGTAATGGAGATTGTCAAACTTTGGGGTATTCTTAAGTCTATTATTTTTGATAAATATTCTTATTTGATGTTTAAATTTTGATAGGGACTTTAGAGTGATTTGTGTATCCAATTTAGGATGAGTAAAACTTACCATCTATAGAAAGTGAGTAATAAAATAGGATTATATATATTTTGGAGGTTATTCCTTAAACATTTGTGTTTTATTTTTGGAAATACTAGTAGAATAAGTTTTCCTTTTTGAGATTATTCTATAGTAATTATCACCAATATTCAATCATCATATAACTATTTGAGTATTTTTGTGATAATAATTGATCATTCATTTTATAATGGGATGAAATAGATAAAAGGTCACTTGTGGGGACAAATATTTTTCAAGAAATAATTGAACCCATTAAATCCATTATAGAGAGTATGAAGACAACATAGATTTCAAACAATTCATATGACCATTGATGATAACCCTTAGAGTACAATATTGGGGATAAAATATCTTTGTTACTGTGTCCTCATTTAAGACACCAAAGACATAGAAATAAAGGAAGGTTAACACCATGATTTGTGAGTCCTTTTAAAATCATTGAAAATATTAGTGCATGATATTTCATTTAGAAATACTTACAGGATATGGTGTAATTAATAATTTATTTCACATAGCTTAGTTGAGGGGATATCAATAGGATTCATCTCATGTTATTGATTTGGAATTAGTAGTGTTGAAACTTGATATGGATTTCATTAAAAGGCCAATAATTTTTTTTGGATTGGCCTGAAAATAATTTTAAGGGGAAAATAAACTTATATTTTTTTGAGTCTCATGGAAACATAGGAATGTATATAATGAAACACAGGAGATAGAATCATACATATAATAATAGTGACAAGAGCTCTCTAAATAATATTGAGTCTATTTCCAAGAAAACAAATTACATTATAGTGGAGATAAATCTAACATTCATTTTTTTATAATTACTGAATGTATATGGATATTAATTTGAGGTTATTTATTGATGTGGTATTTCCATGGGATAATTGATATCCTTTAGATATTAATATTAATTATTTGATAATCCTTAATGGAGTGGGATTAATGTATAGTATTTATTATTTAAAATACTAGGAAAATATTAAACTAATTTCAATAAGTGTGGTATCAACATAGAATTATGATTAACTATCATCATCTAATCATGAGATATTATTTTATTGACATGAAATTTATAGAGGTATAATTAATGAATTTAATATATGGATATTAAAATGATTTAGTGTTGGTATTTTTGAAATGAAACATTCCTCAATAAATTATTATGAATAGTTTAATTGGAGAAGGTTTTTCTTGGTGGATCATAGTGATCCATCAAAAAAATTATTAATAAGTTATGAGGTGTGTTAATAATGTAGAGATATAAGAGGGTGGTTTTTATATAAATTAGAGAATTAACTCTAAAAAGGGGATTTCATAATGAGTTAATAATAATGATATGTGTATGATTTATAATAATAGGAAAGTTCCTCATAGTTTTGAAACACCTCTCATTAATTTTCTCCCATTTACCTTGATCTCTCCCTATACCATTTTGCTTTAGTGGTGTGAATTGTGAAGAATAGTAACTGAAGGATACATCAATAACCAGAATTATCAATGTGTATGGTATAAATTAATTTCTATAATTTATATGAATTATTCATTATGTTCATAAATGTGTCAATGTCATAAAAGTCTAGATTCTGATTTCATTATATATTAAGTGTTAAAGGTGGGGTTTAATAAATTTGGCACAACCCTTATTAAAATGGAATGGGGGTATATTCCAGCTTATAAATAATTTTCTATCAAACTTATATTTTTTGAACACTCAAGGTCAAGTTTAGAAGGGTCCATTATGATCTCTAGAGGTTTTTCACTATTATACATAGAGGTGCAGTGGGCCATTTCAATTTGGAATGGGATATGCCAAACTTCCACAATTATAATATTTTATCATTTGTTTTATAAATAATGATTTATAGATATTCTTGGTGACCTAACTTGGTGGTTTATACCGTAAATAATGATGTATTTAGGTTTTATAGACATTATAATGTAGGAATATATATGTATGTGGCTCTGAAATATTCCGATCATCCACTAGAATTTATGTGAATTTTTAATGAATTTTTAAATAATGACTGTTTGTGTATAATTTTTAAAAAATATATAAATTTTGGTTTGGAATAAATATTTATTTAAATAGATTAATTCCAAGTAAAATGTGGTTTTAATATCCATCATGAATTTTATGGGGGTTTTGATAAAATTTATTAAAATGATTTCAAATGATAATTTTGTTAAATTATTTTCTAATAGTGGGTTATGTTTTGGAATTTATTTTAAATATGTATACTTATATAGGTGTTTTCTATGGATTATATTATAAAATGTGTGAGCCTTTGTATTATATAAGAAAATGGTTTTTTGATTTTCTTTCAAAAAATATGATTATATTTCCATTTTTTTGGGTTTAATTATTCTTCAAAATCTTGGGGGTAATGCTATTTCACATGAAAAATTGGTTTATAACTGAATTTTCATGAAAAGACTATACAATCTTCCATTTTTTTGTTTTTTGTTTATAGAAATATTTGGGGGCTGGTGTATGATCAGGTTATGACTTCTATAATAAAAATTAACTAGGTGAGTGAAAATTCATTATAGTTGGGATAAAATTCTTATCAAGTATATTCCCTTGTGGGATGTGGGTATCTTTTACCATAACATGGATTTATAAGAATATAGTTTATATATATAAGTGAGTTACCAAGGAAAACCATGGTTTTTTATATCAGGGTATATTCTTAAGACATGAGGGTGTTTTGTTTTATTATTACTTCGTAGGTTTATATCTTTTTTTTACTTGATAAATGGAATAATTGGGTTTCCTTTAAAATTATTTTCACCTTATATTATATTCAAATAAAGAGATTTTTACATTTAAATGATTTGATAAATTAATTATGAAATTGTTTTATAAACCTTTAATTTGATTTTCATGTTGGGATTACTCATGCATGATATTATTTTGGAGTCTTAGAGAAATCCTACTGATCTTATACTCACCCCAAATATATATATTTTTTGTAAATGATGATACTATTGGAAGTGATGTAGGTAACATTCTACAAAATTCTTCATTAGTGGTGATTAATAGATTTAGGATAGAAATATCATATGAGGATTTCAATTGATTAATCATTCAATTCACAATATTATTATTATGTGAGGATGTTTACTTTATTTTTTATTGGTTTTTTAAAACATAAATATTTCTGTTATAAGATTTTATAATATCAGTTTTTAATAAAAGAGTTTTATATTTGCATGCATTTATAGTTGATGTATTTCAAGGTAAAATCCTTCACTGATGATTTATTTTAATCTAGGAAATTCATTTCTGGAATTTATTTACTGGGGAGTATGCATAAGGATTTATGAATGTAGAGTTTGTGACTTAGGATTCAGGTTCTCAGGCGAGGTATTTATATTTAAAATTAAAATTTAAAAAATAATTATATATATATAATTATAAATTATGAAAATGAATATTATAGTTAAAATATATATATAAAATTTATATTAAAATAAAATTTAAATTTAAATTGAAAATTTAATAATATATATATATATATTATTTACATAATTTAAATGTATTTTTTTCAAATTTCACACACATATTCACACATACATATATTAGTGTTTTTATATATATGTCTATATCTATATATATTGGTGTGTTTATATGTTTAAATTAAAATTATAATTAAAATTAATGTTTTATATTTTAAATTGAAATTGATATTTGGTTGTGATGTACTCCATTTTTTATGTATACTTGTTTTTGAATTATAATACATCTTTTCTAGTTTTCTTCCTGGGTTGTGTGTTTTATGTGTAAAAGGGTCTTGGAGTTGGTGTTTTATAAGATGAAGGCTTAATGGGTTTCACAGTGGCAGAAACATAGCCACTAACTCATCGATGGGGTGCACTAACCCGTCAATGGTGTTAGTAGAGGGATATGTAGTTCTAAATATCCAAGCAGCCAGCTAGTGGGAGCCCAATGGTCAGTTAGTGACCATGTAAGAATGCATCAATTCTACACAGGAATAACAACCATCTGGAGTCCAGACACTAGCCCGCCGGTGGCACCCAGATTCAAGAATCATTAGTGACATTTTTAGTTTTTCATTAAATTCAATAATTAGACTATGGATCACCCTAATCTAACCCATATGTGACCAAAGGCTCTTAAATTACTCTCCCTAGGTGGTCAAGGATTTATCTTCCTCTCCTCTTGGGTTCTTGAAATCTAAATTTTTCTATTTGGAAATTTCAAGGTAATATTTATCTATTCCATTCTTAATTATGATTCTTTATCTTCAAATGATTATAGATAAAAGCTATATTAATTTTATATATTAATATACACCTATATCTAATGAAGGAATCATGTAAGTTTGATAGATTGGTCTGGGATCATGAGAATTGGTTGCCTCACCTTGATAAATCCTAGATCTTCCATTGGTGTCAAACCTTTCTTGGTATGTTACCACCTATTAGGATGATCTTTTCCCTAAATACCAATTCTAGAGAATCTATTATAATTTATTGGGTTTTATTGTAGTGAATGTTAGTGTTTGGATTGATTTTGGTGTCATCCCTAGATGTATCATAGAAATTATAATTGGTGCAGTAAAATTTGGAAGTCTTTACTATCTTGGGCCTTTGTATAGAGATGTTTGACATTATTGGATTGTGTATAGGTGACTGGGTTTCAGACCCTTTCATGATATTGTATGTTGGAATACATGGGTATCCCATGAGACCCTTTTTTGGTATTGATTTTGTTTTCCTTACAATGTTACACATTACATGTCATTTATTCATAGTCGTTAAATATTCTATATTCCATTTTTATTCCATGCTATTTCATGCCTGACGTGTGGATTTATGTATAGTTGGTGGAAATTATATTACAATGTTTAGTTTGATAGATGGCTACGATGGATTTAGCTAGTCCCTAAAAGGGGGATCTTAAAAGACCCAACTCATTGGATGTGACCCAAGTTACAGGAAGGATGATTCCATAGCTTGACATGTGATTGGACTATGTGAGGAGAATAGTATACACCATTAGAGTGGGTCATCAGGCAGGTATTACGCACCCATGGTGAACACCCTTTAATATGTGTAAATTTCCATTATTCAGGTGTGCCAAGTGTGCATACCATTAGAGGATAGCAACAAGTCATGGGAGGCACTTTACCTTAAATTTGAGCATGGAATTATTCTGAATGGTGGATTGTGGATTTCCATTAAATGTGAAACAAACTCATATTACAAGATCTACATCATGAGATGACTACCTATGAAATACTTCGAGTATAGTGATGAAGCAGGCATGACCATGTCTCATTGAATATTTGTTGGAACACTATCCCTAATATTTTGTTGGTTGCATATTTTTTATTCAATAACCTATATATACACGTTCACTTATGTTAAGGGTGCATTGGTGGTGTCCTATTGGTTTACACTCACACACTATCAAGGAATATTATTGCATGTGAAAAATTTGTGATTAGGGACCTAGAGAAGGGGAGAGTCCCATCGATATGTTACTAAGGAGTTTGAAGTTATGATATAAACACAATACTAGGTTAGACTCTGGATAGATACCAATACATATTTTTTATATCCAATTTTTCAACTATACTTGTTGAACTTCTACATAGGGGTTACATTTATTTTATTATTGTATGACCTGGAATGAAATATATTATTGTATGTTTTTATGTTATATTCCACATTGATGTTTAGATGGATTGTGTATATGATGTTATATTTTGGTATAGTTATGATTACCTTGTTTATAGTCCCCCCTATGGAATCTCTAGACCTTGGAAGATAGTCCGAAAGCTCTTGTATATGGGGAATAATGCATGAGGTCATGTTCCACTTTAGAGCATACTCGATGATTCAGTTCATGTTGTTAGAAAATGGTATCAGAGGTGAGTTTCCTTTATTTTTTTATTAGAAGTTCAAGGACATGGTAGAGAGGAGATAGGATTTGTGGGACTTCAGTAGGGGTGTTTTGATGTTCCTAGACAACTTATGCGTAATAGAACTATGCATTATTATAATTGGATTGATGTTATAGTTGTGTATTTATAGTTTGATGATGATCTTGAGTATGTTGTTATATTACAGTTTATGGTATTTGTGTAAATTCTTTCATTATGAATTTGAATCATGGATCACATGTCATATATATAATTGTTGTGTGATACTTAGTAGTTCTTTAATTAAATTCATTGAGTTGTGTTATCTATTCAGGATAAATTAGTATTATTTTCAATTGTAATATTTCTATACTAACATTAGTTAGTTGAACTTGTTCATGTTGTTATGAAATATATATTATTAGGACTAATGTGTAGGTAAAGAGGACTAGGGTTGATCCTTGAGCAGAACTATGTTAGTTATACCTTTTGTGACGATATCCCCTAGGATAGGAATCCTGATAGAAATCATTTATATGGACCTTGAACTATTTATGTTGTACTCATTAGAAGGTCATTATAAGTTCTCTAAATGTTACTTTTAAATTTTATAAAAATGCCACCTCAGAGATGTCAGAATGATCTTTCTTGGGAGGATGTTGTAGTTCCCCCATATGATATATAGGAGGATGTAGCTGATCATGAATCCATACCTACTCTAGTGGTTCATGCAATAATCCTACCTCAACCTAGAGTCCTACATATTATTCTTGATTGGTTTATAGGGACATAATGGATGATGGTTTACTATGGCCATGGCTTTGATATCATGCATCCACTATCATTCTAGGTCACTAATGGTCCTTAGGATACCGAGGAATGGATATAAGTTTTTTTGGAAAATTTTTATCTATTCGATTCTCATGAGGATAAGAGGGAGATGTTGGATGCCTTTATCCCACACTGACCCAATAGAATGGGGTGGGGTGTTATGGGTCAGGCAGGAAAGTGTGATGGTCTTATATGGGATACCTTTAAGGAGTTTTTCTTCAAGGATTTCATTCCCAAAACATATGAAAAAATCATAGGAGTATATTGATCTTTTATAGGGTAAGGTTTTTGTTTCTATTTAATTATCTTGTGTTGAAGAGTTTCTACATTTTTCTCATCTTTTGGTGGAAAATAAGGCACACAAAGTTAGGAATTTTTGGATAGGACTTCATCTAGAGATCATATGTAAGATTAGGGGATTCAACCTGAAAATATATACAGTTGTGCATTACAAGGCCTTGAATTTTGAGAAGGGGATAGAGGAGGATATAATTTCACATAATCTTCCAACTTATAGTGTTTTTATGATTGGAACTTCCATTACTATAGATAGTTCCTATTATGGTAGTTTGAAGAAAAAATTTAAGGAGTTACAATTGGGTGGTAGTTGGTTGGATTAGAGTATGACTTCTTCTACTCCATCTACTGGAGGAAGTTCTACCAGGTGCTACAAATGTGGGAAAAAGGTAATTTCAGTACATTATGCATGAATCCACCAAGGTAATGTCATAAATGTTGTATAATAGGACATATATATCACTTTATTCTCTTGTTTCATATTTATATTTGAGGAAGTCAGGTCAACATATAGCTAGGGGTCCTAAAAAACAGACCCAATACCATACTTCCTGTTTAATCATGTGAGTAATACACCATAGAGGCAATGCAATGCTTCAAAGGAAATAAGTGTGTATAGGATGGATGAGGCTCCCACCGATAGTGGTGAGTGTCTATCTATAATTATAGTCATGGTTTTGATTACCTCTATGTTATCTACTACTTTGTTTAATTCAAAAACATCACATTATTTTTTATTTATTGAAGTATTTATTATATTTGATTTATTATTTAAGTTATCTTTTGAGTTTCTCTCTCTTGAAATGCCTTTGGGAAAGAATGTTAACCATATCTAGTCATGTAATGAGAGTCCCATACTTATTTATAGCTACAGATACTTATGGGACTTTATGATATTAGAGATGACTAGTTTTGATGTGATATTTAGAATGAATTTGTTAAATAGTGATTGAGATCATATCGACTATGACAAAATATATGTATCATTCACAATGAATCGGGGATAAAGTTTTGTGTTTACTAGTGAGTGAGATGTTAGAGTAAAAATGTGGGACTGAAACCGATCTTAATTAGTTCTATCACGATGCATTTAATAGGCTTGGTTGTCATAGTATAATTAGAAGTATCCCCAATATCTTCTTTCCAATGGTGGATCATTATTAGGATATATTCCTAGATGGTTTCTTAAGTCATCTTTAAGATAGAGGAATTTCATTTGAGATTAAGCATATACATGGGCAAAACTAACATTGATTCATCCATATCATATACCAACAATATAGTTATGGGAGTTAAAGGTGTAGTTAAATGATTTAGAGGAAAAGGGAATAATTATTCTATGAAAATATCATTAGGATGATCTATCATGGTTTTATAAGAATTCAGATAGTATTCTATGAATCTATATAGACTATAAGTAACTGAAACAGGTAAAAGTGAAGAACATTCACCCTTTACCTAAGATTAATGATTAGTTTGTTAGTTATGTGGAGCCCAATGGAATTCCAAGATTGATATTTTTTATGATAGTATCTATTGTAGGTCCGAGAGGAGGGATTTCCCAAGAAAGTTTTTAGGAGTATATATTGGTTTTATTAGTATTTTTAATGACTTTTGGGTTCATAAATTCTCCAACAGTGTTCACAGCTCTCATGAACAAGATTTTACATCCATATATTAACTATTTAAATGTTGTATTCATGGAAAATATCTTGATATATTCAAGGAATTTATATATGTATTCTAGACACCTTGATATTGTATTGAGTACACTTTTGGAACATCATATTTTTTTTCCAAATTTTTGATGATTCACTTTTGGATTCAGTAGGTGTAGTGCATTAATCATGTAATTTATGAAGTGGGGATTTCTGTGGGCTAAAAAAATGTAGAGGCCAAGATATCTTGGGAAATCCAGAAGTATGTGATTGATATGAGTAATTTTCTAGGTATTTCTGGTTACTATTGAAAATTCATCCATGACTTCTCTTATTTTAAAATGTTGATGACAGAGTTTTCCAAATATGTGATATTTGAGTGATCTTGTTATGGTAAAGAGTCCTTTCTCGAGATAAAGAAGATATTGATAATAACATCAGTTTTGATTCCATTAGAGCATAGGATTGGATACATAGTTTACTTTAATGCCTCGTTTTTTAGGTTGGGAGATGTGTTGATGTATACAGATTCAGTAGTTTCTTATGGTTTGTATTAGTTAAGAACATATGAGAAGAACTACCTAACACATGAATTAGAGATGGAATATGTGATCTATTATTTGATGTATTTTAGGAATGATCTCCTTAGTAAGAGTTTTAGTGTCTAAATTATCCATAATATTATGCAATATATATTATATCAGTATGTTCTGAATTTTAGGTAGAGGAATTGGGTGGAGTATCTTTAGAAATTAAACTTCAAGATAACCCATACTCCTAATAAAGGTAATGTTGTTGCATATTCTCTTAGTTGGAAAATACTAGAGACAGGATCTTATTGACTGGCCTTTATATGAGGAATGGAATAAGTTGATTTTGATATCTGAGTGGATAGTGGATGCATTTGAGGATCATGGAGTTATGAAGGTTCACATTTGGTTATCATATCTTCTTTAGTGGATTAGGTAATGGACATCTAGGAGTCATATCATTAATTTTTAGTGATACACAAGAACTTGGTGGGGGGTGATTCTATACTAAGGTGGTCCTTAGATGATGAAGATTTGATCTATACTCATGGGAGGTTATTTGTTCCAACACTCGTGAGGGATTACCAGATCAGATAATCTCATTATTCAAAGTGGATAATGTATATTGGATCGATGAAGATGTACCATGATAGCTGACATCAGTTTTTGTGGCCATTTATGAAGAGAGTCATCACTGATTTTGTTTCCTAACGCCTTACGTATTAGAGGGTTAGGGATAACCATCAGTATCCTAGTGAGTTATTTCAACCAATTCCAATGCCTATGTGGATGTGGGAAGATATAATGATGGTCTTAATGTTGGGGTTACCCTGGAGCCTAAGAATTCAAGATTCTACTTGGTTGATAGTTGATTGGTCGACTAAAGTGAACCATTTATTATTGATAACCGATACCCTTTTAGTGGATTTTTTCAGAAAGCTATATATTTTTGAGATTATATTCCTACACATAGTTTATTTGAGTACCATGTTAAGATGGGACCAATGTTTCATGTCATGATTTTGGAAGGTCTTATGGATGAATTTAGGTCACCGGGTGAAATAGAGTATAGTGAATCATCCTAAGACTAATGGAAAGTCACAGTGGATGATCCATATTTTATAAGATACTTCATGAGAATTTATTTTGGAATTTTGTGGAGTTTGGTATAAACACCAAGAATATGTTTATATTTAATTAAACAAAATAATCTATGCTTCAATTCAGATAGAACCTTTTGGGGTTCTTTATGGTTAATTGTGTCACTCAAAACTATATTTCCATGATGATAGTGAAGAAATAGTTATAGGGATATGTTTTTTATGGGAAAGTTTTTTGAGAGTGTAGTTGATCCATACATATATAATCACTACATAGAGTAGACAATGATTGTATACTGGTATAAGGAGGTTACCTTTGGAGTTCACTATGGGTGATTTAGTTTTATTGCAGGCAACACTTCAATTTGGGAATCGATGTTTACATAAGAAGGGGAATGTAGCATTGAGACTTGTTAGACCTTTCGAGATTACCTAGAGTATCAAGATTCTTCCTTATAGTTTAAATATTACACTATGGTACTATGGTATGCATGTTGTATTCCATGTGTCACAACATTAGACATAGATTCCTGATACAACACATGTGATTAACTATGAGGACGTTGAGATGAAGCCTGAAACATTATTCTTGGAGATCCTAGTGAAGATCTTTAACTGGAGTGAGAAATAGTTTCATTGGAAGACTATGAAACTTATCAAAGTTCTATGGTATCATGGTCAGATTTAAGAGGATACTTTGTAGAGTGATCCTGATGTTCTGGAATAATTCTCTGAGTTGTTATATCAGAACCAATAACTACACTTCTTAGGGATCTGTTGGCACCAGAAAACGTGTCCATGTAATTCACCAAATGCTTACATATATGATCCCAGAGCGCAGCTCATTCCGCAAGCTTCGATTAAACTAGTCGTGGAGCCCAAAAGAAGTTACGGATCAAAATTTAGGGCCGTTCGAAATCAGGCTACTGGAAATGGAATTCCGGGATGATTTTGGGGAAAATTACAGTTTTGCATGCAAGAAGTGAAATCTTGCACGCAAGAAGGATGGTTTTGCGCGAAAGAAGTGAAATATTGCGTGCAAGAAAGGATGTTTTGTGAAAAAATTATGGAATATTGCACTCCACAGTAGAATATTGCGTGCAACATGTCACAGAAACCATTTATGTGACCAATGAGAGGTCATATTTTACCCAGTCTACCCGAAAAACATTCAAGGAAGGGGAACACAAGTAATGAGTGGTGCGTGCAAGAAGAGAATCCGCACGCAAGATTATTCTGTGCCAAAGGCGACGTCAAACGGCCCTTTACACACGCGCTCACTATAGGCCGCGTGGAAAATGACTTGCATGCACAGAAGTTTACACGCACCCCTCGCACGAAAAACCACTTGCGCGTGTGGAATCTTCCACGCAATTGCTCTCAGGTTCGCCGATAAATACATGTGCAGCCCCCACCCATTGAGAAGGATCTCCGGAGGTTGGCCGCCACTCTGCTGTGTGTAAGACCACATCTTTTGCACCCTCATGGAAGAATAGAACCCTCCATGTAAGATCTTGCGTGACAGGTCCCATATGGGTCCGCTTTCGCGCGGGCCCATAGTGGACTGATCCTCGCCTGAGAATTTTTTTTCCCAAGTGTGCAAGATTCTATTCTTTCATGAAAAACATCCAATCTTGCGCACAAAACATCAAATATTCCATGTAGAACTTCTAGTCTTGCGTACAGAACTTCCAATCTTGCGTGCAAGTCTTCATTCTTGCACATATGACTTCTATCTTGCACGAAAGACTTCAATCTTGTGTGCAACTGTACCAAGGCGCTGAATATTTTGCACACCTATGCCGCACAGTCCAATATTGTGCGCTGCCTATCCTGTGCATAGGGAATCTTACGTGAAACAGTGCCCAAGCCTACGCCCACTGGTCTATACCGATATTCTCATCATCAATCCCCCTGAGTACCTTGAGTTGAACCATTCGTCAAGCAACTCATCTGAACCCCATCACCTGACTCCTATGCTAGGTTGAACTAGAAAGGGCCACCCTTGCATAAGTCCCAACACCAACCATTTCTAGGAACCTTATGCCTAACAGTCCTATCTACATGACTATAAACTGTAGTACTCCCTATGTTTCAAACATAGGATGCCTCTTACTCAAAATAAGAGATGCCTTGTGCGCCAAGCATAAAATGCCAATAATCCTTTCTACATGACACTAAACTGTATTACGACCTTTGTTCCAAACATAGGATGCATCTTACTCAATATAAGTTATGATTTATGCTCCAAGCATGAGATTCCAATAGTCCTTTCTACATGACTCTAAACTGTAGTATGCCCTATGTTCCAAACATAGGATGCCTCTTGCTCCAAACAGGAGATGCCTTATGATCCAAGTATGAGATGCCAATAGTCCTTTCTACATGACTATAAACTATAGTACACCCCATGTACTAAACATAGGACGCCTCTTTCTCTAAACAAGAGATTCCCTATACTCCAAGAATAAGATTCCAAATTCCATGATTATATTGGCGTAATTTCAAGAGTGTTGGAATCTGTTCATACATTCCATCACTCCACCTCACGATTTGTGTGTTATTCATTCGGATCATCATCCACTTCCATGTCTGAAGGGACCCCCTAACGGCCTGGTCCCATGCTGCATCAGCTCACCTACCGTCTTAGGCCAATGCCCCAAAAGACTTTGGACAACACTTTGAGTCAGGTCCTGTGTTTTGAACACGGTCAGCAGTTGAACCTCATTTGCTTGTCCCTATTTCAGGCTAACACGATATGGATGCTGTGTTTCGAACATGATCAATAGTTATCCTCCATCTCCATGCCACCCTCATTATGTTCCGAATGTCAGGAATGTGATTCACACTTTTTATCTCCATTTTTTCAGACTAATTCCAACACCCTTGGAATTATCCATCTCGTGCACTAGCGAAAAGTCAAAGGCCTCAACCCAGCAGTGGGTTGGGATGTCCTCATGGCCAGACATGAGGAATATTTTACGGGTAGCTTCCGTGCGTAAGCCCCATCCACCAATGCTGCTCCATAGCGGCACATGGGCAGCTTCCTTGCGTAAGCCCCATCCATTGTTGCCACTCCATAGCGTTACCCGAGTAGCTTCCTTGCGTAAGCCCCATCCACTATTGCTGCTCCATAGCAGCACCCAGGCAGCTTCCTTGCGTAAGCCCCATCCACTATTGCGGCTCCATACCGACACCTGGGCATCTTCCTTGCATTAGCCCCATCACCTATTGCCGCTCCATAGCAGCACCTGGAAAACTTCCTTGCATAATCCCCATCCCCTATTGCCGCTCTATAGCGGCACCTGGGAAACTTACTTGCCTAAGCCCCATCCACCATTTCTGCTCCATAGCGGCACCCGAGAAGCTTCCTTGCGTAAGCCCCATCCACCATTTCCGCTCCATAGTGGCACCCGTGCAGCTTCCTTGTGTAAGCTCCATCCACCATTTCCGCTCCATAGCGGCACCCTGGTAGCTTCCTTGTGTAATACCCATCCACCATTGCCGCTCTATAGTGGCACACAGGCTTCCTAGAGTGTAATCACCATGCCATTCCGAACTAAGAGGACTTTGATCCTTACTAAGATAAGGTACGTAGGAAGCCTCCATGAGGTTTATTCCCAACACTCTATCATTCTGAATCCCTTCACGTCGGTTTTCCCACACTATTCGGAACTATGAGTACTTTGATCCTTGCTAAGGCAGGGTACGTAGGAAGCCTCCCTGAGGTTCTAGACCACCACCATCCATCAGTCCCAACTATCTTCATGTCAGTTCACCAACACTTTAGGCTTTCTCGGAGCATAAGCCCCAAATTTCCCCCCTTCTGAACTACGTGGACTTTGAAACTTTCCAAGGTAAAGTATGTAGGAAGCCTTCTTGAGGTTCAAGCCCAACAACCAGTCGTTCCGACCCACCTTCACGTCGGTTCTCCTACACCATCCATCTGGACCCCAGGTCCTTATTCATGTCAGTTCACCCCTGACCTGCATGGCATTAAACTGTAAACCCCAATCACTGGTAAGAGGTTGTGCCCTGTGTAGCGGTAATCCATTGTGTCCCTCAATCAGCAGTAAGCCGTTGTATCCAAATCAGAGGTAAGTCGGTTCATCTCCTATTCAGCGGCAAGCCATTGTAATACCATTAGCTGGGACCCACATCTTTGGTCCGTCCTAGTGACATCAGACCAACCCAGAATGCTAACCACACATAATCCCCATACACATCATCGGGTTGTTTTTCTATGTGTACACCCCAATTCAAGCACATCGCCTGATCTTTCCCTCGAGCCTACGTTTCTCGGGAAGGTCATGTCCCAACCAAGAGGTTCCACTTCCTCCATGTCCCATCCATGCATCCATTCTCATAGGTCGCCTCCTTAGACATCCTATCGCCCACCTGAACTACGCAGAATTTGAATCCCTGCCATGGGGATACGTAGGAAGTCTCCCTGAGACTCAAGACCAATACTACCATCACCTTCAAGATGGTCCCATCTCATTCCCCCTCCACTCTATTCAACTCTCCATCAACCATACTGATTCTCACATGGTCCACCACATCCTGATGGGATCATTTCATCCACCTACTTACTGCTCTTAGCAGTACTTGGGCTGCAATTCACATGTAAGACCCAACATGTCTTTGAGTTGTTGTCCTTTGTGCACACCTCGATCCATCACCCCTTTGAACTACGTGGGTTTTGATCCCTATCGTCTACACAAGGTATATCAGAATCCTCCATGTGGTTCAATCCCAGTCAATGGTAAACCTTGGTGTTCCCCATTCTGGGGTGCAAACTCCCTGATCCACCCTTAGCGGTGTCTAGATATTCCTTCACGGTGTAACATCTTCCCTTTACGGGACACACCATCTTGGGTCTACTCTTATCGAGTGTTCTGATCCATCCACCTGGTAAACCATTCAGGTGTTCCCTCTTAGGGATGTACCAATCCAATCCTATATGGTATTTTATGATCTCCCTCATTCTGTCTCCTCAAGACGTTAAACTCGCGGCTACCTCGTGTTTAATATGAGATGCCTGAGGAAAACCTTAGAAGACACGCCTTTAGCGTAGCCATCTTCGAAAGATATTAAACACATGAAATACCCTGTGATAAACATGAGAAGCTGAGGAAAACCTTAGAGACATGCCTCCAGCATATAATACCCCATGAATGACGTGGGATGTATCAGGTTTTGTGCCCTTGAGATGCCCTCTTATGAAGAAGAATACAAGTTCCCCATTGTCCATGCATCCAAATATGCCCCGACATGACTGATGTTACTGCCAACTCCGACCGAAGTTTTCTACCATGTCAAGACCCCATGGAATGTCCTGACAGAAGTAGTGTAATTAACCAGCGTCCACAAAGATATGGCACCAGGAATGAGTTTCACGAACCAAAACTTAATCTATAAGGGAGATCCGAACTAGGTGATGAGTTCTGAGGAGGAATCTATGGAAGGAAGAACCGAAATCCTATAATCCCATTTAGATCAAGGAGAAAATGTCCTAGAAAAAAGAATGGATGCCACCCTCCTTTGGAAAGCAAGAATGCGGGGCAACAAAACCGCACCTTTTGTACTCAAGTAGACGAATGCGCATGCCCCAGAGAAAGCATCAGAAACAGGATCATAAGTCACTTGAGGGGAGAATTGTAATTCCATCCAATTTCAGGGTACTTTTTTAAATTATGATTAATATTGTCTTATTTTATTCCTTTGAGTTGTGCTTTATTGGTAAAAGGGTATTTGAGTTGTTTTGTAGAGGATAGAGGATTAATAGTCTGCATGGTGGCTGAAACAAGGCCACCGACTGGATAGTGGGGTACATTGGCCAATTGGTGGTTCTTTCAGTGGGATATACAGTTTTGTAGATCCTAGCAGCTAGCCTAGAGGTAAGGCATAATTCCTATATTCTACCCTATAACACCAACCATTAAGGGTCCAGACACTAGCCAACCAGTTGTACCTAAACCCAGGCACAATTAAGGTCGATTTGTTAATTTTAATTTAATTTTATTATTAGACTATTCTTGGCCCTAATACAACTAATTTATAACCAGAACCTTTTAGATACCTATCCCTTGGTGATATAGGATTCTTCTTACTCTCCTATTGGGTTTTTGATGACTAGATCAATCCTGTTGTGTCTTTGAAGGTAAAATATATTTTTCCATGTTTAATTATCTATCCTTATATATAATAGATCAAATATCCAAGATATATTAGTTTGATCAATGAATATCTACCTATATATAATAGAGGATTCATTCTATATTGGTAGATTAGTATTGGATCACGATAATTAGTGGCCTCTACTTGATCGATCCTAAATATTCCATTGGTGTTGAATCACTTTTGGTAACTTGATGTGGAATAAAAATTTTGGATTGATATTTCCTTGAATCCTGATTCTTGAGACTCTATAATGAAATATTTGGTCCTGTTCTAGTGAATGTTAGTGTGTGGGTGTGATTCAAGATGTAACCCTTAATGGATTTTGGAAATTTTCATTGGAGTGATAAAGTTAAGAAGTCTCTTACATCTAGGGACTTTTTATGAAGTATTTTGACATACTTATCTTGATTTTATGTGACCAGTGTAGTGACCCTTGCATGATATGGTATGATGGAATGTGAGGGTAGCCAGTGAGACCATTTTTTGGTATAGTCTGTGTGTTATTTTCTTTGTTACACCTTATATGTGGTTAATTAATGGTTGTGGAATATTTGATATGTAATGTTTATTAATTTGTCTATTGTTACTCATATATGGATTTTTACAAAACTGATGGAACCTATATTATAAATTTTAGGTTGATAGTTGGCTTGATGGAATTAGGTGGTCCCTTAGAGGGGGATATTAAATGAAATTACATGCTGGATGTGACCCTGATTATAGAATGGATGATTCTAGATCATGGGATGTCATTAGAATATGAGACGCGAACACCATATTAAATTGAAGTTGGTTTTTAGTTCAATATCATGTATTGATATAGAATGTCCTTTCATTTTTTCAGGAATTCCATGTGTGAATTCCATTAAAGGATAGTTACAAGTCATCAGATACACTTTCCCTTAAAGGTGAGAATGGACTTATTCCTTAATAGTGGAATGTGGGTAGTCCTTAAATGTGGGACTCTCTCATTTTCATGGTCTACATTATAATATGACTACTTATGATCTAATTTCAACACAGTGATGAATCATGTATGACTGTGGTTCATGTAAACTTATTTACTGAACGTTCTCTTAATATATGTTTGGTTGTATGCTTGCATGCATATTTAAATTCCATCACGAAATAAACTTCTATATACATGTGAACATATGTTAAAGATATATTGGTGGTGTTTTACCGTGTTATAATCACACCATATACATACATCTCAATGCACATTTCGACTTTATGATTAGGGACTCAATGAAAGGAAAGGGCTCAGTGGAATGTTGCTGAGGATCTTAGAGTTAAGAGGCATATGCATTATCAAAATAGACTCAAGACATCTATTGATGGATTTTTCTTTTATGGCCAGTTGTTTTATTATACATTCTGACCTTCCATATCAGGGGTCAAGTTGGTTTATTATTATATGAACTGACATGACATATATTATTGAATCTTATTGTGTAATCTTTCACTGTGATTTTTAGCTGGCTTATGTTCATGATGTTATATTATTATGTATGGTTATGATTACGAAGGGTTTAGTCTCCCTAGGTAATATATAGAACCCCTCTGCTAATCGGTACGCTCTGGCATATGGGGAGGTACACATGAGGTCATGTGTCACATCATCTTAAACATTGCGATTCAAGTTGGGGTGTTACAATAGTAATATATATTTTAAATTAATATAAATAAAACAATAAATAAATTAACAAATATTTAAACAAAAGTTAATTTTAATTTGAAATTTGAACACACATACACATGTAATTTTCAAAATAAATATAATTTATATAAATAATATATTCAGATTTATTAAAATATAAAGAAATATAATAATTTTTCTCTCTCCCTCTCTGTTTATATATACTTATAAAATAAAAAAATTATATATATATACATATATTATAAATATATAAAATTTTATATAAATAATAATAATTTATAAATATTAAGTACAAATATAAATGTATATGATATCATGGTAAAGTAGTGGGCATGTTACTCACTAGTATGTGTGTCTTGAGTTTGATTCCCACTATCCTTCCATGACTGAGGTATTTTTCCTTTTTTTTGGTATTTTAGAGAGCTAAAAAACACCATATTTATAATATTTGAGATTCAACATAGACACCCACCCGCCCACACAATTTGGTTTATATATGTAGACACCTGATTTAATATATATATATATATATATATATATATAATTTTAATATATATGTATATATATATATTAATTATATATATATACTCTATACATAAACACACACACACAAATTATTAGTATCACCTTGAGATTTGGTTAATTTTTTTCAAATGAATTTGATATTTTAAATATCTTTCATTACATGCAACAATGAGTTTATCTTGCGTTACAATCAATACTAAGGGTATCTTTCATTACACACAACACTGAGTTTAAATGAAACATTACATACTACTGAAATATTATTATTTAGAATGATAATTACCACCTAGCTATTAGAATTTTAGGTATGAGTAGGAATAAATAAATTTTGAAAATATAGGATTTATCTATGTTTATAAAATGAATTCTTTGGTGACCAATTAATTATAAATGAAAATAAAAATAATTTGAAAATAAAAAAAAATCATTTTCTGTAAAATAATTTTCATGTACACATATGAATATTAACTCAATAAATTAAACAAATAATTTTTTTAATTATTTTACTAAACATTAAATATTATACATTAAATCAAAATTTTAACATCAATATTATGTTATTTCTAGACAATAGAAAATAATAAATCCAATTTTATTCATAAAACTATACTTTTTCTAAAAAATAGTTTTTTCTCCCTTTTTAAACCTATTTTAAAATTATTTTTTTTAAATTATATATATATATGTATATTAAAAATAAAATTAAATTTAAAGCAGAAATATCATAATTATTATAGGGTGATGTTTTTGTATTTTTATGAAAATATTAATTTTTTGATGAATTGTCAAAAATACAGATTTTAATTGAAGATTGAATTTTAATTTAATGTATTTATAATATTAGTTTTTATTTTAAAATAGAATTAAAAGTAAAATTACATAAATTATATATAAGGTAATTCAATTTAGGTCATTGGAATAATTTTCATATTGAATGTTTATATAATTTTTTTTAAACTTTTGAACATTTTTCAGTTTGAGAACTAGTTTCTTCCTCATGTCTGTAGAATTAGTTTTAAATTAAAATTTTCTACTTCTATGAATGGAATTGAAAAAATTGGATTCCATATTTTGAATCATAATATTTTATTTTATCTAATAATTTCAACTTAATTTTTGACCATAATGAATAGTATAAATTGTAAAAATTTATTTTCCACGGTTACGGTAAAAATGGGTTTACTTGGGGGTTAACTAAAAATATACGGGTAAAAAATAGATTAAAACTTTTCTAAAACCAATTTCATGAATATATTTCTACCTTATTTCTTATATTATTTATAATGGTCTATTTTTATCCTTTCGGCATGTGAAAAATGTGTGTATACCTTTTCTTTTCAGAAAATCAAAAGTTTGCCACTCACCTCACTTATAAAAGGAAACCCCTTATCCTATTCTCTTAAAATATAAAAAACCCTATGGTTTATCCAATCCTATAAAAAATTAATTCCTTAACTCATT
The DNA here is from genome assembly GCA_963277665.1 of Viscum album. NCBI lineage: Eukaryota > Viridiplantae > Streptophyta > Magnoliopsida > Santalales > Viscaceae > Viscum > Viscum album. The sequence continues at coordinate 1,719,631,259 of OY728119.1, read as the reverse complement.
CATATCATCCTATAAGTCTAATTTTGATCATAAATTTAACCTAAAAATCATTTTTGTGTAAACCAAAAGATGTTTTTTAAAGAAGAGGTAACATACCTAACCAAGCATTTTATTTTACTTCATCCTGAAACTACTTCAATTACTATTAAACCATGATGATATAATTAAATCATTATATTTAATAAATTTATAAGTTATTATTTTAATGTAATAACCTAAATATTTATTGTCTTCTATCAAATGGGTTACAAAATTATCATTTGTGTGTACATCAGACTACCGCCTCACGAACCAATGTTTTTTGTTTTCCATCACCACCTATCACAACTGTATATAATGGTGTATTTATTGTATATATTTATGATTTTATTATTATTATTATTATTATTATTATGGAATCATTGTATCACATGTTCCTTATAACTTTCCATTCCATGGGAATACAATAATGTTGTTCGTGTGTAAAGCGGACTGTCTCCTCGTGAAGCAATACAATTCGTTCATGATTTACATGGAAGGTAATAATGACAGGTTTAATGAAATTATGTGATATATATGAAATAAAAATTATTCTATATTGGTAACATATTATTTAACATTATTTATCTCTTTCTTTCAGGAAAATTGAAACAATGATCTTGCGTACATACTTCCTACCGTCTCAATGAAAAATGTATTTCATTTCCAATATCTAAATTTTATAGATCACTATAAATAAATGTATAATAAATATATATTATATTTATATCATTTCTAAAATTCTAGATATTATGTAACCATGATCAAAGTAAGTTGATAAAAAATAAAAAATCAAAACATACCTGAAAAACAAAGTAGTTATTGTTGAAAACGTGACATTAACATGGAATTGTTAATAAAAGGGTAAAAAAGGTCATAAATAAAACATATATGGTATAATATATATATTTATGGTTTTATAATAGATTTATAACAAACATCCATGTATTATATAGGATATTTTAATGTGTAAAAAATAATTTAAGACATAAGGTAATGAATTTGCATCTCAATTTTTATTTCTATGTGACAAATTCCATAATTATAACCTATTTATTTTATGTGGTATATATAATTCTCATAAATGTATTTTATTATTATTCAACTGAAATTAATTTTATTTACATATCCATTTTAGGATATCTATTTCATGGGTTTTATGGTTCCAAAGTTACAAATATGGTTATGTATTTTTTTTCCTCAATTTTCCTTCTTTGGGACAGATGTTATGTTATGCACCTATCATATTTTATGGGGTGAATATACAGACACTTTGTCAAGTAATATCATGGATTTATTTATTCTAATTATATTATAAGTTTCAATTAATTTTATTCTTTCATGGGTATCATGATTCAAAGTTACCAAAGTGGTAAGAGTTTTATGTTACAATAACATCATTTATTAGGATTATTTATGATCATTCTTCCAATAATGAAATATTATGACCTATCTATCAAGAAAATAATTAATTTTATTATCATATAGTCATGGAATGATAATAAATTTTTTTCATTCATGTTCCTATATGAACTCAAGAGTTTAAAAAAAGTTTTTTAATAAAAACTGTCTTTATTTATCTCTTCGATTAAAATCCATTCTTATACCAAAACCATGTTTTTCGAAAATATTTTCAATTTTTTTGATATTCCTTAATTGATTTATTAAGGTATATTTTTTTAATTTTTTTAAAGTAAAATTTATGCCATTTACCAAACAATTCCTATTTTTATTTCACCTAAAATGTGGAAGGAATATTTGTTTTAACGCATATTAAATGAATGAAATTTCCTACCGTCATGACTATTATTTTATTTGAAACATCATTTATTTTTTTTCTAGGTTATTTTAAAAGAAAATTATTTTTAAATTTTTTATATATTAAAAAGTGTTTTCCAAATAGGAAAGGATATTTTCCACCAAAAATATTTTAAATGATTTATAAATACTCATTTATAGGTTTTCAAGTTTATATTCAATGAAAATAATTTTGAAAATGTTTTATTTTTTGAAATGTGTTTTTCAAAGCAGAAAGGATATTTTCCACAAGGAATTTTTAAATGATTTTAAATATTAATTTATAAGTTTTCAAGGTTATTTTAAAATAAAAGAATTTAAAAAATATTTTTTGATTTTTTATTTTTAAAATGTTATTTACAAAGAAAAGTTATTTTACTCCAGAAATGTTTTAAACGATCTTTCAAATAATTTTCCATATAAGATGACACACATTGATGTTACCTATTATTTAATGAAGATATGATTCAAGGAAACCATTCTTATTCTTTCTCTAAATGGTTTATGTTTATGATTTAATGATGTTTATGAAACTTATTTATCTTCCATGGGTTATACGATGAAGAAATTATTATGAAATATGCTTCTTTTCATGGGTTATCCTATAATAAAATGACGAAATAATTCAAAAATATTTTTTCCATAGATTATGATATGATTAAATGTTTATGAAACCCATTTCGTTTTATGTGTTATGATATTATGAATATTTTATGATCTTATCACACCCACAACTATTATTTTCATTATGTGTTGGTTGAGACATGTATCTTCCTAAAATGTATTGTGTAAAAATTTATATCTCATGAGATATACAAGACATGATTGGGGAGTAAACCTAGTTTAGTAAGAGATTTTTTTTGCTATGATTGACTTGGGAGTTAACCTTTAATACTTTTATGTTTTGGGGAGTAAACCTGTTACACTATGATAGCCTAGAATTAAGAATTGACTTCTATGGAATTTATTTTTTAATCATATTTTAATTCAAAAATTCTTTGTATTATGACAATGCTAGGATTTCACAGCTCATATTCTTTGATTTTCTTATGATTCATGTATTATAAACTGTGAATCATTATTCCATGAACCAAGATTTTGAACTTTTATAAGAATTTCATGGTTTTAAAATTATATTCTCATGTTATCATAAACTTAAGATTCCATATATTAAAAATAACATGTCATTATTTAAACATCCTATATGTGATTTTTCATAATTATGTGGTTCCCCATTATGATTATTGTTGCTCACAATATTATTTTTAGTTTTAGTGATAGAATATAAACATAATGAACTAGATTAATGTTGAATGTGATAGAAAATATGTTTATGGGAAGCCAAAAAGTATAATGACCAGAGTGAAAGGCATTATGATTATGCCAAATCAATTATCACATAACCCGATTAATGACATATACCTTAACCAACTATTGGACTCACCAAAGAAGAGTAGTACAAAGTTAATTGAGAGTTTGGGAAGTGGAGAGCATTGGGAAAATAAGATTAAATTTCCTATATGTCAGGAATGTAGGAAAAACACTCAATGGAATTTCTTATTGGGTTGAGAAGATGTTTTTAGTGTAGACAAAAAGGACATAATGTAGTAATTTCAATGGAAAAATGAAAATATTGGTTATCAGATAGAACAATAATAATGGTATACCTAAGGAATCATTGAATATGGAATGTTTTAAATGTGTAAAATATACGAATCATGGAAATCAATGTCTTAAGGGGGAATCTCATGAAGAGAATCAAAAAGGTTGTGCGAGTAATTGTTTTTTGGTTGAGGATGAAGATATTATGAATGAAAAATGAAAGGAAGGAGGTATTAATTAATAATATGATGAAACATAATTAATGGATTAAGGATGATGTGTAATAATTGAAGTGTTTAGGTATCAAAATTCATTAATTATGTTATATGAATCATCATAAATACAAGTAGTTTTTGTATATATTTTTCATTTATGATTTTTAATAATATTATGAATTTAATTGATGACCTAGAAAATTGATTTAACAATAAGGTGATATTTTATAAAAAATAAATGATTATAGAAAGATAAACCTTAATATGTTCTTGACATTGAAAAATGGTGTTTAGTTTAGATCATGGACAAAGTAAATTGGATAATACTAATTAACTTGGAACAGATTAATGATTTGTTGAAAAATTATTTTATTCTATCATTGATGGGGTGTAAACAATTTTTTTATTTAAGGAATATAATCTATAACATGGGTTTTATATAAATAATTTGGATGAATTTATGTTTTCAATAAGGTTTTATGAAAATTCAGGTTATTACCATGTTTCAATAAAATACAAGATGAAGGTATTGACATATTTGGTATGTAAAAATTAAGAGCTACATTATGTTTTCTGGGGGATTAATGATATGTTCATTTTGGGAATTTAGTGACCTTACTAATAAAGTTTTGGATTTTAATCTATTGGAAGGGTCATGAGGTTTACCATTTATGAATTGGTTTATGTCAAAATTTGGATGATATTTTAGATATTAACGTAATATGTCACCATATGAATATTTATCCATACACTACTTGAAAATAGGGCTATCTACACGCATCTATAACAACGGTTTACATGAACTGTTGGTATAAAGTTCATGGATCAAGTCTATACCAATGGTTTATTAAAACCATTTTTATATAAGAATATGTAAAAATTGTTTTCTAAATATTTTTGGTGTATTTTTTTCACATATCCATTAGGCTCCCAGCCTCCCCACATTCACTCCCTATCCCTAATTTCCCTCACTTGAGTGATCAATGAATTCTATTTTCCTCACATATTCTCCACTTGTCCAGGTATTTTTTGTTTTGGATATTCTTCAAAATCATATTAGTTAGTTCCAAATCCTTATTCACTTATTTTGAGTATTATTTTCATTTTTATATATGTCATCATGTGTTTGATCTCATACATTCATCTTCTTATACTGGATATATATATATATATATACAATTATTTTTGGTTCATTTTTTTAAATTCTAGAATTTATGAGTTTTTTTTCATTACATGAAGTAAATAGATGTATCATGAAGCATGAATGGCCATGCATATGTCATTCCATAGTTTATGTTCATGTTGAGAATATCTAGTCAACATGAAAATAAAAACACAATCTCTATGAATTTATTGAAGGAATTCCAAATATATTAACTATGAGATCCATGATCAAATTTAAATGGTTATTTTGGGAAGGGGAATTCAAGTCCAAGAATAATTATTTCCTAAAAATAATGGTTTTTGGATGGATGTGTAGGTAGATAAGGACCAAAATAGGTTTAGAGTGGGGTTTCTGCCATAAAGAGGCTCAATAAGTTCTTCTATTATAGATTCTATATGTTTAATTTAATTTTTTTCATTTCCCTATCATATATATAATGATAGGGTGAAATTTATTTCTTTATGACATTTGATTAAAGGGGGATTGTACTAATGTAACTATAGATTTTCATTTAATTCATGTTGGGTTTCACATTTAATACTCTTCCCTCTATCTTTAAATTATTTCTTATTACATGAAAATTGTGTTTTTATTAGGAGAGTGTTCTATAATGTAGTTACTAGAATAATAATTTTAGTATAACCATTGGGTACAACAGGCTCTCCATTTAAATATAGTTTTTCATTTCCCTTATCACTAGTGAACTGAAGTATATGACCATTAAAAAGGGTAAATTATAAGAGAGTGAGCGTAATAATTTGGATGGGGGGGGGGTGAGTTAGACACAATTCCAATGTAAAATAAGAATAATTAATTGAGTTTTTATAATCAATATCTCACAAACTTAGGAATTATCTGTCTCATACCTTTTTCTTCTTCTCCTATTCTATTAAATCACAATAAATCTATCTTCTTTTAATTTCATGTAGTTTTTTCTTTCCAAAATTATTTTAGTGTTTTAATTATTGAATTAAGTATTATATATCATTTTAATTATGGGATCATCCTTATAATTTCATGATCCTATACTACATAATTGGAGATTTTGTGATCTAGGGTTTGTGTTTTTAACATATAAAATGATTCATCCCATGTATAATTAATGACTAGATGTGGGATGGTCACAACCCAAAAAGAGTGGAAGATCTATCTCCTTTAGGGCTAGTAAAGGTTTCCCATTTAGTAAAGAGTATAAGCTTGGGGAACCTATTTTATGGAAGACATATCCTTCAATTTTCACTCCTAAAGAATGAATGAAATCATTTCTGTGTTTATAATGTGGATGGTTTGGTTACTCAAATCCATCTTGATTAAAAGTTACAATGTCCAGTCATTGTTGTGGTTGGTTGGGATATCTAAAAAAATAAATTATAGAATAAATTATCCAAATAAGAAAATATACCTACCATATTCTAGATCTTAATGTTGAATTAATAGGTATTATGAGGTATTTATTCCCCTCCCATAATCTTTATAGTGAACATTTTAATCCATTAATTCTATTTTTATATTTGAAATGTATTTTGGGTTTTTTGAAGTATTGTTATCATTTGGAATAAAAGAATTTGTTTTAATGAAATTACAATTTTTCTTTGTTTGGAACTTATTGATCGAGTCTTCATAGTTAAAACCTTGGGTATATTTTTGTAGTGTCTCAAAGTTATTTTTTTGTCCCCCATGATAGGTAATTGTTAAATTTTGAGGATACCCACCATAGTTATTTATTTTTATCATCACTTATAGCATATGTTATTTATATTATTATTTATTTTTATAGGAACTAGTATTCTTTGATGACCTTCATATTAAAATTTTTTATAATGAATTTTCTAATTATGGTTTACATTGTTGATTTAAATATAATGTTTTCTTATCATATAATGTATAGAATATGGATGTATCATAACGATTGGATTTCAACTGAGTTTTCAATGAATTTGGAGTTTTTTTAGTTGTTGCAACTAAAAATATTTTAGATGGAGGTCATATATAGTTTCCATGTCATAATTATATTTGAAGACCCTGGTTAAGTTGAGAATAAGTTACTTACCATATAAAATAAGCTATATTTCAAACAAACTATTATGTTTAGTATCGTAATGTAGAGTTGATATAGTCTTCTACTATTCGTGAATGAAAATAAATAATGGGTTTTGATAATTTTATGTTTGATTAGTTTCCATTTGTGAACCATTATGATAAAGATAGTATGACATAGAAAGAAGAAAATTATATCAATACACATGAAGAAAATAATGAAGATGATGACATTGAGAGAGTGAAAAAAATTAATGGGTAATTCTAGAACTCCTACACATGATAAATGTACTAAAATGAAAAAGTTAAAAATTTTAATGTGGTTATATCATGGAAAACCATGTATGGAATTTATAATAAAACCCTTGGCAATATTCTTACATTTTTGAAGGAATTTCTTCCAGATGGTGCAAGTATTACCTAAAATCATTATAAAGAATATACATTTGTTAAGTAATAAGGATTTTCTAATAATAAAATTCCAGTTTGTCCAAAATATTGTAGTTTATTTTTGGAGGAAACAATATACCTTAATGACTATAAAGAATTTGGTACATATTGATGGAAGTCAAATGCATATGGAGCACTATCTCACATTCCAAACAAACTCACGTGCAATATTCCATTAATTCCTTTTCTTCAAAATATATTTATGTCTGTATAAATCTCAACCAATATATGATGGAATGATACTGAGAGAATTAAAGATAATGATTAGTTGGTTCATCATGTAGATGTATTATCCTAGAAGACATTTGATGCACAACATATTATTTTTTTATATGAGGTGCATAATGTTAGGTTTGTTCTATCATGTGATTATTTTAATCAGTTTGGTTATATGCTTACTGCACATAACACGTGGGTATTTTCTATTCATGTCTATATTAATCCTCTATGGATGTGTATGAATAAAACGTTCAATATATCTAGTATAAAAATATCCATAACTTCTACATTTGAAAATTATATAGATATATAATTTCAACCACTAATAAGAAAGTTTAATTAGATTTGGGATATGGGTGTGTACACATTTCATGATTCTTCAAAAAATATATTTTTGTTGTGTGATTCCCTTATATTGACTATAAGTGATTTCACTACTTTAAAAATGATTTCTCATTAGAGAATGAAGGTATAAATCTTATGTCCTAGTTGTATGAAGTATACATGATCGAGAAGTATTAAATATCTTTGATTGGAAAAATCCTCAGAGGTTTGATAATACTATTGAAACTGAATAGCCACATAAATATATGTTAAGAATGGATGTTTGTAATTAATTGAAAAATGTTAGTTTTTTCATTAGGGAAAGTTCAGATGGAATATAAATGGAGGAATAATGTTGACACCAAAGCCACTTACAATTTAAAAAAATAAAAGTATCTTTTTTGAGTTATTATATTGTTCAACCAATTTAATATGTAATTGTTTAGAAATAATGTACATTGAGAAATTATATGTGAAAATGTTATTTTAATCATTTTAAATATCAAGGGGAAGTCCATAAATGACTTATTATCTCAGAGAGACTTGTTAGATTGGTGTATTCGAACAGAACTATATCCTATGTGTATTAGTGAAAACAAATGGAAAGTTCCTTATGCTTCTTATGTGATGAAACCTTTAGAGAAAAATAAATTTCTATAAGTATTAAAGAATATCAAGGTTCCAAATGGCTATTCTAGAAATATGTATAAATGAGTTAATAGAAGGGAATTGGTAATAAAATCCCTAAAAACTCATGATTATCACATCCTTTTTCATGAATTGATTCAAATATAAATCCAACATTTACTATCCAATAATGTAATGGTGATGGTAATTCTCTTGTTCCATTTTTATAGAGACCAATTTTCTAGAAGGTTATCCAATTAGTTCTTGATAAAAATGAAGCAAGTAGTGCCATTAATTTTTTTTGAGCTGGAGAAAAGTTCTCTGCCAACTTCTCTCACTTTCATACTTCATTTAACAGTTAATCTTTAACTATAACACTTCTTAGAGGACCCATTACTTTTCGGTGGATACATCCTTGTGGAATAAATTTTTGAACAATGAAATATTATGTTAAAAAAAACAATTATCTTTATGGTTCTATTGTGAGTGGTTAAATAGCTCAAGAATGTATGTATTTATTATCAATGTATTTGTTTGATGTGAGCACAAGAAATAAATAACAAATGAGGAGTGAAGGTGATAATTATGGAGAAATTGAACCTTCTTTCCCATCTCTTCCCCAAATAGGAGGAAGTCATGGGTTATATACAATGGCTATATTAAGCCTTGAAGAGTATGATATAGAACATCACACAATCTTGTTTAATTGTGGATTTTTAGATAAATACATCAAGTAAGTACTTTGAATATTTTTCTGTTATCTCATACTATGTCATTTCACATATACATTAAAATTTTAATATCATTTTATATAGGGAACATAAAAAAATTATATGTAGAGTTCTTCGGTCTTTGCCTTTGAGAAGAAGAGAGGATTTTCACAGCAAAGAGTTTCCTACAAGGTTGAAATCATAGGTATTTCCATTACATTAATTAACTTAAAAATATAGAAATTTATTTAATTTTTTTCATTCATATATATTTCAGGTATTGAGTTTATCTGTGGACTCCGTATATCAATAATTAAGAGATTTGGATTTTTGTCATAATTATTTGGTTCTTGAATGAAAATATTTAATAATCAATGGGTATAAATTCTTTACAAATGATCAAGTAGTGAATATGAGAATGAAACTTGATGGATTTATATTAACTACAATAACAAATTGTTATTCCTATGTATCAGATTGTAAGCCTTCATATGAAAATGCATCTTATCATGGACTTGTTGAGAAAATATTGTTTTTAGATTACTAATCCCATGGTTGAGTCACTATGATGAAATTTAATTGGTTTTATGCAATTATGTTACATGGTAAATTTATTGATGACCATGGATTCAAAGTTATTTACACGACTCACTTCCTGGATACCGATGAACAATATATTTTGGCATCAATTAAAAAAAAAGTGATTTATGTAAAAGATCATCCAAGACCTTATTATGGTGTCATTATTTAAGAAATAACAAGACATATATTTCATGATGTGCGGGAAAAATTGATACCATTGAGGCCCACATTTTTTTTGGCCAAAATATTTTATTTGATGACTCAAACTGTCCAATTGTGAGAATTTTTAATGAACCTAAAGTAGTGGTGGGTAATATATAAAAGAAACCATATATGTTCATAGTTTATTTAGTTTTAATTGACATGGATTTTATATGTTGGTACTACAATAATTAATTTAATTTAGTTTCAGTTTGAAATGACATGTTTTTTCAGTATTGTTTGTTTTCAATGAATTTAATTATATTTATTTCAATTTAGAAAACTGGGTTTAAAATGTGTTTTTTTAAAATATATACATTGATTTTACAATATAGTTTCTAAAACATTTTATGATATTTTATATGATTTATTTGACTTATAGGTTGTATACATGACTTTTAAAAACTATTTATAAAAAATGTACATTTCATTTTTATACATATTATGAAAGATATTGATGAAATTTTAAGGAAGAAATTATTCGATAATGACCACGGAATGCTTGAACTTGGGATGACTCCTGTAGTTCCCTTAGTGAGTAAAATATTTATAATAGTTTTCTTATGAATTATATTTACTATGATATTCTTTTTTTAATGATTTTATAAGGAGATTCATTTGAACATGAGTTGGCATATCCTCAGATTACTAGTATGGGTCCAAGCAAGGGTGCTCCAAGAGGTACACAGAGCACTCATTATACCCGTTCACACCCTAACCCACCTGTATACATCCCATATACCACATGTTTTCATAATTCACTTGGACCTCCAGGTTTGTTCCCACCCATGCCTCCATCATCATCTTATTTAGGCTATACCTCTCAAACCATGTCTATGCCTCCTCTTGGGATGTTTACACCTATGTTATATCCATATCATATGATGTATCCTTATCCCTTATATCCTTTTCATACCATGTCTTCACTACCTCTATTTCCTACTATCCATATATTATCCAATGATTTTGTTCCTTCAACTTCCACTCCAATGCATGCAGACGACCAAATGCATGCATTGGAATAGGAAAATACTTTAGAGGATATTGATCCAAGACATCCCACGAATCCATTTGAGCCCAATGATCAGCTCAGATTATGTTTTTTTTTAAAATTGTGTCAAATTATATCACATTGTTTTTCTTATTGTACTGTGAATTAATTGTACTTTTTTTCTTTTATCTTATTTAGTGGGATATTCCAATAGGCAACGTGGGTGCACCCATATACTGTAAGCCTAAAATCACATAAAGGGGTAGATTACAATGAAGTAATTAAAATTATTTTTAAAAATTCTAGAGAGTTGAGAAGTTTTATGGAATCATTTTCAAAGTAAAATGATATAAATCCATTGAAATTAGTCTTATGAAGGCATATTAGTAATCAAATCAAAGAGAAATCATGAGCATAGATATGGGTAATAAAATATATTAAATTCATATCTATATTATTTATGTGTTTATAATAATTAAAATGTTCATTTTAGTGTTAGTTTAACCTTCTATATCATGAAGTTGATAAGGTCACGTGACTTCTGGATCTTGTGGAGTTGTGGTGATCATATAAGCACGAGTTATATGTTAGTTGGAAGGGTAGAGTCAATTCTAATTTAGAGGGTATACCAATATTCACCTTCTATCCAACAACACAAAATCATGAAATGATTGTATATTAGAAAAGTATTTATTTTAAGGAATTCTTAATCTTTATTGGTTTGTATTGAAAATTTAATTATTAATAATTATATTGATTTTTTAGGTTGTGTCTGAAAGTAAAATAAAATAAAGGGATGTTATGATACATATATATACATTTTGGTCCATACTACAATGATGGATCATGATATGTACTAGGTACTCTAATATGAATAGAAATAATATCTCTATTTATATTGTTACTTAAGTATTAGGGATTTATTTGATGATGTTAAGATTTAGGGGGGGATCATTCTATTAGAGAGGATTAATGATTTTTCCTGTTGAGAGTGAACTAAAAGAGAATATTATATATTTCAAAAAATATTGAAAAATAATCCCAGAAATCAAGTTCCTTATTCCAAAACATTTAATATTTCAACCAATGCCCTATAATGTTTTTGTTCTTTAGAGTGCTTGTTGACCATATTTTTCAAAACTAGATGCTTGTTGTTTTGAGATGTTCTCAACAAGATGTCTGGCATACTTTGGGGAGCCAAGACTTTTATAAATTATTTTATCCACTAATGATATTATTGTACCAACCATGTGTATTGTATTTTCATAAATATTAGCTCAACTTTAGTCTTTTAGGTTCAGTATATTAAAATTGATTTATTTTAGTTTCATTCTATAAACTATAAAATAATTTTAATAATTGGTTTTCATGTAGACAATAAAATCTTCTTTTATGTAATCACCTATAATCCTTTTAAATCATTATAACCATAATTTAATGGATTCAAACCAACATAAAGTGGCCAATTCATTTTATTTTGATTTTAAAGAAGTATAAAAACATAAACAGTCATAAAAAGTATTTAAACATTAATAAAACATTCTTAAATTAGTAAAAAAAACAAACATGGTCCTAAGACCGAAGGATTAAAATTTCACAATAATACAGAAGGCTAGAAATGAAAAATTTTGTTATATTTTTTATGTGGAAATTTAAGTTTACTTCTCATGAATCCCTTTAACAGAAAGTTATAAATTCCCCTTTGGGTTAGAATTGGTAGCTTGATTAAATTCATATTACTCCCTCCAAGTGGTGCTATCATTACTCCTACAACCATAATGAAGGTTCCATTGAAATCTTGAAATACCATCTGTCATGATTTTAATTTAACCCCTTAATGATATATCAATATAATCCTTTTATCATTGAAAACCTGCTTCAATGAATGTACCATTATTAAAGGGCGACATTTTAGAACATCTCATTTCAAAAAAACTTTGTAATCCAAATAAACTAACCTAGAATTCACCAATTGGCATATCCCATGATTAAGAAAATAACCTAGCAAAAAAATGAAGTAATGACCTAACCCAAATAGAAATAAATAACCTAACCCAAAATGAACTCATTAACCTAACAGAAAAAATGAATAATTGATCAAATGACCTAATCCAAAACATACTAATGACAAAATGACCAAAATAAACCAAATGATATAACCCAAAAAAAGACATAACCCAAATATAAACCAAATGAACTGACCCAAAATTAACCAAATAACATAATATAAAAAATATACAACCCAAAAATGAAAAAATAACCTAACCTAAAAATACCTAACCCAAAATAATGAAAATGACATCTCCCAAAAGAAACCAAATAACCTAAATCTAAGTAATCAAATTGATGTAACAAAAAAATGAAAAAATGAAAAAATGTATTGAATAAAAATTTCATAACCATGAAATGAACCAAATTAACTTACTGAAATATGACATTACCCAAAGATTAACCAAATGAATAGACACAAAAATGACTTAAACCAAAGTGAACACAATAACATTTCCTATAATAAACAAAATTATGTAACTTAAAAATTAATTAAATAAAAAATGAAGCAAATGGCCTAACCCAAATCAACCAAAATGACCTAACATAAAATAAACCAAATGATCTATCCAATGGAAAAATATGAAAAAATATCTAACCCAAAAAATGAACCAAATGGAATAAATCAATAATGAAAGAAAAACTCTCACCCAAATGAATCAAATGACCAAACCAAAAGATATGAATTATACTCTAATCGACCAACCAAATGATCAAAGGACTAAATTACCAAATAACCGGACCAAAAAATGAACCATATGATGAAATTAGCAAAATAAATGAGTGAAACAATAACCAAATAACATAGAAAAAATTTAATTGAACTGAAATAATCCTTCAAGAAGAATCCATATAATAATCATGTTTATCATGATAATTAGTTTTTATTGATTATGTTATGCCACTAATATTAAATTTATAATTAAATTTATATTTACATACTTATTTATTATATGGATTTCATTAATAGATAAATTTTTTAATTCATTTTAGGTTGTGTTAATCTTCTATACAGCTTAAATTGGTAAATTTAAAATGATATGCTCACTATATTATTAATATAATAGTGATTCTCATTTAGATCAAGTGATATTGGGTATAGAAGTCTATGTTTCATTAGAAAAATTATTTTTCTAGAGGATGAAATATGATGGAAGTGCTATAAATGCACAAACACATGGAAATATTGTAAAAGTTTTTATTCATACTTCAAATTTTGAAATGTAATTCATATAAAAAATCTTTTTTATCATTTAAATAGTGTAATATAGAGGCCCTTGATGGGAAATAAGATTAAAACTTCCAGAAAAATGATCATTTAAGACGTGTATTAGGTGAGGATCACTAGGGGAGAGTCTGTTCTAGAATTAAGAAAAACATCATCTCCACTATTTATTGAACCTTATCGAGTTCCTCTCAAATATTTCATACAACAAAGATAAAAAAATCTCATACAGAAGTAGTCGAGACCAAAAAATATCTATATAGGAGCATGAAAGATGTAAAATATTCACAAAATAGTACTTAAAAGCTATATTAGTTATATATACAACACTTCGATCATAGTATTCTAATATTTTTGATTCATGTATTGGAACAATGCGATCATTTTATAATGCTCCAAGTGATGTCAATGGTGTTCCTAGTGGTGGTCGATGTGAAGATACTACTGGTGGTGATGATGATAATAATTAAGATGACTATGGTGCCTTAGGTGATGATGCTAGTGATGATTATGATGACATTGATGGTGATGAGGGAAATATTGAACTCCTCTATTTTTGAGTTGATAGAAAACATACATGTGTAGATGATGTTTAATGACTAAAACCGATTGAATTCATGGATTTTCTATGTATGGTATAGTAATATAAATAGTTAAATGAAAATATATAAAAAAATTTACTGCATTAAACGTGTATCATGGTTTGTAATTTGTTTAAAGGTTTGGTGACAGGTTTTATATGGTGTTGCTTATATTCATTGGGGATGAGACTCTATACCCACAATTTTTAGAACCATGGGTATACATCAATTTTTCGATAGGTCTCTATACCCATAGTTTCAGAAACCATTGTAATAGATATATACCCATGATTTATTTCAAACCTCATGTATTCAAATTTGGTCATTATCTCTACAAAAAGTTTCAAAGAAAACCATTGGTATAGCCCTATAACAGTGCCTATAATCTCCACTATTTATTAAACCATTGATATTGGCTATACTAATGGATCTGGGGCCTGTACTAATGATTTAAAACTATTCTTATAGCCTAGTTTTCTTACAGTGATATTGGATAACTAGTGCTAATCATTTTTTATAACTATAGATAAAGGGAATGACTTATCATTCTATTATGAATCTTGTGATCCATTAGTTCTTCAAGAATGAAAAATTCATCTTTATTTTTTTGGAGTAAGATATTATGTTGATATCGATCGATTTACAACCAATGGATGAAATTTTGATTACAATACAATGTAAAGATAATCCCTAGGTTTATTGGTTCCCTTGAAATTCTTGGTCATATCAACATTGTATCCTTTTGATTTGATCTTTAAACAAACCTATCTCAGGTTAAAGATATGTTCCTCATATCTCTCTTAAGGATGTAAATAACTGATCCATCACATGTACTTAACTCATAGTTTATACTGCTAAATCATGATATTTTTTATGAGGAACAATCAGTAGAGATTATGGATCGAATAGAGAAAGTTATACCAAATAATACCACTTCCCTGGTCAACGTTTTATGAGGAAAATACCAAATTTAGGAATCTATATGGGAACCTAATGATATAATAAGGAAAAAGTGTCATCTGTTTTTGGTTCTAAAGTGATGAATTTTGAGGGCGAAATTCTGATTAAGGGGGGTGGAATGCCACACCTCGACATTTTGTGAAATATTTTTTCAAATAAATTTAATATCTTCTAAATTTTTATTATATGTAATAATGATTTTTTTATGTTATAGGAAACACAAAGTTTAGTTTACGTTACATGCAACACTAAGTTTAATAGAAACATGACATACTATTGAAATATTATTATTTAAAATGATATTTATAGGCTAGCCATTAAAATTATGGGTATGAATAATATAAACTAAATTATGAAAATATATCTTTTTAAACGTGTATATAAAATGAATTATTTTATGTCTAATTAATTATAAATTTAAATAAAAAGTATTTGAAAATAAAGAAAATCTTTTCCTAAATAACTATTCTTATGAACACATACAAGTTTTAACAAAATAAATTAAATAAAAATATTTTGGTGAATTATTTTAATTAAAATTATATATTATACAATAAATCAATTTTTTTAACATTCATATTATGTTTTTTATAGTTATGATATAAGAATAAATCCAATTTTATGCTTAAAATTGTATTTTTTTTCTAAAAAATATTTTTGTCATTATTTTAACATCTATTTTACAATTAAGAAAAAATATTTTGAAAACAATTAACCTCATTTTTGAATTCATCATATCAAAATTAAACTAGGTTGATTTTTTTTATATTTTTCTAAAAAGATCAATTTTTCGATGAATAGCGAAAAATGTTAGGTTTTATTGAAAAATTCCTTTTCATTTAAAGAATATATATGGTTATTTTTTTGTTTTTAAATGGAATTAAAATTAAAATTAATTCAATTATATATAAATTAATCCAGTTTAGGTCATTATATTTATTTTTTTATTGAATATTTATAAATGAACTTTTTAAAATTTTGAAAATATATCTTTTTAAAAACCATCTTTCTCTCCATGTATACATAATTAAGTTTAAATTAAAATTTGAAAATTTAGGAAATTAATTTAAAAAAATGGATTAAAATTGTTAGAATAATAATAATATATATTATATAATAATATAAATTTAATTATTTAATCTAATTAATAATAAAAACAATAAAAATTATTTACCGCGGTTAAGGTAAAAATGGGTTTACTAGGGGGATTAAACTAAAATGATAAGGGTTAAAAATGACCCGAAACATGTACAACACCCATTTTATGATCAAATTTAGAATTTAAATATTATATTATTGAGAATAGTCAATTTTGGATCTATTTTTCATGTGAAAAATATGGGTACACCTTTTTTCTTTTCAAAAATTACAAGTGTGCCACTCACCTCACTTATAAATTTATACCTATTGTCCTCTTATATTTAAACCCAAAAAACCATATGTTTAAGATAATACCTTTTCAAATCACCTTCTTACTTCCCTCATCTCATTATATAATATTTATTTTGGTCATAAATCCAACTTCTGAATCCTTTTGTGTCAAACCGAAAGAAGTTGTCCGGAGAAGAGGTAACATCCCTAATGAGTGTTTTATTTTATTTATTCATAAAAACGAATAAATTTTTTCTAAAAAATTATGATGCAATATCATAAGTACATAAAATATAATTATATTTTTTTATTTTAATGTTTTAATGAAAACAATTATCTTCTTCCCTCAAATGGGTTATGAAATCATCATTCTGGTGTATAGTAGACTACCGCCTCACGAACCGATGTTATTTATTTTCCATCATAACCTCTCATGGATGTATATAATGTTGGATTTAATGTATATATAATATATTTATGATATTATTATTTTTTTAATCAATATATCATATGTCATTTCTTACTTTCCATTCTGTGGGAATACGATAACATCGTTCATGTGTACCATAGACTACCACCTCATGAAGAAATATGATCATTCCACACATTAAATAGAAGGTAACAAGGATGATATTAATGAATATATGTGATATATATTAAATAAAAAAAATTTATAATATTATTATATTATTTACAATTCATTCTTCTGTTTATTTGGAAAAATTGAAACAACGTTCACGCGTATGTATGACCTACCATTTCCATGAACGATGTAATTACTTTAATATCTCTAAATTTAATTGAATAATATAAATAAATTTATAATTATTTTATATTTTATTTATATAATGGTCAAAATTATCAATATAATGGAAACATGGTCAAAATAAGAGGACCAAAAACAACAAATCAAAACAAAAACGAAAAACAAAGCAGTTATTTCCTGAACACGGATTTAACATGGAATTATTAATAAATGGGAAAAAAATATCATATAAAAGTCATATATGGTATGATATATATATATCTATATATTTATTTTTCTATAACATTTTTATAATAAACATACATTAATTTTATAGATGTTTTAAATGTGTACAAAGGATGTCGATACTTAAGTCATGGGATTTCCATATAATTTTTTTACTTCTGTGAGACACATGCCATATTCACCACCTATTAATTTTATGTGGAGTATGTAATAAAAATTAAGGTATTATATGATAATTCTGATGATAATTATGGTGATTTACATATCCATTTTATGATCTATTCTTCATGGGGTTTATGGTTCAAAAGTTTTGAATGCGGTAAGGGATTTTTGTCTCAATTTTCCTTCTTTGTAAAATATTTTATATTATGAACCTATATTCTGTTATGAGTTGTATATACACCCCATTTTTTATGTAATATCATTAATTTATTTATTCTCATGATATTATAAGTTTTATTTAATGTTATTCATTCACGGGGATCATGATTTATTGTTACCAAAGTGGATGTTTTATGTTATAATCTCATCATTTAATGAGATTGATTATGATTAAGATACCAATATTTAAATATTATGATATATCTATAATGAAAATAATGAATTTTATTACACTATGGGTACATGATTTCCCTTAATTTTCCTATATTTATGTACTCAATAGTTTAAAATAATTTTTTTAATAAAATCATCTTTATTTCTCTCTTCGGTCGAAAACTCGTTTTCTTCCAAAACCATGTTTTCTAAAAATGTTTTAAATTTTTTTGAAATTATTAAAATACTTTATTAAAATAATTTTTATAAAATAATTTTAAAGGAATCCTTATGTCATTTTTCAAACAATTAATGTTTGGATTTTACTAAAAAGGTGAAATGAATCCTTGTTTTAATGTGTATGGAATAAAAATAATTTCCTTCCATCATGACCATTATTTGCTTCAAGGTTTAAATTTTTAAATTTTAAGGTATTTTTCAATGTAAAGGGGTTCAAAAATGTTTTATGTATTAAGAATTTTTTCCCAATACTAAAATGATATTTTCTTCCAGAAATGTTTTAAATGATTTTTAAATCTTCATTTACAAGTTTTCAATGTTTTTAAAGAAATGTATCTTAAAAAATGTTTTATGTTTTAATTTTTTTTAAAGTTAAAAGTTCATTTTAATCAATAAATTATTTAAATAATTTTTAAATATTACTTTATAAGTTTTCAAAGATATTTTTAAAGAAAAAAATTTCCAAAATATTTTATAATATTTTAGTCTTAAAATATGATTTTCAAAGAAAAGTTATTTTCCTCAAGAAATGTTTTTAAGGATATTTAAAAATAATTTTCTATCTAAGACGTCATCCTTTGATGTTACCTATGTATTATTGGGGATATGATCCAAGGATACCATTATTATTGGTTCTCTTAATGGTTTATGTTTATGATCGAAGATGTTTATGAAACATTTTTATCTTCCATGGGTTATACCATTCATAAATGATTATAAAACCTACATTTTTTCATGTTTTATCCTATGATGAGATGATGAAATTATTATCAAACATATCTATTTTACATAGTTTATGATATGATGAAATTTTTATGAAACCTATTTAATTTCATGAGTTTTGATATGATAAATATTTTATGACATTGTGGTACACATACATGTGATTTTAATTATGAAATAGGTGGGGAGTATATCTCCCTCAAATGCATTGGGTAAAGATTTATATCTCATGAGATAAATATGAATAGAATAGAGAGTGATCCTAGTTTAGTAAAGTACTTTTTCTACTATGATGGTGTCATGAGTGATCCTTGGATTCTAGGATGGTTTGGGGAGCCAACCCATTCCAATATGATAGCCTTGGTAGAGAGCCTTGACTACTATGGAAATGGTTTTCTATGCTTATGTGTATGCCAAAATTCTATATATTATTCATATTCTATGATCTCATGACTCATTTTCTATGATTTTATAATGATTCATGGCTTATGAACTACCAATATTTATTCCACGACTCACGATTTTGATATTTGATATACAAGGTATGGTTTTCAAATGTTATTCTCATGTTCTCATACGCTTATGATCATTTCATGCTGATGTGATAATTGATATCTCACTTTATTACCCTTATTGCGTATCTGATATCAACCATTATTTTGTGTCATTTATCTAGGTTATGAAGAAACGTTTTAAGTAGAGTATGTTTGTGAAGAGGAATAAAATGGAAGATATTTTTGGTAGATGTTGAAGATATTTCACCAAATTTGAAGATTTTGAACCTAGTTTCCAATTAAAATAAATGATTATATTCCTTAGGTGTGTGTTTGTGTAATGTATTGAATATTCATATAAAAAGATATAATATGCATGCATGAAATACCCGTGTAACATTATTATTTATATATAACTAATTATCAAATATATGTGTGTGTGTATAGAATTATGCATATATTGTTTATAATATATATATTTATATATATATATATATATATATATTAATTACATATGTAAATATATCATATATATATACATATATCTACATGTGTGTAATTATCACATATGTTTTTGTGTATGTGTATAATTCTACATCTCTCATGTAGACAAATATGTGTGTGTGTGTGTTCAAGTTTATGTATATATGTATACGCAGATGTATGTGTATATCTATAATAGTTATTAAAATGTATCATTATACTTTTATATTTTATAATACTTATTATAATGTAAAAATATAATTGTTTACATGAAAACATTTCATGTTATAATGAATAGGATAAATATAGATCAAATATTGATTAATGCTTATAATGTTTTGAATAATTATGAGGTGGGGGTAAAACGATTCATTAAATTTCCCCTGGACTATGGATCCGAACCTTTGATAACTTGGTATCCTTAATTATTATGGTGAATTGGACTAAGCGGATATTGAATAACACTTAGTTTTTTATGTAATTAATTATAGATATAAATTTTATATAAAACAGAAGGAAAATGTAAATGAATCTAGTGAGTGGAATAATAACAATAGTTACAGGTTACAGGATTTTAGTACAATTTTATATGATTATGTAGATAATATTGATAAATGGATACTAAATATGAACTTAGATACTACCTAAAATTGATTGAGAGGATAAAAAACTATGAAAATATGTTAATAAATGATGTGTATACTAATTTAAAATGTAATAAACAATATTAAACCTATATAACTATAAGGTTACCAACTATTATAATGATATTTGTTTTACAATAATTACATTCTTTCCGGATGTATATATTACCCAATGAAAATGATATTTATCATCAAACATATGAATCTCAACATACGTTATGTTCTATGGTATAAATACGTGCATATCCTAATGTCTACATTTTATCATGAAAGGAATACTATTTTCAAAAAAATTTTCATAATAGTAATGTGTCTCAATATAAAGAGAAAACCCAATGTGGTCATAAGTTTTATGGTACTTATAAATCATTATTATATGGGTATGGACGTCTAGATCCCTCCCTTTCTATATTTATTGGTATTAGAAGAATTTATAGGGTTTATAGATCCTTTATCCATATTTTTTATATGTTTGTTTAATTAGATTTTTTTAAATTTATCCTAACCTTATATAGGATATGATCTTCGCATGTACATAAAACTATTTAACCTTAATTAGGTTATTTTATGAGTTGTGTAAAGGTATATTAACCACTATATGAAGTTCTAAATCACTGTGGAAGGGAAAGGATTCAAAGTTTCACCTCATGTAAAGTTAATGTTAATTTTCATGACCTGTGTAAAGGTCATCCAAATTTTATCACCCATATAAAATATAAGAATGTTTTTCCCATGGCTATGGAATGGTAATTTAAAAATCACATAATCTTGAGCTTCATTTCTCTTTATATATTTAATTATTTTCCAATCTTCACATATGGATCTTACATCAAGGTATTATATTTCCTCTCATTTAATTAAATTCCATCCTCATTTGAAGGTAATTCAGTTTTCCACTATATGCGGCTACGACCATAAAATATTTCTTTGGATTAGGGTTTTTTGAAACCTAAAAATGGGTATAACACACACGAGGTCCCTTACATATGGTTCATTCAATTATGTGAACAGTTAACAAATTTTTTATATAAATTTAATTTTCATTTCAAATTGACTGATAATGTAAATATAAGAAAATAAAAAAAATTAATTAAGAGCCTATTAGAAAGAATATGGATATATTTTTTACTTAGGAGAATTGAGGATATTTAAATGAGTCATGGGATGAAATTAAATAAATACTGAAATCATATGAAATAAAATGGAAAGATTTTATGATTTTTCTTGAAATATCCAAGATCATATATATGTTGTTTTAAAATCCAATGTTTCCTTATCCTTTTGAATTTATTACTTTCCCCTTGAGTTTTTGTGATCAAAATATCACCAGTTAAATTTATAAACCCCTATTATAATTCAAAAAAAAATCAAGAATTTATCTGGAGGTTTTTTTTATTTCTAGGCCATGTTCATCTCTTTCTATGTCCTAGTTCTTAGAGAAGTACGTTACTTCCAAGAGGTATAATATTCTCATCATATATAATATTTTATTTGAAAGTATTATAGTATCATGATTTATCTTCCTTTGAATAAATATATGAGATCAACCTTAAATAATACAATAATCTTGTAATTATTCTAAGAAAGAGGATAATGTCATCATAATGTGAAGATAATTAATATTTGATAATATAGAAATTAATAGAAAGGGAAGGTATTATGAAATGCTTCTATTTTTTTAAATGGTTGGGGCCGAATCCTCATTTATTATTAAAGTTAATCAAATTAATCTTTAACTGGGTAGAGGGAGACCCATTACATAGCCCAAAGGCCCAGTGGGAACATAGCCAATTACATGGCCTGTAGGCCCATTTTTTGGGCCAAAGCCCATTTTGTGAATAGTATTGCTACATTACCCATATTGCTATAGTGCTTAACAATACCCTCCACTACTACAGTACTATATCACTGCTACAGTGACCTGCCACCGCTACAGTTCCCGCCGTTGCTACAGTGCCGCTACTACACAGTACGCTACAATACTGCTATAGTACCCTGTGCCCAGTAAGTTTTGAACCCCCATTTATCATGTAAAATTAAGGGGTACTTACCACTAAGCTAAACCCCAACTACAATCACATGCTTCAATTGATTATATTATTTAATAATATATAAATTAAATAAATAATAAAGTATGGTTATCAAATTATATAGTAAAATATTATTTGATAATCTATATGTAAAGAATTACAATGGAAGAATTATCACTTATGGTTGTTAATGGAATTTTACTTGTATTTTCTACTTAGTGTGAAATTAAATATATTCTAATTTCAATATAATCATATTCATAATGGTAAAAAAACTTTGATGAAATGGTAAGGTAAATAATAATACATGAATTATTGAAGAATGAAATATAGATTGGGATACTCTGAGCACATGTAATTTATGCCTTATTGTTGATGCCTCTTGATATTTACTTGTTTTTTTACCATATTTTTTGTAGTGGGGGTTGTTTTTATATAGTGTGGTTGATATTATTTAAATCATATAGAAAATGTAAAGAAATAATGATGTGATAATTTTTGAAAGTTTCATATATTTTATTTTCGTTCTTCCTTAAATATTTATGAAATATAGAAATATTACTAAAACAATTTTTATGGATGATGTTTTATTATCAATAACTTCGAACATTATGTTATATTTAATAAGAAAATATTTATAATATATCACTTAATTTAAGATAGTAATGAAATAGTTATTAGAAAAAGATAATTGTTTGTGGTTGAGCGAGCCTATTCTTGTTTGTGGGATGATTGAATGCCTTGATGTTATGACCTTTGTTTCACCTGGTTGTGTGCTGAACATTTTTTTGTTTCCATTTATATATGATTTTGGATATTAAATAATTTTTTTGATTTTTGATACCTTGTAATAGTTGGCAATTTTCTGAACAATGGGATTGTTTTCCTAAGGTTTTAGTGATGATTGATTCCAATGATTACAAGATAAAAAAGTATTATGTACAATGCTGTCAGGGATGACATTGGAGTGGTTAAAATGAGTTATGAATTTGTATTTCTATTTTACTCTATTCATGATACTGTATTTTAATACTTTGATTTCAAAATAAACGATTGTTATAGTTTTATACTTCCTGTTATAGGAGGCTTATATACAAAAAGTGCATCTTTGATGCATTGGTTTTGGATGATTCCTAGAGTACCTAAAACATTATTTATATAAGGACCTGACCTTAAAAAATTACATAATCTTGAATTAAATTAATAATTCACATTGAGGATATTTTAAGGTTTAGAGTTTTATAGAACTAGTCCATAACTATTTCATCTCAAAAAATTACCAAGTAGACACTTCTACTAAGTTTCCATTTTTTCATAAAATAAAAATTCTTGAAAAAAAGAGTTATGTCTTTTCTATGTTTTAGATATCATGACTTTTCCTTGATCCCATCATAGACCCTATTCATCTTTAAGGCCTATGAAAAACATTTCAAAAAACTCGGGATGAGCATAAAAATCTCAGTAAGGGTTATAATATAAAGAAAGATAACATTAGTCCATAAATACATACCAATAATAATCTCATACCTCATGAAATCATAATATTTATGAAATATACATAGACATGATAAATCATAAAGGTAATTTGTGGCATACCTAACATACTTACTTTTTAGCTTTCACAGCTACGTAGGGAGTTACATTTGGAATACCCATCATAGTATATTCCCCAAATCTATTAGGAGAAATATTCATGTTTAACTCTATCACGTTACCTAATTCCTTGGAGAGCTATCTCAGGCTCACCTGCCCTAGGTTTATCATGAAACCACCAGTATACACAAACAATTCTCTAGAACCATAACACATTTATAACATATAAAAAAAATATAAAAGAAAGATTACATTTACATATTTCAATCACAATATATCATTTAATTATATTGACATAAAAAATCAATTATCAAAACCATTTTCGATACCAAAATACTTAAAAGAGTATATGGTATTTATTTTCCTTTTTAAAACATTTCGGCTTATTAAGGAAGCCAAAGATCAAATAATACTCGCGACGGTGGAAAAGGTCATTGTCACCAATTTCATTAAAAAGAAACATTCCTTTTTTGTCATTTAGAAAAATGATTCGTAGAAGATGATCCCATTTTAATGAAATGAAAAGGAAAAGGTGTTTATACACCGTATAAAATAAAGTCATGTATAAAAAAAATATGCCTCAATGAAAGGAGATTGAGAAAAGTCCCTTTCCTCGTGTCCAAATTGAATCGATCATTATTTAATCCCATGAATAATAAAATAAAGTTAATTTATACTTGATTAAGTACCTTTTTCAAGTTTATTATTCCATTTATATCAATTATTACCTTACTATAACAATTAGTTAATTATTTGAGTTCATATCGAACAATTTGTCGATGGTCGGAACTTGAGTTAAAAATGAACATGTTACAATTATAAATTGTCCTTATGGTCAAAATAAAATTATCTCCAGAATCATATTCATGATTTAGATATCATATATATGTATTTATAATAGTATATAACATTTGGAGGTAAGAAATGAAATTCACAATTCATGGAGATGGTAAGACGTATATACGCATGAATGCTACTTTCATTTCTATTTCATATTTAATGTAATAAAAACCTAATGATATATAGGTATATTATAATTATAGTATAATATAATATCTAATTTCATTAACTCCATCCTTTATACATTCCACATATGGCATGCACGAGTCATTTCACTTTGAGGGGGCGGTAGTCCACACTTCCTCAAATGAAATTATCATATTTACCCACTATAGAAACCTTAAAGGTATTATATAAATGAAAAATACAGAATCATATAAACAATATAAATATAATATATATCACATATAAATATAGTTCCATATTAATGACCACTATAAGAGGTGGTAGGAGAAGATTGAACAATCTTCATTTTGCGAGGTAGTAGTTCACCGTCCACAGAAATAGTATGCTCTTTACCGATTAGATGGAGGTGTGTGTAAGTTTAGTTCAAATACATATTATAACAACAACCTAGTATATTTAGGATACTGTTTTTGTAATGAAAGAAAGGAATAAAAAGAGTTTTAGGGGTTGGAGAAGTAAAAAAAACAAAATAACTTAAGAGAAGACGTTTCCTTTAAATCAGGTATCTCCCTTTAGTTTGAACCAAAAGGTTTAATTGAATTTCCTTATGCCAAGGGGAAGGCTTCTAGGAGGAGTGGGATGTAGGGAGATTAATTGGGCAGAGGTTGGATGAGCCAAGTGGATTGAGAAGTGTGTGGAATGGGTTACAAATGAGGGATTTATATAAGGGGGAAGAGGGGCTCTTTAGGAATGTTTGAAAATATTATTTTATTATATAATGTTTTTCTATTTCTAAGGGTCTAAAACTCATTAAAGTTGAATATATGAGGAATCATGTTTGAAATAAAATCATCCAGTAATAATTGGATAGGTTTTAGATATTTATTTAATCTTTATAGTCCTATTTATTTAAATCATTCATCAATGAGGTAAACACTGCATCATTATTGTGTAATAAATAATTTTATTTATTTGATGTCCAAAAATTATAAAAAAATATCATGATGTAGGTAATCATTTTATATTTCAAATGAATATTTATAGTCTACGATATAACTTGTATAACCCCATATAAAAATTGATTTACTAAAAGATATATGGTTATGTAATTTTGGTCTTTACTTTAAATTAATTAATATAAAGTGTCATTATCACTCTCAAGTGGTTCTATGAGGTCCCAAAATCGACTAAAAGATGCCCATAGTTTGAAATGTATCAACCAATAGGATTGACACTTATTTATGTCCAATTTGAATGTGAAATTACTTCCAATGGAAAAAATTGGATTAAATGGTAAAAATATAATCTAATTACACTTTAAAACCAATTAAAAATATAATCTAACCATATAAATAAATTATATGAAAAGGCAGTTTTGAATTAAAATACAGTATTTTTCACTATTCATTAAGAAATGAATTTTTTCAGAAAAATACAAAAAATATACCCAAAGTAAATTTTAATGTCCTGATTCTAAAGAAGAATTTAATTTTGTCAAATAGAACATATAAAAGTGACCGAAACTATATTTAAAGAGGGTTCACCCTCAAAAGGTGGTAAATCGACTTTTTAATGAATATTAGAGTATTTATGCTTAAAATCAGATTCTTTATTATTTTAAGCCTCTAAAATTTATTGGATAATGTAAAAAATTTTAACAAACATGTATATTCATATTGTAGTTAGGTCTGTCCATTCCCTCCAATACAAAGACTAGGCGTTAACTACCATTTTAAATAATATTATATTATTATTTTTCAATATGACCCACCATTGTGAGCAATGTAAGATTTCAAAGAAACCCATTATTTCATATCGGGTACGCCACCAAACCTAGAATCCCCTTTAATGTAAAATTAATATTTAATTTACAAATATTAATAAATATGAAAATTTTATATTCTTTATTTATCAGGGATGTTACATCCTTCCCCCCTTTTGGGAATTGTGTCCCCGCAATTCTATTCACTTATCAAATAATTGGGGGTATTTATCCCTCATAAAATTTTTAGATCCCCACGTTGCCTCGTTAACCGTATGGTTTTTCCACTAAACCTTTACCTGATTTATTATCTTATTATGCAACACTTTCTCTCTTTGGTCAATAATCTGGACGAGTTGTTCCTTAGAAGTGAGATTCTATTCCAAATGAACTACCTCTGGGCTCAAAACATTAGATGGATCTGAGATATACTTTATCAACATTGAAATATGAAAAAAATTGTGTACTTTGGATAAACATGGAGGTAAATCCACTCTATACACAATTGATCCAACATTCTCTAGGATTTCATAAGGCCCAATGAACCTCAGACTCAACTTTACCTTCTTACCAAAACACATCACACTTTTCCATGGAGATACTTTGAGAAATACATGATCACCTACCTAAAAGTAAATATCCTTCCTCCGGTTTTTGGCATAAATTTTTTGCCTTCTCTGAGCTATTCTCATGTGCTTCTTAATCAACTGAATTTTTTCTGCCATTTCTTCTTCCAATTCTTGTCCTATCAAATTCCTTTTAGCTACTTCATCCTAAAAAGATATTGTTCGACACCGCTTTTCATATAATTCCTCACATGGAGCCATTTATATACTTGAATGAAAACTATTATTATAATAAAATTCCATCAAAGAAAGATGTTGGTCCCAACTTCCCTGGTGATCCATCAAGAAAGCACCTAACATATCCTCTAAG
This sequence comes from Viscum album, assembly GCA_963277665.1. Taxonomy (NCBI): domain Eukaryota; kingdom Viridiplantae; phylum Streptophyta; class Magnoliopsida; order Santalales; family Viscaceae; genus Viscum; species Viscum album. The sequence continues at coordinate 1,719,602,739 of OY728119.1, read as the reverse complement.
GTATCAATTTTTCATTCTGAATTTCCATCTGATTGAGGATGAAAATCTATACTAAAATTTAATTCAGTACCCAATGACTTCAAAAGGCCTTTAAAAAAGTTAGAAGTAAACCTGGGATTACGATCAGATAGAATTGAGAGGGGAAAACCATACAACCTGACTATCTCTTTAACATACAACCAAGAAATTTGGTCTAGTGAAAAATATCTACAATAGGAAGGAAATGAGAATATTTTTTCAATCATAAACAATAACCCAGATTTCATTATTATCTTGATATGTTTTTGGTAATACCACAATGAAGTCCAAGGATATATTTTCCCATTTCCACTCTGGAACCGATAAAGAATGAATCATCCCTTTCGGTAACTTTTTATCTTCTTTAACCTATTGAAAATTAAAACACTTCATAGTAAAATCAATAATTTCTCTTTTCATTCCATCCCACCAGTAATACTCCCAAAGATCTCTATACATCATAGTACTTCCAGGATGAACTGAAAACGGTGAACTATGAGCTGCCCATAACAACTCATTCTTCAACTGTGAATCACAAGGCATACATAATCTCTTCCCAAACCTCAAAACACAATCATTATCAATGTTAAAATCTAGAAACCTACCCTTCTGAACCAAATCTACCTTTTTCTGCAACTCACTGTCTTCCTTCTTCACTTTCTTAATTCTGTCTGATAGAGATGATTTCACTAACACCTGAAACAAAATAGAGGAATTTCCTGCACCAACAACTTCTATGCCAAATTTCATCAATTAAAAAAACAAAGGATCTCTTCCCAAATGTTTCATGGTTAATGAAGCATTACTTTTTCGACTCAAATAATCAGCCAATTTATTTGATTTTCCCTAATGGTAGTAAATTATGCAATCATAATACTTGATTAATTCCATCCATCTCCTCTATCTCATGTTAAATTCTTTCTGAGTGAATATATACTTCAAACATCTGTGATAAGTATATATTTCACACTTTACTCCATACAAATGATGTCTCCAAATTTTTAAAGCAAAAACAACAACAACTAATTAAAAATCATGTGTAGGGTAATTTAACTCATGAGGTTTCAACTGATGTAAAGCATAATCAATTACCTAATCATTCTTCATTGGGACAAAACCAAGTCCTTTCAACAAAGAATCACTGTAGATAACAAACTCACCATTTATGGAAGGCAGTGAAAAACTAGGGCATTCACCAATCTTCTTTTCAATTCCTGAAAAATATCATCACATTCTTTTGGTCCAGATGAACTTAACACCTTTTCGAGTTAACTTAGTTGTTGGGATAGATAACCATGAAAAGTTTCCAACAACCCTTCAGTAAAAACCCTCTAATCTAATAAAACTATGAATTTCAGTTATATTTGTGGGTCTTGGCCATTCTTCAAAAAAAAATTATTTGGCATGATCAACAGTTATGTAATTGTTTTGAGGAAATGTGACCAAGGAATGAAATTTGTGGTAACTAAAACTCACACTTTCTAAATTTCCCATACAATTTATTTTCTTTTAAGGTTTGAAAGACAACCCTTAAATGACTTTAATGCTTCTATTTAATTTTATAATAAAATGAAATATCATCAATGAACACAACCAAAAACTTATCCAAGAACTCATGGAAAATTATTTTAATAAGAACCATGAATACAACAGGTGCATTGGTTAACACAAACGACATAACTAAAAATTCATAATGGCCATATCTAGTAAAAAATGCGGTCTTCAAAATGATTATTTACTTTACTTTCAACTGATGGTATCCTGACCTCAAATAAATCATTGAAAAATACTGAGCTCCCTGGAGGTGATCAAACAAATCATCGATATGAGCAAAAAAATATTTTTCTTAACAGTGACGTTATTCAAGGATCTATAATCAATGAAAAGTCTCATTGAACCATCTTAATTTTTAATAAACATGACAGGAGCACCCCATGGTGATGTGTTAGGTCAAATGAAACCTTTATCTAATAAATTCAACAATTGCTTATTTAACTATAAAAGTTCAATTTAATCCATTTGATAAGGGGTTTTGAAATTGTATAAGCATCAGGAACTAAGTCAATAGTAAATTCAACTTCCCAATCAGGTATTATACCAGGAAACTCATTAGTAAATACATCATGATAATCATTTACCACTAGCACATAATTAATCTGATTAGTTCCTTTCTTTTCAACAATATGTTCAAGGTAAAATTTATTTCTATATTTTACTAGTTTCTCAGCTTCCTGATATGTTATCAAAAGTAAGGGTTCATTCTTGTACAAAAATTGAAAATCTTTCTAAAAAGAAACCTCTTTATCTCTAAAGTCAATCTTATCATGATAAATAGAAATCCAATCCATACCCAAAATAACATAAAACTCTACTAGAGGAAAAACAATAAGGTTTGTAGATAGATTCTTTCTTCACACAAGGATAGTAATGTTACTATGTTTTATTTTTTGTCTCAACATTTCCTTCAGGTGTTTTTACCATAAGTTTAGGATTCATATATTGATATTGAATTCCCATTTTACTAGAAAACTTCTCAGAAATGAATGAATGTATAGACCTCGAATCAAATAACACATTGGCATAATCTAAACAAACAAACAGTGTACCTAATACTACTTCATTTGATCACCCTATGTCTGCTGAAGTATTTGCATAGGATTTCACCACCCCTTTCTGCTTGTATCCTGGCTACTTTCCCTTAGTTGAGTTCTTTGTTGGACACTCATTTGCATAATGACCAATTTCATTGCACTTAAAAAATTTTACTAACTGTAAATCAGATTTTGTCTTACCATTACCCTTATCTTTTTCAGTGAAATTACGAGCCCTATGTCCCATTTTACCACATTGGTAACACTTAACATAATTCAAAAGACATTCCCCAATATGATTTTTACCACAATTTACCCAAACTACAAACTTATGTTTCTTACCATCAGATTTTTTGAAGAGTTCTTCCCTTTCGTTAGCCACCTCGAACTCTTACTCTATTATTTGTTAAAGAAAACCTGATCATTGGAAAACTCCATTTCCACCTTCCCCACACATCGAACAAGTTTTCATAACTTCTAAACTCACAAGAAGCTAAAGACCATCGATATGTTGGATTTAATCCTGAGTAAAAATGATTTATTTTACTACCAAGATTTCACATGAAATTTGGAGCATACCTTTCCAGTCGAGTGAATATTTATTCATAAAAAGCCACTGATTCATCCTCTTACCTCAATTATAGGAATTGTTTTTCCATCCTAAGATGAACCACCTTAGGAAAATATTTCTCAAGAAACATACCTCTAAATTCATCCAAATCAAGAGCATCAATATCCTCACTATCCCTGATATTTTTTACCATCGACCACCACTTATTAGCTTCACCTTCAAAACGGTAAACAATCAGACTGAACTTTTGATGTTATGAACACCCCATGAAATCAAAAATATTCTACAGTGCTTCAATACACCCTTCAGCTAGCATAGGGTCAGATGATCCTCTGAATGATAGGGGATGTTGCCTTATGAAATGCTCCACTATTGACATGTTCCTCTGTGGTTGATCTGGATGATCTCGTGCATGGATACAACCACCATATATAGCCTGAGTCAACTATGGAATCACTGCAACAAACTATTCAGTTTTGATTCTGACCATGTCAGATTTCTTATTTGGAAGGTTGTTTTCCTCCTGACGTCATCCCATCATAACTTCTCTGTTTCCTCTGTGGAAAACCATTTTGAGCATATAAATATCTTAGGTAAAGCAACACGGTAATCTATAAATGATATATCATTTCAATAATAAATTAAAATAATAATAATTTATGGATATTAATTTAACAATATTTAAACTCCTAATGTTTTCTAAACCGACCTCTGCTACCAACTACCAAGACCTGACCTTAAAACATTACATAATCATGAATTAAATGAATAATTCACATTGAGAATATTTTTAGGTTTGTAGTTTTAGAGAATTAGGCCATAACTATTACATCTCAAAAAATTACAAAGTCCAAACTTATACTCAGTTTCCATTTTTTTCATTAAATAAAAATTCTTGAAAAAAGAGTCATGTCTAGTTCCATGTTATAGACAACATGACTTTTCCTTGATCCCATCCTTGACCCTATTCATCTTTATGTCCTATGAAAAACATTTCAAAAAATATGGGATGAGCATAAAAAGATTAGTAAGGGTTATATGATAAATAAAGATAACATTAGTCCATAAATACATAACAAGAATAAGCTCATACCTCATGAAATAATAAGATTTATGAAATATACATAGAAATCACAAATCATAAAGGTAACTTGTGGCATACATAACATACTTACGTTGTAGCTTTCACAGCCACATAGGGAGTTACATTTGGAATACTCATCACAATATATTCCCTAAATATATTAGGAGAAATATTCACATTTACCTCTATCACCTTACCCAACACATTGGAGAGTGTTGACGCTCCTTTCGTCAGAGAGTCTAAAGACTGGAAAAGGGGAATATCTTAGCCCAAAGTGATTCATATTTTGAAAAAAATCTCAAAAATTTACAAAGGAATGAATAAGAAGAACATTGCACAAGGTTCACGCAAGTTCTACCATGGTCGTGCAAGTACACTTGCAAGCCACATTTTTGGTCGCACAAGTCACTTGCGCGCCCTAAGTGATAACCGCCCGAGGTCTTCTCCAGCCTATAAATAGCCCCAGTGGGCCCCCCATTTCGGGAGGAATTTTTCCAGAATTCAGATACAGATCTCTGAACGCCCAAGTCCTTTCTTCAGGTCTTCCGAACACTTCTAAGGTAATTATTTACCTAGAATGGAAGGTCTAAACAAGAGGGGTAAGGTCTAAGTGTTAGAATTCACTAACACTTGCGCGCCTAAGTGTTTTTACCCTTAAGGGAAATGGACACACTTGCGCGCCACCCTACTTCTTCACCAGAACCTGCGCGCCATCTTCTGGAAACCCTCTAGGGATAATACCAAGGGTTTGAATCAAGCCTCACCCAAGTATTACCCTAAGGGCTGAGAATCGCGCAAGTACCCATGTGCCGCGTAGGTATACCTGCGCGACCAGAACTTGCGTGCCTTCCAGGACTTACACGCCCCTATATTTTTGGGTGCCTTTCCTACCCATTTCACTCCTCTTATGCCATTCCACCTCTCCTATTCAAGATTCAGTCTTCAAGAAACTCTTCAAATCCATTTATGTCATGATTTATTGATTTGACTTCCTTATCTGAAAGGAACTCCATGTAAAATCTCTCAAAACCTAGTGATTTACACATCTTTATGTCACTAAAGATTGAGATTTCATTCATTCAACCTCATCCTTTAAGATGAGAGAACTGCTTAACCTGTGCCTCCTTTTTAGGAGTAAGTCCCAGTCATAATTACCATTAATTTTGGGAATCCTACTTATAAGTAAGCCCCAAGTCCTTCCAAATCTAGGCATTCTTTTCAGGAGTAAGCTCGAAGTCCCTTAATTTTTCAAGTCCGTAAACCTGGGCCTTCTTCTTAGGAGTGAGCCCCAGCATTAATCTCTCTTAACTAGTCTTAATTTCCTTTTGATCTGGGCTTCCTTATCAGGAATAAAACCCAATCAAAAGTCCCCTCTTAACTTGGGCATCTTCCTTAGGAGTAATCCTCAAGATTAGAGTATCCAAATCTCTATGAATCACATATACATTTATGGACCCTATCCCTAGATTTCTTCTCTGAAGTAAATCTTAATCCTCATCTATTTGGGCAGTCATACACACATAAGCCCCACATCATTGCATCTTTCATGGCAAAATTGTCTGGTTTCATCAATACCTCTTGTTTCTCACACCGAGCATGACTCACATGATCCTAGAGTGTAAAAGTAATCATGAAATCTTTATTTGATCCATACTCGAACTACATGGGTTCTGATTCCTTTTCAAAATAAAGGATATGTAGGTATCCCATCTACGGGTACGATCCCAACTCTGAAATAATCCATGTCCTTCTTAATGACAGTAAACTTCAAGTGCCCCACTGAGTGGCTTTAAAACTAGTATGGTCATCATAATGACCAAGAGAATTTTATATAATGTATTAAAGGATACCATTGACTAAGAATCTCTAACAAATACAGATGATTCTCTATCGATGAAGAACCTAAAATACATATAAAAGATTCTATAAATTTCCTACATATCAATCATTGATTGTCAGATCTAAAGGAAAACTCATTTTATACTTGGTAATTTAATAAGGATTCGCAAACATAACTTAAATCTATAAAGAGATTCCCGGAGTAGACAATAATTCCCCTCAAAAAGGTGTGATGAGTCCGACCTCCCATCCTCTCGACCAATGAAAATTCTCAAGTCTCATCAGTCCATAACTAATGAGCACCTACCTTTGGAAAGTAGGTCCAAATGGATATATAATCATTGGATGTTTCCGGTTCTACGAACAAAACCGTTTGAAACCGCTTGGAATTTTTGAACCTTAAATCAAAGAGGTCATTCGCAATTCCAGAGGGAAACAAAAAATGGTGAACCCGACGTGAATCCTTAACCAAGTTAAAATGATGTTTTACTTATTTGTTAGGCCCCTATTTAAAACTCAATGAGAGGGCCAACAAAAACAATCATTGACATATGTGCTCATCCAAAATATGTAGTGGCTGAATTTATCTTGATTACGTCTGTTATATCAAATAGGAACTCTTTTCCAAGATTTTCTGCATTCTAAGAAATGGATGCTCTCAAGTTCACACCTGTGAATACAGCTGCTGCGAATGCCACTACTACTACTCCTACTGGATCGTCGCCCGCTCTAAGGATGACATCACCTACTCAGCATCTTCAACGATGGGTATCAAATGAACTGGTTAAGGAGTACCATCAAAACGGTACTATTCCAACTCTGGAGGCTGCTCGACGAGCCCTCCAAGTGAACAATTCACCCTGGTCGTCCGGACAGCAACAACCAGTGATCAAGAAGTAGGCGGTTCTAACCACCGTCTCCAACCGTTTCGGGTTGTTATCTCCAGAAGGCAATCACCATTCACTCCATTATTATGGAGAGGTGAAGGAGAAGGTCCCTCAGGGCCTTAATTCAAGAAGACATGAGTTACTCCCATGGGATCCTATCAACAATCACCACCAGATTCGTGCAGCAGTGCACCCTCAACATGATGAGGGTGTCGAATCCAGGCGTTTGGATCAAGTTCCTCGAACCCGAGCAGGAAAGACGAATCGCCAGAGGTGAAATCCAGTCAACAGTGAGCAGGTTCTCATCTCTACCATCTCTAGAGAAGTCCACCAACCTAACTTGGTGGAAAGCAATGAGCGGGAAGACACACCTTCCTGTTTTAATTCCGCTGTCCAGCAGACTCGTTTGGCTGCATCACGCCAATCCCGCCAGGAAATTCCGGTGGAGTACTATTGGCAAGAACATATACCTGTTTATACATCATCAGCTAGTCAGCAGGCTCGTCTGACTACATATGATGGAGCTCGTCAACCACGTTCGGTGAAGTGAAATCAACAGGCACATACACCTGATAGTATTGATCAAGTCTACCAACAGTCTCGCTTGGTAGCACATGGAGAAATCAGTCGGAAAGCTCCAGTGAAAAACAGGAGGCAGACTCAACTTTCTGCCCCCACACTTGAGTACTGTCAGGATTCACTGATAGGAAAAGGAGGACAGGAGCAGCACATACACCTACTCCAAGCACAAAATGGACGTATATTCCCGTTCCGGTAGCTGAAGTCACCAAGAATATTCTATCAATGGTGAAAGAGCAGAAGAAAATCCCTGCTCATATTATGGATGCTTTCCAGGATATTATAACAGCTTCAACAACATATCAGGGAAAGACACATAAATATATCCCTACCAGTAGAGTGACGCATCAACAGTTCACTCCAGAATAGACACACACATCTGTTCCAGTCGAAGAGGGTTGTGGGGTATACTCCCCCATATCATACAGACAACCAAGTCAGGCATATACACCTGATTTGAGTAGAGATCGTCAGCCAAACCTGGACATCTCTCCTAATCAAGCACATACACCTTCTCAGAGTAGCAACTTTCGTCAACTAGTGGTTTCCAAGGCGAGTAAGAAGGCGTCTAAGAAGAAGACCCGCCCAACACAGTCAAGAGATCAAGAGCCAATCTGTAACAAGGCCTTGCTTGATACTAGAGTTCTTGAAGCCCTCAGATAGTTATCTGTTGGAATTCAAGATTCTACTCCCTTATTTACCAATAGTGGGAAAATTAATTCCGAAGGTCTTCAATAGACACTTCCTCATGAAGGCTTGCTTTAGGACAATCCGGTCGATCTCAAAGTTTCATCTTCAGATGAGAGCCCAGGAACCCTCTGTGTGGTCAGAAGACCAAGGAGAAAGAGATCTCTTCTTTTTCTATAACCCACCATGATGGTCCTCCCCATGATGATGAATTTCACTACGAAATTCCTCTCCGCAGTAGTGATGCACATTGCCCGGAAAATTCTCTAATGGACAATGTAGTGCCGAGAAATCCCTCTTATCTTGAGGCACTTGCAAATGTGAAACCAGTCATGTCTGATGCTTCATCACTAGCAGGTGAAATACTTTCTCAATCGGAAGATAGCCCAGGGTGTAGGTCATTCTCCGAACCACCCCTAAGTCATGCATCTTCTAGTTTCACCACTGATTTCTCTACCAATATTGTTGAATCCGATGAAGCAACAAGGAAGAACCAGCTCTGGTCAAATCAGGTAGAAGAATATTCATTGAATGATAAAGAGGAAATGCTGAACATAAGAAAACAACTAGAGAAAGGTGAAGTGCCAGTCTTGTTTTGGCCTCTGGACGACTCTCAGTATGACATTCTAGAGATGTTGACTGAAGATGGAATTCATGATATTCGTCTCAACATATGGAAAACTCTTTGTTAGTTGAAAAATAAAGTATTATCTTATGATGAATATAAAAATCATGTTAAGATAATAGAAGGGTTACAACGTCATATTGATTTGGCATCTCTATCAATCTCTTGATATCTGAAAGTTGAAAAGCAGTAGAGAGCCCTTCAGCATTCATGCCTTGGTGCACTAAGAATATTGCGCTAGTTAATTGTCAATGCCCCATCTGGTATTCATATCATAGGATGGGGTGTTCATGGAGCACTACATTTCCCTGTGCTCTCCAGTCAGCAAAGCCCGCCGAAAATGGTCTCATGTAATGTTATTGCCCGTGGCTGGCCACCGTCAATGGGTTTTGTTTGTAATCAAAAGATTTACGAAGAACATGACTCAAATAGTTCTTCTCAAAATCAATAATACAGAGAAAAAGTTGTTGAATTACTCCTGCATCAAGCAAACGAGAATATTGAATAGGCCTCTCGTATGGAGCAGGCACATCATCAAGTGACAGAAGTGTCAGAAATCATACAATGGTCTTTCAAACCGGGTGATAAAAGTGGATGTCGATTGATGAATCCAGATAATTTACGGACTAAGGTCTGCAAGATCAGGAGAGATTTTAAGAAAGTCTCAGTCATAGTATGTCAAGAGCCACCCCAACTCGCCAGATTGGGGACTCTTTTAAACCAACCCTCTGAATCAACAAATAGGATTCGAGGAGTTGAGGAAAGAAAGAAGGAACATCCCCAGTCCACCGGACTGGGGAATTTTTCAAATCATCAACCCCCTCCTCAGAGAAAGTCAGTCTTTTCTTGATTGGGGAAGAATCCTCAAGAGGAACGAAGATCCAAATTGTCAGGAGATTCTCTCCAAATTACGGTTTGCCAAGAAGTTCCTGAGGTATCAAACCATCAAAAGGAAATGTTTCATCAGGGGCATGGTAGAAGACAATATCACAGAAATGATGATAGAAGAGATGAAATGAATTATGCATCAATTAATTTCATCAATGATGTTGTTGCTGATCCACCAGATGAGGCTCACTCAGAGGGATCAGATGAAGAGGTTTCTGTTCAAGAAGTTGTACGCACAGACACAAATGAAGAAGGTGTGCGTACACGAAATCAATGGTTCACCCAAAATCTGGGTGTTCCTTTAAATAACCCACTTCCCCTCTCTGAAAGGGATCAAACAAGGGGAAGGGAAAGAATCATGTTACATATCCTTCCTCTGTAGAAGGCCAATCAATCTCACTAGGGCAAAGATTTGCGCAACAAGAGGAATAAATGAAGGAATTGAGGAGGTTGAACGCAGAACTACTTCAAGGTAGTCTTCCTCCTAAGAATGTTGGAGTCAGTTAGCCAAGGGAATTTGTTGCAGCTACTCAGATGGATCAAGAATATCCTCCTCTATCAGTACACCCTCACAGGTCTAATCCTACTGGTCAAGTGAAACAACAATAGGCAGTGCTACCATCAGTTACAGCACCAGCCACCACATCTGTACCAGCTCCAGTCATTTCACCTACCCAATTCCAAGTTGAACCGGATGGTTCTCAAAAGCTAATAACTACCATCGAGTCATTAACAGCTCGGTTAGAGACTATGCAAGGGAAGCGTGCACATGTTCAACCAGAAAAGAGAGCTTACCATGAATGGGTAGATTAAATCTCTCCCCCATCAAGTTTTGGGAACCCTGTGTTCCCTATTTTCAATGGATCAAGTGATCTTGAACAACATTTGATGCATTATGTATCTTATTGTGATCCTATGATGGGAACTCCGAAGCAGCAAGAAGTAGTGAAACTCAGATGCTTCGTGTGAACCTTGCAAGGACCATCTTTTTTCTGGTATACAAGCTTGCAATCCCAGTCAATTATCGGATGGTAGAATCTTCGCCAAATATTACTTCTCCAATTCAGATCAATGTTGCCAAAGACAACAATTTTTGATCTTACAAACTGTAAGAAAAGGGAGAAGGAAAGAGTCTCTGATTTCATTTCTCACTGGAAGGGATTAACATATTCCATAAGATTAGCACTCCCTCAAGAGGAAATTTTTCCAATCTGTGTGGCGAGTCTGTGTGACAAATTACGCACACCGTTGATCCCTATGAAATACCCAGGAGGGTTTCAAGACCTTACTTCAATCGCTCAACAGATTGAAGATTCTCTTATACAGACTAAATCTAAATCTCATGTAATTACAACAGCTCTAGAAAGGAGAATGGGTAAAGTAGAGACTGCTACAGTTATGCTTAAGTAAGCGCCTGTACCTGCTTCTACATCAAAACCTTCATATTCTCGAAGAGATCCACCTCCTGAGCGTTAACAACAGAGGCCGTTTCATCAAGATGATAAAATAGATCAAAGACGAAAACAATTTGAGGATTTGAAAATCAAAGTTTACTCTTTCCGAAATGAACAAGTTCCTGGTTATTTCATTTCAGCTCTAGAAAATAATTTGGTTCAATTGCCAAGGCCCAAGAGGCCAGACAAGAAAGGAGATGAAGACCATCCCAACTATTTCCCATTTCACCAGATGTTGGGGCATCCCATTCAGGAGTGTTTTTTTTCAAGGACCTCTTGAAAAAAATGGTCGATTTGGGACAAGTTAAAATGAAAGGTTCTTCAGCTCAGGTAGTATGTGTTACTGCTACATTTCCAGAGGAGGAAGGCAAGTGGCAAGAAGTCAAAAGAAAAAATGCACAAAAATATGATGATTGTATGGTCAGAAAGATGATCAATTAAACTCATGATATTTTGCGAACACAATTGAAGAAACCAATTGTGCCTTCTTCCATGAATGCCACAGCAAAACCCTCTTCATCAGAGAGAAAATCCTCAAAGAAATGACACAATTCCAATGAGGAACAATCAGAAAAAGATGAGTATGTGTCAATGCCTAAGCTGTCTTTGACTCTAGAAAATTTCATGCCATCTACTTCGAAGCAATGGGCACTTCCCCACCAAAAGGTACAACCTAAATTGGCTATTCAAGCAAAGTCTTCATCAGATAAAGAGTTGATTTTCAGTTCTGTTAATATGATTCAATTAAAAGATCCATATGCCAGTTTCAGTTTCTATTTTGATGAGCCCGAATTACCTATATCAAATAGAGGAATTAGAGGAAGTTCCAGAGGCTCAGGATACAGGGGAAGATGTGGATATCTCAGAAGCCGCTATTCCAATTCTACCCCTACTAGAACTATGTATGCAGCAGAAACTCATGGCAGAGCCCTTCAGCGAGCTCAACAAGAACAAGAAAGTTCTTACACCAATAGAAAATTGAGTCCTAGCACAGTTGTTATGGAAGACCGGTTGGAGGTTCCATCTTCTTCCTATCATGAGTAGATGGATCTAATCAGTCTAATATTCCAAATCCAGGAATATTGCCAACTCCTATCCCGATACAAGAAGCATCAACTTCCAAGGAACCTGCTAAACCACATGTTCTTGTTGGGAAATGTAGACCTCTGGATCAAAAGTATGATGTATTGAAACACTTGGCCCATGTACTAGACATGTTATCAATTCTGGATGCTTTGAATCTGTCAAAAGATCTTCAGGAGGCACTCATCGAGGCTTTTTCAAGTTCTCAGGAGTTTGAAACTGAAATTGCTGCAGCTAAAGTCTATCATGTAGAGAATAATCCTGCAGAATTCTATGCAATAATATCTTTTACTGATGAAGATGAAGTTGATGTTGTGAATGGAAATATTAGACCTTTGTACTTATTTGGAAAGGTTAATGGTGTATACATCTGAAGAGATTTCATTGATAATGGTTCAGGAGTCAACCTCATGCCCATTCGTACATTTCATCGATTGGGCCTCATATAATCTGATTTATCTCCTTCTACCATGATGTTACAAGGATATTATAAAAATGAACAAGAACCACTGGGCGAAGTTACACTCAGAACTCAGTTTGGAGATCTTGTATCCAATTCAGATTTCATGGTTGTTGATCAAGACTCAGCATTCAACATCTTGCTTGGAAGACCCTAGCTACATCAACATGCAACTATCCCTTCATCATACCATCAATGTCTCAAATATTAGTTCGATGGTCAAGTTGGGACATTGTATGGTGATAAGGCCCTGTTCAAGACATGTGAATCTCAATACATTGAGGAAAAATTCTATCACATGAAAGGAATGGAGAAATCCACAACAAAGGAGATTACCAAAGTTAATGCTCCATATGGTTTGGAGAAGATTCTAGTAAATCCATTTACACATGTGAGTACAGATTATGTGTTTCCTATCAATCAAATTGACAAGATAGACCCAAATCAAAATACTCTTATCGAAAGATCCATAATTTCAATTACAGAAATCGAGCTAGACAACATGGGAGAAATTGGTAGCCCACCAAGCAGTGATGAAAGCCCAAATGGTGACATCTTCATTTCATCTGCTGAAATCCAACAAGTCTATACTTCGCCAATCAGTCTAGAAGAAGTTATAGCAACATCGGAGGTGAACAATGATGTCGATTCTCAATCCATCATCTCCTCTTTATTTCCCAAGGAAGACCCTCATCATCAATCGGTTCAGAAATGGAAGCTTCTTCTTCAAGATGTTCAAATTTTAACATCTCTTCTGATCATGGAAATTCTGCTTTATCATCTACTATGCAAGTAGAAACGGAAGAAATAACACATGTTGAAGAAGAAGAGGAAGATCTCAGAGATGCTCCTCCAGCATTTGAAGAGGGTATCTCTACCACCATGGATGAACTCAGAGAAATAAATCTGGGTACAAAATAAGATCCACTACCCACTTTAATCAGTGCAGCCATGACTCTTTAAGAACAAGAGATGTATTTTTTTAAAGAAAAATTGAGACATATTTGTTTAGAACTACATAGAGATGCCCGAGATGGATCCTGATGTTGCTACTCATCATTTGGGTTTACCAAAAGAACATTGAGGATTTAAGAAAGCCACGAGAAGAAAACACCCAACTTATGCTTCCAAAATTGAAGCTGAAGTGGATAAGCTTATCAAAGATAACTTCATCAGAGAAGTTCAATATCCCAAGTGGTTGGCTAATATTTTCCCTGTAAAGAGGAAGAATGGAAAAATTTGATTTTGCATCGATTTCAGATATCTTAATCGGCATTTTCCTAACGATGATTTCCCAGTTCCGATTACAGAACTTTTAATTGATGAAATAGATGGCTATGAAGAACTTTCCTTCATGGATGGATATTATGGATATAATCAAATCTGAATGGACCCAGAAGACGAGGAATCCACAGCCTTCAGAGCCCCTCAGGGTGTGTTTTGCTACCGGGTAATGCCCATTGTCTTAAAGAATGCAGTTGCAACATATCAACGTTCCATGAATCGTATCTTCAAACCCTTTTTAGGGAAGTTTGTTGAATTTTATGTGGACGATTTGGTGGTCAAATCCAAACAACGTTCTAATCACTTGGCTGATTTGAAAGTCATATTCCACAAGTTTCGACAACATAATTTGAAGATGAACCCCTTAAAATGTGTTTTTGGGGAAACCTCAGGAAAATTTCTCGGCTTTGTTGTATGCCATCATGGTATTGAAGTCAATACTGAGAAGACAAAGTCAATCATTGGTATGTCACCTCCTCGAAATTTGAAAGAATTAAGAGGACTTCAAGGACACTTAGCCTATATTCGGTGTTTCATCGCCAATTTGGTAGGCAAAAGTTTACACTTCACCAAATTGATGAAGAAGGGAGTCACTTACCAGTGGACTAAAGAATATCAAGAAGCATTCGATATTCTCAAGAAATACCTCTTGAGTCCACCGGTACTCATGACACATGTTGAAGGAAGACCACTTATCCTCAACGTGACAGCTTTAGAGCGATCATTGGGTGCCTTTCTTGCTCAGAAGAATGATGCTGGGAATTAAAACAGCCTCTACTACCTCAGTCAGACTATGATTGAAGCAGAAACCCGGTATTCAAGTATTGAGAAGTGCTGCCTGGCATTAATCTTTGCAGTTCAAAAATTGAGAAACTACCTGCAACATCATGAGGTCCAATTGGTATCTCAAAATAACCCGCTCAAATTCATCCTTAGTCATCCAATTCTTACAGGACATCTGGCAAGGTGGGCAGTTATTTTGTAGAAATTCGACATTTAGTATGTGTCTCAAAAGGTAATAAAGGGCCAAGCTCTGGATAATTTCCTAGCTGAACACCCTTTAGTGGAAGACACATCTTCAAATATTGAACTCCCTGATGAGGAATTCTTCTCTATTCAAGAAAGTCCTCATGCATGGGAAATGTATTTTGATGGTGCTTCCAGAAGTCCAACAGGGAGAAAAATGGGAAATCCTAAATTCAACAAAGTTGGCTTAAGAACTGTGCTCATTTCTCCAGAAAAGGAAGTGTTGCCTTATTCCTTCATATTGTGGGAAGGTGGTACCAATAATGAAGCAAAATACCAAGCTCTCATCACAAGGTTGGAATTGGAACTTCAAGCACAAGTGAATCACTTAAAGGTGAAAGGTAATTCAGACATGGTAATCAAAAAATTCAATGGGGATTATGCCATCAGAAAAGAAGAACTAATCCATTTGTATGATTATGTCAAAGAGTTAATTGTAGAATTACCTTCAGAGCCAACATTTTCTTATGTCCCGTGATCACAAAATGCTCAAGCTGATGCACTGGCTAATATAGACACAGCTCTGGCAGATCCAAATTTTGACGAGACAACCATCAGTATTGCCCACCGTCGTGTAATTTCACCTTATGTTCAAATCAGAACAAAGGAAATTAATGGAATTAGTCCCATTCCTGAACCGTATGGTCATACTACAAGATGAATGTCACCTATCAGGGAATACCTTCAAAATGGAACACTTCCACCTGATAGAGCCGAGAAAGAACAAATCAGGCGACGTGTGGTCAATTTTACTCTTTATGATAGACCATATCACCTAGAGAAAATTCTCTACAAATGTGGTTTTTATGGAGTTTTCTTCAGATGCATTGATGGTGGAGAGACAATGGCTGTCATGAAAGAAGTGCATGCAGGAGTCTGTGGTGCCCACCAGTCTGGACATAGACTTTCCGATCAGATTCGAAGGCTTGGATACTTTTGGCCTTCAATGATACAAGATTGTGTTGATTTCACAAAGAAGTGTCATTCATGCCAAGTACATGCCAACTTCATTCATCAACCTCCAGAGTTACTTCATACAGCTAAATACTCGTGGCCATTTGCCACATGGGGAATGGATGTGGTGGGACCTTACCCTTCAGCTACGGCCAAGCAGTTTAAGTATATTCTTACTGCTACTTATTTCTTTTCCAAATGGGCATAAGAAATATATCTCAAGGAAGTCAGTTCTAAATGCATTGTTAGCGTCATCAAGACTAACATTATTACCAAATTTGGTGTCCCTCATACCATATTAATGGACAATGGCACCAACTTCTATTCATCGGAGGTGAATACGTTGTATCAAGAATACAACATCAAATCCAATCATTCATCTCGGTAACATGTAGCAGCCAATGGCCAGATAGAAGCCTTCGACAAGTCTCTTTCAAATATACTGCAAAATATGGTGGATATAGATAAGAATTCATGGCCTGATAAACTCTTTCATGCTTTATGGGATTATCGGACTACCACCCGCACTGCAACGCGGTCAACTCCATATTCACTGGTATATGGAACGGAAGCCGTCTTTCCCATTTAAGTTCAACTACCCTCGCTCAGAGTAGCCATTTGTGATCAATCATCTACAGATGAACAATCTCAAAAGTGATTGAATGAATTGGAATAGTTAGATGATAAAAGATTGTGAACTTTGCACCACTTCGAAGTCTATCAGAATCGAATAGCACGAGCTTTCAACAAAAAAGTTCGTCTTCATTCATTCACTCATGGAGAATTGGTATTAGTTCTCAAAATTCCAATGATACCAGGAAAGAAACCTCCCAAGATTGAGCCAAAATGGGAAGGACCTTACTCAATACATAAGGTCTACTATAATGGAGCTTACTCTCTAATATCAATGGATGGAGAACTCATCACTACTCCAACCAATGCTAGATTTCAGATGAAATATTTTGTATGAACACAAAATACAGTAATGGTCCATGCATATGACCTTAAAATATTTGCACGTACCTTACGTCCAGCATGACGTTAAACTACACCATCCAGGGTCAATGCATATGACCATAAACTATTCGCACTTTCGTCCAAAATGACGTTAAACTGTGTCCCCCTTCATCGTCCTTTCTATATGACGTTAAACTATATAGAATTCCCTTACGTCCAGTAAGATGTTAAACTGTAAAAAAGTCCCTAATACGTCCAACATGACATTAAATGGTGTGCTCTTTTGGCCTCACTGCATGACATTTAACTGCACAGTCCTTTTTTTGTCCAACATGACATTAAACTGTATTATCCCCTTCATCCTAACTACATGACACTAAACTGTACAGAAATTCCTTTAATACGTCCTACATGACGTGAAACTGTATTTTGTCCCTGCTACATGACATTAAACTGTGCAACACCAATAGTCTTACCTGTAAGACTTTAAAACTACAAATTCCCTTCATATGTCCTACATGACATTAAACCGTGCATTGTTAGGGTTGTTGCTACCTCTTGTTTTTCACACCGAGTATGAATCATGTGATCTTAGAGAAAACTTCAACCATAACACTCTCTCTAGGCTACTAACCATGTGTAAGTCCCAACACTATTTTTAGGTCTTTTTCCCCAAGGACAACTTGGTCATTAATTCATTATTTAATTTAACTACCCGAACTTTGATCCTTTCCTTCCAGGATGGGTACGTAGGAAACCTCTCAAGGTTCAATCCCAAAACCAATCTCTTCAAATCAGTTTACCACTATCTCATACGATGTTGATTCGTGAAACCACCCCTAGAATCAATATCTCTACATTGGTTCACTTTCGTCCTTGCTATACGACGTTAAACTATACAACACTTTTTTCCAGTATGACAATAAACTACAATATTATTTGATACCCTCACCTGAGAGAGAATCATTATTTACATTGATTTTCAATCATGTTTCATTTCAAAGACTACGTGCATACATGGCAATTTTAAAGACCCGTAAATTTCAAGGAAATTTTTTTGTTAATTTTTTTTGGAATTTTAAAAGAACACAGTTTCTGACGGCACCTGATTCCGAGGCCCAGTGTGCCCGGAATCATTTTCCGAAGTTTGGCTCGGGTACGTTTAGTGAACGAACGAGCGATTTTTTCTAACTTTTGAACCAGTGCTTGGAATCAAATTCTGAGGGCACCGATGGAATTGCAACGCTGGTATTTGCTTAGAAACGCCTCTTCTAGAGTTGCGTTTGTTCGGGTGTGGTTTTTATATTTTTGAGGTTAAGTTAAGAAATAAAATAAAGTGGTGCGACAACTTTATTTTTATTTCACTTAAAGCCACTTAAAAGCCACTTAAAGCTGCTTAAGCTGAGTTGAAGCGGATAGAGTGCAATTCAAAATATCCTACCCTCTTGGTTGGATATTTGTGAGGTGGGGCCCATACGAGCCCCACCGTTTCCTTTCCTCTAAGTAACGCACACGCGAAAACTCCTCATTAATGAAAGTCAACTGGGGCATTTTCTTAATCTCTTAAACGCTCCTATTAATTGGACTGTTAAGACGTTACCATTAATTCACCGAATTAATGGTTTGTCTCTTAACCTGTTTTCAAACCGTTGGCATATTAATAAAATAAGACCAACACACCTTTCTTCTTGGGTGTGATTTGTTGAGAGGATTTGGAGATTCTGTGCCTTCATCCTCCTTCGCGAAGAATGCGAAGAACGCGAAGAACACGAAGAACGCTAAGAACGCGAAGAACGCCGTCACCCTAGGAGATCGACGACGCGACGCCATGTTCCGCGACGTCGATGATTCTCCTTCCACGACGCTTCTTCCGCGACGTTCTTCCCCACAACAATCTCCAATCACCAACTGCTTGAAGTAGGAGATTACGGATCTTTTAAATTTCCTTTGTGGATTTTATCCTTAACATGGATTTAATTCGTAAAATTAAATCCGTGTGTTGTCTTTAACCCTCGGAGATCATCGACGCGACGCCCTTTCGCGACGACGCGATGCCCTTCCGCGACGCGACGATCCTCTTATTCTGCGATGGTCAATTCCGCGAAGAACTCTCGTCCGACGACAGCTACGAGGTTGGGGTTTTATTTGAGAATAATATTTATTCCCATGGTTGTTTCTTCCAAAACAAAGAGCCCGAATCAAAGTTCAATTTTAATTTATTAAAATTGTGCCTTGTTATGTTTTTCATGTGTTGATTGTTATTCCCATTTGTTATCACCTAACGCGGAGGGTGCGGGCCAAACAAACACGGCCTGACAACCCTCCGCAGTTTTTCATTGATGTGCGGATTGGCGGGCGACGACAAACGGGGACACAAGTTAATTTTGAAGGCTTTACAGTGAAGTTCGAGTCCCGGGACGAGCACTGGCGAAGACCGCGCGCAAATCAGACCATCGGAGCGCGTCCGGTGGTCCGCGGAACCCCCGCCGGTGGCCAGAGGCAGCGACCGGCAGTGGCCGACCACCAGAACGCGGCGGCGCCCGGTGCACCGCCGGGAAGACCCGCCGCGGCTGAAGCCGCGACGGCGCTGGCCGGTCCCGCGACCGCGCGGGACCGCGGAGGAGGGGTGCGGACATGCCGCGTCCGTTGGCGAGAGGTGGCCCCCCACGCGGGGCCGCGGAACCATCAAGGGGGCGGTGCCCCCTTGCACCCGCCCGACCGTTACGGTCGAGCCGACCCCGGTGGCCGGGCCGCGCCCGCGCCGGCCGGGCCGGTTCGCGCCCAGGTCGGGCCGGGCAACCCAGGCCGGGCCGGGCCGCGCCGGCCGGGTCGGACCCAGACCCGGTTCGGGCCAACCCCGGGGGAGTTGGGCCGGGTCGGTCCGGGCCCATACCCCCATTTTCGGACCCTTTTCGGTCTTTTGCTTATAACTTGAGCTATGGGCCTCTGAACGATGCACCGTCAGTGGAGATGCGATCCTTGGATCGAGACGGTCGTTTCGGTATATCACACTCAAGGTTTCAGAATACTTTGTGTTTGGCCGGGTTGGTTCGTACACGAAACCAACCGGGCCCTCGAGCAGAAACGCTCATATCTTGAGCTTCGGGCGTCCGATTGATGTGCCGTCGACTTTGTTGATTTCCTATAAGTGAGACGGATCTTTTGGATTAATTCGCCCGAGTTTTGGATGCATGTGGAGTACGATCGAGTTGGTTTTGCCTTAAAAACCAACCGGGCCCCTGGAACGAAAAAGCCAATAACTCTCAGACTGGGCGTCCGATTGACGCGTCATCTGCGACATTGAGTTCTTGTTGACGATACGGAAATTTTGGATACATAAACTCTGGACTATGTGTCAGTTGATGTATCAGCCTCTCAGCTCATGGAGCGTACCCTCCCGAACGAGCTTGCTGTGTGCGGGAACCCTAGAGCTGGCTGCGACTTCGACGACGACTGTGCAGAGATCCTCAGTGGATTCGACGACGACGACTACATCACTCAGCGATACTTTGTGGGTCAGTGCTAGAGATCCTGTGTGGGTCCGATCCCGTGTGGGTCAGCGCTCAGCGGTCCTGTGTGGGCCAGTGCCTACAGATCCTGTGTGGGTCCGATCCTGTGTGGGTCTTTGCGGGGGTTAGTTACCTATCGATCCTGTGTGGGTCAGATCCTTTGTGGGTCATTGCGGGGGTTAGTTACCTATCGATCCTGTGTGGGTCAGATCCTTTGTGGATCATTGCGGGGGTTAGTACCTATCGATCCTTTGTGGGTCCGACGGCTTAGATGAATCAGTGGATATATCTGATCATATCTATCGTCATTCAAGAAGTATCCTGTGTGAGCTGAATCCTGTTTTGCTTTCCTTTGTGGATTGTGTTGAGCTATCCTGTGTGGATTTACGTTTTGCTTCCCTGTGTGGATTTACGTTTTTCTTTCCTGTGTGGACTGGGTTGTACTTGAGCTCGGATGTTGGAGCCGAGCGAGAATTTATGACTTAGGTATATGTATGGGCATATACCTAAGCAGTGTCGGATGCTACTTTGTGATTGTATCTTTCCTTTGTGGATTATACTTTGTGGATTCTGGGAGACCTTCGGGGGTCTCGGGGTCCCTACTGAGTAGCTTATACTCACCCCTGCATGGGCTATGCCCTCACTACATTGTGTTGGTTGCAGACGACAGACAACTCTGATCGTGGTGGAGGCTTGCGGAGTAGGATGGTACCTGGAGGTGGACCACTGGGTGGGACGTACTCGGAGCGGCTGGATGGACCCGAGGAGCAGTGGAGGCTATCTGTACCCACCCTTCAAGTGGGACTTCCAGTGGACAGCTCGACGTTGCAGCTTTACTTTTTAGTTGCTGTTTTCCCTTTCGAGTTGTGCTTTACTTTCAGTTTGGGATTGTATACTGGCCCACTTACTTTTCCGCACTTACTATTGTACTCGGTTTTTTACTTAGTTTTTACTTATGCATGCTTGCTCTGTGGTGTTTGTGGTGTATTTTACAAAGGCAATGCCTTCCCTTTTTATCGGGATTTACGCATTGGTGCTAGTCGCCAGCCCCTGGCCTATGGAAGGCGGGCTTGGGGTAGTCACGGCATGGGCCCCGATGACGGGTCGTGACAAATTGGTATCAGAGGAGTTCGGTTCTACCGCAGAACTTAGAACTCTGATCTTTTTCTATGTGAAGCAATAGTGTTTAGCGTATTGGGTGTGGTTATCAGTTCAGGGAGTCCAGTGTTGGTGCGGCGGCCGACGTATCCGTACACCAGGACCCTGACTTATGATTTCCGACTTAATGCACGAAAACGTTGATTGCGTGTGTGTTTCAAGTTTTCTTTTTGATTACTTTATTTCAGCTCACCAGGTATACTGTTCTGACTGTGGCGCATCTGTTTTCTTTTTTAGGATAGCCCCACAATGGTAGCCAGCTAGGGTTCCGAGAGTTGAGCGTGACGTCAGCCCACCGAGCGACAAGGCCTTGGTACATGACCCTTTGACAGCTGAGGCACCGGTGGAACCTCTACCCGCCGAGCCACCGATGCTTCCAGCCCCAGCCGCTGACGATACACGTCGCCTTAGTGCACTGCATGAGTTCCAGTGCCAGCGACCGCCCAGGTTCCGCGGGGAGACGGACCCCCAGGCAGCCGAGGACTGGCTGGAGGCAGTTGTGCGAGTTTTCCGGTTAGTGAGGACACAAGCAGAACTCATGGTGATCCTCGCAGCGAGCCTACTGCACGCAGCAGCGGGCCGATGGTGGTGCTTGATGCTCCAGGTGCACAATGAAGAATCTCTTCTCTGGACAGACTTTGAGAGCCTCTTCCGCTCGGAGTTCGTCCTAGCCACCCTCCATGCGGTGCGCATTCAGGAGCTTCTTCAGCTGCGGCAGGGTAGCTTGACGGTCTCCCAGTACTCGGCGAGATTTACCGATCTCTCGCGTTACTCGACAGACATGGTACGAGACCCATTCTTCCGGGCCCGGTCCTTTGAGCAGGGATTGAGACATGAGATCAGGGAATCGCTGATCTCACTCAGCATTCCGACCCAGGCAGGAGTACTGGAGAGAGCCCTTTTTATTGAGAGCTTTCTTGCTGAGCCTTCATCAGCACCGAGACCTACCATGGGGCGGAACGTAGCAGAGTCTTCTGCGGCAGGCATTCGACGGATGACTCAGGGGCCTAGGCAGACCAGACCCTCACGCAGACGACCTCAGGACACTGTCTCAGCAGTGCGGGGAACACAGCGCAGAGCCAGTCTTTCAAGAGGCAGGCAGTGCTACACATGCGGTGGGCAGGGCCACATGGCTCGTGACTGCCCGACCCACCATGCCGAGGAGCAGCAGACGGTTGAGGGGCCACCTAGGAAGAGGAAGAGGGTCGACCGTGGTGGTCCGTAGGGAGGAGGCGGACGAGGCAGAGGAGCTGGCCGAGCAGCAAGTGGTGGGTGAAGCTTTGGGTCTCTACCACCACCACCACCAAGAGGTCCACCCCGGCCACAGGGAGCTGGTGGGTATAGACAGGCACAACTCCAGGAAGCGGAGGCCTACGACCACGGCGTGCCCGAGATGATTCAAGGTACTATCTGTGTCTATTTCACCCTTACTGCAGTTCTTATAGACACAGGAGTGATTCACTCTTTCATAGCCGCTACCCTTGTTCGGAGCTCGGAGATTCCAACGGAGCCGTTGGCTCGATCCTTACCTCTAGAGACTCCTACGGGAGAAGACTCGACGATTACGCACTGGTGTGGGCAGTGTGAGCTTACTTTAGGAGGCGAGAGCTTCGGCTGGGATCTTCTTGTAGCGGCATCGATGCCTTACGACGTCATCTTGGGCATGGATTGGTTATCTGCAATCCATGCACAGATTGACTGTATTAGGGGCTAGGTGCGATGTGTATGCACCGACGGGAGCAGGTTCACCTTCACCGGTGAGAAGGGAGCCTTCACAGCACAGGATGGACTTCCGCAGAGGAGAGAACAACCCATCACTCATCAGTTGTCTAGCCTCATCCTAGGAGCAGTTGACGTGCAGAGTCCTAGTTTTCCTGCAGTGGTGGATCAGTATGCAGACGTCTTTCCCGATGACGTTCCAGGGCTACGACCTCACAGAGAGGTAGACTTTTATATTGACCTGTACCCCGAGACAGCCCCGATATCGACTCCAGCATATCAGATGGCCCCCACTGATCTTCGAGAGCTACGAGTAAAGTTGGAGGACTTGCAGGGCAAGGGATTCATCCGACCCAGTGTTTCACCCTGGGCTTCCCCGATATTGTTCGCCAAGAAGTCGTACGGGTGATGTGGCCTTATTTTTACCCAGTTTGCCACATCTTTTTATTACATTTTATATAATTTATATAATTATTTTAACACTTTTTAATAAATAAATGCACTTTTGTATTTTTATAAACAAATTTGTCAATTAATCACTTTTTATAACATTTTATGTAATTTTGGACCTTAAAATAATTGATTTATTCTTTATATGTTTTTAATATAACTAATTTTCAATTTGTTTAGTTAAATCTTTATCTATTTATCTTATTTAATTTATCATTATTATTAATCATTGAGTTTGCTAATCAATTTACTTTTAATTTTTAAAGTTATATACAACTTAGCTCAGCTTTCCAGACTATCGGTAGCTTAGCTACCGATAGCAGGTTACCGGTACACTCTATCGGTGACTCTGCCTCTATCGGTGACTCTGCCTCTATCAGTGGGTCTACCTCTATCGGTGACCCTTGCCACCGATACTCTTTTCTACCAGTAAGCCTTTCAATTTTATAAACAACGGTGAGTATTTAGTTGGTTAAATTCTGCCTGACTTCTTAATAAGTTAATTTCTAATTAAACAAATTATTTAATCAACAAAATTATAATTAATTAACTTAGACTTTGTTTTTATAATTAGTCTTTTATTTTAGTTACATTAGAATAAAGTTGAAAAGTTATTTTATGTGTTTTGTCATCCTGCAAATTAGTTAAGTAAATAATTAGTGTTTTAAGTTAAATTAAGTTGTTCGCCCTTAATTTTATTTGTCAAATAATTAATTAATTAATTAACTAAGAGTTTTCAAACATTAATTATATTATTTTATGTATGCAGATTGGGTTTTAATTCATTTTTATTTTGTTTTAGTCTATCGGTAAGGTATACGAGAACTTGCGGTCACCGAGGCTTTTTATTTCTATTTTTTGCTATCCTTTAATTAATTTATATAGTTAATTTAATTTAAGTCTTTTATTAGTTTAGTTTAAAATTTTATTTTGTGTACAATTTTAGTGTTTCTAATTAATTATTTTAATGTGTTTAAGGTTGAATAATAATTTTGTTATGAATTAATGGTATTTATCATTACATTAATTAATTATTTCAAGTCTTTTCATTTAATTTATTTTAGTTTTAAATCTATTTTATTTCAGCAATCTATTATTTTATGTACTTATGGTGGAATTTTATTTATTTATTTATTTATTTTCTCTATCGGTAGCTTCAGCTACCGATGCGTTTTATTATCCTCACTGATATATTTTTTTTTCTTCTATCGGTAGCTTCAGCTATCGATACCCCTCATACACCTCCAGCTACCGATACCCTCTATCGGTAGCTCTTTTTCTACCCCTGTTCTCACTGTTACCTCCCTTTTTCTCCTTTTATCGGTAGCTTCCCTCACCGATATTTGTTTTTTTTCATCTATCAGTAGCTACAGCCACTGATACCCTTCCTCACCGATACCCACTTTTTCACCCATACCTCGTCTACGCTCTCAATGCGCAGGCCATCTGAACCGCCACAGTGAAGGAGCACCAAGGTCGGATGGAAGTGCGCTTCTACAGGAGATGCAGCACCACCGAGGTCTGCGTTGCTGGAGTGAAGGAGTCCCTCCGCACTGCTTGAGGAGAGCTGCCGAGGTCTGCGTTGCTGGAGTAAAGGAGGCCCTATTTCGCGCCGCAAAGGGGATGTCGTGGGAGCTATTGCGCTGGGGTCAGGTGGTAGAGCCAAAGCCACTGCTGCTTGAGGCCGGGAGCAGTGTTGAAGCGAGGAACCACCGGTTCGCTGCTGTCCGTGGGCTGCGCCGGAGCCACGGGATGTTGTGCGCCACTGTTGGTGAATCCTGAAGTTGTCGCACCTCATGCCGCGCTAGTTGGAGTCCTCCGCCTTGGGTGTGCGCCGCTGCCGTTGTGATTTGCAGGAGGAGAAGTCCACCGCTGAAGCTGCTGCGGCGTGGAGAAGAAGATGTTGGAAACCCTCCCCCTTCCTATTGTGCGCCGAATTGAGGGGGGAGGAAGAGGAAGATAGAAATAAAAAAAAGATAATAGATAAATAATATAATAAGTAAAGTAAAGTAAAAAAGAAAAAGAAGAAAAAGACAATTGAAAAAGTTAAAGTTAAAAAAAATAAACTTTACAAAAGTCAAAAGTTGTAAAGTTATGTACAAAAGTTATAAATTTTAAAACAATACATAGATAAATTTTAAATTAAATTATAAAACTAAACTAATAATACATGTAAATATTAAATTAATTTATTACTAATATTATAAATTATTTAATTAATAGTAATTATAAATAATTTATAAAACATACTTTTTAATTTAAAAACATAAGTAATAACTTTAATTACTTTATTAAAATTAGCTAATTAATTAATTAATCTAATTATTATGTTTCTTTTATTGTAATAATTAAATTATTAATTTAATTTAAATTATTAACTTAATTATTTATGCTCATAATTTTTAATAACTTAGTTTAAGTGTTAAAATCAATAACTTAGTAATTATTTTATTAACTTAATTAAACTAATCGCTCTTTAATAACTTATGTTTTATCATAGTTAATAATTGTATAAATAATTTAAAAGAAAATAATTATCAATTAACTAAGAATAATTTGTAACGAGTAATGTAACAATTTACTCTAAAAATAATTATTTTTCCTTGCATCTTTTCTATTTATTTATCTATTCTATTTTATTTGCAGGTTCATTCAACGGACTTAAACATGTCCAGGTACTTACAACTAACTTTACCGAAGTTAGTTACGTGAGAAAAGATTGCGCGACGTGCCGGTCGCGAAAAAATGCACATTTTGCGGTGCATGGGTAAAGAACTTTTGAAGTCGGCAGAGATTGAGCGGTGACGTGTAGTGGATGACAGAGAGTACTTAAGAAGAAAATCAGCATTTTTTAGAGCGAGACATTCATTGAGAGACACATTCATTGACGGAGACATTCGTACATTTTACCCGGGGGGAGACGATCAGGAGACGAGGCTGAGCAGTGCAGTCCAGGAACTTAGGAGCAGAGCATTTTTAGGGAGTTCCTTCTCCCTCACGATTTAAACTTTTGTACTTTGTTTCAGTAATGTTTCCTATTACTGCTTGAATAATGAATAGTATAGTTAGATAAGTCTCTTAGTTCGGGGAGAGTTCTAGCTCTACTGGCATCTTTTTCATCCTTCTCATTAACCAATTCTTCTGTGATTAGAATTGATCGGCGAGATCAAGTCTAATTTCATTTATCTGCTTCGTACCACAAGCACTGAAATTGTATAAACTCTATAATCATTCGGCAAGTTTGGTTATGGAGTTATCTTTTTAGTAAAAAAATCATAATGAAAACTTCAGTACTTACGGCGAGTTTGTACTGTTGTTCATCTTAAGACATCTTTCTGGAATTGTACTGCTCGGAGTGGCAAACTCTAGTTGTACAATATCCACGACTTAACTTCTGGCGAGGGAAGTAAGTCATCTCTTTAATCCAGTGGTATGAAGCAGTACTTTACATGAAAAGGAAAATCAATTCAAACCAGTAGACTAGAATGAACCCCGAGCATTCTTTACTGTTGTCTTTTATCATCATTTTATCTCCGTTGTTGCACCTTGCTCCCAGCTGTACTTTGTTTTAGTATTGTTCAAACAATTTTACTATAAAATTGAAGTTTCACAGTACATAAAACCATAAGGAAATAAAAAGATATAAAAATTTAAAAAGTGAAAATTAGAAAAGAAAAACACTCCGCTGCTGACAACAGTGGAGCTTTCCAAGTTTTTCAGTTAGTAGTGGCCAATTTTACCTTCCCTGTGGGTTCGACCCTGCTTTCCACATATACAGTAGTTAGTAGGAATATAAATTTTAAACTTTGACTGATTTCAACGACGGTTTAGGACAAGTTTTTGGCGCCGTTTCCGGGGAAGGAACGAGCCATTGCTAAAAAAAACTCTTAAAAAACACATATATAAAAAAAATCCTTAAATAAATTGAAAATTTTGAAAAACTTAAAAAAAAAATTACTTTTATTTCTGTGTGGTTACTGTTAGAAACTGTCTACAACTATTTGTATGAGCACGAGAACATATGTTGTTATATTAGAACCTCTAAACCCTGAACTCGATAAACACTTAGCTGCTCTAAGAAGGAAAAAACAAAATTGAAATGGAAAATCCAG
This sequence comes from Viscum album, assembly GCA_963277665.1. Lineage (NCBI taxonomy): Eukaryota > Viridiplantae > Streptophyta > Magnoliopsida > Santalales > Viscaceae > Viscum > Viscum album. The sequence goes on along the minus strand of OY728119.1, from coordinate 1,719,574,804 downwards.
AAAATAGAATCCCTGAGTATAATAACTTTCGAAATAACCATCCAGAACTCTTAGATGAACACGAAAGGCCTAGGATGAGGGAGTTTCAACTCCCTCAAGTTTCAAGCAACCCATCATCCATTAGATTAAGTCCTAGAGCCAAAAATTATGAGCTGAAACAATCACACATTTCTCTGCTACCTGCATTCAATGGGATCTCTAATGATGACTCTCTGGCCTTCATTAGAGATTTCTACAATACTGTGCAGCAACTTCCACTTTTAGGACTCACTGAAAATGAACTAAGGATGAGAGTTTTTCCCTTTTGCCTTAAAGGGAATGCGAGAAATTGGTTTTTAAGTCTAGATGAAAATATTTTTGAGAATTGGGATCAAGTGTATAACTCCTTCATTATGAAATTTTATCCCCAAAGATTAAAAGGAGAACTTAGAACTAAAATCACTAGTTTTTATCAAGAGGATGGAGAAGCCTTCCATGAATCTTGTGATAGATTCAGGGATCTGCTTAGGCAGTGTCCCCATCATCAAATCCCTTCACATCTCCTTATGGACACCTTCTATGAAGGGCTTTCCTCCTCTGGTCAGAATTTAGTGGATCAAGCTGCTGGGGGTAATTACAATGATAAGACTGATGAAGAGTTGAGACAAATTTTCCATAATCTGGCCCTTAATTCTCAACATAAGAATTCAAGAAGAAAACGAGTTAATATAACTGTCAATTCAAATACTGGTTCAATGAATGAAACTCAAGCTCAACTAGATGAAATCACTAACCAACTTCAAACATTAATGAACCAGAATTCAAAACAATCCGTTAACCAAGTTGAAAACCAGAATCAGTATCAATCTCTTAGGCAACAGTTCACTCAATGTGGTATGTTTGGGCACTGTGAATGTTTTTTTCCTAATGTTGATCTATCTGCCCGACAACCTGAAAATTTAAACTTTGTCAATTACGGTCCTAGGATGCCTCAAAAAGAAGATCCATTTTCTAATAATTACAATCAAGGCTATAGGAACCATCCAAATTTGTCATGGAAAGATCAAGGAGTCATTAAGCAACCAACTGCCCCTAATTATCAGAACCAACCAAGACCAAATTTTCAAAGTCAACAAAGGGGTGAGTCTTAAAATGTTCAAGGAAGTAATGATAATCAAATGTCTTATAAATTGGATCAGATCTTGAATAAAATAAACTCACAAGAGGAAAGGTACATGTCTCAACTTAATAAGCAGAAAAGTCAATATGAGTCAGACAAGATGCAAACTAATGTGAGAATGCAGAATATGGAAACATAGCTAGGCCAATTAGCTAGAGATTTGACTTCTAGGGATAAAGGTAGGTTGCCTAGTACCAATGAACTAAATACTAGGGAGAATATCATGGTTGTTGTTACTAAGAGTGGGCTGAATACTCTAAATGTTGCTGAAAAAACTGTAAAAAATGCTCAAAATGAGAAACTGTTTGAATCTGCAAATGAAAATCTGCTTTGTTCACAATCTGGAAATTCACAGAAAGATCTCGAAAATGATGAGAATCTGAACCTTTCACCTGGAAATCAAGATGAATATTGTTTTAAAAATCAAAAAAATAAAGGAAAAGAAAAGGTTGTTGAAGAGGTGAGGGACATGCCTACTGTTCTGAAAATTTTTTCCCCACCCATCCCTTTCCCTGAAAAACTAAAACCTCAAAGTAATACCAAGGCTGAACTTTTTCAGTTCCTTGGTCTTCTTTCTAAGCTTCAAGTGAACATACCTTTTATCCAAGCCTTAATTCAAATCCCATCCTATCTGAAATCTTTAAAGAAATTTTTTTCAAATAAAAAGACCCTTGAAGAATTTTCTACCTACAGCCTCACTGAGGAGTGCAGTGATGTGCTTCAAAAGAAAATCCCACCAAAATTGAAAGACCCAGGTAGCTTTGTCATCCCCTGTACTCTAGGTAATTCAGGTCAGCTGAACTGTTTGTGTGATTTAGGTTCCAGTATTAATCTGCCTCCATACTCACTGTTTCGATAGTTGAGGTTGGGTGATCTTCAACCCACCACGGTCATAGTACAGTTAGCTGATAGATCATTTACTCATCCTATAGGTCGAGTAGATGACTTACTAGTTGGAGTTGGGAAATTGTTCTTACCTACGGATTTTCTTGTTCTAGATATGGAGTGTGATCAAAAGGTACCTATCATCTTGGGTAGGCCCTTCTTGGCCATAGGTGGAGCTGTCATTGATGTGTCTAAGGGTCAAATGATATTCAAAATTGGTGAACAAGAAGAAGATTTCAATGTTTTTAAAAATATTAAGGAACCAACTTACTCTGAAAAATGTTCAAAAATTGAGTCTTTTGAAGCTGAATGTTCTTATAAGAATCAACTTGAACTCATGGAAAAATCTGAAAATCATTCTTATGTTGAAGAAAGCATTTGTGAAGCTGAAAATCTTTGTGAATCTGTTCTAGAAGCTGAAAATTTTGTTGTAACAGCCAAACTGGAAAATCTTCCAGAACTGGACAACTGTCCAGTTTCTGTTGTAGGAGAGTCTTACGTTTCTGAACTTAGGAGTTTTCTTAGTGAAATTGAGGGTGTTTTTGTTAACACTAACACTTCTGAATACTTTGATGATACTGAGGGAGAACTGTTAAGACAATTAGATGATTCTTCTTTGATTAAACTGCTGAATTCAAATTTGGAAAATCTGGACAGTGTACTGCCTACCTTGGACAGTAGCACTGTTATCTCTGAATCTGAACTGGAAATTGAAAATCTTTCATCTTTTAATACTCCTTACAAGAAATATGTTGAAGATCTTGAACCTCCCATGCCTAAGAGTCTTCCTTCGAGTGTAGTACCACCTGATCTTGAACTGAAGCCCATCCCTGCCCATATTAAATATTCATTTTTAGGGGAGAACTCTACTTTTCCTGTAATAATATCTACTGAACTAAATTCAACCCAAGAAGAAAAACTGTTGAGTGTTTTGAGAAAGTTTAAATCTGCCATAGGCTGGACCATAACTGATATCAAGGGAATTAGTCCTTCATTCTGTATGCACAAAATTCCTATGGAACCTGATCATAAGCCTAGGGTAGAATGTCAAAGAAGATTAAATCCAAACATCAAAGAAGTTGTGAGAGAGGAAGTAATCAAGCTGTTAGATACTGGAATGATATATCCCATCTCAGATAGTGCTTGGGTCAGCCCTATCCAGGTTGTCCCCAAGAAGGGAGGTTTTACTGTAGTAAAGAATGGAAAAAATGAAGAAGTTCAAGTTAGGAAAGCCACAAAATGGAGAGTCTGTATTGATTATAGGAAGCTTAATGCAGCCACTAGGAAGGACCATTTTCCTATTCCCTTCCTTGATCAGATGCTTGAGAGGCTTGCTGGAAATGAATTTTTCTATTTTCTGGATGGGTATTCTGGTTACAACTAGATTCCTGTTGATCCAGAGGATCAGGATAAGACTACTTTCACATGCCCCTTTGGAACATTTGCCTACCGGCGGATTCCCTTTGGGTTGTGTGGAGATCCAGCCACCTTTCAAAGGTGTATGATGGCTATCTTTTCTGATATGATCGAGAGAATCATTGAAGTTTTCATGGATGACTTTTCTATAGTAGGGAGTACTTTTGATACTTTCTTAGGAAATATTGATTTAATCTTAGAGAGATGTATTGAAACCAACCTTGTTCTTAATTGGGAGAAATGTCAATTCATGGTTACTGAAGGTATTGTGCTAGGTCATAAGGTGTCTAAGAAAGGTTTAGAAGTTGATACTGTGAAGATAGAAGTTATTCAAAAATTGCTTCCTCCGGTTAATGTAAAAGGTGTTAGGAGTTTCTTAGGGCATTCTGGTTTTTACCGGAGGTTCATAAAAGATTTTTCTAAAATCACAAAGCCCTTGTGTTCCTTATTGGCAAAGGATGCACCATTTAACTTTGATGAAAACTACTTGAAATCATTTAATCTGCTTAAGGAGAAACTCACTACATCACCTATCATTACTGCACCTGATTGGAAACTACCATTCGAACTTATGTGTGATGCTAGTGACATGGCTGTAGGTGCTGTCCTTGGACAGAGGAGAGATAGGAAATTGCATGGGGTATACTATGCTAGTAGACTTCTAGATGATGCTCAAAAGAATTATACTACCACTGAAAAAGAGTTGTTAGCTGTTGTTTTTGCTCAGGAAAAGTTTAGACAATATCTGTTAGGTTCAAAAGTTATAATTTTCACTGATCATTCTGCTTTAAAATACTTGCTGTCTAAAAAAGAAACTAAACCCAGGCTGATTAGATGGATCTTATTGTTACAAGAGTTTGACTTAGAGATTAGGGATAAGCAGGGAGCTGAAAACTTAGTTGCTGATCACTTATCTAGGATTCCTATTACTCAATTTGAATCTGAAAATCCTAGAGAGATTAACTCTTCTTTCCCTAATGAAAAACTATTCACTGTCTCAGTCAGGCAATCTGCTTGGTTTGCAGATTTTGCCAACTTCTTGGCAGTAGGTGTCATTCCCAAAAACCTGTCTAATAATCAAAGAAAGAAATTCATTTATGAGCTTAAATATTATCTGTGGGATGATCCCTTACTATTTAGGAGGTGTGCTGATGGTATTCTTAGGAGATGTGTACCTGAGGAAGAGATGTTGTCTATTCTTGAAAGTTGTCACTCTTCACCTTGGGGAGGTCACCATGGGGGTGAGAGGACCGCTCAAAAAGTCCTGCAATCTGGTTTCTATTGGCCCACCCTCTTTAAGGATTCTAGGAGGTTTGTGGTCAGGTGTGATAGGTGTCAGAGGCTGGGTAATGTGGGTAGGAAACAGGAGTTACCCCAGAAGGGTATTTTGGAGGTAGAAATATTTTATGTTTGGGGGTTAGATTTCATGGGTCCATTTCCATCATCTCATGGGAATGAGTATATTCTTATTGCTGTGGATTATGTATCAAAGTGGGCTGAGGCAGTAGCTCTGCCCAACAATCAAGCAAATTGTGTGATAAAATTTGTAAAAAAGAATATCTTTACACGATTTGGAGTACCAAGAGCTTTTATTACTGATAATGGATCACATTTTAAGAATTACAAGTTTAAAACTTTAATGGAAAAATATGGTTGTGTTCACAAAACTGGTACTCCATATCATCCACAGTCCAGTGGACAAGTAGAAATTTCTAACAGAGAACTAAAACAAATTCTTGAGAAAATTGTGTCAAACTCTAGGAAAGATTGGTCTCTTAAACTGGATGAAGCTTTATAGGCATATAGAACTGCTTCCAAGACCCCAATAGGTATGTCTCCTTACGGGCTGTTGTTTGGGAAATGCTGTCATCTACCTGTGGAGTTGCAACATAAGTCATATTGGGCAGTTAAGGCTCTGAACTTTGAATTTAAGAGTGCTGGTGAGAGGATATTGCTTGAGTTGAGTGAACTTGATGAGATTAGGAGAGAGAGTTATGATAATTCAAGGATTTACAAAGAAAGGACTAAAATTTTTCATGATTCTATCATTCAAACTAAAGAGTTCAAATCTGGACAGAAGGTTCTCCTCTTTAATTCTAGACTTAAACTTTTTCCTGGGAAGCTGAAGTCCAAGTGGTCTGGACCGTTTACTGTGGTGAGAGTTATGAAGAATGGAGCTGTGGAAATAGTTGGTGAAGAGAATAAACCCATGTTGGTTAATGGGAAAAGACTGAAACTTTATTTTGAGGGGCAGCCAAAGGGCTTGGCTGCTTTCACTATTCTTGAATGAAGTCTGGCAGGGGACTGTAAACCTAGCGCTACATGGGAGGCAACCCATGGTTTGTGTTTTGTTAATAAATAAAAAATTGTAATTAAATAAAGTCTAACTAAAGACTTTAAATTCAGTCCTTCATGGGAGTCAACCCATGCTCTTTCTTTGTTTTTACTTTTGTTCTGTTCTTATTTTACTTTGAATAAAGTGCTGCTTTGTATGCTTATATATGCTCTGTTTTTGCTGGATAATTGTTTCTGGTCTATATACTCTGTGTTTTTAGGAATGCTGCTTCTGTCATCTAAGGAGTGGAATTCCCATGGTCATTTTTGGACAAGAGCTTAGTCAGGGAAGTACTTCAACTTGCTGCACTTATTTTTCTGCTCCTGTTTTTGTAAATAGAATTCTACTTGCTTAAAATTCTGCTTGTATTATAAGATTCTGCTACATGTTGTGTAACTAATGAATTAAAAATCTTCTTGAGCTTCCATGCTTTAAAAAAAATTGAATTTCACTATTGTGATAAAACCTTTTCACTGCATGAAACTAAGTGTGGGGGGGGGGGAGTACATGCTGCTGGTCATTTGAATCTGCTTGTTTCGTTGAGGTGTTTAGCATGAACTTTGTCTACTATATTGAACATATTATTGAACTTTTTGTTTAAAATGCTTACACCCAGTTTATTGTGCACCCACACATTATATACTTCTTTTGTGCTTTAATGAAAATCTTTGTCACTGGACTGAATGTTAAAGCATGTGTGTGTCTGAAATGAACCTGCTTTTATTTAACTATTGTGGAAAACACTATTTTTGAACTTCATTGAGGCCCTTTATACATGTCATATATCTACTAAATTGAAAATCTGTTTTGAACCATAATTGATTAACTGTTCTTCTCCATATTTAGAAGTCAACTTTGGGGACAAAGTTGGGTGTTAAGTGTGGGGGAGGGGGTAAATTCTTGACTGTGCTAAACTGTGTTTAATTGTAATGCTCATCAATTCCCACTGCTTTTAAACTTTTTGTCAAAAAAATGGTCAAAATTTTTCAAAAGTTCTTCACAATTTTAGGCTTTACACTGCACTCAAATGAGTCTTGCCTTAGGATGGTGCTTGATTGGAATTTGAGTTTTGCTTTGAGTCTGAAATGAGTGGTAGTGGATGATTGCTGAGTGGAATTGTTTAGTGGTTTAATGAATTTTGTTTAGGAACCTATTTTGAGAGTGATATGGGAAACCGTTTAGTGGATTTAAGATCATAATTTTAGGTACTGGAAGTTCGACTTTTATCCGAGGAGCTTTTTAATTTTTTTTTAATTTATAAAAATGATCACTTATATTGAGTCAATGTAAATGGTTTTTATATAAATCCTTTGTAACTGGAGTAATACTGGGCATCTGGGATCCCACGGTGAATCTCTGAGACCTTAGATGCTGGGTGCGTTTCTGTTTACTATAAGCCCTCTGTACACTCTGAATAAGTGCATTGCACAATGCTTGGCACAAATTACATGGCTTGGGAAAAATAAATAAAGTGTCTAGGGTCAAAAATGAATTCATTAAGGTGAGGGGAATGATGAACTCCAGATGAAGAAGGGGACAACTGGTTTATATGGGAGTCTTTTGGGTTGTATCAATAAAGTGGCTAAAAATTATATATTTTTATGTATTTTCTGGTACCAAGGTGATGAGTCAAAGTACAATGTTCCTTTTATTAAGATTTTAATTCCACATTTTTTTTATCCTTTTATCACTCTTGAATTTAGAAATTGAGATTGAATAGAAGTGAGTCACTAGGCAGAGTCATATATGAAGCAGGACACCTTCATTTATGGATGATTCGTGGTTTACTTGAGTTCCCTTTGAGTAGTGGTTCTAGGCGAGACATTATTTGAGTCTATGTTTTCAATAGCCTAAGCATACTTTTTGTGTCCTTTGTTGAAACTTCTCTGAACATAGCTGATTTGTATAATTCACTTTTTTTTCAAAGATGATAAAACATGGGATTGTTTGAGGACAAACAATGTTTAAGTGTGGGGGAATTTGATGTGGCCTTATTTTTACCCAGTTTGCCACATCTTTTTATTACATTTTATATACTTTATTTAATTATTTTAACACTTTTTAATAAATAAATGCACTTTTGTATTTTTATAAATAAATTTGTCAATTAATCACTTTTTATAACATTTTATGTAATTTTGGACCTTAAAATAATTGATTTATTCTTTATATGTTTTTAATATAACTAATTTTCAATTTTTTTAGTTAAATCTTTATCTATTTATCTTATTTAATTTATCATTATTATTAATCATTGAGTTTTCTAATCAATTTACTTTTAATTTTTAAAGTTATATACAAATTAGCTCAGCTTGCCAGACTATCGGTAGCTTAGCTACCGATAGCAGGTTACCGGTACACTCTATCGGTGACTCTGCCTCTATCGGTGACTCTACCTCTATCGGTGAGTCTACCTCTATCAGTGACCCTTGCCACCGATACTCTTTTCTATCAGTTATCCTTTCAATTTTATAAACAACGGTGAGTATTTAGTTGGTTAAATTCTTCCTGACTTCTTAATAAGTTAATTTCTAATTAAACAAATTATTTAATCAACATAATTCTAATTAATTAACTTAGACTTTGTTTTTATAATTAGTCTTTTATTTTAGTTACATTAGAATAGGGTTGAAAAGTTATTTTATGTGTTTTGTCATCATGCAAATTATTTAAGTAAATAATTAGTGTTTTAAGTTAAATTAAGTTGTTCGCCCTTAATTTTATGTGTCAAATAATTAATTAATTAATTAATTAAGAGTTTTCAAACATTAATTATATTTTATTTTATGTATGCATATTGGGTTTTAATTCATTTTTATTTTGTTTTAGTCTATCGGTAAGGTATACGAGCACTTGCGGTCACCCAGGCTTTTTATTTCTATTTGTTGCTATCCTTTAATTAATTTATATAGTTAATTTAATTTAAGTCTCTTTTTAGTTTAGTTTAAAATTTTATTTTGTGTACAATTTTAGTGTTTCTAATTAATTATTTTAATGTGTTTAAGGTTGAATAATAATTTTGTTATGAATTAATGGTATTTATCATTACATTAATTAATTATTTCAAGTCTTTTCATTTAATTTATTTTAGTTTTAATTCTATTTTATTTCAGCAATCTATTATTTTATGTACTTATGGTGGAATTTTATTTATTTATTTATTTTTTTTCTCTATCGGTAGCTTCAGCTACCGATGCGTTTTATTATCCTCACTGATATATATATTTTTTTCTTCTATCGATAGCTTCAGCTACCGATACCCCTCATACACCTCCAGCTACCGATACCCTCTATCGGTAGATCTTTTTCTACCCCTGTTCTCACTGTTACCTCCCTTTTTCTCCTTTTATCGGTAGCTGCCCTCACCGATATTTGTTTTTTTATCTATCAGTAGCTACAGCCACTGATACCCTTCCTCACCGATACCCACTTTTTCACCCATGCCTCGTCTACGCTCTCAATGCGCAGGCCATCTGAACCGCCACAGTGAAGGAGCACCAAGGTCGGATGGAAGTGCGCTTCTACAGGAGATGCAGCACTGCCGAGGTCTGCGTTGCTGGAGTGAAGGAGGCCCGCCACACTGCTTGAGGAGAGCTGCCGAGGTCTGCGTTGCTGGAGTAAAGGAGGCCCTGTTTCGCGCCGCAAAGGGGATGTCGCGGGAGCTATTGCGCTGGGGTCAGGTGGTAGAGCCAAATCCACTGCTGGTTGAGGCGGGGAGCAGTGCTGAAGCGAGGAACCACCGGTTCGCTGCTGTCCGTGGGATGCGCCGGAGCCACGGGATGTTGTGCGCCACTGTTGGTGAATCCTGAAGTTGTCGCACCTCATGCCGCGCTGGTTGGAGTCCTCCGCCTTGGGTGTGCGCCGCTGCCGTTGCGATTTGCAGGAGGAGAAGTCCACCGCTGAAGCTGCTGCGGCGTGGAGAAGAAGATGCTGGAAACCCTCCCCCTTCCTGCTGTGCGCCGAATTGAGGGGGGAGGAAGAAGAAGATAGAAATAATAAAAAAAAGATAATAGATAAATAATATAATAAGTATAGTAAAAAAGAAAAAGAATAAAAAGACAATTGAAAAAGTTAAAGTTAAAAAAAATAAACTTTACAAAAGTCAAAAGTTGTAAAGTTATGTACAAAAGTTATAAATTTTAAAACAATACATAGATAAATTTTAAATTAAATTATAAAACTAAATTAATAATACATGTAAATATTAAATTAATTTGTTACTAATATTATAAATTATTTAATTAATAGTAATTATAAATAATTTATAAAACATACTTTTTAATTTAAAAACTTAAGTAATAACTTTAATTACTTTATTAAAATTAGCTAATTAATTAATTACTCTAATTATTATGTTTCTTTTATTGTAATAATTAAATTATTAATTTAATTTAAATTATTAACATAATTATTTATGCTAATAATTTTTAATAACTTAGTTTAAGTGTTAAAATAAATAACTTAGTAATTATTTTATTAACTTAATTAAACTAATCGCTCTTTAATAACTTATGTTTTATCACAGTTAATAATTGTATAAATAATTTAAAATAAAATAATTATCAATTAACTAAGAATAATTTGTAACGAGTAATGTAACAATTTACTCTAAAAATAATTATTTTTCCTTGCATATTTTCTATTTATTTATCTATTCTATTTTATTTGTAGGTTCATTCAATGGACTTAAACATGTCCAGGTACTTACAACTAACTTTAACGAAGTTAGTTACGTGAGAAAAGATTGCGCGACGTGCCGGTCGTGAAAAAATGCACATTTTGCAGTGCGTGGGTAAAGAACTTTTGAAGTCGGCGGAGATTGAGCGGTGACGTGTAGTGGATGACAGAGAGTACTTAAGCAGAACAAGCAGCGTTTTTTAGAGCGAGACATTCATTGAGCGAAACATTCATTGACGGAGACATTCATACATTTTACCCGGGGGGAGACGATCAGGAGACGAGGCTGAGCAGTGCAGTCCAGGAACTTAGGAGCAGAGCATTTTTAGGGAGTTCCTTCTCCCTCACGATTTAAAATTTTGTACTCTGTTTCTGTAATGTTTCCTATTACTGCTGTAATAATGAATAGTATAGTTAGCTAAGTCTCTTAGTTCGGGGAGAGTTCTAGCTCTACTGGCATCTTTCTCATCCTTCTCATTAACCAATTCTTCTGTGATTAGAATTGATCGGCGAGATCAAGTCTAATTTCATTTATCTGCTTCGTACCACAAGCACTGAAATTGTCTAAACTCTATAATCATTAGGCAAGTTTGGTTATGGAGTTATCTTTTTAGTAAACAAATCATAATGAAAACTTCAGTACTTACGGCGAGTTTGTACTGTTGTTCATCTTAAGACATCTTTCTGGAATTGTACTGCTCGGAGTGGCGAACTCTAGTTGTACAATATCCACGACTTAACTCCTGGTAAGGGAAGTAAGTCAACTCTTTAATCCAGGGGTATGAAGCAGTACTTTACATGAAAAGGAAAATCAATTCAAACCAGTAGACTAGAATGAACCCCGGGCATTCTTTACTGTTGTCTTTTATCATCATTTTATCTCCGTTGTTGCACCTTGCTCCCAGCTGTACTTTGTTTTAGTATTGTTAAAACAATTTTACTATAAAATTAAAGTTTCACAGTACATAAAACCATAAGGAAATCAAAAGATATAAAAATTTAAAAAGTGAAAATTAGAAAAGAAAAAAACTCCGCTGCTGACAACAGTGGAGCTTTCCAAGTTTTTTAGTTAGTAGTGGCCAATTTTACCTTCCCTGTGGGTTCGACCCTACTTGCCACATATACAGTAGTTAGTAGGAATATAAATTTTAAACTTTGACCGATTTCAACGACGGTTTAGGTCAACGGGAGTTTGCGATTTTGTGTCGACTATCGTCGCCTAAACCAGGTGACGGTGAGGAACAAGTATCCGCTACCGAGGATTGATGACCTCTTCGATCAGCTCAAGGGAGCACAATGGTTCTTGAAGATAGACCTTAGGTCAGGATATCGTCAGCTCAGAGTTCGGGATGAGGATGTGCAGAAGACGGCCTTCAGATGTCGGTATGGCCACTATGAGTTCTTGGTTATTCCATTCGGCATAACCAATGCTCCAGCAGTGTTCATGGGCCTCATGAACAGGATCTTTCGGCCATACCTTGATCGATTTGTCGTAGTCTTAATTGACGACATTTTGATATACTCGACGACTGAGGAGGAGAACGCCTACCACTTGCGTGTTGTACTGGACACACTCCGAGAGCACCAGCTTTATGGGAAGCTCTCGAAGTGTCAGTTCTAGATGCGTGAGGTCCACTTCTTGGGACACGTCATCTCTGAGGTGGGAGTTGCAGTGGATCCTGCGAAGATCAAGGCAGTGCTAGCTTGGGAGCCACCCAGGAGCGTGACAGTGGTGCAGAGTTTCTTGGGACTAGCTGGATACTATTAGAGATTTGTGCCAGACTTCTCCAGAGTTGCGGAACCACTCTCAGCTTTGACGAAGAAGGGTAAACCCTTTGTGTGGTCAGACAGATGTCAACAGAGATTCCAGGAGCTGAGACAGAGATTGACCAGCGCACCTATCTTGAGGTTGCCTGAGGAGGGAGTAGGGTACGTAGTCTACTACGATGCATCAGGGACCAGACTCGGATGTGTCCTGATGCAGGAGCGGGTAGTGATCGCCTATGGATCACGTCAGTTGAGTCCGCATGAGCATAACTACGCTACCCATGACCTGGAGTTAGCAGCAGTGGTCTTCGCTCTGAAGACATGGCGGCACTATCTGATGGACGAGCGCTTTACAGTCTTTTCTGACCATCAGAGTCTCAGGTACATCTTCTCTCAGAAGGACCTGAACCTAAGACAGCGGCGATGGCTCGAGTTCCTCCAGGACTATGACTTTCAGATAGTCTATACTCTTGGGAAGGGGAACGTGGTAGCCGATGCTCTCAGCCGGAGGATAGGAATTCAGCTACTCGAGGAGGCTACAGAGCATCTAGCCGCTTTGAGGATATCCTTCATGGATAGAGATGGAGTAGCCTTCCTTCAGTCAATCATAGTCACTCCTCCACTACTGTAGTGGGTCAGAGAGGCACAGCGTGGGGATGCTGACTGTGAGACGTGGCGTGCACAGATATCCTCAGGACAGGCACCTGATGGTTTGTCCTTTGGAGCAGTGCACGACATCCTTTTCAGAGGACGTACCTTGGTACCAGTTGCATTATGGGAGGAGGTGCTGAGAGAGTTTCACACTTCCCCTTTGGCAGTACATCCTGGAGTGGCAAAGATGTACCAGGATCTCAGACGACAGCACTGGTGGCCGGGCATGAAGAAGGCTGTGGTAGAGTTCGTTTCTCGATGCCTCACCTGCCAGCAGGTGAAGGCAGAGCATCAGGTAACAGCAGGCTTGGTACAGCCCTTGAAGGTCCCGGAGTGGAAGTGGGACAGAATATCTATGGACATCGTGACTGGACTTCCACGCACTTCCAGAGGTCACGACTCCATCTGGGTGATTGTCGACCGACTCACCAAGTCGGCTCACTTCTTACCCATCAGAGAGCAGGGCTCAGTGGAGAGCTTGGGATGTCTCTACATTCAGGAGATTGTACGACTACACGGTGTGCCATCATCTATCGTCTCCGATCGAGATGCTCACTTTACTTCCCGGCTTTGGAAGGGGATGCAGGAGGCGTTCAGGACGCAGCTACGTCTGAGCTCCACCTTTCACCCTCAGACAGATGGTCAGACGGAGAGGACCATTCAGAATCTCGAGGACATGCTCCGCGCATGTGTCCTCAACTTTGGTCATAGCTGGGAGGACCACCTACCCTTGGTGGAGTTTGCGTACAACAACAACTACCACTCCACCATCGGGATGGCACCATACGGGGCGTTGTACGACCGACCTTGCAGATCTACTTTGTGCTGGACAGACCCTACGGAGTCAGCACTTGTGGGACCAGAGATGGTCCGAGCCATGATAGAGAAGTTCCAGGTCATCCAGGAGCGGATGAGGACAGCTCAGAGCCGGAAGAAGTCTTATGCTGATAGGAGGCGGAGGCCACTAGAGTTCAAGTATGGAGACCACGTCTTCTTGCGTGTCTCACCTCGACGTGGATTACAGAGATTTGGCCGAGGCGGCATGTTGTCTCCACACTTCATCGGACCATTCCAGGTCCTCAGCAGGATTGGCGAGGTGGCTTATCGCCTGGCTCTACCACCTCAGTTGCACCGGGTGCACGACGTCTCCCATGTATCCCAGCTGAGGAGATATGTGCACGACCCGACGCACATCATTGACCATGGGGAGCTAGACGTTGATGATGGGGCGACTTTTGCGGAGGTTCCGGTGGAGATCAAGGATCGACAGGAGCGAGTCCTACGTGGAATGTCGATTCCTCTAGTGCGCATTAGATGGCAGCACGAGAACCTCCAGGAGAGCACTTGGGAGCGGGAGGCTCAGATGCATGCTTAGTACCCACTTTTGTTTCCCTAGTTTGTGATGTATCTTTACGGGGCCGTAAAGTCCTGAGGGGGGAGTGATGTAAATACCCATAAATTTCAAGGAATTTTTTTCTTAATTTTCTTTGGAATTTTACAAGAACGCAGTTTCTGACGGCACCTGATTCCGAGGCCCGGTGTGCCCGGAATCATTTTATGAAGTTTGGCTCGGGTACATTTAGTGAACGAACGAGTGGGTTTTTCTAACTTTTTAACCAGTGCTCGGAATCAAATTCTGAGGGCACCGATGGAATCGCATCGCCGATAGAAACACCTCTTCCGGAGTTGCGTTTGCTCGGGTGTGGTTTTTAAATTTTTGAGGTTAAGTTAAAAAATAAAATAATGTGGTGCGACAACTTTATTTTTATTTCACTTAAAGCCACTTAAAAGCCACTTAAAGCTTCTTAAGCTGAGTTGAAGCGGATAGGGTGCAATTAAAAATATTCTACCCTCTTGTTAGGATATTTGTGAGGTGGGGCCCGCACAATCCCCACCGTTTCTTTTCTTCTAAGTAACGCACCCGCGAAAACTCCTCATTAATGAAAGTCAACTGGGGAGTTTTCTTAAACTCTTAAACACTCCTATTAATTTGACTGTTAAGACGTTACCATTAATTCATCGAATTAATGGTTCGTTTCTTAACCTGTTTTCAAACCGTTGGCATATTAATGAAATAAGACCAACACACCTTTCTTCTTGGGTGTGATTTGTTGAGAGGATTTGGAGATTCTGTGCCTTCATCCTCCTTCGCGAAGAACGCGAAGAATACGAAAAACGTGAAGAACGCGAAGAAAGCGAAGAACGCGAAGAACGCAAAGAACGCCGTCACTCTCGGAGATCGACGACGCGACGCCGTGTTCCGCGACACCGACGATTCTCCTTCCACGACGCTTCTTCCATGACGTTCTTCCCCGCAACAATCTCCGATCACCAACTGCTTGAGGTAGGACATTACAGATCTTTTAAATTTCCTTTGTGGATTTTATCCTTAACAGGGATTTAATTTGTGAAATTAAATCTGTGTGTTGTCTTTAACCCTCGGAGATCGTCGACGCGACGCCCTTTCACGACGACGCGACGCCCTTCCGCGACGCGACGATCCTCTTCTTCCGTGACGGTCAATTCTGTGAAGAACTCTCGTCCGACGACATCTACGAGGTAGGGGTTTTATTTGAGAATAATATTTATTCCCATGGTTGTTTCTTCCAAAACAAAGAGCCCGAATCAAAGTTCAATTTTAATTTATTAAAATTGTGCCTTGTTATGTTTTTCATGTGTTGATTGTTATTCCCATTTGTTATCACCTAACGCGGAGGGTGCGGTCTAAACAAACACGACCCGGCAACCCTCCGTAGTTTTTCGTTGAGGCGCAGATTGGCGGGTGACGACAAATGGGGCCACAAGTTAATTTTGAAGGCTTTGCAGTGAAGTTCGAGTCCCGGGATGAGCACTGACGAAGACCGCGCACAAATCGGACCACCAGAGCGCGTCCGATGGTCCGTGGAACCCCCACCGACGCGCCACGCCGGCACGATGGCGCCGGAGGTGGCGACCGGCAGCGACCGGCCGCCAGAACGCAGCAGCGCTCGGCGCGCCGCCGGGAAGACCCGTCGCGACTTCAGCCGAGGCGGCGCTGGCCGGTCCCGTGGCCGCGCGGGACCGTAGAGGAGGGACGCGGCCATACCGCATCCGTTGGCGAGAGGCGGCCCCCCACGCGGGGCCATGGAACCATCAAGGGGGCAGAGCCCCCTTGCACCCGCACGGTCGTTACGGCCGAGCTGACCCCGGCGGCCGGGCTGCGCCCGCGCCGGCCGGGCCGGGTCGTGCCCATCCCGGGCCGGGCCGCTCCGTCCGGGTAAGACCCGGTCCCGGGTCGGGTCGACCCGGTTCGGGCCGACCCAGGGGGGGGGGGGGGTGGGCCGGATCGGTCCGGGCCCATACCCCCATTTTCGGACACTTTTCGGTCTTTTGCTCATTACTTGAGCTAAGGGCCTCCGAACGACACGCCGTTAGCGGCGATGCGATCCTTGGATCGAGACGTTCGTTTCGGTATATCACACTCAAGGTTTTGGAATACTTTGGGTTCGGCCGGGTTGGTTCGTACACGAAACCAACCGGGCCCTCTGAGCGGAAACACTCATATCTTGAGTTTCGGGCGTCCGATTGACGTGCCGTCAACTTTGTTGATTTCCTCTAAGTGAGACGGATCTTTTGGCTTACTCTGCCCGAGGTTTAGACGCAGGTGGAGTACGGTCGGGTTGGTTTTGCCTTAAAAACCAACCGGGCCCCTAGAACGAAAAAGCCAATAACTCTCAAACCGGGCTTCCGATTGACGCGCCGTCTGCGACGTGGAGTTCCTGTTGACGATACAGAACTTTTGGACACATCAACTCTAGACTATGTGTCAGTTGATGTATCAGCCTCTTGCCTCGTGGATCGGACCCTCCCGAACATGCTTGTTGTGTGCGAGAACCCTAGAGCTGGCTGTGACTTCGACGACGACTGTGCAGAGATCCTCAGTGGATTCGACGTCGACGACTACATCACTCAGCGATCCTTTTTGGGTCAATGCTACAGATCCTGTGTGGGTCCGATCCTGTGTGGGTCAGCGCTCAGCGGTTCTGTGTGGGCCAGCGCCTACAGATCCTGTATGGGTCCGATCCTATGTGGGTCTTTGCGGGGGTTAGTTACCTATCGATCCTGTGTGGGTCAGATCCTTTGTGGGTAATTGTGGGGGTTAGTTACCTATCGATCCTGTGTGGGTCAGATCCTTTGTGGGTCATTGCGGGGGTTAGTACCTATCGATCCTTTTTCGGTCCGATGGCTTAGATGAATCAGTGGATATATCTGATCATCTCTATCATCATTCAAGAAGTATCATGTGTGAGATGAATCCTGTTTTTCTTTCCTTTGTGGATTGTGTTGAGCTATCCTGTGTGGATTTACGTTTTTCATTCCTATGTGGATTTACGTTTTGCTTTCCTATGTGGACTGGGTTGTACTTGAGCTCGGATGTTGGAGCTGAGCGAGAATTGATGACTTAGGTATATGTATGGGCTTATACCTAAGCAGTGTCGGATGTTACTTCGTGATTGTATCTTTCCTTTGTGGATTATCCTTTGTGGATTCTGGGAGACCTTCGGGGGTCTCGGGGTCCCTACTGAGTAGCTTATACTCACCCCTGCACGGGCTATGCCCGCACTACGTTGTGTTGGTTGCAGACGACAGACAACGCTGATCGTGGTGGAGGCTTGTGGAGAAGGACGGTACGTGGAGGTGGACCACTGGGTGGGACGTACTCGGAGCGGTCGGCTGGAATCGAGGAGAAGTGGAGTCTATCTATACCCACCCTTCAGGTGGGACTTCCAGTGGACAACTCGACATTGCGGCTTTACTTTTCAGTTGTTGTTTTCCCTTTCGAGTTGTACTTTACTTTCAGTTTGGGTTTGTATACTGGCCCACTTACTTTTCCGCACTTACTGTTATACTCGGTTTTTTACTTAGTGTTTACTTCTGCCTGCTTGCTCTGTGGTGTTTGTGGTTTACTTTACAAAGGCAATGCCTTCCCTTTTTACCTAGATTTACGCCTTGGTGCTAGTCGCCAGCCCCTGGCCTATGGATGGCGGGCTTGGGGTAGTCACGGCACGGGCCCCGAGGATGGGTCGTGACAGCAATACCTGAACGTTTTATCTTGGGTTGAACCATCATTGCACTAAAATCCCCTTTCACCCTTCAGATGTACGAACCTAATTTGTACAGAGGGTATTTCTAGAACTATGTGGGATTGGTTCCCATCCTTATGGGATACATAGGAACATTTGAGTGTCCCTTAAATCCAGCCCCAAGTCTTTTGGGCCTAACCCCAAATTCCTCTTTCAGTCCCCTGGCTGAAAAGTCCCCATGAAAACACACACTGTGTATTTCTTATAATGGTCCAAGCTCTATGACCCTAAACTAAGATCTCCAATCCTTTTGCCCCACATGACGTTAAACTGTAGTTCAAGAACTACGTATGGCTTGATTCCCATCCTTATGGGTTACGTAGTGAAGTCCAACATTTCTATTCAGGACCCAACCACAACATGATTATGGTTAGCATTGATATGTGTATCTCTGCATACATTGAATAATAACCATCTTTATGTGTCATAATCTTAACCTTAAATATTTTCAGATCTTCATAACCATTTTCTTAACTTCTAATCACAAAAGGCCTGAAATTATGAGAGTTCTTTTGCCTGACCATGAAGCACGTTCCCTTAGGCGGCCTTGCATAAACAGTCTACATAATGGACCTTTCAGCCAAAAGATGCTATTATTTGACTATGTAGTCAATGTCCTTAAGTGGCCCTGCATAATTCAACCCCCTAACGGGTTTGTTAAATAGTGGTAACTTCATTATTGGGAGGAAAACCTCTTTTGTCTTTATTTTTCTTGATAATATGTAGGGATCCGCAAAAATAACCATCCTTAATATATTTTTCCCATATCCTTTTCATGATCTGAAAGTTTTCAAGTCTATGGTTTATATTCTCCTTCCCAACATTTGGGTCAGACCTTCATAGGAGTGATATCTATTCAGTTCTTCAATAATATTTTTTGGAAATATCTTATCCATATTTAAGTACTTGTTTTAATACAGAAAAGTATATTCTTTGGAAAATTTGAATCTCCATAAACTTTCACTGGTTTTTTAGCACTAGGAAAGTAAATTTCTGAGAGTTGTTTTGCCTGACAATGCAGCACGTGCCCTTAGTTGGACTTGCATAAGTAGTCTACATAACAGACCTTTTATCCAAAAGATGCTATTTATTTAACTATGCATCCAATTCCCTTAGGTGGCCCTGCATAATTCAACCCCCTAACGGGTTTGTTAAATAATGGTAACTTCATTCTTGGGAACTACTTCTTATAATTCATTTTAGCTCTTTTTCATATCATTCCTCAGATTCAAATATTCTTAAGTCATAGTTTACATATTTTCCCTCATACATGAGTATGGTAATATGTTTTCAGATAAATTGTCAAGGAATTGAGTAAATTTTTAATCCATTTCGGTCAAAGCTATTTCGACCTTAAACATTAGCCTCTTTATGTCCGACGTGGATGAATTTAAACTGCCCACAAAAGACAAGAGAAATATGAATAAAAGTCAACTTACAGCTCACTAAACATACATTTTGTATGATTTAGGTAATATTGAGCAATAAAAAGATTCAAAGATTGTAGGGTTATTTATAATAATCCTAGTAAAAATCAAACTATGCTTACTAGGCCCATTAGCTTAGGTAAAATTTAAAGTAGGTAGCAGGAAAATACGTGCACAAGTGATTGAAGATGAAATCATTCTTTCCATTTGATGCACAAGAATTAGAGGGACATCCACAGATTGGAGCCTCTTCTCTTTTTCAGGAAATTACAAAAGACTTTCAACATAAGTCTTCACATGATGAACCGCATCCCAAGCTTCATCAGCAGCTACTTGAAGCTCATGCACTTGACCAACTTCACTCTTTTCAGCCTGATGGAGTTCTTTCTTAGCATTCACAATGGTATTCATACCATTCATTTAAACTCCCTTTAGTGAATTATTGAGTTGGTTAAGTTCCCCAGTAAGAGAATCTAACTGTTGCTGATGGTGCATATTCTGGATGACTTTTTCTTTGATCTTATGATTTAGCTCCTTCATCTTGGCAGCATAGTCAGCCTTAGCTCAGGATACTTCAGCCTCAAATTCGCTGATATTAACTGACAGCTTCACCCTGGTTAGATCTTCATGACACTTTTGCTCTTGCTCCCTCCTAAAGATGACTTGTTTCACCACGGTATGGATCTCTTGGTATCCAAAACCGCCAAGTCCTAGCATGACGAACTGGGACCACAACCAGGAAATCTTTGATGACAACTCTTCTAAAGGCACCTCAGATATGATTTTCCATATGTTGTTCCATGCCTTTCATCGTGAAAATATGAGCGCCTTAAGCACCTCTGGGTCTAATTCAACATCATCATCACAGGGGGGAAAGTAATCTGGGATTAATGCACTTAAGGAAGTGCCTTGTTCTACTCCTCCCCCTAACCCCGGTTTCTTCACCTTCTTCTACTGTTTGGGCGGAGGTTGAGACTTCACCTCCAGTTCTAGCAATTAAAGTTGATAGCCCTGTTTGATCAATTAAAAGTATGGTTAGTTTCATAGAATAATGGAAGTTGGTTGTCTATCTTGAAAAATCAGTCCAATCATTACCTAACAGTAGATCAGCAGCTTGAGAAGACTCCTCCACATCTTTCCCAATTTCAAAAGGATCTTCAAGATGGGTCTCATGAGGGTTTATTGGGTTTAGCTCTACTTGAGCTAATGTTTCTGCAATGGTAGGGTTGACATCAATGTCCACACCCTCTTCAGGCATTGGTAGTTCAGCAGCTTCTATGGATGGAACTGCATATTATTTTCAGTCATGATTAGAAGCGTAAATTATAAGAAAATTTACTGGAAGAAGGATAACAATCACGCCCAAGGTCTTATAAATCACATGATAAAATAGCATGATCATAAAATTCTTCTAAAGACATGCCACGATTCATCATTTCATCCAATGATATTTCAGAATCCTGGTTAGTCTCACCAGTGGGAGCATTTGTTGTGTCCTCTTGGAGACCTTCATTCTGTGGTCCCTGACCCTGGACAGATTCTTCAGGAAGGATGGCAGATTCAGTTGCTGCGGCCACTAATGATTCTGGTGCAGGTTCTTTTATACTTGTAACAGCAGCAGGAGCTGTACTGGGAATAGATGTTGGCTCTTTTTCAGAAGCATCCAAGTCAGCCTGAATTTGCATTTATTCCTCAGCACCCTCTGTGGTCCTTAAAGGAGGATCAATCCTTTCCCTTATAGGGGAAATTGAAGAAGCCCCTGCAATCCCAAGGAAAGTGAGCAATATTTTTCATGGTTTAAAATTCATGATTATCCGAAGAACTTACCACTACTGATAAAGCGTTTAGCGGTGGACTTCCTCCTTCGTCGCCTTTGTCTTTTTGGTTTTTTGAGAGTATCGGTAGTCTCCCTTATTGGAACTTGAATTGGCGAATGGAAAGACATGTCTAACTCCTCATTCATGGCCTGCTGGCCTGGAGATATCTCACCCGGTTTGCGAGGAGATTCAGCAGCAGCCTCGATGGCAGTACCACCAGGGCTATACTGTGGCGAAGGAACCTTAGTATTTTTGGAAAGCTGCAAGATAAAGAAAACAATTTCCTTGAATAACAAATCTTCGACTGAAATCAAGTTGCAAAGAAAATAAGGAAAGAAAACTTACATCTTCAAGAGCCACGTACTCATACCACTCCTCATCAATGGTGTCGTGATCCATCATTTCCTTCACCCTCTTGGTGATAGGGATAGAATCTTCGGTGGAATATATGTAGGCCTTCAACTCTTTGACATATGGTCTTACTTCATCAGGATTATCCTTGACATGAATATTTGCAGGAGCCTAAATATTCCCTATTCCAGGAAGACGTAACCCTTCACATAGCTCCATCCAGATAGTTTCAGTATCGCAGTATACATACCGCCATGCCTGGTTGGCCTCTGGTCATAGATATGCAGGTGTACTAGAAGGCTGCGAAGAGGTTCCTACAACCATGGATTTTAATTTCTTTCTAGCTCTTGCAACTATAAAAAGAGAATAAAAACTTGTTACTCTATAAAGTTACTTGCAATTAAAATTGTCTCAATAAAGTAACTCACCAAGAGTTGATGGAGTGGCTCTCTTGATTATGATAGGAGGATTATATACGGCACATGGCCGTTTTGACACATGTTGTATCTCCTGATAATCTGATGAATCAGCCTCGGTTGAAGAACTCAGTGAGCTGGCTTCAGGAGTGGAAGAATCACCTTCCACCTGAATTGTTTCTTTCTCAATGGTTCTCTTCTTCTTCCCAACCCGATAAACAGGTTTATTCAATATGGTCTCAGGATATGACGCTATCCAGTTTTCATCATTCCATTTGGTCAAATTGCTTACCGCTTCAGCATTTGGTAAGTCAAAGACTGCCCCAGTACTTTCCATAGCCCTTAGTAAACATAGTTATCGAGCTACCATTGGGTGCTTCTCTGATATGACATGCACTAGAGCAGATACAACAGTTTTCTACAGACACATGAATTGGGGTGCAAATCGATATGGAGCATAGGCCTCACATATAATTTCCCCATCAATTTTGGTGGCCAATACACCATCTCTGCAGGACAGCATATAAGACCTCTGTTCCTAGCTGGCTGATCCATCATCAACAAATCGCCCTGTCGGTGGATTTCCATAGGGAAAGAATTGGAATTACTTATGCATACCCATCCTTGGCCTAATATCATAAGCATTGACGAACAAAGGACAAACTCCCGAGAAGGCCTGAACAGAAAGCCTGAAAGAACTTCCAGGAATCTGTATTTTATTTTGAACAACATATGTCCGGAAGTGAGTGGCGATCCATCCCCATAAAACATGGAATGGTCCCACTAATCTCAAAGGATACTTACCCATATCGACATGGAGTAATCTCCTGTGAATCTTTGCCAAAACAGGGGTAGCCAACCCCACTATCTTCCTTTCAGCCAACTTGGCTACGATAACGAAGGTCCCTGGCTTGACGCCTCCCTTTGAATCTCTAATTGGAAAAATATAGACACTGAGCCATAAGGCTAAAAGGCCTTCCAAACAGGTCTTCTCCGGGATTTTATGATTCACTTCATACCCCCATTTCTCAAACTCTCCTGCTTCCAGAGTCGGCCAGAATGTGCCAGGAACACCTCTCTTATCTGCTCTAGGGTAGCTAGTAGGACGAGTATAGGTGGGACCCTTTTCCCTCTTCTTCTTGAGAAACACATCCATCCAATCCTCTGGGTGAATATCCCTTCTAAAATGAGTCTTTGAAGTCTTTGAGATTTTGAGCTTATGATAAATCTTCAATAATTCTCGAACCAAATTCAGAGTCTTCTCTAGATCATTCAGAGTTTCCTTTGGAAGGATGAATTTGTCATACATATCACCCAAAATTAGAACCCCTGAGATCTTATAGACTTCCTAATAACTAATTCCTACTTATCCATGGGTCAGATGGAAAGAATTCGTTTATGGGCTCCAACAGCAAAGCAACTCCAGTGAAAAATTATCATTCCTATAAACATACGTCAACCCAGCCCAGACGGCTTCCTAAATTGCAGCTCCCATCAGATCCTCGACAAAATCTTCACAAGTTTGTCGCACCCAGTAAGCCCACATCCAAGTTGGCTTCACCCATCCTCCAGAATGGAATTCCCATTTCTCCTTCCAGCCTTTGGATTGATCCATCTGAGAATTTCAAAAGATTGAAGGATAACAATGTGGTTGCAGCTCAGGTTTGTGATGTTTCAGATCTGGTGCACAAGAGCTATGATGCATTATATAGGATTTATTTACTGTTCCAGCATTAGAAAATGTTCCTGCGATTGAGACATTCACTGAAGAAAAGTTGGTATACGATTGAAACCAGGAAGGCGGGAGATAGTTCTTTGCCTCTGGAATATTGACATCTTGCAGATGACTATGGCCATACAGAGGAAGACAGATGCTGTGTGGGAAATCACGATGATATTTCTTCAGATACTTATCCATGTCCGGAAGAGTGCTTTCGTAGATGGAATAGTAATCATGGCCAACTATGTCCATCATCTCATCAATTCTTTTGCTCTCCAGTTCATCAGCCGTTCCGATTCTCCTTGGATCCATTTGATCTTCACAAAAGTTGAATAATTAACTCTTAAAGTATGTTAATTTTTCATAAAATTTGTGAAGTATTTGAAAAAATTGGCTAATTCATTAAGGCGCGCAAGTCCAATAGTTGGCGCACAAGTCTTCTTCAGTCGCGCAAGTATTGGGCACGCAGGTTTCACCGCGCAAGTCTAAATAACTTAACAGCAGCGCGACACAAGAAAATGAAGCATGACACAAGAATAAAGAAGTGTGGAAAAGCGAGATCCATGATTCAACTAGCACACCGAGAGAAAAAAAAGCAAGATCTGGGTGCTTTGCGCGAAGTGAGGCCCTCTATTTATAGACAAGGCCAGACCCTGCACGCCCGAAGCTCATTTGCGCGCCATACCCTGCACGCCCAAATTTCCTTTTGATTCTCGATTTCCTCAATGTCAAATCCTGATTTATTTTGGATCCAACTCTGAGGGGGGACTTTTGTTGAAGCCCCTTTCGTCACAGAGTCTAAATACTAGAAAAGGGCAATTTCTTATCCCAAAGTGATTCATCATTTTAAAAAAATCTCAAAAATTGACAAAGGAATGAATAAGAAGAACATTGCACAAGGGTCTCACAAGTTCTACCATGGTCGTGCAAGTACACTTGCATGCCGCATTTTCGGTCGTGCATGTCACTTGCGTGCCCTAAGTGATAACCACCTGGGGTCTTCTCCAGCCTATAAATAGCCCCGGTGGGCCCCCCATTTCGGGAGGAATTTTTCCAGAATTCAGATACAGAGCTCTGAATGCCCAAGTCTCTTATTGAGGTCTTCCGAACACTTCTAAGGTAATTCTTTACCTATAATGGAAGGTCTAAACAATAGGGGTAAGGTCTAAGTGTTATAATTCACTAACACTTGTGCGCCTAAGTGTTTTTACCCTTAAGGGAAATGGACACACTTGCGCGCCGCCCTACTTCTTCACCAGAACTTGCACACCATCTTCTGGAAAGCCTCTAGGGATAAAACCAAGGGTTTGAGCCAAGTATCGCCCAAGTATTGCCCTAATGGATGAGAATCGCGCAAGTACCCATGTGCCGCGCATGTATACCTGTGCGACCAGGACTTGCGCATCCACGCAGTACCTACACGCCTGCAAGGACTTGTGCACCCCTATCTTTTTGGGCGCCTTTCTTGACCATTTCACTCCTCTTATGCCATTCCACCTCTCCTATTCAAGATTCAGTCTTCAAGACACTCTTCAAAGCCATTTATGGAATGATTTCTAGATTTGACTTCCTTATCTGAAAGGAACTCCGTGGAATATCTCTCAAAACCTAGTGATTTACACATCTTTATGTCACTAAAGATTGAGATTTCATTCATTCAAAATCATCCTTTAAGATGAGAGAACCCCTAAACCTGGGCCTCCTTTTCAGGAGTAAGTCCCAGTCATAATTCCCATTAATTTTGGGCATCCTCCTTAGGAGTAATCCCAAAGTCCTTCCAAATCTGGGCATTATTTTCAAGAGTAATCCCCAAGTCCCTTAATTTTTCAAGTCCCTTAACCTGGGCCTTCTTCTCAGGAGTGATCCCCAGCCTTAATCTCTATTAACCGGTCTTAATTTCCTTTTGATCCGGGATTCCTTATCAGGAGTAAAACCCAATAATAAGTCCCCTCCTAACTTGGGAATCTTCCTTAGTAGTAGGCCCCAAGATTAAAGTATCCAAATCTCCATGAAGCACATATACGTTTATGGACCCAGTCCCTAGATTTATTCTCTAAAGTAAATCTTAATCCTAATCTATTTGGGCAGTCATACACACATAAGCCCCACATCATTGCATCTTTCGTGGCACAATTGTCTGGTTTCACCAATACCTCTTGTTTCTCACACCGATCATGACTCACGTGAGCTTAGAGTGTAAAAGTAATCATGACATCTTTATTTGAGCCATACTCGAACTACTTGGTTCTGATTCCTTTTTGAAATAAAGGATACGTAGGTAGCCCATCTGCGGGTACGATCCCAACTCTGAAATAATCCATGTCCTTCTGAATGATTTTAAACTTCATGTGCCCCACTGAGTGGATTTAAAACCAGTATGGTCATCATAATGACCAAGAGAATTTTATATAATGTATTAAAGGATACCATTGACTAAGAATCTATAACAAATACAGATGATTCTCTATCGATGAATAACCTTGAATACATATAAAAGATTCTCTAAATTTCCTACATATCAATCATTGATTGTCAGATCTAAAGGAAAACTCATTTTATACTTGGTAATTTAATAAGGATTCACGAACATAACATAAATCTATAAAGAGAGTCCCGGAGTAGACAATAATTCCCCTCAAAAAGGTGTGATGAGTCCGACCTCCCATCCTCTCAACCAATGAAAATTCTTAAGTCTCATCAGTCCATAACTAATGAGAACCTACCTTTGGAAAGTAGGTCCAAATGGATATAGAATCATTGGATGTTTCTGGTTCTATGAACAAACCCGTTAGAAACCACTTGGAATGTTTGAACCTTAAATCAAAAAGGTTATTCCCAATTCTAGAGGGAAACAGAGAGCTATCTGAGGCTCACTCGCACTAGGTTTATCATGGAACCACCCATATATGTAAAAAATTCCTAAGAACCATAACACATTCCTAACACATAAAACAAACATAAAGGAAAGATAGAATTTACACAGTTAAATCAAAATATGTCATTAAAATATATTAAATTAACAAATCCATTATCAAAACCATTTTCAGTACCAAAATATGTAAAAGACAATATGGTATTTATTTCCCTTTTTAAAACATTTCATCTTGTTAAGGAAGCCAAAGATCAAATAATACTCGCGGTGGCAGAAAAGGTCGTCGCCATTGCTTACATTAAAAAGAAACATTATTTTTTTTGTAATTTAGTAAAACACATCGTAGAAAAAGATTCCCTTTGAATGAAATGAAAAGTCAATGGTGTTTATACACTTTATAAAAGAAGGTTGTGTATAAAAAAATATATGCCTCAATGAAAGGAGATTGAGACGAAGTCCCTTACCCTGTGTCTGACTTGACTCGATCATTCTGTAATCTCCTGAATAATAAACTAAAGTTAATATCTACCTGATTAAGAAACTTTTCAAGTTTATTATTCCTTTTATATCAATTATTACCTTGCTATAAAAATTTGATAATTATTTGAGTTCATACCAGACATTTTGTCAATGTTCATAACTTGAGTTAAAAATGAACTTATTATAATTATAAATTGTCCTTGTGGCCGAAATTCCATTATCTCCAAAATTATATTCATGATTTATATATCATATATATCATATATATCCAATATATATATGTATTTATAATAGTACATAACATTTGGAGATAAGAAATGAAATGCACCGTTCATAGAGACGGTAAGCCGTACGTACGCATGAATGCTACTTTCATTTCTATTTCATATTTAATGGAATAAAAAAATAATGATACATAGGTATATTATAATTACAGTATAATATAATATATAATTTCATTAACTATATCCTTTATATGTTCCACGTATGGAATGAACGAGTCATATCACTTTGAGGGAGCGGTAGTCTGCACTTCTTCAAATGAAATTATCGTATTTACCCACTATGGAAACCATAAAGGTATTATATAAATGAAAAATAAATAAGAATATAAAAAATATTAATATAATATATATCACATATAAATATATTTCCATATTAATGACCACCATAAGATGTGTTAGGAGAAGGTTGAACAAACATCATTTCGTGAGGCAGTAGTTTTCCGTACACAGAAACCGTATGTTCTTTACCCATTAGATGTTGGTGGGAGTAAGTTTGGTTATAATCATTCTAATGAAAACAACCTTGTATATTGAGGATACTGGTGTTGTTATAAAATAAAGTAATAAAAATATTTTAATGGGTTGGAGAAGTAAAATAAAACAAAATAACTTAAGAGGGGATGTTACCTTTAAATCGTGTATCTCTCTTTGGTTTGAACCAAAAGGTTTAATTGAATTTCCTTATACCTTGGGGAAGGCTTATAGGAGGAGGATAGGGATGTAGGGAGCTTAATTGGGAAGAGGTTGTAGGATCCAAGGGGCTTGAGAAGTGTGTGGAATGGGTTATAAGTGAGGGATTTCTATAAGGGGGAGGAGGGGCTATTTAGGAATCTTAAAAAATATTATTTTATTATATAATTATTTTCGGTTTATAAAGGTCTAAAACTTATTAAAGTCAAAGATAATATGACTCATGTTTGAAATAAAATAATCCAATAAGAATTTTACTGGTTTTGGATATTTTTTAATCATTATAATCTTATTTATTTAAATCATTCATTAATGAGGTAAACACTGCATCATTATTGTGTCATTAATAATTTTATTTATTTGATGTCTAAAAATTATAAAAAAATATCATGATGTAGGAAATTTTTTTAGCTTTCAAATTAATATTTATAGTCTAATAGATAACTCATATAACCCCATGTAAAAATTGATCTACTAAAAGTTATATGTTTATGTCATTTTTATTTTATTTAAATTAATTAATATAAAGTTTCATTATCACTCCCAAGTGTATCCTTGAGGTCCCAAAATCGACCCAAGGATGACCATGGTCGGAAATGTATCAAAAAATAGGATTAGAATGTAACATCCCTGGTAAATAAAAAAATATGATATTTTCATATTTATTAATATTTGTGAATTAAATATTTATTTTACTTTAAAGGGGTTTCTATGTTCGATGGCTTACCCGATACACAACAACAGGTTTCTTTGAAATCTTACGTTGCACACTAATAATA
The DNA here is from genome assembly GCA_963277665.1 of Viscum album. Classification (NCBI taxonomy): domain Eukaryota; kingdom Viridiplantae; phylum Streptophyta; class Magnoliopsida; order Santalales; family Viscaceae; genus Viscum; species Viscum album. The sequence continues at coordinate 1,719,545,955 of OY728119.1, read as the reverse complement.
TATTATTAATATTTTAAATAGTATTTAATACCTAGCCGTTGTATTGAAGGGAATGAATAGAACTAACTACAATATGATTATATATTATTTTTAAATTCATTAATTTAATCCAATAAAAGTTAGATGTTTAAAATGTGAATGAATCTAATTTTAAGCATAATTTACATTAAAAGGATGGTTTATCGCCTTTTGATGGAGAACCATATTTAAATCTAGTTTTGGTCACTTTCATATGTTCATTTTGAAAAAATAAAAATCTTCTTTAGATTAGTATCATCAAAATTTACTTTGGGTAAATTTTTGGTATTTTTCTGATAAAATTCATTTTTAATGAATAGTGAAAAATACTTTATTTTATTTCAAAAGTGATTTTTAATCTAATTTATTTATAATGTTAGATTATATTTTTAATTGGTTTTAAAGTTTAATTAGAATATATTTTTACCATTTAATACAATGGTTTTCATTAGATTTAATTTCACTTTGAAAATGGATATAAACAAGTGTCAATCTTTTGATAGATTTTGTTTCTTAAAAACACACTATTTGTTTTGACAGCGAGAATTAACTATATAATTTATTAATGAATATTATATGTTTTTAATTTGATAATATTTACATCATTTTTGAATTTGTAATATCAAATATATCTTAGGGTGAATTTTTTGTATTTTTTTGATAATGTTCATTTTTTAATGAATAGTAAAAAATACAGCATTTTAATTCAAAAATGCCTTTTCATCCAATTTATTTATAAAGTTATATTGTCATTTTAATTGGTTTTAAAGATTAATTTAATTATGTTTTTATTATTTAGTAAAATTTTGGTCATTGGATTTAATTTCACTTTTCAATTGGATGCAAAAACAAGTCAATCTTTTGATAAATTTTACTTCTTAAAAACTCGTCTTTGGTTTTAATAATGGGAATTATTTTTAAATTAATTACTAAAATTTCTATGTTTATAATTTTGTAAAATGGATTCCATATTTGGAATCAGAAGGTCCAAATTATGTAATTAAAACTTTTTTGTTTTTGACATGATGAATAGTAATTATGGTAATTATTTTTAATTACCGTGATTAATTTGTAAATCGAGTAAAAAGGGTAAAAAAATAATGCTATAATAATATAAAATTACCAAACCATGTGTCTTAATTCTATTTTTTGAGTCATGGCCGACCATGGGATGCCCTGTTCCAACTTTGGGATCCCATGTATTCACTTTAGTGTGATAGTGACCCTTTATCATATTATTTTTAAAGAACGGAAAATATAACCAAAGTATGTAACACCAAAGTAAAACAATTTTATTTTTATTTATATAAATTATCTCTTTAACTATAAATACTAATTTAAAAGATAAAAATATTTCCTACATCATGATATTCTATTTATAATTTTTAGACATTAAATTAATAAATTTATTTTTGACACAATGATGATTTACCTCATTAATGAAAGATTTAAATAAATGATATTATAAGTGTTAAAATAATTTTGTTTTGAGACTTTGGATGATATCCACAATTTTTATAGATACTTATAATATGTAAAATATATGGTAATGATTTTATTTCTATGGAATAAATCTTTTATGCCATTATCAAAAGTCTACTACCAAATAGTGTCGAAATTGACATAAATGAGTTTTTAAAACAAATATTATTTTATTAAATGGTATAAAAGTAAAAAAAATCTAATATTTTTCCAAATGACATATAATATATTACTAATATCATTATTTATACAATTATGGGACTATTAGTACTTTAAAGTTATTATTATGAACTTATAGTTTGAAAATAAAAAAATGACGTGGTAAGAATTATTAATTTTAACTAAGGGTTAGAATGAAATAATAAGGTGAATTATATGAAATAGACTTGTCTAAATCATATTATTTGAGTGGATTTATATCCCTTATCCTCTTATCCTCGAAATATTTCATTTTGGAACCATTCTAATTTGAAAAACATTTTATAATAAATTTATATTTCATGACTTTCCAAGAGTGCCCCTCCTCCCTCTTATAAAAGGCCCCCCACCTATACCCCTTACTAACACCTCTCAAGCCCCTTGGATGGTCCGAAATATGGTGAAATAATCTCTACACATCCCCCTCTTACTCCTAGAAGCCTCACTTTCGGAAGAAATCTTTTGAAGAGAGCATTTTTCTCAAATCAAAAGAATATACCCGATTTAGAGGTAACACCTTCTCTCAAAATCCATTGTTGAATTTTCCTGCTTCACTCCCCCTAACATTATTATTATTTGATTCCATAACAACACCAGTATCCTCAATATACTAGGATTTTTTATGAGAAGGATTTTATTTACACTTACACACACCTTCGTCTAATGGTTAAAGAACATACTGTTTCTGTGGGTGGTGAATTACTACCTCACGAAATGGTGATTGTTCAATCTTCTTTTAATAGCTCTCATAGTGGCCAGTATGATTGGAATATATTTATATATGATATATATTATATTTATTTCCTCTATATGCTTATGTATTTTATATTTAAAACATACCTTTATGCTTTTCATGTTGTGAAAATGCGATAATTTCATATGAGGAAGTGTGGACTACCGCCCCCTCTAGTGATCACTACTAGAAAAGAAGGTTATACCAACAGTTATAAACTATTGGTATAGGCTGGGAAACCATTGGTATATCCTATACCAACAGTTTTCCAAACCGTTGGCTAGTAAGCCGTGAGGAAAGCCTTATATCAACGATTTGTTCCAAACCGTTGGTATATTGGTTATATGAATTTAACCCAATGTATACCAACGGTTATAAACCATTGGTAATGCATTTTAGGAATTATTATACCAACGGTTCTAAACCGTTGGTAATGTGATTTTCAAGAAAACTTATACCAATGGTTTAAAACCATTGGTATTGGTTTTCTAACAACACCTATACCAACGGTTATAAACCGTTGGTATTGGTTTTCCAGAAATCCAGACACCTATACCAACGGTTTAAAACCGTTGGTATAAGTTTTTTCAGAAATCCAGAACACCTATACCAACGGTTTAAAACCGTTGGTATAGTGTTTTTCCAGAATTCCATCACCCTTATACCAACGATTTATAATCATTGGTATTGAGTTTTTCCAGAACTATAGCCTAGCAGCCCCCCTCCCTCCAATAGCCCCTCCAATGTACACCTGCATAAATAAAATCACAAAAACCACATACAGACTTGAAATAGTATAAAAAACACCTAAAATAGAACAAAAAAAACACATAAAATCATCAAACTCTTCCAACCATGTCATGTACAACAATTCCCTACTTCAATCTTCATAAGACAACAATCATCCAGTAGTAATTCACCTCACCCCTGCACAACCCCCCAACCAGCATAGCCCCCACCTCCCCATAAAATTATAATAGGTATAATAGTATGAGAAATACCTATTAGAGTTGAATAAGAGTTTGAAATTGGCTCATATCCCATTTTTTTATGATCTTAGATTTGGGTATGTAATGATTTGTGATGAATTTTGCATTGAACTTGTATTGTTTATAATATATGGTGAAAAGGTATTTTCTTAGGAGTCTCATAACTTATGAACCCATGAGTGAAACTACCTAACTCATGAAAAATATTTTGCGACAATCGTTGATAAGTGTAAATTTCAGTTGTATTCACTTAAAATGATGTCCTTTTCAAACACAAGAAAGACACTTTTAGTGGTACCGGCCACACCGGCCCTCGGATTGAGGCGGGGTTGATTCTTACACGTCAAAAATGACCCATGGATCATTTTCCTAAAGTTTCAACAGAATCCGAATGCATTTGTTCGGTTTTCTGTATGCCGGTAGTTGTTTTCACTTAAAATCTTGTCCATTCCAAATAAAAGTGAGATAGTTTGAGTGGTACCGGCCACACCGTGCCTCAGATTGAGGCTAGGTTGACTCGTACACGACATAGATGACCCATGGATACTTTTCCTAAAGTATCAACAGAATCCTAATGCGTTTGGTCCGTTTTCCGTATGTTAGTTGTTGTTTTTACTTAAACTGTGGTCCATTTCAAAGAAAAGTGAGACACTTTGAGTGGTGTCGGCCACACCACGCCTCAGATTGAGGCAGGATTTACTCATACACGTCAAAAATGACCCATGGATCATTTTCCTTAAGTATAAACACAATCCAAATGCATTTGGTCGGTTTTCTGTATGTCATTTGTTTTAATTAAAAGCGCATCCATTTTAAATAGAAGGAAGAAACTTTTAGTGGTACCGGCCACACCGGCCCTCGGATTGAGGCGGGGTTGACTCGTACACATCACAAATGACCCATGGATCGTTTTCCAAAAGTTTCAACAGAATCCGAATGTGTTTGGTCGGTTTTCCGCATGCCGGTAGTTGTTTTCACTTAAAATCATGTCCATTTCAAATAAAAGTGAGAAAGTTTGAGTGGTACCGGCCACACCGTGCCTCAGATTTATGCATGGTTGACTCGGACATGACAAAAATGACCCATGGATACTTTTCCTATAGTATCAACAAAATCCGAATGCGTTTGTTCCGTTTCCCGTATGTCAGTTGTTGTTTTTACTTAAACTGTTGTCCATTTCAAAGAAAAGTGAGACACTTTGAGTGGTGCCGGCCACACCGTGCCTCGGATTGCGGCGGGGTTGACTCTTGCACGTCACAAAGGACCCATGGATCGTTTTCCTAAAGTATCAACACAATCCGAATGCGTTTGGTCGGATTTCCGTATGTCGTTTATTTTAATTAAAAGCACATTCATTTTAAACAGAAGAAAGACACTTTTAGTAGTACCGGCCACACCGGCCCTCGTATTGAGGCGGGGTTGACTCATACACATCAAAAATTACCCATGGATCGTTTTCCTAAAGTTTCAACAGAATCCAAATGCGTTTGGTCGGTTTTCCGCATGCCGGTAGTTGTTTTCACTTAAAATCCTGTCCATTTCAAATAAAATTGAGACAGTTTGAGCGGTACCGGCCACACCATGCCTCAGATTGATGCGGGGTTGACTCGTACACGACAAAAATGACCCATGGATACTTTTCCTAAAGTATCAATAGAATCCGAATCCGTTTGGTCCGTTTCCCGTATGTCAGTTGTTGTTTTTACTTAAACTGTTGTCAATTTCAAAGAAAAGCGAGACACTTTGAGTGGTGCCGGACACACCGTGCCTCGGATTGAGGTGGGGTTGACTCGTACACGTCAAAAATGACCCATGTATTGTTTTCATAAAGTATCAACACAATATGAATGGGTTTGGTCAGTTTTCCGTTTGTCGTTTATTTTAACTAAAAGCGCATCCATTTTAAAAAAAAGAAAGACACTTTTAGTGGTACCAGCCACACCGGCCCTCGGATTGAGGTGGGGTTGACTCTTACATGTCAAAAATAACCCATGGATTGTTTTCCTAAAGTTTCAACAGAATCCGAATGCGTTTGGTCGGTTTTCCGTATGCCGGTAGTTGTTTTCACTTAAAATCCAGTCCATTTCAAATAAAAGTGAGACAATTTGAGTGGTACCGGCCACATCGTGCCTCAGATTGAGGCGAGGTTGACTCGTACATGACAAAAATGACCCATGGATACTTTTCCTAAAGTATCAATAGAACCCGAATGCGTTTGGTCCGTTTCCCGTATGTCAGTTGTTGTTTTTACTTAAACTGTTGTCCATTTCAAAGAAAAGCGAGACACTTTGAGTGATGCCGGCCACACTGCGCCTCAGATTGAGGTGGGGTTGACTCATAATCGTCAAAAATGAACAATGGATCGTTTTCTTAAAGTTTCAATAGAATCTGAATGCGTTTGGCCAGTTTTCCGTATGCTGGTAGTTGTTTTCACTTAAAATCAAGCCCATTTCAAATAAAAGTGAGACAGTTTGAGTGGTACCGGCCAAACCATGCCTCATATTGAAGCGGGGTTGACTCTTACACAACAAAAATGACCCATGGATACTTGTCCTAAAGTATCAAAAGAATCCTAATGCGTTTGGTCCGTTTCCCGTATGTCAGTTGTTGTTTTTACTTAAACTGTTGTCCATTTCAAAGAAAAGTGAGACACTTTGAGTGGTGTTGGCCACACCGCGCCTCGGATTGAGGCGGGGTTGACTCTTACACGTCACAAATTACCCATGGATCTTTTTTATAAAGTATCAACACAATCCGAATGTGTTTGGTCGGTTTTCCGTATGTCGTTTATTTTAATTAAAAGCACATCCATTTTAAACAAAAGAAAGACACTTTTAGTGGTACCAGCCACACCGACCCTTGGATTGAGGCTGGGTTGACTCGTACATGTCACAAATGACCCATGGATCGTTTTCCTAAAGTTTCAACAGAATCCGAATGTGTTTGGTCAGTTTTCCGCATGCCGGTAGTTGTTTTCAATTAAAATCCTGTCCATTTCAAATAAAAGTGAGATAGTTTGAGTGGTACCGGCCACACCGTGCCTCAGATTGAGGCGGGGTTGACTCGTACATGACACAAATGACCCATGGATCGTTTTTATAAAGTTTCAATAGAATCCGAATCCATTTTTAGTGCACTCTAAGCCACCAAACATAAACTAAAAGTGGTGTCAATAATTGATATTAAGGGTGAAATATAAACTCTTCATATTTTTCATATTATATATAAAAAATTTGCACATAATACAATATAAAAATTTCTCAAAATTACTCAATTTAATACTTATAAATATTATAAGTAATTGGATATTTTTTGTTTGTAAATTATATTCCCAATCAATGAAAATATATAAAATAGAGAATAAAAATGTTAAAAATAAATTTTTTAACCAAAGAAATTAACCAATATTTCATTATCATTAAAATCCATTTATCAAAATAAAAAAGACACACACTTATTTATATTTTTTAACCAAGGGAATTCATCACCTAATAAATCATTTTCCACCTCAAAACCCTCATTTTATTATTTTTAAAATGTACCCCCAATATTACCCATGGATCTAAAACACATAATTTTTCATGTCATGTCCTTAGGCCCTAAATCTTACTTATGGATGACCATATTTCATTTGGCCCTAGAACACCCATGACCCGACCCGACCCGACCCGGCCCATGGACACCCCTAATTTTGAGTGATTGTTTTTGAATATTAAGATGACCATATTAACTTATCAAACCAGATATCATACAGGGAATCACAGTACCAAGGAATACTAAAGGTCTAGGAAGTAGACTAATCATACAATAAGAATCAAGTGAAAAAAAGAGATCTGATAAAAACATCACTATGAAGCAGAGGAAAACCCCAGAGTGGAAAACCAGGTTCAAAAATAAAGAGTTATACAGAATTAAAAAATGAAATGGATCAATCTGCCCCTGATCACCATCACCATCACCACTATCATCATCAGCCTCATCCTCGCCGCCATCTCTATCCTCGTCTTCATCCTCGTCATCATCCCCATGCCCATCATCGGCCTCATCCTCATCCTCAGCCCCATCCTCACCCTCGGCCCCATCCTTGCCCTCGACCCCATCCTCACCCTCATCCTTATCCTCATCCTCGCCCTCGTCCTCTTCAGCATCCTCTTCATCACTAGGAACATCATGATCTCGATTTCCACTAGAGCTGTCGCCTGGTGCATTGGATAATGCACCCATCGACGACATAAATGTCTGACAAGTCGCGCTAGCCTCTGGTGGAAGTGATGAAGATAAAGCTTTCATTAGTTTCATAAATTCTTTGTCCCTCATTTGAACTTGTACTTCCAACTCTGTGACCCTTTTATCAGATTTTCTTGCTTTCTCCTTGACCTATTCCAACTCAGTCGTACTAGAATGGATACCTGGAGAGGACCATTACCTCGTCGAAACTATATTCTTACCAGGTCGGTAGCATACTCCACCAGAGTGCTCCTCTCCCAAAACCTGATATAAATGATAATGTGGCCCAAAATTGTCAGGCTCTTGGGCATCAAGATCCTCTAAAGCATCCTGTTAAAAATATTAACAGATTAATAAATTTCAAAATAGATATAAAACTTTGAAATAAACAAATTAAAACTTACAATCTTTTCTTGGGTTGATTCATTTACCACAGTTCCATCTTTTTTTCTTCTACTCGAGAAAAACAATTTTGCTCGAGGGATACGTCCTTCAATATTCAATTTGTGCTTCTGTAATGACATTGAAACAATATAAAGTGAAAGTATAATCATATATTCAATATTCAATCAATCACATAATTTAAGTAAGAAATAATAAAAAGGGAAAGTCCTAAAGAAAAATTATAAACAAATATATCGTACCAGCTGCCTCTCATGATCTAACATAGTTTTGCGCCCCAAAGTGTGGAGGTATTGCTTTGAATCAATGTTTTTTTTTGTTTTTTTTCAGAATATTCCTAAATAATTTTTAATAATAAATAAGATTATATTAATGCAAAATATGAAAACTCTGATTTAAATACCTCAAATGAGATTAATACCTTAAATTTTGGTAGTCGCCCAATGGGTAATCATTTGGGGATATTGCTCTATCAGGCAGTCATCCACGATAGGTAATGTCTCTAAATTTTTTCCCATCCTATCACAGCAACCAAAATATAGGTCATGCTTATAAGCTCTCCAAAGCTCTCCCAACTCTTTTAAACGCGCTGGTCGTGCACCTTCGCCATCAGGGAAGTTAAACCGAAGTTGAAACCCAATAGATTAGTTCATATAAATAGCAAAAAAATACTACATTAAATCCAATAGATTTTTTACCCATATTTGTGCCCACACGTTATCTTTGACTTTGTGTGGCAGTTGTCTCTAAGAGAGAGGGATGACCGGAATGATATCGGAGTATTTGGCTAGAGTCTCCAAAAAACCCCGACATTCCTGCCCAGATTTCTCATTCATTTCTCCATCAACATTATATTCAACCATCAACTGTGTCTGGCGGTTCCATACCGCATGCAAGTGAGTACGCCCCCTCCCCCGACTCCTATCTGTAGATGAATCTGTTATTAAAGAAAAATAATATCAGTACAAGTTATAATAAAATAAATTTTGGTATAAAAATTTGATAGAGTCAGATAAATATACCTGTGGTAGTCGGATCAATGTGCGTCACTGGATGTGCAGAAGCTGAAGGAATATCCTGTACAGGTGGAGTGTCCCTCAGTGTACACTCCTCAGCCGCATACTATGTCGCATCAGGAGTCAAATAAGGTGGAATATAATAGCTCGGAGATAATGAACCAGAAGCAAAAGATGATGGCATATGCGTCTGGCCAACTGGTAGTGTAAACATCGGAGGTCTAAATATCCCGTGTGTCCCTGGAGACACACCAGGATCAAAATGGGGTGAAGAAGATATGTCTGTGGCGGTGGATCGTCTAACTCTCACCCCATGAGCTCTCGTACCACCGGCCTCAGTACCGGGCCCACTAGATGATCGTCCATCTCTGAAACCACCCCCCTCCTACCACCAGCCACTCTACTGGGAGCAATATCAGGCTCCTCGTCAGATATCTCTGGTCTAGGGGGTCGATCCTGAAAAAAAGTTTAACACATAAATAAATACATGATATTATAAGTTATTGAAATATTTATATTTGAAATAAAATACTCACAATAGGGATGAGTGGAGGAACACCCATCTGTATCATTCGACGATTATTATCTGTCATCTTTTTCCATTGCCTCTCTTCAATGGGTGTCATTTCCTACAATGAAAACAAATATGGAAGTAATTAAAAACAGATAACTAATGTGTAACCCAAAAAAATATAGAAAAACCATTGTGATAAAAAATATAAAGTAAAAGAATATTTATGGTGGTTTGAAGGTAAGTACTAGGATACACACTCTGAATGATGTAGGTGAAACATGTAGGTGAGAACACGACTGTATGATTCTATATATTTCCCACCACAACTTTAGGTTCACAATCAACTCTGACAATTGAGTTATTGGCGTCATCATAAGTAATAAATGGATTGCTTCCAATTGCAGTAGGGATAGTTTCAACTTCATCATCACCATCATAAAAAACATGTCTGGGATTTAATTCAATAATTACACTGAATTTAGGATGACGATGATCTTTGACATAAAAAACTTGTTTCACCATTGATGCCAATACATATGGTTAATCGGTGGAAAGAGTGTGAGTCATGTCAATAACTCAAAATCCACAATCATCAATAAAGGTGCCATGCCTCGTCATTGAATCAAACCATTGACATTTCATCATCGTGACTCGACCATGTGAGTAATAATCCAAAATTATTATTTTCTCCACGACTCCATAATAAGAAACATTTTCAGAATGAGGTCTAGTATCCGATGAACTGGCATAACAGTTTGTTGTGGCAGTTAGCATAACACCATTATGCTGTGTTATAATGTTTCTTGCTCGTTCAGTGATAATAAATTTGTATCCATTGATCATAAGTGATTTACAAGCATGAACAATGGTATTAGGACCGAAAGCCAAAGCTCTTGTTTCCTCAGAAACAGAGTCTGCAGGAAAACTCGATACCTGAAATATAAACAAATAGTAAACTTAATTAAATATTATTTTTATTTAGTTATTACAGAAATATTTTTACCTTAAATTTCAACCAAGCAGAAAACCCTTTTCTATGCAAAGTCTCTTTCCTTATCAAAGATAAAGAATGATGCTTTCTATATATCAATTCTTTATGTTCTCTGTAGATAAAAATAATAATAGTTTGAAAAATATTTAAAATTACAAGAGATAAGATAAGAGATACATGTACAATTTACTTACTTGATATACTCATCGAACAAATCACAATTGAACAACACTGTGCGATGTTCCATCTCTTGCTCTTCAAGGCTTAATGTCGTCAATGTATATGATCCTGGAATTCCTCCTTTCTGAGGAAGTGATGGAAAACTGGATTCAATTTTCCCATACTGTTCTTCTTCATTTCTTATTGGTCTGTTTACTCTCGTAGTAAGATCAGAAAAATACATTGCGCAGAAATCCATACATTCTTGAGACAAGTAACCGTTCACAATAGAACCTTCGGGATAATTCTTGTTCCGAACATATGATTTCAATGTGCACATGCTTCTTTCAGTTGGATACATCCAACGGAAAGCAACGGGTCCTCCAAGAATTATTTTTGTCAGAAGATGGACAGTCAGATGCAACATGCATGTAAAAAATTATGGAGGGAATATTTTCTCTAACTCGCACAAAATTAATGGTGTCTCTACCAACAGTTTTTGCAAGAAGGATTTGGATAGCCACTTAGCACAAATATCTCTAAACAAATAGCACAACCGAATAACTGAGACTCTAACATTATTGGACAAGAGATGACAGATTTCTATTGGAATCAACTCATGCAAAAGGACGTGATAATCATGAGTCTTCAAAGATTTCAGCTTCAAATCTTTTCTGTTGACCCATTTTGATATATTGCTTGAATAGCCATCAGGAAATTTAATAGTCTCTAGCACTTCCAGAAATTGATTTTTTTCAGCAGGTGTCATCACATAAGAAGCACATTGAACTTTCCATTTATTTTCACTGATACAGACATGCTGAAATTCTGGTATGATCCCCCAATCTACCAAGTCACGCCAAGATCGTAAATCATATTTTGTCTTCCCCTTGACATTTAGAAGAATCGAAAGCAACATTTAACATATATTCTTTTCAATGTGCATTACATCTAAGAAATGACATAACAAGTTGGTTGACCAATACGGAAACCCAAGAATATACTTTTCTTCTTCCAATTGTAACAGGTATCATTGGAAACATTTTTCCTCTTTCTAGATTTCATTACACCCTTCCCAAATGAATAACTAAAATCTTTCAATTCATTAAGCACATCAGTTCCAAACATACGCTGAGGTGGAGCGTCATTCTCCATGGTATTGTCAAATCTTCGATGATTGTTTCTATATGGATGGTTCATTGGCAAGAATTGTCGATGTCCCATAAAACTAAAACTATGACGATATTTCAGTCTTCTCAATAGAGTATTCTTCATACAAATAGGACATGACAATTTTCCATTAGTGCTCCATCCAGACATCATTGTATAAGCAGGAAAATCATTGATCGTCCACATAAGCGCAGCACGCATCTGAAATATGTCTTTCGAACATGCATCGTATGTGGGCACACCCACATCCCAAAGAAGTTTCAACTCTTTTATTAAAGGTTGCATGTATACATCTATATCATTTTCGGGATCAGAAGGTCCAGATATCAATATAATCAAAAATGTGTAAGGCTTTTTCATACACAACCAAGGGGGAAGGTCATAAATGTGTATGAAAACCTGCCATGTGCTGTGCGAAGTAAGCATCTGCCCAAATGGATTAAAACCGTCACATGAAAGACCCAATATCACATTACGCACATCGACTACAAATTCAGGATATCGAGCATCAAATATCTGCCATGCAAATCCATCTGTAGGGTGAAACAACTCTTCATTATTCTTTTTTCTCTCGGTGTCATTCCATCGCATTTTTACGGATATTTCATCAGACATGAAAAGGTTATGTAATCTGGGTATCAATGGAAAGTGCCACATTACTTTTTGTGGCACACGAGATGGTGATCCATCATCTTTGGGATTCCATCAGGAGGTTCCACATTTGATTCAATCATTTCTTTCAGCAGTTTCCTCCCAAAATAAGCTGCAATCATTCGAGCAAGCATGAATTTGTTTTTGAGAATCCAAGTTCATCAACTAACTTCAATGCCATATAGTGGTTTGAGGGAATATCTACATCATCTGAAAGTAAGTCATTCAAGAAGGTAAGAATGTAATCAATTGCAGTATTTGAAATCCCATACATAGTTTTCTCATGAAACAATCGGATTAAAAATTCCAAATTTTTCATTTTACCACATTGTCGATATACTGGAGTCATCGCAGCATAATTCAATTTTTTCACCCTATCAACATCATCATTTTCATTGGACGCATCATGTGTGCTTCTTTCGAAGTCCTGTTGGCTGGACATCCTTTCCTTCTCATGATGCCGAATAAATAAAAACCGATCGTATATCAAACTCTCCAATTCAGTCTTATCATTTGGTTCATCAACATTTTGAGATTCCATTTTCTCTCCATTGTGATACCATACATAATAGTTTGTTTGGAAACCATATTTGGTTATATGATAGCTAACTGCGTCATGACTCAATCAAGGTATTCCAACATAATTAAAACATGGGCAGTGTATGCGACCACTATCTGAAGCCTTGTCAAATGAAAAATCTAGAAAGCTGTTCAAATTATTTTGAAAATCGGTTGAAATATGATCAGTTTCGTACATCCAAATTCTGTCCATTTTGTAAAAAAACTGCAATAATTCATTTCAAAGCAATTCAATAATATTGAAGTATAATCAAAAAAATATTTAGGTAAATTAAAATTGTTTACTTTATATAAAAGCATAACTGACACATTACTCTATATGAGAATCATATTAATAAATACAACAAAATACAATGTATATAAGAAAATAAGATACATAATTTATAATGCCTATATTCATAGATTTTTCAGTAAGATATTGGAAGTGGATCAAGGAATACATAATCTTTAAGGATCTTGTTGGGAGTACATGAGTTTTATACTTTAAATTCTTCAGGGAGATCAGGATGAGGAGTATGATAACGATCAGGGGCATGGCGGGACTATCCAAGGAGGTGAGAGGGGTGTCCAGGGTGGGTGCGGGGTGTCTAGGGGGGTTGGGGCCGTCCGGGGGGTCGGAGGTGTCCAGGGGGTCGGGGTGTCCAGGTGGGCGGGCTGTCCGCAGGGGTGGTCAGGCTGTCCAATGTGGTAGGGGGAGTCCAGGGGGTGGACGGGCTATCCAAGGAGGTGAGCGAGGTGTCCAGGGGGTGGGTGGGGCTGTCCGGGGGGGGGGGGGGGGGTATAGGGTGTCCAAGGGGTGGGCTATCCAAGGAGGTGAGCGGGCTGTCCAGGGCGGGTACAAGGTGTCCACGGGGGGTGTAGGATGTCCAGGGGGGGTACAAGGTGTCCAAGGGGGGTGTAGGATGTCCAGGGGGGTGGACGGGGCTGTCTAAGGAGGTGAACGGGGTGTCCAGGGGGTGGGTGGGGCTGTCCGGGGGGGGGGGGGGTACATGGTGTCCAGGGGGTGGGCTGTCCAAGAGGTGAGAGGGCTGTCCAGGGGGGGGTACAGTGTGTCCAAGGGGGGTACATGGTGTCCAGGGGGGTGGGCGGGCAGTCCAAGGAGATGAGCGGGGTGTCCAGGGGGTGGGTGGGGTTGTCCGGGGGGGGGGGGGGGGGGGTATAGGGTGTCCAGGGGGTGGGCTGTCCAAGGAGGTGAGCGGGCTGTCCGGGGGCGGTACAGGGTGTCCAAGGGTGGTACGGGGTGTCTAGGGGGGTGCGGGGGTGTCTAGGGGTGGTGGGGCCGTCCGGGGGGTTGGAGGTGTCCAGGGGGTCGGGGGGTGTCTAGGGGGGTCGGGGTTTCCAGGTGGGAGGACTGTCCGCGGGGGTGGTTAGGATGTCCAATGGGGTAGGGGGAGTCCAGGGGGCGGGCAGGCTGTCCAAGGAGGCGAGCGGGGTGTACAGGGGGTGTGTGGGACTGTCCGGGGGGGGGGGGGGGTACAGGGTGTCCAGGGGGGTGGGCGGGCTGCCCATGGGGGTACGGGGTGTCCATGGGGTGGGCGGGCAGCCCATGTGGGTGGCAGGGCTGTCCAGGGGGGTGGGAGGGCTGTCCAGGGGGGTGGGCGGGCTGTCCATGGGGGGTGGTCGGGCTGTCCACGGGGGTGGCGGCATTGTCCAGTGGGGTCGAGGGTGTCAAGGGGGTGGGGGGCTTTCCAGGGGGTGGGGGGGGGGGTCTGTCCACGGGGGGTGGTCGGGCTGTCCACGGTTGATTCATTTGATGACATAGTATAAATATATTTATATGAAAAGAATACCCCCACAATAATCATATAGCCCTGTCATTAGTCTAAACCCCTAGAAAACATAAAAGAAGCTGGTATGGAAATTTACTAAAATATTTAACACCATAAGAATAAAAATACACTCTAAATATAGTTTGAGAGTATATAATGGTGTGTGTGAAAAAAAATGATATTAAATCAATTTAAATGAATATGGAACAAATGAGGGTTTACAATACACTAAGAGTACCTCAAACAATCCAAAACCACAATAGCGCCACATATTTAACTTCATGAAATAGGACCTGAAAATCTTAACTATGTCTTTACTGATGAACACATAATTGGAACACTATTTATGGTTCTTGAACACAAGGAACAAACTATGTTTGGTCTCTACCAACTCAATCACCCCCTTGTAGATCATAATCTTGTTTCCCCTTATACTAAAATGGTCTCACTGGAAGCTACTTCTAATGCTGGTCCTAAACCATTCATTCTCCACAAAACAATGATCAAAGAATCATTGGACACATCTTAATGACGATACAATCTCATCACATAAACACATCAATATAGAAACAAAAACATATAGGATGGGTCTAAATCAAAAACATAATTAGATAAATTTCAATAAAAAATAAGGTACCAGTTAATAAGATACCTTAAACACATCAAAATAAAAACAAAAACAAAAACACATCAAAGTCAAAAACACAGAAACAAAAACATATAGGATGGGTCTAAATCAAAAACATATAGGTTAAATCAAAACAAAAAAAAAACATAAACACATCAAAATCAAATCTAAAAACTGAAATATTAGATAAATGTCTATAAAAATAAGGTGCTGGTTAATAAAATACCTAATTTAGGATGGGTGTTATGAGATTCGGAAGTAGATTCAACACCTTGGATGGGATGGAAGAAGAGGAACTTGAAGGAGCTCGAAGATCCAAACTGGTCCGGCAGAAGGAGCTCCAAAATCGCCTGTTGCTCCCGTTTAGGGTTTTGTATCGCGAATGGAGGAGAGGACGGGCCGCTGCCAATTTGGGGGAATGTTGTGCCAACAGTTTTTTAAAAACCGTTGGTATATACTTTCAGGGCACACCTATACCAACGGTTCTAAAGAACCGTTGGGAAAAACCTCTCCCAACCACACCTATACCAATGGTTCATTAGAACCGTTGGTAAAAACCTCCCCCAACCACACCTATACCAACGGTTCTTTAGAACCTTTGGAAAAAACCTCCCCCAACCACATTTTTACCAACGACTCAATGAGAACCATTGGTAAAAATCCCCTAAACACATCAATGCCAACGGTTTACTAGAACCGTTGGTAAAACCTTTCCTAAACCATCCTTTACCAACAGTTCTATGAAACCGTTGGTATGTAAGTGTGGGGAAAAACCCACGTTCCAGTAGTGGATGTGACTCGTTCATGCAATACATGGAATGTATAAAGAATTAAATTAATGAAATTATGTTACCTATATAACATATATATTATACTGTAATTATAATATATCTATGTCTCATTTAGTATTATTTCCATTACTATGAAAAAGAAATGAAAGTAGCGTTCATGCATACGTACGGCCTACCGTCTCCATGAATGGTGCATTTTATTTTTTACCTCATAATTTTATGGAATAGTATAAAATGAATATATACTAGATATATATGATATTTAAATTATTGATACTATTCTAGACATGATGTACCTATAACTACATAGGCAATTATTTTTAAACAAGTTCATTTTTGACTCATGTACCGAACATCGACAAAAATGTCTGATATGAAATCACGTAATTAACTAATTATTATAACATTATAATACGTGATATGAATAGAATAATAAACTTTAAATGAGGTCCTTATGAAATAATAAATTGACCAAAGTTTATTATTCAGGAATACAAAGAAACGAACAAGACAAGTTGGACTTGAGGTAAGGGATCATACCTCCCTCTTTCTTTTTAAGTACCCTCTTTTATTTCACTTCATTTAAGATCATCTTTATTATGTTGGGGGATGTTCTTTTATATTCCTCTTACTTTAATTTTTATATTCATATGATTAAAGACCCTATTTGATCTAATCAATCCAATTTTGGAATTTTTAAGTGGCGCTGTTAGGCTGCTGAATTTTCATAAGTGATTTCTTATCTCGCTTTTAATTCCATGAGATTTACATTGTTTGCCACTTATTTATTTCATGTGGTGTATTGTGTACTTAAATTTGATATATATTATCATTATTCTATATATATTCATGGTATTATATTATTCATTTGGTGCTTATTATCTTTTGGTTATATGACTCGATTTATTACAATGAGGTAAGGGTTTTTTATCTCACTATTTATTCCCATGAGATTCATGCTATATTTATCACTATCTATTTTGAGTGGTGTATGTACTGCCCATTATTCTACTCTTTGTGTAATATAATTTTGTTTATGGGTATTTACATTAACATTTTATTGTCCTTCTTTCACGGGATGTACGTTTGGAAAGTTACCCAAATCGGTAAGGGAACTTTTCACCCTCCTCTTTTTAAAAGTCTTTTTTTGTTAGGCCTTTGAATTTACATCTTCTTAAAGTTGGGATATTGTCTTATATATCCTTATTGCTGTAAATTTTATTTCCATGTGATGATATACCCTTTTTATCTCTCATCATCTCATTTTCTGAATTTTAAAGTGACGTCGTTTGACTGTTGAATTTCTATAAGGGAACTTCTTAACCCAATTTCAATTCTTTGGGTTAAACCCCTAATTCTGGATTATTTCATGCTATGAATATGTGTGGATGACCTCTAGTTGTTTTACACTTAATATCCACTTATATTGGGTGTATTTATATTTGGAAAACATAATTATGTAATTGATTTATCCTTAATCTAAGGATACCATCTTTGTAAGGGGCTTCATCTCAATCTCCATTCATTGAGGAATATTTTCTTTTATACACAACTTTATTTTATACGGTGTATAAATCCATTTGACTTTTATTCAAAAGAAATATTTTTCTCTATGAAGCGTTTTACTAAACAACAAAAAGTATGTTTTTTTAACGTACGTAGTGACAACGAGTATTATTTGATCTTTGGATTCCTCAACAAGCCATAATGTTTTAAAAGAAAATAAATACCATATACTCGTTTACGTATTCTAAGATTGAAAATGGTTTTGATAAAGGATTATTTTATGTCAATATATTTAAATGATATGTTGTGATTGAAATGTAGAAATGTTATCATTCCTTTATATTGGTCTTATGTGTTATGATTTTATAATGGTACATGGACATTTGATGGGTGGTTACGTGACAAACCAAATGATGGGTGGTGTTATGAAAACCAGGATGGGTGGTTACGTTATAACCTCCAATGCATTGGGTATGGAAGTTGGCTGTATGGCTATTTCATTTAGTGATATGTGTGGAAGTCGACCATATGGTTATTCCATTTAAGTATGTTTATGTCCCAAGTTACCTTTATATGTTATGTAATCTTTATATGGGTTTTATGGAAATATTTTGGTTACAAAAGGGTAAGGAATTATCTTTTATTAAGTGAAGAGTATTTAATACTTCATAAACGTGAAAAGTATTACTTATGATAAAGTATTCATGGTTTACTTGTTGTTTTGAAAAACTAACAGTTTTCCTTCTTTGTGTATCCCTTACTGAGATTTTTATGATCATCCCAAGTTTTTGAAATGTTTTCCACAGGGCTTAAAGATGAATAGGGTCAAGGATGGGATCAAGGAAAGACATGTTATCTAAAACATGGAACTAGACATGTTTCTTTTTATGTAATGTTTTAAGGATGGGTCCTTATAGTTGTTATCAAAGGTTGGTTTAGATAACTTTATAGGTTAGAGTGTTGTTTAATAATAATTGAAAAGTTGTGTATAACCACAATGGTTAGTATATTAGATGGAGTCATTGTTATTTTTGAAAGTTGGAATGAGTTTGAGATAACTTGGATAAGTATATCTTAGAGTTTATCTTCCTCATTAGTACATGATGATTTGGTTGATATACTCACACTGAAATTTTTGGTTTTAGTAAATGGATGGATCTAGGAGGCACCAAAGTGACAATGGGTTTGAAGGAAACTATGGTGGTTCTCTGATTAATAGACTAGATGAAATGGGGGATTCAATGAGAAATCTCATGGTTATTCTAAAGGAACTATCATGAGTCATGATTAACCACTTTAACCTTGGTGAGTTCTCCAATGCACCAAGTATGAGAGAGCCAACTCAATGTGGAAGTTTAGTTAATAATTATAAAGGTAACCATTCGGGTTTATATGATCCTTACTTTTGAGGTAATTATGGGTTACTATATGTTATGATGGAAAATTAAAGGCATGAGATAAACCACTGAAGTTAAATTATGTTATGGCTATTTTTGATGATTTTATCTATTTTTTGGGAATGTTTTAAGAATTATATAGTTCTGGAAAAAGGACAACATGTAGACCATGTGACAACCCATCACGTCGGGCGAAGCTGTGGGAATTGAACCCACAACAAAAGTGAGACTGGTATTTATCACCTACCACTGGACTATGTGAAGTCCCTGGTTAGTTTGACTAATTATTTTTTAGTTAGTTGATTTTATGAATCAAGAATAAGTTGATTTTGGGTTATCTATGGAAATGATTAAACTATTATGGAGGATATGTGATTAAGTTAATTACTTTTCAATATGAGACTTTAAGAGTAACTGATGTTATTTGGAGATAAATGTTAAGATTTATCTTGGAAGACTACATGATTAAATCCTTAAAAGATTTGGGTTTCAATATTAGTTTGTATTACATTGAATAATTTTATGAATAGCTATTTATTTAATGGTCTTTGATGAAATTTGGGTTTTATTGGACAAATTTTGGAGATTAAGAGTAGTTTTTCTTTTTGTAAACGATTATCCTTTTTGGGGATTATCTGATCTTGTACTAACCATGTTGGTTTTGGTTAAGGTATAAAGACATGGGAAATATATAGTTCATCTTTTGTGAATTATGTGATTCTCTCGAAGTTGATTATAGTGCTCTTAATGTGAACAAGTCATCCTGAATACTCATCGTTTGGAGAAAATATGAGTTTGTGTTAGAAATCTAGTAAAAGATGAAGTCTACATGAAAAGTAAGTATGTGTCCTTATATTTTTTTAATCCTATAAATAAATTATTCAATGAAAAGAAACTTAAAACAAAAACATTTTCTGTTAAATTTTCCTACTGAGAAATCAAATACCGTTTAACCCATCACAAGTTTGTGATTTTCTAGTGGTTAATTTTCTTCTAGACATATTTTATATCACTCTCCATCAGAACTTTACGGTTTTTTTCTCCTCCATATCCATGTTTTCATGGAATACTAGTATATTTTGTCTCGGGTGACCTTTGTATTTCTTTTTATTTATTTTAAATTGATAGTTTTATTGACTAGTTTTCCGATGTGGGACTTCAAATGATGTTTCCAATTCCAATTTTAAAATTACAAGGACGCAATTCCCAAAAGGGGGGAAGGATGTAACATCCCAAAAAAATAAAGAAATATGATATTTACATATTTATTAATATTTTTGAATTAAATATTAATTTTACTTTAAAGGGTTTTCTATGTTCGATGGCTTACCCGATATGCAACAACAAGTTTCTTTGAAATCTTTCATTGCACACTAATAATATAATATTATTATTTTAAATGGTAGTTAACACCTAGACATTGTATTGAAGGGAATGAATATAAATAACTCAAATATAATTATAGATGTTTGTTAAATGTATTTACTTTTATCCAATAAAATTTAGAGGCTTAAAATGTTAATGAATCTAATTTTAAGCATAATTTACATTTAAAGGTAGATTTATCACCTTTTGATGGTGAACCCTATTTAAATCTGGTTTTGGTCACTTTAATATGTTAATTTTGAGAAAAATAAAATTATTCTTTAGATTCTTATCATCGAAATTAACTTTGGGTAAATTTTTGGTATTTTTCTGACAAAATTCATTTTTAATGAATAGTGAAAAATACTTTATTTTATTTCAAAAGTGATTTTTAATATAATTTATTTATAAGTTTAGATTATATTTTTAATTGGGTTTAAAGGTTAATTTGAATATATTTTTACCATTTAATCCAATGGTGGTCATTATAATTAATTTTACTTTGAAAATTGACATAAACAAGTGTTAATCTTTGGATAGATATTGTTTCTTAAAAACACGCTATTTGTTTTGACAAATGGAATTAACTATATAATTTATTAATGAAACTTATATGTTTTGAATTTTAAAAAATGTAAATCATTTTTGAATTTGGAATATCAAATATATCTTAAGGTGAATTTTTGGTATTTTTCTGATAATGTTCATTTTTTAATGAATAGTGAAAAATACAGCATTTTAATTCAAAACTGTCTTTTCATCCAATTTATTTATAAAGATAGATTTTAATTTTAATTGGTTTTAAAGATTAATTGAATTATATTTTTATCATTTAATACAATTTTGGTCATTGTATGTAATTTCACTTTTCAATTGGATGTAAAAACAAGTCAATCGTTTGATAAATTTTACTTCTTAAAAACCCGTCTTTGGTTTGTACAACGTGAATTATTTTTAAATTAATTACAAAAATTTATATTTTTGGAATTTTTTAAAATGGACTCCATATTTGGAATCAGAGGGTCCAAATTATGTAATTAATACTCTTTTGTTTTTGACATGATGAATAGTAATTACGGTAATTATTTTTAATTACCATAATTAATTAGTAAATCGGGTAAAAAGGGTAAACAAAATAATGTTATAATAATATAAAATTACAAATACATGTGTATTAATTATATTTTTTGAGTCATGACCGATCATGGGATGCATTGTTCTAACTTTGGGACCCCATTGAATCACTTTAGTGTGATAGTGACCTTTTATCATATTATTTTAAAAAAAAGTAAAATATAACCAAAGTATGTAACACCTAAGTAAAACAATTTTAGTTTTGTTTATATAAATGATATCTTTGAATATAAATAGTCATTGTAAATCTAAAAATATTTCCTACATCATGATATTTTATTTATAATTTTTTGACATTAAATAAACAAATTTATTTTTGACACAATGATGATGCAGTTACTACCTCATTAATGAATGATTTAAATTAATGATATTATAAGTATCAAAATAATTTTTTTTGAGACTTTGGATGCTATCCATGATTTTTATAGATACTTATGACATGTAATATATATATAAATTCTTTTATTTCAAAGGAATAATGCTTTTATGCCTTTATCAAAAGTCAACTATCAAATAGAGTTGAAATTGGCATAAATGAGTTTTTAAAACAAATGTTATTTTACTAAATGGTATAAAAGTCCAAAAAATATAATATTCTGCCAAATGACATATAATATATTAATAATATCATTATTGATTCAATTATGGGACTATTGGCATTTTAAAGAAATTATAAGGACCTTATAGTTTGAAAATAAAAAAAAGACGTGGTAAGAATTATTATTTTTAACTAAGGGTTAAAATGGAATGATAAGGTGAATTCTATGACCTCCACTTGTCTAAATACTATTAGTTGAGTGTATTTCTACCCCTTATCCTATTATTATTTAAATATATCATTTTGGAACCATTATAATTTTAAAAACATTTTATAATAAATTTATATTTCATGACTTTCTAAGAGTGCCCCTCCTCCCTCTTATAAAAGGCCTCCCACCTTTACCCCTTAATAAAACCTCTCATGACCATTGGCTCATCCAAAATCTGCTCAAACAATCTCTAAACATCCCCCTATTCCTCCTATAATCCTCACTTTGGGTGAAACTATTTTCAAGAGATCCTTTGCCTCAAATCAAAAGAATATACCCGATTTAGAGGCAACGCCTTCTCTCAAAATACTTCATTGTATTTTCCTTATTCACTCCCCCTATCATTTTTATTATTTGATTACATAAAAATAAAAGTATCCTAAATATACTAGGATGTTGTTATGAGAATTATTTGATTTAAACTTACACACACCTTCGTCTAATGGTTAAAGAACATACTATTTCTGTGGGTGGCGAATTACTACCTCACGAAACAGTGATTGTTCAATTTTCCTTTAACACCTCTCATGGTGGCCATTATGATGAAACTATATTTATATATGATATATATTATATTTATGTCATCTCTATGCTTATGTATTTTATATTTAAAACATACCATTATACATTGCATGTTGTGCAAATGCGATAATTTCATACGAGGAAGTGTGGACTACCTCCCCCTCAAGTGATGTGACTCATTCATGCAATACATGGAATGTATAAAGAAAAAAATTAATGAAATTATGTTACCTATATAAAATATATATTATACTGTAATTATAATATATCTATGTCTCATTTAGTTTTAATTCCATTAATATGACAAAGAAATGAAAGTAGCGTTCATGCGTACGTACGACCTACCGTCTCCATGAAAGATGCATTTCATTTTTTACCACAAAATGTTATGTAATAGTATAAAATGAATATATACTGGATATATATGATATTTAAATCATTGATACTATTCTGGATATGATTTAATTATAACTATATGGACAATTCTTTTCAAACAAGTTCATTTTTGTCTTATGTACTGAACATGGACAAAAACGTCTGATATGAACTCACATAATTAACTAATTATTATAACATTATAATATGTGATATGAATAGAATAATATACTTTAAAGGATATCCTTAAAAAATTATAAATTTACCAATGTTTATTATTCAGGAATAGAATGAAACGAACAAGACAAGTCAGACTTGAGGTAAGGGATCCTACCACACTCTTTCTTTTTAAGTACCCTATTTTATTTCACTTATTTTAAACTCATCTTTCATATGTTTTGGGATGTTATTTTATGTTAACCTTAATGTAATTTTTATGTTAATATTATTAGAGACCGTATTTGATTTAACCAATCCATTTTTTGGAAGTTTTAAGTAGTGCTGTTAGGCTGCCAAATTTTCGTAAGGGATTTCTTATCTCGCTTTTAATTCTGTGAGATTTCCATTGTTCACCAATTATTTATTTCATGTGGTGTATTGTGTACTTCCATTTGATATATATTATCATGATTCTATTTATATTCATAGTATTATATGATTCATTTGGTGCTTATTATCATTTGGTCATATGACTCGATTTATTACAACGAGGTAAGGGTTTTTTTTATCTCACTATTTATTCCCGTGAGATTCATGCTATATTTGTCACTATCACCTTTGAGTTGTGTATTTACTGCACATTATTCTACTCTTTGTGTTATATAATTTCGTTTATGGGTATTTACATCAACATTGTATTGTCCTTCTTTCATGGGGTGTATGTTTCTAAAGTTACCCAAATCGGTAAGGGAACCTTTCACCCTCCTCTTTTTAAAAGACTTCTTTTTGTTAGGTCTATTAATTTACATCTTATTAATGTTGGGATATGTTCTTATATATCCTTATTGCTGTAAATTTTATGTAAAAGTTATGAGATACCCTTTTTATCTCTCATCATCTGATTTTCTGAATTTTAAAGTGATGCTGTTGGGCTGTCGAATTTCTCTAAGGGTACTTCTTAACCCAATTTCAATTCTTTGGGTTAAACAACTACTTATTGATTATGTCATTCTATGAATACGTTTGAATGACATATGATTGTTTTACACTTAATATCCACTTATATTTGGTGTATTTATATTTTTCACACATAATTATGTAATTGATTTATCCTTAATCTAAGGATACCGTCTTTGTAAGGGACTTCGTTTCAATCTCCTTTCATTTAGGCACAATTTTTTTATACACAACATTCTTTTATAAGGTTTATAAACCCCCTTGAATTTTATTCAAAAGGAATCTTTTATCTACGAAGCATTTTACTAAATGACAAAAAGTATGTTTTTTAATGTACGCGGTGACAACGACCTTTCCGCTTCCGTGAGTATTATTGGATCTTTGGCTTCCTCAACAAGCCGTAACGTTTTAAAAGAAAGTAAATACCATATACTCTTTTACGTATTCTGGTATTGAAAATGGTTTTGATAAAGGATTATTTTATGTCAATATATTTAAATGATATATTGTGATTGAAATGTGGAAATGCTATCATTCCTTTATATTGGTCTTATGTGTTTTGATTTTATAATGGTACTTAGACATTTGACGGGTGGTTACGTGATAAAACAAATGACGGGTGGTGCCGCGAAAACCAGGGTGGGTGGTTACGTTATAACATACAGTGCATTGAGTATGGAATTCGGCCATATGGCTATTCCATTTAGTGATATGTGTGGAAGTCGACCGTATGTTTATTCCATTTAAGTATGTTTATGTCCCAAGTTACCTTTATATATTATGTATTCTTTATATGGGTTTTATGGTAATCTTTTGGTTACAAAAGGGTAATAAATTGTCTTTTATTCAGTGAAGAGTATTTATAACTTCATGAAGGTAAAAAGTATTACTTATGATAAAGTATTCATGGTTTACTTGTTGTTTTGAAAAACCAATAGTTTTCCTTCTTTGTGTATCCCTTACCGAGCTTTTTAAACTCATCCCAAATTTTTGAAATGTTTTCCACAGATCTTAAAGATGAATAGGGTCAAGGATGGGATCAAGGAAAAAAATACTATCTAAAACATGGAACTTGACATGTTTCTTTTTAAGAGTTTTAATTTTATGAAAAAAATGGAAATTGAGTAGAAGTGTCAACTTTGTAATCTTTTGAGATGTAATAGTTATTGCCTAATTCTCTAAAACTCTAAACCTGAAAAGATCCTCAATGTGAATTATTCATTTAATTCAAGAGTATGTAATGTTTTAAGGCCATTTCCTTATATATAACATATTTTAAGGTAATTTAGTATTATTATAATAATATTTTGTTACCCTTATTTACCAAATTTACCATTAAACCATGGTAAATAAATTTTTTACTAAAGTAAATATTCATAATGTCTAAAAATAAAAGCTACCTATTTACACAATTTGGATCTCCTGATTCAAAATATGGAATCTATTTTTCCCAATTATAAACATAGAAGTGACAGAAACTTATTTAAAATTAATTCCCACTGTCAAAACAAAAAACGTGTTTTTAAGAAATAATAACTATCAAAATATTGACACTCATTTATGTCCAATTTCAAAGTGAGATTACTTCAAATGACCAAAATTGGATTAAATAATAAAAATATAGTCTAATTACACTTTAAAAACAATTAGAAATATAATATAATCAAATAAATAAATTAGATTAATTGGCAGTTTTGAATTAAAATATTGTATTTTTCACTATTCATTAAGAAATGAATTTTATCAGAAAAATACCAAAAATATACCCAAAGTAAAATTTGATTTCCCGATTCTAAAGAATACTTTTATTTTTTAAAATAGAACATAATTTTTTTTCCCAAAACTAGATTTAACGAGGGTTCACCATCAAAAGGCGCAGATCAACATTTTAATGAATATTAAAGTATCTATGCTTAATTTCTGATTTTTTCTTATTTTAAGCCTCTAAAATTTATTGGATAAATGTAAAAACATTTAACAGGCATGT
This sequence comes from Viscum album, assembly GCA_963277665.1. Taxonomy (NCBI): domain Eukaryota; kingdom Viridiplantae; phylum Streptophyta; class Magnoliopsida; order Santalales; family Viscaceae; genus Viscum; species Viscum album. Next base: position 1,719,519,424 of record OY728119.1, on the reverse strand, counting down.
ATATTCATATTTTAGTTAGTTATTTCCATTCCCACCAATACAATGTCTAGGTGTTAACTACCATTTAAAATAATATTATATTATTATTTTTCAGTATGACCTAATGTTGTGCGCAACGTAAGATTTCAAAGAAACCCGTTGTTGCGTATTAGGTAGGCCATCTAACATAGAATCCCATTTAAAGTAAAATTAATTTTTAATTCACAAATATTAATAAGTATGAAAATGTTATATTATTTATTTACCTAGGATGTTACAATGTAAGGATAAATGAATTTATAAAATATTGGGAATGGTTCATGATGAATAAAAATGATGATGATATACTTGGATATAAATAGTAAATCATGGTGTTGAAGACACTTAACATAGAATAGTAATGTAGTAATCTTTTAAATTAATATAGAATAATATTAATTATGTTATAGGTGATAATCATTTATATTGAAGTTTGGTTTTTGTGTGAATGCTTGAGATCTATAACTTTGATGTAAAATCCTGGTGACTTTTGGGATGATAAATATTGATGAGTTTAATTATTGTAGTTTCCATTATTGTGGTTGGGTGTGATATATGTTACATATTATGATTTGATATGCTTCATAACATGAGTCAGTAGGGTAATTGGCAGAAAAATGATTTTTGGGGGTGTTTTCTCCCAATTTCATGACAGAGAAGGAATGGATGGTTGAATTTATACCTCTCCACCACTCTCCCTTAAATAGTGGTATTATGATTGCACATATCTAGGTTGTGATGGATTAAGGTATAGGGTATAGACTAAAATGGGATACAATGGTTCTCTACTACACTATAAATTTATGTGTGGGATATAGTGGCTTGAGGTCATAGCACATACATTTATTTGATCAAAATGGACACAACTTCCCAAGGGTTTACATGCGTGTTGGCTTGTTTTATAATGCATGATACACATGTGGTAGTGGGGTTAGGACTACTCCATGGTTATGGATGAGATGGCGATGAAGAGGTTGTTCCCTTTTATGCGGGATAGAATGGGTGTGATATAGTTGTATGGAGTGTATAATGATTCATGGGAGGGTTAACCACAAGACATGATCCATTAGGGAGTGATAGTGACATTGTAACACCCTAATACTTCACAAAATATATTACTTTAAATTAACATTGCATCGATATGTTATTCCACACACAACACTAAGCTAAAATGATTTTCAAAATATTAGATAATAAAATTTAAACTATAACATAACCTATACCATATAAAATGATAGTAATAAATTAAAAATTCAAACAAAGTCAGATTAAGAACACTGAAAGTTTTAAAATGGCATTTTTAAATAAAACTGGTTTTCCTTTATATATTTAATTTTATTTTAAATAATAAATATATAAATTTTAGAATTTTAATTTTAAAAAATAAAATAAATTTTATATTAATGATTTCAATATTATATTGGGATGATTTTTAGGGTTTTTTCTAAAATAATAGATTTTATGTGCATAGTGAAAATACAGATTTTGCTAAAAACTGTCACTCTTATCACGTTATCTTAACACAAGATGTACGTAAAAGTATATAAAACAAGTAATATTTAATAAATAATTTTAATAAGTAATTCTAATCATTTTAAAATACTATTTTGAATTTATAAAACACATATTTAACATTTTGTAAACTAAAGTAATATTTCACACTAAAAATTGTTTTTACGTGCTTACATTATAAATTAGATTTTATAAATTTTAGAAATAAAATATAAAAATTTGGATTAAAAATTTGAGATTAGAATTTATATATGATTTTATAAAGTCAATTTTATTTTTGATAATGATAATGATATATTTAATATTAATTTAAATGACTATAGTAATGGTGAAAGGGTTATTTCCAAAAAAATTATTTATTAATTATTTATTAATTTTTATCTTATAAATTAAATAGATATATTTTATATAATTAACCTAAAATTATTTTTAAACATATATAAAAATATATTATCACCCATTTAATTGGAATTCAATTTTATTTAAGATCAATAATACTTATTGGTGAAAGCAATATCTGTTCTACAAAACTGTTTTTTTGTTTATAAAATATCATAATTTAAAAGTAAATATTATATTATTTTGAAATTTTATTATAGTATATAGTGAGTAAATATAGGTTTATAACATAAAAATATCGGTATAATTTTTTATAAAATATTTTTAATAAAATATAAACTAATAGGGTAAAAACATGTTTCCCGGGTAAAATCCAAAATGGAAAATGTAAAAATCATGTGGTAAAAGCCTAAAACATGTTTAAAACATGTGGTAATAAGGGTTATAGAGGATTTATCAACTTTATATCACCCCAAAAGAATTAAATATATCTTCTAGACCTATTGAACCTCGAATAGTGTCATTCCATTGTTGAAAAATTATACGTGTTCACAAAAGTTCCATTTTTCTTTACTTATCATAGGGGACCACTTTGACCCTATCCAAGTTACACATTACCTTATACATTTACTTAAACCCATACCCAATTTTCATCCTCTATAATTAAATTTCATGAACTATATTCCCATGTAACCATATTTTAGACTAATACATTCATTTCCAAGGATATATTCAAGAGAAAGTCCAAGGTCCCAAAGCTAGTATTTCTTAATCCTTATCTTTTTTATTTTTTATATATACCTTCAAAACATGCCCTAAAAATAGTAATATAATGAAATAATTACAATTTTTATATTTTAGTATTATTATTTTAATTTAAATCCCTTATTTATTCATTAACATCCTCTTTGAAAAAAAGAATTCCGTTCTTGTGCTTGTGCGAACTACTGCCTCCACCAAGAGACAACTTCTGTTTTTCACCAATGCATATCTTCAATGGTTATAAGGATGGAATTAAAGAAAAAATTAATAATAATAATATATTATTATTACTATTATTCTTATTAAGATATAAATTTAAATCCCTATTAATTACATTACATTCATGGGGAAAATAAAAACATTAATTGTGCGTGGTGCGGACTTCCGCCTCTATGAAGTAGTATATAAATTTTTTTATATAGTTTCAGTATTATTTTTTTAAATCTCTAAGAATATGATTAAAAAAATATAATTATATAAATAATATCATTATTATTATTTATTAATTATATTATTCTGAAATAAATCACTTTTATAAGCTTAATCTTTTCTTATTTATGGTATGTTTATTTTGGTGTTGATCTGACCACATACTTGAACAATTCTATAAAACGATATCTTTAATGACTATGGGAAATTAAATAATAATATTATAATAATTTAGTAATACAATAATTATTTTTATATGGTTTTTTTAAATGTTATACTATGTGTTTAACTTAGTATTAAAATAACATATTCAATCACTAAAATTACAATAAATTAGCCGACACCGATTCAATTTTTACATAAACATAAGAAAAACTACATAATAAATAAATTTATTATAATAATAAATAGTCATTATTAAATGATATATAGTTGAATAAATTTAATTATAATGTATCTAATAAAAATAATTTGATTATTTATGAAGTTAGGGGCATGTGTAAAATGAATCATTACCAGAGTAAGAGTTTCATGTCTCAATTTTCATTCCATTAAGACATAATTATTGATAGAAACCATTTTTTAATTTTAATGGTATATATACTACCCCTTTAATTTTTTTATCATGATCCTCTCATTATTTATGGTATTTTACGTTTTATTGGAAATCATATCCTCAAGGGGTTTTGGTTCCAATGATTCTAATATCGCAAGGGTTTGTGCTATCACAATTTTATTTGTTGAGTCACCAACATTACTATTAAATTCTATTATACTAGATTTGATTTATTATACATAACAAGTAATTTGAATTATATTTAATTATTGTATAGGGTTCTATAATTACTAGTTATCACCATATTATCAAATGATTCCTTCCTCAATGATTATATCACTTGAAATGATTTCTTGGTATCAATTATTATTTCTAGAGATATACTTCTTTTTATACACAAATTTATTTTTATATGGTTTATATAATAATTTTTTATATATTTTATTATGAATTTTATTTTGGTCATGGTATTTTAAGTTCAATTTCAATCTATTTATCCTTTAAGGATTTTGAAATAAATGATACTCAATCCGTAAGGTTCCACTTACCAACCTCATTTTAAATTCAATATATCTCAAATGTGATAACCCATATAAGAAAATCATGTAGTATATATTTACAATTCTATAACTATTTTTTCGCCCTTTTTTAAATTTGGTATGTTTTTTTCTTTTCTTTTATTTAAAATGAATGTTTCATAATCTTTTAAAAATGATGTGGTTTTAAACATCCATATTTTAAAAATATAAAAATAGAGAATTTATTTTTATGCTTATATTTTATATTTGAATACTGATTTTGTGGATATACCTATATTTTATTTAAATATTGAAAAATTTTATTTTCATATACCATGAGTTTCTAATATTTTTTTAAAATAAAATCAATTTAACGTTTTCTATATGGTTCATTTTTTAAAAAAATAATATATTTGAATGTTTATATCTATCAAATGTTAAGAATTTTCTATTAAAGGGGGGTAAATGCCCCCAAAAAAGTTTCATATGTATAATGTAATAGTGAATGAAGGAATCACCCCAGATTAAATTCACACACTTAGAGGGAAGGAAAAAATACAATTAAAGATGGTACATGGGTTATCAAGAGTATCTTGGGAAGATAAGAAGTCCGAGACTAGGTTTACCTCCCTCCAAGTGTGAGTGAGATTAATGATATTGGTGATAAATCCCTAAATTTTAGAATAATATATGTGATAGTCCAAGGGGTAGAGATCACACCTTAAATAGAGTTTAGTAGGATCGATGAGTCTTATTCCAACTGATTAAGGATAATACCATAAGAATGGAACAATGCTAACCCTTTGAGTATGGTAGCTACCTCCACTATGAGTGTGTCACAATGACCATGAAAAAAATTTCATGAAAAAACAACCGTTCCATTAAGATCATGTACCACCCCACCTCCCTGCATAAAACCTTACATACATGATCCATCAATATGTAATTTCGAGCCACCCTCTGAAGGGAACCATCTAACCCATTCTCTATGGGTTGGGGGAGGATAGGTGCGACCCTCGCACTTAGTATTTCTTAGATATGATGTAGGGAAGGGTAACACTCATCGTGTTTCGTAAGGGGAGAAAACTTCACAATGAGTGAAATCGATTTCACCTTCACAACCAGCCAAAAAAAACAAAGCCTATATGTTTGGATTTATATTATGAGATGACTATAAAATCCAACACCCATATACAAATAACATCACCCAATATTTTCTTTCATGGTTATTTTCATTCAAATTATAAAACCATGACTAGAGGAACAAATCTGAATAAAACCCCTGGATTTCTCACCTATATAAAATGTTTTTGTTTTACAGACCTTAGAAGCCCAATATCCTTCATAGAAAATATGGGAATCCATCTACTACTTGGAGTAGTAACATGAGAACATGAATACCATGTATATACCCTTTTACTAGAATCCCTCATTAGTTAGAATATAATTATTACGATTGCACCAGATTAGAAAATTTAACTTGGAAGGAAAATCTTTACACCACAATAAACCACCCCATTTAACATTTTCGGTGTCCGTGTGAAAGAAATGGTGAAAAAAATTATGGGATAAGAATCCTAATGAGGAACAAGTGAAGATATGTCTGTCTGGTTTAGTGGAGATATAGATACCACAATAGAACTTCTATTGTTGGTTTTTGAGTATAGATTAAATTAAGAGAGGGAAGTGGTTAGCTTGAGAGAAGTTGATATCAATAACTAGACAACCAATGAATCCAAAATCATTTCACACTCAATTTTTATTCCACAGTTTAATCGAGCCTTCCCCCAAAATCCATTCTGAATGATGCTGAAGCTTGCGTATGTGACCCTGATTGATATCCCAATTCTTGAAGCTATTACCTCTAGTGACATCAAAAAATCAACCATACTTATTAGAGGTAGAATTTTCCTAGACAAATTTCCCAACCATCAATACCATGATAGACTCACCTGTATAAGATCCATAGTTCTAAATACACTTCTATTGTGGATTCCACATTCCTTGAAATCACAGGCCATTCTATTCCATGATTCCTAGTAGTATCTCCCTTCTGATTGAGCATCCTATATGAAGATAACATGAATATTATCAATTTTATGAAGAAACTTCTTGGAAAAAATGGTGGACAATAAAACATGCATAGGAGTTGGTGTTATGACACTATTATCTAGGTAGATTCATCCTCCAAAATAAATAAAATGATTCTTCTAATTGAGAATTAGAGAAAAAATCTTATTAATGATACCATCAATGTGATGAATTCAGATATTACCTAATGAAATTGGGCCCCATAAGTTCTCCATGGAAAACATTATTTAGGGGACACTAATATTTTATTCAATTTTATTTCCCCTTATATCCAAACATAATCTTGAGATATAGGCACTACTATTTTCTCTGTTAATGAGCAGACCACTCCACTGACAATACATATCGAGGATACGATTCAGCTCTTCAACATACTTGCTTCTAGAATTGGTAAAAATAATGTGGTAATCCATGAAAAAGTTGTGAGAAATACCACTGATGTTGGATCTACACTTGAAGGAATAGACATGACCATACTTGATATATTTATTTAGTTATTTTCACTACAATTTTTATTTTATATGAAACTTTATATCTATGTTTTCATGGTTTCTAAATGATATTATTTTTCTCGTTATTTTATAAAATATTTCTTTTAAAATTATTTCAAATGATAAAGGGTATTTTGTATTTCCAATTTTTTTTATAAAAATCTTAAAAAGTGCTTGTCACATATGTCTTTTTCATTTGAAATAACTTATTCATGATGAAGTATATTATTTGAATGATACCATTGAATTTATTTCTGTAGATATCTTATTAAGAGATCATTTCTGTCAAAGGAGTGATCCATCACAACCATTTTCTTTCTTAACCATCTACTTTGAATAGTCATAAATCTTATTCCAATCCCATCCCTTTATAAATACCCTGTTTTATATTTCATTGATTGATGGGTGTTTAGATAGATTCCATACATTAGTTGATTGGGGAAACTATTTAATTAACCATATACCCCTTATCTATATGATGTAAATGCAACATGTTGTACTCTAATTATTGAAGGTTATTTACCTATAATGTTGCAGAATATCATTGGATGCTCATTTCTTTTCCATGGATATATCAGGTTATGATCATTATTGGAATCATTAATTTTTTATTTGTATGATTATATTTAAAAGTATATGAAACCAATTTTAATTTACAGATTTCTTTATGCTATGATTATGATTAATTTTATATAAAAAACATAAGTGTTGATAATGATGGATTGGGTCCTATATCACCCTCTAATGCATTGTCTAAGGATTTATATCTCATGAGATATCAAACCAATAACTTGATTGGGTTTGTTCATAAAGGAATGAACATGACTGTGTTTGTTCAAAATTATAAAATGTGGACGTGATTGGGTTTGTTCATAAAGGAATGGGCATGATTTTATTTTCTCACAATATTCCCAATTCTTATATTGGCCCCACAGTTTTATACTTATTCTTATGACTATGTTATGATCTAATGGATAATTTTTATTAACCCCTGTTAGAAAAATATTTTGATTCATTTATTTTTTTATTAAACGCCTTATACAATGATTTATTACTTTTTGGTTATAATATCCTTATACAACTGGATTATACCAATATGATCATCTTATGTTCACTTATGATCTTTGATTATTATTAGTTATGTTTACCCTTACATAGCATAGATTGTCAGCCCTTTATTTTATTTTTTATTTCCCGAGGTTATGATTGTAAGAATAATATAAAATTTCTAGAACATTATCTAATGTGGATAATTAGTGGGAGACACTGAAGACTTATTATATATTATTTAGGCGCATACACACTGGAAAAAATTCCATTTGCTGAAAGATAAATTAGTTTCTCTCGTTAATTTCTTGTCCTAATTCTCTAAAACTCTGAATCTAAAAGATCATGGGAATGTATTTTAATGTAATATATTCTTAAAATAATATAATTGAGATAGTTAGATCCCTAAGGTTCTATAGAAAAACTTGCGGTGAATAGGAAGCGATGTACCATTCATATATATATATATATATCTATTTTTTCAATTTGGATTAGTAACTTCTTTGTGTTACTTGGTGGGAATGCCATGGTAATGATGGTAAATATCTTTAAATATTTAGGTGATGTGTTAGATTCATCTATTTATTCACTAAGGTTAATTTTTTATCTCACATTTTTTTCACAAGATTGTACAGGGATGATCCTACTATGTATACTTATTATGATCACCCCATATTTATATAAATTATTTTTAGGTGTATAAGAGCTAGTTGGTGATCGATATGGGTTTTACTAGATTGTGGAGTTAATCAGATGTTTTCTAGAGTTTGTGGTCTCTGCCAAAGATTGTTTTGGTATTTTCTTCCAGTTTTTTCTATTATGTATGAAATTACATTTTGTATTAGTATTTATTATTTATTTATTTATGAATTTGGTATTTGTATTTCATCTTATATCTCATCCCATAAATTTACATAAAGATATAAATTCCTTTCATTTGTTATTATATACCCTCTCTGCCATTTTCAAAATAGTGACATATTGAAGGATTGGTCTCAAAGTAGTTGTTTGAGAAAAACGAAGGAATTTGGAGATAGGAACTATTGAAGATATATGGATTGGTATAAAAATAGTTTCAGCTGGACATAGAATGTGGTGTAAATGGGGAAGACTAGCTAGGACATTACTATTTAGCCACACCCTATGGTTCAATACAAGGAGCTTCACTTTTACTTAACATACTATGTGAAGTGATTATATTTGTGGGGAAATAAACTTGGTGAGGATCATGAATCATGACTGCTTATGCTTCTATTTAAATTATGAATACAATTAAAGTTTAGTTAAAATCAAGTTGATCAATTAATATTAAATATTATATATTCTAGGATTTTGAGTCCTTAATATTTTTTATATTTCAAGTATTGGTCCAGGTCAATATCCCCATCGAGTTATTTCCAAATATATTCAATAGGTTGTTCCAACATATCACTACAGAGTAAAGGTCGATGATGATGAATCTTAGATGAGAAAACTCTAAAAGTTTCATTATCATAGTTTGCAAAGGTATGAGAGATTAATTTCAAATTGTGGAACTGAGTCTTGGTTAGTGTAGGTTGCAATAACTTTCAGTATAATTAATTCTTATTAAGAGTAATGGGTTACATTTTCTATGTTGATTCTACATGGAGAAGCCAAAACGATTTTTGTTGTTCCTTAGAGGTCATGAGGATTTGGATTTTAAGTTGGAGAAGTTCCAAGAACAGTGTGAGGATGATATTATTTATTTGACCATGATCAAGGATTTTCGGTACGATATTGTTACTCTTAATTAGGGGATTTCTAGTGTAAGAGAATTCAATATCCATTATAAGATCATAATATGTTATTATTTAAACATTCTACAAGATGAAGAGGCTAGAGTAATACATTTTAAAAAATATTTTCATCTAGAGATCCTGTACTAGGTCACCACTATTATGTTAAAGATATACCATGAGGTACATGTGGGGGAAGAGGTCACTAGTTGAACCATAGATAGGGAAAGATCATATCAAGTGTGTACTCATTAAGATTCTATATGGAATAGATCTATGGATATATGTTCTCAGTTTCTTGGTCAAAAATATTTTTTGACACTGGGGATTCAGTTGCAGTCTTCTTCAACTCATTTCTCTGAGGATGGTAGTTCTCTAACCCATGTTAAAAAATCGAGAATATATTACTGTGCTTGTGGAGGATATAAACATCAGAAGTGAGTGTGAATGACCTTAATCCATATAAATTATAGACCTAGTGGATCTCTTTAGGATCATATTTTATAGCAGTATCTACCATGGAAGAAACAGTATCAGGGTGCTCCAGTTTACAACCAATAAGGAGGAGAGATGGAAAGTTTAAGAATACCCCATGATTCTTCTCATCCTTAGTAACTATGAGAAGAGTGTGTCCACATAGATTCTTCCCATAAGGACTAGAGAGACCATGCATCTTGCCATTCTTAAATACAAAAATTAGTTTTTTTAGACTCAAGTGATCCATACATTATGTGAGAAACTGCTTTCCCATTTTCTATTTTATTATATTCTTTATTTCATTTAGGAGATAAAAACAAATTTTTTGTACCTACTATAGTACATTATTTGGTACATGAGTTGGATAAATTGACATCCCTTGGAATTTACTATGCCAGTTGGAGTCTAAGATAACTTATAGAATGCATATAGAGACTGTGGGTTGATACAAGGTCACCACTGATATTGGGGATACATACTATGTTTGTGAACATATCCACACAAAACCATTATTAGAAAGAATTATCTATATTAAATTCAGTTTATTATGGATTGATTTAAGAATCACATCTTATTCAATGATGTGGATGGAGAGCAGGCGAAGTTAGTTTGTGAGAAAGGATCTCAAATGGCTCCAAGGTATATTGATTCTCTTTCTTACTTATTAGCTTGAATGAGGTTGAGTTTTGTAGATGATTAAATAGTGGTGTTTCCTAGGGTTGTTTAAGATTACTAAAATATATTTATAGAAGAGTTTGTTATGCCACACCTTCCGTAAGATATAATTTTCAGAATAGAGCTGTAGTAGAGAATTTCTCATATATTGATGTCACTATATAAGATGGACCCTCTATTATTTTAGGAGATGCAAATTCATATTGATGATCTTAAATAGAGAGGATTAATCTGACCTAGTGTTTCACCCTAGGGTTCTCTACTTATATTTGTGAACAAGGTAGATATAAGTATGCCCTTATGTATCAATTATAACAGTTTGAATCATGTGAAAGTGCGGTAACAATATCCTCTTTCATGGATTATTGATTTTTTCAATTGATTGAATGATGGTAACTAATTTTTTAATATCTATATACACTCGTGGAATCCTTAAACTTGAGTAATGTATGAGGATATCCTAAAGACTTCTTTTTTATGTAATTATATGAATTATGATTTTTAATGTTGTTTCATTCGGTGTGATGAATGATCCAAATATGTTCCTGGTACTGGTGAATGTAGTGTTCTTTGAGTTTCTAGATCAATTAATAGTGGTGTTTATTTTGGAAATCCTTGTTTTTTCTTAATAATAGTTGGGGAAACAAAGAATATATGAGTTTTTTTAGGATTTATTCATAATCAAAAATTGGTTGGGAAGATGTCAAAGTGTGATATCTTGGACTATAAGGTTATTTTATTAGGATATGTTTTGTATTAGTGTGGTGTAGATGTGGATACGTTAAATATTGAGGTGTTTTTCATATAAGTCCACAAGAATCTTATATATGTGTGGAGTTTCCATAATTATTCTAATTACTATAGGAGGTTTGTCCCCTAATTCTCTTGGATTGGGACTCCTACTAAATAATTAACTGAAAAGGACGAGACATTCATTTGGACAGACTAGTTCTAGGATACTGTTGAGTATTTGATAGAGAAACTAATCTATGACCCAGTTCGTCAGCATTTAGGGGAGGGTATTTCATTTAATGTTTATTATGATTCATGGAATCTTATCAATGGTATTTTATGATAATATAGAGAGAAGTTATCTCTTATGGGTTTTAAGAGCTATGTTGTCATGAATGTAACTCTTCCACCCATGATCTTGAGATTTCTATGGTTGTGTTTTACTTGAACTTGTAATGGTATTACCACATCTATGAATGATTTGTGATCATCGAAGATCAAAATATATTGGGTTATGTTTTCTCCTAGCTAGACTTTAATTTGATACATATGTGTTGGATTGAATTATTATAGGATTAAGACTGTGATTTCCTATACCATGAGAACTGGGAATGTTATGGATGTGTCATTAAGAAAGAATTCACATGGAAATTAAATTAATTATAATACAGACTATTTAATAGTGATGAAATAGTTGGAAATGATGGAACTTGATATGGGTGTAGATGATGGTAGATGGTGTCTTTATTAGATGACGGTGCGGTCATAATTGTTCTATAGGAGGAGTCCCAAGAGGGGGATTCTGAGGTATAGGTCTATCCAGATCGAGTTTTTTATAGTAATTCCCCTAATAGATGATCAGAGGTTGATTATAATTAGGTTATATTTTAGTTTATTGTATTTGTAACATTTGTGACACATGATGTGGTTCTCCATGCGTTCCACAATTCTATCTTGGTGGTATATCTTTGTTTAGTGAAAATGTATTCCTTCTTAAAAGGATAATTTTAGTAACCAAGCATAAAAAAATTAGAAACATATTTTGTATCTCATTGTCTGGTTTTATAGATAGTGAAGGATAAAACTATGTTCTTGGTGGGTTACTTCAGCCTCATGATATTCCCAAGTTAAATTTGGAGGAAATTTAAATGTACATTTACATAGAGTTTTCTCATTCACAAGTATGATGTAATGTGATATAGGTGATTGAGGGATACTCTATGATGTTCGATCACTTATTAGTGATTAATGAGTTGAGTTTAGTGGATGTTTTTCAAGAAAGTATTTTGAGTAAGTGGTGAGGATTTATGGGGATAAAAATAAAATCAACTCTAATCGAGACCCCAAGTTCACCTATAGGGGTTTGTGAGGTATCCACCATGATTTTAGATCTTAGGTACACCTTAGCACTACATTTCATCGACATATGGTTTGTTTGATAGAGTGGAATATCCGTACTCTACAAGACATATTGTGTGTGTTCATTTTTTATTTTGGAGGTTTTCGGGTGAGGAACCTATCTTTGGTAGAGTTTTATTACCACAATAGTGATCACTTCACTGTTGGTATGACCCTGTTCAAAGCACTGAATTTCCATACTTTCCAATATCCATTTTGTTGGACCATGGTTAGAGTTTCTTATATTCTTGGACCAAAATTAGAGTAGATAGTGACATAGAATGCACAAGATATCCATTAGATAATTAAGGTAGTATATGATCAATATAAGACCTATGATAATCATAGGGAGGTGCCTTTGATATTCTATTCCAATGATCACATGTTATTTAAGGCATCCCCTAATTTTGGGAAACGAAGGATCAATTTTTGGAGTAGGATCTCACCCTAATTTGCTACATCTTTTGAAGTGTTGGATCATGTTGGATCTGTAACATATTTGTTATAACTACTCACATATATGATCTAAATACATAACATGTTTCATGTGTCACATCATCACCTATATATTAATGATGATTCCAATATAATAGACTAGGGTGAACTATATATTAAGGATGATTCAACCGTCAAGGAGTGGCCTATTTAGATTCAAGTCTGTTATAGAAGGTGTTACACATGTGTGATATTCTATTGTTTCATGTCATGTGACGATAATGTGGAATATGAGAGAGAACATGGGAGTGGGAGTGAAAGAAGTGAACTCAATATCCTAATTTTTTTGATGATTTGTTTTATTCTTGCTGATACTCTTTTTTAATGTATTCCCTTGGTTTTTTATGATATGGTTCAGGAAATTTTATGTTTATGCCCCTCTATCCTCTAATGTATTGTCCACTTTCTTGATATAGAGAAATCCTTGAGAAGTGTTCCATGGGTGGTTGTTTTATTCCACTTCAATTATTTCTTTAGTTTTATTATAATTATAGAGGATGAGAATTTTTGATAGTTAATTGATATAATGGGATAAAGTTATATATCCCTCACTTTCAATATTTCTAGGTCATGGGGGTGTCGAGAGGTTGTTTAATGTTTTGATCCTTATTATTTATATATATGTTTTATTTCTTTTTTTTCAAATTATTATACCCATACATAGAAACTCTTTCGCATATGTAGGTAAATTCAGTTACCATTTTATAGAAAATTTTATGATCTTTCTAAAGGTAGTTTCCCCTCTACATGAAGGCTAACTTCACTACATAAGGGTATGAATTTTGGTTGTCACATCTCATGAAGGTAAAGCTGCTTTTTAACCCAAGTAAAGGTCATAAAATTTTCATCACTTGTACAAAGGTATGTGTGGTTTTACCAGGGATACAAAAAGATTATTTAAATCCCTAAAAAATGTAATCCTGATTTCACCTTCTCTATGTAAAAGTAGTCATGTCCCCACATCAAGGTCTTGAATCAAGATAACCTACTTCCTCACAAGTATGTAGATTCTATCCTCACGTCATGTTAAGAATGTTTTCCTCTATATGAGGGTAATCCATTTAAATAATTCTTCTTTTTAGGTTCTTTTGAACCTCATGTATGGGTATAAATTGTAGGAGGCTCTTCACATAAGGGCCATATGATTCCACCTATAGGTGAAAAATTTTGTATAATTTTTTTCCATTCAGATTGACCTACAATATAAATAATAATAAATAATAATAAAAATAAATATATTCAAAGTAAATTAAAATTAAAATAGATATATTTTTTACTTTCTTTATTGGGGTTAGATTTCAAAGGGGCATGAGATGGAATTAAATAAATATTTAATTAATAATAAATTAAATTGAAAGATATGATGAGTTTTCTGTAAATATATGAGTGCTTCTATCTGTTATTCTTAAACCTAGTGTTTCTTTATCTATTTTATTTCTTTGATTTTCCATTGTGTTTGGGTGATCAAAATATTACCATTATAATTTATAAATTCCTTATAATTATCTATGAACAATTTTACCAAGTCTTGTTATTATTTCCAAGATGTTTTTATCTGTTTCTCTCTCACTGTCCTTTGTGTAGTGATTGTCAAGATTCCAAAAGGTAGAGAATATTTGAATTATCTTCTATTTTATTTGAAACTATGACCATACCATGATTTATATTCATTTAAATAAAAATATTTTTTTATCCTTACAAAAATAACAATTTAGAAATTCTTGAAAGATAGAAGAGAAAATCATCACTTAAAGAAGATAAATAATATTTGAAAATATGGAAATTAAAAATGGGAAGATATTATACTATAATACATTTGATTATATAATTTCATAATATATTAATTAAATAGATAATATAAGAGGGGTATCTCATGTTTTATAAAATATTATTTTATAATCTAGATGTAAATGAATTACAATTGAAGAATTATCACATGTGGTTATTATTTTTATTTTCCTGGAATTTTCTATTTAATTAGAAATTACATTTATATTTATTTATAAATAATCATATAAATATACATAAAAAATATAATATTAAAAAATAAGATAAATAATAATTAAATAATTATTGAATAAATAAACATATATAGGGATATTAGGATTGTATGTGATTTATGACTTATTGTTGATACCTATTTATATTTACTAGACAATGATCTATCTATTTATAGTAGTTATTATAATTATAAAGCACATTTTATATTATTTAAGTCAAATAAAAAATGAAAATATTTCATAATGTGATAATTAATGAAAGTGGCACTTAAATAATTACTCTTCTTCTTTGAAAATTAATGAAATATGGAAGCATTATTGAAAGAATTTTTATGGATGATTTTTTTTATAGATAAAGGATAATATTAGGTTGTTTTTAATAAGAAAATATAAAAAATAATTTTTTTAATTAATATGTTAATGTACTGTAATGACACCGGTTTTGTTGGATTAGTTTTGAATATTTCTATTTATATGTCTCGATTTATCCTTGGAGTTGGCATGGTGTTTGTGTATCCTGGGACACCAAAATTAATATATTTAAAATATTAATATATTTTATTTCATGTGCATAAATAATATTAGTTTTAATATTTTACTCATTTATAGAGTCCTCCGATTGGATATCTGAGTCCATAGTTGAATCTAGAATGCATGGTTTACCCTCAGCCCAAACTGAGGTTGGCCAACATCAGAAGTTCCATGGGAGGTGACCATTGGTGGGTGCATTAAAAAAATAATAATTAAATTTATTTATTTCTATTAAAATACCTATCCTAATCCTTCCTATAGAAAAATTATTCTATAGAAAATCTCAAGTTGTTTTCTCATAGCTCGAGGAGATTAGAGAGGTGGAGGGATCATTCTTTATTGGAGGATCCAGATAGGGGAATGATGAAAATAGGATTAAATTGACTCTAGAGGCAAACACTGAACACATCAAATCTTCTGCATCACTATGAATGAAATTTTCACCA
Organism: Viscum album; assembly: GCA_963277665.1. Classification (NCBI taxonomy): domain Eukaryota; kingdom Viridiplantae; phylum Streptophyta; class Magnoliopsida; order Santalales; family Viscaceae; genus Viscum; species Viscum album. The sequence continues at coordinate 1,719,503,150 of OY728119.1, read as the reverse complement.
ATTACTAATCCAAATTTTAGTTTTGGAGCTTTACTTATCGATTTATTCCCTTTTTGATTGATGAGCTTGGATTATCATATCTACTTTTATTGGTATTTGATTTGACACACTTCGCATGAGCACATCTAGATAAATTGCATTATTTAAATAAATTTGTATTTTTTATTCCATGATATCAACCTTGGATACCCCATTTACATGATTGTTGGTTAAGTACACTCATCTAATTGTACATTTAATTTGTTTATGTGCATTTCATCACTGTTCCTTGTGTTATTTACTGTTAGTCCATATGTTCATAGTTTGATATTTCCTAGGTGGGTTTGAGCATGATCAAACCCATAGACTCATAGTGGTTGAAAAAACAGTGTAAAGGATGTTGACTTTTAGATGTATCATCATGTATTATGGGTAGTGGGTGATTGATTCATTGATATGAGATTCAATACAATGATGGGAGGTACTACAAGAGGCATAATGGTTCAATTTAAGGAGATATGTTTTACGGTTTATAGCCATCAGAGGTAAAAAAAATTAATGGTTTGAGGTGATTAAATTTTATTTATTGTGGTTAAAATTACCAATTCAAGGTAGAGAAATAATATATAATATCTTTAATAAGGATGTGACATTCTATTTCAAATTAGACTACACACCATGTAGTATGGAAGAACACGCGATGTGTTCTTCAGTTTCCACAGTGGATATTATTTTTTCAGAGTTAAGGATCACATTCCATGTATCCATGCCAACACACCATGCTACCCTTATTAGGTAGAAAGTTCATGTGCCACCTGTACATTCCCTAAGACCATAGGTAGTCATATATGTCCTGTCTTCTTACAAAGATAATGTGTAGATATACTTGGATAGCTGATTTGTGTGTCAGGTGTACATGCCTAGGAACCTGGGTGGTCATACACACCATGTCACCTTATGAACATATTATGTGTATATAAATATCCAGCTGATATTGGAACTTGGTGTATATGACCAAGACCATGGGTGGTCATACCCGCTACGTCTCTTTACGGACACACCATGTGGCTATACTTGGTCGACAAAGCCATGTGCCAGGTGAAGATGACCAGGACCCCAATTGGAAATACACATCTTCTACCCAGATGTAAACTTCCTGTGTTATGAAAAGGATTCGAAATCCATTTATAGGGGACAAAACACTTATATGGTGAGGTGAGGTTAGAATTCATGTGGACCACCATACATACCTTTCATTTCCCCCCCCCCCAAAATCTCTTTATCTCATATCTCATTCTTCAAGACTCAAATTTTGGACTACGAGGAGACTATCCTGAGTGTTTTTCAACATATAACATTATGGAATCCTTCATTCTGATATTCAAGATACTATATGAGGTTTCCTAAGAATAAATATTCTTCAGAAAATTCTTGACGATGGCAGTGATCAAGGCATGATCATTGGAGTGATGCTGGGGCTGGTACATGCCTACCCTAATAGGGTAAGGGTCCATAATACTCTTTAAAAATGTAGATTCAACACTTATCCATACTAAAATAGTTTACAATCCCTTTATCTCTGAAGTGGAACTCCCCCATATTTTAGATCCAATAGAGATTGAGTCTAACACTACGTTTGTGGCTCCCAAAGATGTAGATTACAATGATGATGTGCATGACCCTTCACCCAGATTCTTATGAGGAAAATTTCAATGATGAGAATTGAAGATAGAATTTTAGAGATATGAAAAAACTCATCATCCTTTAATGTGATATGATGATTTAAATCCAATTTATCTCTTACTTGGGTTTCTTTATGAGAAAATATATGTATTAGGTTTTCATTTCCCTCTTATTATGGGTTAAACATACCTTTGTTGTATCTTTCTATTACTCCATTTATGTTTTTTAGGGAATCATATTGGGAATTTATATACTAATACCTATATAGGATTTTCCAACATGTTACATGTCTTATGAAGACGATATAAAGATTACTATTGACATCGGTGGAGTTTAGTGATACTTGGGTGCATTGAATGTGTTCTGTGGTTAAACATGGAGATGAGGGGTTGTGATCTCTATATTTTCCACTTTTATAGTTGTTATCTGGTTGGGAATTCATTTATAATTGGGAATTTATTTTTACCCTTTATGATTTTTCATTATATCATCTTACTCGGATGTATTTACCTAGAGGTTATTTCAAACATGGTTTTTCTCAAGATGTTGAAGTTATTTTTTTATTCCTTTCCACTATTTCATAGAGATAGTTGTGTGTATAAATGCATAAAATTAAAGGCCTATAATTATGGTATATATCATTTATTTTCTTTTTTATAGAACATAGAATATTTGAGGAAGGCATGGAATTATCACACAAGGCCTTCTGTTGGCCAGGAAGGCCTTGGTGCGATGGGTTGAAACATAGTGGTATCAGACTTGTTCATCCTTGGGTCAATGTTGGAGTGGGATCCATGATGGGGATTGGTTGGGGAATTAAGGAAATAGTTTTTAATTTTATCAATTTTGGATTTCTGTCTAGAGAAATAAGTGTGTCCAATAACATATCCATTCACTAGGACACTAATTATTTTCTCGTCAAATTATCATACCGAGACATTTTTTGTAGGGAACATTGGTACAAGTATCATTTAGGATTGAGTATTTTTAAATTTACTTATTGTGTTTTTTCTTATATATATATTCTCATATAACTGTGTTATATATTAATCACTTTCAAGATACCTATATGAAGAAAACTATCTAGGTTATTGATATAGGATTGTGATGATGATCTGATGGGTGATATGACCTCAGTTTTGGGGTTATCTAATGACCTATTTCCTCCAGGGGAAGGAAGTAGTACATACACATTTTGAGTATTATAAAGTAACTATAGGATAGAATGAGGATGCATATGGTTTTAGAGCTCTATTTAAGTTCCAGCATTAGAGACCTCTAAGGATCCGTGATGAGCCGAACCCACTGGAAACAAAGGATTTTCTTGTGTCAGTGGTCCAAGCCCTTATGATTTTTTGAACCATGATAAATCACATGGTTTTTAATATGCCCAAAATTATTCAGGTGTAATAAGTATTTTGTGGATTTTGGTGGTGCATACCTATAATGAGATGACACTCTCCTCGTACGACTTTGATAATCTATTTTGCAATGAGTATTCCCCCACGAGATTATAGTCTATACAGATTAATAAGTTTCTGTAGTTACAAATGGGTGATATATCAGTTGTTGAGTACACCATGAGGTTCACTGAACTCATTCTTTATTCACTTAATATGGTTTTAGAAATTTTCTTTATTAACAAAACATTGATCTGGGTCACCATAGAGACATTCATATAGGTTTAGTCTCATTATGACCTCCAACCTATACTAAAGTATTGGAGAGGGAATTGGTGACTAAGATAATTCCTAGAGAGGGAAATCCAGTGGATAAGGCTGAGAGTGGACATCATATGGTTTATTTTTATATATTATATAGTAGGAATCATATGTTGATATGTTATAAGAGGAGTACTTCTCATTCTCAGACTCAGGTGGATGGATCTATGGCTCAAGTACTGCTTAGAAGATCTAGCCAGCCAGAATAGGGATCATGTTATACTTGTGATGAGGGGGGGGGTCGCATGGAACATTATTTAGTAATATACCATGATATTTATGATATAAATACATTATATGGACCTACGAGAAAGATGAAATACTGTGATCAGGGATCTCCTAGGTATGGTGTAACAACCTGAGATTTAAAAATAGAAACACCATGTTCGATAGTTTATAGGACATGAAACTCTAATACTATATGAGAATGTAACACCCCACTATTTTTTGATATATTTATTTTTTTAAATGAATCTATTTAGTAGATTTTAATGCACGTAATTCCAAATTTAAATGTAAAAGAATGCTCTATTAAAATATAATTATTCAAACATGATCGCTATAAGATATTTTTAACATTGGAATGTATGAATATAACTAAAAAAATTATGAAAATTATTTGGTCTAATCATGAATAAAAAAATTTAATGGATATATATTTATTATAAATAAAATAAGATTTAGTTGAAAGAAAAATAAAGGTTTTTTCAAGAACAATATTTTTCAAAGGAAACAGTTTTTCTGAATTCTAAGAACTTATGTTAAAATTAATTTTCATTTTTTTTAGAAAATATATATTGAAATATGAGAATAAATGTTTTATTAATAATAACATAACTATATTATGGGGAAATTGTTTATAATTTTCTAAAAATACTAATTTCTTGATGAATATTCAAAAATATTGATTTTTATTTTAAAGCTACCTTTTTGTTAAAATTATTTACAAATTTAAATTATAAAAAATTGTTTTTAAAGTAAAATTAGTAAAATTATTTTGTTATTTAAATAATTTATGTAATTAGAATCAATTTAATATTGAATTATGACAGAAAAACATTTTAAATGTTTTGCAATTATTTCTCTGGAAAATCCATTTTTTGACATTCTTACACATATAATTTTAAATTGAATTATTCCACATATATGAATTGAATTTGGAAAAAATGGATTCCATATTTAGAATAAGAATAATTTATGTTATATTATAATTAAAACATAATTTTTTATGATTATTAATTGTATAACATGTTAAAATTAATTTTCCTAGTTAAGGTGAAAACTATTTTACCGATAGGTTAAACTAAGAAGATAACTGTAAAAAATGATCTAAAAAATATAAAAATCCCTTTTTATGGTCATATTTATACCTTATAACAAATAATGTTTTATAATTTCTTATTTTTGGATCCTTTTTGTTGGGGAAAATGTTCGTATACTTTATTCTTTTTAAAAATTCCATGTTTGTCCTCTACCCCACTTATAAAAGGCCACTCTATCCCATCACTTATTCACATCTATAAATAACTTTGAATCGACCAAAACCAACCATAATATCTTTCAATAATCATTATAAACATTCTTGAGCTTCTGTTATTCCATAAAATCTAACCCTAGGGTCCTTATTAGGTGATCAAAAAGTGGTTTCTCTAGGAGAAGTTAATTGTCTTAACAAAGATCTTCTGTTTTCTTTATTAGTTTTCAACATATAATTTTTTATTAAAACTTAAAATATAATAAAAAAAAATCTAAAATTTAATTAATTATTATTATTTTTGATGGAATAATATTTATCCATATCGTCCTCCATCAAATAGGAAATGAAACCATTGATCGTCTGTACGTCAGACTACCACCTTACGAACTGATGTAACTCATTTTCCATCAACACAACTCTTGATTTTAAATAATTATAGTTTTAATGTATATATAAAATATTTATGATATTATTATAAATATTTATATATAATATCACATATAAATTGTAACTTTACATTCTATTTAAAATATGATAACATCACTCCTGTGTATGGCGGACTACCACCTCATGAGGTGATGTGATTTATTTTTCACATACGATTTAAATGGAAGGTAATAAAAATATATTTAATTAATATATGTGATATATATTTTATTATATCTATTATAGAAAATTAATATATCACAATATTCCTCTCCCTTTCATGCATTAAGAAATGACATCGTTGCTTGTGCTTACATGCAACTTATTATTTCCACGAAGCGATGCAATTCATTTTCTGCATACAATTTTCCAGAATGGTTTTAAAAATGTTTATAATGATTAAATAAAATATTTATAACATTATTATCAATCTTAATATGATTTATCTATATCATATTCAAAATAATTGTATCTTTTATGAAAAAACCCACATTAGAAAATAAGGAAATTAATACCCAAAATGAGGAAAATAATGAAATAATATTTAGAAACAAGTGGTAAAATGTTATAATAGGATAATATATGAAATTTTAAATATTAATATGATTTTTTTATAAATTAATAAAATTCCTAAAACCATTATATATGTGGTCAATTCTCATTAAACCAAAAGGATGTGTGAGGTATGGGACTCCCTATCAATTTCCTTTCATTGAGGCATATAATGATAAGCACCCAATTTGTCTAATATATTGCATATAATCCCCCTATAAAATGTAATATAATTATTAGTTAATAATTCATGGTATTTTAAGTTCTAATTTTAATTATTTCATCCAACTGTATTTGACATAAAAAGTAACCAAGTGGTAAAGAATTTCATAACTCAATTTATTTTCATTAGGTTATGTTAATTCTTCATCTTCATTGAAATTATAAGATAAAATGTTTCATGAATTTTGAGTAGATTATTTTTATTTAAACTTGTTTTATATGTATTTACATTTTATGAACAAAATCAATTTGTTTTTTAATTATCACTTCAATGTTATGATATTTATAAACATTTATTTCACATTCTCATTTTAATCAGGATTGTTTATGAGTGATTTTAAATTAAAAGAAATTATTTGATCATTGTATAATAAACCCCTTTAATTTTATTATCCTCCAGTTATTTAAGATTTTTTCCATTAGTATTACCATTTTCAACTCTTTGGTACTTAAAATTATTGAGAAAATGTTTTTAATAAAATTCAACATCATCTGTTCGTTCGATCAAAATGTATTTTGTTTAAAAATCCATGTTTTTTTAAAATGATTTCAAAAATAATTTTCTATGATTGTTTAATGAAAATTTCCCCCACATTTTACTTTTTATTTTTTTTATAAATGATTTTCATGAAATTTTACGACAATGGATGATTTGTCTTTTACCAAAAAATGTGAAAGGAATATTTTTTTAACATGAATGACATGTATGAAATTTGCTGCCATTATGACCATTCAATGTTTTAAATATTACATTTTTTGTTTAAAAGGTTATTTTTAGGGAAAATTATTTTCAAAATATTTTGATAACTTTTATTTTTAACAATAATTTCAATGTAAAAGGATATTTTCTTTTAGAATGTTTTTAATGACATTATTATTTTATTAATATTCATCAAATAAAACAATTTATTTTAGTTATAATCTATTAGGGATATGTTTTATTGATGAAATAATTATTATTTCTATGTATGGTTTAAGATCAATTTGACCGAGGAAAGTATTGACGTTTACTTTCTTGATTCATTTTTTTTTGAAATTAACTTTCCCTTGAAATATTCACTTTCCTTTGATCATTGGACATTATATTTACCCTAAATATCTATATTATATATCTTAGATATATATATTTCTTAAACCATATCTAATTTCTATATATGGTTTTCCAAATTTAAATTTATTTTATTATATGGGTAGATAATGATAAATAAGTATTCTTTACTCAAAGTAGAAATTTTATGACAAGGAACCTTATTCATGAATTAAATTGATTATTTTATATATAGGGAACACTATGGACATGAATATATGGGTGGGGCATGGTTATAGGTATATCCTCAATGAATTAGTAGTCTCATGAGAAGAATCAGTTGGTTTATATGCATTAAATTGGTTTTTTGTGTATACCTACCCATCAGTTTTTAACTATCATATGAAAGGTATTGAAATTAGTGGTATCATGATGCCTGAGATCATGAAATAAAATAATTAAGTATTTCATTCATTAATAATTCAGTTATTATTATCCATGATATTTTTGAAATGATATTACATCTGGATACATTTCATTATCAGTTTATTGATTAAATAGAATGTGTTTTTAGATACTTACCTTTCCATATTGATTATTCTATATTTAATCTTCATAGTAATTTTATTGAATACAATTAATTTGTATTTAGATATTTACCTTTCCATATTATTTTATCTAATCATGATTTTAAAATTATTTAAATGGAATGTATGTTTAGTTATTTACCTTGTAATTTTAATTATTCTTATTGAATAATGATGACTTCCACTTTATGTCACTCTTTATAAGAATCTAATATCACCTTTTTTTCATTTATTAAGAATCTAGGTAGTGTAGTATGTTTTAAATGAAAGGATCATATCGAGGGAATAATGATATTATAAAAAAATATGTTGTAATTTTTGTATCCAAATGTAATCCAAGACTTGATTATATATCTAGTTTACTAGGACTACTAAACTATTTGGTCATTTGTGGCACAATACCTCATATATAGTGACAATGTTATAAATTAGATAGCATATCTAGGTTATTGGGACATGTATATTTACAATTGGTATAATAGGATGTTTTGTAGAAAACTTGAGATCTTGATTTAGGAAAACCTAGATTAGATATCATAAGCACAATATTGATTTTGAGGATAATTATATAAGAATGTCAATTTTTTTAAAACAAGATATTATGTGGAATTACTTGAAACACATCATTGTATGTAAAATATAAGTGGATGTATCTCTTGAATAGATGTACCTATGGGTAATAAGTTTAAAAAAGGAACATTGATATTGACTCAAGCATTACCTGGTACAAGACAATAAACCTTACTGTGCACCTTCTTTGACACTCTTGGGGGCTGTGCATTGAATAATTCACATTTTATTTGAAATATATTATGAAGGTTTTGAATAGATGATGAAAATGAATGACCTAGGTTAAACATAATGAATCTTAGATTCAAAATATCGTGTTATGATTTAGATTTTCCATAAGTGATTCTTCAGGATTATGTGGTTTCCCACTATGATTTTTATTGATCATGCTATAATTTTTGGTTTTGGTCAATGGATGGAACATTAAATAATCATGATAACATTGAATAAAATAGAAATTTTGGGGAATATGAGAAACAAAATGGGATGATTAATAGAGTGAAATATATCATTATTATTCAAAATTAGTTATCCCTAAATATAATTAAAAACCTATACGTTAACCAACGCTTAGAATCACCAAATAAGAGTAGGGCTGAGTTTGTTTAGATATTGAGTGGAGGAGAACATGGAGTAAAGAAGGATTGATTTGATTCATGTTAGAAATATGGAAATAGACACTCAAAAAAGTGTCTCAGATGAATGGTAAAATATTTTATGTGTAGAAAATAAGGGAATAATGAAATGAATTACCAAGGATAACTGAAGAGTTTAATGGAAGAAAATAAATTTCATCCTAGGGATCCATTAACAGTTCATTTTATTATATATGGGGAACCTAGTAATTATGTGAGTCAATATACTATTCAAAATTATTTTTCCTAGACCATGGAAAGACCTATGTTGAAATAAAATTATTGAATTATTTACATATTAGGACTCCATAATTATATTCTAGAAGTATTTATACCAATGGTATTTTATATAGAAGAATCATGAAAAATATAATTTTATTTATTTTTATAAGAAAATATTTATTAATTAACTTAAGAGTTATTGATACCCTCATTGGTTTATGAGTTTAACATTTATCATAAGTTCAATGTCTTTAACACCAATTTTGAGATTTTTTTGTGAATGAAGTCTACTAAGATTTAGGATATTTTGAGAGAAAGTTATGGAAGTACAACCCATTGGTGTAGTATATGCTCCAGGGAAAGAGTTATTTAAGGAATAATGAACTTATTTTTTTGGTAATAAGTTTAAAGGTATTAGAAGCCTTTAGGGATTATCTTATCTTTGATGTTTATAAAAATATAGGTCAGTACACTTTTGGAATGTTATAGGAATTATATTAATATTTTTTTTAAAAGGATAACCTACATTTTGGGTGACAAACCTTCTCATCTGGAAATACCATGGTCTTAAACCCATAATAGAAGGGAGATAGGGGTGATACACCTATAACTTTCTTAAATGCTGGTCTGCTTAATATATCATTGTTTTTACTTAAATAATCTGATAGATAAATATTAATGTTGAAATAGTGATGTCACTATTGAGGTTTGGATATTAATATAATTTATTGGATAATGTGTTCCAACCATATCATATTTTAAAAATAATTTGAGATATATGGAAGGACTTTTCACTCTTCTGTGGATTTTATGATCTGTTAAAATTTAATCTTAGTGCCTCTAGAATAAAAAATTATTTTTTGTATATTAATTTTATTATAGTAAGAGTTGAATGGAAAATTGATAGTGTAAAAAACAAAGGATGTAATAATTATTATTAAATACAAATATTCCAATTAATTATATTTTCATATGTCTATAGTCAATATTGTGAAGTAATTCTTCAATTTTAGGAAAATAGATCATAAAACAAAAATGTTATCTTATTAACTTCATATTTGATATATCAAATAGTATTTTAAATCATCATATATTTAAAATTTTGGGGTCCTTAAATTTACATTGATCATTCATTTTTCGTGATTTATAATATCTATAATTTTTTATAATTATTTACACTTTTATTCCATGTCCATACCTTCACTTTCCACCAATGTTCTCAATTTGGAATACTAGTAAGTGTTATTCTAGATGATATTTATACTTCCCTTTTTCTCTTAATAAGAAGATGTTTTATTAACATGTTTTATGATATGGGTTTACAAAAATGGTCTTTTAAAATCTAAAAATCTTGATTATATAGATCAATACTAAATTGTGAGGGCATAATTTGTTTAAGGGGGTAGAATGTAACACACCTAGATTTTAAAAGAGAAACACAATACATGATAGGATATATGACACAAAAAACTGATATTAGAATATAATTTAACACCCCAGTATTTTATGATATATTTATTTTGTAAATTCAATCTCTTTTTCATATTATGATGCATATAACATTGGATTTAAGTGAAACACTATACACTTTTAAAATATTATTATTTAAAAGTGACTGTTAGAAACTAGTCTTTAAGTTGGTGCGTATCAAAATGACTAACTAAATTATCAAAAAGTATTTGATTTAAATAGTAATACATATGTTAAATGTATATATACTTATTATAAATAAAATAATAATTAGTTGAAAGAAAAAAATGATTTCAGAAAGACTATATTTTTCAAAGAAAACAGTTTCACCACATTTTGAGAACTTATGTTAAAATTATTTTGTTACCACTTTTATAAAATGTATATTACAAAATTAAATTAATTTTTTAAATCATAATTTTTAAGTTATCTTTGTGTTAGTTTTTTTTAATTTCCTAAAAACATTAATTTCTTAATGAATAGTAAAAAATACAAATTGTTATTTGAAAACTACATTTTAATTTAAATTATTCGCAAAGTTAAATTATATTTTAAATTTTCTTTAAAGTAAATTTAGGTCAATTATTTTACAATTTAAATAATTTATGTTATTATAATAAATTTTATATTTATTTATGATATAAAATCTTTTTTAACTTTTGAAACTTTTTCTTTAGAAAAAATGTTTTTGATGCATTTTCATGTTTAATTTTAAATTGAATTCTAATACTTTTCTGAATTTAATTTTAAAAAATAGACACCATATTTTTAGTCATAATAAATTATGTAATATAATAAGTTATACCTAATTTTTTACCATTATGAATTGTTAAATTAGAAAAAATTAATTATCGTGGTTAAAGTGAAAAGTAGTTTACCAGGTATTAAGATATTAAGATAAGGGTTATAAATGGACTAAAAATTGTCCAAAACTCATTTTATGGATTTATGTAGACACTAAAACCAATAAAGATCAAAAATGGACCATTTTTTATCCATTTATATTTTAAAAAACATGTTTAAACTTCATTCTACTAAAAAATATCATATATGTCCTCTCCCCACCTATAAAAGGCCACTCCCTCCCTTCACTACTTCACACCTCTCAATCCCTTTGGCTCTACCAAAACCCTAAAAAAATATCTTCCAAATATAATTAGAAACATTATGTAGCTTATATTATTTCCAAATTACCAAACCTAGGGTCCTTAAGAGGAGATCTGTCAAATGGGAAATGAAATCGTCGATCGTGTGTACGACAAACTATCGCCTCACGAACCGATGTAACTCATTTTATATCAATACATATCAATATTGTATATAATTATATATTTAATATATATATATATATATATATATATAATATTTATGATATTATTAAACATATATAATTATAATATCACATATACCTTTTTAATTTCCATCATTTTAAAATATTATAAAGCTGTTTGGGTGTACGACGGATTACCGCCACACGAAGTGATATGATTAAATTTTCACTTAAAATTTTCATGGAAGGTAATAAGGATAAATTTAATGAATATATATGATATATATGAGATTATATTGATTCTATAAAATTAATATATCACACAATTCTTTACCCGTTCACCCATTATGAAATGATATTGTTGTTTATGTGTATATACAACTAAATATTTCCACAAGGAGAAACGATTCATTTTCTATGTCTAATTTTAATGAATATTTTTAAAAATATATCCATTGAGTAAATATTATATTTATAACATTATTATAATTATGGAGATGATGTATCTATATCATATGCAAAATTTCCATAACTTTCATGACAAAACACACATGAGAAATCAAGGCAATTAGCACCTAAAACAATGAAAATAATGAAATAATATTAACAAACGAGTGGTAAAATTCTATAATAGGATCATATATGATATTATAAATATGACTATGGTTATTTAGTAAACTTATACAATTCTGAAAAACATTATACTAGATGTTAAATAACATTCAACCAAAATGATATGTGAGGTAATGGACTCCATCTCAATTTCCCTCCGCTGAAGAATATTTAATGTTATGCACCTAATTTTTTTATATCATTTATATATTCACCTTTTACATGTAACATTATTATTAATTAATAATTCATGGTATTATGTATTTTTATTTTAATTATTTAGTCTAAGGGGAATTAACTGATGTGTTACTCGGTGGTAAAGAATTTCAAAAATCAATTTATTTTCACTAGGTTATATTACTTCTTCATTGTCTTTGATGTTATAAGATTATGTGTGTAATAAATTTTGAATACATTATTTTTTATTTACACTTGTTTTATGTGTATTTATATTTTATACACATAATCAATTCATTGGTTAATTCTTACATCATCTTTATGATCTTTGTAAGGGTTTATTTCTCAATCTCATTTTAATCAGGATTGTTTGTGCTTGAAATTCCATTGAAGAATATTATTATATAATTGGATAATAAACCCATTTAATTTTCTTCTCATTATTTTATTCATGATTTTTTCAAGAAATATTACCATTTTCCCACTCTTAAACACTTAAAATGTTTGATAAAAAATCTTTTAATAACATTCGACATCAATTATCTCTCTAATCGAAAATATTTTTTCTTTAAAATCTATGTTTTATTAACAGGTTTTCAAAAATATATTATTTTGATTTTATAAAGTCATTTTTACCTATAGATGATTTTTTTAATTTTTTTGAATGTAATCTTAATTTATTTTCCCAAACAATTCCTTTGTATTTTATTATAAAAGTGAAAAGAATATTTGTTTTAACATCCATGACATGAAATGTTTTTCCCACCATGGACACCCAATGTTTAAAATACTTCTTTAAATGTTTTAAAAGTTTTGTTTAGGAAAATTATTTTCGAATTATTTTTTGAAATTTTAGTTTTAAAAATATTTTAAAATAAAAATGGATATTTTTATCAAATTTTTTAACCACATTATTATAGTATTTCTATTCCCCAATGACAACAAAACATTATTTTACTTATAATGCACTAGTAATATGTTGTATTGATACCATCCATATTTTTTATATGTATATTTGATTATTATTTTGATAGAGGAAAGTATTGAAAATCACTTTGATGTTTCATTTTTGAAGTTATTAAATTTCTATTGAAATATTCACTTTCTCGTGATCATTAGGCGTTAAATTTCCCCTAAATATACCTAATTTTTTTATAATGGATATATTTATTTATTAAACCTTATATCATTTATTTATATGGTGTTATAAATTTAATATTATTTGATTATCTAGGTAAATATTGATAAATATATATTCGTTACTTAATAAAAATATTTTAGGATAAAACACATTATTCATGAATTAAAGTTTATTCAATATATGATAAATGATTTGTACATGAAGTTATGGGTGGGGTCTAGTTATAGATATCCCCTTGTTGCATCAATAGTCTTATGAGGGGAATCAGTTGTCTATCCAATGTTAAATAGGATTCTAGTGTACATATACCAATAATTTTAAACTGTCTTTAGAAATATTTTGAATGTAGAGGTATCATGATTCCAAAGATCATGATATCCAATATATAATAATTTTCTTAATTAGATATTAATATATTATTGTCAATTAAAATTTCACAATGATATCATTTATGGATAAATTTCATTCTCTATTCATTTATTAAATAGATTATATTTTTAGATATTTACCCTTCTATATTAATTATTCTTTATCTAATAATGATATTAAAGTTAAATGGAATGTTTTTATAGATATTTAAATTTCTATATGGATTATTCCTTATCTAATCATGATAGTTAGATTACTCAAATGGCATGTGTGTTTACTTATTTACATTGTCGTGTTGATTATTCATAATGATTCATGATAACTTCCACTTTATATTACTCTTACTTAGCATCTAAACTCGAACTTATTTTCTTCCTTTCCCAAGAACCAAGGTAGTGTACTATGAATGATTTCAAAGGATATTCTAGATAAAATAATTACATCCCTTAAATAAAATTATATTTTAATTTTTGTATTCAAATGTAATGAAATACTCAATGTATCTTTTTTATACCAAAAGAACTTGATTATTCAGTACTTCGGGAGCTAATCCATTGTATCTTATAATAGTTTAATTGAGTAACCACCAGCTCCGAGCTACTAGGGTTAGGGTCTTTACACATTGCCAGTGAAGTCCCAATGGAGGCAGTCCAGACAGAACATCATGGGGAGCTATGAAGGGAGGAGTTGTTAGTGGAGGGAAGCATTATAAGAAGCTTTGACCAGCACCACATCGCAACAAATGATAGGCTACGAGAGATAATGGTTGAGGACATGGTAGGCTACATGCCATGGTGGGATATGACCAGGTTTCACATAATATGATTTTGGGTACGATCTATGCCTTTTATAATTTTTCCCATTACTTGTATAGATAGGCACAATCCATTCCTTCATCTCCACCCCTCATGTTAGAGAAAAATATTCCCATTAACACGGCCAAATAGATTTTTTATAGGTTCTGACTGGGTATGATTATTTGATATCAATTATTTTCGAGCAATATGAGTTGTTGCTTGGTGGCGAGAGTTTCTCGTGGGACTTCCTAGTTTTCTCTAGTTTAGGACCATATTGACAATAATCACAGGTGTCCTAGATACCTTCAGACTGATGGTATGATATTATCCATTATGAAAGAGAGATATCACATGGATTTTTGAGTGGGACTTATGAGATAGAAGATGAAACCCATCACCCATCAGTTGGGGAGATTATCCCGTATTGTTGTAGGATATTTAAAAATAATGATTCCTTAAGTAGTGGAGGACTATATGGATGTATTACCTAAGGATATTTTTGGACTACCTCTATGGGGGGATTTGGAATTTTACCTTGACTTACACATTGTGAACACACTGATATCTTCTAAGACATATCAAATTTCCCATACAGAGATCCAGTAAATGAGGGTACAGTTAGAGGACCTTATAGAAAAGGGTTTTATGAGACCCTATGTTCTCCACTAGGAAGCTCTAGTTTTTTTTATGAAAAATATTGATGATATCTTGAGTATTTATGTTTATTATCATCACCTAAAATAGGTAATGATAAATAATAAATAACACTTTACAAGGATTTATGACATCTTCAACTAGTTGAGAGGTTCAAGTTGGTTCTTGAAAATTGATCTAAGGACTAGATAAAACTTATTGAGGGTACTCGAGGATGATATTTCGAAGATTAAATTATGATGTCACTAAATACAATATGATTTCTTAGTGATTCCTTTTGGTGTGATAAATTCCCCCATTGTGTTCCTAGATATTATGAATTAGATCTTCCAGACATATTTGGACCAATTTGTGGTAGTCTTCATCAATGAAATAGTAATTTAATCTATAAATGAGGAGAAGTATGTTGATCCTTTGATGATGGTCATATACTTACTATGAAATAACAACCTATATGGTTATGTATTAATGTGAAAATTTGAGATCTATGGGGTTTAATTTCAAGGACATGTCATTTCTAATAATGGTTTAGCTATGGACATGATGATGATTGATGCAGTGCTTTCTTGAATTATCGAGGTACTATAAGATTTTAATTGTGGATATTTATAGGATTTAATCCCCTTTAACTTCCATGGTATGGAAAGAGAGCCCATTTACCTAAACCGAGCAGTGTCAGAGTGCCTTAAAGTAGATGAGGCTAATGTAGACCAGTGCTCCCATACTGAGACAATTGAATAAGGACAGGGAGTATGTAGTATTTTGTTATGTTTCTGGAGATGGGGTTGGTTTCATATTCATGAAAATTTAGGAAGTGATCAATGTGGGTCTAGGTAGTTGAGAACCCATGAGTATAACTACACGACTCATGAAATAGAGTTGGTAGTAGTAGTCATCACTCTATTTATATGGAGGTACTATCCTTTGGAAGAGCATTTTATTTACCTATAACACTAGATTAATAGGAACATCTTCAATAAGAAAGATCTTAACATGAGTTTGAGGCATTGGTTCGAGTTCCTATAAGACCATGACTTAGATATTCTATAATCATGGGAAGGTAAAAATTAGAGTAGATACCATTTGTAGGACGTCACATTTTGTCTTGTTCAAGCAGTTTTGTGATAGATAGATTATTTTCAGATGATGATGGTTGAATTGAGGGTAACAACTTTTATTTTTCGATGGTCGTGACTTCTCTGCTTGTTCAATGTGTGAGAGAGGCTCAATTGTGGGATATAGAATATTATGGTGTGTGGGACCTGATATCCTCAAGAGATGCTTCAGTTGAATTTTACAAAGGAGAGGATCATGTGATAATTTTATAGGGACAAATGGTGGTTCCAGTCACATTTCAGGAGGAGGTTATGAGGGTGTTTCACACTTCTCCTTTGGATATTTATCCTGGTATGAAAAAAGTTGTACAAGGACCATGAGTGGTAGTTTTGGTGGGATAGAATGAGGTGGATTATTACTGAGTTTGTAACTAAATGTATCACATGTAATCAGGTAAGGAAGACCACTTGGTTTAAGTAGGTTTGACATAACCTCTTGACATCCCGAAGTGGAAATGGGATGGAATATCCATAGAATCTGTAAATGGGATTATGAAAATAATCAGAATATGTGATACAATATTGGGGATTTTTGACCAACTAATGAATTTGTTTCACATCCATACCATTTGGGAGTAAATCTTTGTTGAGAGTATCAGACTGTTTTATGTGCATGAGATCGTCAAAATCCATGGGTTACCCTCAAAAATCATCTTTGACCATAATTTTCTTTGACTTCATGGTTTCGGAGGGGTTTACAAGAGGCCTTTAGGACCCACATGAGGATTAGTTAAGTGTTCCATACCCAGATGTATGGGTAGACTAAGTAGACTATATAGGTGTTGTAGGAAATAATGAGAGCTATAATGTTGGACTTCATCCAGAGTTGTAAGGATCACTTTCCTTTGGTAGAGTTTTCTAATAATAATAGATATCACTATAATGTCATCACAGAACCTTTTTAGGGGCCCTATATAGGATACCATTCAGGTCTCCCTTATATTGGAATGAGAATGTTAAGGAATCATTTTTTGGTCTAGAGATGGTGTTTATGATGATGGAGAATGTTCAAGTGATCTGTGGGTGCATGAGGATAGCCTAGAGAAGAAAAAATCTTACATAAATCGATGTTGTAGGACCTCGGTGTTTGATTCGGGAGACAATGTTTTCCTGGGTGTCTGTAAAGATTTTTTAGGGGAGGAATAATATCCATGAGGTTAATTATTCTATTTGAGATCCCATAGAGGGTTGGGGAGTTTTCTTACCACCTTGAATTTCCCCATAGTAGGACTAAGTGCATGATATTCCATGTTTCTCATATAAGAAGAAACATGGATGACCAAATGCACATTATTGATTGAGGAGAGATAGACATTAAGGATAGATCCAGATGTGTAGAGTACGTAGTGTCCATCGAGGATTGGAATGAGAGGATTCTGTGAGGACAAACTATCCCTTTGTTATATGTATTGGTTTATAAAGAGGAGCTCACAGGAGCACGAGTGATAGATATAGACTTATTACCACCCCCTTTTATCATAGTTTTTTCTTTATTAGGAGAAAATATTTGAAAGAGGGTATAATATATTGACCTTGGTTTTGATGGATTAGTCCTTATACTATTTATATATATATATATATGGATTTTCCTCAGATTTGGTGTGGTGTTTGAATTTCTTCAGACCCTAAAATTAATGTACTAAAAAAATAATATATTTTATGGTATGCATGCCCATACTTTATGTTTTAATAGTTTTCATATTATTAGATACCTAAAATGAGAAATCTAAGGCCATGATTAAATCTAGAACATGGGGTTTACCATTGGGGTGATATAAGGTTGGCCCGTGTCGGGTGGTCCATGGGATGTGACCATTGGTTGGTGTGTTTAATAGAATAAATAATTAAATTTATTTATTATGCTGAATGACCTAACCTAAACCTTCCTTTATAAATATTATGCTATATAAAATCTCTATGGTTGTCTGCATAACATTGTGATATTAGAGAGGTGGAAGGATGGTTCTTTGTTGGAAGATTGAGACTGGAGAATGACAGTGAGTAGATCTAGGTGAATCAGAGGAAAAAAATGAACACAATAGATCTTCTAAATCGCTGATGAACACATTATTTTCCAAATATCAATCCTAAATAAATTTAAAGATTTTTATTTATGGATTTCTTCCCTTTTTAATTGATGATCATGGATTTATATATCTTATTTTATTGATACCTGACTTCACATCCTTCCCAAGAGCCTATTTAGATAAATTAAATTATTTAAATAAATTTATAGTTTCTATGACATGATATCACACCTGTATACCTTGTTTATGTGATCATTGTCTAATAACTCTTTCCCAATGATCGATTTACTTTGATTATGTGCATCCCTCCCCACTGTTCTTCACCATTGAACCATGGGTTCAAAGTTTGATAGTTCTTGGGTGGGTTCGAGGGAGATCAAACACCCAGATTCCTATTAGATATTCAAATTACATGAAAGATGGTGATTAATGGATTGATCATGATATACTGAGGGTAGTGGGTGATTTATTCATGGATATCGGATCTCAAATTGTGATGGGAGGTGATATGGTTTGATTCAAGGAGTTTGGTTTTCTTATTTCCCTCCACTTGAGGCCAGGAATAGATGGTCGAAGCTGATTTCATTCGATTTTGGAGTACCAAATGGAATGATTTAAGGAAGAAAAGGTGGATCTAAAATCTACATGAAGGATATAATATTCTATAAAAAACAAGACTGCATTGCATGTAATGTGAAATAACACATGTCGTCATCTTCAGTTTCCATGGGAGCTAAGGATTTGGATGAGTTAATGATCACACACCATATGGGAAGACCCACACACCTTATGAACCAACATAGGTAGCTATATTGTGTGGCTTATATACATGAACAGAGACCTTAAGTGGCCATAAACTCCATATCTCCTTATGAAAACACAATATGGTTGTACTTTAGCAACCGATCCATGTTCCAAGTGTTCACACAAAGGACCCATGGTGGTTATACATGTCTTGTCTATTTATGGAAACATAATGTGGATGTACGTGGACAAAGGAACCATGTTCTAGGTCTATATGCCTAGGACCCAAGATTTTCATACATGTCATGAGGTCTTACAGACATGCTGTGTGGCTATACTTGGCCAGCCGAGCCGTGTTCCAGGTGTACATACCTCGGAACCTAGTTTGACATACATGATATGTTCCCATGTGTAAATTCCATGTGTTATGACATAAATTCCAAAGCTTTTTCTAGGGGAGAACATTCCTATGTAGTGAGGGGAGGTCACATGTTATGTGGACACCCATACCCACAATTTATTTTCCCCAACAAACTTCTTCGTCTCATATCACCTTTTTCAGGACTCAGATTTTGGCCTATGAGTAGCCCAATTTAATAATTTTTTCATATATAACATAACAATATCCATTATTATGGAATAAAAGATATTATTTGATGTGTTTCAATCATGAAACTTATTTAGGTGATACTTGACGATGATGGTGATCAGGGTAGGATCAACAGAGTGATATTGAGGTCAGTACTCCCCTATCACACCATGGTACATGTCCCCCATAATCATTAAATAGTTAGATTAATTACTACAACATACTAAGGTGTGGTGCATGTGCTCAATATAACCAGTGTTACCCCCTAACTTCAAGCTCCATTAGGGTACATATCCTCTATAAGGGTTGTGTCTCCCACAATTGTGGAGCGCAACGACAAGGTGGAAGACCATCCACATTGATTCTTGTGAGGTTGTGCATGATTATGGGAATTGAATATGGATATTTGGAGATGAATATAGACTTATTATTCCTATATAGGTTGTGGAGATAGATATTACATTTCTCTATCACTTGGGTTTCTTTATGAGCATACATATGTATTGGGCTATCGTTTCCCACTTATTAGCGGCTGAACTGACTTCTATTGTATATTTTTTATTTCTCCCTTTGTAGTTTTTAAGTAATACTACTTTGTATGAATATAATCACTCCTTCATGTTATTTTCTTGAATGTGTCAAGTATTATGTAAATGATAGGAAGATCGGCGATGACATCGATGAAGCTTAGAGTTACTTGGGTGTATTGACCACATTCGGTGGTTGGAACTAAAGATGAGGAGTTAACTATATTAGTTTTCCTATTATATATTTTTTGATAGGTTATGACTTCATTTATAGCTAAGAAAGTATTTTTTACCCTTTACGTTGTGGATTTATATTGATTTAATCTGATGTATTTCCCTAGAGTTTATTTCATGCATGGTTACTCTCAAGATATTTAATTTACTTTTATTATTCTTAAGCACTCTTGCATGGTTAGGGTTGTATGTGTGCACACATGTATAATAGAAAAATTACTCCCATTAATGTTTATTTCTTATTAAAATTTATCTTTAACCCCTATCTTATTGGAGGTGGGCTTGGGGTTTTCACACTCAGGATTTCATTGGCTAGGATGTCCCTATGGGTCTGGTCATGACATGAACAAATTTTGTTTAATGATATATTTTTAGGTTTATTTGAGTATATTCACGTTTTCTAGAGGCTTCAACTTCGTGATTCATTAACCTTAATTTTCCATGATTATGTGTTGAACATTATTTTTTTCTATTTATGTATTATATAGGATATTAGAGATTTGTGTGATTTTTTGATAACATGGAATGTTTTTTAATTTGAGAAAAATGGGATGGTTTTCCATGGATTCTTATAATTATTGATGCCAGTGATGTTCTAATGTGAATTATTATGTAAAATGGTGTCGGGGATGGCACCGAGGTGGTTAGAATTGGTTATGAGCATGGATTTGTAACACCACAAGTTTTTAGGAATCATAAAATTTCAATAAAATATATGTTTGTAATCTTGAACTATTTTTCTCTATTGGTTTTATAGAATTAATAGAGATTAGAAAATAAGTTATACATGATAGGAATTAATCTAGAAACACTTTAGATATTCATACTAACATATTACAACAAAAGAACATGAAAGTACTATACTGCATGTATAATTACTTACTATGGATTATTATTTCAGTTAGAAGCATATAAATTGAAAATTTATAATAAATAAACAAAAATCAAATCCTCAATACTAGGAGATCTCCTGGATCATCTTAACCCTTGAGGATAACCAATATATAATGAAAACCTATAATTTAAAATAACATCATGAATTGATAAATCATATTATGAGATCTAAAATGAAAACTATGTAAATTAGAAGTGTAATTTAAGAAGTGTGAATATAATTAATTATTTCATTAAGCATATATGTATATATAGGTATGCAATCCAGCTAAAATAAATATGGTAATATGAAATATGGTCTTTGGAAATATGGCCATTCAAAAATATGTTTGGAGGATATAAATGTATTCAATAGGTATACTGAAGTCTTTTATTGTTGGTAGTAAATTTGAAATTAAAAAATAATAAATAATGAAAGAAAAATATAATATCAAAATATTATATATATAAATGTATATATATTGATGGGTTATGTAATAATAATAAAATTAATAAAAATAATATTTAAATATGATATGATGTATTTATAAAATTCAAGGAATGATATTAATATCAATAGATTATTAAAATTAAAATATAAATAATTAATTTTAATGATATTTGGTGAATATTAATTATTATAAAAGTATTATTTAAAAAGATGTATTTTCAAAATCGTGTTCTGTATTTTTAACTACACTTCACTCAAAAAAAATTTAATGAATTTTTTTAAAATATTCACAAGAATATAGGTTAACAATCATCAATTAATTGTTACAAAGAAATTAATAAGAATAGATACATTTTAGGATTTAAAATGTTTTTTTTTTCAAAAATTCACTTTTTATGCGCTTTTATTTTTTATGAAGGTAAATATATATTTTTTAAATAATAATACAATATATTAACACTAAAGGTAAATTTATATGAAATAAGAATAAGAATTGTTAATTTTTTTAGAGTTATTTTCCCTATGAATTTTTTTTGATTATATTTTATATTTCTATTTAAATGTTAAATTCATAAATTGTATAATTTTAATTTTAAATAACCAACTTAATTTTTTTAGTTCCACCTGTAAAAATTATATTAGTATAATTTTTATTTATTTTTTGGAAATAAACTATTTTTAGGTGAATAGTGAAAAATATAGTTTTTTCTAAAACAGTAGCGTTTATGACTATATCATGAGGAAAGTATGATATAAAAACTTATAAAAAATTATTCATTGAAAAATATATTTAAATAGTAATATTATGCATCTAAATATACTAGGTTATATTTAGAAAAATAATTTCTTTTATAGTGAAAAATTAACGAATCATTTATCTTAATAAATTCTATTTTTTATCTTTCCATTTTAGTTAAGTTTTATCAAGATTGAATTATGTTTTTTGTATTCTTTGAAAAAACAAAAAACTTATTTATATAATAATATACCAATTAATTTCATGTAAATTAATAACATTTATAATTTTATCTTAATTTTTTTTTGTAGGTTTAGAAATTAATTTTTTTTAAATTTTTTTACAAGTTACATGCGCCAATGTTAAAATAGTTTTTTTTACAGAAAAAAGTTTTTTAATAAAATTGATTTTATATTTGGAATTGATATATCTAAATTATTTAATAAGTTACATTTTATTTTTAGACATAAAAATTGAATAAATTTATTAAAAATTAATAACCACTTTAAAAACAAAAAATGGTAAATATGAAAAATCTAAGATTAAAAGTCTCAATAAAATGTTTAAAACTTATTTGAAAATGAAAGGTTAAAGCATGCTCAATCTTAACTCATCCGATACTCCATTATTATTCACATGAAGTCCCATTTTCCTATGAAACATGCGATTTCTTTATGTCAAAAAATCATATTTACAAAAAAGACATTCCCTTCACCTATAATAAGATCTCACATCCACCCCATTTCTCTACTCATTCCATATCATTAGTGTCAAAGCCTATCCTAAATCACCTAATTTGGGCCAAAGGGGCAACACCTGACATTAGGTATGCAACGCCTTATGCCATATGGTAGTGAATAGTGGTGAAGTCCTAAGAACCAAAAAATAGAGACTATGCCCTTGAAAATATATAACCTATTAGAGTACATAATCATAAATGCATTAAATATCATAAATAAAATAATTAAATCATAGAAGTAATAATGAAAACAACACAAGATCATGATATAACAATATGAAATACACTATCTAGTAAAACCATCAAGATATCCCAACATGAGGTAGATTAATATATGATAAAAATATGGAAGATAAAAAATTAAACTGGAATCTCCACTAGGTAACACCAGATCTATTCCTAAAATTTCATTTACTAACCTAGTCCTCCATCACAATCACTTTGATCCATAACCTTTCCCTTATCTGAATCCATGACCAAAGGAGTGTGTACACACACTACGATGCCCATGCGAGGTGTGAGTATATAACTTATAGGACACCACCAATGCTTCCTTATAATAAGTACAACATGGCTCATAAAATAAAATGAGATTCCAAAAAATAAATATATGAAAACACATCCAACCCATAGGGTCATATTGTGATAAAAAGGACACCATATACTCCATTCCTACCTTATTCTACTCAAGGATGAATGTTATGTTTTTCAAAACAAACAAAATATATTCAAACATGGCTCAATCCTTAACATAATGGTCACATCCTCATTAAGAACACAAACCTATCCATGTTCTCTAAGGGAGTTCATGTTAATAATGTTATCCCAACCCTTATTACTCATAGTGGTCACCAAAATCACATTATCCATTCCCAAAAGACTCTAGATAGGTCAAAATAAATTATACTATCCCATCCCCATAAAATAATGGGAGGCACAATAAACCACACTAAACAATCCGTATATAACTTATAGAGGAAAAAATAAATCACACTAAATCATCCCCACATACTTTAGGGATGTCACAATTAATCATAATCTCAGATATCAACATGAAAAATAACAATATGGACCAAAAACTCACTTATAATATTCAACATCATTAAAAAAGGACCCAACTATCTTTCTTGTAACATCCTGTTATCTGATTTTAAGAATTTTACTCATCTTTTCTTGTTTTACTCTTGAATTGGGTGCATCTTGGGAATCAGGAGGATAGAGAACATTTGTTGAAAAAAGTGATCAAATTTCCAGGGATGTAAGTTTGTTTGAATAAATTGAGTATGAGTATAAACGTTTAATGGTTTCATGTGGTCATCCCGGATTTTAGAGAATTTACAAGTTGGTTTGGGGTTTTTTTAATGAATTTATATTTTTTATAGTGCATTTGAGAAAAAAACATAGTGTAATGAGAGTACATGATGTATAATTTATATAAAGGAGATTCCATGAAACTATTATAGAACCTGAAGAGAGTACACATCGTGTAATTGTTACATGTTGTGCACCGATTAAAATTGGTTTTCATTAAATAGTTTCTAGTTATTTGATGTATGTGATCATATTGGACTACATGATGTCTAAAGGTATTACACACCATGTAAGTATCTTGAATTGGTATTTTAGGGTACTGAATCGATTGAAAAATATTTCATTATTTGACACCTCTCCCCCTTATTGACCTAGGGATCTTCTACAATGATTTACAAAACCTCCATTCTATCCAGATTGATTTTTTTTCATAGATCACCATTGTGGTTAGATTGAGTATCTCCGTGTGAGTAATCCTTTTTTATTATTTGTTTATTTGATCATGGTAGCACTATTATGTTGCCTTATTAGATTTATTAATTGTAATAGTTCATTATGGTCCATTCATTCAGAAATAATGAAGCTGTATTATGACATCAGATGATGATTCCCGTGGAAATGTATGATGCGTGACATTTTTGATTTTGTGTCCCACTGTTGCACCCACCAATAGATTAAAGAAGAGAATCTGAAACCTTCTTGTTTTCTTCATTCTCTTCCAGTTCCGGTTTTGAAATGGGATGAGGTATCATGGATTTTATTTTTGAATTACCATGGATTCCACATGGAAATAATTCTATCTGGGTCATGATTGATCGGTTGATAAAGTCAGTTCATTTAATTCCGATAAAAGACACCAAAAAATTTGAACATCTAGGTAAGATGTATGTGTAGGAAATTATGAGGTTACATGGGGTTCCTTCTACCATTGTCTTAGAAAGGGATCCTAGGATTTCTTTTATATTCGGGATAAGTCTCCAAGAGGTGAAAAAGACTTTGTTTAGGTTGAGTAAAGATTATAATCCACATATAGATGATCATAAAGAGCATGCTATTCAGATTCTAGGCGATATGATTGATGACTGCGTCATAGATTTTAGTCAATCTTAGGATATCCAATTGGGACTGGTCAAGTTTTTATATAAAAATAACTATCTGTCGTCAATTAGAATGGAACCATTCCTTGTATGGTTGCCTATGCAGATAACCTATTTGTTGGGAAAAGGTGGGTGAAGTTTTATTGGGGGGAATGAGTTTGGTTTAGGAGACATTTGTGAGGATTGAGGATATACATCGGTGAATGGTTACAGTGTATAGTCAACAAAAATATTTTTCTTATCAATAATATCATTCTTTGTAGTTTTATACAGGTGACCAGGTTTTCTTGAATGCATGTACTTGGTTGGGTCACCTTCATCTTTGAAAATATGGAAAGTTAACTCTGATATTTGTTTGACCATTTGGGGTCAACAAGTAGAATTGGCAGGTTGCATATCAGTTGGAATTTATAGCTCAGTTAACATATATTCATGATGTTTTCCATATATCACATCTTAGGAAATACTTTCCTGATCCCTCTCACATTTCGAGTCAGGAAGAGATTGAGTTAGAGACATGCATTTTTGTTCTTGAGTATCCATTTGAGATAATTGTCTCTTGAGTGGAAGTCTTAAGTGGGAAGCTGATTCCATTAGTTTGAGTGTTATAGAAGTCCATATCAGATTATTATGACACATAGGAGTGCGAGTCTTTGATTATGAAGTAGTGGCCTCACCTCATTACCATAATTAATTCTTCACCATGACTTCCTGGGGACGAAAACTATTATAGTGGGGATTTTGAAACATCTGGTTACCCGCTTTCAAGTATTTTTCTCCACTTTTCTTATTTTCCTCTTGAATTGGGTTTGTCTTGGGACTCTCTAGGATAGAGAAATGTTATTGAGATAAATGACCTAATGTTTGGGGATGTATGATTGTTTTAATTAATGGGGACTAAGTATAAAAATGTAATGGATTTTGGGAATTCACTTTGAATTTGGAGAAAGCTAGAGTTAGATTGAGTTTTCTAAAGAATCTACAATTTTTGAAGTATGTAGGATAAATACATGATGTGTAATGGGAGTACACAATTTGTACATTTTATAGGGGAGATACCATGAACTTGGTACTCATCATGAAGGGATTACATGCCTTGTAAAAGTTACACACTACGTAATGATAAAATATCAATTTTTAATTAAAAGGTAATGGGTTTTTTATGTATGTGATCCCTGTGGATTAAAAATTGGGTAAAGGAATTAAAATCCATGTAAGTGTCATAAACAAGGATTTTAGGTTACTACACTAGATTATTTTTATTTGATTATTACATATATCTCACTCTGATCGACATAGGGCTCTTATCTAGTGATTTTGGGAGCCTCTTTTCAATTTTGATTGATTCATTTAGTGATTGATCAACATTGTGGCTGGATTGCATCTCTCTAGGAAAGTAATCCTTTCTGCATTTTTATTTCTTTGATCATGGTAGTGCTATTGCATTGTGTTTTTAGATTCGTTGATTCATGGTGATGTTTAATCATGTTTCCTTATAGATCTGTAGTGTGATCTCATTCCAAGAGTCATTTACTTGTTGGTTGTTGTGTGAAGCGTATGAGTTCCTATGGTATGAATTGTTTCGTATTCTCTACCAACTTTTTTGTTCAATTGGATCAATTATGAGATGTGTTGGTTAATTATAGGGACTCCATATTCATTATTGATATCTTCTTGTTGGTGGATCTTTTTGGGATTTCATTTTCTCCCCAGGCCCATTGTTTTAAGGACCTGTTAGAACTATTGGGGGGGGGGGGTTCACTTGCTATATTTTTACTCTTTTATCTAGATTCGATACATATATCTAGTGGATTGATGCATACATGATTATCTATGTATGTTATGAGTATCCTAGCTATCCTAACCTAGTGTGATCCTTGACGTGATGTTACTTGTGCTTCTTCATTTATTTTATAAAACTTTCATTTACTTCCTTGGATTTGATATGATAGTGATACATGATTTGTTTTGACATGATATATCTCTAATTTTATATATCGTGATGAACTTATTTGAAACTAATTTTCCCACATTATATGTAAATGTGTAAAAATGGGAAATTATTATTTTTTGGACTGATTTTAATATAAAAACTATTAATCTATTATCATTCCTTATTTTATTTAAATTTTATAATTCTTTGATTATTATCCAGATAATTGATATATAACACCCAGGTGGGACCCTAACAAGCATGTTTTCCTACACCCTATGTACCCCTTCAGTTGTATGTAGAACTCATTAGGTCTTTCGATGTTGGGAAATTCATGGTGTTTTAGTGAGGCTGTAAGGTTTTTATTATCTGTATTGGGTATCTAGTTGTGAGATGGTAGGAGTCTGCCCACACGATCATATGAAGTAGTTTCATTTTAGTTTAAAAGTCTTTGTGTTTAGATCTATAGTTGGATATTATTTCTACTCTTGAGTTGTTTGGTTACCCATTTTTGTTTTTAATTATTAAATACATTGATATATTGGGATATTTATTTCTATTTTGTGTATATATTCCATGTTTTTGTCACATTAGGTTGGGATAAATCATTCCCTCAGGTTTTTATTTGATGCTTTAGTGCTAGTAGCCAACCCGTGGGGATTGGGAACTCCCTTACTGTAAGTGAAGGGTTAGGTCAAGTAAAAATTTGAGAGGTTATTTTGTTTAGTTCATTATATTTTGGTTTGAAAGGTTGTTCTTCATCAAGAGTCCTTATATTAGGATATTTGATAGACTAGAGGTATGATTATCAGGATTTGGGAAGAAGATTACAAGGCGTGCTTGACTATCTCTTTCCATGATGAGACTCATGTTACCATGGGATGTTGGGATTATTGTCTCCTATTTTTAGTTCTTAATGTTAATATCTATTTTTTCGTTTGGATTTTCTAGATTGAGTTCAGATTTTCTTTTGTATAATCATTTTCTTTTGTTTCAGTGTGTATAAGTATGCTTCAAAGATGTGTTCTATTAGTTCCTCAGGAGGTTTCAGCTGATGATCCTCAATTTAATCCTCTAATGGATAATAACTTTATCAAGGTTATCATGTAGGAAGTTTTTGATATTGAACATAATGTACCACAAGTTCATAATGTTTTTGTTGAGGTACTACTACGAGCTATACGGGAAAGAGATTGATCACAAGAGTTTATGTGTGAGAATACACCATTCTTTAAGGATGAAAATGAACCTCAATATGTGGATGATTTTCTTGAAAAGATTGATTAGATCTTTAACTTCCTGGATAAATCCATGAGTATCAAGGTAAAGAGTTAAATTTTTAGATTTGAGGGTCCCAGTAATCATTGTTGGGATTCCAAGGTACTAGTGGACAAGCATGTGGGATTTGATTAGAAGTGTTTTAAGTCTCCATTTCTTCAGTTGTTTTGTCCAAAGTAACTAATGAGGGTGAAGTATCTATAGTTCCTCTCTTTTAATTAGGGAGATCATTTGGTGTCAACATACACCAATGGTTTTGATGAACTAGTTCATTTTCACTAGAGGTTGTGATGAATGACTAGCCGAAAGCTCAAAAGCACCTACAGGGTTTGAAATAGGATATCATATCATTAGAATTTATACTGAATCTTTCAACATATGCAGATATAGTGTAATGGAATATGATGGTATAATTAAATATGATTGGAAAAGATGGATATTTTTCATTGTCTCTTCCACCTTGTGGTAGATTTAGTGGCCCGATAGGGAATAATTGGAAGTGAAAAGATCATCACATGAGTGGTGGAGGTGGTTCTTAGTAGTAGGCCTCTCCAGAACCTCCAGTTTCAGCTAATAGTATGCCTCTGACTTTCTATTATTGTTGAAATGTCAGAAACACACATCATTTTTATACTTCACCTACATAAATGTGTAATAGTTTTGAACATTATGGTCATCTGTAGTGTTTTTGTCAGTCTATGTCTACACCTCAATATATTCAAGGATCATTAGGTCCAAAGGATACTATAGTTCATTTATATTCTTCAAAGGCTACATGGATCCAAACACAAGTCTCATGAGTGAACCACCTTCACACATTTTACGAGTTTATAGTAGAGGTAGATTCATCTATATTGATAGTGAGAGGTACCATCATTATTAAATCCTCATTAGTGATTGAATTATATTGTACTAGTGATTACCACTCATTTATATTTTTCTTTTTTGGTTATATAGTTATCCTCCTAATGTAACTCATTTACTTTTTCATGGAGTTATGGACACCACTTAGGAAGAGGCAAGAGAAAGTGTCTCAGTGTCCATCTTATTCTCTATCAATAGATGATGCAGAGTTAGTGTATGATTTTCTTATTCTAAATCTTGATATGTTTTATATAATTAGAAATATGGATTGAATTATTTCTCAAGATTTTAAATTTGATCATTATTATTGGTGTGTCATGTTTTTTGCATCCAATGGGAGCATAGAGGTGTTTCAGGGAGAGTGGTATCAGAGGTATGGTCATGTAGGTCCTTATTACCTAGAGATCTAGAGTTTCTATATACTATAGAAGATGTGTTCGAAGACATATCTTCAATTGATAAACTTTTCACATTTATTCTAGATTTTCCTGACATTTTCTGAGATTCTTTCTATGGGATTCCTCTAGAGAGGAAATTAGAGTTTACAATTGACTTGGTTCCAAGTGAACAACTAAAATTGATACCTTATGATCATATATCACCATGAAAGCTGAAAGAGATCAATTTTTAGTTGGATGATCCAGTGGAAAAGGGTTTCATTATCCCTAATGTTTAGACTTGGGAAACCTGGATGTTCTTTTCTAAAAGGCATAATATTCACACCAATTTTTCATGGTCTATCAGAAATTTAATTGGTTAACTTGTAAGAAAAACAATCCATTTCTTCATGTGAATTATTTTTTCGATCAGTTAAATGGGGAAATCGGTTTTCAAAGATTGATATTTTTTCATGTTATCATCATCTCTGAGTTCGGAAATGAAATGTACCAAAGACTAATTTCAGTAGAAGGTATGACCATTATGAATACGTTATTATATCATTTTGTGATAATAATGCTCATACTATTTTTATTCCTTTGATGAATCAGATATTCCTTCAGTTTCTCAATACTTATGTGGTAGTGTTCATGGAATATATTTTGGTTTACTTGATATATGAGAGTTATAATGAGCACCATCATAGTTTGGTTTCTGAAATCATGAGGAGTCATCGTTTGTATAGAAAACTTTAAAAATATAATTTCTAGATCCTATATGTGAATTTCTTTGGAAATGTGATTTTAGATCATGGATTATCAATTGATCCTAAAAAGGTAAAATATGTTTTTTCTTGGAAAGAACAACATAATTTCATTGATATTTGGATCTTCCTTGGTCTTACTAGATATGATCAACAGTTTATCATTTATTTCTTAATGTTGGAATAACATTTGATTTTTTTTGAAAAAGCATCAAATTTGACTTCTCCTACCATGAATGGGGTGAAGTTCACATGGGATGTAAAGTTTAAATATTATTTTAATGAGCATAAAAAAGTTCTGTCAACAGCACCTATCCCGATCATATTCGATCTTATTATGGGGTATATGGATTTATAGGATGCTTCTGTTGTTGGTTTGGGTTGTGTTCTTATATAGGATAATCATGTGGTGGATTATAGTTCTCTTCATCTTAGATCGCATGAGAAGAATTATACCACTCATGATTTTGAGCTTTGCATAGTTATGCATTCACTTAAGTGTTGGATTCATTATCTTTTTGGGTAAATTTTCACCGTTTTTTGACTATAAGAGTTTTAGCTCTATCTTTTCTTAGAATGACTTGAATATTTGATAAAAGGAAGTGGGTGTAATACCTTAAAAAATTTAAATTTTATGTCACTGACACCCTGGGGAAGGGGAATATCATTGTAGGAAATCTTAATAGGAATCTTCCATTGCAAGATATTTTAGTATTGAAGGAAGAGTGGGACCCTATAGGTATTTTTGATCAGTTCCATATGGATTCTCAAGAGGATTTTTCAGGCATGGTTTTGACTAGTGTTAAATTGTTATCATATATCCTTAAGTATATAATGGTGATTCAGTAACTGGATTTCGATTTCAGAGGAATTTAAGAATCCCTATATGGTGGGGAGACTATTTTTTGTTGGTATCTCTCTTTAGATGGTATTCTCAATTTTGAGGATCAGTTTGTCATCCTAGAATCTATGAGGATCTCATTTTTTATTTTCATATTTCTTTATAGTCTTTTCAGTCTGACCCTGCAAAAATGTATTATGACACGATTAAGCGATTCTTGTGGCTGAATATAAAGCCTGACATTATTGATTATGTGTCCCACTATTACACCTACCAACAGATTAAGGAGAGCATATGAAACCTTCTACTTTTCTCCAGCCTAATCTAGTATCGATTTAGAAATGGGATAATGTATCCATGGATTTTATTGTTGGATTACCATAACATCCCCAAGGATATAAATATTTCTGGGTTGTGATTTATTGGTTGATAAATTCATATCATTTTATTCTGATCAAATATATCATAAAGGTTAATGATTTTGTAAAGTTTTATATGATAGAAATTATGATATTACATGGGGTTCCTTCTTCCATTGTCTCATATAGGGATCCTAGGATTAATTTGAATATTTGGATAAGCCTTGAAGAGAAAATGGGGACTCTGGTCAAGTTGATTAGAGCTTATCATCCCTAAATAAGCAGTTAGATAGAGAGGTCTATTGAAATTTTGAAGGATATGTTGCATGCCTATATCTTGAATTTTGGTGGATCTTGGGATATCCATCTTGGACTGGTTGAGTTTTCTTATAGAAATATTTATTAGTTATCAATCATAATGTATCCATTTGAGGCCTTGTATGGTTTCCAGTGCAGATTACCTCTTCTTTGGTAAGAGGTGGGTGAAGCCTATTTGGTGGGACCAAGTTTGTTTTGGGAGATGTCTGTGAGGATTGATAATTTACATCAATGTCTGGTTACAATGTAGAGTTAGCATAAATATTATACAGACCAACGGATTCATCCTTTGGAGTTTTCCAAAGGTGACCTTGTTTTCGTGAAATTTTTTCCTTAGATGCATCACCATTTTCTTGGGAAATAAGGAAGATTGGATCTAAGATTTGTTAGACCATTTTGGGTAATTGATCAGATTTGGAATGTTGTACATTAGTTTTAATTTACAACTCAATTGATAGGCATGAATGATGTTTTCCATATAAAACGTCTCAAGAAATAATATCCTCATCCATCTCACATTATGAGATGGAAAGATATTTAGTTAGAGATAAACATTTTTGTTACTGAGTAGCCAGTTGGGATCATTGACTCTCAAGTTAAAGTCTTATGTGATAAGTTTATTCTGTTTGTTAGAGTGTTTTTTTGACACATACATAATTCTTATGAGACATTAGACCATGCGTTGTTGATGAGGGAGCAATGGACTCACCATCTACCATAATTCATTAATCCAAGTGAATTATTAGGGAAGAAAACTCTTATGGTTGGGAGTTTGTAATATCCTATTACCTACATTCATATATTTTCCTCCTAATTACATGTTTTCCTCTTGAATTGTGTTCATATTTGGTCTTTTGAGGATACATTTTTTTTAACAAAATGAACTAATGTTTGGCATGCATGTTTTTTTGAATCAATGGAGTTTGAGTATAAATGTGTAATGGGTTTGTGGTGTTATCCCTGATTTTAGAGAACACCTGAGTTGGTTTGTGGTTTTTGTAAATAATTTCCAGTTTTTAAATATTATAAAAGAAATACATACCGTGTAATGGGAGTACACAACATGTATGTTTTTTAGGGGAGATACCATGAACCTGGTACATTGTGTGAAGGGAGTACACACTATGTAATGATAAAATATCAATTTCTAATTAAAATGTGATATGTTTTTTGGTATATGTGATCCATATGAATTACACAACATTTAAAGGAATTACATTCTATATAATCTTTGCGAACATGGAATTTAGGGTATTGTATCAGTTTATTGCTATTTAATTCTTCTATATCACTCTCCCCTATTGACCTAGGGATTTTCTATGAAACTTTTGGGAGGATAATTTCTGTCAATATTGATTTATTCATTGATTGATCACCACTATGATTAGATTGCATCTCTCTGAGTTATTAATTCTTTCTGCTTCTTCATTTCAATGATTGTACTATCACTATTGTGTTTCATTATTGGATTCATTGATCCATGGAAATGTTTCTCCTTATTTCCTTATAAATTCTTTGTGTGATCTTATTCTAGGGTTCATTTTCATATTGGTTATAGTGTAGAAGGTGTGCGTTCATGAGGTATGTGTTGTTTCCTATTCTCTAACAATCATTTTGTTGAATTGGATTAATTATAAGATGTGCATGTTGATTATAGGGCCTCCACTGTCAATATTGATATATTTTTGCTGGTGGATATTTTGGGGGAATGTAAACCATGAGTTTAGAGGTAGGTGGTTATGTATATAAAATATGTTTCTGAACTACATTTATCCTATTTTGAATTTTTTTTATTAAATAAAATTGATTGTTTTGACTGATTTTGTGTGTGTGTGTGGAACTATCATATAAAATATGGATTTTACCTTGGTTTTAGAAATGGAATAATGTTTTTCAAATAATTTTGAAATTTTTTTGTGAAATGTTTTTCAAATAATGTTGTTATAAAAATGGATTGATGAATTGGTTTGAAAAAATGGGGCACATAAGAAGCCTTGGGTACTTAAGTGGATGGTTTAATAAAAGGTATCTTCTACTATTTTGGGGTTTTCTCTTGGGGATTTCCTCTAGTCTCTAGGGCCATTGTTTCGGGGACTTGTTAGACCTACTAGGCGGGTTCAATTTCTGGGGTGTTACTCTCATCTCCTGACTTTATGCATATCTATAGTGTATTGGCACATACATAATTTTATATTTTAGGTATGAGTGTCCTTGCTATCTTGACTCAGTGTGATCCCTATCATGATGTCACCCATGCTTATGTTTTTTGTAATATTTTTTTTGTACTTCAGTAGATTTAATATGATATGTGATGCATGATTTTTTTTTCATGATATATCTACTATGATATATGGATTTGAAATTCATTGAATCTAATTTACTTACTTTATTTTGAAAGGTGGAGGATGGAAAATTAAATTGTTTTTCCATTATTTTGATAAAAAAATATTAAAATATTATCATTCCATGTTTTGTTTAAAGTGAATAATAATTGGATTATTGTTCAATGACTTAGTATGGAAAACTTGGGTGGGATCCTACTAACCCCGTTAGATCACAACCTATGTACCCCTTCAATGTTGTGTAGACCGGGTTATGTATTTTGATAAAAGGAAATTAAAGGCACTATAGTGAGGAGGTGATGTTTTTTTAGTTGAGTTGGATAGTTGGGGGTGAGATGGTGGGAGTCTTCCCACACTATAAAATGAAGTACATTTTTCCAATTTTTTATTCCTTTATTGTTATATTTTTACTTGGAAATTAGTTATACTTATATATTTTTTGGTTTCCACTTTTTGTTTTCTCTTATTTAATATTTTGGTATCTTCCACAATTTCCTTCAATTTTATGTTTGTATTAAATGTTGTTGTCACTTTAGGTAGAGAAAAATTGTTCCCTTAGGTTGTTTTTTGATGTTTGGGTATTAGTTTATAGCTTTTGGGGATTAGGAACACCCTTCGAGTATGTGGTAGGTCGGGTCATGTTCCAGTTTGAGGGGGTATTTAGGTAGATTCTTTACATCATTTATGTTTATCCTTATATCACACATCAAGTTAATCCATAACATCCAAAACTATCCCATATCATCATCATAAACAAAACGTCATCATACAAAGTTATCCTAGCCATTTTTGAACAAAAATGTCACTTTTAAAGATAAAAATTCCCATAGACAATACTATTGTCATTGTCATCACAAGACTCCCATCCATCGATTTCAATGAACACATGAAATGGGATTCAATACCTGAGCCCATAAATTTTTCACCCCAGATAAAATAATTTTAAATAAGGATGAATATCCCATTCCATGCCCTAAAATCCAAACAGACATACCTATGTGTGCACTCTGTACAAGGATTCCTTTCATTGATTTCAAGGAACACAAGTCACAATCCCCATCTATAGAGCCTTCCTTATCGATGCATACATCACCCACAAACATTGAGACTAAATGAATATGTTTCATGGGGATACATATGCTCCCATATGAAATTTTAGGAATACAATTTTAAAAAAATCCTCAACATGGAAAGGACATCCTACCTCAATAATAGACGACATAGACCACCTAGATTCACCGTCTGTAATAAGCCAACCATGCTGAATCCAAAGAATCATATATAGTATTTATGTATCAGGGGTTACATCAAATGAAAAAAATAATAGAATAATGTAGAGTAATTTAGGGAATAGATGGACTTGGAATCACTAATATGATGTAGTAAAAGCCAAAAACACATCATATAGTGAATAAATGATGATTATTGATAAGAAATCACTAAGCAAAGAGCCAATGATGTTTTTTAGTTTAATATATGTTAGAGGAGAAAAAATTAAGGAAATAAGGCGGTATAAAAATGTAATTTTTCTCATATTTCTTCAAAAACCTTATGAGATACTTTCATAGCATGAATATATATCTTACCCCATGAACTATCAAAGACATAACCCCCAGGTAGCCTGACTAGATAATTAAGGCACTATGTCACGCCATGAATATTAAATGATGCTCCCAAATAGATAAATAGTCAAACATGGTTCTAAAAAATTTATCTATAACATTCTTAACACCTCCATCAACCAAAACTGAGAATATTATAAATGTTTAGGACAAAAAAACCATTACATGCCTTAAAATCAAGGAGAATTAAAAACTCCTCATATAATGAGTTTTCATTATTGAGAAGAGACTATAGGGTAATCTCCTGAAAAACCTTTAATTTTGGACTAAATATTTTAATCTCACTCATAGATACTTTCCTAGATATATCTATGAAATCACAACAATTGAATGGGAGGAACTACCTTTCCACATACCAATTTCTTTACGTTGGTCCCCAACACACACTAGATGCTCTTAGAAATTAATACCAACATCAAAATATAAATTCTTATTAATGAACCCACAAAATATGTCCTACTTGGTGTAACACCATAAAAATTTATAATTATATTCTTGATATCATTATTAACATGAAACATTGTGTTTTTAAGAAAACCTTGATACACTATTAAAATATTATTATTTAATGTGATAGTTTTCGCCTAGCTATTGGATTTATGGGTATGACTAAAATTAACCATATTATGAAAATATGTATAATGGTTTTAAATAATGTATTTTTTAATAATAAATAAGTACTCAATTTTAAGTAAATTCATTTTATACTTAAAATAATCAATTTTAGCCAAAAATTATTTTATTGTATTTTGTGTCCTAAAATTATAATTAATTTAACCCATTATTATAAAACTTTTTTTATAAAATTAAAATCATTTTTTAAATCATAAAAAAAAATCTTAGGGTGAAATTTTATTAATTTTATGGAATTATTTATTTTTTACGGAAAAGTAAAAAAATACCAATTTTTCAAACACTATCCTTTGTTTTCATTAAATAAAGTAATATAATAGTCCAATTATATTTTAGAATTGGTATTGAAGTTATTCATGGTCCATTTGATTAATAATAATTGAATTAATTCTAATTTAATTCTTAATATTCATGATTTTTTTATAATTTAATTTTTATCCTTAAAAACAAATTTATCTAAAAATAGTTTTTTGTTAACTTTGACACATTTCTATTAAAATATATTTATTCTATTTAGAGAGATTTAATCATGAAATATTATTACCATTATTAACATTATTAGGTTATTTTTCTTAAATAGGACCATTTTATTGTTGGTCATTATAAATATTGACCAAGGTAAATATTTCTCACCTTAGTAAGTGTAAAATGGGTAAAAGTGGATAAAATATTTACGACAAGGCTTTAAAATGTATTTAACACTTATATTTATACTATTTTATGTGTTTATTTTTAAAATTATCCTAAAATTCTCTAAAATATGGCCACTTGGTTTCATTTTTGTTTTATATTGACATTTATATTATTTTAAGAAAAGAATAAATAAAAAATGTCACTCTTCTGAGTTTTATATCTTTATTATTTTTTCATAGGGGTAAATAGAGATTATGTATGGTCTTAAATGTTCATTTGAAATTTGAATTATTATTTTTATCGTGGTAATTTTTCTTTAATTTTTTGTTATTGAATAGTTACCTTAATTTCTTATGCAATGCTGATAGAGTATTTATTCAATTTATAGAAATATAAAATAAATTATTTTAAAAATAATAAAAGTAATAAAATTTTGATGAATTATTTTTATCTAAAAATATTATAGATTAATATATCATATTATGGATCTTTAAAGTTATTATATTCTAATTCCATTATTTCCTTGATGTATTTACCGTCAAATTATATGAATAATGTCAAAAATGATATTAATTATATTTTATTAAATTATTGGAAAACCATGAAAATATTTAAATAGGATATAGTGGATTATATATCATCTAAAATTTTAACCATTGACCATTTATGAGAAAATTTTCACCTTATATTTAAAACTATTGCTCTTTAATATTTAAAAGTCATTAATGAAGTTAAGGTTAAAATTCGTTAGCAAAGGGGTTAATCAAGAAGATATGATTTAAAATTATATCTAAACCTATAAAAAAATTTATTGGATAATTTTATTTTAAAAACAACCCCATTATATTCTAATATATTTCATTTTGGAACCATTTGACAAGAGTGTGACAAATATTATATTATAAAATAAATTTCTAAAAGTTCCCCTCTATTCACTTATAAAAAACCCCTTATCTCTTTCCATTACACCACATTGAGAAACCTAGATTACAAACTAACCCATTTATCTTCTCATCACCCTTATCCATGTTTTATTGGTTATGGTCATTCCAAAAGATCAACCCTAATCCCCTTAAGAGGAGATCTAAAAGAAATCTATCGAAGAATAGGTAGTCATCTTTACCAAATACTTCAAATTCATTTCTTATAAAAAATCCTATAAATATATATTAACAATTCTAAAATAATTAATACAATATAATAAATATAATGAGATGTTATTATGATTATGGGAAACCCATTTTCCACCTCTTTTCTATCATATGAAAAGTGAAAACTTTGATCGTATGTACGTATGACTTACTATCTCTACATAGTGGTGTAATTAATTTTTCATCACAATTTTACTTATAGGGTTATAAATTAGAAAATAATAAATATATATGATATATATAAAATAATTTTTCTTCTAGAATTATAATATTTTACATACATTCTTACCTTCTAATCTGTTGGAAGAAGATAATGTCGCTCGTGTGCATGTGTAGATTAGAACCTCTATGAAGTAAAGTAAATTGTTTTTCATTTATAATTTATATGGATGATAATAATGATATATTTAATGAATGTATATTATATTTATATCATGATTAGAATTATAGATATTATAGAACCAAAATCAATGTAAACAGACTAGAACTACCAAACAAAAAATCTCATGAATAATGAATCAGTTAACACTCCAAACAATGATAACAATATAATATTGTAAACTAAAAAGTGATAATATGTTATAAAATAATCATATATGAAATGATATATATGTATATAGTTTTTTAATGTAATTTAATTAAATAAAAAATGTATTATAAAATATTTTGAAATCATATACAAGGTTAGTCTAACATGATGTTAGGGGTTTCCTAAATAAATTTTCATTCATTGTGTTATAATTTTTCTTCATTGACTATGTTATTCGATGATTATGTTAAGAATGACCTTTTATTGTATTTTTTAAAACATTTTTTGTGTTAATATCTTTTACACATAATAACTTCATTGATTAATTCTCACTTCAATGAAACGATCTTTGTAAGGTATTTTTTAACTCAATTTTCATTATTTGGGGTATACTTATAATTCATTGAGTTTTATATCATGATTATGAGTTAAATGACTTATGATAGTATTATTTTTTATTTAAATATTTTTATGTGGATTTTATTTTGATACAAATAATAAAATCATTGATTAATTATCACTTTAACGTTATGATCATTATAAGAGATTTCATCTAAATTTCCACTCCATTGAGACGTATTTGGTATTATGCATATATATTTTTTCTAGTGTATATAATATTACTTTTATGAATTTTAAATGAATAACTAATATTAATTATGATTAATGTCTCAATTTATGTTTACTATTTAAAAGGGATAAAATTCAAAATTTACCAAACATGTAAGAATTTATTTAACAATATAATTTCTTTTGTGATTGCTCTTATTTTTTTGAAGGAATATTATAATATATCATTCATAAAATCCATCTATACTAGTATACTCATTATATTTATGTAATTTAAATATTTTATTCCCAATTTTCCTCTCTTTGGAACTTTAATTAAGAAAACAAATGTTCAAAATAAAATACGATCTTATTTATATTTCGATTTGGTATAATTTTCTTCTCATTTAATACTTTATGAAATTGATTTAAAATTCTTATTTTTGTTTAATAAAATGATTTATTAAAGAAATTTATGTTTTCATGGTATTTTTATATGTATTTAAATGAATCATTATAATATTTTCCAAAAGGGTAAATGTCAGCTTTCTTTACAAGAAGTCAAAATGAATGTTTTTTAATTTATAATGTGTTAACGAATTTCCGTCCACCATAACATTTAAAAAAACACATTATTATACATGTTTTCAATCATTTTAAAATGAATAAAGTTTAATGAAAGATTAAATTAACAATTTATGATTTTCCAAGGAATAATATTTAATTAAAGCATATTTTTAGGATTTTCCCAGATTTTCATTTATTCTCTAAAGGAAATGATTCTATTTAAAAAAATATATTTTAGATGAATTGATGGTACTCTTTTATCTCTTATTAATGCTGTTGTTTTTAACTTTCTTATGAATCATTCACTTCATTGTGATCATTTTTCCATTGTGATTACATTTCACTAAAATTTTCACATTATTTGTGTCATTGATATGATTATTTCCTAAACCATATACCATTTCTACATACAATGTTTTACTATGAATTTAATTTTGTTAGTAGGGGAT
This sequence comes from Viscum album, assembly GCA_963277665.1. NCBI lineage: Eukaryota > Viridiplantae > Streptophyta > Magnoliopsida > Santalales > Viscaceae > Viscum > Viscum album. Next base: position 1,719,461,907 of record OY728119.1, on the reverse strand, counting down.
ATATTAAATATTATATATTATTTACTCAATATAATTTTTTTGAGGATTTATATTATTTATGAACTGAATTTGTTATTCAATATATAAGGAATGAATTAAAAATGCTGTGACTGGTGGGTCCCAGTTATATATAGCACCTCGATGTATCAATGTGTCTAATAAGACAAAACAATTGGCTAGCCTTATTCAATGGGGTTTTAAACTATCCTAGAATAAGGCCTTGGCAGTAACTATATCATGATGTTTGAGATCAAGACTTCCAATATTAAGCATATCCTTTGTTAAGAATTCCAATTTTATTATCTAAGAGATTAATTCATTGATATTATCCCTGGATTCTTTTTTTGGTCAAGTTATTAATTAAATGGAATGTTTTTTTAGTTATATAAATTTTCATATTGATTATTCCTTGTTTATATATGATTGATTATATTGTACATAACCCTTACTAAGAACCTAAGCACACCATTTGTTTTTTTCCTTTTGTCGAGATATTAATAAGTGTGTTATGAATAGTATAAAATATTAAAAAGTGTTATTTTATTCTATGAATTTTATATTTCAAATGTAATGTGGGAATCATGTATGTATATTATTTTTCAAAAATACTAAACTGATCGGTCATCTAGGATGAAAAATCTTATATCTTATGCCAATGTAATAACTTAGACATTGGCTCTCGGTTACTTGAGTTGGGGATTCTATATTTAGTATATGAGGAATGATTATAGAAATATTGGTAACTAAATTTTTGAAAACATAGATTAATTAACATGACACTATAAAAGACCATGAGGATATGTATAATTGTGGCATAATATCATATGTTTTTCTTGAAAAGTTAGAGATTTTTTAGTTTTCATAGAAATACATTCATATAGGGATAATATAAGTGGTCATGGTTTTTGTAAAAGATATATCTTGGGATAATAATCCAAAAAATGAGTTGGTAGAATATATACCATCCATAATTCTAGTGAACAGTGGGTTTACCCTTATTGTGCACTATTTTTGACACTCATTAGGGATGTTCTTGGGTTAATTCACATTTTCTTTAGCAACCATTAAGATTAAGGATAAAATGGATCCTATGGAAACCTATGATATGAATTAGTAATATGGGATAAATATAAAGACATATGGTTTGATAATTTTATGGTTTATAATAAGTTTAAAGGTATATATACCCATGTTGAGATTTTATATGACATAATTTTTACATGATTAAGGTTATTTTCGGATAATACAACCATTTAGTTTAGTATATCTTTTAGGGAGAATGTTTTTTTAAGAATAATGATTTTTTATTTTATAGAACTATGTTTAAAGATATTTTTTTCCTTTAGGGTTATGATGAATATTTATTTTAAGTTGATAATACATACTTAATAATATTAGATATTTTAGGACAAAATAAGTTGTGTAGAAAACATTAAACATGAAAAACTGATTTTAGGATTAATGTTATTTTGAATACGTTCATCATATTTTTGGGAATATTATGGAAATTATATTATTATAGTTTTATAAAAATCACAACCGATATGTCAGGTTACAATCTAATACATCTGGGAGGGGCTCTGGTCTTGATCCAACAAAAAAATAAAGATAAGGGCACAATGCCAACAATTGGACTATGTGATATTTGAGATATTATGATTTTTTTGCTCAAATTATTTGATATTAGTATATTAAGTTGTTTTTTGGTAGAATATTATAAGATCCAATTTTTTTTTTAATTTTTTTGATTTGAGGTAGTTAATGATATTTGAGGATATATTTTTTTGGGTTATGTTTTAAATAACATTTAGGTTCGACATGAAGGATTATTTGGAAAGAATGATATTATGTATATGGAGATATAATATGGAGGGTTTGATATAACCTATGTGGTTAATAATTTCATTAATGTTGAGCTTATTGAGGTTATTTGGGATATAATGTTATTTATTTATGGAATAATCTACGGTAAACCTTTAGTTTTATTATTGAATTGTGGAGATTAATGTATTATTTCCTCTTATGAAGGTTTAATTATTTTTGGGTATTATATTACATTGTGATAATAATTTGGTTTTGGTAAAGAAAGGAGGAATATATTTTGATTCTTTTTTGGATTATGTGATCCGTTATAATTTTATTTTAGTCCTTTAGGGATGAAAAATTCATCTTGGATACTCATTATTTATAAAAAAAATGATATTGTAGTGGAAATTGATTAAACGTTAAAATTATAGTTGTAAATTAAGTATATTTACTTTTTTTCTTTATCTATACGGTAAAGGAATTATTCAAATATAGGAAAATAATCTTGAAATAAAAATGTTATACTTTTTCCTAAATTTATTATTACTTGATGGTGTTTTCATCCCTTATTGATTTATGGTTGTGTGGTGTTTAAATTTCTCATAATAATTTTTTATATCAATCTCTATTATTCCTTAAACATTAGACATATCTTCCATATCTATATTTTAACTTCTCTCTATATTTCTTCTTATCCAGTAACCCGAAAACATGATATTTCTGGTAACTTTTATCGTTCCCACTTTCTCAATATAAAGATGTTTTTGAATCTCTTTTTAAAATGTGGGTTTTCAATAAAGATATTTTAAAACATTGATATTTTGATGAACTAGAAAAAATTACAAGGGTATAATTTATTTAAAAGGGGTAAAATATAACACCCCATAAAATTACACTCCCATGCTCGATATCACAATAATCATGCTACACTGAGCTTTGAGTAACCCAAAATATACTATCAAAATATTATAATTTAATGTGATAGTTGTTATCTAGACATTAGATTAGTGTGTATAAATAAGATTCACTATATTATAAAGAATATTTATAAAGGTACTATGTAATGTATTGATTAGTATTAAATAAGTACTAAATTTTCAGTAAAGTCATTTTATACTTAAAAATGATTTTATTTCATTTTTTGAATGGAAATTATAATTAATTTATGAAAATTTTATGAATTTTATTTTATAAAATTAAAATAATATTTTAAACTGGAATATAAAAATTAAATTTGGAAAAAAGTTTCAACATTTTTATGAAAACAATGATTTTTCACTGAATAGTGAAAAATATAGATTTTTTAAACTCTTTAATTTATTTTCATTAAATATATTAATTTAAAAGTGCCATTATATTATGGATTATTTTCTTAAATTTACATATGATATATTTTATTTATAATAATCTAACTAATTCCATTTGAATCTGTAATATTCATTATATTGATATAACTTAATTCTTATGCTCAAAACCGTTTTTTTAAACCATTTTTATTTGAATTTTTCACATTTATATTAAAATTTATTTATGTATGCGACATTGATTCTATATATTTTAATACCATATTTTTAATTAGGTGGTTCAATTTTTTCATATATGTCCCTTTTACTTCTGGACATTATATATTGTAATTGTGATAAATATTTTTTACCTTAGTAAAGGTAAAAAGTGTAAAAAAAGAGTTAAAACATTGGGGTATGGCTTTAAAATTTCTCTAAAACCGAACTTTTTCCTATTTAATGAGATAATTTCTATAATTATTATAAAATTATTGAAAATATTGAATTTTTTTTTTATTTTTATTTGATACTGACCTTTATTTTATTTTAGTAAATTAATAAATACAAAATGTCACTCACGTGAATTTAATTTTGTTAATATTTTCATAGGGATAAAAAATGTTTATGTTCATTTTTAATTGTAATTATAAATATGATTTTTTATTATGGTAATTTATTTTAACTGTTATTAATTAAATAATTACCTTAAATTCTTACACATTAATAATACATTATTTATTCAATTAAAAGAAATATAAAATAATTGATTTTAAAAATATAAAAAGTAATAAAATTTGGATGAATTATTGTTCTACATGAATTTTATTAAAGATTATATGATATTCAGAATTTAGTAAATCAATAATTATAATTAAATATTTTTCTTGATGTATTTAATGTCAAATTAAATGAAAAGTTTCAAAAAAGAAATTAAAGATATTTTATTAAAATAACATTTTATTAAATTATTTCTAAACAATAAAAATCATAAAAGAGGAAAAGGGTGATATTATACTGTCTAAAATGTCACTTCTTGGCATTTAGGTGCAAATTGTAATCTTATATCTAAAACTATAGCCCTTTATTATTTAAAAATTCATTATCGTAGTTAAGGGTGAAATTGGTTAACCAAGGAATTAATCCAAAGGACACAGTTTGAAATGATATCTAAACCTATGAAAAATTTATTGAATGATTATATTGAGACCATATTATAATTTCTAAATATATTCCATATTTTAACAATTTTACATGAGTTAGACACATATTATAATAGGATATTACATAAATTTCCAAAATGCCCCTCACGTCACTTATAGAGGACACCAATTCTTTCTTTTCCTTACAACACATTGAATAACAGGGATAGTAAAAACATTACCCATTTATCTTTTAAGCATTATTTTCCATGTTATATAGGATTTGTTTCATTCCAAAGTCCAACACTAGGTCCCCTAAGAGGATATTTAAAGTTATTACATGGAAGAAGAGGTAATCATTTTTACTCAATCTATAAAATTACTTTCTTAATAAAATTAGTATATATCTATTTTAATCATTATAAAATAATTAATCTTGTTTAATAAATATAATTATATGTTATTATGATTAATTTATATCCATTTTCCCTATCGTTTTTATCCTATGAAAATAAAAAAACATTGCTTTTGCATGCATATAGACTACCATCTCCTCATAGCGATGTAATTCGTTTTTCATAACCATTTAACTTATATGGTTATAATGATGAAAATAATGAATATATATGATATTTATAAAAAATTATGCTTCTGGACATAAAATATCATATATACCTTCTTACCTTCATATCCTTTGTAAAATGACAGTGTCTCCCGTGCGTACATGTGGACTATCAACTCTACGAAGTGATGTGATCAATTTTTCATTTCCAATTTACATGGTTGGTAAAAAGAATATATTTAATAAATATATATTATATTTATTCAATGATTAATATTATGGATATGATGTAACTATAATCAAATTATAAGGACTGGATCTTTCGTACCAAAAACCCCTTGAAACATTAAGCAGTTAAGACCCAAACAATGAAAATAATAAATGATTATTAAGTAATGGGTAATAAGATGTTATTAATAGATCATATATGATTTTATAGATATATATATAGTACTTTTATGTAATTATAATAAATATAAATTTATTATACAGGTGGTTAAAATCTATTAGGGGGAAATTCTAACTTTAGGTAATGTTTTTATTACCTCCATTACAATTAATTGTGTTATAGTTCAACATTATTGACTATATTATTCTATTATTATATGAGAAATGACCTATGATTTTAATAAATTTTATTTACACAAGTTTTTTTGATTTAAAAGTTTACACATAATAACTACATTGATTAATTATCACATCAATGATACGATATTTGTAAGGGAATTGTTTACTCAATTGAGATTATTTGGATTATATTTCTACTTAATGTAATTTGTTATTCCATGATTATATATGAAATTACCTCTTATTTTATTATGTTTCATTTAATATTTTCGTGGATTTACATTTTTTTACATATAATCACTTCACTAATTACCTCTCATTTCAATGATACGTTATTTGGATTGGATTTAATAACTAAATATTTTTCATTAGGTTATATTACTTAATAATTATATTTGATATTATAAGATAATGTGTGTAATAATATTTAGTTATTTTATTTTTTATTTCCACTTATTTTATTTGTATTTAAATTTTAAACATATTATCAATTCATTGATTAATTATCACTTCAACATTAAAATCATTTTAAGGCATAACCTCTCAATTTCTATTCCATTGAAGCATATATGGTATTATGGACCTACTTAAATTTATGTGATGTACTTACTAAAACTTTTATGTATTTAACAAGAATATATATATATATATATAGTTATGATTAAAGTTTCAATTTAAGTTAATTATTTCAAGAGGATACAATTTAAATTTTACCAATAATGCATGAATTTATTTTACAAGATCATTTCTTTTGGGATTTCTCTTATTTTAGCTAAAAGAATATTATAATATATCTTTAATAAAATTTATATATTTTCTTATCCTATTGATATCAAATGAGTTTCCTTATTTTCATTTAAATTTTTATCATTTTTCACTTGAATTAATAAAATCAATGTTTAATAGAAAATACAATCCTTTCTCTTTTGATCAGGTATATTTTTATTTTATGACTAAATATTTTTCATTCTTTTTAAAAAATATTTTTATTTACTCACATGATTTATTAAAGATGTTTAGGTTATAATTTAATTTTCACAAGGTTTCAAATGAATAATTAAAATATATTTTCAATTGGTTATTCTTTACTATGTTTATAGGAATCCAAAAGGAATGTTGTTTAACATATACCACATTAACTGATTTTTATGATTCTTTAACCGTTTTACAAAACATCACTTCTTTTATTTGTTTTCAGTGGGTCTACAAAGAAATATATTTCCTAATATATTATGTTAATTATTTACCCATATTTCATTTATTCACCAAAGAACATGATTTTATTAAAAAAATTATATTTCTAATGAAGTGATCATAATATTTTATCTCTTATTAGTTTTTTGTTTTTTAACTTCCTCTTGAAAAATTCAATTTCTTGTGGTAAATTTTTATTGGTATTTATATTTCTCATAAATCTCCATATTCTATTTGTCATCCATATGAGTATTTCATAAACTATACACTATTTTTATGTATGTTTTTTTACTATAGAAGCAATATGATTAACTTAGAAAATACTAATAGTATGTATTCTTTACTCAATATAGATATTTGTTGATAAATCAAAATATTTTTGAATTAAATTTACCATTCAATATATGAGGAATCCATTAGACAAATAATGATGGGTGGGTCTTAGTTATAGATAGCCTTTAATGGCATCGATTGGTCTCATGATAAAAACCAGTCGACTAGTCTTATTTAATAGGTTTTTCAACTATCATAGCACACAACTTCGGTGGTAAAGATATAATGATGTATGAAATAATGATAAGAATTATTAGAAGTTTAATTTATTGAGAATTCACTTATCATTATCCATGCTATTATTTAATTGATATTATCTATGAATTCATTTTATGTTCATGTTATCGATTAAATGGTATCTCTTCTAGTTATTTACCATTCCATATTTACTATTCCTTATTTACACCTGATAGTTTTTGTTATACATAACCCTTAAGGAGTGTATAAGCTAACCCCTTAATTTTTTTCCTTTACCTAGGATATGAAGAAGGATATTGGTAATATTTTCCTATATGAAAAAGGATTTTTATGCTATGTATTTGATATTTCCAATGTAATAAGGGAATCCTGTATGTATCTAGAGTTTTAGGACTACTAAACTGAAAATCCCTTCAAGATGAGAACCTAGGTATCTTATTCCAATGTTATAATGCACTAACTGACTCTAGGATACTAGAGTTGGAGTTTCTATATTATACCCATGAGCCATGACACTAACTTCTCATGCTTCTTCAAGTGTTGTTACCTCATCAATAACAATCACTTTATTTCATCACATTATTCTTCCCCTAAATACTATAATGAGTCCTGATTCACCCCCAAACACATTCAAGAAATATGGTTTACTCCACGAACCATTTCATGAATTGGGGTTGACTCCCTAATCATTTCATGAATCATACTAGATTCCACTTAAATCCTTCCTAAAACTGACACCTCTCTCTAGTAGTTATCATCCACTTACGGACACTACCCACACATTGGTATCTCCATTCATCGATGCCACTGAACCAATTAAATTCATATAAAACTATAAACATACCTAAAAATGAGTTAGGTTCACTAGTATTCCAATCTTGATGTGGAGTAATGAAACTTCACTACCATGATCCCACAACCATGAACTCCTCATAATTAGGTGAACACTAATGCTCACAAACACTTTTAATGATTATAAAACAAGATCATCTATTATTAAAAACAACTAAAAAACTTTTAGTCACCTCACACACCAAAAATGGGACTTTCTCAGATTCCCTATACATAATGCTGATCTAACCGATCATATATTGGTCATAATATGATTCCTGGGTATCATTTGTCAAACCTTACCCAGACACACCCTAGAGGCTTCTCAATATGTGGAATAACTAATTCTCAACCTGTCATCCCTTATAATCACTTATTTACTCCAATTCCACAAAAAATATTAACTACAATATATCATTTAGAAGAAAATTATAAACACCAACCTTATATCCATCCCTGACATCTCACAACTCGATTTTGATCTCTGACTCTTTCTCATAATAATAACCACAGTTTATCTTCACTGCTCTAATAAAACCTAAATAAATGGTTTCAATATTCCATAATATATCATCATATAGAATCCTTAACCATTATTATAGACAACCACAACCGAATACACCAATATTGGGATCTCCAAATAGGAAAAATGACTTTTAAAATCCAAATTCTATTCATCTAAATCACAAAAACAATTTAAAAAACACATGGAATTTAAAAAAACATTAGAAAGAAAAATCCATTGGAATAAAATTTAACACATTTTTATACAGAGTGAATTTACCTTTTAAAAACACGTATAAAACCCAAACAAAAAATGGAATGCCAATGGAAGGAATCAAAAAAAATAATACCTACCCACCTACTCAAGGATTGAGTCCATAACATTAATACCCACATGTCATTCATAGTTTCATATACATATATGATCAAAAAATTCCTAGAATAAAGTAGTTAAATTTCATTGATAATTTATTTTGGAATATAATGAATATATTTTCCCCATAATTTTATTATTTTATGCCCCAATAAATCACATGAAATAAAGTACATGACATAAGAAGCTACATGTCTATCTATGATGCATGAAATCACCCACTCATTTTAATCAGTCCAAGATATAAAATCCTATAAATCATAAACACCAAAATGATGCCCCTCACTTTATTTGAAATAGATTAAATTTAAAAAAAATCCAAAATAATAATCTCATCCTAGAAAATGTTAACTTCCATCATACATGGATTAGATACTCATATGAATTAGTTCTTCACCATATATTGACCATGCCTTATCTATTATATTCCAAAACATAAATATCCATAAAAAATAAATATATCTAATACCATTTTGTGATTCCCCAACCCAGATCACCTACTCTGGTCCGAGGGGACTCCACATGACCACATGCGCACCTCACCATATGCAAGAGGCTACCGACTACCAGTGAGGGACTAGGTGGTACCGTGGATAGTATATGATCTTATTAGAAGATAATTAATCATAATGCACAATCATAAAAGTAATAATTAGAGTAAATAGTGGAAATAAAATTTATAATGAATTATGAAAAAAATAAAAGCAAATATAAAAACTATATAAAATACACTATCCATTACAACCATCCAGGGGTCCCCACAGGTGGAAAATCATTAAATGATAAATAAAAAGTAAATAAATAATTAAAGTGGTATCACCACCAGATAACACTTGATTCTATCTTGACATCATCTCAACCAACCTTATCCTCCTGCATAGAAACCTTATGTTGGACACTTTCCATAATATGAATCCCTATAAAAAAAGAGTATGCCCATGCACCAAGATACCCATGTATGGTGTGAATATAAACCCAGTATGGAACCACCAATTCAAACTTATTAATATTTTAATATTCCAAATAAAAGAGTACGTTAATATAAAAAATAATTTTATAAACAAACATAGATCCCACTATGTCATCATGTTATAACCTGGATACCATAAACCCCAAGTCTTATTGACTTCATCACATTTTAGGATGAAATGTTAGTCAAAAAGCATAAGAATATACACAAAAAAAACATGTCTTATAAAAAATTGAATAACCTCATCAATCACACCAACCCAACCCTATTCTCTGAAGGAGTTCACATCAAGAACACTAAATCATACATTCCTACTTAGGTAGGCCAATACAATCACACATGTCTCTCCCCGTAAACATTGGAGAGCCCACAAGGAAACACGTTGACCCATCCCCATAGACTGTAGGGAGGTGATAATCAATTACACCAAACTATCCCCGTAAACTCAATAGAGGCGAAAATAAATCAAAATCACAAGCATCAATATTCATAATCATAACTCTACTATTTTCCTCTATCAGGATGATCACCATCACCACAACATAACCCAACCATCTCATACATGGACATCCTTAAAAATCCAGGAAATTCATAAGACCCATAATTATCGCCCATTATTGTATCAACTCAAAAGTTTTCATAAAATATAATCCTATCCATTTTCAAGACAAAATTAAACATTAAAATACAAACACTTAAGTTGACATCCCAAACATTATTTCCCTCACAAAAAATTTATTCTATGATTTCATTGAACAATAGCTAAGGGATTCACTATCTGACCCCCTATGTTAATTAACCCAACCACACCGAAGTTAACTAATATTGAATGACCCCTTCCAATCATAAGAACCCCAGATAGATACCTCATGTTCATACCTTATACATGGATTACTTTCATTAATTTTAAGGAACAATAGTCAAACCCTTATTCTGAGGAGCCTACCCCATCGATACATATGTCACCTTCTTAATTTGAGACCAAAAGTATAGGTATAAAAGGGATACACATGCACTAGAATAAAAGGAAATATATAAAATTCTATATAAAATTCGTAACATGGTAAGGATTTCATATCTGAAGTATGATAGAGTTAAAACCCAAGAATCACCACTCATAACAATCAAACTATATGAGATCCATAAAATATTCCATGAAATTTTAGTATTAGGTTTCTTATCAAATGGAAACAAGAATATATGAAAGGTGATGTTTTTATTCCCTTGATGGACATAAAATCAATAATAGGAAGAAATCACCATGAATAACACATAAAAGAATGAATAAATGAGTAGAGGGATTGAAAATTTACAAGAAGCGAGACCTTAATATCTCATAGTCATGTATAGGTCAGAGGAGAATAAAGGGGAAGAAGAAAAGTGGTCCTTGGTAGAAATTATTACCCAATACCTTAGAAAAGTGCCAAAAATACTTTCATGGTGTGAACAAATAGTTCAGACTATGAACTGTTGAACATGGAACCCCATAAATCATATCCTAATAAATAAAAGTCTAAAACTCGATTTTGTTCCCTAAATTCTCCCTATGGATCCTAAATATCTACCGATCCATACTGGTTCTCCAAAAACTACTCTAAAACAATCCAAACACCTTTAACTTCAAAAAATGAATACATTACATATGTATAGGACTAATAAAATGATGATGTGCCTCAAAAATTTAGGGGGGTAACAATTATCTTAAAAAATAATTTACCATAGACTCTCCAAAATTCTTTCAATATCAAAGAAGCATTGGTCTTTCAAAAAGAATAATCTAGAGAGCCTTTATGTGTTACCCAAGGAAGAACATCCAAAGGGGGTAGTAATATTCTTAAACGATCACTCTTAATTCATTTCATTTTATACCCACTCAAACATATTATTTACAATAAAGTATGAAAAAAATATATTTTTAACATAATAAAATATTATTATCCAAATGAAATTTCTATTAACCCCATCATACAAAACCATTAAAAAATTAAAGATGTCGTCATGCGTTCGTGTGAACAACCACTTTCATGAACAATGTGGTCGATTTTTCATCACAGAATTACATATACAGTTACAAAAGTATATTTTAAGGATTTTAATGATATTTACAGAATTATTAATATTCTAAAATTATAAATCGTTCCATATTTTCCTACTGATCTATTGAAAATGAACGTATCAACCATGTCTACGTGGGGACTACCGCCTCCACCAAAGGGACATAATTTTTTAATACAATATTTTTTATTTATCCAACTCTATTGTAACTTAATAAAACACCTTGAAATTATCTAAATAATATACCTATTCTTATGTAATAATGTTATTATTCTAATGGAATCACTTTCTCTACCAGATTCACCCATAGATTATAGGTTGTTCTTGTTTGGGTGGGAATAACAAACTACATGAAAAATGATATAAACTTCTATCTTGGATAAGTAGGAAAAAATAATTTATTGTGGTATTAAAATATTATAAGTTAATATTTTTTTGGCTTCTAGAATGGTAATGGAATTATATATCATTGAATTAATATTCCACCCCTTATTTGTTAAAATTACCAAAACATGCTCTTTACCAACTTCATCATCATGAATTATAACTAAAATACATATGAAATGAAAAATTTAAATTATATAAATTTATAAACATATATTCATATACCTATAATTATATCATAATAATTAACATTGAATTTATAAACATTAATTGACACTGCTATTATGAAACGAGCACTAAAAAACATTCTAATCTAATAATATCTAAAGATGAAAAAAAATATAACTAAGTAATAAATTTTTAATAATTGATTTTTAATTTTATAAAATGTTAGGGGTATGAATATTGTTATGAAATATGGTATTAATTTTTTTATTGTTTATACATGTGGATATAAAATGTTAATCTTATAATATTAAAGGTAAGAGTGTTTTCTTAACTCAACTTATTTCTTGAGTAGAAATTGTTACACTTTGAATAATGTTCTAAAAATATTGATTTTTTATATTCATTGATGTTATAATATTCATTTAATCCTTATTTTCTAGGAAATTACTTTTATGGTTTTATTTCCTCCCAATTAAGAATAATTATTATTCTCTCAAACTAATCTATTTTTCTTCCACATCTATATTCACTATTCTCACCCATATTCTCCTATTCTTATCAAGAAATCTAAATATATTTCATTTATGATAATCTTGAAATTTCTATTTACACCTCTTAAAATAAAATGTTAGTTACTCGTTTTAGGATATGTGTTTCAAAAAATTATTTTCAATGTATTAAAATAGATTCCCCATTAAAGTTTTTATTTTTGTTTTAAAGTCCACTTATCCTATGGAAAAAAATTATGTTATTTTCTTGGATATGCAATTTTAATTTTTTTAAATTGGTTTCTAAAAAATACTTTCATGTTTACCATGTGAAAATTATTTTTTAAAAGTTATTCATAACTTCATATCCTTAAAACAATGTTAAGAACAGTTTTCTAAAACCGTTTTTAATGGTCTTGTTTCCATATTTATCAATAAGGGGTATAATTAAAATTAATTTATGTTCATGAATCACCATATAAATTCCTTTATGAAATTATTTTTTTGGGTGGATTATTTTTTCATATATATTGATCTAGTTATCGAATTCATTTTTAGGATACTATTAATAAATGTTATGAAAACCCTTTTCAATTAATGGATTTTTTATGATATGATGAATGATTGATTTCAAGTGAAATAAATCTGTATGAATGATGATGTGTAGGGACCTATATAACCCTTTCTTACATTGGTTAATATTTTATATCTCATGAGATAATATTTCATGATCCAAATCAGGTTACACTGACAAGTTAAATGGTGAGCCTCCTTGTATATTATCAAAAACTAAACTATGGGACTTTATGGATATACTCACAATATGATGATACCCTATTCTTATATTATTACCATATTTAATTATTATTCTATGTTTCAAGGGAATAATACATTTAAATTCCATATGCCTATTTTTATTTTTCCCTTATTGAGCATTTTTCATCACACATTTATTTTTCTTTCATTCCCTATGTTTTTATAATGAGTATAACTTATATGAAGTCTAGAAGAGAGTTTATTATGGATTAATTATAGATAAATGTTCACAAGTGTTGTAAAATAATTTTCTTATATATCTAGTTCTCAAAGACACTAAACCATCATTTATTAGGGTTATGTATTTATTTTATGATTTTATATTTAAATTAAGAAAATAATGAAAACAAAGGAATGTTTAACATGGTACATATAACTTTGTTTTAAATCCATTATTTAATGAAAGTGTTTTTAGAACCAGACTCAGGAGTGTGTGTTTGGGGAACTTTAGTTTGTATTATATAAGATTTTTGGTTATTTTTGTTGATTAAATTAGTTTTTGGGGAATTGGAATTAGATAAATTTATAAAAACCATATTGATAAGTCAAAGTATTAGATACATACTAAATATTTAGTAATGTTTTTATCATTTATTTTTACTAGAAATTATATCCCAATCTGGATATTGGAAAATGGAATTGGTTGTGACATAGATGAACCTAGGGGTAATCACCCTAGAAGTGGATTATGGTGTATTAACTTGATCTTCACTAGATTCATAATGAGTGAACCTAAAAAACCATGCCTAGTTAATCACTCTGAGGGGATTTTATTTGATTAATTCACATTGTCATTAAGAACCATTAAAAAGTGATTAAATTTTATTACATGATTAGAGAACCTATAAGGAAAATGACCAAGAAAAAAATGGGTCCAACTAAATGAGTTATAGTTTGATCTAACTATGTTATAGTAGAAATGAATGTATAATAGGATTAAAATGATGTTTTATAGTGGATAATTTCTTAGTATTGATATTTCATATTAATATGATCGTTTATTATGATCATTTAAAATGTTTTATTGGATATTATTTCAATCATTTTAGTTTTTAATTTTTTTTGGGAATATGGTCTTGGAAATTAAGTTATGGAAGATATATCTCTACAAACTATTAATTCTTAGCTATAGATTAATATTTAGAATAAATGGTTCAAAATAAAATATATGAATATTATAAGGGAAATAGATATGTTACATAGTCTTCCTAAGATATAAGGGTTTGTATCACTTTAACACCTATATCTTAGGTAATGAATATCTTTTAAATACCCTTATGTTTTGTTTTTAGTCGGTGATAATTAAAATTGAGAGGATATAATTTATTAATCGGGGGGGGGGAGAATTTAATTCCATAATTTTTATTAAAGATTATTATTTCTATAAAATATATGTTTATAATTCTCAAATATTTTAATTCTACTTGTTATAATGAATTGAAATAGATTATAAAATAATTATTATGGGATATGAAATTATTTATTCATAGTAAAAAATCATAATAAAAAAGCATGAAAATAAATGTCACACACTATGGATTATTACTCACCATAGATTATTTTATCCATTAACTATGGATAAATTAAATGGGGGAGAAGAATATAAAAAAATAAAATCTTCAATACTAGAAGATATGTTGTATCATCTTCAACATTTTTGATCACAAATAACTAAATAAAACATGTAATGAGCAAGAATATCATGAAAGTTGAAAGCATATCATGATATCCAAAAATGAAACCTATGAAAATTAGATGTGTGACTTTATCAGTTTTAATGGAATGAATGGGTTTAGTAAGGATATATATATAGGAATTAAATCTATCCATTATAAAAATGGTTGTAAAAAATAAGGTCATTGGATATATATGTATCCAATAGGTATACTGATGTTGTGAACTGTTAGTTGTAAATTTAATATTCATGAATAAAAAATAATGAAACAATAATATATTATTAAAATAATAATAATATATATATATAATCTTTTAATAATAATAATAATAATAATATTATTATTATTATTATTACTGAAGAATTATATGATGTATTTATAAAATTCGGATAAATGGATTAATATTGATGGATTAGTAAAATTAAAATATAAACAATTAATTGTAATGATATTTTAGGATGTTTATTTAATATAAAAGAAATATTTTTAATGAAATATTTTTTAAAATTTGTTGTGTACTTTTAGCTACACTTCATTGAATAATTTTTTAATGATTTTTTTATAATATTTAAAAATAAATTAATTAACATCCATCCAATAGTTATTACTGGAAAATTAATAATAATAAACACATTTTATGCTAAATAAGGTTTTTTTGTAAGAATTTTATTTCTATGCACTATAATTTTTTTAAGAAACCATATATATAATGTTTAAATAATGATTAAATATTTTGTTTATATGAATAATATATTAATAATATTTACTAATTATTAAGAAATGAGAATAAGAATATTTAATTACTGAATAGTAGCTTTCCCTACAAAAATAGTTTTTCATTATATTTTATGTTTCCATTTAAAAGATAGAATCATAAATTTTAGGATTTTATTTTTATAAAATAAAAATAATTTTTTAATTCACCATATAAAGAAAAACATAATTTTTTTTTATTTTGTGAAAATAATATATTTTTAGGTGATTAGTGAAAAAAATAGATTTAACTAATATCATAGTGTTTATGACTATATCATGAGGAATGTATGACTGAAAAATTTATAAAAATTATTCATGGACAAAAAAATATTTAAAGAGTTAAATTATTATATTAAAAATTCTAGGTTGAATTTTGAGAACCTATGTTTTAAATTTTGGAAACATAGGTAATCATTTTTCTTAATAAAATTAATTGTCACATCTATCATTAAGTTATGGTCTCTCAAAATGGAATTAAATTTTAGACTGATTTTAAAGCTAAATAACTCTTATTTTTTATAATAATAAACCAATTAATGTCATATAAATCAACAACATTGATTAAATTATTTTAGACAACTTTTTAGGCTAAAATATATAATTTTTTAAAATTTTTTAGACATTACATGTGCTAATGTTAACAATAATTTTTTTATATATTGAAATTTTATTTTATGTAATTTCTTTCATATTTGGAATCAGTAAATCTAAATAATTTAATAAGTCTCATTTTACACTTAGGCATTAAAAGTAAATTAATTTGTAAAAAGTAATTATTACGGAAGCAATGGTAAAAGTTAAAAATGTTAGCATAAAATTCTATAAAACATGGGTTTAAATGAATTTTTTAGGGATTATAAACCTCACATCACCCCCACTCCATTTTTTTTACATTGTCTCCATTTTTCATGTGAACCATGTGCTTTCTTTGTATTAAAATGTTATATTTATAATAAATCCATTTCATTTACCTATAAACAAAGATCACCACCACCCTATTTCTCCACTCATTATAAAATATTATATCTACACAAACTATTCCATAGTCTCTCATAAACTTTATATAAACTTCTTTAGTATCCCTAGTATTGGAAAAATACTATTCTAAGAATTATTATAGTGGTAACTAATGGAGAACTTATAAGGGAGAGGTAATGTTCTCAATAAAACTCTCTTTATTATTTTATTCCTCAAAACAGTAAAACCTATTATAAAAGTGAAACAATGATTATGTACATTTATTTATTTTTATCAAATGTTATTATAGTAATATAGTATCTATTTTTAATCCTCCTCTAAATCCATTTGAAAAGTGACGATGTGATCATACTTATGTACGAACTACAACCCCTCTGAACGATATGCTTGATTATTCACAACCTTTTAAACTAGATGGTTTCAAAATTATATATAAAGGATTAATATGATATTTATTATATTATTGAAAATATGTAATTTTAAACCATTCCATATATTCTTCTTGGTCTGTGGAAAATGAACGCGTTGTCCACGATTACGTGCGGACTACCACCTCTAAGAAGGCAACATATTTCATTTTTCACTATAGTCTTTTATTATCCATCCAAAAATTCAATAACCTGATTAATGAAATTAAATAAATATTAATAATATCATTATTATTATTTAATAATGATATTATGTAAAAGGAACAACTTTCTTAACCACACTCACCCATAGATTATAGTGTTTTCTTGCATGGGTCGGTTTAACCAAGTATATAAACAATGATATAAATTTATATCATGGAGAACTAAGGAAACATAATTAATAGTGATATTTGAAAAAAAAAATTAATGTTCTATTTTTGGTTTTGTAATTTTAATGGAAATATAAAACTTTCTTTTAAGATACCTCCCCTAGTTCGTTAAAATTACCGAAACAAGTTCATCACCATCATCATCATCATGACTCATTACTAAAATACATGTGAAATAAAATCATAACTTTATAATCCATTGTAAAAAATATATTATTGTACCTATAATTTTAATGACCCAATGTTTTATTAATGTAAATTACCTTATTATAATTATTCCTTATAATCACATGAAATAAAAACACAATGAACTACTATGTACTATATGATCCTTAAACATAATATTGTCACTTTTATGATTTGAATTATGAAAATATGACATACACAACTGGGATCAGTAAGATGTTTGGATTTTGATAATACAAAAATAATATATCATAAATAGTATCCTACCCTTATTAATAAAAACATACACATATGAATAGTAATTTGATCCTTGTAAATAATAAATCATCCAAAAGAATAGTAACCTTACCCTGGAATGTATAAATAAAATTTTGGCATCTTATAATTGATAATATGACCATAGTAAAAGTATTGGTATTATTGTAAGTCATATATAATTAATTACAATTAATTAATTAATTTAAAAGAAAATTTATTTTCCTAAAATGTGTTCATAAATTAATAATTTTTTGTCTTCTGGTTTTAAGATACTTATACAAGCCCTTAAGTAGTTTTTGAAAGAATTATTAAATCATTAATAGTTTTAAAATATGTATTTTTCTAGTAAATTATGATTTTAATTAAAATTAAATTAATCATATTTAGAAAATTATTTTATAAAAATGGATTTCTTTTTTTGATTCCACACATTGAAAAATCCTCAAGGTGGATTTTTTGGGAATTTTCTAAAATACTTGAATTGTTTTATGAGTAGTAAAATACAATAATATGAAAATTAATTTTAATACAAGATTTTTAGGGTCATGGATGATGTTATGTATATTTAAGACCAATTTATTTGAATTAAAATTAATTTATTACTATTTTTGGTCATGGAATCGTCACTATTTCTTGGTTTTGAGGGAAATTAATAAACTATGGAATTAAATATTATGAAACCCCCCCTCTCCTCCACTATAAATTCACCCATCCTTCCCTCTTATTTTCACACCTATCAAACCTTTTTTCCTTTACTAAATTCTAACCAAATCACTCCCCAAGCTTCTTAGCCACGTCCAACATCCCTTAGTTTCTTCAAACAACCAAATCCTCTCCCCTTAAAAGGCTCTCAATTCTGATTGATTCAAGAGGTAAATTCCTTTTTTAAATTCTTTTACCTTCTTTTCAAGTTCCTTTGTTTTCTTATCTATCCTTACCTCTCCTCATCCAAATGTTATGACAACTCCAGTAACATAAATGTACTGGAATGTTTTTATGATAATGGAATAAATTATTATAACCTCTCTTTTACTCTTCTTTTATACATATAGTAAAGACACCATCCGAGATGTGTTAATTTTACACATTCAAGGAAAACGAGATTTAAATTTCTTTTACCATAATAAATTCTGAGAAATAAACAATTTTGGTTATGGTTTAACGAGATTATTTATCAATATTTCCTATTTAAGGTTCTATAATCTTTTCGTACCCATGATATTTAATTATAATTAAAAATGAGTTCACAATAATTAAAATCCGCCATTATACCCAAAAGTTTATAAGTAAATTTTTATATAATGATTCAACTTCAATCCAAGTAAAAAAATTAAATTTACAACCATATAACCTTTTAGTTGTTTAATAAAAAAATATAACTCAAATTCCAGACAACCATCCCCATTTTACATTATTCTCCATTCATGAAATTAAGTAAAATGATCATAAAAACAAAAAAACAGACCTGAACAATGAAATCGAACCACTTAACCCATCAAAGAGGTCATGAATGAATTTAAAAAGGTTATAATAAATATTTTACATATATAACAGGTTTTGGAATTATTAATTAATGAACCTAATTTGATTATTCAGGTCATTAATATTAAGTGGAGAACACCCTCATACCTAAGGTAAGGGATCATCTCTATTTCACTTTTAATCAAGAATGTCCTCTATGCTATGCCATTTTATGTGTAATCCCTAATTATGGGATACAAATTTACACATACCCCATACTTACCTAATTGTGTATACGTGATTATAATCCCATTTCTCTCTCATTAAGACATCTTAAGTACACGAGATACCAAGCTGATAATCCCTATAGTATTCTACCTGAAACTCCTTCGTTCCTTTAGGCTTCCTTATATTTATCTTACATAATTGAAGTTGTCTTATATTTTTATGTGAATATTCTGAATTATTTTTAATTTTACCAAATTAATTTATTAATACCCTTTCATCATTCTCTTTCGAGGATATACATGTTTTTAAGTGGTTCCCTCCTTAATACTTCCTAATAAACAAACCTATTTTGGGTGAACTTCCCGAATTCTTTCCCAATTTCAAGTGTACTCTATCTTCAGTTTTAATCCACCACTGTATTTATAAAATCATACATTTTTATTTTGAAAAAATTATTGGTTCACTTTTGGTTTTATATAAACGATGGTTCCCATTTCTATTTTAAAGGCTCTATAGTATTTTCATTAAAACCGCACAAAAATGTTTTAATGCTAAAATTAATTAAATAATTTTCTTACATGTTGTCACCTATACTTGACATAAATTACCATGAAACGTGATTATTTTAACATATGAATTTCTATGTATATTTTAGTTCCTTTCTTTCATGTACACTTTTTTGATACGCTCATTTGTTATGCTTTATGACATGATTGTCGTACATAATTCTTTCCATGGGTAACCATTATGTTTATGTAAGATTTATTATGTATGATTCTTTATGTGGAAAACATAATCCTTAATAGTTAATATGGGTGTACCCTGATATCACTTCCAATTCATTGGGTAAAGTTGAGTCCCATGAGAATTTATGTGCGACAGTCTTGGCGGTTAGCCTTAGCTTGTGCTACCATGTGTGGTGGTCTGGGCAGTTAGACTAGGCTTTTAATACCATATTCAACAATCTTTGCGGTTATCCCTAAATCATTCTAAAGTCATGTTTTATATTGGTTCCACATTATTAAGAATCCATGTTTATATGATTCCATGTACATATGTTATGATACCATATGTTACAATACATTTAATATCATCATGTCATGCCTTCTATCCCACGTTCTAATGCTTTTTTCTTATAGTTATTACCTTAATGGGATATTTAGCTCATACCTATGATCATGTGTTCCATAGGGTACCCTATGTAGATTTAAGGGCTCAAAGTTATTTAAGAACTCTTTATTATGATTAAATAAGGATGTATTTTTTAGTCATGTGTTTTCAATTTTATGTACCTAGTATTCAAAGACACTAGACTTTATGTTTTTTAGCTTTTACTATATCGTATAATTATGCTTAAAATAATTTAATGTTATATGTAAAAGGATACTATCAATATAGTTTGTATCATAGGTTGGTATAATTATTTTTAGAGATTAATAACAGAGAACTTTAGTAAGAACCTTAAGGATGAGACTAAGTATAAGAAAACAACACTAAATTTTGGTAAGTATAGAGTAAGTTGTTAATTAAGAAAATACATATCCGTCTGGATATATTAAATTAGAGGTGACTTTAGAACAGAAGTATATAGGGGTAAAATTCGTAAACACCACTTTGAGCTAGACACGAATGAGAATTGGTGGAGGACTAGGGGCCTTACTACACTCTTGGCTTGACACTTCCAGGGGATATGCTTTGGTAAATTCATGATCTTAGTATAAAATATTATTATGGGAATAAAAAAACTCATAATAATATGAGTTAAGAAATAGATCAAGGATAAACTAGATTTAAACCTTGGTAGTCACAAGTTTGGATATACTAATCCTTTACATGTTTATCCTATTATGTTTAAAGTTTCCTTTTTATTCTCAATAGATATGTATTCAAGATCTCTAAATTTAGGCTCTTTCTCTTAGTTAATGTTGGGAAATAGAAGAACATGTTCCAACAATCAATGTGATAGGGAATTTAAAGATTTACCCAATGATATGCCAGATATGATGAAAACAGGTGATCAAAACTTCATGAAAGTAATTTCTCAGCTTTCTCAAGTTATGAATAATAACTTGAATCATGTGGAACACCCTCCTACTCCAAGGAATGCATAAGTTACCGTTGAATCCATCATGAAACAATGACCTTCCATGTTTAGTGGATCTTCAGACCCCCTCCTCATGTAATAGTGGACTAACTCCATTGAAAATATTTTCTCAATCCTCTGGTTTTAAAAAGAAGATAAATTCATACTGGAGGTGTACAAATTTGATAGGGAAGCTGATCAATGGTGGAAACTGATCAAGAATACAAATCCCCAAGATGAAATTGATTCCATCTATTGGGAGGAATTCAATAGAATGTTTTTAAATAAATATTTTCCCCTAACACTCTATTTCAAGATGGAAAGGGACTTCCTTAGACTCAAGAAAAAGGAAGATGAGTCAATAGGGGTGTATGGAGAAAACTTTACAAGGATTTCAAGGTATGACTTTTCCCTTTTAATGAACACAAAAATAAAGGTGGATTGATTCTTTTGTAGACTGAAGCTTAGTCTATGAAAAAAATTGGTTATTTGAGACTTTAGCAACTATGAGGATATTTTCTGTTGTCCCCTTAAGGTTGGAATAGAGATAATAGACCCTCAGTGGTAATGTGGGCCAAATGAAAAAAATAGTAAAATGGAATATATCATGGGCGGTTCCGCAAATAAATTCCATGATGGAAATAATCTCGATCATCCCACGTGTAAAAATTGTGGGAAGATGCATCATGGGAACTATATAATGGGAACCATGAATTTATCCAAATTTGGATGGCTGGGACATCTGGCTAAAAGCTGTCAAAGGGATATAAAAAATCTCACTAATGTGGAAGAAGAATAGAAGGTTCAGATCCACACTCAGCCAGTAGTGACTTTTTACAATTTCAACGATCATTGGCATTATGTGAACAATTTCCCTAGGCCAAGGGTTGCTAGAGGCAATCAACAACAATCTAAAAGGAAATAAGGAAGTTCTAATGATATCACTTCTACTGAGGTGGAGCCAGAAAAAGATGTGGTGACATGTATGCAAGTTATTCATTCATGAATAGCGAACATTCTCTTTGATTCTAGTTCTACACATTCTTTCATAACTTTCAAGTTTAGTGGAACTATTAAAATACCACCTAAAAATTTGGAGGATAAGTTATCTATGAGAACAAAAAATGGGGAAATTAGTGCATCCAAGGTTTATAACTCCTCATTGGTTAAAGTTTGTGGACAGAACCTCCCAAAAAATCTGGTTATACTTCCTTTAGTAGAGTTCGATGCTATCTTGGGGAAGGATTAGATATCTTTATACAAAGATAACATCAACTGTCATGAAAGGGAGATCACTCTTCACATATAAAAGCATCCTCTAATTATCTATAAGTGTAAGGTGGAAGATGAATCTATTTTAGATTTTTTGTCTCATGTGTGGATATTAATTCCTTTTGAGAAATCATGTCTAGCTCAAATGATTGATACAAAAGAGAGAATCATGATTGAATACATGACCATCATGAGGGATTACACTGATGTATTCCCTAAAGAGTTTTCTGGTATTCCTCCTATTTGAGAGGTTGAGTTCTCAGTTGAATCATAGATCTCTACCTATATCAAAGACACCATATAGAATGAACACCATAGAGATGGAAGAGCTGAAGAAGATGTTATAAGACAATCTGGAGAGGGGTTTTATACGCCAGAGTGCTTCACAATGGGGTTTTCCTATCCTACTCATCATGAATAAGTATGGATCAATGTTCCTCTACATTGATTTTCATGAGCTCAATAAAATCGTCATAAATAACAAGTATCCCCTACCATGGATCGATGACTTGTTTGATCAGCTTCATGGAGCTAGTTATTTCTCTAAGGTGGACCTTCAGTCAGGTTATCACCAGTTAAAGGTGAGTAAGGAAGATATTTTCATCTATACCTTTCGAATGAGGAATGGTAACTATGATTTCATAGTGATTCCATCCAGAATCACTAATTATATAGAAATTTTTATAGATTTAATGAATAGATCATTTAGAGATCACCTTGGAAAATGTGTGGTAGTCTTTATCGATGATATTCTGGTATACTCCAAGAGCAATGAGGAACATTAAGAGAATTTGAATAATGTGTTAAAGACTCTACAAAGGGAAACATTATATGTAATGTATAGTAAATGTGAGTTCTAGGTGGAGGAAGTATCATTATTGGGGAATCTTATCACTAGAAAATGGATATCTATGGACCCTTCCAAGATAAAGGAAATTGAAGAGTGGCCCAGGACAACATCTGTGACGGAGATTTGATGCTTTCTCGGTCTAGCCAGGTATTATCAACTATTTCTGAAGAACTTATCATGCTTGTCAAATCCAATGACCAAGCTGACATGGGAGGGAGTGAAGTTTGTATGGACTCAAGAATGTGAAGACTTCTTTAAAGAGTTGAAAAAGAGGCCAATCACTACACCAATACTCACACTCCCAACAAGTGGAGAACTATTTGTTGTGTACAGTGACGCTTCAATGATCAGATTAGGATATATTCTGATGAAAAATGATAAAGTGATATCCTACACCTCAATGGAGCTGATAATACATGAAGAAAACTATGCTATGCATGATCTTGAGTTGGCAGCTGTGATTCTTGCATTGAAAATTTGAAGGCATTATCTCTATGGGGAGAAGATTGATATATATACTAATCATAAGATTCTAAAATATATATTCACATAGAAGAAACTTAATATGTGACTATGAATATGGATAGAGGTCATCATGGATTATGAATTCTTAATCCATTACCATCCCGGTAAGTCAAACAAGGTGGCTGATGCACTAAGTAGAAAGGATCCCGCATCATTATCAATGATGAGAATTGAAAGGGATCCAATATTCTTAGATTGACAAAGGATGGAAATGGGTATCATTAAGGGAGGAAAATCATCAATCATTTCTCAAATGATTTATAAACCATCCCTCATGGAGAAAATAATGGATTCTCAAAGAAAAGGTGTGGAAATTTAGAAAAGGGTGGAAGCCATTAAAAATGGAAAATACTTTGAGTTCATGATTGATGAGGAAGGAGTTGTAAGATTTGAGTCACAATTATGTGTACCATCCGATCCAGAGATAAAGAAGGATCTTTTGAATGATGAACATAGATCAACCTTCTCTATGCACCCAATGATTATAAATATGTATTGAGATCTCTGAGAGTACTTTTGGTGGGACAATATGAAGAAGAAAATTGTTGTGTATACATCAAAGTGCTTGGTGTGGAAACAAGTAAAGGCTAAAAGACAGATGTCTAAGGGGATGATGTAACCACTACCCATAACAACATGGAAGTGTGAGAACATTTCCATGGACATTTTTTCTGGAATTTCAAGGACATCCATAGGAATAAATGCTATATGGGTTATTGTGGATCATCTTACAAAGAAAGCTCACTTTATCGCAATTAAAGAGGAATTTTCATTGGATCCACTTTCATAGATATATATAAAAGATGTGGTAAGGCTTCATGGAGTAACACTATATATTATATCTGATAGAGACCCAAGATTCACCTCGATGTTCTGGAAAAGTCTAGAACATGATCTAAACACAGAAATGAACTTTAGTACGGCCTATCATACTCAATCGAATGGTCAATACAAGGAAACTATTTGAACACTAGAAGATATTTTTAGAGTGTTTTATATGGAATTTAAAGGAGGATGGGACCAAAATCTTCCATTGGGTGAATTATCCTACAACAATAGTTTCTATTTGAGCATCCGAATGGAACCATACAAATCTATTTATGGGAAAAGGTGTAGAACACCATCATGTTGGGATGAAGTTAGTGAGAATAAGATAATAGGACCTGAAATGATCAAAGAAATGATGGAGAAGGTGATACCATTTGACAACACATCAAATTAGGCCAAATTCGAAAAAAGCGTTATGCAAAAAATCATCGATGAGACCTTGAGTTAAAAGTTAGAGACATGGTAAGAGTTAACTTATTTTAAAACCAATAATATTTAATTAAAACATTAAAAATATAAATTTCGGCCAAATAACATGGATAATGATACTAATTTCATAAATTATTCACTTTAGGTTCTCCTGGAATTTTATAGTAAAGATATCAACCATGTAGTGGAAAAATAGAAGAGGACATGGTAAGAGTTTACTTATTTTACAAAGTGTTAAGTCTAAATGATAAGGTTACTTTTATAACATAAACATGTCTAAAACCAATTTTTTGAGAGGATTTGGACTCATCCTCATCTTATCCTCATAATAAATCAATTTGGAGCTTTTATAAACCGAAAATAGGTTTATAATAAAATAATATTTTAAAATTTTTCTAAAGTGCCCCTCATATCTCTTATAAAAGGGTACCTCCCTTTCTCTTTAAATTGTACCTCTTAAGCCTTTTGGTTCCGCTAAACCATGTCCATTTCTCCTAAAAACCTTCATAACTTCATCCTAGTGGCCTAAAATTGGGAAGAGATCCGTCCTATGGAGCCATTTTGTTCAAATCAAAAGTAAACACCCAGAGAAGAGGTAATTGTTTTATCCCTTCTTTCAAAGTTATTTTCTTCTTCTAATTCCTCTTTCTATGTTGATTCCATAATAATGTAATAAATACAGTATATTATACTTTTTGATATGTTATTATAGTTATAGGAAAACCTTATACCTCATTTTATCCATCCTATTAACAAAATATCACCATACGTGTGTACGTACGACTAACCATGTCCATGTTGTGGTGAAATTTGTTATTCAAAAATACTTTATTAGGATGGGTATAATGATGATTATAATAGGTTTAAATAATTAATATAACATGATAATGATTATTTATAATTAATATAACATCCAATTACATACCGTTTAACTGTCAAGAGAATGATACCGTCGCTCATGCGTACGTACAACCAACTGTCTCCACGACGTGATGAGATTCATTCTCCACTTTAACCATCCAAGAATGATTATATATATATATATATATATTATTCATAATTATGAAATATAAGTCATAATAAGTCTATTGTAATGATATATATAT
Source organism: Viscum album (assembly GCA_963277665.1). NCBI lineage: Eukaryota > Viridiplantae > Streptophyta > Magnoliopsida > Santalales > Viscaceae > Viscum > Viscum album. Next base: position 1,719,434,801 of record OY728119.1, on the reverse strand, counting down.
ATATATATATGTAAATATATGTCATTCACTTACTTCCATTTAATACGACATGAAAATGGGAACGACATTCATGCGTACGTACGTCCTACCATCTCCATGAAAAATGTATTCCATTATATATATATCTATTATACATATTTATATTATGAATAAATATGATTTATAAATCATATTATACATTATCAAAATAATTAAATCATGATCTAATTAATATGATCAAGAATAACAAGTTAAAACACATACGATAAACAAAACGATATTTCCCGAAATGTTGCATTAGCTTGGAATTGTTAATAAAAAGGTAATATAAAGTCATAAAAGAATCATATATGATATAATAAATATTATTATTATTATGATATAAGTTAATAATATGTTTAAAAACATTATACATGAGTTTTGGACTCGTAAAGAGAGTATTGGACCTAAGGTAAGGGATAATTTTGTAATCTCATTTTTATCTGAGATTTTTTATACCTAAGTATTTATTGGGGTACAATTATCATACTTGTACATGTTTTCATAAGATGTTTACTATTTTTATAGGTAGTTTAAATTCATTTTTACCCATTTTGACTTTTATTATTTGTTTTAGAAGGAATCATACTTTCATTTACAATATGGGTTACTTTTTTGATTCTTCAACAAAAATACCATGGGAATGTTTTTTTTAAACTTATACAACATGAATTTTTTTTAAGGTTTTATAACCTATTATTTCCCTGAATCTTACTTTAAAATATTTCACATTTATTTTCAATTAAATTCATTTCTTTTAAAATTTCAAAAAATTTTGATAAAAGAAAATGTTTTTGAAGATGAAAGGATATTTTTCCTCCTAAATAAGTTCAAGCAATTTATCAAAAATATTTTCCATATAAGATAACATAAATTTACATTTCTATCCCTATTATTACTTTTATTTTATTTTTTTATGATGGAATTATTTTTATTAAATTCATTTATCTTATATGGATTATGTTATGATGAAATGATGTTTAAAAAACCCATTTTATTTCATGGGTTATGCTATGGTGAATGTTTTTATGTTTTGTGGAACATGTAAGTATTATTACATTATCATATGGGGGGGAACTATATCTCCTTCCAATTAATTGGGTAAAGATTTATATCTTAAGAGATAGATATGACTGAAATAACAAGTAAATTATGTTCAGTAATACATGGATGGAATGACAAGTAAACCTAATTCAGTAATGGACTTTGTCCAATTTGATAGTTATGGAAGCAATATATTGGAAACTATGGAAATAATATTATGTGCTTATATATTTTCCACAATTCCATGTTTTATTACAATACTATTTTATCTTGGTTAATGTTCATTAATGATATATTCCTTACGTATTACAAAGATTTATTTCAGGACTCAGGATTTTTATTTTAAAAATTAATGTTCATGTTTTCTTATTCTTATATTTACATTTTGTTTGATGTTATTCATGTTTAGGTATTTATTAAGGATTAGTAAAGTATAGGTTACAAACCAAGGGTTTTTTGAAAATTATGACTAACCTAGGGTTAAACATAAGATATCATAGACAGAAAAATTATAAGTAATTTACCTTACTAATGTGTTTCTAATATTTGATATGTATTTATCATAGTTTTCTTTCCAATATTATTCAATAGCCAGAACTATATAGAACATATTTAAAAATTTAATTTTTCAGATGTGAAAAGTATGAGAATTATGAAGATCAATTTCTTAACAGGAAATATCATGAATAAAATCTTGAAGATTGTATGAGTTTTGGTCCTAATTTGGAAGATAAAGAGATTGTAAAAGATATGTTAAAGGTATGTGATGTTATTCAAGTATTGTTTACATTAAAACTACGAAGAATGAGTTTGAAAAACCATAAAACATAACTTGTATTTTATTAAAGACAAAGATGATGGATTCTGAGTAATGCTTTAAGAATAAATTTGGATGAATGAGGTTTATATCTTTTAGATTTCAAATATTATGTTATATGAATCCTAAAATATATAAATGTTTCATAATAAGTATTTAATTTATTATTGGAAAGGATATGTTGAATAGTTTTATAGTGACAGAAAAGTGATCTAAGGGTAAGGTGATATACTTGGAGAACCCATGATTAAAGGAAAGATAACCCTTAATATGTCATGTATGTTTTGATAATGATGTTTGGATAAAGATATGTTGGATTTGAATAAATAAATTGGATTATTATAGTTTCATTAAATATAATTATAGAGTTATTGAAAAAAGGGTTACACTATCAAGGATGAAGTATTCAACTTTTTGGGACTAAATGAATATATCAAATAAGTTTTGGAATAAGGAAACATGCATGGTTTAAATAAGGATATCTAATAATTTAGGTTGTTACTATGACTTAAAATAATACATGATTAAGGTATTCAAATGTTTGGAATGTGACAACAAATAACTACCTTACGATATATGGGATACAAATGTTAAGTAGATTTAGTTCACCTCTTTTTAAAGTTGTATATTTTCAGTTTTCAAAAGGGTTGTAATGTTATTAATTTAGGGACAATATAAGTTATTTTCTGGTTGAAGTTTGTTAGATTAATGTATTATCTCACTATAGGTAGAATTATATATATTTCATTAAGTGTGCTAACATTTTTTATTCAAACATATAGAATGAAATATCATTTTATCGCATGATCATATAACACTTTAAGAATGAAAAATTAAACATCATTTCTTAAAATAAGAGATGAAGTGGAAATTGTTCAAGGCACAAACAACAGTGATATTGCACTATAATCAAGTAATTATTTATTCTCATGAAAAAAATCTTCATCTTAAAAAAAGGATCTTGAAATGTAAAACTTTTATCCTAGTACTTTCTTATCCAATGAATCAGATGATCCCCTAAATCATCGCAGATTTATGGATTTTTTGTAGTTAACTTCCCAACCATATTCTCTATCACTATCCATCAGAACTTGATGGTTATATTTCTGTTCCATACCCACGTTATCAGTTCCCACCTATGTTCTCCTATGCGGAAATCCAGTGATGAGTTAATTTGGGTAACCTTTATATTTCTACCTTTCCTTTTTAAAATGGTGTTTTAGTATCCCTTTTTTATGATGTGGGTTTCCATGAAAAAATATTTCAAGTAGAAAACCATTTATAACCCCGATGAATTTTGAGGGAGAAATTCATTTTAAGGGTGCTAGAATGTAACACTCCAAGATTTTATGAGATAAATTATTTTTAATTTCATTGATGTCTTGTGTTGTTCCCTACACCAACATTAGAAAGTGCTATATGAAACAACAAATTATCTTGCAGTATATGAAACACTATTCTTGGCTTGTGTTACACCCAATTTCACGTTCTTTTGATAGAATTCATTTCATGCAACACTGAGTATAGATTTTTTTTCAATGTATAAAAGAAATAAGTTTGTATTATGTTATAAAAAACACAAAATTAATCTTCCAATACATGCAATGTTTACTTGACTTTTGTTACACGTAAGAACGACCATCCTCGATAGCTTGCGTTGTACACGATACCGAGTTTCACTAAACAATTATATATTATTAAAATATTATTATTTAATGGGATATAAACCAAAAATTATGAATATTATTGACCAAAATTTTTATTTTATATAAAATTAGCATTCATATTATACATTTTATAGAACATGATATGAGAAAAAAAATCAAATTTTGGAGAAAAGAAGTATTTTTTCAAAAAATGCATTTTTACCACCTTTTGATGGTGCACCCATTTTAAATCTAGTATAGACACCGTTATAATTTAAATTTTTAAAAAATAAACTTTTCATTTGGAATTTGGACATAAAAATTTACTTATGTGGATTTTTTTATTTTTCTAATAAAATTAAAATTTTAATTAATAGTTAAAAAATACTGCATTTTAACTCAAAACTGCCTTTTTATCTAATTTATTTATATAGTTATATTATCTTTTTAATTTGTTTTAAAGTGTATTTTGATTATATTTTTATCATTTAATCCAATTTTGGTCATTAGATGTAATTTAACTTTCAAATTCGACATAAATACATGTTAATCTTTTGATAGTTATTACTTCTCAAAAACCTGTTGTTTGGTTTTGACAATGAGAATTAATTTTAAATTAATTATGGCCACTTATGTGTTTTGAATTTGAAAAAATTTATTAAATATTTGGAATTATAATGTTAAATTTTTTTAAATTGGTACCTTTTATTTTTTAACATTATGAATATTAGCCTCAGTAATTATTTTATTTACAATGGTTTAAGGGTAAATCTTGTAAATATGGGTAAAAAATTATATTACAATAATATTAAACCACCCTAACACAAGTAATAATCCTTTTGGATGAGATATCTCTGACCATGGTAATCGTTGGGTCGATTTTGGGACCCCATGGATTCACTTGGATTTGAAAATGACATTTTATAAGAATTAATTTAAAGTAAAGATGATTATAACATAAATATATATCGTTTAGTAAATATATTTTTATATATAGATAGATAACTTATAATTTAAACTATAAATGGTACTTATAAATATAAAAATATTTCCTACATCATGGTATTTTATTTTTTATTTTTAGACATCAAATAAAAATATATATTTATAACACAATTATGATATAGGGATTTCATCATTAATGAAAGATTCAGATAAATGAATTTATAAATTTCAAAATAAATTTAATTTGAACATTTTTATTCCATCCAAGAATTTTATAGATTCCATTGACATGATATGTATGAGTTAATGTTTTTTGGTTTGAGGTAATAAAGTTTTTATGACTTAAAAAATCAATTACCAAATAGTGTCAAAATTGACATAAAAGTGTTTTTGAAACAAATACTATTTTATTAAATGATATAAAAATACTAAAAATCTAAAGGCTAGACAAATAAGATGGATATTGATACTAATTCCATAAATGATCCACTTTATGTTCTCTTGTAAGTTTATGTTATGTATATCAACCATGTAGTATAAAAATACAAGAGGACATGGTAAGGGATAACTTATTTTAAAAAGAGATAAATATAAAAGATAAGGGTATTTTTAGAATATTAACAAGTATGAAATATATTGGTTGATAGGATTTATAAACATACTCATATTATCCTTAAAATAAATATTTTTAGCTATTAGAAATGGAAAATCACTTAACAATAAATTAATATTTCAGGATTTTCTTGAAGCGCCCCTCACCTCTCTTATAAAAGGGCCCCTCGATTACTCTTTAACTCACACATCTAAACCCTTTTGATTTGACCAAAACCTACCCATTTCGCCTCCCATCCTCCCTCAATTCATCTTATAGGACTAATATTGGGCACAAATCCATCCTATGGAGACCTTTGGTGCAAATCAAATGTAAATACCTGAAGGAGAGATAATCATTTTATCCCTTCTTTCAAAGTTCTTTTCTTCTTATACTTACTATTTTTATGTTGATTCCATAATAAAGTAATAAAAACAGTATATTATACATGTTGAGATTTTATTATAATTATCAGAAAACTTTATTCCTCCGTTTATCTATCCTACCAATAACAATATCACTATACGTGCGTACCTATGGCTTACCGTCTCCACACTGTAGTGAATTTTTTTATTCAAAAATACATTATTAGGATGGGTATAATGTAGAGTATAATGGGTTTAAATAATGAATATAACTTGATAATTATTCATTATAATTACTATACCATCCAATTACATACCATTTAACCATCAAGGGAATGACACCGTCACTCGTGCGTACGTACGACCTACAGTCTCCATGACGCGATGAGATTCATTCTCCACTTTCACCATCTAAGAATGATTATATAAAAACTTTATATATATATTATTCAAAATAATGAAATTTATGACAAATTAAGTCTACTGTAATTATATATATATGTATATGTACATATATGTCATTCAATTCCATTCAATACAACAAGAAAATGGAAACAATGTTCATGAGTACGTACGACCTACCGTCTCTATGAATGGTGTATTATATTTTATATATATATCTATTATATATATTTATATTATAAATATATATGATATAAAAATAATATTATATATTCTGGATGTAAGTAAATTATTATCTAAGTAATATGATCAAGAATAACAAGTCAAAACACATACGATAGACAAAGTGATATTACCCAAAATATTCCATTAACTTGGAATTGTTAATAAACAGGTAATATAAAGTCATAAAAGAATCATATGTGATATATTAAATATTATTATGATTCTGATATAAGTCAATAATATGTTTAAAAACTTTATACAATTGTTTTGGACTCTTATAGAGAGTATCCGACCTATGGTAAGGATAATTTTTCAATCTTATTTTTATCTAAGATTGTTTATACGTAAGTATTTACTGGGGTATATTTATCATCCATGTCCATGTTTTCATAAAATATTTTTATAAAATGTTTAATATTTTTATATGTATGTTTAATTTCATTTTTATCCATTTTCTACTTTTACTAAATAGTTTCAAAGGAATCTTTCTTTCTTTTACCATACAAGTTACTTTTTGACTTCTCTAACAAAAGTATGCGAGGAATGTTTTTTTAAACTTATATGTAATGAACATATTTTTATGCTTTAATAATGAATTATTTCGATGGATATTCCATTAATCTATTTCAAGTTTATTTTCAATTAAATTATTTTCTTTTGAAATTTCACAAAAGTTTGTGAAAATAAAACATTTTTGAAGAAGAAAGGATATTTTTTCTCATGAATAAAGTTCAAGTGTTTTATCAACATTATTTTTTTATAAATGATGACATAGGGTTATGTTTATATCCCTATTATTACTTTTATTTTATTGTGTTTATGAAACCCATTTATTTTATATAGATTATGTTATGATGAAATGATGTTTAAAAAACCCATTTTATTTCATGGGTTATGATATGATGAATGTTTTTATGTTTTGGGAACATTTAATAATGTTTTCATTATGAGATATTTGGGACCTATATCTCCTTATAATGAATTGGGTAAATATTTATATATCATCAGATATAAATGTCTTGGAAAAAAGTAAATCCATTTTAGTAATACATGGTTGGAATGACAAGTAAACCTGGTTCAGTAATGGACTTTGTCAACTGTGATTACCATGGAAGTAATGACTTGAATACTTTGGAAATCATATTATGTGATTATTTATTTTCCACAATTCCATTTTTATTCCAATAGTATTTTATCATGGTAAATGTTCCTTTATGATCTATGCCTTATATACTAACAAGATTTATTTCATGACTCCCGATTTTGATATTCAAAATTTATGTTCATATTTTCACTTTCTTATGTTTACATTTTATTAGATGTTATTTATGTTTATCCTTTCTGAGCATTTGATCTCACCCTTATTATGCTTTCTTTTCCCAAGGATATAAAGAGAGGTTTTACATAGGAAATCAAAAAGGGCAATATCTTTATGGGATATGTTGAAGATATTTCACCAAGTTACAAAATTATGTTCTGAGTTTCCAAAGACACTAAACTAATATAGTATTTGAGAATATTATTGTGTCCTGTTTTAATTATTAAAAAAAATTAATTTAATGTCCATGTACATCAGGATTGGGTATATGAAGTTGGTATCAAAGGGAAGGATTAGTCAGCCTTTGGAAACTAGGATACGAAAAACATTAGTGATATCCCTAGAGAAATTTCAAAGATATGTCTAGGGATGTCTTAAGGATAAGTAAAGTATAGGTTACATATACCTAGGTTTTTGTCATAACATGACTAACCTAGGGTTAAACTGAAGATATCATATATAAGTAATTTACCATACTTATGTGTTTTTAATCTCTGATATGTATTTCTTACCCTTTTCATTCTAATATTTTTTAATACCCTGAACTACATAGAACATAGTAAACCATTTAATTTTTCAGATTTGAAAAGTATGAGAATTAAGAAGATAAATTTCCCACGTGGAAATATCATGAATAGAATCATGGTGATGGTATGACTATTGGTCATACTATTGAAGATAAAGAGATTTTAAACAAAATGTGAAATGTATGTGATGTTCTTCAAGTATTGTTTACTTTAAAACTAAGATGCATGAGTTTGAAAATACATGAGAACTAATTCATATTTTAGGAAAGATAAATATGATGGATCTGGAGTAATGGTTTAAGAATAAATTTAGATGATTGATGTATAAATGTTTTGGATTTCAAATATTATGTTATATGAATCCTGAAATATATAAATGTTTTTAGTGTAAGTATTTAATTAAGGATTGGAAAGGATTTGTTGAATAGTTCTATAGGGACAAAAAATGATTTAAGGGTAAGGCGATATGCTTGAAGAAAATTTGATTAAGGGAATGATAACCCTTAATATGTCTTGTATGTTAAGATAATGATGTTTGGATAAAGATATTTTGTATTTGAATAATTAAATTGGATGATTCTAGTTTCTTGTAATCTAATTATGGAGTTATTGAAAAAAGGTTTATACAATCAAGGATGAAGTATACATCTTTTTAGGACTTAAGTTATATATATCCAATAAGTTTTGGAATAAAGAAACATGTATGTTTTCAACTGGGATATCTTATAATTTAGGTTGTTACTGTGACTTAAGAGAATAGAAGATTAAGGTATTCACATGCTGGGAATGTGACAACCAAGAACTAACTTATGAGACATGGGAGGAAAAAGTTATGTAGATTTAGTTCACCTCATTATAATGTTGTATTGTTTCTGTTTTTTGAAGGATTTTAATGTTATCCATTTATGGATAATATAAGTTATATTCCAATTGAATTTTGTATTATTAATGTATTATCTCACTATATGTAGACTTATGAATATTTCATTACATGTGATAAATTTTTTTTTGAGATAGATTGAATGACATATCATTCTATCACATGATCTTCTAACACTTAAATAATGTAAAATTCAACATAATTTCATAAAATAAGAGATTAAGTGGAATTTTTTAAAGGCGTGAACTATAATGATATTGTACTAAAATCAAGAAAGTATTTATTCTCTTGAAAAAATATTCAACTTTAGGAAAAAAATCTTGAAAATAAAAAATGTTTTCCTAGTAATTTATTATCAGAAGAATCAGATGATCCCTTAAATCATCGTAGATTTATCACTTTCTTATAGTTAATATTCACCCAACTTTATTCCATTTCACTATCCATCAGAACTTAATGATTAGATTTCTCTTCCATACCCATGTTTTAACTTCACGCCTATATTCTCCAATGTGGAAACCCAACGATGAGTTACTTTGGGTAACCATTATATTTATACCTATACTTTGTAAAATTATGTTTTATTATCCCTTCTTACGATGTGGGTTTCCATGAAAGAAACTTTCAAATTAGAAAACCATTTATAACAATGACAAATTTTGAAGGGGAAATTCATTTTATGGGTGGTAGAATGTAACACCCTGAGATTTTATGAGATTGAATATTTTTAATTTCGTTCATTTCCTGTTTAGTAATATACACCAAGATTAGTTTGTGCTATATGAAACACCGTATTAACTTTTATTATATGAGACATTATTCTTGGCTTTTGTTACACACAATTTCAAGTTGTTTTGATAGAATTCACTTCATGAAATAGTGAGAATAGATTTTGTTCAATGTGTAAATGAACTATGTTTGGATTATGTTATAAAAAATACCAAATGAATCTTTCACTACACACAACACTGACTTGGCTTGTGTTACATACTAGAGTGACCTTTCTTGATAGCTTGCATTTTACGCGATACCGAGTTTCACTAAACATCGATATATTATCAATATATTATTATTTAATGGGATTTAAAATAGATGTAATGAAAATTATTAACCAAATTTTTAATTTTATATAACATTATAATTCATATTACACATTTTATGGAACATTATATGAAACAAAATCATTTTTTTGTATAACAAAAGTATTTATTTAAAAAATTGCAGTTTTTCCGCCATTTGAGGGTGCACTCATTTTAAATAAAATTTTTGGAACTTTTATAAGTTCAATTTGACAAAAACATACTTCTTATTTGGATGTGGGATATAATAATTATCTTTTTTATTTTATATTTTTGGTATTTTTCTTATAAAATTAAAATTCTAAAGAATATTAAAAAAATACTACATTTTAAATCAAAATTGCCTTTTTACATAATTTATTTATATAGTTAGATTATATTTTTAATTGGTTTTAAAATGTATTTGTATTCCATTTTTATCATTTAATACAATGCTTTTCATTGGATGTAATTTCATTTTTAAATTGAACATAAACACATGTCAATATTTTGATAGTTATTATTTATTAAAAACCCGCTTTTGGGTTTGTACAACGAGAATTAATTTTAAATTAATTAATTAAAATTCTATGTTTTGAATTTTGAAAAATAAATTACATATTTGGAATAAAAAGTTTCAAATTGTGTAAATTGGTACCTTTTATTTTTTAATATTATGAATAGTAAATTCAGTAATTATTGTATTTACCACGGTTAAAGGGTAAATCTGTTAAAAAAGGGTAAAAAAATTTATAATAATATTAAAATACCCTAACACATATAATAATCCTTTTGGATGAGGTATTTTTGACCATTTTAATCCTTTAGTCAATTTTGGGACCCCATGGTTTCACTTGGATTTGAAAATGACATTTTATAAGAATTAATTTAAAGTAAAGATAATTATAACATAAACATATATCTTTAACTAAATAGATTTTTATATAGGGTTATATAATTTTTATCTTCGATTATAAATATTAATTATAAATATAAAAATATTTCCTACATCATGGTATTTTATTTATGTTTTTTAGACATGAAATAAATTAATATATTTATGAAACAATTATGGTGTAGTGAATACCTCATTAATGAAAGATTCAAATAAATGAGTTTATAAATGTTAAAATATATTTATTTTTTACATTTTGTTGCCATAAACTAATTTTATGGATTATATTTACATGTTAGGGATGATTTAATGACTTTTTTTATGGAATCAGGTTTTTATGACTTTAACAAAAATCAATTACTAAATAGTGTCAAAATTGACATAAATGTGTGTTTAAGACAAATAATATTTTATTAAATGATATAAAAATCATAAAAATATAAATATCTTCCAAATAACATTTATAGTGATATAAATTTTATAAATTATCCACTTTATGTAATCTTTTAATTTTATAGTTTAGATACCAAACATGTAGTGTAAAAATACAAGAGGGCGTGGTAAGAGTTAACTTATTTTACAAAGGGTTAAATCTAAATGATAAGGTTAATTTTATAACCTAGACATGTCTAAAACCTATTGTCTTTAGGGATTTAGGCCCATAATCATATTAGAATAAAAAATAATAATTTGGAGATATTTGAAACCGAATTTATTTTTATAATAAATTTATAATTGAAGATTTTCTTAAAGTTCCCCTCACCTCTCTTATAAAAGGGAACCTCCCTTCTCTTTAACTCACACCTCTAATGCCATTTGGTTCATCCAAAACCTACCCATTTCTTCTCCCAACCTCCACCATTTCATCTTAGTGTCCTAAAATTGGGAAAAGAGCCATTTTATGGAGCCCTTTTGTTCAAATCAAAAGTAAAATCCCGAAGAAGAGGTAGATATTTTATCTCTTCTTTCAAAGTTCTTTTCTTCTTCTACTTTTCATTAAATGTTGATTCCTTACTAAAGTAATGACTCCAGTATATTATACATTATTAGATTTTATTATAATTATGGTACCAACTTATACCACCTTTTATCCATTCTATGAATAACAATATCCCCATATGTGCATATGTACAGCTTACAGTCTCCGGGCTGTGGTGAAATTTTTTATTCAAAAATAATTTATTAGGATGTATATAATTATGAGTATAATGGGATTAAATAATTAATATAACATGATATTGATTATTTATAATTAATATATCATCCAATTTCATACCATTTAACCATAAGGTGAATAATATTGTCGCTTGGGCGTACGTACGACCTACCGTCTCCATGACGCGATGAGATTCATTCTCTACTTTAACAATTTAGAGTGATTATAATAAAATTATATATATACATATATATATATATATTATTCATAATTATGTAATATATGAAATAATAATCCTATTTTAATGATATATATATATATATGTTTATGTACATATATGTCATTCAATTACTTCTTTTCAATACGATAAGAAAACGGAAACAACGTTCCTCCGTACGTACGACATACTTTCTCCATGATTGTTGTATTCCATTTTATATATCTATATATTATATATATTTATATTATGAATATATATGATATATAAATCATATTATACATTCTTGAAGTAAATAAATCATGATCTAAGTAACATGAACAAGAATAAAAATTCAAAACACGTATGATTAACAAAGAGATATTACCCGAAATGATGCATTAACTTGGAATTGTTAGTAAACAGGTAATATAAAGTCATAATAGAATCATATATGATATCATAAATATTATTATGATTCTGATATAAGTTAATAATTTGTTTAAAAACATTAAACAAGAGTTATGGACTCGTACGAGGAGTATCAGACCTAAGGTTAGAGATAATTTTGCAATTTCATTTTTATCTAATATTGTTTATATGTAAGTATTTACTAGTGTATATTTATCATCTAGTTCCATGTTTTCTTAAAATGTTTTAATAAAATTTTTACTATTCTTCTATGTATATTTAAAGTCATTTTTATCCATTTTTTACTTTTACTACATGGTTTGGAAGGAATATTTTTTCTTTTACCATACGAGTTACTTTTTGACTTCCACAACAAAAGTACGAGGGGAATGTTTTTTTAAATTATATAACATGAAAAAAATTTATGATTTCATAAAAAATTATTTACATGAATATTATTTTACAATATTTCATGTTTTTTTCAATTAAATTCTTTTCTTTTAAAATTTCCCATCATTTTGAGAAAAGAAAATTTTTTTGAAGAAGAAAGTATATTTTTCCTCATGAATTATGTTCATGTGTTTTATCAAAAATATTTTCCATATAAGATGAAATAGGGTTATTTTTATATCCCTATTATTAATTTTATTTTATTTTGTTTATGATGGAATTGTTTTTATGAAATTATTTTATCTTATATTGATTTTGTTGTGATGAAATGGTGTTTAAGAAACCCATTTTATTTCAAGGGTTATGATATGGTTAATGTTTTTATGTCTTGTGGAACATGTAATAATGATTTCATTATGAGATGGGTGGGACCTATATCTCCTTCCAATTAATTGGGTAAAGATTTATATCTTATGAGATAAAAATGAATGGAAGTACATGTAAATCTAGTTCAGTAATACATGGATGAAGTGACAAGTAAACCTGTTTCAGTAATGAACTTTGTCCACTATGATGGTCATGGAAGAAACGACTTGGATACTATGGAAATAATATTATTTTCTTATTTATTTTCCACAATTCCATGTTTTATGAAAATACTATTTTATCGTGGTTCATGTTCCTTTGTGATCTATGCCTTACATACTAACATGATTTATTTCATGACTCATGATTTTGATATTCCAAATTTATGTTCATGTTTTCACATTCTTATGATTATGTTTTGTTTGATGTTCTTCATGTTTATCCTTACTGATAATTTGATCCCACCCTTGTTTTGTTTTCTTTTCCCATGGATATAAATAAAGGTTATAGGTAGAAAAACTAAAAAGGGGAATATCTTTATGGTAGATATTAAATATCTTTCACCAAGTTAGAAGATTATGTTCCGAGTTTTTCAAGACAAAAAACAAATACAGTCTTTGAGAATATTTTTGTGTCATGTATTAAGTATTCCAATTTTTTTTTCTTAATGTCCATGTATGTCAACCTTGGGTATGTACACATATGTAAGAAGAAATGAAACTATATAACCAAAAATTAAAAAATTCATTAAGAGTATATTTTTTCCTACACATTGAAAGAATTTCTAAAAGAATGAAGACTACACGAATAAAAATGTAAATTGTAAAATTTTATTTTTTATAATCTATAAATTTCATCAAAGAAGAGTGTATCCTAATATTAAATTATCAATGTATTGTAGTTATATAAATTTGATCAGCCACTAAAAAAACCCGATCAGATAGAGAATGTATATCCATAATTAAATTACCAGAATATTTGTTCAAGAATATACTCATTTTCTCTATCCTCATGTTGAAAAAAAAGCATTATTGAGTGAAATAAAAATTTAAAATCTCAATATATAATAGTTATAACTATATTTAATATATATCATTTTTAGTAGACTAAAGCTAAGTCTATGAAAAATGATGGAGATTCGAGACTTTGATAGTTATTAAGAGATTGTCTATTGTGCCCTCATGGTTGAAATGAAGATCATAGGCTCTCAGTGGTATTGTGGTCCTGGTAACAAAAAGGGGAAAATGGATTTTAATTTTCTATGTTACACAAACAAATTACATTATGGAATGGAGCCTAACTATTCCATATGTAAATTTTTTTGGAATAAGCATCCTGATAATTGTCTAAAGGGAACCATGAATTGCTTCCAATGTGGAAAGTTGGGACATCTGGATAAATATTTCCGATAGGATATGAAATATCCCACTAATGTGGAATAAGAAAAAAAGTTTCATATTGAAACTCATCCACTAGTGTAGTGTTACAATGGCAAGGAGCATTGGAATTATGCGAACAATTTCCCTAAGCTGAGGTTTATCAGAGGCAATAAAAAAAACTCCCAGGAAATATGGAAGGGCTTATGCTATCACTATTGCTAAGGTGGAACCATACAACGATGTGGTCACAGGTACACTGGTTATTAATTTAAGAATAGATTATTAACTATTTGATATTGGTTCTATGCATTCTTGTATGACTTTTAAGTTTAGTGGAATTATTAAACACCACCTCAAAATATTTCAAATAAGTTATCTTTGAGAATAGGGAATGAAAAAATTATTGAATTCATGGTTTATAACTCCTCTCTGGTTAGCAGTTTTTTACTAAACCTCCCAACAAATCTCTTCATGCTTTATTTAGTATATTTCAACCCTATCTTGGGCAAGTATTGGATATCTTTATACAAATCCAACATCAACTGTCGGGAAAAGGAGATCACTATTCACATTCTAAAGCATCCTCCAATTCTTCACAAGTGTAAGGAGCAAGATGAATATCCTTTAGAATCATTTTCTTAAGTGTGGATATTAATTATTTATAAGAAAGAATTTATAGCTCAAATAATTGAGGAAATGGAGAGAATAATGTTTTAAGGCGTGCCCATCATAAGGGATTACACTGATGTATTCCCTATAGAGTTTCTTGGTCTTCCTCCTAATTGATAGGTTGAGTTATCCATTGAACTTATTGTAGGATCTCTTCCTATATCAAATAAATCTTATAAAATGGCCACCATAGATCTGGAAGATCTGAATAATAAGTTATAGAAGAATCTTGAGGAGTATTTTATACGATTGAGTGCTTCATAGTGGGGTGAGACCGTCATCTTCATCAAAAAGAAGGGTGGATCAATGATCCTCTGCATTGATTATCATGAGCTCAATAAAATCACAATAAAGAACAAGTATCCCCTACCACAGATGGATGAATTGTTCTATCAACTTTGTGGGGATGTTGTTTATCTATGGTGGACCTTTGGTCGGGATATCACCAAATAATGGTGAGAAAGGAATATATTCCCAAGACTGCCTTTCAAAGAGGTATTGACACTATGAGTTCATAGTGACGCCCTTCAGACTCAATAATACTCTAAAAAATTTCATTGAATTAATGAATATAATATTTAGATATTACCTTGAAATTTTTTTGGTAGTATTTATGGACAATATTATGATATACTCCAAGAGCAAGGAGGAACATGAGGAGATTTTGAATACTATGTCAAAAAAATTGCAAAGGTAGAAGAAGTATGAAATGTACATTAAATGTGTGTTCAGGATAGAGGAAATATCATTTATAGGGCATGTTATCATGAGTAAATGGATATCTGTGGACCATTCCAAGAAAAAGGCATTTAAAGAGTGTCTCATACCAACATCTGTAATAGATATCCGTAGCTTTATGGGTCTAGCTGGGTATTATCGATGATTTCTGATGAACTTCTCATGATTTTAAAACCCAATGACCCAACTGGAATGGAAGGAAGTGAAGTTTCCCTAGACTCAAGAATGTGAAGACTGCTTTAAGGTGTTGAAAAAGAGGTTTATCACTATGCTGATACTCACACTCCCAACTAGTAGATAACTATTTGTTGTGTACAATGATGCTTCAATGTAGGGTTTAGGTTGTGTGCTGATGAAAAATGATAAAGTGAGAACCAATTACTCAAGGTAGTAGAATATCCAAGAGTAAAACTATCCTATGCATGATCTGGATTTAGAAGCTATGATCTTCATGTTGAATGACTGGAAACATTATATCTATGGGGAGAAGTGTGAGATATATATTGATAAAAAGAGTATCAAATATATATTCAAAAAAAAGAGATTAATATGAAATAGGGAAGATGGATATACCTCCTCAAAGATTATGATTTCTCAATCCAATACCTTCCCGGTAAGGCAAATAAGGTGGTAGATGCTCTGAGCAGAAAGAATCCTGCATCTTTATCAATGATGCGAATTGAAAAGGATTTGATCTTCTTAGATGTGTAGAGGAAGGACATGGGAATCATTAATGTATTAAAATCATCAATCATTTCTCAAATTTTTTCTCAACCATCCTTCATGGTGAAGATAAAGGATGTTTAAAGAAAAGATGTAGAAATTACAAAATGGGAGGAAGCCAATAAAAATGGGAAATACATTGAGTTCATGATTGATGAGGATGGAGTTGTAATATTTTGGTCACGAATATGTATACCATTCAACCCAGAGATAAATAAGGTGCTTATGAATTATGTACATAGCTCAACCATATCTATTCACCCAGGGATCATAAGGATGTGTCGAGATCTTTGAGAGTTGGTGGGATAATATGAAGAAGGAGATAGCTAATTATACATCAAAGTGCATGGAATGTCAATAAGTGGAGGGTGAAAGAAAGAAGATTAAGAGGGTGATGCAACCACTATCCATACCAGCATGGACGTGGGAGAACATCACTATGGACTTCTTCACTAGACTTCCAAAGACATACAGAGGAAACAATGCACTATGGGTCATTGTGGATCGTCTTATAAATACAACTCACTTTATCACAATTCAAGAGGACTTATCATTAGATAAACTTTCACAAATATATATCGATGAGGTGGTAAGGCTGCATGGAGTATGACTATCTATTATATTTGATAGAGATCCAAGGTTCACCTAGAAGTTTTGGAAAAGTCTCCAATATGCTCTATGTACTGAATTGAACTTCAGTACGGCCTGTTATCCTCAAAATGATAAACAAATCTGAGAAAACTATTCATACACTAGAAGATATGTTGAGATCTTGTTATAGGTACTTCAAAGGAGGATGATACCAACATCTTCCGCTGGTTAAATTCTCTTACAATAATAGTTTCTACTCAATAATCTAAACGACACCATACAAAGCCCTTTATGGGAAAATGTGCAGAACCCAGGTGTGTTGGGATGAATTTAGTGAGAATAAGATACTAGGGCCTGAAATGGTTGAAGAAATGGGCGAAAAGGTGAAACCCATTCAACATCACATGAAGACAACCCAAAGTCTACAAAAGAGTTTTGCATAAAATCATCAATGATATACTAATTTTATTGTTGGATCCATGATATTTCTACGCATATTTCCATGGAATAAGGTCATGAGGTTTTGGAAGAAAGGAAATCTAAGTCCCAAGTACATCGGCCCCGTCAATATTTTTGATCATTTTTGAGTTGTATCCTATCTACTAGCACTTCCACCTACCATGTCCAAAGAGAATGACGTCTTTCATGTATCCCTTTAAATAAATACATACTAGATCCTTCACATGAACTCTCTTAAAAGGTGGTATAGTTGGAGAATGATCTTTCTTACGAAGAGAAGATAGTGAAGATCTTGGATCATAAAGATAATGTTATATGTAAAGAGACTACTCACCTGGTCAAAGTAATATGGAAGAACCATAAGTATGAAGAGCCAACATGGGAACTGGATGTGGCAATGAAGGAAATGTACCCACACTTGTTTGTGGCTTAGAATTTAAAACAAAATTTCGAGGGAGAAATTCCATAATAGCGGAATAATGTAATAACGCAAGGTTTTATTAATAGAAATTTTCTTCTTATAATTATGTCATATAATCATATGAAATCAAAACACAATGAACTAATAAGTTCTATGCGTCCTTTAAACATAATATTGTTATAACGAACCATACTTTACATACATTATTAATACTTCAAAATTGAAGCATACTTATTAAAACATATAACAAAACTACGAAAGGACCGTATAGGTATATTGTCTTTAGAAACTGGGAAACATAAACAATTGGTTCATAAAGAGTCTACATTATCTCCCATTTATTTCATCATATCTATAGTCCTTTTGGCATATCTTACTTAATAACCTTCTTCTTGATCTGGGGAAAGAAAACATAGAAAAGGGTGAGCTCAAATTCTTAGTAAGGGTAAACAAAATAAATATCAATCACATCATATTCATAATAACATAACTTTTGGAAATCTTAACCTGCAAAAGAGATCATAATTTCATAACATGGGATAAATCATGGTAGTGAAATGTAATCCCAATAATCATAACAAAAAACATGAAACTTTGTGGCATGCACACATAATCATAGAGAATCATTTATTATTAGTCAAGACTCATTGCCAAGACTATCTTAGTGGACAAAGTCCATTTCTGAACCGAGTTCACTCCTCGTTTCAGTCCTGTTTCACTGAAACGGTATAACCTACCATTCCAGCCATGTCTATCTCATGAGATATAAAATCTTTACCCAATGCATTAGAGGGATATATAGTTCCCACCCATCTCATAATGATACCATTCTTATGTGTGCCACAAAATCATAAACCATACATCATAGCATAACCCATGTAATAAAAATGGGAATCTTTAAACATCGTGACATCATAAAACAATTCATATAAGATAAAAGAATTCATAAAAATATTTCCATCACAACATAATCAAATCCATGTAATAATAGAGATAGAAACAGAACCCTTTATTATCTTAGATGGAAAATAATTTTGATAAAACACTTGAACTCCATTCTTGAGGAAAATATCCTTTCTACTTAAAAAACACTTTTCATTTCTTAACATTTCATACAATTCTAAACTAAAAGAAGTTGATTAAAAATAAACTTGAAAACTTGTAAAGTAAGCTTCTTGGAAATATTGTTTTAAAAATCCATTCATGTTGTATAAGTTAAAAAAACATTATTCTCGTACTTTTGTCGGAAAAGTCAAAAAGTACCTCGTACGAAAAACGACAAAAGATTCCATTCATATCTTTTAATATAAACTCACCAAAGGGTAAAAATGGATTTAAAAAATTGTAAGTGGATGGATATAATATTACATATTGAGGAAACATGGATGTGGATGATAAAATACACCCCAGTAAATACCAAAGTATAAACAATCTCGGATAAAAATGAGATTGTGATATTTCCCTTACCTTAGGTCCAATTTGCTTTGTAAGTGTCCGAACCTCCTGTATAATGATTTAAATAATGTTATTGACTTATTCCATAATCATAATTATCATATATGGTCATATTCTTATCTTCTTAGTAGTAATATTGCATTTCTATTTGTTATTCAGGTGTTTATTACTTTTTTGTTCTTATGCGTGTTTTGTCGAATAAATTCTTATTTTTATTTTTAGGTTATAGATACCTCATTTACAGAATGGTATTAGTGTAATATATATCATATTCATTAATTCAATTCATTTATATAATCATTATGCAATGAAGATCATGTAGAACGAGTCGCATCACATCATGGAGACGGTATTCCGTACGTACGCACGAGCGATGATATCGTTCCCATGATTGTGGAATTGTATTGGAGTGTATATATACTATTTCAGAATCAATATCACTTTAAAATAATCACATATAGTCATTATTCACACCATTATACCGATCCAAGTAAGGTGGTGGTGGAAAATAGATTACACCACGGCGTGGAGACGATATTTCGTATGTACGCACGCACGGTGATTTCATTTTCCTTAGGATGGATAGATGGTGAAATAGGGTTGTTTCATAATTATAATAACATATCATTATATGAGTGATACTGATGTTATTACTTCATAATTAAACAACTAAGGAAGAAGAAGTGGAAGAAGAAATAAAGATGAAAGAATCGGTAACGGGCATGACCTCTTCTTTGAAGCGCTTTTTTGAGACCTCCATTTAGGGAACTAAAATTGGTATTTGAAGAAGACCAGGACCTCTAGGATGTCTCTAGGGAAGTGGAGAAAACAAATTTGAAGGGTTTGGCCAAGCTTCAAGGCTCAAAGTGGTGTGAGGAAGAGAGGGAGGAGGTGCCCTTTTATAAGGGAGGAGAGGGGCACCTTTGGAATAACTAAAAATATTATTTTATTATAAAGCCAAATTCGGTTTTAAATATCTCCAAATTGATTTATTTCGAATCTAAGGTTGGTATGGGTAGAAAGAATCTCATCCAATAGAATTTATACATGTTTAGGTTCCTATTTTAACATTATCATTTAGATTTAACATTAAGTTAAATAATTTTACTTTTACCGTGTCTTCTTGTGTTCTTACACTATAAGGTTAATAAACTTACTATAACACAACAAACGGACCCCAAGTTGTTTATTATTAATATAAATAACCTTATCTAAGTTATTTGCCCGAACCTTATATTTTTAGGAATAAAATAACAATTAATAATATAATATTTGTTTTAAAAACTCTTTTTTGTCAATTTTGACACTATTTAGTAATTGATTTTTTTGAAACTCATAACAGAATTATTAGTTCTAAAAAATTTAATTAAATCAATAATAACATATCATATTAACATATAAAATTATTGTAATTCATAAAAAGTCTCAAATTACATTTATTTGGGTATTTATAACATCAGTTATGTCAATATTTCCTTAATAAGACAATTACTGCATCATCATTGTGTCATATATAAATTAAATTATTTTAAGTATAAAAATTATAAATAAAATACCATTATGTTGGAAATATTGTTATCTTTATAATGAATATTTATAGTCAAATTTATTTTATGTATAACCCTATATTAAAAATGATTTACTTATTAATCTTTGATTTTAACTATTTTAACCCTTCTTTAAATAAATTAATAATAAATGTCCTGATTTAATCCAAGTGGGCCTAAATGGTCATATTATATTCCTAAGGTTGTTTTTTTGTCGAATTAAACTTATCCAATAGAATTAGGACATGTTTTAGGGTAATAAAAATAACACTTTTACCCTTAATTACCCTATTTACTTTTAACCGTGGTAAAAAAGTAAAAAGTTACTATTCCCCAAAAAATATTTTCATCTCATTGAACCTCATTTTAGTCCTTGATATAAACCTTGTCTCTTGGAGTTTCGAAATTCCACTCACAGAAGCGGTAAAATTAAGTTTTATGAAAAATTCAGTTTTTTAACTACCACTTAGTGGTTTCACTATTCATCAAAAATTGAAAGTTTTCAGAAAAATCCCAAAATTTCACCTTATGATAATTTCGATATTCCAAATCCAAAAATGAAGTCCATTTTGAAAAATAAAAATTATAAAATTTCAAAAAGTGGTTATTACTATTCATAACGGCTAGTTTTAATAATAATTTAATAGCATATCGTTGTTTAGTGAAACTCGGTATTGTGTACGACACAAGCTATCGAGGAAGGCCACGGTTGCGTGTAAAGAAATCCAAGCTAGTGTTGTGTGTAGTGAAAGGTTCCTTTGATGATTTATATAACATAAAAACAAAATATTTCTCATAAAATTCTCGGGTGTTACATTCTACCCCCCTTAAAATGAATTTCGCCCTCGAAATTCTTCACTTTGTCACAAACAGATGAGGATACCTCTCCCTCATCAAATCCTCAAGCTCCCATGTAGCTTCTTCTAATTGGTGGTTCCTCCATAAAACTTTCACCAAGCAAGTGGTCTTGTTCCGTAGGACTTTTTCGCTACGATCCAGAATCTCTATCGGTTGTTCTTCATAAGAAAGATCTTGCTCCAGTGGTACAACTTCTAAGCTGAGTACATGTGAAGGATCAGGTATGTACTTTCTCAGGAGAGATACATGGAACATATCGTGAACATGAGAGAGATTCGGTGGAAGCGCCAACCGATAAGCTACCTTTCCAACACGATCCAATATTTCGAAAGGACCGATATATCTAGGGATCAACTTCCCCTTCTTTCTAAATCTCATGACCCTCTTCCAGGGAGATATTCGTAAGAACACTTTATCACCCACTTCAAACTCTAGGTCTTTTCTTCGGTTTTTGGCATAACTTTTCTGTCGACTCTGAGCTTCTCTTATGTGTTGTTGAATAGATTTGACCTTTTCTTCCATTGCATCAACTAGATCAGGTCCTAATAGCTTTCTTTCCCCAACTTTATCCCAGCAAGTTGGAGTCCTGCATTTCTTTCCATAGAGAGCTTCATAAGGATCCATCTGAATACTGGAGTGAAAGCTATTATTATAAGAAAATTCCACCAAAGGTATTTGTTGATCCCAACCACCTTTTAAATCCATAGAGCAATCTCTCAACATATCTTCTAGAGTTTGAATTGTCCTCTCAGACTGACCGTCTGTTTGAGGATGATAAGCAGTGCTGAAACTCAACTCTGTTTCTAGAGTATGATGAAGACTTCGCCAGAACCTTGAGGTAAACCTCGGATCCTGATCAGATATAATAGAAAGTGGTACTCCATGCAATCTTACCATTTCCTTTACATATGTCCCGGCAAGCTGATCCAGAGAGAAATCCTCTCTAATAGCAATGAAGTGTGCAGACTTTGTAAGACGATAAACTATGACCCAGATAAAAATATTGTCTTTGGATGTTTTAGGAAGTCCTGGGACAAAGTCCATAGTGATGCTTTCCCATTTCCATTCGGGTATGGGTAATGGTTGTAACATCCCCTTGGACTTCTGTCTCTCAGCTTTAACTTCCTGACAAACGAAGCATCAAGAGACATAATCAGCAACATATCTCTTCATGCCATCCCACCAGAAGTACTCTTTCAGGTCCCTATACATCTTCGTGCTTCCAGGATGAATAGAGAATGATGAACTATGAGCCTCATCCAGTAGCACCTTCTTTAATTCAGGGATGTGAGGAACACAAACCCGATTCCTGAAATTTATTATCCCATCACAATCATGGTTGAATTCAGGAACATTTCTCACCTTCTTTTGTAACTCTACATCTTCTTTCTGTGCCTCTTTAATCTTCACATGTATAGATGGTTGAACATTCATTTGAGAAAGATACGATTTCCCCCCTTACATTATAATTCCAAGATCCATCCTTTGTAAATCCATAAATATTGGATCTTTTGTGATCCTCATCATGGATAAACTGGCATGGTCTTGTCGACTTAATGCATCTGCCACCTTGTTTTATTTCCCAAGGTGGTAATGAATTGAGCAGTCGTAATCCTTAATCATCTCCAAACATCTTCTTTGGCGCATATTCAGCTCCTTTTGTGTGAAAATATACTTTAAACTTTTATGATCAGTATAAATATCACACCTTTCTCCATAAAGATAATGCCTCCAAATCTTTAATGCAAAGATTATCGCAACTAACTCCAAATCATGTGTTGGGTAATTTTGCTCATGGATTTTCAACTGTTGTGAGGCATAATCTATCACCATATCATTTGGCATAAGAACACACCCCAATCCCTTCTTGGATGCATCACTATAGATCACAAACCTTTCTCCACTACAAGGCAGTGTGAGCACAGGTGCACTTGATAACCTTCTTTTCAACTCCTTGAAATTCTCTTCACATTCCTTCATCCAAACAAACATAACTCCTTTTCGAGTCAACCTGGTGAGTGGATTAGATAATCGTGAAAAATCTTTCACAAAACATCGATAATATCCATCCAAACCAAGAAAAATTCAGATCTCGGTTACTGTTGTTGGTCTCGACCATCTTTCGATAACCTCTATTTTTGCTGGATCCACAGATATCCCCTCTTTTGAGATTATGTGACCCAAAAATGAAACTTTTTGAAGCCAAAATTCACAATTGGTAAAGTTGTCATAAAGATTCTCCTTTCTCAGGGTCTTCAATATAATTCTCCAGTGATCTTCATGTTCTTCCTTGTTCTTTGAATAGACAAGAATATCATCTATAAAGACTACCACAAATTGATCAAGATAGTCTCTAAAGACTCTATTCATCAGATCCATGAAGATAGAAGGGGCATTAGTAAGACCAAATAGCATCACTATAAATTCATAGTGTCCATACCTTGTACGGAAATCCGTCTTTGGTATATCCTCCCTTTTGGCCCTTAATTGATGATACCCTGAATGAAGATCGATATTGGAAAAGTATTGAGCTCCGCATAGTTGGTCAAATAGGTCATCAATGCGTGGGAGAGGATATTTTTTCTTGATAGTGATCTTGTTAAGTTATCGATAATCAATGTAGAGTCTCATTGATCCATCTTTCTTCTAAACAAACAGAACAGGTTCTCCCAAAGGTGATGCACTAGGGTGTATGAATCCCTTATCAAGATTCTCTTGGAGTTGCTTCTTCAATTCCTGCAACTCAATTGGGTCCATTCTATAAGGTGTCTTCGAAATAGGCAAAGCACCCGGTATGAGTTCTATTGAAAACTCAACTTCATGATTTGGTGGAAGACCTGGAAATTCCTCTGGAAAGACATCATCAAACTCCCGTACAATGGGCATATTATTAATTATGAGTTTCTCGCCAACCATTTGAGATAAATAACCCTCATTTAGTGGAATCAAGACCCATAAGGTGGACGAAATTTCCACTGGAAGGTTATGTTCATACTTGCATCGATAGACGATCATATATTGATCTGGAATATAAAATGTGAATTCCCTTCTTTGGCAATGGATATGAGATCCATATAAATAAAGCCAATCCATGCCAAGAATCACATCAAATTCCACTATAGGAAGGATCACAAGATTTGTAGGAAGTACTTTCCCACAAACTTCAATCGGAGAAGAATTATAAACTTTTGATGCGACTGTTATGCCATTAGGGGTTGTCACAGCTAACTCAACATCTAATTGTTGAGGTAATGCGGTGATACCCTTAGAAAAATCTTCAGAAATAAAAGAGTGGGTGGATCCAGAATCAAATAAAATATTTGCTACTTTAGAGTGGATGGTAAGTGTACCTTTCACCACATCGTTATTGTACTCCACATCGCTGATAGAAATTGCATGTGACTTTCCTTTGTATTTAGACTTAAGATTTTGTTTATGTTTATCATCATAAACAACCCTTGGATTAGGGCATTTATGGGCATAATTCCCCATCTCCTTGAACTTGAAACATTGAAGTGTATTAGGTTTATTCTGTGCGTCCCTTCCTTTGTTTGCATCATTAGACATCTTCTTCCCATCATTGCAGCATCCAAATGACCAATGACCTTCCTTTCCACATTTGAAACATTTACTTGTCCCTTTAAGACAACTCCCTCTATGTTTCTTTCCACACTTTGAGCATGAGGGAAAGATCATCTTCTTTTCAGTGTGCTCTTTAGATTTTCCTTTGAATTCCATTTTCCTCTTCTTATCAAACCCATATGACTGATGGGTTACTCCAATCTCCATCTCGACTTTGAGAGCACATCGAATGATTTCCTCGTAGCTATTGAAGTACCTTATGGATAATGCCCTTCGAAGACTTGTTTTTAAGCCACTAAAGAATCGATCGATCCTACTCTCAGGTTGGATAATAATACCAGAAGCGTACCTTGAAAGTCTTGTAAAATTTTCTTCATAGGTACCAATAGATTCATCATCATTTTGCTTTAGTTCAAGAAACTCCTTCTCCATCTTTTTTCGGAGAATACAAGGGAAGTACTTATTGAAAAGTAAGTTCTTGAACTCGTCCCATTCCATGGACTCAATTTCATCTCTTTTCCTCGTATTATTGATAACATTCAACCATTGATCAACATCTCCTTCCAAATGATACACTGCTAGGATGACTTTATCATGTTCAGAACATTGAAGAAAAGAAAATATATTTTCAGTAGTACTAATCCATTGTTCAGCAACTAATTGATTAGTAGACCCGCTGAATGAAGGTGGACGCTGCCTCATGAAGGATTCAACAGAATGTTGCTCCTTCCTTTGCTCGTTTGGAAGTCCTGCATGATTCATAGCTTGAGAAAGTTGTGTGAGCATGGCTACAAGATTTTGTATTCCAGCTCCCATAACATTTGGTTGCTCAGGGGGACAATCATTGCATTGCCCGTCGCATTCCACATTAACACGGTTCCTTCGGGTTCCAGCCATTGAATAAAACCAAGAAGAATAGTGTGAGCAACACTAATTATAATAGGAAAACCACATAATCAAGAATAAAATTTCAAACTTAAGGTCTTATCATAGGTTGGTCATGGCCATTTCTAAAACACTAATATTGTGTTCTATGCTTAGACTTATCCTTAGGGTTCTTACTAAGGCTTTCACATCCTAGTTTCCAAAGGTTGACTATACCTTTCCTCTGATACCAACTATAACGACCCATACTTTATATACATTGTTAATACTTCAAAATTGAAGCATACTTATTACAACATATAACAAAACCACGAAAGGACCGTATAGGTATAGTGTCTTTAGAAACTGGGAAACATAAACAACTGGTTCATAAAGCGTCTACACTATCTCCCATTTATTTCATCACATCTATAGTCCCTTTTGGAATATCTTACTTAATAACCTTCTTCCTGATCTGGGGAAAGAAAACATACAAAAGGGTGAACTCAAATGCTCATTAAGCGTAAACAAAAGAAATATCAATCACATCATATTCATAAGAACGTAACTTTTGGAAATCTTAACCTGAAAAAGAGATCATAATTTCATAACATGGGATAAATCATGGTAGTGAAATGTAATCCCAATAATCATAACATAAAACATGAAACTTTGTGGCATGCACACATAATCATAGAGAATCATCTCTTATTAGTCAAGACTCATTTCCAAGACTATCTTAGTGGACAAAGTCCATTTCTGAACCGAGTTCACTCCTCATTTTAGTCATGTTTCACTGAACCGGTTTAACCTACCGTTCCAGCCATGTCTATCTCATGAGATATAAAATCTTTACCCAATGTATTGGAGGGAGATATAGGTCCCACCCATCTCATAATGATACCATTCTTATGTGTTCCACAAAATCATAAACCATACATCATAGCATAACCCATGTAATAAAAATGGGAATCTTTAATCATCGTGACATCATAAAACAATTCATATAAGATAAAAGAATTCCTCAAAATATTTCCATCACAACATACTCAAATCCATGTAATAATAGGGATAGAAACAGAACCCTTTATTATCTTAGATGGAAAATAATTTTGATAAAACACTTGAACTCCATTCTTGAGGAAAATATCCTTCCTACTTCAAAGACACTTTTCATTTCTTAACATGTCATAAAATTATAAACTACAAGAAGTTGATTAAAAATAAACTTTAAAATTTGTAAAGGAATCTTCTTGGAAATATTGTTTTAAAAATCCATTCATGCCGTATAAGTTAAAAAAACATTATTCTCGTACTTTTGTCGGAAAAGTCAAAAAGTACCTCGTACGAAAAACGACAAAAGATTCCTTTCATATCTTTTACTATAAACTCACCAAAGGGTAAAAATTGATTTTAAACAATTTTAAGTGGATGGATATAATATTACATATTAATTAAACATGGATGTGGATGATAAAATACACCCCAGTAAATACCAAAGTATAAACAATCTCGGATAAAAATGAGATTGTGATATTTCCCTTACCTTAGGTCCGATTTTCTTTGTAAGTGTCCGAACCTCCTTTATAATGATTTAAATAATGTTATTGACTTATTCCAGAATCATAATTATCATATATGGTCATATTCTTAGCTTATTAGTGGTAATATTTCATTTCTACAAGTTATTCAGGTGTTTATTACTTTTTTGTTCTTATGCGTGTTTTGTCGAATAAATTCATATTTTTCTTTTTAGGTTATAGATACCTCATTTAAATAATGGTATTAGTGTAATATATATCATATTAATTCATTCAATTCATTTATATAATTATTATGCAATGAAGATCATGTAGAACAAGCCGCATCACATCGTGGAGATGGTATTCCGTACGTACGCACGAGCGATGATATCATTATCATGATTGTGGAATTGTATTGGAGTGTATATATACTATTTCAGAATCAATATCAATTTAAAATAATCATATATATTCATTATTTACACCATTATACATGTAACGACCCAATCTTTTTGAGTAGTATATTAACTTACTCTTATTGATTTAATAAGATGTTAATGGTTAATGCAGAAAGAGGAGTTGATGGCTTCATCCAGTAGACTCAACCCTTATGAAGCCCACTTATCAGAGCTTGGGAAGGAGGTAGCATCTGTGGGCTTCGCTTTGGACCAAGCCCAAGCCGAGCTCCAGCGTGTCAAGCTTGAACGAAAACGCTTGCAGGAGAAGTTCAAGTTAGTGGAGATTGCTACTAGGGCAATGTTATCTGAGACTCCCTCAGATTCTCTCACCATAGCACACCTTACACTTAGGTCTTATGCCAGTGTTATAAGGGGCTATGTGATGAGACCCTAGTTTCCTTGTGTAATCCTTTCGGGTGAATAAATTGAGATTTCTTCCTTTAGTGATGTTTGTGAAATTTCAAATGTCTAGATAATTTTAGAATGTATTTTATTGATGAATTTTGAAAAAGGGATATTTTGAAATATTTATGTAAACCCTAAATAACTAATGATGTGTAATGATTTTCAAAAAATGGTCTTCTACAAAAGTGTTCATTAAGGAATTTGGAGACTAATAAGATCAACTTAATTTTTGATGAATAGTAAATTATGAATAGTGATTTTACGCTTAGGATTAGTAATGTGACCAAACGGATTAGTAATTTCACTCAAAGAAAGTTTTAATATAATTTAGACACCTAGATTAAGTAATGTGATTCAATAAAATAGTTAAATAACGGTTTCATAAATTATTATTCAAGTATTAGTTTTTTCGGATGAATAGTGTTTTTTAATTAAAAATTTAATTAAAAATAATTAGAAAATTATTTTTATAAAAAGGACTTTATTTTTGAACTCAGAGCATCGATATTATGTTAAGGTAATTTTTGGGGACTTTTCTGAAAAAAGTGAATTTTCGATGAATAGTGTTTTTATTTAAAAATTAAATTAAAAATATTTAGAAAATTATTTTTATAAAATGGATTTCATTTTTGAAATCAGAGCATTGATATTTGGTTAAGGTGAAATTTTGGGGTTATTCTGAGAAAGTTGAATTTTCAGTGAATAGTAAAAATACAGTTTTAGGGTTTCGGTATGTTTAATGACATCATAATGGTGTCATGATGATGTCATGAGATCTTTTGAGGGTTGGCCGGCCAAGGGTGATGAATTATTGTTTTGGGGGCCCCATGTGGCCTAACTCCATGATAAATTCCAAGGGAGAGCACATGGGTTTGAGAAAAGCACATGTGAGGTGTCCCTTGGCCATTAATGCTTTGTCCCCTCACTTTCCCTATAAATACCCACCCTTTCCTCCCTTAGTTTTCACTCCCAACTCTCCCCCAACGAAGTTCTGGTCTTCTTACCTTCCAAAGAGTCCTCCCAAGGTGCCCCCAAGCCCTCAAGGTCCAATCCTTTGAGTTTCAAGAGTCACATTTTAAGGTAAGGGATCCGACCCCTCTCTTTCTTTTCATGTAATCTCTTTTATGTCATTCCTATTATGCTCCATGTTTTTATGTGAGAGGATGTTCTTTTATATTCCTCTTACTGCCCTTTCATTTTTATATGATGAGATATCCCCTATTACTCTCATCATTTCGTTTTATGAAAGTTTAAGTGACGCCGTTAGGCTGCCGAATTTTTAAGGGATTCTTTCACCCTTCTCATTTTTCAAGTTCGATTTTCATGTCAAGTCTTTCAAGTTCCTTTTTATTATGTTGGGGTATGATCTCTATATCTATTATACTGATCTCTTATGATCATATGATGAGGGACCCTATTTGATCTTGTCAAATCATTTTCTTTTGAAGTTAAGTGACGCCGTAAGGCTGCCGAATTTTCATAAGAGAAATCTAATTTTTTTTCCTTCCATGTTTTTCATTTCAAATGGTATGTCCCTCAAA
Organism: Viscum album; assembly: GCA_963277665.1. Lineage (NCBI taxonomy): Eukaryota > Viridiplantae > Streptophyta > Magnoliopsida > Santalales > Viscaceae > Viscum > Viscum album. The sequence continues at coordinate 1,719,404,337 of OY728119.1, read as the reverse complement.
TTTCATTACCATGTCCATATGTCCTTCTTATTCTTTCACCCTACTGTTTTATGGATCATTTATGATTGGGTGACCCATGTCCCCTCTCATTTCAATGTTTTCTAAAACCCTGAAACTTAGCCGTTATGCTGCAGAATTTTCCCCTCAAAATGCCTCTCTCTTTTCTCAAAAATTATTTTATGTTATAAAGTGAATACTCAAAGCTCTTATTTCTACAAGGGTATTCACATATATATCAAAATTTTCCATTTGAAATTCTGGGATTTACATACATGAGACCCACTTTTCCCTTTCCGTGGGTTTAAAGTGACGTAAAGATCATGTCTTTAAAGCAGTTTTTAAAACGTTATGATTATGAAATGAAACCCATTTAATTTATGCTATGTGGGTTATTTATGAAATTTTTGATGATGATATATGTGGCTCACATGATAATAAAGTCAAATTTAAGGGTACGCCCTGATAGCGCTCCAATGCATTGGGTAATGATGTAACCACTAGAGATTACAATTTTCACGATACCTTGGTGAATAACCTTGGTAATTTTCAAATGACACCTTGGGGATGGACCTTGGTGATATGTTCATGATTGTCTATGTTAAATGATGTAGCCACATCTTCAAGTTATGAAAAATGTTATTTTTATTATGAAATGCCTCATGATTTCTTTCTCATGCCTTAAAGTTCTTTTCATGTCCTTATTGAAGTACCTCAAGTTCACATGTAAAATGTTCCTCTTGTTTCCCTTACTGGGCCTTCTGCTCACCCTTTCTTTTGATGTATGTCCCCAGGTTATGAGATGCGGTAATGAACCTAGAATGAACTTAAGGAGACGCCTTGAAAGTGTTTAAGAAGAATGTTTTATATTTTTTTTATGTATTATGTTCCTGGTTTCCAAGACACTAGACCTTAAAGATCCCCAGTTTTGTGTAATGTAATGAAAGTTTATGTTATAAAATGGTGGGATGCTATAGTTGGTATCAAAGGATGGTTTAGTTATTTGTGGAAATTAGGATATAAAAACTTTAGGAAGAACCCTATAGAAAAGTTTAAATATAGGAAAACTTCCTGGTATTTTGGTAAGTATTGAGTAAGTGGTCTATCAAACAAATACATCCCTGTCTGGATACGAGCAGGTAGAGGCGGCTCTGGCACAGATGTACATAGGGGTAAAACCCGAAAACACCGCTTTGAGCTAGACTCGAACGGGAACTGGTGCACGATAACGGGCCTTGCTGCACTCTTGGTTACGACACTCCCGGGGGATATGTTTGGTCAATCACATGCTTTTTATGAATCATTATGAAGGAATTATAGAGAACTATAATTGTCTAAGCACGAAGTCTTAGTTAAAAGATTCATAAATGAAACGAGTTTCACACTAAGGTTTTATTCTTTTAGAAAATGGCGGGCAATAGGAGAAACCGTGCCGATGGTGACCGCAATGCACCATGTGCTGACGGCCCTCCGATGGAAGCCGGAATGGAAACATTCATGCGAATGATGAACCAACTGACTCAAGTTATGAGTAATAACTTGAATCAAGCTGAGAGGCCGACCTCACCACGAAGGGAACAAATTTCTGTTGAGTCCTTCATGCGTCAACGACCGCCAACATTCAGTGGATCTACTGACCCATTGGTTGCGGAACAATGGATAAGCTCCATTGAAAAGATCTTTTCTGTACTTCATTGTTCGGAACAAGAAAAAGTCACCCTTGCTGTTTACCGCCTAGAGGGAGAAGCTGATCAGTGGTGGTCACTGATCAAAAACACGAAGCCACGAGGAGAGATGGAAGCTTTGGAGTGGGAAGAATTTTGGGGGATTTTCTTTAACAAGTATTTCCCTCGTTCCATGAGAATGAAAATGGAGAAAGAGTTTCTCGAGCTGAAGCAGAAGGAGAACGAATCTGTCGGAAGCTATGAGATGAACTTCACAAGGCTTTCCCGTTATACCTCAAGCTTTGTCATGGAACCTAATGGGAAGGTTGATAGATTCTTTGGCGGACTACGACCACATCTGCGGAAGAATCTGGCCAACAGGGACTACGATAGCTATGAAGAAATAGTTCGAAGTGATATGAAAGTTGAACTAGAGTTTGGGGAGACACAATGGTCTCACAAATCTAATGAGAAGAAGAGAACTCTAGAACCAAGCCTGGGAAGAAGTTTTGATCAGGAAAGAGGTGGAAAGCATATGCAACATGCCACATGAAATAAATGTGGGAAGAAGCATCCGGGGAACTGCTTGATCGGAAGTGGCAAGTGCAATAGGTGTGTAAAAGAAGGCCATATTTCTCGGAATTGTCGTGGTGATGTGAAGCCTCAACTTCCCAACACTAACGACAGAGGAAAGATGGTTCTGGCCCTACCCGAAGTCACATGCTTCAAGTGTGGACAGCTTGGGCACTTTGCTAATCAATGTCCAAATCCGAGGGCGGTGGAGGGGAATCACCATCAACCTCAGCAGAGGCCAAGGGAGCAAGGTCATGATTTCGCCATCACAACAACTGAAGTTGAAGTTCCGAACGATGTGGTAGCAGGTACTCTTGTTGTCCTCTCAAAACTAGCAAGTGCTTTATTTGATTCTGGTTCTACGCATTCCTTTATTTCTTCCAAGTTTGCAAAGAATATAGAATCAATCCCCGAATTGCTTGAGGTAGAGTTGTCAGTCAAGACTCCAAGTGGGATTATCCATGCATCAACAGTGTTTAGAGACTCTAGTGTTTACTTTGGTGAGCACAATCTTATCGCAAATCTAGTAGTCATCCCCATGATGGAATTCGACGTTATACTAGGGATGGACTGGCTCTCAAAGTACAATGCTAAGATCAAATGCAGAAGTAAGGAAATCTCAGTAGTCTTGAATGAACGACCTACAGTTATCTTCCGAGGAGAGATATCCCGAACTGATCCCTATCTAGAAGCACCTCCTATAGCTTTCTTTATGGAGTTAATCGGTGATGAGGAAGAAGGGAAAGGGAGCATACAAATTGAAGATGTTCCGATTGTTTAGGAATACATGGATGTATTTCCTGAGGAGTTACCTGGACCTCCCCCAGAAAGAGAGGTAGAGTTCTCCATTGAACTCGTACCTGGGTCTCAACCGATATCAAAGACTCCGTATAGAATGGCAAATGTGGAGCTAGAGGAGCTAAAGAAACAACTCCAAGACTTGTTGGAGAAGGGGTTTATCCGACCGAGTGTGTCTCCTTGGGGAGCACCAGTTCTCTTTGTGAAGAAGAAGGATGGATCAATGCGGCTATGCATTGATTATAGAGAACTGAACGGGATCACAGTGAAGAACAGATACCCTCTTCCAAGAATTGATGATTTATTTGACCAACTTCGTGGGGCTCAATTCTTCTCTAAGATTGACCTTCGATCTGGTTACCATCAACTGAGGGTGAAGAAGGAAGATATTCCAAAGACTGCCTTCCGATCAAGATATGGGCATTATGAGTTTACTGTTATGCCCTTCGGCTTGACTAATGCTCCTGCTATTTTCATGGATTTGATGAATAGAGTCTTTAAGGACTACCTTGATAACTTTGTGGTAGTTTTTATTGATGATATTTTGATATATTCAAAAAGTCGTGAGGAGCATGAAAATCATCTGAGGGTTATTTTGAAAACTCTACGGAAGGAGAGGCTCTTTGGGAAGTTCAGCAAGTGTGAGTTTTGGTTATAACAAGTGGCTTTCTTGGGGCACATCGTAACCAATGAAGGAATCTCGGTTGACCCTGAAAAGACAATGGTTGTGGAGGAGTGGCCTCAACCCACAACAGTAACTGAGATTCATAGTTTCCTTGGTTTAGTGGGATATTATAGGAGGTTTGTGAAAAACTTTTCACGACTTTCTAATCCACTAACCAAGTTGACTCGAAAAGGGGTTAAGTTCATCTGGACAAAGGAATGCGAGGAAAGTTTCCAAGAGCTGAAGAAGAGATTGGTTACTGCACCTGTATTAACACTACCCTCTATCGGAGAAGGATTCGTTATTTTTAGCGATGCATCTCTGAAAGGGCTTGGGTGCGTCCTCATGCAAAATGACAAAGTAATTGCTTATGCATCTCGACAGTTGAAGATTCATGAGAAGAATTATCCTACGCATGATCTAGAGCTGGCGGCAGTTGTTTTTGCTCTAAAGATATGGAGGCACTATCTTTATGGGGAGAAATGTGATATATACACTGACCACCAAAGTCTAAAGTATATTTTCACACAGAAAGAATTGAACATGAGACAAAGGAGATGGTTGGAGCTTATTAAAGACTATGATTGTTCAATTCATTATCACCCTGGAAGAGAAAACAAAGTCGCGGATGCGTTAAGCAGGAAAGATCCTGTTGTTCTGGCAACAATGAGGATCCTGGGAGACCCCTTGATTAAAGATCTAGTAAAACTGGACATGGGAATTGTAAGGAAAGGGACATCATCAACCCTATCCCAAATGATTTCTCAACCTTCATTACTAGAGAAGATCAAGAAGGCTCAAAAAGAAGATCCTTTGCTGCAGGAGAAGTTTGAGGCTGTAAAGGATGGGAAGTTCCCTGATTTCAATATTGATCAAGAAGGTGTATTGAAATTTCGTACAAGACTATGTGTTCCATCTATTCCGGAGATAAAGAAAGAACTGATGGATGAAGCTCATAGCTCTACTTTCTCTATACATCCGGGAAGCACTATGATGTATAGAGACCTTCGTGATCATTATTGGTGGGATAACATGAAGAGGGAGATTGCCGATTACACTACAAGGTGCCTGTTGTGTCAGCAAGTAAAGGCAGAAAGACAACTTCCTAAGGGGGTATTACAACCGCTACCCATACCAGTATGGAAGTGGGATAATATCACCATGGACTTTGTAACTGGTCTCCCAAAAACATCCAAAGGAAACAATGCGATATGGGTTATTGTGGACCGTCTCACCAAGACAGCCCATTTTATCTCTATTCGGGAAGATTTCTCTCTGGATCAGCTTCCCAAGATATACGTGAAGGAAGTGGTAAGGCTACATGGGGTACCACTATCCATCGTATCTGATCGTGACCCAAGATTCACATCAAAATTCTGGAGAAGTCTTCAGCATGCTCTGAATACTGAATTGAATTTTAGTACGGCCTATCATCCTCAAACTGATGGCCAATCTGAAAGGACTATTTAGACACTCGAAGACATGTTGAGATTATGCTCAATGGAATTTAAAGGTGGATGGGATCAACACCTCCCATTAGTGGAGTTCTCATATAACAACAGCTTCCATGCGAGTATTCAGATGGCACCCTATGAAGATCTGTATGGAAAGCGGTGTAGAACTCCTACTTGTTGGGATGAAACTGGTGAGAGGAAGCTTCTTGGGCCTGATCTTGTGCAAGAGATGACAGAACAGGTTCAAGCCATCCAACAACACATAAAGGCTGCTCAGAGTCGGAAGAAGAGCTATGCTGACAATCGTCGAAGGGACTTGGAGTTTGGTGTTGGTGACAGTCTTCCTTCGAATTTCTCCATGGAAGAGAGTCATGCGGTTTGGGAAGAAAGGGAAGCTCAGCCCTAGGTACATTGGCCCCTATGAAATCCTTGATCGCATAGGAGCAGTGGCCTATCGTCTAGCACTTCCACCGAACTTAGCTCAAGTTCATGATGTCTTCCATGTATCTCTCTTGAGGAAGTACATACCCGACCCTTCGCATGTACTGAACCCAGAGGTGGTACAACTTGAACATGACCTCTCTTATGAAGAGCAGCCAGTGGAGATCTTAGACCGTAGAGACAAGGTTCTACGAAACAAGACTACCCACCTTGTGAAAGTGTTGTGGAGGAATCATAAATATGAAGAAGCAACTTGGGAGCCTGAGGAAACGATGAAGCAAAAGTACCCTCACCTTTTCGACTAGGCCTCAAGTATAAATTTCGGGGACGAAATTTCTTAAGGGGGGAAGAATGTAACGACCCAATCTTTTTGAGTAGTATATTAACTTACTCTTATTGATTTAATAAGATGTTAATGGTTAATGCAGAAAGAGGAGTTGATGGCTTCATCCAGTAGACTCAGCCCTTATGAAGCCCACTTATCAGAGCTTGGGAAGGAGGTAGCATCTGTGGGCTTCGCTTTGGATCAAGCCCAAGCCGAGCTCCAGCGTGTCAAGCTTGAACGAAAACGCTTGCAGGAGAAGTTCAAGTTAGTGGAGATTGCTACTAGGGCAATGTTATCTGAGACTCCCTCAGATTCTCTCACCATAGCACACCTTACACTTAGGTCTTATGCCAGTGTTATAAGGGGCTATGTGATGAGACCCTAGTTTCCTTGTGTAATCCTTTCGGGTGAATAAATTGAGATTTCTTCCTTTAGTGATGTTTGTGAAATTTCAAATGTCTAGATAATTTTAGAATGTATTTTATTGATGAATTTTGAAAAAGGGATATTTTGAAATATTTATGTAAACCCTAAATAACTAATGATGTGTAATGATTTTCAAAAAATGGTCTTCTACAAAAGTGTTCAGTAAGGAATTTGGAGTCTAATAAGATCAACTTAATTTTTGATGAATAGTAAATTATGAATAGTGATTTTACGCTTAGGATTAGTAATGTGACCAAATGGATTAGTAATTTCACTCAAAGAAAGTTTTAATATAATTTAGACACCTAGATTAAGTAATGTGATTCAATAAAATAGTTAAATAACGGTTTCATAAATTATTATTCAAGTATTAGTTTTTTCGGATGAATAGTGTTTTTTAATTAAAAATTTAATTAAAAATAATTAGAAAATTATTTTTATAAAAAGGACTTTATTTTTGAACTCAGAGCATCGATATTATGTTAAGGTAATTTTTGGGGACTTTTCTGAAAAAAGTGAATTTTCGATGAATAGTGTTTTTATTTAAAAATTAAATTAAAAATATTTAGAAAATTATTTTTATAAAATGGATTTCATTTTTGAAATCAGAGCATTGATATTTGGTTAAGGTGAAATTTTGGGGTTATTCTGAGAAAGTTGAATTTTCAGTGAATAGTAAAAATACAGTTTTAGGGTTTCGGTATGTTTAATGACATCATAATGGTGTCATGATGATGTCATGAGATCTTTTGAGGGTTGGCCGGCCAAGGGTGATGAATTATTGTTTTGGGGGCCCCATGTGGCCTAACTCCATGATAAATTCCATGGGAGAGCACATGGGTTTGAGAAAAGCACATGTGAGGTGTCCCTTGGCCATTAATGCTTTGTCCCCTCACTTTCCCTATAAATACCCACCCTTTCCTCCCTTAGTTTTCACTCCCAACTCTCCCCCAACGAAGTTCCGGTCTTCTTACCTTCCAAAGAGTCCTCCCAAGGTGCCCCCAAGCCCTCAAGGTCCAATCCTTTGAGTTTCAAGAGTCACATTTTAAGGTAAGGGATCCGACCCCTCTCTTTCTTTTCATGTAATCTCTTTTATGTCATTCCTATTATGCTCCATGTTTTTATGTGAGAGGATGTTCTTTTATATTCCTCTTACTGACCTTTCATGTTTATATGATGAGATATCCCCTATTACTCTCATCATTTCGTTTTATGAAAGTTTAAGTGACGCCGTTAGGCTGCCGAATTTTTAAGGGATTCTTTCACCCTTCTCATTTTTCAAGTTCGATTTTCATGTCAAGTCTTTCAAGTTCCTTTTTATTATGTTGGGGTATGATCACTATATCTATCATACTGATCTCTTATGATCATATGATGAGGGACCCTATTTGATCTTGTCAAATCATTTTCTTTTGAAGTTAAGTGACGCCGTAAGGCTGCCGAATTTTCATAAGAGAAATCTAATTTTTTTTCCTTCCATGTTTTTCATTTCAAATGGTATGTCCCTCAAATTTCATTACCATGTCCATATGTCCTTCTTATTCTTTCACCCTACTGTTTTATGGATCATTTATGAGTGGTTGACCCATGTCCCCTCTCATTTCAATGTTTTCTAAAACCCTGAAACTTAGCCGTTATGCTGCAGAATTTTCCCCTCAAAATGCCTCTCTCTTTTCTCAAAAATTATTTTATGTTATAAAGTGAATACTCAAAGATATTATTTCTACAAGGTTATTCACATATATATCAAAATGTTCCATTTTAAATTCTGGGATTTACATACATGATACCCGCTTTTCCCTTTCCGTGGGTTTAAAGTGACGTAAAGATCATGTCTTTAAAGCAGTTTTTAAAACGTTATGATTATGAAATGAAACCCATTTATTTTATGCTATGTGGGTTATTTATGAAATGTTTGATGATGATATATGTGGCTCACATGATAATAAAGGAAAATTTAAGGGTGCGCCCTGATAGCACTCCAATGCATTGGGTAATGATGTAACCACTAGAGATTACAATTTTCACGATACCTTGGTGAATAACCTTGGTAATTTTCAAATGACACCTTGGGGATGGACCTTGGTGATATGTTCATGATTGTCTATGTTAAATGATGTAGCCACATATTCAAGTTATGAAAAATGTTATTTTTATTATGAAATGCCTCATGATTTCTTTCTCATGCCTTAAAGTTCTTTTCATGTCCTTATTGAAGTACCTCAAGTTCACATGTAAAATGTTCCTCTTGTTTCCCTTACTGGGCCTTCTGCTCACCCTTTCTTTTGATGTATGTCCCCAGGTTATGAGATGCGGTAATGAACCTAGAATGAACTTAAGGAGACGCCTTGAAAGTGTTTAAGAAGAATGTTTTATGTTTTTTTTATGTATTATGTTCCTGGTTTCCAAGACACTAGACCTTAAAGATCCTCAGTTTTGTGTAATGTAATGAAATTTTATGTTATAAAATGGTGGGATGCTATAATACCCATCCAAGTAAGGTGGTGGTGTAAAATAGATTACACCACGGCGTGGAGACGGTATTTCGTACGTACGCACGCGTGGTGATTTCATTTTCCTTAGGATGGATAGATGGTGAAATAGGGTTGTTTCATACTTATAATAACATATCATTATATGAGTGATACTGATGTTATTACTTCATAATGAAACAACTAAAGAAGAAGAAGTGGAAGAATAAATAAAGATAAAAGAATCGGTAATGGGCATTACCTCTTCTTTGAAGCGCTTCTTTGAGACCTCCTTTTAGGGAACTACAATTGGTATTTGAAGAAGACCAGGACCTCTAGAATGTATCTAGGGAAGTTGAGAGAAGAAATTGGAAGGGGTTGGCCGAGCATGAAGGCTAAAAGTGGTGTGAGGAAGAGAGGGAGGAGGTGCCCTTTTATAAGGGAGGAGAGGGGCACCTTTGGAATAACTAAAAATATTATTTTATTATAAAGCCAAATTCAATTTTAAATAGCTCCAAATTGATTTATTTAGAAGCTAAGGTGGGGATGGGTCTAAATCCTCTCATCCAATATAATTTAGACAAGTTTAGGTTCCTATTTTAACATTATCATTTAGATTTAACATTAAGTTAAATAATTTTACTTTTACCGTGTCTTATCGTGTTCTTACACTATAAGATTAATAAACTTACTATAACAAGCAAAACGGACCCCAAGTTGTTTATTATTAATATATATAACCTTATCTAAGTCATTTGGTCGAACATTATATTTTTAGGAATAAAATAACAATTAATAATATAATATTTGTTTTAAAAACTATTTTATGTCAATTTTGACACTATTTAGTAATTGATTTTTGTGAAAATCATAACAGAATGATTAGTTCGAAACAATTTAATTAAATCAATAATATAATATCATATTAACATATAAAATTATTTTAATTCATAAAAAGTCTCATATTACATTTATTTGGGTATTTATAACATCAATTATGTCAATATTTCATTAATAAGACAATTACTGCATCATCATTGTGTCATAAATAAATTAAATTATTTTAAGTCTAACAATTATAAATAAAATACCATTATGTTGGAAATCTTTTTATATTTCTAATGAATATTTATAGTCGAATTTATTTTATGTATAACCCTATATTAAAAATGATTTACTTATTAAACTTTGATTTTAACTATTTTAACCCTTCTTTAAATAAATTAATAATAAATTTACTAATCTAATCCATGTGGGCCTAAATGGTCATATTTTATTCCTAATGTTGTTTTTGGTGGAATTACACTTATCCAATAGAATTAAGACATGTGTTAGGGTAATAAAAATAACACTTTTACCCTTAATTACCCTATTTACTTTTAAACGTGGTAAAAAAAAGTAAAAAGTTACTATTCACCAAAAAATATTTTCATCTCATTGAACAACATTTTAGTCCTTGATATTAACCGTGTCTCTTGGATTTTCAAAATTCCACTCACAGAAGCGGTAAAATTATGTTTTATGAAAAATTCAGTTTTTTAACTACCACTTAGTGGTTTCACTATTCATCAAAAATTGAAAGTTTTCAGAAAAATACCTAAATTTCACCCCAGGCTAATTTTGATATTCCGAATCCAAAAATTAAGTCCATTTTGAAAAATAAAAATTATAAAATTTTAAAAAGTGGTTATTACTATTCATAACGGCTAGTTTTAATAATAATTTAATAGCATATCGTTGTTTAGTGAAACTCGGTATTGCGTACGACGCAAGCTATCGAGGAAGGCCGTGGTTGCATGTAAAGCAAGCCAAGCTAGTGTTGTCTGTAGTGAAAGATTCCTTTGATGATTTATATAACATAAAAACAAAATATTTCTCATAAAATTCTCGGGTGTTACTATTGTCATTTAAATGATTCAAATTTTAAAAATTTGACATACACAGTTCGTACTAGGAAGATGTTTAGAGTCTGATAAGACAAACATTTTTTAGTGAATAGTAACCTACCCTTATGAATACGAACCCACCCTTATGAATATTAATATGAACCTTATGAAAGTTAAATCATCAAAAATAATAATAACCTCACCCTTGAATTTATATATAAAATTTAGGCATCTTATAAGTGATAATATGACCATAGTAAAAGTATTGGTATTTTTATAAGTCATAAAAAAATAATTACAATTAATTAATTAATTTAAAAGATTTATTTTCTAAAATGTGTTCATAAATTACTAATTTCATGACTTTTATTTTTAAGATAATTTTATAATCCCTTATGTTATTTTTTAAAGTATTAGTAATTCAGTCATCATTTTAAAATCAGTATTTTTTATGTAAATTATGATCTTAATAAAAATTTAAATTAATCATATTTATAAAATTATTTTTGAAAAATTTATTTAATTAGTGGAATCGACATGTCAAAAAATGGTTAGGGTAAATTTTTTGGGATTTTTCTAAAATACTCTAATTTTTGATGAATATTAAAATAAAATAATTTACAAATTAAGCTAAATACATGATTTATTGGGACAAGGATGATGTTATGCTGATGTAAGATCAATTAGTTTGAAATCACATTAATTTATTACTATTTTTTGTAATATAATAATCAATATTTTTGGTCTTGAGGGAAATCAATAAACTAAGGAATTACATATTATGAAAACCCTCCTCTCCTCCACTATAAATACCACCCCTCCTTCCCTTTCTCTTCACTTCTCTCAAGTATGATGAATTTCATAAATTCTACACAAATATCTTACCATAATAATCACCTACATCTAAAATCCCTTATTCTCTTCAAAATATCAAATCCTTTCCCCTTAAGAGGCTCTCAAGGAAGACTGATTCTAGAGGTAAATTAATCTTTTCAATTCTTTTACTTTCTTTTACAGATCAATGGTTTTATTTTCTATCCTTACCTATCCTCATACAAATGATATATAAAATAAAGTAATTTACATGTAATGTAATGTTTGTATGATAATATAATATGTTTTTATCACCTCTCTTTTAATCTTCTTTTATACTAGTAGTAAAGACACCATGCGAGATATGTCAATTTACCACATTCAAGGATGATGGATTTTCAATATCTTTTACCATATTCAATTCTGGTCATGAAACCATTTTTGTTGTGGTTGAACAATATTATTATGTAATATATCATATTTAATGTTCAATATTATTTTTGAACAGATGATATTGTATTATAATGCAAAATTAGATCATAGTGATAAAAATTACCAATAAACCAAAAAGGTTATCACTAATGTTTTATATAATGATTCAACTTCACTAAAAGTAAAAAAAATTAAATTTACAAACATTTAAACTTATGGATGTTCAATAATTAAATATAAATCAAATTCTTGAAATCCATCTGTAGTTTACATGATTCTCTTTTTATGAAAATAAGTAAACTGATCGTTAAAACGAAGAAAACAAACGAACCCGAACAACGAAATTGAACCTTTTAACCCATCAAAAAGGACATGAATGAATTTAAAAATGTTATAATAAATATTTTATATATAAAATAGGTTCTTGAATTATTAATTAATTAACTTAATTTGATTATTCAGGTCATTAATATCAACTGGAAAACACCATCCGACTTAAGGAAATAGATCCTCTCTATTTCACTATTTTTCAAGAATGTCTTCTATGTTATGCCCTTTTATGTGCAATACCAAATGATGGGGTATGATTTATCACCTCCCCATACTTACCTAATGATTTAAAAGTGATTATAAATCCCTTTCTATCTCATTAATCCATCTTAAGTACACCTTATACCATGCTGATAATCTGTAAGGGATTCTACCCGAACCTCCTTTGTTCCTTCAGGTCGCCTTATCTTCCTCTTACTAAAATGAAGTTATATTATCTTTTTATGTTCATATAATAAATTATTTTTAATTTTTCAAAATTCATTTATCATGTCCTTTCCATCAATCCCTTTCAGAGATATATGTGTTTTTAAGTGATTCCCGCCCCAATACTTCCTGATTTGAAAACCTATTTTGATGGAACTTCCCAAATTCTTACCCGATTTTAGGTGCACTATATCTTCAATTTTAAGCCAAAATTTTCGTTATAAAATAATAATTTTATATTATGAAAACCTTCTTGGTTCAATTCTGGTTTTATATAAATTATGGTTCCCTTTTCTATTTAAAGGCTCTGTAGTATTTTACTTAGAACCACACAAAAATGTTTTAATGCTAAAATTTATTAAATACTTTTCGTACATTTAGTCACTTATACATGACATAACTTACCATGATACATGCCTGTTTTAACTTATAAATGAGAATGTATATTTTAGTTCCTCTCATTCATGGACACTTTTATGATACACCCATTTGTTTCACTTTAGGACATGATTATGGTACCCAATTCATTCCACGGGTAACCGTTATGTTTATGTAAGACTGATTATGCATGATTAATTATGTGTAAAACATATTCATGAAAAGATAAGATGGTTTATCTTAGATAGAACTCCAATTCATTGGGTAATGTTGAGTCTCCTGAGACGTTATGTACGACGGTCTTGGGCGTTAGCCTTGGCTTGTGCTACTGTGTGTGACGGTGTGGGCGGTTTGCCTTGGCTTGTGATACCATATGAAACGGTCTTGGAGGTTATCCTTGACTCCTGATAAAGTTGTGTTTTATGTTTCTGCCACATTATTAGGACTTAATTTTTATATGATTCCATGTTTATATGTTATGATTCCATATGTTACCTGCCATTTTATATCATAATGCCATGCCTTCTATCCCATGTGCAAATAAGTTTTTTCTTATGGTTACTCACTTACTAGGATATTTAGCTCATCAGATTGTCGATGTGTTCCATAGGGTACCCTATGAAGATGTGTGGTCTCAAAGGAAGTTCGATCCCTTTATGAATATTAAATAAAGAAGTGTTTTTTAGTCCCATGTTTTCAATTTTATGTACCTAGTCTTCAAATACACTAGGCTTTACAATCCTTGGCTTGTATTAGGATGTATAATTATGAATAAAATCATGTAATGTTATATGTAAATGTATAGGTTCACTACAATAATGATATAAAAATGATGAAATTTGAAGGTGCACACAAGAATTGATACCTCAATTACAAAACTTGTACTAAATAAATAGTAAAAACTCAAAACATCCGACAATGAAAATATAATATAACTAAATAATATATTATATTAAATTATTATGAATTTTATAAAATGTTATAAATAAAAATAAAGTTATAAAATAGGTGATTAATATAGTTGTTTTTTATACATGAGGTAAGAGAAAACTCAGATAAGTTGGATTAATGGTAAGGGTGTTTTATTTGATTAACTTCTTTCATAGATTAAAAATTATTCATCTTTGAATAGAGCTTTAAAAGATGGATTTTTTCATTTATGATATTATAATTCCTTCCCTCCTTCTCTAGTGAGTTATATTGATATTTTTATTTTTTCAAAAAACTTGATGATTTATAAATAATTCCCATTGTCTCTAGATGAACTCTTTTTCATCTATATTTATATTGACCCATCCCACCTATGTTCTCATTGTCTTACCTCTAAATCAAAATATATTTCATTTATAATAATTTTCACATTTCTATTTTCCTCTTTTCAAATGAAATATTTATCACTATATTAAGGATTTTGGTTTTAATAAAAATATATTAATAGTATTAAATGAGTTTTCCCTTTCAGGTTTTTATTTTTATCATCCACTACACATTTCCTATGGAAAACAATTAAGTCTTTTTAAAGACTCCATTATTTTGATTTATTTAAATGTGGTATTTTAAAATGAATTTTTTATTAAAAACATGAAAATGAATTTTTTAATGTTATTTGTAATTTCATATTTTTAAGAAAATATTAAGATTTGTTTTCTAAAAACTCAATTACATTGTTTCATTTGAATTTTTTATTTAAAGTATCTAATTTAATGGAGTTATGTTTTATGAATCACCTTATAAATTTATTTTTGAAAAACTATATTTGGGTGATTTAATTTTTTGTATCTATTGATCTCGTTCTGGATGTCATTTTATTTTACCCCATTTGAAAATGTTATGGAACCCATTTTCTTTCCACGGGTTCATTATGATATAATTAATGATTGATTTCAAGTGTCAAACATACATATAAATAATTATGGGTGGGTTTCTATGTCTCTATCCAATTTATTGGTTAAGGTTTTATAACTCATGAGTTAATATGTGATGGGCCTTCTTAATTTACAATCACAAATTAAAGGGTGATACTTCTTGGATATGATCACAAACCAAAAGGTGTGGATTCTTGGATGTGTTTTAATTGTGATGATTCCATGTTCTTATGTTTATTTAAATGTTCAATATTTTTCTGTTTTTAGATGGAATTTAACATTTCCATTCCATATTCCTATAATTATGATCTATGGATCATTTTTTCTCTCATGATTTTGCTCTCTTTTTCAATGGTATATGTTTGTTCATTTTAGATTACTTGTTATTCTATCTGGTCTTATGGATGAATATTATTGTTTTATGTTACTATTGATAATATATTTCACCCCTTATCATGTTTAATCATATGATTATTATCTAACATTTGATAACATATTGATATGATTTCCCTTAAATAGAATTTGATATCACACTTTTCTTATGTTTATTACATATTTTTGAAGATTATTATAACATATGATAATTATAAAAGTGTGTTTAGTGTGGATCAAATATATATAAGTGTTCTAAAGTGTTGTAAAATAATTTATTTATGTAGCTAGTTCTTTGAGACACTAAAACTTTGGTTCTAGGGATAATATTTTTATTATGAGACGCAATTTTTAATTTATTGAAATGATATAAAAGATTGATATGTGTATCTTAGGTCATAACACTTAGTATTAAATCCAATATTTAAAGATTTTTTTATCACAGAACCTGGGATCCTGAGTTTGGGGATCATTGGGATTTCTTGTTGATTCTATGTGTAATGAATAATTTTAATGAATGTATTTATAGGTAGATGTTTGTTATAGTTCCTAGCTACCTTTTATAGTTAGTTTATCCATGTTAAGTGCATCATTGATGTGGTAGTTTATAAATTTCATTATAGTACCCAAAAAATCGTTAAATCATAAATGAATTTAAAAAGGAATGGAGATTGTTTTATATGATTATATCTGATAATGAAATACGTGAATATAAACAAAAAATTATGGGGTTGAGAGTATATAGTTTGGATGATAAATTTAGAAATAATGGAAATGAATGTTGAATAATATTAATTAATTTATGACTAGTTAATAATTAATATATAATTTTGATGATTGTATGCATGTTAGAAATCTAAACATTAGTGGTGGAAACCAGTTGTCTTGTAGGATGAAAGATGCAGATGATTTTAATGCTAGGTAATTTCTATTAGTGTGGTTGTGTGATATAAATTTTATATTTTAGGATTTTATACACTCCACCAGTGGTGTCAGTAGGTTAAATCACAAATAGATGTTTTTGGGGGTGTTTTATGTAGGATGATGGCAGAACATATGGATTAATTTCTACCTCTCTCCCACTCCCCCTTTGACTATTGTATCATTTGTGGGCATAATCGAGTTGTGATGGAATAAGGTATGAGGTTTGGAATCACATGGGCTATGGTGGATCTCAATTTTAATATAAATTTATATGTGGGATATAACATCTTGGGGTTATAACACAAAATTTTATCTAGTCATGGTAGATACAACTTTGCATGGGATTACATAAATGAGGTAACAAATTCCCATGGGATTATCTCTTAGATAGACTGAGATATAATTGATCATACATAATTCATAATGCATTCCTTGATATTCCATGGTTGTAGATGATTCCATGATAATGATGTTGTTCTAGGTTATACAGGGTGAATAATGACTATGATACAATTTTGCAATGGTTTTGTTGATTCATTGGAGGGATGTGAATAGGACATAACCCATTGGGGTGTGAGAGTAAAAACCTATGGGGAAGGGGAATTGGGTTACTCTCTATAAATAAATAAACACACACACACAAACACACACATTTTCAATGTGTATTGAAAATTTCTATTCATTACATGGTAAGTGAGCCATGATTTTGATGGGAAATAGCATTACCTTTTTAAGTGATGAGTTGGTTTCTTATGTTTATTAACTGGGATTTAGTATGCATCTTTAATATTTTTCACCAATGGTTATATGGAGTATTGTAACACCCTGAGCTTCCACAATACGCTTCTCATTCAATAATGCAATAGCTTGCATTGTACGCAACTTCGAGTTCTAAAACACCGCGACTAATCAAAGTAGCCGTTATGAATAGTAATAACCACTTTTTAAAATTATAGAAATTTTATATTTCAAAATGGACTTCATTTTTTAATTCGTAATATCAAAATTATCCAAAGTTGAATTTTTTGTAATTTTCTGAGAACTTCCAATTTTTTATGAATAGTGAAAAATACTTAAAAACAACTTTTTTAATCAAAATAATTTATAGTGATAGATTATACTATTTAGTGGTTTTAAAGTATAATTAGATTATATTTTTACCATTTTATCCAATGGTGGTCATTAGAATTAATTTAACATCGAAATTGGACATAAACAATTGCCAATCATTTGATATAAATTGTTTCTTAAAAACACACTATTTGTTGTAACAGCGGGAATTAATTATAAAATTAATTAATGCAACTTATATGTTTGGAATTTTTTAAAATAGACATCATTTTTTGAATTAGGAATATCAATTATAGCTTAGGGTGAAATTTGGCCTTATTCTGAAAAACTTCAATTTTTGATGAATAGTGAAACCACTAAGTGGTTGTTAAAAACTGATTTTTCGTTAAAATGAAATATTACCACTTCTGTGATTTGATTTTAAAAAAATCTTACATACATGGTTGTAATTAAGAAGTAAAATGTGGTTCAATGAGATTAAAATAATTTTTTGGTGAATAGTAACTTTTAAGTTCTTAATCGCGATTAGAGGAAATTAGTGTAGTTTAAGGTAAAAATAATGTTTTAATAATATGAGATGAGCTTGAAACTTTTCCTAATCCTATTGGATGAGTCATTTATGACCAATAAAACCCATTGGTCAACTTGGGGACCCCATGGAGCCACTTTGGTTGGAAAATGACATTAATATATATTTATTTAATGTTAAAATTAAATTGACACAAACATGAGTCGTTTTACTAAAACAGTTTTTAAGTGAGGTTAAACAAGTCCAAATTTTGACTATAAATATTCATTAGAAAGCTAAAAAGATTTCCTACATCATAGTATTTGTTTTATAATTTTTAGACATTAAATAAATTAAATTATATATGACATCATTATGATGCAGCGATGACTTCATTATTTAACGATTTTTAATAAAATGAAAATATAATGTGAAATACAAGGCATACACTTGTCCAAAGACTATTGTATGGGTAGATTTAGAACCCTTATCGCCTTATCCTCGAATTATATAAGTGTGGGACCTTTATAATCCGAAAAGCATTGTATAATAATGTAAAATTTCCTTACTTTCCAAGAGTGCCCCTCCTCTCCTCTTATAAAAGGCCCCCACCTCTACCACCTCATTCACACTTTCAAGCCATTTGGATCGGCCAACCTCTGCCCAAATACTCTCCCAACTTCCCCCTATTACTCCTAGAAGCCTCACTTTGGGCAGAACTCTTCCCAAGGAAGCCTTTGGCTCAAATCAAAAAGAGTTACCCGATTTTGAGGTAATGTCTTCTCTAATGTTGTTTTGTTTTATTTTTCTTCTCCAACCCCCTAAACTCTTTTTATTAATTTCTTTTGTAACAAAAACAGTATCCTCAATATACTAGGATGTTTTTATAAGAATTATTCGAGCTACACTTACACACACCTACATCTAATGGTTAAAGAACATACGGTTTCTGTGGATGACGAATTTCTGCCTCACGAAACGATGATTGTTCAACACTCATATAACACCTTCAAAGGTGGCCATTAAGAAGTCACTATATTTATATATGATATATAATATGTTTATGTTTTACTTATGCTTCTGTATTTCTCATTTATGGCATACTTTATAATTTCCATCATGGGTAAAACGCGATAATTTCATTTTAGGAAGTGCGGACTACCGCCCCCTCAATGTGATTTGAATCGTTAATGTCATATGTGGGATGTATAAAGGATGGAGTAAATGGTATTATACACTATATTATACTGTAATTATATTGTACATTAATATAATTTTGATTTCATTCCATTAAATACAAAATATAAATGAAATTAGCGTTCATGCGTACGTACGGCTTACCGTCTCCATGAACGGTGCATTTCATTTCTTACCTCTAAATGTTATGTAATATTATAAATGAATGTATATACTGTATATATATGATATATATGATATCTACATCATGAATATAATTCTGGATATAATGGATATTTCACCACATGAACAACTTGTAATTATAAGAAGTTTATTTTTGACTCAAGTACCAAAGATCGACAAAACGACCGTTATTAACTTAAATAATTACATAATGTTCATAACATGATAATAAGTGATATAAAAGGAATAATGAACATGAAAAAGGTTCTTAAGTAAATATAAATTAAATCTAGTTTATTATTCAGGAGGATAAAGAATGGTCGAGTCAGGACAGGACGCAAGGTAAGGGAATTTCATAACCCAACTTCCATTATTTGGGTTAATCTCCTACTTTCAAATTATGTCATGATATTATTATGTCTTATATTGTATTTATACTTTCTTTATGTGTACATATAGTGAATACACATAATAGATATATTTTATTTAAAAATGATCTTTTTAAGGGACTTCGTCTCAATCTCCATTCATTGAGGCATATTTTTTTTATACAGAAATTTCTTTTGTACAGTGTATAAACCCCTTTGACTTCTTACGTTTATTCAAAAGGAATATTTTTATACGAAGCATTTTACTAAACGACAAAAAGGGAATGTTTTTCTTTCCGTACATATGCGGCGACAATGACTTCTCCACCGCCGTGACCATTATTTGATTTTCGGCTTCCTCTACAAGCCATCATTTTTTTGATGAAAAATAAATACAAAGTTTTAACTTTCTTTTATTTTGGTATTGAAAATGGTTTTGAAAGCGTTTTTATTATATCAATGTGTTGTATTAATATCTTGTGATTGAAATGTGGAAATGTTATGTTTCCTTTATGCATGTTTTATGTGATACGATTATGTTATGGTTTATGATATGTTTAAACCTATTCATATGAGGAATGTATTGGACTTAATAAGTGACGGGTGGAGCCCGCTATAGCTCCTCGATGCATCGGTAGGTCTCATGAGACAACTAGACGTGGAATTGGCCGAGGCCTTTCCCAATTTGATTTATGGTTTTGGCCGAGGCCTTAATCATTTTAGACATCTTGGCTGAGGCCTTGACAAAATGTTTCAGAATGTCTAGAATTATACATTCCCTCATTATGAAAGTGGTTATTGATATTGAATGTGATTATTCGACCAGTAGAATATCCATGTGAATAAGTATATGGCATTATCTCATTTTACTTTTGCCATATTATGTTGAAGTTCAAGTTTAAAAGGCTTTTGTTTTAGTTATACATTGCCTTAAATGTTATTGTTTATTTATGAAAGCTTCTGCAATATTGTTATCCTTACTGAGCATCTGAGCTCACCCCTTTCAATGTTTTAATATTTTCCAGGATGTGAAGAAGTGTTTTATGAATGACCTGCAGGGATAGTCAGAAGAGGATATGAGTGTGAAATATGAAGACTTTGTTATTAGTTTTTCACTTTATGATTTAATGTAAGACTTATGAATGTATCTAGTGTTTCCAAGGCTACTAAACTAATCGGTCTTTCGAGACTTGATCTTTTGTGATCATGCCAATGTTACGAAGTAATGCACCGACTCTGGGTAGCTGGGGTCGGGGCGTTACAAGTATCCTACTTTTTATATATTTTATTCTCACTGGATGTTTATATAATCTATTTAAAGGTCCATAGGTTCTATTTAGTTGTTGGTTTTTGCGTTACTATCCAGTGGATTTGTTCAGGAATCTTCTAGGGTTCATCATCACTTCCTAGGATTTTTTTGGAATTTACCCTACATTTCTTTCAGTTATGTATGGAATTATAGTATGTATTGGGCTTTATTATACACTTATATTTGGATTTGGATAGTTTATTTCATTTTATATATTATTATACACATTTACCTAGAGTGGGATATTCCTCCCATTTGAGTTTATATACCCTCGATGTTAGTTTCTAGCCAGTGGCTTATTGATGGTTGGCTTCATCTGTCATCACCTTTCACAACATTTTTAGTGCAGGAAGGGTAATATAGGATAGAGGGTCTTAATAATTATAGTATTTACGCTTCTATATAGATTTTTAGATACTAGAAGTTAGTTAAAATATCATGAAAATGGAATAATTCAAGATGAGATACATTGATACCTTGAAGATAGTCCTCAAAAGAAGAATAAGTAATGGGAGTCTCCTAAATTTGATAAATTAAATTTTAGTAAAACCTATTTTATCATTTATGGATGACCTGAATCCTTTTAATTTGTAAATAAAAATTGAACGTACATAACCATTTTTTGAAAATTATAACACCTCACATTAGTTATGCATAAATCCCTACTGGGACACAATTTCCTTGATTATTTTAGGGTTGAAAAAACATGTTAATTATATTTAAATTTATTAGTGTTAATATTTTATGATTATAAATTATTGTGTTATATGGGTGTTATAGGGTATGATGCCCACAAAATATAAGATTTAATATTGAGAGTCATTATTTTAGATAAAATTAATGATTTTCTTGTAAATGGTAATATGTAAAGGTATAATATTAAAGGATTTTTAAGTTATAATATATTTAAGTACGGTATAGAGTTATTTATATTGAGATAATTTATGGAGACCATGTCTCATGTACAAAATGGATTTTTACAATGATGATATATATATTTATATAGGAAAAAAATAATTTATTGGAACTTGGAAGAAGTAATGTCTCTTTCTCTATTAAAATAATATGAACTATTTACAAACAGAACAATTTTCTTCAAATTACCATACTAGAAGTGTTTCTATGTCATTTATTTTTTGGATTTCATGTATAATGAGAAAAATACCCATGATAGTGTATTTGAGACATTAAAAAATGTATAAAAAATTCTATTGAATAAATTAATGAAAATTTTAAAATTATTAACTTGTGGACAATGTAATATTTAACATCATTAAATGACTAATAACTCATTTTTCTTCTTGTAGTGTTTAAATATTTTTCCATGGAATATATATTTGAGTTTTTCTAAAAATTCAAAGGTATAATTATTCTAAAAGAATATTACATAAATATAAATACTATTATAAGCATGAAAGGAAAAAATTTTAGGGGTTTAATATTAGATGGTTTTTATATTATAATGTAAAATTTAATGTTTCTGGTTATATTTTATATTATGTTACCAAATACTTGACAAAAAACCTCTAAGATTTGATTCATTTTCAAATTTATATTTAGAAACTTTATTGACATGAATAATATTTTACTACAGAAAAAATAATTTTTTTTCACATTATTTGAATTGTAAATGTGATTTCTACCATAAATATTTAATAATATATTTCAATATATTGTTTATTTTCTATCCAACTTATGACTTTTTGGTCCTATAAATTTATGGTGTATGTTCCCTATTTAATTTCAAATGAATTTATTAAAATGGAACATTGAAAAAAAAAATTATCCAATATTCATATTTTTAAATGATATATTATTTTTAAGTCTATGTACATAAATAGTAAATACCTATTAGATGTGTAAATCATTTTGACACATTAATATCATCCCAAAAATTGAACCCCAGATGATAAAAGTTTCGTAAGTGTGATTGTTATGATAACCTTCACAATCTAGGAGAAGGTTTATCGAAATATTTTTCACAATAGTGTAGGGTTCACATTAATTGATGAAACTCAACAAAAAAACTTTTTGGAATTTGAATCCATTTAGGTATAATAGTTTGATATAAATATGGAAACAGGATATGTCAATAACATTTCATAATGATATAGTTAATCCCTAGATGCAGGGTTGTTTTACTAACTCTTTTCATACTTTACAACTCTAGGGAAACCTCATACATTTCCTTGAAATCCTTGGGGAACCCTGGGGAATTAATGATCCCAAAGGAAATTAATTTATTAATTAAGAAGGGAGTAATATTATTTTTTTAAATACATTTCAGCACTATTAAACTAATATGAAATTATTATTCTAATAACATAGTTAATAAACAAATTTTTTTATCAAATTATTATTTGTGAATATTTAAATTACATATAAACTTGAATAATTATTATAATAAATCATTATTTTATAATAATCAAGGAAAAATGATATAAGACATAAAATTAACAGTAAATTATTATATAAGCTTAAAATTTAAATGATTTATATTAAAAAATTTAAAATAATCAATGGATAGAATCATGGAATGGGGAAACAAATTCCTTGAAGGGATCATATCTCAAGGATACATAGGGTTTCTTATAGAGGAAACTCTTCTTGATTTGAAAACATTGTGTCCATTATGTACATTCATTACTCCTCATCTTTGTATTCCCTTCCTATTTCTACTAAGAAGTATAATATTTTTCATAGATTCTTTCTTTTCCCTATCATATGTGTTCTCTCCTACTAAAAATATTGGGATTTCATCCTAGGTTTTAATTCCATTATTCATCATTTTCAAGGTCTTGGATCATGTTTTCTCCATACTTTTCAAGGTTATATTTTTATTTTGTGATTTTCCTCAACCAGTTTTATAGTTTTTTGGGTTTTTTGTATTGTGTTAAATTTAAGTGTTTTTCATCAAGATTTAATGGATTCTCATAATATTTTTCCTTCTCAGAGGATTTGTGAGCCTCACCTCAGTAGTTTGGATTTTTTCTGTTAATTGTTTATTGGGTGAGGCTCCCAAACCTTGAGTGGTGTAGGTAATTTCATTTATCTAAGTGTATGATTCATATGGTTCTTCCTTTGTCCTCATGTAATATGTTGGTACTACCCCATCTATGGTAGATATTTTCTCATCATCCTCTTTGGTGGTATAACTATTCCATTATAGTGTGTGGTTTCTTTAGTGATCTATCAGATAGTGGTGTACCCCATTTTATTTATTTATTGTGTTTGGTTGGAATTAAATCTATAATTTATGTTTGGCATTGGATTATTTCGTGTGCGGAGATATAGTGGTTGAATTTTGATGGAAACAATTTGGGTGGTCGTGGAAGCATACAAAGGCATTTTCATTATAACATCAGTGGTTTTATTGGGTTTGGGATTTTTAAATGGGGACTCAACTTGTAGATCAACCATAGTGTTTGTCTTATTGATTTTCTATTTTATGTGTTTTTTTTCGATCATTTCTTTCCTAACCCCCTCTACTAGTACCCCTCATGGGTAGGTAATAAAGATGGGGATGACCCTTGAATAACCCCTCCATTAGGCCATGGGTTAGCGACTATCATTAAAGGTGTAAAATAAATATAAAGTGAGATTACCCTCTTTATATAAATTTATGGAAAATATACAAGAGGATATACACCAATAAACATAAACAAATAAATAAATATGTAATCCCAAAAAATGAATGTAATGTTATACATAATAGAAACACAAAGAATAAAAAACAATTCTAGGCACCATCCTTGAACTACAACATCTTAAAAATAACCACTTCAAGTTAATAATGAATATAAAAATCACCCACCATATTCCATGGACCTAGAAATAAATTTATATATACATAAGGTGATCGTACATGTATAATCGGTAAGATATTCCTTGGACCTCCCATGAAAAATTTAGAGGAGGTATTATAAATTCCAGTGAATTATATAACAAAACTAACTCATTATGTAAAAAATTAAATCAATATCTTATTCTCAGTAGAGATCAATTATCATGTAATACATAGATGTAATAATTTCCAAATCAAAAAATATATGTAAGAAAAGAACCCCACATCCACTTCCCCATAGGTTTTCCACTCTCATGCCCTAACATCAAATATCCCATGATAAAATACTTTCTGTAATTCATCCTTCATCCAATTTACACATATCAAATCCACATATCATCCAAAACCTCCTACACACAAACCTTATCACACCCAGAAAAGAAAAGTGAGTCTTAAATCCATCATGACCCATGTATGATATATTGTAACCCAATCAACTGTAACCCATGCATCTTCACCCATGGGAATCCCTAAACACCACATTAGAATATATGTATGTTCTATAACATCAAGCTATTACTAACTACACAAAAATGATTTTAATAACTAATATCCATCGCAATCTATGTATACACATATGCTATAACATAATCCATTATATCCAAAATCTTCCAATGAATCATGCTACAAATAAAGGGTGAGTTGAGAAGAGGGAGAAGTGAACTATCCATTCCTCACTGATCTAGATGTTAAGTATTACATTCATACCAAAAATAATTAGGTTTTAGTTTATTTCCTCAATCGGGAATTGAAGAATATAAAATTAAATAATTTAAAAATATATCATGTAGAACTACAATAATTGAAACTACTCAACCTTAGACCCAATTGAAAATATCATCCCACAAGACACTCGAGTACCACTACTAAGGTCTAGAGAATTATACTTCATAGAAGCGTAAAATATATAATACATAACATCATTAAGGTTATTTATTTAACAAGTAACAATCCCTATTAATTCATTATTAATAACATTATAAATGTTGGTTTAATTAATTATTTAAATCACAAGACAACATGCTTTTATAATTCATAATATCATTCCCAAATTTCCGTCTGATTCCCTTAGATAATTCATTTCGACCATCACATGGTTTTCAATATTCAACATTACCAACATCAATACATATCCCACGATCTCATTATCATTTAACATACCATTCTATATTTAGGTCTTCCAGGACTCATCTGAAGCTACAATAGGAAATATGTATGCATAGTTTATAATCCAATTACAATAGGTATTGTAAATCACAAAATAATCATATGGATTACTAGAAATAGAAAAACCCATCAAGAAAATTTAGAAATCCTAGCTCTTAACCTGAACCAACCAATAGAAAAACACACCATAATAAAATGATAAACATGGTTTCCCAACTTATAATGTGTTCCCTCTATCAATGCACCAAGTATATATCAAGGATTATAAATAGGTAATAACTGATATAAACTTGTGTCCTCCACCCATGTTTAACTCATATCCACACATAAAATCAAAATCATACTAAAAAAATACTTAGAACATATGTGTGGAAACAAAATGTATTTTTAGCACACAAATTAACGGGGAAGCCAAATCAATAACTCTATGGCATTTAATAATTTTTCAAATAATAATGGGATCTATTCTCCATTAACATTGATCACTAATAAGTAACCCCATTTTATTACTATATTGAATTAACCAATTCATTTTTTATTAGTTTCAACAATAAGTAATCTATTAAGAGTATATGTTAATAACTAGGGAAAAAATAAAAATTATTCCAAAAATTACATTAATGCTTAATTTTTTTAAGGGGGATAATAATTAAATTCACATGGTACGTTCGTTAATCGCATAAAATTTATTATATTTTATTGGGTAATTTCAATCATATCAACCAATATATGCAACAGTAAAAAACAAAAAATAAATAAAACACTATCTAGAAGGAAATAAGTGTCATCAATAACAAAACATATCTATATGAAATCATAATATCCATTTTAATACAATTTTAATTCAAGTTATTATATCTATTAAGGTTAATTCAAAAAATGACCAAAAGAAGATAAATCATGACACTTTCACATCAACACATACATAGAGAAGAGGTGAACCCCATACCTCAACTGGAAGCTCCAATGATAACTTTACAAAGAAACACATAGAAGAGTTGATCTCAAGGCAAAAATCACATGAATGTAACCTCAATAATCTATAACACAAACACTATCATAATATACTCACCACATTATCACCCAAAAAAACACTCTGATAACCAAAACCTTATCATGGTGAAGTTAGAAATGAAAATTATAATAAAAGAGTAAAATCACACCTCAGATGAAGAACTCTCAATCCAATAAAGTTAGGGATTAAAAAAATTAAATTGGGATAAATAGTCTATAAATATACACCAATTATTGGTGGTAGTTTGAGATAAAATGAAGGGTTGTAATAAAATATAATGGAACTTCCAGAATTATACTAACTTGGAAAAAATCCTATTCACATTGCAAAATACTATCTCAATACCATGATTGTATGATGAAAATAGTGAGTCATTATATGAAAAACATAACCATGACAAGATCGATCAGTATGAAATGAAAACCTATAATTAAAATATTAAATCTCCATAATATTTCTCTTTCAATGCATGGTAAAAATTGATAGTCAGATCCAACCAAATAATGGTTTTTTCATAATCCATATGGCTACATTGTGACCTACCCCGGACAAAGAGACCCAAAAACCATCCCATAGAATTCATATCATGATAGGATTTAAAAAACCATAGATCTAATCCAAGAAAAAACCATTCCACTGCCCTAAATACCATTAGTTGAAAACCATCCTACTATATTTTGAAACCAACCTGAAGCACTGCCTATCATCTATTACTAAGCACTCAGGTCACAACAAAAACTATCTTCCAATGACCTACCTACTACTACCAAGAATTTTAACACTAACAACATTTCTATCTACTTAAATCCTCCCACAACATCTCAAATTCACAAAAATATAGGGAAGGGATCAGGTAAAAGCCATCTCTTACATTTGATATCTCCCAACAAAATTATCCTCTCAATAATTAAAAACAAATCTCAAGATGAAAAGATAGGGGAGAAAAATAACACCTCATGAGATTCCTCTCTTGGATCTTGCTATATCAAGAAAAAATCAAATGGATAGGCCTATAATCTTGAAAAAACATCCTCCAAATCATAAGACAATAATTAAAAAACATACAATCTTAATTGGAAAGGAATCATTTACCGAATTAATTGGGATATTGAGTGTGAATTTAAGAATCTCGATTCTATGTTCCAGCCTACAAGCCTCCATGCATCCAAATGACAAGAACCAATGCAATAATTCACCCATTAATCTCATTCTCCTAATGGTATAAAATCTCAAAAGGATTCTCTTAGAAGGTAACATCATATTCAATGCCTAGATCATCCTAGTTGATAATATGGGAATCATCATGTAGTTACCTAATAAGATGTGAAATATGGAAGACATCATTAAACCATCTCATTTAATAATGTATTAATAATTGTTATATAATAGCTATAATATTCTCAAATGCATCTAAACTTCCATTAAATAGGTATAAATATTACTCTAATAATAGAACATTCACTTCCCCATGAAGGAGATAAATTCAAGAATACATGATCTCCAACATCAAACTCCATAGGTATCTTGTTAAAACAAGCAAATGAAATTTGATGAACCGGTGCTGACTTCATTCACTCATAGATTACGTGTACCTTATATTTAATGAAACAAATTAATTATGGTCAAAAAATAAGTGACTCCTCTTCCATAGTCTAGAAATATTTAGATCTCAAAGGTCAATAATATGCTTCAATATGACCAATATTGATAGTGGGGTGATAAAGTTTTTAATAAGAAAACTCAACAAGGGTAGGTGAATCACCCACGATGACCCACAATACATAATGTATATACGATAAATATCCTCTAAAGTATAGATAATCCACTATATTTAACTGTATCTCTATGGAAAAAAGTGGTGAAAATGGATAACTAATGTCCAAAGGCACATCTGAAACCTCTATAAACCCTAGCATTTAACTGAGGATCATGATCCGAGATGACTATATCTAGAAAAATATGAAGCCTCAACATATCCTTCATATAATTATTTGACGAAACCTCGGACGATATTGACTCATTAATCTATAATATGTGAAATAACTTTATTAAGTAGATTATAATTACCCATATAACATAACAAACTCCCTGATCATGAAGAAAAATAGTGATGGAGACCATGAATATGTCCTCTATTTTCTATTGGGTAACATAATGAATCTTAAGAAACCCACTAGAAGAAAATTAATTAGTCTTTACCCTCCAAAAAAATTGAGAGTAAAACTAAGAAATGGATTTATTCATGGTAGACCACTAAAAATAAATTCATAGGACAAGATACCTATTAGCCGCATCGAGATGTACTACCAAAGGTAAAATATGGATCTCACAAAGAACCCCATAGCATATCTTTGAAGGAAAAAAGATCCTACCATAAAACATCAATTGATATTGACCATCCTTAGACTATCCCTTAGCAGCATCACTACAAATTACTCGATCTTTCTAGACCTCCACCTTAGAATACCCCCGATGGGAATCCTGCACCTGCTTCCCCAATTATGACTTAACTGTCATATAATAAGATACTCTTCAATTGATAACTCCCAAATCAAGGTGAATTGTATAAATCTCATCCAAAACTTTCCAAACATCATTATAATTATACACAAAATCATTGTGTGACTTAATTCGCAAAGAATCATCCTAAACAATCCCTTTACTCAGAGTATAGGAAATCATGAAGTCATAATTCAGAAATAATTCCATCCACTTTCACTATTTTAAATTTAAATTTTATTAGGAGAATACATAACTCAAACTATTGTGATATGTGAAGTATAAAAAGAACTCATTAAAGAGTTAATACCACCCCATATTTTGAAAAAACACAACTATAGCATTCCTAAGATCAAGGTTGGAGTATTTAGTTTCTTGGGGATGTAACTATCAACTGAGATACGATATAACAACTCTACACTCTATCAAAACACAACCACATCCAGGATTTTAGGAATTAGAAAAAAAAATAAAATGTAATTCACACCTCTGATAAATAAACCACATGATCATTGACCAGCTTCTCATTCAAACACTTGAAAGTATCCTAATACTATCTAGTCCACAAAAATACATTATCCTTACTATTTTACATGTCATTATAGATTAAATCCTATATAAGTTGGGTAAAAACCTATTGTAATATCCAACACTATCAAGAAAACCCCCCACCTTCCCAACATTATTGGGGGATAACCAAGAAAACTCGCCTTAATATTTTAATGATCTATCAATAGATCATTATAATAAAAAAATTCACATGAAATAGACCTCATGTTTCCAAAAATCTCACTTCAGTAGCTTCTTATATAGCTAATAATGTTGAATAACTCAAAAATTTCCCAAAAATTCTCTACATACCACCTCAAAAACTAGAAACATAAAGATACAATTTATTAACACTACCATGAACCTATATAAAATCTCAGAAAACAATGCATTCAATTGTATCATTGACATATCTTGATATTTCATTACTCCAAACTACATCACAATGAATTCATAGTTCTTAGGATGAAATTAGAAAGTAGTCTATAGACTATATTTATCCTTCACCTATATATAATGATATCTTGACTATAAATCCATCATCAAGAATTAGTTTGCTTCCCTAAACTGATCAAATAAATCCTCAATTCATGATATAGGTTAGAAATTATTCACTATTACTTGATTTTAGTAATTATAATCGATACATAAACATTGATTATGGTTTTATTAAATTACAAAAAGAACTAGAGAACCATATGGAGACACACTAGGATGAATGAATCTTCTCTACATAATATCTTCCACTTGATTTTAAAACTTCTTTAACTCAAAAGGCACCATCCTATACGAGGACATTGATATTAGAGCAATGTTGGACTATAACACTATCATTATTTTTATCCCACATCAATGTTGTAAAATTTCAACCTCTTCTATAAATAAATAAGGGTAATCTTAAAAAACACTGGGAAACACGACTAGATGATCCTCCACAAAACTCAACTCAAATGGAATAGTAATGAAAAATGGGGAATCACTATGCCTCTAACCGATCCGAGGATATTTATCCCAAAAAACACAGCCTTATCTTCATTAACATCAAAGAATGTATTGTTCCCCTAAAATAAATCTGTAATAACATTCACCAAATATAACTAATCTGTGCCAATAATGATGTCTTATGGTTATATCCACAAACATAGGAAATCTCAAAAAGAGTGATGCTTTCCTAACACCATCTCCTAATATCTACAAACATCATACAAGATAGATCATTCGAAAACTAGTGTATTATACAACAAGGGGACTATAAGCCTATCAACCAAATTTCCCCAATCATGAACTAAATTATTTGTGTTGAAGGAGTGAATATATCCTAAATCAAACAAGGTATACACTAAAGTAGAATATAAGTAGGTAGTACCTCACATGAAATCTTTCTTCCTTAGTGATAGAAACCCTAAAGAATTTATTTGACCATTAAATTCTCCATAACTTCTCTAACCCTTACATTGACTACCTCTATATCCATACTCTACACATTTCTCGAAATGATGAGGGGTGTATCTCAGTTTTACTCTATTTGGTTTGTTTCTAATATTATTATAAAAGTATAGAGATACTTGTTTCTGCTACTATGTTGAAGGATACTTCTACAATGTATGATCTTAAA
The DNA here is from genome assembly GCA_963277665.1 of Viscum album. Lineage (NCBI taxonomy): Eukaryota > Viridiplantae > Streptophyta > Magnoliopsida > Santalales > Viscaceae > Viscum > Viscum album. The sequence continues at coordinate 1,719,372,794 of OY728119.1, read as the reverse complement.
GGGGAATTATAGCTCTATGTTGACTGTTGAGGAAGTTTGATCACTCAATGTTCTGAAAACTATGAACTCTGTGTGAAGAAAACCATTCCCAATCTACTGTAACGAGTCTTGGAACTGCTCTCCCTAGTGAAATAGAACTAATAAGGCCTGATTATATATCCCACTCTATGAATGTTTCAGTTTTTGATAAACATAGAAAATATTGATAGAGATATTTTATATATAGAGTCCTGTAGACACACCTATTATAATGATTTGGTCCTAGATAGTACACCCAAGAAAACCTATACTCTTTATAGAACCTCAAGATATATCGATAATAAAATAGTGTGTCTTGGAACTATATATCTATATATAAATCCTAATTGAAATGATTATCCTAAGAATATTTATCTAGAATACTATTAGAAACATTACGTACGAGGATCATATATCAAATACAAAACCTCAACACAAAGGAATTATCTTTGAAAATAGTTAGAATATCATATTGGAAATCTTCCATTCTGGTCTCAGAAAAAAAATTATCCTAAAACTAATCACATAACTTTTCCCAAGAAACAACTGAATCCTTTTGATCTTAGAGGAATAATAACCACCACTGATGATCCACCCCACATAGGGTCATCACAATTGATCGATTTCAATAATCCCTCAAAGTATGGATCTGACTAAATTCATTCTACACCTCCTTAAACCAAGACATGATATTATAATATAAAAAAGTGATATCAATCCACTTTATAACCTAGGACTAAAAATATTTAATTTTACTCCTCTAAGAGCCATACTTTTTAACCTCCACTCTACATCGGTCTACTATAACATCTTACTGAACATCATTGGAACCAACCTGATAAAGACGTCGACCTAGAGCCAAAATTTAATAACAATTATCATAGGGGACTCCTAAGCAAGAAATGTTGAATATTTTTGGGTAATTAATTAATTTAGTTTAACGTAATTTCCATTTCCACCAATTTTAGAAATACGTTAAGACAATCAGGATGTATTCACCTAACCTTGGTCTTTACCCCTTAAGAAAAATCACATCACTTAGAATTTTCTTCAAAGTTGAAAGTATTTATGACAAATAAATATTATTTCCCTACTAACCTATGAAATCGTGACAAGTTTTTATCTCCAAAATACATCCTATCCCCAAACTATCCATCCCTAATACAACTCTATCATACCCCTACTCAACCGGTTTGATTCATAAGCCAACAATGAAGATGGGGATGACCCTTGAAACCTATATCCAAAAGGAAAAAAGTTGGACACTATCACTGAGTGTTCAAAATGTATAAAAATGGGTGGAATTATCATCATTTTATAAATCTGAGGAGAAGGGAAGAGATTAGATACACTAATAAACTCCAAAGAATAAAATAATATGAAATCACAATACCTGAATTCAATTTCATACCTAAAATAAACAACATAAAAAAACCAAAAGAAAAAACCCAGAAAATTACCGTGAACTTCAATAGTTCTCAGCCAACCACTTAAAGCTAGTAACACCCAGCTTAATAACCAAATAACTCCTACCGACCTAGACAATTTATTATATATACCTAGGATGTGGATGAAAGTATACATTATAGGACTACCCACACGAATTATCATTTAAAATTTGAAATAAGTATACTGAATCCTAGTGAATAAGAAAATGAATCCAACTCATTACCTAAATATTTTAAAAAATAATTCATTCTCACTAAGGATCATTCAACAAGTAAAACATACTACTAATAATTTATATAAAAAATTTATATGTAATAAAGGTACCCTACATCAAATTTCCCACCAGTTTGTTTCTATTATACCCAAATATAAAATCTTATGTGATATAACTCCTTCCATAAGTCATCCTTCACCCCCACACACATATCCAACCTCATCTCATCCTTTACCATATACACACATACCTAATCACATACAGAAACTAAAGTCTGTTTAGAAGCCATTATATCATGTGTATTGTGATTATACCTCAAGACACTACAACATATTATTGAAAACTCTTGGGGTTAAATATCCACCGCAACCAGATACAAGTATGTACTACAAAATTTATCCACTACATCACCTACATAGATAAATATTAAAAATGTAGTCCATAAGAACCTGTATAGACACACACCTATTTTCCTTAAGCCATTACAACCTTGAAATTACTGCTCGCCATGACACATTTGATAGGATGTAGAGGATGTGGGAGATATTATCAATATATTTTTCAACAACTTCGATGTGGGTGAATACTTACATACCCCGACCATATGGGTATTGGATTCCTATCCACCTTGGTCGATGAAATGTATGAATTTAGAAAATATATGAATATATAACCTAGAACCACACAGAAGGATACTATTAATCCCAAACTCAACTAAAGCTATCATCACAAATGGCACCTGATTTATAGCACCAAGGTCTAGGAAACTAGACTATATAGAAGCATAAAAGCCTGAAGATTTAACAAAATTGACCATATTCATTTAGTAATTTGAAACTTCTATTAATTCCTTGTAAAAAAATTACATGTTATGGTTTAATCAATTCATTTCATCAAAATCCAACAACAAATTATAATTAATATTAAAATTTCCTAATTTCCATCCCATTTTCTCATAACATTCATTACAATCAACACATTGTTTCTATTATTTTACATTACCAAAATCCAAAACCATCCCATGAGATCATTATCATTTCATTTACCATTATATATCACAGTATTTTATTATTCATTCTAATATACCGTAATGAATATGTATATGTGGTGTATAATCTAACTAATGTAGGTAGTTAGAAGTTACAAAAACTATAATCAGATCACTAAGACATCAAAAAAGACTGTAAAGAAAATTGGGAAATCCCAACTCCCATCCTATACCAACCTACACAACAATCCATATAACAACCTAATAAAAAATAAATGCCAACCCTAAACTTGTGTACTCTACCTTAATATAAACCACATATCAATGATTGAAAACATGGAATCTGGAATAACAACCTGTATCATTCATCCCACTTTAATTCAAACTGCACACACTAAATCATAGAAAGGATCTATAATACATGAGGAAATAATCATCAAAACATAATATATTTTCATCTCAAAAATTGAAGTGGTAGACCAGGCTGTAATTCTAAGGTATATTTACCTTATGAAAATAGGAATGAGTTCTCTTAGCCCAAAAAATTTACCTTTAGTAAAAAACCATTTTTTATTAAAATATTGAATTAACCAATTATTATTCCTTAGTTTCCCAAATAATAAACCTAAAAAGAGTAGTTATCTACAACTAATAAAAAAACATGAAAATATTTCTTGTAATTACTTATATTATAAAAAACTTTCAGGGAGGATAATAATTAAATTCAAATACATATTTTATAGAAAACATCATGTTTACCAACTTTATGTTTTTAACCAATTTTAAGAACATAGAAAACGTTTAAACAATAGAAACCACACTATACATAAAGTAAGAAAATACATCAAAAACAGAGAATCTCAACGTGCATTCCCATAAACTATACCAATTCACTTTAATTATAGTTATTATCATTCTTTAGGTTAATTTAATCTTTTACCCAAATAAGCTATGTCATGGTACATTCAAGTCAACACAAAAACATAGATGTAATAAACCCATACATTAACCTAATGTTTCAATTATCATTTAACAAGGACTATATATAGGAGATACGATCTTAAGGACCAAATCACATGAATGGAAATTCAATAATTTTAAACCCAATCATAATCATTAACTACTTACCACATCATCACCCAGATCAACCACTCCCACGATCATAACCTTATTTGGGAGATGATAGAAAATAAACTAGGAATAAATGGGATAGAAACTCGCCTTATATGAATAACTATCATTACTATGGAGCAAGGTATTGAAAACTGTTGAAGTGGGTTCAGGAGTATCAGAAATTACACCTCTGATCCTTTTTTATTAAAGATAAAATAAAGGGTATTGAGATTATTTTAGGGGACATATAGATTTATACCTGGTTATAAAAACACATGTTCACAGTGTGACATACCATCTACATTTCTTGATTGTCTGAGAAAATTATTACTCATGGTGTGAAACCTATTATCACACCACAATAGTTCAAATTATACCAATGTTACAAAATTAATGCATAAAATCCCCCAAATCTATCTCATCAAAGAATAGTAAAACTCACTATTTCGATCTAATAGTGGAAATGTTATTCTATAACATGTACCACCACACCATGATATACCTGATACATTGACACTTAGAAAATATCCCCGTAATTTCTCATTGTGACAGTCACAAGCATCCCATGAATCTCATCCTTGAAAAAACCTTTCCACTTACTAGAACTACTTATATCAAAAACCATCCCTCCATGTAATGAAACCAACATAAAACACCACCTATGATCTAAAGCTAATTCCACATCTGATGAATCACACAATATTACCATGACCTACCTACTATTGGTTTTAATTTCATCAATAAAATATTTCTATCTCCTCAACTCCACCCCCAACATTTCTTAAATCGATAATATATTAGGTAAGGCATTGGGAAAAAATGGGTCCTTATATTACCTACTATTAGACCCATTTAAGATTTAAAAATAAAAAAAAGTAGATATATATCTTCTAAAGAAATAATGGATAAAATATGACTTAGGATAGAAATATTTAAAATAGAAAATGTGTATATATTTTAAATTTAAAAAGATAATATAAGAGTATTTATTTATATAATTAAAAAAATACATATTATTCTAATGTATATAAATTTTTAAGTTAATAATAAAAAAATCATTATTATTATTTTAGGACCTCTTAGGGAATGGTACTCTAATATTTCCCCATCCCCAAAATTTTATTTGAGGAATTTTTTTCCCACATCATACTCCATATGGAAAATTATACCATTAGTTCCATGTCCCATGGGTTAATATATAAAGGAAAATTCTACTCTCAAACCCATTTTCATACCTAGTTATATATAAAAAACACATAATCAATATATTATATTTTTTCTTAGAAAGCATATTTTTTATGATTTTTCTAAAAATCATAAATATGTTATTAAAAAATAAAAAGGGTGGCTAGTGGACCAAGTATACATTTATTATCATAAAATATATACAGAATTATTATATATACATTATATAAAAAGGAACACGTCATTCATATTATGATATATATTATTAAGTATAAATGTATGTGGAAGACAATTCATGTATATGGTGTTAAGGGTGGAAGCAGGATTTATGAAAATATGTCTTCCTTTTATACAATTAAAAATCATTGGAGTAAGATTATATAAAATTTTAGGCTTGTATTTCTCATTAAATATTTTTTGATATTATAAATGTTTCTCGTGTTAATTAATTTCGATTAATCAAAGTGTATTTCAATAGAGAAGTATATAAAGGAAAACCCTTCATTATGAAATCACAACCATCACAATTATTTCATGCAATAGATCATTTAAAAATGAATAAGTTCATAATTCTTTTTTTCTCTCACTAAAATCACTACACAACCAAGTAAGAATTTTCATGTGGATGATTCTACACTTACAAAATTACAATAATTTCATGGTAGAAATAATGGAAATAATGGATTTTATATTAGAGGAAATAAAAAAGATGAGATTTTGATCATATATAAAGGGATGCTTCAACCCTTATCGACATGAAAAATATTATAATAATTTTTTTTATATTTTTAGGTGATATATATTTTATTTATATGTTATGTGATTATTAAATTCTCTCTATGATTTAATTTATTTATGCGACTTGTAGTGTATATTACTTATCTAACTATTTATTCTGTCCACCCCAATGATTAATAGAATTGTGATATTAAAGGACAAAATTTTATATGGGTATCCCAATAAACTAAAAAATAGAGCAATTTTTCATGATAGTGTTAGATAATATCCTTAGTGAAAGGATAAGAAGACATAAATTTTAGGATAGTTGGAATAAATGTTACCAAAATGCTGAAAAAATGAATCCTCGTTAGATATATTAAAAATATTACAAGAATAAATATTCTAATTAACATAAATACATGGTATAATATTATGGTTACAATATTGGAAATTATTTTAGATGATTTCATGGTTTTTTGTTATTGTTTTATATTTTGGTTTAATTTATTCAATACTTATTTTTTGAAAATTTTTAATGAATAAATTTATCTTAAAAGACCAAAGGCTGAATCTCACTTTGAATATTTTAAAAATGATTTATAGAGACTAAAAATTACCTTTCACAATAAATATATATGTGAAACTAATGGGAACATCAATCCTAACCTTCCATTTATATATTAAATCATAATTACAATGAAACATGGGATGATTTCATTTATTATATTGAAGAGGTTAATTTTTAGGTAACTAATTTTAAATAATTTTATATGACATTCCTAAAGTATGAAACAAGAAAATATTAATATTTAAAATAGAAAAAATGTTTAGAGAATAAAAAATGAGAGACAAAAATCCCACACCCCTGCCAAAAACCAAGGTCAAGGTATACAATAATTATGAAACTTTGAATATATACTTTGAATTTATAATAAATTTTTTAGGAAATATGAAAATTTATTTTTTATTGATATACAAACTAAAACATCAATGTCTAGGAGTTCCACAATTTCATATCATGTATTGAGAAAGGAGGCTCATGTCAATAAAAATAGACATGTAATATATGAAAATAAACCAAAAATAACGGAATCATGTGAAAGTATGAAATAACTAAAATTTAAACCAATTTATATATTTAGAAAATTAACAACGAAATATTTATATTATTTTATTTTATATTATTGAATGACAATATGAGAAAACTTTTATCGGTGAGGAGGAACCAATTTTTTTGTCATTATTCAAATACAAAATTTCCTTATACCCCAAATTGATTGGTTTTAATAGTTAAAATAAACATATTTTTTCAATATTAATAAAAAAGGTGATAAGAAATGTATAGAACACTAGTGGATGATGAAATATAAAACCAATAGAAAATATAAAAAAGACAAAACTACCTCATATCAAAACTAGTTATTTTACAAGTGGAATATATTACAAATATACAAAGAGATGAATGAATACATTGACATGTGTAACTAAAATCTAAATATCTTAGGATTTATTGTTGAAAATTTATAATACTATGGACCTAATAAAAAAAGTGACCGGTGATGATCTCTATAAATACAAACACATTATATGATCACATCTTACTTGAACATATGACTAAGAACAGTGATAAGTAGAGGAATAAATAATCATCAAAATCTTAAACAAGGACTATTTCCCATTGTTCGGTATTACCTATCTTTTATAACTAGAAGATCTAGAAGATGAAAAAATATCAAGAAAACTAGAATTTAATGATTGGATACAAGATCAATGAATTTTTTTTTATCTTCATTACACCATTATGATAGTCTTATTGCACTTGATGAGAAATTAATTATGAACCCACATGAGATTGAATATTCATATAAATAAATATCTAAAAATTATATCTTGATGTTTGTAACAGTAAAAACATGACGATTAGTTGAGAAGCGACATAAAGTCTTAAATTTTCATATTTATTAATTAAATTTTTTTAACTCTATATAAATAATCTAAGATAGAACATTAAAAGAAGTTGTGTAAGAAGAAATCATTTAATCATAGATATATTCTACATATAATAAACGGAGAATTAGATATAGACATTAAAAATCATAATAAATACCTTGGATCTATATATATTTTCTCTAATGGAGAAGAAATATTATTTTTTTTATAGAATTTTAGGTCTTGTGACACATTTTTATTTGAACCATCAAAGATAAATTTACAAACTCCCAACATATAGAATATCATCTAACCTTGATGTTGTTCATAAGGAAGTTATGTGTTTATTCAAGAGATTTCACAATTATATATATATATATATTACTTTTAAATTATTAATGAAACATAAAAATCAAGGTTAAGTATGGGAGAAGGGGATGAAAATTATAAAGTGAATACGGCAATAACAAAACAAATAAAGAAAACAAAAATAATAGTTGAGAAGAATAGTTAGTGAGAACAAAACTAGTTCCAAAATATCTAACATGTCTACATCCTATAATTGATCTAATGTTTTACAAAAAAACAATAAACCTAACTCAACATGTTCTTGATGCATTGATACAAACACATCTCTCCCTATAAATATTGGAAAATTATGCATGAAATTTCTTACTATACATGATCACTATCCCAAATGTGAAATGAATCACAATTTCGATTCACATTCGAAATAAATTTCTTCAGTGAAAAAGTGATAATCACAAGAAGAATAAATAAAAAAACCTCTCTTTATATTATTTATTCATCATCTAGTAAAATAGGAAGAAAAATAAGAGAGAATAATATTGTAGAAAACTGTTCTTGCATACGAGTTTGTGGTCACATCTCCACCCTTCACATTCCTAATATACAAATACTGAATAATAATGTTATGATTGAAAATATATTTGATCACTAAGTAGTTTTGAGCTTCACCACATAGAACATGCTCTGTAAATTATACCTCAAAGTTAGATGGAATGAGGTCACACACTGATAAGAAGAATGAACTGCACTAATTTTTCTTTACAAAAGAGAATTGCAGCAGAGAGAAGGATAAAAACAGAGAAGAGGGAGGGAGAGAGAGATAAATAGAAAAGTATCCAAAATAGAATACCAATAATATAACATAGAATAGGGGAAACAATTATTTATAATATTTAAGAGAAAATATTCAAAATAAAATTTAACTGACAACATTTTCCATATGGAATAACCCAAAGTTGGAATTTATCTTATCTCATTGTTTCTCTAGTGAATCTAGAAATCTCCTCATATAATTGTGAACAACCCAAAAGTGTAGGCTAAGTAAATTTCAAACTTATATTCAATTAGAATCATTAATTAGATTTATTTATTTCATTGACTATCATGTCAACCTTCTACTTTCAATGTTGTCCAATACTACAATCTTCTTTTATCAGAATTTAGAAATCTAATCAATAAATCTGTAAAAGATGTACTCATAAATCCGATAAATCATTCTTATCCTCAACTCACGAAACCATCCTAAGAAAAATAACATTACTTATATCATTGATTCAGACTCAACATATATGACTCAACTGTGTTAACCAATTTTGATCTGGGTCATTCATGACACCCATACCTTGTTGGAAAAGCTATAATTGCATTTCAAGACATGAGAATGAAAAACTAAATGTTTATATAAAATAGATCACCATGTGTGCAACCAAAAAATCAGAAACATAGCTGCAATATTAAGTGAACATCGATTTCTCTCCATCAGCCTCACAATGAAATCTAGAAAACCAAAAACATGAAATAAATCAACTTTTTACAATTATATCTTCATTAATATCTCAAAATATTAATAGAGATTGACATCAAACAGGGCACTGAAATCAATGACAGACTTCATCATCTCAGAAACACACCCATAACCTAAGAAATAGAATAATCATGTCTTCATTAGATCAGACCAGTAACAAGATTTTAAATTTCTAATGAAATCTTAACTTTGGTTTGAAGCATCTTCGACAATGATAGAAACTTGGTTATATAATTTTGGATATCATGACTCATTTTATCTGAAAATTTGGTTTATTATGGTAAAAAACAACCTCCTTCAAAATCAGATCTACATATGCACAAATTTTCATTAGATATTTGTAGATTAATTTACCTAGATCATTATTTGTTTTGATTGTTTAGAATCATGTTGGCGGTTTGAAGTACCTGATTGTAGGCTTCTTCTTATTCTTCGACACTAATTCTATTAACTCAATATTTCATAGATTCATATTCATCAACATAAAGTTTTAAAATCGACACACCCCAACATGGATTCAGTATCATTATCTTACAAATGAGAATAATAGATCTTATTACTCAAATCAAACAAAAAAACATAGTAGGAGTCTCATTAGTATATGGGAAATGGTTATACTTGTTTCTTTATGGAAAAGATTCTCTAATAGGCGACTTGATTTTAATCAACGTTTTATGATTTGGGTTCAAGATTCAATTCAATATGCTTGAAAAGGGTTCAAAAGACCATATTCATCAGCTAGGCACTGATCTCAGATAAGAATCCATCTCTATCCATATGAGCTCAACATTATTCATCGAGACTCAATCATCAGCTTTAACTAGGTCTGTGGAAAAACATTTAGGTTCTTATTATAATAATAATAGAGAAATTAGGTATATTTATTCAAATTTCCAATTTAAATGGATATAAGTTTTTTATTTGATAATTGGGTAATATAGTTCCCCTAGATATTTGGATATGTGAAACCCCATAAAAACTTGATATGCTACTACACTTTGAAAAATGTATGCCTGAGTAGTTGAAAAATTGGTTACGTTCTACCTTTTGAAGAATTCATTTTATGGGTTGACCTATGCGCATAAAAGTGATGAAAATAAATTATAATTATATAAATATATAAATAGAAATAACATAAATTAAAAATAAATTAACTATGTAAATTAAACTAAAAATAAATAAAACTTTAAATGAGTAAATTGAAGATTAAATTAAAATAACATTAATTAAAAAAATTGGAACATAAAAAATAAAATGATAAAATGTATTAACCAAGAATAAATAAAAACATTTAAAATTAAAAACTAAAATTAAATTTTAAAATAATATAATAAAATAAAAGAAACAAAAAATCAAAGAATAAATAAATTAATGATTTAAACCTAGAAATAAATAATTAAAAAATAAATTCATAAATTGAATAATTAAATAGTAAGAATTTAAAAATATTATAATTAACCAAATAGAAACAAATATCACCATTAAATAAATAGAAAATCTCAGAAAATGGACGTTAAAAAATACATGAAATAACAACCACATCAAACTCTCCCACACTAAAGACATATCTTATCCTCAAGAAATAATTTACTCAAATATAGTTGTAGAGAACAAATCTCATAATGGAAAGGCTTTAATGACACTAAAAATTAATTTTCATAATGATTTTACCTCACTTATTTTTTGAAGTAGTAAAGTCAATCCTCTCCCAAATGAATATTTATTATTGAAAAAATAGTTTGTATATAAAAAAATAATTAAAAAATCAAAATGTTAAAAATAATATAAAAAACCTCAATTTGTAACCAAGATAAATTACTAACATCTCTTAACATATAAGAGAGAGTATTCACATAATTTAGGACCCCATAATAAATATAAACACCATTGGATGAGGTGGATTGAATATTTACTGGTGGAATAAAAACACATAAAATAGTTTGATAAATAAAAAATGAAAATAATGAAATAATGAGTTCAGCTTGGATTAGTATTTTCATTTTATAATTCATTTTTATGGATATATTATGAGTTAAATTCAATGTCAAAAAGTTCAAAGTCAATGATTTTCATATAAAATTTTCAAAATATTTTCCAAAAATCCATTTTTTAGAGGTAAAAAAAATTATATACTTTATTAAATCCAAGAGCTAATAAAAGTTATCCTCCTCAAAGTGGAATGATAACATTCTATTTTAAAAGGAATGCTATCACCCATTAAAAAATTATTAATATATTCTAAATAACTCACGTTTTATTTTTATTTTTTGAAGGGATCACAAATAATTCACTATTAAAAACATTTTAAGACCCCACACTCATATTTAAAATTAAAAATTTTCCACAATTCATAACATTAATATGGAATAATATTCATAAAGTTTATATTCTAAGAAATTTATAAAATTAGGAGTGAAAATAATGTTTGAGGGTCACAAGAATACTCAAAAATCATTTTTACACATAACAAAAAATCACCACATGCACAAAAGTTAACCAATGGTCACTATTTTAAAAAAATTATTAGATATTAAAGAGTTTCAATATAGATGCGTGTTTTTATTTTAAAGACAACATGTTTTTCAGAAAATTGTTAAAATATGTTTGCATTGAAATGTTTTTGAGCACTAAAGGGAGTGAATAATGTTGCAACAACTAGTAGATTATAATAATTGATTTCCAAATGAAAATCACTAAAATATCAACATTTATATAATTTATTACATCCTAAGTATAATGTAGTATTTTTTAGATAAGAAAAAAAATACATATAATAAAAATTGAAAATTGGTAATATTACCCTCATAATTAGAAAATATTCATTTGAGATCATTAGAAAACTTTTTCCCATATTTTCCCCTTTAGTAAAAAACTTTGGTTTCCAAAATCACATCTCTTAAAAGTGGGAAGGAAACAATATTAAATTCTAGAATTAAAGGTTGAAGGAAAAAAACCAGAGTAAAAATCTAGGTAGTTTGAATCTAGTTGTTACAATATATAGATTATTTTGGTATTTAAATGTCATGGAATTTACAATTCAATGGGATACAAAATTTTTCTCAGTATAAAACTCTAAATAAAACATTAATATATACAAGCATTAGTTATTTATTTAAAAAATAATAAATTTTCATAAAATTATGTAATATAGTATGTTTGACATTTATTTAGCATTACTAATTTTAGGAGCATCAACCAAAATGTTTACCTTCCCCCACACATACTTTTTAGCATATAATAATAATTTAGACTCTTAAAAAGGTATGGGTACAAGGATATAACCTAAGAGTTGCTATTTGGAAAATAATTTACCCCAAATAGAATTCTTCTCAATGTGTCACCACATATTATTTTCCTAAAATATAATAAATGTTTTTAAGAAATAAAATATATCTAAAACACTAAAAATAAAAATAAATAAAAATTGGGTTGATCCTCCAAGGGGTGTTGTATACTAATTTTCAATTGCTAGAAATCAATTGGCTCATACCCATTTAGATAGTGGATGTGGCTTCCTCCTTATGAAAATAAACAATCACTTCTTTCTAGATTCAATACCTTTCACCTCAAACAACATGTAGAATACCCCATTTTCAACTTATTTTATTTCTACTTTATTTTCATGATAACTTCAAAGTAGTGGTAGAAAGGGAAAAAAATATAGGGGTACACACCTTCTTCTTAATCTTGATATATGATGTTAAAAGAATGTAATAGTTCAACACTTTGATGTGATTTTTATTTTGATTTAATAACCTATATAAATTCATAATTGAAAAACTCATAAGTATCAATATCAACTTTTTTAATAGTGCATATCTCATAAAACTCCTCTTCCTCTTCATCCACTCCCAAACATTGATTTATAATTAAATTTGTGAGTTTCAGAAGATTCACATATTTTTCATTAATAATCTTGTTAAGATCATCTAATAATTAATGAATTTTATACAACTCTTTAGAACCAACATAGGGAGAAGAATCATAAAAATTACAATATTAATATTTGAATAAAATCAAAGAAATTATTGTACAATTAAGTATATGCCTGTTGAAAATTGGTCAGATTTATTTTCTTTAAAATTAATTGGTGCTCCTAGGGGTGTTTATATGTTAAGAGTGAGGTTGTCAGCCTCCTCAAGCCTATCCTCAAAACAAAAAACCATAGTTTTGGAATCTTCCACCAAAGAGAAATGGGTATCATCAATAAATTAAGCTTGTAAATAAGTGAAAAAATAGCTGTAAATGTTTGTATAATTTATATCATCATATAGTATATTTATGAGAATTTGATCGTCCAAAAAATGTTCAACATCTTTTAATTAGACTTGACCCTTATCCTGCCATCCCTTAAAATAATTATCCAAATATAGATATTGAAACTCTAGTTTACCTTCCAAGGTCTTCCCAAGTTCAAAAACTAGTATCCCCAGCCCCTTCTTTATTATCCTAGTTAGTTACTATTTTTTACCAATTTTTTACATAGTATTATTCAATTGTTTATTGGAGTACTTCCTTACTCTTCTTTTCCTCTTGAGACAAATTGGAAGCATCAAAGATAATAACTTACCTCTAATAGGTGTAATTTCTTATAAAAAATGTTACTTAAATATCTTATGTCTCCAATTTTGTAATCCTTCAAATGTTTTTTTAATCTTCTTCACATTATGGTATTCTATTAGTGAAAATGTTTTATAAATTTTTGATCCCATTGTTATTAACAGAAATAACAAAAATAAAAGAGAATATTACTCTGAAAAATGTGTTTCCAAAGGAAAAATGCCAATTTTTGATGAAAATTTGTTTGAACTATCAATGATACATTTATAAACTCCCAAGATATAACACATTATCTAAAATCAAGGTCGGTCACAAAAAAGAAATGTGTATATCCTAGTGATTTCTATTTTTTTCAAAGTTTTACTTATTTTTTAAGTTGTAAGGAAATATAAAAAAGTACTGATTATTGGAAAAAGTGATGAAAAATATGAAGTTAATGTGAGAATAGAAAAAATAAATATAAAAAAATCAGTTGAGAAGATAAGTTAGAGTAAACAAAAGTAATTGTAGAATAGTTTACCTCTCTATTACCTATCACCAACCTAAATATTTATACATAAAAATCAACCTCACCCAATGTGTGCTCGATTTCATGAAAAAAATGCCTATCTCTCTCCATAAATAGTGAAAAATCATGCACATAATTTATTCTTGTACATCATAAATCTTATAAATTTTGAATGAATTATAAGGCCAAATCAAATTCTCACAGAATGTCTACCTTGAAAAAGTAATCTTAAAAAGACCAAAAAATCAGAGAACCTCTCCTAAGATTCATTTTTGATCATCTAGGTGAAGAAGAGGAAAAAGAGTGGTGGTAAGAAAGTAGCAAACCATTCATGTGAATGAATATGTGGTCATATATCCTCACATAAAATTCATAATTATTCCAAGACTGAAGAAGAAATAAACACAAAAAAATATATTTTTGATATTTATAGATTTAAGCTTTACCTCCTTGAACTACCTCAAAAAATTATCCCTCTATGCTTATAGGAAGGAGGTAAAATACTAAAAGAAGAAAAAATTAATTTTTATTTATAAAAGACAATTATAGTAGAGAGAAGTATTAGAAGAGAGAGATAGAGAGAGATTGAAAAGGTTTCCACAATAGAATACCAAAAAATCCCAAAGTGTACGAGAACCCCTTATTTTTCATATGAAATAGAAATTATTATCAAGAAAGATAACACAAATAATTTTCCATGTGGAATACAAAAAATTTGGTCTTTATATTTGCATTATCTAACTCTAGTGAATCTATAAAAACCCCTCTTCTGTTTAAACACAACCCACATATATAGGCCAAATAAATTTCAAACATATCTCCGAGAAGAATAATTTATTAAGTTTAATTTTTTCCTAGAATGACTTGTCAATGAGATTAATTAATCATTATTAAATACTAAAATTTGACTTCATGAAAATTTAGTAGTACAATAACTAATTATTTCAATGATTCCCTTATAAATTCAAGTATTCATTCTGTACATTAACTCATAAATCCCATCCCAAGATGTAACATTGGTCTCGAATCCTGGATTCGACCTTAATAGAGAATAATCATCTGGGTTACAAAATTTCATTTAGGGTTGATCATGAAACCCAAACCTTGTTTTAAGAGGTCAACTAGCACTTAAATCCATGAAAATAATAAATTAAATTACAACATACAATCGAGCATTATGTGTACCCCAAAATCAACTACATGATAGTTACATTAAGAGAACACATGTCCCCTTCCACTAAGTCTGAATTGAAAACTTTTAAACTATTAACATATGAAAAATTATATTCTCACAATATCATATTCATTAAGATTCCTAAGTCTTGATAGGTATCATCATCATACGGGGTATTAAAATCCATCATCGACATAATCATCCTAGAAACACAGCCTTGGTTCTAGAAAATAGACCGAACATGTCTTCTTCTGACCAAATGAAGTTCCTTATTTAAAATGTTTAATGAAATATTATACGGGGTTTAAATAATATTCAATAGTGGTGGTGACTTGGTTCTACCATTTCGAATATTGGAACTCATATCATCCTCAAACATAGTATTGGCAGGTCAAAAAACAACCCCTTAGAAATTAGTTCTATATATGAGAAAAGTTTCATCGTTGATTTTTAGATTGTTGTCACTAAATCAAGATTCATTCAACATGGTCAGAATCATTAGGGTGGATTTGAGTATATGATGATAGGATTACTCTTCTAATTTTAATTTGATAACACCAAATGGTACTTAAATAGATTCATATTCCTCACCATTAAGCCTCAGAATCAACACACCCATCTCAACTTCAGTATCATCATCCAACAATCGAGAATAAAAAATCTTCTTCAAAAAATCAAACCTATAAAACATAGTGGTAATATCATCAGTCGATGCATCATGGTTCTACTTTTTTCCTTCATAGAAAATAATATCCAATAAGCTACTTAGTTTTGGTCAGCCTATGATGATTCACGTTCATGATTTAGTTTGAGATGCTCAGAAGGATTTCAAACATCTATCTTAATTTCCATGGTCTCAATATTTGACGAGAATCCATCTCTTGCCATGTGATATCTGCCTCATACATGGGAATTAATTGGTTCAGTGGATGAAAATTTGAGTTCTTGTCTATGGATAAAGGGGAAAATCGAGAATTTTTATTCAAGTAGCCAATTTAAAAGGATACTCTAGAATTTGGCTATGTGATATTTGGTTTACATGGTTACCCTAGAGATTTTTCTATATCAAACCATAACAAATTTGGATATATCACTCTTTTTTGGGAAAAGGATACGTGTAAAGAGAAAAATCTTACTACATTACTACCAATTGAAAATTTCCTTAAATCAATTGACCAGCATGCATAAAAGTGATGAAACTAAATTTAAATAATTAAATAAAATAGAAAATGATAAACTAAAAATAAATTGACATTGAATTAAAAATAAAATATATAAAATGTTTAAATGAATAAACTAAAGATCAAATTAAAATAATTTTAATTAAAAAATAGGAACAGAAAAATAGAAAGATAAAATTTATGAAGAAAGAAAAATATAAACAATTAAAATTAACAACTAAAATGAAATATCAAAATAATATAATAAAAAATAAACATAAATTTAAATAATAAATAAATTAATGATTTAAACAAAAAACACACAAATAGATAATAAATGAATAATTTAATTATTAAACAACAAAATGTCCAAAATAATTTAATTAAAAAATAATAAACAAATCAATATTAAAAAAAATCCATGAAAATGGATGTGGAAAAATAAAATCCACAAAATCTTATTATTTACCTTATTCATGGCTTATATTTTTTTGTTGAATAAAGAATTATTAAAAGAATACCTTTTACTGTATTCACATTATCTATCATATATAATCAAATTGAAGAATATATGAGGTTAGATATGCGATCATCTACTGATATCTGATTGAAGAAGCTTTTTGTAAACGAACTAGTATATTCTTGATATCTAATTAAAGAATCCCTATGGGTAATGAATTTTTTCTCTCCTTGAAATATGAAATTTATTTTAATCAATGTTCTCCATATCATGGTATAATATACTCTTACCTATTTGGGAAAAAGTTGTATATTTATTTGAACATATTTACATATACATATTATTAAATAAGGGATATGCACATTCCTTATATTTAATCGCTTTATAATTTTAGGTGTTCTGTCCATTCATATATTTCACTAATTTACTTATCTACTTTACATTGACATGGTTTTGTTTAATGAATTACATTATTATTTTTTGAGAATGAATTTATCTAGAGAGTTAAATTCAATGTATTCATTAATGACCCTATAAAATTTAAATATCAATTTAAATTATTGCATTATGATATTTTTTATATTTAATTTATAATGGTTCATTGAGATCAAAAAAGAAAGAATTTAATTATCCAAAAACCCACTACCTAGAAATTCACTACCCTTTCGATTATTGATTATTAACATCTTATCAATTTAGAATTTCACAATTAACCTATCATAATGTGTACCATATTTTAATCTGATATATTTTTTTAAGTGTGTGACTTTTAAAATATTTTTTTGTTTCCTATAAGTATTTTTCAATTCCCCCATCCCGAAATTATATATTAATATACATATGGTTTACTATTAATGGGATAAAATCTTGAATGAAATGATATTTTGGAATTGATAATAGCTCCAAACTCATTAAAATTTAAATTACTTATATCAATAGAAAGTATCTAAGATATTTACAATTCTAACAATCAAAGAAAAAAATATCAAACTATAAATGATTCATAATTAATCTACTTTATTTATATAAATTTTGTTAGAGAAAGTTTTTAATGTTTATGAGGATATTCATTTCCCTTTCAATAAATATTATTGGTGTCAATATCCCACATTAAATTTATATTTTTATGACTATTTTTAAATCTATTGTTTAAAATATTTCAATGTTAAGCTTATTTTTAAGGGGGTAACGTCCCAGATCTGGAAGCCACACAATGGGTAACCAGAAACCGGTTTGTCACATAACCTCAAGCGCATTTCCCCAAATGCCAGAGGCTGCCGACTAGTAGAGAGGGCCCATGTTTGATAGTGGGGAAACTATGCCCTCATTTGTCAAAGCGTAGAACAGCGGAAAAGATAAATAACATACAACAACAGAAGCATTAAACAATATACAACTGAAATGGACAACTTCATCAAAAGAGAACCAACTGTCATATATATATAAGGATGCAGCATGTCACTATTCTATGAAATCATCTAGAACAGGACACACTAGAATACATTACAATACAACTCAAAGTACAAGGTACAACCAAACAAAACAAAGTAGAGTAAACAGAACACAACAGCATCACAAGCCTAAGCTCAGTCTTATGCTATCATACTCCTCTGCTACAATCATGTACCCGTATAAGGACTCTTTCCCCTATCGAAACTTGCAACAATATAGTTTGTTCGGGCCGAAGACATGACCCAAACAGGGTGTGAGAAATAAATCCCAGTAGGCACCCACCAAAGGACCGTGCCCAACTGTCTCTGAAAATTTGCAATAGCAGTATGCAAAATTAAATGCGGTAAACAAGTAATTAGTCAGAGTAATTATCACTACCAGTTTCATTTCCATTTTAATGATTACATATCACCTACGAGCTTTTTCTTCGGCTTGTCAGTTACAACATTGAAAAACACCATAGTGAATATTCTATATAACTTTGTCCTCAGACATAAAATCCTTACCCTCAGGTAATCAGAATCGAATCCCACAGGTGTCTGCCCACTAGAATATCGAATATTGCCCACAGGCGTATGAGGTGTCATCCACAGGCATAGAGTCTACTGCAAACAGGCATAAGAAGAGTTTCCCACATGATAAAAGAACACTGCCCTCAAGATATACAAGTAACCGGGCTGATCCCAACATATAAGAAAGAAATTATATACAATTCCTCTCATGGAAATTCAAATAATGCTAAAATTCACTGTATACCCACAGGTATCCTGTCCAAATGGCTAAATAGAGGAACACACCCCCGGGGTGGTCCTGGATCCAAGCAGTGATCCCAAATAAAAGTTTTAACTTATCAAAAGTTTATCTATGCAATTCTAGATAACTTTCAGAAAAGGCCACATCCATACGACACCCCAGGCATGGGTTCGTAGCACAACAATACACAAATTCAACTCAACTCTTGGAAATAAACACCAGACCACCTACCTCGATCATCTCTGATCGGTATACATGAATGATGCCTCCCGAATCATCCAAGAATGACGTAGATCTGGGATAAATTTTCAATCATTCAAACATGAATAACTTCCCCTTGGGAAATAATTGGTAAGAACATCTCAAGGAGAGGGGAGGGCTTACCCGTACGGTCCCAACATGATCGACAGAGGCGGAATCAGATTCCTGGTTCTGGATCGGGTGATCCTACAATGTTAGGTTGTACTCCTGAGCTCCGAAACTAACTCAAAGCCTCCTCTACCAAATGTGGAGGCTACTGCCCATTTTAAGAGAAAAAAACTACAAGGTGTGTACTATCAATTACACAACGTGTACTTTTCATTTTTTAAACTATTCCCCTGGTGGATTCTTTCCACCGCGACACTGTTCATATGTCGACATGAGTATAGAGCGTGTATTCATGAATACATGGTGTGTAGAGTCACTCAGCTGGTAGCTGCCTCCACCACCTTACTGTTCACTTTCCGACTGATTACACAGCATGTAAATACCTAGTACATGGCGTGTAATCAGTTTTTACACCTTTCATCGTCGATAGGCCTACATGCCCTATGTACTCATCCCACATGGTGAAAGTACATGATGTGTGGAAAATTACACGGTGTGTACCCACAAAATTTGGAATTTTTCCCTATTTTCCTTATTTTCTCAAGAACACTTAAGGAAAAGGAAAAAGAAGAAACCCATACCTTAAAAAAAATAAGATCCAGGTTCTTACAAAGGGAATTGATTATTATTTATATAAATTCATAATGTAATCATTTCTTATGTATTAATGTCTACTATGTTGGGTTGAAATTCTTAGATATTATTTCATTATTAAGTAGATAAATTCGTTTACCCATTAGAAAATTTAAAATTATATTTCAAATATTTATTTGTAAAATATTCTAACCTCAAAAAATATGAGTGGTATTTTGGAAATTGTTTTAGTACACCACACTACATATTATGCCCAAAATTTTCATTAGATTAAATTTTATAAGAATTTACCTACTAGAAACAATGATTCTGAAGATAATAAATCTTTAGAATAGATGAATTTTTTTGATATTTCAAACTATTTAGTGGTAGAACATATTAAAGACAAGATGTTCATAATTAAAATACAATTGTTGGCTTATAAATTAAATGTATATGTAATATAATAATTTTATTTTTTGAAAATATTCACCAATATATCCTTTTAAATAGGAAAAGAGAATAGAAATTCCAGTAATAATTTTCCAATGTTTACCAGAAAGTTCATCCCTTAAAAAATACTTGGAATCTCAAAATTATGAATATGAAACATAAAGCTCTATAGTGATATATACAGGAGAACCATACCCCCAAATATATATTTTACAACATTAATGAAATTAAAATCTATATTTATACCCTAAAATTAGATCAGCAGGAGTTGAAATACATGGATCTCAAGATTATGAATGATTTGAAATCTATACATGAGAAAATAAAGTACTTTCTGGTTAACTAAGATCAAAATAAAATGATCAAGATTTAAATTTTAGAAAGGATAAATTAAAATATACATACCATTTAAATTTATCATTAAATGAAAATGATAACAACATGAATTAAAAAAATTAAGATCGAAGGAAAACTCTGTCTACATTTCTTATCCTATAGAATCATCCAAAATATCAACATGGAATTTGATACCTCAAAGAGAGGGGAGAAATTTTTTCTTCAACTATAAAACACCAAATTAATATAAATGATATAAAAAAATTAAATTTATATTATTAATATATTATACTCTATAACTTTAAAATCAATGAAAATATAGATTCCAAAATTAATCCTAACCAGTACTGATTATAATGATACCCTAGGGAAAGAAAAAATAACTTATATAACGTACAATCATTGGAAATATAACTAAGTAAATTATTTTTAATTTCTTGTTATAAATTAGGATTAATGATGAAATAACAAGACACCAAAATTCATTGTTCGCTTATATTTTTATGTATATATATATTATTGAAAAAATATATCATGGGAATGAATGTTTATATTCACCATTAAATATACAATTCTTCAATTAAGTTTTAAAATCTCATATGAAGTTTCATTTTACCATAAACTAATTAAATAATTTATAACATTTTTTCTTCTTTTATAATTCATATAAATATGTGAACTCCTTCCTCCATTTGGAATTTTAGTCATTGAGATCTTACTCCTTCAACACAAATAAAAATTTCATTCAAAATTCTATCCCTCTCTTGTTATAATATACCATAAAAATCCATTAAAAGTTGAGATTTATTCTATTTCCTTTTCTAATATCATTTAATTCCTTTTTTATACTTTCGTATTTAAACTTTGAAGATATATGTGATGGGTGGATTCATTAAATTTACATACATACTTGATCTTCCAGTTCATTGAAAAATGAAATAGGGATCACTACCCATTATAGATAATTTCTTTCCTCTTCAAATACAATTATAATAATTATCACAAAAAAGTTTTTTTCTAAATGAACTTATATTGTCAAGGAACATAAATATTAAGACGATAAATTTAATGATTTATAGGTTTAAGTGGTTGGAAAACCTGAACTACTTCACCTCCTTTTTCTTCAAAAGTGGACTTGGGGGATGAAGTATCTAAATAAGAGGTATTTGAGTGATTTTTAAGTATTTTAATTAATAAATCAATGATTAAAGGGTAAATAAAATAAATTTTATATGTATATGTATTTTAATATTGATATATAGTGAACTTTATTTTTAGTTTTTTTATTACCTTAAATTTATATTCTATTTGTTTAGTCATCCTATAATTGAGATATAATTGAAATATATGTTTTCCTATAGATTTTTTTTAAATTTCATATATATTCATTTT
Organism: Viscum album; assembly: GCA_963277665.1. Taxonomy (NCBI): domain Eukaryota; kingdom Viridiplantae; phylum Streptophyta; class Magnoliopsida; order Santalales; family Viscaceae; genus Viscum; species Viscum album. The sequence goes on along the minus strand of OY728119.1, from coordinate 1,719,350,154 downwards.
TATACAACTATAAAGAATCCTCAAGACCAAGGATTAGAGAGTTTTTAATTTATGAGAACAATTATATATTTTAACAATAATTAAATGAATTGTTGTGTTGGTTGTTTTGAAATAGTTAAAAAATTATTGGTCTGCACAATCCAAATTGACATAAAAAAATATTCCAGTAATCAAAATAGATAAATTTACATAAAATCTACAAAATATAAAATTAATATTTTTTTTATTTAAATAATTATTTTTTGATACTATGTAATATGTTAAAATATAACTAATATTACACTTTTTTAATGATATTAACTTTTTAATTCATTGTACATTTTTCATATTTGTTCATCTTTCTAATGATGAATGTCTATACTTACAAATATGTTACTTTTTTGACATCGATAAAATCAATATTAACATGGGTTTAATACTGGATATATTCCCAAAATGTCCATAAATATTTAAAAAAGGAAATTTAATATTTTATTCTGCTCATTTATTTTTCATAAGAGATAAATCCATAATAATGTTTCATGATATGAGACTATAAAATCTATCCAATAAAGTATATTTTCATTTTAGTTGAAGAGAATTTATTACCCCATATTTTTTAAATTGAAAATGTGGATAGATTAGTTGAAACTAGGATATATACATAATCAAAAGATTCTAATTTTTTATCTTCATGAATTAAATAAATTTCTAAAATCAATTAATCAAACTTCATGAAACATTTTATATATTAAAAATTATTTTATATACCGTTTATTTTGATCATAAAATGGGGATATTCTTATGTCATCCTTCAGATACCACCTCTCTCTTCCCTTTTAAATTATGGGTTATAATGATTATAACATACTCATTTTTTCGGTAACATATGACCTTAAGGTTTTATTGTTATTAATAATTGGTTAAGATGGAAGTTATTGAAAATAGGGTGCTGAAAAAAGATAATTTTTATAGATAAAATCAACGGAAAAACACCACATCATACTAAAAATGGTTAATTTGTTAGTGGAACATAGAAGTAATAGAATAATAATTTAAGGAATGTGATAATTTTTTTGGATAAAACATAAAATATCCAATGAAATATCAAAGAAGATCAATAATACTCTAAAATATATATAAAAAGAGTTGAGTAATGATCTATGTGAGGTAAAACTCATCATTTAGACATCATTTATTAGAATGGAAGTACAAGTCAAAAGGTTAATTGAAAAATATCGAAGCATCAACATTCGGACCAAGAATACAATCTAATAATTTACCAACTTAAGGCCTTGGAAATTAGAATATCTAGATAGTAATGAACAAACTAATGGTAGTTTTGCTGAGATGATTGGGCACAAGACCAAAAATTATTTTTTTTACAACTCGATATAACTATTTCAAATGCATTATTCCATATTATGAGATTCCAATAGTGAACCCACATAAAAAGTAATAATAATATAAATAAACAACTGCAATTTATTCTCTAATGGCTGTAATGGTAAAAAATTTCATTTAGATGAGTAGCCATGTAAAGATATTCAATAACTATATTTTACAATGGTTGAATTTAAAATGCATATAAACACTCAAGAAGAAATTATTTAAAGTATTAGTGGATTAATTAAACATGTTATATATATATATATTTCATTAAGATCAAAGGGTTAATTTGATAAGAATCTCATGTATCAAAACACCTCCCTTTTATTTACAAATGTCATTTCTTTCAAATAAGAATTCCCATTTTTAGCCATTCAAGTCATTACCTTCACCTACTTTATGAATAGTGATTTGATTTTATATTTTAATTAGAATAATATAAGGAAAACCTTTTTTATTAACATTACCCTTCCTTTGATATCAAATCAAATAGGTCCTGAGGATATGAACAAGATCATCTAGTGACCTCTAATTGAATAAGGTTTCAGGATATAAACTAATAGTCTTCTAATATCTAATTAAATAAGTCCCTTGGATAACGACTTATACATATCATTGTAAAGTGGAGAATACATGTACCGTGTTTCATTTAGATCTTTTTATAATATGCTATTATCTATTTGTGAAAAAAGGGAATATGTTTTTGGGGATATTTACGTGTAACTTATATCAAATATGGGAACTATGGATTTTTTATCCTAAACGTATTTAACATTTCATCTTTAACATTTCATAGAAAAATAGTTTTAATTATTTGTAATGAAAGATTAAGGTTATTCACTTTACCTTTGATTTCAGAAGCTAAATATGTCATATGTTTATAATTCCACACTTCACCTTTTCCATGATATACTATATTTTACAATGATATATTATTTTAAATATAAATATCTTAAAAATGATTTTCTTTCCCTGAATGAATTTTTTAATTCACTTTCTATCTTGAAGTTTTCTATCAATGGGAATCATTTTTCTTATTCAGGAATCATCACCATTTAAAGTGGACTTTTTATGATCTATAATAATATAGTCGAGTTAGGTGAGTAGGTTTTGCAGTTTAACTATGAAAGTAATTTTTGAAATCATGATAAATTATACATTCTAATAGGGAGGATAAATAAATTAAAACTAATATCCATACATAATATGAAATATTAAGATATCAATTTGAACAATTAATAAGATAAAAAATTTTAATTGAAAGTATCCTATAAAGGCATGAGAAACATAAAAAATAGTTGAATCTACATAAATAGTACACATGTAACATCCATTATTTGGTTCATATCCACCATGATTGAACTAGGATCCACATACCTTAGTCGTCAATCAATTTTGACCCTGACCTTCTCTCCAGTAGTGGGGGTTTGTGCACAAACTGAGGAGGCTATACCCTCTTTCATATATATATACACACAAATAGAATAAAAATAAATTATAATCAATTGTCATCACAAAATCATCCAAACATATGTGAACATAATTTCTACATGTCATCCATGAAAATAAAACTAATATATTTGGTTCCTAAGAATCATCCAGATTTTGACTTGTAGTTACCTGTATATTCCTTGACCTAAATATTAAGAAATATCACATCAAAAGATTTGTGCCCTTCAACATAAAATTTATGCGATATTGTCTTGAGTGTATCTATTGAATTTTAAAGACATCACAGTTCACAACTATAATGAGAAACAATAATTTCTTTGACATGATTTTTAAAAACATTTCATATGGTTTGGATTACATCATATGATAGGAAACTAATGATTTTTAGTCTATCAAGCGGTGGATCCTAATAAGTGGATGAGGCTTTAGCTCATGATTTTTTATAGTTGGTAATCTATGAGAGAGGAGTCTACGAGGGATAATCAAAAATAATAATTCCATATCATTTATATGTCATTATAGATTCCTGTCATCAAACAAGTGTATTAGTCCCTATACCTGAGATTATTTTAAGTTTACCAAAGGTTTTGGCCAGAGAAAAATCACCTATGGGCCACAATCTCTTTGTTATTTTATCATAGTCAATGAGTAATCTATATTTTTCATAATTAAGAATGTCATGAAGAGTATAATTAAGATAAATATTAATTAACTATTATGTCATAACAAAAAAGATAGGGACATCAAAAAAAATTATAATTAATTTACATGGATGAAGAAATACCTTGAGTCAAATTTATTTCTTTGTTAAAGAATTGGTAGAATACTTGTTATCATTCTGTCATTTCATTTAGATGATGCAAGAGTACAATCCCACTAGCAGTGATTCATATGTACATCATGAACCTCTCAAATTCACCGTAGAAATCCTCATGTTCCAGTGTGGAATATTCTAACCCCTGATTCACCACTAGAATAGCTTCAGGTGGATGGACTCTTCTTGATCCCTATTATCTTGTGTGGTTGGTGGAGGAGAAAAATTATTTTTATTGAGAGTGTTATAGGTGAAAATATCTATGGGGATTGAAATAATTCTCTCTAAACATTCAATATGAAAACCAAGATTCGGTTAAGAAATGAAAAAATCCATTTTTAAGAGATATAGGACAGATAAATAATAATTTCACATTGGCCCTAATTATTTTTCTTAATCCCTAGAAAACCCCATTTCTAAATAATAATAATAATAATATTTACTTTAAATGTTATAAAGAAACAGATACAATAAATATTAATTCCATGAAGAAATAAATTAATATTTATTTCAATAATATTTTATATTTAATTTCTCATTAGGAAATTAAAATTGATTCACCAGACCCCCTTATTAATTATTGTGCCTTGAATAATGACTATTTATTTAATAAATAAGTAAAACTTAATTTTTCTTCAATAAATAAATAAATATTATATTTACAAAACAAGGGAATAAATATTTATTAAATATTCTCAAATCAAAATAAATATTTTTTTGTTAACTTGTGAATAAATACAAATAAATAAATATTATATATTCATAAAATAAATAATTAATCATATAAATGAATATTTATTTAGTATTAAATTCACATAATATTCTATCTAATAAATAATGAGTGAATGTATGAGATCAACTAAACACAAATAATAATTAATACACATATGAGGATAATATTTATTCAACTTGATAAATTAAAATAGAATTTAATTGAGGTTTTGAATACAATTATTTCTTGAATATCTATTTAATGACTCAAATATTCCATGTATTATATTTGGATATATATGGATTATTTTTTAGACTTGGTGTTGAGAAAATGTTTGATTCTGAGGCCCTGTGTTCCATGAATAAAATTTTAGAATATATTAAATATATTAAATAATGCACACACACACCCACATAGTTTTCTTAAAAAATTGGAATAACTCCTAAATAGAGTCCCGGATTCTAAATCTAGGGGAACTGTTGAGTTCGCAACATAGGTTTTACCCTAGGCATGACATAACATTTTTTGATACGAGGCATTTGTGAAAAATTCATCATGGGAATAAATTAAAAAAAAAGTAAACAAATTTATTTTATTTTATTTGATGTAGAGACCAGATTCTTCTGTAAGTACTTTTTTATAGATTTTTTATAAGTGTTGGGTGCTAAACCTCGGAGACCTTGAGATAATTATTTGAGAGATTTTTAGAGAATGCTGACAGATCTAGACCATAGCAAGAATCGTTATACCAATGGAGTTCATAGATCTCATCAATGATGGAAATGAAGAACTAATATTCATAAAAATCAATCCAAACACTAGGTAGGATATTTATTTTTAATTTCTAACCCATTTATTAATCATTGATTTATCCCGGTCTATTAAAGAAATAGAAATGATACAAACATCGTCAATATATTTAAATTGATGGAATTATATATATATATATATATTATTTTATTCCTATTTTATTTTTTTCTATGACTATTGATTGAGGCCGAATTAACAGGGGACGAGTTTCATTCCTCATGTTTTATGGCTTGTGGTTTTCTTCCCTATTTATCGCATGTTCCTCGTAGGAATTTATTTTGGATCATGGTTAGTTGAATACCAAATATTCAATCATTTCATGACCATTAATAGGTGAAATGGATCAATACCACTTATGAGGATTCTGATTAATTGTATGATCATGGTGTGATGATGGAGATGGATGATCATAAATGCATGATATGGATTTATGGGTTACATTATTCAAATTTTTGTTTCATGAGTGATAAAAGCTTGATAGTCCATTTTCATTGAAAATCCGAAGCCCGGATACTAGTCACTGATGAAGGCATGGCTTGCCCAATCATAGATTTATCTGATTCAGTGAGGATAGTAGCTCTACTAATGTAGTGGATGACACATTTAAGGAATAATATGATATGGAAAATCTTTCATTGTACGATGTGTAATCCAGTATTAAAATCTATGTGGGAGCCCCTCACTGCAGTGCTAGGGTTTAAACTAATATTAAGTATCACAAACAATGTAACACCTAAAAATTATATGCGACCCCTACGTGAAGACTCAACATATACTTTATAAAGTGCATGGGAAAGAACAAAAGTACATGACCACTGGCACGACATGTACCCAGACATGAACAAGAACACCTATATACGGGTTATTATAGGTATATACCAAAGTACATGACCATGTCCAAATGACATGGTAAGATACTAGGAAACCTCAACACACCATGTATTCTACTCACAGACCATGTATATCGAGGTTTACCTGATTTGTAATTCATTACCATATAAGAATATTGGGGGATAGATGGACACATTGTATACCCCTAGTACACACCCTGTACCCCCCTAAAAGAGTGTTTTTGTTTCTAAATTTCATTATTCTGGACCAGTCTAAGTTGAGTGTGTTACCTTGGTCCTTTACCTAATTGGTACAGTGTAACATTATATCCAAATTATATGATTGTGATCCCCTCTACGGGTTGAGTCTTAAATGGAGTTTATGGCATCCCTTCAGGAGGTTGGAGTGTGTTCCTCTATCATTTATACCCTAGGGGTATTGGAATTAGTGTGACCTTTTATATCAGAATGTAGATCCCCCATCTATCTAGCCATTTTGGTATGATTTTTTCCCTCATTGGTATATGATCCCCAACATATTGGGTTAATCCAGATTAGGTTTGTGCTGTCTCCCAGTGGTTCTGGGCGTGATCCCCTATTTTAGTTTCATGGTCTTCTAATACTAGTGGTCCTTTTTAGGTGACCCCCAATGATTTATACATATACTATGAGAGTTTCCAATGTCGGTATGTCTAGTGGATCTTGTTCTCTTGGAATGAGAATTGCTTAGAGAAGAATCCCATGGATGATGGTTGGTTGTGACCGCCTAGTGGCAAGATGTACTTCTCGAGTATATCTACATGTTTACGATTATAAATTGATTCTTATATACTTATATTAAGATGAATATACTTGATGCTTCATGTTTAGTCTTTTCAAGGTGTTCTTCTGGGTATTTTTATACTCACCCTAGCATGCGATCTTCCCACACATGTCATGTCTTATGCAGAAAACGACCCTTTTGATGGTGTACCTAGAGGGAATAGAGCAGGTGGATCATAACATCATTTTGTCTGAATGGGTTTTTTTAGGAGATTTTATTTTATCTTATTCATCTTCGTTAGAAAAGGTTGTAATATTCATAGTTTTTTGTTACACGTTTATTTGGACCCTTTTCTACTTCCAGTACTTCAGTGTTGTACTATGGATGTGGGTTTATAGATATAAACATGATTTTGTTTTATTTGTTTTACTTTTCAGCATTGTGTGGGGTTGGATATGTGTGTGTGTTCACATGTATATTACATAAATTCATCCCATTTTTGGGATATTCATACTCATCACTAATCGACATCCTCGAGCCTATAAGAGGTGGTCTTGGGGTAGTCACGGCTCAGACCCTGATGGGACAGGTCATGAAAGAGTCATATAAAAAGAGATTCAATTATAGCATTGGATGAAATTCAGTGATATTGACTTGGAGAAATAGTGTTTAGTGTTTTGGGTTTAGATTTCAGGATCAGGACTCCAGTGTTGGTGTAACACCCCAAGCATCCACAGTACTCTTCTCTTCGAATAATACAGTAGCATGTGTTGTACGCAACTTTGAGTTATAACACACACCACAACCAATCAAACTAGCCATTATGAATAGTAATACCCACTTTTTTAAATTTTATAAATTTTATCTTTCAAAATGGACTTCATTTTTGGATTTAGAATATCGAAATTATCTTAGGGTGAATTTTTGGTATTTTTATGAAAACTTTCAATTTTTGATGAATAATGAAAAACATTGAGTTATAGTTTAAAACCAAATTTTTATTTAAATAATTATTTATTTTATTTAAATTTATTTTTGGTCAAAATAGATACGTAATATTTATATATGTTCAATGTAATTCATTGGAGTCAGTTTATAATAATTTTAGATATATAAAAATTTTATGGAAGTTTTAACTGTCTTTTACCCATCTCCTAGAAGAATTTGCAAATTCACATAAAACATAATTTTACCGCTTCTGTGAGTGAAATTTCAAAAATCTGAGAGACATGGCTAATATCAAGAGTAAAATGTGGTTCAATAAGATAAAAATAATTTTTGTTGAATAGTATCTTTTTACTTTTATTTATCACGATTAAAAGTAAATAGGGTAATTAAGGGTAAAAATGATATTATTATTATCCTAAAACATGTCCTAATTCTATTGGATAAGTATAATTCGACCAAAAAAACCTTAGGAATAAAATATGAACCTCTTTGGTCAACTTTGATTATATTAGGAAATTTATCATTATTTAATTCAAAGAAGAGTTAAAAGAGTTAAAATCAAAGTTTAATAACTAAATATTTTTTAATATAGGGTTATATATAATATAAATTAGATTATAAATATTAATTAGAAATCTAAAAAGATTTAATACATAATTGTATTTTATTTATAATTTTTATACAATAAATAATTTAATTTATTCATGACACAATGATGATGCAGTAATTAACTTATTAGTGAAATATTAAAATAATTGGTATTATAAATACCAAAATAAACATAATTTGAGACTTTTAATGAATTTTAAGAATTTTATAGGTTAATATGACATGTTAGGGTTGATTAAATGAATTAGTTTCGAAGTAATAATGCTGTTATGAATTAAGAAGAAACAAAATACCAAATAGTGTCAAAATGGACATAAAAGAGTTTTTAAAACAAATATTATATTATTAATTGATATTCAATTCATAAAATTATAATATTCATCCAGGAGACTTATATAATGATAGGTGCATCATTAATGAACATCTTGGGGTTCTATTGGAAGTTTATCGTAAGTTTATTAACCAGATAATATAAAAATAAAAAGAGACATGGTAAATGTGAAACTATTTATCTAAGAGTTAAAACTAAAAGATAAGGATAATATAGTGACCCTAACCTATCTAAAACCTATTGGTTGGGTGTTTGTCGAACCATCCCCACCTTAGCCTCAAAATAAGTCACGTTGGAGCCATTATAAACCAAATATGAATTTATTATAAAATAATATTTCTAGCTTTTCCTAAGGTGCCCCTCACCCCTTTTATAAAAGTGAACTCCCCCATCCCTCAATTTGACACCTTAAATGGATTTAGGCTCGGCCAAACCCTGACTAAATATTCTCTCAACTTCCCTCACTTCAACCAAGTGGACTTAGTTTGATCATAAATCCAACCTAAGGAGCCCTTTTGATCAAATTAAAAGGATGAATTTGAAGAACAGGTAATGTTTTCACCACCCTCTTTCAAGTTCCTTTGAATGACATGTCACCATACGTGCATACGTACGAATTACCATCTCCACTTCGTGGTGTAATTGTTATTCAAAACATTATTATTTGGATGGGTATGATAATGATGTGTAATTGAAGTAAATAATAAATATAACATTATAATGATTCTTTATATATGATATACCATCCAATTATATATTATTTTAATATCAAAAGAATGATATTGTCGCTCATGCGTACGTACGGACTACCATCTCCACGAACACGATGAGATTCATTCACCATAATATCCATTCAAGAATAATTATCATTTGATGATTAAAAGTAATTTTTAAGTACTTGATATCATTCTGGATATTAATAAAATTCAACCTATCCATAACAAACACGGCTTACATAACAAATCATATAAAGGAAAATGAATCAGTTAACACCCGAAACAACGATAATACAAATATATTGTTAACAAATCAATGTTAAAAGATCATATATGATATCATATTAATGTATATGATTCCTGTATAATTTAATAACAATTATTTCACCATTATACAGGAGGTTAACCTACCCTCAACCAAGAAAAAGTATAAGGTAGGGTAAATTCCTCAATCTCATTATTATTCGAGATTGTTTATGTGTAAGTATTTACTAGGACATTTTTATCATCCATGTCCATTTTTCATAAAAATGATTTCCAAATGAATATTTTAAGGATTTGAGAAAGGTACTCTTTATCAATATCATAATTTTAAATGTTTTAAATATTTATCTTTCTAAATCTTTTTAATTAATGTCTATGTTTTCAAAAATATTTTAAGGATTTTTTATATGGACATGAATGTTTTGAAATGATAAATCTTTTCAAAATTTTCAAAGTGGTATGGGAAATAATAATTCAAAAATCTCTTTTAAATTAGTTATTTATAAATGTGTGACTTTTAAATGATTTCAAAAAAAGATATATTTCTCTCAAATAGTTTTGATTTCATCTATGTCAACATCCTTTGATAGATTTTAAGCTTATTTGAATTTGATTTATTATAATACAAAACTTCCATATTGTATTGATGGTTTTGTGATATGTTTGACAGTGGATGTGTTATTTTTATACCATTCATGGTTTATGGAGAAAGTATTGAAATTTCGTATGCTAGTTTTAATACGAATGTTTATGTTATGTTTAAACCTATTAATATGAGGAATGTATTGGACTTAGTAAGTGACGGGTGGATCCCGCTATAGCTCCTCGATGCATCGGTAGGTCTCATGAGACAAACTAGTGTCTTGGCATAAGGCCTTGACAAAATATTATTTGTAGTCTTGGCACAAGGCCTAGACTATGTGGTTATGATAGTCTGGCATTATGCATTCCATCATTTTGAATGTGGTTATTGATATTGCATGTGATTATTCGATTAGTAGAATATCCATGTGAGAAAGTAAATTGCATTATTTTGATTTATATTTTCCATATTATGATGAAGTTCAATTTTAAAAGATTTTGGTTATAGTTATGCATTTCCTTAAATATTTATGTTTATTTATGAAAGTCTCCGCTATATTTTTATCCTTACTGAGCATCTAAACTCACCCCTTTCAATGTTTTATTTTTCCAGGATGTGAAGAAGTATTTTATTAATGACCTGCAGGGATAGTATGAGGGGATATGAAGACAAGATATAGCTGAAGTTTTTTTTACATTATGATGTAATGTAAGACTTATGAATATATCTAGTGTTTCCAAAGCTACTAAACTAATTGGTCTTTCGAGACTTGATCTTTTGAGATTAGGCCAATATTATGTAATAATGCACTGACTCTGGGTAACTGGGGTCGGGGCGTTACAGTTGGTATCAGAGGAATTTTTGTACAAACCTTGGAAGCTAGATTTAGATAAACTCTCATTAGATCACATAGTCCTAAATAGACTTTGAGGATTAGTATAGAAGAACGTCCTAGAATTTTGGTATTGTAGTGATTTTGTGAGTTTTTCGAGCAATACGTCTCTGTCTGGATACGAGAAGGTAGAGACGGATCTGGCATAGATGTACCTAGGGGTAAAACCTGAAAACACTGCTTTGACCTAGACTCGAATGGTAACTGGTGCACAACAACAGACCTTGTTGCACTCTTGGTTACGACACTCCCGGGGGATATGCTTAGGATAATTCTCATTTTCTTTACAAACCATTATGAAAAGGTTATGAGTATATACTTCCTCAAAGAATTTTTTTATGATTATGGATTATATCCTTAAACTATCCAGTTTATGTTAAGTGTTTTACAATTTTGGATTTATGTATTGTGATTAAAAAACTAATCTAGTGTATGCCATTGTTTAGAAATGGCACCCAATAGAAGGAATGTGAACTCCAACAATAAGTATGATCCAAAGAGTAAGAAGGATTATATCTTTCATGGTATTAAGCCAACATTTAGAAAGGAAATAATATCCCATGTATTCTTAACATATGAAGAAATATTATCATGTGTTAATAAGATAAGTAAAGAATTTTCTAAGTCTTATGGCATTGAAGGGAACCAAGATAAGAAAATGATGGAAGAGAGAAGATGGATAAAGGGAAGTGGGAAAAGAAGAATTTTCCCATATGTGATAACTGTGGGAAGAAACACCCTCGAACGTTCCTAAAGGGAATGAGAGTTTGTTATAAGTGTGGAGAAAAAGGACACCATGTACATGACTTAAAGGGTTAGAAAAAGTTTCAAATGTACAATGCTTCATCTGTAAAGAGTTGGGACACTATGTGATCCAATGTAAAAATCATCAGAGTATGCCCCAAATGATGCTATTGGATAATAATAAAGTTATGATACTACCTCAAATAAAGAAGCATGACTTGTGTTCTTATGTTGTTATTATAGGATTATTTCATTTCAGTGTTGTATCAACAATATACTGGTTATATGAATTAGGGAGATAAATAAGGATTGTACTGCAGTACTATTTTATTGAGCATTTGAGATTATATGGTTCTAAGAAAAGTGACTTAATAGTGAGCTAAAATTTTGGTAAAATACATGGTTTAAGGGAAGGTAATCCTTAATATGGTATTGATAATGAGGTAGTGATTTTGGAATAAGATAAGGTTGATTTGAATAAATTATATTTAATATTCTTGAATACCTTTAAACTGATTACAGATTTTTCATTTTAGAGTTTACAAAATTTTTGGTGGGACAACATGAAGAGGGAGATTGCTGATTTTGTGTCAAGATGTATGGTTTGTCAATAAGTGAAAGCTGGAAGGAAACAACCTGGAGGAGTCATGAAGCCTATTCCCATACCTGAGTGGAAATGTGATAATATTACGATGGACTTTCTCATGGGGCTACCAAAGACTCCTAGAAGGAACGATGCAATATGGGTCATTGTTGATCGTCTTACCAAGTCATCACATTTTCATTCTATAAGAGAAGATATACCACTTGAATATCTAGCAAGACTTTATATTAATAAAGTTGTGAGACTTCATGGAGTTCCCCTATCGATTGTTTCTGATCGTGATTCCATCTTTACTTCAAGATTCTGGAAAAGTCTTCAGAAATCCCTGGATACTGAACTTCGTTTGAGCACTGCCTACCACCCCCGAACTGATGGACAATTATAACAGATTATTAAAACCTTAGAGGACAAGTTGATATCTTGCTCACTTGACTTTCAGGGTATGTGGGATCAATATTTACCTATGGTGGAATTTTCCTATAATAATAGCTTCCATTCAAGTATTCGGATGGCACCATATGAAGCGTTATACAGAAAGAGATGTCACACACCAACCTGTTGGGATGACGTTGGTGAACGAAAACTCATAGGCCCATAAATGGTGGAGGAAACGATGGAAAAGGTGAAGGTAATCCAAAACCACATCAAAGCAGCTCAAAGTAGGCAGAAGAGCTATGCCGATAACTGAAGGAAGGATTTGGAATTTCAGGTAGGAGATCATGTTTTCTTGAAGGTATCTCCATGGAAGGGTGTTATACGTTTCGGTAAGAATAGAAAATAGAGTCCTAGGTACATCAGACCTTTAGAAATTCTAGAATTAATTGGGGTTATAGCTTACCATTTTGTGATGCCACCAAGTCTCTCCAAAGTTCACGATGTGTTCCACGTATCACTGTTGAGAAAATACATGCCTGACCCAACACAAGTACTCACCTATGAGGAAGTAGAACTGGAACTCGATCTATCTTATTGTGAAGAGCCCATAAAGATTATTGATACCATAGAACAAGTGTTGAGAAACCAGACGACTCGTCTGTTAAAAGTTCTATGGAGAAACCATAATATGGAAGAGGCAACATGGGAACCCAGGGAACTTATGATGAAGAATCACCCGAGTACTTTTATGCAGTAATATTCTAGAAATTTAGAGGACGTAATTATTTGAATGAGGGGAGAATGTAACACCCCAATCTTCCACGGTACACTTCTCTTTGAATAATACAGTAGTGTGTGTTGTACGCAACATCGAGTTCTAACACACGCCACAACCAATAAAACTAGCCATTATGAATAGTAATACCCACTTTTTGAAATTTTATAAATTTTATCTTTCAAAATGGACTTCAATTTTGGATTCAGAATATCAATATTAGCTTAGGGTGAATTATAGGTATTTTTCTGAAAACTTTCAATTTTTGATGAATAGTGAAAAACACTTAGTTATAGTTTAAAACCGAATTTTTATTTAAATAATTATTTATTTTATTTAAATTTATTTTAGGTCAAAATAGATACATAATACCTATATAAGTTCAATGTAATTCATTGAAGTCAGTTTATAATAATTTTAGATATATAAAAAATTTATCGAACTTTTCACCATCTTTTACTCATCTCCTAGGAGAATTTGCAAATTCATATAAAACTTAGTTTTACCGCTTCTGTGAGTGGAATTTAAAAAATTCGAGAGACACGGTTAATATAAAGGAGTAAAATTTGGTTCAATAAGGTAAAAATAATGTTTGGTGAATAGTAACTTTTTACTTTTATTTACCACGGTTAAAAGTAAATAGGGAAATTAAGGGTAAAAATGATATTATTATTACCCTAACACATGTCATAATTCTATTGGATAAGTATAATTTGACCGGAAAAAACCTTAGTAATAAAATATGAACCTCTTTGGTCCACTTGTATTAGATTAGGACATTTATTATTATTTAATTCAAAGAAGAGTTAAAAGAGTTAAAATCAATGTTTAATAACTAAAACATTTGTAATATAGGGTTATACATAAGATAAATTAGATTATAAATATTATTTAGAAAGATACAACTATTTCCTACATAATGGTATTTTATTTATAATTTTTATACATTAAATAATGTAATTTATTTATGACACAATGATGATGCAGTAATTACCTTATTAGTGAAAAACTAACATAATTGATATTATAAATACCCAAATAAATATAATTTGAGACTTTTAATGAATTCCACGAATTTTATAGGTGAATATTATATGTTAGGGTAGATTAAATGAATTATATTCGAAGTAATAATGCTGTTATGAATTTAGAAAAAACAAAATACCAAATACTGTCAAAATTGACATAAAAGAGTTTTTAAAACAAATATTATATTATTAGTTGATATTCAATTCCTAACAATCTAAGGTTAAACCAAGAGAAATATATAATGATAGGTGTATCATTAAACAGCCACTTGGGGTTCGTTTTGAAGTTTATAGTAATTTCATTAACCATATAATATAAAAATACAAAGAGACAAGGTAAATGTGAAACTAATAAACTAAGAGTTAAAACTAAAATATAAGGTTAATATAGTGAACTAAACCTATATAAAACCTATTGGTTGGGTGGTTTTCGACCCATCCCCTACTTATCCTCGATATAAGTAACTTTTTATCCATTAGAAACCGAATATGAATTTATTATAAAATAATATTTCTAGCATTTCCAAAGGTGCCCCCCCCCACCCCTCTTATAAAAGGGCACTCCCACTTTTCTCAATTTCACACCTTAAAAACCTTTTGGCTCGGCCAACCTCTGAAAAAATATTCTTTAAACTTCCCTAAATTAAAACTAGAGGACTTATTTTGATCATAAATCCAACCTATGGATCCCTTTTGATCAAATCAAAAGGAAGAACCCGAAGAAGAGGTTTTGTTTTCACCACCCTCTTTCAGGTTCATTTCTTCTTCCACTTCTTCTTTCTTTGTTATTTACATTATAAAATAATAACTCTAGTATCTTCTATATACTGTGATTCTATTATAAATATGGTACAACCATATTCAGTATTCTACCCATTCATTAAATTACATGTCACCATACGTGCGTACGTACTGCTTACCGTCTCCACATCGTGGTGTAATTGTTATTCAAAACATTATTATTTGTATGGGTATGATAATTATGTTTAATTGAAGTAAATAAAAAATATAACATTATAATTATTTTTTATATATGATAAAAAATCCAATTATATATGATTTTAATATCAAAAGAATGATATTGTCGCTCGTGCGTACGTACGGACTACCGTCTCCACGAAAGCGATGAGATTCATTCCCCATCGTATCCATTCAAGACTAATTCTCATTTTATGGTTATAAGTAATTTTTAAGGACTTGATATAATTCTGGATATGAAGAAGATACATCCTATCCATAACAAACACGGCTTACGTAATAAATCATATAAAAGAAAAACAAATCATTTAACACCCGAAACAACGATAATACTAAGATATTATTAACAAAGCAATGTTAAAAGATCATGTATGATATCATATTAATATATATGATTCTTTTATAATTTAATAAAAAATATTTCACCATTATACAAGTGTTTAAATTACCCTAGACCAAGGAAAAGAACAAGGTAAGGGTTAATTACTCAATCTCATTATTATCCAAGATTGTTTATGTGTAAGTATTTAATGGAAAATTTTTATCATCCATGTACATTTTTCAGAAAAATTATTTCAAAATGAATATTTTAAGGATTTTTGAAAGATACTCTTTATCAATATCATAATTTTAAATGTTTTAAAGATTTATCTTTTTAAATATTTTTAATTAATTTCCATGTTTTCAAAATAATTTTAAGGATTTATTTATATGGATATTAATGTTTTGAAATGATAACCCTTTTAAAAATATTCTAAGTGGTATGGGACACTTTGATTCTAAAATCTCTTTTAAATTACTTCTTTTATAAATGTGTGACTTTTCAATGATTTAAGAAAAGAGATATTTCTCTCAAATAGTTTTGTTTTCATCTATGTCAATATCCTTTTATGTATTTTAAGCTTATATGAAGTTGATTTATTATAATACAAAACATCCATATTGTATTGACGGTTTTGTGATATGTTTGACTATGGATGTGTTATTTTTATACCATTCATGGTTTATGGAGAAATTTTTGACATTTTGTATGCTAGTTTTAATACAAATTTTTATGTTATGTTTAAACCTGTTAATATGAGGAATTCATTGGACTTAGTAAGTAACAGTTGGAGCCCACTATAGCTCCTCGATTCATCGGTAGGTCTCACGAGACAAACTAGTGTCTTGGAACAAGGCCTTGAAAAAATATTATTTTTAGTCTTGGCACAAGGCCTTGACTATGTGGTTATGATAGTCTGGCATTATGCATTCCATCATTATGAAAGTGGTTATTGATATTGCATGTGATTATTCGATTGGTAGAATATCCATTTGAGAAAGTAAATGGAATTATTTTGATTTATATTTTCAATATTATGATGAAGCTCAAGTTTAAAAGGCTTTGGTTTTAGTTATACATTTCCTTAAATGTTTATGTTTATTTATGAAAGTTTCCTCTATATTGTTATCCTTACTGAGCATCTGATCTCACCCCTTTCAATGTTTTATTTTTACGAGGATGTGAAAAAGTATTTTATGAATGACCTGTAGGGATAGTATGAGGGGATATGAAGACAAGATATAGTTAAAGTTTTTTTTACATTATGATGTAATGTAAGACTTATGAATATATATAGTGTTTCCAAGGCTACTAAACTAGTCGGTCTTTCAAGACTTGATCTTTTGTGATCAGGACAATATTATGTAATAATGCACTGACTCTGGGTAACTGGGGTCGAGGCATTACAGTTGGTGCATAGACCAATGTATCCATACACCAGGACCCTGACCACCTGCCTTTAAAATCGGTACATCTAGCCAATATATCTTGGTAAAAAAATTTACATGCATCAAATAAAAAATGGTTTTTTGTTTCCATTTCCTTCATGAGTCATCTCACGAAATATCCCCTTAGGCCATGGTGCATCTTGTTTATCTTCAAAATTACTCTATTATGACTATAAGCTATATAGAGACCCAACCTTTTCTTATATTACTATTACATTATTTTAAGAGAAACATCATAATAGTATTACAAATAGAGGATCCAAAGGTATAGTGTCTTGGGAATACTAGGACCATACATAGCAACTACATCATCAAGCATAAACATTTATTTAATTTCTTCTTCTATAGTTTCTTATGGGCACTTGACTTATCCTTAGTATGTGTAGCCACCTAAGGATATACATCAAAAGGGGTGAGCTAAAAGACCAGTAAGAGGAGATAAAAGAACAATATAGCATGGGGTTATCTTAATCATAACATGGAAAAAAGTCTATGAACATGAGAAGAATCATAAATATAAGACTTGAAATGTGGCCATTCATAAAAAATGAAACATCATGTCTTAGTGGTTAAATACCACACATAAATGTGAACAAAGCTATAATCTTGTCCACATAATTTCAAATTTACTAATTAGATTCATCAATTTACCTAATGCATTGGAGCGCTATATGATTCTGGGCGCACCCGTCACATTCAAACATTTATATCGCGCTATATAATTCTGGGCGCACCCGTCACATCATAATATTATCATTTTAATGAATGCCACATAGAACATAAATCAGTGATGAACATAACAAAACCACGTAAAGTAATGGGTTTCATCTCATAAGAACACATTCATAAACTTTTTGTTCCCAAAACAAAGAGGGAATGACATACTTGATATAAGAACCATAAACCTTGAATGATGAGTAAATGGTGAGTTCTTAGAAGAAGATTTCTTTTGGAAAACATTTTTGTTTGACATAAACAATAGTGGTGAACATTTATATCCTAGAAAAGGAAATAAAATTATGAACAAATTATTTTTTAAGGAGTAACCATATCAAAAATGGAGTGAAAGAGTGAAATCCCGAAGGATGAAAATTGGGTTCGAGATTTTCCTCTTACCTTATATCTGAATGCTTCCATCTCTTTAATGTCATGTATGATGACATTATATTCATTAATTATAAATTAAGGAAGCTTTTATACATGAATAGAGTTTATTATGGTATCATTATGTCATTTTATGTTCCTTTGGATGACTTATAGAGTTTAAAAACATTGTTCGGAGATGTTTGCTTTTTATGGTTTTTCTTGGGTGGTTCACTTGTATTCATAAATTGAAGTTCGCGTAGAACATGGGTAAACATATAAAACTGATATTACATATTATTAATGAAATTACATAATTTAAAATTATCTTATAATGAGTTATATTATATACCATATGGATGAATCATTATATAAAAATTAAATGATGATTGTTTGGGTTAATTTAGGCGGTTTTTCGATCACAACAAACTTGTTTTAATTTATCGAGTATTAATCTGTACATAAGTTAGTTCCAAAACATTAAATACGAAATAATACATATAAAATATTTTGGTTCAACTATAAAAATGGTTTCATGACCAGATATGAAGGTAGAAATGGAATAAGAAAACATGTCATTCTTAAAGGTGATAAATCCACACCTCACGAACAGCGTTCTCTTTAATAAAATAAAATGAAGAGGGGAATGGGTTAGAGGATATAATATACCATTAGTATCATAAAATCCCCGTATATTCATTATACTGGAGTTACCATACCATTTTGACAAATATTGGTGGGGAGAGAATAAGAAAAGAACATGAAATTGAAAGGGAATTAAAGGAGAAGAGGGAGATAAATTACCTCTTGAATCCTCCTCTTGAGATCCTCCTTAAGAGGCCTAAGCATGGTCTTTTGATGAGACCAGATACTCTTGGACGTGGGGGATGTGATAGGGAAGGTGTTTGCGTAGAGTTTAGACAAGTCTTCATGCTTGAGAGTTGTGAGGAAATGAGGGTGTGAAGGGTGGTATTTATAGTGGAGGGGAGAGGGGTTTCCTTAATATAAAATTCATTAGTTTATTAATTTCCCCCAAGAAGAGGAATAGTGAGCCTTGCATGACCAAGAATATTAATTGTATCATGTGATCCCAAACCAAGTGGGATTACATCATTAAAACATCACATATGACTCTATAATTAGCTTATTTTGCTTATTTTGTAAATTATGGTATTTCACTATTCTTCAAAAATTCATGTATTTCAGAAAAATCCCAAAATTTCACCGCAACCATTTTTCGATGTGTAGAAACCAAAAATTAAGTCCATTTTTTCAAAAATAATTTTATAAATATGATTAATTTATTATTTAATTAAAATCCTTATTAATTACTAAAAAACAGTTTTAAAACATTCATTTACGTATTATAAAATATAGGTACATCATACTTTCACTTGAATATTATTTTTATACTATCATAGTTAAGGTTAGTATTCATTAGGGTATATCACTATTCATAAGGGTATGTTACTATTCATATGTGTAGGTTACTATTCACCAAAAATTATTTTTGTTTTATTAGACTCCAAAAATCATCTTGAACACAACTGTGTATGTCAGATTTTCAAAATTCCAAACACAAAAGTGAAAAAATTAAGTTTAAAGGTCACTTAGAACTTAATAGTTCATTATGTAGTGTTTTCATGTGATATTATGACATAATTATAAGAAGATAATTTCCATTTAAAAAATTTGGGTCGTTACATTATTACCCCCATAAGAAATTTACCCCCAAAAGTTCACTTAACACAAACAGGTGAGGGTACTTCTCCTTCATTGCCGCTTCTAGTTCCCTAGTTGCTTCCTCAAATTTATGGTTCCTCCACAACAGTTTAACAAGATTAGTTTTCTTGTTGCATAAAACCATATCTCTCCGATCCAAAATCTCTACTTACTGTTCCTCATAAGAGAGGTCATCTTCCAGCTGTACCACCTCTGATTTTAGTACATGTTAGGGGTCCGGTATGTACTTCATCAGGAGTGATATTTGAAACACATCATGAAATTGAGCCATATTTTGTGGAAGTTCAAGTTTATAGGCCACAACTCCTATGTGGTCAAGAATCTCAAAGGAGACAATGTACCTTGGGATTAGCTTCCCTTTCTTCACAAATCAAATGACTCTCTTCCATGGGGATATTTGAAGGAAGACTTTATCTCCAACGTCAAACTCCAAGTCCCTTCGACGGTTTTCAGCATAGCTCTTTTTCTGAATATGAGAAGCTTTGATGTGTTTAGGGATGACTTGAACCTTCTCTGTCATCTCTTGAACAAGATCGGGTACAAGTAGCTTTGTTTCTCTAACTTCATCCCAACATGTTGGAGTTCTACATCACTTTCCATACAGATCTTCATATGGAGCCATCTGAATACTTGAGTATAAGCTACTGTTGTATGAGAACTCAACCAATGAGAGTTGATGATATCATACACCTTTGAATTCTAGAAAGTAGGCTCTCAGCATATCTTCAAGTGTCTTTTCAGATTGGCCATCAGTTTGAGGGTGATAGGCCATGCTGAAATTTAATTCAGTACTCAAAGCATATTGAAGGCTCCTCCAGAATTTTGATGTGAACCATGGGTCATGGTCAGAGACAATAGAGATTGGAACACCATGAAGTCTCACCACTTCTATCACATATATCTTTTTAAGTTGTTCAAGTGAGAGATCTTCCTGAAGAGTGATAAAATGGGAAGTCTTGGTGAGTCGGTCAACCACAACCCATATCTTATTATTTCCCTTCGATGTCTTCGGGAGTCCCATGACAAAGTACATAGTAACATTTTCCCATTTCCACATGGGTATAAGAAATCGTCGCATCATACCTTTGGACTTTTTCCGCTCTACTTCAACTTGCTGACATACCAAGCACCTTGATATATATTCTACAATCACCTTCTTCATGTTATCCCACCAGAAGTGTTCTCGGAGATCATAGTACATATTGGTACTCCTAGGATGGATAGAAAAATTTGAGCAATGAGCATTGTCCAATAACTCCTTCTTTATCCCGGGTGATGAAGGCACACAAAGCTGCATTCCAAACTGAATCACACCATCATCGTCGATATGGAACTCCTGCAGTTTCCCTTCCTTTACTGCATTCACCCTCTTTTGTATATCCACATAATCCCTTTGTGCTTCCTTAATCTTCTCTTATATGGATGGTTGAACAGTAATTTGGGAAAGGTAGGATGTATCCCCTACCCTTATGATTTCCAAATCCATCCTTTGTATATATAAGAAGATAGGGTCTTTCTCAATCTATAACATGGATAGAGTAGTGGGTTATTTTCTTCATAGAGCATCAGCTACCTTGTTCGCCTTTCCAGGATGGTAGTGAATAGAGAAATCGTAATCCTTGATTAGCTCTAACCATATCCTTTGATTCATGTTGATCTCTTTTTGTGTGAATATATACTTTAGGCTTTTGTGGTCAGTGTATATGTCACACTTCTCACCATAAGGTTAGTGTCGCCATATTTTCAAGGAAAAAATAACGGCTGCCAGCTCTATATCATGCGTTGGGTAGTTCTGCTCATGGATCTTCAATTGTTGTTAGGCATAGGATATCACATTATCATTTTGCATGAGTACAAAACCCAAGCCTTTCTTTGAAGCATAAATTTATATCACAAAACTTTATCCACTTTTCAGTAGTGTGAGTACAGGTGTCGTGATTAGTCTTCCCTTTAGCTCCTTGATGTTTCCCTCACATTCTTCCATCTAGATATACTTTACCCCTTTCCTTGTTAACTTAGTTAGTGGGCTTGACAATTGTGAGAAGTTTCCCACAAAACGTCGATAGTACCCAGCTAATCCAAGAAAACTACGTATTTCTGTAACACAAGAGGTCTTGGTCCATTCCTCAGTCGCCTTTGTCTTTGAAGGATCCACAAAAATTCCCTCACTTGTGATAACATGTCCTAAGAACGTGACTTTCTTCATCCAAAAGTCACACTTGCTGAACGTGGCATACAACTTCTCATTCCTCAATATCGCCAACAGAAGTCTTAGATGTTCTTCATGTTCCTCCTTTCTCTTGGATTAGATGAGAATATCATCAATAAACACTATCAAATTTTTTTCAAGGTAATGTCTAAAGACTATTTTCATCAAATCCATGAATATTGCAGGGGCATTAGTAAGTACGAAGGAAATCACCAAAAACACATAGTTCCCATACCTAGTATGGAAGGCAGTCTTCTGAATATCCTCCATCTTCACCTTTACCTGATGATATTCAGAATTAAGATCCACCTTTGAGAAGTATTGATCTCCTCTTAATTGATCGAACAAGCCAAATCATAGGGAGAGGATACTTTTTCTTTATGGTGATCTTGTTGAGTTCCCGATAATCGATACATAACTGTATTGTTCCATCCTTATTCTTCACAAAGAGAACTGGTGCACCCCAAGGTGATGCACTCGGGCGTATGTACCCTTTTTCCAGATGCCCTTATAGTTGCTTCTTTTAATCCTCCACTTTGATAGGATCCATCCTTTAGGGACACTTTGAGATAGGAGTATCTCCAAGTATGAGTTCAATTGAGAACTATACCTCACGATTTGGGGGAATTCTGGGTAACTCTTCTGAAAATACAAATTCGTATTCCCTCACGATGGGCATTTACGCAAGGTTGGAACTATCCTTTCACCCAACCATTTGGGAGAGTTATTCTTCCTCATAAGGAATCAACATCCACATAGATGAAAGACTTTTCAAAGGAGATTTATGATCTTCCTTGCCTTTTTATAGGAGCATGAGATGGTTCAGAATATGAAAATTTATTTCCTTTTCCCAACAGTTGATATGTGCTCTATATAACGAGAGCCAATCCATTCCCATTATAGCGTCGAATTCCATCAAGGTAATTATTATGAGATTTTCCTGATGAATCTTCCCACATATTCCAGAAGGGGAAGATTCAAACACTTGGGATGCAATGATTTCACCACTTGGTGTTTTTAAAGATATCTCTACTTCAAGGTTTCAGGGCTTCGATTCCATAGTTCTAAAAAACATGCAAGATATAAAGGAATGAGTAAAACAAGAATCAAATAAGACTTTTTCCATTCTAGAGTGAATATGAAGTGTACCTTGTATGACTTCATTATCTTTCTCCACTTCCACAGTAGTAATGGCATAAGCCTTCCCTTATTCATTTGGATTTGGTGGCTGTTGATGCTAATTACCCTCAAGAACTCGAGGTTTAGTGCAGTGGCTTGCATAATTCCCTAGCTCCCTGCAGTTGTAGCATTGAACCATGGGTGGTTCTCTCCTTTCTTATACTACATTATCCTTCCCTTTCATGTATTTTTGACACTCTTGAGCATGATTTCCTTCTTTCCCACACTTGAATCATTTCCCCATCCCTTTGAGGCAGTTCCGATGGTGCAACTTCCCACATTTTTGGCATGTGGGTCGTTGAGTGTTCTTCTTACCTTTATAATTAGACCCAACGTTTTGAAACACCATCTTTTGTTTCTTATCACTATAGCCCTGGGACCATTCTCCAAACTCTATCTCCACTTTGAGAGCACACCGAACAACTTCTTCATAACTCCCAATGTATCGAATTGAAATAGTCTTTCGAAGGTGTGGTTTTAATCCACTAAATAATATATAAATTTTTCTATCATTTTTGATAAAAAAAACCCAAAGAGTACCTTGAAAGCCTTGTTAAATTCCCTCCACAGGTTGTGACAGACTCTCCTTCTTTTTGTTTAAGCTCTATTAATTCCCTCACCATCTTCGTATGAAGAGTTCGTGGGAAATAATTATTAAGAAACATTATCTTAAAGTCTTCTCATTCCATCTCTTCAATTTACTACCTTGGCTTGGTGTTCTTAATAAAATCCCACCATTTATTGGCTTCTCCATCTAGACGATAAATGGCAAGGTTCACCTTCTCCATCTCAGAACAGTAAATAACAAAAAAGATCTTCTCCATGGAGTTGACCCACTTTTCCACAACTAGTTGATCGGAAGATCCAATAAATGTCAGTGGTCATTGCCACATAAAACATTCGATAGCCAGTTTCTCCCTATTTAGTGAAGGAGGACATTCCCCATTATTATGGTTATTGTTTATAACCTGTGATAATTGGGTAATCATCGCCATGAAGTTCTGAACTTCACCTCCCAAATAATTGGGGATGTCATTCGGGAAATCATCGCATTGGCCCTCACACGAGTTGTTGGCCTGATTTCTCCTGGTTCCCACCATTTTCTAAAATAGTAAAAGTTTTAACAAAACATAAGTAAACAATTCATGATTAAATAACTTATTCATTTTCTGAGTTTATACTGAAAGCATAACATATGGGATCCCTATGTAGAGATTATTGTGTGCATATTTGTACATAGTCTCATGCTAGAGGTTTTCTCTAGGGTTCACTAATCCTAATTCCCAAATTAAATAAACCTTTCCTCTGATACCAAATATAGAGACCCAACATTTTCTTACATTACTATTACATTATTTTAAGATAAACAACATAATATTATTACAAATAGGGGATCCAAATGTTTTTTGTCTTGGGAAAACTATGACCATACATTGAAATTACATCATAAAGCATAAACATTTATTTAATTTATTATTCTATAGATTCTTATTGGAACTTGACCTCTCCTTAGTACGTGTATCTACCTAAGGATATACATCAAAATGGGTGAGCTAAAAGCCGAGTAAGAGGAGAGACAAGAATAATATAGCATGGGGTGAGCATAATCCTAACATGGGAAAAAGATCATGAACATGAAAGGAAGCATAAATATAAGATTTGAAATGTGTAAAGTCATAAAAAATGAGACATCATGTCTTAGTGGTTAAATACCACACATAATTGTGAAAAAATCTATCATCACATCCACAACATTTCACATTTACTCATGAGATTCATCACTTTACCCAATGCATTGGAGTGCTGTATAGTTACGGGCGCACCCGTCACATCATAATATTATCATTATCATGCATGCCACATAGAACATAAATCAATGATGAACATAACTAACCCATGTAAAGGAATGGAATTCATCTCATAAGAACACATTCATAAACTTTGGGTTCCCAAAACAAAGAGGGAATAACATACTTGATACCAGAACCATCAACCATGAATGAGAAGTAAAAGGTTAGTTCTTAGAAGAAGAGTTATTTTGGAAAACATTTTGTTTGACATAAACAATAGTGTTTAACATTTATATCCCAATAAAGGAAAGAAAATTATGAACAAATTATTTTTAAGGAGTAACTGTATCAAAAATGGATTGAAAGAGGGAGAACCCGAAGGATGAAAATTGGGTTTGAGATTTTCCTCTTACCTTATATCCCAACGCTTCCTTCTCTTTAATGTCCTATATAATGAAATTATGTTCAATAATTATAAATTAAATAACATTTTATACATTAATAGATTTCATTCTGGTTTCATTATGTCATTTTATGTTCCTTTGGATGACTTATAGAGTTTTAAAACATTGTTCAGGGATATTCATTTTTTTGGTTTTTCTTGGGTGGTTCACTTGTATTCATAAATTGATGTTCGGGTAGAACATGGGTAAACATATAGAACTGATATTACATGTTATTAATTACATTAAATAATTTAAAATGATATTATAATGAGTTATATTATATAACATGTTGAGTAATCATTAGATAAAAATTAAATGATGATTGTTTGGGTTAATTTGGGCGGTTTTTCGATCACAACGAACATGTTTTAATTTATCACTTAGTAATATGTACATTAGTTATTTCTAGAACATTAAATAGGAAATTATACATATAACATATTCTGTTTCAACCATAAAAATTGTTTCATGACCAGATATGAAGGTAGAAATGGAAGAAGAACATATGTCGTTCTTGAAGGTGATAAATCAACACCTCACGAACAATGTTCTCTTTAATAAAATAAAAGGAAGAGGTAAATGGGTTGGATGATATAATATACCATTCATATCATAACATTACAGTGTATTCATGATACTAGAGTTACCATACAATTTGTAAAATGATATTTGGGGAGAGAATAATAATAGAACTTGAAATTGAAAGGGAATTAAAGGAGAAGTGGGAGAGAAATTACCTCTTGAATCCCCCACTTGAGATCCTCCTTAAGGGGCCTAAGCTTGGTATTTTTATGATACTAGAATCTCTTGTACGTGGGGGAGGTGATAGGGAAGATGTTAAAGTAGAGTTTAAGCAAGGATTGAATCTTGAGTGGTGTGAGGAAATGAGGGTGTGAAGGGTGGTATTTATAGTGGAGGGGAGAGGAGTTTCCTTAATATAAAATTCATTAGTTTATTAATTTTACCTTAGACTAGGAATAGTGAGTATTGCATGACCAATAATAGTAATTTTATCATGTGATACCGAACCAAGTGGGCATACTACATCAAAACATAACACATGACTCTATAATTAGCTTATTTAGCTTATTTTGTAAATTATGGTATTTCATTATTCATAAAAAATTCAAGTATTTCAGAAAAATTATAAAATTTCACCCAACCATATTTTTACATGTAGAATCCAAAAATGAAGTCCATTTTTCAAAAATAATTTTCTAAATATGATTAAATTAATATTTAATTAAAATTCAGGTTTATTACTTAAAAAACAGTTTTAAAACATTGATTTACTTATTCTAAAATATAGGTACATCATACTTTCACTTGAATATTATTTTTACACTATAATAGGTAAGGTTAATATTCATTATTGTATATCTCTATTCATAAGGGTATGTTACTATTCATAAGGGTAGGTTACTATTCATCAAAAATTATTTTTTGTTTTATTAGACTCCAAAAATCATCTTGAACACAACTGTGTATGTCATATTTTCAAAATTCCAAACACAGAAGTGACAAACTTATGTTTAAAGGTCACTTAGCACTTAGTATTTCCTTAAGTTGTGATTTCATGTGATTTTATGACATAATTATAAGAAGGGAATTTCCATTGAAAAAATTTGGGTTTTTACAAGCTAGGATTATGAGATGATGTCATAATAACGACCAGTCAAGTGGGGATGTTTTTGTATAGGGACCCATTCATGTGGTACTTTTATCATGGTGGGAACCAAGCATTGATAATCCTTATTGAGTAGTATGTGGATCCTTTGGTGGGTCATGAATATGATTATTAATGTGTTTGGTTGTCGATAGCTCCAATATGACATATTAGTGGTACAAACATGCTTGGTGAGTTTCATAAGATCCAATGATGTAAATCACTAAGGTTCCATGATGAGACAAAACCAATGGTGATATAAGTTTGACATGAGGTAGTGTTTTTTATTTTTGATGCGTGTGGATCCCAACCGATCAGATGGTTGTTCTTGTGACCCATTTTCTCTATGAAGCAGTTGTAATGAACCAATGTTTGATCAATGAAATTCCATTCTTATAATTATTTCTTATTGTATTGTGAAATGAAATCAAAAATAATGAACTACAAATAACAGTGTGACCTTTAGACATAATATTGTCCCTTTTTTTATTTAAATTTCAAAAAATATGAAACACACAGTTGCGATCAATAAGTTGTTTGGAGTCTGATATGACAAATTATTTTTTAGTGAATAGTAACTGGACCTTATGGATAGTAATATTACCTTATAAATAGTAATACAACCCTTATGAACATTAAATCATACAAGTGAATTAGTAACCTTAAATATGAAAGTACAAATAAAATTGATCCTTTTTATAAGTGACAATTTGATTTAATTATATCTTAGTGTTGGTATTTTTGTAAGTGATGTATATTTAATCAAAATTTCAGGATTATATTAATAAAATAAAGAAAATAAATTTTCAAAAAATGTATTCATAAATAATTATTTTGTTGACTTATGATTATATGATAATTTTAAGAGACCTTAATTTATTTTCCAAATTATTAGAAAAGCAGTTTAAATTTTGAATTTTTTATTTTTCATATAAATTAGGATTTTAAATAAAAATTATATTTCACATATTTAGAAAATTATTTTCATAAAATGGAGTTAATTTTTAAACTTCACATGTTGAAAATATTTTAAAGTAAATTTTGGTATTGTTATGAAATAATTGAATTTTTGGTGAATAGTAAAATACAGTAATTTGCTGTATATTTACATTATATATTAAATACACTATTTATTTAGTCAGGGATTATGTAAGAACCTTGGGTTAGAAATAAAATATAAATTTTACTATATTTTTTTACAATAATTAATGATATTTCTTGTCTTTATAAAAATAATAAAATAATTAATAAAATATAGAGAAAACCCTCTTCTCCTCCACTATAAAAACCACGCTCATCCCGCTCTTCTCTTCACTTCTATAAAGCATTGTGCATAGTCCAAATTATTCTAAAATATCTTCCTAAGACCCTATCCCATGTCAATAATACCTTGTCATCTTAAAAAGTAAAAATCCTCTCCCCAAATAGGATCCCAAGGAAGATATATACAAGAGGTAAATTCCTCTTTTCATTTATTTTATTTTCTTTCAAGTTCTATTATCTTCTTTTTCTTTCCATACATACATTAATACAAATGTTATGATAAATATAGTTCCTTAAATTTACTATAATGTTTTAATTATTATGAAACAATTCATTATAATATGTCCTTTCCCCTCCTTTTATACTAGAAATGAAAACACATACCGAGTTGGGTTAATTTCTCACATTCAAGGATGATAAGTTTTCAATTTATATTTCCATCTTCATTCTGGGAAATGAACCCATTTATATGGTTTAAACCAACTATAATATAAATTTTTTGTATAATTTATGGTTCTTGAATCATTTTTACACATGATATTAATTTATAAATCAAAATGTATTCGGTGTGATCAAAAACCACCAATTAACGAAAACTGTTATCATTAATGTTTTATATATTGATCCATCTTCACTCCAAATAACCAAATGAATTTTATAACCTATTAATCTAAATTATGTTCAATAATAACATACAAATACAATTCTGGAAAACCATCCTCATCTTACATGTTTATCTTGACATGTATATAAGAAAACCAATCATGAAATGGAATGAAACAAACAATGAAATTCACCGTCTTAACCCATCAAAAAGGTCTAGAATGAACATAATAATGTTATAATAAATAAATTAAATAAAAAATAGTTTATGTAAATATTAATTAATGTATTAAATTTGGTTATCCAAGACATTAAGATAAAGTTAATGACACCATCAGAATTAAGTTAAAGGATTCTACCTGAACCTCCATTATTCCTTCAGGATTGATATTTATTTATTTTTACCCAAATTAAGCAATCTGTTATTTTTATGTAAATATTATAATATAAATTTTAATGATTAAATTTTTTGTATAAATATCCATTAATTATTCTCTTTTTGGTATATATAAGTATTTAAGTGGCTTCTTCCTCAATACGTACTGATAAACAAACCAGATTTAAGGGAACTTTCCGAATTCTTACCCAATTTCAAGTGCACATTATCATCTGTTTTAAGTCACCATGGTTGTTAAAAAATAAGTATTTTTAGTATGAAATACTTCTTGGTTAACTTATGGTTTTATATAAAATACTATTCTCTTTTATATTTTTATGGATCTTTGGTATTTTCCTTAAAACCGCACTAATATGTTTTAAAGCTAAAATTTCTTAAATAAACTTCTTACATGTTGTCACTTCTGTTTAAAATAACATACCATGATATATTACTATTTAAAATTATCAATGTAAATGTATGTTTTAATTCCTTTCTTTCATGTACACTTTTATGATACGCCCATCTATTATGCTTTTCAAAATGATTATGATACCCATTTTATTTCATGAGTACCGTTATGTTTATGTGTGATTGATTATGTATGATTCTATATGTGGAAACCATATTCATTAAAATGTTATGATGGGTACACCCGAATAGTACTCCAATGCAATGGATAATTTTGAGTCTCATGAGATGTTATTCAATGGTATTGGAGGCTAGACTTCACTCGTGCTACCATCTGCAACGGTCTAGGTGGTTAACCCTGAATCGTGCTCCTCTATGTGAAACAAGTCATGAGTCGTTCTAGAATCATGTTTTATGTTTCTTACATGTTACTATGACTCCATGTTTATTTGATTACATGTTTATAGGTTATGATTCTATATGTTCCATGCCTTTTTATAGCATTATGTTATGACTTCTGACCCATGTCCTAAAGCTTTATTCTTTTGTTTATTCCCTTACTATGATTTTTAAATCATCCCTTTGTTCATGTTATCCCAAGGTTATCATGTAAAGATATATGATCACGATGGATGTTATGATATCTCTATTAATATTTTATAAATAATTGTTTTATTTATTCCCATGTTTCTAGTTTTATGTACCCAACCTTCCAAGGAACTATAATTTATGATTCTTGGCTTGTAATATGATTCTTTAAAATACCTAAAATCATGTAATGAAATGTGTAAAAGGCTATGGTCACTATAGTTGGTATCAAAGTATGGTCCAATGTTTTTTGAAGATTAGGAATTATGGACTTTAGTAATAACCTTATGGATGAGACTATGTATAATAAAACATACTAAAATTTTGGTAAGTACAACGTGAGTGTTTTTTCAAGAAAACACGTCCATGTCTAGATATAGACAAGTGGATGTGGCTCTGGCATAGATGTACCTAGAGGTAAGAATGTAAAACAACACTTTCGACTTAACTCGAATGGGAACTACTGCACAATAATGGGCCTCACAGCACTCATGGTTTGACACTCCCAGGGGATATTCTTTGGTAAATTCATAAGATTAGAACGAACCATTATTAAGGGAACATAAAGAAAAATCACATAAGAATAAATGTGAGGAAATAGATTATGGATAAACTATATTTAAACCTAGGTAATCATAAGTTATAATATACTATTCCATAAAGATTTTATCCTTTTATGTTTAAATTTTCTTTTTTCATGCTTATTAGCAATGTATTCAAGCCCCCTAATTATATTTTATTTTTCATAGTTAATGGTTGAAAATAGAAGAACATGTGCCACTAATAAATGTGATAGGGAATATAAAGATTTCCCTAATTATATTACAAATATTATGGGAAACATTTCTCAAAAAATTATGAAAGTACTTGCTCAGCAGTCTCAAGTTATGAATAATAACTTGAATAATTTGGAATTCTCTACAACTCTAAAAATAAGAACAAGTTGTTGTTGAATCCTTCATACAGAAAAGGCATCCCATGTTTACTGGATCCTTCGATACCCTCCACACAGAATAGTGTATTAAGACCAATAAAAAGAGATTCTCTCTCCCTAGTCCTCAGAAGAAGAGAAAGTAATACCAGAGAGATATTGTTTTGATGGGGATGATGATCAGTGGTAGAAACTGATAAGGAATACGAAGTCCTGGGAGGAAGTTGATTCTATGGATTGGGAGGAATTCAAGAAATTGTTTTTTAATAAATACTCTCCCCAAATCCTCTATACCAAGATGTAAAGAGAGTTCTTAGGACATAATCAGAAGTAATATGATCCCATTAGGGTGTATGAAGAAAACGTCCCAATGTTTTCCAAATAAACCTCTATATTTTTCATGAACACCTAGAGCAAGGGGGATTAATTCATTACCAGACTAAAGCTGAGTCTGAGGATAGTATTGGCTATTCATGACTTCGACAGTTATGAGGATATTGTCCATTTTCCCCTCAAGGTTGAAATGGAGGTCATAGACTCTCAATGGTCTCTTGGGCCTGGTAAAAAAATCATAAAATGGTGTCTATATGGGTGGTTCGGCAAAATAATCCCATGATGGAAAGATGATATAACATCCCACATGTCAAAATTGTGGGAAGAAGCATCCTAGGAACTATCAAAATGGAACCAAGAATTTCTTCAAACGTAGAAATATGGGACATCAAGAATAGAACTGTAGAGGGGATATGAAGAATCTCACTAATGTAGAAGATGAATGGAAGGTTCAGATAAACGCTCAGCCTATAGTGTAGTTTTACAACTGCTAGGAGAATGGTTATTATCTGAACAATTTCCCTAATCCAAGGGTTGTTAGAGGAAATGAAGAATAACCTCCAAAGAAACAAGGAAGGGCCTATTATATCACTACTGTTGAGGTAGATCCGGACAATGATGTTGTAATAGTTACACGAGTTATTCATTTCAGAATAGTGAATATAATATTTGATTTTAGTTCTATGAATTACTTCATATATTGAAAGTTTAGTAGAACTATTCAAACACAACCTCACAATTTGGAGGTTGAGTTATATATGAGAATAGAAAATGGGTCAATTACTACTTACAAAGTATATAACTCCTCCCCAATTAATGTTTCTGCATTGAACCTCCCTTAAAATATCGTCATACTACCTTTAGGGGAGTCTGATTTTATCTTGGGCATGGATTGGTTAAATTTATTCAAATCCAATATCAACTATCAGGAATGGGAGACAACTCTTCACATCCTGAAGCATACTCCAATTCTTTATAAGTTTAAAGAGGTAGATTAATATCCTTTGGAATAATTGTATCATGTGTGGATATTAATTCCTTATGAGAAATAATGTCTAGATAAAATGATCGAGGCAAAGGATATGATACTTGTCGAAGATATTCCCATTGTGAGGGATTACACTAATGTATTTCCTGAAGAATTGCCTAGTCTTCTTCCTGATCGATAGGTTGAGTTTTCAATTGAACATATTCTTGAATCTCATCATATATCAACAACACATTAAATAATGGAAATTGTAGATCTCTAAGAGAAAAATAAGCTACCATAATAGAATATATAGAAAGTTTTTACATGCCTGAGTGATTCACCATGGGGTACGTCAGTCCTATTCAAAAAAAATAAGGATGGATCATTGTACCTCTGCATTGATTATCACGAGATTAATAAAATCCTGATAAAGAATAAGTATTCCCTACCATGGATAGATAACTTGTTCAATCAGATTCATGGGGCCAGTTATTTATCTAAGGTGGACCATTAGTTAGGGTATCACTAATTAATGGATAATAATGTAGATATTCCCAATATTTCCTTTAGAACAAGTTATGGACACTAAGAGTTCATTGTGATTCCCTTCAGACTCACTAATATTCTGAAAATAATCTTGGATTTATTGAATAGAGTCTTTAGAGATTACCTTTACAAATTTCTAGTAGTATTTATCAATGATATTCTGATATACTCCATGGGAAAGTAGGAAAACGATGAGCATTAGTATTTTGTGATAAAGGCTTCTCGCGAAGAGAAACTTTATGAAAAGTTTATTAAATGTGAGTTCTGGATAGAGAAGGTATCATTCACAGAGAATCTTATCACAATAAAAGGGATATAAATAGACCCCTCCAAGAAAAAAGAAATTGAAGAGTTGAAAAGTACAACATCTATAATGGTGATCTGTAGCATCCTTGGTCTAGCTGGTTACTATCAATGATTTTTGGAGAACTTCTCACAATTCTCAAACCCAATGACTAAGATGACATGGAAGGAATTTAAGTTTTTCTGGACTCAAGAATGTGAGGAAATATTTAAGGAGATCAAAACGAGGCTTATCACTACACCCGCACTCACACTCCAGATAAGTGTAGAACTCTTTTTAGGGTAAAATGATTCTTCAAAGAATGTTTTAGGTCATGTGATGATGAAAAATGATAAAGTGATAGCATATTCCATAAGGTAGCTGAAAATCCCTGAGAAAAATACCCCACACATGATCTTGAGTTGGAAACTATGATCTTTGTATTGAAAATCTGGTGGCATTATCTCTATGGGGAGAAGTATAAGATATATACAGATCAAAGGAGTCTCAAATATATATTAACATACAAGGATCTTAATATGAACCAAACGAAGATGGTTATATCTCATCAAGGATTATGACTACTCAATCCACTACCATCCTCGTAAGGAAAATAAGGTGTAAAATGCTCTAAGTAGAAAGGATCCTGCGTCTTTAACAATTATGACAGTTGAGAGGTATGCAATCTTACTAGATTTTTAGAGTATTTACATGAGAATCATTAAGGGAGGAACATCATCAAACCTTTATCAAATGATTTCTCAAGCATACCTCATGGAGAAAATGAAGGATGCTCAAAAAAATGATGTGGAAATAATAAAAGCAGTGGAATCTATTAGAAAGGGTAAATCCTCTAAGTTGAAGATTGATGTGGAAGGAGTTGTAAGATTTGGGTCATGATTATGTGTATCATCAGATCCAAAGATAAAGAAAGATATTTTGAATGATGTACATAGATAAACCTTCTATTTTCACCTAGGGAGCACAAAGATGTATTGAGTTCTCTGAGAGATCTTTTGGTGGGACAATGTGAAGAAAGAGATTTCTAAATATACATCAAAGTTCCTGGTATGTCAACATGTGAAGGATGGAAGAAAAAAATATAAGGGGATGATGCTACCACTATCCAAAAAAACATGGAAGTGGGAGAACATCACCACTGAGTTTTTTACAAGACATCCATTGTAAACAATGTTATATGGGTCATTATGGATCATCTAGCAAAGGCAACTCAATTTATTGAAATTTGAGAGGAATTATAATTGGACCAACTTATACACACACACACACACAAATATATATATATATATATATATATATATATTAGAGAGGTGGTAAGGATTCTTAGAGTACCACTGTGTATTGTATCTGATAGAGATCAAAGATTTACCTCGAAGTTCTGAAAAATTCTCCAACATGTTATAATCAATGAGTTGTAATTTATCATGGCCTAACATCCTCAAACTAATATCTAATCTGAGTGAACTATTTTGAAGCTAGAAGACATGTTGAGAGTTTGTTCTATGGACTTGAAAGGAGGATGGGACCAGCATCTTCCACAGGTCGAATTCTCTTATAGCAATAGTTTCCACTCTAGTATCTAAATTGAACCATATAAAGACCTTTATGTGAAAAGGTTTAGAACACCAGAACGTTGGGATAAATTCAGTGATCATAGGCCGCTAGTACTAGAAATGGTCAAGAAATGGTGGAAAAGGTGAAAACAATTTAGCAGTAGATCATGAAATCCCAAAGTTGACAGAAGAGTTATGCAGAGAATCGTCGATGAGACCTTGAGTTCAATGTTGGAGACATGGTATTACTCCGCATATCTCCTTGGAAGAAGATAAAATTATTTGGGAATAAATGAAAGCTATGTCCCAGGTACATTGGCCCCTTCGAGATCCATGATCGTGTCAGAGCTGTGGCCTATTAAGTAACACTTCCACCAACCATGTCTAAAGTACACCATGTGTTCCACATATCTATATCAATGAAGAACATACCAGATCCTTCACATGTACTTTTTTCAGAGGTGGTACAACTATAGAATGATATTTCTTACGAGGAGTAGCCAATGCAGATTTTGGATCATAGAGATAAATTTCTACAGAACAAGACTACTCACCTAGTCAAATTATAATGGTTGAACTATAAGTTCAAAGAGGAAACATGAGAACAAGGGGAAGAAATGAAGGAAAAGTAACCACACCTGTTTATGAATTAGAATGTAAAACAAATTTCAAGGGTTAAATTTCTTAAGGGGGGAAGAATATAATGACCAAATATTTTATCAATGAAATACCCTTGTTATAATTATTTCATATAGTATAATCACATGAAATCACAACATAATTAACTACTAAGAACTATGTGACCTTTAAACCTAATATTTTCACTAAAGTGATTTGAATTTTGAATATATAACATATACGGTTTCGATCAGTAAGATGTTCAGAGCTCGATAAGAACTTAATTTTTGGTGAATAGTTACTGACCCATAGGAATAGTAATGTTTCCTTTATTAATAGTCATATAAATATTATGAATAGTAAATTGTCCAAGTGAATAAGTAACCTTACTAATGAAAGTATAAATAGAATTTATCCATCTTATAAGTGACAATGAGATATAATTATATCTTGGAGTTGATATTTTTTGTAAGTTATGTAAATTTAATTACACTTTTCTGATTAATTTAATAATATAAAATAAAATTTATTTTCATAAAATTCATTCATAAATAATTATTTTTATGACTTATGATTATATTATAATTTTAAGAGATATTAATTAGACTTTTTAAGTATTGTAAAAAGAGTTTTAATTTTAATATTTGAATTTTTCAAGTAAATTTTGATTTTAAATAATAATTAAATTTCACATATTTAGAAAACTATTTTCATAAAATGTAGTTCATTTTTTAATTAGAAGCATCAAAAAATGGTTGGGATTAATTTTGGGGATTTTTCTGAAAAACTTGAATTTTTGGGGAATTGTAAAATATGGTAATTTAGGGTATATATAGATTATATGTTAAATAGACTTTTTATTGAGTCATGTATGATTTAAGAACCTTTGTTTTGAAATCACATGCACATTTTACTTTTTTTTAACAAGAATAAATACTATTTCTTATCTTGAGGAAAATAATAAAATAATGAATACAATATTGAGAAAACCCTCCACTCCTCCAGTATAAAAACCACCATCATCTCCCTCTTCTCTTCACTCCACTCAAGCCTTGTTCCTCGTAAAAATTCTTCTAAAATCGCTCCCTAATATCCTATATCATTCCCATAATCGCTTCGTATCTTCAAAAGTCCAAATCCTCCCCCCTAAAGAGGTTCTCAAGGAAGATATATTCAAGCGGTAAATTCCTCTTCTCATTTATTTTATTTCTTTCAAGTTACATTATTTTATTTTTATTTCATCACATACTTTCATAAAAATTTTATGATAACTATGTTAACTTACATTTACTAGAATAGTTTTTATGATAATGAAATAATACCTCATTATTACTCATTTCCCCTCCTTTTATACTAGAAATGAAAACACCATCTGAGATGTGTTAATTTCAAACATTCAAAGATGACAAGATTTAAATTTCTATTACTGTCATAATTTATGGTCATGAAACCATTTTTAGGGTTTAACCTGGATAAAATATATTTATTAGGTATAATTTATGGTTCTTGAATATTTTTTACTCATGATAATAATTTATAAAGAAAAATGTGTTTGATGTGATAAAAACCGCCAATTAACCAAAACAGTTATCATTAATGATTTATATAATGATTCATTTACACTCCACATATACAAATGAATTTTATAACCATTTAATCTACTATATGTTCACAAATAACATAAAACTTCAATCCTATACGACCATTATCATCTTACATTTTTATCCTTACATGTATATAAATAAACCAATCATGAAAACTAATGAAACAAAAAATGAAATTGATCATATTTACCCCTCAAAAATGTCATGTATAAAAATAATAAGGTTATCATAAATCAATAAAATAAATAATAGGTTCTATATATATTAATTAATGAATTTAATTTCATTATCCAGGACATTAATATCAAGAGAATTACACCACCAGACTTAAGGTAAAAGATTCTACCCAAACCTCCGTTTTTCTTTTTGGTTTACCTATCTTTATTTTTACCAAAATTAAGTTATATGATATTTTTATGTACATATTATAAATTATATGTAAATTATCCAAACTAATTTATAAATATCCATTAATTTTTCACCTTTGGGGATATACATGTATTTAAGTGGTTCCCTCTTCAATACTTCCCGACAAGAAAACCCATTTTAAGGGAACTTCCTGAATTCTAACCCGATTTCAAGTACATCCTATCATCTATTTTAAGACACCATTGTTTTTACAAAATATTTTTTTATTATGAAAAAATTCTTGGTTCACTTATTTTTAAATATAAAATATTATGAACTTTTCTATTTTAATGTCTCTTTAGTATTTTCCATAAAACCCCATTAAAATGTTTTAATGCTAAAATTTCATAAATACTCTTCTTACATGTTATCACTTCTATTTGATATAACATACAATGATGTATGCCTATTTTCCTTATCAATTTACATTTACATTTTTATTCCTTTCTTTCATAGACACTTTTATGATACACCCATATATTATGCTTTATTACTTGATTATGATACCCATTTCTCTCCATGGGTACCCTTATGTTTATGTATGACTGAATATGTATGATTCTATATTTGGAAAAAATATTCATGATCATGTTATGAGGGGTGTGCTTAGATAGTACCCCAATGCATTAGGTAAAGTTGAGTCTCATGAGATGTTTTGTACAACAGTATTTGCGGTTAGCCTTGACTTGTGCTACCATGTGCAGCAGTCTTGGTGGTCAAAATTGGCTTGTGACACTCTATGCAAAATGATACTTTAATCATGATAATGTAATGTTTTATATTTCTTCCACATTACTATGAATCAATGTTCACATTATTCCATGTTTATATTTTATGATTCGATATGTTCTATGCTTCTTTATATCATTATGTTATTCATTAAAACCCATATGCTAGGGATTTATTCTTATGTTTATTCCCTTACAAGGGTTTTTAGCTCATCACTTTGTTCATTTTATCCATAGGTTATCCAATGAAGATGTATGAGAATAATGGATTTTAGGATCTCTTTATGAAGATTAAATAGATAAATGTTTTATTTACTCCCATGTTTTTAATTTTATGTACTGAGTCTTCCAAGACACTAGAATTTACGATACTTACCTTGTAATATTATGATTTACTATGCTTGAAATCATGTAGTGAAAAGTTTGAAAGGCAAGGGTCACTATAACAGTAGTTCGTTCTGTTGGTAGCATCAAATGAAAAACCATGCAGAGTGTACATCCTGAGTTCAAAAGTTAGAGATCACTTAGGTTATGTGGTGGTCCAGACCCCCTTCTCGGTTGGTGGAGGGATGGCATGAGACTATAGTGTGATTATCCCTCTAGGATGATATCCCCCATATGTAATTAAATTTAGTGAGACTTATTATTTGTGACGTGGGGAATCAATAGAACCCTTTTTTGGTGTCGAGTTTCGATGGATTATGTGGTTGAGGTTTTTTATGTACTAAGGTGTAATAGCAAGCCCTGGTTTTGGTAAATAGGTGGGATAGGGAAAGTGTGATTTCTTATTTTTGGGAGTTCACAGAGGCTTTTAGTGTGTTCTGGGGCATGGAATGTGTCCAAACATAGCTAGTTTCATCTATCACACAATGTTATGATCCACTTTTCTATGATTGTATCACCTATATGAGATCTAGTGATACCAATGGCGCCCTTTTTTCTCAACATTTTTGTTGTAGGATCTTGTATAGAGGATCAATGATTGTGTGCTTCTACCGATATTGTGACCTGGATATGGGAGGAGATAAAGAGTATCACATGGAATCTATTTATAGTGGATGTGAGACCCTAAAATGTATTCCTTAGAATGTATTAGTTTCCTACTATCCATGCTCATATTTTACTTCTGATTGGAGTTACAATACTTCGTTTTTTGGGATAGAGTTTCCTACATTGATAAGTAGTGATCCTAGGAAGAGATGGATGAGATCACATGTAGGATGTTATGAAATACTTCCAATAAGTTTTCTAGTGATTAATTTCAACAAAAAGAGGCTATGGGATATAATTTCCCAGTGTGGTGGATGAGTCTGAGGATGTATTTCCTAAATACATTACTGGTTTACCTCACCGCCAAGATATAGACTTCTACTATCCAGGAATCCAGAGGTAACCCCAATATCTACACCATCATATCTTATGGACACCATAGTGCTTCAAATGATTAGGGTGTAGTTGGAGGGCTTACATGAGAAGAGATTTGTGAGACACAATGTTTTCCATATGCTTCCCCATTGTTTTTATCCAAGAAGGTGTATGATAGTTTGAGGTTATGTGTGGATTACTGGTGCTTGAACTAGGAAAAATTAAAGATTAAGTATCCACTATTGAGGACCGATGAACTATTTGATCAATTGAGAGGGGATTTATGGTTCTAAAATATTGACCTTAGACCAGGCTACTACCAACTGTGGGTATGGGATGAGGGTACACCAAAGGTTGCATTCATATGACTCTATAGTCACTATGAGTAAATCAAGATTCCATTTAGAAAGAATAATGGAACATCAGTGTTTATGGGACCCATGAATCAGATATTTTATTCCTTCGTAGACCAAATCATAGTGGTTTTCATCGATTACATTCATCAATAATTGGTATCCGAGGAGGAGCACACGAGACACTTGAGGCTGGTCCTGGATGAACTCTAAGAGCACCAAATTTGTAGGAATCTCTCAAAGAGTCATTTTTTGTATCAGAGAGGTCCAATTTCTCTGACACATAATCTCATAGGAAAGAGTGGAATTGAACTCGATGAAGGATGAGACAATTATTTCTTTGGATCCAAAAAAGGTGTTACTGAGGAGCAGAGTTTCCTTTGGTTAGTAGGGTAATATCGTAGGTTTGTACCCAATTTTCCCAAAGTGGAATAACACTTGGAGGATTTGACCTGAAAGGGGAAGCCTTTCATTTGGATATAATAGTTCCAACAGTTATATTAGGAGATGAGGTTAATATTGATGAGTGCTTCCATCTTTAGATTTCTAGGGAGGGTGTAGAGTACGTTGTGTTCCATGATGAATTAGGTATTGGGATGAGTTGTTTTCTAATAAATAGGAAGGAATTGATTTAACATGGATCATGTTAGTTGAGGCCACAAGAGTATAACCACATGAGCCAGGATCTGGATCTAGTAGTGGTAGTTTCACACCAAATTTGTGGAGACACTATCAGATGGGTGAGAGGTTTGTCATCTACTTTGACCACAAGTGTCTCAAGTATATATTCTCTCAAAAGGGTCTTAAAACGAGACAATGATAATGGATAGAGATTCACTAGGAATATGAATTTGAGATTTTATACACTCTTTCGAAGGGTAACATGGTGGAAGATGGTCTCAGCATGAGATATTGTTCTGAGTTATTGGACGAGGCATCGAAGTAGTTAGCCTCATTGTAGTTGTCAAGAGTGTAAAAGGGACATGCTTCATATCTTCAGTTGATGGTTGTTAAAAAACCTATTTTACACTTTATTATCGGTTCTTAGCATGTAGATACTAATTTTGAGACCTTACATACTCAAATATCTACTATACATGCATCTGATGGATATTATGAAGGTTGGGAGAATGAAATCTTTATTAGAGGAAATATGATGGTATATTTTACATTGTAAGAGGAGGTGATGTGAGAGTTACAGACATCCCATTTAGAGGTGCTTAAAAGAATATAAAAGATGTACCATGAACTTATATGTCATTTTTGGCATCCAGTCATGAAGAAAGGAGTTGAAATGTTTTTCTCTCAGGGCCTCACTTGTTAGTAGGTAAAGGATGAGCACCTGGTTCTAGTGGGTTTAGCTCAACCCTTGAGGTTCTATTATGGAACTGATATGGGATATGCATGGATACTATGTTGGTGATAATACATACATCTAGGATATAAAATTCCATCTAGGTGATTGTAGACTAACTCAATATGTTGGCCCACTTCATAGCTATTTGAGAGAGCAATTCAATAGAGAGATTGGGTCACCTCAACATGCATAAGATTTTCCAAATCCAAAGAGTTCCCTTGATGATTATTTTAGAACATGATGTCATGGTTATAGAGAGGATTTTAGGAGTACCTATGGACTTGGTTATGCTTGAGCATAACGTTTTAGCCCTGAATGGTGGTCAGAGTGAGCTGACTACTTAGCTCTTGGAGGATATGATGCAAGATTTCATGTTGGACTTTGGCCATAGTTGGGCGGATAATATACCCCTAGTGGAGTTTATTCAGAACAAAAACTACCATTACACCATTTTTATGGAATATTTCAAGGATTTTTATGGGGGAACCTGTAGGCTAATAATTTTTTGGATAGATCTAGGAAATTTCATAGTCATGGGTCCAGAGTTAGTGGGAGCTTCAATAGAGAAGGTCTAGATCATACAAGAGAGGATGAGGTATGTACAGAGCCATCAAATGTATTATGTGAACCAATGGTATATAACTATGCAGTTCTAAGAGGGAGGAAACATGTTCCAAAGTGTCTCACCTCAAGATGGATTGAAAACATTAGGCCAGGATGGAAATTTATCAACGAGATTCATTGGACCAATATAGATACTACGTAGAGTTGGGGAGGTGTATTACCTCTTAGATCTACCACTGTAGTTGGACCATGCACATGATTTCTTCCATGTGTTTCAGTCGAGAAGGTATGTGTATGGATCATCACATGTTATTTATTAAGGAAAGATAAAAATTAAGGATAGAGCTACCTTTTCGAGAACCCGGTGGAGATCGAGGATCAATAAGAGAGAATCATTCATGGGTGATTTATTTCCTTACTTAGTGTCTAGTGGTTAAATGAGAATATTTATGAGAGAACCTAAGAGTGGTTTACCCAGATGCAATCCTAGTATCCTTATCTTTTTAGGTGTTTTTTCTATTTTTGGGACAAAAATTTCTAAGGTTGGGAAAATGTAATGACCTGTATTTTCCAGATATTTTTTTGAATATTATGTGGATTATTTTATAGATCAAGAGCTGAGATGACAGGGTGTTACTAGGCCTTATTTTCCCAGAATAAATATTTTAAATATATTAAATAACCCACCCACATAGTTTTCTTGAAAAAGTGTAATTAATCCCAAACAGGGGCCCAAATCAAAAATATGAGGGCACTGTTGTTTCAGAATGCGGGTTTTATTGTAGGCATGACATTACCTTTACTGCTGCATGGTGTTTTTGAAAAACAAATCATGGGAACAAATTAATAAAACAAATAATTAATTTTATTAAATTTATTTTCTTCAACATAATGACCAGAATCCCCTTTAAATACATGATTATAGATTTTACTCAGGGTTAGCTGCTAAACACTGGAGACCTTGAGACCATTGTAGGTGAGATTCTTAGTGCACAATGATGAATCTAAACTAGATCTAGGATATTTTCACCAGCAGAGTTGGTTGATATCATCAATGAGGACAACACATAACTATTCTTCATTAATTATTGATCCAAACTCCAGGTAAAATGGTAATTTAAATTTTCCATCAAATTTATCATTCCAAAAAAACATGGATAAATTCAATAAATAGATTTGATACAAAAATTGGTGGTAGATTTAAATTTATGGAATTATATATTTCCATTGTGTTTATTACTCTCTGATTTCCTTTTTCTAGAACAATAGATCAGGGATGAATGTACAAAGTACAAGGTTCATTCTAAATGATTTATGGATTGTGGTTTTCTTCCCCCATTCTTCATACATTAATCGTGATAATTTCTTTTGGCTCGTGGTTTATAGAATATCTAGTATTAGATCATTTCATGAACATTATTCCAGGAAACAGATCAATACTGAGGGTGAAGTTCATGACTTATGGTGTGATTTAGGTGTGACGAAAGTCGTAAATGATCAAAGGTGGATCTTATGGATTCGTGGGTTCTGTGCTTCCCAGTTTTGATAAAAGAGGAAAAACATCTTGATGGATCATTTTTTCGAGCTGATTCAATGCCCTAATTATGATTTGTGAAGATGTGAAGGCTCAACCAACCCTCAATCTATAATATTTGGCGTGGACGATGGATCTTGCAAAGTGATAGATTATTTAGTGGAGGAACCAATACATCTAGATAATCCATCATTACAGAGAATGTAAGTAGGAGTTAAAATCCGTCTGGGACCTCATAGCTGTGGTTATTGGGTTTCAGTAGGATATTAGTCTTAGATCCCACATTACATGGTTACACGTCGTGTGACCCCACCATGATTTTGAGGAATTTACTTTCTAAATTACACAAACATGGCTAGAATTACATGGAAAGCTTCACGCTATATACTCAAACATGAACACAACCACCTAGATATGGGTT
Organism: Viscum album; assembly: GCA_963277665.1. NCBI lineage: Eukaryota > Viridiplantae > Streptophyta > Magnoliopsida > Santalales > Viscaceae > Viscum > Viscum album. The sequence continues at coordinate 1,719,305,842 of OY728119.1, read as the reverse complement.
GATACATGGGTAGTATAAAGTACAATTATAGGTCTAGAGGATATCGGAAGGTTTCATGAAACTTATAAACACTATGTGTTATAGTCACGCACTATGTATGTTGAGGTTTACATTTAGTTTGAGGGATTACCACATGGTATGACTTTGGGATAACTTGAAAGGTCATGTACCCCTAGTACACACCATTTAACCCTATTACATGATGTGTACCACCTTAAGGAGTGTTTGTAGCTTTTGGTATCTTTAGTATGGACTAGTCTCGATTGAGTTTGTTCCTCTAGTCAATTAACTTGAGATTACAGTGTTAAATTGCATCAACATCATAGGATTGTGATCCCATTTAGAGGATGAGTCTCAAATAGATTTTATTAAATCCCTCCAAGAGAATGGAGGGTGGTCCTCTATCATCTTTTTACCCTTGGTGGGGTTTGTGGAATTAGAAGGACCTCCTTGATCTAGCCATTGATCCTCCATATAGAAGTCTATATCAGTTGGTTTTTTGGAATCATTGTCCTGGAATCCCCTGTGTTGTGGGTTGATCCAGATTAGGTTCATGGTATCCCCCATTAGTTTCTAGTGTGACACCCTATTTAAGTATCTGGGTTTTCTGAGACTAGTGAGCTTTCATGGGTGGGACCCAATGATCTAGACCTCTTTGGTGGGAGTCTTCACTGATATGATGGATCATGGAGTGGATTCTCCCAGAATGATCATTACATTGAGTAGAATCATGTGGATGATAGTTGGTTGTGATTTTCTGGTGGCATGATGTCTATTTTGAGATTATCTAGGTGTTTACTATTATAAATTGTTTTTTTATGCTTTTATAATGATGACTATTATTTATTATTTATTTATAGTTTTTTCAATGTTTCAGACTAGGTATTTTGATACTCACACCTTCATGGCCTCTTCCCGCACCTGTCATGTCTTATGAAGTTGGTGACACTTTTGGTGGGTTCCCTGGAGGACGCAGTGCTGGTGGAGTGTATCTTGATATTGTCAGACTGAGGTGTTTTCGAGGAGTTATAATTTTATATTAGTCTTTTACTATGGATAATTGGGGACTCTTTACAGTTTTTGGTCTTGTATTTACCCCTTTTGGATTTCATTACTTTAATTTTGTACTCTAGTTGTGCGATTATAGATGAATACATTCATTTTTTCAGTTGGTTTATATTTTAGAATTGTTTGGGATTTGATATGTGTGCATGTGTATATGTAAATTAAGCTAACTCCTTCTATTTTTGGGATGTAACTACTCTGTGTTGATCGCTATCCATTGGCCTATTAGATGTGGACTTAGGGTATTCATGGGTCAGACCTAAGTGGGTTAGGTCATGACACTCTTGGCCCCTTTCTCAGTGGCATTATGTTGTTACACCTAATGATTAAGTTCAGTTCCTAGAAAAAATCCAAGGAACCTATAGATAATTAAGTTAAATGAAATAATGATAATAACCATATATGAACATACACTGTGTAATATAATACTTATATCATGATGTCTCAAATAAATCATGTACTATGCTGGTGTCATCAATATATGTGGTTGATATCAATTTCATTGAATTTGAGAAAATCAACATACCAATAAAATTCTATGGTAATGGATATAATAATAAAGTTATATTTATATCAAAGGGAATACGATAACTAGTTTTTTTAAGAAAATAAGGGAAAAATCCTTTATCACATTATTTATTAATGAAATATCTATAATGACACATTCAATGTATCATATATCACCATAATCATATGACATCAAGGTTTTCATCAATACATCAAATTACACAACTCATTAAATGAATTCATAGAAATATTAATGTCTAAGGATCATGACACACATCTAATGATAAGAATATCCAATGACACAATTAATTTTCGATTTTCTACAAGTGGTTAAAGTTATCATAATATCATTATTTGAGGATTGCGTAGAGCATATATCATGAGAAAGTGTGTCAAATTCATACGAGTATCCTCCCATGATATCATGTATCATTATTATCCCATAAAATGATATAATTTAGATATATAAAATATATTTAATAATTCAGTTATGGTACTTCTAGGTAACCATCACAGGGGAGAATAACTTTGACCATTCATTAAAACAAGTACCCAAAAAGATTATCACATAGATTTTATGTAGAAGAGTGATCATTAAGTGATAAATAATTTATTTTATTGACTATTAAAATTATAATAATCAATTATAAATTGTAGTTGCTTCTATGGAACCAGCTATAAAAATATCCCTCTTGATCTAGAGCTAACAACTCATCTAGTTATCCTCACATGATAAACATGATTCTCCTAAGATACGGCTACAACAATCAATCACACCATCCTATATATGTTTAAAATTCATACAACGACCTCTTTTATCTAATAAAACCCTTCAATAGAATATATTAATGATTATATGTCCTTTTTTATCCCATACATCATGAATAATACAATCGAAAATACAATTGAATTTTATTAACTTTTTATAAATTCTAAAATCTTAAATTAAGTCATTGTTAAACTTATTTCATATGCTATTTGATAAACTAAAACATACTAAATGGAATATATATATATATGATAAATACTAGATAAAATAGGACTTAACATTTCATAATACTATTTTCTTACAACAATTCTCGGCCAAAATGATCTAAATAAGACTAGTTTTATATTCCCTAAAAACTAGCAATCAATTTTCACAAATTTTTGTGAAATCATCGTATTTTTATTTATAAATAAATATCGAATAGTTATAACTTCCATCCTATGTTGTTATCATAGTATTTTTTTATATTTTAATTATATTCTTTATAAATTATAATGATCAAAATTATGCACATTTCATATATTTTTAGATTCATTTCCATTTAATTATTAGGAATATTTAGTCTAGATGTGAAAAAATACCATGTGACACTAAAAAAGTATTGGTGTATTTTTCATCTTTTATTTTTCAATACCATGTCTACTATGTACTATTAATTGGCTTAAGAAGGCACTTCATCTATACTAGTAGATCTTGTTCCCTATAATGTGGGATTATACTTAATTCAAATTTGGAGAATTTTTTTTTGACTTATATGACCATAAGACTATAATCCTTTTATCCATATGTTGTTAAGCATATATATCTTAGAAAACTATACCACTCTCACCATATTCTTATAGAAACCTAGAAACATTTCATTTAAAATGAATATTCTATAACATTTATACTTATTTTGACCTATAAATGGATCCTTGAAACTTATATTCCATATTGAATTTATTTTACATCACTGAAAATTTTGTTCATGTCATATAGACATATAAAATAATGTAATATATAAGTTATACTTAAATTTGATGCCTAATATATTTATTATAGTTGGAATGACCAGTAGAATACAAATTTATTTAAGTAATACAGATTTTTATAACCCATCAATACTTATTAGTACCTCATATGTATTGTCCATTTATTGTTTCTATTTAATACCACCAATAGATTTAAATCAACCACTAAAACACAAAATATATTTCAGTATATGGAATCCATCTTTGAATTCATAATAACTGGTCAAACATAGCTATCTAAAACTTACTAATCCCTATAGAATTTATTATTCTTATCTAATAATATATCATCCACTATGGTAAATATAAAAACACCACTATGGTTTTGACCTTCTTATATAGTATAAGTCACTAGAAAAATTCCTAAAACTTATAGTTGTTGAGTTTAATCTTTTTATTCCAAATTGTGTATCTAGAGACATGTTTAAATTGAATTCATTCTTGCTTCCACGATCTCAAAATGTATGTTATGACCTCATATAAATATAGTTTACATAATTTACTAAATTTTCTATATTGTATTTGTAAATATGATTATTATAAAGAGGATTATAAACTGTGTTGAAACTTTTTTTTCCTTTAACATACATTTGAATATAATATTAAAATAATAATTGACTCAAATCAGGAAAAATTAGGCTATGAAATTCATGCAATCCCATCATACCGAAACCCATATGATATTCATTAGTAATTTTTTCTAGCTATGTTTAGTTTTTACACTAATATGTTGAAAAACATATCTATAAAGGAATCATGGAAGACTTGTAATATTTAGTAGACTCCTTATTAATATAATTTGTTCTATAACTATATATATGATGTGAATATGGTAATGTGAGTTTTAGAAAACCATTGCACTATTTTTAATTTTGAATGAATACTTGGTTAATATATTCTCTAACATACCAGTCCATAGTATCCTATATATTTATTAAATGAATTCATTACATTCATCTATCAATCCAAAAATTTATTAAATACAATTACTAAAATATAAGAATTTACCTCTAGCTTTATCCTTTCCTTTTTCATGCTATACAGATGAATATAATCCTAAATATTTTTATAATTCCTTTATTTATAAAGGAATAATTGTCTAAAAATCAATAAGTAAGTATGTCAATAATAACTAAAGGGGTTTTTAGACACAAAGTGACCAAATACTATTTTTTATATCTTCGGTAATAAGATTTAGTTTTAATTGATAAGTAATTATATTTTAAAACCTAGGTATGAATATTATAATTTATATTTATCATATATTCATAGATTTTTATATCAATTATTATATTATTATTGAACTGTTAATTAAGTGTAGAAAACTGTGACAACATTAATTTCAAAAAAATGTCTTAGTGTTTCCAAAAGAACCCTGAGATAAAATTTTAAGTAACACTCAATAAAAACAATAGTTCTACCAGAATATATCCATTGGTAAGTAAGAAGTTGTGAATCCAAACTACTAACATAGTAATTACCCTTTTCATCCTGTGTGAGAATTCAAAATTACTTTTTGAAGTCATGGGTTTCTCATGACTAGGACATGGATCGCCCATCCTCAGTTCCTATGACAAAACACCATACTTCTAGTAATGTTTCATTCTATGTTTTACAATTTTTAATATAATATAATATTTAATACATCATAAGTAAAATAGAAACATTACAATCAATGATAAATATATATAAATTAGGTGTTTCTGATAGTTTCTTCTCTGATTTATTACAATTATATTTTAAATAACTTTTCATATCATTCCAAGAAGAAAATAGAATAATGTTTTCTACACAAACTCAATGTATTTTGTATAATTTAAAGACATTTTAGAGTTACCATTTACTCTAAATAGTCATGATATTTTCAACCCTTTCCTTTTAATTTTTTCACCATATGGGTTGTGGAAAAGATTTCCCTATATATATTACTTACCCAATGAAGCTACATGAGAGTATTACTAAGTTTTTAAAACCATAAATCAAGATTAATTAGAAGAAAATGATAGGAAAGGATGATAATAGAAACTAAGAGGAAATTATTTTATATTTATGGAATCAAAACATCACTATGTGATAAATTTACTTTAATATATTGAATTCAATACCAGTAGTTAAGTACCCTCTTACGGTTTATACTAGTATTGTGTAGTGACAATCTAATATATCTAAAGCCTCTCATTCTAATTTTCAAGAGATATGAGATGAAATATCAGGGTATACACTTTAATGTACATAGGTTTCATTATTAACTTCTTGGATAGATCTATTATTATCATTCAATGAACAATTTAAGCATCGTCATGCTCCCCATGTAGAAATCCTTATATCTTCATCTTTCTCGTTGAAGTGGATGAAAAATTATAGGGTATTTCAACACATTATTTAAATTTTATATCTATAGTTTAGTGTATAAAAATTTGTACTACCCCATGAAATATATGATAGTGAGGAAACAATCCTTTTAGAATTGTTTGTAGGGTTATAAATAATTTCCATTATATATTCAATATTAATTAAAAGTGAATTTTATATTTATATTTATTATCAAAAGATATTACATAATAAAATTTATCTTTTATTTTTATTAGGCTCCCACAATTCTTTTGAAACTAAATGGCCCTCAACATTGATTTTCAGATATCATATCATGTGAATATTCTTGTGGAAAGGATCCATATAGCCCTTCAACTAACCCACACGGTTGATTGACTAATTACTCAATGTTATTTAGGTATTGATGTCTTTTTCAACTAAATTAACTCCTAGATCCTTTTCATATTGATTTGACTACCCAATCCAAGAATAGTATTTATAGTTTTACACAACAGTTTCCTATAAATTTACTCAATGTCTAGTGAAGGTAACTCTTATTTGTGTGAATAATGTTAATTATACCAAAAAAAATCTTTATTACTCCTCATTAAAGGGCAGTGTCTTAGTGAGGGCTGGATCAACCACTTTGATCAAGTGGTTTCATTCTAAATCTGTTAATTGACGGATAAAGTGGAATAATGTTTATATTATAGAGATTTTTTCTTATATTCTTAAAATGAACACTTTATCTTTTTTACATGAATGTAATATTAGGTAGTTTTTACTTAAGTTACAGACCATATCTTGATATAATTATTCATAATACAATTTACTTAATTTAGTCATGTACTCTTGGTAACTCATTTATTTAATTTTTAATCATCTATTAAATTGAAAAAATAACCACATAGTTAAAAAATGTGGTGTAATCAGGATATTGATCTAATAGTTATTTTATTTATTGGACGATAAACTAAATTTGATAATAGGGGAATAACTACTTGAACTTACATGGGTTCAAGCAATGACATTACACCTATCCACCTATACTCATACTAGATTTATTTCACCTTAACTCCATCATGAACCACCACCTCTCACTTAAGAGATCCATCAATTATATAAGCTTTACACACACTTAAGTGAGATCGAACTAGATTATAGGCTAGGTGGGTTTATATAAGTGAAACAATGGGTACAAAGACCTTTTATATAATTAGATGGAGATGTCAAAAAGGCCTACATTTAATTTAATAAATTATTAAAAATACTATGTAAAAATATCAAATTAAAATAAATGAATCACATACATATGTTTGTCTAGTTTCATGATCCTACCCATACATGCAATCAATTTTATTATTGTTTAAATTATTTTATGCATGTATAGTATATAATGACATGTACATAACACGAAAAAATTAATTACACCATGTGTATTAAACCCCATGCTTGTTTGTTAATATTACATCAAATATGAATAAATTATATTATGAGGGAATTTAATGAACAATATAAAAATTAAATAATTACTAAGCATGTTAATTAAATACACCATATATTAATTAACTAACTACATCATATGTGAATTAATTAAACATCATCTATGAATTAATAATACATCACATGTGAGATAACTACATCTTACATGATAATTAATTATAGAATTTGTGCATTAAATAATATGTAAATTAATTAATTAAATACCACATAATATTTATTAAATGAAACACATGTTTATTAATTAAATAACCACCAAATCATGTGAATTAATCACACAATGTGAATATTAATTACATAACAACCAAATCATGTTCATTAATTACCATGATTCTTTGCTATCTATCACACATGGGTGATTAAAATGTAACATGTATTTGATAATGATTTATTACCATGAAAACACATGGATTAGATGACCTGTATGTAGGTCAAACACCATGTTTTATATCATGTTGTGTTCCAGCCTGTTTAGTCAACATACAATGTTTTATTTAATGAATTCCGAAATAATTTAATATAAGATGTCCTGATTTTTTTTGTTCAACGTTGTGTTGTGTACACACGTAAATTATGTGTACCAATGGGGTACACACCATGTATTATTACATTATATGACCCCAACTCTTAGTTCACCCTCATGAAATATTTGAATATTCCTCATTTATTTTTAACTAGTTCTTATTCATATGATCAAAAAAGAAGGAGAAGATTATCCTTCAATTTTATTATTATAATATTGAATAATACTAAAATTAAATATAAAAAAATTCATACCATCAGTATTTGATAAATAAGTAATCTAAAATTGATTATGTGGTATTTTTGATAACACTAGACGGTTAAATGCACATCAAAAGTGCCTTAAACCTAAAGAAAATTTAGTTTATTTTCATGATAAAATAATCTGAGATGCACATGATGAAGAATTTCATGACTAGTGGAATTAAATTGAATATTATTTTACTATTATTTTAGAACCAATAAGATAGTTTCCCCACATATAATTCATATTTAATTTATTGGGATTTAAAAATAACTTGCATTAAATTTATTTCTTTATTAAGGAATTAATAAAAAACTTATTACCATTCTATTATTTTAGCAGGAGGATTCCTATCTAGAATCCCTCTAGCAGTGATCTAAATGTGCATCATGAAATTTCAAACATCACCATAGAAATCATTGGGTTCTAACACATAGGATTCTCATATATGAATCATTTGTTAATGATCTCTAAAATAATTTACTTAGCTGGAAGGACTCTTCTAGACCCATGTTTTCTTGAGAGGTTTTATGTAAAACCCCAACCTAAACCACCAAGTTTGAGCTAGATAGTCACAATACCTCATGCATGCCTTCATATATGCATGAGTCTGTTGACTAGTAGAGAGTGTATGATACTTTCCATGGGGAGACTATATCCCATGTATCATGTCATTGAAAAATAATCATAAATAAATAAATAAAAACTCAGAGTAAATAAGGTGGAATAATTTAATATCAAATGGCACACAAATCTTAGAATAATGAAATAGGATCCATGTGTGGAAATCCAAACTAGATTAATAAGTTCCAGAAGTTAAATGAGTAAATGAAACACTGTGTCAATCATCCAGAGTACATTCTGATACCATTACCAACGCCATGCTCTGCAAGTCAACCATATGACAAAATCCCCATTCTATATTCTTGATCCTAATACATGATGTCAACATGCACATCAAGATTCTCATTTTGGGTGTGGGTAATAAAAACAAGTAGGATAAGACCAACATGTAATTAAAAAGTGAAAACATGTATAATGTGTGTATTTCATGAAAATAATTAATGGTAAAGAAAGCCTAAATAATCATATACTGAGCACCAAAGTTCTAACTAAGCCACTAATATCCCAAACCGTACCACCTTCAGTTCCATGATGGAATTATAGTTAAAAATTTCATGAAATGATGAAGAACTTGTCGCAAGACTGCTTAAAAGTCACTCGGTATCCTCAGAGAAATTGGTGAACATGATACTAGGTATGCATAGGGCATGGATTTATGGTTTTTTAATCGGTATCCTCAATTAATCTAGAATGAATTTGGGCTACATGGTTTACATGACACTACACTTTGTAGGGATCACTACCATCATTCCATAAGTAATGCATTTCCCCCCTCTAACGTGTAATCATACCATGATGGTTCACCTCTTAAAATACCAATAAAAGACTTATTATGCACGGAAAATACACAAAAAAATGAATAGAAAAATATGAAAATCATAACCAATCATCCTAAGAATATTGTAGAATCATATAAAGACATTTGATAAACATCTAGCATTGTAACAAGTAACTCTAACAATAATCAAGGAATCAAGAATATTATGTGGGTATCCCAATATATACATACACCCACAATCACACACCATAAATCTTTTAAAACAAGATATTTAAACAAATATAAAATCTATGAAAAAAGTGTTTTGGAAGGCCCAAAATGGTATGTAAATTCTTACCTCAAGGATATTAATGAAGAACTCAATGTTCATCAAATATTGAATACCAGATCACATAAAAGACCCATACAGATCAAGATCACTTGTTAAATATCGATAACCTCAGTTCTTGTTCTTCAAGGATGTTTTTTATAATGGATAATCAAGAGGAATTTCATGTCAATAAGGGTGGTTTTCCAATCACATACCTTAAGGAGTCCAACAAGGGAACCAATTCCTTTGTATTTCAAAAGAGAGGACTTAAATTCATTGAATATTTTTTTAATTGGGGAAAATTGAAAATTCCTCATTTATCTAGAAAAGAAACATAGTCATAGCTGATGAACATAAATCCACAATGAATCCATCAATAGATAGATATTTAAGAAAGCCTCAAGATGATCAATCTATGATGACTTAGATAGAAACATCCACTGTTATTTAGAATTATATCATTGTTTAGGTGGATTGTAATTGAAATGTTATATTCTCCACTAATCATATGTGAATCATCATTGAATTAAAGGTATTAATTTTTTTATTCCACTAAGAAGTGGTGTAGGAAGATTATCCACAAACACTTACCTATAGAATTCCCATATACAATGGTATATCTTGATTTGACTAAGGAATTATGTAAACTCTTTAGATCCTCCACTATTCTTGAAAGAGAATAGAAAAAATTTAATTACATCATCATGTATTTCACATATTAGATAAAGATCCATTCACATATATCCACATATAAGATAAATTTGGAGAATATTCAATAAGAATTCACGATTTAAGCACCCCCAAATGAATCAAAACTTGAATAATCCAGGGAGATGAATGGGAGAGTTCCAATAACTAGAGGGGTGGTATAGAATTTGGAATAGGTTAATCTGTGATAAATCTTGATGTTAAAGAGGGTAATAAGAGTTTGTAAAAAAATCATGGGGTTCATTAAATGCACAATAATACTGGCCACATAGGCTACCCGATGGGACTCACCAGAGAGCAGGTAATACCTTATCCGATGGCCAACGTGTCCTGTATAATTCTATAGATCTACAAAAATTCCATAGGAAATCTAGTGGTAGACTTCCACTGACCAATAATAATATCTCCTTTCAGATCTTCCCCCTTAAAAACCTAGACACCAGGTTTCTAAAAACCGACCTCTTAGACACCAACATGAGATATAAAAATGGTTATGGGAAGATTTATAAACATACAATCTCATACATTGTAATAAATATAGGATGTTACAATTATAACTTTATATTGACTTATCATCCCCAAGAAGTACCTTAAATAGTTTTGCTCAAATTAATCAGGACATTGAGTGAAAATATCAACCACTCACTACCAATCGTCCTCCTAGATCTTTCTATGACTCCATAGTATTCAAAAAAGTTGAACAATATTCCCTTTAAGGACTTTAGTACTCCATTATACATTCTTCACTAGGAACTCCACATATGATGTGAAAGGATCCAACTCAATATCATCAAGTTTGATGACAGACATGGGGTTAGGTATGTACCTCCCAAGCTGAGACATATGAAACAAATCATGAATACCTAAATAATGTGAGGAAAGATCTATACGGTAAGCCACTATCCCAACCCACTTGTTGATATCAATGTGTCTAACCTAGCATGGATCTAGCTTCCCTTTCTCCCTTAAATAGCAGTGAATTAACCAATGAGTCACTCTCAGAAACATTTGGTCACCTACCAGAAAATCTAATGGTATCCTTCTATAATTAGAAAAAGGATTATTCCTACACTAAGTTATAATAAAACACTTCTAAGTATGTTTCACTTTGTCATAGGTCCCTTTTATCATACTAGGCCCCTTAATTGATTGCTGACAAAAATAATTTTATAAAAGTGGTGAATGGAATGGATTACCAGAAATATCATAATAAGGATCCATAAAAATTGAATTCCAGTAACTGGTATTCAATGTGAACTGAACTTGGGCTGGTGATCATATCATTCTCCAAAAAAATCTAGAATGTAAGCTCAGATGATTTCCTTCAACATATGAATCATATGCTCTTACTGTTTTCATGTTGATGGATGGTACATTATTATTATTATATGATGAGTCCTTAAGGGTTTCTATAATAACTACCAAAAACATGACATAAGACATGAATATTTTTTAGATATAATAATCAAGGGATCTCCATGTAATAAAACTATCTCATATACATACAAATTTCATAGATTTTCAACCGAGTGAGTCTCACAGATTGGTAAGAAAGATGAAACATTGTTTTCCAATTAAAAATCTCCCAAAAAACATAATCAATCCTTAGGGTTTGAGGTAACCCTGTCAAAAATTTAACATCCTGACCCAGATGCCACTAACCGAGGCTCCGAGCCTGTTCGCCACAAGGCCTCAAGTGAATTTCCCCAAATTCCAGAGGCTACCAACTAGCAGCGATGGAGTTGGGTGTGATAGTGGGGAAACTATGCCCTCATTGGTAGAGTACACAACAGAAATAAATAAACATGCAACAATGGAAGTAGTAAATAACCAACAATAATAAACAACGGAAGACTAAATCATCAAACAACTAGAGCACATATGTATATATATGAAATGATTCATGATACATATCTAGGAAAACATCCAAACAAGTCACAATGCTGTAAAACACCACAGTACCAAAACAAGTACAAAAGAAAAGAAAAACAGCTCCTCTGCATCAAAAGCCAAAGCTTGGTCCCTTGCTCTTCTGCTCTAAGAAATCAAATACCAGAAGTCGAAGGGTGCTTTCCCTTGTCTATACCTGCAACAAAATAGTCTGTTTGGGCCCAAAAGCATGACCCAAACAGGGTGTGAGACTAAATCCCAGTAGGCATTCACCCGAAAATCTGTTCCTAACAGTCAGTGAGTATATGGAAGGTAAAAGTACAATAAGCTGTAAACAGCAACATCAAAGCAGTAGGCAGTAAACAGTAAGCAGTAAATCAGGATGATACATAACAGTAATCAATCCACAACCAACAACATTAGTGAAGCAAATAACTAACAAGCAGGAAACCCTCTGGGAAGTACTCGCAACCATCCCCTCTAGTCCTATCCAAGACGTACCACAACCCTCTGGGTAGTGAACTCAGCCTAACCCCTCTGGTTTGGTCATACAAAAATTATGAGACTCCCTGGGGAAGCTCACTCGATCAATTCCTCTTATAGTCTAGGGTTGTTAGGGACTCTCCGAGGAAGATCATGTGGTCTAACCCTCTTATCCCCAAGGTCTAGAGACTCTCTGAGGAAGCAATCTCGGTCAATTCCTCCTATAGCCTCAAGTATACCACAGACTCTTTGAGGAATCTCACTCGGTAAATTTCTCCTCTTATAGCAACCCTAGACTTTTTCAAATAACAATTCATGATTTTAAACATAATTCATCATCAGAGTACAAGCCAAGGATCATTAAGTCTAGTGTCTTGGAAGACTAGGTACATATAACATAAAACATGGGCTAAAAAACGCTTCTTTATTTAAACTTCATAATGAGCTCCTAACTTCCTTTGATCCCTTACATCTGGATAGGGTACCCTGGGGAACACATGAACAAAGGGATTATCTAAAAATCCCAGTAAGGGGAAAACATAAGAATAAACATTAAGCACATGAGTTAGGAGGCTTGACATAATTATATTGGAAGCATGGAACATATGGAATCATAACATATAAACATGTGATCATAAAAACACGGAATAAAATAATCATGGAATCATATAATCATGAGATTATATAATTATAGTTTCATAAATAGGTGGCATCAACTTTAAACATGTCTTTAGTATGAGTCAAGGCTAACCGCCAATCTCGTTTCCCATAGTAGCACATGCCAAGGCTAACCACCCGAACCGTTTTCCCATAATCTTATCATGAGACATTAACTTTACCCAATTAATTGGAGTGCTATCTAGGTGCACCCGTCTAAGCTTATTAATTTATATTATTTCCATATAAAGAACCTCAATCATACATAAACATATGAGTACCCAAGGAAAGAAATGGGCACACAATCACGTTATGAAGCATAATAAAAAGAGGCGTAACATACAAGCATCCATGAAAGAAAGGATTTAAATCATAAATAGACATTAATAACATTTAAAGTCATAAATCATGACAAGAGATAATAAACTGAAGTGATAACATGTAAAAATAGTTTTTAGGAATCTTTGAGTCAAAACATTTTACTGCGGTTTAAGAAAACATCGAATATCTCTTAAAACGAAAAGCGGTATAATATTTTTTTATAAAACCAGAAGAAAACCAGGAGGGTTTTCATAATAAAAAGACTGATTTTATAAGGACAAATGTGACTTAAAACATAGGATAGAGTACACTTGATAATAGGAAAGAATTCGGGATGTTCCCTTAAAACGGGTTCACTTATCAGGAAGTAATGAGGAGAGAATCACTTAAAATCATGCATATCCCCAAAATAAAGTGATGAAAGAGTATTGATAAATATATTTGGAACATGTAAAAAACATTTAGAGTATGCACAAGAAAATATAAGATAAAATCATTTTGGTAGAAAGGTAGATAAGGCAACCTGAAGGAATAAAAGAGGATTGGGTAGAATTCTTTACGGATTTTCGGCATGGTATCAGGAATACTTGAGGGGTATTAGTGAGAGAGGAAAGGGAATTATAATCAGTTATAAATAAATAGGGAAGTATGGGGGAGGTTTGAAATCATACCCCATAATTAATAATTACACACAACATGTCGTATCATAGTGAACAATCTTGAATAAGAGTGAAATTGAGAGGATCCCTTACCTTAGGTCTGTTGGTGTTCTCCACTTGATGTTAATGAAATGAATAGTCAAATAAAGTTTATTTATCAATAGTTCCAGAACCTTATATAAAATTAAAAGATTCATTATACCATTTTAAAGTTCATTTATACCTATTTTGATTTATTACAAGGTTCAATTTCATTGTTCGGGACCGTTTGTTTCATTTGTTTTAATGATCGGTTCAATTGTATTTAGGTTCAAATAAATTGTAAGATGAAAGTGGTTGTATATAATTGAAGTCATATAACATTAGTTGACATACAGTAGGTTACATGGTTACAAAATTCATTTGGTTAATTAGAGTGAAAGAGAACCTTTACATTAAACATTAATGATAAACACTTGAATTAATTTTAACGATTTTGCCCATAAATGACTTGTTTTGTATTATTGTTTTATATCATGAGTGTATGAGGATTACAGAACCTTAAATATAACATATAACATATATAATAATCTGTTTCAACCATAACATAAATGGTTTCATGACCAGAATGAAAATGATAAAAGAATTTAAAAACACAATATCCATGATGTCGGTAATTTGACTCATTACGGACGATGTTTAGAACATGAGGGAGAGGAGGAGAAGTATGATTCTTGAAATTTTCCATAAACATGGTTATAATCCCGAATATATTATATTCTAGAGCTTTCATGCCTTTTGGATAAGGTAAGGGGAATAGGGTATAAGGAAATAAAGAAAATGAAAGAAAAACACTTGAAAACAAAAGAGGGTTCTTACCCTTTGATCTCCTCTCTTTGAGACTCCTCTTAGGGGCTTTGGTTTTGGTCTTTTGGAAAGACCAGAAATCCATGGACGTGGGGAAGGATATTGATAGGGTATTTGGGCAGAAATATGGCTAGTCACAAGGCTTGAGAGGTGTGAGGGAAAGAGGTAAGGAGAGAGGGTATTTATAGTGGAGGAGAGAGGGGTTTCCTTAATATAAAATTCATTAGTTTATTAATTCTCCACAAGACAAGGAATAGTGAGTCTTGCATGACCAATTATATTAATTTTATAATGTAATCCTGAACCAAGTGGGCTTACATCAGTAGAACATCACCCATGACTCTATAATTAGCTTATTTAGCTTATTTTTTGTAAATTACGGTATTTCACTATTCATAAAAATTTCAAGTATTTCAGAAAAATCCCAAAATTTTACCCCAATAATTTTTTGACTTATAGAATCAAAAAATGAAGTCCTTTTTTCAAAAATATTTTTCTAAATATGATTATTTTAATATTTAAATAAAATAATAATTTATTATCAAAACCAGTTTTAAAGTATTCATTAACTCATTCTAAACTATAGGTATATAGAACTTCCAACATGAATATTTTTTTATACCACCATAGTTAAGGTTACTATTCATTAGGGTATATCACTATTCATAAGGGTATTTTACTATTCATTAGGGTAGGTTACTATTCACCAAATGTTTTTTATTAGACTCCAAAAAAACATCTTGAACACAACCGTGTATGCCGGATTTTCAAAATTCCAACCACAGCAGTGAAAAACTTAAGTTTAAAGGTCACTTATCACTTAGTAGTTCATTATTATGTGATTTTATAGAATATTTATAACAAGGTAATTTCTATTAAAAACATTGGGTCGTTACATTCTTTCCCCCTTAAGAAATTTCACCCTTGAAATTTCATTTTACATTCTAGGCCAAAAACTGGTGCGGGTACTTTTCCTTCATTCATTCTTCCAGCTCCCATGTTGCTTCCTCAAACTTATGGTTCCTCCACAACACTTTGACAAGATGGGTTGTCTTGTTTCGTATAACCTTATCTCTCCGATCCAGAATCTTTACTGGATTCTCCTAATAGGAGAGATCATCTTCCAGCTGCACCACCTCTGAGCTTAGTACATGTGAGGGATCAGGTATGTACTTACTCAAGAGTGATACATGAAATTCATCATGAACTCAATCCATATTCGGTGGAAGTGAAAGGCGATATGCCACAGCTCCTATGTAGTCAAGGATCTCACAGGGTCCAATATACCTTGGGCTTAGCTTCCCTTTCTTCCCGAATCGCATGACTCTCTTCCATGGAGATATTCAAAGGAAGACTTTATCTCCAACGTCGAACTCCAAATACCTTCGATGGTTGTCAGCATAGATCTTTTTCCGACTTTGAGCATCTTTTATGTGTTTTTGGATGACTTGAACCTTCTCTGTCATCTCTTGAACAAGATCGGGTCCAAGTAGCTTTCAACAGGTTGGAGTTCTACATCGCTTTCCATACAGAGCTTCATATGGAGCCATCTGAATACTCGAGTGGAAGCTATTGTTGTATGGGAACTCAACCAATGGGAGATGCTGATCCCATCCACCTTTGAATTCTAGAGAGTACGCTCTAAGAATATCTTCAAGCTTCTGAATAGTTCTTTCAGACTAGCCATCTGTTTGGGGGTGATAGGCCATGCTGAAATTTAATTCAGTACCCAATGCATGTTGAAGACTCTTCTAGAATTTAGATGTGAACCTTGGATCGCGTTCAGAGACAATTGAGAGTGGAAAACTGTGCAGTCTCACCACTTCCTTCACATATATCATTTCATGTTGTTCAAGCGAGAGATCTTCCTGAATACCGATGAAATGGGATGTCTTGGTGAGTTAGTCAACCACAACCCATATCGCATGATTTCCCTTCGACATCTTCGGGAGACCCGTGACAAAGTCCATAGTAACATTTTCCCATTTCCACATGGGTATTGGCAAAGGCTGCATCATACCTTTGGTCTTTTGTCGCTCAGCTTTAACTTGCTGACATACCAAACACCTTGATATATATTCCACAATCTCCCTCTTCATGTTATCCCATCATGAAGTGTTCTCGGAGATCACGGTACATTTTGGTACTCCCAGGATGGATAGAAAAGGTTGAGCTATGTGCATCATTCAATATCTCCTTCTTTATCTGTAGATCAGATGGTACACATAATCGTGTCCCAAATCTTACAACTCCTTCCTCATCAATTTTGAAACCAGAGTATTTCCAATTTTTAACAGCTTCTACCCTTTTCTGAATTTCCACATCCTTTCTTTGAGCAACCATTATTTTCTTGAAGAGGGATGGTTGAGTAATCATTTGAGAAAGGATTGATTATGTTCCTCCCTTAATGATTCCCATGTCCATCCTTTGCAAATCTAAGAATATCGTATCCTTTTCAATTCTCATTATTGATCAAGATGATGGATCCTTTCTACTTAGAGCATCCACCACCTTGTTTGCCTTACCGGGATGGTAGTGGATTGAGCAGTCGTAATCCTTGATGAGATCTATCCATATTCACTGGCGCATATTAAGCTCTTTTTGTGTGAATATATACTTGAGACTTTTGTGGTCAGTATATATCTCCCATTTCTCCCCATAGAGATAATGCCACTATATTTTCAAGTCAAAGATCACAGCCGCTAACTCCAGATCATGCGTTGGATAGTTTTTCTCATGGATTTTCAGATTCCTTGAGGCATAGCCTATCACTTTATCATTGTTCATTAGAACACAACCTAAGACCTTCTTAGAAGAATCACTATACACCACAAAGTGTTCCCCACTGGTAGAGAGTGTGAGTACTGGCACAGTGATAAACCTCTTTTTCAAATCCTTGAAACAGTCGTCACATTCCTGTGTCCAGACTAACTTTACTCCCTTCCACATCATCTTGGTCATTGGGTTTGATAGTCTTGAAAAGTTCTTCACGAATCGTCGATAATACCCAACTAGACCCAAAAATATATGGATCCCCGTTACAGAAGTTGGTCTGGGCCACTCTTCAATTGCCTTTGTCCTAGAAGGGTCCACAGATATCCCTTTTCTAGTGATAACATGCCCCAAGAATGATACTTCCTCCATACAGAACTCACATTTATTGTACTTTCCATACAACTTATCCATTTGCAAAGTATTTAACACAGTTTTTAAATGCTCCACATGTTCCTCCTTGCTCTTGGAGTATATCAGAATATCATCAATAAAGACTACCACAAATTTGTCTAGGTAATCTCTAAAGACTCTATTCATTAAATCCATGAAAATTTTAGGAGCATTAGTGAGTCTGAAGGGCATCACTATGAACTCATAGTGTCCATACCATGTTCGAAAGGCAGTCTTGGGAATATCTTCCTTCCTCACGTTTAGTTGGTGATATCCCGACCGAAGGTCCACCTTAGAGAAATAACTTTCCCCACGTAGCTGATCGAACAAGTCATCTATCTGTAGAAGGGGATAATTTTTATTTATCGTGATTTTATTGAGCTCATGATAATCAATGCAAAGGCGCATTGATCCATCCTTCTTCTCGACGAAGAGGACTGGAGCACCCCATGGTGAAGCAATCGGGCATATAAAACCCTTCTCCATATTCTCCTGTAACTGCTTCTTCAACTCTTCTAGCTCTACGGTGGCCATTTTGTAAGGTGTCTTTGAGATTGGCAGAGATCCATGGATAAGTTCAATTGAGAACTCAACCTCTCAGTCAGGATGAAGACCAGACAACTCTTCGTGGAATACATCAGTGTAATCCCTCACGATGAGCATGTCTTCAAGCACGATTCTCTCCTTTGTCTCAATAATTTGAGCTAGATATGCTTTCTCACAAGGATGAAATATCCAAACTTGAGACGAAGATTCTAAAGGAGACTCATCTTCCTCCTTGCACTTGTAAAGAATCGAAGGATTCTTCAGGATGTGAAGAGTAATCTCCCTTTCCCGACAGTTGATGTTGGCCTTGTACAAAGATAGCCAATCCATGACCAAGATAGCGTCAAACTCCACTAAAGGAAGTATGACAACATTTTCTGGGAGGTTCATTCCACAAACATTAACCAGGGAGGAGTTATAAACCATGGATGAAATAATTTCCCCATTCGCTGTTCTCACAGATAACTTTTCCTCCAAATTTTGAGGTGGTGTTTGAATAGTTATACTAAACTTGAAATATATGAAGGAATGCTTAGAACCAGAATAAAATAGTACATTCACTATTCATGAATGAATAACAAGCATACCTATCACCACATCGTTTTCCGGCTCCATTTCAGCAGTAGTGATAGCATAAGCACTTCCTTGTTGCCTTGGAGGTTATTGTTGATTTCCTCAGACAACCCTCTGCTTAGGGAAATTGTTTTCATAATGCCCAAGCTCCTTCTAGTTATAACACTGCACTGCAGGCTGAGTTTTGATCTGAACCTTCCTTTCTTCTTCAACATTAGAAGGATTTTTCATACCCCTTCGGTAGTTCTTGGCCAGATGACCAAACTTTATGTATTTTAAACAGTTATTGGTTCCCTTCAGACAGTTACCCGGATGCTTCTTCCCACAATTTTTGCAAAGGGGAAATTTGGGATTCTTTCCATCATGGGATTTGTTTGATGGAACACCCATGTTGTTTTCCATCTAACGCTTCTTGTCATCAGGCCCATGATACCACTGAGAATCTCCAATCTCCATTTCCACCTTAAGGGCACAATGGACAATGTCCTCATAACTATCGAAGTCTCGAATCTCCAATTCTTTTTGTAGACTCGGCTTTAGTCCGCTAAAGAAGTGATCCACCTTGCTTTCAGTGTTCATGACAAAGCCAGATGCATACCTTGCAAGCCTTGTAATGTTTGCTTCATATGCCCTGATGGACTCATCTTCCTTCTGCTTGAGTCTGAGGAACTCTCTTTCCATCTTGAGACGGAGAGTTTGAGGAAAATATTTGTTGAAAAACATCCTCTTGAAAACCTCTCAATCTATGGAATCAATTTCCTATTGGGACTTTGCATTCTTGATCAGTTTCCACCACTGACCAGCTTCCCCCGCAAAATGATAGACCGCTAGTACCACCTTCTCTTTTTCCGAGAACTGTAGGATGGTGAATATCTTTTCAAAGGAGTTAATCCATTGTTCTGCGAGGAGGGGATCATAAGATCCTCTAAACATGGGAGGCCTTTGCTGCATGAAGGATTCCACAGCAACTTTCTCTTTCCTTGGAGGAGGAGGAGGACGTTCCACCTGATTCAAGTTGTTATTCATAACTTGAGCCAGCTGAGCAAGTACTTCCATGAAGGTTTTAGCACCCGCTTCTTTCACATTAGGTATGTCATTAGGGCAATCATCACATTGCCTATCACATTGGTTGTTGGAACGTGTTCTTCTATTTCCCCCCATTAACTAAGAAAAAGAATGTATAATTTGAGGTCTTGAATACTTAGCTATTGAGCCTAGAAAGGAAACATTGAACATCAAAGGATAAACTTATAAATAATAAGTACATCCTAACTTGTGATTCCTTAGTTTTATATATAGGTTATCCTCAATCTATTTCTTAACTTATATTGTTATGGTATTTTTCCCCTAATAATGGTTTTTACTAAGATCGTGAATATACCAAGGCATATCCCCCGGGAGTGTTGTAACCAAGAGTGCAGCAAGGCCCATTGTCGTGAACCAGTTCCCATTCGAGTCTAGCTCAAAGCGGTGTTTTCGGGTTTTACCCCTAGGATACATCTGTGCCAGAGCCGCCTCTACCTGGTCGTATCCAGACAGGGATTTATTTGCTTGATAAACAACTTACTCAATACTCACCAAAATATGGGAATGTTTTCTGATACTTTGTCTCATCTTTAAGGTTCTCACTAAGGTGCTCTATTCCTAATATCCAAAAATAACTAGACCATCCTTCGATACCAACTATAGTAACCCTAGCCTTTTTCAAATAACAATTCATGATTTTAAACATAATTCATCATCAGAGTACAATCCAAGGATCGTTAAGTCTTGTGTCTTGGAAGACTAGGTACATATAACATAAAACATGGGGTAAAAAATGCTTCTTTATTTAATCTTCATAATGAGCTCCTAACTTCCTTTGATCCCTTACATCTGGATAGGGTACCCTGGGGAACACATGAACAAAGGGATGAGCTAAAAAGCCCAGTAATGGAAAGAACATAAGAATAAAGCACATAAGTTAGGAGGCTTGACATAATGATATTGGAAGCATAGAACATATGTAATCATAACATATAAACATGGGATCATAAAAATATGGTACAAAATAATCATGGGATCATATAAGAATGAGATTATATAAGCATAGTTTCATAAAGAGGTGGCATCAACTTTAAACATGTCTTTAGTACGAGTCAAGGCTAACTGCCAACCTCGTTTCCCATAGTAGCACAATCCAAGGCTAACTCCCCAGACCGTTTTCCCATAATCTGCTCATGAGACATTAACATTACCCAATGCATTGGAGCGCTATCTGGGCGCAGCCATCTAATCTTATTCATGTATATGCTTTCCACAAAAAGAACCTCAATCATACATAAACATATGAGTACCCAAGGAAAGAAATGGGCACACAATCACGTTATGAAGAAAAATAAAAAGAGGCGTAACATACAAGCATCCATGAAAGAAAGGATTTAAATCATAAATAGACATTAATAACGTATAAATTCATAAATCATGAAAATAGATAATAAAATTAAGTGATAACATGTAAAAATAGTTTTTAGGAATCTTTGAGTCAAAACATTTTAGTGCGGTTTAAGAAAACATCGAATATCTCTTAGAACGAAAAGCGGCATAATATTTTTTTATAAAACCAGAAGTAAACCAGGAGGGTTTTCATAATAAAAAGACTGATTTTATAAGGAAAAAGGTGACTTAAAACAGAGGATAGAGTACACTTGATAATAGGAAAGAATTTTGGAAGTTCCCTTAAAACGGGTTCACTTATCGGGATGTAATGAGGAGAGAATCACTTAAAATCATGCATATCCCCAAAATAAAGTGATTAAAGAGTCTTGATAAATAGACTTATATAATTTACACAACATTTACATTATGCACAAGAAAATATAAGATAGGATCATTTTGGTAGAAAGGTAGATAAGGAAACTGAAGGACTAAAAGAGGATCGGGTAGAATTCTTTACGGATTTTCGGCATGGTATCGGGAGTACTTGAGGGGGATTAGTGAGAGAGGAAAGGGAATTCTCATAACTTATACATAAATAGGGAAGTATGGGGGAGGTGCAAAATCATACCCCATAATTAATAATTACACACAACATGTCTTATCATAGTGAACAATCTTGAATAAGAGTGAAATTGAAAGGATCTCTTACCTTATGTCCGTCGGTGTTCTCCATTTGATATTAATGACCTGAATAGTAAAATTAGTTTTATTAATAAATAGTTCCATAACATTATATAAAAGTAAAATATTCAGAATACCCTTTTTAAGTTCATTTATACCCATTTTGATTGATTACAAGGTTCAATTTCATTGTTCGGGATCGTTTGTTTCATTTGTTTTAATGATCGGTTCAATTGTATTTAGGTTCAAATAAATTGTAAGATGAAAGTGGTTGTCCAGAATTGAAGTCATATAACATTAGTGGACATCCAGTAAGTTACATGGTTACAAAATTCATTTGGTTAATTAGAGTGAAAGAGAACTGTTACATTAAACATTAATGATAAACACTTGAATTAATTTTAACGATTTTTCCCATAAATGACTTGTTTTGTATTATTGTTTTATATCTTGAGTGTATGAGGATTACAGAACCTTAAATAGGACATATAAAATATATAAAAAACTGGTTCAACCATAACATAAATGGTTTCATGACCAGAATCAAAATGATAAAATAATTTAAAAACACAATATCCATGATGTCGGTAATTTGACCCATTACGGATGATGTTTAATTCTTGAACATGAGGGAGAGGAGGAGAAGTATGATGCTTGAAATTTTCCATAAACATGGTTAGAATCCAGAATATATTATATTCTAGAAATTTCATGCCTTTTGGATAAGGGAAGGGGAAGAGGGTATAAGGAAAGAAAGAAAATAAAAACAAAACACTTGAAAACAAAAGAGGGTTCTTACCCTTTGATCTCATCTCTTTGAGACTCCTCTTAGGGGCTTTGGTTTTGGTCTTTTGGAAAGACCAGAAAGACTTGGACGTGGGGAAGGAGATTGGTAGGGTATTTGGGCAGAAATTAGGCTAGGAACAGGGCTTGAGAGGTGAGAGGGAAAGTGGTAAGGAGAGAGGGTATTTATAGTGGAGGAGAGAGGGGTTTGCTTAATATAAAATTCATTAGTTTATTAATTGTCCAAAAGACAAGGAATAGTGAGTCTTCCATGACCAATTATATTATTTTTATAATTTAATCCCAAACCAAGTGGGCTTACATCAGTAGAACATCACCCATGACTCTATAATTAGCTTATTTAGCGTATTTTTTTGTAAATTATTGTATTTCACTATTCATAAAAAATTCATGTATTTCAGAAAAATCCCAAAAATTTACCCCAACCATTTTTCGATGTGTAGAATCCAAAAATGAAGTCCTTTTTAAAAAATAATTTTCTAAATATGATTATTTTAATATTTAAATAAAATAATATTTTATTATCAAAACCAGTTTTAAAGCATTCATTAACTCATTCTAAACTATAGGTATATCAAACTTCCAACATGAATATTATTTTTACACCACCACAAGTAAGGTTACTATTAAGTAGGGTATATCACTATTCATAAGGGTATGTTAATATTCGTTATGGTATATTACTATTCACCGAAAATTATAATTCTTTTATTAGACTCCAAAAAAACATCTTGAACACAACCGTGTATGCCAGATTTTCGAAATTCCAACCACAGCAGTGAAAAAATTAAGTTTAAAGGTCACTTATCACTTAGTAGTTCATTATTATGTGATTTTATGGAATATCTATAAGAAGGGAATTTCCATTAAAAACATTGGGTCGATACACCTCTAGCTTGGGAAGGTTCTTTAAAGAGAAATCAAACAAAGTAAGACTCTCAGAGGAAGCTCACTCGGTCTACCCTCCTGTAGTCTATAATATCTAAAGGAACCCTGGGAAGCTCGCTCGGTCTATCCCCTATGGCCTATAATGTCTAAGACTCACTGAGGAAGCTCACTCGGTCTACCCTCTTATAGTGTATAATGTCAAAGACTCTCTGGGAAGCTCACTCGGTCTATCCCTTATAGTCTATAGCACCAGGTTCTCACAGCCACATGTTATTCAGTGCATGATAATGCTATAAGGCCAACATACACCTATAGAGCTACTTTACTAACCAAAGTACACCTATAGAGCTATTTTCCTAACAGTCTACAAGGAAACAAGCATGTTATTCAAAAACACTTCATCCTATAGACACAAGACAAGGAAACAGGTGTAATATCAAAAGGCAACGAAGACCCAAAGGTTAGTAATAGAACAAGCATGGGAAAACATCCAAGCATGAAAAATTATCCTCTAACATGATTAATTTATCTCAACACAAGCATACAAGCAAGGCAGGAGAAAAACAAGGGCAAAAAGGTAAACACGCAATACCCCGTTCACGGGTATTGGTGGAATTTAGACATAAAACTCAAATAATTTGAACGGTAAGGCACAAACCACCCACATCGATCCTAGTAGATCGATATACATGAACCACGATGACTAATTCTCCTTAGAATGTCGAAGATCTGAGAAAATGCCCAAAACACTCAAACAACGATAACTTAAGAAGGAGGAGGAATTGGAAAACAAGGCTCAAGAAGAAGGGAGAACTCACCGCTGCGATTCCAACGCAATCAACAGTGCTCTAATCGGAGAACAGACGAAGGAACGACGGCTCTTCATAGTTCCGCAGATTCCCAGCACTCTCGGACGAACCAGACCTAGAAGAAGATGTTTATGGTGATCAGGCGCGACCCCAGTCAGTTTAATGAAAAAAAGAAATTACATGTCGTGTACTTTTAGAGTACACAGCGTGTACTAGGTATTTCATTAATCCACCAAAATGGGCCTCCAGATCACCCCTACACACCATGTCTGTGGCCCGGACATGGCTAGTACATGGCTTCGAGAAGGAAAAGAGTACATGGCGTGTACTCAAGAAATACAAGGTGTGTACTTCAAAAATTTCCAGAAACGTCATTTTTCTCAAAAACTCTTGAAAAAGGAAAGACATACCTGAAATGAAAATCCGGGTTCTTACAAACTCCCCCCCTTAAAGAAATTCGTCCCCGAATTTCCCTAGCAAGGCGTAGAAGAAAAAAACCACGAACAACTCTGGACACTGCGATCGCACCTCAACCTCCCTCTCCCAAGTCTCGTCCTGTACTCGCCCATGCTGCCATAGCACCCGTACCAGAGAAATAGACCGACCATGGAGAACCTGTGTACTGTGATCGACAATCCAGATAGGATGCTCCTCAAATGATGCATCCGCTTCGAGCTCAACTTCCTCGGGCTGAAAGACATGAGACGTGTGAGAAAATTAACGTCGGAGTTGAGAGACGTGGAAGACGTCGTGCATATCTCGATACCTTTGAGGTAGCTACAACCGATAGGAAACCGGCTCAACTCTCTCCAACACCTCAAATGGCCCGATGTACCACGAAAAAAGCTTACCCTGTCTCTGAATCCTCTTGTGTCCCAACCTCGGTGCGACATGCAGGAAAACCTAATCTCCAACCTTGAACTCCAGGGGTCATCTCCTCTGATCAGCATAAGACTTATATCGAGACTGTGCGGTATCCATCCTCTTCCGAATCAACTCTATATGCTCAGAGGTCTCCTAAACAAGATGAGGTCCTAGAAAAGCTACCTCTCCTGCCTCTAGCCAGTATAAGGGTGATCAGCATGGCCTACCGTACAAATCCTTGTAAGGTTCCATCTGAATGGTCGCCTGAAAACTGTTGTTGTAGGTGAACTCTATAAGAAGAATATGCTTCTCCCAAGAACTGCCGAAGTCTAGAATGCAAGCTCAGAGCATATCCTCAAGCACTTGGATCGTGCGCTCGGACTAGCCATCTGTCTGGGGATGATATGCTGTACTCAAAAGTACCTGTATACCCAATGCCTTCTGAAGTACCTACCAAAACCTAGAGGTAAAGCGCACATCCCTGTCTGAAACAATGGAGTGTGGAACTCCATGTAGTCGTACAATCTCTTGGATGTATAGTCATCCCAAATCATCAACACTAAAGGTCTCCTTGATCGACAAGAAGTGTGCAACCTTCGTAAGCCTATCGACGACAACCCAAACAACATCACTCCCCTGAGGTGACCTCGGTAACCTGGTCACGAAGTCCATCGTGACATCGTTCCACTTCTACTCAGGAATGGGTAACTGTTTCAAAATCCTCACTGGTCGTTGATGCACTGCTTTCACCTGCTGAAAAGTAGAACATCTCATGAAAAAACCAGCCACATATCTCTTCATACCTGGCCACCAGTACTGGCGGTGTAGGTCATGATACATCTTGGTGATGCTAGGATGAACTTCCCAAACTGAGGAATGAAAATCCCGCATCAGCTCCTCGCGTATGTCTGTTGGCACCCATACGCGTCTCTGGAAACGCAAGATCTCATCCTCGCCCTATTTCCATCCAGGAAGAGGGTCCCCTTCTGACACACTCTCCCACAGGACCAAGGCCTCCGAATCTGATAGCTGCATCATCCGCACCCGATCAATAATTATAGAGGTAATATCCACAGATGAAAGAAAAGTCTATCATTTCCTATCGTGCACTTCCAAGTGCATCTCAGAGAACCGAGCCATAAGCTGCAACTCACTGCTGGCCTCCTGAACTGCCTGAATCTATGTTCTTCTGCTCAACACATCTGCCACTGCATTGACCTTTCCCGGGGTATCGGCGAGCTCGATGTCAAAGGACTGAAGATACTCAACCCACCTACACTGCCTCAGATTCATATCATGCTGACTGGAGATATACTGGAGACTCTTGTGGTCGGTGAAAACCACAAAGTGCTCTCCCAGAAGGTAGTTTCTCCAACAGCGTAAGGCATGACCAACAGCTGCCAACTCTGGATCGTGCGTAGGGTAATTCCTCATCTGTTGCCTCAACTGCCGAGACCCATACGCAACGACTCCATCTCCCTTCATAAGCACAACTCCCAGCCCAATACCTGAAGCATCACAGTAAATAGTGTATCCCTTGCACGGATCTGGAAAGACTAGTATCGGTGCTAATGTCAACCTCTTCTTCTGCTCCTAAAAGGCTGACTCACAAGAATCTAACCATAAAAACTTCACCCCTTTCTTGGTCAAACCTGTCAACGGTGCTTCTACGTGTAAGAAGTCCTGAATGAAGCATCTGTAGTATCCCGCTAGCCCTAGGAAACCCCGTACCTCAAAGATGTTCTTCAGCTACTCCCAGGAAGCTACAGCTCTCACTTTCTCTGGGTCCACAGATACTCCAACCTCTGAGATGACGTGACCCAAGAAGTGAATCTAATCCATCCAAAAGTGGCACTTCGAGAGTTTAGCATACAACTGATGCTCTCTCAGTGTACTTAGAACGATCTCAAGATGTGAGACATGGTCGTGTTGAGTGTGAGAGTACACCAAGATGTCTTCCACAAAAACCACCACAAAAGATTCTAGGTACGAATGGAACACTCGGTTCATCAATGCCATGAAAACCGTAGGTATGTTCATGAGACCGAACGGCATGACTATATACTCGTATAGACCATACCTTCTCTTGAAGTCTGTAAGAGGTATATCAGATGGTCTAACGCGCAACTAATGATAATCGGGCCTCAAGTCGATCTTTGAGAACACCCGAGCTCCTCGAAGCTGATCAATGAGGTCATCAATCCTTGGAAATGGATATCGGTTCTTGACTGTCAACTGGTTCAGCTTCTGATAATCCACACTAAGACAAAGGGTACTGTCTGCCTTCTTCACAAACAGGATAGGTGACCCACAAGGAAAGGTACTGGGTCAGATGAAACCCTTTTCCTGCAACTCCTCCAGCTGCTTCTTGAGCTCCTACAACTCAGGTGTAGCCATCCTATAAGGAGGAATGGACATCGGTGCTGCTCCTAGCACAAGCTCAATTGAGAAGTCTACCTCACACTCTGGAGGAAAACCTGAAAAGTCCTCTTGAAAGACATCCCTGAAACGATCCACCACTAGGGGAAAGTCTAACTGTGAAGTCTCCTGGTCATCGAGATAAAGACTGGAAATCTGGGCTGTAACTTCACCTAGCCCATGATGCTATGGTCCAGATCTACCCACTTGGACATCCCACTCACCTCTATGAAGGAATGATATTCCCTCTGGTGATACGAAACTCACCCTACGACGATAGCAATCGACGACTGCCTGGAAGGAAACCAACCAGTCCATACCGAGAATGACGTCATAGAACGTCATCTCTAGGACATAGAGGTCCCATAAGAACTGAAACCCCGCAACCTCAAGAGGGAACTCTCTTCACTAACGTAGGCTAGATTTCCTCGTTCCAAAAGGCATGTCAAGAGTCCATAAGACGGCAGACAAAAAGATACAGAGCCCAAGGCTCTCCACAACTGCAACAGAGATAAATCTATGGGAAGCACCAGTATCGGAAAGAGTTGAAGATAAAACTGAGGATACTAAAATCGTACCTAGAACTGTAGAAGGTTCGGGACCCTTCTCCTGATAGGTCTACTCCACGGTGAAAGACTGGCCTGCACCGCGGCCCTGCTCCCTTGGCTGACCACTCTGAGTAGATCCACTCTGCTGTCACTGATGACCTCGTGACTGACCACCACGGCCATGGCCTCCACCTCGCCTCGAATGGCCAGAAGAACTCCAGTTACTAGACTAGTGGGAAAATGGCAAAGCATGTCCAGAACGCAGGGTCATAGATGAACCCCTACCACCAGCTAAAGGTGATAAGATCTGACAAAAATGCTGAAGATGGACCATCTTGCCGCAAAATCAGCACTCCATTGGATCCCTCTCGAACTGAGTCCTAGTATGCCCACTCCTACCGCACTGGTAGCATACAACCTGGCTGTCGGAAGACGCATCCCGCGAACCCCAATCTCCTCAAGAAGACTCTATGTGATGCTTCCTACTGTTCGTAGGAGGAACACCAGCTCTGGGTGTCGAACTGCCCTGGATCATTGCTCCAAAATCCCTCATATTGCGCTCAGTAATCAGTGCCTGGTTGACAATGGAGGATATATAAGTCAACTAGAATATATTCACCTAGGAATGAATCTCCTACCTGAGTCCATCCTCAAATTTCCTAGCAAGAAACAACTCATCACCTGCTGGGATCGGTGTAAAATGCCGCAGCTCAGTGAAGCGAGACGAGTACTCCATAACAGAAAGAGTACCCTACTACAGACTCATAAACTCCCGGGCTCGATCGGCCCTCAGGGTCTCCAGATATATGTAGTCATAGAAGGTGCGTCGAAACGCATCCCAAGACATACCCTGCTAACGCCCTGACTGTGAGATCACCTCCCACCACCTCTTGGTGGTGTCTTAGAGCATATAGGTGTCCAGCCTTACCCTCTTCTCTGGGGGTATCTCCAGATGCTCAAAGATAGTCAGGGTGGCCTCGAACCACGACTTTGAAGCCTGAGGTCCTCCATCCCCTGACAAAGTTAGAGGATGCGACTATTGAAAAACCCTCATCAAATCAGCCATCGACGGGGCATGAGGGGGCACTCCCTGAAAAGTCTGCAACATCCTCAGGAAGTACTCCCTGAACTGTGTATATGCGCCTACAATGTGTATAACTGCTGGTGCCAATGCTTTCATAGTAGGAGGATCAATAGGAGGTCCCTGATCGGCCATTTCCAGTGTCTAGTCATCGTCCGTCAACTGACGTACGACCAGAGGACGTCTCAAAGGCATAGCTTTGAAAGATCAAAATCACACCTTGGATCAGGATTTACAAATACATAAAACACAGCAGTACAAAACGGGAACATGGGAAAGAAACTATCAAGTTTTAAAAAACAAGACTACATGGTGTGTCTTCTTTAGACATTAACATGGGTGTGTACCCCTGCCCGATAGGTCGTGTGACACCCCAAACTACATGGCGTGTTGTCCCCACACATGATGTGTACTAACTATAAACCCCTTCCCGAGTCTCCTTACATGGCTAACCCACACAGTCCAAACTAACCCCAAACTAGACGGAGTGTTCCCTAGGGACACGGCGTGTACTAGACAAGGTCTCGATGGCCCGTGTTGTTAGTTACACGGCCGTCTACACGGCTGCCCTTACACGGCATGTTCGGAACTAACACGGCGTGTATAGGAGAAGATAACACTGACCTATGTTGTTCGTGACATGGTCGGGTACCTGGGACAAAACTACATGGCGCGTTCTTTACCGACATGGTGTGTTCTGCTCGAGCTTCCCCTGCCCGTGTCGTTAGTGACACGGCCGGGTACACGACTCTAAAATACACGGCGTGCACTTACCGTTTGCGGCGTGTTCCTGAAGTTATTTTCACGACATCGTGTTTCTGCTCACACGGTCAGTGACACGGCCTGAAAACTACACGGAGTGTATCTAGAAAGTACACACCGTGTATTCTGGGTTTTTCCAGGCAGTATCTCAGAAACTACACAGAAGCCCAGGAAACATAGAAAACCAGCAAGGAGGTGCCAAATTCCAACCCGTGAGGGCCCATACTCCCCACGAATCAAGATTTTCATCCAATACAGTCATATACAAGAGAAAATAGGATCATGATCCACCAATTTCCAATTCAATAGGGCCCATAACACCTCAAGAATCAAAATTTGGCGTTCATTTATGAAAAGTAAAACAAAATCAATTTCTCTATCATCATAGTAGGGATTCTATCAAGTATCTATCACAACAGCATACATAATCTACCCAGAGTCTATCACAACAACATGCAATCTCTAATGAACCCTATATGGTGTGGAAAGAATGCATGGTCTGTGATTTCTAACAAGTGCCTATATGATGCCTGAGATGGCATACCCTCATCTCAATGGGTTACGATAGAAATAGAACCGTAATATCAAAACAATAACAACACAAAGCATGCGAATCACTCTAAGTGAAATCATATCAACCGTAAAATCTCAAAACCAGAAAACTGCAATAAACAAGGTTGTATGGATTTTCCCTGTACACGAGTTAGCTACTCCCGGGCACAGCTCATTACCAAGTACTGAATTCATCCTATCCCTGGATAAGGGATCCAAACAGTGAATCAAGAGAAAAGAATCCCTCTGATACAACTTTGTAACGTCCCGACCCGGATGCCACTAACTGGGGCTCTGAGCCAGTTCACCACAAGTCCTCAAGCGCATTTCCCCAAACACCACAGGTTGTCGACTAGCAGCGAGGGCCTTGGGTGTGATAGTGGGGAAACTATACCCTCATTGGTAGAGTACACAATGGAAATAAATAAATATGAAATAGTAGAAGCAGTAAATAACCAACAATAATAAACAGTGGAATACTAAATCAGCAAACAACTGGAGAAAATATTTATATATATGAAATGATGCATGATACATATCTAGGAAAACAGCCAAACAAGTCACAATGATGGAAAACACCAGAGTACCAAAATAAGTACCAAAGAAAAGAAAAACAGTTCCTCTGCATCACAAGACAATGCTTGGTCCCTTGCTCTCCTGCTAAAAGCAATCAAATACCAGAAGTCGAAGGGCGCTTTCCCTTTTCTATACTTGTAACAACATATTCTGTTTGGGCTCAAAAGAATGACCCTAACAGGGTGTGAGACTAAATCCCAGTAGGCATTCACCCGAAGATCTGTGCCTAATAGTCAGTGATTATATGGAACGTAAAAGTACAATAAGCAGTAAACAGCAACAACAAAGCAGTAGGTAGTAAATAGTAAGCAGTAAAGAAGGATGATACATAACAGTAATCAACCCACAAACAACAATTGTAGTGAAGAAAATAGCTAACAAGCAGGAAACCCTCTGGGATGTACTCGCAGCAATCCCCTCTGGTCCTATCCTAGAAGTACCACAACCCTCTGGGCAGTTCACTCAGCCTAACCCCTCTGGTTGGGTCATAGGAAATTATGAGACTCTCTCGGGAAGCTCACTCGGTCAATTACTCTTATATTCTAGGGTAGTCAGGGACTCTCTGAGGAATATCATGCAGTCTAACCCTATTAGTCCCAATGTATAGAGACTCTATGAGGAAGATATCTCAGTCAATTACTCTTATAGCCTTAGGTATAACACAGACTCTCTGAGGAAGCTCACTCGGTCAATTCCTCCTCTAGCCTGGGAAGGTTCTTTAAAAATAAATCAAACAAAGTAAGACTCTCTGAGGAAGCCCAATCGGTCTACCCTCCTTTAGTCTATAATATCTGAAGGCACCCTGGTAAGCTCGCTCAGTCTATCCCATGTGGCCTATAATGTCTAAGACTCGCTGAGGAATCTCACTCGGTCTACCCTCTTGTATTCTATCATGTCAAAGACTCTCTGGGAATCTCACTCAGTCTATACCTTATAGTCTATAGCACCAGGTTCTCACAGCCTCGTGCTAGTCAGTGCATGATAATTCTATAAGGACAACATACACCTATAGAGCTACTTGGATAACCAAAGTACACCTATAGAGCTACTTTTCTAACATTCTATAAGGCAACAAGCATGTTATGAAAAAACACTCCATCCTATAGACAGAAGACATGGAAACAGATGTAATAGCCAAAGGCAACGAAGACCCAAAGGTCAGTAACAGAACAAGCATGGGAAAAACATCTAATCATGACAAATTATCCTCTAAAATGATTAATTTATCTCTACACAAGCATACAACCAAGGAAGGAAAATGATAAGGGAAAAAAGGTAAACATGCAATACCCCGTTCACGGGTATTGGTGGAATGTGCACATAAAACTCAAAGACTTTGAACGGTAAGGCACAAACCACCTACCTTGATCCTAGGAGATCGATATACATGAACCACGACGACTGATTCTTTTTAGAACGTTGAAGATATGAGAAAAGACCCAAAATACTCAAACCACGATAACTTGATAAAGCTGAGGAATTGTAAAACAAGGCTCAAGAATAAGGGAGAAGTCACCACTGAGATTCCAACGCAATCGACGGTGCTCGAATTAGAGAATGGAAGGAGGAACGGTGGCTCGTCGAAGATCCGTGGATTCCCAGCGCTCTCGGATGAACAGGACCTAGAAGAAGATGTTTATGGCGATCAGGCGCGACCCCGGTCCGCTTAATTTAAAAAAAGAAAGTACAGAGTGTGTAATTTTAGAGTACATAAAGTGTATTAGGTCTTTCCGTACTTTTCCAAAATCGGCCTCCACATCACCCCTACACACCGTGTGTGTCGCCCGGACACTACCAGTACACGGCTTCGAGCGGGAAAAGAGTACAGGGCGTGTACTCAGAAAGTACACGGTGTGTACTTCAAAAATTTCCAAAAAATTCATTTTTCTCAAAAACTCCTGGAAAAGGAAAGACATACCTAAAATGAAGATCTAGGTTCTTACAATAAAGTCAATCATGAAGTCATACCACTTACATATGTGTTAGGAAGTGTCTTGAGGAACTCACAAGGGCACTGGGGCTCAACCTTTATCCTTTAGTAGGTAAGGCATTGTAAAAAATCTATAAATGTCTTTTTTCATACCCTAGCCACTATAACTATCACCTAAAGTCATGATACATCTTTTTCACACCAAGATTCAATTCCTACTTATAGGTATGGAAGTATATTATAAGCTCTTACCTAATAGAATCAGGTACTAAAACACTCATAATTAAAAGGATCACCTTGCTGCTTCTTAAAGACCATGTGGGTATTAGGTCACCACTATCTAGTTATTCCCACATCAGAACAAAATCTTGGTTACTATCCAATACATAAATTTCAGGTCTACTAAAGAATAAGTAACCAAAAATGGTGAAGTGGTCATCTATCCTTGGTCCTTAGTATCATCCATTCTCTAATCATGAAATAAGATTATTTGTCACTATTTCAACTCTGAAGTCCTTTCCAAAAGCAGCTGCGCTATCTAATTTTTATTGCCAAGAGCATCTTCAATGATGTTATCTTTACCTTTCACATAGTCCATACCAAAAATTGAAAATCTCTAGATACTCTAAAAAATGCCTCTTCCTCAAGTCTAGGACTTATTGTGTGATGATATTTGGAATGCTCTTGTGGTCTTTGTAGATGAAAAAATATATCATAGGGTATTGTTTAAAAAAAATCAATGAATGGACCAAGAATACTAGTTCCAGTTCATAGATTGGATAGTTTTTCTGATGGGGTCATATAATACATAACCCACTAGCTACTACTCACTCCATCTTCCTCAATACTTCTCCCAAATTGACAGTTGATACATTATTGTATACATCATAACCAATCATTATCTCAAGTAGTATCAACATTGGAGGTATATTCATCCTCCTCTTTAGCTCATAGAATTACTATTCACATAATTGTGAACACTAAAACATTAATCCTACTTTTTTAGAGAAGTCCTAGATAAAATGTCATTATTATCCTTAAAAACCCAAAAATAACTCGATCTAAAAATCATTTTCAGGATTTTTCGAGCACATCACAATCTCAACTTTCTTTAGCTCAATGGATATACCATTTTCATATGATACGTACCCCATGAATTTCACCTCCTAAATCCAAAAGTAACTATTCAAAAACATGGAATAATACTGATGTGATTGAAGTGTACTTAGTAAAATCTTGAGATTTATAGAATGATTCTCTGAGGTTAGTTTATTGAAGGGGATGTCTTCAATAAAAACCATGATGAACGGGTCAATGTATTAGTAGAAGATCATGTTCCTAAGATCCATGAACATCGCCAACACATTATTTTATCCAAACAGAATCACCAAGTAATCTTATATCACATACCTACTTTGAATCTCCGTATTCCATAAGGACTCCTTTATATAACATTACTACAAATAGTCAGATCAAAGATCAATCATGGAGAACCACTTGGCTTCTCATAATTGATCAAAAGGTCCATTAATCCTGAAAAATGTATATATTTTCTTCATCAACACTTGATTATACATTAAAAAATCTATTTGAGGTAAAATAATACCATCTCTGTTATTATTAATGAAAATAGGTGCACCTGATGGTGATATAATCATGCTCATAAACCCATCATGTTCCACATTCTCACTTTTTTACTTTGAGTTCCTTCAATTGAGTTGGTGTCAGGTGATATGGGGGTATCAAAAAAAGTGCTTCATACATTTCATGAGTTCTATATCAAAATTTACTCCCTTAACTGGAATAATTCATGTGAATTCACCTTGTAATAAATCCCAATTGAGATCCACAAGTGGAAGAAAAGATATGGAATCATTCACTGATCCAAAATAAATAGCAAGCTAAAATTTGTGTCATGATCATCCTAAGAATACTCAATTAATGGATAAATATACATTCGAAAAGTTCCCAATATACATTCATCACATAATTAGACTCCTTGAGGTATGTAAATGATACCTATTCTAATAGAAATAAATATGGGATTGGAACTATTCAATGAGTTTATTCTGATAATCACATCAAACCTCATCAATTTTCAGAATCATAAAGTCCCACAAAATTATATGACTATAAATGACTATTGGACACTCTAAAAATTTATTAAGAGAGACCATATTTATTCTTAATGGGTTTTTAAGGGAATAAACACAATATATCATGACTGTTAATTCATTTCAAAACATAACTTGTTTACATATAATGGAATGGGAAGAAAAAGTATTAAATTGGGCAGTAAACAACCTAGAAGTGATCAAGACCGTAACTAAAATAGTAAATGGTACCTCCCCACCATCTGTTGGATTCTGTTCCACTACATAAAATTGGTAAACCATAGATCCATGTCCTTGTCACTAAAATAAAAACCATTTTGAGTCATCATCATCTGATTTTTCTACCGAAGACCCAAATTGATCTCCAGTTTATTTCTAATGTCTATCCTCCACCCCCGTGGAACCTCAACCTTGATATTTGGATGAAAAAAATACTTGAGATGCCCCATATTGTTGAAATACTAACTCCTAATATATGGTTTTTTATATAACTTGTGATAAGGTATGAACTTTCCACAATTTTTTCATTGTGAAAATCCACTTATTATTACAAAATAAGTCATTCTATAGTCTTACTTAAAAATACTACCCTACTACACATCCCCAGCCATTTTTTTCTTATTACAAAAAGTAACACCAATTATATTAGTATGATTTCCACTCACCTGTGTACAAAAATGTAGAGGAATAAAAATATCCCAATCCACTTCCATACCCTTCTTGATATTCAAGGCCTTGTGGAGAGCCTCTAGGTAAGTCATTCAGTCAAATTACATAAACTACCATCTGATGTCAGGATGAAGATAAATCTCAAAATTACTAGCCTTTTTTGACTCATTCCAAATAAATAATGGACAAAAATATTGTATCTCAATAAATGAGTGGTGTATGAGGATACCATCATGGATATATACTACAAGTCCATATACTCACATTTTTTATATAGTTTCAGTGTATTGAGAAATACTTCCTCAAAGAAAATGCACTTGAAATCCTCCTATATGAGACCCTTACATCTAAAATCCTATCTCGTCATTCCCACCACCTTATGATGCTTCCCTATAGTAAGAAAACTTTCAATTTTTCCTACTAGTATATCTGTTTCTGAGGGAGGTCAAATAAACCCTCAATGATGTCTACCTAGTCATCCACATATTTTCACCCCCATTTCCTAGAAAGGATGGTGGATACTCAAGAACAAAAGTATTTGTATTATTCAACCATAGAACAGTATTCCTCTCAATCCTAGGTGTGTACATGTGGAAGTACTATTACCTATCATGGGACCACCACCTTCACTACAGGAGCATCTGTGGGAGCTTTGTCTACTACACCATCCTACATAGCACATGGGGGCCTAGGGGAATACTTTCTATTGGGATAATACCACCCTATATTAGCTGGTCCTCACATTAGTTTCTTTTGGTGTGAACTCTTCTGAAACCCAAAGAAAATATTAGAAAAATCTATAGTTGTTAGTACTGATCATAACCAGTCTATGGGATCACAAAAAGGTTCTTATAAGAGTCTATTCTTAACTCGATGTACATACCTCCTAGAACAGACAAATTTTTCTATCATTATACATTATTCCTAATCATATATATATATAATATAATAACATACTTAGGTTCTACTATTTAATTATGGAACTAATATATCACAACAACACTAAAAAATCAATATAACATAATCAAGAAGTACAAGTATATCTTGAATAGATAGAAAAAATAAAGAAATTAAATTAAAGAACAATTATATAACACAAAATAGTTATATATATATATATATAATTTGGTCTAATTTTCCTAATCATTATGCATCAAATCACTCAAAACCCATAAAACTTCAACAAAAACTATTCCAATGGTATCTTGGAGGTCTGTTACACATGAGATGGCCATACAAATGGATACTCCCCTACCTGAGTCCCATATAGCATATATGCATTATATCATGTCCTAGATTGGTCAAAAATAATATAAAAGTAATTTCCTTGGATAAAATATTTTGATTCCCCAAACTAAATCCTTATGTTTAATTCGCAGATTCATAAGCCCTCATGCATTCCTCCCTGTACGCAAGAGGATGGAGACAATTAGTCATTGTCTAAACGTCATCAATGGGGAGACTATACACTCAGTATCATATCATTACAATGATTATATTGATAAATTAAAAGGAAAATCATTGTAAATAAGATAGAAGAATTTTATAACAGATAAAAAGCGTGTTATATATTAAATAAATGGACTCCCTATATGGGAAGAAAAACCAGAGTAACAAGTGCAGGGAAGTAGATAATAAAATGAAACAATAAAAAATCTTTTGGATTACCTACCAGTACCAGTCCCTACTCTATGATCATTGGGTCAACCATCTCACATGTGACACTTTACCTTTCCCAGGTCCCTATACATGAATTATATGCAGTCATCAAGATACCTGTATATAGTGTGATAAAAGAAAACTCAATATGACACCACTAATGTATCTTTTATGAGTGTGTACATGTATAAAATTTTTATTCCATGATAAAAATTAATGTGCAAGAAATCATAAAAAGTCATATACCAAGAACCAGTGTGCTAACCAAGCCACCACCAGCCTCTACCAAGCCTGTTTCGACTCTATACCATAATCATGGTAAAAAAGGTTGTAAAATGATCATGATGAGCCACAAGGCTGGTAACATGTCACTCAACATTCTCAATGCATCAATTGAAGAAAATATTCGATATCTATAAGGCCTTAAGTTATAATGAGTTATTAATTATCCCTAAGTAATCATGTCTTAGCCCACACCATACAGTTTTCATGCCCCTACACTATGAATGGGTTCACTATCATCATTCATCCACATCATACATGATCCCACATCAAAGGTTTAATAATACTACGATGATTCTCCTATTATGGATACCAAGATAATACCTCCAAGGCATGGTAAATATACCTAAAAGGTTGAGAATAATATTAAAATCACAACACATCACCATGAGAATATAATAGCATCATATAAAAAAAATTGATCAACATAAATCATTGTAAAAATACACTCTTACAATAATCATATAATCAAGAATCATATTTGGGTATCAAGGTCTATACACACACCAACAATAAAATACCATAAAACAAGCACAAAAATCTACACCATCAATATGAAATAAAATCAATAAGAGTATATGTGGGCCTCAAAATGATATAGAACATCCTACACTAAGGATGTTGATTAATAAATCCTATTTTTTCAATTATTAAAGACTAAAAAACATCCCAAAAACATAAATAATGAGTTTTCATGCCAAATATTCCTTTATCAAGTTCCATTTTTACAAGGAAGAAGTTTAGAGTAGTGAATCTAGAGGAATTTAAAGTGAATAAGGGAGGTTCTGGAATAACATACCTTAAAGATTCATCCAAAAGAACCAATTCCAAGGTATTTCTAAGGATTGTTTTCCAATTCATCGAATCCATTATTTATTGAAGAACAGATCATAAATTCCACATTAGTTCTATCAGAGAACTTTATATATAGTTAATTAACATCAATGAATCACCAATATAAAAATAGAAAATAAATTTATAAAAAGGAGTGTCTCGTGATGATAGATCTATGAGTAACCTTTTGGAAACATCCCCTGTGAAAGATGATTTCATCTCTGGTCAAGAGGATTATCATTGACATGCCCATTACTCTATTAATCTATGAAGAATTATAAATGAATTAATGTATAATCCTTAATACTCCTTCAAGAAGAGACGTAGAATGATGATCCATAAACACTTACCCATATAAAATCCATATTCAGTGGTATATCCTTATTTTTTTCTTCTCTTGGTGTCGAGGGCTGTTCACCTCGCTCTCTTGTTATTCCTTTATTTTTTGGAATAAAGATAAAGTCATGATGATGGTATATCCTGATTTTCTCATGAATCAACATCAAATCCCTAGATCAACCATCAGTTTTCAATGTTTAGAAGACAAAAATCATTAGATCATCATGAGATTCATAAATCTGATATAGATCCATGGAAATATCTCAACGAGCAAGATGAATTTAGATAAAATCTTTGAATAACTCATTATTATTTCACAATAAAATATGTCCAACATTGAATAATAAATGGTAGTTGAATAGGAAAGATACAATAACTAGAATAGTGGTATAAATATAAGATAGGTGAATTTGTATCAAATTTGGGTGTTAAAGAGGTAAAAAATGAGTGAGTTTAAAATCATGTCGGGGGAATTAAATGCACTGTAAAACTATGTTCACCAGATACCTGAGGAATTCGTTGATGCGATGATGTAGCCATCTGCAGGATGGTGGGGGTCTAAAAACATCTAAAATACCACTAGAATCCCACTGGCTCACTGATAGTGGACTGCCAACCACCAACAACCATGTCCCCACCCAAATCATCTATCTTCAAAACCCAGGCTCGTTGTCACTAAAAATATAACTCAAAAACACCCATATCAGATACAAAACTAAAGGTGAATGAAAAAATTTATAAAATTAATATCGTGTACATTATAAAAATGTGCAGATGTCACATTAGTGGAGGAGAATCACTCTCCCTTCTTAAGAGTGTTCTATAAAAAAAATCACTATAGTAATTTCAAAAAGTTCCTCTAGACATTCACTATGCACAATGATTATTATATTTTGTAATGACAGAATCTTGTTTAAATAGATCTAGGGTTAGAAGATTAATAAATTCACATGGCCCTTTATTATTTTTCTTCATCCCTAACAAACCCCATATAATAATAATAATAATAATAATAATAATATTTACCTAACATGCGAAAAACAAGTAGATAAAATAATAATTATTTCCATGTATAGATATATAAATAATTAATCAAAAAATATTTACTTTTAAATTTCTTTTTTGGACCATTTAACTCGATCCACTAGTCCTCGTGGTTATTTATTTAATAAATAAATATCATTGTATTATTTACTAATAAATAAACAAATATTATCTCACAAAATCAATGAAGAAATATATATTCAATATTCACATAACAAAATAAATAATTTTTTTTACCTTGTGAATGAAATGGAATAAATAATTTTTATATATTCAAGTAACTAATAAATAATTTTCCATATAAATATTTATTTAATATGAAAATCACATAATATTCTTTCAAATAAATGGTGACAGAATATATGTGATAAACTAATCATGAATATTTATTATACCACATATGAGAGTAACATTGTTTAAATATTATAAATTCCAATAAAATATAATATAGGTTCTAAATATACATAGTGTGTAAACCTTTAGGCCCCTTAGTGAAGTTTGGTTACTACACATAATGTAAAATTTAAGCATACAAAATCATTCTATGTAACCCGTAGATATTGAAATTAAATGTTATATTAATAATAATGACATAAAAACATAAAATATTCATTATAATTCATTTACCAAGATATATATTATCAAAAAGGTTGAATGTTGGTATCATCAAACTATATCCAAGCTTTATTGTAATTTTAAATCTCATAAATGAAAATTCCAACTGAATCATATCTCCATGGATAGTATAGATATTCTATTCCATCAATAATCCTTTTATATAAGCATCTTTTAAAAATAGTGAACAATCCTTCATCTCATTATTAATTACTTCAATATCACTTGTGACACACCCATGATATCCTTTATCACCAGAACCATATGTTGTCACACTTTTCATCAGTACATCAATGAATGAAAATAAAAAAAATTAATAATAATATTATTGTTTTATGGAGAATAAGATCATTCATAGAATGAAACATCTAGTGACACACATAATTGTTGATTTTCTACTAGGGTTTATGTTTTAATAATATATTTCTCTATAGATTACCAAGGTCATACACCAAGATAATGTGTCACAAAGTCCTACGAGGCTTAACCTCTCATAGCCTATGTCATTTGCATCCCATAAAATGATACCATCCAACTATATAATATATATTTAAGTATACTACAATGGAACATGTACGTTATCATCATATCGAGGAATTTATATGACCTTTCAGTGTGACATGTACCTAAGGAAAATATTTCTAAGATTTCATATAGAAGAATGATAATCATGTGATAAATAATTGACATTCAAGACTATAAATATTTTACTAATTAAATGTATATAGTAGTTGGTTATAGGGTACCAACTATAGAATGAATATCATGAATCATGTACTTTTATGATTTGGTGTAAAACAAGATGATATATTCTCGTGGTGAGGTAAGATATGTTGGGTGTGTCATAAGTGACATGAAATTATTGAATTAGTAAAAAATATATTTTTCCATTATATACTAATGTAAGAATATATCTCTTCCCCTTTGATTAGAATTAAACCATATCATTAAATTGAGGACCATGGTTATTTATAGAATATTTCATTTTAGGAAGTCAAATAAATGAATATATATATATATATAATATAGTTTGATGTCATAAGTATGCAATATATTTGTTGAGATATATTAGCATTATACTACATAGTGAGCATTCATATGAGGTTAATGTTGTTTTTTCATTAAATAATTTTTTTTTGGGATTGTTGACATATTGAGATACACTAATC
Organism: Viscum album; assembly: GCA_963277665.1. NCBI lineage: Eukaryota > Viridiplantae > Streptophyta > Magnoliopsida > Santalales > Viscaceae > Viscum > Viscum album. The sequence continues at coordinate 1,719,263,296 of OY728119.1, read as the reverse complement.
TTGGACTTTAGGTCATCTGAGTTAATTATACTAAGAAAGAGGACTATAGGGTCACATAATAAGAGTATATATAATCTCTATAAAACTCTATTACAACTAAATAGTTTGAATAAATATTATTCTTCAGACCGTGGAGTAACAATTATTTAGTTTTTATTGATAAGATAGATTAAATAATTGGTTATTATAGAGAATATATATCTGAATTTATTATTAAATATATACTACTCTCCTTCTAGAAAAAATATAAAATTTATATATCTCTTATTTATTATTCTTTGGGTAAAAATAATTTTTTAACATGAATTTTAAATAAATATTTATTTGATAGTTAGAAAATATAATATATATTTATTTATTGAATTTTTAATATAATGATACTTATTTATATAATTAAATATTTATTATTCAATGTCAAATAAACATTTTGGAGGATTGATGGGTTGAGTTAATGCCTCAAATGGAAATGAAGAATTTAATTTAATATCATTTTTTAAAAAATAATTTCTTCATTTAATGTGATATTTTAAAATATTTGCGAGTTATCACATTCCATGTGATATAATAGTATTATTGTTATTATTATTAAACATAAGGTTAATTTAGAATAATGGAATTGTTTAAGAGCCACTGTATAATTACCAATTTACTAAATCGAAGTACATAAACCAACTTATATCATTTATATGGTAGTTTGAATTGGTGTGCACAATAACTCTCTCTAGATAAATACCTTTTGACTAATAAAAAAACTTATAAAAAGGATCGAAAGTATGAGAGGAGGTCTTCCAACTCCTTCTCTAGACTGAAAGATCAAGTGATAATTTTATTCCAAACCGAAAGGATGGTTATTTTGATCAACAATGAACAAAACAAGATGATTGGTAACTCTATTCAAGCATCAACATATTTATCTACAACATTATATGATTCATGGATCATATGTGGATAATTATGGAGGTATTCCACTTCATATACTTTATCAAAATTATGATATTATGATAACAACCACAAAAATAATAACTAAAGAAATAATTGTCATCCTGAGGTATTTATTAATATAAATTAATCAAAAATTATATGTGAAAAGATCCTCTCTATGAATATTCTAGGGTAGATTTATCCAGTTTAAAGGATTTTATCTGAAAACCATTTGAAAAATCATTGGGGAACATATCTAAATTGATTTATCTATGCCCCATATGAATGAGGAAAATAATAATTGATTGATGATGTGTAATTGAAAATATTCAAACCCAGTATCCATGGTCAAACACATAAGTAGGAACCACACAAGTCACGTCACTCTATGTGGGAATTTATAACACATTTTTATTACAAACAATGTATTAACTATAAGTTAGAATGTAGTTTGATAGTGTGTACATGACTTTTAGCTAGTATAAATGTCTTGTAACCTAGATGTTTTTTTTTCAAATGAATCGAAAACACGTGTGGTCAAAGCATGAAATATGTAATTAATACCATCCTTATATTGAATTTTATCCAAACTAACTATAAATACCCAAATTACATGGAATGTATTAAGGTATACATTTCATGAAACTTGTGAATATCCTATGTTAAATACTCATAGAGTCCCAAGGTGTGTATTGTAGGAGGCCAATAACAAATCACACACTCTTTCCCTAGAAACATACAATGTGTAAATCTAGAAAAACCATGAAATGTTCTTATTGATATTGAAATGTCATGTGGGACAAAACACAAAGGTAATTGATTAAAAAAATAATACCAAACTACATGATGTGTAGTTGTATGTACATTCCGTGTGATAAGGTTTTTCCTCATGAATTACAGGCTGAGTATTTTGGTGGGTTGTGTGTATTATTATTGTTATTAATCAATTATTTTTTTCATAGTTCTATAAATAAATGATGTATTTTGTTTTTATACATGCCATATACTTTTTGATAGTTTCCTACGGTACATGGTTCATATATTAAAGGAATAACGTGTATTAAACCATATGAATTAAATGACATGAAACATGGAACGAGAAGAATTATATATCATGACATACCACATAGGCATAAATTCTATATAAGAATACAATATATGAAAATTATCATCCACAATGTCATTCACATACCATTTCATGCGATGATTTATGTTGTCTAATATGTAAACTGTAGAAATGAGTTTATGGAAATAAGAGATGGAAAAAAAAATTACCACCTCAAGAAAACATCATTTACATAATTTATTTTAATTTAAAATTTTATAGTTTAGTTTATTTAATATTACAGGGTATGATATTATCTAGTATTTGATGGATGAAAAGTTAAAATAAACAAGGTAATTAATTTATCAAGTAATTAACTTACTAATTTATGAATTTTACATTAGAAAATATTGATTTAAAATTACTACTACCAAGTTTTTAATATATAGTTAGTGCATGCATCAATTATTATGATCTTGTATGACGTATGTATGGTTTAATTTTATTTTTAATTTAATTAGTATTTAGGTTTTTGTGATAATAATTATTAAATTAAAATTACGATACATGAATCACCCTCTCCTTTTATTATGTATAGGATTGAGTGGCCACTATTACTTTTATGTAACCCTATAAACTAGTGTCCCCTCTCATTCATATCATTAAACATATGTAAAGAAAGGTGATCATATGCATGATTAGGTGGTTCAATATCTATCCAAGTAAAACCATCCAAGGAAATGCATAGGTAAAATTTTGAATACTATAACTCGATCTAAGATAGGTTCAAGGACTTATTATTTATGAGAAACTCTAATGACCTCCTATTATTATGATAACAGCACTGGAACTTTTATTCACGACCCACCAAATGTTTGTACCCATTAAAATAAGTGAAAAACTAAAACTCCAAAATCTTACCTCTATTGACTGAGTGTAACAAAAGTATAAATCCTTTCATCCTACTAACCATAGAAATCTAAACACCCAATCAAGTCCATAAAAACATATAAAAATCCAAGGAAATAAAATTACAAATAATGACAGAATTTAAAGTAAGAAAAATAAAATTACGATTAATGTGTTTAGGTTGAGTTTTCCCATATGAATGAGAGAAACAATAAATATTTAATTTTTTATTCACTATAATAATAAATATTTTATTCAAATAGACAATTAGTTTGTATGATTTCATTACAGAGTAATAAATCACTAAAACATTATATGTAAATTGGATATACTATTCATATCACTAATATACTCTCTAGATCAATCCCCACTTCCTTTTAAAATAAAATCCAACCAGTTATCTTAGTTTAACTTCCATACCACATTTATAGAATGACCTCCACATTGAATGAAACTAATGATCTCTAGTAACACCATCAACCATGATTTATTACTTTAAAAAACATATCTAGAAAAATTATTAAAAACTCTTCTCTAAACATTCTGATATTTGGTGACTCTATAAAAAGATGCATAATTATCATGGTTCAACTATTTCTTAAAGAGTATGAACTACCACTTCCTGCACAGCTTGTCCAACCACAATGCATTTTCCAATTTTTGGTAAAAATTATTCCAGTGAGTGGAATTCTAAAAACCTATAATTTGTCTTCATATCCCAATAATATCCCACATGAAGATATATTTCTGGGTAATTCCTATAGAAACTCTCTATAAAATATCCTTCATTATTATTAAGCATCAAATTTTCCATCATTATCCTTATGTTCACCCAATCCCTATTGTGGTACGATACTGTCTTTGACTTTCATGGACTAATATTTTAGTGAACATATCATCCAGATTTTGGCTATTAGTTATCTTATAGATACATAGGACTTTATTCTCTAAAAATAATCTCTTGAAGTTGTACTTAAAGTATATATAATTTGTACTATAATATAATGCTTTATTTCTAGACAAGTTAATCACACTATGATTTTCACATAATAGAATTTATCATTCCCATCTTCTTTGAAGTTCATTTTTTAATTTATTCATCCAGGAATACTATTTTATAGCTTTCAATTTAGATATATACTCAAATTTCATTTTACATAATGTAATAATTTTGTATATATATGATATACAATGCATAATTATTCTTCTATAGGTAAAAACATAGTAATTCATGCACTTCTGGTATTTTAATCTCTAGAAAATTTTTTATTATTTAATTATTATATAAGATCTTATTCCTTGAAGAAAAATGTTGTAACTTATGTTCCATTCAAATACTAAAGGACCCATATAAAAAATTCTCAATGTTCCCATCCATTTTTACATATCAGTTGACTTAGAACTCCCACTACAAACATTATGTATGACGATGTATATATCATAAGAAAAATGAAACATCTGATAATCAATAAAAAGGTCCTTTATTCATGTACTCTGGTTCTTCTACCATTTCTAGTTCCTATGAATTTGACAGTTTAAGGTTTCCAACAAAAGGATTCGAGGCTAGTTTATATTTTATCATCCTAAATCATTTGATGATATTTTAGATGTAATATTTCTCGGCCAACACCAAAGTTCCGTCATTTTTTATATGTATTGATCCCCAAACCCTATATCAATTTTGATTTCTCAAGATCAATCATCTCAAAACATCCATAGAAATTTTATATTTCTAAAAAATTATATCATTTGGTCCAAAAAGTAAAATTTCATTAATACAAGAAAGTAAAATGATTAAATTACCACAACCCCATTTATTTTAGTGATAGTAATGATCTATATTGCACCTATTAAATCATTATTCTAGAATAAATAAATTGAATATGTGATTATATTACCATGATTCTTGTTTCAATCCATAATGTACTTTCTTTATTTTGGAAACCATATTCTTGTTTCTATTATCCGTCAAACATACTTGATTTTTTAGGTAAAATTATTCCTCCAAATTTCCATGAAGGATTTATTAACATCAATTTGTATAAGACATTGATTTTACAATACAAGAACACTAAACATTGTCAATATGGTTCATTGTTTAACCTCTGATTAGAATATTTCTAAGAAATTAATAACTTGCTTCTATTGAAATCCCTATAAAACCATCCATAATTTTCATTAATTATTTCCATTATATTCCTTTCTTAATTAGAAAATAACTTATTCTATGGTTCATGTTTACCTTTTAGTATCTCTGTCAGCTCTAAAGTTTCATTTTATTTCAATGAATCTACCTATTTTTCTATTATTATATTTCACTACTTAGAATCATTAAATTTTTATAGTTATAGATTTTTTAGTTCTCATACACCCATATAAGTAAAAAACTTATATCATCCTTATACTACTGAATCGGTCTACTAAATATAGTTTCTCTAATCATTTGAGTTTGAAGTTATTAACTAGCTAGATCATCTCCCACATTTAGATTCATAAATTATGATACTATAACTCAAGCTTTAGAAACCCTGGAACCTTTTATCCCCTCTTATGATGATGATACTATTGGACTTATGATACTTTTAGTATTCTCATCAGAGTTATGAAAATGTTACAAAAATTTAGTTCCCCAACTCTAATCAACATGGAATTTGGTATTTTATTTATCTACTTCAACTTTTTTTACATATTTGTTTTGATAGTTTCATAAAATATTATCATCAAAGAGAACATATCTACTACTGATGACTTACTTTCTAACTTCATTACTTAGTATATATTCAAAAATATTATCTCTATATCCAAGGAAGATACTTATTTTAGACTTTTTCATCATGATTTTAAATATCCTAAGCATCAACATGAAAATATTCCCTACTTCCAGAGACATTACGATGGCTAACATATAATCAATTACCATACCATATCTCTTCTAGAAGTTCCCACCTGACTGCCAATTATAGACTCCTTTTAAGAAATATTCCACAATGCTGAGTGCATCTACCCAAAATCACTTATTAAGTCCTTAATTAGACCATATACTTTTATCCTTCTATGTTAGATTGTGATTTATTCGTTCAGCCACTCAATTATGTTACAAAGTTTTGAGTACCTTTAACTCATGAATTATTCATTTATTTTTTATGAAAATTATTTATGTTCCATTCACTGTAATCAACAATGTTTTCTTTGAGAAAACACTTGAAATTCTATAAATATTACTTTTAGACGAAATAATTATATAAAATCAAAATATGAAATACATAAACCATATATTTTATATTATAAATTCATATTTTTTGTGGCATAATCAATAAAGGTTACAATGTAGAGATAACCATCGTAAGTCTAAACATGGTCATTCCCTTAGATGTTTGAGTGAACCATAAATGACTTATATGATCCTCTATATCATCCATCTAAATTGATAGAAACTATTATCTGCTTAAAGAAATAACTTTTACATATTCTTCTTTCTATGTGATTATTCTTAAATATTCAATTTTTGTTAGAACTTTTATTTTTTTCTAATCAAGTTTGCAGTTCCTACATTTCCAAACTTCTAGGGATTTAGAAGTTATACATCTAAAAACTATAATTACATTTGAATACCCACTCAACTAGAGAGTTATTTATTTTACATATCAGTCAAATACCTTATATCATTTGGTAACATTACATACCCCATTGAAAATGGTAGCATTTTATCCATCATAATCAATCTATTAAATGAAAATTAGTTTTTTTCCATAGATCATAGATGTGACTGACTTCTATAAGTTACATGAATCATCCACTAGTCATTCTAAATTTGAGATCTCCTTCAACAACAATTTATTAGCCTTTATAATCCACTATATGGACACTCCCAAACTGAAAATATACATAATTAACCATGAATCATTGATCACCGGTTGGATAAATGGATACTCCAGAGTAAATCACCCTTGATTATTCGAGAATAATATTACTTATTAAGAAATTTTTACTACCATACATTGAGATTATAGAGTTTGAAAAGATAGGTATTAATTCCTTTCTAGTGATCTCTTTACAATCTTTCTATTTCATCTTAATGGTTATTTCTTCCCACAATAATAACTTGTTGGGCCGAGACTAATAATATTACTACAACACCTTTATTGAGAATTATCTCCTAAAACATTCTTATAATATAATTTATTCCATTGATGTGACCTTCCCCATCTATCCAAATTGAGAACACTATTGAAGTATATTTTTTCTTATCTACACCTGAGTTTCTAATTCATGATCGGGTTCTACATTTCCTCAAACTAAAAAAATATTTTCCCATATAGTTACTTACATAATTTAATATTACATAATCACTTTTTGAAAGTGAAAATAACAATAAAATTCCCATATATCATCACTAAATGTTACCTTTACTAATTCAAGCTACTTGAAGATAATGTTGAATTCAGTCATATGATATTCCAATGGAATTCCTTCCCACAACCTTAATCCATACAACCTCTCCAAGATAAAAATATTTTTGAGCAACATAGGATTCTAATACTGGTATTACAATAACATTATAATATCTGATTTTTTTTTTATTTTCTCAAAGTTTGAAGGGAAATATTAATTAATAAGGAAATCCTCACCATTTCTAGTTCCTTATTTTCCACTATTCCCATTCAATATTCTGTATTTTTTTCGAATTTTCTCCTATTATCAGGATATTCATGTCCTCTTTAATCTTATGGTACAATAACTATATTCTCCATAATCTAAATTTTGTTCCTTGGAATTAATAACTTCTTATCTTTCCTTCATCTGAGGCCATAAATTATACTTATAGTAAAATTTCCAAAAAAATAACACCATTGTAAAAGACACTAAGGACTATGATTTCTCATTTTATTGAACTAAATATTATGATTTGACACCAATTTTTTGGAAACATCCATGATCATTAATGATACCTATTAAACCATAAGAAAATAACTCATAAATCCACCAAATGTTCTTATGTTTTAGAATATTGGAAAATGTGAATATTTGGAAGTTTTAAACTCTCTAATTAGTGTTTAAAAAGTTGTGATTCCACATACCCTACTAACCACATAGTGACAACATCACACACATCACAATAAAAATTTTCAAATATTCAAGGAAATTGAATTAAACTCAATAGAAGAACATAAGTGAGAAACAATATAAAAATATAATGTTGTGTTTCGAATGAGATGTCTAACGTTCAAGAGAGATGCACCATGACTCCCATTTTTAAAAACCATAAGCACTAAGATACTATTAAATAGAAAACTATTTGTATTATTCTATTATATTGGATTATCTCCCTACAACATTGTATGTAAATAATATATACTGTTTGATTTGGTCATGTAATATTTAGATTGGTCCCCATTTCATTTTATAGACTACTCAAGTTGGTATTCTTAGTTTCACCACCGTCCAAATTTTATTGAATAGAATCCATATAGAATGTGACTTGTGATATATAGTAACTAAGTTGACCTATATAACTTTAGTTGGTAAAAAACTCTACAAAATTTATTTTATTGTTTTCACTGAGAATCATATACTCTTGTGAAACCATGTGAGGATTCAAACTTTTTATTATTCTACTAAAAACTAAATAGTTTGATTTTTTCTTCCAGTATAATAAGTTCAACCCATTTATACTTACCAGATTTCGATAAATGAAATTCAATGGGGTAAAATTTTGGTATCCTAAAAATTGACTTCATACCTAAAAATTTCCCTTAGGTTAAAGGGATGGTTTAACATTTTCTCCATAAACTGACCAGTTGTAAAATATTTTCATCATTCCAAGTATTTATTTTGTTTCAATCAAGTGAATTTTCATTTATTTAATTATGATATTCCTAATTATTGGATGTTGATGTGTGATCTGATGAAGAAAATTAATTAACAACCTTTCTAATGAAAAATATACATATAATATAAAAAATACACCAAGGAAATATTTTCTCAAAAACTTCTTAAATATATTTTGTTAAGATTAAACCGTATTTAATGTTCCGATTTGGAAAATTCCAATGACCCTTTTCAATTATGAAAGAGTTTTAATAATGATAATGGTTTAAATTAACCATATTGTTATTTAGTACAATGACCAATGTTTGTTTAGTTCTATTAAGTAGTTAGTGTTGAGGAAATTCAATCCATGATTTTATGATTAGGGAGTCCACTCAATAGATCAAGGAACTTCTAGTTCATGTCATTGGAAATTAACACCATCCTAAATTTCATAGATTAATTTTTATGTCCAATGTCTTGGTTATGAGAAGAGAAATATGGATCATTTCCCCTATGATTTGAAAATGATAGGTTATTTTAAATCAAACAGTGATGGATTTATGGAATTATAAAATGGTGGGATAATAATAAAATAAAATTTATTACATCACACATGGTAATAATGATAACGTACCAAAATATTATTTTATTTATTATAGAAAACTATAATGTATAATCAAAATAGCATTGAATTAATTTCCTTACATATTCCATTTCCTCCACAATAAAAAAATCATAGAGTTTTACAATCCTTTATAATCTATTCTACTACAATTTGTTTCTATATGCTAGAATACTCTATTCCTAATGAACCACCTCACTAACAAGAGATAGTGAAGAGGATTCATACTTGGGAATCATAGAGGATTATTCTTATGTACATTGCATTATGATATTAAATTTGTATGGGGATGTGAATATGTATCATAAGGACTTGAAAATATACATCATGAAAATTTATCTCATTGAACATGGAAAAGAGAAATAGATGCATAAGATAAAAGAGATTGGTGTTAAACTATACTGGGGTAAAATTGAAGATAATTAAATTTGATGTGATCTTGGCATTAATATACTTATGTACATTAACCAATTATAAAAAATTATTAATCTATCTAGACACTAAATTATCCATTAATCTTGTGTTATCACCCTTTATACACATATTTTTTATATTTAGTTAAAATTATTTGATTAATTGTACAAATGAGATGATTTAAAATTGGTGGAATATACTTCACCATACATATTGGGAAAGGGAGAATAAGGATCATCATCCCTTAAGGGAAAAAATTTGAAATACCATGTGTAAAATCCAATAAATAATATAAAGTCAGTGGTTATTTTACAAAATCCTTGAAATAGAAAATGATTTATAGATAGCATGATAAGTACGAATCTATCTACTTCTCATATGAGAACAATGGTTATTTGAAGAAGATATATAATGAATTTAAGAAGAAGCTATCAATGTAAACTAATTCCGGTATATTCATCATTTAATGTTATTTTCTGATTTTAATTATCGGGTGTCAGATATAATATACAGATGATATATATAAATATATATAAACAATAGAGTTCCAAATATTATAATAAGTAAATTTAATCTCAATGAAATTTATAAGGGGTGATTACTAAGTAAGATAAGAGGAGTAAATGACTTCCTATTTCATAGTGAAGGCATTCTAGTTAAAATATTATTTTGTATTTATTATTACCAAAACATTTATCACAATTGATAGTTAGTCGCAATGAGATAAAATTTCATATTTTGATTGAATATTTTTTTTGGTGTTTCATAATGAAAAAATAATTCATAAATAATTGAATAAATATATCCATAATTATCATTGAATTATGAATATAAAATGTTACACTCATACTGGGTTGTGGAAGGATAATTCCTAGTCAAATAAAACTAAATAAATTTTTCATACAATAGTTTGATACACTTAATTATTTTTTTAGTTAAGAGACCATTAGAATTAAGGGTAGTCCATATGATATCTAGAGTTCATTTATTGAAGAAACATTAACTAATATAAAGATGTTTTAGAAGTAAATTTATATACTATATAAGATTTAATTATGAAAATTTTTGGACACTCAATGAAGAAATGAATGCACTTGGTAAAAGACATAGGTTTATTTAGGATGGATTATCATAGTATTTCCTAAACATGTATTAATCATCCATTTTAAATATATATTTGACATACTCTAGAACTCATATTTTCTTATAGACATCATAGACCCAATGTTATTAAAAATTAAGGTCAATAATGAGTCTAATATGTATTATAAGTTTGCTGAAAGTCTTTCCTGGAATGTTTTAGAAATTGTAGTATGAAATCTAAATATATGTCCACCATATTGAATAATGTTTTTATACAAGTCATTATTTGAAATAAATCCATTATGTTATATTTTATGGTGTTTAGTGATACTTTTTCTTAAAGATAAAATTGACTATAAATGTGAATTAAGGAAAAATTCCGAGTCACATATTAGTTAATTTTCAAATAGCTACATAGGAAATTAACATATATTATATAAAAGTAGTAGTTTATATTGACTATAATATTATAAAAGGGAATTAATATTCTATTGATATAGTGGGGGTATACTTGAATTCTATGAGGTTCACACTCCTAATGTATAGGATTTGGCATAAGATAACTAAACATCCCCAGATTTAGTGGGAGGTGTTGTTTTGGAGACACATATTGAACAGAAAAGCTAAAACCATTATGGTGGTTTTATATTCACCAGGACCTGTTATAAATTATTCAAGAATAATATTGAATCCCATAAGGAAATAATCAATGGAAACATGATATGATTTTATTTTTCATATGAATAATGATTTGGATCCCATTTAAAATTATAAACCCTTTATTTTTGTAGTTTTATATAGTTTTTGTAAATCCATTGGTTGGTATTAAATATAAACCAGATATAGATAGAACAATATGGTACCAAAAAATAATGAATGATTATTAAAGGTTTAAGAAATGTCTAGAAATAAATTATGAAAAAACCATTAACCAATATTCATGTAAAAATCCATCAAAATTATATGTTTTATAGACTAATTAAATGCTATATAATTTATGTTTAAACTTTCCACAAGATAGTGGGTTTTATTGAAGAATTAATGTGGTCCATGTGAATACAATAGGTTTTCTGGTTTACTATAAATTTCCAAGGCAAATATGTTGATAAAGTATAGAAAAAATATTATTATTATTAAATTTAATTAAGGTTGAGGATAATTTATCCACAAATAACTTAATGTAATAGACTAAATTATTAGAAAATGGTTACAAAAACATAGATATATGTGTATATTTAAAAATAGTCATACTATATAAATTTAAAAGGCATTGAAAATTAAAAAAATGAAACAATTTAAGAGTGAGATATTTCCTACATCAGCTGGCATGGAATCTATAATAATTATTGTGTGAATACAAAGGATTAATTTTTCTTTATTATTAGACTATATATAAATAAGAGTAATTTTAAAATAAATCCCATATTCCGTGATATGTATTGATATTAGATATTTTTTATGTATAAATAATAGAGGGAAAATATCAACCAAAACTTGAAGAACTGCATAACTTATATTAAAAAATATCCAATAGTACTTGAGAAATTATAAATGCATTAGTAAAAATATTTTTTTTATGAAAATTTTTGATTTAGTACCATATTACAACCAAGGTAATATACCATAAAAACATATTGTAGAAAGTGTTTTCTATATATATAAACATATTATGTTATAGTTTTTAATGAATATTTTGAATTGGGTTTAGAATCCTTTTATTTTTAGAATTAGTTTTTTTGCAACCGAAACATTTATAAATAAAATTCCATTCTGAATGAATAAATTCATTATTTTGTAATGTAGATATAGAAAGAACATGAATTATATTTTAATAGTTATTTTGGACCATTATAATTAATATTATGTCATATTTAAATGACCATTAAGTATATTAACCATTTATAATATATCCTTTGTTTGGAGACAATTGAGATTAGTATATAATAAGGTTTATGATAAATTATAATTGACAGAAACAGATGAAGTGATGGCCTTGACCATTTAAATTGTACCCTATTAAGCCCATTTATAAGATCTTACAAGGGATATGACCTCAATGGGATTTTCCCTTTACTATTCCCTAGATGAGATTAAATAGTTGAAGCTTGAGGGAAAATTTTTATAGGAGAAGTTCAAACTTATTGATATCATGGTCCAAATCATGTTCATCGAACCACCCCATGAAAGAACCACAATCATACACCTTACCAATAGGGAATACACTGGTGTAATAAGGGGTTATGTATATATACCCTAGTAATGTGTTTTTTTGTTGTTAATATAATAATGATTATCTTTTTATCTTTTAATTAATAATTTATTAATGATTATACAAAGAGTTTAAAAAAATTAAATTTTGATACACAAAAATGAAAATTGTTTTTTTTTTAGAAATATATACTCTCAATTAAAAAACTATTTTGATAATTTAAATAATTTTTGAGGTATTTTTTTATAATTAAATATTCTCATTAAGAAATATTTATTTAAATATAAATGATAACATAATTTAATGAATTATAATGTAAATTTTATAATGTTCATAAAGTTTTCAGTATCAAAAAACTATTTTTAAAATAAATAAGGTTCTTTATTTAAATGTTGTAATCCAAATATTTTTGGAATTATTTTTGGAAAATAAATATTATATTTTAAATAAACACATCATCATTATCCAAAAGATTTTTTTTCATAATTTTATGAAAAATTCAAATTTTTGTTCAAAAATTAAATATGGTATAAATATATTGTAAGTACTATGACATAATAATACCCCAAAAGTGATGTGATAAATTATATAAAGAGAATCCATGGTCAAATTTTGGTTTCCCCATTTAAAATAATGTATTTTTTAAGAAAAATTAATTAATTTTATAATCTTTTAATGAATCCTTCCAAACATGTACTATATTTTTAGGTTCTAAAATTAATTCATTTGGAACATGACGCACTTCCACATCCCAAAAAGTGTAATTTTAATATTTTCTTCTCCTGTCATTATAAAAAATTTAAAACCACTACCATTTGAAAAAAAACATGGGAAAAACCTGGGAAGGTTTCAGTAGTTGATTATTTTTTCATATAGAGTTCAAAACCTATGTTTTGAAAATAATAATGAATTCGACACACATTTTTTATAAGTAACCACCAAACCTCCCACTCCTCCACACTCAAAACCCATTGAGTATGAATTTAATCTCCCTCCCCTATCCAAATATCTCCCATAGAGATCCCAAACTATTATGAAGCTCCTCCCATGCTTCTAGAAGTTCTCTATCAAGGTAAGGGATTATTTCATCCTCTAACTCTTTATTGAAGATATTTAATTGAATTATTCAATTTTATTTCCAATTGTTCGTGTGGAAATGTGTTTCTACACATTCATTTTACAATCCTTATTTTTTTAAGTAATAAAACACCAAATTTAACTCTCATTAAACCCTTCCATGAACCATTATGTACATTCATTTTGCTGCATAAATTATCCCGTGTTATTTTCCATGCCAAAGATTGGTGTAGTGAATACCCATCCCCTTTTTTACTCATGATTTTTCACCTAGATGTACATATACTTCATTTATTTGAGGATTCCTTTTATTTTACCCACACTCTTTAATCATGTTATAAAAAGGGATGAAAATGATTATATATTTTATGGATGATGTGGAAAATAAATTCATGTACATGATATTAATGTGATAGGAAGGTCAATAATTATATTATTATTCAACATGATAATGTTTTTCAATATCATGAGATACCATGTGTGGTGAACATGATGTAATCCTATGAACAATATCTTATGATTTCTCTAGTGTTAGTCTTGTATTAGGATTATGATTTCATATTTTATGTTGTTTCCAGATTCATATATTTACTTGATGTTATCATCTTTTGTCATGATTTTATGATAATATTAATGATTCTCACCTATTTTATGTCACCTTGATATTCTTCTGGAATGACCTATATTACTTTCATCATTATTATGATAAAATTACTCCCTTACATGAATTTATATCTCACCCCTTCCATATGTACTTCCCCAAGTTATCCCATGTAGTATTAGAATATTTGTGGATATTAGGGAATAATTTGGAGTTTTTAAATAATGTTATTGTACCGATGTTTCCTATTACTATTATAATCTACAAACTACCAAAATACACTAGGCCTCATTATATTATGGGATTATATTATGTGTTTATTAATGTAATAAATCCTAAATGATTGTTTATAAAAGATATGGGCTGTAATAGTTTTGTGATCATTGAGAAATTCATTATAAATAGAC
Organism: Viscum album; assembly: GCA_963277665.1. Classification (NCBI taxonomy): domain Eukaryota; kingdom Viridiplantae; phylum Streptophyta; class Magnoliopsida; order Santalales; family Viscaceae; genus Viscum; species Viscum album. The sequence goes on along the minus strand of OY728119.1, from coordinate 1,719,248,197 downwards.
CATTATTTAATTTTTTAACAAAATATATAGAAACAATTTTTTTATAGGTTTCTATATTGACTTGTTCAATTCTTCCAATGTTATTTTCCCCACTCATATGAAAATCTGTTCAATAGACATATAGAGAGATGATAAAGGGTTTTCAGGGGATGCGCTATAAATATTATTAAATAAATTCAAGGTTTTTATCCTTAAATTGATCCTCTTATTATTCTGGTATGGATTGGTTTCCTGGGTTAACACTTCTCCTATTTGAACAAGAGGCCCTATTTATAATTTCCTACCTTATTGGAATTCCTTTAATGTTAGACTTTGAATTGAGGAATATTTCAAGACCCTTAGTTTCTAGGGTTTGGGATGAGATTGGAATTTCAAATGCACTCTCATCCTAGATCTAGATCCGAACTAGAAATTATAGGTTCATCAAGATGTAGAATATGAAAATATACTCGATTAGGACAGTGTTTTATTTATGATTAGACACTATTCGAAAGAATTTCGTAATTGGGTAGTGCACCCTCTATATCATAAATTGATATGGGTTAAAAATTTAAAAAAAAATATACAAATATAATAATGAAATGATATACATACAATTCATGATGTCACTTCTAGGGTATAAGATCATCTTGTATTAAGAAATGAAGCTTATGAGAAACCTAATGAAGAATAAGACTAAATTTAATGATAATGATCAGACTAATAAATCCATGAGAAATATATCTGAGGCTAATGACCTTTTAGGTTTTGTAAATGCTTTCCACATTGCACAACATGCTACCACTGATTCCTTCATATCGGTGGGGGATTATGAGGATAAAAGAGAATATCATTATTCCCTTAATGAGGTGTAAAAAAGTGTCAAATCTAATTCTAGTGAGTCTTTACATAATTCTTATGATCATGTTTTTCATATTTTGGATTTAAACATCAAATAAAGTATTAGGAAATGTAAGAAATCAATTATTGATTCATATTGATTCATTACTCCAAACCCCAATAAGACATAGAAACATATAAATTACTTTAATATTGAGAGAAAATTTGTTAATACAACATTAGAGTCTTCTAGGAAGGATAGTAAAGATATTCACCTATATCCTGAGGTTTCTGTAAATTTTATTACATCAAATGAACTAGTTGTGAGGGGTTTATATTAGTTTGAGGAGGATGTGACAGAAGAACTGAAATATTGGAAGGATGAGAAAGATATAATATTATTCCAAAGATACAACAATAGTGAAATTAACATGGAGCTTTAACTTTAAATAGAAAATATAATGTTCATTAATCTGGTAGTGGAATTAAAAAAAATAATGACTACAATTTCAAAATCCTTTTATGGAAATGAATTATATTAGTTTGTCCCATTTTAAGGAAACATTCATAGAATTTCAATACTGATAAAAGGAATATCTAATTGAGTGATTGGAATAATGGGTACATTGAAGATTTATTTTTGTTTTTGTTTTTTTTCGTATGGATTTAGACTTAGGAATTCCTTTATTACTACTTTGTTTCAGGTTCCAATGGATCACACCCATGTGAACCTATCTACAGATTATTATCATCTTCTTATTGCATGTCTTATCTTTGATTTTGGCCCTCTTTTAATTCTTGTCAAGATAATGTTTTTGGTTGTTGAAACATTGTCAAGATACTGAATGATTCATAATTTCCCTCACATTTCTTTGTTTTTGAGAGATATTTCAATTTTATAACTATTACTATTGAAATAGTTGATCTTTTTATATGATGGATTTAAAGGAATCTTCATTATATTTTACACCCATGCATATGATCATTCCTAGATGAATATATAAAAATATTACATTTTCAGTGCCTTATTATTGGTGAAAGGTAATTGGATTGTTATCTTATCTTTATTATCATATTATTATTTACTAAGAGGAATCATTTGGATGGTATGCTCTTCATATCTAGCTATTAGATGAAAGATGAACCTGATGATGGGTATTCTTGAATTGATGGTTTTATGCGATGCTTACTTTCAGAATGTGTCTTCATGATATGGTGATATGTGAATATTATATAATGGTATTACACTTTATGGATCTCCAAATGATGAAGGATAGAAAATCAAGAATGTCAATGAGAGTTGTGATGCGCTCTATTTATTCCCATATCATTGTATAGAGAAATATTGGATATATTTTTATGATATTTTTAATTGTGGATATTTTTATGGTGCTAACGTATGAATCCTTTCATTTAACTAAAAATTTATATCTTGGAATTTTCAATTTCTGGAACTTTTTATTTACCTGAATATACATCATCTTGAATATTCACTATGGTGAATTTATTTAGATCCCTGGAGGTCGTGTCTCATTTGAGGTGATAGGTCATTTCAGTTGGATTGATGATTATTGATGAATTAAGAGTTAGTGACTATGTGTTAAAATCCATATTTTGATTTTCATTTCAACACAATAATTATCACACTACAAAAATGGGTACGACAAGTTGGGCTGCAGTAAAAATCTAATGAATCTTGAAAGGGTACATTTGATGCTTTTATAATCCATTTAGGAATCTTAAATGATAACAAAAATTATATCAACTCAAGGTGTAATTATAAATTTTATTCAATCTTGGATGAAATAATGTAATGTGTAGAAATAAAGTCAAACAATGTACTCTCTATCTTTGAGAGCATAATGAGTGTTTTTTATACCACATCATTTGGATCCTTTACTTTAGATAGTATGATTAAAAATGAATGAATTTTCTCTCATGGCCTAACCTGATGTTGATGGTGGTTACTACAGAAAACCCAACTCAAGTAACCTAGATCTAGTGTCTACTTAATTAAATTGGAATATAAAATAAGGGAGAATATATCGACAATCTATTAAGGTTATTATTCTTAAAAACTAAATAAATACATGATTCCCAATATTTCATTGGAAATATAATATACATTTCATAAAAAAAATTCATCCTTGAAATTATTCATAATATCATTCTTCATAAAATGGATACATTTATAACATCAACATTTTAATCTCATGGATAATAATAACTAAATTCACAGTGAAATAAATGAATAATATTTGTTTTCATGATCTCTTATATAATTATTTCATTACCATTAAAGACTTGTGCCAAAACAGTTTAATCAATGGGTATGTACCCACTAAAAACCATTTACTAATTTTGTCTAACTGATTTTTCTCACGATACCTATAAATTCATCAAGGAGATATAAAATTCGAAGGCCCACCCATCCCTACATATACAATGCATTCCACATATATTGAATAATCAATTTAATTAATTAATAGTATTTCATATCAATAAATTTTCATATGGATTAAAGGATACAAAATAGCATGATTTCCCCATTTAACCTAATACATTTCTTAAAAAAACATAGTATTAAGGGATTGTATATGGTTTAGGCAATAAGCTTATCCAATTTATAAATAATATGAACATTTAAGATAAATTTAATGTCTTATAAAATATTATCCCAATAAAGTGAATGTTTCAAGATAATTCTATTTACCATATAATTAATCAAGAGTTGTGATATAACCATTAATTCATCATAAAATTACATTTTGTAGTAAAATCAATTATTTTAGAGAATAATAAATTGGGGTAATAATATTAAAAAAAGTTTTCATTAAAGTTTTCTATTTTTAAATCCACTAAAAACTTATTGAATAATCTTAATATCTTAAAATAGTTTTGACAACACCAAAATCAATTAACGTTATATATGTTAAAAAACACTCCTTTCGACTTTTGTAAATAAATTCTAAAATGAACCTTTTCAAAAACATTTGGAAAATTCAATTTAAACCTTTAAAAAATTTAATGCAACATATAATGTACTTAGTAAATTATTTCAAAAAATAAAAATGAATATTGTAAATAAAAATTGAAATATATGGACATCAGTGAAAAATATACCTGATCAAAAGAGAAATAATATTTTCTTTTCATTTAATTAACAAATTTCACCATTCAAGTGATACAGATAAAGAATTTAGGAATAAAATAGGAAAATACTAAAATATAAAAAGTATAAGATAATATATGAATTTTATAAATGATATATTATAATATTTTATCAGATAAAATATTGGAATTTCTAGTGTTGATATTGTTAAAGTAAATCCTTTACTCTTTGGTTACATTTAAATTGAAATCCATTGAATGTAAAAAACTTGAATCAAAACATTAATAATAATGAATAAATATATATTAATGATAAATACATATAAGGGGTAGAGTATACAATAAATCTAATTAAATATGTGCATGATACAAAACATATCTAAAAGGAGTATAAATTGAGATGAAATCCCTTATAAAGAACATATCATTGAACTTATAATTATTCAATGAAGTGATTATGTGTTAAAAATAAAAAACCTTACAACCAAAAACATAAATAGAATATAATAAAATCATATGTACTTTCACACATAATCATGGAATAATAGAGTCAATGAAGTAGAAGTATGACCTAATGATTAGAAATTGTGTTAAGAATCCCCATTCAAAGATCAAAACAATGAAGTAATAATGAATTAATGAAGTGATTATGTGTTAAAAATGTAAATATAACTAAAAATAATTCAAATAAAGAAAAAATAATATATATATCAATTCATAGATAATCATGGAATAATAATGTCAATGAAAAATTTTTATAACCAAATAAAAGGAAATTGATTTAAGAAACCCCTTACCCGAAGTTCGAATTTCCTAGTGAGTGATTTTAAACACATGTATAATAAATTTTATTTTATTATTCTTAAATAAAATATCAAAATATGTATCTATAATATCATATATGGTCCCTTTAAAAATCTTATCACTAGATATTTAACTATCTTTTATTATTATCATTGTTTTGGGTGTTAACTGCTTCATTTTGGATAATAATTCTAGTTAGCTAGTTTTGATACTTATAAAATTATTAGAATTAAACCAACTTGAAAATGTAAATAATGGTATAAAAACTATATAATCATCATATACTTATTTATAGTCATCCAAAAAATGTTGATATAGAAAAATGAGTAACATTGTTAATGAAAACGATAGGTCGTACATATACATGAAATATGATTTCACTCTTCGATTAAAGGATTAAAATAAAAAAAATAATTAAATAATAAAGAATAATTATTTTATCATATATATTATTTATGTTCATTTAATATTTCCTTATTATCATTAGTGTAATTTCTAAATGAAAAATGAATCACATCACATCGTTGAGGTGGTAGTCAATATATACACACGATCAGCGTTATTGTTTTCCAACAGATTGGAAGGATAGAATGCTTATATGATATTGTAATTATAGAAGAATAATTATTTCATATATATAAACAATATTCATTAGTTACATCTTCATAACTATACATGAAGAATGAAAATGAAAAAAAATTATACTGCTACTTGGAGATGAAAATCCATACATACACACAAGCATAGATTTCCCTTTCTGTATGATGTAAAAGTGGAGGAAAATAGTTTTAACCTAATAAAAATAACATATAATTATATTTATGATACTATATTAATTATTTTATAATGGGTATAATATATTTTTAGTAAATTAAATGAGGAATAAATCTGAATGAGTTGGGAGAGATGATTACCTCTTATTTAAGAGACTTCTTTTATATCATTTCTAAAGGGACCTATTGTGGGAATTTTAGAAATAATATAACTAACAGTACTTATAAAACTATTTTGTATGATATGTTTTGGGGTTTGGTTATTCTTGGTTTCTTAATGTGTTTCAATGAAAATATAGAATGAGTATCATTTTATAAGTGTTGGGAGGGACACATTTGGAAATTTATGAAATATTATAATATAATATAGATCTAACTCATAATAAATGGTTCATAAATTGAATATATTAGAATAAAATGAGTATATGGTATTAATGTAATCATAGAATAAAATTTGTATAGTTTTACATATCATTTTAATCCTTATCTTTTTTATTAACCCCTTAGTTAACCAATTTTGATCTTAGTGGCCGTAATGGATTTGTAAATATTAAAGGGTTTTAATTTTATATATAAGGTGAAGATTGGAACATAAATTTGCAAGGTATGATATTATAAACCTTATATCATCCCATTAAACTATTTTAATATTTTTATTATTTTTAAATAATTTAATATATATTATTTTTCTAAAATATCATTGCTGTAATTTTTGAAACTATTTATTTAATTATATGTCATATACATCAATAAAAACATCGAATTAAAATATAATAATTTAATAAATCTATAATATTATATACTAATCTATAAAATTCTTGGTGGATAATAATTTATTCAAAAATTATTAGTTTTATTTTTTAAAATTCTTAATTTTTTCTGTTAATCAAATAAATATTTTGTTAGTATTGCATAAGAATTTAAGGTAATTTTTCAATCACTAAAAAATAAATCAAATTACCATGAGAAAATAAATTAATTAAAATTTAAAAATAATGTTTAAAACATAACACATCCTTTTTCTTATCATTATGATAAATATTTAAATGATATTAATGTCAAGAGAGTGAACTTTTTGTATTTATTCATTTCATAAAATAGTATAAAGGTCAATATCAAATAAAAATGAAAAAATGGCCTTTTTTAAATTTTATGACAATTTTTCAACTAAACTAAAAAATTGAATAAATTCAATTGTAATAGAATTTTTAAAACCTTAACCCAACATTTTAACCATATTTTACTCTTTTTACCTTAGAGAGGTGACAAATATTTTCCATGGTTACAATTTATAATGACAAAAAGTTGACCTATTAACAAAATTTGATCATGACGATTTCAATAATGGTATTTATTTTTAAATATTCAATTTCTATAGGAATCAAAAACAATTTTTGAACTAATATTTTAAAATTAAATGAAATATAGTTTTTATAAAAATGTTATTTACGCAAAAAAATTAACTTATATCAAGATCAAGAATATTATGGATTCTAATAGAGTTAATCTGAATATTATAAATCCAATTGATCATATTTAATGTTAAGAAAAAATCCAAAATATAATGGGACTTTTAAATTACATTATTTAATCAATTGACACAATTTTGTTTAAAAAATCAGTATTTTTCACTATTCACTAAAAAATCATTAATTTCTAAAAAATAAAAAAATATCCCCCTAAGTTAATATTGATATTATGATTTAAAAAGTTATTTAATTTTATAAATAATAATTTCTATAAGTGTTAGAAATTAATTATAATTATTAAGCATAAAATTAAATAAATCATTTTCTGAAGAAAAATTAATTTAGAGAGTTTAAAATGGATTTATAGAAAAATGGGTATTTATTTATCATTAATAAATAAATTATATACAAATTTTACACAAATTTTCCATAATTTATTTAATAATATTCATAATAACCAATCTAATCACTAGGAGATAACTGCCACATTAAAAAAAAATTTGATCATATAACATAGTTTCTTTAAGCAATGATGTTTCATGTTAAAGAAGATATAGAGAACAGTATTCTAAATTATTAGTGTGTTAAATTATACCCACATTAAATAAATTAAACCATTGAAATTTTATCTTGGTTTTAAATGGTTCAATATTTGATATTTTTTATTAAAAAATCACATCATGCATAGGGATAATATAACATTTTTTAAAATGGAGTAGTGGGAAAGATAAAGGTTGCCTAAAATATAATGTATTTAGTTTCCTATACAACTATAACATTAGTGGGATGTTAAAATATATACATTGAAGATAAGACTAACATCCAAGAAATAATTAATAGTGATAGAGAACATGGGCATGAGAAAGTTAGGGACTAAAAAACCACAAATCAATGAGGGGTGAAAAGACAAGGAATTCATCATAATTAATGGTAAAAGAATAAGTTTTTTATTTTTAAATATAATTTTCCAATATTAGAGTAATTAATATACCATATAGGATAAGAAAATATGAAAATATTCTTAATTGATAATTATAATTCCATCCCTTAATTTATTTCCACTACAATATCATCTTTTTTCTAAAGGATGAGTTTTCAAGTTGAATTTGTCATGCCTAAAGAACTAGAATCCAATTATAATGGATAACATAATAAAAAAATATTAAAAAACCATTCCTATTATCAGTACTAAAACTAAAATGGTTATCTCATAATAATATAATACCCAAAGTAAATAAATATTTATTTGAGGAAATAATATATTAATATCCAAAATTCAATAATAAAAGTAATGGTTTAACAAAGATTATTTCATAAATAAAGAACAATATATCTCAAATAATATCAATAACCTCAACATTAAATAATTTCTTAACCTTATACCTTATCTCATACCCTTCATCTTACATCACCAAAAATGTAATATCTTTCTTCCTAAATATTCTTTACATTAAAACTAAGGTTATACATACCTCAACCCAATAAAACCTCTCTTGAAATATCATTTCTCACATCATAATCCAAAAAAAACAAAAAAAAATTGATCCTATATTATGATTCCCAAAATTATCTTAATAATTATTCATAGATTTGTTTATGTAAAAAAAATCACACTAATCGGGAAATCACATAGTGAAGTGGTTGGTGAAGAACCATTGTCCCTCTTCAGTTTATAGTTCAAGACCTACGACCATGATTGATGTGACGAATTTTCAAATAGACTACGAGATACACTTTTTTTAAAACTATACTAATATAATTCCTATAACATTTCTAAAAATATGATGAACACCCTCAAAAATAACATTAATCTTCAAATATCTTTTTAACCACTGAGTTTTTCTATAGAACTAATTTTTTCATATATAATCAAATAATATTGATTGACTATTTTTACCTTAACATCAATAATCATATCATACACAATGGTTAAAATTATCATTAAACATATTTCCTGAAAATATAAAATTAGTGTTCCTTAAATAACCTTCTCGGTAAACAAATATACTAAACCAAATGGTTTTATTCTTACAAAAAATCCTATATCTTAGTAAACACCATCACATATAACCCAAAAATGGGTTTTTATGCCTTTAAAATTATAATAAACCATATAATTATCAACCCAAGACACTATAGTATTATCCAATATCAGTATGGGATATCATATATTTATATAGGTTCCATTCTCTCATTTATCATAATGGTTCAAAAATAAAGTTTGAATTAACCTAAAAATACCCCCCGAGTGTGTCAAACTAAGTGTGAATTAAGGACACACTCACCATGCACCCAAATGATGGTTGACATATACTAAACCAAATCTTTTTAGGGCTATTACCCCATTGTATATTTATTTTTAAACAATGTCCACTTGTAATATCCTAATAAGGATGTGTTTCTTGAAAAACCACATAATCTGCACGTTACCAAAAACATTATAATGTTATTTTGAAATTTGAAAAATACTTAATGTCTATAATAGGGTTATGTTTTTTTATATAGGTCTTATAGAATCTAGTTTTCAAGGTTTCTACTAAACTTACCATGATACAAATAATAAAAACCCCAACATCAGTAACCCATAGATAGTGAAAACTTTGTTACATTTTCATAAGATAAAAGGGTTTTGATCATGAATGGATTATCAGATTAGTAGTCTTGAAAAACCAGAAACATACATGATTCACATATAACATTCTAAATATAAAATATAAAGCATAAAACACAGTTTCATCTTTGACATTATTCATAATATCCTTATTCATATATCAGGGAAAGGAAATTAAATAAAGGGTAAGATAAGATTTTCAGTAATGGTTACATATAGAAGAATATATTATTTATAAATATAGCATAATCAATATGGAAAGTTAAATAACTGGAAAAAAATCCATTTTATCAATAACTTGAGAAAAAATGCATCCATAGACAATATCAATGTATTAATATCAGGGATAATAATAACATAATTATTAATTAAGGAAAGGCTTTATATTTTACACCATTACCTCAAACATCATGATATCTTTATTATCAAATCCTTATTCCCAATAATTTCAATTGATGTGTAGGTATACACAAATAACCATTTAATAATTTTCATCAACTAATTTTTCACATGATACCAGATGATGGTTTGAGTGGACATATAATTCTAGTGCTCACCCATCACAACATGTAAAATTATTCTCTTATATATTTAATGGTCAATTTAATTAAAAAATTATGAATTATCAATAAATATCAAAATTGAGTATTGGGTACCGAATATAATGATTTCTCCAGTCATCCAAATAACTTTCAAAATAAAACATTGTATGTATAATTGGTATAATTTTTAAGAAATAATCTTATCACTGAAAAGAATAATATTGATATTTAATGGAAATGTAATATCTAATAAAATATTTTCATAATAATGTGAATATTTTATGTGAAAGTTAAAAAACAAAAAATCAATCAAAAGATGTGAGATGGATAATAATTCATCAAAAAAGAAAATTTTATAGTAAAATAAATCCTTTAGTGAATAAATAAATATTTATGGGAAATATTAGAATAAGAGTTCATTAAAAAAATTTCTTTGTAAAAACATTTAAAACTATTAGAATAAGTTAAATGTCATAAAAGTGTTATGTAGGTGGGAATGTTTTTCTAAACTATATATGTTAAAAAAATTCCTTTTGACTTTTTATAAATAAATTAAAAATTACCCTTTTAGAAAAATTTAGAACATTTCATTCAAAACATTATAAATTTAAAGGGTAACATAATATTTCATTAGTAAATCATTTTAGTAAACAAAAAGTCTGTTTTTAAAAAAATTAAAAATATGGACATTGAATAAAAATATACCTGATCAAAGGAGGGATAAGATCAAATTTTCTTTAAAATATTAATTTTTTTTATTCAGGTCCCAATGGAAGAGAATATTGGAAGAAAATATGTTTAATACTTAAATATATAGATTATAATAAAATACTTGGAGTTTAAGAAGGAAAAATTGTAATATTTCTTTATTGAATACAATGGAAACACTAAAATGTTATTTTTAAAATAAATCAATTACTATTTGGTACATTCTAAATTGAAACACCTTAAAAGTGTAAACTTGTATTAGAACATTAATTATCATAAATAAATATGTATTTATTTTAAATACATCAATGGGATACCATATACACCATATAAAATTATATAGGTGAATAATACAAAATATGTCTTAATGGAGGGGAAATTGATACGAAATTATTGAAAAAGATCATATCAGTGAAGTGAGAATAAATCAATGATGTGAATATGTGTAAAAAATTTAAATCAACACAGAAAAACTTTAAATAAAATTTAATACAATCACATCCTATTTAAAACATAATCATTGAAAAACATAGTCAATTAAGTAGAAGTATAACTAAATAAACGAAAATTGAGTTATGAAACCCCGTAAAAAGTTGGTAACATTGAAGTGGAAATTTATCAATGGATAAATTATGTCTTTCTAATAATAATTCATCTAAAAAGAGAAAATATAGCATAAATCAATTTATATATTAATTAAAACATATTCATGGCTAGCAAAGTCAATGAAGAAGTGTTATAACCCAATGAAAGGATATTGAGTTAAGAAACCACTTACATAAAATTTGACATGCATCATTAGTGATTTTATCATCCTATATAATAAATTTATATTTATTATGATTATATAAAATATCTATATACATTTATATAATATCATATATGATATATTTATAACATATTATCACCATTTAGCTAAAAAACATTTAATATTATCATTGTTTTGGTTGTAAACTACTTTATTTTTTGTGAGAATTTTGATTTTTTAGTTCTGGTCCTTGTAATTTCATTATGGTTGTGTAATATAAAAAAATTAATAATTATATAAATATCATATATATTTATATTATACATAGAAAAATGAATAACATTGTTCATAGAGAGGGTAGATCATACATATGCATGAACATTGTCTTCAAATTTCGAAGGATGGAAATTTTTTTTATAATAATTATAATAATTGAAATAATATAATAATTACATCTACCCATAGAAAATCATTTTAAATCAAAAATAGAAAATTAACCACATCATTTTGTGGAGTTGTAAGTCCAAACATAAACATGAGCAACGATATCACTTTACAATAGATTGGATGGTAAGAAGGTATATATGATATTGTAATTAATGAAGAATATTTTTTTCATAAATATCATAAATATTAATTAGTTTCATATTTATGACCAACCACTTAAAATTGTTTTGAAAAATTAATTACACCGATATATAGAGACGATAAGCTACACACACACACAAGCGATATTTTCACTTTTCGTGTGATACAAAATTGGTGGAAAATATTTTTCCATTAATCATAATAACATATAAATATAATTAATATACTGGATTATTTAAGCTATAATGGTGATAATAGATTTATAGGAATTACAAGAATAAAGGAAGTTGAATGATATGGTAAAGACTATTACCATTCTTCGATAGACGTTCGTAATATTTCCTCTTAAGGGACCTAGGTTTGGTCTTTTGGAAATACCATAACCTATATAAGTTTTGATTTTTTTCGTAAGATAAATACATAGGTTTTTGTTGATATATGTTTCATATTTTGGTGAAAATAAAATAGATAAGGTGTGTCCTTTTATATGTGAGGTGAGGGGCACATTTTGAAATTTATGAAATATTATAATATAATATCTGTCTAAATCATGTCACAAGGTTACAAAATGGAATATATTCAAATATAAATAATATATTATCTTGATATAATAATAAAATTAAATTTTTATAGTTTCATATATTATTTTGAACTTTATCTTTTAGATGAACCAATTGGTTTACAAATTTTAAACATAATTACAGTAATGAATGTTAAATATGAAAGGGTTATAACTTTAAATATGAGGGGATAATGGATCATAAATAGAGAATAGATGAAATTTTAGATGATATATCATCATCTTGTTGTACTTTAATATATTTATAATTTTTAAATATTTTAGTATAATATTAGTTTTATAAAATGTCATTAATGTTGTTTTTTACACTATTCATTTAATTTGATATTAAATGCATCAAGAAAGAGATGGAATTAGAATATAATCATTTTAAAGATCCCTAATATGATATATTTATCTATAAACTTCATGTATCAGAATAATTCATCCAAGATGTTTTACTTTTAATAAATTTTAATATCATTTATTGTATTTTTCTATTAATTGGATAGACACCTTTTGGATGTTCATAAGAATTTAATGTAATTATCCAATAAATAAAAATTAAAAAAATATATTCACATGATTAATAAATTAATTAATATTTCAAATTAAAATTTGAAACTGAACCATTCCTATTTCTACCTTATAAAAAATATTAAAGATATTAATATTAAGAGAGTTACATTTTTTATTTATTCTTTTATTAAAATAATATAAAGGTCAATATCAATGAAAAATAGAACCAAGTGGCCACATTTTTAAGAAATGTATGAAACATTTTGAATAAACTCATACATTTTCTTAATATAAATTCTTATAGAAATTTTAAAATCTAATCCCATAGTTTTATCTTTGTTTACCCATTTTACTCTTATAGTGGTGACAAATATTTACCACGGTTAAAATTTATAATGAAAAAAAATAAAAGGAATCCATTTAATAAATTTATTTCTATGGATTAAAAATATGTAATTAATTTTTCAGAATTAAATCTCAATAATTTTTATAATATTATTTTATTATAAATTCATAAAACAACGCGTTTTTGTTTTAAAAAAACATTTTTAAGACTAGAAAATAATTTATATAAAAATCATGAATATAAGGGATTAAAATAAAATAAATAAAAACACTTTAAATTAAATGGATCATATTTTTCTAAAATAATATATCTAAAATATAATGGGTCTATTTATATTATATGATTTAATGAAATTATGTGAAAGTGTTTGAAAAATATGCATTTTCACTATTCACTAAAAAAATCGGAAAGAACAAAGAATTCACAATAAGATAATTTTGATATGATTATTTGAAAAATTATTTTAATTTTATAAAAAGAAAGTTTAATATGTGCTATAAATTAATTATAACTTCATTGCACAAAATACCATAAAATCATTTTTGAAGAAAAATGCATTTTTGAAGTATAGAATACTTTAAGGAAAATTGAGTAATTATTGATTAATAATAAATAAGCTATGTAAAAACATTATATATATGTTTCATAATGTGTATATTCCTATTCATACCCTATATTAAAAACAATAGGGGATATCTGTCACATTAAATAATAATATTATAGTAGTATATCATGGTTTTCTTAAAGCTTCAAGTTGTGTGTTAAGAAATTTATCAAGCACTTTATTATATATTTTTTGGGAGTTATAGTTACCCTAAATTATCTTCTAATTTTGATATTTATTTTAATAGATCACAAAATATCCACAATTGAAGCATTATAATTGAGTTTGTGCTTTCAGTATATTCTCTTTTTCATTTCCATTTAGATATTGGGGATTCATCTCAACATAATAGTACCATGTTATATGGCCATATCTTCTATATATTTATCACTTTCCAAATATTTTATAGAATTTATTTGAATGTTTATTACCATATTTTTTCATGTGGGATGAAATGTCTTCTTTCCTTCACTTTCATTGTAAAAACACTTATTTGGATCTGTTTCTCTCTCATTTTCATTCAACCTGTAAAACCATTGTATGAATTGAAACTAAATTTAATCCATTAAAAAGTCTTAAATATCTCCACATAGTTTTTATATTCATAATTTTCTAATTTCTTCCACAAATAGGGTTATATTCTACCAAATAACCTATCAAACATTCCCTTCTGATCCATAATAAAGTTGATGGCGTATCGAGAAAGTCCTATAATGTTTATTTTTATGATTCAAACCAATTAGTTTTTCTTATTATCCAGATGTAATAAATCGTTTTTTTAATCAAATAAGGAAAAAAATATTTGAAAATATTCTCCTGAACTCTTCCCAGTCAAAACCATTAATCCCCAGTCGTGGATTTGTTTTCTCAATCATTGTCCACCAATGATCATCTTCTTTTTACAAGCGGTATACTTACAAGGTGAATTTACCTATCTATGAACAATGGATAATAGTAAATATATTTCCAATAGATTCAATCCATTGGTCTATAATAAATTGATCAATATATCCACTCAATGAAGTTGGTCTATAATATTTGAAGGGAGCAACTACATGTTAATCCATTTGAGGGGAATCTGGATGGTAAACTTGATTTATGTTATTATTGATAACCTATAATAGTTTATTCATTAACCACAAAAAGTTTTCTATTCCATATTTCATCATATTCGGAATTTATTAAGTGCATCATCCATTCCAATCATCATTTTTGCAGTTCCTCTTATTTTAAACCATTTTTAAAAAATAAGAAAACCTCAGTGAGAAACATGTTACTTTTAAAAAACACTTAATTATAACTAGAGTCTGAGTTCAAAAAAATAAATTTTTTAAATAATTTTATTCAATTATTTAATTCTTTAATATCTTATGTAAATAATTAAATTTACTATATATCGATCATAATGGTTCCTAAAAATAATGTTACTAACTGAACATATCCCACATGGAGGGTCAAAATTGCTATTCGGCAAGGCCTCTTTGTCATGAATCGGGTGATGACCAATTACATTCTTAATCATTACATTTTGACGTTATTATCCCTTGGTATAATTATACTCGATTCTTATCCACTTTTATTGTCTAGAAAGATATTTTATTGCTCGGAAACAACTTTCTTTAAGCATCACCAAAATTTTAGTATTTTTTAACTATATTTAGTCTTATCCTTAGGCTTCTTAATAATATTTTCTGGTCCTAATTTTTTACAAATAAATAAACTTCACTGAGATACCAAATATGGAGTCCCATATTTTTAATATGTAAAACATTTATTACATTTTAAAACATTAAAGAATATCAAGGATATATTACTGTCTAGTTTATTGTTACACATGAACGTAATACTTAAAAACAAATAAATTATATTCTTATCCACTTAAAATAATTTATTATATATTCATCCTATGTTACTTTTATTTAATATTATATCATGGTTCATACATCGAAAGAATTGGTTAAGCATAATTTTCATTAGGGGAAAAAATGGCAATATTTAACTTTTGATCTTGTGGCATAATAATAGGGAATGATCATAAGAACATGGGGCTTGTCATAATAGAACGATTCTGAATAAAAACATGGAAATGAAGATAAAACCTAAAATTATACATTCATGATCTTATCGCTATGGTTTCTGACTAATGTGTAATAAAATATAATTACCAATATTTTCTACCAAGGTATCATAAATCTTGTCATCTCTAGAGTTTAATTTCTTACCCAATTTATTGAAGCACTATAAGGGTGAACCCTTCATATGTATAAGTTCATGTGTACCACATTGGTATTGTAAGAAATAATTTTAAAAATAACACATGTCAAATAATGAATAGTTTTCATGTAGGAGAAATGATTTAATAATTTATTTCCCAAACAAAAATGTTACATCATTTTCAACCCAATAAAAGTAAATACGGGGTTTATACTGGAAAATACACTATAAATACATTACGTTTAAGTATCGGTGAATACTCATTGAAAATGAAGTGGTTTTTGTATTATCAATTTAATAATATTTCATGTAAAATAGATGAATAAGTGAAATGATTTCGAAAACATGACGGGTTTACAATGTGGATTCAAGAAATTGTATAATGAGAGGAAAAAGGTATTCCATTATTAAAAAATATTTTTGTATTAATGTGATAATAAAAATTAGACGGAAAAGTATGTAATTCAACATTTAGGAGGCTTACCACAAAATACATACTTGATGCAAAAGAAGAATTGGGGAGTTCCCTTACCACCAGAAGTAAATTTATAATCCATTGAGACACTGTAGAGGGAGTTTAGAGAGGCTAAATGAGCATAATTTTGTACTTTAGGGATTTTTATTAGAGTGTAGTGTGGGAATGATTGGGTATTTATAATCAAAGAGGAATAATTTTTTAATATTTTTAAAATATAGTTCTTGGAATTCATGGTCATGGAAAATGAAAAACCATTGGCTTAACGATGGATTTTTTCTCATGGTTTTAGAAATATATATATTTTTTATAACATTTTAATTGATTGGAACCCAAATCAATTTTTAATATTAGTTTTCCCATGGATATTAAACGTTCCACAAAAAATAGTTATAAAAAACCTAATTTCCATTTTAAAATTTGTAGTGTCAGTAACCGGTTTAGAAATTTATTTAAATCATTTAAAACAAATAATATTATTTAAATAATATATTTTTGGATGATAAATACTCTAACATAATTATTACATAACATTGATGTATTATGATTAAATAATAATTATTTTATATTATATCATATTTTATTTTTTATTAAAACCATTTTTATCTCCAAAAATTATATAATATTAACCATTGGGAATTTTAGATGTGTTGGTTTCAAAAATATCATCCATTTTAATAGTTAAATATTCTAAATATGAGAAATTTAATTTTTATGTTTAAAATACTTATTTATTTAAAAACCATATTTTATTATACAAACATATTTCTATCCTTTATAAAACTAAATATAATTGCATAAAAATATTTGATAAAAAATGTTGCTGTTTTAAACCCTTTATAAATCAAATTTATTAAAATTTATTATAATGAAAATTAAATATTGATAATTTCTAGAAAATTTAAATCACAATATATTTGTATGAAAATAATTTTATAATATTATTTAATAATAATCCTTTTATTTAATGGGATAAAAATAAATGATAATTCAAAATCAATAAAAATTTTAATTCATTTTAAAATAATTTAAACATAATACTACTATCACCTAGATACATAACCCCTTATTACCATAGAATATTCTCTATGTACTAGTTGTTTGATGGTGGTAGTTTCATGTGGTGGTTCATCATTGTTGGTCATGTGGTGATCTCCAGTAACTCGATCTTCTCTCGTATCTGATCTCATTCATGCATGACTTGTTGATGCTCTTCTAGGTATTGAACAAGAGTAAATGTCACGAACCTGGTCGGGTCGCCATCCGACCCGGCACCTGACCCGGTCTGTGACATTGCTCGAAGGGCGTTCCTGATCCCCACGGGCTGCACAAGTGCCCGGGTATCAAACATTACATGGGAACGAATTACCTGAAATAAAAGACAGAAAAAACAACTAGCCAGATAAATAAAATGAAACTGGAAAAAGACAACCGAACGCACCTTTAAACTATGAACATTTTTAAAGTCTACAACTTGAACCAATAACTAAAAGGAAAAGACTACATCATAAACTAAAACTCTTACTCAATACCTACCAGAAAAAGAGAGGCCACATCAACACCAACCTGCATGAAAAGACCAACTACAACCTGAACCACCATCACTAAGCATGATGTCACAACCTATAATACACAATAAACAAAGTCTACATACACCCAAAGGTGTATGTAGGGTGTGAGCCAAAATCCCAGTAGGACATCACCCATATAAAAAGGTTCCACATATAAACATTAAATGACAAATACATTTGCAGGCTAAATAAAAGAAAGGGATACCAGAGCTTAAACAATTTTAAAGAGACAATTTCTATAAGGAAAACACTTTTAAATAAAACAAATTAGATAAAAGAAAACACCCTTGCTTAAAAGAAAAACCCAAACCCTCAAAAAAACCAAAAGCTTCACCGTATGCCGACGATGGGTGTATAGTAGTCCAGGAGTACTAAACGTGGGAGAGGCCCTAAAGATACTAGAAGAAGGAATGGGACCCTAGAACCTTGCATCTCGGTGAACCATATCATACATTCCAATGCACGAGCCACTGGCAGGGAAACAACTCCTACCGTAGTGGTCTTCAGTCATCATCCAATGATTAGTTAGTGTTGTAAGCGTCAATCTAGCTAAGTGAAACTGGGCCAGAGCCACTTCTGTATCACTAGCACGCTAGTCTAGTCCGCCCACCTTGTACCCAAGCTTCCACTTTTTGTGATTTATGTTGTTTCAATCTCACATTTCATGTCAAACTCAAACAAGTAAAACAACTAGGGTGTTACATAAACCAAACTCCACACTTTCACAAACATAGAAAACCATTTGGCAAAGGACGCACTCTAAAATACTTTACCCAACTCAATTAAACAATTTCTACATTGCTAATAATTGTTTATTAAAAACGTATTAAATTTCCATCGTTAATGATTTTATTAAAACATATTAAATTTTTTGTAAACAAATTATTTAAAAAGAAAAATAACACGGATTTAACACACAAAACCACTCAACCCTCTTTCAGGACCAAACACACCCAACACCACATCAAGAACACATATTGCACACTTTGCACATTTTCACAAAACAAACACAAACTTTATAAAAACACTAGAACACAACCATTGCACTTTTCACATATGAAAAACTAACTGCAAAAATTAATAAACACTAGTAATTGACTAAAAACAAGTTTCCAGACAATGAACGCACCTTCACCACATAAACATACTGCTAAATGAAAGTAACACATAAACAAACTTCAAGATAATCAAATATGAACCCATAAGAATTAATCAAGTAATATTATAAACTACTAGGCAAGAAAATTAACTTATCAGACAATGTTTGAATGCGGAACCACATACCTTGTTAGAGCATACTTCACAACCAAGGTGCGCAATGACCACCGCTCACCAACTGCACCTCCAACAACCGAGCGCGAAACCAAAACAAGGAAAACTCACCCAACACTACCAAAATAAACCCCAAAATTAGACCTTATATTTTCCGAAAATAGAAAATGGAACAACACATTAAGGGGTAAAGAAAGAGGACTTCACCGGAGGGGGTTTCGTACAAGTTGAAGGACAGCAAGATGCTGGCGGGGGAGATGGAACAACACTGACCAGTGAGGGGGTTGCGCTATGGTGTGAGTCGTCCTGGCCGGAGGTCAGGGAGGTGTTATGACGCCGGATCGGGGAGAATAGGGAGTCTGATCGGGAGCTATGGGGTGTGTCAGCCGATATAGGAGGAGGCACGCCTGACAGGTCCAAAGGCTGGCCGGGGGGGTGCTCTGACAAGGGAGCAGCGCGCCAGGCTGGGTGCAGCGCGAACTAGTGTCACCGGTGGGAGGGTCGGAGGGAAGTTGCAAGGGAGATGAGGTGTGTCCGGGGGAGAGGCCAAATGGAGGAGTCTGAGGGGAGTTGTGCAGCGGCTGGAAGGGAGATGAAGGAGGGGGGTCGACATCCACAAGGTGCGGCGGACTGAGGAGAGGCCAAGGGGGCTCGTGCGATGGGAACGGGAAGCTGGCAAGGGAGGCCTCCGGTGATGGGTTGAGTGATTCTGAGTGGGGGGGGGACAGGGTGAGAGGGAGATGGGCGGCGGCTTGCTAAGGTGGAAAGGGGTGGGGGTCGCGACGGGATACCTGGAGAAAGAGGGGAGGAGGCGCAACCCTAAAGGGAACAAAATAAATTAAAAAAAGTAGAATAAAATAATAATAAAAACAAGATAAAAAGGAAAAGAAAAAGATAATTAAAATAATAATAAAATAACTAATGAACTAAAGCAAAATTATTAATAATAAATAAAATAAATTAATCATCATCAATAATATTTATAATAATAAGACTCAATAATAATAATAATAATTGTAGTAATAATAAATAAATAGAATAAATTAAGTATCTACACTAATAATAATAATAATAATAATCAATAATAATTAGTAATATACTCAAATAATATTAATATTATTATCAATAAAACAATTTCTGAATGTTTGTTAAAAATATTATTTTCATTTTGTTCATATTTCATTGTTCATCATCATTTTATTATACCATTATGTTTTAACTCATTTTTGAAAGCTGGGAAGACAGCGCGGTCTCAGAACCGGGCCTTGCACGTACGTCCAGTGATGTAGAACCCAAACACTCAAAATAATAATGATGATGATAATAATAATAATAATAATAATAATAACATCATAATAAAATAAATTGTAAACTATACAATAATCTACTTAATAAAATGATAATAAGAAAAACAATACTCACTTAAATTATTATTCAAGATAATGATAATAATATTTTCAAGTGACATTAATAATAATAATATTACTAAAATCATTCTTAATTCATCTTATTTAATCAGTTTTCCATCGAGCAGGGTCATACACTGGACCTAGTGAAGCCGCATGGCTTTACAATTATGCTTCGCTCGTGCGTTGCATGATGACAAGCCCCAAAAGATTCATTTAATTTTATTTATTTATTATTAGTTCCTTTTATTTAATTATTTGCACATCGGGAAGGCGAGCGGGGAACCGAGCGAGGCCGCGCGGTGACCTAAGTGAGGACGTATGTCTTCGATAGTGGTGCGCTGAAATGTTGTCGAGGCCAAACGCTCATTTATTAGAGCAAAACCCCAGTTGGCCTCGGCCAGTACTTCATATCAAAAGAATAATAATAATTAGAAGTAGATAAAATCATAAGATGAAAATAAAAATTTGAAACATGACACAGCGCAAAGTCCGGGTGTGACAATTCTCCCCACCATAAAGCTTTCTGTCCCCGGAAAGCCACAACTAGAACCAAACCCCAAAGAAGAAAACCAAACTCCCTTAAGGTTCAAAGGGGATCTCCACAAAAACCAAGAAAAGAGAGGAAAAATCATCGTGCTCAGAGAAAGTGACTCAAAGACAACATCAATAAATGCGTAAAAAGACTTTTTCATATGTGTCGCCCACCCCAAAGAGCTAGAACGCCTCCAGTTGATTGTTTTAGAAAATGAACTCTTGAACCCACAGAAACCAACCTCACAATCCAAACCACCTCAAGCACTATTAAACGAAAACCACAGCATTTGGCTGGAATGAACAAACAAGGTCAAACCACGTCCATGGAACACTCTTATCACTTATAACCAAGTAATATTTAAAAACATGAGCAAAAGATCAACATAGGGATGCTGAAGGGTCTCCCCACCATTAGGAACTCACTGGCGCTCAAGACGAGACTGGAAAACCGACACGGGGAGGTTTGAGCAGACTCCCCGCCATTAAAGAAAAGTCCAGCAATGATTCATTCTAGAGACATTCGTGTGAGACCCAATGTGGGTCTCCCCACCATTAAGAACCTACCAACACCCAAGGTGAGACTAGAAAACCAACATGGGGAGGTCCGGGTGGACTCCCCACCATTTAGGAAAGGACAACACCGATTTATTCTAGAGTCCATTGTATGAGACCCATCGTGGGTCTCACTACCACCAGGACTAACAGAGGATACAAAACATTGAAAAAAAATCCCGATGGTGACCAAACACCCCACCAACAGGGGCGGGGAGGGTTGGGCCTAACTACCAGGCGTCAAAACCACGTCCAGAGACCGACCAACATCCCAAAATCCTAGGATGAGTATCATTCAAAATTAAGAATTATTTACCCAAAAGACTCCCATAAGGACCACTAAAGCGATTGAATCCAGTGGGACGCAACCCCCGAGACTTTAAGGCACGAGATGACATGCATCCACATGGTCACGAAAACCTTATACAACCAGATGGATCATCCGAAGCAGAACAACCATGGAAACAATTTAAACTGCCTCTACTTTTAACATTGGTGACAGAAATAAAGTTGGGTCTCATACACTCTCAGGGTTCCTGACCATGCGCCAGCTACACTCTGAGGCCTGTGGCTGGAGCCCTGATGCTTGAAGCATCTCCTGCCTCGCAGTCAGGTATTGAAGACTCTGAAATGAAGATTCTCCTTTTTGTGTCACACGCCACCACACGGCAACCAAGAAAACACCATCAAACACAACACATTACAACATCTCACTGATCATACACGGAACATTCAACAACACCAGAGTTGAAATAGTGCATGCACATCGCCCTTTGTCACACTGAATGAGAACACGACACCACCAATCATCACCTGAACATGACCATTGCTGTTGAGAGGAACATTACACTGAGAAAGACTTTAAACCGCATCGTGAACAACACGTGATTCCTGCAAACAACCATAGTAGACTCATACGACTGGGTCTTCCAAAATAGTATCCTAACACGATCCTTTCCTTAAACGAAACAAACCAAAGACCAGAGGACATTTAGAACGATAGACCGCACCAACAACTTAGGTTTGCTTCCACCTTTTTCCCACCGGAGTCCCCTTTACCGCTTCCAAACCACCGTTGACTATCAAAGGGACCTCACGCTGCAAGACGTCACCAAACATGACCCTTTCAGCCGATATAAATACTACAAATCCCTTCAAGACACTGGTCAACACTGAAAATTCTGAACCGCCTTCACCCTTCCCCGTTGGAATTCCTTTCATCATTTCCAGGGGGAACCTTCAAACATGACAGTGTCAAACTTCATACCTGAAGAGTCAAGACACTCAAAATACCAAAACTCTCTTCAAATCCCATCGCATCTATCATCCCACTACATGAGGATCCGCTTAGTTGTAAAAAGGAGAGGTGGTTTCAATTATAGAATTCAAGAAGAGATTCCTCTAATCAACTGAAGGGTCGACCAATGGCGAATTGCCTGTGGCCACACATTAATCACATGTTAACACCTTATGGGGGCGTACAGTAGTAGAGAAAGGAAACCATGGACCCAACCAAACTAGTTCAGTGGTCAAGACATACCAGAAGCGCACACTAAACATGTGGGGGAACCACTGAAAGGGCTTCCCGAAGAACTTTTAGGAGAATTAACTAACTACACGAAAACATATCAACTTACAAATAATAATTCAAACGCAAGACACAAATCAGTCAAAAAGTATTCTCAGCTCGAAACATCTCATATCCAACACTTCCCAAAATAAAAGGACACATCACACGACCACCGATTATTAAAACACCAAATTTTATTTTGACAAAAAAAATTGAAAATAAGCAAAGCTTGTGGGTTGCACAAACACCAATGGTGTCCCATGGGCCTCACACATGCATGTTCCCGTACCACACCGACACCCACCCCATGTCCTTACAGGCACTCATCCACTCATTCCATTAACCATTTTTTTCCCATATACACTCATGCATGTGGTTTCCCACGAGAACACCAAGTATTAAAATCAAACCATTCCATTTTTCAGAACCAAAACATCTAACCCACACTTTTCAAACCTCACACACCATTTAATTTTTAAAGCCCTTCATTTGAAAACATTTTCCAGGACCAAAACATTTTTACATAAAAACCAAATCTCCATGAATCCAAAACAAAGAGACGAGAAATGACGCAAGAGAAAACTTGTGTTCGTGGGTGGCTGGAATGTATGGTTGGCGGCCATACGCCAGTCATGCCGCCGGCACGGAGGGAATTCTAGGACAGTGTCCCCAGCTCCACATGGCTTGCTAGACCCTGCGAGCTCACTAGGACCACTGACCTTACCCATTTTCATTTCCCTTAGACAAAATTAATCGCAAGGACCAAAAACTCAGAAAAACCTCAACATACTTTGGTAAATTGAGTCCTGCCACGAGGTGTGCTGGCCATGCACCTTACTTGTAGAGAGGACGTCAAGTCCCGACAACCTTAACATAAGTCTACCGTGACACTATACCAAAAGAAAATAATCCAAGAGAGAAAACCCCCCTCTGATACCATTTTGTCACAAACCTGGCCAGGTCACCATCCGACCCGGCGCCTGACCCGGTCCGCGACATGGCCTGAAGGGTGTTCCTGATCCCCATGGGCTGGCACAAGTGCCCGGGTATTAAACATTACATGGGAACGATTTACCCAAAATAAATGACAGAAAAAACAACTATCCAGATAAATAAACTGAAATTGGAAAAAGACAACCGAACATGCCTTTAAACTATGAACATTTTTAAAGTCTATAACTCGAACCAATAACTAAAAATAAAAGCCGACAGTGTAAACTAAAACTCTTACTCAAAACCTCCCGAAAAAAGAGAGACCACACCAACACCACCCTGCATGAAAAGACCAACTACAACCTAAACCACCATCCCTGAGCACGATGTCACAACCTGGAATACACAAGAAACAAAATCTACATACATCCAAATATGTATGTAGGGTGTGAGCCAAAAGCCCAGTAGGACGTCACCCAAATAAAAAGGTTCCACGTATAAACATTAAATGACAAATACATTTGCAGGAAAAATAAAAGAAAGGGATACCAGAGCTTAAAAAATTTTAAAGAGACAGTTTCTATAGGGAAAACACTTTTAATGAAAACAACTTAGATAAAAGAAAACACCCTTGATTAAAAGAAAAACCCAAACCCTCACAAAAACCAAAAGATGCACCGTAAGCCAACAGTGGGTGTATAGTAGTCCAAGAGCACCAAAAGTGGGAGAGGACCTAAAGATACTAGAAGGAATGAGACCCTAGAACCTCGTGTCTTGGTGAACCATATCATACATTCCCTTGCACGAGCCACTGGCTGGGAAACACCTCCTACCATAGTGGTTTCCAGTCATCATCCAATGTTTAGTTAGTGTTGTAAGAGTCAATCCAGCTAAGTGAAACTGGGCCAGAGCCACTCCTCTATCACTAGCACACTAGTCTAGTCCGACCACCTAGTACCCAGGCATCCCCTTTTTGTGTTCAACGTTGTTTCAATCTCACATTTCATGTCAGACTCAAACAAGTAAAACAACTAGGGTGTTAAATAAACCAAATTCCACACTTTCACACACATAGAAAACCATTTGGAAAAGGACACACTCCAAAATACTTTACCTAGCTCAATTAAACAATTTCTGCATTGCTAATAATTGTTTATTAAAAACGTATTAAATTTCCATCGTTAATGATTTTATTAATATATATTAAATATTTTGTAAAAAAATTATTTAAAAAGAAAAATAACACGGCTTTAACACAAAAAACCACTCAACCCTCTTTCATGACCAAACACACCCAACTCAACATCAAGAACACAAATTGAACACTTCGCACATTTTCACAAAACAAACACAAACTTTATAAAGACACTAGAACACAACCATTGCACTTTTCACATATGAAAAACTAACTTAAAACATTAATAAACACTATTAATTGACTAAAAACGAGTTTCCATACAATGAACGCACCTAAACCACATAAACATACTGCTAAACGAAAGTAACGCATAGAAAATATTCAAGATAATCAAATCCACACCCATAAGAATTAATCAAGTAATATTATAAACTACTATGCCAGAAAATTAACTTATCATACAATGTTTAACATGGAACCACCTACCTTGTTAGAGAAGACTTCACAACCAAGGTGCGCAACGACCGTCGCTCACTAACTGCACCTCCAACAACCGAGCACGAAACCAAAACACGAAAAACACACCCAACACTACCAAAATAAACCCCAAAATCAGACCTCATATTCGCAGAAAATAAAAAAACGAACAACAAATTAAGGGGTAAAGCAAGATGACTTCACTAGGGGTTTCGTACATGCGGAAGGACAGCAAGATGCTGGCAGAGGAGCCGGAACAGCGCCGACCCGCGAGGGGGTCGCGCTATGGTGTGAGTCATCCTGGCCGGGGGTCGGGGAGGCAGTGTGACGCCGGATCGGGGAGAATAGGGGGGCTGATAGGGAGCTACGCGGTGCACCGGCCGACATAGGAGGAGGCACGCCGGACATGTCATAAGGTTGGCTGGGGGGGCGCTCGGACAAGGTAGCAGCGCGCTAGGCTGGGTGCGGCGCGAACTAGTGTCGCCAGTCGGAGGGTCGGAGGGAAGTTGCAGGGGAGATGAGGTGTGTCCGGGGGAGAGGCCAAATGGCGGAGTCCGAGGGGAGCTGTATAGCGGCTGTCCAGGAGATGAAGGAGGGGGGTCGACAGCCACAGGGTGCGGCGGACTGAGGAGAGTCCAAGGGGGTTCATGCGACGGGAAGGGGAAGCTGGAAAGGGAGGCCTTCGACGATGGGTTGAACGATTCCAAGCGGGGGGGGGACAGGGTGAGAGGTAGATGGGCGGTGGCCTGCTAAGGCAGAAAGGGGTGGGGGTCGCGACGGGATACCTGGAGAAAGAGGGGAGGAGGCGCAAGCCTAAAGGGAACAAAATAAATAAAAACAAAGTATAATAAAATAATAATAAAAAACAAGATAAAAAGGAAAAGAAAAAGAAAATTAAAAGAATAATAATATAACTAATGAACTAAAGAAAAAGTATTAATAATAAATAAAATAACTTAATCATCATTAATAATATTTATAATAATAAGACTCAATAATAATAATAATAATAATAATAAATGTAATAATAATAAATAAATAGAATAACTTAAGTATGTACACTAATAATAATAATAATAATAATAATCAATAATAATTAGTAATATACTCAAATAAAATTACTATTATTATCAATAAAACAATTTCTTAATGTTTGTTAAACATATTATTTTCATTTTGTTCATATTTCATTGTTCATCATCATTTTATTATACCTTTATGTTTTAACTCATTTTTGAAAGCCGGGCAGACCACACGGTCTCAGAACCGGGCCTTTCCCGTACGTCCGGTGACGCAGAACCCAAACACTCACAATAATAATGATAATAATAATAATAATAATAATAATAACAAGAACATAATAATAAAATAAATTGTAAACTATACAATAATCTACATAATAAAATGCTAATAATAAAAACAATAATCACATAAATTATTATTCAAGAAAATGATAATAATATTTTCGAGTGACATTAATAATAATAATATTACTAAAACCATTCTTAATTCATCTTATTTAATCATTTTACCATCGAGCAGGGTCGTACGTTGGACCTGGAGAAGTTGTACGTCTTTTCAATTATGCTTCGCTCGTGCGTTGCATGATGACAAGCCCCGAAAAACTAATTTAATTTTATTTATTTATTATTAATTCCTTTTATTTAATTAGCTGCACATCGGGCAGGCAAGTGGGGAACCGAGCGAGGCCGCATGGTGACCTAAGAGAGGTCGCACGTCTTCGACAGCGGCGCGCTGAACTGTTGTCAAGGCCAAACGCTCATTTATCTGAGGAAAACCCCAGTCGGCCTCGGCCCGTACATCATATCAAAAGAATAATAATAATTTGGAGTAGATAAAAACATAAGATGAATATAAAAATTCAAAATATGATGCATCGCAAAGTCCGGGTGTGACAGTAAACGCCAAGGATTCTACCTCCTCCTACCTCTGAAAAATGTGATTTACAAGGAATTGTTTTACTTGTTGAGGAAACTATTTCTTCCATCAATATTCAATTATCTATGATAATTAAATTTAAAATATTATATCTCTAATAGGAACCTTATAATAGATACATTAACGGTGGTAAAAACTCCCACTAGTCATATAGAAAAATGGTCAATATTAACCAACAATTACATAATATTAATGTAGTGGTCATTTCCTAACTATCACATTTATTATTACATCATATATATAAACTACCAAATATAAAAATTTAATACTTAATTCCAAAAAGTTTTCTAGAATTCCTTTGATAATTTATATCATTTTTCTAATGCTTATTTTTAGCAGTTTTCATGGAAGGTGTAATATTCCAAGGAGAATTTGATCCTGTAGAGTATACCATTGTGTGGTCGCTATTCTTTAGTTTATATATCCCTAAACAAGTCTTAGTTTTAGTAATATGTGTTGTTACATAACCTGTAATATATTTTTATAACAGTATTTATATGTATTTCCATTATTCAATATAATAATCTAGTTAGTATGAGAAAACAGTTTTTTTATTAAAAATAGATGTTATTTTTAGAATGATACACCAAATAATTCCCCACTCAATAATTTTTTTACTTGTTGAGTGTAAAAATATCCCACTCAAATTATATTCACATGTTTACAGTAATGTCCCACCAATAAACATCAATTCACTCTCCTTTTTTGAAACCTGCATGAATTATCCCCTATATACCACTTTCCATCATCCTATCCCCCACTAAATAATTCCTCCTTAGTCCTCCAAAAATATGATCTTAAATTCCATGTAATAAGTGAAACACATTTGAATCCCCCCATGGAATTACTATAAATAAAATTGGAATTTAGTTTCCATCCATTGATTTTTAAATTTATATTAATATATTATGTCGTCTATTACATCCCTTACCCAACCCATTCTAGAATTATTCTTTTTGAACTCTAATATCCCAATATTAAACAATATAAGATCTTTAAAGTACATAAAAATGTACCTATATTATCATAACAGACCTCAATCACAATATTTTGAAATTATGAAGTCATAAATATAATGAACCATCACTAAAAAGTCATTGATTAAAATCTTGACATGTGTTCCTCTTTTATCCCAAAACATCTAGAATCAATTATTAAACTTTCAGGATCCCATCAGTATTATAGCAGTAACTCCATTTCACTAATTATATTACAATTATTGTCTCCAAAGAGATATAATCCCTTGAAAAGACAAGAATTTAAGACTTTGGGTGGACATTATTATGGATTTAGCCTAACTGAAATGGAGAAATCATTTAGAATTTATAGATGATATAAAAACACTAGACCTGGTTCGAAAAATCTGGAATATCTTATAGAAGATACTTCCTAAAAAACAACATCGATGATACATGTTTTAATTGAACCCAATCAACCCATGAATCCAACCCATGATTCAAGTTAATTTACATATAGCTAATAGTCTTAAATACAGTTTCTCACTAGTCTCTCATCCTCTAGAAAATTTTAATAAGTCCACCTGTATCATGGTTGTTATAAATTTTTCAATGAAGTTACTTTGATGTACCCTGTATTTCCAAGAGGGAAACCACCAAAACTAAAACACTATCTAATTCAAAAAAAAATGCTAAATCACATCTGTTTAATTTTAAAATTTATTTTGTGACTCAGGGATTCTCATCATTTCCCCTATCCTTCTTGGTTATTTCTCAAAAAAACCATGCCTTAGACTCCATCTTCTAGACATGTAATTCCAAGCATTCCAACACTCATTTTGGATATCTCTTTTTTTAATTTAAAACTTGTCCACACATGACCTAAACATGAATCCCCAAGACATGGATTCCCATATCATTCCACTATTTGTATTATTTTATTGTTGACCTTCTATAATGAATCAATATTGTTCCCCATATCACATATATCCATTTATCATGAAGTCAAAATATCCACTTTTACAAAAATCATAATACTTCTGGAATAAATATATATCCCAAATTTTCAATCATTGAGTATTGAATCTAGAGATTCAACTAACCTAACTCAAAATGTATTTTCATAAAAACTTAGTAACACTTCATTCAACCCATATTATATTCAGGTTTAGAGAACCTCTATAATTTAACCATTTTATAAAGAGACCTCTAAATATCGATATATTATCCTCTGCTTTAACTAATATATGAAAACATCAATAATGAATCCTCCTTCTAGAAATATGTTCCATTTTAATATAAATGAATCTATAAAATATTTTTTTCTTTCTAAAATGGTAAAAAATATATTAACCATTATTCTAGATGATTTCACAATTTTTTATAACTACAAACCCTCTATGAGTATCTAAATTATCTTCCAACAAGATTTATAACTTAAAAAATCAGATCATTAAAATATGGCTAACTGAATACAAAACTATCCTCAAGAAATTTTTATCAACAACTAAATCCAAAAAAAACATTATGGATCATCATATTTCATTTTGAATATTTATTAGTTATCCATTTTGTTTTTAATACGATACTAATTAGCCCAACATTATACATGACTCCTAAAGGTTAATTTGAATTTCAATATTCCCAAAAATTCTACAAGAACCACCACCCCCTTTTTGTGAAATTATTCCATTAAAAAACCGCTAGTCCATTAAGAATCCTGCATTCCTCCATCATGTTATTTGTATCACCTCAATGATGTAACATTCCCTAAAACTCCTTCCATTCAAGAGAACTTCTGATATCCCAGAATAACATTGTTACTTATACTACTATCTGAGTGATACTTACTTAGATTCATTGATAAAATCCCCCACTAGATAACTTTATTTCCTACACTACCTCTAAATACTATCACAAAGATCCCATATCACTTTTATGGGATAAAACTCATAACTGATAAATGAAGGTTCCTTCTTTTGATTCTCCAAAAAATAAAAACATCAACCATCAAAAGAATCATCCTTCGATCAAACATCCACCACAATTTTGATGTCCTAAATTGAGAAGTCCAAAACCCTATCCATTGCATTGAGTAATCCATCACCTTTAGTTCTAGTCACCTCATAGTCTTCCTTCTAAGAAATTTGTAAGAGAACAAGCACTTGAAAAACACATACATGTATATATCAAAAACATAGTGCACACAAGGATTACATGGTTTGGATATTATATCATATATCCATAGAAAAATAGAAACATCTACTTAATTTCATTGGTTGATGTACATTTGAGTTACAAATATAATTAAGCTCCAATAACCTGACTCCAGATAAAGAAAAAATACTCACCCACACCTTAGTTATTGAATCTTCTAGGAATCCACTTTCCTTCCTTATGTATTAATAATTTGAACCTCTAGAAGATAGATGTACCCATGAATGCTCTTTCTCGATCTACCTCATATTGTTCTATCACTACTTTTCCAATCATTTTTAGTGTACGTATTGTTATCAACTAATCTCACTTATATTGGTGGCCTAAACGGTCATCAAATCAGCACCATATGATATTAGTAGATAAACATCCCTTGACTAGAGATACTTTTGATTCCATATAGGGATCATGAAATACCAATGTGATAATTTTTTGAAACAAGGTTTTTGTATTTGTGGAAAACTAACATTCTTATTTAATAATATTTTCATTGTTAAAAAATTGGACCCAGGTTGTTTTTTAGACCCAATTTTTCGGAACTTGGTTTGTATTGAGCTGCACCAGACATAGAAGAAGTCGGTAAAATGAATTTGTTGTTTTTTTAATGTTTACATTTCCATAATCAAAGAAATAAGGACTTTGAAGTCTGAAATAAACGAAGGGGTTGTGCTAAAAATATTGAAGCTACTGAGTAAGGAAGAAAGAATATTGTTTTTATAGAAGTTTTTGGTTGAATAATTCATATTGTTTCTTAAGATATATATTAATGATAACTGAGAAGTTAGGAGTTAGAAATTTTTCATAATTTCTAAAAAAATCAAAAGAATATTTACTCCTCAAGAAGATCTCACAAATCCTGAAAACAATCATGATAAAATATTTTTAAGAAATGGCATAGAGGTTTGATTCAAGATCTCTAAAAATAAATAGAAATCAAATCCAACATTTTTAGAAAATCAAATCCAGCATTATTGTTACGAAAATCAGATCCAGAAAATTCAAATAATTGGATCTAGTGTCATTGTTCTAAAAATTAGATCTATTATATTCTAAAAATTGGATCTATCATTATTATTCTAAAAATAAGATCCAAAATCTTTAGAAATTAGGATCCAGCATTTTTTTTCTAAAAATTAGATCCAACATATATAAAAATCAGATTCACTAAAATGGAAAATTTCAGGAGTTGAGGAAGTCAAACTAGAAATTAAATTTTTCATAATTCTAGGAGAAATCTTTCGAAGTATGAAGGAGTCAATGTTGATGTTTTAAATGAAAAATATTTGCCGAGTTTTAAGATTTAAGGAAATGGGAAAGTTTTGATGTTTCCCCCCTATGGTTTTCAAGATTAGTATAAATACTTCCTCATATCATTCATTCATTTGAAACATTCTACATATACTTGAAAGGTGGATCACTAGAGAAATAAAAGTGAAAGTTCCCATATGAATGAAGATGAATTGTATTGAGAATTATATCAAAGTTGGAGTTTGGTAGATACTTATAAAAAAATTGATCCAAAATATTCTAAAAATCAGATCCATCATTGTCTTTAGAAAAATACATTCAGCATTTTAAAAAAAACCAGAACCACCATTCTAAGAAAATTGAATCCAATATTATGGGAAAATCGAGACTAGTATTTTAAGAAAATTGGAACCATTATTATGAGAAAATTAGAACCAGTATTATGAAAAATCATATCCAGTATATTGAGAAAATCAGAACTAGTATTCTTTGTAAATCAAGGCTAGTTCTCTGAACAAATCAGAACCAGTATTCTTAGAAAACCAGATCCATCATTCTGATCAAATCAGAACCTGTATTTTGAGAAAATCAGATTTATTATTCTTAGAAAATAAGGTCCAGTATTTTGAGAAACATAAATAGAGTATTTTTAGAAAAACAAATTTATCATTTTGTAAAAATTATATCCAACAGTGTGAAAATATAAGATCCATCATTACGCTAAAATAAGATCTAGCATTCTTAGAAAATAAAAATTGGATCTGTATTTCTTATATCATCATTTATGCTTTTATTTATTTTATATATATGTATGTGTGATTATTTACTATAGTTCGATAAGGATATAAATCTAAATATGTTTCATGGGTTATGTTTCTAAAAGTTTTGAATCTTATAAAAAGTGAACACATGATTCAACCACCTTATCAGTTGTTATTAAATCCGCAGAACATCAATTGATATCAGAGTGGTTTAAGATCCCTTATTGAATCCTTATAATAGATAACATAAATTCTTTCAAAAGTAGAGGAATTATTATATTTGATGAAAAAAATTATTATGGATGGAAAAATAGGATGATTCCTTATCTCTTATCTCTTTTCCTGGAAGTTGTTGATGATGCTTGTATTGGTTTTCCACCTATTTAAAAAGATGATCCTATAATGTTTCATGATAAGAGAAATATAGAAGTTTATGGAAAGGATAAAAAATTTATTCTCATATGCTTATTAAATAATGAATATTAGTAGGTGATGGGTCTCAAAACTTTAAAAAGTATGTAGGACAAGATGGAAAGTGTTTTAGAAGGAAATACAAAAGTTAAGAAGAAAAGATATAAATATGGAGTAGTATGTATGAAGACATCAGAGTGACTGATGAATATAAAATTGATGAATACTTCACCATGGTAAATGAATTTGTTTGCAACATCATAGGATTCAGAGATGTATTGGGATATTCTATAATTGTAAAGAAACTTATAATAATATTTTATAACTAGTTTGATTCTAAAATTTAATCTTTAGAAGATAATAATGAAGTATCTCTTGATTAATTTCATAAATTTCTTATTTCCTATGAAATGAGTAAAACCCGAATATTTAAAAGTATTATAATATATTAAATGGCTTTTGAAACTATTAGAATGATGAAAATAAATGATGCTGAAGAAGAAAATCCTTATGAGTGAAAATATAAAGAAAACGATGAGTTGAATGAAACAATCATGTCTCTTATAACCAAGAACTATCTAAGAGGAAGTGGAATTTATCGAGTTAAACTTCCCCTTAAACGTTTTGATTTTTGTGGAATTATAGAGTTTTCATTAAATTTCCATAAGAAGAAAGTTGGTGAATATCGAGATGATTCTAATGAAGAACTTCAATAGAAGAAGTGGAATAGAAATGATAAAGAAAAAAATTCTTCCAAAAGATTCAATAGGAATTTTACTAGAAATAAAAGAGATATGTTGAGTAAGAAATTTTAATCATACTCGAATGGAAATAATTCATCTAAAGATGAAAGTTCAAAAAAATTAGAACCATCGTTGAAAAATTTGAGAAAACAAAAGATTACTTAGATAGTGAAGAAGGTGGTGAAGAGTCTTATTGAGATTTTCAGCTAAAAACCACACTTGTTTCATATATTGATCAAAAAAACACTCTAGAAAGAAATTAGAGTAATGACGAATGATCGTGAAGAATTTTTTTATGGAGAAAAATCTGTCATCAAGTAGGAGGATTAATACATTCAGGAGATTTTAAGTTAAAAACATAAAATTGATGAACCTGGAAAGATGATTGAAGATCTTATCAAGAAGTTTGAAGCTAAAGAAGAAGATTTAAACAAGTTTCAATCAATACTTATTGAGTCCTAAAGTACCTTTAGGAAGATGAAGTAAAACATTAATAATGATTTGGAAGTAAAAGTTGAGACTTCTAAAGTTTCTGAGAAGGATCAATATGAGAATCAAGTGAAATCTTATTTTTCCATAAATAATATTTCATTAGATTCCTTCAACATTTCAGGTTCTGTAATAAGTATTCTGAATACTTGGGTGGAGAATGGGAGTGAGAAACTGGTAAATTATAAAAAATTAGAAAACTCACTCAAAATAAAATATGGTCCATGTCCTGGGCATGTTAGTGCTGAAAGAAGTTACCAACCTCAACAAAGATTCTATAGATAAATATTTTTCTTGAATATAAATTACGGATTTTATGTCTATTTATGGTGTTATGGAATCTATGGTCACATATACTATAATTATTGGAACAAGTTATATTTAATTGAGGATGTTTTGAGAAAAATCAAAGAAATAGTGAAAGAAGAATGAGTAACATTCCTAACATGCTGGAAGTTAAAAATATTAATTTTTAAGATGTTAGAAACATTCAAACAAAAAATCAATTTGAATGTATGGAATAAGTTTGAGGAAAATGTGATTAGTCTGGTCATCAGGAAAAAAGATGTATGACACTCCTTCTAGAACATGTTTCTTATGATTGAAATGAAAATAAAGTTGAAAGAATAATGTTGAGGAAAGGTCTTTTGTTGTTGAGACAAAATTGAAAGAAAGTAAGAGGAAAAAACCATGGATACATGATAGTGGTTTGTCTTCACATATTATAGGTGTTATAAAATTAAAGAAACACGTTAAAGTCATGATGGAGGAGCAGTTAGTTTTTTAAATGCTAGTTCCTTAAAAATTAGAGGAACGAGAATGACGGATTTTGAAGTAGAGAAATAGAAATCAAATAACATTTTACTTGTTCATGGGCTAAGATATAAATTACTTAGTGTATTTAAATATTTTTATGATGAATAATTTTTAATATTCCACGAGAATTATTGTATCATCAAAGGTGTGAAATATGAAAAAGTCACTAAAAAGGGGAAAGAAGCAACGCAAATCCTTTTCAAATAAGATAATTCAATAACTCATGTTACTTGAGTGTAGAAGATGAAAACAATTTGTGGCACTGATGACATGGCCAAATCTATTATAAAAACATGAATAATATTTGTAAAGATGATGTTGTGTAGAATTTTCTATAATTAAAAATAAGTGTTGAATATGTCGGTATTACTTTCCAGAAAAATAATATGACTGAAATAAGTCATAAAAGTGTTGAGATTCAATTTACTAGACCACTTGAGCTTATACATTCTGACTTATGTAGACAGATGAGACATCAATCAACAAAAAAGTGACTTGTAATTTATCAATTTTATTGATTATTTCACTTGGATGACAAATATCATGTTCATGAAGAAGAATACATAGACCATTGAAATGTTTAAACTCTTTAGAAAAGATGTTGAGAATTAATTAGGTGTTTCCATAATGAATATGATAATAGATAATGGTACCAAATTCACAAACAATACTTTTGAAGCTTATCTGAAAAAACATAGTATCAAACATTAGTATAGTTGTCCCTATAATCCAAAACGAAATGGAGTATCATAAATAAATAATATAAGCTTAGTGGAAATGGGAAATAAGTATGTTAGCATAAGACAAACTCTCCAAATTATTTTAGACATAATCTGTTAGTGCTGCTGTACATGTTAAAAGTTGGTACTTGTTGAGACCATAAACCAACATGACTTTTTATGAAATGTGATATAAAAAACCATCATTTAAATACTTTAATGTTTTTGGATTTCCACGTTTCCTCAAAATCAAAAATCTGTATTTGTGAATTTTTTATGAGAAAGCCGATGGGGGAACCTTTTTGGGTTATTCACCAAATGGAAGAAGTTACAAATGATGGAACAAATATTTTAAAACCATTGTGGACTCATATGATGTGAAGGTAACTGAAAATCCAAGGTCCCTATCAAAGGTTGTTGTGAATGATGAGGAGGATAAATTGAAGATTTCCAATAATAGTGAATGTAATTCAAAACATTCTTATCAAGATTTAGAAGAATCATGTAATGAGAAAATTAAAGTTAGGGAAGAAACTTTGAGATTTCCTACCTTAAGAAAACAAGTTGATTACGAAAAAATTATTGGGATTCACAAGGAGCTGGTTCTGACTAGAAAGGATTTGAGATTAGAAAATCAGACTTCACTTATCTCAAAAGTTGAACCAGAATATTTTTTAGAGGCTATTGAACATAAATGATGGTGAATTCTACAAATGAAGAGTTAGATTATACTTAGAGTAGAAAAACATGGGAACTTGTTCTATAGCCCATAGATAAAATGTTATTGAAACCAAGTGGTTTTATAGAAACAAATTGAATAAGCATGTATAATTTTCAAGAAACAAAGAAGGACTTGTTTGTAAATGATATTCATAGGTTGAAGGTGTGGATATTGATGAAAATTTTACCCCAGTTTCAATATTGCAAACTATTATAATGCTTCTTTTAGTATTCACACATTAGAATTAAAAAGTTTATCAAATGGATGTAGAGTCATATTTCTTAAAATGTGAGAATGAAGAAGAAGTTTACATTGAGAAATATCATGAGTTTTTACTTTATGAGTATGAATAAAGAGATTGTAAATTGATGAGTGATTTGTATGGGTTGAAATAATCTCTACATTCTTAGTATTTAAAGCATGATTTTTGTTTTGAGAATGATCTACTTTTCAAAAGGAAATGTTGATTCAAACTTGTATGTTAAATATGTTGACTTTTTAACTTTAATTGTAATTGTTTATGTGGATGATATATTTTTTGTCAGGGATGAAGAAAAGGTTTGTGAAGAGTTATCTAGAGAAATGGAGTAGAATTTTGTAATTAAAATATTGGGATAATTAACCTTCTTTATTATCATAAAAGTTCAAAAAAGGAAAAATTCAATTTCTTATCTCAAGAAAAGTATACCATGGAATTGTTAAAAAAGTTTGGAATGGATGAATCCAAATATGATTCAAGTCCTATTTTAGTGAGAAAAAAATTGAGATAAGATGAATATTGAATAACTATGAATCAAAAAGACGTTCGGAAGCTGATAAAAAGTCTTCTTTATCTTCCAACTTCGAGGTATGATATTTTATATATAGTTACTTTGTGTACAATGTATCAAATTAATCCAAAGGAATCACATAATATGGTAGCAAAAATCATTTCGAGATTTGTCTAATGAACAAATTCAGATGGTATACAAAAGAAATTACATGATGAATTTTATTTGTTATATTGATGCTGATTGGTATGGATATTGTAAAGATATAAATTCAACCTTAAGAGGAAAATTTTTTAGGGGAATGTTGTGTTATTTTACAAGGTAAGAAATAATTTTTTGAAACTTTGAGAACAACCGAATCCAAATATAATACAGCTACTCAGGATTTTTCTCAAATGTTCTGGATGAAAGTTCCACTGGAATATTTGAAAGTAATTTTTTCTAAACCATTGAATATAATTTTTGATAGTCAGAGTGAAATTGATAAATCTAATAGTCCTATCCAACTTTCATGTTCAAAATATACTGATATAAATTTTCACTTTATAAAAGAGAATTTTTCTTCTAGAATAGTATTGCTGCAATACATCTCAAAAGAATATCATATTGGAGATATCTGTAGAAATTTATTTCCAAAATAAATGTTTTTGGAATTGAGGTGTCAACAATATGTTCAACCTCCTCCAATGAATTCGTAAGACTCTTAAGCAAGAACCCCCGCTGTTATTTGTATTATGTTGACAATGGAGGAGATAAAGTAAAAAAAATTACATTTAAAGAAGTTTTTACATAGGTTTATTTTCTGAATCTGAAAATGTGGTTAACATATAATGCGGGAGAGAAAAATAAAAATGATAGAGGAAAAGAAATGTGAGAGATAAAAATTAAAGTAAGGTGTAGTTTATCCTTACATGGCTGAAAACATCTCTTTCTATAGAGGGACGAAATTCCTTAAAAACATTACATTATCCAGTAGTTTGGTTCCAGGACAATTTCTTTTGATAAAAGATATGTTTTTGAGAAAATTCATAAATATGAGTTTTTTACAAAAGATGAGTTGTGAAAAATTATGAGAGTTGTAAAAGTTATCAACAATGTTTTTCAACAAATATAAAGTGGGAGATTGTAGTATCTTTGTGATAGATTGATTCAAAAATGATTTTGTATTTTTTGAAAAATAATATCTTATTTTAAAATGTATTTTTATTCAGTAATCAGACCTAGGTTGTTTTCCAGACACAAGTTTATGGACTCTAGGTTTTTATTGAGCTACACTAGACATTGAAGAAGTTATGAAGATGTTATTATTGTCTGCTAAAATTTTTATTTTTTGTAATAAAAGAAAGAAAGATGTTGAGTTCATAAATAAAAGAAGTTTCTAAGTTAAAATTGTTGAATCTTATGAGTTAAGAAGAAAGGAAATTGTTGTGATAGAAGTTTATTGTTGAAGAAGTCATATTGTTTCTAAAGAGATATGTTGATGAATATTGAGAATTCAGTAGTTATAAAGTTTTCATACTTTCTAAAAAAATAATATGATGCTTTTCAAGCCAAGAAGTTATCACAAATCATTAAAACATTCATGATAAAATTATTTTTAGGAATTAAGAATAGGTTTGATTCAGATTATCTAAAAATAAATAGAAACTAGATCCAATATTTTTATAAAATCAGATCTAGCATTAATGTTATGATAATCAGATGCAACCTATTCAAATAATTGGGTCCAGCATCATTGTTCTGAAAATTAAAACCATCATATTATAAAAAACGGATCCAATATTGTTCTGAAAATTGGATCTAGCACCATTAGAAAAATGAATCCATCATTATTATTCTGAAAATAGGATCCAGCATAGAAAAAAATATGATTTACTAAAAAATAAAATTCTAATATTTGAGATGGTGAAACATGAAATTCATTTTTGTATAAATCTATGAGAAATATAAGAAATATTGATGAAGTCAATTTTCTTGTTTTAAATGTGAGATATTTGTAGAGTTTTAAGATTTATGAAGACAAAAACATTTTCATGTTTCCCGCCTTTTGTTTTTGAGTTTCCTATAAATTCTTGCTCAGATCATTTATTCATTTTTAACCTTCTACATACCAATGAAAGGAAGAGTACTATAGAAATAAAATATAAAGTTACCATATGATTCAATAAGAACTATATTGATCATTCTATCAGGGTTTTTGTTTTGTAGATAGTTATAATAAAAATAGATCCAACATATTTTTAAAATCAGATTCAATATTGTCTTCTGAAATTCAAGTTTAGCATTCAGAGAAAATCAGATCCATGATTTTGAGAAATTTGGATCTAGTATTTTGAAAAAATTAGTACCAGTATTATAAGAAAATCAGAACTATTATTCTAAACGAATCAGAACAAGTATTCTAAGAAAATATGAACCGGTATTTTGAGAATATCAGAACTAGTATGTTGAGAAAACCAGTACCAGTATTCTAATAAAATCAGAACCAGTATTCTGATAAAATTGGATCCATCATTATAAGAAAACCGGATGAATTATTGTATGAAAATGGGATCTAGTATTTTGAGAAAATAGGATCCAAAATTTTGAGAAAATTAGATCAAATATTATGAGAAAATTAGATCAATGATTCTTCAAATATCAGATCCAACATTATATAAAAATCAAATCTATCATTTTGCAACAATTGGATCTATAATTCTAAGAAAATAAAATAATATCCAACCAGATTAGATAAAGGATTCAGAATGAGAAATTACGAATCAGATTCAACAAATTCATTATTCATTTGTTTGGCTCAATTTTTTTTATATGAAAACATTTTAAACTTGTGGGAGTCAGTATAATCTTTCCTATCGGGAGATAGACGATTTCTAACGGAAGTGGGCATAAGTTTTATTCACATATTCACAATATTGGATTTCCATAGACCCATAAGAGTGGCTATTGTAAGCACATATGATCTCATACTAAGGTCAGACCTTGTAAATCTTATGTGCTTATCTTTCTTTCCATCCTTTTTATGAGTTACAATTTACTAAAGGTTGATAAGGATATAAATCTTAATAGGTTTCAAGGGTTATGTTTCTAAAATATTTGAAACCTATAAAAATTGAACAATTGATTCAACCCTCCCTTCTCAGTTGTTATACGATCCTTGAAACTTCAAATAAACACTATTACTACAAAAGACCAATATAAATTATACATCATGTCTAATCCACTCTAATGAAGTTGATGAATATATCTTTATTTAATTCTCTAGGAAATAATTCAATATCCAATCATCAGTGTCTAAGGAACTCATGAACTTTCATACTTTTTACCACCACCTTTATAATTTTGTATGGCTACAAAAATCTTCCTCTTCCATCTTCCCATTGATTCATATGTAACATGACAAAAAATAATGTATATTCATTGAAATAGTATCCATATAATTTCCTATCAATTAAACCCCTATGTTGTAACACCCCGACCCTAGTTACCTAGAGTCGGTGCATTATTACATTACATTGGCATGATTATGAGAAACATCAAGTCTCGAAAGACCGATTAGTTTAGTAGCCTTGGAATAACTAGATACATCCATAAATTTTTACATTACATCATAAAAAAAACATCTTGTCTTCATATCCCCTCATACTATCCCTGCAGGTCATTCATAAATTACTTCTTCATAATCCTGGGAAAAATAAAACATTGAAAGGGGTGAGCTCGGATGCTCAGTAAGGATAACATTATAGCAGAAGCTTTCATAAATAAGCATAAACACTTAAGGCAATTTATAACTAAAACAAAAGCCTTTTAAATTTAAACTTCAGCATAAAATGGCGAAGGTAAAATGAAATAATGCCATTTACTTACTCACATGGATATTCTACTGGTCGAATGATCACATGCAATATCAATAACCACTTTCATAATGATGGAATGCATAATGCCAGACTATCATAACCACATAGCCAAGGCCTCGTGCCAAGACTACAAATAAGATTTTGCCAAGGCCTTGTACCAAGACACTAGTTTGTCTCATGAGACCTACCGATGCATCGAGGAGCTATAGCGGGCTCCACCCGTCACTTATTAAGTCCAATGCATTCCCATATGAAAAGGTTTAAACATAACGTAAACATTCGTATTAAACTAGCATACGAAATGTCAATACTTTCACCACAAACCATGAATGGTATAAAAATAGCACATCCACAGTCAAACATAATTCATTCGATACAATATGGAATATTGTATTGTATCACATTAACCTCAATCAATAATAATGAAGGATGTTGACATAGATGAAAATAATCATCAAAACTATTTGAGAGAAATATCCCCTTTTCTTGAAAACATTTAA
Organism: Viscum album; assembly: GCA_963277665.1. Lineage (NCBI taxonomy): Eukaryota > Viridiplantae > Streptophyta > Magnoliopsida > Santalales > Viscaceae > Viscum > Viscum album. The sequence continues at coordinate 1,719,205,684 of OY728119.1, read as the reverse complement.
AAGTCACACTATTTGTCAAGAAGCCATTTAAAAGTATATTTTTGAATCAAAGTGTCCCATACCACTTTGAAACTTTTAAAAGGAGTTTTAATTTTAAAACTTTAATGTCCATATAAATAAATCCTTAAAACCATTTTTAAAACATGGACATTAATGAGAAAGATTTAGATGAATAAGTCTTTAAAACATTTAAAAATGGTATTTTAGTTAGAGATTCTAACCAAAAGAGAGACACTTGAATGAAAATAATTGAGGTAATAAAAACTTTGTAATATCATGAGAATAAAGGGAATTCATGATATACTATGTCAAAGTACATTATATACACCACATAAAAGTGATTTGGTGTATATCAACAAAGAAGTCTCAATGGAATGTAAGTTGAGATGAAATCTCTCATAAAGGACATATCCTTAGGTTAAGGATAAATCAACAACATAATTATGTGTGAAAAATATAAATACACTAAATATGATTGGATATTCAGTGTAAAACAATCAAAGTATATTCACAGATATTCCTGTAAAAACAACACCAACGAATTGGATGTTTAACTCAACAAATGGTGAAAGAGTTAAAATTACTCTTATCAAATTCATATCAATGACTTGAGAATTTTCAATGGAGTGATTATGTGTATCAAAAGTATATCCATAGGAAGGGGAGTGGAAATTATGACATAATCAAATGAATAGTGATTCCACACATAATCTTGGGGTAATATAATCAATGAAATATGCATAAAGCCAAATCAGTGGAAATTGAAATCTCAAATTCCCTTATTGATTAGGTAACTTAAGAAACAAACACCCATGAAAGAAAGATCATACCATGATGATGTAAATACCCATAAAATAAAGTATATTGCACAATGAATACAATCATGGGTAGTACACATACACCACATGAAATAATTAAGTGGTGATCAATGGAATTCTCACGGAATTAAAAGTGAGACAAGAAACCCCTTACCACGTTAATCAACTGAGTCGCATGGCCAAAAGTTAATAACCACCAAATTATTTACAGAATAACATTAATATAAAGTGAATCATGATAATATATATCAAATTTAAGTACACAATACACCACTTTCAATAATTTAGTAGCGAACAATGAAAATCTCACGGAATTGAAAGTGAGATAAGAGAATCCCTTACTTTGTACTTTTTCCTTGGTCGATGGTAGGTTTACCTCCTGTATAATGGTGAAATAATTGTTATTGAATAATACAAGAATCATTTACTTTAATATGATATCATATATGATCTTTTAACATTGATTTGTTAATAATATCTTAGTATTAACGCCGTTTCGGGTGTTAACTTACTCATTTTCTTTTATATGTTTTGTTACATAAGTCATGTTTGTTGTATCTTATTCATATCCAGAATGATATCAAGTCCTTAAACATCATTTTTAAATCATTAAATGATAATTATACTTGAATGGATACGATGGAGAATGAATCTCATCGCGTTCGTGGAGACGGTAGTCCGTACGTACGCACGAACGCTGCTTCCATTTAATTTTTATTTTAAAATAATCGAATACAAATGATACATAGGTATATTACTATTCCAGTATAATATAATATTTTATATATGTTACTTAAGTTCATTAACACCATCCTTTATACGTTCCATGTGTGGTATGAACGAGTCATATCATTTTAAGGGGGCGGTAGTCCGCACTTCCTCAAATGAAATTATCGTATGTATATACAACATGAAACGAATAATGGTATGAAATAAAATGGAATTACAGAAGCTTATATATAAAATATATATCATTAATATCATATTTAATTACAGTGCCATCATAATGGCCACCATGAGAGGCGGTAAGATGTTTTTGAACAATCATCGTTTCGTGAGGCGTTAGTTTGCCATCCACAGAAACATTATGTTCATCATCCATTATATGGAGTTGTGTGTATGTGTAGTTTGAATACTTCTTATAACAACATTATAGTATATTGAGGATACTGGTGTTGTTACAAAAGAAGGGAAATAAAAAGAGTTTGGGGGTTGAAGAAGCAAAATAAATGAAAATAATTTAAGAGAAATCGTTACCTTTAATTTAGGTAACTCACTTTGGTTGGAACCAAAGGACTTGTTGAAATGCTTTCTGCCTAAGGGGAATCTTCAAGGAGGAGGAGAGGGATGTGGGGAGCTTATTTGGGCAGAGTTTGGACGAGCCAAGTGGCTTGAGAGGTGTGAGTAAATGAGAAGGAGGAGTGCCCTTTTATAAGAGGGGTGAGGGGCACCTTTGGAAAAGCTAGAAATATTAATTTATAATAAATTCATATTCGGTTTCCAAAGGCTCCAAAGTTGACTATTCAAAGGATGAGGTGGGGATAGGTCGAAAAAAACTCATCCAATAGAATTTAGACAGGTTTGGGTACTTATATTAACCTTATCTTTAAGTATGAACTCTAAGTTAATTAGTTTCACTTTTACAATGTCTCTTTGTATTTTTATATAATATGGTTAATAAACTTACTATATACATCCAAGAGACCCCCAAGTGGTCCATTAATGATTAACCTATCATAATATAAGTCTCTTGGCCGAACCATAGATTTTTAGGAATTTAATATCAATTAATAATATAATATTTGTTTTAAGAACTCTTTTATGTCAATTTTGACACTATTCAATAGTTGATTTTTGTGAAACTCATAACAGATTGATTACTTCGAACAAAGTCAATTAAATCAATAATAATATATAATATTATCCTATAAAATTAGTTTAATTCATTAAAGGTTTCATATTATATTTATTTGGGTATTTATAATATCACTTATTTTAATTTTTCACTATTATAGTAATTACTGCATCATCATTGTGTCATAAATAAAATAAATTATTTAATGTCTAAAAATTATAAATAAACTATCATTATGTAGGAAATCCTTTTAGCTTTCTAATGAATATTTATAATCGAAAATCCAACATTTATAACCCTATGTAAAAATTGTTCTTCTAAAAGATGTAAGCTTATGCCATTTTTATTTTTATTTTAGCTTTATTAATATAATGTGTCATTATCACTTACAAGTGGATCCATGGGGTCCCAAAATAGACCCAAAGATGCCCATGGTCGACCATGTATCAACCAATAGGGTTAAGACACGTTTTAGGGTAATTTAGTATTATTATAATATTATTTTATTTTACCCTTATTTACCGGATTTACCCTTAACCATGGTAAATAAAATATTTACCGCAGTAATTATTCAAAATGTCTAAAAATAAAAGTTACCTATTTACACAATTTGGACATCCTGATTCCAAATATGGAATCCATTTTTCTAAATTCAAAACACAGAAGTGGCAGAAATTAATTTAAAATTAATTCCCGCTGTCAAAACAAAAAGCGTGTTTTTAAGAGATAATAACTATCAAAAGATTGACACTTGTTTATGTTCGGTTTAATTGTAAAATTATGTCCAATGACCAACATTATATTAAATGGTAAAAATATATTCTAAATATACTTTAAAACCACTCAAATTCACAATTTATCACTATTAATTATTTTGATTAAAAAAGTTGTTTTTAATTAAAATTTAGTAATTTTCACTATTCATCAAAATATGAAAGTTATCCGAAAAGTACCAAAATTTCACCTTAGGCTAAATTCGATATTCTGAATCCAAAAATGAAGTCCATTTTGAAATATAAAATATATATAATTTCAAAAAGTAGGTATTACTATTCATAACGGCTAGTTTGATTGGTTGTGGTGTGTTAAAATCTCGAAGTTACGTACAATGCACGTCATTGCATTATTCGAAAGGAAACATACCGAGGAAGCTTGGGGTGTTACATTCTCCCCTCCTTCAATAAATTGCGTCCTCGCAATTTTTAAAATTTTTCCTGGGAATATAATGGAAAGTCCCACATCGGAAAAAGAGTCAATAAAACTATCACTTTAAAAGAAAGAAAGAGAGGTATAAGGGTCATCCAAGATAACCCATACTAGGATTCCATGTAAGAAAACATGGATATGGATGATAAACTAAGTGTCAAATTCTGATGGAGAGGGATAGAAATCATGATCAGGAGAAAGTTAACAATGAGAAAACCACAAACTTGTGTTGGGACAAACGACCATTAGTCTCCTAGTAGGAAAGTAAACGGACAACATTTTTTTTTTAAGTTACATTACATAAGGAAGAGGAATTCATTTATGATATTTACTAAGAACATTATGAGATATACTTACATTTTAAGTAGATTTTCATTCTTTAATAAATTTCCACCACTAACTCATTTTTTTTAAACGATGAGTATTCAAGAAGACTTGGTCACACTGGAAGAGATAGAATAAACTTCTATAGAATCACATGATCCATGAAGGATAAACCATATATTTACATTGTCTTTGAAGATTAATCAAAACCAAAATGGTCAGTGAATGATCTAATGATCCCCCAAAAGGATATTCATTGAGATAAATATGCACTAATCTTAATTTCTAAAATTAAACCAACAATACCCCAAAGTTAAATAGATACCATTCAATAACCAATTGTCATTAAAATCCTTTAATATAATCCAAACTAATATTGAAACCCAAAACATAGAAGAATTTGATTATGTAGTCTCCCATGTTAAATTGTATCTCCAAATGACATCAGATACTCTTAAAGTCACATACTCAAAAGTAATTAACCTAATCACATATTCTCTATTATAGGTTAATCATTTCCATAAATAACCCAAATCACTATAAATCCATAATAAAAACGTAGATAAAAATCTATCATTACTCCACAAATGAAACCCCACAGTATTCTATTTTCCTTGGGCATATAGTGTTCCCAACAAAGCGAACATCTTCCAAAATAACATTTATCACTTAATCACCAAATCATTTTCCTATACCAAGGGTATTCTTTTTATATGAAATAAGAACCCAAATCAACTTATTATTGATCAATAAAATCATTTAACTAAAAAAAAGTCACACTAACCAGGGACTTCACGTAGTCCAGTGGTAGGCGATAAATCCCAATCGCACTTTGGTTGTGGGTTCGATTCCCATAGCTTTGTCCGACGCGACGGGTTGTCACACGGTCTACGTGTTGTCCTTTTTCAAAAACTATATTTTATAATATTGCCAAAATGAGATAAATTCCTCAAAATACTATATCATAAATTTAACCACAAATGTTATATCATACCTTGAATCTTCATCCCAAATTAGAATAACTTATAATTCTCTCAAACCCCAATGATCATATAAATCCAAATGGTTATTTATACCTATATCCACAAGAGAAGAGACAATTCTTCCTCAAATATCATTCTCACATGGAAAACTGCGTGGTTACAAATACAAGAGAAAATTATTCCATAGTAAACAAGGAGTGCTAATACTTTTTAAACATTTCTCCAACCATTTATTCCCACATAGCTTCTTCTTTGACCAAGAAAATATCCTATAGAATAGGACATTCACTCGGGTAATGGCCAGGTCCCCTACATTTACGGCAAATGACTGTAAATGGACTCTTGGGACCATTTTTATCTTCTTCCATAGTACTCTTCATTTTTCTTCGGCAATTCTTTACTTTATGTCCTTCCTTCCCGCATGTAAAACATTTCGTTGTCCCATTGAGACACTTTCCTGGGTGTCTCTTTCCACATTTCCTGCATGATGAAAATTGAGGGTTCTTTTCTCCATGGTCTCCATTGCTGGAGCTCTTATCATTTATCACCTTTCTCTTCCTTGTTGAGTCTGGGAGTTGGTTAATATATATGTTGTTGATCATATTTTTGGAAAACTGATTTGGCATAAAGACGATATCTTTTACGCCTATCAACATTCCATTTTGTTGCTCATTGCCACCACCGTTCCCATCTTGTACATCATTCTCAAAGTCACTATGACTTCCTTGGAATCCAGCCATTGACTAAAACCATAAAGCATTGTGTGAGTAATAGTAGTCATAAAATCATTTAGAGATTAAAATGTCACCATATTCTCAATTTGAAACATATTAGGATTAACCAAGGTCATTTACTCTCATCTTATATATATATTACTTAAATTGGTTTGTAAAGAAAATGTAAATTATCCTAAGCATATCCCCCGGGAGTGTCGTAACCAAGAGTGCAGCAAGGCCCGTTGTCGTGCACCAGTTCCTGTTCGAGTCTAGCTCAAAGCGGTGTTTTCGGGTTTTACCCCTAGGTACATCTGTGCCAGAGCCGCCTCTACCTGCTCGTATCCAGACAGGGATGTATTGCTCGGAAAACTCACAAAATCTCTACAATACCAAAATTCTAGGAAGTTCTTTTATACTAATCCTCAAAGTTCATCTTAGGTCTATGTGCTCTAATCAGAGTTTATCTAAATCTAGCTACCAAGGTTTGTACTAAACTTCCTCTGATACCAACTGTAACGCCCCGACCCTAGTTACCTAGAGTCGGTGCATTATTACATTACATTGGCATGATTATGAGAAACATCAAGTCTCGAAAGACCGATTAGTTTAGTAGCCTTGGAATAACTAGATACATCCATAAATTTTTACATTACATCATAAAAAAAACATCTTGTCTTCATATCCCCTCATACTATCCCTGCAGGTCATTCATAAATTACTTCTTCATAATCCTGGGAAAAATAAAACATTGAAAGGGGTGAGCTCGGATGCTCAGTAAGGATAACATTATAGCAGAAGCTTTCATAAATAAGCATAAACACTTAAGGCAATTTATAACTAAAACAAAAGCCTTTTAAATTTAAACTTCAGCATAAAATGGCGAAGGTAAAATGAAATAATGCCATTTACTTACTCACATGGATATTCTACTGGTCGAATGATCACATGCAATATCAATAACCACTTTCATAATGATGGAATGCATAATGCCAGACTATCATAACCACATAGCCAAGGCCTCGTGCCAAGACTACAAATAAGATTTTGCCAAGGCCTTGTGCCAAGACACTAGTTTGTCTCATGAGACCTACCGATGCATCGAGGAGCTATAGCGGGCTCCACCCGTCACTTATTAAGTCCAATGCATTCCCATATGAAAAGGTTTAAACAAAACGTAAACATTCGTATTAAACTAGCATACGAAATGTCAATACTTTCACCACAAACCATGAATGGTATAAAAATAGCACATCCACAGTCAAACATAATTCATTCGATACAATATGGAAGATTGTATTGTATCACATTAACCTCAATCAATAATAATGAAGGATGTTGACATAGATGAAAATAATCATCAAAACTATTTGAGAGAAATATCCCCTTTTCTTGAAAACATTTAAAAGTCACACTATTTGTCAAGAAGCCATTTAAAAGTATATTTTTGAATCAAAGTGTCCCATACCACTTTGAAACTTTTAAAAGGAGTTTTAATTTTAAAACTTTAATGTCCATATAAATAAATCCTTAAAACCATTTTTAAAACATGGACATTAATGAGAAAGATTTAGATGAATAAGTCTTTAAAACATTTAAAAATGGTATTTTAGTTAGAGATTCTAACCAAAAGAGAGACACTTGAATGAAAATAATTGAGGTAATAAAAACTTTGTAATATCATGAGAATAAAGGGAATTCATGATATACTATGTCAAAGTACATTATATACACCACATAAAAGTGATTTGGTGTATATCAACAAAGAAGTCTCAATGGAATGTAAGTTGAGATGAAATCTCTCATAAAGGACATATCCTTAGGTTAAGGATAAATCAACAACATAATTATGTGTGAAAAATATAAATACACTAAATATGATTGGATATTCAGTGTAAAACAATCAAAGTATATTCACAGATATTCCTGTAAAAACAACACCAACGAATTGGATGTTTAACTCAACAAATGGTGAAAGAGTTAAAATTACTCTTATCAAATTCATATCAATGACTTGAGAATTTTCAATGGAGTGATTATGTGTATCAAAAGTATATCCACAGGAAGGGGAGTGGAAATTATGACATAATCAAATGAATAGTGATTCCACACATAATCTTGGGGTAATATAATCAATGAAATATGCGTAAAGCCAAATGAGTGGAAATTGAAATCTCAAATTCCCTTAATGATTAGGTAAATTAAGAAACAAACACCCATGAAAGAAAGATCATACCATGATGATGTAAATACCCATAAAATAAAGTATATTGCACAATGAATACAATCATGGGTAGTACACATACACCACATGAAATAATTAAGTGGTGATCAATGGAATTCTCACGGAATTAAAAGTGAGACAAGAAACCCCTTACCACGTTAATCAACTGAGTCGCATGGCCAAAAGTTAATAACCACCAAATTATTTACAGAATAACATTAATATAAAGTGAATCATGATAATATATATCAAATTTAAGTACACAATACACCACTTTCAATAATTTAGTAGCGAACAATGGAAATCTCACGGAATTGAAAGTGAGATAAGAGAATCCCTTACTTTGTACTTTTTCCTTGGTCGATGGTAGGTTTACCTCCTGTATAATGGTGAAATAATTGTTATTGAATAATACAAGAATCATTTACTTTAATATGATATCATATATGATCTTTTAACATTGATTTGTTAATAATATCTTAGTATTAACGCCGTTTCGGGTGTTAACTTACTCATTTTCTTTTATATGTTTTGTTACATAAGTCATGTTTGTTGTATCTTATTCATATCCAGAATGATATCAAGTCCTTAAACATCATTTTTAAATCATTAAATGATAATTATACTTGAATGGATACGATGGAGAATGAATCTCATCGCGTTCGTGGAGACGGTAGTCCGTACGTACGCACGAACGCTGCTTCCATTTAATTTTTATTTTAAAATAATCGAATCCAAATGATACATAGGTATATTACTATTCCAGTATAATATAATATTTTATATATGTTACTTAAGTTCATTAACACCATCCTTTATACGTTCCATGTGTGGTATGAACGAGTCATATCATTTTAAGGGGGCGGTAGTCCGCACTTCCTCAAATGAAATTATCGTATGTATATACAACATGAAAAGAATAATGGTATGAAATAAAATGGAATTACAGAAGCTTATATATAAAATATATATCATTAATATAATATTTAATTACAGTTCCATCATAATGGCCACCATGAGAGGCGGTAAGATGTTTTTGAACAATCATCGTTTCGTGAGGCGTTAGTTTTCCATCCACAGAAACATTATGTTCATCATCCATTATATGGAGTTGTGTGTATGTGTAGTTTGAATACTTCTTATAACAACATTCTAGTATATTGAGGATACTGGTGTTGTTACAAAAGAAGGGAAATAAAAAGAGGTTGGGGGTTGAAGAAGCAAAATAAATGAAAATAATTTAAGAGAAATCGTTACCTTTAATTTAGGTAACTGACTTTGGTTGGAACCAAAGGACTTGTTGAAATGCTTTCTGCCTAAGGGGAAGCTTCAAGGAGGAGTAGAGGGATGTGGGGAGCTTATTTGGGCAGAGTTTGGACGAGCCAAGTGGCTTGAGAGGTGTGAGTAAATGAGAAGGAGGAGTGCCCTTTTATAAGAGGGGTGAGGGGCACCTTTGGAAAAGCTAGAAATATTAATTTATAATAAATTCATATTCGGTTTCCAAAGGCTCCAAAGTTGACTATTCAAAGGATGAGGTGGGGATAGGTCGAAAACAACTCATCCAATAGAATTTAGACAGGTTTGGGTACTTATATTAACCTTATCTTTAAGTATTAACTCTAAGTTAATTAGTTTCACTTTTACAATGTCTCTTTGTATTTTTATATAATATGGTTAATAAACTTACTATATACATCCAAGAGACCCCCAAGTGGTCCATTAATGATTAACCTATCATAATATAAGTCTCTTGGCCGAACCATAGATTTTTATGAATTTAATATCAATTAATAATATAATATTTGTTTTAAGAACTCTTTTATGTCAATTTTGACACTATTCAATAGTTGATTTTTGTGAAACTCATAACAGATTGATTACTTCGAACAAAGTCAATTAAATCAATACTAATATATCATATTATCCTATAAAATTAGTTTAATTCATTAAAAGTTTCATATTATATTTCTTTGGGTATTTATAATATCACTTATTTTAATTTTTCACTATTATAGTAATTACTGCATCATCATTGTGTCATAAATAAAATAAATTATTTAATGTCTAAAAATTATAAATAAACTATCATTATGTAGGAAATCCTTTTAGATTTCTAATGAATATTTATAATCGAAAATCCAACGTGTATAACCCTATGTAAAAATTGTTCTTCTAAAAGATGTAAGCTTATGCCATTTTTATTTTTATTTTAGCTTTATTAATATAATGTGTCATTATCACTTACAAGTGGATCCATGGGGTCCCAAAATAGACCCAAAGATGCCCATGGTCGACCATGTATCAACCAATAGGGTTAAGACACGTTTTAGGATAATTTAGTATTATTATAATATTTTTTTTTTACCCTTATTTACCGGATTTACCCTTAACCATGGTAAATAAAATATTTACCGCAGTAATTATTCAAAATGTCTAAAAATAAAAGTTACCTATTTACACAATTTGGACATCCTGATTCCAAATATGGAATCCATTTTTCTAAATTCAAAACACAGAAGTGGCAGAAATTAATTTAAAATTAATTCCCGCTGTCAAAACAAAAAGCGTGTTTTTAAGAGATAATAACTATCAAAAGATTGACACTTGTTTATGTTCGGTTTAATTGTAAAATTATGTCCAATGACCAACATTATATTAAATGGTAAAAATATATTCTAAATATACTTTAAAACCACTCAAATTCACAATTTATCACTATTAATTATTTTGATTAAAAAAGTTGTTTTTAATTAAAATTTAGTAATTTTCACTATTCATCAAAATATGAAAGTTATCCGAAAAGTACCAAAATTTCACCTTAGGATAAATTCGATATTCCGAATCCAAAAATGAAGTCCATTTTGAAATATAAAATATATATAATTTCAAAAAGTAGGTATTACTATTCATAACGGCTAGTTTGATTGGTTGTGGTGTGTTAAAATCTCGAAGTTACGTACAATGCACGTCATTGCATTATTCGAAAGGAAACATACCGAGGAAGCTTGGGGTGTTACATATGTTATATCCACTAAACTCATCTGTCAAACTGATTTCTCTAAACTGACCTTCTGGTGATCTAATCATCCACTATCCTTATATTTGTCTAACAATTCATGTATTCAGTAGAACATTTGTTCAAATGAAAGTTCTTCCCTGATGAATTCACTTCACCTTCCTAAATCTATAAATCCCATGGTTTTGGTTCATAATGACTATGTGTTTTTCATGTAAAAAATTATAATATTTTATAGAATATTTTTGGAATTAGGAATGGAGTTGGGGTGGGACTTTGGGGTTCATGGAACCGAAGTGTTGATATATTAAAATATTAATTATAATATATCATGTGTGATATTTGTTTTTAAATAATCTATTATCTCTTAAATATTGTCCCAAATGGTAATACTAATATATCTATTAAATCCAGAACTTGGGTTTTACCCATGGTAAGAAAAAATATGGGTATGAGTTGGGTGTATCATTTAAGTGAAGTTATGGATGAAATAATGAGTGAATAAATTAATTAAATATTTTATTATCTATAGAATTCATGTAAACTAATCCTATTATATTTAATAATAGATATATCAAAATACTAGGGTTTCTCACATAATCTTACAGATGGGAGACAAGGACCATGGAGAAGAGATTTGGAAGATGATGATGAGATTGTGGATTATAGATCACCATACTGTAGTGATTTTCATTGTTAATAGAGTTCTTGGAACTCACCAATGATAATGATGCAGAACCATTCATCATCGAGAATTGATCCTATATCATGGTTCTAATTTTATTTTTTTGTTATATCCTCATTCTGGATTTCTCTATGGTAGACATAAATTAAAAATTTAATAAAATTAAGTATCATATATTTTTGTTTATTTACAATTCATTAATTTTAATTCCTAGACTTTAATTTTTTATTCTCAATTTTCTTACTTATTATTTGGTTTATACATTAATGAGAAAAGGCCAAACCAAACAATGGTGAAGGTTTGTTTATCAATTTTGTTTTTCATGCTTTTATACCCATATTCTTTGGCCATTCATCATCGGTATTTTTATTGGACTATGATTCAAAAAAACCTTAAAACTGATCATCATAAATCATTGTAGGTACAAATGAGTATTGTAGTGGGTTTGGTGTTGGGATTGAAGGTGAATAGTAGGTGTGATGGTGATGTTAGAGACTTGAATGTGATGTGGGTGATGGTTTATTATCTAGTCGAACCATGTGGGTTATTTAGTTTGGAATGGATGACTATTTTATAATCAATTAGTGGCTGAAATATTTCCATTGGTAATTATGTGGGATTAGTCAGACATGATCTAGCCTTTACATGTGATATTTTCAGTTAAAAGTAACGAAGAGGCGATGTAAGTGGATACTCATGTAGAATGAGAATTTATGATAATTCTTCATCTAGAATTAATGTTGTTTGGAAGAACACATGTTATATTGAACCATGTCTATAAAGGATCAGGTTTACACCTGGAGAAATATATCGCATGGGAGTGTGACCATCCTACACTCCATGTGATCCTTAAGTCAGCAACTCAACATGTTCCATAGGGTACGTGGTCATGTTCATAGATAGTGTACACATGCATAGAAAAAGTACATTGGGATGAGCCAAAATACATATACACATACATAGGTAGGTCTAGACTTATAGATACCTGTAATTTGTCCCTAACACATTTTGTGTACTCTATAGAGGGATGGTTTGATACCTTGATCCCCTCAGTCCCATTTGAATAATAGTATGGATTTGTTCCCTTTGTCTATTAAAAATAGGGTATAGTGTGTCATCCCATCCTGAGCATAGGTTAGGTTATCCCCTCTTTGGTTTAGTTTTTGATAGGGTGGGGAATCCGTCTATGTGCCATGGGGTGTGATTATATATCATTAGTCATTAGGTTGGGTGAGGAATCCAATTTATGACATCCAAGGTGTCTAATTCCCTTCTGGGTTGGTTATTTATAGACATGGTCAAGTATTAGGCATATTCCATGAGGATGATCTTCTTCCTATTTATTGACATATTATGAGTTTGGTTCATAGTTTAACATGGAATTTTTTGAAGAGTGTAACCTCTCAGATGAGATATATCAGTGTTAGTGAGACTTGATAAGTGATTTTAGTTAGATGATTATTGCCTTCGAAACTCAATAACAATCCAAGTTTGGACATCAGGATGTGGCCTTACATTATGACATGGTGTTTATCTATGAAAAAATCAAGGTTTTAAAATTTATTTCTTAGTGACTCCACCTCTGGTGATTTTTTGGTGACTATTTTTTATTTTTTTTATTGCAATTTTAAGGTTTCCTATTGGGTATTCTATACTCACCCATTCATGGCCCTGATATATATGTGTCATGTCTTATAAATAATATATTTCATTCAATAGAAACTTATGAGGACTAGGAGTAGTTGTAGCATAGATTTTATTGGCATACAACAAAAGATTCCATGAGTTGCATCTTAGTCACAGTCCCCTTTTATAAGTAGGTTGGACTCTTTTTACGGTTTTCTAGTGATGGTATTTGGCCAATTAGTTTTCTCTACTATATACCTACTATGATTCGGTATTAGTTATTATGAATTTATTTATAGTATTTGTTGATTATAAATACCACATTATAATGAAATATGGATATGTGTGTGTATATAGGTGATTTAAAATAAGGTATCCCATATGTGTTATATACCTACTCGAAACTAATCTTAATCCCATGGGTGACTTGAAGAATGTTGGGGGAGAAAACTCTGCTATATTCAACCAGGATATCCCTAGTGGGTTGGTTGATGAGAGAGTTATATCATAGAAGGTAGTTTTATGACAAATGTTTAGAGGTATTATTATTATGAGAATTTTTTAGGTAACTATGATGATATTGTTAAAGTGTTTCATGTTTGAATCTCAAGATAGAAAACATAGTAGTTATGTGGGAGATAATATATCCATTCACCAGGATTCTAACAACCTACTTGTTTATAAGGTATATCTTGGTTTTGGTTGTAGGTAAAACATCAAAACACACATCAAACAAGAATGGGTTTTGGATACCATGTCATTATTGAGAAAACGCCCAAGAAATTCTCTTTGACCTTCGTTCATCTTTAATGTTGTAGGATTCCTCCATGATGATAGGTAGCTAGGATTACATAATAGGATTGTGATTATGATCGTCTTAGAAATAAGGCATCGGTCCAATGATCTTTACTATAGTCTATTCCCCCTATTTGTCTTTTGATATTACCTCTGTTGATTATAAATATATTGATTTAGAATTTATTGATGATAACGTGAATATGATGGTCATACTTCATGTGTACCAAAGGTAGATACCATTCATAATGTTGGGTGAGTCAGACCCCCAAGCTGTAGAGTGTTGGATCGATGTAGTAGGGTTATATTTCTACCTTATTATAACCCCTCCCGATCAGATGGTGGTCCTATAATTGATTCTTCTCTATGGACCACTAAGGATATGGTATATCTAGGTGATACAAATGGTTGATGAAGAAAATATCTCTTGGATAGAGCTTTATCACCTCTTCATAGAGTTTTTAAATCTAGTGACATTGTGGGAATTAAGTATTTTGATGATTATAGGGTTCTAGTAGGGAAACATGACACTTAAATAGTGTGCAAGGTGTTTCACTAACCTCTCTAGATATTCCATGGATATTTTTCATGATTGTTTTTTATAATAGTAATGTGTGCATCACCTTCCCTGAGATATCTGAATTTGAGTGGTATCTCTTTTCATCCCTTCTTACCCTAGGATACTAGAGTGTTCCCCAGATTTGATGACATTATTATGTGAATAGTTTTGGAAAACTATTTTAAGTAGTCAAAATCCCATTGATGAGACCTTAGTATATATTAGTCGATGTAATATTTAGGGGTCTAGATATGATTCGTGGATTTAGAAGCAGTCTCAGTAGAAAAGGGAAGCTACCCAAGAATGTCTAGGAGGTTACAGTTAGCTGGGGGAGAGTATGTGATTATCCTATGATGGGAGAGACCATGTCAAATGGTATTTCCCATCCCATTGTATAGTAGAAAGGAAGGCAATCAATGGACTGCAATGTTAAATGTAGAAACTTAAATAGAGAGGCCTATTAGGAGTGGATGTGACAGAGGAGCTAGCATTGTAGCGATAAGTGGTTGAAATTATAACTCTTTACCACCACTAACACCTCAATGTGTCTCACTCAAGGAATAAAAAGATGATGATCAAGAATATGGAAATGTGTAGGTAGTGGAGGCCTATAACCTAGAGGCTCTATTTATGATCTGAGGTACAATATGTCACTTATCCACTTTAGAATCAGTTTTCATAGGCACATTCACAAGACACTCTTCCCTTTCTATATATCTTTTTCTGTATTTGGATATTCCTATGAAACTATTGGGTCAACCTTTCCACTTAAAGATTCCAACCTAGGTAGTTTTTTTTTATATTATAATTCTACCAATTGTGTGACCTAACCCTTGTTTGTGAAATATATGCATGGAATCTATTCATTATCATGAAGAGGCCTTGTCTTATCATTCTAGGTGTGTAATGGTTTCAAATAGAAAATACCTTGATTAACTATTTTAGGAACATGGTTTGATTCATTTGAGTTAATGGGAATAATTTTTCTTCGTTAGTGAGAAGAAATCATTGGGAGAGAATGATGGGACTATATGTAGAAGGATACACCAAATATATCATAAGTTGGCTACTATGAACCTTTGATTATAAGATTCTATGAGCTTATAATCTCTTACATTGGTGGAGGAGTATGAGGAAATATTCCCTAAGGATATTTCTAGATACCTCCCAAACAAAATATTAATTTTTTTTATATATGTACACCCAGATACTAACATTATATTTGAGACAACATATTGGATGACCTTCTCAAATAAGTGATAAGTGATTGTGTGGATGGAGGATCTATAAACTAAGGGATTAATTTGACCCAATGTGTCCCCAGTCATGCATAGTGTTTTTATAAGATTTTGGATGGGATTATGAGTTTGTGCATGGATTATCAATGTATGAATGAGGTGAACATTAAGAAAAATTATCCACCCCTATAATTGATAGCCTCTTTGACCAGTTGAATGGGGTGAGGTGGTTCTAAAATATTGAACTTAGGTTGGGTTGTCAACAGATTTGAGTTCAAGAGGAGGAAATACTAAAGACTATATTTTTCCCCATTATGGTCTCTAGTAGTATTTGGTGAGTCCCTTCAACATTGAAAAATTCACTAGTAGTGTTCATGGTATTCAAGAACCCAGCCTTATATCTCTTTTTAGAACAATTTATGGTGGTATTCATTGATGTCATCCTTATGAACTAAACATCATAAGATAATCATGTGATACATTTGAGGATGTTCATTAGAATACTTTGTGGGAACCAAAATTTTTAGGAAGCTTTCAAAATGTCAATTTTTGATTCGATTGGTCTACCTCCTTTGACATGTAATCTCGATGGACAGAGTATTAGTGGACCCAAAAAATTTCTAATTGGTGATTACTATGGATCCATATAAGTGTATGAAATATGTGTTAAGATTCATCGGTTGGATCTGTCATTGTCCTAGATTAATGATCAGTTTCTTTAGGATCGAAACACCTATAAATAATTTTTCAAATAATGGAAAACCTTTTGTGGGGATAGAGAAGTGTCAACATGATTTTCAGAATTTGTATAAAATGTTATAGAGAACCCCCATATAATGACTAATTTAGGATGGTGATGAGTACATAGTGTTCTATGATTACATTGGAGTAGGGATTATATATGCTTTAATATAGAGGTAAGTTGTTATTTATTTTGGTTAATAATAATTGAGGCCACATGATCTGATCTACATGAGCCATGATTTAGAGTTGGTATTAAGTCAAGGAGTCACAACATAAGAATATAAATTGTGAGTTCTTTGATGAAAAAATATCTATAGTATATAATTTTTTATGATTTTATGAAGGTGGAAAAACATCATACTTTTTCTAAGGATATATGGTGTTACCATCCACACAAAAAGAGGAGGTGATGAGGATCTTTCATCTGTCCCCATTAGTGGTACATGTAATCCTTGTGAAGAAGTATTAGGGGATTCACTGTTACTTTTTTTCCTTGTGATAAACATTATCATAAATGAGTTAATCTCTTGTTTCCTCACTTTCTAACAGTTAAAAGCTGAAAATCAGGTACCAATAGGTACAGATCAACCCCTTAAGCCCCCAAAGTGTAAGTGGGATGGTATCTATATATATTTTTAATGGAAATATACAATCAAATAGATGAGAAAATGATATATGGTTGAATATATATCGACTCACCAAGTAGGCCATCTTCCAAACTATCTTGGTTCAGAGTTTAGTGTAGAGTTTAGTATAACTATACATGCTGGAAAAATTTCCTCATAAAGTAGTTCCCTCAAAGTTTATTTTTTACCATGGTACTATATTCACATCCAAATTATAGAGGGGATTATAGTAGGATTTTTTGAATTAGTTTTTATTGTGAATAGAGTCCCACCCACAGAATTAAGGTTGGATAGAACAGACCATTCTGGTTCAAGAGGTCATGCTTTAAGATAGAATTTTGGATTTTGATAATATATAAGAGGATAATATACCCTTTATGGAGATTTTTTATAGAAAAACTTACCATTCTACCATTGGTATGACCCCATTTTAGAGCTTGTTTGGGAGAGCCCACAGGTCCCACCGTGCGGGGTGGATCTAGGTGATACATCGCTTATGGTCCTAGAGTTAATACGAGTAATTGAAAACTAAGGTTTAGATTTTCAATCAGTGGATGTGAACATCATATAGATATCATAAGTCCAATTAATATCTATGATGGAAGCATTTTGTGTTAGATGGGTGATGCAATGTGTTATTAAAGGTCTCACCCAAGTGAGTATTGAAAGAATTTAGATGAAGTGGAAAGTTATCTATGAGATTCATTAGAATTTTTAAAAAACTATATAGGGTTGGAAATGTGTCACATATCTTAACCTTACCACCATGGTAAGATTAGATGCATGATATATTCCCCATTTCACTGTTGAAGAGGTATAATAATGAACCATCACATGTTATTCATTGGGTTGTGCTCGTTATTGGGAATGGAGATACCTTCTTAGTGTGCCTAGTTAACATTGAAGATCAGTAGTAAAATGCCCTATGTGGGTGAGGGAGTCCCTTTTAGAATTACCATTTACAACATGGGGATCATTAGGAGAGAATTAGGGAGTGAGAGAACCATATACGAGACCAATACCCTAATATTTTTTACTAGGATATTTCTCTTTTCCAGATGAAAATATCTAAAGGTTGGGAGAATATAACTAATTTATTTTTTCATTCAACACTTTATAGTAATTTAACAAATATTTTTAGAGTTTTTTTAAAAGTATCCATGGGTTTCCTGGGATTGTGGAGCCTTAGTGGTGACATATTAAAAAAATTAAATATAATATATCACATGGGAAAATTTATTTTGAAATAATAATTTAAATCCAAACAGTATTTTATATGAAAAAACCAAGACTTTCGTTAAATATGGAATATGAGTTTTATCCATGATGTGAAATAATCGTTGTACATATTTTGTGTTTGGTTTAAGTGTATACATGAGTGAATTAATGGATGAATAAATTAATTAAAAAAATTTCTATCTATAAAATTCAGGTAACCTAATCATATACTATTTAATCATGGATATAAAAAATATTAGGTTTTTCTAAATAAAACAAGATATTGGAGGAGAGGACAATGGATGATATTAGTGGTAGATGATGAAGTGATCATGGTTAAACAATCAGTATACCTGGGGTATTTTTCTCATTAATGGAGTTATTAGACCTCAGCAATGACAACTATGTATAATCATTCCTAAACAATGATTGAACAAATATCGAGTTATGATTTTTTATTTCCTTAGTTTAATCTATTTTACTGATTTCTCAATAGTGAATGTGAGTTAATTATTCTAGAAAATTATTTTTTGATAATTTTGTTTATTTATGGTTGATTAATTTTAATTCTAGGATTTTAGAATTTTTGATTATCTATTTTCCAACCCATTCATGAAATTCTATATAAAAAATAAGAGAAAATAATAAACAATTTCTGACATTCATTTCTCAATTTTATGATTCATTATTTTTTCCATCTGTTCTTTGGATGTTTCCCATCAGTATTTATATTGGTCAATTGTTTGAAAAAGAAAAGGAAATGGATTAATGTGAAATCTCACTATGTGTAATAGATAATTTCCATGAGTTCATTTTTAGAATAAAAGGCATGATAGAGGTATGAGGGTGATGATGGAGATGTGATGAGGGTTTTTATTGTGGTTTTTTCATGAGCTAGACGACGTCGATACTTTGGGATGGCTATGATGAGGTATTTGTAATAAATTGGTGGTTAGAATCTAGAAAAAATGGAAATTCAGACTAGGATTACCCATATCTAGTCATTATGCGTGATATTTGAGACTGGGGTGAAGGAGAAGTCAATAAAGTTATAAACACATGACAACTAGGAATATCCATGAAACTTCAATCTATATGGAGTGTAGCTAGAAATATCACACACCATGTGAACTCAATTCAATTGAGTTTGGGGCTTACACGTGAAGATAAATACCACATGGGCATTTGACCATTCATACATTGTGTGAACCAAATGCTAGAAACTAGACATGCACCCCAAGGTACATGGGTGAAAACACATCTAGAATACACATGTAAGACTAAAGTATAGGAAAAAATTCCATAATACATAAACAAGGACATGACCCATACCAAAAATTGAGGGATATGTCATGTCGCCCATGTACACATCATGTTCTCTTTCAAGGGTAGGATTGGGCCCTTGATCCTCTTAGAATAGTTTTAGTATTAGTATGGGTGTGTTCCCTTAGTCCAATGATAAGAGGGTATAATGTTTCATATCAACTTAAATGTAGTGTCCCGCCCTGGTTTCCACTTAACAGGGGCCCAAGATAGTGGTCCACAAGACCTCAAGCACACCTCCCTAAATACCAGAGTATACCAACTAGCAGTGAGGGCCTTTGGAATATCGGTGGGGAAAAAATTTCCTCACTGATTAGAGTGTATCATATATATATATATATTATAATAAGAACTAGAGGAAGAATAAATACATCAATAGAATAGAAATACATAATAATGAAATAAATGTAATATAATAAGCAAAAGATGAATAATAATAACATATATTGAATATGAATATGTAATGTCATATACAATAAAAAATCCTAAAATTGGGATACAAGATACATGCATATACAACATGATAATATAATATACAAAAATTTTAATAAACTACTAGAGCTAGAATCTAGAGTATAGGAATGGTCCTCTCCCCCAATCTTCATCCTAGAACTAAAAAACAAATATTAGAAGTTGGTCACTTCCTGTTATCTATAAGTACAACCATAATGTCATATTGGGTACCCAAAACGGCCTAATATGTGTGTGATATAAAATATTAGTAGGTCTCCATCCACAATTTTTAGGTCAATCCATTTCATTAAATAAATAAACGAGCAATTTTCCATCAATTATAAATGACAAATAGAAATAAACAAATGAGTACATTGAATTGGTTTTCACTTGGACACGCATCAAATTTACCTGATTCAGCCTAAAATATTGAATCTGAACCAAGATAACATTTATTAGGTAATGTGAGGGTTATAATAGGTAAGTAGGTGGAGTACCCCAAATATTGTACTTTGTCTTGGAGGAATATCCATATTTTTCTAAAACCAAAAGATCATTTCTCATTTAAAATCATTCATTTTACTTTTAGTCAAATATATCCATATTATATATATTAAGAGTAACCTTGAGACCATCAAAGGAAAATCATAAGCAATTTCCATGTATCGCTTGAGGGGATCAGAAAAAGTCCAATGCCATGGAGTCCATCCAAGGTGACCCTAGAATGATGTTCAATGTGTCACACCGGGCATGGTATAATAATGTTAATAACAAACCTCCAAGTCCAAACCTAGTATCATACATGTGGTACCTAGTCTCTCTCATGTAATGTTGTAAACATCATTCCATAAATATCATCCGAGGGGTCTCCCCTGGGGAATTAGTATCACTCATATGGAAGAAAAAAAGAAAACGCATGAAGATCCCATGCCAAGAATCGCTAGTGTCAACCCTTATATTTTTAGAATCAAAAATAAATTATAATTATTGGGAACATTGGGCTCGTCCAATGGATCCATTATCGGAGACCCATTTTATTGATCATAGATCTAGATGAGGATATGACATGGTTTGAAAATCCATTCCATTTAACAAATGAAACATTTATAAAAAATAGGTGACATAGGTCTAGACTTTTTCATTTAATGGCCTATTTATGAAATAAGGGGTAATGAATTAATAAATTTTACAATTCATTAAATTCAACCACTTATTTGTGGCATTGGGTATAAGGGAATAACACATGGATCCACACCCAATTCAGTCCATGTTAATCAATTTAAGGCACCAGTTATACAGCAAAACCCATCATGGTATGTTTAAAATATATAGGGAAATGGTCAATGAAGTCTTAAAGTTGTAGAAAATACACTTGGGTAGCTATAACCAAGGTGATCAACCCAATGGGTTGATCCGAGGCTAGCTCAGGTCACAATAAGAAAGGTAATGAATCCATTTTAATTTAATTATCTTAATAAATGTCTCGTCTAGAATTTATGGATCACGGAACAACGATTCATTTTATATAACACATTGAAATAAGGGGAAAGAATCTAGACCACTTACCTAATATTCATAGAGCTTCCCTCATCTAGTGTTTGTCTATGATTCAAGCTAGAATGTAATAAATTGAATAAACTGTTAAATGCCCTGAAAATGGGGAAAATGATCTTTCACCGAGATATCACAAAAGAGGAATGAAGTAACTAGAAATTGATGTGATATTATTGAGGATCTTCCCAAGAGAGTTTTCATAGATCTAATAGTGAGAAAAATGTATGTCATATGGAGGAGTTAGTAAGGAACCTCAAAGGAGGAGATGAGGTAGCTTGTACACTGAGATGAGAGGAGTCTTCAGAAGAGAAATTGGTAGAGGTAGAAGAAATAAGTAAAAAAATAAAATAGGGGATATTTCATAAATTCACCCATGAAAACAAGGGCGCACAGTTTATCCGCACAGTTGGCTAAACTGTGTGTCAAGACACTAATTCAATGGGGCACTCTACACGGTTTGGTTCTTGTTTATATAACCATGCAACAAATTTGAAAAACCAACATGTCCCAAACCTCTAAAGAATTGTATGGATATGCACATGTGGTCTGATAATTGTAGAGAAATAGTATAGTCCCCAACTCCCCACTGTCTGCAATAATAGGGTTTTGGAAAACTGTGCAGGCTTGGTGGCATGGTTTCATCTAACAGTGCAGACCAGTTTTCCTCTCTATGTTTTAGGGATCCGAGCTCCGAACAACCCCCATATGCACTCGATGCCCCCTTAAATCCTTTAGGAATCATTATAATGTCCTAAAAACGGAAAATAATCAAAAAAAAACGTTATATACCTTTAGAAATAAGTTGGGAAATTATGAAATCCCCTCTTTAAGACAACCTATCCCCATGTTTCTCTTCTAAGGATGTTAGAATGTCTTATGAGAAAAGTTTAGGCCACTATGCATGTACATCGAACTCCCTTTCACATGTCTCATCCTATAAATATTTGTACTTCTATATCACCCATACCATAGGAACTGTTCTACCTTGGTGATCCATCTTGCTCTGATCAATGACACGTATCAGATGCTCCTCAAAGGACACATCTCTCTCTAGCTCAATATCCTTATGGTTAGACAAATGATACTGTTCGGTTAGATATTGATGAAGCTTTCATATGAGGAAGACATTGTTCATGGAATGGTAACTCTAAGGTAATATAAATAGATATGTGACCATACTAACTCTCTCTACTATCCAGAATGTTACAACATATTGAGGTGATCACTTTCCCTTTCACTAAATTCGTTTTTGTCCCAATCTAGGCGATACACACAGAAAGACCTGATGTCCCACCTTGAACTCCATAGGTCTATGTCGATGATACTTTTAATACATCTAGATAGACTGAGCTATAGAAATATGTTTCTGAATCATTTGGAGTTAATCTGAAGTCTCTAGAACATGATGAGGAGATATTATAGCTAACTCATCTACTTATAGACAGAAAATAGGTGAAAGGAATGATCTACCACAAGGTCCTCATACGTATCCATATGGATCATTTCTTAAAATATGTTTTTAGGAAAACTCATTCCTAGGAATATGATTTCCCAATAAACCTCCAAATTCAACATTTTAGGCTTGAAGCTTATTCTCCAACACACATCATCCACTCAAACTGCCCGTCAGTCTAAAGGTGCTATGCTGTTATCAGGAGAAATAGTGAATATAATGCCTTTTGACCACCCTTTCATAACCAAGAAATAAACTGAGTGTATCTCTCTAAAATGATAAAACCATGATTTCTATGATGTCACAATATCTCCCAGATGTAAATCCTTCTTAACTCATCAACTAAGAAGGTCACATAGATTTTTAGAATGTGTGAATTCTTGGTCAACTTATCAATGATCACTCATTTCACATCAATGCTTCATGGTTATATAATCATTCATATAATAAAATTCAGGGACATGTTGTTCCATTTCCATTTAATAATATTCTAGGGCTATAAAAGACCAGAAAACTAATGGTGCACTACCTTCACCTATTGGTATGTGGATCACCAAGTGATAAAGACACTTATTGGCCTCTTCATACCTAGACACAAATAGCAAAGACATATATCTTTGTACATCTTAGTAAGACAAGGGTGAACTACCCAAACTGGGGAATGATTTTCCCTCATAAACACTTCCAATATAAAAGAAGGCACCCAAACATGCCCATGGTAGAGTGGGACCTCATTCTCATCCACAAAACAACTAGGATGTGGGCTCACTAATGTAATGATCTCCCTCAGGACGAGGACCCCAAAATCAGATAACAACATCATCCGGACCCACTCTAGAGGAGAGCATGTCACCGTCAAAGTTACTAAAACTGGCTGCACATGCTATTCCTGAACCTCAAGATTCATCTCATAGAATAGAGCAATTCCTTAGTGGCTTGTGCCTATGTTTTTAGTCTCAAGATGATATCTATGGATTTTCACTTTCTAGGTATATAATTATGTTCAATGTAGAATTTTTGTAGGTACTCCACCCACATGCGCTCCCTTAGATTCAAGTTATGTTGTGTAGAGATATATTTGGGACATTTACGGTCAGTTCAGATTAAATACCACTCAACCAATAGGTGGTACCTCCAACAGAATAGAGAGTGAACAATAGAATACTTATCAAGGTCATGCATAGGGTGATTCCCTTCATAAGGCCAGAGATTGAGAGACCCATATGATAAAAACTGATCACCTTTCATCCACACTACCCCCCAACCAAATTCTTGAAGCATCAAAAAATTAATATAGCTTCTACCTAGCTCAGGAACAATAAGGATTTGTGCTGAAGTTAGTTTTCCCTTTAAATCCTAAAAAGTGGACTCACGAGTTTCTGTCTAAACAAATTTTACACCCTTCTTGGTCAAGATCATAATACGCTCTCCTAGAAATGGGAACTCATAGATTAATATATCATAATAACCATCCATCCCCAAGAATATAGATATGAAAAACACATTCTTAGGCTTCTCCTAGGAAGCTGCAATTCTCACCTTCTATGGGTGAACTGATACCCATGGCTCAGAAATGATTTTACCCAAGAAGTGAACAATTCTGATCAAAAGGTGTCATTTAATAATCTTTACGTATAGTTGGTTCTATCTCAGTGTATTCTATACAATCTCAAAATGGTTGGTGTGGTTGTGTATGGTGAATGTATACATGAAGATGTTATCTTTGAAGACCACCATAAAGGAATCAAGATAATGGAGGAAGACCTGATTCATCAAAGACATGAAAAATGTGGGTCCATTCCTTTGACTAAATGGCGTGACCAGATACACATACAAATTGTACCAACATCACAATAATTTTCATGGTATGTTAGATTCCCTTACTGGAACCTGTTGCTAGCCTAACTTCAAATCTATCTTGGAGAAAATTGTCTCTCCTCAGAGCTGGTCAAATATGTCTTCTATACGAGGACCTGTATACCGATTCTTAACCATAATATCATTTAGTTAGTGGTAGTCCCTAAACACTCTAAGGCTACCATCCTCCTTCTTGGATAAAATGACAAGTGAATCCCTTGGAGATGTGTTGGGTAAGATAAAACATGTATCCCTTAGATCCTTAATCTATTTCTTCTATTCCCAGAGCTCTGTAGGTGCCATAAATTATAGAGGAATGGAAAATAGTTTTGTAAATGGAACAAGATTCATGGTGAACCTAACCTCTCTCTCAAATAGTAAGTTGTAGAAATCATCATCGAAGATGTTCTTGAATCAATCCACCCTCAGAGGGAATTATACAAGCTGAATTCCCTGATTTCTCATGAGGGGACTGAATATATTGGCAATCCCTCCTCATAGCCTAGTACAATTAGGTCTGGTTTAATTTTCTAGGATATCCCATTTTACCTTATAGATATGTGTGTTTCCATTAGTTTATGTGAAAGATACCCAATAATGATAGAAATATACTTGGGCTCCAAAAGGCATAAGTCATTCTATACCAAGAATGGAATCAAAGTCGGTCATCTCAAGAATGAAGAAACTCCACAAAACATGGTACCCACAAATATCATGGGGGAACTCTTTGCACTGGAATATACCCTCAACTTGAACTCCTAACAGTGTGTCAAGGATCATAACTCCACTAGAGTTTTCTATTACTAATCCAAGATTTCCAATGGTTGCAGAAGATAGAAAATAGTGGGATGTACCTATATCAAAAAAGGGATAAAACTAGAGTGGAGGATTCTAGAATTATACCTTGAACTGTAGATGTCCTTAGAATCGGCTCCTCTAGAATGAGATGAACAAAAGAAATGTGGCCTAAACTGTGACCCTGATATGCTGTCTGAGTATCCTGAGTAGGTCCACGTTATTTTCACTAAAACTCTATATCCTGACTGCCTCGTCCATGAACACCTAATCGGCCTAAATAACCTATTGAAGACCATCTTTATTCCTTCTATCAAGCCACTGATCATTCACCCAAAGGAGTCTTTATCATAAAACCTCTCTCACTAGACACTTGAGGAAAGGATCAGTAGAAACGATGAAGGTGACCCAACCTACCGCTAGCCTGACACCCGATCAGGTTCCCCATACAATAGATATTTGTTGGGACTCTCCTTCCACGCTTTTTGCACACTAAATTTCAATAGTTTCATTCCACATCAATGGTACTACCCATTTATTTAACCTTGAAATGTTTCTTCCTTTAAATGGATAAACCACTACTCTTCCTGAAAACTGAACTTCCCTACTTCATGTCACCTAAACCCTTCATGTTATTCATAATGTTGAGGTATTTGTTCAACATAACTAAAATGGTGGTCATGTAAAATATAATCCACTTTGATTGGATGTAATATTTGTTCACGTACTGAAATTTCCTTATAGTAGTTAGCTTGTCACCGGTCAAGGTCGATGTGAAGAACTGCAATTCATTGAAGCGGGCTAAGTATTCCATCAATATCATATCATATTGATGAAGGTGTGGGAATTTCATAATGTGATATGTTATCTAGGTTTGAGGAAATAAGTATTCATATAAGTCTATCTAGAATTCCTCTAATACTATACCCTAATCAGAACATCCTTCCAACATCGGTGGAATCACATAGTGTATACGTCACTAGCTTGACCCTTCGCTCTGGAGGTGTCTCGATATCCTCAAAGATGAACTGTATGGACTGTAGACACAATTTTGTAGCCTGAGGTCCACCATACCACAAGAAAGTGGTAGGTCATTACAACTAGAACTCAAATGCCAGCTCTTCCATAGAAGGGGTAGGTCGGATGTAATAGCCCGGTATTTTGTAAATTATTTTTTTGCAAATTAATTTATTCATGTTGATATTTTCCACATCATATAACATTGGAAATATATTTTTATTATTATATAAAGTCAATCTGATTGGATTATGTTATATTTAACACCAAGTTATGTTTTTACTACACACAACACCTACTTGGCTTGTATTATGAAAAAATCAACTTGGCTTGTGCTACAAAACAACAATTTATTATTATAATTATTTAAAATGGGATAGTTATAACCTAGTAATTAAAAATAGTAATATGAATAGTAATAACTAATTTATTAATTTTTTTTCACAAATAAATTATATTTATAATAAATTTTACAATTTTTCGTAAAGTCTTTATATGTTTAGAAATATTTTTTCCTTGAATGAACAACTTTTTATATCCATTTGTGAAAAATAATAAAATTAATTTTAGACACATTTATAAATTTAATTTGATAAAATAAACAACATTTTTGAATTTTGAATTTCAAAACTTATTTAGAGTGAATTTATAGTATTTTTTTGGGAAGATTAATTTTTTTGATGAATAGGGAAACATACTGCAATGTCGGTAAAAACTAAATTTTTTGTTTAAATAATTATTTTTATTTAAATTTATTTTGAAAGAAACAACAGATCTATTATAAATATGTTAATCAAATTTAGTTCATTGGAATCATTTTTATATTAAAATTAGATATAAATATGTATTATACGTTTAAACCTTCTTTTTACGCATTTTCTCACGACGTCTACAAGATTATCATTAAACTTAATTTTGTCTCTTATAAGAATTTAATTTATAAAAATTGAAATATAGATTTTTAATAATTATGATATTTATAGTCTAATTGGATAATTTTTTTGATATTATGAATAATAATTTTAGTAATTTTTATTTACCACGATTACGGGTAAATCATATAATTAAAGGTAAAAATAATATTATAAATATTATAAAATTAACCTAACACTTTTCCTAATTTCATAAAAAGAGTGAGTTTCAACAAAAATCAATATTAGGCCAAAATTATAACATTTGTAAGCCACTTGGGTGAAAATTTGACATTTATTATATTTTATTCAATGACAAGTTAAAAATGCCATACTTATATTTTTAATAACTATTCCATTTTTAATATAGGGTAATACAGAAGATAAATTAAACTATAGATAGTTACATTAAATATAAATTTTTTATCTATGTAATGATAATTTATTTATAATTGTTAGTGATAAAATAATTAACCGGTGACACTATGATGATGCAGTAATTCTTTAATTAATAAAAGGAGAAAATAAATGATATCTAAAAATATTAAAATAAATATAATTTGTATTTATTATGGTGATCCACAAATTTTATTAGTAACTATTACATATTATAAGTTTCTCAAATGGTTTCATTCAAAATTATATTGTTTGTATTTTATTTAAATATAATGTAATGAATAGTGCCAAAATTGACACTAATGATATCTTATGAAAATAATATTTTATTAAATGAATTAGAAATCCTAAAAATCCATAAATAATAGAAAATATTATGATAAGCCCGAAAATTTTATAATTCATCTATTTATGAACAATTAACCCCATATTAGTAAAAATTTATAGCCTCTTTATATTAAAAATGTTGTTACCACAATTAAAACTACAATAGATTAATTAAGGGTAAATCAAAATAATAATGTTAAGAAAAAAACTTATCCAAAAAATATTAAATAAAGGGGATTTGACCATTTTCATGATAATATATAATTGGAGTTGTTTACCAGAAATTATTCCATGAAAATAACTTATATATTATTTAATGTCATGGATAATTACAAAATATGTCTCTCTTGTTTTTAATATCTTTTATGTGCCACGTAGGGACAAAATCAAGATATGAACTAATCTAAATATCCTTTTTGATAATAATGAAATTAATTTCATTATATTAATTTATTTATTACTGTTATAAATTATATAATTATCTTATATGCTTCTTCAATGTTAAAAAAATATTTATTTAATTAACAGAAAAATAAAATAATTGATTTTAATAATATTAATTTATATATTTTGCATGAATTAAAGTGTGAAATGAATATTACCGATCTATAAGATATATTAAATATTATTTAAACCATTATAATATAATTCACACTTTTATTTATGTTTTTAAATCCAAATTAAATGAATAGTATAAAATTTAAAAATAATGACATATTATTGAATTAATATATTATTAAATTATTTAAAAAAACAAAAATGAAAAATAATAACAAAGGGGATGGGATATTGCAAATTATGACACACCCCTTGCATTTATATATCATTTGAATGTTTTTGGATCTATAATAGCCTTATTATATTTTATTTAAAGAAAAGTTAAAAATGTCATACTCATATTTTTAATATTTATACCTTTTTAATATAAGGTTATATAGAATATAAATTCTTCTATAAATATGAATTGAAAATAAAAAATGTTTATGTATATCATGATAATTTATTTAAAAAATTTAGTGATAAAATATGTAATTTAAATGATGACACAATGATGATGCAATAATTTTTTAATTAATAAATAGATCGAATAAATGATATTAAAAATATTAAGATAAATATTATATGAATTAATTAAGGAGATAAATGAATTTTATAGGTTACTTTGACATGTTAAGAGTCTCTTAAATGGTTTTTTTAAAATTATCTTGCTGTGTGGGTTTTGTAAAGACCAAAGTGTGAATAGTGAAAAAATTGACATTAATGATATTTTATAAAAATAATAATTTATTATATTTATTAAAATTATAAAAATATTTAAAAACTAATAATATATTATTATAAGGATGGAAATATCATTAAGTTCCCATTTATAGAAAATTGATCACATATATTTAATAATATATTACCTCTTAATATTCTTAATGTTGTTACCATAATTAACATTACAGTAGATTAATTAAGGGTTAATGAAAATGATAAGGTTTAAAATAAAACCAAAACATGAAAAAAAATTATTATATGAAGTATATTCGACCCTTATCTCCCTAAAACCGATTTTTAGTTGTATAATGTACACTATTCTGTGAAAATAACATATATGTTATTTAAAGTCAACGATAGTTACAAAATATCACTCTCTTGTATTAAATATCTTTTAGGTGTCAACCTAGAGACAAAATAAATATATTAAAAAATATAAATATCTATTTGAATTATAATGAAATCACATTAATTAGAGAATTTAATTTTAAATTTTCTAAAATCATATAATTTACTTATATGCTTCTTCAACGTTAAAAAAATATATTTAATTAACAAAAAACTAAAATAATTGATTTAAATAACATTAATTTTGTTATATTTTGGATGTTATTAAGTGACTTGTGAATTTTAAATTTATATAAGATATATTAATGATGTTTAAAACCGTTATATTTGAATTCCCACATTGTACTAATGTATTTAATGCCCAATTAAATGAATAGAATAAAATTTTAAAAATATAGATATTTTATTGAATTAATTTATTATTTAATTATTTAAAAATCCCAAAGATGATAAATAATCACAAAGAGGATAGTATATGGCTGGAAATGGCACACAACATTCATTTATATCTCATTTGTATGTTTTTTATCTCAAGATCATCCTTATTATATTTTAATATTTTGAGGGTTTTCAAAAGTGCTTCTCACCAAAATTA
The DNA here is from genome assembly GCA_963277665.1 of Viscum album. Taxonomy (NCBI): domain Eukaryota; kingdom Viridiplantae; phylum Streptophyta; class Magnoliopsida; order Santalales; family Viscaceae; genus Viscum; species Viscum album. Next base: position 1,719,174,765 of record OY728119.1, on the reverse strand, counting down.
TAAAAAGGCACCTGCTCCTGCACTTCCCCACACCACATTGTGCCTTGATGCTACAAAAACCACGAGTAATTTCCCTTATAAACTTCAATAGTGACATTCTAAAGGTTTTTTTATTTTTCAAAGACCAAATCTAGTGTCCGTAAGAGGAGATCTATTTGGAGATCATCGAATAGGAGGTAATCTCCTTACCAACTCTTCCAAAATTGTTTCTTCTTATACTTACAATTAAAAAGTTGATTTGATTTTAATGTAACAAATATTTTATCACCTATATTCAAAGATTTTATTATAATTATGGAACAACCATATTCTACCTTTTTTTATCCAATAAAAAAATAATGTACCATGCATGCGTATGAACGACTTACCGTCTCCACACTCTGGTACAATAATTTTTTTCTTCACTAATTTATTTGGATAGGTATAATGATGGATATAATTGATATAAATAATAAATATGATATGATATTTATTATGTATAATTAATATACCATCTAATTCCTTATTAATTTTACATTAAGATAATGATATCATCACTCGTGCATACGTACGACCTATCGTCCCAACGGCGCATTGAGATTCATATTCCATGTCAAACATTCCAGGAATGACTATAAAAATGTATATAATGAATAAATATATAATACCTGAAATAATAATTCTATTTAAATAATGTATATATATATATATATAAATATTTCATTTACCTTCTTCCATTGAGTATGATAAGAAAACATAAACAACATTCAAGCGTACATATGGCTTACTGCCTCCATGAACGGTGCATTCAATTATACATATATATATTATATATATATATATATTTAAATACTATATATATATATATATCATGTTTTACAATATGGAAGTATGTAAATCACGATCTATGTAATAGGATCAGGAATAACTAGTCAAAACATATAAGATAAACAAAACAGTTATTACCCAAAACATTTATTTAACTTGGAATTGTTAATAAATTTGTAATATGTCATAAATGAATCATATATATGATTATAAGTATTATTATTATTCTGTTATATGTTAATAATATGTTTAAAACCACTATACATGAGTTTCAGATATTCATGGATGCAATCTCACCTAAGGTAAGGTTAATTTCACAATCTCATTGTTATTCGAGATTGTTTATACGTAAGTATCAACTGGGAAATATTTATCATCAATGTCCATTTTTTTTGGAAATGTTTTCAAAAATATTTATACTATTATCCTAATAATGTTTAAAGAATGTTTTCTTATGTATTATTTTTTATTAAACTGTTGGAACGAAATATTTTGTATTTCTCTAAACAAGGTACATTTCGACTTTTTTGGAAAATCACAAGAAGAATGTTTTTCAAATTATATGGCTTGACATTATTTGTATTATTTCATGATACATTATTTCCTTGAATATTCCCTTTCAATCTTAGCAGGTTATATTCAATGAAAATGTTTTCTTTCAAAATTTGGTGGCATTTCAATTAAAGAAAAAAATTTCAAAGAAGAAATGATATTTTACTCAAAAATTATTTTCAAGATATCTCTCAAAATTGTTTTCTATTTAAGATAACATTGTTTAATTTTACTAATGTTTTACTAGGTAAATGATTCAATGTTTCCATTCATATTTGTTCTATGTATGGTTTATGTGTTTGATGGAATGATATTTTTGAAGCCCATTTCTTTTCCATGGTTTATGTTATGATTACAAGATGTTTGTGATTCCAATTTCATTTCATGGGTTATGAAATGATTATTTATGATTTTGTGGCACATATTTTTTGGATTTTGTTTTGAGATGGGTGGGACCTATATCTCCCCCCAATACATTGAGTAATGATTAATATATCACGAGATAGACATAAAGGACCTTGTCTTCCATGATGGTTATGGGAGTGAATCATGACTACTAAGATGGTTATGGGAGTGAATCATAACTACCATGATAAAGTTCTTATACCCTTATACTCATTATTATTCGTACATATCTCCCTTGTTTACCTTTACTAAGAATCTAAGCTCACTGCTTTAATTCCTCTCCCCCAGGATACGAACAAAGGTATTATGTCTCATATGTCCAAAATGATTCTTATTTTGAATAAATTGGTGGGGGAAAAAGTAGATTTATTATGAACTTGTTGATTACATTTCCAAGTTTCCAAAAGCACTAATCTAATATGTAATTTAGGTGTGTGTTTGTGTAATATATTATGTATTTCAAAAAAGTGATGTAATTTCAATGTATATTAAGACTAGGTTGTTATATAGGGGGAACCCAGAATGATCTGTATGAACTGAAACAAAAAATTGTGGAACTGTGTAATTTCACCCAAAGAAAGATCTCAAGGAGGTTCCATAGGTGTCACTATGGGATATATCATGGGTTGATCAGGGCCCACCACCTCTGGTCTATTCTCACCAACACTCTCTTGGAATACAAGATGAGGTAGTCCTAGTGTATTATCACTATAATCCCCAAGAACATTTCATAGGTATAATTTAAAATAGATTTTTAAAATGATAAAGAAATTAAAGATACAAGGCCACATTACAAAAGAAACACACCCCTCTCTCTACTTTTGGAGTTAGGTATAGGTGATAAGAACAATTCACCAAATGATATTAGGAGACACAATTTACTTCCTACAACAAAGTTTTGGTCAAATTAAAGGTATCATATTACTCATATAAGGTGACCATTTCATTGTAAAGGTTGTGTTCATATTAACATATTTATGGTATTTAATTCCCCTTTAAATTGTTGAATTATATGGACCAACAATTCCAATTTATAGGGGTCCATACACCTTTTAAACTGAGTTGTTGAATCAAGTTAATCCTAACCATAACACGTTCCAAACCATATGACCAAAGTTCCATGGATCAACATGAAACAATTGGATGCTTAAAGAATTTTCTTTAACATGAGAAGGAAAACACAGTTAGGTTAAGGAATATACTTATGTGCCATTTTTTCTCCATAAAACAAGGTAATATCAGCACATATATATATATATATATATATCAATCACCTCAAGGAAAATCAAGTCAAAAATAATAATCACATGAAAGGAAGGCACTGGACGCAGAAAAGTAGATATGGCATGGAATAATGCATGAAATTTTCTATCCTAAGGTGCTTAGTATGATGCATGAGTTTCGATGTGACCACATATCATCAAGAAAAGACTAAAAAATCCCCTTTTAAAAAAATCATCATTAATAACAGCATAAGGAAAGTACGTCGCCCAATAGTGAAATCCATGAATCTGTAATAACGTAGAAAATAATAGCATTTAACCATCCCATGTAATTTGGGTTTCCCTATAAATGGGTAGCTACTTCTAGGAACATTTTCATTACCTAATTATATTATCCTATTATCAAATATAAACACAAATAGTAACACAATAATACCACGTTGTAAGATCCCACCCCAGATTCTACTTAATGGTGCCCTGAGACGGTGGGCCATAAGACTAAAACTGCACCTCCCAAAACACCTAATCCTTATATCTTGTACAAAGGTCTTATGGTATGTTTGTGGGGAGACTATTTCATCATTTAATAGAGTATATTTCTTAAAATTATTATTATATGATAATAATAACTTGTGGAAGAATAATTAACTTGAAGATAATAGTGGGTAAAAAATACACAATCATGTAAGAAATATAATACAATAAGTAGAAACTTAATACAAAAAAATATATATAATATGATGATGTAATTTCACATACAAGACATAATAAATCAAGGGGGATATTTCATAGAGTCATATACCATATGATAAAAAATATACAAAAGGCTAAAAACTGTTATAACTATCATCTCGAGCATAAGCTCATACCTCTGCCCTAATCTCTATCCTAGAAGTAAAAATTTAGAATTGGAAGTTGGATACTTACCATTATCTATAAATTAAACCATAAAGCATTATATGGTTCTTAAGGGAACACAATAAGTATTTTATATACAATCTCCTTAGGCCACCACTCATATTTTCTAGTCCCATCCATTTTATCGAAATAATAAATGAGTAGTGTTCCTTCAATGATAATTGTAATAAATAAATAAATAAATGAGTAAATTGGAATGGATTATACTTTTACAGACATCAAATTTACCTAATTATTCATAAACTAGTGAGTCAGAACCAAGAGATCATTTGATGGAAAAGTGAGGGATATAATAAGTAAAAAATTTGACTGTCTTCCAGATTGTGCTTGGGCTTGGAGAACTCTTCCCAATGTTTCCAAAAACAAATGAAAAGTATTCATTTTTAAATGAACATTTAACTTTTAATTAAGTTTTTACACATTTTAAATTTTACAATTAGCCCAGATCCTGTCCATGGTAAATCATAAGAAATTTTCATGTATCGCTTGAGGGGCTCGGTAAAGGTAAAATTCCATGGTGTATGTACAATGTGACCCATGAAAAGGTCCCCTATATCACTCTAGTAATGGTGTGATAATGTCATGAAATAACTTCTGTGTATGTACCTAGTATCACACGTAGGGTCATGATTCTCTATCATGGCATGGTACAACCACCATGCCATCAATCACATCCAAGGGCTCTCCCTTATAGAATCGTTGTTACTCATTTGTAGGTAAAACTGAAAATTCATGAATACCCCATCCCATGCATAAATAGTGTCACACCTAGTTTGTTTACAAGAATATATAAATTCTAACTATAGGTAAAACTGAGCCATTACAATGTATCCTTAATCTCAGACAAATTGTATCACCCATAGCACTAGATAACGATAAAACTTGGTTAACAAAGACATTCCATGTATCAAAGAAAACATTATAACATTTAGGTCATATGCTTCAATAAATACTCAATTCATGGTTCATTTATGGCATGAGGTTTCAGTCATTAAGAAGTTGGGAAATTTATTTAATTCAGCCACTCCATTTATAGAATGGGGTATAGGGACCTAACACCAACCTCACCACCCCATTCAATCATCCCAACCCAATTAAATATACTGATTACAAATTTTCGTCCCTAAAGGGATGATTTAACTATATAAGGACAGAAAAAATTTGTACTTAAAGGTATATTGCACCCATTTGGGTGGATTTAACAAACACAATCAACCAATTGTGTTGATTCTATGATATCTTGAATCATAATTGGTGAGGTAATGACACCATTTTAATATAATTAACCAAATTAATGTGTTTTTGGAATAGACTAACTGATGGACAATGGTGAATTTTATATAACATAATGGAACAAAGAGAAAGAACCAAGACAACCTACCATATCTTCATAGATCTCCCCTCATCCAGTCTCGGTCTTTGATTCATGATATAATGGAATAAATCAAAGAAACTATAAAATTCTCAAAAATGGGGAAAATGACCTTTCATAGAGATAGTGTAATATAGGATAGAAGAAAATGGAAATGTATGAGAGATTATTGAGGATCTTACCATGAATTTTTTAATGTATCCAATGGTGATTGAAATGGATGCCAGATGTGGAAGTTAGCAAGGAACCAAGTAGGAGGAGATGAGATATCTCGTGCCTGGAGAGGAGAGGAGTCTTCTAGGGAGAAAAGGGTTGAGAAATAATTAATATAAAGAAAATTAAAGAGGGTAAAAATTTTAAACTCACCCATAAAAACATGGGTGCATGGTTGGGCCACATGTTTGGACAACCCATGCGAAAAAAATTCCCCAATACACTACTTCAATGGGGAAATACACATGGTTTAGTGAGTGGTTTATCTAACCATGCACAAACCATGAAAAAACTACTCTTTCTCAGACCTCTCCTATATCTCCCAACCCAGCTCTTTGGGTCACATGGTTGCAGAAAAACCACACGGCCCCCGACACCCCACTGTCTACTGCCAAACAATTTAGGGAAAAAATATGGAATGGGAAGTACAATTTATAATAACCATAGGACCCAATATTTCTTTTTTTAATTTTCAAGGATCTAAGCTCCAAATGATCCCCTAACACACCATAGACCCCCTTAACTCAATTATTTTTCAATATAGGATCCATAAAAAGGAAAATAAACTGAAAAAACACGGTTTGTACATTTAGAAATAATTCAAGATGTTACACTAAGGATAATATGACCCATACACTATATAAGTTAGTTCTAGATAGAGTCATGTATCCATCTATGTGGCATATCATGTGATCCTCTTTGATTATTCCTTAGGATGGGTCAGGTATCCCATTTATGACATCAAGGGTTTGTGATCCACTTCCTTATGGGTTACTTCTGAATAGGGTTGGGTATCACTGGTAGACCTTAGGTGTGATACCCTACATATGGATCCCAATTTTACATATCCCAGTGCATACTAGAACATGGTAATAACAAAAAACTGGGACCTCTTGGATGAGTTCCATTGGAGTTTGTGAGACTAATTAAGTGAGTCCCTGGTATGAATGTTACCTTTTAACCTAGAGAAGAATCCCAAGTTGTAAGTGAGTACAAAACCATACATAGATACTATGTCTCTCAATGATACTATATAGGTTTTAATATTTACTTATTGGTGACTCGCCCTTGGGTGGTTTTTATATGAATATCTTTGATTCTTTTTTGGGGTGTCCTACTGGGTATTTTGTACTCACCCAAACACCGGATCTAACCACACATGGTGTGTATTATGTATATGAAAGGAAATTAGATGGATTCATATGAGGACCAATATAAGGTGGATATTATTTTCATTAGATAGAATTTATATGGTTCTAGGAGTTTCATCTTGATCAAAATAACTTTTAGTTTTTAAGTTGGACTCTTTTTATAGTTTTTCTAGGACTGTATTTATCTATTTCTTTTACACACTCTTTTCCATAATCTGATGTGGGATTAGTTATTATGAATTAATTTATATTATCATGTGATTGTACTTTCAACATTATATTGGTGCATGGATATTTTTGAGTGTGTAAAGGTACATTATTTTATGGCCTCCCATGTGTATAAATTGATTACATATAATTAATCTCTATCATGAGGCCTATTGGAGGTAGGCTTGGGATATTACATAGAGATTATTGGTTTCTAGGTGGTCTATAATGGATTGGGTCATGACATGGTGTGTTGAACCTATTTATGATTCCCAATGTGTTATGTTTAGTAACTAAACATCTCGAGCATCAACACTTAACCCAAAATAAATTTCCACAAAAAAACAAATAAAAAAGTGAGACTTGTCTGAAAATTTATAGAAAACACAATAATATTTCAAATATATTCTCAAACATTCAATATTTTTATCAAAATTCTCCATTCTATAAGTAAAATTGAAAAGTAATTTCTTTATATACTCAATATTAGACTTATTTTATATACTTCTTATGATCATTAGAAGTTGAAAAAGAAATAGATTCAATATTAAACCCAGAATTATGTTTTAAAGAAATATCATTAGAATAATAATGATCTATATTAACATGAACATAATTTTTCATCAATATTTTATAAATTTACTCTAATAGAGACATATTTTTTACCATTTCTTCAAATGATGGAGTTACATCCCCACCATCCTAAATAATGAGAATAGATAATAACAAAATTCCTAGATGAAATTGATTTTTGAGTTACTTTATAGATCAAGTAAATTCATCATAAGAAATTATAGAATATAAATAATTTAATATTTGGTCATCATCACTGTCCAAAAAACATATGGAAGATAAATTTTCAATTACAGACCCTGTGGCCCTGGTATTTAAAACCTTGTTTCCCTTTTACTTTTTTGATCTTCTCAATTCTTTATTATTCTACTCCAACATCAAACATTATAGTGTTATGTGTCCTAACTTCTTGTACCATAACAAATAACATATAAATAATCCTTCTCCTCATCATTTTTTATAGATTTCTTGTATATAACTTTTTAATAATTATTCTGAGAATCCTTTTATCTAATAATGTTTCCATTAATTTTTCAAGTGGAATGGATTATCCTCCAGTAAATTCCACACTACTATGATACAAATGATTCTTATGTGTCTTTGGAGAAGTATCCTTATAAGTATTAGCTTTAAACAAATTTAGTAGAAAAATAAACATCATAGTTACACATCTTATTCACTATATCTCACTTCAATCGATTATCATATTGGATTAAAGATTGAATAAGATGATTAATAATTAAAATTTCACGATGTTTTATGTCACTTATGATTTTACATTTCTATTACCACTCCTTTACATGTATACTAATTAAATTTCCATTTAAGTGATCATTATACATATACTAGTAAAACATTGACTACAAGATGTTCTAGAAAGTAATAGATATATTGTGCATTGACCCAATTGATTCTCTAGGTATAAAATACAAATCTTTATAATGAGTTTTTTAAATAACTCATATAGTATCCAGTACATCTATGTTCCAAAAAAAATGTAATCTCAAGTTTAATCTAAATTTCATTAGCTATTTCATAAGAGGATATACGATGGTTGATATTCTAAGTAATAATAAAAAGAAACATATTGTATACATTATAGTTAACTTGATACTCAACTCACTCTTCATAACTAATTTTTGGAATATATATCTCATGAATTTTTAAAAAATTTACCATCATAAATATCAACAACTATATTAATAAAAAATTTATTCATTATATACCTTTGGTAAAAAATCATCACCATGAAAGATAGGTGGATAGATAATATTTACATTCTACAATGTTTCAATAGGTATGCTAGATACCACAGAAAAAATATTTTATCTTTTATACGTTCATACATAGAAAAAAGTGATTTATTTGATACCAATTTCTTTCTTGAGAATGTTGATTTATGATTCGAGTGAACTAAAGTATTTATAAACATAATAATTTCTCCCAATAAAGGAATCATGTAATTAAAAAGCTATAAGATCCAAACTAATTAGTGTAACACCAGATAATAAATGAAGTGGAAATTAGAATATTATGAAGTTAAAAATTAATGGAAATATAGAAAAGTAAATATAATGACAATAAAAGTAAAAATATATAATAATTATGTATTAAATAACATATAATCATGAAAATTTATTATTAAAGGATATCAGACTTCCAATAACCCAAACAATTTTCTTTTAATACAATGTTCTTGGAGGATCAATACCCATATCTAAAGAAACCGATTTCAAAAACACCCAAACATATTTGATCAGAATATTAGAAGTATAAGACCTATCACTGGAATTCATTAATAGAAATTGGTATCATAAATCTATTACTACATAGATCCTCTTAAATTTGATGACTATAATTAACTACTTTTTTATCGACGATACTTATTTGATCTATATGTTTTAAATAACCTTTTCACACCCTTGAAATTATTTCTTCTCAACCTAATTGGAAGAAAAATATAAATGGTTAACTAATATCTTTTACAAGAGACATTACATGAATATAAATTCTAATATAACACTGAAAAATAAAAAAATTGGAATAACTGAATATACTATGGTATTGACAAACTCTAAAAACTCATAATTTTATTGTGGGATAAAATATTTTCATTAAATAACTAGTATTATATTTATAGTAATTAAGTTTAATAAACTCACAATGGTAAACTCTAGGATATTTAGGAAAAACATACACCTATAACAAACATTAAAACTCTCACACAGTGACCATTTTATTTAATTAATTCTGGTAACTTCAGGATGTTCCAAAAGTTCCAGGTTCAAAATTAGCTCATCCAAAATATATGATTCATAAAACAGAACTACAAAAAACTGAACTAATAAAAAATAAAGTACTAGAAATGTATTTAGTATTTTATTATTTACTAAAAAATAGTTCTTGAAAGAGTCATTTAGGAAAAAAAACTAAATATTTTAGACTATGTATGATTAACCTTTAGTATAGGTAGATGATTACACTATAATATATAAAGGTTGTGTAGGGAATACCTTAACAATATCAAAATTAATTTATGATGGACTTGTTAATGATATAACATAACCCCATACATAGGTGATTGGATTTTTCTTTTTTACTATGAGTAAGGTATTTTTCCATGAAAATACAGTTCACATGATGAGAATGGGGAATTTGGGTTTTTACTCTACCTTGGGTGATGAATTACATCATCAATATGGTGGTTATTTCACTCATAGACTCCCATTTTTCTTATTATTTTATTCTTTTTATTCTATTTTTTTCTTTTTCTTGGGTTTAGGTTCAATTCTATATAAAATTACAAAACAATTAATGTTAAAACATAGGATCAAGGTTGGAACACAATTACTACAAACAATGCATCAAACCATATGAAGGACTCCATATAATGTGGCCAAACCATATGTGTTCCCTAATAGAATTGTGAGGGGTTATTAGTTTTTAAAACCATGAGACTCGTAAAGAATATTATATTAATTTAAATTAGTTAACTAATGTATTTATTTTAAATCCTAAAATCACTCCCCACTATCCTCACTTAATCTAGATTCATGGTGGAGCCCCTTGGTTGAACCTTCCTTTCTCCTTAGGATATTATGGGCTATGTACCTTTGTATTTTTTATGTTTTTCAAGAGGTAATCTCCATTATGTTACTCATATTCCCTCCTTATCATTCTCTATTTCTCTTGAATTGGATCTCTCTTTGACAAAACCAAAGCTTAGGGTTTTAGGTTTGGTGCTTTTGTTCTTGATGATAGGGTGGGTTGATCCTGTATTGGTTATGGTTATCCCATTAATAGTGGTTTCATTAAATCATAGCATGGTTTAGGGTAGGTGGTTTTGTGATTTCACTTTTTCTTCACAAACCACGAATATTTGAGATTTAAAAAATGTGTTTTTTATAAAATTTTAATTATTTTATTGTATTACCCCAACCTTAGTAGCTTGGAGTTTGTGGTAACATTATAATGTTGTCATATTATACATGGAATCACATCCCAAAGGAAACAATAGTTTAATAGTTTTGGAAAACTAGATACACTCATTAAGGGAAAGCATATAGTAAAAGATATCATGAATTAATAAACATAAAAATTAAGGAAAGGTGAATAACTGAAACACAATCCTTTTAAACATAATATTGAGGATAATATGGAAATAATATTTGATAATCAAATAATTACATTTAAATAATCACATAGATATTATACTAACCAATTAATAAAATGGAATATCAATAACTAATATCATAATGAGGAAATGCATAATGTCATATATCATAAACATACCTCCATGTCTTTGACTAAGACACTAAACATAAACAAGTAAGGCCTTAACCAATAATCAAACTATATTTTCTTATAAGACCGTCCAATGCATTGAGAGGGTATAGTGGTCCCCACCCATTACTCACTTAGTCTAATACATTCCTCATATGAAATAGATTAAACATAAACAACACAAACCTTCATATTGAAAAACAATTATTTTAAATGTTAATACTTTATCCATAAACCATGAATGGTATCAAAATAGAACATTCACAGTGAAAATGACTCATAAAAAATTCAGTATAATATGGTAAATGATATCATAATTGATCAACCTCAATTAAGCATAACATTTGACAATGTTTGTTGATATAGATAAAAATAATATAATAAAATGATTGAAATTTTATTGAGGAAAAATACTTATTTAACCCATATGGAAAAAAATTTCATATAAAAACACCATTTTATTTTAAAAATTAATCATTTTAAATACAAAATATCCCAAAAATAAGGGGATAGGGGTTTACCCTTAAGAAAATATGTAAGTATTCAACGGAATCTATAAATTAAATAATATTCTTGGTTATGGGAATGTCGTTTTCGTTGAATACATTAAGAACGAAACATTCCTTTTTTCATTTGTCAAAATGTTCTATTATAAAACACCTAAAAGTATTACTCTTGATTTTTTGAATGAAATTAAAAATAAACATACAATTTCATTTATAATATTTTTATATCTATATAAATAAATATTAAAAATAATATGAATAATATTGAGATTGAGAAAAATATGTAATAATTAAATAATTAAACCTTCAAGGTGTCTCATACCACATTTAACATTTAAATCATATTCACCTTGAAAGAATGAAATATAAATAAATATTACATAACATGATAATAAATTAATTAATTACATTATAAGTCAAAGGGTTTTAATATACACCACATAAAATATGGGGGGTGTATAACATCAAACTATGTATAAATGAAAAGAGATTGAGTTAAAGTCCCTTATATTGAACATTCCTTTATTTGAATGTTATTTAAAATCATGTATAATGGTTGAAATGATGTAATTAACATTTATAAGAACCATATAAATATCTTTGATATCATATATTATCCTTTTATGTCATTTTAATAATATTTCGTTGTTACCCTTGTTTCGGGTGTTTAACTGCTTCATTTTCATGTACATTTTTTGTCATGTAAGTCCCATTACTTATGAATAGTTTATGGTTTGTTAATATATATAATTTTATTAAGTTAATTGATTTCATATTTATTCATTTTATAAATTTTTATAATCATACTTAAATAATTAAGTTGGGAGATTAATCACATCGTGACGTGGAGAAGGTGGGTCGTACGTATGCACAAGCGACGATAACATTCCCTTAATGGTGAAAGGGTAAATAAGTGGATGGTATATTAATTTTTCTAGAACCATTATAATGTCATAATTATTAAAAATATAAATTATTTACATATTTATACCATTCTTAGTATAGTGAAAATAAAAAATAGATTACACCACGACGTCAAGACGGTAATCCGTACGTACCCACATGCGGTGTTTTACTTTTTCATAGGATGGATAAAAGGATGAATATGGTTGTCCTATAATCATAATAAAAACTAATCATATATATGCTACTAGATTTATTCCTTCATAATATAAACAACTCATGAATAATAATTATAATAAGAAATGAACATGGATGAGTTGGTAAAAATGATTACCTCTTCCTCGGCAGACATTCATTGGATCTCTTCTTAAGGGATATAGGGTTGCCCTTTTTGGAAGAAGCAGACATGGAAAACCTAGATAAGGATGTTAATAAGATAAATTCTCAATAATATTTCTAGATATAAGGCTCAATGTGCTTTGATGAAGTGTGGGAAGAGGTTACCTTTTATAATTGAGGTGGGGGGAACTATTGGAAACTCTCAAGATATAAAAATTTAACAAGGATAGTCTAAAGAAAAAGACTTAGAAATGGCATATAAATGAATAAGGGAATATATTTTGGACTACATATTATCCCCTTTGTGAATATTTAATATATTTTTTTATTTATTAATAATTTAATACTATATCAATTCAACAAAATATCATTATTTATAAATTTGATACTATTCATTTAATTTGACTTCAAATACATCAAGAAAAAGTTGTAATTAGAATATAAAGATTCCATGAAACTATAATATATCGAATATATCTAAAAAAACCACAAGAAACATTAAATCATCCAAAATATATCAAAATAAATTCTTTTATGACTTATTTTATTTTTTTCTTATTTAAATAAATAATCTTTTAGTGTTGAAGAAGAATTTAAGGTAAATATATAATATATATAAATAGAAAATAAAATTATATAATGAAACTAATTTCATTTATATCAAAATATAAATTTATCTTCATTTATATCATTATTATTCCCATTTGTGGGCACATAAAAGCAATTAAATATAAAAGAGTGTTACATTTTGTAATTATCTTTGATTTAAATAATATATATGTTATTTTCATTGACACAATTCCATTAAAAACTACAATTAGATATTAATATTACAATGGTCTATTAATTTTCATCCAATAATTTCTATACAAATTTATATGACATTATTAGCCTTATCATTTGGTTTTAACTCTTATTTAAACCATTTGACTCTTAGTTTAACCACATGTTTTTACTCTTTTATGGGAAATGCATTTGAAATAAAATACCAAAAAATATATAAATGAGTCATGGATGAAATTTTAATAATTATATAATTTAATTGGACTTATTTTAGATTTTTAATATTTTTATATTATTTAATAAAAGATTATTTATTTTAAAATTAATTAATGTCAATTATATCACAATTCCCCACTTGACTTTTTAAAAATATCATACCAATAAGATATATTCGAAAAAAATTATTAACTTATAACTACCATTTAATATTATTCTATAAAATTCATTGATTAAATAAATTAAATTATATTATATTTATTTTAATATTTTTAATAAATTTTATTTCATATGTCTATGAATTAAAAAATTACTGAATCATCATTGTGAACGCCTATTATTTAATTATTTTTTCCCTGAAAATTAAAATTAAATTTTAATTATAATGATAAACATTTTATATTTCAAATGACTATTTATAGTGGAAGATATCTTCTGAATAACAACATGTTGAAAATGTAATACTTATTAAAAACATGAGTACGACATATTGGACTTTCCTTAAATTGAAATACTATAAAAGGATTAATGTCTTCCAAGTGGATCCAAGTGGCCAGAAAATTGGCCCATGGATTATTTCTCTTGACACCGTCTCACCAAAAAAATAGGACATGTGTTAGGATAATTATATAATACTTATAATATTAGTTTTACTGTTAATTACCTCAATTACCCTTAACCGTGGTAATTAAAAAATTACTAGTTACAATTAATATTATCTAAAAATAGAAGGATCATATTTAATAAATTTAGAAATTGTGATTCAAAATATTAAATCCATTTTTCAAAATTCAAAACACAGAATTTGAAAAAATTAATTTAATATTAATCTCATTGACGAAACGAGAATACAATTTTTTAAATTGAAAAGGTTGAAAAGATTGAAATGTTTTAATGTCTAAATTAAATGTAAAATTGTTTAAAATTTCCTACATTGGATTAAATGATAAATAAATAATCTAATTATCCATTAAAATTAATCAAAAATATAATTTATCAATATTAATTATTTAGATGAAAATTTGTTTTCAATTAAAATGAAATATATTATCACTATTAATGAAAACATGAATCTTATTAGAAAAATAGAAAAAATTAATCCAATGTAAATGTTTATATTAATATTTATAATAATAGTTTTATTTTTTCAAATAAAAATTATAAAATTTTCGAAAGCTATATTCAAAACAATTGTGCCATCAAAAGATAGCAATACTACTTTAAGAAAAATATAGCCCTTTAATGCGTAAAATTGGATTCATTCTTATCTTATGCCTATAAAATCAATTGGATGAATGTAAAAACATTTGAAAATATATAAAATTAAAAAGGTGATAAATACTATTCATTCCCTCTAATTTAATGGGTAGGTTATAATAATATTTTATTGAATAGTTAAACTATGTGTTGCGTGCAACGTAAGTTATCAAAAAGATTAAATTTAAAAAAAGACAAAACCTAAAATCATTGGATGTTACATTCTCCCTTACATAAATTTATAGCATCCTCAAAATTTGAAATTTCACATCTAAAATCAAAGGTTGATACTTTAAAATTACTTTTTGGGAAATCCACAATGGTAATAGGGTTAATGATGTTTACTCTTAATAATAGGGGAAATGGAAATGTGAAGGTGATCCCAAACATTGGATTCCCAATAAGAGAACATTATTGGGAATTGGAAACATGGAATTAGAAGAGAAATCAGACTATCATGTTCAGATAGAGAGAGATAGATTATATGGTCATTAGAAAGTTAACCATCAAAAAACTATAAATTTATGATCAGTTAAAAGACCAAAATATTTCCCAGAAAGAAAGATAATTTGATAAAACATTTGTTCCAAAATAAATTTCATAGAGTTGAGTTATTATATTACTACCTAGATAGAGTAATCAAGAAAAATTACTTTATTTCATTCCTTTTTTTAATCTCATCCATTGGTTGTTCTTTGATCTATTTTCACTTCATTTATTAAAACAAGAGATGGATATTCAAGATAAATTTCATTCCTGGATAACCTTTATCAAAATATCCTTAATTCACTCCTTCAACCTTTAAATATTATCAAAACCAATATGGTTAGCACAAAATACCAAATATGATAAATCATACTTTAACAACAAACAATAATATTGAAGGTTCAACTTAATCCATTCAAACCTTATGACTCATCAAATACAAATCTCTCCAAAATGGTCTCTAAATATTCAAAATCAATAACAACATTATATTCTCAATAAAATAAAATTTATCTATTATTATCACTTAAAAAATATTTTGTAACCTTAAAAAAATTAACAAAAAATATCATTCTTCCAAATCCTCAAAGAAGAAGTACTACTATACAATACTTATATATTTCATGATTCTTATAAATAGAGTACCATTGATATAATAGTTCTTAAATACTAATACTCAAGAACATTTGTCATTCTACTTCATTCTTAAACCATTAAATATACTTCATCATTATATTCCTTAATACCTTCTTCCTTTCATTTTTATTTTGTAGTCTCTTAATCCTCATCAAAATAAGCATTACTTATATAAGCTTATTAATTCTAACCATTGAACAAAAGCCAAAGAACAATGTGAGAAACAGTAATAATATTGATATAGTTATGAAGAATAATTTATATGATGACTAATTCATGACACTTTTTCAATATATGAATCCAAATATTTATCCTAGGTTATCCAATATCATTTCCAAATAAATAGGACAATATCCTATACTTAGGGTTATAATCAGATGCATTCATAGGGTTATATTCCCTAATATATTTTCTATTAAATCTAGTTCCAAAGATTTATAATAAACATTCTTTTATACCAATATTAAAGACCCCAACCCCAGTTGCCTATATTCGGTGTTTACATTATTACAATGGCATGTTATACAAGGAATCACATCCTTAAGGATGGAATAGTTTGGTAGTTTTGGAAAAATAGATACATACATGAAGCACACATTATAATAGAAAGATGCATTATAATAGTAACAATAATATAAAAAATAATTATTCCTTTATTAAAACCATTATTCTCCAATCTTATCCATGTATTTCAATTATAATATACATCTCAGCATCCTGGGAAAAATAAAACATAAGAAAGGGGTGAGTTAATATGCTCAAAAATGGTAAGAAAATAGAAGAAGATATCTTTAATTAACAATCATAAACATTAAGGCAAGGTGAAGAACTAAAACAAATTTTTTTAAATTATAATAATGTGTATAATATTGAAAGAATAAATGGAAATAAAATAATATCTAACAAATTATCACATGGATATTCTACGAATCGAACAATCACTTGGGATATCGACAACTGATCTCCTAGTGAGGGAATGCATAATGTTGAACATCATAAAAATGTCATCAAGGATTCATCCAAGACACCATATATGTATAGGCAAGGCCTCAATAAATAACCAAACAATTTTTTATCATGATATCTATCTATAGATCTATAACATCTCATGTTTTGAACTTGATTGAAACTCATAAAAATTTATATTTTTTGTAATTACTGGATTGAGCATTTTTAAAATCGAGACTTGGAATGTAATTCCTAGAGTTGTAACACTCCTAGGTTATGTTTTTTGACTTGTATGAAGGTCTGAGAAGTCTCTGGGTTTCATGGTGAGTTTTGGAAGAGTCGATCTATGAAACCAAATGGTTTGGGTGTGCTTTCTGAGGCTCTTGGTTGGTATGAAACCGTACTAACATCTGCAGTAAACTGTGCAGTATGTTTTCCTTAAAGAAATTACCTAAATAAAAAAATTAACTTATTTAATAATAATATTAATATGATGATTATTATTATTATTGTTATTATTATTATTATTATTTTTATTGTCATCATCATCATTATTATCAGGTTAGTAATGTTTTTAGGAGGCCCCAAAAGGGGGCCTCCTTCCACTTCCACACACTAAGCCCCCTCCTCTCTAGGCTTCATAAAACCCCCTTATGGAAACGCCATTGGAGTATGCGACCCTCCCTTATGACCACCTCTGATCTCTGATTTCTACCTATTTTCTCAAAGATACTTGTTTGATTCGATGAGGCAAGGCCCTCTCCTCCCTATTCTGTCTATTTTTTGGTCGATTGGTGCTCTCCCCTTCACCCTACATGGATCAACCAAACCCTAGGGTTTCGGTTGTTTGATTTTTTATGTGTCTTCTATTTCAATGACATGAAGTGAGTCTCTCAAGACATGTTTGTGGTTATTCCTACATCCACTGTTGAAGGTGAAGTCAATTGGTTCTAATTCAGTTCATTCCTACTCACCATCATCACCTCAAGGTGTGTGTTCCTTCTGTTTCATTGTCTCACACCTCTTTTATTTGGATCTTTAAGTGTTTTTTACTCCATAATAATTTATCAGTAGTGTGTTGGGTGGAACAATGTCATTTCAGCTTTCCTCTACCATCTATGGTTATTTTCTTTCTCTACTACCTAGTTTTTCACCTTCTAATTTAGGATATTAATGTGTTTATGGGTTCCTATTAATTTTAGCGAGATGCATTGAACCTTTCCATTATGTTTTTAGGTTCATCTATTTTTTATAGTGAATTTAGATTATTCGTAAAGACATTAATACACATATATAGGTATGTGTATATATATATCATCCCCGTATATATTCCCTCATAGTTGGAGAAATAAATGATTTGGATTAAAGTATATATATATATGTATATAAGTATACATTTGTGCAAGTATGGGGTAGGTTCTAGTGGTCTCTTCCAAATATGACAAGTGTTGAGTGTCAGCATAGTCTACTACTTGAGATTGGACCCTGTTCCTTACCCTTTTAAATTTATGAATGTTGTAATTAATTAATTTCACGTTCTTCACTCTTTTAAATAAAACATTTCTATATATGGTGGTTTTTATGAAATGATTTACTTGGTGAATTGGAAGAAATGATTATATAAGATGAATGGTTTATTTGATAAACAATGTCATGATTTTATAGTAAAATCCATCTATCAGAGGTGTTCTCTCTTCAAGATAACACGTAGTGATAGATGATTATATCATTCTTAGTTATGGTTTGATTTTTCCATCCACCTTATTGTTAGTTATTTTTATGTGGATAGTTAGTATTTTCACCTTTAAATAATGTTAATTTATTTTTCATTCCTAATTAGTTTGAATGAAATGAATTAAAGTGTTACATTGAAATGAAACGAAAAAGGGTGGTGTGACCACACCTCTAGTTAATTTAATAAGATTTTATTTTGAGAAATTATTTGTTTAAAAGGTGTAAATATATGAACAAGGGTTAAAACATTCTGTTAGTTATGTTTAATTGAATTAATTTAAATGAGATTTATGTCAGTGGTCTAAACCAAATGATTTTGGCCAAATTTAATTATTTTAAATATATGCAATATATTTTATCGTGCTGCTACACAGACCATGACCAAATATATCAAAAAATTACTTATTAAATTATAATTGTTCATTTCAATCCATCCCTTGGATTCCTTGGGGTCCATAAGAAAGGAGAACTGAGACTAGCTGTTAACCAATAGGTGTCATAGTCATAGAAATTATTAAGACTTGGTCTGTTTGACTTTAAAGCCCTGTAATAAATTATAATTTTTTTGGTTGTTGGTTTAAATTTTTTTAGATTCATAATAATTAATTGTGTGATTTATTGTGGTATAATCACCTTGTATAAACTTTTTAATGAATATTAATGACTATAGGGTTGATGGATTAATTAAGCAAGTATGATATAATTATGATGTTAATTTAGAACCTCGATTAATGAACTGCAGTAGTTTATAAATGGTAATTTCTTATAAGTTTATAGTTGAATGTTATGGTGATAAATATGGTATTTTTGATACTACAATTGATATTTTTCTTGATTTTATTTAGAGATTATATGTAATTGATGTGATTGACACCCGATGGTATGACAATGTTTGGCATGTTGAGTTTTTTTGGATGTGAATATTTTTTAATGTGACGCCTAAGGGGTTGTTGCATGTTTTCATACCACTTGAGGGCTTGGTTCAATATTAATAAATGCACGGGGGAAGATTATATGTTTATTTTAGATTCCTAAAGGTGAGATGCACAATCACCCAATGCCTAAGGGTCAGATTCTAGTTATGCCTGATGAAGAGATTTTAAAAAACATGAGGGAGAGATTCTAGTTATGCCTATGGGTGAGGTTTTGGTGATCCTAAGGGAAGAAACTGTATGTTTATGGTATATTCTAAGTGATTCATCATCATAAAAAGAATATTCCCCCAATTTGGGGGATCCTTTCTAATAGATGTGGATCTACCCACAAACGTAGATATTCATCATAGGATGAAGCACATGGTAAGGGATGAGTGTCTGTTTAGGATCACATAACATGTTTCTAATATTTTAATTTGTTATCACATTTCATTTATATTGTGTGTCAAACTATCATTAATTATAAATTCTTTGAAATGGATTGGATAGACATCGTGGATGCTGGCATACTGATATTTATATCTTATACCCTTCTCGAGAACTGTTTGGAACCCGAGTAGAACTTCTTGCTCGCGGGTCATTGGATTCATTGCTTGTGTTGTACTGTGTACATGGGATATAGGTAATGTAGGACTGGGATCTTTCATATGATGCATGAGGTGTTGATCATTGAGGTTTTCTTTTTCGTTTGTTAATTTGTACCGCTTGTACTTGTAGAATCATCTGCCATACATGCATTGTTGTAAATTAGAATTTTCTATTTTTTTCAGATATTATATTATTATTCTAATAAATATATTAAATATTATTTCTTCCACTATTGTGTGTTGTTTTTATTTTACTCTACCATTGTGTCACTCTGATCTAGAGGGTATGGTCTCCCCACCATACCATCAATAGACCCTTGATATTATTTGGCTGCCTATAGCGTATAAGGAGATGCACTTGAGGCCATGTGACCAAACATTTCTACCACCATCTTAGAGGAGATATGGGATGGGATTCTAAAAAGTAGTATTAGTAGCATGATTATTTTTTCCTATGTCTTACTATTTGGGTTCGTAGAAAATAAAATAGGAATTTTTCAGGGATTGGTAAATAGATTGGTGTGGGACTTATCACCCCATGTATGGGAAATGACCAGGTGGCTCGTGTTGGAATCGTTGTTCTTGATTCTTGATGTTACAGTTTATTTTTTTTAACCTTGAGTGAATGGTGTATATTTCAATGCATCTATTTTTATGAGAATTATGGTATTTTACCCTTGTCCTGGTATAGAAAGGATAATGCATTTCTTGAATCATAATAGGCACTTATAAATTCATATGTCATGCATATTCCTTGCCATATAGTTGCATATGTAGTTTTATTGATTATTTGACTGCTATACCTTGAGTGTTATTCCATGCTTTATTGTATAACATGATATACTATATATTTTCCAGGATGCATGACTGCTTATCATTCATTTCCTATTTTTTATGTAATGCTTATGTGATTTTAGCGTGTTGCTTGGTGTTAGCTGCTTGCAGCAATGTGATTCACTTTGTTTTAAATATGTTTTTGTTGGCATGGGAAAAATGTAATTAGATACAATTAAAATGGGATCCAGTTTTTAGTTGTAAGGTTTATGGGTTCCTTACAAATGGAAAAAGGTTACTCATGTAATCAATCAATATTCATGTTTTAAATTTGATTAAAGGATTTTAAATTTAATTTGAAATCAATTTGTTAACCGTCTAAATACTCAACTATACCCATGTAGGTTAGTTATGGAATAGTCCTTATGGGAATAACCTTAATGGGTTTTTACAACATTAAATGTTAAGAAACTACTATTTGGTTTCATTTAAATGAACCCATGTTGGCTTATCGGGACCCCCATAGGTCTCTTTATCTTTAAAAACATAAAAAGGAATTTAATTTTGATAATTTTCCAAATGTTAATGTGATGACAATAAATGTTAAATGTTTTAAAAATGAACATTATTGATACAAGACTATTTTAATTTTATGTGTTAGTTAAATATTTTAAATGATTAAAGATTAAATGTGAAAAAATGTTATGGACTTAAAATAAAACCCTATTTGGTGTCCTTTTTTTAAACACCTGTGAAAGGGTATCTTGAGATTTTCCTTTTGATTTTACACGGAATAGAAATATGAGAATTTTACATAGGATTATTCCTTTTTAGAAACAGAATTTTGTTAGGTTTTTGATCCTAATGAATTTTCTTGTTTGGTGTGACCCTGTTATGGGATGATGATTTTTTTGATTGTAAGGGGATATATTGTGGTAAGTAACATCATTGAGTTTAAATTCCTTACTAGAACCATGACCTTTCTGATGCTTGGTGTCATTATGGTGTCGTTATCCCTTATATGGCTCTTAACTTTAACTTGAAACCCTTGTTCAAATGGTTGGTCATATTTATTTTGGCCTTCGATACGTGATTGAGTATAAATTAATGATCGGTTTGAACTTGTTAGATATGCCTTGGGCATGGTCGTCCACTTTTAGGTCTCTTCAATCTTTATCTTATCCCATGATGGCTAAATTGGTATGTCATCATCTTGGTTAATTATTTTCTATGGACCATGTAATACTTGAATCCATAGCATGTACAACCTATGGATGGTATTTAGGATGTTCTGTTTTCCCATAAAATCTTAGGGAAATTTGTGTTAGTATACACTATACCAGTCAAGTGTTTAATGACATAACAAAATTGTTGAGTTCAGTAGGCTTGTTGAGCCTTGTGATTCTGGGTACGGTCTTGGGTTATCTCCAAGGTAGAGTGACCTGGACTTAAAGAAATAAAGCTTATCCCAATGATTTGGATGACTTTCAGAGACTCAAGTGTTTTGAAACTCTGGTCGTTTTCACTAGGGTTTTCATTCTAATTATTTAAACATTTGCGTTTATGGTGGTTCTTTCCTATCTCAGTTTTTAGAAACTATTATATCTTTTCTTTTAAAGATTATTACAGTCTAAAGGTGGGGAGTTTCATGTTGGCTTTGTTAAATATGCATCCCTCTTGGTAGAAGGAACATAACTTAAGAGGAATATTGGAAAATAGTTAGGGGTTTTTGAATGCCCTTGAGGGTTGTAAATGTTGGTACTTCCTTCGAACCACGAAGTTTATAATTTTGGCTGTGTATGAAACCCTTGTGAAACATGGTTGGTCATGGGTGGACTCAGGTGGTTAATCTTGAACAATCACATAAATTATTTGGGGGGGTAAAGTCTTTATGATCGGTTAATGGTGGTACATCGCTAGGTAAATTGAGCTTCTTGCAAGGGAAGTCATCTAGTAGTGGTTCCATTGATCTTCATGGTAATAATTAAATCCTTTTTTGTACTAATCTTTTAGTGGCGAGAAGGTCCCCAATCTTGACTTCATCCTTGATATACCAAGAGATCATCATTCCATGCTAATGCTTTAAAATATGTTGGTATTGTAAGATTGGTTTCCTTAGTGTTGAATGCTAACATGTAGTTTTTATTGATTCGTGGTTAGTACCAATTGAAACGTGGGTTCCCATGTTGGAATTCCTTGGATGGACTCTTAGACCCCAGCCGTTACCTTCATTGACACAACTGCCAGGCGAAAGCTGCTCTAGGTGCAATCCATGATCTAATGAGGACGTTGTGACCTTGTTCCTAAATCCCACTCATAAATATATTGTGTGGAATACCTCAGTCAGTACCTAAGTCTCCAATTCATTGAAATCCATGTTTTTCATAGACTTTTCATCAGGCTTGGAGGTGATGTTTTGACAAAGTAACATTAATGGAAGTCAGTTATTATTGCATCGCTATCTGAATGGGCTCAGGTATGTGTTGTATTAGTGTTTCGGTAGGAAAATGAGCATTTCCTCATGCTTTGATAGCTTACGTTTCATGTTTTTATGAAGTAATGAAGAGAGTATTGAGCATTGGGAAACACAACTTGAGTGTTTTAATGAGACTTCATGACCCCATGTTGGTTTTTTTATGTTTTCATTGTTCCTGAATGATTCTTGGGGAAGAGAAGTTATATGGTGGGAAGGTTGTAACATCCTGTGTTTTGAACCAGACTCGAATTTAGAAGGAATTTGTTTTTTTTTTGTAATTACTAGATGAAGTTTTATAACACCGGGATACATTACATAATTCCTTGAGTTGGAACAATACTAGGTAATTTGTTTGGTCATTGGTGAAGGTCCAAGAAGTTTCCTAGGTGCCGCGGTGAGTTTCAGAAGTGTTGGACCAGAAAACCAATTTCTTTAGGTGAACTTACCATGACACATGGTTTTTCTAAGATTGTGTGGCCATATGCAACAAACTATGCAGTATGTTTTCTTTAAATAAATAAATTAAATAAATTAAATTAAAATAAAAATAAAAATAAAATTAATTAATTAATTAAAATAACAAAGATATGATGATTATTATTATTATTTTTATTATTATTGTTATTATAATAATAATTATTATTAGGTTATATTTTTTTAAGAGACCCAAAAAGTGGGTCTCTCTCCAGCATCACACACCCATCCCATCCTCTTTTGGTGATCCAACATCCCCTAGTTGAACCCACTTAAGCGTGCACAACCATTTCTTCCAGCATCCTTTGATCTCCAATTTCTACTGGGATTCTCCATGATTCTTGTCTGATTAGATGGGGAAAGTCCCTATCCACCCTCTACTCTATATTTCCAGCCGAATGGATCTCTCCCCATCACCCTACATGGATCATCCGAACCCTAGGGTCTCTATTTAGACTATTTTCTATGTTTCTTTCGATTCTATGGAATATAGTGAGTCTCTTAGGACATGTTCACGCTTATTCTGACATCCTCTGTGGAAGGAAAAGCTAATTGTTTCCAATTCAGTTTGTTTTGGATAACTTCTATCACTTATAGGTGAGGGTTTCTTCCACTAAATTGATTCAATCCTCTTTTATTAGGATCTTTACATGTCTTTAACTCCCTAATAATTTATCGATAGGGCTTTGGGTTGTAGTATGTCATTTAGGATTTCTCCCATCATTTGAGGTGAGGTTATTTCTCTACCACCTAGTTTATAACCTTCTAATTTAGGGTCTTAAGGTGTTTATGGGTTCCTGGTAATTTTGTTGAGGTGTTTTGAACCTTTCTGATGTGTTTTTAGTTCTTGTATTTGTTGTAGTAAATTTTGATTATCTTTAAAGACGTACACACACACATACGTATATATATATATATCTTCCTCGTATATATTCCCTTATGGTGAGGGAAATATATTATTTGAATAAAATTAAATATATATATATATATATAAATGTTTATATAAGAGTATGTGTGTGAGGGTGTGGGGTGGTTTTGAGTGGTCACTGCCAAATCAGGACAAGTGTTTAGTGTTGGCTAAGTCTACTACTTGAGGTAGGATCCATTTCCATGCCCTTTTTAATTTGAGAACGCATTAATTAATTAATTACACATTCTTCTCACTTTTTATTAATGATTTTCTATGTATGGGTTTTTTATAAAATTATTTTCCTAGTGTATTGGAAGTAATTCTTGTATAAGATAAATGGTTTTTTTGGTAAACAATGTCTTGATTTTATAATAAAACCCCTCTATCTGAGGTATACTATCTTCAAGCTAAAAAGTAGTGATAGTTGTTTATATCAAGCTTAGTTATGGCATGGGTTTACCATATACCTTCTTTTTAGTGTTTGTTATATGGAATGTTTTTATTTTCTCATTTGAATAATGTGAATAGATTTGTCCTGTCTGATTAGTTTTAGTGGCATGAAGTAAATGTTTAGATTGAAAGAAAACTTAATAAGGTGGAACGACCACACCTATAGTTAATTTGACAAGCACTAATTATGAGAAACTATTGTTTTAGAAGTTTGAAAAATATGTAGGATGGGTCAACCATGTCTTTTGTTATGTTTAATTGAAATAATTTAAATAGGATTGATATGGGTGATCAAACCAAATCCCTTTTTTCTTATTTAATTATTTTAAGTATATGTAACATATTTGATCATGTTAGAACTCCACATGCATCCAAATAAATCATATCATTGTCAATTATATCATACCTATTCATTTAAAAAAGTCACTTGGATTCTTTTGGGTCCATAGGCATGGATAATGAGACCTATAACCAACTTATAGGTGTGCCAGACTTGGAAATTATTAATACTTTGTCTGTTTGACATTAAATACCTATAATAATTTGGATAAATTTTTTTGATTGTGGGATTAGACTTTTTAAGATACAAAATAATAAAATGTGTCTTTTTTAATTATAATAAACTTTGATAAAATAGTTAATGAATATTAACTACTATAAGGTTGATGAATTAATAAAATAGGGTTGGTATAATTATGATAATTATTTGGAACCTGGATTAATGAACTGAGCTGGTTGATAAATGGTAATTTTTTGACAAATTGACCATGGAATCTTATGGTGAAAAATCTGGTTTGTTTGATACTAGAATTTAGATTTTTCTTACTTATAATTTGGGATTATTTGATATCAATGTGATTGATACCTAAGGGGTTTTTATAGTTTTTCATGTTGAGTTTGTCTGGATATGACTCATGTTTAATGTGATGCCTGAGGGCTTGGTTATTGTTTTCGTACCAACTGAGGGCTAGGCGCACTGGTAAAAAATGCATGAGGGAAGATTATATGATTATATTGAATTCATAAGGTCTAGATGCATAGTCACAGGATGTCTATGGGATTTATTCTAGTTATGTATGAAGGGGATATTTTAGATATCATGAGGGAGAGATTCAAGTAAGTCTTGAGGGTGACGCTTTGTTTAGCCTGAGGGAAGAGACTGTTTTTTTATTATATACTTTGAGTGATTCATCCTCATCAGAAGAATATGCCACCGATTTTGATGGTCCTTCATAATGCAAGAGGACCTACCCACAGACATATATATTCATATTAGGATGAAGCATGTTTTATGGTATGGGTGTCCATTTAGCATCCCGAACGATGATTCTATTATTTTTATTCATTATGAAATTGAATTTATAATGTGTTTCACCCTGTAATTTATTATTAATTGTATGAAATGAATTGGTATAGATACCGCGTGTGCTGGTCTATTGAGTTCTATATCTAACTCCATGCTTGGGCGCAGTTTGGTACATGAGTTGAAATTATTGATCAAAAGACATTGGATTAATTGTTTGTTCTGTGTTGTGTATATCAGAGTTAGTGAGAACTGGAATGAGATCTTCCTTATGATACTCCAATTGTTGACCATTCGGGTTTTTTTATCTTTTTTTGTTTATTTTTTCTACTTGTACTTTTAATATCATTTTCATTCATGCATTGTTGTAAATTAATGTGGGCTATTTTTATTCAGATACTATATTGTTATTTTGCTGATAGTTTTATTATTATTACTTCCACTATTGTTTGTTGTTTTAATATTAATATACTGTTGTGTGACTCTGATATAGGGGGTATAGTCTCCCCTCCATACAATTAATAGACCCTCGCAGCTAGTCGACAGCTTCTAGTGTATGAGGAGGTGCGCCTGAGGCCCTGTGACCCAACAGTCTTGCCACCATCTTAGAGGTGATATGGGATAATACATCACATAATCAAGGGGATATAGTAGGATATTTCAATCACATGTTATTTCCAATACATTTCTCTTATGAAATTGGTGAAACATAAACAAATAAACATTTTTATTGAAAAAAAAACATATAAAATGTGAATACATTAACCATAAACCATGAATGATATCAAAATAGGAAATCCCCTGCCAAAAATAATAGTAAACCCTCCAATATAATATGGTAAATTATATAATAAAATATCTACCTAAATTAAGTAAAAGATTCAAAAATGGGTTTTGACTTGTATGAAAATACAATAATAAAATCATTGAAAAGTTATTGAGGAAAAACAATTATTAAACACAAATGGAAAACACTTTCTTATAAAAATACCCTTTTATTTTAAAAAAAATAACCCTTTTAAATACCAAATATTCAAAAAGAAGGGAATAGGGATTTCACTTAAGAAAATATGTAAGATTTCAAAGGAAGCTACAAATGAAATAATAGTCATGGTGGTGGTAAAGACATTATAACTATGTACATTACGAAAAAAACATTACTTTTGTTATCTATCAAAATTTCCCATATGAAACATGTAAAAAGATTCCATTTGAAATGCTTTAAATGAAATTAAAGATAAAAATAAAATTTATTTTTAATACTTTTTATATCCATATTAATAAATATGTAAACTAATATCAAGAATACTGTTATGGAGAAAAAATGTGATAATTAAATCCAAAAACATTAAAGCTGTCCCATAACGCTTTGAAAATTTAAATAATAATCCCCATTAAAGAATAAAATTTAACAAAACATTAATTAAAATTATAATAAATTAATTAATTACATGATAAGTCAAAGGGGTTTTATATAAACCTCATAAAAAAAGTGGGTGTTTATCATCAAACTATGCCTCAGTGAAAGGAGATTAAGATGAAGTCCATTAACGTGAACTTTCCATTAGTTGAACTTTGTTTAAACTATTATATAATGGTTTAAAGTATGTTATTAATTTATCCTAGAACCACATATATGTTTATGATATCATATATGATCCTCTAATATAATTTTAATAATATTTCATTATTACCCCTGTTTTGGGTGTTTAACCACTTCATTTTCTTATGAATGTTTTTTCATGTAAGTCATGTTTTTTGTATGTATTATATAGTTTCATCATCTAGAGAATTGCATTAAGGTCCTAGATATCTTATTTATTCATTATATAAATTTTTTATAATAATTATTTAATGGTTAATTTGGAAAATGAATCACATTGCATCATGGAGACAGTAGGCCGTCTATACGCACGAGCAACAGTATTATTCCCTTAATGGGTAAAGGGAATATAATTAAATGGAATATTAATTTTTAAGAGTAAGTATCACATGATATTTATCATATATATCCATTATATTTATCATTATAGTCATCCATGTAAAATATTGTTGAAAAATAGGTTACACCCTGGCGTGAAGATGGTAAGTCTTACATTCTCACATGAGGGTCATTGATTTATCATAAGATGGATAAAATGAGGAATATGGTTGTATGATAATCATAATAAAATATCATAATATTGATGATAATTTAATTATTTCTTTATAAAGGAAATAATACATGATGATGAATTTCAAGAAGAAATGAACTTGGATGGGTTGCTAAAAATGATTACCTCTTCTTCGGTGGATTCCCTTTAGATATATTATTAATGGATATAGGGATGGTATTTCTAGAAGACCAGGAAATTTAGAAATTATATAAGGGTTCTAGAAAACGAAATTTTTAGGACTTGGTCGATTGATAAGGCTCAATGTGGTGTGAAGATGTGATGGATGAGGTTCCCTTTTATAATTGAGATGAGGAGAACTTTTGGAAACTCTCAAAATATTAAAATATAATAGGCTATTATAGAGGTAGAGACTTTAAAATCCAATATTACTTAATAGGGGAATACATTATTTATCATATATTATCCCTTTTATGGTTATTTAATTTTTTTTTGTTTTTAAATATTTTAATAACATTTTAATTTAATAAACTATTATTGTTGTAAAATTTGATAATATTTATTTAATTTGACATTAAATACATAAATAAAACGTGTTAATTAGAAGATAATTATTTATAACAACTATTATATATCCAATAGATTAATAAAATTCGTTTTTCACATTAAATCATCCCAAATATATCAAAATTAATACTTTGAAAACCAATTATTTTATTTTTTATATTAATTAAATAAATTTTATTTAGCATTAAAGAAGGATTTAAGATAAATATATAATTTATAAAAATTAAAAATAAAATTATATAATGAAACTAACTTCATTAGGATCAAAATATTCATTTATCTTCATTCAAATATTTTTTCCCCATGCGGACACATAAAAGATATTAAATACAAACAGAGTTATATTTTGTAACTATTTTTTATTTAAATAATATAAAAGTTATTTTCCTGTAAAAGTGTCCATTAAATGAATCTTGTTAGATATTAAGGTGATAAGGGTACAATAATCTACATCCTATGATTTTTATACAAGTTTTGATCTCATTATTACTCTTTTCTTTTAGTTTTAACCCATATTAAATCCCTTTCACTCTTACTGTGTCAACATGTGTTTTTACTATTTGAATGTTAATATAGTTACTATAAAATGTGAAACAAATCATAAATGAGTCATATATAAAATTTTAAACTTTATCCCAATAATTTGGAAAAAAATATATTTTGATGAATTTTATATCATTTAAAAAAAATTATTTTAAAATTCAATAATTTCAATTTTGATTCTATTCATTACTCAACTTTTTAAAAGTATAGTAGCAACACGATATATTTGAAACAAGTATTTTATCTAATCAATAACATGTCAAATGAATCTTTAAAATCTAGGTATGACATTAATTATATAAAGTTATATTTATTTTCATATTTTTAATAACATTTATTTGATATGTCCAATACCTAAAATATTATGGAATCATCATTGTACTATCCTTTAATTTAATTATATCCTCCCAAATGTTTTTAAAAAATATCATTATGAAGATAATTATATTTGAATTCAAGTGACTATTTAAACTCAAAGATATATTCTGAAAATCCAAATATTGAAAATGTAATACTTATTAAAAACATGAGTATGACATATTGGACTTTCCTAAAAATAATATACTATAAGAGGATTAAATTAAACCAAGTTACTCCAAGTGACAATAAAATCGTCCCATGGATGATTATGGTCAACAATAACACATAAAATAAAACTATAACACGTTTTGGGGTAATTTTTAATTTCTAATAATATTATTTTTACCCTTAACTACCCAATTTACCCTTAACTGTTGTAATTAAGAAAAATTAAAAAAATTAATATTCGTACTATCCAAAAATGAATGTGGCCAATTTACTATGTTTTGAAATTATGATTCAAATATTGAATCCATTTTTCAATATTAAAAACATATAATTATCTAAAATTAATTTAAAATTAATCCCATTGACAGAATGAGAAAAAGGTATTTAATGTGAAAACTTTAAAAATATTGAAATTTTTTTATATCCAAATTCAATGTGAAATTTATTATGATGACTTAAATTGGATTAAATTATAAAAATTGGATCTAATGAAATATGCAGATGTACCAGTCAGATTACAAGGGACAGGGCTCCAGATGAGGATTCAGATCTGGTGTATTCACCAGAGTAGAGAAAACCAAAATTATAATAATGAGAAGGTATGGAATTTCCATCAGGTATGGTAATATACATCTCTACTCATGAAAGCTAACCATCCAACCTTGTGAAGGTGGAGTGTTGATATCATAACATTTTTTGGGGATGAGCAGTTCCAAATTCTCTTGTCTCGGTGATTCCCTTATGACCTACAAGTCATGTAATTGTCTCTTAAAGCCTTCATGCCATGTAATGGTTCCAATTCACCCCTGGAAAAGTGGATTAACAAAATAATAAAAAAATTAAGGCCTTCGGGTCATTCAAGAAGGCAATTAAAATGAAATATTTTATCATTATTTGTGAAAACATGAATCTTATCAAGAAAAAACAAAAAAACCAAGAAAAGTAAATTTTGATATTAAAATTTTAAAGAATAAGTTCACATTTAAAATATAGATAAAAAAAGTTTCAAAATATATATTTAAAACATGTGCACCATCAAATAGTGAAAAAACAACTTTTATAAAAATATGGCCTTTTAATGCGTAAAATTAAATTCTTTCAAATATTTTGCCTATAAGATATATTTTTTGAATGTAAAAACATTAGAGTATATATAAATTTCATAATGTGGTTAATTTTGTTCATTCCCACTAATTTAATGGCTAGATTATAATAATATTTTCTTGTGCTGTTAAATTGTTTGTTTCCTATAACGTAATCTATTGAATATAATAAATTTAGAAAGAGACATACCATAAAATATTACAATGTTATATTTATTAGTTTATAGTTAGTTTGAAAAAAATTTATTATTGGAATTATTTTATTGCATGAATTTGAAGAGAATTTACAAATCTCAAATGATCACTAAAATTAAAAAATGGTTTTAATTTTTATTTGGTGTAAAATTTATGATTCAAACTTATAATGATTTT
Organism: Viscum album; assembly: GCA_963277665.1. NCBI lineage: Eukaryota > Viridiplantae > Streptophyta > Magnoliopsida > Santalales > Viscaceae > Viscum > Viscum album. The sequence goes on along the minus strand of OY728119.1, from coordinate 1,719,142,617 downwards.
ATAATATTTTATTAGCGGTTTGATAATTTTTTGAATTGGTTTCATATTTATTATGGGATCTTGATGAATTTTGTGAGTCCTTCATTTTTTATAATGACTTTAATTGTGTTTTTTTCTTGGTATCCTTGGTGTTTATTATGAATGTCTATATATATGTGGTTGTAGATATTCACAAATATATGTTTTTCTATGGATAAATATATAGGTTTATAGATATATATAAATATATATATCATATTATTGTTATATTTATATTTTGGTTCTTGTATAGTATTTTTGTTTTTTAAAATATTTCAAAAATTAATTTCCAAATGGGACCTTCTCAAGATACCATGCAAGCTAGTTTGACACACTAAAATGATTTTTCAACTACCATTGAATTAAAAATGATTTTTATCATTGAAGTTATCAATTTATGTAATTAATTATAAATTATTATGGTTTGGTTAGAACATTGAAATATTTTATTTAAATATGTGAACCCCTATTGAAGAACTAACCTTAGGGAGGGACATTTCATGGTCAAGTGTAGGGTGGTGGGATGAGAAAAAGTGATTGGATTGTGTTGATTCATGTTTGAGAGACTAAATATATAATAAATATCACCACTAATATAAATTGTAATCATGGTATCTTATTAATAATAGCGTGGGATGTGATATGGTTACTATATTGTCCTAAAAAGAATGACTAGACCCCCTATGGTGTCGAAGACCATTGGATGGTGTTTCGACATTGAGGATAATTGGGAGAGGTTTGGTGGTTGAAAAATGGAATCATCGATTGGATGACATATTATTCAAAATATAGTATATCTAGGGTATTCTTACTAGATATTTAGGAATTTTCTATGATTATCTATTATTTATTTATTCCTTCTAGTTTTTTGGGTTAATTGGCTGCTTCTCTATTTTATGGTTATGCTATGAATTATCCCAGAGGTTTCAGTATTATATTATGTTTCTTATTTCTTTGTATAGTTTAATTTATCTGGTCCTTTGGTTTCATTTGGGTGGGTTTTCAAAATAGGTTTGAAAAGTGTGTTTTAAAATATTGGTTTATTTGATAAATTCTCTGGAAAAATTTCATTAAAACATATCTTTTGTTTCAAAATGTTTTTTAGAAGGGATTATTTTAGTTTTTATTAATGGAATGAAATATATTTATCATCTATATTTCAAAAAAGGATTGTTTTTATGTTTTATAAAAAAAAATACAAGAACTATATCATGATTACCTAATAAGATATTTTATTCTCATACCCTATGTTTTTCACTCATCAATGGTAGGCACAAATATTTTCCTCACGTTCAAGCATCATTTTTTGGTATCTTTTAGAGAAATTTGTTTTTTTAATAGAAGTTTTCCAAGTATTTATATAGAGATTGTTCCAGATAGTTTTGGTTTTATTCTAGTTAGAGTTTTATCCACCATAAGGACATTTGTATTCTAGATGTTTTATTTTTTTTGTTTTTGTTATTTATTTGAATTAAGTTTGATTGTTGTCTCTGATTATATATATTTTGTTTTATTTTATTATATGTTATTATTTCCATGCATATACTCTGACATATGGAATGTACCTATTGAAATTTCATGTGGAATCCCATATCTCTTGTCAGTCACTAGAAAAAAATCCCCAATAATATCTTGTGATACCTATTAATCATAATATTTGTAGCACCCCAAAAAATTGATGGTATATTTCTATTAAATACATTATAGTTATAGCCTATATTTCATGAATCACAGAGCCTATAAGGAACAAAACATGGTTACTTATAGGAGATATCCATAACCTATCCCTAAAATTTATATTTGTGAGCTCTGTGATTTGAATTTTAAAAATATAACATACACGATTGTGATCAAGATGATAATTAGAGTCTGATATAATTTACTTAATTTTCGGTGAAAAGTAACCAACCCTTATTAATAGTAACATACCCTTATAATTATTAATATGACTCTTATGAATGGTATATATTCCCTTGAATGTATAAATGAATTTAGGAACCGTAAAATGAAGATGAATATTTTAAGTGTTTAGATTTTTTGATAAAATAATTATTTTAATTAAATATTTAATTAATATTATTTAGAAAATTAGTTTTGAAAAATGGACTTCATTTTTGGATTCTACACGTCAAAAAATGGTTAGGGTGAATTTTTGGTATTTTTCTGAATTACATAAATTTTTTATGAATAGTAAAATGTGATAATTTACGATAAATGCTAAAAATGGAATTTATTGAGTCATTGATGATGATATACTGATGTAATCCCAATTAGTTCTAAGTAACATGCTTATATTACTGTTCTTGTTCATGTAATACTCACTATTGGTTGTCTAGAGAGGAAATAACAAATTAATGATTATAATATTAAGAAAAATGATATCCCCTCCACTATATAAACCACCCTCACCCCCTCTTCCTCCCACACCACTCAAGCCTCAAGCGTTGCCTAAAATCATCCATATACTCTCCCCAATCCCTCTCACCACGTCCAAGATCTATTGGTCTCACCAAAAGGCCAAAAAAAATGCCTTAAGGAGATTCTCAAGGAGGAGTACTAAAGAGGTGATCCTTCATTCCCTTTTCTTTCAATTTCTTTTACTAAGTTCCATTATTTTGTTCTCCCTTATCACTTCCCATCGTTTAAATTCTAGGATAGTTCTAGTACCTTACATATACTATATTTTCAGTGTGATAAAGGAATATTTCATCATAATATCTCGTATTCCCCTCCTTTTATAAAATAAATGCATACACCATCCGAGATGTGCAAATTAATCACACTCATGGAAGATGGGTTTTCAATTTGAATTAATATCTTCAATATTGGTCATGAAACCTTTTCAATGGTTTAACCAGGTCATAATATATGTATCTTTTCTTGATTAATGTTCCGGAATCTTTACACTTTCATAATATGGAGTAATAATACAAAACAAGTTTATTGTTCACAAAACCTCCAAGCCAAATCCAAGCGTTTATTTTTAACTCATCGAATGAGTCTTCCACATAGTATATAACCAGAATCATTATAAGATAATTTATATTTCATTAATGTCACTAATAATGTATATTAACAATTTTGGATGTTTAACCAAATTTTAAATGAACTTCCATTAATGAATACAAGTAAACCAATCATGAAACCAAGAAAATGCTTCCAAAACAATTTTTTTAAAAGGTTGGGGCCAAAGCCTTATTTTATTATTAAATAAAAACAAATACCTCGTTTAACTGGTTAGAGGGAGACCCATTACCTATCCTGAAGTCCTAGTGGTTATTTAGATCATTACATGGCATGTAGGCCCAATGTTTTGGCCCAAGGCACATTTTGAGAATAGTATTGCTACAGTACTCACTTGCTATAGTACCACACAATACCCGCCGCCGCTACAGTGATCTACCACCTATACAGTGACCTGCCACTGCTACAGTTCCCACTGATTCTACAGTATGACCACATCTGCAGTACCCTATAGTACCTGCGACCAATGGGTTTTGAACCCCCATTTTTCATGTAGGATTACGGGGTGCTTATGACTAAGCCAAACCCCAACATCCAAAACAAAAAAATTGAATCTCTTAATCCCATAAAAAATGCCATTAAATAACTTCTTAAGGTTATACAATATCAATTACATGTTTATGAGGTTATGGAATTATTGATCAATGAAGATAGATTTGATTATTCAGGTCGTTAAGAACAAACAAGAACACCTTCAAGCGTAAGGTAAGGGATCCTCTCTCTCACTTTTGTTCAAGAATCTCCCCAATGTTGTTCCCTTTTATTTTTAATTCCTAATGATGGAGTATGTTTTATCACCTCCCCCATACTTCCCTTGTGACATATAAATAATTAAATACCCCTTTACCTCTAATTAAGATCTTGCAATAACACTCGTTACCATGCTGAAATGTTTGTAAGGGGATTCTCATCTCACTATCATTTCCTTGATATTTCCAGTGTTCACCACTTATTTCTTGTTTGGGGTAAATATGTACTTACATTTGATATATAATAACATTATTCTCTTCATATTCATGTTATTCAGTGATTCATTTGAGTTTTATTAAGTTATGGTCATGTGATTTGACCGATTACATTGTGGTAAGAGAATTTGTCTCAATTATTATTTTGTTGTGACCAACATTGTATTGTGCACCTAATAATACTTATGTGGTGTAACTTCTACCAATTTGAGATCAGTTTTCATTTGAAATTATATTTATATTAAATATCCATAATCTCATGTCATGGATATGTTTGTTTTCTAAACCGTATACCATTTTATATACGACGTTTATTTGGAATGGTATTTTAATTGTGGATATGTTGATGAATCCGTATACTCTACTCTATACGGATATTGAAAAGGAATATTTCTATTGTACTGAATAAATGTATAAAGAATTATTTGGAAATGCAGTGGCAGGTGGGACCCTCTATAGCCCCTTGATACATCGGTTGGTCTCTTGAGATAAATCAGTTGGCGAAGAACCCTTTGAGTTTTTTCCAAAAATCATATAGGTTTCTACTCGTAGAACTAAACTGTTTTATGGTATTATGGTTTCATGTTCTAGATACATGACATCCTAATAATATGCATTTTCTTTAATCATTATTAGTTATTACTATCCACGAGGTTTTCACTATGAAAAAATATATGGATGCAGTTTCATTCTCAGTTTATTAATGGCATGAGTTTTTCATCTATTCATGATGCCATATTAATTATGTCAGATTGATTATGATTCACTTATTATTGTATTCATGCTTCCACTATTTGTAACCCATATTGATCATTTTATCTCACCCCTTTTATTATTTACATTCAACATGTGACATAGAGGAGATCATTTATTGAGTTCTTGTGAATGTTGTTTTTAGTTTTCATTATGTATTGTATTTTTTAATCTTTTACAATGTAATTTGTGTAACGTCTATGTATCTAGTTTCTTCAAGAATACTAAACTAATTGGTTTTCAGGATTTTTCATTCCTTCTAACCAAGTCAATATAACAAGTAGTGCATCACCTCCAGTTTAGAGGGGTCATGTCATTACAGTTGGTACTAGAGGAAGTTTAGTAGCAAACATGGAAACTAGATTAGAAAATGTAGATTGGGAAAAAATCCCTAAGGTAGTTTTTGAGGAATAATGTACAAGAAATTCCTAGAATTTGGGTAAGGAATAGATTATGTGAATAGTTCTTGAAAATTCACCCCTGTCTGGATTCGAGCCGGTAGAGGTGGCTCTGGCACAGATGTACCTAGGAGTGAAATCTTCAACAAGGATTTTCGGGCTTGAACCAGGGTATCCTGGTACACGACAAGGGGCCTTGATGCACTATTGGTTATGACACTCCCGGGGGATATGCTTAGGATAATTCATGTTTTATTTACCAGCCATTATAAAGTATTTAAATATAAATTATTACTCAGAGAAACCATTTTTTGATTATGATATTAGCCATTCCTAGGATCTAAATTTATGTTAATTATTTTGTTAAGTTAATATTATACATTATAAATCATACCCTAATCTAGTATGTGCCATTATTTAGAAATGGTGCCTAACAGAAGAAGGGAATCAATACTCATGGGAAAGCTAGGGATCTACCCACTGATCAAGTCAACACAGTCAATGTTAGAGTTGATCACATCGTCACCATATTGGGAGAACTTACTCAAGTTGTAACAAATAACCATTCCACACCTGTGTTAGATCATTTCATGTAGTAGAATCCCCCATATTTCGGCGGTACTACTAATCAATGGTTCTTGAACAATGGATCAAGTCCCTTGAAAAGATATTCATGGCATTAAGATCCAATGAAAATGAAAAGGTAGTACTAGTAGTACATTGTCTCAAGGGAGATGTTGATCAATGGTGGTCCTTGATTCTAAAAATACCATTGGGGAAGAAGAAATAAAAGATATGGAATGGAATAATTTTAAGGAAATATTCTTAAAAAAATATTTCCCTTGTGAGAAATGAACCAAAATGAAGAGAAAATTTGTTGGCATAAAGAAAAGGGAAAAAGATAGTATTTCAGAGTATGAGGTTACCTTCAGAAGGCTACCCAGGTATGATATATATTATGTACACGATTCATCAGACAAGATTGATAATTTCTTAGAAGTTTTAAAGCCAAGTATTTGAAGGGAACAAGCTTCTCAATCATTTTCATCATATGATGAAATTATTTCAAGTTGCATCAAAAGATAGATGGAATTTTCTAGATAAAATTTTTTCAAGGGAAACCAAGATAAAAAGCGGTACACTTATATAAAAGGGAAAGGTGAAGTGCCAAAGAAGAACAAGGGAATGAAGATATTCTCATTATGTGAGAATTGTGGAAAGAATCATCTCGGGAAATTCTTGAAAGGCATGTGAGTCCACTATGAGTGTAGAGAAAAGGGTCATTTATCTCATGAATGAAAGGGGAAGAAACAATTTGAAGATGTTCAATGATAAAACTGTAGAGAGAGGGGACACTATGAAAATGAGTGTCTAAAGCGCCAAAGAAACATGCCTTAGAAAAATCCATGAGAGAAAAGGAGTGATTTTGTGATTACAACTGTAGAAGTTGAAGTTTCTAATGATGTGGTGGTAGGTACTTTAATTGTTTCCTCAAAAATATCCAACACTTTACTCAATTCTGGATCATCGCATTCATTTATATCTTCCCATTATGCCACTAAAATTAGACATTTCCAATTTGATTTAATAAAGGAGTTATCAATCAAAACTCTGAGGGGATGCATCATTGCAATAAAGGCATGTCGACTTGTCCCCCTCGTGACACAAAAATGCAATTTAGTTGCTAAACTTATCATCATACCAATTATAGAAGTTGATATAATTCTTGGTATCAATTGGATGTCAACTTATGATGTGAAGATATATTGTGAGAAAAGGGATGTTACAATTTTTTGAAATGGTGTTGAATCTCCTATCTTTAGAGTAGAGACCTCGCCATCTGATTCTTATCTAGACCCACCCCTAGTAGATCTGTTAAATTCAATTATTGGAGAGGAAGAGAACCAAATATCTATGGGTGAGGAAAGAAATATTCAAATTAAAGATGTTCACATAGTGCAAGAATACATTGGTGTATTTCCAGAGGATTTACCTGGACATCCTCCCGAGTAGGAAGTTGAGTTCTCTATTGATTTAATTACTGGTTCAAGACCTATATCAAAGACTCCACATAGAATGGCCACCATGGAATTAGTGGAGCTAAATAAACAACTAGGGGAATTGATTGAAAAGTTATTTATTTTACCTAGTGTTTCTCCATGGGGATCCCTTGTACTCTTTGTCAAGAAGAAAGATGGATCCATGAGGCCATGCATTGATTATAGGTAAATCAATTATTTTAATATCAATAATAAGTATTCTATGCCCTAGATTGATGATTTATTTGATCAACTTCATGGAGCTCAATACTTTTTGAAGATCGACCTTCGATCCTGAAATTATCAGCTATGTGTGAAGAAGGAAGATATTCCTAAGACAGCATTTCGAACCAAGTATGTGCATTACGAGTTTACAGTGATGCCTTTTGGACTAAAAAATGGACCCTCTGTTTTCATGGATTTAATGAATAGAGTTTTCAAGAAATATCTTGATAACTTTTCTGTTGTATTCATCGATGATATCCTATTATACTCAAAAATATATGAAGACCATGGGAATCACTTTCAAATTATTCTGTAAAATCTAAGAAGAAACAAATTATATGGGATGTTTAGCAATTGTGAATTCTAGCTTCAATCAGTTTTTTTCTTAGGCCATATTGTCTATAAGGATGGAATCCTAGTTGATCCTGCAAAGACAAGGGTAATAAAATAATGTACCATTCCAACAAACATAACTGAAGTAAGCAATTTTATTTGTTTAGCAGGTTACTATCAGTGTTTCATTTAAAATTTCTCTCGTCTGACTAACATGCTAACCAAGCTCACACGTAAAAGAGTTAAGGTTGTGTGGACAAAAGAATGTACAGAATTATTTGAGGAATTGAAAATAATATTGTTCAATGATCCAATTTTGAAACTTCCATCTAGAAGTGATGGATTTTTAATATAAAATGATACATCAAAGAATGGGTTGGGTTGCATCCTTATGCGAAATGATAGAGTTATTTCTAATGCATCAAGACAGTTGAAGACTCATGATAAAAATTATCAAACTCATGATCTTGAGTTAGTATGCATAATCATTGCTCTAAAAATATCGCGACATTATATCTATGGAGAAAGATGTGAGATTTATATGGACCACAATAGTTTGAAATACATTTTCACACAGAAAGAACTCAATAAGAGGCAAAGGAGATGGCTTTATTTACTCATAGATTATGATTGTTCCATACACTAATACCTAGGAAAGGAAAATAAGGTGGTAGATGCATTAAGTAGGAACGATCATGGACTTCTAACTCAAATAAAGATTGAGAGATATCTTATATTCATGGATCTACTAAAGACGGATTTGGGAATTGTTAATGATGGGTATACATTTTTCCACATTCAAATGATTTTTAAACCATCTTTACTAGAGAAGATAAAAAGATCTCAATCTAATGATGAGAATCTACAGAAGAAAATTAATGCTTTCAAGGATGTGAGATTGGCAGACTTCGTGTATGAGGAAGGTGTTCTAAAATATGGGAAGAGTTTATGTGTTCCCACAGTATCAGAGCTAAAAATGGAACTATTATACAACGGTCATAGCTCAAATTTCTCTACACACCCACATAACACAGATATGTATAATGATCTAAAGGAATATTGTTGGTGGGATAGTATGAAGTGGGAAATTGCTGACTACGTGTCAAGGTGTCCAGTTTGTCAACTAGTGATGGTATATAGACAACATCCCAAAAGAGTGATGCAACCTCAATCGATTCCTATGAAGAACTGGGATAACATTATGATGGATTTTGTCACTGGACTACCGAGGACATAGATAAAGAATTATGCAATATGGGTAATTGTTGATCGTCTCACAAAATCAGCACATTTCTTTCCAATAAGAGAGGATTTTCCACTTGAGTGCCTGGAAAGACTTTATATTAATGATTTTGTAAGACATCATGGTGAACCTCTATCGATTGTGTCTGATCGAGATCCCCAGTTTACATCAAAATTATGGAAAAGTTTCTAGAAGGCTTTGAATACTGAGCTTCGTATGAGTACTTCTTATCACCCTCAAACTGACGGATAGTCTGAAAGGACTATTCAAACTCTGGAATAAATACTCAGAACATGATCTCTAGACTTTCAAGGTATGTGGGATCGATACTTTCCTTTGGTGGAATTTTCATACAATAATAGTTTCCATTCTAGTATTCAAATGGCTCCATATAAAGCGTTATATGGAAAGATATGTCGATCTCCAACTTGTTGAGATAAAGTGGGTGAGAAAAAATTTATAGGCCCAGAAATTGTTGAAGAGTCCATAGAAAAGTTGAAGACAATACAAGCCCATATAAAAGAATCCCAATGTAGGAAGAAGAGTTATGATGACAACCAGAGAAAGGATTCGGTATTCCAAGTGGGAGATCATGTCTTTCTGAAAGTATCTCCCTAGATGGGTGTCTTAAGGTTTGGTAAGAAGGGGAAACTGAGCCCCAGGTACATCATACCATTTGAAATTCTGGAAATAATCGGAGCAATAGCTTACCATTTAGTTATGCCGCCAAGTCTCTCCAAAGTTCATGAAGTGTTCCATGTGTCATTTTCAAAGAAATGAATTCCAGGACAAATGCATATACTCACATATGAAGAAATAGAACTGGAACCTGATATAACATATTGTGAAAAGCCTATCGGGATTCTTGACATAAGGGAGAATGTATTGAGAAATCGGAAAAATCATCTAGTAAAGGTTCTTTGGAAAAACCAGAATATAGAGGAATCATCATGGGAACCTAAGTATGTTATGAATAAGAACCACCCACAACTTTTTGGCGGGATTTATAAATAAAAAAATTGTGAGGACGAAATTTACGAACTAGAGAATAATGTAGCACCCCGAACATTTTATGGTATGTTTCTCTTAAATATATTCTAATTATATCCTATATTTCATGAATCACTAAGACTCTATGGAACAAAACATGGTTACTTATAGGAGACAGCCATAACCAACCCATAAAACTTATATTTGTCAGCTCTATGATTTGAATTTTAAAAATCTAACTGACACGGTTATGATCAAGATGATAATTAGACTCTGATTGAATTAACTTAATTTTTTGTGAATAGTAACCAACCCTTATGATTAGTAACCTATACTTATGATTAGTAATATGTATCTTATTATTGGTATCCTTTCCCTTGAATGTATAATTGAATTTAGGCACCTCAAAATGAAGATGAATATTTGAAGTGTATATATTTTTCGATTAAATAATTATTTTAATTAAATATTTAATTAATCATATTTAGAAAATTATTTTTGTAAAATGGACTTCCATTTTGGATTCTACACGTTTCTAAATGGTTAGGGTGAATTTTTGGGATTTTTCAAAAATAATTAAATTTTTGATCAATAGTAAAATGCAATAATTTACGGTAAATGCTAAATAAAGAAATTAATTGCATCATTGATGATGATATACAGATGTAAGCCCAATTGGTTCGAAGGTACATCCATATGTTACTAATTTTTGGTAATAAAATACTCATTATTTGTTTTCTTGAGAGTAAATAATAAGTTAATGATTATAATATTAAGAAAACTCATTTTCCCTCCACTAAATAAACAACCTCTCACCCCCTCTTCCTCCCACACCAATCAATCCTCATGAATTGTCTAAATTCTACCAAATACTCTACCCAAGACCTCTCCCCACGTCCAAGACCTGATGGTCTCACCACAAGGGCAAAAACAGAGGACTTAAAAATATTCTCAAGGAGGAGTACTCAAGAGGTGAACCTTCATTCCCTTTTCTTTCAGTTTTTTTACAAAGTTCCATTCATTTTTTCTCCCTTCCCACCTCCCCTCATCCAAATTCCATGATAATTCCAATAATTTACATGTACTATATTTTTATTGTGATAAAGGAATATTTCCTCATAATCTCTCTTTTCCCATCCTTTTAAAAGATAAATGCAAACACCATTCGAGATGCGTAAATTTATCACACTCAAGGAAGATGGGTTTTCAATTTGCATTACTATCTTCAATACTAGTAATGAAACCTTTTAAATGGTTAAAACAATTCATAATATATGTATCTTATCTTTATTAATGTTTTGGAATCTTTACACGTTCATAATAAGGAAAAATAATACAAAACAAGTTTATTGTGCACAAAACCACCAAGCCAAATCCAAGTGTTTATTTTTAACTAATCGAATGAGTCATATTCATGGAGTTTAACCAGAATCATTATAAGATCATTTATATATCTTTAATTTCACTAATAATTTATATTAACCATTCTAGATGTTTAACCACATTTCAAATGAACTTCTATTCATGAATACAAGTAATCAAATCATGAAACCAAGTAAGAAAATGCTTCAAAAACAATAAAATTGAATCTCTTAAACCCATAAAAAAGGCCATTAATGAACTTAATAATTTTATAACATATCAATTAAATGTTTATGAGGTTATTGAAATATTAATTAATAAAGCTAAATTTGATTATTCATATCGTTAAGAACAAACAAGAACACCTTCAAGCGTAAGGTAAGGGGTCCTCTCTATTACTTTTTTTCAAGAATATACCCTATATTGTGCACTTTTATTTTTAATTCCTAATGATGGAGTATGTTTTCCCAGCTCCCCCATACATCCCTTGTGACATATAAATAATGGAATACCCCTTTACCTCTCATTAATCCCTCGTAATAACACTCATTACAATGCCAAAATGTTTGTAATGGGTTTCTCATCTCACTTTCATTTCTATGAGATTTTCAGGGTTCACCACATACTTCTTGTATGTGGTATATGGGTACTGCCATTTGATATATAATAACATGATTATATTCATATTAATGTTATTAAATTATTAATTTGAGGGTTATTATGTTCTGGTTATATGATTTGACGGATTACATTGTGGTTAGAGACTTTGTCTCAACTATTATTTTATTGTGACTAACTTTATATTGTGCACCTAATAATTCCTATGTGGTGTAACTGCTACCCATTTGAGATAAATTTTCATTTTAAATTTTATTTATATTAAATATCCATAATCTTATATCTAGGATACGTTTTTTGTCTAACCCGTATACCATTTTACATACGATGTTTATTTGGAAACTTATTTTAATTATGGAAATATTGATGAATCCATATACTCTACTATATATGGATATTGAAAAGGAATATTGCACTTGTATAAGATAAATTTATAATGAATTCTTTGGATATGTAGTGGTGGTTTGGGCCCTCTATAGCCCCTCGATGAATCGGTAGGTCCCATGAGACAAATCAGTTGGCTACAAACCCTTCGAATTTGATTCAAAATATCAGGCGGGTTTCTACCCATAGAACTAAACCGTTTTAATGATATTATGGTTACATGTTCCATATACATGACATCCAAATAATAAGAATTTTATTTATTCATTATCATTTATTTCTATCGATGAGGTTTTTCACTATGAAAAAATCTATGGATGCAGTTTCATTATCAGTTTATTAATGGCCTGAATTTTTCATCTATTCACCATGCCATATTGATTGTGTCAGATTGATTATGATTAAAATATTATTATATTCATGCTTCTGCTATATGTAACCCTTAATGAGCATTTGAGCTCACCCCTTTCATTGTTTACTTTCAATAGGTGACAAAGAGGAGATCATTTATTGAGTTCTTGTGGATGCATTTTTTAGTTATTGTTATGTATTGTATTTTGAAAACATTTCCAATGTCATTTGAGTAACATCTATGTATCTAGTTTCTTCAAGACTACTAAATTGATTGTACCTTCGGGATTTTCATTCCTTATAACCATTCTAATATAACAATTAGTGCACCGACTCTAGTCTTGAGGGGTCGGGGAATTACATTATTGGATGGGGGTTTGGGATTCACCTTTGATATGTTAGGGTCTAGATCAAGTTCTTAGTTCATGGGTTTCCTTAGGATGGTTCATGATAGGTCATGCCACAACTATTGTTTGATGTGGTATTTTTTAAAAAAAAATTATGTAGTTAAAATGATACATGTATTAAATCATAAATTCCAATATATTTATAAATTTCAAGACATCCTTTATATTTCATTGGGTATCCCTACTCAAATTTTGATTTCCTTTGATCTTTGATGAATTAATGTACCATTTTTCTTAAGAGATAGCTAGAGTTTTGTTTATCACTTCTCTTCATTCTATTTGGAGTTTATTATATTATTCCTTTGTGTTTAACCGGTAATAGTCTAATTTATGGATTTTTTTATATTATATGATTCATATAAAATATATCTATGTAATATAGTGGTAGTAGATTATAATGATTATAATGTATTAAGAAAGTTACCCCAGACAATTCTCAATGGTTTATGCATGTTTCATCCAATGTGTGATTCATGGTCTCACCACTCTAAGATATTTGACCTAAAAACTAAACTAAATTATTTTCCCTTAAACAGTCTAAGATTGGTAAATAAAAATAGGGTTACTATAGATCATTAAATAATTATTACTTAATGGATATAACATCATTTTTTGAGTGCTTGAACCAATTTGATCCATCTTTTAATCAAAATCCCAAAGAGGATTTTCCATGAGTAACATGATGATGTAATATACCTATATTAGTATATTTAACATCCATAAATATAAGCGAGGTACTCAATTGAGAGAATATGGATTATGTTTTAACCCATTTGAAACTTTTTCATTCCCCAAATGTCTTTTTTCTACATTTATCAGTTGAAGTTGTGAGTTCACCTCCCATCTCTAGAATATTTGTAATTCGAAAGGATATATCTTGGTATGATTCCCTCAAAGAGGTTGGGTATTTGGGAACAAACCAGTATTTGAATTTATATGAGTTGTATGATATGATAAACATTGAATAAATTTCTTATTTTAGGATGTTAATAGTTTATAATATCCCATTATGTGACTTTTTCCATATATGTGGGATGATATTCACTTTATTCTATTAACAGATGTGGTTTAGGGGAAATTTCAATTTATATTTCATTTTTCAGTAATGGGATTATATTCTTCTATTTAAAGGGAAAATTCCCACAAGTTCTTCAAATTTAATGCCCACATGTCCTTGATAATGATGTACATGAGACACTATGCTCAAATATTTTATATTACCCTTAAAATTGAGATGCACTTACCATAATTTTATTCTTATAAGGAAGAGGATGAGATACCTATATGATAATGGTCTCTTCAGTAATGTGATTCCCTTTATTATGATGTGGTCCAAGACTATAGGTTTTTTCAATATTTTTATTGTTTTCATGGATAGTAATTCTATACCCTTCTCTTTTGATAATGTAGTATGAATTAGATTCATGTTATTTTGTTAGTTCTTGGGGATATTATGCCCTCTTCTAGAATATATTTATCAAAATTCCTTTACAACTTACAATACATGGTTATTGGGATGTATTGACCATTTATTGATAACTCTAATATCATGACATATTATTCCCACTGTTGTGACTTGTATATCATAACATACCACACATGTGTTTTCTATTATACTTTGGAATGATGTTATGCCCACTATTTATGACTCAATACACGATTCCTTGTCTTTATTCTTTTCAAATTTTTACGTATACCCTGGAATTAGAAAATTATGGTATGGTCACACCTAATAAGCTTTGTAGTTCCCATTTTTGTGACATTTTTATTATTTCCACCTTCACCTGATTTAATTATCAGTATGTCACATTATACATGCATCTAAATTTAATGATAATTATAAGGGATTCTATTAGTGGGGCCTATTAAGTTCTAATCACACCTTATTTGGGTACCTTTGTTCCTAGGTAGACGTTATGTTTCATGATCTAGGCATGGGTAAGGTTCTTATGATTTATGGATGATCTGTAGAGCTTGGTAGGATATTATAGATGGGATTGGCCATATAATTAGAACTAGTTTTTCTATTATCTCCAATTTTTTCATATTTTCAGCATGTGGTATGTTGTTGTCTCATGGTAGATCCATTCACTAGCTAAATTACCACGTCACATTTCCATTACTCATTTTTAAAGCCTTATATTCCATTAATATAACTATTTGGGTAGAGTATATAGGATATTAGTTGAGTTATAAATATGAGACCGACCATATTTTTAGCAGTTTCTATCCCATGTATTAATAAATTAAATTTTTTATTGAATATTAATTTTATTCTCAGTTTATTCTTTTATAATTAGGTTAATTTTTCAAACTATTATGTTTCAGGTTATTTATTTTTTATTTTCCCTCTTTCCCCATGGTGGTAAGAGAAATGAATTTATACATCATTGTTAGAATATAGGATTTACAAGACATCCATGTTAATTATTGTGATTAATCACCCTTGTAACGATATGAAAATCATTTTTCTAAAAAATTTATAGAATAATATATATTTTTCACCTATACAAATTGATGGTGATATTTGACATAAACCATCAATGCTTAATTTATGTTGTTATTATATTGATAATGTCGATCTGAAATGAATTTGATTACATTCCAAATAGAGTGTGTATAATATTCTAGATAGAGAGAGAACATTATGTTATATGAGACCCCTAATATGCTAGGGTGTGTATAAAATAATAATATTCTCTTCTTAATACTTAATATCTATTCAATTTTTTTAGACCATTTATAAATTTGATTCTGATTTGTTTGTTTGTAATTGTAGCAGCATACCACCGCGATAATTACTTATTGAGCACATGGAGGGATGTGATAAGAATTATCCATAAGTTTTAGTATAGAAGGCCCTAGTAGCACCAATAATTCCCACTAATCATCAGATCATTGAGAGTGTTCTTTACTTGATTTGTTCTATGGGGCACGGAGGCCAAAAGGTCAGATTCTCATGTAAGATATGACTAGAAAGTTTCATTTACAACATCCACCCCTATTTATTAAATATGATGGACCTCAGGATACTGAGTTTTTTGTTCAAGTCAATATAGAATATCAGTGACTATCTTAAGACCCTACATTATATGTAGGTGAATCTTGTCATATGTATGCTTTTAAGACCTTCTAAATAATTATTTAATTTCCAATTCTAGTATATTCAACACACATATATTTTCTTAAAGGATTTTTAGGATCACATTTTAAGTATTTCTTCCTAAGCACATTAAGAGTTCATAAAGGTTAGGAATTTTTGCATCTAGTTCTTGGTGTCATTTCATTGATGGATTGTGTGACTAGATTTTTCAAGTTATATTAGTATATAATTTAGTGTTGAGTGATGAGACTTGTAATATTTATGTAATACCCTGAAATTTTATAATTTTTTCTCTATTAAATATTATGTTTTAAATATCATGTCATACATGATACAATGAACATAAGTGAATAACGATTTGTTAAAATATAATATGAAATAATTTTTAGATAGTTAAATTAAAGTGATAAAATACATAACCCTGTAAAAAAGCTTGAATTCACATAAAGAGATACCACTAAATCTTGATAAACTATTTTCAAATATTTTTTTAGTTATAATTTTTTTTTAAATTTAATTATTTTGAGGAATGATATAAAAAATATGGATAACTTTAAGTAATAATTATTAAATTAATTAATTATATACATTAAATGATTAAATAACATTAAGGAATACTTGTTTAGTAATTCTTTGTTAGATGGAAATGTTTGGTTTAAAAACACTGTTTTGTTTTTAAATGTTTGTATTTAAAAGTTTATTTTTTTTTAGAATTAAAAATATGAAATATTATTATTTATATATGTATAAGAAGTAATCATTATTCACACACTAATTTCATATTGTTTAAAAATGAATATTTAATCATTTGAAGGTAAAAATATATATTTTTCAAAAACTATTTTTATGTGTGCAATTTATATTATCATATTAAAATAAATTAATACCTATTTATACCTTATTTTAATGAAATATGTATATAATATTAAATTATAAAAATAAAATTTCATTTAATGGGTTTTATTAGGAACATTATGACAATAAAATAAACTTTATGCCTAATGATACATTTTTACTAAAAAAACATTTACACATTTTGTATAAAGATGTTGGAATGAATTTCTACCATCGTTATAAATTGAATAAGATAATGTTAATTCCATATATGGAATTATAATTTCCAAAAAAAATAGTTTTTTTTTTACTTTTGGTCATAAAAATAAGTTTCATTGGTAAAAAGATAAGCTATCACGATTATGGATGAAAAGGGTTAAAGTGGGTTAAAGTAAGTGATAATGATCTTATTATCACTAAAAAATTATATTAAACTGATTGGATGAGTTGGTTTAGATATTAAATTTTCTTTTTATTATATATTGGTCTTATTTTTTTGACACTTTTTAATGAGGGTGACATTATATTATTTTAATGCTAAGGTTATTTAAAGGGGTGCCACTCCCCTAAAATATTATAGGGAACCTCATCTACTAACTTATGAATACACATTAAGAACCTTATATAGATCGAGATATACCAAAATAACATCCCAACACTCCTACTCATGTCAATAGGTCCTGGTGTCACCAAATTACCAATCCTAGAATTCATAACAGGAAATTCAAATAATGATATCCATGGAGGGGGTATATGTCATTAATAAATTCCTTTGGTGTATTTATTATTAAAAATCCTTAAAGTATATTCTAAAAATCCTGTTATAATTATATTAGATAATTTAATATAATTAAATGTTATTTTTTATGGAAAAAATATTTTTTATCATATTTCTATCCAATGAAAAATGAAAATTTTGTTCGTGTGTATTCCTGAAATACCCCCGCCACAAATCAGTGCATTTATTTGTTATTTATCTACACACATGGATGCTTATATATATTATAATATTATGAACCCTCCCATTCCATTACTTTTCAATTGTTGGTTGTCGAAGGTGTTTAGAGGAAGCTAAGATTAGTTTGGAGAATTTTTGTTTCAAAAAGGTGGAAGAATCGAGATTACACATCATGCAACATTGTTACACGACGTTAATTTTTTTTCACAGCTTTTCCTAGAATGTTTCAAGTTGTAACGAATTTTACATGGAATTAATAAGGGTTTCACGGTCTGTAATATTTTAGATTATAAAAATAATATAAAATGAAGAAGAAATGTGTTCTTCCATAGAAAACAAACCCCAAGAATTAAACGATGTTAGAGGGTATTACACATCGTGTAATACCCTGATTCAGTTTAATTTTATATATTCCTTTTTGTCTTATCCCTCATTCGATTGGATGTGATTCCTTTTTCCTCTTTTTTTGGGTAAACCTCAGGATCCCCGAAGTGTTCTTCGAGCCCTTCCCCCTCATCAATCCATTGATCCTGATGAATGTTCATTGTAAATTTGTGGTTGATCTATGGCAATCTATCTTCTTTTCTTGATTTTTTTCTTCCATGAATTACTTGGGAATTCATTTTGGTAGTGTTTCTTGGGTTTTTGGGTGCATTTGGTTGTGTTTTTATGGATCCTTGGTGCATTATAGATTGATCCACAGTTTCTATGGTTCAGTTGTGGTCTGTGAGTGTTCATATTCTCCCTATAATACATAGAAATTGGGAAGCTCCCTTGAGGTAATATTTCCTTCATTTCTCATTATCATGTATCATCTGGGAGTTATTTTAACTTCTGTTTAACTATGGATCATGGTTGTCCTAAGTTAATTTAAGATAATGAATCATTTAATTGAAATTGAGGGTCAATGGGGGGGGTTCACATGTCATTTAATCACATATTTGATATTGTTGAGATCTTGTTATTGTTTGAGCTTGATTCCCCACCAAAATTGTTGTCATTGGATTCTTTGTTTGTGCACTAATAAATTAATGGAATGCATGTCTTTGTTTTTGGTTGGGAATTTTCATTTGAAAATTGGTCAATTACATACACTTCGATAATGAATGGATTCCCTATGATTATATAGTTTCTCACATAACCCCAAAATTAAAATTTTAATTATATAATGGATTATTTTATAAATTGGGAATTTTGTTTTTCTTGGTTTGTGTTGTGGTTTAGTTGTGATAATGGTTATTTGTTGTGGGGCTTATTGGGTGGTGAAATAGAATCTCAGGTTGAGAGATTGATTGATTGTGGGATGGATGGGGAGTTTATTAAACTATGTCTGTGATTGGGTTGTGAGATTATGTGTTTCTAGTTGTGGTTGTTCCTGTATGGTTTCAGAAGGATCACTTTTAATAAGAATGGTGATGGTTTGTATGGGCACTTCTCCTGAAGTTTTTACTTGAGTAACTTTTGTTGTGTGTTGTTCTTAGTAGTTTCTAGGATAGTGATGGAATAAAAAATAAATAAATGACTGATTGATAAAGAACATAATGGGGTTTTTTTGTTTGGATAATGGAATGATTATCTTATATTAAAATGATTTGAAATGTGAATTGGGTTTTGACTCATGTGTAATTTTGTGCATTTAGAGGTAGCAGAAAAATTGGAAGTGATGTATTTTCTAAGAAACCATAGGTTGGGTATGAGTGATTGGTATATTATATGTATATACATTTTTTATCTTGGGATTTATATATGCACCCCACCCTAGTTGAGGACTATGTGCTGAACATCCCCATTATGACAGGGGAGGGTGTCTTTCCAAAACATCCCCTTGAGAGGATGGATTGCGGGACAGCTGCACTTACCTGCTCCTTATTCCAGGAGGTGATAGCCCATGTTTCTTGGGGAATTTTGTGTTTTTTGACCAAGGTGTATGCTAGATGGATGTGATGTGGTTTTTGGACTCGGTGACTGTAGGCGGATTGTGATGTGGTTAATGGTCCAGGTGTTTGTGAGTGGTATGTGATGTGGTAGATTTCCCATGTGTCTACGAGAAGGATGTGATGTGGTTTCTAGCCCAGGTGTCTACATACAGGATGTGATATATTTTTGTTCCATGTGTCTATGAGATGGATTTAATTTGAGTAATGGACCGGGTGTTTTGGGTAGGAATGTTATGTGGTTGTGAGGTGAAAGTGTCTACGAATGGGTTCTGACGTGGTATGTTCGAAAGATGTGGGAGCACCATGATGTTTTTTTTAGGGTGTAAGAGAGGCTAATCAGTGGGATAATGGTACGGGGTACCCTATCATTGATTTGATTTATATTATATTACTTTACTTGAGTTATTTGGTGATCATTCCTTGGAGTGGTTGGGGTGGGTAGTGTACATGTTTAGATTCCGTTTTGGTTCTACTTCTTTCTCACAGGATCATTTTTATGCTTCTTTGACATGTGCATGAGAGAATTTGACTTTATAATGGAGTATAATTCTATGATAACCCTACATATATAAACTGATTTCAGGTTTCCAAGAGGGTTTCAAAAACAATGCTGGACCCTACTTGCTCGGATCTTGATAGTAGTTGTGTTGCTGCCAAGATTTACTTTTGGTATTTACTTGGAAGCTTTTTTTTGTATCTGTTTTACTTTTCACATGCATGTGTGATGGTTTTCAACTGTATTTTATATATATAATGGAGTTTCGTTTTAGATTATCTGTCATATCTCTTGATCTTGTTTTGTCAAATGGGTAATTCCTCCCATAGTGTGGGATTTGTACACTGTTGGTGCTAGTCACCAACCGAGGGCCTACTGAAGGTAGGACTCAGTGGTTATTATCTCCCTTTCTTCTTTTCCATCCTAGGAGGGGTATCATTGGAGGGAGGGGTTGTGATATATATATATAATGAATTTATATTATATATATAATATAATTATGACTATTTAATGATACATTATTATTTACCATTATTTATTTTTATCCATTGAAAAGTGAAAACATCGGTCATGCATATTTGCAGACTCGCATCTCTATGAAATGATATAATTCATTTTTCATAACATCACCACATGGACAGTTCTAAAAGTTTATAAAAGGAATAAATTATAAATTTATGACATTATTAGTATTTTTATATGATGAAACCATTACCAAGGTGCACATAATGAAATTATCGAACAAAAACATATACAAAAAAATAATACTTGACACCTGAATATTGATTTTTATGAGGAATTGGGAAAAACTTGGTAATTTAAAATAATAATGGAATAATATATTATAATATAAATATTAATAGAGGTATATTATATTATTATTATAAGTAATATTTTATTATACAAGAGTTTAGAGATTGTATGAAAGAAGTTGCAACTTGATATAAGGTTCTACGTTACAATCTCACCTTTTATCAGGATTATTAATGTTTCAATTTATATTTTAAGGAATTATATATTATTTATCTCTTCAAACCAATGTATATTTTTCATTTTTTTTATTTATGGAGTTTTCAAGTAATATTTCTAATTATTCCAACTTTGATACAAAAAAGGCCGAAATAGTGTTTTTTATGAAAAGATGAGTTTCTTTCCCATTTTTGGTTCGGAATTTTTTTATTTTATATCGATGATCTTGAAAAATATTTTATAGATGTTCTTTTATAATTTTTAATTTTTGATGAAGGAATTTTTTTACAATCTTTGAATTTGTTTTAAAATGTTTTAAAGGTTTATTATATCGATTTTATTAACAGTTATTTTTTTATTCTTTCTCTACAAAATTGAAAAAAGAATGCTTTTTAAAACATTTAAAACATTAATGGATTTAAATGTATTCCTAACCTTTATTCATTATG
Source organism: Viscum album (assembly GCA_963277665.1). Taxonomy (NCBI): domain Eukaryota; kingdom Viridiplantae; phylum Streptophyta; class Magnoliopsida; order Santalales; family Viscaceae; genus Viscum; species Viscum album. The sequence continues at coordinate 1,719,120,761 of OY728119.1, read as the reverse complement.
AATATTCCATATAAATTTTCAATGATAAAAAAAATCCATATTCCCATTTTTCTACTAATTTTTAGTTTTTAAATATTACAAAAATAAAAGGAAATTTCTTTTTATTTTTTTAAATGAATATTTATAATGATTTTATAGAAATATTTTTCATATATATAAATACCCTTTAATGATTTTTATGCTTCAATAGGTATATGATATTATGATGCAATACAATTAATTTATTTAGATTCATTGTGATGATGATTTTTAAATGATGTTTCATGAAAATCGATTCATTACATGCGATAATTAAACTATGATGTAAGAGTGGATGTTACTGTATTATTATGTAATATATATATATATATATGTGTGTGTGTGTGTGTGTGTGGTTGTGTGTTTTTTTGTGTGTGTGTGTGCATATAAATGGATTTTTATAATGTTATAGGTGAGTTTGTTTTATCTCCAAAATGTATTGGGTACTATTCTACATATCATTATATAAAACATTACTCAAGTTATTGTCCCATTACCAAGAGGATTAATAGTCAATTTTCCCAAGCCCAAGAGGATACATGGGTGATCATCCAAAGCACGAGTGGGTACAATTGAAATTATACCGATCCTAAGAGGGTATATGGGTTGTTAGCCCAAGCCTATAAACGCATATATTAGGCTAGCCCAATAATGTTTTGTGATAAATGTGTTGGTGTTTCACCTTGACATATGATTTTTCTTATTAATTGTATGCCATAAACATATTTCTTATTATTATTATTTTCTATCAAGGATCGTTATTAATTATTGATGATTATTCACTCTTATGACTAAGGTATTTTTTATAAATAATCTATATTAGATGACTCATGTTTTATGAATTATTACATGTTGTATATAATATAATAAGTTATGATATTGTTACCATTCCCATAATATTATCATATACTCACTTATTATAATACCTCATTATTTTTTAATATAATTTCTTTTAAAAAGAACACTGCGTTCGATAGGCTGTAGTGCACAACACTAAGGTTAAACATACAATGAAATAACAATATTTAAATATGTTTCTTATAACCGATTCATTACCTTAGAGGGAATGAATAAGAATAATAACATTATTAAAAATATTTATAATGGTTTTATATAATTAAAATATATTCACTAATTCATAATAAATAATTACCCAATTTTTGGTAATGTCATTTTATGACTCCAATATAAATTTTCTTCAAAAATGGTTTTTATTTAACTTTTTTCATGGATATTATAGTGAATTATATAAAATTTTATAGATTTTATTTAATAAAAATGATTTCATATTTTTAATCATTTTATCAAAATAATCATAAGGTGGAATTTCGATATTTTTCTGAAAGGATTGTTTTTTAGGTGAATAGTTAAAATATCGATTTTATCGAAAACTATCATTTTCATTCAGGTATTTACAAAGCCTATTTTTTATAAATTTAAAATTTTCATTATTAAATTTTAATTTAAAATTATTCAATTAATTTTATCCAAATGTACATTATACTTAATTTTTTATAAAAATATTATTAAACATAAAAAACAATTTTATGGAAAACCGTTTTTTGTAGATTTTTTTGGGATTATTTTAAATTAAATTTCATAAAATTATAAGAATTAAATTTGATAAAATGAGTCCATATTTTTAATTATAATTTTAAAAAACATTAATTAGATGACATTCATTTTTTTCATTATTAAAAAGTAATTTGGGTAAAAAAGTTTGTTAACACAGTAAGACTTAAAACGAGGAAAAATGGTTAAAACTAAAATGGTAAGGGTTAAAATGATCTTAAACCCTTTTGAAACATTATTTAATTATGTTTTTAGGAACCTATATCATATCAGATTAGAGAATGATTCATTTTGGATCTGTTTTTCTAAATTAAGGCAATAAAGTATTTTAATCTTTTAAAAAAGTCCAAGTGTATCATCTCACTCACCTGTAAAAGGAACCACCTATCCTCCCTTAATAATATATATATATAATACTATATAGACCAATAAGTATCCCAATAATTTCCTAATAATTATCCCCACATCCAAGATATACTATATTGATCATAATAGTGTCTTAAGAAGGCATTAGATATAAACCAAAGGAGGTTGTCTCAAGAATATATATATTTCTTAACTGAATGTTTTCTCTTTTATGTATTCCTTTAACTCCTTAAAACATATCCTAACCATTGATAAATAATAAAATATGTATTTACCATATAAAAAAAATTTATTATGTTTATTTTATAACCATTTTCATCTACTTATCCATCTAATTGAAAATGAAAACATCTGTTGTGGATACCTACCAACTACCACCTCGTGAGGACGATGTATTTTATTTTCCATCACCACATATTATTCTTGGTAATATTTATGGATAAAAAATAATAAATATGATATATATGTTATAAATTTATTTATTTAATGTCAATTAAAAATTCTATTTCCTTCATTACAATCCAATAGTAAAATAAAAACATCACTTGTGCATACATACATCCTATTATGTTCAAGTAAAGGTGTAATTTATAATTCATAACCAGTTCACATGGATAGATAGAATGATTGAATTAATGAATATATATGTTATTTATTTATTATTTATTATTATTTTAACATTATTAATATTTTACCTTCATTGCCTTCTTCCCATTTAAATAAATGATAATGTTGATCGTGTGTGCATGTAAACTGCCACCACTATGAAGGGATGTGTTTCATTTATCATGTATTCCTTTATAGAATGATTATAATATATATAATTCATATTTATATATATATGTTATTTATAATATGATTATAATTATTTAAATTATTTAACAGATTCATAACATATTTAACCATTTCTGATATATAGAAGGAATTTTGGAGAATTTGAGCCAACAACATTAAGTAGCCCATGTAAGAAAGAACTATTCAATAAATAGATTTTAAATTATTATTAAAGGATTTTAAAATTTAAAAGTTTTAAAATATATTTAAATGTTTCTTAATTATTTTTTTAATAAATTTGAATTCATTAAACATGAAGATCTAACATGTATGGATGTACAGAGACCTAAGGTAAGGGTCTTTGTCCAAATTTAACTTCATTGATACTTCTATTATATTTACAACATAATTTCATTTTTATGGTTCATATATTGACCCATTGGAATATTATATCATTAAATAAACTATATTAATGTTAATTAATGTCAAAATTAATTTTTACTCTTTTAAGTGGTTTTGATTCAAAAGTTCTTAAAGTTGTAATCAATTTCATTAAAAATATCCTTTCATTTTAGGATTATTTATATTTAGAGTTCCTTTACAAGAATTATATGATTATAATCACTTAAAAATCATTTATTTTCTTCTAAATAGATTATATTTAGGGTTTATATAATAAATTTCCATTTATTCTCTTTTTGGAATTTGAATCCACAAGTAAATTACATATAAGAGACATTATATTAAAAATGTCATTTTGAAGTTTTCCTTCAATCCCTTTTCCTTACATGTAAAAATATCTTCAAAATATTTTCAATAGTTTTTTAATTAATATAAAAAGATTTATTAAAGTCATTTTTACCCTTGATTTACCATTTATAAAATGGTTTAAAACAAATTTTTTTGTCATTTCCAAAATGAGAAACTTTTTACCAAAGGTGTGAATGAAATATATTTTAACATAGACCACTAGAAAATATTTTACCACCACCACTTAAATCATTTATTTGATGATTAATTTATAAGTTTCATATTTTATTTTAAAAGAAAATATTTTAATTTTAATTTTTGAAAATTTTTATCTAAAATGATACCAAATGAAAGGGTATTTCTTCATAAAGGAATTAAAATAATTTTGACAAGAGATTTATAGATATATTCAAACATGTAGTTACATGGAGAATATATATATTATTTATTTCATTTTAATTTATAAATTCTTGATTTTAATAGAAAACCTTTATTTCTAATAAAATTATGGTCTTCCATCATCCTCTTATAATAATGGATTATACCTTATGTTGAGATCAACTGCTTTCTTGAGACCATGATCTCTATTTCTCTCCATTATTAATTAGATATTTTTTTCTCCTTCATATTCAAATTCTTAATATCATAGATGAATTTAGACACATATTTATTAATTTTTTGATGATTTAACCACATATCATTTCTATAAAAGGTTTATGTTGAAGAATTATTATTAAGTAAGTTATTTCATTTGTTGGGGAAATATTTATGTTTCGTATTCTTCATTCAATATAGACAATTTTTTATTTAAAAGGAATTTTGAGAATGAATTTTATTTATCATTAAAAATATGATGAATGGATATGATGTGAATGTGAAATATGGGTCCCTATTATGGATAGACCATTGATGCATTTTTGGATCTGATGAGACAAAATAATGTGCTTTCAGTATTCAATGTGTATTTAGTATGTGCCTACCAATTTATTAAGAATGATTTCTTCATTGAGATTCCTTATTGGTAAGATTCATGATATCTTGGTTGAAGGGAATTGATAATCATTATATAATGTTATGTCTTTAATTTAATAAGAATTCAGTTTCCATTATCCATGTGATTTCTATATTGATATTAGCAAAGGATTTTTATTTAACTCAAGATACTATTTTAATGACATGTTTTTTATTACCTACTCTACCGTACTCATTATACCTTATTTAATCATGACAGATTCCACTGTACATAACCCTTACTAAAAATCTAAGATCACCCTTTATTTGGTTTCCTTTGTACATGACATGAATATTGATTTTATGAATGATTTAATGGATGACATACTGTTTCATATTCCATGTTTTTTATATTCCTAATGTAATATGGGAATCATATATGTCTCTTATTTTCAAATACTACTAAACTAAATGATATTATGTGGTTATATACCTTTTATTTTATTACAATGTAATAATTTAAACACCAGATCAGGGTTTATAGATTCTGTGTGTATACTTATGATCATCAATTGACATTATATATGTTCCCCTCATTAATCCTTTGAGCTCACCCTTTTTTATGTTTATATTTATCTAGGTTATAAATAATTTTTTTATCAAGGAAACAACTATTAAGGGTACTAAATTATATGAACATTGTGGGAGATATTAAATACCATTCATGAAATAATTTCTTTATTCAACTGGTATCCAATGAAATTAAATCTTTACGGTTCCCAATCATGTATTACTGTGTGAATTATTGAATATTAATCTAAAATGATGTCATATTTATATAAGTAATAATTAATATCTCTTAGATTTATTTTTTCAGGTTGGATTGAGACACTTTATTTATTCATATGCTTATATATTCATGATTATAATTTTTTGAGGGTTTGAATTAAGCTTTTTTTATAGAGAAAGAATTTGATGAGGATGGGCCATTTTTCCGAATCGTTTTATCCAAGTGTTGTATGAGATTATCAACTAGTAATAAATTGGGTTTCAGTTATTTTTAATATAGATTAGATAGATAGGGATACAAGGGAAATTTTTCTTCATCCCAAGATGGGAGGGATCCATTGGTGGGTTATCAGTTAGGAAAGTGAGGCCATATATAAGTATGGTCCCATTGACCATCAGTGTAGATTTGTTCATGCTCTCTGATGGGAATATTAAATTATTTTTCCTGAGTTAATTTTAACCAACTAGTGTTCATAATGATACATATTATGGGATAACATAATCTATATAAGGTGATTTACTTTAGGGTGGAAGTTGGATTTCATCAATACAATTAAAGAAGGAAGGTGGAAATAGTTCCTAAGGTCAGTAGAGGTAGAAAATAATTACAACTCAATTCATTCAACTATTAGGAGGATAGTGTAGAGTCTCAAGGATATAAAAACTTCATTCCATTATTCTAACACTTCCCAACCATGATGAGGGGACATCGACCTAAAAATGTACTTTTTTTTGTAAAATCAACCTTACCATATACTTAATTTGACATCGGTTCATTAAATTTTTTTATAAATTCTCAGTATTCTAGTGATCTAGGATTCACCATCATGTAATAAAATGTAGTGATTTTAATTGATATACTTTTAAGGGTTTTATAATAAGGAGTCTAGGAATGTTATATGTGTTCCCTTATGATCATTAGATATCACCATCTTTTGGATTTAATCATGTTAGAGTTACAGAGTTTCAATATGATCCTAGGTATATATTCGTTGACTTATTATCAAGTGAAAATGGATTACAAACAACGATGGGAATCTTCTACATCAACTAAGGGTGATTTTAGATCCCTATAATATGAGTGATATTTTCAGGCAGGTCACCCATGAAATGACTATTGGTATTTTTTGGTGCATTTTGACGAGTTTTATGTTATTGTTATTAAATATAAAGGGTCGTTTCAGAAAATCTTTCCTTATATTTTTTACCACTAATGTTATTTTTTTATTTAGAATATCGTATTTTTTCATTGAAAGTGCTCGAGTTTACCATCAAGTTCATTCCACGTATGTTCCCCATATCAATACCTCCATACTTGATGGATCCTATAGATATTTGGGAGATAAAGGGTCAAGTATATAATATTTTATTGGAGGTATTAATTCACAAAATAATTTCCCCATAGGGAGATCCTATTTGGTTTAAAAATAATTATGTAATTTCATTGTAGAAATTTATAGATTTCTAAATGTTAAACTACTAAATGATCAATAATTTCCATCTTATCACTCATATCGATGATACATGTGAGAAGTTAAGTGGAACCAACTAGTTATGTATGATCATACAGAGTTTGGGTTGTCATTAAAACATAAATTACTTTCAAATATTCGATATAATAATTTTTGGATTTAGTATGGATTTTTTGAGTGTCTTCTGATGTCATCAATATTGATAAACATGCCAATTTTTTTATGTCCCTAATGAATGAGTTCTTTCATTCTTAGTTTGAATTTTTTTAAAAAAAAAAAATATATTTCCATATAATCTAAATCATGGTAGGATCCTGATGGATATTATGAGAAAATTCGTTGTATACTAAATGAGAATATGTTTTATACGAAACTCTTAATGTGCCAGTTCTAGATCAGTGTGGTCCACTTCTTGGGGTATGTGATATCAGTGGATGATATATTACTAGATATTGAGAAGGATGAGGGTGTGGTTTGATGAGATCTTCTTAAGAACATTTTTAATATTTATAGAATCTTGGTATATGAAGGCTATTATAAAATATTTATTCTTGACATCCCCTAATTAGCAACACTAATGACTATGTTGACCAAGATGGAGATGAAACTTGAGTGGTCTTATCCTTATTCTTGTTCCTTCCAAGAGCTATAGTTCATGCTGACATCAATAATTTTAATTATGTGATTAATAAATTGGGTGTTCCAATGTAACTCCATTATATATTTAAATTATCACATAATATTAATTATGAAATACTTTGACAATCCCACATATATAATATTGTATCTTTTACCATGTGTATTTAGTTCTTCACTGAGAATCCAAAAAATATTTTAACAAAATACAATGAAGTATATTAATTTAAATCTACATCTTACATAGAATATCTCTTATAGTATTTATGAACTAACCCTTGAATTCATGAGCCTTGCCTTTTTTTAAAATATTTCTTTGTTAAAAATTTAATAAGTCTGTCAAAATAAGTTTTTAAAATTACATGTAGTTTTCTTTTAGTACTAATTACCTTTCAGAATCCAAGAATGAGTTTTATACTTTATATTCATTATTCAATATCAATTTCAGATATACATGATTCATGTATTAATAAACATTTAGTTGAGTATGAAACCACACCAATAACATTCATTATAAACACAAAATGTGTCTTTTTAAGTCTATATGGGAAATAAGATCAATGTTTTGATAAAAATAAATAATAAATAATTGTTTTACTATGATCAATACAATGGGAAATATAAATTTGATTCCTTATCTTCAATAAATTTGGAACCACTCTTTCTCAACTCCAATAAGAGTTCTCTTTACTTATTACAATATTTATGAACACCTATATTTCAGATTTTTTTAAAGAAACAAGTAATATGCATATTATTTCTAATACCCATGAAGTAATAAAAGAATATCAAATAAAATGATGAGTATAACTAATGTATATTTTAATCTTAACATCTTATTCAATTCTTTAAAGTTCCTCTTACAAGGAAATTTTTTCCACAAGAGAAGCATGTATATTTCTATTAATCACAATACCTATGAAACTTGTTTATCATGAAAGAATGTAATAAAGGAACGATTGAATATATATTTTTATGGGTATTTTCAATTTAAATATTAAAATTTTTCACCATTATTAATGAGAGGACATGTTCTCACATTTCCACACCTTACTGGTGAAACATATTCATAATATTACTGATCACATCATCTGTATAATTCATCCTATAATTATTTATGAATACATGAAATTTGGGTTATAAGAATAAAAATATAATATTAATGAATAATTTATTATAAAAATAAAATCATGAATTTACTAAATAATTAACTTAGTCTAGAACTTTCAATGTCTGTTCACTAGCTTAGTAACCATCTTCTAGTTTACAATGGTATAGTGTAGTGACAATATCATAAATATCATGACACTCCTTCCATTTTCCATGTTCATGGAGATGAGTTTTCAGGTTGTAAGAATTTGTTTTCTTATTCGAATATTTTTAGATCTCCCAAAATAGATGATAAGATGATGAAATGAACATAATAAGAAATCTTTATTAACCCTATATAAGAGTTTTGTTGTCATCGATCCCCCAGTGAGGTGACTGGTCAGAAATAGAGGATTCCAACTAATAGAAAAATTTTCTTGTAGTATTATTGTATATATATGACTTTACCACTCTAGTAATTTATTTCTATTGAGAAAATTATCCATTTATAAAATTCATTATAGTGTTCATATATTTTTTTCTTTCATTTTTACCATAATAAGTGATATAATTTTTAGTGTTATCTTGATTACTTAATATTATGAAATATTTTTTTTAAGTCTCCAAAAATAAAAAAAATCATAATATTCCACCCCATTGGGTTTATAATATCTTTTCATGCTAATATTATCTTGTCAAGGATCCAAATATACCTTCTCATAACCTAAAATTTATCAATGAAAATTACGAAAAGGTATTGTTGTAGGTAGTAATGAAAACATCCTTAACCATTAGTTCCATGTTTCATTCGATGCACTCCCAAAGCCTAAAATCTTAGACTAATATTTCTACAAAACTTTTATCCAATGGGGTTTTAAAAAAACTTATTCATATTTCTTCATTCCATTTTTTAATTTTAGTTCATTATATTTTTTAAAATTACCAAATAATGGAAAATTTCCAAAAACACTTTTGTAACAGAAACATTAACTATGGGTGAGTCTTATCTCAAAAAATAAAATACATTTATGAAATAATATTTATTTGAGACTTTTTTTCTAAATTCTGTACAAATTTTTCTTTTTTTTTATCCTCTTATAGGATTTTTAACATTATTTATATTTTGTATAATGAATTAACCATGAACGATAAAATAATTTAATCTGAATCCATTTATTTTATTCTATCTTAGAATGCTAATCAATTCATATTTTTTAAATGATCTCTCTAAAACATCCAATAAATATTAATATCATAAAATACTTTTCCATGCACTAGATAGAAATAAAGTAAATATGTTTCATGATCATTAGACTTTACTAACAGTTGTTTTATCGATTGGGTAATAAAACATCCCTTAACCAAAGGGGGATAAACCCAGGAACTTAATTGGATGTGATTTGTAGCATTCCACCTCTGACTTGTGCCTTTCAGTGATTGGTTCCACGTTGTATCCATTTTGAAATATCTATTCTAACTTGATAAATTCATCCATCACATATTATTACTTTCATGAAAGTGTTAGGAAACTATGATATGGGGTTTCAAGAAAGAAACCATGGATACACATACCAACATATAATATGTGGAGGGGATTATTCACTTATCACTTTTTAATTTGAAATTAATTATCCTAAAAACCTATATCATTATAATTAAATTAAAAGTAAACCCAATACATGTATAGGATGTTCATGATCATGAAAATTATTTCTTGTAATGACTACGAATTTAAAAATTTATAAGAACATTTTCATTATTAAAAAAATTATACAATTTATAAATTAATTATATGATTAAATAATTATTTCATTTATATTAACTTTCTATGCAAACAGTCTTGGAAAATACCATTATCTATAAATTTTAATAAATTAAATAAATTAATTTTATCTAAAAAATAATTAAGAAAAATAAATGTATTAAAGGAGAAATTATGTGTACACTTCTTCTTCTATATTAAACCTATTTCTGTATTTTACCTATTACATGTAATTTACAGTCACGTTAAATGATGTGTAAATGGAATTATATATGGCATTTATCGTATATTGTGTACTAAAACAACATGTTTTTATATAGTGTGTTGTGATATACATGACATGTAGTTATTTGAGTCAGGTTGTGAAGTCTAAATTTTATTTATAGCTACACAAAATTCTTGAATATACGTGGAAAGTACCATTAAAAATTATTAGATGTACACAACATGTATGAAATCTATTTAGATCATGTATACAATTATTTATAAATTATTAATCAATAATTTTAATACCACACATAACCAACTAAAAAACTCAACATATAATCCATGAGGAAAATGTATATCACGAGACGTCTACTTCAATATACACATCAAGTAGTTCATTTTGATTTTATTTAATTAATTCTTTCCATGTAGTAACTCATATGAAATTTTCATCTTAGTGTGTACCTAACATGAGTTTGGTAAAGTAAACAACATTGAAAACTATCCACATGGAATTTTATTCACTAATGACCACTGAAATACACACATAGGTACTTTCCTTGTATTTCATATGAGTTATTTATGTGTTACATGGCTTGTGTAGTATGATATATTTCATGTGCTTCACATACTTCCATGTAACTTATCTAGAAACTAATTCATGGTATGTATTAATTACATGTCTTATTCAATGATCACATGGCCTCCCTGTCTCTTATAAAGAAAATATGTGTGGGGTTACATTGTGTGTCTGCTAGCTATAAGATATTAACAATTACAAGTCAATAAATGGTGTGTAATGGTGCCAAATTTTTAACCCCTATTTGATTGTTTATGATTTTCATAGCTCATCCTTGTGGTTTTTTCTATAATAAAACGACATATATTATTACGTTACATGTTTTATATCTGTGTCACTTGGTAAGAATCCTCAACACCTTAGAATGAGATTATTGAGTATTTTTTATCGGTTTATGCCTTATTCTAGGTTATCTAAAATTGAATGATCACAAGATCTCATATTTTGGACTAATGAAAAACTAAATATCAATAAATGAATAACAATTTAATATGTTTTTGATAAAAATAAATAAATAAATATAATTTCATATGCGGCATCTTTTGGTACCACGTGATGATTCCCAGGTGTATTAGAAGGGATTTGGGCATATTTCTAACATTGTTCGTCAATGTTTTATTCAAATAAAAACCTCATTACAAGATTAATAAACCCCAAAATAATCATTTAGATTATTTTCATATATAATTTATAATTTCTATATATTTATAATAATTTAAGCATGAAAAATCATTATTTATTGATTAATTCAATAGTTTTAATTACTATCTCATCATTATAGTGACATATCCAATGTAAAATTCCTCTATAGGTATGCACACGTTATCTAAAAATATCTAAACAACATTGATGGATATTTGGGTGCTAACACAGTGGTATTAATCAACTTGTATCATTCACCATTTATCCCAATAAGAATATTTTCTATCTAGGAAGATTCTATCTCTAGTTCTCCTAGACTAGAGAGGGAGGTGGGTGATCGACTATATTTATTGAGTGTTCCTAGATGAGTTCTTCTTAGTGTAAATAGAATTATCTTGGGAAATATTTTTACACACCAGTTCACATAACCCTAAAATTGATATAATTTGGGTTATATAGTTAGGATTATGAAAGTACTAATTTAACAAAGAATCCTAACAAATTCATTTATTCCAAGTAAACCCTATGTCTAATAATAATAATAACAATTCTATTACATTTCATGATGTTTAAAAACACATAGGTATTTTAATATCATTCATTAATAAGATAAATATATAGTTATTTAAAATTATTTTAAAAAATATATATCATTTTTATTCATTCCCTTAATTAGGCCCATCAATCCTCCTTCGCATTTATCGAACGCAAAATAATAATTATTTTTTGAAATAAATATATATCATTATATTATTTATTGAATAAATAAAAATACATTATATTCAATAATTGATGAATAAATATATATTTAATATTTCAAAAACTATATAAATAATATAATGAATAAATAATTATTTATTTATTTCATTGTGAATAATAACTAAGAGAAAAAAATATTATATATTTTATAGTTATAAAATTGTATATATTTAATATTAAACTCATATATATATATATATATTATTTCAAATAAATGGTGATTCAATCTATGTGGTAAAAAAATCCGAAATAGTTATTATTCCTCGATCGAGAGACTAATATTTATTCTAATTGTAAAATTTGAATGGAACATAACTATGATTTTGGATATGCTAAATGTGTTACCCTATAGGTGTATTCCTTAGTGAAATTTGGAAGGTTGGACTAAATTCCAAGATTAGAGTCGAAAAACATGTTAAGACGCCCATAGAGAAAGAAGTTAATGTATTAAATACAATAACCATATATGAACACTTTGGTTTTAATGCAATCCCTTTATCTTGATATTTCATCAAGTATGTTACATACTTATTTCATCAACCTATATGCTTGTTATTTATATTTTACTGAGTTCCAAAAATAAATGTAACGATGTATTACCATGGATTTGGATTTAATCAAAATATTCAATTCCCATTTAATTGAAAAAAATATATACTAATATTAATATTAATGGCAAAACCCTTTCATGAAATATTCATTAATGTCATATGACATATGATACTACCAATATATTGTACCTCATTATGATTAAATTTCATTACAGTTTTCATCAATATATCAATTTATTTAATTCATGATATACATTAATTATAATAACATTTATAATGGCCAATACATGTGTATGTAGATTGGAATATCCAATAAAAAATATGAAATATGGAATTCCATTTTTGGTATTCCTCAAAACCTCATCACATAATGATTACCAAGTGTGACGTTTCATGAGATGAATCCTCATTTTCTTATAATAATCCAATTGTTATATTATAAAAATCATTTATATCCTATCACATGATGTCGCACAAACCATAGGACACATGTTTATGATTTTTTTCAGATAAATTTTAAGTTTTCATTATATCTGGGATATGTTATGACCTTTTAATACAAAAATAATAAAATAATGTTATCACATAAATGTCTCATAGAATAACACATATCTTGTGATATAATATTTATTAATATTTAGGTCTTTAAATATTTTAAAATGATATGATATGTGTGTTTGTTTCACCAACCATAACCCTAAAATATTTATTAATGTAAATGAAGTAATTAGTGAAAACAGGTGGTGTAATGATATTACACAATGAAGGAAATAAAATAGATTACATGAAAAGATTATATGATACACTCATTATAAGAGATAAATTAGGACAGGATGCCATATATATTCCCTACTATGGCCAACCCCATGTGAAGCTCAGACCTCCTGCTGTAGTGACACATGAATCTACTTATGAATCATATGAACTCTAACTATACTATTGATTTGTTATTCACTCAGTGGGGCTATAAATTCCCTTAAATATCCACTCAGAACCCCAAAATTTTTTAACAATGACTAAGGATAATATCTTCAAGGGAAAAGTACACACCAATAGAACTCCATTATCAACATTGGCTGGTACAATATCATAAAAATTCTAGTACACATTCCCATGGTGAATTTTACACTATACAAGGGATGGATTTTATATAAAATTATAATGATAATATCAACTATAGATGTAAGGAAGTTCCAATGGTCTTTAATAGAGAACCTAGAGTTATTTTCAAATGAGTGATATCCCAACCCAATATTTTTCTTGAAGAACCTTCTATATCCTTCTTTATAGAGATGACTGGTGGATAGGGAGAAAAAAATGAAAAAATAAAGTTAAAAAATACCCCCATTATTTTGTAATAAACTAATGTATTTCATAAAGAGTTACCGAGACATCCCATGAAAAGGTAGGTAGAGTTCGCCAATGAGCTCAAACATGGATCCAAGAAAATATTCAAGACCCCATATCAAAAGAAATATGTGGAGATATATAAATCAAAGGAGGAACTCCATGATCATATAGATAATGGTTTTATTAAACCATGTGTGTCTCCTTCAGGATCACCTATTATATTTATAAAGAATAATAATGGATCAATACATCTATGAATTGATTATAATGAAATTAATGGGAATATAATGAAAGAAATACCCTATTCCAAGTACTGATGACTTATTTGACCAACATTGAGGGGATAAATTCTTTTCAATATATATATTAAATATAGTTATCATCAATTGAGTGTGAATAAGGAAAATATCCAAAATATAATATATGAATAAGACATGGGAATTATGATTTTATTCTCATTCCCATTTTTTTGACCAATGCTCATGTGATATTTATGTATTTTATGAATAGAATGTTTATGGATTCCTTAAAAATCATGGTGTAATTTATTGATGGAATTTTGATAGATTATGAAATTCATAAGGAACATGAGGATCAACTATGGGTTATCTTAAAAACTCTTTATAAAATGAATCACATTTCGAAATTTAATAAATTTGAGTTCTGGTTACAAAAAGTTTCATTTTTTGGTAACATTGTTACTAGTGATGGAATCCTAATTTATCCTACCAAAAACAATGCTGTAGAGGAGTGGCCTCATCCTATAATAGTAAGTAAGATTTGTTTCCTTAGTTAGATGGGATATTATAAAATGTATTTGATGAGCATTTCATGAATATTGAATCCACTAACTAAATTATCTTAAATGAGTACAATCTTTATTTGTATAAAATATTATTAATAAAGTTCCTAGAAGTTGAAAAACTTGTTGGTTAGTGCACCCATACATTATTTAAATTCTGTTAGATAATTAATTTTTATATATAGTGAATTATCTATGAAAGGGATTGGATGTGTCCTCACACAAAATGAATAGGTTGTTTCTTGTGCATATTGAAAATTAAATCCTCATGAGTGTAACCCATTTATGACATGGAGTTAGAGATCGTCATTTTTTCTCCAAAAATATAGAGACATTGTCTTTATGGGGAAAAGTATTATATATATAAATATTTCCAAATATTAATTTATACATTCATAGACGTGGAAATGAACTAGAGATAAATTAGATGACATAATTTTTAAAAAAATTATGATTGTTGAAGTCGTTACCAAACTCGAAGAGAAAAAAATCAATGATGTAATGAGTTTGAAATATCTAAGATCTATTGAAATGATGAAGAATCAAGGATATTCATTGATGACTGTACTAATAAGGATGGACAAGGGAATCATAATGGAAGGGACATCATCAATCCTATCCCAAATGATGTATCATCCTTCATTACCAGATAAGATCAATAAAGATTAAAGATATGATTCATTTATGCAAGAGAAGATAAACAATATCAAAAAATAGGAACTTTACTAAATTCATTATTGGTCATTAATATTTGCAAAAAAAATTATAGGGTTATATATCCCATATATTCTGGAGATACATTAGGAGCTAATGGATGATTCTCATATCTCAATATTCTCCATACATCCTAGAACTAGTACAATTTATAATGACCTTTATGAACATTATTATTGGGATATTATGAAAAGTAATATTGTGAATTACATTGAATGGTTCTTTATATATCAATAAGTTAAGGTAGTGTAAAAAATAGTCAAAGGGTTATTACAACCACTACCCATAATTATATGTATGCGGTAAAATATAATTATGGACCTTATCACTCTCCTATCTATGAAAACTAAAGTAAAAAAAATTGGGTAATTTTATATAGGTTGAAAATGTATTCCCATTTCATTTCCATAAAATAGGATTTATGTAACGACCCGAAATATTTTAAATAAATTTTGTTTCCCAATTTTATGTGTTATTGTTATACTCAACAAAAACGTTTTATTTGATAAACATGATTATAATTAAAATGAGATCAGTGGGTTTTGACTATTATATAACCATCGGTCAATATGACCGCTGTGAACAAAATGTTTTGATATAAGTAATCTTGGTTAATTATTATAGAAAGAATATTCGATGGCCTCACCTAGTAGTCTTGGACCGATCGAAGCCCATCTAACAGAGCTTGGGAAGGAGGTAGCACCATTGGGCTTTGCTCTGGATCAAATCCAAGCCGAACTTCATCATGTGAAGCTGGAACGGAATCGCCTTCGTGAGAAGTTCAAACTGATAGAAATTACTACTCGGGCAATGTTGACTGAGCCGCCCCAAGCTTCTATCACCCTAGCACACCTTACTCTTAGGTCCTATGCTGGTATTATAAGGGGTTATGTAACGAGACCGTAACTACCTTGTGTAATCCTTGTTTTAAATAAAAATTGGGATTTCTTCTTATGATGAAGTTTATGAATTTTGAAATGACCGGATAAATATAGTATGCATATTTTTGATGAATTTTAGAAAAAGGATATTTTAAATATGTTTATGTAAACCCTAAATAATTAAAAATGTGTAATGATTTTCAAAAAATGGTCTTCTGCAATTATGTTCTGTACTAAATTTAGAGTCTAATAAGATCAACTTGATTTTTGATGAATAGTAAATTATGAATAGTGATTTTATGATTAGGATTAGTAATATGACCAAATGGATTAGTAATCTCACTTAAAGAAAGTTTTAAAATAATCTAGGCACCTTGATTAAGTAATGTGATTCAATAAAATAGTCAAATAACGGTTTCATTAATTATTATTCAAGTATTAGTTTTTTCAGGTGAATAGTGTTTTTTAATTAAAATTTTAATTAAAAATAATTAGAAAATTATTTTTATAAAAATGACTTTATTTTTGAACTCAGAGCATCGATATTATGTTATGGTAATTTTTGGGGTTTTTTCTGAAAAAATGAATTTTCGATGAATAGTGTTTTTATTTAAAAATTAAATTAAAAATATTTAGAAAAATATTTTTATAAAATGGATTTCATTTTTCAAATCAGAGCATTGATATTTGGTTAATGTGTAATTTTGGGATTTTTCTGAGAAAGTTGAATTTTCAGTGAATAGTAAAAATACAGTTTTAGGGTTTCGGTATGTTTAATGACATCATAACGGTGTCATGATGATGTCATGAGATCTTTTGAGGGTTGTCCGGCCAAGGGTGATGAATTATTGTTTTGGGGGCCCCATGTGGCCTAACTCCATGATAAATGACAAGGGAGAGCACATGGGTTTGAGAAAAGCACATGTGAGGTGTCCCTTGGCCATTAATGCCTTGTCCCCTCACTTTCCCTATAAATACCAAGCCCTCCTCTCATCCATTCGACTCCCCACTCATTCCCAACGAATTTATGGTCTCATTACCTCCCAAGGAGTCCTCCCAAGGTGCCCCCAATCCCTCAAGGTCCCAACCTTTGAGGTTTAAGAGTTACATTTTAAGGTAAGGGATCCGACCCCTCTCTTTCTTTTCAAGTGATCTCTTTTATGTCAATTCTTTTATACTCCATGTTCTTATGTTTGAGGATGTTCTTTTATACTCCTATTACTGCCCTTTTTATGTTCATATAATGAGAGATCCCATCTTACTCTCATTATTTCGTTTTATGAAGTTTTAAGTGGCGCCGTTAGGCTGCCGAAATTTTTGTAACGGATTCTTTCTCCCTCCTCATTTTTCAAGATCTATTTTCATGTAAAGTATTTCATGTTCCCTTTTTTATTATGTTGGGGTATGATCTCTAAATTTATCATACTGATCTTTTATGATCATATGATGAGAGACCCCATTTGATCGATTCAATTCAGTATTTTGAAGTTTTAAGTGGCGCCGTTAGGCTGCCGAAATTTTAAGTGGTTCTTCACCCTTCTCGTTTTGAAGTTCTACTTTCATGTCAATTCTTTCAAGTTCCTTTTTGTTATGTTGGGGTATGATATCTATATCTATCATACTGGAATCTTATGTTCATATGATGAGATACCCCATTTGATCTCTTCAATTCAGTATTTTGTTGAAGTTTAAGTGGCGCCGTTAGGCTGCCGAATTTATAAGTGGTTCTTCACCATTCTCGTTTTGAAGTTCTACTTTCATGTCAATTCTATCAAGTTCCTTTCTATTATGTTGGGGTATGATCTCTATATCTATCATACTGGACTCTTATGTTCATATGATGAGAGACCCCATTTTATCTCTTCAATTCAGTATTTTGTTGATGTTTAAGTGGCGCCGTTAGGCTACCGAATTTTTAAGTGGTTCTTCACCATTCTCGTTTTGAAGTTCTACTTTCGTGTCAATTCTTTCAAGTTCCTTTCTATTATGTTGGGGTATGATCTCTATATCTATCATACTGGACTCTTATGTTCATATGATGAGAGACCCTATTTGACCTTGTCAATTCAATTTTGTTGAAGTTTAAGTGACGTCGTTAGGCTGCCGAATTCTCACAAGAGAAATCTTTTTTTTCTTCCTTTCATGTTCTTCATTTCATATGGTATATTTTAAAATTTCATTACCATGTTCTTAAATCTCTTATATTTTGTCCCTAAACTGTTTGATGGGTCATTTATGAATGTTTTACCCATGTCCCCTCTCTTCTCAATGTTTTCTAAAACCTTGTAACATAGCCGTTATGCTGCAGAATTTTCGTCTCAAAATGCCTCTCTCTCTTTTATAAAAATTATTTTATGTTATAAAGTGAATACTCAAAGATCTTATTTCTACAGGGGTATTCACATGTATATCAAAATGTTCTATTTTAAATTCTGGGAATTACATACACGAAACCCTCTTTCCCTTTCCGTGGGTTTAAAGTGACGTAAAGATCATGTCTTTAAAGCAGTTTTTAAAACGTTATGATTATGAAATGAAACCCATTTATTTTATGCTATATGGGTTATTTATGAAATGTTTGATGATGATATATGTGTCTCACATGATAATAAAGGCAAATTTAAGGGTGCTCCCTGATAGCGCTCCAATGCATTGGGTAATGATGTAACCACTAGAGATTACAATTTTCACGATACCTTGGTGAATAACCTTGGTAATTTTAAAATGACACCTTGGGGATGGACCTTGGTGATATGTTCATGATTGTCTATGTTAAATGATGTAGCCACATCTTCAAGTTATGAAAAAGTTTTATTTTTATTATGATATGCCTCATGATTTCATTTTCATGCCTTAAAGTTCTTTTCATGACTTTATTGATGTATCTCAAGTTCATATGTAAAATGTTTCACTTGTTTCCCTTGCTGGGCCTTCTGCTCACCCTTCCTTTTGATGTATGTCCCCAGGTTAAGGGATGCAGTAATGAGCCTAGGGTGTACATGAGGAGAATCCTTTCAAGTGTTTAAGAAGAATGTTTTTTTTCATGTTTTATGTTCCTTGTTTCCAAGACACTAAACCTTAAAGATCCTCAGTTCCGTGTAATGGAATGAAAAGTTATGTTATAAAAAGACAGGATGCTATAGTTGGTATCAAAGGATGGTTTAGTTATTTGTGGAAATTAGGATATGAAAACTCTATGAGGAACCCTATAGAAAAGATTAATATAGGAAATCTTCCTGGTATTTTGGTGAGTATTGAGTAAGGGGTTGCCAAGCAAATACATCCCTATCTGGATACGAGCAGGTAGAGGTGGCTCTGGCACAGATGTACATAGGGGTAAAACCCGAAAACACCGCTTTGAGCTAGACTCGAACGGGAACTGGTACACGACAACGAGCCTTGCTTCACTCTTGGTTACGACACTCCCGGGGGATATGCTTTGGTTAATTCATAAGCTTGGTATGAACCATTGTTAAAGGAACAAAGATAAAATAAAATAAAGGTTCACATAAGAATATATGATCATTCATAACCTAGATGGGAACCTAGGAGATCACAAGTTAGGGTATAACTTTCATATACAAGTTATCCTTATATGCTTTCAGTTCCTTTTCATGATTATTAGCTAAGTACTTAAGCCCCAAATTATGCTTTCTCTTCTTAGTTAATGGTGGGAAATGGAAGAACATGTTCCGACAACCAATGTGATAGGAAATGCGATGATTTTTGTATTAATATGACAGGGATGATTAGGGGATTAAAATATGATTATTATTTTGGAAGACGTTCATTATTTTGGGAACCATATTTGATCGAGGTAAATAGATTACTACGGTATTTTCATTGAGGAGTAAGGTTGACTTATATTTTGAAGAATCGATGAATTTAAGGTGAACTTATAGTAATTTAGGTTACTTATGGGAATGACTAACCTATCTTGGGTAAAATATGTTTAGGTTAGCTAATTTTTTTATAAGATGTTAGGAGTGGTTGATGTTGTCTGGAGATGAACAATGAAGTTGTTTTGGAAGACTATGTTATCAAATCCTTATTGTATTTGGGTTTCAATCTTAGTTTGGTTTGTTTTGAGGAATTTTAAGGACCGTTATTTAGGGAATGGTCTATGATGAAATTTGGGTAGTACCATGGAACTTTGATGATTTAAAAGTAGTTTCCATTCCTATGGGATTCTTTCTTTTTGAAGAGTTGTTTTACCTTAACCTTTCTGTTTTTGGGATAATGTTTAAAGATAGAAGAAATAGATAGTTAATCTTTTGTAGATTATGTGATTCTATAGAAGATGATTCTTGTGCTTTTATGAGACCAAGTGTTTTTGAATTCTCATCATTTGGAGAAAAGATTAGTGTTGGTAGGGACTTGTTAAAGGATGAAACTCTACTTGAAGGTAGGTATATTTTCTTATGTTTTTGTTCTATGTAGTAAATGAAATCCTCAAAATTATGAAAAGAAACGTAAAACAAAAATGTTGTTGGTTTACGTTTCCTACTAGGTAATCAAAGACCGTTTACACACATCATAAGTTTGGGATTTTCTCATGGTTAACTTTCTCCTAATCATGTTCTCTATCACTCTCCCTCAGAACTTGACCCTTTGTTTTCTCCTCTATTTTCATGTTTTCCTACATGGAACCCTAGTGTGGGTTAACTCGGGTGACCTTTGTACTTCCCTTTCTTTATTTTAAAGTAATAGTTTTACTGACTCCTTTTCCGATGTGGGACTTTCAATGAAATTTCAAAACCCAATTTTAAAATTGCGAGGACGCAATTTCTTAAGGGGGGAAGATTGTAACGACCCGAAATATTTTAAATAAATTTTGTTTCCCAATTTTATGTGTTATTGTTATACTCAACAAAAACGTTTTATTTGATAAACATGATTATAATTAAAATGAGATCAGTGGGTTTTGACTATTATATAACCATCGGTCAATATGACCGCTGTGAACAAAATGTTTTGATATAAGTAATCTTGGTTAATTATTATAGAAAGAAGATTCGATGGCCTCACCTAGTAGTCTTGGACCGATCGAAGCCCATCTAACAGAGCTTGGGAAGGAGGTAGCACCACTGGGCTTTGCTTTGGATCAAATCCAAGCCGAACTTCATCATGTGAAGCTGGAACGGAATCGCCTTCGTGAGAAGTTCAAACTGATAGAAATTACTACTCGGGCAATGTTGACTGAGCCGCCCCAAGCTTCTATCACCCTAGCACACCTTACTCTTAGGTCCTATGCTGGTATTATAAGGGGTTATGTAACGAGACCGTAACTACCTTGTGTAATCCTTGTTTTAAATAAAAATTGGGATTTCTTCTTATGATGAAGTTTATGAATTTTGAAATGACCGGATAAATATAGTATGCATATTTTTGATGAATTTTAGAAAAAGGATATTTTAAATATGTTTATTTAAACCCTAAATAATTAAAAATGTGTAATGATTTTCAAAAAATGGTCTTCTGCAATTATGTTCAGTACTAAATTTAGAGTCTAATAAGATCAACTTGATTTTTGATGAATAGTAAATTATGAATAGTGATTTTATGATTAGGATTAGTAATATGACCAAATGGATTAGTAATCTCACTTAAAAAAAGTTTTAAAATAATCTAGGCACCTTGATTAAGTAATGTGATTCAATAAAATAGTTAAATAATGGTTTCATTAATTATTATTCAAGTATTAGTTTTTTCGGGTGAATAGTGTTTTTTAATTAAAAATTTAATTAAAAATAATTAGAAAATTATTTTTATAAAAATGACTATTTTTGAACTCAGAGCATCGATATTATGTTATGGTAATTTTTGGGGGTTTTTCTGAAAAAATGAATTTTCGATGAATAGTGTTTTTATTTAAAAATTAAATTAAAAATATTTAGAAAATTATTTTTATAAAATGGATTTCATTTTTGAAATCAGAGCATTGATATTTGGTTAATGTGAAATTTTGGGATTTTTCTGAGAAAGTTGAATTTTCAGTGAATAGTAAAAATACAGTTTTAGGGTTTCGGTATGTTTAATGACATCATAACGGTGTCATGATGATTTCATGAGATCTTTTGAGGGTTGGCCGGCCAAGGGTGATTAATTATTGTTTTGGGGGCCCCATGTGGCCTAACTCCATGATAAATGACAAGGGAGAGCACATGGGTTTGAGAAAAGCACATGTGAGGTGTCCCTTGGCCATTAATGCCTTGTCCCCTCACTTTCCCTATAAATACCAAGCCCTCCTCTCATCCATTCGACTCCCCACTCATTCCCAATGAATTTCGGGTCTCATTACCTCCCAAGGAGTCCTCCCAAGGTGCCCCAAAGCCCTCAAGGTCCCAACCTTTGAGGTTTAAGAGTTACATTTTAAGGTAAGGGATCTGACCCCTCTCTTTCTTTTCAAGTGATCTCTTTTATGTCAATTCTTTTATACTCCATGTTATTATGTTTGAGGATGTTCTTTTATACTCCTCTTACTGCCCTTTTTATGTTCATATAATGATAGATCCCCTCTTACTCTCATTATTTCGTTTTATGAAGTTTTAAGTGGCGCCGTTAGGCTGCCGAAATTTTTGTAACGGATTCTTTCTCCCTCCTCATTTTTCAAGATCTATTTTCATGTAAACTATTTCATGTTCCCTTTTTTATTATGTTGGGGTATGATCTCTAAATTTATCATACTGATCTTTTATGATCATATGATGAGAGACCCCATTTGATCGCTTCAATTCAGTATTTTGAAGTTTTAAGTGGCGCCGTTAGGCTGCCGAAATTTTAAGTGGTTCTTCACCCTTCTCGTTTTGAAGTTCTACTTTCATGTCAATTCTTTCAAGTTCCTTTTGGTTATGTTGGGGTATGATCTCTATATCTATCATACTGGACTCTTATGTTCATATAATTAGAGACCCCATTTGATCTCTTCAATTCAGTATTTTGTTGAAGTTTAAGTGGCGCCGTTAGGCTGCCGAATTTTTAAGTGGTTCTTCACCATTCTCGTTTTGAAGTTCTACTTTCATGTCAATTCTATCAAGTTCCTTTCTATTATGTTGGCGTATGATCTCTATATCTATCATACTGGACTCTTATGTTCATATGATGAGAGACCCCATTTTATCTCTTCAATTCAGTATTTTGTTGATGTTTAAGTGGCGCCGTTAGGCTACCGAATTTTTAAGTGGTTCTTCACCATTCTCGTTTTGAAGTTCTACTTTCGTGTCAATTCTTTCAAGTTCTTTTCTATTATGTTGGGGTATGATATCTATATCTATCATACTGGACTCTTATGTTCATATGATGAGAGACCCTATTTGACCTTGTCAATTCAATTTTGTTGAAGTTTAAGTGACGCCGTTAGGCTGCCGAATTCTCACAAGAGAAATCCTTTTTTTCTTCCTTTCATGTTCTTCATTTCATATGGTATATTTTAAAATTTCATTACCATGTTCTTAAATCTCTTATATTTTTTCCCTCTACTATATGATGGGTCATTTATGAATGATTTACCCATGTCCCCTCTCTTCTCAATGTTTTCTAAAACCTTGTAACATAGCTGTTATGCTGCAGAATTTTCGTCTCAAAATGCCTCTCTCTCTTTTATAAAAATTATTTTATGTTATAAAGTGAATACTCAAAGCTCTTATTTCTACAGGGGTATTCACATATATATCAAAATTTTCTATTTTAAATTCTTGGAATTAAATACATGAAACCCTCTTTCCCTTTCCGTGGGTTTAAAGTGACGTAAAGATCATGTCTTTAAAGCAGTTTTAAAAACGTTTTGATTATGAAATGAAACCCATTTATTTTATGCTATATGGGTTATTTATGAAATGTTTGATGATGATATATGTGTCTCACATGATAATAAAGGCAAATTTAAGGGTGCTCCCTGATAGCGCTCCAATGCATTGGGTAATGATGTAACCACTAGAGATTACAATTTTCACGATACCTTGGTGAATAACCTTGGTAATTTTAAAATGACACCTTGGGGATGGACCTTGGTGATATGTTCATGATTTTCTATGTTAAATTATGTAGCCACATCTTCAAGTTATGAAAAAGTTTTATTTTTATTATGATATGCCTCATGATTTCATTTTCATGCCTTAAAGTTCTTTTCATGACTTTATTGATGTATCTCAAGTTCATATGTAAAATGTTTCACTTGTTTCCCTTGCTGGGCCTTCTGCTCACCCTTCCTTTTGATGTATGTCCCCAGGTTAAGGGATGCAGTAATGAGCCTAGGGTGTACATGAGGAGAATCCTTTCAAGTGTTTAAGAAGAATGGTTTTTTTCATGTTTTGTGTTCCTTGTTTCCAAGACACTAAACCTTAAAGATCCTCAGTTCCGTGTAATGGAATGAAAAGTTATGTTATAAAAAGACGGGATGCTATAATTTATCCCTATAGTGCATAACTCACCACTATATTATGGAAGTAGTGAGACTCCATGGAGTACCAATGTTTATTGTTTCTTCTTGAGATCCAAGGTTTAATTCTAGGTTTTGGAGGATCTTTTAGGATGATTTAAAGATAGAAGTAAACTAGAGTACACACTATCATCATCAAACTGATGGGTAGTCTGAGTGGAAAATTTTGACATTATAAGACATCATAAGGTATTTCACATGAAATTTTAAAGGTAGTTGGGAACAAAATATTCCACTAATTGATTTCTCATATAACCAAATTTTCCACTCAAGTATTAAAATGGAACCTTTTAAATATATATATGGAAAAATATGTATAACTATATCATGTTGGGATAAACCTAAAGAATGGAAGCAGTTAGGACTAGAAATTATAAAGGTGACTACAAAAAAGATAAATGTGATTTATAAAAAGATCAATGATTCTCATATTTTGAATACAAGTTATATTGAAAAATAAATAAAGGATATATAATTTCATATTGGATATCATTTATTTCTCATGATACCACCCTAGAAATGAGTTAGGAGATTTTATAAGAAGTGGAGACTTAGTCTAAGGGAAATTGGCCCATTTGATATTATGGAGTGTATTGGAGTAGTTTCTTATCGATTTACACCATCCCTAAATTTTTCAAATTTCCAAAATGTCTTAAAAGTGTCTCTCTTTAGAAAGTTTATGTGTGACCCAAAACATATTACTGATATTAATGTTGTTTAATTGGAACATTACTAGTATTATAAAGAGATACTAATTCGTATTCTTGATATAAGGGAACACCTGTTGGGGAACAATATAACACGGCTTGTGAAAAAGTTTTAGAGTAATAAAATGTTTGAAAATTCAACGTTGGAGTCTGAAGAAGTTATGAATGAAAAATAACTTCCTTTATTTTTTAGGGTGAAAATATTTAAGGGGGGATGGTAGGAAATAAAGACAAAAAAAATACCTTACATGAATAATAATAGAACCAATTTTATTTAATAAGGAATATTTATTTATATTATACAATGTAAGTACATAGAAATATGATTAAAGAAGTATAATTAAATTTCAAGTAAAATTACCTATTACTACAGCTAAAACTGGTATATGGATATATAAACTAAAGAATAATGACAATTAAATATTATAATTTTTAGGATCAAACTCTCTTTGGAAGATTACACCTTCCATTAAAACTATTAAAAGATAAATAAATAGTTGGAATATGATTGGAATTATCAAAGTAATTTTAAAAAACATTTGGGAATGAATTAGTAAAGGTTGATCTTTGGTGGTATATTTATATATGATGGAATTTAAAATTTTACCATTATGATATGACCGTTACATTACTGTTACAAGACCATTGGCCAATATGACTATTGGTCTATATGACTGTGGGACACTATGAATATTTAAAATTTGGTAGTAATAAAGATTCTATTAGGGTTTTTATATATTAAGGGTAATGATAAGACTTAATTTAATATATAAAAAATAAATGATGACCTCGACTAGTAGAATCATGTCTTATATAAGTTCATTTTTTAGATATAGGGAGGGGTTAGAATCCTTAGGGTTTTCCCATAATCAAACACAAGTAGAAATTTATCATGTGGGGTAGAATGAAATTTATTATGTATGAGTTGCAAGCTAGTGGAGATCAAAACAAGATCAATGTTGGAAAATATAGATAAAGAAACTACAACCATCACACACCTTAACCTTAGAGCCTATACAAGTGTAAAAAGGGGTTTTATATCAAGGCCTTAGTTTTATTCAGGTGAAATTATTTTATAAAACGACTAAGATTTTTATTGATCCTGAATGTTTACTTCATGTTACACCTTTATATGAAAAGCATATTATTAAATAATATGATAAAATATATTTTTATATAAAGAGACTATGATTTCATTTTCTAGTAATGTATAAATATTTAATTTAAATAAAAAAATTTAGAAAAAAATTAATGTTTATAATTTGTGGAAAACAAAAAAAATATTTTCAATATATTTTTATGCAATTATATATAGTTTCTCAAAGCAATAAAAATTTATCTGTATAATAAAAATTGGATATTCTCGATAAACAAGTATTTTAAATTTGATAATTAAATATATAATATACATAAATATTTATTAATAAAATAAATGATGTTTTTGATAGCATAATTTAAAAAATTAAAAATGGGAAACATTTCATCATATTCTAAGATAATCAATTTTTTGGGTAAAATATAAAATACTATATAATATGTGGAAAGTATTTGGACATAGTAAATACATAAAAGTGTGTTTACTTCATAATTTTTGGATTGTGTCCTTAGTGTTTAGGAGACATGCTTATCAAATGCCTATAATGATTCAGGTATTCAATCATCACATGATTTCTTGTTGGGTTCACCATTTTTATTATTTAAAGAGATATGGTCTCTGAAGTAGGATTGTGGGGGGTCTAAGTTTGGTTTCACATTTATTCACATCATAATTACTTATTTTGTCTCTCATAGAAACTCCCAATATCCCCTAAATCCATAGAAAGGTACATACCTACTTTGCAAAGGCAAGCAATCATCAGGGGTTTCAAGCCCAATGGAACTTAGGAACACACATTGATCGAGAGTGTTGGAGTTCAGGATCAGCATACCCTTTTGTGGGAAATTATTTCTTATAATGGGAATATTTTAGTGATTTTATATATTCTAATGAATCTCTTATATGTCTTGATACATGATTAGTTACCCTATCAAACCAATCGAGTGTTGAATCCTTTTTTGTATAAAGGGGGTTCTATCAACAAGACTATTTGTACGTATCCATGGTTCTCTATGTATTTATTATTATTACATAGAAATGGGTAACTGGACATGTTTTGAATCTGAATAACTAGGAACACTGAATTTTACTACAATCTAGATAGGTGATTGGTATTTTGTGGTTGGGATTTAACTTTTACATGGTTTCTTACCTATCATGTTTATAACTTGAATCAAATCCCACAGAGGTATATTATGTTGGGTCTTTGCAGATTAATGTCATGTGAAAATGGAATATATTAGGGAACATTGTCACTAGACATTGATCATGATCCTTAAGATGGATTCCTATATTTCTTATTTATAATAGAATTCAGATTCATTGTAGTTCAATATTTTATTAACCTACAGATGGTCAGTGATAGAAAAATAATTCTAGTGGGGGTTATTTCCCTAGAGTTTACCAATATGGGACTACCTTTGAGACTATGGGAATTCTATCAGAACATACACTTAGGTGTATTAATTTTTATGGGGGCCATCATATCATGACACTGAAAAGGGATTATAAACTGATGTTATCATGGATAGGGGAAATTTATGATACATATGATGTGATCACTATAATTACCTATGCCAATAAGTGTTATTCTTGGTTTGAGAATCAAAGGATATCACATGACCAAATTCACCACATTTGGATATAGGGTTTATGCACTAAAACATCCATAATGAGGTGTTTGAGATGGATCTCAGGAAATAGGAACACATCCTATGTATCAAACATATAGAAGGAACCATAGACCTTATAATTCAATTATATTCTCAATCTATTGATGGATTATGAATAATGATAAACCCATAGAATAGATAGAGTCACATGGGTTATATTGTATGTGATTTGGAGGGACTTAAACAAAGGTGGAAGCACATTTGTAGATGAATCCTTAGGAAGGCATCCTAATTATCTTTTTGGATATGAATTACATTCCCCATAGTTCAATTTGGCATATATTTGAGTCTTTTTACTGAACAATGTTATCATGTTTTGAGGTATCTTTTTAACATGCCTAACATGTTAGGGATGTCTAATGCACATCTCCAGGTTGTATTCCCAATATTCCTGAGAATATATTAACATATTTTGGGGTTATTGCTTCATGATATAGCTAACTTCTCAAGGGGGGAGGTGAAAAAGATGGCATATCCAAGGTACATCACATTATTTAAGAATACATGTCATCAGGATACCACGTGATTCAAACGAATTTCTTAGGGAACCTTTATGTGATCGATGCAGTGACCTACAAGAGTATCACACGATGAGGGATGACATGTCGATGGACATCACATGATCATTCTATAATGTTAGGAAGACTTTGTGTGACTTTTCTGACATGTTTGGGGGACTTATCATGACTCAACTAACATGTTTAAAGGAATTCACATTTCTTGGATGACATGTAAAGAGGACATTGTGTGACTTATCTAACATATCCAAAGGAATTTGCGTGACTTTGCTGTCATGTTCGTGTGATTTCACATTATTGGGCTGACATATCAGGGTGTAATCATACAATCTGTACAGGTCATGTGAAGAGCATGACACCCCCAATTAAAAATCATCATATCCATATTCGTGCAAGGATTCCATAATTTTTATACTTTATTTCTTATATTCCTCTATGTTTTTCAAGTATTATCCCATTGAGGCTTTACATGACAAAGTCGACTTGTTTAAACTCTTTCAAATAATTTGGTCGGAACACCAGAAGTCCATTGTGTGATCAATAAGGTGATCATGAAAAGTGTATATACATGTCGAGTAATCCGTTAGGTAATTTTATAGGTTTACTTGGTGAAATACCTTTGTGATTTCAAGGATTTATACTTTGATAAGTCTGATCTTGTTTCTGTGCTCCCAGGTGGGTCACGCATGTGTGTATTTTCCCTTTTTTGTGTTGAGATAGAGAAATTTATAGGCCTCCCTACTAGGATCTATACCACATTGATAGGCGCTTATATTGTGGATATGGGATTCATTCATTGTAGGGGTAATCACATATTTTGCTTCATTTGAACCTATGTGGGTCATTCAAAGTGTCACATGACAAATAGAAACCATTTGAACACTCTGTTATTTCCATAATTATCAACCCATGGCTTTTCAAAGGTAATTATCATAATCATTTTGATATTTCAAAGAGCCTTTCCATGATTCAGATAACATGTCTAAGAGTCCTAATGAGACCAGGATGCATATCGAAGAGGATTTTTCATGATCAAGGGATACATTTCTAGGGTCATTCACTAGATCGAGTTGGCTCATTGTAGGGACTTCACTTGAAAAACAATATTACTCCCCATAACATAATGGTTCTTAATTTTTTATCTTTTTTTCTATTATTTTCAAAGAATATCCCACTGGGTGTTCATCAGGGTATCACCTGATCAGTACTAGATTTCATTATGTCATGTGAGCATTGTTGTGGTCAGTTGCTCCACTTGTCCATGGTGTGTTAGGTGATCAATGATGTATCTCACAAAGTAGTGTGATCATTGTTACAGATAGTCTCCCTACTTCTCTATGTTGAATCATGTGATCAATTTTAGATATCATGACCACCTATGAGCATTATCTTAGATAGTTTCCACACTTGTCTGTGGATCCAATGGGGCATCACATTATCGAATGGATCTGTCATAGGGACATTCTATAATAATGTTGACATATCCAGTGGATTTCATGTGACATGGATGTCCTGATTTTATGGGTCTATCAAGATACTTTGAACTAATCACATCATTCATGTGATCCCATCATGGGAAAATAAATTTGAATTTATTCAAATGATTCTTCGGCCATTATCATATTTACTCAAGAGGTGGATTTAAATGATTTTCCGGAATCTATTGGTTGACGTATTTCTTGATTGGAGGAGAAAATTTGTTATCATTATAATGATCATCATAACTTATATTGATTCATTCCTAAAAACATGAGGTCTTCTCATAAGGTCTTCACATGACCATGAATAGATCTTGCGAAGCACATGACATGTTCATGTTATGTTCCCAATTTCATGTAGTCACATTTAATCCTAAGGGTCACATGATCCACAAAACCTAACTTTATAATCTTCATGTATTCATGCCACCCATTATATTGTCTTGTGGAAAAAATATTACCGATGATTTGGGTTTTTATTCTATCCTATAATTTCTAATTCTCTTTTGGAAGGCATCAAGAAATTCCTCCCCTCGGGAGTGAGGTCTATAGGGTTAAGGAATTAGTTTTGAGGAGAGTAAATACCCACTTGAGTACTTGATTCTTCCATTGATCAATGTCCAAAGTGACTTTTTTTTCTTTCAGGTGACCTTTTATCTTCCAAAGAGCACCTTACAAATAGGGTACCAAGGTACCCTCTCACTCCACCTATGAATCATATTTCCAAAGATCTTGTGAAATTTTGTCTTGCTTTCCTATTTC
Organism: Viscum album; assembly: GCA_963277665.1. Taxonomy (NCBI): domain Eukaryota; kingdom Viridiplantae; phylum Streptophyta; class Magnoliopsida; order Santalales; family Viscaceae; genus Viscum; species Viscum album. Next base: position 1,719,089,425 of record OY728119.1, on the reverse strand, counting down.
ACATGACTACTTTAAAATAACCACTCATGAGATCAAATCTCATGATCTCACCCCATAATTTCTTCATATAATCATCTTGTCTCATGGAACATTATGACAAAAATTCTAGGTGATCGATGGTATGTTTGTTAAACCGTGATATAATCCTTGTTTGTAGTATAATTTCACATGTTTTGTGAGATATCAGGGATTTTTGTGTGACCATGTAATCTTTATGTTATTCTTATGACCTTTATATGGTCAAAATAATCAATGTATTTATATATATAATGTGATCAAGAAATTTTACATGGTTCATGTGCATCGCGATACCTATGGTGGGTTATGAGATCGTAAACACTTATATGGGTCATGTGATTTATGTTATGTTGATTGAGATATGTTACTTTTTTACTCCATTTTATAAGGTTTCACACCCTGATGACATATGTATCTTGATCTATAAATATGTATTTTAGTTTAATAAAGATTTCAAAAAATAAGGTCCTGGAATTGATGGATCATCGAATTTCCATAGTCTCACATGTGGATGTCTACTATCATTCCATATTCTAGTCATCCCAAATTAATCTATTATCCCATATAGGGATAATTCTAATGGAATATTATCTATTATAATTATAACTTCATTAAGGGTTTAACCTTATGAATGATTATCCTATCCTTCCCCAAAAAGCATCAATCATGCCTTCTTCTCGGGTCCAGAGGACCCGTAATACCTTCAGAGATAATATCTCCCATATGGGAAACCATACTTCCAAGTAAAAATAATTAGATAGGTATATTATGAATTTTATTCCAAAAAAAATTGAAATAATAATCATAATTATGATTCGAACGTCCATAATGTTAGGTATTTTTCTTGTTCGGACCAATGATCATGTGTGATGTTTCAGATAGATTAGGGTTGTCCCTTCTAGGTACAATATACTAATTCCTAATTTTTCACAGACCTGAGATACATTATGATATATAAATATGTATAGTTATTCAAGAAATTTTCTTGTTGTAACAAATACTTGATGGTATAATTGACCACCTAATGGGATCCTGACATAAAGACATATCTTATGATGCATGAAGGTATAGACATCGATCTTTCGGATGTTGAGAAGATATACAGTGCACCAATTTTAGGATTTCTATATGATGATTGTATCCATCCCACAAAAATTTTGGATGACATGGAGTGCCCCCCCCCCCCCAATTTAAAGGAACATAATTAAATCACCTGATAAGGCTATGGGAAGGACCCACTTCTTAGGGCATACATCCTATTTATGTATTTGGAGGGATATTTTATCATGGACGCTTGTTCTGAACCTAAATCCTAGAAGTCAAATCCTTATTCTAAAAAATATTATTATATTTATGAGGATACCTACGAAACCATAGTTTAATAGGATTCAGTTAAAAATTGGGGGTGGGATGTTATTCCCAACATTCATCAAGAAATTCAGTTGGATGGATTTCTTGACATGTAAGTGAGTGGTTATTAGCCCCGAAACTAGGAGAAGGGTGGATTCAGAATCCCCAAATATATAATGGAGGTCTCTTTGATAGGATAAAGGAATTTTGGGATATATATTCCTATTTTTTTATGATTTAAAAACTCATACACCTCATTTATAAAGGAAGATACCCACACAAAATTTTTGATCCCTTCCAGGTGTTAGATTGGATTATACCAAATACACATAAGTGGGGGGTGAATTGTGTATTTTAAATTTCTTCACGAATCGTGGTGATGACCATGTCTGTACTTTTTTCATAATCAGGTTTTTATGTAGTGGAAAATAAACTTTTAAATAATGAAAGAATGTATAGTGGTTCGAGGAACAAAAGGACCAAAGTACACTCCACCAATGCTCAACTCCATGAGCTTGGTGATTTTCACAATTTGACCCTTGTATCAACAAACCGTCCACAACTGAGTGCAGGAAGTTGACACCAATAAAAATTAATACTAAAACCACATCCTTCTGGTTCATACATAGAACTAAATACACATAATAGTATGGGAATCCGGTTACTCAAATTAAAAAGAGTATTGGTCTTGAAATACTTTTCAGTTGTTCTTAACACTTACAGCAGCAGAAAACTGACAGTAGATAGATCTTTATCTTCAAAAAAGATGTTCTTTAGAAAAGGGAAGTTATGAGTTGATCCAATTTCAATAGATATAGATATAAATTCATGAACTCCAACAATAATGGATTCATGAAAGATCTTTGGTTTAGAAACAGTGAATCTTTAACATGTTTGTTATTCTTCAGAAAATAGAGTTTGATCGTACCTTGTAATAGCATATCTGTAAATATCGAATGTCTCCGTAAAACTATAGTCATGAAGAACTAAAGAGTTTGTTATATATTTTCTTGAAGATTCTCCCTCTCTGTGTAATTCAAAATATCTCAGATATATATTTAATAACGATGAGCATTTTCCTTAAAAATTTAGATCGACAAATGTCGCCTTTAGAATCGCGATATTCAAATGTTTTATTAACCGTTTAGTCATAACACCCCTGAAAATTTTTCATGAAAATATCCTCTTAAATAGATCCTTTTAATCACAAATAAATGGCTTTGTATCAGTCAAAGACGTGCTTTAAAATCAGGCTTTGAATTTGGCTTGAAAGTAGCCTAATAATCTGCACAAAGACCATTGCTCTATAATGTCGTTTTTTAAATCTCTGATGTCAAACATAGGGTTATACTATATATAATTATTTCTCTAAACATAAGGTTCAAAACATAAGGGTGATCAACCATAATTTTTTATTCAACTATCAAACATATGGTATATTATCCATACTTTCCTTTTTATCAAAACATAAGATAAATTATCCATAATTTTTTTATAAAACATTAGGTACATTATAAAAGTAAGGTTGATGATCCATACTTTTATTAGCTTCTAAAAGTAAGGTACGTGATCCATACTTTTGGATACAATGTAAGGTTGTTTACTAAAGTAAGGTTGATGAACCGTACTTTTGAGAAACAAACATAACATTCCATATTAAAGTAGGGTTCTTCTTTTATACTTTTCTGATATCCTGAATGGAAGGTTCTTCTTCTATACTTTTCTTATATCCCGAACGTAAGGTTCTTTCCAAATATAGGGTTCTTCATCCATACTTTTTTGATAACGTATGGTTTCTTAACCACACTTTTCTGATATCCCATAAAGTAAATTACGGATTCCATCCTTACACTATGTGCCTCAATGTTGGGAATGAACAGTGTTTCTAGAACACGCTCATGTGATTTCTGAACATGTAGAGCATGAACTGTGTTTCTAGAACACAGTAATACACAAAAACAATTTCCAAATGCTTTTTCAAATATTCCAAACGGATTAAAAGATATAATATTATTCCAAAATAAAGAAATAATGATTATTAATTTCCTAAAATATACTCAAACTAAAATCATTAGAATAACAAATAATTATATTTGTGAACATCAAAATCATCATAAAGAGATAGAGAATTGTTCTAAAAAATACAGCCCTAATAAAATAAAGTGTTTTTGAAAACAACATTTTCTCAACAATCACCCCATTTTTTATGATCACAAAACCCATGGAATAACTTAAGAAATTATCTTACAAAATTAATTGAACATAGTTTATAATTTTTCAAAGATGAAACCAAAAATTATTTCTTATTTTTTACATTTTATCCCACTTTATAAAGTAAAATAATATCTCATCCTTTATAAATAATGAAAATAATTTTTTTTGTCCAAAAATTTCTCCTTAAAAAACTTTTAGAAATTTCTCCTCTTAAAATGAAAAGTTTTGTTTTCCCACTTTGAGTAAATGATTTAAAAAATAGTTATGATTATCCAAATTTCTCTCCCTTTTTTTGTGATAAAAAATAATGATAGAATAAATAATATAGAATTCTTTAATATAGCACTGAACTTAAGTAAATTCTATAATAAACTATTTATCAATATTTTAAACTACACCACTCGCATTCTAATATAAACAGTACAATAAAACAAACTAGTAACACATAAACATGTGATTGAAATATTCTTGATTGAAAATATAAGTACCAGTACAAAAAAGAGAATAAGAATTATAGTTGGGCTAAAAAGGTTTGGGAAACAGGATTCAACGCCGCTGAATGACTTCCTTGAGCTCTGACATCTGCATTCTGAACATTTTCATCAGACCATCACCTAACTAGACTATGAGATCCCTACCTTCGAGAGTCAGATGGACATATTTAGTCAAATTGACTCTGAAAAAACACATGTAACCTCTCTTCTTTCTGTATAAAATGATTTAGTTTCTATGTGAATCTGTTCAACAAAACTCTGACCTCTGGTACATCTGATGTAAGCTAGTCAACAAGATGCTTTTGATTATCCAATAGAACAGATAATGGAACATTATTACACTGTAAGTCCATAAGTTTGTAATTAATATAGCTCATTAATGTTGTAATAGCCTGGAATCTTTTTACTAGATCAGGTGAAGTACCTGATGTACTTGCTTGATTGTCCCTGGTAGTTGCAAACTGTTTCACCACGAAGATTATGAATTCTTCCAAATCTGATTTCAGTACAATTTCAGATTTTTTTTCCATATTTAGTTAACATTTCCTTCTTTAAAACTTCCACTTACATTTTTGAAACTGAACTATCTTTCAAGTTATAAATCTTTTGTCTCTCCTTTTATAATTCTCTTATGGAAGTATCATTTTCGGCTAGAACATTATTATATTTTTTGATTAACACGTCCTCCTGATCATTCTCAAAATAAAAGGCACTGTGTGATTAATTCTCAGTCTGAGTTTCCACTAATTTAACAAAACTAAAGGTAGGGAATCAACGTCTAATTTATATTTATACTCTCTCTGTACTGGCTTCTCTACTGATTTTTCCTTTGATTCCTTCCCTATCTCATCCATAGAAAAATCCTCATTAATAATTTAAGTTTGAATTTCAGAAAGGTTATCTGCTTGATTTATATTAACAAGTTATTTCTTGCCCCGTACTTCTTCTTCATTAATTTCCTCCAAGACTGGATCATCTAATATAGGTTCTTCGTGAGCTAATTATTCTTGATCAATCTCAGTAGGCTATATAGTCTGAGAAGATTAAGGTCTAGAAACTTTAACTTCTCTAGGCTTTTCAATAGTTTGAGGCACACTTTCTTTTTCAACTTGAGGAGTCACCTAAATCTAAAAAACTGTTGGTTGTTCAATTTTCTATACTATAGATTCTATAATAAATCTGTAGCTTAGAATAAGTTCTATTGCATCAGCATTTTCTTGAGTAGGGGTCTCACTAGTTTGATCCACTCTATGTTTTTTATCTAAAGTCCCTCTTGACTTTACTCATCAACAGTTTGGTCAAATTATTCAAATATCAGATTTATTGATGTTTTTGAAACATCAGTTACTCTTGATTCATCCATTCCTTCTTTATATGTTTCAGGTTCCTCTCTCTGAGCCAAGTCCTGGTCTTCCTAAACTCCAACAAGAATAAGATTGTCTTTCACAGTACTCCAGTAGAAGGAAATCTTCTTTAGAGTTCCAGCACTGAAAATATTTCCATGATTGCATCTTACACTGGAATATATTAATCTTATCATATCAAACATAAGCAACAATTTTGAAATGAACCTTCCATTGGGATAGAAGTTCATTCTAGCCTCTGGTTGACAACAATAGTTGAGATATCCTACCATATATCATGTAAAATTAAACTTGAAATCACTCATAATCAAAAACATTATGTATATTTTAGGAAAAAAAATATTCTCCATCTCTAACATCCTAGGTGCAATCCCTGTTTTCAAAAACATAACAAGAATATTCTGATCAGGTTCCAGATCCTTCACCAAAATTTTTCTTATACTAATAGAACCAAATAAAATTAAATAATCTCCTATGAATTATGTTTATTATTTCCAATATTCGTTAAATCTAAATGATAAAATCCCTCATGAGGGCAGTTTAAGATTCTAGAATTTCTACATATGAAATTAAAAAGTCTTGATCTTCAATTTTTGAAAATATGGTTTTTTTGTATCACCAAGATTGAACTGAACATATTTAAGAAAGTGACGAAGCTCTACCTCATATAGAAACTACGTATTTTCGCCACTGAATGTTTTCTCGAGATTCTGAAAAGTGAGGGCTTTCCGCAACATGATTTCCATTTGATACAACCATTCCAGGTTGATTACTTTTCATTGTAGAATCTTTCATCCTGTTGTGCGTTGATGCTTGGCATTACTAGCTTCTCCTTCCTTAATTATCTATGTCTTGGCCATTTCTATTTCAATTTTCTAAAGGCTCGAAGGTTTTGGGTTTCATAGGTTTAGCCAAAGGTAGACGAAGGCGGTAAGGGTTTTTGGTGTTTCGAATGGTTTTGAGAAAATGAATGGGTTTGGAATTTGAAACGGTTTCTAACATCCTTGATTTTCATGTAATTTACATAAATAATAATCATTGCATTATTTAAATAAAATAACACATACATGAAAAAAAATACAAATGAAATTGTAAATTATTCTAAAAATAAATAATTAAATTATTTAAAACAGTGAAGATAAAAAAAATAAATACTAAAAAGTTAAAATTAAAATTTCATTTAAAATAAAATAAACCTAGTTCCCCCTTAATAAAATCAAACCTCGCAGTGGGAAGTGTTTCAGTAAAAATATTAGCTAATTGAATTTCAGTACTTACAAATTCTAAGAATATATCCCTTTTTAGAACAAAATCTCTTAGAAAATGATTTTTGATATCTATATTCATAGTTCTAGAATGATTAATAGAGTTTTTTGGAATGTTTATAGCACTTGTATTATCATATAAAATATTTGTGTTATTAAAATTTTTTCCAAAGTCAATAATAGTGTTTTTCATCAACAAAACATGTGCACAACAACCGCCTATAGATAGATATTCTTCCATGGTTGTTGACCGATAAACTGAGTGTTGTTTCTTACTAGACCATGCCGCAGAAGATTTTTCTAAAAAGTGACAAGTCCCTGAGGTTCTTTTTTATCTAATCTAAAACATCCAAAGTCAGCATCTTAATATAAAATTAAATTAAATTAATATGTTTTGGGATAGAGAAGAGATTGAAAAACAATTTTTTTTAATATCTAAAAATTCATTTGACAGCACTTAAGTGAGATTCTTTTGGATCAGATTGAAATCTATCAGAAAGACATACTAAATACAATATATTTGGGCTACTAGAAGTAAGATATAATAATCTACCAATCACACCTCTACATAACATTCTATCAACTGGTTTTCCAATTTCATCAAAATCAAGTTTTATATTAGTACTCATAGAAGTTGTACATGTCATGCAATTTTCCAGTCCAAATTTCTTTAGTAAATCAGTAATATATTTTCATTGATTTAAAATATTTCCAAAATCCTTTTGATAAATTTGAAGTCCTAAAAAGGAATTTAATTCTCCCGTCATACTCATTTAAAATTATTTTTGTATTAAATATGAAAACTCATGGCATGGCTTTTTGTTTTTTGAACAAAAAATTACATCATCAACATAAATTGAAACTAATAAAACATTAGAGTAAATAGTTTTCTTAAATAATGTTGGATCTACCATCCCAAATGAATATTATTTTTCAAAATAAAAGAAATTAATCTTTTTTACAAAGATCTAGGTGCTTGTTTAAGACCATAAAGAGCTTTAGTAATTTAAAAATAAAATTTGGTTTTTGTGAATTTTCAAAACCAGGAGGTTTCTCAACATAAACATCATCCAATAAGTAACCATTTAAAAATGTTGACTAAGCATCCGTCTAAAATGATTAAAAGTTCATATGAGATGCATATGCTAAAAGGATTTAAATAGATTTTAATCTTGCAATGGGTGCAAAGGTCTCATCATAATCTATACCTTCTTCTTGATTATATCCTTTAGCTACTAGTCTAACTCTATTTCTAGTTATTATTCCTTAATCATCTTGTTTATTTCTACAAACCCATTTAGTTCATTTAACTGTATAGTTCTTAGGTCATTTAACTAAATTCCAAACTTTATTTATCATGAACTGGTTTAGTTCTTCTTGCATTGCTATCATCCAACTTTCATCAACTAAGGATTCTTCTAATGTCTTTGGTTATAATTGGGATAGAAAGGCAGAGAATTCAATATGATTTCCTACCTTTCTTCTAGTTTTTATTCTAATGTCTAGGTTACCTATAACAGTTTCTAAAGGGTGATTATTTAGGGTTCTATACTACCTTGGTAGCACACTGTTGGGTTCTTTAATGTCATGTTCTTCTAAATGGGACTGAATTTCATTTAAATATTTTTCAAAGTCAAATTTTATGTTCTCAAGTCTCATGTTATCATTAGAGTCAGATTCATCAATTTGGTCTTTCCTTTTATCAAAGGAATCAGATTCATCAAATTTCACATGAACTGATTCTTCCAAAATCCTTTACTTTTTATTTAAAACACTATAATATTTGAAAGTATAAAAATATCATAAGAAAATGCCATCATCAGATTTTGGATCAAACATACCACGATTGTCCTTAGTGCTTAATGTGTAAACCTTTCATCCAAAAACATTAAAGTAATTTAGTTTAGGATTTCTGTTTTTCCAGAGTTCATAGGGAGACCTTTTAAAAATTGTTCTCATTAAAACTATATTCATTATATAATATTCTATGCTTATAGATTCTTCCCAGAAATAGGTAGGAAGACAGTATTAATTTAGCATAGTCTGAGCCATTTCATGAATAGTCCCATTTCTTCTTTCCACAATTCCATTTTGTAGAGGTGTTCTTAGTGTAGAGAAGGTGTGTTTAATACCCATATTTGAGAAAAATGAATTAAATTTCATATTCTCAAATTCCCTACCATGATCACTTCTTAATGAAATTATTTTAAAACCTTTTTAATTTTGGAAGGCTTTTCAAAAAATTTCAAATAAATTAAAGCTTCATTTTTATATTTTAAAAAATAAATACATGTAAATATAGAATAGTCATCGACTAAAAAATATACATATAATTTACCTTCCAAGATTGTTATTCTTGAAGGTCCAAACAAATATATATAGATATATTGTAGAGGTTTATATGTGGCAATTGTGGTGACAGATTTGAAGGATGATTTGTCCTGCTTTCCAAGTTGACATACATCAATGAATCTAACACTTTCAAATTTGAGAATTATAAAATCAGAAACTAATTTTTTCATTGAAAAATTTTGAAAAACATATATATTGAATTTTCCAAGTCTTCTATGCTAGATCCATGATTCATTTATCTTAACAGTTAAAAAGTTTACTTTTTTTACACAAGGAATTTAAGTTTAGGGTATAAACATTATCTGTTCTAGGTGCTCTAAATTTAAGAAATTTATCTGTAAAAATAAAACAGCATTTGATAGAAAAAACAACAAAATAACCATCATACTAGAGTTGGGAGATACTTATCAGATTTTGTTTCAATCCTTTTACATGGAGTACTTTATTAATTGAGATAGCTTCTGGGCATCCAACAGTCCCAATGCCAATAATTTTACCTTTGGAATTATCACCAAATGTGACTAATCCTCCATCCTTTTGAGTTAGTGTTTTAAATTTCGATGAATTCCAACTCATATGCCTAGAGCAGCCACTATCCATATACTATATTTATGTTCGGCTTCTATGAACTTCTTCTTGCAATGAAATTTAAACAATGGTATTCTTTGGTACCCATATTTTGATGGGTCCAGCAGTGTTAGTCCAGTACTTGCAAATTTTACCTTTTACAGTTGGAAAAAATAATTCTTATACAGTTTGGGTTTCTCTCCTTTACTACCTATTTCATATCATTCCTTTCTAATCACATTCTATCCAAGAATTTCTTTCATAGAAATTTCTCCTTTTGTAAAAACAAGAGATTAACATTTGTATGTTTCTACTTCTGTTTGTAGTGTTTTTATTTTAGTTTCATTATAAATACAATTTGTGTTTGAGGAGTTATATTTTTCAATTAACTCATGATTTTGTTTTAATAGAGTGTATCTTTCTCCTAAAACAACAATGGGGATATTTTTCAGTGATTTATGTTTCTTAAATGAGGAATAATATTTATCTTTCAGCATGTTGTAGTAGGATGCAATTTTATCATTTTAACAACTATAACTAGAATCAGAATCAGATGATTATTAAGATTGTACCTCTTTAGCTTCTACCATAAAGAACATGTTTTCTTTCAGATTTGATTCTTCTTTTTCTAAGTCAGACTTTGATGAGCTTCTAGAGCCTTTCGAAACACTCCAAGTAGCTTTCATTGATCTTTTGTCTTTCTGCGCATAATTATTGTTTTTGAAAAAGTTCTTTTTATTTTCTTTTTTTAATTGAGGACAATCGGGTAAAATGTGACCCATCTTTTTTACATTCATAACATATGACTTCCCTTGGTTATTTTCCATCCTTTTTAAAGGATTTTATAAATCCATTCTTCTTTCTGTAGAATTTTTTGAATTTTATGGTTAATGAACCAGTTCCACATCTGAATTAGATGAATCAGAACTCCCTGATTTTATTTTTATTTCATTCTTCATCTTTCTGCTCTTCTGTTGGGATGTTACTTTCAAATAAGTATTTTCTCTCTTGATCGAGACATTATGATCATTTTATTCATCTTTCTTCTCAGCTTCATACGTCATTAGAGTTATAATTAATTCTCTCTTAGTTATATCTTTTACTGGTGATGATTTTCTAATAGTCGCTGATATCCCATTCCATCAAGGTGGTAGTACTCTCAGTAATTTTAGGGCTTAATCTACTTGTTTCATAGGATCTCCCATGGCAGTGATGTTTTTAACAAATTATGTAGGTCTTCCATTTATCTGTGTGATGCTTTCTTCTTCAAACATTCTGAATGTGTCGAATTTCAATTTTCCTATGGAATACCACATCTATTTGACATTGTCACTTCCATTAAAAGAATCTGTAATTGTCTGCCATATTTCATAAGTAGTCAGGCACTAAGATACTCTATTGAATTCATCTATTCCAAGACCACATATGATAGAATTCATAACATTCATGTTTATTTCGTACTCTTCTTCTGTATCAACACTCCTTGTTTTTTTCTCTATAATCACATAGGGTGTTAGAATTTTCAAGTAGACACTTCATCCGAGGTTCTTTAAGTAAATGATCATCCATGATTTCCAGCATCCATAATTTTCACCGTGGAAATAGGGATCTCAAACCATTGACATACCCTATCTTGTATCCGCCATTGTTCTATTTATAATATAAATTCTTTTATCTTGTTATAGATTTTACAGATGTTCTTCCTCGGATACCAATTGTTGGATCAGGTTATACAAAATATGCATAAGAGGGGGGTGAATTGTATCTTTTACAAATTCATCTTGAATAGTGATGATGACCGAGTCTATACTTTTATCTTTATCAGGTTGTTTATGCAGTGGAAAATAAATAGTTAAAGAACGTAAATATGTATAGTTATTCGGGTAACAGAAGGCCCCTAGTCCACTCCACCAACGCTCTACTCCACGAGCTTGGTGATTTTCATTACCCGGTCCTCTTATCAACAGACCATTCACAACAGTGTGCAGGAAGTTGAAACCTTTACAAGTTAAGAAAAAAAACAGAGCCTTCTGGTTCATACACATAACTGAATACACAACTTAGTATGAGAATCTGGTTACTCAATATAAATAGAGTATTTGTCGTGAAATACATTTCAGTTGTTCTTTACAGTTGCAACAACACAAAACTGACTGTAGATTGATCCTCATCTTCAGAAAATATTTTCTTTAGATAAGGGAAGCTCTAAGTCGATCTGGTTGAAATAGATATAGAAATAAATTCATCAACTCCAACAACAATGTATTTATGAAGTATCTTTGATGTAGAAATGGTGAATCTTCATTGTGTATCTTTTTCTTTAGAAAACAGTGTTTGATCGTACCTTGTAACAAAAAATATGTAAATCTCGAATGTCTCTGTAAAACTGTAGTCATGAAGAACTCAATAGTTTGTTACATACTTTCTTGATGATTCTCCCTCTCTATGTATTACAAAATATCATAGATATATATTGAATAATGATGAGCATTTTACTTAAAAATTTAGATCCCAAAATGTCTCCTATAGAATCACAATATTCAAATGTTTGAATAATAGAGTATTCATAACTCCCCAGAATATTTCGCATGAAAATATCATCTTTAATCGATCCATAGAATCAGAAATAAACGGATTTGAATCAGTCAAAGACGTGCTTTAAAACTAGGAATTGAATTTGGCTTGAAATCAGCCTAATAATATGCATAAAGACCATTTCACAAAAATGTTTTTTTTAAATCTTCGACGCCAAATGTAGGGTTGAACTACATATCATTCTTTCTCTGAACATAAGGTTCACAGCGTATGGTTGATCAACCATACTTTTCTCTTCAACTCTCAAACGTATGGTATATTATCCAGACTTTTCTTTTTAGAAAAACATAAGATACATGATCCATAATTTTTTATAGAACATAATGCTTATTATTAAAGTATGGTTCACGATCTATACTTTTATTAGCTCCTAAATGTAAGATACATGATCCATAAATTTTGATAAAATGTAAGGTTGTTTACAAAAGTATGGTTGATAAACCATACTTTTGAGAAAAAAAAACTTTCCATTTTAACATTGGGTTCTTCTTCTATAATTTTCGGATATTCCCAATGTAAGGTTATTATTTAACAATTTTCTGATATCCCAAATGTAATTATCTTTCCAAACATAGGGTTCTTCTTCCATACTTTTCGGATAACATATGGTTGCTTAACCATACTGTTCTGATATCCCATAAAGTAAACGATGGATTACATCCTTACGCTATGCTCCTCAACAATGGGTATGAACAGTTTTTTCAAAACATGCTCATGTGATTTCCAAACAAATAGAGCATGGACAGTGTTTCCAGAACACACTAATACACAAAAAATATTTCTGAACACTTTTTCCAATATTCTACATGGATTAAATGCTTTATATTATTTCGAATTAGAAAAATAAATAATATTAATTTCATGGAATATACACAAAGTAAAATCATTATAATAAAAAATAATGGTATTTGTGAACATCAAAATCATCGTGAATAGATAGAGTATTGTTCTCTACAATCTCCTCCTGATAAAATAGAGTGTTGTTAAAAAACACGTCATCAACACCAAGTTCTATGGGGTTGGATGGGGGATTTCCTATGTGGATATGAATACATGTGCTTCCATAACATTCACAGTGTTCATTTCAATAATTGTATACAGTGTATCAGTGGGGTGAGTACTATCTCATTAAGGGACCAGGAAATCAAGGATTTATTAAGTTTCCATGACCACTTATATTTCAAACCCTATGAGATTCCCACGAGTAGTACAACTAAAAATGGTGGGGGAAGCTCTGAGGCTTATGATTATATGATGTCAATCCATGAGAGAATCCTTTCTGCCAACATTGATGGGAGAATTTTATGTCAATGATATTCAACTTTTCAGTTTAGTCATTTGTTTTGATGTAATAAAAAAATGTCCTAACCCTTTTCACATATCATCCATAAAACATCAATGGTGAACTATATTTTTTTGAATGATGTTTACCAAATAGGAGACCCAAATTCAGATATAAATTCATTCAAACAATGTTGAGAGCAGTTTGTTTAAAAATTATATTGATATATCCATTCAATCATATCTAAATTAAATATTATCCACATCAGTACCCATGGTTGTGAAGTCACCATCAATAACTGAAGAAAATTCAAGGTCTCAAAAAAACTCGATTCTATAAAACTGTCAACTTCATAGATGTATCACAATTAAGGGAGACATTTATCACTAGATTTGTTACCAGGAGAGTATTCAACTAGTATGACTACAATTAGTGGGGCTCCCATAAGAGATACCATCTATGAACTATTATTTCCCATTTCATTTTAGATTTGGATAAATGGTTTTTATACCATATAATCTGTAATAATATCTTTTGAATTATCACTGACATGGAAGGAAGATATATGAGACTAGTCACTCCCAATATCCCCATTATAGTCTCTTGTGGGTATGGTTGATGGAGATGACTTAGGTGGTGATTAGGGATGTAATGATGAGTGTTATCTATGTCCAATTGCTCTAATGAGAGCATCAACTTTTGTTCCTAAGGTTTCACAGTCTGCACTTCTATCAATTACATCATCAACACCTTCATTATTCGACCCTTATAAGGGACCTTCCATGTAGAGAAATGGGAAAAATGAATTTTTATAAACTATCAGAGTCCCCTCACTGAGAATCCTAAAGTATAAATTAAACTTTAATTATTTTCCTATCAGGATCATTTTAGTAGCTCATTCATGTTTGTCAAAAATTCACTGGTCCTTGCTGATCTTACAAAGAGGAACTTGAATAAAATCCATATTACTTGTGTGTGACTCCTATCACTCTAGTAGCCCCTCTAATATTATACCCAACCATTCAAAAATAAGAAACAATTGAGGCATCAACATGGTAAGACCTTCCACTTGTTTCTGAAGCTCTGTTTGTTATTCGATCTAACCATCATAGGAATACACACATCTGTAGGAGGCTGATGTCATTAGTTATTTGAATACTAATTTAGAATTGATGTAGTGATTTATGGGTTAAGGTGAAATATTTTTTAGAGACCAAACATATTTCCAAACCTGTATTATATCACCAAACATTTCAATATTCTTACAGCCATTGATGGAGGTGAATAAAGTATGAAAAAGAAGAAAAAATATGTGGTCCCACCAAGTCACACAATGTATGAGGGAACTACCTATTCTTCTGAAGATAGGGATAGGTAGATATAAATTTCTCATGATGAAATAAGGGAATGTATGTTTCTATTATTGATCACATTAGTTGATTATCTTGTAGTTTCATATTAGCCAGAATGGACCAAATGCCTTAATTTTTTTGATAATCCCCATTTTAAGGGTATAATTGGAACCCTTACCTGGACCGTTGGCTTAGTGACACATTACATGACCCAAAGGCATTAGAGGAATTCTTTCCAAATATACTACATGGAACTGTCCCTCCCAAGTATATATCTTGATGTCAGCTCTCCACCTTCACATTGATGGTTAGCTAGCTATCTTGTATAGAGATACACATTCATGGTAATAATGGATATGACATACCTTCTCATTCTTACAATTATTGTTATCTCTAGTCTGGAGAGAGTGAAAACTACAAATCCTCATATGGAGGTTTGTTCATTTAAAATATGTCTGGTTGCATATTCATTTTATGTGCCTCAAAGGCCTTGAGGGGGCCTAAAGGCCTTGAGGTCCCATGAAGGCCTTGAGGTGGCCCAAAATACTTACAGGAATTAAGGACTTGGGTGGAAATTGTGAATGATAATTTTTACCCTAATCTCAGATTCCCCATTAGAAGAACTAAAGGACCAACTATTTCATCTCAGGTATATGTTTACCATCCTTAGCTATGTGTTATTTGACTCTATAGATCTTCAATCTTGTGTGGTGGAATAAATTTTTCTGAGAGGGAAGAGGAGGGCCCTAGTATTGGGGGTATTAGTGGAAGAGACTTCATTTTTGGTCAAATGAAATTGGGATGAGTCCCGGAATGAGGATTACTAACATGCTGTAGAGGCAATGGCTCACCAAAATGTGATTAGTTTGGGGAAGGTTTAAATTAGCTAACTGTAGTCTAAAATTAGTCATCTATAGGTATAGTTATCATGGTTTAATAATACACTAAAACCATAGAGAAAAATATGTTCGAGAAACATGGGATCTTTGACCTGAAAGATAAGACCATAATTAATGTTTTTTCCAAGGTGGAATCATTATAGAAGATTATAGAGGCTAAAATTGAATCCATTGATCAATTGAACAATTCCAATTCCTCCCTAAATTAGAGGCCTTCGGAACTTAAGGAATCCTCTAGGAAAAGGTTTTAATGTACTATTAGTTTCATGAACCATAGTTTTTTTTATTATCCATTGGAGAGATTTAGGTTATAGAGACTACTTCCTTTTTCTCATTATCAATGAAAAAACATTTCAAACAATTCTTGTCACTATCATTCCATAATTTTTAATGATACACGTTATATTTTATTGACTTGATATCATATAGATCATAAATTATACTCATCTTTATAATAATACTAAGTAAACCCCAACTTTTGGATTTGAATGCTTGAATCACAACAGATTCTCCATGAGAATATTTCATGAATGCCTACTAAAATGAGATTCTACATTGATGTATCTGCTCATATTTCCCTAGGTTCACCTAGATAAAAAAATAATTTTGGAAAAATAAATATCTTGGAGTGATATTGATTTAGTTTCTTCCTATTTTAGTGGACTTAATATGAATATAATGGTTTTCTAGGAACAAATAATGACCCCATAAGATTTTTTTTGTTTTATCCCTAAATGTTTCCTATTCTTTTTATGGGGAATGCTTTGTATGCTTCATCTTTGATTTTTTATCTAGAAAACTTTTGTTCATTTTCCAATTCTTCTGTGATCAATATTTCATGGATCACACAATGTGCATTTTAAGTGATTTGATACTCAATTTTTTAACAAAGATCCCTTTTCTAGTTTTCATCCTGGAACGAATTATATCTCATTCATTTGGATATTTTATGGTGTTGAGAAATAGAATATTTTTAATCTGTAGTTTGGGTCATCTATCTTATACCGTCTACTACTTTATTTTATTTCCTTTTAGCTTGAATGTTCTATTGTGGTAGTTACGGTCTTTTTTCTTGGGCCAAATATTGATATAGTTCATGGTGTTTAACCTCATACTATATATTTATCATAGTGAAGGATATGTAATCATGAAGGGTTAGAGAACCCTATATCCTAAACACATAGATTTCATGAAGGGTTATGAAACCCTGCATTCTTAATTTATATTTTGAATAAAGAATATTCATAATGTGTTCGATAACCCAAAATTCTTATTGAAAACATGATGGATGATATTCCATGATAGTTTTTGGAACCCTCCATCCTCACTATTGTAATGCCCGAACCACAATTACCCAGAGTCGGTGCATTATTTTAATATATTGGCATGATTACAAGAAATCATGTCCTGAAGGACCGATTAGTTTAGTAGCCTTGTAATCTCTAGATACATTCATAAGTCTTACATTAGATCGTAAAGTGAAAAAAAAACAAAAACAACATCTTGTCTTCATATCCCCTCATACTATCCTTGTAGGTCATTCATAAAATACTTCTTCGCATCCTGGGAAAAATAAAACATTGAAAGGGGTGAGATCAGATGCTCAGTAAGGATAACAATACAACAAAAACATTCATAAATAGGCATAAACATTTAAGGCAATGTATAACTAAAACAAAATCCTTTTAAACTTGAACTTCAGCATAATATGGAAAAGATAAAATGAAATAATTCCATTTACTTATTCACATGGATATTCTACTAGTCAAATAATCACATGCAATATCAATAACCACTTTTATAATGATGGAATGCATAATGTCAGACTATCATAACCACGTAGCCAATGCCTCGTGTCAAGACTACAAATAAGACTTTGTCAAGGCCTCATGCCAAGACACTAGTTTGTCTCATGAGACCTACCGATGCATCGAGGAGATATAGCGGGCTCCACCCATCCCTTACCAAGTCCAATGCATTCCCATATGAAATGGTTTAAACATAACATAAACATTTGTATTAAAACTAGCATACGAAATGTCAATACATTCTCCATAAACCATGAATGGTATAAAAATAACACATCCACAGTCAAACATATCACAGAACCTACAATACAATATGGAAGTTTTGTATCATAATAAATCAACTTCAAATAAGCTTAAAATCCATCAAAGGATGTTGACATAGATGAAATCAAAACTATTTGAGAGAAATATCTCTTTTTTTGAAATCATTTAAAAGTCACATATTTATAAAAGAAAAAATTTACTTTGAAAATATTCTTATAAGCTTTTAAGGTGAGCTTCAACGAGTTTATAATGGTATAAAATAGCCGCACCCACCGTATAAGTTAGAAAAATGACATTCTTACCTTAATTAGGTCAAAAAGCTTAAAAAAAGACATTGTTTGGAAAATGATGGAATGATTCCTTTCAAACCATTTTATAAAAATTATAACAAGGGTGTAAATGAATTTAACCCATATTCTAGTAAATAGTAAAAAAAATTTGAAATACATTTTTAAGAAACATGGATGTGGATGATAAAGAAGTCCCAGTAGATAATCACGTATAAACAACCTCGGATAATGTATAGATTGTGAAATAAACCCTTACCTTGTACTTTTCCTTGTTCGAGGGTAGGTTAACCTCCTATATAATAGTTAAATAATTGTTATTAAATTATACAAGAATCATATACATTAATATGATATCATATATGATCTTTTATCATTGCTTTGTTAATAATATCTTAGTATTATCTTTGTTTCGGGTGTTATCTTACTCGTTTACTTTTATATGTTTTGTTACATAAGTAGTGTTTGTTATCCATAGGTTGTATCATATTCATATCCAGAATGATATCAAGTCCTTAAAAAATATTTTTAATCATCAAATGAAATTATTCTTGAATAGATACGATGGGGAATGAATCTCATCGCGTTCATGGAGACGGTAGTCCGTACGTACGCACGAACGCTACTTCCATTTCATTATCATTTTAAAAGGAATCAAAGCCAACTGATCCATAGGTATATTATTATTCCAGTGTAATATAATATATTATATATTTTACTTAATTTCATTAACCCCATCCTTTATATGTTCCATGTATGTATGAACGAGTCATATCACTTTGAGGGGGCGGTAGTCCGCACTTTCTCAAATGAAATTATCGTATATATATATACAACATGAAACGAATAATGATATGCTATAAAATGGAATTACAGAAGATTATTTATAAAATAAATATCATTAATATCATATTTAGTTATAGTGCCATCATAATGGCCCCCATGAGAGGTGGTAAGAGATTATTGAACAATCATCGTTTTGTGAGGTGTTTGGTTGCCATCAACAGAAACATTATGTTCTTCACCCATTAGATGGAGGTGTGTGTAAGTGTAGTTAAAATAATTATTATAAAATCAGCCTAGTATATTTAGGATACTGGTTTTGTTACAAAAGAAAAGAATAATAAGAGTTTAGGGGTTGGAGAAGTAAAATAAATGAAAAGAAGCTAAGAGAAATCGTTACCTTTAATTTGGGTAACTCCCTTTGGTTTGAACCAAAAAGGAATCTTGAAGTGATTTCATCCTAAGTTAAGGCTTCTAAAAGGAGTAGAGGGATATAGGGAGATTAATTGAGAAGAGTTTAGATGAGACAAAAGGCTTTATATGTGATAGTAATTGGTTAGAAGTGGCGTCCTTTTATAAGGGGGATGAGGGGCTCTTTAGAAAAAACTTAAAGTATTAATTTATAATAAATTCATATTCATTTTATAATGGCTCAAAAGAATAATATTAAAAGTCTAAGGTGGTTATGGGTCTAAATCCTTTCATACAATAGATTTTAGATAGGTTTGGGTCACAATATTAAGCTTATCATTTATATTTAACTCTTAGTTAAATAGTTTTACATTTACCATGTCACTTTGTATTTTTATATTATATGGTTAATAAACTTACTATATACTTTCAAGAGACCCCCCAAGTGGTCCATTAGTGATACACCTAAAATTATATATGTCTTTTGGCCAAACCTTAGGTTTTTAGGAATATAATATGAATTAATAATATAATATTTGTTTTAAAAACGTTTTTATGTCAATTTTGACACTATTTAATAACTGATTTTTGTTAAAGTCTTAAAAACTTTATTAATTCTAAAAAAATTCATTTAAGCAATACTAACATGTAATTTTGACTAATAAAATTCTTGTATGTCATCAAAACGTTCAAATTGTATTTATTTTAACATTTATAATACCAATTAATTGATTCGTTCATTAATAAGGAAAATACGGCACCATGATTGTGTCATAATAAAATTTAATTATTCAATGTCTAAGAATTATAAAAAAAATACCATTATGTAGGAAATATTTTTATCTTTCTAATGAATATTTATAGTTGAAAAGATAACATATATAACCCAATGTAAAAATTGTTTTTCTAAAAGATATATGCTTATGTTATTTTTGTATTTACTTTAACTTAATTAATATAAAGTGTCATTATCAATTACAAGTGGATCCATGTGGTCAAAAAATCGACCCAAAGATGGAGAAGGTCGGAAATTTATCAACTAATAATATTAGGACATGTTTTAGGGAAATTTATTATTATTATATTATTATTTTTACCCATATTTACCGAATTTACCCTTTAACTAGGGTAAATAAAATATTTACCGAAGTAATTATTCAAAATTTATAAAAATAAAAGTTACCTATTTACAGAATTTGGACCTCATGATTCTAAATATGGAATATATTTTTCTATCTTCATAACACAGAATTGGCATAAATTAATTTACAATTAATACCCGTTGTCGAAACAAAAAGCATGTTTTTAACAAATAATAACTATCATAAGATTGACACTTTCTTATGTCTAGTTTAAATATGAAATTATGTCCAATAACAAACATTGGATTAAATGGTAAAATTATAATTTAATTATAATTTAAAATCACTCAAATTCATAATTTATCATTATTAATTATTTCATTTAAAAAAGTTGTTTTTAATTAAAATTTTGAAATTTTCACTATTCATCAAAATATAAAAGTTATCAGAAAAGTACCAAAATTTCACCCAAAGATAATTTCAATATTCAGAATCCAAAAATGAAGCCTATTTTACAAAATTAAAAACATAAAAGTTTCATTTATTAATTTAAAATTAATTCCCGCTATCAAAACCAAAAGGCTTATTTTTAAGAAATAATAACTATCAAAAGTTTGACACTTGTTTATGTCCAATTTCAAAGTGAAATTACTTACAATGACCATCATTGGATTGAATCATAAAAATATAATCTATTTATACTTCCAAACAATTAAAATTTATAATTTAACAATATAAATTAGTTTGATTAAAAAATTTGTTTTCAGTTAAAATATAGTATTTTTCACTATTCAACCAAATATGAAAGTTATCAGAAAAAACCCAAAATTTATTGAAACTAAATTCTTATGTCCTTATTTTAAAGAAGAAGTTAATTTTTTCAAATTGAATATATAAAAGTTTCAAATATTGGATTTTAAAAGGCTTCACCATTAATAGGCAGTAAAATGGCATTTTTGAAAAATACTTCTTTTATCTGAAAAAAATGAATTTGTTCTTAAATTATGTCTTAGAAACTCATAATATGGATTCTAAAATTATGAGGATAATATAAGATTTAAAATTCAGTTAATACTATTCATAACCACTTTTGAACGACTAGTTTGGTAAGTCGTGGTGTGCTTGAACTCAGTGTTGTGTACACCACACACTATTGTATTATTCAAAGAGAAGCGTACCGTGGAAGCTTGGGGTGTTACGACTATGATTTGGTTTTATGTATTGTGAAATATTTGGGATATAGAGTCCTCGTGGATTGTTTTAATATAGGTATTTTATATAATAACCCTAAATTTTTCAATGATGGATATTTAATGGGGAAAACATATCAAGGATGACTACAAAACAACCTAAGGTGACAAGTTCTACCATGTAGTTACAAGTGCTCACGATAGTTGGTGTTTTAGAGGCCCTTATGCATGGAACCATAGGTCTTACATGCAAGGTCATGTAAGAGGTCCCCCACTCTTATAAAAGGGACATAAAATATTTGTGGAGGTTCAAACATTTGGGCAATGAAGTTGTATATGGAGAAAAGAGGTATCAAAGATGGGTTTTCAAACCCCAGGGTATTTTAGTATTTGGTTAAGAATCTCGGACACTATTCCATGTGGTTTTGAGTGATGTGGTGTGGTCCATAGAAAGGTTTAGGAATGTAATATCACTCATTATAATTGAAAAGAGTACAACTCATGGTGACATAACATCAAGGATATCAGATCTTCATGAATAGTTCAGTTATAAGGATTTTTTGTCATGGCCTAGAAAGATGTGATTTAACTTGAGGTGGGAACCATGGGGTGTTTGAACCAGGCATGCAGCAGAAGTCCCAAATAGGTGGGTTTTTAAAATCATTCCACCAATTATTGATGTAAACATGTCGATTCCGGTGAAGAGAAGCCTGATATTAGCCGAGGACCACACTTGAAGGATTTTAAGCACAAAAATAAAAAATAAAGTACCAGGTTTAATTCTAAATCCGTGCATGAAATTTGCTTGTCATTGGCGATCACTGCTCCATGAACCAAAATTCAAATTCCTCTAGATCATCCACACATGCTTTATGGAATCCTTAGTATCACCATTCTTTGTAATTCGAGTGCTAGCACAGAATACCGATGATAGCTTCGATGCACCAACAATCACTGCATCGCTTCACTAGCGATGCATGAGAGAGAGATCCATCTGAGCTCCTAGTATCTAGACCATCTCTCTCTAGATCATGGTATATAGGAGAGGAGAGATAATCCCCATGAATAGTGTTTTGAAGAATCCCCTCATCTTCTTTTTATAGTGCTTAATTAAAATAACCGGTATAGACTCATCGGCCCCAGATACTTAACGCACTATTGACGACATTTTATGACAACTAATCGGAGTCATAATTATTATTATCATTTACTTGTAATATATTAACATATATTACATGATAATAATTAAGTCACTAACTAGACTCATCATTCCCATAAATATTAATTGAACCTTGAATATATTTAATATTCGTCAACCAATATTTTTTCATGTATTTTCTAAATCTCATAAATACATTAAATAAATTCAATACTCATTATTATAAACCTGAATAATATGAATTTATTTATTGAATTGGTGATCATTTAGCTTTGGAAAAATCCGTGAAACCTTTGGCGGGTCCCACTATGTAAAAAATCATATTCAACTGAATAGGGAAGATTATTGAATACGCTATTTTGTGTGACCCTCTAGGCCCTTATTTCGATAGCAGTGAATAGTACTCACAGACCAAGATCGGGATCTAGCAACCCATCATGGCCCCTAAAAAAACAAGGATTGTCACAGTAGTGACAACCAACCTATGAACACGTACTATGTTAAATAATCACTTTATTAGTAATATCTCATAAAGGAGGACACACACATCTGTCATCTCCCTTGTCTTTCTTTATTGTTTGTTGATTTAACTAGATGGATTTACTCTTGAATGCCATGAACATGGTTTTATAAAGGTACTGGAATCCATATCAACATGGCCTGAGATATATTACTTCTATAATTAGGAAGTGATAAATCTTTTCTTGACCATTCAACCAATGCCATGCCATTAATGACGCACCAAAAAAACTATCTTGACACAACTTTATTTCCATGGTTTTAGTCTTACATCAAAGTACACTATCAAATAAAATACATTGGTAATGACATCATGTCAGGAGACTATTACACATGATCGTAGATAGGAACATCCAATGACCCCCATAACATTTTGTGTTCCTATTGGTGGGCTAGTCCTCATGATCCCACTTCTAGAGATCACCAAGTGCGAATTTCATGAGAAGAAGTCTCAGTACTTATGAGCCTCCATCACCTGATAGTCAAACATATACTGTGCCTAGTTAGTAAGTTGTATCTAGATTGTAGAAAATACATTTATGAATAATGTCATAGTATCTAGAGGTTCTCATTATATAATGGGAACTGCTATAACCTTTTGATACGACAATTAATCTTTGGAAATTACCATTTAAATAGTGGACACAGAAAAGTATACACTATAATAGTAAGATGACATCATGTATAGGACAATGTATACATGATATGGTAATCAAAATCAATGAATAGTTACTATATCAACACTCTCAATTTCAATAGAGATAACTTTCTAACTGAACTTGTTATCTTCCAACATAATTAAAATCTTATTTCTACTGAGTAAAGGATTTAGCTACTTGGTCCTCCACGGTTCCGCTGTGTGGCTATTCTGATATAGTGACATCATCTCCTTGAGTAAAACTTCTAAAGAGAGGGTATCCCGAGTATATCCTACTTTTCCACTGTCAAAACATGACATCTTGTCTTGTAAGAATATCATAATTTACATTATGATAATACTTTTCTCATTAGGTGCAATTCTAATAACTAGAACAAATCATTGCATTTAACTACTTCTTAGCTACCTCAGAAGCTATAACATACTTGTTCTTATAGGTATGGCCACCACTAGATTATATGATCTTTACTCGCTCATCGTCTTATACCTAACTACGATAGTAGATCACATTGATCTATGGAAGACTAGTTTGTATCCCCCAAAACTAGTATCCTTTCTTCTCCACATACCATGTACATATTTTTGTACATGCCGAAGTATAATTAGATTGTTCTGACTGCATCCCTTGTAGTGCTCTTGAATATAAATGATATTTTCTTGTTGTAAAATATTCCATGGAAATATCGGTTCTTGTACATATTATGGCCTACGTGAATGATCCATTACATCAACGTATGGATTTTAACTCAACAAGTTTTTGTTCCCATGTCCCGAACATGTCAACATGGAGAGATTATTCCCTATGACATAGGTAACAATTCATCTCCAGAATTGTTCCAACTTTTATTTTTCAATACAATGTCACTATATGTACGATCGACTAGGATCAAGCAACCTATAGATCTACCTCAGTAGATCCTATTCCCTAGAACATAGGTTGCTACTTTAAGTCAATAATTGGAGAATAAATTTCATCTTGGTATTCAATAACTGTAAGACCGACATCTATTTTCTATATGTTGCTGAACATAATTTTCTTGGAAAACATTGATGCTCCAACTAAACACTTGTAGACACATGGAAATTATTTGTTGCAAAATTTATATTCTATGATCATTTTTCTTACTTTAATCTTAAACCATAATTTAGTAACTTGCAACCTTTATTTGCATTCTGTGGCATGACCATCCCTTTCTAGTTGTGTTTTATAGACACCATCCATTATTGGTGGTCATGACATTGAATTATAAATAAATTGGTCATATATATTATCTATGATAAGTAAAATTATAATGTATTTAGGCATAAAAACATGGTGAAACCAATCGAGCCTTGTTGGTACTACGCTTGTGCCATCCATGTATCAACTCACTTGAATACCTACCATAGTTTTCAAAATAATAATCCCCTTTTCACTTTGATACATAGAATCCATTAATTGAATTTTAGTTGGTCCTATCAATTTTATCTAATTGCCATATAATTCTTACTTTTAGGATATATTATTTATAATGAATAATATATCACTGACTGTGGTGAATATAAAAACAATCACCATGGTTTTAGCCTTCCTACATAGTATGTTTATCTAGAACATACTATGTTCCACATGTGCTTTTGGAACAAGTTCTTATACCCACTATTTGTGCATCGTGATCATTGAGAAAACACAAGTCAAAATAGCTCCCACTATCTCTAATAGAGACGTGAACCCTTATATACATATTTAGTCTATCACTTGACTAAAAATTTTCTATCTTAGAGATTTATGTAATATCCTAAGAAATTGTTAGGATAAGTACCTTTAATGCACAATGTTTCTATATTGATGCAAGTTTGTTTGTATCAGAACTAACTATTTTTATCCAAACACATGTCCTTATGACATAATGGATTTATATCATACAATGACTCGTATGATATCCATTTTTTCATTATAGTTGGCATATGGTTGTGGTATATAACCGTTATTTTTAGAGTATTTCATGTAATATAATGGATGTTTTTGTAAGTTGTAACATTGATACTATCTACATCAAAATATTGATATATAACATATGCGTTTAGGAATTGCTCTATAGTACATGTTTATTGATTAATGTTGATATGTAATACTTCATCATTAATACTACTCATTAACATATATGCCGTGATGTCAATAAGGTAATGTGTACTTAGGAATTATTTCATGCTACATTATCATGATTGATGAATGCTTGGTCGAGATATTCTTCGGTATCCCAATAAGAAGCAACTCATATCTCCTAACTGTGCATATACATCATTTTATTATTCCATAATTACTTAAAAGAGTCTTATAACGTATATATACCACTAGATTATTCTTGGAATAGCTCATTATTACTTGTTGAAGTATTTCCAAAATCCTTGTGACTTACCTTTATTTCTAATGGCTCCTTTGTCCAAAATAAAGACGTCGATAATACCAAAAGTATATAGCTGTGATGAGATTAAATACCATACTTGGTATATTCATGGCGTCTGTTTTTAGTTTTATTTTGACAAAGAATTATCTTTTCACAACTGGGTATAAGTATTACATTTATATTCATCACTAATTGCATTTTGATTCATGTATTTCTGTACAAGTGATTGAGTTTAACAAAAACAACATTCATTACTAAACCTGAAAGATTGTCTCTGTGTGTCCAAGGACACATGAGATTAATGTTTGTGGTTATAATCAACAATAGATCCATAGGAATCTTTCACTTGGAAATTAATAAGTCATGTACTTCTCACCACTAGCCAAGGTATCACCCTTTCACAGCCACTTGGAGAATAAATGTGACTTCTAGTAATATTGATAAACTTTCTTCGTAACTGTATTTAAATACACATATAAAAAAGTCATAGAGTATTAAATACCCAAGTAGTAAAATTAAACATTACATTGATGAATATTCCTGATGTAGAAGTGCCAACATTCTTCTTTAAATGAATTTATTTCTTTTAAACTTCCATAGTATTATTGTATAATATGAAATGAAAATAACCTTTGTTAATACCTTATTAATAGAAGGACGTCGCGAATGTGTCATTGGTATTAAATGCCTTTTTCCTTTTCACATTGTCTTCCAATTTATTTTCAATAAGAATTGAAACTTAACTATCCTTTATTCTTATTATCTTGGAGAACCATACCGGGATATGTAATGAAGCGTTTACTCAATACTTGTTCATTTTTGTAACTTAAAACAAGACTTGAGTAAAGTGGTGAAAATGATATGAGAAAAGGATACCTATAAAGATCATGATTAATCATTCAATTTACAGTTGTTGTTGTAACCTTATCCTTATTCATATCATTGCTTCGCTTTCTCCTTGAAAACATATCAGAGATGTGACTTCCTGTTTCTGTCATCCATGTCTTGGTGTAGCGACAACTACTGACACAGTAAATTGATAGAAGCATAATAATATAACTATCATATTATTTTTACATTAGTCTCCTATAAGAAATTTTACCCTTGCTTCTTGAGGTAGTTTAACAATGTTGGGGACACTGACACATTGAGAGTCCTATATTAGAGTACAATTCGCACGCGCCTGTACTATTCATGGATACTCGTGTCAGTGAAGACATTTACTTTGTCCAATATGTATCGCACTTTAAACATGTGGTATAACTTTCCATTTTTCTACAAAATGAATTTTAGCAGATTAGTTCCTTTTATCTAGATTATCAGTTAAGGCATTTTTGATAAAAATAATTAATTAAATGTCTCCCACTATTTTATCGGATTCTAGGAACCCACTGTGCTAGAATCATAATACTCTGTCATTAGAGTATTCTAGTGGTAAGGATCCCAGAACCACCCCTCATAGTCTACAAGCTATGGCTGCACCACTACATGGAGGGTTCTAGGTAGCCTTTTGGCTGGGCAACCGCTTTAACATGCGGTTCCATGATATGTTGAGAGAAGTCCCACCTTCTTAAAATCAAAACTTCATTTAACCAATGCATGACTCTAAAATTTCAACATGCTAGCTATGTCTATTTCATTACTACAAGTTTATTTATGTCGACCCATCACTCTTATAAGGACTCCCTACTAGTAAGAGGCATCCCCATCTATGGCATGACCGACACCTCAAACTGCTGGTTTTTTACACATTTAAATGATAGAAGGATGTTTAGAATTAATGTATTATTGATGGTATTTTTTATGTGATGAAAGGAATAATTTTCTATTTTATAAGAACGTACTATGTGATCACACTCACAACTGACCATGCATGAAATAGAAAAATATATCGTGTCACATGTTCATTTTATCTTGTATTCTTGTTTATTATTAGTCGATGTGATCATGTTCTAAATACACATTCAAAAAATAATAAACCATGTACAAATAAAATGAAAAACCTAATCATGAGTCGGTGTTAATGGTTGATCCGTTGAGTGAATAACAGACCAAACAAGACCCTAGGGACTATACCTTTTGTATCGTGACTTGCAACTGGAACAACGTCTGCTCATCTAGTGCGTCCAACTCCTATCTAGTGCATCGCCGGCATTTAGTACAAACTGAGCAAATTTTCATCTCTTCATTATACAACATTACTTGCATGCAGGTGAGGGTGTCTCGTGAGTAAAATGTACAACTCTGAGAATGGGCGCGCGTATCCTTATACATATAATAACACTTGATACGACACACATGTTGTCTTTTTATTTAATTAAACTAATTATTACTATACAATGCAATAATTTAAAAAAATTAAATAAATGCCTCAAACAAACATTGGTCGGTCTCTAGCTCATGATCAATATACACATTAAACATGCATATATTAAAATAAATACAGAATAAGAATTAAACTTGCATTAAATAAACATGAAGGCATTTATTTGAATTAAAGATTCACTCATATTTTTAATCCAATATTTATATCGTTGGGTCCCATTTAATTATTTCATTTTAAAACTAAAAATTAAATTAATTAAATAATTTATGTAATCTCTCAATTAAATTAATTACACAACAGTCTTATTAAATAAAAAATTAATATTTAATTAATTTAATCATCAACTGTAATTAAATTAATTATCTGAATTAATTTTTGATTAATTAAAATTATATATGGGTCTGGAAAACTGGGCAGGGCAGGTTGGGGTGAACCCTCACAGGCCTAATCCATGCCTTGCTGATCTGTGGAAGGGCGTTCTGGGATGGGTAGGTACTCTTATGGCCGTCCAGAGCTAGGTAGACCTGCCTGAGGCTGTTACGGGGCAATGCGGTATGTGTAGACTAAAACGAACCTGAAAAGGGTACCTCGCGATGGTACGATCTGTGCTGCGGGTTCCGGCGGAGCAGTAAATGTTGTGCGGAGGCGGTTAGGGTTTCCCTTATGGGGGAGAGGTGGTCCGATTCACCTGCAGTGGGGTCGGTCAAAGGGAAGGGCGGCCCGCTGGTGGAGGGCGGCCAACAGGCCGCTACTGGTTTATGCTCGTTGATCCGGCAAAGGGAGACCAGGTAGGAGGGTGCCCGACACTGGTTACAGTGCGTCTGGGAGCAGGGGTGGCTGGGAATGGGGAACCACCAGAGGTGGGTGTCTATGTGAGAGAGGGCAGCCACAGTGGGTGCCAGTTCGGCGTGTGCAGGAGGCGCTGTGCCTGGAGAGGAGCTGGGGAGGTTGCCCATCCGGGGATGGCCTACTGCAGGTGGACTTTCACGTGGACTTGCTGTCCAGGGCCAGAGGTGGCCGAGTGATGCGCTGCATGCCTCGTGAAACACTGCTATTGCAGCATGGCCAAGGGGAGGAGGATGCAGCCTCTTCATCCTGCCGCAGGTGAAGCTTGTGCGAGCTACCGTCGTGCGATGTAGGGTGCACTTGTAATGAGTGCATGTAGGGGCTTGGAGTTGTGCGCCGAGGAGGCGAGGCGGTGCGCTTCAGGAAGGTGGTGAGGCTGCCCCTGGTTCCATCTGCTGTTCCCCTGCATATGTGAGGAAAATCGATGGAAGGGTCGGCCATCGCCACCCCTGATGTTCCGTTGTGCACTGCGCTACGTGCGGTGGAAAGAACCAGCGGGGGGCCGATCGCTGCCCCCCTTAGGTATTTCTTTGCCATCTGGTCCTCCCCCTTTTTTCAAAAAAATAAATAAAATTTCATGACCTATACATGCAAGTCGTCACCCCACCCTTATTTTGTTTGGTTTTCTTAGACCTCATTTTTTAAATAAAAGAATTTATTTGCGGTCTCCCCACCCATTTTATAGGTCTTGATTTTTAAAAAAATTTATGAAACCTAATAGACAAGCTTTAGAAAAAAATGATAATAAATTTATGATATTAAAATATTATAAAAATATTATAATAATGAAATTATTATTATAAAAAAACAATTATTATTATAATAAAATTATTCTAGCAATTATTTTTATCAAAACACACCAGAAAACACTATTCTGGTGTAAACATGGGATTTGGAGAATTTAAATGAGGTTCATGGATCTAAAACCACATATGTATTAACTGATGTTAAAATCGAACTAAATACTTCGAATGACCGATGAATGGTCATACGATGTTGGATTAACACATGGTCTGCATCGTTGGGACCATATCGACCCCATCTTCATAAATTAATGAAAATTTAATATTTATTGGCTTAAAATTGAAAAAACCCCCTCTGATGAAACTTGTTGGAACTGGGCATGCAGCGGAAGCCCCAAACAGGTGAGTTTTTAAAAATCTTCCACCGGCGATCAACGTAAAATTTTCGATGTCAGTGAACCGTAGCGCGGTCTTATCCAATGACTAAACAAGAAGGATTTTAGCCACCAAAATAAACAGTAAAGTACCTAGTTTAATTTTGAAGTCGCACATGATGTCTGCTCATCATTGCTGATCGCTGCTCAAAGAATCCGATGCTGAATTCCTCTTGATCGTCCATACGCACTACAAGGAATCTGCGGGAGTGTCGTTCATCGTAATCCAGGCGCTAGCGCGGAATATCGATGAAGCCTTCGATGCTCCAACGATCACCGCAGCGCGTCGCTATCAGTGCCTAAGAGAGAGCTCCATCAAAGCTCCTTGAATCCAGAGCATCTCTCTCAAGATCATTGGAGAGAGGAGAAGAGAGAGAAGCCCCATGAATTGTGTTTGAAAAAAATCCCCTCATCTTCTATTTATAGTGCTTAATTAAAATACTCAGTGTAGCCTCACTGACCCCAGATACTTAATGCACTATCAAAAAAAATTATGACTATTAATCTGATTCATAAATATTATTATCATTCACTTGAAATATTTTAAAATATATTACATGATAATAATTGAGTCATTAACCCGACTCGTCATTCCCATAAATATTAATTGAACCATTAATATATTTAATATTCGTCAATTAATAATTTTTCATGTTTTTACTAAAACTCATAAACACATTAAATAAATTCAATACTCATTATTCTCAACTCGAATAATATGAATTTATTTATTTCATTTCTGATTGTTTAACTTTGGAAAAATCTCGGACACCTATGGCGAGGACCACTTGGTCAAAAACTCATATTCAACTGAATAGGGAAGATTCTTGAATACACCATTTTGTATGAATTATTGGCCCTTATTTTGATAGTAGTGAATAGTATTCATAGACCAAGAGCGAGATCTAGAAACACATCATGGCCCCTGAAGAAAGAAGGATTGTCACAACAACGAAAACTAACCTACGAACACGTACTGTGTAATATAATTTCTTTGTCAGTAATATCACAAAAAGAAGGATGCACTCATATGTCATCACCCTTATATTGCTTTATTATTTGTTGATTTAACAAGAAAAATTTACCCTTGACTGCCATGGACATGGTCTTATAAAGGTAATTTCATCCATATCAACATGGCCTGAGATATATTACTTCCATAATCTAGATGTGACAAATCCTTTCTTGACCATTCAACTAGTGTCAAGCCACCAATGAAACACCCAACAAAAACTACCTCCCCATGACTTCATTCCCATGATTTTCTTCATGCATCAAAGTATGCAATAAAATGACCTACATAGGTAATGATCTCAATTCAGGAGACTATTACACATTATCATAGATAGGAACATCCAATGACACCCGAAACATGTGGTGTTTCTAATGGCATGTCAGTTCTCATGATCTCACTACTATAAACCACCAAGTGCGAACTTCATGAGAAATTTTTTTAATGCTTATGAGCCCCGAACACATGATAGTCAAACATCTACTGTGTCCAGTTAGTAATAAGTATTTAGACCATAGAACATAAATTTATGATTAATTTCATATTATCTAGAGGTTATCATTATAGCCTAGGAACTGCTATAACCTTTCAATACTACAATTAATATTTGGACATTTCCATTTCAGTAGTGGATGCATAAATGTATACATTATAATAGTGAGGAGACATCATGTATAGAAAACTGTATACATGATATGGTAATCAAAAGAACTGAATAGTTGGGTCTAGGGAACCCACTATTTCAATAGGGGTATATGTCAACATTTGGTATTGGAAGAAACAAATACTCCATGAAGTAAGGACAATAAGTATTGGATTTAATTCAGACCTCTCCTCTAGGACCAAACATCCTCTACACAGAAGATCATTGGTAGGGTTTCAATTCTCAAAAGTATACTAGAGGGGTACTTTTGGATTATCGAGTCCCTTTTACCGGTTTTATATAAGGATTAAATAGGATGAAGGGATCCCAAAGTCCATGGGGTTATAAGATAAGGGTACCAATAATTGGAAATAGCTGTGTTATCTCATAATTCAAAGACATGAATGTAGTTTATGGAAAATTTAATAATCAAGAAGTGTTCAAGCAACCAAAAATTCATGTCACTACCAATTTAACATGATATCATGGTTAAGAGATGTCACATATTATTACTGTTACTTTTTCCAAGACTAGAGGGTCCAGTGATAATAGATAGACTTTTAATAGGGACATAAAATGTAACTTATGAGATTTATTCCTTGGTTATTTATGCTCTACCTTTTCCGTAAACTATATAGAAAGAGATTTTAGTGATCTGAGACTTGAATTTTGCTCAGACCTCCCATTTCATGTTTTCATCTGATCTAGTTTTATACTTATTTCACTAGAAAATGAGGGTATTAAAATTTTTAATGTCAAACAATAATGTTTAAGGTCCTTCACCTTTATCCAATGTGAATACAATTTATGGTAAATATGCACATTGACCTTGTATGAGGGAAGTGTTAGAAAACAATCTAATTAGGATATACATGGCATGGAAGAATCAAACATCCTTTTTTCCGGAGATTATAATTTCATAAATTCTTGGTCATGGTTCTCAAATAATTTTGAATAGTATGAGATAATCATGTAGAATATGATCATGAGTCACTCTATGGTGATGATATCAACTGTAATGACTCTAGGTCTCACAAGGATTATAAGGTCCTTCCTATATGTCCAAGATTCATATTGTTTATGGGTCTAGGGGCCTTATACAGGTCCACCACTTACATGGTCAAACAAGGAGATCTCATTTTCATTCCATGGGTATTGGAAGGTTTGGGAAAACCCAAGGTGATCATGACATGATGTGTGATTTATGGATTGACGTGCTCAAAAATATGATGGTAGAACCCCAAACTTTGTTTAACTAGGATCAGGATCCCATTATCCTTTGGTAAGGAGTGACAATGGTAATGGTCTTTACATTGTAACACCATGCACTGGGGATGTATATGTCATGAAGTTTAACATCATGAAATAATGAAATTTTCCTATTTGTTTTATATCATGAGGTAATGACATAAGATTTAATGTGAAATAGTGAAAGATATCCTTGGGGAAACATTTCACTAGTTGGAGAAATTTATATATGGGAAACACCTTTTACCCAACCATGGTTTTATTGATGGGTATCCATACACTGGATCCCTTATTTTGTATATTTATCTCATGTAAAAGAAATACATATATAGATCTTACTGATATGTAGGAAGAGTTAGTATTTATGAATTTTCCATCTTTGAACATAGGAATATTCACTTTTATTACTAGGATTCCCTGGGCTACCCTATTTATATTTTAAGTGCTTGGATAATTCCATAATTAACTCCATTAAGAAGATATATCCACATTGATCTGAGTCATATATATTGGAGAGGTGAGTTATGTTTTATTTTCTTAGTGAGTATACAAACAATGGTTTACTATGGGATCCTCTACATAGATTGATCACGATTGCATGGACATGGAATTTCAATAATTCATTCTAGTAAAGAGGTGAAAACATCAGCCCTAGCAAAAATTCATTGATAAAGTGGATAAATCTATATACTTTTAGTTCTTATAGTATAGACCATATGTCATATAGTTTATTTCTATTTGACTATAACACTTTTATGTAGTTTAACATCATGGAAATTGGATTTATTCTTGTAGTTTATTATCATGTGACTAGGATGTTGTTCTTATTCCATGAAATGTCTCAGTCGTGTCAGCCAGAGAAAGCTTCCAGGTTCTTCAAGATCACTTGAGTCATGATTAATGGGAGAAACAGTGGATAACTGGGAATTATATTAATACACTTGAGAGTATTTAATTTGGAATATGTGGGAGTGTTCACAATTTATTATTGACTAAAGTCTCCACACAGATCTAACACCCATGGAGGTATAAAATGGGGGGTGATAGAAACAAGTGGTTCAGAAGAAACGGGGGATCTATACGCCACTGTGTAACTTATGATGGTTTGAAAAAAGAAAGTTGTAGGTCTCATATAGTTCCCTACATTGAAACATCCCATATGAAGGGGGTAATTTGTTTTATCATTTTATATATTGCTGATGGGCCCAGGACTAGAGATATTGGCATCACTACATATCCTGTGATTTCAGGAATCAATGCACACATAGTTTATGATTGGAAAATTCTCCACACAAGTGTGACCCATATGCATATGGAGATTTTTTTATATTATTTATGGACCATGGATTGGAGATTTGGGAATCACTATATATCATGTGGTAGAAAAAATGAATCCCAACAAATTTCTAAAATGGGAAACTCTCCATACTGGTCTGACCTATAAACATAAGGTGTATTTTTTATGTTTTTATTTTCACCAGACCAAGGATTGGATATATGTCCAACTCTATTCAACCTGTTATAGTAGGAATCAGGACACATGTAGTTATTTAATGGAATACTTTCTATGTAGGTATGGCCCATATGTCGAGGGGTGTAAGAAAATTTCATTTTTTTGTGAGCCATGGATTTTAGATATGGGAATAAATAAGAATCTCATGATATAAGTAATTAATCCACATGTAGTTCTTAAATGGAGATATGGTGGGAGACCAAAAACTAGGGCAGGGGACGTCTTGGGTGAAGGAAAAAACAATGAACAATTTTATATCATGTAATATACATTAACCATGTAGTTTAAAGTTATGAAGTAAAGACATTTTGGGTTCCTTTTATATTATCCGTCCAAGACAATTATAACCATGACATGAACTAATATTTCTCGATCATGCAAGGAAGACCTTACCAAAATTAATAATCCCATGTGAGCTATGCTTGATGTGAGAAATACGGAGTGGGAAATTTTTCAAACCACACAAAGTAGAAATTACTATAAAGTAAAGAAAATTATTTATCTTGTGGTGTATGGGACATGATATATTATCTAGGAATCACTATGTATTTTATCGAGATGAGAATCAAACAGTACATTTTTCTAGAATAGAAATCCCTCCACATAGGTCTAACCCATACACACAAGGCTACATCTTTTCCATTTATATTGCAGCCGAACCCAAGATTAGGGATTTGAATGTCCCTATAAACCATCTAATGTTAGGAATAAAGCCACACATAGTTCTTGAGTGGGCATTTTCCCAATGTGGGTCTGACTCATGTACAAAGATGAGAGTACATCATTTTTCATTCACACCAATCTAAATCATTTACAACGATCCATCCATTAAGAAACATTTTCCATACAGTTTAACATCATGTTTTATGGAATCTTCTACATATTTTATCATCTTATGGGGAATATGAACTCCATACAGCTTAAATTTATACTTTATGGATGAAGGATGTTGTATAGTTTTAAGTCTTACTGCTAGGACTTGGGATTTAATGAAGCTCAAAGTCATTCTATAAGGACATAATACACTGTGTACCTTAAAGTATTCCAACTGGGACTTCTTCTGTGTAGTTTAACTTCACATAGTAAGGATGAAAAATTCTTGAAGTAGGCTATGAAATGTACTTCTTGATAAACCATTCATTTATGGTGGGCGTAACACCTTCCCCATCCATT
This sequence comes from Viscum album, assembly GCA_963277665.1. NCBI lineage: Eukaryota > Viridiplantae > Streptophyta > Magnoliopsida > Santalales > Viscaceae > Viscum > Viscum album. Next base: position 1,719,053,187 of record OY728119.1, on the reverse strand, counting down.
GTGTCAAATGAGTAAGATCTATTGGAATATAACTTATCTATGATGTAAGTTCCTTCCCATTTGGGTTCAAGATTTAGAGGTTTCCTTTCATGTATCATTGGGTTTATGAGAGAAAATACCAGTTCCCATATAAGGAAAAAACATAGTTGATCCTTTTTATAAAAGGGTCGTGAAATCTAATTCTAATGAACATTGAGGTTTTGTAGTGTAAACAACCATTTATCATCAAACTATTCCAACTCATCCAGCAAGTTTTGAATTTTTTTAATCTAATATTTTTATGAAGATATCTATATTTATCAAGGGAAACTAGAATTAAATGGATTAAATTGCCCTGATTACATACAAAAACCTATATTGGGTCTCTCTTCTAGTCAAGAGCATTGTGGTACGGTGGGACCATAAAGCACGAATAAGCTTGTCTGATAGAAAATATTGTCATAGTCTACCATATTTTTTAGTATGTTTGAAATATTATTATTAAAGGAATCAATTTATCCATTTTACACTAATATATAACTAGATGAATGGTTGGATTTGAGGTTGTACTCCTAGAATAATTTCTTCAATTAGGTAGAATAGAAGATGGCACCACTGTCCTGCATTATTATGTGAGAGAAACCAAATATGGTGATGATATTTGACTTTAATAAATTAATGAAATTTTATATACTTACTTCCTTGAGGGGAATTTCCTCAACTCATTTTTAAAATAACTCAATATTAGTAAGAAAGCTCTTAAACTGCTTAGTCATGGATAGGGGATATGGACTCACAATATCCATTCCACATACAAAAAATGGCCATAAATATTAATCTATATGTAGAAACTCTAGAACTTTAAGAATGATGTTTTCATGAATTTCTCATGAATGACCTTTCAAGGTGAATTACACATAGTATTGTATCATTTTTTCTAGTAGTAATGAAGAATACAAGTTTTTTTTGAGAGTCTAATATCATAATGATGAGCACCACATGAGCTTTCATGTACCTCATCTATATCGGAATGAGTCTATACTTCGGTTATGAATATGAGGAGGATTCTATTAATTCCATTTTTTATAGGTATTTCTGCTAATTTTCCCTATCCTGAAGGTTATAGTTCACTAATCATTGTCGAGTATGACCCCTTTTAGTTTGATCTAATGATATGATCTCATTTCAAAGATAATCACTATGGGATTCATCTATTCTGGTTTAGATATCAGTTGATCACACTCTAGGACATCATTGACCAGAATAATATCCCTCATGTTAGATATGATGACTATTGAGACTATAGTTCAATGTGTGATGTGGAAAACCACTTTTTCTGATCATGGTTTGGGAGGATTGCAGTTGCATTATCCAATGCATTGGCTAGAGCACTTTTTTATTGATGTACATGATGCAATATTGGTTTCAAATTGAGTTCTTACACCAATACTATGGCATACCTGATGAGAGGGGAAAATTATTTCTTATTAATGGTGTATTCAACATTGATTTTTTTTAAAAATAGCTTTGAATCAGCTTTTCTATTCAGGTAGGCTATCTACAATTGTAGAGTTAGTTTTATGCAAACAATAGGGGCATGGTATTCTGCCTCATTTTTAGTGCATCCTTTAGAATGTTAGAATGAGTAGGGATTTTTTTTGTGTGGAAACAAATAAAATCCATAGAACAACCTGGTCAAGATTTTGGATTTCTAGCCTATTGAAAATAGGAATTGAAGAAGCTCTATAAAAATACATCTCTCATGCATATGGAGTGTCATAGAAATAAAAAAAACTCTTTTCCTGGATGTTTAGAGTATGCTTGTGTACTTTTTAGGGTGGGATGTGCAGTAAGAAGAGCTTCCAAGTCCAGCCATTTAACTACCTTCCATGTGGAAAAATAAATTCCTTATTGTGGCAGAATAACTCTCCATCAACCCAGATTCCCAGTCAACATAGGTTTGTGAAGGATGTACTTGAGCGGATCGATACGAGAGACCACATGGACATTGTGATGTTTCAAATATTGTCTCCTCTTTTTAACTATATTTATTAGTGTGAGGAACTTCTTCTTTATTATAGAATACTATTTCTAAAAACCCATCATTGTCTAATTTTGGTAATAGAGGTTGTTTTCATTCCCCACATCATTTTTTTGTGAGGAGAGAAATGAGTTATCATTAAATGGTGGTCATATATGTGATAAGAGGATTTACTTTTACTAGAAGATTTTAGACTGATTAGTTCATTATATACTATTTTAGATTCTTATTGTATTCTTAGTAGACCTCATCCCATTGATAGGTGTCTCCATTATTAATTAAATTGGTGAAGAGAAAAAATTTTCCATCCATGCTAGCTAAGAAACACCGAATTTAATCGATGTTCCCTTGGATACCCATTAGTTCCTTAAGATTCTGAGGAGGTATTATTTCAAGGATTATACTAGTCTTTTCTAGATCGACCTCGAGGCCATGGTGGTGTACCACAAATCCATGTAATTTCACTAATGTTCCCCCAAAATTTCCCTTTAGTAGATTCATCTTCAAATAGTGATGCCACAACATGTTGAAGATTATTTGATGGTCCATAAAGTGATCAAATCATTGTTGATATTTGATAATCAGGAAATAAACATAACATTATGTTATTCGTTATAATATGCGTTTCATGATATGATTCATGGATTATTGGTAAGTATCACCAACATTCATTAATCTAAAGGGAGCGACCTCATAAAAAAACTTTCACGAGGTGTTCAAATGGTGGTGACTTACTCATCTTAAGGGTAAATATTTATCTGAATATACCCTAAATAACAATCCATAATGGAAAGGTCTTTTAATCCAGTAGTTTCATCAATCAAATGATCTGTTATTAAAAATGGGAAATCTTCCTTTGGTGAGTGTCTATAAAGGTCCTAGAAATTGATTAAAAACATGATATTCCCATCCATTTTCTTGATGGGGATGATTTGTTGATCAATTTTTGGCACTACATTTCCCAAAAAAGTTGTTTTTTTTCAATTTTAAACTTTTATTCTTTATTAGTAGCTCGAGAGGGGTTCATCCTCATGACTAATTTCATGAAACCTCAATGGTTAACGGGTAATCCGAGGTGATGTGTAGCAATATTGGGGTTCTTCCTTGAAATTTATATATTATTTCGAGTGAACATGCATCAAAGCATGTATAAGAATTAAATATTCATCTCTTCATCCCCGAGAGGAATGGAGGCACTAATTAATATATGTAGGTGGTCTTCTTATTTCCCTAGATTCACCAGCCTGATCTCATTGATGGTGGTGGTGATTCATTAATCAAAAGTAGGAGGGGAGATCCTGAGGTCATCATCTTATTCTTTCATCACTGATTCCAATGTGGAATTTTTAGACATTATGGGTAATATGAGGGAATTTATATAACTGTCATGTTAAGATAATCCATGTGAAAATACATTATTATCGTGTACTACAAGTTCATTATAGAGAGACTCTAGGGATTTTTTTTTCTTTTATACTACCACTAGGGGGAGGAGTCAGAGTATCTAGAGTTACAATGTCATGGAGGCATCATTAACTTTTTAGGATGGTATGATGTAATTGACGGATCATGGTAAAGTATTATATTGTTCCCCCTTTTAGGAATCCCATTTAGCTATCATAACTTCTACAACATTGACATTAGGTAACAATGTTTATAGTGCACAATATCTTACAAGGATTAAATATTCTTCCAAAATTAGGTATATGGGTAGCTCATAGTCACTATAGAACATACACTAGGGATTCATAAAGGTTGTCCCCATGCCATTGGGGACTAAAACATTCCTATCATCATCCACCATTGGTTGTTTTCCATCCATTTTGTAGAAACCTATCTCAGTTTATATGGATTCAGACAAATTAAAGGGGGAACCATCACCATGTAGTATGTCCAATTTCCCATCACTAGGGTATTTTAGGAACTAATGAAAAGTTAAAGGTACCACTACATGGTTATAAATCCAAGGCCTTCCATGTAGGAAATTATATTCTATGTCTTGTTGGGTAAATATGAACCCAATGTTAGTTGTAAGACCCCAAAACATAGCCTTGATCTTGATATTATTGAGAGGCTTGTGATATCACTTATCATAACTATGAATGAATGGGTTTGTCGAAGATAATTACCCCTCACTCATATCAAATGTCAGAGGGTCCAAATCGGGATAATATTGATCCTAGAACCATTTTCAACTAGTGCCAATCATATTTTGACATTGTCGTTTTTTCCTAAAACATATAAGGGTATGATACGTGTATGGATAAATTTTTTCTGTTCTTTTTCCATGAAAGACATGGTGACATGAAATTATGATGGAATAGTCTCCACTTGGTTAACATCAGCTGCAGTGAATTCTTTCTCAAAATCTTGTAAGAGCTGGAGGGCATCAATGAGTGAATCATTGAGTTCTTTTTAAATATATAGATCATCCTAGAATGACAGTTTAGATACAACAACTGCTAACTATTTCATAATTTTGAACATTTGTTTCATAAACCTATGATTCCAATGGTTGGGTTTCTCCCAATTACGTGGATCAAGATTTGATGTGTTGAAGGTAGATGAGTTTGGTGATTGAGAAGAGGTCGAAGGATAATATGATACATGTGGTTTTGGTTGAAATGAAATTCCCATTTTCCTGGTATGATCAGATATTCACACCCTCACCAGTCAATTTTGTGAGATGACTGGGCTTAGACAACCGCTGGAAGGCTACGACGTATATCCCTACTTTTGTTGGTCATTATGGAGTGCTCAACCACAGATCATGGATACATAAATGTATTCTGATGGAAAGTGAAGTTACAAAGGATTGAATAACAACTAATAAGGGGTGGGGGTTGAATAATTTGTTTTACTGTTTATAGTATTCAATACTTTTCAAAAGTTAACCCCTTCAACTTATCAATATTTATTTACTTATTTTATTTAGTAAAAACTCATGCATGGAAATGTATGAAACAAATTAAACCACTGAAGATTTATAAGGTTCAACCTCAGTGTGAGAGCCTATATCTTTTCCAAATCCACTCCCATGGTGGAATGGAAATACACTATTACCAAGAAGTAAAATACAAGTTATGACAACTCCCAGTAGATACCTTATATCTACATATATGAATGATTATTCTATATCCTATTAGTTTACAATATTTGATTACAAAAAAATTAAGCCAAATAAAAGAACAAATAATTTTTTGAAAATTACAGTCAATTTATCTTTTTGAACCCTCAGTACAATTTTACTGGATCTAATTCTCTAAATCTAATGAGGTCAATACGATTCACCCTTATAAAAAATCTACATCTCAAACTTTTCTAAAAAACTCAGTTTTATATTCCTCTTTTCGATTGACTCAATAAAATAGAATCAATATGATGATCCAATTCTCTATCTTAGAAACTCATACTCTTCTCAAATTATCTATACGATCTTCATAATATGATATTCCAATCTATTAAACAAAAACATCCAGGTATCTAATCAAACTCATGAGATATCAATACAGAAATAACTTTCACTTCATTTTTTTAGTGATTTTTTTTTCACTGATGTAAAATATAACTATGAGAAAATGATCTAAGAAATTATTTATATGGGAATTTGAAAATAGAAGTGGGAAACTTGAGTACATTCTTCAATTCAACATATTTTAAAACTGAAAAATCACTCAAATTTAAACATCAACTTTGACTTCTTAAATCCTATTTATATTTCTATTAGATTTATGAAAAAATGAATTTCAATTAGACCTCTTCAAATCTTCATAAAACATATTGAATCTTATTTTTTAGTCTTCTTCATAATCAGATCATTACAACCTGTCTTTCATTCTTAGTTCATTAGGATCTATTTCCATTTGAGTTCATTTCAAATATGTTTCCTTATCATTTCTTTCTGAATCTATTTATTATTGAAATCATTTTGAATTTATATCTTCCTCATATAATTACAAATATACTTCCCTCTAATCTCATTATGAATCTATTTCCTTCTCATCTAATTATGTATTTGTTTCCTTCTCATCTCATTACAAATCTATTTCCTTCTCACCTGAATATGAATCTATTTCCTTTGCATCTCATTAAAAATCTTTTTACACCTCAGCTCATTAGACATCAATTTCCTTCTCATCTCACTATGAATTTATTACCTTTTTAGATCATTAGGATCCATCTTTATTATTCATCTTATTATTATTTAATTTAAAATATTATGGAAATACCATTATGATGAATTTTCACATAACAATGGAAAGGAATCAATAATGAATCCACTTAGTGAGTTATAATTTATTCAATATTTATTAGCTTCATACATTCTTCTTCATTCTTAGAGATCATGCCTCTGATAGAGATTTCATAATGATGAAATTATCGTTATGATGGATTTCACAATATTATCAGGTTTATCTGATGATAACTCCACTCAGTAACATTGACACGTCTAAAACGACATCATTTATTACTCATTGAAAAACTATGTCTTGATTTCTAAAGCAGATACAACCATCGTGATTCCTCAATTCCATCAAATGATTTTATCATGATAATTTTTTTATGATTTACGAGAACTTCATGATCAACAAAGCATTGTATGATTTTGATTATAATGATTGAAATCTTTATAACACCTGAGATAAAAATATTCTTTTAAACCTCTTTATAAATCCTATAACTTCTTCAAATTGAAACATATGTCTTTCTAACAAATATTATTACGATGTACTGGTTTTGATTCTGTAATAACATAAACATTATTATTAAAAAAAATTAGTTTTCAAAAACAAATATTAAAACAAATTTTTACAAATTTTATTTAATATACCATTTGGATTTGTTGACAACCCCTGTTAACAAACTTTTCAACTCACAAAAATTATTTCAAGACAAAAAATTTGAAAATACTCCTTTTTTCTGGAATTTTATCAAAACCCATCCTTTCTTAAAAGATAGTGTCCTAACACCGCACTACTAGATAAGTTTATTTATTTGAAGGAATTCCATCTCTTAGTGGAAGGAAAAAATTTCATCCATGTAATGATAAAATCACTCTCACATTTCTTTTTATCTCAATTTTATTTTTCTCTAACCCGTTTTAGGATATCCACTACTTTAGAATCATATAATAAAGATAAGTAAAAACTTCTTACAAAGTAGAAATTTATTAATTTATCTTCAACTTTTTCAATATCATCCAAATCTTGGTGAAGGAACATCCTTATGAGGTATAGGAATCCATGGGAGTTTTCTGATCATGAATTTGAAGCCCCAGTTCTATAAACCTTTATTTATAATTTCTTTTGTAAATATATCTACAAATTGATAGACTGTTTTAGTGTATTCTTGAAAAACATATCTAGAAATAAATTTATATTTTATAATGTGAAACTTTATATCAATGTGTTTTGATCATGAATGTTGGAAATGTTTTTTAGAAATATCACATTCACTCTAATTATCACAAAGTATCTTTAATGGTTTATAAAATTTTATTTTCCAATATTCCAACTGAACTTTCATTTATGACATTTGAGTACATGCCTTAGTAGATAAATCATATTCAAGTTTAGCTATGCTCAAAGATACTGACCATTGTTTCTTACTATTCCAACTCACACAAAATTCACAAAAGAAGAATTTTCCTCATGAGTTTTATTTTCTATGATTACAATATCAAGACAAATTGACATCAGTATATCATTGAAAATTCATCTCAAAATATATTTTTTATAACAACCCCTATAAATTTGTTCCTTTTACATATCTCATAATTCTATTTTCTTCCAACATATGGGATTATTTTGGATTACTTTTATACATGAAACACATTGTCACAACATAAAAAGTATTAGGTATTAAGGCGGTAAGGTAATTTAGACTTCCTCTTAGATTCTGAAAATCTTTCTGACTCACACTTTTTCCAGAATCATATTTTCTACACCTTTTACTCATAGATATATGAGTATTATATTATTTGGATTATTCCATACCAATATTATTTTACAATTAAATGGAATAATTTTATTCATAAAAGAAAATTTATTTTTATTTTTATTCAACAATTAATTTAGGGAATAATGTTAATTATCCCATCATTGACATTTTAAAATTATTTTTCATTTCATCAGAAAATGTTTTAAAATCATGTCATCTATCCCCATGAAAAATTATATCACCCACACAAACAATAACAATTAAACCTATAGATTCAACATATTTCACATATAAGTTCCTATCAATTTTTCCTTCATAAAAATATCATAATATCAAACAATTTTCGAGTGTTGAATACCAAGAATGCAGATCTTGTTTCAGCCAATAAAAATTTTTCTTCACTTTACAAACATTTTTTCATCCTCATCAAGTAGAAACCCACAAGGTAAGTTAGTGTAAAATTATTCCTTAATATAACCATTTAATAAAACTTAAATTACATCCATCAGATAAATTTTTTAATTTGGATGTGTTGAAACTGAATGAAACATATGAATAGTTTCTAACCTTGAAATTGGGGAAAATGATTCTTCAAAATCCACACCATCTACCTATGCCTATCCTTTACAAGAAAGACAATATTTTTTCTCAAAACTTGTCCATGTTATTTAAAATTGTTTCTATAAACCCACTTGGTTATGATAAAATTTTTATTTTCTAGATGTGAAATAGGTCCCCATGTTTCATTCTTAAAAATCTGATCTAACTCTTCATTTATAAAATCCACCCAGTCTTTTTGTTGAATAACATCTAAAATTGACACCAGTTAAACTTTTGAGATAAGTGAATACTACTTATCTAATCTCAACATTATTCTTGTCTAGACGAGGTCCTTCTAATTTCCAATAATGATTTCGAACTAAACATTTTTTTGTAATGTAGGAATTTTTAATGTTTATTTCCCAACTGATCTTTCTTCATCAGCTGAATTTTCTGATTCTTTTAATTGAAGTTTTTAATTACTTTCATGATTGTTGGGAATATACTATTTATCCTCCTCCATATTCTCAGTAACTTTTGTTAAGGAATTTTGATTCCCAATTATATTCACATCATATGAGTTTACAAACTATTTAAAATAATTGATCCAACATTTTTAAGTTCTTATATTTGATAAATAAGACCTAAAAGTTACTTTTTCATCATTCTCATGCAAATTTCCCATATCCATATTTTTGATTTTGAGAAAACATGGAATTTAAAATGCATTGGAGAATTTCAATGAATATTTTTTGTGATAACACATTTCATATAGAGTCATGTTGGTTTCAGGTCTCAAAAAACATATATTATGAATATGTACAACATTACTAACAAATTATCTCCAATAGAACATTGAATGTTTGTATTTTTAAAACATACGCCTTCTAATTTCCACCAAGCTTCTATTATCTCTTTGTTCTAATCCACTTTTTTGTGGAGTATAGGGAGCACTATATTGATGTTTCAAACTATGTTTCTATGATAATATTTAAATGTATTATTTTTGACTTGGTACCATTATCTATTATCTACTTCTTTATATATAACCCCATTTAGTTGTCAACTTATTTTTGAAAAAACATTAACATTTTTGTAGCCTCTAACATATGTTTCATAAAAATAATGTTTTTCATACAAGTGAAAGAATAAAAAAAGTGACAAATTACAAATCTTATTTTGTTGATTCATGTCTCATCAGCCCACAAAAATCAGAATGAATATGTTCAAGAGGTCTGGTAGACTGAATATCAACTATATTATGACTATTATAACTCATATTTCTTTTTTAATAAGTAATAAAAACATCTTATTCTATTATTATTAATTTGGGAATGTTTCTCATAGCATAATAATTATAAATGTTTTCCATAATTTTATGCACAAGGTGGACAAGTATTCAGTGACACAACATATTTTCATATTTATCACTCAAGTAACAAGAGTTATGAAACCCTCTAATTTGGAAAAGATTACCACTAGTTCTTTCTCCTTTTGTGATAACATTCTTATATTTCACACATCTAATGATATAAGAATATTTTATAAAAAATAATTATCTTCCATCATCACAAAGTTGACTTAAAATAAGTAAGTTATGTTTCAACCTATCAACAAATACAACTTCCTTATATTTCATCTTTTCTATATCAATATTAACGTTTTTGAATCCCTAGATTTTTAAGGAACTATCATTACCAAAGGTAGAAAAACCTTAATATTTATTTTCAACATGTTTGAAGACATTTTAATCAAATTTCATGTGTGGGAAAAACCCCTATCAAGTATCTATGATTTGTTCTTTTTACATGATTTAAAGGCCGTATCAATGAAAAAATATCTTTCTAATACATTCATCTTTCTAGATTTCTTTTATTTTCCATTGCATGAAACAAGTTCTGGAAGAAGTGTCATAATTTTTTGGCATGATGAACAGCCCTATCATGTCTTCCACAGAAATATTCTAAACATTCAAATTTATTTGTTGTTGGAATGTTTCTAACATCTTTAGAATTATCTTTTTCAACTTTCTATAAGTTTGGAAAGTTACTCATTCTACTTCAACTTTTTCTTCTAATTTTCTCAAATATTCTTCTAAGCAGAGAAAATTTGTACAAGAAAATATAATATCTATTCCCATAGATTCCACAATTCCAAAAATAACCATAAAATATTTATTTTCTATAGAAATTAGATATTTATCTATTAAATTTATTTGGAGGTTAATAAATTCTTTCTTCTCTATCATACTCAGGACATGGACCATCATTCCATCAGAGTAGGTATTCATCTATTTTAGATTTGATAGGTTTATCAAATCCTTTTCCACCCAAACATTACCATTTCATTTTATAGAACCTAAAATGTTTGAAAAATGAGATGAAACATTATTTTTTTGGTGGAGATTTCCCCTAACTCTTTTTACGACCCTTATTAGAATCTTTAGAAGTCTCAACTATTACCTATAAGGATTTATAAAAGTTATCATTAATATTCCTTATGGTAATTTCAGAATCAAGAAGTTTTTATTGAAACTTGAAAACTTCTTCCTTCATAGATTCTAGATTCTTACTAAGATACTCAATCATCTTTCCTTGTTCATCAATTCATAGTTTGTTAATTAAGATCTACTGAATGTGTTCATCCTCCTGCTTGATTATATCCTTCCATCCATCAAAAAATTATTCAAAATCATTCTTAAATACTATAATTTATTCCTTGATATTTTTGTTTTTTCTCAATCCATGGAAAAAATATCTTTCTTGAGATGATACTCTTTATAAAATTTGTCACCACCTTCTTCACTATATGATTTTTCATTTTTTTCTCAACTTTTTCAATATAGGTTCTGATTTTTTTTAACATTCAACTTTCTAATAATTATTATCAGTTGATTCAAATTTGACATTTTTCTATACATACTTATTTTATTTTTTTTATAATTATTCTTGTATTAGTTGAATGACTTTTCTTATTTATAAATTTTGTTCTAATTCATCCATCAATGATTTTCATCAGAATCATCTCGATATCTACCAACATTCTATTTGGATAAATTCATAGAAAAGAGTCCGATTCCACTCTAATCAAATAATTTGAGAGGAATATTACCTATATAATTTCCTCTTCCACTTCGATAGTTCTTGGATATAATAGGCATTATCTGATCATTAAATTCATCATACTCTTTACCTTCAACGTCACAAGGATCACCATCTTTAATATATTGATGTTTCGAAGATCTCATAGTTTCAAAAGACTTTTGATCTCTCATATTATTTTTAAACACTAAATATTCTTTCAATTAATATGTAATAAGAATATTATGAAATTTATCAAGAGATAAATCATTATTATCTTCAAAAGAGAAAATTTTAGAATCAAACCATTTCAATCATAAGTTTTTTCCCAATTGTAGACTTTTGCAAGACATATCAAAATCCTCTGATGTTACCAACAATGTCATTTATTCTTGTGAAATATTCATCAATAGTTTATTCACCTCTCATTCTGATGTCTCCATACTTAATATTCTAAATTATTATCTTTCCTTCCTTGATATTAGTATTCCCTTTTAAAATACTATCTAACGTATCCTAGATATTCTATGAAGTATTGAGACCTAAAAACTTTTGAAAAACATTATTTGATACAGACTTGAGGATTTAATTTCTATCATTTCCTTCAAATTAAAAATTTCCCTTTTCAATGAACATTATAGGAGCTTATTTATCAATAGGGAGAAAATTTATAGTTAACACATCATCAAATTCCAGGACAAGTGAGAGGAGATAAAGAATCATCATATTTTTCCATTGATAATAATTTTTTCCATCATATATAAGAATTCATTTACTATTGAAAAAATTGATATTATACTTGATTTGGATTCATTAATGGAAACTCACTCTAATACCAATTGATGTTCCAAAGGATCGAATAAAAGATGAGAATGAGAGGGGGTAAAATCAGTTTCTTTAATTTTTATAAGTTTCAATAATTTGAAAAACTTAACCCTTGAATCCTATTAAGATATATTTTTATCAATTTTTTTAAAAACTTATTAATGAAAATCTATGAAATAAATTAAAGAACACAAGATTTACAATTTTCATCTTTAGTTTCAGAACCTAGATCCTTTCCATATCCACTCTTATGTGTCCATGGAATTTAATTATTATGAATAAGTGAAGACAAAATGTTCCAACTCCCATTAGACACCTTCTATCTCCCTGATAGAAAATATTATACCAACTCCCATAAGGTTACAATGTTTTGTTACAAAATATTGTTCCAAATAAAATAAAAAATACATTTTTTAAATTTATTCACAATTTACCATTATGAATCCTCTGTCTTGTTTGGATGGATACATTTATCTCAATCCGATGAGGTCAACACGATTCCCCCTTACTCAAAATATACTTTTCAAACGTTGATAAAAAAAATAAATTTGAACTTCCTCAGTTTTATGTACTCATTTTTATTTACTACATAAGATGATCCCACTCTCAATCATCAAAAATCAAACTCCTCTCAAATTTTCAATACGATCATCTTAAGATGATTATCCTTTCGGGTAAAAACAATTATAGGTGTCTAATCTTCCTCACGAGATCTCTATCCAGAAACAAATTTCACTTGATATCTTTAGTGATCCTTCATTTACACTTATATAAATGTTATCTATAACCAAATGATATGTAAAATTATGTATAATTGACTTAGAATATAGAATTAGGAAACATTATAAGATTACCCACTTTTTAAAATTTCAAAACTACAAAAATCTCTCACATTTAAACATCAACATTGAATTCTTTAATCCTCATTTTATTTCTCTTTGATTTACACAAAATTAAATTTGAAGTTTCACCTATTAAACTCTTCATAAAACTTATATAATCATTATTTTGATTATTTTTCGTAATAATATAATTAATATATTTCTTTATTGCCTATTTATATACAATATGTTTCCTTCTATGCTCATTACGAATCTATTTCATTGTTAGCTCACTATGAGTCTCTTTACTTCTCATATCATTAAAAATCTTTTTTCTCCAAAACTAATTTTGAATATGTTTCCTTCTAAGCACATTATGAATCTATTTCCTTCTCATCACATTATGAATCAGTTTTCTTCTTAGCTTATCATGAATCTATTTCCTTCTCAACTCAATGTCAATATGTTTACTTCTCATCTCATTACAATCTAAATTTCTTGTTCATATCATTATGATGGAATTACTATTATAATTGGAATACCATTACAATGATTTTTCCATAATGATGGAATGTATTCAACAATGAATCCATGTAGAAACATTGAATTTTTTTTTCTTTAAAAAATATTTGTCCTCTGATTGATATTTCATAATGATGAGATCCAAATTAAAATGTATTCCTCATTACGATCAAGTGTATCTAGTTATAAATCCACTCATAAACAGTGACAAGTCTCAAAACTCTTCAGTTATTACTCATTGAAAAACATTTTCTTCATTTCTAGAACTTATTAAACCATTAAAATTGCTCCATTCCGTAAAAAGATTTTAGAATTGGTATGTTACATTATTTAGGTGAACTTGATGATCAGAAAAGAATCATATAATATCGATTTGAAATTTGAAAACTTTCTAAATCCCGAATCAATGATTATCTTTAAAAACACTTCTGTAATAATACAACTTATTCAAACAGTAATTTCTATCTTCCCAACAAACCTCATTTCACTGGACTTTGTCTGATTTATGAGTAACAAAAACTTTATTATTCAAAAATGATAGTTGTAAAAAAAATAAAAAAATACACTGTTAAAACAATATATGAAAATGGTTCATTAGGATGAATCCAAAATATTGAGGATGAATATTCTTTCATTGTCCCCTATATCATTGTTTTCTATATCGTCAACCTCTAGCACCCCAGTTAGGTATGGGGAACTCGTTCTTCGTGGCGTATTCATCATCAGAGAAGGGATCTATTAAGTTAAATATACTAAGATAATAAAAATATGAGATCTCCATCTGATGATGGTTTCATTTGGTGGGGTGGTTTTCATTCCCCTAATATTAAAGGAAATAATTTTGAATGTTTCAGAGCCTATGAAGCAGTTAGATGTGACTCTTTCCACTGTCTTTATATTCATCCAGTTATCTAACTTCGATCCACACCTGGCCAGAACTTCTTGGCAGACACCATCTTCTTCTAGTTAGGCGACAATTAAAAAGTCACATGTGTTGGGGAGTTCTTTATCATCACCTTTATGGAATCAACTATGCTTTTGGGTGTCACGACCCGACCCAGCGGGGCTCGTGCCGCGACTCCCCAAGCCCGCCTCCAATAGGCCAGGGGCTGGCGACTAGCGCCGAGTAGGCTATCACACACATGGGAGGCATTAGCCTAAGGTACCTGTACACACGCACCCACAAACACCTCCATGCAACAGTGCAGAGATATAGAAACTGAAAAGTAAATGCATGCATACAATCTATCCAAAACCAGAGTGCAACATCAAAAGTACAAATGAAAAAATAGGGCCCACCAAAGAAAACTACAAACACGTCCAACCTGCTTTGAAGAAGGGGAACACTTCCACAAACACCCGCTGGAAAGATCCCTCGACACAGCTCTGGTAGACACCCCGGTCCACTCGCTCACTAAGCTCCTCCTGCTCCGGGTCCTCCTGGGACTCTGTCAAAAGGCCTGTGGTCTGCAGAAGACACAAACATGTGTGGGCAAAGCCCGTGCAGGGGTGAGTATAAACATACTCAGTAGGCACCCCAAAAACCCAAAACCCAAGGGAGAAACTGAAAGGCAACAGTCCGCTCAACCCAGCCAGAGGGAACCCGGACGAGAGAGAAACTCTATCTCATGACCATCCTCGGCTAAACACAACTAGTCAGCTCAGCTCATCTCAGGTGTATGCCCATACATACACCTTGAACAATCCAGATATACTCAGCTCACGCCACAAGCCACAAGAGGTACCGACCTCATCACCAGCAACTGTCCCAACCAGGAGAGCACCACACGAACACTGTCATACCAGATGACACTCATCCGAGAGATACACTCCATCGGATCCCAAACAAACATCTCAGAGGCTCACCCGAGAGACCACGCTTGTCGGATAACATCACTGAGGAAACATCGCTGAAACAACATAACCACCAAACTCCTCGGATAGGGGATCGCCGCTAGGGTCCGCTAGGGGATACCAAGACCCACTTCGGTATACGTAGCTCACAGATAGGGGATCACTCCCAGGGTCCGCTGGGGGATACCACGACCCGATCTGGCATACATAGTTCTCACAGATAGGGGATCACACCCAGGATCCGCTGGGGGATACCACAACCCGATCTGGCGCTCGACAGAAACTCCACACTCATATAGAGGATCATCGTCCATATAAAGATGGTCACGATGATACCAGAACCCTATCTGGTACAACTCGCGATGTAGGGGATCGAACCGATGATGCCGCAACCCTACCGAAACCACGCGCTGAGTAGGGGATCACATAACCAACGATACCGTAACCCTACTATAAACCACATGCTGAGTAGGGGATCGTATACCCGACGATGCCACAACCCTACTGAGCACGGCCCACCGCGTAGGGGATCATATTTCTGATGATGCCACAAACCCTACGGGGTTAACCTGCTAGATTGGGGATCGCCGCCCGTAAATAAGCGGTCACAGCGATACCAAGAACCCGATCTAGGGTAAAGATGCTAGAGGATCCACTCCGGGCCCACCGGAGGGATACCACAACTCTAATAGTTTAAAACATCCCATCGAGAGGATCACAAACCCATAATAAGGTTGTGATGCCACACGAACCCTCGTAGGAACAAACCAAGGGAGAACCCTCAACCACTGCTGGTCCAAACGTCGCTAACCCGAGCGACCCGCCACAATGCCACATTGCGCATCTCCTAGGCCAAACCTGAGGCCACCATCGCGTTCCACGCGGAAAAACACGCAACATAGGCTATTTACTCGCCCGAAACGGAGCACCGGTGAAAAAGACATTATTTACCGTAGCTAGCCCGTGCGGGGCCCACACAACGATCCCGAAACTCATCGAGCGAACAATACCACGACGATCCCCTCAGAAAAACAAGCGGAATCGACTACTCGCTCGTACAAAACGGACACCCGGTGAAAAAGGTACTATTCACCGAAGGCCAGCTCAGGTGGGGCACACGCCTGGATTTCGAAACTTATCGAACGGATCGCACCATTG
This sequence comes from Viscum album, assembly GCA_963277665.1. Classification (NCBI taxonomy): domain Eukaryota; kingdom Viridiplantae; phylum Streptophyta; class Magnoliopsida; order Santalales; family Viscaceae; genus Viscum; species Viscum album. Next base: position 1,719,036,427 of record OY728119.1, on the reverse strand, counting down.
CGATCCCCTCGAAAAAACACACAGGATCGACTATTCATCCGCCAAAATTGGACTCCTGGTGCAAAAGCTGCGTTTCTCCGCAAACGCCAAAACCCGGCCTCGTGGGGCCCGCACCCCGTTCACAGATCCAACACCCGGAAACCATCTCAAAAATTCCGTCGTACCATCAGGGTCTCAACTCCACTGACGGCACGTCAATCAGACGCTCCGGGTAGATGTTACAACGGCCCGAAGTCGTAAAATAATAAAATAATATTATTTTATACGACATTTCTAACTCCCGGGAGACGATCCTGAACCCTTAAACCCTCAAAGTGATTTCAAAAGGTCCGTCTCGACGCAAGGAGCACGTCGCCGCAAACGGCTCGTAAATCGGAGTTACGGTTTGCGAGTTACGGGGGTTTAAAGAACCCCCGGAAAATCCTGGCCGGACCACCGCCAGCCTCACCGGAAACCACCGCGCCGCCGCCGGATTCCACTGCGCCGCCGGTGCCGTCGCCGGAAACCGCCACGCCACCGCCGCGCCGCCACCCTGGCTCGCCGGATTCCACCATGGCCGCCGCCGGAATCCGGGATTTCCATCGGAAAACTTCCGGGGACCCCCGGGAGCACCCCGGTGCTCCAAAATCAGATCCGAAACATGTTTCGGAAACCTCGGGACCCAAACTATACAACCCTTATAACGATTTGAAGAAAAACAACAAATAAACGGGGTCCGGGATTTCAAAACTCAAACCGCCTACCTCGCGGGTGAAACACCGACGTTCTGCCTTAGATCCGCGCTCCAGAGCTTCCGTTACACGCTCCTGGAACGTCCGCCGTCGAAATCCGAATTCGTGGGCGCCTCGTTTGCTTGATTCGGAGGAGTGGCGGCGAAGAACGGCGAAGAACGTCGAGAGGAACGATAAGGGGGGGGGGGTGCTGATATTTATATCAGCCGCCCGCCGACGCCAAACCCGTCTCAGACCCGACGCCCGATGCGAACAAAAGTAAGGTCACCCCTAGGGTAAACGCACCATTCTGAACGCAACGACGAACTCAGATTTTCCATCCGAGACTCTGTTCAGAAGTTATGTGAGCCGACGCTCGCACACTAACTTCGCTACTTATTTACGAAAACCCCCTGGTGGCGTTTCTCACCGCAGGCCCGCGCCCACAAAGTTTACACCCCGTCTAGGGTAAACGACACGTTTCGGACGCAACCGTGCCCTCAGATTCCCGTTCTGAGCTACCGTTTAAGAGATACTACACCCCCGCCATGTGCATAGTATAAAAATACTTAATATTTTTATAAAATTAATTCCGGGCACACCGGGCCTCGGAATCGCACGCCGTCTTCACGCCTAGCTCTGGAATTATTCGTAAAAAAATTCCAAAGTCTGACAGGGCCAAAAACCCGAGTTGCTACATCCTCCCCCCATTAGAACTTTTCGTCCCCGAAAATCCCTAAGCACAAGGAAAGCGACTGGACTCTCAACTGGGTCTCACACACCATCGAGCTCACTAACCAACACCCATGCCCGAACGCATAAGTCATAGGGACTCATCCGCCACACCTCAATACTATCCGCTTTGGGCGGCACTAACTCGCGCGCACGGTTTTAATCACGTCACAAAAACGCGTCTCGGTGGGGGAAGGATCCATCTACCTCACGCATTCGAAGCATGCAGAACAACTTCCACACAAGGTCTTACCAACACCCTAAACAAAACTCGAGCAAGCAACAAAAGGAAAGAGTACCGCTAAACAGTGACTATCAAACTAATGCAGTAAGTAGAAAAGACACAAGGCGTATCTCTATCCATCCGCGGTGCCTCTGGTTCGACTGCCTCTAGGGAATGCAGCTGTCCTCGCCCGCGGCCACCAGCTCCCTAAGCTTGGCGTGGACCACCTGGAGGTGGGGGTGGTGGCAACTGGTACTGCCTACCACCGCCTCCTGCTGCACCCGCTCTGCCGCCACGTCCGCCACCCTGCAGACCTCCTTGCTCGAGACGCTGCCTCTGCCAAGGCGGTCCATCGACCGACTCCCTCTCAGCATCACGTCGGGTCGGACAATCTCTAGCAAGATGTCCCCGACCATCGCAAGTGTAACACCGCCTCTCCTGCGGCTGACCAAAACTGGCCTGCGAGCCCTGTGAGCCCTGAGGCTCAGATCCTCCATCCTGGGTTCGCCTCCTGAAACGTCGACCACGTCCTGACCCATGAGTCTGTCGTCGGCTACCAGATGCCGATCCGACCGATGAAGTCTCAGCTCTCGAGTGCCCAGCACTAATAGGGGGAATCTGCTCATCCAAAAAACTCTCCACCACCAACGCTCGCTCCAGCACTCCAGCATAGGTGGGCAGACACAAGGAAACAACACCTGCTCGGATGTCCCTGTGTAAGCCCTGCTCGAAGGTCCGAGCCCTAAAGAACGGGTCTCGAACCATATCCAGGGAGTTGCGCGACAGGTCTGTAAACCTCGCTGAGTACTCCGATACGGTCATGCTCTCCTGTCGAAGCTGCAGAAGCTCCTGAATCTGCACTAACCTCAGCGTCCCCAGATAGAACTCTTCCCTGAAGAGCCGCTCAAACTCTGCCCATGTGAGCGTCTCCTCGTCATGGGACTGCGTCACCAAACTCCACCATCGCCCGGCAGAACCATGCAGAAGGCTCGCCGCTAGAACCACCATCTGATCTGGAGGTGTCCTCACTAGGCGGAAAACTCGGGTGACTGCCTTAAGCCAGTCATCAGCTGCCTGGGGGTCTGGATCACCCCGGAACCTCAGAGGTCGCTACCTCTGGAACTCGTGCAGCGCACTCAGCCTACACGCCACCTCGTCCTACACCGCCGGCACAACCAGCTTCTCGACAGGTGGTAGCTCAACTGGAAGACCACCCGGAGGTGCAACCTCAGAACCTGCGCCCTGCTCCACAGCCTCTACACGGGGCGGGTCATCAGCACAATCCTGCTGCGGAACCCTCACTGGCTGTCATCGTGGAGGCATCCTGAAATACATTCAAGACACACCACAATAAAAGAGTATATCTGGAGAGATGACTCAAGAAGGACAAGGAAAACCCAAAAACCCAGTCCTATATGATGCATGTACCATTATGTCCTCGCGACCAGTGTATGAATGCCCCGAGTCGAAAGACAGGTTATCAGAGTCCTGGTGTATGGATACGTCGGCCGCCGCACCAACACTGGAGTCCCTGGCCTGAAAGCTGAACTTGAAACATCCTAACACTACCGCTATGCAACCCAAACCAAACTCACAGCTAGACCAGCTACGCTCTGAGATTCCAAAGGAGGAACCTCCTTTGATACCACTCTGTCACAACCTGACCCAACGGGGCTCGAGCCGCGACCCCCCAAGACTGCCTCCAATAGGCCAGGGGCTGGCGACCAGCGCTGAGTAGGCTATCACACACATGGGAGGCATTAGCCTAAGGTACCTGTACATACGCACCCACAAACACCTTTATGCAACAGTGCAGAGATATAGAAACTGAAATGTAAATGCAGGCATATAATCTATCCCAAACCAGAGTGCAACAGAAAAAGTACAAAGGGAAAAACAAGACCCACCAAAGAAAAATACAAGCACGTCCAACCTGCTCTGAAGAAGGGGAACGCTGCCACAAACACCCGCCGAAAAGATCCCTCGACACAGCTCCGGTAGACACCCCGGTCCACTCGCTCACTAAGCTCCGCCTGCTCCGAGTCCTCCTGGGACTCCGTCAAAAGGCCTGTGGTCTGCACAATACACAAACATGTGCGGGCAAATCCCATGCAGGGGTGAGTATAAACATACTCAGTAGGCACCCCAAAAACCCAAAACCCAAGGGAGCAACTGAAAGGCAACAGTCCGCTCAACCCAGCCAGAGGGAACCCAAACGAGAGAGAAACTCTATCTTGTGACCATCCTCGACTAAACACAACTAGTCAGCTCAGCTCAGCTCAGGTGTATTCCCATACATACACCTTGAACAATCCAGATATACTCAGCTCACGCCACAAGCCACAAGAGGTACCGACCTCATCACCAGCAACTGTCCCAACCAGGAGAGCACCACACGAACACTGTCATACTAGATGACACTCATCCGAGAGATACACTCCATCGGATCCCAAACAAACATCTCAGAGGCTCACCCGAGAGACCACGCTCGTCGGATAACATCACTAAGGAAACATCACTGAAACAACATAACCACCAAACTCCTCGGATAGGGGATCGCCGCTAGGGTCCACTAGGGGATACCAAGACCCACTCCGGTATACGTATCTCACAGATAGGGGATCACTCCCAGGGTCCGCTGGGGGATACCACGACCCGATCTGGCATACGTAGTTCTCACAGATAGGGGATCACACCCAGGATCCACTGGGGGATACCACAACCCGATCTGGCGCTCGACAGAAACTCCACACTCAGATAGAGTATCATCGTCCATATAAATATGGTCACAATGATACTAGAATCCTATCTGGTACAACTCGCGATGTAGGGGATCGAACCGACGATGCCACAACCCTACCGAAACCACGCGTTGAGTAGGGGATCGCATAACCAACGATACCGTAACCCTACTATAAACAACATGCTGAGTAGGGGATCGTATACTCGACGATGCCACAACCCTACTGAGCACGGCCCACCGCGCAGGGGATCATATTTCCGATGATGCCAGAAACCCTACGGGGTTAACCTGCTAGATAGGGGATCGCCGCCCGTAAATAAGCGGTCACAACGATACCAAGAACCCGATCTAGGGTAAAGATTCTAGAGGATCCACTCCGGGCCCACCGGAGGTATACCACAACTCTAAAATTTTAAAACATCCCATCGAGAGGATCACAAACCCATACGAAGGTTGTGATGCCACACGAACCCTCGTAGGAACGAACCAAGGGAGAACCCTCGACCACTGCTGGTCCAAACGTCGCTAACCCGAGCGACCCGCCACAACGCCACACTGCGCATCTCCTAGGCCAAAACTGAGGCCACCATCGCGTTCCATGCGAAAAAACACACAGCATAGGCTGTTTACTCGCCCGAAACGGAGCACCGGTGAAAAATACACTATTTACCGTAGCTAGCCCATGCGGGGCCCACACAACGATCCCGAAACTCATCGAGCGGACCATACCACGACGATCCGCTTGGAAAAACAAGCGGAATCGACTACTCACTCGTCCAAAACGGACACCCGGTGAAAAAGGTACTATTCACCGAAGGCCAGCTCGGGTGGGGCCCACGCCTGGATTCCGAAACTTATCGAACGGATCACACCATTTCGATCCCCTCGGAAAAACACAAAGGATCGACTATTCATCAGCCAAAATCGGACTCCTGGTGCAAAAGCTGCGTTTCTCCGCAAACGCCAAAACCCGACCTCGTGGGTCCTGCACCCCGTTCACAGACCCAACATCCAGAAACCATCTCAAAAAGTCCGTCGTACCATCAGGGTCTCAATGCCACTGACGACACGTCAATCGGACGCTCCGGGTAGAAGTTACAACGGCCCGAAGTCGTAAAATAATAAAATAATATTATTTTATACGACGTTTCTAACTCCCGGGCCACGATCCTGAACCCTTAAACCCTCAAAGTGAGTTCAAAAGGTCCGTCTCGACGCAAGGAGCACGTCGCCGCAAACGGCTCGTAAATCGGAGTTACGGTTTGCGAGTTACGGGGGTTTAAAGAACCCCCGGAAAATCCTGGCCGGACCACCGCCAGCCTCGCCGGAAACCACCGCGCCGCCGCCGCCGTCGCCAGAAACCGCCGCGCCACCGGTGCGCCGCCGCCCTGCCTTGCCGGATTCCGCCATGGCCGCCGCCGGAATCCGGGATTTCCGCCGGAAAACTTCCGGGGACCCCCGGGAGCACCCCGGTGATCCAAAATCAGATCCGAAACATTTTTCGGAAACCTCAGGACCCAAACTATACAACCCTTATAACGATTTGAAGAAAAACAACAAATAAACGGGGTCCGGGATTTCAAAACTCAAACCGCCTACCTCGCGTGCGAAACACCGACTTTCTGCCTTAGATCCGCGCTCCAGAGCTTCCGTTGCGCGCTCCTGGAACGTCCGCCGTCGAAATCCGAGCTCGTGGGCGCCTCGTTTGCTCGATTCGGCGGAGCGGCGGTGAAGAACGGCGAAGAACGTCGAGAGGAACGATAAAGGGGGGGGGGCTGATATTTATATCAGCCACCCGCCGACGCCAAACCCGCCTCGGACCCGACGCCCGATGCGAACAAAAGTAAGGTCACTCCTAGGGTAGAGGCGCCGTTCTGAACACAACGGCGAATTCAGATTTTCCATCCGAGACTCCGTTCAGATGTTATGTGAGCCGACGCTCGCACACTAACTTTGCTACTTATTTACGAAAACGCCCCTGGTGGCGTTTCTCACCGCTGGCCCGCGCCCACAAAGTTTACACCCCGCCTAGGGTAAACGACACGTTTCGGACGCAACCGTGCCCTCAGATTCCCGTTCTAAGCTACCGTTTATGAGATACTACACCCCCGCCATGTGCATAGTATAAAAATACTTAATATTTTTATAAAATTAATTCCGGGCACACCGGGCCTCGGAATCGCACACCGTCTTCACGCCTAGCTCTGGAATTATTCGTAGAAAAATTCCAAAGTCTGACAGGGCCAAAAACCCGAGTCACTACATGGGGAATGTATATAATGAAAAATTTATCCTTGATATTGTGACCCAACCTCCTATATAAAGGGAACTACTCAGGATTATCAGTGAGATCGATCTCATTTCATTTACTTGGATATGGTAGCTTGAGTAGGTTATTTTCCATGGATTCAATAAAACAAATAGGCGTATTATAATTTTTGAAGGATTATTTTGTATTCTCTTATTCATCAAATCAAGAGAGACCTTGATATCTTTTTTTACATCTGGAAGAGGGTGAGTTTTTGGTGCTACTGGTCAATGGGAGATGTAGAATGATTTAGGTATTGTCTGGGTGTATAAATGGACACTAATACAAGTATTAGGGAATCAGAAACAATCTCTTACTTACCATTCCCTTTTCCCTATTAAAAGAGAATGTGTTGAGGTTTAGCTCAGGTTCACCGAATGGATTATTTTAGGAATCATTTCATTTAATCAAAACCATGGAATCTTCTAGGATACTTCATCTAGACCAGGGTTGATTATGTCTCATCTTATATATTTCAGCACATATTTTTAGTTGTGGGTCCTAAAAGAGGGGGATGCTGAGTGAATATGTTTAACCTTTCCATCTGATGAGGGATAAATAAACCCTCTCATTTTCGTGTGTTTTTTTAGGTTTTTAGGTCTAAAGTATTACATTTTTCCTTCATGTGGATATGTACTAATAAATTATTTGACGATAAAGTTATTCCCATCCCAAAAATAGATCCTATTGGAAGGCTTATTTACCAAATGATGGTTGTACCCACCCTATATTTCAAAAAAGTATTAATTTAGTCACAACTTATAGATATCAAGGGCCCCACATTGGTCCACATCAAAACATGATGTGTATGAGATGTTGTTCTATATCTCCCACTCCATTAATGTGCGAGTAGATAGGATTGCTAAAATTGGGGGGGGGGGGTGAAAATTGGCATCCACAGATTCAGGATATGGATTTCTTTAGGGTGGTATGGGTTCACTCCACCCTTCCATGACTTCCATTCATGCACCCGTGGATTCAATGTCATTGAGAAGTCTTAGAGGTACCACAATTTGGACCACCTCCTACCTATAGGGAGTAGTTGTGGATTGATGAGGTGGATGAATTTTCATATTCAATTGATTATCAATCCATTATAGTTCAAATTGATCATCCTGAAAGGGGCGGGGATATTTCCATAATGGAGGAAATTCATGATCACACTTGACCTTCTCATTTATATAAAATATTTTCATAAATATAGAGATGAAATAACACTCAAATGCCACTCTTTTAGGGGTATTTTTTATATTTTGATATATGGGAGGACAAATATTCATCTCTTTCTAAAGACGATACCCAGTGGGAATGTTTCCATAGAGTAGTTCATAATTAAGTTGCCTCATATTTTGTATGTCATTATAATATGTTTCCATTCATTCCTCAATAGAGTTATTTTAATCCCCTATAGATGGTGAGTGGGATGTAGCCACACCTTTCCCCATATTATTGGTACTAAACCACCTTAGTAGTGGAAATTCATCATTCAAAGTTTCCATATTCTTACTCCTTATCTTATTTCGCAAACGTGCAGCCTCAGTTGGTCCATCTTGACCACCTTACTCTTGAGGTATGGTTTTTGTATTACAACCCATTATGTTTTCATCTTAGTCCACATAATTTTTTGTGTTGAAGGTGATGAAATTCAATGATTTGTAGTGAGAAATGTTTCTTATCCTATAACTCACAATTTAATAGGGTGATTCTACACCGCTTACTCCTCCTTTGAGGGCTGCATCAGGTTCATTTTTATAAACCATAACCATATTGGATCATTTTTTCCTTATGAGTATTTTGGTAATTGATTGCCTTTTTTATTTTCTCCTTCCATTTTATATTAGTTATATTGAACTAAAGGGAGTTTGAATTCATTCTTACCGAATGAGCCCTGAATAGAAAATATATGTATCATGGTGGGAGGAATGTGTGGGATTTCAACCATCGATATTTACCTCCCAACCTGGATATGGATGATTCCTTTAGGGGTGAAAATAAAGGTAAAAATTACCCCAAACTATTTGGTGGGGTTGTTTTGGCACGAATGATGATTTCCATTAGACACTCTCAGGGCATTATGATCTTCTTGATGGTGATTATTATTAAAATAACCACATCCCTATGGGATGGGGTTGGTTTGTAGTTTCCACTGATATTTCCTACATCCTCTCAGGGTTGATAACCCAAGGGGTGGAGGCGATGGTAAAAAATCCCCTATCCTTGTGGAATAAGTTCTCTCCTGGATGGAAGCTATAGTGGATTCTATTATGATCCATTTTATTTGGTGCACCTTTTATTTTGTATGAGTTGGGTTAAGTGAATACCTAATATGGGATTCGTCTACTATGAGTAGTCCTTAGTTAGTCCTAAAATTCGGATACCATGTCTAAAATTCATTCTCACTCATTCAAGGGGACTAGATTAGGATTCTTTTGGGAGTCCTATTCACAAGTTCATGACATATTTGAATCTTCAAATTGATGGAATTTATTTTTATTGACCAAATAATTCATTCGTTACCCTTTACTTGATTTCTCCTACGTCTATGATATTAAGTTATGCCATATATTGTGATTTCTATAGTTATGGGGATGTGGTCAATTGAAATACTTCATGATTTCCCATTCATCAGATACATATTTCTATTAATGCCTCGATAATCAGTTGTCTAAGGGTTTTCGTGTAATGGTGTAAATCATGTTATATATTATGATTGTGATTTTATGATATAGATTCCCATGCCATATAGGTAGAGGTGAAGGCATTTTTATATTAGAGTATGAGTATGTTTTGATGGTGACCCTTGTATCCTAGAAAGGAGAGGTGTCTAACCACCAACCACTGAGGATTTACCCACATGTTTTTGTATAGGTATGGTTTGATACCCTTCTCTATCTTATTTAAGATATCGAAGTTTGAAGTGGTGGTGGTCTAGAACATGGTTTGGAGGTTTTTTTGTCTAACCCTATATATATATATCAGTGCTGGACTCTTATTAATCATATTTATATTACTCTACCTGATTAGACTATATAGGATGCTTCTATGGGTCGCCTACTGACTATGGTGAAGTGGTGATGATAGTTTAAGTGAAGTATATATGGTTAATGACTATGTTATTAACACCACACTGTGGAAATGTTTTATCTTTTAAGAACCTATCTACAAAAAGGATAATAAATAGGTTATTATTTCCTTGTTTCAGATAGATATCATAAGGGGGAGGTTTAACACATTTAATCTCATTAGTAGAGTCCCAACGATAAATATCTATACTACCACATGGAAGAATATCATGGTAATTATCACCTTATACTTTAGTTTATTAGTTGACAGACCCATGAGGTGTTATGGATATGAATCGAACAATATAAAGGGAATTGAAATTTAGTAGATAATGGATTTGAGCCTCACTCTACATAGTAGATAGAATATGCTAACTAGACTTTTGGGGTTAAGCAGGGATATGATCTTAATGCATGTTGATTTCAAGAATATTTTGATAAAGGTTTGATACTGTGGGGATACGAATATTCTGTGGAGTTTTTACTTGATTATGCTGGTGAGAATATGTATTACCAAAAAGAATATGAGCCTACCTATAAGTGGTTTTGGAAATATTCCACTAAATCATTGTTGATGATGGGGTATAAGTTAAATTCTTATATTCATTCCACATAAAAATATGTCAGAAGACCTTCAGAATGGGAGAAATGATATGATCCTTCTTCTGTATGTCCTCTAAAAGATCCCGGTGTGGTCATTAATTAGTGGAAGTAGGGATATGATCATTAATTCTATGGGATGTTGGAATATGCTGCGTAGCTTCATTGATTGGGATATGAGCCTAATTTTAGGTGATTTCCATATTGTAATGAAAAACCTCATCTAGAGTATGTATATGATCCTAATATAGTTCCTTTAGTGTATTATTTTGTTCTTTTTTATAGGAATATTCTCATATCATAAGGCATGTGCTAAAACAACGTGGTGTTCATTGGTTAGAATGAGTATATGAGACTAATCCATTTCATTTGGAGTATTCCAGAATTCTGTTTTGAAAGGAATTCACAATTATCCTTAGGAATATTTCAAACTAAGTTGGTCATCTTAGATTGGAACGTGGACATGAGCTCAATATCATGTCTCAACATTTTTCAGAATAGGATGATAATTCTCTTGGATGGAAGCAATAATGTGTTCTTTATCCATAGTATCCACCTAATATCACTGATAATGGTGATATGATTATTTGTAAATTAGGATAGGAATATATTCCAATACCTATATCTATACCAGTGCTAGACTATGCATGTTGAGCCCTTATACAATTTCTAGAATATAGAGAAACTTTAGAAAAGTGTTTGCAGAAATGTATTCCTTCACATTCTCAATCTCTAAAATATACTAGCATAAGCCTTATATTGAAATAGATATATATTCCCACTAATTTCTTCATTATTCCAATAGAATTTGCTGATGGGATTCATGTGTAAGAGAAGGGATATGTTCCTCCCCCATGCTTTCTATAGGAATATCCATGAAAACTACATTTGAGTGAGCAGGGATATAAATCTACCCACTAACTACATCCAGAATATGCCAATGACATTTTTCTCTGGAAGTAGGTATATGATTGAAATCCTATATATACATAGATTTCCACACCTGATGAGACTTCATTGTTACCTGTAAATGAGAGTATATGGTGAAATGTTTTCAATAGATCCCTCAGTAGGTGACTGAGGGGCATCGATGGGATGAAGCTAGTGATGGAGATTGACAGGGTACATCCTAGAAAACTCATTAAACAATATGGAGCCATAGTTGAATCTTTGAACAATGTTCGTAAGTAATGAAGGTGATAATTTATATTCTCTAGGGATAAGACTAAAAAGTGTTTTTTGGTGGTGACTTGTGAAACTGGTTTCCTTGAACCTTTCTCGAAATGAGATATACTTTCTAGGTTCAGCCTATAGAGACCCATTCATGCATCCTCAAGGGTCAAGATCATACCACATTGAAATTATTCCCAAATCGTTATGTTTGTTACCCACACCTGAAGGCATCAGGCATTTTATTATGTTTTCCAACCTATAGAGGTTACTGCTATCACATAGGTTCTATAAAATTATCTTTATGAAGACATGATCATAGGTCAATATATATAAGATAAGTTTCTACAATGAAAAATAACATAATGAATATGGTTACTGATCAGTGCAACATCATGTTTATGATAGAAGATCAATTCACTATGCCCTATTAACACAATATTTTTTGTTCTTGATTAGTCTATTTATCTATTATTGAATTTTCATGGGGAGAATGTACTTATTTCATGGGAAACCCAGCTTTAAAGGATTTTACATTGGGTGTACAATTTTAATTTGTATAAGATACACACAAAAATACAAATCGACACATGTTAAAAAGATAATATTTATTATTTCAGTGATTAATATATGGTTCACCATTTTTTTTCCTAAATAATATATATATATCCTTCCTAGGTTTTAAAATAAACAATGTCCAATGCCTATAATGATTCAATTATTCTATCATTACATGCATTAATGTCTGGTTCACCATTTCTATTTTCTTCAGATAGATATGATCTCTAATGACTTATTGAATGGGGTTAAGGTATGTTTTCATGACCATTCACATCAGGTTTTCTAATTTTATCTCTCATAGAAACTTAGAATTATTCTTATATACATAACAAGGAACAAAACTGCACTTTAAAGGTGGGGATTGATTTCTTTTTTCAATCCCAATGAAACTAAGGAAATCATAATGGATAATAGTATGGGAGGTCGGGATCATAATGCCCTGGGGGGGGGGGGGTTATTATTGACTACTGTTGGACTCTATTATTGATTGATGTTATGTTTGTGAATATATTCCAAAAACTAATATGAGATTGGATACTCTAACTAAATTATCCAGTGTTGAATCCTTTAATATGTAAACAGGGTCCCATAAAAGATACTATATTTATATATATAAGGTACTCTATTCATTTCATGGCATTTCATAGTAATGGGTAGATACATATATTTTGATAACATATAACCTAGGACTCTAAAGTTTAATACCATCTAGGTAGGTGATTGATGTTTTAATAATGGGATTGAAAATTTATGAGGTGTCCTACATATCCTATTTATAATAGGATTAAAAACTCATGTAGTTTAATTATTTTCAAGACGTACAGATTAATGTCATTTGGAAGATACATATATGAGTTCACATAAGAAACATGTATTGGTATTGATAATTTTGATAGAATCCTAAATATTTGGTTTATATTAGGAATCAAATATATTATAGTTCGATCTATCCTTGACCTACTGATGGGTGGTGATAGATAAATAGTTTTTTTATTATTATGGTACCACATTTTACCAACATAGAACTGCATATGGGAATATGTGAATGTCTTAAAGAATTACAATAAAGTGTATTCCATTATATGGGGGGTAATCATTTCATGTCATTGAATAGGCCTTACAAATCAAGGTTTTTATGGATTTGGGGAATTTATGATGTAAACTATATGATTGTTACAAGCCCATAAGACCATGTGCATCATGCTCTATGTGAGGAACTAGGGATAACAAGTAATCAGACTCACCGCATATGGTAATGAGACTTATTCACTAGGGTGACCTATTGTGTTGTTTGATATAGAGATTGAGCCTTATGAAACCAACCTAAATATCTAACCTATAACATGAATAAAAATCATCGTATGTCAATTAGAATCCTAATCCCCTAATGGATAAGGAAGAATGATAATCCCAAAAGAGAATTTGGCTCCCATGGGATAGATTTTTGGGATATGGAGGGATATACACCATGGTGGATTCCCATTTGAACCAAACATCATAGGAAGTTTTCCTATGTATATTTTTTGGAAATGAATCAGATTCATCATAGTTCAATTAATTTTATGGAGTAGTGTGTATCCTGGACAAGGATATTGTGTCCTAGGGTGTCTTGCTGACAAACCTGACATGTCAAGGATATATACTGGACATGTATTGTTTGTCTTCCTAAAATATATATGGATATCTAAAAATGACTTGGGGTTTCAATCACGTGATCCCGCTAATATGTCCAGCGAGCCTCTACATGAAATGGTTGACATGTCGAAGGTTCTTTTCTTGATTGAAGAAGACATATAAGAGGGTTTATGAGTGATTCGACTGAATTATTGGAGGAGGCCTCATTTGATCGACAGAAACACATCCAGGGGAGTTGTATGATTAGAGATGACACATTAGAAGGCTGCCTCATGATTTGGTTAGCATGTCGTGAGGATTTATTATGACTTGTATGACATATCTGGAGTACTTTTTGTGACTCGACTAACATGTCCAGAGGACATAATGTGACTTGTCTAACATGTTTGGAGGAATTCTCATGACTTGGATGAAAATTCCATAAGTATTTTTGTGAATCAACTAATATGTATTGATGATATCACATTGTAAGGATATGCAATAAAAATCTAATGAAACATTCGTGTGAAAATCAGGGCATCCTTCACCACATAAGGTTTCCATCACTCTCAGACTTTATTCCATATATGCCTCAATGTTTTTCAAGAAATATCTTTTTGAATCATCGTGTGACCAATTAAACATGTAAAATCTCATTCTAATAATATAAGGGTTATTATGTAAAGCATATAAACATGTAATGTAATCCCTTAAATCATTCACCAGGTTTACATTGGGGAAGTCATTTCTGATTGTGTGGAATTGTACTCCTAAAAGTCCGTTATCACATATATATTCCCATATGTGTCTCAAGAATGTGTATTTCCCCATTTTTGTGTCTATAGGGAGGAATTTATAGTCATTTACACCCTATATATAAACTACCTTACAAATCTTCTATATTACAAATATGGGATTGAGTTAGTGGAGGGGGAATCACATCAAACGCTTCATGTGAACCTTTCATGGGTCACCCATGGAATTACATGATAAACAACAACCACTAGAACACTCCATCATCAATATATTTATTGGAACCAGGTAACATGATTTCACACAATCAAGTTTACATATTATTGAGCCTTCTCAAGATCAGGTTGACATGATTGAGAGTCTTCATGGGACCAAGATGTAAGTTGAAGTGACTTTCTCATAATCAAGGGGTATTTTTTTGGTGTTTTTCAAGAGATATAGTTGGATACTTAGGGGGCCTTTACATAAGAAATTTTTTAACTCTCATTCACATATGTGTTAATAATTTTTTAGATTTTGGTAGATTATTTTTCAAGATCTTTCTATTTGGTGTCTTTCAGTGCATCACGTGATCAGTACCATATCTCAAAATGTTATGGGAGCATTGTCATGGAAGGTTGATCTTCTTGCCTGTGGTGCATCTCGTGATCTATTCTAGATCTCATGGTAGTGTGTACGTATTTTTACAGAATTTTTCTCCACTTGTTTGGGGTGCATCAGGTGATCCATTCTAGATATCATGGGAGTGTGCTATAATTTTAATGGATAGTAGCCCCAGTTGTCTTTGGATCTAAAGGTGTATCAAATTCTTGAATGGATTCATTTGAAGGAATTTATATGATGATGATGAAATACCCAAATAATTTCACATGACATAGTTATATTGTCATTTGGAATATCACCTGACAATTTGAACAAATCACATGAGTCATATAATCCCTTCTTATTAAAATAAACATAAATTCATTTACATGATAATTATTCATTTTTTTTATTTTATTCTATGAGGGGTTTTAGATGATTTCTAGTCATCATTCAATTGACTTGTTTCATGATCAAAAATAGCAGTCTTTGCAGGATCACTATGACTTGTCTGGATGCCTTCACAAGAACAATAGGGAATGTTAGAGGGGATTCACATAATCATGAACAAATCATGTGAATCAAATGATCCATTCATGGGATGTTACCATGGTCATGCTATTATGTCTCATCCTAGGTGTCACATGATACATGTAACATAGCTTCTTGTCCTTCATGTTTCCATGTATATCCATCCTTTTTCTTATATTGAAAATAATACCTAAGCATCAGGTATTTATTTGATCCTAGAATTATAGATTATCATTTTAGGGTGTGAAAAAAAATTGATTTGAGTATTTATATAAGGAATTGGTCCATAAAAATTATAATATTTTATCAATATAATTTATTTCAATGAATTTAAATTGATTTCCGAACCCATAAATGAGATTTCATTGTCTAAATTGGAAATTAATCTTTTGAAATATATATTTTTTAAAATATTTATTGTTCCTTGTCCAAAGTAATATTAAAAATTGGATTTGAGTTATAATGTATTCAAATATTATAAAAAATGAAATTAATGTATAAAATAATTGAAAAAAATGGGTAAGTCAATATATTTCCATTTTCCACAACATAAAATTCTAAGACTGATAATTAGATATTGTTAATCAATTCCTCATATTTTACTACAAATACCTACCGCTATCCCATTCACCAAAACAAAAAATCCTTTAAATATAAAATTCTACTTATTTTCCTTCTCAAAATTTCCTTTAAGGTGTCCCCAATTTCCTATGGTTTCACTCTATATGAATTATAAATTTACTTCACAAGTTAAGGGGGTCTCCTCTTCTTCTATTCCATTCAAGAACCGATTTTTTGGTATGTCTTATAAATGTCAAATTACATAATTTTTAAGAACTTATTATTAAATAATTACTACAAAGAAAGTTTTTTTTCTAATTGGGGATCTCTATTCCCTCTTATTACTCACTTTCCTTAATCCATGTTGTATATGTGTTATATTGCCCAAATCATTTGATGAATTTATCACTTTTACATAAAATAATAATTTTTGTGAATACCCAATCCAATTCTTTACGTAGGTGTATTCAAGTATATATAGAAATATTTTATTTATTGTGGATTTCCATGTATTAAAATAATATTTCATTTTCCTTGGTTTAAAATAATACATTATTAATAAATGAAAAAATAAGGTAATTAATGACCTTACATGAATCCCTTTCATTATTTTCAATGATTTATTTATAAATGGATCTCATAAATGATATATGGGTAACACATGAATATAAGAATATGAAGGTTTCACCCTATGTTATCTTTATTACATTAGGAAAGCAATGAATGTCTAGGGATGACATGTTTTATGATATCTTTTTGAATTACTTTGGTAATTATGTTTTATAACACCTTGGTGATAAACCGTGGTGATATTTTTATTATTGTCTTATTTTTATATTTTACCCACATTTCCATGTTATGATTCATGATTATTCTATGATCAAATGGCACATGTTCTTATAATCATTCCCTATTCTTATGCCTCAAAAAATCCTCTCTATTACTAAATGTTGTAATATGTAATGAATGTTTTACATATTAATATGTTATAATTACATATTTGGTTTGGTGTGAAAATTTCTTTTTTAAAGTGTTAAAGCTCTATTTGATTAATCACTGGATGTAATACTTTGAGAATTCCAAATGGGGATAAAGCACCATTAACATTGGTTTTCAGAATTTATGAAGATGAATTGATTTCACTGGAATTATTAGTGCATGTTGATCAAAATTTCAATAGAATCCTAAATTTTATAGTTGAAAATAAGGATGTTGGATGATGAGATAGTTGAAATATGAATTTATTATAAGGGTATGGAATATTAAGTTCATCAAATATTGTACAATGCTATCATAGTTTGGTAATACTATGGAGGATCTTCCAATGGATGCTCTCTGGTGTAAGTCATGTTTTAGAGGAATTATTGGAATGGATGGAAGGTTAATATTTCTGAAGATGAATGGAATTTTGAATGTGGTGATGTAAGGGGACGAGGATCATGTATTCCTTGAACTTTAATGAAAAGGTAATAAATTCTATCCTAGTTAAAATGTTAAAGTTAGGGTTTTCAATATTATAAGAGTATTATGGAAGATAATGTATGTTGTTCACTAGGTATTGGTGTTCAAAGTGTTGATTTTAATAAAGAATCATCAGTATATTGAATCAACCAATGTTTTCCTGTGAATGTCTGATTGAGAGGTTGACTAGATGATTTGTGGATCCTATAATATAAATGAGATTTTTCTATGAGTGGATGAGAACTAAAAAATTACTAGTGAAGTATTGGATGGGGAATCATAGGTGGATTCAGAAGGATTATTCCTAGGATTATTAATGTGACAAGTCATAAATTCCATAGGTGGAAGGTCAGAAGGAGGAGTGATAAAATATGAAATAACTAAGATATTGGAGAGTCTTCTTCCACTAGTTTTACCAAGATTGCTGAATCTTGATTATCTTTGTAACTCAAAATTACTTTAACCACTGAAATGATTTACATATTTACATTCCCTCATGAATATAACTAAAAATATATATACCATGTTATCCTTGTGTAGATTTTATTTGTTTTTATGAACACATGTGTTTTTTCATCATGTTATTGTTCACCAGTGAATATATTAAAAGAAACACCATTATGCGACTAAAACCATAGGTAAATGATGACTTGAGGCAGTGGCTTGGGTTCTTAGACAAGTACGTTCCAAAAATCAATGTTTTGGAGGATGTTTTATTAGAGGTATATGCTTATGTAGTTTGAAGTTACATCATACTAGAGAACTAGAATATGGATATTTTGGTGATCGGTTCTGTATCTTGTCCCCAACATTTTGAACGAAATTATTTTTTATGAAGAGGCCCTATTTTTCTATTACATATCAGTGGGGAGTTAATTATAATAATAAATGTTCTTAAAATAAGTTTAAATAATTTGGAATTTTGAGGGATTATAATCCATGAACATACATCAATTGGAAATAAATGTGTTTGGAAAATGTGAGTTTCAAAAGTGATGTTTTCCAACATTTCATGACATGATAATATTTGGCTACCAAAACATTAGGTCAATTAATTTTAGGAAGGAAGTAATAGTACCCAAAAATGAAGCACTATTTACATGGATAGTGGTTGTTCTTTGAAAAAAACCAGAAAAATGACCTTGTTCTATAACATAAAAAATTAAATGGTGGACATGATGATTTTAGAGATAATGCACATGGTTAGTTTTTCTGAATAGGTGACTTGTATTTCATTGGTGAGACTTAATTTTAGATTTTTATAATTTCTAGTAGTTTAGAACAACCTAATAATTATATGTTAATTATTTTATTAGGGGTAATATATGAAATTTTGGGAATTAAATATGAATCATACAAAGTTCAAAAAAAGGTCACATCTTATTTGTTTATCGATATGATTACAATTAAACTATTGACCTCAAGGACCATACATTATAGAAATTTTCTTTCCCATGTATAATTGAGAGATTGTTTTTGATTTGAGATAAATATTTTGGAAAATGCAATGTTTAGTCTTCTGAAAAAAATCCCATGGAATAACTTGTACATGACATCCAAAACAGAAGATTAATTATTCTAGAATATATTTTCCTTACCAACATAATATAAAATATTACATTTTTTTATATCTACTGGTGAATTCTCAACATAAAAACCAAGTTTCCCATTGTGTGTCATTTATTTCCTATGGTGATAATCAAATTTAATAATATATATTTAGACTCAATCTAAGGCGACTACCTAATTAGAAAATGTAAGTGGGGATTTCAAGTTCATTCCCATGAGTGGATACAAAAAGATTTGTTTTTATTTTTAATGTGACTGATTAAGTTTGGTTATGAATTAGATTGAAGAAATATATTTTTTGAGGTTAGTAGGAGTAAATGTTTCAGGTTAAGTATTTTTTGAGTTTGTGTCCTAATGGATCAATTATTAAGATAGCTTAGTTATATATTTTAAGAATTGAATTTTAAGAATATAATTCAAATGGAATTACCTGTCTAAATCGATAATTTCTCTATCTCTATGGTAACTTAATCTGGGAAATCAATAAATGAGTTGATTCAAAACTGTGATTATGCATAATCATCTCAGTCAAAAAATTTAACAGGCACAAACAAAGACGAGTAGTCATATATTAATCGATACATATCGATTAATTTAGTAATGGTTAAGATAAAATAAAGGGGAAGATATATAATTATGGAATACATATATAACCAAAAAATAGATTAAAAATAAATAAACATCCATAGATACACTCCCATTGTGATTATATTACACTTAAAAATGGATAATTACCCCCTCATTCAAGTCATAAGGGAGCGAGGGAAGAGGCGAGATAAAATAAATCCTAAAATGGTGATGGAGTGGGTTGGTTGAAGTATCTACATTGGTAATTCCTTATAATCATGGATATATTTTGTTTTCCATTTATAACAACAACGTTGACTTATATTTATAGGCAAAAATTTAGAACTATTTCTTCTTGAATTCCATCAATTCAGCTAATAGATGTGTCTGAGTGAATCCTTCAGGTCCCTAATGAAATAATTATGGGATTTTGTTGATATTTAGTAAAAATAGAAACCTAATAATTCCCATCACCTAGGTTTAGAGTATGAATCTTTATTTAACACTATAATAGTCTTTACTTCATCTCCTTCTAGTTCGTTTCACCACCTACCTTCATGCCTTGAATTTCTTAATGTTTATTTTGTGAATACGGCCTTAATTTCATGACTATGGTGTCCATGTTACTTTTCCCCCATTTTCAATTCTATCTTCCACTTTGATCCATGAAAACATGGCACAAAATTCTCACATCGGAAATCACATTTTCTTGAATTGAATCATGGAAATATTTTGTTTTTTTACATTTAATTTTATTTACATGTTTCATACCAATGTATTAATACAACAATAGAAATATTGTCATGAAAAATAAATTTAATTAAAAAAACGAATTACATTAATATCTAGAAAATATGATTTAGATATAGAAATCAAATATCTCCACACATGAATTCAGGCTTGCTGTCAAGAAATGAATCTCTACATATTAAGATGTATTATCACACTATAATTATTTATATGTTGTTTTGTCAAAGTAAAATGATTCAATGAGGAATTAAATTTTAAACAATCCATTGAAAAAATATTTATTAACTCTTCACATTAAAAAAATAGGTAAACATGTATTTTACATTTTCTCTTATGATCTAACCATGCCTCTTAATTATTTCCTTTATATGAATCAATTAAATTTCTATTTTCATGCCACATTATATTTACTTAACACTGAACTTTTTTCACTCATGACTCACGGTACAGATGTAAATGAAGTTTGACTTATGTCATGGATCATTATCCTACAAAAGGCTTGCAATAAATCAACCTTCTTCATCAAGTAGAGTAAAATTAAAAAATAATCATGAGTATTTAACTATTAAAATAAAATGACACCAAGGCTTCAGGGTAGGTAGGTAAATGATGTAAAAAAAGTGAAGATTAAATGTTGTATATGCTTTATAGTACTTTTACTAATAAATGTAACACCACTAGGTTTTACCAATAAATTTAATATAGAATGAATGAAACATTAAGTCTCTGTGAACGAAAAACATTGTTATTTGTAGGACTTAGTTATAACCTAGATGTTAGACATAATTTTTCTACTTCTATGTTTTGAATTAAAAAAAAGACATACACAGTTGTGATGAGTAAGATATTGGGAGTATGATAGAATCAACATACATTTTTGGTGAATAGTATTTTGACCCTAATGAATATAAATATACTATTATGAATAGTAATATAATCCTTATGAATAGTAACTTGAGCCATTTAAGTATAAATAAAATTTAGGCACCTGATAAATGAGAGTGAAGTTTTTAAAAATTAAAAAATAAGTGTTTTAATTTTTTGGAGAAATAATAATTTAATAACAATTTTAAATTAATAAATAGATTTAAATTAAAATTCATTTTTATAAAATATATTCATAAATAAATTTTTTGTTGTCATTTTATTTTATGATTATTTTATGAGACCTCCATTAATTATTGAAAGTATTATAAAATCAGTTTTAAATTCATAATCTGTATTTTTGAATTAAATAATTATTTTATTTAAAAATTAAATTAAACATATTTAGAAGATTATTTGGATAAAATTCACTCCATTTTTGGATTCTACACATCAAAAAAAGTGTTATGGGGAATTTTTATGCTTTTCAAAAACACTTGAATTTTTAGTGAATTGTAAAATACTATAATTAACAATA
Source organism: Viscum album (assembly GCA_963277665.1). Classification (NCBI taxonomy): domain Eukaryota; kingdom Viridiplantae; phylum Streptophyta; class Magnoliopsida; order Santalales; family Viscaceae; genus Viscum; species Viscum album. The sequence goes on along the minus strand of OY728119.1, from coordinate 1,719,014,528 downwards.
AATGCTAAACACTGGATTTATTGAGTCCCATGTCATGTATGGGTGATGTAAGAATAATTTTTTATAACTCACATGATCATATTAATATTTCTGGTCTCAATAATCAACAAAATTTCTTGTCTTATGAATAATAATAAAAAATAATAAAAATGATATTAAAAAAATCACCCCTCCTCTACTATAAAAACCACTCCTCAATCCATCTTCTCCTCACTCCTGTAAGCCTAGAATCTTGTTAATGTTTTAGCTAAATCATATTAACTAGTATCTCTCCATGTCTATGAAATCTTTTTAATTTGAAAATACCAAAACACATTCTTTTAAGGAGTTCCCAAGGAGGATATTTCAAGCGGTAAACCGTCTTCCTTTTTCTTTAAATTTTATTTTCAATGTATTTTCTTTTATTATATTCTCCTAAACTCTTCTTTCCAAATGATAATTATAACTCAATTTACATAAATATAATTTAATAATATCATTTTAGTGTAATATCCTTCCTCAAACTACTATATATATATATATATCTTTTATTTTAAAAACAAAATCATCATCTGTGATGTATCGATGTACAACCTTTGTGGACAACGAACCTTCGTTATTCAATTTCTTCTTCAAGGATGTCCATGAAAACCTTTTTATAGTTGAAGAAAATTTTAATTTTTTTATATATTATTTAATGATTCTGTAACCAGTGTATATACATCATAATAATTCATACAAAAAAACTAGTTCATGATGATCGAAATACAGACGTAATAATATAAACGATTATAACTAATATCTTATCTAATAATTCATAATATTACCATATAAACAAATAAATTATATAACTATTTAATATCAAAAAATATCATTATAATCATATATATATAATTCTGGAAAATTATATCCATTCCACATGAATTCCATACTTATATACACGTATACTGATCATCAAAACTAAGGAAACGAACGTTCCAAAGCGATAATTTTGTATCTCAAAACTCATAAAAAGTACCTAAAATTTACTTATTAACATTATAATAAATAAAATACTTACAGATAAGGATATGAATTAACTAATTAATGTATTTAATTTGTTTATCCCAGATGTTATGGTTAGGTGAAGAATATGTTCGGTTATAAGGTAAGGGCTTTCTACTAGAACCTCCAGTTTCTATCCAATTACTCTTTTTATATCACTACACCGATGAAATTGTTGATTATTATTATATAATCATAATAAATTATGTTTGAATATTCTATATATATGTTCCAATCAAAATCATTCTTTGTTTTATGGGGTGTTACATGTTTTAAAAGGATATTTCTCAAATTCTTCCCAATAAACAAACCCGATTCAAGGGAACTTCTCAAATTCATCCCAATTTTCAAGTTCACTTTATAAAAAATTTTAATAGAAAAATATTTTTATAAAATCATTCATATTATTATGAAAAACTATATTTTTTCACATCTGGTTTTATATAAGTATTTTTCCAAAATAACTGTTCTCTTAAAAGTAAAAGAGTATTTCTCTCAAGTATTATTCAATGATTTTATAAGATTATTTCCATCTATTTAAACACACTTTTTGATTCTTATGTTTAATTGGAATTAATATTTTATGATATTTTCTACCATATTGTATTGAATGGTTTATTATTATTTTGTTTATGGATTTTCTATTTTGATACCATTCACCATATGTTAGTTTCAATATGAATGTATATGATTATTATGTTTATACCCTTTAATTTGAGGAATTCATTGGTCTTAGTATGTTACTTGTGGGCCCCCTTATATACCCTAGATGCATCATTAGTTCCCATGAGACAAACTAGCGTGAGATTTTACCCATTTTATATAGCCTCTTGGTGGAGGCCTTGATGGTATGATTATGATGTCTAGTATTAGGAATTCGCTGATTATGAAACTAGTAATTTGTAGACCATGCGAATATTTTAATAGTATAATATCCATGGTTGTATTTTTTTGTAATTATTTATTCAGATTTTATTTCTACCATATTATTCTCAAGTATATTTTAAAGGCATGTGTTTTTATTTTTTCCTCATGCCTAGTGTTTATGTTTATGACTACTTTCTCTATACTATTTACCCTTAATGAGAATCTAACATCACCCATTTATTAATTTTTATACTTCAATGGGATGCGAATAATTATATTATGAATGAATTATAGGGATAATCTTAATGTTATGGATGTTTACAATGGAATTTACAGTTTTTCCTTTCATTTTGTAATGTTGAACTTATATATGTATGTTGTTTTCCAAATATACTAAAGTATTTTATCCTTCTATATGTCATTAATTGTAATCATAAAAATTTAATGAAGTAAGTCAACGACTCTATGAAATTGGGATCAGGGTCTTTACAGTTGGTATTAGTGGAAGTTTAGTAGAAAATATGGAAAATAGATTTAGAAATTATAGATTATGGAATAATAACCTATGTTAGAATTTGAAGATAAGAATATAAGAACATCCTAGAATTTTGATAATAAAGATATTGTGATGATATTACTAGAAATAAATCCTTTTTAGGATACTACAACTGGACGTGGTTCTAGCATAGATGTAGCTAAGAATAACAACTTCGACATGGTTTTTGAGCCAGACATAGGGAAATACGGTACACAACAATGGGCCATGCTACACACCTAGTTTGACACTCCCAAGGTATATTCTTAGGATAATTTTAATTTTCATTACAAACCATATTGGATGATTTAAATGTAAATATGTCCTCAAGGAAACCATGTTTATGATTATTAGATTAGTTATGCATAGGATTTTGATTCTTATTAAGTATTTTTCTAATTGATATTACACATTATGATTCATTACCTAATCCAGTGCATGGATTTTTTTTATAAATGGTGCCAAGTGGAAGGAATGGAAGTCATATGAATGTGTATATCCCATATAAAGATTTCCCTCCTATGCAAGATAATGATGTTGGTTCTCGAGTAGTGGCTGGTGATGAGAAACTTATCACTATATGAGGAAATATAACTCAACTTATAAATAATAACTTTACCCATATACTGAATCATTAACTACAATATAGAGGAGAAATGTTTGTCCAATTTATGTGAGATCAGACTCCATATTTAGTTAGACTAAAAACCCAATCGTAGCAGAGTAGTGCATAAGTTCCTTAGAGAATATATTTCTCTCTTTGGGTAGTGACGTAAGGGATAAGGTTACCATTGAGGTTTATCATCTACTGGGAGAAGTTGATCAATGGTGGTCATTAATTAAAAACAAAAAAGGAGGAGGAATATATTGAAAATATAGAATAGATGAATTTTAAGGAAATATTCTTAGTAAAATACTTCCCGCATGAATAGAGAGTAGATATAGAAAGGAAGATTATAAATTTGAGGTAAAAATAGGATGAGAATGTTTTAAAGTATGAATCAATCATCATAAGGATAGAAAGGCATGATGATGACTACATATGTAATCAAAGGAGAAATATTGTTCGATTTGTTGATGGTTTATAAACATTCATCTGAAGGAAATTAGTCACCCAAATTTTCTCATTATATGAAGATATATTCTCATGTAAAATGACGAAAGAAAAAGAATTATCTAATTATTATGAATTTAAAGTAATTAAAGAGAAGAATAGGGTTGCTGAACACTCGATAAAAAGAAATAAGGAATGGGTTAGAAGGGGAGAATTAATTTTCTATCATGTGATAATTATGGGAAAAAACACCACGGTACTTTCCATATGGGTATGTGTGTTTGTTAAATGTGTGGAGGAAAAGTCAACAAAACTCATTATTGTAAGGGAAATAAAGGAATTAAAAATGTTCATTTCTATAATTTCAATGATATGGAATATTATGAAAATGATTTTCCTAAGAAACAAATAAACATCCCCAAATAATTCCAAGGGAGCAAGGCTAAGAATATGTGGTCACAAATACTGAGGTTAATGTTCCTAATGATGTGGTGGTAGGAACTTTAATAATTTACTCAAAACTAATCAAATGATTTATATAATTATAGATCATTACATTCTATAATATCTTCCCAGTTTTCCAAGACAATTAGACATTTAGAATTTGATTTAATAAAGGTTCTTTTAGTAAAAACTCATAAGGGAAGTATAATTGAAACATATATGTGTTGATAAGTCCCCCTGATGACAAATAAACATGCCTTAGTTTTTAGACATATCATCATACTCATTATGGAAACTGATATAATCCTTGGTATAAATTGGATATCATGTTATTATGTAAAAATCTATTGCAGTAAGAAGGGAGTTACAATTTTTGAGAATGATGTAGAACCCCTTATATTTAGAGCAGAAAAATCTTCATCTGGTTCTTATCAAGATCCACCCCATTATCCCTACTAAATTATAATCATTGGGAGGTAGATAAAATAATATCTATGGGTGAGGAATGAAATTTCTAAAATGAGGATTTTCCTATTGTGTAAGAATACGTTAATGTGTTTCTATAGGATTTACCTGGACATCCTTAGGAAAGGTAAATTGAGTTTTCTATTGATTTAATTCCTGGTACAAGGCCTATATCAAAGGCTCATTATATAATTTCCACCATTGAATTAGTAAAACCTAAGAAAAAAGTAGACAAATTTAGTGATGAAGGACTTATCTTCCCCAATGTTTCTCCATGTGGAGCTTTTGTTTGTTTGTAAAGAAGAACGACAGATCTTTGAAACTGTTTATTGACTAAAAGGAGATCAATGCTATTACAATAAATAACAACTACACTCTTCATTAGATTGATTATTTATTTGATCAAATTAATAGATCATAATATTTTTCAAGCATTGACCTTTGATATGGACATCATCAATTTCATTTGATGATGGTAGATATCCAAAAGACAACATTTTGAACCAGGTACGGGCATTATGAGTTTAATGTAATTTCTTTTGGGATGACTAATGCAAAAAATGTTTTCATGGATCTAATTAATAGAGTTTTCTAGTAATATCTTGATAATTTTTTTAGGTTATTTATTTATAACATCTTGGTATACTAAAAGATATACGAAGATCATGAGAACCACTTGTGCATTATTTATAAAACTCTTATAAGAAACAAGTTATATGGGATGTTTAGAAAGTGTGAATTCTATATTCAAACAGTTTCATTTCATTGAAAATTATCTATAGGGATAGAATATTAGTTGATCTGATGAATAAAATGTCAGTTCAAAAATTTACTACACCAACGAACATAACCTAGGTATGTAGTTTGATTAGTTTATCAGGTTATTATCGAGGTTTCTTTCAAGACATCATATGAATAAATACTTGTTAATGAATCTTACTATTAAAAGGGGTTAAGATCAAATAAAAAAATAAATGTGAATAATGTTTTGAAAAATTTAAGAGGTTATTTTTGAATGCTCTGATCCTGACTCTACCATCAGAAAATGGTGGATTTTTGATCTATAGTAATGAATCAAAGGACATGGTTGTTTCCTCATGAAGAATGATAGAGTTATTGACTTTTCATAAAGGAAATACAAAATTCATGAATAGAACTATCCAACTCATTGTCTTGAGTTAGAAGATATAATCTTTTCTATGAAGATATGGAGACACTATATCTATGTTTAAAGATGTAAGACATATACAGATCATAAGAGATTGAAATATATCTTCTTAGAGAAAGAACTCAACACGAGGAAAAGGTGATGGATCAATATAGTCAATGATTACGATAGTTCCACACACTACCACCTTGGAATTGAAAAAAAGGTAGCTGATGCATTGACTAGTAAGGATCATAGATTTCTAATAAAAATGAGATTTGTCAAGTTTCTTATCTATATGGATCTTGTGAAAATGAATATGGGAATTATCAATGATGGTGAAAAAAAAATACTTTTTAAATTGGTTTCCCAACCATATTTATTGGAATGAATTAAATTTTCTCAGTCAGATGATGATAATATTCGATAGAAAATTAATGTTTTGAATGATGGGAAGTTAGAAGACTTCGTGTATGAGGGTGGAATTCTGAAATATAAGAGGAGGTTATGTGTACCCTCTATCCCAAATATAAAAATGGATTTATTAGATAATTCCCATGGTTATAATTTCCCTATACACCTTGGTATCAATAGGATTTATAGAGATTTGAAGGACGAATATCTGGTGGGACAACATGAAGTAATAAATAGCTGATTAGGTATCAAGATGTTTAGTCTGTTAATAAATGAAGGTCAAAAGAAAACATCCTAGAGGAGTCATGAACCCTTATGCCTATTCATACATGGATATGGAATGAAATTACTATGTATTTTTTCCTTGGATTAACCAAAAATCCAAGATAGAATGATGAACTATTGGTAATTGTGGATCAACATACCAAATATACACATTTCCTCACTATAAGGGATGATTTTCTACTAGAGTGCCTTACACGACTCTATATTAATGAAGTTTTTAAGATTCATGTAGAACCACTCTATACTGTGTATAATCATGATCCACACTTTAAATTAAAATTTTGGAAATGTATCCATAAATCATTGGATATTGGGATTCTTTTAACTACTACTTATCACCCTCAAACTGACAGGTAGCCAGAAAGGATGATCCATACATTAGAAGACATGTTGAGATCTTACTCACTCGGCTTTCAAGGTATATGGGATCGGTATTTTCCTTTTCTCGAGTTTCTCTACAATAATAATTTCAATTATAGTATTCTAGTGGCACTATATGAAGCATTGTAAGGAAAGAGATGTCATACACCAACATGTAGGGATGAAGTTGGTGAAAGGAAGATTGTGGGCCCAAAGAGAGTGGAGGAAAAAGCAGTAAAGTAAAAAATTATCCAAACCCATATAAAAGTAGTTCAAATTAGGAAAACTGATCTGATGATAATCCAAGTATGGATTTGGAACATCTAGTGGGATATCATGTTTTCTTGAAAGAATATCCATGGAAGGGTTTTTTATGATTTTAGAATAAAGGGAAACTGTGCCCTAGGTACATTGGACCATTTGAAATTCAAGTGAGAATTTTAGTTGTGGCTTATCATTTGGTAATGATACCCAGCCTTTCTAAGGTACAAAATGTATTCCATGTCTCTTTATTGAGAAAATAGATGCCAGAACCATCACATGTACCCACTTTTGAAGGTATAGAATTCGAACATGACATATCTTACTCTGAAAATACTATCTAGATTCTGGACACAAAAGAATAAGTTTTGATGAATCAAATGACTCATCTAGTACATATAAATTGGATAAATCATAAAATTGAATAGGTGAATTGGGAGCCTGAGGAGATTATGATTAAAAACTACCCAAATATTTTTATGAGGTAACATTCTAGTAATTTCAAGCATGAAAGTTTTATAAGAGGGGAAGAATGTAACAACCTAAGGTTTTACAAATAAATTTAATATAGAGTGCATGAAACACTGTATTATTTATAGGATCTAGTTATAAACTAGTCCTTAGACATGATTTTTCCACTTATATGTTTTGAATTTCAAAAAAAAGACATACACAGTTCCAATCATTATGACATTTAGAGTCTGATAGAATCAAATTACATTTTTTTGAATAGTTACTTGACCCTTGAAAATCGTAATGTACCCTTATGAAAAGTAATATGGCCCTTATGTGTAAAGACCCATAAATTTCGAGGAATTTTTTTCTTAAATACTTTGTAATTTTACGAGACTGTGGTTTCTGATGGCACTTGATTCCGAGCCCCGGTGTGCCCGGAATCAATTTTTGAAGTTTTGTTCGGGTACGTTCAGCAAACGTACATACAAGTTTTTCTATCTTTTTAACCAGTTCTCAGAATTGAAATCTGAGGGCACCGATGAACTCGTAGCACTGGTATTCGCTTAAGGTAACCTTTACCGCAGTTGTGTTTGTTAGGGAGGAGAAGTTTTTTTTGGAGATTTATATTAAAATAAATAAAATTGTTGTACACAATTTTATTGTTTTAAAGTTGGTTAATTCCAACAATGGGGAATTAGAGGTGGGCCCACACCCACATAGCCTCCCATGAGAGGATTTAGTGTGTTGGGACCCACACGAGCCCTAAACCATTCATCACCCCTTAACTCCCTTAAACTCCCATTTAAAGCCCCCTAAATTAATTAACTCCTCCCCTAATTATGGTGGAGCCTCTCCACCTCCCAATATTTGATAATGCCAAACCATTTAATTAATAACCTTATTAATTAATTGGCACCTCACTGTTGAATTAGTTTTAATTGCAAGTCAATTCTTTAAAATTGGATAAGTCTATTATAATATTTTCTTTAGAAAATATTTTAGTGGGGGAACCTTTGGAGAATTATAGGAGCTTCAATATTCCACTAAGAATGTCATCCTCTCTCGATGAAGAACGCTCTATGACTCCTCCTACCTTCTTCTACCTCCAGGTCTAGGGAGAAGACACCGCTTGCGTGATGTGTTACCTACGTCAACGAATCTTCTTCCAACGTTGATGGGATGACACTGTTCTCCGCAACACCGTCTTCTATGATGCCTGACTACCACGATGCTTGTCTTTCGTGGATCATTGACGAACGAACCTCAATTGCAAGGTAGGGGTTTGTACAGTTTTCTAAGTGAATATTTTGTACCCCGTTCTTCGTTGAATTTCTGGATTGCCTTCGGCCAATTGATGTCACCTAACGCAGAGGGCGCGGGCCGAACGAACACGGCCCGAAGACCCTCTGATGAAGCTTGATTATTTATTTTTGTCGGCGGTGATCGAAGGTGGCGGTTGCGCGCCGGTCGCGTGCGGAAGAACCGCTGCCCGCAACCGTGGGCCGCTCGGCCGAAGAAGAACCGGCCGGCCGTAGCCGGCTGGGCTAGAGGAGACCGCGGTGCCACAAGGGGCATCGTGCTATGGAGGACCACGGCCCGCGCTCCGCGGGCTGCTTTAGCAGCAAACTGTTTGTCCGCCTATCAGCCGGGTTAAAGAAACTACCACACCCGTAGGTGCCGCGCAGGAGGACCGCGACCCGACCATGCGGGCCGCTCGCACCGGGAAGATCAGCCGACTTTGGCCGGTCGGAGAGGAGGGCGGTGCCGCCAGTTCGGGTTACCGGGGGGCCACGCCCCCCAACAGCACTCGGCTAGTTGGGCTGAGCTGTGACCAGCTTGGCAGGGCTGCGCCCTTCCAGGCCGGGCCGCACCACGTCGGGTCGGGAAGCGCCGCGCCGGGCCATGCCACTCCGCGCTGGGTCGGGCCGCGCCCCCTTAGGATGGACCGCGCTGTGCCAGGGCGGGCCATGCCCCTCCGGGCCAGGATGGGCCACGGCTCATCGGGCTGGGCTGCACGCTTTACCGGGCCAGGCCGACCCACCTGCCGGGCTAGACCCAACGAACCAAGTCGGGCTGACCCGCCTTCCCACTGGGCTTGACGAGCCGTGCCCGTTTCACTTAAACGCGAATAACTTTATGACCGAACGTCCCATCGACGCGCCATCTGCGGCACTAGGATTATCATGACGGGACGGTCCTTTTTCGATACTCTAAGTTAGTTTTGGATGACCTCGGAAAACGGCCGGGTTTCAAACGAGCGTATTTCCAACCAGGCCCCTAGAATGAAAATGCTAATAACTCTCAGACCGGGAATCCGATTGAGGTGTTGTCTATCGTGTTGGGTTTCTTTTGATGTGACAAAACTTCAGGAAACATAAAATATGGACTTCGTGATAGTTAATGTAACTCCCCCTTGGCTCGAGGAGCGGACCCTCCCGAAATCGAGTGTGCTGTGTGCGGGAACCTTAGAGCTGGCTGCGGTTGCAATGACTACCATACTAAAATCCTCCATGGGTTCGACGATGATGAAGACTGTACTAGAATCCTTTGTGGGTTCGGAGATGATGGCTACAGTACTGGAATCCTTCATGGGTTCGACGATGATGCCAACTGTACTGGAATCTTCCATGGGTTCGATAGTTATGACTATTGTACTCATATCCTACGTGGGTCTGACAGTTTGACTTCTGTAATAGTATCCTGAGTGGGTCCAAAAGAGTTTCCGGTCTAGTATCCTACATGGGTCCGACCTCTTAGATGATCTAGTATCCTACGTTGGTCTGACTGCTTAGATGAATATGTGACTACATCTGATCATCTTTATCGCTATATGAATGATGTATACCTGTGTGAGCTGAGTCTTGACTTTAAATCATTATCATCGATGTCATTGACTTATTTCCTGTTTGGATTGGGTTGTTCTTGGGCTCAAGAATTGGAGCCAAACTGGGATTGATGACTTAGGTATATGTATGGGCATATACCTAAGTAGAGTTGGTTGATACATCGTGTTTGTATCTTTCTTCTGTGGTTTATCCTTCGTAGATTCTAGGAGACCTTAGGGAGTCTTGGGGTCCCTACTGAGTATCATATACTCACCCCTACATGGGATATGCCCGCACTACATTGTGTTGGATGCAGACGATGGACAACACTGATCGAGGTGGAGACTTGTGGAGCTGGACGGTACCCGGAGGTAGACCACTTGGTGAGATGTACACGGAGCAGACTACTGGACCCGAGGTGCTGAGAATGCCATCTGTACTCACCCTTTAGGTGGGATTCCCAGAGGATGACTCAGTGGTTGCTATTTTACTTTACTATAGTTGTACTAGATTTTAAGTTTTACTGTACCTACTGTTGGGCTTGTATTTCCAGCCACTTTCTTTTCAGCACTTACTTTTGTATACACTTTTACTTAGTTCTTACTTCAGTTTCGTACTTTGTTGTATTTTTTTACTTTTATAAAGGAAATTCCTTCCCTGCATAGGGATTTACGCCTTTGGTGCTAGTCTCCATCCCCTGGCCTATGGAAGGTGGGCTAGGGGTAGTCACGACATAGGCACCGAGGACGGGTCGTGACAAATTGGTATCAAAGGAGTCAGTTCTACCATAGAACATAGGAATATGATCTTTATTTACTATGAAGAAATAATGTTAAGAGTATTGAGTGTGGTTTTCATTCTAGGGAGTTCAGTGTTGGTGTGGAGGCCGACATATCCATACACTAGGACTCTGAACTCTGATTTCCGACTCAGTGCACAAAAACACTGAGTGCTTGTGTGTTTCCTTTGAAGAGTTTTTTTTGATTACTTTGTGTCAGCTCACTAGGTATACTGTTTTAACTGTGGCACACCTATTTCTTTTCAGGATGGCCCCATGAAGGCAGCCAACTAGGGTTCCGAGTTACGTACGAGATGGTAGCCCACCGAGCGACGAGGCCTCGGTGCAGGGCCCCATCACAGCGGAGGCACCAGTGGTTCCACTAACCACTAGGCCACTGATACCACCATCCCTAGTAGCAGAGAGTGCACGCCGCCTAAGTGCATTACATGAGTTCCAGTGATATAGGCCACCTAGGTTCCATAGAGAGACAGACACACAGGTAGCTGATGACTAGCTGGAGGCTGTCGTCAGATTTTTCAGACTAGTAGGGACACCATCCGATCTAATGGTGTTCCTTGCTGTGAGTCTCCTGCATGGAGCAGAAGGTAGATGGTGGAACTTGATGCTCCAGGTGCACGATGGGACATCTTTACTTTGGACAGACAATGAGAGTCTCTTCTGCTCAGAGTTTTTTCCAGCCACCCTTCGTGCGTTGCAGATTCAGGAGTTACTTCATCTGCGGCAGGGCAGCATGATAGTAACTCAGTACTCAGCAAGGTTCACTGACCTCTCGTGCTACTCTAAGAATATGGTACGAGACCCATTCTTTAGGGCCCAAACCATTGAGCAGGGACTCAAACATGAGATCAGGGCTTCGATGATCTCCCTCAGCATTCTGGCGCAGGCGGGAGTGCTGGGGAGAGCCCTTTTTTGGAGAGCTTTCTCACTGATCTGACACCAGCAGCAAGACCCACCGCAGGAAGACATGTAACAGAGTCTTCTGTAGCCGGTAGTAGACAGTTGACGCAGAGGTCCAAGAGGACTAGGCCATAAGGAGAGAGACCTCAGGATACAACTTCGGTTGTGTGGGGCACCCGAAACAGAGCCATCTATATGAGGAGAAGGCAGTGCTATGCCTGCGGCGAGCAGGGCCACATGTCTTATGATTGCCCGACCCACCATGCAGACGAGCAGAAGACAGTAGGGGGACCTCCCAGGAAGAGGAAGAGGATTGACCATGGTGGTCCTCTGGGAGCGGGTGGACGAGGAAGAGGAGCTGGACGAGCAGCAGGTGGTGGACGAAGTTTTGGGGCTCCACCACCACCACCACCAGGAGGACCACCCCGACCACAGGGAGCTGGCAGACATGGGCAAGATCAGCTCCAAGCAGTCGAGGCCTATGACCACGTCCCACCTGATATGATTCAAGGTACAATATGTGTCTACTCAACCCCTGCTTCTGTACTTGTAGACACATGAGCGAGTCATTATTTCATTTCGGCTACCCTTGTTCGGAGCTTAGAGATTCTGACAGAGTCGTTGGCTCGATCCTTAAGGCTAGAGACTCCTACGATAAAAGACTCAACGATTACGCACTGGTGCTGATAGTGTGAGAATACTCTAGGAGGTGATAGCATCAGTTGGGATCTTCTTGTAGCGGTGTCGAGGCCTTACGACGTCATCTTGGGTATGTACTGGTTGTGTACAGTCCATGATCAGATCGACTACATTAGGCGCAAAGTGTGGTGTGTCCGCACAGATAGGACTAGGTTCAACTTCACCGGAGATAAGGGAGCCTTTGCAGAATAGGATGGACTTACATAGAGGAGGGGGAAACCTATCACACATCAGTTGGCTAGTATCATCCTTGGAGCAGTTGATGTCTGGAGTCTGAGTTTTCCTGTCGTGGTGGATCAGTATGCATATATTTTTCCTGACGACGTTCTAGGACTACCTACTCAGAGAGAGGTAGACTTCTATGTTGACCTGTACCCTAGGATAAAACTGATATCTATTCCAGCATATCGGATGGCTCCTGCCGATATTCATGAGTTGTAGGTACAATTGGAGGACTTGAAGGATAAGGGTTTCATCCAACCCAGTGTTTCACCCTGGGCTTCTCCGATTTTTTTCGCCAAGAAGGCGGATGGGAGCTTGTGATTGTTTGTCAACTAATGTCGCCGGAATTAGGTGACCGTGAAGAATAATTACCCATTTCTGAGGATTGATGACCTTTTTGATCAGCTCAAGGGAGCATGATGGTTCTCGAAGATAGACCTCTGGTCAGGCTCTCACTAGCTCAGAGTTCGAGATGAGGACGTGCATAAGGAGACCTTCAGGTGTTGGTATGGACACTACAAGTTCTTGGTTATTCCCTTTAGCGTAACCAACACTCCATCAGTGTTCATGAGTCTCATGAAAAAAAATCTTCCAGCCTTACCTCGATCAGTTTGTTGTAGTCTTCATCGACGATATACTGATTTACTTGACTACGGAGGAGGATCATGCCTACCACTTGCGGGTTGTACTGTATACAATCTAAAAGAACCAGCTTTATGGTAAGGTCTTGAAGTTTCAGTTGTGGATTCTAGAGGTTCAATTCTTGGGAAACGTTATCTCGGAGGCTGGAGTTGTAGTGGATCCAGTGAAGATCGAGGCAGTACTTGCTTGGGAGACACCCAAGAGTGTGACAGAGGTCTGGAGTTTCCTGGTTCTGGCTGGGTATTATCAGAAATTTGTGCCAGACTTCTCCAGAGTTGCAGCACTACTTTCAGCTGTGATGGAGAAGGGGAAACCCTTCATGTGGTCAGATAGATGCCAGTAGAGCTTTCCGGAGCTGAGACGAAGATTGACCAGTGCGCCCATCTTGAGGCTACTAGAGGAGGGAATTGGGTACGTAGTTTACTGCGACACATCAGGGACTGGACTCGGGTGCATATAGATGCAGGAATGAGCGGTGATTGCTCATGGTTCATGGCAGTTGAGACAGCATGAGCAGAACTACCATACTGATGACCTGGAGTTAGCGGCTGTGGTCTTTGCCTTGAAGATGTGGCGGCACTATCTGATGGGTGAATGGTTTACAATTTACTCTGACCACCATAGTCTCAAGTACATCTTCTCGCAGAAGGAACTGAACTTGAGACAGCAGTGATGGATCGAGTTCCTCCAGGACTATGAATTCGAGATAGTCTATACTCCTGGTAAGGGGAATGTTGTAGCAGATGCTCTCAGTAAGAGATTGGTCATTCCGCTGCTAGAAGAAGCGAAGAAGCATCTAGAAACGTTGCAGATATCCTTTGTGGATATAGATGGAGCAGCCTTTCTTTAATCTCTCACAGTCACTCCCCCACTTGTTTAGTGAGTTGGAGAGGAATAGCGTGGGGACATTGACTGTAAGAGGCGACTTGCTCAGATATCCACATGGCAGGCACCTGATGGATTTTCTGAAGGAGGGGATCACGTTATCCTCTTCAGGGGACGTACTATGGTACTAGTTTCACTACATAATGAAGTGTTGAGGGAGTTTCACACTTCCCCTCTAGCGGTACATCCAGGAGTGGTGAAGATGTACTAGGACCTCAGACAACAGCACTAGTGGCCGGGTATGATGAAGGATGTAGCATAGTTCGTTTCATGATGCCTCACTTTTCAACAATTGAAGGTGGTGCACCAGGTATCAGCAGGCTTGGTACAACACTTAAAGGTCCTAGAGTGGAAGTGGGATGGGATATCCATGGATTTCGTGATGGGGCTTTCACGTACATCCAGAGGACACGAATCTATCTTGGTGATCATAAACCAACTCACCAAGTCGGCCCACTTCCTACCGATAAGAGAGCAGGGCTAAGTTGAGATCTTGGGATGTCGTTACATTCAGGAGATCGTACGGCTTCATGGTGTGACATCATCTATCGTTTCTGATCATGATGCTTATTTCACTTCCCGGCTATGTAAGGGGTTATAAGAGGATTTTGTGATGCAGTTACATCTGAGCACCGCCTTCTATCATCAGACGGACGACCAGACAGAGAGGAACATTCAGACTCTCGAGGACATTCTCCATGCATGTTTCCTTGACTTAGGTCGAAGATGGGAGGATCATTTACCCTTGGTGGAGTTTGCGTATAACAACAGCTACCACTCCACCATCGGGATGGCACCATATGAGGTGTTGTAAGGCCGACCTTGTAGATCACTTCTATGCTGGAATGACCCTGGGGAGTCCGCACTTGTAGAACCAGAGATGGTTCAGGCTATGACGGAGAAGGTGCAGATCATCCAGGAGCGGATGATGACTACACAGAGCAGACAGAAGTCCTATGATGATAGGAGACAGAGACCACTGGAGTTCGAGTATGGAGACCACGTCATCCTATGGGTCTCACCTTGACGAGGTCTGCAGAGATTTGGTAGAGGTGGCAAGTTGTCTCCTCGATTCCTCGGACCTTTCTAGGTCCTTAGCAGAGTAGGCGAGGTGGCTTACCACCTGGACCATCCACCTTAGTTGCACCGGGTGCATGACGTCTTCCACATATCTCAGCTGAGGAGATACATGCATGACCCATCACACATCATCGACCATGGGGAGTTGGACATCGATGATGGGGAAACATTCATGGAGGTCCCGGTGATGATCGAGGATCGACCGAAGTGGGTCCTACGTGGGCGGTCAATTAATCTGGTGCACATTCACTGGAAGCACGAGAACATCCAGGAGAGCACTTGGGAGCGGGAGACTCAGATGCGAGCTCAGTACCCCCATTTGTTTCCCTAGTGTGTGTTGTAGATTTACGGGGCCGTAAATCCCTGAGGTGGGAGTAATGTAAAGACCCAGAAATTTCAAGGAAATGTTTTCCATAAATAATATGGAATTTTATGAGTATGTGGTTTCTGAAGGCACTTGATTCTGAGGCCCGGTGTGCCCAGAATCAATTTCTGAAGTTTTGTTCTGGTACGTTTAGTAAATGTACGTGCAAGTTTTTCTATCTTTTGAACCGGTTCTCAGAATTGAAATCTGAGGGTACTGATGAACTCGAATCACCGGTATTCACTTAAGGGGACCTTTACCATAGTTTCGTTTCCTCGAGAGAAGATATTTTTTTGGAGATTTATATTAAAATAAATAAAATTGTTGTACACAATTTAATTGTTTTAAAGTTGGTTTATTCCTACAGTGGGGAGTTAGAGTTGGGGCCCACACCCACATAACCTCCCATGAGAGGATTTAGTGTGGTGGGACCCACACGAGCCCTAAAACATTCCTATCCCCTTAACTTCCTTAAACTCCCATTTTACACCCCCTAAATTAATTAACTCCTCCACTCATTATGGTGGAACATCTCCACCTCCCAAAATTTGACGATGCAAACCTATTTAATTAATAACCTTATTAATCAATTGGCACCTCACTTTTTAATTAGTTTGAATTTCATGAAAATTATTTAAAATTGGATAAGTCTATTATAATATTTTCTTTACAAATATTTTGGTGGGGAACCTTTGGAAAATTAGAGGAGCTTCATTCTTCCATGAAGAACGTCATCCTCTCTCAGTGAATAATACTTCACGACTTCTATTACCTTCTTCTTCCTCTGTGTCAAAGTAGATGACACCGCTCGCGTGAAGCATCGCCTACATCAACAACTCTTCTTCCAAAATTTACGGGATGCCACTGTTCTCTGCAACGCCATCTTCAGTGATTCCCGACTACTGTGACCCCCGTATTCCACGACTCGTCGACGAACAAACCTCAATTGAAAAGTAGGGGTTTGTACAATTTTCTAAGTTAATATTTTTTACCCCGTTCTTCGTTGAATTTTTCAATTGCCTTCGGTCAGTTGATATCACCAAACGCGGAGGGCACATGCCGAACGAACATGGCCTGACGACCCTCCGACGATGCTTTATTATTTATTTTTGTTAGAGGCGATTGGAAGCGGTGGTAGCATGCTGGCCATGTGTAGAAGAACTGCGGCCCGCTCAGCCGAAGAAGAATCGGCTGACCATAGCCGGCCGGGCTGGAGGAGACCACAATGCCACAAGGGGCACCGCGCTGTGGAGGACTGCGGCCCGAGCTCCGTGGGCCGCTTCGACGGAAAACTGGACGTCCACCTGCTGGCCGAGTTGAAGGAACCACGGATCCCGTAGGTGCCACGCAGGAGGACCGAGGCCCACCCATGCAAACCGCTTGCGCCAGAAAGACCGGCGTGACAGGAGGGCGGCGCCACTCGGGGCCGCCAGTTTGGGAGACCCCCCCCCCCCCCCCCCCCCGCAGCACTCGACCAGCCGGGCCGAGCCGCACCCCACTGGGACACACCGCATGCTTCCGGGCCGCGCCGTGCTGGGCCGGGCTGGGCCGACCCCCTACCGGGTCGGACCTGCCGAACCAAGTCGGGTCCGCCAGCTCACTAGGCTTGGCGGGCCGGGCCTGTTTCACTTAAACGTAAATAACTTTAAGACCGTGTGTCCGATCGACGTGCCATCTATGGAACTAGGATTCTTGTGATGAGACGGTCCTTTTGTGATACTCTAAGTGAGTTTTGTAAGAACTTGGAAAATGTCCCGGTTTGGAATGAGTGTATTTCCAACTGGGCCCCTAGAACAAAAATGCTAATAACTCTCAGAACGAGCGTCCGATTGATGCACCGTCTGTCATGTTGGGTTCCTTTTGATGAGTTGGAACTTCAGGATACATCAAATCTGGACGTTGTGATAGTTGATGTGTCACCCCCTTGGATCGAGGAGCGGGCCCTCCCGGAATCGAGCGTGTTGTGTGCGGGAACCCTATAGCTGGCTGCGACAACAACGACTACCGTACTGGAATCCTCCATGGGTTCGACGACGATGAAAACCGTACTGGAATCCTCTATGGGTTCGACAATGATGGCTACCGTACTGGAATCCTCCTTGGGTTCGACGATAATGGCTACCATAATGGAATCCTCCGTGGGTTCGACAGTGATGACTATTTTACTCGTATCCTACATGGGTCCGACAGTTTGACTTCTGTACTAGTATCCTGAGTGGGTCCGATAGAGTAGATGGTCTAGTATCCTACGTGGGTCCGACAGCTTAGCTGGTCTAGTATCCTACGTGGGTCTGAAAGCTTAGATGGTTAGTGACTATATTTGATAATCTCTATCGCTATACGAAAGATGTATACTTGTTTGAGATGAGTCTTTACTTTCAATCATTATCATCGATGTGATCGACATCTTTCCTGTGTGGACTGGGTTGTTCTTGGGCTCAATAGTTGGAGCCGAACTGGGATTGATGACTTAGGTATATGTATGGGCATATAGCTACTTAGAGTTGGTTGATACTTCGTGTTTGTATGTTACTTCTCTGGTTTATCCTTCGTGGATTCTGGGATACCTTTGGGAGTCTCGGGGTCCCTACTGATTATCGTATACTCACCCCTACATAGGCTATGCCCACACTACGTCATGTTGGATGTAGACGACGGACAACACTGATCGAGGTGGAGACTTGTGGAGTTGGACGGTACCCGGAGGTGGACAACTTGGTGAGACGTACACGGAGTGGAAGGCCAGACCAGAGGTGTTGATGAGGCCATCTGTACTCTCCCTTCAGGTGGGATTCCCAGAGGATGACTCAGTGGTTTTTGTTATACTTTACTGTAGTTGTATTATCTTTTCAGTTGTACTGTACTTACTGTTGGGCTTGTATTTCCAGCCCCTTTCTTTTCAGCACTTAATTTTGTATACACTTTTACTTAGTGCTTACTTCAGTTGCGTACTCTGTTGTGTTTGTTTACTTTTATAAAGGCAATGCCTTCCCAGCATAGAGATTTACGCCTTTGGTGCTAGTCGCCAGCCCCTGACCTATGTAAGGCGGGCTTGGGGTAGTCACGGCACGGGCCCCGAGGACGGGTCGTGGCATTATGAATAATAACCTTAACCATGTATGTATAAATAAAATTTAGGCACCTTATAAATTAGACTTAATATTTTAAAAATTAATAATTAAGAGTTTGTATTTTTTTGAGTAAAAAATATTTAATTAATAAATTGATATAAAATAAAATACATTTTAATAAAATGAATTTATAAAGAATTATTTTGTTTTACGGTGATTTTAGAATAATTTTATGAGACCTTAGTTAATTTTTGAAAGTATTATAAAATCAGTTTTAAATTTATAATCTGTATTTTTCATGTATATAATGATTTTATTTAAAAATTAAATTTCACATTTTAAGAAAATTATTTTTATAAAATGGAGTCCATTTTTTTAATTTTATACGTTAATAAATGGTTATGGTGAATTTTTTGGGATTTTTCTAAAATACATGGCTTTTTTAGTGAATAGTAAAATACAATAATTAATGATAAATGAAAAATACACGATTTTTGGAGTCATGGGTTATGTATGGATGATGTAAGCACTCATGGATTGAAATACTAGGCACTTATTATAGTTTTTGGTCCTAATAATCGACAATATTTCTTGTCTTATGAAAATAATAAAATAATGAATAGGACATTAAAAATATAACTCCTCCCCTCAACTATAAAAACCACTCCTCACTCCCTCTTATCCTCACTCCTCTATTCCTTGAATTCTATAAATGGTCTTCCCAAATCCTCCTCCCAAGTCTCTCCCCAAACCCATGATCTCTTGGACATTCCAAAAGACCAAAACCTCTTCCCTTAAAGAGGTTCTTAAGGGGGATATTTCAAGAGGTAAACCCTCTTCCTTTTTCATTTAATTTCGTTTTCTATTTGTTTTCATATCTTATCTTATCCTCCCCTCCTCTATCTAAATGATCATGATAACCCCAGTATCATCTATATAATGGAATTATTTCATGTTAATGGAATATACTTCCTCAAACTACTATCTATCTCTTTTTTAGATTAAAAATTAATTCATCATGTGGGAGGTGACAATGTACAACATTTGTGGAAGACAAACCTTCTTTCTTCAATTTATTCTTGAAGGTCGGTAGTGATATTTTTTTTATTTTTGATCCAAATTATAATTTTTTTATCTTGTTTAATGATTATAGAACCATTATATTTACATAATACTAATTCATTTGACAAAACTAGTTAATGATGATTGAAATACCGCTGTTATAATCTAAATAATTATCACTAATGTTTTACCTAATAACTCTTACTAATTCAAATGAAAAATGAATAATAAAACCATTTGATATTCTATCTATTCATTATTATAATATAAATTGAATTCTAAAAAATTATATCAATTTCACATGAACTCCCAGACTTATATACAAGTATACCGATCGTGAAAACTAAGGAAACAAATGCTCCATAAGAATAATCTTGTATCTTGTAACTCATCGAAAAAGACATAACTAAACTTAATAAAATTATAGTAAATAAAATAATTATATATGTGGTTCTTAATTAATTAATTAATATATTTAATCTGACTATCTAGGATGTTAAGGTGAACAGCATAACACTTTCGTACATATGGTGTGGGTTTTCTACCCGAACCTTCAATTTCATTCAGTTTTATCTCTCTCTCTCTATCTTTACATAAAATTAAATTAATAATTATTCTTATGTACTAATCATAAATTATGTGTGAATTTTATATATATATGTACCAATAATAATCCTTTATTCATTTATGGGGAGTTACATGTATTAAAATGTTTTTTTGTCAAATTATTCATGATAAACAAGCCCGATTCAAGGGAAATTCTTGAATTATTACCTATTTTAAAGTGCACTCTATATAATATTTTAAGCCAAAAATATGTTTATAAATCATTTATTTTTTCTAGAAAAATACTATACTATTTCAACTATTATTTTATTAAAAAAAGGTTCCTAAATAACTCTTCTTTTCAAAGTAAAAGTGCATTTCTCTTAAATATTACTCGATTATTTTATAAGAGTATTTCCATCAATTTCAATGATCTTGTTGATTATTATTTTTTTTGATTATTATTTTATGATATCATATTCCATATTTTATTTAATGGTTTATGATTTTTTTGATTTTTTAAGTGTTATCTTGAAACCATTCAGGATTTTACTCTGAATGGTTAGTGTTTATGTTTACTAAATGGGGAATGTTATTTACATTTATTAAATTAGTTTCAATATGAATGTATATATTTATAAAGTTTATACCCATTATTTTTTATAATTAATTAGACTTAATTAGTGATGTTTTGGGCCCTATATATACTCTTGAATCAATGATAGGTCTCATGAGACAAACTAGCCTAGGTTTTTACCCATTATTTATAGTGTGTTGGTCGAGGCCTCCATGGTATCATTATGAGATCTGGTATTATGAATTACTTCATTTTAAAATATGAAATTAATAGTCCATGTGATTATTCTACTTGTTGAATATCAATGGTAATGTTTTATGGAATTATTTATTCATATTTCATTTCTACCATATCATGCCCTAGTATATTTTAAAGGAATGTGTTTTTAGTTTCTCACGAAGATGGGTATTTATGTTTTTGATTAATTCTAATGTATTTTTTAACATTAACACGAATCTGATATCACCCCTTTATTATGTTTTATATTTCACCATGATACAAGGAATTATATTACCAATGACTTGCAGGGAAAATATTGATGTTATGGATGTTTACAATGTAATTTACATATTGTTTTTCATTTATATTTGTAATGTTGAACTTATTTATGTATATTGATTTCCATGGATAATAAACCATTTAGTCCTTTGGGATTTGATTATTTATTATCATAATAAAATAATGAATTAAAGAACCATCTCCAACCAACTGGGGTTGGGGTCCTTACCAAAATAAATAAAATCTCAATGAAAAATTATCCCTTTAAATGAGCACACCTCAACTTTCTCCAATCTCAAATAAGGTACCAAAAATTAATGAAAATAATGAATTATGAACCCCCTTGATTTATTTTTTCACTTTTCAGATTCTATTTTTTTTTATCAAATTTTGAGTTTCAAAAATCCTCACATCCAATATCCAAACCTAAATAATAAAAATCATTGGTCAAGAAAAGATGATTTTTAACCTTCTGTGACACAAGTTATTTTATTTTTTTATTTTTTATTTTTTTAAAAATATTTTCTAAAATAATAAATGAATAAATAATCATGAAACATCCTAATATCCCATTGGAACGCCTCAAACATAATCATTTAATTTTATGAATTTACAATAGGATGCTTATATGGTTCATTATTTCATGTTTCCTTGTGATTTGTTTGGTCATAAAATTTAGAATACACATGTGAAATTGAATCCAAGTTTTTTAAAAAATTCCAAAAAATATATGGTGATGGAGTGCCTAAATGAAAACATAAAAATAATAAAAAAATTCAAGATACCTCCCAAAATAGTTATATTAACATCATTGGTTCAAACTTACCACTTCTCAGCTTAATAAATGATGGTATGTAGGAAGCTACATATTCAAGATAAAAAAATAGTCACATGTAGGATATCTTTATATATATGGGCCCCTTTTCATTATCTAAAACAAGCATTACTCTTCCCACGGGAGAACCTTCTAAAATAATGTTGGTCAAATCCACCAAAGCTTTATTTATAATACCCCATAATTTTATAGTATGTATTATTTTAAATAAAATCAATTATATCAATAGCTTACATATCAGAAAAAAATTATTTCATATAGTATAAATCAGATAAAATTACATAGTGAACAGAAAAGAAACTCTATAATTAAGAATGAATAAAATAGAATGGGTTTTTCTTGAAATGAAGGAGTAAATACCATTGAAATATCATTGTGAACTTTTGAATAGTATTGTGACCCTTAGGAATAGTAATTCATCCAATGGAATAGTACACCCACTTACAAAATTATAAATAAAATTTAGGCATCTTATTAATGAAAATATAATATAATTACATGAAAGTATATTTAAATAAATATTTTTAAAATGATAAATTATGTGTTGGTATTTTTATTAAACATAAATGTTTATTAAAATTATTATAATAAATACAATTATTTAAAATAAAAATTATTTTCATAAAATGGAACTGAAAATAAATATTTTGTTGTCTTCGGATAAAAGCATAATTTTATGAGACCATAATAAAATTTTCAAAGTATTATAAAATCAATAATAATCATAAAACTAGTATTTTTAGAGTAAATGATGATTTGAATTAAATATTATGTTTCCCTTTATTTAGAAAATTATTAACATAAAATGGAGTTCATTTTTTATTTCTGTACATCTAAATGTTTTTAGTGTGATTTTTTTCAAATTGTTTCTAAAATAGTTAAATTTTATGTAAATAACAAAAAATGGTAATTTATGGTATATATACATTATAAGTTAAATAAACTATTAAATGAGTCATGAATTATGTAATGTAATGTCTTAGAACCACATGTTCTATTAATTTTTCAAAATCCAGTGTTTGGGGTGTTCTGGGAGTCACCCGTAGCCCATTTCAAGAGTTCCAAATTTACTGTTTTTCCATCGGTATGTCGAGGTGTCGGTACGTTGAGGAGTCGGTGGGACAATTTGTTGGTAGTTTGAGGTGTTGGTGAGTTGGGGTGTCGGTGAGTTAGGGAATCAGTGGGTTAGGAATCGGTTGGTCACATCAGTGGATCAATATCGATGACTCATTGTCAGTGGCTTGTTATCAGTGGCTTTCCCCCTGGTGACTCATTTCCAGTTTTTCCAGTTTTTCCCCACTAATGTTTGGTTTGACATAAATCTTGTTTAAAGCCTTATTTGGGAATTTCTAAAGGCGTTTAAAATATATTTAATATCTTATCCCACTAGGGACTTTGAAATAGTCAAACCGCCTGCTCTTAGCCATGATCTATCTTTAAAGGACATTGAAACGATTTCCCATTCCATTTACGCTGGATCTATATTTTTCTAAATCTGAGGTCATATCATCTTAATTTATTTGGTGCATGGAAAAATTTTCTCCGAAGATGAACTATGCTCTTGTACTATTTCCCCCTCTTCGGTTTTCCTTGGAGTCTCCTGCTCACGTGACCGATTGGTCTTCGCGTAAGAAGGAGGTTTGGTCTCCTGTTGTTACAAGTTGGGATTATCATATCCCTCATTAATTATATATCATATGGGGTTTGTGTAGAAATGTTATTTTGTTAAAAACTACTAAATACAACATTTTACTAAGATAATTTCATATAATGTAATATGGACATGATAACAGGATGAGAGTAGATTGATGTTGATTGATAGTTTTATTTATTATCTTTGTTTATGATGTGATATTTTATAGACGTGTGGACTCTAAAAATTATGGTCACTGATGGTCTCTACCTATTTAGGGGTGATAATTTATAGCTATTTTTGTTTCCCTATGAATAATTATTGTAAATATAAATCAGATTAATCACATACACATGGTTAAAAAAATGGATGACCCATGATAAAAGGCCTTATGTGATCACCCATTCACATGACAGTGGAATTTAATGAACTATCTTGGCCAAATATAAATACACCATGTTTGATAGGTGTTTCTATGTGATGTCTTCTTTTGGTTATTGTGCTTCATGTGGGTTTTTGTGGTGGTAGATATGTAATTGTGTTTATGGGGTAGTGTGATGGAATCTCATGTTGAGAGATTGATTGATTGTAGAATGGATGGTCTTGTTATGCTGTGGGAATGCATTTGGGTAGTGGTTGGGAAGCGAGGCTGCGAGACTGGGATGTGTCGTGATTTCATGGTGTGAGTGGTAGAATGTGTTCCCTTACCATTTTCACTTCTTTCCATCTTTTTCATGGGTAGTGTATGGTATAGTTTCTTCACCATATAATTTTTATAGTGTTTGGTAGTGGCCCAGGTTGGGATGGAAACAAATAAATGAATGATTTGATAATCCATAATGATAATGGGTTAAATGAATCTGCTGGGGGTTTGTTTCGAGTTGGGGAATGTAATTAAGTGGTGTTTAAGAGAATGTCATTCATGGTGGTATGTGTTTGTAGGGGTGGCAGTAAAGGTGGGTTTGGGGGGGATAGTTGTATGTTTTGAATTCCGTAGGATAGGATGATTATTTGTTACCTATATGTATAAACTTTTAGTTCCTTATGTTTTCTATATGCACCGTACCCATGTTGAGAAATATGTGCTGAAAAACCATATTATAATGAGGGAGGGTGGATTTCCCAACCTCCCAGTGGGAGGATGAAAGGATGGTCACTGACATTAACCTTCTCCCTCTTCTAGGCACTGATCTCCCAAGACTCTTCGAGCATGCTGTAATGTCTTGAGGTTTAATATGAAACTTATAGTATTGGTTTTGTGAATGGTGATTTGTTTCCCATGTTTTTTTGGGATGAGTCCAAGGTTTTTTTAGGTGACACATGAGCTATTTGTTTCCTAGGAGTCTATGGTCAAGATGTGATTTAGTGGGCATCTCAAGTGTATGTAGTCAAATTGTGATAGTGGGGAATGTGGAAGAGCACGGTAGAGTCTGGATGTTCACCATAAGGGATGACTACTTAACAAATGGGAAGTGGTGTGGGGTACACAAATATTGATGTTATTACTACTTTACTTTACTTGAATTGAATTATTTGGTTAGCATTTCCTAGTGAGGTTGGGGTGGATTGTATACCTTGTTAGGTGATTTTGCATTGCTGTTGTTTTCTCACATGGGCATTAATATGCTTATCCCAATTGTGTATGTGTGACTCTAGTTTTTCCTATAGAGTATACTTGTACTCTCACCCTAGGTATATTAAAATATTTTCAGGTTTCCATGTTGATTATACTGACAGTTCTGGGCCTTACTAGCTCAGGCTTTGGGGATAATTGCCGTTTTGCTACTTAGATTTTGTTTTGGTACTCACTTTGGAGTTTCCTATGTACTTATAACATTTTTTACTTTAAACATTAATTTGGTGTGGATTTATATATATATATATATATGTCTTGTTGTTTTTTGAGGTTCATACAACTTATCTCCCAATTATGGATACTATAAAAAGGGTAATTCAACCCATTTTGGTGAGATTTCTATACCCTTGGTGTTGGTCGCCAACTTGGGGGATATTGGAGGTGGGACTCTAAGGTCATTATCTCTACTTCATACTAAGGAAGGAAGGAAGGTCCTGACATCTTGTTATCACTTCCCTCATATTGAAGAAGGTGGTTCATGACATAATGGTACTATAGGTGTTGGTTTAGAGATTGGATATATTTTGGAGTTAGGCATAATGAATATTGCATGGGTGGGTAGGGTAATAGTGTTAGGCCATCTTGGTTCATGAAATAGGCTAGGGGCTCTATCTAGGAAATTATATTTTGGGTCACCTCATGATTTGGTGCAAGGACACTTAGCTTGCAAATTGATAGAGTAAGGATACACTGTTTTCATGGCATAGACCCTAAAAAATATGCATTTATCATGCTGAATTGTGTTTTTGTTTTTTTGGGCGTTTTATAGAAATTAAAATAAACAATGGGTTAAAATGAATACTAAATATATTCTATACTACTCAGGTGAAAGAGCTCCATTTTTTCCTTTCTGTTATGACTCCAAGACTTTTCCCATGTGTGGTACGAGCATTGGAGTGTCATCAGGATGACCCAGTTGACCAGTGGAGGCTCAATCCAGTAGAGGAGGATGATCATCAACATAAGATGCTTCATGATTTACAAAGGTAGAATATGGGAAAGTATGAGGGTAGTGTCTCAGACATGGAGATAGAGAGTTGTATCTAAGAGCTGGTGATCACGTTTATCTTGATCTGGGCTCTAACAGAGAACTGGGTTCCTCTAGTGGTGAGCCAGAAGAGGGTATCAATGCATCAATGGTGGATACATTACATGAGGGAGAGGAAGGAGAGTGATGTTTGGTGGTCTGACTTTGAGAATGAGTTCTGAGTGGAATTACATTATTCCATGATGAAAGTCGATAATATGGAGTATCTACTCTCCCTCCAATAGGGGAGTATGTTGGTGAGGGAATTGGGGATCATGTTCAAGGATCTATATAACAACCCTGCTATTTATTACGCACTTAAATATGGTTTAGTACATAAAATCTTCACTTGATAAAAGTTAGACGATCAAGAGTTCTAGTTTCCTTGGGTATTAGTAACATTACACAAAAACATAGAATATAAAACACAACATCTTTATTGACAAATTCTTTTACTTGACAACAACATTCATTCGTACTTCACATTTCATGGGATAACCTGTGGCAATGCATAAGAAAAGGGTGAGCTATAAATCCCAGTAAGGGATAAAAAAGGCATAAAATCAGGAATATAGTACATGTATGGAAATAGTAATATCAATGGAGCACAATAGAAACATGAACATAAGGGAATGATATAGCATGGTTATCATAACATGGAAATGTGGCAACAACATTTAACTGGATATTTTAATGATCCATGGAAAATTGAACATGTAGAATGAATAAACCCTCATTGCACTTGAATAATCATGAGTAAACCCTCATTTCACTTGATGTATCATGATACTAATCTTTACTCTATGCATTGGAGGGCTATCAGGGTGCACCCTTTTTAATCATTTCATTTCATGCATAAGTGTGCCACATGGATCTTATAACATGGATTAATTAAACATCATTATTTATTACTCGATAATGGAATTTGGAATTCATACATGAAACTACATAATCAATAAGTAAATTTTCATAATGGTTAATACTCTTGATAGAGAAATGGGCATAGTATTCACTGCACAATGACTTTGGCATAGAAAATCGCGGTCTAATTTCGGTAGCATAATAGCGTGACATAAGAATTCATAAAATTGGAATATAAGAGATAAAGGTGTGTCTCATCACATGTACAAGACATTTTTAGTAAGGGGGTAAAATAGATACATATACAAACATATTTAATGTAATTTATATTTATAATAAAAAATAATTTCATGAATGTAAATGAGAAGAGAGAAATTCCTTACGAAATGTTGGCATGGTAACGGGTGTACATGAGAGGCATTATGGATAGAGAAAAAGGACTCTCATCATTAAAAAATTAGGTGGAAAGTATGGGGATGTTAGAAATCATACCTCATCATTTCTAATTGAAAAGAAACTGGTATACCAATATAAATAAACAAGGAAAAAATGAGAGTGGAAGAAATCCCTTACTTGGAAGTGTGATCTCAAAGGCTTGGGAGGGGCCTGAGAGAGGATTCTTGGGAGCTTGGGGCAACATGAAAGGATTTTAGAGAGAGGAGGTTTGAGTAAAGATGTGATCTAAGGATTATGAGTGAAGAGAAGTTGGAGGTTGGGTGGGTTTATATAGGAAAAGAGAGCGAAATTTTTATTACGTAGGTTTTGGACACTACACATTAAACTAATAAAAACCACAGACCATCCCATGGTTTTTCCCATGGTTTTTGAAAAAGGGAAGTGTGAAAAATTATTTTATATGGAAAATGTACTAACTTATTAAAATATTTGTATTTCTTCTATGGAGGTGAGTCACACTCTCATAGAAATCATTTTAAAAAGATAAAATGTTTTATAATCCTTGGAAGGTCCACTATGGATTTGTAAACTAAATAAAAAAAATATATAATCAAATTATTTTAAATTTAAAACATATATTTTCCAAACAACCCCTTTATAGTATTTTATTTTATCACTATTGGGTCATTATGATGTCGTAAAATGTATTATATTTTTAAACAGTATTTTATTTTTACATGAAAATTTGATTATCTCATAAAATTATGAAAAATTAACCATTGTATAATTTCTACGACCTGATTCAAAAAAAATATTAATTTTATTGAAATAACTTTTTAAATATGTGAATTTTAATTTTAAAATAAACACCGATATTTATTGAATATTCATTCGTTTTGACAAAACCAACATTTAAACCATAATAAAAATTACAGTTGTATTCATAAAAATTATAAGATACATTATAAAAGATAATTTAGTAATAATATATTATTAAAATATTCTTTAATTCATAAGTCCATTAATTCATAAAAATATATATCTTAATTGAATATTAACTGAAAATACTATTTCTGATTTAAAACTATATACAATGTAACAATAATAAAATGAATGAATATTCTTCATTCTATGGAAAAATAATGCCAATAATCATAGTGAAAATGTCTTATTATGTAACTCATTATAACCCCTACATATAACCTAAGGGTATGGTGTGAGATGTTGACTCATGGGGTGGCTCAGATAACATTTCTCGGGTGGTAATCTCATTCAACGTCCACATCTCCCATTGACAGTTCCATTTGTGTAATGACCTGGACCCAGCCATCCACCCGAACAGTGCCGAACAGGTCGGGTGTCACTACCTTAGGCGCACCTCCCCTGAACACCAAAGGCTTTCTACTAGCAGCAAGGGTCTGTTAGGTATATTGGGGAGGCTATACCCTCTCGGAGGACCATAGTATGGGTACTGGTCCGAGTATAACAGTAAAGATGCAGCGGAAAGAAAGACTCAGAAGACTCAAACCAGACCCGCAAAGCAGAAGCATAAGCAATATAGGTAAACAAAGGAAGAAGAATATATAACAACAATAGTGGAAATAAACACAACAACATGATGATAACATGTAACTACTACTGAACAGTAAAACATGCATCCAAAATAGGTCATACACAACTGAATATAAAAAGGGCGC
The DNA here is from genome assembly GCA_963277665.1 of Viscum album. Lineage (NCBI taxonomy): Eukaryota > Viridiplantae > Streptophyta > Magnoliopsida > Santalales > Viscaceae > Viscum > Viscum album. The sequence goes on along the minus strand of OY728119.1, from coordinate 1,718,984,962 downwards.
TAATGGCTAACCAACAGTAGCTACAACAAGTAATAATGCCAATACAGAAATGAAAACAAAACAAAGTAAACCCCAGTTAGGCATGACCTCAAGGTCCATACAATCTCCAAGAAACAACTAATGTAACCCAGCTTCTGAAGCTAGCCTCTTTCCTACACGTAAATCCATAAAGTCTGCACACGTCCCGAGGGTCTCATGCAGGGTGTCAGAAAAATATCAATAGGATACCACCCAACGGTGCATACCAAATATATGTGTTTAAGAAGTAATTCATTTACAAGGAAAGCAGGAAGCAGTACAATGCACAAATAAACACAAACTCCACTAGTTCTCAACAGCCACCACAGAGTGTCACCTGTTTCAGCCAATGCCGGAATCTCTGTCGTGTAACCCAACACCATGTGTCACCTGACACCTCATGTCTCAAGTACCGACATCCCGAAGGCACGCCCAAAATAGTAAACCGGCACCATGTGCCTCCTTACACCTTGTGTCTCAAGTACCGACGTCTTGAAGGCACGCCCAAAATAGTAACCCGAAGGAACAATGATGTCTACCCTCAAATAACGGTGAGCCTTAGCCCCCAACCCGGTAGTTTCAATGCTATCCCATGAAGGCTCCTCACCTACCACGTGGATTTCTATGGAAAACAACCCCAACAAAAAATACCTAAATGCAACTACGAGGGGCTCTACCCACATGAGTGGTTAGAACCGACTCATCACGAAGTATCTCTGTGTGAACACTACTCAATGTCCCGGGTGAGAGGTAATCACCAAAACAGTCCTAAGCCACCAGCACATCTTACACCTCATGTCCTTGCGACCATGTCTCTCAAGTCCTATGACATCTCCATCCTAGTAACCCAGGCCATGCCCAACCTGACAGTCGTACTGCCTCAAACCGATGTCCATGACGCCTAATCCCGTTGTCAAAACCACCCAAAGTAACCTGGGCCAAGCCCAACCTGACAGTCGTACTGTCTCAAGAATATCTGGGCCATTCCCAACACCACCAAAAGGTCCATAAGATGAAATTCAACAAATTCACATATAAAATATTTTAAGAGAAAACATAACCAGGAAAAACCCACTAAACAGTCGAATTTCACTATACGAGGTGATGTCCCATACCAGCACTGAGGTCTTAATTGCCTCTAAAACTTTATATCAGGCAACAATAAATTAAACTAAACAGTTTATAACAATAACATTTCAATTAAAACCATTTTGTCGTTCCCCGGCCAAAATTACCCAACGAGCAACGACCCCTCACCCGGCCCTGCTCACACAAACTGGTAATCAGGCATACCCAAAAGCATCCCAGTGGTCCCATAAGAAATACAGTATAAACAAGCATATAAAACGGGTCCCGCTCAAAATAACCGAAAATGCGACGAAGGACGCATTACCCAAACAACCACGAAAAAACAAAATGAAGTATGCACCACCTACCTAAGACTCGTACGACGCTACTCCTCCGATAAAAGCTGCCAATTCGGTCTAAAATGCGGTAGATATATAAAAGATTCAATACCGTTCAAACCCCAATAACTTGTTCTAGAACTAAAATCAAACCAAATGGACAAAGAGGAATCGAGGCCATATCGGGGGAGTTCTAATGCATCCAACCGTGATCGAACTTGACTTTGGACGAAGAACCAGGGAGCGACTAAAGATCCGGACGCCTTAGGTGCGGAGGTTCTGTCCAGAACCTCAAAACGAGGATACTGCCCATTTTAACACAACAAAAAAGTACACGACGTGTAATTCATGACTACAAACTGTGTATATTTCATTTAACTGTTCATAAGACGGCGGGATTCTGCTGACTTACTTTCCGAACCTGCCGATATGAGTACACGGCGTGTACGAGGTTTCTCTTCTCTTCCTCACCGACTTACCCACACACCATGTATATCCCTCATACATCGCTAGACTACACGACATGTCCAATGGGAACACGATGTGTCCTTGGTTCCACCCGACCAACAGGCCTACACGCCAAGTATAGCCACCACTTGGTCGGGGTTACACAGCGTGTTTAAAACTACACGTCGTGTAGTACGAAAATTCTACACGGTCACCACACGACATGTACTTGGTGAGCACACGACCGGTCACTCAGTTAACACATACATTGTGTGTACTTAATGTAAATGGCGTGTAGTCTGGAAATTTCCAGAAACATCCCATTTTCTATAGTTTCCTCAAAAACCTGTCAAAAATTAAAACAAGGTTGGGATTTTGACCCATTCTAAAAACCCGTGTTCTTACAAACTCCCCACCATAACATAGCTCATCCCCGATCTATCAAACGAAACCCAGAGATGACACCAAACATACCACTCCGTTCAAAGCGACCCGGAATCCCCCGATCTCAAAGGTTCCATCTAATTCCTCAAGGGGTCTCCCCACCTTAGGAATCGCCTTACCCGGTCTCAACCCAACAAAACGTAAAGAAAACTGGGTTTACTAACCTGTTTTCCAGACGCATAGTCCTCTTATGACGCATCGTCACCCCTAAACCCCATTAGTGCTCCTGTGTCGCTTCCGACACCCAACGTATCCCGCATCGCATCGGTGTCCACCTCCATGAGGTCCCGATGCAGAGCACCTCAAGTAACCCGCATCCTCGATGCCCCGATGCCCATGGAACCTCAAGTAACCTTCATCCACGATGCCCTGATGATACGCATCTCATACATACATACATATACATATATATCATGCACCCGATATGGTTCCAATCCCACTGACTAGCATCTAGTCAGTCCACATATATCATGTGCACTACGTGCACTCAAAACAGAAATGCCTCTAAAGGTCATGCCAAAAAGGAAACATGGATATCACGGCCACACCGCGGTGTACCTCTAACTGTCATCGGCTCACCGGCCTGCTCAGCCTCTGGAAGCTCCATGACATGCACCTGGCCTGAAACACGGCTACCTGATGCCTTACCTCCCTATGGTGCTGCTCCAGTCACTGACCACTGACCCCTCAGCTGGGTCCCACTGTCTTTGTCATGACCTCCGTGCACAGCTGAACCTCGACTACCCTCTCCGGGTACCGAACCTGAACCAACTCCAGAATTTGCAGTCTGTCCTGGTCTCTGCCTGCCTGCTATCTGAGAAGGCTGCCTACAAAACCTCTCCATATGCCCATCCATTCCACATGCCTGACACTCATTCTAAGGCCTATCGCACTGCGCCCAAACATGTCCCAGTAGTCCACACTAGAAGAAAATCACCAAAGAACTCCCATGAGGTGGTCTAGCTGAATCCATGGTCTGACTTCCCTACTATAACTCATCCCGTCCTCACTTCTTGTTGTCCAATCCATCACCTGAAGCTGTCACCCTGACCAAAAAAGGTTTCTCTCTCTCATTGCCCTCGGCTATGAGCGCCTAATTCACCGCCTAGGAGAAGGAACCCAGCCTGAAGATGTTTACCTAAACCCGAATGGCATGTCGTAAGCCATCCTCAAAGCACCTCACCCTAGTTGCATCATCGCTCACCATACCAGGAGAAAAACAGGACAAATCTGTGAAGGTAGATGTGTAGTCCATGACAGACATATCTCCCTGTTGAAGACTCAAGAACTCCCGAGCTCTCTCTGGCCTCAGCATATCCGGATAAAAGTGCTCGAAGAACCTATCCTCGATGTTTTTCCATGCCAGTCCCTCGTGACTACGGGCCTGAACCTGTACGTCCCACCAACGCTTCGCCGGTCCTCTCAGCAAGTACGTCGCCAGCTTGACCCTCCACCCTGGAGGCAGCTTGAGCTGCTCGAAGATCATCTGCATACGTTCTATCCAGTTCTCTACCGTCTGCGGACCACCATCACCCTGAAAAAGCGGCAGGTGCTGCGACTGGAACTCCCACGTCAAATACGCCATAGAATGATCTGTACCCTGCGCACCTCTATCAATCCCCTACAAGATGCGTACCTGGATCGCCCGGAGCTGCTCGTCGACCCACGGCCTGAACGATGCCAAACTTGGCTGCTGTCCTGCCTGCACTGGATCCTAAACTTGATCCTGTCCCCGAGCCTGTACCTGCGGCTCGTGCTCCACCTGTTCTGAATTCTGACCCTGATCCTGCGGCACTGTATCATCCCCTACCTGACTCTCTATCAATTCATGAAGGAGTAACCCACTGAATACCATAAATGGTCAGACAAACCACATATATCTATATCAATATATTCTATGCAGATAAGGAAAGCATTAAAAGGCAGTGCATAACAACTACCCTTACTCCCCCCTCACCGCAACCCATGCCCCATGGCATCCCGGCCTCATGGCCTCCTTACCCACCATCAACAGATGCAAGTATCAAAGTACCTCAGGCTATTCCTATCCTGATAACTCACGTTTCCTCAAACCGATGACTGAGTCGCCCAATCCTGGCAGTTACACTGCCTCAGTCATAGTACCTGCATACTCTCATAAGAGTCAGACCCAAATATCCTGCAACATGCAATTCTAAAAAAATATAAAATATGGCATACATATTTGTACAACTAGAAATTATATATTGAATTTCACCAGTTCACATTTCAAAGCATATAAAGTATGTCAATTGATTTCATTCACATGGAATTATCACTTCACAAAGCATACGTGAAATTATGAAATTGAAATACCCTATAAATGTGTCTATCAAGAGCCAATCAAATTAGCCTCGCCATACCGGCCAAGGTCCAATTCTCCCTTACCACACCGGGTCAAGGGTCACATATCAAAATCAACAAAATCACACATCAATTGAGCCGCCGAGGTGGAAATCATATAAACTAAAATCTGAGCAAAAGCAAACAGTAATTCCCACCCACGACAACTAGGTCCATCCCTCGTACCTGGGGCTATAGGCACCCAAGAACAAGGTAAAATCCCAGTCCCAGTAACGACAACTTATCTCCAGTATACCATATCACAAATTGTAAAACCAGCAGAAATAAAATGAGAAGTATCAATCTCATTAATAGCTAGAAAACACTGATACTAAATCCATGTCAAGAACTCCTCTGATACCACTTTGTAATGACCCAGACCCAGCCAGCCACCCGAACAGTGTCGAACGGGTCGGGTGTCACTACCTTAGGCGCACCTCCCCTGAACGCCAAAAGCTGCCGAATAGCAGCGAGGGTCTGTTAGGTATAGTGGGGAGGTTATACCCTCTAAAAGGATCATAGTAAGGGTAATGGTCTGAGTATAATAGTAAAGATGTAGAAAAAGGAAGACTCAGCATAGTCGAACCAGACCCGCAAAGCGGAAGCATAAGAAATATAGGTAAACAGTGGAAGCAGTATATATAACAAAATCAGCGGAAATAAACACAAAAACATGCTGATAACATGTAACTACTACTGAACAGTAAAACATGCATCCAAAGTAGATCATACACAACTGAATATAAAAAGGGAACCAATGGATAACCAACAGTAGCTACAACAAGTAAGCATGACGATACAGAAAAGAAAACAAAACAAAGTAAACCCCAGCTAGGCATGACCTCAAGGTCCGTACCATCTCCAAGCAACAGCTAACGTAACCCAGCTCTTGAAGCTGGCCTCCTTCCTGCATGTAAATCCATAAAGTCTGCACGCGTCCCGAGGGGCCCGTGCAGGGTGTGAGACAAATCTCAGTAGGATACCACCCAACTGTGCATACCAAATATATGTGTTTAAGCAGTCATGAATTTACAAGGAAATCAGGAAGCAGTACAATTCCCAAATAAACACAAACTCCACTAGTGCTCAACAGCCACCACAGAGTGTCACCTAATTCAGCCAACATCGGAATCTCTGTCGTGTAACCCGACACCATGTGCCACCTGACACCTCGTTTCTCAGGTACCAAAGTCCCGAAGGCACGCCCAAAATAGTAACCTGGAATGATGTGCCTCCTGACACCTTGTGTCTCAAGTACCGACGTCCTGAAGGCACGCCCAAAATAGAAACCTAGAGGAATAGTGATGTCTGCCCTCAAATCACGGCATGCCTCAACCCCCAACCCGGTAGTCTCAACGCTATCCCCTGAAGGATCCTCACCTCCCACATGGCTTTCTATGGAAAGCACCCGCAACCAAAATACATAACCGAAACTACATGGGCCTCTACCCACATGAGTGTTCAGAACCACCTCATCACGGAGTATCTCTGTGTGCACACTACTCAAAGTCCCGAGTGAGAGGTAATCACCAAAATAGTCTTAATCCACCAGCACATGTGACACCTTGTGTCCCTGCGACCATGTCGCTCAAGTCTGATGGCATCGCTATCCTAGTAACCTGGGCCATGCCCAGCCTGACAGTCATACTTCCTCAAACTGACGTCCTTGACGCCCAATCCCGTGGTCAAAACCACCCAAAGTAACCTAGGCGAAGCCCAACCTGACAGTTGTACTACCTCAAGAATATCTAGGCCATGCCCAACCCCACAAAAAGGTCCAGCAGATTCAATTCAAAAAATGCATATATAACATATTTAAATAGAAAACCTAACCAGGAAAAACCCACTAAATAGTCGAATTGCACTATACCAGGTGCTGTCCCATTCCAGCACTGAGGTATTAAATGCCTCCAAAAATTTACATCAGGAAACAATAAATTAAACTAAATAGTTTATAACAATAACATTTCAATTAAAACCATTTTGGCATTCCCCGACCAAAAATGCCCTGATGAGCAACGACCCCTCACCAGGCCCTGCTCACTCAAACTGGTAACCAGACATACCCAAAAGCATCCAAGAGGTCCCATTAGCAATACAATATGAAAAAGAAGATAAAACATGTACCGCTTAAAATACCCGAAAATGCGCCAAAGGCCACGTTACCCAAACAACCATGAAAACACAAAATAAAGTATGCAACACCTACCTGAGACTCGTACGACGCTACTCCTCCGGTAACAGCCGCCAATTCGGTCTAAAACACGGTATATCTACAAAAGATTCAATATCGTTCAAACCCCTATAACATGTTCTAGAACTAAAATCAAACAAAACGGACAAAGTAGAATTGAGGCCTTACCAAGGGGGTTCCAACACATCCAACTGTGATCGAATCAGAAATCAAACGAAGAACCGGGGAGTGACTGAAGATCCGGACGCCTTAGGTGCAGAAGTTCTGTCTAGAAACTCAAAACGAGGCTACTGCTCATTTTAACACAAAAAAGTACACAACATGTACTTCATGACTACACACCATGTATATTTTATTTAACTGTTCATAAGACGGTGGGATTCTGCTGACTTACTTTCCGAACCTGCCGACATGAGTACACGGTGTGTACCTATGGGTACACGGTGTGTACGGGGTTTCTCTTATCTTCCTCTCAAACTTACCCACACACCATGTCTATCCCTCATACATGACTAGACTACACGACGTTTCCAAAGGGAACACAGTGTGTCCTTGGTTCCACTCGACCAACAGGCCTACACACTATGTATATCCACCACACGGTCGAGGTTACACGACGTGTTTAAAACTAAATACTGTGTAGTAAGAAAATTCTACATGTTCACCACACGACATGTACTTGGCGAGCACACGACCGGTCACTCGGTTAACACATACATGATGTGTAGTCTGGAAATTTCCAAAAACATCCCGTTTTCTCTAGTTTCCTCAGAAACCAGTCAAAAATTCAAACAGGGTTGGGATTTTGACCCGTTCTAAAAACCCGGGTTCTTAAAATTCGAGCTTAACATGTTGAAGCTCATCTTGGGATTGGTGAAGTGCGAATCCTAGTGATGCCACATCCTTTTTGAGCTCTAAAAAATGGGATTCATATAGAGAAATTATATTGGGTGAGGCCATCTCTTTTTTTCTGAGTAAATTAGATTACTCAAAGCCTTATATATATACTAATCATGTGATCACTGTTCAATGGCTAAATTAGGAATGGTCACAATTCTTAACGGTATTTTATAATCCAAAAACATAAAACCAAGGTAGTTCATATGTTTTATATATCCATTTTACATAATAATAAATTTTAATAGATTAAGAAAAATTTTCATTAATAAATGTTTGGGTTGTTACAATCTTTCTCCCTTAAGAAATTTCTCCCATGAAATTTTCATTTCCCACACTAAAACAGATGTGGATAACTCTACTTCATCACTTCCTCTGATTCCCATGTATCCTCTACAAACTTGTGGTTTCTCCACAAAACTTTCATGAGGGGCATTGTCTTATTTCTTAGAACATTTTCCCTAACATCTAAGATCTTCACCGGATTTTCTTCATAGGTGAGGTCATTCTCCCATGGTACCACATCTGGATTGAGTACTTGTAATGGGTTAGGTATGTACTTCCTCAATAGTGATACATGGAATGCATCTTGTACTTGTGATAGGTTCGGTGGGAGTTATAGATGATAAAACATTGCTCCAATGTGATCAAGGATCTAAAAAGGGCCAATGTACCTTGTATAAAGCTTTACCTTCATTCAAAATCTCATAACTCTCTTCCAAAACTATATTTGGAGGATTTCCATGTCCCCAACATCAAACTCTAGGTCTTTTCAATGATTATCAGCATAGATCTTTTCTTGAATCTGAGTAGCATTAATGTAATGATGGGTGGTCTTAACCTTCTCCATCATTTCTTTCACCATTTCTAGACCTATGAGTTTTCACTCCCTAACTTCATCCCAAAAAGTGGGTGTTCTTCACCTCATCCCATAAAGAGATTAATAAGGAGCCATTTGGATGATTGAGTGGAAGGTATTTTTGTAATAGAACTCCACTATAGGAAGATGTTTATCCCATCCTTCTTTGATATCCATTGAGCATGATCTCAAAATGTCCTCAAGTTTCTAGATATTCCGCTTAGATTGGTCATCAGTTTGAGAATGATAAGTCGTAATGAAGTTCAGATCAGTATTCAGTGCATGTTGAAGACTCTTCCAAAACATAGATGTGAATCTTGGATCTCGATCGGATACAATCGATAGTGGTACTCCATGCAGCCTTACCACTTCTCTGAAATATATATGTGCCAGTTGATCTAATGAGAAATCCACCTAAATTTTAATGAAGAGTGCAGTTTTTGAAAGACGATCCACAACAACCTAGATTGCATTATTTCCTTTGGATGTCTTTATAATTTCAGTGAAAAAGTCCATGGTGATGTTCTCCCATTTCCATACGGGTATGGGTAACGATTGCATCATCCCCTTGACATCTTCCTCTCATCCTTAAATTGATGACATACCAAGAACTTATAGGTATAATCAATGATCTCTTTCTTTTTATTATCCCACAAATAATGATCTTAGAGATCTCGATACATCATTATGTTTCCTAGGTGAATGGAGAAATTATAATAATGTGCATAATACAAAAGATCTTTCTATAACTCTGGATTTTGATGGAACACATTTTCCTGACAGAAATCTCACAATTCCTTCTTCATTAGCATGGGACTCTAAGGATTTACCTTTTCTGATAGTTTACACTTTCTTCTGAATTCCCACATCATCCTTTTGAGCATTATTTAACCTTTCCAAAAGAGACAGTTGAGAAATCATTTCTGAAAGTATTGATGATATTTCCTTCTTTATGATTCCCATTTCCATCTTCATAAAATCTAATAAGATTGGATCCTTTTGAATTCTCATCAATGATATAATCGGTAGGTCCTTTCTAGTTAGAGCACCCACCACCTTGTTTTCTTTCCTAGGGTGGTAATGGATTGAGCAGTCATAGTCTTTTATCATCTATAGCCATCTTTGTTGGCGTATATTCAACTCTTTATATGTGAATATATACTTGAGGCTTCTGGGATCCATGTATATTTCATACTTCTCCCAATAGAGGTAATGTCCGAAATTTTTTAAAGAGAAATCCAACTCCAGATCATGTGTTGGTTAGTTTTTATCATGAAAATTAAATTTACATGAAACATAGAGAATGAATTTGTCATTTTTCATCAACACAAAAACCCATTCACTTCATCGAAGCACCACTATATACCAAAAAATGTTTTTCACTTTTGGGTAATGTGAGCATGGGTGTAGTGATAAACCTCAATTTCCACTACTTGAATCTCTCTTTGCATTCATTACTCCATGAAAACAGGAATCCATACCAATTTATCATGGTCAGAGAGTTTAACAATCATTAGAAATTTCTCACAAATTAGTGATAATATCCAGCTAAACCTAGGAAGCTATGGATATCTGTTATCGATGTTGGACTCAGGAATCCCTCAATTGCTACTGTCTTAGAGAGATCCACAAATATTGAATTTCTTGTCATGATATAACCCAAGAATGAGACCTCCTTCGACTATAACTCACACTTACTATAATTTGTATAGAGATTCTCCTTTCTCAAGGTCTCTTGTATAGTGCTTAGATTCTCCTCATGATCCTCCTTGGTTTTTGGGGTACATTAGAATATCATCTATAATGACTTTCAACGTAATCTATAAAGTCTCTATTCATCATGTCCATGAATATTTCAAGATCATTACTGAGTTGGAAAGGCATTACTATGAATTCATAATATCCGTAAATTGTTAGAAAATAAATATTGGGAATATCCTCCTTCTTCACCCTTACTTGGAAATTTCCCAACCAGAAATCCAACTTGGAGAAGTATTGTGCTCCACATAGCTTATTTAACATGTCATCAATTTGTGACATAGGGTAATTTTTCTTTATCGTAATTTTTTTGATCTCATGATAATCAATGTAAAGGCGCATTGACCAATCCTTCTTCTTGATGAAGAGGACTGGTGCACCCCATGGGGAAGCACTTGGTCTTATAAACCCTTTATCCAAATTATCCTCTAGTTTTTTCTTATATTCCTCATGCCCAAAAATATCCATTCTATATGGAGTCTTAGATATTTGAAACGCCCCAGGTATAAGACCAATCGATAAATAAGCATCTTTTCTAGGAGGAAGACAATAAATTCCTCAGGAAACACTTTAGCAAAGTCCCTCGCAATAGGCATGTCTTCAAGGATGTTTTCTTCCTTAGACTCAATCATCTGAGTAAGATATTAATGCTCATAGGGTATTAATATCCACACTTGAGAAGATTATTATAAAGAAGATTCACCCACCTCCCTGAACTTGTACATAATCAGGGGTCGATTCTCTATTTGGAGGGTGATTTCCCTCTTAGGAAAATTTATGTTTTCTCTCTATATATATAACCAATCCATGCTAATAATTTCATCAAATTCCTCCAAATAGAGTATGATGAGGTTCTACAGGATGTTCAAACCACAAATTATGATGGGGGAGGAGTTTAATTCATGGGATTCAATTCTTTCCCCATTTTCCGTTCTCATCAATATTTTTACTTTCATGATTTTTGGTGGTGTTGGGAGTGCTCTACTAATATTTTAGAATACAAAAGAATGCATAGAACCATAATAAAAATAATGTTTTCTATTCCTAAATGGATAACTAGCATATATGTCATCACTTCGTTTTCGGGGTTCACTTCAGTGGTAGTGAAGAAAAATCTCACCCGTGATACCTTTGAGGTTATTGGTTACCTCCTAAAACCCCTGACTTAGGGAACTGGATTACAAAGTTCACTGGTTATTTGTGGTTGAAGCAATGAAAAATGTGTTGAGGGTATAATGGAGCATTTCTCTCCTCTTTAATAGCCGTGGGTTTTTCTTATTGGTAGTTAATGGCCAGGTTCCCTTCTCTTCCACACATAATTCATTTCCTCATATCCTTCCGGAAATCTTTAGTGTTATTATTTCATCTCCATTAGAATTTGGGGTGCTTTATTTTCTTAGAAATATTGGATTTACCTATCGTACTACCAAAATTAATGTGCACATTATGCTTCATATCCCCATTATACCCCTAATATTCTCCAATATCCATTTTGACTTTGAGGGCACATCAGAAAATTTCCTCATAGATCTCGATGGAACGTATCGCTAGGGAATTCCAAATGCTAAGTTTTATCCCACAAAAGAATCATTCAACCATGCATTTGGGAGGAACTACAAAGATAGATTCATATTGTGCAAGACTTGTGATGTTTTCCTCATACGCCTTGATGGATTCATCTAACTTTTTCTTTAGGTAAAGGAATACCCTTTCCATCTTAAGTCAGAGGGTGCATAGAAAATATTTATCAAAAAACATTTTCCTGAAATACTTCCATTCCAATGCCTCCATCTCCTCCTCAGTGTTCGTATTTTGGATCAATTTATTCCATTGATCAGCTTCATCATCCATAAGATAAGTAGCCATAAGAACCTTATCTTGTTCAGAACATTGAAGGATGGAGAATATCCTTTCAATGGAGTTGATCCATTGTTCGGTAGTTGAGGGATCAGATGATCCATTGAAATTTGGAGGAATTTGTCTCATTATGCCTTCGATTGCGACTTGTTATTTCATAGGGGGGTTGAACGTTCCTCTTTACCCATGTTTATATTCCAAACTTGAGCTAACTAATAGATTATCATGAAAAAGTTCATGATTCCTACTCCCATCGGATTGGGAATCTCATTAGAATAGTAATCACATTGATCTTCACATCAGTTGTTATTCTGAGTCCTCATATTAAAATCCATTGGATATAATAAAAGAAAATTTAGGGTTAACACATAAAGGTTAATCGAAAGACAAAAACTGATGACTTATAAATTACTTTTATTTCCTTAAATTAGGAATTTATAGGCTTCAATCTATGTTATCCATGATCTAATTCCCAACATATATTCTTAGGGGATTTTTTTTTAATTCCCTTAACAATGGTTCACACTATGCTTATGAATTTACCAAAGCATATCCCTAGGGAGTGTCGTAACCAACAGTGACACATGGCCATTTATTGTGCCCTGGTTCCCGTTCGAGTTTAGCTCAAAGTGGTGTTTTCGGGTATTACCTCTGGATATATCTGTGCCAGAGCCACCTGTACCTACTCATATCTATAGAGTGATGTATTTGATTAATAAAACACTTATTCGATACTCACTAAAATTTAGTGATGTTTTTTATAATTATTCTTATCCAAAAGGCTTTCACTAGGGTTTTGTAATCATAATACCAAAATAACTAAACCAATCCTCTGATACCAAATAAAATAACCTTTCTCTTTATTACACAAATAATGATTATTTATTACATAAAATCTTCAATTTTTATAAGATATAATATCGATAGGTATAGTTTCATAGGGAATTAGGATGATTACATAACAACTTAGAACATAAAATAGAATATCTATATTGAAAACTTCATTTACATGACCACAACATTACATCGTAAATAACATTGCATGGGATAACATGAGGACAAGCATAAGAAAAGGTTGAGCTATGAAGCCCAGTAAGGGATTAAAAAAGGCATAACATGAGGAATATAGTACATTTTAGGAAATAGGAATATCAATTTATCACAAGAGATACATGAACATAAAGTCATGATATAACATGTTTTTCATAACTTGGAAAAGTGGAAACAACATTTAACATGATATTAGAATGATCCAGGGATCATTGAACATGGAGCATGAATAAAACTTCATTGCAATTGAATTAGAATGTGTAAACCCTGATTTCACTGGATGTATCATTATACTAATCATTACCCAATGCATTAGAGTGCTATCAGGGTGCACCCTTCTTAATCATTTCATTTCATGAATAAGTGTGCCACATGGATCATATAACATGGATTCATTTTACATCATAATTTATTCCAAGATAAATTAATTTTTAATTCAAACATGAAAATAAATAATCAATAAGTAAATTTTCATAAAGGAAAATACTCTTTATAGATAAATGGGCATGGTATTCACTACACAATGACTTTGTCTTTGAAAATCACGGAGTTATTTCAGCAGCATAATGGTGTGACATAAGAAATCATAAAAATGGTTGATGAGAGAGAAAGGGGTGTCTCATAATTTTTACATGAAATGGAAATTAAGGGGGTAATATAGATACATGTCCCAAAACATGTAATGTAATTTAGATTCATAATACAAAAGAATTTCTTGAATGTAGATGAGAAGAGAGAAATTCCTTACGGAATTTCGGAATGGTAACATGGGTACATGGGAGGAATTAATGATATAGAAAGAGGTATCTCATCATTCAAACATGTGGAAGGAATTATGGGGGAGGCGAAAATTATTACCACAACATTTTTATTTGAGAATATAAGGGTATAACAAGAATATGAAACTTGGAAAAAAATGAGAGAGGAAGAAATCCCTTACATGGAAGTGTGATCCCAAAGGCTTGGGAGGGGCTTGAGATAGGCTTTTTAGGAGCTTGAGGGGCTATAATAATATTTTAGAGAGATGTTTATAGGGTTAGGATGTTCTCCAAAGATTTTGAGTGAAGAGAATAGGGATATTTGGTGGTTTTATATAGGAAAAGAGAGAGAATTCTTTATTATTTAGGTTTTGGAAACAACACGTTAAACTAATAAAAACCACAAGCCATCACTTAGTTTATTCCAAAGGCGAGTGTAAAAAATTATTTTAATTTTCTAATGGCTGAACGTATTAAAATATTTGGTTTTCTTATGTGGAGGTGAGCCACACTCTAAAAGAAGTCATTTTCAAAAGATAAAATGTTTTATAAGTCTTGGAGGTTCCACTAAGGGTTTGTTAAATAAAATAATGAAATCTAAAATCACATTAAATTAAACTTAAAACATATATTTGGAAAAAACCCCGCATATAGTATTTTATTACATCACTATTGGGTCATTATGATGTCATAAAACACATTATATATTTAAATGGTATATAATTTTTACCCAAAAATTCGTATGTCTCAGAAAATTATGAAAAATTAACTTTTGGAAAATTTAGACATCCTAATTCCTAATATATTATTAATTTTATATAAATAATTTTCTAAATATGTGAATTATTTTCATTTAGAATAAAAACCCGCATTTATCGAAAATTCATGGGTTTTGAAAAAAAACTGCATTCAAACGTTAATAAAAATTACAATTGTATTCATAAAAATTATATGATCATTTATAAAAATTAATATAGTAATAATATTTTATTAAAATATTATTTAATTCAAAAATACATTAATTCATCAAAATAAATTTCTTAATTGAATATTAACTAAAAATGCTATTTTTTCTTTAAAAACTATTAACAAAGTAACAATAATAAAATGAATGTATATTCTTTATTATATACAAAAATAATTCACATAATCAAAGTGCTAGGGTCTTTTTACATAACAACTTATAACACCATCATATGACCAAAGGGTACGGTGTGCGAAGGTGACAGACTCTTGGGGGTGGCCCAGATAACATGTCTCAGTTGGTAATCTCTATCTAGTACCACTTCTCCCATTGTCTTTTCTGTTCGAGCTTAACGTGCAAAATCTCAGCTTGGGATTGGTCAAGAGAGAAACCCAATGATGCCACCTCATTTACGAGGTCTAAAAAATGATCTTCATATGGATAAATTCTACTGGATGAGGCCATCACTTCCTTTTTCTGATTAAATTGGATTTGTTAAAGCTTTGTATTTATACAAATCATGTGATAACTATTCAATGACAATATTAGCAACAGTCACAATTATTTACAGTATTTTAAAATCCAAAAATTAAAACCAAGGAAGTGCATATGTTTTAAATAACCATTTTACAAAATAAGACATTTAATTGGATCAAGAAGAATTTTCATTAATAAATTTTTGGGTCGTTTAAATCTCTTATGTTTTTCTCCAAATCACTTTCTAGATGAGGATTCTCAGGCGAGGCGCTAAGAGGAGGCACTCCGTCCTTCTCTATAGTATGTAGTTACTCCCTTCAGCTATCCAACATACTTAGAGGTTCAAAAAAGGCTCAGGCAGTGGAAAGGACACACTCACAAGGAGGTCTTCCATGGGTGGGGAGACATTCGAGTTCTTAAAAGGGGAGGCCATTAGCAGCAAGTATCCGTAGTCAGGGCCTTCCATGTTTTGGCCAAAGGGGAGATGACCCCAACAGTTTTAGTTCTGACCATCAGGTCCTTTCCCTTTTTCCACAATCCTAGGGCTGAGGTTTCTTTCTTGCGGAGGTTGTGGGATCCTCTAGGTATAGTGCCCGACTCGAGATCATTATGGTTAAGGGGGGATGGTTTAGTGCTCGACACAATAGAAATTACCATTCAGGAAATTCTAGTAGCAGGGACACGAGTCCCCTTCACCATAAAGGGAGGAAAGTTCATGAGGAGGCTGACCTCATGGTGATACTCATGAAATTTGACCAGGGCATTATGGGGGAGGTGGCTGATAGACTATGGATATCGGATCCGGTTGTGGGAAGTTACACATCGCAGAGGTAGCAGTTCCAGTGGGGTCGGAGATTGTTCGAGGTTCGATCAGTTTGTTTTGTACTCTTTCTTGCGCCTTGTCATATTCGAGATATTCACACTCTTCATCGCACCCAGTATGGCCCATTCCTTGGGAATAGATGTAGAGATAATTGTTGTG
The DNA here is from genome assembly GCA_963277665.1 of Viscum album. Lineage (NCBI taxonomy): Eukaryota > Viridiplantae > Streptophyta > Magnoliopsida > Santalales > Viscaceae > Viscum > Viscum album. The sequence continues at coordinate 1,718,968,490 of OY728119.1, read as the reverse complement.
GCTCTGGTGTGGAGTACAATAATCCGAGGCCAGAAAAACTAATTTGATGTTTTCCCAGGATGTAGACTGATGTTGAGGCTGCATCAGTCCAATAGGGATCTCTTTCTACTAAAAATGAATCTGTAAAATGTCATCCTTAACATCGACTAATTATTTTCTATACATGTTGTTATCATATTCTTTTAGAGAAGAGTTATGTTTTATAACATGAAAGGCTAGTGTGTATGTTTCGTTGGTGAGAAGAGCTGTTAGGTGGGAAGTCAGCATATGGAACCACTTATTTCCTTGTATGTTGAGATGTTATTGGGATCGATGGATACTGATATAGTGGAGGTTTTAGGTGTTTCCATATACTATATGAATATTTTCCCTGAGGAGGTTGTGGCTCTACCCCATTGACGTGACGTTGAGTTTGGGATAAACATAAAACCCAGTGATAGTCTGATTTTGATGGCTCCTTATTAGATAAAGGGTTTTGGTTTGAGGGAGTTGCAGATCAATATTGAAGACCTGATAAGGAAGGGTTTCATCTGACAGAGTGTGTCACCATGGAGTGCTCTAGTTTTGTATGTGAAGAAGGTAGAGGGCGGTCTAAGTCGATGCATATACTACCATAGACTAAATCAGGTAAAGGTCAAGAAATGTTACCATTTCTTGAGGATAGATTATCTTTTAGACTAGATTAGGCGAGTAAGTTGGTTTTCTAAGATCTATTTGTGGTTTGGATATAACCAATTGAGTGTCAAGGATGGTGACATCCTGAAGACTGCTTTCAAGTGCATGTAGGGAAAATTCAAATTTTTTGTTATTCCATTCCGTGTTACGAATGCACAATCTATGTTAATGGGGCTCATAAAATATATATTTTTTGTGTTCATAGAATGGCTCTTTTTTTTATTCATTAATGACATCCAGATCTACTCAAATCATAGAAGGAGCATACTGAGCATCTCAAGACTTTCCTGAAGGTCCTTCAACACCACCAACTCTACATAAATCCATCCAAGTGAATGTTTTGGACATGAGAGGTCCAATTCTATGAGAATGTGGTGTCTCATCATCACATAGGAGTGTAACCATCAAACTTAGAGGTAGAGGTTTCTTTGGAAGCACCCAATAATGTTGTCGAGATTCACATTTTTCTTGATCTGGCTGGCTACTACCAAAGATTCATAGCATATTTCTACCAAGTAGTACTTTTTTTGAAGGATCTGACCGGAAAGGGCCAAGATTTTGTGAGGATAAAGTAATACATGGAAACATTTGTCTATTTTAAGGGGAAGCTGGTCAGTTCTCAAGTGATCATGCTGCCTGAGGAATGGGTGACATTTAAGGAGTATTGCGATGCTTCCCATATAGGATTGGGGTGTGTTATGATAGAGAAACAAAGAGTGATCTATAATGGGACTGGGAAATTACATCCTCATGAATGTAAATATGCTACCCATGATCTGTAACTAGAAATGGTTTTGTTCTCACTAATTATGTGGTGAAATTACCTCATTAGGGAGCACTTTCTGGTCTTCACGAATCACAAGATCTGGTGGTACATATATTACAAGTGAGATCTAAACATGTGGAAATAGAGGGGGGTAGTGTTTCCCTAGGATTATGACTTTGAGATCCCCAACACCTCAAGAAAGGGGAATGTTGTGGCTGATACTTTGACCAGGAATTCGCATAAGAAGATAGTTCGGGAATCTGTGGATACTTCGATAGAAATGGAGGAGTTTCAAACCTTTCACTTAGATGTAGAAAGGGATAGTGGACAAGGCCATCTATTTTATATGACGGTGAAGTCATATCAATGGAAGAAGGTGGAGGAGTTTCAGTGTGGAGACTCTGAGGTAGAGGTGATTTGTGATTGCATTAAACATGGTAATGCTATGGGGGGGGGGGGGTGGTCAGAGGATGATCATAAATTAATGTTATTTCGTGGTAATATATTTATTCTGGTGGAAATTCTTGAGAAATTTCTCCATGAGTTTCATAGATAAAACCTAGTGATGCACCCAATAGTTTCCATGATGTACCGGGGTTGGAGGGAATGTTATGGTGGCCTTGGATGAAGCGGGAAATGGAGGAGTTTGTGGAAAAGTTCTTAGTGTGCCAGTAAATGAAGGCTGAGCACTGTGTTCCCAGTTTACTGTTACATCCCTAGATGTCCTTGAGTGTAAGTGGGATGAAATATAGATATATTTCATCATAGTATTACCTTGAAATAATGGAGGATGCGATTCTATTTGGGTAGTAGTGGATCATTTGATGAAATCGGCTCATTTCATAGTGATTAAGGAGTCAAGCGTAGTGGATTCCTTTTCACAGAGGTATGTGGATGAGGTGGTGTGGCCTCATGGAGTTCGAAAATCCATTTTCTCAGATTGGGATATACATTTTACATTCTAAGTCTGGAGGGTATTGTTGCAAGCCTTTGGAACTCAGTTATGACTTAACACTGCTTTCCACCCTTAGACGGATGGACAAACAGAGAGGATCATCTAGATATTGGAGGACATTTTAAGATCATGTGTTTTGGAACTTATTTGGTCTTGAGTGCATCATTTTTCCTTGGTAGAGTTTTCATAAAATAATAGTTATTACTCTTCCATTGGAATGAGTCCATTTGAGGCCTTGTATGGCAGACTCTGTCATTCAACCTTATGCTGTAGAGAATTTGTGGAGACAAATGCACTTGGACCAGATGTGGTACAAACTACGACCGAGATGGTGAAACATGTCATTGATATGATGAAGTAATCACTTGACTAGAATAATTCCATATTCTGATCAATGGTGAAAGCCCATGGTGTTCAAGGTTAGGGACCACATATTCTTGAATGTTTATACTCGACGTGGGAAGAGAAGGTTTAGTAGAGGGAGTAAGCTTTATCCTAGGTTAGTTGGACTATTTGATGTGTTTGGATGATTTGGAAATTTGGCATATCAACAGGAATATCCACCATAGTTAGGGAGGATACATGATCCCTTTCATGTCTCCCAACTTCGTCGGTATCTTCATGATGACTCCCATGTCATTGATTGGGGAGAAATGGATATCAAGGACGACAAAACATTTGTGGAGAGACCAGTGGAGTTAAAGGATCTTCAAGATAAGGTACTTCATAGATGGAACATTCTATTGGTTCATGTGTTTAGGAGGGTTGGTGGCCTAAAGTAGTGTACATGGGAGTGAGAGGCGCATATGCGTTCCCAGTACCCAGAGTTGTTTTGAGTTTTTCTCATGTGTTTGATTTTTGATGTAATTCTTGTACCCTATTTTCTATGAGATGAGTTTCTTCATTGTAATGTGACATACGATAATGTCTTGGAATATGAGTAGTGGATGACCTGATCCCTAATCAAGGCATATTAATGTTGATGTGATTAAACCCATGCGTGTGAATCAGTTCCAAACAAAGCGGATAGTATCATGACATGGGCGAATGGAATTTTCTAATTCACATGTTTGTTCCATGTAAAATTTGGTGCCTATATGGTATGTATTGTAGTTTTGGGCTTGAAAATATTAGATTATGTGATCATGGTTGTTATGTTTTCACTCCGATGATGTGGTTTTTCCATGAGAGGTATATTACAAGATGGTTGTTCAGACCCCTCTTTCTTCTAGGTTTAGATTTAAATTGGAAAGGGAATGACTAGTTTCAAAAGGTATATGATGTAATTTAATATAACTCCATGGTCTATTAATTTTTCAAAATAACCTGTTTGGGGTTTTCTGGGAAGCAACGGTAGCTAATTTCAAGAGTTTTCCAAATTTCATGTTTTACTCTCGGTAGGTCGAGGTGTCAGTCGGATGAGGCGTCGGTAGGACAAGGCATCGATAGGATGAGGCATTAGTGAGTTATAGTTTCGTTGAGACAAGGAATCGATTAGTTAGGGAATCGATGAGTTAGGGCACTGGTGAGTTAGGGAATCGGTGAGTTTGCGCGTTGCTGAGTCAGGGCGTCTGTGTGTCAGGGCGTCGGTGAGTCAGGTCGTCGGTGACCCAGGGCAACAACAAGTCTTGAATCAGTATGTATTGTCAATGGATTATCATTAGTGGCTCAATATTGGTATGTCAACATTAGTGACTTGCTGTTTGTGGCTCACTATTGGTGGCTCACTTCAATTGGCTCACTATAAGTGGCCTGCTTTCGGTGGGTTGCTGTCAGTGACACACCCATCAATGACTCATTTCCAGTTTTCCCAGTTTTTCCCCTCTTATATTTTATTTGTTGTAAATCATCCTTAAAACCTTTTTGCTCATTCCTAAGGTAATTTATAAGGATATTAATTATATATTTAATATCCTAAGTCTATAGGGACTTTAAAATAGTCAAAACTTGTGGTCTTGTCCATATTCCATCTTTAATGTCCCTTGAAACAATTCTCGTGTTCATTTGATGTAGGATCTAGAGTTTTATAAATTTGAGGTCCTCTCTTCTATTTTCTCTTGGTGAGTAGTGAAATTTTGGTTCTACGAGAGTCGTGTGCCTATGATGTAGCACCCTCATCAGTTTTCCATGGAGTATCCTTCTTTTGCAACCCTCTATTTTGGTGTAAGAAGGATTTTTAGTTTCATGTTGTTCCAAGTAGGTCTTACATTGTATATATTTAATTGTGTATCATATGGGGTGTGCATAGTAAGGTTATTTTTTGAAAAAATTATGAATCCAAATTTTAGAAAATGGAAGTTCTAATTATGAAATACTGACCTGATTATGGGATGGGAGTGGATTGATGTTGGTCACCTGATTTATTTGTTATCTTTGTTTATGATGTTATCTATTGTGGTCGTGCAACATATAAAAATCATGGCCTTTGGTGGTCTTTTCTTATGCTTGGGTGATTCTTTATAACTGTTGATGTTTCCCTTTGAATAATTGATGTAAATATCAATTCTATTAATCATGTACATTTGGTTAAATAAATGGATTCCCTAGGATGAAAACCCTTGTGTTATCACCCTACTTACCATAGTGGAATTTAATGAAAATTTTTGTCCAAAATGATTACAACCTATTTGATAGGTGTGGATATGTGTTGTGTTATTTTGGGTTTTATGCCTTGTGTGGGTTTTGGTGGTGGTAGTTGTGTGATTTTCTATATGTGGCGGTGTTATGGAATCTCAGGAAGGGAGATTGATTGATTGTGGAATGGATGGACTTTCTATGAAGTGGGACTGCATATAGGAAGTGGTTAGGCAGTGTGGCTACAGGAATGGGATATGCCATGATTTCTTGTGGTGAATGTTAGAATGGGTTACTTTACCATGTTCCCTTTTTTCCATTGCATGCCTTGGGAAATGGTCAGAATGGATTCTTCACCTTATAACGTTTTTAGTGTTTAGTTGTTGCTTGGGCAGGGACATAAATACATAATTGAATGATTTAATAATATAAAATGATAATTGGTTAAACGAATCGGCCGTGGGTATGTTTTTATTTGGTTCTTGTAATGAAGTAGAGTTTAAGTGACCGTCGTTCAGGAGGTAGATGCATTTAGGGGTAATAGTAAAGGTGGTTTTGGGTGGGTTGTTTATATGTTGTGAATACCATAGGATGGGATGAGTGCTTGTTATTTGTATGTATAAACTTGTAGTTCCTTATGTTTTCTATGCACACCCCACCCGTGTTGAGCACTATGTGCGGAACACCCCCATTGTTTTGGGGGAGTGTGTCTTTCCCAACATCCTGGGGTGAGGATGGATGGATGGTTACTGAATTTTCAATACCCACTTTTTAGGCATTGATCACCGAAGAGAATTTGGATGGACTGTAATGGATTGAGTTTTAAAACCAGACTTATGGCAATGTCTATGTGACATGTGTTTTGTTTCTTATGTGTTTTCGGCAATGACTTATGATGGTTGGGGCCCCAGTGTTCGCGATCAGGATGTGATGTGGTGTGTGTATCAGGTGTATACGGGAAGGTTGTGATAGTGGGTATTATGGAGAAGAGTGGTAGTGTTAATATGTTCACCATTATGGATGAGTAGTTAACTATTGGGAAGTGGTACGGGGTGCCCAAATATCGATGTCCTAAGTACATTACCTTACTTGAGTTATTTGGGGAGTGTTCATTGGTGAGGATGGGATGGATAATATACCTTGTTATGTGATTTTTAGTTTTTACTATTTTATCACATGGGAAATAGTTTTCTTCTCCCACTTGTTCATGGGTGGCTTCAATTTTCCCTACTAAGTATACTTGTATACTCACCCTACATATATAAAATTGTTTTTTGATTTCTGGGGAGATTACCTGAACTTTTCTGGACCTTACTAACTTGGATGTTTGGGATGGTTATTGTGTTTCTTCTTAGCTTTTTTTTAGTATTCATTTTGGATTTTCCTTTTCTATTTCAAGCAGTTTTACTTTAAACATTTTTATGGGGTGGATTTTGGTTTCCTTATATATATATATATATATTTGTCTTGGTGTTGTTTGAGGTTGATACATCTTATCTCCTAATCTTGGTTAGTATAGAAAGGGTAATTACACCAATTTTTGAAAATTTTCTATATCATTAGTGCTTGTTTCCACTTGAGGGACTATTGGTGGCAGAACTCAGGGGGTCATTATCTCTCCATCATCTTGAGGAAGGAATGTCTCAACATCTCACTATCCATTAACTCATATTGAATAAGGAAGGTCATGACTTGTTAGAATCCTTGGTTCAAACTCACATGCTCTAATTACTGTATTTATTCACATGAATCATCAATATTTATTTTCTTGATACAATATAATAAAATAATGATTAAAATATTCTAACAACACCCCTCTCCTACAATACAAATACAACACATCCCCACCCCTTATACTCACACTTCCGAAGACTTGAATCATGATTATATTCTACCTATTTCCACTTCTGAACCTCTCCCATCTTTATGTTCTTATTGGTCTAACAAAAAGACCATTTCAAATTCCTTTAATATGTTTCTCAAGGAGAATAATTAAAGTGGAAAATCATTTTTCTTCTCTTTCTTTTTAATTTTTTTCTTCTTCTTATTCCATCCTTTCTTATTCTTCCCAAACATTCATGAAAACTCCAATAACTTATAGATTTTGGAATTATTTTATGATAATTTAATATTTATCATCAAACACATTCCCCTCCCTCTTTTTTTCTTAAAAATAGAACATCATCTGGGAGGTATCAATTTACCGCATTCATGGATGACATGTTTTGGTTATTCAATTACACCTATAAGGATGGTTATAAAACCATTTTATGGTTAAAATAGATTATAATGAATGTATTATAGCTTATTTATTGTTATTGGAATCAGAATACATACATAATATTAATTAATAATACAAAACAAGTTAGTGATGATCCAAAAAATAAATAACAATCTCAATGATTATCGCTGATGTTTTATCTAATGATTCATCCTCATACCACATAACCGAATGAAAAATATAACCATATATTATTTTGGAAGTTCATTAATAACATATAATTTCAACCATGGAAAACTATTCCCATTTTACACAATTTTCCATACATATATATAAGTAAATTGATCATCAAATCCATGTAAACAAATGCTCTTAAATGATAAAATTGAATCATAAATATAATAAAAAAGGACATATATGAAAAAATTAAAATTGTTATAAATAAAATACATGTAGAAAATTTTATGAATTAATTAATGTATTTAATGAAATTATCTAGGACATTAAGATCATCTGCAGAACACATTCAGACATAAGGTAAGAGACTTCATCCCAATTTCAATTTCATTGAGACTAACATGGTATTAGGCATATAATAATTTTGATGTGTTTTATCCAATACCCCTTGTAGATCATTTTTAATTTAAAATTATATTCCTATTAAATATCCATATAATATTTTTTCATGGATATGATTATTGTCTAAACCATATACCATTTTTCATATGGTGTTTACTTTGAATGGTGAAATATTGATAAATCTATATCCTTTACTAAATATATATATTTATAAAAGTCATATTGTTCGTGAATTGAATCAATGTATGAAGAATGTTTTGGAATTTCAGTTTTGGGTGGGGACCATTATAGCCCCTCAATGCACTGACAGGTCTCATGGGATAAAATATTTGGCGAAAAACCCTTTGTGTTTGTTTTGACCAGAACCAGTCAAGTTTCTACCCACAAAATTAAACCTATATTGATGGTATGATGGTTAATTTTCCAAATATATGATGTCAAAATAAAAATAATTTTCTTATTTCAGTATTCAGTTATTACATTTCTTGAGGTTTTCACTATGAAAAAATTTATGGATTGATTTTAATTCTTCGGGTATTGATGGATTTTTTTTGTATTATTTACCTTTCAATAATGTTTTATTTATCTTCCTTCCCTTGGTTTGGATATGAAATATATGAATAAGTGAAAATGAAGTAATTTATTTTATTTTGTTACATTATATTTTTTTCCCAATCTAATAAGGGAACCATGAATGTATCTAGTTTCTTAAGGGCTACTAAACTGATCGATCCTTTTTTATGTGATCTATTTTATCTATGCTATTGTAATAAAACAAATACATACTCTCGACTACTGGGATACTGGGGCCGGCGATGTTATATTTGGTATCAAGGGAAGTTTAGTAGAAACCTTGGGAACTAGATTTATAAAACCTTGTTTAGGGAACATAACCCCAAGATAAACTTTTAGGATAAACATATAATAACCAACTAAAATTTTGGTAAGTATAGAGTAAGTCGCTTACCAAGAAAATACATCTTTTTATGGATACTATAAGTGGACATGGTTCAGGTGTAGATGTACCTAGGGGTAAAAACTCTAAAAAGGTGTCCTAGGCCTGAATTGGGGTAACTTGGTACATGACAACAAGCCATACTGTGTACCTAGTTTCACACTCCTAGGAGATATGCTTAGGATAATTTACATTCTCTTTGAAAACAATTGTAAAATATTTGAAGGTAAATATGTCCCAAAATAAAATATGTTTACAATTATGAGATTAGATATAAAATTTCTATTATTTTATTTTTTATAGTTCAAAGTTATTAGTTATTATTCATAGCCAATTTTATTTTATTTCATTGTTTATAAATGAAACATAGTGGAAGGATAGGAATCAATACCCACAGACAATGTAGGCACTGTCCCACCGATAAAGACAACCAATTTAACGTTCAAGCTATAAAGATCATAACCATATTAGGACAACATAATCAGGTTATAACAAATTACCATACTACCTATATGATGGATCATTTCTTGCCATATAATGCCCCATATTTTAGTGGGACTAGTAATCTAGTGGTAGCTAAGTAGTGAATCATGTCTACTAAAAACTTATTTTTGGAATTGGTATGTAATAAAAATGAAAAGGTAGTACTGGAAGAATAATTTCTCAATGGAGACGTTGATCAGTGATGTCCATTGATCCTGAATACCGAGGAGTACGATGAAATAGAATACATGGAATATAAAAGCTTTAAGGAAACACTATTCATCAAATACTTCCCACATGAACAATAAAATAAAATGAAGGTAAAATTCCTTAGCTTAATTAATAGGGAATAAGAAAGTGTTGTAGAGTATGAGGATACATTCAAAAGACTTACTAGGTATTATATATATTACATATGGTATTTAGAAGACAAGATTGATCATTTTTTTGCGGTCATAAACCAAGTCTCTGAAGCACACTAGTTTCCCAAACATTTTCATCATACGTTGAAATAGTATTAAGTCTCATAATAATAGAGAATGATTTTTTTGATCTTATATGTTCAAGTAAAATCAAGATAATAATAGGTCATATAATAACCATGTAAAAGGTGAAACATTAAATAAGAATAAGGGAATGAAGCAATTTCCATTCTGTGAAAACTGTGGAAAGAACCATCCTTGGAAATGCTTGAATGGCATAGGTGTTTTTTATAAGTGTTGATAAGAGGGTACTAAAGCTAACAAATAAATGTAAAAGCAATAAATCAATGATTTTAAATGAATCAACTACAATGAAATGGGGAATTATTCAAATCAATGTCCAAGGCATCATGGGAATCTTCAATAGAAGTGGCCAAGAGGAGATGACCAACCCTATGCAATTACCACAAATAAAGTAGAAGTACCCAATGATGTGGTGGTAGGTAAATTAATCCTATCATAAAATTTAGCCAATTTATTAATTTATTCTTGATCTTCACACTCATTTATATGTACATAATTTTCCATGAAAATTAGACATTTCCCTATTGATTTAATGAAGGAGTTATCAATCAAAACTACTAAGGGAAGTCTCATTAACCCCAATGTGTGTCAGTCAGCCCCTTTTCTGAAACGTAAAAATGATTTATTTTCTGACCCAATCGTCATACCCATGATTTATATTGATATAATCCTCGGTATGTACTAGATTTCAAAATAGGATATGAAAACATATTACAAGAAGAAAGAAATTACGATCTGTGAAGAAGATGTAGAATACCTTATCTTTAGAGTTGAAACCGATTTTTTTATTCTTATCATGATCCTATACCAGTATATATACTAAATGAAATTATGGGGGTGGAAGGGAAAACATCATCTTGGGATGAGGAAAGTAATCCTAAAATTTATGATGTACCAATTTCTCATGAATACATTGATATATTTCCCTAGGAATTACCAGGGTACCCCCTAGAGCATGAAGTTGAATTTACTATTGATATAATCTATAATTCAAGACCAATATCAAAGACTCCTCATATAATGGAAACTATAGAATTAGTTTATATGAATAAAAAAATTGAGGATTTCAGAAATAAGGTATTTATTCTCCCTAGTGTTTCTCCACGGGGAGCCCCTATTAATTTTGTTAAGAAGAAAGGTGGATCCATGAGGCCTTGTACTAACTTATATAAATATATTCTATTAATTTAATGAAAAAGTATCCTTTTCCTTGAATTGATGATTTATTTAGTCAAATCCATGGATCTCAATATTTTTCAATGATTTTCCTTCACTCTGGATATCATCAATTTCGTGCGAGGAAAGAGGATATTCATAAGGGAGCATTATGAACTAGGTATGAAAATTATGAGTTTATGTTAATTCCATTTGGACTGACTAATGAACCTTATGTTTTTACGATTCTAATGGATAGAGTGTTCAAGGAATATATTGCTAATTTTTTTGTATCATTTATTAAAGATATATTGATATATTCCAAATGCTATGAGGGTCATGAGAACCACTAATGGATTTTTCTCAAGTCTCTTTGATGAGAAGAGTTATATGGGATGTTTAGAATTTGTGAATTCTATATTTGATCAGCTTTTTTTCTTCTCCATATTATATTTGAGGATCAAATCTCAGTTATTTGTTGTAAAGACAAAGGTAATCAATGAGTGGCATGCGCCAATGAACATAACCAAGGTACCCTATTTTTTTGGTATTTTTTGTTACTATAAGTGATTAATTCAGAACATTTTATGATTGGATAATATATTAACATGTCTCATACATAATGGGGTTATGATTTTATATAAAAATAAATGTACAAAATGCTTTAACTAAATGAAGATAATATTATTCAATAATCCAATTTTGACTATTCCTTTAGGAAATTACGGGTTTGTGATATACAGTGATGCATCAAAAAATGGAATGTGTTATTTCATTATAAAAAAACAATATTAATTCTTATAAATCATGGATGTTTAAGACTCATGAAAAAAATTACCCAACTTATGATCTTGAGATAGTAGTTTCAATCTTTTATTTAAAGAGAAGGAAATAATATCTCGATGGTGAAAGATGTTAGATATATATTGATCAATAGAGTTTGAAATATATCATTACACAAAAAGATATCATCATGAAGAAAAAAACGATGGCTCGATTTACTCAAAGATTAGAATTTATCAATACATTGCCTCCTTGGAATGTAAATTAAGGAAAAAGATTCATTAAGTAGGAATGATCATGGAATTATAATCCAAATGAGGATTGAGAAAGATCACAAGTTTATAGATATTGTAAATATGGATATAGGAATTGTTAAGGAAGAGAAAACATCACTACTTTTACAAATAATTTCTAAAAAAATCATTACTAGATATGATACAAAACACTCAGTCTGATGATGATAATTACCAAAGAAAATTATGGTCATTAAAGATGCATTATTGGAATATTTCATGTATGGGGATGAAATTATGAAATTTGGAAAGAGGTTATATGTCCCATACATACCTGAGATAAAAAGGGAACTATTAGATGATTCTTATAGATCAAATTTATATATACCCCTAGGTTGTAACCAGATGTATAATGATACAAATAACATTTTTTGTGGGACAACATGAAGAAAGAAATTACTAACTATATGTCAAGGTCTCTTTTTTCATCATGTGAAGGCTTGGAAAAAAAATTCTAGAGGAGTGATGAAATCTATACCTATTACTATGTGGATGTAGGTTGTAATTATGATGTAATTTTTTATAGGGATACCAAGGATATCTAGAAGGAAAGATGCAATAAGGATAAACAATGAACATCTTACAAAATCATTACATTTTCTTCTTATAAGAGAAGATATACCTATTGATCTATGAGCCAGACTCCATATCAATGAAGTTTTTAGACTTCAAGGTGAACCACTATCGATTGTTTATGATTGTGATTCACAATTTACATAAAAGTTTTGGAAGATTATTTAGAATTATTTGGATACATAGATTTATTCGAGTACTACATACCACCCTCAAACCGACGGACACCCTGAAAGGATTATTCAAACATTGGAAGACATGTTGAGATCCTGCTCAGATGACATTCAAGGTATGTGCTATTAGTATTTACCTTTATTGTAATTTTCCAATAATAATATTTTCTTTTCTAGTATTCAAATGGAACAATATGAAGCCTTATATGGCAAGAGACTTTGTACTACAACATGTTGGGATAGATTTGGTGGGAGGAAAAATAAAGCCCCAAACTTATTGATGAGACAACAAAAAGGTAAAGACTATTCAGGATCATATCAAAGAGACTCAAAGTTGAAAAAAGAGTTATGATGATAATCAGGGAAAGTAATTGGAATTTTAAGTGGGAGAACATATCATTCTGAATGTATCTTTATAGAAGGGATTCTTAAGACTCAGTAAGAAACATTAATAGATCCCCTGGTACATTAGACCATTTGAAATACTAAAAATAAATGTATATTTATTATAACAATTAGAAATTACACCATGTCTTTCCAAATTTTAGGATCTGTTCTATATATCATTATCAGAGAATTAGATTCCAGAACCAACACATGCAATCACCTATGAAGAAACAGAATCAGAATATGACTGTCTGACTCTGAAGATCCTATCAAGATTATTGACCCAAGAGAGAATGTATTGAGAAATCAGATGAATCAATTGGTAAAGGTTATTTGGAGAAACCATTAAATGGAAGATGCACTATGGGAACTTGAGGATGTTATGAAGAAGGACCACCATCTTCTTTTTAAAGAGAAATATTCATGAAAATTTTGAGGAAATTTTTTTTGAAGGAGGTAAGAATATAACTATACAATATTTTAGTGTATGCATCCCTTTAAATGAAATCAATTCATTAAATATCTTACATTGGACAGAAAATATCTAATATAGTATAAATCTTATAAAATCACATAAAGAACCCCAAAAAAACTCAACAATTAAGAATGAATGAATTATGACGCTTTTTCTAGATAGTAATATACATATACTAATTAAATAATAACATGAACTTTGAAATACTAATGTGACCCTTAGGAATAGTAATTTTGGAAATGGAATAGTAACATAACCTACAAAATTATTAAAAAATTAGTCTCTTTATAAGGTAAAATACTATGTAATTATATCATAATATAAGTAACTAAATATTTTGAAAATGAGAAATCAAGTGTTTAAATTTTTATGAAACACAAATGTTTATTTAAAATTATAAAATTAATATAATGAATTTAAATGAAAATTTATTTTCATAAAACATAATCATAAATTAATATATATTTTTTCTAATGATTATAAGATACTTTTATGAAACCTCCATTAATTTTTCATAGTACTATAATATGAGTTTTAGTTATAAAATTAGTATTTTTTGATTAAATGATAATTTTAATTTAAAAATAAATTTAACATATTTATTAAATTATTTTAATAAAATGGATATCATTTTTTAATTATACACATCTATAAATGGTTATGTTCTTTTTTTATGATTTTTTTAAAATACTATAATTTTTGGAGAATTGTAAAATAATGTAATTTACATTATATATAATATAAGTTATGTAAAATATTACTTAATCGATGAATGATGTAATGAACATTTTTTCAAAAACAAATTCACTAATTACTATATTCTTCCTATGAATCATCACTATTTCTTGTCTTGATCCAAAATAATTAAATAAGGAATAAAATATTCAAATAACCCCACTCTCCTCCACTATAAATACAACCCCTCACCACCACTTATCCTTACACATAAAAATCCTTTAATAGTTATTATATACTAAAACATTACTCTAAAAAACATCTCCCCCATGTCCTGGTCTTGTTGGTCCCACCAAAATACCATTTTATAGGTTTCTTAAAGAGGTTCTTAAAGAGAATAATACAAGAGGTAAATCCTTTTTTTCTCTATCGTTTTCTTTTAATTTATTTTCTTCTTATTATATCATTTCTTATTCTATAAAAATATGCATGATGCCACTATTATATTATATATACTATAATTTTATTATTATAATGTATTATTAATCATCAAAACCCTTCTCCTATCCCTTTTATTCTAAAAATAAAAAAATCGTCCATGTGGTTCCGATTTACCACATTCATAGATGTGTTTTTTGCTTTTCAATTAAGCATTATAGGATGAACATAAAAACATTTTTATTATAAAAATATATTAAAATATATGTATTACATTTTCTAATGTTATGAAACTAGTATATAAACATAATATTAATTAATTAGAAAATGCATGTTAGTCATGATCAAACAAACACCAAAATAATCTAAGCAATTATCACTAATGTTTTATCTAATGATTCATCCTCATACCATATAAACAGATGAAGTATATATCCATTTAATATGATTTTAGGTCCTTAATAACATATGATTTCAATTATGGACAACTATTCTCATTTTACGTGATTATCCATACATATATACAAGTAAATAGATCATGAAAACCATGGTGGCGAACAATCGTAAATGATAAAATTTAATCTTTTAACTAATGAAAAAGTCCATAAATTAACATAATAAAATTAGAATAAATCAAATACATATAGAAAATTTTCTGAATTAATTAATTAATGGATTTAATCTAATTAACAATGTCATTAAAATAAAGTTTAGAACACATTCGGACACATTGTGTGGGACTTCGTCTCAATTTCAATTTCATTAAGACTTATATGGTATTGGGAATATGATAATCATTTCGTGGTTTATATAACACCTTTAAGATAATATTTCATTTGAAATTATACTTCTCTTAAATATCCAAATTATCTTGTATCATAGATATAAATATTGTCTTAACAGTGTATCATTTTTACATACATTGTTTACATTGAATGGTAAAATATTGATAAATCCATATCCTATACTAAATAAAGATATCTTGATAATTAATATTGTAAATGAATTGAATATATATATGAATAATGATTTTAAATTTAATTGATAGGTGGAACCTATCATTACTGCTTGATGCATTTACTAGTCTCATGAGACAAAAAAGATAGTGAAAAACCATTTGTGTGTTTTTTCAAGAAGAATCAGTTGAGTTAATTACCGAAGTATTAAAAAATCTTGGTAGTATAATGGTTCATGTTTCATATTCATTAAATCCAAATAATAATCATTTTCATTATCCAATATTCAATTATAAGTTTACATGAGGTTTTCACTATGAAAAAATCTATGGAAGCATTTTCATTCTCAGTATATTGATGGCATGTATTTTTAAAAGATTTTCTTTCCATAATGTATTTAATTTATTGAATTTACTGAAATTATTATTGTTTTATATAATAATTTATAATAATTTGATCTCACCCTTTTATTTTAATTTATTCTCATGTTTTGAAGATGAAATCATTAAATAAGTGATATAGAAGTAGTTTATTTTCCTTTGATATGTTCTTTGTTTTTTGCAATATAATCAGGGAACCATGTATATATATAGTTTATTAGTACTACTAAAATGATTGATCCATTATGATGTGATATATTGTACCTATTCCATTTAAAAAAAACTACAACCAACTATGGGCTACTGGGGTTGTAGTTGTTAAATTATTGGACTTGAAAACAACATATCTAGATTGTGGTCCATCTAAACTTGTTTTTCCTCTTAAATATTTTTTTCCATCTATTACACTATCATTGATAGAATTTTATTGAAAATGTTTTCTTTATTCTTAGTATTAGTGATATCAACTTATTCTTTCTCTAGTGTGATTTCAGATTCTAATCCATCATCTTTCACATCATAATTTTACATTCTCTAATTTATATTGAAACTCACTCTCTCATTTATGATTCTTAATCATAGTGCACCACTCTAGATATCAATTAATTCACTATTAGTCTCTAGAATATTTTTTCAATGACAATATATGTTCTCTCCTAATTTTTATCTAGTATGAGAAAATCCATCAAAAAGGAGAACATTTCAACTTAACCATAATTACCTTAATTATTCCTTTCGATCACTTAACTATTAAATATACTAGTTGAAATGAGACAATCAGAGTCTTCAAATCATCATTTACCATGTTCATGAATATGTCGATAGATATTATGTTCATGTGGGTCCTTATGTCACAAAAATATGTCACAAACTCATTAGATATGATATTAATTATAATTTAAAATCTATTATGATCTCGTTTTTTCCTAGGGACATCCTTTTACATCACAAATGAACACTCTTGTGTGATTTGGATCAAGCCTTTTTATAGCATCTTCTTTTTTGATTCCATCTCCATCAAGAACCTCACATAAGTTGGAATATTTTATAAGGATTTGGAAAAATAAATATTAATGCTATGTTATTTTAAATTTTAAATAAATGATTTTTTTGTTTCAAATTTCACATTCTTCAGCTTTTCTGGAAAAGGTAGTATTTTATTGAATAATGGGGGTTCTTATCTTAATTATTTAGAAGATACATTACCTTTATCATCTTGATCATCTTAATATATTTTTTTTATTTAGGTTTTTTTATTTTCCAAATTCCTAGTGTTAAATCAATAAAATATTTTTGGGGATTGACTTAGGTATTTCTTAGTACCACTTCCATCGGCCTATCAAGAAATTTACCAACAATTTTTCTTACTTGAAATTCCAGGGTTCATAGTGCACCTCTTTGATATCAGGAGTCATCCTTCAAAAACTTATTTCAAAACCCTGATTATATTTATTTGATTCTTAGTCCTTTGATTTAAACTCCAATTGTAGTAAGGATTAGATAAATGGTTCCATCCAGTTTATGTGATTATATTTAAAGAGAAGGTATTTACTGTATATGAAAGCTTAATTTCATTTATTGATACCCCTGACCATTTTCTTATTATTACCACCAACTCATGAAATTATATGGAATATTAAATTTTTTGTATTTATATATTTTTGTTTTACTTACCATGGGCTGATTTTTTCCCCATAATTGTGTCCATTTATTTGGTCAACAGTTTCATCTGAGACACCATCTAGCTATTGTTATCAATCATGTGGGAACCTCAAATAATTTTTCTTTAATATTCCACTAGAAATTTTTACTATCTTGTTGATTGATTTTTTAATATATTTCCTATGTAAATTTATTTATTATTGATTCGCCTAAAGAAAAATCTATTATTGACTTGTTTCAATTCAATAACCATTTTTAGTATGTTATAATCAACTACCCGATTTCAATTCTATGATGCATAAATTTTATAATAAAATGGTTTAAAATATATCATTAATTATATATTAATTAATATTAATATTTATTGAAATTTATAATATTAAAAAAATGTCCATGGTCTTTGAGGGAGTCTATAACTGGTTGAAATTGTTTCCTTCCAATTCATCCCACTAGGTGTGGAATGGACTGGAAAACACTGAATGCCTTCTCTAGGTCATTATCTTAAAACAAATCTAATTAGGAAAATTATTAAAAAATATATTAAATGTTTTTGAAATTTAAATATATCATAGTATTTAATAAATCTCTATATATGTGTGTTTGTTACTTTATGCAGTATTTTAATTAAATGGACTGAGTTTCAAAGCTTTTGGAGTATTTATTAATTGATGATGTAATGCATGGATATAATAGTTAGTATGATGATGCTTGATTGTAGTGGTATGTTATAGGGTCTCCCATAATCTGTTAAATATAATATACCTAGATCAATAGGTTTCACACCTTTATCAACATTCTCCATTTTTCAATTTCGGACATTGTTATTGCGACCCATTTTTTCCATAGAGACTACTCTAGTTCAAGGTTGAACTCAAGTATTTATATACCTTTACGTATAGTAGAGTGTCCATCTAATAATTTGAATATCCTAAAATAAATATACACACCCAACATAAATTTATTAATAAAATAATAAAAAGTAAAATAAAAATAATTAAAAATTTAAAATCTACATTTTTACCATCCCAGAAAATGGAGACAAAAATTTGTTCATCAATATAGGTTTTTTGGTTTCCTATGGGTATAATGAAATTTAATAATTCGTATTTAGAGTCAAAAAAATGTTATTAATGAATTACAATCAATATTTAGGGACTTTAAGGCTGCACCCATGGGTCCTGATGAAATTAATGTTGGATTTGGTTGTGATTTTGTCAAAATGGAAGCATAAAAATTATTTTTGTTGAGGCTCAGGGTTTGAACCTTTCATTCACACCATGAATGTCTGGTCTCAAACTCTGGAAGGTTCCTTTAATGTAATTTCATCATGCCTTTAATTTATCAGATATTACACTATGAATATGTCTTTCATGGTGTGACTATGGTTATCGTATTACCTTTCCTCCATTTCCACTTATAGGTTCTACATTGAGTAGTGAAATCATGCCACAAACTTCTCACATTGTGAATCACATTTTCATGATGTGAATCTTGATAAAATTTTATATTTTTCCATTGAAATAAATTTACATGTATCCTTACAAATAATGAAAAAAATCCATAAAGATATAGATAATAATAATCAATTTAATTAATAAAACTTATGTACTTTTATATCTAAAAATATGCATGAGTTATAGAAATAAAATCCATCAACTACAGAATTCATGTTTTTTCACAGGAATGAAATTTCAACATATGAAAAAGTAAATTCACCCTAAAATTAATTAAATAAAGTGTTAAAAAATCATATGATTTAATCAGTAATTAAATATTAAAGCATCATAAGGAAGAATTTAATCAATTCCTCACCTTTATAAAAAAATTTCAACTTTTATTTAATTAATTATATCATGGATTGAGAATGCCTCTTCATTATTCAATTTATATTTATCAATTTATATATATTGTGCATGCCTCTATAACTTTACCTGACTTTGAATTATTTTCACTTATCTCTCAGGGTAAAAATATAATTGTGTTTTCCTCATAACCAAAATCAATATTTTTACAATAGTTTTGCAATATATCTTTCTTCTGAACCCCTTAGAGACAAAATAATAAATAGTCTTGATGTCTTCACAATTGGAGTAAAATGTATTTGAGGCTTCATGTTGTTAGGTAAATGATTTAAAAACAAGTAAACCTCAAAATGAGGATATTCTATAAATTACATTATCAAATAATCCATAAAATCCCATGGGAAAATTCTCTAATCTAAATTTTACACCTCAAATTTCCCCAATCTTAAAGAATGTTCACAAATTCAAGTAAAACACTGAATGTTTCAACATCTTGATATTTTTTTTAAAATTTAGTTTGGAAAAGTCTCACAATAACCACCAGACCATGAATGATGAAAATAATTGGTTAAAAATTGATGATTTTTGAACCCACATGACACACACCATTTTATTTTATTTTTTAGATGATTTGTAATAAATTAAAATGAATTAATAATCATGAACCTTCATAATACCTAGTAAAAACAACCCCATAGTCATACGTTTAAATATAAACATCCATTCCACCCTGGAACTTTCCCATTCACACTCATATTTTTTATAATAAAGTAAAATACTTAAAGTACTATAGGGAAGGATAAAATTGAAAAATATTGTTTATCTTTCATAATAAGGCTATTCATTGATTATACGGGCATAATATATATTCAATGAAATGGTGGATCATATGATATGGGATAAAAAATATGATTCATTCATATTAAATGATAGTTTTGATAATCGAATATTCGACAAGATATAAAGAATGATTTCAAAGAAATAATGCCAATGTTGCTGAAAAAACATATTCAAAAAAACAATGGAAAAAATTAGGCTTATAAAATTATCTCAAGAATGAGAACATGTATTTAGGATAATTAATAATTTAAATTCACACTATCAATAAAATCAATGTATAAAAATTTTATATTTTCAAAGCATGGAAATACATAGAAATATATTATTTACTTAAGTTAACCAATTCAAATTAAATTATGATTCATTAAATCCATTCCACTAATTTATCTCAATTTATCAATTTCCCCTTTTTTCTCATTTTAATTTTTTGAAAATGAAATTTAAAAAATTTCATGATATTTATCAGAAGATGTTTTTGTTACCAAAAGGAGAAAATCAATCAACCCTAATGTTTGGAGAATGAATGTTCAATTATAAGTTTCTAAGTAGAGATAAAAGATTATGAAATTTATTTTTAAAATTAAAATCATACTCTCAAATTTCATTGAATTTATTTGTCTCACAATATCCCAATTCGATTATTCCCATCTTAGGTTTTTCTTTATATATGTTTTTGGTGTAAAATTTTGTTTCATGATGTGAATTTATGAAAGTAGTCTTCTTTATTAGCTTTTTACTACTTTCCCTATACATTCATTATGAACATAAAAATGAGAATGCACATGTGAAAGTGTATTATTTTTTTTTAAAAATGATGAAAAATTATTTTATGGAAAATTATAAATATAAAAAAAAATCAAAAAAAAAACATAGGTTGCCTCCCAAAAGATCTTTTTTTAACGTATCCATACCAACCTTACTTATTCTTAGCTCATGTAATATAGAGTTGGACGTAAGATAAATATTATATATTGAAAAATTGTTATAGTTTTTTTATATATTAAAATTTGGACCCATTCCCTTTCTTTGAATCCATACTTTCTCTCCTAATGGGTATTATCTGCTGAACATCCTTTGCCGAATCCACCAGTGTTTTTTCATACATGAGAAAACCATATCAAGATGGTGTACTATCTAAATATATTTTTCCACTTTAAACATCTATGTTATATAAATTCCACCATATTTGGTAATAATTCCTCACCTCATTGTATCTTTCTTCTCAGTAGTAGTTATATCAAATTCTTTTGGTCTAGAAATGATGAAATATTCCATGTTTTCATCTTTTACATCATATTTTTTAACAATCTGATAAATATTTAAACTCACTTATTCATTTATGAATCTCAAACACAACTTACAACTTTATTCATCGATCAATGATCTCCCTTATGAAAATAATTGTTTTCACAACATAATGGATGCCATGTCCTCATCTATATCATGTATGAGAAAATACACTACAAAGTAGAATAAGTCCAACTTGCCCAAAATATCATCAATCAGTTCTCACAGTCACTTCAATGTTGAATCCTAGTGTTTTAATGTGACCCTAATGGTATTTATATCTTTAATACAAAGTCTCTTAAATGTGTTGTTGAATATTAGGTTCATTCTATCCATAATTCATACAAATATATCCCAAACTCATTTGATCCGAAATTAATTAGAATTGAAAATCTACCTATATTCTATTTATTCTTCAGGATATCCAAAAATATCATTGATGAACACCCCCATATGAGTGGTATTATTCATATTCCATCAATCTAATTTTTGTCAGATACTATATTCTTTATGAACTTCATACAGTTTGGAATGTTAGCTAGAGATTCTAAAAAAGGAATGTTAATGTGATGTTTTTATATTTTTTTAATAAAAATAATTCATTGTATATTTAATTTTCCTAAAATTATAATTTCTATAAATGGTAGTCATATTTTTAATAATAGGGGTTCTTTGCTTCATTATTTGTCAGTAAATTTCTCTTTATCAGATTGATCTTATTTTTATAACCTTTTTAGTTTGATGTTTTGTATTGTTGTATCCCC
Organism: Viscum album; assembly: GCA_963277665.1. Classification (NCBI taxonomy): domain Eukaryota; kingdom Viridiplantae; phylum Streptophyta; class Magnoliopsida; order Santalales; family Viscaceae; genus Viscum; species Viscum album. The sequence continues at coordinate 1,718,946,133 of OY728119.1, read as the reverse complement.
ATATTCTTTGTTATGGAATTCAAATTTCATTCTCAATTGAATTTTATATTTCATATTATCACTACTATTGGAATATAACAAGATTTCTCAAAAAATTTCTAATATGAAATTTCTCATTTCATAAGAAAACACTTCGATCCCATGAGTCATCATCCATCCCCATGATAAATTTCCATTTATATTTTGAGTAGGTTGTTAGTTCTATGATGACATCCATAGTCATAGTCATGAAATGTTACAAGGTATCTTCTTGTGTATCGATGTGGCTATGAAAATATGGTCTTTCCACCCTTAAAATCTTGGTTCTCTTTTATGATACATATAACCCTATTGTTTTTTTCACTTGTAACCTTGAAAATTATTTTGATACTTATAATCAGTTTAATTATCTTCTTTCATGTACATTCAAGGGGGTTGGTATTCCCCCATCATGGTGACCGTATTTTTTTCATCCCATCCTTCAAAGACACTATCATGTTTTTTATCAATTATTTAGGAACCATATATTTATGCACCTTTATTTTTTCACAAAAACTATTACCAAAAACTTTGTTAAGTAGGCTATATATTTTAGTTCATAAATTATTTATTAGTGATCCTCCTACTATAACATATACAATTGATAATATACCTATGATAAACCTTGGTAAAATGTTTGAATTAATAACCATATAATGATTTCATGATTCATGTATTTTGAAATAAATTACATGAATCACACTAATGAATTATATATTGATTCATTTTTAAATTGATTGAAATTCATAATGTTGACCCGAATACTCCTGGAAATTTAGGGAGTGAAGAATCAAGTGAGAAATTTTCATTCCAACTATTCCCATGTGGTGATAAAATGGTTTTGAAAAATTGGAATCCATTTTAGAGAATGCTATTTTAATAAAATATAAATAGAAGAAGGCTTACCACATCACTTTAAATGTTTTGAAATTTAAATATATTAAAATTTCCATGAAATATTACTGTATACATGTTCTTATCGTTATGATGCAGTCCAATGAAATGTAATTTTATGGAAATCATTTGGATTTTTGATTGATTGATCACTAAATGTATTGGTATGATGGGTGGGACCTAGCATATGACCTATAGTACCATGTTGAAGGGTCTCCAATAATCTAGTAGTCCTCATAGATATGTAGCTCTTAGTTATGCCCCTATGTATTCCTTCTCCATTTGTTTTATTTAATCAATTATTGTTCATTATTGGTTCTTCTATAGAATATTCTCTTGTTCATGGGTAAAGTTAAGTATTTATTTTACTTTAACCATGATGGAGTGGTCGAGAATCAATGTGGTTATCCTGAAATCCATAGCTATACAGAAACAAAATAATCACAGAAATAAAAAAATATAAAAAAATAAAAATAATTTAAAATCATAAATCTACATTGTAACTGTCCTCATCAATGATCCATGAAATTTGGTCTCCTGTAGGGAATCATTTATATCTTATAAGGATAAATTTTTTAATAATTTATATATTGATGCAAACTAACAAAACTAAATAAATAAAGAATTCATTTTCTGGGTTTAAGGTCATACCCATGAGACTATACAATTATATTTTATTAGTTCTAAAGTTATTGAATAAGGATGGGTTGGAATAAGAGAAAATAGATAGATTTGGTTTTACATAAATTAGGTTAAACCTGATAGGCTCCGTAATTTTTAGGTTTTTGTGATAATATATATATGATTAATGATACCAAGTTATATTGTTGATGGGATTGACTCTAAGATAATTTAATGGTCATGGAATTACATTAATGATATGATAATTCTTCCTTTTCTATAGTTAACTAATTAGGTAACTACCAAATCATGTTTTTCAAGAACATGTATAAGTATAATCATTAAAAATCATACAATGGTTATTCATGCACAAGGATGACTAGTCACATTTTAATTGGTACTTATAGATTCAATTAACAATGTCCATGATAAAAAAATGGATATATATAGAATTAAAGCATAAATATATAACCCATTAATAGCTTAAGAGTAATGAAATATCTGTTGGAACACTACCCTAATGATTACATAACCCGACACAAATGATAATTAATCCCTAATTAAAGTCATGTGAGAGTGAGGAAATACAAGACATAAAATAAATCCTAAAATTTTGATGGTGTAGCATGGAATGACACTCAATAGTGGATGCACTTTGTAATCAAGAAATATATCTTTTCTCCTTATACAATAGTAACATTATCTTATATTTATAGGGATAAATTCATCCTTAGGTGTCTTCAATTGAATTAATTCATCCAATAAATGTGGTTGAATGAATCCCAGGGTTTCTTGGTGAAATAAACATGGGTTTTTTTCATGATTTGTTAAAAATTTAAACATAAATGTTATCATCACCTAGGATCTCATAAGGGACCTTAATTTCATTTTTTGAATGTCTAGGATCCAACTTTGACTGTTTCCTTTCATGGAATACTTACATTCCTCAAATGTAATATTATTTTTCTTTGAATATGGATTTCACGACATGATTGTGGTGTCTATATTAATTTTCCTTCATTTTCACTTCAAACTTCTACTTCATTTTATAAAATCCTTCCATGAACTGCCCACATTATGAATCAACTTTTCTGAACATGAATCATGATCATATTTTGTAGTTTTTACTTTAAATTCAATCCACATGTCTCTTGACAATTTATGAATAAAACCATAAACATAATGGGATGAATAATATATTTAATTAAAAAAGGAAATTACTTTTATATCTAAAAAATATTAGTGATACATAAACATCATAAGCTGTGAAATTATTGTATATAGACAATTTGGACTAACTCAAAATTCTAGTATTAAAGGAAACACTGTGTGGTTTTATTAGTTAATGATTACCCCAAATATACATGTATTTGTTTTATTCTAAAATTAAAATCGCTACTTAAATTTTATAGGTTCTCTCTTCTAGTTCAAAATCTAAAAAATAATCTAATTATATTGAACAAGAGTGATCACAGATAAGATTTTTGAAATTTTTATACTGAAACATTTACAGCAAAAATTATAATACAGAAAAATTTTCATCACAAAAAAATCCATAATAGAATGGGGTAGTGGAAATATATAATATTATAACTAAATAAGTTTCAAAGTCTCTATTGGGTGAATATTTTATTAATTTTTTTTGAAGCTATTTTACTTCCTATTACACTATAAATATTATTTCTTTTCTTAATTTTAAATAAAATTTATTACATATTATTAAAGAAAAAGATGACAAAAATTGATAACTTCAATGTTATTAGATTCATCTATAATATTGAATATAATCTATTTTACTTTAATATGAAAGATGTTGAAGTATGTTTTCTTGGATACTCCATGAAAATTTATTGTTATCATATATTTTATAGATGGAATCATTCAAGAGAAAAACAATAAATGTTATGTTTATTTAATATAGTTCTTATCTGAAGTTAGAATTTTTTATATTAGGAAAGTAATATTAATTGTGTAATTAAAATCCTTTCAGATTTACTTTTCTTACTACACTCTCCAATAACTATTATTTAGGATACTAGTATTATGGAAGATAATCATATGAATGTTATGGAACAACCTTTTCATCTATCCATAAAATTTTTAGAGATTTGGAATCATCTAGGTGATAATATTATTAGAAATATAGTTCAACTTGTTAGACCTAAAATTTATTTATATAATGAGTGTGATCATGTTGAATTATTATGTCAATCCTAAAATGGAATATGATTCTATTGGTGATTAGAGTTGGATATTTATAATTTATGGATAGATAAAAAAATTAAATGAAATAGGTTTTGAACCATTAATGAATATCCTATTCATAATTTAGTAATCGGAGCAAAATGGGTATTTAAGAACAAGTGTAATGATTAATTCATAATAAGACAATACTTTTTTCTCAAGGTTATAATTAAGAATATGACTTAGACTGTGAAGAATTTTTTTCCTAATAATCTATTCTCAAATAAATCCATATTCTACTAGCCTTATACGCATCCAAATTTTACTATTTCTTAATGAATTGAAAGTATTCCTTCATTAACAGTTATTTTTAGGAGGTTAATATTTTTGAGCAACCTTTTAGTTTTGATGATGTTGATTTTACAGAACATGTTTCAATATGTACACAGACACTTTTAATTTCATTAAAATTCCATGAGAGCCTATAATGATATATCATATAGATTATTATTTTAAAAAATATTTAGTTAAAGTAATGGTAAATCCTACTACATTAAAAAAGATGTTTATAATGACAATACAATCATATAATTGTTTTCTAATAAACTTGTTTTAAAATATATATAAATGATACATGTAGATAGTATTTTCAGAAAAATGAAAATAATATTTTATATGTTTATGATGGGTAAAATATTTATTTCCAAGGATTCAAAAAAACTAAAAAACTAGAAGGAATTATCATAAATAAACATACTTATAACATGTATTTACATAAATTATTTGGTTTTTCTTATTATTTTAATATTTCTTATCGAGTTGGTATCTTATGTAAGCTTCATCAAGATGAATTTGATAATGAAATATACTAAAAAAATTCGAAAGGTTTGATAATTGGTTTAATTTACATAAAAACAAGTATTTAAATCATTGTGTACTCTATGAGATTGTGTGTTATATTCCAATATAATTGGAAATAGTCAACATAAGGCAGATAAATAGATATTCTACTATATTAATGGAAATTTATAACTTATTCTATTATATTAATAATGATAATAGTTTATTTATTTGAATTATGAGTTCATGTTTTGTTTAAGGGATAGGAAGAGTACTTCCAGAACATTTCATTCATAAGGTGAATCCTAATTTTCTTGGCCCAACAAGAAGAAATATTCCATTTAACTTTACACTTTAGAATATGAATATATAGAAGTTGGAAGTTTTTCTTCCCAATTTTTTGTTGATGCAATTTACAATCACGGATTTCATAATAAGTTTAGCTCAAACATGTATTTTTTGTGATAGTACTAATTTTATTATTGAAGCTTAAAAATGAATTCATAAATTAAACATTGAAAAAAATACAAACAAGAGGCATTTTTCATATTTAAGTCTTTGATTTGAAAATTCATAGATCCCAAATAGACTTATAGACCCAAAATTATTGTAGTTTTAAGTTATACTTTTAAATAAAGACCATCTGGGGTGATTCAGGGAATAAGTGTGGAAATTCTGGAAAAAAATGCATATAACTTCTTCAAAGTAATATTACTAGGTTTCCTAATAAAGTTGATGTCAAATATAAAAGATATAAAAATACATTATCAAACCCTTAAAAACAAATGTGTTTCCATGTAACTCAAAATTACCTTGACACACCCCAAAGTTTCATAGAAAATGATAAGATTCATGAAAATTAAAAAATTTCCAATAAAGATGGAATCAAAACTCATTTATAGGGGATAACCTCTATTATTTTAATTACAATTATATATCTAATAGAACTAAATGTTGTGTGCTTCATGTAAACCCTGAATCCGAGACTAGGATGAAATTACCTCACAAATCCCTTGAACACATGGTCTTTTGGTTGACATGGTTTAACCAATATTCTCCCAAGAGAATCCAATTCTTTTTTGAATTATTGAATTTTATAGTACTATATTTTCACAAAATTAAAATCTTAAATAATATATGATAGTAAAAAATCATGATTTTTGGGTATGTATTGTGAAAACTCTATTTCAAGAAACACAAATGTGGCATGTCATAGTGTAATGTCATGTGCCACCACGCACCGTGGAGAGAAATGGTGCACAATTTTGCAAAGAAGATTTTTCAAAAATTCACACCCACTAGTATATATCACATGGGATTCACACATGCAACCCCACATGAGATCAGTTTTGGGTTGTGGTCTATGGCCTCTTGCTGAGTGACTTTATAATAATCATTATCCCCTAAGAAAAATAGATAGTTACACCACAATCATTTTGTGTCAGGACAATGAAATTTTTTGTTCGGACATATACAAACCCTATGTCCACTACATTTAATAACATGAGTCAACACAGTCCTATACACTCATTAAGACACCTTTAATGATGATATTTTTCTTAGACCATTTATTATGAAACATGTTGAGTTACTACTCTTAGTTTCCTCGAATATCCAAAGTCCATATAATCGTCATTGTAATCATGAAATCCCCTCACCTTAGCTATATTATAGGCTGAAAAATAAATAGAGGCTTTAGTGTAAGTCACACCCCAAACATTTATATTAATACCCCACCTTATATTATTAAATACATGATTTTTGACTATATTATACCCTATGTTATGAACATATGATGATTTGTGTAACAAGCATAATAATCTATTTGTGTTCAGTATAAGACGACCCATGAGATAAACATGGGAAAACCCTCATAGGCCCTGTTGTATGGATATAAACTATCTAGTATATAGGTTTTGGATACACAATCATAAAAGTAACTTATTCTATTTATTTATTCATGAATTTAAATAGTACCACAATAGATATTTTCAAATGAAAAAAAGGAAAGGTGTGTTCTGGTAAATGTCACCGAAATATGTGTGTTTGATTCCCTTTATAGGGATATATAGGAATCCATTCTCATGGGACCTATCCTAGTACTACAACACCATCATCCTATTTATATGGTGTTGAACTTGGTATTTCCTCCCCATGGGCCACCTCTTTAAAAATAATCCCCATTCATATTCCTAAACCCATCATTGGAATGAGATACACTCATGAAACAACCTGAGGAAGAAGGAATGGGATCCCCTAGTGTGTATGCCCCACATGTATGCCTACTATACTCAAGATTCATCAACGTTCCATTTCCTAAAGTGTAAGATCTAATCATATTCCTTGACCCATTAGTGGGTCAATATTACCATAATATTATACATGAGGAAGAATAACATGCATCTCAATGTGCATGCCCATAAAAATGTCCCTACATCAAAATGATAAACAATGCAACACAATTTACCTGATTGATGACTTTAAACTATGTATTAATCTATGATACAATAATTGGATTCACTAAGTCAAAAAAAAAATTCTCTTTTTATGAACATAGGATTCCTTACACAAGATGGATCATGTTTTGAGAATTGGATATTCTATAATTTATCAGGTCACACATTCACATAATCCCCACACAGATAACCCCTAATACTTATAAAATTATCATAGTAGAATAGTTTCATACAACCCATTCATATAAACACTACTCCTCATTAGTACCTTTATAAGAACACTCACATAATCACCACACATAATAACATTTCTCTTTAATTTCACCTGGGTAGCACACTCACATCTTCCTAACACATACCATCACTTATTCATAGCCACACCCATGAAACATTATCTCACAACCCCAATGATAACAATTTTTCATTTCCAACACCATTTTCCAATAATTTCACACATATTTATTACTCCTTAGCAGTACATGGGATGTATTATGTGTTAAATCCTACCATGTATTAGCCATAATACTTCAAAAAGCATGGAGAAAATTTTCTAGTCATAATGTTCAACTATAATAAAACATCTCCAACACATGATGTTAGACCATAGCCTTACCATATTGGAAAAGAAAATGATGCTCTGGTTGACATGCCTAGGAGGTCTCATGCAAGGAACATGGTATTCCAAGTATGAGGTGGTTTCTTACAACACATGGGAAGATATTATTCATATTACACACACCATACCATCGTGCTATTTATTTCATGAAACAATCATCCTTAATTCATGATGTAAAAATTCATGGACCGGTCTGGCCAAACTACCATAAACTATGCAATCCAATTGTGTGGGTTTTGATCCCAACCCCTAACATGATATGTAGGATAACTCCCTGAGGTTCAATACAGAAATATGAACACTACCAAAAACCCATATCCCTCCATTGAGATAGTAATTCACACAATTGATCACTCCTCATGAGAACACATAACCTATCCCTGTAAATAATACTAGGTCCTTAATATAATTTTGTATCGCCATAGGATGGTAACATGTTTCGAGCCCAGTACGTGATGAGTATATATAAGAAGTTCACGAACAAACAATTATACCTATGATCAACCCATAAAATTAGAGAATATATGGGACCATCCACACTATAAATTAAATACATCCACCATCCTAATTGGGATTTAACCTTATTACCCCCTCTTGATGAATCATAACCCCTATTCATAGTAGAAGCCTATGATGATTTTGGTGGTAAACCTATGTGTATTAAAGGAGAATAAAATATATATTTTCCCACTAAGGTGATGTGATTGTATTTCTACCATGTGTGATGAGAACGAGATTCCTTCATTGATGAGTTTAGGAATCCTTATAAGACAAGAATAAGATTCCTGGTGTGTGAATCCCCAAATTACTCCCATAAAAAATGTGATCTAACCTACATGAAAAGCACAATATTCCTATAGAAACAATCCTCAAATTTACCATTCCTTGAATATATGTTTCTTCTATAAAATCACAGGACGCCTTTAATTTTTACCAGGAAAACCTTATGTAAAACCCAACCTATATTACACTAAATTGGTACCACAAGCCTAGTTTCTACATGACTATAGGCATGCCTTATCATACACCAGATTCTATTGACTAGTATCAAAGGTCCAAGGGGGTACAATGAGGAGACTATACCCCCATATTATATATCACAATATTAAATGTATACAGACAAGAATCATACACATTAGAGTTCATAGAAACAATAACAAAAAATTAGAATATCAAATAAATATGAAATATAATATTAAAAATAGAAATTGTCTATATAACTAATGAAATTTTGTAAGTCCCAGATATCTATAACATCCATACATCTAACCTCCCACTAGTCCAGATACATAACATGCCAGAATTGTAACACCCCAGGTAAATAAAGAATATGACATTTTCATATTTATCCATATTTATGAATAAAATATTAATATGACTTTAAAGGGGACGCTATGCTCGATAGCGTACCCAACACGCAACAACAAGTTTCTTGGGAATCTTACATTGCACTCTAATAATAAAATAATATTATTTTTAATGGTAGTTAACATGTAGTAGTTGTATTGGCAGGAATGGATAGAAAAAACTAATATATGATTATATATGTTTTTAAATGTTTTTACATTTATCCAATAAAAGATAAAGGCTTAAAATATGGAAAGAATTCAATTTTAGGCGTATATGCCCTAGTTTTCACTAAAGGTTCACTTATCGCCTTTTGATGGAGAACCGTCATTAAATATAGTTTTGTTTACTCTTATACATTCTATTGGACCAAATAAAACTCTTCTTTAGAATCGGGACATCAAAATTTACTTTGTGTAAATTTTTGGTATCTTTCCGATAAAGTTCATTTTTTAATGAATAGTGTAAAATGTTGTATTTTAATTCAAAACCTCTTTTTAATCTAATTTATTTATATGATTATATTATCTTTTTAATTGGTTTTAAAGTTAAATTAGAATATATTTTTACCATTAAATCCATTAGTGGTCGTTGGAATTAATTTCACTTTGAAATCAGACTTAAACTAGTGTCAATCTTTTGATACTTATTGTTTCATAAAAACACGCTATTTGCTATGACTGCGGGAATTAATTATTAAATTAATTAATGTGACTTATATGTTTTGAATTTTTTAAAATAGGATTTATTTTTGAATTCGGAATATCAAATATAGATTAGGGTGAATTTTTGGGATTTTTCTGAAAAACTTCAATTTTTGATGAATAGTGAAACCACTAAGTGATACTTATAAAAACTGATTTTTCGTTTAAATAAAATTTTACCACTTTTGTGTTTTGAATTTCAAAAATCCGACATACATGGTTGTCATTAAGAAGTAAAATGTGGTTCAATGAGATTAAAATAATTTTTTGGTGAATAGTAACTTATTAAGTTTTTAATCGCGATTAGAGGTAATTAGTGTAGTTTAAGGTAAGAATAATGTTTTAATAAAATAAAATGACCTAGAAACATGTCCTACCATCATTGTATGAGTCATGGAAGACCAAGACAATCCATGGGTCAACTTGGGGACCCCATGGAGCCACTTTGGTTGGAAAATGACATAAATACCTTTTTATTTAATGTTAAAGTAAAAATGACACAAACATGAAGTGTTTTACTAAAACAATTTTTAATGGGGTTATACAAGTCATATTTTTGAATATAAATAGTCATTAGAAATATAAAAAGATTTCCTACATCATAGTATTTTTTTTATAATTTTTACACGTTAAATAAATTAAATTATTCACGACATCATGATGATGCATCGATGACCTCATTATTTAACGATTTAAATAAAATGGAAAGATAATGTAATATCTAGGACCTAAACATGTACAAAACCTATTGGATGAGTGGATTTAGAACCCTTATCACCTTATCCTCTAATTATATCAATGTGGGACCTCTTAAATCTGAATATCATTTTAAAATAAAGTTACTTTTCTTTACTTTTCAAGAGTTCCCCTCCTCTTCTCTTATAAAAGGCCCCCACCTCTAACTCCTTACCCGCACTCCCAAAGCCTTTGGCTCGGCCAAACCCTTAAAATTTTGTCTCTACACTTCCCTCTATTACTCCTTGAAGCCTCAATTTGGGAAGAAGTCTTCCCAAGGAATCCTTTTAGCTCAAACCAAAGGGAGTTACCCGATTTTAAGGTAATGTATTCACTTGAGTCCTTTTGTTTTATTTTGCTTCTCCAACCCCCTAAACTCTTTTTATTCATTTCTTTTATAAAAAATCCAGTATCTTCAATATACTAGTATGTTGTTATAAGAAGGATTCGAGCTACACTTACACACACCTACATCTAATGGTTAAAGAACATACTGTTTTCGTGGATGGCGAATTTCTGCCTCACGAAACGATGATTGTTCAACACTCATATAACACCTTCAAAGGTGGCCATTAAGATGTCACTATATTTATATATGATATATAATATGTTTATGTTTTACTTAAGCTTCTGTATTTTTCATTTGTGGCTTACCTTTATGGCTTCCATTATGGGTATACGCGATATCTTCATTTTAGGAAGTGCGGATTACCGCCCCCTCAAAGTGATGTGATTCGTTAATGCCATACGTGGGACGTATAAAGGATGGATTTAATGTTATTATATATGATTTTATACTGGAACTATAATATACATCTATATAATTATTATTTATTTACATTAAAGTATGATATAGAAATGAAAGTAGCATTCATGCGTACGTACGACTTACAGTCTCCATGAACGGTGCATTTCATTTCTTATCCCCAAATGTAATGTACTATTATAATTACATGTATATAATGGATATATATGATGAATAATACATCTAAATTATGAATATAATTCTGGAATTAAAATATACATACCTCTCATTTAGTTTTAATTCCATTAATATGACAAAGAAATGAAAGTAGCGTTCATGCGTACGTACGACTTACCGTCTCCATGAATGGTGCATTTCATTTCTTAACTCTAAATGATTATGTGATATTATAAATACATTTATATTATAGATATATATTATATATATGATATCCAAATCAATAATTTCATTCTAGATATAAAGAACCTTTGACCACACGAACAACATGTAATTGTAAGAAGTCCACTTTCGACTTAAGAACCAAATATCGACAAAACAAACATTATTAACTTAAATGATTACATAATGTTTATAACATGGGAATAAGTGATATAAAAGGAATAATGAACTTTAAAAAGGTTCTTAAGCAGATAGAAATTAACTCAAGTTTATTATTCAGGACGTTAAAGAATGATCGAGTCAAGTCGGACTCGAGGTAAGGGATCCTACTCCTCTCTTTCTTTTTAAGTACACTATTTTATGTCATTCCGTTTAAAGCTCATATTTCTTGTTATTGGGATGTTATTTTATATTACTCTTACTGTAATTTTTATGTTCATGTGATGAGAGACCCTATTCTCTCTCATCAATCCATTTTGGAAGTTTTGAGTGGTGCCGTTAGGCTGCCGAATTTTCGTAAGAGATCTAACCTCTCTCTTTCTTTTTAAGTACTCTCCTTTATGTCACTTATTTTAAGATCCTCTTTGTTATGTTGGGGGATGTTATTTTATACTCCTCTTTCCATAAACTTTATGTTAATATGATGAGATACCCTATTTGATCTCATAAATCCATTTTTGTAAGTTTTATGTGGCGCCGTTAGGCTGCCGAGTTTTCGTAAGGGATTTTTCATCTCACTTTTATTCCCGTGAGATTTATGATACATTTGCCACAATTTCCTTTGAGTGGTGTATTTACTTCCCATTATTTTACTCATTGTGTAATATAATTTCATTTATGAGTATTTACATCCATTTTGTATTTTCCTTCTTTCACGGGGTGTATGTTTCGAAAGATACCCATGTCAGTAAGGGAAACTTTCACCCTCCTCTTTTTAAAAGACTTATTTTGTTATGTCACATACTATTATTTTGGGATATGTTATTCTATATCCTTATTGATTCCATGTGATGAGATGCCCTTTTTATCTCTCATCAACTCATTTTCTGAATTTTGTAGTGACGCCATTAGGCTGTCAAATTTTTGCAAGGGAACTTCTTAACCCAAACTTTATTCTTCGGGATAAACTTATACTCCTTGAATATGTCATTATATGAATATGTGTGAATAAAATCTGATTGTTTTACACTTAATATCCACTTATATTTCGTGTATTCGTTCGTTACACATAATTATGCAATTGATTTATCCTTAAACCAAGGAAACAGTCTTTGTAAGGGTCTTCGTCTCAATCTCCATTCATTGAGGCATATTTTGTTTTATACACAAAATTATTTTATACGGTATATAAACCCCGTTGAATTTTACATTTATTCAAAAGGAATCTTTTTTCTACGAAGCGTTTTACTAAACAACAAAAAGGAATGTTTCTTTTTACGTACTTGGTGACAACGACCTTTTCCGCCGCCGCGAGTATTATTTGATCTTTGGCTTCTTCAACAAGCCGTAATGTTTTTAAAAAAGAATAAATACCATATACTTATTTTTGTATTTTTGTATTGAAAATGGTTTTGATAAAGGATTATATTATGTCAATATATTTAAATGATATATTGTGATTGAAATGTGGAAATGTTATCATTCCTTTATGTTGGTTTTATGTGTTATAATTTTATAATGGTACTTGGACATTTTACGGGTGGTTATGTGATAAACCATATGACGGGTGGTGCTGTGAATACCAGGATGGGTGGTTACGTTATAACCTCCAATGCATTGGGTATGGAAGTCATCTATATGGCTATTCCATTAAGTATGTACGGAAGTTGGCCGAATGGCTATTCCATTGAGTGATATGTGTGGAAGTCGACCTTATGGTTATTACACTTAAGTATGTTTATGTCCCAAGTTACCTTTGTATATTATGTGATCTTTATATGGGTTTTATGGTAATATTTTGGTTACAGAAGGGTAAGTAATGAACTTTTATTCAGCGAAGAGTTTTTATTACTTCGAAAAGTTGAAAAGTATTACTTTGATAAAGTATACATGGTTTACTTGTTGTTTTGAAAAACTAACAGTTTTCATTGTTTGTGTATCCCTTACTGAGCTTTTTATGCCCATCCCAAGTTTTTGAAATGTTTTTCACAGGACTTAGCATGGAATAGGGTCAAGGATGGGATCAAGGGAAAGTCATGCTACCTAAAGAAATGGAACTAGACAAGTTTCTTTTTAAGAGTTTTTATTTTATGGAAATTTAGTAGAAGCGACTACTTTGTAATCTTTTGAGATGTAATAGTTATGTCCTAATTCTCTAAAACTTTAAACCTGGAAAGATCCTCAATGTGAATTACTCATTTAATTCAATACTAAGTAAGGTTTAAGGCTGGGGCCTTATAAGAATAAAATAAGTAACCGAGAAAATATGTCATGCTACATCTCCATGATGATCACAATCCTGTCCCCAATCCAACCAACATGATCATTCAAGTCTAAACACATGCCTCAAACCAAACATATATCTAAAATAAATATATGATTCGTTTTTAGGTTCCCATGTGTTATGGTGGCCTAAAAAGCATGTGAGTAAAACTCAGTAGGACACCAACAATGGTGTCTTAAGAAAATACTATTAAGAGAAGTAGTTTATGTTGATAAATAGTGGAAACAATAAGGAGTATATAAAGTAAGATATATCCCAATAAATGGTTTATCTATTAACCTATTGGACCATGGGTTCTAAGGAGACGCCGAAAGTAACCAAACCAGCATGGACCCATTCTGTTCATCTAATTAACTAAAGGGAAAACATACTAAAAATAATTGAAGGATATTTTCAACAACCATCTAACTCATTGAAGTAAGAGGAATCAATCCATTATATCCATGTGATTCCCTTGTGCTGTCAATCATCAGAGCATCCCTTTAGAATCTCAAAGATAGAATAATATCATTCATGCTTCAGAATGTGGTCCAGTACATGAAACATGTAAAAAGATATCGACGTTGATACAGAGTTTAATGTATGCAATTTTAACCATACATCATTAAAATAGTGTATTAAGAATCATTATATATTATACTTATACATCAAAACAATAGTTTCTAAACCATTAGTCCAACACCTAAACCATGGATGAAGAGAATCAATGAAAAATCCATTCTATCTGGTATTTTAGAAAGCTAAGAGCATATTATGGAACATAAACCATAAATAATAGTATTAGTTCCTAGACCCTCATACTAAGACGTAGTCCATCTAGTTTACTATATGTTTCGGAAGTGTCATTGTGGCACTGAAACCGTTCCCTTTCTCAATTACAATGGTTCAAAATCTTGATGTTATAACACTTTCAAATCCCCCCAAAAAAATATTTTAAAGCCCTAAAAATTAAACAAGGTCAAATTGGGCCTTTAACACAAAAACATGTATTAGAATTCCAATCCCTTTTTACATACCGAAACACTATTACACACACTCTTTGGAAAATGAGGGATATATTTCATTTATTTTAAAAAATTTGAGTCCAACCTTATATCAGATGTCCTCTTGAACCTCTAAAACCATTCCAAAACCTTTCTTTCCATAAAAAAATATAAAAACATTCATCATGACATTTTAACTAAAGGGGAAACCACCCATTCATTTAAAAAAATTTACAACACACCCTAAACCACTTTTAATATAATTGGAGGTCCACACCTCAATTTAAAATGAAATCCATTTTTAAATATAACTTTCTCTAATTTATACTCCAAATATAGTTCAAATACCAATGAACATGGTTAAAACCATTTCAAATACCTCATAGGTTTTCCACAATATCTTAATATATAAAATCATTCCAATTAATTATTTCAACATATGTTAAAATATTCATTCCCATATACAACCAAATAGCCCTTAACTAGAAAAACAAGATAACCAATGAGAATAAAAAATTTAATCTCATAACCCACCTTCCTCACCCTTAATAACCTCACTTTACCATATACATGAAATTAAACACACAATGAGAAGCTATTAGTTTAATACTTTAAACATATACTGGTCTAATAGAATCAATTGAAGGTCAAAGGTATCAATTTTAATCCCAAAACCATTTCATTTAACCAAGTAAACTAGTACACAAAACATGGGTTTTAAGTCACACACTACATACACATATTTATAAATTACCAAGACTTTGAGTAAAACTATTTTTCTACCAACATCACCAACTAATCTATCCAAAAAATTTAAAAAGCCTAAATGCCTTTCGAAGGAATATCTGAGACTCAACAAAACTCCCTCAGTTCCAAATAATCTCATCTCAACCAACCAAGATCTATTCTCATGCCATAAAAATAATAATTAATTAATTATAAAAATTATAATTAATTATTTAATTAATCCACAACTTATAATAATTCCACAAAACACACTATGTTCTCACCTATTATAAAAACTCCACACAAGTACTATTGGTATTCTATAATGGACTACTGACACTATTCCTGAGAAAATACATAAGAGGAGATACCATTTTCAATGATAATCAGAACTAATTTGATAGAAAATATAAAAAAATTCACCACAAATTCATAACTTGATTATATGATCTAAAAAGATGTGAGGAATACATGTTCAGATAGCTTCTATGAAATAAAATCAAAATCCCATGTAAAATGGATGATTCCCCCTCGATCTGGTGGAATGGCCAAAAAACCTGAACTAGACAACTCTAAAATTATAGAGATGTAATGTGAAGAGGAAATAAGTCACTATATGTAACAAAATCCACAAAAACACCGATGAATTTCCATGAAAACTACCTAAATAAAGTGGTTGGAAGAGGTGGAATGGGTTGGGATCATAACAAGTCTACATGGACCTAGTGGGGAAGTAAGAGGGAGAGTGGATAAAAAATTCAATGGGTGATTTTGGTCTTTTACCCCATTTAATAAAATTTAGGTAGTTTTATGGTTATCCAAACCATGTGCGAATGATGCTCCACCAACATTATAACAACAAAACATATCAGATAGTTTGGTTGCATGGGTTTTTAACCATGCAATAACAATACAACACCACAATAGAATCCCAGGAAATTAAGTGAATGGTTTGTATAAAATAAAGAGTAAACTATGTATCATACCTCAAGTTTTCCACTTCCTCACATGGTTTCTCTACTAGATCGCATGATTTACCCCAAACTGTTCTCTAACCATGTATCTTAATTGAACTCAGTTTGAAACTCATTGTGGATAGAAAATTCAAAAACTCTTGAAACTCATCCCAAACCAAATAGGGCTGCCTTTAACACCTTATCTTCCTTCCAATCCTAGTTCCTCATCTTGAAACTACATTATGTGTAATTTCAAGTCTCAATAAATAATTCTATGTCTTGCCTCAAAATTTGACCCATCCAGTAAATAAAAATTCAGACCCCTTCAATAATTTCAATATTTTATGGACACAAGATCTTAAAATCTCCCCACCATGATACTTCTATTCCTTGAGAATTATTGGATACTATTCATCCACACCACCAGAACTATATCAACCAATAGTTATCCCCAAAAACCTTATTTTGTTTTTAAATTCCGTAAAGTCAATCGAGTAACAAACTCTAACACAAGGGACTCAAACAATAGAAACCTGATCCAATGACCATTTTCAAAACTTAAACACCAAGATGGAACATATATGATCCTATCAAATAGAAATATTGATCATATCCCCATATAATAAACCATAGATCTATGGTTCTAGTGAATATATGATTTATCTTAAAACCACTAACTTTTGAGGCATGACACCTCCACCCTTAGAAAAACTCAAAATAGTGTTGAAATCATAGACCCATGATGAAATTTGAATTGTTCAGAATGTAATATTCCCAACACCCATGATAAATCCAATCAACATCAGTTCCTGTACGTATCATCAAAAACCAACTGGAGTTGACACGTACCCCCTATCCTTACACGAACTAAGAACAAATTAAATATTCTTTAAAATTCAGGTTTACTTTCTAAAACACAACAATGATTAAAATATTAATTTCCTCATTTTGTTTTTTAATTATCACACATATTTCAAATATTATACCCAGATGGACTATCCGTGGTCGAACCATCCAAAAAACACCCAGATCTAACTACTAACACATTACCACCTCACCTGTTTTTATTCCTTTTTTTCCTAGAGGCATTCAACGGCCACACCAACATTCCCACTAGATTAAATACCCAAATCATAGTTACAATCCATTGTTAGATCTTCTTCTGACCCAAAACCTTTTTTGTTCACTACCAAACCACTGACACACCTCTAACACCAGCACCTCAGATTACTTCTAAGAGCCCCAGGAGCCCAAAACTAATTTTAAGATCGATTATATACCAAAATTGAATTCCATCTATGACTTACTATGGAATTTAACCAACCCAATCATTAGATCCTCCTTAGAATAACATTTCAACCCTGAATGATCCATATTCAGTTCTATAATCTTACAATCCTTTCAGTATGAGGGTTTCTCCACCATGTTTGACACATAACTCATCACCATAAGAGTTTCATTTTAACTATCTCACTCAATCAAATCTAATTAACATGTCCCATGTTCCAACAAAAACTATTCTATGATTTCATTTGTCTGCCTTTCTCTATCTCTCATGATCGACAAAATGAAATGTAAACTATTTCCCTCTCCTACTTTTTGAGAATGGATCCATCGGTATATACCAAAATACAATCCATAATAAGGACCCCATTCACCAATAATTAATGGTGAACCTCCCCTATAAAACATAAATTACATCACTCTATAATCACAACATATAGGTAAAACTATTATCAATCCAGAACAGACCTTTAGGAAGCATATCATATAGATGATTCTCTCTCAGTATAATCCTGAAGATGTCTTGTTATTGGGAATTATCATATATAAAATTGTATTACAATAAGATTTCAATGATTAATACTACCACAAAATATTCATTGTGATTTCAACATTAACTCTGATGATATTTAAACACATTAAAAGTCCCTAGACATTCTTTCCAATAGGCTTCCCATCACACCCACATCAGCTGTTGGAATACACATGCCATCCTAAATAAGTCATGAACTTTCAGAGTACGATCCAGTAACATCTGATCTAAAAATGGAATGATACACCATGTCACCATAATTTCATTCCTCCAACATTCCATTGATTCCTAACCAATACACACTCTTTTATAACCCCCCAAAAAACCTATCTATGACTCTAGTGAGTCACATCTCTTGAAAAATCTTTTCACAAGACCTATCCTGTGGGCATGCATTTCCCAAAATCATGTTTATCCCAATACAGAGAAAACATTGTACTTAAAAAATTCTGAATGAAAATAATCTATAGAAAACCACATTAATGACCATTCAAAACATGATACTCATTCAAATTTTACAGAATGATCATTTATTCTCTCACTACATTCCTGAATACACATCTTGAGATAATCGGGCTAGGCACCAAACTAGTCCTTCTTTTAGAAACTACACGTACATGTGAAGAATTAGTACTTAACTTTTTTCTTCTCAATGATACCATACATATTTAGGTGCCTCTCACTTTGAAAATATCAAGTCTACCTAAAATGTACAGTAATCAGCCAAAGAAAACCTACACACCTAGAACCACATTACCTTGACCACCTCTTACACACTCAGTTGAGCTCATAACCATCATGAAAATCATAGTATCTCAAACGTTACCTATTCTAGGATCCCAAAAGAGACAACCCCTCTAGAAATAAACCACATCACTAAACCACTAGAACAGAAGTTCTTCCTTTTAAAAAAAGGTGCCCTGCATTTTTAAACCCCATATTAGGGATCAGAATTCATTCACCACTATGGATACTAAAAAACATACATCCATACTCTCCATTCCCAAAAAAACACATAACATAGTCAAAACCTCTCATGAATCACCTTCATAGGTAAAAAAACTACAAATCCATAAATCGAAGTCACATAAAGAAGGTCACCGACTCTGCCAGCTAGTCCCATCAGTCAGTTATGATGTTAAAATCTAGTTCTAACCACCTACATCTATTACAACTCATATAAAGAAACAACTCATGGGGTTTCAACAACACTCCATCCCAAAGTCACATGACATCAACATGTCAAAGCACCAATCCATTTGGTATCATAAATAAAATACATCACAAGCCAAACCAACCTCATTGAACTTGATAACTCATACTATATGAATATAAACTCATCAGGCCACTATTTGGAGGACCAATATATACAAAAATACTCAAAAAGGATTTCAAAATGGGTTTTAAGAGTTATACACCTATTCCAATCCATCCCACCTGGTTCACTACACCTACTGTCCATGAGGATCACATCATCATCCTCATGATTGAGCATATCACCATAGGTTTAGATAACATTCAATAAAAAATATATTCATATACAAGCTATCCTATTTGAGTAGAATTACAATAAGTACTTATATGGTAAAATAATGAATTAGCAGTTCTTGACAATTTAACAGCTGAGAATCTTTCATCAATAAACTCACACGCTAGAATTCTTATAACATGGGAATAATACGTTATTATGATTATACATAAGAAACCTATTGACTATGATCTAAGAGCTATAAATCTATCATAAGTCATCACATCCAAACAACATGAGAGTTTATAGATGGGAAAAATAAAATAAAACCATAACATCCTAAATCAGAACAAAATTCCTAGACCTAGTAACCTTGACATCTGACCAAAACAATTGATCCGGACGAACAAGCCAATATTAATCATAGGCTCTAGAACATTCATATATCTTTAGTAAATAAAATCATGAATAGTAAAATAATAAGAAAGTAAAATGATCTCAAACCAATTTTTAACGCCCTGGACTGGAATCCTCTAAACTAGTTCCTCAATATGGTTTGTCATATATCTCTATGTATGCCACATTGTATACTAGTGGACAATAACTACTAGAAGGGGTCTGAGGTGGTACTTTTCTAAGACTACACCACCGTATCATATTGTACAATATAAATCTAAATAAACAAGTATCATACACATCAGCGTATGTGAAAAGAATAAAAAAAATCAATATCTCAAATATACAATAAATAAAATCTATCAAATATAACATGAATTTACAACTAATAAATTACCCTGAGGCCCGAACCACTATAACATCAATTCATAAGACCACCCACATTATCTATTATATAAAATTCAATAATAATAAAAAAAAGGGATCCAACACATATTTGAGATAAACCCCATCCAGTCTCTTGATACTAAGTGAGTTACCCAACCGGATCATTTAAGGCTTTGTGTGGGCCTCAGTCCAAACATGTGCCAATAATAAAAATATGAGTTCGGTCAGGTACCCTTGTCTAGTGGTGGCCTGATAAAGGTGTTATTAAAACACAGTAGGCCACCACCAACTATCTCTAAATAAAATATTAATCATAATAGTATTGTATGTTGGTAAAAAAATGGGATAAAAAATGATTAAAAACTCAAGATACTTCTCAAAAGAAATAATTTTCTATATAGCGCCCTATTAGGCCATGATTGTTAAGGTGACACTCGATCCAGCCACACCCGCATTGACGTGAGATGGTTGTTTGAGTCATAATACATTTGGTGAAACATATTATAAAAAACTAAAGGGTATTTTCATCCATTTTCTAACTCATGGAAGTATAATGTATCAATCTAAAGTATCTATCTCATGCCCATGTTTTATTAATTCCAAGATCATCCTTATCAAATCTAACAATTGGTCAATATCAGTAATTCATGGAACCTTATTCCTATAAATGAACCATGAACAAATCCATCTGTACTGATATATATTTTCATGTACAAAATTATAATAATACATCATAATAATAGTACTTGGAACATCAGTCCAACATCTATTTAAACATCAAAACAATAGTATCGATAGAATCAGTCTATCAACTAAACCATGGATGTTGAGTGTCAGTCCACTATCCATTCCATATATCATGGAAACATGTCCATACCCTCATTTTTTATGTTAAACCATAGAACATAATATATGTTCTTGGAGCCTCAGTCTACCATGTAGACCATCTAGTATAATACCTATTATCCAACCATCAGTCTGATAGCAAAACCGTACAATCTTTTCTCTATTAATATGTTTCAAAAAATTTAACTTATAAAAAGTTCCAAATCCACAAAAAATATTTTTTTAAACTCTCATCATTTACAAATATCTCAACATGCCTTTACAACTAAAACATGACATGCATTGTTGAGCACTTTTACATAATAAAAACTATTCCAAAAACTCTTTAGAAAATGAAGGTTGTCAAACATGCATTTTAAAAAATTTGAGGACTCCTTCAAAACATATTTCATCCTTTTTATACTCCATTACCTAGAAAATTCCTTCCTTTACATTACAAAAACAATAAATATTCATCCTAGAATTTTTACCACTAGGGAAACCACCCATTCATTTGAAATATACAGTTTAAATCCACCACAAACTGCTTTTCTAAAATTATTGGTGTTCAACAGTACATTTTATGAAAAAACTACTTTAAACATAGCTTTTATCAATTTAATGGGAAAAATTATTTCAAAAACCAAGGAACATGTTTAAAACCATTTCAAATACCTCATAGGTCTTTCACCGCATCTTAGAACACAAACAAATGCAATTCATCCTTTCAAGATACATTTATTCCAAAGTCCTATAAAAAATACCTTAACGGCTTAACCATGAAAATAAATGAGCTTAAATGTCTTAAGATCATAACTCACCAACTTCACCTTTAAGAATACCAATTTAGAATTTCTATGAAATGGAACACCCCATGGGAGGTCATAACATCAGTCTTATAAATATAAATAAATCTAAAAAGTTAGAGGACAGTCTAAGGTATCAATTTAAATCCAAAAAAATATTCAATTGAACCAAGGAAACTAGCATAACAATGAATAATTTTAAGTCATATATTACATACACATATAAATCATTTATCTAGAGTATAGGTAAATATCTTAAATCACATTCCTCCGAAATGAATACTTCCATAACATTTACAAAGCCAATTGGCATTTACTAGGAATATCCAATACTCTCCCAAACCCCATGATTTGAAGATAATACAATCTCAATCACCCAAGATATATCCTAATGAAAAACAGCAAAAATTAGTTATTTATAAAAATTTAAATTAAATAATTCATTAAACCCCAACATGGAATAATGCTGAAAAATCATCAAGATCTCACTTATTATAAAAAAACAATGCTATGGACATGGGTAATCCACAATGGTCTCCCAAAATTATTAATTATCAATTCCATAAGATTCAATTCCATTTCAAGGATAATCAAAACCTAATTTGGTGGAAAACCTATAAAAGATCACCATAAATTTACACCTTAATGTAAAATCACAATATGATGTGTGGAAGTAATCTCATGATCATATTAATGATAGAAAACCAAAATCCCCATGTGAAATGATGAGTTCTATAATGCTCGAGTGGAATTGCCAAAAAAATCTAAGAATTACAAAATTATAGAAAATGGGGAGGGGAAAAGATGTCACTAAGGGAGATCAAATCACCTAAAATTCAGATTAATTTCCATGAAAACACCATAATTGATCGAGTTAGTGGAGGAGGGAGGGGTTGGAAACACCCTCGGTCTATGTGATCCTAATGGTTTAGGATGAGTGGGAGTGGATTAAAAACAATGGTTATTTTGGTCATTTACTAAATATGAGGAAATTATAAGAAGATGCATAGTTTGGTCACCTTTTTATCCAAATCATGCACCAATCGTGTTCCTGCCAATATCCAATACAAACACCACCCAGAATGTTTGACCAAAATGTTTTATAACCATGTTTCAATCATTCAAGACCGCACTAGACCCTTCTGCAATAAGGTGCCTAGTTTTCTTAAAACCATGAAAATATTATTTTTCATACCCCAGGATTTCCACCACCTTTCATAGTTTCTCCCATGGCACACATGGTTCACCTAAATCATTATCTAAACATGAAACTTAACGCTTCTCATTTATAAATTAACTATAACAACCCATTAATCATGGAGTCTCACATTTTCTATTAAACCATGAACAAAAAAACATACAATATGGCTAAAAACTCATAAAATCTTATAAAAATAACCCAAATATCCTCAAAATCATACAAAACCCAAAACTACCTTCCTAGCCTTATTCCTGATCTCAATACAACAACATGATCCATTTTAACTTTTAAAATGTTGTTTTGAGTCCTGATTCAAAAGTTTATCCATCATGTAAATAAAAATTCAAACTCCTTTGGGAATTTCCATCTCGTATGGATGTGGGATATTATACCTTTTATCATTTATATGATATTCCCTTAAACCCCAAGTTAGGAAGACTTAATTTTTTCTAACATAGAAAATATCCTTATAATTTGAAAACCGATAGGAGTAAATTCCCTTGGAACAAAATGAAAGTAATCCCCTAAACCAATGGGGTAAGGTACGTTGGAGTTGTTTCATACCCAACTGCCACTTGGGAGTCATCAAGGCAGGTCACCAATTCTAATAGCTCTGCCAAAATATGTCTTCTAAACCCAAAACATGGGTAAGGTTGATGATATACCAACATTGTTTTCTCTATCCATGGGACCATGATTCCAATACTAGGGGAAGGTCACTAGTCTTGTTCAATAAGATACCACTATAGAAAGTTTCTATAGCTTCATGAAACTCATTCCTCATTACCATGAAATTTTTACTTAGGGGACATATCCTTCTATGATTAATTGGAAACCTATCCTCATCCATCTATTGAGATATCCTTCCATGAAATCAGGGTGTCTTTACCCCATCCATCCCAAGAGATAGGATTCCATAACTCTTTGGTGCCATCTCCCTATCCATATAGTGAAATAGGTGTACATAACTCATGGGTTTTATCTCCCCATCCATTTGGAGATACATACATCCATTTATCTTGGTACCATTTCCATATCTATGGCATGAATCAAGTGTCCTCACTAATTTTGGCAACGAAACAAGATTTCCCAGATATTGGGCACCTCACCTGGTTTCCTAAATAGGGATTATATGTAAGTGATTAACCAATTATCCATCTATAATTACAATATGTAAGATGTATCTACTCTAAAAAAGATCGCATGAGATGAACATGAATCGATGGAGTCACACTAGAGCCTTTGATTGGATATATACATCAATGAGGGTAACACACCAAGGGAACCATCCCCATGAAGGGGGTATGCTGTATTTCTTACCCTATATCATGTTATCCTTATATCCATTTCCTATATGAAGGACACCACACTAGTGTAAGGCTATCATATCTTCAATAATAGAATTTATTTTAATAACTCAGGTTCCCCCACCACTCTTGGGGCACTACCTATCATCACAACCACTATATAGGGATCTGTCTTTGATAGAGTGGGTGCAAAACTCTTACCATTTTCCAAGAATCCTCTTTTGTCTCTCCCTACCACAAGATCCATCAACATCCATCATGGAGGTCGTCTCCATGATTTAAACTAGCTCACACATAGAGAACATCCACATAGGTGTTGGGTAAATTATAGTGGGAACTTATAGTAGGATCCCCCCTTGAACCATTGGAATCCCAAACCATCAGAATTTGGTGTTTATTCCCATACCACAACCACCACCACTAGTGAAAGACACACAAACATGTTAACAAAGATAATTTAGGGGGTGGGGTCTATATAGGAATGTTTATTATGCACTAGTTTCATCAGTATGAAATATCCAAATCTAGGGAACTGTGTAAACAGTATTTCTATACATCTTCAAAGTCACATGATGTAAAATCGCATGAAATATTGCATGTTTCACTGTATAAAACTACACAACAATTTCATTGTGACATGATATAAATATACTAGATACGTTTCTCCCAAAACAATACAATACTTTATAGGATCGAACCTGCTATGTGAAATTAAATTGGTTATCATCTTTGGTCCTACATTCATGAACATAAAAGCCACATATTTCATCCCTATTACATTATATTAAATAAAAAATCATCCTTGGTCTAATATTCTTGTCATTAAAAAGAACATATTTCATCCTTAATTTATGGTATTAAAATTAAAAATATCTTTGATCCTAGGTGAATAACCTTAAAAGGAACTTTAAATGGTCCAAGTTAAAAGTATATAAACAAAAAAATATTTGGGAGAAACTCAGTTCCTTCCACAAAATTGTCTACCATATTATGTTTTCCTTATGTTTTTGGACAAAAAATGTGTCCAATTACACCCTATCAATATGATTGATAGAAAGATAGTGTAACAATAGGGTTCTTGAATCTCTCTCCGAGCTTCTCACTTTTTATATATAGTTTATCTCTGGAGAGTTTTAATTACCCCTCTAATCCTAAATGTATGAAAAGAATCATTTATAGTGAGTAAACATCGCTAAAATAAGCTCACCTCCCTATCAAGGTCACATTACCCAAAGGACATCTAGAATAAAAATTACGGGGCCCATTTTTTGAAAATTTGTTCAGTAATTTATACTCAATGTTTTTCCTCCATTCCTAATAATGTGGATGTAGAATATTTGTTTCAAATTTGGTCAGAATTTATCCTTATATCACCCATAAAATCCTAATTAATTCATATTTTAGAAGTCATAATTTACCTCTAGTATCTCCACTATTATTTGGTGGGTTTTCACACCCTTAGTGTTACATGTACCATTTGGTGTGTTGGTAGAATGAATCTGTCATATGAAATCACTAATAATCAATATTCTCATTTCATAGTTTCATTTGAGATTTAATGGAGTAATCTAATCCAAACACATATACATTGGATGACGTTAAACTGTAGGATAAGTTAATTTTCACAGGATGTTGATCTATATGGAACATCATCCTATTTACATTATGATAAACTGTAAGAAATCATCTTGATCACATGTCATTATATTCTATGGATCACATCCTTGTTATAAAGAACAAAAATATATGATTTAGAATCCAAGTAACATGATTTTAAACTTAAGGAAAACATAATTTCCATCTGATGTAAATATATAATAAACTTAATGAACACCGAAAAGTATAAAACTATGATTTCTATGTCCTTGCTACAAGATTCTAAACCATGTGATCAATGTCCTCATCACATTACATGAAAATGTATTATATATAGGAAATTTCATGAGTGGAAATAAAATTTGGGAATTAGAATCCAACCATTAATCTCGATTACTACTATATATGGATTAGTTTCCATTTTAATTGGATACATAAAAATGCCCGTATCTCACATCATGGGTTAATCCCAGCCACTGACCATCTATATGGATTTCCTCTTGAGAATGTGTTCAAATCTATCTCAATAATATTAATTTTCAATGCATTCAAGTGCATGATTGGGTAGTCCCTAGAGTTTTTAATTATCCCCATAAATCCCCTCAATTATGCCACCACACATTAATAATTCTTTATTTGAATCCTCATCAACTTCCAAGTTCAAATGGTCACCACTATGGTGATGGTGCATGGCTAAAAAAAGACCACCTTCAATCCATGGTGCATTCCTAAAAGGATTTATTATTGAAATTGATCGTTCCCATTGAACAAACATGGTTAGTATTGGATGTAATATATTCTCACCCCATCCTTAAATTATTAAATTATAGAACCTATGTTTCCAAATTAGTCAATATTTATCTCTCTCCAATTAGTGTCCTCCTTTGAGTTCTAGATATCATAATCTAGGATTTACTCCCTTCCACCATCCTTTATTTCTAGAAGAGTTTCAACACCTTAAGTGTTATCTCTTCATACATTAATACATATTGAATAAGTAGGTATATTTCACTGGAACCTTATGATGCTAGACTCTCTTTCCCCCTATCATGTGCTCCCATTAGATAGGGGAGGCCCCTCACCACTCCATGTTTCTCACACCAAGAATGGATCATGTGGCCTTAAGATTCTTGGTAATTTCTCCCAAATATGGTATAAATTCATAAACATTCTGAATTAGTAATTACCAGTGTCCAACATATCATCAAATTAAATTTTCTGCTATTGTTTCCAAACACATTTGTTTGGATCAAGTCATCCTCAGTCATCTATTCATATTGGGTTTATACTCTCTTTCGGACCACATGAACTTTCATGGTGTAATGATCCATAATTTTTTCAGTGTGATTTACCTATATATAATTATGTTGTATAAATCACATATATCACATTGTGAAACCAAAAACAATCTTATTACATGATAATATATTTTAATGAATCCCTAAGTCTTTTTTATAATTGTTAGAATGTTCATTTTTCTATGAAATTTCAAAATTTCAATATATAATTGTATTCATTTAAAGTATTAAATTATCATATTTAGATAAATTTTTTTATTAAAGAAAATTTATTTATATACTTATCACTTCAAAATTATCATAGGGTAATTTTCTAGTAATTATTTAAAAAGGTTGATTTTTGGTTTAAATAGTGAAAATACTATTTTTACATAACTATTTTGAAATAATTATTATATAAATATTATTTAAATTTTATTAAACCTTATACTTGATCAAAATAATTTTAGTTAATGAAATAATAAATAAGGTGTTAAATTTAAAAATTCATGGTTAATTTTTTTTAAAATAATGACTTCATCATTAAAAACTATTTTTATGAGTTATACATGTATCATATTAGAATTTTTTTCGCACCTTTTATAAATTGAATCAATAAAAATTGATTTAATATGTGGAATCAAATGTACCACATTAGGTATGATTCCATGGTTAAAAAATTTACCGTCGTATAAGTTAAAAAGAGTTGCGGTTTAATGTTAAAAGGTAAAGGCTCGAAATACATTTAAAATAAAACATTACATAGGTGAATGATATGATTCATGACCTTAACCAGACTTTAAAAAATTAATAATAAATATAATTCATTTTAAATAATTCCATTCTTACATGGTTGGAATGAAATATAATTAAATAATTATTTAATCACATAAAATCACCCCACCTCAAGTATAAATACCACTAATCACAACCCATTTCTACTTAAAAGTATGGAGTCTCTGGAAATATCTAAAAACCCCTATACTCCTCACACTATCAACATCCATGTTCTTCTGGTCTCACCAGAATAAAAATTCCATCTTCCCTAAGGGTTTCTTTTAGAAGGTTGTATTTAAGATGTTACATTCTCAAACCACCTCTGTTGATTTCTTTTCTTCTTCTACCTTCCCTTCAGATCCTTCATCCATCAAGGAATAAATACTTTAGTATAATTTATATACAATAATTTTATATTAATAAGTAAATATATTATATCCATACCTTTTACTATCAACACTTCTTCAAAGTAAAGAAACCATATGCGAAATTATGGGGGTTAACAGTCTCCTTTGGTAATGAGTTTCTGTTTTCCATTAACGCCTTCAAGAATTGTCATAAATTTTTTATGGTTAAATAACATTATAATAGGTATATTATTACTTAATTAATGTTATATAACTAATATATAAAAATAATATTTAATAAAATGAAACTATTTTGTGAAGGTTGGAAAACCTGTCAAAATAAACTAAACATTTATCACTAATGTATTATCAAATAAATAATCCTCAATTTAGAAAAAAATGATAGAAGTGAAAATTTAAGATTTTATAAGTGCATTAATTCCTTTTTATTTAACTGATGGAGTTTTATTTCCATTTTAAAATTACATCCACAATTATACACAAATGAACTGATCATGAAACCATGAAACAAACGCTCCTAGAATGGTGAAATTATTCTTTTTTAACTCATTGAAATGGTCATCAATGAACTTATTAAAATTATAATAAATAAAATATAGATGAAAAAAGTTATTAATCATGTAATTAGTTATTATAATATTTTTTTCCAGACATTAAGTGAAAATGAAAAACACATTCGGGCATTAGGTATAGGATCTCTCCGAATATCCATATTTCATTTGTGTAATGCTTTAAATCTCTCTCTACCGTAGGTTATCTATTAATTATTATTATATATTTATTATATATATATATGTTGAATATATGTATATCTAGCTCAATTTATATATCATTAATAGATAAATACATATTTTAAAAGTATCCCTTCTCAATTCCTTACGATTAGAAAACCCGATTAAAAGAAAATTTTCTATTTGTAACCCATTATCAAGTACATTCCATAAATTATTTTAAGCATCCAATTTTTTTTATAAAATCACCCAATTTACACTAAGAAAATATTTTAGTTCATTTTTGTTTTTATGATAACAATTATAATGTTATCCACTTTAGATAATCTTTTTTATCTTCATTAGAATTGAGCTTAAGTGGTACATTTCTAATCTTACCTAACTATACTTTTTAAGAGTTTTGATTTATTTGGACTCAATTACTCATTATATTTCTCAAAATTCCTTTATTAATATCTAATAATTATTTAAATACCTTTTTTGTGGATACCATTCTTATACTACCTTGGGTTATTCTTTATGACATTATTATAATACTAGTTTCATTCCATGGGTAACCATTATGTTTATTTCTTATGATTAATTTTTTTATATGAAACATTTATGCATAAACATGTTATAATGGAAGTGACCATATTGTATTAGAAGTTATCTTTGACTCATGTTTATTTTATCTTTTATATTTCTTCCACTTTCATATGATTCCATGATAATATGGTTCAATGTTATATATTTTACACTTTTATATGTGTATTCAGGATCCATGCCTCTTATGATATCATGTAATGCCTTAAAACATATGAATTATGATTCAATACCATATTTCTTACCTTATAATGACTTTTATCTTAACCCTTTTGTATAACTTTTTCCTAGGGTATCTTATACAACTATAAGAACTCAATTTGAGTAAGGATCTCATTATAGAGATTTATACAAAAAAATTTATTTATTTTTCATGATTTCTAATAATGTACCTAGTATTATAAATATACTGGAATTTTTAACCCTTGGGTTGTATTTCATGGTTAAATATTAATAAAACCATGTAATAATATATGTAAAGAGAATGGGTCAGAATAGTTGGTTTCAGATCGTGGTCAAGTTATTTTTTAGGATAAGAACTAGAAATATTTAGTAAGAAAAATTGTTATAATTCTATCATAATGGATATCATATATTGAAACCTAGAAAATCATAATTTCAGATATATTTTTCATTTATATTTTTATCCTTCAATGTTTATAACTTCCTTTCTATATTCTCCATAGAAAATTATTAAATACCTTTAGTTTTATTAGTTTATTTTAATGTTAATATTGCGAAATTGGAGAACCCATTCCAATAATCAAATTCCTCAGAAATGTAAGGATTCCCCTAATAAGATACTAATATTTATGGGAACTGGAGGATAGAAATTCATGATAGTATTGTCTCAACTATATCAAATTTTTAATAATACCATGAATCATGTGGAACTCCCTCCTTCACATAATAAATAGAAAGTGGAGGTAGAATTAATTATGCGACAAATGACTCATATCTTTAGTGGATATTCTGATCACTTCATCATAGAATAGATGATTAAATCTATTGAGGAAATATTCTATATCCTTCAATGATAATTAGAAGAGATTTTTTTTTGGGTTATATCATTTTAATGTGGAAGTTGATCGGTGGGGAAAACTGAATAGAAACATGTATTTTAACATAGAAATTGATTCTATATAATGGGAAGAACTTAAGAAAGAAATTTCAGTAAATATTTTTCCTAAACTCTCCATCTTAAGATGGATAAGTAGTTACTCAGTATGAAGAAAATGAAAGATGATTCTATCATTGCTTATATGGAAAACCTCACAAGGATTTCATTGTATGATTCTATCTTGGTCCTCATAAATGAAAGTAAGGTAGACATATTATTTAGTAGTTTAAAACCGAGTCTTTGAAAAGAATTTGAAATTTGAGTCATGATAGTTTTGAATATATTGTTAGTTGTGACCATAATTTTGGGTTGGGTAGCATTAATTCTCAGTGGTTTAATGGGAATAGAGGTAAGAAACATAATATGGAATTATATTTAGAAATTTAAATAGAAAAATATCACAGAAGAATGAAACCCCAAAATCTCACTTGTCAAAAGTGTTGGAAAAAGTGTCATTGAGAATTCATAATGGGATCCATAAGTTTATTCAAGTGTTGAAATTATGGGCACTAATCTAATCAATGACAAAGTGAAATGATGAAACCAACTAATGAGAAATTATAAAACAAGGTTTAGATGAACACTATTCCTATTGTGCAATGCTTTAACTAAATGGTACAAAGACACGATTCAATCCAATTACCTTATCCCAGGTATGCCATGGAAAATCCATGATTGAAACCTAAAAAGCATCATGGGTGAGAATATGTTATCACTACTGATTGGGTGGAGACTGACAAGGATGTGGTGATAGGTACAGTGGTAATTCCTTCAATAATATTGAACGTACAATTTCATTCTAGTTGTACACTTTCTTTAATTTCTTGAAATTTTATTAGAAATATTCAAACACAACCTAAAATATGGAAGTTGAGTTAGTTGTGAGAATAGAAATTGTGGAAATTATTGCATCAAAAGTATATAACTCCTCCTTGGTAAATGTTTGTTGACTAGACCTCCCAAAAAATATCATTTATCTTTATATGGTGGAATTTTATTCTATATTGGGAATGGTTTGGAAATATTTAAACATATCTAATATCAACTTTTGGGATAGGTAAATCACTCTTCACATCTTGATTAATCCTCCAATTCCGTAAAATAGTAATTCGAATGATCAATATACTTTAGAGTCAACAACTTATGTGTTGAAACTATTTTCTTATGAGAAATCTTATCTAGATAAAATGATTGAGAGAAAGGAGTGGATAAATCATTAAGACATACCCATTTAGAGGGACTATAATGATATGTTACCTAAAAAATATCTTAGTCTTCCTAAGGACCAAGTGTATGAGTTATCAATTGAACATAAATTTGCATCTATGTCCATATCAAAGACACCATGTATCATAGACATCATTGAGTTGGAATAATTAAAGAAGATGTTAAAAGAGAATCTGGAAAAGCTTTTCATACACCCAAGTGCTTCATCATGATGTATGCCCATCCTTATTATCAAGAAGAAGGATTTATCAATGGGCCTATGAATTGATTATCATGACCTCAAAAAATTCATGATGAAGAAAAAGTATCCACTTCTATGGATAGATGAATTGTTCAATAAAATTCATGAGGCTAGGTATTTATCTAAGTGGAACTTCAGTTGGGATATCACTAATTAAATGTGAAGAAGGAAGATATTCCCCTAATATCCTTAAGAATGAGGTACGGACATTATGAATGTACAGTAATACCATTCGAACCCACTAATTCTCTATAAATATTCATGGAATTATTGAATAGAGTCTTTGGAGATTACCCTGAATTATTTTTGTATTATTTATAAAAGATAATCAAATATACTCTAAGAGTAAGGAGGAGCATGTAGAGCATTATAATACTTTTCAAAAGACTGTTTGACCAAAGAATATATATTCAATGAATATTAAATTTGTGTTTTGGATGGAGGAAGTACAATTCTGGGGACATGTTATCATCAGTAAAGAGATATCTATAGACCCTTTAAAGACTAATACAATTGATGATTGGCCCAAATCAGTATCATCAATAGAGATACATAGTTTCCTTGGTCAAGCTTGGTATTATCAATTATTTTTGAATAAATTATAATGACTTGAAAACCCTATAACCAAGTATAATTGGAAGTGAGTAATGTTTTATAGACTACTGAATGTCATGACTACATCAAAGAGTTGAAAAAGAGGCTTATCACTACACTAGTCATAAAACAACCCCCATGTGAAGAACTCTTTGTAGTATACTATGATGCATAAAATAAGGGATTTTTTTGTATACTAATGAAAAATGAAAAATGTCCTATAAATAAAGTAACCTAAATTTTATCATGAAAAACTATCCCATATATGATCTGAAGTTGGGAGTTGTGATATTAATGTTTAAAATATGATGGAATTATCTCCATGGGGAGAAGTTCGATAAATATATTGATCAAAAGAGCCTCAAATATATATTCACATATAAGGAGCTTAATATTATCCAAAGAAGATGGATATATCTCATAATGGATTATGACTGCTCAATACACTACAATCATGATAATGAAAATTAAGTAGAAGAAGCTCTAAATAGAAAGGATCTTATACCTTTAATAATGATGAGAATTGAGATGATCAAATATTTTTAGACATAAAAAGGATATACATTGGAATCCTAAGGTACAAAACATTATCACTCTTTTATAAAATTATTTCCCAACCAACCCTTTTATAAAAGATATAGAATGGTGAGAAAGTTGATGTGGAGATTCAGTATAAGGTGGAAGATATCAGAAATGGGAAATCCTTGGAGTTCAGAAATTTATGAGGAATGATTCATAAGATTTGGGCTGCAACTCTATATACAATCAAATCCTATGATAAAGAGGGTGATTCTGAATGATTCATATATACTATCATTCTCCATCAACCTAGAGAGAATAAATATGTATCGAGATCTCTAAAAGCACTATTGGTGGGACTATATGAAGAAGGAAATTGAAGAATATAAAAAAGGGTCTGGAATGCTACCAAGTGAATGATTAAAGGAAAAGTATATGAGGATTATGAATCCATTACCAATACCTACATAGAATTTAGAAATCATTACCATGTACTTTCTCACTGTACTTGCAATGAAATCTAGAGAAAACAATGTTATATGGGTGTTGTGATTTACATACAAGTTTTGGAAAAGTGTCCAACATAAAATAAATATTGAGATAACCATTAGAATAACTAATCACTATCAAACTGTAACACCTTAAGTTTTTATGAATGTTTTTTCTTGAATATTTTAAAACATCATAATGGATAACATTGAACACTGAACCAAGTTATTCATGATTTACAAGGAACACAATGTTAAGAATTTTTTATACACAACACTTATATTATCTTATGGTACACACAAAAATATGTATGGATTGTGTGATTTGAAATTCTATGTTCCTTAAATAGCTTTCATTAAACACAAGGTCGAGCTTTTCCAAACTACAATATACTATTTATATTATTATTAAAAAATTATTAAATTTATCACTAAGCCATTGCAATGATAGATATAAACTAATATTAAAAAATTATGAAACTATGATCGAAACATTATTATGAATCCTTTGGTTATCAGTTAATTAGAAATAAAAATAATAACAAATTTAATATAAAAGATGTGTTTTTTTGAAAAAAAACTATTTTTACAGACATAAATTCATTTTATCTTAATAAATTAAATATATAACTATTATAAAGACATATTAATGAAATTTAAATATTATAAATTCAATAAAATATTTTTTTATTCATCCAATATATTTTATAGGAATAATATCCGAATAAATCCAATTTTAAGAATTTTTTTTATAAAAGCCAGTTTGATCCCTTTTTAATGAGTCACCTATCTTAAAACTGATTTTTTCCATTCTTATAAATTATATTTAAAAAAAAGATTAATTTTTTAATTCATAACACTAAATTATATTTGGATGATTTTTTGATATTTTTTAGAAGATTTGTTTTTTTGATAAATAGTAAAAAATACTGAAATTTAATTCAAAAATTAGCATCCATATAATTTATTAATATATTTATATTATATTTTTGGATTTAAAGAATATTTACTTCAATTATACATATATTTATCCAATATAGGTCTATGGAATCAATTTCACATTGAAATTGGATAAAAGACATTTCAAACAGTTGAACATTTTCACTTTAAAGACCTATTGTTTAATCTTATTTGCGGGATTAATTTTAAATTAATTTCTACCACTTCTCTGATTTTAATTTGAAAAAATATATTTCATATTTATAATAATAAATATTTATAATGTATAATAATTTAAAATTAGTTTTGGAACAAAAATATTAATGAAAGAAATTAAAATTAATTACAACAATTATGGTAAAAACTATATTACTTTGTGGTAAACATTTAAACATAAGGTGTAAAAAAGATCATAAAACTTTCCATTACACATATTATGGACATATTTGGACCTTAAATCATTTTTTGTTTATCTTATTTGTGATATGGAACCCTATAGTTTGGAAAAAATATGGGGACACCTAACTTATTTTCAAATTTTCCAAGTGTATCCTCTCTCCCCTTATAAAAGGCCACCACCTCTACCCTCTCCTTACACCTCTCAAGTCCTTTGTATCATACAAATCCTACCCTAAATAGATCTTAACATCCCTCCTATAATCTTAGATTACAATATTGGGGAATAAATCTAGACACAGAACCCCTTTGGTGAAAAAAGGATTTACCTAAAGAAGAGGAGGTTAGAATGTGTACAAAGAAAGTGAAGACATGAGGTAAGGGGATTTATACTCTTACATTTATTTCAATGATAATTTCTCCATTTCAACATTAATTTATTTTTTATAGTGTATATAATGACCATTATTGTATCCTATGATTCTTAACATTAAATTTATGTGTATTTACATATCCATTTGATGATATCTCTTTCTTGGGGTTTATAGTTCAAAAGTTTCCAATTCAGTAATGTAATTTTTTTTAATTTTCCTTGCACTAATATTCTTTTAAAATGTTTCTATACCACCATTTTATATGTTGTGTTAAGACTATACTAATATTCATGAAATTATAATATTCATATAATGTTATTCTTTCTTTTAGATTTTGATTCAATGAAACCAAAGTGGTAAGAGTTGATTGATACAATGTCATATTTTATAGGGATTATTTCTTATTATGCTTCTATTGATGAAATAATATAATATATATATCATTAATTATCATGAATTTTCTTCTAATATAGTAATTCATGATATATTCGACTAATGGTACTATTTTTCCACTTTTTGGTACTTGTTATAATTAAGAAAATGTTTTTATGAAAATATAAATTTATCTCTCTATTCTGTAAAAAGACTATTTTCAATCAAAACCATGTTTTATAAAAATATTGTAAAACATTTAAGCAAATTTCTTTTGTTTTTTAAATGAAATTTTTATCCATGTTTTACCTTTTTCCCAAAATTATTTATAAGGGGACCACCCTGTCATTTTCCAATCAAGGATCTTTTTAATTATATTAATAATAAAAAAAATATTTGTTTTTAGGAATACATCATGTATGGAATTCTCCACTATTATGAAAAATCTATTCATCAAATATTATTTTATTAGTTAATAAAGAGTTAAAATGAAAACGATTTCAAAAATGATTTATTTTTTAAAAAGTGTATTAAATGATTTTTAAAAGTTAAATAAAATATTTTCAATCATATATTTAATGAAAAACGTTTTCAAAATTTTTTATGATTTAAAATGTGTTTTTAAAATAGGAAATGATATTTTCCTCAAGAAATGTTTTAGATTATTTATAAAGATTATTTTATATATATTTGAAATTGTTTTAAAAGAAAATATTTTTAAAATGTTTTATGTCATTAAAAAATAACATTTATGGATATGTTATTTTCCCTAATAAATGATCAATGTGATATTTAAAAATCATTCTCCATATAAGATGACCTCCTTTGATGTATTTTATTTTTTATTGGGGAATTGATATAAGAACACTATTCATATTCTTTAATTGGATGGTTTACGTTTGAGATGGGAAGTTGTTTAGGAAATATGTTTCTATTCCATGGGTTATATCATGATACTATTCTTATGAAACCCACTTATTTTCATTGGTTATTTTAATGATTAAATTATTATGAATCATGCATCATTTCTAAAGATTATGTTGTGATAAGATTTATATGATACCCATTTCATTTTAAGGGATGTGATATTATGTTTATGTAACCCTTATCTATTTATGGGTAATGATATGATGGATGTATTATTATCATGCAACACAAATATGTAGGATTTAATTATGCTAGGGGTCGGACCCAAATCTCCCACCATTGTGTTGGAAAAAGATTCATATCTCATTATATAATGATTGGAAACAAGTTAATTGGATTGATCAACTATAGTGAGAAGGTGTAAATTGATACCAAATATGGATAGGGATGTAGCTGTGGATGGTGGTGTCTCTGGCCCAATAGGTGTATCCCCCATGATGTGACCATATATGTTTTCAAAATTATCCTTGGCTTATATTGAAGGATTTTACTTGTTTATTTTTCTACAACAATTCCACATTTTATTCATATGCATTTCCATCATGATTATGCTTTTTATTTCCTTATTATTCATGTATTATTATATACTAATATTATTTCCATGTCTCTTGTTTATGATATTTGATATATTGGGTATGATATTAAAATATTATTATCTTATTATTGTACCCTTATGTTTATGTTTCCCTTACGTATTTCTTTTATTTTACCCTTACACAGCATCTGAGCTCACCCTTTCTTATTTTTTTTTTCCTTTCCCTAGTTTTTAAATAATGGTTTTGTGTAGGAGTAATAAATTTGAAGATAATTGTTTAAAAAATTTGATATATTTCACTAAGTTAGAATATTGTCTTCCATGTTTCGAAAGACAATAAACGGTTATGGTCCTCAAGCATATACTTCTGTAATGTGCTTGATATTCATCTAAAATGATGCAATATTCATGTATGTTTATCCTGGGTCAATATAGTTGATATCAAAGTAAAGGTTTAGTAATAATTTGTAAAATAGTATGAGAAAACTTTATTAAGATACCTATGTACATTTCTAAGTATATGTTTAGTGATTTCACTAAGGATAATTATAAGGATGAGTCATAATATAAGAGAATGTACTTGAATTTTGGTAAAGGATAGAGTGAGTGGTTTCCATGTGATAAATCTATATCTTGACATGGATCATGCACACAAGTAAATTGGGTTAAAGTCCCCAAAAATATTTTATTGAGTTAGACTCAATAAATTATTAGTGAACAAAAATGGTCCTTACCACACACCTGGTTTGACACTTGTGGGGGATATTCTATGAAAATTAACAAACAGATTATGAATCTTTATGAAGGATTCAAATAGATGATAAAAATTAATGTCACAAAATAAACCTATGGTTTCATATATTAAATAAAAATGCTTCACAATTTAGACATCTTATATGTAATTTTTCATGATTGTGTTGTTTTTCACTATGATTAGTGTTTCCCGCACTATGATTTGGGTTTTAGTTGATAGTTAGAATAATAGGGGATAATGTTAACATTGAATTTGAGAGAAAATTTTGTAACAATAAGGAAAAAATTTGGATGATTATTAGAGGGAAAGATATTGTGATTATTTTGAATTATCAATTGTGATATACGGCTGAAAATGTGAACATTGTTTTTAATGATAACACATTGAATAATAGAATGATGGAATTTTATGAAATTTTATGTGGTAATAAACATATCAGAAATAAGATTCAAATTCTAACATGTCATGAAAAAGGGAATAATAACCTGGAAGAAAACATAAAATAGAAGGAAAGATGTTATCTATGTGAGAAAATAGCTATAGAGTGATGAATTGTTTGGGAGTTCAAGGGATTATCTAAGTAGAAAATGGGAATTACTAAAATAAATATCATATCCTAATATTTTTTCTTCTAAAACAAGGAATGAAATAATCCATGCCAAACATTGAAGTGGAAGGATTGAACAATTTATATATTTGGAATCAAGATTTATGAAATATGTTTGGATATTCCAGTATATGTTTTTCTTTAAGCATATGAAAGAGTATGTGGAATGGAACTAATTCCCTAGAAATGTGATTTAATAGTAAGATAAAATTATATGAAAAATACATGATTAATGGAAGATGACCCTTAATATTTTTATGATGTTGAGATAATTTTTTTGCATAAATATATGTTGGATATGAATAAGTAAATTATCCAGTACTAATTACCTTGAAAATATATTAATGATTTGTTAGAAAATTTGTTTTTATATCATGGATGTAGTTTATGAAATTGTTTTATTTAATAAATTTATCCAATAATCATTATTATTAAGTAGAAAACATGTTTTCCAAAAAAATATGAAAATTTAGATTATTTCCATTTCTTAAGATAATACATGATAAAGGTATTTACTTGTTTGGTATTTCAAAATCAATTTGTACTTTATGGTATATGGGAAATAATGATAAGTTAATTTTGGAAATTCAGTGCATTTAAATATAAGGTTTTATAATTTTATCTTTCTGAAGGGTTAAAAGGGTAAACATTTATTAAAAGGACTATTTTGAACATTGACAGATGTTTTAGATATTAAGGTATTTTTTATTCATATGATGATTTATGAATATCAGATAAATTGTGATAACCTTTTCGATTTGATGACAACTAAGGATAGAATGAATGAATTATCATTATACCTATGGAAATTATGATCTGTTAGTGCATTAGGGATAAAGAATTCACCTTCATATATTAGAGTGAGGGATAAAGTTGAAATTTATTAAGGAACAAATAATGGGTAATATTGTATATATTAAATGGATTTAAATAAAGTAAGTACATCTCCTTAAAAAAATTATTCAACTTTAAAATGGACATTGAAATAAAATGTTGTCTTCTAATCATTATTTTGATGATATCAATGACCTTTTCATGTCTATTTAGTTTGTGGTTTTATGGTTTTCAATTTTCACTGGATCATACACTTTCCTGTGATTAGTGATATTAATCACCCTCTATTATTATTTATGAATTTATTACATTTCTAAATATTCACTTCCCACCAATTTTCTCCCATGTTGAAACCTAGTTATGAGTTTTTTTGGGTTACCATTATGTTTCAAACTTGCCCTTTTTAGGGGAGGTTTTTGTATTAATTTTTATGATGTTAGTTATATGAAAGAAACATTCATGTATTAAATACTTTATGAATCAGATGAATTTCAATGGTGACATTTCGTTTAAGGGGGATAAAATGTAACCCCTATAGTATCTATAAATTATTTTTCCACAATATATTAAAAATTTCAAGATGGATTACATAATACTATACACCATGTTAATCTTACTTTATATGCAGTGTAGAGTTATCTTTCACCACACAAAAAAGATATATAATATTATGGTACACAAGACACCATTTTTGGCTTGTATTCCACACAATGCCGAGTTACTTGAAAATGATATGATAAACGATAAAAAGAGGTTTTCTGAACTACTATATACTATTTATATTATTATTAAAATATTATTGAAACTAACACCAAGATATTTTAATGAAAATATGAATAAAATTGACTAAATTATGAATCTATAGTTTACACATTTTCATTAATACCTTTTTTTATGAATTAATTCGAAATTAAAATAAAAACCAATTGAATATAAAGGATATGTTTTTATGAAAAACATTTTTTATTCACACAATGGAGTTTTATCATAATAAATTTTATATATCACTTTTATAAAGAGAGATTATTTATATTTATATTATAAATTCAACACAATATTTTGACATTCATTAAATATATTTTATTTTGGTTATATAATAATAAATCTTGTTTTATATATAAAAATTTTATTTTTCTAAATGGAAGTATTACCACCTTTTAGTGGCACAAAAATATTTCAAAATAAATTTTAAAAAAATATAAAATTTAATTTTTAAATTGGGATGTCAAAATTTTCTTAGAGTGAATTTTTTGTCAATTTTTATAAGGTTTATTTTTTTGATGAGTCGTGAATAATATCGAATTTTGATTGAAAACAAAATTTTCATCTAATTTATTTTTATAGTTAAATTATTTATTTGCTTTTAATGTATATATAGATCAATTATATATCTATTTAACCAATATAGTTTATTGGAATAATTTTCACAATGAGACTTGGTTTTAAATTTTCTCAAACTTTTGATCATTTTTCACATTAAAATCCCATTGTTTTAACCCATCTATGGGAGTAATTTTAAATAAATTTATTAATCTTTTATGATTTTAATTTTCCAAAAGTCATAACATATTTAAAATCCAAATAATATAAAATTTATAATAATTTGTAATTTTTTAAACCAAAAATATTACTAAAATAATTTTAAAATAATTACAGTGATTATGGTAAAAACAAGATTACTTAGTGGTAAAACATAAAACATAAGGTGAAAAATGACCAACACTTATAAATCACCCATTGGATGGAAATATTTTGACCAAAATCCTTCATGGATCTAATTTTTTGTGTTATAAATGTCTATTTTTAGGTAAAAACATGGTACACTTAACATATTTTCAAAAATTCCAAGTCTGTCCTCTCCCCCACTTATAAAAGGACTCCACCTCCCCCCTATCTTCCACCACTCAAGCCCTTTGTATTATCCAAAACCTACCCAAATAAGCTCCAAAATTCTTTCCTCTCATACTATATGTCTTACTTTGGACCTAAATACAAATAAATAATCCCATTTCCAAATCCAAACAGAGTTACTGGGAGAATAAGAGGTCTGAACATTTACAATAAAATTGAAGACTTAAGGTATTGGGTTTTCATGTACCACTTTTATTTCAATGTTAATTATTCCATATTCAACACTAATTTATTTTTCATATTTTATATAATTATAATGAATGTATTCTATTTTTATCATCCTTAAATTTA
This sequence comes from Viscum album, assembly GCA_963277665.1. Classification (NCBI taxonomy): domain Eukaryota; kingdom Viridiplantae; phylum Streptophyta; class Magnoliopsida; order Santalales; family Viscaceae; genus Viscum; species Viscum album. Next base: position 1,718,903,797 of record OY728119.1, on the reverse strand, counting down.
TATCTATTTACATATCCATTTTGTGATATCTCGTTCATGGGGTCTATAGTTGAAAAGTTACCAAATCAGTAGAGTAATTTTGTCTCAAATTTCCTTCTCTGAGACACATGTTATGTTATTAACCTATATTATTTTAGAATGTTTATATACATACCATTGTGATGTTGTATCATGAATCTTATTCTTTTCATGATATTTTACGCATTATGTAATGACAATCTTTTTTGGGGGTTTTGATTCAATGTAACCAAAGTGGTAAGAGTTTATTTCTTCAATATCACCATTTAGAAAGAAAATTAATTATGAAGCATACATTGATGATATATAATGATTTCTATCTCCATAATTTGGATGATTTTCCCCTGCGGTTATTAATTATATGTTCGTATAATTTTACCATTTTCAACTATTTTGAAATTAATATAATTAAGAATATGTTTTTATGAAAATATGACTTTATTTATCTCTTTGGAAAGAAATATATTTTATTTCAAAAATATGTTTTATAAAATTATTTTAATAAATGATAAAATATTCTCCTATTATTTTTTAAATAAAAATTTAGCCATGTTTTATGTTTTTACAAAAATGGTTTTAAAAAGAACATCCTTGTCGTTTTCCAATAAAGGCTCTTTTGAATTATATCTAAAATATGAAAGTAATATTTTATTTAAAAATACATCATTTATTAAATTATAACCTATAATTACAACTCATTTCATTAAATATTTCTTTATAAATTTTAAAATAATATTTTCATAATATACTGATTAATTTTTTATCTTTAAAATGTGTTTTAAGTTATTTTCCATATTTCCTTTATAAGTTTTCAGTGTTATTTTTAATTAAGAAAATTTCAAAATATTTATGAGTTAAAAATATTCTTTATAGTGGATTTGATATTTTCCTCTAGAAATTTTTTAATTTTTTTTAATTTTATTTATAAGTTATCAAATTGGTTTTCAAATGAAATGATGTTGAAAATATTTTCTATCTTAATAAAATATTTTTAAATTTTTTTTTCTTTAAGAAACACTCCAAGTGAACATTCAAATTCATTCTCAATCTCAGATGAAATATGTTGAGGTATTATATGATTTTTGGGGGATATGATCCATGTAAACCATTATTATTATTTTTGAATGGTTTATGTGGGTGATAAAATGTTTTTTATGAAACCCATTTTACTTCCATAGTTTATAAAATTATTAAATGATTATGAAACCTACTTACATTCATGGGTTATTCTATTATGAAATGATTATGAAACCTATATAGTTTCCATAGACTATGATACAATAACATTTTAATGATACCCATTTCATTTCATGGTTTAGGATATGATTTTTATGAAACCCATCTCTATTTATGGGCCTTGATATGATGAATTGTTTATTATATTATGGCACAATTAGGTATCATTTCATTATATTATGTGTGGGACCTATATATCCCTCCAATTAAATGGGTGAAGATTTATATCTCATGATATAATGATGTGATATAAGTCAATAGGATTAATCTACTATATAATGAAGGTTAAATTAGATCCATTATAATTTTTGGGATGTGACTGGGGATGGTGGTGTATATCAACCCGTAGTTGTAGCTCCCATGAAGTGCCCAAATAAATTTTGGCAATAATCCTTGATTTATAACGACTTATTTTACATATTTATCCTTCAACCACAATTTCATGTTTTATTCCTATGTATTTTATCATGATTTATGCTCTTTATTCCCTTACGATTCGTTTATTTTGATTTTCCAATATCTATACCATGAATCATGATCTTTGATATGAATAGTATGATCTTCAAAAATTATTCTCAGGTTGTCATACCCTCATGTTCATTTAATTATTATGCATATCCTTTATTTACCCTTACTGAGAATTTATGCTCACCCTTTATAATGATTCCTTTATCTAGGTTATGAAGAAAATTTTTAAGTAGGTGTACAAAATGGGAATATCTTTGTCGAAAACATTGAATATCTTTCATGAATTTAGAATATTTTGTTACATCATTCCAAAGTCAGAAAATTGTTATAGTCCTCAGGATGTACTTTTTTAATGTGATGAATATTAATATAAAATTATTTAATATCCATGTATGTTAAGCTAGTATTGATATTCAATCAAATGTATTGTTATAGTAGACCATTTAGAAACTAAAAGATATATTAAGAGCATGCTCGATAGGCATCAATGTTGGATGGGACAAACATCTTCCTCTGGTCGAGTTCAATTGAAATAATAGTTTCCAATAAAGCATATAAGTGTATATATATAAAGACTTATATGGGAAAAGATGTAGAACCCCAACATTTTAGGATTAATTTGGTGAACATAAGCTTCTGGGACTAGAAAGAGTTGAGGAAATGGTAAAAACGTGTGATGATCATTCAACAATGCATCAAGGATTCACAAAGATGAGAGAAGAGTTAAGCATATAATCTTTGATGGGACCTAGAGTTTTAGGTAAGATATAAGTTATTCCTTTGTATATCTCCATGGAAAAGAGTCATGATATTTGGGGAAAAGTTAATTTTATGTCACATTCAATTCCTCTCCATTGAGATTCTTGATCAGAATGGAGTAGTGGAATACCGAATAGAAGTTTCACTAACCATGTGTCAAGTACATGATGTATTCAATGTATCCATCCGGAGGAAATACTAACATATCCCTCACATGTACTGAATTCAGTGGTGGTACAATAAGAAAATGGTATCTCTTTTAAGGAGCATTTGGGGATGATCTTGGACCATAGTAATAATTCCCTATTCAAAAAGACCACCCACATGGTTAAATTATTATATAAGAACTAAAAATCTTAAGAGGAAACATGGGAACTAGAGGTTGTTTTGAAGGATAAGTAACCTCACATATGTTAACCTTAGAACATAAACAAAAAAATTGAGGGTGAATTTTCAGAAGGGGTAATAATGTAATTATCAATAATTTTATCAATTTAATTTCCCTTACTATAATTATTAAAATTATTATAAAGAACATATATCACATAGAGAAACAAAAAAAAAAACATTTTTCATGATAATATATTTTAACAAAGTCCTAAGTAATATTTATAGTGGCCAAAATGTTTATTTTTATATAAAATATCTATATATCAATAAATAAAGATGTTTATTTAATATTTTATGTTTTTATATTTAGAGAATTATTTTTTTAAATAAATTTTATTTTTATACCCATCACAACAATATTATATTAGCGTTAATTTTTAAGAAATTTTTATAAAAGTTTTTTTGGTTATAAAGTTAAAATATTATTTTTACATAACTCTTATTAAATAATTAATATACCATCATGATTTTAAGTTTATTAAAAATTATTCTTGATAAAAATTTATTTCAGGAATGGAATAATACATAATTTGTTACATTTAAAAACACGTTAATATCATTTTTGATGACCATGATTTTATCTTTTAAAAAACTTTTTTATGAGTTATAATGTTATCAAATTGGATTTTATTTTACCACTTTAATAAATTGAATAAATAAAAATGGAATAAATATTTGGGTTTAGATGGTCCAAATTATTTATGTTGTTTTGGTAAAAAAAATTACCATGGTACAAGATAAATAGTGCAGTGAGTTAAAGTTAAAAGTTATTTGCGTAAAATACCTAAAATCTACAACATTAAAAGGGTGGTTGATGTCTTTGTAAACCTTAGAAATACTTTAAAACAATATTTATCAGTATAAATAATTATAATAAATTCAAACCATATGTGTTTCTCTTTTAATATAAAATAATCATTATTTAATCACCTAAAACTACTCCTCAAGTATAATTACGACTCTTCACCACCCCAGTTGTCCTCACAATCCTTAGATATCATAAAATCTATTCCAAACAAACCACTCCCAAATCTACCCTATTTCCATGTTCAGATATTATAACCCAAATACCAATTCCATATTTCATAAGGTGTCCTTCAAGGAGGTGATATTCAAGAGGCACATTTCTCAAACTTACACTCCAAGTGTATTTCTATTATTTTACCTTTCCCACGACTCAAGCATCCATCTAGGAATAAGAACTCCATTATCACTTATATACATGTTTTTTATATTTACAATATAATATCTTATCTAAATTAAATTTATTATCACCTTTTATTCAAACAAATTAATCCAATTTCTAAATTGTGGCGGTTAACCATTTCCATGGATAACAAGTTTTGATTTTCTATTACCTCATTGAATGATAGTCATAAAACTATTATTATGGTTAAATAATATTTAACTAGGTATATTAAAACTTATTTCATGCTCCAGAACTAATATATATATGCATAACAGTTTTTCAAATGAATCATTCTCATATCAAAAAATGATAATGGGACAATTTAAAATTCTTGAAGTGCATAAATACCATTTAATTTCACATATGGAGTTTAATTTATATTTCAAAATTACATATATTGTTATACACAACTGAACCGACCATGAAACCATGAATGGAATGCTCCTGGGATAACGAAATTAATCTTTTAACACATTGAAATAGTTGTTAAATAACTGAATAAAATTATTATAAATAAAATATTCATGGAAAATTTTCTTAATTAATTAATTAATGAATCTATTTTGATTATCCTAGACATTAAGTGAAGGTGTATAACACATTCGGACATATGGAAAGGGATCTCTCTGATCCTCCATATTTCATTTGGGTGACAATTTATCTCTTTTTATTCCTCAGGTTTTCTCTTTATTATTCTTATATATTACATATATATGATGTATATATGTTCCAAAAATATATATCTAAGAAAATTCATCTTCATTTGATGGTGTAATATATATTTTATTAGTTTCCATTCTCAATTCCTCATGATAAGAAACATAGATTATGGGAAAAATATCTATTTCTTACCCATTCTAAAGTACACTCAATAAAAAAATTTAGGACTCCGATATTTTTCTAAAATAACTCAATTTTACTTGAAAAACAATTTTAGACCATTTCTAGTTTTATGAAAAAAATTATGACTTTCTCCTTTGATTACTCATTATTCTTTTCCTTAAAACTGTTCTTAAGTGGAATATTTCAAAAGTTACCTAACCAATATTTTTTGATGTTTTACTTCCTTTTGAATTCATTATTCAGTATCAATTTATATATTTCTTTTATCAATATCCAAGAATTATTTAAATGACTTATTTCATGGATACAATTTATATATACTATTTTATAGCATCCCTTCCTTTTCTTATATTACTATTACATCATTTAAAACTGAAATAACAAAATAGTATTACACCACGAGGGTCAAGAGGTTCAGTGTCTTGGGAAAACTAGGACCAAACACAACATTTACTATATAAATCATAAACATTTATTTAATTTCTTATTCTATAGATTCCTATTGGCACATGACATCAACTTAGTACATGTATTGACCTGATAATATACATAAAAAATGTGTGACATAAAATCCAAATAAGATTATATATAATAATAATATACCATGAGGTGATCATAATCATAACATCTTCATCATAATTATGAGAGGGATCATTAATAAAATACTTTAAATGTGTATATTTATAAAAATGAAACATCATATCTTTGTGGTCATCTAACACACATATTTTTTAACAAATATATCATTATGTTCACACATAATTTTACTTTAACTAATTGGATTCACCAATTTACCCAATCTATTGGAGCACTATATAATTCCGGGCATACCCATCACATCGTAACATTCATTTTGCACTATATAATTTTGGGCACACCCACCACATCATAAAATTCTCATTATCATGAATTTCACATAGATCATATATCAATAATTAACATAAATAATCCATTAAAAGGAATTTTTTCATATCATGATAACACATATGTAAACATTGGGTTCCAAAAATAAAGAGGGAATGAAATACTTGATACAAGAACCATCAACCCTGAGTGAGAGGTAAAAGGTGTATTTTTTGAAAGAAGAGTACTTTTGGAAAACATTTGATTGACATAAACTCTAAGGGAAACATTTAAATTCCAGAAAAAGTAATATAATGATGAAAAAATCATTTTTAAGGAGTGATAATACCAAAAAAGGACAGAAAGAGGGAGAACCTGAAGAAAGAATGTTTGGTTCGAGTATTTCACTTTACATTATATCCGAACGCTCTATTCACTTTGATGTCATGTATAACAACATTGGATTAATTAATTAAAAATTATATTACCCTTTTACATGAATATATTTAATTATGGTTTCATTAAGTTATTTTATGGGCCTTTGAATTAGTTATAAAGTTTAAATATATTGTTCGGGAATGTTTGTTTTTCTGATTTTCTTGAGCGGTTCACTTGTATTCATAAATTAATGTTTGTGTAGATCATAGATAAACATCCAGAATAGATATATCATGTTATTAATTATATTCCATGTGTTTAATTGATATTATATTGAATTATATTATATACCATGTGGATGAATCATTAGATAAGAATTTAATGATGATCGTTTGGGTTGATTCGGGCGGGTTTTCCACCACAAAAAAATTGTTTTGTTCAATCATTTAGTAATATGTACACAGATTAGATAAAAAAAATTATATAGGATATACTACATATAATATAATCTATTTCAACCATAAAAATGTTATTATAACCCGATTTGAAGGTGGTAAAAGAAAAATAAAACATGTCGTTCTTGAAGGTGATAAATTAACACCTCACAAATAACATTTTCTTTTCTTAAATAAGATAAATATTAGATGTTGGTTGGATGATATATTATCCCATTATTATTATAAAATTATTTTATATGTGAGATAGTGGAGTTACCATACCATTTGGATGAGGATAGGTGGGGAGAGATTAAGAACAAAACCTTAAATTGAAAGGAAATTAAAGGAAAAGAGAGAGAAGGAAATTACCTCTTGAATCCACCTCTTGAGATCCTCATTAAGGAACCTAGGATTGATATTTTAATGGGATGAGAAGATATTAGATTTGCGGTAGGGGATAAGAAATTTTATTGTAAAATGTTTAGAAAAGGCTTGAAGCTTGATCGGTGTGAGGAAATGAGGGAATGAAGGGTGGAATTTATAGTAGAGGGGAGATGGGTTTTCTCAATATTATATTCATTAATTTATTGTTTTTCCAGAAGACAAGGAATAGTGAGTCTTCCAGGATGAAATAAAATAATTTTATCATTTGAATCCAATCCATATTTTCTATCATCATCAAAACATCACCGATGACTCTATAATTCATAAATTTAACTTATTTGGTAAATTATCGTATTTCACTGTTCCTAAAAATTCAAGTATTTTAGAAAAATAAAAAATATTCAACCTAACCAATTTTCGATATGTAGAATCCAAAAAATTAATTCCATTTTTTGAAAATAATTTTCTAAATATGATTAATATAATTTTTAATTAAAATCATAATCTACGTGAAAAATACGGACATTAAAATTAAAACAGATATCATAATGCTTTCACAACTTACATAAAGTCTTATAAAATTATCTTCAAAGTAGAAGACACATAATTTTTAATTAATGAAAACATTTTAGTTAAATAAATTTTATTTTTAATTAATTAATTAATTATAATTAATTATTTACGACTTATAAAAATTCCAATTCTTTTACTATGGTCAAACTGTCACTTATAAGAAGACTATGTTTTATTTAATCATTCATGGGTATGGTTAATATTCTTTTGAAGGATTTACTTTTCCTAAGGGTAGGCTAATTTTCATAATGATAGGATACTATTCGTTAAAAATGAATTTTTTCCTATCAGACTCCAAACATCTTACTGATCACAACCGTGTACGTCAAATTTTCGAAATTCAAAACACAAAAGTTGTAAATTTAGGTTTAATGGTCACAAAGTAGTTAGTTTTAGAATGATATGGCATTGTGTTTTCTAATTTTATTATACTTTAAGTCAATATTATAAGTAGGGAATTCTATTGACAAATCTTCTGGTCTTTACATTCCCCCCCTATGAAATTTATCCCTTGAAATTTTGTTTTACATAAATAGGTGAGGTTAATTCTCTGTCATCACCTCCTTTGGTTCCCAAGTTTCTTTTTCAAGCTTATGGTTCCTCCACAACACTTTCACAAGGTTTTTTTTCCTTTTGCGTATAAAATTATCTATTTAGTCAAGAATCTTCACTTGCTTCTCCTCATAAGAGAGATCATCTTCTAGTTGTACCACCTATGAGTTCAGTACAAGTGGGGGATCTAGTATTAACTTTTTCTAGAGTGATATAAGAAACAGATCATGAGCCTCAGCCATATTTTATGAAGTTCAAGATGATATGCCTTGGCTCATATGCGGTCAAGTATCTCAAAGAGGCCAATGTACATTGGGCTTAGCTTCCCTTTCTTTACTAACCACATGACTCTCTTCCATGGTGATATTCTAAGGAAGACTTTATCTCTAACGTCAAAATCCAAGTCCCTTCAATGGTTTTCATCATAGATATTTTTCTAACTCTGAGAATCTTTGATGTGTTTCTGGATGACTTGAACCTTCTCAATCATATCTTTTAGAAGATCAGGTCCATGTATCTTTTTTTATCTAACTTCATCCTAATTGGTTGGAGTTTATATCACTTTCCAGACAAAGATTCAAATGGAGCCATCTTAATACTTGAGTGGAAGCTATTTTTGTTTGAGAACTCAACCAATGGGAGACACTGATCCCATCCACCTTTTAATTTTATAGAGAAATATCTTTACATTCTTCAATCGTATGAATATTCCTTTCAAATTGGCCATTTGTTTGGGGGTGATTAGCCAGGCGGAAATTTAATCTAGTATAAAAAGAATGTTTAAGGATCCTCCAAAATTCAGATGTGTGCCTTGGATCATGATCAGAGAAAATTGATAGTGGAACACTATGTAGTCTCACCACTTCCTTCACATATATCTTTTCAAGTTGTTAAACTAAGATATCTTTCCGAATAGTGATAAAATGGGCAGTCTTGGTGAGTTGTTCAACCACAACCCATATCACATTATTTCCCTTGGACATCTCCAGAAGACCCATGACAAATTCCATTATGATATTCTCCCATTTCCACATGGGTATAGGAAATGGTGGAATCATACCTTTGGTCTTTTTTCCCTTTCCTTTAACTTGATGACTTACCAAGCACGTTGATATATATTCTGCAATCTTCATCTTCAAGTTGTCCCACCAGAAGTGTTCTCGGAGATCATAATAATCTTTGGTACTACCAGGATGGATAGAGAATGTTGAGCCATGTAAATTATCCAATATCTCATTCTTTATCCCAGGTGATGAAGGCACAAAAACCTGTGTTCAAAACTAAATTACACCATTATCGCTGATATAGAACTCGTGCACCTTCCCTTCTTTTACTGCATTCACCTTACTTTGTAATTCTAGATCATCCTTTTGTGCCTCTTTAATCATCTCTTGGGTGGATGGTTGCACAATTATTTGGGTAAGGTTGGATGTATCCCATACCCTTATGATTTCTAAATCCATCTATTGAATATCCAAGAAGATACCATCTTTCGCAATATGCAGTATAGATAGAGTTGTAGATTCTTTTCAGCTTAAAGAATCAGCTAACTTATTCTCTTTTCCATAATGATAGTTAATAGAGAAATCATAATCCTTGATTATCTCTAACCATCTCCTTTGATGCATGTTGTGCTAATTTTATGGGAATATATACTTTAAGATCTTGTGGTTGGTGTATAAGTCACACTTCTCACTATAAGGTAATGCTTCCGGATTTTTAAGGAAATATTCCTAGCTTCCATCTCTAGATCATTCATTGGCTAGTTCTACTCATGGTTCTTCAACAGCTGTGAGGCATAGGCTATCACATTATCATTTTGCATGAGTACACAACCCAAGCATTTTTTTTGAAGCATTACAGTATATCACAAAACCTTTTCCACTTTTTGAAAATGTGAGAACATGTGTTGAGATCCACCTTTACTTTAGATCATTGAAGCTTCCCTCACATTCTTCTATCCATACATACTTTACCCCTTTCCATGTTAACTTAGTTAGAAGCCTTGGAAATCTGGAGAAATTTCACAAAAAACATTGGTGGTACCCAATTAATGCAAGAAAACTATGGATTTATATTACACTATAGGTATTAAGAGATTCTTAAATATATTTTGTTTTTGAAGGGTCCACATAAATTCCCTCACATGTGATCTCATGTCCCAAGATTGTTTCTTTCATCATCCAAAAGTCACACTTTATGAACGTGACATACATATTATCCTTTCTTAATGTTTCCAACACAAGTCTTATATGTTCTTCATGTTTATCCTTTCCATAAGAGTAGATGATAATTTCATCGATAAAGACTACCACAAATTTTTCTAGATAATTTCTAAAGACTCTATTCATCAAATCCATGAATATTGTAGGGGAATTAGAAAGTCCTTAGGGCATCACCAAAAAATTATAGTTCCCATACCTTGTACGGAAGGCAGTCTTCTGAATATGTTCTTTATTCATCTTAAGTAAATCATATCAAGAGCAAAGATCCACTATTGAGGAGTATTGATCTCCTATTATCTGATTTAACAAGTTTTCAATCCTTGGAAGATGATACTTTTTATTTATGGTGATCTTTTTGAGTTACCGATAATCGATACACAGCCGTAGTGTTCTGTCCTTATACATGGAAAAGTGAACTGGCGCACCCCTAGGTGATGCAATTGGGTGTATGGACCCTTTGTAAAAATGATATTTTAGAAACTTATTTAACTCCTTTTGTTTGATAGAAGCTATCCTATAGGGAAACATTAATATTGGAGTAGCTCCAGAAATGATTTCTATGGAGAAATCTACCTCACGATCTGGGGGAAGTCTGGGTAACTCTTCAAGAAATACGTCTCTATATTCCCTCACAATGGGCATTTCTTCAAGGTTGGAAATTTTCGTTGATTCAACCATTTGGGCGATGTATGCTTCTTTATAGTGTATCAATACCCACACTATTGAAGTATTTTTCAAATGAGATTCTTGTTCTTATATGAATTTGTAGAGGTTCATGGGATGGTTTGGAATATGAAAAAATATTTCCTTTTCCCGACAGTTGATATGTTCTCTATAAAACGAGATCCAATCTATTCCCCTTATAGATTCAAATTCTACCAAGGGAAGTATTATGAGATTCACTTGAAGAATATTCCCACAAACACCAACATGAGAAGAGTAAAACACTTGGGTTGCAATGATTGTCCCACATGGTGTTTTTACTGATATCTCTACTTCAAGGTTTCAAGGATTCGATTCTATAGTTATAGAAAACATGTAGTATATAATGAAATTCATATAACTAGAATCAAATAAGAATTTTTAAATTCTTGATAGAATAAGAAGTATACCTTCTATGACTTTATTATCATGATCCACTTCTGCAGTACTAATGGCCTAAGCCTTCCCTTTTTTCCTTTAGATTTTGTGTCTCCTAACACTGATTACCCTTGAGGACTTGAGGTTTAGTGCATTGGATTTCATTATACCCCTCCTCCCTACAATTATATCATTGAACCATATGTGGGTCTCCCCTTTCTTCTACTGCATTCTCAACCCTTATCAGGACTTCTCAAAACTCTCAAGCAAGGTGTCCTTCTTTCCCACACTTTATGTGTTTCTCCATCCCTTTTAGGCAGTTCCCAAGATGCAACTTCCCACATTTTGGCATGTGGGTCATTGATTTTTCTTCCTATATTTATCATTAGATCATCTAGATTGAAAATCCATCTTTAGTTTCTTATCACCATATCTAAGGGAACATTCTCCAAAACCCATTTCCACTTTGATATCACATCAAAAAACTTCTTTAAAACTCCCAAAGTCTCTAATTTCAATAGCCTTTTTAAGGTGGGGGTTTTAATACACAAAAAATCTATCTATTTTTCTATCATTATTGATAAAAAACCCCAAAGTGTACCATGGAATACTTGTGAAATTTTCTTTGTATGTTGTGATAGATTCTACATCCTTTTTCATGGGATCTATGAATTCCCTATCAATCTTCATACGAAGAGTTCATGGAGAATACTTATTAATAAACATGATTCTAAAGACGTCCCATTCCATCTCTTCAATTTCATCTATTTTCTTGGTGTTCTTAATCAATGACCACCATTGATCGGACTATCCATCTAGATGATAAAATTTTAATGTCACCTTATCCATCTCAGAACAGTGAAGTAATGAAAAAATATCCTCCATGTATTTGACCAACTATTCCACAACCAGTGGATCAGAAGTTTCACTAAACGTCGGTGGTCATTGCCACATAAAAAACTTGATAACTAGTTGCTCCCTATTTGTTGAAGGAGGACATTCTAAACTATTCTGGTTATTGTTTATAACCTATTATAGTTTGGTATGAATCAACATGATGTTTTGAACACCACCTCCCAAATCATTGGGGATTCCATTCAGGTAATCATTGCATTGGCCCTCACACATGTTTTTGGCTTGGTTTCTCCTAGTTCAAACCACTTTCAAAAATAGAAGAGGGTAGAACAAAACATAAGTCAAAAATTCATGAATAAATTATTCATTTATACTATTTACAATAAAGAATAATTTATGGGATCCCTATGTAACGCTTCTTATGTGTATATTTATACTTATTCTCATGCTAGTTGTTTTCTCTAGGGTTCACTAATCCGAATTCCCAAATTAACTAAACCATGCCTCTGATGAAAACTATAGTGTCCCAACCTTTTCTTACATTACTATTAAATAATTATAAAGATAAAAAAACATAATAGTATTACACTGTGATGATCCATAGGTTTATTTTCTTTGGAAAACTAGGTCCAAACACAATATTTACAACATCAAGCATAAATAATTATTTAATTCCTTCTTCTATAGACTCTTATTGGCACATGACCTCTCCTTAGTACATGTTGTAACCTAAGGATATACATAAAAAACGGGTGAGATAAAATCCTAGTAAGAGCATAGATGATATAAATATAGAATGGGGTGACCATAAGCATAACATCATCATCAAAATAATGAGACGAAATATTAAAAAAAGACTTTAAATGTGGAAATACATAAAAATGATACATCTTGTATTAGTGTTCATCTACCACACATAGTTGTGAACAAATATAGAATCATGTTCACACATCATTTCACTTTAAATCATGATATTAATCACTTAACCCAATGCATTGGAGTTCTGTATAATTCTGTGTGCACCCATCAAATCATAACATTCATTTTGCGCTATATAATTCCAGGCGCACCTGTCATATCATAACATTCTAATTATCATGAATTCCACATAGATCATATATAAAAAATGAACATAAATAACCCATGTAATGTATTGAGTTTCATCTCATAATAACATATTCATAAACCTTGGGATCCCAAAAGAAAGAGGGAATAACATTCTTTATACAAGAACCAACAAAATTGAGTGAGAAGTAAAAGGTGTGTTTTTGAAAGAAGGGTTCTTTTGGAATACATTTAATTGATATAAAATCTAATGGAAAACATTTATATCCTAGAAAAGGTAATATAATGATGAAAAAATTATTTTTAAGGATTGACCTTACCAAAAATGGAGTGTAAGATGGAGAACTCAAGTGAAGAATGTCAGGTTCGAGAATTTCCCCTTACCTTGTATCCAAACGCTTTCTTCACATCAATGTCTTGTATAACCACATTATATTCATTAATTAAAAATTCCATAACTTTGTGTATATAAATATGGTTTATTATGGTTTAATTATGTTATTTTATGGGCCTTTGGATGAGTTATAGAGTTCAAATACATTGTTTGGGAATGTTAATTCTTTATGATTTTCTTGAGCTGGTACATATATTCATAAATTAAAGTTCATGTAGATCATGGATAAACATTAATAACTCATATTTCATGTTATTTATGATATTTAAAGTTTTTAAATTATCTTATAATGAATTATATTATATAAAATGTGTATGAATCAGTAGATAAGATTTTAATGATGATCGTTTGGGTTAATTCGGGCGTTTTTTCAACCACAACAAACTTGTTTGTTTAATCTTTTTGTAATATGTTCTAAAGTTATATAAATAACATTATATAGGATATAATACATATAATATAAACCTTTGGAACCAAAAAAATGGTTTTATATCTAGATCTGAAGGTAGTAAAGGAAAAATGAACACAATTCGTTCTTAAAGGTGATAAAATAACACCTCACAAACAACAATTTCTTTTCTAAATTATAAATAATAGGAGAATGGGTTTGGATGATATATTATACCATTAGTATCATAAAATTATTATATATGCGAGATACTGGATTTACCATACAATGTGGATGAGGATGGGTGGGGAGATATTAATAAAAGAATGTGAAATTGAAATTAAATTAATGGAAAAGTGAGAGTTAACAATCCCCTTTTGAATCCTCCTCTTGAGATCCTCCTTAAGGAACATAGGCTTGGTCTTTTGATGATACCAGAAGCACTTGTATATAGGGTTGAAGATAGGGATAATGTTTGGATAGATTTTCGACAAGGCTTGAATCTTGAGAGGTGTGAGGAAATTAGGGTGTGAAAGGTGATATTTATAGTGGAGGGGAGTGGCATTTTCTCAATATTATATTCATTAATTTATTATTTATCCATAATAAAAGTAATAGTGAGTATTCCATGACTAAATAAAGCAATTTTATCATGTTAATCATGAAATAAGTGCATATATCAGTAGAAAATCACAAAGGACTCTTTAATTTTTTAATTTAATTTATTTTTTAAATTATCATATTTTACTATTCATCAAGTATTCATGTATTTTAGAAAAATATAAAAAATATACCCTTACTATTATAAGATGTGTAGAATCCAAAAAATATGTTCTTTTTTCAAAAATTATTTTCTAAATATGGTTACTTTAAAATTCAATTAAAATCATAATTACATGAAAATACAGAATTTAAAATTAAAACTAATTTCATAATGCTTTCCAAAATTACACAGGGTCTTATAAAATTATATTAAAAACAGAAGACATAAATATTTTATTCATGAAAACATTTCAGGAAAACATATTTTCTTTTAAATTAATTAATTAATTATAATTAATTATTTATGACTTAAAAAATACCAATTCTTTTACTATGGTAAAACTATCACTTTTAAGATGCCTAAGTATTATTTAATCATTCATGGGTAAGTTTACTATTATTTTGGAGGATTTACTATTAATAAGGGTATGTTACTATTCAAAAAGGTTGGTTACTATTCACCAAAAATTATGTTTGTCCTATCAAACTCTAAAAAAATTACTGATCACAACTGTGTATGTCAGATTTTGGAAATTCAAAAAACAAAAGTGGAAAATTTATGCTGATAGGACACATAATAGTTTATTAGAGAATGATGTAGAATTTTATTTCGTAATTTGATTATAATTTGAGACATGATAATAAGAATGGAATTACATTGATAAAACCTTGGGTCGTTACACCTTTAGTTATGCCATATGACTTGATTACAATACCCATTTCATTCCATTTTTATCCATTATGTATACTGCGTATGTTTTAAGTGGTATGTATATGCATGAACGTGTAATAATAGGTGTTCCTAGATAGATATCCTATGAATTTGGTAACGTTTTAGTCTCATGAGAAGTTATTTATGGGATTAGGTTGTAAACCTAATCCATTATGGGACCTTCCCCCACCATGTGATATAGTATTGATAGTATTCCTTGACTCATGTTTATGTCATGAAATATATTGATGCCGCATTCCTATATTTCCTTGATAATATTATTTCATGTTGTATAATTTATTCTTTAATCTGTTTATTCATTATACATTCTATTTATCTTATCATGTTATTCCACAAACATATTTTCTATGCTTCAATACCATGTTAATTTCTTTACTGGGTTTTTTAGATCATCCCATTTTTCAATGTTTTCCCTAGGTTATCATATGTTATTACAAGAGCTAAATAAAAGTTAGGACCTCATAATGTATATTAATAAAATTATGTTTTATTATGTTTTGTGTCTTCTAATAATGTACCTTTTCTTATAAAAGGGTGAGAATTTTTGATCCATAGTTTTCATTTCATGGATAAATATGTCTAAAACTCAGTAATAATGTTTTAAAAAATAACAGGTTTCTTTATTAAAAACACCCCCCCATTTTGTTCAAGGTCTATTACTGAAAACTAAAAGAATACCCTTGGTCTGAGTTCCAAGATTTTAAATTAGTGAAACCCCTCATTGGTCAAAGAATCATGCCCATAAACTATGAGAAAGATCCATGCTTGTACCCAAATATGTGTTTCCCTCTTCATGTGTGATCCCATATTCTAGTGATAAGCTAGTCGGGATCCGAAAACATTCTATTCATGTCAGGTATGATTCCCTGAAGACAAATAGTCCATTTCACTGTGTTGTTCAATATTATATGTCCTTAAACATTATGTCATGGTCTATATATCTTGAACTGAACTGAATTCCCCTCATCAAATGAAATATTACAATTATTAAATGGGATTCTTTTACCCCGTTCACATGCGTGTTCTTTTAACCCTTTCCATATTGTCTATCTCACACAAATTTTATGCCTAATATATGTGAATTTATACCAAAGTCACACTTGGTTAAAACTGTAAGAATATAAACTCCAATCCCCCAATTACCAAACTAGAATAATCCTAAACTACCCCTAAGTATAGTACACTCATTTTTTTATGTTGAAAATCTATAAATGGATGATAGGGAATATGTAATTCTTTCACTCGTGGATTTGCCTTTATGATTTGGGAAAAAGTATAAGCGCAAAAAAAAAAATATAACCGAGTCCATGAAGAATGTCCTCAGACCCTGATAAAATCATTATTATCCAATTTCAATACCATAAGAGAATAAAGTACATGGAATAATATACCAATAACATTAATTCAAACTACATGATATCTCATACCTCAATCGAGAAGAAGAAAATGGTATTGTATTGGCCTATATCCACGTTCCACCTTAACTGTTGGTCATCAACCACACCTTATATAAAATTATGTATGGTGTAACTCCCATTACATGGAATATGTAGTGATTATTAGACCCTTATCTCAAACCTCTCTAGGAGTTCATCCCAGAATGTGAGACTATTTTCGCTAGCATTCAGCCCACACTACGCCCTCAGTTCTTGTTAGGACAATTGTTTCTGGCAGAAAAACCATCTCACCTTCCCCATGGTAAAAACTATATGAACCTAAATTACACTACACCCATTAATCTTTGATTTAATTCCATAATAGGCATGGATCATGGTCTTGGAAGAAATACACTAAATGGAAATCTCTTTGGTCTAATCTATATGACTTAAGACACACTAAATATCCTCCTTGAATCAAAATCATTCATCTATCTCATGTATTTAACCTAGTTAGAATTTTCATTTTTTCCAATAAATTATGCATCTATAGTTTATTTGGTATGATCTCACTGATATTCCTAACGCATGATGGTGTACCCTCAAAAGATCTTTAAGAGTTCATGAGCATCCAAATTCAACATTGACACACTTTTTCAACTTTATTTGAAGGACATCCACATTTCATGTCCAAAAGGATCCCCTATAGTGATATTATGTGAAACAATAATCCCACCTCATGTCCAAGGCACCCACCCCAATGGATCCACCTCCATTGTATCTGAAAAGAGTCCCCAATAGCAACGAGACATGGAATTAATGGGATGACCTCCTATATATATCACACATATAACAACATTTATCCTCAATATAATGATTTTGGAACACATGTTTCAAACATTTCCAATATTTTTCCTTAACCCACTTACCTCTATTCATTAATATAGACTCTTGATGTTGCAATTTACCTACCTCTACCTTTCCCTTTCTCATGTGTAACTAATACTCCGCCCGTGCGAAGCACGACACTATAAAATAATTCTTATTATTAACTATAGATTACTACTTATAAAACATAATAGTTTATATTAATATTTAATATATCGTAATCACAATGTAGTGGTGCATAAAATTGGAATAGAAGTGAATAAAATATGGAAACACTATTTAAATAGTTGAAAAAAGATAAGATAAATTTAATGTAATTGAATTTCTAATTTTTGAGGACGGATATTTAAAATCAATTGAAATTTCATTTGAGAAACATTATTGGGTACGAAAACATTATTGGGTACAATGAAATACATAGTGAAAGAGACAAAGGGGGAGATTGGCATAGTTACATTGGAGGTTAAGGTGTAAAGGATATTGTTTGAAGCATCAATGTAGAGGGAGTGACATGGTATGTAGAACCATAAATATGTATAAAAAATTATGTTTAAACACAATGAATGAGAAATTGGGAAACACTTCAATAAGAATTCCAAAAATATCTATGTATAACTAATAGGGAAATAGTTACACATAAAAAATCTGGAATTAGTTATGTTTCAACATCCTGTAAGGAATTATATATGTTATAGTGTCATCTAAATGTAGGTGTAGTGAAATAGGGGAAATAAAAATTATATAAATAAGTAGTTCATATGAAAGATAACCAAAATGAAAACAAAAATACCAAGTTCCACCTACAATACAAACCCCACATTGAACACTATAACATAACAAACATATATTATAAAAAACCAAGTAGTGGACATCAAGTTCCTGCCAGTAAAACACAGGTATTTAGACTCACCCAATCCTTCCATTATGATGAGTAGAAGGAATTAAGAGAAGTCACTACACCATGAATGAATCATGGTCACTCCCGATGTCGAAAAAACCCCATTGTTGTGCTTCTTAAATACACCTTTGTACCTCACAAGACTGGATTGGGATGCTCCCATATGCAAGAGTTGGTCCAGTTCTAGGGCGGTCCCGGAAAAAATGTCTGATAAATTACCCAAATCATTATTCATCATATTCTTTGTATTTCATGCTGTAAAACTCTATTGAATAAATTCCATTGATCTATTCATGTGAAGGTTGAGTGACCTGCAACATATAAATAAAAATAATCAATATTCGTCTTCAAAATAAAATTTTATTTTTAAAATGAACAAATAAAACCCACCCATTTAAGCAATACTAAAGTATTTGTAATTAAAAACAAAAAACATATAGAAGTACTTTAAATATGTTAAAATAATAAATATAAATTAACAATAATTTATATATTAAAATATCAATTTATTGATATGTTTCATTAAATACTGGACGAAACTAACAATATGCTCAATATAGTTGAATTCATGTTGGTTTATTTCTTTGGTATCTCGATCTCATGTTCAGCTCAACAACGACGGAGACCTCATTTCAATACCTCTCCTCATTTCATTATCAACTACATTTAGGAAAAAAAATACTTCATACAGTGAAACACATAGTTAAAGAGATATTACTTAAAGAAAAACTCACAAGATGCTCCTCATCCTTTGCATAGTTGCTAAGAATTACAAGAATCGACTGTTGATATAGAAATTCATGACATAGACACTATTTTAGCACCTAATGGAAATTTAAAATTGAGAAACTAATGTATAACATTTGATTTTCTAGTTAAAGGGGAACACATACAATGTTTAGAACACATAACATCTATGCTAGAACATCCATGAAAAATCAAAACCATACCAAAAAATTCCAAAGCAAATCCCTCAACTGCATACCATCCCTGAAAAAGTTGAGACATGGAATGCTATATGTAGAGAAAAAAATTCATGTTGTTACATTGGTTAATGAATGTAAAACCAAACAAAAGACTGGTAAAATAATTTCCAGTCAGTATATAAGGCAATTGTAATACCTGAGTATCTGACATATTCAAGGTTGAGGTATAAAATCGTGTGCCAATGTTTGAAGTCCCTGGAGAGGAACTAAAATTTTTGTGCTAAGTGTTCAAGATGGAGATATCAATGATATTAACGAAAAAATTAATTCAAATGGATAAATCAAAATTTTAAAATAAAAAAACAAAACACTGGATATGAATAAACATCACAGCAACAGACAAAGAAAAGGAGAATCATTCCAGTATTGTAATTTGTAGGGTCCAAGAAACTAACATTGAACGTGCTCTCTCAACATGTTCCTCAATACACAGCATATCTGAAATGGCCAGAGGCAGCATGATATCAGTGACAAGCCAACAACTCATACTGAATGCATTAAAAAGTTGTTAAATATCAGAGAAAAATAATAGGTTTTTCCACTTTTAAACAGGAATAAGCTATGCTTAAAAGATTGTTGGGAGTAGATGACCTAAGGCTGCAATTGGTAATGAAAAACATTTTCTGTTTTCATTTTCTAAAAATGTATTAAATTCTTTAAATGGAAGACATTTTTTGTTAGAAGAAAAAGAAAATGGGAGTTTTTTAGAAAGAAAAAAAATATTTTCATGTTTTCCTAAAAATGTTTGCATGTTCTCATGTTTTCAATATATTTTATTCATATCCAAAATATTTCCTATAGGTGTTTTAATAAATTTTGTGGAAAATGAAAACAGGAAATGTTTTCCATAACCAAACATGGCCTATTTTTATCCCAGCAGAGATTAACTACTTAAACCAATAAAAATTCACCTAGTAGCTTGCCGAATGCCTAAAACATAATAAATAGATTCTTACAGTATGGTTAAACATAAAAGTGGTTCAGTTTGCTGATAAAAGTGGTTCACATAAAAGTGATTCACATAATAAGTAGATTCATACAGCTGTTTGGTTAAACATAAAAGTGGTTCATATAAAAATAGAATCTTACAGAATGGTTAAACATAAAATAGTTTTTTCTTATCTACAAACAACACACTGTTTGGGTTCTTGGAAATAATAGAAGCATATGAAATATCTAAATGAGATGAACTGTTCTAGCGAACTTCAGGCATGATTCAGCCACATCCAGTACTACTGTCAACAAAGATAAAAACCTCAATTATGATTATTGGAAGCTGTTTCATATTATGATATCGTACAAATAATCTCCATGGAAAACAACGAACCGATGAATGGATGGCTTCAATTAAAACCCCAACTAAGAATGCAGTGATTACCTACTCAAAACAAACATCGTGAAGGGGGAACAATATTCCCTCAAAGCTTTTTCGACACATGAATAGTCATCCCACTGTGGCCTATAGACTTTGTATGCTTCCCATGGACTGCATTGAAAAAAAGTAAGGAAAACATTATAATGTACAAATTTTGCATAATTTAAAGGTAATATTCAATGAGATACTAAATAAAAATGTAAAAAAAAACACAGAAATGGATATTTCAAAATCATGTACTATTGACTAAAATATGTAACAAATGACACAAAATATGCATTACATCTACAAGATAATGATAACTGAGGTTTTCATTTTTGAAACTGGATTTCAAAATAATTGAAACAGAAAAAATAATATAAAGGGGATGTAATAATGGAATAAATAAATTAAAACGATGGAAATGTTTAATGATTCTGTATATCAAATCTGTAAAATTGCAATTCTAAATAAAAAATCTCAAATTTGGGTATAACAGGTACTGCAGTTTATATATAATGTAGTGAAAAACATAATGAATTCTTACCAATCAAATGTCTTAGAAGGATTCAACCATACCTTTGAGAAGACATCAAATCCTTTAGCCACAATAGTTGGTCATTATTGATGGTGCACCTTAAAAACATGATGATTTCATGTTACATACCTGAGACGGTGATAAAAAAACTTAATTAAAGAAGACATTTAATTACATTGGGTGACATTAAAATGATCAAGAAACATAAAAACAATAAACAAACCATGTATAACAGCTAATTAGGTAGTACATGCATCAAAATAAAACAACACACTACTCTGAACTATTATCTACAATTAAGCACAATCGTTTCTCAGGATCCCCAGTTGGGAAGAACACTTCAATCAAAATGTTTTAGCTATAAAAATCCAGGGGTATTCCACTACTGTTCATATATTTTGAAACAATAAAATCATTAGACAGTTCACTATTGAGTAAAAAAATAACAGCATTACCCATACATAGATTCTATACATCACATGGTGCATAATATGGCCACCCATAGAATTACCAGATGTAAAAAGCTGGGTGCATAAATAGCAGGAATGATTGGGCCTCTTATTTTTATATCCTCCAATTTCTATGGACGTTTTTTGATAAAATCAAATGGAACTCAATAGGAAAATTGGTTACAGAAAAATTAGTGAGATAAATGGATATGAATGAAATATCCATATGAAAAAGAACATTCAAATGGACATTAAGCACACAACATAAGTATACACATCATAATATATAAATGGACAAGAATGAAAAGAACATTAAATGTATCACAAAGGATGGGTGAGATCACATAAAGTAGCCTCCTCCCCCCTCCCCTCCCCTACCCTCTCCTCCCCCCTGCCCAACCTCTTCCCCCAAACGCCCCCTCCCCCAAGCCTCATCCTTCCCTCCCCTCCTATCCCCCCCTCCCCCTGCCCAACTTTTTTCCCCAGCACCCCTCCCCCTACCATTAACCACCCCTCCCCTACCCTCCCCTCCAACCAGCCCAGCCCCTCACCTCCCCTCCCCTCCAATCTGCCCAGCCCCAGCCCCTCCCCTCCCCTCCCCCCTGCCCAAACATTTACCACAGCAACCCCCTCCTCCCTGCCCAAACTTTTCCATATAGCTTATATTTAAACTTAGAGCATATATATTTGTAAACGGAATGAATATTTCATAAAAAATAAGATCAAATATAAAAATGTAACAAATTTACTTTGAAAAATAGGAAGAACAACATACTTTGAATGAATGAGAAGCAAAGCTATTGAGTAGAACTTCTCATGGAATCGATTTTACCTAGAATATATGGGGACTTGTGCAAGGGGTTAATGAAAAGTTAGATGAATTATATAATGAAAATTTATGTGAAGTAAATGAAAAATATAATAATACATTGCTAAATGAAAAATAAAAACAAAGGTAAATCATAGAATCAGTGAGATAAGAATGCTGAAAAGTAATAGTGAATGTAATCAATAAAAAAGACCAATTGAAATAAATACATATAGTGAATGAATCATAATTTATAAAATAAACTAAAGTAAATATTAATAAATATCGGACAACCTGTTTGATTATGTGTATGGTATACTTATAGTGTGAATATCAGCAGCAGCAGATATGAAAATAAGTAGACGAATCGTTGTCAGGAGAAAATCGTCGTGCGATTACTTGGTAATGCAAAATTCATAGTCAATTGAATGTTGTAGGTTGCATATTTCTGTTGAAAGTAAGCATACTATTACCTCAACATAGTATTTCTATAAAGTCCGTTCTTCCTAACATCCATTGGTCCTCCTCTAGCCGACGCAGTGGAATAGGGTAGTCGGTTCTGGTTGTAGAAGTTGTAGCAGTCGACTGTGGTATACGGTGACACAGTAGAAGAAATCGGGAATCCCTTATATACCGAAGAGTCCTAGAACTTGGGATCTAGTAGCCATAGTAGACATATAATTGGCTGAGAAAATGACTGCAAATATGATGTTACTATCATAACAAATAGATGTAGAATGATAATAAGGCTGGAGGAAGATGATGGTGAAGCGTTGGTTGTAAGGGCAGTAGACCCAGTCTCTTCATGGTAGTCGTCGGGAGAGGGAATCCGCAGGCCGAAGGATGGGTGTTGGTAAGGCCGTCGTCGTAGGAGCGCTGCGGGATGAAGAAGCTTGGAGATGGAAACCATAATCGGGGATCCACGAGAGGAAGAAGCTCGTAGATGGAAACCTTAATCATGGAGCCGCGGTAGGAAGAAGCTGGGAGAATGATCGTAGGGGGGCGCTGCGGGACGAAGAACCTCGGAGATGGAAATCGTAATCGGGGAGCCACGGGAGGAAGAAGCAGGGAGATCAAAACCCTAATGGAGGACCCGCGTGAGCAACCTGTTCGGTGGAGGAAACCTATTCAGGGGGCGTTAGGCATCGCGATATCGTATAGGATACGAGAGTATTTCTGCCAGAAGTTGAATGGTAGAATGGTAATTCGATAATGAAATTGAGTGACGTGGAATTCTGGTTGAGTGAAACCTAATCCTGGCTATACCCAGGTTTAGTAAATATAGTGGATTTTAAAACCCTTGGTGTTGTGACCTCTTGTATCCCACATGTCGGTAGGGAATATCAAACACCTAGAATCACTCCCACATAGTTTCCAAATCCATGGGTCCAAATGGTGATAAAATTAAACATTCTAATCAAAACCCATGCATCCATGTCTATCACATAAAAGACATATTTTAAAGGTATTTTTCATTTAATTTACATCCTTTCTTTGTTTTTGGGGTTTTCCTAGGTTTTAGGGAGGAATAGATGAGTATTCATGAATTGGGCCAAACCGTGAGCCCAATTTCAGATTAAAAAATAAATTTTGTATCTTCTATAACTTTTTCATTTTTCAACATTTTTCATCCATTAAAATTCATACTTGACCTCCCTTAACCCATTAACACCACCAAGGTATTTTGGAGCTTTTATAAATCCATAACCAGGGTTTATTTGGGTTTTTATCTAAGGCGTTGGGCCTGCCCGAAAGCCCAATTCCTGTTTTAAAAATAAATCTTGATTATGTTATAGCTTATTCCTTTTTTGGGATTTTTCGGTGATTCCAAGTGGAGACCAAGACCACTGAACCCAGCCGCGATACCCTTCTCTCTCCCCCCTCTTTGGAGTCTGGTTAATCGCGATTTGGTGCCGAACTTCATAGGCTTCCTCAAATCGTCCAGATTTGAAGAGGTAAGTTCATTCCTTCATATCTCTCTCAATTTTTACTCTTTTTCTCCCATTAAAATTCCTAAATGATCTCCATATCCTTGTTCGAACCTCCAATAAAGGTTTAAGTGTTTTTAAAATCAGATACTGGTAATTGTGTGGGAGATTTATACAAGATATTTTAGGTAAGTTGTTCTCCTTCTTTCTTCTTTCAATTTTTTTAGGGTTACATCCAATTTACTTAGGGTTTATTCCCTTATCATTAAGGTTTATAATGTCTAGGAATTAGGGTTTAAAAATTAGGGTTTTATTTTGTGTTTCATGATCTGAAATTCTGGTTTTAGGTCTGGTTTACCTCCCTTGAGGTGCGGCGGTGGTGCGTTTCAGTTTTCGCACAAAGGGTTCAAGGGTTTCCTTGGTTTTGGTAGGTGATTCCATTTTGTGTGCAATTTTTGTGAATTATATTTCTGTGTTCATGGTACCTTATTTTTTATTTCCCTTGAATGTCTATGTAAAAATTGGTTTTAGTTGCATTTATAATGAAAATGAATTTTAAGTTCCAATTTTTGGTGAAATTGGGGGTTTTTCATTGAAATCTTTCATTGATTCATTTTGGGCTGACCTATAATTACTTAGTTGATTTTATTGAACTGTATTATGACTGAAAATAATTTTTTTAATGTTTATTATTTTTTTCGTTGCTGTGAAAGTTTGCTTAAATGGTGTTTGGGAAGCAAATGGGCTTTAAGTGCCATCTTTTTGTGAAAATGGTGGTTTTTAATAGATATAACTTCTTGGTTCACATTGGGCTGCCCCATAACTGAATTGTTGGTTTCATTAAAGGGTATTTAAATGAAATTTTGTTTTAATGACTTACAAGTGTTCACATAGTGTGCAAAGTGTATACCTTAAAGAGCTTTGGGTACAAAACAATGTGATGTTTTGAGAGGTTGTTTTATTGAAAATAAAATTATTTTATTGTGTGTTTTAAATGGTATAAAATGTGTGTAGCTACTGTACTATTTGTTTGTGACTAGTAGTGAAATTTTATATGAAATAGTATGTGTGTTGTTTGCTGAAATTTTTTGAGCACAAAAGGGGAAGCCCGGGTACCTAGGTGGGGCGGATTTGTACTAGTACGACTAGTGGATCAGATGGGTTTTGTCCCTGTTCCACTTAGCATTTGGATAACGACAACTCTAACTAAAATATGTGGATGATGACTGGGGACCACTAGGTTATGGGTATGTTCCCTACTAGTGGCTCGTGCACGAGAACAGATTTTTCTATGGTTACTCTACACTGAGGTACGAGGTACATAGGGCCCGAGACAACCTAGTGCTTAGGGGTGTTCCCGATTTTGATGCTCATTGGATTTGTGGTATTTACCCTTGTCTTGGGGTGTTTTGGCAGTATTTTACAGTAGCTCACATGTCTATTTAATGTGTTAACATACTGGAATTCTTGTATTGAAAACTATTTTCATTTGAAAGTTGCATTTCTTTGAATTTTAACACTATTTCACCTTGTGTATTAAAATTGCTTGTTTTGTTCATATTGTATTGCATGCTCTTTGGAATCATCTAGTGGTATCCTATTGGGATTAGTCTCACACCCTACTTACACCCCTTGGGTGTAAGTAGACCTGCTTATGCTTGACTCAGGTAAAGGGAAGACTAAGGGTGATGGCGGTTCAGGGTGTTAGTCCCCATCGTTGGGGTGGAGTTGCGGAGAAGGCTTGCGGGTGATGACCCCATTGTCGTGTGTAGTACATGGGGATGTATTTATGTTGTCATTATTTGTTTTTAGACCAATTGTAGTGTCTTTAAAAATATGTATTCAGTTCTGGTTTTTTTAAACATAGTTTTGTTTACATTTTTCAGATTCAGTTTTTTGATTATTTTAAAGTTTTATGCCTTCATATTCGGGTAAATCATTCCCAAACAAAAATAAATGATACCCGGGCACCTGTGCCAGCCCGTGGGGATAGGGAACACCCTTCGGGTCATGCCACAGGCTAGGTTTGGTGCCGGTTTTGGCGGCGACCAGATTCGGTTCGTGACAAAATGGTATCAGAGGAGGTTCGCTCCTTGGGTCATGTTATTTGGGGAAGAGTCAGGATTGTCTGGAGCTAGGATTGTCGGGACTTGACATTTCAGTCATGGGTAGTGTGCCTGGACAGCACATCTCATTATGGGATTCAATTCACCAGGGGAAGTATGGATTTATCTGAGTCCTTTGGTTTTCTTGGTTTAATGATGACTATGGGAAATGAAAAGAGAGTTGGGCGAATAATCTCAGTGAGATCGCAGGGCCTGGAAAGCCATGTGAAGCCGTGGATATTTCCCTATAATACTCTCTGTGACGGCGAAGTGATTGGAATATGGCTGCCAACCATATGTCCAAGTCACCCACCGAAACTAGTTTCCTCTCACATTGTCTTGTGTCTCTTTGTTTTGGAATCTTGGAAACTCGGTTTTTTTAAGAAAAAAAAATGACTTCACTTTAAGGAGTGTGAATTTTTGTGAAGCTATTTTCTAGTAAAGTGAAAATGGTTTTATTTTTTTTAATTCCTATAAATGAAATTTTATAATTATTTCAAAAGGGTAAATTATGTGTTTACAACTCTTTTAAAAGTATGAACTATGTTAATTGGGGTTTTGAAAATATGATTCTAGTGGAATTTTTCTAACCATGGAAAATTGTTTTAGATTGAATTAAGTGTTCTAGAATTTTTGTGTGGGGGTTGTAGATGGATTTTGGGTTTGGTGACTACTGAAAATTGGAAAAAAATTATGAACTTTTAAAACCTTGTCTTGAATGAGAAGAGTTGAGTTCTTAATTAAATGGGGATTTATGAAATGGTGTTTTTCATGAAATTAGAAGTGTTTTGAAATGGGTTTAAATGTTTTAAAACAATTTTGAAAGGCATGAATATGTGCTTTTATTTAATTATGCATTCTTTTCTAAATTCGTTTATGAGATGAAAAATTGGGTTTTGATATTATGGTTAGTGTTTTTGAGAAAGGAAAATTGTGGTTAAAAGTTTTATTTTAAAAAGAGGAAAGGTTTGAATTTTGGTATTTGGTATTCTCAAGGGTGACCACATGCATTGGTTTATTTGGGAATATGGATGGATATGAGGTGGGTTCCCAGTGTGGCATGTAAACATGCATGTGTGAGGCTCATGAGATACCATTGGTAAATGCACAACCCACCAACACTGTTTTTTTTGAATAATTTTTTTTGAAGGAAAGTGTTGTGTTTTGATAATGCATGGTTGGGAGGTATGGATTATGTGTTTTCGGGATTATTATCATGGGATGTTTCGATTTCAATAACCCCTCTTGTTTGAACGATGTTTTGGTTTGGTGTTTCATTGATTAGTTGGAATGAAGTGTTGGTCAATGGTCTCTTTTGAGGAAAAGTTTGGGAGGCCAATGTGGTGGCTCCCCTCATGTGTTCGGTTCAGTTTTGTGGTCTGTTGTGACCAAATGACCAGATTGGTTGGGTCCTTGGGTTTTCCTGTAGGCTAGGGTACACCCCCATAAAGTGTTAATGTATGATTCATGTTTGGCCTATGGTGATTCACCATTGGATGATCCTCCAGTTTATCAACATAAGAAATTTATTCTTGAGGTTTGGAGATTGAGTTTACCCATCTCCTTTTTAAATTATGTGGATCCAACTATAGTGGGAGAGTGTTTGTGGGATGTTGAAATAGACCTTAGTTTCTTATGTTTCCTAAGTTGTTGAAGGTCAATGAAGTTCAGGGTTGTCATTGTAGAATGATGTCTTAAAGGGCCTCTGGGTCTTTCGTCAGTATCATTGAAGCAAGAGTTCATGTTAGGCCACCAGTGTGAAAGATCTGGCCAAGAGTGGCTATTATGGACACTTGCTAGAATCATGTGCTGTTTGGGAATCAGTACAAGGTCCCTCTCCTTGTGTTTTCTTTTATCCACAATGGTCATGTTCGGTGATGCCTTGTGATGTCATGTGTTCATTTGTCTATAAGGGTGAAGATTGTGCAATATAATGAGAGTCACTATTTTTTTTGTATGATGTGTGTCTCCATATAAGAAATTATAAATCCTATGTTCTAGAGGAATGTGTTTCTATATGTACTTTAATTTCACTGTTTAGCATCCAAAGAAAAAAACGGGAGATGTGTGTGCATCCTCTAAGTTCTTGTTTTGGTAAAATGATGGGTTGGGGAAAAGCGGGTTTGAAGTGTGTCATGTCTCAATGAGACCATCTGAGATTACAGTATAATTGTTTTTGGCACTGGAAGAAGATGTTCAGTTTAGGGGTTTCC
Organism: Viscum album; assembly: GCA_963277665.1. Lineage (NCBI taxonomy): Eukaryota > Viridiplantae > Streptophyta > Magnoliopsida > Santalales > Viscaceae > Viscum > Viscum album. Next base: position 1,718,874,682 of record OY728119.1, on the reverse strand, counting down.
AAATCCTAACTATGAGGACGAAGATGATTCAATCCATTGAGCTCCAGCCATAGGCCCCGGAGAGAAGCTGGTGCGTAGTTAGGGGAAATCCTAGAGTTGTTCAAACTTTTGGTCAAGGTCATATCCTCAATATGAAAGATAGGAATAGTTTAAACCTCTGGTTTCATCGTCTTGTTCCAATTTCTCACATTTGGTGGAAAGAGGTGTGAGTACCTTGTTCCCATGTCATACCCTTAGTTGATTTTTTCCCCTTTGGGTTCCCTTCTGTTTTGGAGAAAAGGTTAAAATTTGGGTTAGGCAGGTTGAAGTGCATAGTTTGTGCACAGTTAGTAGTAACCGTGTGCCAACCTAGGGGACCATGTGATAAGATACAGTAGCTACCGCATGGTCTCTGCACATCCATGATCCTTGGAAAAGGAAACAGTGTGAAGTTTCCTCTTTGGACAGAATGATCCGCACAGTTAACTCGCGGTTTCCCAAACTGTGTGAACCAACCGTGCAACCATGCCAGCTCCTTAAAATTATGTTGTTTTGTTGTTGTTATTTCATACTATTTAGTTAATATGGTTGGGTTTCTTTTGGGGTATACCCACAATGGGACTTATCTAAGTTTCATTGGAATAATTCTGATATTAATCTACCCCTAATGCTGGGAAGTCTGTTCGAGGCCCCCTGTTAGTGTCTTGATTTTGTCTTAAGGAAAGTTGTGTTCATTATTATGGTGGGGAGACCCATCATGGGTATCATGTATGTTCTCTTGTAAAAGTAATAGTGTTAGTTTACCCTTTATGATGGGGAGACCGTTCGTTCCTTCCCTAATTGTTATCCTTATTCTGTCTTAGAAATTGAGTGGTCCCTGGTGGTGGGATGTCCGGATTGGGTCACCCCGTACTAGTGACTCAGTTTTATCCTTGGTGTATTCTAGGTAGGAGGTAGTATAATTCAAGTCTATATATCGACAAATTTGTTACTTGGGTAAATTTGTGGTTGGAGAACACCCAATGGTTTTTTACGTAATGTTGTGGTAGCGTTATTCGAGTTCGTTTTTCGTTTCAAGTGGATTGGTTGAGCGTCATCTTGTAGTGTTTGAGGTGTTTTTTTTTGAGATGTGTTTTGAATGTGTTTCATAATTTTAAGTAAGTGGGGTTATTTTTGGTTGGTGAGAGTATTATCTTCCATTGTTTGATCAACTGGAGATGTTTATCCTTTTTGAAGCGGGTGAAAACGTGGAAAGGAAGTCTGTCTTGGTCTATCGTTTGGGATTTTCTTTTGCATCTAGTCTTGTTGTGGAATTCTGGGGGCGGAATGATTTATGGTAGTGAGAATTTTCACATAAAATACATATTTTAAAGGTATTTTTCATTTAATTTACATCCTTTCTTTGTTTTGGGGGTTTTCCTAGGTTTTAGGGAGGAATAGATGAGTATTCATGAATTGGGCCAAACCGTGAGCCCAATTTCAGATTAAAAAATAAATTTTTTTATCTTCTATAACCTTTTCATTTTTCAATATCTTTCATCCATTCAAATTCCTACTTTACCTCCCTTAACCCATTAACACCACCAAGGTAATTTGGAGCTTTTATAAATCCATAACCAGGGTTTAGTTGGGTTTTTGTCTAAGGGGTAGGGCCTGCCCGAAAGCCCAATTCCTATTTTAAAAATAACTCTTTATTAAGTTATATCTTATTCATTTTTTGGGATTTTTCGTTGATTCCATGTGGAGCCCAGGACCACTGAACCCAGCCGCGCGACCCGTCTCTCTCCCCCCTCTTTGGATCCCTGGTTAATCGCGATTTGGTGCCGAACGTCATAGGCTTCCTCAAATCGTCCAGATTTGAAGAGGTAAGTTCATTCCTTCATATCTCTCTCAATTTTTACTCTTTTACCCCATTAAAATTCCTAAATGATCTCCATATCCTTGTTCAAACCTCCCTTAAAGGATTGAGTATTTTTAAAATCAGATACTAGTATTTGTGTGGGAGATTTCTACAAAATATTTTAAGTATGTTGTTCTCCTTCTTTCTTCTTTCAATTTGTTTAGGGTTACATCCAATTTACTTAGGGTTTATTCCCTTATCAATGAGGTTTCTAATATCCAGGAATTAGGGTATAAAAAATAGGGTTTTATCTTGTGTTTCATGGTCTGAAATTCTGGTTTTAGGTCTGGTTTACCTCCCTTGAGGTGCGGCGATGGTGCGTTTGAGTTTTCGCACAAAGGGTTCAAGGGTTTCCTTGGTTTTGGTAGGTGATTCCATTTTGTGTGAAATTTTTGTGAATTATATTGATGTGTTCATGGTACCTTATTGTTTATTTATCTTGAATGTCTCTGTAAAAATTGGTTTTAGTTGCATTTATAATGAAAATGAATTTTAAGTTCCAATTTTTGGTGAAATTGGGGGTTTTTCATTCAAATCTTTCATTGATTCATTTTGGGCTAACCTATAATTACTTAGTTGATTTTATTGAACTTTATTATGACTGAAAATCATGTTTGTAATGTTTATTATTTTTTTCGTTGCTGTGAAAGTTTGCTTAAATGGTGTTTGGGAAGCAAATGGGCTTTAAGTGCCATCTTTTTGTGAAAATGGTGGTTTTTAAAAGATATAACTTCTTGGTTCACATTGGGCTGCCCCATAACTGAATTGCTGGTTTCATTAAAGGTTATTTAAATGAAATTTTGTTTTAATGACTTAAAAGTGTTCACATAGTGTGCAAAGTGTATACCTTAAAGAGCTTTGGGTGCAAAACAATGTGATGTTTTGAGAGGTTGTTTTATTGAAAATAAAATTATTTTATTGTGTGTTTTAAATGGTATAAAATGTGTGTAGTTACTGTACTATTTGTTTGTGACCAGTAGTGAAATTTTATATGAAAAAGTATGTGTGTTGTTTGCTGAAATTGTTTGAGCACAAAAGGGGAAGCCCGGGTACCTAGGTGGGGAGGATTTGTACTAGTACAACTAGTGGATCAGATGAGTTTTGTCCATGTTCCACTTAGAATTTGGATAACGACAACTCTAACTAAAATATGTGTATGATGACTGGGGACCACAAGGTTATGGGTATGTTCACTACTAGTGGCTCATGCACGAGAACCGATTTTTCTATGGTTACTCTACACTGAGGTACGAGGTACATAGGGCCCGAGACAACCTAGTGCTTAGGGGTGTTCCCGATTTTGATGCTCATTTCATTTGTGGTATTTACACTTGTCGTGGGGTGTTTTGGCAGTACTTTACAGTAGCTCAAATTTCTATTTAGTGTGTTAACATACTGTAATTCTTGGATTGAAAACTGTTTTCATTTGAAAGTTGCATTTCTTTGAATTTTAACACTATTTCACCTTGTGTATTAAAATTGCTTGTTTTGTTCACATTGTATTGCATGCTCTTTGGAATCATCTGGTGGTATCCTATTGGGCTTAGGATCACACCCTAATTACAAACCTTGGGTGTAAGTAGACCTGCTTATGCTTGACTCAAGTAAAGGGAAGGCTAAGGGTGATGGCGGTTCAAGGTGTTAGTCCCCATCGTTGGGGCGAAGTTGCGGAGAAGGCTTGCGGGTGATGACCCCATTGTCGTGTGGAGTCCATGGGGATGTCTTTATGTTGTCATTATTTGTTTTTAGACCACTTGTAGTGTCTTTAAAAATATGTATTCAGTTCTGGTTTTTTTAAACATAGTTGTGTTTACATTTTTCAGATTCATTTTATTGATTGTTTTTAATGTTTTATGCCTTCATATTCGGGTAAATCGTTCCCAAACAAAAATAAATGATACCCGGGCACTTGTGCCAGCCCGTGGGGATAGGGAATGCCCTTCGGGTCGTTCCACGGGCTAGGTTTGGTGCCGGTTTTGGCGGCGACCAGATTCGGTTCGTGACAATATCCAACACTTTCATGCCAGTTAACATTATGCTATTTTCCCTTGATTCTCACACTGGGAATGAATCATATGGGCCTATATATTTTATTTTTATATTTCATTAATGTGATTAAGATGTAGTTTATCATAAGGAATGAAATTTTTACAAGAAATTGCTTTATAATTTAGTCCTCCTTTCTCTCCTCATACTCGTTGGACCCCATTCTGTGGTGAGGGGTATGAAATTTATTGGTTCATAAAAATTAAACTATAAATAATTAATGATAAAAATATAATTCAGAGAAATAGTTTATTTCTAATGATTCAATTTGGATAGTCATGGAGACCAAATAGACAAATATTTTAAATGTTATTCTAGTTAAAAATATAATCCATAAAATGGATACCAGAGGTGATTATGGGGAATAAAATATTGAATTTCATGAAACATTAAAATAGTGTGTGAAACTCATTTTCATGATAATGGCACATTAAAAAACAAAATATTCATGCATAAATCAGCAGGCATATAAAAAAAATGAATTTTCATGCATATCCAAAGTTTTGTGACATCACTGAAAGTTGTACAACATGGGATAAGATTCATGAAACATAAAAATATCAATAAATATAAAATAAAAACTCATTTTTTGGATATCCTCTGGGAATAATGTATGAACTCTCATTTTCATGCACGTCGTGATTGGTTTCTTCTTGTATCTCCAAAATCCAAAAAAACATCAAAATACCTCATGAACCCTTTCTTTAAATAATTGATCCTTAAATACATTGATATTAAAACATTTTAGATGAATATTAAGTAAATTAAAAAAATAGATTCTCGAGGACCATAATAGTTTAGTGACTTTGGAAAGATATAAAAAAAATCATCTATCATGGTGGAAGATCTTCAATATCTACTATAAGTATATCCACCATTAGTAATTCTACATAATCATATAATTTGATTTTCATGTAGCCAAGGAATCACTTACAATACCATATTGGTTATATAGGTTCACTCCCTATACCATCTTATTAGTCATGGTTAACAACCTTGTCTATCTTAGTAGCATGGTTTCACTAATAACATTGTCTTAGTGGTCCTGGATCACCCATGTGGACATCTTAGTAGCGAGAGTTCACTCTTCATACCATTTTGGTAGTCATGGTTCACTTCAATGTCTATCTCAGTAGTCAAGGTTCATTCCCCAGGCAATCTTAGTCCATATCATGAGATATAAATCTTACCCAATTTATTGGAAGGAAATATTGGTCCCATCTATCTAATAAAGAAATCCTACATACATGTGATACAAAATCATAAAAAATAATATAATAACCAATGAAATGAAATAGGTATCATATACATGTAAACATATTATAACCTTTGGAAAATGATATCGATTTCATAATCATTTTATAAAAATCATAACTCGTGAATGAGAAATGGATTTCATAAACATATAACCACTGAAAGATAAACAACTTTCATAAAGATATAATTGATAAAGGAGAAATAAATTTCATAAATACCATTAAATTAATAATAACCCATTCATAAAATGAATTTTAATGGAACCTTTTGTTCATTTCATATAAGATAATGAGTATCATCAACATATTTCACATTATATGGAAAAGAACTTTGAAATATCTTTTAGATACATTTCTTAAGGAAAATACCATTTATTATTTGAAAATTTATTTTTAATAAAAAAATAAATTTGAAAATTATTTTCATAAAAAATGACTTTAAAACATATATACAATATTTTAGATCATTTGGAAATCATTTTATTAATTTTTTTTTTAAATATTCTTCAAAAATGTTTAAAAACCATTTTATTTGAAAACAGTTTGAAAATTTATAAACTAATCTTGAAAATTTTTTGAAATTTTTTTAAAACAATTTTAAAACATATAAATATGGATTTAAAATATTTTAAAAGAAATTTTACTTAAAAACTTATTAAAGAAGTTTGAAAATATTTTGAAAATAATTTTCCATGAAAACTTATAAAACATTAATTAAAATTTATTGAAAACATTTTTTTATTGAAAAAAGGTTTAATTTTTTTTTTCTTAAAATATAATCCATTTAAAAATGAAATGGATTATTAAAAAATGATCATGTTTAAATATGTACATGTTGTACAAGATAAGAAGAACATTCATTTTACACGGTATAAGGTTATAAGAATGCCTTGGTTATAAAGTGATAAGAATATTCCATGGAATAGATTGGTAAAGGAAAAAAATGGTATAAATTTCATTTATTGATCATAGGAGAATAGTTTACTATAAATGGAAACCATTTTTTAAAAACATGGTTTTGAATGATCATAAATTTTCCAACGAAGAGTGGGTAAAGTATAGATTTATTAAATTTGTTTTTAAATATGCTAAGTATAAAATAATGGAAGAAGTTTTAAGAATTTTTTAATAAATAAATCATAACTATAAGGGAATAAAATTCATAAATATTTTTGAGATATGAATCGTAATATTTCATTAAAGGAAGCACTAACATAAACAATCTTGAAAAGTGATGAGATTATCTTAATAAACCCTTATAACTTGTCAACATGGGATCATACTCTCCATGTAAGAAATGTAAATTAAATGTAAATTAAAATATAAATAAAATAATGAAATTAATTATATAAAATGAAAAATGGATTTATATACACCATTAAAGGGAATTTAGGTGTATGAAAAAATATGAGTGTTAAAGAATCAAAATTGATAAAAAACAATTTCACCGATTTCATATCTTTTGAATCATAATCCCCATAAAGGAAATATCATAAAATGGATACGTTAAAACCCATAAATTTAATTATATGGTGAATATAATACAATAACGGGAAGTACATACACCACACAAAAAGAAAAATCAGTGAACATAGAAAGTACTACTAGTAATAAAAAGTGAGATGAAATCCCCTTACTTCATGTCTTGACACTCATCGTACTCATTAAAACCAAATGAATAATAAATATAAATTTATTATGCATATTTTAAAGAAACATATTCTATTATATATTGTTTTATTATGACCTTATATTAACCTCTTGATAACAATCTTATGTTAAGGATTAACTTTAGGTAATATTCTCTTTATTCTCCACATGTGTCTCAAATTGTTATATATTTTGTATTTATACATTATATCATGATTTCAAGAATATAAATTGTGATATAAATATAATTTTTATACATTATATTCATATTATAATAATATATAGAAAATATTTTTATGAAATGGAATACAATGTTCATGGAGATAGTTGGTCTTACGTACACGTGAATGCTATTTCTGTTTAATTGTCATGTTGAAAGAAATATATTAAAAGACATATATGTATGTATGTGTATATATATATATCAGTATTATAGTATATTTATGATATCATATATGTATTATATATTAACTAAAACCATCCTTAATACAATCTATGTAGTTTATGATCAAACTATATCGATTTAAGGGGGAAGTAGTCCACACTTCCTCAAAACAAATTATCATATTAGCAGTAAATGGAAAGTGAAAAAATATATTTGTTTTAAAATGAATAAATAAGAAAAAATAATTAATATATATAATATAATATACATATATAAATAGTGTTTCCAACATAATATCCACCATGATAAGTGATATGGAAAACTAAACAATCATCATTTAGTAAGGCGATAGTTTTCCATACACAAAAATAGTAGGTTCATTCTCCATTATATGGGGGTGTATTTAAGTGTAGGTTGAAACCATAAAATAAACGAATCATCGAATATTTAAGATAGAGTTATTTATACAATAATGTAAAAATGAAATTAGAGGGGTGGAGAAAGATAATAAAAGAAAGGGCTTGAGAGGAGACGCTGCCTCTTAATCAGGTAACCTCTTTTAGTTTGTTCCAAAAGGCATACTTGGATTGCCTTCTTCCCAAGGGAAGGATTCAAAGAGTAATGAAGGATTTTTGGATAGTATACATGGAACATATTGGACTAACCAATATGGTTTGGGAGGTGTGAGGAAGTGAGATAGTTGTTGGCCTTTTATTGGTAATGAAAAGGAGTCACTTGTAATTTTTGAAAAAAAGTCACGTGTACACAAGTTTTTACCTAAAAAAGTAATAAAAAACCAACCTGAATCCATAATGTAATTTTTATAACTGAATAATTGACATAAAATTAGTTTTCAAAAAGTTTATATGTCATTTTCCTCTAAATGTTATGGTTTAGTCCCCAATTAAACTTAAGTTGACTTTAATTGCTGTGATTAATTTTAATCAATTTTACTAATAATTGAGTTAAAAAATCAACATGATATAATTATAATCTAAATATTTTACTTATTATAATTTTCTTTTATTTTTAGAAATTTAGACCAAAGAAGTGGTAAAATTAAGTTTGTTTCTAATCCCACAAACAGGAAGAAATTATGGGTCTTTAAAGTAGAAAGATGTTCAAAAGTTCATTAAGATTTTATATTCAAGAAGTTGATTTTAATGACTTAAATTGTATTAATATATAAAATTGGTCTAAATTATCCTTAAAAAAATATAATATATAAATTATACTTAATAATTATTTAAATGAAAAGACTGTTTTAAACCTAATAGGAGTATTTTTCACTATTTATCAAAAGATGATGTTTCTCAGAAAAATAAAAAAATAAACCTAATCTAATTTCAACATTAAAAATTCAGAAATAAAGTTTATTTTATAAAATAAAACATATAAATGTGTCCAATATAATTTTATTTCTTTATAGAAGAACATTTAAAGCAGTTAATTTGAGAAAAAATATTTTTAAAAGTATAATAACTTTACAAAAATGAATATATTTCATTATCAATATGTTTTATTTATATAAAAACATTATAAAAAATATTTTAGATTTAGTTATTACTATTAATTTTGCTATTTTTAATAGATATGTTATAACTATCTTGTTTAAATAATTATAACAATGAAATGATGTTTCATAGAGACATAATTGTTGCATGCAATCTACTATAAGTTGATATTGTGTGTAATATACATAAATCATGGTTGCATGTATCGTATCCTGATTTGATATCAGGTAATGTATTCCATGATAGTTTCATGTGAAAGGAATGTTTTAATTTGGGTTTTAATATATATATAGAACTATTTATACTGTCATGTGAAATGAAAATCTTAAAAAAATATAATTTCATTCAAAAATAATAATTCAAAAAATCATGGTGTGTTAAATTATACCCCCATTTAAATAGATTTCCCCCTTGAAATTCATCTGGTCTATTAAAGGTTTAATACCTGAATGTTTTAGTAATAGAAACCCACATTATAAAAATGAATAAAAAAATTCCCCTTAAAAAAAATTTGGGACCATAATGGTTACCCAAAGAAACATATAATAGGGTTTCCACATAGGAGAAGATAGGTTGGGAGTAAAGATTGGACATAGAGTTAAATTGTAAATATTTATATGGAATGATTGAGTTCATCAATCACATACAAGTGAATGATAAAAGAAAATTTGAGGGCCTCAAAGTCATAAATGTGTTATGATTTGAAAGGCCATCGGTTCAACAAAATAACAGTATTAAAACCACACATTTTCCATTGATCATTGTCCTAACTTTGATTATTTCTTTTATTGACCAAGAATATAAGGAAACATAATTACAAGATATATTTATATAAACCAAATTTAAATTTTTTGTTTTACTATCATTGATTGCTACTTCATCCATTACATTATGTAATGGACAACCGAGAATTATTTTTGATGTCTAAAGTGATAAAATAAATATTTAACAGATCTTAAGGCCCATAAAGAAATGAAATTATAACTATTTATCTATAAATATTCATAAAAAAATCAATATGGTTAATAAATTAATATGTAAGCATAAATGTTTCACTATAGTTTCCTTATAAATAGTTTTTCATCAAAAAAAATAAACATTAACCAGGACATCACATAGGACAATGGTTGGAGTGAGACCCTTACCGTCTGTCGGTCCTGGGTTCAATACCTGAGACCATTCTGTACTTGAGTGGTTGTCACCCGAAACACATGTTATAATTTTCTAAAACCATACTAATATGATTTTCGAAATAAATATGATGGACATCCTTAAAATATGGTTATTCACTAAGTTACAATTTAACCAAGGTTTTCAAAAAAAAACTCACTGCATAAATACTTCCTCGGTAGTTTACCTAAAACATTTCATGAATGGTTAACCATATAAACCTTCTCAAAGATGAAAATACCAAATATTATAAAGAGATTCATAAAATAATCTTAACATTGATCCCCTATATATCACAAAGTATCTCTTGGTTGTCACATTCCAAACATGTGAATACCATCATGGAAAATTATATTTGAATATGGTATTAACGTCAATTACCATAAATAATTTTGGAAAACATATAATATTCTTTATTTAATATATTAACAGATATATTCCATAAATCCAAGACATTAAAAACTTCATCCATGATAGAATTACCTAATTCTCAACATGTAATTAATTGGTTCCAAGGTAATCAGTACCATGTGATTTACTTATTCATATCCCAATTAAATTTATTCAAAAAAATATCTTAACATAAGGGACATACTAAGGGTTATATTTCCCTTAATAATTATTTTTCTATGGAAATAACCTTTCATTAAATCACCTTTATATTCCATTGAATCCATTCAACATATTCTTATAAATTAGTAGTGAAAAAAATAAACTGAACAATCCTTACATATTTCACCATACATATAACATAATTATTGAACCCAAATACATAAATGGTTTTATTATCCCACATCATCTTTATGCCATTTACAAGTCTATAACATCCTATTACCCAATACAACTTTCAATTAACATTTCATCTACAGTCTCTCTATCATCATCAATGTAACCCTTACTCACACCACCATACTGGTTCCCTTGAGAAGCTTTAATATCAGGACATTGATTTACCTAATGACTGTGTCCTCCAGTCTAAAAACACATAACCTCTGATAAGTTCTAAGGGAGGAAAACATTCTCATCCATTTCATCAACCTTACTCTTCATTATTCCCTTACCGTCACTTGATTTGTGTCCTTATTTTATGAATCCAATAAAAATTATTGTTCCTATAATACATTAACTTAATTGATTACTTCCACATTCTTAACACAAAGGAAAACAAATATTATTTCTTCCATGTTCTCTATTACCCGGACACTCAAAAAAACTACTTTATTTTATTTCTTGGTGAGTCCGAGATTTGGATAAGGTATACATTGTAAATCAAGTTCCATGAAAACTAATTGGGAATGATCAAAACATCGTTCACTCTAGTGATCATCCAACTTGATTCTTCATCAAAAAATCATCCATCAAATTCAATTTCAATCTAGCTCTTTCTAGTTTTCTCCATTAAATAAAACCAGAAGCATAGTGTGAGCATTACTTATCATATAAGAAAACCACATATTCATAAAAAAAATTATATGGTGTATAAAGCATGAAAACTTCCTTAATAAAGGACACCTTATGTTCATATTAGGGTTTTCACAGTCAACATCAATTTAAGTACTCCAATGTTGTTCGTGACGAGTCTGTTGATTCCTAAAGCATATTTCCTAAGAGTGTCAAACCTGGTGTGTATCAAGGACTATTTTCCTATACCAGATTACCCCGAGTAAGGCTTGAAACATCTTTTTGGAGTTGTTATGACTAAGTACATCTATTACAGAGCTACATCCACTTTCAGTATCTAGACAGGGATGCATTCCTAGTAAACCACTTACTCTATCCTCTACTAAAATTCCAGGACATTTTCCTAAAAGTTAAATCTTCCTTATACTTATCCTTAGAGACATCCCTAGAAATATCCTTAGAAATATACCTCGGGATATCACTATGGTTTTATAGACCTAGTTTCAAATGGTTTACTAATCCTTTCCTTTTATACCAACTACAACGACCCAGGCATGACATACATGGATAGTATATCATTTTAAGATGAATATTCATAAAAATACAAAAATACATGCTAAGAACAATAATAGTGGAAACAAGGGAAAAAATATTCTATCCTAGTGGAAGATCATAAACATATCTCATAATAATCTCCACCATTATTACTTCTACCTAAGACCTTTTTCATAACATGGGGAAAGGAAACATAAGAAGGGGTGAGTTTAAATGCCCAGTAAGGGTAAATAAATGAAATATGTCAGTATAACATGAATAAAAGGCCTGGAAATGAGAATAAAATTTGAATATCATACCATGTATATTATAGATCATAATAAATATTGTAAATTCATAAGGAATGAACCATAATATAATTAAGAACATAAGTCATGAAAAAATAAAATAGGAATAAAACATAGAATTGTGGCATAAACAGAGTCATATAATATGATTAACGTTCTTTTACAACAACACTAGTTTCCTTAATATACTAGGATGGTTTTATTAAATGGTTTCAACCAACAATTACCCAAAAAATCCTTATGATGGATAAAAAACATATTGTTTATGTTTGTGGAGAACTACCACCTCACTAAACGACGATTGTTCAATTTTATATAACACATCTCATGGTGAAAATTATGACGGGTACTCTATTTAAATATATGATATTTATTATATTTCATATTTATTTAAGCTTATGTATTCCTTTTAAATCACATATCATTTTTACATTCCATTTGGTGTTAATATGAATATTTTGTTTGAGGATGTTCGGACAATTTCCCCTTAAAAGCAATGTGATTCATTCATACACTACATGGATTATTTTGAGGATGAATTTATTGAATATATAAGACATATATTATATAATTAATCTAATATAATAATGATTTATATATAAAAATATACATATATGTCTTTGAATTTCGTTCTTTTAACACGACAATTTCACGGAAATAACATTAATGCGTACGTACAACCTACTATCTCCATGAAAGGTGTATTATATTTTATAGTTATATATTCTATATATTATTATAATACACATATACTATATTTTCATGGTATTTATATCATTTTTTCACTATTTAAATCCTGATATAATGTATAATTACCAAAGATATAACAAATTAAGACACATGCGAAGAATAAATTGAATATTAATCAAAATGAATCCTTGTTATATGATTGTTTACAAGAAGAAAATATAAGATCATAATCAAAACATACATATAAGAATATTTTTCTATAAAATATTTATAATAAATTTATGTTAATTATATAGGTGTCTTGGATGATTACGATGAGAGTCGAGATACAAGTTAAGGTAATCTCATCTCACTTTTTATTTCGGTGAGTTACATGATTTATTCACCACCCATTACTACTGTATAGTGTCTGTACTACCCATGAATTTATTACATGTATATTATACATAAATTTATGGGAAATAACAAATCTATTTTATGATATTTATTTTAAGGTGTTAGTGTTTCAAAATAGCCAAATCGGTAAAATTATTTTGTCCCAGTTTTCCTTCATTGAGACTCAAGTCTTGTTATGTACATAAATTATTTTTGATGTGTATATAATTAATATTTTCATATTTTATCATGAATATACTTCTATTCATGATATTTTAGGGTTCTTTTAATTTCAGTTTTTCACATGGAGTGTATGATCCCAAGTTACCATGTTATAAGAGTTTATTGAGACAATCTCATCATTTTTTCAAGATTGTTTGTGTTTTTGCTACCTCTGATGAAATATTATGATCCATATCTCAATAAAACTCATTAGTTTACTTATCATATATTTATTCATGGCATCCTCATGCATTATTACCATTTACACTATTTGGTACCCAAGATAATGTTTTTATGTAAAATATAATCGTCTCTCTCTGGTCATAAATTTATTGTATTCAAAAACCATGTTATTAAAAATGTTTTCCTTAATGTATTAAAAATATATTTGAAGCCCATTTTTAAGAAATAGTATTTAACAAAAGTTTTACGGTTTTCAATTCTTTTGTTATAATTTTTGAAAGCTATTTTTTAAAAAAATGTTTTTCAAAAAGGATTTATGTTTAAAAAAGAATTTTCAATACATAAAGGATATTTTCCTCAAGAAATATTTTTAAAATATCTTTAAAAATTATTTCCCATATAGAATAAAATATTCTGGAGTTACTCATGCCTTTTTGGAGAAATTATTCAACATTTCTATTTGTGTTCTTTCTTTGAATGGATTATGTTTTGATGGAATGATTTTGAAAAAACCCATTTTTTCACATGTTATATATATTTAAAACCCACTTCTTTCACGAGTTATGTTGATGATGAAATGATGATGAAACCTATCTATTTCCATAGGTTATGATATGATTACATGTTTATAAGACCCAATTAATTTCATGGGTTGTGATATTATTATTTTTGATCTTGTGGAACAGGTCTTTTGGATGTCATTATGAGATTGGTGGGACCTATATCACCCTCTAATTCATTGGTTAAAGATTTATATCTAATTGGAAACAATAATCTTGTTTTGGGAATGAATCCTGACTACTAAGATGTCCATGGGAGTAAACCATGAATACCACGACAGTATGAGGAGTAAACTCATGATACTATTATGTCAATGAGAGTGAACCATGAATACCAAGATGGTTTGGGGAGTGAACCTATACTACCAAGATTGTATTGGTATAAATACCTTATCTTATATGGAAATCACACTATATACTTACGTATATGCCACAATTCTATGTTTTATTCATATGTTATGATCTCATGAATTGTGTTATTTATCTCCTTAAGATTCATGTCTTATGAACTTCCACTTTTATTCCATGATTCATGTATATGATCATTGATATACAAGGTATAATCTTCTATTTTCATGATCAAGTTCTCATAACTTTATGATCATGATTATGTTTACACATCTCACTTGTTTACCCTTAATTAGAATTTTAGATCACCCATTTTTATGTTTCCCTCCCCGGGTTATGAAGATTTTTATTATGTTTGATGATTATAATAATGGTGTTAGTCCAGAAGAAGCTAGTGGGAGATAGTATATCCCACTTATGTATCAGTGTTTATGTTTCCATGTTTCCAATGTTACTTGACTAGTACGGTCTTTGGGAGTCTATTTTTATAATGTTTTACGTATCCCATAGATGTTTTGTAATGTTAATGTATGAAAAGATAGGCTCTATATTATTTGTGTCAGAGAAATGGTTTTTTAACCATTGGTATCTATGATGAGGAAAATTTTTTGTGAACCCTAAATAAATTTCTAGGGATAAGTTTAAAGATAGGGAAAATTATAGGAAAATGACATGGAATTTTGGTAAATGATAGAGTGAGTGGTTTCCAAGAAATAAATCCATGTCTAGATACTATAAGTGGATTTGGATCTAGAATATATGTACCTAGGGGTAAAAACTCCAACAATATATTCAGGGCCTGACTCGGGGTAATCAAGTACATGATAATGGGCATTGCTTCTCACCTAGTTTGACACTCCCGGTGGATATTCATTTGAAATTTTAAAACACATAACGAAACATCATGAAGGGTTTAAATAGAATTTTAATATTAATAACCTAGGGTAAACCTAAGGTCTCATAGATAAAAGAAGGTGTCATCATTTAGACATCCTATAAGTGACATTTCTATATTATATGGTTTCCCATTATAATAATAATTTCTTACTCTATACTTTTGGTTTTAGTCAATGTAAGGAACTTGAAAGATCCATGTTAATAGTTATTATGAGGAAAAATGGAATTATTTTCTTCCTAAGAAACATAATTTTATGGGATCTAGAATGAGAAACTATATTTCTACGCTCTAATAACATTTTCTAGTTATGAATCATGGTGGACATACAAATGATCAAAGGAGGGAACAATGTTTTTGATCCCTTCATGAGGAAACATCCAACTTCTTTTAGAGGGACTTATGAACCACTTTTTTCTTAAGAGTTGATTAATACCACATATATGAAATTCCACATTCTCTAGTGGTCAAAGAATGAGAAATTCATTCTGGATATTTATTTATTAGAAGGTGAAGTAGATCATGGGTGGAATTTAATCAATTATAATATGAAGAAAAATGAGATTAAATAAATGAATTGGGATAATATTAAAAAATTATTTTTCAATATGCACATTCCTCATATTATTCATACCATGATGGATTAATAGTTCCTTGAGGTAAATTAAAATAATGATTAATCTAGAGTTACCTACGAGGTTAATTTCTTGACACTTGCAAGTCACGCTTGTGGAATTATAATTCAACTTGAATATAAAGTTTACATGTTCTTCAGCTTCATAAAGAGAAGTATTATAAGGTCTTTGGACATATGTTGCTTTGGTTGCTAAGAAGATAATGTGTATTGGGGAATAAATGTTGAAATATAGGTTGGAGTGACATATCAACCACATGGTTTTGAAAAGAAGAGGAAGATGGAGTTTAAATGAAAATATATAAAACATGAAGATAAGAAGTTGAGTTTTAATTTATGCTCTAAGTGTGGGAAAAAGTATAGAGTAAATATCCTTAAGTAGTCTAATAAATATTTTAAGTGTGGTAGGGAAGGATATCGAAAATTCTAGTTGTAAAGTGATGGGAATAAGTTAGCTAACATTTTGAATGAGGAAACCGCCATGGAATTAACCTTCCACAATTCAGTGGTGAAAGTGTAAGGAGAACAAGCATTATGATAACCACTTCCCAAACCCAAGAGATTGTGATGATGATTGAGTCAGTAACCTCTGAAGCTGAGGGACAAGGGGAAATCTCATTCAATATCTATTTCAACCGAGGGGTGTAATAATGTCCGGATGAAAGGTACATATATAGTCCACTCTAAAACTGATAATGTAATATTTTATTCTAGATATACCCAATCATTCGTATCTATATAATATTCTAAGGGTATTAATATTCCACCAAAACAATTAGTTATGGAATTAGTAGTGCAAACCCCAAATGGTATAATTATTTCATCTCAATTATACAATTCCTCTACAGTTGATGTTTGTGTGAATGTTCTCCCTACAAATATTTTTAGTCTTCCCTTGATTAAATTTGATGTCATTTTAGGCATGAATTAGATTTCTCTACATTAATCATAAATTAATTATCATTGAAGGGAAGCTAATTATTATATTTCAAACTCTCATATGATTATCCGTACATGTTATGATAAGTATAAACTTATTGTGGATATTATATCCAGCGTACAAATATTAATTCCCATTCAAATGGGTTGTTTATCTCAAATGGTTAGGGAGAAAACAGACATTGATGATATACCTATTGTTTGGGATTTTGTGGATGTATTTTTAAATGTTTTACCTGTATTATTTGAAAACGTGAAGTTGGGTTCTCAAAGTAACTCATACCTGGTTCTACAACAATTCCCAAGAATCCTTATAGAATGGACCTAATTGAGTTGCAGGAATTGAAGAAGCAACTCCAAGAAAACCTTGATAAGGTATTCAATCAGCCTAGTGTGTCAACTTGGGGTGAACCCATTATTTTTTTGTGAAAAAATAAATATGGAACCATGATTATCTTCATTGATTATCAGATGTTGATCAAGATCACAATCCAGAACAAGTATCCTCTTCCCCATATAGATGACTTGTTTGACCAACTTGTGGAGCTCAATCCTTTAAGAAGATTGAACTACAATATATATGTCATTAATTGAGGTTAAAGATAGAGGATATACACAAGAAGATATTCTATACAAGGTATGGAAACTATGAATATATAGATATTCCTTTTGGTCTTACTAAAGATGCCACTATATTCAGGGATTTAATGAATAGAGTCTTTAGATATTACCTCAATCAGTTTTTTTTAGTATTTATAGATGATATTCTAATATAATAAAAGAGAAAGGAATAGAATTAATATCAGTTGATAAATTTACTAAAGACACTATGGAAGGAGAGGTTATTTTAAAATTTCACAATGTGTGAATTTTGGATTCTAAAGGTCCCATTTTTGGGCCACATACTCTCAAGAGATTGCATGGAAGTAGATCCATCAATGATAGAGTCTATTGGATGATGGCCTAGGACAAACATAGTGATTGAGATCATTATATTTACTGGTTTAACTGAATATTATCAATAGTTTGTGGATAATTTATCATGTCTATATAATCCTCCAACCATGTTAACTCTGAAGGGTGTCAAGATCCTATGGCCAGATGAATGTTAAGTTAATTTTAAGGAACCAAAGATAAGTTTAGTGAGTGAACAAGTTCTTACATTACCATATTGTGAAGAAGGGTTTATGATATTTATGGATTCATCTAATAAAGGATTAGTATATTTTCTTATATAGAATAACCTAGTTATTTATTATGCCTCATAGTGGTTGAGGATTCTTGAGAAAAATTACCCAACTCATGATTTGTTCTTAGAAGTGGTAATTTGTACATTAATTATATATAGGAATTAAATTAATGGGGAAAAGTGTGATTTATGTATTGATAATAAAATTATGAAATATATATTTACATATAAGGTTTTGAAAATTATCTAGGGAAGATTTTTAGAGTTGATAAAGGATTATGACTTCCCAATACATTACAACACTAGGAATATAAATAAGGTGGCCGATGATTTGAGTCAGAAGGATCATGCTAGCTTATCAATGATTAGGCTCACAAAAGAACCAATATTTCGGGGTTTGTAAAGGATGGATCTAGAAACATTGAATGAAGTGGGATGTATTGGGACTTAAAAGAATAATTCTTATGGGATGGCATAAAGAGAGATACCGTAGAGTTTGTATCTCAGTTCTTGGTATGCCAACAATTAATAGATGAAAGGAAAAAGTCAAAGGGGTTGTTGCATCTATTATCCATAATATAATGAAAATGGGAGAACATCACTGTAGAATTTATCGTCATAATACCCAAAACCTCTAACGGTTTTAATGTTATATGGGTGTTAGTCAATAGCCATACTAATTCAGCACACTTTATAGCTATCAAAGAAGAATTATCTCAAGATAATCTTTCCAAGATATACATTAAAGAAGAGGTAAGGATTCATAGAGTACCACATTCAATTGTATTAGATTGGGATTATAGGTTTCATCAATGTGATGGTGATGTATTCAAAATGAACATGATAAAAATTTGAGTTTTAGAACTTCTTATCATCCTAAGACATGTGTTCATTACGAGAGAAAAATTGAAAACCTAGAGGATATTTTGAGACCCTGTTTCTCCAGATTTTAATGTCATTGGGATCAACACCTTCCTGTAATTGAGTTTTCATTATAAAATAGCTTTCAATCAATCATTAAAATGGATCCTTATGAATCCCTTTATGAAAAAATGTAGAGCTCCAAAGTGTTGGGATGAAGCTGGTGAAAAAGATGTTTCTATGAAACTCATCTTGGAAGAATGTGGTGAGATTCAGGATGAAAGGGAAACAATGCGCTAGGTATATCTGTCTCTTTGAGATTATTTTTTTATATGGAAAGATGACTATTTCGTGGAACATCCTCCAAATATCACTCTCAAGTCTATGATGTATTTCATGTACCTATCATGATAAAAGTACAAACCTAACCGTTCACATGTACTGAACGCATACGTCATACCATTGAAGCAGAATCATTCTTACGAGGAGAAACCTATTTAAATTCTAGATCGTACAAAGAAAGTTATTCGAAACAAGACCACCCACCTAGAGAACATTTTTTGGAGAAATCACCAGTTAGAGGAATATATATGGAAAAATAAGGATATGATGAATCAAAGTATCCTCATTTTTTTTACCGGAGTGACAAATTTTGAGGGTGGAATTCATTTTAGGGGGGGGGAGGGGTAGAATGTAACACACCGATTTTTTATGGACCTTTTTTTGAATAATGTAATTATTAATTAATTTCTTACAAAAAACTATGCCAATAATTCTTTTAACATAGAACAAAAATGGAATACTTAACATATAACATAAACATGAAATATATTACATGAAATATCAACTTGGAATACGTTGCACACAACCAAGATGTTTCAATGAAACATCATTTTTTTGATATAATTATTTAAAGGAGATAATTATATCCTAGTCGTCAAACATAATAACATAAACAATAATAACTAATTTACAAATATTTTTTATAAATTTTTATATAGATTATAACTATTGATATCGAAAGATATCATTTTTTTGTAAAGTCCATTTATTTTTCAGAAATATTGTTTTCTCTAAAGAAATTTTTTTAATGTCCCTTCGTGAAAAATAAAAATGCTAATTTTAGACATATTTAGAAATTATATTACATAAAATAAACATCATATTTCATTTATAATGATGAGTTTATCTTAGGTTGATTTTTTGTTATTTTTCTCAGAAACATCATTTTTGGATGAATTGGGAAACATACTGCTTTTAGGTTATAAACTACCATTTTATTTAAATAATTATTCAGGTTGAATTATATTTTAATTATATTTCAAATTCACATGCAATAAATTATACTTATATTACTACAATTTAGGTCATTATAATCAATATCACCTTGAAATTGAATATAAAATTATAATAAACTTTGAACATCTATCAACTTTAAAGATAAGTAATTTATTTCTGCCTGCGAGATTAGAAATAATCAAATTATTTCCACATCTATGAATTGAATTTCAAAAAACTAACATACAAAATTGTAATCAGTATAATATTTATATTGAAATTTTATTATGTCTATTTTTGATCAAATTGATTTGTTAATGTGATTAAAATTAATCAATGTGATTAAGGAAAAATTATGATTAATTAAAGAAAAATCCTTAATATTTAGGGACCAAATGACCGAGACACTTATCAAAAACCAATTTGATGTCCATGATTCAGCCATAAAACTTACATTCTTGATTTTTGTTGGTTTATTATGAAATTATTTAGGTAAGATCATTTGTACACCTAAGTTGTTTTTAAAAATTCCATGTGAGTCCTTTTCCTTCCTTATAAAAGGATACCAGCTCTATTAATTACTCACACATCCAAAAAATAATATATTATTCTAAGATATTCCCAATATACTTCACAAAAATCATTCCTTCCTCCCAGAATCCTTCCCTTGAGCATAAGGCAATCTATGGAATCATTTGGCCAAAACCAAAAGGAGTTACCCGATTAAGAGGTATTGTCTTCCCTCAAGTCCTTTTCTTCATTTTCAATCAACACCCCCTAATTTCCCCCCCCCCCCGTCCTTTTATAAGACCATCATTATCTTCAATATACTAGGATGTTGTTATATAGAGGTTTCAACATATTGTAACACACACCTCAATCTAATGGATAACGAACAAACTATTTATGTGTATATGGAACTACCACCTCACTAAATTATTATGGTTCAATTTTCTATACCACCTCTAATGGTGGAAATTATTATGGAAACTGTATTTATATATTTTATATATTATATTTATTATTAGTTAAAAATTCTTTATTCCTTTTACAACACATATCATTTTTAATTTCCATTTTGTGTGAATATGATAACTTCATTTGAAGAGGTGTGGACTTCATACCCCTTATAGCTATATGATTCATTCATACACTACATGGATTGTATTAAGGATTATTTCAGTGAATTTATATGATATATATGATATCATAAATCAACTATAATACTAATATATATACACAAATATACATATTTTTCTTTTTTTCCTTTCCATTTAAATAATTATAAAGGTTATATTATATTTTTAATTTCTTTTAAGATAAAATTATATCAATAATACATCAATTAATAAATTTAGGTCATTAGAATAAATTTAAATATCAAAATTTAATATAAAAACATGAAATTTTTTTGAACATATTTTTAATGTATAGACCAAAAATTTCATCGTTTCTTGAGGAATAACATTAATCTTAATTTTTTTTTTATTTTTTGAACCAGATTTCAAAAAACCAACATACATGATTATAATAAGTTTAATATTTACATTCCAATTAGATCATGTTTATTTTTATTCAAAATTATTAGTAAAATGTGAATAAAAGTAATCATAGTGATTAAGGTATAATAAAGCTTAATTAGAGACTGCACCTTAATCTTAGGGGTCCAAATGACCTATATACTTGTCCAAAATCCATTATATACCCATGGTTCCTCCATATACTATCAATTATTTATTTATTTAGGTTTTCTATGACTTTTTTAGGTAAGAACATTTGTACATATAACATGTTTTCAAAACATTCAAGTGATTCCTTTTCCTTCCCTGTAAAAGGACACCACCTCTTCCACATTCTCACACCTTTAAAACATCTTATGTGCATAAAAAAACTTCCCAATATAATTCTTATAAATCCTCCCTTCCTCATATAATCCTTACCTTGGTCACAAGGCAATCCATGTAAGTATTTTGGAACAACCAAAAAGAGTTTCCTGATTAAGAGGAAACATCTTCCCTCAAGTCCTTTCTATGTTTTTCTTTTGCCACACCTCTAATTTATTTTTTTCTTCTCTTGTATAAAAAAACCAGTATAATCTATATACTCATATGTTTTTATGAAAAGGATTCAACCTAAACTTACTCAAACCATTGTTTAATAGATAAGAACATACTTTTTATGTGTACAATGAACTACCGCCTCACTAAACGATGAATGTTCAAATTTCAATACCTCTTCTCATGGTGAAAATTATGCTGGACACTATATTTATATATTTTATATATTATATTTATTATTTAATTAATTTTATTTATTCCTTTTAAAATAAATTTATTTTTTTACTTTTTATTTGGTGTTAATATGATAATTTCTTTTGAGGATGTGTGGACTCTTCCCCTCAAAAGAGATATGATTCATTCATCCACTACACCGATTGAATTAAATATGGTTTTAGTGAATATATAATACATATATGATATCATAAATATACTATAATAATTATATATATATATACACACACATATATACAAATATTCCTTTTATAGTCTATTATTCAACATGAAAATTAAACATAAATTGCGTTCATGCGTCTGTACGGCCTACCATGTCCATGAATGGTGTATTCTGTTTCATATTTTTATATTCTTTCAATTATTATAATGAACATATATTTTATATAAATCATATTTAAATCATGGTTTACGGAAATCATGATATAAAATATAAATACCAAATATATAACAAATTAAGACACATGCACAAATTAAAGTAAATATTACTAGAAGTGAAACCATAACATAGTATTGTTAACAAGTAGGTAATATAAGTTTGTAATAAAAACTTATATATAATAATATGGTTCTGTAAAATATTTTTAATAAATTTATATTTATCATACTGTTGGTTTGAAAGAATATGACAAGAGTCAAGACACAAGGTAAGGGGATTTCATCTCACTTTTTATTTTTGTGAGATAATGATATGTTCGCTGCTCTTTCATTTGGTGTGGTGTATGTAATGAACATGACTTTATTCAATGTTTCTTATAAATAAATTTGTGGGTATTCACCTAACCATTTTGTGATATTTTTTTATTGGTTTTATGTTTCAAAACATAACAAATCGGTAAAATAGTTTTGTCTCCATTTTCCTACATTGAGACTCACATTTTATAATGCACCTAAATTATATTTAAAGGTGTATATACTTCCCTTTTACATGTTATATAATGAATTTTGTTTCCCTCATGATATTTTATGCTTTATTTAATTTTTAATTATTATATGGAGAGTATGATCCCACATTACCAAATTATAAGAGTTTATTTTTACAATCTCATCTCTTCAAGATTGTTTATGTTTATGATTTCTATGATGAAATATTGCAATTCATTTCTCCAGAACAGTAATATGTTTCCTTATCCTATATTTATTAAATATATATATATATATATGTGTGTCTGTGTGTATTAGTACCATTTTCCCACCCTTTGGTATCTAAGATAACAATTTAATGTAAAATGTAACCACCTCTCTCTCACCGGTTGGGAATCTATTGTACTTAAAAATCATGTTTTCAAAAAAAAATTCAAACATGTTTTCAAAAATATTTCCAAAAGATACATGAATCCAATTTTCAAGGAAAAACGATTATAAAAACGTTTTTTTGGTTTTCAATGCATCCTTTATAAGTCTACAAACCTAATTTCAAAGAAAATGTTTTTCAAAAATGTTATATGTTTTAAAATCAATTCTCAATACAGAATGGATATTTTCATCAAGAATAGGTTTTTAAAAGAACTTTAAAAATTATTCCCCATCTATGATAACATTCATTGGTGTTAATCATGTCTTTTTGTAAGATTATACATTTTTTTCATTCATATTATTTATATAAATGTATTATGTTTTGAGGTCATGATTTTGATGAAACCAATTTCTCCTTCATGGGTTATATAATTTCGAAACCTACTTGTTTTCATGGGTTATGTTTATGATGAAATTAATATGAACCCTTTCTCTTTCAATATCATATGTATTGATTTCATGTTTATAATACCCATTTAATTTCACAAGTTATGATATGATTAATTATGATCATGTGGGACATGTATGTTTTATTTAATTTTGAGATGGGTGGGACCTATATATACCACTAATGGATTAGGTAATGATTTATATCTCATGAGATAGACTATGATGGACTTCAGAATAAACCACGTCAACAAAAATGTCTGTGGGAGTGAACCAGGACTGCCAAGATTGTATGATTTCATGAACCTCCTTCTGCAAGATGAGGTAATGGACAACATAGTGCCACACCCTTCCTTCATAAAGACAAAAATGAGATAATGACCCCCCGAGTCCCACCTTCTGTTGGAACTAGGGTGGTTACTTGAACGAAGGGAATGAAATCTCACATAGTATTGAAGGCATTACCCTTTTTTAAAAAAATAACATGAGGTAAGGTGGTGAATCCAAACAAAACCTGTCACTAATGTAAGAAAGGAAAACCAAAATCCTTTCCCACATGCATGTTCAAAAGTGAAAAAAAAACAATGTAAAAGAAAACTATAAAGGATAACACCAAAATAAAAATAAAAGCAGCAGGGACTACAATTCCGACACCCTAGCTAGTAAGGTCTGACACTGTCCTCCATGTCCTCTGAAATACCAGAAAGCAGTTTTATATACTTATGGTGACTATACAAGTATACGCTGTAGGGAATCCAAATTCACTCCTGAAATAGTGGGGGAACATACACATGTCCCTCTGAAGACAACATAAACCAAGGCACCTATAAAAGAAACTAATCACCCAACCTCACCAAGGAACACTCCCAAAATAACACAAGTCAGGTAAAGTAATAGTAAATCACATCGATATTCGGGTACCCCAAACCAATTTCTCACTTGTTATTTAGAACATCCTACGCATCAGGCCTCCCCCAAAAATCCCACTCTAGTCCCATTTCCACCCCAACAACAACAATATGGGCCATCCCAACTGCACATTTATCCTGCCTCCCGACACCTAGGCCACCACAACCACACATCTCGCCTATATAAACCTATTCCATTAAAACAAAACTTTCTACACGCATACACATGGGCCACCAAAAATACACTTTCTACCCATATACACTAGGGCCTCAACCCAAAGACACCTTGGAAAAAACAACCGTACCCCTCACACAAAAACACATGGGACTCATCCCAAAGATACTTGGGAAACAATCCTTCCAGAACACACCTGGGCCAACCCACCACAACACACCTTACCCGAAGAGTCCTGGGATATAATAATCCTCAGGCCATCAAAGCCTGCCTGAATAACTCAGGCTGTCTTGGATAGGGAGTATAAAAGAACTAATAACCATCCACTCGTATGAATGTTGGGGAAAACACCCTTCCCCATTAAATGGGGGTGTTCTACATGAAGTTATTAACATAGGTGGGGTGCGTATGAGAAACAAAAGAACAATAATTTATACATATAGGTAATGAAGCACTCATCCCAACTTATGGGTCTAAAAACCAAAAATCATCCAGCACACAACCACTCTTGATGCTACCCCTACAAGCACAAATAAACAACAACCACAACCAGAGCACAACCCATCTCTGGAAAAAATATTCCCCATTGTACCTATTCATGTCATCATATTTAAGTGATTACTTTTAAATATTATATTACCATTTGGAAACTAACATACATAACCAAAATAACATTGCAAGAAAACCAAGTTATAGTCTCACTTCACAGCACCACCAAAACACATTGCTGTCACACCGTACAAGTCCTTCCCATGGACACAACACATCCAAGGGTAGTTTCTACTACCTAAAAGTTCATATATTCTACAATCATCCCAAAAACATGGCTAAAACCACAGTCCCACCTTTCAACCATTCCACATTATCCACTAAAACCCATCCATAACACACAACACATAACTACACCCACCAAACAAGGGTAAATTATGATTCCTAAAACATTGTTATGTAATTCCATTTGGTTAACCGGGGTGATCACACAAGTGTTAATATTCGTTGGGAATCCATTTAATCAACCATGTTTACATGATTAATCATTTTCCATGTTACAGTCATTCAATCACAAGATCATCTAGAAAAAAAACATAGCTTCATTAGTGTGCAATAAATGACCACCAGTGGGCACGATATTTGGTGGACATGAGTCCATACAATTCACAACATAAAAAATAAGGTAAAATACAACCACAACATCATATTTCCCACCCCTAGATTTTTTTTAAAATTATTTGTATTATCTTTATTAATGTTGGTTTCATCTATGTTCTAAGGGAACATTATCATATCCACCCCACATGATGAAAAATATTGAGAGATGATGGAAGAACCCATACTTGGATGATCAATGATCGATGTATTCTTATTGATCAAAGATCCGGGTTCACGAAATATGTAACTAGAAGAAAAACCAAACATGTCAGCTCTCATTGAGGCATGACTCATCTCCGGAAGAGGGACTCCAAGTGAACAAAGGGAAAAGAAAGAGACCAAGGAAGAAGAAGATCTCAGTGTGATAAATGGCCTGATCCTAGAGTTACGAGATGTGAAATTTCAATGTACATGAAAAGAGGATCATGGTTTGACCACATGGTTGGGTGGTTGCACACATTGGAATTAATTGAGATTTTATAATTTCTCTTGGAGATAGTTAGATAGACCATCGCATGACGCAAAGTTGATAGGCTAAATTTAAAATGAGAAAAACACATAACATGGGCATAACTAGAAATGATACAATGGGTGTGAAACTGATTAAAATGCCACACATTTTGGTAAGACAAGGGTCGAAAAACTCTTATGGGGTTTAAGATATCCTTAGCTGGCCTTAAAGACTTATTATACCAAATTAAAAGAGGTATTAAAACATAAAAGAGATGTTACAGGAGGGAAACTAGAAAGGAAACCTGACACCCCATTATGGAACCATTTGGGTGAGGCACTGATCGGTCAGAAACCGATAGGTGAGAATGATTGGTGAGACAGATAGGTGAGACTAATTGGTGGGACTGATTGTTTATAATGATCGAGGAGACCCATTGGTGAGATCAATTAGTGAGACATAGATATGTGATAAACCGATAGGTGACACCATAATGACACCCTGCCACCAACACAGACACCCTCCCGACTCACTGATGGTGATAAGGACACCTGAAACACTTGAATTTACTAAGTAATGGACCAAGAATGTCTGGGAAATTACATCATGTACCTCTATAACTATTCTCATCCTTGAGAATCAAGACTAAACCCGAATAATAATGGGGTCCGAAAAACCACCTCGTAAGATACCTCTCAGGGAAAAGCCTTCCTGAGTTTCTCAAAAGAGGGAATATAACATTGACATCTAAGAACACCTCTTGATATCTATCACCCAAAAAAGCCACTCAAACCTAAAATATCACACTGTCCTGACACATGGATTAAGTATTTCTTTCCTCCATGTCATGATACTATCCTCTTTGGGTAGCACTGACTCACCCGCATAGGAATAATTGCATCCACACTAATTTGTCTTGATTAGGAATTAGGTCATCCCTTCCCCATGTGTTGGGACATTTCGTACACATTTATAGAGAAAATTAAATTTCCCACCTCATTGAAAAAAGGACAAGAATTATATCACAATAAATCTGAAAATTTAAAACATTAATGAAAACACAAAATAGGAACTCAAAATAGCTCCAGATACTGGGCACACATCTGTGATTATTGCTCCCAAGTACTCTTGTTGAGGCCCTAGTGCATCCAAAAAACACTAGATAAAGTAATGTTCTATCTATGAAGCTCATTTTCTTTATGATCCTCGATTCCTAATAGTCACTCCATGAATGTCGCTTCTCCCTCGACATCCAACTGTCCCTAGTCAATAGCATGGGAGTCATTGTGTAGATACCGACAATGCTAAGAGACATGAGGGAAATTGTGGATCCTCTCCAACTAAGGTGGAAATGAAAGCTGATATTCCACCTCACCAACATGACCCAACACTTCGAAAGGCCCAATGAACCTAGGAGAGATATTTCTACCCTTACCAAGCCTTTTCTGCCCACACCAAGGGGAAACCTTCAAGAACACATGATCTCTAACCTTGAACTCAAATGGCCTCCTCCTATAACGACATACAATTTCTTCTGGTCATGAACCGCCTTCATCCTCTCCTGCAAAATCTGGACAATCTCTATTGTTCTCTAAACTACCTCTCGTCTAAGAACACCTACCTCCCCAACCTTTTTCCAACACATGGGTGAATGAAACGGTATTCCACACAGTGCTTCAAACAGTTCCATGCCAATGGTATAGTGATAATTATTTTTGTAGGAAAACTCCACCAGAGCCAAGTGTCGTACCCACAATCCACTGATGTCTAGAACACTTTCCTGTAGCCTATCCTCCAACATTTGGATGGTCTGCTCCATCTTCCCATATTTATGAGGATGGAAAGCCATGCTAAGGCATAACTGGGATCCAAATGCATAAAAAAATTCCCTCCAGACTCTTAAGTAAAACAATGTATCAAGATCCGAGAAAATAGACCATAGAACTCCATGTAACTGCACTACATCATGCACATACCTCTTTACTGAGGCATCAACTGTTCATTACACTTTAACCGCTAATAAGTGAGCTAATTTAGTTAATTGGTCCACCACTACCTAGATAGAATCCCAGCCTCTCTCACCCCTAGGTAGTACTGTGAAAAAATCCTTCACGTTATCATACCACTTCCACTCGAGATCATATAAAGGCTGTAACAAACCTCCAGTAACACTGTGTTCAACCTTCACCATCTGACACACTTAGAACCTTGCCACAAACACTAGCACTTCCCTATTTATCCATGGACACCAAAAATGTGATGACCCTAGCTTGACATACAGGGAAAATAAATTTATTTTAGATAATACTTAATACATGACACAAAGATCTCCCAAATACCATATTATATTAGTGTCTTTGAAAACTAAGAAAAAAAATCTTCTAATCTTGGTGAAATAACTTCTACATCCCTCCAAAAGATCATCCCATTTTTTATACCTAAAACCATTATTTATATCTTGGGGAAAATAAAACTTTAAAAGGGGGAGCTCAAATGCTCAATAAGGGTAAACATGGAGATCATAAAACAAACCAAAAACGTTGGAACATAAAAACATGTACATAATTTTTAAACATCAAAATCTTGAGGAATGGAATAAGTCTTGGCAGTACGTAAAGACTGGATCATAAAGGAACATTAATCATGATAAAATATCATGGGAATAAAATATAAAATTACAAAAAACCATTAATCAACAAGCTATGATTTCTATAGTAGAAAGGAAATTTTTTCCAAGACCATCATAGTGGACAAAGTCCATTACTGAACCGGGTTTACTTGTCGTTCCGGCCAAGTATTACTGGCCAAATTTACCTTCAATTCTATTCATGTCTATTTCATGAGATATAAATCTTTAACCAATACATTAGAATGAGATATAGGTTCCAAAAATGTCATTATAAAATCATTATTACATGTTCCACAAAAACATAAATCATTCAGCATAGCATAACCCATGATATAAAATGGGATTCTTAAACACCATGCAATTATAACATAATCTATATAAGATAAATAGACAACATAAAAATAATTCCATAAAATTAAAGTAATAATATGAATATAAACATAACCCTATTACATCTTATAAGGAAAATAATTTGGATATAACTCTTGAACTTGGTTCTTGAGGAAAATATTTATTCTTCTTCAAAAACATTTTCTTTTATAAAAATTCCGCACAATTTTAAAAGAAAAGATTTTTTTTTGAAAATAAACTTGAAATAGTATAGAGGAAGCATCAAGGAAATAAGGAATTAAAAAGATGTAAAAATCCATTCATGATATATATGTTAAAAAAACATTCTCCTTGTACTTTTATTGGAAGAGTCAAAAAATTACCTCGTATGTTAAACAAAATAAAGATTCCTTCCAAACCATGTAGTGAAAGTAAAATTGTGTAAAAATGACTTTAAACAAACATGGAAGAATAGTACACATTTTATGAGAAAATTTTTACAGAACATGGACATGGATGATTAATATATACCCATTAGATACTTATGAATAAACAAACTCAGATAAAATGAGATTGGAAAAGTTATCCCATACCTTAGGTCCAATTTCTTCAATATGTGTCTGAAACTCCAATATAATGGGCATAAACATATTATTAACATGTAATATAAACATAATTATTTTTATGATATCATATCTGATTCACTTACAACTTTATATTACCCATTCATTTGTCAATTCCATGTTAAAGCAACTCTTTATGTAATTATCGTTTCATTTATTCTCCGTGTTTGGACTTGTTATTATTCATATGATTACTTAGATCATGATTTACATAATTTCAGAATTTAAAAAATTATTTAAATATCATATATATTCAGTATATAATTATTATGACCCATACTTTACATACATTGTTATTCCATCATAATTGAAGCATACTTATTACAACATATAACAAAACCATGAAAGGACCGTATAGGAATAGTGTCTTTAGAAACTGAAAAACATAAAAAACTGGTTCATAAAGAATCTACATTGTCTCCCATTTATTTCATCATATTTAGAGTCACTTTTGTCATAACCTACTTAATACCCTTCTTCCTGACCTAGGAAAAAAACATACAAAAGGGTGAGCTCAAATGATCAGTAAGGGTAAAAAAAGAAAATATTAATCATCTCATATTCATAAGAACATAACATTTTGAAAATATTAACCTGCAAAAGAGATCATAATATCATAACATGGGATAAATAATGGCAGTGAAATGTAATCCCAATAATCATAACATAAAACATGAAACTTTGTGGCATACACACATAATCCTAAAGAATAATTTCATAGTAGTCAAGACTCATTTCCAAGACTATCATAGTGGATAAAGTCCATTTTTGAACCGAGTTCACTCCTCATTTCAGTCCTGTATCACTGAACCAGATTAACCTGCCATTCCAGCCATGTCTATCTCATGAGATATAAAGCTTTACCCAATGAATTGGAGGGACATATATGCCCCACCCATCTCATAATGATACCATTCTTATTTGATCCACAATGTTATAAATCATACATCATAGCATAACCCATGTAATAAAAATTGGATTCTTAAGCATCATTCCATCATAACATAATCCATAAGACAAAAGAACATCATAAAAATAATCCATCATAACATAATCAAATCAATGTAAAAATAAGGATAGAAACAGAACCCTATATTATCTTAGATGGAAAATAATTTTTATAAAATGCTTGAACTCCATTCTTGAGGAAAATATCCTTTCTACTTCAAAAACATTTTGTTCCTTTATTAATATGTCATACAATTTTAAACTAAATGAAGTTAATTAAAATAAACTTGAAAAATTGTAAAGGAATATTCATGGAAATAATGTTCTATGAAATCAATAAAATCCATTCATGTCGTATAAGTTAAAAAACCATTCTTCTTGAACTTTGGCCAGAAAAGTCAAAAAGTACCTCGTACTAAAAACGACAAAAGATTCCTTTCATATCTTTTACTAAAAACTCACCCATGGTTAAAATTATATTTAAAATTTTTTAGGAGGATAGAAATAATATTACATATTTAATAAACATGTATGTGGATGATAAATATTCCCCAGTAAATTCTGAAGTATAAACAAACTCGGATAAAAATGAGATTGCGAGATTTTCCCTTACCTTAGTTCCGATATGATTTGTACATTTCCAAAACTCCTGTATAATGATTTAAATAATGTTATTGACTTATTCCGGAATCATAATCATTGTTATTATATCATATATGGTCTTATTCTTAGCTTTTTATTGGTAATGTTTCATTGTTACTTGTTATTGGGGTGTTCATTGCTTTATGTTCTTATGCATGTTTTGTTGAATAAATTCTTTTTCTTCTTTTTAGGTTATAGATACCTCATTTACATAATGTTATTAGTTTAATATATATCATATTTATTCATTCAATTCATTTATATAATCTTTATTCAATGAAGGTTGTGTAGAACGAGTCGCATCACATCGTGGAGACGGTAGGCCGTACGCACGCACGAGCGATGATATCATTCCCATGATCGTGGAATTGTATTGAAGTGTATGTATACTATTTCAGAATCAATATAACTTTACAATAATAATATATAGTTATTATTTACACCATTATACCCATCCAAGTAAGGTGGTGGTGGAAAACAGATTACACCACAGCGTGGAGACGGTATTTCGTACGTACGCACACGTGGTTATTTCATTTTCTGTAGGATGGATAGAAGGTGAAATAGAGTTGTTTCATATTTATAATAAAATTTCAGTATATTAGTGATACTGATGTTATTAATTCATAATGAAATAACTAAATAAGTGTAATTAGAAGAAGAAATAAATTTTAAATAATCGGTAACGGATATTACCTCTTTTTCGACACGCCTCTTTGAAACCTCCTCTTAGGGCACTAAAATTTGTCTTTAAAGAAGAACATGACCTCTAGTATGTTTCTAGGGAAGTTTATAAGGGAAATGGGTAGGGGTATTCCGAGCTTTTAAGATCAAAATTATGTGAGGAGGAGAGGTAGGAGGTTCCCTTTTATAAGGGAGGAGAGGGGCACCTTTGGAAAAACTTAAAATATTATTTGATAATAAAGTCATATTTGGTTTTTAATAGCTAAAAATTGATTTATTTCGGAGATAAGGCGGGGATGGGTCGAAATACTCTCAAACAATAGGTTTTAGACAAGTTTAGGTTATTATTTTAACCTTATCATTTAGATTTAACTCTAAGTTAAATAATTTAACTTTTACCGTGTCTTCATGTTTTCTTACACTATATGGTTAATAAACCTACTATAATAAGTCAAAAGAAACCCAAGTGGTTAATTCTAATATTTATAACCTTATCTAAGTAATTTTCATGAACCTTAGATTTTTATGAATAAAATAACAATTAATAATATAATATTTGTTTTAAAAACTATTTTATGTCAATTATGACACTATTTTGTAATTGTTTTTTTAAAAAAACATTACAGTAGGATTTGTTCAAAAAATTTTAATTAAATTAATACTAACATGTCATATTAACCTATAAAATTAGTGGACTTTTTAAAAAGTCTAAAATTACATTTATTTGGTTATTTATAATATCAATTATGTTAATATTTCATTAATATGGTAATTACTGCATCATAATTATGTCATAAATAAATTAACTTATTTAATGTCTAAAAATTATAAATAAAATACCATTATGTAAGAAATATATTTATCTTTCTAATTAATATTTTTAGTCTATTTTATCTTATGTATAACCCTATATTAAAAATGTTTTAGTTATTAAACTTTGATTTTAACTCTTTTAACTCTTCTTTAAATAAAATAATAATAAGTGTCCTAATCTAAACTAAGTGGACCTAAAGGGTAATATTTTATTCCTAAGGTTGTTTTTGGTAGAATTAAACTTATCCAATAGAATTAGGACATGTGTTAGGGTAATAATAATAATATCAATTTTACCCTTAATTACCCTATTTACTTTTAAACGTGGTAAAAAATAAAAAGTTACTATTCACCAAAAATTCCTTTTGTCTTATTGAACCACATTTTACTCCTTCATATCAACCGTGTCTCTCAGATTTTTTAAATTCTACTCACAGAAGCGGTAAATTTTAGTTTTATTTAAATTTTCAAATTCTCCTAGGAGGTGGGTAAAAGACGGTGAAAAGTTCAATAATATTTTTATATATCTAAAATTATTATAAAATGACTCCAATGAATTAAATTGAACTTATATAGGTATTACGTATCAATTTTGACCTATAATAAATTTAAATAAAAAGTCGGTTTGAAATAGTAACCTAGTGTTTTCACTATTCACCAAAAATTTTATGTTTTCAAAAAAATACCAAAATTTCACCCTAGGCTAATTTCGATATTCTAAATCCAAAAATGAAGTCCATTTTGAAAGATAAAATTTATAAAATTTCAAAAAGAGGGTATTACTATTCAAAATGGCCAGTTTATATAATATTTTAATAACATTTCGTTATTTAGTGAAACTCGGTATTGCGTACAACACAAGCTATCGAGGAAGGTTGCTCCTGCATGTAATGGAAGCCAAGATAGTGTTGTGTGTAGTGAAAGATTCCTTTAGCGATTCATATAACATAAAAACAAAATATTTCTCATAAAATCTTGTGTGTTACATTCTACCACCCTTAAATTGAATTTCTCCCTTGAAATTCGTCACTTTGTAACAAACAGACGAGGATACTTCTCCCTCATCATATCCTCAAGTTCTCATGTAGCTTCTTCTAATTGGTGGTTCCTCCATAAAACTTTCACCAAGAGAGTGGTCTTGTTCCGTAGGACTTTTTCACTAAAATCCAGAATCTCTATCGGCTTTTCTTCATAAGAAATATCTTTCTCCAGTGGTACAACTTTTGAGCTAAGTACATGTGAAGGATTAGGTATGTACATTCTCAGGAGAGATACATAGAACACATCGTGAACTTGAGAGAGATTTGGTGGAAGTGCCAACCGGTAAGCTACCTTCCCAACATGATCCAGTATTTCGAAAGGACTGATATACCTAGGGATTATATTTCCCTTCATTCCAAATCTCATTACTCACTTACAAGGAGATATTTGTAAGAACACTTTATCACCCACTTCAAAATATAGGTCTTTTGATCGGTTGTCGGCATAAATTTTTTGTCGACTCTGAGCTACTCTTATGTGTTGTTGAATAGATCTGACCTTTTCTTCCATCTCATAAAAAAGATCTAGTCCTAATAGCTTTCTTTCCCCAACTTAATCCCATCAAGTTGGAGTCCTACATTTATTTGCATAGAGAGCTTCATAAGAAGCCAACTGAATACTGGAGTGAAAGCTATTATTATAAGAAAATTCCACCAAAGGTAGGTGTTGATCCCAACCACATTTGAAATTCATAGATCAAGCTCTTAACATATATCCTAGAGTTTGAATTGTCCTCTCAGACTGAACATCTGTATGAGGATGATAAGCAGTGATGAAACTAAACAATGTATCTAGAGTATGATGAAGACTTCTCCAAAATTCGAGGTAATCCTCGGATCCCGATCAGAAATAATGGAAAGTGGTACTCCATGAAATATTACCACTTCCTTTACATATATCCTGGAAAGCTGATCTAGAGATAAATCTTCTCTAATAGAAATGAAGTGTGTTGACTTCGTAAGACGATCAACTATAATCCAGATAGCATTGTTGACTTTGGATGTTTTAGGAATTCCAGTGACAAAGTCCATATTGATGTTTTTCCATTTCCATTCGGGTATGAGTAATGGTTGTAACATCCCCTTATACTTCTATCTCTTAGCTTTAACTTGATAACAAACCAAGCATCGAGATACATATTCAGAAACATCTCCTTTCATGCTATCCCACCAGAAGTACTCTTTGTGGTCCCTATACATCTTCGTGCTTCCAGGATGAATAGAGAATGAAGAACTATGAGCCTCATCTAGTAGCTCCTTCTTTAATTCTAGGATGAGAGGAACACAAACCCGATTCCTGAACCATATTATCCAATCACAATTAAGGTTGAATTTAGGAACATTTCTCACCTTCTTTTGTAACTTTACATATTCTTTTTGTGCCTCTTTAATATTCACATGTATAGATGGTTGAACATTCATTTGAGAAAGATAAGATTTTTCCCCTTACATTATAATTCAAAGTTCCATCCTTTGTAAATCCATAAATATTGGATCTTTTGTGATCCTCATCAGGGATAAGCTGGCATGGTCTTGTCAACATAATGCGTCTACCAACTTCTTTTCTTTCCCAGGATGATAATGAATTGAGAAGTCGTTGTCCTTAATCAACTCTAACCATCTTCTTTAGCGCATGTTCAGATCCTTTTGTGTGAAAATATACTTGAAACTTTTATGATTAGTATAAATATCACATCTTTCTCCATAAAGATAATGCCTCCAAATCATTAATGAAAAGATTACCGTAGCTAACTCCAAATCATGAGTTGGGTAATTTTGCTCATGGATTTTCAACTGTCGTGAGACATAAGCTATCACCATATAGGTTTTCATGAGAACACACCCCAATACCTTCTTGGATGCATCACTGTAGATCAAAAACCTTTCTCCACTACAAGGTAGTGTGAGAACATGTGCACTGGATAACCTTATTTTCAAATCCTTGAAATTCTCTTCACACTCCTCCGTCCACACGAACTTAACTACTTTTCGAGTCAACCTAGTGAGTGGATTAGATAATCATGCAAAATCTTTCACGAAACGTCGATAATATCCAGCCAAACCAAGAAAACATTGGATCTCAGTTACTGTTTTTGGTCTTGACCATCTTTCAATAACCTCTGTTTTTGCTGGATCCATAGATATCCCCTCTTTTGAGATTATGTGACCCAAAAATGAGACTTTTTGAAGCCAAAATTCACACTTGGTAAATTTGGCATAAAGCTTCTCCTTTCTTGGGATCTTTAATACAATTCTCAAGTGACCTTCATGTTCTTCCTTTCTCTTTGAATAGATAAGAATATAGTTTATAAAGACTACCACAAACTGATCAAGATAACCTCTAAAGACTCTATTCATTAGATCCATGAAGATAGCAGGAGAATTAGTAAGACCAAATGGAATCACTATAAATTCATAGTGTACATACCTTGTACGAAAAGCCTTATTTGGTATATCCTCCCTTTTGACCCTTAATTGATGATACCCTGAATGAAGATCATTCTTGGAAAAGTATTGAGCTCCACATAGTTGGTCAAACAAGTCATCAATGAGTGGGAGAGGATATTAGTTATTGATAGTGATCTTGTTAAGTTCTCAATAATCAATACAGAGTCTCATTGATCAATCATTCTTCTTAACAAACAGAACAGGTGCTCCCCAAGGTGACGCACTAGGGAATATGAATCCCTTATCAAGATTATCTTGGAGTTCCTTCTTCAATTCTTGCAACTCAATTGGGGCCATTCTATAAGGTGTCTTTGAAATAGGTAAAGTACCCGGTACGAGTTCTATTGAAAACTCAACTTCACGATTTGGTGGAAGAACTGGAAATTCCTTTGGAAAGACATCATCAAACTCCCATACAATGGGAATATTCTTAATTGTGAGTTTCTATCCAACCATTTGAGATAAATAACCTTCATTTAGTGGAATCAAGACCCATAAGATGGAAGAAATTTCCACTAGAAGGTTATGTTCATCCTTGCATCGATAAACAATCATAGCTTGATCTGGAATATGAAATGTTACTTCCATTATTTGGAAATTGATATGAGCTCCATATAAAGAAAGCCGATCCATGCCAATAATAACATCAAATTCCACTAGAGGAAGGATCACAAGATTTGAAAGAAGCACTTTCCCATACACTTCAATTGGAGAAGAATTGTAAATTTTGATGCCACTGTTGTGCTATTAGGGGTTGTCACAAATAACTCAATATCTAATTGTTGAGGTAATACAGAGATAACCTTAGAAAATTCTTTAGAAATAAAAGAGTGGGTGGATCCATAATCAAATAAAACATTTTTTACTTTATAGTGGATTGTAAGTGTACCTTTCAACACTTCGTTATCGTACTTCACATCGCCGATAGAAATTGCATGTGACTTTCCTTTGTCTTTGGCCTTAAGAGTTTGTTGATGTCGATCATCATAAAAAACCCTTGGGATAGGGAATTGATTAGCATAAGGCCCCATTTCCTTTCACTTGTAACATTGAATTGTATGAGGTGCATTCTATGTAGCCTTTTCTTTGTTCGCTTCACTAGACATATTTTTCCCATCACTGTGGAATTAAAATGCCCGATAACCCTCTTTTCCACATGTGAAACATTTACTTGCCCCTTTTAGACAATTCCCTCCATGTTTCTTTCCACACTTCGAGCATAATGGAAAACTCATCTTCTTTTCAGTGTGGTCTTTAGATTTCCCTTTGAATTCCATTTTCCTCTTCTTATCAAACACATATAACTGATGGGTTACTCCAATCTCCATATCAACATTGAGAGCACATCAAACAATTTCGTCATAGCTATTGAAGTCCCTTATGGATAATGCCCTTCGGGGACTTGGTTTTAAGCTAATAAAGAATTGATCGATCTTACTCTCAGTTTGGATCATAATCCCAGAAGCATACCTTGAAAGCCTTGTAAAATTTGCTTTGTAGATTCCAACAGATTCATCATCCTTTTGATTAAGTTCAAGAAACTCTTTCTCCATCTTTGTTCGAAGAATACAAGGGAAGTACCTATTGAAAAATAAGTTCTTGAACTCGTCCCATTCCTTGGACTCAATTTCGTCTATTTGCCTCATATTCTAGATAAGATTAAACCATTGATCATCTTCTCCTTCCAAATAATATACTGCAAAGATGACTTTATCATGTTCAAGAACATTGAAGAACTGAAAATATCTTTTCAGTGGTACGAATCCATTGTTCAGACACTAATGGATCAGTAGACCCGTTGAATTAGGCTGGACGCTGCCTCATGAAGGATTCAATAGAATTTTGCTCCTTCTTTTCCTCATTTGGAGGTCCTGTATGGTTCATAGTGTGAGAAAGTTGCGTGAGAATGGCTACAATATTTTTCATTCTAGCTCCCAAAACGTTTGGTTTCTCAGGGGGACAATCATTGCATTTCCCATCGCATTCATCATTAACATGGTTCCTTCAGGTTACATCCATTGACTAAAACCAATAAGCATTGTGTGAGAAACACTAATCATAATAGAAGAACCACATAATCCAGAATAAAATTTCACACTTTAGGTCTTATCATAAGTTGTTCATGGCCATTTCTAAAACACTAAGATTGTGTTCTATTCTTAGACATATCCTTAGGGTTCTTACTAAGGCTTTCAAATCATAGTTTCCAAAGGTTGACTATACCTTTCCTTTGATACCAACTATAATGACCCATACTTTACATACATTGTTATTACTTTATAATTGAAGCATACTTATCACAACATATAACAAAACCATGAAAGGACCGTATAGGTATAGTGTCTTTAGAAACTGGGAAACATAAACAACTGGTTCATAAAGCATCTACATTGTCTCCAATTTATTTCATCATATTTTGAGACCCTTTTGGCATAACCTACTTAATACCCTTCTTCCTGACCTGGGAAAAAACATACAAAAGGGTGAGCTCAAATGCTCAGTAAGGGTAAACAAATGAAATATCAATCATATCATATTTATTAGAACATAACATTTTGAAAATCTTAACCTGCAAAAGAGATCATAATATCATAACATGGGACAAATCATGGTATTGAAATGTAATCCCAATAATCATAACATAAAACATGAAACCTTTTTTCATACACACATAATCATAAAGAATCATTTCATAGTATTCAAGACTCATTGCCAAGACTATCCTAGTGGACAAAGTCCATTTCTGAACCGAGTTTACTCCTGTTTCAGTCCTGTATCACTGAACCAGATTAACTTATCGTTCAAAACTTGTCTATCTTATGAGATATAGATCTTTACCCAATTCATTGGAGGGAGATATAGTTCTCACCCGTCTCATAATGATACCATTCTTATGTGTGCCACAAGATCATAAATCATATATCATAGCATAACCCATGTAATAAAAATGGGATTCTTAAGCATCATGCTATCATAACATAATCCATAAGATAAAAGGACATCATAAAAATAATCCATCATAACATAATCAAATCAATGTAAAAATAGGGACAGAAACAGAACCCTATATTATCTTAGATGGAAAATAATTTTGATAAAATTCTTGAACTCCATTCTTGAAAAAAATATCCTTGCTACTTCAAAAACATTTTTTTCCTTTCTTAATATTTCATAAAATTTTAAAATAAAAGAATTTAATTAAAAATAAACTTGAAAAATTGTAAAGGAAGATTCATGGAAATAATTTTCTATGAAATCATAAAAATCCATTCATGCCGTATAAGTTAAAAAAACATTCTTCTCATACTTTGGCTGGAAAAGTCAAAAAGTACCTCGTACTAAAAACGACAAAAGATTCCTTTCATATCATTTAATAAAAACTCACCAATGTGTTAAATTGGATTTAAAAAATAGTAAGAGGATAGAAATAATATTACATATTGACGAAACATGGATGTGGATGATAAATATTTCCCAGTAAATTCTGAAGTATAAACAATCTCAGATAAAAATGAGATTGCGAGATTTTCCCTTACCTTAGGTATGATATAATTTGTACATGTCTGAACCACCTGTATAATGATTTAAATAATGTTATTTACTTATTCTAGAATCATAATCATTGTAATGATATCATATATGGTCATATTATTAGCTACTTATTAGTAATATTTCATTGTTACTTGTTATTCGGGTGTTCATTGCTTTATGTTCTTATGCTTGTTTTGTTGAATAAATTCTTATTCTTCTTTTTAGGTTATAGATAACTCATTTACAGAATGTTATTAGTGTAATATATATCATATTTATTCATTAAATTTACTTATATAATCATTATTCAATGATGATCATGTAAAACGAGTCGCATCACATCGTGGAGATGGTAGGCCGTACGTACGCACGAGCGATGATATTGTTTCCATGATCGTGGAATTATATTGAAGTGTATGTATAATATTTCAGAATCCATATCACATTAAAATAATCATATATAGTTATTCTTTACACCATTATACCCATCCAAGTAAGGTTGTGTTGGAAAACAGATTACACCACGACGTGGAGATGGTATTCTGTACGTACGCACACGCGGTGATTTCGTTTTCCGTAGGATGGATAGAAGGTGAAATAGGGTTGTTTCATATTTATAATAACATATCAGTATATGAGTGATACATATGTTATTAATTCACAATGAAACAACTAAATTAGAGTCAGTAGACGAATAAATAAATTTGAAAGAATCGGTAATGGATATTACCTCTTCTTCGACACGCCTCTTTGAAACCACCTCTTAGGACACTAAAATTGGTCTTTGAAGAAGAACAGGAACTCTAGTATGTTTCTAGGGAATTTTAGAAGGTAAATGGGAAGTTTTTGGCCGAGCTTTTAGGCTGAAAATTGTGTGAGGAGGAGGGGGAGGAGGTTCCCTTTTATAAGGGAGGAGAGGGGCACCATTGAAAAAACTTAAAATATTATTTTATAATAAAGTCATATTCAGTTTTTAATAGATTCAAATTGATTTATTTTTAAGCTAATGTGGGGATAGGTCTAAATCCACTCAACCAATAGGTTTTAGACAAGTTTAGGTTATTATAGTAACCTTATCATTTAGATTTAACTCTAAGTTAAATAATTTAACTTTTACCATGTCTTCTTGTTTTCTTACACTATATGGTTCAAAAACTTACTATTACAAGTCAAACGAACCCCAATTGGTTCATGATTAATATATATATCCTTATCTAAGTAAGTAGTCCGAAAATTAGATTTTTAGGAATAAAATAACAATTAATAATATAATATTTGTTTTAAAATTTATTTTATGTCAATTATGACACTATTTGGTAATTGATTATTTGTGAAAATCATAACAGCATGATTAGTTCAAACAATGTTAATTAATTCAATACTAACAATTAATATTAACCTATAACATTAGTGTAATTTTTATAAAGTCTAAAATTACATTTATTTGGGTATTTATAACATCAATTATGTTAATATTTCATTAATAAGGTAATTACTGCATCATCATTATGTCATAAATAAATTAAATTATTTCAGGACTAAAAATTATAAATAAAATACCATTATGTATGAAATCTATCTATATTTCTAATGAATTTTTTTAGTCAAATTTATCTTATGTATAATCCTATATTAATAATGTTTTAGTTATTAAACTTTGATTTTAACTCGTTTAACTCTCCTTTAAATAAAATAATAATAAGTGTCCTAATCTAATCCCAGTGGACCTAAAGTGTAATATTTTATTTCTAAGGCTGTTTTTGGTTGAATTACACTTATCTAATAGTATTTGGACATGTGTTAGGGTAATAATAATATCATTTTTACCCTTAATTACCCTATTTAATTTTAAACGTGGTAAAAAAGTAAAAATTTACTATTCACCAAAAATTATTTTTATCTTATTGAACCACATTTTAGTCCTTGATATTAACCATTTGCCATGGATTTTCGAAATTCCACTCACAGAAGTGGTAAAATTTAGTTTTATGTAAATTTTCAAATTCTCCTAGGAGGTGGGTAAAAGACGGTGAAAAGTTCAATAAAATTTTTATATATCTAAAATTATTATAAAATGACTCCAATGAACTAAATTGAACTTATATAGGTATTATGTATCAATTTTGACCAAAAATAAATTTAAATAAAATAAATAATTTTTTAAATAAAAAGTCGGTTTTTAAATAGTAACCAAGTGTTTTCACTATTCACCAAAAATTGAAAGTTTTCAGAAAAATACCAAAATCTCACCCTAGGCTAATTTCAATATTCTGAATCCAAAAATGGAGTCCATTTTGAAAGGTAAAATTTATAAAATTTCAAAAAGTGGGTATTACTATTCATAACGCCTAGTTTATATAATATTTTAATAACATATCGTTGTTTAGTGAAGCTCAATATTACGTACAACGCAAGTTATCAAGGAAGGTCGCTCCTGCGTGTAATGCAATCCAAGACAGTGTTGTGTGTAGTGAAAGATTCTTTTGGCGATTCATATAACATAAAAACAAAATATTTCTCATAAAATCTCGGGTGTTACAATAATTATGTATAATAGATCAATAAATGTAATGGAATGCACCATTCATGGAGACGGTCGGCCGTACGTATGAATGAACATTGTTTTTGTTTCCTTATTAAATTGAATGGAATTAAGTAACTGACATATATATATATACATAAATCCAGTATAATTATTATGTCATATATTTCATTATTATTTAGTATATATACAATATAATCATTCTTTAATAGTTAACATGGAAAATGAATCTTATCGCATCATGGAGACGGTAAGCTGTACGTACACACAGGAGATGATATCGTTACCATAGTTTTGGAACGGTATTGAAGTGGATAGTGTATAATATCTCAGAATTATTAGAATGTTATAATAATAATAATATATAGTTGTTATTTACACCATTATACCCATCCATATAAGGTGGTGGTGAAAAACAGATTACACCACGTCATGGAGATAGTAAGTCGTACATACTTACACACGGTGATTTCATTTTTCATAGAATGGATATAAGGTGAAATTGGGTTGTTTCATATTTTTAATAACATATGGGTATATTAGTGTTACTGATGTTATTAATTTATAATGAAACAACTAAATAAGAGGAAGTAGAGGAAGAAATAAATTTTAAAGAATCGGTAGAAGATATTACCTCTTCCTCAACATCCCCCCTTTAAATTTCCTATTATGGCACTCGAGTAGGTCTTTTAAGAAGACCAAAACCTCTATAATGTTATTAGGGAAGCTGAGAAGTTAAATGGACTGGGGTTGGTCGAGCTTGAAGGCTCAAAATGGAGTGAAGAGGAGAGGGAGGAGGTTCCCTTTTATAAGCTGATGTTAGTTCAAATACCCATCATCCAATAATTTTTTGACAAGCTTTAAATATTTGTTAATCCTCATCATTTTGGTTTTACCCTTATTTTACCCTTTTTAAACTTACCGTGATAACATGTTATTTACACATCGTG
Source organism: Viscum album (assembly GCA_963277665.1). Lineage (NCBI taxonomy): Eukaryota > Viridiplantae > Streptophyta > Magnoliopsida > Santalales > Viscaceae > Viscum > Viscum album. The sequence continues at coordinate 1,718,830,528 of OY728119.1, read as the reverse complement.
GGTTATTGAAATTACTTTACCAGGTTAATCGACCCAAAAAAAGTAATTTATGACATATTTGGACTTATATTAACCATTTGGAATAATCTTACATTTTTAGGAATTTAATATCATTTAATAAAGTATTTTATGTTTTAAGTTATGAATTGGGTCAATTTTGGACACTATTCATAATTGACTTTTTTAAAAATTCATAAAAACCTTATTAAAACGAAAAAAAGTCATTTAATAAATGATAATATGTTAATATCATCCTAAAAATTTGTGTATGACATAAAAAAACCAAATTACATTTGTTTTAATATTTATAAATTCATTTATTTGAATATTACATTATTGAGGTAATCACAACATCATAATTGTGTCTAAAATAATTATATTTATATAGCATCTAGAAATTACGAATAAAATAATATGATATAGTAAATAATTTAATATTTCTATGGACTGTTTATAGGCATTGAAATATATTATATGACCACATATTAAAATAGATTTAGTAAAAGATATATGTTTAGGTTATAATTATCTTTACTTTAAATTAATTCTTATAAAGTGTATTTTTCACATCCAAGTAAATCAATGGGGTCCCAAAATAGACCCAATGATTCCCATGGTGTTATATATCTTATAAAATAGCCATAATGAATGTTTTATGGTAGTTTAAAATTATTATAATATTATTTTTACCCATATTTACCAGATTTACCCTTTAACCATGGTAAATAAAATAATTACTAAAGTTACTATTCATAATGTTAAAAAATAAAAGTACTATTTAAATAATTTGAACATTATGATTCCAAATATGGAATACGTTTTTAAAAATTCAAAACATAGAAGTTTTAGTAATTAATTTAAAATTAATCCTATTGTTGAAAAAAAACAGGTTTTGTTTAAAACACTACAAAAGATTGAAATGTTTTTACATATGAATTCAATTCAAAATTAATGAAAATGACTTAAATAGTCTTAAAAAATAAAATTATATTCTATTTAGACTTTAAAACTACTCAAACATATATATTCTAGCCATAAATTTTTTTTGATGAAAAAAGTTGTTTTCAATGAAAATTTAGCGTATTTTCACTATTTATCAAAATATGAAAGTTATCATAAAAATATCCAAAATTTATCCAAAGTAAATTTTTATTTCTAGATTCCAAATAAGAAGTTAATCTTGTCATATATAACTTATAAAAGTGTCAAAATGTATATTTAAATAGGGTGCACCATCAAAAGGTAGTAAATCTGTTTAAAAAAAAATATTTTTGTATCCAAAAAATTAATTTTGTTCTCATATCATGTGAAAGATGATTTCTAATGTTATATAAATTTAAAAAAATGTGGTTAATACTATTCATAATAGGTAGTTTATATAATATTTTTATAATATATCGTTGTTCAGTGAAACTCAGTATTGGGTACCACACAAGCTATCGAGGAAGGTTGTGCAAGCCATGTCAGTGTTGCATGTAGTGCAAGCTTCCTTTGGTGTTGCATATAACATAATCCTAGCTAAGTTCATTTATACATTGAAAAAAATATATACACATTGTTGTGTGAAAAGAATAATATCAAAAAAACATAAAATTGTGTGTAACACAAGCCAAGAATAGTGTTGCATATACTTAAAACTAATATGTTGTTTCATATAACGAAAGCTAATCATAGTGTAGTGTACAAGACAAGACATAAATTAAATTAAAATGAATCTATATCATAAAATATCTGGGTGTTACATTCTACCCCACTTAAAATGAATTTCTCCATCAAAATTCATTGGGGTTATAAATGGTTTTCTACTTGAATATTTCTTTCATAGAAACCCACATCGTAAAAAGGATTACTAAAAATTAATATTAAAAAGAAATGTTAGAAACATAACAGGTACACAATGTAACTCATCATTGGGTTTCCACGTAGGAGAACGTAGGTGGGAAGTGAAATCATGGATATAGAAGAGAAATATAACCATCAAATTCTAATGCATAATGATATAGAATAAGGTTTAGAAAACATTTACTACTAGAAAGCCATAAATCTGTGATGATTTAAGGAACAATATAATTCATCGGATAAGAGGGAACTTGTAAATTATTTTTTTGAATATCCTTTCCATAAAGTTGAAGATTTTTTTCATATGGAAGAATAATTACATGTTTTTATTGTAATATCCATATTGGTCGTTCCCTGAACAATATCCACTTCCTATCTTATTTAATGAAATGAAGTTGTATTTTTCAATCTTGAAGTGTTAGCAGATCATGCGATAGAATTATAGTTCATTCCATCTATCTCAATAAAAAGGTTATAAAGGTTTATAAATTAAGCATAATTCCACCTATAGTGAGATAATACATTAATATAACAAACATAAAATGGAAAATAACTTATACTATCCATAAATGGATAACATTACAATCATTTCAAAAATATAAAACTTAGAAAGAGGTGAACTAACTCGACATAAAATTTATCTCACTTATCTCATAAGGTTGTTCTTGGTTGTCACATTCCAAACATGTGAATACCTTATTCAGGTATTCACTTGAAACACAAATTACCATAGAACCTTAGTGAAAATAGTAATGCAGACAAAAGATAACTCTTTCTGCATACCAAAATCCCAAAAATTCTATATACACAAACCATGATATAACTTTTTACCTTTTATCAGTCATGATCTTATTAATACTATCAAACATCTCATTATCTCCTTATCCATTCATTATGTTCATATCATGTGTTTTCCAAAAATATTTGATTAACCATTCATGGTTACTTGTACCATTCAATATATACTTTCAAATACTTACAGAGAAACAATAGTGTAACAATCCATAGATGTTCCTTTATTCCATAAAACCATTAAATTATGTATACAACATTAATCTTGATAATAATGGAATCATTCCACTGACTTCTTTAACCATTGACCGAGCTTCATCATTTTATTCCTCAACACTTCTTTCACATCATGTTTCATTTGTATTTTCTTCATCATAATCGACATAATTACAACCCATATTACCATGTTGATTCTATTTATTAGATTTTCCCTTATGTAATTGATTTGAATAATGACTATAAATTCCACATGTAAAGAAGTTAACCACTGTTGATGTCTAAGTAATACCATTATCCATGTCCATTGTGTTAATGAAACATTTTCCTTTAAAATTAATGGATTTGGGTCATTCTTTTCCACACCCAAATCATCTTCCAAATCCTTTAATAATTATCTTTGGTGTACCTTACCACATTATTTACATGAGAAAAATTAAACTTTCTTTCCTATATGATCACCATGAAACTCCATCTTTCTTTTATTAGCTTCTCCAGGAAACTCACCAAAGTTGAGATTATTGATCATATTATGAAATTCATGATTCAGAATAATAATGATGTTTCTCCATCCAACTCCTGTTTCATTTGGTTTCTCTTGAATAATATCATTCCATTTTCCATCATATTCTCCATTAACATGAATCCACCTTTTTCCAGCCATTTTCTAAAACCCAAATAGAATAGTATGAGAGGCGAAAATCATACTTGAAAAAAAACATAATCAAGGAAGTGTACTTTCAATTTTTTACCAAATTTGGTTTAATCCTAGGTTTTTCATGATTGTGTCCATAATTCTAGGACTTTAAACTATATTTATAATTAAACTTAGGGTCTTCCCTAGACAAACTTTAGAAATATTTCTAGGGATCTTACAAAAGTTTTCAAATCCTAGTTTCTAAAGGTTAAATAAACATTCACTCTGATACCAACTATAGAGACCCTAGATTTACATACAAGGACATGAAATTTATTTTTTTTAATACTTTATACATTCCATAAACAAATTCCCAAAGAATGCATTAGTTTACTATCTTTGGAAACTCGGAACATAATATTCTAATCAGGGTGAAATATCATCAACATATCCCATAAAAATATTACCCTTTACTTTTCCTACCTAAAACCATTATTTATATCCTAGGGAAAAGAAAACACAAAAAGGGTGAGCTCAAATTCCCAGTAAGGGTAAACATGGAGAACATAAAACAAACCATAAAACTTTTAACATAAATACTTGAACATAAAGTTTAAACCTCAAAATATTTAGCAATGTCCTTAATCGTGGCAGTACATAAGGCATGGATCATAAAAGAATATTAATCATGATAAAATAGCATAGTAATAAAACATGGAATTATGTAAATATATTAATCACATTATATTATTTCCATAGTAGCCAAGACATTTTCCCATTACCATCATTGTGGAATAATTCCATTACTGAATCAGGATTACATGTCATTCCAGCCATGTATTACGTAACCAGATTTAACTTCCATTCTAGTCATGTCTATCTCATGAGATATAAATCATTACTCAATGCATTGGAGGGAGATATTGGTCCCACCCATATCCTAATGAAATCATTCTTACAAGTTCCACAAAAAAAAATCATTCAGCATAGCATAACCCATGAAATAAATTTCGATTCTTAAACATCATGCCATCATAACATAATACATATAAGATAAATGGACTTCATAAAAATAATTCCATAAAATAAAACTAATAATAAGTATAGAAACATAACCATATGTCATATTATATGGAAAATAATTTTGATAAAACATTTGAACTTAGTTCATGGGGAAAATATACATTCTTCTTAGAAAACATTTTTTTTTCTCAAAATGCCACCCAATTTTAAAAGAAAATAATTTTGTTGAAAATAAACATGAAATAGTGAAGAGGATGATTCCGGGAAATAAGGCATTAAGAAGATGTAAAAATCCATTAATTCTGTATATGTTAAAAAACATTATCCTTGAACTTTTACCAAAAAAGTCAAAACGTACCTTGTATTGTAAACAAAATAACGATTCCTTCCAAACTAGGTAGTAAAAGTAAAAATGAGTAAAAGTTATATTAAAAATACATAAATTAATAGTACATATTTTATGAGAATATTTTTAGAAAAAATATACATGGATGATAAACATATACCGAATAGATACATACGAATAAACAATATCAGATAAAACGAGATTAGAAATGTTATCCCTTACCTTAGGTCCAATTTCTTCTGTATGTGCTAGAAACTCCTATATTGTAGGTTTAAAAATATTAATTACTTTTAATAGAACCTTAATAATATTTATGATATCATATATGATTCACTTACAACTTTATATTAACATTTCATTTGTCAATTCTATGTTAAAGCAACGTTTTAGGTAATAAATGTTTCATTTATTGTAGATGTTTAGACTTGTTATTATTCATATGATTACTTAGATCATGATTTACTTAATTCCAGAATATAAAACATGATTTTTATATCATTTATATTTAGTATATAAATATATATAATATATTGATAAATGGAATAGAATACACCATTCATGGATAGGGTAGGTCGTACGTACGGATGAACGTTGTTTTCGTTTCCTTATTAAATTGAATAGACGCAAGTAAAGGACATATATATATATATATATACATACATAAATCCAGTTGAATTATTATATCATATAATTCAGGATTATTTATTATATTTACTTTATAATCATTCTTGAATGGTTAACATGGAGAATGAATCTCATCATGTCGCGGAAACGGTATGTCGTACGTACGCACGAGAAACGATATCGTTCCCATAGTTGTTGAAACGTTTTGAATTGGAAGGATTATAATATCTCAGAAATAGTATTATGTTATAATAATCATATATAGTTATTATTTACACCATTATACTTGTCCAAGTAATGTGGTGGTGAAAAACAGATTACACCACTGCGTGGAGATGGTAAGTCATACGTACACATGTGAAGTGAATTAATTTTTCATAGGATTGATAGAGGGTGAAATAGGGTTGTTTAAAATTTATAATAAAATATCATTATATTAGTGATCCTGATGTTTTTAATTTATATTGAAATATCAAAAGAAGGGGAAGTAGAAGAAGAAATAAATTTGAAAGATTCGGTAGAAGAGATTACATATTCCTCGACGTCCATCCTTTAAATTTCCACTTAGGGAACTGAAGTTGGTCTTTGGAGAAGACCAGAGCCTCTAGAATGAAAATAGAGAATTTGAGAAGAGAAATGGGTAGGGTTTGGCTGTGATTTAAGGCTCAAAATGAAGTGAATAAGGGAGAAGGAGGTTCCCTTTTATAAGAGAGGAGAGGGTCACTTAAGAATGTTCGAAAATATTAATTTATTATAAATTCAATTTCGATTTAACATTTTCCAAAACTTATTTAGTTTTAAGGAATGATGATTTTGATTTGAATAAACATCTTAAAAAATATTTTTTACAACTTTTGAATATTTGTTTATCTTATAATTTTTGTTTTTCCCTTTTTAATCTAACCGTGATATATAGTTATTTACACATTGTGGGTAGATGTAATTATCATATAATGTCAAACGACCCACAAAAATTTATTTATAAAATAGTTGGATATATATTAATCATTTGGAAAAATATTATATTTTTAGTTATTTAATATCATTTAATAAACTATTTTATGTTTTTAGTTATGAATTGTGTCAATTTTGGACACTATTCATACTTGATTATTTAAAAAAATAATAACACCCATATTACTTATAAAAAAAGGCATTATATCAAATATAATATGTTGGTATCATCCATAAAATTCATTGATGAGAACAAAATAACCAAATTACATTTTTTTAATATTTTTAAAATCATTTATTTGAATATTTCATTAATGAGGTAATCATAACATCATAATTGTATCAAAAATAAATATACTTACACTACAAGAAAACCGCCTATTAGTGGCAGTTTTTTTTCATATGGCGGCGGTTTAAACCACCGCTATATGGTTTAGCTGCGGTTTACAGAAACCATCGCTAAACTGGGCGTCGACAATCTATTAGCGCCGATTTTATGCATTTCACGGCGGTCAAAGAAAAGCGTCGTAGTACCTCATTTCGCGGCGGTTTTTGGTAAACTTAGCGGCGGTTTTATGGACTATTTAATTAGCAGCAGCTATAATCGCCACGAAATTCAGGCGTGTCATGCGCCTGCTTAGCGACGGTTAAAACTGCCGTTAATTCCGGCGTGATGTCGCGGAAGTTTTAACCGCCGCTAAGTGTATTGCCGATTACATTTAGCGGAAGTTTAAACCGTCGCTAAATTTATAACTAGTAAAAAATTAGCAGCTGTTAAAACCACCGCGAAATGTTGACCCGAAAAAAATAGCATTTCTGCTTATACTGCACCACTGCCCTGAAAAACAAACCAAACAATAATTCTAAGAAAAATAAAATTCTTAACAACAATTACATGGACAATTCCTCTTGTAACTAATATGCGAAACACCATTTAATAACATCAAAGGGGCCATGCATTAACGTACCACATATCAACTTCTACAGAAAGACATATGGGATTCTCAAACAACAACTAGGAATGATAGATCAACTATCACTACTAATATGGGAAACATAATTTCAAAACCTTTTCATCACCTAAATACATCGCCTCAACCCCAGAGACATTTAGCATCCTTGGACAGAATAGAGAATCAGGAATTTTGGTAGTATTATAATGCTTATAACGCTAAAAATGATCACTTATCCAAGAGAATAATAATTCAAAAGGGTCACTAATTTGATTAGGTATATTACCTTGTTGAAAATGGCCATGATTCTGATAAAAATAAGAAAGTTTTGGAATGGATAGGTTGAGAGGTTTCCATTCTACCATTCATGCTTCTATAACCAACATGAAGACCCAGATTCCCAAATGTGAATCCCCAACAGAGAAGAGCCCTCCATTTAAAAACATGGCCAAGTATCCTACTAACCAAAGACTTAGGGATACATGTAGTCTCACCTGGTATCCCCATGATGCATACTCTCTAGCTTCTAGAGTATTGCAAAATGATCCCATGACATTCCAAACTTGTCGAGAAGGGAATAGATGAGGGCGTATGATAGATGTCTGAGCCCTATTTCCATAAAAGAAGATATTAATCCAATCATTGAATGAAATAATCAAATGCAAGTACAAATCCTTTTTCTACCTCTCCTTTACAATGGAAAGAATGTCGCCTGCTAAGGTCCGAGTCTATTTCTTTCCATCCCAAACATTCTCAACGGGAAGGAATTCATCATATGTTTCCACTAATAGAAGTATTCCCCCAAGCTTAAAAGTATTTCATAGGCCAATTTCTACCTCACCATGGGCTAGATAAATAGTTTTGGTTCCTAGAAACCATAAACTAATCAACTCACTATGGAATTATGGTTTATGGTACATGATAAACTAAAAAGTATATGTCTCCTCGTAATTATGAATATCATGCTATTGATAGGGAAATTTTGTGCAGATCTACCTAACCCAAAATGGCCATGCCCATTCATCAGAGAAATTACCACTAGGGGCAAATCAGACATTCAGCTCAAGCCACTTATTTTGGTTTTTTAGAGAGAAGATGAACATGTTTGAGTAAATATGAGAAATCAATTGATGAGTGAGATCATGAATATATGAAACCATGGTGAATTTTTAAATTTATAACATTTCCCTAGGAACGGTGCCACAATTAACTGACTATCCTCAGAAACTATCATTTTAATATAGTCAACAGAGAGTGACAACATGTGAGACTAAAGGTTGTATTCAGGTAAATAATAGAACTATCATCATGATGTCCCAATCTATATAAAGGTAGTCTGTTCAATAGAGGATAATTATTATGTTCAGTCAGAATAAGAACCTTTAAAACATAATTGTTATAAAATACTTTGTATCGATGATTGACATTATGGTTCCAGGAAATAAGGTCTCTCCAGTCTACCACATAAGAAGACATTTGAGAAATAGAGGACATATTTAAAGAGAATAGATAATATATTAGAAGATATGTAACCATTAAGAGAGAATCAGTTGTGCTAATCAAACAAAAATAAGTGCATAACATGGAAAACATTACGTGGACCACAAGATCCATTCTAGGTCACGAAAATCACATAACCCATAAAACATATTTTGATCACATGATTTTTCTTAATACATATAATCATGTTACCATGTGAAGGTCACATGAATCACATAGATATTAGTAGATCATGAAAAAACCCTCAAGAGACAACCGAATCACATAAGATAGACTAATGGCCAAGGGTGTGCATCAAAGTTCAAATAAATTACCATTTATTTGTTCATGGATTGATTAAGTGAGATATTTAGACAAGGTGATCACACAAAGAGGTCAAGTGACATGATCACATGATTAGGTCTCTTGTATGGTTCTTGTGATGAGGTCATGCAAATTTGTCTTGCAAAACAATCGCACGAGAGAGGAGGTTTTGAGAGCTATGGAGCTTCATGTCACCGGTCAAATGACCAGCCTCTCACCCCTATTTATAAGGAACCTCAAGGAATATGAATGAAATTATAGAAGACCAAAATATGTTTTGAATTCCAACCATAGAAAGCATAAGGGACTCATGAAGTCATTTCCTACCTCATAATTGAGTCCTTGTTCCTTCGATCATCACTTTTGTGGGGAGGGGGGCATTTTTTGACGCTAGCCAAATGAGCATTGTATATTTTGGGAACAAAGAAATACCCAAAGCATAGGTATTAATATATACCCAAAGGAAAGAAAATTCTAGCATGTATACATATAGATTAATCACCTAGGTCACAAGGACCATGTGAACTTCAATGAGGCTCATGATCACATGAACCTAGAACCATCATGCAAAGGGGTTATGCAATTCATGTGATCTATTCCTGATCATGTGAAACCCCATCAAATAGACCAATTAATCATATAAAACCCCTCTGATTATTCTTTTTTATCATATGACATTTCATCTAACAATCTCACAATATGTTCATTAAATAAAAGTTAGAAAAGAGGGAAGCTTCATGGGAAGGGAGTTGCATTGGTTTTCAGGTGATGTGGTTACGTGCCTCATAAAAACTATTAATGATCATGAAAATCACCTTAGAAAACCATCTTGATCTAGTGATATCCATTCAACATGGCTGTTTGGACATGCAACACCCTAATGAGTCCAATTCCAAATGCTGAATTTACAACAGAAACATCAAAGAGCCTATTACCATAGATCATCTAACCAATGAAACAAACACATCATTATCTTTACCACCTGAGGTTATTGTGATCATTCAAGGTTAGGCACTGAAGCTCCTCCAAGACCAATGGGTTTTTAAAGGTTCCATACACCACACATGTTATATATACAAACCAACCTTTCCCATATTTGTTCAACACATCAACAATACTACTCATGGTCCGATGATGCATCGTCACCCTCTCCACCTCCATCTCCTACTTCCACCTGTAAGAACATTATATTGAAAATTAAATATGGTTGCATATTTATAATTAAACTTAAAACCAATAAAATTTTGAAAACTAAATGATTTGGATTTTTTGTGATTTACCTGCTCACCACCACTCGGTGCACTACCACTGGGGGCATATCTACTCATCTCTTGATATAAATCAGTCAGCGCTTTCTACATAGTGGATATCTGAGCCCCTTGGTCTTGAACTGTGGCTCGTAGAGAAGAAATATCCCTCTGAGCATCTTCATGTATGGGATGACTATAACCAGGAGTAGATGCAGCTGGAATCCCTGATGTCCTGCTAAAGACCTCAGATGGTACGGGTCCCAAACCCATCCCACGCACTCTACCAGGATGCTCCTTCCCAAGGACTTGAGCAACCGGGTCATCCTAGGAGACTGAGTAGGACTGCCTAGGATTGGCATCCCATAGTTCTTTAATTTTTACCTATAAATCAAATATCAATACATATTAACACAGTAAAAACTGATAATAAGTTATTATAATAAAAGTTTGACTTCATACCCCAACTTCTTTGGTAGGCTCATTAACAAAAGAGTCATCTGATTTTCTGTGAACATCCAACCACAGTTCAGTCCGGGAGGCTTCGTGCCCTAAATTCTGTGACTTCATTAAACAATGATAGATCAAAAATTCAATATATTAAATAGATAATATTGTATTATAAATATTTAAACTATTTAAAATAATACCAATGACATTCGGCTTCTAGAAAAGCTTTTTGAGCCCGCCGTGTGAGGGATGACTTTCTTCACCCTATTTGATGCATTCTGTCGTGAGGGATCCTGAAATAAATAAAATGAAATTTAACAGTAATGTATCCAATGTCATATCCTCTTCATATACATGTATTAATGTAATATGAGGATAATATAATAATATATATTTCAATACCATCCTCTTCTCATCACGATGCCTGTCAACAAAAACTTTCCACTGCTCTTTCGGTACCCCACTGGGTAGCTTGTCATACATTTGTTCAAAGGTCAATGAAGTATCGTTGACATCACACCACAATCTCCATTTGAAATATTTCCATTTTTTACGAGGATTTTTCAAAGTCCACTTCCGTGCTATCACATCAGCAACTGTGAAGTGGAAGAACATCTGTATACAGAAATTAATTTTGAACATATTAGTAACATGACATTCAATTAAACCATAATGTAATAAAATTACCTTTATTTGAGAATTTAAACTTCATTTTTCCAGTTTGGAGGCATATGTATCCAATCATCATATGAAATGGGAAGGGAAATGGGCTCCACTGCTAACTGACCTATAATCTGGCCAAGTAACCCCACGACATCATCCATAGGGACCCCATAAGAATCAAATGGTACGACTATATTTTGGCCATTCAAGTTCCAATCATCTGAGAGTTTTAAGTGTTTCTCCATGGTTTCATTTTTTCCATCTTCAATGAGCAAACAATTAGTATAAACAAAATGCAATAAATTTATTTAATTAAAATTTATACCTATGACTGTGACCCTCCAGTATGTCTGGGATGAACTGGAAGGGGTCTGTCACCGCCCAACTGATGAGGCACCTGTAGGGGGAGTCAACGACTTATCCTCTAATCGGTGGCCCTCTGATGGTGTGAGAGATGGTTCAGGGGGAGATGGTGCGGGGGTGTAGGCAACTGGTGCCTTAGATGTCATGGGGAGTGACCCAGATAGATCGTCATCCATCGCATAACTAGAAGAAATAGTATACCGCTTCCTCCTTGGCATTCCTGTCTTTTAATCAAATAAAATTAATTTCAGAATATATATTTCAAAAAAATTATGCAGAAAAAAAAATTAAAAATGATAATAGATGCCCAGTAATAACAAACAAAATATATATAACAATGATAATGAATGACTGCAGAAATGAAACAAGTGGTTGCTGCATGAATGAATAATTTTACATACAATCATTTTCCCCTCCAATCATGTCGGTTTCCTACTCCATTTCTTCATCCACTTCATTCATCCTTGCAAGACTAATATTTTCAATATCATGATGGAAAAATAATTCTGCTTCCTGTTGTTGATGACATTCAATTTCAGAGGTCAAATCTTCCACTTCATCACCCATATCATACAAATCTCTTTGTATTATGTGAGTAACTACACTCCACCCTTCATCCACAACATCAATCACATAATATACCATTTTTTCTTGCGATTCTAAGATATATGGATCATGAATTTCACGATCACCAACATCCATCAAGTGAGAGAAGTTCACAGAAGTAAATTGCAATGAATCTCTTTTAACACCTCTGATAATATCAACCCATTTGAATTTGAATAAAATAACAAAAAAATGTCCATGGTAGTTTAATTCAATATTATCATGCAACTTTCCATAGTATCCCACTTCAGCAAATTTAAATATACCACTATTCTGTGTTTTCAAACCCACTTCTCGATTGACTGTACGAAATCTAAAGCCATTCACATTATAAGCGTCTAACTTTATAACTTGCTTTATAGGACCTCTAGTAAGAAACTTCAAATCTTCTGACAAGTATGATCGAGTATCAGTATTCATGATCTGAAAAAAGAAATATAATTTAATATATTTACAAATTGTATGTGTCAAACTAATATTCATATTTATTGAAATATTTATGAACATACACGTTGTGCAAACAATTCTACAAGCTCTTTATTCACAGCTTTCATTATATCTTTCTCATTTCGTGTTTGACCTCTCATTAGTCTCTTTTTCTGTATCCTCAACTCTTCAATAAATGGATCTGCAATTTCACTATTCAGCAGCACATATCTATGTGCCTGTAATAATTCCAATTCTGTTAGTGTCACATTTGAGGTCCTCCCAACTGATCGGCCAATAGCAAGAAATATTTTTTATTTCTCATGCATTTGAGATTGTGTGGATGTGTCTTCAACACATCTAACTCGATTAAATCTTGTCTCAATATCATGTAAATACCTGGAACAAAAGGTAAGATAGTCCTCGTCCAAATAGCCTTCACCAATAGAGCCTTTTGGTTGAGCATTATTTCTCACGTATGATTTCAAATGCCCAAGATATCTGTGAAATAAAATAATAATATTATGCATTTATTTAAATGTAAAAAATTGTTTACTTAACTAGAAAACATATAAATAAAATACCTCTCAATTGGATACATCCATCGATAATGAATGGGGCCTCCTTATTTAGCTTCTTCAACCAAATGCACAGTTAAATGCATCATGATAGTAAAAAACGATGGAGGAAAGATCATCTCCATTGCACAAAGAGTCAATACAAACCTCTCCTGGAGGTTGTCAAGCTAAAATGGATGTACAACTTTCTCACATAATTGCCAGAAAAATGTGCAGAATTGGATTACAACAGTAGTAACTTTTTTAGGTAATAATGTACACAATGCCAATGGTAGTAACTGCTGTAACAAAATATGTGAATCATGACTTTTCAATCCATGTAACTTATGATTCTTCAAGTAAAAACACCTCGATATGTTACTCAAATACCCATAAAATACCTTCACATTCTTTAAAATTCGAAGGAACGTATCTTTATCCCTATTTTTCATTGAGAAAATGGGCAGAGCATACTTTTCATTCTCATCTGGCCAGAGATCACGTTTTATGTTCATTACTTGTATGTCTTTGCGAGAATTAAGATGATCCTTCGACTTTCCATGATCATTAAGTAATGTGAAAATCAAATTATCACAGACATTATTCTCAATATGCATCACATCAAGATTGTGGCACAACAAATTAAATTCCCAATACGAAATTTTGAAGAATATACTTTTTTTCTTCCATTGTTGCGTTCTGATTTCACTTGACGATGCACTTCGGACCCTTTTTCCACTATCATTCAAATGACGAACCTTCCCAAATTCTGTTTCAACATTTTCAAGCTGTGTCAATATTTCAGAACTGGTTAACAACTTTGGAGGTGGTCTACGATCAATGAAACCATTAAATTTTGATTTGTTCAGCCGAAATCTATGAGAAGCATCGAGAAATATTCGATGGCATAAGAAGCACCATTTTTTACTGTGAGGTAGCCTTTTGGGCTCAAAATCAAAGTTAAAAATGGGACAAGCCAAACCCATATAAGTGTTCCAACCAGATAAATTCTCAAGCCCAGGGAAGTCACTAATGGTCCACAGTAAAGCAGCATTCATTTTGAACATTGTTTTAGAAGAAACATCAAATGTCTCAACACCGTTACTCCATAACTACTGCAATTCTTCTATCAAAGGCTGCAAGTGTACATCAATATCATTTCCAGGAATTTGTTTTCCAGGAATTATCATTGAAATGATAAAAGATTAATGTTGCATACACATCCATGGAGGTAGATTATAAGGGATCAAAACAATGGGCCAAATGCTATAACTTGTACTCAAAGTCCCAAATGGGTTGAATCCATCGGCAACCAATACCAATCGAACATTCCTAGGATCAACTGAGAAATATTGATTTAATGAATCAATTGTCTTCTATGATTGGGAATCTCAAGGATGTCTCATTAACCCATCATTTTTATTATCTACAGAATGCCACTTCATGTGTTCAGCGGTTTTTGATGACATGAATAATCTTTGCAATCACGGATTCAAAGGAAAGTAATGCAAAACCTTTGCAGGTGTGTTCATTTTATTCTTATTCATGAAATTATGTTCAGTCAGACTTCCAACATTACCCTTTGACTGCCATCTAGAAGAATAACATTTCTTGAAATTCTGTCTACTTGAATCCTCTCCCCAATAAAGCATACAATCATTGGGACATGCATGTATTTTTATATAATTCAGAGCAAGCTTGTCAACAACTTTTTTCATATCATAAAAAGATTCTGGGATTTTTCCTTTAGGAAATGCATCACGAATAAATTCCAATATCAAGGACATTTCCTTATTTGTAATTCCACATAGACATTTGATATGGTACAACTTCAGCAGAAATGAAATCTTTGAATATTTCAAACACCCACTATACAAATCTTGATTTCCATCGTCAACTAAATCATGAAATGCATTTTTCTCAGTGAAGTTTTCCGTTACATTTGGCTCTACAGAATCAAGAGGAGGATCCAATGATATGTTCCAATCTTGATCTACTTGTGTTACAGTCTCAAAAACATCACTTGTCACGTTACAATTTTTAGCACCCTCTTCTAGTTTTTCTGATATGTTTTGAAGCTGATAGTGGTGTCTTGTAGTGCCGAATGCATCATTTATGAGGTTTTTCATTTCATTTTCCATTGTCGACGAACTTGGGATCTCATTCTGTGGATTAACATCAGTGCTCAGTATTTCTATATTGTTCGATTCTCCATGCCAAATCCAACACAAATATTGACCAGGGAATTGCTTCAGTATTAAATGTTCATAAAATTCATCTCTCTTCAACCATGTTATAAATTTACATTTAGGACATGGAAATATTATTCTCCCTTCAACGGATCGATTAGAAATCGCAAAATCTAAAAACTCATTCAAACCCTTAACATACTAAGGTGTGTTCCTCGGTAATGTGATCCAGCTTTTATCCATGTATATCACAATGTGCCTACACAAAATATATGATAGTGTAAGATTGCAGAATCATAATATAATAAAGATGACCCATTGATCCTAAAGTATGCATAATATAATAAATATGATTCATTGATCACATTTACCACTTACTTAGCATGCCCAGACAAACCAAACAAGTCTGGTCCCTAGGAGACAGCGTGAACACCTCATTGAGGAGCAGTAAGAATATCGGGTTACACAATTATCATAACACTGTCAATCACACATTTATGTTTCCTCAAACAACACCCCATTGAAAGTGATGTCATTGAACACACCAAAGATGCACGATTTTCATACCATTAGTACAACGACATTACTAGAAATATTTATCCCTTATATGACACCCTTTAAGACTTATCGTAGGCTAGCTTGGGTACACGGATTATGGGTAGCCTTGGTCAATTCATGAAAATTGGTCATGTTTCATCGCTCTTTATGTTTTTCAATATTTTCACTATCTATTTGAATTTACCTCTCTTTTTGAATTTGATAGTGTTTCTTATTTCCTTGAATTTGGAGAGACCTTTGTTATTGATTATATCATTAGGTTGTGAAATTTTAATTCATCCACTTGGATTTCCATAGTGGGGTTCTCATTAAAATATCTTTTAAAAACTAATGAATGATGTATGTTATTCTCACTTAAATATGTTTTGTGTTTAGTACTATAAAAATTTATCTTCAATATTTCAAACAACTCATATTAAAATAAATCATGCAAACCATAAAATTTGGATTTGATATAATAAAAAGGACATGTCCAATTTTTACTTCAAAAATTTATGTATATTTCAAGTCCTAAGCACATTTAATTTGAAGTAATTATTTATAAATGAATTTACAACTTTAACACAAACTATTATACTTAATTCAATCATAATAAATTTAAAATATTTATTAAGTGACACTAGTTCAGAACTAATGAAGATCTTTGCTAACATGTTTGAGAATCTCATGGTGATAAATAAAATTTTCTTACTAAAGATATCATTCTGCATGAGTATGTAAGAAGATAAGTTTATTGTAAATCATATTAACAACTTCAACATGATAAAAATTCAATTGGAGTTAGTTAAGGTGGATTTCAAGGATCTAGAATGGGTGTTGTTGTTACTATCATCACCCCTTGAATCTTGGAATGCAATGATCACTACTATGAGTAACTTGAGTAGAAATAATGACATAAGAGTTGTACCTCTGGTGGTAGAAGGTACTACCTCCAGACTAGTCATAGTATACTGCATAGCATGCATCTCTCTCACCCCTCTACTATATGATCTGACATGACTCCCCTTTACATACCCTGCTGGCTGGTACTACTGCTATTGTACGAGAGTACTATGTCCCCTTCCTCAGTGTAAACATCTGTTGGAAATCCAGTTATTGGTTTGTGGAGGGGAATCTATGTCTTTTCTAGAATTTGGGGTTCCTCTAGATCCCCTACCACTACTCTTCTCCTGAGAGACACTGGAAAACCTATGGAGGTGGCTCGACCTCCTAAAAGTGTGACACTCCTTAGTAGGGTGAGGACATTGAGCGTGCGTGTGTTTCTAGTCAAATGGTGGATTCTCTGGTATTAGGATGAATCACTGATATTATATATCAATCAGGTATAAAATATTATTACAAGACATATTAGTTAATTCATCCCATCACTTATTAATTTTACCATATATTCCTAATTTTCAAATCCTCCTATAGATACGAATCACCAAAATCATCTTAAACCATTTTCCATATTTCACATCCAATGTAAAGATCTTTAACTAAGCCATGATTCCAAAGGATCTCATAAAATCATGAGGGGTTGGAACACCAAAAATTTTAATGCACGTCCTAACCATAATGCTAAGAGAGAAAAAAGGGATCCTTGGGAGGGATCAACAAGAGGATTTTAGAAAGAGGGGATAATTACAATTATTTAGGTTGTGCATGTGGCATGTCAATGAAATCATAATTTTTCATATACTATCATAATCAGAGCAGACTAAAGGGAGATTTCCAAGACCACCCAAATCAAAATAAGAAATGTTTTTGAAAAATCCTAATGTTTGTGGTAGCAATCAGATTCCCCCTTCCATTCAATGAGAACTATAATTTTAATCAACAATAGATCAAGAAACGGAAGATGAACTGGAAGGTTTACCTTAAAAATATTTGTTCAGAACACCAATATCTAACATGGTCTTGCTTATAGATCAAATAGGATTCTCATACTTCATCCATGGAAGGTTTGATGGAATCATAAAGGAGATAGGGAATTTTAGAACATAGGTGTTGGATTGTTAAAATTCTTGGAAGATATAATTTATGATGTGAATAGGGAATTCACAGCATGAATTCCTCAATTCCCATATATGTTGAAAAATTTATCACCTCATTTTAAAAACAGAATTAAACTAATTTCATGTCATGAATATATTTAATGAAGTGAATTATTGTTTCGCGGATTTCCCAAAACAACTAATCCACATAATGAATTGGGAATTCATAACATTAATTCGTGGGAATTTATAACATCAATTCACAATGAATTGGGAATTCATGGGGTTCTCCTGGAAATTTACATAATGAATTGGGAATTTATAACATCAATCAATTCATTTTGCATCTATAAAGAAAATCTCATACTTCTTCAATATGAAACAACTAATCCAACTAGATAAAGGCTTAATAAACAAGGTTTAAATGAAAGGAAACCTAACTCTTAGAGATTTATCCAAAAAATTAAATGGATACATAACTGGAAAAGACGGGTCACTGGAGATGGAGGTCGCGAGGTTTCCAGAGACGGAGGTCGCGGGGTCGCTAGAGGTCGCGGGTTGTCGGACGGTTAGGGGTTTCCGGATGGTTGGGGGTCGAGGGTTGCGGGTCACCGGGGGGGGGGGGGGGGTTATGGGAAGAAGGGAGGGCGCGTGGGTTTGGGGGAACGATCGGGTTGGGGGGTAGGGAAGGGTCAAGATTGTTAAAATCAATTACGGGTTTCACGGTGGTTTATTAAAAACCGCCGCGAAACCTTTCAGTGAAAACGTTTAGTGGCAATTTTGTGAACCGCCGCCACAAAACCTCCGCTAAACCCGGTTTTTATTGTAGTGTTATCTAATGTCTAAAAATTATAAATAAACTATCATGATGTTTGAAATAATTTTATATTTTTAATTAATATTTATAGACATTTATATCTCTTATATAACCCCATATTAAAATCGTTTTAGTAAAATATATATGTTTAGGTTATATTTATCTTAACTTTAAATTAATTCTTATAAAGTGTCATTTTTACATCCATGTGAATCCATGGGGTCCCAAAATCGACCCAAGGACTACCATGGTCAAATATATCTCATCCATTAAGATTCAGTCATGTTTTAAGGTAGATTGATATTATTATAATATTATTTTTTATCCTTATTTACTAGATTTACCCTTTAACCATGATAAATAAAATAATTAATTATGTTACTATTCAAAAAGTCAAAGAATAAAAAGTATATATTTAAAAAATTTGAACCTTTTGATTCCAAATATGGAATCCATTTTTCCAAATTCACAACATAGAAGTTGTATTAATTAATTTAATATTAATATTGTTGTTGAAAAAAGGGGTTTTTTGTCTAAAACATTGAAAAATATTGAAATTTTGTTACATATGAATTCATTGTAAAATTAATGAAAATGACTTATATTTTATTAAACTATAAAAACTATTATATTTATAATTTATAACCATTCAATGATATATTTTATCTACATAAATTATTTCGATTAAAAAAGTTGTTTTCAATTAAAATTTACCGTTTTTTCACTATTTATAAAAATATGAATGTTGTCTGAAAAATATCAAAAATTTATCAAAAGTAAATATTTATGTAACTATTGAATATAAAAAGCTTATCGTGTCAAATATTACTTTTAAAAGTGTCAAAAACGATATTTCAAATGGGTGCACCCTCAAAAGGTGTTAAAGCTGCAATTTTTTTGAAAAATACTTCCTTTATCCAAAAAACACATCTTATATTCATATCCTGCATAAGATGATTGATAATGTTATATAAAATTCAAAATGTGGTTAACAATATTCATAAAAACTATTTTATATAATATTTTAATAATAAATCTTTGTTTAGTGAAACTCAATATTGCGTACCACGCAAGCTATCGAGGAAGGTTGTGCAAGCCATGTCGGTGCTGAGTGTAGTGAAAGCTTCATTTGGTGTTGTTTATAACATAATCCAAGATTAGTTCATTTATACATTGAACAAAATATATACTCATTTTTGTGTGAAATTAATTCTATAAAAAGAACTTGAAATTTTATGCAACACACGCCAAGAATTGTGTTGCTTATACTGCAAACTAATACGGTGTTTCATATAGTGCAAGATAATCATGGTGTAGTGTACAAATCAATATATCTATAAAATTAAAATGAATCTTTCTCATAAAACTTCAAGGTGTTACAAAAATTGTTCCCTCAGGCCCTAGTACATCTTTTAAACTCCTAGGTGTCTTTCTAGGGATGAGCTATGAAACATAGGATGAACTCTTTCATGCATAGTCTATGGGAAAAACATCTTCCTGCGGAAAAGAATCCGGTTATATCCATCCTTCGACCATCCTTCTGGAGAATTACCCTGGTCAACGCGATCACACATCACCTCAGTCTCTGAGTCCCCCCACTGAGACTCCTCGACCTTCCACATCAGAGATGACTACAATGTCATCTGAAATAGATAGCCTCTACCACCGTCCACCCTTGCATCCAGGTGCAAGGAAACCAAATACTCCATCACAATTCAAGAATCTTTGTACTTTCAAACCCCTTCCCTCTACTAATTCTTTCTTAAAGAATCATCCACAACATTCAACTTTACTATGGTGTATGATATCTCAATGTCTTAGTCCTAAAAAAACTCCAACAACCACCACTGCCACAAGTATAGGTCTCGTTGGGAGAAGACATACCTCATGTTCTTGTGATCTATGAAGTCCATGAAATTTTCCTTGATGAGGTAATGCTGCCACAAGTTCAGTGCAGACACCACCGCTGCAAGCTCCAGGTCGTGGGTGGAATAGTTACGTTCGTGATGAAGTAACATCCTAGACCCATAATAGATCACTCCCCTCTAATGCATTATGACACACCTGAAGCCTAGTCCGAAAGCATCACAGAACATGTTTAACATCATCCCTTCCTCTAGAAACTTCATCCCTAGGGCACTGACCATCTTTACATTTAGATAAGTGAAAGCTTCATGGAACTTCTAACTCCATTCTAAATCTTTGTTTTTCTTGGTTGAATCCGTCAATGGAGCTGCAACCCGAGAGAATCTAGGTACAAAACTCCATTAGTAACCTTCCAGACCAAGAAAACTATGAACCTATACCATGTTCTTTGGTTCTAGACAAGAAAAACTACTTCGACCTTCAATGGGTCCACTTATACTTTCTATTGGGACACTACGTGTCCAAGTAAGTTCATCTATCATGTTGAGAACATACACTTTGACAACTTCCCATAGAGTTGTTGGTTTTAGAGGATGTCCCAAACTGTCCCGAGGTTCTCAATGCGGTCTTCCTCTGATCTTGAGAAGATCAAGATTTCCTCGATAAACATTACAATGAACTATTATAGATACTCGCAAAAAATAGAGTTCATGAGTCCCATGAACATAGTTAGTGCATTTGTTACACCGAAGGGAATGACCACAAACTCCAAGTGCCCATACCTGCACCTGAAAGTAGTATTCAGGATTTCACCCTACTTCACCCTCAACTTGTAACATCCATACCATAGATGGATCTTAGAGAATCAAATTGATCCATTCAACTGGTTAAAATGTTCATCGATCCTTGGGTTGGGGTAACGATTCTTGACTGTCACCTGGTTTAGTCTTTGGTATTCTATACACAACCTGAGACAACCGTCTACCTTCTTCATGGAAAATACTAGAGCACCCCACAACGATACACTTGGTCGAATAAAACCCTTCTTCATCTAGTCAAACAACCTGAATCGGAAACTCTAGCAACATAGAAGGCCCCATCTGATAGGGATCAATCGAAATAAGTTGGGAACCAGTAGGTAAGTCTATCCCAAACTCAACATTGCGTCGAGGGGGTAGAGTCACAACCTCTTCAAGGAAGATGTTAAGGAAATCACAATGAATCCCTATTACTTCCACCATCTACGTGTCTTCTGATTCCACTGACATCTCATCTAACAAAAAACAAGGGGCTCCATGCACCAGTTGCCCAATTTTTAACTCTTCTCGCCAACGAAAACTACATACTGCCCATCCATATCTGAGAACATGACCCTTCTCCGGAAGTAGTAGATAAAAGCGTGGATGGAAAAATCCAGTCAAAGCCCTGGATGACGTAGTATGGATTCCTCTATAGTAGAAGAAAATCCCCACAGGACTAATTTGGACCCAACATCAGTCTACATCCTTGACAAACATCAAACCTGTTGGTCTCACCTAAAACTGGAAAACTCAACACCGGGGGAATGGAATATCACTCTACGTATAGACCCAAGGAATGTTATAGAATAGGCGAAACAATGGAGTGCAAATCTCCGGAATCAAACCAGGCACATGCAAAAGTACTAAACAGACTGATCATACCTCAAACAACATTTGATCTCACTTGAACTACTACCTCTATGGCGTGCAACTGCCCAAGCCCAGCTCTTGAAGCTAGCTCTCCGTCTGCATGTTCAAGACGCTGCCCTCATATATTCCAAGAGTCTTCTGTTGGATGGCATGATGCGTCTTCTATCATTGGTCATCATCCTCCTCTCCAAAGGCCTACTGCTGATCAACTAGATAAACCCGATGGGTCTTGACTGCTCTTACCACTCGTGGATGACGTCTAGGATCCATAACATCTTAGTAAACAAGGAATACATATTCTCAAGTGGTAATGAAATTACTTAGGTACTTATTTATTATTTATTTCAATTTTTTCCATGAAACTCCAATTCAAGAAAGAATAGAAGTCATTATGATGTATGTATCATTCCTTGGGACTCTACCCTGCAATCAATGTATCCCCACACGGTCATTCAGTTGAATCAGAGTCTATGTTATGGATCATGGGGGCCCCTAAAATACTATTTCCCAACCTATATTCCCATGCCTATTTCACACACCATGGTTACCTAACACTATTTCCCTAACATCCCGTGCAATCCTCATCGTTCCTAACTCCGAACTCCATCCTATCTCTCAACCTGCCTTTGATACAACTTTGTGACGACCTGCCCTCATAAAGACAAGGGAATGGATATAAGAGTGCCCCACCCTTCCATCCTCAATATGAAAATGAGATAATGACCACTATATCCCACCTTCAGTAGGCCCCAGGGTGGAGACTAGCCCCAATGGATGAGATCTCACATTGTATGGGAGGAATTTCCCTTTTTTGGGAAACAATTGACAGATAAGTTGGTAAATCTAAAAAACTCTAGACACTAAAGGAAAAAAGGAAAACCAAAATCCATTCCCACATGCTTGTTAAAAATTGAAAACAAAACAATGTACAAGAAAACTATAAAAGAGAGCACCAAAAGAAAAAGAAAAGTAGCAATGGCCACTGTCCCGACGCTCGAGCAAGTAAGGCCCGCCACAGTTCTCAAAGACCTATTGGGAACCAGAAAGAAATTTTAAATATTTAGGGTGATTATACCGGTATAATCAGTATGGAAACCAAATTCACTCTTCCCCAAAGTGGGGGAACATACTAATGTCCCTGTGAAGACAACAGAAACCAAGGAACCTATTAAGGAAACTAATCACCCAACCTCACCAAGGCACACTCCCCAAATAACACCAATCATTTAAAGTAATAGTAATAGCACATCAATATTTGGGTACCCACACTACATTCCCAATGGTTATTTAAAATATCCTACGCATCAGAACTCCCCCAAAAATCCCATTGTAATCCCACTACCGCCCCCGACAACAAAAATATGGGTCATCCCAAAAGCATGTTTATCCCAGCGCCAAACACCTGGTCCACCACAACCACACATCCCACCCACAGAAAACAGGACCATCACAACCAAACATCCTACCCATAGAAACTTGGGCCACCATAACCACACTACCTGCCCACAGACAGATGGGCCTCATCCCGAAGACACCTGGGAAACAACAACTGTACCATTCTCATAAAAACACCTGGGCCTCATCTTGAAGACACTTTGGAAACAAAAATTCACACATAGTCATGGGATAATGCACCAAAACACACTCTTCCCAAAGAGTATTGGCCTATAATAAACCTCAAGTCATCACATCCTGGATGAATAACTCGGGATGACTAAGAGAGGTAGTAGAAATACGCTAAAAACCAGCCACTCATAAGAATGTTGCGAAAATACCCCCCCAAGAAATGGGTGTGTTTGAAATGAATTTCTTAACCTATATGGGGTACGTATGAGAAAAAAAGAACTAATATATATATATTTATGTAATCAAGATATTATACCAACCTATGGGTCTCAAAATCAAAAACTAGCCCTCACACAACCACTCTTGCTGCTACCCCTATATGCACAAATACACAACTACCAAAACCAAAGAACAACCCATTTTTGGAAAAAATTTCCCCATTATACCCATTCACGTTATCATTATCAAGTTATTCCATTAATATATTATATTAAAATAGGGAAACTAACAGGCATAACCAACCCAACATAGTAAGAAAACCAAGTTCCATTCCCACTGCACAACCCCACCAAAACACGTTGTAGCCACACCATACAAATCTTTCCCATGACTACAACAAAACTGAGAACCATTTATACAATGTACAAGTTAACCTATTCGACAATCATCCCACACCCATGTCCAAAATTGTAGTCCAATTTCTCAAAAATTCCACACAGGCCACAAAAACCCAATCGTAACCCAGACAAAATATCTACACCCTCCAAAAAATGGTAAATTCAGATTCTGCCAATGTTATTTCATAATTACATTTGGTAAACCGGGGTGAGAATCCA
Source organism: Viscum album (assembly GCA_963277665.1). Taxonomy (NCBI): domain Eukaryota; kingdom Viridiplantae; phylum Streptophyta; class Magnoliopsida; order Santalales; family Viscaceae; genus Viscum; species Viscum album. The sequence continues at coordinate 1,718,805,551 of OY728119.1, read as the reverse complement.
TTTAATCACGCAAGTTGACATCATTAATAATTTTCAATATTATATTCATTCAATCACAATATCATCCAGAAAAAATAGAGCTTCATTAGTTTGTAATAAAGGACCACCAATAGCCACTATTTTTAGTGGATTTGAACCTATACAATTCACAACATAAAAATGAAGGTAAAATACAACAAAAACATCATCTTCCTGACCCCGTCATTTTTTAAATGTATGTTTATTATCTTTATTAAAGTATGTTTCATCAATTTCTCGAGGGAACATCATCAAACCCACCCCGCATGATGCATAATAGAGAGAGATGAAGGAAGAACCCCTACTTGGATGATTAAGGATCAAAATTTTCTCCATGCACCAAGAACTGGGGTCGCGCGACAGAAAACACCAAGAATAACTGAACATGAGGGATCTCACATAGGCACGACTCATTTCATGAAGCAGGACTCTAAGAGTACATAGGGAAAAGAAAGAGACCAAGGAAGAAGAAGATATTGGTGTGATAAAAGGCTCGATCCTAGAGTTATGGGATGTATAATCTATATGTTTTTGAAAACTAGATCATTGTTTGACCATGTGGCTGGATGGTTTCTCGCATTGGAAATAATTGAGATTTATTAATTCCCTCAAATAAAGTGAGATAGACAATCACCCAACATAGAGTTTATAGGTTACATTTAATCCATGAAAATTTCATAACATCGGTGTAATTGGAAACGTGGAAAAGGGTGTGAAAATGATTAAAAGTCCCCACATTTTGGAAAGTCATAGGTCCCCCCACTACTTGGGGATTTAAGATATCATTTCCTGGCCTTAAAAAAGTCTTTAAACTATTTAAAATAGGTATTAAAACTTAAAAGAGACGTTATTGGAGGAACACTCGAAAGGGAACCCGACATCCCACGATGGTACTATTTGGGTGTGACACTGATCGGTGAGACACTGATAGGTGACAACATGAAGAAAATCTTCCTCTACGCTAGGGTTCCCCATCACCGCCACTATCTTGGTTGGGTGCGGCTTTCCTCCAAATTTCCTGATGAATTCATGTATTTCTCTTATTGTTATGGCAATGTCATAGATCAAGAGCTAGGTTACCGTGTTGTCGAAGGTACAAGTTTGTTGGTTTTGAGGGTTCATCGGTTATATGGTGGCGTCATGTGTAGTATCCAACAATGGGATTCTATGGCGTCCAAGACATGCAATCATCGGTGGGATTGACTTCATCTTGGCAGTGCGTTGAAGGTCCGTGGTTGATATCTGATTTTCTACGGTCAAAGGGAGAAGCTACGTGACTTCCTTGTGTGGTTTGAGAGGATCTTCAGTCTTCATGAGCAGTTGTGGTGATGAGTTTTGGATCAGGTCTTTTGTGGTGGATATTCTTCTAGTGTCACTCATTTTTGGTGTTGATGACTTCATTTCATTTATTTTGTGATAGGTTGTGGGTGTTTCTACTTCTCGTTGGTCTGTGGGGATTTTTTAAGTTCATCTTTACATGAATCCTACAATGGTCTATGTAGAATAAAGTTTTTCTTCTTTGATAGTTATTGTGAGGGATGGTCTATTGATTGATGTTAATAATGACATGCATTAAGTGGTGGAGTAACAATTTGAGTGGTTCTCTATCAAGGTGATGGTGGAATTCAGTTTATTTCTTGTTCTAGAAATTGTACATTGAATTCAATCTATTGTGTGGAGTTGATGAGGCCTTTAAGGTTTGAATTTTGTATGTTTTCTTTTGGAACTATGGCCCTGGTCTATGTGAAATTAATTATGGATCAATTTCATTGGACTTCTCGAGTAGAGGTCTGATCAGGGAGTGTTCTCTTAATCCTTGCTATCTTGAATTGGATGTTTTGAGAGGGTTTGGAATTTCCATCGGTATAGGGCATGTGCATTCTTACATGGGATAACTATCTGAGTAGAGATGAGTATGTGGACTCTTATTGTATTGTATTTTTGTCAAGGGTGGGGATTTTCCTTGACCTTGAATTGGATTGTTTTGGTCTTTTAGTCAAGGGCCATGGATGCATGGTTGTGTTTTATGTCTTTGATGTTATTCTAGTTTCTCACTTTTTCCTCAAAAGTTCTTTTGAAATAAAATTTTAATTTTCAGTAAATATGGTCATGGGAGTAAACCATGGTTTCCAAGATGGTATAGGGATTGAAAATATACTTACAATATTGTTTTGACTGTGATTCCTTGCGTACTATGGAAATCATATTATACAATTATGTGTCTGCCACAATTCCTTGTTTTATTCCTCTTTTATTACTTCATTGCTAATGTTCATTATCTTCTTATGACTCATGTCTTATGAACTTCCAAGATGTATTCCATGATTCATGTATATGATATTTTATATGCAAGGTATGATCTTCTATTTTAATGATCATATTCTCAATCCCTCATGACCATGTTTATGATTATATATCTCCCTTTATTACCCATACTATGAATTTAAGTTCACCCCTTTTTTTCATTCCCCATGTTATGAAGATATGTATTATGTTTTATGTGTCTAATAAGGGTTCTAGTCATGAAGAACCTATTGGGAGATAGTGTAGATCACTTATGTATCAATGTTTCCAAAGTCAGTAGACTAGTATAGTCTTTGGGAGCCTGTTATTATAATGTTTTAATTTTTTCTGAAAAGTCTTATAATGTTAATTTATGAAAAGTGAGGGTCTCTATAGTCGGTATTATAGAAATGTTTTAGTTAAAATTTGGAAACTGTTATGAGAAAACATTAGTGATAACCCTAAGGAAATGTCTAGGTATTCGTATAAGAATAAGGAAAAGCACAGGAAAATGTCATGGAAAATTGGTAAATGATATAGTGAGTGGTTTCCAAGAAGTATATCCCTGTCTAGATTCTACATGTGGATGTGGATCTGGAATAGATATTACTATGGGTAACAACTCCAACAAGATGTTATGGGCCTGACTCGGGGTAATCTAGTACCTGAAAATGGGCCATACTACACACCTGCTTTGACACTCCTAGGAGATATGCTTGGAAATTCACAAACCCATCATTAACTATGATGATGTATTCAAATAAAATTTGGATATGAACAACCTAGGATAAAACTAAGGTTTCATATATTATGGAAGGTCTCATAATTTAGACATAATATAAGTTAATATTTCGGATTATGTGGTTCCTCAATATGATAAATTTTTCTTAATCTAGTTTTTAGGTTTTAGTCAATGGATGAAACATGACAGAACCACATTAATGGTCATTGTGATGGAAAATTAAATTATTATCCTCCTGATAAACTGAATTATATGGGATCTAGAATGCAAAACCTCATTGTTATGCTCACATAACTTTCTAATGCTATGAATCATGATGTACTTACAAATGAGAAATGGATGGAAAAACATAGTATTGAGTGTTTCATGAGGCAAAATCCACCTTATTTCATATGGTCTATTGATCCACTTGTTACTGAACAATGGATAAGAACTTTAGAAAAGATATTATCCATTATATAGTGTTCAGAGCATGAGAAAGTCATTCTGGATGTCTATCGGTTAGAAGACAAAGTAGACTAGTGGTGGACTCTAATCAAGAACACGAGGCATCAATATGATATTGAATCCTTGGATTGTGGATATATCAAGAACTTATTTTTCAATATATACATTCCTTGGATTCTTCATACCAAGATGGAGAAATAATTCTTTGATATGATGAAAAGCGATGCTGAATCTGATGGTACCTGTGCGGCGAAATTCACAAGACTTGTGATGTTCACTTCTTGAATTATCATCCTATCCAAATGTAAAGTTGAGAGGTTATTTAGTGGATTAATTCCAAGTCTTAGAAGGGAATTTTCTAGAATATACACTAGTAGCTATGAAGATCTTGTGAGTTGTGCAATAAATGGTGAAATAGGGGTTAGAGTCACGTATCAACATCTTGGTTTTTACAAGAAGTTTAAGTTAGTGTATAAAAGAAGATCTAAAATCCATGTAGACAGGAAGATAAGATTCCATTTATGCTCAACATGTGTGAAGAAGCATAGAGGAAGTTTACATAAAGGGTCTTATAAATATTTTAGGTGTGTAAGGAATGGTTATCAAGCATTTGATTTCAGAATTGATTGGAAGAAGTCAGCTAATGTTGTGAATACGGAAAAACCATAGTAGAATGCACCTACCAAGATTCTACGATACATGTGTAAAAATAATGTGTATTATGAAAAATATTACCCAAACCCAAGGGTGGGTGATCACGGTCAATGTGAGAAACCTTTTATGATGAGGGATATGGAAAAATATCATGCAATTTCTATTTATGATGAGGGGTGTGATAACAATGAGATGAAAGGTACAATTAACATACAATCTAGAACTAGTAATTTCATATTTTATTATGGATGTAACTACTCTATCATATCTAATGATTTTTATGGGTTTTAAAATTCTATCATAACAATTAGATGTGAAATTAGTAGTGACAAATTTAAATGGTTCAATGATTTCATCTCAAGTATATGATTCCTCTCTGATTGAAGTTTGTGTGAACATGCTTCCCAAAATCTTTTCATTCTTCCTTTGGTTGAATATGATTTCATCTTAGTCATGGAATTCCTTTCTCTGCACAAATCAAAAATCTATTTTTATAATGGGAAGTTACTTTTGAGATTTAAAACCCTCCAATGATTAGATATCCACGTAATGATATTACGAAATTCTTATGCAGATTACGACCAGTGTATGGTTATTAATTCCCATTTTGAAGGGTTGTTCATCTCAAATATTTTGTGAGAAAATTAAAATTGATGATATTCCTATTGTTTATGATTTTGAGGGTGTATTTCTGTAATATTTTCCTAGTCCTCCACCAAATCATGAGGTTGAGTTTTCAATAGAACTCATACATGGTTACACACCAATTTCAAAAACTTCTTATGGAATGGACCAGATTGAGTTGCAGGAGTTGAACAAGAAACTCAAAAAAAAACATTATAAGGGATTCATTTAGCCATTTGTGTCTCATTGGGGTGCACACTTTATTTTTCAGAAAAAGAAATATGGATCAATAATACTCTTAATTGACTATTATGAGTTGACCAAGATCAAAATACATAAAAATTATCATCTTACTCGTATAGAGGATTGTTTGATGAACTGTGTGGAGATGAATAATTTTCCAAGATTGAACTTTGTTCTAGATATCATCAAATGAGGTTCAAGAAAGAGGATATACTAAGGAAGGCATTCCGTAAAAAGTATTGGAACTATGTATATATAGTGATGAATTTTGTTCCTACTAATTCTAGGACTAACTTCATGGATTTAATTAATAGAGCATTTAGAGAATAACTCGATCAGCTTGTGGTAGTATGTAAAAATGATGTCATTCTATTTTCAATGATTAAGGATGATAATTAACAACACCTTATAATTTTAGTAAATTCCCTACTGAAGGAGAAGATATATACAAAATTTACAAATTGTTCGTTGTGGCTGTAAAAGGTGTCAATTTTGGATCACATAATCTCAAGAGACGGTATAAAATTAGATGCTTCAAAGAAGAATGCAATTGAATAATATCCTTGAGCAACCTTAGTGACTGATATGCATATCTTTCTTGGTTTAGATGGATATTACCAAAAGTTTGGGGGGATTTTATCATGACTATATAATCCTTTGAGAAAGTTACCTCAGAAGGGTTTCATGTTCTTTGGGACAGATGAATGTGACACTAGTGCCGAAAAAGTTTTTTACGTCACCATTTTTTACATCGGTTATATATAACTGACGTAAAAATGCGGTGAGTAGATTTTTAACTTCATTTATTTTAATAACCGACGTTACAAATCGCGCCTGTTCGGTTTTTACGTCGGTTATCTTATAACCGACGTAAAAAACCAATGCGCGGGGGGTTTTTTTACATCGGTTATTTGGAAACCGATGTAGAAAACCCGATATTGACGCGTTTTTTATTTCGGTTATCAAATAACCGACGTAAAAACCCCCCCGGGCTTTGGTTTTTTACGTCGGTTATTTGGAAACCGACGTAAAAAACCCGATATCTACACGTTTTTTACATCGTTTATAAGATAACCGACGTAAAAAACCCCCCGCGCATTGGTTTTTTAGGTCGGTTATCTTACAACCGACGTAAAAAACGCGTAGATATCGGGTTTTGTACGTCGGTTATCTTATAACCGACATAAAAAACAAGATATCTACGCGTTTTTTACGTCGGATATTTTATAACCAACGTAAAAAACCAAAGCACGGGGGGGGGGGGGGGGGTTACGTCGTTTATAAAATAACCGACGTAAAAAACCAAAGCGCGGGAGCTTTTTTACGTCGGTTTTAAAATAACCGACATTATAAATTTAAAAAATAGTTTATAACGTCGGTTATTATATAACCGACGTTATAAAACTTTTAAAGAAATTAAAGCCCGTGGACTGTCATTTACGATTTTTCGATTGACAGTCCGCCGGCTCGTCTCTCTCGCGTGGTAAACCCTAATCGGCTCGTCGATCGAACTGCGTTAAACTCATTTTGGCTTCATTATTTATCTTCTTCACTCATCTCGGATATATCATCTCAACTCGCAACATTCAAGTAAGCCTTCCACGAATTTATTTCATTCGTTTTTGTTTCGATTCTTGATGTAATTTGTTTGCATCAGATATGCTTTTCTATTTAATCATGTTGAGAATCTCGTCGAATTTTTTGTTGTTGCAAATGGTTATTTATATTTTGTTGATATAAGAGACTATGTTGCATTTATGTAAATCGATGCTGATTGTTGGTGACATTATTTAATATTGCTCACTGTTATGGTTACTATATGTGCTAGAACATGCTTATGGTTCTGGATATAAATGTTGCTTAATCTGGAAATTATTTCTTATGTTTTTTGGTTCTGTTTTGGTTGAATTAGTTTTTTTACAGATTTTTGTTTTCTGTTTTTATGAGAATTAATATAAGCAGTTTGCGTTTGAATAACTGTTTAGTCTTGTAATTGCCAGCCTGTTCACTATTGTTGTTGATATTTGTTAATTCTTGGTGTTTAGAATTTCTGAACATGTTTCCTGTAATTGGAATTCAGTTTTTGTCCATGGTTGTTTTGTTTTCATTTTTGGATTTTGAAAACCAAAAAGAAACAGAGTTTTTAGTCGAGTTTTATTTTGATTGATAACCGTTAAAGATGAAGGCCAAGTACAAAATCAAATCCCCACAAGATATGTTACATGGGATTAAAAAGTAGAAATAAAGGATTAAACAGAATTAGTGGGACTATTGTTATTCTGAGCAGACCAGTGTTGGACGCACTGGGCGGCCCTCTCAGCCTGCCAATGCAATTAACGATCATCAGAAACAAGAATGAGTGAATTGCTGATAAAATAATAACATGATGGTAGACCTCTTTTTTCCAGTCACACCAAAGGGTGATGAAGACCAATATCAAGGTATGCACTCCATTTAAAATAGGTTGTTTATCTAATATATTAAAACATCGAAACCGCAATCAATATTAAACTATGTAGGCGTCATGGTTTTCTTTGATTCAATGAAATTTAAAACTGTTATATCTAACTATATTTTGTTTTAAAAATAATATTCAAGCATATTTTTTTAAATACCTATAGATTTGTTTTATATTTATAATTGTTTTACATTCAAATTATGATTTTTTTCATATAAACATATATTTGTCTTATCTTAAAAATATATATTTTTTGTTGATATTTGTTATAGGTAATAATGATTCGAAGTTGGATTACGGCACATCGAATGAGCAATGAATTTGAGGAAGGTGTTGATGCCTTTTTGGAATTTTCAAAACGAAATGTTCCAAGTAGTGACATTTTTTTCTATCCATGGCTGAAATATTTGAATATGAAGAAGTTGAAAAGTAGATAGATAAAAGATCATCTGATTTGTCATGGTTTTAATCCGAGTTACAGCCCTTGGATTTGGCATGGTGAAACTGGATGGAATGTCACTGATGATGATGATTCGCAAGATGGTAACTCCGATGGAATTGAAGAAATGATTCGCGATATTGTAGCAGAACAAATTGAGATAGAACTAACAGTTGCGCGTCTATATGGTGATGCTGAAAAACCATTATATCCTTGTTGTACAAATTTTAAGGTTTTGTCGGCAGTGTTAAGATTGATTAACCTGAAGGCGAAGCATGTATGGAGTGACAGAAGTTTTACAGAGCTGCTACAATTGATGAAAGACATTCTTCCAAAAGATAACGATATTCCAGATTCACATTACAAAGCCAAGAAAATATTATGCCCAATGGGATTGTGATACAAGAAAATACATGCCTGTTCGAATGACTGCATTTTATATAGGAAGGAATACGAATTTCTGTCAGAGTTTCCTAAATGTGGGACATCACAGTATAAGGTGAAAGAAAAATCACAGGCTGATGTAGAGATTACAAAGCTCCCTTTCAAAGGTATTTTGGTATCTTCCTATAATTAATCATTTCAAACATTTATTTGCTAATTCACATGATGCAAAAAGGTTAAGATGGCATGCGGAAGAGCGGGTATGTGATGGAAAAATACGTCATCCAGCTGATTGTCCACAATGGAAGAAAATTGATGCACAGTATTCTACATTTGGAAATGAAATTAGAAATCTCAGACTAGGGTTGTGCACAGATGGAATGAATCCATACCGAACACTCAGTAGCACACATAGTTCATGGCCTGTTTTATTGGTAATTTACAACCTCTCTCCTAAAGTTTGTATGAAGCGCAAATATGTCATGTTGAGTACAATGATCTCTGGTCCAAAGCAACCCGGTAATGATATTGATGTTTACTTGTCACCGTTGATTGATGATTTGAAACTGTTATGGGCTGATGGTATTAGGGTGTATGATTCTTATAAAATGGAATATTTTCAACTGCATACAGTGCTTCTGTTCACTATAAATGACTTCCCAGCGTATGGAAATTTGTCTGGATACAGTGTTAAAGGGCATAAAGCATATCCAATTTTTGAACAACAGACGTCATATTGTCAATTGCATCATGGGAGGAAAACAATGTACATGGGTCATCGAAAGTTTTTGCCTATGGAACACCCTTATAGAAGACTAAAAAAGGCATTCAATGGATCACAAGAATTTGATACTGCTCCAAAACCTTTATCCCCTGATCTGTATGTTGAGAGGGTGAAAAACCTTGACGTGACATTGGGAAAGACACAGAAATCTGGTAATGATAGACATATTTGGAAGAAAAGGTCAATTTTTTTGAGATACCATATTGGAGGTATCATGAAGTTAAACATAATATTGATGTCATGCATGTGGAGAAGAATATCTGTGATTCTTTGATTGGAAAATTGTTATATATTAAAGGAAAGACTAAAGATGGGTTAAATGCAAGATTAGACTTACTATCAATGGGAATACGTTTGGAGTTAGCTCCCACTCCTAAAGGAAGATGAACATTTCTTCCCCCGGCTTGTCATACATTTTCAAAGAGGGAGAAAATTAGCTTCTGTTAGTGTCTTCATGATACCAAAGTGCCTCAAGGTTATTCTTCTAATATAAAAATTTTTGTCTCATTGAAGGACTTGAAGTTGATAGGTATGAAATCACATGATTGTCACGTCATGATGCAACAAATTCTACCAGTTTCATTGCGTGGAATATTTCCCATCCGTGTCAGAAATACTATAATGAAGTTGTGTTATTTTTTCAATTCAATTTGTAACAAGGCGATTGATGTGAATGCTTTGAACATTTTGGAAAAGGATGAAATTTTTATACTTTGTCAATTGGAAATGTATTTTTCTCCAACTTTTTTTGATATAATGGTGCATTTAATGATTCATCTGGTTCTAGAAATAAAGCTTTGTGGACCTGTATATATTCGTTGGATGTATCCTTTTGAAAGGTATATGAAAATATTAAAGGGGTATGTTAAAAATCTATATCGATTTGAAGCCTCCATTATTGAAAAGTATATTTTTTAGGAGGTAGTAGAGTTTTGTACGAGCTACTTGGCTGCGGCGCAACACATAGGTTTGCCTCCATCTCGCCATGAACGAGTTAATAATGAGGGAAAGGGGATTTGCGGCTTGAAAGTCAAATCATTGTCAGCTGAACAGATGAAGAAGTTAGAATCATACATCTTGAATAACATAGATGATGCTCAACCGTATATCACATTGCATATTAATGAGTTGAAACAATGTCATCCAAAGAAGAAAGAAATGTGGATTTTGAATGAGCACAACAAAACCTTTTTGTCATGGATTAAAAAGACTTTCCTGGTATACCAGATGTATCAGAGACATTAAAATGGATAGTGGGTGGTCCATGTTTAAATGTGATAACATGGTCCGATTATGACATTAATGGTTATACATTTCATACAAAAGCTCAGGACAACAGAAGTGTAGTTTAGAATAGTGGTGTATTGGTGTTTGAAGAAGCAATGCATTTTTCGAGTGCCAAGGACAAAAACCCAATTTTTGCATCAAGTGCATATTATGGAGTGATTGAAGACATATGGGAGGTTGATTACTTTAAAATTAAAGTTCCCGTTTTTAACTGTAAATGGTTTAACGGTAACAACAGTGTCATACACGATGAATTTGGAATGACACTTGTTAATCTGAATAGATTGGAAGACACAGCTGATTCTTTTATAATGTAAACACATGAAAAACAAATTTTCTATGTAGTAGATCAATCAGATATGCAGTGGGATGTTGTTTGACAAGGGAAAAAACAATATGTTGGTGAGGATGAACTTGATGAATATACTGATTTATGTGAGATCCCTACTTCCCTAGAAATATTAACAGAACATAATGATGATCATGTTGAAGACATAGTTTGTGCCATAAGGAACGATCACGACGAAGGAATTTGGGAAAACAATCCATTTGTACATTCCTAAAATTACAGGTAACATATGTTTATTTCTTGTTTACATTTATTTTTTCCATAAATGTTAGATATTGTAAGTTTTTTATTTATTAAAACATGTTTTAAAATAAAATAAGTATATGTTTTTGTTTGTTTTAAGTTTGTTTAGTTTACTTTATCATGTTTATAACCATTAAATGAATTTTAAAATGCTTATTTTTGTTCACTGACAATTACTTCACCATGTTTACAATGTTTACCAGGTTTACCATTTTTACCATTTTTACCATCTTGACCATCTTGACCATCTTTGTCATCTTTACCAATGTTTAACATGCTTACCATATTACCAATGTTTAGTATTTTGTAACTTAGTACACTTTTCTATTTTCTGATTACAGTAGTATTAAAATATTTGAATTTGTATATTTGTGAACTGACATTTGTTTTTTTTATTTGAAGGATAATGACAGATCATTCAGATGATCAACCACATGATTCTGGAGAGGAGCATATTACTGGTCATACCTCTAGGGATGAACATTCACATGCTCCTATTACGACAAAGAGTTCAAAGGTTGGTAAACGTGGGTGCACACATTTACCAAAATTATCACTTTCCCGTACGCAGGATCAGAGGATAGTCGTTGAGTTTGATGATGATGATATTCCTAGAGGTCCGAATGCCAAATATTTTAAGAGTTTTGTTGCAACTCAATCTAAGACCAAAGTAAGCATTCTATATGATGATTGGAGAGGTGTGGATAAAGTGATTATCTCTCAGTTGTGGGAGACGATTTTGGTAAGATCTTTTTCCATTGTTTGACCATTATTTTAATGTTTCTAGTATATATAATATGTTTAACCTCTTCTTTATCAGATGACATTTGATATTCTTGACACTGGAGGAGTCAGGATGAAATGCTTATCGTTGGATGCCAGGAGATGGAGGGATTTCAAATCAACCCTCTCATCTGATTTCATTTATGGTTATAGGAGTCACGACAATCCATGTTGTATATATCCTTTTATAGATGAAGACACATGGAGACAGTTTTTTAAAAGTAGAAAAAAGAGTCATTTCTGGTAAGGGAAATGTAAACTTTTATAAAATTTCTTATATAAATGATTTTATTAATGTTTTGTTAATGATTTCTTATTCTTAAATTACATCAAACAAGGAAATCTTATCAAGAGATCCAATCTAAAAATGTATACCCTCATAGTTTATCTCGGGGAGGGTATACATTATTGGAAGAACAAATGATGGCGGAAAAATTTCAACAACTAAGAGCTGAGTCTTCAAGCTCTGGAGAGGTGGCCCCTCCATCCCCTCCATCTAGACCTGAAAAATGGAAGAGAGCTCGGAAGGGAAAAAAGGGCAATATCTTTCGGAAGAATAGAGAATCGTAGCTGAGAGGACTGTAAGATATCTATTTAATTTATTTAAGTTAACTTTTTTCTTCATATAAGTTTCAATCATTACAGAAATGTTCAATTAATTAATACAGGACTCTCTTGAGGAGCAGAGTTCAGAGGGGAAATTTAGAGCTACTGGGAGGGAAGATATTTTATTTGCAGCATTGGGAAGGCCTGAACATCCTGGTCGTGTAAGAGGATATCCAGAAGGTGTGTCGGTAAGAAAAGTGTTTCCACGTTCTTCAACTTCTAACTTTTAGGGGGTTTATAAAAAAATAGAATCCTTGGAGGCTGAAGTTCAAAATATTAATACGAAGATGGAGGAAAAGAATAGAGAGTCAGTGGAGTCTATGTTTGCAGAAATGCAAAGTCAATTTTAGATTGTAGCTCCCACTCCTCCACCTCCCCCTGCAGACCCCATTATTTATCCTCCACCTCCGCCAGTAGCTCCCACTCCCCCACCTCAGCCTGCGGACCCCATTTTTTATCCTACGCCTCCGCCACAGCATCCTAAATATTGCAAGTTGTATGTTGATGATTCTAAACATCATATAGTAGCATACGGGTTGGTATATTGTATCGGAGATACAGTTCATCATCAACAATTAGAGGTAGAGAATCAGAGGGTCACTGTACAGGATATTATAGATAGATCAGCTAGGGTACCAATACCTACAGATGAGGTGGCGATAGTTGGATAGAGTATCAGCCATTTTTTAGTTTGGCCATCCAGACTTCTTCGACTCATTACCATAGAGGTATGAATGTTATATCTTTTATTTTATTTGTTTATTAAAGTTGTTTTATCATTTGAAAACTAATATATTTTTCAATTTTTTTTTCACAGTAATACTTCAAAGGTAAAGAAATACTGTATAGACAACAACAAAGACAACAGGCTATGACATCAGATACAGATTCCAGTGGTCTTGACAGATTGTAAAGATATTCACATTTGTTGTTGGGTTTATATGAGTTTCCAATGGAATCTCGTGTTTGTGGACGTGAAATAAGTGTGGGGATTACAAAAACTGATATCATGGAGCTTGTTACTGGAGATACGTTAGGCATCAACGTGGTTCAAATTTTTTCCATTTAAGTCTTAACACCTTTTCCCTGCATTATATTTATTAAAAATGTATACTTATGTATGTTTTGTATTAGGTATCTTTATAAAATTTGTGAGAGGAATGAGCTGACAGAAGTATATGGATTCATGGACTCGCAATTGATTTACCCTGAAGCATGTGCATTAACTGAGGAACAAAGAATGGTTTATATTGCTGAAAGATTTGAAAAGAATATAATCAGACAATTTTGGATGATGCCTTTTTGTGAGAGGTATGAAACACATTTATCTCAAAGAGTTAATTATCTTTTAACATAAAAAACCACTAACATTAAATTTCCTTTTATCAGTGATCATTGGATGTTAGGGATTTTTTGCCCAAGGGAGAAAGCTCTTTATTGGATATGCTCTGTTCATGGTGATGTGCGGGAAAGTTTTAAGAATATATTGGAAAAGTAAGTTTCAATTTCTCAATAGTTTTATATATTACAATGAATTTTAAATTTACCCCATTCGTATTATTTTCTAACAGTGCATGGTTCTACTTTCGAAAAAACACAATGAAAAGAAATGCAAAGATCAAATATGTAAATGCTAAGGTAAATTTCCATTTATAATTTGTACTTTTTGATTTATTACATAAAAATAATATATTGAATTTACACTCATTAAAAAAAGAATTTTCATGAACAACAAGGCCTCATTGAATGCGGATATTATATGTTAAGATTTATGTATGAAATAATAACAACTGGGACAGTTGTGAATTTTGACCTGGTACGATTTCCTCTTCAACATTGCCATAATATTTCAATTTGATTTATTCATTATACATGTTAAATATCTTCTTTTTCATTTGTAGCTTTTTGATGACCCTCAAACCTATACTGCTGAAGACATCAAACACATACAAGTGGTGTGGTCAAATTATTTTACAGGTTTGATTGAATTTTAGTTGTTTGTAATGTAAAATATAATTTTGAATACTGTCGTTTTAATTGTGTATTTGGTAGTTTTTTAGGTTGGATTTAGTTTTTTTTGAAGTTGACAGTGTAAATTTTGAATTTTATATAAGTGAATGTTTAATTTTGCTATACTTCTTGTTTTGGTCAACTTTTAATGGTTTTTCTGGTATGGATTTGGGTCTGTGGGGGAGGGGTTCCAAGGGTGTGGGGGTGTGTTCAGTGGGGTTGGGGGGTGTCCAGCGGTCTGGGAGGGCTATCCGGTGGGGTGGGGGGACAGTGCTGGGGGGTGGCATGGATGTCCAGGGGTGTTGGAAGCCGGTCCAGGGGTGTGGGAGTGCTTTCAGGGGTGGGGGGGGGGGGTTGTCCAGGGGTGTTTGGGGCTGTCCAGGGGTGTGGTGGGGGCTGTCAAGTGGGGTGAGGGGGTGTTGTTCAGGCGGGTGGGGGGTTGTCAAGGGGTGTTTGGGGGTGTCCGGGGGTCGGGGGCAGTCTAGGAGTGTGGTGGGGGCTCCAATGGGGTGGGGTAGGGTTGTCCAAGGGGTATACATGAGGGTGGGAGCTCCAATGGGGTGGGGGAGGGATGTCCAGGGGGTATACATGAGGGTGAGGGCTCCAACGGGGTGGGGATGGCTGTACATGTGGTATAAATGAGGGTGGGGGCTGTTTAGGGTGTAAGTTTTATATGTTATCTATGTAAATGCTTAATTTTGATGTACTTCTTTTTTTGTGGTACAATTTCTTGATTTGTTTTCTGGTTGATTCTGGTGGAGAGAAGATGACTGCATTCTGTTTAAAAAAAAATTGGGTTTATCACGTCGGTTATTAAATAATCGACGTGATAAAATTCCAGGAAAATAGTTTATCACGTTGGTTATTTAATAACCGACGTGATAAAATGCCTGGAAAATAGTTTATCACGTCGGTTATTTAATAACCGACATGATAAAAGGTCTGCAGAATAGTTTATCATGTCGGCTATTTAATAACCGACGTGATAAAAGTCCTGTAGAATGGTTTATCATGTCGGTTATTTAATAACCGACGTGATAAAGGGCCTGGAGAATGGTTTATCACGTCGGTAATTGAATAACCGACGTGATAAATGGCCTGGAAAATGGTTTATCACGTCGGTTATTGAATTAACGACATGATAAACTGCCTCCCTCCGGTTTATCACGGAAGTTATATAATAACCGACGTGATAAACCCCCCTCCCCCGGTTTTTCACGTCGGTTTTATATGAATCGACGTGATAAACCACGCTCACCCCGGTTTATCATGTCAGTTCTTATAGAACCGACGTGATAAACCCCCCTCACCCCGGTTTATCACATCGGTTCTATATGAACCGATGTGATAAACCCCCCTCGCCCCTGTTTATCACGTCGGTTGTTTAATAACCGATGTGATAAACCATTTTCCAGGCCTTTTATCATGCCGATTGTTAAATAACCGTCGTGATAAACCCTTCCCATTTTCTTTATCACGTCAGTTCTAAAATAACTGACGTGATAAACATCGCGATTTTATGTTTTTGACGTCGGTTTTTAAATAACCGACGTCAAAAACCTTATTTATAACGTCGCACGTATTAACGTCGGCTAGAAACCGACGTAAAAAAATGAAAAATAACAAACGTAAAAAATGTTTTCTGCACTAGTGTGAGGAAAATTTAAAGTAACTAAATAGAATGTTTGTGAGTGCACATATGCTTACATTACCTTATAGTATAGAAGGGTTTGTAATATTTATAGATGCATCCAAGAAGGTATTGGTTTGTGTTCTCATGTAGAATAACATTATTATAACTTATACTTCTCGGTTGTTGATGATTTATTAGTAAACTTACCCAACTCATGATTTGGAGTTAGCATATTTAACTTTTTCATTAAATATATAGAGGCATTATCTTTTTGAAGAAAAGTGAGATATATATATATTGATCATAAATGTCAAAAATATATATTAACACAGAAGAAGTTTAAAATGATCCATAAAATATAGTTAGAGTTGATAAAAGATTATGACGACACAATACATGACCATCTTGGGAACAAAAAAAAGGTGGTCAATACGTTGAGTCGGAAAAATCATGCTAGATTATACATGATGAGGATAAAAATGATCCAATATTTTTGGATTTAAAAATAATTGATCTAGAATTATAGAAGGGAGGGGAAAATCATATCTTTCTATAATGAATGTTCAACCCTTTATCTATGTGAACATCAAGGAGGCACACAAAGAATTTTTAGAGATGCAAAAAGAAGTCAGAAATGTTCCTAAGTTTTACCTTGATTTGGATGGAATGATAAATCTCAAGAACTGTGTATGTGTTCCATCCAGACCAAAATTAAAGAAGGATCTTTTAGAGGAAACTCATATTTCTTCATTATCTATTCATCCTCGAAGTACAAAGATTTAGAGACTTGAAGTAATACTTCTCATGTGATGGAATGTAAAGAGATATCCCCAAGTTTGTATCTCAGTTCTGGGTATTCCAACATGTTGAGGCTAAAATAAAAAATTCAAACAGGATGTTTAATCAATTACCCATACCAGAATAGAAATGGGAGAACATACCTAATGATTGTTTTAGGGGACTACCGAAAAACCAATAAAGGTTATTATTATATATGGGTTGTAATCAATTTCCTTACTATGTTATCACACATCATCACTATCAGAGAATACTTCTCTCAGGATCAGCTTTCTTGGATATACATTATTGAAGTGGTACCACATTCTATTGTATGAGATCAAGATCTAAGGTTTACATGATATTTATGGAAAAGTCTTTCGAAAGAACTTCATCCAGAATTGATTTTCAGCACTAAATATCCTCCTAAGATAGGTGGTCAGTTTGATTGAAAAATACAAACCCTAGAGGATATGATGAGATCTTGTTCTTTAGATTACAAAGGTGGTTGTAATAAATACCTTCCTTAGGTTTTGTTTTCATACAACAATATATTTCACTCCAGCAATCAGATGGAAACTTATGAGGCCCTTTTTGGGAGGAAATCTAGAGCTCAAATGTGTTGGGAAGAAGTCATTGAAAGAAAGATATTGGGACATGAGATTGTTGAAGAATGTTTTGAGAAGGATAGAATCATTCATTAAGATATCAAGGATGATCAAACCTTCCAAAAATGTTACACTGATAACCATCGGCATGATCTAGAATTTGATGTTTGTGAAAAACCCTTCCAACAAATCTCACCCAGGATGAATTTTATGAGAATCCGGAAGAATGGGAAACTAATCCATAGGAATATCAGCCACTTTTAGATTCTTTATTGTATCCAGATGGTATCCTTTAACTTAAAACATTGTCGAAATCTCTTTAAAGTACATGATTGTTTACATGCATCTATCCTTATGAAGTACATACCTGACCCTTCATATGTACTAAACACAGAGGTCATACCACTGGAGTTGGATCTTTCTAATGAGGACCAACCTATTGTAATTCATGATCATATAAGGAATGTTCTAAAATACAAGACCACTAACTTAATCAATGTTTTTTAGAGAAATATATAGTTACAGGAATATATTAGGGAACTTTACTATATGATGAAGCAAAGGAATCCTCATTTTTTACCCGAGTGATGAATTTCAAGGGTGAAATTCATTTTAAGGGGGATAGAATGTAGCACACTAAGTTTTTAGGGAATTTTTTTTCATATAAAGTAAATTTTCAAATTTTTGTGGAATTAACTAAGTCAAAAATTCCTTTAAAATAGAAATATATTATCATACATAACAAAGAACACAAACTAGGAATATGTTACATGGAGCATCGACGACATAGTTTACACGCAACAACGATGTTTCTATGACACATCTTTTATAGTTATAATTATTTAAATGAGATAGTTATAACCTAGTGTATTAAACGTAGTAATATGAATAGTTATAAATAATGTTTAAATAATTTTTAACTTTTTTATAAAAATTATACATATTTATAATGAAAGATTTTATTTTTGGTAAAGTCCTTATATGTTTAAAAATACTGTTTTCTCAAATGAACTCCATATAATGTCCTTCTTTTCAAAAAATAAGATTATTTTTAGAAATATTTAGAAATTTAAATTTATAAGATTTTTTTTTGAATTTATAATGTTGAAATTATATTATGGGGATTTTTTGGTATTTTCCTAATAAACATCAATTTTTTGATGAATAATGAAAAAACTGAATTTAGGTTAAAAATTTCCGGTTCATTTAAGTAATTTTTAAGGATAAATTATATTTTATATTTATTTTAAGGACACATTAGATCAATTATAAATCAATTAAAACATTTTAGGTAATTATAATCAATCTCACATTGGAATTTAATTTCAAAAATTAATAAGAATTTGATCTTTTTTCCACTTTAAAGAAACGTAATTTCATCCCGTCTTTGGGATTAGCTCTTATCAAAATTCATCCAATTTTGTGAACTAAATTTAGAAAAATAAACATAAACCACTATAATCAGTATAATATTTATTTTCTAATTAGTTCTTGTTTATTTTTTACCATAATAATTTGTAAAAGTGATTGAAATTACTCACTGTGATTAAGGTCAAATTAAGCTTAACCATGGACTAAACGTTAATCTTAGGGGTCCAAATGTCATATAAAATTGAAAAAACCCATTATATATCCATGAATAATTCATAAATATCCCATTAATTATTTAGGTTGTTTTTTATGACTTTTTTTTATTTAAAAACATTTGTACACTTAACATGTTTTAAAAAATTTTAGGTGAGTCATTTTCCTTCCATATAAAATCCCACCACCTCTCACACTTACTCACGCCCCTAAAACCTCTTATGTTTGGACAATATATTCCCAATATAATTCAAAAAAATTCTACCTTCCCATTAGAAGCCTTCCCTTGGGCAGAAGGCAATCCATGGAATCCGTTTGGCATAAACCAAAAGGAGTTACACAATTTAGAGGTAACATCTTCTCTCGAGTCCTTTATTTTATTTTTTCCCCACCCTCCACTATATTTCTTTCATTATTGTATAAAAAACCCATATTATAAATATAATGTTATGTTTTTATAGAAATTATTCAACCTACACTTACACACACCTTCATCTAATGGATAAAAAATATACAATTTATGTATATGGTGAAAAACTACCTCACTAAACGCTAATTGTTCAATTTTGCTTACCACCTATCATGGTGGAAATTATGATCGATAATATTTAAATATATGTTATATATTATATTTTTTATTTATTTAAGATTATTTATTTCTTTTAAAACATATTCCTTTTTTTACATTCCATTTGGTGTCAATATGAGGTGAGGACTACCACCCCAACAAAGCGATATCATTCATTCATACACTACATGGATTTTATGAAAGATGATTTTAGTGAATATATAAGACATATATGATATCATAAACATACTATAATAATGATATATATATATATATATATATACAAACACACACACATATATACACTTATGTTTTTTTTACATTCATTCCATCAACACGATAGTTAAACGGAAATAACATTCATGCGTACTTACGTCCTACCATCTACATGAATAGTTTATTTCATTTAATATATATATATATATATATTTATATATATTATTATAATAAAAAATTAATTTATATACATGATATGTATATAATGTTTTACATTCTAGAAATCATGATATAAAGTATAAATACCAATGATATAACAAATTAAGACATATACGAAGAAAAAAGTGACTAGTACCCAAAGATAAACATTAACATTGGATTGGTAACAAGTGGGTAATATAAGGTAACAATAAAAAAAAAATATAATAATATAATTCTATAAAATATGTACAATAAATTTATATTTATTTTAAAGGTCGCTCGAATGAGTACGTGAAGAGTCAAGAGATATGGTAAGGGGGTTTAATCTCACTTTTTTTCCATGAGATACATGCTATGTTTTCCACTCATTCATTTTAGGTGGTGAATTTATTTACCATTATTGTATTATATATATCTTATAATTTAATATATGGGTATTCACATATCAATTTTTGATCTTTCTTTCATGGTTTTTATGTTTTAAATGTAACCAAATATGTAATTTTGTTATGTCTCTATTTTCCTTCATTGAGACACAAGTTTTGTTATGAACATAAATTATTTTTCAAGGTGTATATACCATCATTTTACATGTTATAAAATGAATTTAATTTATTTAAGGATACTATAAGATTAATGTAATTTCATTTTTATAAATGGAAAGTATGATCCCACATTACCATGTTATAAGAGTTTATTGAGACAGTCTCATTCCTTTTCGAGATTGTTTATGGTTATGATTCATATAATGAAATACGACGGTCCATATCTAAAGGAAACTTATGAGTTTACTTATACAATGTTTATTCAAGATATATCCATGCACTAGTACCATTTTCCACTATTTGGTACTTAAGATAACATTTTTATGTAATGTTTGACCATCTCTCTCTCTCTCTAGTTGGGAATCTTTTGTATTCAATAACCGTATTTTCAATAATGTTGTAAAAATATATTTAATGCTTGTTTTCGTTGAAAAAGAATTTTCAACACAATTTATAGTTTTCAAGGATTATATTATATTTTTTCAATGCTATTTTCAATGAAATGGTATTTAAAAAAGGGTTAATATTTTAATAAGAATTTTCTACACAGAAATGATATTTTCCTCAATAAAATGATTTTAAAAGATATTTCAAAATTATTTCTAATCTAATATAACATCCATTGGGGTCACTCATGCCTTTTGGGGGAAATTATTCAATTTTTCTATTCATATTATTTTTTTGAATGGATTATGTTTTTATGGAATGACGTTAATGAGACATATTTCTCCTTTACAGGTCATATGATTTTGAAACCCTATTCTTTTCACGGGTTAGTTTTTTGGTGAAATGATTATGAAACCAATATCTTTCAATAGTTTATGATACGATTACATGATTATAATACCCATTTTATTTCATGGGCTTTTATATGATTCCTTATGATCTAGGGGAATATGTATGTATGATTTCATTTTGAGATTGGTGGAACCTATATCTCCCTCCAATGCATTGGGTAAATATTAGTATCTCATGACATAGACTAATATGCTAATGGGAATGAACTTTGACTAATAAGATGGATATGACAGTAAACTATGACTACCAAAATGGTATGAGGAGTGAACTTATGGTAGTAATATTGTCATGGGATTGAACCTTGACTAACAAGAGGGTATAAAGAGTGAACTTATACTACCAAGATGTCCTTGGAAGCAATGCCTTGGCTACTATAGGAATCATATTCTATACTTATGTTTCTGCCAAAATTTCATGTTTTATTCCTATTTTTTTCTATCATGTCTCATGTTATCTGTCTCATTATGATTCATTTATTATGAACATCCAGACTTTATGCCTTGATTCATGTATAAGATCGTTGATATGTAGTGTGTGCTCTTCTATTTTCATGATCATGTTCTCATACGCTTATTCCCTTGATTACATTTACATATCTAACATTTAACCCTTAATAAGCTTTTGATCTCGAAAGATTATATGTTTCCTTCCTTAGGTGATGGAGATATGTATTATGTTGGATGTGTTTAAGAAGGGTGATAGTTTAGAAGAACTTAATGGGAGATAATGTAGCATACTTATGTGTTGGTGTTTATGATTCCATGTTTCCAATGCCATGAGACTAGTACGGTATTTGGAATTATTTTTATAAAATGTTTTAAGTATTACTAAAAAGTTTTATAATGTTAATGTATGAAAATCATGGTTCACTAACAAATTTACTTGAATACATATAAAAGAAGCGAAAAATTTATTTGAAAAAAAATTTCCTTGAAATCATTTAATGGAATATTGAACATAATTTGTAAACGTTTTTCCTTGAAAATAAATTTTAAAACCTTTTCTTAAAAACTGACATTTTAAAAATGAAAACTAGGCTTCAAAAAAATGATAGTGGCTAAATCTGGTCATAACGTATGAGATAAGAATAACATTATTTTTTTCACGATAAAATGTATAGAAAAATTCATTGTTCATGAAGCGCTAATAAGATTCCATTAATGAGATAATGATCATATGGTAATTATAGAATATCCTTGGTAACCATTTTTTAAAAAACATTATATTAAAGAAATAGAAATTTTCGACCAATGAGAGGGTAAATTAGGGATTTTATAAAAACATTTTCTTAAATATCTTATGTACCCAATTGTGGAATAAGTGGTAAAAAAATTTGAATAATTAATTATTAACCATAGGAGAAGAAAATAAATTAATTTTATTATGATTTGGATAATAATATTTCATCAAAGGATGCATAAACCTACACAATCTTCAAAAGTGATGAGATTGTCTTAATATACTCTTATAAATTGGTAATTTGGGATTATAAAATCCATGTATAAAAAGGAAATAACCTGAAACTTAAAATATTATAGAAAGAATTAAATTAATTATATGACACGTATAATGGAAGTATATACACCCCAAAATAAAATTTATGTGTATAACATAACAATAGTCTCATAGAAGGTAAATTGAGACAAAACTATTTCAACAATTTGGTAACATTAAAAATTAATCCCCATGAATGAAAGATCATAAAATAGATATTTGAATACCCATAAATTTAATTATAAGATAAATATAATAAAATCATTGGTGGTAAGTGCACCATTCAAAATGAATGAGTGGAGAACATATCTTGTATCTCATGTAAATAAAAGGTGAGATGAAACCCCTTACCTTGTGTCTTGAATCTCGTTATAATCATTCAAACCACCAGTATACTAAATATAAATATATAATACATATTTTACATAAACTTATTATATATATATATGTTTTGATTAAGACCTTATATTACCCCCTTGTTAACAATCATATGTTAAGGTTTCACTTAGGGTAATATTCTCTTTATACTTCACATAAGTCTTAATTTGTTAAATCGATATTTTTTATACGTTATATAATGATTTAATTAATGTAATTGACAATAAAAATATAATTTATATACATTATTTGTGTAATAAAATAATCTATAAAATATATATGTATTAAACAGAAGGCACCATTCATGGAAATGGTAGTTCGTACATACGCATGAACACCATTTCCGTTTAATTGTCATGTTGAAAGAAAGAAAGTAAAACACATAAATGTATACATATATATAATTATTACAGAAGATTTATGATATAATATATGTATTGTATATTCACTAAAACATCCTTAATATAATCCATGTAGTGTATGAACAAATCATATCGCTTTGAGGGGGTGGTATTCCACACTTCCTCCAACGTAATTATCGGATTAGGACAAAATTGAAATTAAATATTATATGTGTTTTAAAAAGAATAAATATTAATAAATATATAATATATTTAATATATATATATATATATATATATATATATTAAATCCTAATTTACACCATGAGAGATGGTAATGAAAATTGAACTACCATCATTTAGGGAGGTGGCAGTTCACCATACCCATAAATAATAATAATCGTTATCCATTAGGTGGAGGTGTGGGTAAGTGTAGGTTAAAAACATAGCATAAACAATCCTAGAATATTTATGATACTAATGTTTTTATGAAATAATAGAAAAATAAATTTTATGGGGTGGTTAAAGAAAACAAAAGAAGGGACTTGATAGAAGGCATTACCTCTTAATTGGGCAACTTATTTTGGATTGTGTGAAAAGGATTCCTTAGATTGTATTAAACCAAATGAATGGATTTGAGGATGAAGGGAGGATTTAAAGTAATTATATCGGGCTGATCTTTTTAAAACATAAGAATTTTGAGAGGTGTGAGGTTGTGGGATAGGTGGTTCCCTTTTATAAGGATGGAAAATGACTCACTTGGAAATTTTGAGAACAAGATGGGTGTACACATGTTATTACCAAAAAATAGTTATAAAAAACCAACATAAATAAATAATTTTTGGTTTATGGACGAATTAGGGATATAAAATGGGTTTTGGACAAGTTTACATGTCATTTGGGACCCCAATATAATGGTGAAGTCCCTAATTAATCTAAATTGGACCCTAATTGCCGTGATTACTTTTTATCACTTTTACTAAACATTTTGGTCAAAAATAAACACGATATAATATGAATTTAAATATCAAACTAATTATAATTTTTTATGTATATTTTTTTAAATTCCATTCATTTAAGTTAAAAAATTATGATTAATGCTAATCCCATTGACGAGACAAAATTACAGGTCTTTAAAGTAAAAAAGAAGTTCAACGGTTTGTTATGTTTTCATATTTAATTTTAAAATGAAGATTATTTCAAAAATCTAAATTTGCAATAATATATTTATAATTGATATAATTTTAACTTAAAAAAAATTAAAATATAATTTAACCCAAATTATTATTTAAATGAAAAGGTATCTTTTAACCTAAAAACAGTTTTTTAACTATTCATCATAAAATGATTTTTCTCAAAAAAATCTCAAAAATTAACCTTAAGATAATTAAAAAATTATAAATTAAAAAAATGGATTTTATTTCATCAAATTCAAATTCTAAATCCGTCTAAAATTAATTTTATTATTTTTCACAGAATGTCATTAAAAGCAGTTATTTTGAGAAAATGGTATTTTTAATCATATTAGGACTTTACTAAAAACATATCTTTCATTGTAAATAAGTTTTAAAAAATTTATAAAAAAATTTGAATAGTAGTTACTAGTGTTTATATTATTATGTTAAATGTCTAGGTTATTATTATATCATTTAATTAATTATAACTATAAAATGATTTTCGTTGAAACATCATTGTTGCATGTAACATAAGCCAAGTAAATGTTGTGTGTATCATACTCCAAGTCATATTTTCAGGTATCATATACTGATTTGGTGTCTTGTAATGTATTCCAAGTCATTGTGGTGTGAGTGGAATGTTTGACATAATTTTTTAATATATATATATATAAAGAACTATTTCTAGGGTAATGTGAAATGAAAAAAATAAAAAAGATAAATTAAATAAAAATAATAATAATTCAGGAAATCTTAGGGTGTTACAATTTAAACACATGGGATTCTATATGAGACATTTTTGTTCAACTGTTTCCTAGTGGAATCAACTTTTGAGAAAATTATAGACATTCACACAACTCTATCTTTATGTAGCTCTAATGTTTTTCGATATAGTTTTTCTTAAAAATTGTACATGTAGACCATGTTGTACGGAATATACTTGTTGAATTTTTTTTTCTAGATTTGAGATCACAGGTCCATATTGTCCTCACTCAGGATCGATGATGGGCTATAGTCTTAGACCCCCATCACATTCCCAACATTGTCATAAATGGAACCCATGAAAACATTAGAGTCACACTACAATATTTTAATTCTATGAAAAGGACGTTTTTGTGTTGTGATATGTACAACCCCTCTTCCCACCCTATCTATTACCCTAAGTTAAAATTCTACAATATATTCCCTGAAAAACCTTGAGTTGAGATATTCATCTTGTTCTCGTACTTCCAACATGAGTTGATACATTCATCTTGGATTCATCGAATATACCGAGTCCAAATAATCATTAATGTTTTCTTGATTTATCCCCACTAGACTAATATCCCAGATTGAACTATAAAGGGACGCATCAGTGCAAGTCATAAACCATCAATTTCTTATCATATCCCATAACCGTTTCCTCACATTATGACATTAATATATAGTATACATAATATGATGAGTATATGATTTATCTTGTGGCAAGAAGAAGTTGTAGTATGTGTCAACCATAATATTTCTCAATAAATTAACAGGAGATGGACCTCATAGTCTCCAATACATGACTTAAAATTACATAGTACATAGGTCTTAACAAATTACCTAAAAAGGATTTTCTTCTAGTCATTAGTTCTGTGAAGACCTAGAATTTCAATGTCATTTTTTAATTAAATGTGAATTTTACGAGTCTATGAAAATTGACGGCGCATGATTTCGGGGCCCAGTGTGCTTGGAATCAATTTCTGAAGTTTTGTTCGTGTAAGTTCAGTTAAAGTTTGAGTCGGTTTTTATAACTTTTGAACCGGTTCTTGGAATTGAAATCGGAGGACACCATTGAACTCACTACGCAGTATTCGCTTAAGAATAATTTTACCTCAACGACAGATGGTCGAGGGTGGAAGATAGTTTTTGGTGTTACGTGGAAATAATAAAATAAAATAAGCTCATATTTTATTTCATTTTGTTGTAACCAACAATGTGGGTGTTGTAGTGTGGGGACCACCCGACCATAAACTTGCATGAGATGTTATGGTGGTAGCGCCCACCCGAACCTAACCTCTCACGTGATTTTATAGAGGTGGGGACCACTTGAGAGTAAACCCCCCATTTAATTTAGAGAAACTCTCAATACCCCTCATTAATGCGAGAGAGCATCTTGAGCTCCTCTACCTTTATTTGTTCCAACCCCTCCCTTAATGTTGCCACCTTATACCTTAATTTATTATGCCACCCACCTTAATTTATTAGGCTTTTTGAATTATTTTCAAAAAAATAATATATGGTTTAATCTATTATTTTGGCACACCTTTCATATTGGGTGGAAATTGGGTAGAGGAGGAGCTCTTCAGAGAAAGTTTCTAGAACGAAGAAGTCGAAGACACTTCTGGTACCCGGAGGTGGACCTTACGACCAGTCAGTACATGGAGGAGACTGACGGACGTGGTGTACTGAGGAGGCTATCTGTACCTACCTTCAGGTAGGAATCCCAGAGGATGACCCAAAAACTATTTTTACTTTCTTTAGTTGTAATTAAACTTCTAGTTCCTTGTACATTACAGTAGGTCTTGTATTTTCGGCCCCTTTTACTTTTCAGCACTGTTTTGTTACACAGTTTACCTAGTGTTTTGTATCCAACTGTGTGCCCTGTTGTGTGCATTTACAGTTTATAAAGGCAATGCCTTCCCGATATTAGGTAATTAAGCCTTTGGTGCTAGTCGCCAGCCCCTAGCCTATGGAAGGCGGGTTTGGGGTAGTCATGGCACGGGCCCCAGAGGATGGGTTGTGACAAATTGGTATTAGAGGTGTCAGTTATAGAGAATAACTTTGATCTTTTATATTTTATGTGAAGTAGTAGTGTTAAGTGAAGTGAGTTTGGTTTTCATTTCATGGAGTTCAGTGTTGGTGTGGCGGATGATGTATCTATACACTAGGAACCTAACTTCTGATTTCCGACTCAGTGCAAAAAAACACTGATTGTGTGTGTGTTTTGAAAAGTTTTTTTTAAGTCAGCTCCCCAGGTCAGATCACTAGGTATACCTTTTTAATCGTAGCACACCTGTATCTTTTCAGGATGCCTCCACCCAAACAGCCATCTAGAGTTCTGAGATTCATACGAACTGATAGCCCAGTGAGTAAAACGGCCTCAGTGCATGGCCCTCTTCCAGTAGAGGCACCAGTGGAGGCACCAGCGGTACCATTACCCGTTGGGCCACCGATGCCACCAGCCCCAGCAACAGATGTTGCACACCGCTTGAGCGCATTGAAGGAGTTCCAGCACCAGAGGCCACCCAGGTTCATGGGAGAGATGTACCCAAAGACAGCTGAGGATTGGCAGGAGGTTGTGGTGAGAGTCTTCGGACTAGTAGGGACACTTGTCATCCTCATGGTGATACATGCTGCTAGCCTTCTACAGGAAGTAGTGGGAAGATGGGGGAGCTTGATGCTCTAGGTCCCCGACAAGGTGACACTAATCTGGGCAGACTTCAAGAGCTTGTTTTGGGAAGAGTTTGTCCCAAGCCACTTTTTGCACAGTGCACATACATGAGCTACTTCATTAGTAGCAGGGAAGTATGATTGTAGCTCAATACTCAGTGAAGTTCACAGACCTATCATGCTACTCCTCCAATATAGTGTGGGACTCATTCTTCAGGTCTCGGACCTTTGAGCAGGGACTCAAGTGGGAGATCAGGGCTTTAGTGATCTCACTCAACATCCTGATGAAGGCAGGGGTATTTGAGAGAGCCCTCATAATGGAGAGTTACCTTTCTCAGCAATCTATAGCAGTGAAATCCACCACCAATAGACATGTAGAAGAGTCTTCTGTAGCTGGCAGTAGATAGAAGTCAGAGAGGTCCAAGAGGACCAGACCCATAGGTGGATGACCACATGACTCGGGATCGGTTGTGTGGGGCACCCGAAGTGGAGACAGACATGCTTGGAGCGGGCAGTGTTACACATGCGGTGGGAAGGGTCACATAGATCATGACTGATCGACCTGTCGTTCGGATGATCAGCAGATGGTCGAAGGACCACCCCGGCAGAGACAAAGATTCGATTGAGGCTTTCCATAGGGAGTAGACAGACGTGGTAGAGGAGCTGGTCGTGCAACTGGCGGTGGGTGATAATTCAAGATGTTACCACCACCACCACTAGGAGGTTCACCCCGAACATAGGGAGTAGGTGGACATGGTAGAACTCAACTCTAGGAAGATGAGGCATACGATCAGGGCACTCTAGAGATAATTTGTGGTATGATATGTGTCTACTCTGCCTTAGCTAATGTAGTTATAGACAGAGTTCCCAGTCACTCTTTAATTTCCACTGCTATTATTCAGAGCTCGGTGATTCTGATGGAGCCATTGGCTCAATACTTATGGCTAGAGACTCCTACGGGAGCGGATTTGACTATTACGCACGGGTTCCGGTTGTGTGAGCTTAATCTATGAGGCAAGAGATTCAGCTTTGATCTCCTAGAAACGACGTTGAGGCCATACAATGTCATCTTGGGTATGGACTTGTTATCCAAATTCCATGCACATATTGACTGTATTAGGTGCAATGTGCGGTGTGTCCGCATGGCTGGGACCATGTTTACCTTCACTGGCGAGAAGGGAGGCTTTGCATCCCAAGATGGACTTTCTCAGAGGAGAGTGTAGCCGATCCCTCATCAGTTGGATAGCCTTACCCTCAGAGTAGTTGATGTGGATAATCCGATCTATCCTGTAGTGGTGGAACAGTATGCAGATGTCTTCTTTAAGGATGTTCTGGGTTTACCCCCTTGCCGAGAGGTAGACTTTTACATTGACTTTTACCCCGGGATGACACCGATATCTACACAAGCATATCATATGGCTCCTATGAAGCTTCGCGAAGCTTCGCAAGATGTGCGTACAGCTAGAGGACTTGCATGGGAAGGGATTCATCCGGCCTATTGTTTCTCCCTGGGCAGTCCCAATTCTATTCTCCACCCTACTGGAAAAAGAGGCATTTCCAACGGTTCACAACAGTTGGGAAAGGCTGCAGAACTGTTGGGAATATCTATCCCAACGGTTCTGCAAACCATGGGGAAGTAAGCCGTTGGGAAAAGTTTTCCCAACGGTTTACAAAGAACCGTTGGGATAGGTTAGAAAAATCAACCTATCCCAATGGTTACATTAAACATTGGCATATGTTTTCCCAACGGTTTTAAGTAAACCGTTGGGAAAACCCAACAAAATATCTAGTTTTTTCCAACAGTTCACTCAAAACCGTTGGGAAAAATCCAACTATAAATCTTTTCCCAACGGTTTGAAACCATTGGGAAAGAGTTTATACCAACAGTTCCATCTGAACCATTGGTATAAACCTCCTTAGAAGACTATGCCAACGGTTTCAAACCGTTGGCATAGCCTATGCTGTGAAAATTGCACAGCAGCCTGCAATTTGCACAACAACCTGGTGCAATTTGCACAGGGGAGGAGCAGGGTCTCCATTCACCTGTGATTCTTCAATCCCTCTCCTTTACCTGCAATAACCAACTAACATATACATATATAGAAAAAATTCATATACATTTAGAATATAATATATCCTGAAACTATACACATTCAGAATTAAATTAGAATTCATAACGTAATTATAAAGATACATAATTTAGAATTCATTTAGAATTCATTTTAAAATTCATTTAGAATTCATTTATAATTCATTTATAATTCATCTAGAATTCATTTTAAAATTCATTTACAATTCAATTTCAAATTTAGATGACAATTATATGTGAAATTTGGAATTCAATTCATAATTTGATCGGTTTTTCGTATACAGGTGTTTTTACTATATATGATATCCATTTTAAACAAAATACATGAACTTGGAGTAGTACCAGTCACACCATGCCTCATATTGAGGCATGATTGACTAGTGCACGTCGCACATGACCCATTGATCATTTTCCTAAAGTATCAACATATTCTGAAAGGGTTTCGTTGGTTTTCCGTATGCCAGTTATTATCACTTAAAATGTGGTTCATTTAAAAAATGACATTTTTGAGTGATCCCCGCCACACCGCAACTCGGATTGAGGTGGGGTTGACTCATAAACGTCACAAATAATCCATGTATTGTTTTCCTAAATTTTCAACAAAATCCAAACGCATTTGGTCAGTTTTTCGTATGTTAGTTGTTGTTTTCACTTAAAATGATTTCCATTTCAAATAAAAGTGATCCACTTTGAGTTGTGGCGGGCACACTAAGGCTCATATTGAGGCGCGGTTGACTCATATACATCAAAAATGACCCATGGATCCTTTTCAAAAAGTATCAACACAATTCGAATGTGTTTGGTCGGTTTTCCGTATGTCAGTTGTTCTTTTCACTTAAAATGAAGTCCATTTTAAACTATAGAGAGACACTTAGAGAGATCCCAGCCACACCGCGACTCTTATTGAGGTGGGGTTGACTCTTACACGTCACAAATAACCCATGGATCGTTGTCCTAAAGTTTCAATGGAATCCTAATGCGTTTGGTCGGTTTTTAGAATGTCAGTTGTTGTTTTCACTTAAAATGTTTTCCAATTTAAAGAAATGTGAGTCACTTTGAGTTGTCCCGGCCACACCAAGGCTCTGATTGAGGTGTGGTTGACTCGTAAACATCAAAAATGAACCATGGATTGTTTTCCTAAAGTTTCAATGGAATCCAAAATTGTTTTGTGGGGTTTCAGTATGTCAGTTGTTGTTTTCACTTAAAATGTTTTCCATTTCAAAGAAAAGTGAGTCACTTTGAGTTGTGGCGGCCACACCGAGGATTGTATTGAGGTGTGGTTGACTCATACACGTCACAAATGACCCATGGATCCTTTTCCTTAAGTATCAACAGAATCTGAATGTGTTTGGTCAGTTTTCTGTATGTCAGTTGTTCTTTTCACTTAAAATGGAGTCCATTTTAAACTATAGAGTGACACTTCGAGTGGTTCCGGCCACACCGCTCCTCGGATTGAGGTGGGGTTGACTCGTACACATCACATATGACTCATGGATTGTTTTCCTAACGTTTCAATGGAATAAGAATGCATTTGGTCAGTTTTCCATATGTCAGTTGTTGTTTTCACTAAAAATGATGTCCTTTTGAAACAAAAGAGAGACACTTTGAGTGGTTCCGGCCTCACCGTGCCTTGGATTGAGGTGGGGTTGACTCGTACACGTCACATATGACCCATGGATCGTTTTCCTATAGTTTAAACCTATTCTGAATGCGTTTGGTCGTTTTTCCGTATGCCAGTTGTTCTTTTCAGTTAAAATGATGTATATTTTAAACAAAAGAGATACCCTATGAGTGGTGTCAGCCACACCGTGCCTCGGATTGAGGAGGGTTTGACTTGTACACATCAAATATGACTCATGGATCTTTGTGATAATGTATCAACACAATCAGAATCTGTTTGGTCAATTTTCCGTATGTACTTAAAATGTTTTCCTTTTTTAACAAAAGAGAGACACTTAGAGTGATCCCGGCCACACCATGACTCGGATTGAGGCAGGGTTGACTCGTACAAATCACAAATGACCCATGTATCGTTGTCATAAAGTTTCAATGGAAACCAAATGTGTTTTGTTGGGTTTCGGTATGTCAGTTGTTGTTTTCACTTAAAATGTTTTCCATTTCAAAGAAAAGTGAGTCACTTTGAGACGTGGCGGCCACACTGAGGCTCGGATTGAGGTACGGTTGAATCATACACATCAAAAATGACCCATGGATCCTTTTCCTAAAGTATCAACAGAATCCGAATGCGTTTGGTCAGTTTTCCGTATGTCAGTTGGTCTTTTCACTAAAAATGAAGTCCCTTTTAAACTATAGAGAGACACTTCGAGTGGTTTCGGCCACACCTTGCCTCATATTGAGGTGGGGTTGACTCGTACACGTCACATATGACTCATGAATTATTTTCCTAATGTTTCAATGAAATCTGAATGCATTTGGTCGGTTTTCCGTATGCCAGTTGTTGTTTTCACTAAAAATGATGTCCTTTTGAAACAAAAGAGAGACACTTTGAGTGGTTCCGGCCACACCGCGCCTAGGATTGAGGTGGGGTTGACTTTTACACGTCAAAAAGGACCCATGGATCGTTTTCCTAAAGTTTAAATTGAATATGAATGTGTTTTGTTGGGTTTTAGTATGTAAGTTGTTGTTTTCACTTAAAATGTTTTCTATTTCAATGAAAAGTGAGTCACTTTGAGATGTGGCAGCCATACCGAGGCTCAGATTGAGGAGCGGTTGACTCATACACGTCAAAAATTACCCATGGATCCTTTTACTAAAGTATCAACAGAATCCGAATGCGTTTGGTCGGTTTTTCGTATGTTAGTTGTTCTATTCACTTAAAATGAAGTCCATTTTAAACTATAGAGAGACACATTGAGTGGTTCCGGCCACACCGCACCTCGTATTGAGGTGGGGTTGACTCGTACACGTCACATATGACTCATGTATTGTTTTAATAACTTTTAAATGGAATCTGAATGCATATGGTTGGTTTTCCGTATGTCAGTTGTTGTTTTCCTTAAAAATGATGTCCTTTTGAAACTAAAGAGAGACACTTCGAGGGGTTCTGGCCACACCACACCTCGGATTGAGGTGGGGTATACTCATACACGTCACATATGACCCATGGATCATTTTCATAAAGTTTCAACAGAATCCAAAGGTTTTTGGTAGGTTTCTCGTATGTCAGTTGTTGATTTCACTTACAATTTAGTCCATTTTGAACAAAAGAGTGATAATTTGAGTGGTCCTGACCACACCATGGCTCAGATTGAGGCGGGATTGACTCGTACATGTCACATATGACCCATGGATCTTTTTCCTAAAGTTTCAATAGAATCCGTAGGCGTTTGGTCAGTTCTGGTATGTCAGTTGTTGTTTTCACTTAAAATTAAGTCCATTTTAAACAAAACATAGACACTTTGAGTGGTCCCAGCCACACCGGGCCTCGGATTGAGGCGGGGTTGACTCGTACACATCACATGTGATTCATTTATCGTTTTCCTAAAGTTTCAACAGAATCCTAAGGCATTTGGTCAGTTTGGTGTATGTCAGTTGTTGTTTTCACTTAAAATTAAGTCCATTTTAAACAAAAGAGAGGCACTTTGAGTGGTGTTGGCCGTAATGGGCATTTTATTGAGGCAGTGTTGACTCTTACATGTCACATATGATCCATGGATCCTTTTCCTAAGGTTTAAACACAATCAGAATCCTTTTGATCGGTTTGGCATATGTACGTAAAATATTGTCCATTTTGAACAAAAGAGAGGATGTTTGGGTGGTCCCGGCCACACAGTGCCTCAGATTAAGGAAGGGTTGACTCGTACATGTCAAATATGACCCATGGATCGTTTTTCTAACGTTTAAATAGAATCCAAAGTCGTTTGGTAGGTTTCTCGTCTGTCAGTTGGTTATTTCACATACAATTTAGTCCATTTTGAACAAAAGAGAGACAGTTTGAGTGGTCCAGGACACACCGCAACTCGGATTGAGGCGGGGTTGACTCTTACAAGTCACATATCACCCATTTATTGTTTTTCTAAAGTTTTAGTAGAATCCATAGGCTTTTGGTCGGTTTCCAGTATGTCAATTGTTGTTTTCACTTAAAATTATGTCAATTTTAAACAAAATAGAGGTTCTTTGAGTGGTGTCGGCCACACCGGACCTCAGATTGAGGCAGGGTTGACTCTTACACATCACATATGATCCATGGATCATTTTCCTAAAGTTTCAACACAATAAGAATCCGTTTGATCTGTTTGGCGTATGTACGTAAAATATTGTCCATTTGGAACAAAAGAGAGGAAGTTTGGGTGGTCTCGACCACACCGCACCTCGGATTGAGGCGGGGTTGACTCGTACACGTCACATATGACCCTTGTATCAGTTTCCTAGAGTGTAAATAGAATCTGAAGGCATTTGGTTAGTTTCCCGTATGAATGTTGTTGATTTCACTTACAATTTAGTCCATTTTGAACAAAAGAGAGACAATTTTAGTGGTCCCGACCACACCGCGGCTCAGATTGAGGCAGGGTTGACTCGTACACATCACATATGACCCATGGATCATTTTCCTAAAGTTTCAACAGAATCCTAAGGAATTTGGTTAGTTTGGCGTATGTCAGTTATTGTTTTCACTTAAAATTAAGTCCATTTTAAACAAAAGAGAGGCACTTTGAGTGGTGTCGGCCACACCGTGCCTCAGATTGAGGCTGGGTTGACTCGTACATGTCACATATGACGCATGGATCGTTTTTATAATGTATAGACACAATCCGAATGCATTTGGTCTGTTTTCCATATGCCAGTTGATGTTTTTCAATTAAAATGATGTACTTTTGAAACAAAAGGTAGACACTTTGAGTGGTGTCGGCCACACCGTGCCTCGGATTGAGGCGGAGTGGACTCGTACACATCACATATGACCCATGGATAGTTCTCCTAATGTTTCAATGGAAACCGAATGATTTTGGTATGTTTTCCGTATGTACTTAAATTGTTGTCCATTTTAAGCAAAAGAGAGACACTTAGAGTGATTTCGGCCACACCGTGCCTCAGATTAAGACGGGGTTGACTCGTACACGTCACATATGACCCATGGATCGTTGCGCTAATGTATAGACACAATACGAATGAGTTTGGTCAGGTTTTTGTATACC
This sequence comes from Viscum album, assembly GCA_963277665.1. Classification (NCBI taxonomy): domain Eukaryota; kingdom Viridiplantae; phylum Streptophyta; class Magnoliopsida; order Santalales; family Viscaceae; genus Viscum; species Viscum album. Next base: position 1,718,770,220 of record OY728119.1, on the reverse strand, counting down.
AGTTGATGTTTTTCACTTCAAATGACGTCCGGGGGGTGTCTGGGGTCCAGGGAGGAGGGTGGGGGGGGGGGGTGGGGCTGTGCGGGGGGTGTTCGGGGGGTTGTCCGGGGTCCACGGAGGATGGTGGGGGGGGGGGGGGTGTCTGGGGGGCTGTCGGGGGGCTGTTCGGGGGGCTGTCTGGGGTCCAGGGAGGAGGGTGGGGGGGGGGGGGGCTGTCCGGGGGGTTGTTCGGGGGGTTGTCTGGGGTCCAAGGAAGAGGGTGGGGGGGGGGGGGGGGCTGTCCGGGGGGCTGTCTGGGGGGCTGTCCGGGGGGTTGTCTGGGGTCTAGGGAGGAGGGTGGGGGCTGTCCGGCAAGGCTGTCCAGGGTCCAGGGAGGAGGGTGGGGGGTTGTCCAGGGTCCAGGAAGGAGGGTCCGTGTATGCGACCACTATCTGAAGCATTGTGAAATACAAAATCTATAAAGCTCTCCAAATTGTTTTGAGAATCGCTTGAGATCCGATTGGTTTCATACATCCAACTTCTGTCCATTCTATAAAAAGAATTTATATAAGTCATTTTGTCATAAACAATTCAATAGGATTAAACTTTAATAGAAAATACATTTAAGTAAACGATAAAGAAAGAAGTTTCTAGTCAATGTAGTGAAAAGCACCCCACCCTCATAAAAGTGAGTATTGGCCAAGAAGGACACATAATATACAACGTACAATGAGAACCATATTTAGTTGACACTAAATTTATATTAGTACAGTCATCTTGGGGGAAATGGAATATATGATCCTGGTTAACTGATGAATTCAAAAGCTCGTATTCCATATGTTGGACACTATCTAAGGTAAGAAATCATGTGAGGATGAGTTTAAATCACTCAATTTATTACATTCTAGTGAGAATGAGGGCTTAAATTAATGAATTGAGTTCACTGATACCATGTCAACCGTTATACACACCACGTGAACCCTTATACACACCATATGAACCCTTATACCATATCGTCATTATTTCATCCATTAATAACAACTTATTAAATAACATCACTAGTTAAAGATAATCAAATTGAACATAAATCAATAATAATATTGGATATATCAAGTAAAATGAAGTCATACTATCTTACATCATAAATGACCACCCATAACCATGATTAATGACCATAAAGCTCCCCTTTCAGCCAAATCAAAAGTGAAAACAAAAACACATAGTTGTAGAAAAAAAACTTCATTTGTGTGAAGAATAATAATCTCATGGTCCTCATGATATTTGAACCATGCAGTCATGATTTTCGAGATGAACTTGTATCCATGAAACCATATGAGAAACACGATTCAATACATGCATTTTTCTGATTTTCCCAAGCATTTTGAGGGATCCCAAATCAGTGAAAATGGTCATTGTGTTTTAAAAAGGTGACTGAATAACACATGTACTATGTCGAAGTCAGAATGATTAATGGTTATATTAGAAAAACTAATATTCACTAATATTGCGAATTTGACATTCTGTGAATTAGTTTCATGAAGAAGGAAGAAGTAATAATTATGGACCACATACTATTTTCCAAAGTTCAAGAAGATACTCTATATGTTCTATTGTGCAAAGGATAAGTGAACAGTGTGTCATTTATATATATATATATATATTTTGATAGAAACATGATACATACTTGTTATGTAATACACATAGTGTACAAAAATTAAGATGAACAAGATCTTCATGTTTGGCATGATCTTAATGAAAGGAGTTATTTTCATAAAATAATATCAATAAATATTACAAAAAATTTCTTATTAGTTCCTTTACATGAAGCTATAATATTTGAATCAGATTAAAAAAAACTATGAATCTTCAAAATTAGAACACAATAAAGAGACACCATGCCCTTATAAATTTAAATGTGTAATGAAAACATTAATTGGACATACACCGATATAGGTATTTGAGTACACAATTCGTGGAACAATCATAAAATTTTACAAAAACCCTAAAAATTGGGAATAACGAAATCGAAAATATAAGAATATGATTTATAAGAGGTGGAACTATATCCTTGATAAAATATAGAAGGAGTCTAACCTGGTAGGTGCTGATCCGATGGAAGATGTGGGGATTGGGAAGTCCTTCTGCCAAGGAATCGATCCAGGAGACGAGCGGAAGGCTTCTGGAATCGTGGGGAGGCCTCTGCCTACATTTTGGTATTTGGGGCTTTTTTTCCCAACAGTTCATTAAAACCGTTGGGAAAAACCAATCTTAACCGTTGGGAAAACTATGGAAAACCCAATCTTTCCCAACAGTTTTATGAAAAACGTTGGGAAAACTATGTTTTCCCCCACTTTTCCCAACGATTTTATGAAACCGTTGGGAAAAGTAAGTTCTTGAAGGTCTTTCCCAATGGTTTATAGAAACCGTTGGGAAAGAAAACATATGCCAACGGTTAAAGGAACCGTTGGTATACAATTGTTGGGAAAAATCCCATTTCCATTAGTACCAAGAAGGCGGATGGGAGTATGAGGCTTTGTGTTGAATATCGACACCTGAACCAGGTGACCGTGAAGAACAAGTACCCACTCTCGAGGATTGATGACCTCTTTGATCAATTGAAGGGGGGCATGGTGGTTCTCGAAGATAGACCTTAGATCAGGTTATCACCAGCTCGGATTTCGATATGTGGATGTGCAGAAGATGGCCTTCAGATGTCATTATGGCCACTACGAGTTTATGGTTACGCCATTCGGCGTAACAAATTCTCCAGCAGTGTTCATGGGACTCATGAACATGATTTTTTAGCGATACAGCGATCACTTTGTCGTATTATTCATCGACGACATTCTAATCTACTCGACTACTGAGGAGTAGCATGCCTATCATTTGCAGGTAGTGTTGGACACACTCCAAGAGAACCAACATTATGGTAAGCTCTCGAAGTTCCAGTTCTAGATCTGAGAGGCTCACTTTCTGGGACAGGTTATCTCGGAGGCTGGAGTTACAGTGGATCCAGTGAAGATTGAGGTGTTACTTGCAGGCGAGCCACCCAAGAGTGTGCTGAAGGTACAAAGTTTCTTGGTTTTGGCTAGTTATTACTGGTGGTTTGTTCCAGACTTCTCCAGAGTTTGAGCACCACTATCAACCTTAGGGGAAACCCTTGGTGTGGTCGGAGAGATGCCATCAGATCTTTCAGGAGCTGAGGAAGAGGTTGACTAGTGCCCCAATCTTGAGGAATTCAGAGGAAGGTGTAGGGTATGTAGTCTACTGCGATGCATTAGGGACCAGGCTAGGATGTGTCCTGATGCAGGAGTGAGCTGTGATCACATATCGTTCATGACAGCTGAGACAACATGAGCAGAACGATGCTACCCATGACCTGGAGTTAGCAGTAGTGGTATTCGTCTTGAAGATGTGGTGACACAATCTAATGGGCCAACATTTTACCATGTACTATGATCACAAGACTCTCATGTATATATTCTCTCAGATGGACCTGAAACTGAGACATTGATGTTGGCTTGAGTTTCTCAAGGACTATAACTTAGGGATAGTCTATACTCAAGGGATGGGGAACATTGTTGCAGATTCACTCAGTAGGGGATCTGGTATACAGCTTCTAGGTGAGGTGATGGAGAATCTTGATACGTTACAGATATACTTTGTGGATAGAGATGGAGAAGCCTTCCTTTAGTCTCTTATAGTCACTCCCCCACTTCTTCAGTGGGTTAGGGAGGCACAATAATGGGACACTGACTATGAGACACAATGTGATCAGATATCCATAAGGCAGGAACCTGATGGATTTTCTATAGGTGGGGATCACTTCATCCTCTTTAGAAGAAGTACTATGGTACCAGTGTCACTTCAGGAGGAAGTGTGGAGAGAGTTCCACACATCCACTATAGAAGTACATCCAGGAGTGGCAAAGATGTACCAGGATCTCTGACGACAACACTAATGGCCGAGAATGAAGAAGGTAGTTGAAGAGTTTGTCTCTCGGTTCCTCACTTGTCAGCAAATGAAGGTGGAGCACCAGGTACCAGTAGGCTTGGTTCATATTTTAGAGGTCCCAAAGTGGAAGTGGGATGTGATATACATGGACATCATGACAGGACTACACATACATCCAGGGGATATGACTCTATTTGGTTGATCGTCAATCAACTCACCAAGTCGGATCACTTCTTACCGATGAGAGAGTAGGGTTCAATAGAGATCTTGGGATGCCACTATGTTCAAAATATTGTGTGGCTACATGGAGTAACTTTGAAGATTTCCTCCGATCATGATACACATTTTACTTCCTGGCTATGGAAGTGGTAGTAGGAGACTTTCGGAATGAAACTTCGTTTGAGCACCACCTTCCATCCTCAAACGGATGGCCAGGCTGAGCGGACCATTCAAACCCTTGAGGACATGTTGCGTGCCTGTGTCCACGAAATCATTCATCATTGTGAGGATCACATTCCTTCGATGGAGTTTTCATAAAAATACATCTATCACTCCACCATTGGGATGACACCTTTTGAGGCGTTATATAGGTGACCTTGTAGATCACCAATGTGATGGACTGACTGAGGGGAGTCAACATGAGTGGGACCAAAGATGGTATGGGCTACCACCGAGAAGGTGCAGATCATCCAGGAGTGGATGAAGACTGCACAGAGTTGGTAGAAGTCGTATGCTGACAGGATATTGTGACCTCTAGAGTTCGAGGATGGCGACCACGTCTTTCTACGGGTCTCACCACGACAAGGTCTATGGAGATTTGGACGAGGAAGTAAGTTATCTTCGAGATTCATCGGACCTATTCAGGTCCTCAGCGGAATTGGCGAGGTGGATTACCCCTTAGATCTTCTTCCTTAGTTTCACTGGGTGCATGACATCTTCCACGTATACCAGCTGAGGAGATACGTGCACGACCCTTCTCACATCATCAACCATGTTGAGCTGGACATCGACGATGGTGAGACTTTTACAGAGGTTCTAGTAGAGATTGAGGATCGATAAGAGAGGGTCCTTCGTGGATGGTCAATACCTATGGTGAACGTTCGTTGGAAGCACGGGAACCTCTAAGATAGCACATGGGAGTGGGAGGCTCAGATGCATGCTCAGAACCCTCACTTGTTCCCTTAGTTTGAATTGTAGCTTACGGGGATGTAAAGACCTAAGATGTGGAGAATGTAAGAACCCAGAATTTCCATTAATTTTTTTAATTAAATGGGAATTTTACAGGTCTGAAAAAATTGATGGCATGTGATTCCGAGGCCCGGTGTACCCAGAATAAATTTCTAAAGCATTGTTCGGGTATGTTCCATGAAAGTTCGAGCGGGTTTTCAAATGTTTTGAACTGGTGCATGGAATTGAAATCCGAGGACACCGTTGAACTGGAAGCACTAGTATTCCCTTAAGAAGAATTTCACCTCAATGACAGTTGGTCAAGGGTAGAAGTTAGTTTTTGGGGTTTATGTGGAAATAATAAAATAAAATAAGTGCATATTTTATTATATTTTGTTGTAACCACCCATGTTTGAGTTGTAGTGTGGGGACCAACTGACCTTAACCTCCCATAACGGTTATGGTGGTAGGTCCCACCCAAACTTAACCTCCCATGAGAGGTTATGGTGAGGGACCACCCGAGACTAAACCCCCCATCTAATTGAGGGAAACTCTCAACTCCCCTCATTAATGAGGCAGATCCTCTTGACCTCCTCTAACTTTATTTTTTCCAACCCCTCCATTAATGGTTCCACACCTCATTTAATTTTTTATGCAACCCTCCTTAATTAATTAGGATTTTTGAATTCTTTACAACAAAATAATAGATGGTTTAATCAATTATTTTGGCACACCATTCATATTGAGTGGAAATTAGACAAAGGAGGAGCCCTTGGGAGAATGTTTCTCCAACGAAGAACGAAGAACTTCCTCCACAAAGAACACTAGCAAGGAGCATCTTAAACTTCTTCCTCGGAATCACCTTGCATAGGGAACAAACAAGGGACGTCTTCAACGACCAACCTTCCTTCCTCATCGTCATCAAAGAACTGACACACGAGCTCAGGAATGGAGGTGTGTGGTGGACGTGACGAATGATGAAAACTCCGTCTTCTTCCCCAAGACTCCTTCGATGAACAACTAACAAGGTAAGGGATTTTTGTGATTGATTTTATATTCCCATGATTATTTCCTTATAAAACACATAATGAGAATCAACTTCTATCTAGTGGGTCCACATATGTTTTCCTTTTTCAGGTTTTGGGATTTATCATTGCGGGAGGCTTTGTTGTGTTTCGCTCTTGTGAGCCAAATGCTACCACCGAAAATGCGGAGGGTGCAGACCAAACCAACATGGTTTGAACCCTCCGCCATTCTATTTTTCGGTGTTCTTTGAAATGGAGGAATTTGAAAACAGTGATGAAGGTTATGAAGGTAACGGCTGCGCCACCCGCAGCCTCTGCAACCCACACCGCCCCTACGACGTTCTGCGCCACCACTGGCCAAACCAGCTGTGCCCCCTTGCGGCACCCCGACCGAACCGCCCCCACAACCTCCATGCTACTTGCAGAGTTTCCCCTGGTCGGGATGAGCCACCCTGGTTGCGCCGTCTACCGGCCGAACTGGCCCCGACCACCTCGTCCTCCCAGCCGAACCGGTTGCCGGCCATGATAGCCTCCAGAGCTGCCCTGACCACACCGACCCACCTGCCTGCACTTCCATCGGCAGAACCCGCCCCGGACGCGCCGCGCCCCAACTTCCTCACCCCATCCTGCCGACTTTCCCAACCCCCGACCGAACTGGCCCTGACCGCACCACCCCCGCCCTGGCCGAGCCACCCCAAGCCCGCCCCTCACAGCACCCTCCAGACCGAGCTACCCTCACGGATCCTTCTAGTACAACCCGCCCTCGCGGCACCCTCCGGGCCGAGCGGCCCTTGTGCCGACCCACAGCCGGTCCGCGCCCTCGTGGCCCTCCACGACCTCTCACTGCCTGCTGGGCTAGGCCGAACCGAAAAGGCTTGCCCACCCAACAGGCTAGGCCAGACCCAACGGGTCAGGCTGAGTCGACCCAAATTGGGTCGACCCAGACTATTTTGGGCTGGGTCGGTCCGACCGGGTTAGCCTAGACCCGAGACCACTATGACCCTTTACTTTCTTTTGTCCATATCATTGGCACCTGACGTCTTTTTGACAAACCTTCGGTGACCCTAGTAATCTTGGAGCATGACGGTCCCATTGAATATACCCCACTAGAGTTTGGGGTATAGTTGAGATACAATCAGGTTGGATTGTGCACAAATCCAACTGGGCCCCCAAGACTAAAAGGCTAATTACATATAGACCGGGCATCCGATGGATGCACCGTCTATTGAGTTGAGACCCCTATGATGTGTCATACCTTTGAGATACTTTTTCTTGGGACATTGTGATAGTTTTAGTATCAACCAGTAGCTTGTGGAGAGGATCCTTCCAGTGATGAGCGAGTAGAGTGAAGAGACCTAGAAGCTAGCTGAGACCTGAAGAATGCTAATTGTTTGACTCAGAGTGACTCTACTAGACCAATGGGGAGCTCCTGGGTGTGGAGGAAGACCCACGGTGGAGGAGCATGCTTGGTGACGCGGCAGACCCACGGTACTCGACAGGAGGAGTACCTCAGTAGGATATGAGGGGGAGCGCTTGAGTGTAGCGGCCAAGTTGCAGTGGGGAGTGCCTCTGTGTGATGTAGCATACCCACAATACTTGACATGAGGAGTATCTTAGCGGTCCAAGGTTAGTGGGAAGAGTGCTTGGTGTTGCGGTAGGCCTACTGTACTCGATTGAGCAGGAGTTCTCCAGTAGCAGAGTTTTTGATAATATGGCTGGGGATGTAACTTAATACTACCCATAAAATGAAATCAAGGTTGAGCTGAGTCAGTACTTTTGTGTTTTCCTCATGTTTGAGATGGATTTCTTAATAACTTAGGTATATGTATGGGATATACCTAAGTAGGGTTATCTGTTGTTTCCATACTTTGTAGTTTATCCTTTGTGGATTTGTGAGACCTTGAGGGACTCTGGGTCCCTACTGAGTATCGTTATACTCACCCCTGCACGGGATATGCTTGCACCTTATTGTGTTGGATGCAAATGACTGATGACACGGACTGGGGCTGAGAGTACCAGGACTAGACGATACTTGGAGGTGGACCTTACAACGAGTCAGTACACGGAGGAGACTGATGGATGTGAAGTGATAAAGAGGCTTTCTGTACCTACCCTTTAGGTAAGAATCATAGAGGATGACCCAGCAACTGTTTTCCCTTTCTTCAGTTGTACTTGTACTTCCAGGTCCTTGTACATTATAGTTGGGATTGTATTTTCGGCCTATTTTAATTTCCAGGACTCTTTTGTTATATACTTTACCCTATTTTTTTGTATCTAGTTGTGTGCTCTGTTGTGTGAGTTTACAGGTTATAAAGGCAATTCCTTCCCAGTTTTAGGGAATTATGCCTTTGGTGCTAGTCACCAGCACCAGGCCTATGGAAGGCAAGCTTTGGGTAGTCACAGAACGGGCCCTTGGGGACGGGTCATGACAATTTCATGACCATAAAAGTCCCTACAATGTCCATTATAACATGACTATTAATTGAATGGCATGTCCTCAAATTACTGTACATTTTATGCAGGTGTAGACAATTATTCTTTGGATTAATTCCTTGGATTTGATATAATTTGAATCCCTAGTAATGCTATAGAGGAAACAAGGGTTTCTGAGACCTATTTGGAGCCTAGATCTATATCATATGGAATAAATAGCTTGGAATCAAAGTTATTATAAACCATGCAGCACAATCTATATAGTCAGAGTAAAACATGCGGGGTATTTCAGGGAACATGAGTGGGGGACAGAGTTTTCCCAAACTATGTGATCCAGACCGCACTCTCATGAATATTATATATTCTTTTTAATAGGGGAACATGCATGATCACTTCACAATTTGTACAAATGTGTTCCATTTCCATGATAGGGGTGCCCGAAGTTAAGGCATGACTATTGGTTTGTGCAGGTTTTGTCCAACCATGAGACCAAACCATACGAGCTAGTTTTAAATGGATAGAAGGTAATTTTTCTATTATTTCTTCAAAAATTTAAACTATTATTTATTTATTGTTTCCATCATTCATTTCATCCTCCTCACCTATGAGCTCCTCAAGCCCTATAATATTTAATTTGATCATGTATCACCATATTAAGTGAAAATCAAGATTCATTCATCTTGTCGGATAGCCACTAAGAATTTATTTTCTCCTTAGGATCCATTTATCGTTTTTTATTCCATAGATGATGTTATTTTAGTATAATAACTTATGAACCATTTTCCGTGAATTTTTCTATTCATCCATTATCATATGATCTAGATTGGATTAGAGGTCGATACTAATGAATAATCCTTTTTATGCCCAAGGATAGTGTTTTATATCTTTTCCATCAATTTAAGGTTGTTTATACCCAATTTCCATTGTGCTTAATTCCAGACCTTTCTAGCATTGCTTCCTAAAATATAAGATTCTTGATTAAAATATTGAATTCAAATTTATGACAGTGTGTGCACCTTTATAATAGGTTATAGGGTTTAAAACAAATCCCCAACACCCATTGGGTGGGTTATTCCCTTTGATGATGAATATTCCACCCATGGGGTGTGTTGATCTTGTTTTTCATTATTTGAAATTGAATATGTTAATAAATTAGATTGTTAATGTTTTTAAGAACCATATAGCACCTTTTAATTTTTATATGAAATGTATGAAATTTATTATCCTATTTTATACAATATTTTTAAGGGAATACCGAGTTGATAAATCAAATTGATTATGAAATGGTGAATGAATTGGCTATGATGATAATCGGGTTCTTGGTATGTCGCTGATGAACTACAAGGATGCCTTGGACATTTCTACTCCTCAGATCTGAAGACCTACTAAGAAGCCCTAGAAATTTATACTATCGAGGTCCAATGTATTTATAATATTCCTTTTAAATCTATACTCCTTGGATATTATAACCTAAAGGGACATCATATGTATTTTTACTCGGATTCAGCATACTTTTATGTGTTTGACATTTATACTCATTGGATACAAGCCAATATTTGTATGATACTTGATTACATGACATTTTTTGTGGTTGATGCATTCAATGATTTATAGTTAGACTTCATGATTTAGTTTCTTGATTAGGATGAACCAAGATAGACTGTACAATATCAATACTACTTTTATTACTTTTACTCCTGATATAACTTCAAAATGCTTCAGCTTATATGCACATATTGGACTTGTTATAGAAACCATTAGTGGTGTCTTACTGAGTATTATGTTTTACCTTGTTTGGTCTATGATTTAGTACATAAAGAGACTTCAAGGATGGAAGTAGGGATATGGGAAATAACTCTCTTGGTGACACTTTATTGATTATTTCACAGGAGAAGGGGAGCCGAGGACTGTGCTATGGGTTGTGATGCTATCTGGAGATAGTTTCTTTTTGGTATTTTTGAACTTTTAATACATTTATTGTATTCGATGATTATTTCCATGTATTTCCTATCTGTTCTATAAATGCATGAAATATAGAATATTTTTTTATATGATGCTGACCTTGTATTTAATTATTATTACTAATGTCTGGATGATTTATCTTCTATTGTAGGATGATATTATTATTCATCCTTTTTATTCATTTATAAGGCAACTGTGTTACTCTAATGATGAGGTTATATTCTCCCAACCATACCATCATATAACTTCACTTTTAGTTGGTAGCCTCTATAATATGGGGATGTGTGCTTGAGGCCACATAATCCACTGACTAGGAGCACTATTTAGTGGCTCCGATGTCGGGATGTTATAATGTTGTCTCAATGGGAGGGATTATTTTCTTTTTATATTAATATTTATGATCGATACACATGATTCTAGAAAATATTTGTGATTTGGTAATGAGATATTCATGGGAGTAACTGACTAACATACAGGGAGAAAACCTAATTACATAAGAATGTGACTAGATATTCTAGTTTGTGCTTATTTTAATTTTTTTAATTTCATCATTGAGTGACAGACATGATTTGTGGTGTTGATTAGGATTTAGATTTTCCCCTAGATTAGTATGGAAAGATGATATTGGTATCATGCATCATTTTAATCCCATTAGAAATTCAAATTCCTTGCATATTCTATGTCATCTAGGATTCCTTTCTTGACTACATGACATTTATTATATGTGTCTTGTGAGATATAGTTGTTATTTGAATAAATTTTTTACACAAAAATAAGAAACATAATAGGTTACCTAATGTTCCTATAGTATCATTACAATGTTTTCCTAAATAGATTTCCATATAAACCTTAATAAGTAAATTATGGCATATTAAGTCATGTAAGATTTGTCACATGGGCTAGAACCAATTATTATTATGATATAATGGATTATATAATTCAATTGAAAAATTAAATTGGCTTATATAAACTTGAAATAGTCTTATATATAATTCATCCATTTAAGCTGATTTATAATATAAATAAATATGAATTTAAATGACTTCAAATTATGGAATGAGAATGTTTTTGTTAAAAAAGCTTCAATTGTAACTTAAAGGGTGTTCTCTATATAAAATTCAATTAACACTCTTTATACAGGATCCAAATTGTTTATAAATGAAAACATGAACATGTGCCAACCTTAGTAGTGGGAAATAGGCAGTATATCTTGTGTTTCGGTGAACAATATTTAACTGTGACCAAAATTCATAAGCATGTAGTGAGGTTGGACTCGTATATAGGAATGATTGTACCTTTCCTACCCATATATTTATGATTTTGTCATTATGAAATCTTTTATAAGGAATGTTATTGGAATTTTTGGTGACATGCCTCCAAGAAATATTCCATTTGTTTTCCATGGTTGGTGATGACCATGCTCTAGAGTTGGTGGTCTCTAGACCACCCGTACAACATACCATGGTGCCCCTTGAAGAACATCCTATTATCCATGATATGGGTGCTGATTCTCAGCTCCAAGATGGTTTACTAAAATTTATGAAGACTCATTACAAATCCTAGTGTCCTTCATTAAATATAGAAGAGATGACATGAGAGTTCTAGTTGTAGTGGACACCCACTTTCATGGGGGATGGTGATCCCATGGTTTCCACGATTTAGATCAAGACTATCGTATCTACTATTTATCACCTTGAAATTCCTCTAGAGAGTAGTGTGAAGTTCACGACATATATTATATAGGTATCCACCAAGTGTTGGTGGGATTCTTTAATCCAAGTTGATAGGCATAAATGGATGGTTTAGAGGGATTTACAATCCATTTTCCTTACTAATTTTCAAGATACCTTGAGGGATGAATAAGACACATAGTTTTTGCACATAGTACAAGGTTCAATGTCTGTTAATGAAAATTCATATTTCTTTAGAGAGAATCAGTGCCTTATGACCATCTATCTTACTGATGATCCAATAAGGGAAACAACCTTTTATGAAGGGATCAATTATTCTATTCGATCAAAGGAGAAATTTTTTCAGCTGGCCACTGTATCTGATACAGTAAATCAGTTGATGATTTATGAACATAACCATAAAAAAGATGGGGGAACATAGGTTGATAGTTCAACTTCTCAAACATGTGGTGTAGTTCCAGGCAGTAGGAAGATTCACATTGAGATATCTCATGATTGGAATACCAACTAGAGTATGAGTGTAGGTAGTTCTATTTGCTTTCACTAGAGTATGAGGAAGAGAAACATTAGTATCCAATGTGATAGAAACCCAGTTGAATGCTGAGACTATGGAAAGATGGGACATCTACAACATTTTTTCAAGGCCTTCCCTATAGTATGTAGAGAGATATGGTATTCACAAACACCATGTTTAGGAGTGGGATTAACAGCTTGTCATTAGGTAGGAATCTAGAGTACAGAGGACCGATCAATCTTAGGAGAGGGTCATGGATGGGGTTTCAAGACACAATATTTACTACTACATTGGATTAGTCATAATTAGAGTATTTAGGTTTTTTTTAGGGATGTGGATTAGGCTAATTTTTTAGTACAACTGATACATAGGTAATAGAGTGTCGTTCTATCTATAGTGACATGTACTATCATAGTATCCTGTGTATTGGTATATGCTATTTTCAATACAGTTTCCTCTCATTCTTTCATATATATTCTTTTTTTGGAGATCCTTGTTCTCGATTTCTAGTTTTCTTATAGCATGATGACACTTGATTCTTCATTAGAGATTCAATTGGATAGAGTGATTCAGTGAAGGAAGTGATATGTGGGTGTCACATTGAATGAGATCTATTTTTCCTCAAGATGAAAGTATTTGATACCATTATTTGGATGGAATGGTTGGCTCCCTATAATGATTATGTGGACTTATATCACCAAAGAATTAATTTAAAATCACTATAATGATGGATCTTTATTCATAATGGTGAATTTTATTTCCAAGTCTGTTGCACAAGACCGAAGCATCATGGACAGGGAGGGGTGATTGCCCTGGATGGTTAGAGAATGAATTAGACTAATTTAACTATGGTTATATATCATATCATGGGAGTTTTTTGTACTAATTTCTAGGAATACCTCATAATGGAGAGGTATATTTTCCATGAATTTAGTTCATGGATCTATTATGGTATCCATTCCTCTTTAAATGACTGCTACAACTGAGTAGCAGGATCTCAAGATGCATCTTGAGTGATCGGATGTAAAGGGGTTTAAGTGAACCAATACTTATCTACGGGGTTCACCAGCCCTTTTCTCCAAGAAAGTCGATAGAACCCTTTTTTAATGTGTGGGTTAACATTAATAGAATTAGTTTATGATTAATAATCAGTATCCCTTTCCTTGAAAAGATGACCTCTTCAACTAGTTCTGAGAAGCACAAGTTTTTTAGAAAATTGATTTGATGTCAGATTATCACATGGTATATATTAGACCATCAGAAATACCATATTAATCTTTCTATAGTAGATATAATATTTATGATACTCTAGTTATGTCGTTCAGTCTCAATAATTCACCTTCCATTTTCATGTCCCTGATGTATCAGGTTTTCCACCAGTATTTGGATTCAATCGTGGTAGATTTTGTGGAAAAAATCATTGTGTATTCTGAGAATCGATCTGAACATTCCAAACACCTTTACATCATTTTGAATACACTGTGGTAGAATACGTTTAACGATGTGCTCACAAAATTTCAGTTCAGGATAGATAAATATCACTTCCTTGGTAATATCATCTATAAGATAACAGTTTCAGTGGACCCATAGAAGGTGAGGGTAGTGGCTTCTTGGTGAATCTCTATAATAAATTTGAAATGATTTTTTTCTTGGTGATATCTGGGTATTACAGGTGCTTCATGAAAGAATTATCAGGCTTAGAAGAACCTCTTAAAGTAATTACTAAGAAGGGTGGGATGTTTATATGGTCAAAGCCTACAAGATATAATTTTTAAAGCTTAATGGGATATTGGATTTAGTTCTGATCTTGATTCTTTGAAAGTGGGGTAAGAGGTATATAGAATATTGTGATGAAACAACTATTTGTATATGAGAAATTTTGATCTATGGGGAATGATTCAGGGTATACTAGTCCCAGAATTTGAGGCCAAATGAGAGGAACTACCTAAAATATTATCTCACGTTATCTATTGTTGTCCATACATTGCATTATTGCAGGTATTATAAACTAAAAGAGCATTCTATGGTGTATAAGGACCATAATGTCCTCATGTATATCCTTATGAAGCTTTGTATAAATCTCTAATAGTACATATGGGTTGAATACATGTAGTTATTGGATTTCAAAGATGAATATATGCTAGTGAAATGTAATGTGGTAAATGATTCTTTGAAGAAGAAGACTCATAAATAGGTGGTTGAGGAGGTTAGTGGTGAGTGGAATCTTATGGATTTGTTTTTTGGAAAAAAATTCAAGGATCAAAAAAATCATGTATAAACAATCCTCATGGATTTAGTAGTGACCTCTCCCATTATGGAACATGTAAAAATGAATGGTGAGTGTTTGAGATGAGGATTAATATCTAGTTTTTTCCATGAATGAGGATGGGACCATATGCCAAAATGGGAGTTTCTAGGTTCTAATATACATACATGAAGAGTTGAGGTGGAAATTTCATGCCTCTACTTGGGAAGTGCATCCCAACATCACCAAGATGTATCAAGACTTACATCACCTATATTTTTTTGGATGATATGAAATGGAAGATATATGAAATTATTAGTTGGAGTTCCACCAATCATTTGGTTAAGGTAGAACATCAATGACTAGTATTACTCTTATAGTAATTTTCTATACATGAGTGGAAATGGGATGATTCCATTACGGATTTCATGATTTGTTTTCCAAGAAATAATTGAGGAAATGATAACTATTGGGTAATTTTTACCAGTTCGAGAAGGTCACCCACTATATAACTATTTGGGAAACCATCGTAGGGGATTATCTGGGGAGGATATACATCAAGGATACCACATGCTTTCAGGAATATCCACATTCTATCATATATTACATGGATTCTTATTTCACATTGTGGTTTTAGTAGGGGTTAAAGTAGACCTTAGGTATATAGGTGCTTTTGATAAAAACATATCACCCTCAAACCACAAGTTAAATATAGTGTAAGATTCAGGTGCTAGAGTCCATGACCAAGGAATTTATCATTGAATTTGGTGATTATTGGGGGAAACATATACTCCTACAAGAGTTTTCTCGAAATAATATCATTTAGAATACCATCTAGATGGCTCCTTATGAGGACTTATATGGTCGTCCATGCCTATCATATTTGTGATTTTTAGAGGAAGGAGAGGCATAACTTATAGGATTAATTCTCATTCAAGTGACTATAGATAAAGTGTAGCTAATCCAAATGTACAAGATGACCACTCCTTCTATATAGCATCTATGTGACAACCTCCAATGATGAACTACTATGTTTGATGTTAGAGATCAATTTTTTGTTAGTTGTTTCACATAATATGTGCCATAAAAATACTTAGAGAGAGGTTAAGTTGTCCCCATGATTTTTGTACCCTTTTAGGTTGTGGATAGAATAAGACTAGTGGATTATTGAATATAATATCATCAGAGATATTAGTTTTTGGATGACACTTTATCATATATCTCAGCTCTTTCATCATTACCCTTACATGAATCATGTTTCATATCTATAGTACAGTGAGTTAGATGTGTATTATTTTTTTAGGGATACCCAATGTGTACTGTTTATTGGATCATGAAGTCTCGCCTAGGAAGGTAAATTACTATAATGCATCAAATATGGATTCTTGACTAAGTACAGGATGTGGCTTTGGTGTGAGAAGCAGACATACATTCTTAGTGGCTAGATAATTTCTCAAATGTTTCCTTACAACCCTTTGAAATCTAACTAATGGATGAGTTTCTTTAAGAAGGGGATGCTGTAATGATAAAACTTTTAAAGAATGTGAGGACCATTTTTGTTATCTTAATTCTTTGGTTTTGACATAATAGTAATGACTAGTATAGCTATGGAGGAAATAAAGGGGTCTTGGGAGTGTTCAAATCCTTGATCCCCATATATTGATAGATACAGCGTGGTCACATGGTTAGTGGAATCCCTATAGCCTAGTCATCATGGTCAAAGTAAACTATTTAGGGTGTTTCAGTGAACAATGGAGGGGTGAATAGTTTTCCCTAACTATGAGATCTAGGCCGCAAGCTCATGTGTGTATTTCTGTCTTTTTAATAGAGGTAAAATTTCCAATCAGTGAATGGTTTGTCTAACAGCGTTCCATGAATGTGCAAGGGGGTATTTAAAAATGTATGGGAGCATGGTTGTTGCATGGTTTGGATGACCATGCAACCCAAACATGAAATCTAGTTTTAATGGTGTTATAAAACCATATTTTCCTTTGGTTATTTAGAAACATAAACACATTATTTCTTTATTGTTTCCATCGTTCAACACTACTTCCTCCCTTTTGTTCTCCACAAGACTTTGAGATAGTTTTTATCTTGTTTCTCCATCTGATGTCTAAATCAAGAGTTGTTAGACTCATTGGAGAGACACTGATGATTTATTCACACATTAGGATCCTTTCATTATTTTTCTTTCCATCAATGAATCTATTTTGGGGTAGGATCATATGCCTTATTTTCTGGGAATTCATTGATTTGTTCATATTTTGTGATCTGGACTGAATCATAGGACGAGATTAGATAAGTAATCCTCTAAAGGCCTAAGGTAGGTGGTCTATTCCATTTCCCTCATTATCCAGTTTTTTAGACCCTATTACCAATTCTCCCCTCACCACACATTCCAAGAGTTGTGACCTAAATTAAAAAACCCCTGATTTAAAAGTTATATTCATGTTTAAGACACATTGTAGAACCCTTATACTATTTTGGATGGTTTCAACTTCAACTAAAACCACCCATAGGGGGTTATTCCATCCGAAAATGAGTATTCCATCCATGGGATCTGTTGGGATGAATTTACATTATTGGGAATTAAAATTGGTAATAAATTGGATTTTTATTGATTATAATAACCTTATAGAACCTTTACATTTTCATATGAAATGTAGATAGTGGATAATTTCGTGGATTATATAGTATAATGATGGGATTCATGAAAAACTAATGAAATGGTGAATGGATTGGTTATGATGGTAATGGGGTTCATGGTATGGAACTGATGACCTGCAAGGTTTCCTTTGAAATTACAACTCCTTGAATCCAAAGAACTACTAGGATGTCAAGGAAATTTATACTATATGGATATAAAAACCAAATAGGATACCTTTTCAATTTCTACTCCAAGTATCTGTTGACCTACTTAGATTCCTTGGACATTTATACTCTTTGGATTCACCCTACAATGATTCCTTGGACATTTCTACTCCATCGATCCTAGACTTTGTAGGTCCAATACTTGATTACATGACAAATGATGTGGATGATACATTCCATGATTTAAATTTAACCCTTATGATATAGTTTTTTATCACAGTAATCCTTGATAGTCCAGAGAGTATTACTTCTACTTTTTTACTTTTACTTATGATGTAACTATACACTGATTCATCTTAAATGTACAAACTAGAATTTTTATTGACACCTTTGGTGGTGTCATATTTAGTGTTATATGAAACCCTACTTTAGAATCAATTTGTTACCTAGACATACTTCATTAATGTAGTTTGGGATAGTGGAAAGCAACCACTTGGTGATGCTTGATGGATTGTTTCATAGAAGCAGGGGATCATGAGACTTGGATATGGATCGTGATGGAATCTGGAGATATATTCTTTTTGGTATATTTATATTTTTGATACATGTGTTGTTTGGGAGTCATGTTTTTATATATTTCTTATCTTTTTTATATGTCCATAACATACACATCATTTTGTATATGACACTAACCTGGAATTTGATTTCCATTATACCAGTTATAATACATTATCTTTTGTTTCCAAAGATATTATGATTCTACCTCTTTATTAATTTAAGATACCACTATGTTACTTTGATCATAATGGTATAATATCACCACCATACCATTATAAATCATCATGGATAGATGGGGACTCTGACATATGCGTATTCACATTTGAGGCCATGTGACCCATGAGCTCGGGGAACTGTTTAGTGGATCTCTGTTTCGGATGTTACATGTCATGTTAAGTGGCACTAAATTTCATAGCCTCTGATTCCCTTTATTGGGATATGTTGGAAGTCCTTATCGTTGTCCGGATCCTAGTATTATAACTCCTCCCCCTGTACTGGATGGAGTTTAAATCATTGTTTCCTCCCTATATGACACCTCCTCTAGTGTAATCCCAACTCAGATTCCCTATCCCAGTAGTGGTTATAGATTCCCTAATGAACCAACATTAGTAGGATGGAATAGTCAACTACAGTGTGGAAGCCCCATATGTATCATTGATGCTCACATGCCACCTAAAAAGACCTCTCCTCATGTGTAAGACCAAATAATAATCTCAAACCCATTGGTAGGCCAAGATTCCCTCATGACCATTCATAAGAAAGAATGAATGGGAAGCTCAATGTGTATGCCCGACATCGATTAATTTAAATAACCTATGACATACTCTAGGTCACAAGTATAACATTTCTTAAGTGAAAAAACCCAAGATCATCCATGTGATAAAATAGTATTCCTTGAACAAGAAGTCATATGTGGTGATCATGGTATTTTCCCCACTATACACGAAATCACACTTGTGTAAGCCCCACTCATACCATCACTACTACATGGAATCACCCAAGTAACAAAATCTTATAACCTGAATCATAACATCAATGATCATTAGAATCACTCTAGAAATGAACTCACATAAGTCCCCCTCAAAAGAAATTTACTCCTCTAAAATACCCAGGTAGTGAAATCCATTATTCTCTAATAAACCCATAACTAATCCTTAGTGGAAGACAAGAATAACACTCATGTAATCCCTAGTCACTGCATCAATTATCTATAATCACCATCAAAAAATTCATGAACATATATTTCCTTCCCCTTAGAATAAAATGGTTGAATTCATTTGTAATCCCAACCATGTTTAAGCCGTAAGAATTTAAACATCATGGAACCAACATACGAGACATATAATGATAAAATGTATGAAAAAATCATTAGAACGTGAAGCTAGACTATATCCTTACCCTATGTTACATGTATAGGTTGCACTAGGTGAAATTATTACGGAGCGTCATGTGATAAGAATGAGATGTGTTGTATGGTATGATTTCCCCAAACACTTTTAAGGCTCTTATGAATAAGACCCACATAATCTCATTTCATCATCACTTTCAGAATACAAGAATCCTTATAGAATGATATTAAAATATATAGAATGGTTTGAACACATGTCATTAAATTGTTCTATAAAACCATGTTTGTTTTGATCCCTTCCTATTAATAGTGTAAATATGACTCCTCCATGATGCTTAATCATTGCATCCCAACATGACCACAATCCCATCTTCCCTTCAGAAGACTATAACTCTCAAGATTGATCACCCCTGTGAGTATTCTCAACCTCTCACCAAAACAAATATAATGTTTCCAATGGACTTTGAAATTACTACAAAAAATTTACCTTTTCCTATCCTTGTATATGATGAGTGTATATGTAATTATTCTCTATAATACATCAAACCTATGATCGACCCATACGTGAAGAGAATATGTTGGACTGTTTTCACTAGACATCAAATATATGATGTTCCCTCACTTGGATTTAAACTCATTAACTATATTAATAAATCAAAACCCCATTTATAGGTTTAGATAATAAAATTATTTTTGTGGAAATACAAATAATCTTATTCCTTGATCATACAATCTCTCTTTACATATTCGGGTGGCAGTTCTATGTTTCAGAATCTTGTGATGAACATGAGATTACCTAGGTGATGATCATGCGAATCCATATGTGATAAGAATATGTTTCCTGGAATGATGAAAAATATAAATCACTTGAGAAAGTCATGTCCAATTACATGATGAAGATAGGTTTCCTAAGGTGACAAAATATGGATTCCTTACACACTAAAAGTATGCTTCCTTGAGATAATCACAAGATTCCGTGGGTTTTTTACTTAAGAATCCTTATTTCATAAGAATGTGATTAACTCAATGACCAATTAAGGATGAAATATATAATCTCAAAATTCCCAATATGGTCATCATGTCCAGAATTTATGTTTCCACCATATCACGGAATCAAGCAGTATAATTAAATAGTTTCCACTGGAAGATGGTTCCATGAAAGATATTAAAAACCATGTATTAGATCTATGAGGGAGACCAAAAATAGGAAATGAACTCCAATGTTGAATCAAAGGAAGTAATAACATGAATCCCATCATCTCATTCTGATCAAGATGTTGAAATCATCATCCATAGTGGTAGAGGTCACACTCCTTCAGAAAATGGATAGGTGGGGAAATTATAAGAGGTTATGACTATTGAAAGAACATAGACAACTCTAGAAGCGTGAAATAGTTCCCCAATGGAAGAGATAGAAAACAACAATTTCTTTATCTAATATTTTTCCCAATCCATTTTACACTAATCTAAAATATATATATGTATATCATCAAATCATTTAGTATAAAACAAAAAAATGAGGTATTGTTCTTGAATTTGTTAGAACTAAAAATAATCAATCAAATATTTTTACCAACCCATTAAATTTCATAAGATTGATATAAATTAAATATAATATTGATCTGATTAGTGTTAAAAGATAACATTCAATAGTATTTTAATCATTGCACTCACATTTAAAAACTATCAGAGAAGGTAGAGTAAATTATTTATTCATATGGAACCATGCTAACACTTTATGCTGGTACCAAATATATCTAATAAGTTCATTAAATAGAAGTCAAAGGCGTATATAATGAATATTTCAAAACCACACATTATATAAGTGTATTATATTTAATTAACACACAAATTTATCTCAAAATGGTATACTTTTTTAATTTTTTATTATATAGTCACGTATACATCTAACTATGGTTGAATTTATTCTTACCTATATTTCTTAAATTAAAACTCATTATTATATAGACAATTTTATATTCTATTATATTTATTCATTTATGATTTATTTAATCATACAAAAATCATTATCTGTTAATTTTAATTATTATTACACATTGTCTAATGGATATGTTAATTCTTGTGTGACTCCTTAATAATCTTATATGGTTTTCCACCATGTTATTTTGCCCTATTTTTTAGTTTCTTAAACATAAAATTAAATTTTTAATAATCCAAGCATTGTTGAAATGTTATCTAGAATGTTTTTGTCTAAATTAGGGGGAAAATATAAAAAAACAAGGGGGGGGGGGTATTTCATGTCACACCCCAAAATTAAAAACCCCAAATTTTTTTATACTTAATTACATTAGTACAAAATACACACATAAGATTGATTGTCTTTGGAATCATGGAAATCCATATACATACCTAATCCTCATATTAAATTAGAATTATTAAAAAAATTCATAAGAATCATTCTCACATCATTTAAATCAATAATAATATCCTTTCTCATATCCTACGGAGGGAAAATAAATAAATGGGGAGCTCAGATGCTCAGAAAGGGTTATGTATAGCGAAATCTATCAAGAGAAAATAAGGAAAAATTAATATTCTAGAGTGGGTAATAAAAAACATACATTAAAAAATACTTGACTTCTGTGAACATACATAGATGAAATCACTATAGAAATATTATGGATAATGGAAAAATATTTTTAATAAATGAAATTTATAATTCTGGATATTCATAATGATGGCCTCTTAACATATATATCATGAACCTTTCCATCAAGGCCTCTCAACTAAGAAATACTTCTTAATAAATGGGTATGGGTAAATAAGATAACTATATAATGTATAATGTATATTATATTGTCTCATGATACATGTCAATGCTTCAATAAGTTATATATTAGCGAGACCCACCCATCACATTCACATCCTATGATTCCCTCTCATTGTAAAATATCAATACATTTGATGCCCATAATTCCTTATAAATCCATATATTTCAAAATTTAATCGAGAATACATAAAATTAATATCTCCCTAGAAATCAAAATAAGTTTATTACTAAGATTCATTAAACAAATACCATATATTGAAATGGAATTTGGTTTAAGCATAATAAATTTAATGGAAATTATTCTTAATTCATCTGTAATATTAAAAATATATAATTGAAGTATGAATATAAATTCCAATGAATAATGAATAGTGACCTATATCACTATCATTAAAATTTAGTGATCTCAAAATATAGTATAATCCATTATAAGTAAAGGGAGATCATAGACCATTTATTCCTAAAAAATAATAGTTCATTAGAAAATTTAACCATTTAGAAATGAAAAAATAAATAATATTAAAAAAACTTCCTTGTACAATAATATAAAAACATATATATATATATATATCAATTTTAAAAATAATTTTAATTCCATTACATAAATAATACCTTTCTTAATATAATTTAAAATAGAATATTAATAAAAAATGAATATATTTTTTTCTTTTTAAAATAAACAATGATAATTCTAAAGTATTATTCAAATCAAATTTTATTTATTATAGTGAGAAAATTCATTCATGAGGTATATGTTAAAACAATTATTTTTTCACACCTTTGGTAAAAATTTACTCATTCTAAAATTGAAAAAAACTATATTTAAACCACATTATAAAATTTAAAACATGTGAAAAAATAAAAATAATATATCATTAGAGACCAGAAAAAACATTCCTAAAAACATTTTAAAAGGATATGGATAGTGAAGAAAATATATTGGAAAGAAGAAATTAACAGTATAAGAACGTACCTTATATGTAACATACTACATGATTCTTGAAAAAAAAAATGAAATAAAAAACTAAAATTTTAACCTAAAAAATAACTAGAGTACAATAAAATAGATGGATTTTAAGTGATTAGGATCATATGTTTTTCATGAAGAAAATTTAAACATTAATAATATTGAAATAAGATGATATTGTAAAATAAATCCTATTAGGATTTAATAACTCTTTATTAAATAAACCTAAAAAGTGTAAATATGAATTCAAAATATAAATACCATGAATAGAAAGTAATTAATGATATAATATTTCAATGATCCAGTAAATACACCATATAATGTAAATTTAGTGGAAAATATGACATAAGTCTCAATGAAGTGATATTGAGATGTAAATTTAAAAACATATGTATCTGTTTAGTTATACGTGTTTAATCATCATATATAAAAAATTTAAATTTATGAAATGATTTCCTAACAACCATTTTTATTCAATATTCAATTTTGATGTCCTTTTATAATAATTTGAATTCCATTATTTGAATAGTTCTTTCTCACGTCGACCACTTATTGTTGTTCTATAAAATGCAACAAAATTACATTGATATGTTGACCATTTATAAAGGAGTTAAGAATTTGTTTTTAAATATATAAAATTTTAATAATGATATAAATACAATATATACTCATTATATATATATATATATATTATTTAAAGGAGAACTAGAAAAATGAATCACATCACTTCATGGAGGTGGCATTCCCCCTGTACACATAAGTGATGTTATCATTTTTTAATGAGTGGAAGGGCAATATTGTAAAAGTTATATTATTTTCATAGAATCATAATTATATGATAAATATGATATATATTCATTACTTTTGTCTTTATAACTATAAAAGAAAAGCAGTGTCAAAAATGAATGACCCTGCTATATAGATATTAAAGGTCATATATACACATGATAAATATAAATAATTTTCATTTTATCATAAAGAAATAATTAAAATATTTGATCAAAAATTATGGGAAAACATAATATGCGGTCCTGAAAAATCAAATACAAAATATTCAAAAGGCGCTAGTCCACATGTACACATAAATAATTTTACCGTTTTTATTAGGTGGATAAGAACATTAAAAAGGGTTATACCATAACCATAATAAAATTTTATTTAATCTGATATAATAATGATATTATATTATAATGGTAATCAGTTTTTTGAAGGAGTTAAAATAATAAATAATAATAAACCACTCGGTTAAAAACATTACCTCTTCTTTGTATAACCTCATTAGGTTTATACCTAAATCCTTCATTGAATGGTATTATTCTCCAAAAACGATCCCTAGGATGTGTGGAAGAATTTTTTAAAATTATTAGGGTTGTTATTGTAAGAGAATACTGAATCATTATTTTTATATAAAAGGGAATATGTGGTTTCCTTTTATAATTGGGGGATATGACACACGTGAAAATTATCAAAAGATTTAAATATATTAATGTCTTAATGAATAAAAAAATCTCCAGAATGACTCATCTATGAAGAGGAGATGATATAGGGTCAAAATATGGCATATAAGTATTATTTAAAATAGTTTTTAGGTCATTTTATCCCTTATGATTTTTGTTTTAACCCATTTTACTCATTTTCACTCTTACCATGGTAACAGAACTTGTTTATACCAAAGATTCTATTCATAATTACCAAAAATGATAGTATAATAATTTAAAAACATTCAAATTAATATTCCAATATGGATTGTATTTTATCAAATTTAATTCTAATAAGTGGCCAAATTACTTTTAAAATAAACCTACACATCATGATGAAAATGAATTTTTTAAAAAACTATGGTTTTAATTTTAAATGTGTTTCTATATAAAAATTTAGAATAATATCAATTTTTATGAATTTCATTTAATTATTTTTAATCATATGTAAGTAATAAAATTGTAATAAAAATTTAAAATAAAAATATACTTAGTATATTGTTAAAAACAAATGAAAGTTTTCTTGAAAATCATAATTTTTCAATATTTACTAACTAAATAAAAAATTTAAGAAAAATTAAAAAGTATTAAACTATGATAATTTTTCTATGATTATTTTAGAAATGAAAAAACATTATATAATAAAATTTGTTAATGTTAATTTAACTAACTATAATATTGATGGAAAAAATGCAATAATAACAACATTTGAAGAAAATGTATTTTGAGGAAAAAAATACTATATTGAAAATTGAGTACTTAATTATAATGAATTAATAAATATATTTTCTTTCTATAAAACCTTTATACATATTGTTCAAAAATAATTTATTCCTATTTATGACCACTAACCATGTGAATATGTTTTAACTTTTATATTTAAATAATATTATTTCACTATTTGTTTATGCTCAGTGTTTTTTGTTCTATACTCCATGAATCATAGTATTGTTTCTAGAAAAAATATTACATAAAATATTTTTTTAAATTATCCACTCATTATAAAAATAACATCCCCATAATTTAATAATACATTCAAAAAATATATTATGAAAATTAATAAAAGAAGATATTGATTTTCTCATTTACATTAATTTCTAGGCTATAATAAGGAAAGCTCTTATGCATGTATCTCTATAAGAAAATTACATGAAAATGAGATTTTGAAAATTTACCTTGGTAGTTTAATTTTACATTACACATAATATTTTATTTATATATCTTATGTTTTATTACATTTGATAAATCCATTTACCATTACTATAGAAAATATGATAATTTTTACTTATTTCTTCCCATTAAATAATATAATTTCATCCTTTGATATGAATCATTAAGATCATGATCAATATTTCATTCATAAAGAACTAAAAGAAACTTATAATTGACTATAATATCCCTAAAATGATGAAAATAATTTCCTTCTATCGAAAACTGAAATTTTTTTCAGCTAAAAAAATAATAAAAGATATGAATAGACATGTATAAAAATTAATCTCCAAAATCTTAGTATTAACCAAATATCAATTTAAAACTCCAAAAATATGCATGGTTATGTTTGAAACCAGAAATCAGAAAGGCTGGATCATTTATTCTACTAAAATCATACCATTTTTTATCCCTAAACTATCTTTATTTGTCAAATTTATATATCTTCTACTTATATATTTAAAAATTTATTTTTATCCCTTAATAAACTATAATAAAAAAGCTATAAAAATCACCATGGATCAAATTTTAATATCACACAATAACCATAATGGTCATCCATAATCCCTTTTCTAAATATCACCAAAAATATCATAGTTTTTTAAATACTACATTTCATGGTGACTAATACCATCCATGACATGTTTCGAAAATTGACATTCTCTATTCCTTCCATAAAATTGAATATTATTCAAAGAATAATAAGATTTTTTTTCTATTAATCCACACAAAAAACCACCATTAAAAAATAACAAAAAATAAAAATAATATATTCTTCAATATAACCATAATTACCTAGAATTCAAATACATAAAGGTTACAAGCATTCATGAGTGATATTTTTTGATTTCCTTTGGTCTAAAAAATATTATTAGATTTTACATGCATGGAGATAATATTACCAAAAAATATCATAAATTCAACATTAACAATTAATAAATTTATCATATAAATATTTTATGTTCAAAATATTCAAGAATGATTCCCATGTTACTTTCATGCTATTCACAATCCATAATGCATCTTATTATATCATCAATAAAAACCTGAAAAAACTATCACTTCAATACCTACATATTCCAAGTGTTTTGATTCTCTTCATTACTCTAGGTTCCATACCTCAATAAAGAAAATATCATATGTAGACCAAATTTATATAAAATATCATGAAATGGAAAAATATTACCTAAAAAGTTCCCAAATTCTCTAAGGGATTATCATGATGACTATGTTATTCTAAAAGATAGTTTCCAAGGGTACTATAATACATTATATGTTTTGAAGTGTGACACCCCAATTTCCAAAACCTAGAGTTGGTTTTTACTTTATTATACTGATATAAAATAAAAAGGAACTAACCACATTCGATTTCTTGATTTAACTATCTTAGAAAACAAAATAAAAAAATAATTCCTATATTACATTTGATATATAAAAATATCTAATAAGAAATATTCATACAACCATTAAATTATTAATAATAAATTATGAGCTCAGATGAACAATAATGGTTACATACAAAAAAGATATCGTCAGTAAATAATGCATAATCTATATGATAAACTAGGTAATTCAAACATAGGACATTCAATCAATATCTTGAGTTCAATGATCATCTACAGATAATATGTACATAGAAATCACATGTATAAGAGAAAATCAATTATTTATAATGGAAATGCATAATTATAGACAATTTTGACCAGGTACCCTCAACCAATATATATTGAATGTTACCATCTATCCCTTTTAAAATATGCATCATTCTTAATAAAAAGGTAGTTGTAAACCAGATACCCATCTAAAATGTAATGCCTACTGTTTATACACATGATATATGTCAATGCATTTTAGTTTTATCTATAATACACCATTCATTTCAAATACAATGAATTACTAATATTTTGAATGATAAATATAATTAATTCTCAAAAATCATTACAGATCAACAATTATCCACATTTAATCAAAAATTAAAAACATTTATATTCCCCATGTAAATGAATTTACATACTGAATAATATTCCTCCAACTGATATCGTATATATAAAAATACAATTCTAAAACAGAATTTAATTAAAATAAATGATTTTTAACTTATCTGATATATTAAAATTATGTACATGAAAGAGAAAATTGATGTTCAATGAATAATGGATAGTGTTGGAGAACATGATAACAAAAGTGAATAATAAAACAATAAGGTATAATCAACTATCTTTAAATGATTATAGAAGGCCATACATTTATTAGAAACCATTTTATCATAATGAAAATAATGATATATAAAATAAAACTGATGTAATGTTAAAAATAATTTCTTTGTAACTTCATGTAATAATAGATTTATAAAACTATTTTCAAAATTCTATTCATCATATTTAGAAAATAATGCCCTATTATTTTGATATCATTTTCAATGAAGATTTCCTGATATTTTAACAAAAATATATATTTTAAAATAACCATATATTATTATAAAGGAATATTTAAATCAAATAGTAGTCATCATTACTGTAGAAGCCAAATAGGTGGTGTATGTTAAAAAAATATTTCATTCCAAATATTGGTAAAAAGGAAATAATTCAAAAAATGAATAGAGTATTACATTTGAAAAAATATATATAAATAAAAACATGGGTATATGTGAATTTATTAATTATTTATAAATTATTAGAAAAAATTATTGATTTTTTTGAAGAGATATAGTCCTGGAATAAAAAAAGATGGAACGAAAACTGAAAAATATTTTTTTAAAGAAAGTTCATTATATGTATCTTACATGATTATTATTGATCCAATAAGAGAATAAATGGAAAATTTACATGTAAACCTAAATAATAACCTTAAGAGACGAAAATAAATAAGGTTCATGTTATTAGGAAGATATAATTTTCTAATGGAAATATGAATATAAATAATCACGAAATAAAATGGGATTGTAAAAGAAACCCTTAACGTATTTAATAAATTTTAAATATACCACAACATAAAATATTAATCATGAACATGATCTTTAAATAACATTAATAGAGAGTAAATCATTATATAACTTCTTAGTATTTTATCATATACACCCTAGAAAATAAATTTGATGAAATATATAACATAAGTCTCAATGAGGAGAAATTGTGATGAAAAATCTATACCATGGGTCTACGCATAGAAAAACATGTTTAATCCTTCTTCATAACAAAATAAAAAAGTTCAAATACATTATTAATAATATATTTCATATATATTCCATTTTATAGATATTTTATAATAATTTTAATCCATTATTTGAATAGTTCTTTCATACATTGACCACTTAAGGCAGTTCAGTCAAATTCTCTAAAATTACATCAATATATTTACCTTGGGTAAAGGAGTTATGAAATTCTAAAATTATTTGTAGAGTACTAATAATGATATAAATATAATATATATTCCTTATATATATATATATATATATTTAAAATCATTTTCAAAATTCATACAAGATAAATGAATCACATTACTTCTTCAAGTTGGTAGTCGACACATACACCTAACCAACTTTCACTTTTTTTAATGAGTGGTAGGGTAATAAAAAAATGTTATTTTATATCTCCAAAATCATAATTTTTTCATTTATATCATATATAATCATTATTATAATATTAATTATATCCTAGTGATGTGGTGATGAAAAACGAATTGCACCGCTATATGATGATGAAAGGTTATATGTACGCATGATGAACGTTATTGTTTTCCAATGGATACTAAATATATAATTATAATATTTACATATCATCACATAATTTAATTCATATAATTTATATAATATTATTTCTTCTTTATCCATAATTATTAATGGCTATAATATGTGGTTATGAAAAATTAAATACATCATCTTCAAGATGTGGTAGTTCATGCTTAAGAAAAAAGATATATTCCTTTTCTATTGGAAGGATAAATAGATCAAAAATGGTTATAAAATATGAACAACAAAATATGAATTTATTATATATATTTATTTTATTATATCACAATGGTTTGGATATGTTTGAAGTTGGTAAAATAAGAAATATATAGAAAAAACCCATGTTAGAACTATACATATTCTTCGGAAAACCTCCTTAGGTTTTTAAATAAATTATTCATAGGATGGTATTATGATAAATCTAGGATCTCTAGGATGTGTTTAGGTATGTTAAGAAATGATATGTGAAGATATTGTCTTATATAATATACTCTTTATGTGTTATGGAGAAAAGCTACTCAGTGTCCTTTTTTATTTGAGAGATATGACATACATGGTATTTTTCAATTTATTAAAATATGTTTATGTATTACTCTTGAAAAATAGATCCAAATTAACTCATTATAGAATAGAAGATGACATATGATCAAAATAGTTCCATAAAATACTATTTATAATTATTTATTGGTCATTTTAACTCATAAAATTTTAGTCTTTACCCTTTTAACCCATTTTAACTTTTACTGTTGTAAATGACATTTTACAAAAGATATTACTCGTAATGAAAAACAATTATAGTGGCCTAACAACCAATTCTGGAAATACTGATTCAAAATACTGATTCCAATTTATCAAATTCAATTATTAAATGTGGTAGTAATTAATTTTAAAATTTACATGTAAAACATAATATAATTTTTTTTTCCAAAAAAAATGCATTTTTAGGAATATTTTTCTATCAATGGTAAGAATAATGTATATTTAAATGAAATTAGTTTATTTTTTTTATTAAAATATTCATAATGAAATTTTAATACCAATTCGAAAAAATTGAAATTTTTAGATACTTGAAAAGAATTCACAATTTTCTAAAAAATTTCATTTCTAACTATTAACTAGAAAATCGATCTTTTTAGAAAAAATAAAAAATTCCTTATAATGATATTTTGATATGAGGATTTAAAATTTTAAATCATTTTTATAAATAATGTATAAAGTCGATGTAATTAACTGTAATATTTTTTCACAAATGTGTTAGAAACTGTTTTTAATGAATTTTTTTTGAAATAACATTACATCACTATAAATTGGATACTGATTTATTATTAATTAATAAATACAATTTCATTTTACAAAACATTTAAATATATTTGTAATTATTTTTTTATTCCTATTCCTTCCTTCCAATCCAATGACTACGTTATAATTTCAATATTTAAATAATATTATTTCATTGTCCATTTAAGTTCAATGATATTTATGCTACATGTTATCAAACATGGTTTTCTTTAAAAAACTGGAACCTATAATATTTTGGTATAACATTTTTATACCTTTAAAAAAATATTTTACTGAAATTATAATTATTATTTTCAAACAAAATATTACAAATTAATGAAATCACATATGAATTTTTCATGAACATTAATTTCTAGGCTATGACCAGGAAACATGTTTTTCATTTAGGTATATGAGAATCATATTTGTGAATGAGTTTCATAATACATACATTCATATTTGATTATATATTCTCATATAATATTTTATTGATATAACTTTAGTTTTATTGATTTCGAAAAATTATTTACCGTCAAGATACAAAATATGATAAAATTTAATTAAAAATTTTCTTCCCATTCTATAGTCTTAATTTTATCATTCTATGTGAATCATCAAGATAATGATGTATTTTTCATGCCTAAAGAACTAAAATAAACATTTAATCGACTATGATTTCTAAAAAAAATGAAAACTAATTCTTTTTAACTAAAAATGATGTTTTTAGCATTACTAAAATAAAAAAAATATGAATAAACCTTGAATAAAAATTAATTTACCAAATCATAACAGTAAACGATGTTCTCACTTAAAACTGATCAAACATGAATGATTAATTTTGAACCCATAAACTAGAAATATTTAATTTTTTATTCATCCACAATAATATCATTTATTTATACCCAAACACAATTTATCACTCAAACATGAATATTCACTAATAACTTATTCAAGAATATATTTACCCCATAAATAAACGGAAAACCAATGTAGTAAGCTTCCCCACATATCACTTTTGTCATATCAAATAATAACCATGATGGAAATCTCTAAATTAATTAGTAAATATCTCCAAAAAATACCCCATTTTCATAAAAATTATTTTTCATGGTTATTGATACTAATCAACACATGTTTCTAATTTTTATATTTTCTAAATTCATTATAAAACAGAATATTATTAGAGAAATCTATAGATGTTTTATCTTAATCCTCATACAGAACAACCAGGGATAATTAACACTATATCATAATCATATATTCCCTAACTAAATACCAATTACCATGAATTAATATCCATAAATGATACATTCTTCCATGAGGGATATAATTTGATTTTAATTAATATTACAATGATCACTAGATGTTGTATCCATGGAGAGAATATTTTCAGAAAAAAATCATAAAAAAATTAATACATACAAAATATTTCATATAATTATTTTTTTCTAAAATATTCATGAATGATTCTCATATAATTCATAGTCGCTTCATAATCCTTAGTATATCAAATAATATCATCAATAAAATCCAAAAAATATCAGGTTAATCCTTACATTGACCACATATATGATTCTATTCAATCATTTTGGATTCATCTACAATTAATGTAACTCACATAGTTATCTAAAATTCATAATGGATATTGAGATATGGAAGGAAATTATTTAAAATTTTTTCAAATAATATAATGAATTGTCAAAGGGATTATGTTTGCTATGTTCTTCTAAAATATAGTTTCCAATGGCCCAATAAAAATTATTCTAATAAAAATTATAAATATTAGGAATCCAAAATGAAAAATACAAAGTTAAAATTATTACATTGGTGCTAAATACAAAGGATCTCACCAAACTGGATAACTCAATATAGCTATCTTGAAAAAATGAATACATACATGATTCCCATTTATAATTAGATATATATAAACATGGATTACGGTGTATTTTTACATCTCTGAAATTATTCATAATATCCTTATTCATATCATGGGTAATGTAAAACAAATAAACTATGATATTAGATTCTTGGTGTGGTTCACATAAAATAGAATCAATCCCAAGTAAATAAGTCCTAATAAATATAGAAGAGTGGGTGATAAAAACATGTTTCATTCATTAAATTTTTTTAGTTAAATGAAAATTCATGGATTATATAATTATATAAATCTCATGGATAATATTAATTGAATATATAAAAAAGGGATTGAATAATTTTGGACATTCATGATTGATTCCACTCAACCATGATCTCATGAATATTATCATCAGGTTCTCTAAACTAAGAAATTATTTTTATTAAATGGGTATGTGTAAACCAAATAACCATTTAATATGGAAGGATTTATATTTTTTCTCTTTTTACCTGTTAATGCATTGGGGGTCTATTTATAACAGCACCGACCTATCACTTTCCTTCCCTATACATTCAATATATTTTTAGTGATTAATAAAACTCATTCTCAATATTCCTTATAAGTCATTAATTATCTATACTAAATCCATAGTATTGAAAATAATTATTTAATCATTATAATATTTATCCATCAATAAGAATAATAAATATTTTATCATTGTATCATTTTCTATGTAGATTCATTGGGTATTTTCCTCGATGAAAATACCATTTAAATATCATTGTTATATTTCTTGAGGAAAATAATTTTTTTTTGAAATAAATTACCTAAAATATAAAAATTTATAGAATATAAAGAAAAAATTATATTTAAAAAAAAGATAGATATATTTAATGGATTGTTCATTGAAATCAAAATTTAGGTTAACAGTAAAAAGGATTTTTATGGTGTGTGTTGAAATAATGATTTTATTGACACATTTAGTGGAAATACCTCATTTAAAAACAATAAGAATATTGCATTTAACATTTTTATAGAAATTCAATCATGGGAAAAAATTACCGTAAATTGCTTTTATAGAATATAAAAAAATTCTAGAAAACATATCCTATAAAATATAGTCATGGAAGAAAAATAGTTATAAGGAAAACTTCAATAGAAGTTTTTTAAAATAAAGAAGTTTACATGTAAATTACATTCCAATTAATAATCCAAAAGGATTTAAAATGGAATATATAGATGTAAAATCGAATATATCAATAAAAAGTAAATATTTGTATTCTTAAAATATACGGATCACATAATTTCTGGAAAATAAAATTCAAACATAAATAATTCTGAAATAAAATGAGATTTTAACAAAGTTATCTCATGAAATTAATAACTTTTAAATCAAAACCCAATAAAAGAGTATCAATGAATTGAAACATTAGATACTATGAATAGATATTAACTCATGGTATAATATTTCAATTTTTTATTATATACACCATATGAAATAAATTACGTAAAAAATATAACAAAAGTATCAATAAAGTGAACTTTAGATGAAAACCCATTATATTTTGTGTTTGTAAAGTCATACATGATTGATCCTCATGTATGACGATTTTAACATAAATTGATAATTTATTAATAACATTTCTAATAAATATTACATTTTTATATTACTTTTATAATAATATTAAATCGATTAATTAAATATTTCTTTCTTATATTGACTATAAAAGCCGGTTTAGTGAAATTATCAAAATTTACATAGCTATATTGATAGTGTTTAAAGGTTTCATGAAATGGTTAAATAAAATTAATTATTTTAATCCTGATATAAATAAAATATTTATTTATTATTTTCATATTTATAGTCATTCTTTAATGATGTACATGAAAAATTAATCGCACCTGTTCAAGGAGGTCGTAGTTCACATGAACACATGGGTGAAATTGTCATTTTGAACGACTAGAAGGGTAAGAAAGAAACATTTTATATTAAATTTATTTAATAATAATTGTTTTATAATTATAATATATATTTATCAGTACCACATTTATAACCATCCATGTGAATTGTTTAGGAAAAATGAATTACACCATTACATGTATATGGTAGGACATACGTACGCATGAGAGATGTTTTTATTTTTATTTGGACAGTAAAGAAATAATTGGAATGTTAGGATAGTATTAATTCAAATATATTATATAATATGTATCATAATATTTCATTTTTATCCATCACTATGACCAACCATAAGAGGGCTGGTGAAAAATAAATTAAATCCTTTTTGTGAGATGATAGTCTGCACGTACACTTGAATGATGTTTTAATTTTCCATTTGATGGATAAGTAGATGAAAAAATCTATAAATTACCTGAATAAAATTTAATTATATGTTTTACACTTAATTTATTATATTAAAATATAGAGGAGGGTATTTATGGTGGTAAAATTGTAAATAAAAAGAAAACACCTAGTTATAAAGTATAACTTTTCTTTAGACAAATTGTAATGGTTTATAACTTTTTCCGTCATAGAATGGTACTATGATTAAAAAAATGACCTCTAGAACATGTGAGGGATTTTATGAAGGTATTTTAGCTTGTATTTGCTATGATAAGAGGCTATTGAGGTGTCAGAAAAGAGGATATGTGGTTTCCTTTTATAAGTAATAGAGTGTACAAACATTTAACTCATTTCTCAACAAAATAGCTCCAAAATGACTCAAATTCAAATAAAAAATGAAATATAGTCTATAAATTTCTATAAAATAGGATTTATATAGATTTTACGGCATTTAATCCCGTATTAATTTTTTTTAACCCTTTTAAAATGTTTTAACTATTTCTATGGTTACTTGATTTTTTTTCCAGTAAATATATATGATGATAAAAAGTAAAATATGGTTAGTTAAAAAATTTGGAAATTATTATTCCAAATATTGATTAAATTCTATCAAATTAAATTCCTTTAAGTGGTAAAAATTATTTTTAAAATATTCCTCCTAATTGCGATGAAAAATGGTATTTTAGAAAAATTACATTTTATGTATAAAAGTATTATTAAATAAAAATTTAGAATAATGGAAATTATATTGAAATTAATTGAATTATATATAATACAAAGTTAATAATGGAATATTAAGACAAATTTAAAATTAATTGATTCTATTAATATTTTAAAATTAAATGAAAAGTTTCTATAAAATTGATAATTTTCCCTACTCTATGAAAAATCAATATTTTCAAAAAATCCAAAAATTTCACCCAAAGATAATTTTTATAAGGTGATTTAAAAATTGAAGTCCCCCTTCTAAAATAAAATTTTATAAAATTTTGGTAATTAACTATAATATTCACGCATAAATGAAGTAATAACCAATTTTTAAGAAAATGTATTTTTTTTGGTATAAAATGAATTTACTGAAAATTAAGAGCTTATTTATTATGAATTCATAAATATATTTTAATTATATAAAACATTATTACATTTTTCATAATTTATTATTATTATTCAAACTCTTTAACCCAATGGCTAGGTTATAATATAAATATTTAAATAATATTATTTAATAGTTTCTTTAAACTAGGTGTTGTGTGTTCCACACATTATTAAATATTGTGTAATTTGTAGATGAATATATAACCAAAAATTATTTGGTATTACACCTAGGATACTCTCTAATATATGGATCTTTATTATAGTACTATGAGATTTCGATGATGTTTCCAGAATATATTTATTATATTAAATATGATATGAGATGATTTGGATTTAAAGGATCTTCCCGTATGCCTGGTGATGTTATATGAGATGCCTTAGATTCCTAGGATCAGATTTTATTACTTAATATATTTTATGAGATTAAAAATATTCTTATGATCTGGCAGTATTCATAATTATATTTTAAGAGATTCGTGGGATTATAGGATATAAAGGGATGATAAATTATATTTTAAGGGAATCATAATGATATTATGAGATGATAATAATTTCTTGGATATTTAAATACTATTTATCATAATATAAGTAGTTCCTAGGATTCTTAAGATATGTATCTTACACCTGATATCATACCTAATTCTAATGATGCAAACGATTGGGAATTTTCAAATAATGTGACGAGATAACTAGGATGTTCCTAGGATACAGTAATGACACCTATATTATGAGATGCCTATAATAAATCTTTGGATAATGTGTTTACACCTGGAAAAGGTTTTTTCATAAGATCTTAATTAAGTACTTTTATTCCCCAATAGATTTGTTTCTTGGTTAGAGATATCCAACACTGGTTGAAACACTTATAACTGATCCTAGGTGGCATGTCAGAACTAAAGGATTCATTTTTATGATTTATTTATAAACCAATATGGTTTTATTTATTCAAGGAATATCACATGTGCATACCCTATATTTACTTATTATATTAGGGACCTGATTTTCGATACCCTTAAAGTTTTACACACACCGTTATTTGGATATAATAGAACATGCATACATTAGTGGACATCATTGATTATAGGATTTAAAGGGTGGAGGAATTGTGTTTCATGGTTACATGGGATATCCCACATAGTTTTAGGAGACAAGGATTTGATATGGTTCAAAGATGGTTTAAGATAATTATTGTTTGTACATATATTAATTATTAATTTATGTGTTCTTCATAGTAGGAAACAAGTTATAATATATGATTGTATGCTTCAAAATTACATTTCTTGTAACAAGATTATTTTTTATTGATTTTATATACTTTAATTTTTTACTTCTATATGTGTTTCATTTTCATTTTGATTATTATTTACTCTTATATATGGTTATATTATCCCCTCACTAATTCCCTATACCCTCAATATTAGTCAATAGATACTAGAATATTAGGAGGTTATCATGGGGCCCAATTATGCAATGCTAGTTTCGGAACAATTGTGTCATCTTGAGTTGTACATAATTACAAATTGGTATCATAGAAGTTCCATTTATCTTACTATTTGGGTATATGGTAGACATGTGATATAGGAATATATCTAAGGATATAATATGACACAAATTGGTGCATTGCAAACTCCTTTTTCATTGGGAATTTCAGGTTATAAGGGATAAAAGATTTCTATTCTTGGATTTAGATATTATGTTTGTGATATTTAATTAAAGATGATGTGTGTGTTTGATTTTTTTTATTTTTGTTATTTAAACTTGGACCATAGTGAAATGAGACAATTATACATGTGTTAGATTTTACATATTGGATTTAGATGATATTCATATGTCTATTGTTTATTAATATCCCTATATATGATGATTTGATTGTTTAAATTGTCAACATTAACTTATATGGTGTTTGACCATATAACATATTTTTATGATTCTACTCAATGAGACTATTTAATATTTCATTATAACGATAGGTAACATGGATAATATAGAGGGATGATACCTAAATAAGACCATAAAATACCTCTGGTATGGGATGCGTAATGACCAATGTTGGGTAAATATTGGAACTTTTTTCCTTGATATATGTTTTTAAAAGATTAAGAGTTCAAATATTTATAGTGTAAGCATCAAAATACACTATGGTTTTCTATATATATATCCTTGGTGGAATTATTCATAACTAGACCATATTGTTTAGGTATACTCAACATGGATAATCATAAGGAGGTTTTTTAGGTATGTATGTCAGTAGACGAGATCATGAATCTTGAGGGTGTAGTCTCATATATTAATTATTAGTGAGTGTTTTTTTATCATTATGGGTTGTTGACGTGGAATATTATACAATATATATATATATAAACCCAATATACGGTTTTTTGGAATGTTTATTTCATTGTGATATTGATATGGGAGAAAAGGTGTCACCCCTTGAGTTGTGGCAATCATGTGATATATTATTAATGAGAATGGGAGAGGAACCACTGATTCTAGATATTCCTTAAGATATGAGTGATCTGAATTATGTGGCTAAATTTTAGGTCTTTTTTTCTTCTTTTTACATGAGTTTTCATATATAATGTTAAAAATAGATAAGGGTTATCTTAGGCTTATCAGTTCTCTTAGGGATGTGAGGCATGACAATATGACTTCGGGTTGATATTGGTACTTGTTAATTGCAACTGGATATGTTGCATCTACATAGAAAGGTCATGATATTTCATTATGTAAATAAATCTATGTGTTTTTGTATCTATGTCTATTTTTTATAATACATAACTGTATGGTGGGTGAACAAATTGAGTTTGGGAATGTATTATAATGAGATAGAAGGTCATGATCCTATATAGTTGGATCTAGGATGGATAGGGTGGTAGGATGTTAAACAACTAGCTCTGACAAGGAAAAGGTGTCAGGATATTTGAAAATGGGAATTGAGGATAATTATAGTTTTGATATTAACTATTTTTGGGGAATACTCAATTTTTTAAACACTTGAACCTATTTTTATTATTTTTTACTCTTCGGAATGTGAGTTTAGTGGTGATATTGAGAGGTGAAGGGGAACACACCTATTTGTTTTTTATTAGATCAATATATTATGATAATATATTATCATGGTTTCGTTATATATATATATATATATCACTAAAGGTCTTGTGTAGATGAAAGACTGATAAATTTCATGAAATACATTATAAAAAGTTTTTTAAAGAGATTTTGTGAGAAAGGGAGGTGTTTCTATGATGACGTATGGAGATATAATGATTGGATGGTGTTTGGGATTGATAGGTTGGTGGAAGTTGATCAGGAGGACTGAAACATGTGTGTTTTTTAAAATTTCAATGTTTTTATTGAAGATAAATATAAAGGAAAAAGGATATTAAGAAGTTAACCTTAGGATGTTAGAAGGAGTGAACCTAGTTTGAAATAGAAATTTAGTAGATACTAATGATAATAATCATGGTGAGTCAAAAATGGTTAGTGGTAAATGTTTCATGTCAGTTATTATGTATGATAGTTATGTCTAAATCCAATCATTACATGATGTAATGGATGGATATTAAGAAATTTATAATGATATTTTAGTTCAACGGAGTGATGATAAGGACACCCAAATGAAGGAGAGTGTCTTATAAGTGATGTGTGTTTATACCTTATGTTGTAATGGATATTGATTTAGTGAGACTGGTTAGTGGAAAATCGAAATTTCATTGAGATTCCATTGTATTCTAAGTCATTAAGTGATTAGGTTTATTTTAATGGTATGTTGGATGTATTATATGTGTTTAAAAATAGTTCTGGATGAAATTGATTTTATCCTATCATGATTCGGATCAGATATGAGTCCTTTTTTGCGGTAAGAGAATGATTATTGATTTGGTTGGTTGATGATCCAACATAGAAATTACATAATTTTCCTAGTTCGTTTGTTTTTGTGGGTGTTTTGATGATTAAGTGAAGCTTCTGGGGATTTAGGCATTTTGATTAGGTGATAATATAGTGCATCAGTCAATATAGAATACAGTTTTCTGAAAAGGTAACTATAAGGGGGTATATGAGTTCTTATTTATAAAATTAGGTGTGGTGATATGTAAACCACACATAGTGTGTCATTGGACTGATGATAATGCATTTATAGTTAGAAATTATGATGTTGTGGGGCACTATTGCTTAAAATGTCTATTTATAAAAAAAATATTTTAGTAGGCAGTATCATCAGGTTTAAAATGAATATGTCGATGACACTATAGTGTGTTGGGAAATACGGGTGTGGTTAGGTTTCATATTGGGTTTGGTGATAGTGATGATTGAGTGGAAAATGTTTTTATAAATAGTGCACATTGTGTTTATAGTAATGTAGTGGATCTCATTCTTTGTTATGGAGTAGAATGTGGTGATTTATCTTTGAGATGAAGAACATGGTAGGTTGTGATTTTTGGTTGAAATACATCCTTGAATTCTTGGGTATGATAATTATTATGGGGGGATTTTTTTGAAACCTCAATTATTTATGAGATTTTAATGTTCACAAGGAATTAGAATTGTTTACTCTTATGTTGGGGGTATTTTGAGGACTGATATTTAGATAAAATTATATGAGTTATAGAATATCATGGATATTTTTTGAGTATAGGGTGATTCCTAGAAGGTGTCTCAGGTGATTCAAAGATT
The DNA here is from genome assembly GCA_963277665.1 of Viscum album. Classification (NCBI taxonomy): domain Eukaryota; kingdom Viridiplantae; phylum Streptophyta; class Magnoliopsida; order Santalales; family Viscaceae; genus Viscum; species Viscum album. Next base: position 1,718,729,115 of record OY728119.1, on the reverse strand, counting down.
TTTGAGAGCTTATGGTTGAATTTTAGAATTTTGAAACGGGTTCTAACCTGTCGCAAATTTATAGCACTGTTAGTGAAACTGCGTGAGGAAACCATGTAGGTTGGTATATCCTAGAGAAATATTTCTTTTTTAGAACATGTTTAGGTAGAAATAATAAAAAAACATATGATTTAGGTTTCAATGGGGTTTTCATGTTGGTTTCGTTCTTTGGGAGACCCTACATGTGTGGTTTTTATGGTCTGTGTGAACCATATGTATAGCTCATGGTTTGGAAAACTATAATACCTTTGAGATGTTATAAAAAGTATCAATTTTTCATTTTTACATTGATTAATTTATAAACCATCTCCTATTTTCTATTAGATATTTTTTTACACGCCTAATGTAACCAACCTTACCCTCTCATATCTCGATTTCCCCTTGAAATGGGGGATTTTTTTTAAATTTTTTGTTATTTTTGGTTAGTTTGAAATATTATTCCTTCATTATTCATGTCCCTTGTTAGCCCCAAAATTATTTTCCTTTGAGTAGTTTTTTATGGAAAATTAGATCAAATCATGGTTGAATTATCCCAATATGATTTTCATTTTTCTCCGCGTGTCAACAAGACATCTCAAGATGTTGAAAACACATATTTTATTGTAATTTAAATTTTCGAACATATACTAATGATATTATAAAGTTTTATATTAAAAATAGTTTAAATTTATTAATAAATGTTAAATTTAAATTTTGTATTTGTAAGAAATATGTTAATGTTCAAGTCAATAGTGGACTGCACCCTATTTCTCAGGGATTTAGAAATTTATTTTTTCATAGTGAAATTTTAGACTAATACCAAATTTATATTAAATTGAACAATAATTATGAACTTTTAGATGAAATTTTATAAAAAATATATATTTTTACTCAAACAATTTCATGTTTTTGGCCCGAGATAGGTGTTTGGGAGATGAAAAGAGCCTTTGATGACCTTGGGGGGAGTTGTTGTGTATTGATTAAATAGAATATTTCATATGATGTAGGTGTTCCATCAATGTTCCCTATAGTAAAAAAAATTATTTAATTTATTTAATATGTGTTCTCGCCACCTAGGTGAGGTAAAACATATTTCTAAAATGAAACTGAAAATTTTAAGATAAATTTTATAATATAGATAATGTATTATAGGCTATTATTAACCCTTGGACATAGGATTGACACCACGGAAACAATTTGTTGAGATCCTCCCTAAAATGTAATATTTTTGGAATATAGTACTATCTGAGTATGGATTGAATTAAATGAATATACATGGTGACCCTATTATAGGTTCCATTAGAATTATTACTCTATAGGAGAGTGTTTTACTAAGATGATTGGCTGAAGTAATCCATAATGATACCTAGAGATTACTTATAGCTTGTAGGATATAAGACCATATATTGGGTCAAGTGTTCCTCACCATATAATATGTGAGTAACAAAATTGTTATTCCCATGTACGGTTTGTGGATTGATTGGGTGTGTGGAATGTATTTGAATGGCACACAATGTGAGACAGACATTATAACATCTCCCAACAGTCATACCAACATTAAATTACCAATAATGTCATTGAGGATATAGTATGATTATTGTAATTTCAAAGTTATTTATGCCCTCTATGTGATTATATATGGCCTTAGTAAAGAGAATGAAATAGAGGAACCCATATAGGTTGTTTGAGATATGTTATGATAAAGGGGACCACAATGGGTTCCCTAGAGAGGGGCAGTGCCAAGCTTATTTTATTTTCAATTCTGAGTAGATCATTTGAAATTCAGAATTAATAGTGATTGTATTGGTTATGTGAACTAGAGACTATAATATGTGATGAATGATGGGGTTAGAATATAATATTCCCCTATAATGATATTAGTGTGTTATATTTTTTGCTGGATGATGACCCCCAATGCCGACATGGTAAAATGTCTAGGATACTATAGAGGATAGTTATATTGATATTTCTGATGTAATATTATTGGGATGTGGCTAGGATAAGGTGACTTCACCAGAGATGAAGTGATATGCCTAGAATACCTTTTATTTTTAGGGATTACTAATGAAATTTTATGATACACATAATATATAGAAAGATTGTTGATGATATTATATGTGATTAATAGAATTCCAAATTTCAGTTATAATTTATTCTTGTAATTAAAGAGATTATTAAGATAATATAATATCACCTTATTCATGATTATATTTTATGAAATTCCAATGATTCCCAGATCTGCAGTCATGACTAATGATGATGATATTATGATATTTCTAGTGATTCAAAGGATCTGGTGATATGAATGATGCAATTATGAGATTTATATTATTGCATAAGATCTATACATGAACTTTTTTATGTTATAAATTATTTCTATAATATATAGGATTTAAATCATATGCCTAAAATCATAAATGTTTCTTAGGATACACAGGGTCACACTATTGTTTTTTATTTCATAAGATGCCTAAGATCCAGAGATAAAAACAAAATTATGAGATTCCAAGGATGATTCATTAGATCTTGTGTTGAGACCTCATGGAGGCATGTCCCTCGGATCAATGTGTAGGATATGTATCCCCTCACTGTAAGGAAATATTTCATGATCAGAGACATTTAAGACTAGTAAAATATGGTATCGTTGATCTTGGGCGGCTTCTTATAACCTTAAAATAGACGATGATGATTTATTTATGCATATTCGTGGTTTTAATTACACAATTAAAATCACATGTGAATACACTATATTTACTGGGTATGTTTCAGGCCTTATTTGTAGCTCCATACTGAGCTTCAGTCATAGCTATGATATATCACTTTATGATTCTAGATTACATTTTTTATAGCATGATTATTGAATATTTATTTTGTATGATCAGATTGCTTACTATTGTATATGCTTACTAGTTATTACCACTATTTGGTACTCTGGTATTAGGGTGTAGTCTCCCCAAGGTAACATCCTAGACTATTAATACTAGTCGGAAGACTCTAGTATATGGGGAGTTGCATCTAAGGTCCAATGATGCACAACCACATTAGGAACACTAATGTATTATAGGGTGTAGGGTGTTAAATAATTAATGTTCAGGGACATGTTTAATGGTAAAACCTAGATGTTAATGTTTCCACCAATTGTGTACATTTCACTTAAATGGTACATATTTATGTTTACCATCTATTCATATAATCATAAATCCATTGGATGTTTATCACAATTTGGTAACATATGCCATTACTGATAAGATTGATAGCACTCATGAGAATTCAAACCCCCCAAATTAACTAAAATTGAATACCAAAATTGGCCTATCATTCTATATGCTAGAGATTACCATGAAATATTTGAATCCTACTAACTAAGGATCCATTACTTGAATTGAAAAAACTATGTACCCTAAAAATCTAACCCTGGTTAGGATCCTCTCATAGATGAGGATCTCAATCATTATCATTAAAAAGGTATCAAGAATAAAATGATAAACTAAACTTGGATGGTGTATATTATTCCATTTTAAAATCACATAACTCTAGTAGCCACATCCCCAACCAATATTGAATAAAAAATAACATGTCCCCATAAACCATGTATCATGGTTTGACTCAAAAAAATCCCTCTATATCAAAAGAATTAACCCTTAATCCCAGGAAATATTTATGATCGTAGAAAAAAAATGTAGTGAAATATATAATAAACTTATTTATAGGAAAGTCCCTCAATTTGACCCACCAAGACATGGACATCCTTATAGTTATTAATTATTCCTAAATTCATGTACTTCTTAGGATTAATGCTTGATCAGTAGGGGGATTTATCTTATTAAATATGATTTTAAAGGGCGTCAGCCAAAGGTCAACAACATATGGTCCTCTATTTGTAGGATATATTAGTGGATGATATATCTAATACTTTATCATAATGTCTAACATGGATGAATGAAATATTATGGTATTATGTTATAAACTTCCATAACACATATAATGCTTAATTTGAGTTGATCATCTATAGGAATCCCCAATGATGAAACATACTATAAATCCACATCCAGTGGAGATTAATTCACTCTACAGTCCTAGATGTATGGTGGATCCCATCATAGTGTCATATAATTGAAATAAAAAATGTGGATCTCATAAAAGTTTTATAATATATCTTTATATAATGGTTTATGAAATATAAGTTTCAGTTAATTCATCCTTCTAATCTATACACAATATGATTTCATCGAACAAAGGAATCCCCAAACCCAACTTACCCACTCTAAGGGTTATCTACTAAACACATATAAGATAAAAAAATCATTCATCAATTAATAATAACATAAGTAAGAAATAACGATAGATTCATTGAAGTAAAATTTCACCAATAACATATTCTATAAAACTTTTTATAACATATTATTGACACATTAAATGACCAAAGACATCATGATAACCTTTTTTCTATCACATACAATCATATGAATGATATATGAATCTTCCATGATGAATATAATATATGAACACACAACCTATTACAACCCTATGATATTATTTAACTAATAAACCACAAACCACACACTCTATTCCTTTAAATATCAAAATCACAACTTGTAATAACTAATAATCACAATCTCATACCATAGTAAAATAAAAATTCCATATAAAAATGTTTTGTATGAATAATCATAGTGTCTATATCATGTTATAACCACTCCTTTATTTTCCTATTATGTCTATAGTGACCCTTAATTTTCACACATGAATTTTATGAATTTTACATATTATTAGATGAATAATAATGACATAGAATTATGATCTAAATCACTAATATAATTTTAGGGTATTTGGAGACTTGATATGAAATGTTGTTATTTCATGAATAATATTTAAAATATCCTATAAATATCATCCAATATACTACAATTATTAGAAATACCCAATTTAAAAAATTATCTCATTACCTATGGAAATTAAATATAAGAAAGGGTGAGCTCTGATACTGAGTATGGTAAAATATGAAATATGTCAATAATCATTTAAAAATAAAATGGGATTAAAGGGCATGAGTATATTAGATTATGATTTTAAGATAATACCTCAATATTATTACATAATTAACATGAGTCATGGAATGAATCTTTGTAGTTTATAAGACATGATCACAAAGGAATAAAAGAACTTGATTCATGAAAATATAAAATTTCCATAATATCATGTCATAAAAGTGTGAAATAATGTGTAAAATAATCATAATCACAGAAATATTATATCAAGGATACCCACTAAGTAAATCATTACTTGTTATTATTTGGATAACCACATTTTTATATGCTTCAATATTAGGATTACCTTTTCTATACCATCTTTTGGTCTTTGGATAACATCTCATTTGACCTCTTTTAGGATTTATTTTAACTCTCATGTTGCATATTCTGGGTTTTGGATGACCTCTCACATACAATTTAATCTCATATAACATTAACAATTTCCTATCAAATTATAGGAATATATAATTAATGAACACACATTGTATAATCTTAAATATAATGTTATTTATTCTACAATATAAAAAAATATTAATTATAATATAACCCATGGATAAAAGAAAGTGGTTTTCCTGGATATTTCATCATAATAAACACAACCCATCTACAAAATCCAAAAATATGATATCATTGGATTATATCCCTAGTAGATCATAAGTAACCTCAAATGATGTTATCATCGATTAAAATTTCTATTAACATATAACTGAAATATTTCCTGAACAAAATACCATATTCATTTTTAAATCACATATTGAAATCAAACAATTTCAAAAATATTAATGAAAATATTTTTATGGAAAATAAACTCTAAAAATTTTAAATAACGATTTAGAAAATTGAACATTCATGTTGAAAAAATATTATGGTCATGTTTTGTATGTTAAAATAATGATTCCATTCACTCTTTTTTTTGAAAATAACAAAAATAAACTCATTCAGATAATGATAAAAAGATTCCGTTTAATCCTTTTTGTAAATAATAAAACATGGGTAAATATGAAATTAAATATCATATGTGAATAGTAAAAAATATTTGAAATATTTTTTAGAATACATGGACATGTATTGAAAATTATTTTATACTAAATAAAAATATAAATGTGGTTTTACTTAAATTTTTTTTCCATTCTCTTGAGTGATTAAAGTAGGGAAAATGAAAGAAAAACCAAAAATATAAAAATATATACATAATAAAAGAAAATAAATGAGTTTATTTTGAGATATACCAGGAAATTAAATCATTTTAAATATAATAATAAAAAATCCTAATAAACAATGACACTATCAAATAAATATCTTACTGAATTAGTAATCTCAATATGGAAACCTCATGAAAGAGAAAAAATTATATTGATTTTTGAGACCTCAGAATTATAATAACATAATCATAAAATAAATTCATGGGTAGTATATATATTACACATGGAAACATGTAATTAATACATGACAAGTCTAATAGGATTAAAAGTGAGTTGAGAAACCCTTACCCCAAGTTTCAATTTATTTGATGGTTCAATAACCTTTTATATACTAAATTATAATGTACTATAAATATATAAGGAATTAATTTACATACTTATAATGTCATAAATGATCCAATTATAACATTTTAACACCAAAGGATTGATAATTAATTTTTAAAATCACCATCTCCTATTATTAACAGTTTTATTTTTAATGAAACTTTCGGTTCGATGGTTCTGGTCCTTGTAATTTGATCATGGTTCCATCATATATATATTGATAAAAATCATATAAATATTTTATAAATTCATTATAATTATAATTATATTTACTTATTTTCATCTATAAATGAAATTATATCAAAATTAATTACACTAATTATGGAGACAATAAATAGTACATATGCAAGAGCATTTTTTTCAATTTTAGACAGATGGATGGAATGAAATGTAAAAAATTATTATCCCTTAAAAAATAATTAATATTTAATAAATATATTTTATATTAATTAAATATTATATTATTACCATCCTAATAAAATAAAATGAAAAAAAAATCAAATCACTTTGGGGAGGTGGTAGTTCACATGTACGCCCAAGAGACATTAACCTTTTCCAACAGATGAGAAGGTAAGATGGAAGATTTTATGTTATAATTATTGAAGTATAATTATTAAATAAATATAATGTATACATATCATACCTATGATGAATTGAATCAGGGAATGTTTGTGGTCTATAATTAAATGAATCACTATATGAAGGTGGAAGTACAAATTTACTCTCGAGCGAGACATTCCCATTAAATTTGAGGTAATAAAGGGATGATATTGATAGTTACATAACCATAATAACATTTAAATATAATATGAATACATAATTTCTTATTTAATTATTAATACTAATGATTAATATGAGGGGGATACAAAATATATTAAAAATGGTTGGGTAACACCGTTACTTTTTCATTAGAAGTCCTCCTTTAGATCCCATATTAAGGACACTTGGAATAGTTTTTAAAGAAGACCAAAACATATAATTTTATATTTTATGGTAGTTCTTTTGATAATTATGTATCAATGTAGTGTATGGAAAATTGGAAATGGATGTCCTTTTATAGTGGAGGTAAATGACAAACATGGAATTAAAAAATAGTTAAAAATATTAATAAGTCATTATTAAGAAAGATGATTCAAATTGAATGAGATTTAAATAATAAGTGGATGAGGTCAAAATATCACTATTAAATTAAATTTATAATTATTTGGTTTCATTATAAACTTTTTCTCCTACAAAATCATACGTTAACTATTTATATCCTTAACCATGGTAGGAACAATTTCAATATTATATGGATATAATTTCACTAATAGGGCCAAAAGTAGATAAAAAATGGAAGTGAGATGATATATTTTACCATATCATATCCTACATGTCCTCTAGAATGTTTTTTTATTTTGAAATTATTTATTAAAATATTATTTTCATAAAATATCATTAATATAATATTTGACTATATTCATTTAATTTAAATAAAAATTCCTAAATATAGAAATGGAATTCGAATATAAACCTTTCACACATCCCTAATATGTTATATTGGTCAATTTTCTTTTGGGGAAATATAATTCATATATATTTTATTGCTTTTATTATTTATAAAAACATTTATTTCAACTATTAATTTAATAAATATTGTGTCGGTGTTTTGTGATATTTTAATGTAATAACATCCTCACTACAAAAATGATTATAATGATAAATACCAATAATTTTTCTTCCAACAAAAATTAAAAACCAAACTTATCCCATTTTATCATATGTAAAATTTTCAATGATTAAAATTCAATACATGGATATTTGGTACTTATTCATTGCTTAATTGAATATATTGGTCATAATCAAAGAAAAATGGAACCAAGAATCCATATATTCCAGAAATAGATGGAAGCGATATAATTAAAACCATAAAATTGGATACATAATATTTTTGGGTTGATTTTGAGTCCTCATATCATGAGTTTACTATATTTTACCGATTTTACCCTTACTAAGGTGATAAAAATTTATCACAGTCACTATTCAAAATGAACAGATATAAAAGAGAATTATTTTCCAAATTTGGTCTCCATGTTTACAAATATGGGTTCCATTTTTCAGGATTCAATTCCTATAATTAAAAAATATCTTTTAACAATAATATCACTAAAATAAGAAAACCATTTTCATAAAAATTCGAATTTGAAGATAAAACAAGATTTATTTTAATTACATTTATAGTAAAAAAATTTAGCTGAATATTATAATATATGATTTAATATATTATATTTTTATATCATTATGTTAATTTATAAGTAGTTATTATACTTTTTTAAACAAATAAAAACACATTGCAAATATAATAACTATTTTTAGAAAATATATATATCTCTATTTACTTTTAAACAATTTTATCTTAATTTTTATGCATTTAATAACCAAATAATTTATTTTATAAATATGGAATGATATTGTCACATAATTTAGTTTTACATATTCATTCCCACCAATTAAGTGGATAGAGATAACAATTGTAATAAATTATAATTTTTTAGTAGTATATCATGGTTCATTTATATTTGGGGGTACATGTGTCACAAGCCATCAAATAATTCAAATTTATTTAATATATCATAAAATATACCCCCTTGAAATGAATTTCCACCTTAATATTTTCTAACTTCAATCCAAAAAATGAGGATAACTCTGATTCGTCACATCCTCTGGTTCACAAGTAGCTTGTTCCAATTTATAATTCCACTGAAGAACTTTAACATGATGAGTAGTCTTGTACTATATCACTTTATCTCAATGATATAGGGTTTCAACTAATTTTTTCATCATAAAATTGACTATTATATGATGGGAAACCCTCTGAGTTTAGTACATGTAATGGATCCAGTATATAATTCCTCCTAAGAGAGATATTTAGAACACATCTTCAAATTGAAGGTTGTTTAGGGGATGTTCTATGTGATTAGATACCATCCCAAATCGATCAAGAATCTTTAAGGGTTAAATATACATAGGGATTATATTTCCATTCTTTCTAAATCTAATATCCTTTTTCTATTAAGAAATTCAATGGAAAACCACCCCAATAAACTAAAAATCCAGATTTCTTGGATGATCATAATCATAAATTTTCTATCAAGAATGAGTTGCCTTGATTTGGTGCTCAATTGTTCTAAATTTCACTACAATTTCCATAGCTAGATCATGTCCCAATATATTTATTTCTCTTACTTCATTCCAGATCATTATATTTATAAAATTATTTATATAATGGGATTCATAATGACCCATATGAATTATCTTGTTTTAGCTATTATGGTATGTAAACATGAATAGAGAATGGTGATGATCCCAACCTCATTTAAAATCTATAGAATAATATCTCAAAATATATCTTTTAGGGATTTATTGAAATTTTTTGACTGAAAATATGTTTGAGGAATATAAGAATTAATAAATCTCAACTTTATATCCAAATCATTATGAAGGATTCAGCTGAACATTTTGGTAAACCTCGTATCTTGGCCAGATACTATAGAATATTATACTCCATGAAACATGAACACTTATTTTATGAATATTATATCAATTTTATCTAGATATAAATATTCTCTGACATCAATTATATTTTCTGAATTTATAATAAAATTAACTAAAACATAAACAAAATTATGTCATTTATATATTTTGGGGATTCTGACGAAATGTCTATGGTTATTTTTCTAATTTATATTTTTTAGGTAGTGTATATAAAATCACATTGGGTTTATGTCTCACAAACATAACATACTAAAAAAATAAGCAAGATACATACTCCACAAGAACTCTTTTCATGGTGTCCCATAAGCAATACTCTTTTACATCTCTATACATCTTCAGACTTCTAGGATCAATAGAGAATGAAAAACTGTGAACTAAATCGAATAACTCTTTATTCAATTAAGGTATTGATGGGAAACATGTATAGTTACTTAACCTTATAATTCCATAATAATAAATCTTGATCTCAATAACATTTGTCACCTTCATTTTCAGTTTCGTATCTTCCTTTTTCCTTGTTAATCATTACATTGATATATAATTGAACACTCAAATAAGAAAGATAAGATTTATACCTCTTTAGTTAATATTCCTATATACATAATTTATAATTCTAAAAATATTATATATTTTGTGATCCTCATCATATATTTGTTAGCACAATCCTTTCGACTCAGATCAATGACCACCTTTTTTGAATTCATAGAGTGGTAATGTATTGAGAAGCCAAGATCTTTAATCAACTCAAACCATTTTTTCTAGTCTTTAATAATCTGTATTTTAGTGAATATATATCATATTTTTTATTATAATATATATCAAACCTTTCTTATTAAAAATAATTCTTCCATATCTTTAATAAAAAAATTAATGTAGCTAAATGAAAGTCATGAGTTCAATGTGTTATCTCATGAACCATCAATTGGAATGAGAAATAAGCTATCACCATAAAATTAATCATGACTATGAATACCATTACCTTATTGATACATCACTATATATCACACAAACTTATCTATTTGATGGTAATATTAGAATAAGTGCATTGACTAACCTTATCTTTAGTTCCTTGAAAGTTTATTCACATTCATCTATCCAAAGGAAATTGGATCCCTTTCGAGTTAAGATTATTATTTAATAGTATAGATGTGTGAAATTATCCATTATAATATTCAATAACATTCATCTTCGATGGATCCAGTGATATATGATTTCATGGAATTATATTTGAAAAAAATTAAATTTTTTTATAAACAAATTAAAACATTGTAATTTTTTATTGATATTATCCTTCCTTAGGGTCTTCAGTATAACCCTCAAGTGATTTTAATGCTCTTAAATTCCCTTTGAGTATATCAATTTATTTAAAAATACTACAAAAATAGATCATGTTAATCACTAAATAATCAATTATTTAAATCGAAGAAGATAATGGAAATATTAGTAACAGAAAATTTAATCACTAAAAATTCATAATTCCCAAACCTTGTATAGAGGAATATCATGGGTATACTGTCACTTTTTACTATCAAATGATAGTATCTAAATTAATAATCTATCTTGGAAAAATGTTGGGTTCCATTTAATTGATCAAAAAATTTATCAATAGGAGGAAAATGATATTTATTCTTGATTATAGTCATATTAACTTTATAATAATCAATATTTTCCCACATTATTACATCTTTATTAATACAAATATTAATATGTCAACCCTAAGGTTATCTAATTGGATAAAAAAAATCACATTTCATGATTCTATTGAAGATTATTCTTTAATTATAGATACTCAATCAGGTCCATTCTAAATGGATTCTTTGAAATAGGTATAGCACTAGGTATGAGTTGTATTGAAAACTAACTTCATTATTTAATGTAAGACCACAAAGTTTTTTAGGAATAACATCAAAAAACTCTTATATAATAGGGTTATCTTGAATGTTGTGTTTATCCCAAAACAATTGATATAAAAACCAGTTTTGGATATGAATAAAGACCCATATATTGGTTTTCATTTCCATTGGAATTATATTTTTGTCATCACATAAATAGAAGATCATAGGTTGAATAAGAATATAAAATGTGACTTCTCTTAATTATAAATTAATATGTTATTTATGTAAATAAATAATTCCATTCCCATGATAACATCGAATTTAACTAGAAGGAGAATAACTATATTTACAAGAACCACATTCCCACAAACTTTATCTAAGTAAAAATCATAGAACTTAGATGTGATCATCATACCATTAAGGGATTTAAATACTAAATAAACAACTAATAATTGAAAATATTAATTAAAATTCCTTGTGACATTTCATGATATTACAATATTCATATAACTAATATCTAATAGGGTACATCAAATTTTTAGCATACTTATTTCCACAAAAACATTCTCATTCTATATTCAATCCCAAAATATTACCAAAATGATTAGCATGACCATCAAGCATCATTAATCAGAGTGATAAATCCTGAACAATAATCTATATGATCTATAAATTAGGACACCATATTTTTAATCTATGACACCTTAGTTATGACCTTGGACATCCATGAATATAATTTCTTCAAATCATTCACAATGGCTAATAAAGAAAATTTTAATTATCTAAAGCATATCCCCCGGGACTATCAAAATAGCTGTGTAGTAAGTACACAATCATTGTGCACTAGAATTATAGTAAATATATACACTTATAACTCTTTTTAGGGTCATTAAACCTAGACACGTCTATTTTAAAACCACATCCACTCATAATATCAATACACGGATAAATTGTTAGGAAAACCACATTATCTAATCATTACCAAAAAATTGGTTTATTATCCTATACAAAGAATTATCTCTTAGGTTATGTATACATTTATATATTCAAATTCACTAAATATTATCTAAAACCTTCACTGATACCAACTATAGAAAACCATACATTTTACACATAAATATTACATTATAATATATGAATATTTATTACATAAAATTACGAAGCATGGTAGCACCATATAGGTTTAGTTTCATTGGATACTAGACACATAATATTCATATTTCATAAAGGATTTTCCATATATTACATAATGATATTCTCAAATAGTAATCTTCTTATAAATACCCTACTTAAAATATTTCAACATTACTTCGGGAAAGGAAACATAAGAATGGGTGAGCCCTGATGTTCAGTAAGGATAAATAAGGGATATTATAATAAATTTTTAAACAAAACATAAAAAAAAGGGGTACGATAACATTATAATATCCTTTGAAAATAATATCTATCCAATTCACGAATCATAAACATGATTTATGGAATACATTTTTGCACTTCACAATATATGAATCATAAACAGAGTAAAGAAAATGAGTCATAATACAATAAAATTATCATAATATCATGACATAAAATAGTGTAATAAAGAATGTAATAATCTTAATAATTGAAATATTATGTTATAATATCCCACCAAAGAATTGCTATCATGTTTGTCCTAGGAAAACCACTTTTTTACCTACATCATAATTGGGATAACTTATAGTTTACCATCTTTAGGGCTTGGGATAACCAACCATGTGCCCTATTTCAGCCTTATGATAACCAATAATATAACCATTGATCTTATATAACACTAATAATTACTCAATGATTTATATGGGTTTATAATTTCAATCTCACATATCACTGGATAAATAATTCGTTCATATGTATTCCACAAGATTAAAAAATCCTCATAACATAACTCATGGAAAAAAGAAAATGGATTTCATGGATATTTCATCATTATAAACATAAACTTTCTAGACAAAGAATAGTTTTTTTATTATTAGATCATAAAACTTTTACGTCATAAGTAACATAAAAACAATTTTATCACATATGAATATTTGGTTTAAGTGAGCTACAAAATATTTCTTATGGAAAATACAATTTTATTTTTAAATCACATATTTAATTATTAAAATTTCACAAATATTAAACACAAAATTTTATTTCAAAATATCCTTTGAAAATTATAAATGAATATTAAAATCATTGAGTGGTCATAGAGATATAAAATTCTGTTCTTTTCAAGTATGTTAAAATAAATATTCCTTTCAAATATTTTGAAAAATGTCACAAGTAACTCCTTCAAAAAACAAAAAGAAAATTAATTTTCAAAAAAAATAATAATAATTGAAACATGGATAAAATTGAATTTAACAAAAAAAATTGTATAATATTAAAAACATTCTTGAATAAATTTCTTGGAAACATGTATATAAAAGAGAAAACATTTTTGACTAAATAGAGAAATAAAATCGATTTTACTTAAAAATATTATTTCGGTATAATGAGTTCTTAAAGTGAGAAAAAATAAATTAAAACATGTAATATATATAAATAATAAAATTAAAATATAAAAAAACTATTTATTGAGATATATAGCATGAAATGGAATCATTAAAAACTTAATCATTAAAAATCCTGATAAACAATGATATGGTAATATAAATCACATACTACATTGGTAACATACTTTAGAATTCCTGATGAAACATAGAGTATTAGATGGATTTTTAAATGTGATTAATTTTAATATTATAATAACAAAATATATTCATGGTCAATATATACACCTCATAAAAAACAAGTCATGAATATGGCATAAGTCTCACAAAAATAACACAGGGATAAGAAACCATTCCCTAAATTGAAAATTTCATTAAAGGAACTAGAAATCACTATATAATAAATTTAAATTGATTATAATTATAAATAATAATAATTTAAATTCCTATAATATCTTATATGATCCAATTATAATTTTTTTACACATATATAAATAATTCTTTATTAAAATCTTTATTTTCAAGTGTTAATTGTTACATTTTTTTTGAGAATTTGATTTCGGTAATTCCTATATTTATAAATTGATCATGGTTGTATAATCTCCAATATATAATCCATTATATAAATAATATATATATATATATAGTCATCTATAATGGATATCGATAGAAAAATGAATTGCACTGTTTATGGAAATGGTAAGTCATACATATAACTGAATGTTGTTTTCATTTTTTGATGGATCAAATGAATGAATGGTAAATATTAAATAGTATATAATATATCCTAAATATAATAAATATTAGTTAAATCTATCTTTATTATCATCTATGTAAATAGAAAATGAAAAACGAATCACATCACTTCATGGATGTAGTCGTCCACATGTTCACACGAGTGATGTTTTCACTTTCCAAAAAATGGGAAGATATGCAGGATTTTAAGATTTTATAACTCTATAATAATATTTACCCCTTAAAAAATAATTTATAAACGTTAAACCCATCACAATATACATCCATGAAATATGGAAATGGAAAATAAATTTTATTGTTATATATAGGTGACAGTTCACCCTTATGCCTGAGCGATACTTTCACTTAACATTTTCTAGAATAGAGTGTTGATATTGGTTGTTGAATAATAATTAAAAAATTTATGTATTTCAATTATACTCAAGTTAATATTTAATGATGATTACCAAATATTTAGGGGAGGAATAATGGGAAATAAATTGAAAGAGATTAGGTAAGACGATTACTTGTTCGTCATTATGCCTCCTATAGATCCCTTATTAAAGACAATAGGAATTGATTCTCAATAATAAATAACATATTACTAATTTATATATGAGTTTGATGATAATTGTTCGGTTTTTGGTTGAGGTAGATGGCTCAATGTGGCATATGAAAAATGGAGAAGTGGTATACTTGTATAAGGGAGGTAAAGAACGCACATAGAATTACTAAAATTATTAAAACAAATATAAATAATTCTCAATATAAGTTCCTCTAAAATGAAATAGATTAAAATAAATAGAGGACACATTAAAAATAACATGAAACATTTAATTTTAGATAGGATTTGGTGTCATTTTAAACCTTATGTTTCTTTTTAACCCCTTCATTTATTACTTTTAACCATAACCACGGTAACAACTATTTCAATATTAATGGGATATAATTTTAATTATAAGGATAAAATTAGATAATAAATTAAAATGGTTGATATTTTATACTATTTATTACACTAATTTTTCCTATTTCAATATTGTTTAAATAATTTAACAAAATAATTTTTTTATTAAAATATTAATAATGATGTTTTTATAGAATTTATTTAATTTTAGTTTTTCAGAATCAAGATAGAAAAGGAATTATGATATATATATTTAAAACATCCTTAATATGTTATATTTTTTGAAATATTCATTTGGAACTATAATTCATTAAAATTTTATTATCTTTCATGTTTATAAAAAAATTTATTTTATTTTTTTATAAATTGAATAAATATAGTGTTGATGTTGGATATGCCTTTATGGTAATTATTTCTTAACTAAAAATTAAAAATTAAATTACCATAATAAAATAATCATTCAAATAAACATTTAGAACAAAAATTATTATCTCTTTTTTCACCACGTTAATTTTTTAATGATATTTAATTATCGGAAGTGACATTTTGTATTTATTCTTTTGTTAAATTTATATAATGATGATAATTAAATTAAAATAGAATAAAGCGGCCATATATTGAATAATTTGGTTTACATGGGTGAAATTCACTAATAAAATAAGATAAAGGAATGCGTTGGGCGTATTTTAAAGCATTATCTCATGGTTTTAACCCTTTTTTATACATTTTACCCATACTTATGTAATAAAATATTACCAAGGTTACTATTCTAAATGACCATTATTATATGGGAAAAACTTTAAAAATTCATAAATCATGATTCTTAATATGGTAACCATTTTTTAAGATACAATTCATATAAGAGAAATAAATTCAATTTACAATAAGTGTACAATACGAAACAATATACTTTTTTGTAAAATTCATTTTTGAACCTAAAACCAAATTTTTCTTATCAAATTCCCAGTAAACAATTATGATTAATATTATAAAAAATTATTGAATATATTTTATTTTAATTTAATTATTGTTATTCATAAATAGAGATATATGTTATTTAATTAAATAAAAACACAATGTGCATATTAAACTATTTTTTAAAAAATATTTGCCTTTAATAAATTTTATTTTCATTGTTAACAATTTTATAACAAATTAATTTTTTTATACATATATTAAAAATGTTTTTTCATAATTTATTTTTCCTTATTCGTAACGGTAAATATAATGAATAAGTGATAACTATCATATTTAATAATAACATTTCAACTATATATTTCGGTTTTTTTAAAATCGTTGTTGTGTATATCACAAGATATCAATAAAAATTAAATTTTTTATTATATCATTATTTTTTTGTGTGTTAAAATTTATATTGAGTTAAAACCAATAATAATAATGCCTTAAAATCACATTGTGGTTTCTTTGTCCTGGTCAGCCCATCTAGCTCCAAGCCGGGTGCACCACATGACTTCAGGCCTTCATCCCTACATACCAATGGCTACTGACTAGTAGTAGTGTTTAATTGATTTTTTGGGGGACCAAAACCTCTATTATATAACAATAAACAATAAAAAAGTAATCTAAAATTATAATTCATAATATAAAGAAAAAATCAAAGAAATTGTTGTTCTATGAGTACCAGAAGAAAACAAAATATGATATAACACAACTTAATCCCACATTAAATTCATATAGGGCACATATCAATTGAAATATCCTAGAATGGGAGAATTTTATACAATATATGATCTAAAATATATGTAAAAATATGGGCAAATGAAAAATATTTTTCCAAGTCTCTATCAGGTATTTCATCTCAATCCAATAATGAATATGAACACATCAATCAAATACACGACAATTTTGATCACTTTTATCAATATTTATTAAGTCTACACATCCCTTAGGGTAAATATTAATTTTATAAGTACACAACTCAGTACGATACCAAAAAAATTGTCACTAAATCACACCAATATGTATTGGTATACGAACAAATTTTGTATGAAAAAAGAGTCAAAATATAAAACATGTTGAGTCATGGTGTACTACATAGCTTCTCACGTAAATGATAATGAATGCTATACCCAATTCTAGAATGGGATGGATACTTCGAGAGTCCACATGTATTAAGTGGATGAGTGTTTTATCACATAAAATAATAATAACAATGGAGATTAGAGTGTAATAATTGATAATGAAAATGGGTGAACTTGTTATCACCGCCTACAACAGAATATTTTGTGAATGAGTCAATACTATAACAAATAATAACCCAAATTAGTGGGTTATCATAATAATTTATTGAAATCGTTTTAAATATTCATCACCGTAATTGAAAACTATATGGGGGAAAGGGTTATCACCATAATTATCGAATATAAAGGTGAATGTAAAATGATAATAATATTCACCAATATATGTGAAGATATTATTAATATAATCATTACTAATAATGAGGAATAGTTTTTCACCACTAATAGATAGGGTATGGGGGAATGTGTTTTCACCACTCCAACATAATTCTTGGTTGAATGAGTTACAACCATCATAATTGACACAATACGGGTGAATGGGTTGTTAATATAATTATTGAAACAATTTGGGAAAAAGTGAAATAACTATATGTATAAGTGTGACATGGGTGAATGGGTTTTCTGTATAAGAATAAACATAATAAGGGGTTATTTTTTATAACTATAACTGGTAACATGAAATAAATGAATTGTAAATCACTATATAAATATAGATAACATGTGATAACAGTAATCACAAATATCATAATCATTATAGGTATAAAAAAAGTATCACTATAATTATTATAAATAAAGAAGAATGAGTTATAAAATATAATCAATTAAATATCAGTGAAAATTTTATCACCAATTTAAATAATAATAATAATAATTTGTTAGTGGTTTATCAAAATAAGCATAAAGAACACATTTTTATTAGATAATCAACATAATAAAAATATATTCATAACTATTTATAATGGATTATCTCTATAGGTGTTGGACCCACCTGTCAATTTGTTTCAGTTAGCTATATATTCCCATGATATTGTATACCATAGAAACATATATCAAGAAAAAAACTACAATTATCATGTATTAGGATCACAAAGAATCACCAATCCCAATAGGTTTCACTATATTGGGAACCAAATCTACCAAGGTCAGATAATCTAGATAATTCCCCACTATTTGGGACAAAAATTTATCATTCTACCATTATAGAATGCATAAGGATTCCAAAAAGTGATCACTAATTCAAATCATAGATAAGGGAATCCATTATATGTTTTAATTACAATGCCTCTTGACACATTCCTTGATTAACATTTCTGTTGACAACAGTGTGTTTAAAACATATAATTTAGAATATCTATTAAGAATTAGATTACTCAGCATAATCATTCAATGAGAAATTAAATCAATGTTTGTTCATCCTGGGTTGGTAACACACATTTTCATACACCTAAATACCAAAAAAATATGTAGTTCATATAATCTGGTTGAATAATTTTTGTTCCACCTACCTCATTTTAGTGGATTCCAACTTTTCAAATATCCTCATGGAATTTAACATAAATTAGATTAAATCCATACATCGTATTATAAAAACTCAAACATACATAATTTATATTGATATAATATATATATAAATGGATAATGAATAGATTTCATACAAGGATTAGTCCTACCTCAATAGATCACATTAGATTGAATTTACCTAAATTCTTTCCAAAACAAGTGATATGTCACTTTAAAAGGGGTGGAGAATGTGGTAGAGTGGGGTCTAGTCAAGTAATACATGATGGTGGGATGGAAAATGTTTTTATATAATTCTAAATACATTAATATTTAAAAAAATAAAAAATAATGCATCAGAAAACCATTGAGTACTCGATACACCCCAAATAGGTACACAATATCCCATTGACCACCCACCCAAGGAGCCTTAGCAAGATAATATCCCACATATCCCCCCTACAACCTTTATCACTATGAACACGGTGGATTCATCAAGATTTACACTACAGGATCCATTATTAAAATATATTAAAATCCATTTCCCCTATATTACACATTCTATTTGATGAATTGGTACTTTATTTCAATATGGTTTGAAGTCAAATGTTTCATTGAATTATTTGAAAAATTGATTTCACATTGATTATCACACACAATTGTTAATGTGTATGAAAAATACACTGACATATTAAAATTATGAATTTATCTATGTCATTTGGGGTTTATCCTTCTATACCATGACATATATATATTATGGTGTCATTTTGGTGAATTAATTTACCTTCTAATAGTTACAAGCAATATAAAATCCTTTGATAAAGATTTCACCTCTGAAAAATGAATTTTGATCTTCAATATTACCTTCACAATGTATATCAAACAACCCATAAATATGGAATATTGAATAATTTTCATATAATAAACAATAATTAAGATTCCATATGATGTATAAAAACATCAATTTTACATCAATAGTATGTGAATAATTGAGATTTATTTTGAATCATGAAAAAAGTGTTACATTAATAAAAATATTTAATTTAGACATTCATAAGAAGAGTGGGCTTCTAAAAATACTTTTAAAATTTTTTAAATCCAAACTCTTTCTATTTTTTTAGCGAAAATATTGGTCACATGTTCTATAGGAGTAGATACCTCTCTGGATGATTTCATTCCAAACCATTCTAACAACTCACAAAAACACTTCTCTTATGAGATAAATATTTAACATTTTGTGTTTTTAAGGTGAATTTCTAAAACGAGTATCAGCTAACCGATAATTTATTTCCCATGAGTATTATTCATTTTAGTACAAAATTCATCACAAGTTTTCTATTTGTTTTTATTGGAAACAATTTCATTAACATCCAAGATCACTATAAGTGAGTTTATTACATCTCCCATCATATAAATATAATAATAGAAAATTATTTTTTTCAAATTCATTCTATTTAGGCTAAATTACATATTTGAATACCATTGTCATGATACTTTATTTAGACCATATAATCCTATATTCATTTTTTTAACTCAAGAACCATCTCCCTTAACGATCAATCAATATTGTTTTTTTAATGTAAACCTCCACCTCAATTTCACAATTAAAAATACCAACTTTACATTATATTAGAACACATAATATTTCCTTTTTGTAAAAATATTAATCTAAATCATTTCAAGCCGTATGATTATATAAAATTCATATTCATAGAGTATACTAGAAATTTTAATGTAATAATCCAAAAGAAGATATGATTATTTTGATATTTCTCCTATATAATTTATCTTATTTCAAAAATCCAATTTTTCCAAAAAACATTTCTTTTGGATGTTAGTCCAACTTCCAAGTGTTATTTTTTAGATATTTTTTAGCTATTCCTCTACCTCTTTTATACAATCCTCGTTTTCCAATCCTTAATCAACACCCTATGGTTAAACTTATGTAATAATTATGGTATTATTATAATTTATTAGTCTTCTAAAAGACTAAACACCCATTCTTTTTTCTCTAAGAATATAATCAAAAACTATATTATTTCTAAGTCTTGGGAACACGGGTTTTCCTTGCTTCAGAAAATCCTCAATAAAATAAATTTTATAATAAAAATATGAAATTTAAATATCTATTATTAGGTCACATCCTCCTTCTATGTACTTTAATTTTATCTAATATCTTCATCAATTTCATCATTAATGGAAAATGATTTTTATTATGAATTTTTATTATCAAAGTTAATAACATCATAGATTTAAATTTTTTTATTTATATTGATATTATAAAATGGTAAATCCTATAGCATTGTTTATATCCTACAAATACCCCCTCATCATATCATTCATAAAATTTACACAAATTGTTTCCTTTAATCTTGTTTTAATAGGGGTATTTTTAATAGTTTCTAACTATTCAATATGAAAATCATCATAAACTATATATCATAAAAATGCTTCTATAAATCAGGCTATAAAAATATTACTTCGAGATGTGTATAGTTATTTTTAAGGATTTCCTCTAAAAGAACATTGACATTCTATGATCCACTTATATGGTTCTCCCCATCTCTACCAAACATAATTTCTTTCATTTATCTACTCTATTTTATTAAGGTGTGTATAAGGTACTATAATCATTCCATGTGGGAAACCTGAGAGGAAATATTAAATAAATATTTTATTATTATAACTTATTTAATAAAAATCAATGAAAATAACTATTTATCCTACTATAGTTTACAGTGGATAATAAAAAATTAATGTAAATATATTCTTGCTCATATTCCCTAATAAACAACATGACCACACAAAGTGGAGAGAAAAAATAGTATTATAAAAATCCATATATTACGATTTTTGGGGAAAATAAATTTTAAAATAAGAAGTTTTGTTTGAGTGAATGAATTTATAAGAATTCATTATAAATATTTAGAATAAAAACTATTGAATCAATTTGATCATTACAAATAATGGCCATTTTAATTTTCTAATTACAAAATAGTTTTTATGATTAATATATATTATAAATTAAAGAGAAACTATATGTTCAACTTGTAGGAACATCTCATATGATGGAAATTGTTCTATGTTTGGGAAGTAGTTATCATCATTAGGGGTTTCCCTAGACCAAGCTGAACATAAACATCAAAATTCTGGTAAAAGAGGAATCTTATATGGGAGAAGATTAAGTTGATCAAAATCACCACTAAATTAATGTCTAAAAAATCCCAAAATAAAATTTTGAACATTACACAACTTACTATTTAGTATTATCCTCGGTTTATAAGGTTTTATATATCTAAGGGTTAAGATACTTATAATAGGAAAATAATGTTTGTAATAAAATTAATTTTAGCGATAAACATTTTTTTAGATAAATATTCAATAAAAATTTAAATAATAAATTTTATGTTGTAGTAGGATATATATATATATATATATATATATATATTTAATATGTATATAAAAATTAATTAATGGGATAAATTCAGTAATTTTCTTGGAAATAGTAAAAAATGGTTAAAATTGTGAAATACGTTAATATATAGTACACATGACATCATATATGAATAAGCATGAAAAAATTAAACCATGTTAGTGAACATGGAATAATATATTCACTAAACACTATATTAGTGAATTTATTGAGGTAATAGTGAAATATGGGTGTAATTAAGCACTTTTAATAATTGAATTATATAGTATTTAATAATTACTTCCTTAGAATTCCACTAAAAACACTAATAAATACCCCTCCCCAATTATCATTAATTCACAAAAAATTATCAAATTATCTCTTTATGGATTTTCAAAATTATCTCTCCCTTGGATATCTCTTCAATATTTAATACCTTTTTTGGTTATAATGGTAGGTTCAAAAATAAGAAGTTCAAGGAAGGAAAGGGTCACTATTTTCATATCAACTTTTAAAATTGGGATCTTTTTGAGATAATAACATTTGAAGTTCAATATTATTTGATAATATACTTAAATTTATTTAATATAATCATCATTTTCAGGATTTTTTACCTATATAGTATCCATTAACTGTCATTATGAATCTTTTCCTAAGATGTTATTATGCCATGATAAGGGTTTACATTACTTTTCATTCATGTTCAAATAAAAATTGTATGGGTATAATCTCATTAAAATTACTATTTAATATGATTATTGGATCATAATTATTATAATAGAATACATTTGATGTATTTTCAATGATATTTTATTCATTCACTCACATTATTTCTTTTATATATGTAGTTTATATATCGATGAAAATAATTACATACCCTACTATTTTGTTTTCTAAAATAAATATTTTGGTTTAAAACACTTTTAAAATCATTCTTCATATTTTACCATGATTATATTTCTATGTTATTATTATACCTTTTATCATTCACTCATGAGATATCATATTCTCCCTCTTTTTATAACCTTTCCAAAATCAACACCATGTTGCGGAAAGTTATTTTTTTCAAACCACATATAGGATCTATAGGTGGTCCCTGACTGGGGATAAATATTAATTGTTTTTATGTTTATTTTGAAACAACCAGTGCCATAAATTATGATGACTGATGTTTAATTTATACAAAAACAATAAAACACCCAAATAATAGTATAATGATTTAAAATGTTTTCAACTCAAATTTAGAATTTTATTCCTTAGAGTGATATGGATTTATTTAGGATCACACAACCCATTAGAATCATTGTGTAACTTGATATATCATTGAAACTCATGTTTTCGTGTGTCCTGACTATGTTTTGGTGTATCCCACATTTTATAATGAAATTTTATATTGATAAATATTGATATTTGTTCCAAAAATATACTACTATGGATTTATTTAGTGTGTTGAGTTCTTCTTCTAATTTTGTTCTTACACTGAAACAGGACACTAGTTCAATTCACATCAACATAAATGAAAGGGGTCAATTTTTCGAAATCTTCACCATGATTAAGATCCTTAAAAATATAAGTAAGAAATGAATTATTTTATATCCATCCCTTATATGAAAATCACATCCATCTCACCTAATATTCTTCCACATATTCTTGATGATATTATTTAGGCTTCTTTCAGCAGTTCATGCACACACACATGATTTTCATCTTCGTCATGAAATTGGTATTCATAAAACCACATGAATATTTTTCCCACTACATTACCTTATTTTTTTTCTTGTACCTATAATAATATTATTTAAATATATTTTAATATAAATCGTTAAAGTATCTTTATTCAAAATATCTTGATTCTCCTCCACATAAATACAAGATAAAATGTAGTACCATAATAGTCACATTCGATTGAACCAAACATCATTAATTTAATCTTTTTATTTCCATGAATTCTATTACATCATCATCACATTCAATTATTCATTAATTATATATTTATGGTTGTGACTTCCTTCTTTTGGGACTAAAGCACTATGAAAATTATTTTTCTTCTTAGCCTTCTATAATAATGATACATAGTTATGATTTTTTATTACAATTAATAAAAAAATACTTCACATAATATATTTTATTTATTTAGAGTTTTTATTTATAGAAATACAATTAATTTAATATTTATTTAACATAAAAATTTCACCCAATTTTAAAGTCATGTTATTAATGGTTAACTCATTTCATAAGTCTTCCCATTTTTCTATTACATTTTAATTTATATAAAATCCATAGTCATAAACTACTAAGAAAAATTAATATAAAGTATAAAATATTATGTGATAGTTTGAAACATCCCCCAGATAGAAAATATGAAGTAATAAGATGTAAATAAATTCATATGCTAGAGTCAAACCGAATCCGCATAATTATCTGCCTCCTTGATCAAATTCATATATATGGATAAAAGTCATAGAGGATCACAGGAAGTAAAACTAATTTTATAAAGTCATATAAAAACCTTAATGATTTTTATTTTCCATTATTAACTCTATATCATAGTATTTTTTTTATTCTTATCACAACTTATTCAGACTAGATTCAAACAATTCTAAATATCTATTAACCAGACGTAAAATAAATAATAATTAAATAATGTGAGTCTAAATATGATTTATATATTACAAAAAACTTATATAAAAGAACATATTCTCTTTAGAGCACTCTAAACATTATTCTATAGACAATTACCATATTCTAGAGGAACATTATTATCCTCACAACAACAAAAATTCACCTTAGGTTCTTAGCAGTATTCCCCAGTATTCAACAACTTTTAAATATTATTTGGGCTCAACAATATCTATATTTGGAATATTTTTGGAAATCAGGAAAAAGAAATCACTATCAAACGAAATCCATATATCAGTGAATCATCATCCACCAATTCTAATACTTCTTTACCAAAATCATTGTCTGAAATAAGAATATTGATTAATAATATCATGTAGTCTATAAATGGTGATTTAAATCTTGGACTTCATCAAACATGAGCCTCTTGATTCAAAAAGATGAAATGATACAACTTGTATATTGATATGAGAATTGATTAATTTATTAATCTATACCACATCACTATAGTATCATCAAACAAAGAATCACTTGTTCATAAATAAATACTATATAATTAAATAAAATATATCCCCTCATTAATTGATATGTCTAATGAACCAGTTAAGGAAAATATTATTACATGCACAATAAAAAAATAAATAAAACAGGTTAGAAAATCAAAATGCTAAAATCATAGATAATACCTTTTAATAAATTAATATAAATATATTCTCCCCTTTATTATAAAAATATAATAATGGATAGCAGCCTTATATATATTCTCACCCTTGTTAACAAAATATTGGAAAATAAATACAAAGGAAGTTTTATGTTAGTAATATTTCTCCCCCTTTGATTGTACTATCCAAATAAAATATATGAGATGTGATATATACAACATACATTTTCATTGATAGGGTTAAATTTTAACTCTAACTATCAAACATAGATTGCGAAATACATATTTAGTAAATGGATTAGTGAAAACCTCATCTTCTTTATTCTTTGATGGAAAAAATATATCATTAGTATGTTTAATTTTATAACATACTTAACGAATTAATATTTGACATCAATGTTATTTGTTCATGAATAATGGGAAATATTTCATAATAAATTTACATAACTTAAATTATTGTGACCAAAGTGAAGTTTAAATATCACATTAAAATTAATATCCTCTAAAAGTGTTCTCATTCAAATTAATTGAGTTATAAGTGGAGTGGTTTTTAAAAACATACCTTTTTATTTTTTTAGAGTCATACAATTATTCTTCTCATATGAAAAAAATAAAAATCTCTATATAGAAGAAAACTACCCAGATGTGAACCTCATATAATCAATATAATCTTTCCAGTCTATATATTTATATCCAAATAAATTAATCCCACATTTCTATCATATATTTTAACACAACCTATTACATAGTTAATATACCTTGATATCCTCTTTGAATAACATAAATGAGATGATTTTGGTGAAATTTAGTTCCTATTAAATAGGTTAATCTCAAACACCAAATATGGACTTGATGTTGTGAAGTACAATAAACATTCAATCTTCTTTCAGAACTCCTGTAGACCAACTTTTATCACTTTTAATATTTGTACAACATTGTTTTCAGTAAAATGGGTTTGAAAATAATCTTTGAATCCTTTATAATGATACTTTTCAATATTTACATTTCATAATTATCTTGGTAAATTAAAATTTGGTCTCCCTCTGTTGAAATTTTTATTCCATGAATGAATCTCATTTCATCAAGCATAGACATTTGAAAAATTATTTATCATATCATTTGAGAAAACATCACCAACATCTTTATCATTTACTTACTATATTTTTTTATCTATTTTTAAAATTAAAATTAACGATAAAACTTTTTCATTCATAATATATAGATAATTCTCCAATCATCATTTTTTGAAATCCAACATATTCATGTATGTGTACATCTTAGAATAACAAGCTCATAGTGCTTGTTTCAACCTATATAAATCCTTCATTAAACTGCAAGAATATTTATCACATTCTCAAAGAAATAACCCGCATGGTTTATTAATGTAAACCTCTTCATCCATCTCACCATATAGAAAAAATACATTAATTCCATTTGGAATATCTTTTATTATAACTCAATTATACTATCAAGAAATATTATAATTGTTTAAATAATTAAAACCACTGAAAATATCCCAGGAAATCCCACACATTAAACATTTGAATAACCCTTACCCAATAATATATCATTATTTCTCAGCACATAAACATTTTCAATCAATTTATTTTAAAAAAATATTTCGATAAAATTATTATATTTTGGATTGGTACGAACTCTCAAGGGTCATTATTATCTATTTAGTGAAAATATTCATTAAGTTTGTCAACAATTATTTGATTCTACAATTATTATTTAACATATATTTATTCACTATTAAAAAATAATGATGTATTATAAGTTACCCTCAATGTTATCATTATTTTTACAGATTTATTATGATTTAAAATGATATTTGAGATATGAAATTGATTTATTATATTTGGATGTAATGATTTAGATTATAACTCTTCAGTTGAAATGGATTAATTGCATTCTCTAACTATTATATTATTGACATTTTATCTCTATCTAAAATTTCATTAGGTTTTATAATAGAAGAAGAAATATGATCCCTCCTAGTACATGTTTCAATATATATAGCTTCCTTAATTTAATGTTCCAAAACTCTTACACTAGAATTACCAATAACTATTATATCCAATTTATTAAAGTGTTATAATCCTCTTCTATTTAAAGGTTATCCAAATAAAATTAAATCAACACCTCTCTTTTCAAATTTATTAAAACCACTCACCATTAATATTGATAAAAAACTAAAGAAGATACTTTAGGAATTGATATTGTTTTATAATACATATCATAAGGTGACATATCAGGATTGAGAAAGTCTAAAAATGGTTTTTAATATAAACCGATGGATCAATATCATTCAAAAAATATCAAAAAGTATCATTCTTGAAAAACATATTATGAACCACCTATATTAATAATATATTATTATAGTTATCCACCACATTTTTTTAGTCTATAAGTGGAACTATGTTGATTTTTAATTCCAAAATTTTAGAGAAAATCTTCAATAATACTATTTGAAAAATCAATAATTTTTTTTTTGTAAATTCATGAGATAAAAACCATAATCTTTTTTCATAAATTCATGAAATAAAATTTAATATTCTTAGGGACATAGAACATTTCATCATAAATATGACACATGCAATTTAAGTGAATTCATTAATGGTTGAGATAAAGTATTTATCTCCCTTTTTGGATTTATTCCTCAGGGGGAAACAAAAATATGAATGAATGAGATCAAAAGGATGACTAGATAAAATCTTCCCCATCATTTGTTGGGATTTCAAAAATTTCCTCTTTTTTAAGGTTGAGATCATTCTATCTCTTTCCTTTTTCAGTAATAACAAAACATGAACAGTATCACCTTGGGTATTCTTGTTAATATTCTTTTGGAATATATAGCCAAGAATTATATATAAAATATTATTTTCATTTTCATTCATAGATAGCTTAAATTTCTTACATAAAATAATTGAAATAAATTCCCTTTAATCTTCTATACTATTTTACCACCCTTAAATTTTCAAGGATCATGAACATGAACCCATAAATCTAAAATAACACTTAATTTAATTCATCAAAATACAATTAAATAATTAGTATGTTGTGTTTCAATCTATAAAAAATGTGTTTTTGGATTTTATCTTTTCTTTGTCTACCACAATTTAACCGTCTCTTATAATCTTTATCAACTCTTTATTTACAAAGGCCATTAGGCATCCATTGAAATTTTAAAAATATCTCAACAGTTTTAAATCCATTATCTTTTTGTATGGAAAACCATAAAACGAGTTCCATGGACCTTACCATTTGGGTGCATTGAGTGAAACATTCATAAAAAATATTTATCCTTTCTTTTTTATTATTATCATATTGTTTTGGAAAAATGAACCTAATATTTTTTTGGGATAGTTAACATTTAAGGAATTCATTTACATATTTAATGTAGTAATAACATCATCTGTACACATTTTTATGAGCTTCAAACCTATTCTATGATCTCTATCCATAATTTTCAATCTATTTTTGTTCTTTTAGTAATGGAAAGGGTATACTCCCACTCATAGAATATATCCCAATCTTCTTATTCATGTTATTTGATTATCAATTGAACCACCATGTCTTTTTTATGACAAGAAACTCCATAGTACTAATAAGAATATATAAAAACACATTTTTCTTTCTATATAGCTTTATTTTTAGAATATGGTACTTATCATTCTTCTAACTGTTTGTCGCCAATATTGGTTACATTCTATGAACCTAAATTATCATGAACTCTAATAATATTCTTATCTCTAACAGACTTATTCTCACCCATTTAAGAGTAAAAAGTTGGAGAATGTTTCACATCAAATAGTGATCTCATAGTTTATAGATTTTTTAGTGTCACCTGGTTTGCTACTAATTTGGCCTCCAGGACTAGGTACTTTTTTTAAATCATAATAATCATTTTTATATTTATTTTCTCCATATAAGTATTATTCTTTTCTATTTGTCATACTAAAACTTATTTAATAATTATTTAAAATTACAAATACAAATCTATATAACGGATTTAAATATGTTCAACCATTATTCAATTTTGATCAAGTTATATTAAATACATTTAAACTTCAATTTCCCCTTAACCTATTTTCAGTATATATTATAAGAGTCTTAAAATCATTAAGAATTTTCTTCATATTATAAATATATTTTTATTATTTTTATTTTTCATCTAAAAATATAGATTCATTGATATTAGATCATTTTTTATCCATTAAAATTTTTGTAATTTCTTTTTCTATTTTAGGGATCATTTAAAGGAATCATTTTTATTAAAACGTAAATATGTTCTCTCTTTCAATATATTTGTCTTTAATTTTGATTATTTCTTTATTACATGTATTATATTTCTCAATTACTTTATCAATGAGTGATTTTTTTTGTATTTTCCTCACCAGATGGCCCAAATTTATCCACCTCTTCAATGCCTTAACATTACATACAAAATAACCTTCTATCTCTCGATTTTGAGGTCTTATACCATTTTTAATTGATTTTATTGAATTGGATTCATTATTAAGTAATCATCTATGTTTTTCTTCCCCAAAATCATTATCTTTTTTATCTTATTATCATTAGAAATTTTATAGGATGTTCCCAATAGGTCCACACAAAAAACAATTTAACGGGATATTTCAATAGTATTTTCATTCCCATGTTCTCATTTTTCTTATAACTATATATTTATAATATTCATAGGTTTATTCATCTTCTTAATTAATAATAATTTTCATAGACCACTTAGATTTTTATTCATTAAAAATGATCTTCTATTTAGTTTTCCCCCTTTTTTAAAACATTATATTTTATCATGTACTAAGATATAATAATACAATTTTAGTCATCAAGTGGAATTTCACATAGATAATTTCATTACAAAAAACATATTTAGCATTAAAATATATATATGTAATATATATATAAATTTATCTATAATAGTGGAGTCTTATAACTTCCCACTATAGCCTCTAATCATTATCATTCCATCATTTACACCTATAATGAAACATTCAATATTATCACAATTGGGTATCCAAAAAATTTTATACTTAAGTCTCCAAATATATAACTTTTCCTAAATCACTTTGGTACTTCATTCATAGATATTATATAGTTTTACCTAAATTCATTTTAATATTTTAATAAATTTTATGTTCAGAAGTTCTAACTCTATAAGAGTCTGAAAAAATGAATTTATAACATGAACAAAATTTTAAAATTAATTTTGTCTCCAACTCCATTATATCTTAATAAAAATGACAACATGTACAACACAAAAAACATAGCTTAAACAAACCATGAAATATGATTATTTTAATATGACCATTATAACATAGAAATTGAATTCTCATGTATGAATATAATTAAACTCATTATATAATATAAATATAAAGGACCCAATAAATACTATTTTATTGATTAATTATTATGTAATAAGCCCAATTTTTTTTTGTAAAATTATTCAATTCATTATAAATATATTTTCATTATAAAAATAATTTAGTTATATTATAAATAATTTATAAAAATTCTAAAAATTTTATTTATAAAAACAATATCATTTTTTAAATCATCATTTAAAATTCGATAGATTGAATTTTTTTTATATTTCTAAAAAGAAATATTTTGCAGTGAATAGTGATAAATATTGATTTCTTATTTTAAATTTTAATTTGATTTTAAGAAATTATAAAGATCTGTTTTTAAAAAAAAAAATCCAAACCAGTAAAAATTGTTCTATTATATTATTAATAATACAATTATGTTAAAAATAAGTAATTTTATGGTTGAATTTTTAATAAAAAATTATACTCACAAATACATTTTTATGATAATATAGATTTCATTGTGTTTTTGTTTTTTAACATAAATAAATTTCTAACATATCTGAAAATTGAATCTTAAAAAAATGGATTCCATATTTATAATCAGGATTTAATTTTTTTTAATTAGTTCCATTTTATTTTTGGTTATTATGAATTGTAACCATGTAAAATATTTTTCACCTTTTAAAGGGTGAAATGGATAAAATACGGTCAAAACCATGAGTCAAGGTCTCAAAATCACCCAACAACTAATTTAAACCCTTTTCATTGGTGGGGGTTAGGCAATTTATAAAGAACCAATTTTAAATGTTAAATAATCTTATGTTAAGTCAATAATTCACATTGAAGATATTTTTTATTTGAGAGTTTTAGAGAATTAGATCATAACAATTAAAAAAATCCAAATATATACATAGTGGACACTTCCAAGAGATCCATTTAATTCATAAAACAATAATTTCTAAAATTAATCATGGTTATTTTCATGTTTAGTCATAGAAACTTTTCTTTGATCAATATATGGCCCTATTATTCCTTAAATTCTTTAAAAATTTGTAAAACATGGGATGAGAATATAAATATTAGTATGGGGCTTAAAATAAATAATTAAATCATTTGTTTATGAATACCTATAATCTCATGAATACTTTAAAAAAATCATACTTTTAACCCATAAAACATATATTCATAAACATAATACATGAAGTCATAAGATTCTTGAAAAAAACTTCATATCAAGAATAAATCCAAAATGTAACTTGTGGCATCCATATAATAATTACATTGTACATTTTACAGAAACATACGGAGAAACCTTCGTGGTAACATTTTAAATACTCATCACAATTTATTCAGTAACACTATTTAGATAAATTTTATTATTAAACTCCGTCTCATTACCCAATGCATTGGAGATATATCATAGGCTCACCCTCCCATAGTTTATGATAGAACCACCTATATTCATAAACAATTCCCAAGAACCATAACATAATCATGGCATATAACACAAGCATAATGGAAAAAACATTTCCTCCTTGAAATTAAATTTCATTTTCACTAAGTCGTGCACTCATAAATGAAATACAATTATTTGAAAATGGGATGGTAAAATTATAAATAAAACATAAAAACATAAAAGTGGATTAAAAATCATGAAATTTAGTACATAATGTATGTTAAAAACATTCAACATAATTGAAAAAAACTATCCATTTTTAAAACAGGAATCAAATATTTAGAAAGAATATTTTTGATCAAAGTTTCCAATTCCATATTGAAAATTTTGAAAGGAATTAACATTTTAAAACATTATTTTCCATATAAATAAATCCTTAAAATTATTTTTAAAACATTGACATTAATGATGATGATTTATAAGAAAAAATATTTGAAACAGATAAATCGAAGTTTTTGTTAAAGTGTTGGTTTCCTTGAGTCTAACTCATCTCGTATGTTTTTTATCATCCAAAATAATAAACATGGGTTATTTATACTATATTTATAACATATTTCATGCTTCTTATTCCTTTAATATTATATATTTTCAGGTTTTAATTATTACATAATTATATAAGTTCATATCAGACATTTTTTCATTATTTAGTACAAGAGTCGAAAATAAACATGGTATGTTGTCAATAGTCCATGTGGTCATAAGTAAATCATCTAAAGAATATTATTTATGAAATAATAATCTGTTTTATAAAAAAATATACTTTTAAATCAAACCAATTATTTATGGAATAAAAAATTAATGACGTTATAATCATAGAGATGGGAGGTTGTATATACGAATGAGTAACATTTCTATTTTTCATTGATCATTATTGAAATAATTTTATTATTATTTTATCTTTATATTATTATCATAATATTATAATATTCATATTAATAATTTAAATATACTTATAAATATCATACAACTGATGTGGTTAATAAAAATGATTCACATAATTTCAAAAATGCAATAGTTCACACACACACACACGAACGATGTTATAATATTAATTTTCATTCAAGGTAAGAACATAATTGACATATTATTCTATTAAAATGAAAAATATTTCATGAATATAATATATAAAAGTTAATTCAATCATTATGACCAGTCTTGAGAGATGGTAAACAAAAATAAACTATATATGTTCGTGAGGTTGTAGTCTTCCATACACACGAATGGAATATTAATTTTCCATGCGATGAAATTGGACATGGATTTAGGTGATAATAATAACAAGATAAAATCTCAGTAGATTTAGGATACAAGATTTATTAGTTCATCCAGGATGAAAGAGGTTTAAAGTATGTTGATGTAAAAATAAAATAGAAAGACTGAAATAAAAAACATTTCTTTACTTTGAATGATCACATTTATTTACATCATAACACATCTAGGAATGATGTTATGCCTAAAATAAGGCCTCAATAATGTGGTTAGGGACTCTATTAAAGGTTTTGAGAAGATTTTGGGTGAACCAAATGGTTTTTTAAATTTTAGTAATAGAGAAGAATGGCTTCCTTTTTATTGGATAGGGCATGCGCACCCTTAAAAACCCTTTCCATATTAAATTAGTATAAATTAATTATCAAATCAAAATGGTTCCAAACTGATATATTTAGAAACTATGAGGTTTTTTGGTCAAACACCCATAATTCAATTAAAATTATACATGTTTTGAGTATTTTTTAATCCTAATCTTTTTGTTTTATCCCCTTTTAACTCTTACCATTTTATCAAGTTTGTTACACTTTGAGGGTTAAAATAATTACAATAACATGTCAAACGACCAATGAATAAGACGTTTATGATATTTTTAATCATATATATTTTTTTGGTAGAATATTATATTTTTATAAATATTATATCATGTAATAAAATAATTTATATATTAATATATCAATTATGTCAATTTTGATACTATTCAATACTTGACTTTTTCAAAAAATAATAACCCGATTCCTTTGAAAAAACTAAATTAAATCATCTATGACATGTCAAATTAATCCATAAAATTTCTGGAAGGATTCATATAGTTCAATATATATATATATATATTAATATTATTAATATAATTTTTTATTCTTCCTTTAATATATCTATTACTCTATCCCCATTGTATCACAATTAAATTTAATCATTTAATGTTAAAATTTTTTAAATAAATAATAATGATTTATATAAACATTTTAAATTTTTTATTACTATTTTTAGTCTAATTTATCTTATGTATAACCCCATATTTAAAATTATTTACTTATTAAACATATGAGTATGATTATTTTAACTTATCGTTAAATAAAACATAATAAATGTCATATTCTTTCTCAAGTGGTTTAAAAAGGTTATACTTTCAAAATAATGTTTATTATGTTCAAAACAAGCTCATCCAATATAATTAATACAAGTGTTAGGCTAATTTTATAATATTATAATGTAATTTTTTCACTTATTTACCTGATTTACCATTTAACAATGTTAAATAAAATACTAAAGTAACTATTGCATAAAAATTATTCTAATCCTTCTAGATCATGATTTTTATATTGATTTCAACTATTTATTTATATTTATCAAAATTAAATTCATATAAGTGGAAAAAATAGGTTTAATACTAATCCCATTGATGTGGCTAGGAGGCCGGTAAAGAGACGTTGAAAATTTAAATAAACTTTTAATATCTAATTTAAATATAAAGAGTTATTCCAATTACATACATATGATTAATAAATTTATCATTGATCTATAATGAATTTAAAAATATGTTTAAAATTAAATAATTACTTAAAAGAAAAACTTGTTTTTAACTACAATTTTGTCTATTTTACTATTCTTCAGAAAATAAAAACTTTCAAAAAAATAACAAAAAATAATCCAAAGTAAATTTTGATGTCCTAATTCCAAAGAATAAATTTATTTATTCATATAGTGCTCATAAAAGTTTCAAAAACAATATTTCAAATGGGTTTTCCATGAAAAGGTGTAAAAACTAATTTTTTTGAAAAAATACATGTTATCCATAAAATTATATTTGTTTTTATATAATATCTAGAAAACACATAAGATGTATTTTATCAAATTGAAAAAATTAATATTTCATCAAAATAGTTTACAAATATATTTTTTAATATTTTATAAAAATAATTATTCGCATTTAAAAATTTTGTCTTTATAATACATATGTTATATTTAATTGGTTTTCAGTTTCATTTCAAGTTAATCTTGTAATGAATGAATCATTATAAAAAAATTTATAAACCATATTTTCATAATTCATATAAAACTATTCATTGCCTCTATTCTAATGGTTAGGTGATAACTACCATATTAAATAATAATATTTAATTTTATGTTTATGCTCGAAGTGTTGTGTCATATACGTTGTTGACCATTGTGTTTCATTTTCAAAACACAATATATTAAATTCTACCCCCCTTAGAAATTTTTTCCTTGAAATTTGGATTTGGGGTCAGTCACTAACATATTTGTTTTCAAAATACCTATATTGCATTCCCTCATCAAAAAAATGATTCCTAAAACATCCACATTAAAAGAATGAAAGGATAGTATGATGGTCACCTCAGATAACACATACTGGGATTCAATGTATGAAAACATGCATATGGAAGAAAAATAACCATCATGTTCTGATGGAGAGTGATAGAAAACAAGATCAAGAGAAAGTTAACAATAAGAAAACCATAATTTTTTGATTGGTTAAAAGGTCCTTGATTTCATAGCAGGAAAAGTAAATGGAAAATGTTTTTGTTTTAAGATCCTTTTTTAAGGTCACAGAATTATTTTACTACATAGAATAAGAACATAAGTAAATATACTTATGTTAAAATTATAGTTTCATCCTTTAATCATATTCCACTAAAAACTAAATTTTTTCTCAGAATAATGAGTATTCAAGTTGAATTTTTCATGCCTGAAACAAAAAAATAAACACCTAAGGAATCCCACATCACAAAATATTCAATATCTATTTAACATATCTAAAAATAATAACCCTAACTAGTATGGTTAGGAAAATCTAAAAAATATCAAAAAAGAATAAACCATTAGATGAGGAAAAAATTATTTTAATCTCTAATGTTAAACTATAATACAAAAAGTACAAAAGAGACCATTCAAAAAATAACTATCCATACAATCCATCAAAAATAATTCAAACTAAGTTTGAAACCCAAAATTCAGAACAATTTTACTACATATTCTTCCACAATAAATTTTTAAATTTGTGTCCAAATAACATCAATCACTCTTAATGTCTCATTCTAAAAATGTAATTTTTAAAATTACATATTCTCCAAGATAGGTTATTCATTTCCAAAAAAATAACCCAAATCACCATAAGTACAGAATAAAGTTATATATTCTTTTAAAATAAATTTCAACCATTACCCCACAAATAAAATCCCACAATATTATATTTTTAGAAGTCATATAATGTTTCTAAATTAGTGAACATATTCCGAAACATGTAGTCCAGTCATAGGAAATGCGTCCTTGTTTCCGTTGGGTTGTGGGTTTGATTTCCATGCCCTTTCCACACATGAATGGTTGTCACCCATCATGTGGGTTTTCCTTTTTCTAAAAATATATAATTCTCATAACATTCCTAATATACGATAAAATATTCAAAAATAAAAATCTTTTAATCTCAAATTGGAACTCATGCCTTTCATTTTCTATCCCAAAATTTAATGTCCCATAATGACCTAAAAATATTAGATCATGTTAACCCTAAACATTATTTATACCTTTATAGTTATTCTCAAACAAAAAAATATAATTCTTCTTTGAATAAAATTTTCATGAAACAATCTTCTTGGTCAAACATACTAATAAAAGTCATCTAATGTAATCTCATCATCAAAATAACATTAATACTTTTAAATTTTATCACACATAGATATGACATAACTCTCAAATTCAAAAAATGTAAGCAACTTAGTCATAAAAAATTCTTGATGATCTATTAAGGATTATTTTACATATTATTAATTCATACTTCTTTCCTCCCAAAAAAACACAAATTTGATCCTAAGATTCAATAATGTCAAAATATGAGTTGAGAAATAATCCAGACCTTTCATATGACGTTTTTTAGATTCCTCATCTTCAAATGTAATGGAATTAGGTTTTGATAAATATATATTATTAGGGCCCTAATAATCCCATCATTAACCCTTATTTATATGAAATTGATTTTCATAATGGCCATACTCCATACATTTAAACAATCAATTGATAACTCAGAAATAACGTCTTTCAATTTAACTGACTCAATGGAATGCTTCCATTTTCATTGGAAGGTTATTGCTTTATGACCTTCATTACCACATCTATAAAATCTTCTCATACCTTTGGAAAATTTTCCAAGGTACTTTCTTCCACTTACATGAAACATATTTAGTTGAATATATTTACCTTTATGATAATTATTACCTGAACATCAATAGGGATTCATGTCACTCATATATGATGCATCAGAAAAATAACCAAGGTCATGTGGTTAATACTAACTCTATATAATTAGTTTAGAATAACCACACGAGTTATTATTGTAGTTACAATTTCAGTTGGTTGATTATTCATAGAACGACCACATTTTAATTCACATCCATTATAATATTGGTACCTATAATATCCTTCCATTTACAAAAACCAAAAAGGTTAGTGTGATTATATCAATCACCATATACAATATAATGTCAAAGATAAACTCCAAAATATACATATTAATGTTATCTATAACTCATTAAATTTATCTAAAATTATGACTCTTCCTATCATGGTATCCATTATTTTTATATACAACTTTCATTTTATGATTAAATAACACCCTAACCTCTAAAGTTGTCTAAAATAACCATTAATACCATCTATAAGGCCCCGACCTTAAACATTACAAAATCATGAGTTAAGTCAACAATTCACATTGAGGATATTTTTAGGTTTAGATTTTTAGAGAATTAGGCCATAACCATTACATAAAAAACCAAATAAATACAATGTGGACACTTCCAATAACAATAATTTATTTAATAAAAAAAATATTAAAAAACATGTTTTTTTCATGATTAATCATCATAACTTTTCCATGATCCATCCATGACTCTATTCTCCCATAAATCCATGGAAAAATATTTTAAAACATGAATTAGAGTAAAAATATTAGTAGTGGGAATAAAAGAAATAAATAAATCTTTATTCCATTAATACTTATAAGCTCATGAAAACATTTTCACAAAATCAAACTTTCACCCATAAAACATAAATTATTTAACATACCCCATAAAATAATAAATTTAATGAAAAAACATTCTTATAAATCAGAAATAATAAAGGTAAATTATGGCATCCCTATTATACATACATTGTTGCTTTTACATCTACATTAGGAGTAAACATTAAGGTTATATTTGGAATACCCATCACACAACATTCCCTAAATCTATTTGGAGAAACCTTATTGTTTGAATTCCTCTCACTACCTAATATATTATAGAGATATAATGAGCTCACATGAACTTGGTTTATCATATATCCACCCATTCTCATAATTAATTCCCACGAAATAGAACATAATCCTAACACATAAATCAGACATAATGTATAAATAAAATTTCACTTTAAAATCACAATTTATTTTTACAAAGTTGAGCACTCATTAATGAAAACACATTATTTGTAAATTATATGGTAAAATTATAAAGGAATCCTTGAAACATTAAAGTGACATAAAATGAATGAAATTAATTTCATTATTTATATGTTCAAAAAACCTTCCATGTTATTGAAATAATCAATCAACTTTTAAGAAACGATTGAAAAAGGTAGATAGAATATTTTTGAATCAATGTGTCCTATACCACATTGAGACTTTTTAATGGAAATAATATTATAAAACACTAAAATCAATATAAATAAATTTATAAAACTGTTTTATAAACATTGACATTAATGAGGAATATTTAGATGACAAAATCTTTAAATCACAAAAAATGATGTTTTTGTTAAAGAGACGATTACCTTGAGTCCGACTCGTCTCTTATGTTATTTTTCATCCTAGATAATAAAAATAGGTAAATTTATACTTTATTGAGAACATTTTCATGTTTATTATTTATTTTATATCACTTATTTCTATGTTATAAAAATTACATGAATATTTAAGTTTATATCAGACGTTTTTTTGTTCGTCAGTACTGGAGTCAAAATTGAAATTAGTATGATGTTAATAGTCTATGTGGTTATAAGTACATAATTTACAGAATAATATACGTAAAATGAAAATAGATTTTTTACACCATTTATTATTTCAAATCAAACCATTTATTTATTGTATGAAAAATTAAAAACATTATAATCATAGAAACGTTAGGTCGTACGTACGCATGAATAACGTTTCTATTTTCCATTGATCATTATGGAAATAATTAAATCCTTCTTTTGTACTCACAGAATGAAAATAATATTATTATCATCATAATATTCAAATAAATATTCTAATAAATATCTTACAAGATATTTGGTCAATAAAAATGATTCACATTGCTTCTTGGAGGTGATAATTCCCACGTACACA
The DNA here is from genome assembly GCA_963277665.1 of Viscum album. Lineage (NCBI taxonomy): Eukaryota > Viridiplantae > Streptophyta > Magnoliopsida > Santalales > Viscaceae > Viscum > Viscum album. The sequence goes on along the minus strand of OY728119.1, from coordinate 1,718,688,382 downwards.
CAAAAGATATTATCATTTTTATGTGCATAAAAATTAAGAACATAATTGACATATTAATAAATTATAATTATAAATATGTCCTGAAAATAATATATAAACATTAATTCCTTCATTATTACTAGTCTTGAGAGATGTTAATGAAAAATAAACTACATTGGTTTGCAAGACAGTAGTCCACTGTACACACGAATAAACTCTTTGTTTCCCATTTGATGAAATTGGGGTTGGATTTTGGTTATGATATTAAACAAATTTCATATAAATATATTTAGTATAATATATATATTAATTCATTAGGTATGAAGGGGATTTTCTAGAAGTGGTAGAAGAAATAAAATAGAAACACTTAAATAAAAACATTACCTTTTATTCAGATGATCACCATTCTTAACAACTTAACACCTATCAGATGGGTGTTATTCCTAAAAAAGGTCTTCAAGAATATGGGGACGGATTATATAAAGGTTTTAAAGTAGATATTTGTTTAAAAAATGGGTTTTTAAGTGTGATTAATAATGATTATTTGGTGCCTTTTTATAGTATAGGGAAGGGGTACCTTTGGAAACCTATTAAATATTAAATTAGTATAAATTAAATTTTGAATCCAAATGTTCCCAAAATAATTTATTAATAATCTATGATGATTTTGGATCAAATTACCATCATCCAATTAAAATTACATCTTTTTAATATTTTTAAATTTTTATATATTTATTTTAACTCCTTTTAATTGTTACTGGTTTGTCATGTAAGTTACACTTTTTGGGATAAAATAATCACCATAACATGCCAAAAGTACAATTAATATGTAATTAATGAGCTTATTAAAAACACATATCATATTTTTGTCCAAATATTAGATTTTTTTTAAAAAATAATATCATTTAATTAAATATTTTATATTCTAATATATGAATTATGTCAATTTTGACACATTTCATTACATTGCATCTTTGAAAAATCATAACAACTTGATTCCATAAAAAAATACACTACCTCATACCTAAAATGTCAAATTCAACCATAAAATTCATGGATGGCCTAAAATAGTTAAAATTATATTTATTAGAATATTATTAATATGTTTTATTTGATTATTCCTTTAATAAATATATTACTACATCACCATTGTGACCCAATATAATATAATTATTTAATTTCGAAAAATTATAAATAAATAATCCTGATGTAGATTGAAATTTTGGATTTCAAATGACTACTTATAATCTAATTTATCATCTATATAACCCTATATTAAAAATTATTTTCTTATTAAACTTATGAGTATGATATTTTTAACTTATCTTTAAATAAATCATAATAAATTTCATATTCTTACTCAATTGGGATTAAAAAGGTTATGACTTAGACCTAATGATTATTTTAGCCAAAACCCACAAATATAATAAAATTATGACAATTTTTAAAGTAATTTTATAATATTATAAAATTATTTTTACCTATATTTATGTAATTTACCCTTTAAAAATGGTAAATAAAATACTATAGTTATTATTCAATAAATTTTTTTTGATCCTATTAGATCAAAATTTTCATACGGATTACAACAGTGTGTGTCTATTTATCAAAATTGAATTCATAGAAGTGGTAAAGTTATATTCAATGCTAATCATGCGGATGTGAAATGAAGGTGGGCATAAAAGATGTTCAGAATTTCAATAAAATTTATAAATATAATTTCAATATAAAAAAATTACAATTTTATAAATTGAATTAGTACATGTATTATTGACCTATAATGACTTCAAAATCAGTTTAAAGTATAATAAATTTTTAAATGTAAAACCAATTTCTAACAATAATGCATTATTATTCACTATTCATCAAAAAATGAATCTTTTTAGAAAAATACCAAAAAATTATTTTGATGTCTCGATTATAATGAAGAAATTTATTTTTTCAAATACAACTTATTAATGTGTCAAAAAGATATTTAAAATTTGTTTTCCATCAAAAGGGAGTAAAATTATATTTTTAGAAAAAAGACCCATTTTATCCATAAAAATCTATTTGTATGTATATAATGTCTAGAAAACATAAAATTCAATTTTAATCATTATATTTAATTAATATTTCACTAATATATTTCAACAAAATTTATTTGATTATTTTATAGACATAATTATTCTCATTTACATATTTTTTCATAAAAAGAAATCCATTATATTCAATTAGTTTTTAGTTTTATTTCTAGTTAATTTGGTAATCAATAAACAAGTATATAAACATATATAAACTGTATTTTAAAAATTCTTTTAACACTATTCATTCCCCTTATTCTAATGTCTATGCAAAAAATACCATATTAAAAAATAATATTTAGTTTTTTTATGATTGATGCGGCGTATCATGTATGTTATTGAATGTTGTGTTTCTTTTTAAAACTCAAGATGATACACAGGTCCATTAAAATTTCAATATATGAAAACATTGTGTCATTTTTATTTTATTTTGACCCTTATATAAATTTAAGGAAGTAAAAAATAAAAAATTTCTCTCACTTGAGTTTACTATATATATATAATTTATATAAGGATAAAAAGAGGATAAGTTTGCTTATATTATTATATGAAACATAAATTATATTTTTATAAGGATAATTTATTTCTAATTTTAGGTGATTAAATAATTAACTTGAATGCGTACTCATCGTCGATAATGTATTTATTCAATTAATATAATATTAAATAAATAATTTTATAAATAGTAAAATTAAATCAATTTGGGTGAATTATTACGATTCCTTAATTTTTTTTATAAAAAACAAAATATTAGGGATGTATGAAATGTCACGAACCCCTCCCCACAAAGTGTACCCCTCCTGGGCTGGCAATGTGAGAAGGGAGATAATGACCCTCGAGTCCCACCTCTAGTAGGCCCCGGGTTGGCGACTTGCACCGAAGGTATAATAAACAGACAAATAGGAGGCATTACCCTCTATGAGAACAGATAAGGAATGGAGATATAAGATAGACACCAACCAACTCTAGGTCAGAACTGAAATATAAAAGAAAACCCAAGTGCACATATGTAATGTCATGAAAAAGTACTAAAACTAGAAGGGGAAAAACTGCATGTCCCCAAAAGAGAGTAAAAACAACAGCAACCATAAGGTCGAATAGCTCCTGCAACCCCAAGCTAGTAAAAACCAGCATGATCTCCAACCTATTTCAAGTGACCAGAAAAACAGTTTATATATACATAGGGTGACTATAACAGTATACTCAGTAGGATCCTCCCTGAGGCCTCTCGAGCAAAAGTAAAGGAAGTATGCTAAAGCACAGTGAACAACAAGTGAAACTAACTCGTCACCTAAACTGGTATACTATGTTCCCAACCTCACCATGGATACTATCACCAAGTAACACATACAAGTGTATATAATATATTAAAGAATATCAAGGGTACCCCCAAACTACTTCCCCACAGGATTGCCACTTTTCCCCAACGTCACACGTCCTAAGAATCTCTCTCCAAAAATGATTGCCCGCAGACACCTGGGTAAAACACCACAATATGCACCTTGTGCAAAAAAACCACTATGTCTACGTAAGAATGTAACGAGGTAGTTTTTGGGAGCCACCACAGCTCGCATAATGTGTATCATACACCGGGTATTATACCTCAAGCCATTATAGCCTATACATTGATTAAGGATCCTCAATCCATCACAGCCTATACACGTTACACCTATAGTAGTCCATATGATACTATATCCAGAATATATGTGAGTGAATAACCAGAAGCCATTACATCCCTCTACACACATGTATGGGGAAAACTAACCATTGTTCCTAACAACACAACTATCTACCAAGATAATAGAGCAGGGCCAAAGGGGGTAGTCACCCATCCATCCTCCCCCTAGAATGTTGGGGAAAACACCCTCCCAGGGATCAAAATCCCCGGGGTGTCAATTTCCTTTACTGATAGGGTGGATTAAAGTATAGAAACACCAAATAAAGAGAATATATTATATATCACAACTACACTATGGGCATAACCTAGTCTTAGAATCAACTGCAACTAATGTCTCTCGGACTCCGGGATGCCACTTCTTAGACTAGGTATCCTATAAGCACACGACCATTTATGGATATTTATTGGATTAATTCATTCCCTTTTTAGCAGTTCCACTTTATGTTAGTTAATTATTTAAACATTAATTAACCATGTACAATTCCACATTAAACTTCGTTAGCATCACACCCAAAGTCCACTGCCCCTTTTAAATTACAAACTCATCATTATGTTCCAGCAACTCCAACCCCAAGGGTTAACACCATTTATTCAATTATTCATTACAGAATTACTTTCCCATATTCCCATGCATTCAATATAAACTTCTATGATACTAAACACATGGGGGATATACACGGTGAGTTGATGTATTACCCGTCGATTCTTTGCTTCCTATAGCAAGAGCGTAGACCCATCCTCCCTTGAGAAGCTAAACATGGAAAGCACTTGGCATACCCCACGCGTCTTTATCTCTATCGGAAGAAGGCTATAAAAGAACAACTGCCTTGAGAAGTGGGGAAAATTAAAGTAGAGAATTAACCAATAAGAATGAGAAAGCATACAACAATCTCTTTTTTCCTGTTCCATCATCCCCCATGTCCTCCCCGACACCCACATGCATAAACCGGTGAATCTCGCCACTCTAGGCGTCATCTGCTACCAAAACCAAAGGTCTCAGTGCCCCCACATACCACAACATCCATCTAGGATCAAATCACAACACAAGCAGCAGGAAGACAAATATCATAAAAATTGGGCTCTTTTCCCTTTAATAATCAAGAGGGTAACTCAGAACCCTACAAGGAATTATCTTGTAATCAAACATCCCATTCTTTTATGCATCTGTAATTTACTGATCTATTATTTGTAGGTTCCGAATATTGGTAACCTAAATAGAAAAATATCATAAATTTATTAAACATCCTTACGGCATCAATTTCATTAATATAAAATTACAACAGGAAGAACCAGATTCCTTTCTTGCCTCTTTATCTTTATCCAAACAGTTATCAATTTATTCCCAGCTCTACGTTCTTTACCAATTTCCATCAAAAATTAATGGCTGAACAAAGCAAGTATAGATAGCACACTATCTAGAAAAACAAGAGGCAATAACATACGATCGATATCAATTTATTTATCCTGTTAAAATATTTATTATGTGAATTCCATTGTCATTGAGTGGGATAAAACATGATAACTATATAGTTGAACATATAAGAAAATAAAATCAATGAATAACCTACCTCAAATGGTTCTTGAAGTTCTTTATATCGCAACAGTTCATGATCACCTCCTCTCGCGACAACTACATCCACTTGAGGATGCCACAATAGGACCAAACCAACTGAAATCAAAGAAAACACCATTAGAATCATGGATATCACATGCTATAATATAGAAAAGAGAAACAACAGAAGTTGAACCCCAAACTAACGACGATAAAGCATATTTTAATTCTTTGAAGGATCGACCTTTTTTGCTTGCACCAAAGAAGGGGGTGCACATGTAGCAGGAACAAATTCAAGGGGAAACCAATCCATGGGGAAAGGTTTGATCTCACGATTCTTACAAGAAGGAAGGAAAGGTTCGAGCATATCGCACCAGAGAACAAGGAAGAAGAACTAGGGAGGACAATATCTTGTCTCTTTTGATGATTTAACAGAGTGATGGTTTAAGATACACTTGATTTCCCATTAAAAGTGGATCTCATTAAACCATTCGGTTTGACCAAGTAAGAATATCCCGAGCAATAGGAATAATTAATATAGGATTTATGGCCTTTGAATCGACCATATAGTCATTAAAACAAGTCTTTAAATGAATTTTACATCAAAGGAAAAGTTAAAGGGGAAAACTGTTGGAAGCTGGAAACATTGTTCATGAACCTCACCATTCTGGAAACATTGTTCATGAAGCTCAACGTTCTGGAAACACTATTCTGAACCTGACCATTCTGGAAACACTATTCATGAACCTCACCATCCTAGAAAAATTGTTCATGAACCTCAGCATTAGAACCTCACTATTCTAGAAACACTATTCATAAACCTCGCTATTGGAAATTCACTGATCTGGAAACACTGTTCATGAACCTCATCATTAGATACTCACCGTTCTGGAAACACTGTTCATGAATCTCACCATTAGAACCTCACCATTCTGAAACACTATTCATGAACCTCACTATTGGATCCTCACCGTTTTGGAAACACTGCTCATCTAAGGCTACCATTGCACTGTTAACAGAAGGTTAATGTTGACACTGTTCACCTAAGGTTACTCTTCCATAGTACCCAACTATCTACTGTTGGAACTGTTCACCATTGGAACTGTTCACCGAACTGGAAAATTGGCTAAGTGTTGGAGTAAGTCACCTTGACCTCCCGAATTACCTCATACACCGGATTTTCGCAAAGGAATGGACCAGAGAGGTCTGGGCCATTAAATCAGATACCTTTCAAAACATTCTCATCCTCGAGAATTAAAAACCCACTTAAAGGGAAAACGAAACAAGGTATGAACAACCACCGATCGAGATACCTATCAAAAGAGAGCAAGACACAATAAGAAACAAAAGAAACTCGTATTACAATCATTAAAGGAATAACCACAAAGGAGACATCATTACATGTACAAAGTTAAACATCAAAAAACTGTGGGTACTGAGCATGTATCTATGACTCATGATCCCAGTTACTCTCCTCTATTCCACCGTGTTGCTAAAAGACACGAACATAGGGGATAGAACTCCCACTCAACACCTTATCCTTACAGTCTTAGATATATACAGGCCGCTCCTCAATGGTTTCATCATCATCAACATTGATCTCTCCCCAATTGATGATGTGAGAGTCATCATGAAGTTAATGATGGAGTTGTGATACATGGAAAAAATCATGTATTCGACTCATTTTCTAGGGAAGTGCTACTCAATACGCCACAACACCAACAGGAGCTAACACCTCGAAAGGCCCAAAAAATCGGGGAGAAAGATTACTCCCATAACCAAACCTTCGCTGCCCATGATGGGGATTCACCTTCAAAAACTCATGATCCACAACATTAAACTCTAAGGGTCTCATTCCTTGACCAACATATGATTTATGATGATCTTGTACTATCTTCATCCTCTCACGAATCACCTGAACCATCTCTGTTGTATTCTGTACTAGTTCTGGTTTGAGAATTGCTGAATCTCGAACCATTGTCTATCAAAATGAAGAACGTCAAGGTCGGACAAAAACGACATCAAATGGAGCCATACCGATGTTGGAGTAAAAACTATTATTGTTAGCGAACTCTTACAAGGGTAAGTTCCCCATCCACGAGCCTCCAAAATCAAGAACACAAGAGCATAACTTGTCTCTAAGATTCTGGATGGTTCTATCTATCTGACCATCTGTTTGAGGATGAAAATAAATGCTAAGACATGGTTGAAAACTGAAATCATGATGGATACCTCTCCACACCCCAGATGTAAAGCAAGGATCTCGATCAGAAATGATTGTCCTTGGGAATCCATGAAGTCTCACCACCTCTTCCAGATACTTCCTCGACCAAACTTCCACTGAGCTCGACTCCTTGATTGCTATAAAGTGGGCTGAATTTTTTAAGTGATCCACTACTACCCAAATAGAATCATGTCTTCCTGGAGCTCGAGGTAAACTAGTAAAAAATTCCATTGAGATGTACTCCAACTGCAACTGAGGAATCTCTAATGGCTGGAGCAAACAACTGGGGACGTGGTGCTCAGCCTTGACCTTTGGGCATACTAAATATTGAGACACAAACTCTGGAACCGCACACTTTGGCCTAGGCCACCAAAACTGACTCTTCAAGGATCGATACATACTTTTCATTCCAGGATGCACCACTAAAGGATAACTATGGAATTCTATGAGAAACATCTCACACATCATCAAAGGAACAAAATTCCATCCCGGATACAATAATCGTTGTTGTTCATCCTCCAACCAACCATCAGTGGCCTCACCACAAACAACCCGGCCTCTCTAGACCTCCACATCTAGATCCCCCAACTAATACTCTTCCACATTATTCACCAGATAGGATTGCACCTTCTTTTAAAAAAGACGACCTCTGCCCCCAAATTCTCCCATGTTAAGATGTAATGTTGACATTTCTTCCATTGCTCTCTAGGAATCACCGGATTCAGGCACTTCATCACTAAGTGACTTTCAACTCATCTCATCAGCTACAACATTCACCTATACAAGTGTATACGATATTTCAAAGTCGTATTCCTATAAGAAATCCATCCAATGATGTTGTTTCAAGGTCAAGTCACGCTAGGAGAAAACATACCTCAAAATCTTATGATCGGTAAAACCACAATGCGCTCACCAATGAGGTAATATCTCCACAAAATTAGAGAAAACACTACGCCTACCAACTCAAGATCACGGGTGTCATAGTTACGTTCATGGGGATGAAAATTCGGAGACCCATAAGAAACAACTGACTCATGCTGCATCTGAACACAACCTAACCCCAGATAAGAAGTGTCACTGAAAACATCAAACTGAACTCCCTCTACTGGAAGACAAAGAACTGGAGCACTTAATAACTTCTACATTAGATACTCAAAAACATACTAACACTAATCAGTCCATATGAGCGCTTGATCTTTCCTGGTCAAAGATATCAGATGAGTCACAACTCGTGAGAAATCGGCTATGAACCTCCTGTAGTATCTTGTAAGACCAAGGAAACTTCGCACCTCAGACACTGTCTTGTGGGCGTCCCAAGACACAACTGCTTCTGTCTTTAATGGATCCATAGATACTCCCTACTGGGACACGACATGCCATAAGAAACAGACTTCTCAATCCCAGAACACAGACTTTAACTACTTCCCAAAGAGCTGAGGTTGATGAAGAACTCCCAAAATGGCATGTAGATCCTCTGCATGCTCTTCTTCAGATGATGAGTACGCAAGGATGTCATCGATGAAAACTTCAATAAACTTGTCCAGGAACTGATGAAACACATCGTCCATCAGTACCATGAACACAGCTGGAGAATTTTTCACGCTGAATGGCATTAAAATGAACTCATAATGCCCATGATGACAACATAAAGCGGTCTTTTGGATATCCTAATATTTCACACGCATATGATGATATCTTGAACGCAAGTCGATCTTTGAGAACCAACTTGCATACTTTAGTTGATTGAATAAATCATCCATCTATGGAAGATTATATCAATTCTTTATTGTCACTTTGTTCAAGCGACGATAATAGACACACAACCGCAAACTGTCATCAAACTTCTTCACGAACAAAACCGGTGCACCCCACGGTGACACACTCGTCCCAAAAAAACTGCACTGTAACACACCATCAAGATTTGTACTTAACTCTTGTAACTTAGAAGGGGTCATCATATATGGATACATAGAGATATAATATGTTCCTTATTGTAGTTCAATCCCAAACTTGATCTCTCGTCGAGGGGGTAATTCTACAACCTCTTCGGGAAAGACATCAGGATACTCTTCTATGACCCTAAGAAATGCCCATTGATAAACCTATGAAGAACTCAAAATCATTCCATCCATCATGGATGATAAGGATAAAACACGCCTATGACCCATCTGAGGATCTCATTCACCAATAAACACCACTAGCACTCCATCTGCACCAATGAAAATGACCTTCTTCCTAAAGCAATCCACGATAGTCGACACCGAATACAACCAATCCATGCTAAGAATGAAATCATATGGTTGCATTCGTAAACATAGGAAATCTCCCCAAGAGTATTGTAGCCCCAACACTAGATCACAGTCTCTACATACTTGAAACAAGTCATCTTTACCTCCAACTGGCGTAGTCAATGCCAAGGGCAGTAGAAGCCTCACTAACTCAAGTCCCAGAGCATGGACAAGGTTAGTGATATGATGGAGTTGTCACACCTAAATCAAACAAGGTGAATACTAAGGTAGAAAACAAGAAAAGGGTACCTCGAACGACATCTAGCTCACCTGGAGATGGAAATGGTAATGTATGAAGCTGACCACGACCTCCTCCACGACCTCTCTGACCCTGATGATGACTACCACCTCGGCCACACTCTGCTCTCTGAGGACAGTGATCCTGGAGCCGAGCACCTGGGGGATGATGATTGCTCTGAAAGGTTGGAAACTTGCGCTACTGATGACCTCGACCACCACAAGAAAAAAAAGTGGTTGATCCCTTGGTATAAGCCTGAGAGTTTCTTCCTCTAGTGAAATGAGATGTGAAGGGATGGGACCTACCCCTAGTAGAATGGAAACTCTTCTACCATTAAAACCGGGAACCCCGGACTACAACTTTGCTTCATGAGGAATCATGATGACTCCCCTCTCACGATGATCTGGTTCTGACCAAAGTCCTCTCGACAACCTCTACCCTCGCCAGCAAGACAAGATATTTTTTAGCATAAATGGGGTGACCTGGAGCTGGATCTCTAGATGCAAAGCCTCCTCGAAATGCCTCACCCTGGCATCCTCATCTGGCAGTAGGTCCAAAGAATATCATAAAATGTTCTTAAAATAGATTCCAAACCCTCGAACACTGAAGCTCCCCTTTCTAAGGGTAAGAAGTTCCTGGCGACTGGACGCCTTCACAGTTGAAGAAAGTAACTCGACTATAAAATTTTCTTGGAACTCCTCTCATGAGATCTCTTACACCTCAAGATCTATGAATAACAAGAACCACCACTGCCTCACTACTCCACGCTGCATCGTCACAACCAAGGACACCCATTGCTCCTTCTATGCACGGATCGATCTGAATCCAATCTCGACCTCCTATAACCAGTCTTCCTTGAATGCATCTCAAACGGAGCCCTCGTACTTCTACAGACTCTGGCACTGAAACTCTTAGAATGTATCCATCCAATTGTTGTCGTCATCACCCTCTACCCTGTGGTGATCTGCTATAATATCCTGCTAGACATCTTCTGCGCAACTCTGATGAGGACGTCGACCTGGAGCCATACCTATAAAATAAAAAACCATTAGAGCTCCTAAACAAGGTATATGGAAGACTAAACATTAATTAATTAATTGTTTTATTTTTTATTTAATTTTAGATTAAACTATTCCAAGGTCTACCTATTTAAACACAGGAAAAAAGAAGAATGAAACATGATCATTTCCTAGGTCTCTACCCTTCAAATAGTATCACTTCATTCAGTAGCCATTGTAAACTTTAAGGTCCATCCATCAAATAATAGGGGGGCCTAAACACCGATGTTTCAGCTGGTCTCTAGTGTTTACATAACTTTCTAAACGTGAATGAAACTATTGCCATACCAACCCAGGCAACCTCACATGTGCCTAACTCCAAACTCCATCCTATCCCTTAACCAGACCTCTAATGTCACTCCGTCATGAACCCCTACCCACAAAGTGTACCCCTCCAGGTCCGACAATGTGATAAGGGAGATAATGACCCCTGATTCCTGCCTCCAGAAGGCCCCAAGTTGGCGACTCACACCGAGGATATAGTAAACACAGAAATGGGACGCATTACCCTCTAATAGAACACATGAGGAAGAGAAAGATAAGATTGAAATCATACAACTCCAGATCAGATCCAAAATATGAAATAATAACCAATTTCACATATGTAATTTCATTCAAAAGTACTACAACTAGAAGGGGAAAAATTTCAAGTACCCAAAAGAGAGTAAAAATAGCATCATCCACAAGCCCTGATAGCTCCTGCAACCCGAAGCTAGTGGAAACTAGCTTGATCTCCAACCTTCTCAAAGTGACCTAAAAAAAGTATATATATACATACGGTGAATATAATAGTATACTCAGAAGGATCCTCCCTGAATCCTCTCATGAAAAATTAAATGAAGCATGCTAAATAATAGTGAACAACAAGTGAAACTAACACGTCACCTAAACAGTTGTACTAAGTTCCCCATTGGTTTTCCACTTTTCCCAAATGCCACATGTCCTAAGCTTCTCTCTCCAAAAAGGATTTCTTGCAGACACTTGGGTGAAGCACCAATGTATGCACCTCGTGCAACAAAACCACCACGTCTACGCAAGAAAGTTACCAGGTAGTTTCCGGGAGCCACCACAGCTCGCATAACCTGTATCATATGTCGGGTATTATACCTCAAGCCATTACAACCCATACACCGAGTAAGGATCCTCAAGCCAGCCTATACAAGTTACCCCTATAGTTGTCCATAGGATACTATATCTAGAATATTTGTGTGTGAATAACCACAATCCATTACAACCCTCTACACACATATATGTGGAAAACTAACCATTATGCCTACCATCACAAGTATCTACCAAGAGAAGAGAGTGGGGCCAAAGGAGGTAGTCAGCCATCCATCCTCCCACTAAAATGTTGGGGAAAACACACCCCAGCGCTCTAAATCCTCAGGGCGTCAATTGCCCTTATTGATAGGGTGGAGTAGCATATAGAAACACAAAATGTATAGGATATACTATATCTCACAAACACACTATCGGTATAACCTAGTCTTAGACTCAACTCTAGCTAACATATCTCGGACTCTAGGCTACAACTTCTAATACTAGGTATCCTATAAGACCACAACAATGTAAAGATATTTGTTAGATTACATCGTTCCCTTCTTATCTGTTCCACTTTATGTTAATTAATTCTTTAAAAATTAATTGACCATTTACAATTCCACATTATACTTTGTTAGCATCACACCCAAAGTCCAATGTCCCTTTAAAATTACGACCTCATCATTATGTTATAGTAACTCCAACCCCAATGGTTAAAATCATTTATTCAATTATTCATTAAAAAATTACTTTCACATATTCCCAGGCATTCTAAATAAACATCCTATGTAACTAAACACAAGGGGACTCAACATGGTGAGTAGATGTACTACCCGTCATGTCTCTGCCGCCTATAACAAGAAATTAGTCCCATCCTCCCTTGAGAAGATAAACAGATAAATAGCATGGCATACCCCGCATGTCTTCGCCTCTTTCGTAATAAGTGTATGCAAGACCAGCTGCCTTGAACAGTGGGGAAAAGTAAAGCAGATAATCAACCAATAAGAATGAGCAAGCATCCAACAATCACATCCATCATATTGCATCAACCCTAGTGTGCTCCCTGACATCCAAATTCATAAACCATTACATATTTCCAATCTTGGCGTCATCTACTAGCACTACCATAGGTCTCGATGCCCCCACATACCACAACAGCCATCCAGGCTCACATCACAACACAAGCTGCAGGAAAACAAATATCTTAACAATTGGGCTCTTGGACCTTTAACAATCAAGTGGGTAACTCATAACCCTATAAAGAATTATCTTTTTATCAAACAACCAGTTATTCTATCCATCTGTAATTGAATAATCTTTTATTTGTAGGTTCCGACTTTGGGTAACCAAAATATAAAACTATCACAATTTTATTGAACATGCTTATGACATCAATTTGATTAACATCAAATTAAAACAAGAAGAACTAGATTCATTTCATGCCTCTTTATCTTTAGCCGAACTGTTATCAATTTATTCTCGGCTTTATGTTCCTTACTAATTTCCATCAAGAAAGAATGGATGAACAAAGAAGGCAAAAATATCACACTATCTAGCAAAACAAGAGGCAATAACATATGATCGATATCAATTTATTTATCTGGTTCAAATATTTATTATATCAATTCCATTGTCATCAAGTGGGATAAAACATGCTAATTATACAGTTGCACATTTAAGAAAAGAGTAGTAATGAATCCCCTACCTCAAACAGTTCTTGACGTTTTTATACCACAACAGTTCATGATCGCCTCCTCTCACGACAACTACATCTACCCGAGGATTCCACAGTATGACCACACCAACTGAAATCAGGTAAAAATCCATTAAAAGCATGGATATCACATTCTATAATATGGAAAGGACAAACATGAGAAGATAAACCCCAAAAAAAATGATGATAAAACATACCTTAAATTGATGAAGGATCGACCCTTTCTATTTGCACCAACGTAGGGGGTGCACATGCAGTAGGAAGAACTTCAAGGGGAAACCAATACATGAGGAAATGTTAGATCTCATGATTCATACAGGAAGGAAGAACTGGTTAGAGCATCTCGCACTAGAGAACAAGGAGGACGAACAAGGGAGGAAGATATCTTGTCCCTTTTTAAGATTTAACAGAGCGATGGTTTATGATACACTTGATTTCCCATTAAAATCGGATCACATTATACCACATATTTTGACCAAGAAAAAACATCCCAATCCATAAGAATAATTTATAAAGGATTTATGGCCTTTGAATCGGCCTTATAGTCGTTAAAATAAGGATTTAAATGACTTTTACATCAAAGGGGAGAAATTGTTGGAAGCTTGAAACACTGTTCATGAACCTCACCATTCTGGAAACACTGTTCTTGAACCTCACTGTTGGAAACTCACTATTTTGGAAACACTGTTCATGAACCTCGTCATTAGATCCTCACCATTCTGGAAAAACTATTCACGAACCTCACCATTGGAACCTCACCATTCTGGAAACACTGTTCATGAAGCTCAGTATTGGAACCTCACCATTCATGGAACACTATTCCTGTACCTCGCCATTGGAACCTCACTGTTCTGGAAACACTGTTCATGAACCTCACTGTTGGAACCTCACCGTTCTAGAAACACTATTCATCTTAGGTTACCATTTCACGGTACACAGTAGGTTAATGTTGATATTATTCACCTATGGTTACCATTGCATTGTTCACAACTATCTATCATTGGAACTGTTCACTGAATAGGAAAATTGGAAAAGTGTTGGGGATAAGTCATATTGACGTCCTGAATAACCTCATACACCAGATTTTCAAAAAGGAATGGACCAAAGAGTTCTGGGCCATTACATGAAATGTATTTGTTCAAATTTCATAATTTTTATGTTGTTTTCAAAATCAAATTATATTAATTGTTCTTAAAATGATATTAATTGAATCTTATGGAAAGAAAATTATTAAATTATTTAAAAATCATAAAAAAATTGTAATGAAATATTCGAATAAGACCTGGTTGATAATGACATAACTTTTCCAATTATGAGCTAATTATTAACTTAAATGTAAAATTATATCCCTTTAAGATAAAAAAAATCATTACTACTATTAAGTTTGAAATCAGTTAATGAATTTTTTAAACCAAAATATAATTTTTAAAATGGATCCAAAACTAATTTAAATATCAAGGATTAGGGATATTTATAATTTTTCATATTTTTATTTAAATCTATTTCCATTTGGATGAATGAGGATTGGGAATGACTTAGTTTTATTTTAATTTTCTTTGAAATTCCATGTGTGGCCTTTACCTCCCTTATAAAAGGACACCACATTCTCCCAATTCATCACACCACATTGAGACATATAGCTCGACCAAACCCATCCCATTTCTCTAATAAAGATATATATCCACTATTTATATGTTATTTTATTCCTAAAATAATAGTCAATGGTTCCTTAATAATAGATATAAATGATGTTTATTAAAGAAGATGTAATTGTTTTATTGGCACTTTCCTGTTTATTTCTTCTTCTATTTCACCTAAATCCATTATAGAAATCCTAAATTTATAAATATAGTATAAAAAATATACTATTATGTTTTTAATATTATGTTAAATTCATTTTTGACCTCTTTTCAATCCTACAGAACATGAAAATGTCACTTTTGTTATGTATGGATTACCTTCTCTCTATAGCGGTGTAATTCATTTTTCGTCAACATTTTTCTTCAACAATCATAAATATTTTACTAATGATTATAATGATATTTATTAATTAATTATTATTGAATAAATATAATATATGATTTTATTTTTTATCTTTCCATCCTTTATAAAATGATAATGTTGCTCATGTGTATGTGTTGACTACCACTTACACAATGTGATAAGATTAATTTTTCATTTATGATTTACATGGACGGTAATAAGGTTATATTTAAGGAAAATTTATGATATTTTAAATATAATAATGATTCTATAATGATTATTTATAATTTAACTTTCTTTCATTCCAACCATATAAATTGATTTCTTGTGGAGGTCTTGTTGGGTTTTCTCTTCTTGGACTCATCCAAATGAAGGTATTTGAAGATCAATAAAGAGAACTACACTTTGAGGTGGGCCATTCTATAGAAATCTTGGTTTTTCGGTGGATTTTTGGGAGATTTCCCCTGGTTTCACTATTGACGCTCCTTGAATGGTGTTATTTGGTTATTGAGGTTCTAGGTGGAGGCTAAGGGATGTCCCTTGCTTGATGCAGTGTGATATTGAAATATATTGGGTTTTCTTCAGTTTTCCTGATCATGTGAAGATGACTTCCTTATGGGTTTGGGTTCTCCTTGTTACATTTGGAACGTAGCAACAATTTCCACGTGTCGTTGGGTGGGAAACCTTGAATGAGGGAGGGATGTGTTGACATCCTTCATTCTACAATGCATCATCTCCTTGATAGGCATATGGGTGCTTTTCCATGTCAGGTGTTCAGTGTTTCATTAGATTTTTTCTTTCATTTCATCAGGTTGACATTGATGAAGGTCTCTTTATGCTTTGTCGGGTGGGAGGATCACAAGAGAGAAAGGTGTGTTGGAAACATTCATCCAGCTCTCCTCCACGTCGTTGGTTGGGGAAGTTCTCTGACACGTTGTGCTGCCAGCACAATGCAACATTTTGGCAGAGGCGGTGGCACAATTTCTTGATGGGACTCACTTTACGATGCTTGGAAAGGGGGGTGATAAGGTTTTACTGATGTCTACTTTGATGTTTTTTTCTTTTGACTTTGTTGTTGCATTTGGTTTTTTCCATATTGTGTTCTTCTTCTAATGGTTTTCCTCTTTCCCATTCTAAAATAGGTTTTTTCTTTCTTTATCAAATGGGGATTTCCCCCTCACCCTTCAAAAAAAACCATCTAAATGTGAAAAAAGTGTTCATGTGTATATACAACCTACCATCTCCATGAACATTATAATTCCTCGCATGGATGTCTCTAAATATTTATTTAATACATATATATTATATTTGTAACAATATTAATATCTTGGAGATGATTAGACCATGATCCAAAACGAAAAGACTAGAACTTCCAAACTAAAACATCCATTAAATAACAAAGAAGTTAAAACCCGAACACAATAATTTTAAGGAATTATTAACAAGTGGGTGTTGAAATATTATTAGGGGGTCATTTATGATATTAATATTTTGAATATTTTTTCTATAAGTTAATAACAAGTTTAAACTAATTATAACAGTGGTTGAATCATGTTCCACAAATTGCAAGTGTGAGGTAAGGGATTTCATCTCCATTTTCCTCCATTAAGGCATATTTTAATGTAATACAACAATTTCCTTTTATATTTTGTATATAATTCTGTTTATACATATAATATCATGAAAATTTTATAATTTAGGGTATTTTAAGTTTCAATTAAAAATATTTCATCCAAGGGTATTTGACTTGATTATTACTATCTAGTAAGGTGTTTTTTGACTGAATATCCATTCATAGGGTTATAATTCTACTTCATCGACTATGTTAAACAATGATTATGAATGAAATTACATGTGGTTAAATTATTTTATATATAAAATTTTTTTATTTAATTTTTTTTCACCTAATCAATTCAATGAATAGTTATCATTTCAATGATATGATATTTCTATGTAATGTTATCTCGATTTTAACTCCATCGCAACTTAATTGGTATTATATGACAATTTAGTTTTACGGGGTGTATATATTTACCATTTGGCATGTTATATCATGATTCACCTTATGTTCATGATATTTAAGGGTTAAATTTATGTATTTATTTTATGGGTCTTAAGATTCAAAAGTAATCATTATGGTAAGGGTTTATTAAAAAATGTCATCATTTCTCAGGATTGATAATGTTTATTTTTATATTGAAGTAATTATATGATATTTTTATCATAATCCCAATAAAATTTCTTCTACTATAGTTATTTCATAGAAATTTATGTTTTCATTTCATTTTCTTCTATTAAGTACTCAAGATACTAAAATTGGGTTTTAAAGAATACTATTTTTTTGTTTGGTTAGATATATTTTAATTTAATATTTATATTATAAATAAAATGTCTTTATTACTTTTTTTATAATTATTCTATTAGTATTTAAATTCATTTTTACCTATGTTTCAGTTTCTATAAAAAATAGAAGATAATCTTCTTTTCATTTTCAGAATGGGGGGATTTTTGAAATTTTAATAAAAATTTGAAAGGTGTCATTGTTTTAACAGACATTTTATTGAAGTTATATATATATTTCATGACCAAAAAATTATTCTAGGATACCATTATAAGTTTCCATCATTTAATTTAAATAAATTATTTTCCCTAATATTCTAAAGTTTTTTAGATAAAATTTCTAATTGAAAAGTATATTTTCCTCAAGAATGTTTTATTGATCCATTCATGGTATTTATATTCATAAATTAGAAAACAAATATTTTAATTATGATCCCCTTGGGATATGTTCTTATAATAAAATATTTACTCTCTTTCTAGATACATTAAGACTAGTTTGACTAAGGAATGTATGAACAATATTAATTCTAGTACTTCAAATACAAGTGGTTTTTAATTGTTAAGGAATTTTTTTAATTGTATTATTTATTCATATGTTGAATGAATAAAACATTTTAAGTGATGGGTTGTGTGAGTTATAGCCCCTCAATTATTTAGTAGGTCTCATGAGACAAACTAGTTTGGGTATTTAGTCGAATCTTTATCCATCTATGTAAGATGTCTTGGCATGAGGTGTGGATGGTATGCTTATTATGTATAGAATTATTCATTACAACATTATAAATATAGTTATTTATGTCCAAATAATTATCTTAATAGAAATGAAATCCACAAATAAGAATGACTATCACAGTATTATTTATATGGAAAGATTTTATTATCAATTATTCTTACCATTATATTCTACATACTCATGTTATTTATTAAATGATATATGATTTTAGTTATTTACCTTTACATATTGATTGTTAGTTATCTACTCCGGATATATTTTTATGTATGTAACCTTAATTGAGAATTTGAGCTCACCCCTATTTTTTCTTTCCAAATAATGTGAACAGAATCACTGAATGAGTTCAAAGATGTAGAATATTTATTTTTAATGTGTTTTATATTTTTTTCCAATTTAAAAAATGAAAATTATATTTCTATCTCATTTTTCAAGTCTACTTAACGATTTAGTAATTTTGGATATGATCAATTGTATCTTATTCCATTGTAATAATGTAATAACTAGTAATATTGTACTGGAGTTAGGGTCGTTATATTTGATATAAAAGGATGTTCAGTAAAACCATTAAAACAAGATTTAGTTAAACATGGATTAGAGAATATAACCCTACGAAAGAATTTGAGATATATATCTATAGAGGATGACATCATGATTTTTTTGGGAGAGAGATACTATGTGGTTTTACTTATACAATATACATGTCTATATGTGACAAGTAGACGTGGTTTTGTAACTAATGTATCTATGGGTAATAACTCTAGAAAGAGTGGGTTGAATATATATCAACCAACTTTCTGATGCACTATGAGTGTACCATTATTGTGCATCTAATTTGACAGTCTTGGGGATATGCTGGGGATAATTCACATTTTCTTTTAGAAACATTATAATGAATGAGATAATATAACTTATGGAAACAAACTATTTTTAAAATTGAATTAGAAAATACACTTAGTTTCATGGGACTATAAATAAATTTTTGATCTTAATTCTAAAGTTATAGATAATAATTTTGAGGTTTTATGTGGGGAAATTCCAACATTACTAAGGAAATTTTTGACACATTTATCAGAATACAACCCATTGTTTTAGAATATGTTTTAGTTAGAACGTTATTTTGGGAAGAATTATTTTATATTTTTTGGATAGAATTATAAAATTATTGGTAACCATTATGATTAACAAAATCAAGGATGTTAAGGCAATAATAGTCAAATTATATATTTTTTAGTTTATATGAAAAAAATATATAATAATACCTTATTCATTAAAAAGTTAGTTGTGCATTAATGTTATATATAAGTTTGTTCATGGAATGTTTTAGAATGTTATAAGATCATTGATGAAACATGTTTTGACAGTTTGAGAAAAATAAGGGAAATTTGATTTTTTATCTCTCTGATGGATTTCGAGGGGGAAATGGTAATTTATCCTTAAAAGAGATCCTGGATAATTTTTAGGACCATTATGTTGGTCCAAAAATATTTTGTTTTACCTAGGACTTAGTTTGGTGGAATTATAAGTCATTATTTTTTTTGGAAAACTATTTAATATTTATTTAATTAAATAATATTTTTTACACATTCTTGTTTAGTTATTTCTTATGTTCGTTGAGTTGGATCATAATTCTAAATTCATGGTTCAATCCAAGATATGGGTCAGGTTAGTAGGCAATTAATATCTTTTCTTCAGGCACTGAGGCTAGTTCAAACCCCCCCACCCTTCTCTCCTCTCTCTTTGTTTCCATTCCTTTTATTTTCTATTTATTTTTCCCTATTTATTATATTTCCCCATTCCATCATTGTGTGTGGAATATACCCTCCCATTAGAGGCCATCATCTTAGAGAGATGATAGGGAGATTGAGAGTTTAATAAGATAGAGGGGGAAGGAGTTGCCTATGTGGATCCTCAGACATGTCAGATATTCATGCATTAGATGCGGATCACAGATCAGATCAAATCATAGATAATTTCTACATAGAGCTAAAAATATATTTTCTTCATAGAAAATTAAAATATGTTATTTTTTTTACTCTTAATATTTGGATTTTTTGGACCACTCATGGGTCCATATGGTAGTTTTTGGGTGAATTAGGGGGTTTCAGGATGTTCAGAGGGATTTCTATCAAGTAAATCTTGATCACATAGTGTGTGCTATGAACAAAAAATGTTTTGTGGTCTTTTTATTAGTTGAAAATGTTTTTTATACAAAATATTTACTATTGTTTTTTCATGTACCAAGCCATGTGGTTTTTTATGTGGGTAGTTGGAGTTGGGGAAGTACATGTTGTGTACCCTGGGTACATGTATTGTAGTAGGACATGGATATGTGGCCATGTGTTTTGGAATAAAACATATATGAGTGGTAAATTTCCTTGTAATAGTGAACAGGTAGAACCCATGTATGCCTTGGCCATGTAAGAGTACATGGCCATACCTAATGTGAGTCGTGTCTTTGTACCACTTCATGGATAGACCTTAGGTTTTCTATGGTCATGTATAAGTTCATGGTCATTCTAGATTCTGTATTACATTCCATGTACTCATAAGTACACACTGTTAACTTTGTACAATAGGGGGTGTTGGGAATATTTTATCCCTGAATTTATAATTGGTCTTGAGAGTAGTCTTTTTTTTGAGTTTTTTCCATGTATATTGCAAAGGTGGAATCCTTTAAAAGTTCAGAGGTTGTCTGGATGGTGTTTTGGATAAACATAGTTGCTAGGAGTATTCATTCATTGTTTTTGATGTAGAATCCCATTAGTGGTTAGGTTGTGAATTTTGAGGCTTTAATGATGGTTTGTTCTTAATGATAACCCTTGTGTTGGAACAAAGTATATTCGATGATGGAAATAGAGTATGGCTTTTGTTCGTTTAAAATCCACACATGGATGATCTGAGAGTTTTCATGTAAAGGGATATTACCGTTCAATTTGACAATAATAATGAATGTGGTTTTGTACCCTAATGTTTTCCAAATTTTGGGTCCAACATTTGGTGGCTGGTTTTCTTTGAGAAAAGAGGATTACCTTGGATTCCTGTGAAAATATATAAAATGAATGAGTTTCATGAAGATAGTATTCATTAAATGTGTTTCACAAAGGATCAAAGAAATCTATTGGTGTTCTATGTGACCCCAAAGAGAATATCGAATGGAAAATAATTAGAGCACTGTGAACAGAGATGTTGATCTCTGTGCTTATGTGAATTGGAGCATCACGGTGCATGATGGTTTGACGAAGAGATTCATGAAAATGTAAATTTATAATAGAGAATCACAAATAGAGAAGCTACACAAACATGATATTGAATGATCTGGAAAATATTCTTATAGGTGGTGGAACATCATTAATGGATGAGCTTATTAATATACGGCTACCCCTCATCACATAAAATGTTCTTTAAAAATAAAATCTAGAACTCATTGATTTTATGAAACTAACAGAGTTTCACAAATCTTATATTCGACACTATATTGATTATTATAGAACGAATATATTTTATGAATGATTCAAATTATTTTGATTAATGGGTGCTTCATGATGATAGGGTATTCCACATTGACTCAGTGAGCTTCATCAAGGCGGTTTATTCCATGATGGAAGTGAGATTTGTGAAGGAGGTTTCCTTGGTGAAGGGAGAGAGATTTGTTAAGGTAGTGATATTCGCAAAAGAGAACTTTGAAATGTAATATTTATCATTAGGTTTTTGTGTATAGGGATTTCAAATAGCATTAAATCAGTTATATTGTACAATTAGAGACTCATTCTAAGTCCGGGACAAAGAAATTAATTCCAATGTATTGATGTGGCCTTCAAGTCAATAAACCGTGTTAGAATTATATCAAAGTGGTGAGATAGGGGGAGTCCGCATAAGTGTTAAAAGGGATGATGTGATATAAATATAAAATATTATAAAGGCAATGTTATTGTAACTGTGTGATTGTGGATGAACTTCAATATTCTGCAACTAGTGAGGATTAGTGGATTTCGGTAGGATCAAGAAACATTCAGCATGGGCTCTTAGGAATACCCGTTAGTGGTGAACCATGTAAAATTTTTGTGTTCCCTTTTTTCATGTGATTTTTTTATTAGAGTAATACTCCAAAAAAATTAACCTATTACTACCAATGTGGAAAAAAGATCCATAAAATTTGAAGAAAAATATGACACCTTGATTCACCCCTTCCGTATTAGGGTTCTCTGGGTTCCTACATCTGGTTGAAGACATCGAGAAAGTTTGATTTTATTTATATAAATAGAATCTAGAAAGATGGATCGAATGGATTCTTGGATGACCTTTGTTAGTTTTTTAATTTTTGGTTAATTATATGTGTTTGAGTTGGAAGACATCATGTGATGTCGAGTACAGATGAGTGCCACAAAGAATTATTTGAGATAGGTCTAAGGGGCCTATTATAAGGAATTCCCTTTGGGTAAAGCTGCAACTTAAGGTTTCCATTCTGTGAAGGTGGTCTTTGGGCTGTGATCTTTGAGAGTATCGAAGGGTTCTCTTGGCGGCCATGTCTTGAGTTTTGGTATGTTCTGGGGGATCCCCATATAGGGTGTCCTACTTGAGCCAATTTTTTTTGAAAATGGAGGGTTCCAAAATCTCATTGGCCAATGATGTGGTTTATGTTTATCTTAATAGTTCCAATCAATGTATGTGGTTCTTATTCGACCATAGTTCTTCATGTTGTTGGATTTGAGGTTTGATGATGTTCTTGTTTTGGAATGAATTAGAAGATACCATTTGGACATTAGGGGAATGGGTGTTCTACTTGAAATTGTCTTTGTTTATATCCTCAGTTTTTTGGCTATTGTGAGTTGGGTCTGGGAAGCTACATGGAAATCTTGATTAGTGAAGCCCCCTAGTCTGGCCGGACTCCCAGGGCAGGTGTAGTAGATGATGGTGGATATTTCACTCCTAAAAATAATTCTTTTATTTGGGCCTAGTCATGCTGTACATATATAATATAATATGTTTGTTCCACCCATTTAGGTCTACAAAACATAGTACATGGTATTATTCTCTTGAGATCGACTGTGAGTCCCTTGTAGTTGTTTATATCTTTTTTTTGTCTTCCAAGTGCCCAATTTATTCACTTAATTAATTAGATTCCTAATTTGACAAAATAGGGTCTAGATCCTTTCATTTCTATTCAGTGGTATCTGGAACTCTTTATTGACAAGGGGGGAGTGCTTGATGTTGTGGGTTTTTAATGTGTTTTTTGATTCCCCTAACATATGCTAGAGTGGGGGAAATTTACCTAATATGTCATTTTAAAACTAGTGTTTAGTTGTTTTCCTTTTTTAACCATTTTTTCTTTTTGGTCTATTGTTTTATTTTATTCTAGTATTCACATTTGTCTAGATTGTTCATAACACTTGTATCATGAACATGTTATGAATGTAGATTTTAGGACCATCATTGGGGGTATCCTGGTAATATTTGTATATCACCCCAAACATGTGATATCTTGTGAGTTTTTCCACTTTATTTATATCTTTAGGCTTATTAGGGGATTTGGAGGATTATGTGGAGGACCTATGTTTCATTATTGAGATAGAGAGCTCCTGTGGAGTGTAACGTTCGAGCAAGAGTAGTTTGGTAGTCATGGAGACCAATTATCTAGTTTGAATTAGAGTAAAAATAGATCCTTGTGTATTTGTTTTGTATTGTTTATTCTATATGTGTTCAAACTAGTTTATTACTGGTATATTTATGATTTTCCTTGAGTTTATATACAAATTTTTATTTATTATATATTCTTTTGGTAGTTTAGTTATTTATACACACACTTTTTATTATGGATGTGTATGTATTAAGTTTATTTCCCCTATTATTACAAAATAATATAAGAGAATAAAATCACTAAAATATAATTTATAGCCACCATTACTTATCAATGGACTCTGCGGTACTAATAGATGTGCTTGATGCCTTGTTTTGACTCAGATCAGGTGACATGTTAGGTCAACCCAGGTTGGTTTGTGGAAAATTTGTATTAGAGAGTTATTTTTATTTTTTCTTAATAATTGGGGAGTTAGAAGATAATGTATCAAGAAATGTATTAGTTACTATAATATATATTAGGTTGTTTGTTCATAGATACTTGTTCTATTTGAATGTCTCTATTACCATGGTTCTAGGATTACAGTTTTTGTTTTTCGGTATTATGGAGTTGTGATTTTCACCTTGAAAGAAGCACTTGTGTTTTGAGTTTTATGATTTCTGTATATTTTTATCTTTTATTAATGTTAAAAATATAATTTTTTCATCATGGTTGGCACATGTAATCCTCATGATATTTTCTAGACTCTATTTGTTTTAGTGATGATTTAGTTTCAATTGATTAAATTTAAAAGGAATGCTTGTATGATGTTCCCTTGAATACATACTTGGAGGGATTCTTCTTAAATGTTCCATATAAATTTTTTGTTTTATGAAAGGTCATTTATATCATTTACTAAGGTGATTTTTGGTTGTAGAGATATAGTCCTCTCTTTGAGGGAGGAATGAAATTCTTGTGGTTTTGTGAATACCTTCGAATTCCCTCCTGGTGGTGGCTGGCTTTATGATGGAAAAGTTGCATAAGTGATGGTTGGACCGTGATAGAGTTTTTATAAGGTTTTGGAATCCATGATATGTTTGGATGAGGTGGAAGATTCATAGGCCTTGTGAGTTGGAGCACTGGTGTCTTTGTGGTTTCTGGGCTGGTTCACATGAGAGGGAATGTTTTGCTGGATTCCAACCATGGTTGTTTTCTTATTATGATATTGGTAGCACATAGAGAGTGTGGTTGGGTGAACATGGTTTTTTATTGAGCCCATGTGGAGGGTGGTCAATGTTGGATCATTGCATGAGGTATATGGATTTAATTTAAGAAGAGTATCGAGGGTTCTCTGGTTTGCCAAAACATGCCTATATTAGGATCATATTCACTTGGTTATGTGAATTAGCCTTTAATTATTAGGTTGTTGTTCATTTTTTGTGAGGGTTTTAAAGAGAGTTTTTTGTTAAATATCTCTACCATGATGAGAATAGTGATGGTTATTGAGGATTTTTTTGAAATCCTTATTGATAAGGCATGAAAACACTTGTTTGGCATTGTTCTAGTTGGATCATTAGGTCGGTGATCAGGGAGTGTTGTAAGAGAATCATTATGGTGGGGAGTGTACCTTAGGATGTTGTAGGTTTTTATCCTTGTTTTAATATTTTTATGAGTATTTGGTATATCATCCTTAATGATATGGGAATGGTCAGAGGATGGTGTTTTGTGTAGGTAGTTGGGTGCAAGCAGTTTGGACATGTCAAGATGTTCTGTTCAGTAGTAGATGGAGCATGGAATATGGGTTTTTTGTTTAGTTGAGTGGGTATGATAAGAATACTATTGGGGTGGGTAACATTATATTACTTATATTTAAATGTCCATATAGTTGGGAGGGTCTTTGGTGTTGTATGATCGATCGGTGTATGGTCATGGTAATGTTGGTGGCACCAGTGTTTAAGGTGAATTATGGTAGCCAGTTGGCCATAGATGTTTCTTATGAAAAAATCTTTTATAGTTGGGAGATTTTCATGAATCACATCATGAATTCCTGGTAAAACCAGGGAAAATTTTAATTTAATATATCAGTTGGGTTTCAAGTGGAAATTCTAATTTATCCTATTAGGATATCTCAAGTAATTGTTCTAACCATTCCATTTCTCCAAAAATAGAGTGCTTACACTAGGAAATTAGTTTTGGGGGTTTCTCAGCCAAAATTTTTCAAATCTTTAATACTTAATTAATTAAATATTATTTATTCATGCATGATCATTAAGTGATATCATCCATTTAGATCATTGAATCAGTATAAAAAAACCATCATTGATACATGATGGAAGTTATATATATGATAGGCATAAAGTTTCATTAGGCACTAGTTATGATATCGACCCCCCTTTTCTTCTCTATCATTTCTTCCATTTCTTTTCTTTTTCCTTATATTTATCGTATGTCTAATTTTCCCCTTTTATCCTTTTTGTGTCACATACGCCCCACCCTTTCAGGGCGATCAGATGATATAGAGGGGAGGGAGAGGGAGAGAGGTAGAGGATAGAGAATACGGGGGGGGGGATAGATGTTATCATGGAGTTTGTGATATGTTATATCACCATATTTCTATTGCGGATCATAGATTAGATCATAGCTTTGGATGTTTTTCCCATAGGTAATTTTTTTTTATTTTTTCCTCATAAATCCTAATAGGTTTCTTGTTAGTTTGTTTTAATATTGTAGATAGTATTTTGGAGACCCTTCATGGGTTCATATGATGGTTATCAGGTGATTTAGGATGTTTTATAGGGTTTATAGTGATTTATGTTTGAAAAATCCCTATCACAAGGAATGTGGTCTCAAGAACACACATCGTGAGTTTTAATTGTTCGGTTTAGATGCTATTTTTTATTAAATGTCATGTACCTTAATTACAAATCACGTAGTAGTTCTTGGCTATGTAGGTAGTCTTCAAGTAATGTACATGGTTAGTCATAGTTGGGGAACTACATCCCATGAACCCTGTGTACAAATCGTGTAGTGAGCCATGGCCAAGTAACCATGTGTTTTGGAAGACACCCCATGCGAGGGATTGACAGTCATGTCCTATTCCATAGGAACAACCAATGAACTCCATATCTTTGTAAGAGTACATGGCTATAACCAATTTCTATTGTGACCATGTGGAAATACAAGAGTAGACCCCTAGTGTTCCCTTTCTATGTTGAAGTACATAGACATGTGAACATTTGAGGGAGTTTAACCTATAAATTTTCTAGTAATGGAATTTTTCTATCATTGAGAATTGGAGTCAGAATTGGATTTGATAGCAGTCTATTCTAGGATTATTCCAATGTAGATCAGAAACCTAAAATCCTTTCATCATTCAGGGGCTTTCTGGATTGTTTTTTGGACGGATATAGTTTTTTGGAGTATTCCTTCATGGTTATTGGTCTATAATCCTTATATGGGTTAGGTTGTGAGTTGTGAGTATTGTGTGAGCGTGTGTGATTTTTTATCACTCTATTCACAGACACAAGGTGAGTTTTGTTAGGTTATATAAACAAATTCAAGATGTTGAGATCAAGTGGATTCTTGGATGAGCATTACTAGTTTTTTGATTGAGGTGCAGATCATTTAGATCTTCCAGGTTAGACGACATAATAGAATGTCTATTACGGGTTGGTGTCACTAAGAAATGTTTGATATTGGTCTAAGGTAACTACTATACAAAATTCCCCTAGAAGAATGGTGCGAATTTAGGTTACCCTTATGGGTGAGGTGTGTATTGAGGTTTCCTTTGTTGGGAATCTGGTCTTTTGGCTATGATATATCAGAGCAGTTGGGGGTTCCCATGGTGGGTTTCACTTGAGGATTGGTTTTGATTGGGAAACCCTGTGAATGGTGTCCTATTTAAGACGATATTTGCAGATTTTTGAGCTTTCTCCATGATCGTTAACCAATGTGGTGGTTGATTTGGGTCTCGGTAGTTTCAACTGGTGTACATAAAAGTTTTCCTACCATAGTGCTTGAGATTATTCAATTGGTATATTGATAGTTTTACTCATTAGGACAACATGAGAGGGTGGACTTTAAGAAATTACTAAAATATGAATTTTCCCAGAGATTTACTTTTTTCTCTAAAATTATAGTTGTATATTATTTGGAGGAGATAAAGTGTTAATGTGTGATCAGGATGAGTGAAGACCCCATAGTCTGGCCATTCTCATAGGGCTAGGGGATATGGGATGTGGATACTATTGTGCCCCATGTGTCATTTCCTTAATTTGATCATGGACAGGTATCCCAAAGACACACTTACTTGTTCATTTCACCAAATTAGTTCTTCCTGATCTATGGCCATGGTTGTATACCCTCAATGATGATAGGGATTCACTACCGCCATTTAATATCATTCTATTAGATTCTCATTTCCAAGTAGATATTATTTATTTTTCTAAAATCAAGGATTTGAACATATGGTCCATCTTAATTCCTACCCTTGTGGTGAAATTTTTAGATCCTACTTGATCATATAGATGCACATGATGTTGTGGTTGTAAGGGACATGTTTCATAATTCCACTGGTAGGGGCCAGAGTGAGGGTAGATTTAACTTGGGTGTGAGGATAGAACCCATGGTTGAATACTTTCCATTTTAGCCCATTTTTTCTATCTTTTTTTTTCATTATTATAGCAGTCACATTTGTCTTAGATGGACATCAAACATGTTTCATGCACATGTAATGAAAAAGGATGTTTGGACCACCATTGGTGGTGGCCTATTGATTTCTTTCCTCACCCTCTACATATACACCTCTGTGTATGTGTAGACCATATGTCTTCCTTCTGGTTGATCATGGGATGTAGTGGATCATGAAGAGTCCCACTATTTCATGATCGATCTCGATGGATTTAGTGTAGTCTGAAGTTCATTTTAGAGGAATTCAACTCTCCTGGATACTAATATTCTAGTTCATCTTGGAATAGAAGTAGAGAATTGTTTAATATTTTTCATTCATTTATTATATATGTGGTCAAAATAGTGAGTGACTAGTGTTTTAAGCTTTTACCTGAGTCTTTATGTATCATTTTACTTATTATAATTCATTTAGATAACTTATATAGTTATATGCACTCTAATGTTCATGGATGTGTATGTTTTAGTACATTTTACCTGTTATTTCACTTTTACATAAAGCAATAGACATTCCATTGTATCATTTTAGTCCATTTAATCTTATTGATGGCCTCTAGAATATGGGTATGCGCGCATGAATCCTTGTTGAAATCTAGATGCAGTGATTGATGGCATTGTACTAGGCCATTTTGTGACATGGTTAATATTAATGTGGTTTTAGAAAAAGCAAAACATATAGGCTAGTTGAAACCCTATCACATCTCGCAAGTCTGCAGGGCCGAAACCCAAAACCGATGGGATACAAGGGTATAATGCCTACTACTATCCTACGTGATGTATTGGTTAGTACAAAAAGTTTTTACTTAAACTATTTGACAAATAAAGAATATATTGTTTTTGGGAAGCTAATTATATGATCAAATATTTTTTAATTCTTGGTATGTTGAGTAGGTTTACGATATTTTGGAAGAATATTTTTAGAATTAATTATATACAAAATTTTTAATCTAAATAATTATTTGGTAAATATTATATAAAGATTTTTGGAGGTGTCTGATGAAAGGTGGGAGACAAACATTAAGGTCAAAATGTTCTTTAATGTTGAGGTTTTTATGGTTATTTTATATATATGTAAATTTATATATGGAATCATATATGTTAAACAATTGGTTTTATTGTTGAATTTTAAAAATTAATGTATTATTTATTGATATGATGGTTTCTTTATATTGGGTATTATATTACATATTTATAATAATTTTAGTTTTGATGAATATAATAGGAATATATTATTATCTTTTGATGGATTATGTGATCTATTATTTGTTTATTTCATTGATTCATATATGAAAAATATATCTTAGATGCTTATATTTTATAGAAAAATAAGAGAAATTAGTGGAAATTGAATAAAGGAAGAAATTTTACATGTAAATTAAGTATATTTCCTTATGATTTATTTCTACATTCTAATGCAATTACTCAAATATTAGAATAGTATATTAAAACAAAAAAATACCTATTAAATTCATTATTGTAGAATCAATGGTATTTTTTCAAACCTTATTTATTTATGGGTTTTAGTTGTCAAATTTATCATAATCATTGAAATTATTGTGACCAATGTTCTATATCACTATCAATCATTATTTGGAAATTTATTTTTTCTTTAAGTCTATATATTCACTTCCAAATAATTTCCCCTTATTTTGAAACCCTGTCATTTATCATTCCAAATAACCTTCATCTTTCCCTTGCCCTCTTTTAAGAAGAATTTTTAATAACCCTTGTTAGGATTTTGGTTTTCAAAAATAGGATTTTAAAATTTAAAACCCATGATTACTGAGTATAAGTAAATTATTTTGGATGATATTTATTAATGTGTGAGAATATATCCCCATAATATTTTAAAATAAAACTATGTTCAAAATATTTTATAACATGCAACACCAATATTAAAAAAACAGGATATATTTTTATTTAAATATGATAGTGATAATATATATGTTTGAATTGGAAGGTATGAATATGATTAATATCATCATAAAAATAAAGATTTAGTGGACCTACTCAATAAAAATTTATTGATTAGTTCATACAATTTATGAACTCAATTTTTAGTAAAGAAAATTTATTATTCAAAAATAAAATTTCATAAAAAATTGTTCTCATCACTTTTTATAAGAGAAATTTATAAATATTTATTGGAACCTTTATGAATTTAATTTTATTAAAATTATATTTTTTTTTGTAATAATCATTTAATTTTTATATAATAATGATGTTTTGGTATTTTTTAGAATATAATTATTTTCTAGGGAATAGTAAAAAAATATTGATTTTTATTGAACAAATTGAATTTTTGTTTCATGAATTTAAAATTTTAATTTAATTTTAAAAAGGTTTATAGGTGTCATTAATTATCTTATATTACTATTAATCTAGTTAATTTCATTGGAATTAATTTTATTATTTAAATTTGTATAAATTTTTTTTATAAATCCATGCCATTTTTCTGAAAAATTGTTTTTCATTAAATTTTTTGTTTTTATATTTTAATTTTTAACACTTATATAAATTTAATAATGAAAAAATTAATTCCATATTTTTAATCAAGTGATCCAATTTTTTTAAAAGTGTTTGATATATTTTTTAGTTAATAAGATTATTATCCAGTGTAATTAGTTTCCACCTCAGTAAGGGTAAAATCGATAATATATGGTTAAAACTATGAGATAAGATCTCAAAATAAACCCCACACATTTCTTTATCCTATTTTGTGGGTGTATATCTTCCATTTTCATCCAATTAAATAATATATGGCCACATGTTTTTTTTTTATTTTATATAAACATTTTCTTAATTTTAGTAAATAGTAAATAAAAAATGTCATTCTCAATAATTTAATATATCTATAATAATTATATAAGGATAAAAGAAAAAAAAATTATGTTATAAATTATTATTTAAAATATAATATATATTTTTTATCATGAATTTTTTTATTATCTTTAGTGAATAAATAACTTCAAAAAATTCTTACGCAACACTAATATATTGTTTTTCAAATTAATAGAATATTAATATAAATTATTACAAAAAAATATAATTAAAACATTTTGGGTTAATTATTGTGAAAAAATGAATATTTTATTTAAAAACAACATATTATATTTTTTGAAATTATTTTATTAAAATCTAATTTTTCTCATGTTATTTTCAATGTAAAATTATGTGAATACTTATGAAAATTAAATTAATAATAGTTTATGATAAAATATATCACATAAAATTATTTAAAAGTCATAAAAATATTTATATATGACATATAGGATGATAAATTGTCAAAAATGTAATCCCTTTTCCATTTATTAGCTAATTTCTAACTTATATGTAAAATTATAACCCTTTAATATAGAAAAAGTTCTTATTGTAGTTAAGGTTAAAATAAGTTAGCAAAGGGGTTAAATAAAAATAAATTTTTTAAAATGACACAAAAACCTATATAAATTTCATTTTTAGGATATTTAAACCATAATTTATTTTTATATTGTTATATTTCCATTTGGAATCATTTCTCTTGAGAATGAATTTATTATTCTTTAAACTGTTTAGAAATTCTGAGTCTGTCATATACCCCCCTTGTGGACACCCCTTTCTCTCAATTATTCACACCACATTGAGACATATATATCATAAATCTCTATGAATTTCACATATAAAATTACACATACACTATTTATATGTTTTTTTCTTAATATACCATTCCAAGTGTCCCTAAGAAACGATCAAACGGGAGTCTTCCGAAGAGGAGGAAATCATCTTTATCGAATTTTTCAAGTTTATTTCATCAAATATATCCTATAAATAAATTTTAAAAAACCAAAAATTATAAAAAAGTTTCATAAATATAATAATATGTTATTATTATGTGTAAACCATTTTCTACCTCTATTCCAGCCTACAGAATGAAAAAACATCACTAGTGCGTACATATGGCTTACCGCTTCCACATAGTGGTGTACTTCTTTATTATTCACCATTTTACTTGGACGATAGTAAAATTGTAACTAATGATTATGTATGATATGTATTACAAAATAATAGTTCTAGAAATAGGATTTATGATTTATCTTATTACCATTCCATTTATTCAAAATGTATAATGTCTGTCATTCTCACGTGGGGACTACTGCGTCCATAAAGTGATATGACTCTTTTTCTATTTTTTCTTTAAATATATTGTAATAAGGAAATATTTAATGAATATGTATGATATATATGACATAATAATTATTATTTAAAGGTGAATTATTATTTAACTTTGTTTTATTCCAAAATGTTTTTTAAACAATACTATGATTATTAATGTGATTTTTACCCACGTTTTTCATTCTGGAAATAAATCCCATTTTAATAATAATGTTATTTTATGAACAAGTTAGTTTTATAATTTTGACAGAAAATGCGAATGAATTATTTATTTTAACAAACACATAATGAACTGAATTTACCATTATCTTAAAAATCCAATGGTTTTAATCCGCCTTTCAATGAATTCATGATTCTTTTAAAAGAAATTATTTTCCTATTACTATATAATTTTTTAGTCACTAAAGAAAATTTAAAAGTGACAAGGGGGGTCCCACATGAATTTTTTTAATTTTTTAAAGTTATTATGGTATTTTTATTCAATAATGACAACAAAAATTTACTTTAATTTTTTTCCACTGGAGATATTTTGTAATGATACCATCATTATTCTTTGTCAGGATGTTTTATTATGAGTTTGACTAGCGAAAGAATTGACATATTGTATTCCAATTTTTTTATCGGTTTAGTTATCGATTGTTATGTCATTTTGATTATGTTTAATTGTTTATTAATATGATGAATGTAATATATATAGTACATGATGTGTATGTCTTGTTATAGCCCCAAAATTCATTGGTATGGGTCATTAGGCAAACTATTTGGGGTATTTTGTCGAGGCCTTACCCATGTATGTACAATGTCTTAGCATGAGTCCTTGAAAATATGTTTACGGTGTTGGAAATTATAAATTTCACCATTCTGTAATCAATTATTGATGTTCATGGGATTATTTGAATAGTTATTATATCCATATATAATTTTCAATCCCATTTTTTTATTTATATGAAATTATTTGATCTTCATTTATCACTGCCATATTCTTCTACATGACCATGTTAATGATTAAATAGAATGTGGTTTCAATTATTTACCTTAACATAATGATTTTTTATAATTTAATCATAATAGCTTTCATTGTATGTAACCCTTTATGAGCTTTTGATCTCACCATTATTTTTTCCCTTTCCATAGATATGAAGAATCAATCATTAATTGAGTTCAAGGATGTTTAATATATACAATTACACTATATTATATTTTATTTCCAACATAAAAAATTGGAATAATATATTTATGTAGTTCTTAAAAACTACTAAACTATTTTGTCCTTTGGGATGTCTTCACTTGAACCTTATGAAAATTGAATAATGTAATCATCGTAGTTGGGCTACTAGAGTTGGTGTTTTTACATAATTAGTAATTACAAATGAAGAACCTTTACCATGTCATGTAAGTTCATCAGTTTCCCCAACCAAAATATCATCATATGTATAAGAAATATATAAAAGACTCATTTCCTATTATATTGGGTAATTTTTTTGACAAAAGGTTGTAATAGAATTATTATTAACTATATTAATATTATCCACTGAAGATAATTGGAATCTAGGACCACCACTTCAACTTGATAGACATCAAAAATTAACATCTAAACTATAAATCAAGAATAAAGGGAACTTAGGGATATAATAAAACTTGTGGAACCACCTGTAGGATCAATGGGAGATCAATGAGAGTGGGTTCAATTAGTTATATTAATTATTTTATGTTTCTTTCATAACAATCTGTGCCACAAGTTAATATGAATGATTATTATTGTATATACACGCTTTCAAACAGAAACTAAAATATGATGAATTTTTTTTAAAGGTTCACCTCTCAATATGAGATAGCTAATATTTAGTGTGATATGTATTTATATAAGGTCATAATTCCAAAAAATAATCATCTTATAGATACAAGCGAGAAATTAATATCCTTTAAAATCACATTTTTATAACTTCTATCATTTTACAATTCATATAACACACATGTACATGTCATATTTCACAATGATAGTAAATTTTTGTAACAATTAATATCTAAACAACCAATAACCTAATATCAGGTTTTTGATTATGTTGAGTTCTTCATATTCTTTATTTTTTTTCTTTGAAATAATACACCTCTAAAATTCACATGTATGACACTAAATTCAACCACTACTATCTACATCATAAACCAGAATGAGATCCTTTAAAATATATGGCAGTATAAAATTCTTTTGACTATATCTTCCATGAACCTCATTATTAACATTCTTAATATCCTTCCTAAAATTCTCTATGATATTATGTAGGATTTTCCACCATCTAATACACACACAGACACACAAGTAAATCTTCTTCTTCATCAAATTAATTTTCACAGACCATTTTATGATCAGAAATATTTTCCCTCAATATCTATTTATTTATTTTTCAATTATTTATATATAAAAATCTAGTTTAAATATATTTGAATTTTATTTTCTAAAGACGTGACATTCTATATTCCATGCTACTCCTCTTTATAACATCTCACAACAAAAAGTTGATATGAAGAACATTTTTTTGTTTTCTTCCGTTGAAAACTCCCAAATTTATGAAATGTTTTTTTCTATGAAATATGTTACAATATACATGTATCTATGTTTTAAAATATAATATAAAAGTTTTCATGACTACATATTGTCTTGTAAAAAGCACTCTGTATATTCTTCTTCTTATTTCTAATTTTTCAAAATCACTATACACCAATGTGATTTTTATTTCAATGGAAAAGATAATCTTTGACACACCTTAGTTCAAGCCAAGGGGTTATACCCTGAAGAGGTACTAGGGAGGTCTCTATTTCGAGTCTCCCCAAGTACAAGTTGGTGAAATTAGATTTAATTTTTATTTTCTCCTTCCCCATAAATGATGTAATATGAAAATATTCCTTGGCATGGTTTGGATTATTTCTACAGAATTTTTCAATCCAGAAATTACAAAAATTAAATATTATGAAAACAATAAATTCATACCCACTATTGATTTCATAATATTCATTGTTAAATTATTTCATAATAATTTCCACTTATAAAAATTTGTAATTCATAAGAAATTATGGTCATACACTTCCTTGAGTAGAGTTATATAATTCATGAACACATTCTCAGAAGTATTGGGAAGTCCCAAAATAAATAAAATAAAATAACAAATAGTACCTAAATTCATATTATGAATTCATAAAAAACCCCCAAAGTCATATACATCACTGATAAAATTTATAAGTTCATCTATAATTCATACAGGATAACATGATGTCAAACAGATTTTATAAAGTCATACTAAAATCTCATACCCTTCCCATTTTTATCCTTATTTCCAAAACATCAATATTTTCAATATTCTTAAATAAAAATATTTATACATGATTAAAATAACTCTAATAATAAAAAAATATCTTTATATAAATAAAAAATATTAAATTTGATTTCGAATATTTTTTAAGAATTAAAAAAATCATGTATAACAGACCATATTCACTTTAAAATTCTCTAAACCATATTTTCAAGATAATTTTCATAGTTTAAAAGATATTATTCCATATCCCAAGCCAACAACACAATCACGGGTCTTCAATAATATTCCCAAGTATTTTACTAAATCAAAAAATCTATTGGTGTCAATAATTTCAATACATTTCTATTTCATTTCATATTGTTACAATTTTTTATAGCATTTTATAACATCAGGTTCTTAGATATTATAATCCAATATATAGTATATAATTATACTTTTGATATATTATCAATTTTATATTACTTAATTATTATCATTATGTCTTTATGTTAATATTCTAAAATGATCAAATGATTCTGTCTTCACTACTAATGTTAATACAAATAAATGATGGTTTGGAGATAAAATATTTCTTGAGGGATTGTTTCATCATTACATTTTTCTTTCCATATTATAAAAATTCATGATCTATATTTTTCAACCAAAATATTACCTTATAATGTAACACCTAATTTCACTATTAATATAGTTATATTAATTAATGTTGGGTCATCATGATCTTTTGTGAATTTCTATGATTTAATTTTTCAACTTATGACTTTTCTAAGAGTTTTACAGTTCGTGCATGTTTGATAGTGTGATTTTTCATGGTTGGTTCCTAGTTTCCATGTTTTTCTGACTATTCTAGAAAACATTGGGAATAAAATTTATTCTTGGAAGTAACATTAACACTTAGGGAATCGTTAAGAGTAACCATGCAAGAAAACCATGTTATTGTAAAGTGTTTATCCACTGTGGGTCATGCATTTGGAATAAGTCTTACTAAACGGTGTGACCTATACATATTATATGTATAGGTTTTAAAATATTTGTTTTCTATTATTTACCTAAAAGTATTAAAAGGGGATAAAACCCCTTGTCCATATTCTCTTCATTCTAATGGGCTAGGTAGTTTATGGTGGGCGATCCACCTTCCTATCCACTTTAATATTGAGCTTCCATTTTGTGTGTTTCAAATGTATTTATAAAGGTAAATCCATACTCTCTTCTTTATTTCAAAAATTAATTAATTATTTTAACCTTTTCATTCTAGTTTTTATCAACCCAAATAACACGAGGTCTTTCATCATTGAAGTTCATTTTGTGTGACATTATTTTTGGGGGTATTGGTTTTTAGAAAATATGTAAATTCTCATGTTTCTTGTTCAGATGTTGTCCACAAATGTGAAATTTTTTAAATAGATCAATATTTGTATATGGTCTCTAATCATTTTCATTTCCATTATTTTTCCTTTAATTTTATTCTTGAGGTTTCAAAATGTTTCAATTATTGGTTAATGGCCATGTTTGATATGAAAATTGAATTTATAAATGTTTCAATTAGCTATTCACATATTATAAAAGGCGGTTTAAGGTTTTCTCATAAATAATAATTAAATTATGTGTATTTTTTTAATTGTTTCAATGTATTTTTTTCAAATTAATTTTGTGTTTTAAGGGTAATTGATGATGTTATGGTTTTGAATTTGGTAAAGGTAAGGTATTTTTTCTTAATTGGGTTTAAATGGAAAATATTTTTTTAACTAAATTTTGAATGGGATTTTAGATTTTTATCCTTCAATAATTATTTTGAAATTGGGATTCATAGGTGAAATAAAGTGTATTGGAAGTATGAGACTATTTTAGTAAGTCCAATTTTTCAATTTCTAAAGGAATGACTTATAAAAAATATGGCACCCTTAGTGATTATCTATCAATTTTGATAAACATGTATGGAATTAATGAATTGGATGGAGAATTTTCTAGTGAGAGAATAATAGGTGATGTGATATTTCTATTATGATGTTGGGCTAATCATGTAACATTTTAGATTATTCACTTCCAATTTTGACACTCATGGGTCCAAGGAATTGATTGAAGGGTTTTTATTTATGTATAGTAGTTTAGTCTAGGCACTATCAAGATCCCCATAGAGTGACATGGTCGTAGAAAGGGGTGATCCCTTGAGTGATATTGTGTTAGTGGAATTAGGTGAAAAATCATTATAGAATACTAATCATTTTTAAAATTATTTGTTTATGAAATGATTGTCGATATTTTTTGCCTCGATCATCTCCTTATCTCCAAAAGGATCTCACTTCTTTGGATATAGAGTTTCCCCTGTTATTCTCATATATATGATCACCGTTTCTTCATTAATATACCCATTATTCTTATTTGTTTTTCTTCTCCATTGAGGCTATATTTTTTCCTCAAATATTCTTCATAGTCCTCTCCCCTCTCATGTCTCCCACAACTGGCAATTTTGTTCTTCTATTCCCTCTAGACCTTTTTTCAATATTAATTCACCAATAAGTCATCTCCTCTAGTTTGATTCTCCCTTAATTAGTCAGCCATTCTACCCTGAGTTCCAAGGTTTTATCTTCGGTATCATCCCTCAATATGATTTCTACTTAGTTATGGTGTGTTTAGATCTTATCCCAACGATCTTCTACTAGTTTTGACCAAACAAGGTCCCTTTTCTAGAAATATTTCTTAGATCTATCTTTTTGTTCTTCTATCCCGGGGGTGTTGACTCCAAATCCTATTTCTGATATATGTATACACCCCATAGGTATCCTACATAGTGTTGTGGGGATGATGTTTTCCCCGCGTAAAGGGTGTCATTTATCAAAGAGTTTTGGTTGTTCTTTGGTGTTCTAGTATTATAGTGTTTTGTTTTCTCTCCTATTTTTTATTCTTGAGGAGTTTTGATATACAAAACTACATCTTAGTTGGGTTGGACCACTAGTGATCTCCTAGGTTTATGGAGGTTGATAGTGGTGTTACCAGATCAACAAAATCTATAGTTTTTTTCCATAGATGCTTCAATGATATCTAATTTGATTCTAGTTGTTGAAATCAATTCTTTTTTCTGGTTTGAAAACACCAGTATAATATTTTTTTTGTTTTTTCCATTCTATTAGTTATCATTACTTAATATATTGGTCTATAAGTGGTTGATTTAATTCAGTATTAGTGTTATTTTATTGGTTATTAAATATCTTCATGGTGATGTTGAAGTCTATTTTGAAAATTTTTTATTTGGGGATAGTGGTTTTGGATAGGTGATTATTGGATACTTGGATAAATTTGAATGTACGAGACATTAGATTTGTTTCATCAATGGATTTTTTAAAATAATATCATAAATTATTTTTCATTTAATCAATTGTGTTACTTTCTATATTAGGTTTCACAACATAAGTGTTTAGTTTCCTAAGCCACTGATTTATTAAAATATGATTTAATGAAACTTTACTTAAAATTATTATTCTAGGTGTGAACCACTTGACATGATTTTTTTCATTTTTTTCCTATTTTAATTTTTAATTTAGTTTTTATGATTCTATGATGTTCCCACTAAAATATAAATTAATTGTTTTAAAAAAAATATTGAAGAATATGGATTTTGGTGAATGGAATCTGGTGGCTTCTTTTATTTTGGATGCAAAAAATTATAAAATACAATACCATGTATTTGGTATATTCTAGGACCATCCTAAATTAGGACCTAATGTGTTTCCTATGATACTATATAAATCCCAACAATGATTCCCTTTTATTTTTCCCTAAGTTCAATTATCAAGAATAGAACATTAAAAATTTCTTATTACTTTTATTTTCATATCTCAATCATGATATGATTCCTTGGTTTTTTCTTTTTTTATTATTGATATTAGGGTTGTTTTATTATGTTTTTTCAAAAGTTTTTCTAAAAGAGGTGTTTCAAATTTAATTTATAAGTGAATCTATATTGGGTGTTTTTAAATGAAAGAAAATGATTTTAAATAGTGTTTTAAATTTCTTTCATTCTTTTAAAGATAATGGGTAGAAAAAAATAAAATGGGTATTTCCATTGGGATTTGTTTTTATATACATTCCTACAAAAAACCCAACATTCCAATTGTATTTTCATACAATAATGGAAGAAATTTCTTTTGAAATGAAGCATATAAACTGCTTGGTGGGATCCAACTCTCCTTGGTTTAATACAAATGTTTCAATCACCATTCAATGAGTTCAACTCCAATGATTTTTTCGAGAACCGTTAAATTGATTTCATTTGGGTTTCTATTGTTTGGGTTCTTTGGTGATAGTTATTATTTTATTTTGATCATGGATAATGGTCAAATTTAGATGGTAAATTTTTTTAATTTGGGGTTTTGTTGATCATCTTTATCTACTTGGATCATTATTTTATTCTCTTGTATCAATGATGTTTTAAAATATTTTTCAGTTCATGTTATGTTTTATTTTATTTCTACATATAGTTTTGGTTTTTTTATTACTATTATTGCGCTACTACTTTTGTGTATGGGTATCAATTTTATGGAAATATTTTAACATCCTGGTCTAGGTGACATAAATTGATGCCCCTAGACGGTTGATCACATGATGTCAAGCATGCCTCTCTATTCACCAGAGGCTTCCAGCAATCAACAAGGATCACATATCCATCATGGGGATATAATACCCACTTGATCATATAGCACAACCATGGAAATAAACCAAAAAAATATAACAAAAAACAAAACCAATATCACATGATAACCAAAACCTAAAATACAATATAAAAACTAAAAAGTTGATATGTTATAATAAATATATGTCAATATTTAATATACAAAACTGAAAATATATAAAGACATTTACAAATCCCAAGAAGGCACACATACCAATTCTAGTTCCCTCATCTATGATTCATCCCGGCTCATCCAGTTAAGATCAGGATTTCCCCTTATCCTATACGACAAGCATGAAGTCTATTTGGGTACTGATCAAGCAGATCAAGTAGGGTGTGACTATAACATAGTAGGACACCACCAAAGGTGTCTAAAACAATATCTGATCAATAACATATTATGTAGATGTATAATTAATAATGTACAGTGCATTAAGTAAAAAATTATTACATTTCAATATTCATTATTTAAGGAAATATTTCGATGGGTTTATAGGGACCCCAAACACACAATACATGCTTATACCCATTATAGAGTCTAAACTGCATAACAATACCATGATTATAGTTTTTCATTTAATTTTTAACATATATAATGATTAATTGGAACCATAGTCCAACACCAACTCATGGGTATAGAATAACGTGTTTAACACCTAGTTGATATTTGTAGCATCAGTACTTTCCCCACACCTCATTAATCACATGGGTATTTGGATCCTTATCCCCTTAACTGTTATCAAAGTCTCATATGGGTATTTTAGAGCTTAATTCCCTTTCCCACACAATTTTTATCACATATGGGTATTTGGAGCATTAAAACATGTCCCACACTCATTTATCACTATGTGATTTTGAAGCAGCAGTCCATGACCCACACATGACTATCACACACATATCATATATATCACATCCTTCATAGATAATAAACATTTACCCTTTTTTTCAACATTCAACATCATGGAACTCCATTACAATAGTGACAAAAAATACGGTTATTCAATTTAATCACATGGAATAATATGAACAAAACACCATTTATCAACTTATCAAAATAAAAAACATGTAAACAATTAATTAATTCACCTGATAATTAATCTGATTCCACAATACCAGTATCCCATTAATCAATTCACCTTTTTTTTAATCCACATTAATTGACCAATTACACAATCCATTAATTTATCAATTCCATAATACCATCAATAAATCAATTCCACAATCATTTAATTAAATAATTAAGAAAATTACATAATTTAATTTTAGAATTTAAAGTGATATATGTTTAATATAATTTATTCAATTAAATACATGTAATTAAAATAAAGACTTTTGGATTTGAATAATAGACCACTGACCTCTAGATTAAGGTTGAATGCCTGACAATGGTAATCCCAAATTGAATTTGAAAAATAGAGATCAAGATGGAGGACAAGATCTAAATATAAATAAAATCTCCAAGATCAAACTAATGAATATAAAAAAATGATATATATATATATCCACCACAATAAAGGAAACAATCCCTTCAAAGGATGATTGAAAAATGAGAGAGCAGAAGGAAGATATAGAAGATGATAATCTCTTAACATAAGAGGTGTTGTTCTTGAATATTGGACTAGAATCATCAATAATGGAGGTTTAACTAACATTTAACCTATTTGAGAACCACCAGAAATTAGAGAAACGTTTTTGGGTAAAGAGAGTGTTTCTGAATATTAGATGAGGGCTATATATTTTTCTAATAATTTTGTGGGGATTACAAATCTGAACACATGGTTTCCTAATAAGGGTGAATGTTTTCCCATAACCGTAAACCTAACAACGTTCCTACTACCAGGGGGATTTATAGTCACTACTAAAAGTGTGAAAAGTTTGAAAAGCTATGTCGTAACCATGTGAATCCTCTCTGTTTGGGTTTATATAGTCTGTTAGGATGGGAAAATAGCTTGTGAAAATTTTCCTCCAACCATACACAACCCCTCATCCTTCAAAAAATCAAAAACTTCATGAAATAACCTTCCAATGTATTACCCAAAAAAGATTTTCTAAAAAAATTGGAAAAGAATACATGTTAATTAAATAAATATATCTCTATAAAATTTCATGATCTTATAATATCTCTACATTATAACTACTCATCCTCGAGTTGTAATCTGAAAAATCAGAAAGTTTTGGAGTCAAAAAGGTCAGTACACTAATCGATCATATATACTTCTCTCTCCCTTATTTCCACCTAAACACCCCAATTTTGTGAATATATATAAACTCTATTCACAATCTTTTCTGGAACACATTCTCACTATAATCCAAAAAACGTATTTTGTGCTCCTCAAAGGATAAATCAGTCTCAAGATCAATAACATCCACATCAATCAAATTATCGGGTTCACAGTGATGCTTCTGAATTTATAAAACATCAAAATAATAATTCATAATACTATACCTTTTTTGAAGAACCAGTAGGTATGCCACTAGTCTGATTCTCTCCACAACCTCAAAAGGTCCAATAATCCTTGGGTCCAACTTGCCCTGCCTATAAATCATACGGTGATCCAATCTAAGAGATACACAAATGAACACCCAATCTCCCTATATAAACACTAGGGGTAACATAATACTATCGTAATATGACTTCTACATATAAGGATCCATATCCATATGCTTTTGGATAAGTTGAACATTCTCTGACGTTTCCAATAGGAGACTCGGTTTCGACTACACTGACTCACCTTCACCATCCAATATAGAGGTTATCTGTATGGGCTACCCAAAAGATCCTATTATGGTTCCATTTATATATTTTCTTAATATCTATTTTAATA
This sequence comes from Viscum album, assembly GCA_963277665.1. Lineage (NCBI taxonomy): Eukaryota > Viridiplantae > Streptophyta > Magnoliopsida > Santalales > Viscaceae > Viscum > Viscum album. Next base: position 1,718,644,303 of record OY728119.1, on the reverse strand, counting down.
GGTTAACTCCAATTGTTCTAGGTGCTTCACCCAAGACCCTCCAAAGTCCAGAACACATGCTCTCACCATATCCTCAAGAACATGTATAGTATGTTCACACTGCACATCAATATGTGGGAGGAATTCCATACAAAAATAAACATGTTTATGATGAAACATAAAAAATTACATTGATAAGAGAGATTTAAAATTTGATTCAGGGACTGAAATAATGCTATCAAGCACTCCATGTAGATAGACTATCTCTTAAACAAATAAATATCCCAAATACTCTATTAAAAATGTCTCTCATATAGGCATGAAATGTGATACATTCATCAACAGGTCCAGAATCACCCAAATGTTATCATTCAAATGAGGTATCTTTGGGAGACCTACAACTATATCCATCGTTACATAATCCCCCTTTCATTATAGAATGGGAAATAACTGCCAAAGACCCCCACATCGTTGATGCTTAGGCTTCACCTATTGATTGGTATTCCATTGCATCACAAACCCCAATATCTCCAATTTTATTCACAAACACCAATACAATCATTGTAGGTAAGTGTATATTTTAGTCACACCTAGATATCACCGATTTTGAGATTTCAGATTCACGCATCAGATCCCCACACATACTCGAAGGAAAAAAATTCAGATTCTTGACATAAAAATTTCTCCCTAAAAAATGGTACAATCTAAAGGTGAATACCCAAATTCAAGGCATTCCCTAATGTAAAAATATTCTAGATCCTAATATTGAATGTCCATAATCTAGATCAATAGGTTAAACTCCACTAAAACTGAAGAGATAGTCATTATCTCGTAACCCCCCTAAAAAAACATGCATCTCAGCCAGCAAAGTTATTATTGTCACATGGAACTAGACTTTGAAACTATATGATTGTGTGTTTTCTTACTTAAAGTGTCAAAAACACAATTTTTATTCCCAACCATATATTTGATCTCGAAGTCAAAAGACTGAATATAATTAACCCACCTCCACTACGGGAGATTTATGTATCAATGAAAAATGGTATACTTTAATCTCTTTTTATCAGTATAATCAATGTTGTTTTCCCAAAAAAGATAATTCCACTAAAACTTCAAATAATAAAAAAATATGGATAACTCAAGGTCGTGCATATGGTAGTTCCATTCATGTGGCCTCAACTTCTAAGATAGATATTCCACAACTCGATCTCCCTGCAACAACACTGCTCCAAGAATGATTCTAGAAGAAGCAAAAAAACCATATATACCTCACATGGATTGGTTAGGATCATGATTTATTCCATTTTCATGTGCTTCTTCAAATCATATGATTTATTCTCACATGACCCAAATCGTTAAAAACATTTCCCCTTCTTGGTTAGTCCCGAAAGAGGTTATTCTAGTGGGGAAAAGTACTAGATGAACCTCCAACAATATCCCTCTTTCACCAAATCAATTATGGATATAAAAAAAGTTCATGGGCTGCTCCTAAGAGACCAGTGCCTAAAATTTATATGGGTCCACTAACACAAATTTTAATGAGATGATTTTACCCAAGAAGTGTACCTAATCCATCCAAAACTGACACTTAGATATCTTGGTTTATAGACAATTCTATCTCGTTGTTTTTATGATGATTCTAAGATGTTGTTCCTGATTTTCATGGGTTTTGGAGTACTCCGAGAATTAGTCAAAAAAATATGATAAACTGATCTGGGTACGGATGGAATATTATCTTCAACAAAACCATAAACACTTTTGGTGCATTCTTCAACCCAAAAGACATCACAAAAATATCATAAAGTGCATAACTAATTCATAAAGAAATCCCTTATATATCATAAGGCTGAACAGTGAACTGATGTTTCCAAGATCTCAATTCAATCTTGTAGAAAACACAAGATCCATTCAACAAGTCAAAATGATAATAGATTCATGGATGTGGATAGAATTTATTCAATGTCATCGAGTTCAACTTATGATAATCCACATGTAAACATAGCGTTCCATTATCCATATTGTCAAATAATACTGGGGAATCCATATTGACATAAAAATATGGATAAAAACATTATCCATCAAATATTATAGGTGAGTCTTTATATTGTGAATCTATGTTGGCTTTATTATTCCTGGTGGAATAGAAACTAGCTTAGCACCTGGTATGAGTTCAATAAGAAATTACACATTTCTCTCACGTGGAAAATATGATAATTTCTCAAGAAACATGACCTATAAATTTTCACCATGTGTTTAAAGACAACCTTATTCATACCCCCAATATCATGTAAAAGTCATTCATCCTTGGTGGTAAACACCCCTAGTATCTGATGGATTAGCCATTCTCAGCCTTCCTGGATATCCCACTCTCCACAGTGATATATTTTTCACCCTCAGGAGATGAAAATGTATTTCTCTTAAGGAAAGAATATATTTTGGTTAGTATGACACTAACCATTTCATACCCATAATTAGGTCAAATCTTAACATAAAAAGGATGTAAATATCCCAATTGAATCGATACTCCCCATCCTCAAGAGAACATCCCTTGTACAAACAAATGTATCTCAATTGTACTACCAAGTATGTATCAATCCTTATAACCCCACTCACAAACTCCACTGCCAGGATCAAACCATCCACAAGTATTGAATATATAAGATAATGTGAGGAACCATTATCAAATAAGGCCCTAAAAGTGTAGAAGATACATGGATAGTACCACTAACTATTGATGGTCTAGCCTTGTTATCCACCTATATAGGCTAAATGACATGGGACTCATTTTCCCCTATTCCATGCGGTGTTTTCTATGTCCCATGAGATGCACCACTCTATTGATACATGCACTCTTTCTCAGAATCACAACATCCACTGCCTTTACCTCGACGTCTAATAGAACTCTAGCAGCCAGACTAGTATGACATCGAGGATCCCCTTCCCACACTTTGATTCTACCTAGATACTACATCATTACCCTTCTATCAGGATTACTATAGAACCTATATAAACGTACCATCCTACATAAATCTCGTCATTCTACTAATGATTTGGGACAATGCCTAAGAATGTGACCTAGCCAACCACATTGGCCGCAAAGAACTCAGGTAAGATATTGAGTAACTGATCTTTCTCCCTGGGTTCCCTTCATTCCAAAACTCTGGTCAACATTATCATAGAAATGATTCCTAACCCAATAATATATACCTACAAATCATTCAACAGGAACCAATTATCCTATAATGGAATATTCTTTTATGTTCCCCTTAGATATGAATCCCCAGTTAACCACTCCATAAAACATTTTCATCTAAAACATATTAACCTGGTACATAATTTCCATATAAAACCATCTTGGAAATTCCTTGAAATTTTTGTCCCATAATGTTCTAGTATTGGAGAAAACAGATGTAAGTTATAAATGTGACCAAAATAGTCTATCATGGACATACTCCCCAGAGTTAACCACATGAACTCATCTACCCACTCTTGTCTCAGTGTCTCTTGAAAATGTGCTCTAGGAAATTCCCTAAACTTTATTCCATACCATGACCATCGGTTTCCCAGTCCATCCCTAGGTATACCTCTAGTGATTATATGATCCTTATAACAAAAAAGAAGCAAAATTGACCCTCTTCTTAGTAGGAGTGTATAAATTGTCATGTATAGTTGGGATGGACTCAACCCATAACTTAGTCACATCATGTCAATCCAGACTAGTGAAATTAGGAAGGTACTATAACTAAAAATCCCTCATAGTTATATACATAATCTTAATAACTATTTATGGTTCTCCCTCTATGAGATTCATGAAGAAAGAAATGCTCTTATATAACTTCTCTTCTTATCCTTCACTTGACACAACCTATGCCTCAGGTTCCACTGTTAGAGGATTGTTTCCAGCAGTATCCTCATGTCCTCCTCACAAAAAGTCTCATTTTGTAGTAATATCTCTAGAATTAAAAAAAAATTTCTCTGGACACATAATATGACATTAAAATAATTAAAATGGGATTTACATTATTCCATAACAAGTCATTCCCCCTTTTTCACCACCACACGGTCAAAAACGAGGAATTATCACTACCTGTAACCATCCTATATCTGGGTCATGGTTAACATAGGAGAAAATCATTTTTATCCTTCAAGTCTCATTAGAACACATTTTTCCACAGTTTTTATCATTTAAAATTTTTCAATTTCATGTTAACCACATTTTCTATTTCATTTCATAGGAATGTAAAAAATAAATAACTCTTGTTCTACAACATATCCAATATTTTCTTTTATAGGCGTTCCAAAAATGATTCATGTCAAAAAATAATTCAGAATTCCTTGAATGATGCATGCATATTTAAATCTAGTTCTATATGGTTCCATGACAAAAATAATAGAAAATATTAGAAACAATAATCATATCACATAACATAGGGATCACTTGAGATGAAATAACATTAAACTATAACAACAGACATCAATAACCACACTCCCACCCTTGTTACTTGGATTTTCCCTCATGCATGGTTTAGATACCCTCATGCATAATATCTTGAACAAGGCCTAACTCATCATATTCTCTTATCCACTATTCTCGAATAGTAAGACAAAATAAATATGAAAAATAAATTCCTTTTAAAACCACTATGCAACATCCCAACTTGGGTGCCGCACATCGGTGCCCCAAGCCAGTCGGTCACAATACCTCAGGAGAGCCTCCATGTATACTAGAGGTTATTGAATAGTGGAAGGGGTCTAATATTGATAATTGGGATATTGTACCCTCTATATCATGTATAACAAAATGGAAAAAAAAAATAATAACCAAAATGTTGTTCGGAGTAGAGTAAGCCAGAGGGGGTGAATTGAGTATCTATAAAAATTTATGTTTGAAACGTATTCTTAAAAGGTTCCCCAATAAAAAATATATAAAACCCTTTTAATCAAAGTAATACGGTTATGAAATATGTACTATTTAAATATCTTCTCAGAAGATTGATTAATTCTCAATAATATTAATATTAGTTATTAACATTACTTTTGATTTTTTCTGTTGAGGCAAAAAATTATAACTTCTTTCCAAGATTAACTATCAAAGTAAATATAGTGATTTATGAATTATATAGTAAAATAGGGAAAACTAAATTAAACAACAAAGTGGTTATAAAACAAGTGTTTCAGTCACAAGATGATACCTAATCCACTCTACTTGGTGATCTACTGCCACCAAGTATTTTATATTAATAAACATGATCCACACCCTTGATCGGGGTAAACCATAGTGCACAAGACCGTGCAGGTCCCATGACCTCTTCTATAGTTATTTGTGGGTATGAACTACCAGGTCACATAGGGACCTCTTCCACACTTATCCGTGGGAATAAAAAAGTATAAAAAAATATGAGAGGAAGGATATATTGTTTCCTTCAGTTTAGTGCAAGAGACAGTGTGAGTTTTTGTACAAACACACACACTTAACGAATGATAAAATAAATACACAACAGAGAAACAATTATGAGATAAGATTATATGTTATTTGAGTGTTAGTGTATGCATCTTTGAACATCTAGGATGAAGAAGATGCATGAATCAAGTCCTCTTGAGAGAAACAGAGTACCAAAGGTCACGTATATCTATCTTATGTTCATTATGGAGTTGGTATTGTTAATATATTCTTGACTCTGATCTATGGTATCCTAGCTTTTGGGATTTGAGAATACTTCGTGTTTTCTTCAGATGTATTTAGTTTCATGTGTTGTTTCTTTTCTCATGAATGCTTGTGCTTCTTCGTTATCATGCCTCTTTGTTTCTGGGCCACACATATCTTTTTATTCTTGGAGTGCAAGTGTTGTAGATGACAGTATGCATGTATTTTTCATGTCATAACTCATAATGTCAAGTGAAATGTCTATAAAAAAATATTTTTTATGTTTGTTCATTTAAATAACTCAAATATAACTGTGGTAAATTAAAATAAAAATGGAAAAACAAATTAAATAATAGTGTCATAGTCTATCTGGAAATAGTGTCACATGGAAACAGTGTCTCTATGAAATAGTTTCACCTTCTTTTCCTTTTAGTGGTGAGATAATTATGATGGAATAGTTGTATAGAGATCAGGAACTGATATCACATATGTTGTGTTATGATCACATTGTCTGGTCCTTTTCCAAACATCAAACGGCGTCTTAGCAAGGAACTAGTGTCACTAACTTAAACAGATCTGAAACTAGTTTCAGTGTCTGGTCACGATGTCTGGGTCACGGATTCAGGTCACGTTTTCTGGGTCACTTTGTCTGGTCACGGTGTCTGGTCATGGTTTCTAGTCACAATGTTTGGTCACGGTGTCTGGGTCACTGTGTCTAAGGCACGTTGTCTGGTCACCGTGTCTGGGTCACGGTGTCCGGTCACAGTGTCTAGGTCCTTTTCCAGAAAAACATTACTGGTGGCAGAATCACAGTTTCTCAGACTTATCCAAATAACTATATACAGATTTAAACAGTGATATTCATAGAATGGATTAGACTTAATCATTTATAAGTAAGTCCATTATAACACAAACTAAAAATAGTTAAAAATAATAAAACATAGTACATAAGATCCTAGATTGTTTAATTTAAAGCTTAAAGAAACAATCCATCTATACACATAATTTGAGACAGATTTAATAGTATTAACAGTATTTATAGAAATTATATGATTTTTTATCATTAAAACATGATTAACACAGGAGGAGTCCAAAAATCTCCCCATTTTTTATGATCACAAATCAGGTGAGATATCTAGTCTTAGTGGATGTGTCTCTCCCTTTGTGTGCATTTAGAGTGCATGTCTCTCCCCATTTTGGGACTATAAAAAAGAGTAAAAAATTTCATAATAGAGGATACAATAAAAGTTAATAGTGAATTAGATTGAGAAAGAGGTGTCATTACAATCATAATGTAGAAAAAATAAAAAAAATTATCCCAATAAAAATATAGCGTTCATTGTTCTTAAGCACCAACTGTCCTCTCTTTTCCCTCGGTAGCTACATCACAATAAGACACAGGAGAAGATGTCGGTGTTGAAGAATTTAGTGAACCAAATGATAGAGAAGGTAGAGAGAGACCTTCAAAAACAGAGGGGGCCAATGTGGGTGGAGTAGAAGACTGAGGCAATTTTCGGTCAAGGATAAAATGTCTAATCTGACTCAGAACCAGAGAGACAAACTTAAAATTAGAGTCATAGGTTAGAAATGTGCCAGGAGGAAAAACAGGTCACAAGGGTGCAGCTGTAGGATCCAAAATAGTAGTGCTCGGCACATGAAGTTAATACCTCAATAGCTTGATGAAGTCAACAATCATCTCACCACTATATTGTATCGTTTTCTCAAATTCAAGATTGTTCTCCATGAACATGTCTAACAAGGAAGTTAAATCCTTCAATTTTTGAACTTGAGTTTTCAATGTTTGAGTGCTAGGATTGATTTTCAGAATCTATACCAGGTACATGATATAGTTTGTCATATCATGCTTTGAGAAAATACTATTGAATTATAAATCCACATTATTAGTAATTTATTCTTGAGCATAATTTTCAATCTTGGAATGAATTATTACTACATCAAGAACTCTATCACAAATCTTAACAACAAAAAATAGAGACTTTTTCTCAAATCCACTGGGCACTGATTGAAGTTCTACTTGAACAAATTTTCTAAGAAGATCTCTATCCATGGAGTGTTGAGATGATTTTACAGAGGCACCCGAAATAGTAACAGCTGAAGTAAGAGACTTCAGTTGATTCCAAACATTCTATAGGTATCCCTTATACTCATCATTCAACTTTTTAAGACCAATAAAAATCTCACACATCTCTTGCACTATTTTTTTGTTTCTTTCAGCCACCTTGTCAGCTGAGGATATTAGTTTAGGTTGAATCAGGGTGGCTACTTCATTTTGAATCTGACCACTAACATACACAATAAGATGAGAAAAAGGTTCTGGTCTTGTGTTTAGAACTCTATTCATATCTTCAACCATACCTCTGAGAGACATCACTTCATCACTATGTTTTTTGTTCTAAAGTATAACTTCTTGAATTTCATGAGGCATTTTTGGTTGAATATACCAAATAATCTTCTCTAACAATAGTGAAGCATCTCTTTCACTCATGTTGGTCACATGAGTATGTTGAGTGGTCATGATCATTTCTAATCCATCCAATAAGGTAGCTCAAAAGGATTTCAAATAATACTTACTCACTATGGTAGAATGTTCTTGTGAATTTTGTTGGATAGGAGCTGAGATAGGATTAGGCTCCTTTATAGCTATTATATCAAGAAAAGATTCTAGTTTCAATTGAAACATAGTAGACAGATCTATACCTTTAACTGAGAATTATTGTGAATCATTTACATCAAAATAGATTGGGAATTTGTACCATGTATCCACTGAGCTTGTATAAATTGGATTATGAACATCAAAAATTTTCAGATTGGGGTATTGCTCCCCCTCAATAGTTGAAAAACTTCCAGGACTAAGAGATTTATATCCTTGATCTATTTCTAAGATTTCATCCCCAATAGCCCACACATTTCTTTTCTAGCTAATTTAAAGGCTTCATCCATTTTCTCTTCGTCAAATGGGATAATATCTGGAACAACATGTTCCTCTAGGTGTTCCTCAAAAGCAGATTCATTCTAAAGAGATAGATATTCATCTAGATGTTCTCCTAGAACATCATTATCCCTTACACTAACAACAAATTATTCTTTAGAAGTAGGTTCTTCTTCCAGATCAACAATCTATTCTAGGAAAAGTACTACCTTCTCAATTAAGGATTGAGTAGCAGGTTCAATATCTTCCTCATTCAGGACACTTTTCTCTATAGGTGCAACAACCTCTTCTTCTTCTTCTTCATCAAAATAGTAAGAAATCTCATCTATCTCCAATCTATGATAAAAATGTCCTAAGTTATTGAAGAGTTTTCAACCGGGTCGAACATTTCATAAACCATATAATTATCTTCCACACATGCTTTTGTCCATGGATTCTAACTGATTTTCATTCTCATGACTATAACTTTTTAGATACAAAATTCATAGTCCTTAATGACATCTTCATCTGGACCAACCAACCCTTTGGAATGAATTATAGTTGTGACTGACCTCGAGCAGAACAACGAGTTTGACATAGAGGTTCTCTTTAGAAAATCACACATATAGAGTATAACATACTTGCATAGGCTGATCATGTGTCCATTATTCATAATATGTATCAAAAATTAATCCTTCTAATTGAGTGTAGAAAAGTACCCTTTTCTTGTACTGATCAGATTCTGGGAAATCTTAATCAAAATTATGGTTTCCTCATTTAGCTCAGCAGCAATAGCTCTTCTCTTTGTATCATTCCCAGATATGTCTCCCAAGGCTTCTTCCAAAATAATGATCTCCCTTAGAGGTGGATGAACTATATTGTAGTCCTAGAAAATACCCTCAGGAAGTATCCTTAGTCATGTATCCCATAACCTCAAAAAAGATACATCTTTTCCAATTGATATAGCTTCTAAGAACAAACACATCTTCTGTATCAAAATAGAATTGAATGAACAGATAAAACTATGAAACTAGATTTGGGTAAATCCGCCTACCCCCTTTGTGATCAAATCCATCTATCCTTGCTCTCTTAGTACATTTCATACAAAAGACTTAATTGATAGCAGCCAATTGAGGGAGATTTCCTTTTCAATAACCAGTATTATGTTCACTAGGTTCAGATTCAAAGGACCTTCGGGTGCTAACTTCAATGTTATTTTCATCTACCTCTTTAATTTCACTTCTCAAGAGTTGAGGATGGTTTGTGTTTCATTATAGGCATTAAACAAAGGTTTGAGAGAGAGACAAAGGTTGGAGGAGGGGTTATGGTTTGAGATAAGAGAGCTCGGGTGATGAAAGGAGTGAAACTTCTTTCGTTTTTATTAATTAGGGATATCAAGCATCGCCAAATCAAAATCACGTGAAAGTAAAATAATAAAATAATTAATTAGCACAATATGGGTTATAATATGTAAATAAAATGATAAAGAATATTTACAGTGTGACCGTAACAGACTTTTACAGTGAGACAGTAACTAGATTTCATGGTACGACCATAACTGCACATCACGATGAGACAGTAATAGGTTTTTATGGTGATACCGTAACTGTGTGAAATTAAAATTGTGCGACTTTATTGTTTTATGTAGAAAATTTTAAGATATTAAAACTATAGAACTGTTATAGTTATATAGTAATCATACAATAGTGACATGTGAAACGGTAAACTGTGAAACAATAAGCCATGAAACAAAATGCTATGAAACTGTAAGTTGTGAAACAGTAATTTGTGAATCAGTACACTTACTACATAAGATTTATAATTCTAAATTCATGTGTGGTGTAATTCATTCTTTCATTATTTAATGGTTTGGTGAATATATCAGCGAGCTGATATTCAGTTCCGATGAATTTCAATGTGATATCACCTTTTTGATAACGGTCTCTCGAATAGTGATGTCTTACATCAATATGTTTTTCCTAGAGTGTGAAACAAGATTTTTTGAGAAGTTAATAGCACTTATATTTTCACAATTTATAGGTAATTACTGAATTGATATCCATAATCTAGTAATGTGTGTTTCATCTTCAAAATTTGTGCACAACAACTACCAGCAGCTATGTACTCAGCATTAGCAGTAGATAATAAAACAATGTTTTGTTTCATACTAAACCATGATACTAGTGACATTCCTAAAAAGTGACATGTTCCAGAGGTACTTTTCCTATCTAACTTACAACCACCAAATTCAGAATTAGAATAGCTAACTAACTCAAATGATTTTCCTCTTAGATAAAACATTCCTAGATTAGGTGTATGCATGAGGTATTTGAAAATTCTCTTAATAACATTTAAATGTTATTCCTTAGGGTTTTATTTAAAACGAGCATACATTCATACACTAAACATAATGTCAGGTCAGTTAGCAGTTATATAGAGTAAGCCTCCAATAATTCCTATGTAAGTGTTTAGATCAATAGATTTTCCATCTTCATCAAGATCCAATGTACAAGTAGTACTCATTAGAGTGTCACTACATTTAGTTTTATCCATGACAAAAAAATTTAGAATATCTCTAGTATATTTTCTTTGATTTAAAATAATACCATCATTATTTTGAAAGATTTGAAATCCAATAAGGAATTTTATTTCACCCATTAAACTCATTTCAAATTCATTTTACATAATTTTAGAAAATTTAATAAATAATGAATTTCATTAATATCCAAAGATAATATCATCTACATAAATTTTAACTACTAACATGTCATTATAAAATCATTTTTTAAAAATGCTAGCATCAGATATTCCTTTTGTAAAACCTTTGGAAATAAAATATTACATAATCTATCATACCAAGATCTTGGAGTTTTTTAAACCATATAAAGATTTTGATAATTTAAAAATATGATTTTGAAAATGAGGATTTGTAAAACTAGTGGGTTTCTCAACAAAAACATCCTCGGCTATATACCCATATTGGAATTCACTCTTAACATCCATTTGATATAGTTTGAAATTCTGATGTGTATCCTAAAAAAATTCAAATTTATATGGTTTCAAGTCTAGTTACTGGTACAAATTTTTCTTCATAGTCAATTCCATTTTCTTGATTATTTCCTTATGCAACCAATATAGCCTTGTTTCTAGCTATGTTACCATCTTTATCTATATTATTTCTAAACACCCACTTAGTACCTATGGTAAATGTGTCTTTGAATCTGTCCACATGTTTCCAAACATTGTTCCTTTAAAACTAATTAATCTCTTCTTGCATAGACATCACCCAAAATTTATCATTGATATCATCATTAATTTTTTTAGGTTCATGTTGTGATGAAAAGACTTGATGTTCAACCTGATTTCTAAGAGAATATCTATTTTGGGTTCCTTTATCTAAATCTCCTACAACTACTTCTAAAGGATTGTTATTAAGTGTTCTAACAGCTCTAGAAAAAGAAGGATGAGTGATTTCAGGTTCTTCAATAGGTTCGGGTTCATTATGACCAAAAGTTGACGAATTTCTAGAACTGGATGTTTTCACAGATTCCATTATATGATGGTTAGAATATTTTGTATTGATGTCCATATTTGATACATCATACTCTATGTTCTCTAGAGAGATATTAGGATCATGTGGATCTATTTAATCAAATTTTACATGGATAGATTCTTCCACACATTTAGTTCTTTTGTTAAACACTCTATAGGATTTACTAGAGATTGAATATCCTATAATTATTCCTTTGTCACTCTTGGATGAAATTTGGTCAAGATTTTCCTTAGTATTAAGGATATAGACTTTATAATAAAAAACTTTTAAGTATCTAACTTTGGTTTTTCTATTGTTCCATAACTCATAGAGAGTTCTTTTGTGAACGGGACTAATAAACAATCTATTCATAATATAGCATGTTGTATTTACAAATTTAGCCCAGAAATAAAGAGGTAAGTCATACTCACTAAGCATGGTTCTTGAAATTTCTTCCAAGTTTCTACTTCTTCATTCTATAACCCCATTTTGTTGAGGTGTTTTATGGGAAGAGAAATTATGACTATTATAATTTCGTGAGCAAAAGGATTCAAAATATTGATTTTCAAACTCACAACCATGATCACTTCTTAAGGATTTAATTCTAAGTCCACTATGATTTTATATAGTTTTGTAATATTTGGTGAAATGAGAGCAGGCTTTACTTTTGTGAGCCAAAAAGAAAGTCCAATTATATCTAGAAAATTCATCTATAAGAACATAAACAAAGTGCTTCCCATTTAAACTAGAAATTCTAGATGGTCCAAACAAATCCATGTGAACCAGTTCGAGAGGTTGAGAAGTTTACACTTCTTTCTTTAATTTAAAGGAGATTTTGTTTTTATTTACCTTTTGAAATGGATTACACATATTATCATTTGTAAACTCATGTTTGGGTAGGTATTTGACTACAATTTTTCAAGTTATATTTCTAAGGGACTGAAAATTACAGTGTCCTAGTATTTTATGCCAAAGCCAAGAAACTATATGAAAAACACTTAAACAAGAAAATTTTTGAGAGACTAAATAATCTAAGTTAATAGAGTATAAATTTTCATATCATAATGCACAAAATACTAATTCATTTTTAGTATTAAAAAAATTGCAAACACCATTTTCAAATTTAACATGAAATCCATCATCACATAGTAGTGAAATAATACGCAGATTATATTCAAATCCATCAAAAAAAATTACTTTGGAAATTAAAACTGAGTTAGAGTTACTGATTTGGATAAGTCCAATGATTTTTTCCTTTGGCATTGTCACCGATGGTGAAATGTCCACTATAAAATTTTATTATGTTCTTGAAGCATGAATAGTCCCTGATCATATGTCTTAAACACCCACTGTTCCTATACCTTAAAATTTTCCAGGAGATATTTTAGTAGCTTTCCTAGAAAAAATTAAAATAATAATAGAATTTGGTACCCATATTATTTTGTGTCTAGTAATATTATTGACTAGTTATTTAGGAACCCATATCTGCCTCATAGTTTTCCTACATTTATTATGTAATGTGATTGAAAAATAAACTCTATTTAGTCTAGAAAAGAAAAAACAGTTGAGATTGTATCATAACAGGAACTAGTTGAATGTTTTACAGAATTAGGAGTGAAGTTGTGTGTCTTGGATTTTAAAACAAAATTAGTTCTTTCAAAATTTCTTTTACAAGGTTGATATCCAATACCAGTAGTATATTTATGAGAAATCTGTTTACCTAGAATTTGTACCAATGTATCTTTACCATTAGTAAACATTTCAAGTTCCTTTTTCAATTTCTCATTAGATAGATTTAGTGCATTGTTTTCTTTGATTAATTGAACATTTTTCTCCCTTTATACAGTGAGTTCAGTTTTAACAATCAAGGAAAGAGCATGTTGTTCTTAAGTGATTTGTATTTATCTTATGTTCATTAAATTTATCTTCAATCATATTATAGCACTCAAACTATTATTCATTAGACATATTTTCAAGGTCCTATAATCTCTAGAATTACATGAATTGTGTACTTGATATTCTAGTGTTACCTCAGATGTATTTGTTATAAAACACATATTGGATTTGTTAGCTTGTTCATCATGTGAAGATTCTCAGTCACTTGAACTTTCCTCAAAATCACTCCATGATACTTTCATTTCATTTTTATACATTCTATGTTTGTTCTTATATTTATTTTGGTACTTGATCTTGGGATAGTTTTCCTTTACATGTCCCTTTCTCTTAAACTCATAGAATATTATCTCATTAGACTTGTCACTTCTTTCAAATATTTCTTCTACCTTCCTTTTTATCATATATTACTTTGAAGTTAGTCTTTTACTAATGTCGCATGATTCTCTTATAGAGATAGTGGTTCCTCTCCATCTATCAGGAAGGAATCTGCGAATCTTCATGATTTGTTATATGGCGAGGACATCTCTTCCAAGATAAATAATTGTGTTGAAACTTTCATTGAACCTGATATACATGTTATAAATAGTCTCATCAAGTTTCATTATAAATTTATCATATTTAATAGTAAAATTATTAAGTCTCATTTCTTTAAAACTATAAGTTCCTTCATGTAAAACATGAAAAGTATCCGAAATTTCATAAGCAGTTTTACATGTAGGAATTCTGTTAAATTCTTCATCTCTTAAGGAGAAATATAGAGCATTCATGGATTTGTAATTTTTATTTTAGGCAGTCTTGGTTGGGTCATCCCTAGTGATTATCTTAGTAACATGAATCTTAAAGTCATCTATAATTGAAGACCAATTTTCAGAACCCATACTTTCTAAAAGAATTTTAATTTTAATTTTCCATTGGACATAATTGGTTCCACTAAATAATGGTGGTTTGTTTGTTGCAGCACCTTCCAATATTTTTTCCATAATAAATAAATAATTTTAAAGAGATATAAATTTTTAATTAACATAAATTTATAGATCTTTAATGTACATCAAAAATCAAGGTTCAATAGTCTCAAAAATAGATTCTTAATAAGAATAAAAAGAACCCATTGATACCAAATTTTGGTCGAAGTAGATTACTCAAGAGGGGAGTTAATTGAGTATCTATAAAAAAAATGGTTTGAAAAGTATTCATAATAGGATCCCCATTAAAAAATAAATACATCCCAATTAATCAAAGTAATACGGTTATGAAAGTTTAACTATTTAAATAACTTCCCAGAATATTTATTAATTCTCAGTAATCTTAAAATCATTTATTAACATTAATTTTGAAGTTGTTCTATAATGAAAAACAATTATAACTTCATTCAAAGGTTATCTATCAAAGTAAATCTAGTGATTTATGAATTATACAGTAAAACAAAGATAACTAAATTAAACAAAATAGAGGATATAAAAAAATTGGTTTAGTCTCAATCCAAAACGAAATCCACTCCACTTGGTGATCACCTTCCACTAAGTAGTTTATATTAATCAAATTGATCAACACCCTGGATTGGGATAAACAACAGTGCAGATGACTATGCAGGTCACATGACATCTTCCACTGTTCTTCGTGGGTATGAACTACCAGGTCACACAAGGACCTCTTCCACACTTATCAGAGGGAATAAATAAGTGTAAAAATATATGAGATGAAGGATATTATGTATATTTCAGTTTAGTTCCAGAGACAGTGTGTTTGTTTATATGAACTCACACTCACACTGATCGAAAGCTAAAAAACACACCACAAATCAAAAATGATGAGATAAAATTATAAGTGCTCTGAGTGTTAGTCTATAAAGATTTGGACTTCTAGGATGAACCATATGAAAGAATAGAGTTCTCTTATAATAAAAAGAGTATCACAAGTCAGTTAGATTTGGCTTCTATTCTTCTTGGAGTTGGTATTTTGAAGATGTTCTTGACATTGATCTATGGTATCTCTTCCTTTTGAATTTGAGAATGCTTCATGTGTTCTTTATATGTATTTAGTTTTAGGTGTTAGTTGTTTTCTCAAGAATTCATATGCTTCTTCGTTATCATGCCTCTTTGATTAGGGGCCACACTTCCATTTTCATTCTTGGAGTGAACGTGTTAGAGCCGAAATTATGCATGTATTTTTCACCTCATAGCTCGTACTGTCAAGTGACTTGACTACAAAGAAATACTAATTATGTGAGTGAATTTAAAACACTCAAATATGACCATTACAAATTAAATTGAAATAAAAAAACATTTTAAAGAACTATGTCAGAGTCGGTCTGGAAATGGTGTCACTTAGAAATGGTGTCTCCCTGAAACGGTGTCTCCTTCTTGGCCTTTAAGTGGTGAGACAGTTTTGATTGTATAATTTTATAGTGATTAGGAACCAGAAGCACATATGAGGTGTTAGTATAACGGTGTCTTGTCCTTTTCCAAACTTCAAGTGGTGTCTCAGCAAAAAACCAGTGTCAAGGTCTTCAACAGATCTGAAACTAGTTTCGGTGTCTTGTCACGATGTCTAGGGCACAGTTTATGGTCACGGTGTATGGTCAAGGTGTCTGGTCACAGTTTTTGGTCACCCTGTCAGGTCACGGTGTCTCGTCGCAGTGTCTAGTCACTGTGTCTGGGTCACGGTGTTTGGTCATGGTGTCTCGGTCATGGTGTCTAGTCACGGTGTATCGACCATTTTCTAGAAAAACATAACTGGTAGCAGCATCACTATCTCTCAGACATAGCCAAATATCATTATACAAACATAAACATTGACAATCTTATAATGGATTAGACATAATAATTTATAAATAAAAATCCATTATAACCCAAATTAATAATAGTTTACAATAATCAAACATAGCACTTAAGATCTTGGATGAGTTTATTTAAAGCATAGAGAAACCAACCATTTATACACATGATTTGAGATAGATTAAACAAGATTAAAAAACATTACATAATTTATAGGATTTGTGATCATTAAAACATGATTAACACGTGAGAAGTCCAACAAAAAAGATATAAAAAATAACTAAACCCAACAACTATCACCTGATAACAAAAAAATGAAATACAACATCCAAACTAAACAATAGTCATGTCATGCCAAATACGAGTCTAGTGTCAATATGAAAAACCCAAAATAAATAAGGAAACTAAAAACTCCCATGTAGGTCCTGATGCTTAGTCGGGTTCCCTCATCCATGCTCCAACCCAAGACAACCATCTAACATAGGGACTTAACCTTTATTATATCATATTAATTTAAATTCTATTTATGTACTACTCAGGAATCCTGAGTAGGTGTGAGTATAACTCAGTAAGACACCACAAACTATATCTAAAACAATATCTAGTCAATAACTGTGTATTCATTTTTATAAAGAATAATGTACAATTCATAAAGTAAATAGTTATTACATTTCATTATTTTTTATTTACCCACATAATCCCTAGGTTCTTTAAGACACTCAAATCCATAATACCTACTTTGGATCATTCCAAATTCTAAACCAAATCATAATATCATTCTTACCATTTATCAATTCATTTCAAACATATATCACACCTAATTGGAACCGTAGTCCAATGAAAACTCATGGGTGTAGAATGTCATGTCTAAAGCCCTCTGGGTATTTGGTGCCTCAGTCCCTATCCCACACCTCATTAATCACATGGGTCATTGGATCCTCAGTAACTATCCCTTATTTGACATCCCATATGGGTATTTAGAGAATTATTCCTTGTCCCACACTGCATTTATCACATATGTGTATTTGGAACATCATTCCCCATCCCACACTCATTTATCGCTATGGGATTTTGAAGAATCATTAAATATACCACACACAAATATCACATATATCACACATATATCACATATGTCACATCATTCAACGGTAATCAACATTAACCATTTTAACCAAAATTTCACATTTTGGAATACCATTACAATTATTATAACAAACATGGTTATTCAATTTAATCACATGGAATATATGAAAAAAACACCATTTATCCATTTATCAACATTTAACTATATAAAAATTTAATTATTTATTCCGATTCCACAATCCCAATATATCATTCATTAAATCACTGATTAATTAATCCAATTTAATTTACCAGTTAAATAATCTATACATTGACCATGTCTTTAACCCCATAAACCAATCAATTCCTCAATCACTTAATTAATTAATTGACCAAATTAATTAATTGAATATAATAATTCCAATTTCTTTGTATTCAATAGAAATTATAAAATTACATGTAAATGAAATCAAGAATTTGGGATTTGAATAATAGACCACCTTCCTCAGGAATGATGGAGAACACTCTTAAATATAAGTCACCAACTGAAGCGGAACAATAGAGATCCTAATGGAGAACATGATCTAAATCTAAATCCTTGATCCAAGATCAAACAAATCAAGATCCTACAAACCTAGATCTACATCCAACACAGCAGAGTAAAACACCAATTCAATGGATGAATGAAATATGTCAAAGTAGTAGAAAACCATATGGGATGAGAATCTCTTACCATTAGAGGTATATATCTTAAATCTACACTTCAAATAATCAAAAATACATTTTTTAATTCCATATAATCTATTTGAGAACCTAAAAAAATGAGAGAAAATTTTTTACGATCAAGATAAGGCATTTGGGGATATTTAATGGGGGTTCAAGATTTTTTTTAATAATTTTCAGGTTTTTAAAAATACACACACATAGTTTACTACATGGGGTGCACGGTTTCCCCTAACAATGTTCCTACCATGTAGATGGCCACTGTTTCGTTTTATTAAAGGCCTTCAAATTCATAAATTCATACAATAGGAAAATGACTCAAAATTGATAAAATTTTTAAGGAGTGATAGTATGATGTATAAATATGGCTATAAAACAGTATTTAGAATTGTTTAATTAGAAAACATAACTATATTTTTGGTTTAATCCCCACTCCACCATGAAAACCTATTTTACCCTTTACTAACGTGATAAATTTTTACTGTATTAACTATTCATCATGATAAAAAATGAAATTAGAATAATTACAAAATTAAGATATTATAATTAAAAATATGGATTCAATTTTATAAAATTCAATATCTAAAATTGGATTTTTTTTAAAATAAACAGAAAAAACATGAAGAAATATATATATTCATGAAAAACAATTTATTTTGTATGAAATGTTTTTATTCAAAAATCGACATAATATTAATTAAAATGACATTAATTTAATTATCTATAATATATATAAAATATTATATCCTTAAAAACCATTTTATTAAAAAATATAACTTTTTAAATTCTTGAAACGAAAAGAGAGTTTTCAGTAAAAATCAATATTTTTCACAATTCATTTAAAAAATAATATTTTCTGAAAATTTTAAAAAAATAACTCTAAATTAATTTTGGAATTATGATTTTTAAAATTAATTTATTTTTTAAAAAATATATTAAAATTATAAAAAATTAATTATATTACCTTCACACTAAAATCAATAAAACCCATTTTTTGGGAAAATTTAATTTTGATTTATATAAAGTCATTACTAAAATAGATTACTTATTTATCAACAAATTCTCTTTATATAAAGCCTTCAATAATATATTTGAAATTTTAATATTCCAATATATCTCACCAAATTAACACCTATGTTATAATGTTATACTATAATGAAGTTAATTTACACTCTGGATTACGTGTATCACAAGCTATTGAAGAAATTAATCTTTTTAAGAAATATATCATAAAATCAATGTGTGTTAAATTTTACACATATTAAAATAACTTTTTCCTTCAAAATTTTGTCACGGTCGTATAGAAAAATAAATATATATGTGTCTCATCACATCCTAGGGTTCCAATGTAGCTTCTTTGATTTTTTTCATTTCTCCAAAGAACATTAACCAGGTGAGTTCTCTTATTCCTTAACACTTTATATCTATTATCAAATATTATTAACATTATTATTCATAAAAAACATCATTCTATAGTGGTATGACCTATGATTTTATTAAATTTGGAGTATCATGTATGTACTTCATCATGCGAGATCCAAGGAACATATTGTGAACTTGCAAGTGGTTTGATGGAAGCATCAAGAGATAAGCTATCATTCTTACTCCATCAAGAATCTCAAAGGGGAAAATATACATGGGGATTATATTTCTAATATTTTTTAATCTCATTGGATATTTCCATGGATAAATGATTAATAAAACGTTATCAGAAACATCTAATTTTGGATTTTAGAGATGTTTATTGTTATATCTTTCCTATCAACTCTCAGATGCCTTGATGTGTTGCCAAATGGATCTAACGTTCTCTTCCATTTCCATAGTTGTCTCAGGTCCCAATAACATTACTTCCCCAACTTTATCCCTCAATGTTGGATTTAAAAACTTATTTCTATATAGGTCTTTATAAAGATCCATATGAATGATTCATTGAAATATATTGTTATAAGAAAACTAGGTTATAGGAAGGTGTGCATCCTAAAAACATTTCAAATCAATAGAACAATACCTCCATATTCCCTTTAAGGGTTTAATGGTTCTCCATGAGTAACCATCTATCTAAAGATGATAAGCATTATAAAATAATAAATCTAAATCTAGTGCTTTTTTGGAGACATTTTCAGAACATCCAGGTGAAATTGATATCTCAATTATATACTATATAATATGGTGGTCTATATAACCTTAAATCATCCTTATTATATAATATGGAAGTCTAATCCCTAGATAAATATTACATAATATCATTCAATTATGATGACATCATAATATATTTGGTTACAACCAACATAACTTTATGGACTTCACACATTTAGGGGAGTCTAATAAATAAATCCATAGTGATGTTTTACTATTTCCATTCATGTATGTGTATTGGTTATACAAACCCTTAGGATTTTGTCTCTTTTCATTAACATTCAAAAATACTAAACACTGAGATACATACACTGCAATATCTCACTTCATGTTATCTCTCCAAAATTTCTCTTTATGATCTACATACATCTTCATACGTTAGTATGATTATAGAATAATGAACTACAATCTTTATCAAATAGATCCTTCTTTAATTCGGGTACTTATGGTACATATACATAGTTTTTAAACCTTATGATTCTATCATAGTGAACATTGAACTAAGGAACATTTCTTTCCTTATTTTTTTTATCTCTACCTCTTCCTTCTATGACTATTTGATTGTTTCAGGGATAGACGGTTGAAAAATAATTTTATAGAGATTCTATTTATCCCCATATATTAATATGTTGATATTTAATCTTTAAAATATATAATTATTTTATTTTTTCCACATTATAGATATTCTTTCATGAGCCTTTAAACTCGTAGTATCTACCACCTTGTTCTCTTTCTGGGGATGGTAATGTTATAGTGAGTCAAAATATTTAATCAACCCCAAGAATATTATCTAGAGAATATTCAAACCTTTATATGTGAATATGTACATTAAAAATTTATGATCGTTATATATATCATACATTTCTACATCATTATAACCGTCCATATATTTAATGTAATAATTACCACAGTTACCTCTAAATCATTCGTTGAATAATTATTCATATAAACCATAAATTTTCATGAGTCCTAAGGTATCACTCTTTAATTTTAATTGATAACATATCCAAGTCCCTTCTTTATTTAAAAATTTCATTACACCTCAAGAAAATATGGATACTTCCAAAATTGTGTTACAATAGTTTAATTAATATTGGAAGTAGAGAAGTATTCTCCCATGGGTTTTATGTGAACTGAGGCCCCATCCCGATACCCCAACTTGAAGCTCCCCGCCTCTGGTGATCCTCTCACAATTGATGCCCTCTACCTGCCTTGTGTGATCGAAGCCCTCTCCCTACCTACCGTGATTTAACCCACCTTCCCATTTCCCTACCTCTTTCATGATCGAACAATCTCTATGACGATCAAAACCCCCTGATCTCATGAAGAACCCTCTCCAAATGGTCACTCCCTACTCTAACTATATAGGCTCACACAAAGTAAGTATACAATTTCCCTGCTCTCAGAAAATCCTACACTCTCCAGATTTGTCAAAGGAACCCTACCTTCTGCTTCTCTTGCAGAAAAACACTATTCGCTCCCTTCTATAGTGATTCACCCAATCCAGGACGTTAACTGGTAAGGGTTTCACTAAACCATGGATAACATAATTTGAAATTTTTTTCATTTGATAAATGATACCATTGGTTATTATCAGAGATCCATTCACTTGGAAATGTTGTTTTGGTTTAAGGATTACATATTCTAGTTTTAAGAAGCTATAGTTTGTGAATTTATGAGCACACATTGTTTAATATATTTAATTTATAATAGTATACTTTAATTTTTTCTAAATATTAAGTTTTATTGAGTTAAAATGATGAAGATCAGTATATATATTTGAAGAAGTTTTGAATTCATTCAAGAATATTTTGAATTGTTTTAGTGGATATAAAAATGACTAGAAAAAATTAGAAATTATATGTCTCAGGATATTGATGAAGTGAAAAAAAATGATTGGTAAAATATTACCTTGTTTTAGAAAATTGGAAAAAGTTATAACCACTAAGATGACTTCCATCAAAATTTCACAATCTTTTAGAAACCTCACCACCACCCAGAAGAATCCTACATCCTTTTCTCCAATAAAACTGAAGAGTCCTAATATATTTATCCATTAATGAAAATTTCTATGTTTTGAGAACATTATTTTAAAATCCTAACAATATTTAACCAAAATATGACTTCAATGTATTCATAGTATCCTCAAAAACATTGGAAAACAACACCAAATATACTTATACTATATTTAATGCTCTTATTCGTCCTTTAATATATTCACCCATGCCTAATTAAGGCATAATATTGTCTCATTCTCTCATGGAATAATTTGTTTGTGAACATATATTAAATATTCCATAATCAAAATATCTTCTATAAACCTAACACTCTATATTCAAAAAATATTAAGATATAAAAGTACTTTAGATTTATGTGATTCATCCTCCCATAAAACACTAACTTCTAGGCCAATTGCATCACACTCAGATTACCAAATATGTGTGATTAATTTTTCTGGATGATTCCATGCTCCACACATAGAAATTTAGTCGTTGTAGGAATATAATTTGAATATAAGATATATAAATATTTACTAAAATTTAAATTCAATGTATATTAGGAATAAAAACCTCTAATCAATAAAATAGAACAAAATAATATCCATAGAATCCAAATACAGGTGAATTTGTCACTAATACCAACTAAAGTGGGCTGGTTGGGATTTGAAACACATTGAGTGTGGGTTGAATTAATTTTAGAGACTTTTAATTACATTTTTTTACTTTTAAATTTTGATCCCTTTTATTTTTTTCTCGATCACTATTAGGTGAGTTGTTATCTTATTATCTATTTCCTACATTATTTCTTATATCACAATCTAACACACGCACAAAAGTGGAATATTAATTTCTAAGTTTCACCTCTCTGTATGTTAAATCTAATCCTTAGTGTGATCTGGTAACACCTTTGGTCAAAAAACCTATCAGTAAATGCCTCTTCGATTTAAAATGAAGTCTTATGACAATATAGAGTGTGTATACTACACACTTATTTGGTGTGTCCCACACTCAGGTACATATCATACATTTACAATAAATATAGGGGTAACAATAAGATATTGTAACTCCCATTTAGAATACTTTTTTATTGTTCATGTTCTACTCTTTTCATATTCTTCTTCAATTACACAATAATAAGTCACTTATTTTATTTTTAAACATATAACTATATAAAAAATCATATTCTTCATAGTAGAAAACTGATATTATATAAATTCTTATTTATATTACTTCATGTATAAACATAAATACACATAACTCTTCATCTCTCCCCTTCTTTCATGTGTGAACAAGGGGAACATATCTCTTCATCTTATAAACAACAACGAAGTTGGGGTGAAGGGTAGGGATGTAGTTTGAAGGTGTGAGTGGGGGAAGTGGGGGGTGTGCAGGTGTGGGGGAGATTTGGGGGGGCTGTTGGGGTGAGGGGGGAAGTGTGCATGTGGGGGGAGGTGTTGGGGTGGGCAGTGGGGGTGAGGGGGGTGTACAGGTGGGGGAAGCTAGGCAGTGGGGGGTGGTGGGGGTGAGAGGGGGCAGTGTGTAGCGGGGTGTAGGTGGGGTGCTTGTTTTTTAAAATTTTATATTAGAAGCATATTTTTTTGTAATGTTTTCATTTAGTTAGTAAACAAAATTATGAATAAAAATAATTGAAGATGTAAACTCATAAAAAATAATATAAATTATCTTGTAATATTTATAGTTATTTAATGATTTACTATATTTCTAAAATGTTCCATCACTTTTGGCATTTACAGATTATTATGTCTTACGAAGTGGTTCAGAGAAAAAAATGGAGGAAAATGATCACTGACTTAGAGAAGCTGGCATGAAAAAATTGATTGTTTCGGTGAGACCCTTATTTGTTTATTGATTATGTATGAACATTACACAAATAATATTTAGTATTAACTGGAATCATTGATGAGGAAACTTGCGTTCAATGAAGAAGGTTTAGGCAATCCAGAGTACTTGACCAACCGTGCAGGCACCCCCCCCCCAACATGTACCGCCTCATAGTCCATGGCTCTACAGTCACCATAACGGTTTCCTCCCATCATGACCCACTAATATGCCTTGTCTATACAATGGAGGTCATAATATTTATCCACTTCTTCCTCAAACAGTGTAGGGTAGTCCTCCTCCTTCTATCGCTCAGCCTTTTTACGCTTATCCACGTTCATCTCTATAGGGTAAACCTCTATTGGTTATGCCCCTTGTATACCTATACCCTCCTACCCAACCTCAGCATCCACAACCATCTATAGAAGGTACACCTCCATTAGTTATGCCCCATGTATTCTTGTACCCTCAATCCCAACCTCAGCATCAACGTTCTATTATGGACGAAACTTGTCCAGTTACTGCCCCCAGCATAGTGTGCATGAACAAGCAACAACAAATAGTGATACTGGTAAATGTTTAAAAAGATATAAATTAATAAATTTTTATTAAATTTTAGTTATATATGTGTATAAAATATTCCTTTATTTTTTCAAGATTATCTTCTACTAAAACATGTGGTCGTACAAAGATGCGTAATGTGTGGAATAGACATGTGAAAATAATGGTTCACTATAACTAGGAAATGAATATTATTGATGAAACTAGTAATGAATTGCAGAGTTTTATGAAGTCACTCAGCAGAACAAGTAATATGTTTTCCGATTCGACCAATTGAGTGGAGAAAAGATGGAAAAGAAATAAAAGACAAGGCTTTGGATGAAATTCGGGTAATATATTTTTTAAAATTACTTTGAAATTTATTTTTAAAGTATTGTTGATAAATTTGTTTGAATATTCCACGTCACTATAACTTTATAGATAGTATCCATGCTAAGATATCCAGGTAAATGGAATTGGGGGAGATGTGGCAGGCCTACAAGAATGACCTGTATGTTGGCTGGAAAAAAGAAGAATAGGTACTCCTCTTGAAAATGAATTGATCTTCAACGAATTCCCAATTTCACAATACAAAGAATTAATTTCATATTGGAGCTATTCCTATTTTATGTTAATTTACAATATTATTGTTTTTAATAAATTTATTTTTTCATTAATACTAGTTTTTTGTAGAGGATGATATTATTAGATGTGATTGTGTTTAGTTTTATTTTTCATACATGGTTATTTTAGCTATGTATAGAACTCATTGAATTGTTAAGTTGAATTAATGATTTTTATTCCTTTTTGACTTTTGGAAAGGCTAGTTTATTTTTTTTAATAATAGGATTCATCTGAAAGAAATATAATAGATAAGTGTGTCAAGATATATAATCATACTCTAGGGAAGACTACAATTCTAGATCATGAACTGTCATAGGTAATATATGATTTATCATTGAATATGCATTTTTTTATTTCATTTATTTATGTTCCATTTTCATGTTGAAAAGGGCATTAAATATCAAAGTATGTGTCCCCTGATAATTATTGTTTTGTTCTAGTAGGAAAAAGAAATATGGAAATGTTGTGAATTAGGGAATAATAGAAAAATTGTAAGAATGTTTTTATATTTTTAGATTTTATTATGTTGTTTCACTCACAGAAAATTATATGAGATGTGTCTTCTTCATAGGAAATGTGAATGTTTGAGTCAATTATATCACATGTTCCTATGGTATTATATAGAAAAATACATTATCTTCCACCCTCATTTGTATTCCTAATGAAAATTTAATAAGATCAATTCTTGATAATCTTCAAAAAGGACATATGAAATTAATTCAATCTTGAATAGTGTATAAGGAACCTTCTCCTTCCTTTTATACTGATTTCATAATCATGTTTCTCTATGAAGGTTTATGGAATATTTAGACTCTAAAAGAGGTCCATAATAACTACTAATATATCTATAAACCCAAAATCATTCCAATATACTAATATAAGTTATAAAAACTATTAAGAGTAGTAAAATGAATATAAAAGTACATATAATATATATTTTATAGTCTAGATTTCATCAAAAATGGAGGCTGTAGACTTTTTACTCTAAACACGTATGATAATTTCAATGGAAATATAGCTGCACTTATTTTTTTATGATCTATGAAAATGTTAATTCCCGCTTATAGGATTCTCTTCAAGCTCTAATTGAAAAGGAATCAAACACATTTGGACCAAATGATCCTTTAGATCAGGTTCTTTGAAATGAGCACAGTGGAAAAGTTCATTGTAAACTCGGAATTAAAATCATGTCATCTAAATATTTTTCATTAGGTATTGAATCTTCTAGAAATATTGTAGGAAGTTTTACTAAAAAAAATTACAAGTTTCAATTGAGAGATAAAAGAATAAATTTAGACAAGAGTCTCAACAGATGTGGGAAAAAGAATATGAACAATTGTTCAATATGATATCAGCTTTATGCACTTCACTTCCACCAAAGGGTGCAGTAATAGTGGATGGATGTTTATCGATTTTGTGCTCGATATATGAGGATGGAAATAATTGTGTAGTTGAAGATGCTGGTGGAGAGGCTGAAGAGGGTGGAGATTCTGGAGATGTTGCTGATGGTGGAGATGCTAAAGATGTTGATGATGGTGATGATGATGATGTTTTTGGTAGTAAACATGTTGATGCTTTTTATATCAGTGCTGATAATGAGGAGGATTCAGATGAAATTTTGGAGCGACATTGTTTACAATTTTGTATCTATAATTTTTTTTCTTTGTTTATAAAATTTCAATTTTATATGATTTAGTTGTTTTTTAATTTATGTTTAAATGAGATACTTAAATGGTTTTTCTAAATCCTTGCAGGTGTATGTGTATGGCGTATTTGTATACTGTAGTTTTGTGTAGGGGGGAGGGGAAACTGGTAGGGGCAGGACTAGCATGGGTGAACTGGTGGGGGGACGGGGTGCAAGGTGCAGGGTTAGTGGGTGGGGTTGCAAGGGGGGACTGGCAGGGGTAGGGAGGACTGACAAGGGAAGGGGAAGGGAGGGCTGGCAGGGGTAGGGGGACTGCGAGGGGCAGGGGTAGGGGGGAATGGGAGGGGCAGGGGTTGGGGGACTGGTAGGGGCAGGGGCTGGCAAGCTACACTTACCCTGATCATAAGCATAATCTTATCAAGTATAGTAACTTTTTGAACAATGAGATGATACTGCTTTCAATGGAGGACCTTCAACGATCAATTCCATCAATGGTCGATGGATTGAATCTGGAAAACTGTATATTCTCTTCTGCTCTTTGCTGGTACACCAGAGAAAATAATACTCAACCTCAAATACCATTCTTTATTTTTCAATGATAATTTTCAAGTATTTACGTTGTTGTTTTCCATATAGTTCTTGAAAATTTATTTCACCTGTGACTTGAATTCTAAGAGAACAAAAAAGTAAGTTTAGATCCTCTGACGTCTTGTTTATATAAAATTCCCATATTTTACTGAAATATCTTATTGTTTCTACTATGCCGAGAGTGCTCCTATATAATCTTGAACTGCATCTCTTGAAATTGGATAAGAAGGTTCTGTTTATTCTCGTTGTGGTGAATGGGGAGATCATTGTGAGCAATAGGAAGGGGGTAGAAAATGGGTAACTAAATAGTGAATCATATCTGTATGTACTATATTTTCTTATTTCATTCTAGTTTTGTTTTGTTCATTGAGGTTTTGTTCATGTTAATCAAGAAACATATACAGGCTTTAAACTTATTATATGTTGGTCACATGTGGAAAATTTTCACTAGTTGAAGGAGTGAGTGTCTAAAAATATTTATGGATATAAAGGGAAACTTTTATCCAAGGTGGGGAAGATAATTTTAATCTACAAAATTTTGTTTTCTGTGCTTATTTTTATTATAAGATGAATTCATATTTTAATAAATTGGTTTTTAATTTATCTAATTATTTGATTTCTAACTATTGGTGGGGAGGAGAACAAGGTAGAATACCTCTATGATAGGTTATGTGGGATGTTATGCATCATGAGAGGTATTATGGGAGACTTGGGATGAAATATATCAATGCATTTAATCTTGTTATTTTGGAAAATCATGGGTGATATCTTCTGTATTAACCAAAATACCTTTGGTGTACAGTTTTGAAAGGATTTTTCTTTCCCTATACTAATCTTATTTTAGTTCATCTCAGGTTCAAAGCATATTGGACTTTTTGTTTCACACAAGAACATGATCATTGCAGCATGACCATCATAATGCCCTATTTGATGGGTGTGGCCTTCCTGGGTACTTATCTGTCTTCACCATGGACAAAACAATTTTGTTTCCATTATTATGGTATGAAATTCCTTCATGATGAACCAATCATGATTTTTTTAATTGTGAAGACAATTTCACGTGAAATTTTTAGATTTATAACTTCATCCAATGATCCATGGATGATCCTTGTGAGAATGACTTCATCGTAGATAATTATAGAAAATCTCAATGGAAATCCAAATGAGAACCTACTGCATGAAGATATGTGGATTGACACATGAAGTATTTTTTAGCTATCACACATTATTTCAATTAGAGACCGGTTTATTTTCCTATACTTGGGGCATTTATTCTATTATTGTTCGTTATATTACCACACTATTCTCTTTTATCAAGTCATATTCATTTTTAATTTTCTAAGATGTTTTGTTTTACCATAATTTTATGGGATTAACACTACTATGCCTTACCTTGTGTTGTAAGTACTTGTGAGCTGGTTCTATACTTCTGTGATAGTTTGTCTTATAAGGAGACTCATGTAAGTGCAGTTATGAGTTTTTTATATTATGAATTTTTTAACTCATTGTATGTAAGTAGATTTAGTGTATAATTTAAATAGTATAGTGAGTACCACATTGATGTTATATGTGATAAATAGAGTAACTCATTCTCATTTTGTAACATTGTTTTTAAACCCATGAAATATATTTAGTGTCTGGGAGATATCACCAATTGTTAGTAGATGCTCTTACCTGATACAAGGCAATAGTTGGGGATGATAGTAGGGAATGAGACTAGTAGGAGCAGTGTGGAGGGGAACTGACATGGGATGGGGGGAGGGGAAACTGGCAGGGAGGGAGGAATAGAATGGGAGATTGGTATGGGAGGGGGATAGGGAATTAACAGGGGGGATGGGGGAAACTGGCATGGGAGTGGGGACAAGAAGGGGGTTCAAGGGGTGGACTAACAGAGGGTTCCAGGGGGTGGTAGGGGGAGGGGACAGATAGGGGTAGGGGGAGGGGAAACTGGTAGGTTGGTGGGAGGGCATGAATGGAAGGGGGAGGGGGGAACTGGTAGGGGATGGCGAACTAACATGGGGAGGGGGATGAGACTGGAAGGGGGAGGGGTCCAAGGGGCAGGGTGGGTGGGGTGCATGGGGGGGACCGGTAGGGGAGGACAATATAGGGTGG
Organism: Viscum album; assembly: GCA_963277665.1. NCBI lineage: Eukaryota > Viridiplantae > Streptophyta > Magnoliopsida > Santalales > Viscaceae > Viscum > Viscum album. Next base: position 1,718,614,280 of record OY728119.1, on the reverse strand, counting down.
GGGACTTGTAGGGGTAACTAGCATGTGTGGGGGAGGGTGTGATGGGTTCCTTTGGAAGGTTAAGGGGTAGGGTTCAGGGGGGGTAATTTGCAGTGGAGGGGGAGGGGACTAGTAGGGGAGGGTGAAAGGGGTAGGGTGGGTGGGGGTGAAGGGGGGGGGGAATTGTATGGGGAGGACAAGGTGGGTGGATAGAAGGGGATGGGGAGGGGAAACTGGTAGGGGGAGGGGGGAAACTGGTAGGTGGAGGGGAATGGTAGGGGGTGCAATGGCAGACTGGCAGGGAGGTGCCAAAGGGGACTGGCAGGGTTAGCGGGATGGGAAACTAGAAGGGGGTAGGACTAGTAGGGGAAGGACTGGCAGGGGGAGTGGGGAACTGGCAGGGGGAGGGGAACTGGTAGAAGGGTGGGGGATGAGACTGGTAAGGGGAGGGGTGCAAGGGGTAGGGTGTGTGGGGGTGTATGTGGGATTAAAAGGGGTAGGAAAAGGTGGGTGGGGACTGGTAGGGGGAACTAGCAGTTGGGGGATGGTGTGTTGGGATATTTTTCAAGGGGTAGGGTAAAGAGGGGGAGGGGGAACATGAAGGGGTAGGGGGACTAGTAGGGGAGGGGTGCAAGGGGCAGGGTGGGTGGCGGTATAGGGGGGGTTGGAAGGGGGGACAAGGCAGGGGGCTTGTTGGGGAAGGGGGAGGAGAGGAAACTATCAGGGGGGACTGGAATAAGGATTGAAAGGGTGTTCAAGATGGGACTGTAAGGGGTTAAAGGGAGACTGCTAGGGATAAGGGAAGGGGTTGGAGAAACTGGCATGGAGAGGGGGAACTAGCAGGGGGATGAGGGGGAGAGGACTGGTTGGGGGAGGGGGTGCAAGTGGCATGGTGGGTGGGGGGACAGACAGGGGAGGAAAAGGTGGGGTGGGGGCTGGTAGGGGTAACTAGCATGTGGGTGGACGGTGTGCTGGGTTATTTTGCAATGGGAAGGTGTAGGGTGCCAATGGGGGGGGACTTATAGGGGGAGGGGGAGGGAATTGGAAGGGGGTACAAGGGTTAGGATGGGTGGGGGTGCAGGGTGTACTAGTATGGGGGGCATGGTGGGGGGACTGGTAGGGGCAGAGGGGCAGAGGGGAAACTGACATGGGGAGGGGACTGGTAGGGGTGAAAGGGGGACTAGTAAGTATGCAAGAGTGGAGGGGAGGGGTAGGGGGACTGGTAGGGGCAGGGGGTAGGATAAACTGGCAGGGGGAATGGGGTAGAACTGACAGGGGGGAACTAGCAGGGGGATTGGGGGAAGGGACTGCTTGGGGGATAGGTGCAAGGGGTAGTGTGGGTGGGGGTGCAGGGGGGACTGGCATGGGGAGAACAAGCTGGTGTGGGGGACTAGTAGGTGGAACTAGAATTTGGGGGAGGGTGTGATGGGTTCTTTTGTAAAGGGGGCATGGGGGTGTAGGGGGAATGTGAGTTGGGGGTGAAAGGGGGTGAAAGGGGGCCATCCAAGGGGCATGGGGGTGCATGGGGTGTTCAAGAGGGTGCAAGGGGGATGCCCAGGGGTGAAAGGGGTTGTCCATTGGGATTGGGGGTGAAGGGGATGTTCAACGGGGTGCAAGGGGTTTTCTAGAGGGGCCATGGGGGTGGAGGGGGTGTTGAAGGGTGTGCAAGGGGGTTGTCCAAGGGGGAATGGGCTACAAGGGGTATTTAAGGGGGTGGAGGGGGGTTGTCCAGTGGGGGTGCAAGGTGGTTGTTCACGGGGGGATGGTGGTGGGTGGGTGGGTGGTGGGTGTTAAAGGGGTGTCTAGTGGGTTCAAGGGTCTATCCTGGGGGGAATGGGGGTACAAGGGGTGATCAAGGGGGTGAAAAGGGCTATCTTGGGGGGCAGGGGGTGTTCAAGGGGTGAAAGGTGGCTGTCCCTGGGTGAAAGGGGGATGTCATGGGGGGACTGATATTTTTATACCATGTAAATTATATATCCATGGAATTAACCATGACACTAAGGGCCCTTTGGCCATGGTGAAAACAATGGTAGTAGCCCCCCTAAATATAAGGCCCCAGCCTTAAACCTTACTTAATCTTGAGTTATTATAAGATTACACATTGAGAATCCATTTGGGTTTAATGTTTTAGAGAATTAGATCATAAAACTTGCATTACATTCCACATATAAACAAAGTGGTTACATAAATATAGTATTCTTATTTCCCATCAATGGAAACATATTTAATACAAAACATGGATTCTTTCTGGACACTTCCTTGACACTATCATCATATGATGTACGTTTCCCTTGACCTATGAAAAACATTCAAAAAAAACTTGGGATGAGCATAAAAAGCTCAGTAAGGGATATAAAAATATGTAAAGGAAACATGGGTACATATATACATAAGAATGAAATCATACATTACCCATAAAACATAAGCACTTTAACATACATCATCAAATCATGAACAAATCACAGAAATCATATAACATAAAGGTAACTTGAGGCATTCATAACATTCTTACGTAGGGAGTAACCCTCTTGGTTACATTTGGAATACCCATCATAGTATATTCCCTAAATATCTTCAGAGAAACCTTAATGTTTCACTCCTTCGCGTTACCCAATGCATTGAAGAGCTATATCGGGCTCACCCGCCCTAAGTTTATCACGGAACCACCCGTCTTCATAACAATGCCCAAGAACCATAACATAATCTTATCACATAAAACAAGCATAACATTTCCACCTTTTAATAATAAGATATCAATACAACACATTGATATAAATACATTATGAAAACCATTTTCAATACCAAAATAAATGAAAAGTAAAACATGGTATTTATTTTTCTTTTAAAAAGAAGGTATGGCTTGTAGAGGAAGCCGAAACTCAAATAATGGTCACAGCGGCGGAGAAGTAGTTGTCGCCGCATACGTACGACAAAAACATTCCCTTTTGTCATTTAGTAAAATGCTTCGTATAAAAATATTCCTTTTGGATAAACATAAAAGTCAAAGTGGTTTATACACCGTATAAAAGAAAGTTTTGTATAAAACAAAATATGCCTCAATGAAACGAGATTGAGATGAAGTCCCATACAAAGACAATATCCTTGGATTAGGGATAAATAATTTACATAAATATGTGTGACAAACGAATACACGAAATATAAGTGGGTATTAAGTGTAAAAAAATCAGAGGACATTCACACATAATCATAGAACGACATATTCAAGGTGTACAAGTTTATCCCAAAGAATCGAAATTGGGTTAAGAAGTTCCCTTGCAATAGTTAGACAGCCTAACGACGTCACTTGAAAATTCAGAAAAAGAGTTGATGAGAGATAAAAAGGGTATCTCATCACTTGGACATAGAAATTACATCAATAAGTATATAGAATAACATATCCCAAAATAATATTATGTGAATAAAAAGACATAACAAAATAAGTCTTTTAAAAAGAGGAGGGTGAAAGGTTCCCTTACTGACATGGGTATCTTTCGAAACATACGCCCCATGAAAGAAGGAAAATAAAACATGGATGTAAATACTCATAAATTAAAGAATATTACAAAATGAGTAAAATAATGGTCAGTACATACACCACTCACAGGAAATTGTGGAAAATGTATCATAAATCTCACGGGAATAAAAGTGAGATGAAAAATCCCTTATGAAAACTCGGCAGCCTAACGGCGCCACTTAAAACTTCCAAAAATGGATTGATGAGATCAAATAGGGTATCTCATCACATTAAAATAAAATGTACAGAAAGAGGAATATAAAATAACATCACCCATCATAACAAATAGGAGCTTAAAATAAGTGACATAAAGGAGAGTACATAAAGAGAAAGAGAGAGGTTAGATCTCTTACGAAAATTCTGCAGCCTAACGGCGCCACTCAAAACTTCCAAAATGGATTGATGAGAGAGAATAGGGTCTCTCATCATATGAACATAAAAATTACAGTAAGATTAATATAAAAGAACATCCCAATAACAGGAAATACGAGCTTAGAAGGAATGACATAAAAGAGTGTACAAAAAAAGAAAGAGAGGAGTAGGATCCCTTACCTCGGGTCCAACTTGACTCGATCATTCTTTAACGTCATGAATAATAAACTTGAGTTAATTTCCAATTTATTAATAACCTTTTTCTAGTTCATTATTCCTTTTAGATCACTTATTTCCATGTTATAAACATTATGTAATCATTTAAGTTAATAATGTTTGTTTTGTCGATATTTGGTTCTTAAGTCGAAAGTGGACTTCTTACAATTACATGTTGTTTGTGTGGTCAAATGTTCATTATATCAAGAATTATATTCATAATTTGGATATCATATATATCATATATATCCAGAATATACAAGTATTTATAATATTACATAATCATTTAGATGTAAGAAATGAAATGCACCGTTCATGGAGACGGTAAGCCGTACGTACGCATGAACGCAACTTTCATTTCTATGTCATATTAATGGAATTAGAACTAAATAAGAGGTATGTATATTTTAATTCCAGAATTATATTCATCATTTATATGTATCATTCATCATATATATCCATTATATACATGTACTTATAGTAGTACATTACATTTGGGGATAAGAAATGAAATGCACCGTTCATCGAGACGGTAAGCCGTACGTACGCATGAACGCTACTTTCATTTCTATTTCATATTTTTATGGAATGGAAATAATAATGATATAGAGGTATATTATAATTCCAGTATAACACCACATATAATAACTTTAAATCCATCCTTTATACGTCCCACATATGGAATTAACGAATCACATCACTTTGAGGGGGCAGTAGTCCGCACTTCCTTAAATGAAGATATTGTGTTTACCCATAATGGAAACCATAAAGGTATGACCAAAATGAAAAATTCAGAAGATTAATGAAAACATAAAAATATTATATATCATATATAAATATAGTTTCATCTTAATGTCCACCTTTGAAGGTGTTAAAATAATGTTGAACAATCATCGTTTCGGGAGGCCGAAATTCACCATCCACGGAAACAGTATGTTCTTTAACCATTAGATGTAGGTGTGTAATAGTGTAGCTCTAATACTTATTATAAAAACATCCTAGTATATTTATGATACTGTATTTGTTACAAAAGAAATGAATAAAAATAGTTTAGGGGGTTAGAGAATCAAAATAAAACAAAAGGACTCAAGTGAAGACATTACCTTAAAATCGGGTAACTCTTTTTGGTTTGAGCTAAAAGGCTTCCTTGGGAAGACTTCTGCCCAATGTGAGGCTTCAAGGAGTAAGAGAGGTAAGTGGAGAGACAAAATGGGCAGAGGTTGGCCGAGAAAAAGTCTTTGGGAGTGTGGGTAAGGAGGTAGAGTTGGGGGGGCCTTTTATAAGAGGAGAGGAGGGGCACTCTTCGAAGGTAAAGAAATGTCACTTTATTTTAAAATGGTATTCGGATTTAAGAGGTCCCACATTGATGTGTTTCAAGGATAAGGTGATATGGGTTTTAAATCCACTCATCCAATAGGTTTTGGACATGTTTAGGTCTTAGATATTACATTATCTTTTCATTTTATTTAAATCGTTAAATAATGAGGGCATCTCTGCATCATCATGATGTCATAAATAATTTAATTTATTTAATGTCTAAAAATTATAAAAAAACTAATATGATGTAGGAAATATTTTTATCTTTCCAATTAATATTTATAGTCAAAAATCAGATTTCTATAACCCCATGTAAAAATTGTTTTAGTAAAACATTTCATGTTTGTCTCATTTTTACTTTAACTTTAAATAAAAAGATATTAATGTCATTTTCCAAACAAAGTGGCTTCATGGGGTCCCCAAGTTGACCCATGGGTTGTATTGGTCGACCATGACACATCCAATGAGGTTAGGACATGTTTCAAGTTCATTTCATATTATTAAAATATTATTTTTACCTTAAACTACACTAATTACCTCTAATTGCGATTAAAAACATAATAAGTTACTATTCACCAAAAAATTATTTTTATCCCATTGAACCACATTTTACTTCTTAATGGCAACCATGTATGTCGGATTTTTTAAATTCAAAACACAAAGATGGAAAATTTTCATTTAGACGGAAAAATCAGTTTTTATAAGTACCACTTAGTGGTTTCACTATTCATCAAAAATTGATGTTTTTCAGAAAAATCCCAAAAAATTACCCTAAGCTATATTTGATATTCCGAATTAAAAAATGAAGTCTATTTTACAAAATTCAAAACATATAAGTCACATTAATTAATTTAATAATTAATTCCCGTTTTCAGAGCAAATAGTGTGTTTTTATGAAACAATAAGTATCAAAAGATCGACACTAGTTTAAGTCTGATTTCAAAGTGAAATTAATTCCAACGACCACTATTGGATTTAATGGTAAAAATATATTATAATTTCACTTTAAAACCAATTAAAAATATAATCTAATCATATAAATAAATTAGATTAAAAAGAGGTTTTGAATTAAAATACAACATTTTACACTATTCATTAAAAAATGAACTTTATCAGAAAGATACCAAAAATTTACAAAATGTAAATTTTGATGTCCCAATTCTTAAGAAGAGTTTTATTTGGTCCAAAAGGATTTATAAGAGTGAAAAAAACTATATTTAATGAGGTTTCTCCATCAAAAGGCGAAAAGTGAACATTTAGTGAAAACTAGGGCATATACGCCTAAAATTGAATTCTTTCCGTATTTTATGCCTTTATCTTTTATTGGATAAATGTAAAAACATTTAAAAACATATATACTCATATTTTAGTTATTTATATCCATTCCTAACAATACAATGGCTACATGTTGACTACCATTTAAAATAATATTATTTTATTATTAGAGTGCAACGTAAGATTCCCAAGAAACTTGTTGTTGCGTGTTGGGTACACCATCGAGCATAGAGTACTCTTTAAAGTAATATTAATATTTTTTTCACAAATATGGATAAATATAAATATGTCATATTCTTTATTTACCTGGGGTGTTACATCCTTCCCCCTTTTGGTAATTGCATCCTCACAATTTTTAAAATTGAGCTTGGAAACATCCTTGAAAGTCCCACATCGGAACAAGAGTCGGTAAAACAGTCACTTTAAAATAAAGGTAGATAAGTACAGAGGTCACCCGAGTTTACCCATATATAGAAAAACATGGACATGGAAGAAAAAGCAAAGGGTCATGTTCTTGAGGGAGAGTGATAGTAAACATGTCTAGGAGAAAGTTAACCATAAGAAAATCACAAACTTGTGATGGGTTAAACGGTATTCGATTCCCCAGTAGGAAAAGTTAATAGACAACATTTTTGTTTTAAGTTAATTTTTATTGAGGAATTTATTCATAAGGAAACATAATCACTTATCATGTTGACTTTCAACTTTTACTAGATTCCTTAATCAAACTCATATTTTTTCCAAAAGATGAGTATTTATGGAGACTTGTTCCCATTAAGAGTACTATAATCAACTTCTAGAGAATCACCTAATCCACCAAAGAGAACTATATAAATCCTATGTGTTTAGGCTTTAACCAAAACCAAAACCAAAAAGGTTAGTACAAGGTCAGATAATCCAGAAAAGGATAACCCATTAAAAAGAAAATCTATGATTAATCTCCAAAATTTGTCCAACAAAACCCAAAGTTCAACGAGGACCATCCGATAAACAATTTTTCCATAAAATTCTTCAAAGTAAACCAATATAAGATTGAAACCCAAATATTTGAAGGATTTAGTCACATAGTCTTCCATGTTAAATCGTAACATTTATCTCCAAACAACATTAGTTGCTCCTAAAGTCTCATATTGAAAAGTAATTAACCTAATCACATATCCTCCATGATAGGTTAATAATTTTCATAAATAACCCAAAATCAACTTACTCTTAATTCATAAAATCATATAACTAAAAAGAATAAATCAAACTAACCAGGGAATTCACGTAGTCCAGCGGTAGGCGATAAATACCAGTCGGACTTTGGTTGTGGGTTCCATTCCCGCAGCTTTGTCCGACGCGACGGGTTGTCACACGGTCTGCGTGTTGTCCTTTTTCCAAAACTATATAATTCTTAAATCATTCCCCAAAAAGAAATAAAATCATCAAAAATGATCATAACATATTTTAACCTCAAGTTTATCTCATGCCTTTCATTTTTCAGCATATCATATAATAACCCATAATTACCTCAAAAGTAAGGATCATATAAACTCTAATGGTTACCTTTATAATTATTACCTGAACTTCCACATCGATTGGTCATCTCGTACATGATGCATTACAAAACATACCAAGGTTCAAGTGGTTGATCATGACTCCTTGATATTTGGTTTAGAACAACCACGAGTTTCCTCATTGAATCCTCCATTTTATCAAGTATCTTAATCAGAGAACCACCACAGTTTCCTTCAAACCTGTTGTCTCTTTGGTGCCTGCTAGATCCATCCATTCACTAAAAACAGAAATGTCAGTGTGAGTATATCAACAAAACCATCATGTACTAATGAGGAAGGTAAACACTAAGATATACTTACTCATTCACTTTATCTAAAACTAGGACTCTTTCTGAAATCCTAACCATTATGGTAATGTCACTTATGCTTAAAGAATACCCTAACCTATAAAGTTATATAAACCTACCTTTGATACCAACTATAAGGCCCCAGTCTTAAACCTTACTTAATCTTGAGTTATTACAAGATTACACATTGAGGATCATTTCGGGTTTAGAGTTTTAGAGAATTAGATCATAAAACTTGCATTACATTCCACATATACACAAAGTGGTTACATAAATATAGTATTCTTATTTCCCATCAATGGAAACATATTTAAAACAAAACATGGATTCTTTCTTGACACTTCCTTGACACTATCATCATATCATGTATCTTTCCCTTGACCTGTGAAAAACATTTCAAAAAAACTTGGGATGAGCATAAAAAGCTCAGTAAGGGATATAAAAATATGTAAAGGAAACATGGGTACATATATACATAAGAATGAAATCATACTTTACCCATAAAACATAAGAACTTTAATATACCTCATCAAATCATGAACACATCATAGAAATCATAAGACATAAAGGTAACTTGAGGCATTCATAACATTCTTACATAGGGAGTAACCCTCTTGGTTACGTTTGAATACCCATCACAGTATATTCCCTAAATCTCTTCGTAGAAACCTTAAAGTTTCACTCCTTCGCGTTACCCAATGCATTGGAGAGCTATACCGGGCTCACCCTCCCTTAGTTTATCACAGAACCACCCGTCTTCATAACAATGCCCAAGAACCATAACATAATCTTATCACATAAAACATGCATAACATTTCCACCATTCAATAAAAAGATATCAATACAACACATTGATATAAATACATTATGAAAACCATTTTCAATACCAAAATAAAAGAAAATTAAAACATGGTATTTATTTTTCTTTTAAAAAGAAGGTATGGCTTGTAGAGAAAGCCGAAACTCAAATAATGGTCACGACGGCGGAGAAGTCATTGTCGCTGCATATGTACGAAAAAAACATTCCCTTTTGTCGTTTAGTAAAATGATTCGTATAAAAAGATTCCTTTTGGATAAACATAAAATTAAATGTGGTTTAGACACCGTATAAATGAAAGTTGTGTATAAAACAAAATATGCCTCAATGAAAGGAGATTGAGATGAAGTCCCATATAAAGACGATATCCTTGTATTAAGGATAAATCAGTTACATAACTATGTGTGACAAATGAATACACGAAATATAAGTGGGTATTAAGTGTAAAACAATCAGAGGAAATTCACACATAATCATAGAACGACATATTCAAGGTGTACAAGTTTATCCCAAATAATCGAATTTGGGTTAAGAAGTTCCCTTGCAATAGTTAGACAGCCTAACGATGTCACATCAAAATTCAGAAAAAGAGTTGATGAGAGATAAAAGGGTATCTCATCACTTGGACATAAAATTTACATCAATAAGGATATAGAAGAACATATCCCAAAATAATATTATGTTAATTTAAAGACATAACAAAATAAGTCTTTTAAAAAGAGGAGGGTGAAAGGTTCCTTTACTAACATGGGTATCTTTCGAAACATATGCCCCGTGAAATAAGGACAATACAAAATGGATGTAAATACTCATAAATGAAAGAATATTACACAATGAGTAAAATAATGGCCAGTACATACACCACTCAAAGGAAATAGTTTAAAATGTAGCATAAATCTCACAGGAATAAAAGTGAGATGAAAAATCCCTTACGAAAACTCGGCAGCCTAACGTCGCCACTTAAAACGTCCAAAAATGGATTGATGAGATCAAGTGGGGTATCTCATCACATTAAAATAAAATGTACAGAAAGAGGAATATAAAAGAACATCCCCCATCATAACAAAGAGGAGCTTAAAATAAGTGACATAAAAGAGAGTACTTAAAGAGAAAGAGAGAGGTTAGATCTCTTATGAAAATTCAGCAGCCTAACGGCGCCACTCAGAACTTACAAAATGGATTGATGAGAGAGAATAATGTCTCTCATCATATGAACATAAAAATTACAGTAAGATTAATATAAAATAACATTCCAATAACATGAAAGATGAGCTTAGAAGGAATGACATAAAAGAGTGTACATAAAAAGAAAGAGAGGAGTAGGATCCCTTACCTCGGGTCCAACTTGACTCGATCGTTCTTTAACGTCATGAATAATAAACTTGAGTTAATTTACACTTTATTTAGAACCTTTTTATAGTTCATTATTCCTTTTAGATCAATTATTTCCATGTTATAAACATTATGTAATCATTTAAGTAAATAATGTTTGTTTTGTCGATATTTGGTTCTTAAGTCGAAAGTGGACTTCTTACAATTACATGTTGTTCGTGTGGTCAAATGTTCATTATATCCATAATTATATTCATGATTTGGATATCATATATATCATATATATCCAGAATATACATGTATTTATAATATTAAATAATCATTTAGAGGTAAGAAATGAAATGCACCGTTCATGGAGACGGTAAGCCGTACGTACGCATGAACGCTACTTTCATTTCTATGTCATATTAATGGAATTAAAACTAAATGAGAGGTATGTATATTTTAATTCCATAATTATATTCATCATTTATATGTATCATTAATCATATATATCCATTATATACATGTACTTATAATAGTACATTACATTTGGGGATAAGAAATGAAATGCACCGTTCATGGAGGCGGTAAGCCGTACGTACGCATGAACGCTACTTTCATTTCTATTTCATATTTTTATGGAATAGAAATAATAATGATATAGAGGTATATTATAATTCCAGTATAACAACACATATAATAACTTTAAATCCATCCTTTATACGTCCCACATATGGCATTAACGAATCACATCACTTTGAGGGGGCGGTAGTCCGCACTTCCTTAAATGAAGATATCGCGTTTACACATAATGGAAACCATAAAGGTATACCCAAAATGAAAAATACAGAAGCTTAAGGAAAACATAAACATATTATATATCATATATAAATATAGTTTCATCTTAATGTCAACCTTTGAAGGTGTTAAAATAATGTTGAACAATCATCGTTTCGGGAGGCCGAAATTCACCATCCACGGAAACAGTATGTTCTTTAACCATTAGAGGTAGGTGTGTGAAAGTGTAGCTCGGATACTTCTTATAACAACATCCTAGTATATTGGTGATACTATATTTGTTACAAAAGAAATGAATAAAATGAGTTTAGGGGGTTAGAGAATCAAAATAAAACAAAAGGACTCAAGTGAAGACATTCCCTTAAAATCGGGTAACTCTCTTTGGTTTGAGCTCAAAGGCTTCCTTGGAAAGAATTCTGCCCAAGGTGAGGCTTCAAGGAGTAATACAGGGAAGTGGAGAGACGAAATGAGCAGAGTTTGGCCGAGCCAAAGGCTTTTGGAGTGTGGGTAAGGAGGTAGAGGTGGGGGCCTTTTAGAAGAGGAGAGGAGGGGCACTCTTGGAAGGTAAAGAAAGGTCACTTTATTTCAAAATGGTATTCGGATTTAAGAGGTCCCACATTAATTTGTTTCTAGGATAAGGTGATAAGGGTTCTAAATCCACTCATCCAATAGGTTTTGGACATGTTTAGGTCTTAGATATTACATTATCTTTTCATTTTATTTAAATCGTTAAATAATGAGGTCATCGCTGCATCATCATGATGTCATAAATAATTTAATTTATTTGATGTCTAAAAATTATAAAAAAAACTACTATGATGTAGAAAATCTTTTTATCTTTCCAATGAATATTTATAGTCAAAAATCAGATTTTTATAACGCCATGTAAAAATTGTTTTAGTAAAACATTTCATGTTTGTCTCATTTTTACTTTAACTTTAAATAAAAAGATATTAATGTCATTTTCCAACCAAAGTGGCTTCATGGGGTACCCAAGTTGACCCATGTGTTGTCTTGATCGGACATGACACATCCAATGATGTTAGGACATGTTTCATGTTCATTTCATATTATTAAAACAGTATTTTTACCTTAAACTACACTAATTACCTCTAATCGCGATTAAAAACTTAATAAGTTACTATTCACCAAAAAATTATTTTTATCCCATTGAACCACATTTTACTTCTTAATTACAACCATGTATGTCGTATTTTTTAAATTCAAAACACAAAGATGGAATATTTACATTTAAACGGAAAAATCAGTTTTTATAAGTACCACTTAGTGGTTTCACTATTCATCAAAAATTGATGTTTTTCAGAAAAATCCCAAAAATTCACCCTAATCTATATTTGATATTCCGAATTCAAAAATGAATTATATTTTAAAAAATTAAAAATATATAAGTCACATTAATTAATTTAATAATTAATTCCCACTGTCAGAGCAAATAGCGTGTTTTTATGAAATAATAAGTATCAAAAGATTGACACTAGTTTAAGTCTGATTTCAATGTGAAATTAATTTCAAAGACCGCTATTGGATTTAATGGTAAAAATATATTCTAATTTCACTTTAAAACCAATTAAAAATATAATCTAATCATATAAATAAATTAGATTAAAAAGAGGTTTTGAATTAAAATACAACATTTTACACTATTCATTAAAAAATTAACTTTATCAGAAAGATACAAAAAATTTACACAAAGTAAATTTTGATGTCCCAATTATTAAGAAGAGTTTTATTTGGTCCAAAATGATGTGTAAGATTGAAAAAACTATATTTAATTATGGTTCTCCATCAAAAGGGGAAAAGTGAACCTTTAGTGAAAACTAGGGCATATACGCCTAAAATTGAATTCTTTCCGTATTTTATGCCTTTATCTTTTATTGGATAAATGAAAAAACATCTAAAAACATATATAATCATATTTTAGTTATTTCTATGCATTCCTACCAATACAACGGCTACATGTTAACTACCATTTAAAATAATATTATTTTATTATTAGAGTGCAACGTAAGATTCCCAAGAAACTTGTTGTTGCGTGTTGGGTACACCATCGAGCATAGCGTCCTCTTTAAAGTCATATTAATATTTTATTCACAAATATGGATAAATATGAATATGTCATATTCATTATTTACCTGGGGTGTTACGTCCTTCCCCCCTTTTGGGAATTGCATCCTCACAATTTTTAAAATTGAGCTTGGAAACATCCTTGAACGTCCCACATCGGAACAAGAGTTGGTAAAACAGTCACTTTAAAAAAAAGGTAGATAAATACAGAGGTCACCCGAGTTAACCCATATGTAGAAAAACATGGACATGGAAGAAAAAGAAAAGGGTCATGTTCTTGAGGGAGAGTGATAGTAAACATGTCTAGGAGAAAGTTAACCATAAGAAAATCACAAACTTGTGATGGGTTAAACGATATTCGATTCCCCAGTAGGAAAAGTTAATAGACAACATTTTTGTTTTAAGTTACTTTTTATTGAGGAATTTATTCATAAGGAAACATAATCACTTATCATGTTGACTTTCAACTTTTACTAGATTCCTTAATCAAACTCATCTTTTTTTCCAAAAGATGAGTATTTAGGGAGACTTGTTCCCATTAAGAGTACTATAATCAACTTCTAGAGAATCACCTAATCCACCAAAGAGAACTATATAAATCCCATGTCTTTAGGCTTTAACCAAAACCAAAACCAAAAAGTTTAGTACAAGGTCAGATAATCCAGAAAAGGATAACCCATTAAAAAGAAAATCTATGCTTAATCTCCAAAAATTTTCCAACAAAACCCAAAGTTCAACGAGGACCATCCGATAAACAATTTGTCCATAAAATTATTCAAAGTAAACCAATCTAAGATTGAAACCCAAATATTTTAAGGATTTAGTCACATAGTCTTCCAAGTTAAATCGTAACATTTATCTCCAAACAACATTAGTTTCTCCCAAAGTCTCGTATTGAAAAGTAATTAACCTAATCACATATCCTCCATGATAGGTTAATAATTTTCATAAATAACACAAAATCAACTTACTCTTAATTCTTAAAATCATATAACTAAAAATAATCAATCAAACTAACCAGGTAATTCACGTAGTCTAGTGGTAGGCGATAAATACCAGTCGCACTTTGTTTGTGGGTTCGATTCCCGCAGCTTTGTCCGACGCGACGGGTTGTCACACGATCTGCGTGTTGTCCTTTTTCCAAAACTATATAATTCTTAAATCATTCCCCAAAAAGAGATAAAATCATCAAAAATGATCATAACATATTTTAACGTCAAGTTTATCTCATGCCTTTCATATTTCAGCATATCATATAATAACCCATAATTACCTCAAAAGTAAGGATCATATAAACTGTAATGGTTACCTTTATAATTATTACCTGAACTTCCACATCAATTGTTCATCTCGTACATGATGCATTACAGAACATACCAAGGTTCAAGTGGTTGATCATGACTCCTTGATATTTGGTTTAGAACAACCACGAGTTTCCTCATTGAATCCTCCATTTTATCTAGTATCTTAATCAGAGAACCACCACGGTTTCATTCAAACCTGTTGTCTCTTTGGTGCCTGCTAGATCCATCCATTCACTAAAAACAGAAATGTCAGTGTGAGTATATCAACAAAACCATCATGTACTAATGAGGAAGGTAAACACTAAGATATACTTACTCATTCACTTTATCTAAAACTAGGACTCTTTCTGAAATCCTAACCATTATGGTAATGTCACTTATGCCTAAAGAATACCCTAACCTATAAAGTTATATAAACAGACCTTTGATACCAACTATAAGGCCCAGCCTTAAACCTTACTTAATCTTGAGTTATTACAAGATTACACATTGAGGATATTTTCGGGTTTAGAGTTTTAGAGAATTAGATCATAAAACTTGCATTACATTCCACATATAAACAAAGTGGTTACATAAAGATAATATTCTTCTTTACCGTCAATGGAAACATATTTAAAACAAAACATGGATTATTTCTTGACACTTCCTTGACACTATCATCATATCATGTACCTTTACCTTGACCTGTGAAAAACATTTCAAAAAAACGTGGGATGAGCATAAAAAGCTCAGTAAGGGATATAAAAATATGTAAAGGAAACATGGGTACATATATACATAAGAATGAAATCATACTTTACCCATAAAACATAATAACTTTAACATACCTCATCAAATCATTAACAAATCATAGAAATCATAAGACATAAAGGTAACTTGAGGCATTCATAACATTCTTACGTATGGAGTAACCCTCTTGGTTAAATTTGGAATACCCATCACAGTATATTCCCTAAATCTCTTCGTAGAAACCTTAACGTTTCACTCCTTCGCGTTACACAATGCATTGGAGAGCTATATCGGGCTCACCCGCCCTTAGTTTATCACGAAACCACCCGTGTTCATAACAATTCCCAAGAACCATAACATAATCTTATCACATAAAACATGCATAACATTTCCACCTTTCAATAACAAGATATCAATACAACACATTGATATAAATACATTATGATAACCATTTTCAATACCAAAATAAAAGAAAATTAAAACATGGTATTTATTTTTCTTTTAAACAGAAGGTATGGCTTGTAGAGGAAGCCGGAACTCAAATAATGGTCACGACGACGGAGAAGTCGTTGTCACCGCATACGTACGACAAAAACATTCCCTTTTGTCGTTTAGTAAAACACTTCGTATAAAAAGATTACTTTTGTATAAACGTAAAATTCAAAAGGTTTTATACCCCGTTTAAAATAAAGTTGTGTATAAAACAAAATATGCCTCAATGAAAGGAGATTGAGACGAAGTCCCATACAAAGATGGTATCCTTGGATTAAGGATAAATCAGTTACATAACTATGTGTGACAAACAAATACACGAAATATAAGTGGGTATTAATTGTAAAACAATCAGAGAACATTCACACATAATCATTGAATGACATATTCAAGGTGTACAAGTTTATCCCAAAGAATCGAAATTGGGTTAAGAAGTTCCCTTGCAATAGTTAGACAGCCTAACGACGTCACATCAAAATTCAGAAAAAGAGTTGATGAGAGATAAAAAGGGTATCTCATCACTTGGAAATATAATTTACATAAATAAGGATATATAAGAACATATACCAAAATAATATTATGTGAATTAAAAGACATAACAAAATAAGTCTTTTAAAAAGAGGAGGGTGAAAGGTTCCCTTACCAACATGGGTATCTTTCGAAACATACGGCCCGTGAAAGAAGGACAATACAACATGGATGTAAATACTCATAAATGAAAGAATATTACACAATGAGTAAAATAATGGTCAGTACATACACCACTCAAAGGAAATTGTGGAAAATGTAGCATAAATCTCACGGGAATAAAAGTGAGATGAAAAATCCCTTACAAAAACTCGGCAGCCTAACGGCGCCACGTAAAACTTCCAAAAATGGATTGATGAGATAAAATAGGGTATCTCATCACATTAAAATAAAATGTACAGAAAGAGGAATATAAAAGAGCATCCCCCATCATAACAAAGAGGAGCATAAAAGAAGTGACATAAAG
The DNA here is from genome assembly GCA_963277665.1 of Viscum album. Classification (NCBI taxonomy): domain Eukaryota; kingdom Viridiplantae; phylum Streptophyta; class Magnoliopsida; order Santalales; family Viscaceae; genus Viscum; species Viscum album. Next base: position 1,718,597,231 of record OY728119.1, on the reverse strand, counting down.
GAGAGTACTTAAAGAGAAATAGAGAGGTTAGATCTCTTACGAAAATTCGGCAGCCTAACGGCGCCACTCAAAACATCCAAAATGGATTGATGAGAGAGAATAGGGTCTCTCATCATATGAACATAAAAATTACAGTAAGATTAATATAAAATAACATCCCAATAACAAGAACTATGAGCTTAGAAGGAATGACATAAAAGAGTGTACTTAAAAAGAAAGAGAGGAGTAGGATCCCTTACCTTGGGTCCGACTTGACTCGATCGTTCTTTAACGTCCGGAATAATAAACTTGAGTTAATTTACACTATATTAAGAACATTTTCCTAGTTAATTATTACTTTTAGATCACTTGTTGCCATGTTATAAACATTATGTAATCATTTAAGTTAATAATGTTTGTTTTGTCGATATTTGGTTCTTAAGTCGAAAGTTGACTTCTTACAAATACATGTTGTTCGTGTGGTCAAATGTTCATTATATCCAGAATTATATTCATGATTGGGATATCATATATATCATATATATCCAGAATATACATGTATTTATAATATTAAATAATAATTTAGAGGTAAGAAATGAAATGCACCGTTCATGGAGACGGTAAGTCGTACGTACGCATGAACGCTACTTTCATTTCTATGTCATATTAATGGAATTAAAACTAAATGATAGGTATGTATATTTTAATTCCAGAATTACATTAATCATTTAGATGTATCATTCATCATATATATCCATTATATACATGTACTTATAGTAGTACATTACATTTGGGGATAAGAAATGAAATGCACCGTTCATGGAGACGGTAAGCCGTACGTACGCATGAACGCTACTTTCATTTCTATTTCATATTTTTATGGAATGGAAATAATAATGATATAGAGGTATATTATAATTGCAGTATAAAATCACATATAATAACTTTAAATCCATCCTTTATACGTCTCACATATGGCATTAACGAATCACATCACTTTGAGGGGGCGATAGTCCGCACTTCCTTAAATGAAGATATCGCGGTTACCCATAATGGAAACCAGAAAGGTATGCCCAAAATGAAAAATACAGAAGATTAAGGAAACAATAGACATATTATATATCATATATAAATATATTGTCATCTTAATGGCCACCTTTGAAGGTGTTAAAAGAATGTTGAACAATCATCGTTTCGGGAGGCCGAAATTCACCATCCACGGAAACAGTATGTTATTTAACCATTAGATGTAGGTGTGTGAATGTGTAGCTTGAATACATCTTATAAAAACATCCTAGTATATTTATGATACTTTAGTTGTTACAAAATAAATGAATAAAAAGAGTTTAGGGGGTTGGAGAAGCAAAATAAAACAAAAGGACTCAAGTGAAGACATTACCTTAAAATCGGGTAACTCTCTTTGGTTTGAGCTCAAAGGCTTCCTTGGGAAGACTTCTACCAAAAGTGAGGCTTCAAGGAGTAATATAGGGAAGTGGAGAGACAAAATGGGCAGAGTTTGTCCAAGCCAAAGGCTTTGGGTGTGTGGGTAAGGAGGTAGAGGTGGGGGCCTTTTATAAGAGGAGAGGAGGGGCACTCTTGGAAGGTAAAGAAAAGTCACTTTATTTTAAAATGGTATTCGGATTTAAGAGGTCCCAAATTGATGTGTTTCGAGTATAAGGTGATAAGGGTTCTAAATACACTCATCCAATTGGTTTTGGAAATGTGTAGGTCCTAGTTATTACATTATCGTTTCATTTTATTTAAATCATTAAATAATGAGGTCATCGCTGCATCATCATGATGTCATAAATAATTTAATTTATTTAATGTCTAAAAATTATAAAAAAATACTATTATGTAGGAAATCTTTTTATATTTCCAATGAATATTTATAGTCAAAAATAGGATTTGTATAACCCCATTTTAAAATTGTTTTAGTAAAACATTTCATGTTTTTCTCATTTTTACTTTAACATTAAATAAAAAGATATTAATATCATTTTCCAACCAAAGTGGCTTCCCGGGGTCCCCATGTTGACCCATGGGTTTTCTTGGTCGGCCATGACACATCCAATGATGTTAGTACATGTGTCAAGTTCATTTCATATTATTAAAACATTATTTTTACCTTAAACTACACTAATTACCTCTAATCGCGATTAAAAACTTAATAAGTTACTATTCACAAAAAAATTATTTTTATCACATTGAACCACATTTTACTTCGTCATGAAAACCATGTATGTTGGATTTTTGAAATTAAAAACACAAATATGGGAATATTTCATTTAAACGGAAAAAGCAGTTTTTATAAGTACCACTTAGTGGTTTCACTATTCATCAAAAATTGATGTTTTTCAGATAAATCCCAAAAATTCACCCTAAGATATATTTGATATTCCGAATTCAAAAATGAAGTCCATTTTAAAAAATTCAAAACATATAAGTCACATTAATTAATTTAATAATTAATTGCCACTGTCAGAGAAAATAGCGTGTTTTTATGAAATAATAAGTATCAAAATATCGACACTAGTTTAAGTCTGATTTCAAAGTGAAATTAATTCCAATGACCACTATTGGATTTAATGGTAAACATATATTCTAATTTCACTTTAAAACCAATTAAAAAGATAATCTAATAATATAAATAAATTATATTAAAAAGAGGTTTTGAATTAAAATACAACATTTTACACTATTCATTAAAAAATGAACTTTATCAGAAAGATACCAAAAATTTACACAAAGTAAATTTTGATGTCCCAATTCTTAAGAAGAGTTTTATTTGGTCCAAAAGGATATATAAGAGTGAACAAAACTATATTTAATGACGGTTCTCCATCAAAAGGCGATAAGTGAACCTTTAGTGAAAACTAGGGCATATACGCCTAAAATTGAATTCTTTCCTTATTTTATGCCTTTATCTTTTACTGGATAAATGTAAAAACATTTAAAAACATATATAATCATATTTTAGGTATTTCTATCCATTCCTACCAATACAAAGTCTACATGTTAACTACCATTTAAAATAATATTATTTTATTATTAGAGTGCAACGTAAGATTCCCAAGAAACTCGTTGTTGCGTGTTGGGTACACCATCGAGCATAGCATCCTCTTTAAATTCATATTAATATTTTATTCAAAAATATGTATAATTATGAATATTTCATATTATTTATTTACCTGGGGTGTTACACTAATGTCCAAGTTAAAAATGTGGCATTAGGCCCCCTAATTCCACAGTTTAACTATGGTCGTTGGTGAATTTTCGAGTCGTGTTAATATCTACAAAACCCAAGAAAAACATTGTATAACTATTATAGTGGTTTGTATGTAAATTTTTCAATACCTTCATCATTTGATGAGTCTACATATATACCTTTTATTGAGTTTATATGACCCAAATATCAAACTTTTAATATCAAAAATCACACTTGGTAATTATTTCATGGATTTATCTTTCCTTATGGTATTTAGTATAGTCCTTAAGTGATCTTAATTTTGTTCCATTATCTTTTAAAATTTATGAATATCATATATAATTAATAATACAAATTGATTACGATTATCTCTTATGTTTCTATTTGTTAAACCCATTAAGATAATGAAGGAATTAGTAAGACAAAAGAGAATCATTGTAAATTCATTGTGTTCATAATTTCCATGGAATGTTTTCTTGGGTATACCCTCCTATGTGACCCCCAATTTAAGATATCTTGAATGAAATAAAATATTAAAAAATTATTTATATCCACCCAACTGCTCAAGAAATTCGTCACCAATGGATAGAGGATACTTATTCTTGATTTTGATGTTGTTCAGTTCCCAAAAATCAATGTTAAATAACATCAATCCATATTTCATCTTAACATAAATAATAGGTTCACCCCATGGTGGTGCACTTGGAAAATTGAATCCCTTATAAATATCACCATGTAGTCTCTTCTTAAATTGCCAAATCCAAATTAGGTCCATACAATATATATTCATTGAAAAATGTGTTGTACATGATATGAGATCTATTGAAAACTAAACTTCATGACTCATATGAAGACTAGTAAACTCTTATAGAAAGACATAAACAAACAATCATACATTGTGTATCTTCATTTTTGTGTTTCTCCCCCATTAACTTGAATAAGAGCCCATTTTGAATGGGTATCAAGACCCATACAGTGGATTTAATTTCCAGTGGAAGTTCATATTTATCAACCAACAGATAGATGATCATATGTGGGTTTGGAAAATCAAAACGTGCCTCCCCTTATTCTAAAATTTAAATAGGATTTATGTAAAGAAATCCAATTCATGCCTAGAAAAATATCCCATTAAACTAGAGGGAGAACAACAATATTTTTAAGAAGTGTGTTCTGACAATCTTCTATCCGAGAAGAATCGTAGGCATGAGATGTTATCATTACACCATTAGGGGTTTTCACTGCTAGTTCAATGTTTAATAATTATGCTGGTACTATGATACCCTGAGAAATTTAATAAAATATAAAAGAGTGGGTAGACCAATATCCAAATAAGACATTAACATATCTAATGTGTATGGTATGTGTACATTTCAACATGTAATTATCAAACCCCACGACTAAAAGAGTGATGATGTGATATTTTCATTTGCATATATCTTTAATTGGATCCTAACATTCATCATCATCATTGACCTTTATATTTTATTACTAGTTAGCATAATCCAGCTAATAAGTGAATTTAAAACACCTGAATGTGGGTGGTAAATTTTTTGGATCTTTCTCTCCAATTTCATAATTTTCTTATTTCTTCTACACTTTACTTTGAAATTTCATTTCTTAATGAAATTCCATTCCACACATAAATCATCTTAAGGCAATTAACTATATCTTTCCTTTCAATATTTAAGAATAAAATAAAGGTTATCTTTTTCTCTTTATGTTTTTATAATTTAATTTTAATTTCACCTTTAAATTGTTATAAAAAATAGAGATTCATGGGTAAATCCAATCACCATTTCCTCCTTGATATCACATAGAATGATTTTTTTGTAACTAATGAATTATATTATGGATGAATCTATTTAGATACTTGGTTTTAAGCCACTGAAGATTCATTAAACCTTAATTTTAGGTTAGATGATAATAACAGAATCATAGGACGCATGTCTTGTAAAATTCTTCATATAACAAATAAAGGATTCATCATACTTCTTATTAATATCATATATTTCCATCTAGATTTTTTTTAATTATTACAAGGAAATTAATTATTAGAAAATAAGCTCTTTAAATAATTTGACTCCATGAACTCCATTTTTTACCTTGTTTCATAATGTTCTTGATAATAGGCCACCATAGATCTTCTATTCCTTTCAAATAATTACTAGTTGAAATAAATTTTTCATGTTATGATCATTGGATAATATAAAATATATTTTCAGTGGTATTAATCAAATTTCTAGTAGCTCATGGATCTAGCGACCCCTTAAAAGAAGCTATATTTTTCCACATGAAGGACTCAATAGAATATTGTTCCCTCCTTTTATTGTTTTGAATCTCAAAATAATTTATAGATTGACAATGTAATGATACCATAGAAACCCAATTATTCATTCCATTTCCCATAAAATATCATTTCTAAACAAGAAAATAATTTCATTTTCAGTCAAATTCATTATTAACATGGTTCCTATAGGATCTATCCACAGACCAAAAAACAGTGTGAGAAAAGATAATGAATTTAAAAAATATATAATCTCTATCTTACTAAAACATTAGGACGTTATCTTACACTTAAATTTATATATATGGTTCCCATTAATGTTTTCCCACCCTTGTTGGAAAAGGATACCAATCCTTTCTCTAATACCCACTATAGTAACCCACACTTTTCATATGTAAATATTACATATTATTAGATGAATATTCAATGCATAACATTATTATCTAAACATGATTAATATAGTTCTAGTTTCATTGTAAAGGTGGATACATATACAACTTGTTCATAAGAAATATATATCATCTACACTAAATGTATTCATAATTATCACCCTTCTAAGATATATCAGACATAAAAAAGTTCTTCATTACTTGGGGAATGGAAACATAATAAAGTGTGAGCTCATATGAACACTAATGGTAAATGTGGGAGATATTGATGAATAAAATGCATAAAATGTGAATAAGGGTAAGATAACATGAGATAATAAATTTTAAACGATACCCAGAATATAGAAGATCAAAATCATGAATCATGGAATAAATCATTGTAGTTCATAAGACAATAATCATAAAGGAATTAAATAACATTATCTTTGAGTGAATAAAAGTATAATTATACATAAGTTTTTTTCATACACATTGGCATAGAAAATATTTTTCATCGTCAAGGATCACATTCAAGACTATAATATTTTATTGGGTTAACTCCTCATTTGATTCAATAATTATTCATGGTTCAATCCAAATACTATCACAGCTGGCATATTCCCTTACTGAACTATGTCCATTCCTCATTCATGTATTTATTATATCATGAGATATCCATATATACCCAATGAAATTGATGGATATATTATTTAGGTCCAACCTATCACATAATAAAAAAATAAATATATGTGCCTCAAGATCAGAAAACATTCATCATATCATAACACATGGAAATGATATGAGTTTCATAAACATTTCAACATTTCATTACATCATTTCCATGGAAAAGAATCATTTTTTATAAAATCATCCTTAAATAATCATCATAATCCATCCAAATAATAGAGGTGGGTGTTATCATTAGATCATATTTATAAAAAATTGAAAGTAAAATTAAATGATGTTATCATAGATGAAAATGAATTTAATTAATCATTTCCACAATTCTTAAAAGAAATTCCCTTTTCAATTTGAAATAACTTATGTTAATTAAAAAATTTACCCAAATATTAAGGAAATTTTTTTATTGACAATGAAATTTAAGAATTTTAATTTAAATTCCATACATTGAGTGGTCATGTTGGGGGAAATTATATCTGTGTTGTGTTTCTTACAATAACGATTCATTTCACATTTTCGATAAATTGTCAAAAGTATATCATTCGAAAATTGCAAGAATATTCATTGAAAATTAATCATCCTAGGGTAAAAATTAATTTAGAAATTAATAGTAGAATGTTAATAAATTATTTATTTTTTTAGGAAACATGGAAATGGGAGAAAAATGATTTTCAACTGAATGGAGAAATACATTTATTTTTCCATAAAATATTTCATAGAGTATATTAAATTAATAAAGAGAGTAGAATTAAAGAAAATAATTTAATACATAGAAAAAAATATGGGAATAACATTTTTGTTATTATTGAGATTTATTTCATAAAATTTCATCATTTTATACTTAATCATAAACAATCCTCATAATCAATGATATCTTAACATAAATTTATTAACCCAAGTTTGAATTGATTTGAATGTACTAGAATATACTTTATAATAAATTTAAATTTATTTTATTCTATATTAGAGTCATTTACATATTTATAATATAATTTATAATCCACTTTTAACATTTTGACACACATTTATAACTAATTCCTTATTAAAATATTCGTTTTTTGCGTGGATAGTTTTATTTTTCTTGAGAATTTTGGTTTTGTAGTTCCTTTAATACTACATTGATCATCATCCAATTATATATATAAGGTTAATTATGATAAAATAATAATATATATTAATTATATATATATTCATTCATAAAATGTATATAATGATAAATTATTTATATTCCAGAAATGGTAGGTCATTCTTATGCATGAACGTTGTTTTCAATTTTAGACGGATTAAATAAAAGAATGGTAAAACATAAATCAAAATAAATGATTTGTTATTATAACATATATATCATATATATTCATTAAATATTTCCTTATTACCATACATTAATTGTTTAAACAATAAATGAATCACCTCACCTCGTGGAGGTGGTAGTCCTCACTTATTCTTGAGAGACGTTATGGTTTAACAGAATCGAATGTAAGAAGTTAAATATTATATTATAATTACAAAGATATAATTCTATCATAAATATAATATAAAAGAATTAAACATATCATAATCTCCATCAATTAAATATGGGGTTGGAAAATTAATTATAGCACTGCATGGAGGTCATAGACTACAGGTGTGCATGGGGGTCACGTTCACTTCCAATTTGATGGAAAAGAGGGTGGATAATAGCATTTACATATTTTTAATAATATTTATTTATATTTTGTATACTAAATATATTATTTTTTTTGGAATAATATTTTTTGAAGGATCTAAATTAGTAAATTAATTGAAAGAGGTCGGGTAAAGAGATTACCTCATCTTCGGTAGGCCTTCTTTTGATTCTTTATTAAGGAAACTTTGAAGGGTATTTTAATAACACCATAACCTATAAATCTTGGACCGTGAATGTTTTTATATAATTGGGATGGTTATGGTCGATTTATAAGTCGTAATTTGGTGTAAATAAAAGATAAGAGGGGAGTCCTTTTATATGTTCAGGATATGACACACATGGAATTTATTTGAATATTTGAATATAATAAAGTCATAATAAAAAAAATTATTCACAATGGTTATATATTTAATGCTGGTTTAGGATTTGGTTTATATATTTCTATAAAATAGTATTTATAATTGTTTAATTGGTAAACATACCATTATCTTTTATTTGAACACCACCATCCAGTAAACATGTTTTAACAATTATCGCAATGACAAACTTTTACTATTTTTTACTATTCATCATAACCAGAAATTGAATGTATAATCCTTCCCAAAATTTTACATGTTTATTCAAAATATATAATTCATTTTATCAAATTTAATCACTATAGGGCACTGAAATTATATTAAAAACATACTCTCAAAATGTGACGAAAAAGGATTTTCAAGAAAAATATGTATCTTAATTTTATAAAGTTGTATTCCAAAATCAATATAAGATAATTAGAATAACACTTATTGGAATATTAATAATACAAATGAAATAATTTTTCTTTTAAAGCCATTTTTTTAAATATAACTTTATAAATGAATGAAATGAAAAGGCAGTTTATAATAAAATATTATTATTTTTGACTATTGATCAGAAAATTAATCATTAGTTAAAATTTGAAACAAATCAAAACAAAAAAAAAATAATTTTTTTTAAAAATAATATCTAAAATTGGTAAAAAAAATTATTTACATTATTTTGTCACATAAAGCAACGAAAAAAATATTTTTTGAGGAAAACTGTATTTTTAAAGCATATAAAAATATTTCATAAAATTCCATTAATATTTATTAATAAATATATATATATATAATTTATAAATAATTTTAGAAATGTAGTTATTCCTATTCATACTATAAATTTAATGGATATGTTATAATGGTATACTATATTATGGTTCATTTGACTTAGGGTTCTGTGTTTCAAAAGCAAGAAAATAAATGAAATTTATTTAAAACATAATTGGGACTTACACTAGAGACTAGGATTCATGTTCTTCTAAACCATATGAAACCTGAAAATATTTTCTAGGAACCATTTCTGATTCATTTTCATAGTTGGCGTATGGTTTACTTGCTCCTCATTAACAACTGTACATCCTGTTCTTTCTCCTTAATATCTTTATGATTTACTTCATTGATATTAAAATAATATCTAATTAATTTTTACATTGGTTTGAGGTTAAATAATGGAGTTTATGTGGTGAATTTAATTTTTTTTCTCTTCTTTTTTTAATGATGATTATAGATTTATAATTACCCTTACTTTTGGTAACTTGTTTTACGTTTTGAAAATTTGGATTAAAAATTAAAAAAATGGATTTTATTTGGTGGATTATTGTTAAAACTAATTTTATTTTTGTTGTTAAATATTTTGAAACCCTTTTAATGTTTTAAATTTCAATGGATTTTAAATAAAAATGGAAATATTTTTGGTATGAGTGAGAAATTTTATGAAATATTTGGGTTTTATGATTGAAATGTATAAGTTAATTTGGTTTAAAAATTAAAATATTTTTGAAAATAAAAAATGATATGTAATATTTAAAAGGGTGCTCAATTATAATGAATATTTTTTTATAAAAATATTTCTTTCTATGATTATTCTTATAGAGGTAAATTTTATATGTGCTTTCTTGATTGGGTTGTGGTCTAGAGTTATTTTGGCTTGTGATATCATTTTGTGATTTGATTTATGGAATAGTGAATGACTAAGTTTCGTATTATGTGTAATTAGAATACTAATCCCTAATAGTATTCAATAAATATTTGGATGTTTATTCATTGGGACAATCTTTAGGATTTATTTTCTCATTTATTAGGGGTGGTTTTTTCACTCATCAACTCTACCCATAGTCATTATTGAGTGTTCAAATTGGTAAAATCCTTGTACATGAAACCCATCCAAATATTATTGAATCACCATATACTATCTTATCATGGTGATCAAGTTCTTATTGAGGAAATGTAGTTGATTGAAAAAATTGATAGAACCTTCAATTATTTGGAAACTCGAGAAGCGTAAAGGGTAAAGGTAGTTATTATTATTATTGAAGATATATTATATGTTTGGGGAGATATTATAGTTGAAACATATCCATATGATGAAATTTTCATATAGTTCTTCAAGAATTTGTTTTTCAATGGAACATTCCTAAGGATGTTAATGTGGAGAAGGAAATTGAATTTGTTTTCTATTTTGATGGTGAGTGATTATTGACAGAGTATATTGAAAGTGTCATAATTTTGGTAGTAAATTCACTCAATATAGTAAAAAATTAAACATTAAATCGACATTAAATTAATAGATGTATTAGAACTGCTCATATGGTGGTGGGGTTTTTTGCATGAATTTTCATTGTATGGTAATCATATTGGTAGGGCCTTATTGGTGGAAGTTAGACAATGTGTGAAATCCTTGGTGTGTAGTGATTAATTTATAGATCATTTTATTAAGTATGTCTCATATGGTGGGAGGTCAAATTTGGACATGCCATTGATTTATTATTATGTAGATGAGGTCCAACCGCTTTGGAATAAAAAGAAGAGACCACTGGCGAGAATTCAATGTTGAGTTCATAGGAATTATAAGATGTAATTTAGAAAATACTATGGTATTTTCTATTATTTGGTCATATGGGTTATCTTAAAAAGTTCTATGAGTTGAATTATTGGAAAGGTAAGTCTCATGTGTAATCCAGTTTTGAGTGATATGGTGTTTTGAGATCTTTATGTAGCATTTTTTGGGTTTTCTTGGATTTTTTATATATGATATTGAATTTAGGATATGTTTGTACCTTAATCATTTAGGTTGATATATCTCCAGGTCTCGATGTGTGTTTGTGGTGTGATTTCATCAATATTGGTTTATTAGTTATTTGATCATTGAATAACATTGGTTCCAAACTCTGATAACTAAGAACATTATGACCATTGGGCAGTTAATCACTTATTAGTGTTGATTTTTTTTGGTTTATTAAGAAATGGTGTTCTAAGTTGGAAGTCTTAGTTTCCCTATTGTGATTTGTGATTTAAAAACTAAAGTCCATGTTATTCCATTTTGAGTCTAGTTTTCAGGGTTATTGGTTTATCTTATTCCTTTAGGATGATAAATTTCCCTTTTGGTTGTGTTTATTTTGGTTCAAAATAATTTTATTGAATGGTTTTTGAGTTTTTTGATCACCAATGGTTTTGTGAATATTCTAGGGGAATTTTACTTCATAATTATTTCATTCTTTAAGGCGTCTTCCTCTTTTTTGTTAACTCGAAATCATTAGGATACCTATTCTCATTATCTGTATATTTAGGCTTAATCCTTTGTTGTCATATTCCATTAAAATTTGATACCTCACATTGGTTTGCTGGAATTAGTTCTACCTTGTGCTTTTCTTCTTTAGGAAATTATTCTATTCTTTTCCACATCCTACATGCCTCTTGTATGTAGTGTTATAGATGAATTTCTATTGGTATATTGAATTTTTCTAGAATCTTTCTAGGGTAATAAAATGACATGCTGGGTATATTGTAACACCATGTCTCACTTTTTATATATTTATAATAAATATTTTTTTTATCATGAGATTTTATGAATATTTTGGATTTAATTTATAAATTTGTTATGGTTTAGGGGATCCTATAACTTCTAAATGATTAGTAATAACCATTATATAGTGCTAAAATTCTTAACAGTGTGTGTTTTCATAGTTGGTGTATGCTTCTCCAATACATGTGAGGTATTCTTGAAAACATTATGAAATATTATGTTCTTGGGAGTGAATTTCATGGTTGTTCATGGTAATGTGTAATAGTGTGGTATTACTATATAGGTTCCTATTGATTTTCTTATCCATGCCACCAGTTAGTGGACGATTTAGTAAATAATGTACCCTAACAATGTAAGATGGGAAAATTTTATAAAATTTCATTCCTATTTTCATATTAATATGATTAAAAGTGTTACACCCCCTTTCCCCTCATAATATTAATTTTAACATGCTAGGGTATGTATGGAAAGTCCCTTATATCCTTTTCCATAATTTTTTTGCCTCCATTGTTTGGGTTTAAAGAGGATTTTGAAAGATAAAAACCTCTTCTCTTATTTATTGCATCCTAATTTCCCATTTTCTCATTCAATGTATTTCCACTTGTGAGCCATAGGGGATACCATAGTTGGGTGACTATATTATTTGGGTCTCTTATTATGAAATTTGGACAGTATCTCATTTTATGATTAGGTGTTATCTAAAAGGATACAACTTATGTATTGATCATAATTTTTTAAGGGATATGATTTTTTTCTTTTATTTGGAATATCATTTAATGCTTGAGTTTTCTAAATATGTTAATTATTTACTTATAGAAATTTTTTAGATTTAATTGAATTTTATAATTGTTTGGATTGGTTCCTTACATGGAATAAAAGGTGGTTTCCTGAGGGTTGTGATTTCAAAAATGAACATTGAATTACAAGTGTATAATTGTTTTAAAATTGTTTGTTTTAAATTAATTTAGTGATTTAAGCCTATTTGAACTATTTTGTGTCCTAAATTGTATGAAGGGAATTATTTGGCTCCATATATGGTTTTAAATTAAAATGGGTTAGTTTTTCAAATGAATCTAAAAAAAATTCCAATGCTTTTTCCTAACGAATAATTTTACAAAATAATTTTGAAGGTGAAATATGGTTTCTTTTAAATCATAGTATATTATTTTTAGGAACATTTTTCACATGATAAATTAACTTGTTATAATTAATATGAGACCATATTTTATTCCTCGTCGCTTTTGATACACTTTTATAATATAAAGTACATGGTTGTGATTTCTTCAATCTACACATTGTCTAGTACCCTCTAGTGTTAAATTTTCTAAGTTATATTTCTGCACTTAAATAAGCTAGTGTAGCTTAAATAAGGTGGCTTGTGTTGGGGTAGATCTAATATATGCTAATAGTTTTTCCTTTGTATTTGGTAATGTTTAGGAACTTCTTACCATAGATATTAGTGTGTTTCCCATCATACTAGATGTCATCCATTGGGTACTCTAATTTTATTTGTCCCCTAGTTTGGATGTCATGCATGTATCCTTTACTTTTATTTTATGCTTTTCTTCCTTATATACGATAAGTGATTTTTTTCCCTTGGGGTTTAATTTTATTATTTTGGAGACTGGGATTATTTTACTAAAATTGATTCTAAAGTGGAATAAAAATAATTATTTCTAAAGTGATTTGGTTGAAAAACTATATAAGGTGTTTTAAATGGAATGGCAATGTATTAAAATGTTTAATTTAAATTCTTAATATTTATTATAAAAAAGGAAGGATAAATATAAAATGGTTCTTTTCATGGTAATATTTTTTGTTCCTGATAAAGGAAACCTGATTTTATTTTCAAACTAGCATGGATAAAATATCTTCAGAAAGGAATTACATAGACTACATCATGGGATCCTACTGGTCGTAGTTTCACTAACACCATACATACACAATTCAGTGTATATAACTCTTATGTTTCTTTTCAAGATCCTTTGAATTATTTCCTTCTAGTTTCAGTAGATCAGGTTGTTTAATGATGGTGGGTTCGGGATGTGAAGCATGGGTAGGGGTCACTTAGATATGGACACTCTCGTTTGTTTATTTTATTATTTTGATTATTTTACCTTATATCATCCTTTCTGTAATGAATCATTATTTTGTTTTCTAATATCTTTTTTGTTTATTGTTATTGTTTATTTAATGAGATACGTTTCTATTGTTTTATTGTATACACTATATAGTTGTTTTTATAAATAAATATATTTTTATTTTTTGCATGGAAACATGATTTTTTAATGGGATATCATGGATACCTAGGTTGAAACTTATTTGTGGTCATTTGGTTTTCAAGGGTGACATTATACCCTTTTGGTATATTTTGATTCCATAAAACAAGTTTACTATCAAAATTAATTAAGAATATTCCCTAGTTCATGTCATTGTCTAGTTTAGGTACCCATTACATAGATTTCTTGGGCATGTTCATGAAATCTATTTAAATCATAATATAAATTCTTGTCATCATAGTCTTCATGTTTCCTTTTGAATAAATTTTTAGGTCATGTATTTTTAAATTTTAATTCTAAGAAAAATCATATATATTGTGCATTCTCTTGTAGGGTCATCATATAATCATGTATTTAACTTAACCTTTTTTTGTTTCCATAAATTAAAATTTTATATAAGAAATCCATTTCAGAGACCCATTAAAACAATACTGTAAAGGTTACCTCTATCATTTACTATACCCTATAAATAATATATACTTCTATATTATAATTGATGAGTATTCACCTAGATAAAATTTTGATCAAGGAATTTATTATTTATAATACTAAGAATCACTTTTATTAGTGATGGTTAATCCTTGAAAATGGTTACACATTATAAATGTTTTATTATTATATTCTCTGGGATGTGTGTTTTATGTAATGCATTATATATAAGTCATATTTTTTGGATTAGTGGGATTTGTTATATGTCCCTATAATGCATCAGGTAAGGATCCATGTTCAATGATATAATACAGATTTAAGGGTTATGATATAATGGAATTTATGGCCATCCATTCCATTATATACATTCAAATATAGTGTAAAAGATTTTTATCCTTTCCATTTGATGAATTACAATATCATGGTATTAGCAGGTAGGCTTTCAATTACATATATTCAAATATCATGGTATTACTGAGTATCCTTCCCATCAAATTCCTTATGATATCATTTTATTAGTAGGTATCCTTTCCATTAAATCCATTAGGATGTCATGGTATTAGGTAGTATCCTTTTTATCATACATATTTTTACCACATGATTATGATGTTCTAGTTTACATGATTTACTTATGTGTTGTGTATTTATTCTATATAAGTTTTTACTTATGTGTCCTAATTTTCTTATGTATAATTATTTCAATAATCATATTTTTGTTTATTATCATTACTCCAAGATTTAAGTAATTATCTTCCTTGATACAGTACCATTCTATTAATTACCCTTATTGAATATATGAGCTTAACACTTTTCTTAGGTTTTCTAAAATCCCTTTGAAAGAATGTATATTATAATGATAGTGAGAATATAAAATCAATGATATATCCAAGATGAGATAATATAATATTTTTATTTATTTATTAGTTCCCAGTGGATCATAACTCAATGAATCTGGGAAGCAAATAAATGTAGTAATTTTTCTAGTTATGTAATAATTGTATGTATGCTAAGTAGTAAATTTCAGACAACACTTTTAGGGAAAATAAATTTTTACCATATCAAAGTTTGGTTATTTTTTAGAATTAGGATGAAAACCCTATAAGAAACACATTTGTTCTAACAAAATAGCATAAGCATAAAGGGTTATAATTTCCTATTCATATTTTATGAGTTTTTATAAAAAAAAATTATTTAATTTATAATATGTATAGAGGAAGGATATTAACTACAAGAAATACCGAGTATGGATATAATGTTTAATATGATAATTATATTAATGATAGAGAAAATTTATGGAGTGATAGTGTAAAAACCATTAGCAATGTATCAGTAAAAAATGAATTTTGTTGTGGATAATAAAGAAACCAATATATTGAGGTCTACTTCACGAAAATATTACCCTGTAGTAGCTTGGAAATTCAGAATGGATTTACATTCATAATTTATATTATCTATTGATTGAAATGTGTTTTAATTGTGTATATTAACATTAGAAAATATATTTGTTCTGGTGAAATATTCAAAATTGTAAAAAGTCATTCTATACATTTATTTTTGTGAAGAATAAGTTGATTAGTGGTGAAAATTAATGAAGATTAAAAAGAATATTGATGAGTTAAAATATATTTAATGAGATAATTTAGAAATATTATTATATGATAAATATCACTAAAATAAATTCATCACACTTTGATAGTAAAATATTGACTTGATTCCCCTTTTATTAGTCTTGTGTATGTACCACTGTAATAAAAACGAAAAGATGAAACAGATGTCATCCCAAAATCTTAGTCATTATATCTTATAGAGATTGGTATAATTCTATTTTCAAACTAATTTTTTCAGGAAATAAAAATATTAACCATTTGAGTAAACTGGACCCTAAATATATTTCAATATCTGAGAGAGATTCTAATCCAAAATAGGAGTCCCTTAATTTCTGGTCATTCTTTATGATGGAATGTATTGAATGAAATATGTAAACTTGTCTAAAAAACTCCCATAGAGAATCCATGTAATAAATTGTATTAGCATAGACACATGTTGATAACATGAGTATATTTTGGGTTTGACTACTAGAATATCCATCCTAATAAAAAGGAAATCATCCATTATGGAAATTAAGAGAGGTTGGCTCAGTTGTGACTCTTTTTAGTAGTATCAGTGGCACATTACATGAATCATAGAGACACGATGCTTCAAGAGGCATTTCCTTTTAATAATATGGTGTTAGAGAAAAAATCATAGTCGATGAGGAGATAATTTTTCTTTACTAGGAACTAAATATTTCCAATGTAAAATTATTATACTCTAAATGCTACTAGATGATTTTAATAGTAGTGAAATTTTTTTTTCACCCAATGTGAAGAGATTATTCCTTATCGAGGAAACATAAATTGTTGATTTAGTTGAAATTTGATGTAATATTAATGAATATTAATGAACAATCAATTAAATAAAAGACTCAATAGAGAGTATTTTATAGTACATAGATACATCAATCACCCCATCTTTTTGTAAAATAGGAAGGAGACTCCACCTTGTGAGTTTTCTTCTTCATCATATTTTTTATGAATGTAAAGAACCAATTTGTGTTGAATTTTTGTAATTTCCACACTTTCATCTCATATCGGTCATCAATTTTTTATTATATATTGAAATTACCAAGAGTGATATCTTAATAAGTAAATCTATTAGAACATGAATGGGAATGGATCAAGTAAGTCATGAATTTAAATTAAATTGTTCGGTGATGACATGAATGAATAAACCTATTAAATTTTGAACATAAACCATAAAATGGATATAGGGAGACCTGATATAATGGAAAATATAGTATCTCTATAAGGATGAGAAAACCCATGAGAGAAGATAATGATATATTAATTTTTAAACCCAAATATTTTTACTCATATAGATATTAGTGGGATGGGTATGGGGGAATATATACCACCCCATAAATGAATATTGTTATACTAAGTTAAAATCCTCCTAACCATGTTCCCTAAAAAGAATATAGGAAGAAAAAATATGGTTTCACATCAATAATCATCATAATAAATGTTTATTCCACTTTGATATAAGATAAGGGGTTTAATTAAAAAAATAAAATCATGATGGAGGGATATGGGATTGATGAACTCAATGCTAAAAAAGGATAAAGTACCCTAAAATTACACTTTAATATATTTCTTAAAAATAAACTGAGTGTATATTTTTAGAATAATAATAGAGATCATATATTTTTCTAGCTCAGGGGATCTGGTGAACATGGATTATCATTTTCTAAGGGTCATATGGTAGACCCTTCACGCTTTGTTTTTTTATAATTTCACTAAGACTCAAATAAATTAAAGCGTTTTGTGGAGGAAATTATATTTTTTTTAGCCACACTTTTTTGTTTTTCAACTTAAAATGTTTTTTTTCTATTCAATTATGAAATATTCAAAATAAATTTATTATTGTGACGGGTTAATTTTATTGAACCATCCTGGTTAATCCTTACACATAACCCAATATAGCTCACCACATGTCCTCAAACAAACCTCCCAAAACACCAGAGTCTACCAACTTATGGGGAGGTACTAATCCTTACATTGAGGGGACTATTATATTAAATCAAAGTGTAATAACATTGGAAATAATCAAACACATACACATCCATGATTACCAGTATACATAATATAAACAACAAAAATATAAGTGATCCATAATAAACTGAATATATAACATGGACTCAGGATAATTCTAATACACAAAAACTGATCACACAGTAATATGACCAAATATGTAGAAAAAATGGAAAAAAAGACAAGCACAGTATAGTACTTCCACCCCAATTTTTTACCTCGAACCCCACCCAAAAAATTTCAATCTTCTCTAGATAGATCCCTACACTCCATCGAGAGATACCAATAAATCAAATAACATTGTGCCTCTTTCCAATCCAATGAAACATATTCAAAACTAGAAACTATGAATATGATCTCCACACACACTAAATTTCCCATTCATGTGGTGGGAAATAAATCCTCATTTTCCACCCCAAATGGTGGAAGCTAACATATTATTTCATAATAAGTGTGTGTACACATGTTATTACTACGAAATTCAAATAATAAGTACTAGTATAATAATAAAAAACCCAAATAAATAAAGATCCAAATTTTCATAAATATTAATAAATGAACTAATAATTATCAATCATTATGCTCTATGCCACTCGAGTTATCTTAAACCCACTCTGAATATATTCGATTTCCATAAAAAATGTGTCTCATTAAGACAAAAAATAATAGGTGCATCCAACAAACAATAATTTATCTCCAAAAGGCTATACATTACCACAAAGGTGAATTTTAAAACACAAATCATAACTATAGGCATCCATGATAAACACACACACTACTACGTCAGTCCAGGAATCCAAAATCATGACCTCAACTATATATAGAAACTCTAACCACACTAAGAGGAACATTGCATTTCCCAGTAGTCCTATAGAACTAATTAGACTCTATCTTGACTAGGAAGAACAAAAAAACACTTAGCACTTGTAAAATGTATTGTAAAATGGAAATTAAACCCCTCATCATAGTTATTGAACTATATAAGTCTCACTTATCCAGATCATTCATTAGCTCCCTAGACCCTCCTAAAACCATCCAATATAGGGAAGAATCTTATGAAACATATTGGTGATACCCAATCAAATAATATCATAAAGTTATCATATCACATACAATAATTGTTATATAATGACCACATGTAGTCATGTAATAGTCTATAAAAGCACATGTTTTCCAATTCTTTCACCCATCATTACTAAATAGTCACAAGAGGCTCGCAATACTGAAAAATCAATTCAAATTTGACACTTGATGTATAAATCACTAACATCTATCACTGACCCTCTATGGGGATAATATGACATGTGGTTCTTACAATCCCCTAGATCACATATCTCTCAATTAATGGGTCAAGCATGACACATGAATAGTTTTCTAGGGACTCTGACACCCAAAAAATCCACAACCATCACATCTCCTCCAACGGAATCCTTAATCAACACCAAAACTAAAAGTGTTTTCTTAAGGGTCCCTCAATCCCATCTCAATTTTCATCTTAATGGCACCAAACCATACCTGATACCCTATAACATTAACCCAACCTAAAGGCTCAAATATAATTAAACCTTAAGTAAGAAAGTCCAAAAACGAAACTTCTCAAACATGAAGAAATTAGTCCCAACATCCAAGAAATATCAAAGACATTACATGGTCCCTATTTCAATGAATAGTTTAAAAACATAAATGATATAGCCCTTGAAATTCCTATGCTAACTCACAACTAGATTCATCCTCACATGAACAAATAAACTAAAAATAATACCCTTGGCATCCCCCATGCCATTTAAATACTCAATCCCACATTATTTTATTATTATGAAGACCCTAAAATGACGCCCCATTGAATCTCTTATGCCAATTCATTTAATAAGCTCAAAACCCTTAACTAGGAATTGAAATAATTCTCCCTCAGGAGATATCTCAAATGGGAAACCTAAAAGGAAAACATTTAAACATTCAATACACAGGGAGAGTTCTAATTCAAATGGAAATATGTAAAACCTCATGTTTAACATTCACTAAGATGAAGCGTCTCACAGTCAACCTCTAACCACAATAATTTTTTAGAACAACATCCCACATAGAAAACACCAAGAATAGAAAACTTTTGGAATAATTCTAACTCCATGGAAAGCAGTATAAATAGGATTAACCCTATTCCTTCCCTTAATAATCACCTAAATATACAAAATATATGATATTGTACAACAAACTAAAAATATGGGTTTCCAAAAAATCCCTACATGAGAAATTCCAAAACTATTCTTCTCAAATCCTACCCAAAAAGAACTTTATGGTCCCACCATAAAACCTTAATCCTTTGAAAATTATATTTCTTTATAAATTTCTATCATGTTTTAAAATGATATAATGTCTTAATAGATTTAATTCGTCATAGTGAATTTTTTTAAAATTAAATCGTGAGTTAATGTCGTCCCAACACTATAGGTAAACAATAAAATATACAATCTGAGGCTACAAACAACTGCCAATAGAAGGAATGAAAAGAAACAATGTAATTATCCTGGTAAAAATCCCTAATAATTGACACAATATTATATGTAAATTTAAACAATTTTAAATAAAAATTAAGGGAAAATAAAAATGGAATCATATCTCCAATGAAACAATGAGTGATAACATATCTTTCACATCATAGGATGTACCATATTTAATCCACACTAAATCCCAATTATTCTCTACCAATTTAGACATGCTCCAATGAAATGGGAACCAAAAAACTATACTAGAGACACCATGGAAAGTGATAGAGTGAGGGAAGGAATAATTTCACCACCAAACTCCATAGATCACACCCAAAAAATACAAAAAAAATAATAGGTTCAATGAGTGATATATTAGAGAAGGGTTCATTGAATCATGCAGATAATGAGCCTAAAATGGATGGGGAAGGACATAAAACCAATGGGGAAAATGAAGATTCCCCCATTTTTAATAAAAACATATAGGTCCGATGATTTGGACTAACAATTTTCCAAAGCATCTCCTAACCATGTTTCCAACTCTACCTACACAAACAAACACATATTATTTCACCACATGGTTAAATAAACCATGTTACGCAATCAGGAAGAGTACAATATACCCTAAAAATATCTACATGGATTGTGAATTGTATGTATATATTCTTGTGGTTGTTCAATACAGCAAAGATTAATGCTGCTCCACCGCATGATTTTTTATCAAAACCACTTGGTTTTCTATGTACCACATATTTTTCATGTGTAACATTCATGGGTTTATAATATATTTCTCTCTAACAAATAAATGTGACTTGAAACCTTTGAGGAACACAACAATGATTTTTGGAATAATTCCCACACATTAGAAAATGATCCCAAATATATGATATTTAAATGAAATATAATTATTGAAAATAATTTTTTAATTTATTTAGGAAGTATTATTGATCCTAAAGACCTGTATTTAAATATAGTTTTATGAACATGGTTTATGTAATAAAAAATTTACCTAAAATTTTATATTCATTATTAAAAATATTAAAAAAATATTTTGTACACGTATAAAGTGTATTCATGGGTTATCAATGTTAGGGTTGGTGTCCTAGATCCAAATTTTTGTTATTTTCATTGAATGTATATTAAAAGTGGTTAATATTGATCAAATACATTATTGTATATTATTTATTATTTTCAGGAATTTAGTGTAATAATGTTCGAGAGTATGTCTCTTTAAAAAGGGTATAGTAGTTCCCCTCTATGATGAGAACCTTGAAATATTGTGAAGATATTCATAAACCATGTAATATATTTGATTAAAATTTTATAATGGGATGTATGGCATGTTTATAGTCAGGTGTGAGAACTTGAAAGAAGATAATAATTCATCTCATGATGTTTACCGTTTGTAGTCTCCAATATATGATATTATAAGAACAATCCAGCCAGTAGAAAATCAACATGTTTATGTTTCATGGGATATTCTAGTATTTTAGTGTCAATAATTATCATTATACTTTATTATTATATTTAATTCATGACATGACTCCCAAATTTTTATTATTATAGTAAATCATGATGAAATATGATCATAGTCAAGTTCGAAGTGTTGAGTGAATCACAAATTATATAATATTAATGAATAAGTAAAAGAAGGAATTTCCTCTTTGATATTACACAATGAATGTTTTTATATGGTTTTTTCATTGCAACATATCATCCCTATCTAAGGGTTCCCTAACTCATTACTAGAAATTAATATTGGACCTTAGACAAGCTGACCAAATTCCCCTAAGGAAGAGGCATGGAGACACACCCAATGTTTCCTTTTATCTTAGTTAAATATTTTTTATTTTTAAAAACTAAAATAAATGTTATACTTAATAATGATAAGTAATATTTACTCGTATTTTTTAAATGATTACAAATATTTTAAAAATATATATTTTCAAGCTAATTGGTTAATTATGATATTAGATAATAGTTATCTATTTATTTTTATTCGTTTTATTACTAAATAAAATATTTATCATCGGTGTGAAACCTTCTGGAATAGATATCATTATAAATGGATTATATTTCAGGGTGACCATTCACATGAATATTTTTCATTACAATATATCTTCTTTTTCTATAGGTTCCTTGACCTCTTGTAATATAGTAATCTTTGAAATGAGGAAATCCCTTCTAATTTTACTAATAAATAGGCCTATAAGGTCACACAAAAATAATCTCATTTGATCTGAGTTAAATATTATTTATATTTAATAATTTGAATAGAAATTATTCTCAAGACTGAGAAGTACATTTTTTTTATGATTTATTACATGATCAAATAAAATAAATATTTATTTGTTTAGAAGGTAATAGATTAATTAAATGAATATATAACATCTATTTGTCACTAGTTATTTACACCATAATAAATATTAATTTATTTAATAAATAAATAATTTATTTAGTTATGTGATTGTTAAATATTTTTTTATTTACTGGATTTTATATAAAATATTAATTTATTGAATGAATAATGTATTTATAAATGATTATTTAAGAATTCAGTAAATTTTGGGATGGATGACCATATTATTTTTTATAGTTTTGAATATTCAATTATCATATAAAAAACACATATATCATTATAAAAGTTATCACACACCATAAAATAAAAAATATATTTTATTGAAAGTCATGAAGCCTTTTTGGGGTTGAATATATTATTAAGGCCATTATATAATTATATAAATATTAAATCCAAACCATAATTCTATAAATAAGTTATTATGTCAATCAATGAATGGTTAATAATTGTTCACAAAAAATTACCTCTCATGATCTCACTATCTCTATCTTCCTCTCAAGGATGATAAAAATAAGAGAAAATTCTTTTAAATCCAATGGAACATGAATCAATCAAGGAAAACAAAGAAAGAAGATCAATCATTTCTGCAAACTGCCAAAGGTTCATTGGTTTTATTCATATAATGAAGGATCACACATAGATCATCACTAGAGTGCCTATACTTTGGGTCTTTTTTGAAAATGACTATACACCAATGGGGTTATAATGTTCAACATCATCAATGAAGAAATCTCTCAAGATCAAGGTAATATTTATTCATGTGGTTTAGTTTACTTACATATTATCTTGAATGTTAGTCAATCTTGGTTCTAAAAATATAATTTTTAAATATTATTTAGGAAAGTATTCTTTAGTCATGTTGTTCATTTCACGTACATTACAACTAATCCATTGAATCCGATCAAACCTAATTTTGTGATAAGACTGATAGGTCCTTTCGCTACGTCTGAAATAATCAATAGGTATTAATGAGGCTATATTTAATTTATAATTTTTTATTATTTATTGATCATTTACATATTTAAAATAAATCTATCCTTACAATAATTTTTCAAATAATAATCATAGAGATATCATCTTCTTCCATTAGTTTCTCAATAATTTAATCCATGTTGTATTAAATTTTGATGTAAAATATCCAAAGATCCCAGAAGGCGGTTCTAAGGAGTCTGGTTAAAATACATAGGATTAAAAATTTTGTAGCCGATGTACATTCTATGTATCCTAATTTAACACACCAAGACATACTGAAAAGTAATTAGATGCATCAGTCAATGAATTATATGTGGTCTCTTAAATTCTCTTTGTCCTGACCAAGATAGGATGGCACATAACTTGTGGTACTAAAGGATGTGTAACAAGGATACAATATGTGTGTACCATGCATTTTCATGGTAGAAAATGTGTAGTCTAATGTTTCAGAAATAATAATTATATGATGCATAGGACTTAACAATCGTTTGACAAGGATGTTACACATTTTATACTAACTGTACACATTGTGCGACCAAAACTTGTACATGCAATGAGAAAAATTGAGCCCTTAGGCATGCATTAAGGATATAAGACAATAAATATACATGTTATATAGCTGGATGTACATATTTGGTACCTAACCCATTTACACATAATACTAAAACTAAATTAATTACTCTTTTATACACCAATAATATGTGTTTTGTGTGTCATTTATTGGCTTTTACTCTATGTTTTGTATATATTAAAATCCTAATTAATATCTATGTAAATTTATAAACCATACAAAATGTATTTTTTTAATATGTTGACTACTCAGGGAACATTAAAATTATTACATGCTATGATAATTAACAAGTGTTTTTCATGTTATTTAGTAACTATTTCACACCATGTATTTATGTAATAAAACATGTATACTATTGTTTTTATTAAATGGTATATAAACTCAATAAAATTTTATTTTTTCAAATTGGTAAATTCTGATGTCCCTCCAAGTATAATTTGTGAACATAATTAACCTAATTTTATGTAAAATTAATAAATTTATTTTATTTAAAATCACATTGAATTGGTATCTCTAGGATGCTTTTGATGGAAATTAAGATATATTTAGTTATTTAATTAAGTATATAATTTATTATGTTATCCCATGGGTGTTCATCTTAATAAATGAACATATCCAAATTGTAGCCATCTATTTTAAATGTGTATTCATTTCTCTTGTAGATGATCATGAGCTTAGACCAATCTATGTCTGTTTATAGTTTCATTTAATTAACTTATAACATTGGTTTTTTTAATTTATTTTACTAAATTAAATTTTTGGCCTATGAGTCATCCATTCCTTCATAATCTATACATGCCTACATGTACATGGTTTATTTTATGTAAAACCCTTTCTATTTCCCTTCAACTATGAGTAATGTAAAATACTTTTATAGATAGTTCTCTCTGGAACATGAGGATTATTAGTGATATGGTTGAAGTAATACCAAACTAAGAAAATACACAACAAAAAGGTGAACATTACGAACTCTAACACAGACTAGCTCGAGGAGTTATTTTACTTGGTTTAATGTTTTTTTGTTATCCTATCAATAAAAAACTACAAGGTAAGGCACAAGATCATGAATGAATTTATTTTGTGTATTCTATTCTCTATTTCATGACTATTTTATGTATGGAACACCATGTTCACATAAACAATTGAATTAATATGCAAAGATGGAATTGAAATAAAAAGGATTATGTATAAAAAATTAACCAGTATATTTTTAATCACTTATGTAAAATACAATTAATATTAATGAAGAAATATAAAAGATAATATAAGAAAATTTTTTGTAGAATAAACAAAATCTCTAAAGTTTATATTAAGTCATTATGCCATTCATTATCTAAATTATGATGAACCAATATTTAAAGGGTAAGTTTAACCTATCTCAGGGGAACTTTTAATTATCTTGTAGTCTTAGCAATGATTGTGGGTAAATAAAAAAATATTTTTTTGATTTAATATTCTTATTCAATCCAATAAAAATTTAGAGGCAAGTGTTGAGTGAATTCGAGTTATCATTTCTATATTAGCGCATTAACTAAACAGATTATGGATTTTCCAGTTTCCAGTTAGTAAGACCGCTTACCTAATTAATTTCTAAAATTTTTTATGGCCGTGTATGGATAATAAGAATGTAAATATAGATACTTTGTACAATAATGTCCACATGATGGTACATTATTAGTTTTATGGTGAGGGTTATTTAATCTTGACAAAATAATGGTAATCTTAATAAAATTAAAATTATTATGTCTTGCATTATTTTCAATCAAATTAATGGCTATTAATCGACTCTCTTATTATTGGTAGAATAATGACACGTTCATTAACTACATTATCCATGAGAACAATTATATAGGAAGACCATCTCCTTACTATAATTAACTTCTTGAAATGGTTCTAATGACCTCGAGTAGTATTTCACCATGAATGGAAGTCTTGGGTCTAAGGATCCTCAACCCCTGATCCTTATGTTAAAGAGGTAACTTGTGAGGAGTTCATTTTCTATGAAAATAATTGAATGATGCACTATATGTTAAATTTTTATAGTTTTAATCCATGTCTAGTGAACTCATAAAGTCACATGAGAACTTGGATTCCTATAGAGTACTCTAGTATCTCCATGATATTTGTTAAGAGAGAGAAATATTGGAATAGTTTGAGATATCCAAGTTCATCTTCCCAATAAAAATTAGATAATGTTTACCATCTATTCCACACATAGAAAAATTCAATGGATACATTGAGGATCTAGAGGCACTTTGTATTACATATCCAAAATATATGAGAAAATATCACATTATTTAATCAATATCATATATATTCATTTGTTTTATTGTTAATATCATTAAAAAAATATAGATAAGTCTATTAAATATATTCTCCCTCTACTATGAAATTTTAATAAGTATATTATTCATACAAAGCCTTATAAAAATGTGGTAAAAGTGAAAATGTTTTGTTGTAGAGATCCAAGACTAACTCCAACTTTGAAACTTCTTCATAATCCCCTTCCAAGAAGAGGATTATTAGGGGAATGCAAGGAAACAATATGATATCAATTTTTCATGTGGTAATAAGTACAAATGGAAGAAAAACATCACCCCAAAAAGAACGTGGGATCTATTTTTTATCAACTAAAACTTATCTATTTCTAAAAATTGGGTATTTAATATAGAATGTGATGCCTAAATATGTATTAAAATATTTAAATCAAGTAAATTTTAATAATATTTATATTTTTATGAGGATCTATGAGTGTGCAATGTTGTTGGGCTTGATGTTGTGCCTAATAGAGTTTACCACCTCAAGTTGCTGACCAGAATGATCTTGGAATTTAAATATATTTTTTATGTATCATTACTTACCCAAAAAAAATTTTCTATATATATATGAGATAAAGATTGATATATTTTAAAATTGGGGATTAAATGTCTCTTATTTTTATAATTAAATCATTTCCCATAGTAAGGAATATATAAATAATGGTCTTTATGTGTCATATTACATGAACAATGTAATAGAAATCAATAACAAAAGTATTTCATATGAAACACACCACACATATTTATGGAATCAATGGTTAATCCATGTAAAAAACATAAATTTTAAAATATTACACAAATATGGATATTTGGAATCATTTTAACTAAAAACAGTTGGTGGGTGTCACACATGTTTACAAAGATAAATGAACAAATCCTCATTTAGTAGAAATTGTAAAAGGGCCACTAAGCTACATGAGTTTGTTTATACTAATGTGTGTAGACCATTTATAGTTGAATAAACCATTGGGTACTCATAATTCATAAAAATTACTTATAATTTTAGTATATATGTATGTGTGCGTGTGTGCTTACTAATTGAGGTTTAAGATCAATTTCAATGAAATGTTATAGGAATATAAAAAAGCAGTTCAGATCCTTGTTGTTTGGAATATTAAAAAACTCCCCTCAAGTCATGGGAGAGAATATCATCACCAATACTTAATTTAATATTAATGTTATTTTTTGATTATATCGAAACTATCTTATACATTTACATCAGAATGGAATAATGTAATTTAACGGAGGAACTGAACCTCAATAAATATGGTAAGGTCAATGATGATTCAAAAAAGTATTCTATTATAATTTTGAAGATTCAGATTACAAAAAACATCCCAAATTCTAAAATGAGTTCCAACTAAAGTGGAAATGATATTATAAAATACATTTTTTTTTGATATAAACATGTGTTTTCTCATGTATGAATATGGGTTTGTAGATATATTTTTAAGGAAATTTATGGAAACAAAACATCACCCCTAGGAACTCAGTGTATATATATATTTTACTCTAAGAAAACATGGGATATTACCTATAACACCTCTTAGATAGTAATATTAGGGTTGTAAAATGGCACACATTTTATAACATGGTTGTTATCACTAAAAGAGTTTTGGGAAACATAACATAATTTGGTGAAGTATAGGATAAAGATACAAAAGATTTGACGTAATGTTAAATTCAATGAAGCCACATTCAAGAATAAATTCAAGAGAAACACATACTATATGTGTGTCCAAGAGAGGTTAGAAAGAAAAAATTATATGGTTTTCTAGACCCAATGTATTTTGGATTGTTATTAGTTAATAAAAGTGATTCTACAACTTCAAATGATGTAGTAAGTGGAACAAAACCTACCAAATGGAAAGAATATATGAATCATGGAATCTATTTGGAATACCATAAACAATTTGTGGTTTTGGTACATCCTCCAGGGGTTATAAAGACCACTGGTTATAAATTGGTATTCCAGACTAAATTTCTCATGGATGTAAAACTCAGTACCTATAAAGAAATACTGGTTTTGAAATGGTCTAAATTTTAACAAGGAATAATAAAAAATGAATACTTTTAATCGGTTTCCATACTAATATGAACCAAAACTCTAAATTCCATAACACATTACCATGACTATGTTATTCTCTAGGTGAATTTATAAAATTATTTCCAAAATGGAACCTTTAGGAAGATGCCTATACAGAACGACCAATGGGTTTATAACTCAAAAAATGCATTAATGTTTCAGAGATCAATTTGTAGATTAAATTTATAACAACCCTTCCCTTTATAACACATTAATTCTGGATTTATTAAATAATATTACACAAAATACAACCCATTAAATCATGAAGTATAGTGTCTTTGTGAATTATATGGTGACCTTGATCCAAGAAACATAGATTTGGGGCCTAAAACATGGTGTGTAATTTGTTTATAAAAACATGAAGATAAAATTACACATCACATTCCATCATAGATAATATTTCTGGTTTAGGTCAAGGAAAACCAGATAGAGTTGAAAAAGTTCTTCAGACCTGAACATGATTAGCTTTATATTGTTCCCATCACAAAGAAGTACTCAAAGAATAAAAAATATAGTAACCCTAAAAAAGTAAATTAAAATATAGGTTGAGCACAAGAATGCCCAGTAAGGGGTTTAAAAACAAATTAATGAAACATCCTTTTAAATAATTAAAAAACATTTTCTAAAAAATAAATCATCATTTTCCAATAATGAACAGAATACTAAATATAATCCAAAAAATTGATCAAACAAATTTATGAGTGAAATGAAATGATATAGGTACAAATTAGCACATGAAATAACACTTTATTATAGTTAAATAAATAAAAATATCATGTTTCAAGTAACTCATGAAATGAAATTCATAAAATGATAGATGTAATGTCAACTTCTATTTCAATGTTTTAATAATAGATTCTATACATTCCATATAAAATCTTTCTGAGTAAATTCTTCATTATGCCAAATGCATTTATTATTGTTATCATAAGTAAAATATTCATAACCAATGGATATTAAACTAGTTGATTAATCCCATAGTTGGTTAAATATTAATAAAATATAGATGAAATTATTAATTCTATAAAATTATAAAAATTTTGTCAAGGACTCTTATGAATACCATACATAATCATTCTGTCAAGGCTTCTTTCCATGACCATAGTTTGTCTCATGATACCTGTCGATGCATCGAGAGGCTATAATGTGCCCCACCAATCACAAAATCAGTCCATTGCATTCGTCAAGCGTCTAAATTTCTTTAAATAAATGTTTCCCATACCACTATGATTTATTATACCATGTCATTTATTCGAAGTGTCCCATACAGCTTAGAATAATTAAATTCTTAATCCATAAAAAATTATAATAGATGAGTTCCATTTTAAAATTATGTCCATATTCATAAATGAATCATGCATTTACAATAATATTTAAACTAAATAATTCATGGAAACATAAACATATATTTTTACTAGTGATGATAATCAGTGCACACATAAGTAATAGTTTGGATGGATTTGTAACATAGAACAATAACACTTAATTTCAAAACCATAGCTTCATGGAAATGATAATTTTTTATTCTTAAAATTAATTCTCACCATACACTGATAAATAGAAGTTTCAAACAGGTTAATCATAAACTAATAGTATTTATTTTGGTATATTCTTAATGTATTAAAACATAACACTTTATATTGTGTAACATTTATATATATGTATAAACAGTTGAACAGACTTTACCAAATGAGTATGTGCATGTATATGAATTTGTAATAAACAAAAGATACTTAAAATTAATCAAACTAAAATTAAAAATCAAGATATATTTAAAGAAACTTTTATTAACAAGTTAAAGAATTTTTTTAGAATTTTTATGCACACAATAATAATACAAGGTTTTGTTATTATTTTACCATATAAAATTATATCATGTGTATTGTATAAAATCATCACCAGGTGAATACCATAATTTTTTTTAAATAATACACAACATGAATATATGTATTTTTGGTTCTTATATATATATATATGGGGGGTTGAAAATAATATAAAACTATATATACGCAAAGTGTATACATGGGATTTTCACAACCCAAACACGGTTTGATAAATAATTATAAATATTTTACACTTCAAAAAAATAATTTAATCTCAAAAATTGATTTTATGAAAACATAATTAAGATTATAATTAAAATATATATTTGTATATATAGATAACCATATATACACAAAGTGTATATATATAAGTTTTAAATACCAAAAATGATGTTAGATTACCCTTTCATAAATTACATGAATAAAGAACATCCTTTAAATGAAAATGTTCACCATTAAAAAAATATATAATGCTTAATAGGTTTGTTATATAATAAATTTATATACCCATATATGTGTATATTGTTTAAATAAACACAAAACTATAAGAAATAAAACCCTTACATGATTTACATTCATTAAGAAAGTCATTTCAAAAAGAAAAGATCATCATTCAAAACTCATAAAAACAAGAATTGGTTTGTTTTATAAAGAATAATATATACATATATAAGTATATATATATTTAAAACAAACAAAAAACAAGATAATCCATTTCTTAACATATAAAGTGAGGTTGAGTCACGCAATGATTGAAGGAATATTGGGGAGAGGAAAACCCGTAGGGTTTTGCTGCAAAAGAAGGTGGTTTATATAATAAGTAATATAAACTATACCCACAGACACACACACATATTTATATTTATATACAATGTATTAACATAAAAAATAAACAAATATTATTTGATGAAAACAAAAACTAATTGTTTAGAAAAAATAAAAACCTTAATCTAATAAGACCTTTAATAATTCAGCCGCTAGAAAAATTATATATTTATATATATTATAGAAAGATTGCAAGATAAACCAAAAAGATTTTTGTTAGACTATTTCACCCTCAGTGGACTAGAGGAAAAATGAAAAGGGGTTGGTTCTAAGGATAGCAATAGAAAGGTTTATGGGAGTAAGAAGCAATAGAGGAAAGACGACGATGGCTACTAGTGCAGAGCGAGGAAGAAGAAGAAGAAAGAAAGGACATGACGAAAATAACGGAAATTTCAGCTCAACTGGAGCTGATCAGATGGATACATAGGCTTATAGGGTTTTAAAAATGGATGGATGGTCATGAACAGTCATATATTTATTAGATTGTCATGGGAAACCGTGAGATTTTAAAAGGGGATGAGTGGCTCAGATCAGCCGCAACTCGATTCAACAGCCCATAAATGATCCCCTAAAAAATTGTGTCCCACAAAGAAATGGGGAGTGATTTAAGAACTCCTTTAATACATAAATGCCACTTCCATTTTCCAATAATACAAGAACACACCACGGTGTCCTTACACACGGTACCCCTAACCCCACGGGGCTCATCCCACCCACATGCATGCTAGTGCATGACCTGCCTCACCCCATGATTTCCCCTCAAAAGGCCATATACATAGGTCTGGTCTTGTGCTTAGGCATCACCATGCACGACATGTGCATGAGACTCAGCATACACCCTTCATGTACTTCCCGAGGGTTATCTAACCTTAGGGTTCTATTTGAGATGCCCCCCGACCTTGAGGGATGGGTGCTCACCCATTTTTTTATAAAAACAAAACGCCATTTCTAATTAAATATAAGAACTTATTTTAATATTGTTTCAAAAATATAAAATATATACTTTATTATGGTTAAACTAAACTCTATATACCATTGTTTTCATTACTTAAATTCATTTTTAGAATTTAATGCATTATAAGTTA
This sequence comes from Viscum album, assembly GCA_963277665.1. Taxonomy (NCBI): domain Eukaryota; kingdom Viridiplantae; phylum Streptophyta; class Magnoliopsida; order Santalales; family Viscaceae; genus Viscum; species Viscum album. Next base: position 1,718,564,322 of record OY728119.1, on the reverse strand, counting down.
AAAATCTAAATACAAAATTTATCTTCCATTAAAACATGTCATAAATTCATTTTAACTCATTCTAAAAGGGAAATTTTTAAATTTTTAAAATCCAAATATGAAATAAATTCTCAATTTGAATCCATATTTTTTTAACCAAAGATAACACTTTAATAAATTTAAAACACTTAAAAAATATTTGGAACATATGTATTTTACATTAAAACAATTGATTATATTTCATTTTTATTAAAAGCTAAAAAATTATATACTTTTAATATATAGGGGGATATTCATTCCAAAAATTGCATTTACTTCAAAACATAAATTTATTAACTAGAATATTACATTCAAACAATCAAAAACATTGAAGTTATTAAGGCTATTAAAACAATTAAGGTACTTTAAATATATAGAGTATTTAAAATACTTATATATTTAAAATACTTAAAATACTAAAAATATTAATACATTGCATACTTAAAATAATTAAAATACAAATAATTAAAAAAATATTATTATTAAAAAAATAAATATGTTTGTGGAGTCATATTATTCCACCCTCAAAATAATTGTGTCCTCATAATTCCATCGTACTCTTAAGTTTCTCATAACCAACGCATAGACATCACCCCTGATGTCCCTACAAAATAGTTTTAAATTATTATTAGTTAGCAAAATTTAAATGAAAAATAGTATTTTATAAATACCTTCACAAGTTACACCACCATCGGAGACTTTCCTGGTATGTTCTTCCAGTTAGGTTGATCCCCAATTTTTTTTAAACTCATCAATTTCATTTTCCAAGATACACCTTTCACAACTAGAGTCAAACTCATGCGAGAAGAAACAGGTCCCATAGAGGGTGTCATGGGAGGTATAGTGTTTGGAGATATCAACATGAACATGGTTCCTATAGACCTGTTAGATAACATGTTTTTATAAAAACCAGATATTATAAATCCTCCCATACCTACTGAAACTCAAAACTTGGAACAGATAGGCTGCATGGGGATCACCCACCTCAGCAGCTTCTTGGAACATCTCTATAGAAAAATGAGACTTAGATAGGGGGAAACATAGTAAGAGTACTTCGTAGTACCTCCCTTTATGTACATAATATGCATGTTGTGATTGCGACATAATATAGTAGACATGACTCAGTGCTTGGGGATATTGAAGAATATTTGGGTTGTTTGACACCTAGTAGAAGTGTTTTTAGGTTAGATGCATGTTCAAAAAAGGCTAGTATGATATGGAACATGACTTGGAAACTTTGTTCTACAGTAATTCAGTTTGGAGAGACAAGAGGATTCTTGGTGAACCCTTTCCTTCCATCTAAAAATTTTAAGAGAAAGGTTTACTCAATGAAACATAGTTATTTTTTTGTCCTACCTTTCCAGAATTGTCTTAAACTTTCTTTTAATACCATCTTTGGTGACCCTAACCCCAAAATCTCGGACTCAGTGACGAAAACATGGTGTTTATTTTTTTATAAAAACATGTTGAAAAAATTATACATCACATTACATCAAATAGAATCTTTCTGTTTTATGTTATGGAAAACAAGATACAGCTGGTTAATTTCTTCAAAACTAAATGTGTTAAGCTTCATATTAGTCTCATCAAAAATATGTTCTCAAAGCTTGAAAAATTTACTAACACTATAAAACAAAATTAAAATGTAGGGTGATCACATGAATTTCTCGTAAGTGGTTTAAGAAAAAATAAATGAAAAACCCTTTTAAATAATTTCAAAACATTTTCTAAAAAGGAAATCATCATTTTTCAATGGTCACTTGAAAACATTTTTAGGGAAACATCTTATGTAATAATTTTTTGATTTATTCAAAATCCACAGATAAAACAGATATCATAGTTTTCATACATGTACAAAAATTCTTGGAATCCTGAATATAATCCATAAAATTGATCAAACTAATTTAGGTTTTGACAAGAAAGAATGCAGGTAAAAATTAACACATGAAATAACACTTTCTTAGAGTTGCATATGTGACACTATCATGATTCACGTAACATGTAAAATGAAATTCATTAAATGACAGGTGTAATTTCAACTTCTATTTAAAATTTATTATAATAGATTTTACACTTTCCTTATAAAAACATTCCAAATACCTACTTCATTATGCCATATAAATTTATTACCATTATTATAAGTAAATGATTCTTAACCAATTGATATTATACAAGTTGAAAAATTCTAGGGTTGGTTAAATATTAATCACGTATTGAGGAAATTCATAATTCCAGAAAATCATAAACATTCTCTCATGGCATTATGCCAAGAACATACATAATTATTATATCAAGGCCTCGTGCCAAGACCATAGTTTGTCTCATGAGATGTGCTGATTCATTGAGAGGCTATAACAGGCCTCACTTATCACATAATCTATCCAATGCATTCCTCATATCTCTAAATTTCTTTAAATAAACATTTTCCATACCACATTGATTTATTATATCATTTTTTTATTCCTAGTGTCACATACCACTTAAAATAATTAAATTCTTAATCCATAACATATTATAAGATATGAGTTTCATTTATCAATTATGTATATATTTATAAATGAGTCATGCGTTAACTGTAAATGTTAAAATAAAGTCAACATGTATACCTTGACATATATTTGTACAAGTGATGTGATGTATTTCACATAAAATAACAGTTTGTGGGGTTTCCACACAAAATAATAACACTAAAATTCAAACCCCTTGTTTCATGGAAATGACCATTTTTTACTCTAAAAATTTATGTTCACCATACACTAATAAATAGATGTGTCAAATAGGTTAATCATAAACTAATATTTTTTTGGGGTACATTCATCATGTATTCAAACATAACACTTGATAATGTGTAACATTAATATTGATTCATAAACAATTGAATAGACTTTACCAAAGATGTATGTGCATGTATATGCATATGTATTAAACAAAAAATTCTTCAAACTAAAAAACCTAAAATTAAAAATCATGATGTACATAAAGACAATTTCATTAACAATGTGATGAATTTTTTTTTGGAATTTTTAGGCACACAATAACAAAATAGGGATTTGTTATTATTTTCTCGTATAAAATCGTATCATGTGTAATGTATAAAATCATCACCAGGTTAATACAATAAAAACTTTTTAAATAATTCATGACATGAATATATATAATTGAGGTCATATATATATATATGGGATTGAAAATTATATAAAACCATATATACACAAATTGTATTCATGGGATTTTCACAACCAAAACATAGTTTGATAAATCCTTATAAATATTATACACTTCAAAAACAAAATTTAATAACTTAAATCAGTTTTATAAAAACCTAATTCAGATTATAATTAAAATCTATATGTTTATATACATATTACTGTATATACACAGAGTGTGCATATATGGGTTTTACATAACCAAAATGATGATATATTTCCCTTTCATAAATTACATGAATAAATAACATCCATTAAATGAAAACATTAACCATTCAAAAAAATATATATAAAACATAATATGTTTGTTATATAATAAATGTATATACCCATATATGTATATATGGTTTAAAGAAACACAAACTAATAGAAATAAAACCCTTACATGATTTACATTCTTTAAGAACATCTTTTAAAAAACAAATGATCGTCATTCAAAAATCATAAAAACCTGAATTGGTTTTTTAAAAATATTTTTACATATATATATATAATGTTAAAATAAAAAAAAAACATGATAAGACATTACTTGACTTATAATGTGGGGTTGATCCATGTAGTTATTGAAAGAATGTTGAGGAGAGGAAAAAGAGTAGGGTTTTGGTGCAAAAGAAGGTGGTTTATATAATGGGTTATATAAACTGTATATATATATACCACTTTTTAACATAAAAAATAAAAAAAGAGTTTTTGATGAAAACTGGAACTTATTATGTAGATAAAAGAAAAAACTTAATCTAAGAAGGCCTTCAATAATTCAGCCTCTAGAAAAAATATATATATATTCTATAGAAAGCTTAAAAGATACACCAAAGAGAATTGTGTTAGACAATTGTGACCTGGTGGACTTTTTGAAAGAAGAAAATCGGCTAGGTCTGAGGAGAGTGATCGAAGGGTCATGGGAGGAATAAAGAAATAGTGGAGAGATTGCGATGTCTACTAGTGAACCATGAGGAAGAAGAAAAATAAATATAGGATATGTGGAAAAGAGCAGACATTTCCTATCAAATGAGGTAGATCGAACAGCTATAGAGGCCTCTGAGGTTTTAAAAATAAATGGATAGTCGTGATCAATCACAGATTGATTGGACGGTCATGGGAATCCTTGACATTTTAAAAAGGGTTGAGCAGCTAAGATTAGCCACAACTCGATTCAACGATGCAGATTATATCACCCCAAAAACTACATCCCTCATCGAAATGTGCAGCGATTTGGGACCAACATTTATACCTCGGAGCCACTACCACTCGCCAATAACACAAGTACCCACTGTGGGGTCCTTACACACAGGACCCCCACCCCCACATGCCTCAGCCTTCCCACACGCATGCCGATGTCTGACTTGACTTACCCCATGCTCACCCATAACGAAGCCATATACATGGGTTTGGGCATTCCCTTAGGTGTCACCACACAAATCCTATGTGCCAAACTCATCATGCACCATGAATTTTCTTCCCGAGGGTTCTCTAAGCTCAAGGTTCTATGTGAGACGCCCTCTAACCTTGAGGGTTTTTCTATCAAGGCCTCCCTCGGTTGGTTGGGTACTCACCCATTTTTTATAAAAACAAAACATCATTTGTTATTAAATATAATAACATATTTATAATATTATTTAAAAAACAGAATATATATTATTTATTTAGGTTAAAATAACCTCTGAATACCATTTTTTTCATAAATTGTATTCATTTTTACATTTTGAAGTATCATAAGTTCAAAATCTAAATACAAAATTTTACTTCCATTAAGAAATTTCATTAATTCATTTTAACTCATTCTAAAAGAAAAATAATTATATTTTTAAAATCCAAATATTAAATACATCCTCAATTTGAAACCATATTTTCTTTTATCTAAATATAACACATTAATAAATTTAAAATACTTAAAAAATATTTGAAACATATATATTTCTATATAAAACAATTGATTTTATTTAATTTCTATTAAAAGATAAATAGGAATACATTTTTAATACATATATGGGTATTCTTTGAAAACATTAAATTTATATCAAAACATTAATTTATTAACAAAATTTTTTACTTTCAAGCATTCGGAGCATTTAATGTTTTTAATGTACATAAAATAATTAAGATACATTAAATAATAAAAATATTTAAAAAACATATATACTTAAAATACTTAAAATAATAAAAATACTAATAATTAGTATATATTAAATATTAAAAATACTAATAATTAACAAAATATTATTATTAAAATAATAAATATGTTTGGGGCGTCACAAATTAGGTACAAATCATAACATCTTGAACATTAGATACACCAACATTACTGAAAACGTACTTCACATGTTTCTAAAATTCCATGGGTTTTAAAACTATATGGGAATACTAGTGGAAATACATAATAAAAGGTGTGATCTATAAATATGACTAAGGTAATAAACATGGAATAATGTGAAACATGTTAGAAAATAATCTTATCCATGGGTTGTAAAAGGTATGATAATCATTAACCTGAATAATAATTCATGATATAACATGATAATAATAACATGGAAAATGTTGAAAGAACATAAAACACTACATAATAAGCATAATTCAAGGATAACTACCAATAAATCAAGATTTAAAATGTTCTATAAATAATTTTTTTCACTATATGTCGAAAAAGTGATGTCTCCTTGACTAAAAAAAATACTCAATTCATTGGGGAACCATATAATTTTGGGTGCATTTGTAACTTTCATTTCTTTCTCATCATTAAGTGTGACACATAGATCATACAACATGGATTTATTCATCATAATATTATATTCCATGAAAAATAATTGACGAAAAAATACATGTATGTTCCCATTCAAATAAGTATAATTGTATAAAGGTGAACACCCTTAATATGAAATGGGTATGGTATTCACTACATAGTTTTTTTGACACTGAAAATCATGTTGAAAATTTGGCAGTGTAACGATGTCATTGAAAAATTAATAAAATGGGTAGATGTGAGTGAAAGGGTCCTATAATAATTTGAAAATAAAATATAGAGTAATTATTAAATGGGAAGACATATCCCAACATTAGTAATTGGAAATATAAGGCATAACATAATAAATAATCTTGAATAAAGAATAAAATGTGAGGATCCCTTAGTTGAGTGTGCGACACCAAATGTTTGGGAGGAGTTTCTTGAGTTCTTGGGGCACCCTGGGAGGACTACGTGTAGGGGAGGGTAGAAAAATAATGTTCTTCAAGGAATTTTAATGATGTTAAATAGGATCTTGGGTTGGTGTATATAGGAAATGATTTTGGATTTCGTTATTATTTCTCAAACATAGGTTTTGGACTCAATATAATAAAATAAAAAAAACCTCAAAAACATAAAATGGGTTTTCCCATAGTTTTTTCAAAATGGGATTGGTTTTAATTATTTTTTAAGGATAATGTCTAAAATAAATAAAAAATGGGTTGGTTATATGGAAGTGATTGATACTATTAAAGATATGATTTTAAAACATTAAAATATAATAATGATTTTGGAGGATTTTAAAGGCATTATAAAATTTACCAAAAGAACATAAAAAAATTATTATGAAAGGAAAAAATATATTTTTTCGTATACCCATTTAATATTATTAATTACATCACTTTTGGGTCATTATTTAGTCATAATGTACATAGTATATTTATATGGTACTTAGTATTTTACCAAAAAAATTGACTATCTCATAAAATATTAAAAAGTCAACATTATAAGTCCTAAAAATTAGGATTATAATTATAATATTTACATTATTCAAATAAATTTAGAAATATTTGAAATTTCCTTTTAGTATAATAGCTGGTATTTTTTGAAAATGCTAGTATTATGACTACAAGAGTTTTCTAACCCTTATAAAAATTACAATTTACTTTATAAAAATAATATGATCTTTTATATTTAATAAAAATTATTTAATAATAAAAATTTATTAAAATATTATTTACTTTAATATTCCATTAATTCATCAAAATAATTTCTTTAATTGAATTTGATTATTACCCAAAAAATATTATTTGTGTTTTATTGTATCGAAATAAAAATCATTTATAATATAACAATAATATGATGAATTTTTTTTAATTTTTCAATAAAAAATAATGTACATACTCATATTTCTAGGGTTATGATATATATCCTCTTAATACACCATAAAAGTCCCAAAGATTAAGGTGTGAGTGGGTGTGACTTTCAGGGGTGGATAGTCATTCATGGTTTAGACCTGTATCTATATGAGCTTGGACTACTCTAGTAAAATATTTTTATTATGCTAAAATTGTTGGATCTCTTCTTGGTCTTGGTCAAGGGAAAATCCTAGTGATTTTGCTTCCCTCAAAATCTATAATAAATGGGCTTCATAGGGTATGTTAATATTGGTTAAGGCCACCACTTCCTTTTTCTATGTCAATTGGATTTGTTAAAACCATATATTTATACTAACCATGTGATAAATATTCAATATCTATTTTATCAATGGTAAATATGATTATAGGTCATTTAAATATAATGGGATATTATAAAACCAAATATGTTCATGTGTTTTCTATAACCATATTTCATAAAAATACATTTAATAAAATCACTGATGAAATTTTATTTATAACCATTCATGTCATTGAAATATTACCAAATTAAGAAATATCTCCCAAAAAATATTCATTTCACACACTAAAAAAATGACGGTAATTCTTCTTCATTACATCCTCCAGTTCCCATGTCACTTATTCAAAATTATAATTTCTCCACAATACTTTGTCCTGGTGCATTGTTGGATTTCATATAACTTTATATCTTCAATCTATGATTTTCATTGGATTCTCTTTATATGAGATATCAATCTAAAGTGGTACAAAATCTAGATTGAGTACATGTGAGGGGTATGTAATGTACTTTCTCAAAAGGGATACATGGAATACATCATTTACTTGTGGTTAGTTAGGTGGGAGTATTAGTTGGTAGTAAACTTCTCCAATGTGATCAAGGATATCAAAAAGGACAATGTATCATGGACTAAGCTTCCCTTATTTCAAAATCTTATGAATTTCATCAATAGATATATGAGTAAAAAAACATCTCTCCAAAATAAAATTCTAGGCATCATAAATGACTGTTAACATAGAAATGTTTTTGACTCTGAGAAGACTTGATGTTTTGATGAATGGTCTTGACCTTTTCCACCACTTCCTTGACCATTTCCGAACCTAATAGTATTCATTCCCCAAATTCATCCTCGCATGTAGGTGTCCTACTCCTATTCCGATAAAGGGATTCGTATGGGCCCATCTGTATTACTGAGTGGGAGATATTATTGTGTGAGAACTCAAATAGATGAAGAGGTTTATCCCATCCTTTTTTGAATTCAATTGAGAATGATCTCATCATGTCCTAAAGTTTCTAGTTATTCCACTCATATTGGTCATCATTTTGATGGTGATAGGCCTTTCTGAATTTCATCTCATTGTTTAGATCATGTTGAAGTATTTTCTAGAACATAGAGGTGAATCTTGGTTCTCAATCAGGTACAAATGATGGTGTTTTTTCAGGAAGTCTCACCACTTCTCTAATGTATTTCGTTGCATGTTTATCCAGTGAGAAGTCCTCTCAAATCATAATGAAGTATGAATTCCAGGAAAGATGATCCACTACATCCCAAATAAAATTATTTCCTATGGATGTCTTTGGAAGTTCGTTGAAAAAATAAATGGGGTTGGTTTCCCATTTCCACGTAGGTATGGGTAATGGCTATATCATCCCTTTTTGTTTTTTCCTCTCGACAATAACTTTCTAACAAACAAGACATATTTATGTATATTCCATGATCTTTATCTTAAAATTTTACTAGCAATAGTGTTCTCATAGATCATGAAAAGTCTTTTTTATTCAAGGGTGGATAGTGAAGGTTGATCTATGAAAATCATTCCCATAGCTCATTCCTACACATAGGATTTTATGGTACACATATTCTGGAACCGAATCACACAATACCATCTCCATTAATATTGAACTCCAAGTATTTCCATATTAATATAGCTTCCACTTTCTTCTGAATTCCCATATCATCTCTCTAAGCATCCATTATCTTTTCCAATAGATATGGTTGAGAAATAATTTTTTAAAGGCTTGATGATGTTCCTTCTGTGATGATTCCCATATCCATCCATTTCATGTATAAGAATATAGAATCCCTATAAATTCTCCTCAATGATAGAATTTTTTGTTCTTTAATACATAGAGAATATGCCTCTTTATTCTCTTTCCTTGGATAGTATTCAATTGAGAAGTCATAGTCCTTGATCACCTCTAACCACCTTAATTGGTGCATATTCATCACATTCATTGTGAATATATACTTGAGACTTTTCTGATACATGATATTTCAATCTTCTCCCCAAAGAGATTACACCAACATATTTTTAAATTAATGATCACTACTTCCAAATCCAAATCATGTGTTGGTAGTATTTCATGTGAACATTCAACTTATTCTAAGAATAGGCTACCACTTTATCATTCTACATTAAAACACATACCAGTCCCTTTTCAATGTGTTACTAAATACTATAAAAATTTTGCTTCTTCTTGGTACTGTGATTAAAGGGGTAGTGATAAGCCTCATTGTCAACTCGATGAAGCTCTCTTCACATTCATCATACCATGGAAACTTGAATCCCTTCTAAGTAAGATTTAATAGGGGGTTTTATAATCACGAAATATTTCTTAAAAATCAATGATAATACCCTCATGATCTATGGAAAATATAAATATATATCACATATGTCTTCCATAGCCAGCCTTTAATTGCATCTATTTTTGAAGGGTCTACAGATATCTCATTTTTTTATAATTATGTTCTCCTATAATGAGACATAATTCAACCATAACTCACATTTGTGGTAACTTTCATAAATAATATCCATTTATAAGGTCTCTAGAAAAGTTCTTAGATACTCATCATGCTCCTCATTTGTTTTAAATAATATTAAAATAACATCAATAAATACAAAAATAAATTTTTCCAGGAGATATAAAAAACTCTATTCTTCATGTCCATGGTGATTTCCTAGGAGTTAGTGAGTCTGAATGGAATTAATATGAACTCATAGTGAATGTAAAATGTATGAAAATAAATCTTAGGAATGTCCTCCTTCTCTACCCAAACATGGTAATATACTAAATGTAGATCTACCTTTGAGAACTATTTTTTCCACGTAGATGACCAAAAGAGTCATAAATCAAAGGAATATGATACTTTTTATTTATCATGATCTTGTTGAGCTCACAATAATCAATGAAAAGGAATAATGACATATCCTTCTTCTCTAAGGAGTGGACCATTTCACCCCATGGTTAATCACTAGGAAATATGAAACCTTTTTGTAGATTCTCTTGTATTTGTTTCTTTATCTTAACAAGTTATACAAAAAGCATTCTACATAGAGTCTTAGATAATGGTAACTCCCCAGGTAGTAGCATGATTGAAAATTCACCATGTTTCTTAGGTGGATGACTATGCAATTCATAGGGAAACACATCAATGTATTCCCTCATAATATTCACATTTTCAAGGATTATACTTTCTTTAGACTCAAAAATTTTATCTGGATTCACTTTCTCATAGGGTAATAATATACATGCTTTAGATTTTGGTTCTAAAGAAGATGTATCCTACTCCATTAACTTGTAAAGAATCATTTTTTGATTCATAATAGAGAGAGTGATTCATTTCTCACACCAATTTATGTTAGATCCATAAAAGTAAATCTAATACATACCTAGAATTTTATCAAATTCCCCCAAAGTGAGTATGATAATGTTTTCTTGTAATTTCAAAAAATAAATTTTTATAGGGTAGGGGTTGTATAATAATGATGAAATTGTAATCCCATTTTATATTTTCACTAACAGCTCAAATTCCATTATTTTTGGTGGTGTTAGAATAGTTCTACTTATATTTTGTGACATTAAGAAATGAATAGAGCATGATCCAAAAGGTATGTTCACCATTAATGAATGGGAAACTACAATACCCTTCACTACTTCATTGTTGGGAACCACCTCAATAGTTGCGATGGAAAATGATCTCCATTGAATCCTTTGAGATTTTTAGTTTTCCCTGAAAACCCTTGGCTTAGTGAATTTTTTTCCAAACTACCCTGGTTCCATACAGTTAAAGTAGTGAACAATGCACTCAAGGTTGACTAGATCATTACACTCTTCTAATTCATTAGAGGTTTTCTCCTATCAAAAAATTGTTAGCTAGGTGTCCTTCCTTCCCACACCTAGAGCATTTCCTCGCCTCCATTAGGAAATTTCTTAGGTGATTCATTCCATACATTTGAAAAGTGAAATGTTGAAATTTCATGGAACCATTATATTTCTATATAATACCACCAAAATTATACTCTAATTTATTATTATTATTACCATGATATTATTAGTATTTTTTTATCATCATTTCAAAATTGAGGGCATGTCGAACAATTTCCTCATATCTATCAAATTCACAGATCACTAGATAATTTAAGAGACTACGTTTTATCCCACCAATGAAGTAGTGAACCTTGTAATCAGAGGTGACGATAAATACAAAGATATATCATGTTAGTCATATGAATTTTTCCTCACACGCCTTGATAGATTCTTCCCCTTTATATTTTAGGGAATGTAAATCCATTTCCATTTTAATACGGTGAGTGTGAGGGAATTTTTTTTTTGAAATGTTTTATCTATATTCCTTCCACCCCATCAATTTGATATCTTTCATAGGATTCATATTATTGAAATGTTCCCAACACTGATCCTCTTCTCCCTCTATATGATAAACATCCACAAAAACCTTCTCTTTCTTTTAAAAATGATGGATGGAGAAGATATTCTCAATGTAATTGATTTATTATTCCGTGATTAGGGGATCAGATGATCCATTGAATGTTGATGTCCTTTGTCACATAAATCTCCCAATTTTAGCTATCTCTTTCTTAAGGGGGTTTGGGAACTCCACTAGATCAAGAATTATATTCCTATCCTAAGTCAACTAATAGAGTAGTTTGTGATTCAATCTCTCATTGGGTTGATAATATCATTGGTGTTGTCATCACATTGCAAATTTCATCGATTGTTTACCCGATTTCCCCTATTTTGGACAATTGAACAGGCTAAAGGGAAAATTAGGGAAGAGAATTTTTATACTATTAGACACATATTTGGGATTCCAAATATATGAAATAGATAACTTATAAATTACATGTATTTTCTTACCTTATGAATTTATAGGCTTTAATATATGTCATCCATTATCTATTTATTTATATAGACTCTTATGTGAATTTTATGTTCCCTAAATAATGGTTCATAATGTGATTATGATTTTACCCAATATTGTCCACTGGGAGTGTCAAACCATGAGTGAATGAAGGTATGTTGTCAGGTATTAGTTTCTAATTGATCCTCTCTTAAATCAATGTTTTCTGGTTTTCCCCCTATGTAAATTTATGCTAGATCCACATCCACTATAGTATACAGACTGGGATTTATTTTCTTGATAAGACACTTATTCTATACTTAATAAAATTTAGGAATTTTTTCTTTAAAATTTTCTAATACCTAAGGCTTTCACAAGAGTTTTGTAATCATAATCCCAAAAAATAACCAAAATTTCTCTTGTATACCAACTATTACAACAATTCTCTTTATTACTCATTAATTGATGATTTATTACATACAATTACACATGAATACAACCTAAAATATTTAGAAGTATAGTGTCCTTGTGAATTTGGTAAAAAGCATAACATCTTGATCATGGGATTCAACAACATTATTGAAAATTTCTTTTAAACTCTTATAAAATTCCATGGATTTAAAAACTGCATGGGATAACCTGTTGAGATACATTAGAAAGGGGTTATCTATACATCCTAGAAAAGAAATAAACATGTAATAAAGAGATACATGTTAGAAAATAGTAATATAAATGGGTAATAAAAGGTGTGATAATCATAAATATGAATAATATGGCCTGATGTAGAATTATAGGCATAACATGGAAAATGTGAAAATAACATTAAACACTAAATCATAAACATAGTTTAAGGATAACAACCTAGACATCATGATGGGAAAAGTACCAAAATGAAATTTGGTTCACTACTTGTCCAACATGAAGTCTAATGAGACTAATCATTACCCAATGCATTGGAGCACTAAATAATTTTGTGTTCACCCATCACATTCATTTCATTATCATAATTAAGTGTTCCACATAGATCATAAGTCATGGATTCATTCAACATCATATTTTATTCCATGATTAGGGAATGTTGAAAAAATAAACGTAAATCACAATGCAAATAATTATAAGAGTATAATTGTGAATACCCTTGATTGGGAATTCTAATGTTATTCACTACATAAATTTTTTCATGGAAGTCGGGGTGATGTTTTATCATCATAACAACCTAACTTAAAAAATCATAAAAAAGGTTGATGAAAAAAAGTGGTATCTAACAATTTTAACATAAAATTATATGTGATAGGGACATGGGAAGACATATCCCAACATTATTAATTTTAAATTGAATTCATAATATAATAAATAAACTTTAATAATAGGGAAAATTCAAGGATCAATTACTTGATTATGTGACTCAAAACGCATGGGAGGAGATTCTTAAGGGCTTCGAGGAACCTTAGGAGGCTATAGGGATAGGGTGAACTGAATGGAATTCCTCCAAGCATTGTTAGTGAATATAAATTGTGTATTGGGTGGTTTTGTATAGAAAATGAGTTGGGATTTCTTTATTATTTATCTCACATAGTTTTTGGAATCAATATAATAAAAAATCCAAAACCACGAAACAAATATTATTTTTTCTTGATTGTTCTACCAAATCAACATAGTTTTCATTATTTTATATTTCAAATGTCCAAACATAATAAAATAATACCATTTATTATGTGTAAGTGATACATACTCATAAATAAATGATTTTAAAACCATAAAATATATTAATGGTTTTCAAGTATTTAGAAAATTAAACAATAAAACCTATATTCATCTTATTTTAAATGTTATACATGGATTTTTTCATGTATCATAATTGTAGTCTATATTGAATCACTTTTTGGTCATTATGAGGTCATAATATAGAATATATATTTATTAGGTATTTAATATTTTACCCAAATATTTGATTATTGATGAATATTTTGAAAAATTCACCTTTGGATGATTTCGACATTATATGTCCAAAAATAATTTTCATTTTCTCTAATTAATTTTCGAAATATTTTTATTTTTACTTTTAAAATAATAACCTACATTTGTGGAAAATGATATTTTTTATAATAACCGTTTTCTATCCCTTAACAATTATATTTTTCTTCACTAAATTTATTTGATAAATTATATTTATTAAAAATTATTTAATAATAATATTTTATTAAAAAAATATTTATTTCAAAAATCCATTAATTAATCAAAATAAATTCCTTAATTGAATATGAATATTACACAAAAATATTATTTGGGTTTGTTTATTCCCAAATGAAAATCATTTATTAAGTAACAATAATAGGATGAAGATGTATTAATTATTCTTTACAAAGTAATATACATATTCATATTTATAGGGTCCTTATACATATCAATTTAATACACCAGAAAATTCCATAAGATTGAGGTGTGCGACTATGATAATTTCATTGGGTGGCTCGACATACATGGTTTGGGTTGTGATCTCGATGATCTTTAACTGATCCAATAAACTATATTACTCATGATTAGGTTTTTTTTATTTTTCATTGTTCTTGGTCTGGGGGAAATCCCAGGGATGTTATCTCCCTCATAAGCTCTATCAAATGGGATTTATTGGTTATGATTCTACTAGGTGAGGCCATCACTTCTTTTTTCTATGTCAAATGTATTTTTTAAAACCCTATATTTATAATAACCATGTGATCACAATTCAACAGATATTTAATCAATAGTAAACTTACTTAATGGTTATTTAAACCAAATAGTATATAATAAAACCAAATATTTTCATTTTTTTCGATAACCATATTACATTATAATAAAATTCATAAAATTGCAATAGAAATTTTATTTATAATGGTTTGGGTCATTACAAAATCAACCATTTAGTTCATAGAACAATGATTTTTTTGAATCCATAATAAAATTAGGATTCATAAATAATGAATGTGATACTTGTTTTTGTAACTAGTTTCATGTGAGTGAGATTATTTTCTTAATAGATTATGTTGACAATAAACTAATTATTAGAAATTAATCACCGAGCTTACAATAATTTAAATCCTAGTTGAATACGTACTTATCCATAAAAACAATTAGTGAAGAATCATATATTATTTGGATAAATATCCATCATGGCATATCCTTGTGGATTCTTGTACGGTGTCAAATTACATATAATGGCCATATACAGAAGTGGTTTATAATGGAACAATCCAAGGGGGTTATTTGGAGTGTCATATAGAATTCATCTTTATAAGAAAATGTGACCTAAAACACATCCGAAAAAAGATTGGTTGTAAATGAATCAATACACATCAGTGATTGGGTCACCCATGTCAAGGTCATATTTCACCTCTGCCTTTTGTTTTGTTAGAATATGTTAATATGACCTATGAGACTACCATTAGATGGTAGTCAAGACTACACTTGTGTATTTTAGGTATTCTAAGGATATGATCCTAGACTATAGAGGAGATAAAGAGATATTTATTGTAGAATAGGACTATTATAGTTTCTAAATATATCAATATGTTTTGAAATCACATTTGGGATACATCTTTTCTCACAATTTATGTTTTATAAGCTGGAAGATCTCAAAGAAAGTCATTTTCACTGAATCTAGAATGGAGTAAGAGTATATAGTGACATATGATGCTGATGAAGACTTTTATTGGCAATAAAACTTAATCCAAGATTTGGATGTCGTTTCTAAAAGTAATGTCCCTATTACACTCTATTTTAATAATAATTCATTGTGAGATCTTTTATTGGAGAGAAGGTCAAATTGGTGGATAAATTACATGCTTCAAAAATATCATCCCCTGAACTATTTTTATAACTTAAGTGAATTCACAGTGAGAATTGATTTTATATATGTCAACATAGAAAACCATTTAACTAAAGACTTAACATAGTAGAAACAAGAAGATCATGTTAGAGTGATATGAATAAAATTCATTGTCACTAGGATATACTTTATGTGTGACTCTATTGGAGTTGTTTTCCTAGAACAAATTGTTTATTATTTTGATTGTATTTATAATAAAAGAGGTTAATATTTATTATATAAACATTAAATAATGTTTTTAGTTTTTCATTCCTTTAATGTAATAATTTTCTATAGAATCTGTCGGTATCAAAAAGAATATTGTTGTTACTTTCTTCGATGAGAACCTTGAACTTTCATGATGATATTTTTAAACCTTATTCAATGGTTGGATACCAATATATGATGGGAAACATAGTATTTTTCCTTCCATGTGAAAGCATAAATAAGAAAATGTAACTTCATCTCATAATGTTCTCCCTTAATAATCTCACATATGAGAGATTACGAGAACAAACATGTTTGCGGTATATACCAATGTTTATCTATTACAAAATATTTTTAATAATAGTGTGTATAGTGATCATTAAGATTTAATAATATTATTAATTCATTTCATGACTCTCATGCTTTGATTTATTATTGTAAACCATGATGATATATGATCACAGTGAAGTTGGGTATGTTTGATACATCACAAATGATATGTTATTAATGAATAAGTCCAGGAAGGATCTTTCCCAACCATATTTAGAGAATATGATGTCCTGATCTAATGATTGGAATAGAACTATCACATTAAGTTCCATGACTATGGAATATTTTTATGTTTTGTTTGGATATGTAAAAAACATTTATCAAGAAAATTGGCTGATGAGATAGGTGTGAATCATGCTTGTTGAAATATCATAACAATTTTATTATATGACATAGTGAGAGTTCGTATATGGTTTTATCATTGTAAAATATCTCTTTCCTCTCTAGGAGCCTCAGCCCATCATAATATAGTAATATTTTACTTTATGCTTGCCTACCAAATGTCTCTAAAGATGAGTCTTATAGGGTCACACAAAAAGTGTGTCCTTTTATCTTGGTTAAGTGTTATTTATATTTAGTAGCTTAAATAAATATTATTCTTCATTCCAAAAATTAATATTTAATAAAAATATATTATTTGATCAAAAATATTAAATTAATGTTTATTTACAAGGTAATATTTTAATATTTTTAATTTTTTTAATATTTAATATTTATTTATCTCTTTTTATTCACACCATAATATCTTTTTATTAGTTATTATATGAATAATTTATATTGTAACCTGAATATTAAGTAAATATTTATTCTCCAGGCTCGGAATGAAATATTATTTTTTGATTTAATGAATAATATCTATTTAAATATTTATTCAAGAATTCAATAAAATTTTAGGATGATGAGGGGACCAATTATTTCTCAATCATGAATATTTTTTTTTCATATTTTAAAATAAATATTTATCATTTTTTGGGTGAGTATGCGCGGTAAAATATAATAATATTATTATCTTTTTACATAGAATGGGGTTCTTTTTTGGTTTAATATATATTAAGATTATTTTTACAATTAATTAAATGTTAAACCATATTCTAATGTATATAAATAGGCTGTTATATTAATTGGAGAAAGGTAAATCATTGTGCATAACAATTACAACTCAAGATCAACATTGTCCTCACTTCCAATAAAGAATATTATGGGAAAATGAAAAATTATTTAAGATCAAATCAATCTGTGGAGATCGAGGAGAATAGTGAAAGATGATCAATTGGTCATGCTAGCAAATGGGGATTCATCTATCTTCTTTAGGGATCTAAAGAGCCTCTGGGGATCAACAATGGATGAGGTCTAATTTGGGTCCTCACTGCACAATGAGAATAAACAGACTAGGTTATAATGATCAATATTATAAAAGAATAAATAACTCAAGACCAAGTTAATATTTTCTACTATGTTTTAAATTAACTATAAATTAATGTAAATTTTCTACTATCTTTGTTATGAAAAAAATTAGTTGTCAATATTATATTGAAAAAAATTTATTGATCATGGAATTCACCTCATATACATTGAAAATGAACCACTGAATATTAAAAAAATTCTAGTTTTCCATAGGATAAATTGGTTCTTCCATTGTGTCTCGAACCATCAATAAATTGTTCAAAAATTAAAAATAAAATTATTTAAAGTTACAAATAGTTTAGAAAAACACTTTTTATGTACAAAATTTGTTTTTATATTAATAAATTTAATTAATCACTATTAATGGGAGACATCAATGAATTTTAAAGATAATATATGAAATAAAATAATTTATCACTTATCTAATGGTTTTTACTAGGCATGGAATTGGATAAATTTCAGTGTTATGTAAAAATTTATTTTCCCAAAAAAACATTTTCATTGTGAATTGTTTACTTATTTTAAACAATAATTTCATCCACTTTTAGTAGTTTAATTTTATAAAATAGTTTTTATATTTGAAATCATTATTTATAAAATATGTAATGCAACCAATTTTTTTTTTGTTATAATGAAGAGCGACTATGGTGAAAATTTGTCACCTCAGTTAAGCTTAAAATGGGTTAACGAGGGGTTAAACAATATAAAAGTGTTTAAAATATCAAAAAAAATTACCTAAATATTATTTATTGAAGATATTAATAACATAACATATATTATTTTCTAATTTGGGTTTCCTTGGTGAAAATTTCACTTTAATATGACTTTTTTATATTTTAATATTTTATTTTTTACAAGAGTGTCACCCACCCACTTTTCAAATAGAACCTCATACCTTAACATATTCACTGAAAATAAGACATCAAGCTCTTCCAAGACCTCCCCATATATATTCCTAGCTTCCCTCCTGATATCTTAGATAATTTTTTCTTCCCAAAAGAAAACCCATTAAATTCTGAAGGTGTAAGCCAAATGATGTTTACCAAAAAGTGGTAATTTTATATTCTAACCAATTTCAACATTATTTATTCCTTTACATACTATAAATGTTTTATAACATACTAAAATGATATAATAAATATACTTTATATATTTATATATTTATATGATAATTTTAGTGCCCTTTTCTACTTCTAATCCATCCTATACGAAATGAAAACATTGTTCATGCAAACTTATGAACTATCATCCCCATAAAGTGATGCGATTCATTTTTCAGGTATTTTATATATAGATTTACATATGGATGGATTTAATAAAAATTTATTATATTTATGCTATTATTATGAATATAGAATAATTTTTTTTACCTATTTTTGATTCCATTTCAGGGAAAATGAAAACAATGCTCATGCGTAAATATAGACAACTGTCTCCATGAAATGATGTAATTAATTTTTCATAAAAACATCATATGAATGGTTATGAATGTGTACATATTTAATAGATATGATAAAAAATGATTAATATTATGTTTAATATTTAACCATGATTACTGTGTAATTATTGGAACCATCAAACCAAAACACGCATGAGAAATGAAACAGGTAACACATGAATCACAATTTTATTGAATAATTATTAATCAATAGGTAATTGTAAATTATAATTATCATGAAACATCTTATGTGATCTCAAAACCAAACAATAGAATGACTCCCAGTAACCTACAAACAGATTCCCCAATCCCTATGGGATGGGTACAAGAATCAATGAATCATATATAAAGCATTGGGGACTATTTCGACTAGTAACCATAACATTAATAAAAAAGAACACAACACATACAATAGAATTGATAAATCTATAAACATTAATAAAAAAAATAAATGTGGGACTAAAACAACATCCACAAAGAACATTACAGAAACAATTACAATCAAACAAGAACAATACATGATATCTGTGTTACCTCATGGTCACCATCATCCTCAAAACTAACCCTCTCTCTGAGTGAACCTGAATGATAACCTCAACTAATGAAACATCTTGGGTATACCTAAATGTAGTGGAATAATTAGTTTGTGATCTTAAAATAGCTCAATTAGTAAGAACAGCATAATACACACATTTCATTTCAAGAAGTATTCAACAATACTAGTTCTATAATATAGCTAGAAAATTGGTTTTCATCATTTAAAGAACCATAAATATCTTTCCCAAAATTCACTTTTGAAAACAAGACATGTATTTTTTAAAATATTATTTCAAAATCCCAATTTGAAAAATATTTCTATGAATAATACCACAAACCATGTAAACATATAATCCATGGATATCAGAAATAAGGACAAGAAACACGGAAAATCAAAAGGGGAATTCCAAATGAAAAGAAGACCCAAATGTATGAATAGGTACATATAAACATATTAAAAAACAGTGTTCCAAAAAAATTAACATAAAACATATATATTATAACACATATACTATACATCCCTAGAGGCTACCAAAGATGTACTCAGCTTGGATCTCTTTGTTGGCCTATGATGTTGTCCCTAGTCTATTGCGAAGAAAGCTACTATACTTGCCTAACACCATTGGAATTAGTACCGTGGACATTAAATACTATGGGGGACCTATTCCATCCCATAGAGAGAAAGAAAGAAACCATATCTCAACCATCCAAATGATGTCTTCGATCATGGGACAATAGAATAATAGAGAAGACAAGAGGTCATCACACCCGTGACACTAACAAGGATTCCAATGTGCATGATATTACCACTCCCAAAAACTATCTATATGAATACCCTCTCTAGATAGATGACATCTATAAGGGTACCTATCTTATGTAAATGTTTTAAAAAAAATCCAACCGGGCCTATACATATTGAGATTTCATAAAACATTTTTTATGAAATTATATATAGTCTTAATCAGGCCTAAGTATATGAAAATCCTAAACCATTTTTTAAAACACATAAAAAGATTCCTAATAGGCCTTAACAATCATGATATAAACCATTTATAAGTTATACACCATCTGTTCCCAAACCACATCCAAAACCATAATGATTTTCCAAATACATTTCCAAGGTTCCAAATAGGCCTCTCAAGAAAGCATATGGGAACACCATTTGAAACCTTATTTGGGTGGAATTAGGTAACCAGTAACCCATTTGGAAAACATTTATAAATTTATAAAACATTTGATGAATATCAATGTTTTTTTGAAAATGGACATTCTATGGAATTGTCTATTTATATATATCCACACATATATATTCACACCATATGTACATATGGATATTCACATATTACATTGGTATATATATAAAAATCATTAATAATGTCAAAGGATCAATCAAATAATACAAAGGCTCCTCAAAATTTAACACAATAGGTATCACTAGAAAAGAAAACCCGCAAGGAGGCAAAAACCACTTAAAAATCACAATTCCACTTTCACCCAAAATTAACAAAAATCCAAAAAATAAGATAACCCATTAAAACACACAAATCTATTTTCAAGGAAAAATTAAATTTTATCAAAGAAAAAAAATAAATATATATTAGTGACATATACATATAACCACAGAAGTACTTTGAAAAACACATTTTCACCAAACCACCACCATAAAAAATATACATAAATTCAATTAGACCAACCAAAACAATGATGGATGCACACAAAATCCATTAAGAAAACTCCAATCATCACATAACATGTTAAAAAAATTAAATTAATGGAAACACCTACTTAAACAGTGGTTGAACGCAAAAAAACATCAGAGACTAGAAGAACTAAGCACAAATATAAAACCACACACCATAAATTCAAAATAATCGAAAAATATTATCCATCCCTCAAACAAGGGTTCATAAAATAGGGAACCAATCCATGATAAAAAAATGAGAAATAAGATGGGTAGAGTAGAAGATAAAAAAGAGAACAAAAAACTAAAATAAACAAACCAAGGATGGAAAGAGGAAGTGCGGTGCTGAAAAAGAAGCCAAAAGAGAGGGGTTTGAGAGCATCTTCATGAAAACAAATCTTGAATGGGGGAGAATATAATTTAAAATGGGGTTTTATTTTTAGAGGTCAAACATGGAATTTCAAATTTTGGAGAACCTATGAAATCATCACTTTTTACAAAAATGTGTTCCAATCATATACACACATCTAAAAAGATAAGAGATCCTAGCATGGTTTGGAAGAATAATCTAAAAATCTTGTGCCAAATGTGATCCCTCCTCTCGAAGACATTAACGATTTCATGGTCTAACACATGGTCTGAATAACTATACACTAACTATTCCACTTGGGTTTATCAAGATAATATATACCCACACACTCTTTCCAAATGGTTTCCTCTAACCATGCACAAGACATGCGCCAGGTCTCAAACACCAAAATATAGCCTCATGATTTCTCCATTGCAACAATGGTTTGGTCAAAAGTATGAAAATACAACGAAGGATAAACTGTGCAAGAAACAATTATTTGGAAAGACCCAATACATCCTCCAATCGGATACTTTCTCCCCAAACTACGCAGAATAACCATACATAGGGCGAAAAATAAACCAAAACCTCTAAAAATATGAATTACTCACTAGGTACTAATTTCATACCTAAAATTAGATATAAAGAACCAATAAATAAATTATATAAAACGTAAATATAGGTTCATGTTGTGACAATTTGACACACCATAAAAAAAATTCTTTTCATATAGAGTCATTAACCCCAAGACAAGAACGAAACACAATATATCACTCCCAAGAGAAAGAAGCTCCAAAAAAAACCTTCATACCAAACATGAAACCTAAAAAAACTCAATTTCAAGTGTTACATAATTAAATGAGATGACACATTTTATAGGTTCAATAAGGAATAAAAAGTCCACCCAAATTTGGTCCCCTCTCCCATTTAGAATCAATTGAGTACACTAAAAGAAAATAGTGGATCAAGACAAAATTAATAATTTCTATAGGAAACATTCACTTCCAAACCAAAAAAATATAAAAAATCACCAAAAATAAATCATAGACCATGAAAGTACACAAAATATGTCAAGGAATATTAAGGAAAGAGAAAACATAATAGGGTTACCTAAAACATTTATAGACAAATGGCTATTGCGATCCAAAACTAGCATGGACTTCTTTTTCTTCTACTGAGGTCCCCCCCCCCTATAGAATTTTTTAATATGTACCATCTAACCACACCACAAACACATTATTAGAGGGATATTTAAATAAATATTATAATTCATGAGCTAAAAACACTATAATTTAATAATTGATTGTTCTATTAAATTAGAGGAAGTAAATGTAATTGAAGCCTCCTCTAGAATAGGTTCCTTCAGTCTTCCCTCCTCAAATTATGGGGAACCTTTATGAGAGCCAAAAGATGTCTAGATTCCAACCTCTACTGAATTAAATCCTAAAAAATACTCATCTTGGAATACCCCAACCAATATATGACATAATATAACTATGCTATATGAAAGGACATGATCCTTAATCAATGAATGAAAACCATAGATAAATATATGATCTTTCAACAAATTTCTTGACCCCACATATGATAAAAAGGAAATATACTCCTCAATGTTCTTAATGTACTCCTTCACTATTTATCAACCTTCCAAAAAAAATGATCTCTTCCACTTCTTTCACCTATACCTCCTCAGGTTGAAACCATTGGATGAAAGTGATTTTAAATTTCTCGCAAGTCATCCC
Organism: Viscum album; assembly: GCA_963277665.1. Classification (NCBI taxonomy): domain Eukaryota; kingdom Viridiplantae; phylum Streptophyta; class Magnoliopsida; order Santalales; family Viscaceae; genus Viscum; species Viscum album. The sequence goes on along the minus strand of OY728119.1, from coordinate 1,718,540,315 downwards.
AACACTCAATGAGGCTGGAGAGACCACCTTAAATTGGTCTAAACAAAATCCCTTAAATATACCCATGTAAACACACACCTACTTACTTAGATAAATTGATGGAAGAGGTTATGTATTTGTTTGAATAAACCACTATTAAAATTATAAAATTCTTAAAATTATGCATGATAAAGTAGCTAAAAATTAAAATGAAAGGGAAAATATACAATTTTTTAGTAGTTAGGTTCTAAATGATTATAATATAATATTTCAAAACCTATCAATAGTGTGTAGTACCCACTATGAAATAGAGAGAGAATGAATTTTACATAGGATTAATGTGAACCCAAATTTTTATAATGGGGTGACTCCCTAACCAAAATGTTGTGAGTCGAAGTCCAATATCAAACGACACAGATCTTTCTATATAAGCATATAGAAACCTAGTATTTCTAAAATTATCATTCCCAACAAGAGTTTTTGACCTTTTGGACACATAATAATAACCAGGATACTAAATTTTCTTATAGAAGAACAAACATTGACTACATTTTATTGTTGTTATAACCTGTTGCGTGAATGATATAAGTGAAAAAAAACATGATCTATCATAGAATAAATAAATAAGACAATTATATAACCACTAGAGAATTTTAGAAATAAATTTTTAGATCAAATAGTTGATGAATTACCTTCAAATGTATTTTAATGATAATATCTAAAAATTTTATAAATTGTATTATACATCTCTGCAATGTAAATGTAGTTGAAGATGATTTGTTCCTTACTCAAGAGTCTATCAAAAATGATGTAAACTGTTGAGCATCAGATTACTTGATTTCTACAACAATATGAATGCATGTAATTATATATTATCATTTTAAACTATTTTCAATTTTCTATAAATAATTTAGTTCTTTAAATAAAAATCTATTATCACTTCACAACATAGAAAATAGTTAGACTAATTAAAAATTAAAAAAAAATCAAGATTATCATAAAGAAAGAGAAAAAATATATATTTTATTTGTTTCATAATAATCACCCAACCCACATCCAATATTAAAAATAATAATGAATAATTAAAACCAATTTGAAATAAACCATTAAATAATTTAAATGTCTCTATAATAATTTTCCATTGAAATATACCATTAAAATAGAAAGTATGAATTCAAAATAATTCCATTTAAAATAAGAAATAAAATTGTACAGAATTTGAAAAAAACTTCATTAAAGATATTTAAAAAAGTTTGAATCATTTTAAGATCATAAAATATTAATATATAAATATAAAATCAATAAAAATAATCCAAATTATAAAAATGAATATTTGAGTTGCAAGCAGTAAGTTTGATGTGTGAAACAAAAAATCACTTTAATCATCCAAAGAAAACAGAAAACAAATTGAATAAAAGATCTCATGTGTAATGATTAGTTAATAAGGGTTTATATAGTCATTAGAATAATTAAAATACTTCAAAAATCATTCCTTAATTAGTTATGTGAAACAATACATAAAACTGATCATTATCCCATATTTTAGAAAAATCAATAGAATTTGACTGAACAACATAGGTAAATTCATGTAGGGGTTTTCACAAAAGAAATTTTCCCCTATATAAGAGAATTAAAAATGATTGTTAATGTACATAGAATTTTAGGTAATGGATTCACATAATCTAATCATGTATTTGAATTCATCATGTAGGCAATTCATGTCTCTGAATTCATGGAAAATATAAAGGAATTGAATTTTCAAATTTCATACCTAAAATAGACCATCTAAATGGAAGAATAATTTTTAGTCCTTCTTATTTGTATTTATAAAATTTAATTATATTTATAAGGAAACAATAATGACATTAATCAGGCAATTATATCACATGATATGATTAAAAAACTTAGAAAAAATGTTCTGAAAAATAATAGAAATCATACTGAAAACATTGAGTAACTTCTTGAATAATTTCAGATATGGTGGTGATAGATTCAGAATATTATTTATTCTAATGAAATTTATATAATAGTATTATATTTCCAAAAAAATAATCACTCTATTTGGAGTTATTTATCTCAATATATTCTCAAAATACAGAGAGTAACTAAACCTAGAAAATTGGATACATGGTTTAAAAAGTACCTATGGGGATTATTATTTTTTATGTGGTGTATAGTATATTTTCTATGTGTGAAGAATAAAAAACACATCTAAATGATATTTTAAGGTCCTAGAGGACTTATTTAGCAACGTAACACTAAATAAAACATTTAATACTTGTTATGACCAATCAAAACATAAAATCAAAAGAAATTTAAGGAAGAAATATTATGATATGATCAAATATACACATAATTTAATCAATATAAATCTAATAGTATTAAGACATATAAAAAAATAAAATAGTTAAATATTTTTAATTATCAGAACATTAAGTGGTTAAAGGATCCACCACTCAATATTCTACCCGTTTTTAATAACAAAATCATGTATATTTCAAAACAAATCCCCCTTTTTGAAATTATAAAAAAGATAACGGTCTAAAAATGGATTGTATGATATGAGGTAATGACATAAAAAATATATATATTTCTGTATCAACATATTATTAAACATGAAACATGGATCCATAGTAAATCAATCCATAGTTAAAACACAAAATTAAATTGAGTATAATTAAAAAAAAGTTGTTTCAGAAAACATAATGAAACATATTTTACAAAAAAAAGTATTTTATGAAAAATTAATTTTTTAAATATTAATTTTACCCCTACTATGATGTATGAGTGGTTTCAAAATAATTTTGTAATAAATATTTATGTATATAATTTAATTGATAGTAGTCATAAAAATATTTTCTAGATTTCGTTGATTTAATACAAATATTAATATTTTATTATATAAACAGGCATAAACTCTCCCAAAACATATTCCATGATAAACTATAAAGAAAATGATATGAATAATAATTAAAAGATAGATATACCACTTAATTTACTCTTTATTTAAGAAATTACCACCATAAAAATGGTTAAATAATGTAAAAATAAAACAACTTCTTGTATGGAACTGTTCTTACTTCCATGAAATGAAACAATATTTGGAGAGTATCCACCATTAAATTAAACAATGAAAAACATGTGGTAGAGACCCATAAATAATCAAGAAAATAATTATTTACCCATGCTATTTTTGGTCCAATTGAGTTAGTAACAAAAACAATTCATGCCCCAATAGATTTAAAATATTTATAGTAAGGTACCAAAGAAGACAAATTCTTAGAGATAATAACTCTAGTAATATAGAGAGATTGAGGGAACCCAAGAGAACATTCATCTGTATAATTCAATTCCAAACAACATTTATGAAATATAACTATTAAAACCTTCCCTATAAACAATTTAATAAAACAAGTGTTATATAACTTAGATATTTTATGATTATATCCAAAACTAGAATTCTCTCTATTTGGTTTCATCACAGCTACCATATTATTATATTTTTATTTTCCTTGAACAATCATACAGTGCATTTATTTAAAATTAAAAATTTCCTTTTTAGATCAATATTTTCCTTATAAATTATATCATGATCATCAATGTATTTATCTTTATATATTAAGAAGAATTTATCAAACTGTGATTCTCATTTTCAAGTGTAGATATATTATTCACCATAATCTTAATTTTTTATTATTTATCAAAATAAACTATTAAATTGTTCAACTATAGATCTTCCAAAATAATATTTTTCCCATATAAACCTTCTTTTGATACATATTCCTATTATCATAATTTAATTAAGTTACTAAATTTTCACTTGAAATTCAACACATAAATCACTAAATAATTTTACTTTAAAAGTACCAAAATCAAAACTATATGAGTATTTATAATCATAATCATAATTAGATAGATTTAAATACTTATTTGATGCTTCCGTTAAACAGAATCCAAAATAAATTACCATATCATAAAAAGGATATATTACCTGATGATATTTTCTAATCAAGTCATGGTTACTAGTCTTTTTCCACTTGTACACTCTTCACTCAATTTTGATTTATTAGTAAAACTCCAACACAAATGATATGAATGTTTCATTTTATTCTTATATTCCTTATCATTAACTTATTTTTTTAACATTGGATACTCATATTATGAATGGTTGGGTTTCAAATATTCATAATAAATAATATTTTATTTACCTTTAATTCCATTTATTTCAGAATACTTCTTGTATATAACCTTTATCCTTTTTAATTGTATACATTTTTTATGAGACCAGGAATGAATTAAGCAACTTGAATTATTTATTACTTTTTCTCTAAGAATGATAATTCTATAGAATCAATAGAAGAGTTATAGTAAACATATTTATATTTAAATTATACTACCTTTATTTTCTCAAATTTATCAAGAATATTTTATTTTACTTCATGCTCTTATTGTAATAGATACTAAATCATCACATCTATGGATTATTATATGAAATATTTACTTTATTTAATGGATAATTTCTTTGAATCCCACAGATTTTTTATGGATTTTTCTATTATTACAATCCACCCTTCATTATTCATGGTTTCACCAAGTGTCACCAAGCTATTGGTGGTCATTAAGAATTTATTAAAAATCTCATTGATACTTTCACATTCAAAAATTATAAATTCTTGAAATTCATCCATCATGAATTCTAATATTATTTATTTAATAAATTTCAGTTCCTTGATGGGTGACAATTAAATCCCTTTTAATATATGATGTAGTTTTTTAAGAAGATATATGACTATAAACACTCATACAAAGAGATGAGTAATAGAAATTAACGACCCCATAATTCACAACATATTTTGTCTCATCATTTCCCGTAAAATTTTCAAGTTCAACATCTGGTATTTTATAAGTTCATTACATGATTTTATAATAGTCAAAACATATATAATTTAGAAATACCACCTATCTATCGTTCTAATATTTTTAGTCACTTTCATTTAAATGAGGTGGTCTTAACAGATATTAGAATTCAATATTCTGAGTTGGAATCACTGAAATAGATATTTTCAAAGTCTTTTAATGGAATAGGATCCAAGTGATCTCAAATAATTAAAAGAATAAAATAAAAAAAACAATCCTTTTAATAAGAGTACAGTGGGACTGAAGATTCCAAAAAGGGAAACCCTTATATACCAATTATTGGAATTTTGCAAATAATAAATGATCTATGTAATCCATAAAAAGGTTCACCTATAATAAAAACTTTTATATTGGATACATTGATGGAAGAAGTACCCAAGGGTAATTTCTAGACCTAAATTAAAATTATAAACGTTGTGAAAGTTATTCATGATGAAAAAAATGAAAGGGGATATATAATTTTACTTTAGTTAAAATATAAAATATCCTACTCTACTCTTCAAACCCAAACCAATGGATTTTGGATCTCACTATGAAAGAGAGAGATAAAGATAGACTTTTATATAGGATAAATCTAAACCTTTAATTTTAAAATGCTATAAATCCCAACCCATGATTTTTTTAGGAGAAGACCCAAACAGTACAAGACACATCCTTTTGCATGTGAAAATAGTAACCCAAGATTTCAATAAAGAGAAGCCCCAACATATGTGTTCTTCCTTTTGTTTTGGTATGAAAATCCATGTAACAAAATTTTGGTAAGGTATCACAAAAAATGAATTAGTTTTATAGGTGGTATAACTTGTTTTATTAATGATAAAAGTGTGTAAATACCTACCAATCCTGAAATAAATAAATAAAATAATGGTAGATTCACTGGAGAGCTGTAGAATGTATGTAATGGATGAAATAGTTGATGTAGTCCTTTTAAATGGATTTGAATTATGATGTCTGGGAATTCAATAGAAGTGAATGTAAATCTATTCAAGGTAAATTTATTCAATGAATATTTGTTCCTCCCTCTGAGAGTTCATCATAATGTATGTAAAATATTGAGCATCCGATTTTATTATTGGAAGAAGGATATGAATGTATGTAATCGTCAGTTATAATTTCCTACCATAGTCAACAATCCAAGAATACATCGGTCCCATAAATACAAAAATGTGTATAATGAAAACTTGAGAAAATGGTTATAATATTTTGAAATTCAAAATTGATAAAACTAGATTATCTAAAGATAGAGAAATTAGGGAAATTATTCTTTCATAATAATGATCCAACTCAATTCAAATATTCCAAAAAATCAAGAAATAATCAAACTAATTTGAAAAAAACAATTAAATAATTTAATTAGTGACCATAATAATAGTTCAATGAATGATATCATGAAAATGTAATGTTTCAATTAGAAATATGAAATTCAAAGTAATTATATTTAAAATAATAAGTGAACATGTGGAGATGGCCTTTCTTGAGCAGTAAACATGTGGGTAATTGGAAATTTTAATTACACTGCAATAAAGTTATTGAAAAAAAATCTTGGATGAGTTTAATATAAACTAATATTAATTTATAAATATTAAAATCTAAGAAAACAACCCAATATAATAAAAATGAATTTTTCATTTTCAGGCTACAAGTTTCATGCATGAAACTAACACATTGTTTTATCTTCACAAAAATATTTTTATAAAATAAATAACAGTTCTCACAGGTGATAAATAATTAATAAATATATAAATAAATTCATTAATAAAATTAAAATATATAAAAAATATTCATCAAATAGTTTTGTGAAATAATATATAAAAGATATCATTATTTCATATTTTAGAAAAATATGTAGAATTTAAATGAATTGCATAAAAAATTCATGTAGGGGTATTTCATGTGGGATTTTTTATACATAAAGAAACAAACGACATTGGAGATTAAAATAGTAATTTCATGTATGAGATTAATGTTATAAAATATTTATTTTTAATTCACTGTATAGATGATTGATGTATCTAAATTTTGGAAACAATTTAAAAGATTGAATTTTCAAATTTGTTACTTAAAAAAGAAAAAAATGGTAGAATCAGCAATTATTTCTATTACTTTTATTTATAAAATGTAATTATATTTATAAAAAAATAACAATATTCCTAATTTTACATCTATAGAATATTATTTAATTAAAGACAATAGTGAAATAGTTCTAAAATGATGTAGAAATCAAACTAAAAACATTTATTAAATTATAGACTAGTTTCATATAATACAGTAATAGATTCATTGGTTTATTTATTATAATGAAATTTATATAAGGTTATTATATAACCAAAAAAATCTAGTCACTTGGTTTTGTGTTCTATATCTTGGTATATGGTTGAAATATACAGAGTAACCATTTTTAGAAAATCATCTACATGGATTACAAATCAGTAAATGTGGATTATGATTTAACTACATGGTTTATAGAATATTTACTATATTTGAATAGTAAAAAAAACATATAAGGTCATATTTTAACGTAAAAATGACTTATTTATCCTATGAACGTTGTATAAAACTTTTGAAACATGTTTTGATATTTCAAAACATGATATCTAATGATATTTTTAGCAAACAAAATATTATGATATGATCAATGATAAAAATACTTAAATAAATATTAAATTAAAAATTTTAAAAATTTTAAAGGAAGTAAAACAAGGGAAAAATATTTATGAAAACAAAAAGTGGCTCAAGGATACAATACTCAATTGAACCTTCAGGGCCTCCGGGGTTTACAAGGACATGAAGACACATTCAACTTCCCCTAGCCACTTTGCAGCATCCATTGGACCTTTATCATAATGAAATACATGAAATAGTAGATAATAACTCAAATATAACACTCTAATGGTAGTTATTGAATGTATAATAACTTGAAGGTACTTATTAGAAACTTTCAATGCCTTTTTAGTTTTCATACAGTAAACAACATGAAAACAAAATACCACATCAAAAATGAGTCAAATCCCAACTGAGAAAAGTGCTCAACCCAAAATATAAATATCATTACCAATATATAACATAAAATACATATCAACATCCATCTTTTCCAAACCAACATTTTACATTTAATATCTAAAATTATTCTCCCTTTCCAAACCCAATTAAAATATCACTAACCATTTTTAAAATCCATATCACTGAAGAAAAAAAAATTTAAGTAATAATCTATTTCAAAATCCAACACTCCCATTTCAAGTCCTCTTAGACCAAAAATCATTCATGGTTACTAACTTATAAAACCCAAAACACAACATCAAGTTTCCATTTTAAACCAGCCATCTTGTTAGAAAACAAGACCTTTTCACCATTTTTAAAATTCCCAAAAACTATTTGCATTCCCAAAACCCACTCCCACTATCTAGAATAATGAAAATAATAACTCTTACACAAAAACATAACAAATACGAGACTAGTGGTCATTTATAACTCAACCATATTGTTTAGATGATTGTGCACTAAGAATGTACTAACCTGTTGGAACATATTGAACCATGTACTCAGGCTCCACATGGTTTTCTATGCCATTAATAGACACAATGTGACACCATCTCCCTTCCATTTTCATCTCCCAAGATGTACAATATCATTAAACCAAAAAAAACAACAACAACAACACAATCCTAAAATGATAACCAAAGACCCAAGAGTGACTATCCTATGAATCTCAAAGCTCAAGATGTGTAAGATCTCATGAAAAACTTCCTAATCATACCTCTAGAGTTATGAAAATCCCATATTAAATATACCAAACACTAAAAATATCAAAGGGTTCCTCTAATACAATTTATTCATAAACTAGATTGATTCATATTTGAACTGGACACCCAATCTAGTCTGAAATGAGGCCAAAATAACACCGAATGTACCTATAGACTAACGAAAATTTTTAATGTATCATAGATAAATCATTGGTGATTATTTTTTCCTATAACCAAAATATAAAATGAAATACAGTAGACACAAACTGGGAGAATACCAATTTTCTAAAAATGAACCAATGAAACAAGTAATGGGACTAAAAAATATCTTGATACAATATAACATAAATATGTATAAGTTGTATAGAACTATAAAAGAACTCTATGTGACCTTATGGTCACAATCACATACAATAAAAACCAACTACATGAGAAAAAATGACTGAAAACATGAACTTGTATAATATATTGGGTCTACAGGCACTGAGTGGAATAAGTAGGGTGTGGCCATATAAAATCATAGTAGGTAAGAACCAAAAAATCTATACATGTCCTTTCTAGAAATATTCCAAGAAAATTGGTTTGAAAATACTTTTATAAAATAGTTTTTCATTATTTAAACAACCAAAAATAACTTTCCCAACATTCACTTTTGGAAAATGATATAAATATCCATTTTTTTAAAAAAAATCATTTCAAAATTCGAATTTGAAAACTAATTCCCAAAAGAAAACTATAACACATGTTAGTTCATGATCCATGAAAATCATAACTAAAAATTATTATCATATCATGTAAATAGAGAAATGACAATAGAAATGAAGAAGAAAAACTTTGAACAAATACATGTATACAGAACAAAAAAAATTGGGTTCTATTAAATAATAATGTAACATAGAGTTTATATAGTCATGAGAATGTTCTAAAAATCCATAGAGGATACACTAGATGCACTCGGTTTGGGGGCATCTACTGGCATATTATATAGTCTTTAGTCTCTCACCAACCTAACTACTCTATTTTCCTAATACCAATGACACTCCCACCTTGTACATTAACCTATAATTGGGGACCTAGTCAATCTCATTAATATCTAGATAGTATTTGTATATCATCATTATAAATAATTTTTAGGATCCCATGAAAATAGTTTAATGGATAAGTGAGTAGGTCATCACATGGTAAACACTAGCATGGATGAAAATGTGCATACCTTTACCACTCCCAGACACTGTCCATTTATAGACTCTCTTTATGTGGAGGATATCCATGGGGGAGCCCAATATAAATAAATTTTTTCTAAATTTCCAACCAGGCCGACACATCATGGGAGTTCCAAATGATTTTTTTGATGTAATGATTAAAGGATCCAATTAGGATTATGTACATGAGAATCCTCAACCATTTCCTAAAATAAATAAAAAGGAACCCAATGACCTTAGTATTCAAGATCCAAACATTCCCAAGAAACACACCATCCATTAAAAAATCACATCTTAAACACATATTATTTCCTAAATACTTTTACAAGTCATAAAATCAGCCTTTAAAGCAATTCGTAGAAATAACCATTTGAAACCTCATTTTGGGAGAAATTTGGAAACCAAGAAACCATTATAAATAAATTTATATAATTTTAACAACATTTTAAGAAGAATATATTTTTTGGAAAGTGGGAATTCTTTGGAAGTATACATTTATATATATATGCACACATAAAAATGAACATCCCATGTGCGTATGGATATGAACATATCACATTAAAATAAATATGTAACTCTATAACAATGTTAATGGTTAAATAAAAAATTTAAAAAGTGTGTCATAATGTTCCAATAGAGGAATCACATGAGTATTAACCCCACAAAGTGTCCAAAAACCCAAAAAAATCACAAATCCACTTTCACCGAACATTACCAAGACTCCAAATCAAGAAAAAAAACATGTTAAAACACCCAAATACATTACAAGGCCACTTGTAATTATATAAAACACTTATTATACATATATATTAGTTATATATAATAATATACATATAAATCCTTTAAAAACCCCATTTTCATCAAAGCATCAACATAGAAAATCGATAATAATTCACTTCGAACAACCAAAAGCATGATAAACATAACAAAAATCCATTATGTAAAGATCAAGCATCACATGGAATTTTATAGAAAGGTAATATAGGGAAATAGATACATCAACAGTGGGAGAATGTGATGAAACACTAAATTTGTGAGTAACTAAGCCCAAGAGAGAAACCATACACCCTAATATCTAAATAATCAACCAACATGAGCCAACCCTCACCCAACGGTATGGACCAGAAGAAAAACACCTAAGAAGGAAATGAGAAATAAGAGGGTTTAAGAAGAATAGAATAAAAATTGTCTAACAACCCAAATAAATCTACAAACGATAAAAATAGGAACTAAAACGCTGAAAGAATAGCTATGGGAGAAGGGATTGGGAGAACCATATATTGAAATAGTTTAATGGGTGAGGAGAAATCACAAAATGAGGTTTTTATTTAGGATTGGATAAACATAGAATTTAAATTTTTGGGTATCCTAGAAAACCCACTTGGTTACGCCACATGATTTATTAATCCATTATCCAAATACAGGAACTCTACTAGAAATATAAGGGATCCTCACCTAGTTTGGTTGCATGATCTTGAAACCATGTTCCAACAGTGCTCCCTCCTTTAGAATACAAGAACCCTCAAATGTTATGGCTGTATGGTCTAAGTACTGGTGCACCAACTCTGACACTCAGTTCTTTCTTGATGGTATATAAACCTTCATAATTACCATACATTTTCTTCAAACTTGGTTCAATACATGCTCCAAGACTGATAATATCAAGAACTGCGGCCTAGTTACTTTTTTATATCACATGGTTTGGTAAAAATCGTGAAAATATCATTCATGGTAGAACATTGGAAATAAAATAAACTAGAAACACCCTCTAAATCTACAAACTACACATTTTATCCCCAAAATATTCACATTAACCATGCATAAGTTAAAAAATAGGCCAAAATCTAATTTTTTTGAAATAATCATGATTAAATCAACATGACCCTCAACTAAAATACAAATATCTATAAATAAAAAAATAAAATGGGAATCCAAGGATGGGTTGTGTCAATAATTTAATGTTATATTGTAATATAAGTATGAATATGGTTCTTGTATCGATGTATAATAAATCTAAATTTATACTACTAGATCCTAATAATGCATACATAGAAACTAAAGAACGAGGTTAGGGTTTACATTACCATATCATCTTATTTAAATACATTATACATTAAATTTATATTGAGGAAAAATAAATGATCTTTACTCATTACACAACATAAATTTTGTTCTCTATTGGTTATTTTTGGGGGGTTTTATTTCTGTTTTCATTATTCTATCATTATTACTTCAAATGACTAGGAAAATGTTTCTGATAAATCTAAATATTATCTCTAATTTAGTAGGATTAATTTTTATTCCATGTAAATTTTGTTTCAAATGTTTTCAATTATTTTCTTTTTTATAATTAAATCATTATTTAGAAATTTTAAAACATATACTACATTTTATCTAAGTATTCAAAATGAATTTTTACAATATTATTCTATATTGATTTTTTAAGGGCCCATATCTATGTAGTCTAACACTTTTCATGATTCTAAAGAACATTGTGCTTAAAGTAGGACTACAGTGACTCAAGAGGGGTTCAGATACTAAATTATAAAAGTAGGATGAATAAAAATTAGCTATGTTTTTTCCATTGTGTATTATAATTTAATGACTTTTTTATGTCTCATTTGTGGGGTGCAACACGACATGTAAAAATTTAGATTAATTAATTCATAGTGATTTTTTTCAAGGAGATTGGAAGCCTAAAATTTACATAACTTGAAATGATTTCCCTCCATGTAATTCCCTTGTGAAGTGTTCCTATAAATGTTGTAGTGGCTTCAGTTTTATTCATACCCTATGGATTCCCTCTATTTCAAGGTAGCCAATGAACATTCTATTATAATTTTTGGGATTCCGTATAAAAGGATTTATTTATGAATTCATGTCTTACATATGTTGTTATCCAAGGAATATTGTAATCTTTTATTTTAGTTATTTGATTTAGTTCCTCTTGTTTCATCTCTCCTTGTAATGGAAGTCTGTCTCCATGATTCTAAGGGAGTATTCTTGTTTTCTTGTTCGTGTGGTTGTGCCATTGCATCCCTGGGGAATGAATTTTCTTATTTTATAGGTTATTGGGATCTATGATGTCGTTATGTTCCCATGTGAATAACATTTACAATTTTATGTATGGGGTTCATTTTTTCTACTATTTTTACATGTAATAACAAATATATCATGGTTTATCCTTTTGGTGGAAAATAAATTATCCTAGTAATTATTTAACTAGATTAATAATGAATTGGAAAGAAATTTCATGTTGATTTTCATTATAATGTGATAGAGGATTACCTCTTAACCTTCTTGATGGTGTGATATCTATGATATGATTGTTATAATGTCTTTTCCAGTATATGGATTCCCATTTTTATATAATTTGGTAAACAAAGTAACAGTAGAATTAGATGATAATCATTTTTATTAAGAATAATTATTGAAGCAAAATTTTTGTAATATTTTCTCTGTTATATTTTTATGATGATAAAATTGATGCAATTCACATGTTTAATTAGAGTAATTCTTCCATGATAATCTAATTGATAAAAATGTGAATCATGATAATTCTTTTTGAGAACATAGATAATATATAAAAGGCATGTTAAATGATAATGGTACTTATCACATTTTGATGAAACTTTTTTTTAATTGAAATAGAATTTTTTTTCTTAGGATGTCATGTTATATCTTGATACCATAGTTTTTCCATAGTTAGAACTTGTAAATAATGAATCAGTTAATTGAATATAGAATAAAAGCTTGTTGATTGAAAAATATAATTTCCATGTTGTGAGTTTCCCATCTACATGAGAAGTCAAAGTGCCTTGAGTTTGGATCTTAAAGATACCCTTTATGTATTAAGGATGGATCCCTTATTTTTAGGGCCTAGATTTCCTTATTGCGTATTCCTTCTAATTTCCTTATGATTTTGATATGTGGGTTGGATGTGAGCTTTGTTATGTGATCTGATATTGGTTGGGGAGGCTCATGTGTGATGTGAGCCTTATATGGATAATACTGGGATGCTTAATGTGATATGTGGGTAGGGAAGATAGAATAATGTTACGGAAGTTGATACATGTGATAGACAGATACATCAAGATATGAATGTGTGTGTTGAGGATGGAATCAGAGATGATGGAATGGGTTGAATCTAGGCTTACCTATTGATGTGATATTGAGTGTTGGGATTCTCTCTTATGAATCTCTTTAATGTCTGATATCTAGGTTTATTTTTTTATGTTTATTATTTCCCCCACTCTTAGTGGAAGATATATTAGTTTGGCTTGATTTTTCCTCTTAGTGGAAGCTTATGATGATTTTCCTAGAGTAACATTTTTATGGAATTATTCTATTAATGAATAAATAATTCTTAACCCACAGGGTTTGTGTTTAGGGAATAAAAAATATGAAAATATGTTACTATTGAGAAACTATAGACTTAGTTTATATTATCCCTAGAGGGCATGGACATTACTCTGAGGATTAATGTAATGTAATGTGGAATAAGTTTTATGTTTAATTATTGTATAATGAATTAATTAAAATATGTAAGTTGATAAAATTGAAAGAAGTCATTAACGAAGCTCTTAAATTCTTATGTGAATATAAGATGTATAGTCTTAGCGGTGGTAGCTAGGTGTTTGAGCATTGTTCAATAAATTTTAGGCTAATACTAGGTTATATCTATAGTGTGATTGTGATCTATATAATATTAATTATATTATCTTATTTTATACGGTACCACACCCATGTCTCTTAGGGTGACTGACACCCAGTGGAAACTGGGAGGGAGATTTTCCTAACATCCTGGTGAGAAGGTGGATGACTAACTACCCCCTCTGGTCTTGCTTTATTCTCTTGGTAGTTACTATTGCTCTTATACTTGGTGGTTAGTTTTCCCATATACTTTTATGATTGAATTTGATGGATTGTGGTAATTTAAGACATGTATCTTCAAATATAGTATCCAATGGATTATTATAGGTATGATGTGTGTAGGTCATGATGGTTTGTGGTAATTTACGTGGTGTACGGGCTAAAATGGATTGAGATATAATACCTGATTCCCGATACATATCATATTGGATGTGTTGGATCCTTGAAACAACTCAGTAATAAAATATAGATATGGGATGGTTTAATTATGTGATGCATGAGGTGCGTGTTTTGATTAATTTCATGGGTGCCTTTGGGCTGGTTTATTTTAGAGAGAGATGGTTAAGGATGTTTGATGTTGGGGAAGAGAGAAAAACAAGTGGTGATGGGGGAGTTGGGTACCATTGATGTTTCATTAATATATATTTTTTCTATCATTTATGTTATAAGTTGTGAGAATTACCCTTCTTGATTCCATGATATTAGCATTCCTGTTCGGAGACGATTTATTTTCACTATTGTTCATTGTGCTTTAGCATCCTTTCTTTATCTTTTGCATGAAAGGATCTATGGAGGATCCTACTAAGTATGTTTTCATTATCACCCAATGAATATATAAACTATTTTTCAGGTATTCCATATCACCTTAGATATTGTGATGGATATTACTATCTTAGGGATTTCTAAGGGATGTGTGGTAATTATGGTCTCTACCATATTTACCTTTTAAGTACTTGTAGATTCCTTTGAGTTTCTATAGTATTGTATGAAATTGCATGTTTGTAATTTGGATTATTTGTATATATATGTCTATGAAGTGTTTGTTTGGTGTATCTATCTTATATATATCCTTTTTATGTTCTCTTAGTGGGTAATGTGTCCCATATGTAATATTATTATACCCTTGGTGCCAATGGCCAACCTGGGCCCAACTGGAGGTGGGAATCACATAGTCCTCATCTCCCTTCCCTCATTTTCATTCTAAGAGTGGTACACATTGGGGGGAGGGGGTCATGACATAGCTGTATTAAAAGTTCATGTGGAGGGATATGATGGAGTTTTGACTTATTTACAGTTGATATTGCATGGGATGGTAAGTAAATGATTTCAGCTAAGTTTAGAAAGAAATTTAAACCTAGAATATCAGCTGAGACATAGGTATTTCAGTTCACCTATGATTTGATGTATGTAACATTAATTTCACTAGGCCTAGTAAATGAATTGATACTAGTTGTGGGGTAGAGACAGAGGAAACAATGATGCATCATTTTTTCCCTATGTTTGAAATGGATATCTTTAGGATCCGTTAAACTTCTTATAGGATAATTAATTAGTAATTAATTAATGTTACATATTTCATATTCCTAGTTCATATGCTCTAAAAAAATTAATTTTTGCATTCAGTGCTCTAGGTCAACTTCATCATTAGGTTCATGATGAAGATGATTAGTTTGACGTGACAGTAGATAACCACATAGTAGAGATAGATGAAAATGTCACTTTGAGGTGGACACTTTGAGATTTTTAGCACTAGATTCTATATAAGTATAAGAGTTCAATTTCATATTTAGTAATAGAAGGCTAGTAGGATGAGGTTGAGATAGCTTTCAGTTTGATCATGAAGTTATCTAGCCTCCTTGAGCTTCTTAGCCATCGACATGTTAGTTCCAATGTTTGATGTTTTCAAATCTATTTTAAGACCCTTCTATGATATGATTTAAATATTTTTTTCATATGAAAAGTCCATGTAGAGTAAATTTAAGGGGCCTTTGTGTACATGGATCTAGTTTCTAGCCACCACATTTATGCTAAATAATGGTATTGTGGTGCTTATTAGAAAATAAATTATTGAGAGGATGATGGCCAAAACTATATTTTCATGAGAGGCGAGTCATCAGAATTACTCAGAATTAAAATATGTGATCTCAACTTCCAAGTTGTTAGGAAGAAAGATATTTTGGTCATCTGGGGGTAGATCCTATCATTCATCATATCATTTTTATAGGGGAGGTGCCTATCATCCCTATGATAAGGGATCATATGCATTCATTTCTAGTGGAGGTTGTTTTTATCAATGATGAGAATGACTGAACTTTTGGACCAGTCAACATGTTTCATGTGTTTATCTTAAGGTTCCATTGTTGAGGTTATTTTAGTTGAGGAAGAAAAAAGGTACTATAGTTTCGGATCAGTAGAGACAATAATGCGC
The DNA here is from genome assembly GCA_963277665.1 of Viscum album. Taxonomy (NCBI): domain Eukaryota; kingdom Viridiplantae; phylum Streptophyta; class Magnoliopsida; order Santalales; family Viscaceae; genus Viscum; species Viscum album. Next base: position 1,718,523,393 of record OY728119.1, on the reverse strand, counting down.
ATGCATAATATATCCTTGAAATTCTCCTCATCATCAGAGTGTAGATAAAGGCTACGGAGTTGTTCGTTGTCAAGGTCAGAGATGTCAGAGAGTAGGTTGTGGTCACCTTTATGCTTTATCATCTATAGAACAAAGACAACCAGATGATGTTTGAGGTTCCCATTTCTTGTTTTCTACATTGTTTAATGATTTTTTTGATTCAATATTGAAACACTCTTTTATATAACCAACCCTCATCCAAGCCTTAGGACATGAGGTAGGTAGGTTTTTGGTTCCTTTTTAAATGACTGCACCAATTGGAGATCAACATAAAATGTATGAATTATATAGAGACTATGATCTAGTGGTGGTGTGGAACCAATGTTGGGGAGGTTTACTATGTTTACAGAAACATACATATTACATCATACTGACCATGTATTGGTTGTATTCAATATAGTCTATTAGGGATTGATTTAGGAGGTAGGTTGTGTCCAATGATGCTGATTGAGGTCCAATGGTGTTTTTTGGATAGTGAGACCCTCATATGGGTATAAGGCATGTTTTTTTTCTTATTTTATTATATGCCCAAGTAGATTCTATAATGTTTAAAGGTTCATCGGTCAGTGTTTTCAGGGGTTATGGAAGAGTACCCTGATTTCTTTCTAAAGGAGGTTGTAGAATTTCCCCCTTGATGGGATATCAACTTTGGGACCAATCTAAAGATAGGATTTCCTCCAATATCGATGTATCCATATAGGATGGTGACTTTTGAGTTGTGATTAATATGAGTATTTCTTAATGATCTTATTTAGAAATGTTTCTCTCATCCATGTGTTTCACCATAGGGTACACTAGTTTTCTTCCAAAAATTGTGATGGCAGTTGGTGGTTATCTATCGATTATCATTGTTAAAATCAAGTGATAATGAAAAAAATCTATCCAATTATATAAATTGATGATTTATTTGATCAACTAAAGGGAGAATTTTTATTCTCAAAAATCAATTTTAATTTAGGATATCATCAGATGTGGATAAATCATGAGGATATTTAGAATATTTCATTCTATTTTCATCATTGAAATTATGTGTTTTTTCTAATTTCATTTTGTGTCAAAAACTCAAATGTTGTGTTCATGGGGTTGATGATCAATGTATTCAAATTGTTCCTAGATAAGTTTTAAGTGGTTTTCATTGAAAATATACATGTGTACTCATCATCCGAGGAGCAACATACATAATATCTATGTGTCATTTTTTCAGTTCTTCTTCATGAGTTGCTACTTTGAATGTTTTCAAAGTGTGATCTCTATGATTGTGAAATCCATTTCTTCAGTAATATTGTGCTCCATAAAAGAGTGGTTATCGATCCATTAAATACAGAGGTGGTTATTTCTTAGTAAGTGCCTAGGATAGTGGTAGAGGCATGTAGTTTCCATGGTCTTTAAGGACATTACAAGAGGTTCAAAACTGATTTCTCTCAAGTAGTTACACATCTGATAGCTTTAAATCAGAAATAATTTGGCTTTCTTATGGACTATTTGTTATTTGGAATATTTTTATTACTAGAAGTAGATGTTTATTGGCAGCCCAATTTGTTCACTATAAGTAGAGGGAGTTTATAATTAACTTTATGTGAGGCTTTGTGTCTTGGGTTGGGATGTGTTATAATTTAGAAGAAATCACATGTTTCTTATGGGTTTTGGTAGTTATATAACCATTAGAATAAAAATCCCACCCATGATCTTTACATGGACGTAGTTTTCTTTTCTTTAAAATTTGGTAGACAATGCTAATTGGGAAGTGTTTTGTAGTTTATAACAACCTTATGGGGACAATGTTTGTCTTCTCCCATCATTAATTGATCTTAAATCTCGGTCTATGGAAGGAATTATTATAGGATTATGAATTATCTATTTTGTATATGCTAGGAAAGGTGAATTTTTTAGTTGATGATCTGATTATTAATTCATTTAGTGAATTCATTTTTGAATCTATGGATTCCTAGAGGGTGAATATGGGGTGGTGGTTTAGAGGGACTGGGTAGTTCTTAGTGATTCCCATAATGGTTATTCTAATGATGGACAACACCACGTGATGATCCAAAGAAGGTTTTTAATTCCATTGGTAATCTGCGAGGTTTTTCTTCATGGGTTCCATAGATCTCCATTGTTGGTACATCATGACATGAAAACTATATACAACCCCTTGAGAGTACATTTTGTTGGCTCGGGTTAAAGCATGCGGTTGGAGAGTTTGTTTCTTGATGTTTGGTCTCCCAGAAGGTGTTGTTCAAGAACTATGTTCCCAGTGGTTTTCTCCATCAATTATATGTTCCCTAGTCAAAATGGGGGACATATCGATGGAATTTTCTATTTTTTCACCTCTAAACAATGATTCTATGATGTTATAGGGGTGATAGTTGATAGTTTGATGAAATCATACCAATTTATAGTTATAAGGGTGTCAAAATCATTGGGGGTATTTTCAATGCAGTATCAAGAGGGGCAGAATTAATTTTATCTCATGGATGATCATCACTGCTCGGTATCCCCATTTTTTATATAGGGTGTGGAAAGGTATCCATCATTCTTTTGGATCTTAGTTATGCCTGAGCACTGGTTCTCCCCTAATGGAAAATAGTCAAACAGAGTAGACCATCCAGGCTCTTGAAGGACTTTTGTGCTCTTGTGACCTATATGTTAGAGATTCTTTGATAATAAACCCTCCTTTATTCATTTTTTCATAAAATAATATTTTCCACTTCACCATTGGTATAGGGTAATTTGAATATTATTACAATATAAATTTTCTTTCCCTGTTGTATTTGACAAGCATTGGAGAGGAAAAAATTCATATGATAGAATTGGTACAAAATATGATAGATATGGGTTATGTGATTAATGGTAGGATTAAGGTAGTATAATATCAATATAAATCCTATTTTTTATCATAGGAGGGGACTTCTGCATTTCGATATTGAAGATCACGTGTTCTTGAAATTGAATTCTCTTCTTTGGAGGCAATGGTTTGGTTGTAGGGGGAATATTTCTCCTTAATTTGTTGGGCCCTTAAAGAAGATAGATCTTGTTGGTGTTCTGGCATATTTTATTAAACATCCACCATATATTATCCATGAACATGATGTTTTCACATGTCATTGATACATCATTATCTTCATGATGACTCTTTTGTCATCATTTTTCTAGCAATATTGATGCTGATTATTATATGACCATTGAGGAGATATTATCAGAAATCTGGGACCTCCAAGAAAATTTGTTTTATGGGTAATCTATTCCCATGGATTTTGTCTTATATAATCTTAGTGGCATTTCTGTATTACATTTTCACATTGCTCCTCTAATTAGGTGGTTGAGCTAGTATGATGGTGAGATCCTTAAGAGGTATCTCAAGGGGTAACTGTTCAGTGACCCCCTTTTTGGTTTATCTCTGGGTATAGTTTTGGATTCTAGATTACGATAATCATTTAATAATCATCTGAGGTAATTTCCTAGAATAGTTTATTCTGACACTTTCCATGTTTCTAATGATTTTGGTGGTCGAAGGAGGTTTGGAGTGAGTTCGGAAAGGTTTGGCTATTAAAATCTGGAGGAAGGGAGAAAACACAGTGGGTATGTGGTTCCCACCATCTATTCACAATTTACATATTGTTTGAGGCTATCTCATGGGTTATTTCATAACATGTGAAAATTTGGTATTAAATGTTTTGATGTGACTCTTTTTTAGCAAGATCTAAGGCCCAACATTTACATGGCATGAAACGGTTTAATACTATGTAAATCCTGAGTGAAGCATGCCTATAAATTCTTTACTAGATCATGATCTCCTTAAACCTTATGGATTATATCAATTTCTAGTAGGCCAATGACCCTTCCTTCAGGATTTTCAGAAATCCATTGATGAGAATTTATTTTTGGCTTCCTATCTTCAATCAATGGTTATTTAAGGTATGTTACACCTCTTTTATTTTTGTTATTATATTTTTCTCCTCTCATTTCATCTTTCTAATAAAATGAATCTCATATCCCTGTATCTAATATATTTTTATTAGTTATTTATTGGTGAGGTGGTTCTAGGGAGTCCTCGAAGGGATGAAACATCTTACAACAGAGGTAATTGGGATCTATGACATTTTTCTATTCTTCTATAAAAAACATTAATACATTGAGGTAAGGGATTCATTTCTTCTTCTATTTTTACATGTAATCATAAATCTATCAAATTTTAACCCTTTTATGGAAAATTAGTTAAGCTAATAATTATTTAACCAGATTAGTATTGTATTATTTAGTGATTTCCTGTTTATTTTCCTTATACTGTGATATCATATTTCCTCTTAACTATTTAGGTAGTGAGATATATATGATATTATTTGTTTTATCTCTTGTTATTATATGTATTATCTTGTTTCTCTAGATGTAAATTAGTTAAAAATAAAGATATGGAATTAATTTAGAGTTAATTATATTAAAAATAAGTAATAAAGAGTCATTTTTGTAATCTACTATCAATTTCAATTTGATGATGATCAAATTGAATCAATGTTTGTGTGTAATAAAATGGTTTATTCAACTATTAATTAATTGATAATGAATGTGATGAATGATAATGCGTGTTGAGAATGATTATAATAAGTAAAATTCATGTAAAATAATAATGGTACTTATCATAGTTTTATGGAACTAGTTTTAATGATAAAAGGATTGTTGAGAAATTTATATCTTATTATAGATTAATTTCATAGGTTACCTATAGTAGGAACCTGTTAATAATGAAACAGTTAATTCAAGATGGAATAAAAATTGACTTTTTAACAAACATAATTTCTAGGTGAAATGTTATCTTCTTGAGATGGTTGAGTACCTTGAGTTTGGAGTCATGAATTCTTGTTTATGTGTGAAGACTGGATGTCTTTTGTTAGGGCCTAGATTTACCTATTGTCTATGTCAAAATTTTTCCTATTGACTTTTTGATTTAATGGGGATGTGAGCTTCTCTATAAGATTTCATTTGGAGAAGGGAGGCCCGGATGAGATATGAGAATAGTATGGATACACCTCGGATGGATGATGTGATATGTGGGTGGGGAGGCCTCGATGCTATGGAAGATATTGCCACTTATGATGGTGAGATGCATCAGAATATTCTTATGGTTGTTTGGGATGGAACTCTAGATGATGGAATGGGTTGAAGTTGGCTTACCCATTGATGTCATATTGTGTACTGGGATTCTCTCTTATGAATCTATCTAATAGTCGATAGTTGAGTTTCATGTTTTATCTTCATTCCTTTCCCTACTACTTGTGGTATATGGATGTGGTTGGTTGTATGTTATCTCTTTTTGGTAGCTTAGGATGATTTTCCAAGATTACATGGTTTAAGTAATTTTTCCAATAAATAATTATTCACTCTTATCCCCTTATTTTGGCATCGATTGAATTTTAAAAAACTTAAAATATGTTACTCTTGAGAAACCATGGACACTATATAGATTATAACTAGAGGGCATTGAATTTACTTTGGTGATTAATATAATTTAATGTGAAAAAATTACAATTTTTAATTAATTGTTAATTAATTAATTAATAGAATGAATATTATTAAAAATAAATAATTGATTAATATATCACTTTTAAATGATTTTATATTCACAGGTTTTTTGGTTTTAATAGTGGAAACCGAGTGGCTGAGTGAAAATGGATGCAGTTGAGTTTAAGAATATGTTATTCCCATAGATTGGTTGTGATATATATTATATTTTATACATTATATGATTTCAAACCCGACCCTACCCTTGTCGGTATGGGGGACTAACAACCAGTGGACTTTGGGAGGGTGTTTCCCCAACATTTTAGTGGGGGATTGGATGGTTTACTACACCCTGTAGCCAAACTCTCTTCAATTGGTAGTTACTTGTGCTATTATGCATAATGGTTGGTTTTACCAAATATGTGTGTAGATAGTTGATGGCTTGTGCTTATTTCAAATGAATTAATATCTAGATATATTATCCAAAGGATTATTATAGATATGACATGTATATGTTTTGATGTATAGTGTTACCTTTCTCGGTGTATGGGTTGTAATGGATTGAGGTATAATATCTGATGTATGATAAATTTCATACAGGCTATGGTGTCTCCAAAAAAACTACATGATTAATACATATGGATAGAGAATTATTTGATGTTGTGATGATGTGATGAACAATGTTTGTGTTGTAATTTATTTCTCATGTGTCTTTGGGATGGATTATTTTGGGGAGAGATGGCTTAGGACGTGAGATGTTGGGTGAGAGTGGAAAACTAGTGGGGAAATGGTACTGCAGTGCCCTTGATATTTCCACAAAATATTATATTCTCTATTTTTTTTGCGATAGATGGTGATAATTATCAATGGTGAGGATGGTAGCATAGTATACAGGTTAGGGTGATGAGTTATTTCAACAATTTTTCATGATGCTTTATCATAATTTCATTATATTTTAAACTACAGGAACTATGGAGTATCCTATTGAGTATATGGTTATATGTACACAATGTGTATATAAATTTTTTTTCTCTACAGCTAGATTAGCTTAACAATTGGTTTGTATTTTACATGATTGTGGGTTTTCATGAACCGTTTGGGCATCAGGGTCTTTATCACCATTACGTATTTGTTACTCGTAGATTCCATTTAATTGTTATAGTACTGTTTGGAATCTCGTATTTTTACTTGGGATTATTTATATTTATATTTCTAATTAGGGTTTAAATTGTGTGACTATATTATCTCCCTCTTCAATATGTTATCTTAGAGGTTAATACCTCTCATATGTATAGTTATTATACCCTCAATGCCAGTCTCTAACCTTGGTCATACTAGAGGTGGGACTTGGGCAGCCTCCATATTCCTTCACCCATTTTTGACATAAGAGAGTAACACTTTAGGTGGAAGGGTTCTTGATAGATTATTTAACAATTAATAAAAAATGTTCTAAAGGAATATTTTTTTAACAGTTACCACATGAATAGATTTTCCCATCATTATATAAGTTATTTTAATTGTAAATTTATTTATGTGTTTCTATGGATATTTTAAAATAAAATTAATTTTTCAACAGTCTAGTATTTTTTTGAAATTGTATCTTAAAAAAGGCTATATTTTCCAGGTTTTCAAAGAAGGGTTTTAATATTATTTTAAAGTTATTTTTTATCAAATTGAATATCCTTTGATGTTTCTTAGCATTTACTCGGGATATTATCTAATAATACGATCCATGATGTTTCTCTAGATGTCTTATGATTATGTTATTATGAAATTTTTATTAAATTGTTTTCTATAAGTTATTCTATGATTGAATGAAGAATGTTTTTATGATCTTATGGAACACATATTTATCCTTTTAATTATGTGTAGGATGTCCCCATCATTATTTAGCCTTCCAATGCATTTGGTAATTATTTATATCTCAAAAGACAATATGAAAGGGGATGGGGAGTGAAACAATTACAATATTGAAAAGGGGGTGGGTACTAAACTCATTTAAAGAATTAAAAGTTGTTGGGTAGTGTAAAAAATTGTATAGAGATGAAAATGTAGTTTAATGGAATAATATGATTGGTTTTTTCTAACAATAATCATCGAGCTTTAAGAGAACTATGATATACTACAAAAATATAAATATTTAAATGTGAAAATTATAACCTAGGCATTAATTCAGCAATATGAAATGGAATAGACATATTATAAAAAATATTTGTAATGGTTTTATATAATGTAAATTTATTAATTTATAATAAATCAGTACTCAAATTTTAGTAAAGTCATTTTCTACTTCAAAAAATGTTATTTTTAAATGGATATTCCTGATTTTTTGTAAGAGAATTTTATAATTAATTCTTTAAAATTTATAAAATTTTATTTGATAAAGAGAATATATTTTTTGAAATCATTATATAAATATAATATTTGGGTTAAATATTTAGATTTTTCAAAAAATATTTACTTTTTAGTTAATAGTTAAAAATAAATATTTTATACAAAACATTGTTTTATTTTCAAGTATTTAAATATTCCCATAATCTTTTAAAATATTTTAAAACATTAATTAATAATTTTTGATAAATAATAATCTATTTAATGTTATTTAAATAAACCTTATGCTTAATTATTATATTAAAAAAATTTGAACATAAAATTCAGTTTTTAAGAAACAATTTTTTATCACATTTTACAGGTTTATTTTAAAAGTAATTTATACCACTTAAAGGAATTTAATTTTATAAAATGGGTTCCATATTATTAAACATAATGTTCTAATTTTTTGAACTGGTCCCTTTTATTTATTTTTTCATTATGAAAATTAATATTGAAAAAAAATTTCCATCATGGTAAGGATAAAATGGGTCAAATAAATTTAAAACTATTTGATAAGACATTAAAATAACTCAAAAACATTCTTTAATATGATTTTTTGAGTATTTTTCCACAATCATATATTATTCAAACGTTTGTCCATTTATTTCTATATAAATTTAATAATTACATTCATAATATTTTAAGAAAAAAATAAAAACAAAATGTCACCATCTTTGTTTTAATATCACTAATATTTTTTCACAGGGATAAAAAGTGGTTATGTTACATTTTAAAATATTATTATAAATATTAATGAATTTTTTTTATCATATTAATTTAATTTAATTTTTAATTTTCTAGAAATGGAAAACATTCCTTAAATGCGTATGAAACGGAGATTCAATCCTTGTTTGGGTAATAGATAAATAAAGAAATGATTTTTAAAACATTTAATTTATAATTATTTTGATGAATTTTTGTTTTCCATAATTTCTATAGATAAAAATAATATATTAGTGATGTTTGAAAATTTTATATTATATTACATTATTATCTTCATGTAATTAAATTTATATTGTTAATAGTTTTGAAAAATGACATTAATGGTATATTATGACAAATAAATATTCAATTTGATGATTAATAATTCATAAAAATATATTTATCAATATAAATGGGAAAATGATTCCAATATCAACCATTTTACACTTACGGGTAACTTTTCCTTTTATGTTTTGTTTTATTAACCTTTTTGCATAAAGAAAATTGATATCATGGTAATTGTCAAAAGGGTTAATGTACGATTTTAACTATGAGATAAGGGTGAATATTTCAACTAAAATTTTGAAAAATTTAATGGGTAAAATTATTTAAACTCATCGTAGTCATTTATTATAAATATATATATTTTATCTAATTAAAATTTAAAATTAGGATTTATTAATTTAATACTCTATGTAATTCCAATGATTTTTCTCCCCTAACATGTACAAGGGCACCACCTATACTCACCTATCCACACATTTTTTGCACTCTAGTTAATCAAATTCCTGCACATACCTCCTAAACAATATATACCCACATACTATATGTTTTTGTCTCACCAAAATCATGTTCTAGATGTCCAAAGGTATAATCAAAAGGGGGTTTTCTAAAGAAGATGTGGTTGTCTTCACCGATCATTTTCATTTTACATATTCTTATACCCATATTAAAATAATCTTAAACCATAAAGATATAATAAAAAAAAGAATTTAAAATATACTAAAATTATATTTTGACCATGGTACAACCGTTTTTCACTCATTTTCCATTATATGGGTAATGGAAAAATCTTTCATACTTATGTGTGGACTACCTTCTCCACAAATAGATGTGCTTTGTTTTCCCTAACCTCCTCCCATAGATTTTTATAATGATGGATTTAATTTTTATATATATATATAATATTATTGTCATAATTATAATTATTTAAATATAAAATATAATATAATTTTTTACCCTTCAATATCTAGGAAAATGATTAAATCATTTAGGTGTATGTGTGGATTTCCACCTCCATAAAGCGATGTGATTCATTTTTTATATAATTCATTAATTGGTGGTTGAAAAATTTCATATAATGTATAAAAATGAAAAAAAAATCATTTGTATTAATATATATATAATGTAACGGTGACCCATTTGACCTTGATCAACCCACTAAATAGATTTTACAATTATGAACTGAATTTCCTCAAAACCCATGACATAGAATTAACTGATTATGAAATGAAAAATATCATTAAAATAAATAAAGTATATATTTTATGATTAATTAATACAAATATAAAATGTTTTTAATCAAGTAAATTATTAATATAATTTTATTATATATGATTTAAAGGGAAAACATAACAATTATTGACTTTGGGTAAGGGGGTTCTTAACTCAATTTCCTTTCATTGGGTTATTACACTTCTTCATTAAAATTATTTTACAATGATAATGTGTAAATTAATATCTACATTTTTTATAATTTATTAAAAATATTATTATTTTTAAATAAATATATTGACATTGTTATTTAATGGATTAATTATCACTTCAAATGTAATGATTTTTACAAGGGTTTTCTTTGTATCAATCTCATTTAATAGAGACATGTTTTGTCCTAAACCATGCTTTATTGTTATTGTGTACATACTATCCCCATGAATAAACTATGAATAATAATTGAATAATTACTTATATATATATATCCATATCACTTTATTTATTCAAATTTCTATTGATTTGAATGTTTCCAAAGAAATAATGATTTTATGTTAAAATCTTATATTATTATGGGATTTTCTATGCTCAACGTTCTATTAGAGGAAATTGTATGATCTTGTTTTCTTGGAAAAAATAATTTTATTATTCTCTAATTATTTCTGAGGATTACTATATTTCATTTCATTTTGGCCAATTTTTAATTAAAATGATCCATAAAATGTTGTTAAATAAAAGAAAACCTAAGTTTCTCTTTGGTTAATAAACAATGTAATCCATGTACATACTATTAAAAAATATTTTATTAGAGTTATTACGTAACATAGAACTAATACTCATTATCATGATAAGATTTGGGTGTTCTACAAGGCCTTATGTGACATGGATAAGACAACAAATGATGTAAATAAATGATAAGAGACTCAGGGAAATTTGGGTTATGATTTTATCTTTGAATATTAAAACAACCAACTCTATAGATAGTAACCAACCAAACCTCTATATGATCCATGAGAAAAAAAATATAACTCAAAACATATCCAAAGAAATAAACCATATTAGTGTACACGTAGAAACCAAAATAAATACTCAAATTGAACCAAAATTCTATAAAAATAAAAATTCCAAAGCGACACCAACCAGTAACACCCAAACCACTCCAAGATATATCTCCACAGGTCATGACCATGGTATACAGAAGAATCACTAACTAATTGAGATAACATCCCATTACTTATGTCTCGATAAATGAAATCATCAAACTCACAATTATTCTCTAGTCAAGGTGAGTCTAGAATCAAAATGATTTTCTCAATGATTTCCCAACTCACACCACTAGGAAAAACATCTTAGAAATATTTATATAAAAAATATTTAATTAGTAAAAAAATTATATTAAAGAAATAAAAATATTCCATGAAAATCTATAAAAACATAAATCCTTTTTTATAATCTTTTTAATACCCATATCCATGTCTCCACACACACATCATGCATACCCAAGTGAAAGATCCATACTAATGAACAGTATCTTATAGATCCCCCATGTCATCACAAAGTGACCGATATCGGGGGTCCTAATGGAACATGCCACATCCAAGGGGTTAATTCAAATGAAAATAAACTCGGGCCAACCACGTATGCCAAAACCCATGTAAAACCATTCCATGAAACTTTTTTCCTTTAAATGAATTCAAATAATAATTTCCATGCTTCAAAATAAACCATAATTTTAAAATAAGATATCTAAAATCATAAACAAAAGGGATTTCCACCATCCAAACAAATTTTCATCAATTCCCAAAATGAGTAATAATTATTATTTCCACCAAGATTCACACAATAACTTCACCATAATTTAAATAAAAATATTAAATTAATATTAAACCTTAAATTTCTAAGTCAAGAAGAGATAAGAGAGATTCAACCTATATCTCATTGGTTGGTGAAAAAGAATAACAACACTACACAACTTCAGAATCAAACCACAAACCACATTCCCATTACTATATCCAACAATATATCATTGATATTTACATCACACATCCTAGATATATCATCAATGATTATATTTATGATTATCAAAGGGAGAATATGAATGGATCTTGGAAGAATGTCGAAGAATAGGTACATACTAATGAATCTGGGTCTCCAACATGCATTAATTCACAAATGAAAGAATCTTGGATTGAAGGGGATCATCTCTAAAATGTTGGGAGAAACAGAATTTGGGTTTTAGAGGGGTTTGGGGATTATAGGGGGTCCAGAGTTTTAATTTGGATTCGATACAAAATTTATGGAGTTCCAAATATACGTCACATTTTTAGGCTTTATGGTTTGGAAAACCTTGCACCAATCATTTAGTGTTACTGTCTAAAATTCATACCATGATCGGTTGGCTCACAAATTTATAAAACTTGTGTGCCTACCATATTTCTTCCACTGTTTCAACAAGAACAGTTCTCCTTGGGAACTCATGCGATTTGGCCAAAACATACACGAATTGTGTGAATTTTCCATTCCAATTATCTTCTCTTGAACGATTCCTACAGATGGTGCATAGTTTCAACTAACCATTCACAAAATTTCAGCCTCTACATAATCCTCCAGAACATGCCAAACACCTAAAACCTTTCAAAACATAACCTAATAATAATATAGTCACAAAATATTGGAATAAAGGGTCTAGTACCTGAAACAGAGGGTTATACCTATTACCTAAACAATAAATGTTTTAAAAAGAAAAATTTCACTACCTTTAACTTTATTTAATAATGTTTAAAAAGTAATCTTTCTAATTTTTTGTGGACAAGTCATTTTTGAATTTCTAAATATGTTTTAAAGGAATATTTTTTAGAAATTTATTAAAAGAGAATATTTTCCCACTATAATGAAATTTATTTTCATTAAATATTCCTCTATAAATTTTAATTTATATTTTTAAAGAAAACATTTTTCAATTATTATAGAACTTTTTAAACGAATTTTCAATAGAAAAGTTTATTTTCCCAGGTTTTCAAATAAAATTTATATTATATTTTTAATATTTTTAATTTTTTTTAATTTTTTTCGACATCCTTTAATTATTATTATACTTCATTTGGAATATGATATAATGATATCCTTCATTATCATTCACTAGATTTATCATGGTTTTTTAAACATTATCACAAAACCAATCTTATTTTAATTTTATATGATTGTAATGAAATCTTCAATGTTTTATATTCATGTGTCATATATATAAATTATTTTTTATAATGGGTGAGAAAGATAAAACTCATGATAACTGGTGAGCCCTATATTTCTTATATAAACATTGATCTTGAAATAGATCTCAAATTCTCTGGTTACTATTCCTTGTCTTTAATGTTGAATGGGAGAGAATTAACTAATAAGGTTTCTCCTAGGGAATTAATTTTGATATTTTAATTTCTAAAATTAGTGAATAATCTTGATTAAGATGATTTTCCATGATACCAATATGTTTTCTCTATTCCTTCTATGAGTTTTAATGTATCCTTTTCTGAAGGATTATTTTCACAGGCCTCATACTTATTGCTTATTATCACTCATGCATTTTAAAAATCTCTATTCTGTGTCATATGTTTAATTATATATATTTTTAATTTTAGAAATTATTTTTTTAATTCTTATACACTTTAAATATGTTCTCATATCCTTATTCTTAACTTTTTCTAACTGTATATATTCAATTTTTAATGCATTGGTTTACCCTTACTGATAATTCTATGTCAGCTTTCTTATGTTTCCTTTTCCCATGTAATAAATAAATATGTTGTCCAAGAAATTTCAATAATTATATCATGTTGATAATTATGAATAAATAATTTGGAGTAATAAAATCTAGTAATAATGGAAAAAATACTCACTTAAGGATATGGATATTGTTATGTAATAGTTTCTCATATTTCTCTAAAACTCTAAAAGTAAAAGTTCATTGGGTATGTAAGTGATAAAATACTTCTGTTTTATGTCTTATGTTTTGGATGAATAAAATTGAGCCACCTTATAAGTATTAATGATACCAATATAAGGAGTATGTTTTTATCACTAGATTCGGTGGTGCGGGTTTAGTGCCATTATACAAATCCATTTTGGGGATTTTTCCACTATGATATAATGGAATTGTTAGTGACTCTTGAATAATGAAATTATTTTCTACGATTATTTTTTTTAATAATTCACATGACATGTTCTTATTTTTATGATCTTATCTCATGAATCATGATTATAAAAGGATAATTTTTCACTCTTATGACTCATGTCTTTTTAAATTATAACGAATTACTCCATTACCCATGATTTATAATCTATAATAAATTGGTTATGGACTTTTTAAGTTATGATTATAACATCATACTTTTATAATTATTGTATTATTGTATATGATCATCAATTTATATCTCTCTTGTTTATCCTTATTAAGCATCTGAGCTCACCCTTTCTAATGTTTTTATTTTCCCAATGTTTTTAAGAATGGATTTAAGTTAGATATGTTTAATAATTGTATAATGATAGAAAGACATTATGGTTGATGTTGAAGATTTTCCATCAAACTAGTTTATTATGTATCTTGTCATCAAATACACCAAACATGTATGGTTATAAGGTATGATTTATTCTATAATAAGTTATATTTACATCTAAACTAATGAAATATGAATGTATATTTTGCTCAGGTCCCCATAGAAAGTCTGATAGAAGTGTTTAGTTATTTCTTAGTGATTAGGTTTTATTGAAAATTAGGATAAAACATAATATATCCAATAATGATATTAATGTGATATAGGGTGAACCAAAATGTTTCATGGGTAGATAAAAAAGTTTTCATAGTTTATGATATCTTGAGAATAGTGTCTATGATTATATGATTTATAACTCATATTATTATGGCTTTGTGATTATTATTTAATTTTTTTATTCAATATATGTTACCAAAATAAATCATGTTAACATTAAATGTGGCATACAATGAAATTATTTTCCTCTTGAGAAACTAAATGACATGGGGGGTAGAAAAAAAAATATTGTAGTTATGCTAAAAAAATTCCCTTAGTCTAAGAATTATACTGATCTTCCAAATGAGAAAAAGAGGGGCCAATGCACTATTGAGTATATTATTAGTGATCATGTACCTTGTAGTGGATCCCCAAATCCACTAGTGACTAATAAATAGATCAGTATAACTAAATAAATATTCTATATTCCCCATTTCATGTAGCATGAAAACATTTTCTTTGTGTTATATCATTTGGAAGGGGAGTAAAAAATATAGTGGAATATTATAAGTAATATTATTAAATATAAAGTAATAGCTTCCATGGAATGGGTTCATTTTAGGAGGTTATCTTTCAGTAAGTACATTCCCACTCTCTTTACAATAAAATGGAATTATAATTTGTTCATATTAAGTAGAATGATGAAAAAAAAATATTGGTACCTATAAGGAAAAAATTACAAGACGTGTGAGGTATTCTTATGGTTTTATCATTATCCATGAATGAAAAATTAATCACTTCTTTGTTGACTTAAAACCAAGTCTCTATAAGTCATTGGCTATAAATTAGATTAGTAGCAGTTAAAAAATCATGTAATGTTCCCTCAAGATAGAAATGAAGATTGGATATTCCCATAATTATTATGGTTCTCATGAGAAGATAAATATGTAGTAGTGAGGAAATTATAATAATGAAACCAATTGATGAAATAAAAAAATATCATTTTATTCCATAAGTGTGGAGAGAAGCATAGGTGAAATTTTCTTTAAATTACATTTTGATGTTTCTAGTGTGGAGAGGAAAGCCATCGAGAAACTGAAAGGTTAAGAGTTGTAAAGAGAAAATACAATGAATATAATGGGGGGAAATATCAGTTAAATGAACTAGCCACAATCTAATGATACAACTATAAGTAGTGTAGGGCTTATTTCAACAAGTTAGTGAATACAAAAGTTAATGAAAACAATCAGGGTCAACAACCTCTTAATCCAAGACACAAAGGGAGATACCATTCGATCAAAACCGTCAATGTTTTCCATGATAATTTAGTTGTGAAATTTTTGGTTATGATCAATTATAGAGATTCAATTATATCATTTTATTTAGGTTCTACAAAATCATTTATATATACATAAATTTATAAGGGTATCATATCCTCAATACAATTATTAAATATTTAATTATCAGTGAATACTCTTAATGGTATAATGATTTCATCTCACATCTATAGCTCCTATATGATAGAATTTTGTGGTAATTTGATTCATAAAAATAATTTCAATCTTATTATAGTTGAATTTTATGTGATTGGTCATGGATTGACTATTACATCCTAACAAGGGTTCCACAACCCAGTGCCCCAAGCTGGTCGATCACATGACCCTAGGTGCCCCCATATACTAGAAGTTGCTGACTAGAAGCGATGGTCAAGTATCGATCAAGGGGAGAATATACCCTTTTATCAAGGATAACAAACTATAAAAATAAAAAAACATTATCCAAAATATATAACCATAACCAGAATATTTCCAATATCACATGATAACTAATATAAAGATACAATATCCAAACAAAAACTGTATAAAAATCATGCCAAGTACGTGTCAAGTGACAATTGAAAACCCAAAAATAGATACACATTGGCACTCCCAGGAATTTACGAACACCAAGTCCTTTTCCACCATGTGTGACGCATCACAACATATTCATATAGTATATGATTCTTTCCCTTAACCTATCCTACAAATATTAACTCTATTCAAGTACCGATCTGGCAGCCCGAGTAGGGTGTGACTAAAACTAAGTACACCACCACAAAAAATATCTAAAACAATATCCATTAAATAATAGTTATTTTATTCTATAAATAATAATGTACAAATTGTAATTAAAATTTCTAAAATATTAATTTTTTCTTTAATTAACCACATAATCCTCAGGGTTCCCGATGACACCTAAACCACAATACAAGACTCATCCCATGCTAGAGTCTAAACTATCTGCAAGGGAAGTCACACATCAAAACACAAAGGTTATAAATTAACATTCAATTTTATTTCATATTATGACCCATTGGAACCATAGTCTAATGATAAAATATTTGGCCTAGATTTCCATTCCTAGGACCCTACGGTTATATGAAGCAGTAGTCAATGACCCAAAAATACTTTATCTAAGAATTAAAAAAGTGGGATTTTGATGTATTCATATATATATCACATTAATTTATCACTATGGGATTTTTAAGAAGTGCTCCATGTTCTACACACATTTATCATATAATCAAACAATTCATATATATCACATTGTTCAGGATTAATCAACATAAATCCTTTTACCAATAATTCACAACATATTACCATAAAAATTATCTCAAGAAACATGTACCTTGAAATTAATCACATGAAATAATATCTAAAAATAACCATTAACCATCTATAAATATTCAATTCATATAAACCATGACAGTTTTAATGTTAATTCAACCATCTGATGATTCCCAATTTTCAATTAATTCATATCAGATTATGTGACCAACTACACAACCCTAATTTCAAATCCATTCCAAAATCATAATATACCATTAATTATTTCACTAATTAATTAATATAATTTTACAATCCCAGTATCCCATTAATTAATTCACAAATTAGTTAATCCAAATCAATTATCCCAGTATCCCATTAATCAATTCACTAATTAATTAATTAAATAATTTTTTTAAATTCAACATACAATTACCAATCATTCCAATTGAAAATTCAAAAACAAATACATGTAATTGGATTTCAAGACAATGAGAATTTAATTTAAACCACTTACCACAATATTGATGATGAAATATCGCCTATATAAATCCCCAATTGAAGAGGAAAAACATCGATCATGAAAAAGAATAAGATATAGACCTGAATCTTATATTTAAGATCAAATTAGTCGATATCCAAAAAACATATATCAATATCCAATACAAACAGAGGAAAAAATCCCTCAAGTGATGAGAGGAAGATGGGATAGAGAAAGGATACCATATAATATGAGAATCTATTACCGGGAGTGTGAAAAATCTACAATCCGGGCTATAATTCTTAATGAATGAAGGTCAAAACGCATTCGAATCCATCTGAAATACTTTAAAACTTAGAGAAAATGTTTTTGGATTAAGATAGCGTGTATGGTGGTATAATACTAGGGTTTATCAATTTCTTTAATTATTTTCAGGGTAATAAATTCTGGTTTTCATAGTTTCCTACTCAATATGCATGGTGTCCCATAACCGTGCATCTATTCGTGCACCTAATTGTGAACCTCGTCATAGTGAGTCACAAGGATTTGACTAGAATGGAGAAAATTTTGACAAACCATGTGCCATCCATGTCAATCCCCTCTATTCGGGTTCTCATGGTATTCTCGGCTTGGGCATGGTTTGTTCAAATGATGGGCTAACCTTGCATTGCCCCTTTTCTTTTAAAAACATCAAATTTCACCCAAAATCACCCAAGATAAAACACAAATAAGATATACTCAAAAACACGGAAAAAGAGTACCTGAAAATAAATCATTACCCATATCCAGAAAATGTTACGTTGTTGCAATCATCCCACCTTATAACATCTCCTCCTCGAGCTTTACATCCAATCTTCTCAAAGATTCTGAGTCAAAAATATTGGGAGACTAATCTCACATCGCTACTTCTCTCCCCCATGTTATTTCTTAAACATGACCATATTTCCATAGTACACAACCCAACGATATGGAAATTCCCAACAAAACATCTTCATTGTCATCTAACACACATATCAGAGGCTACGTAATGTACATATCAGTATCGTGCTTAACACCATCCACTTCAATCACATGAGAATAAAATTTTGTGACACATAGAAAACAACATCCATGACACAAATCCCCTATAGAAGAGACAATATGTATGCCACTATCCTGATTCTCTCCACATATTTAAATACTCCAACAAACGTGGGTGTCAGCATGCCATTCCTTTGAATCCAATTATGACACAATATAGGAAACCCCCTTAGGAACACAATACCCCCCCCCCCAAATAAGGGTCTTTGAAATCAATTAGGATACAAATTCTCTCTACTCTGAGCCATATCCATACACTTCATAATTGGTTTAACCTAATCTGATGTCTCCTATACAAGACTTGGTTCCAAAAACTTGGACTGACCTGCATCCATCCAACACAGATATGATTTTCATGGACTACAATAAATAGCCTCATATGGTGTTATACATATAGTTTCATGGTACCATTTATTATAGGTTAACTCAATTACATCTAAGTGATTCTCCCAAGAACCACCAAAATCATGAACACACACTCATAGCATATCCTCGAGCACTTATATATTTCATTTCGACTACCCATCCGTCTTTGGGTGGAAGGACGTACACAATAATGCATGTGTACAAATAGATTTCTACAATCCTTTATATAAGAACAAAGTAAAATACATTTCACGGTCTGAAACTATACTATGTGGAACCCCATGTAGCTATAATATCTCTTAAATGTATATGTCCCTAAACTATTCCACTAATAATGTCTTCTACTTAGAAAATAAACATGCTACATTTGCTAAATGATACACAACCACAAAAAAAGAATAATTCTGTTGATGTGTCCTTGGAAGACCCACCAAAAAGTCCATGGTGACATCATCCAATATACATTATAGAATATGAAGTGGCTATAATAAACCAATAGGTTGTTGATGCTCTTCCTTCACCTCTTGATAGGTGTAGAAATGTGGTGTCAACCCTAATACCACCTTTTTAATGATTGCACACTAATATTGCTATTGTAGGTCACAAAACATTTTGTTAAAACCTTTTCGGACCTACCTCATTGGGGCACTAAATTACTGAATAACCACCTATGGCATTCTCGTAGGCACAACAACCCGACTCCTCACATAGACGATCTTTTCATAATTTATTCTCCAATCAGAAGGTGACTCCCCACATTTAAGGATTTCCTTCAAGAATAAACATTCTGGATCCCCATAATCCATGTCTCTAATATAGATCAAAATCATATTATCCCTTGGAACTGATACATGAGTCATCTTCTCCTAACCTTCCTAAACCACAAAATGCATCTCCTCGAGCAAATTCATCATCTTCTACTCATCACTAGACTGTTAAACTACATACATCTATTTTTTCCAACCTAGATTGTCAGCAACACTATTTACCTTTCCAAGCCTCTTTGCTAGCTCAAAATAAAATGATTTCACATAACAAAAACACCTCCACTATTAGAGATTCAAATCTCACTATGAAAAGGATATAATTTAAGATCTTGTGATTTTTATATATAGTAAATATTTATCCAAATATATGATGCTTCCAAATAATAAAATCATAAACCACTAATCCAACATGAGATAGTGGGTATTGTAATTCCACTCATGTGGCCTCAATTGTCTTAACCCATACACTATAACTTAATCTCCTTGTATCAAAACTGCTCCACAATCTATCCTAGAAGAATCACAAATCATTATATACTTCTTACCAAGATTGAGTAGGATCAAGATTTATTCCATTTGTAAAATCTTCTTTAACTCATAAAAAACATTCTAACATGATCTAGACCATTAAAACTTTACCCCCTTATTGGTTAATCTTGAAAGAGGTTCTACTAAAATATAAAATTCATGGATGAGCCTCCGCTAATAAACATATAATCTCGAAAATCTATGGATATAAAAAAATTTATTGGGTTTCTCCTAATAAACAATTGTGGAAACATTCTATGGATCCACTAACATAACCTCCTCCGATATTATGTGACCTGAGAAGTGAAAATGAACAATACAAAACTGACACACAGATAGCTTGGCATATAGTTGATGCTCTCTTCATATACTCAAGATGATTTCAATATGTCGAGAGTTTTCCTTGTGAGTATTGGTTTACACCAAGATTTAATCCAAAAAAACCACAAATTGGTCTAGGTATTGATGGAATATTTTTTTCATCAAGGCCATTAACTCAGCTGGTGCATTTGTCAACATAAATAGAATACTGAAAAATATATAAAATTCATACCTACATATAAGAGAATTTTATGGTTTTTTAGAAGGTATAACTCTCAACTTATGATACCTTGATCTCAAGTATATCTAGGAGAAGACATAATATCCCTTCAACTGGTCAAATAGATCATCGATACGTGGAAGAGTATACCAATTCGTCTTAGTGATCTAGTTCAAATTCTAGTAATAATCACGTAATCATTGAGTCACATCAACATTCTTTAAAAAAAATGGTGAACAATAAGGCCAAATACATAGAGAGATAAACCATGTATCCATAAAATCATTCAGTTGAGTCTTTAAATTTTGGTGCTCAGTTGGTTCAATTCTGTGTGGGGGAATATAAACTGGCTCAGCCTCTGGCATGATCACAATAGTAAATTTCACATATCACTTAGGTAGAATCTGTATGTGTTTATAAAGACACACATATTTTAACATGTCTAATATGAGTCAAAAGGCATATTATTTTCCACCTTTTCATCCAGAAATAGACTAGGAATGTGTGTGGTGAGATCCCCTAGTTGCTGATGAACTGGACCACTACGGTCTGCCTAGATATCCCACTCTCCTCGGTGGATGTAATTGTTAACCTTAGAAGATTTAATATTCACTCTCCTATGGTAAACATCTATGTGGTCTCAATATTCTACTAATCAATCTATACCCAAAATTAGTTTAAATATAGACTTATCAAAAATGTAAAGAATCTATAGAAAATGGTACTCCCCAAACTCTATCGAACACCCCTATCACAAATAGATTCCTCTTGACCGTACTGCTAATGGTGTATCTATCATCATATCCCTACTCAAAAACTCCACCACTAGGATCAAACTATTCACCAGTTTTGTATAAATTAAAGAAAGATATGAACTTATATCAAATAATGAACTAACTAGCATAGAATCTATAAAAATAGTACATCAAATTGTTGATGGTCCAACATTTTCATCCACCGGTGTAGGTTGAATGAAAACAAAATGACCAACCCCTATTCCCTACGATTGAGTCTGTGTCCATTATGCTACGAAACTCTATTGATATGGGAACACATTCCCAAAATCCCCACATCATCTTCCTCTACTGAAAAATCCAATAGAACTCCAGCTTCTATACTAATATGGTGTAGAATATCTCTTTGTCATACTTTTTTTTAGTTGGTCAATCATTACCCATATTTCCTAGGTTTCTTTAGATCCTATGTAGATGTTATACTTTTCTCTGAATTCATAACTCTACTGGTGGTCTGGATAAATGTCTAGGAATGTGACCCATCCTACCATAATGGTGAAAAATAACACATGAAAGTTAATGTGTATCTTATCATTCCCCCTGGCCACCAAACATTCAACTACTCTGGTCAACATTTTCTTAAAGGTTCTTAATACTCTTGGAAGTCGTACCTCATGATAGAACTGTATAAACCAACTTTCCTCCACCATAATTATACATTAGGTTCCCCACTTAAATGATTGTCATATTTACTTCTTATAGAAACTCATTTTGCCTATATATATTTTACTAAGACTTGATTTCACATTTATTCCCATCCTCAAAACACTTTTACATAATAGCCACATCTCCCACCAATTCTAGAATAATTTATTTCAAGTATCTAAAGTATCTATAATAGTTCATAATGGATATGGTCCCCTTATTATTCCTCATAAATTCAGATTCCCTATCCATCTTAATCTTCTTAGGGTAAAAGTTATCCAAGAACATCTCATGAATGTCCTTCCACTACATATTGTCCAGCTCTCCATCCTGAGTCTGGATGTCCCACCAATGCTTTGCTTTACCATGTAACATATAAGATTCCAATTTCACTCTCATATCTATAAGATTCTCCTAGTGGCCAAGCTTGATTTGGATATACACAACCGATAAATCAGCTACCTCAGGACCACAATCTTCAAGAAACATCAAAGGTTTCGCCAAATGAAAATATCATGTAAGTTTAGACATACTCTTCACAACCATATCTCGGTATCTTTCCACAAACTACTTGAACCAAGAAAAGTACTCTCAGAACTAGTCCCAGAATTCTACACCATACAATATATGTTCCTCGGGTTCCACTACTAGTTGATCATTTCTCTCCATAACCACATGTCATCCTCTCATCAAGAATCATCATGAAGGATTATCTATATAATACCAAACATATGTATTAGGAAACATATTATAACTTTAACATAATAGTAATTCAAAATAAGGAAAAAATTCATTCCCCCAAACCCTTCCACATTGTCAAAATAGAGGCGCTATCAAAACCCTTTAGCCATCCTACATCAAGGTCATGGTTAACAAGGGTAAACACATTCTCATTTTTCATGTTTCGCATTTGAAACATATTTTCACCCTTGTCACCATTTTAAAATTTTCAATTTCACATTAGACACCAATTTCATTTAAAATTCACATAATAAATAAATTCACTTTCACATAAAAAACCCATCCCAAAACCTACTTTTCCTTTGTGTGCCTAAAATCTTTCATGTCAACACAAATCCTTAGTTCCAAGAATGATGCATGCATGGTGAACTATCTTTTCATATTTTTCAATGATTCTAATATCATAAATGCTCAAAAATAATAATCACATCACAAAAAAAATAATCACTTGAAGTGAAATATAACCCAATTTTAACAAAAAAGACCAATATCACCAATCCCACATGGAGAACCTGGCTTTCTCACCCCATATGGGTTATTTACTCCATTGCATGATCTCTTATTCAAGTGTAAAACAATTCTCATGTCTAAATTTTCCAAATAGTAAGAAAAAATAAAATATAATAAAATTATCATCTAATACCACTTTGTGATATCCCAACCCAGGTTCCAAACATCGGTGTCCTGAATCAGACGATTAGACAACCTCAGGCCCACATCCCAATATGCCAACAGCTACCAAATAACATCTAGTGTCTACTATTGATCATTCGGATACTGTAACATTTTTATAAAAGTATTAAAATAGCGGAAATAAGTAAATAATAGATAAAATATATAACCATAACCAAAATAATACAAACATCACACGTTGTCTAAAACTGGAATATAATATCCAAAACAAAAGTTTAGATTTTTATTTCCAAGTTCCTATGAAGTTTAAATTAAAAAACCCAAAATAAATACACACTAACACTCCCAAGTGGGTCTTTATAGAATGTATGGTTCTCTCATCCATTCTCCATCCCAACTAATCCATCTAATATAGGGCTCTTTTCCTTAACCTATCCAACAAACATGAAGTCTCTTCAAGTACCGATTCGGCAGCATGAGTAGGGTGTGAATACCACTCATTAGGCCACCACCAATGGTGTTTAAAAAAGTCATCAATAAATAAATGTATATGGAGTTAATTAAATAATAAATTATAATTCATCGGTTAATAGTTATCACGTTATGAATTATTATTTAATTAACCACATAAACCCCTGGGCTCCTAAGGACACCTAAACCACAATACCTACTTCACCCCAGGCCGGATTATGAACTATCCCCAAGGGAAATCACACACCCTAATAAAATGGGTATAAATTATCATTTTATTTCAATTCATTTTATAGATAATTGGAACCATCATCCAATGCAAATAATTTGTGAAAAAGTAACCATGCATAGGTCCCCATGGGTATTTGAAGTAGTAATTTGTGTTCCACAACTTGTTAATCAAAAAATCACACAATTATCCTTCTGATGTATCATTTTTCATCCCACACTCATTTATCACTATGGAATTTTGAAGTATCATTCCATATCCCATGATTTTTTATCAATCAATCACAAAATTTACATATATGAGATTAATAGATATTAATCAACATTAATCCTTTTACCAAGAACTGACATCATTGTACCATCACAATTTATCATAAAACAATATGGCATTTCAATTTATTAACATGAAATAATATGTAAGAATTACCATTAACCATTAAGAAATTTTGAATTAATATAACCCACAAAGGTTGTAAGATCACGTCAACCATCTCATGATTACCAATTGACAATTAATTCCTATAACATTAATTAACCAATTGCACAAACCCAATTTCCAGTCCATTAAAAAATTATAATAACACCATAATTAATTCTAAAATTCATTTATCTAATTCTATAATCTCAATATCCCACGAATTAATTCCACAATTAATAAATCCCAATACACTATCCCAATATCCCATTAATTAATTTACTAATTAATCAATCTAATAACTTTGTTCAATTAAAGGCTCAATTGTCAATCATGCCTATTGAATTTTCAAAACACATACATGCAATTGGAATTAATGAATATTATAATTGAATGTAGACCACATCCATCAAAATTGATGATGAATTACCACCAATGAAAATCCCCAATTAAAGTGAAACTACCTAAAACATTATGATGAATGATTTCTAGATTTGAAACCTATATAAATGGTCAAAAAAATCAAGATCTAACAAACCTATTTATATATCCATTAAAAATAGATTAAAACATCCCCTTAGATTATTAGAGGAATATGGTGTAGAGGAAGGATACCACATGGGATGATAATCTTTTATTGGGAGAGGTGCATATCGTTAATTTTGGATATGATTCACCAAGAATAGAGGTCGTAAGGCCTTTGAATCCATTTGAGAGAGGTGCATATATTAATTTGGGATATGATTCACCTATAACAGAGGTCGTAAGGACTTTGAATCCATTTGATAACCTCCATGAATGAGATTAAACATTTAACTGTTGCGTTTTGGAATTTGGGGTATAAGACAATGGTTCAAGAATTATTTAATTATTTTTCAGCAGAAGAAATTCTTGAACACTCAGTTTCCTAATCTGGAAACATGGTTGACCCTAAACATGGACCTAACTATGAACCTCCTCCTAGGGAGTCCCATGATTACTACTTTAAGGTTGAACGGTTTGAAAAACCATGATCTAGCCAAGTAAATTCCCTTTATTTGTGTTCACACAATTTTGTGGCCTATACACATGGTTTTAGAAAATAGTGTACCAACCATGCACTGCCCCCTCTTTATTATGAAAAACATCCAAATTTATCACAAACATAGAGAAGGTAAAACCCAAAAAATACATACTCAAAACAAGGAAAAAGATTACCATAAAATGATATTGATACATCTCTAGAAGAGGTAAGGTTATTATAATTATTTTCCTTATATATATCCTATAAGAAATGCTGATGAAGGGAAGTAATATTGCACACTCTGAACGATCCTATGATTATATATCGGTACGATGATAAATAAGAACTTCTAATGGAAAATAAACCCATTTTAAATGTCTTATTACATATTCATGAGTGTTATCTACCCCAAATGGTTGGGGAGAAACATGTCATCCAATATATTCATTATTATGAAGTAATATATTGATGTATTTCTTGAGGAGTAACCTAACATTCCCTGGAATAATGAATTTATGTTTTCAATTGAATTCATATATGATGTTTTATCAATTTTAGATAATTATTATAGAATTAACTTTATTGAAATTTAGGAATTAAATAATACAATCCATTAAGATATTGATAATGGATTTATTTAGTCGGGTTGAACTGAAAATGTTTGTTAAAAAATGATAGTTTATTATATCTTTTCATTGATTATTGGGAACTTAACAAGTTTAATATGAAGAAAATATATCTTCTGCCCCTTATTATTGATTTCCTTGATCAACTCCATGGAACTCAATACCTTAAAAAATTTACCTATGATATGGATATCATTATTCTAGGGTCAAAAGGACATATCCAAGATGGAATTTCGTATGAGCTATGAACATTATAAATTTATATTGATGAAATTTTTAATTACCAATTCCCATGTTATATTCATATATCTATTTAATAGAGTCTTTAAATATTACCAATATTTATTTTTGGCAATGTTTGTAAATGATATTCTAATATATTCCAAGTTCAAACAAGAGCATAAAGATCAACTTAATATTAAGTAGAAAACATTGAGGAAAGATAATGTTTTACTCCAAATTTATCAAATATGAGTTATGAATATATAAATATCAATCATGAGTTTTGTAATTACAGGTGAGGGTAAATAAGTGGATCCCTTAAATACTTATGTTATTGAACAATAGCTCATACCAACCATTAGGACAGAAATCCGTTGTTTCCTTGTGTTGGGTTCACACACCCAATGATTTTTGAGAAATTTATAATGGTTATAAAATACACTAACCATTTTTACAATTAATGGATATAAGTTACTTTATATTTATAAATGTAATGAATATTTTATGTAATAAAAGATATGGTTCGTCAGTGAACCTATTCTCACACTACCCTAAAGTGGAGAAGAGTTTGTCATCTATAGTGACACATCAAATAAGTGAGTAGGATGTATGATCATGTTTATTGGCATGGTAGTGGATTATACCTAATTATAATTTAATGTTTATTGGGAAAATTTCCTAACCTGTGATTTAGTACAAGAAGTAGTAATTTTTTTATGAATACATAGTGGAATTATCTTTATAGTGAAGGGTGAGACATATCTATTGATCAAAAAATCTTGAAGAATATATTCACACAAAAATATTTTAATATGAACCAACATAGATGGTTGGATTTGATTAAATATTATGGATTTGAAATTCATAACAAATATGGGAAGGAAAACATGGTTTTTGATGCTTTGAGTTAGAAGGAAAATGCTAGTTTTTCCATGATGAGGACTAAAATATATCCCATACATATGGATTTGAAAAGGATGGCCCATGAAAACATTATGAAATGAGATGGATCCAATATTTCAAAAATTAATTTCAAACTATATATTCAAGTTAATATTAAAGATGAATGTAAGGAATACGTCTATCTTTAAAAGAATGCAGTGAAGGTTATTTAATTCAATCATAATATTAATGGAATGATATGTTTTGGGAATAGAGTATGTGTTCTATCAATACTAAAATTGTAAAAGGTGACGTTAGATGATGTTTATAGTTCATCATTTTTGATTCATACTAGATTTATGAAGATATATAGAGATATTAAATTGCATTTTAGGTTGTATAACATGAAGAGATATATCATAGACTATGTGTCTTTTGTCTTTGTATGTCTTTAATTTAAGGATGACAGATATAAGTCCTAAGGGATGTTACGAAAATTACACATACCATATTATAAAGGGTAAAATCAACATGGATTTCACTATAGGACTCCCAAAAAAATTAGAGGGAATAATGAAATTTCATTTTTAATATATTACATAATGATGTGAGTAGATTTCATTTCTATCATGAAATATTTCCCTCCTATAAATTATTTTGTGATATACATTAAGGACGTGGAAATGTTATATAGATTACCACTCTAAATTGAATATTATTGACATATGGGTTTTACATAAAAGTTATAGAGAAGTATTCAGCAAGATCTGAATATGAATATTATCTTTTTCATTTTATTTGATCCTCGGATAGATCTTAAATCTAAGAGGAATAGTCCATCCCTAGATGATATGTTGACAGATTTCTCTATGGTTTTAAAAGGTGGTTGGGATAAATAACTTCCTTTAATTGAGTTTTTTTACAAAAATTCCATTAAATTTAGAATTTATATAGATCCTTATTAATTTCTTTATTTAAAGAAGTGTATGACTCTATCATGATGGGATTATGTTTGTCAATGATAGATATAGGGACCTGAGCTATCTAAAGAAATGGATATCAATGTTAGATCCACTAAAAAACATATCAGAGCATCTCAGAGTCAAAACAATAGTTGTAATGAAAAAATTCATTTAGATTTAGAGTTCATATTTGTTGAAAAATTGTTTTGATGAATATCTCCTTGGAATAAGGTTATATGGTTCGGAAAATTGTGAAAGGAAATACACAAACAAATTGGTCCCTATAAGATTCATGATCACATTGAGATGGTAAATTATATTTTTTTTCTTCCTCAAAACCTCTCAAAAGTTTATTATATGTTCTATATATGTATTTTGAGAAATTATATAACACCATGTGATATTAATATATTATCATCTCTAATAATTAAATGCATTTTATAACATTCACCACATGCAACACATGACATAAATGATACTATGATGTATTTAGATTAAATATACATGTTTTATTATGATTTATAAAAAAAATCCTTAAATTATAAGTATTTATTTGGTTTAACTTATTTTTGAAATATATGTAAAAATAAAATAAATTCTAATTTAGAAATGAATGAATTTCAATTAGTTTACCTAAAATGGCTAATATGGTCATTTATTGTTTAGAAATGTAATTTTTCTAAAACATTATTTTTTATGTGATATGTATACCAAATTCCATGAAACTTTTTATTAATGATGATAAATTAAATATTATATTAAAAACTAAAAACACCAATTTTGTGGGAAAAATATATTAAATAATTATAATAATAGTTATTATTTGAAAATTTCTTTTTCCAATAAAAATGGTTTTCATTATATGTTATGATTTTATTTAAAAATAGCATTTTTAACTTTTTTAAATTTAAGTTTAAGATATGGAAATCATATTTTGATTAAAAATTAAAATATTATCTTAAAATTAAATTTCATCTTTTCATAAAAATAAAAAAAAAATAGTCGAAACTCATTTTTTGTGAAATTTATAATTTTTATGATTTATAATTATAAATGTGTATCATAGAAGGTTTAAAAAAACATTTAATTAATTAAATGTGTTTTTAGGGAATAAAACTATTCATTTAAAAATATTTTTTGAGATATTAAATCCCATATTCTTATCTTTTAGAACAAAAATAAAATTTTAGTTCAACAAAATACGGTTTCGGTCTTTTCTTTGAGACAAGAATTTTGAAGTTGAGATTTATTTTTCCATTTCAATTGAATACTCATATAATATATTTATTTTAATAATAAATCAATTTATTTCAGGTTAATTGGTAATTTTAATAAATATGGATTACAAATAAATTTTAATCTAAAAAATCATTTTTTATAAACATTATTTTCCAATTATGTATGCTAATCATAAAATTATCATTTCAACCCCTTAATAAAATTTAGAAAATTATTTAATAATTTGAAATTATAAAGTTAAAAGTATCTTTAATGACTAATTTTTAATTTTTCATTTAATATTAATTATTAAGGTTTAAAATTAATTGTCCACGTAAAAGTAAATGAGAGAAAATGATAAAAAGTTGAAAGAAATTTTTTTAAAACACTCAATTTTATCTATTATATGATTATTTTAAGTGGTATTCATCCCACGCTCTCTTTTACCTCTTATTTTTTTTTAAAATTTTTATCCATTAACCATAGAATAGTAATAATTTCTAGTTGAAAATGTTAAGGGTTCTCTCAAAACTACCCTTCCCTTCACTTATAAAGGTTAAACCCTTCCACCACATCACGAATAACGTTACCTTCAAGTTTTTATATAAAAATTTTTATATTTGTTCTTAATATAACCCAATATTATGTTAAAATTCTTATGGTCACCATTTGTTAGCATAAGGCCTTCGTTTATAAGCATAATGTTAAGTAATATTCAAGTATCAAAAAAGAGTAGTACTAACTAGTTAACAATTATTCTTAATTATCATCATTAAAATAGATTATACAAAAACTAATATAATTATATTAGTATTTTTTATATAATTAAATGTTACTGTATTATTGTTTTTACCATTTTTTTCTATTTATACCATCTACTAAGAATAAAATTATTATTATTCTTGTGTATGTGTGGACAACCGACACCATGAGCATTGAAATTAATTTTCATAAACACCCATAATAGATGGTTCCAATAATTTTTTAATGAGGAATTTTAATTTTTATAACATCATTAATTAGTTGGTATTCAAAAAATGGTAACCTATTGTGAATATGATCAATAAATTATTATCATTAATTCAATCATTTAAAATGAGAAAACAAATAGGAAAATGAACTCTTAATTCAATGTAATGACTTTATATAATTTATATTCTATTTATAATTATATAATATTATTATATACCACAATAGTAAACACTAAATTTTATCATTATTCTTCTACTATAATGATAATACAACTAAACCATCTCTCAATCCACCATTAATAACGGAAAGTATATATTTGGGTCAATTTAACCACCTTCATGAATAATACTACGCATTTTTTTCATTGATGACTATAATAACATATTTATTGGCATAATATTATAAAAATAAGTATATAATGTTTTTCCTAGTTATGATAAGGTTATTCAAACATTAAACTCATTAACTAATAAAACGTCTTTTGTTAATTAAGAATCATTGAAACCTGATCATCACCAATTTAAACATAATGGATCGTAATGAAAACTGACATAAATTGAAATTTTAGATTTACCAACTATATTGGAACAAAACTTATAGGATAATTGATAACATAAAAGTGATGGATAATGGAAAAATAATAGATATGAACATTAATTTTATAAAACTAGTTCAAAGTGATATATATTACAAACACCAAGTGTTGAAATTCGGTAAAAAAAAAACGTAAAATATATAATGATTATATATGAGGATATTAAATGTATATAGTTATTAATAAGTTTATTGGGTTTTTTAGGAAATTTTTATAACAACAATTTTATGTATTATACCATTAATTATCTATTAATCATTGTATCCAAAATTAAATTACAATCCCTCTCTTTTAGGATGTTTTTGTTCAATTTATTATAATTTCATAATAGTTTTCATGGTCAATTTTTTTTTATTTGATAAATAATACATTTTCTACATTATTTTTTATTTTTATGGTGTATTCAATTCCCATCTATATATTCTTATCAAAATGTTAAAATTTATTTTTATTTACTAGCCAATTCATGTTCCCTTATTCAACTAGATATTGATTCAGTCGTCTCCTTGGTAGTAAGGATTTTTTGTGACTCAATGTTAATTCATAGATTTGAAATAATTCTATTGAATTTATTTCATATATGTTGGGTACATTAAATAATTTTATTTTATTATGTTATGTTATTTCATTTTTTTCATATATAGTAACATCCTGGCTCGGCTTACCCTCAAATGGGTAGCTGGACCGGCCACCACATGACCTCAAGCGCATATCCCTTTATGTACAAGGATTCCAACTTTCATTGAGGGTTTATAGATAGTTAGTGGGGAGACTCTAACCTCATATTCAGAGTGCATATTAGAAGGAAATAATAAACTAAGACAACAACAGAATTAAATATATGGTAATAATCAACTGAGTAATGAAAATGGAGAACACTAGTTTTTACAATGCATTCATGTCACAGTGATACATATTTGAGAGTAGTAAAAAATGTCATGATTTACATCTTAGTACATTAATAAGGAAAGACACAAATCCCCAAGAGATTTCTCCATGATCATCTTAAGTTATCGCTCGGTCCTTCACTTATAACTCCCATGTACAAGAAAACATCAATAAGCATGATCCAAGGTCCTGATAACAATTAGAGTCTACTCGGGTACCCCAGTGAAATGGAGACCCAAGAAGGGTGTGAGCTATAAATCACAGTAGCCCGGTACCACAGGTGACTAGCTCAATCTAAACAATGAAATATAAATAAATAGTTTGTAGTTATAATGAAGTAATAATATAATTGAATAAATAAACTTCAACCCATCCAGGTTCATAATGGACACTTGACAGAGATACCAGCTTCGGCTCATAGCCAGAAATAATAATCTGAACAATAACTATATATATAATTCATAAATAAATTGTTTAACACATTATATGATATTCTTTATTTAACCTCATAAATCTATGGGTTCCCCTAGACACCCATATCTCAATACATGTCTTGGTCGTGTAGAAGTCTGGACTATATCTTATATTCAATTCACAAATCACTACATCACATCGACTTTCATTAAACATTTAAGTTAATTCATGTATGACCAATTGGACCCACAATCCAATGTTAATTACTGGGTGTAGAATGTCATGCCTAGCACCCTCATTTGTATTTTGAGCATCAGTCCTTGTCTCACAACCCATGGGTATTTGGAGCATCATTCA
Organism: Viscum album; assembly: GCA_963277665.1. Taxonomy (NCBI): domain Eukaryota; kingdom Viridiplantae; phylum Streptophyta; class Magnoliopsida; order Santalales; family Viscaceae; genus Viscum; species Viscum album. The sequence continues at coordinate 1,718,490,139 of OY728119.1, read as the reverse complement.
TTTTCCCATAAAAGAAAATTTTCATGCATATTGGGTATAGAACGCCTTGTCAAGCACCTTGTGAGTATTTGGAGCATCGGTTCCTATCTCTCAACCCATTTATCAATCATATATATATATATATATCATGACTCTATAATATCATATATAACACCCCAAGATCCCATCCATCAATTAATATATAAATTAATTAACCGAGTCTATTAATTAATTTAATAACTAAGCAACAACATCACATTCACTAAAAACTCTACAAATAATTAGACACATCAATTCCATTAGGTAACTCTGCAATTAACTAATAATTACTATAACATTAATTAATTCCACTATTGATTAATCTCATCAATTTCTCTAGTTAATTTACTAATTTACTAATCAAATGTTAACGGTCTCCAAATTATATAATTAATTCAAAAAATAATTATCTCAAGAAAATTTCCCCAACATCACAAAATTAATTCATAAATTAATTATCTCTAAATCAACCATTTTAGAACCACGTAATTTATTCACAAGTTAATTATCTCAACATATCCCAAATCAATATCTCATAATTAACAACCCAATTTATTACTTATAATATAATATCATAAGAAATAATTAATTAACAATTAATTATCTCAACTTAACCAGTTTAATATCTTAAAATTAATCCTCTAATTAATTATCATCTCAAAAAACATAATTAATTAATAATTAATTATCTCAACTTAACCAAATTAATATCTCCTAATTAATCCCCTGATTAATTATTATCTCAGATCACAAGATTAATTCATAATTTATTATTTCAACTTAACCAAATTAATATCGCATAAACAATTCCTTGATTACTTATTATTTTAAAGCACATTACAGATTCTTAATTAATTATTTCAACTTTACCAAATTAATTACTCATAATTAATCCCTTGATTAATTATTATTTCAATGCACATAATTAATTCATAATTAATTATTTCACCTTAACCAAATTAATATCTGATAATTAATTTCTTGATTAATTATCTTCTCAATGCACATAATTAATTCATAATTAATTATCCCAACTTAACCAAATTAATTACACATAATTAATATTTCAATTAATTATCATCTCAAAGCATATAATTAATTATTAATTAATTATCTCAACATTACCAAATTTAATACTCATAATTAATCACCCGATTAATTATCTATTTTAAAACCACAATTCATAAAATTAAATCACAATTAATCAACTCAATAATAAATTAATTCCAATATTTCAGTCAACTTTATCAAAAGTAATAAATCAAAAAAACTACATTTTACTGATTAGGTAATGATTAGAACCCTAAATCAAAAAATTTGGCTAATCCATGGATTCCTAACTCAAACTATGACCGCTCGTACATATGATCTTCCACTTTAATGCATGCACATACTTGTAATTGATCGAAACACCCAGCAAGAAAAACCGACACTCACAATTAGTGTGTAGGGGACCAATGCACGCCAATATAATCAACCACATCTCAATTACACCATAAAAACCTAATTAAATGGGTGAGAAACCATTTATTGGGTATATAGCCTTACCAAAATATGATGGAGCTGAAACAAAACAAACTGAGTCACTTTACCTTTGGTAGTGGTCATCATAATAAGGACCAATGGATCTGAAGACATCATCTGCACCACCTAGAATCAGAAGAAATGAAGAAACTAAATCCATCATGGATCGTAGGGTTTCTATCTAATGGAGACCATGTGAAGGAGAGAAGAGATGACTGATGCGAAGAATGAAACATGCAGAGAAGGACTTACCTCGACGAGACAGACCACATCTTTGAGGAGACAAGGAGAAATCGACGTGAGGAGAGGGAGCCAAGAGAAATGGGTGGTGTGCAACCCATGGGAGATCCAAGAGGGGGAGGGGTCATGACTCACATGTGTTGTGCACCTCACCCTCTTGTTTTTTCTTTAAAAAAATTAATTTCTTATTTTGTTACATTAATTAGTATAATATTAATATATAATAATAATAATGATCGTCATATTATTATTAGACATTAATATCACCATTCTTTGATAAACCCCAACTCTGCAATTACAGATCATTTAATAAATTCTTCTCCAATGAATATAATCAATTGAATTATACTACTAGTTATTATTTAATTAAATTGTCTCAACAAAATTTATTTAAATAAATCCCCCATTTATCATCAAATAATTTAATTCATCTTAACCTTGAATTTAATTAGATAAAACACCAACTCCACATTTAGAACAACATTTAATATTACCAGTTAATATTACCATTCTATGATAACTTTCAACTCCTCATTTTCGTTCCATTTAATTAAATTCAACTCATCTAAATTTAATTAAAAAAAGACTCCAACACATCAATATTTAAAAAATAATTCTCTTATATTATTTAATTGAATTTGTTCCCATTTAATTTAATTAAAGAATTTATCCAATTCATATTATTTAGTTACATTCTCTAAACACAATTTAATTAAATTAAAAACTCTAACTCACCAAAATTATTTAATTAAATTCTCTCACCCTAAATTTAATTAAATAGTAACCCCGATTTCGCAATGACTAATTAATTTTTCTTAACCTTGAATTTAATTTAATGAAACCTCCATTTTTCATTAATTAATTAAATTCATATTCACCTAGAATTTAATTAAATGAAACCCCAACTCGTCATCTAGACATCATTTAATATTACCATTTAATTTTACCCTTCATTGATAACCCTCAACTACTCATTTACATGTCATTTAATTAAATTCCCCCCATCTAAATTCAATTAAATAAAGACACCGACTCATCATAATTTAAAAAAAAATTAATTATTTTCATCTCAATTTAATTAAATAACTTCTCCATATCAACATAATTTCATTAAATTATATAAAAATTATTTTAATTAAATAAAACACCCAACAACTAATTAATTATATTAAATTTAACCACGAATTTATTTAATTTAATTTAACTTGAAACTCAAAACTGGTTAAGCCACATGATTTAACTCCGATGGTCTGACAGATTGTGCATAGACCATGTGACTGCTACCAGATACTAGGTGTACCCTACATAGTTGATCCACACAATTTGATTAATAGTACACAACTCGTGTGAACGCCTCTTCCTTTCCTTTTAAATATTGTGTTTTGAGGTTTGGTGCTCCTAAAACCCATCGAGCCACCCAGGAAACTCCAAGAGCCTTTACTAAAGCCCGATATCAACACATAAAATGAACCCAACATTCAAAAATTCATCCTTAATCAGGGCTTTAAAACAGAAATGAGCATTAAAATAAAAATTTCAAAAATATAATATTTTAAACCCATTAAAAAACACGAGACCATACAATCTACCCACCTTAAAAACTTATCATCCTCGAGAAACCATCAGGAAATACTACAACACCATCCAACCAACCATAGTCATGAGGTATGATTTGAATGATTATGTTGTGTTTCCAATTTACATATTCACCATTAACCTTTTTTGAACCCCAAGCCATGACTCTTTCCTTGAAATACATCGTCGACCCAAAAAACCCATACCCATCATTAAACTAGAGACATGCCTTTAAAATGATTTCAACATCAATCACATGTTTACTAAAGTCCCTACCCAGATTCTGGAGACTATCCCAATACAATAAATCACATGTATATTTAAAAAATGTCATGCCTCATCATGAATAAAGGCATAACCAAAAGAACCACACATCATGAGTACAACCCCAATAACAACCACTTATGAATCTGAACAACTTTTAAAACATTAGCACGACTTAAGGCCAACGATATCATAGTGTATTCAGGATGATGTCAAGATAAGGGACATGATAATCTCATTTAAATGTGAATACTAAGAGAAAGCCCAGGTCACCAAAAACATCAGTTGAACTATCACTAGTCAAATATTTTTGAAAATATTGGCATCACCCTCTGATGTGTCATCAACCCAAACTCAATGCTTATTTCACTGAAGGAATTCGTGTTTAATCAAAGAATACCACTGAAATTCTTCCAAAAACTATTAGAGTTTCTAAAATTTTCACACACCACCGACCATAACATGTCATGCTGCCAAGAAAACACCAACTTGTTTACCAAAAATGATGTGAAACTACCCACCTAAGAGTGTCCATGTCGTTGAAAGAAAATACAAGCAACTCCCAAGAACGCTATTTTAGTAATACCTAAAACACGAGTGTGACGTTCCACAAATGCTGATCACCACATCATTATATCACATGAAAGATGAAATTTTAAACCGACTAGCATGTCAATGATCCTGAATCCCAAGATGTCAACCTGAGTAGTGGGATGATCTTACATTAACTCCCCAATATCTCTACTCCATTGTTTACATGAGAACATCTTTAACAGCTGACCATGTCCAAGGCGTATCTAACCTATTGAACCAAGCATCTGTCAATGCTAATTCCCAAACCAAAATTCAAGACACAATGACCACCCCTCAAAACACGGGTGTCATTTTTTAAAATCCAAAAATACTACTATGGAAAATCACACTTAAATTGATCCAACATCAAAACTCTCAGAGCAGAAACAAATAAAAATAACCCTTTAAAAAATTTACATTCAGTTTCATTTCATTTTAAATCGTAAATGTAGCATCTAAATTTCTTTTTAACATAGAGGAAGCTTCTAAGGTTCCCATTTATTCTAATTCGGGTTCTTCCCAAAGAAACCCACAACCGTTTACTCACAAAACTCAATATTTTTACATTTATAACCATATTGAAGCACTTTATGGTTATACAAGGCTCAGTCACATGGGTGGATATCTACTAATTGATATGTTTCAAATAAACCTCACCACTGGAACTTGGATCATATTTATAATATTCAATGTTCATTTATGATTTTAACTTTAGAAGCCCTTTTCAATCATTCGAATAAATGGGTTACCCATATTTTATTTATAAGGCACCCATACACCATACAATCGAAACTCGATCCCTCCATAAATGCAACCAGTTAATTTTTCACCACTGTATCCATTTAAACATCAAAAAATTTCTTGCATGGTATCACATGAAATAACACAGAATTATAGTATTACACAGATGACATGCATTACAGTAAATCATGTTAATCATAGAGGTAGGATTATCTATAAACACACAATCCTGTAATATCTATAATCGAAACATTCTATCTAAAGAGGCATCCTAAACCAGATCAAAACATGGCATTACACTAAAGGCACACAATCAAACTTAATAGGCATCCTACTAATACAACTACATGGAATTTCATATCCATGGAATGTGAATCTATGAGTTCCTATGATGATAAATATAATGATAATTATTTTCCATATCAGGCCATGGAAAATTTAAAAAATTCTTAAAATCAATATGTGGTATAAAATACACTAGTCACCCAAGGTGAAATCACATCAATTTGTAACCTCAAGCGGTATAAACATCAATTCCCATACTTGGCCACATGGTCGTTTCCCGTACAATGGGTGATCAGTCCCAAGAATGGCTACTAACCAAGCGTTGACACTTTCCAAGTGTCCTGCCTACCAACCCAAAATAAAAAGACAATAGAAAAAAAGAATTAAAACCAAAACCTTTAATACCACTTTGTAACATCCCGACCCATATTACACTCGAATCAGTTGCAGGACTAGTCATAAAATAACTGCAACTGCATATCTCCATACACCTGAAGATACCGACTAGCAGCGAGTGTCTATATATTTTCAGTACAGAGACTTTACCCTTATATTAAAAGTGCACAACTGAAAGAGATAATAAACTCAATAAACAGCAGAAGAAAATATAAGGTAATAATCAACTAAATAATGAAAATGGTCAACACCTGTTTATACAATGCATTAATGTAATGGTGATACATATCATAAAGAAATAGAAAAAATAGTATGCTTTCATATCAGTACAAAAAATGAGGAATGAATAAAGGCCCCAAGGGCGTTATCCATAAGTATCCTGAGCTCCTTCTTAGTCCATTGCACCAAACTCCCATGTATATGTAAATTGAAACAAGCAAGATCCACAGTCCTACAAACAAGTAATATCTACTTTGGTACCCTAGTGCAATGGAATCTTGAGTATGGTGTGATATATAAATCTCAGTAGCCTAGGACCACCCATTTTTATCTCAATCTAGAAAATGAAATATCAATAAAAAGTGTGACGGTATAATGATGTAACAAAATAATTGAATAAATTAACTGCAACCCTTCCAGGAACCTAAGGGAATCCTCACAGAGATACTTTCCTTGGCTCGTAGAAGTAAATAAGAGTATGAATAGAAACTATATTTACATTTCATAAATAAACTCTTTAAAAAACTAATTGATATTATTTATTTAACCGCATAAATCCTCGGGTTCCCCTAGACACCCATATCCCAATACATGTCTCGGCCATGCTGGAGCCTGAACCACATCTCATATTCAATTCACAAATCATTACATCACATCAACATTCATTAACCACTTAAATCAATTCATGTATGACCTATTGGACCCACAATCCAAAGTCTTTTAATGGGTGTATAACATCATGTCTAGCACCCTCATGAGAATTTTGAGAAATAGTCCTTGTCTCAATATCCATGGGTTTGTAAATCATCATTCCTTATCCCATAGAAGAAAATCCGCATTCGTGTTTGGTATAGAACTCCATGTGTTGATCCCTGTGAGTATTTTGAGCACGAGTCTCTATCTCAAAACCCATTTATCAATCATACATATACATATATCAAGGGTGTATAATTTCCTGTGAAACACTCCAAGATCTAGTCCACTAATTAATATATAAATTAATTAATCGAGTTCATTAATTAATCAAATAACTAATTAACGGCATCACATTCACTAGAAACTCAACAAGTAGTTAAACACACCAATTACATTAGTTAACTAGAGAATTAAATAATAATTACTATCACATTAATTAATTCAACCATTAATTAATCACATCAATTTCTCTAGTTAATTTAACAATAAAAAAATCAAAATGAATCCATCTTAATATTGAATAATAAATTCACTAAATTATTATATCAAGTTAACCATCCCAATATCACCTAGTTAATTCACAAATTAATTATCTACAAAGAAACTATTTCAAAATCACATAATTAATTCACTAGTTAATTATCTACACATATCCCAAACCAATATCTCATAGTTAACCCCTGATAAATTTTCTATAATATAATATAAAAACACATCATTAATATATAATTAATTATCTCAACATAACCATTTTAATATATCATAATTAATTCTTGTATTAATTATCATACCAAAGCACAATATTAATTCAAAATTAATTATCTCAGCTTAACCTAATTAATTTATCATAATTAATCCCTCGATTAATTATCATCCCTGAGGACATAATTAATTCATAATTAATTATTTCAACTTAACTAAATTAATATATCATAATTAAACCTCATTTAATTATTATTTCAAAGCACATAATTAATTCATAATTAATTATTTCAACTTATATGAATTAATATCTCATAATTAATTCCTCTATTAATTGTCAACTAAAAGAACATAATTAATTCATAATTAATTATTTCAACTTAACTTAATTAATTACTCATAATTAATCCTTTAATTAGTTTCCAATTAAAATAATATAATTAATTTATAATTAATTATTTCAACTTAACTAAATTAGTTACACATAATAAATCCCCTGATTAATTATAATTTCAAAGAAAAAAATTAATTCATAATTAATTATTTCAACTTAACCAAATTAATATCTCTTAATTAATTACTAGATTAATTATAATCTTTATGCACATAATTAATTCATAATTAATTTTTTCAACTTAACCAAATTAATTACTCATAATTAATCCCTCAATTAATTATCATCTCAAAACATATAATGGACTCATAGCTTATTATCTCAACCTAACCAAATTCATTACACATAATTAATCACCTAATTGATTATCTATTTTAAAACTTCAAATCAAAAAATAAATTCACAATTAATCATCTTAATAAATAATTTAATCCAATATTTCAGTCAACATTATCAAAATCAATAAATAAACAAAACTGCATATTATTAATTAGGAAATGTTTAGAACCCTACCTCAATGAATTTGACCAATTTAACGCTTCCTAACTCAAACTGTGACCCCTTATGCATACACACTTCCAAATTAATGCACGTGTGTACTTGGAATTTATCATAACACCTAACAACAAAAACCGACACTCAAAATTAGTGTGTCATGGACCAACACACACTAAAATAATTAACTACAATCCAATTACAAGATAAGTTCCTAATTAAAGGGTTGTGAAACCATTTATCAGGTATATAGCCATACTCGAATATGATGGAAGTGAACTAAATCAAGCTAAGTTTCTTCGCCTTCAGTGAGAGTAGTCGAAATACAGACCAATGGGTCCCAAAAACATCATTCTCACCACCTATTATCAGAAGAAACAAATAAACTGAATCAATCCTAGACCTTAGCATTTCGGCCTAATGAAGAATGGGAAAATGATATTTGTGATGGTCTATGTGAAGAATGAAGCATACGGAGAAGGAGTTTCCTTGAATAGATAGACACCATCTATGAAGAGACCATGAGAAACTGATGCACAGAGGGGGAGCAAGGATAAATGTGTTGGGAGCCACCCACAGGAGAGCCGAGAGGGGGAGGGGTCTTACCTCACCTATGTTGTGAACATCTCCCTCTTTTTTCCCCATAAAAAATTAAATTCCTTATTTTATTGTAAGAATTAGTATAATATTAATAATAATATAAATAATAACCATCATCTTGTTTTTATTACCCATTAATATCACACATATTTAAAAAACACCAACTCCCTAGTTACACGTCATTTAATTAAATTATTCTCTGATGAATTTAGTAAAATAAATTCTCCAACAAATCATTATTTAATTATTTTCTCGCAAAAAAATTTAATAAAATAAACCCCCATTTTTCATCAAATAATTAAATTCATAATAAACTTGAATTTAATTGTAGAAAACCCCAACTCCACATTTAATATGTCATTTAATATTACCATTTAATATTACCCTTCCTTGATAACCTTTAACACCTCATTTTCATGACATTTAATTAAATTAAACTTATCTCAGTTTAATGTTATAAAGACTCTAATTCATCATCATTTAAAAAAAATAAATTCACTCAACCTTAATTAATTAAATTCCTTCCAAATAAATTTAATTAAATAATTTCTCTAAATGATGTTATTTAATTAAATTCTCTGAACACAATTTAATTAAATTAAAAAATTCAACTCATCAACATTATTTAATTAAATTTTCTAAACCTCAATTTAATTAAATGACAACCCCCATTTCACAACAATGAATTAAATTTTTCTTAACCTTGAATTTAATTAAATAAAACCATTATTTCGCATTAATTAAATAAATTTCTATTTACCTTAAATTTAATAAAATAAACCCTAACTCATCATTTATACATCATTTAATACTATTATTTAATATCACCCTTCTTTGATAACCCCTAATTCCACAATTACATGCCATTAAATTAAATTCCTCCCATCTCAATTTAATTTAATAAATACTCCAACTTATCATCATTTAAAATAAATTTAATTCATTTCAACTCAATTTAATTAAATAACTTCTTCATCTCAACATTATTTTCTTAAATTATATCAAATTGAATTTAATTAAAGGAAACCATTAATATATCATTAATTAAATTTCATTCAACCATGAATTTTATTAAATTAATTTAACACGAAACTCAATATTGGGTAAGCTATCATGTTTAACTTGCACGGTCTGACAGACCATGGGAAAACCATGCACCTGCTACCGAATACCTGGAATATCAATCATGGATGACCTCCACGGTTTGACTAACTATGTGCATCCCATGAGAACGCCTCTACCATGCATTTTCTAAAACTTATTTTTTGCGTTCAGTGCTCCCAAACCACATCAAGACACCCAATAAACTCTTAGAGCCGTTACTCAATCTTGATATCGACACATAAAATGAATCCCAATCAAGAAACTTCACCCTAAATTATGATTTTAAAACCGAAATGGGAATTAAATGAAAAAGTTCAAAAAAATGGTATTTTAACACGGTTAAAAAAATGAGTTTTCATATATACATTCCTACCACATAAACTGTTTAAAAAAAATTCATTTATGATATATGTTTCTAGTAAGGAATTTTGATAACACAAAACTCTTTTACATTAGTTATATTATTTCTTCATGAAATTATTTTTTCCATGATTTGTTCATCTCACCAAATAATATTTTTTGGATTTTACATTCCTATTTTGGAAAATTATTTTTTACCATAAAGAATGTTTTATTACTCTTTTTACAATATGATTTATCAGGAAATATAATTTTTGGAATTAATGATCCCCCCTTAATAATAAATTTTTTTCTATTTTGGATCCTCATTTCATATAGTAAATGTACTTTAGTTTTAATGGATCATTATTGGATACTAATTTTTAAAAGTATAAAATTTAAATGTGTTTTCACTTCTCTATTTTAATAAGACTTATGGATGGGACTCGAAACATTGTCTTTTACATCAATGTTAAAAGTGTTTTCTAGAAGATATTTTATTTTATTACATCAATTTTTATTTTTATTTTTATATATTATTTATCCTAATATTATTTATATTTAATAATTTATACACAAATATATATTCATATTATGCGATAATGAAATCACAGTACCAAAAAATCTAATTCTTGATCCCTTATTTGGGTGTAATCTTCAAACGTTTATTTGAAGAGATGATTTTCATCTATGTAAAAATCCTTCTAGGTTTCCTTCAATAAATTGTGGATATGTTTTTTTGAGACCATAAACCTTATTTATTTGGATGTATTATAGTCATTTTATTTGAGTAATGAAAAATAAAAAACCCATTTCCCTATATAGTTTTAACATTACATTTTACATAATCTAGATTAGAAAATATTCACCTCGAAAAATGTTGTTCTATTTATAGGGTAGATGTTTTGGAATTTTATCTATTAATTATCAAATACATATTTTTTAAGTTTACTATTTTTTAACTATCCACCTTATTTATATGGAAATTTTAAGACAATTTCATCATTTTTATTGAAATCGAGAAAAGTATTAGTATAATGCCAATTGTTATTCCAATATAGATGATTATTGGAAAATTGACTACATATTGTTTGACCATAAACCATATTTCTTAGGATGGGCTGGGATCCTATTATTTATTTTATTGATATGGGGAATAAGATCAACATTATTTATAATTATTGACTAATAACATATGATAATCATGTATTAATAGTTGGTGTTCTTCATTATACAGATATTCATGTTTTTATTAATCCAAATGATTCTTAAGAAGTCGTATGAAGGGTCTTGTTGACTCATATAAATAATGCATTAAACATAATCTGGTGAAGGGTGGGGCTTGGAATTATATAGCCCCTTGATGTATTATAAGGTCTAAGGATACAAAAAATATTGTGTTAGGGTGCATACCTCTCCCTGTAACAAGATTATATATTGGAAAAAGGTTGTAATGATATTTTTGGTAATTCCAACATCATTAGTTTCATTAGTTTTAGATAATTATTATTGATATCTATGTCTTCATTTGTTATCATGGATATAGCATGCTCTCATTTTCATGTTTTTTATGAATTAATGTTGTTTACCAATTCCACCCATAAAATTTATGTGATTTTTATGACATGATTTCCTCAGTTGTATGTTTTCCCATTTATGGCATTTTAGATCACCCATTCTTATGTTTCCATTTCCCCAGGACATGAAAAAAATAATTTCATGTGGCATATTTAGAAGGATATAATGTGTGAATGAACTAATGGTATATCTATAAGGATAATTATGGAATAAGTTGTCTCATATATAATGAATAAATGTATTAATTATATAATGTACATGGGAATTGTTCATTAATATTTTCATTAAAATCATCTAAAGATAAAATCCTAAAAATATCATCATGATGTAAGTGATACATAAATCATTTCTGTTTTTCTAATTAAGGGAAGTTATATCTAGGATTTAATAGATGGTGTCAAAGAGAGTATAAAAGTTATGTGTCCATAAGAATTATATCTGGGTGTGTAGGGAATTAAAAAGTACATACAATATACTTCAAATATATTAAACAAATAGGTTATACCATTGGAGAATGATCTTTCTTATGAATCACAATTGGTATAAATTGTGGATCATAGAGATAAAGAGTCATTGAATAAGACCACTGACCTATTTAAGTATCTCTAGAGTAGTAAATAGTACAAGGAATTAATTTGGGAACTTTTTGATGTGGTGAAGAAAATGTATCCTTTGTTTTTTATATCAGAGTGAAAAAATTAGAGGGTAAAATTCTTATAAGGATGGGTTGAATGTAACCCTTATATTTTTGAAAATATTTTTCTTTAATAAATAAAATTGACTGATTTCTTCTGAATCAAAAATCTATAAAATTACTTTAATAATTCCCTTAAATAATAAAATGTATCACAAAATATTTTATTTAAATTTTATATAATTTTTGGAAATACTTTAAAATTCACTTAGGAAACACTATTATTTTTAATGAAATATTTTGAAATATTTTCTTATGAACATTATTTGTATCATATATGCATTAAATAGAAAACTTTATATGTATTTAACATATTAAAAAAATAACACATTTCTAAAATAAATTTATTGGTTATCAATAGGTTATAAATAAAAATAAAATCATTTTAAAATAAACACACATATTTTTTTCTGGAAAAAAGGCTTTTATATTGGAAAATAATTTTTATCTTAATAAATATAATTAATCTCTAATTAAAAGATATTTAAATGAATTTTTTAGAAAATATATTAAATAAAATAATTTAATATTCATCTAACGGTTTTTACTAGGCAAGGAATTTTATTAAATTCAGTTTTATTCCAAAAAAATATTTTTCTAAAAATAATTTTCATTGCATTTAGCTTTATTATTTTAAAACTATTTTCTTATGATTTTATTAATTAAAATTTGGAAAATTTCACCCATTTTTTAAATTATCGTTTCTAACTTTATTATTATTCCAATTCTTTTTTTGATCATAATTAATATTATCTATGGTAAAATTTAATTTCTTTAGTTATTGTTAAAACATGTTAATGAGGGGGTTAAACTAAAAGATAATTTTTAAAAAAATGACATAAATTATTATAAATTTGATTAATTGGATATATTTTGACCTTAACAATTATTAACATCAACTTTATGTTTTTTGGTTCCCCTTACACTTGAATAAGACTTTATTATATTTTAACATTTTATGTATTTATAAGATTGTAACCCACCTCAATTATAAAAGAGATCCTACATCCTTCACTTATTCACTCCCATTGAGCCTTATAGTTCTAAAAATCCCTACAAATATATAATTATAACTTACATTTAAACATATTATATCTTATTTTATTCTGAATATAGAAAAATTTGAAAGCTAAGTTGTAAGCCGAAGGAGGTTTCCCAAAGAAGTGGTAAATATATTTACTGATCAATTCTGAGTTTATTTCATCATTAGGATCCTCTAAATATAATATAAAAATATTACCATGATGTCATAGATATCATTTCTATAAAAATAATTGGTATCCTAATGTTATATCCAATTTTTACCTCTTTTCTATCTTATAATATATTACTACATCTTTTGTGCGTACGTGAGTATTACAACCTCTACAAATCGATGTAATTCGTTTTCATGCCTTAAAATAATGGATGGACTTATGGAAGGATTTAATGAATTTATATACATATATATGGAATTTATTATATTTTTATGATAATTGAAGGATATAATATTATTAACCATTCTTTTTCTCTATTCATTGGAAATGTAATCATTAATCAACTTTACGTAAAGGAAAATCACCTCCACATTGTGAGGTATTTAATTTTCCTAACCGTCTTATATTAATGATTATAAATTTTTAAATAATGAATACATATGATACTTATACAATTATTAATATTTAAGAGATAATGAAACCATGACCAAGGTGGAAGGATCAAAATCATCAAACCAAAACATGCACAGGAAACAGAACAGTTAACACAAAAATATTGATTTTAATAATGAATTGTAATTATATAGGTAAATGTAAATTATAAAATAATTATATATTTTATGATAATTATAATTATTTTTATGTGATAAATTTATCAATCCACACATAATAGTTCTATGACAGCCTCTATATAGATTGGGCTCATGTGTTCGGGAAATATAGAAGTAGATTTATCCTTAATGCATGGATATTTGGGAAATCAGTGAGAATTAGAGGGGAAATAACAATGATAGATAAAAGGTTAAAATTAATAAGATTTTCTATTTTTATTGGGATAAGTTATCAAATAATCACCACAATTCCTAATATAATAAGAATCCAGACACATGTATTTTTATGAGGTCTCTTCATATATATAACTTCTGTGTTGTGGGACATAGTATGAGATATATGGTTATCCTCGTGTAAGAATTGATGAAACCCGTGTGGAAAGAATCTTAACCCTAAGAAAAACTGAAATATTCCCATATTAGGGCATGACCATGGGATGAACTGATTTGTGTTTGTGCAGGTCTTGTTTCTTGGGTATGTTCTGGCATAAATTTAGGATCATTGGGAGACATAATATTGGAAAAACGAGAATCACAATGTATTCAATGGTAATTTGAATGACGACACACATAGTTAAAGTATATAGGATCTCCCTATACAAATATAGATAATATATAAGAGGGAGAGACAAAAATATTTGTATACAATATTGATAAAGAAGGATTAAACCCATATGGAATTAAGAGAAACCTCATAATCATAATAGAACCATGCATGAAATGGAATTTATAACTAGAAAAAAGTTAGGAGATCAAAAAAAATCATTTGGTAGTAGAAATCAAGACACACATAGCTATAGTATGGGAAATATTTTTTATTGTTTAAGTAACCCATGACACTAAGGTTGAAAAATGTAGTCATTATTGGTTTTGGGAAAAACGAAAGCTTCCTTTACTTGTATGACTATATTGGAATTTATTCTTAAATCGCATTTAATCATTTCATTAAATCATTATGATCCTATTTCCGAAAAAAAGACTTATTGACAAAATTAATATGTCAGAACCACAGGGAGGGGATTTTCTCATGTAATTTATAATTAATTTATAGGAAGATATATAATTTCTTCAACTTATAATTCCACTTTAATTGATGATCAAAGGGAATAATATTCATCAGATCATCATTTTAAATCACCATTCAAGTGAAAAATAATGATAGGGTTGATACAAACATTCACCACAATCTCTAATCAATTTTGTAGAGTCACTCTATTCTAGAACATCTGATTCTAATTTCTTACATTATTCATGGTTGATCTCAACAGTTTTCTTCACAAGGATGAATAAACAGTGGTGTAATATAAAAATTTTGATAGATGAGGAAGAGGGGGAACACTCTAGGTATTGAGCTAATAAATCAATATCAAAAATTCACACCAGAAGAGAATTAGTAATGTGATATAATTAGATATTTATTATATATAGTTATGGGTTTGAAAAAAACACACAAGCCCCCAACCATCATTAATATTATTAATTGAACCTAATCCAATTAATAATAATATTATAATTATTAATTTGATTACATGAGCAAAAAATTGATAATATAAATAAATATCAATAAGAAGTAATTGGATCCTTAAACTCAAACTGGTTTTGTTTTTCAAAATACATCGATCCTTGAATAATGACTATTTAATTAAATAAATTTCACTACATTATTAAATTATAAATACAAGAAATATTATATCTTCCAAACTTCAAAACTATTATTTATCATTACTATTTAACTCTCTTTATTCTTTCAAATAAGTTGTGATTAAATTTCTAAGTTCAATCAAAATCTAATAATTATTATTTATTGTTTCTTTTTAAATTCAATACCTGAATTTAACTGAGAATATGGATAAACCTAGTGTGTGACCCTCTAGGACTCTTTCTCAATTTAATTATTCATAACCACCCAAATTAAAAGGTGAGAATCTAAAAAATTGATAAGGAATCCATAGGAAACGAACATAATATCACAATGATAGCCAACCTCCTATGAACGTTTATCATGTAATATAATATTTTATTATAATATCTCTAATCAAGAAGGTTGTATGTCAGTGCCATCAACCCATTGGCTTGATGTCTATTTATATGACTTTTTTTAAATGAACATGCCCATAAAACACCATGGAAATGAATTTGTTGAAGTATTACTGTTTAATAAAAGGGACATTGATATTAACTTTCATCAAGAGACAAAAGGCATAAATCCTTTCTTGCATTATCCATTAGTGCTAGGTCATTAATGATGCAACCAACATATCTGAGTTCACCACAAACATTTTTTTGATGTTTTTATTAAATCATTAAAATTATACCATTCATGATATCCATTAATGATAATATTAAAGTCTAATGATCAATACACATATCCTCATATAGGAAAATCCAATGAAACATTGATATTTGGATTTCATGTTGCCTGATCTATTCTCAAATCCTCCTATACAAGAGATTACCAAGGGAAAACACTGGGAAAAGTCATTTAAATGTATTATGAAAATCTTACCCCTAATATCCTATACTTTATATGTCCTATTAAACAATATCATCCATCTATAGAACATGGTTCAATAAAATGTCATGGTACCTCAATTTTATAATTATATCAGGGAACTAATATGACCATTCACCTTGACATATATTTTAATGAAATTATCAAATACAAATATGATGTAGAAGAATAATCAAGATGTAATAAGAAAACATATTAAATAAGAAAAAAATGTTATCAAGTACAAAAAAAATTGGTTCTTGGGAACCAATTGCAACAGAATCTCTCTTTCACTAGATCAAACTAAAAAACTTATTTGATTACACTAGCTCTAACATGATACACATTCTTTTCCTAAGATAAATACTTCTCCATGGGGAATGAAACAATTTCTTATGTGTACACTCTACTCACTATAACATCACCTCATTAGAAAAAATACATAAAGATATGAAATATATGAAGTATTTTCTTTTCCCTTTAGTGTGACCATTGATCTTTAGAGAGATCCACTACTATAGTATTATCACAGTAACTATGACAGATTCTTTGCTACTATGAAACAGATGAAACTCTTGGACAATGTGGTGAATCTATACAACTTATTTGGCTATATCACAAGTTTTAATATACTCAAAAACCACTTTAGTATCAGATAATACTAGCTGATTTGAACTATTTCATCTCACAACTCCCTATTTAAAAAAAATATATCTCAACCATGACTTAAAAGAATTATTATCAGTCTAAGAGATATCATTTTTATAACCCCTAATGAAGTCCTCTTTATCTCATCCACACTCTAGTAACATATATTTAGATCACCTCTGATACTTAAGTATAGTCTTATATAAATCCAATTTTATTCACCTAGATCATCTGGATATCTTCGTACCATACTCAAAGCATAAGAAACATCAAACCTTATACAAGAAAAGGAATTCATGATAGATCATATCACTAAAGCATATGGGATCATAATCCTTCTCTTTATTTCCTCCTATGTCTAAGGATACATGTAATTGGAATGATATATACCATGTAACACTAGAACCAATACCCTATTAGATTGTTCCATACAGAACCTCCTAAATTACTGGTCAACATGTGTACCTTGAAACAGTCCATGTAGACTCTTGGATCTATCGTGCATGATCTTGGTCCCTAGAATGGAGGATCCTCCACCAAATTCCTTAATGGATAATCACTTGTTCAACCATTACTTATCCTCCCATAAGGTTGGTATATCATTTACATATATTAATATTTCATCAACATTCACCACTTGGAAACAATTTTACTAATAATAAACTATTTGTAAACACATGGATCACTTTATTTATTAATTTATCCTAATTTTTTTATATATTTATCAAATTCAATATTTAATGACTTGGATTCATTCTTTAATACATAAATAAATCATTGCAATTAGAATACATTTTTTAAAATACATGGAGTCACAAACCTATCTAGTTGTGCCATATACACATCCTCATGAAGGTTCAAGTTAATGAAATTATTTTAGACATCATTTAAAAAATTATCATAGTCCTGGTAAGCTGTTATAGAAAGCGTGATTTTGATATATTCAAACCTGGAAGCTAGATAATTCCTTTTTCATAGTAAATTCCTTGATGTTTTCAAACCCTTTTTTCCACCATCCATGCCTAGTAGGTATTTAACATACCTTCCATGTTTAATTTAGTCCTGAATAGACATTTACACCCAATAGGCTTTACAACAACTAGTGGATTGATAATATACCAAAAACATTATACTAGAATAAATCTCATAATTCATTTCTTATTGATATCATGAATCCTTTAAGATCTATACTACCTCCTATTATGAGATATGATCATAATTTTCAACCAATAATGAGTTGCTATCATCGGTGACTAGAATGCTATATCTCAATGGCTCTCTTTTCCCTTTTGTACATATGAAAAAGAAATGTATTTTAGAAAAATCATTAACATGGGGATCTATGGAATCAGTTCTTATACTTGATCTTGTGTATATTAATCATCAACATCATCAAAATCATTCTTTCTCCCACAACCCTACTTGATTATTCCCCCCTTCTCATGAAATATAGTCGGTCTTGCTGTAATTACTTTATTCTCAAAAGGGTTGTATAGATAGTATCCCTTTATTTCCTTGGGATACACTATAGATATAAAATTTTTTCATTGGGTTTCTAGTTTTTTTATGGATATAGCATGAAAAAATTCCTCATAACCACATGAAATAACATGTAAGAAAATGGGTTTCTTTCCATACATAACTTGAAGGTAATATTGTTTGCATGTTCAGTTTATACAGATATTATTATGTATTACATTTTATGTAATTCATTTCACAAAAAGTATAAAGGATGGCTTTCACAACTCATCATTGACCTTACCACGTCTAAAATGGTATGGTTACTCATTTCACTAAAACCAATACCCAATTGATTCTAAGGAGTGGTTTGGGAGAAAATATCATTCTCCAATATAATTTCATTAAATTCCTGGTTAATTTATTCACCCCCTTTTTATAATAAAGCTTCCATTATCTTAATACAATTTTGATTATAAACCTTACACTTTTACTCTTTTAACTTCAAAAATTATTCATAATTATACCACATTAAGTAGATAGAACCATACTTACTCCAGTCATCTATAAAAGTAATCAAATATGAGAATTCACATAAATATTATACTTCAAAATGTCCACACACATTGGTGTGCAGTAATTATAAAACATTTTTGACCCATTATCCTTGGGGGGGAAATGGTATTTTTTCCATTTTCTCTGTAAACTACCATGACATGTTTTAGGTGGATTTAACTAAAAATATACTAAATAAACATATTGAAAGTGATTTTTAAAACACTTTTCATTTACATAACCAAGATAATGATGCCACAACTTGGTGTCATGTAAGCCATGAATATTAGTTTGGTTATTTTTTTCCAATATTTTCTTTTTTCAATTTAATACATAAATACCATTATTTTTTTAATACCGTAATATGTGATATCTTTATTAAATTGAAATCATTTATTAATAAATATTAAAATCAATCCATCTATATAAATGTAATAAATGTTAATAATGTTCTCAATAAAACTAGTAACATAATAACAGTACTTCATACAAAAAATAAATCATGTCAGAAATTTGAGATGGTAGTCTCCAATAGCTAGAAAATCCTTCCATGCTCCATTAGAAGTCCATAAATCCTCCTCACCTCTATTAATATTTTGAAATATACTTCGTTTCATTATTTGGATAAAAATTTTATCACCACATGATGTATCTAATAACCAACTTATATATATATATAAATATTACACTCAATAATGAATTCACCTTAAGCTTCCCCATACTTTTTTGGGTGGGTACAATTTATCTTCCAGTGGAAATTCTTTCCACATGAAAAACATACCACATCATGATCCTTTCATTTACACTTGATAATTTACTTCTTAGATGACTTGTGCTCTAGAGACTTAGACTTGGAATCAGTCTTAAACAACTTTTGTGTATTCCTATCCTTCTTATAGATCATAAGGATATTGGGTTTTTAATTCCCCATGTCTTTATCAAGATTAAATATAAGACTAAGAAGTTATTATAGTGTCTTATCGCTATTTCTTATATTATATTTCCTAATAAAATTGGAGAGGTTTTTCAATAGTGTTGACATAATGAGATCAATGAAGAACACATTAGGGAACGTAAATCCTAAGATGTCTGGGATCTCAATATAGTAAATCATCTTGACTATGTGATCCTTATTAATGAACCCACACCCCATGATATCACAAAAAAAATATTTTATTGGAGATCTCATATCTCTCTTATTCATCCTTTTCTTGATAGAGATCTAGAAGGTGAGAAACTTTGTCATAAAAATCAATATCTTCCCATTTCATTAAAATATCATTAGATATGTAGGATAATTTAAAAAATATAACATCCATTTTTTCATTTAGATTATTCAGATAGATATAGGTCTCTTCCTCACTCGCCTCTTTGGAGGGATACTGAAGATGTGGGGCTTCCATATTGTACTATTTCTGGTCATTATGTAGTATCACCTGCAAGCGCTAATACAATTCCTAGAATTCACACCTGTGAGATGGTTTTCTTCCTTTAGTATGGGTCACACTGATATTATTGATGTATTTTTATTTTCCATTTCTATAATTTTATATCATATAATTAGTACTCTCTTTTATCACAAAAAAGATCAAAGATTTTAAAATTAATTAAATTATTATTAATCTCCCACTATTTTTTAAACCAAATACACCTCACCATCAGTTTCATAATTTCTTTTTCACTTATTTATTTTATTGTAAAGGTCCCATATTCCATTTTTATAACCCAGTATTGGGCCAAAAAACAATATTAAGAGTTCTAGGTAGATTTAACTTCCTGAATGCATTATATCGTAGTTCCTAGATATGTTTAGTGGACTCCCAAAGACTAAAATCAGGTTTCAATATTTCTTCATTTTTTTATTAGTTACAGCAATTCATTCTTGGGAATAAAACCCTTGTTGCAAACTATGTTAACAAAGCACAAAAAATGAATTTGACATTTCCATGATAATTGAAAGCTCCCCAACTTGGGTTGGTTAAGTACATTGAACTATGAGATCAATTCTAACTTAATTTGTATAAGTCTGAGCCAACATAATATTTTACTTGAGTTATTTTTTTCCTTATGATTAAATCTCATTTTATCCTTTTACATGTTTTGTTAATATAAGTAGATTTTCCTTCTATGATTAACCATGTAGGATAAAAAATTTATGCATAATCTAATTATATTTTATTCCATATTACATGCTTTTTAATTCATTTATTTAGGTGATCTCCCAAAATTAATAAACATACATAATCAACTATGTAGCTGATTGAAAAAAAATATAAGTTTCGTGATCATGATATTATGAAATATTTAGTTAACCTAGAGGATGATCAACTAACCCTATAACCTAGTATAAAACACCTTGAATCATATCTTGGTTCGCGTTACGCTATTCCACCTTGGATAATATTAATATCTTTGATTATTTTCACCTCATCTCCATGATTCATACCACCTCCACTCACTTCATATCTCCATTCATATATGAGATTTTACTCATGCATAGGTTAGGGGAACCGATAGATTATATAAAGGGGTATATATAAAATAAAATTTGGGATTTCAGGCCGTTTAATAATAAAGAGGATGGTATGAAATCAATAATAATATTAAAAAATTAAATTCCAAGAAAAAAACCACATACAGTGGGCTGGTCTAATCTCATTATCATACACAAATCAAGCATCGAACCTACATTTTCAATCATGTTATCAATTACATGGATTCTTTATTTAATTAAGATGATGAACAAGGTATTAATTAAATTAATTTAATTAATCTTAATTTCATCTAACCATCCTTATGTTACCATCATCTACAATATTAAATAAATGTAAATTAATTTAAAATCAATTTAGTACACAAGTGTACGGGGAGTCAAACTCATGTGTTCATCATAATTTGTATATGGAAATTATGTTAACATATAATTACTTATCATATGATATAGTGTCTACAATCTAATTAATGTCACATGAGACACACATAAGTCAGTTTAGTTATACATTTAATTATTATTTTTATGGATGTTTTGAAAAATAGTTCTTGTAGTAGACTACATGATGTCTAAAAAAGTTCATCATGTGTACATGTCTTCTACTCATGTACACACTGCAAGACTTGGGATTGTCAATATTTCCTTACATGGATGTGTTCAAGGCACATAGAATGTAGTATAAATACATGGCATATTACATCGAATTGTGTGGAATTTCAATCCACATGCCGTCTATCTGGTACATGACAAGCTTCAGACACCTTGTGTACTTTTCTAAGAGATAGAAGACACTAAACATTTTGTATAGAGGTTACATGGTGTGTGGTTATTCTTGACTTTTTCAATCTATCTAGATATAAATGTCAATATAATCTATAAGGATATCATATCTAATTTTTTGGATCTGGCCTGATAGAGCATGATAGATATGCGAACAAAAAAAATTCACTTCTTGTACTCAGGTAGTAAACAACATGTATGTTTTTTTTCCTTAGTAATATCGTTTAGTAGCTCTAGATGGAAATATTTAGATGATTCTTAAATTTTAATCATTAACTGGTTACTTGTTAGGTTATCTAGAATGAAGAAGATAATAGATGATGATATAAGATTATGAAAATGAATCATTTTATGAAAAATAAAATCCAAATTCATGAAATAAATCTGTGAGTAAAAAATAATTATAATTTTAAAAAACTCTTATCCCACATATATTTTATGGGCGTAGTGGAACTGTCCTTTTTTCTATTTCCAACTCCACTTTTAGTCATAAATAATTTTTTATCACTAATTTACATAATCAAGAGATAACTTTTGACAAAAATATTATGTTAATAGAATACATTAATACAATGGAACCATCATGATAATATCTTCACGTTTAATTTATAACTAATTAATGATAATATATAGAATGACATCATATTTTAATTCCACAATTGTTGATGATATGATTGAATATAATTCATCTCACAATTGTTTCATTGTAGGAATCAAGTGAAAAATCTCTATAGTGTTGATCCACATGTGAACCACATACTCTTATAAATTCCATTGAATCATTAGGTTATATAAAGGATGATCCCGATCACTTGCATTGTTAATGGTTTATCAGGATTATATTCTTCATAAAGGATGAATATACCTTTGTGCTATCTCAAATGATTAATAGAGGAGGAAGATAAAGCTCACTCTATGGATTGACCTAATCTCCCTTTATGCATTGTGCACACCAAAAGTGAATTAGTAATGTTATATGATTTGATATTTATTATATCTATTTGAGGTTTTAAGAACCACACACAATCCCCCAACCATTATTAATATTCTTAATTAAACCAATGTACTTTTAAAATTATATTATTATTATTAATCATTTGACGTGTGAAACACGTTAACAATATAAATAAATATCAATTACAACTAATTGGACCATTAAACTTGGTATTCTTTCAATTTTCATCATATACCAATAAACTAATAATGAAAATTTAATTACATAAATGTCACTTCATTATTCTATGATAAATATAATAAATATTATATTAAAAAAATTGTAAAATAATATTTTTTATTACTATCTAACTCACTTTATTCTCTCTAATAACATGTTATTAAATGATGGTGATCCACCAGACATGAAAAATTATTATTTATTTTTTCTTATCAAATTCAATACGCAAATTTAAATAATATTGGGGATACACTTAGAGTGTAACCATATAGGCCTATTTCTCAATAGAATTAGGAATAATCACAAAAAGAACAAGGTTAACATATTGAAACATTCTAAGGAATCCATATGGAATGAAGTTAATTTTGAAATAAAAGGCAACCTCTAATGAATGTTTACCATGTAATATAATCATTTTATCACAATATATGAAATAAAGTAGGTTTCATGTTGGTTCCATCAAACTATATACTCGATGTGTCTTTCTTTGAATTCCTACAAATGAGCATGCCCATTGAACCCCGTGGCTAGGTATTTATTGAGGTGTTTATGTTCACATTAAATGGATTAAGATATTAACATTAATTAAGAGTCAAATAGTTTAAATCCTTTCCCACATTATCAATTAATGTTATATCTTTCTTTATGTGCTCAACGTATCCTAATTCACCATGAACAAATGTTATCATGGTTTTTATAAATACCTTAATGTATGTGAGTAATTATATCCATAAAATATAACCTTAACATCTATTGTTAAATATACACATATGTGCATAGAAACATCCAATGACACATAGAAATGTGAATTTATTATTGAGGGGAATGTTCTCGTAACCTCATATCATAGAGGTTACCAAGGGTGAAGATCCTAAAAAGGTGTGTCAATGTCTTATGAGCCTCTTGCCCAAAATAGACTATATTTTATATGTCCCACAAAATAATATCATTTTTCCATGGAATAAGGTTCAATAATTATGGAATTGTACATCTTGGTTCTCATCATAGCATGGAACTGCCATGACCATTTAGTGAAACATTTATTCTAAGGAAATTATCACATAAAAATATCATGTATAAGAATAATCATGATTTTATAACAAACCATATTTAATAATAAAACATATAATCAATTACTAATGTAGTTGGTTCTAGGGAACCTACTCCCATATTAATAACTATTAACTTTATAGAGAAAATAAAATAGTAATGTATATTAATCTCCTACATAAGGGGCATTTATGATTTGAGGTCATGTGGAATAGGTCACACTATGTATTTTGAGATTATTTGAGATAAACCAATAAAAATATCTACGAATTAAGTGGTATAGAACATATGTAATTTAGTTTAACATCATGTGACAAAAACTATATTTGATGTAGTTTAATTTCATGTGATAGGGATTGTATTTCCTATTGTTTCACATCATGTAGAAAATAATATATGTCATGTAGTTTAACATCATGAGACAAGGAATACATGTCATATAGTTTTACATCATGTGACATGGACTATATACTATTAATTTTAACATCATATAGATAGAATAAGATGATCCTGTCATGAAAATATATATAGTATTTCTTTAGAATCATGCATTTATGGTGTAACGACCCGAAATTTTGAATAAATCTTATTTCCTAATTTTACGTGTTATTTTATTTTATTTTTATACTCAACAAAAATGTTTCATTTGATAACATGAGTATAATTAAAATGAGACTGTTGGGTTTTGACTATTATTTGACCCTTGGTCAATATGACCGCTGGAAACTAAATTTTTTGATTACTGTCTCTAAATACAAGCAATCTTGGTTAATTAATATAGAAAGAAGATTAGATGGCCTCACCCAGTAGTCTTGGACCGATCGAAGCCCATCTAACAGAACTTGAGAAGGAGGTAGCACCACTGGGCTTTGCTCTGGACCAAACCCAAGCTGAACTACATCGTGTGAAGCTAGAACGGGATCGCCTTCGCGAGAAGTTCAAACTGATAGAAATTACGACTCGTGCGATGTTGGCCGAGCCTCCCTCAGATTCTCTCACCTTAGCACACCTTACACTTAGGTTCTATGCTGGTGTGATAAGGGGCTATGTAAAGAGATCGTAATTGCCTTGTGTAATCCTTTGTTTTAAATAAAAATTTGGATTTCTTCTTATGATGAAGTTTATGAATTTTCAAATGTCCAGATAAATATAGTATGCATATTTTTGATGAATTTTAGAGAAAGGATATTTTAAAAATGTTTATGTAAACCTTAAATAAATAAAAATGTGTAATGATTTTCAAAAAATGGTCTTCTACAATTATGTTCACTACAAAATTTCGAGTCTAATAAGATCAACTTGATTTTTGATGAATAGTAAATTATGAATAGTGATTTTACGCTTAGGATTAGTAATGTGACCAAATGGATTAGAAATCTCACTTAAAGAAAGTATTAATATAATCTAGGCACCTTGATTAAGTAATGTGATTCAATAAATGGTTAAATAACGGTTTCATAAATTATTATTCAAGTATTAGTTTTTTCGGGTGAATATTGTTTTTTAATTAAAAATTTAATTAAAAATATTTAGAAAATTATTTTTATAAAACAGATTTCATTTTTGAACTCAGAGCACCGATATTATGCTATGGTAATTTTTGGGGTTTTTTCTGAAAAAATGAATTTTCAATGAATAGATTTTTATTTAAAAATAAAAAAAAATATTTAGAAAAATATTTTTATAAAATGGAGTTCATATTTATAATCAGATCATTGATATTTGGTTAAGGTGAAATTTTGGGATTATTCTGAGAAAGTTGAATTTTCGATGAATAGTGAAAATACAGTTTTTAAGTTACGGGTGTCTAATGACATCATTAAATGATGTATTAAGTATGTAATCAATATGGTCGACTTATGAATAGTAAGATAAGGTATGAGATGTCCCAAGTGGCCAATACCATGGGCAAATACCATGGGCAAGCCCGGGGTTTTTTCAAAACCACTAATGAGGTGTCCCTTGGCCATTAATGCCTTGTCCCCTCACTTTTCCTATAAATACCAAGCCATCCTCTCATCCATTCAACTCCCCACTCTCCCCCAACGAAGTTCGGGTCTCATTACCTCCCAAGGAGTCCTCCCATGGTGCCCCCAAGCCCTCAAGTTCCCAACCTTTGAGTTTTAAGAGTTATGTTTTAAGGTAAGGGATCCGACCTCTCTCTTTCATTTCAAGTAATCTCTTTTATGTCATTCCTTTTATGCTACATGTTCTTATGTTGGAGGATGTTATTTTATACTCCTATTACTGCCCTTTTTATGTTCATATAATGAGAGATCCCCTCTTACTCTCATTATTTCGTTTTATGAAGTTTTAAGTGGCGCCGTTAGGCTGCCGAAATTTTTGTAATGGATCCTTTCTACCTTCTCATTTTTCAAGTTCTATTTTCTTGTAAAGTATTTCATGTTCCTTTTTATTATGTTGGGGTATGATCTATAAATTTATCATACTGATCTTTTGTGATCATATGATTAGAGACCCCATTTTATCTCTTCAATTCAGTATTTTGAAGTTTTAAGTGGCGCCATTAGGCTGCCGAATTTTTAAGTGGTTCTTCACCCTTCTCGTTTTGAAGTTCTACTTTCATGTAAATTCATTCAAGTTCCTTTTTGTTATGTTGGGGTATGATCTCTATATCTATCATACTGGAATCTTATTTTCATATGATGAGAGACCCCATTTGATCTCTTCAATTCAGTATTTTGAATTTTTAAGTGGCGCCGTTAGGCTGCCGAATTTTTTAGGGGATTCTTTCACCCTTCTCATTCTTTTCAAAGTTCTACTTCCATGTCAAGTCTTTCAAGTTACTTTTTAATTATGTTGGGGCATTATCTCTATATCTATCATACTTAACTCTTATTTTCACATGATTAGAGACCCTATTTGATCTTTTCAAATCATTTTTGTTGAAGTTTAAGTAACGCCGTTAGGCTGCCGAACTTTCATAAGAGAAATCTAATTTTTGTCTTCCTTACATGTTTTTCATTTCAAATGGTATGTCCTTGAAATTTCATTACCATGATCATGTATCCTTATTATTATGTCCATCTACTGTTTTATGGGTCATTTATGAATGTTTGACCCATTTTCCCTCTCTTTTTAATGTCTTCTAAAACATCGTAACATAGCCGTTATGCTGCATAATTTCCATCTCAAAATATCTCTCTCTTTTTATAAAGTTCTTTTATAGTATTAAGTGAATACTCAAAGCTCTTTCTTCTAAAGGGGTATTCACATATATACCAAAATGTTCTATTTTAAATTCTGGGATTTACATACATGAGACCCACCTTCCTTTTCTGTGGGTTTTAAAGTGACGTAAAGATCATGTCATTAAAGTAGTTTTTAAAACGTTGTGATTATGAAATGAAACCCATTTATTTTATGCTATATGGGTTATTTATGAAATGATTGATGATGATATATGTGGATCACAAGATAATAAAGGAAAATTTAAGGGTGCTCCCTGATATCTCTCCAATGCATTGGGTAAAGACTTAATCTCTAGAGATGACCATTTTTAACGACGCCTTGGTGAATAACCTTGGTAATTTTTAATGACACCTTGGGGATGGACCTTGGTGAAACGAAATGATTGTCAATATTAAATGTTGCAGCCACATCTTCAAGTTATGAAAAATTTTATTTTTATTATGAAATGCCTCATGATTTCTTTCTCATGCCTTAAAGTTCTTTTCAAGTCCTTATTGAAGTATCTCAAGTTCACATGTAAAATGTTCATCTTGTTTCCCTTACTGGGCCTTTTGCTCACCCTTTCTTTTGATGTATGTCCCCAGGTTATGAGATGCAGTAATTAACCTTGGATGAACATAAGGAGAAGCCTTTAAATTGTTTAAGAAGAAAGTTTTATGTTGTTTTCATGTATTATGTTCCTAGTTTCCAAGACACTAAACCTTAAAGATCCTCAGTTTTGTGTAATGTAATGAAAGTTTATGTTATAAAAAGGCGGGATGCTATATATGGTATGCATGATACACTCTCAGTCCATTCTGATGAAGGAATAAGAACTATTAGAGTATACCCTATGTATGGAAAAAGGTCCTTCCCATTTTGGAATAATTTTTAGAGGGTTTTTACATAGTAATAATGGAAGATCTATCATAATGAAACAATTATTTTTGGATAAAATATTATAGGAAAACATTCTTGTTGAAAACTCATGTGACTTGATTCTAATTGCATTCAATATTATCCTTTGTCTATGAACTTTTATAATATAGTCTCATAAACTCACCTATACAAGTATGATATTTGTCAACATTAAATAATTATTTATAGGCAACAATGTGAATTGAAGGCAATTATAATTTAATTGGATGGATTTCCTATTTAATATATACAATAGAGTATAGAGTCTCTTATATAGTAGTATGAATTTTGGTACAACAATTCCAAAAAGTATATCGAATCTTCTTCATACAATACATCTATTCATTATACAACATATTCTAAATGATAGTGGGGCAGTTTATTTAAATCCTATATCTATCCATTCACCATAGTATGATAGAAGAACATGTTTATGGACTATGAATTATACACCCTATGCTATCACTTTAATTTATAAGAAGAGAAATTAAGATTGTTTTCTAATAATATTTTGTTAGGGAAATTAAATATGATGATTGTTAGAAAAAAATCCTTCCTTATGGTGATTTTGGGTTTATTTTGTTTGTTGAATAGTTTATAGGTTTTTCAAAAAGGCACGTTTTCAAAGAATGCTTGAATAGTTATCATGAATGTTGAACTAAACTTGCAAGTGAAAATGTTGAACTGAACTCAGAGAGCATGAATGATGAACTTCTCTTGCGATGTGATCATGCAAGACACTTATTATTGTATTTTTAACTCATGATGGGTCAAAAAACCATTATAAGACAACAAAATTAAAAATCTCAAGATCTCACGTGATTGTCTTTGATTCTCTTAGTGAGATCTCACACACCACAGATGATTGTCTTTGGATCTTACAGAGGGATCTTGCACAACAATCATGATTGTATTTGGATCTCATGGAGGGATCTCACACAACACCATAGATTCTATCCAGAGATCACACCCAGATCTGGTGAAAATAACTAACAGGACTCACGCATAGGACTTGTGATAGTTCATGAAGATAATGGAAAAATTTATAAATGATGGAAGGATTTGTGGTCGTTGAAGAACTCGTGAAGCCCGTGATTGTCTTCAGTACTCGTACTCAGATCTCATGAAAATCATGAATGCGGACTCACACTAGGGAATCATGAAAATCATGAATACAGATTGAGGAAACATTCAATGTGTGTATGTTAAAAGAGGACTCACGCTGAGATATCACAAAAAACATGAGCAGATCACACACCCAGATAATGCGGTGTGCATGATTACCATGTGGTGGATGGTTTTCCATGATTATTGGAGTTAAGGAGGTGGAAACTCACCTATAGATATCCAAATAATCATCCTAAAATATTGATTATGTTTTTCATAAAATATTTATATTAATCTCATCTAGATAAGAGACTCATAAAGAGATCCCGTAATAGAGGTTTGTGGTGAAGAAGTATACAAGAAAGGAATTTTGTAAGTGTTTTCCATGATCTAAACATTGTCTAAAACAAAATAAACTCAAACCATAGTGTTTTTATTGATCTAAATATGGTCCTGCACAAGCAGAGAAAGAGGACTCATGGAAGGGACTCCTGAAAGAGGATTCAGGAAAGTAGTCTCATGGAATAGATTTTTCACAGTGTGGGACTCACGCAAAGTGTGAATAAGGGATTTCACCATGGGTTCATGTATAATGAGGATCGTGCAAGGTATTCGTGGTGAAGGAGGTCTATGAAGGTTCTTGGGGTTCGTGCTAAGGGACTTACGCAGAGTGGGACTCATGAATGGAACCAGTGGTTTATGCCTGGTTACTCGTTTAAAGTGAGACTCAGGAAAGGCATAACAGTTTCACACTAGGGAACTCACACAATGTGAGACTCGTGTATGGTTCCATAGGTTTGTGCTAGGGGAATCACTCAAGGTGATACTCATGCATGGAACCAGGGTTTTTTTAAGGATCTCATGCAAACAAAATTGCACCAGTATCTCGCACAAGTGGTTATGAGCTTGGGTCTCGCATAGCGGTATTACACTCGAATATTGTGCACGGAAATATATGTCTATATTTTCTTATGTATAGGGTCATTTTTATATCTGAATTTAGTAGGAGAAGAAGGAAAAATATTTACACTATTTGACAATACTCACAAAAGGAGTTTATTCACTAATACATTCAATGTAGAGAAATTAAGACTTGGAATCACATGAATATCTTACCAATGTGGTGGTAATTGTTGTATCTAAATTAAAGAGAAGTGTGTTTTAGATTTTTGGAAAGTTAAAGTGTTGCATCCAGGTGTTTTCACTATAGTGGAGGAGAAACCTAGAAAGAGATTCAACAGAGAGTCTACGTACATTTTAGGATGTATTCATTAGAAATATTGAAGGTACCTTTAAGTACCTAAACTATGAGTGGATATTTTATTGAGTAGTGAGAAAATGAATATGAAGAATATGATGATTTCAACAAGTAGTGATCTATAGAAATAGATTGTGGGAGTGACCTGAGGGAAATTAGTGAGTTGACCCTAAACATTGTAAAGGCAGTTAGTCTGGGAATAAAAGTGATCTAGCCAAAATCTTTTAATTATTTAGTGTCCCTCGATGGATTTGGTTCATCGGCACACCATCGTTGTGCGATCCTTGTGTGTAGACCAGTGGGGTTGAACCATGTATAATTTTTTTGTTTGATGCATGAAATAAATTTTGTGCATACATTGCAATAGGAAATAGGGAGAAGAGTGTTTCGCTTAACAATGAAACTAGATTTGAAGGGGAACATGTTTTAATATTTCATATCCTGATTCACCCCCCCCCCCTCCCGTAGGGTATTTAACCTAATTTAGATGAAAATTGGTATTATAGAGAAAGGTTAAAAAAATTGGTTCTCTCTCAGTAGAAGAATTGGAGGTTGTCAATCACAAAAGGGTTCTGATCTTTAATGGGACCAATTTTCAATTAAAGAAGAATCGAATGTATCAAAACTTCAGATCATTAGGAATGGATGTATTTAATAAGTGATGCATTTAATTTAGTCCATTATTGACAGTGGTGCTTTTTCAGAATTTGTCTAAAGGGAATTGGACATTTATGCCAAAGCAATAAATTATTTTGGGGGATCCCTATCTAATTATATCTATAAAAACGTAAGGTCATGTAATTCATCACATGATATATGGGAAATGTTTCTAAATATTTCTGATGGTGACTCAAAATAAATAGAAGAAATTATGTAGGTTCTATATAATAAGTTTGAGGATCTCAGAATGCACCTGAATGAGTCTGTTGACACATTCATTGACTGGGTGAATGTTTCTGTGGAATACATGTGTGGTCTTGGAAAAATAATTGAAGTTTTAAGTATTTCAATGTGTATATTAATATTACATCCACCTCTTTTAAAACTTAAATTTTATATATTTCATGATAAAGGTCTAAATAAACTGACATTAGATAGCTTGTATATTACTCTTATTGCATACGGGGTGAGAAATGATGATAATGAGTTTGTGGAAAAGGGTAAGTCTAAAGTAGTGGAATTCAAAACCATGAAGAAGCTCAATATTAATGACGGGAATGAATAATTAGATAAACATGAATTCATGTCATTCATTTTATAAAATTTATGAAGACAAAATTAAATGTTCAAAGGGAAACTCCCACTTGTGTGCTTTCAGTGTGGAACGTTTGGACTTCTTTTAGTGAGGTTAGCTAAGAATTTTCAAGATGATTATGAGGATGAAGTATAAATTCTCAAGAATAAATCATCAGCCTATGTGAATGTTAAGAAAAAATTAAAAAAACATAAAATGAGAATCTGATTTCAAGAGAAGATGAAAGTTTAAAAGAATAGGTGGTTGAAGAATTGGAGGATTTTGAGGATCATGAAGCAGATGTTATGGTGGAATTTGTCGATATGTCACATAAAAGGGATGAAATTGATAGTGATGAAGAAGAAATCAAATGAACAGTTGATATGTAGGCTAAATTAGAACTTTATTTTGATGAAATAGTTGTTTGGAGAGAAAAAATGACGAAATACAACAATGTTGTTCGTGATGAAAAATTTATATGTAGTGGATGAGAAAAGAGAAGTCTGAGATGAATCGATAAATTTAAAAACTGAAGTATACAATATTAGAGATATCAAAAAAGATCAGTGTATAAAAGTTCAAAATTGAAGAATAGAAAAGGTAAATTGATATGTTTACTATAACTAGAAAAGATAAAATCAAGAATATAAAAGAACATGAAGAGGAAGTTGTCATTATGTGAAGGAAAGTGAAATATCAAGGGAAAATATAGATTCTATAAAAGAAAGATACAAATTTGAATGAAAAGGTAAATGTAGAATTTAGAGTTCTAGTAAATCTGACAAAGGTGTGTCGGGAAAAGAAAATGATTGATTAGAATGATATAGCTGGTAGGGGCTTGATCAAAAATAGAAAGAAGTAATGGTTGAAGTTAGACCAAAATATTTCACTTCATTATTGAATATTCATTTGGGTATGAAACAAAATCATAAGATTCAAAAAACCCAAGGGAGAACTAGAAGTGTAGTATTTCTATATAGGAATTCTCACCACATAAGATGTTATTATTGTGGAAAAATTGGACACTCACAATATTTATGTTCTATTGGAATGAGGTATCGAAGGGAAAAATAAAAAGAGGAATCCATATAGAGATAAAAATTCCAGGTTATCAATTGATGGTCACTATTTCAATTGTGAAGGATTCAGATATGTGGAAAGATATTTCTCATAAACCATGCAAAGGAATGTGTAAAAGTAGAATGCATTTGATCATAAGAATCAGTTAAATGTATCAACAAATCGGTTAAAAATGAAAAATAATTTTCCAACATTACAAGATGAAGTTGTAAAATCATACATCACGAAATATCAAGATAATCAATTCGAACCAAATATGAAGTCACAACAGGGATGGATAAGAATATATATGAACATCTAGTCGTTGTAGATATTACTTTTAAAGAATCATATCATACTAGAATATGGGCCATTAATAGTGGGTGCACCTTCAATATTATAGGAAATAAAGATCTGGTGACCGGAATCATGTATGATAAGGAAGGTATCATAATATTTGGTAATGATGAAGGCCTAAAGATTCTTGGATCGAGAAAATCCCAATTTGAGGGAAGAGACATAAGACCTGATGATATATTAATTATTTACGGAATGAGTCACAAGATGCTTAGGGTTAGTAAACTATGTTACTCGATATATTCCATAATTGTTTCTAAGAAATTATTTTTCATCATGGAAAAAAATTGTGTAGTGGTTTAGTATGGAATGTATATGAAAGGTAATATTTCCCTTATGAGTAGATAAGAAGATATGTAATTTTTGTGCAAGGTATAAGAAAAATAATTATGGAATAAATGTATTGGTCCCATAATCCAAACATCCTTCAAAGAGTTTTGGAAATATGATTCTTCTTGAGACCTATCTAGATTATCATGTGATCATACTCATACGAGCAATGCTTGTCAAAAAGCAAAGATCATTAATAATACATATAAGGAAAATGAGAAAAGGTCAAAAAAGTGATTGAGTTGGTTTATATTGATGTTTTTGGACCCATTTCACTGATATCTATTGATATAATGAGATATTATGTTTTATTCATTGATGATTTCAGTAGAAAATATTGTTTTTCAATCATCACCCACAAATATGATGTGTTTAGTTGCATGAGAACTTCTTTAAGGGATTTTGATAAGATGTTGGGTAAAATATTCTTGAAATACAAACATATAATAGAACATAATTTACAAATATCCAAGTGGAGGATATATTGAGAAACATGTGATATGGAAAAAACATTCACCAGTAAGAACTCCATAGCAGAATAGATTAGTTGATAGAATAAATTGAATTACCAACAACATTGCTAGAACAATTCTCATTGAGGAATTTCATTTAAAGAAGTTTTGGAATGAAGCATTGATGACATAATTTTGCAACAAAATGATTGAAGACGGAAAAGTAATTCAGAACAAATCACAGTTACTATTAAAAGTTTACTCCCAAATATAGGATATCGATGTTGTTGAAACATTTTTACTATTTTCATGGAAAGAAAGAATCATATTATTCTTGGTCCTAACAGTGCAATGAAAGTTCATAGTTTTCTATATGGATATCAACTCTTAATTTCTAAATGGGGTTTTGGAAGAAGAATTTAATATTGGGAAGCCTATTGGTTTTCCTATTAATAAATATTAGAGAAGAGTCTATTGACTAAATAAAGTTAATTATGGGTTAAATCATGAACCAATAACATTTTATTCAAGACTATGTCAATTTTTTTAGAACCTTAGTTTTCAACATGGTGGAGTTGATAACAATAAATATGTAAAAATTGATAATAATAAAAGGAGGATGGTTCTGCTATATATTGATGACATAATATTTGTTGGATTAGATGAATCTCATTGTAAATACTTTGCAAAATTCATTAAAATGAGTTTTAAATGTCAATTATTGGTGAAATAATTTTTTTCCTTGGTTTACATGTGACAAAAGGAAAAAATGGAACATTCATTTTTCAATAAAATTATTCCTGGAAGTTTTAAGAATATTTGGAGTGGATAATACCAAGGAGGTGATGAATCTAGTGGATACCTAGATGATACTCTCTTGGGATGATAATTGAGAAGTGGCTAATGTCACATAATATAGGAAAATCATTGGAATCTTGTTGTACATAACAACAACATGACTAGATATTATTTTTTCCACATGTCAAGAAGCTAGGTATCAAATTAATCCCAAGGAAACTCACATGATTTCAGTTAAAAATACTTTGGTATATAACAAGAATGATGCATTTAAATTTTCTTTATAATGAAAAATCTCAGAAAGAATTATTGTGTTTTATAAATGTAGTTTATGCTATATCAGCAGATGACATAAAATTAACATCAGGTGGTGCATTCTATCTTGGAAATTTGTTTAGTTCCTGGCTAAGAATGAAACTAGATTTTATTTCATTGTGAACCATAGAAGATGAATAAATTTCCTCCACTCAATAGTGCATATATTTATTATGCATGAAGCAGTGTCTTGCTGATATGATAGTTAAAGTGATGTCTCTTATAATAATCCATTAAGAATATTTAGGTATAATAAATCTACAAAAAAAATCAAGTCCATCACTTGAGTACAGAGAACATTTAAATTATGTTTCATTTTATCATGGATAAGGTGGAGCAAGGTCTTTTTTAAATTATATTATGTTCTTATAGAACTACAATTTGTAGTGATTTTGTCATAGGATGTACCTAATGAAGCATTAGAACTTCATTGACTGGCACTTGGATTTTAGTTAACTCTATGCACTTGAAAAAGTGTTCATGTGGGACCCCATATCCCTGAGTAATGATATGTTTTCCCCTAATATGTAGATATTTTTTCTTTACCCTATTACATAAGACTTTGAAGAAACCTTTGGTTTCATTGAAAAAGGTGGAGAAATTGTGATATAAAAGGGACAAATATCTAAATTAAGAAAAGGGAGAAGATGATGGGTGGAGAAAAAAAGTAAAAGGAGTTTAAAATCTTAAGATTCTAATGTTGATCGATCAAATATTATATATCATGATAGATGAGGTTTGTGATGAAATCAACAGAGTGGTTTTTCAAATGAAGTGTTTAATTGATGAAAATTTATTGCCACTCTTTTTTCTCATGCAGAGAATGGATCATAGGTCTTAGAGTGTTATTTCATTATATCTCTAACCACTATTAGAATCACATGATTTTTTTTATGAATATGGAAGAATATTTAATGTGAAATCAACATGTGAATAGTTGTTAGAAAACCCAAATTGGGATACTATATTAAAATTATCACACATAATGGGAATTTTTGGTTGATTTTATTTTTTGAAAAGTTTTGAATTTGTTAACAAAGATTGGTTTTCAAAGAAGGGATGAAGAGTTTGTACAAATGTTGTATTGAACATGCAAGTGAAAATGATGAACCGGGATCGTGGAGTGTGAATGATGAAATGATCATGTGATGTGATCATGTACGACCCATATAGTTATATTTGGAACTCCTGATGGGCCATGAAAATAATTAGAAGAAAGCAACATTGAAAACATCTAGATTTTGTGTGATTGTTTTTGAGTCTCACGGTGTGATCTCGCACCGCACATATGATTGCCCTTGGATCTCTTGGAGGGATTTTGTGCAGCCCTCGCGATTTTTTTGGGTTTTAAGGAGGGATCTCTCAAAACACTCATGATTTTATGTGGAGATCATTCCTAGATCATGAAAAAATCATGAGTAGGACTCACACTCAGGACTTGCGAAATCATATGAAGATGAAGGAAAATTATGGAAATTATGGAAGGACTTGCAGTCATTAAAGAACTCGGGAAGAACATGATTGTATTTTTCATTCACTCTTAGATACCAAACAAAGTGAGAATGTGGAGTCGCACTAGGGACTCGTGAAAAGTGTGAATTCTGACCAAGGACCCACACAAAATAAAGATGTCGAAAGAGGAATCACCCACGTATATCATTCAAAGCATGATTAGATCACGCAGCTGGATCTTGCGGAGTTTGTGAGTACCTTGAGGTGGACAGTTGTCAACTATTTGGGGAGTTAATGAGGTGGACACTCACCTATAAATATCCCAAGACCTACTCTAAAAAATTGACATTGTTTTCAACAAATATTGATCTGAAACTCATCGGAAGTAGAGACTCAGGGAGAGATATCTCAAAAGAGGTTCGCGATAAAGCAGTATACGTGATTGGAATCATGTAAGTGTTGCACATGATCTAAACAAGGTCTTGCGCAAAGGGAAATCACACCAAGGTGTTTCACAGGATCTAAATAGAGTATTGTTCAGATAGTGAAAGATGACTCATGAAAGTGACTCCCAAAAGTGGACTCTCAAATGAGGACTCGAGAAAGTGGACTCGCTAAAAAAACTTGCGTAGATTGGGACTCGTGCAATTCGAAAATAAGGGTTCACACAAATTGTTCATGATAAAGGAGTTTCAAGCCAAGGATTTGTAGTGACGGAGGTCTTTGTAATGTGTTAGGAGAATTTTCCATGGATTCACTATTAAGGAGTATTGTGCAAGGTTCTATGTGTTTGCAGTAGGGGACTCGCACAAAGTGGGACTCGCACAAGGAACCAGGGGTCCGTAAAGGGGATTCAGGCAAGTTGACACACACGCAAGGTACCAGGGGTTTCATTTATGAGAAATTTACAAGGTGACACTCAAGAAATATGTTATGGGTTCATACTAGGGGACTCGTCCAATGTGAGACTCACTCAATCCACCAGGGGTTCACGCCAAGATCTCAGGGAAAAGGATATGCACAAGGATCTGGAACAAGTGGTTGTGCTCTAGGGTCTCACATAGGGGTATCAAACTTGAATATTTCACTTGGAGATACATTATTACATTTCCATATGAATATTTTCATGATCATATTTTATTTTTTAATTAGAAGAAGAAGATAGAGAATCTACACTACTTGACAATACTCACATGATGAGGCTATTCACAGATACATTCCAAGTAGTGAAAGTGAGGCTTACCCTCACTTGAAGATCTTACCCAAAGTAGAGGCAATTTATGTATCTACAGTAAAGATTTATTTTTTCTAGTTTAATGGAAAATTGA
This sequence comes from Viscum album, assembly GCA_963277665.1. Lineage (NCBI taxonomy): Eukaryota > Viridiplantae > Streptophyta > Magnoliopsida > Santalales > Viscaceae > Viscum > Viscum album. The sequence continues at coordinate 1,718,451,448 of OY728119.1, read as the reverse complement.
TGAGTTTTATTTAGTATTTTTCACAAAATTTAAGGAGCAACCCATAAACAGATTCAATAGAGCATCTAATACAGTTCAGGTTGCATTTATTATTAATTATTAAGGGACTTAAATGTCTATAAACATTGATTAGATCATTTCTAAAGTAGTTAGAAAAATATGAGTAAGAATTTTATCCTTTCAACATGAAATGATCCAAAGAAAGTGACAAATAGAGTGACCAGTGAGATGACTCTAAACATTATAATGGTAGAGATCTTGGGCATAAAAGTGATATAGCTCCATTCTTGTAATATTGAAGTTATCCTTAGTGGATTTGGTATATTTGATCACTGCCATTGTAGTTTCCTTGGACATATCCCCCTGAGGGTGAACCATGTAATTTTTTTATCTTATGAATGATTTAAATTATGTCCAAACATTGCAATGGGAAAGGGAGAGAGAATAGTTTTTTGTTTAATAGAGAAATAAGATCTGAAGTTTCAATTGTTTTAATATTTCAAAACCTGATTCAATCCTCCCCCTCCTTATTAGGGTGACAATTATGAGATTATACTTAAATCAATTGATGATAGTTTTTATTATGGATTCATTTAGAGGCACTCCATTGGATCAAGAATGGTTTTTCTTTGATGAATCTCCCATATCAGTCATGATTTGAGTAAGGCAACCAATTGAGGATAAATATTCAAGATGGTTCCCCTATTTTATATATAAACATTCTCGCCCCCTTGTAAAGTGGTTGGAAACATGACCTTATATCTTTTATCTGGTAGTGTAGGATTTCAATATTTAATTTGTTTCTATAATTTATTTTATGAATTTAAATAAAATATAATTTTATAGTATATCATAGTACCTTATTCTTATTACACATATTTCATTATGTTTATTACACTATAATATTTATTAACTACTTGATAGAGAATTACTAAAAAAGATATTCGAAAATTCGGGTTGTTTGGTATTCCCAAAAACTAGATATTCATTTCTCAATATTATGATTTATTTTCATAATGGATAGTTAGATCATGTAGAATATTTTTTGGTGATTTTAATCATAAATTATAATTATCTCGGTTCACACACTCCTCTCTATAATCTTTTATACCTCACTTCTTTTATCCATACCTTCATGTGATTTTTTTGGGGATGGTTAAGGTTTGGACATGATATAATGGAGTTGTATGCAAGGGAGGTGTTACACTCTCAATCAAGATGTGAGCTTCCCTTACATTATTAATGAATTAGTTCCTAACATGAATGGGAGATATTTCATATATGTTAAGTTCCATAATATTTGTGGATGTAGGGTATCCAGTAAATGATATTGAGTTGGTTGTTGAAATTAATTAAAAATTACTATGAAAACAATAAAGGAATCCACATAGACCTGAGGATCATTCCAATTTCTTACTAACACATGAAAAAAAATTCCGCTTTTTCAATTTCATTCATGTATTTACAATACAAAAAATAAACCCATATTTCCACCAACTTTCAATTTAGAAAAACACTAAAAAATAATAATTGATTTTTAATATAATATAATAAGGAAAATAACCATAGGAAATGAACCTAGATTGACACAAAAATACACTAAGAGGCCTTTAAAATAATTTTTTATTATGAGCCCTACAACATCCATTTATCAGTAACCTCATAAGACATGATCCTCAAGTGTCAAACATCGACAACTGAGTCCTCACCCAATGGAAATTTCTATTGACTCCTCCATCTAATCATATACTTACACCACTAAATGAATAAATTCATGTTATTAGCACTAGTAGAAATAGTTTCTCAACATCGAAGGTATAAATTTTGTTTTCATTAAACCAGTGAAAAAGGTATGTTTTTGAATTTTTTGGCATCAATTTTAACATCAACCAACATCAATGTTTTTTTGTTTTTGGATTCAATTTTTTTCAAAACTAACACAAAAAATAGTACCATATTTCATTTATGGAATTAGTAACTATATAAAAGCAATTACATAAATAGAAAAAATTAGCGTTGGTTTTTAGTAAATATAACTCCAAAAATTTAAAAAAAATACTTCGGCATCATTTTTTCTAATAACCAATGCTAATATGTTTTAAAACAAATCGCGATTGAGAATCCCTCATTTTATGCGAACCATGAAACCCTCTCTATCCCTCACGATGAACCTGGTGGTAGAGACCCATTATCCCAGCAGTGATTTTGGAATATTTTATTTGATATTTATCATTATTTTTCGATTAGTGGATTGATTATTCATTTGATATCATTATTTCATCATCTATGGACATATTTCTCTTCTCAAAATCATTTTTCGAGAAACCATCAATCATTGATTCATTTTATTTCAATTTTTTTGTTTATTTTTCATTTTATAAAAAACATTTGTTAGTTTTTTTATTGTTTATTCTTCTAATGAAATTGATGGAGAAATTTCAAATAAGGTATTTATTTTCCTTGGTGAAATTTGAATTTTGTATGTTTTTATTTAATTTTGATGTAAAATTATTTATCATTTAGTTTTATTTTTGAGTTATTGTTTCAATAATTTTTATGTAGTTGATGCTTATTTATTAATGTTGTTCATGAATATTTTTTATATTGATAATTTTTTTATTGATGAAATCATCAAATGGTCAGGATAATATATATTGATTAATGTGTTTTTTTAGAAATGATATGTAAAATATATTTCTTTAATATTTTTTTGACATTGTGATGTGTATTAAAAATTGATTAATGTTAAGATGAAACTTTTATGATAAAGTGTTTAAAGTTGATCTACTATGATGATATGCAAGAAAAGTTTATGGATAAGTGTACTATTTAATTATATTAGATAAGAATTGATAATTAGATGTTAGTCATCTGACGATGATGATGAAGAATGTAGATGAATTGATAATTGGAAAAAGAGATAAATTTCGGCAGTTTAAAAAATTAACCTAAATCATATGATTTGAAGTAGAATTTTTTTCTCTATATATTTTCTTAATAATGATGATATGAATAGTTAGAATGAAATGTTGAAATGATAATGTGGCTTGATAAATAATATTATGATAGTTTTTGATGGGTAGTCGATTTGATTTTATATAATTATACGGTAAATCATTTTTTGACAAAGTTATTCAATCATTGATATGATATTGTTATTTGGATATAATTTGATAATGTTATCTGAAAAATATGAGTACATTTTATATTTTTGATGTAATTATTATTAACTCGCATTGATGTTATATTTTGATAATTTTGTGGTATAATGGAATGTTATATTACATGAGGGATTTTTTATTCCCTATTGATGATGTAGTGAGAACCAACACTATATAATTTGATTACCAATCATTTTTATTGAATGTGTGTTTTTTTAATTTATCTGTTTATATATATATATATACACATATTTTTTTATATGTTTTAATAGATTAACCAATCATATTGTGATATTATTTGTTTAATGGATAGTAATTGGATAAATGTATGAAGAACCACTACTGAATATGAAAATGGAGTTGATTAATTCATGTAATTTTCTAAATAAAATCATCAAGACATTAATTTGATTTTCTATCCATGTGTGAAGTGTTTGAATATAAGGAAATTAAACTCCTGAAAAATCATGGAACATCTCATGTGTTATAGTATTAGCCTTAATTATACATGTTTTATATGGCATGGTGAAAGAACAGAAGATTCAACATCTAATATTGGTTAGAATATTCATTATGATGTATAGGATTGTATTGAATAATTAATTCAGGAATTATGTTTTGAAACAATCAAAAAATAGAAATTGTTGAACAATTTTTTGGAGATTTTGGAAACTATTATTCCTAGGATGTAATAAATATACAGTGTTATCCTCAGTTTTAGGATTAGTAATCTTTAAAGAAAGAAATGGATGGTGTGATAAATGTTTCTCCAACTTAGTTGATCTTTTAAAAGAGCTACTTCTTGATGTTAGTAGGATCCCATATTCCAATTATGAGGAAAAAAATATATTATTCCCAATGGGATTTGGGTATAAAATAATACATTATTTCCCTAATGATTGTGTCTTATATAGGAAAGAATATGAATATTTATCATTTTATCCTATATGTGGGTCATCATGCTAAAATATAGATGAAAATATCAACTTAGATTCATTTTTAGGTACTATCATCTAACCTCATGAAAAACCAATTTTGTACATTCTAATGATATCCTTCTTCACGCCACATTATGTTGAGGTCATGAAACAACATAATTAACATAAAATAAGGCATGTTTTGAATTAGCGGGCGATCCTGAGACACCTATGTAAGGTTTGTGCTAGATTTTAGGTTGGTGCACAAAACTTAAATCAACACGCAAGAACTTTCACACCCAATGCAAGGTAAATGGGAGTATTCTGCATCAAACTTCTGAAAATGGTCAAGTCAAAGGTGCTAAATAAATCAGTTCAACGTGCAAGAAAATGGAACACATGCCAGCTCTTGTGCGCCCAATGCGACGTCAACTGCCACATCTGCACAGGCCTCCTTGCGCACCACCGATGATGTTTTATCCTATAAATAAAATCATATAGCATCTTTTCTGGGGACTGTTTTGGAATGTGATCCATATCACCCACATGTGTAAGACAACCCATTCCGTGAATTCATGAAATACATAGCCCAAAGTTACTGGATCCTCCTTCAGGTGGGCCCACTATGGTTTGACCCTCTCCCATTTCTATTTACTCTATGTAAATTGAGTTCAAAAGATCCTTCTTACGTGAAAATTTTCCCTTGTGTTGTTCCAATCTTGTGCGCAAGATTCCATCATTCATGAATTCCCTCATCTTACATGCAACCTTCCATTTTGTGCATAGATCCTCATATTGCACACAAGCCTTCGATTGTGTGTTCACTCCTTTCTATGTTCCCCATGTATTATCCTTACCCTAAGGACCATGTATGATCCCCTCTTTCACTCAACACCCTTATCTTTCATGAACTTCTTCCATGCATCCCTAAAGGATTGTGTGTAGTGATTTCCTAGTTCCTTGAGTGGTGTTCCATATTGGGTTAATCTACCTAAATCTTCTTATCATAGGTACACTAATAGCTATTTATTCATTACATAGTTATGCTAATGTGGAACCCTCAATGGATCAATCTAAAACCCCCAATACATGGCGTTTTTTTCATCCCCTCCCTATGTGCAGGTTGGTACAAGTTATGTGAGTCCAATGGGTGAGTATCAGGTCCTCATCAGCTGAGTCGTTGGATGTTAAACTACCAAGAAACCTCAATTCCCCAACACATGATGTTGAAATATGATCACTGCATGAGTTACTAGCCCAAGAGGACCATGAATGGAATGGTCACCAGCACCCTCTCACTCCTCTCCCACTGCTCTTTGTCTCCATGTGCACCTCAGAAAACATTCACCTAAGACCTGAAACACCATGGTATGGTTCCCCTTTATTGATGGTCATATCCACTATGTATATCTACACACCCTCTTGATGTTTCCCAATCTTCCTCTCCCAAGGACGATAACCACACATAAGCTTTGATCTGATCCTCAAGGATCCACATTTTATCATGCGATCATCAAGTCTATCGTAGCCTCTTTTTTCTCACACCAAGAATGAATCGTGTGGGCTTATAGTAAGCATCGACCATAACATCCTCTTTGGGTTGCCTTAGCATGTAATCTTCAATCTCCTCTTCAGTAAACTATTTGGTCTTTGATACCCTACCTGAGGGATACGTAGGAAGTCTTCTTGAGGTTCAAGCACACCACCCATTTGTTTCATTCATTTCACATTGATTCACACTTCATCCCGCAGGACATTAAACTATATTTTCCCTTAACTACATGGGTTTTGATCCCTTTCAGGTATGTAGGAAGCCTCTTTGAGGTTTAATCCCAATAAATAGTAAAATTTGGTACTCCCTCCTAGAGATGTATGCTCTTGGTGTGACATCATCCCTTTTTGGGATGCATATCCATGATCTTTCTCCTTGAGGTGTTCTAATTCATTCAGGATGAAAACCATGCATAAGCCCCACAATCATTCCATACACCTCCAACCAAGAATGTCCCTCTTGCGATGGGCTACTAATAATTTATAAGCCCTGATCATGTCTTCGAGCTGATATACCTTGTGTACACCCTGATTCGATTCCCCTTTACTAAACTATGTGGACATTGAACTTTTCCCTTTTTGAGCAAGGTACTTATGAGGCCTCCCTAAGGGGCAACCCCATCACCCACTCCTCATTCTGGTCACTCACTTGAGGCTTTGTGTCTTGTGAAGGTCATTCCTTAACATGTTGGTTCTATTTCTTTCAGGTCCCCATCCACGTGTATTTTTTCATGAGCCACCTCCTTAGGTGACTTGTCACCCCATTAATGAACTACGTGGACTTTGATTCCTTTCCACTAGGATACATATGAACCCACCCTAAGGTTCAATCCCAATACATCCCCCTTCACATGAGTTCTCAGTTCCATCCCCATTAATTACACCCTTTGAGATTTCATCCATATCCTTCCTGATTTTACCTAGGCCACCATATCATGATGAAATCATTCCATCCATATAGGAAACTAACGATGTGTAAGCCCTTTTATCTCACTGCTCTTTATATCACTCAGGTTTCTAATCGCGTGTACACCCCAACATTATTTTGAGTTGTTTTCCTCTATGTACACCTTGATAACATGACTTACCCTGCAATACTATGTGGATTTTAATCCTTGTCTTCCAAACAGGGTATCTTGGAAGTCTTCCCAAGGTTCAATCCTATCAAACGGTAAACCTTGGTGTACCCTTTTCTGGGACCCACCATCCTTAGACCTACACTTTGTGCTGTCAGGATCAACCATCAAAGTCTGAAACCTCCCCTTTTAGGGGACACACCATCTGGGGTACGTCTTTATTATATATTCTAACCCATCCATCTGGTAAAATTTATAGGTTCTCTACCCTAGGGATGCATCTATCTGATCAAGTCCCATCAGTGTCCCAATCTATCAGATTCATCTTCACTAACGTTAAACTCAAAGCATACACCGTGTTAATCATGGGAAGATGAGGAAAACCTTAGAGACATACCTATGGAATACAATTCCCCACATTTGATGTGGGATGCCTTCGGCTTATGTGCCCTCAAGAAGCCCACTTATAAGGGAACATCTAGGCATACCAGCGTTTTAGCGTCCAGACATACCAGCAATGCCAAAAGTGAATACTCTCCTAACCGAAGGATTCTACCCTCACATGACCCCTTTTGAATGTTATGAAAGAAGCAACATAATTACCCTGCATCCATAAATATATGGAATTGGGAATATTATCATGAACAATGTCTTAATATTTACGGATGACTTGGAATATGTGAAAAATTCAGAGGAAGAATCCATATAATGTGAGATGAACATCACATCATCCCATTTTGAGCAAGGAGAAAATGACCCTCAAGATGAAATGGATGTTTCCCACCTTTGGAAAGCGGGAATGTGGGGTGAAAATGTGACCAGTCTGGCAGAAGTGTCCCTCAAAAGAATCATGATGAGGTGCACATCAGTGGAAAAGAATCGGAATTAGAAATGGTGAACCTGATTTAAAATTATTCTATGAAATATTGGGATTAGTTGAACTTGAGACATCAGTAGAACAGCATGTCACCGGATACAACTATCTGGTGCCAGGTCCCGCCGAAAAAATAGTGGGCCTACCATGAAACTCCCTAGGATTTGGGCAATTAATCATTGGTAATAGTAGTTAACAATGTTGTCAGCGTTGATCTTTCTATCCATCCATGGAAGATTGAACATCACTAGGGAACTAAGCATTTCTTTCCTACTTGTTTACTGATGGATGAATCTTCATGCGTTGTATGGCCCAAGCTACAACTTTAGGAAACCAATCAACTCTCACCCATAGATGTAGGGTTAGGGGAAATGCCAATACAGAAATCTCACATGGCTCCACCTCCCCCACAACATCATCCACTACCACAACTACTGGGCTCCCATTCCCCTTCTCACTTTTTGAAATTATCCAAATAATTGTAATGGACATTCAAGTATGACAAAACGAATAGAAGGGGGTCACCCTGATGAGGGAAATGGCTCATAAATATGTGGATACATAATTTCCCTACCATCATAATCACCCCCATGGATCACATAGTCATCCACTTCTCCCCACTCTGATCATCAATCATTTCGTTGGCCTCTCCCCAGAAAGATATTATGACTCACTCCATTATTTTGATGAAGTAGGGGGGATCTGAGTCCTCCAAAATGTGGATTCATCCATAGAGAATCCATGAATGGATCCTATTATGCCACATTATCACCTCCAGTCAGTCCCATAGACTGAAGATCAGGTGGTCCATACCCCTTCAAAGTTAGCCCTAGTCCTGCTAACCCAGCACCAATGTCGGGTGCGAGCTCAGGAGGATTTCTTCTAGGGGAACTGTCTTCTACGACTTTAGTGGCCCAATCTACCACTAACTTGTTCTATAACATCCTTTTTTCTATAGAACAGAAGAACCTCTACACACGAACAGAATTGAGGCCTCCACCACCCTAATGGAAGGCTTGTTTGACCCTCCTGGTCACCGACACGAGCAGCAGTCATTGCGGGTTGACCCATGATGATGAGATTCAGCACATAGGTCCTCCCCATACCATAGTTATCCATAGTGGAGGTCCTCCCCATCTATGCATTTATCATTGGGTTCCTCCCCATTCCATCATTACCAGTCAATGTTGAGGTCCTCCCTATATTGATAACACCCAATATGAAGGTCCTCCCCATGATCATGATCCTAGGTATAGAGGTTTTCACCATATTTCAGGTCAAAAACGCGTTGGACCTCTTCACATCATCATCAACTCAAGAGAGGGCCCTACTCGTGGTGACATTAACCAGAGAAAGGTTCCTCCATGAAATATCACCCATCAGCATGGGGTCCTCCCCCTGTTCCATTAAATATTTTCACAAGTCCTCCTTGCACCCTAGTTCATCCAAGAAGTGGTCCTCCCCACTCTAACACTAACCCGTACAGAGGTCCTCCCCTTGTCAAAGACCAATCCTTCCTTGAAGAACCACTCTAGGGTAGGAGGATGAATCATACCCTAAAAAATAAGGATATTTAGAATAGCCAGTTCATAATCAAAATCATCCACTTTTCATAATCTAAAGATGAGTGTGACTTGATGATGGATCCCTCACCCCAATCCTCTATGTCGGCAACTAGGAAAAGAAATCGATGTATCTGCTTTGTCCTCCTAGAAAACAAGAGACACCAGATCCCTGAGTCCCTCCAAATATAAAAACAATTGGAGGAAGATATGGCTTTATTCCATGGTCTTGTTGTGGAATCATTTCTATCATCGCAAGGATAATTATTTACTTAGACCAAAGATTATGGAGAATTGTTCTAGGGACCAGCTGATAAAGAGCACCAGCCTGATCCACTTCCAATGACCACTAACCCTACACATGAATCTATGGTCAGTACCCCATCCTATAGGGATGGGGTGATATAGTCAGTGCATTCCCTATATGATATCCCAAGATGAAAAGATTTCTAGCACACAGACCACACACTCCAAAAACAAGTCCACTGTCGCAATGGTCCATGTCAGTGCTATTACAGGTACCTCAACCACCCTAGCCATTGAATGGGGAAACCAAATGACAAATCCCAAGTATGATCCAAGAGGTTTTTGGGACATTCTTATAGTGGGCCATCTCCCCAATATGTTCTATCCAATTTCAACTACAAGCTTCAATATCCCGGAGTCCATCACCCAGGATGAGGTTATGTGCTTCCTCCAAACCTTATGGATAGTGCATTTTCATATTCATGATCGATGATTAGCTTACCCCATGAGAAGGGAGAACTTCGTCAATATTGGACAGTAGTTCCGCCTGTTTGAGTTAGCCACACTCCCTTTTTCTCATCACCTTGCATGACCTAGTTATTATCAGACCCTCTAAGAATGATGAAACTAGAGAATTACTGTGCTTAATTGAGTTATTAAGGAGGCTTCCCCACATGTCCAGATCTGGGGCTGGGGGTAGTATGCTACCATTTATTTAATCTTATCCTGCTCCAACCAAGTTCACCCTGTAATATTGAGGAAACACCTTAGGGTTTCATCATAGTAAACATGATCATTCCTAAGATATACCTATAAGGGGGAATCAACACAAGGCTTGGAGATGATGAAAACCCCAATGGAGAAGCACAATGCGTGCCATATAATTTATGTATCCACGCTCTCTTACAAAGGAAGATATTTGGTCTTGGAGAACCAAATGATTCATTGGCTTTGGGTCAATTTCCTAACAAGGTAAAATCACACACTGGGATAGTCAAGACCTCCGACCCGCCAAATTCAGTGCAGAAGATGAAAGGGGATCCCCAGAAACTATGTGGTTCCAATAGATCACAGAACAGAGAAGAATCATCAATGAGATCCATGTGGAGTGTGCCATGGAACAACATCCAAAATAGAGTGATCCTAGGTATTATCCCATTCTTCACCCAGCGAGGAAGAGGGGGTAAGAAAAAAATATCCCTAGAAAGTTTCCTCCCATTGATCTCAAAAACCCTACATATCCCAACTTGGTAAAGGCAGATGTCCATGGTAAAAGACCACATTATGAATCACTGAATCTACCAAATCTATGTGAGAACCTTCCTCGGGATCTGTCCACTCCGCAGGTTCCCTGGCTACTGCTCAGGCTCCTTAGGCTGATCAACATGACCTAACATTCACTCTGTAAGTTCCTCCAGTAGTCCCTTAGGTCATTCCACAATCTAATCCATGAGCCTCTCAGCCAGATTACCAGGTTATTGAACCCTCCAAACCTCTGGTAGTTATGAATCCTCATTAAGATGATCCCATGGTTTCTCTCATCTCTCTCCTTGACACTCCTGAAACCTAATATCTGGTGATTATTCCTGATGGAAATCCATATCCAGAATTATTGGATGACATTCTAGCACACACGGGGTTCCAGAATTCTACCTTCTCCCATTTTAATGGGATGATCAATCCTTTGTAGCATTTTGACCACATTATTTCAGGTGAAGATCTATGTTGGAAACTACAGTGAAGCAGGAATCTGCTAAAATCATGTGTTTCGTACAGACACTGAAAAGGACTGCATTTATTTGGAATATCCAGTTATCCATTGGGTTCGTAGCTGGTTGGGAGGATCTCCAGAAGAATTGTTTTGTCTCAGTTCAGTTCCACAACCCGTAGGATTAGTATTGTAAACCTCTTCAAGTGCATGAAAAGGCTATAAGAGCGAGTAATAAACTTTGTCGCCGGGTGGAAGGTCCTCACATATTCATTTAACATGTTTCTAACTCAAGAACAACTGCTAACTATGTGTGTGGGAAATGTGAATAATGAACTATTTCTTTCTATTTCCACTCAGAACTTCCCTAGAGGATTCCTATATTTCTCTAACCAGGCTCAACATCCAGAATAATCCTTACTACAAGCCAAGAAGGAACTCCCTCCCGCAGCTCCTGCAAGAAGAGACTACATGGTCGGGACCACTTTTGTAGCATAGATAGAGGACCCTAGACCTATAGAAATGTTACTAGAAGATCCACTTACACAACCTCACTGAGGGCCACCACCACTGTCTTAGCCTCTATCTCAGAATTTCTCACCTCAAAATTGGCAGTTTCCACTGCATAAGACACCATTGCTGCATAGGAGAAACAACCGGGTTCCACATTCTCACCAAGCCTCAGACCCCCAACTGAGCCAGGCTCTTAGAGTCCCTTTCCCAGATAGAAGAAAAGGAACATACTCATTCAATAAAGATCATATCCTCAGCTATTTATAGAGTTTCTTGGACCAGGGAATCTTGCGGGTACTAGGACGCAGGAGGCCCGAAGAGGCTGATATCACTGATCGCCCCAATTACATCCCATGTCAATATTTCCTTGGAAAAAAACTCAAGAAGTTGTATATGTTCAGTGACTTGATCCAAGACTAGGTAAATGACAACATAGTGAGATCGGGTCCGACCCCGATACAATTGGAATGTGTGTTTTCGAAGCATGATAGCGACAGTGAGGGTGAATGAGGGAAGGTATCAGGTCACGGGTACAATAAGTATAATGATAAGATAACAATCAAGGCAGTTGGTCATGGCCATGGTATTATCCTTTCCCATTTGAATCATCCTGATCCTTCCAAATTCTGATGTTCAACACCAAGTTACTGCTTCTTCATTGACATGTCGGCCTTCACTATCTTGGGAGAGTAGGCGTCGATGACACAAGGCGAAAAAATTACATCACCAGTACCACAAACATCTCATACTCTAGGAGATTTCAGGCCCTCAAGGATAGGGATTACCCCTTGAATCTTCCCAGAAATAGAGGATTCCCCATGTAATGGTCAGGATTATGCCTCTATTAAGACTCTCATGGTAGTGGACTCATACATGGTCCTTGAAGAAGAGGGGTTCTAGACAGACCCTAAAAATGTCCCTAGTCGATGCCAGCATCGATGAAATCATGGATATGTGAACCTTAAATGTTCATTATCAAATGCTTTGGATAAAGATGTTCACGCTAATGAGACATGGAAAGGGCATAGTTTAGTACTTAGCATGTGCATCACTCTTACCAAGTTTCATCAGATCCACTTCCCCCACTGTTTGAGCTACTCAACGTGGAAGAGACATCGCGAACATTCTATGATTAGTCGTGTATAGTTAAGGCCAGGAAACGGTCATATGAAAATCATTCATTATTCAGCCTATGAAATTCATCTAGTGAGCTGCATATACCCCCAAAACCATCTAAAATCTACCGATCTGACCTGCATTGTTTTCCATACCTCCTACCACAAATCATATTTTTATTGACATCAATGTGTTCCTAACATGAATGTATTATGTGATCAAGAACCTTGCTAGAATTCCTTCCAAAATCTAGATTCTCAAGGATCTCTACTTGTCTGGAGATATGTGTGAGGCCCACGTAGAGGCTTTGGGGGCCCCCTCCAATTTTAATCAAATATAGTAGTCTTAGAGGCCATTCATGCTGAGGAGGCCAGCCATTCTGAATTTCATTCCTTCATATCATTCTCTAAAGAAGAAGAAGGTTCTCCCATATAGGGAAACATCTTCACACTATACATAACTGATCAGTTCAACATCATGGATGTTTTCTATTGTCTCTTCTCCACATGATCTAAGGTTAATCCCTTCTCGACTTGGAATCTCTGAAAGTTGGGGTTGTCTAAAACATATATTAATCCCTATGACCTAAAGATTCATTTTTTGGTGGGACAAAGAAGATGCATGTTGAAAAAATATTCTTGAATACCCAATTCAGTGGACTGATTGCTAACAAGGAGTTCATGGTTATCTTGCAATACATCTCCTATAATTTTTTGGTGGTTAGACCTCAATTATATCTACGTGTGAAAGTGACCTCCTCATATCACTAATGCCTCATGTACTCCATAAATGGTCGGATGGGCATGATCCTAGGTGAGGTGTTTCCCTTTGCCTCTTCTAAATCCCACTACCAGGATACTGACTACAATAGGAGCAAGGAAAAACAGGTTTACACCAATGAGGATAACCAAAATTTCATTGTGTCCAACCCAAGGGAAGATTTCAATGATGTCTACATTATCCTAATTCTCCATTTGGAGGCCACAACACCAAACATGGGGCACTTCACTTTCATATATGGGATAAGGGAAAAGCACATCTCCCATCACAAGGAACACAAAAAAGAACACTTCATACTCCTATATTGATCAAGATTGAGTGATCCCAGTACCCCTTAACCTTGTAATATTTCAGGATGTTTGCCCCATGTAAATGTCAAATATGTCATACATTCTTGTGTTTTCAGGCTTGGTTGAACCTGCACAAGCTTATGTGCCACTACTACATTGATAAAATCAAACAAGGTCCATTGCGTCGAAGGCCATATGGAATTGGATCAACAACATTCATCACAATGATTTTAGCAGAAATGGAGTCCCCCAATGAAGATTCCAATGATGCTCAAGATGGCACCCATATTTTGTTAGAATCATCCAATTTAAAATAACATACCTCTCTAATGATCATCTCACAGTGGACAATGGAAATTATTTGGATGACGCTCCTCATGTGTTGGATGAAGGTGTCTCCACCATCGTAGATGAGTTGGTATAGGTGAACCTCATCACCGAGGTAGATCAAAAACATATAATGTTCAGCTCATCCATGTGTGAAGAATTACAGTAGTAGTATGTGGGTTTCATGAAGCTACATTAAGATTTATTCACCTGGATCTATGGTGAGATTCCATGACTGGATCCTCAGGTCAGCTTCCACCACCTTGGTCTCCTGATAAACCATCACAAGTTCAAACAACCTCCCATAAATATTCACCCTTATCATAGTTCCATGGTTGTGGTAGAAGTTTATAAGATCATTAAATCCAATGTTATCATGGAATTACAGTACCCAAAATGGTTATCGAAATTTTCTCCCATCCAAAAGAAGAGCAGACAGATTAGAGTCTACATCGACTTCTAGGATCTCAAATGTCACTTTCAGAAGGATGATTTTAACTTTCCTACAACAGAACTGTTGATCGATGATGCTACTGAATTCAAAGATCTTTGTTTCATGGATGGGTATTCCCGATATAATAAAATATGAATGGACCCTGGCGAATAAGGTTCTACCACCTTTAGAGCACCATTAGGTTCTTTATGTTACTATGTAATACTTTTTTGTCTGAAGAATGGAGGTTCCACCTATCAACTTGCCATGCACCACATATTCATGACAATCCATAAAAAATCGGTGGAATATTATGTGGACTATTTGGTGGTCAAATCCATCTTGCTTGAGAACCATCTCAGAGATCTTGAGAAACTATTCGGATTTCTTCGCTCTTTCCATCTGATGATTAACTCGTTAAAGTGTTCCATTAGGGTTACCTCTGGAAAGTTTCTCATATTTTTCATCATATATACAAGCATCGAGATTGATCAATTGAAGGTCATGTCTGTCGGTCATATTCCTCCATCGAGCAACATTCTGGAGCTTCGATCCTTTCAAGGACACTTAGCCTACACACACCGATTCATTTTGAATATGGTCATAAAGTGTTATCATTTTTCCTGAATCATAAAAAATGTGTCGACTACCAGTGGGAGGAAGAGTTTCAGGGTTCATTTGATGAGATCAGGTAGTACCTTATATAACCTCTATTTCTGATCCTACCCATCTTCATAAAGCAATTGGTCCATTATGTGACCACCCTGGAATGTTCACTCTGTTCTCTTATCACTCAGTAGAACAACAAAGAGAAATAGAATAGTTTATACTATCTTATTCACATGCTCCTTGATACAGAGACCTAATATAACTCTATAGATAAGAGTTGTCTGGCATTGGTATCCATGGTCTAGAAATTGGGACATTACCTACAACACCATGAGATACAACAGGTGTCTTGAGTAGACCCACTGAAGTATATTTTGAACCATCCCATGTCGACATGTCATATTTCTCAGTGGTCAGAAATCATTAAGTAGTTTGACATGAGGTTCATTCAGTAGTTTGGAGAGTAAATCCACTCAGTGGATCTATCCATGCCTTGTAGGTAGATTCACATAGACAGTGCTTCGTGAAACCCTACCTGAAAGAGACTCAATGATTCTAGGCTTAATAGAGTGGGCATGTGTATCATCTTCACCACACCTGAACAGGCTGTCCATCCATATCCATTCTTGCTGTCAGAAGGTTATTCCAATAATGAGGTGGATTATCGGTCCCTCATCACTAGTCTCGATTTGGCCCTTCAAATTGATGTTCCCCAGAAGCATGTGAAAGGGGACTCTGAGATGGTCATCAAGGAGATCAATAGTGACTATGTATTCAGGAAGCTATATCTTGTAACCCTATTAGAGTGCACCTTCTAGCTAATGACCCAGTCCCCATCCTAAAAAAAGTACATTCACGTTCCTCGATCACCTAACGGTTGACCTGATTCCTTGGCTAGCCTTGCCTCATCTCTTGCAGAGCCTGACCATGTTGATGTTATCATCAATGTGGAACATCAAAGATTCATCACTCCTGTCACCCAAAATAAGGATAAAATCTATTAGGTAGGAAATTTTACCATTGTAGAATCAACATCAGGACCTCGAGGTCCCCCTTCTATAGTACTAGAAGAGACCCATTATTGGACAACTCCTTTGGATGTGTACCTCCAACATGGAAATCTCCCAATAGATAGATATGAATGTGAGAAAACCCATGATCGTGTCGTCCAGTTCACTCTCCTAAGTGATACCATCCATGAGAAAATCATCTATAGATGTAGGTTTTATGGGGTCCTCTTATGTCGAAATCAAGGAGATGAGATTCCCTAGTTATGAAAGATGTTCATGTCGTCTCATATTGAGCACATTAGGTAGGGTAAAAATTCTCTCATCAGATATGAATGTTGTTCTACTTCAATACCACCATGGTCCATGACTATATTGAATTTTCCAAGAGGCGCTAAGTATGTCAGATCTATGCTAATTTTTTGTATCAGAAGTCATTACCTCTCCATACCACCATGTACTCTTGGTACTTTGCTGTTTGGGGGCTTGATTTCATTATACAGTATCCATAAGAGATTATTCACTAGTTCATGTTAATACTAACCACTATGGATTTATTTCCTAAGAGTATAGAGGAATTTTATTTAAGATGTCAAATCCCTCTCTATAATTAATTTCATGCTCTCCAATATCATCTATGGATTTTGAGTACCTCACATTGTCCACACAAATAACAGTACAAACATCCTGGTAGTTGAGGTGAATAAATTTTACACCAAGTATAGTATCCACTCAAATTATACATCCTTCTATAATTCACAAGAAAATGTGTAGATCTAGTCATTAAATTGAACCATCCCAAACATATGGCAGAATATTGTCCATCAAAAAAAAGAAGAGTTGGACGGACAATCTTATTAATGATCTCGGGGCTTACCAGATGACGACTCCAAATTCTATAATCCCTAGTGTATGAAACTGAATTCGTCCTTCCTATCAAGATTTAATTTCCATCACTCTGCACAGCCATCTATGATCAATAGACATAAGACAATGTAGAAGAAGTCCATATAGCTGAACTGGAAGCTCTTGATGAAAACAGGTTTCATACCTTGAACAATCAATAGAGGCATCTAAACAAGATATCTAGGTCATTAAATAAGAAACTTCTTCTCCATTCATTCCTTCAAGGTGACACGGTATTGGAACTGATAACACCAATGATACCCAGTAGGAAGACACCAATATTTGGACCCCAAATCAGAGGGACCCTATATCATGCATAGAGTTTTCCCCAATGGTGAATACTCCATGTTCACTATAGATGGTGAGATTATAACTCCTCCCACCAATGCCTAAATTTTCAAGTAGTATATTGCTCCAATGATCCCTTATATTGCATGATGATAAATCAAAGGTGGTAAACACACATTATGGTCCAAGATCTATAACTTTAAACTATGATCTATGCATCCTTACCACATGAAGTTAAACTTCACATCATTTTCATGAACATTGTGTGGCTTGATTCCTATACTTATGGGATACATAATAATTCCCAGACAATTCATCTTCGATTTTAGCCCTAGGTATCTTAGGTTCTACCTTCCTCCTGGACTCTCAGTCTATGTATCATGGGAGCACATGGAACGATGTGTACATATTATGTCCTCATTATTGTCAAGATTACAATGATTGCATCGGGTATCCCCTTCCAGGATATCCTATTCTCCCTTATCTCTGTGTCCTTACTGTATGATGTTAAACTGCATGGAATTTCATGAACTATGTATTGATTGATTCCCATACTTATGGGACACGTTGGAATGCCCAAACATTTCACTTTTGGGTCTAACCCCAGATTCTTCAACCCCTTATTTCTGGCCCCTTGCCCGGAGTTCTATTTAGGGATGGTGTGTGTGATGTGATGTGGACTAATTTTGTCCTCATTCACATCAATTTATTCTTCCTCTCCATGCACATCCACTTCGGGATTCTCTACCTTTATTCACATTCTTACTATATGAATTTAAACTACACAGATTTACAGAACTACATATGGCTTGATTCTCATCCATATGGGATACATAGGAATGCCTATACATTTTTTCTTCAGTTCTAGCCCCATATTCCCCATTTTCAATATTACGTTGTAAAATTCCTTTTGGAATCATGTGGTGTGGTGTGTACTTCTTTAGTCTCAATTCACATTTGGTTTACAATAGCATCACCATGCTCCACCCATAGGAATTTATCCCTTCTCTCTGTGTCCTTACTATATGATGTTGAACTATATAGAATTATAGAACCACATGTGGATTGATTCTCACCATTATAGGATATGTAGGAACACTCAGACATTTTTTCCATAGGTCTAGCCCAGACTCCACAAATTATCTCTCCCCCCTTCCTTGATACTTATGATATTATGTGGTATAGAATGAGGGATTCATTTTCTTCATTAATGTTGGGTTTTATTTTCCATACCATGCACACCCCCTTCGGGACCTCCTTAACATTCATCCTTACCATATGATGTTAAGCTACATGGAATCTCCAGAATTATGTATCGATTGATTCAAATCCTTACGGGATACGTAAGAATTCATGAAAACTATTTCTTTGGGTCCATACCCAGGTCCATCAACCTACTTTTGACCCTTTCCACCATTCTTCTTCTCAATTTTTCCACTCTTAACTGGGTTCGTCAACCTCTTTTGTTCCCCATCAATGAAATCACACACACTTTGGTCCCTATCCTTGAGTTTTGTGCTCTGTCTGGAAACACTCTCATTCCATTTACACATTGCACATGCCCTTTTGTTTGGGTCTCCATCATCTCTCTCAATCAAATGGACTCCCATGTTCTATGGATGCTCGTTCATATGGATCACCCACCATTTTGGGCCAACATACAAGAAGATCTCAAAGGACATTTGAGATAGTTCCCACATCGCGAATATAGTGAATGGCCAACCCTTACTTGTTTGTTCCCATCCCATGTCACATGATATGGATTCTTTCTTTCAAATATGGTCAACAGTTATCCTCCATCGTTATGAAAAATCCATTGTTCCATAAATATTGGTTTCATGATACACATCCATTTCCAATTCATCATGTTCAAATGGATCTTCTACACCCTTTGTGTTATCCCTCCATTCACTATTGCGTGTTGAGAGGACGAACCAATGTTATGGGGTCATCCCTGACTCCGCACCTTCATTCCCTACTGTGTACTCACCTGTTTTGTAAAGATCTTCTCTGCCCTTATTTCCCACCCTGATAATAGTGACCCAATCTTGACGTACTTGGATATCAAATTACTTTTCAGAATACATAATACAGGACAAAAAATACGCCCAAATACTATATTAGTTTATTTTCTTTTGAAACTCAGAAAAAATTCTTCTAGCTTGGTGAAAAATCTTTAATATCTCCCATAAATATCTTCCCCAATAGTTTTAATACCCAAAACATTTCTTTATATCTTGATGAAAAAAAAGAAAAAAAAGGGTGAGCTCAAATGATCAGTATGGGTAAATATTGAGAACATAAAACAAACTATTAACATTAGAATGTAAAAACATGAACATAATGTTTAAATATCCAAATCTTGAGTCATGAAATAAATATTGGTAGTTAGTAAGGAATAAAAAAAAAAGTGAACATGACCCTGATAACATAGCTTTGACATAAAACAAAAAAATGTGGCAAACAAATAAGAACATAATATTATTTCTATATTATCCATGTAATTTCATTCAATACCATCACAGTGCAAAATGTCCATTACAGAACCGGGTTTACATTCTATTCCAGCCATGTATTGATGAACTGGATTTACATGTCGTTCTAGCCTGGTATTACTCTACCAAATTTACATTCCAATCCAACCATTTTTATCTGAAATGATATAAATCTTGACCTAATGCATTGGAGGGAGATATAGGTCCCAATCATCTCATAATGAAATAATTCTTACATGTGCTACAAAAACATATATCATACATCATATCATAACTCAAGAAATAAAATGTGATTCTTAAACATCATTCCATAAAAACATAATCCATATAAAATATCATTACATAATTAAAAAAATCATATCATAGTAATAATAGGGATAAAAACATAACCTTATTTAAAAATCATCATATTAGATTGAAATTTGTTTGAAAAATAAACTTGAACATAATTCTTGAGAAAATTATACTTTCTTTTTCAAAAAAGTTTTCTTTTCTCAAAATTATGTGAAATTTCAAAAGAAAATAATTTATTTTAAAATAATCTTGAAATAGTGTAGATTAAACATCATTGAAATAATTTTTCATGAAATCATAAAAATCCATTCATTCCATATAAGTTAAAAAAACATGTTCCATGAACTTTTGCCAGAAAAGTCCAAAATTAAATTGTATGGTAAACAAACAAAAGATTCATTCCAAAACATGTTTTAAAATTAAAAAATTCTTAAAAATTACATAAAACATACATATAATAATACTAAACATTTTTATAAAACATTGACTTCAATGACTAATATATCCCAAATATACAATCTCTGATAAAATTGAGATTGCAAAAAATATCCCTTTCCAATTTATAATCAGTCAAATAATATGATGCATAAAATAAAAAAAATTATTTTATTATATAAATATAATAAAATTAATAATAATAATAATAATAATAAAATTCATGGGTAACATAAACATCATAGAAAAGAATTAGATGGTCTATAAGGCATATGGCCCACAAAAAAAGTGAGACAAAATAATCCCTTACCGTAGGTCTGATATGCTTATTCTGTATCTAAACCTCCTATATAATGATTTAAATAATGTTATTTACTTATTCTAGAATCATAGTAATTTTTATTATATCATATATGATCATATTATCATCATTTTTGAATAAAATTTCATTGCTACTCGTTATTCGGGTGTTTGTTGCTTTATGTTCTTAAACATGTTTTTTCCAAATAAGATCCATTTATCCTTCTTAGTTCATAGTTATATAATTATAAAATGATATTAAAATAATATATGACATATTTATTCATTATTTACCTTTATATAATCATTATTCAATGAGGACCATTTTGAATGAATCACATCACATCATGGAGACGATATGCCGTAAATACGCACAAGCGACGATATCATTTTAATATTTGTTGAATGGTTTTGACGTGGATGGTGTATAAAATTTCATAATAAATATCATGTAATAAAAATAATATATAGTTATTAATTCCATCATTATAGCCATCCAAGTAAGGTGGTGGTGAAAAACAGAGTACCCCACGATGTGGAGACGGTAAGTTGTATGTACGCATGTGAGGTGATTTGGTTTTTCCTATGATGGATAGAAAGTTTAATATGGTTGTTTCATAATTATAATAACATCATTATATGAGTTCTAATAGTGTTTTTATTCTATAATAAATCAACTCATTATTTAGAAGTCGAAATAGGAAGAAATATTAAAGAACCGGTAGAGGAGATTACCTCTTCTTTGACATGCTCTCTTTTGATCTCCTCTTAATGGAACTAGAGATGTTATTTTGAGAAGACTAAGACCTCTAGAATTTAACTAGGGAATTTTGTAAGATAAATTTAAAGTGTATGGAGTAACATGAAGGCTTAATTAGTTGTGGATAAAATAGTGAGGAGGGTTCTTTTTATAATTGAGGTGAGGGGCAATTTTGGAATTTCAAAAACTATTAAATTATAATAATTTTAAAATAAATCCAAATAAATTAAAAATGAGATATATTATAATATAAGATATTATAATAATTAAATATCCTCAATAAATGGAATTTAGAAAAGTTTTTATGTCAATTTAAACATTGTCATTTTAATTAACAATTATTTATTCTATTTAATTTTTATTAATATAACAAATGTTTCAAAATTAAAAGGGTTCAATATTTACTTATTTTATTTCAATTATAATATAAATGAATAAATAATTACAATTTATATGATTTTATAATTATTATATATTTTTAAAATTGTTTTATGATTTTTAAATAATTTTATAAACCATTATTTTAACAAAATATCAATTGTGTCAATTTTGTCACTATTCATTTCATGGATTTTTAGAAATATCAAGATAAGGTGTTATCCAAGAAAATATTTTATTATTTCTCTAATGGTACAAGGTAATCTTTAAAATAAATTGGAATAATTAATTATCCCACATTATATTTAATTTAATATTTTTAATAACATTTATTTGATATCTTCATTATTAAAACAATTACTACATCAATATTGTGTAAATATTTAATATACATATTTTTAGAATAAAAATTTTGAAATAAGATACTATAATGAACATAAATTTACTAGATTTAATAAGAATTTAGTCGAATTTATCTTTTGGAAAATCCAAAATTAAAAAATTTGTACTTATTAAAGTATGAATGTGGTAACATTATCATCAATTTTAATAAATCAACTGTCATAATCTCTTCTATAATGCTCCAAATGGTAAATTTATCAGAAAGTGGATTCTATGTCTGATATTTAATTGACCAATATTATTTTGTTATTTGTTGAGGACTTTTTGTGGTTATTACTATTTCAATAAAAAATGTTTTATGGATTTCTCATCAATTAATTAATTTTTAAATCATCCTAGTATAAGACTTTATGGTAATTATTATTTTCCAAAAAATTAAAATTAAATTACCATGATGTATTTAATTATTTTATCATTACATGTATTATTTAATTTTAATATATCACCTGGATATCCTTATATAAAAATTATTATACTTATAAAAAATGTTGGTTTGACATTTTTTCACTTTCGTTGGTTTTATTAATATATGTCATTTTTATTGTCAAGTGGTCATTAAATGACCAAATTAAAGATGTTAAGGTTATAATTTTAGTAATCTAATGGGATTTTTTAGGTTTTAGAATAATTGTATTGTCTTTATCATATTATTAGTTAACCCAATTTACCCAATTTACATTTAACTGCAGTAAATAAAAATTACAGTAGTTACAATTCATAATATCCAAAAATAAAATTAAACAATTAAAATAATTTGGACCACTGATTCCAAATATAGAATCCATTTTTCATAATTCAAAACATTGAATTGGCAGAAATTAGTATAAAATTAATTCAGGCTATTAAAAACAAAAGGCGGGTTTTTAAGAAATAAAACTTATTAGAAGATTGACATGTGTTTAAGTCCAATTTAATTATGTAATTACATACAATGAACAAAATTGTATTAAATGATAAAAATATATTCCATTTTTACTTTATAATGGTTAAATAATATTATTTAACTATATAAAATTTTTCTATAGAAAAACTTGTTTTCAATTAAAATTTAGTATATTTTACTATTCATCAAAACATTATAATTATGAGAAAAAATATCAAAAATTTATCCAATGTAAATTTTTGTGTTCCACTTATAAACTAGAAGTTTATTTTATCAAATGGAACATATAATGGTGTCAAAAACTAAATTTAAAAAGGGTGCCCCATCAAAAGGTGAAAAAACTGCATTTTTTTAATACTTATTTTATTAGAAATTTTGAATTTGTTCTCATATAATGTCTAGAAAATACATAAGATTAATTTTAATGTTATATAAAATTTAAATTTTTTTATTAATATTCATAATGTCTGTTTATATCCCATTAAATAATTAAATTTTTATAGTATATTATTATTTAGTGAAACTCGGTATTACATACAATGCAAGATATCGAGGAAGGTCGATCTTGCGTGTCATTCAAGACATATCACTGTTCCGTTTAGTTAAATATTTTTTTGGTGTTGAATATAAAATAATACAAAAATAGTTCTTTTATAGATTGAAAAAAATATATACTCAGTGAAATAAATTCTATCAAACGAACTTGATATTGCGTGTAACACAAGCCAAGTATAGTGGACCATATACCGCAAGCTAATATGGTGTTGTGTATAGCACAAGCCAATCTTGGTGAAGCATAAAACAGAATACATTAAAGAGAATCGATCTCATAAATTTTTTTGGTGTTACATTCTACCCCCATTATAATGAAATTCACCCTTGAAATTTTTTGAGGTTATTAATGGTTTACTACTTGGAAGTTTCCTTCATAGAAACCCTCATCCTAAAAAGGAATATTAAGACATCATTTTAAAAAGGAAATCTATAAACATAATGCTTACACAATTTAACTCATCATTGGGTTTCCACATAGGAGAACATAGGTGGTAAGTGAAAACATGGATATGAAAGAGAAATCTAATCATAATGTTCTGATGGATGGTGATAGAGATCAAAATTTGGAGAAAGATAACTACTTGAAAGACATAAATATTTGATGATTTAAGTGACCACCAAATTCATTGGATATGAAGGTACTAGGATAACATTTTTGGTTTTCAAGATCCTTTTCCTAAAGCTGATGATTTTTTCATGAGAATAAATACTTAATTTATTTTAATAAAATTTCACCATTGTTCATACATTGAACAATTTACACTTTATCTGTAATTAAAGAAATAAAGTTTAATTTTTCATTATTTAAGTTTTATCAGATCATTCCATAGAATGATAGGTCATTCCATCGGTCACAAGTATTCAAATATGAATTTTTGAACCTATAGTGAGATTAATTGTATATGGTTCCAAAAATGGACTTATACTTCATCTATCGTTCTGATTAAATAAAAAAACTAATTTATACTAACCAAGGACTTACTGTAGGC
Source organism: Viscum album (assembly GCA_963277665.1). Taxonomy (NCBI): domain Eukaryota; kingdom Viridiplantae; phylum Streptophyta; class Magnoliopsida; order Santalales; family Viscaceae; genus Viscum; species Viscum album. The sequence goes on along the minus strand of OY728119.1, from coordinate 1,718,426,593 downwards.
TAGTGGTAGGAAATAAAGGCACGTTTCACTTCATTTGTGGGTTCTATTCCCACAGCCTTGTCCGACGTGACGGGTAGTTACCAATCCTATGAGTTGTCCTTTTTCTAAAACTATACTATTATAATATTCCAAAAATAATATTAAAAAAAAGTTATAGCCTTAAAAAATACAATAAGATGCCCAAATTAATTAACTAAAACCATTTGTGTTATCCAATATACTTCTGTCTAAACACATATTACAAAAAAACAATTACAAGAAAGGTCATATAACAGTCATTTGAATACCTTCATTTATCACCCATAAATCATAAGATATATCTTGTTGTTCACATTCCAAACATTTGAATAACTTCATCATGAATTCTATTGAATCATGGTAGTGAACAAAATTATGATATACCCTTATTGAATACATCCGTATTTCTTTATTCCAAAATTTATTGGATATATTCCTTATGTCTGAAAAAGTTTTATAATTCATCCCTGATAACATAACCAACCTATCAATAACTCCATAATTAGTTCCCAAGAAACTAGAATCATCCAATTTTCTTATTCAATTCAAACATATATTTATCCAAACATCATTATCTAAGCATAAGTGACATATTAATGGTTATCTTCCCATTAATCAGGTGTTCCCAAAATATTTCACCTTACCATCAAATCACTATTTTGTCTCCATATAACTATTCAACATATCCTTTCCAATCCTTAATTAAATACTTATACAAAAAATAGTTATATATTTCAGGATTCATATAACATAATCATTGAAATCTGAAACATATACACCTCATACATCCAACATTATTCTTAAACCATTACTCAAGATTCATCATCATCGCCTTTCCTATAATATGAATCAGGTCTTATGTTTTTTCAAACAGAAACTTCTTAGTTTTATTGTAAACCATACTTTAATAACTTCACATGCCTTTCTCATTTGGTTTACAATCTCTTTATATTTAATAGTATGACCAATAGTCTTAAGATATTCACAATTCTATTAATGATATTACCACATAATATATTGATCTTCATTATTCCAATAATTTCCACATCTAAAACTATGTTCTATGTTGTTTTTTATTGATTAAGACCAGAAATCAAGGTATTAGAAATACATATCTGAGATTAAAAACACATATTTAAGGTAAACTAATTATGATATTTCAATCTATGATATCATAGGTTTAATCCTATGTTATTCATGATTATCAAAAAACACTAGGATTGTAACCTATACTTAAATTATCCATAGGACATCCCTAAACATATCTTATAAATGTCTCTAGGGATCTCAATAATTTTTTTGCATCCTAGTTTCCAAAGGTTAACTAAACCTTGCCTCTAATACCAACTATAATGACCCAAGCTTTACGTACATGGACATTACATTACTTTTGAGGAATACATAATACATGACACAAAAAGATGCCCAAAAAATGTATTAGTTTAGTGTATTTGGAAACTCAGAACAAATTCTTATAGCTTAGTGAACGATCTTCAAAATCTCCCATAAAGATCTTAACGATTAGTTTTCCTACCAAAATATTTATTTTTAGCTTGGTGAAATGAGAACATAAAAAAGGTGAGCTCAAATTAAAAATAATTGTAAACATTGAGAACATAAAACAAACCACAAACTTTAGAATGTAAAAACATGAAAAAAAATCATAAAAATCATAATCATGAGTCATGAAATAGATCATGGTAGCTCTTAAGGAATAAATCCTAAGTGAACACGACCAAGATAAAATAGCATTGAAAAAACACATGTAATTATAGAAAAAAATAATCAGATAATATAATTTCTATAGTAGACAACTCATTGCTTCCAAGACCATCACAGCGGACAATGTCCTTTACTAAACTGGGTTTACTTTTCATTTCATCCATTTATTACCGAATCGTATTTACTTGCTCATGCCACCCAGTAATACTAAACTGGATTTACATGCCATTCTATACATTTTTATCTCAGGAGATATAAATCTTCACCTAATGCATTTGATGGAGATATAGTTTTCACCCAACTCATAATGAGACAATTCTTACGTGTGCCAAAAAACATAAATCATCCATTATAACATAACCTAATAAATCAAATGTGTTTCTTAAAAATAATTCCATTATAACATAATCCATAAAAAATATCATTCCATAATTAACACAATCAAATAATAGTAATAATAGGGATATAAAAATAACCCAATTTAAAGAGCATTATCTTAGATGAAAATAATTTTGATAAAACACTTGATCTTAATTCTTGAGGAAAATATCATTTCTTTATAAAAAATGATTTCTTTTCTCAAAATCCTTTAAAATTTAAAATTAAATAAATTATTTAGAAATAATCATGAAATAGTTTAGAGGAACATTCATGTAAATAAGGTGTCATGGAATGGTAAAAATCTATTCAAGTTGTATAAGTTAAAAAAACATTCTCCTAGTAGTTCTGCCGGAAAAGTCAAAAATAACTCATATGTCAAAAAAAGTAAGATTCCTTCCAAACCATGTATTAAAAGTAAATAACGGGTAAAAATTACTTTAAAGATATATATAATAATATTAAACATTTAATGAACATATTTTTAGAAAACATGGACATGGATGATAAATATATCTCGTACAAAAAACTCTGATAAAAATGAGATTGAAAAATTAACCCTTAACAATTTATAATCAGTCAAATTGTATTCCTCATAAAATAAAGATAATTATATGCATATTAAAATATCATAACCTTCATAATATGAATAATATAAACATTCATGGGTAACATAAACATCTCACAAAATAATTAGATGGTGTATATGGCATATAGCCCACAGAAATCAAAGTGACACAAACAAATTCCTTACCTTAAGTCTAATTTGATTTGGGTTTATTTGAAACTCCTATATAAAGATTAAACTATTTTTATTTACTTTTTCTAGAAACATATTCATTTTTTGGATATCATATATGATCATATTATTATCATTTGTGAGTAATATATCATTGTTACTCTTTATTCGGGTGTTAACTGCATTCCTTTCTTATCCATGTTTTGTGGAATAAGTTCGGGTTATCCTTATTAGGTCATAGTTATATAATTATAAATTGATATTAACATAATTGATACCATTTTTATTCATTATTTACATTTATATAATCATGTTTTAATGTGTATCATGTAGAATAAATCACATCGCATCATAGAGACAGTCAGCCGTACGTAAGCACGAGCAATGATATCATTAAAATGGTTGTTGAATGGTTTTTAAGTGGATGTTGTATAAAATTTAAGACTCGAAATTATGTTATAAAAATCATATATATTTATTACTTCCATCATTATACCCATCTACGTAAGGCAGTGGTGAAAACCAGAGTACACCATGGCGTGAAGACGGTGAGCCGTACATACGCATGCATGGTGATTTCATTTTTCATAGGAGGGATATAAAGTTGAATATAGTTGTTTCATAATTATAATAACATATTAGTATAGTAGTTATACTATATTTATTATTATATAATGAAACAAATCATGAAGTTTTTGTATAAATAGAAATAAATATGAATGAATAAGTAATGGAGATTACCTCTTCTTTGACTTGTTCTCTTTAGATATCCTCTTAATGTAACTAGAGTTGGTCTTCTAAAAATACAAATACATATAGAATGTAACCTGGGAGGTTTAAATTTGAAATGTTCATGTTATGTATAAACTTTAAGTCTTAATGAGTTGTGGATAAATGAGGTAGGATGTGCCATTTTTGTAATTGGGGAGTGGGACACTTTGGGAATTTCTCAAACTATTAAATTATAATAATTTGAAGATCAATAAAATACCTCCAAAATGAGATATATTAGAATCTAAGATATGATAATATTGAAATCTCATCAACCAAAAGGATTTAGAAAATTTATGATGTCAATTTAAAGATTATATTTTTAATTAACAATTATTTATTCTATTTAATTTTAATTGTGATAAAAAATGATCCCATATTAAAAGGGTGAAATATTTAATTATTTTATTTAAATTATACCATAAATTAATCATTTTTTAAAATTTATACCATATAATAATTATTCAATATTTTTAAAATTTCTTTATGCTTTTTAAATAATTTTATAATACATTCTTTTAAAAAAATATCAACTATGTCAATTTTGACACTATTAATTTCATTAATGTTTAGAAATATCATGATAAGGTGTTATCCTAGAACCAAATAGTTTATTATATCCATAATGGGTCAAGTTCATCTATAAAATTAATTGGAAAAATTAATTAGACCAAACTGTATTTATTTTAATATTTTTAATAACATTTATTTAGTATCTTCATTATTAAAATAATCACTACATCAATATTATGAAGTTATTTAATATAATTATTTTTAGAATACAAGTTTGATATAAAATACTATGAAGAACATAAATTTACTATATATAATAATAATATATGTAGAATAATCTATCTTCTAGAAAATAAAACATTAAAAATGTTATACTTATTAAAGTATAAATGTGACAACTTTATCATCACTCCAAATGAAATAAAATAAATTTCATAATCTCTTTTATAAAGATCTAAATGGTCGATTTCTCAGCACATGGATTCTTATGGTCGATATATACTCTAAAAATATGATTTGGTCATGTGTTATGCCTTTTTTGGTTATATCTTTTCAATAAAAAATCTTTTATGGATTTCTAATCAATTAATTAATTTTTACATTGTCAAAGTATAAGACAATATGGTAATTATTTATTTTCTAAAAATTAAAATTAAATTACCACGATATGGTTAATTATTTTATTTTTCCATGTACTATTTATTTTTGAAGATATCACCTGGTTATCCCTATATTAAAGCTATTATTCTTATAAGAAATGTGAATTCGACATTTTGTCACTTCAATTGGTTTGAGTAACATCTATGTAATTTTTATTTTTATGTGGAAATTAAATGACTATTTTTCGAACCAAATATGTTAAGGGTATACTTTTCATCATAAAATGGTATTTTTTCATATTTTATGTTAATTTTATTGTCCTTTTCATATTATTAGTTACCCTAGTTTACTCGATTTACCATTAATTGTGGTAAATTAAAATTACTGTAGTCACTATTCATATTATCCAGAAAATAATAGTAACCAATTAAAATAATTCTGAACCACTTATTCAAAATATTAAATCAATTTTTTATAATTCAAAACAAATAATTGGAAGAAATAATTTTAAAATTAATTCTCATTGTCAAAAATTGAAAGCGGGTTTTTAAGAATAAAAACATATCCAAAGATTCACACCTGTTTATGTCCGATTTAAAAGTGAAATTATATCCAATGAAAAACATTATATTAAATGATAAAAATAAATTACATGTATACTTTAAAACCATTAAATAATATGATTTAACTATGTAAATTATTTCGATGGAAAATTTGTTTTTCAATTAAAATTTAGCATATTTTTATTATTTATCAAAACATTGTAATTATCAAAAAAATATAAAAAATTTATCCAAAGTAAATTTTGATGTCACCCTTATAAAAAAGTATATTTTTTAAAATAGAAAATATAAAATTGAAAAAACTAAATTTTAAATGGGTGTTCCATCAAAAGGTGGGAGAACAACATTTTTTTTTGAAAAATACATCTTTTATCTGAAAAATTGAATTTGTTCTTATATCATTCCTAGAAAATAAATAATATGAATTTAAATGTTATATAAAACTAAAAATATGTTTTATACTCTTAATAATAGATAGTTTTTATCCCATTATGTAATAATATTTTAATAGTACATCATTGATTAGTGAAACTCAGTATTGCGTATAATGAAAACTATCGAGGAAGGTATCTCTTGTGTGTAATGAAAGACAAGTCAGTGTTTAGTTTCATGAAAGATTCCTTTTTTGTTGTATATAACATAATCCAAACATATTTATTTTATATATTGAACAAAATATATACTCAGTCAAATGAATTCTATCAAAAGAACTAGAAATTTTGGGTAAAACAATCCAATTATAGTGTTGCGTACACTGCGTGCTAATACAGTGTTGCATATAGTGCAAGAAAATTTTGGTGTCGTGTACAACACCAGACATTAAAAACATTCTATCTCATAAAATTTTGGGGTGTTACACTGAGCATGGCTCAAGTGGGCATAGAGATCTTGGTAAGGTTTGTGCCTACAAGGAAGAACCACACTTCCCTATGGTCTGATCTCTACAACCATAAACTAGGATCTCTTGTGTTCTTATCATATGATTTAAGCTGCACCATTTATATCCAAGAAGTGTACTAATAAACTACCAAGTAGTGTGATGTCTTCATTCGATAAGGTGTTTCCCCTTGGGAATTGGCCCTCTACCATGACACATTCCATAACTATGTGTGGATTGATTCCCATCCTTATGGGATATGTAGTGATGCTCAGGTACTTTATGTCTAGGTATAGCCATAGAGTCATGAACCTATACACTCCCTTCTTGGTCAGGGTTTTCCTCTTTGGAATGGTGCGGTTTTGTGTGGACTTCTTTTGTCCTCATTCATGTCATATTATGTACCATGCCTTACGTTTCTCCATTGTGGTTCCTACATCCTTACCATATGACGTTAACATGCATGAAATTCTATAACTATGTATGACTTGATTCCTACCCTCGTAAGATACATAGGGACACCCAGGTATCTCCCCTTGGGCCCAGCCACAAGTTCATTCACTCTTATGACTCTTCTCCCCTAATTACAGTCCAAATTGTATTACCCTAAATTAGGAATTCCTAGTTTGTGTGTAATTACATTAAACTATTAGCCAGGGTCTCGGAAGTTGACCATAAACTATATGAAACATCATGATTATATGACGATAAAATGTTTCATCCCTCATCCTCATAGTATGATGTTAAATTGTGTTCTTATTGTCCTCATTTGCAGGACATGAAACTATAAGCCATCTCAGGTCCTTCCAGAAGAGTTTCTTTTTGGAAGTAGTATTGATCTTTGTTCAAACTTGAATGTACAACCAATGATATTTTGTCACGACGATGTTGTTTCAAGAGTGGTGGACCCCATTCGAACAGCCCATCACCCCATATACATGCTTTCCATGCACTTTATTTTGATCTCCATCCTCTTTCAAGTCTAAGGGAACCCCCTAATGGCCTGGTCCCATGCCACTCTATCTCACCGACCGTCCTGGGAAAACGTTCTGTAAGGAATCATATGAAATTTATAGTTAGTCCTCGTGTTTTCGAATAAGGTCATCGGTTGGTCCTTATTTTTTATCCCCATTCCAATCTAGTGATTTTAGTGTTACATTTTGAATAAGGTCTACAATTATTTTATATTGGATTTCCATCAACATTGTGTTCAAAATTTTGGGTTTCATCACTAACACCTCCCATTCTCCTTGGTTCAGATGTATTTTAATATCCTTGGTGTTACCCCTCTCATGCACTAGAGCAAGTTGAGAAAGAAAATAAGGATGTTCTAAGAACTTTACCCTTCAGTCATGACCTCCCTCCTCCCAAATACTTTCAATATTCATTTAAAAATAGAATAACTTGAGTATTCGATCTTTAGTTGTCACTCTCATACATGAAATGGATGATTTTGTGGTCTTCCCTTATTTCCACACTGCGTATAACCCATGTGGTCTTAGAGATTAATCCCTAGTTACTCCATTGTTATGATCATGATGAACTAATTACAACATGAATGGTAACAATATATTTATGCACGTGGTTTGGGATATGTAAAAAAAGAGGGAAATAAGTTTCATATGTTCAGTTAAAACACATCCCCTATGGATCATCCCATTCAATTGATTGCTTTATTACTTCCACATTATGACATGTTGCCTCCAGAATTATCTCTTGCTCCCTAACCTCCCATTCTTCATCAGTAGTAGTGGAGCGGATCTCATTGCCTCTAAACTTTATTCACTCATGTTCATATTGGAATCCAACCATTTGATAACTTTCCTACACCTTATTCCCCTATGGATCCTCCAACTGGTCTTTTAAATTTTCAATGAGCTCATATTGGATTGTGATAAATAAATCCCGTCCATTTTTCTTCTCTTCAAGGCATCAATCTCCCTTCTCATCCTGAAGAAACTTTAGATATTCTCTAATTTCCTCAAACACTAGGAAGCACCAGAGCATTGGCTACTCTTCAATATATTCTTATTCAGATAATCATGGATTATTATATGGATATGGGGAGCATCCACCTCTCTTGGAAAGATAAATCATGTCCACATGTGATGTGACCCCATCCAACTCATCCAATCAACCTCTTGTTAATCAAGAAAGAGTTTTATGCACTTCCATGCTATGTGACATGTCATGTGGCTCTCTTATGCGACGTCAGGATCAGAATCATCCATATCCTTAGGATCTGTGGGTCGGTACTCAGGGAAAATGGAATGAAGTTTAGTGGTAGAGTCCTCCTCTAGTATTCCCTCTAAGGGGATGGCCTCTATTAGATGCAGAAAACCCTCTACACTCTTCTCTTCTTCAGTGATTTTTCCTCTTCCATCCTGGATCTCAAACCTAGAAGTAACATCACTTGCGATTTTATCTTCTTGCTAACACAGTTCCATGGATGGTGTAGTTTGAATGGTTAGTTTTGAATGGACTGGTGTAATCACTGGTGGGTCTCCTACAGATGTTCTCAAATCAACAGTTTGTCGAGCCCCTAATATTGTGATCAATGCATAAAGAATAGGTACCGTGATCATCCTAGTTCTCTAATAATAGATTCATCTCCCTCAAGATTTTGACTTTGATGAGCTAAGAGTAGTGATATCAAGTTCTTGAATCATTACAGGACCTATCTCCAAGGGAGATCCCTCAGTGCTTTCTATCTCGATGATTGGTGTCGACACCTTTGGGTTAGAAGGAACAACCTAGATCTTTTGGTCTTCACTTTAGCTCCTATTTTTGGTTGACCACTTACTACTTCAGTTGTGGTTGGACCTCTTCCCACTGCATCCATGGATGGTACTTCTCCCTACATGGTTCAAGATGATGGATCAGGAGGATGTCCTTACACATCCTTTGGTACATCTTCATCCCCCATAGAGGTAACATCCGAATTATCACCACCAATGGATTCTTGAAGAGGGCACAGTTTGGTCAGTGGATTCGAATTATGAAAAGAGAAGGAACAATAGATATAATGTTCAGACTTACCTTTAGTTGTTTGGAATATTCCACATCATAACCTACGATTTCACCACTCTCACATGGGATTCCCTTGCGGGAAACTCTCCCCTAAGGTCCCTCACCTCTAGGTACCTCAATTCCAGGTCCCTCGCCTCTATCATCCCTTTCTCCCACTTCTTCTTATCCTTATTCTTCTTCTTCTTATTCTCATTATCCTTCTTTTTCTTCTCATTCTTCTTCTTCTTCTTCATCCTCGTCGTCCTTAGACTGTGTTTTCCTGGGGTTGTGCTCCTGGTCAAGAATCACTTTCACTAGGAGGTGTGGCTCTTCATACCAACCTCGTGGGATCACATATACATACATTGTTTTCAGATATGCATATCAACGATGATAGTTCAATATATCAGTAACCCGGAAGACCCAATTTCCATAAGCTGGATCCTGTCTTACATAAATTATTTCCATAATGTCTTGGGACTTATTGACTATCATAGGGTTGTCCAAGAAGGCTAGAGTATGAGAAAAATCACATATATAATAGGTTGGAGCATGTATCTTATCTTCTTTCCCATGGAGTTCCCTAGCTGGTCCATGAGGTCACCTACGAGACCATTTCTCTTTGGAGGTCGGAGGCGTGGACTCACCTTATGATGCTCCCGACGCGAAAGTTACAACATATAATGCACCAACTGATTGGACTACCTATAGTATCACTTCACATGAAGAAGCTTGATTAATCCCTCATCTCCAAGATTCCACACCTGACACCTTGATTTTATGAACTTGTTTTCATAGGATCGCCTCCAAATATGATGGGGCCCAATGGTCGGCATACTCTGTAGATAGTTCAAAATTAACATTAGTGGGGGAAATTTTTGAGGACTTTAGCAAAGCCAGTAGTCATCAATATGAGGCATAGTTGGAAAAGGATTCAGGGATGTCACTCCTACTAAACCTCTATTTATGCTTTCTTTCACAGCTATTGCATTCACCCGAATGGCCTGGAAAACCTCGAAGGCACGTAGGGTTTGAAAAAGATTTTTCCATCGATTCGGGTTACCTACGCACCACCCCTAAAACTTTTCAATTATTCCCTCCACTCCAATAGGCATCACCCATCATCTACTATATAGCCAGGTAGGTTTTTAAAGGGGTGAAAATTGAAGTTTTTGCGGTTTCCAGTCCTGAGTATGTTCCCACCCCCCCCCCCCCCCCTCATTAAGTGCCATTGGCCGAATTCCAGCAATATTCAATAGATATGGCCTCATACTGCCAATGTGAGGATGAATAAAATTCTAGAAGTCATACCCACCATAGTGAGATGAAACCTAGCCATGAAGAATCCAAAATGGTCTACATATCCTCTTATGTATACTTCCTCTTAAAATGAACCTTATAATGTGATATATCCTGGAAAACATAGGAACTCGCAGATTTACCTTGTTCTTGGATTATATAATCCCAGTCATCACCAATATCCCAAGTTGGACCCCCATTGTTGTGTCCCTCACTGGAAGCATCTACCCAATCAGTAATACACTAGGAAGAAATCATATCATACATTCGGGTCCCTGCTTTTGTTTATGCTGAATCCCCAAGATTTGTACTCATCTTCTTCCAGGACTATCCAGTATGTCCTCTATTAACCCTTTGAGTTGCATCTGAGCACAGCTTCCCACGACCTGGAATTTTAAATTCCTCATCCTACTGTAGAAACAAGATGGACCATTCAATATAGAATATATTCTTTAGGATGTGCTTGATTTTTAGTCTCTCCCGAACCACCTCCTATAGATTCCATGTCAGAATGGGGGTGTGTGTCCTGTCTCTCAAGAAATTCTATGTTGGAAGGGACTCATAATACTATTAACCTTCCAAGGGGATCCTTATGATTTAGTAGATGTCCCTAAGGTTGATGCTGACCTCCCCCAGGTTGGAAGTGGAATGTGTTTGTGTCAGGGGACCACTGGATGGACAACTCCAACACCAGGTCTTGCTGGTGGTAGAAATGGAACTGTGATGTCCACACAACCTTGAACATGCCAATATGTCGAAGCTCCATCACAAACTCGTCGCATGATTTTCATACCAAGTACGCCAACTCACATTCACTCATAAAGTTTCCCCCAGACCTATAGTTTCATTCCTGCCAACCCCTAGTCTCAACAGTGACACTGATCCACAAGGTGCTTGCATAGTGAGCTAGAGATTCCTCAGGAACAGGATCGGTCCCCATGACAATCCATGTTTTGAATTTAGGACCTAAATATTTGTGTCCTTGGTTTCTCTAGTAGATTGAATTATGTTCGTAATGATTAATCATTGCAGATTATCCCCGCACGTCACCCACAACCACAAAGTATCCACCTCATAACTTGGCATTAACACCTCTTCCAAAATTCTAATGTTTTATAGTGGTAGGCTATCACTCAAGACATATTAATTATAAGCCTTGGTCATCATGACCAAGATAATATTATTATCGTATGTGACTCTTCTTGCATGGAGAATTTAGGGATTTGTGATTATCGCAGTCCTCTGTACAGCATCATCAACTTCCCTCTCGGCATCGGTCTGTTCAACAACCATTTTCATCAGATCACAAAATTCAGGAAGGGGATTGCGTGAAAGAATGAATTTTTAGTATTCAATGTAGATGACTACTTTCAAAATTGAAACTATCTATGAAAAAATCCATCTATGTCATTTGCGTTCAAGATTTGGCAGTGACATGAAAGAACACGCCGTAGTGCGCAAGGTACCGACTGAATTCAATATATTTCATGAAGAAAAGATGATATTTCGTTCAGGAGAGGAAATTGCTTATCACGCATGAATGTCAAGGTATTGGGACTCTACCTACCACCAATTTATAGGTGCATACCAGGTCTTCCACATGTGAAAACCCATTTTTTGGGCCGAATCGTCTTTTTTTTGCATGAAGCACAGAAACTCAGTTATTTTATTATGTGCTACCATCAGAACTCATCCTTCTGGTTCCCTTTCTGTTCAGATTCTGAAGGGGTAATTTTTTGGTTCTGAATTAAATTGAGTCTATGAATCAGTATATTTAGGCTAACCTATGGCATATTTTGAATCAGTGGACAATCATAAGACGCCCAATAGAGGTGTTTGCAGGATTTGAGGTTCGCATGCAAGATCAAAATCCACATGCAAGAACTTTCACGGAAAATGTGACATCAATGTAATTTTTCTGCATCAACCTTCCAAAAAACAGACAAGTCATAGGTGCTAAGGAAATTAGGTCAGAAAACAAAAAAATGGATTGTGCACAAGATATTTCACTCCCAATTCGATGTCAAACACCACTTCCGCATAGGACTCCTTGGGAAATGCCACTGAAGTTTTTTCCTATATATTGAAGTGTATACCATCATTTGGGGGGACAATTCTAGAAGATTAATCATCTATCCTTCATGGGTAAGATGACCCCTTCTTCAACCACATGAAAGAAATGGCCTTATGGTACTAGATCTTGTGCGACATGTCTACTAGGGGTCTTCCTTATGGTGGGCCCACTGAGTCATGACCCTTTCCGTTTCCTTTTAGTCTAAGGAAAATAAGCATAAATGATCATTCTTTCATGAATGTTTTCCCGTGTGTCATGTCGATCTTGCATACAGGCTTCCATCTTGTGCACATTCTCTCATCTTTCACACAACCTTCCATTTTTCATGTAAATCCTCAACTTACATGAAAGCCTTGGATCTAGTGTGATCCACTTCTTATGTGGCCCATGTATTTTCCATACCCTAAAGAACCATGTATGATACCCTATTGCATGAAACACCCCTCTATTGCATGCACGTCTTCCATGTGGAACTCTAGGCTTGCTTGAAATGATTTCCTAGTTACTCGAGTGGTGTTACAAGTTGTGTTACCCTACCTAATTCTTCTTTCAATTGGTAAGATAATATATATTTCTTCTTCACATATCTATGATAATGTGGAACCCTCAATGGATCACTCCACAAACCAATACCTGGAATTTCTAGTGCATTCCCCACTATATGTGTGGGTTGGAACAAGTTATGTAAGTCTTATGGGTGAGGAGCGAGTCCTCATCATCTGATATATAGGATGTTAAACTATCAAATAACCTTACATCCTAAAACACATTATGTTAAACAATGATCACTGCATGAGTGACAAGCCTGAGATGCCCATGAAAGATATGGGAACATGTGCCCTCTCACTCTGCCTCGCCTGTTGTGCTTTGTCTCCATGTGAGTCTTCAGAAACCTACTCATAATCACTGACACACCTTAGTAAGGTACCCATTATATGATGGTCATATCCTCCTCATACATCTTGACACCCTCCTGGAGTTTCCAAATCTTCCTTTCCATGGGCCTCTAACCACGTGTAAGCCCTGATTTACTCCTTGTAGATGATCCTTTTTCCACACAATCGTAAGATCTATTGTTTCCTCTTGTTTCTCACATAGAGCATGACTCATGAGGTATTAGAGTAAGAATTTAACATGACATCCAATTATTGATGCATTAGCATTTAATCCCCACTCCCCTCTTAACTAAACAATGTTTAATTTTATTCCCTGCCATGGGGTTATATAGGAAGCAACTCTAAGGTTCAAGCCCATCACCCATCTATTCAGTTCATTTCACATCGGTTCAATCATCATCCCAAAAGACATTAAAATATATGTTCCCTGATGTACATGGGTTTTGATACCTTTTGGGTACATAGGAAGCCTCTCTAAGTTTCAATCCCAATGAATGGTAAACTTTGGTACTCCCTATAAGGGATGTACCCTCTGGTTGTGACATCATCCCTTTTTGGGACACATCACTATGATACGCCTCCTTGTAGTGTTATGATCCATTCGAGAAACTAACAATGCGTAAGCCCCACACTCAATCCATACTCCTCCAAAAATATTTTCCCTCTTCTGATTGGAATTATTCCATGCATAAGCCTTGATCATGTGTTGGGGTTGGTGTCCTTCGTGTACACCATGAATCTATTCCACATCTCACAAGTTTCCTCCTCTGATGACTCATCGCCATATTCCATAACTATGAGGGAATTGATACCATACCATTGGGATATGTAGGAAACCTCCATGAGGTTCAATCCCAATACCTTCACCTTAACATAGGTTATCAGTTCCATCCCCATTCCTTACACCCATTGACACTTCATCCATAACCATATGGATTTTACCTAGGATACCACTTCTGGGTTGTTTTCCATTGTGTACACACCGATCCCATGACTGAGACTCCCGAACTACAAGGGTTTTGACCGCTATCTTCAAAAAAGGTACATAAGAAGCCTCCATGATGTTCAACCCCAACTAATGGTAAACCTTGGTGTCCCCTTTGATGGGAACAACCATCCAATGATCCACAATTTTTGGTGTCTATACTAGCCTTCATAGTGTGAAACATTCCCCTTTGTGGGACACACCATCCTAGGTTTTTCCTTATTGGATATTCTGACCCATCAATTCGATATTATTTTTAAGTGCTCCCTCCAATGGATGCATCTATCTGATCTTCTCCCATTAGTGTCCTAATCTGTCTGATCTACCTCTACTAGACATTAAAATCGTGGAATACCTCATGTTAAACATGGAATTCCAAGTAAAACCTTAGAGACATGTCTATCGCATAAAATTACCCACATTCGATGTGGGATGCCTTGAGCTTCGGTGCCCTCGAGAATCCCTCTTATAAGGTAAAATCCTAGTGAACCAGTGTTACATTATCCATACATGCCAGCGATGCCCCACATGACTACTCTCTAGACCAAAGGTCACTTACCTTACTTAACCCCTTTGTAACGTCATGATAGAAGCATCGTAATTAACTGACATCTATAATGATATGACCCCAGGAATAGTTTCACAAACAAAATATTAAAATTTAAGGGAGAATCTAACTAGGTAATGAATTATGTGGAGTAATCCATGAAAGGAGATACTGAAATCCCCTAATCCCCTTTCGATCAAGGATAAAACGTCCCTCAAGAGGCGACAGATGCAACCCACCTTTGGAAAGAAGGAATGCAGGGAGACCACATGACCCATCTAGTTGAAGTGCCCCACACACATGGCACGGCGAGGCACACACTGGTGGAAAAGCATCAGAAACAATCATCTAATAATTTTTTCATATAATTATAATAATTCAACTACGATTCATTATTAGGTACCAGAATCAAAGCTCCTACTAAATAATTTTTGTACCATCAAATAATTATTCATTTGAAGTGTTTATTTTCAAATTCAATTGATAAAAAATGGTTATTATGGTAGTAAGATGAATACATCTTTGAAAGAAACTTATGTCACCCTACAGATTCACCATAGTGGAATAGTATTGATAACAAAAAAATTATTTCAGAAGTGATGTTAAAAATATAATAATGGGATTGTGTATTGATTGAATGGGTCCATATATGATCCTCAATAGAAAAAATAGTTCATGGCTTATTTATCTAATAGTTTACAACTTTTATCAATATATATGTATGATGAAAAAATCTGTTATGATGAGCTTGATGATTTTTGGACCAAAATTGACAGGAAATGATATGTATTTGTGTCTTACACCATTGATTGATGATTTGAAACTAATATGATGGACATGTGTTAAATTTTTCAATTCATACAAGAAATATTATTTTCTTTTAAGTGTTATAATAATGTTCTCTAGTAATGACTTTCCTTCATATCGAAACTTAACTGGATATTGTGTTAAGGGACATAAATTATGTCCAATTTGTGAAGAAGAGACATCATATAATCAAATGCAGAATGGAATAAAGACAGTGTAAATGGAACATCAAATATTTTTTTAATTGATCATCCTTATCGTAGATTAGAAAAAGCATTAAATGGTTTACAGGATTACAACCTTCCCCCTCAACCATTTCTAGTTAAAGAATATTACAACAGGGTGGAAAATATTAATTTGATATTTGGAAAGAAAAGAAGTTATTATATTCAAAAAAATATGGGGAAGAAACAATATATATTTTTTGAACTACATTATTCAATATTTTTAAAGATAAAATATAACATCGATGTTATTCATGTTAGGAAAAACATTTTTGACAGTTTGATTAGAACATTGTTAGACATAAAAGGAATGAAAAAAGATATATTTCATGCTATATTAGACTTGATATCAATAGGAATACATTTTCATCTAGATCCCACTATGAAAGGAAATATAACCTATTTACCTACAGCTTATCACACATTAATCAAGATTAAAAGGATGTGTTTTTTAAGTGACCCAAATGTATAAAAGTACCCAATAGTTATTATTCAAATATGAATAATTTTGTGTCATTGAAGGGTTGTAAATTAATATGTTTGAAAGCTCGTGATTTTAAGGTATTGATATAACAACTTCTACCATCCACATTGTGTGGTATATTGCTGACAACAGTCCGAAAGTCTATCCTCACGTTATATAATTTTTTCAAATAAATTTGTAGCAAAGACGACGATCTAAATTTTCCAGATGTGTTAGATGATGTAGTAGCTCTTATTCTTTTCAACTAGAAATGTATTTCCCAACTATGTTTTTTGATTTAATAGTTCATATATTTATTTATTATTTCTGTTAGATAAGAATATATGGGACTTCTTATTTATGATAGATGTATCATTTTGAAATATATATGAAAATTTTTAAGGGATATGTAAAAATCCTTACTGACCAGAGGACTCTATTGTTCAAAAATATGTATCGAAAGATGTGATATAGTTTTGTACTAATTATTTGTATTAAGTAGAACATATTATTATCCCTATATCTTGACATATGACTATTGATAGTGAAATTATAGGGATACAAGACTTAAAGGTATAGTTCATTCCATGTGATGGAGTTATGCCAGAACATTTATACATTTTGAACAACATAGATGAAGTTAAATCATATATATAATCAAATATTTATGAATTAAAGTTATGTTGTCTAAAAATAAATGAAAATTTGATGATGAATGATCATAAAAATACATTTTTTATGGTTAAATTGGAAATTCATCACATATATATCTTTATTATAAACATTAAAGTAGATGTAAGGGGAACCATATCTTAATGTGATCACATATTCTGGTATTAATATTAATGGATACATATTTTACATAAAAATATAAGTGATAATACTACTGTTTAGAATAGTGGTGTAATGTTATTCACTGAAGCACTGCATGTTTCAAGTTCCAAAGATAAAAATGCAATTTTTTTCATCAAGGCCATATTTTGGAGTTCTCGGAGACATATATCAAATTGATTATATTAAATTTATATTTCTTGTGTTTAACTGTAATTGAGTTTCAAGTAATAGTGGTGTGAAACATTATGAATATGGGATTAAACTGGTTTATTTGAAAAGATTTTGTTGCAATGAGGAACCATTTATAATGGAAACATAAGGAAAAAATATATTTTATGTCATCGATCCAGCTAATGATCAGTGGTTCATCATTTTGCAAGGGATAATAATACATTTGGTTGATGAGGATGATGATGATGGTGATGTTATTGATTTATACGATGCTTATTCATCTATTACATGAATTTCAAATAACAATGATTATAATGAAAAAAAAGTGCATGTAGTACAGAATGATCATGCTGAAGGGATATGAGAAAACACTAAATTTCTCTTCTAATTAATCTGGTTGTTAGTTATATATTAATTTATTTTTTGAACTTTACTTGTGTAAAAACATTATTATTTAATAAATTTTCAATATTTAAATTTATAAATGTTTCTGTAATTTTAGATGTAATATATATATTTAATAATTTTCCTTCTTGTTTTAGGTTAAGAATCATAGCATCTTTATTTTTTCTTTAACTGACACATGTTTTTCCTTTTTTACTTACATATTCTAGTTTTCCTCTTTTCTAATTATTCAATTGGATAATAAAAAGTATGCCCACAAAAATTCCATTTCAACTGTCTGTTTCAATGACGGATACTGATACAGAGATAGGGGAGCATATACTGAGGTATTTGTCTTTTTTCGTATTATTAAATATCCATTAATATAATTATTTAATTCAAAAAACTTTTAATTTTCAAAAAATATTATAGGATAACTTCTGAAACCTAAATGGTAGATTCCTCTACTTTTAATTTTACAAAATAGAGTTCTCATGTTTGTAAACATGGAATTACAAATTTACCAAAACATTCACTTGATCATGGAGATGTATGATTGCATATAACGTTTGATGATGATAGTAATGAAACTAGACCAAATGAAACATAATTTATCAGTTATATCTCTATTTAGCGACATTGTAGGATTAGCATATTACATATTGATTGGATGGTCATCGACAAGATGTTGAAAGTATAGCATTGCGATGCCATAATAGTATAATATCTCAATTGATTTATTTTATCATATTTTTTGAATATGATATATTCTAAATAACTAATTTAAATTTTATTCAATTATAGATATATTTTTTTTGAAGAAACAAAAGTAATTAAGAAAGATATATTAGTTTGAAGGTAGTTAGAGGGAGATATTTCAAAATGAAGTTGACAAAAAATTATGTATCATGAAGAAGACAAAATGAAAACTCATGCTTCATGTATCAGTTTATAGATGTAGGTACATGGGAGAAATATATTTCCATTTGACATGAAGAACACTTTATCATATAATAATTATATTAAATTTTAAAATTTCATATATATATATATATATACCTATTTACTTATTAGTTTATTGTTCATATAACAGGCCTCCAGGAAATCCCATCAAGACATCCAGTAGTAGAATGAATACCCTCATACTTTATCATGCAGAGGGTATCATTTTTTGGAGAAAAAAAGATTGAGGAAGCCACTTCGGCGGTGGTGTAGTGGTGAAAGGTTGAGGGCCAAAAAAACGGTGTTTGGTGAGGTCTGGGGTTCGATTCTTGGGAGCCCACTCTTGGGGGATTTCTGCCTCCCATGTACCACTCGTCTTGTCGGGTCACCCGGTGTCTCATCGGGTGGGCAGAAAGGGTGCACTTCACCTGGAAGACGTATTTTTGTGTCGAACCATTATTGATCGAGGTGTTACCCCATGGGATGCACTATCAACTCGGCTGGCAACAACATCTTCCTGGATGGGGCATCTCCAGATGATCTCTTCGTGGGGAGGGGATTCTCGGGTGTGGAGGGTTTGAAAAGGCCACTCTCAAAGATTCCCTTTTCCTAACAGGGAAAAATTAAATTATTGAGGAATAGTTTGAAGCACTATAAGATCACTCCACTAGTGGTCATGATTAGGTCTAGCTTTGTCCTCCATCTCCCCCCACATTCCATGAAAAATTGAAAAGAGAAAGAAGAAGAAAAAATGAATAGTATCTTATAGAGAAAGATATAGAAGTAGCTGATAAAATTGCATGTAAATATTATTTATTTTCCATGAATTATTCTATTTATAAATTATAAACACTGATATAACTTTTAATTTTTCATTAATGGATGAACTTCAGGAGCAAGAGACACCTGAATCTTTTATCCCTAAGGGTAGGATGGAAATCCTATCCAGTGCTTTTGGAAAGGCAGAACACCCCAGCCGTGATAGTGGATGTCAGGTGGGGGTTAGTATTCAAAGAGTTTTTTTCATCATAGTAAGAAATCAAGAGACCCAAAAATAGAATCATTAAAAGACTAACTAAAAGATATTAAATAGTCTTTAGGGAATAAATTCAAGCAGTCGTGCAATATGATTTTTTAAAACACTTGACAAGACAGTCAGTGTATGCCCAACCTTCTCAACATGCCCAGCCTACTTTGCCGGTTGTGCATCCTTACCAACATTCCCAACCTGGTTAGATGGTTGTGGAGCCTCTACAGCCATCCCAACAAAACTACCCTATCCAACATGCCTACTTTGATCATCCACCTCCTCACTAGGACCAAGAAGTGTACTATGAGTTGTTTGTTGGAGATTCTCATATACCTATTATTTTGTTAGGACTTGTGAATTTTATGGGGGATTCTATACATCACTAGAATATGTATATGGGTCATTTTAGAGTATCATTACTTTATATTTTTTATCTTATTTCTCTACTACCATTTCCTATTGAGGAGATTACGAGAGTTAAGGATTATCTGGGACATTTTATAATTTGAACATCTAGTCTTCTTCAGTATATTTCATATAAGGTATGAATTTTTTAATATTAATTACATATGATTGAATATTAATTATAATGTTTTCTGAAAATTAACATATATAGAATTATCTAAAAGAAAAATAAATTTCATTAATGAAATAAAAGGATCAGGTGCAATCATCTATAGATACTTCTCATATTTCTAATGTGATACATTGATTATCTCAGGATTCAACTTCCTTGAATAATATCTATGAGTTTCATATGAATTTTTAAATATACAGAAGATATTGTCCATTGAGAATACTCAAATATGATATCATGCATCTAGTTGATTTTGAAGAGCTTGTCCTGAATGTGTTGCAGTCTTTTTACGTGTAAGTAAATTTAAGTTTCAATGTTTATTTGTTTAATTAAAGATAGTTTAAATTGACTAAATATATTTCTTTTTTAAATTAAGTATTTACACATTCATCTTCTAAAAAATTAAAGTACAACAATTTATGGATTTATATATCTATAATACATTTCAATGTATTTGAAACATGTGAATAATGATAATAGAGTTAAATATATTTATGTGAGAGATTATCACATATAAAGATTGGGTATTGCTTTTTTCCATTTCATGATAAGCAAGAACAGAAATAAAATTTTGAACTAATGATCATTCTAATGTCACTAATTTTGAGCTCTATGTATTTTTAGAGGCATTGGATGTTATGAGTATTGTTTCCAAGTGAATGAACCTTATATTGGTCTTTCTCTTTGTTAGGGACTATTTTTCAAAAAAAAATACCATATTAAGAAGGGATTTTTTATTTTTTATAATCTCATTATGTTTTATTTTCAGTGTTTATTAAAGTATTATTAATTCATATATATTAAAATGTAGTTCATGGAAAAAATTTGACAAAAAACACATGTCGATAAAGAAACCAAATGCAATCCAATATGTGGAAGTAAAGGTAATATTTTTTATTAGATATTTTTATGATTTTATGATATATATATATATTGGTTTTATTATCATGTTAATGATTTATAACCATAGTTTCACCATAAACAAATACATGTTGAATGTGGATATTATATTATACAATTCATGTATGAGATAATCACAACTGGGGTAACTACTAAATTTGATAAAGTTAGTTATATAACTTATTTTTTATTTTAGGTCATAGTATTTTATTTTTCTTCTCATATAATTAAATGTTATTGTACACATTCTATAATGGCCATTATTATACCCAAAAAAACTTACCCATCTTTAATCTTCTTTTGTGAAATCTTTGTTAAGTCTGATTACGATTTCATGTATTTATATTCTAATGTTTATTAATAATATCATATTTTCGTAAAAACATGTGTCCAAAAAATGAATTATTTTGTAATAATAGGTATTTGAACATAATGATATCAAATAAATGATTCAAAAATAACCAACCATGATCAAGTTTTAAATTTTAGGTATGTTATTTTTAATTCTATTTTATAATACAAATGTTTATATAATCTTTTGATTAACTATATAAAACCATGTAAGTTTTTATATATATTTATTCAATGATAAATGCTTCTTGATTAATGTATAAATTTTTTTTATTATATGGATTTTTATTATTTTGGATGTGTAATATTCTGATTTAAAAAAATTACTTTCTTTGTAGTTTTTCATAAAAACTCACGCTGAAAAACGACCCGTACGTGTTTTTCAGTGTCAGTTTGTAACAAACTGATACCAAAAGAAAGACAGTGGTCGATTTTAGGCATCATTTTATTTATTAAACTCACACTGAAATGTTTATTTTTATGTCACCTATATAAATTTATGTTAGAAAACAACATCAAAAATGAAAAAAAACAATGTTAAAACTAGTTGTTGCATTACTGTAACGCCCTCATCTACCCATAAGGTTATAAATTAAAAAGGATAAATATGCTTTTCTAACTCCTCCATATATAAAAGGAGTCACATAAATTAAAAAAATTATTCTTATGGTTTAGGTGTATTAATTAAATCTCTATTCCACTCATCACTATTGTGATGCTAAAAAACCAAATGAACCAATCAAAGGAGAAAATTGCTCCATCTAGGGTATTTCCTCCCACAACCAAAAAAATAACTATTCTAAAAAATAAGTTCATCTAAAACATATTTCATCAATTTCTATGACTATTTTCATAAGAATGCTAAATCAATTAAAAAAATTGTTTATATAAAATTATTGGAATTACAATTTGACATTATTTCCAAGACTTTTCACGATTTCATAATAATAATTTAAACAACACTGCAACCTTTATATAAATTTTTAAAACATATGATTTTTTAAAAAATAATGTAATCTACAATTTTATGTTAAAATATTATCATTCCATCAGTTTTAGTAAAAACAAAAATGTTTAACATCATAAAAATAAAATTCTAAAAGAACCAATCCTACAAAAAAAATTCAAAACTATTTTAAAGAGAAACCAAACAATTACTTATATTTCATCCCAAAACATTGATAATGAAATTACCTTATTAAAAAAATTACCTTCGTCAAAAAAATTGAAATCCATAGTAAAACATATTTAAATTCTTAAAAGTCATGTTCTGACCCCAAAACATTCACCTAGGATGAATGTTTCTTTTTTAAAATAAAAATAAATTTACATGTCTATTCTAAAAACCAAACCAAACACTTAACAAAAAGAAAATTTTTTTTTTCTCCCAACCATATACAACTGATCCAAAAACATGAAAACCCTTTTTGCATTCACAAATTACTATTACTTAAAAAAATTATATTAAAATATTCATGAACAAAAATCATTTATTTATAAATACATTGTTATTATTAGAAAACGAAATTAAACAAGAAAGTTTCATATGGAAATATTTCTT
Organism: Viscum album; assembly: GCA_963277665.1. NCBI lineage: Eukaryota > Viridiplantae > Streptophyta > Magnoliopsida > Santalales > Viscaceae > Viscum > Viscum album. The sequence goes on along the minus strand of OY728119.1, from coordinate 1,718,403,358 downwards.
ACATACCTGAAATACCAACAAGAGGTTAAACATACATTAAAAACACGTTTTACATTATTTTAGTAAACTAAATATACTATGAATCATTAAAACCCCCATTTTCTACCAGAATAGCTCCACTATAATGAAAAAATGTTTATCAACAAAATTGTCTTTCTTAAAATTATGTTATTTGGTATAAAATGCATACATACCATAAATAACCAAATCAAAATATTATTCTTATAAATTATGAATAAAGTAGGTGATATTCCTAGAAATTAACAAATCTATACATATAGATTAGTAACTAGACCGTTGGAATTGTGACATGACCATTAGGAATAGTAATCAATCCAATAGAATAGTAACTTTACCAAGGAAATTATAAATAAAATAAATGAAATTATGATATAATTATATCACAGTATAAGTAAATAAATATTTTAAAAATGATAAATTAAGTGTTCATAGTTTTATAAAACATAAATTCTTATTTAGAATTTTATAATTGAAATAATGAATTAAAATATTTTTTTTAAAAAAAAAATTGGTTAATAAAATAACATTTTTTCTTATGACTATAAGATATATTTATGAGACCTTAATTAATTTTTCTAAGTGTCATAAAATTAGTTATAATTTTAGAATCGATATTTTTTGAATAAATGATATTTTTAATTGGAAATTTAATTTCACATATTTAGGTAATTATATTCAGAAAATGGAGTTCCTTTTTGAATTATATACATTGAAAAAAAATTAGGGTGATTTTGTATGTATTTTTATAAAATAGTTAGATTTTTTGTTGATAATGAAATACGTTAATTTACAGAATTTAACAAATTCATGAATTATTGACTCATAGGTGATGTATGGATGATGAAACCCAAAAATATCAAACTATAATTGATTAAATATTATATTTAAGGATAATGTTCAAAATATTGATTTCCTTGAGCCAAAATAATAAAATAATGAATAAAAAATCAAAAAACACTATATCCTCCCCTATAAACAGCACCCCTCATAATCTCTTCTTATCATACCTTATAAGATTTGAATATCCTCCATATTTTTCACAATTAAATTCCAAATATTTTTTTACCACTTTTAAGAACCTTTGGTCTCAAAAATACCAAATCCAATTTCCCTAAGGAAGTTCTCAAGTAGAACATGTTTCAGAGATAAAATCCTCTTTGGTTTTCTTTTAATTTATTTGCAATCTATTTCATTTATTTATTCTCTCCTCACCTTACCATATACAAGTGGAATAATACCACTTAAATCTTATATATACTATATTTCTATTTTTCTAATGGAATAATTCAATATCAAACCTCTTCTTTGTCTTCTACGTGTTGATTTATCACCTTCATGAATGATAAGTTTTTATTTTCCATTAACACCTTTAAGGATGGTCATAAATCCATTATTATTGTAAAAAATTATTTTAAAAATTATTTTCTATCATTTTTTATGTTTGGTAACTAACATATATATATAATATTAAATAATAAAACAAAACTAGTTCATGATGATCCAAAACATCCAAATTAATCAAAATGATTATGATTAACATTTTAACTAACATAGTTATCCTCCTATATGTGAAAAATAATATATAAGACCATTTAAAGTTATGAAAGTTTATTAATAATATAAAATCTCAATTATCAATAATTACTCCCATTATACAACATCTTTTATGGATATATAAAAGTGGACATATCACGAAAACTAAGAAAACAAACACTCATGAACAATGAAATTGAACTCTATAACTTGTTATAATGGCCAAAAACAATCATAATAAAATTATAATAAATAAAATACATTTCAAATAGGTTCTTTATTCATTAATTAATGAATCTAATTTTATTTTCTAGGATATTATTGTGAATAAATCATTTTTATATAATGTAATGGGATTCTCGAACCCAATTTCCTTTCTTTGGGTTATTCATATTTCATGCCAAATTTCAATGTGGATTTTCTTTAATATTCCTCAAATATAATTTCTTTTTCCATACATTTCATTTTATCATATATACAAGCTTATAATCTAGTTTTATGAAAAATTAAAAAAAAATCAGAATAAATCTTTCTAAAGACACACATTTTACTTCTCATGAGATTTTTTCTTCTTCAATCTGACTTGAAGATTCTTATACCAAGTATGTTTATTCCATTTTTATTTTTGGATCCTGAAATTTTATTCACTAATTTATGCTTTATGAAACTAAACCAATTCCCTTCCATGGGATATTTTATGTCTAATATTGATATACATTCTATGTTGAATTCATGATTTTGTAAAATTATGATGTGATGGGTGGGTCCGGAATTATATAACACTCCAATTCATTGGGTAATGTCATTTATCTCATTAGATAATGTGAAATATGCATTATGTGATGATAAATTTGTTCACAAAGATTTTTTTTGACTGTTCATGTATTTTAGGCATGAACATGATGCTAGATTTGTTCACAACTATGTGTGGTATTTTAACACTAAGATATATGTTTCATTTTGATATATTACCACATTCCATGAATTTATATAATTATTACTATTATGATTATGATGATGATCTCGTTCTTATGTTACTATGATGTTGATTATTCTCACCAATGTTATATTGATTCATGTTCTTATCTATTCTCTTAGTATGATTTTAGTTAACCCCTTTTATTGATATGTATCCTTAGGTGATTACATATACTAAGGAGTACATGAAGACCACTAAGAAGCAAGATAATAATGAATTAAATTATGTTTATGTTATATTATGAAAATTTTATTTATGGTCCAAATTTTCCAAATATAATATTTCTTTGGATTTTAGTTTAGTATCACTATAATTGTCTTATCTTTAAAATGATGTAATAGTCATCTGGGAAAAGGCAGGGTCGCCATAGTTGTTATCATATCAATTTTTAGTTAATTATTGAATTGGGATTAGAGAAAATTACTAAAAACCATTAGTATGAGACTAAGTACATGTAATCGACCAAGAATCTCTTCTAAACACATGGATCCTACAAGATATGACTTTATCATTAATTTTAAAATGGAATAAATTATTTATTCATGACTTTTTTACTTTTGTTTTGTTCCAAAATTTTCTATTTTTGAAAATGGTGGGGACTAATAGAAACCAATCCAACAACCCATGTGAGGGACAATGCAGTGAATTCTCAAACGACATCCCCAATGCCTTTGAAGGTCAATTTTAAATTTTCATGGTGATGATTACCCAGCTATCTCAGGCTATGAACAATAACCTGAATAATGTTGAACTTTTGACTTCCCCTAAGTTGTATTAATTAGTTATCGAGTCTTTTAGGTAGTAATGAACATCGATGTTTAATGGATATTCTAGTCCAGTAGTCATGAAATCATTAGTCACCTCAATGGAAAATATCCTTTCGGTTCATTTTTGTTTTGTGATGGGGAAGGTAGCTCTGGTCAATTTTTGTTTAGATGGAGAGGCCTACCAATGGTGGGCATTGATTAATAACACCAAGATAAAGGAAGAAATTAAAGAGGTGGAGTGGGAATACTTTATGAAAATATTTCTTAATAATTATTTCCCTTGAACTCTTCAGAACAATATTGAGAGAGAATTCAAATAGCTGAAGAAAAAAGAGGTTGAATATGTTATGGCTTATGACACAAAATTCACATTGATTTCAAGGAACACCTATGTTTTTTTTATCATCAATGATAAAAAAAATAGATAGATTCTTTATTGGATTAAATCAAAATCATTGAATGGATTTACAAATTAGGGAATTTAATTAAGTTGTTTGATGTGATCACAAAATAGAGATGGAGTTAGGATAATGGTCCCATGGATATGGAGATAAGAAAAGAAATATGGAGTTTCAAACAAGAGGATATAATGATAAAGGTTGAAAGAAAACTCAAACACTCATATGTCAAAATGTGAGAATAAGAATTTTGGGAACTACCTAAAAGGGATGGGTAAATGCTATATGGGTGGGAGAGAAGGCCACTAATCTCATGAGTTTTGTATAGACATGAAGAAGAAGGTTTGTATGATGGATAATAGGATAGCACAACCCATAGTTTAATGCTTCAAATGTTGGAGGCATGGGAACTATGCTAGATAATTCACCTAACCTCGTGTCCTCTAGGGTCATCAGTTCCAGTAGTCACCAAAGGAAATGGATATAGGGAATGGTATAATGGATCATATTTTCTGCAAAATTATTTTTATAAGTTAATCATGAGATTCCAAGACCTGGCACTGACAAGGGGTGAGATTATGAGGACTAGTGTGACTAGAATGATATGATAAAACTTGTTATGTTTTTAATAATTTTTAAGAGTGGGTTTTCATTAAAATGGGAATAACTTCTATATAGTTTCCCATGTCATAAATACGATGGAATCATTGCGTTCAGAGCAACGACATTACCTTAGGTGGTGCCTAACATCGATTGGAATGGGTCGACTGTGGGAGTTAGAAATTGGGCATAACCAAGATTAAAATATTTTAATAAAAAAAATTAATTTATGCTATGTTGGTTTCTATTAATTAAGTCTTATTATCTGGTATCCAAGGATACCTCTAAAACCCAAGAAATTCCTCTCGGGTAAGGAGATGAAAACCTCTCCTATGAACTATGATGAACGTTAGCGGATCGATCATCAGCGACAAAATGGACCTTCATTATTTATCATTGACTGATCCAACCTCAACATAAGATGATGATTTTATTTTGATCTACTTTCTCTATTATATTTAAATGATGAACACATACCAACCCATGAATTTGTTGATGATCGGTTCATTTATTCATGTGGGGTGGCTAACATCCTGTGGATTTTTTAATGGGGATTTAGATCAATGTGTAAATTTGTTCTTTGTTAAACCTTATAATATGAACGGATAAAGTTTTACATGAAAAATACAATTGTCCTTTCACTAGTAGTTTGTATGCCTTATCTCCTCCCCTGTTAGTCTATTGTGTTCTTCATAATTTCTTTGCCCATGAAACCCCTATGTGAAAGATCGACCGTTGCGCCCCTGATCCATGGAGTAATGGTACAAGACTGAAGGATTGTCCATGCTATGGAATAGAAGTGTGATGGGACCATGGTATAGTTTGGGTTAGGTGGACGCTTATGACAGTGCTAGGCAGACCGCCAGTGGGGCGGATGGTGGTGGGCGCGGGACATAGCTGGTGGGGCTAGTCCAAAGGGAGCATGAGGCGACGAGTGGCCGCCGGTAGGGCGGCCAGTGGTTGAGTCAAAACCCACTCAGCAGGGGTTGGGCATGACAGATCAGGGAGCAGGGCAGGCCACTTGCAGTGCGGATGACAATGGAGGCGGAACATGGTCCGTTGGGGACTGCGTGGGAGTTTGTGGTAGCGGAGCTCGCCGGTGCCAATTAGGGTGTCGTAGTAGGAGGCCACGACTGCAGCATGACTCAAGAGGATGTGGAATGGATACGGAGTCCACGTCGTCCAAGGTGAATCATGTTCACAAGAAGAGGATGTAGATAGGGTGGGCCACATGGAGTGCACAGGCCGTCCTGTAGCGCAAGTCAGAACAGATATGTTGGGCCGTTCTAGGGGCCTAGCGACCCAGTAGCCCATCAATCTCGGTCCAGCCAGCCTAGAGGGTCAAGTCATTTTGTCTAGAGACAATCCATTTTGCGCCATTTCAAGTTTTTATAACTAGTTCAGGTCATTTCATTTGGCCATGGTTGGGTTATATTATGATTCGGGTCAGTCAGGCGGGTCGGATTGGGCCCGGACCAGACCCGGGTCAAACCTTCTCAAAAAAATAGTTGTAACATTCATAATGTGTGTATGTTTGATAGGTTGTTTTAGGAATTGGGACCCTAGAGATAAGATGGTGATTTTTTGATACTATATGTGATTTTTTATGTTAGTTTATGAACTACTATCCTGATGATTAGGTTCTCCCAGAAAAAATGTGCAACAAGCGGAATCCTACGACAGGCTTTGACTTAGTGACTATGTGCCTTGGTGGCTTCATGACCCATCGACGATCCATGTGAAATAGATGCTCCATGTTCCATCAATTCTTAATGAACCATCAATTATCTATGTTACATCGATGCTTCGAGCTCCATTTACACTTTGGGCACTATTGATGTTCCTTGCTCCATCAACGCTTTATAGGCCATCGACACTCTGTGGGCTATCGATGCTTCTTGCGCCATCGATTCTCCATTCTCCAAAGACTCTACATGCTACATCAAAACTTCATTCATCATTGACACTCTATCTATCATGGAAACTTGGTGATTTTTGGACTATAACTGAAAATATTTCTCATCATTATTTAGACTTGTACATATGTGAGTTGACCGTATTCATTGTACTTTTTGTGTTTCCATAATGGTTTACTTCGTGTGATTGGTTTGGGTTGTACTCTATGTGTTTCCTTTGTGTCCTAATTAATGTGTTTCCTTTATGGTTTAAATCAGGTGTTTTCTTTGTTGTATAATTCATGTGTTTCTTAGAGGTATTTCCACTGTGGTTTCTGTTTGTCAAAAATGATTATTGTTTTACTCACCAGTGCATGGGCTTTTCCCACATGTGTTATGTCTTGTGCAGATGATAGTTTCTTTGAAGAAGTTATAAATGGATATGGAATAGGTGGTTCTTAGAGTGATCAGAAAAATGAGGTGGGATTCTATGTCTTCGAGTAGCTTTCCTACACCCACCCTTTAGGTAGGATTTTTTTGTGGATGAGCTTTAGGAACTTGTGAATTCACATTGTAAAACTCTTTCATTTGGAGGGATTGTATTCTATCACGATTTAATTTCTAGTTTTCCTACTATAGTACTCTATGGTTGGTGTCTTTGTGTATGTATACATTTTTTTCTTAGTGTTTTTACATTTCATCATTTTGGGATTGGGGATATGTACATGTATATAGGCACATAAGAAAATGCCTCTAATTTGTGGGATATTCCTACTCCATTCTAGTCACTAGCCCATAAGCTATTGGAGGCAGGTTTGAGGTAGTCACATAATGGGTCCCTCTGGGAAGGTTCTTGGCATAGAGGCATCAAAGGAGGTTAGTTCTACCTAAATAACTAAGAGCCTGTGATATTGGTTTGGAGGTAATTTTTTAAGTGTATCGAGTTCGACATAATACAAGGGACTCTAATGTTGGTGTAGCGACTGATATTTCCATACACCAGGTCTCTGAATTCTGCTTTTCCACTCGATACCTGAAAACACCAGTTGCAGGGAAAATAAAGGTAAATGCTTCATATAATATTTTGAGTGTATTCTCATTTCTATCTTGAGTAATATTAACAAGTATACTCTATTGACTAGGGTACATCTTGATATATTTCAGGATTCCTTCACATAGATAGCCAACCAAGATTCAGATGCATTATCATGAGAATGATTCTCCTAGTGATGAGGCATCGGTATGGGAACTAGTGCTAGAAACAGCACACCCAGGTGGTGTACCAGTGATACCACCACCCATAGAGTAGTAGTTACTATGAGATCTATTTTGGGGCCTTCTCTAGGGAATATTGGGGTGATGGAGGAGCGTAATGATATATATGAATAACAAGATGACTCTCTCTTGGGTATACTTTGAGCATCTATTCAAGGAGGGTTTCTTTTCGGCAACATTACACTCAATGTGCATACATGAGCTCCTACATTCGCATTAGGGTAGTCAGATGGTAGTGGAGTACTTAGTGAGATTTATAGATCATTATCACTACTCCATGGATATGGGGATGGACAAGTTCATCAGGGCTCAGAACATCGAGTAAGGGCTATTTTGTGAGATCAGGGAATCCATGGTATCCCATAGAATCCCCATATATGTTGGGGTGATTGATTGTTCCCTACTAGTGGAGATATATCTTATAGAACAAACGCTTGTAGAAGGAGAAACTAGTAGACATCAGGATGCTAAGTCTTCGATGGTAGGTAACTGAAAATAGACGTAGGTTCCTAAGAATTTCATGCACCCAATGGGACAACCCTAGGATATGGGATCCACAGTGCGGGGCTCCCAAGGTAGAGCGAGTCAGTTGAAGTACATGTTGTGTTACTATTGTGGTGTTCAGAAAAATCTGGCTCAAGATTTCATGACCTGTCAAGCGGATGATCAGCATATGATCGAGGGTCCAACTATGTATAAGAGGAGGTAGAAGAAAAGTGGTCATCATGGTGGAATGTGTGGTAGAGGATAAGGTACAACATCAAGCGGTGGGAGGAGGTTCGACATACTACACCACCACCCCCATGTGGTCAACTACAGGCGCAGGGAGCTGGTGGACATGGATGGGGCCGGCTTTTGAAAATAGGGGCTTACGACCCCATATCACTAGAGATGATTACTGGTACTATCTTTTTCTTTTACACCCTATCTACAGTTTTGATAGACACAGGTGTCTGTCACTATTTTATTTCCAGGACCCTTATTTCAGACTCAAAGATTCCAGTGGAATCATTTATTCAATCCCTATTCTTAGAGAAACATACAATGGAAGATTTTATGATTAAACACTGGTTCTAATAGTGTTCCCATACACAAGGGGGTGAGAGTTTCGGTTGTGATCTCTTGGTGGCAGCGTCGAGGCCTTACGATTGCATTCTTGGTGTGGACTGGTTATTTGTAGTTCATGCTCATATCAGCTTCTTTAGGCATAGAGTGTGGTGTTTCCATGAATATGGGACTAGTATTTCTTTTTTAGGTGAAAAGGAAACACATGTAGCACTAGAAAAACTCCCACATAGGAGGGTACAACCTATCACTCCCCATTTGCCTATCCTCACCCTCATTACGGTGGTTGATAAGAGTTCACAGTTTCCAGCAGTGGTGGTGTAGTATGAGGATGCCTTTCTTGAGGATGTACCTGGATTACTTCCTCATATAGAGGTTTAATTATACATTGACATGTACCATGATATGGAACTAATATCTACACTTTCATATCAAATGGTTCCCATGGGGATTCAGGATTTGAGGGTATATCTTGAGTACTTGTAGAGGAAGGGCTTTGTGAGTCCCAGGGTTTCACCGTGGGTGGCCCTAGTTTTGTTTTCTAAGAACACAGTTGGGAGATTGAGATTATGTATAGACATCCATCACCTGAACCAGGTGACCGTAAAAAATAAGTATACACTACCAAGGATTGATAACATCTTAGATCAGCAGAATGATGTGAGATATTTCCCAAAGATAGGCCTTAGATCTAGCTATCACCAGCTTCACATGTGGGATGAGGGCATCCTAAATACAACCTTTAGATGCCGGTATGGCCACTAAGAGTACTTAGTGATGTCTTTTGGCATGAAAAATTCCCTAGTAGTGTTCATGGGACTCATGAAAATAATCGTTCATCCTTACTTAGACCAGTTTGTCATGGTCTTCATTGATGAAATCCTAGTGTACTTGTAATCTGAGGAGGATCACATGATATAATTAAGGATAGTCCTAGACACACTCTAAGAGAAACAAATTTAATGGAAGCTCTCGATGTGTTGGTTCTGGATTCAAGAGGTCCACTTTCTGGGACATTTCATTTCAGAGGCTGGAGTTGTAATGGATTCGATGAAGATTGAAGCGATGCTTTCTTGGGAGTCACCCAAGAGTGTTACCAAGGTGAAGAGTTTCTTGTGTTTCAATTGGTAATATCAAAGGTTTGAACCCATATTTTCCATAGCAGTAGACCATTGACGACCTTGACATGGAAGGGATACCATTTCATGTAGACATAGGAGTGCCAATAGTTCTTTTAAGTGCTGAGGTAGAGGTTGATGAGTGCTCCTATATTGTAATTACTATAGGATTGTTTTTATTATGTGGTGTTATGTGATAAATCTGGGACCAAGCTTGGTTATGTCTTGATGTAGAAATACGTGGTGATTGTGAATGGTTCACGCTAGTTAAGGTACCATGGCCATAACTACGCAACCCACGGTCTTGATATTGTAGTAGTAGTCTTCACGTTGAATATGTTGAAAAACTACTTGATGGGTGAGTGGTTTACCATCTACAATGACCACAAGTGTCTCATGTATATCTTCTTTTAGAAGGATCTGAACATGAGATAGAGGTGATGGATAGAGTACCTCCAGGAATATGACTTTGATATTGTTTATACTCTTGGGAATGGGAACATGGCGGTGGACGCTCTTAATAGGAGATCCATCTTGCAGTTTTTGAGTGAGGTGATATAGTAGTTGTCTATGTTACAGATATCCTATGAGGATGCAGATGGAACAACTTACCTCTACTCAGTGGTTGTCACCACTCCACAATTACAGTGATTCAGGGAGGCACATCTTGGAGATATCGACTGCGAGACCTGACATGCTCAGTTGTCTATAGGGAATTCCCATGATTGATATTTAATAGGTGGGGAGCACATCATTTTTTTCATAGGGTGCAGAGTTCTACCAATGATGTTGTGGTAGGTGGGTCTAAGGGAATTCCACACATCCCCTATGGCGGTACATCTGGGTGTGGAGAAGATGTACTAGTAACTTCAATGTTAGTTCTGGTGTTTGGAGATAAAGAATATAGTGGTGGAGTTCATTTCTAGATGTCTCACTTTCCATCAAGTGAAGGATGGGAACCAGGTTCCAGTGGGTTTGAATCAACCCCTAGTAGTTCTAGAGTAAAATTGTGATGGGATATCGATAGACATGGTGATGGTTTTACCACACACATTCAGGGGACACAATACCATTTGGGTGATCATTATCCAACATACAATGTTATCCCAATTCCTACCAATCCATGTGAAAATTTTAGTAGAGAGCATGGGGTGCCTCTACATGAAATATACGGTTCGGCAACATGTACTTTCATCAATGATCATCTCAGATCATGATGGTCATTTTACATCCCAGTTGTGGAATGGATTAGATGAGGCATTTGGGACTTATTTTTGCTTGAGAACGGGGTTTCATCCTTAGATAGATGGAAAGATAGAGAGGACCATCCAGGTTCTTGAAGACATTCTACATTATTGTATCCTAGACATTGGATGTAGTTGAAAGGATCACCCACCACTTGTGAAGTTTACGTACAACAACATCTATCACTCCACCATTGGTATGGAAACATTTGAGGCCTTTAATGGGAGACAATGTAGGTCACAACTATGTTGTACAGACCCAGGGGAGTCAACACTCATGGGTCCAGAGTTATTACAAGCTACCATTGAGAAGGTGCAAATAATCCTAGAGAAGATGAGGATTGCACAAAACCTTCATAATTTCTATGTTGATAGGAGACAGAGGACTCTGGAGTAAGATGAGGGAGACCATGTATTCCTTCATGGCTCACCTTGATATGGATTTTTGAGATTTGGAAAGGGAAACAAGTTATCTCTAACGTACATCAGCCCTTTTCAGATTCTAAGTAGAGTTAGTGAGGTGGTGTACTACCTAACTCTAGTTCCATAGTTTCACTGGGTGCATGATGTATTCCACGTGCCATAGATGAGGAGGTATGTGTAAGAATCATCGCATGTCAATGACTAGGGGGAGTTTTACATTCACGATGAGGAAACTTTTACAGAGTACCCAGTGAAGATCGAGGATCGATAGGATTGGATCCATTATGGGTGGTTGATTCTTCTAGTGAATGTTCAGTGGTAGCATAGTAATATCCCAGAGAGAACTTCAGAGAGGGAGTCTTAGATTTGTGCTCAGTACCCTCATCATTTTTTTTAGTAGCCCTTATTTTGGATTTTAGGGATGTAAATCCCTAAGGAGAGGAGAATGTAACAAATTGGATTCTCTTTGGTTTTATTTTTATAAATTAATTTAAAAAATTCTGATACCAAGAGTTGAGACAGTGGGAGGTTTAGAGGTCCGATGAGCCTAAAATGATATGATGAAACTGTTATGTTATTAAAAAATCGTGTGGGTAGTTTTTCTTCAAAATGGGAATAACATATAAATGGGTTCTTGGGTCAAAAATATGAGGGAATCATTTTATTTATAGTGATAAATCTACCTTAGGTTGGGCCTACAATTGACCGGTGTGGGACAAATGTGAGAGTTGGAAATTGAACGTAACTTTCATTAATATATTTTAATAAAAAAAAATTATTTGATGAAACGTTTGTTTATTTTAATTAAGGAATATTGTCCAGAATCTAGGGTAATATTCATAACCATATAAATTTCTCTATAGTAAGGAGATGGAAACCTCTCCAACAAACGACGACGAACGTCGGCATATCGATGAACAATGACAACACGGACCTCAGTTCATTGTCAATGATTTATCCAAACTCAAGTCAGGATGTTGATTCCCTTTGTGATTTCCTTTCCATATTTGATTCAATATACAAACATGGGCCAACCCACAAATATCTTATGGGATGGATAACAACTAGCGGGATGGATAACAGCTTGTGGGTTTTTGAATGGGGATTTAGATCATTGTGTCGATTTTTTCTTCGTTAAACCTTTTAACATGAATGGATTATGGCCGACACAAATAATGATGGGATCTTTTCATTGGGAATTCATATGATTTATCTCCCCCCTCAATCTATTTCATTATTTATACTGTCTTCCCCCATGAAACCCCTACGTGAACAATTGATCGTTCACCCCAATTCCATGGCACAATGGTCCAAGATCAAAGGTATGGCCCCATGATGGAATAAAAGGGGTGAGATGGGATGGTGGTATGGTTTTGGTGAGTCATAGACTTATGAATTCCCAAGGAATATTTTCTTTAGGGCATCCGAAAATGAGGGAAGGGTGCCACCAGTCCATAGGGATCATGAGGTGGCACTAGGTCGATAGAAGGGAAGCCGCTGGAAGAGGCAACATCAGCCTTGCAGGGGCAGATATCTGAGGACCATAGAGATATATGGGATTTCGATAGGGTGGCCAATGGAGGAGGAAGAACGCGGTTCAGTGGGGACCACATTTGATCCTGTGGTAGCAGAGGTCATAGGAAGCTACCAGGGGGACACCGAAGAAGGTTGTTGTGGTGGAAGTCACATGAATTTGGCTCATCTATGTTGAAGCCCCGCTTCGGAGGCCACATGGTCCGAGAAAACCACGTAGACCAACAGGGGACACAACTGGGGCATGCCACGTCAGGAACACAAGCCAGCCCATAGTGTAGGTCGAACCAGATAAGTTACGCTGCTCCAGTAGCCAAGTGGGCTGGGTCAGTTTAGGCTAGGCCAGACTGTGTCGGGATGGGTCTGGCATGTTGTAACAGGCCAAGACCGAACCTTGGGCAGACCTTCATAGAAAAATAATTTTAACATTAATTCTGTATGTCTATTTGATGAGCCGTTTTTGGGGTTGGGACCCTTGTGATGAGACATTTCTTTTGAGATACTATAACTAAGTTTTTTGGAAGTATGTTTAATACCTAATGGTATGACGAGTTGGTTCTCCCAAAACAAGCATGTTATGAGCATAATTATATAGTGGGTTGTGACATAGTGATTACCTGACATGGAGGGTACATGACCCATCAAAGCTCCATGAACCATCGATTCTCCATGCTCCATCAATGGTTTGAGAACCATTGAATCTTTAGGTTCCATCAATGCTCGTGGATCCATCGACACTTTGGGTTCCATTGACACTTCGAGAGGCATCGGCACTTCCTGAACCATCTACACTCCATGAACCATCGACTCTCCTTGTGCCATCAATACTCTATGCACCAATGATGCTCCTTACACTATCGACAGTACATGTGTCATCGAAACATTTTGTGTCATAGAAACTGGGAGATATGTGGACTACAACTGAAAATCCTTCTCTTTGTGCATTAGAAATATACCTTTGTTAGATAACTATATTGACTATACATTATGTGTTTTCATTGTGGTGTACATCGTGTGTTTCCTTTGTGGTTTAATTTGTTTTTTCCATTGTGTTATTCTTTTTTTGTTTCCTTTATGATTCACTTAATGTGTTTTCTTTGTGGTATACTTTGGGTGTTTCTTAGTGGAATTTCCTTTTTGGTTTTGGGGTGCCAAATGAGTATTGTTTTACTAACCCCTAAACAGTATTTTCTCGGATGTCTCATGTATTATGTAGACAGTTGACGCTTTGAAGAAGTTATGGGTGGACCAGGACCAGGTGGTACTTAGAGTGATTTGGTATAAGAGGTGTGCTTCTATGGCTTCAGATAGATGTCCTACACATACCCTTAGGTATGTTTTTTACGGATGAGCTTCTTGAAATTGTGCATTCACTTTGGTAGACACTTTCTTTTAGTGGGCCTGTATTCTGGACCTATTTACATTCTAGTTTTCCTACTATTGTTCTTTGTGGTCGGAATCTTATTATATGTGTGTATTGTTTTATTAGTGTTTTTACATTTCAACATTTTGGGATGCGGGATATGTGTGTGTGGTCATGTACTTAAAAAATTCCTCCCATTTTCGGGATATGCCTACTCAATTCTAGCCTTCATCCCCTAGCGTATCGAAAATGGGCTTGTGGTAGTCACAGGATGGGCCCCTCTAGTACGAATCATGAAAAAAGCTTATTACATCACTACTGCTAAAGTGGAGAAAGAAAAAGAAGTCGTACATAGTACACTTCTTATTCCCTCAAGAATAGAAAAAAAACTTTATTTGGTTCTTATTATACTCACTCTATTATATCTGTAATGTTTTATAGAAATTTTGAATTGAAGCCCTGATTCCTTGAAGTAAATATATCTATAGAAACACTTAGTGGTTCAATAAATGCAACACAAGTGTAGGACCCTTCTCTTATTTGCATATGTGGGAAGAGTCTTCCATCAAATACTATGGTAATTCTCTTGGTGAAATTTTATTCTACACTAGGGATGGATTAGATTTTGTATATAGATCACAAATAAACTATTGGGAAAATGAAATATCATTTCAAATTCTGAACCATACCATGACCTTCTACAAATGCAAGGAAGATCCTAAATCTCCTTTGGAAAATCCTTCAACAGTGTGGGTGTTATTTCCTTGTAAAGAATCATATCTCATTCAAATGGATGAGTTAAAGGAAGGTATCAACCTAGAGAAAATTTTCATTATGAAAGAATACAATAATTTATTTCCCAAAGAGTTACCTAGACTTCCCCTAGATCCAGAGGTAGAGGTCTTAATATAACTCATACTTGGAGCTACTCCTTTCTCAAAATGACCCAACATGATGGCCCCAATCGAACTTGAAGATTTAAATTAAAAGTTTCATGATCAATTGTATAAAATAATCATATACCCTATTTCATTACCATGGGGTGCACTAATTCTCTTTTTCAAGATGAAGGATGGATCAATGTGGTAGTGTATCGAATATCAGGAACTTAGTAAGATCACAATAAAGATCTTATATCCTATTCCTAGGATTGGTGACTTGTTTGATCAACTAATAGGATCTAAATACTTCTAAATGGTCGATATTCATTCTAGATATCACTAACTAATGTTGAAGAAGGAATATATTCAGAATATTTCCATTCGTACGAGGTATGGTCACTATTAGTTTTTAGTGTTACCATTTTTTCTTTCTAATGCCACTTATACCTTCATGGATTTGATTAATGGAGTCTATAAGAACTACATTGAAATATATTTGGTAGTTTTATCAATGATATTCTCAAATAATCTATTAGAAATGAGGAACATGAAAAAAAATTGTAAGGATTGTTCTAAGGACATTAAGGAAAAATTGTATACTAAGTTCATAAATTGTGACATTTCGTTGCATCAAGTCACATTATTGGGGTTCAAGACATCCATAAATATATAAAAGCTACTCATATTAGACAAAGAGTTTTGTTGATAATCATCAAAGTGAATTGATGTTAAATGTTAGAAATATAGTCTTCCTTCAAATATCACCATGGAAAAGAGTCATGTGGTATAGAAAGAAAGTGAAGCTTAGCCCAAGGTAAATTATCCCCTTTGAGAACCTTGAATGCATAAAATAAGTTTTCTATTAACTTGAACTTCCCCCATGTATGTATCAAGTTCAGGAAATCTATTATGTATGTTAGGACCCGTCCCAGAGGGGACTATGGTGTGAGATTTCCAAGACCGCCTCTAATAGGCTAGGGGAAGGCGACTAGCACCAAGTTAGCATATTCCACAAATGAAAGGTATTTTTATAAGTACCTACACACACAAAAACACGTCTCTATGCCCAAAATAATAAACAGTGAACACATTAAGTAAAAAATTCAGGATTACCACTATATACCAACCCAAAGTGTATGATAGGAATGTGATATGAAGTAATTTAAAACTGCTCCAGAGTACACGCCCACAAAAAAGAGCCTTAAAACAACAAAGTACAACTGTAAAAAAGGTATAGGGACTGTTTCCTTTAGTCATTGGAGAACACCTCCGTCTGTCTGAAAAAAACAAGAATCGTCTTGTCCTAGTCCTCCTAAAACTCTCTAATAAGGTCGAACGTCTGCACAAGGCACAACATGTGCAGGCAAAGCCCCTGAAGTGGTGAGAAGAAAATACCTAGTTAAACACCCCTAAAACACAAAGGAATATTGTAGAAGAAACACCACGAATAAGATACCACAAAGAAACACCACAAAGATAAAAACACCCCTAAGAAGATGTATTCTGTAAAACATAGGTATATGTATATAGAAAATATAACAAGAACATCTAGGTATACTCATAAAAGATTCCAAGACTCAAAGTGTCATCTACTACCAGTTCTGTGGTTCTGCTTGTAAAACGCTTGACCTAGGAGATCTCACTCCTCTAGCTATCTGATATAAGAACCTAAAATAGGTCTACCAAAAGTAACTAGGAAAACACTAGGTTTTTAACCTGTTATGTAGTTTCTCAGAGACGTCACTTTTTTCTAGGAAATGGGGTTTCAATAACATATGATGTGTTATTAACACACGAAGCGTTGGTAACACATGGAGTGCCGATAACACACAGAGTGTTGGTAACACATGGAGTGTCCGCAACACATAGAGTGAAGGTAACACATGGAGTGTCAGTAACACACTAAGTGTCGGTAGAACATGGATATTTAGTAAAATGTGGATTATCAGTACCACATGGAGTTTTGGTAATTCAGGTAACCCCCAAGTCATGTAGTCACCATGTCATTGATATCTATAGGATTATTATCATTACACCCTTGTACCAGGAGAAAAAACTATTCAAGCCATTAGGGAATATTATAAACTCCACAATAACTCACATAGAGTATCTCAAAAGGACTATCTCATTTAAAGGGTCCCAACGTCGTAGACGGATCGTCAAACTGATGTCGGGTTTGTAAGTTATGGTTATTTTTATAAAACTGTTTTACTTGGTCTGGTCTGGGTCTTACCCGGCCTTGTTCGGCAGACCTAACCTATCTTGGTATGGACTAGTTTGGTCTGATGGGATGGCAGGACCTAGCCTACTGGGCCACTAGGTCCTTCCCATGGAGCTACTTGAGTGGCCCGACCACCCTGGTCTGGCCCGCGGCATGTGGGCCGGTTTGCTCCTTCGGATGCGGCCCACCATGGTCGTACCCCCTGGTCCACGTGGTCCAGCCAGAAAAAGTGCCTCCACTCATATTTCCCGGTCAACCTCATGACACTGCATCCTCTGTCCTAGCTGTGGCCCCTACCACTACGGCTCCATGCGGTCCGACCACTACTACCTGCTCTCTTGGCCCCCACCACCGTAGGGTCCTCTAATAGTGGCCGAGCTTGGGTTTACAAGTCTACCTCCACTGTAGTGTCCCACCTCCCTCACATGGTCGCTGCTACACCAGTGTCCCCTTTAGTGGGCCACTGATGCTCCGTTTTCCGAAATTGAGGCACGTCTGGGATCCTCGGGACACGTTCTTCACTGCCCTAGGCTTGGATCGACATCATGATCCATTCCCAAGAGAACTCACTCAAACTACGATATACCATGAACCATGTCAATCCAACTATCAACGTCATCATCGCACCTCTATCATGCGATGCTGATCCCAGATATGCGATATCGGATCATTGCACCAAGGATCGAGTACGCAACTATTGACCGATCACAATATGTCGAGTCGTGGCCCAAAAAATGAATGCCCATCGTGAATGAAGTATGGGGGAATAAAAGAATAAATCTTCCAAGAGAAATATACCTTGTTTGATGTTCATGTAGATCATGGTTTGTTTCCCATAGAATATCAATCAAAATCTAACAAATAATCACAAGATCTTTCTCCCATCAAAAACCCACAAAGGTAAATCCCATCCCGCAATAATAATTGATCTATGGGACAATCTTTTTGTCAATTGGTCCTTGTTCAAGATGTAATTCTTGAATTGGAAAAATAAATTAGATCACAAATTCCCTAACATGATTCGGTTCGATCACTGATGATGAACACTCATCACATTGTTGTCATGGGTGAAGATCCTTCGAATCTAAGGTTATTCATTGATCATCGATCCGTGATCCCCCGTAATTCATCGAGAGATATCCTTTTTCTTGACTCAGAGGAATTACATGGTTTTGGTGATAAACCTGAATTCTTTAAAAAAAATGTGTATTAAATAAATGTGTCATTTCAACATGAATAAAATATTTTTATTAAAATATTTTAATGAAGTTTACGTCCAAACACTATCTTTCATAGTCAGCCCGTATCGGCTAATGATAAGCCTCGCCTAATGAAAACAACACATCAGGAAATTAACAGTGGTTTAGGATTTTTAATCCAAGTTATTGTTTATGTGTTATTAAGATTTTAACTTACTATAATTTTATATATTTATTTTATTTACTGTTACTCCCCTGGTTACTTTTTCTAAAGATTACCCGCACCAACCAAGGCTAGGATGTTCCTATGGTAAATCCATTGTTTTGAGCTCAACAGTGCCATCTGAATTCTGATCTAGGAAACCACAAGAACTTTATTTAACTTTTTAATAAAATTCACACGCAAGTGCTATTAAAAACGTAACATTTTTTAAGGAATTGTTCAGGTCACAAGGGGCCTTATAATTGCACGTCATCTCTATGTCAAGTCTCATAATTTTTCTAAATAATTTATAAAAATAAAATCATAAAAATGTGAGTGATTACATTCTCCTCAAATTTGGGAATTGAATCCCCAATATCCAAAAAAATCTACTCAATAAATTGAGGGTATTGAGCATTAGTCTGATCCTTCCACTGTTATGTGCTTCCTTGGAGATTCATGTTCCACCACCTAACGTGCACCAGAGGAATAATATACCCATGAAGGATACCCTTCTATTAATATTTGACCTCCACCAAGTTCTCATCAAAATATTCCTCAGTCAATGATGTGTGATTAATCATGAACAAATCCCCTCCGCAAAGACATGTGGAAGTCATCATGTACCCGGTCCAACTGTGGGGGTAGAGACAAGTGGTGCGCCACCTTGATAACTATATACAGAATCACGAAAGGGACAATTATCCTCAGATATAGTTTTTCACCCCATCAAAATATTCATATCCTGCATCAAGGAGAGACCCAAAGGAAAAAATTCCCTCCCTCCATGAACTCCAAAGGCCTCGGTCTCCTACCAACATAAGATTTATGACTTCTCTATTTAGTCCACATCCACTTTTAGATGTCCTACACCTTCTCTGTACTCATTGTACCAACTCTTGGCCTATAGGTGATAAATCTACTTGGTTATTCCAATAAAGTAGTGACCTATAGGTTCGTTTATAAAAATCCTCAAATAGTGCAATACTGATGGTGGAGGGGTATCTATTATTGTATTAAAACACCACCATAGACAATAGATCCTCCAAACTATGGCCAAAACATAACGTGCAAGCCCATAGAATGTTCTCCAGGGCCTGAATGGACCACTCTGTCTGATCATCTTCATGTGAGTGAAATTCTTTGCTCAAGCATAATTGAGTCCCAAATTCCCCATGTAATCCCTTCCATAACCTGGATATTAATCAAGGATCGTGATCTGAAACAATCATTGATGGCACTCCATGAAGACAATCTATCTCCTGCATGTAGAGGCGTCCCAATATATCTACTAAACTCTTCTTCTAGATAGGTAGGATGTGGGATAACTTGGTGAGTTCGTAAATGATCACCCACATGGTATCGTTCCCACAAGACATATGTGGTAAAACCATCTCAATTTCCATTATTATCACATGCCACTTCCATTATGACACATCAAGGGGTTGATTCAAACCCACTGGAACCTAATTCCCATCCTTCATTTGTCCATAAGTATGGCATCGAGACACAAAATCTTCAACTTATGTATTCATCACTGGCCACCAAACTAACATTGAGGGTCATGTTATATCATTTCCACACCTAGATGTACCACTAAAGGGGGTGCATGAAACTCCCTAAGAACCACCTCTCCCAATGCCACTGGTATCATCATGAATCCTATGAAAATAACAATTTTATCCCCAACTTTTGAATATTCATCAGGGGAATTACCTGTGAACATTTGAGCATGTATAGCCTCGCAGTCGGTATCCCTAAGTTGTTCCTCCATGAATCACTGTAAGAGTGGAGGGGTGACAACCATTGACTATATATAAGCTGCTCTAATTCCATCTATAGTGGATATCTTCAATGAGTGTAACTTCTTTAAAGCCTCATTCAGCAAATACAGTCTATATCTATTACTAAGATAGTCTTCAACCACATTACCCTTCCCATGAGAATATACAATCTCCAAGTCATAGTCTTGGTGTAACTCTTTCCATCGCATCTCTCTCAAGTAACAATCCTTCTAAGAGAAGATATACTTGAGACTCTTATGGTCGAAGTAGAAAATGAACTTCTTGCCCATCATGTACTGTCACCACATCGTCAATGTGAAGACTAATGCTACTAACTCAATTATCAAGGTTCACATTGTCCAACTTGTGTGATTTCAACTGGCATGAAACATAGGAAATCACTACTTTCCTCTACATCAGGACAAAACCGAGAGTAGTTGCTGATGCATTAAAGAACACAACGTACTCAAAACCCTCCTATATAAACCTCAAGAGGGGAGCGCTTGTCAAACACTACCACAACCATCATTGGATCTATTGAACCTACAATCTTTGATATGACATGTCCAAAAAAATACCTCTTAAATCCATTGCTGAAACTTCAAGATATTCCCATAAAGATGGTGCTTTTGAAGTGTGTTTAGAACCATCCTCAAGTGTCTCACATGATCTTTATTTTATGGTGAGTACATTTGGATGTTATCAATAGAGACCAGCTGGGGATACCAAGGGTGAAATAATGGATCTCACGAACCACATCCTCTGCATGTCCTCAAACTACACCCTTAACCCATCAAGCACTATGAGAACCATCTGATATGCTGCTATAGATATCGGTATAGTTCTGAGGTTTAGATCAATTTAGAAGTCTATATCTTGGTGGGGAGGTAAAGTTGAACATATTCAAGGAATATTTCCATACACCCTTCCACCAATATAGGAAACTGAGGACTCAAAACATCAACTACACTGAGGGTTGGGATAGAAAACTATACATTAATCTATTGCATACTCCAATGCATGAGTACATCCTATGTTTTAATGAATTCCCTTTCACTGATAAAAAAGGAATTATAGTTCTATTATGGTAGATGAACCACACCCATTGAATAAATAAATCAATATGATCATGAACGGTGGTCACTAGTCCATACTGAGAATGACATTGTAAGGCCATGATGCTACTACCCATAGATCCCAACTGAAAGTCATGAAATTAAGTTTCAGGTCACATTATCGGCACTAGTGTGTGATCATTGGGTCTCCTATAGTAGGACACTCTAAATGTGATGTTCAAGTCAATGGTTTAACAAGAATCTTTAAATATAAAACAACAAAAGTGACATGAATGGAAATCACTAGCACAAGTGTCTATCAATATCATATCTAAAGTAGAAAGAAACACATCATACCTTGAAACACTCCTAGAGTCCCAAGGTCATAAGTCTCAACCACCTGTAGCTTTCTCCTCCTATGTCCTCCAGCTCCTTGAGTCTAGTATGGACCTCCTAGGGGTGGTGTCGGTAACACGTAAAAACATTGGTCACCTCATACTACTTCTTGGGGTCCTTTTCCATGTTCTCCAACAGATGGATCTGTCTACCCCTCTCACTACCTCTTCCATGGTGGTTCATTAACCATATCCTTGAATGCATCCTAAATAGTGGTAAAATATCTCGTGGAATATCCCTTCCCACGACATGAATATAAATGTATCTTCCTCCAGAACTAGCACACCCCTGGAACTTCTAAATAAACCGCATGTTCTACAGCTTATGTCGGGCACTTGCTATCTATAGCTCCGGATAACCATGCATCCTAGGTGATCATTGCCTTAGAATCCTATGATATTCATTCAGACCCTTTGTATCATTATCCAGTTCAAAAAAGATCCTTCCATGACTTAGTTTGGCAATATGCATCAGCCAGAACCACAAGAGGTGGGTCTACGAACTGATCAATAGGGGAAAGAGCAACTTACCGACCATCCTGAAGAAAAACTGCTCTGTGACTGGTTCTCCTTAGGGAATCCTCGTCAAAAATCAGGTCTAAATCTTAATCCTATTGTAGAAACCTTGTTGTATGGAATTTTGAATACATCTGTTAAGAAAATAAGATGTATCGCAGTTAAAAAAGTATACGTGGTGA
The DNA here is from genome assembly GCA_963277665.1 of Viscum album. Taxonomy (NCBI): domain Eukaryota; kingdom Viridiplantae; phylum Streptophyta; class Magnoliopsida; order Santalales; family Viscaceae; genus Viscum; species Viscum album. Next base: position 1,718,380,709 of record OY728119.1, on the reverse strand, counting down.
TTTGATTCAAAAAGGACATGAAAAACAAAACCCATTCCTATATGATGTTTGTACATTTATTTACCCCTAAAATCAGTTTTTTCATGTTCCAAGTCAACAAGAAGGTGTCCAGAGTCGTAGTGTATGTATACATCTTCCGCTACACCAACAATGGGGTCACTATCCAAAAATATGAACTCGAAACACTTAACATTGTTTCCCCAAAAAATCTATCAATATCTTGGTCCAAAAGTAGAACTGACCCCCTATGATATCACTTTGTTACTACCCATCCCCGAGGGTCCCATGCTCTAACTACCACAGGGCCACCTGCGATAGGCCAGGGGTTGGCGACTAGTGTTGAGAACACATATCTTGTAAATTAGAGGAATTTTCCTAAGTACATGTACACGGGAACAAATATCCATGCCCAAAATAATGAATATTAAAAACATAAAGTAATTAAATTAATCCATACCACTATATCCCAAAAAGCATAATATGATAGTAATGTAAAGTGAAGTTGTTTCCAATGCTTTCGCTGGGGCGCGCACATCCGTTCGTGGAAGATGCACAGCTGTTTCCCCGCATTGCTGCTTTCCAAAGGTGGGCGGAATCCATTTCATTTTTAGGGACATTTGGTATCTGATCAAAATGGGATGATGGGATTTTGGTTATTACTTCCGCGTATTCCTCCTCCGAACTCTTCACCTAGTATGGGTCTCCCTTATAGATTTAATACATTGTTCATGAAACTCTCCCTAGCGCCATATATTCATGGACACTAGTTAATTACACTGCTTCTATCGGGAAATTCCAAGGGGTTCCGTTAGGGCAGCAACCTTCAGTCAGAGGAGTAGTCACGTTGGGCATCATTGGTGTGTCTGGGCGCTGGGGGATTGGCGTTTCTGGATTTCAGTCCCTAGTTATAGGGATTCTCGAGGGTGCGGAAGCCCGAGGCATCCTGTATCAAACACAGAGAATCATATGACATGGGAATGTATCAGAGGTTTTACTCAGCATCCTATGTTTAACACGGGGTATGCCTCAAATTTAACGTCCAATAGAGACTGAAAAAACTGATCAGAACACTGACTGGAGTGGATCAGATGAGTGTAACCCCTAGAGGACACTCTGACATAGATTGTTCGACATGACCTCACCGGGATGTGCTGGCCCTGGTAAGGATCAAGAAGGGCGATGGTGTGCTGAGTGAAATGGGTGGTGAATGGAATGAAACTTCTATGAGGATGACGACAATTTTGGGCTTGAGTCACAGGGAGACTTCCTACATATCCTCGTGGCAGGGATTCAAAGTTTGCGTAGTTCAGGAGGACAATAGGATACTTTAGTAGGTCGTCCGTGAGAATGGATGCATGGATGGGACCCAAAAGAAGTGGATCCTCTGGGATGGGGAATGATATACAATGGCCTATCGCTGACTGGGGAAACAACGACTTTCCACTGATTAGGGTCTACAGTTTAATGTCATGAAGGCTGGGGGCTAACTAACATGAAGGGGATTAGAACGACCAATGGGTGGTGGGCTTGAACATCATGGCATCTTCTTACGTACCTTGCCTTAGCAAGGATAAAATACCTCTAAGTTTGGATGGGGGAATGGTACCGAATGGTCGGAACCAATGGGTGTTGGTCTTGAACCTCATGGATTCTTCTTACATACCATTCCTTGGAAAGGATCAATGTCTCCATTGTTCAGGGGCTGTTGAACCGGTGCGAAGGGGTGTCGGGACAACTGGGTGTTGGGATTGAACCTTAGGGCGGATTCCTATGTACTTTGCCTTGACAAGGATCAAATACCACGTAGTTCAAGATAGGGGTTGTTGAACCGAGGCGAAGGGGTGTCAGAACAATTGGGTGTTGGTTTTGAACCTCAGGGAGGCTACCTATGTACCTTTCCTTGGAAAGGATCAAGGACCACGTAGTTCAGGATGGAGTGTGTGCATTACACTCTAGGTTCCCCAGGTTTTTGGTGAAACAACGTGAAGATGAGGACTTGGGGTCCATATTGATGGTGGGCTTGAACCACATGGAGGCTTCCTACGTACCCTGCTTAGCAAGGATCATAGTCCATGTAGTTCAGGGGGAATGGGACTTACACTCTAGGATTCCCAAGAAGTATGTCATGGTCGATTCTTGCTCTAATCCCACATGAGTCATGGTCGGTGTGAGAAACAAGAGACAGCAAAGACCTGACGATCACGTCGTGAAAGGTGCGTGTGTGGGGATTGGAGTGGGGCTTACACGTGGTCGCATCCCAAAGAGAAAACAGAGGCTTATGCGTGGTTAACAGCTCAAAGAGGTTGGGACTTACTCCAGTACGGAGGCCCGATGGTGACAAAGCCTAGTGGGAGAGGGATTCGGAACTGAAGAAAGGAGGGGTCCAGTATCCATCCCCCCTGGTCCTTGGGACCGAAGAAGAAAGGATTATCAAGGGTGCTACCTCCTACAAACAAGCTAGGGGCTTACACTAGGGTGGTTACCCTTTCCCCACGGACGAACGCCACTCCAATAGAGAGGATATCATTCCATGTGGGTAATGATCTCACTATCATGAAGACCAGTGGACGTGCAGAATGTACAAGGTGGGGGCACCCCGCGTGCGAGGCACGGAGCGAGGCCACAGTTTAACATCATGTGAAGAGGATGATGGTGCTCGGTAGTTTAATGTTCAGTAGATCGGACGATGCGGGTTCACTCCACACCCCTAGGAATTACATAACAGGTACCCTCTGCACCTTGGTGAAGAGAGGGGACATGCAATGAAATAACTGGGGGTGTCATGGAGCGAACCATTGAGGGGTCCACGTTAGTATGGGTATGCGAGAAGAAATAGCAGTTAGCATGCCTATGCAAAGAAGCATGAGGAGAAGCAACGCAATGGGAGGTATTTTCCATGGTACTTTGAAGTTACTTCGTGAGAACCTAAAATGTTGCATGGTAAATGAGTATATGGAGGGGTGTAGGGGTGGATTCTCAATTCCTTCATTCAACGATCCGTGACTACATGGACAAGAAGATGCATGAGAGAAGCTGACGCTCAAATATTTCCCAATGTCGGGAGGGGTCAGAGAGTACCAAAGCGTTCAAAAAGGTATAACAAGAGGCCCGACACCTTGAAGAACATGTGAGGGAAAAATAAATATTCATTGCAAACTGTTCTGAACTTGTGGAGATGTTCAGGGCCCAGTTGGCAGACGCCTAAGAGCAAATAGTGGAAGCGGGTCATCAAATATCCACACATCAAACTGAACAGGCGCAAGCATGGGCTAGGGTCAGTGGACTGTGCTCTATGGCCATAGATGAAGACAGAGTCCTCAGGGGTGGGAAGTTATTCTGGAGGCCACCAGCCAAAAGGGAGAGGCACAGGAATGATCCATCCAAGAAGCTGACCCTTAAGGGCCCTATTTTGTCTGAACTCATAAACTCACTTATCATTACTGCTTATTACTCTAAAGTGCATGTATGAATAAATGTATGGATAGATTCATTGACTCATTCATTAAGTTTAATTCATTAAAATACAATCCTGAAACAAATAGTAATACATTCCTAAGCTCAAGTGGGTCACACCTGATGTGAGAAACTAGGGATGTTCGTACTATTACTTCATTTGAATGTAGGAGCGTCGACCAAGCTTCTGGCACCCAAGGATCTAATGACCAATTTGAATTCCCAAAAAGAGAAGAGAGAGACCTGACTAGAGAATGAAGTTCTTAGAACTGTAGAATTACCATTTTCTAGATGTGCTCTTGTGCACGAATGGAGTAACTCCAAGGGCACTGGAATAAATCCGAACAGATGGGAATGGAAGGTGTGAATCACGATACCCAAGATTTGGAGCACTGTGGGAGTGGAATGATAATAAAGAATAACAATTGACCGTGTTTGAAACAAAGTATCCTTATTGTGTTAGCTTGGAATGTGGATAGCAAATGAGCACCGATCGCTAACCATGTTTGAAACACGGGAGCTGACTGAAAATGTCATCCATTATCCTTCTAGAACATTGGCAAAGGACAATAAGCATTCCATAGGCTGAGCATCCATACTATTATAAGGTTCCCTTAGATGTGAAAGAGGATGAGGGTCTGAATTAGGGGCACATAAAGCGTGGAATGTGGAGTGATGGTTTGTTCTAACAGAATCCAACACTCATGAAATTATGCCACTGTGGTAGAATCACATTAGATGGGCGCATCGGTCTGATCATGGATCATTCCTTCTTTTAGACAGGAACTCTCTAGAGAGGGAACTGTCGCTTCCCAATGTCATCATGATGCATCCCACACTTGTTCAAGGAAAAGATGCAGTTACATGGTTCCTCGTAAGGGGTCAGGCCAGGGGCCAAAAATGAGGAGGAACAGGATTTATGATTCCTGGGGCTAGACCCGAAGCGAAATGCCTAGACGGTCATATGTATCCCATGAGGATGGGAATTAAGTCATACATCGTTCTAGAGGGGTCTTAGTTTAAGGTCTTAGAGCTTCGACCAAGGATTGGTAATGGATACAAGGGACACATGGTAAAGTGATTGTGAATCTCGACGTGAATGAGGAAATAAGACCTGATTACCATGTGTTCCATGGGGAAGTGTTTAGGTCAAGGGACCAAACATTATAGTTAGGTTGGTACTGTGGGGGAAGTACTCGGGCGCTCCTATGTATCTCATGAGAATGAGAATCAAGACATACATAGTTCTAAGATATGGCACATTGAGGTACTAGTGTCAGGGATAAAATGGTGTGCGGTTCAAGCCCTCACACTAAAATAAGCATCATTTGATAAATCTTGTTAGTCCTTTAAGGTGATTGGTATTTTATTATGAAGCGACAGGCCTAGGATAGCAAGCCCTGGCATTGCCACAAGAATCAAGCCGTGTACAGGCGTTGAAAAATGGTATAGCGTGTGACTGATTCCAAACATGGTGTCCCCTTTAGTGAGGATATCACAATGCAATTCCGTTTTTTTTTCGTGCTGCCAAGACAATAACATCATAGTTTCGGGTCATGTGATGGGACCAGGCATGCATTTTAACGTCATGCGACACATACGTAGTATAGGTGAGGCTAAAGGGGGAATGTGCATGTAGCAATAAAACATACCCGACGTGAACGAGGACATAATCCCATACCACATCGTATGTGATTTCATGAAAGAAACCTCGGACCAAGGGGCCAAAATAGGGGTAATAGGGTAAATTGGCAGGAGAAACTAGCTCCCAATTGAACTGGACCTGCAAATGAGTCGTCTGGGTGTTCCTACGTATCCCATGAAGATTGGTATCAAGCCACATGTAGTTCTAAAATAGATCTTAGTTTATGGTCTTAGAGCATGGAACATGGAAAAGGGATGTTTTTTAGGAGCCTTGAATGACGCCTTTACCATGGCTTTGTCCTCCAAACATGAAAATACACACTAAGGGATAGTGTTAGGAGTGTGAAAATTCCACTTGTACATGATGGGGTGGACAATGATGTGAATCATATAACCAAAATTCATGGCTTAAAGGGGCTGGCATGATGATGGAGGATGACTATTGACCGTGTTTGAAACACAGCACCCATATCGCATTAGCCTGTAATGAGGACAAACAAATGAGTGTCGGCCACTGATTGTATTTACAACACAAGACTTGTATCGATTTGTTGTCTAAAACCCTGGAGGACGTTGGCCCATAATGGTAGGAGAGACCTTGGGCCTAGAATGCATGCCAGTTGGGGGTCCCTTCGAATGTGGAAGATTATGGAAGCCCAAATGAAGGGGAACACAATGCCTAAAAAATGGGCGAAAGCATGTCTATGTAAAATTTGATACTCCAAATGCTGAACCAGAGTACTCTTAGACAGATTGGTGCATCACCAGCGATGGAAGATGCACTCATCTTGAGAGCGGCCGATATGAAAATACGAGTGTAGCTGAAGGGTATGGAAATCTCTCAAGAGGAGGTAGATAAATGGCATGGTTGTTACAACACCCGATGTGAGTGAGAACATAATCCCATACCACACCAAATTTTCCTCTCTCTGGGGGAATCTGGGCCAAGGGGAAAATATGGTGCTGTACTCGAAGATGAGATGCTCGGGCGGCCCTACGTATCCCATGAGGATGAGAATCAAGCCATACGTAGTTCTAGAATCGCACATAGGGGTAAGATACCCTAATGAGGGGGTGTAGGCTACGTCGAGTAACCCGACGTGAATGAGTACATAAACTCATACCACACCATACAACCCTAAATATGAACTTGGGCCGGGGGGCCGAAAGGGCCAAGAGTCCTAAGGCTGGGCCTCGGATGGGAAGGTCTGATCAATTCACAGTTTAACGTCTTGCAGTGAGGACAAAGAGAGGGGTAAGATACCCCAAATAAGGGAGGTGTATGGAATGGCTAGTAACCCTATGTGAATGAGGACATAAACTCATACCCCACCGTGAAACCCTAAATAGGAACTTGGTCCAGGGACCAGAAAAGGCCAAGGGGCCTGAGGCTGGGCATCCCGGCCAACGGTAGCCATACGACCTCTTGTGTGGTTATCACCTCATCATAGCTCGTAAGCCCATGTGAGCAGTGCTTAGTGTGGGAAAAAGGGAGCCATAATCAGATTTTCCAGTCATATTAGGGTCTAGTAGATGACATCACCTAAGGGGAGTGCGTCTCTTGGATATACAATGGGGAAGAGTGAACCATTGTACTCGATGTTTGTGACATCTTGGGGTGGCTCTAATTACAAAGGATAGTTGTTGACCATGTTCGAAACGCAACGTCCTTATAGTGACCTAGAATGGGAACAACAAATGAGCCTCGACCGCTGACCATATTTACAATGTGGGACTTGTATCAATTTTCTTCCCAGCATCTTCGAGGGCATTGGCCCCAAGTGGTAGGATATCCCTTGGGCCTAGAATCCCTACCGTTCGATGGCCCTTCTGGATGGGAAGGATGACGGATTCCCAATCAAAATAGTGGGTGAAGCACAGTTGTACCCATATATTTTAAATTCAATAAAAGTGGTAAAAGAGGAAGACACATCTGTTGAGTGGGACATATGGCGGAATCGAGATGAGCTCAATATGTATTGAGGCAAAAAACCCACACCACACCATATGTCTTGACCTGAGGGGAGATTCTGGCATTTGGGATGGGCCAACAGACAAAATGTCCAAGTGTTCCTACATATCCCATAAGGATGGGAATCAAGCTGTACGTAGTTCTTGACGGCCATGTAGTTTAACGTCATATGATGAGGATGTGGGAGGATAGAAGAACGGTGAGTGGGCACATGGTGTGACCGTTATAATCCAATCATGTGCAGGGATATGGAAGCCTACACCATATCATTCAAGGATCCTCTGAGAGAACCATACCCAGTGGGGAATAGTCAAATTGAAGAGTTGGGGCTATTCTCTAGATGAAATGCTTGAGTGATCCTATGTATCCCATGAGGATGGGAATCAAGCCACACATAGTTCTAAGGGCGCAATTTACCATCTTACGGGGTGATGCATTGTTTAAAGTCAGGTAGGACTGGACAGTTTATGGTCATGCTAAACAAAATTTTTTAGGGTCATGATGGACCGTAATCTAGTTTAGGTTCATGTGGGACCAAACAGTTTAGGGTTGTGTCGAACCTACAGGCTCATGAAAAGTATTTCTTGAGGAATTTGGCATTGGTGGGAGGCGTGATACACTCGTCATCCATGGTCGCCATGGAGTATGATCCATTGGACTAAACCCTATGGATTATGTAAGTTCCTTCCCATTTGGGATCCAACATGAGTGGTTTCATTATAGGTATCATGGGCATTCAGAGGGATGATAGTAAGTCTCCTTGCAGGAAAGAGCTGAGGCGAACCTTCTTGTTGAAGGCTCTAGTTATCTGGTTCTGGTGCCTTTCTAGATTGTGCAGGGCCCAAAGCCTATTTTTGTCAAGTGCTTCCTATTTAGTGAGATGAATTTAGGCTACCTTATCTGGCGCTTGTTGGTCTTATACCGCTGTGCGAAATGAACGCAGCTAGATCTTGAGGGGCAGGACGGCACCAGCTTCGTATACCAGGGAATACGGGGTCACCTGGGTAGAATTACGATTCGTCGTCTGATAGTCCCAGAGGGCATTGGAGAGCTTGTCTAGCCAACTCTTCTTGTTCTAACCAAAAAATTTATGTAAGATGTTAGAAAGGGTTTTGTTGAACACCTCGATCTGTCCATTTTCCAGCACGTGATAACATGAGGTGTGGTTCGAACGGATGTTGTAATTGGAATTCAATTTCTTCAGCTCTTCTGCTCAGAAGTTGGTGCCATTGTCGGTGAGGATGGCGCGAGGGACTCCAAACTGGTAGATGATATTGGATCTCAATAATTCAATCATATAGCCGGCCTTGACCTCTTTGAGAGGAACTGCCTCTGACCACATAGTGAAGAAATCCGTAGTGGTTAGTATGAACCTGCACTGGTGAGCTGTCACCGATGGATATGGTCCCATGATGTCAAGTCCCTATACCACGAATGGCCAAGTGTACTTGGTGTAATGGAGAGGTTCTAGTGGACGATGTAAGAATTTAGCATGAATTGGGCATGCATGACATCTCATGGTGAACTCGATGCAGTCATGGATCATGGAGGTACAAAAGTATCCCAATATTCTGATCTAATGGGATAGATTCGGCCCAGTCTGGTGGGCACTGTAGGAACTGATGTGCACCTCCTACATGACCTAAGAAATATCGACTCCTTGGATGCAATGGAGGAGAACACCATTGAGCCCACACTTGTAGAGGATCTTCTCAAGACTGGGACCACTATGGAGGGTAAACTGTAGCGCGCAGCATTGGATTCACTCATGCTCAGCCCAATCATCCGGGAGGTAACCATTTTGGAGATACTCGACAAAAGGGGATGTCCAGTCAGGGGTCACATCAACCACTGCATCTGAGGAACCCAGTGGTCTAGACGTGGAGGCTCCAATGGTAAGATGTCTTACTCGTAAGCTGTCGTCATCATCTGGGGTGACAAGAGAAATGACTCTCCGATTTTCCACGTGTATAATCATATCATCCTGGCCGGGTTCTGCAAGTGATGTTGCTAGGAAGGCCAGGGCATCACCCCGAACATTCTGAGATTGAGGGATATGAGTAACTTCTGGCTGAGATGGAAACTGGGCCATTGGTTGGAGGGTGTGCTCCAACAATGGTGGGAGATCTGGCTTTCTGGCGATGTAGTCACCATTGAATTGCTTGATTAACAGTTTGGAATCCCCTTTCACATGAAAATGGGGCACATCGATCTCTAGGTACAGCTCAAGGCCAGTAATGAGGGCCTGATACTCTGCTTCATTGTTGGTGAATCCTTCTGAAAACAGGAATGAGTACGGAAGACTGGCTTGCACTGGGGTAATAAAGACAATACCCATGCCTACTCTGTTGAGTCTGGGATCATTGAGTCTCTTTCCGGTGGGGCTCCGGGAGGCACCATCAAAGTGCATCTTCTAACATGGGATGGAATGATCTAATGAGAGTATTTCCTCGTCGGGAAAATCTAGTTCCGGGGACTGGTCCGCGGGGGTTGGATGGGAAGTAAAGAAGTCTTCCAATTCCTTTCCCTTGATATATTTCTGAGGGACAAACCTGATGTCAAACTGCTGGAGGATTACTTCCCACCATCCTAGATGGCCGATCAACATGGGGTGGTTCATATTATACTTCAGTGGATCTACCCGAGACACCAGTTGTACCTCGTGGTGCTGCAAGTAGTGTCACAACTTCAGTACTGCGAATACCGATGCAAGGAACCTATTTTCAATGGGGGAGTGTCTAGTCTCCATATCTATGAGCATACGACTGAGGTAGTAGAGACTATTCTCCATCCCCTCATTGTTCTTCTGGGAAAGAAGGGCACCAAGAGATCATTCCAGTGAAGTCACGTACAATATCAATGGTTTCCCGGAGATGGGTGGCATTAGGACCGGAGGTTGGAGCAAGTAATTCTTGATTTCCTCGAACGCGGTCTGGCGCTCTTCGTTCCATTCGTAGGCGGAACCTTTCTTCATGAAACGAGAAAATGGCTTCTACTTGCCAACCAGATTAGCAATGAATCGTTGTATGTAGGATAATTGGACATGGAAACCTCAAATCTCTAGAATATTTCTCAGGGTAGGAATCTTATAGATGGACTTGATCTTCTCTGGGATGATCTCGATGCCCCAGTATGTGAAAAAAAAACCAAAAAACTTCCCAGAGGTGACCCTGAAGGCACACTTCAGTGGGTTCATCTTCAGGTGGTGGGAACAGATGAATCCCAACACTTTCTAATGGTCCTTGAGATGGTCCTGGAACTGGAGAGATTTGACCACTAGATTGTCCACATAACATTCCACCAATGTCCTGAGGATTTGATTGAATATGCGGTGCATGGACTGCTGATAGGTGGAACCTGCATTCTTCAGGCCGAAGGGAATCACTTGGTAACACAAAGTACCTTGGGGCACCCTAAAATATGTGTACTCTTCATCCTTAGGGTCCATCAAGATCTAATTATTTCCAAAGTAACCATCAATGATAGAGAGGGCTTGGAACCCAGCAGTAGCATTGATCAATAATTCTGTCATCGGAAGGGGAAATTAATTCTTCGGACAGTGATGGTTGAGATCTCGGAAGTCGATGCAGACTCTGATCTGTCTATTCTTCTTCATGACTAGCACAGTATTGGCTATCCACTTGGGGTATTGGACCTCCTTAATGATTTTGGATCTGATGATCTTGTCAACCTTGGCCTTGACCATGTCACTATGAGAAGGGTGCATCTTCATGGGAGGTTGCTTGAACCCTCGATGATTTGCAGGGGGACCGAGGTGGTGGATGGCTAACTGAGGATATAGTCCTGGCATCTCATCGTAACTCCAGGAAAACACATCACGATACTACTTCCAGAAATCCATGTACCACTGTTTCTACTCGAGGGACATAGCGGCACTGATTAATGTTGGTCTCAGATCTACCTCATTACCAAGGTTCACCTGTACCAGTTCATCGACCGTGGCGGAGATTACTTCTTCAAAGGTAGGGGGACCATCCTCCAGATCCTTTTATTTGCTTGTGAAGGATGGATTCCTAGTGGGAGAAGCTTACTCTAGGTCAGAAGATCCTGGTGGGAGGCTGGTTCCATTCTGGATAGTGGTGGACAACATATCAGGAGATTCACGTGCTACTGAAACCATAGAAAACAAGGTAGTCGATCTGATACCATATGGTCTTCAGCCCAAGGGGAAGCGCTTGATGATATCTAAGAAATGGGGGCACATCGTCTTGAGCCGGTTAAATCTAGCCCAGTGAAACAGACATGTTTAACATACTGTTGTTTCCATGGGGCGGACATCCCGATTTCATATGGGGGTACGAGGCTCTGGGATTACCTGACCCTTGTTCGTGTAGGAGTACGATGTGATTTCCCACTGTCGGTTGGACTTGGGAACATGATTCCCTCTTGTACCAGAGAAAACAGAACATTGACCGATATCAGGGTTTGTGGCCTCTATTCGATGGATTGGAAAGACATAGCCACCATCTAGACCTGCACAGGAGTCAGTTGCACCAGTGACGGGCTTAACCACACTCGTCTGAATCTATTTTTCCTTGATCTTGTAATATTCGGCTTCCAGGTAGTGGGATTCACAATAGGAAAAAGGAGATGCATCACCTTGGAGTATGAATACTCAATCATTAAGGGAGTAATTTTGGCACTGGTGATACGACGAGGGAACCATTGCGTGTAGGTGGAGCCATGGTCTGCACATCAATGCATTGTATGTGGTGTCTTGGGAGAAAACCATAAACCCGGTGCTGGATACTAGGTTTCCGAACTAGGTCTTCAAATGGATCATACTGACCAGGGTCTGCTATGTCCTATCATAACCTTGGATCCTTAAATCAGATGGAATCAGGTCATCTTCGGATAACCCCAGCTTCCATAGGGTCCACGTTAGGATAAGGTTAATCCCAGAGCTGGTGTCAACAAGACAGCAGCGAAACTCTACGCCGTTAAATTGACCGGTGATGTACAATGGGCATATGTTCTCATGTATGGGAGAGCCTTTATCTTCTCTAGAGAACAAAATGATGGCCTAACATTCGGCATTCTCGACTCCTTCAGCATGAAAGGCTTCTGCAGCTACTATCTACATCTCAAACTGGGAGGGGCTTCTTAAATCCTTAACAAGGGCCTCATGCATATCTGATGATAGGAGAAGGTCCTAGAGGATGTAATGCCTTGTTGGAATGCTAGAAAGGTGCTTGAGGACATCATATTTCCACACCAGGCATGAACTTTTTCTTTCAAGAGGTCACTCTGCAATAGGAGGCATGACGGGTCCTGCCAGCTTGGCTGGCAGCTGACTTGTGCTTGGCGTATCCCACTATTCACTAGTAGAATCTTGAAGAGTATCTGCTAGATGAGGACCGGACAACTAAGATCAACCTATGGTAGGGTGAGGCTGGTCACGACACAGTCGAGGTAGCTCTTCCTGATCCAGTAGCACAAACGGTGGTGGAGGCAAGCTTAAAGACACCAGATGAAATGGATATGCATGTTGAGCTCTTCACTGGGCCTATTTCCTAGTCTCAGTGGCATGCATGACCTGGCTAGAGGTTCCAACTGATGTGCCCCGGCAACATATATGGTTGCGACTCTGCCGACGTTGGCATCATCTGGGGACTTTGGGGAGGTTCGCAAGGAACTCCCCCTCGTCGGGAGTCATATAAGGATTTACCAACTCCACGGTGTTAACCGAATCATACCCTTGACTATCACATGAAGAGTCATCCATCATTGGGTGGATTATAGGGGGAATTCCCATCTTAGGAGGCATGAAGTCACCGAGAGTGCGAGATGATGATGGCATTGGCTGGGCACGCTTCTTTCCCTTGCGCCACAGATGCTTTCTCTTCTAGGAAGAGGCCGGCTGAGATGATGATATAGAAGTAGTTCTCACAAATTCAGAAGTCTCTGGATGATTCATGCATGCGGGAATGATACCATGGGAATGAGAAACCATTTTTCAATCCATACAGTCGTCATACTTCTACAACTCACAATTAGAAACCTGTTTCCACTCACCTTCAATGTCGTGACTGTTGTCATTCCTTACAACGATGTATGCCACTTCTGTAGGGGATGGGCCCATCCAGACTATGTTGTTATCTACCTAGTCTTGAAGCCAGTATTTAATCACATAGTACTTCTTGAGGGTGTGCCCCAAGATTCGATGATTGGGGCAGTATTTGGGGCAATCAGTGAGGTTCGCCTCTTCTGGCCTTCTGCACTCAGGAAAACTCATGATCCCTTGTTCTAATAAACTTATGAAATAGCCGGGGACCTGATTATCATTGAAAAAGTAGGACCGTGTTCTTCTATCTAGAAAGGGGGGCCTTGGAGCCTAGCCCTGATAAGGATCTAGAGGAGCCTATTGAGGAGGCGGAGCATGGTTGTCCCGCCTAGGCAGCGGAGGTGCATTCTGCGGGGGAAACTACCGATTCTGAGGTGGACACTGCTAAGCCAGAGGTTGCGCCAGAGGTGGAGGGCCTCTGCGAGGCTATGGGGATGGTTCCACTAGTAGAAAATCTAGTTTCATGGGGTATTCTATTTGGGCCACCGTGGAAGGCTCGGCTCTGGTATCCCTCCTTGCTAGAATTACAAGGGACAATGGGCATGTTTGGTTAGCATGTTGCAGGGATTATTCCAGGCGTTGGGCCTTATTGGATAGTCTCGGAATTCTCTGGGGTAGTTAGGGGTTATTAGAGAGGGAACCAGCTCCGTCTTGACATTTCCTACACATATCGTCAGTAATTGCTCCGTATTCGGCGACATGTGAAGGAAATATGTGAGCCCCCACCACCGGGCGATAAAGTCTGTTACTCGCACATCAGGACTTTTCTGGAACATGAAGAGGTCTGCGATGCTTGTTTTTTGGGTGGTAGAGATGAACTAGTAGAGGAATTGCCTACGAAGGTCCTCCCAATAGGTTACGGATCTGAAGGGGAGCTGGCTATACCAAACGAATGACGGCCCTTCTAATGTCTTAACAAAATAGCAGAGCATGGCATCCTAATGCTGCACTGGAGTCCCTAACATGGGCTGACATCTTGAGTTGATGTGGGATAGGGGTAGCAGTGGGTCCCCCATCCCGTTAAAGGGGGAAAGGTGGGATTCCCGAAACCTGTAGGTGCCGACATATCATCCACCCACACCGGGTATGGCTTACCATCAGGTGGGATTGCCACCAGTTGTGTTTACAATGCCTCAAGGAGGTCTATTAGCACTGTCATATGATAATCTAGGTGGGGATCCCTACCATGATAGGGATACCTAACCACGAGTGTGTTTCTGGGTTCCTCAACATGGTAAACAGGCCCAGTGGATTGTGGAGCGGCTCGTGGGGCGACCTGCGGGGCAGCTGGGGGAACCCGAGCCGGGTTCATTGGATTGTCGCATCGTTCAGGAGTGTTTGGAGAGATATACCATTCCATCTTGTCGGGATCTCCGGCTTCATCCCTATTCGCGGGACCAGCATGATCTGCTTTTCCTGAGGGCAGTTCGCCGAGGGGAAGTTGTTCCTGCCCCTACTGTACTGGCCTAGGATCACCGTAGTCTGGTCGTTGTTCTCCAGCGAATTCAACCAAGAGTTTATCGACCGGCTTATTATTATCAACAAGTTGTTGGCGCCACTTGGTCTTGTCAGGGTCCTGCTCCATCTCCTATACTGAGGTGGATGGGTCAGAGTGTTTGGAAGCTCCGACATTCTCTTTGCCCTTACCAGAGTTCCGGCTGAGTACTAGTTATTTGGTGGGCGCAGGGAGACCAAGTAGGTTCGTCTGCTGGTGAGTAATCCTTCTCGATGGGTCCAATAGTGGTGGCACACCCTTGGGGGATAAGTATCCATCATGAATATCTTGCTCATCCTCCTCATCCACTATGTCGGCTATGTTGACCATGACCCTTCCTAGGGGAATGTCTTCGATATCGCCTAATGAGTAAGGCTGCCGCCAGATAGGGCTGAAGAGGAGGTTAGCATACTTCCCCTAGCTGCATATTTTCATGTGGGGTGTCCTCCTTGTTAATTTTTCATATTACCCTAATACTATGAATGCATTGCTGTTGGAGGGCCTCATGGAGGCCTGGTGACTCGGGGCGTTGGGCCACTAGGAGAACAGCAAGATCAACCAGACGACATTTCTTAAAAATGTCTTTAAAATGTGCTTGGATCCTAGGATAAACCACTCGCAGATGAAAAAGGAAAAATTGTGTCACCCAGAGGGTCTGGAGGAAACATTAAACCCCCTCTAGGGTGGGGATTCTTGTATGTAGAAATTCTGTGCTACCACGGGCTAGAACATCTAATGGAAGTGGTCCGCTGCGAGGATGTTCCAGAAGCTCCTCAGCTCTTATTTTGGATTTGGCCCTTCATTACCCCACTTGTCAACCAGAGGTGGCTAAGGAATTGGGAGCAGTAATGAGACAGACCGTTGGGACTATAGGATGGCTGGTGGGGAATATGGCGAACGGGCTGACTAGCCGCCGAATCTCGGGCTATCCTCCGAAGAGTGTAGCGACATGGCCTCTACGTCGCGATAAGAAGGGATAATGACCGCTATTCCTGGATCAAGGGATAAGGATACTGGTGATAGTTCGGGATGTTTCTCGCCTGCCATTGGTCCCCAAAATAGCTCTTTGTGATCTCTTGTCGAGGTAGTGGGCGCTTCTGGTGATGATGGTGGCGATTGCACGACTGTAACCTGTAGGGTTGCTAGATTTCCATCTTCCTGGATATACCTTTGGAGGGAGGTAAAAATCCTATGGACCTCACCTTCTAGGAGTATTAGGTTGATTCTTCTTGTCCCTGCCCTAGCCCTTGACTCGACAGAGCAAGAGGAGGCTTCCTGTGCTGAGTCGTATTCCTCATTAGAGTCTGAGAAGCATACCAGTTTTATATCGGTTTGGGCCTTCCTAGAATTCCTCTTATGGTGGCGATGACCCACCTTCTCTCCACTGGGTGGCTCCCCGGGATAGGTCAGATTTCTGTCATGGAGGTCCTTCAGCCGCACTGGTACGGGGGGCGGAGAGGGTTTCCACTCAAGAAAACAGGGGTGCGAGGAGCATCAGGACAAATGTAAATGGGGACATGGGGAGGACCTCCATGGGTAGCACTGGATCAGGAAAGACCTCTGGTAGAACAGTAAGAATCATGGGGAGGGCCTCCTTGCTTTTTATCCCGGGTGACCATAGTATGAGGAGGGTCCTTGTACCAGTCTAGATGAACATGGGTGGGACCTCCGTGCTGGGAACAGGTGGAGCAAGGCTGGAAATCACCCCTAGTTTCCAAGGCTAGGAGGATCTCCACTAGCTGCTGAGAGAACATGGGAAGGATCCCCATGTTAAAGAGAGACCAGATGGGCAATGTCCCAACACCGGCGGTCGGGGTCAGGAGAAATGACTCCATACCCAGTGTAATGGGCACGAGAGAGATTTCCATGCTGAGTATCACCATCGTGGGGATGACCTTCATTCTCATTGAGGGTGGCATGGGGCGGACCTCCATGATAAGGCTCGAAGTGAGGAAGGCTCACGCTTTCTATGGTAGTGGTACGGGTAGGACCTCCGTACTGGGTGACATCACTGCGGGTTAGCTAGAGGTGACCGCTACTCGTGTTGACGACCAAAAGAGTCGACCTATCCTACCCTTGGGGTAGTTGGGGCCTCAATACTGGCTGGGCATATAAGTGTCCCTGGTGTGTGTATGCAGGGAACTGAGGGTATGCGTCGGTGGTGGCTCAGGCCACAGTAGTTGCCGATGTTGACACCCCTTAGAGGGAGGCCTCCTCAGCTTATGCCTGATGTTGGAATCGGGTCGGAAAAACCGGGGCCGGTGGTGCTGTTATGTAGCTTACCGGCTCCTCTTCCAGCAAAATCGGGCGATGGCACTGATGCGGCCGAGTGGGAGTCCTCGCTGGGAGTCCCTGGAATGGGACTTTGACCGGGCTTGGTCGGATGTCACATACCTCGTCAGAATAAGGCAGGGATTCATCAAAGAGTTCCGGGGAGAGGCTCCTGAAATGGTTGTACATTGGCATGGGGAGAAGAGGCCCCCTGCGTGGCCCTCGGGGGCGGTGTTGGCAGTGAGGCACAGATGCCTCCAGATCCAGGCGGGCCATATCCCATGTCGGTATTATGCCCTCCTCCTCATAAGGTCACACGAGGTCGTTGATCACCCTTATTTGAATGACCTCAAATGGGGAGAGTAGGCGTGGGTACCCCCATGTTCATAGATTTATAGGCCCTTGTGGAAGAGGTGAAGCCATGTGGAATGGCCGTGTTGGCACTACCCCTACCCCTGCGTCGATGCGCATGCGGTGATCACACCCTGGAGCAGCAACTTGATTTCTGAGAAGCTGGGAGATCGACTCATCAGTGATGAAATAAAAAGGAATCGATGACTAATTCCCCAATTAAATCCCACCTTCCATGGCCGGTAAGAGGGATCCACGCTGACTACATCATAGAACGGGATGTCAAACGTTCTACTACCCCAGATTCTAGTGAGTTTCACGCCAGGCCAACTATTTTCATGGTGGGACCCGGTGCCGGATAACTGGATCTGGTGACATGTCAATCCATTGATTCCCCAAATGATACTAATCTCCATATTGATGAGAATATATTCACATCCAGTTCACCATTTTTGTTTTTAATGCTTTCACTGGGGCACACACATCATTTAGTGGAGGACACGCAGCTGTTTCCCCACATTCCCTCTTTCCAAAGGTGGGTGACATCCGTTCCTTGTTCAGGTACATTTTCTCCTTTATTGAAACAGGATGATGGGATGTTGGTTATTCCTTCTGTGGAATCCTCCTCGGAACTCTTCAACTAGTCTAGGTCTCCCTTATAGATTTAATACATTGTTCGCGAAACCCTTTCTAGTGCCATATCTTCATGGACAACATTTAATTACACTGCTTCTTTCAGGACATTCCAAGGGTTTCGGTTAGGGGAGCAACCTTCGGTCAGGAGAGTAGTCACGTTGGGAATCACTGGCGTGTCTGGGTAGTGGGGGATTGGCGTGTATGGATTTTCGCCCCTTGTTATAGGGCTTCTCAAGGGCGCAGAAGCCAGAGGAATCCCACATAAAACGTGGGGAATCATATGACATGGGAATGTATCTAAGGTTTTCCTTATCCTCCCATGTTTATCACAGGGTATGACGCAATTTTAACGTTCAGCAGAGATGGACCGGACTGATCAGAACACTAACTGGAGTGGATCAGATGGGTGTAACCCATAAAGGAAACTCTGATGTGGATGGGTCGACATGACCTCACCAGGATGTGGCGGCCCGGTTAAGGATCAATATGGGTGATGGGGTGCTGATTGAAATGGGTGGTGAATGGAATGGAAACACCATGAGGATGATGGTAATTTTGGGCCTGAGTCTCAGGGAGACTTCCTACATATCCCTGTGGTAGGGAATCAAAGTTCTTGTAGTTCAGGAGGACAATAGAAGGATTAAGTAGCCAGTCCATGAGAATGGGCATGTGGATGGGACCTGGAGGAAGTGGAACCTCTAGGTTAGGGCATGATGTAAAACGGCCTACCACTGACTAGGGAAACAACAGCTTACCGCTGATTAGGGTCCACCGTTTAATTTCATGCATGACGGGGGCGAACCGACATAAAGTGGATCAGAACAACCAATGGGTGGTGGGCTTGAACCTCGTGGAATCATTCTATGTACCTTGCCTTAGAAAATATCAAAGACCTCGTAGTTTGGATGGGGTAATGGGACCGAATGGTCGGAACCAATGGGTTTTGGTCTAGAACCTCAAGGAGGCTTCCTACGTACCTTGCCTTGGGAAGGATCAAAGTCCCCGTAGTTCAGGGGTTGTTGAACCAACATGAAGGGGTGTCGGAACAACTGAGTATTGGGATTGAACCTCAGGGAGCCTTCCTATGAACCCTACCTTGACAAGGATCAAAGACCACATTGTACAGGATGGGGGCTGTTGAACTGACTTGAAGGGGTGTCGGAACAACTGGGTTTTGGGATTGAACCTCAGGGAGGCTTCCTATATACCTTGCCTTGGCAAGGATCAAAGACCACATAGTTCAGGATGGTGTGTGGGGATTACACTCTAGGATGCCTAGGGTGTTGGTGAACCGACGTGAAGTTCAGGACCTAGGGTCCAGATGGATGGTGGTCTTGAACCTCGTGGAGGCTTCCTACATACCCTGCCTTAACAAGGATCAAAGTCCACGTAGTTCAGAGGGGGAATGAGGCTTACACTCTAGGCTGCCCAAGTTGTATGTCCTGGTTGATGCTCGCTCTAATATCATGTTAGTCATGCTCGGTGTGAGAAAAAATAGATAGAAAAGACATAATGATCACATCACAATAGCTGCGTCTGTGGGGAATGGAGTGGGGCTTACACGTGATTGCAGCCCAAAGAGGAAATAGAGGCTTATGCGTGGTTAGAAGCTCGAAGAGGTTTGGACTTACTCTAGAATGGAGGTCTAATGGTGACAAAGCCCAACAAGAGAGGGATTTGGAACCAAATAAAGGAGGGGATCGGTATCCATTCTTCGCCTTGGTCCTTGGGACCGAAGAAGAAAGGAGGAGTAGGGGTGATGCCTCCTACAAGAAAGCTAGGGGCTTACACCAGGGTGGTTTCCCTTTCCCCACGGACAGACACCACTCCAATAAAGAGGATATCATTCCATATGGGGAATGATATCAATCCCATGGAGACCAGTGCGTGTGAAAAATGTCCAAGGTGGGGGCACCTCGCATGCGAGGCACGGGGTAAAGCCACAGTTTAACATCATGTGCTGAGTGTGATGGTGCTTGGAAGTTTAAGGTCCAGGAGCTCGGATGATGCGGGTTTTCTCCGCACCCCTAGGACATATGTAACTGGTACTCTCTACACCTTGGTGAAGAGAGGGGACAGGAAATGCCATATCTGGGGGGTTCATGGAGAGAACCATTTAGGGGTCCATGATAGCGTGGTTATGCGAAGAAGCAATAGTCGTTGGCATGCCTATGCGAAGAAGCATGAGGTGAAGCAACGCAATAGGCCGTATCGTCCAGAGGACATTGAAGTTACTTCTTGGGAACCTAGGAGGATGAACGGGAAATGAGTATATGGCGATGGTGCTTTGGTCATGGGAGGCGCCAAAAAATGATGCCTGGAAGAGGGACATCACGAGCGCATAAGGCGGGAGGCTTGCGCACAAAAGGAGTTGTTGCATGAAAAAGGGGCAACACGGTGCAAAAATGAGTGGAATACATGAAAAAGGTCTGGGCCGGCACACAATCCCGGCATGCGTGCCAAAAGGCCGGTGTCATTATGAAATGGAGTTGCGGGCACACAAATAGCAGAGCTAGCATGCAAAAGGAATTCCGCGCCGAAGAACAGATCGCACGCAATTGGAAAGAATTGAAAATGGGGAAGGGGATCGATAAGATTTAGACATGGATCAAGCCTGAGTGGTCGCGCACAAAGGCGGACCCCGTGGCGACTAGGCGTGAAAAATTCAGTACCTGAGAGCCATCTTTTTGCACACATGGGAGAGGAATTTTTTGCAGCGTAGATGGTCCAGATCCTTCGTCCTGGAAGTCAATGGGGTGACCTTCTATTTATAGGATCTCGTGATCGTGGGTCTACGTGAAAAAAGTTGGCATGAAATACTGCGCGCCGGGTGTCAGGAGCGCGTAAATCAACAGCGCAGGGCCAGGGCGCAATAAAGTTCAGCGCCCGTGTGGAAAACTCTCACGAATTCCATAGTTTTTCGTGCGAGATATATTTTTTTCGCGTGACGTAGAATTTTTTTCGTGCCACTCATCCGGATCCCTCAGAATGGATCACCAGATCCAAATATGGCTTCACTTTGTCATGTTCAAACCTTCCTCAGCCTTTGAGCATTTTTCGGCATCTACAGAAGTAAAGTACAACTAGGCTAGAATACAAGCCCACAAAAAAATTCTACAAACCAAGAAGTCCAACTTGTAAACAAATGTACTAGAACTGTTGTATATAGTAGTTGGATCATGTCATGCCCCAACTTTTTCATGATGAATGAGAGATAATGACCCCTGATTCCCGCATTCAATAAGACTTGGGTTCATTATCTCTCCATCATCATAAAGAAGTCAGGTCATGACAGAATGGTATCAAAATAAAACTATGTAGTGTCTGAGTAACTACCCCAATGTTTGAGCTCGTATAGTCTAGCATGGTTCGTATAATCTCTTGAGAAACCTGAATACAATATTATATAAGTATGGTATCTTCCAAAAACCACCTTCTTCGAGAAGAAGGAGAGATAATGACCCCTGATTCCCACCTCTTATAAATCAACCCTTTTTCAATCAACCAGATTTTCCTATTGAGCCTCCACTTCCTGATCCACTAATGGATGATGATCATGTGTCATAGTGGAAAGGTAAACAAGGAATTCCTAAACTCGAGTAGTATGGAATTTTTTAGGTTTTAATTTAACTCATTTCTTATTTTAATTTCCCAATAAAATCCAAAACAAACAAGAACACATGTCAACATGATGTGTGTAGAGACTCGAATCTTGACATACGTGGACATTACATTACTTTTTTGGAATAATTAATACATAACAAAAACAGACACACAAGGACCGTAATAGTTTAGTGTCTTTGGAAACTCGGAAAAAATAATCTTCTAATCATGGTGAAATATCTTCAGCATATCCAATAAAGATATTCCCCTTTTGTTTTCTTACCTACAATCTTTCTTTATATCCGGGGGAAAAGAAAACTTATAAAGGGTGAGCTCAAATGCTCAGTAAGGTTAAGCATGGATAAAATAAAACAAATCATATAAATTTGAACTTAAAAACATGAACATAATGTTTAGAAATCAAAATCTTGACCAATGACATAAAAAATGGCAGTACATAAGGCATAGATCATAAAGAAACATTAATCAATGTAAAATAGCATGGGAATAAAACAAGTAATTGTGGAAAAACATTAAGAACATGATATGATTTCCACAGTAGCCAAGGAATTGCTACCTAGACCATCTTAATGGAAAAATTCCCTTACTGAACCGAGTTTACTTGTCGTTCCAGCCCTATATTACTGAATCGGATTTACTTTTCATTCCAACGATGATATCTCATGAGATATAAATATTTACCCAATGCATTGGAGGGAGATATAGGTCCCACCCATCTCTATGACAACCCTGCTTTTATTACAAACTTAAACATGATTTATGACATAAAAATTCACTTGATACAACAAAGAATATCGAGAGATTTAGTGTCTTTGGGGATTAGGATCATTACATAAAAACTTGAAATATGAAATACAACATCTTTTTTGAAAACTTCCTTTACATGACCACTACATTCCTTCGTACTTAGCATTGCATGGGATAACCTGAGGATGCGCATAAGAAAAGGGTGAGATATAAAGCCCAGTAAGGGAATACATATGGAATAACATGAGGAGTACAATACATGTTAGACATTAGGAATATCAATAAATCACAAGAGAAACATGAACATAAAGGAATGATAAATCATGATAATAATAACATGCAAATGTGGCAACAACACTTAACATGGAATTAGCATGAGCCAAGGCTCATTGCACATGGAGCATGAGTAAATCCTCATTGCACATAAAGCATGAGTAAACCCTCGTTGCACTTGAATTAGCATGATTCAACACTCAGTTTACATGACTTATCCTGATACTATACTTTACCCAATGCATTAGAGCGCTATAATGGCGCACCCTTCTTAAACATTTCATTTAATGCATAAGTGTGCCACATAGATCATAAAACATTGATTCATAAAACATAATCATTTATTCCACAATAAAGGAATGTGGAATTAATACATGACACTTTTTAATCAATAATTAAATGAGAATAAAGGATAATACCCTTGATGGAGAAATGGGAATGGTATCCACTACACAATGGCATTGGCTTAGAAAATCGGTGCGATTTCAACAGTGTAACTGCGTGACATAAGAATTCATAAAAAAGGTTGATGAGAGAGAAAGGGGTTCCTCATCATATTTACATGTAATGGAAGGTAATAAGTTCATATAGATACATGTACCAACAATTTTAATGGAATTTAGATTCATGATACAAAATTATTGCTTGAATGTAAATGAGGAGAGAGAAGTTCCTTTCGGAATTTCGGTATAGTAACGGGTGTACATGGGAGGCATTTAATGAAAGAGAAAGGGGTCTCCCATCATTCAAACATAAAGAGGGAAGTGTAAGGGAGGTTTGAAACCATACCCCAACGTTCATAATTGAAATTAAAAGGGCAGAACAACTTAATGAAAATTGATAAAAATGAGAAAGGAAGAAGAACCCTTACTTGGAAGTGTGCTTTCAAATGCTTGAGAGAGGCTTGAGAGAGGCTTCTTGGGAGCTTGGGGAACCTTGGGAGGATTCTAGAGATAGTAGGACAGAGTTGTATTAACTACAAAGGCTTTGATTGAGGAGGAAGTGGGAGATTGGGTGGGTTTATATAGTAAAGGTGAGGTAATTATTTATTATTTAGGTTTGGGTCCCCTTACATTAAATTAATCCAAAACACAAACCAACCCATGGTTTTTTCCCATGGTTTTGGAAAAGTGAAGAGGAAAACAATATTTTATAATTCCAAAGTCCTAACTTCTTAAAATAATAGGGTTTCTTATATGGAGGTGAGTCACACTCCCATGGAAAACAATTTAAAAAGACAAAGTGTTTAATAAGTCTTGAGGGGTCCATTAATGCTTTGAAAAGTAAGTAAAACAAACCCAAAATTAAATTATATTAATGGTAAAACATATATTGTCCAAAAAAAAGATTATAGTATTTTATTACATCACTATTGGGTCATTATGATGTTATAAAACACATTATATATTTAAACGGTATTTAATTTTTACCCAAAAATTTTACTGTGTCAGAAAATTATGAAAAATTTACCGTTGGATAATTTCGATTTCCTGATTCCAGAAATAACATTTTTTATCTAAATAGTTTTCTAAATATGCTAATTTTCACTTTTAAAATAAAAACCATCATTTATTGAAAATTCACTGGTTTTGACGGAAATGGCTTTCAAACCTTAATAAAAATTATAATTGCATTTATAAAATTATAATATCGTTTATTTTTAATAAAAATTAATTTAATAACAATATTTTATTAAAATATTATTTATTTCAAAAAATACCTTAATTTAATAAAATAGATTTTCTAATTAAATAATAACGAAAAAAACTATTTGTACTTTAAAAACTATTTACAATGTATCAAAAATGACAAGGAAGTATTTTCATTATTATATAAAAAAATAATATACATGAACATAGTACTAGAGATTTGTTACATAACCCCTTAAAACAGCCGCATAAGACCTAAGGGTAAGATGTGCGATGGTGAAAGACTCTTGGGGTGGCTCGGATAACATCGCTCAAGTGGTAATGTCTATCAACTTCCAATTTTCCCATAGATGGTCCCGTTCGAGCTTGGCATGATGAAGCTCAGCTTGGGCTTGTTCAAGAGCGAAGCCCAAGGACGCCACCACTTTTCCGAGCTCCGACAAATGGGATTTGTGTGGATCAATTCTACTGGACGAGGCCATCGCTTCTTTTGTCTGAGTAAATTGGATTTGTTAAATCCCTATATTTAAACTAATCATGTGATCACTGTTCAACGGTTATATTAGCAACGGTCAAAATTCTTAACATAAAACCAAAGAAATTGAAATTTTATATAAACATAAGGAGAAATTTAATTATATCAAGAGGTATTTCCATTAATGAAACTTTGGGTCGTTACATTATTCTCCCCTTAAGAAATTTCGCCCTAAAAATTTTCCTTTTCCCACACTAAAAAAGATGTTGGTAACTCAGCTTCATCATTTCCTCCAATTCCCAAGTCGCTTCTTCAAACTTGTGGTTTCTCCACAACACCTTGAAGAGGGGTATTGTCTTATTTCATAGAACTTTTTCTCTATTATCTTAGATCTTCACCGGTTGCTCCTCATATGAAATATCATCTTCCAATTGTACCACCTCAGAAGAGAGTACATGTGAAGGGTCTAGTATGTACTTCCTTAAGAGGGATACATGAAATACATCATGTACTTTGGCCATAGTAGGTGGAAGTGCTAGTCGATAGGCCACAACCCCGACATGATCAAGAATCTCGAAGGGGCCTATGTACCATAGACTTAACCTCCCTTTATTTCCAAACCTCATGACCTTCTTCCACAGAGATATGCGTAGAAAAACCATGTATCCCACTTTAAACTCAAGGTCTTGTCAAAAAATTTCTGCATAACTCTTCTGTTGACTCTGGCCTGCCTTGATATGATGTTGAATGTTTTTCACCTTCTCCACCATTTCTTCGACCATTTCGGGTCCAAGAAGCTTATGTTCACCAACCTCATCCCAACATGCAAGTGTTCTGCACCTTTTCCCATACAGGGCATCATATGGTGCCATTTGGATGCTCAAGTGGAAACTATTATTATAAGAGAACTCAACCAGAGGAAGATGTTGATCCCATCCTCCTTTAAAGTTCATTGAGCATGCTCCCAACATGTCCTCAAGTGTTTGGATAGTCCTCTCAGATTGGACATCAGATTGAGGATGATAGGTCGTACTGAAGATCAGTTCAGTATTCAGAGCATGTTTAAGACTCTTCCAAAACATAGAGGTGAATCTTGGATCTCGGTTAAACACAATAGATAGTGGCACTCCATGAAACCTTACCACTTACCTGATATATATCTGTGCCAATTGATCCAATGATAAAGCCTCCCAAATAGAAATGAAGTGTGTAGTATTTGTAAGATGATCCCAAACAACCCATATTGCATTGTTGCCTTGGGATGTCCTCGGAAGTCCGGTGACAAAGTCCATAGTGATGTTCTCCCATTTCCATTCTGGTATGGGAAATGGTTGCATCATCCCCTTAGACTTCTTCCTCTCTGCCTTCACTTGCTGGCACACAGGAACTTTGATGTATATTCAGAAATCTCATTTTTCATATTATCCCACCAAAAGTTTTCTCGAAGATCTCGAAACATCTTTGTGCTCCCTGGGTGAATAGAGAAATTTGAACTATGTGTGTCATTAAAAAGTTCCTTATTTAGCTCCAGACTCGATAGAACACATATTCGTTTCCCAAACCGCACAATTCCTTCTTCATTAACATTAAACTCTGAGGATTTCCCTTTTTTGATAGCTTCCACTTTTTCCTGAATTCCCACATCATCCTTTTGAGAATCCTTTAACCTTTCCAAAATAGGTGGTTGAGCAATCACTTGTTAAAGGATTGATGATGTTCCCTTCTTTATGATTCACATGTCCATCTTCATAAAGTCTAAGAAGATTGGATCCTTCTCAATTCACATCATTGATAGAATCGTTGGGTCCTTTCTACTTAGGGCGTCTGCCACCTTGATCGCTTTCCCAGGGTGGTAATGTATTGAACAATCATAATCCTTGATGATCTCTATCCATCTTCTCTAGAGAATATTAATCTCTTTCTGTGTGAATATATATTTAAGACTCTTGTGGTCAGTATATATCTCACATTTCTCCCCATAGAGATAATGCCGCCAGATTTTCAAGGCAAAGATCACCGCTGCTAACTCCAGATCATGCGTTGGATAGTTTTGCTCATGGATTTTCAACTGCCTTGAGGCATAGGATATTAGTTTATCATTCTACATTATCACACAGCCTAATCCCTTCTTAGAAGCATCACTGAATACCACAAAAAGTTCCCCACTTGTGGGTAAAGTGAGCACGGGAGCGGTGATAAGCATCCTTTTCAACTCCTTGAAGCTTTCTTCACATTCATCACTCTAAGAAAACTTTACTCTTTTTTGAGTTAGCTTGGTAAGAGGGTTGGAAAATCATGAAAAATTTCTCACAAATCATCGATAATTTCCAGCTAACCCCAAGAAGCTACAGATATTCGTTACCGATGTTGGCCTCGGCCATCCCTCAATTGTATCTATTTTGGAGGGGTCCACAGATATCCCATTTCTTGTGATGATATGGCCCAATAATGAGACTTCCTTCAACCAGAACTCACACTTGCTATACTTTTCATAGAGCTTATCATTGTGCAAAGTCTCCAGTACAGTTCTTAAATGCTCCTCATGATCCTACATGGTTTTGGAGTATATTAGAATATCATCTATAAAGAATACCACAAATTTTTCTAGGTAATCTCTAAAGACTCTTTTCATTAAGTCCATGTAGATTGATGGAGAATTAGTGAGTCCGAAAGGCATTACTATGAATTCATAGTGACTGTATCTTGTCCGAAAAGCAGTCTTGGATATATCTTCCTTCTTCACCCTTACTTGATAATATCCTGACCGCAAGTCCACCTTAGAGAAGTATTGTGCTCCACGCAGCTGATCATACAAGTCATCGATTCATGGGAGATGATACTTGTTCTTTACCATGATTTTTTTAAGCTCACGATAATCGATGAAAAGGTGCATTGACCGATCCTTCTTCTTGACGAAGAGGACTGGTGCACCCCATGGTGATGCACTTGGGTGTATAAACCCTTTATCCAGATTCTCCTATAGCTATTTCTTCAACTCTTCAAGCTCTACAATAGCCATTCTATAGAGAGTTTTGGATACTGGTAATGCCCTGGGTATAAGTTGAATTGGGAATTCAACATCTCTTCTACGAGGAAGACCAGGCAGTTCCTCGGGAAACACTTCTGCGAATTCCCTCACAATAGGCATTTATTCAAGGATGGTTTCTTCCTTGGACTCAATCATCTGAGCCAGATACGCGTGATCATAGGGTAGTAATATCCATTCTTGAGATGATGGAGCTAAAGGAGATTCATCTTCCTCCTTACACTTGTAAAGAATCAGGGTTTGATCCTCCATATGGAGTGTGATTTCCCTCTCCCAACAATTTATGTTGGCTCTATATAAGGAAAGCCAATCCATGCCAAGAATTACATCAAATTTCACCAGAGGGAGAATGACGAGGTTCTCCAGGAAATTCAATACATAGATTATAACAGGGGAGGACTTATACTCATGGGATGCAATGATTACCCCATTTTCCGTACTCACCGAAATCTTCACTTCCATGATTTGTGGTGGTGCTGGTATTTTTCTACTAAACTTTTGAGATATAAAAGAATGCGTAGAACGTGAATCAAAAAGTACGGTCGCTATTCTTGAATGAATAACTAGCGTACCTGTCACCACTTCGTTGTCGGGGTTCACTTCGGCAAAAGTGAAGGCAAATGCTCTCCCTTGCTGTCTTAGAGGTTATTTATTGCCTTCGAAAACCCTTGGATTAGGGCACTGATTTGAAAATTGACCCGTTTTTTTGCATTTGTACCATTGAACAACATGTTGAGGTTCGAACAGAGTGTTCCTATCCTCTGTCGCAGCCGCCGGTCCTTCTTGCTGACAGTTAACAGCTAGGTTCCCTTCTCTTCCACACCTAAAGAATTTCCTCGTCCCCTTGAGGGAATTTCCAGGGTTCTTCTTTCCACACTTTTGTCAAGTGGGGTGCTGGATATTCTTAGAACCATTGGATTTATCCATCGGACCGCCAACATTGAAGTCCAACTTACGCTTCTTGTTCCCAAGATACCCCTGTGATTCTCCGATCTCCATTTCGACCTTGAGGTCACATCGGACAATTTCCTCATAGCTGTCGAAGTCACGGATCGCTAATTCTTTCCGCATGCTAGGATTCTGCCCACCAAAGAAGCGGTCAACCTTGCATTCGGGGGTAACGAAAAATCCAGAAGCTTATCATGAAAGCCTTGTGAAGTTTTCTTCATACGCTCCAACATATTCTTCATCTTTTTTCTTGAGGGAAACGAAGTCCCTTTCCATCTTAAGCCGGAGGGTGCGCAGAAAATATTTATCGAAAAACATCTTCCATAAATCCTTCCATTCTAATGTCTCGATCTCCTCCTCAGGCTTCGTATTTTTTATCAAACCCCTCCATTGATCAGATTCACCCTCCATACGACAAGCCGCCAGGAGAACCTTCTCTTGTTCAGAACATTGATAGATGTAGAATATTGTTTCAATGGAGTTGATCCATTGTTCAGCGATCGTGGGATAGGATGATCCCCTAAAAGTAGGAGGCCTTTGTCTCATGAAGCTCTTGATAGTGACTTGTTCTTTATTAGGGGGGGTTTAACATTCCTCTTGACCCGTGTTTATATTCAAAACTTGAGTTAGCTGAGAGAGAAGCGTGACAAAATTCACGATTCCCGCTCCCATTGGATTGGGCATCTCATTAGTACAGTAATCACACTGGTCTTCACAACGGTTGTTAGCTCGAGTCCACCTATTACCAGCCATTAGCTGGAATAAAAGGAAAGTTAGGGGTAACACATAAAGGGTAATCCAAAGACAAAAGTTGATGACATAAAAATAAACTTTTATTTCCTTAACTCATGAGTCTATAGGCTTCAATCTAGGATTTTCAAGATCTACATTCTAACATATATTCTTAGGGGAATTTTTTTATTCCCTTAATAAGGGTTCATACAAAGCTTGTGAATTCATCAAAACATATCCCACGGGAGTGTCGTAACCAAGAGTTAAGCAAGGCCCGTTATCGTGCACCAGTTCTCGTTCGAGTCTAGATCAAAGCTGTGTTTTCGGGTTTTACCCCAAGGATACATATGTGCCAGAGCCGCCTCTACCTGCTCGTATCCAGACAGGAATGTATTTGTTTGATAAACCACTTACTTAGTACTTACCAAAACTTAGGGATGTTTTTATTATACTTATTCTTGTCTCAAAGGATTTACTAGGGTTTCCTAATCCCAAAAATAACTAAACCTATCCTTTGATACCAACTATGACAACCCCGCTTTTATTACAAACTTAAACATGATTTATTACATAAAACATCACTTTATAAAACAAAGAAGATCAAGAGGTTTAGTGTCTTTGAGGATTAGGATCATTACATAAAAACTTGAAATATGAAATACAACATCTTTTTTGAAAACGTCCTTTACATGACCACTACATTCCCTCGTACTTATCATTGCATGGGATAACCTGAGGACATGAATAAGAAAAGGGTGAGCTATAAAGACCAGTAAGGGAATACAAATGGAATAAAATGAGGAGTAGAATACATGTTAGACATTAGCAATATCAATATATCACAAGAGAAACATGAACATAAAGGCATGATAAATCATGATAATCATAACATGAAAATGTGGCAACAACACTTAACATGGAATTAGCATGAGCCAAGGCTCATTTCATATAGGGCATGAGTAAATCCTCATTGCACATAAAGCACAAGTAAACACTAATTGAAATTGAATTAGAATGATTCAACAATCATTTTACATGATGTATCATGATACTATACTTTACCCAATGCATTGGAGCACTATAAGGGTGCACCCTTCTTAAACATTTCGTTTCATTCATAAGTGTGCCACATGGATCATACAACATGGATTCATAAAACATAATCATTTATTCCACGATAAAGAAATGTGGAATTCATACATGACACTTTGTAATCAATAAGTAAATGTTCATAAAGGTGAATACCTTTGATGGATAAATGGGCATGGTATCCACTACACAATGGCATTGGCTTAGAAAATCGGTGTGATTTCAACAGAGTAACGGCATGACATAAGAATTCATAAAAATGGTTGATGAGAGAGAAAGAGATTCCTCGTCATATTTTCATGTAATGGAAAGTAATTAGGTCATATAGATACATGTCCCAACAATTTTAATGGAATTTAGATTCGTGATACAAAATTATTGCTTGAATTTAAATGAGGAGAGAGAAGTTCCTTTCGGAATTTCTGCATAGTAACATGTGTATATGGGAGGAATTTAATGAGAGAGAAAGGGGTCACCCATAATTAAAAAATAAATAGGAAAGTTTTAGAGAGTTTAGAAACCATACCCCAACATTCATAATTGAAATTAAAAGGGAAAACAACTTAAAGAAAATTGACAAAAATGAGAAAGGAAGAAGAACCCTTACTTGGATGTGTGATTCCAAAGGCTTGAGAGAGGCTTGAGAGAGGCTTCTTGGGAGCTTGGGCACCTTGGGAGGATTATAGAGAGAGTAGGGAATAGGTTGGATGAACTCCAAAGGCTTTGAGTGAGGAGGAAGTGGGAGTTTGGGTGGGTTTATATAGTAAAGGTGAGGGAATTCTTTATTATTTAGGTTTGGGTCCCCTTACATTATATTAATCCAAACCACAAACCATCCCACGGTTTTTGCCCATGGTTTTTGGAAAATGGAAGAGGAAAAAATATTTTATAAGGCCACAGTCCGAACTTCTTGAAATAATAGGGTTTCTTATGTGGAGGTGAGTCACACTCCCATAGAAAACAATTTAAAAAGACAAAGTGTTTAATAAGTCTTGAGGGGTCCATTAATGCTTTGAAAAGTAATTCAAACAAACCCAAAATTACATTATTTTAATGGCAAAACATATATCGGCCGAACATAAAGATTATATTATTTCATTACATCACTATTGGGTCATTATGATGTCATAAAACACATTATATATTTAATCGGTATTTAATTTTTACCCAAATATTTGACTGTCTTAGAAAATTATGAAAAATTCACCGTTGGATAATTTCGATGTCCTGATTCCAGAAATAATATTTATTTTATCTAAATAATTTTCAAAATATGTTAATTTTCTCTTTTAAAATAAAAACTGACATTTATCGAAAATTCACGGGTTTTGACAGAAATGGCTTTCAAACCATAATAAAAATTATAATTGAATTCATTAAATTATACGATCATTTATATTTAATAAAAATTAATTTACTAATAATATTTTATTAAAATATTATTTAATTCAAAAAATCCCTTAATTTAATAAAATATAATTTTAAATTAAATAATAACTAAAAACACTATTTGTACTCTAAAAACTATTTACAATGTATCAAAAATGACAAAGAGGTATTTTCATTATTATATAAAAAAATAATATTCATGAACATAGTACTAGAGATTTGTTACATAACCCCTTAACACAGCCGCATAAGACCTAAGGGTAAGGTGTGCAATGGTGACAGACTCTTGGGGTGGCTCAGATAACATCGCTCGAGTGGTAATCTCTATCAACTTCCACTTTTCCCGTAGACGGTCCCGTTCGAGCTTGGGATGATGAAGCTTAGCTTGGGTTTGGTCAAGAGAGAAGCCCAAGGAAACTACCCCTTTTCTGAGCTCTGATAAATGGGCTTCTTATGAGGCATTTCTACTGGACGAGGCCATCGCTTCTTTTGTCTGAGTAAATTGGATTTGTTAAAGCCCTATATTTATACTAATCATGTGATCACTGTTCAACGTCTATATTAGCAATGGTAAAAATTCTTAACATAAAACCAAGGAAGTTGATATTTTATATAAACATAAAGAGACATTTAATTAGATCAAGATGAATTTCCATTAATGAAACTTTGGGTCGTTACAATCTCATAATAAAACCATTCTTATGTGTGCCATAAAATCATAAATCATACATCATAGCATAACCCATGTAATAAAAATGGGATTCTTAAACATCATGCCATAATAACACAATCCATATAATATAAAAGGACATCATAAAATTGATTCCATCATAACAAAATCAAATCAATGTAATAATAGGGATAGAAACAGAACCCTATATTATCTTAGATGGAAAATAATTTTGATAAAACACTTGAAATGAATTCTTAAGGAAAATATCATTTCTTCTTTAAAATCATTTTCTTTTCACAAAATTTAATGAATTTTTAAAAGAAAAGTATTTTTTTGAAAATAGTCAAGAAATATTTTGGAGGAAGCTTCATGAAAATAAGTCTTTATAAAACTGTAAAAATCCTTTCATGCCGTATATATTAAAAAAATTCTTCTCATACTTTTGCTGGAAAATTCAAAAAGTACATTGTAAAAAAAGATTCATTACATACCATGTAGTAAAAGTAAAAATGGGTAAAAAGGACTTTTAAAATACATGAAATCAATTTTATAAAACATGTATGTGGATGATGAATATAACCCCAGTAAATACTTACGAATAAATAATCTCGGATAAAAACAAGATTAGAAAAGTTATCCCTTACCTTAGATCTGATATGCTTCGTACGTATCTGAACCTCTTGTATAATGATTTAAATAATTTCATTGACTTATTAAATAATCATATTCATTGTTATGATATCATATATGGTTTACGTATGACTTTATATTACCCATTCTTTTGTAAATCCCATGTTAAAGTAACGTTTTGGGTAAAATCGTCTTATTTATCGTACGTGTTTGGACTTGTTGTTATTGATGTTATTATTACTTATATCATGATTTACTTGCTTCCTGAATGTAAATCATGATTTATATATCATATATATATTCATTATATATCCATAATATACATGTATTTATAATAGTACACAACCTATGGAGGTAAGAAATGAAATGCACCGTTCATGGAGACGGTAAGCCGTATGTACGCATGAACGCTACTTTCATTTCTATTTATTATTTTAATGTAATAGGTATATTATAATTCCATTATAATATCATATAAAATATCATTAACTCTATCCTTTATACATCCCACATAAGGAAATAACGAAACACATCACTTTGAGGGGGCGGTAGTCCGCACTTCCTCAAATGAGATCATCGTATTTACCCACTATGGAAACCATAAAGGCTTGATATAATTGGGAATTAAAGAATAATAAAGAAATAATAAACGTAATAAATATCATATATAAATACAATTCCATCATAATGGACACCATGATAGGTGGTAGGAGAAAATTGAACAATCATCGTTTCGTGAGGCGTTAGTTTTTCATCCACCAAAACATTATGTTCTTCATCTATTAGATGGAAGTGTGTGTAAGTGTAGTTCGAATAATTCTCATAAAAACATCATAGTATATTTAGGATACTGGTTTTGTTACAAAATAATGGATTAAAAAGAGTTTATGGGTTGGAGAAGTCGAATAAAAGACAACAACTTAAGAGAAACCATTACCTTTAATTTGGGAAACTTCCTTTGGATTGAACCAAAAGGATTTATTGGAGTGCCTTTTTCCTAATGTAAGGCGTCAAGGTAAAGTATAGGGATGTAGAGAGATTAATTTGGTAGATTTTGGATGATCCAAATGGCTTGAGAGGTGTGTGGAATTGCATAGAAATGGTCTCCTTCTATAATGGAGTGGAGGAGCTCTTTAGGAAAGTGTGAAAACATTATTTTATTATAAACTTATCTTCGGTTCCAAGAGGTCCAAAACACATTAATGTCTAAGATAAGATGACTCATATTCGAAATAAATTCATCAAATAGGAATTGAACAGGTTTTGGATAATATTTTAATCAATATAATCTTATTTATTTAAATAATTTATTAATTAAATAATTACTGCATCATTATAGTGTCATAAATAATTTAATTTATTTGATGTTTCAAAATTATAAAAAAATACCAAAATATAGGAAATATTTTTATATTTCCAATTAATATTTATATTTGAAAAGATAATTTATATAGCCCCTTATAAAAATTAATTACTAAAAGATTTTTCTTAATGCCAATTTTTTCTTTACATTAAACTAATTAATCTAATGTGTCATTGTCTTTCATATGTGGCTCCATGGGGTCCCAAAATCGACCCAAGGATGCCCAGGGTCATCCATTACTCATCCAATAAGGTTAGGGCAAGTGTCAAGGTAATTTTGAATTATTATAATATTCTTTTAACCTTGAATTACCCTAATTACCTTTAACCGCAGTAAATAAATATTACAGTAGTTACTATTCATAATATAAAAAAAAGTAACCTATTAACATAATTTGGACCCACTAATTCCAAATATGGAATCCATTTTTCAAAATTCAAAACACAGAATCTGCAGTAATTAATTTAAAATTAATCCTGTTGTTAAGAAAACGGGTTTTAAAAGTTAAACAATTGCCAAAGATTGAAATGTTTTTAACTATAAATTCAATGTAAAATTAATGCTAATGATATACATTATATTAAATGGTAAAAATATATTATATTTATACTCTAAAACTATTCAATATTATAATTTAACCATATAAATTATTGCGATGAAAATAGCTGTTTTTAATTAAAATATAGCGTGTTTTTACTATTCATCAAAATATGAAAGTTACCAGAATAATATGAAAATTTTATCCAAAGTAAATTTTTATATCTTGATTACAAAGAAGAATTTTATTTTGTCAAATTGAACTTATAAAAATTTCAAAAACTATATTTAAAATGGGTGTGCCATCAAAAGGTGGTAAAACTGTATTTTTTGAAAAATACTTCTTTTATCTGAAAAACTGATTTTGTTTTCATACCTCATTCTAGAAAAAGTGAAAGATGAATTATAATGTTATTAAATTCAAAATTCAGTTAATAATATTCATAACGTCTAGTTTATAATATTATAACAATATATCTTTGTTTAGTGAAACCCGGTATTGCATACTACACATGCTATCGAGGAAGGTCGCGATTGCGTGTAATACAAGACATGTTAGGGTTACGTGTTGTGCAAGACTCGTTTTTTGTTTCATTATAAAAAAAATCCAACCATTTTTCATTTATACATTGAATATATTTATATATACACTCAATGTTGCGTAGAATGACTATTATCAAACAAACTTGAAATTGTGTGTAACACAATCTAAGAATAGTGTTGCGTATACTGCAAGCTAATACGGTGTTTTGTATAGCACAAGATAATATTGGTGTAGAATAAAACACATGAAATCAAATAAATTAAAAAGAATACTTATCATAAAATATCGGGTTGTTACATTCTACCCCCCTTAAAATGAATTTCTCCCTCGAAATTCGTCGGGGTTATAAATGGTTTACTACTTGAAAGTTTCTTTCATAGAAACCCACATCGTAAAATGGAATACCAAAAATAAACATTAAAAACTATATTATGAAATGAAATGGTTACCCAAATTAACTAATCACTGGGTTTCCACATATAAAAAACATAGGTGAAAATATGGATATGGAAGAGAAATTTAACCATTAAATTCTGATGGAGAGTGGTAGAGAACATGGCTATGAAAAAGCCAACAATCACAAAGCCATAAATTTGTGATGATCTAAGGTACCATATGATTCATTGGATATGAGAGTACTAGGACAACATTTTTGTCTTTCAAGATAATTTCCCTAATGTTGATGAATTTTAATTAGAATAATACTTACTTTATTTTTGTACAATCTCACTGTTGTTTGTGCCTTAAACAATTTCCACTTCATCTCTTAAAGAAATGAAGTTGAATTTGTCTTCCGTGAAGTGTTAGAAGATCATGTGATAGAATTATTGGTCATTCCATCTGTCTCAAACATAAGGTTAGCAAAAGATATATATATATATAAGTCCATCTATGGTGTGATTAATCGTATATGGTTCAAAAAATGGATTTATACTTCATCTATCATACCACTTAATATAATAAAACTAGTTTCTACTAACCATGGACTTCTTGTAGGCCAGTGGTAGGCGATCAAGGCCTGTCACACCTCAGTTGTGGGTTCTATTCCCGCAACCTTGTCCGACGCGACGGGTTGTCACCCATATTTCATGTTTTCCTTTTTCTAAAACTATATTATTATAACATTCCATCAATAATATTGAAAAACATGTCTAGCCTTAAACAATACTAACTTATGTTCAACATAATCCATTCGAATCTTTAGGATTATCCAAAATACTTCTTTCCAAACTCATAGTATAAAGAGAACGATTACTAAAAAGGTCATATAACAAGCATGTGAATACCATCATTTATCCCTCGTATATCTTGTTGGTCACATTCCAATCATGTGAATACCTTAATCATGTATTCTCTTGAAAAATGAATACCCATTGAACCTTAGTGAAAACATGAATGCTATCAAAAGTTAACTCTTTCCACATACAAAAATCCCAAAAATTCTATATACTCAAACCATGATATCACTTAGTCCTTATATCAATCCTGAGCTCATGAATACTATCAAACAATTTATTTTCTCCTTATCCCTTCATTATGTGCATATCATCTGCTTTCCAAAATATTTGAATCACTTTTCATGGTTATAGGTACCATAAAATTATTGAAAAGCACAATAGACCAATACATAGATATTCGAAAATTCCACAACACCATAAATGAGATTCCATGATACTATTTTGAAATCCCATTACATAAACACTTAATCATTACACAACATCATTTTCAAACTCAACATCACAAATAGTGATCGCATGAGACTTCCCTTTATCCTTTTCCTTAAGAGGTTGCTCACGTTTATCATCATTAACCCATGGATTAGGGAATTTATTATCATAATGTCCCATTTACTTTCACTTGAAGCATTTAAGTGTTGGTGGAGAGTTCTCTGTAGTATTTTCTCTATTCACATCATTAGCCACCTTTTTCCCATTACTTCGATAATCAAATTCTCGATGACCTTCTTTTCCAAACTTAAAACATTTTCTAGTACCTTTTATGAAATCTCCACCATGCTTCTTTCCACACTTTGGGAATAAAGAAACATTCATTTTTTTCACCATTGTTCTGAGATTTCTCCTTGAACTCCATCTTTCATTTCTTGTCAAAACCATGAGATGGATATGTAACACCAAATTCCATTTCTACCTTGATAGCACAACACACAATTTATTCATAGCTAATGAAGTCTCTTATAGATAATTCCCTTCAAAGACTTGGTTTTAAGCCACTGAAGAATCAATCAACTTTACTTTCTGGTTGGATGATAAAGCCAGATGCATACCTTGCAAGCCTTGTAAAATTCTCTTTGTATATACTAACAGATTCATCATCCTTTTCCTTAAGCTCAAGGAACTCCTTTTCCATATTTTTTCGAAGAATACGAGGTAAGTACTTATTGAAAAATGTGTTCCTAAACTCATCCCATTCCATGGAGTCAATTTCACCTTGGGGCCTTGTATTCTTAATTAAAGTCTACGATTGATCTGCTTTTCCTTCTAATCAAAAAATATCCAGAATGAATTTTTCATGTTCCAAAAAGCGAAGTATGGAAAATATCTTTTCAATGGTATTGATCCATTGTTCAGCAACAAGTGGATTAGAAGACCCCCTGAAATAAGGGGGAGGTTTCCTCATGAAGGAATCAATAGAATATCGTTCCCTTCTACACTCATTCGAAAGTCCAGAATGATTCATAGCATGAGTAAGTATAGAAATAAGATTTTGAACTCCATCTCCTATAACATTGGTTTGTTAAGAAGGAAAATCATTGCATTGCCCATTACATTGATCAACATGGTTCCTTCGGGTTCCAGCCATCGTCTAAAACCCAAAAAGAATAGTGTGAGTGGAAAAAATCATGATAGGTAAAACAACATAATAAAGGGGGAGTAACTTCAATATCTAACATTTTAGGTTTAATTCTAATATCGTTACCATAATTCTGGGACTATAACCTATACGTATACCTAACCTTAGGGACATCCCTAGACATACCTTAGAAATATCTCTAGGGATCTCACTAAAGTTTTCCCATCCTAGTTTGCAAAGGTTGACTAAACCTTTCCTCTGATACCAACTATATAGACCCGAATCTTGACGTACATGGACATTACATTAATTTTATTGAATACTTAATACATAACAAAAACAAACACACAAGGACCGTAATAGTTTAGTGTCTTTGGAAACTCGGAAAAAATAATCTTCTAATCGTGGTGAAAGATCTTCAAAATCTCCCATAAAGATCTTCCCATTTTGTTTTCTTACCAAAAATATTTCTTTATATCCTGGGGAAAAGAAAACATATAACGGGTGAGCTCAAATGCTCCGTAAGGGTAAGAAATGTTAAAATAAAACAAATCATATACATTTGAACTTAAAAACATGAACATAATGTTTAAACACCAAAATCTTGAGCAATGACATAAAACATGGCAGTACATAAGGCATATATCATAAAAAACATTAATCTTGATAAAATAGTATGGTAATAAAACATGTAATTGTGGAAAAACATTAAGCACATGATATTATTTCCATAGTAGCCAAGGCATTGCTGCCAAGACCATCTTAGAGGACAAAGTCCCTTACTAAACCGGGTTTACTTGTCATTCCAGCCCTGTATTACTAAACCAGAATTACATTCCATTACATCCATGTCTATATCATGAGATATAAATCTTTACCCAATGAATTGGAGGGAGATATAGGTCCCACCCATCTCCTAATGAAACCATTCTTATGTGTGCCACAAAATCATAAATCATACATCATAGCATAACCCATGTAATAAAAATGGGATTCTTAAACTTCATTCCATAATAACATAATCCATATAAGATAAAAGGACATCATAAAATTGATTCCATCATAACATAATCAAATCAATGAAAAAATAGGGATAGAAACAGAACCCTATATTATCTTATATGGAAAATAATTTTGATAAAAAACACTTGAAATGAATTCTTGAGGAAAATATCCTTTCTTCATTAAATCATTTTATTTTCAAAAAATGTCATGAATTTTTAAAAGAAAATTATTTTTTTGAAAATTGGCATTAAATCTTTTGGAGGAAGCTTCATGAAAATAAGGCTTTATAAAACCGTAAAAATCCTTTCATGCCGTATAAGTTAAAAAAACATTCTTCTCGTACTTTTTCCAGAAAAGTAAAAAAGTACCTTGTAAAAAATGATTATTTACATACCATGTTGTAAAAGTCAAAATGGGTAAAAAGTAATTTAAACATACATGAAATAATTTTTAGAAAACAGGGACGTGGATGATAAATATAACCCCAGTAAATACTTACGAATAAACAATCTCGGATAAAAACGAGATTGGAAAAGTTATCCCTTACCTTAGGTCCGATATGCTTCGTACGTATCCAAACGTATTGTATAATGATTTAAATAAGGTAAATGACTTATTAAAGAATCAAATTCATTTTTATGATATCATATATGGTTTACTTATGACTCTATATTACCCGTTCTTCTGTAAATCCCATGTTAAAGCAACGTTTTGGGTAAAATCATTTTATTTATCGTACGTGTTTGGACTTGTTGTTCTTGATGTTATTATTACTAATACCATGATTTACTTACTTCTGGAATGTAAATAATTATTTATATATCATATATATTCATTATATATCCAACATATACATGTATTTATAATAGAACATAACAATGGAGGTAAGAAATGAAATGCACCGTTCATGGAGACGGTAAGCCGTACATACACATGAACGCTACTTTAATTTATATTTATTATTTTAATGGAATAGGTATATTATAATTCCAATATAATATCATATATAATTTCATTAACTCCATCCTTTATACATCCCACATAAGGCATTAATGAATCACATCACTTTGAGGGGGCGGTAGTCCGCACTTCATCAAATGAGATCATCGTATTAAACCACTATGGAAACCATAAAGGCTTAATATAATTGGGAAGTAAAGAAGCATAAGGAAATAATAAACATAATATATATCGTATATAAATACAGTGTCGTCATAATTGCCACCATGAGAGGCGGTAGGAGAAAATCGAACAATCATCGTTTCATGAGGCGTTAGTTTTCTATCCAGAGAAACATTATGTTCCTCATCCATTAGATGGAGGTGTGTGTAAGTGTAGTTTGGATACTTATCATAAAAAAAATCCTATTATATTTAGTATACTGGATTTTTTAAAAAAGAAAGGATTAAAAAGAGTTTATGGGTTTGAGAAGTAGAATAAAAGAAAATAACTTAAGAGAAATCGTTACCTTTAATTTGGGTAACTTCCTTTGGATTGAACCCAAAGGACTTCTTGGAGTTCCTTATGCCTAATTCAAGGCTTCAAGGTGGAGGATAGGGATGTAGAGAGCTTAATTGGGTAGAGTTTGGACGATCCAAATGTCTTTAGAGGTGTTTGGAATTGCATAGAAGTGGTCTCCTTTTATAATGGAGAGGAGGGGCTCTTTAGGAAAGTGTGACAACATTATTTGATTATAAACTTATATTCAGTTTCAAGTGGTCCAAAACAAATTAATGTCAAAGATATGATGACTCGTATTCGAAATAAAATCATCCAATAGTAATTGGGCAGGTTTTGGATAATATTTTAATCATTATAATCTTATTTATTTAAATAATTTATTAATAAGGTAAATACTACATCATTATTGTGTCATAAATAATTTAATTTATATGATGTCTAAAAATTATAAAAAAAATACCAACATGTAGGAAATCTTTTTATCGTTCCAATGAATATTTATAGTTGAAAAGATAATTTATATAGCCCCTTATAAAAATTAATTACTAAAAGATTTTTGTTAATGCCAATTTTGTCTTTACATTAAATTAATTAATCTAATGTGTCATTGTCTTTCATAAGTGGCTCCATGGTGTCCCACAATCGACCCAAGGATGCCCATGGTCGGACATTACTCATCCAATAATGTTAGGACAAGTTTCAAGGTAATTTTGAATTATTATAATATTCATTTAACCTTGAATTACCTTATTTACCTTTAACCACAGTAAATAAAAATTACCATAGTTACTATACACAATATCAAAAAAATAAAAGTAACCTATTAACATAATTTGGACCCACTTATTCCAAATATGGAATCCATTTTTCAAAATTAAAAACACATAATTTGCAGTAATTAATTTAAAATTAATCTCGTTGTTAAGAAAACGGGTTTTAAAAGTTAAAACATTGCCAAAGATTGAAATGTTTTTACCTATGAATTCAATGTAAAATTAATTCTAATGACATAAATTATATTAAGTGATAAAAATATATTCTATTTATACTTTAAAACCATTCAATATTATAATTTAACCATATAAATTATTGCGATGAAAAAATATGTTTTTAATTAAAATATAGCGTGTTTTTACTATTCATCAAAATATGAAAGTTACCAGAATAATATGAAAATTTTATCCAAAGTAAATTTTTATATCTTTATTCCAAATAAGAATTTTATTTTTGTCAAATTGAACTTATAAACATGTCAAAAATAGATTTAAAATTGGTGCGCCATCAAAAGGCAGTAAAACTGCATTTTTTGAAAAATACTTCTTTTATGTGAAAATCTGATTTTGTTTTCATACCTCATTCTAGAAAATGTGTAAGATGAATTATTATGTTATAAAATTAAAAATTCAGTTAATACTATTCATAACGGCTAGTTTATAATATTATAATAATATATCGTTGTTTAGTGAAACCCGATATTGCGTACTACACATACTATCGAGGAAGGTCGTGATTGCGTGTAATGCAAGCCAAGTTAGGGTTTTGTGTTATGAAATACTCCTTTTTTGTTTCTTTATAACAGAATCCAACCATTTTTCATTTATACATTGAATATATATATATATATATACACTCAATGTTCCGTAGAATGACTATTATTAAACGAACTTGAAATTGTGTATAACACAGTCTAAGAACAGTGTTGCGTATACTGAAAGCTAATACGGTGTAGCGTATAGCACAAGATAATATTGGTGTATCATAAAACACATGACATAAAATAAATTAAAAATAATACTTATCATAAAAACGCAGGGTGTTACAATGTGTGTACCTTTTCTAGGGTCTCTACCCCAGAATCGTTGAAGCCTCACTTGGTCATTTGGTAAGATCATAGTCCTTGAATCAGATCACAGGGGGCCCTAAAATCTTGTGACCTAGCCGGTATTCCCTGGCCTACATCATGCACTAATATTTCCTCTCACTTTTTCTCTTCCAACCCATGCAATCCTCACTGTTCCTAACTCCAAACTCAATCCAATCTCTCAATCATCATCCTCTGATACCATTACACCACCTACACCACCCCACATTCAAAACCACACTCCCAACCACAACACCATATGAAGAGAAAAAAAGAAAAAGACAAATAGAACCACACATAGCACATAGACACACCAATGTGGAAAGGATTATTCAGTTTTAGAAAATACACATCATTTAATTCCACTTGAAAAATCAGGGGTTATCATAGAACAAGTTTGATTTCGGGGAATCCGTTTAATTAACCAGATATACGTTATTAATCATGTTTTTCATGTTTAAAATCATTCAAAAAAAGATTAACAACAATAATTCATGGGTCATATGCGTAAACATATACCACCAACGACCATGATTTTTAGAAGTCATACTCCCAACACAACTCACAACATGGATCAAAGATATCAGATAAAAACAGAACAAGCATCATCATCATCTTACTAGACATTCATTTATTACTTCTTATTATCTTCATTAAATTTTCAATAAACCGTATTCACAAAGGTACATAAATACACCGACACCACATGATACACAAAAGAAGTAGAGATTAAGAAAATACCTACCTGGAACAATATATGATCAGAATGTTTTCCTTGTGTCAAACACATTGGGTTGTGTTTGTAGCAGGAAAGACTCCATAGGAGAACCGAACATACTGCTAAAACACAGGTGCATAACTCCTTGGGGAATAATGGTTCTGGGTGCACCAAGAGAAAACAGAAGGGTTTAAAGGAAGATAGAATCTCAGCTATTGGAAATCCAAATCCCATATCAGGAGAACAAAATGATTCCAAGGGCCATTAATGTCATATCATGGTCCAGACCATGTGGTTTGACTATTTTGAAGCCCCTAGAGCATTATGATATTAAATATGTGATTAATATTCTTTGAAACACCTTTATAAATGCTCAAACACGGCTTTAAACTCGATTTAAGTCAAATAAAATGTAAGAGGGGTGAAATTGGAAACATTGGGTAAAGATGGAAATGGCTCACCGAAGGGTGAGTCACCGACATGAGTCACTGATAATAAGTCACCAATACCTAACTCAATGACATGAGTCACTGACACGACTCACTAAAAAAAGTCACTGATGCCACTCATCGACTCCACACACATATTCCACTAACCAACACCACTCACTGACTCCACTCACCGATGCCACTCACCGACACCCCTCAACGATGCCACTCACCAATGCCCGACCAACTAACCCCTCAACCTGCAACTGTATTAACCTACCGATGCCCTAATTCACCGAAAATGAGTTACTTACACCAACCTACCGATACTGAAATACCAACGCGACTCACCAACGCCTGACTTGCCGATAAAAAACTAGAAATTTGAAAAAAAAAAACCTGAAATGAGCCCATGTTTCCTCCCAAAACACCCCAAACATAGGATTTTGAAAATTTAATAGATCTTGGAGGTCTGTGGAATTTCATATGATACCTCTTAAACTATTCTCACCATCGAGAATACAAAACCAAACCTAGAAGAATGATGGATTTTAATAACCACCCCGCAAGATTCCTCTCAACGATATAACACCATGTATTGTTTGAATGCTTGAGTGAAACATCAACATTAAATAATACCACCTCCCATATATGCTAACCCAAACATCCAAAAGATAACCCACACAAGCACCAACTATCCTTACAAATTATTTAGGGAATTCCTTCTTCCATGTCATGATACTATCTGCTTTGGGCGACACTGACTCTCCCACACGGGTTCAATCATATCTCAATTAATGCGGATCAATTAGAAATTGGGTTTCCCAAATTTCACATGTTTCTAATTATTCATACACTATGGAACAAGTATGAAACCCATCTTATAACAAACAAGGA
Source organism: Viscum album (assembly GCA_963277665.1). Lineage (NCBI taxonomy): Eukaryota > Viridiplantae > Streptophyta > Magnoliopsida > Santalales > Viscaceae > Viscum > Viscum album. The sequence goes on along the minus strand of OY728119.1, from coordinate 1,718,335,902 downwards.
TAACCACTACATCACAAATCAAAACAAAAAAGAAAAACTCAAAACAACTCTCGGTATTGGGCAGGCATTTGCATCTCTCACACACAAGTACTCTCCTCCAGGACACCATGCCTCCACAACACATGAACCAAATGAATGTTCAATCCACACATCACCTTATCCTAATGATCCTGGATCTCCACTAGCTACTCCATGAATAGTGCAGCATCCTCGATATCTCTCTCTCCCTAGTCAATGACAAGGGAGTCATCATGAAGATACCGGTGATGTTGGGAGACATGATAGATGTCCTGGATCCTCCTCATATGTGGAGTAAATTCCAACTGGTATTCTACCTCTCCAACTCATACTAACACCTCTAAGGGTCCTATGAACATGGTAGAAAACTTTCTCCCCATATCGAAACACTTTTTCCCATTTTGAGGGGAATCCTTCAAAAACACATGGTCCCCAACCACGAACTCCAAGGAAATTTTCTTGCGATCGAAATATGACTTCTATCAGTGTTTTCTGCCTTCATCCTCTCACAGATAAGCTATATTCTCCTTGTTGTACTCTACACCATGTCCAAACTAAGATTATCTACCTCCCCAACTTTTGTCTAGCACAAGGGTGAACGACGCGAACTTCCGTATAAAGCATTGAACAGATCAACTATAATAAAATTGTGATAGATATTATTGTAGGAAAACTATACCAAGGGAAAATTTCACACCCAAGATCCACCAGAGTCCAAGAAGCATTCTTGGAGCATGACATTCAACATTTGGATTGTCCCCTCTTTCTTCACATTGATCTGAGGGTGGAAAGTTATGCTAAGGTGTAACTGAGTGCCAAAATCATGCTACAATACCCCCTGACTATGGAGGTAAAATGTGCATCATGATATGATACAATGGATCTTGGAACCCCATGCATCTACACCATATCTTCTAAATACCCCTACACTAAGGAATCCAATATTCATAACTCCTTGATCGCTATGAAGTGAGCTGATTTTGTTAGCCGATCCACTACTGCCCAGATTTCATCGCATCCTCCATAAGCCCTAGGTAACCCTATTACCAAATCCATTTATATTTCATCACACTTCCACTCTGAGGTATATAAGGGTTTTAAGAAACCACCAGGGACACCATGCTCGACCATCAGTTGCTCACACCCTAGGAAATTTGATACAAACTCTTCCCCAACATACATCATCCTAGGCCACTAGAGTTGTTCCCTCAAGACATGGTACATCATTGAAACAACCAGGTGACCACTAGTGGTGACATATGATACTCATAGAGAAATCCCTCACACATCACCACTAGAACAAAGCGATTCTCACGGAACATCATCTGATTCGAACTATCCTCTGACCATCCCTCTAGAGCATCACCCTGGTCAGAGATATCACGCATTACCTCTGCATGTGAGTCTCCCCACCGATAATCCATCACATGCTACCTCCAAGATGAATACACCATCATCTGAAATAGATAGCCTCTACCACTATCCATTGCTATAAACAATTTCAAGGTAACCAACTCCTCCATTTCTCTCCATGAATCCATATATTCTCAAAACACTTCCTTTTGTGGCTTCTAGCTCAAATCATCAACCACAAAATTCCCCTTTCTTGATGTGTAATCGATCTCAAAAATCATAATCATGTAGAAACTCCATCCAACTCTACTATTTCATGTTTATATCTCATTAGGAAAAGATGAACTTCAAGATATTATGATCCATGAAGATCACAAAGCTCTCCCCAATGTGGTTATGTCACCACAAGTTTAGCGCAAATACATCTATTTCTAGCTCTAGATAATAATAGGAATAGTTATTTTGAAGGGGATGTACTTCCTAAACCTATAAGAGATCGCTCCTTATTACTGCATCAGCACACAACCCATGCTTGGATAAAAAGCATCGCAAAAAAACCTCGAACATCATCCCTTCCTCTAGAAACCTGAGCACTGGAGCACTAACCAACATACCATTCAGATAGCCGAATACTACCCAAAATTTCTCGACCCACATAATATCATGGACTTTTTTGGTCAAATCCATCAACTAAGCTGCTAATCAAGAGGAATTATGTATGAATATATGGTAATTTCCTTCTGAACCGAGAAAACTATGAACCTATTTCAAATTATTGGGTGATTACTAATAAAAAACTTCCTTATCCTTCGATGAATCCACTACTAAACCCTTCCGAGACACCACATTCCCATGTATGTGGACCTCTGGTGTCCATAAATTTCACTTTGACAGCTTTTCGTAGAGCTGGTGGTGTCGAAGGATATCAAGGATAGTCTTGATATTCTCGAAATATTCCTCCTCCGAATTTGAGTATATTAAGATTTCATCGATGAATATAAGGATGAATAGATCCAGTAACTCACAAAATACAGGGTTCATGATCCCCATGAACATGGCTTGTGTGTTTGTAACACCAAATGACATAACCACGAACTCGAAATGACCATACATGCACCTAAAAGAAGTCTTTGAGATTTCACCCTCCTTGACCCTCAACTGGTGATACCCAAACCATAGATCGATCATTGGAAAACAAATATCTTCCCTCATCTAGTCAAAAATATCGTTTATCCTCAAAAGAGGGTAATGGTTCTTGACCATTACTAGATTCAAACTCCATTAGTCTATACGAAGCCTCCTAACATTGTATGCCTTCCTTTTAAAAAAGACCAGAGGACCCCACAAAGACACACTAGGCCGGATAAATCCATTCTTCATTATATCTTCCACTTGGCTTTCTAACTCCTTCAACATAGAAAGTGTCATCTGATAAGGAGAAATCAAAATCAGAATAGCACTGGTTCATAAGTCTATCCCGAACTCAACGCCACGTCGAGGGGGTAGAGTTGCAAACTCATTTTAGAATACATCCCAAAACTTACTAAAAAATTCTTAAACCTCCAACATCTTAGCATCCACTAATTCCATTGACAGCTATTCCAACAAGGAAAGAAAAGTCCCTACATGATGATGGAATATCTGAGAACTACACTCACCAATGAAAGCTACACGCTGGCCACACATGTTATAAAACACTAATATTCTCTAAAAGAAAACAATAATAGTACACAAATAGTGAAACCATTTGATTCCAAGGATAAATACCTATGGCTTAATCTATAATACAAATAGATCCCTACTGGACTGATGTGGCCCCAACATTAATCTACATCCACAGTAAACATCAAATAAGTTGGTCTAACCTCTAACTGGTGTACTGAACACCAGGGGCACAGAACATCTCTCTATGTATAGTCCTATAGCCTGAGATAAATTTGGTGCAACAAAGGAGTGTGAAGCTCCAATATCAGACTGGGTGAAAACAAGTGTAATGAACAAACCGATTGTACCTTGAACGATCTTCATCCTTATTGGAACTTATGCCTCGACATCATAAAATAGACCACACCAAAATCCTCTTCCATTCTGCTGTTGTCCACCTCCCAGACCACACTCAGGACAAGGAACTATGGAATTAACTTATCTCGGACTTTGCATTCTATAACCCCCCTCAGTGGAGCACGATCCTGTAGTCCCTACTACTGAAATAGCCTTGTCAGCAACTATTGTTGAGGCAGTTGATGGACCTTCCCACCTCAACCATAGTAATCTCAAACTGGGAAATGACTATGAAGGTTCCAATGGCCTCAATGAGATAAACAAATCTGTCCCATTCCAATGGGAAAATAATGAAGACCAGAATGACATAACGGTAACTAATGACCTAGACTCTCTGTTGGTTGAAACCTCGATCTCCCTGGAACATGAGACTTTCTAATTGAATCCTTTCCCTTCATAGAACACTGCTGGCACACCTATCTAGGTATATGTAATTCCATGACCCTAGTTACCTAGAGTCGGTGAATTATTTTAATACATTGGCATGATTACAAGGAATCTAATCCTGAAGTACCGGTTAGTTTAGTAGTCTTAGAAAATAGATTACATACATGAATTTTTCATTACACTTTATGACATACAACAAAACATAAATAATCCATTATGAATTTCATTATTCCCTTAACTTAACCATGCATATCAATCACAACACACTTCTTAGAATTCTGGGAAAAATAAAACATAGAAAGGGGTGAGCTCAAACGCTCAGTAAGGGTAATAAATAAAATGGAAGATAATATAAATATTAAACATGGTGAATAATTGAAACCACATGCCTTTACCAATAATAAACATGAATACTTTTATGGCAGGAATATGATCTGAGTAAATAATGTCATAATAAAACATAATCATGGGTATTATACTAGTCGAATGACTACATGAACCATCAATATTATTTTCATAATGAGGGAATGTATAATGTCGTACATTCTGAAACATTTTTTCAAGGAATCATCTATGATGTTTAAAAATGATTAAGGCCTTGGCCAAAACCATAAATCAAAATGGGAAAGGCCTCGTCCAATTCCATGTCTAGTTGTCTCATGAGACCTACCGATGCATCAAGGAGCTATAGCAGGCTCCACCCATCACTGACTAAGTCCAATACATTCCTCATATGAAAATGTTGAAATATAATATAAACATTTGTATTAAAAGTATCATACAAAATGTCAGTACATTAACCATAAATCATGGATGGTATACTAATACACATCCACAGTGAAACATATCAAAAACCTTCAATAAAATATGGATGTTTTGTATCATAATAAATCAACGTCAATTAAACTTAAAATCCATCAAATGATGTTGACATAGATGAAATCAAAACTTTTTTTAGAGAAAAATCTCTTTCTATTTTGAAATAATTTACGAGTCACATAGTTATAAAGAAAAAATTTATTTTGAAAATATTCTGTTAAGCTTGTAATGGAAGATTAGACGATATTATAATGATGTAATATAGCCTCACCCTCCGTATAAGTTAAAAAAACATTCTTACCTAAATTTTGTTAAAAAGTTCATAAAGTACATTGTTTAGAAAAAAACGAAAAGATTCCTTTATAAAAATCTTATAAAAGTCAAAAAAGGGTATCAATGACTTTAACCCATAGTCTATAAAATATTTATAATTGTTTGAAATTTTTTTTAAGAAACATGGATGTGGATGATAAAGATGTCCCAGTAGATAATTACGTATAGACAACCTCGGATAATAAAGAGATTGTGAAATTAACCCTTACCTTGTACATTTCCTTGGTATAGGGTAGGTTAACATCCAGTATAATGGTGAAATAATTGTTATTAAATTATACAAGAATCATATACATTAATATGATATCATATATGATCTTTTAATATTGCTTTGTTAATAATATCTTAGTATTATCGTCGTTTCAAGTGTTAACTGATTCGTTTTCCTTTATATGATTTGTTACGTAAGTAATGTTTGTTATGGATAGGATGTATCTTATTAATATTTGGAATGATATTAAGTCTTTAGACATTATTTTTAATCATATAATGAAAATTATTCTTGAATTAATATGATGGGGAAAGAATCTCATCGTGTTCGTGGAGATGGTAATCCGTACGTACGCACGAGCGAAAATATCATTCTTTTGATACTAAAATAATATATAATGGAATGGTATATCATATAAAAAGAATAATTATCATGTGATATTTATTATTTACATCAATTACACATAATTATTATACTCATCCAAATAATAATGTATTGAATAACAACTACACCACGACGTGGAGACGGTAAGCCGCACGTACGCAGGTATGGTGACATGTCATTCAAAGGATGGATAGAATAATGAATTTTATTGTACCATCTTTATAATGTCATCACATTATATAGAAGTACTAGAGTTATTATTTTAGAATGGAAACAACAAATTAAAAGAAAGTGCAAGAAGAAATGAACTTGAAAGAGGTGGTGAGATATTTACCTCTTCTTCAGATTCTTCCTTCTGATTTGATCAAAAGGGCTCCATAGGTTGTCTTTCTGACTAAATGAAGGCATCAAGGATGAAGGGAGGACAGTTGAAAGGGTATTTGGGTATGGTTTGGAAGAGCCAAATGTCTTTTAGGGTTTTAATTAGATAGAATGAGGAGTTCCCTTTTATAAGAGGGGTGAGGGGCACCTTAGGAAAAGCTAGAAATATTATTTTATAATAAAATCATTTTCTGTTTCTAATAACTCCAAAATGGATTATTTAAAAGATAATGTGAGTATGGGTCGAAAACCACTCAACCAATAGGTTTTATATAGGTTTGTGTCATTATATTAACTTTATATTTTAGATTTATCTCCTAGTTAAATAGTTTTACATTTACCATGTATCTTTGTATTTTTATATTACATAGTTAATAAACATACTATATACATATAATAGAACCCCAAGTGGTTTATTAATGATAAAAATATAATTATATAAGTCTTTTGGCCGAACCTTAGATTTTTGTAGATAGAATTTCAATTAATAATATAATAATTGTTTTAAAAACTCCATTATGTCAATTTTGACACTATTTGGTATTTTGTTTTTTCTAAAATCATAACAGCATTATTACATCAAAAAAATTTATCTAACCAACCCTAACATGTCATATTAACCAGGAAAATTAGTGGAATTCATAAAACGTCTCAAATTACGTTTATTTGGATATTTATAATGTCAATTATTTTAATATTTCATTAATTAGGTAATTACAGCATCATCAATGTGTCATAAAGAAATTAAATTATTTAATGTATAAAAAAATATAAATAAAATACCATTATGTAGGAAATAATTTTATCTTTCTAATTATTATTTACAGTAAAATTTATCTTATGTATAACCCAATATTATAAATTTTTTAGTTATTAAACTTTGATTTTATCTATTTCAACTCTTCTTTAAATAAAATAATAATAAGTGTCCTAATCTAATACAAGTGGACCAAAGAGGTTAATATTTTATTTATAAGGTTTTTTTTTGGTCGAAATATACGTATCCAATAGAATTATGACATGTTTTAGGGTAATAATAATATCATTTTTACCCTTAATTACCCTATTTACTTTTAATCGTTGTAAATAAAACTAAAAAGTTACTATTCAAAGAAAATTATTTTCATTATATTGAACCACATTTTAAATTCTTATATCAATTGTGTCTCTCATATTTATGAAATTATACTCACAGAAGATGTAAAATTAAGTTTTATGTGAATTTGCAAATTCTCCTAGGAGGTGGGTAAAAGACGGTGAAAAGTTCAATAAAATTTTTATATATCTAAAATTATTATAAACTAACTACAATGAATTAAATAGAACTTATATAGGTATTATGTATCTATTTAACCTAAAATAAATTTAAATAAAATAAATAATTATTTAAATAAAAAATCGGTTTTAAACTATAACTCAGTGTTTTTCACTATTCATCAAAAATTGAAAGTTTTCAGAAAAATACCAAAAATTCACCTTAAGCTAATTTTGATATTATTAATCCAAAAATGAAGTCCATTTTGAAAGATAAAATTTATAAAATTTCAAAAAGTCAATATTACTATTCATAACGTCTAGTTTGATTGGTTGTGGTGTGTTGGAACTAGAAGTTGTGTACAGCACACGCTACTGTATTATTCAAAAAGAAGCGTACAATGGAAGCTTGGGGTATTACATTCTCCCCTCCTTCAAATAATTCTATCCTCGAAATTTCTAAAATATTAATGCATAAAAAGACTCAGGTGGTTCTTCATCATAAGTTCCTCGAGTTTCCATGTCTCCTCTTCCATCTTATGGCTTCTCTATAGAACTTTTACCAGATGAGTCGTCCAGTTTCTCATCACTTGTTCCCTTATATCCAGAACCTTGATAGGATCTTCGCAATAAGACAGATTGAGTTTCAGTTCTAATTCCTCATAGGTGAGTACATGTGTTGGGTTAGGTATGTATTTTCTCAACAGTGATACATGGAATACATCGTGAACTTTGGAGAGATTTGGCGGCATTGCCAAATAGTAAGCAACAACCCCAATTTGTTCTAGCATTTTGAAAGGTCTGATGTACCTAGGAATTAATTTAACCTTATTACCGAAATGTATAACACACTTCCACAGAGATACCTTTTATAAAACACTATCTCCTACCTGAAATTCCAAATCCTTCATTCGGTTTTTAGCATATCTCTTCTCCCTACTTTGAGATGCCTTGATGTGGGTTTTGATTACCTTCACCCTTTCAATCATTTCCTCTACAAGTTCTGGGCCTACGAGTTTTCTTTCACCAACATCATCCCAATAGGTTGGTGTGCGACATCCCTTTCTGTATAATGCATCATATGGTGCCATCTAAATTCTTGAATGGAAGCTATTATTATAGGAAAATTCTACCAGAGGTAAATATTAATCCCACATACCTTTAAAGTCAAGTGAGAATGATCTCAACATGTCTTCTAAGGTTTGAATAGTCCATTATGATTGTCCATCAGTTTGGGTGTGGTAGGAAGTGCTCAAACGAAGCTCAGTATCCAGGGCTTTCTGATGAATTTTCCAGAATCTTGATGTCAAATGGGGATCACAATCAGAAAAAATCGATAGTGGTACTCCATGAAGTCTTAAAACTTCATTAATATATAGTCATGCTAATCGTTCAAGTGTTAAATCTTCTCTTATAGAAATAAAATGTCCTGAATTGGTAAGACGATCAACAATGAAACATATTGCATCATTCCTTCTAGGAGTCTTTGGTAGTCCAATGAAAAATTCCCTCATAATATTATCCCATTTCCACTCAGGTATGGGAAGAGGTTTCAAGACTCCTCCAGGATGTTGCCTTCCAACATTCACCTGTTGACTAACCATACAACTTGACACAAAATCAGAAATCTCCCTCTTCATGTTGTCCCACCAAAAATTTTCCTTCAAATATCTATACATCTTAGTGATACCAGGGTGTATAGGGAAATTGTAACTATGTGCATCATCCAACAATTCACTTTTTAGATCAGGTATATCAGGAAGACAAAGTCTCTTCCCAAATTTCAAAATTCCATCTGCATACACAAAGTCACTCAATATCCCATCATTCACAGCTTTAATATTCTTTTGAGACTCTTCATCATTGGTCTGAGAACTATTTATCCTTTATAGAAAAGATGTTTTGGCATCCATTTGAAAAGGTATTGATGTTTCACCTTCCATAGTGATTCCCATATCCATATTTACTAGATCCATGTATATAGGATCCTTTTCAACTCTCATCTTGTTCAAAACTCCATGATCCTTTCTGCTCAAAGCATCTTCCACCTTATTTTCCTTCCCCGCGTGGTAGTGTATCGTGCAATCATAATCCTTGAGTAGTTAAAGTAATATCCTTTTCCTCATGTTGAGTTCTTTCTGTGAGAAAATATACATCAAACACTTTTGATCAGTATACATCTCACATTTTTCACTATAGAGATAGTGTATCTAAATCTTCAAAGAAAATGTTACAACTACTAACTCAATATCATGATTAGGATAGTTTTTCTCATGAGTTTTCAACTGTCGTGATGCATATGCAATAAATATATCATTATTCATAAGGACACAACCATGTTCATTCTTTGATGCATCACTATAAATAACAAACCCATCATTCCCCCATGGTATAATCAAGATAGGGGAATTGACTAATCTTATCTTTAGTTGTTCAAAACATTCTTCACACTCTTTTGTCCAAAAAAATTTAACCCCCTTTTGTGTGATATTTGTTAATGGGTTATCCAACGAGTAATAATTCTGGGTGAAACGTCGAAAATAACCTGCTAAACCAATAAAACTGTGTACTTCAGTTATACTCATCGGTGTTGGCCGTTCTGGGATTACCTTGGTCTTAGAAGGATCTACAAAGATTCCATCCTTGTAGACAATATGGCCAAGAAAAGAAATCTCCTAAATCCAGAATTCACACTTGCTAAACTTCCCATATAATTCATGTCTTCTCAGAGACTTCAGGATAATGCGCAGGTGGTTTTCATGTTCATCATAGATTTTAGAGTATACCAAGATATCGCCAATTAATACCACTAAAGAGTCATGAATATATTCCTTGAAAACTCTATTCATTAGATCGATGAAGACATAGGGTACATTAGTCAATTAAAAAGGCATTACTGTGAACTCGTAATGCCCATACCTAGTTCAAAATGTTGTTTTCGTAATGTCTTCTTTTTTTACACCTAACTGATGATATCCAGATCGAAGGTCAATCTTTGAAAATTATTGAGATCCATGAAGTTAGTCGAATAAATCATCAATGCGAGGTAGGGGATATTTTTTCATTATTGTTATAGCATTGATCTCCCTGTAGTCAATGCACAACCTCATAGATCCATCTTTCTTATTAACAAAAATAATAGGGGCTCCCCATTTAGAAACACTAGGGTGAATAAATACCATATTACTAAATTTCTATAGTTTTTTATTTAGTTCCACTAATTCCATAGTGGTCATTCTATAATGCGCCTTCGATATGGGCCTTGAACTAGGAATTTAAACAATGGAAAACTCAATTTATCATTCTGGAGGATGTCCAGGTAAATCTTCTGGAAACACATCAATATATTCTATCACAATAGTTACATCCTCTATTAAAAAATTACTTTCCTCACCCACAATTATTTCATTCTATTCCTCCCTGATAATTGAATTTAGTTGATCTACTGGGGGTAGATCTAAATAAGAATTTGGTGGTGACGATCATGTTATAAAGATAAGGTGTTCTTTATCATCTTCATAACAAATAGTGACATCTTTGTTCTTACAATAAATTTTTGCATCATGTTCCCAAAGGAAATACATACCGAGGATTTTATAAAATTCAATAATGGGTATGGTGATGAGATCAGCAGATAAAGAACATTTATATTACCTAATGAGGACTGATTCGCAAAACTTTGTTGCAATGATACTTCCCTGAAGAGTTTTGACTGACAACTACTTTGTTAAATGAAACTAGAAATATCTAATTTTTATAGAAAACTAGGAAGATATAAAACAATACGATGATCCAGAATCAAATAAAGCATTGGCTAAACTTGAGGAAACTATTAAATTACCTACCACCACGTCTTTTGGGGCTTCAACCTCAGCAGTAGTGATCACCTAAGCTTCGTCATGATCCCTTGGCCTTTTCTAAGGAAATTTTCTTGGATGCTTAGGACATTCATTTGCATAATGTCCCATCTCTCTACAATTGCAGGATTGAACATTGGTAGTGTCTTTCTTTCCCTTAAAATCACCAGCAAGATGGCCTTTCGGTCCACATTTGTAGCATATCCCTTTTCCTTTTAGATAGGCACCAGGGTACATCATTCCGCAATTATCACAGGGTGGAAATTCAATTCTTCCCTTATTCCCTATTTCCTTATTTCTTTTCCCAGAGTGTTTAGTAGATCTCTTCTTCTCATTCTTTGCTTTAAAGTCATAAGACTTAGAGAATTATTTTTCTGTCTTGATAGCACTCGAGACAATATCTTCATATGATGAGAAGGATTGTGATACTAATGCTCGATGGAGAAATGGTTTTAAACCATCAAAGAAACATTCAATATTACTTCTTGGGTTATGTATATAATCTTCTAAATGCCTTTCTAACCATGTAAAGTTGGTTTCATACTTTATAACATTCTCATCCTCCTTTTGCCTCAGAATTAGAAATTGACTTTCCATATCTACTCGATGGTCATGAGGAAAGTATTTTTCTAAGAAAATTTCTTTAAACTCCCTCTATTCCATATTTTATAATTCATCAAATTCCTTTGTGTTTTGAATCAATTACCACCATTGATCAGCATCTCTAGTGAGGAGGTAAACTGCCATGACAACTTCTTCCCTTTCACTACTCCACAAGGCGTGGAATATTTTCTCTAAAGAATTTATCCATTGCTCAGCTACTAATGGATTTTTACTCCCATTTAATGTTGGTGGTTGTTTCCTCATTAAGCGGTCTAACATTTATCCCTCATGTTGTGGATCAGGGTGCTCCATATGGGTAAATTTATTATTCAAAACATGAGTGAGTTGTCACAATATAGTGACTAGCTGATCAGCACCAGTTGTATCACCATCTCCCCTATAATTATCTTGAGCATGATGGAAATCCCTACATGGAGTGTGTGCCTTTATACAGTTTCCATTCCTTCCAGTAGGCGCCATTTCTAAACAATGGCATAAACTCGATCAATTTATGAACCGAAATACATAATTCCAAACATGTAAAACCCATAACAAAAATTGAACAGTTTATGGATATAATCTATAATCATCAAAAATGTTTTCTTTGAGTAAGTATATACTCATAAACCCTTCATAATTGTTTGTAATGAAAATGAGAATTATCCTAAGCATATCCCCCAGGAGTTTCGTAACCAAGAGTGCAGCAAGGCCCATTGTCGTGCACCAGTTCCCGTTCGAGTCTAGCTCAAAGCGAGGTTTTCGGGGTTTACCCCTAGGTACATCTGTGCCCGAGCTGCCTCTACCTTCTCGTATCCAGATAGGGATTTATTGCTTAGAAAACTCACAAAATCTCGACAATACCAAAATTCTAGGAAGTTCATAAATACTAATCCCCAAAGTCTATCTTAGGGCTATGTGCTCTAATCAGAGTTTATCTAAATATAGTTTCCAAGGATTGTACTAAACTTCATATGATACCAACTATAACTCCCCTTCCCCAGTTACCTAGAGTCGGTGCATTATTTTAATACATTGGAATGATTACAAGGAATAAAGTCCTGAAGGACCGAACAGTTTAGCAGTCTTGGAAAATAGATTACATACATGAATGTTTCATTACACTTTATGACATACAACACAACATAAACAATACTTTATTAATTCCATTATTCACTTAGCTTAACCTTGAATATCAATCACAACACACTTCTTGGAATCCTAGTAAAAAATAAAACATAGAAAGGGGTGAGCTCAAACGCTCAGTAAGGGTAATAAATACAACAGAAGATAACATAAATATTAAGCATGGTGAATAATTGCAACCACATGACTTTACCAATAATAAACATGAATACTTTTATGGAAGGAATATGAGATGAGTAAATAATTCCATAATAAAACATAATCATGGGTATTCTACTAGTCGAATAACCACATGAACCATCAATATTATTATCATAATGAGGGAATGTATAATGTCAGACATTATGAAACATTTTGTCAAGGCCTCGTCCATGACGTCTAAAAATGATTAAGGCCTCATCCAAAACAATAAATCAAAATGGGAAAGGCCTAAGACCATTCCACATCTTGTTGTCTCATGAGACCTACTGATGCATCGAGGAGCTATAGTAGGCTCCACTTGTCACTTACTAAGTCCAATACATTCCTCATATGAAAATTTTGAAATATAACATAAACATTTGTATTAAACCTTGCATAAGAAATGTCAATACTTAAACAATAAACCATGAGTGGTATACAAATAGTACATCCACAGTCAAACATATCACAAAAATTTCAATAGAATATGGATGTTTTTTATCATAATAAATCAACATAAATAAAATTAAAATCCATCAAAGGATGTTAACATAGATGAAATCAAAAAAAATTAGATAAATATCTCTTTATATTATGATATCATTTAATGTCACGTAATTATAAAGAAAACATTTATTTTGAAAATATTCTTACAAGATTGTAAGGGATGTTTCAACGATTTTATAATGACATAATATAGCCTTACCTTCCATATAAGTTAAAAAAACATTCCTACCTTAATTTTGTCGAAAAGGTCATAAATTACCTTGTTTGGAAAATGATGAAAAGATTCCCTTATAAACATATTATAAAATTCAAAAAAGTGTATAAATTACCTTAAACTGAAGTCTATAAAATAGTAATAATGTTTTAAAATATGTTTTAAAAAACATGGATGTTGATGATAAAGAGGTCCCAGTAGATAATTACTTATAAACAACCTCGGATAATAAAGAGATTGTGAAATTAACCCTTACCTTGTACTTTTCCTTGGTCGAGGGTAGGTTAACCTCCTGTATAATGGTAAAATAATTGTTATTAAATCATAAAAAAATTATATACATTAATATTATATCATATATGATCTTTTAATAGTGCTTTGTTAATAATATATTAGTATTATCGTCGTTTCGGGTGTTAACTGATTCGTTTTCCATTATATTCTTGGTTACGTAAGTAATGATTGTTATGGATAGGATGCTTCTTATTCATATTCAAAATTATATTAGATCTTTAAACATTATTTTTAATCATCTAATAAAAATTATTCTTGAATGGATATGATGGGGAATGAATCTCATCGCGTTCGTGGAGACAGTAATCCGCACGTACGCACGAGCGAAAATATCATTTTATTGATATTAAAATAATATATAATTGGATGGTATATCATATATATAGAATAATTATCATGTTATATTTAGTATTTACATCAATTACCAATCATTATTATACCCATCCAATTAATAATGTATGGAACAACAAGTACACCACTACGTGGAGACGGTAAGTCGTGCGTATGCATGTATGGTGACATGTCATTCTAATGACGGATTAAATAATGAATTTTGTTGTACCATATTTATAATAACTTCACAGTATATATAATATACTAGAGTTATTATTTTAGAATAGAAACAAAAAAGAAAAAGGAAGTGTAAGAAGAAAGGAACTTGAAAGATGTGGTGAGATATTTACCTCTTCTTTGGGTTCTTCCTTTGGATTTGATCAAAATGGATCCTTAGGATGGCTTTATGACTAAAGGAAGAACTCTATGATGAAGGGAGAATAGTTTAGATGGTATTTGGGCAGGGGTTGGTCGAGAAAAATGGCTTTGACGGTGTGAATTAGAGAGAAGGAGGAGTTCCCTTTTATAAGAGGGGTGAGGGGCACCTTAGGAAAAGCAAGAAATATTATTTTATAATAAAATCATTTTCGGTTTCCAATGGATCCAAAATAGATTATTTAAAGTCTAGGGTGAGTATGGGTCTAAAACCACTCAACTAATAGGTTTTAGACTGGTTTGGGTCGTTATATTAACTTTATCTTTTATATTTAACTCTTAGTTAAATAGTTTGACATTTACCATTTCTCTTTTTTTTTATAATATATGGTTAATAAACATAATTTATACTTCCAATCGAACCGAAAGTGGTTTATTAATGATACAAGTATTGTTATATAATTATTTTGGCTGAACCATAGATTTTTAGGGATATAATATCAGTTAATAATACAATATTTGTTTTAAAAACTCCTTGTCAATTTTGACACTATTTGGTATTTTGTTTTTTCTAAATTCATAACACCATTATTACTTCGTAAAAATTTCATCTAACCAACCCTAACATGTCATATTAACCTATAAAATAAGTGGATTTCATAAAATGTCTCAAATTACATTTATTTGGATACTTATAATATAAATTATTTTAATATTTCAGTAATTAGGAAATTACTACATCATCATTATGTCATAAAGAAATTAAATTATTTAATTTCTGAAAAAATATAAATAAATACCATTATGTACGAAATAATTTTATATTTCTAATGAATATTTATAGTCTAATTTATCTGATGTATAGCCCTATATTAAAAAAAAAATTAGTTATTAAACTTTGATTTTAACTATTTTAACTCTTCTCTAAATAAAATAATAATAAGTGTCCTAATCTAATCCAAGTGGACCAAAAAGGATCATATTTTATTCCTAAGGTTGTTTTTGGTCGAATTATACTTATCCAATAGAATTATGAAATGTGTTGGGGTAGTAATAATATCATTTTACCCTTAATTACCCTATTTACTTTTTACTGTGGTAAATAAAAGTAAAAAATTACTATTCACTGAAAATTATTTACTAATATAAACCGTGTCTCTTAAATTTTTGAAATTACACTCACAAAAGAAGTAAAATTATGTTTTATGTGAATTTGCAAATTCTCTGAGGAGGTGGGTAAAAGGCGATGAAAAGTTCAATAAAATTTTTATAAATCTAAAATTATTATAAACTGACTCCAATGAATTACATTGAACTTATATAGGTATTATGTATCTATTTTGACCTAAAATTTATTTAAATAAAATAAATAATTATTTAAATAAATACTCGATTTTATACTATAACTTAGTGTTTTTTAATATTCATCAAAAATTGAATGTTTCTAGAAAAACACAAATAATTCTCCCTAATCTAATTTTGATATTCCAAATCCAAAAATGATGTCCATTTTGAACGATAAAATTTATAAAATTTCAAAAATTCGGTATTACTATTCATGATGGCTAGTTTGATTAGTTGTGGTGTGTTAGAACTCAAAGTTGCGTACAACACACACTACTGAATTATTCAAAGAGAAGAATACCATGTAAGCATGGGGTGTTATATTATAACTCCTAAAAAGTCCATCCTTTCCACCACCCCATCATTCTTCTGAACCTTTATGTATGTCAATAGGGTGAATGGTGTAACCACATACTTGAGGGAAGGACAGAGTGCCTCCTCAAAACATCTCTCCAAAGACTCCTAATCTAGAAAAAGGTCTAAGAAAAAGTGAAGGATATATATATAATTTATCCCCAAATCCCTCACTGACATACTCTCGTGATGGAGGGAGAGCAGTGCCTGTCTCATCTCAACCTTCATCATCGAAGAATGGAATTTTTTCCAGAACTCCTTCTCAAGACTGAACCACGGAACATAAGCCTCCTTCCTCTCTCCAAGGTATAGCATCCACCAATGAAGAACTTCTCCCCTCAACTGGATCACTACTAGGGGGAACCCAGTACTCTTTCAGTGACTAGATGAAGCTGAAATTGATATGCCGCTCCTCAAGCCAACTCTCTGTCTCTCTATCTGAAACATTGTCTTTGTACTTTCCTAGAGTCTGTTGCTGGAAAAAACGAAGGGTCTTCTTCCACTAATTATCCTCCACCTCTAAACAAGAAATTCCCATAACACACCACATTACTACCACACATGGTTTCCCCACTACACAAAAACCACACACCCATCACACCCAAAAACATAAACCTGAGACAACCCAATCCTACTGTCTGTTTCCCAGATGCAGTCCCACTGCATAACAAGTTTATGAATTCCACAATCAGTAAATATCTCAGCCTATGATACCATTCTATCACAAACCTCTATCTTCAAGATTAAGGGGATATAATGACCCCTGAGTCCTGCCTCCAATAGACCAACCCTCTGTCGATCAGTCAGATTGGCCTGATGAGCCTCTACTACCTGATCCACTCGTGGATGACGACTAGGTGTCATAACTGAAAGGTAAAAAATTAATTTTTAATCCCCAAGTAGTATTTAATTTATTTAAGATTCATTTTAACTAATTTTCAATTTTAATTTCCCATGAAATACTAAAAAATCAAGAACACAAGTCATCAGGATCAACGTACCTTTTAGGGTCTCTACCACAAAATCAGTGTACCCTCACTTGGTCATTCGGTAAGCTCAAAGTCCTTACATCGGATCAGTTAGGGCCCTAAAATCCCATGTTCTATGTAGTATTTCTTGGCTTACATCATTCATGAAGATCACCTAAGATTTTTTCCCTACCAACCCATGGAATCCTCACCCTACCGAACTCCAAACTCCATCTAATCTCTCAACCATCATCTTTTGATACCATTAAACAACCTGCACCACCCCACACTAATAGCCACACTCCCAGCCACAACACCACATGAATAACATATACAGAAGTCCCAACAAAACCAAACACTTTACACAGCCACACCAATAGGGCATGGTTTATTCAGTTTTAGCAAACACTCTTTCTTTAATTCCACATCATAAATCAAAGATCATCACAGAACAAGTTTGATCTTGGGAAACCATTTAATTAACCAAGTATACATGATTAATATAGTTTTTCATGTTTAAATCTATTCAATAAAATATTAACAAAAATCATTCATGGGTCCTCTATAAAAACAGAGACCCCCAAAGCCATAATTTTTAGAAGGCATAGGCCCAACAAAATTCACAACATGGATAAAAGATAACAGTTAAAAACAATGGAACCATCGTCATCATTTTCTAGGTGCTTCATTTATTACTTCTTTTCATCTTCATTAAATTTGTTTTCTAATTTATTCATAAGGCTACACGAGTACACCCACCCCACATGATACACAAGGGAATGAGAAATGAAAAAAATCCCTACTTGGAACAACATACGATCAAAAATTATTCCTTACATAAAAAATAGGGGGTCAAGTGGGTAGTTGGAAATCCTCTATGGGAGAACCTAACTGACTGCTACAAAACTGGTGTATGACACCTTAGGTAAGAATGGTTCTAGTTTCACCAATATAAAATGTAATTGTTTAAAGTAATATAGGATCTCGACTTTAGAAAATCTATATCTGATATCAATTGAAGGAAACAGTTCCAAGAGCTATTAATGTCATATTTTGGTCAATACCACAGGGTTGTACTATTTAAAATCTCCTAGAGCGTTAGGATATTAAATATATGATTAATATCCTTTGATACACATATATAAATGATCGAACTCTACTTTAAACTAGATTTACATTAAATAAAATGTAAGAGAGGTGAAACTGGAAAAATTTGGAAATGATGGAAATGAAAAACTAATAGGTGAGCCACCGACATGAGTCACTGATAGTGAGTCACTGATAGTGAGTAATCAATTCCAGGCACACCGATGTGAGTCACTGGTGCGACTCACCGACACGAGTCAATAACGCCCCTCACCAAAGCCACTCACTGATAACACTAACTGACGCCACTAACTGATTACACTCACCAACGCTCGACCTACTGACTCCTCGACCTATTGATGACTCGACCTATCAATTCCCTAATCCACCGTTGCTGATCAACTGATGCCAACCTACCGATGTTGAGATACCAACATGACTCACTGATTCCTGACTATAACAACCCTATCACACACTTAAGCAAGATTTATTACATAAAATTGAACGTAAAAAATATGAGGATTAATAGGTCAAGTGTTTTTGGAAATTAGGATCATTATATAACAACTTAAAATATAAAATACAACATCTTTATAGAAAATTTTTTTTACATGACCACAACATTCATTCATACTTAGCATTGCATAGGATGAATTGAGGGAATACATAAGATAAGGGTGAGCTATAAAGCCTAGTAAAGGAGTAAAAAGGCATAATATGAAGAATCAAATATATGTTAGGAAATATGCATATCAATGAATCACAATAGAAACATCAACATAAAGGCATGATATAGCATTATTATCATATCACAGAGACGTGGCAACCACATTTTACTTGATATTAGCATGAGCCAAGGATCATTTAAAAAGGTTCATGATTAAACCCTCATTTAACTAGAATTATAATGAATAAACCTTCAATAAAAATTATGTATCATGATACAAATATTTACCCAATTCATTAGAGTGCAATCAGGGTGCACCCTTCTTTATCATTTAATTTCATGCATAAGTGTTCCACATAGATCATAACACATTGATTCATTAAACATAATAATTTATTACATTAATAAGATATGTGGTATACATAAATTTAATTCCTAAATAAATATGTATATGTTCATAATGGTGAATAACCTTGATAGAGAAATCGGTATGGTATTCACTCACATGATGATTTTGGCATTGGAAATTTTGGTGTAACTTCAGCAGCATAACGACGTCAAATAGAAATTTTGAAATGGGTTGGTGAGAGAGGAAGGGGTATATCATAATTTATACATGAAATATAAATTAATGGTTTAGATAACATAATATACCAACTAATTTAATTGAATTTAGATGCATAATACACAAGAATTGCTAGAATGTGCATGAGGAGAGAGAAATCCCTTACAGAACTGTGGCATGGTAACAGTTTTACATGGGAGGCATTAATGAGAGATAAATGGGTCTATAATCATTACAATATAAGGATATAATTATCTGGGATTTTTTAAATCATACCCCAACTTTTTAAATTAAAAATAAAAGGGCATAACAATATAAGGAAACCAGGACATAAATAAGGAATGAAAGTGAGGATCCCTTACTTGAAACTGTGTGACTTCAAGAACCTGAGGAGGGGATTAGTGGGGGCTTGGGGAACCTTGAGAGTATTATAGAGAGTGGAGGTAACAGTAGGGATGTGATAAAAGGATTTTGTGGGATGATAATTGGGATCTAGGGTGGGTTTATATAGTAAAATAGAGGGGAATTCTTTAATATTTCAGAAACCAAGGTTTTGGAATCTATATAATTCAATATTCGAAACAAAAAAACAAACTCATGGTATTTTCCCATGGTTTTTTTAAAATGGGAGTAGAAAAAATCATTTTATATGTCCAATGGCCGAACTTATTAAAATATTAAGCTTTTTTATGTGGAGGTGAGTCACACTATCAGGAAAATCATTTTAAAAAGTTAATTTATTTTATATTCCTTGAAGGGTCCACTAAGGCATCATAAAATTAATCAAACAAATATAAAATCTCATTATTTGAAATTTGAGAAATATATTGTCTGAATATTCATTTTATAGTATTTTATTACATCACTATTGGTCCATTATGATGTCATAAAATGCATTATTTATTTAAATGGAATTTAATTTTTACCCAAATATTTAAGTGTGTCAAAAAATTATGAAACATTTACCCTTATATAATTTCAACATCCTGAATCCAAAATTAATATTCATTTTATCTGAATAATTTACAAAATATGTGAATTTTTACTTTTAAAATAATAACTTACATTTATAAAAAATTCATGGGTTTTGACCAAAACAACTTTCAAACCATAATAAGAATTACTATTCTATTAATAAAAATTATACGGTAATTTATATTTAATAGAAATTAATTTAGTGATAATATTTTATCAAAATATTATTTAATTCAAAAATCCATTAATTCATCAAAATATATTTCTTAATTGAATTTAAATGTTAACTAAATTTACAATTGGTGCTTTTAAAACCATTTACAAAGTAACAATAATAAAATGAATGAATATTATTTATACAAAAATAATGCACATAATCAAAATTATAGGGTCTTGTTACATATACCATTATTACCCTAGTATATTTCCTATCAGTATAGGGTGCATGGTAGGGTATTCTTGGTGCCATTCGGTGAACATGGTTTTTTTCATAATCTTGATGAGCTTGAACTTCTCGCGTAAACAGTTTCTCTCAAGCTTAAGTTGTTTGATCTCGGCATGGGATTGGTCTGGGTAAAAGTCTAGAAATTCTATCTCCCACAAAGGATCTAATAAATGGTCCATCACATCCTTTTTCTCTATCAAAAGGATTTGTTAAAACTCTATATATATACTAGTCATGTGATCACTCTTCAATGTTTGTATTATCAATGGTAATCATACATAATGGTTATTTAAACCCAATAAAAAGTTAATGCATTCTCTATATCCATAATACATTAAAAGAGAGGGAATTTTATTCATTAATTTTTGGGTCATTACAACATCCCCCCCTTCAAAAATTTCACCCTCGAAATTTCCTTTCCCCGCACTAAACCTGGTGTGGGTAATTATGCTTCATCACTTCCTCTAGTTCCTAAGTTTCTTCTTTAAACTTGTTGTTTCTTTCAATTATTTTATGAGGGGAATTATCTAATTTCATTGAACTTTTTCCCTATGATCTAATATATTAATTGTCTTCTCTTCATAGGAGAGGTCATTCTCCAATGGTACCACCTCTAGATTGAGTACGTGTGATTGATCACATATGTACTTCTTTTAGAGTGATTCATGGAATATGTCACGTACTTGAGTCAAGTTCAGTGGGAGTTCTAGTCAATAGGAAACTACTCTAGTGTGATCAAGGATCTAATAAGGGTTGATGTACATTGGACTAAGATTTATTTTCTTTCCAAATCTCACACCAATCTTCCATGGTGATATGCGGAGGAATACCATGTCTCCAACATAAAACTATAGGTATCACTAGCAATTTTTAGCATAAATACTTTGTCAACTCTAAGAAGATTAAATTTTCTACTGGATGGTCTTAACCTTATACACCATTTCTCCGACCATTTCTGGTCCTTGTAGTTTTCAATCCCCAACTTCATCCCAACATGTCAGTGTTCTGCACCTCTTCCCATAAAAGGCTTCATAAGGAGCCATTTGGATGCTTGAGTGGAAACTTTTATTGTAAGAGAACTCTACCATAGGAAGATGTAGATCCCATCCTTATTTGAATTCTATTAATAATGATCTCAACATATCCTAAAGGGTCTAGATAGTCTGATGTATTAGCAATCGATTTGCAGATGATAAGCTATACTAAAGTTAAGCTCAGTATTCAGAGCATGTTGGAGACTCTTCCAGAACATAGAGGTGAATCTTTAATCATGATCAGATACAATATATAGTTGTACTCCATGCATCCTTACCACTTCAATGATGTATATAAATTCCAGTTGTTCCAATGAGAAATTATATCAAATTGTAATGAAGTTTGTAGTCTTTGTAATACGATCCACATCTACCTAGATAACATTGTTTCATTAGGATTTCTTTGGAAGTTTGGTGACAAAGTCCATGGTGATGTTTTACCATTTCTATCTTGGTATGGGTAATGTTTTCATCATGACCTTAGAATTATTCCTCTCATCCTTCAGTTGAAGGCATACTAGTCACTTTTATGTATACTAAGCTATATCCTTCATTATGTTATCCCACCAATATTGCTCTCGGAGATCTCAATACATATTTTTGTTTCCTGGGTGAATGCAGAAATTTGAACTATGTACATAATCCAAAATTTCATTCTTTAACTCTATATTTCATGGAACACATTGACTATACCCAAATCTCACAATTCCTTTTACATTAACATTGAACTCCAAGGATTTCCCTTTTTTGATATTTTCCACTATCTTCTGAATGCCCACATCATCCTTTTAAGCCCCCTTTTACATTCCCAAAATAGACATTTAACCAGTCATTTAATAAAGGATTGATGATGTTCCATTCTTTATGACTATCATGTCCAACTTCATCAAATCTAAGAAGATTGGATATTTTTCAATTCACATCAATGATAAAATATTTGGATCCTTTCTACATAGGGTATCCTCTACCTAGTTCTCTTTCCCTTGGTGGTAATGGATTGGTCAGTCATAGTCTTTGAACAGATCTAACCATCTTGGTTGGTGCAAGTTCCACTTTTTCTATTTGAATATATACTTGAGGCTTTTGTGATATATATATATATATTTCACACTTCTCCCCAAAGAAGAAATGCCTCCAAAATTTTTAAGAGAATATTGCTGCAGCCAACTCCAAATCATGTTTTGGATAGTTTTTCTCATGAACATTCAATTGTCTTGAATCATAGGCAATGACTTTGTCATTTTCCATCAACACTCAACCCATGACCTTCTTCGATAAATCACTGAATACCATGAAATATTATCCACTTGTGGGTAGTGCAAGAACAAGAACAGTGATAAGCCTTATTTTCAACTCATTTAATCTATCCTTGCATTAATAATTCCTAGAAAACTTTACTCTCTTCTAAGTTATCATGGTATGATGGTTTGAAAATCATGTGAAATTTATCACAAATCAACAATAATATCCAGCTAACCCAAGGAAGCTACAGATATCTATCACAGATTTTGTTATCAACCATCCCTCAATAGCATTTTTCATTGAGGGATCCACAGATATCCCATATCTTATGATGATATGACCCATGAATGAGACTTCCTTCAACCAGAACTAACTCTTTCTGCTCTTTTAATAGATCTTCTCCTTTCATAAGGTCTCTAGTACATTTCTTGTTGCTCTTCATGATCCTCGTTGGTTTTGGATTATAATGGAATATTGTCTATAAAGACTACCAAATATTTGTTGAGATAATATTTAAACACTCTATTCATCATGTCCTTGAATAATTTTGGAGAATTAGTGAGTCCAAAAGGCATTACTATGAATTCATAGTGCTCATACCTAGTACGAAAAGTTTTCTTGGGGATATACTTCTTCTTCACCCTTAATTGGTAATATCCCAACCGTAGATCCACTTAGGATATGTATTATTATCCACATAGATGACATAATAGGTGATCGATTTGTGGAAGAGGATACTTGTTCTTTAGCGTGATTTTGTGGAGCTCACAATAATCAATGCAAAGGCGCATTGACCCATCCTTCTTCATGAAGAAGATGAAAAGTGCACCCCATGGTAAAGCACTTGGTCATATAAACCCTTTAAAAAGATTCTCCATTAGTTATTTTTAAATCCTAAAGCTCCACAACATCCATTCTATATGGTGTATTTGATATTGGTAATTCCCCATGTATAAGATCAATCAATAATTAAAAATCTGTTCTTGTAGGAAGATGAGGAAATTTCTCGGGAAACACTTCATCGAATTTCCTCACAATAGGAATGTATTTAAGGATGGCTTATTCATTATTCTCAATCATATGATCAAGATACACTAGCTCATAGGGCAATAATATCAACTTTCGAGATTATGGTGATAACGAAGATTCATCCCCCTCCTTTCACTTCTATAGAATCAGGGCTCAATTCGCCATATGGAGAGTTATGTCTCTCTCACAAAACTTTATGTTGGATCTATATAGTTAAATCCAATCCATGCCAATAATTGCATAAAATTATACTAGAGGGAGTATTATGAGGTTCACCAGGAAGTTCAATCCACAAATTGTGATAGGAGAGGAGTTATATTCATGGGATGTAATGATTTCCCAATTTATGGTTCTCACTGAAATATCTTCTTCCATGATTTTTAGTGTTATTGGGATTGTTCTACTAAACATTAGGAAAATAAAATAATGTGTAGAACCAGAATAAAAAAAATTACATTCTATATTCTTGAATAAAAAACTAACGTACTATTAACCACTTCTTTTTTGGGGTTCACTTTGGCTGTAGTGATTGAAAAAGCTCAACCTAGCTACCTTAGAGGTTGTTGGTTGCCTCCAAAACCCCTTGGCATATGAAACTGATTTTCGAAGTTCTCTGGTTCTTTGCAATTGAAACAATTAACAATGAATTTAGGGTTGAATTAACCATTCCTCTCTTTTATCCCAGTAGTAGGTTTTTCATATCAGAAATTAATGGCTATGTTCCCTTCTCTTCCATGCTTAAAGCATTTCCTTATCCTCTTTAGAAAATTTTTGGGGTGCTTCTTACCTCACCTTTGGAAAGTGGGGTGTTATAATTTCTTAGCACCATTGGATTTATCCATCAGACCATGAGAATTAAATTCCAATTTCTGCTTATTATCCCTATGATACCCCTAAGATTCACCGATCTCCATTTCACCTTTTAGGTCACATCCAACAATTTCCACATAGCTATCGATGTCACGGATCGCTAGTTCTTTCTGTCTGCTAGGTTTTAACCCACAAAATAAGAGTTCAACCTTACATTTTGGGGTAAGAAAAAGATAGAGTTGAATTGTGTAATCCTTGTGAAGGTTTCATTATACACTCTGATTGATTCTTTATCTTTCTTGCTTCAGGGCAAGGAAGTATCTTTTCGTCATAAGTCAAAGGGTGTAGGGAAAATATTTATCAAAAAAAATCTTGAAATCCTTCCATTCCAATTCCTCGATATCTTCCTCAGGCATCATATTTTTGATCAATGTCTATCACTGAGTAGTGAAACCCTCTATAAGATAAACATCCAGAAGAACAATCTCTTGTTTGTAACATTGAATGATGGAGAATATCTTCTCAATGGTGTGGATCCATAGTTCGGTGTTTGAGGGATCTGATGATCCATTGAATATAGAAGCCTTTTTTGTAATGATGATATCGATTGTGGTCTGTTCTTTCTTGGGGGGTGGTGATCCTCTTTACCCATGTTTCTATTCAAAACATGAATTAACTGAGAGAGTATCATGTAAAAGTTTGTGTTTCCCGCTTCCATCATATTGTGCATCTCATTAGAACAGTCATCACATTGATCTTCACATCGGATGTTAGCCTGAGCCCACATTTTACTAGACATTATTGGGAATAAAAGGAATGTTATGGGTAACACTAAAAGGGGAATCCAATTACAAAAGTGATAACTTATAAATTATATTTATTTCCATAACTTATGAATTTATAGGAATCAATCTACGTTATCCAAGATCTAAATCCCAACATATATTCTTAGGGGAATTTGTTCACTTAATAATGGTTCATACTAAGCTTATTAATTTACCAAAGAATATCCTCTGAGAGTGTCAAACAAGAGTGAAATGATGGTCCATTCATGTGTACTAGTTCTAGTTCTGGTCTTGTTCAAAGTGGTGTTTTCATGTATTACCCCTAGATACATCTGTGCCAGAGCCACCTCTACTTGTTCATGTCCTGAAAAGTATGTATTTTCTTGATAAACCACTTACTCTATACTCAAAAAATTTAGGGATGTTTTTATTATACTTAGTCTTATCACAAATTCTTTCACTTGGGTTTTCTAATCCTAATCCCAAAAATAACTAAACCTCTCTATGATACCAACTATTATAACCCTACACTTTATTACACACTTAAGAATGATTTATTACATAAACATGAACTTAAGACAATTCCATGGATCAAGAGGTATAGTGTCTTGGGAAATTAGGGGCATTACAAAACAACATAAAACATAAAATACAACTTTTTTATTGAAAAAATATTTTACATGACCACACCATTCCGTCGTACATAGCATTGCATGGGATAACCTGAGGACGTACATAAGAGAATGGCGATCTATAAATCCCAGTAAGGGATAAAACAAGGCCTAACATGATGAATAGAATAAATTTTATGCAATAGGAATATCAATGGAGCATAATAGAAACATGAACATAAAGTCATGATATATAATTATTATTATAACATGGATATGTGACAACACCATTTAACATGATATTAGCTTGATACAAGGATCATTGCACATGGAGAATGAGTACACCCAAATTGAACATGAATTAGCATGATGAAACCCTCATTTAACATGACATATCATGATACTAATATTTTCCCAATGCATGAAAGTGCTATCAGGGCTCACCCTTCTTAATCATTTCATTTCATGCATTAGCGTGCCACAAAGATCATACAACATGGATTCATTAAATGTCATAATTTATTCCATGAATAACAGATTTGAAATACATAAATATACTTCCTCAGTCAAAAATTGAATGTTCATAATTGTGAATAACCTTTATAGAGAAATGGGTATGGTGCTAACATACATGATGATTTTGACATGGGAAATTTTGGTGTAACTTCGGCTGCATAACGACGTCAAATAAAAATTGTAAAATGGGTTGATGTGAGAGAAAGGGGTCTCTAATCATATATAAATGAAATAGAATGTAAGGGGGTCATGAAACAAAATATCCCAACATATTTATTAGAATTTAGATGCATAATATACAATAATTTCTTGAATGTAAATTAAGAGAGAGAAATCCCTTACGGAATTTTTTCATGGTAAAGGGTGTAAATGGGAGGCATTAATGAGAGAGAAAGAGGTATCTCATCATTAAAACATAAGGAGTGATGTATAGGGGAGTTGATAAATCATACACCAACATTTATAATTGAAAATAAAAGGTCATAACAATATAAGTAAACATGGACATAAATAAAGAAGGAAAGTGAGGATCCCTTACATGGAAGGGTGCAACTTTAAGAGCTTTATGATGGGATTATTGAGATATTGGGGCGCCTTGAGAGGATTATAGAGAGATTAGGTAATATTAGGTACGTGATCCATTTACTTTCAATGAAGTGGAGTTGTGGCTTGGGTGGGATTATATAAGAAAAGATAGGGGAATCCTTCAATATTTCACAAACATAGGTTTTTGAATCAATATAATTAAATATTCAAAACCAAAAAAAACCCATGGTGTTTTAGAATGTTTTTTAGAAAAAGGGGATTGGAATAAATGGTTTTATAAGGCCAATAGCCGAACTTATTAAAATATTAGGCTTTCATATGTGGTGGGGAGTCACACTCTCAAGGAAATCATTTTAAAAAGTTAAAATATTTCTTTTGTCTTGGAGGGTCCACTAAGGTACCATAAAATTAATCAAAAAATATTACATTAATTTAAATATAAAACATATATTGGAAGAATATCCATTTTATAGTATTTTATTACATCACTATTGGGTCATTATGATGTAATAAATCACAATATATATTTAAGCAGTATTTAATCTTTACCCAAAAAAATTGATTGTCCCAGAAAATTATGAAACATTCATGGTTATATAATTTCAAAACCTTGAATCAAAAAATAATATTCATTTTATCTAAATAAGTTTATAAATATGTGAATTTTTAATTTTAAAATAAAAACGAACATTTATCAAAAAATAATTTGTTTTGATAAAAACACCTTTCAAACCGTAATAAAAATTAAAATTTTATTCATAAAAATTATAAGATAATTTCTATTTAATAAAATGTAATTTATAAATAATATTTTATTAAAATATTATTTAATTAAAAATCCATTAATTCATCAATGTATATTTCTTAATTGAGTTTAAATATTTACTAAAAATACTATTTGTGTTTTAAAACCCATTTACAAAGTAACAATAATAAAATGAATGAATATTATTTATAAAAAAATAATGCACATAATAATAATGATATTGTCTTGTTATATATTTATTTATTGCACCAGAATTTTTCCTAAGAGTATGGTGTTCAATGATTGGGCCTTCTTGAGGTCATTCAGTGAACATGGTTTGAGCCATGATCTTGATGAGTGTTAACTTATTTCATAAACGGTTTCACTTAAGCTTAAGATGTTGGATCTCGACTTGAGATTGGACTAGGGAAAAGCTAAGAAATGATATCTCCTTCGAAATATCTGATAAATGGACTTCAAAGGGGATGATCCTACTATTCTAGGCCATCCTTCCTTTGTTAATGTCAAAAGGATTTGTTAAAACCCTATATATATACTAATCATGTGATCACTATTCAATGACTATATTATCAACGATAAACCTAAATAATGGTTATTTAAACCAAATAAAAAATGTTTAAGTGTTTTCAATATCCATAAGACATTAAAATAAATGAAAGTTTATTCATAAATGTTTGGGTTGTTATAATGACTCGTATATAAATATAATCGCATTTTTATAATCTCCTGAAATGAGCTACCATTGCCTCCTAGAACACCCCAAAAAATGGATTTTGACAATGTAATGGATCATGGATGTATAGACCATTATAGAGTGTAGTGTAGTCTATCAAAAGTCACCAAGCATCATCTGGTCCTGGTCCACCAAGAACCCTGCAACAAGGTTGAACGTCTGCACAGGACATGACATATGCAGGAAAAGACCGTGGAGGGGTGAGTAAAACAATACATAGTAGGACACCCAAAAAACACAAAGGAATACCACAGAGAAAAAACCAGGAAGAAGAAACAACTAAGAAACACCAAAAAGGTAAAAACACTACTAAGAAGATATAGTAAGCTCAAAAAAATAATATGTATATATAACAAACAATAATAACATTTATTTGTACTCATAAAAGATTTTAAGCCTCAAATTCTCATCCACTGCTAGATACATGATTCCGCTCATACCATGTTTGTCCTAGGAGATCACACTCTTCAAGCTATCTGATAGAAGTACGTAGAATAGGTCTTCCAAATGTACCTATGAGCACACTAGGGTCTTGACAAGTTATATAGTTTCCCTAAGACATATAGTCTCTCAATGACATAGTGTTTCGATAACACATAGAGAGTTGGTAAAACATGAAGTATCGATAACACACAGAGTGTCGATAATTCATACATCCCCAGAGTCACATAGCCACAATTTCACAGTCAGCCATATGATTTTTCTCGTAGCATGGCAGTACCAAGATAACCTACTCCTGAAGCCATTAGGCCACATGAAAACTTCCAAAACAACTCACTTAGAGTATCTTAAAAGGAATGTATCATTGCAAGGGTCTCAATGTTGTAAATGACTCTTCTAATGGAAACATTTTCTGAAAGTTATGAATATTTTTATAAAAAGGTCTGACCCGACCCGCAGGACCCAGCTCGACCCACTGGTTGACCCGACCTAGTTGAACTGACCCAACCCAACCCAGTCTGGTTCTCTAGAGTCCACTAGGTAGCAGGATCAGCCCGTCCACCCTGGTCTGGCCTGTGACATGAAGGTCGATTTACTTTGCTGGATGTGGCCCGCCCTAGCTTCACCACCTGGTCCACACAGTCCGCCCAAATAGTGGGGATCCCCCCGTGTCACCTGGTCAATGCGGTACCACCTCATTCAACACAGTCAGCCACTATATCCCCGGTCTCCACCATATCCCCAACCACCACTGCTCCACGTGCTTCGTTCCCACCACTTGAATAGTCCATCCTCCAATGCCGGCTCTTATGGTGTCCACCGTCACAGGCTCCTACAATTGTGGTCGAGTCACGGTTTATGCGACTTCCTCCACTATAGTATGTCTCAGGCGTGAGAAGCTCCCCACACGCGGCCACCACAACCTGCTGCTGACACATTCCACTGTCGATGCTAGTCGCCTGCACTAGCATGTCGGTAGCCCCTACCGCGGGACACCATTTCTTATCTGATGATCTGTTTTTCATAACGAAAGAACATTTTTGATCTTCATGTTTCCCTATTCACTACCCTGGGTTTGAATCGATATCAAGATCCATTCTGATGAAAATTCACGCAAAAAATGATATCTTCTGAACCTCTTTGATCTGTCCATCACCATCATCACTGCACCTCATTCATGTCATACTGATCCTAGATCTATGATATTGGATCATTGCACAAAGTATCGAGTGCACAATGATCAATCAATCGCAATATGTCGGGTCACGAGCCAAAAGAAGAATACCTATGAGGAACAAAGAAAGGGGGAATAAAAGCATAAATCAACCAAGAGGAACATATCTTGATCGATGTTCATGTTGATCATGGTTCGTTTCCATTAGAAATAAAATTGAAATCCAAAAATTAATCACAAGAACATCCTCCCATGAAGATCCCACAAAGGTAATTATCATCCTACAACAACTATCAATATGTGAGCCAATTTGATTGTTGAATGGTCTACTTCATCATGTAAGTCATGAATAGGGAAAAGAAATCAAATAACAAACTCCCTACCTCGATTTAGTTTGATCGCTAATGAATAATAGTGGTCATATCATTATCGTGGGTGAAGATCCTTTGAATTTTATCTTTGTCATTGATCATCGATCGATGATCTGCCATCATTGGTCGAGAGAGAACCATATTCTTACCTCAGAGGAATTTTTGGGTTTTGGTGATAACCGTAAATTCTCTAAAAAATGTGTATTAAATGAAAACACGTCATTGCATAAAGAATAATATATTTTTATTAAAATATTTAATGACATTTATATCCAAAAACTATATTTTACACCCAGGCCATACTAGCCAATGACATGATATGCCTGTGGAAAACATCCTCCCATGAACACAATGGTGGTCTATGATTTCTAATCCAAATTACAATTTATAATTTATTAATATTTTAAGATAAAATTATTTTATTTAATTATATTATTTAATGTTACACACCCGGTGGATTTTTCTAAAGTTGACCTAAACCAACCAAGGTTATGTCACTTCTAGGGTAAATGCATTATTATTATCCCAACAATGCCCCCATATTTCTGATCTCGGAAACCATTTAAAATTTAATTCACATTTTACGAAAATTTGTGCGTGTGTGCGGTCAAAAATATAACATTTTTTAATAAATTTTTCCATGCAGAATAGCCCGTAGAATCACACATCATCTTAGTGCATGGTCTGAAGATTTTCCCAAATAATTTCTATAAGTAAAATCAAAAAAATATGAGTCATTATAATGTATCTCTCTCGAGTAAGTACATATGAGATCCCTCAAATGTACTGAACTCCGAGGTGGTATAACTTGAAGATGATATCTCTTATGCGGTGGAGCCAATAAAGATTTTTGACCATATAGATAAGGTTGTATGCAACAATACAACCCAAATTTTCAATGGTTTTTAGAGGAACCATAAGTAGGAAGAAGCGACTTGGGAATCTAAGAAGGGATGAAGGAGAAATACCCTAAAATTTTTACGCAAAACAAAATTTTTAGGGAGAGATTTCTAAAGGGGGGAAGAATGTAACGATACAAACTTCTATCAAAAGAAATTATGTTATTATAATTATGTCATATGGTATAAAAAACATACATATCATATAGATCAAAATAAAAACATTATTATCATAAATGAATAATGAAGTAAGTGTTATTCATAGGAATTAAGGAACCAATGCTGATGGAATAGTAACTTGAGCTTTAGAATAGTTACATGACCATTAGGAATAATAATAGAGAAAATAGAATAGTAACCTCACCTATCAAAGTATAAATAAAATTTATCCATCCTATAAATAAAAATATGATATAATTATATCATAATATAAGTAAAAAAATGTTTTTAAAATTATAAATTTAGTTTAGGTATTTCTGTAAATATTAGATTTTTAGTTACAATTTTATAATTAATATAATGATTTAAATGAAAATTTATTTTTATAAAACAGGTTTACAAATTATAATTATCTATATTATGATAATAACTTACTTTTATGATACTTTAATTAATTTTTAAAAGTTTCATAAAATCAGTTATAATTTTAGAATCGATAGTTTTTTTAATAAATGATTATTTTAATTAAAATATAAATTTCTCATATTTAGAAAATTATTTTCATAAAATAGAATTCATTTTTTAATTATACACATTTAAAAAATATTTCAGGTGAATTTATGGATTTTTATATAACATTAGAATTTTTGTGAATAGTGAAATACAATAATTTACAGTATTTAACAAATTCAAGAATTATTGATTCATAGATGATTTATAGATGATGTAAGGACACAATATCAAAATATAAGTAATTATTTAATATATTTAGTGATAATATTAGAAATATTTGTAATCTTGTTCCAAAATAATAAAATAATGAATAAATTAATAAAAAACACCCCAAACCCCTATAAATACCACCACTCATCACCATATCTCCTTACACCTTCCAAGATTTCTATATCATCAAAATTCTTCCAAATACTCCTCCAAATACTCTTCCCCATTTACTAGAGAATTTTCCCCCAAAAAAAATTCAAATGCATTTTCCCAAAAGAGTTTCTCAAGGAGAATAATTTCAAGAGGTAAAATCCTCTTCCATTTTCTTTTAATTTATTTTAAATTTGATTTATTTTATTATTATATCCTGACCAACCCTTATCAAAGTATAATGATAACTCCATTATATTATATATTATGTAATTTTAATATCTTAATGCAATAAATTATCATTAAACCTCTTTTTATATCCCCTTTTACTCTAATACTGAAAACAACATCTGTGAGGTGTTGGTTTATCACCTTTTATGATGAAATATTTTGTTTTTTGGTTTAATACATTCAAGTCTGGTCATAAATCTATTTTAATGGTTGAAAGATATTTTAAAATTTATTTTATAACCTTTTTTATGTTATATAACTAACATATAAATGTAATATTAAATAGTAAAATAAAACTAGTTTGTGATGATTGAAAACCTACCAAATTAATCTAAATGATTATTATTAACATTTTAACAAAATGAATAATCCTCCAATATGGAAAAAAAATATATAATACCATTTAAAATTAGGGATGTGCATTAATAACCTACAATTTAAATTCTATATAATTACACTCATTTTACAAGATCTTCCATACATATATACAAGTGAATTGATCATGAAAACCAAGAAAATGAACACTCCCAAACGTTGAAATTGAACTCTATAAAACATTAATAAGTCCAGAAAATAACTTAATAAAATTATAATAAATCATATACATGTAAAATAGTTTGTTTATTTAATAATTAATTAATCTAATTTTATTTTCTAGAATATTAATATTAAGAAATAATTCATACATAATGTAAGGGGATTCTCAAACCCATTTCCTTTATTTAGGTTATTCCACTTTAATTGGAAATTTCAACGTGGATGTTCTTTAATATTCCTCAAATATAATTTTTTGGCTCTTAAATTTTAGTTTGTGGGATATCCATGATTGTAATATGATTTTATGAAAAATTCAATGATTTTTACAAAATAAATCTTCTTTCTAAATACACATCTTTTACTTCTCTGGAGATTGTCACTTCTTCACTCAAGATTGATGTTTCTTATACCTGGTATGTTATTCAATTTTTATTCTTGGATATCCAAAGTTTATTCATGAATGTTTATTTTATAAAATGAAACATGTTCCTTTCCATGGGTTATTTTATGTCTAATATTGATATGAATTCTATGTGGCATGCATGATTATGTAAATTTTGTGATGTGATGCAGGATCTAGGAATTATATAGCACTCCAATGCATTGGTTAATGTGATTTATCTCATGATATAATGTTCAATATTCTTTAACATGACTCTACATTTTTTCACAGTGATTATTTTATAATTATGTACATATGTTATGTGTGAACATGATGCTAGATTTGTTCACAACTATGTGTGGTCCTTGACCACTAAGACATGATGTTTCATTTTTGTGCATTACCACATTCCATTCCTTTATCTAATGCTTCCCTTAATGATTATTATGATGATCCCATGGTTTTGTAATAATGATGATTATTATGCTCACCCATGTCATTTTGATGCATGTTCTTATCTATCATCTTACTAGGATTTTAGCTCACCCCTTTCTTTGATATATATCCTTAGGTGATTACTTATACTAAATCATACCTAAGGGACACTAAGAAGCTATAGAATACGGAATTAAATAATAATTAGGTTTTATTATGAAATTGATAAATATGGTCATAATTTTCCTTAGATAGAAATTCAATAATGTTGATGAATGACATAGAAATAATTATTTGTATACCCAATATAACATTTTTCCTTAGTCAAATCATCTTTTAGTGACTTTTAAATCCTTTAATGCCTACCTGATTTGTGAAATAGTAACCTTAAACATTAACACTCTATACCAGTGATCAAGACATCCTACAGGAATATTCATAATCATACCGATATTCTTAAAAAACAACCATATAATACAAGATAACTAACACAGAAAATTACTGTGCATTGTTACATAAAACTCTACAATAATGACAAAAATATTTATATAAAATCCAAAAAAAAAAATTAAAATCATTCATAAGAAAATCACATCAACCGTAACACACATTCCAAAATATATCATAAATTCTTATTTATAATAATTCAAAATGCATGACACACAAATTACATCTCAATCTAATAAATCCAAGGCACGTTACCTATCCAAAAACAAGGAAACTAATTAATCAGGATTCAAATCATGTTACACTTACCCTAACATCCTTTGAAACAGAACTCCTATTTCGGAGAAGTTAATTAGGTATTTTTGTTGGATAAATCACAATTTAAAAAACATCATATATTTATGCATATGAGGACTTGAATGAATGAAACTAATACCACTTGTAATATCAAGACTCGATCTGACCATTAAATCATTGGATCTATCCAGGGAAAACCAAGGGATCATTATAATCATATAACACACACAAAATAACATCCAAAATATTATATTAAACTAACCAACTTGATAATTATATTCCAATTAAATAATAAATAGTAATAACTAATAAACAAAAATATAAATCTCCATTTGTATCATAGCGATACAACTATAAATTGTATAAAAGTAACCTATTACTAATAATCAGAGACAATATTATTGAACTTTTATTCTATTTTTAGTGAAAATTAACCCTAAAATTAATATAAAGTCTAGTAAATTATCTAATTTTTTATTCTTTGGTGAATCTATAATTAAGGCGTTGAATGGGTATAAAAATTATTTTTAGTTTTTTTATTCACATTTATAAATTAATTGTAAATCCATACAATGATTTTTAGAATATTTATTTGAAATAATAATAATATTATATTCATAATATTCTATTGTTTATTTATTTTTGTTATTAAATGGATAAAAACTACACTTATAAAGATTTCCCACACTTTATAAATTGTTGAACAGTTTTGGAAATGTCAACAGACACAATACTTTTTGTAAGAGTCATGCTACCAACAATAAGTGTCATTTAGAGGTGGAAGAATAGAAAATATAGTAAAGTGTGAATCTAGCAAATAGATATTAAATATAATTTTTAGAGTTTATGAAAATTGGTAAAAGTACGAGAGTCATAGTTATACCAAAAATCCAAAAGATGAGACATGGTATATTTTTTCTAAAGAATAAATAAGAGAATTTTCACAATGAAGATAATATATATTATTTTATAGTTTAATAAATCTAAATAATTACTATATATAATAAATTTTGTGGAATCCAAGTGATATTTGATGTGTTTATATGATGGGTAATATTATTGACTTTTCAAAATTTCATGAAGTGGCATATTTAATATATTTTTCTTATGGCAGGGAGTGGTTTGTATGTTTTTGTACTTTATGTAATTAGAAATTATATAAGGCCACATCCTAGGATATGGAGTTATTCCATGAGGGTTTCTTAGGTTGGAAACTTTAAAAAAATTATAGAATCCATTCTCTAAGAATATGTTTAAAAAATCATAAGGGATGTGGAAATGTAAGAGTACCCAACAGATATATAAGAAGGGACCAAGGATTCCATAAGAGGATTGAATAATCATATAGGGTATCCCTTTTCCTTATCACTACACCAATGGTCTAGGGAAACCCTAGGTAAATCCTTAAGGAATCCATACATGACCAATGACTCTCAAAATTCCAAAAAAATATACATCCACACGAAAAAGTAATCAGCATTATGCTACACTATTTTTTGGGAAATGTATTCAACTCATTGATAAAATATCAAGAAAACATTGAATTATCTTAATAACCAATATTTTAATATAATATAAACTCAAAACTACCTTCTATTTCACGGTTACAAGTTATCCAACCTCCAATGTATTCTCACCCCTAAACATGAGATTTTATTCTAACATTAGTACATCTTCACAAGACACTAACAGATTACCTTGGAAGAAAAAATCTACCACAAATTTTTTATTTCTCTAAGATTCAAATTTTGATAGGAAGGTAGATAAATTCCAAGAAATACCTATTTATTAATAAAGGTGGGTAAATTATATTTTATGTTTTAAAAATATTTTTCCCATCCCCAATCTATAATGGTTTTGAGTCCTTTGGTCTTATACTTGGATTGATTTAGTTATATTTATATATTTTCTATATTTTAATAAAATGTAATTCAATTGTGTTCATGTGTCATTAATTTCCCCTTTATTTTCAATTTTCATATAGATATTATCAAGTTATCATCTCTAATGATAGTCTAACCTGAGGGTCACCAACTATATGAAGACTAATGTTTCAAAGATCACACACTTGTATATTTTTAAACCAATATTATTTTATGGGTTTGGGTGATTTAGTGGTAAAGGTGAGTTATAGTGCCTCATGCTCATTTTTCTCCATATCCTTTCTTGATGATAAAATAAATTCCCTATCAAACTTCTTAAAGAATTAGTGTATGATATGATCAATAGTTTCACTAGTGTGTGGAATCACATTTATGATCCATTCAAATAGTGGTGGGAAAACGCTTAAGAGGTTTCCTAAATGTGATACCCATTCCAAAAATCAATTCATTGAAGATCTATGTAACCGGTTACATGGAAATGAGAGATTTGTACTAAGGAAAAAATGTAGTGAGATAAAAAAATATCATTAAGGTTGAATTCTAGGGTGTATACTTAATTAATTTCATTTTTTCATTTCTTTCTGTAATTTGTTGTTCAAGTATTCATTCATCAACCCCCATTTTTGTTTTTTAAAGTAATGAAAACATATTAAAATATAAGTGAAAAGGAATAATGAGTGATATAGAATTAAATGATCAAGATAAAAAAATATGGTCTACTAGAATATGTGCAAAAGGGATTTAAATTCTATTTTCATTGCCTATTAATATATGGAAGTAGTCCAATCTTGTCATCCTTAGAGAGGAGATAACAAAACACTATTTTTTCATGTAATTTAAATAAATTTCTTAATTTTTATTTTTATTTGTTTATTTTTTTTCTTTTTTATCATTTTAATCTTCTATAACTAGGTTTGGAATCATATTAGGACTATTCTTTAATTTATCCTTACATCTATTTTTAGTTTAAAGAGACCAGAAGTGTGAAAACCCAATTACTTTAAATCATATATCACTTTTATGGTTTGTTAATATTCATGATTATGAAACCATATTTTAAACTTGTATATATGACTATACCATGTCTTATAGTATGTAATATAAAAATATTTATACCAATTATACATTTAAAATTATATGTTTACATTTTGATAGAAAAGATATTTATTTAATATTTAATTATATTTTTGAAAAATGATTTCATTTTTAAATATATTTAATGAATTATTCAATTTTGGGGTATTTTATAAATTTTTAGTTATGTTAATTCAGTGTATTTAAAATGATATTTATAATAATTATTTTATTAAGGTATGAAAAAAGAATATGGTTTTTTTTTCGGGAGAAGAGTTCTTTTTTATCATAAAAAATGATTCCTCCCATGTACAATATGGTTATATTTGAATGTTATATATCAAAATTTTTAATATTTTATTTTATAATATTTATTTTATTTTTATTTTTAAAACAATAAATTATATTTTGAAATTTTTTTATTTTTCTAAATAATTTTTTTTGGTGAATATGTTTAAAAATATTAAATTTTTAAGAATACTATATCTTTTTTGGAATTATCATGATAAAATTAGATATAAAATTTTATGAAACATATTTAATTTTTTTAAATGATGATATAATAAAGATATCATATAGTATTATTCAATTAATATAAATTAATTATTATATCATGATAAATATGAAAAAAATGTTGTTTACATAGTGCTTGTAAAGCTTTGTAAAAGTATTACTTATGACTTTAAAATAGTTTATAGAAATTGATAATACTGTAATCAATAATAAGATATAAATTTTATGATTAATAAATCATATTTATGTATATTTATGGATTTTAAAATTATATAATATGTTAATAATCCAAATGCTTACGGAGTGTTAATGTTGTGTAAGAAAATTCACGATTCTTATCATAAAAATATAATCATGAAATAAATGAGAATAAATAATATTATGATTAGTTTTATATTATTTTATTGATTATTAATTTATTATATTTATTCAATTAATTTTTTTTAATATTATGTTATATTATAATTATGAAAAATTCTTACATAGTTTTGTTGGAGTGCTTGTACGAGAAAGAGAAAAATTATTGAAATTGTTTAAAGGAAATTTAAAATGATTATATAGGGATTAATTATTGTATATTAATAAATTAGGGATACATGTGATAGTTAATAAATAATTTAAATTTTGACATTAAAATTGCCTAATTTTTTATATATTTTAAAATTCTATTTTATGAAATAACCTAGAAAATCGATTTAAAGGGTATTTAATGTTGAAAAAAATTCTAAATTAATAAAAAACTATAAAAAATTTCATAAGATAACTTTTTATGGTTATATATTGATATTATGATATATTATCCACTTATAATACACTTTTTATTATATAATTTCATTCATGAACCTTAATTATGGAATAATTTTTAAAATACTATCTAATTTTTCCGATAAATGGTACTCATTCTATCCTTTCAGAAAAAAATCTAATTTTTATTTTTTGCACCATTTTATACCCAAATGACTCTATAAAAATCCTTCTCTAATTAATAATTATATTTACCTTTAAAAATTATTTTCTTGTAAGGATAAACACTTAATACAGAGGATATGATTCTGTGAGTAAGGTAAGGGTTTCCAAGCCTCTTTCTCTTTATTATTTATAAACCACTGTCTTAAAGATATATTAAAAGTATTATTACATTCAGTCATAGTTTTATCATAATTTTAATATCATAATTCCAATCGATAAATGATAAGATAGAATCTACTACCTCTCATCAGACTCTTTTTATAATTTATTACTTAAAATACATGTTTTTCATAAATAAATTTTTTCTTTTCAATTTTGCAGTTACTCTTTCATTAAAGTGAATAATATTTTAAAGTAACATAAAAATATTATCTAATTTATAATATAATGTGTTTATAAAACATTAATATTTTTTGTTTTTCCTTTATATTATACTATTTTAAAAAATGTCACTCATCGTGGTGGTTTTACACTATTATATTGAACAATAATGTTTTTGTAATTATATGTTTTTATAGATATTATTCAAAATTGTTTTTATGATTGAGTATTAAATTAATATATAAATAAATTCATGATTAGTAATTTTTATTGGTAAATTATAAATTATAATACTGAAGTTAAAATTATACATTCATAATAATTTAAAACCATAAAAGCAGACTTACAAAGGAAGGTTCATTGAAAGGTTAATATTTCATGTCCTATTGGACT
This sequence comes from Viscum album, assembly GCA_963277665.1. Taxonomy (NCBI): domain Eukaryota; kingdom Viridiplantae; phylum Streptophyta; class Magnoliopsida; order Santalales; family Viscaceae; genus Viscum; species Viscum album. Next base: position 1,718,295,320 of record OY728119.1, on the reverse strand, counting down.
TCAATCACTATGAAATGATATGGATACAATACCTATATAATTATAGATATTATTTAATCACTATAAAATGAACATTGACTAATACATTTAAATCTTAGTATCTTTGAATATTGTGAACCGAATGACCTCAGAATTAACAACATAAACTATATTGATTTGGTAATTGAATGGAAAAATATAATAAATGAAATAAGATTACAAATTATAAAAATTAAAAAGTCGTGAAAAATATTATAAGTCGTGAAAATAATTAATATACTTTTATTATTCATGATGTTATAGAATGTATAGGGAGAGTCGATTTTTGAGTTAAGGGGATTCTTAACTCAATTTCCTTTCATTGGGTTATATTATCTATTGATTTACTATGTTTTTCTTGGGTTATATGAATTAAAAACTAATATTTTTATTATATTTCATTACTAATTTTTTATGTGGATTTATATTTCTTTAACATTATATTTTTCTTTAAACATTTTAGTTAAAAAGTTATGATCCTTGTAAGGGTTTATTTTTCTATCTCACTTTGAAATCATTACTATTCAGATGTATGTTTTCATTTGAGTAAATTTAACATTTTTCCTCCATAAAAACTTGTATATTATATTATCATCTATTTATATATTGTATTTACCAGAATTATTATCATTTCATCTCTTTTTGTCTCATAATTTAATCAAAATGATACCTATAAGTTGAACTGACCTTATATATTCTTTCTGGTTATAATATTTATCATATATGTTCATACTGTTTTTTTCAAATGTCCTTTTATATAATTCAAAATATATCTTAAGGAAATTTTAAATTGTCCTTGAATTTCCATACAAAATAATTAAAATAATATATATTTATTTTTTTCCACACAGGTTGTTTTCTATTGTTTTTAAAATCATTTAGAAAAGTTTGAAAGGAGTATTTTTTTTGTAAGAATTTTCCGTATGAACATATTTTCTCACCATTAATTTCATTCAAATTTTACTATTTTAGGTTTTCATATTTTTTTGAAGTAATTTATATTATCATTCATTTATAAAATATTTCCTATGAAACAATAATTGTTTAAAACATAAAGCGTATTCAATATGTTTTCCAATGTAGTTTTAAAATTATTTTATTTAGTAATTTTTATATATGTAATCATATATTAATATTTCATAAGTTTAACTTAGGGTATGATCTAGTGATACCATCCAAATTATTTCTATTTATGGATTATAAATGTATTTTTTATAAATCCTCAAGAAATTCATTTATTTATCACCGGTTAATTATGTTGTCATTGGAATTGTGTTGTTTTTATGTTCATATGGAATGTATATATATATATGGTTATATGATATTATATTTTATTTCTAGTGGGCTCAGGATGTTATTAACCTTATTTACTAGGTAAAAATTAAAATCAATGTATTTTTTATTTTAATATGAATTATTATTGACAACTAAATCATGTTGAATATATATTATATATTATATTAATTTCATTCATATGATGAATGTGTTGAACATATTTAGTGATACATGGGGCCCAAATTATATATCCACTTGATACATCATTATGTCTCATGAGATAAACTATTTTTGGTATTTGATTTATGCCTCTTAATTTATTTATAATTTATTGGTTGGGTCCTTGAGTGTTTCAATTAGATATTTGGAATTATTTATTCCATCAGTTTGAGATTAGTTGTTATTGGTAATGAGGTTCTTTATATAATTATTTAATCGATTTATATATTTCACTATCATGTAATTAGTTATATGGTATTGCTCAATTTGTTTTCATATTATTCATGCCTTATTTATTAAATTATATATTGTCATGTATTGTACCCCTTATTGGGTATATGAGCTTACCACTTTTTTTATTTAATTTTTCCTAGGGAACCAAAAAGATTAATATAATTTATTTCAGGGGTATACTATGATAAAATATCGTTCATCCTTGAATGAATCATGTGATTCATTTAGAGAGTTAGATTTATTGGAAGAAATTTATATTTGATGGAATTAAGATTTTATAAATAGTTAGTGTTTGAAAGTATCCAAAATTATAAACCAAAATAGTATCGGGTTTGTAATTAATGAAAAATTAGTTAATATTTTTGAAAATATTGGGAGGATATGATTAGGGTTATACAATTGGTATAAAATAGGGGTTTAGAAATCATTAGAGGTTATGATGTTATAAGTTGATAATAATTTAAGAGTTCGAGATGTCATTATGAGTTAATAAATTTCGGGGTGGCCATAAAATCAATCACATATATACATGTATTATGTATTTTTTATTGTATTTTCCATTGATTAAATAAATTTTCAGAGTCTTTTTTTATAAATAATAAATGATTATTCACTACAAAAAAATTGCATTCTAGCGGCAGTTTTTTAGAGGGGGTCTTTCAGAACCCCCTATAAATTCATTTTAGAGGGGGTTATGAACCACCACCATGAAAAAATGAATTTGGAGGGTGTTTAAAGCCCCCTAAATATTTTTCTAATAATTTTTTTAATATTTTTATTGATTTCATAGGTATGGGTGTCAATACCACTGCTAATTTGATAATTAGTGGACCTATATGTTCAGTTGGATTTTAGAGGTGATATATATAATATTAATTTTGATACTATAGGATATATATATATATATATAACATGGAAAAAATTATAAAATAGAGAGTGGGGGTTCACAACATATTATAATCTCTAAAATTAGAGGGGGTTTATGAACTTTCATTATTCTCTTAGATTAGAGGGGGTTTTGAAGCCCTTCTAAATAAAGAAATTATAGGGGGTTGCAAAACTCCTATAATATGTGACATTAGAGGGGGTTTTGAACACCCACAAATTTAAGAAATTAAAGGGGGTTGTAAATCCCCTATAACTGATGACATTAGTGGGGTTCATTAACCACGAATATTCTCATTGATTATAGAGGGTTTTAACCCACTCTAAATATTTATTTATTTTTTAAAAATATCTCTCATATAAATTAAAATTTTACAATTTATATGTGTGGGTTTTCATGTGTGTGTGTGTGCATATATTACATAAAAACAATATATAAAGGCATTTAAATGCATTATAAACACACACATATAAATAAATTATATAAATACTTTAATAAATACTTATACATATAAAAAATGTATAAATATATAAATATTGGTATACATAATATAAATATAGTAATAAATATATTTATTCAAATATATAAATTTTTATATCATTTTATAAATACTATACATTAATATTATGATTTATATTATACATATATAATATTAAATACAACTTTTTTTGTATATTTAAGTATAAATACATCAATATTGTATTATGTATACAGATAAATATAATATATACAAAATTGAATAGATAGATATATATATTATAAATATTTTGTAATATATAAATTTATATATATTATATAATTATTTGACATATATTTCGGTACACCATATTAGTCCCAAATTAATTTAGTATATATATATATATCATTTAATTAGATTATATATTTCAAATTGTATGAATGTATTAAATTGTACTTATATGTATATATAAATATAATTTTATAATTTTATGTACATATATGTGTGTGTGTGTGTGTGTGCGCGCGCGCGTGCGTTTGTATGAATTGTATTTAATATAATATAAATTATATACAATATAACATCAAACATATTATATTAATACATACATAAATATAATATATTTAAAAAATATATCATATAAAAACCAAATCTTGTAGTTTTTATAATTTATATAATATAATATATATCTAAATAATATGTTTATGAGTTTATATTACAAATAATTAATATTATATGATTTACTATTTATACAAACAAATTTGTATTAATGTACACAATATTATACAGCTATATTTATTGAAATGCATATATGTTATTATACATGATATTATACAATTATATTTATGGAAATACATATATATTAATGTGCATAATAAGAAATATATGTACTGAAATACATCATATAAATATTTCTATAAATTTTATTTCATATAATAATTATTATATATTTGTATAAATTTAATTTCATATATTATTAATTATATATAAAATATATATTAATTAAATAATATAAAATCTTATTTTATGTAACATTATATAAATATTAGTATAAGATTTATTTCATATATAAAATTTCTATAAATTGAATTTCATATATATGTATTTCATATATTTGTATTTCATATATATGAATTTCATATAATATTAATTTTATATTAATTATATGTAAAATTATACAATTTATAAATATAAACATATATATTAGTGTACATAATAATAAATATGTGTTATGAAATAAATTATATAATTATATTTTTAAATAAATTATATAAATATATCATTAAAGACATTATATAAATATATTAAATATATTTATATATATTATATAAATGAGCTTGTACTTGAAATATACGTATGTTTTTAAGTATAAATAATTGGCATACATATATTTACATATATAGAAATATATGTTCACATACATAACATAAATAGAAATATAAAATATATTTACTCAAATGTATGTAAATACATATATAAAACATATATAGTTCATAAAAATGTATTAATTTAATATAATATAAGGGCATTATAATATAAATACATAAATACAAAATTTAAAAAATGTATATATTAATTCATATTTATAGGTTATACCTTTATATCTATTTAAATATTTATTTAAATAATATATATTTGAATGAGATTCTTAATATATATAAATATATTAATGTGTAAGTATTATATTAAAATTGATTTGGCATGGTGGTAAAGGGGCAGGCAGTATATTCAGGTGATTCATAGTTCAAAACCTAATGGGGATTAAATTTTACCATGTGGGGTGCGGCAATGCTTGTTATCTGGGGTGGGGTAGTGATGTAGAATTGGCATGGGAGGCATGACTCACGTCATAATGGGGACCAAAGGGAGTGGTGTGATCATAAAGAAGTGAATGAGAGGGGTTGGGAATAAGATGTGTGTACTTATAGGGTTAAATATAAAATTAGTTAATTAAATATTTAGAGGTAGTTATGAGAACCTCCTATAATATGCCCTCTATTAGAGGGGTTAAGACCCCCTCTAATACAACCACAAATAAAGGTCGTTTCCAAATAAATCTCTATCATTCAACATATAACTCCAATATCTATGGTTTACAACCACCCCAAATTTGACAAATAAATTAGAGGGGGTCCAAACCCCTTCTAAACTAAGATTTTGTGGGGAAATTAGATGGATTTTCAACCCCCCCGTCCTCTAATACAACCGTTGTTAATTTTCCAATTATTGTACCAGTACTTCCCTAAGATTTCCTCTAACAAAAGTAGGTGGAAACATTAGTGATGGATCCTCATAACCACTGCTAGTGTGTGTAGAGGGGCTTATAACACTTTATAATCTAAAAAAATAAAACATTCTAATTAGTTCATTTTTTGTAGAGATTTCATAGAAAACCCCTGGTGTTGGTATATGACTTAATGTTAAGGTAATTATGGTTTTATGGGAAATAGGTTATTATTTTTTTCAGAATAAATTTAAAGGTATAGATAACCTTTGTATTCAAAAGTTTTTTCCTGAGAAGTTGAATAAAGATATTTTGGAATATATTGTCATTAATTTTTGAAATATACAGGATGAAGGTATATAAATTTTTTTCGATTAGTATTAAATTTTATTTCATAGTGATGTTGTTTATGGATAAAATTTATGCTAATTTTGGGATAATATATGTAAAAATGGGCATAAAAGTTTGGTTTATAAGTTTTAAAAGAAATAATATCATTATTATTTAGGTTTATGAATTTTTGGAATAAAGGATAACTGGATTATTGAGGGAAAATATTATCATGGTTTTTCTAATTTTAAGGGCTTTCTTTTTTTCAGGACCCTGACCCCAGAAGTCTGAAATCAGTTCCTGAAACATGGTGTGCAATTTTATTCATAAAATCAGGCTTACAAAAAATTTCACATCTTGTCCCAATATATAGGATCATTTCAGTTTAGGTTCTTAGAAAATTATATGATGCTGATGCACTTCTTCTGAAAACATAGCAGGGCTATGATGTCGTCACAAAGAGTACTCAAGGCTTAGGAAAAATTGCTAAAATCCTATAAAACATAAATTAAAACGTCGGGTGAGCATAAAAATGACCTGTAAGGGGTTTTAAAATTTTTGAGAAAAATTAAACTTTAAAACAACCACCTTGAAAACAATCATAAAACATTTTCTTAAGAGTAATATATTACATTTCAAGGCACACCATCAATATTTTCTGACGTTACTTGCAATTTTTTTTCCAAAAGACAATTTTCATAAAAGATAACTGTGTTTCCTTCAAAAAAAAACACAGTACCACTCCGCGGTTATTGAGGGACAAATATGAGATCGGGATCAATGGTTCAGATCACGCGTGACACGATCCAATGGCCCAAATCGCCTTTCGCCCAAAAAAACACATCCCACATCGAATCGGGGAGGTGCGCGTGGCTTCCTTATAAGCCTGAGGTTCTGATACACAAATCGGAAATCACAACACACACCCAAAGGAGCCTTACACATGGGCTCCCACCCCCCACATGCCTCAACCTACCCATGCTCCGCCATGGCCTCGTGCTGTTGTAGTGCGCCCAAGCGCTCCTGCACCCGTGCACCCTTCAGGGTACACAAAATGAATATTTTTCTTTAATTAATAAAAGTATTCATAAAAAATATTTTCAATTCAAAAACAAAATGAATATTTTTCTTTGAAATAAAGTAGACATATGTTCCAAAACGTTAAGATTTCAAATGTCATGTTTCCGAAAGATAAGCTCAATTAAATGTTTTCAATGATAGGACTTTAAAGAAATAATTTTCATACAAGATATTAATTTATAAAACCAAAATTTTTAAAATATTTGAGACATTAAAGAAAAGTTCTTGAATTAAGCTTTGAAATCATAAAATATAGATGAGAGTTAATGACTTTAACGTAAATTTGAAATACATTACAATTTTCAAAATTCATAAATAATTAAACTATAATACCAAATGGCTATAATTATAGCCATTGTAAATTCAACAGTCACCTAAAGTACAATGGTCGAATTTTAGGTCTTATAGAAATGCGATTAGGGTATTCCAATTTCAAACAACAGGACACAGAAGATGGTGCTTTTCATCCTTATAACTCTCAGTACCGTTCTTGCGGTTCTGGTTATAACGTTCTTAGTCGTGGTAGATCCGAAGGAAATACACTACTTTCTTGGCATGTTTGTGGTGATGTGGGGTCTATTGGTGATCGTGATTGGCCTACTTGTATGAATTTTTGGTTGGTTATGGTCTCTAGGCCTTGTTGCCTTATATCCATTTCTTATGTTTTGAATGAATAAATAGTCTTGTTTTTATTTTGTGGGCATTTCGTATATAAAAAAAGTAATTAAGTCAAGTGTAATAATTAAAACTATTATTACTAAAGAGATTAAGTTTGGGGTGTCACATTATCCCCTCCTTTAAAGAATTGTCCCCTCGCAATTATATTACACCTATAAGAAACTACCAGCAAAACTATAGAGACTTTATGCTCAAGGTCCCCTCCTCCATGACCACCATTGAGGATAATCCACTAATGTTTCCAAATGGATCCCTAGATTAGTTCCCCGTTCCTCGATATCTTTGGCCCATATAAACCATGAGTATTTAGGGTCAAACTTATGCCTAAAACATTCGGTCTTCCAAAGAGTGGCATGAGAGGTGTGGAGGTTGGAGATTTGGGAGTGAGAAACCTCTCTATAAATCTCTGGTACCACCTCTCATTTGAACACTTCAAAGTCATAAAGAATCTCATACATACTAAAACTCATGACCTAGAACAGTTCAGTCACTCGGGTTTCACCCTCTAAGGCAGCTTCATGAAACTTCTCCATGAATAGGTAGTTCTTAGACAAGGTGAAGCAAAGGAAGATACCTTCTTGTTACTTCCCTCTCTGCTTGTACTCTGCTACTTGTGCTATTGTTATGAGGTGATAAACATGACAGTTTCTCTTGTAGGCCTGAAGGATGTTTGGGTTAAGGGTCACCTTATAATGACATTTGTAAGACAAGTGTAGGTTTGCAAAAGGGTAGTAGTATTCTGAACATCTCTTGGTGATTATGGATGCTAGCAATTTAGTAGGAAGTGATAAAAGGTTGATTGATGAACTCACATTTTCCATCTGAAAGAAGAATAAAAACAATGTACATGTTGTACTTAGTATAGCCTAACCAGATTAATAGAGATATTAATCTTTCAAAAGCATAATAAGATAACATTATTCATTTAACAAGGTTCATAAACTCAAGGTATTACATAATCATCGTAATGTCTTTTCACAGGTACTACTGGTGTTAGTGATTTCCGGGGTTCCCAGTCAAACGAATCACCAAGGCGGTTCCAAACGTTTCGATCTCTTGGGTTCAGATGAAACATGGGAAACTAAGATCGACCGATGTGGTAATCTATAGTCACTACTACAAATATGGATTATAATAGCGCTAAAAACGGTCTTTAACAGCGCTAAAAAAGTGTTGTTAATCTCGGCGAAGATAAAGGGGGGTCCCCTTTATCAGCGCTAAGCAAGTGCTAATAAAGGTAGAATTTATCAGCGCTATTTTCAGCGCTGATAAATGTATAATATATCATTGCTATTTTGAGCACTAATAAAAACTACCTTTATCAGCACTCAAAATAGTGCTGATATATTATCCATTTATCAGCGATTAACTAGCACTGATAAAGGCCAAAGATCCTATCCAAAACCAGAACCTGCACAGAACCTGCCCAGCACCTGCACACATTACAGCACCTGCACAGAGTCCAAACAAAACCTGCACACATCACACACAACACCCACACACAATGCACAGAAGAACAAAAATGATACATACATTTACTTGAAATCATGAATACAAAACAACACACTTCTATATATATTTCAAACAATGTTTAATTTTGTTACAATTATATTTATCCAAAAAACAGTAAAAAAAATGATGTTCCATACTTTTTTGCATCCATCCGCTCTAAAAAATTGTCGTCCATGGCGGCGGTTTCCGAACAAAGCATTCGAATTGAGGAAAAAGATTTCACCTACATAATAAAACAAATATTATGTTAGTAATACAATAATGAAATAAAGAATGGGGTTGCTAAATGGAATTATACTAGTGAGGCACAAAACATAAAATAACCAATTAATGAAATTGGTGCATGGTTAGGGCTAATCATCTATAATAATCAAATGTCCCAATGTTTATTATAACATGGGATATTTAATGATTCGAGGGGGAATAGATAAACCTACAGTTTGGTTCTAAGGTTATGATGGTCTCACATTGATGGTTAATAGTTTGTCAAATAATGTGATGAACTTGTGTAAGGTATGAGTTTTTGGGGAAGTATCTCTATATGGTTGAATAATGGATTGTAAGCCACTCAATGAAACTATATGGATTAGAAGTGTGTGTATATTGAATCCCAAATTGTTGGAAAATGATTTATTTTACCCTTAGGCCTAATAATTCCCCTAATTAATGAGCGGAATTAACAAATTTTCACCATCAACCATTAAAGCGGGTTACCCTCATATATCCCTCATTCCCTCAACAAAATCCTTTACATGCACTCTCCTCCTTCTCCCTTCCCCCATGGGATATCTCCCTTACTTTGGAGATAAATCAAATATTATCAATTACATTAAAAGAGTGGTGAAATATCTTCAACCCTATTATCCTCCTCTATTGGATACCAATGATAGGCCTTTTGCAACGACATTAAACCTTGGTTATATACCTATAGCCACGGTTTAATACCATGGCCATATGTCCCCTCATTCCATAAAAAAGAAGCACCCCTACCCCCTTCCCCAGCACACCCCCTACACACTGCCCACCCCCGAGCACAACCCATACCCCCCGCACACTCCCTGCCCCCTGAACTCCCCCTTCCCCCTTCCCCAGCACATCCCTGCCCACTACACTTCCCCCCTGCCCATTGCACACCCCCCTGCCCACCCCCTACATATTTTAAAAGAACCCTGCACACCCCCTACCCCTTCCCCCTACCACTTTTCCCCCTTCCCCCTCCCCCAGAAACCCACCCCAACCCAGAACACCCACGGTTTAATACCATGTATATATGTCCCCCCATTCCATAAAAAAAAAAGCACCCCTACCCCCTTCCCCAGCACACCCCCTACACACTGCCCACCCCTGAGCACACCCCCTACCCCTGCACACTCCCTGCCCCCTGAACACCCCTTGTCTCCTTCCCCAGGACACCCTTGTCCACTGCACTTCCCCCCTGCCCATTGCACACCCCCCTACCCACCCCCAACATATTTCAAAAGAACCCAGCACACCCCCTACCCCTTCCCCCTACCACTTTTCCCCCTTCCCCCTCCCCCAAAAAACCACCCTTGCCCTCTCATCCTATCCCCTGCACATTATAAAGAAAATACCTTCTATGAAAATTGTGCTCAATTTACATTATACACATCATATATATCAACACATTCTCATGTACTTTCATTCAATGTAAATACACATATATAGACTCTCTACATCTCATAAGAAAACCCTCTTTAAAATTCACAAACACATTAAATCCATTTGAAAACACCCATCACACAACTTTATCATTCCTTCAAACACATTTAAAGGACTTAAGCATGAAAATCCACAAGAAATACAACTGCATTCATTTTAAAAATAACTTTCAAGTCTATACACACCCCCAAATTCCTTTGATAACACATTTTTAACCACACAAACATTTCATATAGTACACTTAGCAAGAAAATACAGCATAATAAAATCATCATATAATGTAAAAGAATGGAATCACCTACATAAAGCGTGGAATCGTCCAAAATCTGCTGGAAAACATAAAACCACACCTCCACAATACCTTAATAAGGACCGATTAAACATAAATATTGAATATATTAATGGAAACCCATGTTTAACTTGTGGTATTCCATGAGTTTAACATCCCACAAGGATAGAGGGTCATGATTTAATGTATTATATAGATGTAAGACCTAGGTGGATCAAAACACTTATAAAGGTGGATCAGGTAGGTATATCTCAAGGAGGGAGCACCAGGAATGTTTACCTGATAGATGGATCAAAACGCCCAATGAGGTCTAACCCAAGTGTGGTGCATCCCATAAAGGTAAGGTTTCTCATTTTGAAGACTTATTCGGATGCCACTAAGGGAAATACAAGAGGGAAAATAAGCGAAGGTGTACCCCAGTGAGGGGGTCACCATGGTTTACCATTGGTTGGGATTTAACCTCATGGAGGCTTCCTATGTACCCTATTTAGAATATAAGGATCAAAACCCATATATTTAAAAGAGGTATGTTGTGGGTATTACCCATGGTTATCTTCCCTTCACACTAGGAATAATCTTGGTTGGATGAGTATGGGTTTTGTGGGGCTTATGGATTGTCAGATTCTCAGGTTCTTCAAAGAGTATCAATGGGATGAATGGGACATACGGGCTAAGATGGACCATGTGAATGGCATGATCCTTGTAAAGAGGCACGAGGCACAAAAAACATGTGGAGCTATCTGTAAACATTATTTATGGTGTCCATGGGGCTTATCAGACTCCCCATACCATCCATAAACACCTCAAAACATCACGAGGACCAGATTCTACATGATGGTGCATCATAGGGTCGATTATTTTGATGATATACTGGTCGTTTGAGCTTGGATTTCATCTCAACCAGTCTTTCCCATACTTGAATTATCCTGGGACACATATTTTGGTTCCAAAAAATCCCTCAACGATGCTGATTATCTCATGCATCTACCTAGAAATAATTGTGCAAGTCAAACAACAACACATGTGCTCAAATACAAGTTCAAACAAACGAGATACAGAAAATGGATTTTGTTGATCCTCGGTGGTTCTGTCATTCACCCCATACGCACTGCACACCGTCAATCCTTACTTCAATATTTATTTGTTCAAAGATCAATAATATGAATCCGGGGATAGAAAACATTGAGTAATAAATTAAGATTTCAATACATCGGAGCATTCTCAATTCACCAAAGAAGGTAGGAGGATAATCAATGATCATATATAGATAACATAAATGGTAGGAATTCACCTTTATCCTATTTTTGTACAATCTTCCATCAGGTATGTTGCCCATTCATTTCTAAACACATGTATGTCATCTCCTGAATATGACTTTTTGTGACAGTCAAGTTAGTACTGAAAAAATATAAATACACAAAGGATTAATAAATATTTCAAATGAACTCATATTTATTTTCGAAAATATCTCATCAGGGATGCTAGTTTGTTGATGAAATACTATCTCTTTCATAAATTTACAAACATAATAACCATAGTCATTTCCATTTGTTTGTTTTGGACACTACAGAAACATCGACAACAATAATTAATTTGTTTCGATATATGTTTTGATAGTGAAATGTTATTATATATACCCGGATAATTTTCTAGTTGTAGATCTTGTAGGCGTGCTCATCCTTATGCCCTGGATTCATTCCATGCATTAGACGATATTGATGCACCACCCTATCATAACAGAATCCTCATTAAAAGATAACATAAATTGTATAACTAAATGTTTAGTTTTAAAATGTTTGATCTAGTGTATTACAAATTAACAAACACCATCATGCGTGGTCTGATTGTTGGATATCCATGCGTTGAATCCAGAAAATAAATCTTTAGAGTATCAAAATTGACTACAATCAGCATCCAATGCTCCCTAAAAATACAAAAAGGAATAAGTAAATAAATAAATGAAAATATATTTTATATGATTAAATTATAGAGTTTTACCCCTGCATCGTTGGTATTAAAGAGTCTATCATCCGTAATTTTGTTTTCAAACGATTTGAGCAGGGATGACATTTTTGTAGCCTCTTTAACAGAATCTATTTCGTCTTTTGAAGATGTGGTGTGAGGACTAACGAGTCCAAATTTTTTGTTCATGGGGAAATCCCTTTAATTGTTTTTCATATATATGTCTGCAACAAATATAAAATGTATTTAGTCAAAACTATAAGAGTATATCAGCTTTTGTAAAATCAAATCATGAAAACTTACCTCATGTATACATTTACAAATGAGGCGCCAAGCCATTCATACTTTCAGAGTTCATTTACATTTCCAGCACTAATGAAATCTGATATCTCCTCTCCATACATATCTTTTTTGAAATCAACTATGTGAGTACTGTTGTCTTTTAACTTTGTATCCACATGAGCCTACAATGATATTAACTGTGGATATAGAACGGGCGGGGTGAAGGTTCTCTCAGTAGACCGTTTCAATCGGTTGGTTGATCCTTGAGATAGTTTTGAGCTGATATTTTGTTTCACCCCACAGTATTTGTCATTCTGTAATAACAGTCATCGTTTTAGACCTTTTTTCATTAAATGTTAAAGTTCCAGCTTAGAAAAATAAATTAGAAATGAATACCTTTTTGTCGACATGTTTTTTTACAAGAACTGTCGGTCATGCGATTAATGTTCCAACAGCTTTTTCAACCGTATGAATGTCTTCATTGTCATTTGGAATAGGTATCTCGGCACTCGGATCATTAGCTACGTTAATTGACACTCTAAGATGATCTTTTGGAAGATGTCTGTTGTGTAGCATGTCGTTTTGCGTATTCAACACCGTATCCCTCACTACAAGGCGATAGGTGGGAGTTGATAAATATAAATCACAGTCATTTTCACCCTATGGAATATTAGTACAGGAAAGGTATCAGTGTCTATGTAAATCACATTTCACATAAAAAATTATTAAAACATTGATTACCTCATCTAAGTTAGGTTTTTTAGGGGAATGGCTCGCCTCAAAGCTAGTGGGGGTGGGGTGAGATTGCCACGCACGGGTTGTTGTGGAGTTGTTTCTTCTCTTTGCCTCTCCCCCATCAATTTTTCTATCATCTCTCTCTGGTATTTTAATTCTTCTTGAAAAATAGATAATTGTTCTTGCAGCTTTTCCATTTTTTCAGTTTGATCCCCTGCTTGTTTTTGTTTTTGATAATATGTTCAGGGTGTCACCCCAAAACCCGCACCTCTGACGCGGCCATACTTTTCTGGTTGCTTCAAGGCTGCTGAAAGTATATCTACATCTGGTGTGGTTGTTATTGATTATTGTGACTATTTCAGATAGAAAATATAGAAAAATAAGTAGTTATTGTAATGTAATAGCGATTTAAAGCAACTCAAATTTATATTATGTCATACTTACACATGTTTCCCACACTTTTTGTGTGTTTTCATCTATCTATATCCCCTCTTTATTTACACGAGCCTTCTTCCATAGCACATGTCATGGGATAGATATGGCTTTCAATTTCGATTCATCAATCTGCATATAAATAGATGAACATGGTTATGGTGTTGTTTTATGTCACATACTAGTAGTAGGGTAGATTTAATAGACATACCAATTTTTTCTCAAGTTCAGCGTACCCCATCCTTGCTTTACGGTAAGGGTACGCTGGTTCTGTTGCACGTTTTTTATTTTCGGCACTCAGTAGCTGTTTCATAAATAAAAACCTGTCAATCAGAGTGACGAATACAAGAAAATGTCAAACAACGTATTACCCCACACAATGTACCTGAAAATTATGCTCCCCACGACGGTTGCTAAATGCATCCCATGCTCCTTCGGATATCAAGTGTGCGTAAAGAGGAGGTGGGTGCGGCTTGATTTTCCCTTCTGCATATTTAAGATGATATTTCATTAAAATTGTGCGAAAACCTCTATGAATCCTTCCTGCAACTCTTAATACATATTCCTTGTGTAATACATCTACTATAAATGCACTCTATAATGGATTATGAAGATCAAGTCAATGTTTTGGTATTTTATTTTATTTTAATAAATTAGAAAAATGATATCATAATGTTACCATAATCTCTTCCCACATTAGTGTCTTCAGCCCGGTGACAACATGGTGCCACGACTGTACATCAATCGGCACGCGTTGCCGAGTGACGATTCCAATGTAGCTACTAAAGATGGCTCTGTGGGGGTTAACATGTTGTCCTCGCTTATTCCATCCCACCTCAAATTTGATGCCTTTTTCTTTTTCCTTAAGGATTTTGGCCAACACTATCAAACTACGACCCTCTTGTTTTTTTTTGCGCTTTTAGGGTTTCATTTCCTACCATTTCTTCAGAAGTAGCATCAATATCTTTCCTCGGAGCGCTAGCATCGGCAATGGGACCAGCAGCAACAGGTTGAGAAACCTGTTGTACCTCAGCACTAAGACCAGCAACAACAGGTTGAGAAACCTGTTGTTGCTCTGCACTAGGACCACCAGCATTTGGTTGAGAAACCTGTTGTTGCTCTGTAGTGGGACCACCAGCTGCTGGTTGAGAGACCTTTTGTGCCTCGGGATTGGGCGCATTAGCAGGTGCAGAAGTCATTATCTGCAGAAGTGGTTTAATATTTAATTTAGATTACATAAAAACAGCAGCAAACAGATAATAACATAACGTAACACAATGTATGTTACAATAAACAAATAACCTGATTATTGTACTCTCTTTTTTTTTCTTTAAAGGCTAAAGTGATTTGACTCCTCTATCGACTATGTAAATTCCTTCATTGTAGTCTCCTCTGACATACAAAACGCTGTCTATATTTAGACCGCTACGAAATGATTGTGAAGTCCCTATAAAAGGGTCAACCTCCATTGAACTTTCATCTGATCCTTCAATTGTTTTGGCCGATAATAGAACAATTGACAAATTTCGGTTTGCGGGGTCTGGAACTTAAAATACTTGTACTGCCTATGATGCCATTATAAATGGTTCGTCCTTCTCCCCTTCCTTACTGAAATCAACTTTCACGAATCCTAATTAATCTATTTTAATAGCACTCCTGTTATCAACCCACTTTCATTGAAAAATTGGCACTTTGAATTTCGTATAATCCAACTCCCATATTTATTTGATGATTCCAAAGTATGACATATTTGCATAAATTGGATTTTTGTCCTTAGCACCGGAAACATGCATCGCCTCAGCCACAAGTGTAACCCCACTATTCTTCATGGTACTGTCTTCATCATGTTCATTAGTATAGAATGTATAACCGTTAACTGCATAAGCATTGTAAGATAAACATACACACTTGCTCCTCCGGCCATCCATCAAAGTCGTTCTGAAATTGAGTCTATATTTTCATCTAACTGCTTAAAAATATGGTCTTGAAACCATCTATAAACTGTCGATTAAGTGTATCTGATATCCATTTTTCAGCCCTAGAAGGATTCAAACGCCTATGAATTTCTTTGTGGGTTTGAACATATGGGTCAACATCGAAAATGTTATGCAAAACGTAAATGTGGTCCTGCTCTCAATCTGTAATATTGATTGTGACAAACTTTCTTCCAGAAATTCCTTCACCCTCAAGCCACTCAGTGTGACGAGATTTTTGTAGGCCAACGATTTCCACACCATACAGGTATTCGGTAAAAAATTCAACGGCTTTCTCAACAATATATTTCTCCACAATACAACCCTCTGGACGACTTCGGTTTTTGACATACCCTTTAAAAATCTTCATATACCGTTCAATGGGGTACATCCATCTATAATGTATAGGACCATATATTCGAATCTCTCTCACCAAATGAACCATCAAATGAACCATCATATCGACAAATGTTGGCAGGAAGAACATTTCCAATTCACATAATATAACGGCAATTTCTCTTTCTATAGTTGGCAATTTCACCGGGTCTATAACTTTGCTGCATATAGCTTTGAAGAAGAAACAGAGCTTCGTTAATGTATAGCGGACATTCTTGGGAAAAATTCAACGTAAAGCTATAAGAATTAGATCTTGAATCAAAACATGGAATTCATGTGATTTCAGACCCTTTAGTTTTAAATCTCCCATTGACACAATGTTCTTGATATTTGATGAATACCCCTCTAGAACCTTTACGTCATTAAAGAAGTTGAAAAACTGATATCTCTCCTACCTGGAAAGAGTGTAAGCAGCAGGAGGAAGAAATGTTCGTTTTTCACCCGTCACTGGTGCCAACTCTTCTCGTATTCCCATCTCAACCATGTCTAATCTAGCCTTAATTCCATCCTTTGTTTTGCTGGGTGCATTTAGCAACGTGTCGATGACATTATCACATACATTTTTTTTAACATGCATAACATCAAGAAAATGTCTGACATATAGACAATTCCAGTATGGTAATTCAAAAAAAACTGATCTCTTTTTCCAACCAGTTTTCGTAAGGTTTTTTGAAAACGGTTTACCAAAAGTAGTGTCCAAATATTTCACTTTCTCAAAAAATTGATCACATGTTAGTGGAGACGGTGCTGTATGTTCCTCTGAACATTCGTCGAATGATGTCTTCCAAGATTGGTACTTATGTCGTCGGGGTAGAAATATGTGATGTCCTAGAAACACGGTTTTCGATGAATGTTTCAACCTAATTGACTGTGTACCTTGTTCGAAAACGGGACACCCTTGAGTTCCTTTAATGCTATATCCTGAAAATTTTCCATAAGCAGGAAAGTCATTTATCGTCCCATACAACATGGCTTTCAAAGTGAACTATTAATTTTTGTAATCATCATACATCGTAACACCTGAATCCCACAATATTTTCAAATCCTCGATCAATGGGGCCAAATAAACATGAATATCATTACCCGGTTGTTTTGGTCCTGATATAAGCATAGATAACATGATGTATTTTCGTTTCATGCATAACCACGGTGGTAAATTATAATTTACCAACATAACCAGCCATGTACTATGACTACTACTTTGAAAACCAAAAGGATTCACCCCATCTGTAGATAACTCCAGACGAAGGTTTCTCGTCTCGTTCCCAAATTCAGGATACTCGTGATCAATTCTCTTCCACTGAGGAAAGTCTACAGGGTGACGTAGTTTCCCATCTTTAATTCTTGTATCTGCATTCCATGTCAATTTTTCTGCAGTATCCTCACTTCCATATAGGCGTCCAAACCTAAGAATTATTGGAAAGTACCATACAACTTTCGTAGGACTAGAATCATCTTTCTTGTATCGGGAAGCACCACACTTTGGGCATTCTTTATGTGATTTGTGGTCCTTGCGAAACAATATACAGTCATTCGGGCAAGCATGTATTCTTTCAGAGATCATACCCATCGATTGTAACATTCGTTTGGCATCATATGTTCGTCTGGGGAGTTCATTATCTTCTAGGAGCATGTCATTCTGGAGAGCAAGTAGTTCCGTAAAACTGACATCACTCCACCTGTTACCTACTTTCAAATTATACAGCTTCAATACGGTTGACAATGCTGTATATTTAGTGAAACTAGCATACAATGACATTTTGCACAACTATTTAACTTCTCAAACAATTTTGGGAAATCCCGAAGTTCATCTTCAACTGTCCTTGTCATTTCCTCAATATGATCTTCATCATCATTCAGATCTGTAATCACACCCTCCATACAATCGTCTTCACTGTTCACGCTTCTAATCATATCAGATGATCTATAAAATGTCGTGTTCTCTGAGTCACTACCTACATTGATTTTTTCCCCGTGTTTATTCCAACATGTATAACTTCGATCTATTCTGTGATAGATCAGGTGTTCTTCCAACTCCTCTGGACTAATTTGTCTTGAATAACAACAGCGTAAACACAGACAAAGAATTTGAGAAGGGTCACATGCATGATCTTCTGCAAACCTGATAAACTCTTTTACGCCATCTTCATACTCTTTTTTCAACCGATTGGCATTCATCTATTCTTTATTCATATTCGTCCTCTTTATGGGTTCGATCTCGATAACTTGCCTAATATTATGTTTTAATTAATTAGGTAGCATTTTTTGGGTTTTATAAAAACAAATCATGGTACAAATGCCTTTAAACACATGTGAAATCCATATACATGGTGTGTCCAGTAGGGTGAACATCATGTATGTATAAGATACCGGATTTAATCTGACATATATCAAATTTATTCCAAGGTAGTCTTACAAAGACTGAATGATGCCTTAGAAAATACATGACATGCGAACAAGAGGAAACCAATGAGTAACAGGAGAAAACAGTAATAAATATGATGCTATCTCAATGTACTCAAGGTGATGATAAGATGTTGGTCAAGATCAACATGGGTTGGGAGTACACAAATATTTAATTGAAAAAAACTACTACAAACTGATCTAGAAAAGGATGAAATATCCTATTCATCAAGTCCCTTAATACAACCAATGCATTAGTTAAACCAAAAATCTTCGCTAAAAAATCATACAGGCCATAACTACTCCTAAAAGAAGACCATGGTAGGTCCATCAATGTCCAACTCATCTAATGGTATCCTAATGTCAAATCTATCTTAGAGAAGATCATAGAACCTCATAGATGATCAAGGTGACTATAAATGCGTGGATGAGGATACATATTCATGACTCTCATCAGGTTCAATATCCAATAGTCCAACAAAAGAATAAATACCAATCAACCATCTATTTTAGAGAACTATAAAACCCCATGGTAAAGTACTATGCCATATGAAACCATTATATTCTATATCATCAAATTGTAATTCAAACAACTAATGCTCTTTTGGTGTTATTTTAGAAATTGTGATAGAAACTGAATTTTCTCCCAAAACTAACAAGATTATAAAGATTATCTCTTTATTAAGAAGTAAATTTTATACCTCATCGGTGAAAACATCCTAAAAATGTACTACCATTAGAGAAAAAGAATCCTACAATATTCTAGAAACATATAGAATATGCCTGACTATTTGATCCATTAGGGTACAATAAATATATAATTATAACAAGCTATTTAAAATGAAATGTGGAAACAGGAAATCATACAGACTCCTGATAAACCCATAATACAAAACATATCACCTAGTATGTCTGTCACATATAAAAATAAATAAATTAGAAAAAAAACACGCTACAAATCATAAAGGTACCATTAAATACTTACATTGGTCAACTTGTTTTGGAAATTGTTTATCTTCATCTGTGCCTTGTACTTTCACCCTTGAATTTGAAGGTGAGTATGCGTACACGATAGTTGACCTTCTTAGAGAAGAGTTTCTGGAAGAGTTAAAGAGACATGAAGCAATGAAGATCATTAGAGTGTTGGAGAAAATGTTTTTGCTACAAAAAATGTGGCAATGAGCTTGTGCAAAGAGGCCTAAGTTACAACTTTTGGGAATAACACACGTTGTGTATGATGCTTACAAAAAATGTGGCAATCGGCTTATGAATGGAACTCAAATATCTAAAGTTAAGGAAAAGAACTGTGGTATTGAGTCACCTCTATAACGGTCCATCAAAGATCTATAATAAACCCATTGGGAGATGGATCTTAGTATTTATTGGTGTTTTTTGTGTGTTAGAAAAACATGAAAAAAATACCTAATAATATCAAAATATTGGATCCCATTTTTAACATTGAAATGGAAAAATAAAGTCTATAACCCACAAAGATACATGATCATTTAAGGATCCCTAAAACTATTGCTGAAAAAGCCCAATTTCTTGGTCAAAGACACCATAGTGAATCCCTTCCAAAAAATACATCCATGGTGAAGTAAATTGTTAAATCTAATGAGGTTGGTGTCACTATAGTATAGACATACTCTCTAAGATGTTTCTATAACCCCTACAGTGCCAATATGCCACAACCACTATCTCCACTACATAACTGAATCCTCTGTGGCACGGTCTAGAGTTTTGATTCATGGTATCATCAATTTTGGAATAAAGGTTCCAAAAAATTCTTTAAGATTATGTATACTATTCAAATCCCTAATCCTTTAAACAAACATGTATAAACTCAATTAAATATTGATAAGAAGGGAAAACATCATGAATTTGAGAACATACCTAAAATTAATGGTTAGTATTTTTCAATTCTCTCCACTATAAAATATATCAACCCATATAAAGACTATCTTGAAGAATCACCATTAAAGATATTAGGATTTATTTATTTCATCAATGCCTCACACTCCAAATTATCATGGGAATTGGATCCAAGCTTCCATGACACCTTAATCAAGGGTATGTATTTTACATGAAAAAACATTATTTGAGAATCCACAATATGATCCCATTTCTCAATCACAGATAAATGAGGTTCCATATCCAGATCCTCCCTTCATAAGACATGAAATAGATCAAAGAGATAAATTTTGAGTTGTGACACATAAAACAATTCATGGATACATTTCATCTATGGTTGAAAATCAAAATGGTATTCAATCTTACCAATCCTCTCAATGACCTCAAACCTTCCCACATATCTTGATGATAACTTTACAAAATTCCAAAACCATTGGTGACATAAACATGGTGAAACTCTTAAAAACACCAGATCACTAATACCAAACTCTAAAGTGTGTCGATGATGATTTTCATTGGATTTTTAATGTCTCTATATAGTTACCATTCTCTGATGGATTAGTTGAATATTATCTACCATATCATGGATAAAACATTCTCCTACTATGGGAGCTTCACCAACAACATAATAAAAAAGTGTATATTTGAACAATCGAATATTCAAATCATTAAAGGTTTTCATATTGTTTGATGTGTGGAAGTTTTTATTATATGAAGTTTCAACCAGCCTAAAATGGTTCTCCCAATATCCTAAAAATTCAAGGACACATGAACATAGAATTTCCATGAGATTATAAATGTCTTTCTCAATATGTCCACCTATTTGAGGATGGTATTTCATGCTCAAAATCACATGGCATACCATCACCTCTTGGATGCCCTTCTAAAATTGATAAGTGAACTGCAGAGCCCTATTAAAAATGATTTTAGAATGAATTCCATACAATCTAATGATTTCATAGATATACCAATTTCCAAACATTGGTGGTATCATGAATCGAAATGAAGTGATCTGATTTGGTAAATAAATCAATCACCACCCCTATTTTATTCTAACCATGTGGTGTGTGTGGAAATATGACCACAAAGTCCATAGATATATCATCCCAATTCCAATTCAGTATGATAATGGGATAAAGAAAACCCTAATGATTTTTATGTTTATCCTTAACCTGTTGATAAAAATAAAAATGTGGATCAAAATCAGTGACATCATGTTTCATACCTGGCCACCAAATATTTCACTTCATATCATAAAAAAATGGGAACAAAGGTGTACTGCCCACTAGAAGCCATGATAATCTCCCTTCATAACCTTCCTTAAAGGTATAGGAATAAATAACTAGTTATGAAATCATAAGAAACCCTATGAAGATAAATACCACTCACTGATGTTCTCCCCACCATATTTGGAATCCCTAATTCCACAAAAATAAGTCACCCATTTTTTTTTCTTGAAGAATATTCTTGAGTAAAGTGTAAGTTAATTGAACAGTTTCTAAAGTAATTATGTACTCATCCTCATGGACTCTAAAATTCATATGACAAAAGAGGTCCATCAAAATCTACAGATAAAAATATTCATTCATTGATTCTGATGAAATTTTTCCACTCAAAGAATCAACAATGACATTCCCCTTACTAGGAGTGTAGGACATGACATAATCAAAATCATATAGATACTCCACCCACTATCACACCCATCATTTCAATGATTTTTTATATAATTTTAACTCAATATTTTATGATTTTAGAATATGGTAAACCTTACACCATGAAAGAAATTTTTACAAAAAATCAAATAATACATCACTTCTATGTGTTTAAGATCATTCAGGGGATAGTTCTTTTCATGAGCCCAAAGATGACAAGAACCACATGCCACCATATCATCTCCCTACATAAGAACACAACCCAGACATTAACCTGATTCATCATAGAAAAATAAATAGACATAAATGACTTCTAAAAGAGTCAAAATTGATGATAAATTCAACTAACACTTTAACTAATAAACAAAAATATGGAATTTTGAATCCTAAACGAATATCAATACATTCTGAGTATGATTGGTCATCGGATAAGCCAATATAGAGAAATCCTTCTCAAAACAATGATAATATCCTACCAAGAATAAGAATATTTGAATCATAAAAAAATTCACAGTTCCTCTGAAGATATAACATATTTCACCTTCCCATGTTCATCTAAAACACCAGTTTTAGAAGCCACATGTCCTAATTACTTAACTTACTACCTCAAGATGTTTGATTAAGAAATATTGGCATAAAAATTATGGTTTCTTGAGGTATCTAGTAGTACTCTCAAAAAAAATATATGGTCCTTTTCATCACTGTAGTAAAACAATAATTCTTCCATAAAAAATTATAATGTAATTTAGGTACTCTTAAAAAATCATGTTCATAAATTCCATGAAAATTGAAGGAGTATTTGTTTGAAAAAATGGTATAATAGGGTACTCAATGTGGTTATACCTACTTATGATGTCATCCTTGGGTAAGTAATACTCAATAATCATGACCTGGTGATAACCATACTAAATATAAATTTTTGAGAAACACTTATTCCCTTTTAGTTGGTCTGAAAATATCATTAATATGATGCAACAGATATATATTATTAACTGTTGGATAATTGATCTTTCGATAATCGACGAAAAGGTGAAGAGTCACATCATATTTCTTGTAAAATGTGCGGGTGTTGTCCAAGGTCAAAAATTTGTCTGGATAAATACATTATACAACAGATCATCCAACTAAGTTTTTACCTCAGTTTATTTCTATGGTTCCATATGGTAGGAGGGAATAAAGATCAGTTGGGTACATGACACCATCTCAGTATAGAAGTATAACTCTCTTGCTGGTGGAAAACAAGAAAGGTTATGTGGAAGAATGTTTGTATTATCAATTCCTACTGGAGTAATTTCACCCTCCTAAGGTTCCAAATCTAGTTTTAAGGAAAATATAGATTTCTTATTACCTAGTACCAAAAGAGAAGGCCTGACTCAACTCGACCTCAGGTCTCATTCTTCATGAAAGACTTGACTTGAACCATTGGTTCTAATAAATGAAAACCCTTCGATAATATCTTTTGATATGATCTTTCTAGGTGATCAACCAATATACCAAAATAATGACATCCATAGGTTCCATATCTAGAACCAAAAATCCCCAAGCTAGTTTGACTTCGGATATAGTGAAAGAACAAGAAGTGATTCAGAGACCCTACTCTCTATTCATATTGGGAGGTATATAAATATATATAATATAAGTAATGAGTCCAATATGATGAATTAAAAATTTTATGATACAAGTAGATATGATGCAATGACGACACTAATATCAAATAAAGAAGATACTATACATTATGTAATGGTAATAGTACCCCTCACTATTTTATGTCCTTCACCAAATCTCACCAAAGATTCATACACTATGTGAAGAATATTTATTCTCGATTACTATGTATAGAAAAATTTTATCCTAAATAATATAATGGAACTAAAATTTATCTCGATATTAAAGATCCGACACCCCTACTGTAACAGCCCGAGATTTTATGAAAAATATTCTTTTTATTTCACTAATGTCTTGTATTGTACGCTACACCAAAAGGAGCTTGCACAACACGCATCCTTGACTTGCCTTGCATACACGCAATCGCGACCTTCCTCGATAGCGTGTGTAGTACGCAATAACGAGTTTCACTAAACAACGATATGCTATTAAAATATTATTAAAACTAGCCGTTATGAATAGTAATAACCACTTTTTAAAATTCTGTAAATCTTATATTTCAAAATGAACTTCATTTTTGGATTCGGAGTATCGAATTTAGCCTAAGGTGAAATTTTGGTACTTTTCGGATAACTTTCATATTCTGATGAATAGTGAAAATTATTAATTATAATTAAAAAACAACTTTTTTAATCGAAATAATTAATAATGATAAATTATTAATTTGAGTGGTTTTAAAGTATATTTAGAATATATTTTTACAATTTAATTCAATGCTGGTCATTGGTTGTAATTTCACATTTAAACCAGACATAATCAAGTATCAATCTTTTGATAGAAATTGTTTCTTAAAAACACGCTATTTGTCTTAACAGCGGGATTTAATTATAAAATTAATTAATTCAACTTCTATGTTATGAATTTGGTAAAATAGACTTCATTTTTGAATTCGGAATATGAAATATAGCTTAGGATGAAATTTTGGCATTTTTCTGAAAACCTTCATTTTTTGATGAATAGTGAAACTACTAAGTGGTAGTTAAAAAAACTGAATTTTTCATAAAACATAATTTTACCGCTTCTGTGAATGGAATTTCAAAAATCCGACAGACACGGTTGATATCAGTAATTAAAATGTGGTTCAATGAGATAAAAATAATTTTTTGGTGAATAGTAACTTTTTAATATTTTTACCACGGTTAATAGTAAATAGGGTAACTAAGGGTAAATATGATATCAATATTACCCTAACACATGTACTAATTCTATTGGACAAGTGTAATTAGACCAAAAACAAACTTAGGAATAAAATATGACCATTTAGGCCCACTTGGATTAGATTAGGACATTTATTATTAATTTATTTAAAGAAGGGTTAAAATAGTTAAAATCAAAGTTTAATAAGTATATCATTTTTAATATGGGGTTATACATAAGATAAATTCGACTATAAATATTCATTATAAAGCTAAAAAGATTTCCTACATAATGGTATTTTATTTGTAATTTTTAGACATCAAATAATTTAATTAATTTATGACACAAAGATGATGCAGTAATTATCTTATTTATGAAATATTGACATAATTGATGTTATAAACACCAAAATAAATGTAATTTGAGAATTTTTATGAATTACACTAATTTTCTAGGTTAATATGATATATTAATTTTGATTTAATCAACTTGGTTCGAACATTTGATTCTGTTATGACTTTCACAAAAATCATATATCAAATAGTGTCAAAATTGACACAAAATAGTTTTTAAATCAAATATTATATTATTAATTGTTATTTTATTCCTAAAAATCTAAGGTTCGGCCAAATGACTTAGATAAGGATATATATATTAATAATAAACAATTTGGGGTTCGTTTGGCATGTTATAGTAAGTGTATTAACCATATAGTGAAAGAAAACAAAAAGACACGGTAAAAGTTAAATTATTTAACTTAGAGTTAAATCTAATTGATAAGGTTTAAAATAAGATCCAAACATGTCTAAATTTGATTGGTTGATGAGATTACAACCCTATCTCATCTAAGCTTCGAATATGAGTCATTTTTGGAGGTTTTTAAGTGGGGTTAGATTTATTATAAATTAATATTTTTAAGAATTCCTAAGGTGCCCCTCTCCTCCCCTATAAAAGGACACCTCCTCCCCCTCCTCCTCACACCAATTTGAGCTCTCAAGCTCGGCCAACCCCTGCCAAAATCTCTTCTCCACTTCCCTAGCAACATCCTAGAGGTTCTGGTCTTCCTCAAAGACCAATTTTAGTACCCTAAGAGGAGGTCTCAATGAGGCGCTTCAAAGAAGAGGTAATTACCGTTACCAATTCTTTCATCTTTATTTCTTCTTCCACTTCTTCTTATTAGGTTGTTTCATTATGAAGTAATAACATCAGTATCACTCATATACTTATATGTTATTATAAGTATGAAACATCCTTATTTCACCATCTATCCATCCTACGGAAAAAGAAATCACCGCGCGTGCGTACGTACGGAATACCGTCTCCACGCCGTGGTGTAATCTATTTTCCACCACCACCTTACATGGATGGGTATAATGGTGTAAAGAATAACTATACATAGTTATTACAACATCATATTGATTCTGATATATTGTATAATCCACTCCAATTCAATTCAATATTTATAGAAATGATATCATCGCTCGTGCGTACGTACGGACTACCGTCTCCACGACGCGATGAGATTCATTCTCCATGTTAACCATTTAAGAATGATTATAAAGTATATATAAGAAATAATAATGAAATATATGACATTATAAAGCTACTGGATTTATGTATATATATATATGTATGTCATCTACTTACTTCCATTCAAGACAATAAGGAAAGGAAAATAGCGTTCATGCGTACGTACGGACTACCGTCTCCATGAACGGTGTTTTTTATTTCATTTATCTATCTATTATATATATATATACTGAATATATATGATATATAAATAATATTTTATATTCTGGAAGTAAGTAAATAATGATATAAGTAATAATAATGTCAAGAACAACAAATCAAAACACCTACGATAAATGAAACGATTTTACCCAAAACGCTTCTTTAACATGGAATTTACAAAAGAACAGGTAATATAATGTCATAAGTGAACCATATATGATATAATAACAATGAATATGATTCTGTAATAAGTCAATAACATGATTTAAATCATTATACAGGAGGTTCAGACACTTACAAAGCAAGTCGGACCTAAGGTAAGGGAAATATCGCAATCTCATTTTTATCCGAGATTGTTTGTACTTTGAAATTTAATGGGGTATATTTTATCATCCACATCCATGTTTCCTCAATATGTAATGTTATTTACATCAACCTAAAATTGTTTAAATCCAATTTTACCCTTCGGTGAGTTTTTAGTAAAAGATATGAAAGGAATCTTTTGTCGTTTTTCGTACGAGGTACTTTTTGACTTTTCCGACAAAAGTACGAAGAATGTTTTTTAAACTTAAACGGCACGAACGGATTTTTACGGTTTTATAAAGCCTTATTTTCATGAAGCTTCCTACAAAAGATTTCATGACTATTTTTAATAAAATCTCTTTCTTTCAAAATTTCCTGATGTTTTGTGAAAAGAAATTGATTTTGAAGAACAAAGGATATTTTCCTCAAGAATTCATTTCAAGTGTTTTATCAAAATTATTTTCCATCTAAGATAATAAAGGGTTCTGTTTCTATCCATATTTTTACATTGATTTGACTATGCTGTGATGGAATTATGTTTATGAATTCCTTTATCTTATATGAATGGTTTTATGTTGTTTAAGAATCCCATTTTTATTACATGGGTTATGAAATGATGTATGATTTATGATTTTGTGGCACACATAAGAATGGTATCATTATGAGATGGGTGGGACCTATATCTCCCTCCAATGCATTGGGTAAAGATTTTATATCTCATGAGATAGACATGGCTGGAATGGTAGGTTATACCGGTTCAGTGAAACAGGACTGAAACGAGGGTTACTCGATTCAGAAAGGGACTTTATCCACTAAGATAGTCTTGGCAATGAGTCATGACTAACAAGAAATGATTTTCCATGATTATGTGTGCATGCCACAAAGTTTCAAGTTTCATGTTATGATTATGGTGATCTCATTTTCACTTCTATGATTTGTTCCATGTTAAGATATTATGATCTCTTTTGCAGGTTATGATTTTCAAAAAGATATGATATGATTTTTATTTCTTTTGTATACCCTTACTGAGCATTTGAGCTCACCCTTTTATGTTTTCTTTTCCCCAGGATATAAAGAAAGGTTTTAGGTAAAAAAAGGGGAAGATCTTTATGGGAGATATTGAAGATCTTTCACCACGATCAGAAGATTACGTTCCGAGTTTCCAAAGACACTAAACTATTACGATCCTTGTGTGTGTGTGTTTTTGTTATGTACTAAGTATTCCGCAAAAGTAATGTAATGTCTATGTACGTCAGGCTTCGGGTCTCTACAGTTGGTATCAGAGGAAAGGTTTAGTCAACCTTTGGAAACTAGGATGCGAAAACGTTAGTGAGATCCCTAGAGATATTTCTAAGGTATGTCTAGGGATGTCCCTAAGGTTAAGTATACGTATAGGTTATAGTACTAGAACTACGCTAACGATCATATAATTAAACCTAAGATGTTAGATGTTCAAGGTACTCCCCCTTTATTATGTTGTTTTCCCTAGCATGATTTTTGCCTCTCACGCTATTCTTTTTGGGTTTTAGAAAATGGCTGGAAATAAGGTGATTCACGATAATGGAGGAAATGATGGACAATGGAATGATATTCTTTATGAGCAACCAAATGAAATGGGATTTGGAAGTCCAAACATCATTATTATGCCGAATCAGCAATCTCATAATATGATCAATAAAGTAAAATTTGGTAAGTTTCCTGACTCGGCAAATAAGAGAAAGATGCAGTTTCATGATGATCATAGAGGAAAGAAAGTTCAATTTCCCCTATGTAAATCATGTGGGAAGAGGCATCAAGGAGAATGTTTCAAAGGAACTGGAAGATGCTTTGGGTGTGGAAAAGAAGGACACAAAGCCAGTAAGTGCAAAGGAAAAGTTTTAGTTAATACCAGGGATGAGGATAATGGTATTGCTACGACATCAAAAATGGTTAAGTGTTTTAAATGTGGAATGTATGGGAATTATGAAAACAAATGCCCTAAGGGAAAGACTCATGAAGAGAATCAGTATGGTCATATGGGAAGTATTTATGTGGATGATGATGAAGAGACTACCAATGGTATGTGAGATGAAAGAATTGTTGAAGCTCGAATGTAGTGGAATGATTACATGTTTATCATGTGTAATGTTGTATAAGTAATCTCATGGTACTATGGAATAAAGAGACATGTAAGGATTGTAACATTGTTGTCTGATTAATGTTACCAGTATCCATGAAAGGTTATTCAGATATTTTTGGAATGAAGATGATATGCGCATAAGGAAGGGATAAGGGGAAAATGAAATGTTTGACAGTATTCATGAGCTCATGATTGATATAAGGACTAAGTGATATCATGGTTTGAGTATATAGAATTTTGAGGATTTCGGTATGTGAAAAGTGTTAACTTTTAACTGCATTCAAGTTTTCACTAAGGTTCAATGGGTATTCAAGAGAGTACAAGATTAAGGCCTTTGAATGTTTGGAATGTGACCAACAAGATATATCTTATGATATATGGGGATCAATGATGGTATTAAATCTCTGGTAATCGTTTTCACTATGTTATGAGAATGGACTGCAGTATTATGAGCCTAATGATTGGAATGAATTATGTTGGACATAAGTTAGTATTGTTTAAGGATAGAAGTTTTTTTTCGATATTATTGATGGGATGTTATAGTAATATAGTTTTATAAAAAGGACAACCTGCAGGACGGGCGACAACCCATCGCTTCGGACAAGGCTGTGGGAATCGGACCCACAACCGAAGTGCGACTGGCCTTTATCGCCTACCACTGACCTACAGGAAGTCCCTGTTTAGTAGAAACTAGTTTTATTATATTAAGCAGTATGATATGTGATGTATAAGTTCATTTTAGGAACCATATATGATTAATCTCACTATAGATGGATTTATGTATTTTTTGATAACTTTTCTAACCTTTTGTTTGAGACAGATGGAATGACCCATCATTCTATCACATGATCTGCTAACACATCGCGAATGACAAATTCAACTTCATTTCTTTAAGAGATGATGTGGAAATTGTTAAAGGCACGGACAATAGTGATATTGTACCAAAATAAAGTAAGTATTTATTCTAATTCAAATTTTCAACTTTAGGGAAATGATCTTGAAAACCAAAAATGTTGTCCTAGTGATCTTATACCTGATGAATCAGATGGTACCTTATATCATCACAAATCTATGGATTTGTGATTACTGGCTTTTCCATAGCCATGTTCTCTACCACTCTCCATCAGAACATGATGGTTAGATTTCTCTTCCATATCCATATTTTTACCTATGTGGAAACCCAGCGATTAGTTTATTTGGGTAATCGTTACATTTCATACTTTAGTTTTTAAAGCCAAGTTTTTGTATTCCTTTTTACGATGTGGGATTCTATTAAAGAATCTTTCGAATAGTAAACCATTTATAACCCCGACGAATTTCGAGGGCGAAATTCATTTTAAGGGGGGTAGAATGTAACAGCCCGAGATTTTATGAAAAATATTCTTTTTATTTCACTAATGTCTTGTATTGTACGCTACACCAAAAGGAGCTTGCACAACACGCATCCTTGACTTGCCTTGCATAAACGCAATCGCGACCTTCCTCGATAGCGTGTGTAGTACGCAATAACGAGTTTCACTAAACAACGATATGCTATTAAAATATTATTAAAACTAGCCGTTATGAATAGTAATAACCACTTTTTAAAATTCTTTAAATCTTATATTTCAAAATAAACTTCATTTTTGGATTCGGAGTATCGAATTTAGCCTAAGGTGAAATTTTGGTACTTTTCGGATAACTTTCATATTCTGATGAATAGTGAAAATTATTAATTATAATTAAAAAACAACTTTTTTAATCGAAATAATTAATAATGATAAATTATTAATTTGAGTGGTTTTAAAGTATATTTAGAATATATTTTTACAATTTAATTCAATGCTGGTCATTGGTTGTAATTTCACATTTAAACCAGACATAATCAAGTATCAATCTTTTGATAGAAATTGTTTCTTAAAAACACGCTATTTGTCTTAACAGCGGGATTTAATTATAAAATTAATTAATTCAACTTCTATGTTATGAATTTGGTAAAATAGACTTCATATTTGAATTCGGAATATGAAATATAGCTTAGGATGAAATTTTGGCATTTTTCTGAAAACCTTCATTTTTTGATGAATAGTGAAACTACTAAGTGGTAGTTAAAAAAACTGAATTTTTCATAAAACACAATTTTACCGCTTCTGTGAATGGAATTTCAAAAATCCGACAGACACGGTTGATATCAGTAAGTAAAATGTGGTTCAATGAGATAAAAATAATTTTTTGGTGAATAGTAACTTTTTAATATTTTTACCGCGGTTAATAGTAAATAGGGTAACTAAGGGTAAATATGATATCAATATTACCCTAACACATGTCCTAATTCTATTGGACAAGTGTAATTCGACCAAAAACAAACATAGGAATAAAATATGACCATTTAGGCCCACTTGGATTAGATTAGGACATTTATTATTAATTTATTTAAAGAAGGGTTAAAATAGTTAAAATCAAAGTTTAATAAGTAAAGCATTTTTAATATGGGGTTATACATAAGATAAATTCGACTATAAATATTCATTAGAAAGCTAAAAAGATTTCCTACATAATGGTATTTTATTTGTAATTTTTAGACATCAAATAATTTAATTAATTTATGACACAAAGATGATGCAGTAATTATCTTATTTATGAAATATTTACATAATTGATGTTATAAACACCAAAATAAATGTAATTTGAGCCTTTTTATGAATTCCACTAATTTTCTAGGTTACTATGATATATTAATGTTGATTTAATCAACTTGGTTCGAACATTTAATTCTGTTATGACTTTCACAAAAATCATATATCAAATAGTGTCAAAATTGACACAAAATAGTTTTTAAATCAAATATTATATTATTAATTGTTATTTTATTCCTAAAAATCTAAGGGTCGGCCAAATGACTTAGATAAGGATATATATATTAATAATAAACAATTTGGGGTTCGTTTGGCATGTTATAGTAAGTTTATTAACCATATAGTGAAAGAAAACAAAAAGACACGGTAAAAGTTAAATTATTTAACTTAGAGTTAAATCTAATTGATAAGGTTTAAAATAAGATCCAAACATGTCTAAATTTGATTGGTTGATGATATTACAACCCTATCTCATCTAAGCTTCGAATATGAGTCATTTTTGGAGGTTTTTAAGTGGGGTTAGATTTATTATAAATTAATATTTTTAAGAATTCCTAAGGTGCCCCTCTCCTCCCCTATAAAAGGACACCTCCTCCCCCTCCTCCTCACACCAATTTGAGCTCTCAAGCTCGGCCAACCCCTGCCAAAATCTCTTCTCCACTTCCCTAGAAACATCCTAGAGGTTCTGGTCTTCCTCAAAGACCAGTTTTAGTACCCTAAGAGGAGGTCTCAAAGAGGCGCTTCAAAGAAGAGGTAATTACCGTTACCAATTCTTTCATCTTTATTTCTTCTTCCACTTCTTCTTATTAGGTTGTTTCATTATGAAGTAATAACATCAGTATCACTCATATACTTATATGTTATTATAAGTATGAAACATCCTTATTTCACCATCTATCCATCCTACGGAAAAAGAAATCACCGCGCGTGCGTACGTACGGAATACCGTCTCCACGCCGTGGTGTAATCTATTTTCCACCACCACCTTACATGGATGGGTATAATGGTGTAAAGAATAACTATACATAGTTATTACAACATCATATTGATTCTGATATATTGTATAATCCACTCCAATTCAATTCAATATTTATAGAAATGATATCATCGCTCGTGCGTACGTACGGACTACCGTCTCCACGACGCGATGAGATTCATTCTCCATGTTAACCATTTAAGAATGATTATAAAGTATATATAAGAAATAATAATGAAATATATGACATTATAAAGCTACTGGATTTATGTATATATATATATATATATGTATTTCATCTACTTACTTCCATTCAAGACAATAAGGAAAGGAAAATAGCGTTCATGCGTACGTACGGACTACCGTCTCCATGAACGGTGTTTTTCATTTCATTTATCTATCTACTATATATATATATATACTGAATATATATGATATATAAATCATATTTTATATTCTGGAAGTAAGTAAATCATGATATAAGTAATAATAATGTCAAGAACAACAAATCAAAACACCTACGATAAATGAAACGATTTTACCCAAAACGCTTCTTTAACATGGAATTTACAAAAGAACGGGTAATATAATGTCATAAGTGAACCATATATGATATCATAACAATGAATATGATTCTGTAATAAGTCAATAACATGATTTAAATCATTATACAGGAGGTTCAGACACTTACAAAGCAAGTCGGACCTAAGGTAAGGGAAATATCGCAATCTCATTTTTATCCGAGATTGTTTGTACTTTGAAATTTACTGGGGTATATTTTATCATCCACATCCATGTTTCCTCAATATTTAATGTTATTTACATCAACCTACAATTGTTTAAATCCAATTTTACCCTTCGGTGAGTTTTTAGTAAAAGCTATGAAAGGAATCTTTTGTCGTTTTTCGTACGAGGTACTTTTTGACTTTTCCGACAAAAGTACGAAGAATGTTTTTTAAACTTAAACGGCACGAATGGATTTTTACGGTTTTATAAAGCCTTATTTTCATGAAGCTTCCTACAAAATATTTCATGACTATTTTTAATAAAATCTCTTTCTTTCAAAATTTCATGATGTTTTGTGAAAAGAAATTGATTTTGAAGAAGAAAGGATATTTTCCTCAAGAATTCATTTCAAGTGTTTTATCAAAATTGTTTTCCATCTAAGATAATAAAGGGTTCTGTTTCTATCCATATTTTCACATTGATTTGACTATGCTGTGATGGAATTATGTTTATGAATTCCTTTATCTTATATGAATGGTTTTATGTTGTTTAAGAATCCCATTTTTATTACATGGGTTATGAAATGATCTATGATTTATGATTTTGTGGCACACATAAGAATGGTATCAT
Organism: Viscum album; assembly: GCA_963277665.1. Classification (NCBI taxonomy): domain Eukaryota; kingdom Viridiplantae; phylum Streptophyta; class Magnoliopsida; order Santalales; family Viscaceae; genus Viscum; species Viscum album. The sequence goes on along the minus strand of OY728119.1, from coordinate 1,718,260,790 downwards.
TATGAGATGGGTGGGACCTATATATCCCTCCAATTCATTGGGTAAAGATTTTATATCTCATGAGATAGACATGGCTGGAATGGTAGGTTATACCGGTTCAGTGAAACAAGACTGAAACGAGGGTTACTCGATTCAGAAAGGGACTTTGTCCACTAAGATAGTCTTGGCAATGAGTCATGACTAACAAGAAATGATTTTACATGATTATGTGTGCATGCCACAAAGTTTCAAGTTTCATGTTATGATTATGGTGATCTCATTTTCACTTCTATGATTTGTTCCATGTTAAGATATTATGATCTCTTTTGCAGGTTATGATTTTCAAAAAGATATGATATGATTTTTATTTCTTTTTTATACCCTTACTGAGCATTTGAGCTCACCCTTTTATGTTTTCTTTTCCCCAGGATATAAAGAAAGGTTTTAGGTAAAAAAAGGGGAAGATCTTTATGGGAGATATTGAAGATCTTTCACCACGATTAGAAGATTACGTTCCGAGTTTCCAAAGACACTAATCTATTACGATCCTTGTGTGTGTGTGTTTTTGTTATGTACTAAGTATTCCGCAAAAGTAATTTAATGTCTATGTACGTCAGGCTTCAGGTCTCTACACCTACATGGAGTGGTAATAACATGGAAATCCCCTTATAAATTTCCTTAGTGACCACAAGATCTATAATTCATTGGTTCCTCTGAGAAAGAATGCTTTGTGTACCCCATATTACGAAACTAATAGTAGGTGAGAGAATCCTTATTTAGAATAGAATATGATTTTGAAGAGGTCTGTTGCATAGATCCACCACATGTGATAAGTGAACAAGATTAGTAAATCAGTTATAATATTGAATCACAGTTTCCTAACCTTGGTTGGTTTAATGGAACTAAATTTATCTTGACACATCATCAACACTAGAGAAAATTGATCAATGAAAAATCACTGAAATCCAACCACCCAAATCCCACATTCCTCTCTATCTCAACTATCTATTCACAAAACCTTTTTATATTCCATACAATCTTGAAAGTAGTACATTTCACCTTAATAGAATAATTTATATCCATGAACTCAAAGATATGTTCCACTTTATTCATTCATTCCCCATATTAACATGGATAATTGGTAGCCAAGAATGATGATGTTTTGATATGAATACAAATATAGGAATGATCTCTACTATGATTCCTCAAGTGAAAAATAATGTAGAATAATATGAAATTGGGTTTTCTACCTAGCCCATAGTTTCAACTGTATGCAAAAAAACCTCAACAAGTTTCTAATAGACTAGAAGGTTCACTTACTATTGTTCATCAACAAATCCCTATTGAGGTATGTAAACATTCCCTCTTTGGGGCATGGTACTACAAATAATTAAGTAAATCATTAGTTAGGTGAAACAAGATTATCGGCACTATCAAGAGGAAATCAATAGGATTATAAAAAACTCAAATAAAGTCTTATAAAAATTATAAAGTCAAACATCAACTTTACCAAAATACATTTTCCCCAATAACCCATGGTAACTTAAGGATTGTTAAGATGATATCTGGACATAAAATATCTCATTACATTCCCCTTATGTCTTGAATATCTTATCAAAAACTATCCTTCCAACATTAGATAAGATTCTAAACCACAGTTGATATCAATTTTTCATGATAAAACCTAGATAACCAATATAAATGGTACCTGACCAGATCCTAGCATAACAGGAATGGAATTATTGATCCCCATGGGTAGGCAACAAGCACCATGGAATTGATCCCGTGATATGAGTCTCCAAAATCTAGACAACCTGACACAACTGGTAGATTAAAACATCATTAGAATAAGTGTTGAAATAGTGGGTTCCCTAGACCCAAATATTTAGTTATTTTGATTACAATATTATGTATACTGTTAGCTATACATGATCTTTCCATTATATTGTATACTTTTCTACATCCACAATTGAAATGATAATATCCAAATGGTAATTTTCGTATTGAGAGGTTATAGAAGATCCTAGGCTATAATGAGAACCTCAAGATACTTTGGAATTAATCTTAAATATGTGTTCTATGGTCTAGATACATCTCACTAGTTGGATACAATTGACGTTTTACTATCAGGTGCTGGGGGATCATATGCATTAAGACCTCTTCTCATGAATTTCTCACATGGTGATATCTAGTAGTGAGATCATGAAGACTGAATGACCAATAGGAACACCACATGTTTTGGTTGTCATTGTATTCTCCTATCTATGATCACGTGTAACAGTATCCTGACTTGAGAACAATACTAATTTATGTCATTTGATTTTGTACTTTTATGCAAGTCCAAAACCATGGCAATGAAGTCTTGGCAAGGTAGTTTGTGTTGGGTGTGTCATTAGTGGAATTGCATTGGTTGAATGATCAAGAAAGGATTTGTCACTTCTAGGTTTTGGAAGTAATATATCTCAAGCCATGATGATAAGGATGGTGGTACCTTTATAAGACCCTGGAAAAGGCAGTCGAAGATAAATTTTTCCAGTTAAATCAACAAAAAATAAAGCATGAAATGGGTGATGACGCCTGAGTGTGTCATTCTTTATGAGATAATACAAAAAAAGAGATTATATTACAGAGTTCATGTTTGTATGTTGGTTTTCCCTACAGTGACAATCCTTATCTCTTCAGGGCCCATGATAGGTTGCTATATACCACTCTTGGTCTATGAATACTACTAACTGCTGTCGAGATAAGGTCACAGAAGGTCACAGACAATAGCGTATTCAAGAGTCTTCAATATTCAGTTGAATAGAAGATTTGGACATGGTGGTCCCCACCACTGTGGTATGAGATTTTTCCATGGAAAAATGATCCACGATGCAATAAATAAATTCATTTTATTAATGTTTAGAACAATGAGTATTGTATTTATTTATTAAATGTATTTATGATTTTTATGTAAATACATGAAAAATATTAATTGACGAATATTAAATTATTAGAGGTTCAATTAATATTTATGGGAATGATGAGTAGAGTTAATGACTCATTTGTTATCATGTAATATTATAATATATTACAACTGAGGGATAATAATATCTATGACTCAGATTAGTAGTCATAAAATGTCATTAATAGAGTGTTGGTTATTCCTGGGTCGGGTTGGAATTTCTACGTAATTACATGAAAATATAAATATAAGTGGATAGGAGATTCCCAAACACTATTCATGGTTCATCTCTCTCTTCTCCTCACTCCCATGTTCTGGAGAGATATGCTCTGAATTCAAAGACCTAGGATCGAGCACTCTCTCAGGCATTACTGGCGAAGTGATGTGGTGAACGTTGGAGAATTGAAGGCATCATCAGAATTCCGCACAAGCACCTAGATTATGTCGAACGGTGGTCATGTGGATTCCTTGAAGCGTGTGTGGATGATCTAGAGGAATTTGTCTTCAGATTCATCGAGCAGAAATCTCCAATGATGAGCAGACATCATGCACGTCGTCAAATTAAACATGGTATTTTACAGTTTATTTTTTTACTTAAAACCCTTCATGTGTGGTTCTCAGCTTTGACTAGGCTTCTCTACACTGATGCCGAAAAGTTTACATCAATCATCGGTGGAAAAATTTAAAAATCCCACCTTTTTGGGCCTTTCGGTGCACACTCAGTTCAAACAAGTTGTATCAGTTGGAGCGCATATCGATTTTAAGAAAAGAAAAATTAAATTCAAATTATGTTATGAAGAGGTAATCGATAAGGTCCAATACTACAAAACGTGTTTTAATTCGAAACCGGATGACCATTCTGTGATCATCTGAAGTTTTAAATTAGAATTAAAACTGGTAGTTTAATATGTTTCTAAATTGAAGAACCAATTTTATCTACATCCGATTACCAGAATAGTATTTTTCGATGATGTTTAATATTTATTATTATTATAATAATTTAATTATAATAATAATAGTTTGATTATAATAATAATTTCATTATAAAAATATTATATTATAAGAATATTTATTATTATAAGGTTTTATTTTTCATGTCTATTTAAACACTTAAGAAAAATTTTATTTTAATTCATTTTTATTATTCCAAAAGCCTAATATAGGTTTTATATATTAATAAAAAATGGGTAAAGGGGGTGGTGACCTAAGCAGGTCTCCTGTCCAAAATAAAAAAACAAAAAAAAACCAAAAGAAAGGGGGAATGTGGGGGTGGAAAAGCATGAAAAAAATGATGAAGGGTTGGGGGCCGATCAGCCCCCTATTCGGGCATTGCGCATGGGGCCCCAGAGGCCGCCTCCTCCCGTCGCAGAGCAGGTTCACTAGGCCGGAACCCAGTATGTCGTAGCCCCCTAGTTCATCTGTCTGCCTCGTGGAGACCTCTCAACCATGCACAGCCCCGAAGCACCTCCCACTGTGTCATCCCCCCTTTTCATGCAGCGGCGCACCACACCAGGGAAACCTCGACACCCCGAAACCCAGAAGATCTTGTCCCAGCACCTCCCATAGCCAGAACCATGACCAGCATCGCTCCCGACCTCCTCCTGGATGCGAACTAGACACTGCACTAGGCCACCCCGGAACCCCACACCCCGTCACAATGCTTCCTTCCCTACCAGAGCCACCTCAGTTTGGTGTCCTCCTACCTTAACTGCTCGCTGCCCTAGGCCACCTCTGCTCTAACGTTCCAGACAGCTGCTCCTGGCACCTCCCTGTTGGGTAAAGTTTGTACACCAAGGCTGCCTCACCCTACACCAGGCCAGCATCGCTATGCATGGCTGCCCCTCCCTCGGCGGTTTCCTTCCCACCCGTGGACCCACGCGGCCTCCACCTCCCACCTATCTGGCCAGCAACCTCTATCGGCGTCCCGCCCAGCCAGCAAGCCAACCTAGTGCGGTCTCTCTTCAATGCCCCGTCTGGTGATCTCCGGCCTCACCCACAGACACCCCAACCATGCCAGCCACCACCGCCGCTCAAACCGGGCCACTAGTCGGGTTTCTTCCGACCCACCACACCATATTGTCACTGTCTGGGGACTTCCTCCTCTAACTCTCATGGATGCACCTTTAGCCGCACTGGGTTCTTGTCATCGCATCCAATCCGTCCGATCTCAGCTAGCTCGCATCGCCTCACACCTTCCCCATTCTGACCACTCCTCGGTCCTCTTAGAAGGTAGGTAACTTGCTCTTCCCCGTAATAAGTCTGGGTGGGTCGGCCCAACCTAGAACGGGTTTGGGCGGACTGGCCTAGCCCAGAACGCCCCTGCAGGAGGTCGGTACCACCCGGAATGGGCGTGCATAGGTTCACATCAACCCGCTCAAGCCTTGCCAGAAGTTATATGGGTCTGGGAGATTTAATTTAATCAATAATTAATTAAAATAATTAATTTAATAAAAGTTTACAATTAAATTAACTGATATTAATTTTTTTCCTATTAAAATTTAGATATGGAATAATTAATTTAATTGTGAGATTAATTAAATTAATTAATTAAATTAATATTTTAATTTTAAAATTATATTAATTAATCGGGACTCAAAGAAAATATTTGTTGAATTAAAATGAGAGTCAAATTTTAATTCAATAAATTATTCCCTATGAATTTATTTTAATGCAAGTTCAATTTTTATTATGCATTTAGTTTATACACACGAGTTTAATGCATATACTGATCATGAGCTTAGGACTGACCAAATTTTTTCTGGTTCATTTTATTTAATTAATTAATTTAATTATTTCATGATGGTTTGTAATAATTAGGTTAATTAAATAAAAATACAGCATGTGTGTCGTCACAATTTTCATTACATGTATAAGGGCATGTACGCCCATTCTCAGAGTTTTATTTATACCCCTAGACCCCCTCGTCTGCATACGAGTAATGTTGTGTAATGATGAGACAAGTTGTGATGCACTTTGCGTCAAGTGGCGGCGATGCACCAGACATGAATTGGATGCATCAGATGAGAAGACCTTGCTATTCAAGTTGTACGCCTCACAACTAAATGTATGGTCCATAGGGTCTTGGTTGGTCCATTATTCACTCAATGGATCAACCATTAGAACCAACTCATGATCAGATGTTCCTTTTTTATTTCATGGTTTATTATATTTGTTCATGTGTTGTTAGAGTGTGATCACATAGATTAATAATAAACAATCATGCAAGATAAAATGAACATTTGACGCGATGATATATCTATTTCTTTCATGGTCAGTTTTGAGTGTGATCACATGGTGCATTCTTATTAAAATATAAAATGATTTCTTTCATCACATTAAAAATAATTAGACCCTCCATGATATATTAAGTCATAATATCCTTCTATCATTAAAATTTTGGGAAAATTGATTGTTTGAGGTGTCGGTCATGCCATAGGTGATGGTGCTTCTTACTAACAGGGAGTCCTTATAAAAATGAGGGGTTGAATTAACTAAAATTTTAGCAAAAAATAGCCATAGCCAGTTTGTTTAAATTTTAGAGGAAAGCATTGAGTAAATAAAGTTCAGATTTTAGAAACTGGGACCTCACTCAACAGATTAAGGGACCACAAGGTAAATATGATAGCCAACCAAAAGCACACCATTAACCTTCCAAGTAGTTCTGTAGCCATGACTTGTAGACTACGAGTGGTGGTTCTGGGATCTCTACCACTAAAATTATATAGCAACAAATATTCTGATTCGAGCATAGAGGGTTCCTAGAATCTATTAAAATAGTGGGAGACATATAATTAAGTAATTAATCAAAATTTCTAAACCAGTAATCTAGATAAAAGACACTATCTGCTAAAAATCACTTTTGTTGTAAAATGGAAAATTATACCACAAGTTTAAATTGTGATAAAAATTTTACAAAGTAAATGTCTTCACTATCATGAGTATCCATGAATAGTACAGGCGCGTGTGTATAGTAATATGCTATAGGAAACTCAAGGTGATAGTGACCCCAACACTGTTAAACAACCTCAAGAAGTGAGGGTAAAATTTCTTACAGGAGACTAATGTATAAAGCATATTCTTGTTATATAATTATGCTTTCATTAACATCCTGTGTCAGTTTTGGTCACTACACCATGTCATGGATGATAAAACATGAAGTCTCATCTCCAAGATGATTGCAAAGAGAATGTGAAGCAACGATATGAATAAAGAGATGATTACACCGGCATGTGTAAATTGAAAGATTGATCATGGTCTTTAAATGGATCCCTTTATCAAATCATTTTCACCACATTACTCAAGTCTCATTTTAAATTGTAAAATGAGAAAGTATTGAGAAAATGATCCATTACCAATCTGGGTAAGGTTTTTCCAAGTTAATAAGAATAAAAGGCAATTAAGTTTTAATTCTTAAGGTGAATAAATTGGAAGATAATGTGAAAACATCAAAGGCATTTAATTCCAATGACCCATTCACAACTTCATTCAATTAATAAGGTATTAAAAAAGGTTATTTTCATAGCATATTATAAAATAATACTATAGAAGTTTAAAAGCAATAAACTGATTTAAAAGAGAAAGTTGTTGCTTCTAAATCAGGTATATTAACCAATGTAATGTTTCTTTTTACTACTTAGGTATTTAATACTATATTCTTTTTTATATATGTTTATTTAAATATAGTTACCATGTAATTATGGATACATTACTAGGAGTCAGGTGTATTCTGCAAGTGGCAGCGAAAGGGTGATACCTTGGACAAAAGTGAGAAGTAAACGACTTATTAATTACCAAGTTAAATATTCATGTTGAAATATTATTGAGTATAACCACAAAGATTAATCTCATGTTTCCTTCAATGCAAGGAGGAATTCTTTCATGTTTTGGAATGAATTTTGTTTTTTTTAACTCAATCACGAGTTCAGTGATACATGATCTGAGGTAACTAGTGATAAATATGATTGTAATACCTATACCCAGTTGTTACAAGATAATTCATTGTCAAGTAATACTAAAAGTGGACATCATGAATATACAAATTTTGGTATTTATTCTCAGAACAACTTAATACTTTTTCTATTATCGACGTCTTTAGTTTGGACCAAGGAGCCTTTAAAAATAAAGGAATGTCACAAATCTTTTAGAAATAGTTCAATAAGTTAGCATGAATGAATCCAAGTATAAGCTATAGGTATATATACTTCATAAGATTCCTTTAAGTTATTAAGGAATAATTAAGTGAAGTATATTCATGGTCAAGAGATATGAGTTTCTTCAGGTTGAGATACCGAAGAATATCTCGACCAAGTATTCTTAAATCATGATGATGTAGCATGGAGAAATTCTTAAATGCTCATTACCTTATAGACATCATGACATTGATATTAATGAGGAAGATTGATGATTAAGTCCTACATATCAACATTTATCAATGAACATGTACCATGGAGAAATTCCTAAATATGTATGTTATACGTCAAAATTTTGATGTAAGTAGTTTCAATGTTATTACTTGCAGAAACTTCCATTATAATTCAGGAAATCCTTTCCAAATAAAAGTGATATACCACAACCATATGCAAACTATAATGACAAATGGAAATCATAAGAGTCATAGTATGATTATAAACCCATTATGTCATAAGGACATGTGTTTGGATGAAAAGAGTTTGTTAGGACATAAACATACATTCATCAAAATAAACACATTGTTCATCAAAGGTAATTATCCTAATGATTGCATAGGATATTACATAAATCCCTAAGATAGAAAAGTGGTATTCAAGTGATTGACTACATTTATATTAGATTGTGCACATCTTTTTTGAGATAATGGGATCTATATTGACTTGGGTTTAGTCACTGATCATGTAGCACAAATAGTTGGCATAGGAACTAGTTCCAAAAACGCATGTGGAATAGAGTATGTTCCACAGACACCTACTGCATAGGAAGGATACAACCATTGTAATGGTTTTTATATTTTCTGCATTCGTTGATCTATTATTCAAAGTGAATAATATTTCCTACAAGTAAATAGTGTATGGGAATTAGCTATAATTGATAAGACCAATTACAATTCAATTAATGGATTCCATGTATCAAAGTGAAAAGGGGCTTATTATTTTGAATATTGTGGTGGGTATTGTAGTGAGTTGATATAAGGATGGGGCAAGTGTAGTTCCAATAAGGCTCAATTGGTTTCACAATGTTGTTATGACCTAATCCGTTTGAATTCTACTTATCATATCTAATATCTATGATTAAATTATTTATTGTTGGATTTCATGATCACCAATTTTGGATGGTGTCTATACAACGCAACCAGAAAGGGATGGTCATATTAGAGAATGCAAATAAAGGTTTCAAGTTACTGAAATATGGTTTAGGATTAAAGTAAGAAACATGATCATAGAAAATACATTTGAAACAAATGATTTCCATGTGTCTACGAGAGGTTAGTGGGAGCGTAAATGTTTTCCAAGCAATGTATTTTTGGAAACATATGGAAAAAATATTGGTCTTATAGTTATTTAACACCAAGATGAAATTTATTCTCCAGGGATTGAATTAAAGTAACAACCTATGTTCTAGAAAACAGGATCAACTAAATTAGACATATAGGTTTCTTGGTCCTAGTAAATCATACATATATTGACATTGTATTAAAATATACTTGTTGGAACAATTAAATCGATGAATTTTTGCCTATGTCACAGAGCATAATCTCCTTAGGTTGACATGTCCAGGACATTGGAAGAGATAAATGTGTTGATTTGAGATCCATATGTCGATGCGATAGATCAATCACATATGTTATGATATGTAAATGTACTAATATTTGTAGTGTATATTTTAAAGTAGGAAAATATTAGTTATATCACGCAGTACTGCAAGGGATGTAGTCAGAACAATATATTTGTACTCTAGTAAGTACAAAAGATATGTACCTGGTAAATGGATAAGAAATGGTACATGTTTTCAGGGGACACAAACTATTCTTTCATAGATCAATGTGATCTATTATTGTAGTTAGGCTAAAGATGATGATAAATTCAAGCTCATAACAGCCAGTGGCAGGCATACCTACAAAGACTGAGTACGTTGCAACTTTTAAAGAAATTACAAAGAAAATAAATGCAACGATTTGATCCAGTTCTTGGAATCTTATCTGGTGAGGAATTTATTACCATAATGAAAATAATGATATTCTTACTAGACAAGATGTCAAGTTATGAACGTGGGAAAAAGGATATACCGGGGATACCATCTCTTGAGAATTGTTACTCAATGAGACAAGGTCACAATAGTAGAATAACCACACCGAGGAACTGTGGTGGACCCAATAGCTAAAGCTGTTACTCAGAATAAACATTAAGTTCTTCCTATGAGTAGCTAACAAGTTTAGTTAGCAAGTTGGCTCTACTAAAAGTGGGAGTGCTGAAATAATGGTTTCCCTAGACCCAACTATTCAGTTCTTTTGATTAACATATCTTGTATACAGTTATCTATACACGATCTTACCATTATAGTGTAGTCTTTTTTGCCTCCACTATTGAAATGGTAATGTCCAAAGTTTAATTTTCATATCGAGAGGTTTAATAGATCCCATACTATAATGAGAACATCGAGATACTCTGGCATTAATCTTAAATATATGTTCTATGGTATATATACATTCACTGATTGGACACAATACAAGTTAAACTATAAGGTGATGGGATATCATAAACATTGAGTCTTGTTATCACAAAGTTATCACTTGGTGATCTCTAGTGGTGAGATCATGAGGACTGAATCGACAATAGGAACACCACATGTTTTGGTTGTCATTTGATGTTCCTATCTATGAACATGTGTAATGGTATCCTAATGTGAGATTATTACCAATGTATTTCATATGATTACGTACATTGATGCAAGAAAAAAAACCCATGGAAATGAAGTCATGGTGAGGTAGCTTGTGTTGGGTGCATCATTGGTGGAATGAAATAGGTTAAATGGTCAAGAATGGATTTGTCTCTTCTAGGTTATGGAAGTAATATATCTGACGACATGATGATAAGGATGAAAATATTTTTATATGACCATGGCCATGGTAGTCAAATGTAAATCAGTCCTGTTAAATCAACAAACAATAATCCAAGAAAAAGGGTGATGACACATGAGTGTATCCTGCTTTAAGAGATATTTCAAACAAAGATATTATATTACATAGTGCATGTTTGTGGGTTGGTATCCACTACTGTGACTATCCTTATCTATTGAGGGTCCATGATGGGTTTCTTGATCCTTCTCTTGATCTGTGAATACTATTCACTACTATCAATATAAGGGACTGGAGGGTCACACACAACAGTGTATTCAAGAATCTTCTCTATTCAGTTGTATACGAGATTTAGATAAGGTGGGACCCACCACTGGGTTCTGGGATTTGTCCAAGGAAAAACGATCACCAATGTAATTAATAAATTCATATTCTTCCAGTTTATAATAATAAGTATTGAATTTATTTATTAAATGTATTTACGAGTTTTAAGTAAATACTTGAAAAATATTAATTGATGAATAATAAATTATTCAAGGTTCATTTAATATTTATGGGAACTATGAGTCAAGTTAATGACTTACTTATATTCACCTAATATTTTAATATATTGTAATGGGGTGATAAAAATATTTGTGACTCAGATTTGTAGTCATAAAATTTCATTAATAGTGCGTTGGTTATTTCGGGGTCAGGTTCTAATTTCTAGGTAATTACATGACACTATAAATATAAGGGGAAAGGAGATTACCAAACACTATTCAGGGAAATTCCCTCTTTTCTCCTATGTCCCATGATCTAGATAGGGATTCTTTGGATCCAAGGAGCATAGAGCGAGCACTCTCTCAGGCATCGCCTGCAAAGCAATGCAGTGATCGTTGGAGTGTTGATGGTGTTGTTTGAATTTTGCGCTAGCACCCAGATTACAAAGAATGCTGCTCCCGCAGATTCCTTGAAGCGTGTGTGGACGTTATATAGGAAATCAACTTTGGATTCTTAGAGTAGATATCACCATCTATGAGAAGACATCGTGTGTGGCTTCAGATAAAACCAGGAATTTTTATGGTTTATTTTTGTGCTTAAAACCCTTCACACATGGACCTTGGCATTGACTGGGCTACACTTCCCCGATGTCAATAAGTTTACATCGATCTTTGTTGAATTTTTTTTTTAAAAATCCCACCAGTTTGGGGCTTCTCTTTCTCTCCCAGTTCCAATAATAAGTTGATGCATGGAGGCCCACCATGTAAGCTACACTATCAATCTCTATGTGGCTTCATCACATTAGTTAGACAAGGCATAAAGAATAACTACAATCACCAGAAGGAAAAGGCTTAGTGTGAGCTACAATACGAGTAGGATTTCATCAATCATTTTATAATCTTTCAATATTTGATAAACAGTTAAATCTTAATGTATATAAAACATTGCATGGAAACATTTTCAGAGTTTATAGAAAATAATTCATAACGGAACATTTCTAATGATTATTAAAAAGAAAGTAAAATAACTTTTCCATAAATATTGGAATAATAAAGCATCTTTCTAAAATAGGAATTAAGAAAACATTTATCAAAAGAGGGTACAAATAAAAATTTCCATTAAAACTCAAATGAGTAAAAAATTTATATCATAAGGCATGTAAAGTCAAATTCAATCATAGCACCATGGTTAAGTGACCCAAGGGAAGGATGTCCAATGACACTCACACATATTTTTATTTCTACGACTTCCAACGTACATAAAGAACATACCTTTGGATGAAATGGAGAATATCCCTATAGACTAATCTTAATAATCTCAAACAGTTTTATTACATTTCCATTATTTAATACATTTACAGGAATCGCTAATACATTCCTAGAATGTGTTCCTCCCTCTCAACGTCCCAATATCCCATGTGATTCAAGATAAATAAAATAAATTACATTATTATACCATTAGATCAAAAACCATTTCATAATCATTTCCTTTAGTTCCAAATACATGTTTCAAAATATTCCTTTCATTTCAAAAACCATCCTTAATTGTTTTTTTATCACAAACTCTTCCATTTATTCAAAAAAATGAATAAAATGGTTTTCCATAAAAATTCATCCTTTTGTTCCCAAAAATGAAAACAAATGTACTTTTATCAAAATCAGTTATAGAATTTCATTTCAAATCATAAATATTTCATACCTTTAAATTTAATCAAAAACCTGTAAATAATCATACATTCAATTCAAGAGCACATTTTAAAAAAATAGCAGTTCATCACTATAATTAAATACTAACCACACATCGTGCCATTTCAATGTCCATTTATCAAAAACCCAAATCAATCATTATAAAATGAATTGAAAACAAAATTAAAAAATAATCATCAAAGGATTCAAATAATTTGAATACACTTTGAAACTACCTACCTTGATAATAATATTAGAAGAGCCTAATGACATATTCACAAGGAAGAATATGTAAGCCTCTAGAAATATGGCAGTATCCATGGCCCAATACAAGCACTGAATCCTAGAAGAAACTACTAAAATTCATGGGGGAAAACCACATCGTAGTGGTGTATTGGAAGAGAACACCATGATGTAGGACATATAGTTGTGGGATGGGAACACCTCCATAGTTCAAGAAAGAACATCTATGGTGTAGGGAGAAATGGGGAATGAACCCTACATCGTAGAGAGTGGGACTATAGGATAGAGCCACATGGAACTCAAACCATTGCGATGTACCCTGAGCATTGTGGTGTGAATTCATACTAACTGTAGTAAATATGAGATTTGTAATGAACCTAAGAAAATAGGGAGATAAATATTCATTGTGGTTTGATGTATGGTAGAAAACTTCTCAAAATATCCACCAGAAAACTAAAATGGAGGCTCCCTGTATTAACTTGTAAATGGTATAACAAATATATAACCATTATAGCGTCTCAAGAATTTAAATATCCCTATAACTGATGATAAATATTTTTTTCTACATGGTCCAAGACACCATTTCACATCCCTTCCTTAGTGGTTAATCCTACAAGGTAGCCTCTGAATTTTGGGTTCCCTACAACACATTCGTCATCTATGTGTTTTAGCCTTAACACCGACAGTACCACTAAGGCATATCCAATACCTCTATGGCGTAGCTGACTCTTTTGTGTCATGGTTTAGAGTGTTGTGGTGTGGTACTACCTTATTTGGATGAAATTTTCCAACAAAATACATTTAAGTATCCAAAAAACTTTTGAGTCCATTAAACCCATACAAAAACAACAATCCACTCAAAAATGAGGAGAATAAGGGAAAACATCAATTATTTGAAAACGACTATGAAAGAGAATGTTAGGATGTTACACTTGGACTATCAACTATGTAAAAATATTAGCAAGATTCTTCTTAAAAGTAATAATCTATACCTCCAAAAATATACTAATATTGTATAATTTGATATTTCAGGCCCATGTTTTTGTTCTTTCATGAAATAGTATATTAAATGCACAATTAATTGAACTTTGGGTGTTACAGAATAAGATCCCTCCGTATGATCCCTTTTTGAGTTCAATCTGTGAGTGCATCAACCATATGAACTATCTCACTGCTCAATAGTATCAGTATATTATGATTCTCGTATATATAAAGTAACAAATGTCTACAACCAAGACATCCATCAAACTAATATCATATTAAAAATAAAAAACAATTATTGTTGTACTTTTTCATAGACCCGGGACTCTAAAACAATTTTCATCATGAATTCCCTATAACTGATCATCATTACAGAAACATTAATCTTAAAATTCCAACCCCTTCAAGTATTGAATTATTAGTTTTATAGCTTCATATTGATTCCATCTATTATTTGACATGAAATGGATAATAACTCCCACTACATAAGAAATATAAAGCTGTGTACTAAAAATTTCAAAAATCAAACTTCAAATTGCTAAAGCATAAGGCATTATTCCCATGTAATGAGATTTTTCATCTGATGACACTGCATGTTATTTATATATTGTGTGGTATTTTGTTTGGGGTTGGGGGTGACATAGGTTTCATAAAAAAAATTCAATCATTCAACGACCTTCCTTATTTATGACTTTTTGGATAAAACCAAAGTTATCATTTTCCAATCCCTCTTTATTCTCATTCCTAATATCTTCTTGTCTTTTCTATGGTTCTTCATCTCAAAACATTTTTGGAAACATGTTCTTTAGTAACATTATTTGATGAAACCCCAAACCAATAATTAATATATCATCAATGTATATAAACAATATTATATATGTTATATACTCCCATTTCTTCTGATAATAATAATTATAAGAATCACATGGGCTGAATGATTCCTCAAGCATGGAAGTGTTGAACTTATGATTCCAATATCTTGGAGAATTCATAAAGATAAAAATAATTCATTTTAACTAAAAAAATAAAATCCTTCTTTGGAGGAACATCATAACCCTTGGGATGAACCATGTATATTTCTTCTTCCAAATACCTTTGAGGAAAACATATCATTACATATATCTATTGCAGTTATAGAGGATGAGATACCATAGTTCATATCACTATTTGAATTGTTGTGTACTTAACCACATGTGAGAAAATTTTATAAAATTAAATTTCCTCATTTTCTATAAAACTCTTCACCTCCAGCCTTTCTTTGTAATTATTATATTCATTATCTTCCTCCTTTATATAAAAAACCAAATTTTTCTCAATATAAATTTTTCTTTCAAGTATCTCATCCAACCCCTACATATTGTTATGATTTAAGGAATTAATTTCCTCTTTCAAGGATAAATCCCAATATTTTTAGTATCCGAGAATAACTTCTTCTTCCATATATTTGGGTTCCCCTCCTTCCATTGAAAATAAGAAATCCATGTCAACTCCAAACCACTGAACATGTTATATTATACAATTGGATATCCTCAGCATAAACTCAATTTAAACTATATGAACATCTATATCTAATAGTATTCAATTCAAACATTCTATATCTAGTATAAGTCTTTCATAACGTTCACCATCCAATCGAATAACTTTTGGAACACCAGTCTATATTGTTTCCACTAATTTTTTTGAATGTATAGTTCCTCCAATATTATCTACCTAATTATCCTGAACATCAATAATTTATCTATATTCAACTTCTTTCTCATCTATGATCTAATTTATAAAACCCATAAATTTTAATATATCACTACCATTAAATAAGTCAATGTGTTTGATATCTTTCTCCACATGCAATACCAAACTTAAACGAAACAATAATATATTTATATAAAATATAAATTTTTAAGTATGATCATTATAACTTTTTCGTTGTATTAGAAGGAATGAATTAGAATAACCCCTTTTTGAAAAATATTTATATATAAAATCAATGGTACTTCCAGTATTAATGAAACTTAATTAGCTTACCTAATATGACTAACAAGCTCATATATTATTTAGAAAATTATTATTCTTAAAAATTGTCTTTTATGTGATATGAATTTAAATTTAAAGAAACATATTATTAAGGACAACTTATTTTTGGAAATAATAATTACTTAACACCAATTCAGTTGGTAAATGATATGAAATAAAAGTAATAAAAGTTAATTTTTGAAACTTCCATTTTCCAGTAAAAACAATTTCTCATTATATATTATGATTTTATGAAACAAATTATTAATTTTGGAATTTTAAATTAATAAAAATGAACATCATTTTTTAATTGATCATATCAAAAATTTATTTAGAATAAAGTTTTGATATTTTTTAGAAATGTGTGGGTTTTAGTAGAAAAATCTGGTTTTTAAAAAACTTATATTTTTTTATGAATTTATCATTATATAAAAATTATATATAGAATTAAAAACTTTTTAAGTGATAAAATATAAATATATGGAATAGTATAATTCATTTAAATATATTTTTAGATCTTATAAATCCTCTATCAAACATTTTTAGAACTAATAAAATTGTTACTTTAACATAACACTGTTTTCCCATATTTATTCAAATCAAATATTTTCATGGGAGTCTCAATTTTGGATTACATTACAATCCAAATACCATTCATCAATTTTATAATAAATAAATTTATGTCATTAAATTAATTATCCATCATAATATTATCTTATAAGTAAAATAAAATCATAAAAATGTTTTTTTAACTTTTATACACGATTATGTGTGTTTTTAAAAAAAATAAATTTTCACACCATTAGAAATATTATTTGATAAAATGATTTTAAAATTTGAAATAATAAGTATAAAATTATTTAAAATTTTCTATCTTAATAATTTTAATTAATATTAATTACTACGGTTAGAAATTGGTTACCAAGGTAAATGCAAATGAAGTTAAAAGTTAATAGCTAAACAAAACCCTAAAACACCCAATGTTATCTCAAAAAAGGGGTGGAGAAAATTTTGGAAGAACGCTCAATATATAAACTTATTTGGTTCATTTTTTCCAATTAAACCATGTATAGTAACTTTATATTATTGAAAATTTAAGGGTTATTATGAAAACTACCATTCTCCTCACTTAAAAAGTGTAACATATCCACAACTTCAAGATGAAACTTCACTAATAATTTCTCCCTAAAACCCTTCCACATTTCTACTCCCAGAACCATCTAACCAGATCAAAATCTTCTGGAGACCTTTATTTATCTTAAGAAATTCATTTACGGAGAGACTTCAATAAAAAATTGAAGTTCCTACCATGAGTATTATCAATAACTTAACTTTTCTCCTTAGTTTACTTCTTTCAAATTTATTCAAGACACAAAAATATTATACTATTAGTATAATTATGTAATTTAATTCTAATATATTAGGATTATTATATTTATCTATTCATTAATCCAATCCACTAATAAAAACAAAATCATCATTGGTGTTTTTTTGTGGACTACTGCCATCATAAATAAAATGATTTGTTTTTTTATCACCACCAATAATTGATGGATCGTAAATTTTTTAAAGAGTATATATTATTTTTATGACAGAATTAAGGTTTTTCTATGATAGGTTAGTGGAATAATTAATAATATTATCAATAAATAATTTTTATTAAATCAATTGATTAAAACGATATATCTAAGTGGAAAATTACATATTCTTTACAAGTAATGACTTTATATAATTTATATTCTCAATGTAATTCTTAAAATTTATTATATATAACATTTAAAAATCTAAATAATAGAATTATGTTTCTAGAAGAATGATATTACAATAAAAAAATCATTATCATCAATTAATCATTATAGGTTCATGTTTGGGTCAGTTTAATCAGCTACTTGAACTATAATAAACATCTATGCCAAGGATTACTATGAGAAATTAATTAATAAAATAAAATGATATAACTATTTAAATAATTTTTTCATTCTGTTATTTCTATTTCAACATCTAACCCATTAATTAAATGAATGCATTTTATTCAATAATTACCATTGAAACATGATCATTTGGGATTCCATCTTCATGGTTTGTAATAAAAATTCAAACCAAAGGAAATTATAGCTTTATAAAATATATGGGAACATATGTTATATTAAAATAGATGATATTATAGTTATTTAATTTGTAAAAATAATAGATATCATCCTGAATTTTATGAAACTTGTTCAAAGTGACAAAAGATTTCCTACAACCGGTGTTGGAAAATCAGTAAAAACTAGATCATATATACAGGATGATTATTAATGAGAAGTATAAATGGATATAGTTATGAATATTGTTATTTTGTGTGTATTTATTGAAATTAATTTAATTATTTAGGGAGTTTGGTGCATGTGCAGAATGGATCTGGATATGGTAAGGGGTTTTGTCTGAAATTCCCCTCTTTAAGAAACATTTTATATTATGAACCTAATTTAATTTAGGCGGTGTATATAATACCTACTATAGATTTAATATCGTGAATTATTTTTTAAACATGTCATTTTATATTCAATTATAATCCCTCTCTTCTAAGGGGTATGGATTTGAAAGTCTATAACTCCCTAAGGGTTTTTGTGGTCTCATTTCATATTTTTGATACATACTACATTATGTGAAATTTTTTCTTTTTAGGGTGTATTCACTACCCACGGATATATTCTTGTCAAAAAAATTTATTACAGGGTATTTCATATATAATTCATGTTCCCTTATTAAAATAATTGTTTATTCAACTATTTCCCTAGTACTAAGGTTTTTTGGTAACCCAACTTTCATTCATTGACATATGATAATTCTCTTGAACTTATTTTAAAAAAGTTAGGTACATTCCCCCATTTTATTATATTGTATCATATTCATTCATTTCATCTATAGATTTACATTCATATCATATAAATTTTTTTGAAAATTATGCACACTTCTTGAGATATGTTGCTCATTAGGAATATTGATAACTCAAGACTCCTTTCCATGAGTTATGTAGTTTCATTAAAAATTAATTACTTTCATGATTGGGCTCTTCGGCCAGGAATTTTTAAGGTATTTTATAATGAAATATGGGGGAAAATCATATAACAAAAGTTCTATTGCACTTTTTATAATATGGGTTTTCAACATAAGCAATTTCATGTATTAAAAATATCCCTATCATAATCCAGTGTATTATCTTCTGGATCCACTTTTCCTACAGAAAACATTATTTTATTTTCAAGGTTAAATTATTATAGATTATTTTTTAAAAGTGAAGATCTTCAATTATTTTTCACATATCCTTTTGAAAAATACTTTTGGAAGGTACCCATAATAGAATTTTTTGTTTTAATGATAGAAATGTTCAATGAAAGATCATTTATGTTTTCACTTGATTGAAAAAACAATTTTTATTTTGTTTTCGACGAATCTTTTTTGTGGTTGAGGGGTTACTAGTGGGATACAAAAACACACGGTGACCGATTCAACATTCAAAAAATCAAAATCAAAAGAGAATACAGAACCTGTGAAGATATCTCTCCAGGATCACACTCGTTATCGAAGTCTCGTTGCTTACAACCATCATCATGAAACCCATAATCGTTGTCACCATCCTATCACCCCCTTTGATGTCTCCGACCAAGCACCACACCAGTTCTCTGGAGACTGTCAGAGTCCATTAGGACACCATAAAACATCAACATCATGTCTTCGTTGTCATCCCCCAGTGAACCAAAAAAAACCAAACTACCAATACAGATTGAGCACACCACATCAAACGCAAAACCCCATCGGTACAACACCATCGTGCACTACGGAAAAAACGAGTATTACCGACGGGTTATTTGCAGTGGGGAAGGGTTTGGTTGGAAATAGTATGTTGGGAAAGACTATTTGTGATGGGACCCTCTACATATTGAAAATAAATAGTTATTTGTGATGAGTAGAAGGTACCCGTCGCAAAAGGTTTAGCGAGAGTTGCCCGCCAAACAGCGTGAAGTGTATTTGTGACGGGTTCTTATGCCTCTCGCAAATACCCATCTGTGTTTTTTAGTATTTTTGATGGGATTTATCATCCATTTCAAATAGTAAGTCGACGGGTTGGTATTTGTGATGGGTCCCATCACAAATAACTTTTTATCCACCACCGCTAATTATTAGGGTGGTTAGTATTTGTGACAGGATTCCTGTCGCTAATAAACTCGTCACAACTAATCAAACTTCTATATATACCCCCATCCGTTTTCCTCTAATTCCACTTCTTTCTCTACTCGTCTCTCTCTCTACTAATATTTTCTCTCTCAAAATTTTCCTAAGATAGAAATTTTAAATCTGAGTAATATTCACTGTGTAAATCCTCCGATAGATTCAATTTTTATGTATTTATCTATTTCTTTTATTTTTTAGTTAATACATTTTATTTGATATTAGTTACAAATTTTTTTAATTAGCTGTAATTAAATTAAATTAGAATTAGATCATTTTATTTTGCATTAATTTTTTTACAAATACATGTTATTAGTATTAATTAGTATTATGTTATAGTTATACTAATTATTAATAATTAGTAGTTATTGGTATTAATTTGAAAAATTATTAATAATTAGTCATAATTAGTAATAATTAGTGATAATTACTAAAAATCAGCGTTAATAAGTAGAAAAATGAAATAAATATTTATAAATTACAATAAATTGTTATTATTAGAAGTAAATAGTAATAATTAGAAGTAAATAGTAATAATTAGTTGCAAACAGGAATAATTAGACATAATTAGAAATAATTAAGTCTCATTAGGTATAAATAGTAATAATTACTAATATTTAGTAATAATTATTAATAATTAGTAATAATTGGTAATAATTATTATTAATTAGTAATATTTAGTAATAATTAGGAATATTTAGTAATAATTAGGAATAATTGGTAATAATTAAGAATAATTTTTAATAATTAGGAATAATTAGGAATAATTAACAATAATTAGCAATAACTAGAAATAATTAGCAATAATTAGAAATAATTAAGAATAATTAGAAATAATTATGAATGATTAGTGATAATTAGTAATAATCAGTAATAATTACTAATACATAGTCAGAATTAGTAATAATTAAGAATAAATTCTAATAAATAGAAATACAATGGAATAATTAAGAATAATTTTTGACAAATAGTAATAATTAGTAATAATTCAGCATAAATAGTAATAATTAGAAATAAATAGTATTAATTATGAATAATTAGTAATAATTAGTAATAATTTGAAATAATTAGTAATAATTAGTAATAATTATGAACAATTAGCAATAATTAGTAATAATTTGGAATAATATGAAATAATTAGTAATAATTATTAATAGTTAGAAATAATTAGAAATAATTTGTAGTAATTGGAAATAATTAGTGATAGTTCGTATTAATTAGTGATAATTGTGAATAGTTAGGAAAAATTACTAATAATTAGGATAAATTTGCAATAATTATGATTAAATAGTAATAAATAGGATTAATTATGAATTATTTAGAATAATAATGAATAATTCGGAATAATTAAGTATATTCAAGAATAATTAAGAATAATTAAGATTAATTTGGATTAAATATGACTAATTAGGGATAATTAGGCTTAATTAATAATAATTCCAAATAATTATGAACAATTAGTAATAATTAGGTATAATTAGCAATAACTAGTAATAATTAGCAATAATTTGGAATAATTTGTAATAATTAGTAATAATTAAGAATAATTAGCAATAATTAGGAATAATTTGGATTAATTATGACTAATTAAGAATAATTAGTAATAATTAGGAATAATTTGTAATAATTATGAATAATTAGTAATAATTAGGAATAAATAGTAATAATTTGGAATAAATAGTAATAATTAGGAATAAATAGAAATAAATAGTAATAATTAGAAATAAGTAGGAATAGTTAGGAATAATTAAAAATAATTAGGAATAATTTGTAATAATTTGGACTAATTAGTAATAATTAGGGGTAAATAGTAATAATTAGGATTAATTACTAATAATGGGGAATAATTATGATTAATTTTTAGTAATTAGGATTAATTAGTAATAAATAAGATTAATTTGTAAAAATTAGGAGTAATTAGTAATAATTAGAAGTAATTAGGAATAATTAGAAATAATTAGTAACAAATAAAAATAATTTCTAATAATTAGGATTAATTGGTAATAATTAGTAATAATTAGTAATAATTAAGATTCGTTGGTAATAACTAAGAATAATTAGTAACAATTATGAATAGTTAGGAATAATTAACAATAATTAGGAATAATTAGAAATAATTTAGAATAATTATTAATAATTTGTAATAATTAGAAATAATTAGAAATAATTGGAAATAATTGGCAGCAATTAATAATAATTAGCAATAATTGGAAATAATTAGAGGTAATTATAAATAACTAGAAATAATTAGTACTAATTAGCAATAATTATAGGTAATTTACCCTAATTAGTAATAATTATCTTTTATTACGAATAATTAGTAATAATTAGTAATAATTGGTATTAATTAGTAATAATTAGTTTTAATTCGTAATAATTAGTAATAATTAGTATTAATTAGTAATACTTTGTAATAATTAGGAATAATAACGAATAAGTATGAATAATTAGTAATAATTAGTAATAAAGAGTAATAATTAGTAATAATTAGAAATAAATAATAATAATTACTAAAAATTAGTAATAAATAGTAATAATTAGTAATAATTAGAAATAATTAGGAATAATTAGGAATAATTAGAAATAAATAGTAATAAATAGTCATAAATAGTAATAATTATTAATAATTATAATTTATTAGTTATAATTATGATTAATTAAAAATAATTAGGAATCATTAGCAACAATTCACAATAATTCACAATAATTCTTAATAAATTAGCATAATTTCCAGTGGATTGGTGGTATTAATTTTGCTCGATGGGTCACCTCTTTGCAAAGTTCTCTCACGGTATTCAATGTGAAAAATATATTCCATCATACATATATCCATTTTCATATTCATGCAAATTGAAATGCGAATGTTCGAGAAAATTTTTTATAATGATTTCAGTGAGAGAAAGTTACAAGGAGATGAGCAGTTGGCTAAAAGAGGCTATTTTTCTAGAAGAATCATCTACTAACAACTTTTTTTAACTAAAATCACTATGAAAAATATTCTCTGATGTTTGAATATCCATTATAGTAAGCACGAGAATGGAGAGTATTGCAGAGAGACCCCTCTGCTCTCCATTCTCGTGCATATGAAAATGGAAATTCATACGTCAGAGCATATTCTTCACAATGATTTTAGCCGATGAAAGATATAAGAAGATGACTCGGCAGGAAAAAGAGTTGTTGCCAATCTGCTAGAAATTATGCCACTGATAATTAGCAATAATTTGAATAAATTAGGTGTAGTTACTAAGAATTACAGTTAATTAGTATAAATTAGTGTAGATTATAATTTTTTTTTTAAAAATAATATAAATAACTTTGAAATAATAAAAATTATTAAAAATTACTAGAAAAGTGATTTTAAATTTCTTTTCTTTTTGGATAGTGTTTGTCTAATATTAATTTCATTACAAAAAACTTTTTATTTTAGATTTTTTAGAGAAATATGGATCAAAGAAGTCAAAAATATCCATTATTAGATGACCGAGATTGGATAAATTAATTCAAGAATCCAAATAGTATGGGTTTAATTCTTTTATATAGTGAGGGTGTTGAAGATTTCATATCATTTGTATCATCAAAAATATAATTTTCTTTAGAAGGGATTATTAAATTTCCTTATGGAAAATAGAGGTATAAAGAGGATCAACTAGGACATTTTGGACTGATTCCTATAAAATAATTGAGTCATTTCCCGCTTACACCCCTCCAACGGCCCGGGGGGCCTTCAAAATTTTTTATATAATAAAACTCCATTTAAGGGATAAATGGGTGGAAACCCAAAGACATCATGGACATAAAATAATCACACTCAAAGGATAAAAAGGGTAAAACTAGAATGACAACACTGAACTACTCCCCAACATTTGATCATGATGAAGCTCTCCACCATTGTAAGGAAAATTGGCAAGCAAGTGTCCTGGGTCAAAGCACATTCCCGATCTGATGGCTAACGTCATACCCTCTCAAACAACCAAATCCAAAAAACTCTGAAAAGGCAAATCGACATCTCTTGAACCTCCTCTGAAGTATGTTCATGATGTCATCAAGATCACAAACTTCTCATCCTCGAATAACAAACCATTAAAACAGACAGAACCACCTTGTTGTGACACTCAAAAGATCATCAAAAACAAAGAAAATATAACCCTTAAAACCAACATCAAACTAGGAGACCATCACCACCATTGCCTTCCCCCAGTTGCCATCCAAATATAGAAACACAAAACCCCTCGCCACCCTCAAATCGCATGCAAAAGTCCACAGTAGACTACCCCAACAATGGTACATCAGCACAAAAACAAGAAGTAGCAACCCCCAACCCCATCAAAACTGGAAAAAACACAGATCAGGAGCCAAAACATAAGGACGGGGCCTCAGATCATAACAGAAGAACCTCCACAGCCAGAGGCATCAACCCCAATGCCATCACAAACCTCCTCAACCGGTCCAACCAGGAACAGCGCCAATGCAAGTCACCTAAGAAGTCCGGACGCACCAATTCGACTAAATCCGCCACAGAAAGATGCCAACTACCAAAGCTGACCACCGGTAGCCGAAGCCTCCACCGAGAGAGCCGAGGCCGAAGTAAGGAACACCAAATCCCAAACCTAGCCCCAAAAATCGACACCATCGTAGAGAGATTTCACCGCCTTGAAATGACCAAGACTGAAGTGAGAAGCGACCAACACCGTCGAGGAGAAGTAGAGCCACCGAGGGAACTGAGATGGCACAGAGAACACCGACTCCAGAAACCATCTGCAGAAACTTGAGCCACCGCGGAGAGGCTTTGCCGCCCGATGCCGACCGATCCTGGGATGAAGGAATGGGGAGACGCTATCACACTCCCGATCATGCCGAGATGCACTACCGTGAAGAAGAAACGATGTAAACCTATACCAAAACTGGAGCGGCGACGACAGGAA
Organism: Viscum album; assembly: GCA_963277665.1. NCBI lineage: Eukaryota > Viridiplantae > Streptophyta > Magnoliopsida > Santalales > Viscaceae > Viscum > Viscum album. Next base: position 1,718,235,284 of record OY728119.1, on the reverse strand, counting down.
CCCTACCTCCCCCTTACACCCAGATTAAAGCCTTTATTTATATCTTAGAACATAACAACATTGATGTCATGGCACAGAACCAATATTTCAACTGGTAAAATATTAAATCATCTCTATGATGGTGATTTATGGAATCATTTGATTGGGTCTTTCTACTAACAGTTTTTTCCCATTTAGTTTTTATGATAGTTAGTATTCATGTGGGCATGTATTTATAAATCCATAAAATTTAACTATTTGGATTTTGATGAAGGATCCAAATATCTTTTTGACCTTATTAATTATGTAACAACTGAAAAAGAATATTGATTTTTTATTTGAAACCATTGATATAAGAGTTAAATTCATTGTGGACTAATGGTGTCAGTGCATATGATATCACCGTGAACGAAATTTCTTACTAAAAGATAAATTGATGTGGACAATTAGTGACTTCTCAGCATATGGAATGTTATTTGGATAGAGTACACATGATCCAAAATCTTGTCTATACTGTATGAGAGATATTAAAGTGTTTATGCTTGTCAATGGTAAAAAACCTTTTCTCAAATGTCATTATAAATTCCCTCTTAACCATCATCATTTTTAGATGAACAAATATCATTTCAAAAAAGGTACAATTGAAAGAGATGAACCAACAATAATGATCTTTGGTATATAGGTGAAATCAATTGTCTCTTCGTTATGGCATACTGGATGAAATTATTGAAATTTGTTATCTATGATATAATTACCTAACAATGTTTAAATGTATGAGGTTGCATACGAAGATAGGCCTACAGGTTCATACCACCCATGGAATCATTGATATAAAATATAAAAGACTTCTTGAAGTAAATGATCCATTTTTATTAGCTCACTATGCACATCAAATTTATTATGCTAATTACTATGCTATTTCAAAAGAGTTATGTGATTTTTGGAGAATAATAAATATTAAATCTCAGGAAAATTAATTTAATCAAAGTGAATGTGGTTTCGCTGAAGTTCAAGGAATTGAATATTTTCAAGAGACTTCTGTAAATCCATATTTTCACAAAGTGACATGAATATCAATGATGAAACCCTGCAGTTAATGGTCAACAGTGATGATGATGTTATTGATATTACAAATTAATTTGAAATGAAAAGACATGATAAAACTGAAACTCATATAGATATTAATGATGTTGAGGAGGAATATGAAAAAATTTACATCATCGTATATGAAGATAGGGATGAAGATGAAGATTCACATGGTCTAATGCTGGTTATAATCATATATAATATCTCTCTATATAAAATAGCTTTCTTTAACTATTTTCTAAGAATAATAATTTCTTGTTTCAGATAGGCCTAGATCTGTTTCGTCTCTTGTGGAAGGCTGATCTACCTTTGGATGAGGAGGATGTTGGTTCATAAGACCCTTTGAATACTGGCAGTCCAGGGAAGACTCGAAGGGGTGTGGTCCTACTAAATTTATGATTCCTTAACCTATCTCGGAGCGACCACCACATCTAAACATATATCCACACATGAAGAGGTTTTTTTACCTATGTATTTTAGTTAGTTTTCATTAATTTATTTTCATACTAATTATTTTATTATTTGTTATTTTTTGCATAGATTTTCACATACAATTGTTCGACAGGGGAACACTATATTATTTTTCTAAAGCATGGGTCACTTGGGATGAGAGTCCCATTGATATTCAGAACTGCATGTTTGATCATTGAATTTTATATAAATAAATAATATTTATTTTGAAATTTATTTAATTAATAACTTGATATTATAATTTATTTTTGGGTTTTATGGTATCCCATATATAATAGAATGTGTGGAACTATTTGGAAGGCATGGGAGGGGTTTATATGTGATCATTGCCATCAGTGTTTTGCGTAATTTGATAGGGAAAGCAATGACAAAAGCAGTAGTGAAAAAGTTTGATGAGACTGGTCACGCTCACCAACTAAATTAAATTTTATCACAGGTTTGTGATGAATTATGTTCACATTGGTTGGGTGGAATTTTTCAGAATAGATCATCAATAGGTCAAAAAAACTGAGTGAGACATTAGGTGACATATTGAGTTGGTATCCGTTCATTCAGAACACATAAAGAACATATGGTAATATTTTTTTAAATAATTTTTATTACTTTTAATTTAATGGTTTATTTTATAGTAAAGTAGGCTGTCAAACAACCTGATGTTACAGAGTTCGACGTTTATAGTGGGGTTTACACTGTTACAGTCACTAGAGAGATTATAGGTGATCAATAGCTTCAGATTTTGTTCAGTATAATTTATTTTGGAATATTAAAATTAATTTTAAATATTATTTTATCCATTTTAATTTTAAATTTAAATTGATGGAGTTATATGAGGTAGCGGCTTCTTAGTCACAGACAGAGAGTGAGTTCGAGACCAAGGGTCAGACTAGTAACCATCAATTTGATGAGGCATCATGGATAAAGGTGACCTAGTATAACTTTGAGAGAGGTTGAGTTGTAGGAATCATTTCTCGATTAATGCTTTGTCTCCAGCTCAAGAGAATCTTGTGGACAGTCATCATCATCTATTTCACAGTGTTAGGAGCAGTTGTGATCTCAGAGTGAGGCCATAGAGTGTATGGTTAGGGTGAAGGAGTAGATGCATCAATGGAAGAAGTAGGATATGTACTAATGGAAGCACCAGTGCTCCAATGACAGTTGCAACAGCCGGAGGAGGAGATGCATCAGTGGCAGTAGCAGCAATAGAAGAAGACCGAGTACATGCGGCGTCTGATTCTTGGTTTAGGGATGGAGTTTCCTCCACCATCACCCCCATATCCTCGAGAGGGCCCCCCTCTATAATACTTTTTTTATGATAATACATTTGATTGAATTTTTTTATAATATTAACTATTTACATTTCTATATTGTGTGTTTTTATATTGTTGTGAATATAGCATTTTTAATATCATTTAATTTATTTGTTATATATTTATTTTATTATTATTTTGTTAAGTTATTTATTTTTTTATTGTTTTTATTATTTTTTATTTTTTTACTTTTTATTATTTTTTATTTTTTTTCATATTTTTACGAATATCGAGGTTTTTATTATTTTATTTTATTTAATTATTTTACTAATATTAATATTAATATTTTATTATTTTACTAATATTAATAATATTAATAAATATAATATTATTTTATTATTAATATTATTTTAATATTATTTTATTATTAATAGTATTATTATTATTTTCCTATATTATTTTATTATTATTTTCTAATATTATTTTATTTTTATTAATAATATTATTTTATTTATTTTTATTTTTTATTTTTTAAAGATATTTACGACTAGCCTTTAGCGATGATCCATCATAAATAATTTTTTTAAAATCATGGGAAAAATATTTGTGAAGGGAATTTTTGAATCATTCCATCACAAATTCATTTTTTAAATTATATCTTGGAATATATTTTTGTTGTGCACCATCCCATTGCAAATAGATTGTTTTTTCTACGGCCGATCATAAAAAAAAATGGGACGCTTTTTTTTGCAATAGGCCATTTGCAAGAGGACCCCATCGCAAATAATCCATTTTCCAATAGTGCCTGAACAACACAGAAGGCCACCACCATAAAGAAAACATGAATGAATCTAAATTTGAAACCCAAAAAGTAACCATGTTGTTTTCATTTCCACCTCTGAAGGACAACCCATAGAATGCACAAAGAGCATCGCCATCTACCAAACCCCATATCCCAAGACCACATTGTACCTATCACTCCCAATCCGACCTAGAGAATATTAAAGGGATTGGAGGTTAGGGGTGGTATTTGAATGGTTGAGTTCACCAAAACAAGACTAAAACTAAAAGCTAGAAACCAGAGCAAGTTAACTCATGATCATTTGAAAAACATTCCACCACGCAACCACAAATCCCAAAACAGCAGTGATACCATAACTTTATATCCGACTCGGAGAGGTGTAGTGGAAAAGAAGGTCAGAGAAGGGTTGGAGTGGCTAGGGGATTCTATAACGAACAACCTTTGTCGGGCCATCTAAACCACCTTGTAAGACTTCCACCAGAAAACAAAACCACCTTAAAGGACACCCCATCCACAGAGCACCGATGAAAAAAGAAACCTGGGAGAGAGGGCCCAAACACAAGGAAACTCATAAAAGGGTAAATGTATAAGAGGGGATGGAAATTTGGGATGGAGGAGGGGGGATTCCACCTAATAAAAAAACCTCCACCATCCAAATTGGCTTCGAGGATAAACCTAGGGTGATATGGATGGGAGTTTGATGTTGTTTTTTAGGTATTCACATCCATTTACCTTTTCATTTTTAAAATTATTTTCCCTAATACAGTTTATGTTTCACATTTTATAGTCCAAAATATATTAATAAATTGGGGGACTATACTCATGTTACCAAAAAATCCAATTCATGATTGCTTCTTGGGCAGTATGTTTCAAGCATTCTTTTGAAAGGATGTTTTTTCTAATATGACAATATCCCTTATAGGTTTTCTTTGTTAGACTAAGGATAAGTTGTTTTAAAACCATCCAAATTATTTATTTTTAAATATTATGATCACGTTACTCAATTATTATCCATATACCTATTTCTCAATATGGTACAAAAATTTCATTTTAAATTATTCAGATGGGATAATTTCACCTAGAAATAATGTTATTTTATTAGCATGAGGAAATGTATTGGAGTACCATATAGTGACTTTACAATACGAATGTTTATTACAATGTTAGATATTATTTGTTTTAACACTCTCCTAATTTAATTATATGGGTAGTTATCATGTTATCCATTTTATTGACATCGAAAAAAATTATTTGCATACCACGTATTTTTATTTCATTACGAATTATTATTGGTAAGATGGCTATGTATTTTTTGTATCACCCACATTCTTTATCTTTATGGGTTTCAACCATGTTATCCCATTTATTGACATGTGGAATAATATTGTTTTTCTTATTTATTGCTGACTACCAGCACAGGTTTATTGTGTAGCGATATTCTGTATATTTCATTTTATATATAGCCATGTTTTTCGGTAAGAGGTAACTTAGGGAATGGTATAAAAATAATTTTTGACTCTTATAGTGAACTCATTACACTTTAAAAATTAATGAGTGGGGATTGAAATTATATATCCCTTCCAAGCAGCAACTAGTATGATGATACAAAATTTGATAGGTTTCATTGTAAACTCCTTCCCATAATTGGATATTGTCTTTTCATAAGGCCTTGACATCATGATTTTTAAGTTCAACATTATTTATTACATCAGTATGAGATAATTATTATTGATATCAATATTTTATTTTATTATCATGAATATAACAAGCTCTATATTTCATGTTGATTATGGATTTATGTTGTTAACTTATTCTTACCATAATATCTATGATATTTATTCCATGATTGTATGAGTTGTATGTTTTTAAATACTACGTATTTGATCGAATCCCCTTATTATGTTTTAATTTCTCAAGGTTATAAATAAAATTAGAACACATAACATGTAAAGAAGGATATCACGTGTCAAAGAATTTATGGGGGATTTTTAAGACTCATTACAGGTTATGTAGTTTCATACATAATGAAAAAAATTCCTTCTTGATACAATTAACAAGGGATTTGTTAGTTATTATTTCATCATAATTCTATAATACTATAAACCAGAAAGAATCCACTTGATGTGAGTTATTAATTGATCGTTGTTGATTTAGTAATTAAGTATTTTTATATAAAAACATTCACATATGGTATGAAAGAGAGTATTTAAAGTATGTTTCTATGAGCATAGGATCTTGGGGTACGGGTTTGGGGTGTCACAGTCAATATCAAATGAAATGTTTAAGAAGTTTTAAAGGTTATGATATTAGCTGATGACAATTTAACGGTAAAACATTTATGTTTGTTCACAATTTTAAAGGTCTATATAACCCTTTGGGATAGTATATTATTTAATGTTCTGGTAATAATATAAATTATATTTGGGGATTATGATGAGGTAAATTTAGTGAAAATACTATGAAAATGTCTATGTATAAACTAAATTACTGAATTTTTATTATAGTATTTTGTATAGGGTTTATCTAGAAATTACATCCCTGTAAAGATACTAAAAGGTGGATGTGGTTCTGGATCATATACACCTAGGGTTAACAACTCTAAAGAGGGTGTGTTGGGTATTAACTCAATTGTGACCTAGGGCATGATAAATAGGTATTACTGTGAACTTGTATAGACACTCTTACGGGATATAATTTGGTTAATTCAAATTATCCATACGAAAAATTATTTCGGATTTTAATATGTTTACAGCATAATATGAAAATTACCACGGATAAGTGAGAATTGAACAAGGATAGTCAAAAGTTGATATGAATGTTTCAAATTATAAAAACATAGGTTTTATAAGGTAAGAAATATTCATATTTATGTACACATATTCATATTCTTTGTATTATCACAACCATCTTGGGTTTACTATTTTGTTAAAATTGGGTCATGAATATGATTCCAAGAGAGGTATGTATCTAGAAACCACTATGTCAAATAACTGTTTAATGGGGTATACATAAATGGTTAAAAAATTTAGTATATGAATGTTATGATGAGAAAAAATGATTTTCCATGTCTTACTTAAGGTAGTGATATTGATATTTTAATAATTATGAATCTATTTTCTGATCTCATTAGTGAGTGATATTTATTGATGATATTGTGGTATATTCAAAAATTTATGAGTGTTATGTAAAACATAGAATGATTCATATTAAGTATTTTAACTTTAACGGCATAGAAATACATATTAAATGGTTTTAATAACATTAAATTGTTATTTTATGATATGGTTATATTATTGGGGTTAAATATTTGAGAGCATGTGATTTAGAGATGGACAATTTTTAGATTTAGTATATTTTTTCTATTGATATAATATAGGTTTGGGTGATTTCAAAAATGTAAGTTATGTTGTATCGATAACTTCATGATTGATGACAATTCTTGATATTATTGGTTAAGTTCATCGCACTTTTGGGATTATGATATATAAATATACTACTATGATACCTTATGAACTATTGGACTGTAGCATTTTAGGGTTAATTACAGAGATAATTTTCAGAGGAATATATAACATTACAGTGGTTTATTGACATAGGGATTCAATGGCTTTTTTTGGAAATGTATATTTTGGAGATTTTATTGTAAGGGTATATACACACTTGGGTAAATGATTGTATGAATGATTAATATTGTTTGAGAGAGGTTAAGTAACATTATGTAGCCTAAAAATTAATATATATATATTTCATATTAGAAGTTATGTCATGAATGAATAATATGTTAAGAATACATTCACTTAATTTATACAAGGACTATAAATTAAAATTATGAGGATACAATATATTTAAGGGGTAGAATGATATACTTTTAAATATTTATATAAGACTTTCTTTATGTAATTTAATGTGTTCAATATCTTCCTCCACATGTACATTAATCTTTAACGAAATTGTGATATATTTATATAAAATATTAATTTTTAAGTATGAATATTTAACCCTATCCATTAAATTTCATACAATGAGTAGTGGTAACCTATTTAAAAATTATATTTATATATAAAATTAATTCCACTATTATTATGAATGAAACATAATTAGTTTACCTAAAATGAATAACAAAACCATTTTTTGTTTAGAAAATTATTTTTCATAAAAATTACCTTTCTATATGATATGAGTTTCTTTTTCAAGACCAATATGATTAATGATAAATTAATCTTGATATTAATAATTTTTTAACACCAATTAATTTAAAAATTTTATGAAATAATAAAATTAACAACAAATATTTAAAAATTTCTTTTTCAAATAAAAATGGGTTTTCATTAAATTTTATGATTTTATTAAAAAATTAAATTTAGAATTTTTTAATTGAAAATTAATAAATATAAGTTTATTTTCTAAATTCATCATATCAAAAATTGACTTATAATGATTCCGGGTATTTTTCTGATAATGATGGGTTTCAGATGAAAAGTATAATTTTCACAAAACTTGAAATTTTCATCACTTTATCATTATATATGAATGATATATAAGATTAAAAAACCTTTTAGGTGATTGAATATGAATATATGGGAAATAAATTAATTTTGAAATATTTTTTGATCTTATATATATTATTTCAAAATTTTACGAACAAATTAAAATGATACTTTAAAAAAAAATTCTTTTCTTTGAATCATGTATTTTCAACGGTGATTTTGTTTTCTATTGACTTAAAAGACTCATAAAAATTATTTTTTTATAATAAATATATTTATATAATTACAATCATTGTCCAATATAATTTTATCTTATATGTAAATTTAAATAAAAAACAATATATTTCCAAAAATTGTTTTCACACAATGAATTGATTTTTTTTAAAATAAGAATTTTAAAATAATTAAAAATTTTATTTGAAAAAAATATTTTCAAATTTGAATTAAAATTTATCAATTTAGGTAAAAGGTTTAATCTAATTATTTTATTAAAAATTAATCATTGAGGTTATAAATTAATTATCAATGTAAAAGTAATTTTGTGTAAAATTTAAAAGTGATTAAATCCATAAAACACTCAAATTTGATTAAAAATGATATTTTTTGAGAATTTCTATAGATATAATTATCCCTAGTTATTTTATGAATTTTGTATCCATTAACCCTTTAATAGTAACAATATATTATTTAAAATGTAAGGGTTTCTCCCAAAAGTAACCTTCTCCTCACTTATAAAAGGGTATCATATCCACCAATTCAAGCCATAACATTACTTGGATTTTATCACTGAAACTCTACCAATATTATCCTCATAGAACCCTCTACTATGTTAAAAATATTATATTCTCCATTAGTTATCATAATTCCTTCATTTCCAAGGAGTCTTCCATGGAAAATTCAAGTCTACGACATGAGTATTATCAACTAATAAGATTTTCTCCTTAATTATATACATACATACATATTATTTCCACCTAAATATAATGATATTTTTATAATTTAAATATTTTAGTTTTATTATATTAATGGTAATAACATTTTCTATTTATCTATCTGAAATATTATGAAGAAAAAAAATCATAATTCATGGATATGTGCATACTACCTCCACTATGAGAAACAAAATCCATATTTCATCACCAACCATAATTGATGATCAATAGAATGTTCTAATGATTAAATTTGATTTTAATGAAATCATTAATGTTTTTGTATGAAAATTTTGAGAGCATATTAGTAATATAATCCATAACAGATTATCTTTAATTCATTCATTTAAAACAAGAAAACTAAGAGGAAAATTATTTCTTCATTCTATTTATCACTTTATATAATTTGTTTTATATTAAAAATTATTAAAAATTATTATAAATAACACTAAAAACACTAAATATGATCATTTTTCTTTAGTTATAATTATATTACAACTAAACTATCATATACTAACCCATTAATAATGGCAGGTTCATGTTCAGGTTTGTTTAACCGTATATTAGAAAAATATTATACATTTATGTCGGGGATGGATATGATAACCTATTTTGTATTTTAGTAATATATATATATATATATATATAATTTCTTTGTTATAGTAAGATTATATCATCATTTAACTCATTAATTAAGAAAACACTTCATTCAGTAAGACTCATCGAAACATGATCATCATCGATTTCATCTTCTTAGTTCATAACTAAAAATTACATGTGTTGAAATTATATCCATATAAACTATCTTTTAAAATATATTAATGTAACATATGTTATCTAATATTGATTGACTTTAAAAAAATAGATACCGACATGCCGTTTACAAAACTAGTTCAAAGAGATAAAACATTACTTACACCAAGTTTTGAAAATTGGTTAAAACTATCTCATAAATATATAAAATGATTATAAATATGGAGTATCAATGGATATAGTCATGAATTGTGTTCTTGGTTATGTATTAAATGAACTTAATTTAATAATTCTGTATGATTGGTGAAAATGAGGATCGAATTAGGAAAATGTAATGGTTCTAGTCTCAAATCCCCATCTATGGGATATTATTGGTATTATAAAAATAATACAATTTACGTGGAGTACATACATTATATTTGATATATCATATCATGAATTATATTTTAGTCATGTTATTTTATTTTCAATTATTGTTTGCCTCTTTCAAGGGGTTTTCTTCCAATGTTATCCAAATTCATAAAGTTTTTCTTGGTCCAAATTCAAATTCTTTGAGACATAAAACATTTTTTAAACAGTGTTTTATTTTTATGATGTGTTAACTATCCAAAGATACATTATTATAATACTAAATTTATATAATGGAATTTACTATCTAATTCATGATCCTGTATTCTAGTGGTATTGATTTAGTTGTTTCTCGAGAAGTTACAATTTTTGGTATCTCAACTTTCATTCATTGAGTTATGTTCATTCTCCTGGAATTATTTTAAATAAGTTGGGTATATAATTCCCTTTAATTTTTTATATGGTATTATTTTAACTATATATATACACATTCTTACCACATCAACCTTTTGAATAATATTTATCCCTTCTTAATATTTTTTTCTTGTAAAGAATTTTGACAACTCAATACTCCATTACTTGTGATATATTTCCCAAGAATAAAATTATTTCTTATATTTTTGGGTTCTCCCACCAAATATTTTTTATTTAATAATAATATTTGGTAAAAATAAGTTTTAAAACAAATAAGGGTTTATTACATTTTTTACAATGTGGGATTTCAAAAAAGGAAATTTCAAGTATTAAAAGTATCCCTTTTGTATATTTTATATTTTGGATCCACATTTCATATAAAATAATTTATTTAATTTTCAAGGATCCATTATTGTAGATTATTTTTAAAAGTAAGATTTTCAATGATTTTTAACCATAACTTTTGAAAAATACTTTTAAAAGGGACTAGTAACATCAAATTTTAATTTACTGTCCAAATGTTTTTCCAAAAGATCATTTATGTTTTCACATCGATTTCTATTTTTATTTTTTAAATGATTTACCCTAATAAAGATTATGTTTTACTATATAACATTAATTTATATTTATCTATTGAGGTAATGAACTCATGGTACCAAACAATCCAATTCATGTTCCCTTTGGGGGTTGTTCCATTCAGCTATTATTTTGAAAGGATTTTTTTACCTCTATCAACATACTTATATGATTCATTTATCACATTGGGGGTATGTAATTTTGAATCCATACACATTTTTTATATTGATGGCTTATGATCATGTTATTCAATTATTGACTTAGTCGTATACTAATAGTTCTATAGGGTGTAAACATTGTACTTTACATAATTCACATTGGATGTTGTTTAGGTATAAATAATGTTATCATATTAATATGGAGATATCTATTGGAAATTTATATATTAATTTTCTAATATGGATTATTATTACAATATTCACTATATGATGTTTGATAATGAACCTTATTTCCCTATATGGGTTGTTATCATGTTATACATTTTATTGATGTGGTGAAATGTATTTGAATACCATATATTTTTGTTCCAATATAGAAAATCATTGGAATGTTTACCATGTATTGTTTGAATATCCAACTTTTTCATAGGCATAGGTTATTAACATGGTATATATTGAATTTAAATGGTTAAAGGTAATGATATTATTGATGATTATTGGCTACTAACATAGGTTGATTATGTATGGAAGTTCTATATATTTCATTATACTGATAGCCAAGATTTTTTCAGTAAGAGGATCATTACAGAATAATATGAAAATTAATATTGATACTTATAGTGAATATATTAGAACCAAACAAGTGACTGGTGGGGTATCAAATTATATAGCCACTCGATATATCAGAAACTCCCATGAGGCAAAATAAGTTGTGTTCTAAAGCATACATTTACACATAATAGGACAGTGTCTTAGCACAGGCCTTGACCACATGTTTTTTATGTTAGAAATTATGGATTACATTCATATTTGATCAAATATTATTGATATCCATGTTTTTATTTATTTCTAGGTATTTAACGAACTCTCAGTTACATGTTTATTGAAGATTTATATTGTTTAATAATTCCATCCATATTATGTATTCCAGGTTTATTACATGATTGACTACTTTTTATGTTTTCAATTACTTAAGGTTTGACCTCGACCATTATTATATTTAAATTTCCCCAGGTTATGAAGAAAATTAGTACACATGAAATGTGTAAAAGGATAAAAAAGGTTATAAAATTTATGAGATATGTTAAAGACTCAATATGGATTAACTATTTTGTATATAATAAAAAAAATTGATACATAGAACATGGGATTTATTATATATTATTTCTTCATAATTCACAAAATCTGTAAGAATAAAAATATCCTCAAGATGTAAATGATGAATTAGTAATTATTGATTTTTTAATTAATTGTGGTTATATGTAGTCTTTTTTATATGGTATCAAAGAGAGTATGTAAAATATGTTTCTATGAGAACTAGATCTAGGTGTGTGGTTCTGGGGTGTTACATGATATTTCCAAAGAAGATATTTATTGAAAAGAAAATATCTACTATAGAAGCATTGTTTATTTTCACCATACCAGATGCAATATCAAATGTTACCATCAATATATTTGATAAGGAAGCACACTTTTTATTTCTCCTCTAACTTGTCTCAGTCTTCAGCATCAATATAAACATACATGATACTTCCAAATAATTTTCATTTTTCACCTCAGGTATCTTATCAGACCAAAGTTCTTCTAGAATTTCTTACCCCACAACTAGATATGGACTTTTGATCACCAAATTCATTATTGTATTTATAGCCTTTTCACAAATTCCCTTAGGCATTCTATACTGAATACTTATACTATAATTTTTTCCTAAAAATCTGATTCATTATTTATGCTACTCTGTTTGTAATAGAGTTCTTAGAATAGTCATCCAATAACCTTTTATATTACATTGAACAAATTTTGGAATGTTTTTCATGTATTCCATAATATTTTTTATCTAGCGGCATTTCCATTTTCATTCAAACTCATTCTTGGTTAAAACATTCAATAAATAAATTCATAAAACAAATCATATTTATTCTTTAGGAAGTAAACATAGAAATTTCAAGTGGTATCATCAATAAATTTTACAAATTATAGTGATACTCTATTTGAAATAATAGAGGATGATTCACAAACATCGTAATTAACAAGTTCCTACTATTTATTCCGTGGATTTCTACCATCCATGTTAAAGGAAACTCTCTTCTTTTACCTCACTATAAAACTCTCTCATCTTAAAACTTCTGTGTGATTGATTTTATGTATTCCCTTATCCACCAACAAAGATATTAATTTTTATTTAAATAAGATGAGTATAGTAAATAAAAATATAAAAAAGGTGAAGCCAATTAATAAAATAGGTCTCAAAAAATAATATTATGCACATACACACAAACAAAATTCAACCCAATAGTAGGGGAAGTATTACATTAGCATATATACCAATTTTATTTATTTAACTAAGTTGAAAGAACATATGGTTTTATATTTCTGGACTATTTGAGGAAGTGATTCTGATCACCACAAGTAATTCCTTGCATCTGATGAAGGACAAGGTTCATTTTTTTACTCCCCAATAAACCACAATGTACCATATATAGATATTAAATATTACATCACAAAAAGTTTTATAAATGATGCATCATCAATTTTTAACACTAATATGAGGAACTTCCAAAGACTTGGAATATTTCTAACAACTTTCAGCCTCAAGACACTTCTATTTTTCATTTGAATGTAAACATCATCATTCCATAAAATATCCCAAGAATCATCATCTATTAGATATACTCTACCAAATATTATAGGTATATAATAAACCATTCACCCCCAGACACCATTTGAATTAAAATACATGACTGATTTAATAAACCATTAATCTTATAGAGTGATGATACTCAGTATTCAATAGGATCCTTTGTCCATTTTATATACTATGTTTTCCTATCCATAAAGGGAAGCTTCTATTTGGTTGCAATAATATTTACTGATACATTATCCCTTCCCAAAAATCCAACATGTAGGACCGAGACCAATAGATTTTCCTTGAAATATTCAATGAGAATTATTGTATGGGAAATTATTCTTCTAATGGTTCCTTCATTGAGGTGATCATCCCAATATAGAAGCATTTAGATCACTTTCAGATATATCTTCAACCTTTTTATGCCATACCTCCAAATTCAAGATCAAGATTCAAATTTTATTAAACATAATATCTCCATTCCCACTAGAGTTACTCACAACTAAAACCATGGCATCCCAGCTCTCTAGAAGTGAGGAAAGAGGAATAAAATCTCAAACATCATCTATGAATGTTACTTTCACTGATTCACGAGACCCTCAGAAAAAATTGAAGTAATTCACATGTTTTTTTCAGGTAATCTATATGATAACCTCAAGAAAAAAAATATTTATATCATGAAAAATTTGTGAAGTGTTATGGGATTCTCATATATTTAATCCAATTCTTTTATAACCTCAAAAAAAAATTCTTTAATGTTGAAGGAAATATTATAGGAAACTGAAATCTTGGACAAGGAAAAATAATTCCTATTCAATCAATACATATATATATTTCCATAGTTTAAAGAAATTTGACATGAAAATGAATGTTCATATGTTTTTGTGTCAAAAGATCTTCTGGTTGAATCTTCTAAAAGGAATATTCAATTCCCTCGATCTGGTAGTTATGAAACTTCCATGGGTCTGAATTAATTCTTTTTATAACAGTAAAACCAATTGAAATTAAATAATTTGAATGAAAATTATATGAGAAAAATAAATGATATGATTGAATAATTGCCAATTCATATGATACAACTATATTAGGGGAACACACTCTTGGATCATCACTTCATTTGTTACACTACATGGACATAATGGAGGACAATGTACACCAGATGAAAATCTATTTGATCACCTCAACCTATGTAGTGTTAATATGTATAATTCTACCATACATAGGTTTTCCTAATAACATCCTCCTAAAATTTTATTATCTAGAACTGGGATGAGGTCCCACCTAATCACCACACAAAACTTCACGGACAATTTTCATAGAAAAATAAAAAAATGGAAAAAAAGAATTAAATTATTTGTAAAACATACAATATATATTTGATAGCACTGAAAATATATTCATTATAGGATATGAAATTGAATAAATAAATCAATTCTCTCTTCTTCTCTTATTACAAATTTTATGATAGTTATTTCAAAATCTCCCATTTTTCCAGTAAACACACACATTTTCATCAAAGATGGGCCCCCAACACACTTTGTAGAGATCATAAATAGGTGAAAAAGTGTCACCGACCTTAGGGATTCATGGTCAACTTCCCTTTCACCTAGGAGACCTTTGATGCCCTTTTTAACCATCTGATGAAACTGTCTATAAATAGATCCCATGTAAGTAGAAAATGCGAACAAAATTCATCCCCGATAAAACTCATTTTGATGGACTTTGGATGATTATATCTATCCAGACATCTATTTATGATGGGTAATGAAATATGACTCAATATGATGGAATCTTCCAATAAACATCCCTAAATCCTC
Organism: Viscum album; assembly: GCA_963277665.1. Classification (NCBI taxonomy): domain Eukaryota; kingdom Viridiplantae; phylum Streptophyta; class Magnoliopsida; order Santalales; family Viscaceae; genus Viscum; species Viscum album. The sequence continues at coordinate 1,718,219,591 of OY728119.1, read as the reverse complement.
TCCACATTATTCCTTTGTTCGGACATCTCTATATGATGACATCCTTTTAGAACACTCAATGTAATGAAACTTAATATTTAAAAAAAAACCAATAGTACCATTATCATAATATCATCTTAGTTTAAATTTGACACTAGATTAATTATTTTAGGAAGGATATAAATTATTGAGAGTATGTTGAATAGGAACTAAACATTAAAAGAGTCAGGTAAGATGATTACCACTTCTTTTACATACCACCTTTGGGTTACACCTTAATCCTTATTATAATGATCATAAGGTAATACCGGCACACAGAAATTAATTTACGGAATGAAATAAATTTTTATGGGAAGATACGTGTTGAGATATAGTGATTAATGTTTGTGAATGATGGAGGAGAATAGGTTCCCCGCATAAATGCTGGTAGGGATACACATGGAATTACATAAAATATTTTAATAATATAAAGACTTTTTATTATTATAGTCTCAAAGATGATAATTATAAGGGGAATATAATAATAAACAATGATGTTTATGAATGTGTTTTGTATTATCCAGAATCCGTATCTCTTTATTATTTACCTATTTTACCCTTAATCAAGTTGGAAATTTTTTACCATACTTATTATTCATTAAGACCAAAATTTAAGTCAAATTTATTAATTAATAAAAATTATTCAGAATCAAAATAATTAATAAATTTTTCATGTTTCAACTCTAATAAGTGAAAGAAATTACATTTAATATAATTTCTCAAAATGTAATGAAAATCAATTTTAAAACATGATTATTTTGAGAATAAAAATGATTTTATTTAAAAATTAACTATATTGTTGATTCAATGGGATTAATTAGATTATGTTAAATAAATGGATATTTATTTTTATTTAAAACCAAACCAAATCCAAAAGAAATTTGATAAATATAATTATTTAATTAAACAAACTGAAAAAAAAATTCAAAAAACATTACTTATAATTCAAAATAGTTTAGTATATATTTCTAAGTTTAGTATTATATTTTTAGAACATTAGAACATTTTTTAAATATATATATCTTTCTATAAAAATGGTTTCATATAAATTAAGTTATTATTAAATCCTTATAATGTCATAAAAGTTATAGTTTTCCAAAATAAATAAATTTTCACTATTCACCTTAAAAAAACTATTTCTAAAAAATATCAAAAATTTATCATAAGACAATTTTGCATGATGAATTCAAAAATGAAATTAATTTTATAAAATAAAATTTAGAAATTTTGGAATTTTTTTCTTCAATAAATATATGTTCGTTATTCTATTGTTTCTTTAGAAATAAAATATTACTTACTATAATTGAATCTTGATTGTTAAAAGGATGGTTGTTTGGTGATTCCTATATATATATTTTTCCCTCCCTATTGTGTAAAAGATTAAATACCTTTTCTTTGACCTTAACTTTATTTAGTTATAATTATTTATTTTCTTCATTTTAATACAATTTCATTAATTTCTATTTTGTGTTCTTATTTCCCTGTTTCTTTTTTATTTTTATACGGTGATTCTCAAGGTCTCCTTAATGACGAGAGGCCAAAATAAGGATCACCCTTTTGATGAAAACTAGGGATTTAGTGTTTCTTCTTTTATCTTTGTATTTCAATTTTTTTTGGGGATTTTTTTGATTGAGGGATAGAGTTTAATGATAGAACATCCTACATATTTTTTCCCTATTTTCTTTACTAATATACAAAAATCAATTCCTTCTCCCACATCATGGGTCAATGGTGTATGATGTGATCAATAGTTTGAGTTGTTTTTGGAATCAAAATCTATATCTATTTGAGATATTAGTGGGTGATCACTTTAAATGTATCCTAAGTTTGATTCCCATTCACATAATTGATTCAATCAGGGTATGCGTAACTAGTTAGAAACAAACAAGATGGTAAGAATAAAGAATATTGGAATTAAGACAATAAATTATTATTAAGGTTGAACCAAAGGGATTATAATTTATTAAAATTACTTTTATTTTCATATTTTATTTTATTTTTTTCTCCTGATTTTATATAAAAATCCAGATGTCAGTTAACTTTTTAAAACAAAAAAACAAAAAAATATAAGTCTTGAGGGATAATAAATTTTCTAGGTTCATATACTTTAAAGAAAACCTATTGAAAGATCTAATATTTCAATAAATTATTTAAATTATAGTTTTATATCCCACAAACAAATGACATGTGTCAACAAATAAAAAATAAATACTGATAACTCATCCACTACTAGCATGTATTAGCTTACTACCACTACTTTATCCAATATAATGAAGTAACATTCCTCATGACATGTGACTAAATAGAATCATCATAAACATATACCTGAAGATGGGAATATTGGTGATGAATATAAAAACACATTAGGATAAACCCATCACATCTCATGCACCCCTTGAATAAGAAAATTAGGTAATTTTTAATTGTACTTCAGAAAAAATGCTTTGATTCGTTGAAAAATTATGAATCCAAGTAGAAAATTTAACATATTATCAGCAATCAAACTATAAATAAAACTTAAAAACTTGTATCAACATAAATTTCATGTACAATACACTACCCATAAACACATTACATTTCCCCAAACTCAACCCCTTCCACAACCATGGGTTAAAGATATATTGTACCTCTTAATCTTGAGTGTACAAACTACCCCAAACATTTTTCATCATCCCTATCACACTTGAAGACACAACCACACATAAGAAATTATTTTCAATCTCAAGATCAAAATATTTTCATAATAAAATCCAATAATTAATTATAATAATATTTATATCAAAACAAACATAATCTAACAATCTATAATTCATTTCAAAATTGTAATTTAAAATTTCTCTAATTTCATTTAAAAACAAACATAAAACTGAAAATATATGAGTTTTATTTTCACCAATGGAACTCAAACCAAAATATAACTTTTTAAAATAAAATTTAAAAAATAATTAAATAATTTTAAAATTTTAAAATAATTTAATTAAAATAAAAAATATTATACCAAATAAAGTTTTACACCGAACTATATAGGATAATCCACCTATCTCGACATAAATAAAAAGAGAAAGCGTACCAGTAAATTGAACATCCAATATCCACTTACCCCTATTTAATAATAAAAAAAATAAAAAATAAATTATCCAAACTCGAGATTTTTTCCACTTTTATACTCTTGTTAGGGTCTTATCAGGAGAGAGACAAGAACAAAGTTAAAAATGAAAGATCTCAGGTCACTTACCCCTGACCTAGAACCCCAACCCTCTAAAATAAAAATGTACCAATATATGAGGGAAAAAAATATATAAAAAACCCTAAAAAATGACCGTGATTTGAGAATTATATATTAAAGAGAGTTTATGGGCCAAATTCTAGAAAATTGAAAAAAGGATGATTTGGGGCCTTCTTAAGTGAATTCATGGCACATTGTATGGTCCCAATAACCATGTGGGGATCCATGCATTCATTAATATAATTATTTCTAATATGCACGGTTAATTTGAATAGTACTAATGAACGTACTTTTAACCATTATTTTCTTATTGTATCCCCTAAAACACCCTATATGGTTCCCCTGATTGAAATCAAGGTCTCATAACAGTGCACCTACCCATGCATACCCCCAAAATCAGCCAAAAAACCCTAAATTTCACCCCCTAAATACATTCAAACACTTCAAAAAACATTCCAAAACAAATAATCACCTTAAAAAATCTCCCCTAACTATCTATCTTGAACATAATGAATTGCCTTAATTTTATCCAAAAAATAAGTGATAAAGATATTGAGTTTAGAATACATAAATATACTGGTACATCATCTTTATTAATGGTTAGTTATAGAATTAAATATAGTAATATTTAGAGATTTTTTATACATATTGATTATTTTCTTCAAAGTAGTTTTCTTCTCCTGAGGGTATCTCAATTAGGTACCCCAATATTGTTCTCTAAGAAGTATGATGATAGTTTATGGTTATGTATCAATTATCGATGATAAAATAAAGTGGAAGTGATGAATTAATAACCAATGATCTAGATTCACGACTAATTTAATTAATTAAAAGAGCCTAATTTCCTCTCAAGGATAGGATTATAGTCAATATACTATCAAATTAGTGTAAATAAATAGATATGTAGAATGTCATATTTTAGTTTCAATATTTCATGGGAAAAGTTTCACTTTTAGGGTAGGAACAAAATAGTCTGATGCAGATCGGATAGGCTTTTATTTTTATCCTATAAATAAGATTTCATATTTATATGATTCCATGTCGAGTTAACTATTTTCTATTTCGTGGGAAAATGGGTGTTTGGAGGTGCTCAAAAACTAATTGTGAGGGGGTTAAAATGTGTTTCACAATTCAACACGTCTGTTCCACAATTTTTATCATTTCATAGAAACTCCCAATGGTTCCCACATGAATAGAAGAGTATCAACTTGATTTATGGAGGCATGTGTCTGAATGGGGTTTTAGGCCTATTGACACTTAGGTACACACATTGGTCGAGAGGATAAGAGGTTTTGTGCATCGCACCATTTTGGGGTGGAATCTATGCCTTCTCTAGGACTCTCTTATAGATATTTGATATGTTCGTTAATCTCTTCCTAATCCTGATATAAGGCTAGTTACCCAAGGAAAATTATCATGTTTTGAATCCTTCCATGTGTAAATGAGGGTCAATAAATGAGTCCATATGAATTATTTTGAGGTTTCTCTCCCATTTCCCATTAATGGGAAATTGCATATATATTAGACATATAACTAGGTACTCCAGAATTTATATTCCTCTATATATGTGATTAATATTCTTAGGATGGGGTTGAACCATTATGTGGCATCCTATGTATATTAATTATAGCATGAATCAAAATCCATGTAGTTCATTAAACCCTTAAAGTTTAGAGTCATGGAAGAAGACATATATGGGGAAATAAGGCATCAGGTATTAAGCTAGAGATTTAGGGGGAATCCTCTATATCTTGGATATGGAAAGAACTAGATTCATCCTCATTCATTCATGTCCTTGGGACTTTCCTCGAGGTGGATTCCCTTATATGGGGGCAGTCATATCATGCCATTGGTTGGGGTGTACACACTAACAGTGTAAAGCCCTGAACTCGCACATTCGGATTGAGTACAAAAACATGTGTATTTTATTGTATAATTGAAAACTAAAAAATTAATAGTACATTATACAAATGAGGACCTTTTCTGGTGGAGGTTTTGGATAATTAGACGACAACTTATATATATTGAAACATTGTTTACAAAAATAATTAAAATATAACTAATTACATTAATCTATAGTATCACCTTAACTTTCCATTGAACATATAAGGAATCCTATGATTTATTTTAATATATGGTATTAGGAAAAAACGATCAATAAGGTACATAAATAATTTAAAACCATTAGTCCAGTGGAAAAATGAAAACCATTTAAAACCCCTTTTCTTGAAAACTCATAAGCATGCATATAAACATCATGTTGATTTTTAGGAAATATTTACCATATCACTCTTAAAATCACCCTTACACATGGAATAATCATTCATTCAAATTCCACCTCCGGACTACCCAATGCATTGGAGAGATATAATGGGTCTCACCCATTATATCTTGAGCAATATTGGGCTCAAACCAACATATCCTGATATATAATGGGCTCAAACCAACATCTCATGAGCTTTAATGGGCTCAAACCAACATAACTATGTCAATGGAACAAATCGTAGAAATAAATAATCATGAAATTAGGAGAAATTACTCATTCCATATATATAAAAAACATTTTTCTGAATTTCATTAAAGATCTTTTAAAAGGATTTTAAACGGAAAGTACCATACAAATATAATTATATTAAGAATTAATATAATGGAAGGGATATGAGTATACAATATAAATACACAAAATAATAAATAATATAAAAAAAATAATCAAAAAAACTATCTTAAAACCACACAATTAATGAAGTATAATGTTGACCCAAATAATGGAAATTGGATTAAGAATTCACTTACCTCAGGTTCTTCTTAATTAAAACATGTTTAAGCCTCCAGTATAATTGTTAGAATTTTATTATTAATATCTTAAAAAAAATTCATGTTTATAACACCTTATATGATCATTACATTACATCATGTTACTGTTTAATTATTAGTATTTTGTTCCTTCCATTGTTCCTGGTGTGTTCTATACATGATTTCCATGGCCGGTTTGAATTTGATTTCCCTATCATATGGAAATGAAATCATAGAAGTGGAATGAAATGGAATTCATAAGTTTCCAGAATATTTAATCATACCATAAATCATTGTGTTATCATATATAACTATGATTCATTAAATAAAACAATAATGATATTTGATTTGATCATTTTTTTCGGTTCCTCAAAACTCATGAACTTGTTTCATTACATAAATTAATTTCATGTAATGAATTTTATTACATAACATAAAATAGGTTACATAATAAAAATTAAATTATTTTTCAACCATTATATTGTTCTTAAAAATAGATTTTATTGAAGTATAGTAAATTGAACACACATCGTCCACGATTTTGGTAAAACGACACATCACGCACTATGTTTCTATAAGAGGGGAGGAGATGATGTCAGCTGAGGAATTTTCAATAAACCTGATAAAAATCCATCATATATGTAATATTGGAGCTTTCATGCCTATTGGATTAGGTTAATATAAAATAATATAAGAAAGTAAAAGGAATTGAAAATAAAACACAAGAAAAAGGAAGATGATTTTTACCTCTTAATCTCTTCTCCTTGAGATCCTCCTTAAGGACATTGGTTTTGTCCTTTTGGTGAGCCCAGAAGGTTTTTTACCTGGGGTAGAGATCTTAGAAGGAGATTGGGAATAACATAGACCATTCACAAGGATTGAGAGGTGTGAGAGTAAGAGGGGAATGAGGGTGGTATTTATAGTGTTGGGGAGGATGGGTTTTACATTATTTTAATCATTAGATTAATATTTTTTCTCAAGACTATTAATAGTATTTATTCATGTGTCCCCAAATAGTACTAAAATCATTTAATTTCTAAACAAGTGAACTTAAATCATTGTTTAATAACTTATTATTTAGTAAAACATGTATTTATCATTTATCACAATTTATCATATTTTACTATACATAAAAAATTCATGAATTTTAGAAAAATACCAAAAATTTACCCCAACCAATTCTAACGTGTAGAATTAAAAAATGAACTCCATTTTTTGAAAATAATGTTCTGAATATTATTAATTTAATTTTTAAATAAAAATCATAAATTATTCAAAAATATCAATTTTAAAATAAAAATTACTTTTCTAATAATTTGAAAAATTGCATAAGGTCTCTCAGAATTATCTTATAATCATAAGTCATAAAAATACATATTTATCAATAAAATTTATGAAAATAAATTTTCATTTAAATTATTAAATTAATCATAAATTTTTAATTAAATATATATGTCTTACAAAAATTCCGAAACTTAATAAACAATTTTAAAAATATTTATTTACTTATTTTATGACATAATTATATCATATTTCACTTATAAGATGGATAAATTTAATTTATAATTTTACTTGGTGAATTAAATATTCTTAAGGGTATATAAATATTCATAATGTTCAAGTTACTATTCATAAGGGTACATTACGATTCATAAGGGTCATGCAATTATTCATAAGGGTATGTTACTGTTCATAAGTGTAGGTCACTATTCACCAATATTTATGTGTGTTCTATCAGACTCCAAAAAATTACTGATCACAACCGTGTGTGTATTTTTTTTTAAATTCAAAATGCAGAAGCCAAAAAATTTTGTTTAATGGTTAGTTTATAAAGGTCACACAGTTTTTATAAAATTATTTAAGCACACAATGTTTCCTTTTAAAATCTTGGGATGTTACATCCACTCCCTCCCCCCAAATGGATGGCACCCAATCAATTCATTCATCATACTTATAACTCTGAATTTACATATTGATAATTATGAAAAACTATTTTGTTTTCTGTAATTAATTAAATAGAAGTTCAAAAGTAAATATTATCGCAAAACGAAATTCTAAAAAAATGAAAACGTCTAATCTCCAATGTTTTCTAGACCATTCCCTAGATACAAAATATAAATCCCTAAACCCACACTTCTGAATTTAGTACTAAAACATGATGTGTATTTTTTTTATAATAGATAACTGAAAAATACATAGTAGATTATAAAAATTAGGACCTTTTCCGATCTTGGTTTTGAAAAATAAGATAACAACTTACATATATTGAATCAAAGTTTACAAAAAAAATTACAATATAACTAATTGGATTCATCTACATTATCACATTAACTATTCTTCAAAAATAAATGTAATCCAATGAAAACCATTTGAAAACATGGGATGAGCACAAAAATAACAATAAGTTGCATAAAGATTGAAAAAAAATTAGTCCATTAGAAACATGAAAACCCTTTAAAACCCATTTTATTGAAAACTCATAAGAATGCATATAAATATTATGTACTGGACATAGGATATATTTACCATATCACTATTAGAATCATCATTACTCATGGAATAACCATTCAGTAAACTTCCATCTCTGAATTACACAATGCACTGGGGAGCTATAATAGGGCTCACCCATCATATCTTGAGCTATAATGGGCACAAACCAACATATCTTGATCTATAACTGGCTCAAACCAACATATATTGATTGTTAATGGGATCATCCCAACATAACAATGTCCAAGGAACAAACCATAGTAATAAAAAATCATGAAATCAAGAGAAATCACTCATTCCATATATAAAAAATATTCTTTTTGAATTTCATTAAAGATCCTTTTAAAATTATTTTAAAAGGAATGTCCCATAAAGATATAATTAGAGTGATAATTAATATAATAGAAAGTATATCATTATAAACTATATATAAACATAATAAAACATAATATAAACAAAAAATCATCACACAAGGGATCTTAAAAGAAAACAATTAATGAAGAAGATGGTTAACCCAAAGAATGGAAATTGGGTTATTAATTCCATTACCTCAACTTAATATTAATTAGAACGTGTTTAAACCTCATATATAATGGTTAAAAGAGTTTTATTAATACTAAAGATACATATTAATTCTTATAACAGCTTATATGATCATTTAATATCATCTTGTTACCCTTTAATTATTAGTATTTTGTTTCTTTCATTGTTTCAGGTGCGTTCTTTACATGATTTCCATGCCCGGGTTGTATTTGGTTTTATTGTAGTATAGAAATAAAATTACAGATGTGGAATGAAATGGTATTCATATGTTTCCAATATATTTAATCATACAATAAATCATTTTTATCATATATGATGAAGAGTCATCAGATAAAACATTAATTATATTTTTTAGATCGTTTTTGGAGGTTCCTCAATAATCATGAACTTGTTTCATTATAAAAATTAATTTAGTGCATAAAAGCTGATTAAAAAATATAAAAGTTGTTACATAATAAAAATTACATTTTTTTCAACCATTAAAATGGTTTTACAAATATTTTTTATGTAAGTAAAGGAAATTGAAAACACATCGCCCATGATTTTGGTAAAACGACACATCACAAATGATGTTTTTATAAGATGGGGAGGAGATGAAGTAAGATGGGTAAGTTTCTATAAACATGATAAACAACATAATATAGGAAATACTAGAGGTTTCACTATTCTTGGAATAGAGGAAGATAAGATAGTATAAGAAAAGAAAATGAATTGAAAAGAAAACACAAGAAAAATGAACATGATTCTTACCTCTTGATCTCTTCTCCATGAGATCATCATTAAAGAATTTGTATTTGGCATTTTGGTGATACCAGTAGGTCTTGGACGTGGGTAAGAGGCTTGGGAAGGATATTGGAAATAACTTACACAATGCTCAGGGCTTGAGATTTGTGATAGGAAGAGGAGAATGAGGGTGGTATTTATAGTGAACGAGATGAGGGGTTTAACATTATTTTAATAATTAGTTTAGTATTTTTTTCTCAATACTATGAATAGTATTAATTGAAGTGACTAAAAATTGTAATAATTTCATGTCATTTTGAACCATTTGTGCTTACGTCATCCTTGCATCACCTATGATGTAGTAAAACAAGTATTTAGCATTTATCGTATTATAATATTCATAAAAGATTCTTGAATTTAAAAAAAATCTGAATAAATGTTTCCAAAACATTTTTTGAGATGTAAAATTCAAAAAAGTAATCCAATTTTGGAAAATAATTTTCTAAATATTATTAATTTAATTTTTTTATTAGAATCATAATTTATTCAATTTTTTTTAAAAAATTAATACTGATTTTCTAACACTTTGAAAAATTAAATAAGATCTCTTTTAATTATCATACAATTATAGGTAATACAAATACTTATTCATAAATGCATTTTATGAGAATAAAGTTTCATTTAAATTATTAAATTATTCATAAATCTTTAATTAAATATATATGACATACATAAATTCCATCACTTAATAAATAATTTTGAAAATATTTATTTACTTATATTATGACACAATTATATCATATGGACACTTATAAAAAGGGTAAATTTTATTTATAATTTCAATGGTGAATTTAGTATTCATAAGGTTAAAATTACTATTCATAAGGGTAAATTATTATTCATAAGGGTCGTGTTAATATTTATAAGGGTAGGTTACTATTCATATGGATATGTTACTATTCACAAAAAAAAAAGATTGTCCAATCAGACTCCAAAAACCTTACAAATCACAACCAGGTATGTCCATTTTTTTAAATTCCAAATACAGAAGCATAAAAATTATGATTAATGTTTAGATTATAAAGGTGACATAGAATTTAGTAAATCATTTAATCACATAATGTTTCCTTTTAAAATCTCGGGATGTTATATAGGGCTATTAAAGATTAATTATGGGAATGATATGATCATTTCAAATCCATAATCCCACATTATCCATGGTCAGTTTGAAAAATAAAGGAGTGAAAGTAATCCGTCTCACTGCATATAGATATGGGACTTATGTACTGAATCCACCCTTAAGATGTTTGATATGGATCTCGGTCATTAGAAATGTGTCCTATGTATCTTGGTTATAGAAATAATCAGAGTCATCATTATTGAGTTTCCCTCTCAACCTTCTAGGGATAAATATAATCTCATAGAAGAGATTGGGTCATGATGGTTGTAGTGTCAGTGACATGGACGGATTTAAAATAAATTGGATCCCATTTGACCTCATTCCATAGCAATGAATCCTATGTATCTTGGTTATGGATGGATTTAGAGCTATCATAGTTTAGTTTCCTTCTGAACCAACTAGTAGATGAGGGAGACAGATAATCCCATGGAAGTGATTGTGTCTCGATAGTTGGAATTTCAAATACATGGGGGAAATAAACTAATGTGGATTCCCATTTAAGACTAAAACTTAGATGGGAATCCTATGTATCCTGTTTATGGTATGAATTAGATTTCATGTAGTTCAGTTTCTTTCTTAAAACACTGGTGGGTTTGGGATAAATATAATTCCATGGGAGAGATTGGGTCAAGAAAATTTGTAATGATAGAGAAATGGAGGGACATAAACTAATGTGGATTCCCATTTGAGATTGGTCCATAAGAAGGTATCATACATATCCATGTTATTTATTAAATAAGAGTTCATATAGATTAGTTGGTGGTATTCCCAAATAAAACTGACGAGAAATGTTATCAAGTCTCAGGAAATATACATAACATGCCTTGATTGTCGACCTGACACATTTGGATTGATTTCCTAACTTGTTTTAGGATTTTTAGATTTGTTTTGGTTTCCAATAGTATTTCTCCCAAGACAATTGGATGATCAAAATGACTTTTCCGAATTACATCGCATAATATTAATGGCATGTCTGAAGGGTATCATATGGTCAAGGATGATATGTATGGGTGGTTTCGTATCATGAGGATGACATGTTCAAAAGACATCAGATGATCAAGGTACAAATATCTAATGGGTTTCTAAAGACCTAGATGAAATTTCTGGGGGATATTTCATGATCGAGGCTATCTTGTTTCAAGGGTGTCACAAGACCTGGATGACATATATGGAGGGATTCACAAGAAATCGAGAACATGTCTAGAGTATTTTGTAAGATGAAGGCTGATGAGCCCAAAAGACATTTCACGACTTGGGTGGAATTATATGAGGCCATCGTGTTCCTTTCTTGACATGTATAATGGAAATTTCATGATCCAAATGTAATATTGATAGAATGTTTCAATACATGAGAGACAGGTCTTAGTGTTTTCCCATTATCTATGTGAGTCATTTTAATTACATGTAGATAAAAAATATGTATTCTCATAATAATCATATCTATTTATTTTTTATTCCATCCATTCATGCATATTAGGTTCATGTTTGACTAGTGTTATCTTATTTTAGATTTTTCATAACCCATCCAACATATGAGACATCCCTCATATAATCTAGTCGGAATGCTTGAAGTCCTTTGTGTGATATGTAGATTGATCATTTTAAGTTCCTATATATGTCCCCGGTTCTTTTAGATAGTCCCCTCATTTTTACCCGGTATAATACCTTTGCCATTTCTTTACTAGCCTCTCTGATAACTCCAATCATGTATACATGTGTGTGTTAGATCTTTGATTTCAAGTTTTTATGTTATTGGGGTGGATTTTATAGTCCTCATCACCATAGTTATACACCATCTTCCATGAAATTTATATCATGAATTTGGGATATAATCAATGGGGGGTTTCAGTTTCATGAACTTCACATGATCCTCCCATTGGTCATCCATCACATTGCATGATGATCCACCATTGTGAGAATATTCATCCTTTCCCATTTTTATTGGACCCATGCCAATCAAAGGTATTTCACCTAACAATTTGGTCAAATAAATGAACTTTAAAAATGTTAGGATGATATTTCTAGGGGTATTCAGGAGATCAAGATACCCTGTTGGAAGGATTTCACATGATTAAACATTACTTGTATGGGGACATCAGTGACCCAAAGGTGGCTTTCTAGGGGACCTTCGTGAAATCATGATGACATGTCATGTTGTCTCACAAGATCATGTTGGTCTATTAAGGGGGGCCTCACGTGATCAATGGTGATTGCCTAGGGTGTATAACCCATTTATCCTGATGATTATAGTATCCTCATTCCACAATAATCTTTCACCTTTATATATTTTATTTCCTTTATTTTTTACAAGGGCTAACGATCTCATGAGGTTCTGTGAGTTTTTTCAAACACAATCATTCCCCTTTCCTATGATGTTCCATGTGACCAATAGTGGATCTTACTATGATGTGTGGGCATTTTACTGGATAAACCATACCCCTTTCTATGGATCTAAAGGGAAAACGCAGAATCGAATGGACATTCCTGGGACCCTTACAATTATGAGGCTAACATGCTAATATGCTCATGTGTGACATGGTGGGCATGGTTCCAAATCTCCACGGTGTCTTTTGAACTTCATGAGTGTGCTTCATGAAGATAAATGAGCACATATGTTCTCCCTCTTTCACATATATCCATCCTTAATTTTATAATGGTTTTGGATGATTGTATGGAGCCTATCCCTTTACAAGTTGTGTGATGTGGAGGAGCTTGCATGGAATCTCTCACCTGATCACCAATTCTAGTCAGGACGCCTTTGCAAGAAAAATAATGCTTGTAAAAGGGGAACCATGTGATCTTAATATGTTTGTAAACTATGTGTTCCCCATTCTAGTAACATTTTAAAGGTCATGTGATCACGTTTCTTTTTGAGGGTGATGTGATCTTCATGTATTGGCTACCTTATCATCCTTTTCATGGTAGAGAAAATAATACACATGATTTAGGTTTTTCTTCCCTTATAGATTTTACAGTTCTCATTTGGATGGATTCAACAATCCCCCTCATGAGCAACATCCACAGGGACAAGGGCCCAGTTATGAGGAAATTAAATACTCATCTGAGTCCTTGGGTGTTCCACCAATTAGTGTCTTGGTAAATGTTTGGTATTCTATGTGAATTTTTATATTCCACAGAGTTCCCAATAAATAGGGGAGTAGATAATATCTCTTTTCACCATCAACTTCAAATATCAAGAGCTCTTGTGATCCTCCACATTAGTTTATTCTTTCAAAAGGCCTCGTTTAAAAATAATTCTCCCAAGATTCTACGTGAGAACTGGTCATGAGACTTATCTGCAATTCTTTTCCATGAGAACTGTTTCTTGAATCTAATCACGAAACCTTCTTTTTCTCGACACTTGTTCCCAAAAACCACAAACCACCACTTGATAATTTTATTTATCTTTGTCTTAAGTCCTTGTCTATGTGGTTATCTTGTAGGTTTCATATGACCCATTAGTTCTTTCACATGATCAGTTGGCAATCTTACAGTTTGTGTGACCATGTCAAGGTCACGCCATTACAAATTTTACGATGGGTTGTGTGGAAAAGATAGGTAATGTGGGTCATGTGTCTTGTGATATCTCTATGGTTCATGCATATTGAGAGACTTGTATCAGATCATGCGATTGAAAAACCTGACATTTTTTAAGTGATTTTTATGATGCTATCGGAATTATGCAACTCATTTGAATCTATTATTTTCTTGTATGTTATATATTTTCTACTTTGATATAGTTGGATTCTAGCTCTTAGGTAGCTTCAGAAATGGTCGTCTAGAGGGATATGATTGAAGGGAATCATAATGGTGACTATTGATATCATGCACATTCTGAAAAGGAGGTTTTAAAGAGGGTTCACTTTCCCAAACTTCAAATAAATCCTTTATCACACATGTTTCCCCAGTATGGATTTGGAATGTTGGATGATGTTGTTATTCTATGTCATAACTACATCCTTCTATCCACTAGGTTGTAATTTTCCCATTGTGTTATTCATAAAATGGTTTCTGAGGATGTCCAACTAGTTGTATCATGGTCTTAGGTGAAATCCTATATACTGAAGAACTACTTTCAATGTCCAGGCGATTGTTGTTTTTCCCACCAACTAATTTCTCAAAGATTTTTTAGAATAATTTTATCTTTATTTAACGTCTAGATATCCTTCTTAAGGAAATCTAAGAGGGGTTTCTTCCTTCAAAAGATTCTTGGGATGTCCCCACACTAAATCCAATTTGGGAAAATGACATGCTCAATATTTGGAAATAATATTTTTTGAATGATATGAGTATACAATCAATAGAATCTTTCAAATACTGGATCAACATTTTTTTACATCGTTGTAGACCTCAGCCAACCGCTATACATCCTCAACGATTCCCTTCCAAGAATGTTAATGATAGTGCCCACTCATATTAAGATATCGAAAATTCTGGAGAATATACCACATGGGGATACAAGATGAGGTAGGAGATATCCTATAGCCTTAGTCTGGAAGCATCATGGACATGTTCTTGAAAGGGTTGATGATTCCTGCAACATCAGATCAATGAAATTTCTTGCATATCGTGCATAGTCAAACAAAGGGTCTCTTAAAGTCGGTTAGAATTTTCCAAGGTCTATGGAAGGCTTGCGATGATATGAGGTGCTAAAATAAAGAAGTGTGATTTTTTATAATATTTAATAATCAAGAAGGTTTTAAGAACCCTAAAAGTAATGCTTCCACCTAGTGAACATGTTATCCTAGTAATGAGATGTAACATATCAGTACTCTAATTTTTCCTAAACCTGGTGGTCTAGTGAGCATGGTTCAAATTTCACTAGGTCCACAAATTGGTCCCTATGATATTTTTCCCTTTATTCATTAATACTATAGTTTTTTCATAAACATTTAAGATAAAGAGTTTAGAGATCGAAGACTTGACTTTTGATCAGGCCTCCCTTTTCATTTTTTTAGCCTTAAAATTTTTTACCTCTTTTTCTAATAGTTTTAGAGTATTTTGATTTAGAATATTAAAGGATAAAGATCAAGGTCATACCAAATTGTCAATAGTGTAGGTATTTTATAGTCATGACACACATGGACCTTGAATGAGGGAAATGTTGGACAATACCCTAATTAAGATACCCAGGGTCAAGAGTACTACTACATCTTTCTGAGCAGTAGATGAAAATGTTGTAAATCATGGATCAAGGTTCTCATTTCATGATTAATGATATGGGAAAATAATACCAAGGATGGTCCAAAGATCCCTTCGGTGTTGAGTTCTTCCATAGTGATTATTCTCTCACAAGGATTTGAAATACCTTCTTTTAGGGCCAATATTTCACAAGTGGGTAGGTCTAGGCCCCTATTCATCGATATCATGGTCAAACAGATATATCGTTTTTCCATTATAAGGTACATAATTTTTTTTTCTTCTGAAACTCATGGTGCTTAGGACCTGAAGTGCGTTTTATGGACTGAGGTTCTTAAAAGATAAAAAAATCACCCCGTACTACGGTTGACCAAAGACAGGATATTATGGTCCTTCAATAATAGATGATAATGGGTGATGGAATACACATTCTAATTCCATGTATTAGGGATTTATTGTTTTTCATGTTTTAATGTCAGGTGACCAAGGCATTTTCATTTTATATTAACATCAAGAGGTAAGGAAATATGCTACATAGATCGAGCCTAATTATTGTTAAGGGTGAATTTTTATCATTTTGCGCATTGCAATTCAACCCAGTAATGAATATATGTCTGTCTCTATGTATCTTTTGATGAATGGAATCAATATTTACATTGTTATTGTATGGACTTTCCCTGCATAGGTTTGGCCCATACGTAGGGATGGGGGATAATTTGTTGTCATGGGTGGACCCAAGATTCTGATAACCGAGCATCACTATATAACTTATGATAATAGGATTATATCAACTTATATTTCTGTAATGATAAACACTCTAAATAGGTTTAACCCACACATATAGGGGGAATTGTTCCCATTGATTGTTGTATTTGGTCCCAAGATTGAATATTAGGGTGTCACTACGTATCCCATGATGAAAAAAACAATCCACATGTAATTCCTAAGAAACAATGTATTTTAGTACCATTCAACAAGGAAATAGTCTCCCCAATGTGAAATGAGAATATTGTGATTTTATCAAAGAATAGAGATCTGTGTGTAACTATATATCCCACAATGGAAAGAATGAACCCACACATAGTCCATGAATGGTAAACTCACTACACAGGTGTGACCCATATTAAGAGGGGGGAATTGTTTAAATTAATTTATATAGATAGGAATTTGATTAGAGATATGGGATTTATAATGTATCATGTTGTGACAAGAATTAATCTACATCAGTTCTTGAATAGAGGTGTGATCGAGATCCAACACCAATGTCAGTGGTCCTATCGGGTGAGGTCTATAGTAATTCATAGTTTTTTTTCATGCAATAGATATTAACCGGTTTGTTTAACACTGTGAAGATAGGACTCATGGTGTGACTTTTATGTTCCTACAACCAAGACCTTGTCAAACCAATCATGAACCAATATGTCTTAGTCATTTGGGGAACCCCTTACAAAAATTCAACATCCCACAAGGGTTATCCATGGTGTGAGAAATAAGGAATTGTAAAGGTTCCTCTCACAACATGTAGGAAATTAGAGGAAGGAAAGGGGAATTTTTTATCATTATATAGACGGTTCAACATATGGTATCTAGTTATCCCTACATCTCTCACAAGAATGAGAATCTTTCCATACAGAGTTCTAGAAAACTGTGCAATTTAATGTCATGTAGTGAGGACATCAATTTCATAGTTTAATGTCATGAACTATGGATAAATGTGACTTGATGTGAAATTTTTGGAATATTGTGGATGGGACCAAGAATAGAGGTCTAGGAATAACTACGTATGTTATGATAATATAAATAAAGCTTGATGTGGTCTAGGAAACTGTGATGTTTAGTTTCAGGTGGTGAGGAAATCAGCCAAAAAGTTTAAATAAAGCCAATTGTAGTTCATTGTTTCAATACGTATTATGTGATGGTAGGAATCAATCCACGAGTAGTTCCTAAATTAGAAACTCTCTATGTAGATCTAACTCACGCATATGGATAGTAGTAAATTCATTTCTCTTTTTCATAGATCTGGCTTGAGTGTGATGAATCATTGATGAGATTATGTTTCTCGATTAGTTTAATATCATGTGGAAAAGACATATTTTGAACAGTTTAGCTTCAAGTGGATTACAAGTATTCTGTTTAGTTTAACATCATGTGACCTGGATGTGCACCATATAGTTTATTGTCTCTTTCTTGGGAAAATGGTAGTTATGAAAAGTATTTCGTAGGAAATCTTGCATTGGTTGGGGGGTATGACACATTCTCCATACATTGTGGCTAGTCATTAGGATTCATTATGATAGAACATATGTATAATATAAGGCCCTTCCCATTTTAGTTCATTATTTAGATTCTTTTTACAATTATCATTACGGTTTTTAGATCCATTACTAGTACTATTTAAAGAAACAAAAAGAGTTATAACTTTTCCATGAATCTTTGTGTGATCTAATTCTGATGGACCTAGAGGTTTTTTAATGTACCCAAATTTTCATAGCGAGCCAATCCAACACATCTAATAACTTTATCAATTTATCATCAATTGAGATTTTTCCAAAAAATAACTATTCGATGTGAGGGAAATGAGACTTCTATGGGATTAATTTATTTAGTTTCATATACTAATGAATAAGTAGATTCTTTTGTAGGATTATATTGGGTGGTACCTGTAACACCCCAACCCCAGTTACCTAGATTCAGTGCATTATTACGTAACATTGGAATGATCACAAAGGATCAAGTATCGAAAGACGGATTAGTATAGTAGTCTTAAAAACACTAGATATATTTATAAGTCTTACATTACATCATAAAGTAAGAAAACTACAACAACATCTTGTCTTCATATCCCCTTATAATATCCCTGCAGGTCATTCATAAATTACTTCTTCACATCCTGAAAAATATAAAACATTAAAAGGGCTGATCTTAGATGCTCAGTAAGGATAAAAATATAGAGAAAACTTTCATAGATATGCATAAACATTTAAGGCAATGTATAACTAAAACAAAATCCTTTTAAACTTGAACTTCGACATAATATGGAAAAGATAAAATGAAATAATGCCATTTACTTACTCACATGGATATTCTACTAGTCGAATAACCAGATGCAATATTAATAACCACTTTCATAATGATGGAATGCATAATGCTAGACTGTCATAACCACATAGACAAGGCCTCGTGCTAAGACTACAAATAAGATTTTGACAAGGCCTTGTGCCAAGACACTAGGTTGTCTCATGAGACCTATCGATGACTTGAGAATTTATCAATGGAGTGATTATGTGTATAAAAAGTATATCCACAGAAATAGGAGGGGAAATTATGACATAAGAAAATGAATAGTGATTCAACACAACATCTGGGAGTAAAATAATCAATAAAGTATGCGTAAAGCCAAATGAGTGGAAATTGAAATTTCAAATTCCCTTATCGATTTGGTAACTTACGAAAAATACACCCATGAAAGAACAATCATACAGTGGTGATGTAAATCTACATAAATTATATTATATTACACAATGAATACAATAATGGGCAGTACACACCATATGCAATAAATAAGTGGTGAACAATGGAAATCTCATGGAATTAAAAGTGACATAAGAAACCCCTTAATTTGAAATTTTTCCTTGGTCGAGGGTAGGTTAGCCTCCTGTATAATGTTGAAATAATTTTTATTTAATTATAAAATAATCATATACATTAATATGATATCATATATGATCTTTTAACATTGCTTTGTTAATAATATCTTAGTATTATCGTCGTTTTGGGTGTTAACTTACTTGTTTACTTTTATATGTTTTGTTACATAAGTCATGTTTGTTATGGATAGGCTGTATCTTATTAGTATACAGAATTATATTAATACATTAAACATTATTTTTAATCATAAAATGAGAATTAGACTTGTATAAATATGATGGGGAATGAATCTCATCGCGTTCGTGGAAACGGTAGTCCGTACGTACGCAAGAGTGATAATAACATTATTTTGATTTTAAAATCATATATAATTGGATGGTATATCATATATACAGAATCATTATCATTTTATATTTATTATTTACATGAATTACACATAATTATTATACCAATCTAAATAATAATGTTTTGAATAACAATTACACTACGACATGGAGACGGTAGGCCATACGTACGCACGTATGGTGACATGTCATTCAAAGGATGGATAGAATACTGAATATGGTTGTACCATATTTATAATAACATAACAGTATATATAAGATACTAGAGTGATTATTTTATAATGGAAATAACAAAGAAAGAATAAGTTGAAGAAGAAAGGAACTTGAAAGATGGTGGTGAAAACGTTGCCTCTTCTTCGGGTTCTTACTTTTGATTTGATCAAAAGGGCTCCTTAAGTTCAATTTATGATCACATTAAGGCATCTAGATTGAAGTGAGGATAGTTGGGAGGATATTTGGGTGGAGTTTGGCCAAGACAAAAGGCTTGATAGGTGTGAGGAATTGGTTATAAGTGGTGTCCTTTAATAAGGGGGAGGAGGGGCTCTTTAGGAAAAACTTAAAATATTAATTTATAATAAATTCATATTCAGTTTCTAATGGATCCAAAGAGTATTATTAAATGTCTATGGTGGGGAAGGGTCGAAATCCACCCAACCAATATATTTTAGATAGGTTTGGGTCACTATAGTAACATTATCTTTTAGATTTAACTCTTAGTCAAAATAGTTTGACATTTACCATGTCTCTTTGTATTTTTATATTATATATTTAATAAAAATACTATATACTTACAATATACCCCAAGTGGTCCATTATTGATACACCTATAATTATATATTTCCTTTGGCTGAGCCTTAGATTTTTAGGAATATAATATCAATTAATAATATAATATTTGTTTTAAAGACTCTTTTATGTCAATTTTGACACTATTGGGTATTTTGTTTTTGATAAATTCATAACAGCATTATTACTTCTAATGAAATTCATATAACCAATAATAATATGTCCTATTAACCTAGAAAATTATTTTAATTCATAAATTATCAAATTTCATTTATTTGGATATTTATAATATCAATTATTTTAATATTTCATTAATTCGGAAATTACTGCATCACCGTAATGTCATTTATAAATTAAATTATTTAATGTCTAAAATTTATAAATAAAATACCATTATGTAGGAAATTTTTTATATTTCTAATGAATATTTACAATCAAATTTATCTTATGTATATCTCTATATTAAAAATGTTTTCATAATTAAACATTGATTTTAACTCTTTTAACTCTTCTTTGAATTAATTAATAAGAAATGTCCTGATCTAATCCAAGTGGGCCTAAATGATAATATTTTATTCCTCAGGTTGTTTTTGGTTGAGATACACTGGTCCAATATAATTAATACATGTGTTAGGGTAATATTAATATCATTTTTACCCTTAATTACCCTATTTACTTTTAACCGTGGTAAATACAAGTAAAAAGTTTCTATTTACCAAAAATTATTTTTATCTTATTGAACTATATTTTACTATTTCATATTAACCATGTCTCTCAGATTTTCGAAATTCCACTCACAGAAGGGGTAAAAGTTTGTTTTACTTGAATTTCCAAAATCTCCTAAGAGGTGGTAAAAGACGGTGAAAAGTTCCATAAAAGTTTTATATATCTAAAATTATGCTAAACTAACTCCAATGAATTACATTAAACTTCAAAAGGTATTATGTATCTATTTTTACCTTAATTAAATTTGAATAAAATAAATAATTATTTGAATAAAAATTCATTTTTAAACTATAACTCAGTGTTTTTTCACTATTCATCAAAAATTGAATGTTTTCAGAAAAATACAAAAAATTCACCCTAAACTAATTTCGATATTGAGAATCCAAAAATGAAGTCCATTTAGAAAGATAAAATTTATAAAATTTTAAAAAGTGGGTATTACTATTCATAACGGCGAGTTTGATTGGTTGTGGTGTGTGTTAGAACTCGAAGTTGTGTACAACACACGCTATTGCATTATTCAAAGGGAAACGTACCGTGGAAGCTTGGCATGTTACATTCTCCCATCCTTCAATAAATTGTGTCCTCACAATTTTTAAAATTGGGCTTGGGAATATAATGGAAAGTCCCACATCGGAAAAAGAGTCAATAAAACTATCACTTTAAAAGAAAGAAAGAGATGTAAAAAAGGTCACCTGAGATAACCTATACTAGGATTCCATGTAGAAAAACATAGATATGGATGATAAACTAAGTGTCAAGTTTTGATAGAGACGGATAGAGAACATGATCCTGAGAAAGTTAACAATAAGAAAACCACAAACTTGTGATGGGACAAATGGTCATTAGTTTACTAGTAGGCAAAGTGAGCGGGCAACATTTTTTTTAAGTTACATTACATAAAGATGACGAATTCATTTCTGAGATTGACTAAGAACATAAAGAGATATACATACTTTTTTAGTAAAGTTTAATTCTTTAATAAATTCCTACTAATAACTAATTTTTAAATGATGATTATTCAAGAATACTTGGTCACATTGGAAGTGATAGAATAAACTTCTTATAGAATCACAAGATCCACGAAGGATAAACTATATATTTACATTGTCTTTAGAGATTAATCAAAAGCAAAATGGTTAGTATATGATCTGATGATCCCCCAAAAGGATATTTTATTAGAGAAAGAAACACTAATCTTAATTTCAAAAATTAAACAAACAATACCACAAAGATAAATAAATACCATTCAATAAACAATTGTCCTTAAAATCCTTTAATATAATCCAAACTAATATTGAAACTCAAAACATAGAAGAATTTGGTTATGTAGTCTTCCACATTAAATTTTATCTCCAACTAACATCAACTACTCTTAAAGTCACATACTTAAAGGTAATTAACCAAATCACACATTCTCTATTATAGGTTAATCATTTCCTTAAATAACCGAAATCACTATAAATCCACAATAAAATCATAAATAACAATCCACCATTGATCCTCAAATTAAATCCCATAGTATTCTATTTTCCTTGGGCATATAGTGTTCCCAACAAAGCGAACATCTTCCAAAATAACATTTATCACTTAATCACCAAATCATTTTCCTATACTGAGGGTATTCACTTGATAAG
The DNA here is from genome assembly GCA_963277665.1 of Viscum album. NCBI lineage: Eukaryota > Viridiplantae > Streptophyta > Magnoliopsida > Santalales > Viscaceae > Viscum > Viscum album. Next base: position 1,718,196,338 of record OY728119.1, on the reverse strand, counting down.
ACATAAGATCCTAAATCAACATATTATTGATCAATAAAATCATTTAACTAAAAATAATTATTCACACTAACCGGGGACGTCACGTAGTTCAGTGGTAGGTGATAAATTTCTATCGCACTTTGGTTGTGGGTTCGATTCCCACAGCTTTGTCCGACGCGACGGGTTGTCACACGGTCTACGTGTTGTCCTTTTTCCAAAACTATATTTTATAACATTAACAAAATGAGATAAATTCCTCAAAATAACTATAACACAATTTAACCACAAATTTTATCTCATACCTTGAATTTTCATCACAAAATATAATAACATATAATTTCCTCAAACCCAATGATCATATAAAACCAAATGGTTTTTTATAACTATATCCACAAGAGAAAGGACAAGTCTTCCTCAAATGTCATTATCACATGATAAATTGTAGGGTTACATATATAAGAGAAAAATATCCCAAAATAACCTCCACAATAAGGACCACTAATACCTTTAAATATTTTTCCATCCATTTATTTTCACATAGGTTCTTCCTTGACCAAGAGGTTATCCTATAGAATAGGGCATTGACGTGGGTGATGCCAGGGTCCCATACATTTACGACAAATGACCGTAATAGGAATCTTGGGACCATTTTTATTTTCTTCCATAGTAATCTTCATTTTTTCTCGGCAATTCTTCACTTTATGTCCTTCCTTCCCACATGTAAAGCATTTCTTTGTTCCATTGAGACACTTTCCTGGGTGTCTCCTTCCACATTTCCTCCATGATGGAAATTGAGGATTCTTTTCTCCATGGTCTCCATTGCTGGAGCTCTTATCATTCATCACCTTTCTCTTCTTTGTTGAGTACAAGAATTGGTTAATATATATATAAATATATATTGTTGATCATATTTTTGGAAAATTGATTTGGCATGAAGACGATATCTTTTACTCCTATCAACATTCCATTTTGTTGCTCATTTCCACCATTGTTCCCACCTTGTACATCATTCTCAAAGTCACTATGACTTTCATGGAATCCAACCATTGACTAAAACCAGAAATCATTGTGTGAGTAACAGTAGTCATAAAATAATTTAGAGAATATAATGTCACCATATTCTTAATTTGAAACACATTAGGATTAACCAAGGTCATTTACTCTCATAACACTAAAAATATGTTTGTAGTGAAAATGTAAATTATCCTAAGCATATCCCCCAGGAGTTTCGTAACCAAGAGTGCAGCAAGGCTCGTTGTCGTGCACCAGTTCACATTTAAGTCTAGCTCAAAGCGGTGTTTTCGGGTTTTACCCCTAAGTACATCTGTGCCAGAACCGCCTCTACCTGCTCGTATCTAGACATGGATGTATTGCTTGGAAAACTCACAAAATCAATAAAATACCAAAATCTTAAGATGTTCTTCTATACTAATCCTCAAAGTCTTTCTTAGGGATATGTGCTCTAATCAGAGTTTATCTAAATCTATCTTTGAAGGATTGTACTAAACTTCCTCTGATACCAACTGTAACACCCCGACCCCAGTTACCCATAGTCTGTGCATTACTACATAACATTGGCATGATCACAAAAGAACATGTCTCGAATGACCGATTAGTTTAGTAGTCTTGGAAACACTAGATATATTCATAAGACTTACATTACATCATAAAGTAAAAAACTACAATAACATCCTCTCTTAATATACCCTCATAATATCCCTACAGGTCATTCATAAATTACTTCTTCAAATCCTGGGAAAAATAAAACATTGAAAGGGGTGAGATTAGATGCTCAGTAAGGGTAACAATATAGCGGAAACTTTCATAGATAAGTATAAACATTTAAGGCAATGTATAACTAAAACAAGAGCCTTTTAAACCTGAACTTCAGCATAATATGGAAAAGATAAAATGAAATAATGCCATTTAATTATTCACATGGATATTCTACTAGTCAAATAACCACACACAATATCAATAACCACTTTCATAATGATGGAATGCATATTTCCAGACTATCAAAACCACATAGTTAAGGCCTCATTCCAAGACTACAAATAAGATTTTGTCAAGGCCTTATGCCAAAACACTAGTTTGTCTCATGAGAGCTACCAATGACTTGAGAATTTATCAATGGAGTGATTATGTTTATAAAAAGTATATCCACAGAAAGGGGAGTGGAAATTATGACATAAGAAAATGAATAGTGATTCCACACATAATCTTGGAGTAAAACAATCAATGAAGTATGCGTAAAGCCGAATGAGTGGAAATTGAAATTTCAAATTCCCTTATCAATGTGGTAACTTACAAAACATACACCCATGAAAGAAGGATCATAAAGTGATGATGTCAATGTACATAAATTAGAGTATATTACACAATGAATACAATCATCGGTAGTACACACCACATACAATAAATAAGTGGTGAACAATGGAAATCTCACAGAATTAAAAGTGAGATAAGAAACCCCTTACTTTGTAATTTTTCCTTGGTCAGGGGTAGGTTATACTACTGTATAACATTGAAATAATTGTTATTTAATTATACAAGAATCATATACATTAATATTATATCATATATGATCTTTTAACATTTCATTTTTAATAATATCTTAGTATTATCATCGTTTCGGGTGTTAACTTACTCGTTTTATATTATATGTTTTGTTACATAAGTCATGTTTGTTATGGATAGTTTGTATCTTATTAATATACATAATTATATTAAGTCCTTAAACATTATTTTTAATCATAAAATGAGAATTATACTTGTATAGATATGATGGGGAATGAATCTCATCACGTTCGTGGAGACGGTAGTCCGTACGTACACACGAGCAATAATATCATTCTTTTGATACTAAAATAATATATAATTGGATGGTATATCATATTTACAGAATAATTATCATGTTATATTTATTATTTACATGAATTACACATCATTATTTTACCCATCTAAATAATAATGTTTTGAATAACAATTACACCACGACGTGGAGACGGTAAGCCGTACGTACGCACGTATGGTGACATGTCATTCAAAGGATGGGTAAAATACTGAAAGTTGGGAGGATATATGGGTAGAGGTTGGCCGAGAAAAAAGGCTTGATAGGTGTGAAGAATTGTTTAGAAGTGGAGTCCTTTAATAAGGGGGAGGAGGGTCTCTTTAGGGGAAACTTAAAGTATTAATTTATAATAAATTAATATTAGGTTTCTAATGGCTCCAAAGTGGATTATTCAATATCTAATGTGGGTATGGGTCGAAAAAAACCCAACCAAGAGATTTTAGACAGGTTTGGGTCACTATAGTAACCTTATCTTTTAGATTTAATTCTTACTTAAATAGTTTGACATTTACCATGTCGCTTTGTATTTTTATATTATATAGTTAATAAACATACTATATACTTCCATGCGACCCCAAGTGGTCCATTAATGATTCAATTATCATTAGATAAGTTTTTTGGCTGAACCTTATATTTTTAAGAATATAATATCAATTTATAATATAATATTTGTTTTAAAGACTCTTTTATGTCAATTTTGACACTATTAAGTATTTTGTTTTTGATAAATTTATAATAGCATTATTACTTCTAATGAAATTCATATAACTAATATTAAAATGTCATATTAACCTATAAAATTATTGTAATTCATAGAAAGTCTCAAATTTAATTTATTTGGATATTTATAATATCAATTATTTTAATATTTCATTAATTAAGAAATTACTGCATCACCATTGTGTCATAAATAAATTAAATTATTTAATGTCTAAAAACTATAAATAAAATACCATTATGTAGGAAATAGTTTTATATATCTAATGAATATTTACAATCGAATTTATCATATGTATAACCCTATATTAAAAATGTTTTAGGAATGAAACATTGAGTTTAACTCTTTTAACTTTTCTTTGAATTAAATAATAATAAATGTCTTAATCTAATCCAAGTGGACCTAAATGATAATATTATATTCATAAGGTTATTTTTGGTCGAGATACAGTTTTCCAATAGAATTAGGACATGTGTTAGGGTAATATTAATATCATTTTACCCTTAATTACCCTATTTACTTTTAACCGTGTTTAATAAAAGTAAAAAGATACTATTCACCAAAAAAATTATCTTATTGAACCACATTTTAATTCTTGATATTAACAATGTCTCTCGTATTTTCGAAATTCTACTCACAGAAGCGGTAAAATTATGTTTTACGTGAATTTCCAAATTCTCCTAGGAGGTGGGTAAACGACGGTGAAAAGTTCCATAAAATTTTTATATATCTAAAATTATTCTAAAATAACTCCAATGAATTACATTGAACTTATAAAGGTATTATGTAACTATTTTGACCTTAATTAAATTTAAATAAAATAAATAATTATTTAAAAAAAAATTTGTTTTTAAACTGTAACTTAGTGTTTTTTCACTATTCATCAAAAATTGAATGTTTTCAGAAAAATACCAAAAATTCACCCTAAGCTTATTTCGATTTTCCAAATCCAAAAATGAAGTCCATTTTGAAAGATAAAATTTCTAAAATTTAAAAAAGTGGGTATTACTATTCATAACGGCTAGTTTGATTGGTTGTGGTGTGTGTTAGAACTCGAAGTTGCGTACAACACACGCTATTGCATTATTAAAAGGGAAACGTACTATTGAAGCTTGCCGTGTTACAATACCATAGTCCCAAAAAGCGTAGGGGATCTATTCCATCTTGGAATTCTTTTCCATATTCACAATCATCTAAATTATATTTCATATATTATATAAAAGTTCTCTATTTGTCCATTTTCTATTGTAGGATAGAAGCATGAATGATTGGATTCGATATGTTTCTCCTGGTATAACTTCATTAACTCATTAGAATAGTATTCAGTGTCATTGTCCAGTTGTATTATGTGAGGGACTCAAAATATATAGATGATATTGGATTCACAAAGATAATGATATTCTTCATCCCAAATTCTTTAATGGGTATTGACTCATCCAATTTGGCAAACAATCAGTAGTAGTAAGGATGTACATTAACTACTTAACTATGGCTCATGTATATAGAACTGTTTCATCCATTCCCTATATAGAATATGGGTATGAAAATTTAGCTATATATAGAAATTACAGGGGTTTATAGATGATGTTTTCATAAATTTGGAATGCATTACATTTCCTAGAGAATTACACATATTCTTATAACGTGGTTTTATAGTAGTAACCCAGTCTATTGATTTGGTGGGAGAGCATGGACCAACACTAATGAGTATAGTAGGAGCATGCATAGACGTGTTCTAATATTCTGGGAATCTATCTTTATGCTATAGATATGAGGAGGTTTCAATCATACAATCTCTTATAGGGTGATTTATTCTCATTTCTACCATCTTGTTGGTAACATTCACTATTTACAATTGAATTTGTTCCCTTCCATCTTAGTATGCAGGGAGCATCCAATTTTGGAGATAATCAATAATGGGCTTCATCGATATAGGGGTGTATATTGATTCATCACACTCTTATGCAGTTTTGTCCTAACATATTTCTTCCATGTAATATATTATGATCGATGAGACCATCCTTTGATGTGTGATGTGGAATATTTCTTCCTCCTAATTTGGGTTATCCGGGACTAGGGATTCAATAGCTAATGTGTCGGAAGGAGCATTCTTTGATTAGGGGACATGATGCAATGTTGGATAAAAAGGTAACTCCACCATTATTCCTCTAACATAGCCAATGAGAGGAGCCTATTCTCAATTTATGATGGAATATTCACCATTGATATACTTTATCAATATCTCTATATCCCCATTGATATTAAACTATTCTATTTTTAGTTTTAGGGATATTTCCAAGTGAGCGATGAGGTCTTTTTATTTAGCCTCATTATTAGTAAAGCCTTAGAATAGATAGAAATAGTATGGAAAATTTATTTTTATGAAGGAACATATAAAAAAACTAATCCAACCTAATTGAGTTTTGTGTTTTCCAATATCATATTGATAAGACTTCGGTAGGTGACATAAAAATACATCTCCCATGCATGGGGAGTGTCATGGTTGTAGAAAACCTTTTCTTATGGGACCTCTGTTTCCACTAGTATATTTTATGTGGTAGGATGTGTTGTTAGGAAATCATCCAAGGTCTTCCCTTTTATTGTCTAATGTGGCATGAAACAAATGTCATATTTTTGTAGAATAACATTCTATGTCTCCAAACTCCCAATCGTAATGGGATGACCGATGATGTATCTAAGAGGATCAATATGAGAGACTAAGTATAGTTCATGGCGCTATAAGTACTGCCTCATATTTTTAAATAAAAAGATGAGCACAAGGTGGATTTTCTAAATATCAGAATATCATGTATCAATTCCTAGAAAAATATGTCTAAGGTAGTAGAGAATGTAATCATTACCCACACTTTTTTTCTGTGTGATGAGAGTTCCCAATGATCATTCCATGGTGGTAACAAATAAGATGATTAGATTTCCTTCCACTGATGGAATCTAGACTAGTGGGTGCAGTAGGTACTCTTTGAGACATTCAAAGGATTTTTGATAGTTTTCATCCCATTTATAGAGGATCCCCTTATTCATTATCTTGGTTATGGGGAGAGATTTTCTGGCCAGGTCGGCTATGGAATGTCAAATATAGATGTGGTTCCCTTGGAACCCCCTCAATCACTTTATATTCATTGGAGTGATATTATCGGAATAAGACTAGTCTTTTTTCAACCTCAATTTCATGGTGGCATACCAAAAAGAAAAGTAATAACATTGTTGTTTCCATGAATGCACACTTTAGCATGTTCATCTTCAGAGCATGTCGCCTCAACTTTTGAAAGACTATTTTATGATCGATGAAGTGATCAAATCATTTTCAATATTTGGCCACCAGTTTATCAACATAACATTTGGATATTATAAAAAATAATGGATTAAATATATGATTCATGGTGCATTAATATATAGTTACATTGTTCTCTAATACAAAGTGCATAACCTAATAGGAAGGGATCCTCTGGGGTGCTCTGAATATAGTGGTTTCCTAATCCTTAAATAAAATCTTCATCTAATTGTAACATGAGTTCCCAACCATAAAGGAAATGTATTGGAATCTAGTAGTTTCATTGATCGAGAGTTTTTTATTAGTAATGGATATTATTCGTTTGGTAAATTTCAATTAAGGCATCAATAATCAATGAAAACCTTAATCTTTCCATTATTTTTCTTGATAAGGATGATGTCAAGAGCCATCTTGTGTATTTCACTTCTCAAAATAAAAAAAATTCCTTGATCATTCTTTCAACTTATGGCTCTAAATTATTACCATTAGAGGCGTGAATCCTCCTTCCAACCGTCTCTAAACATTGATTATCATTGGGTAAGGCGATATAGTGTGTATCCACATCTGGATTCCATCTAGATATTTCTTTATAACTCCAAGAAAAATATGTTGAAGTTTCTTTAGAAATGAGATTTATATATCTTTCTCCGTAAAAGGCATGGGTCACTAATCAATGTGTTTCAGGGGTCATATTTTGTTCCAAAAATTTTCTTCCTCATCTAATCAGTGGTGGATATTCCCTCTTCAAAAATAGGAGGGAATTATTAAGTTCATCCAATTCTTCTACAACCATGTTTTTGTCGATCCATTTTCAGATGAGGTAGTAAATCTAAGGGAATCTTTATCACTATCTAGATGAGAAAGGCCATGGTAAGATACATCTTCATCCCATTCCTCTAGAGAAACTGCAAAGTGATTCAAGAGGTGGGTTTATTTTAAACTCTCCCTTGGGAAATTAGGATCATGGATATATGTGATTGATTCTATTTCCTCAACTATAATTATGGGTAGCATGGAATCACTGTGGATTATACTGCATATATTCACTAGGTCATTCCCAAAGGAATTGGGGAATGAAACCTATATATTTAAATCCACCATTGGTTGTTTCCATCACTTTTATAGAATACTTCTTCAGTATATGTATCTTCACAAGACTCGAAGGGGACAATGTCACTATGTATTATGTTGACATTCCCATAGATTCAGTATTTCATATGTTGATGAATTGTTTAAGGAAACTCTACATGAATAAGAATCCAACTTCATCTGACTAGGACATTATATGATGTGTCCTATTAGATAACCATGAACTCGATATTAGATGAGTGATCCAAAAAACTAATATTTGAGTTTGTTCTCTCAGTGATATTTTTATAACTCTTATCATACCCCAAAATGGTTAGACTTATAGAAGATAAATCTCTATTTCCTTATCTCAAATTTTGAAGGGTCCATATTAGGATGAGTTTGATCGAAGAACCTTTTTCAATAATGTAACTTTGGATGCTGATATTATTGAATATGTCTAAAACTTATAGGGGTCCAAATCCTAATATATGAAAGTGATGGAAACAAGGAATTCTTGATGGCTTGGTATCCACTTAATAATCCTCAGTTTTAATAAAATCAATCTCAAGCTATTGTGTGCTTTGGAGGGATTCGTTAAGTTGCACATAAGGTTATTTTGAAAGATGATGTGCATATAGGATTGCGATCTTGGCTGGGACAATCGTGAGTTGATTTTGAAATTTCATAATTTTGTGAAAAAGGTCAGCAAATTCAAATATGGGGTTTATTTTTATTAGGATGTTTAGGAATTGAGACATTAGAGGTAAATGGTTTGGGTTCCTATAAATAGGTTGAGGGACGAAATACTTCCAGTGGAATAGACCATTCTGATCTTCCCCATTATCTAGTATGATCAGATAATCATTCCCCCTTTAGGATGTCATATAAGATGATTGGGCGTAGATGACCAATAGGGGGTTTTGGGACACCTCCACGTCCCTATTGGGATCCATGGAGTGCTTTTCCAAGGGTCTTAAATGAATATATATCCTCTCTGGGGACAAAACAAATATATTGGGTTTTATCACACTCGAGTTGTCCCATGTATCCCTGGATCTAGTGCCTTTGGCCTCCGGTTCCCCAGTTAGGTATGGGAAACACATACTCAGCGGTGCATACTTCATGAAATAAGGGGTCTTATAAGTGTATTATGTCAAAAAAAACCAAATATGAGCTCTTCTTTTGATGAGGGTCCCATTTACTAGGGTAGTGAATATGCTTAAAATGTTGTACAAATTAAATCGGCAAGAGTCATAGACTATATCAGAGAAGAAAATGACCCTTACACTTTTGTCTCTTCTAATGTCTGATAGTTGTGTAATTCTTGTAGAATCATATTTGATGTCATCACCCAAGGAGATTATATCATTATGGGTATGAGAAGTTATTCTCTCGGGGTTTTAGGACATCATTCACATTTATTCGGAGTTATCCATTATTAAAACTTATATCCATGCATGGTTGGAACTTTTTGTCAATTACCATCTTCTTCTGACATGGAAATAGTTACAAATGTTACTCGAACCAGTTATTTCTCCAACATCACTGGTCCAAAATCAACCATTATTTGGAGGTAATATTTGATGATGAAAAAAACCTGGGTATTTTAACCCATCCGTCTTGTGAAATAGAAGTATTCAGGATGGTCGATGAGGTTGACCTCATTAGTTTTCTTTGGTTGTGACATCTTGATCAAGTTATTGTCTATCGACATAATAAAATAGCGAAGGATTTTTTATTTTCATAATGAGTATGATTTATTCATCCATTCCTAAAATATAGGGAATCCCTGATCACTTTTTTCATAAAAATAATTGCAATTTTGTTGTTTCTAGTGCTTTATAGGAGTTGTGAGGTGATTTAGAACTTGCATGGGTTCTTGAATGGGAAATGCTACTCATTTGAGGGTAACCATGGTAGTCTCTTTCATTCCAATCCCTTTCCATTGTGTTGAGAAAATAATTTGAAACTTAGGTTGTGTTTACTGAATGGAATCTTCCAAACATGGTGTTGTTTCATCAAATCCACAAAATCCTCATGGAAACTTAATTGAAATCCTAGGTGTATTCAGATAATTATATATATTTTTAGTAAGGAATTCAATAAATTTCTCTTATGGGAGAGGGATTCTGAGTGAATAGGTTATACAATTCCATCATGCTATATTGTCAGACACCCTATCATTTTTACATTTCTTATAGTTCATCAAGTCAAAAATTGTGGTTTCCCTTATCATATAGAGGAACATCTAAATGAATTGACTATAAAGGTCCTCCCATCCAGAAATAGATCCCATTGGAAGAAATTTGTACCAAACCAAGACTGGTTCTATCAGAGTCTTTACAAAACACCTCATCATGGTCACCTCTTACTAGTCTCATGGGCCCATTATTGGACCACATAGAGATATGAAGTGTTTTAAATGTTTTTAGGCATCTTTGATGCTATCAAAGGTGTAGAAGGTAGGATTTCTACAATTGTATGGGGTAAAAGTTTAATCTAACCATTTGGGATATAGATATTTATCAGGATACATAAGTGTGCACCACCCTTCTATGACTTCTATTTGAGTAAGTAGGGAACCAATGACATTGAATAGTTTTAGAGGTACTATTATCTAAGTCAACTACCATCTATAGTGACCATGTGGGTTTTTATTAATTTCCCCATTTTCATCTCCAACTAATTCTCAATCTTTTATAAGATTGAATGATCGCCCTGGTGAGGGGGAGGCTTTCACCAGAATGGAGGGAAGTCATGATCATCTTCAACTTCCCCATATATGTAGACTAGAAACCTAGATTAACAGCTTGTATGACACTCATATTCTAATATTAAAAGTGGTTGACTGTATCATAATATATGGGAGGAAGAATATTCATCTCAACCTGAAGAAGATACCCCATGGGAATGTTTCCCGTGAGTGGCTCCTTGTTAAGTTTTCTAAGAGTTTGTATCTCATTCTCATATTGGGCCAACTGCTCCTCTATGGAAGGAATGTCATCTATTTTGGGTGATGAGTGAAAAATGGCCAATTACATGCCTTTTATTTTGTATTTTTCTATCATAGATATGGAAACATAATATTCAGAGGTTCCAGTTTTTGGATCCTCCTCTGGTTTCGTGTGCATGCATCATCTATGGGTGAATCCAGATCCTCCTATTGGGGTGTATTTTCTATAAAATGGCCCTTTTTATTTTCAACATGATCCATATTATCTATTTTTTTATGGTGATGACATTTGCAGTGGTATATCAAGAAATGGTAGTTTTCCCATTACTCTCATTGTAATAGGATGATTCTATACTACTCACATTAGGGTCATTTATCAAACCCTTGGCCATGTTGTGTTTTTTTATTTATGACCCCTATGGGGTTTGATTGCCTAAATAGAATTTTTCTCTTGTATTAACATGAAAATAGTGGATATGAGGTCATTTATGATCGTGTTGAATGATTAGGCCCACAATAGAAAATTTGTGACTGTTGGTAGGAGGAATAGATGGGATATAGACCATCGATATTTACCTCCCAACATGGAGAAGATTGATTCCCTCTGTGGTGATGATGGGGGGGGGGGGGAGGAATTCCCCCCATTTTTATGGGATGGGGGATATTAGGGGGCCAAAATTGGTATTTTATGATCCCTCTTTTGAGGATTTAATGATTTTAGTCTAGGATTTGATTTCTCATATGAATGGTATTTAAATATAAATTACCCCATCCTAGAAGGATGATATTTATATAGAACTATTGTTGATTTCCACATGACCCTTTTAGGGGGTGATAAACCTAGTGATATCATTAATATAAAAATTATTCCATTCTAGTGGGATGGGGTTGGTTTTTAGCTACTACTGAAATGTCAATAATCCTCTTAGTGAATGATGATTTAAGGGGTTACGGTAGTGGAAAATATTATTCCATCCTAGTGGGTTGGGTTTGTTTCTAGATGGCTGATATGGTTTCTACTATCATGACATTTTGAAATGTATAAGTTGTTCTTGTGTATTACTTGGGTTCCATGATAGCCCATGGTGAGAGTCATTTTCTATTGTAAGTTGTCAAACTGACCACAACTTCATCTTCTGTTTCTGAAATGTGATCAAATTATTTTTTGGGGCCCAATTAAAAGATCTGTTGGTAGTCCTCTCCCACCGTTTGTGATGTCTCGACACCATTGAAGTCGGGGAATTACATTATAGTGACCAACACAATCACATGTTACCCAGTTCCTTCATCTCTTCGGAAGCTATGACATTACAAAGCACCATATCTAAAGAGTTATGTTGTTATAAGGGCGTGTTAAAGTGAAATGCTCCCTAAATTCCCCATCCATGGATACTAAAACAAGATGAGGATTCATCTATCAGTTATCGAAGAGTTATGATGAAATAGGAGAAAGAGTATTGTATATTTTTGCTATATTTTTTGGTTTGAGGTCTTGGTCCATTTATAAATTATCCATGTCAATCAAACAACAGAGTATATTAATGGTATGAAAGTGATCCTCATATCTTAGATAAGGGTGATGTATAACCTTAAATCATTTTTGAGTTTCCCACATATTTTGGCATAGATAAGGCATGAACTTCTTCTCTAGATCATTTGGGATATCATAGTCATAATCGGTGCGGGGTCAGAACAAATTGGGGACATTGTTTCTAGCCACATCTCTCTATATGTCAATGTCAGCATCTTCTTCATCATATTTACATGCCTCCACTAGGATAGACCGTAGAATATGCTTCTTCGGGTTTCATGATGATTGTGGTGAAGTTTTGATGGTAGTCAATAAATAACTATATATTGTTGAACTCGGTGTTTCAATCACCTCTCTATACAAATACATCTATGTTTTTAGAACCTCTCAATACTATGGTGTTTGGGAAAGGGAAGTATTTCCTTATACATGGGAGATATCACCACAAAGACTTTGACCATGGTAGATGTCAAGAGTGTAGCCCCTTTGATTCATCTCCACACTACCATGAGGAGGAATATCATGGAAATGATATTCGGTCTACATTAGATAAAGATTTAGTAAATACTTGGGTTGTTTAGAATGTGTCTTAGATAAAATCAAAGACCCTAGGATTGATAAGATTAGGGATATGAGCCTCACTTTGTGATGTACCTGGAATAGTCATGTTCGCATGACTCAAATAAAACCATGCTATGGAATTACCATTTTGGTCATGTAAAAGAGAAGCGTTTGACAAAGATTTGTCAAAATGGTTATTTAAGCTCTTTTAAGTTAAAATCACCTGAATGATTTCATTATTCTCTAAAATGAAAAATGAACAAGCTTCCATTTAGTGGACATGGTAAAAGGGCCACAGTGATTCTAGAATTCGTGCACACTAATATATTTAAACAATTACTAACTGAATATAGAGGTGGATATTATTACTTCATACATTTTATTGGGTACTTGAGTAAATATGGTTAAGTTTTATTGATGAGTAGTATGTTTGAGTCCATTGATAAATTCAATGAATTCAATAATCAAGTAGAGATTAAACTTGTAAATAAGATAAATAATTTTCAATTAGATCAAACCAGTGAATTTAGTAACCAAACTTTTACTGATGTTTTATGGATGTTAGGGATTCTATCTAAAACCACTCCACATTACACTCCATAGTAGAATGATGTTTGTGAAATATTGAACCTTGCCTTGTTAGAAATGGCAAGGTTGATGATGGTTCATGTAGATCATTCATTATCTATTTGGGGATATGCATTAAAAAATGTGGCATACACACAAAACCAAGTACTAATTATAGAAAAAATAGAATTCCCTTAGATTTATGGAGTGAAATGAATCCCATTTTTTTACATACATTTGTTTGGGGGTGTGACGAATTTTTCAAGGCTTTATCAGGTAAAAACCTAGAAACCTAATTCACAAATTTTATCTTCACAGGGAATCATATGGAAACAAATGGATATTACCTATAAAAAGGAATAGTGGGACTAAGATTGAATTTTATAAAGATGATGCTCAAGATACAAAAGAGTTGGTAGGGGAACAAATCCAAAAGGTCCATGTGAAAGAAGTAGTCCTTGTAACACAAGTATTTCATTGGAGATCTAGAGAGGTGATAAAACCAAATAGATATGGTTTTCTAGATACTGAATATTGTGACTAATTAATGGTTGAAACTGATGAACCAAAATCTTAAAAAGAGGCAGTAGAGATCTAAAAATATGATCGATGGAAGTTAGCCATGAATTCTAAAATGGATTCCATGTATTAGAAAGAAGTTTTTTTATCAATGCGCTAGATGATGTAAATCCCATTGGGTGAAAAAGGGTATTCAAGACAATACTAGATATGGAAGGTAATGAAAATACTTATAAATTAGGGATATTGGATAAAGTTTCTAAACAACATCAAGTAATTGATTATGATAAAATCTTTTCACTATTATGAAGGATTAAATCCATTAGGATTATCTTTTATATAGAATCCTTCCATGAATATGAAATTTGGAAGATGTACATAAAAACTAATTTCCTTAATTGAAACCATCAGGAAGATGCCAATATGACACAACCAGAAGGTTTCATGACCCTAGGTGATGCCCAAAGTATTTTCATGTATCAGAGATCCATTTATGTTTTGAAGAAATATTCCTAGTCATGGAACATTCAATTTAATGAAGCTATAAAATTATTTAGTTTCATTATGAATGAATTTGTGTAAAGGACCATACCTCCTTGAACCTTTACTTTTTCATAATCTAGTGTTTGGTGTGTTCTGGGAGTTAATGGTAGCCCATTTCCAGAGTTTTCAAAAATTTATAGCTTTTGTAATGGTAGGATGTGTTAGTGACATAGTGTCATTATCTCAGAGTCAGTGAGTTAAGGCATTTGTGAGTCAGGGTGTAAGTGATTCAGGGTGTCAGTGAGTCGAGGAATCAGTAGGTCGAAGCGTCTAAAGGTTGGGGCAATGGTGACTTAGGGTTTCTGTGAGTCAGGGCATCGGTAGGTCAAGGTGTTGGTAGGACTAGTTTTTCATGAGTCAAGGCATTGGTAGGTCGGGTTTTGGTGAGTCAGGTGATGGTGAGTCTCAACAGTGAATCACTGTTGGTGAGTTGCGACTATGGATTATCTTTTGGTGAGTCGGAAATCTGTGACTCACTACCTGTGACTCATGACGATAACTCAGTAAGTCATTTCCATTTTTTTAAAAGTGTTTCAATTTTCTCCCCTCTTATTTTTTTAAAATAAATCGAGTTTAAAACATTCTTTAAGCATTTATATATGTGTTCTAAAGGATATTAATTATATCTTTAATATACTAATGCTCTGAGGGCCCTGAAATAGTCATACCATGAAATCATGAAACTTATATAACTTTAATGGAATTTAGAACCATCTCCCATCTATATATATAAGATCTAGGATTTATAAAGATGAGATCCTTCCTTCCTTTAATCACTTCTGTTTCCTCTTCGTGTGAGCAGAACCTTTCTTCCCTGAGGAGTTGAATATGTGTTGTTGCGATGGATTCAGTTTTCCATTGATTCTTTCCTACTACATGTGTGACCCCCTATTTTGGCGTAAAGAGGAATTGTTGAGCATCTATTCTTCCATGTAGTGATTCCTTTATCTCTCTTTTATTTGGGTATCATGTAGGGTGGTTTTTCTGATGTCTTCATTTGGTTATAGTTGAAACAACTTTAATGAATAAAATAGGAAGTAATAAATGAGGGGGATAGAAAGGTGATCATGATCGCATTGTTTTATATTTTATCCTTGATCCATGTCATCTTTTGGAAGGGTTGTGCGCCTTCTAAAAATCATGGCTATCAGTGTCCTATGTTTGTGAACCTGTATGACTTGTGAATATTTGTTGATTTTCCATATTGAATGGCTGAAATATGGAAATTTTATTAATCATGTATATTTTGTTAAATATATGGATTACCCAGGATCAAACTTATTCTATGGTCACCCCTAAAAAATTAAAGTGGAATTAAATAACGAGGGTTGGTAAACCTAAACACACCTTCTTATTTTGGGTGGTTTTGTGTTGTGTATGGTTCTGTTCAACCTTTTGTTTTTGATAGTCGTATGGTGATACGGTTGGGATTGTGGCTATGTGTATGGGGTGGTATGGGTTTTGTGATGGTATCTCAGGTTGAGGTATTTTTTGATTTTGGAATGGATGAACTTGTTATGCAGTGGGACTGCATCTGGGAAGTGGTTGGGCAATAGGGTTGTAGGTTCGTGTTTTGTTATGTTTATGTTACTTGGTGTGTTTCATATGGTGTTGTTATTTTGTAGGGCTACCAAGTATTGTTTTGATGAGGTGTTATTGGGGTTTACTTATTAAGAGGAAGGAAAGGGCAGATTAGATTGAATAATAATAGTGGTAGTGGTTGAACGGGTGTTCAAGAATGGGAAGTGTGCAGTGGGACTGCAAGATGGTAGAGTTTTATTTATGGATTTGGTTCTTTTTGTTCAATGGGGGCACTAAGGATGGTTTAGGAGTGATAATTTTGAAGTATGATGGTGTTAACTTGTGTGGGCCTTTCGCTCAATGTTTCCAAAGACTTTTGTGATGTGATTGTGGGTTCTGATGTTACATATGGTGTGCTATATTTGGTAGTTTCTCAGGTAGGTATGGAATAACTAGTAAATTATTAATATCATCAAAGTTATTAAATTTTAGGATGATTCCTTTTCCAATATAAAAGTGACCACCATTTGTGGTGACACACGCAGGTAGGTTTGGTAGCAAGGGTAGTTTTATGTGTCTTGGTTGTCTATTTTGAAAACACACAGGTTGTGATTAGTGTTTGGTACCTATATAAATATATATATATATAATTTTAGTACCTTGTGATTTATATATGCACCCCCACCAATGTTTAGAAATACATGTCGAAAACCCCCATTGTGGTAGGGGTGGGTGTCCTTTCCCAACATCTATGTGGGAGGATACATAGACGGTTATTGTCTCTTTTCTGCTCCCTCTTCTAAGAATTGGTATCCCTAGGTTCTTCGAGCTGGTTGGGGTGTGATTGTGAGGACCAGGTGTTTGTAGGCAAGTTTTGTTTCCCCAGTGTCTTTGGGATGAGTTATGTTGTTCTTACTAGCTATATTTGGAATGAGGTCTACATGTTTTCTGGTAGTGTGTGGTATTATTGAGTCCTAGGTGTCTACGGGCGTGATGTGGTATGTGTCCTAGGTGTGTGCGGGTAGGTTATGAAAGTGGGACTTGTGGAAGAGCGTGGTTACATCAGGACATTTTCATTAAGGATGAGCAGTTAACCAGTGGGAAGTGGTGTAGGGTACCAAAATATCAAAGTTCTTACTACTTTACTTTACTTAACATGCATAATTTGGTTAGTGTTCCTTGGTTAGGTTGAGGTGGATAGTATAAATTCTTAGGTGATTTTGGGTTTCTATTGTTTTTATCATAGGGGATTTAGTATACTTCTTCCACTTGTGAATGAGATAATTTGGTATTTCCTAATGAGTATACTGGTATGCTCAACCTATGTATATGAAACTATTTTATGGTTTTCAGTGAGATTACGAGGAGCATTCTAGACCTTATTAGCTCGAGTGTTGGGACATTTGTGGTGTTGCTGCATAGTTTTATTTTGGTATTTTCATTGGAGTTTTTTTTATTTCTAATAGTTTTACTTTAAACATTCTTGTGGGATGGATTTTGGATTATTATATATATTTATTTCATGGATTTGTTTTGAGTTTGATACATCTAATCTCCTGATCTTGGTTACTATAAGAAGGGTAATTCCTCCCATTTTGTGAGATTGAATACCAATGGTGTTGTTCGCCACCATATAGCCAATTGTAAGTGGGACATAGGGGGTCATTATCTATTTTTCATCGGGAAGAAGGAAGTTCACAACAAATTCCTATCTCTTCCCTCATCTTGGTTAAGAAGGGTCGTGATAATGCGACCCATGTGTTAACAATAAGTTTAGTTAGAATGTGGTCATTATCCTAGTAGTATACATTGATGACATATTTCTTAGTGTAAATGACATACCAGTCTTAACGTCAATTAAAAACTTGTTATACAAGTGTTTATACACTATAGACTTAGGTAAAGTAGCTTATATTATAGTGATCATGATCATTTGTGACAGATCCAAGAGGATTCTTAGACTAAGTGAAAGTACCTACATTAACCAGATACTAAATAGATTTAGTATGAAACAATCCTAGAGGGGATTGGTTCCAATGTTACATGGTATGATTTTTTCTAAGATAATGTGTCCTCAGATACAATAGGAGAAAGAGATAACAAATAATAACCCATACCCTTCAGCGATTCGATCAATCTTGTATTCCATATTATGTACTAAAATTTATGCTTCCAACGCATTGATCATGGGAAAATGCTATCAAGATGATCTAGGAGGAAACCATTGGTCTGATATTAATTCTATACTTATGTATCTAAGAATAAAAAAAGATATGTTCCTGGTGTATGGAGGAGATGAGGAGCTAGTCATCATGGGTTATACATATACTATTTTTAAACAGATCAAAATGATTTGAAGTCACAATTAGGATACATTTTGGGTCTCAACAGAGGTTATGTGATCTAGGAGAGTTCAAAGAAGCCAGTTTCATTTATTTAAAAGTGAACTCTGAGTATATATTGGATTCTAATATAGTCGATGAACCTCTTTGAATATAAAACATTTCCCAGTATCATGATGTGGAACATAGTTGTAAATACCTTATCAAGGTGTATTGTGACAATATTATAGTGGTGTATTGTGACAAAGAACATACCCTGGAAGTATCAACTCATGGGGATTTTTCAGAAAATGATGATGTTGTAGAAGTAGAGTTCCCAAAGAAGAAAACATGGTGAACCCCTTGACAAAGGGCATATCCTAACAGAATCATGGCGATCATGTGAGAGCTAGTAGGCTGAAGGTTTTTCACATTTTTCTTTAGTGAATGCGTGATTCTGTTGGATTTGGTGCCCCAAAACAAACATCTATGTACTTTATGATAACTTTTTTTCATTTTATGAATATTAATAAACTTCTTAGTACATACCATTTCATAATGTCCAAAGAGTAGCTGTCGAACTAAAAGTTCATTGTTTTTTGTCACTAGGATGATAACCAAGATGTACCATGAAAGTATTCATAAATATATTTTCCTCATCAAGATGAAATAAATTTATGGACTCAAATGATATATTCTATCAGGGGTGGACACTTATTGGACATTGATGAACCTTCTCTTGGTGTACGCCCTATATAATATCTAATTTATGATATTATTTGAATGAGACCCTCTAAGAGGAAATCCACATTTGTATGTTTCATTGGATATTCCTATATGAGGATGTGTGTTTTGTACATACAATTTAATATTTTTACTAATTAGTTTTATAAGTATGTTAATTTTTATATTGATGAAAACCATGATGGCATATATTTGCAGTGAGGTAGGATATGATGGATATGTCATGAGTAATATTTCATTAATGAATATTGTGAGAAAGGATTTTTCCCTTTTGTTCTTAAATGGAAGTTGATATATTAGTCCCATTTATAAAATTCATATGTCCTAATTAAATCCATTTCTAGGACATTCTATAGTCATGTTTGATATCTAAAAACCCAATGAACGAGACATCGAACATATAGGTTAATGGCACCAGCATGCAACCTTCTATATTAGAGATATCATGATAAGGGTATTATATTATATATAAAATGTATTTAAGAGGTATTATGTCATTGTGGAATTAAATTACTTCTCTATGGGTGACTAACAATGCTTCTAGATCTCAACCTTGGACTTTAGGCTGCATCGCCTAAGGCCACTAAGAATGAGGCATATAGTGTCACATGCTATGTGTGTATAGAATCTCGGTTAAATAATATATTTTTATTTAATATTTAACAATTTAAATAAATATTAGTCCAACATAATGTTTGATAATTATTAATGTTTTCTTTTCCACCTATATTTTTTCACTAGTTATTCGAGATAATATTATGCAAGAGAGAAATTTAGTAAATATATGTGTTTTATTTAGTGAATATGAAAACATTTTAGGTATTGGAAAAAAATTGTTGTGATATTAATTTATTAAATAAATAGTCAATTTTCATGTCCCAATAAATATTGTGGAGTAATAATGGAAAGATTTTATAGGTCTAATGAGATATAATATATATTGAATATTATTTCATTAAATAATATTTAATTTAATTCACATGTTTATCACAACTCAAAAAATATTATTATTATTATTATAAACATTTGGTTCTATTAGTATTAAATAAATAATATATTCCACTTTTTCAATCGTTTATTTCTAAACCTAATTCATATAAACCTAAATATATTATTTTTCAATAGAGAAAATTCATTTTTAGTTATCAAAAATGAAATTTGGAGAATCCTCTTGAATCCCTATAGAGCTCCCTTATCTATGACTACTCCCATAAACAGAGAAAAATTTTCTACCACCTTAAAATCTTGAATCTAGAGAGATCCAAGAGAATCCTTTGAAAGAAATTCTTGATCCAATCAAATTCGAACAACGAAAGAGATGATTTATCATGTTATCACCTAGATATTATTATGGTGGTGTTCAAAGATTTAGGGAAGATGTGTAGATCACCTCTAGATGGAATCTAATTTCAATTCCTACAATAAAAAATAGAGCGATGTAGATCCATTTTTAATACCTCACCAATGAAATAAATTCACCATGGGTAATTCGTTAATTACTTAAATTAATTATAAATAATATGTTATAATCATGCTCTTCAATTCCAGTATTTATCAATTATCTATATTATTTGATTCAATTCAATTTATCAAGGTATTTATAGTCATGTAAATCTCATATTAATAAATGATCATGAACAAAATAGTTGGGTGTGACTTATTTGATGGTTCCATTGTTCCTGGAACCTACATGTAGTTAGTCTGTTTGTGTTTTAAGAAAAAAACAATTTATAGCCCTGTAGGAAATTAATGACACCTTATGGGATATAAAAACACATTCCATTTTTAACTAATGGATATTTTTCCACTCTATAATCAAATTATTAATCAATTAGAATTATTAAACAACTCCCAAAAATTCTTCACATAAGATACTATTCTGGAAACATCAAAGGTTTCTTTTCTCTATATCCTGGGTAAATAGAAGTATAAGAAAGGTGTGAGCTGATATTCTTAGTAATTCTAAATAAAAGTTATAACAATAAAAGATATTATATGATCATAACATGATAATAAAAGAAAAAATCAATATATATATATAATAAAATCATACCCAATATATATTAGATCATAAAACACGATTTGTGGAATATGTCATGGAAAAAATAGAAATTAATCAAGAGATTATAGAAACATGAGTCAACAAACAAGTGCCATGAGAGAATAACAAAGTCTTAAGAATAATCATATGACTTTTCCACAAACATAGTAATAAGACAGAATCCTATTGTTATCATATCCAGGAAGGCCCATGTTTTAGATTGCGAGAATATCTAAAAGGATATCCCTTTAGTTTGTGAGAATAACCATGAAGTACAATGATTTATTTTTTTATAAAATCTATCAAGGATGATGAAACATTATCTCATGAGATATAAAACAATAAAAAATGAATTTTAGGGTGATATATGTCCCCACACATCATTCATTCATTCAGATGTATGCAATTTGAAATCAATCATTCATATTATAACAAAAAAAACATGGATATAAAATGGGTTTCATATCCTTTTTTAAAATTGATACATATAATAGATCATTCATAAATCCATCAAAAATCATAACATAATAAACCAATAGAAAATAAATGGGTTTCCAATAACGTCAAGTAACTTTTTTGAATATACCATTAAATAAATATAAATTATAAAATATTTACATTGTATATTTAATGCATATAATGTTAAACCAATAATTTCACTAATTGAACCAATATATGAAATCTATGTGAACACCATTCATTAAATGGATCCAAAAATAGGTTATTCACATAGGAAATAATTATAAGAAAAATTTTGGATGTAAACTGAATATGATTAAGAATGAAAAAATTAGGTATGGGTCATTTCTCTTATAGAGATTTAATATTAATCATTTTCAAAAACACAAGTAAGAAAT
Source organism: Viscum album (assembly GCA_963277665.1). Lineage (NCBI taxonomy): Eukaryota > Viridiplantae > Streptophyta > Magnoliopsida > Santalales > Viscaceae > Viscum > Viscum album. The sequence goes on along the minus strand of OY728119.1, from coordinate 1,718,174,266 downwards.
CAAATAGTATAATACAAATACTCTAATAAGAATAATAGAATTATACTTTGAAAATCATTATGAAAATAAATCTATCCCATAAAACCCATTTTAAATCTAATTAATAGAATAATGGTAAAATTAATTACATTAAAAACCCAAGAAACATGGGGAAGAGTATTGAAAATTATTGGTATTCTATTCATTTGAAAATGTTTTAAAAATAATATTTTGTTCTGATTTTAAAAAAATGTTTAAGAAAAAATGTCACCAATTTATTTTGATAAGACATTTTCAAGAATGTTTGAATGAAAAATTTTAATATAAATTAAATTATTACTTTTTATTAAATCTCTATAAATGATTTCTTGAAAAATATATAAATTTTTAATAAATAAAACATAGAGGGGATGATAGGAAATATATCCATGATATCGAAAGTCTTTTAATATTTATAAACACCTTTACTGAATCCCTGTATAAAAAAATGGTGAAATAAAAATTCCATTTGAAAATTGGTGACGATAAGTTAGAGGGTCACATGAATAAATCCATATTTTTGTTCTCCAAAATTGAGGAAAAATTTTGCTGGAATAAAAATATGGGCATGGAAGAAAAGATTCATCTTTAAGAGCTGGAGTTATTCTAACCAACATTAAGGTATTATTTCAGAAAAACTTTTATCAAGAAAGTGTTTATTGATTTTGAGAATTAATTCCCCATAATACAAGGTGAAATATCATATAAAAAAAGGAATTGTAAGTTAAAATAAATCATGAAAATAATATTCAAGTAACAAATATTTTGACCTAATATCTCAAACATTGAGTTAATCAAACCCTTACAACATTAGAAACTTTAAAACAAAAAACCAATGAAGTATATGATTTAAATTGAAATATTAAATAAAATGAATATTTTTATGATGATGATACAAAAAATTAAATGGTTATTAGATAGATCATTCCAAATAAAATATGTTTTATGATATGAAGTATTTCTTTAAGCATTGAAAATTGATTCCAGAAACACATAAATATTATTCTTGTTTACTCAAACACACTCAATCCCCCTATATAATAATAATAGATATCAAAAATACCTATTTAAAAAACTTATTACTATCTATAACCATTTACATAATTCATTTATAACTATTATCTATGGTCATATTATTTTGTTATTATCTATTTTCAATATCAGGTGTGAGTTGTCTTGATTATTTTGAACAGGTTTTGTAAAATATGTGTTGTTATTTATTTTTATCACAAAGATACTAATTCCAAGAAAATTTATTGTGTTGGAGTATATAAATTATAAATCTTTATAATTATGTTTTCTAATTACATTATTTTTTTGTTATATTCTATGAAAATGGAATCTGTGTCAACTTATTTTGGAAAATTTAGTAATCAAATGTTCTATTTTAATAATAAGTTAAATAATTAATATAACCTCTCAAAAACTATAAAACAATAATTATTATATTTTATTCTTTAATAATATTAGTTTTTAAGTTCCCATATTCAATAATGATAGAGTTTTATAGAATGTTTCAAGTTTGAGGTTAGACAGACCCAAACATGAGTATGACATAATTAATGAATGATTATGGTTGTAAAAGCAGTTTATTTTGGAAGAATGTTATTATTTAAGAATGAAAAATTATATTTTTTTTAAATTTTCAATTTTTTTAATCATATTTTAAGATATTTTATTATAAAATAAATAAATTTCAAAAATGGAGACACATTACTTTATGAAGGAGGTAGTCTGCACAACGCACGGTTAACATTTTCATTTCCCAATAAGAGAGATGGAGTGAAGGTGGATTATAATTTATCCTTAAATAATCATAATTATATTAAATACATAACATTTATTATTCAATTAAACACTTGTAAATAGTTTTGATAGTTTTTAGTGAAAACTATAAGATTTTGGTTCATTGGGGAAGTTGTCTGTGCAATGCACAATTGAAGTTATTTTGTTTTTCTAAGAGGATGAAACATAGTAAATAAGTTTTAATAAATTAATATAATAAAAATTAATAATACTAATTTTATTTATTTAATTATATTACTATGGTTATGGTAGGTTTTAAAGGAAAATGTTAAGAATAAATTATAATTACTAAGTAATAATTACATCGAAATCTTGAACATCCTCCTGATTAACTAGTTAAAATTGAATGAAATAGGCTAACTTTTAGAGACCAGTGGATTTATAAAATTTTATATAATTATAGAATAGGAAAAAAATTCATGGGTTTATGAAAATTTATACGTTAGTGTGAAACATTGAGAAGCTGGACGTGCTCCCCTTTTATATGTGAAGAAAAGTAATTTTTATGAACACTGATAATTTTTAAATAATATGACGACACTATTTGTAGGTAAATGGTTCTAAAAAAGATAAATAATGGATTTATGGTTATTATAATGTTGGTAAATCCTCCAAATATACTTTTCCACATGTTTTAATCATTTTTTCATTCCTTTTAACAATTTATTTTTTTATTTTTATATTTTTTTCATTGGTAACTAGTTTTAATCCAAGTGGTTTTTATTTTATTAAAAAAATAAGTCTAACATAATAACCAAATTTTTATTTTATAAAATATATTTTGGATCCTGGTCTACGCTTATCGTTGATTGAAGTTATATGCGTCCCAAATTAATTACCCGTTCTTAGAACTTTAGTATAGCATAAGTTTGGGGTTGATCCACAGGGAACCGTGGCATGCATGAATTTAATTGAGTTAATACTTAATTAGGTGAAGTATGCAAAATTTAGAAACGATTGGGTTGATTTTTGGGTTTTGATTAAAACTAAACTAATTTACTTTAAAGAATGGATACAGTTTGAAAGAAAACAACGAGTAAATTTAAAGAGTTCTTAGAAATGGAAAGAAAAGACGTGTCGGGGCTGTGGTGAATAAGGAGTTCTTATGCAGATTGTTTAAATGGTTATGTTGTTCATAATAATTCAATCATTCAGGATTTTATTTTGTTACACGATTTCCTTGGTCCGGTTCCTCTTGTTTGGAATTAGAGCAGTTGACTCCTTGGTCTGGTAGTCAATGTCCTTAATTCTTTATTACGTCCTGTCCATTACTTGAATCGGTGAAAACCTTCCAATGGTCATGGATGTTTTCACCGTTACTTTTCTTTTGTATCGCTGAGAATCCTTCCCTTGGTCCGGCTAAAAATTATTAGTTATATTAGACAGTGGTTTAAGAAGAGTAAGATGAATTACAATGATTCAAACGCAACTATTTAATAAAAATATACAAAGTATGATCCCATCATCCATAGCCCCAACACGAGGGGTTTAGTTACACATAGAATTTAGGAGAGAAACGACACACGTGATACCTGACGAATTCATCGTGTAGGCGTTGAGGTAGAGTATCGTAAGGTGGAATGACGGAATAGCGGAATGACGGCACCTCGGTGGTTTCGAGAATGGTGGTAGCAGAGCTTCTCTCTCCTCCAATGGTCCTGAACTCTTAAATCCGTAGGCCAAGGCCTCATTTTATAGAAAAATAAAGTACACTGCGTGTATAGAATGTACACACCGTGTACTTTTCGTCAACGCGTATTGGCGCCATTTTCTCCGCTGGCAGGTGGCCGAGCACGCCGTTCGTGACTTTTTCACATGGCGCCGCCGGCAAGTTGAGTGAACACGGCGTGTAGCGCCTCCATACACCGTGTGTATCACCACCATAACCTTCTAGAATAGCAGACACGACATGTAAAACTTCAAACACACCGTGTCTTCATCAATGACCACATGGTCGTGTGGACTTTTCTCCGTAACCACTGCTTCTAGAAAGTGGTACACGACGTGTAGCACCGACCCACACAGCATGCATATCTGTCTGGAGACATGGGCGTGTACTCCCTTCTTTGGTCCGTGTCCTTGTCTGGATGTACAGGGCGTGTATAGAAAGTACACTCCGTGTAGTTTCAAAAATTTCACAAACTTCCCTTGATCCGTGTATTAAGCCATAAAGCTTCTGTAAGTAAACAGATTCACCAAAATTAAATAATATGTTCATGAAACCACAGATATTTTCTAAAAACATGCTTTTATCTTCAATTATATATATGGAAATGTATACACAAATTGGGTGCATCAAATTCCACCACACATAGTCGTTTTCTTGCCCTCATGAAAAATCTCAACATCTAATTAAGAGAGCCTATACTTTGAACAGGAAGGAATTTAGTTAATCAAACGTATAATAGATAAAGTTACTAGGGATAAATTCTAAAAGGCACAAACAAATTCAATTCATAAGATATTAAAATCATGCCTCATATATAATATAATTAACTACTCTCATCCTCTTTCAACACATTGTTCATCCTTTCAAAAATAAGCATGCCACTTGATCATTTACCTTACCAGTTAAAATCACACTCCACACTCAAGATGTTTTTAATCGAAGTTATGATCAATCCAAGGCATATACATTCTATCCACAGGTTTACAAGATATCTTGTTCTCTACTTCAGAAAAATTGAATTAAAAAAATCATGAGGGCTTTGTCAATAAGGTTTAGATGTTTCTGTGGCTAAGGGTTGGTAGGTTCAGATGTGAAAATAAATTCTGAGGCTTGAAAAAGGATGGCTAATTACTTTAAACAACGTTTCATGATATTCAATGTAAAGCTCATTGAAAATACATCCTTTAAAAGCTCAGTCAATTGCTTTTGTAATCGTTACCAACTCCCTTAGGTAAGTAGGGTTTATGGGAAAATAAGTATAAGGCCCCCTTGGTGTTTGTTTGTTGTTGTTGTTTTTTTTACAACAAAACACAAGGGCATCCCTTATGAATACAATGGGTACATGTTTGGAACCCATTCTGCCCCAAATAATCAAGAGGCACTCCCCCATACTTTATTTCATGGCTGTACACAAAAATATGTCATGTATTGCCAACTCCCTCTTTAAAGATTAATTGAATAATCATGAAAAGTTTAAAAATAAATAGGGTAGGAAGGGAAATAGGCTTGTAATGTGGCTTCCTATAAAGGTTATTCATGGCTTCAATGGGCTTAACAAAGATTAAATGTAGGGTAGTTCTCAAGATAAAGGGGTTTAAAAAATCTAATGCCTCAATCATGTTAAAGTAATTCAAAAATTTATTCATGTTTCGAAAAGAAAAACTTGCAAATTCTGGTAGTGATGCATATCCTAAGAATCTCTCAAGAAATAGGGTATTAAAAAAGAAATACAAAAAAGGGTTTAGAATACCTCTCAGGAGTGGAAAATAATAAAGGGATAATCAGTTCATGACATGCATATAAATGATTAGCCTAATTAATGTAATTTAATCAAGGATGAAAGGTTGTAATTGAAACTATATCAGTAATCATATTAAAATACTTAAAAAAACGAAAAAGAATGTAAAATTTCCAAAAGTTCCTACTGATAACTCTAGCATTTATAAGACTGATTAACAAAATTGTTTTACATTTACAAATATAGAGTCTAATAATGATGTCTCCTAGGTTAGTTTAAGGGAAAAGACTAAGGTGAAAGATATAGATGCACCCCCACACATAACACTTCACATGGTCCACTAAGTGCAACACCAAGGGAAAGGGTAGTCAGTGGGGAGAAATGGGGGACAAAATGAGGGAAAGTAGTGGAAGAAGTAATTCAAAAAATAAAGAAAAGAGAAATGGAAAAATACCCCCCTCGTGAAAAAGTAATGCCCAAAGCGCTCTGTGCCCGTACCTGTGACTGTCAAGAAAAAAAACTACAAACATGCATAACATCACAGCACAGAAAATGACAGAAGAGATATATAAGATAATGGAAAATGTCACTATCATGGGGTCGCCTCAGGAGAGGCATCATCCTGTACAGAAACGACCGGGAGAGACGGCGCAGGAGCCGTGGAAGGGTGAGGGTCTGACTCGGCATCGGGAAGGGTAGCTGAAGAAGTAGGAGCCGTAGGTGCTAGACTCGGGATCGGAAGCTCAGCAGCAGGCATTGGCTCGGCAGAAGTGGCAATAGCAGAGCTCACCGTAGTCACCGGAACGAAATTGGTGGCCGGCGTAGGAGACGGCGATGGAGCATCAGCAGAAGGGCCAGGAACGGAGGCAGGGGTGGGTGGCTGAGGCAGTGGAACACCAAGATGCTGAGCAATATGTACCAACAGATGCTCCATCCGGTCCTGGAGGCCATCCAGATGAATCAAATGGCGTGGAATGGTGTCCTGACACCTGATGATATGGGCTAACTTCTGCTCCATCGTGGCTAGGTGGAGGGAAATGTCCGGATCGACCGAGGGTGAGGGGGTAGGTGGGATGGGAGATGGGACAGAAGAAGGAAGGTCAGAAGAAGTGGGGTCAGTAGAAGGTGAGTGAGGTGGAGAAGCAGGAGGGGGTGGGGAAGGAGGTGCGGGGTCAGCAGCTGGGGCCGGGTCAGCAGGTGGCGGGGCTCGAGCCTAAGCAAGGATGTAGGCACCCCCTGCTTCCGGACCAATCCCATGAGAATGAGCATGAGGAAGTCCATCCGCTGGGGTGAACCTAACAATTCATGAGGTAATGAGGGCTCGAATACCCCCAAGTGGTGGACAAGACGGGTGGTGTAAAACCCGCCATTCAGGTTGCCCTGATAGCCGGTAAACATGGAGTGAAAATAGGAGGTGACAAGAAAGGGGAGGTCCAGGTAGGCGTGCCAGATGACACAGGTAAGAAGCTCCATGTCACGGCCAGTAACAACCCCCATATCCTCATGGTGGGGGAAGAGTATGGTGCTGAAGCACCGGTGGGTGAAGCGATGGTCTGAGTCGGCTATAAGAGTGCTCTTCTGAGAAGTGGGGGAGTATCGGTGGTCAGGCCCAGCGATCTCCCGCCACATGGCAATGAGGTCAGAGTGCTCGGGCCGGGTCAAGTCAGAAACGGGGGGTGGGGTGAAAGGATGGGTGTAGAAGCCGCACCCTCGGCCGAACTCTATCATCGTCAGAGAAAAATGTCATCCGCCTAGCCAGAACCGAATTACGGGTACCGCATCGCCAGGCGTCTCTCGGTACTCTGCTCCACCGAACTCAAAGGAGGCTACAAACTCCAAAAATAAATCTTGGAACACAGGAGTGCTGACGTATAAAATCTCGAGGAGTGCGGTGTGCGTGAGAAGTACCTCCAACTCCTCCCAAATACCGAGCCGTTGCGGAATGCTGCTGTCAAGGTACTAACCGCTCAATGGTATCGGCCGACGAGAAAAGCTTCAGAGCCTATCGTATGCATGGTCGGTGACCGGGAATACCATGCTGGGATAGGGAGCACCTGCAGGTCCCGGCCCAGGTGCCGGTGCAGCAGCAACATCTGGCTCTAGAGGTGGATCTTCCGAATAAGAAGGTGGCTCGGTGGAAGGGGTGCTCGAAGGGGGACCAGCTGCTGAGGATGATGGTACAACAAAAGTGGCAGCTGGTGTAGAAGAAGGAGGCCCCACCTCATCTGAGGGAGTGAGTGGCGGAAGAATGGCCAATGGAGGGAGCTCAAAGACCAGAGCATCGGGGTCCGACTGAGTAGGTGGTCGGAGTCGGATCTAACGATAACTGGACTCCTCTCCCTCAGTGGCAGAGGCTGGCCACTTCCCGCGCGAATGATCATGATCTGCCATATCCTGAAATAGAAAGAAAATGAAAAAGAAAACAAAACAAAAGAAGAAAATAAAACAAATAAAATGCGAGAAAACTGGAAAATAAAAGTATACGGTGTGTACTCCAGAGTACACGGCGTGTAGTCAGAAATGGAGAGTATCCTGTGTTCTCTGGAAAGACAGGCCAAGGGTTGAAAGAGAGAATGTAATAGCACATGGCGTATACCGAACAACACGCCGTGTTCACATCAAAGTGCAGGTGGTCGTGTAACAAATGACATGGCCATGTTTTTATGAGTTCAGAGAAAACAATACACACCGTGTAGTTTCTGGACACGGCGTGGACTGCACACGAAGAACATGGCCGTGCAGAGGGGGAGACACGGGTCGGCCACAGATATAAATGACACAGCGTGTACCGAACATACACGTCGTGTTCTGGAACATGGGGTGATAGGCCGTGTTATGTGCCACACACGAAGGGGCCAACACAAACAATGGAAATGTCATGTACCAAACACACACGCCGTGTAAATGAAAATGGTGTGTGAGACCGTGTGAAAAAGGTGTATTCGGGCACAACGAAATGGACACGGTGTGTACTGAACATACACACCGTGTATCTTCAAATTTCTAAAAATTCATTCTGAGGCCGTGTTCGGAAGTACACGGCACGTGTTCTTCATTTCGTGGCCGTGTACTGCTGGAATCCAAACGGTCGGCCAATCTGAAAAACACCCTAAACAAGTCTAAAAATTTGAAACAGAGGGCGTAGAATGGTGTACCTGGATCGAGGATCACAATGTGATAGGAATCAAAACATGAAACGCCCCAAATCAACGGATTTGGAAAAAAGGGGTTCGGATGGTGTGCGAGAGAAGAAATGTGAAGAAGGGAGGAATGGGGCGGCTATGCAACATGGCCTCAAGCCGGGTAGCCCGCGACTTATATAGCCTAGGTACACGGCGTGTATGTAAAGTACACGCCGTGTATGCTGTTTTTTTGTATTATAAAATATAATTATTATAGTAAAATATATATAAATTATTATTAAAAATAGAAATATTGAAAAATTATATTATACATAATCCTATACATGACTTATATCGGGAAATACACGCCGTGTATTTTAAAATAAGAAAAAGAGTAGTACAACCTTTGGTCCGGTGGTTGGGGCCGGATTCGAACCGGCGATCGGCTGATTCGAACGGACGCCCTCACCCACTGAAGCAAAGGTTGTTCTGCTGTTCATATTTATTATATATATATATTTATTCTATATGGCCTATACACATGGAAAGAAAGAAAATCACGGCATGTGGTTTTTATTTAGGGAAAGATGGGGGTGAAGCGGGGAGATTAGCACGATTCGAAACCGTGTCTTGTGAACCTGGTGTCGAGACTTTGCCAATCCGCCAACTTCACCCGCATGTAATTTATTATTTTTAAATTGTTTTCATATATATTTGAAGAATCATGGCGCGCACGACATATATCGGAGTACACGTTGTGTGGTTTTATTAAAAGAACAAATGATGGAAATGGGACGGTTGTCTGGATTCAAACCCGGGTCTTTTGAAACCGGATTAGGATTTTAGCCAATCGGCTCATCCCCATCATGGGTTTTATTAAACACATTTATATATATATATATATATAGATTAAAAATACCACACACATCGTGTAATTAAAAGGAAGAACCCCGTGCCGAAGGTAGGTCAGGAGGATTTGAACCAAGGACAGCTCGAATAAATTCCAGTGACTTTGCCATCGACATCGACATCATTCCTGGTTAGTTATTTGTTATTCTATAGATTTATACTATTATGTTTACAAATTAAAAAGGTTTAGTACACGCCATGTAGATAAGTGGGACACGGCGTGTAACCTCTAGGTTGCCTCCTAGGAAGCGCCTTTGTTTTAGGTCATTGGCTCGACCTACTTACCTTGCTTACCGGAGGAGAATGGTGGACAACGTTCCCACCATGTTATTTGTAGGATGGTAAGCTTTCAAGTGCTTCCCGTTTACCTTGAATGGTTGACCAGATTCTCCAGAAATTTCTACCGCTCCGTGATGGAATACGCGGATAACGTGGAATGGTCTCGACCAGTGCGACTTTAAGTTCCCTGGAAATAAGCAAAGACGAGAATTAAAAAGAAGTACCTGATCACCGGGTTGGAATGATTTTCGTGATATCATCCGGTCGTGAATGGCTCTTGTCTTCTCCTTGAACAACTTGGCGTTATCGTATGGCTCTAATCGGATCTCATCTAGTTATGACAGTTGGAACTTCCGTTTATTGTCAGCTGCCTTTAGATCAAAATTCAGAGCTTTGATGGCCCAGTAGGCTTTTTGTTCTAATTCTACACGCAAATGGAAGGGCTTTCCATAGACGAGGCGGAACGGGGAAATTCCCAGTGGTATTTTGAAAGCAGTTCGATATGCCCACAAGTCATCATCTAAATTCTTGGACCAGTCCTTCTGTGAAGTGTTCACTATTTTTTTCCAGGATCTGCTTGAGCTCTCGATTGGAGAGTTCTACCTGTGCACTGGACTGGGGATGATATGGTGACCCCATCTGATGCTTTACTCCATACTTTGATAGTATTAATCTCATCAGTGTGTTGTCGAAGTGGGTCCCTCTATCGCTGATCAGTACTCGTGGAACTCCAAATCTGCTAAAGATATTTTTCTTTAAGAAATTTATGACTACCTTGGCTGTGTCGTGAGCTGTAGCAGTATCTTCCACCCATTTGGAGACATAGTCGACGCATACCAGGATGTAAGTGTTCCCAAAAGATGGGGGAAAAGGACCCATGAAATCTATGCCCCAGATGTCGAAAATCTCGACCTCCAGGATGGGGTGCTGAGTCATCTCGGCTCTACGTCCCACATTACCTATCCTCTGGCACCTATCGCAACAGGAAACAAAGGCCCGAGAATCTCTACGCATGGTGGGCCAGAAAAATCCAGACTGCAGGATCTTAGCTATGGTACGGTCCAGGCCATGATGTCCTCCTACTGGTGAGGCGTGACTGAACTTCAGGACACCGTGAACTTCATTCTCCAGGATGCAACGGCGAATCACTCCATCGGCACAGGATCAGAATAGCAGAGGATCCTCCCAGAAGTACATTTTCACATCAGAGAAATTTTTTTTCCTTTGCTGGAAAGAGAGGTCGGGATGAACGACACCTGTAACCAGAAAATTAACGATATCAGCATACCATGGTCGAGGTGTTTCACAGATCGAAAAGAGGTGCTCATCAGGAAAATCCTCCCTGATCTCCCGATCTACTTCCTTCTCCAAGTGAGGCAGCTCGAGGCGGGAGAGATGGTCTGCAATGAATCTCTCACTCACTTTCTTATCCCAGATCTCAAGATCAAATTTTTGTAGGAGGAGTACCCAGCGGATCAATCGGGTCTTTGCGTCTTTCTTGTTGAGTAGGTACTTTAGTGCTGCATGGTCAGTATAAACAATAACTTTAGACAACACTAAGTAAGAACAAAACCTATCAAATGCAAAAACTACTGCGATCATCTTCTTTTTTGGGGTGGTGTAGTTAATTTGTGCCTCATTGAGTGTCTTGCTGGTATAATATATAGGTCGGAAAATCCGGTCAAATCGCTGGCCCAAGATTGCTCCCACTGCGTAGTCGCTCGCATCGCAAATCACCTCAAAGTGTTCCTCCCAATTGGGAGAAATCATAACTGGAGCATCCACAAGGCGCTGCTTTAGATGCTCAAAAGATCTGACACAATGGTCATCGAAATCAAATAGGGCATCCTTGGTTAGAAGATTGGTGAGGGGTTGGGCTATTTTGGAGAAGTCGCGAACAAACCGCCTGTAAAATCCTACATGCTCTAGGTGTCGTAAAATGACACTTTTCCCAGTTCAAGACTAATTTAGTGTGCTCACATCTTTCCAAAACAAGCTCTAGGTGTAGTAAACAAATGGTAAATGATTTTCCATAAACGGAAAATCATCCATGAATACCTTCAGGATTCGTTCCGCCATGTCGTGGAAGATGGACAGCATACAACGCTGGAAGGTGGAGGGGGCATTGCACATGCCGAAAGACATCCTTCGATAAGAAAATGTGTCGTAAGGGCAAGTGAAAGTGCTCTTTTATGGATCCTCCGGAGCAATGGAGATTTGGTTGTAACTGGAAAAACCATCGAGGAAGTAATAGAAATTGTGCCCTGCTAGCCTCTCTAGCATTTGATCCATGAATTGCAAGGGGAAGTGATATTTTCTTGTTGCATCATTCAACTTCCGGTAATCCACACAGACTCGCCAGCCCGTGATAGTGCATGTAGGGATGAGCTCATTCTTTTCATTTGAAATCACAGTGATACCCCCCTTTTTGGGTACCACTTGGAGAGGACTCACCCACGGACTATCCGAGATGGGATAGATGATACCTGCATCCAATAATTTGAACACCTCATTCTTTACAACTTCCTTCATGGGAGGATTCAAGCGCCATTGTGGTTGTCGAGATTTCTTGGAACCCTCTTCAAGTAGCACCATTTGAGTGCAAATGGTAGGGCTGATGCCCTTCAGATCAGCGACTATCCACCCAATATCATGCTTCCGCTGTTTGAGAACCTTCAGAAGTGCATCTTCCTGCTCCTGTGATAGTTCTGCATTAAGTATAACAGGAAAAGTTTGATTGGGTCCTAAATACCCATACTTGAGAGAAGATGGAAGAGGCTTCAGTTCGAGATCAGGTGCCTTTAAAATCGAAGGCACAAGTGGCTGTACCTTTTCCCGTTCCAAACTATCAGGAACAACTGCATGCTGCCAATAGTGGCCGCCCTGGCCTTCTATGAATTTCAAGTCTTCTGGCGCTTCTTCTAATAGAATATCTGGACCAGTTAAATTATTCGAAATAAAATAACATTCCATTTCATCCCCTTTGTCGCTAAAATGATTATCCATTGTGAAAACTGCATAACAGTCCTCATGCTCTGACAAGGAAGCATGTTTGACAGCTTTGAGGACGTTATGGGAAACTCTTTCATCACCTACCCAGAAAATCAACTCTCCTTGGTGCACATCGATCAGTACCTTCCCAGTTGCCAAGAAAGGCCTTCCAAGTATAATAGGTGCTTCCTGGTCGTCCCCCATGTCAAGTATAATGAAATCAGCAGGGAGAATCAACCTACCCACCTTGACCAGTACGTCCTCTAGTAGTCCCTTCGGGTGCTTGATCGATCGATCAGCAAGTTGAAGGGCGACGCGGGTAGGCTTGAGCTCGTGGAGTCCCAGCATCTTGAAAACTCCGAGGTAAATAAGTTTCATGCTGGCCCCTAGGTCTCAGAGGGCCTTCCCAAACTCACAGGATCCAATAGTACAAGGAATGGTGAAACTACCTGGATCTTGGAGTTTGGGAGGAATGGAATGTTGAACCACCGCGGAGTAGTCCTTCGTTAGTGCAATAACGCCCAAATACTCCATCTTCCTCTTATTCGAGAGGATTTCCTTCATGAATTTTGCGTATTTTGGCATTTGTGTCAGGTCTTTCGCAAATGGTATGTTGATATGTAGCTTCTTAAAAACATCCAGAAATTTGCTGAATTGGTGGTCCAGCTTCCTCTGCTTCAATCATTCCGGAAAGGGTAAGGAAGGCTTGAATGGTTGGATTAATTCCTTTTCTTGATATTGTACAGCCTTTTTCTGTGGGCTATTGGATGAGGAGGGGTCGTTATTGGTACCCTTTTATTCAATAGTGGGTGGGGATGCACCTTGCTGTGCTGATTGGTTCTGGTGGAGCTCTTTTCCACTCCGGAGCATGATAGCATTGGCCTCCTCCCATGGATTCTTTTCGGTGTTCCCCAGTAGTGTAACAGGATGCCTCCCTAAGAGTTGATTTGACAGCTGGACAATCTGATTCACCAAGCCTCGAATCGAAGCTTCCTGATTTTGGAACCGAGTCTCAGCAGTAGATATGAATTTAGTTATCAGATCCTCTAACCTTTTGGTGTTCTTCTACTGAGGTGGTTTTTGAGCCAGTGGAGGAGGTGGCTGTTGTGGCTTCTGTGGACGAGGGTTTTGATACCCTTGTTGCTGATAAGGACCCTTCTAGGGTTGTTGCGGCCTTTGGAATTGGTTCGGATATGGAGGTTGGTTATAGTTGGGCGGTCGCTAGGGCGGAGGATTCTGCTGTTGTTGGCCCCAGCCTGTGTTCTGTTGATCTCTCCATGCCGGGTTCTGGTACTGCTGGTACTGGTTGGGTCCTCGATTTTGGGAAACAAAACTCAACTCGCTCATCAAGGGGTCTCCAACCGATCCCGGACATTCTCCCATGATGTGGTAATCACCACAGTCACCACATGTTGGATGGTGTGCCGCATGAACTTGAGATGCTCCTTTGAGGTTCAATGCGTCGATTTTCTTGGACACAACATCCAACTGAGCAGCTAACATAGTGGTAGCGTCAATGTTGTGCATACCTCGCTTTTGAGTCCCCCGCTCGGAGTGCCACTGGAATCTATTGGCTAACATGTCTTCCAGTAGTTCGAATAGTTCTTCGGGGGACTTCTACATGACCATACCTCCAGCAGCAGCGTCCACCACAGACTTGGTATTCGTTGTAATTCTTCCATAGAAGGTCTGGACTTGAATCCAGAGTGGGAGTCCATGATGGGGGCATTTTCGTAACATCTCCTTGAAGCATTCCCAGGGATCGTACAACGACTCAGAGTCATGCTGCTGGAAGTTATGAATCTAATTTCAGAGTGTCACCGTCTTGGATGGTGGGAAGTATTTGGATCGGAACGCCTAGGCTAGCTCCTCCAAGGTGAGGATAGATCATTGCGGCAACCCCTTGATCCAATCCTTTGCCTTATCCCGTAGAGAAAAGGGGAATATGCGAAGACAGATGGTGACCTTGGACACGCCATGGTACCAAAAGGTGTCTCAGATCTCCAGAAAATTGGAGAGATGGGCATTTGGGTCCTCATTGGCAAGGCCTCCAAAATGGACAGTGTTCTGGATCAACTGCATGATAGTAGGCTTGATCTCGAAGTGCTGGGCCTGGACCGGAGGATGAACGATGCCCATATCAGCTCCGTGAATCGATGGAAGTCCGTACTCCATAAGGGTACATCTTGGAGGTTGTTGTTTATGGGGTGGAGCTTGCATAAACTTCTCCTGAGGGGCAAAGAATGGCCATGGGAAGAGTTGCTGCTGCGGCCATTGGTAATCCCTTGGTAGGAATTCCATGAAGACTCCAGGAGGTTGCCCAGGTAGACTAGCAGCGGGAGGCTGCTGATCCTGGTACTAATGCTCAGTCGCAACATCTACGGCCGGTGCTCCCTCTTCCTTGTTCGCCATGGGTTGTGGTTGATGGTTGAGAGTTTCTGTCTGTGTACGCCGACGATGAATCAAGGTCCGTTCGATTTCCGGGTCAAGCGGAACTAGTTCCGAAGACTCGGAACTTCTGGATCGTGTAAAGCGTCGAAACATACACTTGAAGTGCTGCACAACACAAAAATGAAAACCAGGCGTAAAAGAGAAAAATAAAAGAAAATTTGAAATGGTATTAGAAAAGATATTTTTGATAATTTTTGATTTTTATTTTCACTCAAATCAATTATTAACACAATTTAAATATTAGCACTAAAACCAAACGGTGATCCCCAACAACGACGCCAAAATTTGGTCTATGCTTATCGTTGATTGAAGTTATATGAGTCCCAAATTAATTACCCGTTCTTAGAACTTTAGTATAGCATAAGTTCGGGGTCGATCCATAGGGAACCGTGGTGTGCATGAATTTAATTGAGTTAATAATTAATTAGGTGAAGTATGCAAAATTTAGAAACGATTGGGTTGATTTTTGGGTTTTGATTAAAACTAAACTGATTTACTTTGAAGAATGGATACAGTTTGAAAGAAAACAACAGGTAAATTTAAAGAGTTCTTAGAAATGGAAATAAAAGACGTGTCGGGGCTGTGGTGAATAAGGAGTTCTTATGCAGATTGTTTAAATGGTTGTGTTGTTCATAATAATTCAACCATTCAGGATTTCATTTTGTTACAATATTTCCTTGGTCCGGTTCCTCTTGTTTGGAATTAGAGCAGTTGACTCCTTAGTCCGGTAGTCAATGTCCTTAATTCTTTAATACCTCCAGTCCATTACTTGAATCGGTGAAAACCTTCAAATGGTCATGGATGTTTTCACTGTTACTTTTCTTTTGTATCGCTGAGAATCCATCCCTTGGTCCGGCTAAGAATTCTCAGTTATATTAGACAGTGGTTTAAGAAGATTAAGATGAATTACAACGATTCAAACGCAACTATTTAAAACAATATACAATGTATTATCCCATCATCCACAGCCCCAACATGAGGGGTTTAGTTACACATAGAATTTGGGAGAGAAACGACACACGTGATACCTGACGGATTCATCGTGTTGGCGTTGAGGTAGAGTATCGGAAGGTGGAATGACGGAATAGCGGAATGACGGCACCTCGGTGGTTTCGGGAATGGTGGAAGAAAAGATTCTCTCTCCTCCAATGGTTCTGAACTCTTAAATCCGTAGGCCAAGGCCTCATTTTATAGAAAAATAAAGTACACAGAGTGTATAGAAAGTACACGCCGTGTACTTTTCTTCAACGCGTATTGGCGCCATTTTCTCCACTGGCAGGTGGCTGAGCACGTTGTTCTTGACTTTTGCACCCGGCGCCGCCTGCAAGTTGAGTGAACACGGCGTGTAGCGCCTCCATACACGGTGTGTATCGCCTCCATCCCCTTCTAGAATAGAGGACACGACATGTAAAAGTTCAAACACGACGTGTCTTCATCAACGACCACATGGTTGTGTAGAATTTTCTCTGTAACCACTGCTTCTAGAAAGTGGTACATGGCGTGTAGCGCCGACCCACACGGCGTGCATCTCTGCCTGGATACATGGGCGTGTACTCCTTGGCTTGGTCCGTGTCCTTTTCTGGATGTACACGACGTGTATAGAAAGTACACGCTGTGTAGTTTCAAAAATTTCACAAACTTCCATTGATCCGTGTATTAAGCCAGAAAGCTCCTGCAAGTAAACAGATTCACCAAAATCAAATAATATGTTCATGAAACCATCGATATTTTCTGAAAACATGTTTTTATATTCAATTATATATATGGAAATGTATACAAAAATTGGGTGCATCAAATCCATATAGTATAATTCAATTTATAAATAATAAAAAATTTAATTTAAAATTAAAATATTTACAATGTATAAAAAATATTTTAGGGAAAAATAATGTTTTCACTATAAGTTTTCTTAATATTATGTAACATTAATTAACATTTAAATGAGTGATAATTTATTTTATAACTTTTAAAATCTGATATCAAATTAATTATATTAATTATTTCATTTGAATTTATTATATAATAATTAAAAAACATTAATAATATAATTCTTTGAAAATAAACTTTTCACCATTATCAGGTCTATTAACATTAATCTAAGAAATAATAATTTTGTGCATAAAATTAAAGTAAAATTATTATATAATACAACATTGTTTATCGGAAATATTAAATCCATATTTTTAGATTTAGTTTCTACAAGTGATGAAAGGTAAATTTTAATACAAGAGAATAAAAAGAATTTTTAAAGTACAATGTTACATATGTATTCCAAATTATAAACATGGTTTCATAAATTCCATATAGTGTTTTCAAACAATTTATTTTACTTTATAAATATAACTTTTATATATAAAAGGTATCAAAAAATTTTAATTCATTGAAATAATGGAATTATCAAAGACGTTATATTGATCACTATTCACCTAAAAACAAATTTTTTTAGAAAAATATTAAAAATTCATCATCAGCTAATAGTGACATTTTTAATCCAAAAATAAAGTTAATTTTTCAAAATTCAATTTATAAAAATTATAAAATAAAGACAAAATACTTTAAAAATGACCTTTTTATACATCAAGAAAATTTTATATTACTTTATACAAATTTCCTAGTAAACTTTTACCTGTGATAAATTTAATTAATCAAAGTAAAATAAAAAAAATTAAATAATTATTTGAAAGGAATTGTAATGACCCGCCAATTCTCATTAGCTTGACAGTACAACGAGTCATTACTAGGCCATAAGTGACATCCCCAAGATGCCAAAGTCTGGAAATAAATGCCGAAAGGTTTCAAATATAAGCTGGGGGATGATTTACCCTTTAAGAAATAAACCCATAAAACTACCCATAACCAAACATTCACTATATGATGCATGAAAAAATGAAACAACCAACTCATGCATTACCAAAAGGGAACTAAACTGTTCCACAAACCAATACATAACCAACATGAAATCAAAGTACCAAGAATAAGTATAAACAAAAGACACAAAAACCAGCCAAGACACACTCTATGGCTCCACACCGAGCTCCATGCACCAAACACCACCACATCTCCCAAGCATCACCACTAGCACTAGCAATAAGATGCTTTACCTTTACCTGTGTCCTGGAATATGACATCTGGAAAAGCACCAACTTTCCAAATCAGGGGTGAATATAAAACTCAGTAAGTTTTCCCCAATGACTTCCCTAGTCACACCACTAGGATAGAAGAGTTAGCAACAATTATATAAATTTTTTTCTCAAAATCAGTTTGTAACTAAATATAAACAAGTTTTGAAAACCATTCGTAACATAAAGCATCAAAGAGAAATTGAAACCTATTTTACAAAAATTCATTTTTCCATAAAAAGAACCAATCAAGCTTTAGAACCATTTCACAAAACATTCCTTTTTGTAAAACCCAACTATTTCCAAAAACCCATGTAACTCATCATGCATTCTACTTGGAAGAGGGGATAATCCCTAACCCTTATCCATCCCAACCATGATGGGGGACACTTTTTACCCTTATCCAACCCAAATACACATGAATTATTGACGGGGGAGATCCCTAACCCTTATCCATCCCAACACTGATGGGGGATACCCCTAATCATTATCAGTCCTGAATGCAATATGAATGTTTGACAGGGGGAGAGCCCTAAACCTTTTCCATCCCAACACTAATGGGGGATACTCCTAACTCTGATCCGTCCCCCATGCCCGTGAACACACACAACCATCATGTCAAAAACCAAGTGTGTGCAATCAATTCAACCATTTCAATGCATAACATTTCAATTCCAAATCCTTTCAATAAAACACCCTTTTTATGGAAAACAAATTCCATCAACGTCATTTCAATCCCCATCCATTTTAATAGAACACCCTTTTTATTGAAACCCTAATTTTCATCAAACCATCTACAATTTCATCAAATCTATAATTTAAAATCAATATTTTAAATTCAACAAGCCAAATTACTTTGCACAAAAATTCACCAAGATTTCACAATCTCATCAAAACCATAAATCATCAATAAAGAAAATTTATTATATGATTTTCACAATAAAATCCATTAAAATAAACCAATTTGAATCTAAGACAATCAATTCTAGCAAGAGGAGTTGAGAGTGAAGCCTGCTACCTCAAAAGGTTTGACGAAAACCCTAACAAACAGAGAACGCACAAGAAAACCCAGCTGATTCGCCAAGGATCCTCCTTTGATATCTTATCCTAACACAACCAAGACCAAATCTCATCTTGTTTGGAATCAACACACTTTGATCTACCCATAACGGGCGTAGATCTAAGAAACCAAGAGAAGAGGACAAGTAGATCTAAGAAGATCTGAGAAACCAAACAAGAACAATCACATACCTCAAGAATCCAACTTCGATTCATCAAGAGAAGCCTTCAGATCACCTCCAGAATGATGGGAAAACCCTCTTTGACCTTAAGAGAACCGAAATCTGGAGTTAGGGATGCTTATGAGGTAAAAATAGACACTTATAGGGAAAAACATGTGATATCCACCTTTATAGAATCTCGTTTAAGTGGCCGCACGGTTAGTTCACACAGTTTTAAAAACCATGCGCTAATTGTGCATTTGATACTGCCTCGGCCACCCTTCTCTCACAGTTGGATATACGATTAGACAAACTATGCACATCCCATACAGAAGCTACTACCTCCAAGACCAGTTACGCACGGTTTGGCCGCATGGTTTAGAAAAACCGTACGCAGCCCGGGTGACTTCCCCTTTTCCCCAAAACATCATTCCATGTTCTCCTGACTCTCTCATACGTCACCCTTAACTTTATAACCATTAAAATCATCAATAAAGGTTTACACACCAAAAAAAGGGGGTACTACAAGAATTATTTTTAATCTATTATTAAAATAAAAATAAAAATATGTAATTATGTTAATTTATTATTATCTTTTAAACTACTAATTATTATATTCTTTGTGTAATTTTAAAATATTTCAGTTCAATTTAGGAAGGTGACACATTAGTTTTGTGTTTCATGTGACACTAAATATTGTATATAATATTAATTTAAAGGGTCAAAATCATAGGTCATTACACAAAATTTCTCCAAGGGTTTTTGGATCATTATAGGTGTTAGAGTGTGTGGTGAAGTGAATTATTGGTTTGTACTTCCACCCAAATTTGAGTGATTTTTTTTATAAAAAGAATATTGTCTTGTAACTTCAAAAGTAATATTTTTATGATTATATTGTGATTTATTTTGGTTAACTTTATATTGATGTGCATGTATCATTTTTCTAATAGCTGATGGAAATTAAAAACCATCAAGAGAGTTTGTTTTGTGGATGGATCAGTCAATATGTCTGGGATTTATGAATCGTGGTAGTTTCCAGAAGGTACTTAGTAATGTGAGTCATGTATGAAATTTTAATATCATGAGTTACTTTGAACCTTGTTTCACATATATCTATGATGATTTTATTTATTTTAGTATAGTCAATTTTTAAATTTTGTTTTATATGATATAGTAAACTAATCAGGATGAACAATATTAGAGATGTTTATATTATAATTGTTTGTTTTCAAGAGATTTCATGATTAATTTAAAATATATATATTATATATTTTTATAATGAATGTAATTTTATAGGTATCTAATATTGAAATATGTAAATTATGTTTAACTACTTCATGATTTTTTAGGGAGTGTGAGAACAATAATTGAGACGTAGCTATGTTTTCAGAGAGAAATTCATATAACAACAAAACCATGTTATAGTGATACATAAAAATGTCACAGTGAAGGGAAAATTAATATTTTTTAACAAAAATGATTCATAATTTATATAGGATGAACTGTTATAGCAAGTAGTTAACACAAGTTATAAAACCTCTCATAAAAATATATAACATGTTGTGTATAATGTGAAAATAAAATGTTTCTAATTCATGGATAAAAGATGATTTTTGAATAATTAAATGAATTTTTAATTGATGAAATATTAAATGGTTTTTAGAAAATATATTAGGGTCATTTATCCTAAGGTATTAAAGTATATATGTGACAATATTATCTAACACGAGGAAAGTGACATTCCTTGGTTTTTTATTGTGGTTTTAGAATAATTGAAGATAAAATATATATGAAATAAATTTATAGATATTTTTATATTTGATATGAAATAAATGTAACATATCATAAATTTTTGATCTAATTTGGAATAGTAAAAACATGTTGTTGAATTTTATGGCACATCGTTGTTTTTTGACGAAAAATTAAAACCATATGAAACCACCCAAATCCCATTTTTTAAGCTCGATAACCACACATTGTCCTAGGGATGAATTTATAGTGAATTTTGATATATTTTAAAGGTTATTTAGATTTAATTAATGTATTTATTCATTTAATTTTATAAATCAAATCTTGGATTGGTGATAAGTGAAATTCTCGATTTATTTCTTATTAGGGATTTATGAACCCTCATTTATCAATATTGTTTTGAAATTAAATGTGTATATTGATCAAAATTATATAACATGGGATTAATTTATCATGAATAGGGAATTAAGGATTTAAATGATTGTGAGGTTTATTGATGATCTTCAGTTAAGGAGTTCAAACATTAAAGAGGTGGGGATTCTAACTTCTATAATTATGTGTTTAGTGAGTTTTTATATACTAGTCGATATGGTAGTTATTAAGCTATTTTATATGTGATGTAGTGATAATAAATTATAAAATTGCTAGTTAAATATATAGATTTTGGAAATTGAATTTTCATAGAATAGTAGAGGTAAATGAAAGTTGTAAAATTGTGGAAAATCTTAATAAAAGTGAGTGGTATGAAAAAATAAGAGTGATAAGATAACAAAGTGACTTATTTTTAAGGTAATAAAGGTATCATGTTGATTATTTTTTGTAGGATTATCTATGACGTGATATTATATGAAAAAATTTCCAAATTTGCTTTTCAATTGATATGATCCTTAGTAATTTCCATGTAATGATTATATACAACTTTGAAGTAATCAAGGTTATGATGATATAAGTTGATGGAGAATTAGAGGGGAATCATGTTTTATCTATTTGATAGTTGAGGTAAGTTTACAGAGGACATATGGATTCAAATGTAGGTTGAATGATATAAATGAGTATAGATATGGTTGATTTGAATGAGGTTATATGAACATTGATTTGATTTAAATTATCTTAAACTGTTATGTTTATTGATTTAATATTATTAATGTTTTGATTTATGTTATATTTATGTTTTTATATTCAATCTAATGAAAATTACTTGAATTATTAGTGATACAGTTTAGATGTATGACTTGTTCCTTAATGATGATGTGGTTGGAAAGGATATTGTTTTCCTAACATAGTTATGATTGTTTCATTGATATTCGTACCACTATAATTTTTTTTCTTAGTTGTATAGATTATATATGTGGTTTTTGTTGTTGTTTTAGTTAAAATGGTAAATAATTTATGTTTTAATATAAATAACTTTTTTATAGGTCTTGATAATGTAAAATTATGATTTATGTAGAGTTTTTATGGTGAAGTGTGTGATAGGATATAGATAATGGAATTGCATGATGTGTGTTGGAGGTTGGACTGAATTGATTATTTCTATTAACTATTTTAGTTTTAAAAAGATAAAATTTATACGTTTTATTCATTGAAAAAATTATATGACCATTCAAATGATATAAGATATTTTTGAGATCCTCATATAAGGTATACTTGCATACCCACCCTACTATTATCAAAAAAATAAGTCCTAGATGATTGAGTCAAATCATGAGATTTTAGTTCAATCATAAGGGATCTTAGTAGGAAATAGGAAGAGTTGGTGATTCTATTTATCCTTTTATGTTCATATGTTATTTTTTATTTTTTCATGTGACATATTCATGCATGTGTCCATTTGAGAAGTTGGAGTTAATTTATTGAAGAGGGTTTTCAGGATCACTCTTAGTCTATATTCTTTCTTGAGAGGAGACCCAGAATGGTTGGTGTGTGGAAACGTTTCTAATCATTATTATCTTTCACCACAGTTATAGAGGGTTCATGAAGTATTCCACATATATCTATTTTGGAATTATATTTTTGACGTATCATATATGGTTAATTTGAGAAAACATGATTTTAAAGAATATACAACATTAATTTAGTAACTGATAGTGATTTGGAAACATTAATAGACGGTTTTTAATGGTATATTTATCCCATTGGTGCATGTGATGTAGATTCATGGCGTTTTAATGGAAATATCCTTTAAGGGAGAATCTCATACTAGATTCAAATATCCACAATTGTTTGTTTGTTTTTTCTTATGAAAAGTAGGGCTATAAATTTAAAATATTTGGTAATCTGTATTGATTGAATTTTCTTTGTAATGATTTTTTTTATCATTTATATTCATGGTGTGGTCAATAGGTTGGTGAATTCAATATTAGTAAATATAAATTAATTGTAAAAAATAAAGGAATACATAACTTGATAGTGATTAAAAAAATCATGCTCCAACCTTCAAATTATATTCACCTCAATGATATTATTAGATTATATTAAGAGATTCAGAAATTTTAAAGGTCATTACAAACCCTTTACACATTTACTTTTCTAATGGAGGAATAGACAAGGTCTTCCTACTTCTTATTAAATTATATGAACCAATTACAATTACAAATTTCATGGTGGTATAACCAAAATAAAATCATTTATTTTGTAAGGGAAATTAAAATACATGTTTTATAGATAAAATATAGTGAATTTTATAAATTAATAATTATAATATAAGAAAAAATGATAATAACATAGATCGAGGATAAATCCAACTATTTGTAAGCATGATTAAAGGTTCAAGGTGTTCCAACAAAAAACAGTAGCTGTATATGAGTAGTTTTATGTATCAATCATGATCATGATCATTCTAGTTCTCTTTCAAATTTCTTTTATAATAAAATCAATTAAAATAATTATCTTCTTCGATTTTCAAAAATCAAAATTTATCTTATGATCATAATGATAGAATACTCATATTTTCCAATTAATAGTTTGACTATTTCATGGGATAGATTGTCTTCATTTACAACATACATAATCAACAGAGAATTGATTAAATAACACTATTTTAATATAGAACAAAATAAATTGTAGAATAATTTTTCTATATACATTATAAATAAATATAGAGAAATCCATTTAATTGTTTCTTGTATTTTATTAATATAAAGTGTTAACTTTTCATCACTATCCATGATCACATAAAGTTGTATGTCAGCACTCTAACACCACGTGTAATTAATAATAAAAATGAAATTGAAAATAATTTCTATTATAAGGCACCATCCTTAAACATCACATAATATTTAATTAAGATAATAATTCACATTGAGGATATTTTCAGGTTTAGAGCTTCATAGAATTAGGTCATAACATATACACAGAAACTTGATAATTAAATGTAGAAACTTCTACTTAGTATACATTTTTTCATAAAATAAAAACTCTTATAAAAAAGGAAACATGTCTAGTTCCTTGTTTTAAATAGCATGACATTTCCTTGATTCTATCCTTGACCCTATTCCACTTTTAGTCGTGTGAAAAAAATTCAAAAACATGGGATGAGCATAAAAATCATAGTAAGGGATACACAAAGAATGAAAACTGTTAGTTTTTCAATACAACATATAAACCATGAATACTTTATCATATATTATACTAATAGCCTTTATTAAGTATTAAATACTCTTCACTGAATATAAGCTCATTTCATGCCCTTTTGTAATTAAAAGATTACCATGAAACCCATATAAATCACACATAACATATAAATGGTAAACTAGGGATATAATCATAATAAAATGTAATAACCATATGGTCTACTTCCACAAATAATTATTGCAAATGGAATAACCATGTCGAAGAATTCCATAACTAATGAATTAGAGGTTATAATGTAACCACCCATCCTTGGTTTATCATAGAACCACCCATTATTTTTTTCACGTAACCGCCTGTTAAATGTTCAAGTACCTTTACAAAATCAGCACACATAAAATATTTTAAATAACAACATTTTAATAATAAAATTTAATTTATTATCACAAGAAATAATTTCAAGATATTGGAATAGTAAATCGACTTTCAAAATGATTTTCAATACCAAATTATTTATAATGGGTATATGGTATTTATTTTCCATTTAAAAACATCAATTATTTTTAAGGATTCCAAATAACAAATAATGCTCACAGCAGTGGAAAGGTAGTGGTCACCACGTACATTTAAAAAACATTACTTTTGGTTGTTTAGTAAAATGATATGTAGAAAAAATATTTCCTTTGAATGAAAGTAAATTCCAAATGGGTTTATTATACCTCGTGTAAAAGAAAGAGGTGTATATTATCAAAACATGCCCCAATGAAAGGAGATTGAGATGAAGTCCCTTACCTCATGTTCGACTTGAATCATTCATTCATTAATTTTATGAATAATAAAAATAAGTTAATTTATACTTTATTGAAAACCTTTTTAATGTTTATTATTCTTTTATATCACTTATTACCTTGCGATAAAAATACATTAATTATTTGAGTTTATATCAGACATTTTGTCAATTTTTGGAACATGTGTAAAAAATTAACATGTTATAATTATAAATTTTCGTTGTGTTCAATGGTAAATTATCTCCAGAATGATATTAATGATTTATATATCATAAATATCCGATATATAAAGTATATATGTATATAGAATAGTCCATTAAATTTTTGTATATAAAATGAAATGAAACGTTCATGGAGACTTTAAGTCGTTCGTATGCATGAACGTTACCTTCATTTCTTTTTCATATTTAAAGGAATGAAAACTAATTGATACATAAGTTTATTATAATTCCATTATAATATCAATTTCTTATATGTTACATAAGTTCATTAATTCCATCTTTTCTATGTTCCATGTATAGAATAAACGAGTCATATCACTTTGAGGGGGTGGTAGTCTGCACTCCCTCGAATGAAATTATCGTATTTATACAAAATTAAAGTATAAATGAATGCTCTAAATGAGAATTAAAGTAGCATAGAGATAAAATAAATATCATATTTATCATATATAATTACAGTTCCATCATAATGGCCACTAAATGAGGTGGTATTAGAAGATTAAATTTAAATTAAATTCTGAAAAGTATATGTTTTGAATTCTCAAAAATTATTTCCCCATTTTTATTCAGATGTTCTAAATTTAGTAAATATGTCCCTTTTGTTTTTGGACAATATGAATAGTAACCTTGGTAATTTTTGTTACCATGGTAATAGGTAAATTCGGTTATTTATGTTAAAATAGAATGATAGGGACTGAAAAATGACCCAAAAACGTGGTAAAAAATTATTAGATGAAGTTAATTATACCCTAAACACATAATTTTTAAAATTAAGTTTCTTAATGGGTACTTTTATTTGAAAATGACTCATATAATATTTTAATCATAGAAATTCATAAAATGTAACATTCTTTGTCTTAAATATCCATTATGTTCCAGAAGGGGAGAAATGTAGGTTATTAATGAATCTAAATGTCAATTTTTAACATAATAATGTATTTTTATGGTATAAATTTATTTTCCACTTTTTAGGCCACATGTACGAGATTATGATATTTATAATATTTCGTTTAATAAAAATTCAGTGATGTCACATTCTTATTTTAAATATTATATCATTTTTATATAGAGTTAACCCAGATATATGATTAATCCTTAATATTATTTGGAAAGATAAAATATTTTTCTACATCATGGTAACTTATTTTTAATTTTTAGTCAATAACCTATTTCCTTAAGTGCTTACACGATGCAAATGTAATATTTATTTCATTAAGGGAAATACCAAATAAATATTTTTAAAAATACTAAAATAAATATAATTTGAGTTAATTAATGGTATTAAGGAATTTTATAGATTAACAATTCCACTTATAGATATAATAAAATATATTTTTAGGTTAACCTATTATCTTGATATTTTTTAAATTTACAAGTAATAAATTATGTCAAAATTGATAATAATAAAATATTAATAAATAATTTAAAAATCATAAAAAATGTTTAAAAAAAATGTGGCCTAGAATTTTATAAATTATTCATTTATGGTCCAATTGAAGTCACATATGTAAAATATTACAACCTTTGAATATTAAATAAATTTTTACCAAAGTTAAAATCAAAACAGGTTAACTAAATGTTAGTCAAAATGATAAGGTTTAAAATAATATCAAAACATGCCTAAAATATATTGGTTGAAAACATTAAAACCATATAATATCTTGTCTTTGAACCCATATCCATTTTGTGGAATTTATATAGAAAATGAATTTATAATAATTTAATCTTTTGAGAAATTTTAAAAGTTACCAAAACCTCAATTATAAAAAGACAGCTCCTCCCTCAATTATTCACAGTACTTGGGCCTTCAATCATGACCATAAGATAAACATTTATCTTCTAATATTCCTTATATACATTCTAGTGGTTTTGGTATTCTCAAATATGAACCTTAGTGTCCCTATGGGGAAATCTAATGGTAGTTTGTTGAAGAAGCGGTAATCATCTTTAAAGACTATTTAAAGTTTATTTTTTTATTCTATTTCCATTTCAAGTGTTATTTACATTTTAAAGTAATAACATATGTATCATCGATATACTGATTTGTTATTATGATTATGGCATAACCGTATTCGACCTTCTATCCATCCTATAAAAAATGAATGCACTGTATGTGCATACATACGACTTTCCATCATCATGTTGTGGTGTAATATGTTTTTCATCACCACTTTACTTGGATGGGTATAATGATAGAAATAATAGAAACATATTATAATAATATAAAATGATATTTTTTCAGAAAAATAATATATCATCCACTTCCTTCCCCTTTCACTATTATGGGAATGATATCGTCGCTCGTTCATACGTATGGCCTACAGTCTCCATAATGTGATGTGATTCATATTCTAATATTTCTATTCAATAATAATAATATAAATATATAAAATGAATAAATATTATATCTATTACCTTAATCTCATTCTATAGATAATATAAATTTCATGTTTTGGGTGTATTGGAAGTGTTATAGTGGATGGAGATATGTTAAAATTTCTTTTAATAATCATTTCCCAAAACCAATAGTGAGGATCTTACATGTCAAATTTATATTTAATTTATTTAAAATCAGAATAAATAAAAACCTGGTCTTAGGAACATTATTAATTAATAATTTATTATCATTCTAAACAGACCATCCAGGTTTCCTTCATTGTGTTTGTGAGGATCCAAGTCTAGAATCCCTCTAGTAGTGATCAACATGTGCTCTAATGGTCTCTTAACTATGTCACTCGTTCTTTTGGTGCATGAACGATGAGTCAAATGTATTTCTTTGTTCTTTTTTGATATATCATTATTTGGTCTTGAAGAAATTCCCTCTTGGGTTTCTCATTCTTGACAGGGAGAGAGGAGGAGGAGTCAGGAGAGAATTCATTGTGCAAAAATTCTCTATTCTCAAAACTAGAATTGGTTTCGAAAATTTACACAATAAGCATAGCCATATAATTAGAGATATGGGATTTTAGTTACAAACTTTAATTGCCTAATATCCATTAAATATAATTATATCCATTAATGGAATCCCATGACACATAATATTTTTATTATTGTTATTATTTTATGGTGTTCCATCTTCCACATCATAGATAAATAATATTTATCAGCTCATAAATAATTATTTTATCACCGGGCATTGTATTGGTCCATTTGAAATCCTATTTAATTTATTAAACACCCAATTAAATATTTTATTCTCTAAAATAAATATTTTATCCACAAACTAGTAAATAGTTATTCATTAAATATTTTATAAAAAAATAAATATATTTTATTCACAATCTGGTGAAAAAATATTTATTTAATTTATGTGATCAATATAACTTGAATAATATTATTCCTCATTTAAGAAAATAATATATTTTCCATTAATTAAATTCAAAAAAAATTTAATTGAGAGTAACAGAAACACTTAGTGTTTGAGCCTCTAGTATTCTTTCTCATTGGCATTAGGTAGGCATTCATGAAGTCCAAGATTACTATCCATCCATGGGTCAAGGAACCCAAGAAAAGTACTTAAAGTCACAATGATGAAAACCACATTCAAATTCTCACTGTGTAATATAAACCCTTTGTCACAATATATCATCAAGAAGGTTACATAACTATTTCATTAACTCATATGCCCCATACATAATTCATTAACTATCTGAAATAAACTCATCGTTACACCATGGCCATGAAATTTAGGGTGACGATTTTATTTCAATCAAAGGGCTGAGATATCAACATCAATGAAGATAAAAGGGAAAAATCCATCCTTGACATGTCCATTAATAACATTCCATTCATGACCCACCCAACAAACTCCACTTCCCACCAACATAGGGCATGGTGGTTTCCATCAAAAAATATAACTGTGTGAGTCATTACATGCATTAATGATTATATTAATGTCTAAGGACCCATACACATTCTCTCAGATAAGAATATATGATTACTCCAAAACATAATGAAATTATACTAGTGGTTTTGTTCTCATAATCTCCCATCTTGGAGATTTCTAAGTGCAAACATCAGGAAAAGAAGTCCCATATTCATACGAGTACTCACACCTAACATTCTATATACTATGTGTCCCACAATAGTATTTTATCCAATTGAAGAACTGTATTAAGAATATTTTCATAGAACATTAAGGTTCTCATTATATTAGGGAGCTATTATGACCTTATCAATGGGACAAATAATCTAAAACATTATTACATTAATATCATTCAAAATAATGAAATATTTGTAGTACGATGTTTAATAGAATATTTAATACATCAAATATTAATGTAATCAAAGTAAAAATAGTTGGTTATTGGACACCAAATCTAACATTTACTATATCATATGCATAAGAACAAGGACTTATACAACATAACATCCATAGAAAAATGAAGCAATTAACACCCGCAGGAAGTGTAATAACAAAATATATTTAAAAAATAGGTGATAAGATGATATAAGAAATATGAATATAGTTTTTTTAAGTTAATAACAATATTTAAACCGCAATTCTAGAGGTTTCAACACAGACAAAGATAGTTGAGAATTAAGGTGAGGGAATTATTAACTCAATTTTCATTCATTTTGTTAAACTACTATTTGATTGATAATTCCATTCTATGATTATTTGTGAAAATGTTTTGATAATATTATTTTGTATTTCCCATTTTTATGTGGATTTAAGGAGAATACACATAAGTGATTCATTCGATTAATGATAACTTCTGTGATATGATAATTGTATGTAATTTTTGTCTCACTTTTATTTCAATAGGACACATGTTTTATATAATAATTTTTTATTTTATATTGTGTATATACTACCCAAACATGTAATTTATGAGTATAATCCTAAATATTATGGTATTTAAATATCCACATAATTTTCTTTCCTTCATGAGATATACAATTCGACTGATTACATAGTAGTAAGGGTTAATTTTACAATCTCATTTTTAATCGAGATTGTCTATATGTAATTGTATATTAGGGAATAATTATCTTTCATGTCCATGTTTACAAAAAAAAATTCAAAAAAAAATTTAACTATTATTCTATAATTTTTTAAATCCAATTTTCCCCTGTGTTATTTTTATTTACAAAATGGTTTGAAAGGAATCTTTTTTTCAAACATGGTATTTTGGGTCTCTTCTAGAGAAAATATGAAAATAATGATTTTAACTTATATAGAATGAACTAAGTTTTCTCTTTAAGGATTTCATCATGAAATAAATCTTTATTTAAAATCTTAAAATATTATTTTATAAGAAAATTTTTTCCCTTGTAATTTTATGTCTCTTATAAAAAAATTTCAAAATGGAAAGGTTATTTACCTAAAAAACTGTTTCAAGTGATATTTCAAAATTATTATCCCACTTAGACAATGTTATTTGATGTTTCTTATGATTTATTGAGGATATGATCCTAGGATAACATCATTATTCTTTATTTAGATAGTTTATGTTTATTATGGAATTATGTTTATGAATTACACTACATTTCTATGGGTTATGAAATGATTAAATGTTTATGAAACCCATTTTTTATGGGTTACGATATGATGAATGATTTATGTTAATGTTGAACACATATTTATGAATTTAATTATGTGATGGGTGGGACCTATATATACCTCCAATGCATTTGGTAAATATCTATATCTTATAATATAAACAAAACTGGAATGAGGAGTGAACTTGGTTAAGTAATAGAGGGCTGGAACTGCAAGTAAACCCAGTTCATTAATATATGGATGTAATGGGGTGTGAACCCAGTTCAGTAAAGTACTTTTCCTGCTATGATGTTACTAAAAATGACCCTTGACTAATATAGAAATTTTTCTCTATACTTTTGGGTATTCCATAATTCTATTTCTTATGTTATGCCCTCATGGATAATGTTATTTTATTAATGTATGACTCATGTCTTATAAACAACTATGTTTTACTCTGTGACGTGATATTTTGATGTTTGATTTACATGTTATAATTTTTAAATGTTATTTTCTTGATCACATGCCCTTATGATCATATTATTTCTTCATATGACTAGGGTTTTATATCTTCTATTTTTACCATTACTGGGAATCTAAGGTCACCCTTTACTTATGTCTATTTTCTGTGTTTATGATGAAAGATGTCTAATGAATTTTTTCTAGAATAATTTAACATGGATGGTGTTGATTGGAAATTATGAAATAAAAAAATCTGGGAATAATGGGAGATAATATTTATCTTTATTTAATAGTTTTTTAGAAATCCAAGTTATTAATATATTGTAAAAATCCACTAAAACTCTAAACCTAAATGGTCCTTGGGTGTGTAAGTGATCAAATATTTTCTTTATATATTGTATGTTTTTTATAAAAAAACAATTGGGTCACATTTTCTCATATTATGTCTTTAGCAGTAGATCCTAAATTGTGGAATAAAGTTTGTTACAAAATCCATAAGAAAGGGGCTAATTTCCCCTCCCAAAACACATATAAATATGTCCCACACAAAATTCCTAGTTTATACACCTGATTTAATAGTGTAATAATTCAATTTAGTTCAAAAACACATGAAAATTACAATAGTATAGTACCAATATAGAAATGGTATAGTATGGAATGTGCACCTCATCTTAGGTTCTCTACTAGCGAGGATGAGAAAAATCTCCCAAAAACAGATAATTTCCCCATTATCTATGGAAAACTTCATTTTATCCCCAAACCAAACTATCACTAAATCATAGCGACGGAGAGAAAAGGAGGAATGGATGAAGGATTTTCAGGATCTTTCTTGAAGAAAATATCTAATCACAACCAAAAACACCCCATATAGAGGGAATATCAAAGATAGGGAGGTATATCCCTTAGCCTCCAATGTGAAAGTGTTTTTATCCAAATAGAATGTGGGGTCGAGCACCATCATTATTTTTTTTAAAAACACATCCATTAACTTTCATAAAATGTCCCAAGTGGTCATAATAATAATTTTCAACCTAAGCCCAATGTTCTCCCTTTCATACCCATTCATTTCCTAAACCCCCCATGTGTACCATTCATATCATGAATGACCTATTCAAATTGTGAATAACATTAATCTACTATTTTCAGAAGCTATGTCATCCCATACTCATCTCATAAAACATATAAACACCCAGGAACCTCCCCTCACCTCAAGGCTAGTCTAAAAACACATGTTCCAAATGATAAAATTCTCATAAGCTCATTCACAGTCCTATTTTCCAAAAATAACAATCCACAAAATGGAAAATTCAAATTCCATTCAGAATATCATAACACCTCTAGAAAATGAATTAAAAACTCCCCACCAAAACACTTTATATCTTTGAGAAATCCAGAAAATACTCAAATTATCCATCTCACCCTTCGATGGCCACCAAAATCCACTAAAATGTTTGTCTTCTACCCTTTAATTCCAAACAATCTCTCACATCAAAACTTTAAAACCAAGATAACCAAAACATTTAAACCTAATATAATACTGATCATTATCACCGAAACATATAGATGGTTTCCACATAATACATTCATCCTAAGACACCTTTGTGTCATTATCCTAGTTATTGATGTTTGATGGTGCTATGCACCAAAGTACTTAGCTTATACCAGCTGATTTCAAACAACGATGCCCCCTGCCATTGGAATCTCCTAATAACACACCGATCTAAATTTATTATAATGATTCTAGTGTTTTCTCTAACTAACCACACCTAGTCATATAGGAGGACTCCATTTCAACATGGGTACCCATACTCATTTTGATGTCCCATTCCATGATGGATAGGTCTCCACTATCCAACCATAACATGAGCACACTGGATTTCCCTTACAAATACCAGAAAACCCCGCAGAACACACCCATCATATCCAAATTGATTACCCTAATTTGTTTTCAAAATTACCGCATCCAGTTATACATAAACCACTAGTATAACCCCATCTTGACGACATGCCTAAAAAAAATCTTGGTTTCCCTTGTAGATGCATCACCAACCACCCGATCATGATTACTTTATCCTCAGAGGCATCCCATTATCATTTGTATACCCTCATTGAATTCCATAATTTAATTATAATGAAAATCCATAGTTCAATCCTATACTGTCCAAACTACCTTTGTTCTCTAACTGTGAGAACAAAACAGACCCGATCTGAAGCATCCTTAGATCATTCCAATTTCATCTAAAATTTGTCACCAATGCAAAACCCCCATCCACTATCACATATGAAATTATTACTATAACTCAAAACGGAATCCATGTTAATTTGTATCCATTTTCTCACTATCAAAAAAAATGTTACAATGACCGCTTAATGGGGGATTTCATATTTCTATATTCCCTCTAGTGAGAGGGTTGTATCGTGACGATCAATGACTCACTTCCCCCATAAAAGTGACATTATTTTAACATTATAAGACCAAATTAATCATCACCATGGTACATTCCATGTCAATCATCGAACATAATGACCATATTAGAAAAACACAGTCATGATCGATAAAAAACACAATTCTTTAATTACTATTCGTTTCTGACTCATGGAGGTGTTAACCATGAAAAATACTAGAACGAAATTTTTAGTAAGGGTAAATAACCTAACTGAAAAATATTTAATTATGTTCCACATGTATTTCCTTACCAAACCTCTAGATCAATGTACGATGGATCTCATATCACACGTCTGTTACTTCTCCCAATCCATACCCCCATCATGTTAATACCTGACTAGAATCCACTCCCTAGATCAAACATTTCACTTCACCCTGATCCAATTATAAGTATCCTCTAACATGGAGGTGCATTTAAAATCCTTTTTTCAAAATCCCTGACACTCCACTTCCTTGAGAAATTTATCAATTTCACTGGCCCTCATCCCATACAGGGTCATCGTCAATTCTAATTTGAATAGTACCATGTGTAACCAATATACACACTTCCTTAATCTCATATAAAAATGAATGGTAAGAATCTCTAGTTCTTCCCAAAAATAAAAAACATGTCTCACACCCCAATATGTTACATTCCATTAGTACCAAAATAATGTGAAACATTTAACCAACCATACTACATGGCTGGTCCATTTCACCTTGAACGAGCACCCATGGAAATCATATTTAACAATTTGGCACCTCACTGTTTCCATTCTTCATCATAAGATGAACCACCTACCATCATCATTTTAAGAACCACAAGAATCTACCCATGCTTTCTCCATGATACTAAAGAACATTGATGTCTATAGGGTCATACAATTGAATGTTCATGTCCTTGGAAAGCCGTATAGTTACCAAGACACTCATGGTGTGTTGTCATGAACTGAAGTAATCATCATTACTATTCTACAAACCCTAAAGGACCTATCATGTATAAGTCTTGAGAAATGTACCTACCTATGATTTTTCTTCTAAGGGACTACCAATTGTGACTAACCATTATCATTGGTTTACCTCAATCACATAAGTAACTGAATCACCAATTTCCTAATTCATGTCTCAAGGTCTCGAGATATCAAGGCCTCTAGGTCTCAAAACTACCCCAACCACAAAACACAAGGCCAAGAATCATATGAAACCACGTATTAGTATTTCAAAGTTAGAGGAAAAGAATTTTCCCATTCTCATAATAGGTTATCATACATATATAACATGACATCACATTCCAAACTACCTATAAGGGAAATGATTCTCATCGATAATCCTGACACAGGACATCGCCCTCAAGAAACCCAAATTAATTAATTAGTAAAGAATAAATAAATGAATTTATCTAAATGTAATGTTTCAATGAATAATAAAGATTTGGTTTTTTCTTAAAATAATTACATTCCATGCATTATGGTAAAACATTGTATAGGTTGTTACCGACCCTCTAAATAACCAAACCAACGGTATTCTCCCTCTCTACGAATTTGTGTATCAGGCTTCTCCCAAGAGGATCTAGAAATATCACAAAGACACAAACATTTATCTAATATCACCCTATAATAAATTGTATCCCATGAACTAGTGTCACACGGTTTAGTTAAGTAGAGTGTCATTCCAAGCTCTATTAGAAAACACTATATAGGTTTTTACTAGAACATTAAATAACTAAACCCTCAAAACAATTACCCACAAGGTGTTTATCATAATGGATCAACCACCCAGATCAAATTACGAGGTTCATTTCACCTATTGTGCACATGGAACTGTATCATAATCAACATCCATGAGAATTTCACCATATATCAATATAACCTACCATAAAGAAACAGATGTAGATACGTGTTATTATAGTAGAATAGAATCCCACCATGTACTTATATCGAAATATTTGTATAATTAGTTTTTGAAACATTAAAAGGATGAACCTCTCGTCATGGATAAGAGTCACACATAGGAATCCACACATGTCATGCAGAACCTACATGTTTAATCATGATGCATGAGATTTATCTTGCCTATGTGGGAAAAGAGTTAAAGTCTAATATAAATCATGATATCAGAACACATCCATGTGTACTAATAAAGTTATCAATCATATATAATTAAAATATAAAATATCTAGAATATTAGACTAATGACCATGTTAACCTATACTTCCAACTGAAATAGTTTTTCATGATGCACTAGATTATTATACATCATGGTTCGTGACACACTTTTATATCTCCTAGAAACCATATATCAAATAGTAAGATAAAATAATATAAATCGTTGATAATAATTTTTAGCATATTTTCCAATATAAATATGAATATTATCCAAACCATACTTGTAACACCATAATATTTTATGATATATTTCCCTTCAAATAAATTGAATTTCTGGATAGCTTTTGATACCTGCAATCCCAAGCCTAAATAAGGTATAATATAGTATATTGTTATAACCTAGCCACTAAATTGGTGGTGTGAATACTAATAAATTCATTTTTATATTATTTATTCAATTTTTAGATAAATAAAATATATTGGTAAAAAATATTTAATTTTTTATTAATTTTTTTATATGCTTCAAAAATAAAATTTTTCTCAATAACGTTCAATTACTTTTTGTGAGAAAAAAATAGATTTAATTTCTAAAACATTTTCAAAATTAGATGAAAAATTAAATTCCTTTTTTAAATCATAAAATAAAAATTATCTTAGAGTGAATTTTTTATTATTTTCTGAAAAGATTGATTTTTCAATGAGTCGTTAAAAAATACTAGTTTTTATTGAAAACTATATTTTCATTTAAATAATTTACAAGGTTTAATATTTTTAAAAATATATTTAAAACAAAAATTAGTTCATTTATATTTTTAATTGTCCAATTATGGTTATTAAAATTAAGTTTAGGTCATATTTTGGTATAAATATTTTTTATGCTTTAGAAAACATTTTTTTTGAAAACTGATTTTCATCACCTTTTGTTGGTTAATTTTATAATTACTTTTTGACAATTATATAAATTTAATCTAAGAAAATTGATAATTAATTTGTAATCTAGAGCTCAAATTTTGGAAAATAGTTTCCCCTTATTTTTGGACATTTTGAATTGTGTTAATGATAAATATTTATCACCTTGATAATGGTAAAATGGGTAAAATATGGTTCAAAACACAAGATATGGTTTCAAAATCGACCCAAAACGTCCCATTATACTATTTTATGAGCTTAGTTCTTACATTTACATACAATTATTGAATATATTTTAAATCGGTGTTTTTCTTAGATTATGACAACTATATTATTTTATGTATATAAAATCCAAAAAATGTCACTCACTTGACTTTAATATCGCAAAAATTTTAAAATAAAGATCTAAAGAAGATAATTTAAGTTTTAAAGGATTATTTGAAACATAAATTAAATTTTTTTTCATGTTAATGTTTTTATTATTTTTGATATAATAATTAACTTAAATTCTTACGCAATGCTAACATAGTGCTTGTGCAAGTAGAGGAAATATCATGTAAATGGTTTTAAAATTTATAAAAGTAATATTTTTTTTGTAATAATAGTTCACCATAAATTTTTTATATTAGTAAAATGTATTATATATTTTTTAATGATTTATATTGAAATTAAATTAATATATTGATGTATTTAAACTCAAATTAATTGAATATTACAAAAAAAGACATCGATGATATTTTATGAAAAATAATATTTAATTAAATAATTTAATATTACTAAATATATATATATATATATATGGAAATTAAGATGATAAATGGTTTTAAATATCATCTAATTATATTTATGAACTATTTTTTACCTTATAAATAAAATTATAACACTTTAAGATTGAAAAAAAATTGTTACCACAGTTAAGGTTAAAATTGGTTAACGAAGCGGTTAAACAAAATTATATGGTTTAAAATGACACAAAAACCTATCTAAAGTTCATTGAATATATATATTTATAACATATAATATTGAAATTGTAATTAATTGTTATTTATAATTATTATACATGATAAATACATTAATTATATTAAAATAATTTAGGTAATTCTAAGTGTGTTGTTTCCCTTCTATATAAATGGACACCCCTTCTATCTTTTCTTTACAAATACTTTAGCTGTATAGATTAAAAAAACCCTACCCAGATCTATTTTAAACTCCCCAATACACTATATAAATGTTTGGTTATCCTTAAAAAACCATTCCAATGGTCCTTAGAGAAAAGATCTAATGAAGGCCTACTAAAGAAGAGGGCACTGTCTCACCCGACCTCTTTTAATTTTTTTCGTCTTCTATGAACTTTAAATCTATGGTATTCATCATAAAATAATAAATTAAGTTTAATAAATATATTTACATCTTATTATGATTATTTAACAAAAAATATTCGCATTATATTCCATCAAATGGAAAGTGAATGTATCGCTCATCTGTACGTGTGGACAACAACCTCTACAGAGTGATACAATTCATTTCTCATCACCATATTTCATGGTTGTTTATTTTTATGGGTTTATTGTTTATATATTATTATTATTATTTATTTTTTATTTATATTTTCATATCTACCTTCTTACCTTCCTGTCTTTTGAAAAAGTATATCATCGCTCATGCGTACATGTGAACTACGACCTCTAAAAAGCAATGTGATTAATTTTCTTCATTATACATGGATGGTAATAATGAAATATTTAATGAATATTTATTATATATTAGATATAATAATAATTATATAAAGTTGAATTATAATTTACCTTTCTTTTTTTCAATCCATAAAAAAGTGTAAACATGCGTGGTCTACGGTCTCAATGAATGTTGTAATTCATTTTTCCATCTCTATCCTTTATAGATGAATATATATATATATATGTATGTATTTGTGTGTGTGTGTGTGTTTAATGAATATATGTGATATTTATATAATTATTAACATTCAGAGGATGATAAAACCGTGATCAAAGTCCACAGACCAAAACATCGAAACAAGGATTTTCATGAAAAACTAGATAGTTAACACCTGGAAATAATGATTTTAATAAGGATTTATTATGAAATGGGTGTTGAAAGGTTATGAGTGGGTCATATATTCTATTATAAGTAATTAAATTATTCTGTTATATAATTTTCATAATTTTAATTTTATTATATAGGAGTTTAGAGATCTGTTGATGCAATTCGTACTTAAGGTAAGGGTTTTAGTTTACAATATCATTATTTACCGAGATTATTTAAGATTAATTTTATAATGATGGGATTTCATTATATAACTCTAAAAAATCCCATTAATTTTATTCTCCTATTTCTATTTTTTTATATTACATGTTTTTCATTCATTTTCCTCTCTTTAAATACTCAAGAGGTTAAAATAATATTTATATGGAATACTAAATTTATTTGTCCCTTTGGTAAAATTTTTTTTCTTACATATCCTAATTTTATAAAAATGAATTCAATAATGTTTTTTAACATTATCCTATGATTGATTAAATAATTTTATAATCATTATTTAATTTTAAAAAAATGTTTTATGTTGAGTCTTCTTATATTTTTATGAATGAAGTAATTTTTATTTTTTTCCATAAATGTGAAAGGAGTCTTTCTTTTATCATACAAAAAACAAATAGAATTTCCCAATATCAAGATCATTGAATGATTTTAAAATTTGTTTAAAATATTAGAAGTTTATTTTGAATTAATTTTTTTATTTAATATTTTATAAATAGTTATATTTTAAATAATTGATATCAAAGTGAAAAGGGTATTTTCCTTATGAAACATTCCAAATGAGTTATATAGGAATTTTCATCTATTATAAAATCCTTTATGTTAATTATGATTTAGTGGGGATATGATCCAATGAAAACATACATATTATTTATATTTATAGTTTATTATTATGATGAAAATATATTTATGAAACACATTTATTTTTTATGTGTTATTCTGTAATGAAATGATGAAATGTTTAGGAAACTGGTTTTATTTCCCCAGGGTGATTTATGGTGAATATTTTATAACCTTCTAGCATTAATTTGTATGATTTTTATTATGGGATGGTTAGTCTTATATTAATATATCACACTAATACATTGGGTAAACATATATATCACATGAGTCCAAAAGGACTCGAATGGGGGTTGAACCCGGATTAGTAAGGGACTTTTTCCAATAGGATTGTCTTGGGAGAGAAATTTTACTAAGGGTATGATGGAATGGGGAGTGAACCCAATACAATATCACAGTATTTCTAATGAACCTTGACTGAATAAATGATTTTCTAGGATTAGGATTATGCCAAAAACTTATGACTTATGCTATTTACATGCCCTCAGGGATCAAGGTATTTTATTACTTTACAACTCATCTCTTATGAATTTCTAATCTTTTAACCATTATTCTAGATTAGGAACTATGATATTCTTGGTATGGTTTTTTAAATGTTAATATCATGTTCTCAAACCCTTATGTTCAGTTTATTCATAAGTGATCAATGATATGTACCTTTTTTACCCTTACATATGATATGATCTCACCCTTTCTTATATTTCTATTCCTCATTATATGAATAATGATTTTAATTATGATACACATAAGAATTGTGTAAGTTGAGAAGAACTAAGTGGGAGATGGTGTTGATCTCTTATGAAACTGATTTTTATGTATCTAACTTTCTAAAGATGCTAGACCAATATGATTTCGGCATGGATCATTGTGTTATGTATTGAATATTAACTTAATAAGACATAATATTTATATAAGTATGGGTTTCTATAAGTCCAACACATTACCTTATGAATTCCTCCTCATATTTTAAAGTCATCCGACAAAAATTTGGGGTCTAAGGTGGTATTTCGAGGAGACTATACGTCTATATTTGAGTACACAATGACATATTATAAACCAATCATCTTATTAAACCATAATCATCACAGTAAGCCTACAAAATAACTGAAATAAAACATATTAAAATAAAGTGAAATGTTCCATAAATAAATACAAGCTTGATCTCCCATTAAGATGATCCTATTTTCCTAATGAAAATTAAATAAAAGTAAAATGATGGAATAAAAATATAGGACACTCCATTATAATCCCTGAGCCTCACCTCATCCTAAACTCCAAATCCTATCTAGTATTATCTAGATTAAACATTAAATCTTGGGCCTCAACCCAACCAGAACCTATGATAAGTGAGAGTCTACTCAAATACCCATGTTTCATGGACACCCGATCATACTTTCATTACAAAAAACAAAAGGTAAATGCAAACATGGTCCCATATATACCATAAATATAATTCTATGTTCATGTGATATGCTAGGATAGAAATAAAAAAAATACACTATAGAAACTAAATAAATAAATAAACCATCATATAACCTTATGTTAATGGCCTGAAGTAACCATAACTACTTCATCCATTGCCTTTGTGTCTCTCAGTGCATCAAGAGGACTATGAAACCCTGTAACATGTGGTCTTCAAAAAAAATTTATGCCCAACTATATCCTCATGACTTTGGGAAATAATCCCACTGTAGTCCAATCATATAACTTCCAAATCCATGGTAACCCTGACACTATCCTCAAAATATATGTAAACCCCAATAGTATCCTTGCAGCTTTTGGTTCCCACCCCACAGTAGTCGAAATATCTCATATCTCAATCCCTGGAAACTCCAAAACTGATCTTCAAATCCTTTTGAGAAACTAATGTATCCACACAACATCAAGGTCTCATCCCATGGTAATTTAAACAGTATAAATTAGGCTTTAAATACATGGAATACCCAAAAAATAGTTTCACAGACCTATCATATGGGAGTTTCCTTGTCTAGATATCACATAAGAAATAATTTCCCTGAGAGAATTTCTACTAAAATAACAAAAATACGTTAAGGGTGTATAAAAAGGACCAATACAAAGGAATAATTAACCAGGTTCACAGAACAACTAAACCCATTATTTCTATCTATCCCAAGGCACACCCTCTCAAAAGGGTCAAATAAATCACTATGTTTCTTATTGGGGTCCCCTAGGTCATCACAAAATATGGAATCCTGTGTGGGATCCTTGCTCCCAGTCAGGTCTCAGGTTATCACACCCCTCATGGAAGGAATCCTCTATTTATAAATTTTCTAAATATACAAAACCCCATAATCCATAAGACGCATATAAGGTGTTTCTGGGGTCATATGAGGGACATAGGCCAAGAATTCTTTCTAGGTCATTATACATTAGTTTGATAGGTCTCAAGGGTGTCTTGAATAGAAACACTAGGTCACACTCACTCCATCCATGACCCTCAAGGGGTTTGAATGTCCCAGGGGAAAACAATAATAGGCATAACATTGGACATCCGTGGACATTTAAATTAAAGTAATGCAAAAGTACATCCTGTATTTTTCATTTCATACCTTTTTTATGAAATGGGCAACACCCAAATTTACAATTTTTATTTTAATTAACAAATTCAATTAATTAATTTAAAATTGGTAAATGTGTTCCATGGAATGAAAGAACATAACATGCATGATAAATAATCATTAGGACATAGTGAAATTACTAATTACCACCTATACAAGCCTTATATTTTATATTTATATCAATGGAAATAAACATAATGTATTTGATAACTTTCCTTTCGCACAACCCGGAGTCTATATGAATAGTGATATATAATGTTGATATAGCATATCCATTAAATTAAATATTATGTATAGTATTAAATACTTTTTAAAAAATATGTATAAATGTTTGTAATTAGATAAAATCAATTGATTGATGCATAATAAATAATTACTCAATTTTTAGTAATGACATTTTATGCATCAAAAATATGCTATCTTAAAAAATGTTTTTATCAATTTTCTCACAAACACATTATAATTAATTTCAAAATTTTATATAAATTTTATTTTATTAAATTAATTTCATTTATAAAATCATAATGTTAAATTATATTAGTGTGAATATTTATTATTTTTCTAAAAAGATATATTTATCAATGAATACTAAAAAATACTAATTTTTAGAAAATATGTCATTTCATTTATTTTAAAAGTTTCATTATGTTTTGAATTTTCCATTAAATTAAAATAATTCTCTTTAAATTATAAATAATGTATTTAATTACAAAATAATTAAGATTTTACTTGATTTTTTTTAAATTTATTTTGGGGCTTG
Organism: Viscum album; assembly: GCA_963277665.1. NCBI lineage: Eukaryota > Viridiplantae > Streptophyta > Magnoliopsida > Santalales > Viscaceae > Viscum > Viscum album. The sequence goes on along the minus strand of OY728119.1, from coordinate 1,718,130,996 downwards.
AAAAAGAATTGTTTTAAAAAAAACATATTTTTATAAGCATAGTGTATTTATATATTAATAAATTAAATTAATATAATTAAATAAATAGTGTAAATGAAATATATATATTATGTTTTAAATCAAATATTTTAACTTTCATTTCATGGTTTTTAAATGGCAAGTAATGTATAAAAATTATGTTTTATGCATAAAAAATTATTTTTCTAAAATAAGATTACATTGGTGGTTGAGTGCTTATTTAAAATTTAATTCTGGAATATATAAAAGTTTAATATGTTAAAATGGATAAAATATTTTTAATCACCGTAATTTATATAATCTAATATTTTCAATATAGAGTCTTTCATATTTAGTAGTAAAAACAGTAAAATTCTATTACCATAGTTAATGTTGAAGCGGGTTTACCAGGGGTAAAACCAAGAGATAAGGGTAATATTACCACCCAAACTAGTATCATTCTTATTTATTTGAATATATTTATATATTTTATTATACTAACTTCAAATAAATATCTATTTGTATCCAAATTAACATGATGTCAATCTTATATCATTTATAATTTTTAAGAAATTTCATGTGTGTTCCGCCTCACATATAAAAGGGAACCCCCCACCCTCTAATATTCACAAAATTTGAGACATATATATATTAGAAAATAACTAATATAAAACATTCATTTAATATTTCATTTAAACCAATATCTGATGGTATTTTCCTATGATAAATCCTTCAAGGCTTATGGTGTAAACCAAAGGAGGTCTCTCAAAGAAGATGTACAAATCTTAACCAAGATCTTACAATTTGATTACTTCTTATACATACAATAAAAATAATGTATCCATAAATATTTTATGGATATAGTATAATAAATATATTTATATATTAATATGGTAGTGTAATAACCATTTACCTCCTCATCTCATTCAAATTTGAGGTGAAATTAGCGCTCACCTTTTCATGTGTACTACTGCATCCACATATCGATGTGATTCATTTTCCAAAACCACCATCAATGGTTGGTTATTATAATATATTTTATTTTTATATATGATAATAATGTTTTAATAGTTTTTATTTAAGGGTGAGTTAATATTTAACATCCTTTATTCTATCAATCGAAAAATGTAAACATCACTCGTGCGTACGTTTGGACTACAGTCTCCACATAATGATTTAATTTATTTTTCATCACCCTATTACTTGAATAGTGATAATTATTAATATAATTCATATATATAACATAATTAAATCATGATTATTTTTTTATATGTAGGAACCATGATAAATTTACATGAACAATAACATCTAGACCAAAACATACATGAAAAATGAAGCAGTTAACACCAAAAATAATGATGATAATGAATGATTATTAATAAATCAGTAGAAATATGTTATAAGTAAAACATTTATCGTACTATATGTTTTTTATGGTCTTATTACATAATTATAAAAAAAATTAATTTATTATACATCAGTTTAGAGTGTTTATATTGAAAGATGAAATTGAGGTAAGGATTTTATGATACAATATCATTTTTACTAGACTTGCATATGCTTAAATTTTACAATGATGAAATTATGTGTCATTTCTCTCTAAAATAATATTTATTTTATTATCCTTTAGTTATTTATTGATATTTCATGTTTTCCATTCATTTTCCTCTCTTTTAGTGCTCAATAAACAGAAATAATGTTCATAAGAAAAACTGATCTTTATTTCTCTCCTCAGTATGTAATATTTTTCTACAATGTCCATGTTTTGTTTAATATGTTTTTTTAAAAAATTACTTTTCTATATATATTCAGTATAGTAATTTCTATTTATTTTTAAATTTCTATAAAAAATTAATGTAAACTTCTTAACATTTTTTGAACGAGGTACTTCTGTATTTTTACCAAACTGTGAAAAGAATTTGTTTTATTTTTAACAAAAACCATATAAAAGGATTTCCCCACCACCATGAATAATAAAATAATTAAATATTAAATTTTATACTTGGTTATATTGAAAGAAAAAAATTTCCTTATTTTTCTTTTATTTTTGTATATTTCAAATAGGTGATTTTAGAATGAAAATTTTATTTTCATTAAGAAATAACCTAGTTTTCATTTAAAGGTATTCTCGTCTATTATCATACCCATTGATGTTTTTTCTTGTTTACCAGAGATATGGTCTAATTTTTTCATCATTATACTATCCTTGGATAGTTTATGATTATAATGCTAAAGTTTTTATGAAACAAGTATCATTTCCATGGGTTATGTTATAATAATATGTTGATTATTATATGATCTTATGCCACACATATGTATGGTTTTAATTAAGACAGGGTGGGATCGGAATTATATATCCCTACAATACATTGGGTAAAGAAGAATATCTCATGATATAATAAGTACTATAAAGGGGAGTGAACCCATTTAATTAATGGACATTGTAAAATAAGATAGTCTTATGAGTGAACCTCCACTATGGAAATGATGGAATGGGGATTGTACCCTGACCACTATAATAGTATTGGAAATGATTCTCAACTAAGGAAATAATTTTCTATAATTATTTTCATGCAACAATCATATGTCTTATACATATTATACATCATCATTTCTTAAGAATATTAATCGATGATTCCAAACACTTATGTATTATGTATTTTTATTGATAAAACATTATGACATGTATCCTTATTATGATATATGAATTGATGGGAATGATTATATAATATTAGTTTATATACTTATACGCTTTTTATTATCATATGCTTAGTTATGATCATTGATTGTTGTATCTAGTGTTTATCCTTATTGGGAATATTAAATCACCGTTTCTTTTGGTTACCTTCCCTGAGTTATAGATAATGGTTTTAAGTATGTTATGTATAAGAAAGTTTATTATTGTTAAGAACATAATGGGAAATAATGCAGATCTTTTATGTACTTGTTGATTATATATTAATAATTCAAAATTTAAAAAACCTTTGTGTTTATAGCATGGATCATAATGGTATGTAATGAATACAGTACTAATAATATATAATATTTATGCATGAAATGTATTGGCCCCTATATTTGGTATTAGAGAAATGTATGTTATATTTTTGAAACTAATATAAGGAAAATTTAGTGAAAATACATAGTATAAGTCTAAGTATAGGAGAAAATATTAATTTATTTTAAATAAAGGAGTGTGGTTTCATTAAGAAAATACATACATGTTTCGATACTGAAAGTAGATATGTTTTTGAAACACATTAATCTAGGGTTCATAACCCAAAATATAGTTGTTCGAGTGTATCTCTACAATAATTTGGGGGCATGGTGAATGGTCCCTTACCATGCACCTAGCTTGACACTCATATGGGAATTGCATATTTTAATTTAAATTTTATTAAAAATACACTATGAAGGATTTAAATAGATATTGACTAAGGATGATCAAGGTTAAACCGAAGGTATCATAGATTAAAAATAATATGTCATGATTTAGACATCCCAAAAATAATCTTAAATATTATATTATTTCTCACTATGTTTTTTGTTTCTCATACTATGATTTTTGGTTTCATTTAATGGATTTAACAATAATTGTAATGACCTGACAATATTCATTGTCTTGAGAGTACAACGAGTCATTACAAGGCCTTAAGAGACATCCCCAAGATGCCAAAGGCTGGCAATAAATGCTGAAGGGTTTCAAATATAAGTCGGGGGACGATTTACCCTTTATGAAATAACCCATAAACTAACCTAGCATAACCAAACATTCACTATATGATGCATGAACAAAATAAATACCACTAAAAAACTTCAGTATGTCAAACCACATCATGTACACAACAGCGGAAGACCAAACTAAGCATCAAGGTACATAGCAGATGACCAACTCAAGACTCTCAAAAGACACCACGACTCTGTGCTCCACAAGATCCAAGCTCCACAACATCTCCCAAGAATCACCACGAGCCACTAGCAATAAGATTCTTTACCTTTACATGTGTCCCGAAATACAACATCTGCAAAAGAACTAAAGTTCCAAAGCAGGGGTGAGTATAAAACTCAGTAGGTTTCCCCAAAGACATCCCTACTCACACAACTAGGATAGAAAGGATATAAATATTTTTATAAAGAACAGTTTATATAGAACATTTTCTCAAAAGTAGATTATAACTAAATATAATCAAGTTTCCAAAACCATTCATAAACAAAGGCATTCCACAATCAATTGAAACCAATTTTCCAGCAAGTTATTGTTTCATGAAAATAACCTAACAAGCTTTAGAACCATTTCACATGATCCTTTTTTGCACACCCAAACCATTCCACAAACCCATGAAACCAACCATGCATGCTACCTGGAAGAGGGGAGAATCCCTAACCCTTATCCATCCCAACCATGATGAGGGAGACTTCTTACCCTTATCCAACCCAAATGCACATGAATGCTTGACGGGGGAGAGCCCTGGCCCTTATTCATCCCAACATTGATGGGGGATACTCCTAACACTTTTCTATCCCGAATGCAATATGAATTTTTGACGGGGGAGAGCCCTAACCCTTATCCATCACAAAACTGATGGGGGAGACCCCTAAACCTCATCCATCCCACATACACATCAACACACACAACCATAATGTCAACTACCAAGTGTGTTCAACCCATTCAAACCATTTCATTAAACCTGCCTTTTTATTGAAAACCAATTCCATCAAATTCATTTCAATATCAAATCGTTTCAATAAAACACCATCTTTATTGAAAACCCAATTTTCATTAAACCATTTACGCATTCAGAAAATCCATAATTTAAAATCATCATTTTAAATTCAAGAAGCCAAATCACTTTGCACAGAAATTCACCAAGATTTCACAATTTAAACAAAACCATAAATCATCACTAAAGAAGATTTATTCCATGATTTTCACAATCAAATCCATTCAAACAAACCAATTTGAAACGAATACAATCAATTCTGACAAGAGGAGTCATGAGTGAAGTGACCTACCTCAAATGTTTTGATGAAAACCACAACGGTTGAAGAATGCTCAAGAAACCAGGTAGCTTCTTCAAGAACCTACCTTAGATCTCTTCTCCTAGTATGATCAAGACCAAATATCATCATATTTGGCATCCAAACATGTATATCTACCCATAACATACATAGATCTAAGAAATAGAGTGAAGATGATAAGTAGATCTAAGTATATCTAAGAAACCGATCAAGAACGATGAAGAATGATCACATATCTCAAGAATCTGGCTTCGATTCACCAAGAGAATCATTTGGATCGCCTCCAGAATGATGGGAGAACCTTTTTTGACCTAAGGAGAAGCAAAATACCGATTTAGGACTACTTAGGAGGAAAAATGAGGCACTTAGAGGAAAAAATACGTGAGATCCACTTTTATAGGATCTCATTTAAGAGGCCGCACGGTTTTCCCATACGGTTAGAAAAACTATGCACTAACCGTGCATTAGACACTACCTCAGAAGACACTCCATGCATTTTTTGGCCACAGGGTTAGACAAAACGTGTGATGCCCATACAGAAGCTACTGCTTCCAAGACCAATAACGCACGGTTTGGCCGCACGGTTTAGAAAACCCGTACACCGCCCGTGTGACTTCCCCTTTGCCTCAAAACATCATTTACAGTTATTCAAACTCTCCCATCATCACCCATAACTTTAAAACCATTAAAATCATCATGAAAGGTTTACATACCAGAAACCGGGGTACTAAATTCTCCCCACCATTAGACTTTGCATCCTCATAAAGTAGAATACCTTCACCCAACTGAGAGAGTTCTGTTCACTGCTCTTTCATTCCCTTTTCATGTTCCCAAGTCTCTTCCGGAATCTGATCATGCTGCAATAAAACCCACACTAGACCGATGCTTTTTTCCTGCAAGAATTTCTCTTGACTATACACAATTCGTACATGGATATGTATCAATGAAGCATCTGGATCTAGGTCAACGTGATCCCATCTGATCAGATAGTCAGGATCAGGCTGATACTTTTTCAACTGAGATACATGGAAGACATTATGCACCAAACTAAACAGTGGTGGTAATTCCAATCGATATGCCACCTCTCCAACTTGTTCTAATATCTCAAAAGGAATAATGTATCTACAAGATAAATTTCCCTACTTCCCGAAACGATGATGTCCAAGCCTTGTAGAGATCCTCAAGAAGACCTGATCACCCACAACGAACGAAAATGGTCTTCGATGGTGATCTACATAATATTTATGATGACTCTGAGGCATATCCATCCTCTTTCTAATCAAATGGATCTTCTCTGTTGTCTCTTGGACAAGGTCTGGCCCAACTAGTGAAGTTTCATCATTTTCCACCCAACATAGTGGGGAACGATAAGGACGCCCATACAATACTTCAAACAGAGCCATGAATATCGAGTCTTGACAGCTGTTATTGTATGAGAACTCCACTAAGGGTATATTCTCCTCCCATGAGCCACCAAAATCCATTACACAATCCTGCAACATGTCTTCCAATGTTTTTATCGTTTGCTCGGATTTCCCATCCGTCTGGGGATGATATGCCGTTCTCATAGTCAACTGAGTTCTGAGGGATTGCTGTAATGATTTCTAGAAATGAGTTGTGAACCTCAGATCTCTATCTGAGACTATAGACACCAGTACACCATGACTCTTTACCACTTCTCGGATATAGATTTTTGAAAGATATTCCACCATATGAGTTTCACGAATAGGGATAAAATGGGATGACTTAGTTAGACGATCCACTAACACCCAAATAGCATCGTGTTTCCGGACCATTCTTGGAAGACCTGTATCAAAATCTATAGTTATCTGATCCCACTTCCACACTGGGATAGGTAAAGATTTTAACATACCAGCTGGTCTCTAATGCTCTACATTAACCTTCTGACAAGTTAAGCACTGCGAAACGAACTCGGACAGCTTCCTTTTCATGCCGCTCCACCAAAACTGCGCCTTCAATTACATATACATATATGTGTACCTAGATGTATAGACCATTTAGTATGGTGGTAATCATGAAGGAGTTGTTCTTGAAAAACCGTAGGTACAATTATGCAATCTCTAAAACACAAAACTGAATCCCCCCTAAAGTTTCCAGCCATCAATGGTCTCCCCAAAATTGAGTTTTGAACTTACAACAAGACATTCTGCATCAGATGTTTGTGCTTCTTTGATCATATTTACTAAATCAGGAATAAGTGTAGCTAAAAAGAAAAAAATAACATTACCTCAGTCTGCACATTCCGCATGCATGTCGGCTAAGACTGACATCAACTTCCATTCATTTGAGGCTTCTTTCGCCAACTGAGCATTTGAATTTCTACTCAATGCAACCGCCACCAAATTCCCTTTCCCGGGTGTGTAAATCAATTCAAAGTCAAACATTTGGAGATACTCCATCTATCTACTTTACCTGAGATTCAAATATTTCTAGGAGAAAATGTGTTTCATGCTTTTTTGATCCATAAAAATAGTAAATTTCTCACCAAAGATATAATGTCTCTATGTTTTCAAAGCATGGACGACTGCATCTAACTCCAAATCATGTATTGGGTAATTTTTCTCATGTACCCTCAACTACCTTGAACCATAAGAAACCACATTATATCTTTTCATGAGAACACAATCCAACCCTGATCTCAAAGCATCACAATATACCACATACCCATGTCCTGATTCTAGAAAGATCATGATAGGTGACGATGTAAGCCGAACTTTCAATTCCTAAAAGGATTTATGACATTCTTCAGTCTATTGGAAGAGAGCATTCTTCTTGGTCAGAGCTGTCATTGGTGAAGATAGACATGAGAAATCATGAACAAAGCATTGGTAGTAACTAGCTAGACCAAGAAAATTGTGTATCTCAAACACATTCATCACTGGTTTCCAAGAGATAACAACTTTTATCTTTTCAAGATCAACAGAAATGCCTTTCTTAGAAATGGAACGGCCAAGGAAATTTACTTCCCGTATCCAAAAATCACTCTTTGATAATTTGGAATACAAACGATGGTCTCTCAAAATTTGTAACACTGTTTCCAGGTGCACCTCATGATCAGCCCTAGTTTTTGAATAGACCAAAATATCGTCCACAAACACCACATCAAAATAATCCAGATATCTCTAAAATATCTGATTCATTAAATCCATGAAGACCGTTGGTTCATTCGTTAGACCGAAAGGCATAACTATACATTCTTAGTGGCCATACCTACTTCTGAAATATGTCTTTGGAATATCCACCTTCCAAACTCACAATTGGTGATATTCTGATCGCTAGTCAATCTTGGAGAACCACTGAGCTCCCCTTAATTGATCAAACAGATCATCAATGCATGGAAGTGGATATCTAATATTAATCATAACTTGGTTAAGCTTACGATAATCAACAAAAAACATAAGAGTTCCATCTGCCTTCTTTACAAACAACACTGGTGCTGCCTATGGAGAAGTACTTGGTTGAATGAAACCCTTGCTTTCCATATTTTATAAATACACTTTCAATTATCATAATATTGTTGGTACCATCCTATAAGATGAAAAAGGAATATGATTGGTCCTTGGAAGGAGATCAATTATAAACTCCACTTCCCTTAGAGGTGGTAACCTTGAGAAGTTATTGGAAAAGTCATCTGGAAATTGATCCACAACAGCTGGAAAACTATTTTCCTCAATCTCTTCCATTGATACCAAAGTCAACGCAACCAGTTTGAAAGAGATTGTTCCCACCATTGGTGCCAAAAAGCTTTTTTTCACCTTTATTTACCATCCTCTCTCCTCTGAAGAGATGGTTGATGTCGTCCTCAGTCGTGAAACTAACTGTTCTCCTATAACAGTCGATGTGAGCCTTAAACATCATCAACCACTCCATACCCAGGATTACGTAATAGACATCCATGTCCAACATCGAGAATTACCATTTTAACTCAGATCCATCAACAATTATAGCACATGCTCTACACACAAAGTCTTGACATTCTCTTTCACCAAGAAGGGTTTTTAGTTTCAAAATAGAAGGCATCATTTCCAGTTTTGAACAGAGCAATTCAATAGCACGAGAAGCAATGAAGGAATGTGATGCACCAGTATCAAAGAGCACTGGAAAAAGGGTAGAATTCAAAATAATAGTACCTCTCACCATAGATGGTCTATCCTAATCATTGACCATCATCTTATCATCTCCATACAATTGCTTCATCGTTGCACTGTTCTCCTTGTTTCCTTGCAAGGATTTCCCTGGTTGAGGAGTCATGGTATTTCGAGAATCACTATGGCTAGCATTGTTATGTTGATGAGATTGATTCTGCTGTCCACATACTATCGAATCATATAATTCTTGTGACACCAGAGGGGTGTCACGCGCAACCGACCTCGGTGAATTCCGACAATAGCATTGTAGATGCCCCATCTGCTTACAATTGTGACAGGCTTTAGGTTGCGTCATACAATCTCGCCATTAGTGGTCAGATGAACCACATTAAAGACAAACTACTTTGCTCTGGGGTCATGGAGGAAGGTTCACTGATCCCGTTGTGTGATAGTGATTTCCAATTGCACTGTGGAAATAGGTTTCCCTTTTCCTCTTGTTTCCAGAGGTTGAGTTCCCACCATTTCCTTTAGGCATCATCATTCCTCCTCCTATTGATCCGGAGATATCATGTTCAGCAAAAGTCACTATGTTCACCATCTTTTTATAATCTGTAATACAAAGCATCATAATCTTCGATCGAATCTCTTGACTTAGCCCCGATTCGAAGATGTCTGCCTTCAATGACGAACTTTCCGTGACCTCTGGTACAAAATGGACTAAATTCATGAATTTAGCTGCATACTCTGTGATAGAGAGAGTCTCTTATTTCAATCTGAAGTAGTCCGTCATTTTCTGGATCTTGAACGTGTGAGGATAGAATTTTTTGTTGAAAAATTCATTAAAATCCTCCCAGGTAATACCTTCATCTAATTTGGCCTGCACTACTAATTCCCAACACTAACGTGCAAAATCCTCAATCATATATGTCAACAACTTTACTTTGAACTCTACTAGTGTGTCGATGAAATCGAAGGTACGATTCATTCTACTTAGCCACACCTTCGCCTTCTCGGGTTCAACATCACCCTGAAAGTTTGGTGGATTCTACTTCATGAACTGGATGGTATGATTCACAAGCCTTGGTTCATTCCTCTGGTTCCCCGTATCCATAGCATGAAAAGCCAAGACAATAATCTAAACCAACTCTTGGTTCACACATGGTTATGGTGCAACCACATTCTCTGCAGCCTCTCCGGGATGGTTCCGACGACACCTTCTGGGTTCCATTTTCTAAACCAAAAATAAACTCCGTCAATCTCAGTCTCCAGAAACTAATGTCTTAGCATTTCAAATTCTATCACATCAACTATCACAACATTGTTTTAAAAACAATCGTTTTCCCATTTTCAAACATTTTTGAAAACATTACTCATGACCTTAGAAAAGCAACCCATTTTCAAAATACACCAAATACCTGTTTCCAAAATCTTTTACATGAAAACAATTTCTGAATTTTTCAAAAATTCGCACCTTGCACAAAATCCTTACTAATTCCTCACAAGGAGATATGAAATCCTTGTGGAAAATCATTCCTCTATAATCCATGTCATGCTCATCTCAATAGATAAACCCCTGATAATGAGATTTCCCAACATTCAAGAAGTGTATCCAAAACACTTATGTACCCAACACCCTGGTAACATGAAGTTTAGCATAAATAGTTTATGTACGTCGTTTTATGCCATACATTTCATGTTCTGACAATCCAACTCCTGTATAAGATTTCGGCCCAGGGAATAGACAAGAATGAATTTCAACTCCAAGACCAAGAACATCGATGACTACTTGTTAGGCAAGGACCGAACAAGCTGATACCATTTGTAATGACCCACCAATTCTCATTGGATTGAGAGTACAAAGAGTCCTTACTAGGCCTTATGAAACATCCCCAAGACACCAATGTCTGGGAATAAATGCCGAAGGGTTTCAAATATAAGTTGTGGGACGATTTACCCTTTAAGAAATAAACCATAAACCAACCCAACATAACCAAAATTCACTATATGATGCATGAACAAAATAAAGACCACTAAACATCTTCAATATGTAAAACCTCATCAAGTACACAATAGCGGAAGACCAAACTAAGCATCAAGGTACATAGGAGATGAACAACTCAAGACTCTCAAAAGACACCATGAATCCATGCTCCACAAGCTTCAAGCTCCACAACATCTCCCAAGCATCACCACGAGCCACTAGCAATAAGATGATTTACCTTTACATGTGTCCTAGAATACAATATCTTCAAAAGCACTGAAGTTCCAAAGTATGGGTGAGTATAAAACTCAGTAGGTTTCCCCAATGAATTCCCTACTCACGCCACTAGGATAGAAAGGTTAGAAACATTTATATCAAGAACAGTTTATATAAAATATTTTCTCAAAAATAGTTTATAACTAAATATAAACAAGTTTCCAAAACCATTCATAACCAAAGGCATTCCAAAAGAAATTGAAAACAATTTTCCAGCAAGTTATTTTTCCAGAAAAATAACCAAATAAGCTTTAGAACCATATCACAAGATCCCTATTTGGCACACCCAAACCATTCCACAAAACCATGCAACCAACCATGAATGCTACCTGGGAGAGGGGAGAAGCCCTAACCATTATCCATCCCAACCCTGATGGCGGATACTTCTTACCCTTATCCAACCCAAATGCACAGGAATTCTTGACTAGGGAGAGCCCTAAACCTTATCCATCCCAACACTGATGGGGAGAATCCTAACCCTTATCCACCCCGAATTCAATATGAATGATGGGGGAGAGCCCTAACCCTTATCCATCACAACACTAATGGGCGAGACCCTTAACCCTCATTCGTCCAACATAGCCTTTAACACACACAACCATCTTGTGAACTACCATGTGTGTTCAACCAATTCAAACCATTTTATTAAAATTGTCATTTTATTGAAAACCAATTCCATCAAAGTAATTTCAATCTCAAAACATTTCAATAAAATGAATTTTTATTGAAAACCCATTTTTCATCAAAACATTTACGATTTCCACAAATCCGTAATTTAAAATCATCATTTTAAATTCACGAAGCCAAATCACTTTGCACAACAATTCCGAATGATTTTACAATTTCAAAAAAACCATAAATCATCACTGAAGAATATTTAATCCATGATTTTCACAGTCAAATCCATTAAAAACCCAATTTGAAACTAATACAATCGATTCTAACAAGTGGAGTTGAGTGTGAAGCCACCTACCTCAAAATGTTTGACGAAAACCACAACGGTCGAAGAACGCTCAAGAAAACCGGGTTTCTTCTTCAACAACCCGCCTTAGATCTCTTCTCCTTGAAAGATCAAGACCAAATATCATCATATTTGGAATCCACACACATAGATCTACCCATAACAGACGTAGATCTAAGAAACTGAGAGAATAAGAGAAGTATATCTAAGTAAATCTAATAAACTGATCAAGAATGATGAATAATGATCACATACCTCAAGAATCTGGCTTCGATTCACCAAGAGAAGCCTTTGAATTACCTCTGGAAGGATGGTAGAACCTTCTCTGACTTTATGAGAAGAAATCTCCTGAGTTAGGGATGCTTAGGAGAAAAAACGAGGCACTTAGAGGGAAAACCACTTGAGATAAACTTGTATAGGATCTCATTTAAGTGGTCGCATGGTTTTCCCGCACGGTTAGACAAAAAGTGTGATAACTGTGCATCAGCCACTACCTCGGCAGACACTCCATGCATGGTTTGATAGCACAGTTAGAAAAACTGTGTGCCACCCGTGCAGAAGCTACTGCCTCCATGACCTAATACACATGGTTTGGCCACATGGTTTATACAACCCATGCACCGCCCGTGCAACTTCCCCTTTTCCTCCAAACATTATTTAAAGTTCTCCTGACTCTCCCATAGTCACCCTTAACTTTAAAACCATTAAATGCATCAAGAAAGGGTTACATACCAGAAATTGGGGTTACTACAATAATGAATCATGTTAACATTGAATGTGATGGACAGAACAATGATTGTTGAAACCTTGGTTTCAAGTACATTACCCTGTATTAAGCTATTTTGAATATATATAATGAGTGGGTTATGTGTTGGGAGGTTTCTTGGTGTTTTTTAATATTTTGGAGACTTTTATAGAGGTGAAAAGTTTATGGATTGTTATTAAAACCATGAACCATCTCCAAGAAATAATGAAAACCAAAAAAGTGGGCACGGAGAAGGTGCACAGTTTGGCCAAACCGTGTGAGTGCCAAGGAGAAACAATTCTTCCTGAAATAGAAGGAAAATCATTGTTGTAATAATGTTTTTATAACGATGTTATTCAACAATTATACGAGTTGTCTTATGATAATATCCTTTCTTGGTTAGTGCATAGTTTTCAAAACGGTGTAGCCTAAATGTGGGGTTTCCAGTTGGACCTAATTAAACTATGAATAAAATAGAAATGAATCCATTGACCAGTTTTTCCCCAAATTCCTCTGTAGACCAAATTCATTTTTCTCCCAATGTGTGGGAGACAATCCCATTCGATCCAAGAGCTATCAATAGGCGATTCAAAGTATATTAAAGTCCCATATTCATTGATAAATAACCTTCTTTCACATTCTTCTTATATTCAAGGGTTTTGTCCCTCAAAACAATATATCTAGTCTATTAGAGATATTTATATGTGATTTAAATGGTTTTATAATGAAATCATGTTGGATCAAGTGAATGTAACAAGATTTGTATTCATATCTTAATGTTTTGTAGTTTAGTTCCTCTTTTTCACTAATGTTGAGAGGTAGGTGGATTTTTTTTCTCTACATGATTTAGAAATTTACGTATTGGTTTTGATTAATTTTTTTTCATAAAATATTGGATAAATTCTTGTGTGGTTACTGATGGAAATACCATTTGGTAATTTCTTTTGAAAATTGTGAGAAAATTGGTTGGATTTTGAAAAAATACCTTTTTTTTATGTCATCAAAATGTTGATTTTAAAGTAATGGTTTTGTTTTGATGCATGTAAAAAATTGAAAATACATAAATGAAATATTTTTTTTTGATTTGAATGGATTGGCATGATTTTAGAATAATCAGTTGGTCGTGTCTTGAGTGGGATGGATAATATTTTTGAAGTTCCACCCCAAAATATTAACAGATCAGGGACTAGAAATTTCTCCATCAATAGAAACACCAAACCTAAGTCTGTGTGTGTGTGTGTGTGAAATGGAAAATAATATGTGAATTAAATTGAGAAATGGTTTAGAATATTTTTTATCGCTTTCCATTGTATATTATTTATGGTTTTGATGTAAAATGATTAAATTAATTTTATAATTTTTAATATAAAATTTTCTGACCTGTTTTTTCATTATGGATTGGGTTGGGAAGTCATTGGGGGAAATCCTACTAATTTTCGAATCAACCCCTTCATAGGCACTATTGTGCGGTTTTAGATGTTATAAATCAAGAAATAGGTAAAGGAAAGGTATCAAAGTTATTTATTGATGCTTATTTATACTAATGTTATGGAATGTGGATTTGGATCTTGGATTTGGTTGGTTGATTCCGATAGATTTCACTTTGGAGTTTTGAATCATGGGGTCTTTTAATACACTTTGAGTATGTATTTTAGTTTTCTTTTATACTCTGATATAGTTTATCGATTTGGTTATATTTGAGTTTTATTTTTTTAATCTTTCATTAGGTATATGTTTGGTTGGTTTTTGTTAAATAATTTGTATGCATGATCTTCCAAATGGAAAAATCATCCCCCTGATGTTGTTGAGTCCCTTTGAATTTATTGTCAACCATTGGTGTCTTATGGATGTCAACTAAGTACTTGTAGCACACCCATCACTCATTAATCTAATGAGGAAGGGTGGGATGTTACAGATGGTGTCAATCTTGTCTTGTACATATTTAATTTTTGTAAAAATGGTATCATCTTGTTCGTTCCATGAGATAAGAAATGGTATCAGTCTTGGTCACTCCAAATATCTTTTTTTGAAAAATGGTGTTAGTTTTTTTAATCCTACAGTTTAAAATAGAATCATTCTCTATATTGGGATGGTATTAAGATGTTTTATTTTCATAACATAAAATTTAGATGATAAAAAGGCACATCTAAACACATTATATTAAAATTCATGTTTTCGTGGTGATGAGGTATATGAGCTTTTTAAGACACCTCTATGTGAGTTGACACCACATCGTCATGGGTTTTGTTGATGTGATTTTCATTTCATGCATGGATAGTAAGACTTACTGATAGGATTTCAATATTAAATATTAATTTAATGGGTTCAAAAATAGACAAAAAGTGTATATTTTGAAAATAGTGAGAATAGTTGTTTTGAAAATAATGGTTGTAGTATTTTTAAAAATGGTTAAAATTTGGGAAATGGTTTAATTTTGGAAAGATATAATGTGATATATGTTAATATAGAAAATTAAAATTACCAATTCTTCAGTTTCTAATGAATAAGAAAAATGGATTTATTTCAGAGATTCATGAGAAACCAAATCCATGCATACTAAAATACAATATATTTTTATCATCTCTAAACTCTCACTCTTTCTATATATATTTTATATTCGAGCTGTGTTTTCCCCTATTTATCTATATTCACAATATATTATACAAAACTATTGAGTTCTTGACACTCATTTTCAATTACATTCATCTATATTCCCACGAACTACTAGGTTAGAGGTTTTGTGTGACCTGTACATTATTTATCCCACATATAAGTGTGAAAGAGTCTCTACTCCTAGATAGATTTCTAAGATATTTCTTGTAAAACCGAATCCAGGCTGGCGATCAGTTTATATTATAATAAACTAATTATAAATATATTATTTCAAAGTAGAGGAGGTTAAGTCTCAACGGGAGACTGAATTCCTTGTCAGATTCTATTATGCTATAGTTTTTGTAATTTGTTTATTGATCTTTAATTTTTTTCCTTGATTTTTTTAGTTTTCTAAAAATATTGAACAAAATTATATGCTGATAGTTAATCTAAATTTGTGTTTATATAATTTTTTTACTAAGTAGCTTAATTTAAAAGGTTTAAGTAATTAATGGATATTTTAATAAACCTTAATCCCTTTTTTTGAGAAATTATTTAAAATAACATATATATATTACTATTTTGATTAATGGTGAATGTTAATTAAATATGGTGATCTAAAATTTAAATTTTTTTACTTAGAAATTTTTTTTGGAAACTCAATCTCCCCCTCTTGAGTTTTCCAAACCATTCAACATTTGGTATTAGAGGGTCTTCTGTAATATATTTTAATTTTTACTTAATTTATTTTAAATATTATAAATTTATATCATTTCTAGATTTAATCATTTATGGATATGAATATAAAACAAGTAACATCGACTAATTATCCTCCTTATTTTCATGGAAGAAATTATGCTCAAAGGGAAATTGAAATTAACGTGAATGATTAAAGAAGGGGCTTCGAAATTAAGATTGTAAATGATTATAAGTATAACCTGCCAAAAAATGAGATAGCTACATGGGTTTATCCTACAAAAAATTCTAATTATAATAACTGGAATCCTATGAATTCCTTTTACTGTTCATTTAGATATGGAGAGTTTAACAGAATATCTGATTTCACTATTAATTTTTAAATTTTGGATACCTTATCTATTTGTAATCATGGAACATCTAATTTCAAAGAATTGTGCTTGAATACTTATATTTTTAAATTTGATACATTAAATATGAAACATGATGAAACAATTTACGATATGTATCTCATGTTCAATGAAATTGAAAACATGATGCATTCTCTTAGGAGACCAATTGCTTACATGGATCCAGTGACGCACCTTCCTAGATGTTTACAATATAGGTAGAGAGGAACTTCATTTTCAACAAGGGGATCATGTGAAATAAGTAAGTTTCTAGTGAAATAGATTATTGGGAAGCTCATTATGTAAGTTGAGGACCTCAATGTGAATAGAGAAAATGATGATGAACCACATAAAAGGTTAGTATTTTTTAGGACTTACAACCCAAACCAAAAAAGAAAATATAATTCATGAAAGTTCCAACGATGATGAATCATTTGAAAGTGATGAATAGATGGATCACTTTGAAATATGATTCATGAAATTTGGTAAGAAGAAGATGTTATTCAATAAACCTAGTTATGGAATTAAGTATTATAATGTCAACTGCATGATAGACATAAAAAATTGATCCTGTAAAGGAATTAATATACTATGAATGAAAGGGAAAAGGAAAAAATAAATTATACTTTCCCTATATAAATTATAAGAAAAGGTATGAGTAAAATGATCAAAGATATAAAAAGTCTATGAAATCCACATGGAGTTACCTAGAGGGAAGTTCAAGTGATTCTGATTTCATCAGAGAAGACAAACATAATAGGAAAAATATGTTTTCTAGGAAAAATACATCTTAGGAACATAATATATCTTATACATCTCCGGAAAATATTTCAATTTATTTTAAAATTATAATAATGATGAAATGTTTTCTAATGATTGATTATTTGAATGTTGAAACATGATGGAAGACACGTTCAATGAATTAAAGGATAAATAAAAAAGTTTAAAGAAGCAACGTAATACTTCTACTCACATTAAAACTGATCTTACTTTATAGATGGACAAGAATGTTCAACTTATTAAAGAAAATAATGATCTCAAATTATTAAATGATAAATTAATGAAATTTCGGGAGAGGTTCAAAAATGGGAGGAAAAAATTAACCTAGATTCTTGTAAAACTAACTTCACCTAAGTATACCACTATAATTGGGTATCAACCTAGATAAATAACTATTTGTAAAACTAATTTGTCCCAAGTTCAAGTTATGATAATTCAATTAGTAGTTCTTATTTAATAAGAGATAAAAAGTATTTTATATATTACTATCTAATATATGATATATGAAAATAATTGATAATTTTTGTATTCATAAATATATTATTAATAACAAATCTGGACCCAAGAAAATATGGGTACCAAAGTCATTTTTTGTTTAAATATTTTCTATTATGAACATGCTTGAAAAGATTCTATAATAATTTATCGTATCTCGATTGTGGATTCTCCAAACATGAGATTGGAAACTACACTAGCTTCATGTATTTAATTAAATTTGATTGGGGACATGTCACATTGAGTGAAAATTGAAAAGGTAATATAATTAAATTCGTCAAATCAGTAACTTTAATACAGTTTTAATTTATAATGTTTTATTGGATAATGGACTAAAGTATATTCTGCATTGAATTTCAAATTTTCTAGATGGTTTTCATGTTAGTTTTAAAAATTATTCTTGAAAATATTTTAATGACAAAAAATATTTAGTTTTTACTGAAGGACCCTAGAACACCCTAAGAGGGGAGGGGAGAATCAAGGTGTCAACTTTTTCTATTTAATGTTGTGGATCTTGTTCCCACGTTGATAGAAACTTGTTAAAACTATAAAATAAATGAAAGCAGGAAGTTGGCATAATAATTTTTCTTGGTTCACCACAAAGGGCTACATCCAAGGAGCTTATGCCGACAGGTTTTCGGCCATACATAATTCCACTAATCTTCACTAGTTATGGATTACAATGTTCAAGTACAGTAACTCTGTCCCATGCACATTGCCTTTACAAAAGTTCAGGGATATCCCACTGCGTCCTTCAGGTCACTCCCATTGAATCCCCCTGGCTTACTGCCTTTGGTGAAGACCCACTCAGTTTATAGGTGTGAAGGTCTTTTCGATAGATTCGCATTGAAGTCTTTGCCTCTTCCTAGCATGAGACTCTGCTTGTATCGATGCCTTGAATTGATTCACTTGACCACACTGAACGACTAAACCAGATAATCAGACGTGCAACTATGTTACACTGAAGATTTCATGTAGCACCTACCCTTTGTGTGCAAGATCTCACATTTTCACGTAGCCTACACTTTTACGTTCAACTTTTCCTTTTTCGCGCACCAACACTTTTTTTTCGTGCAGCATCAAATGTTTCACGTAATATCAAATTTTTCGTGCAACATAAAATTATTCATGCCACATCAAATTTTTTTTGCACCATAAAATTTCCGCACAACCTCAGATCTTTTCATGTAGCCTTGTCATTTTTTTCACTACTTTGACCTTTTCGCGCTACCCCCTTTATGCAAACCTTTTACCCACATCAACACTTAGATATTCTCTAAGTTTTCAACTGTATGGAATGAGGGGATCACCTCTTATTTATAGGCGTATCTGACCCCCACATGAAAAACCCATTGTGGGGTGAAAAACCACTCATTCGGCGTGTAATATTTCGCGCAGGTACAGTTTTTCGCACACATCTCCAGGTTTTTTGCACAGCCCATGCCTTTGCAATATTTTGATGTTATGATACATAAACACTAGTTGCACGAAAAACCTCACTCCACTATTTCGTGCACCACATTGTTTTTCGTGCACAACTCAAATATTTCATGCACAAACCACCTTTTTCATCCACCACTTCCTCTATGTGCACACCTCCTTTTACCAACAATCCATGTCTTTATTTTTTGATTTTCAGTCTCAAAAATTTGGAAAACACTGGGAAATGGAACCACCTTCAATAATGTGGTCTACTTGAACTGTATGATCACTTTACTGGGAAACACTCTAAACATCCAAAGAGGATTGACAGAAAACACAAACCATACTCCAATTCTTGCATAGAGCTTCCATGGTTCCAATAATCTCCCCCTGTGGGTTTATTGGTAGTCACCAAATTAATTCAAGAGATCACCATCCACATGAAAAACAAAAATGCAAGAATCAAGTCAGCCAACACTCTAAGTCTACATGAGCAATGCTTGGTGTAGAAAACAAGAGAGGAAGCTTGAACTGGGTTCCCATGTTTTGGAATTCTCAACTCTGCCCAAGTAATTATATTAAAGTTTAACAGAATCATTGCATGTCCAATGTATTCCTTTTCAACCTATTACCGACACTGAATTCTCATCGTGTCACAGATGCATTACATGTCCATTTCATGCCTGAATTTATTCCTTTCTCGCACGTTGACAATAATCCCAAAGATCGGTAATTGTTCATTATTTAGCTCAAAACTCACTCCCCCTAGATAGTATCTCCCCCACAAACCTACATCACAACCATAAACAGATTAAAATTAGTTAACAGAACTGGGGATAGGGGTATTTCATAACCTCCTTATGCACTGGGAGGTAGATGAACACTGAGGTTCAACTGATGCTTCTCAAACAAAGCCATTGAAAGTGGATTGGTCAGGATATCATCCACTTTCTCATCAATTACCACATGATCCATTATAATCATGCCTTGATTAACTTTTTCTATGATAAGGTGATACCTGACTTCAATATGTTTTGTACGAGAATGTTGAATGGGATACTTCATAAGATCAATTTTTCTCTTATTATCACAGTAAATTACCATTGGTTGATTCACCTCATCACCAATATTTTTTAGTTGTTGATTTATCCCTAGCAGTTGAGTGCATGCCTTTGTGACAGAGATATACTCTGCTTTAGTAGTTCTAAGAGAAGTAATTTTCTGTTTCTTACTCAACCATCCAAAAAATTTATTCCCAATATAGAATGATCCACCACTGGTGGAATTTCTGTCAACTACATCTCCATCACAGTCAGCATCAGAAAATTCTGATAATTCACTATCCCTTCCTGCAGAAAAGCTTAAGCCAAAATTGTGAGTACCTTGAATATACGTCATGATTCGTTTTACTGCTGCCATATGTTGTTCCTTCACTTTACTCTAAAAGCGGGCAACTAAGCATGTTTCAAAGACAATGTTTGGCTATGTTGCAGTTAGGTACAATAACCTCCCAATGATTCTTTTGTACATTTGGGGATCTACCGAGGTCCCATCCTCATTATTTCCTAGTTTGGTTCCAACTGCAATTGGAGTTGACATTGGTTTCGAGTCATGCATATTAAATTTCATTAGGAGTTCTTTTTCATAATTTTCCTAATAAATGAACGTGTAATTCTTCTTTTGAATCACCTGCGGCCCCAGGAAATATGTGAGCTCCTCAATCATAGACATTTCAAATTTTTATTTCCTGTTATTAGGGAAGTCGCCTACTGAATTCTTCCTACTACCACCAAATATAATGTCATCAACGTAAACTAGAACCATGAACTAAGCTTTTGGAGAATTATTCACATAGAGAATGTGATCTACTCCTCCACTTTTGAATTCTAGCTTCATGAGGTAAGAATCCAGCCGGGAGTACCATGCCTGTGGTGATTGTTTCATGTCATATAGTGCTTTCTTTAGTTTTCAAACCTTTGTTTCATCAGTACCAAGAAGAAAACCCACTGGTTGTTCAATGTAGACTTCTTCTTCAAGTACACAATTCAAGAATACATCCTTGATATAAATTTGATATACTTTATATCCTATTTGGTGTTCCATGCCAAGGAAAACCCTGATTGACTCTAGTATTGCCACTGGTGCCAAGGTTTCTTCAACATCAACACCTTCAATATGGGAATATCCTTTAGATACTAGTCATTCCTTGTTTCTAATAACACTTCTATGCTCATCAAACTTGTTTGTGAAGATCCATTTTCTACCAATCACCTTGTGAACTTTGTGTCTCTTGACTAGATACCAAGTCTGGTTCTTTTCAATATAATCTAATTCTTCATTCATGGATTTCACTAAATATTCATCCTTTGCTACTTCTTCAAATGAAGATGGATCCGCAACTAACAGAACTAGAGATTGTGTGTTATTCCTCATCCTCCTTGTTTGTGTGGGTTCACTCTTGTCCCCAATTATGTTAGATGAATCAATCTCATCCCTTCGATTTCTCCTGTGAGGTTCAATCACATTCTCTCCAGCCAAGGTTTTCTCTTCAGATTCTTCTTTTGAGTCAACATCATGATGTGACTTGTGAGTGTTTTTTACACCTTCCTCCATTTCTATATTTGTATTTACTCCATGTTCACTTTCTTCCTCACTTTCTATCATATTAGAATATGAAATCCTTGAGGTATTTCTGGTTTTCTCTCAATGATCTTAACATCACTACTTTCCACAGTCCTTCCTAATCACTTGTTGAAACACTTGTATGATTTTCTGTTCATTGAGTATCCAAGGAAAATTCCATCATCTGCATTGTCTCGATATTTTCCTTGATTTCTTTCATTGTTTCCAATGAAGCACTTACTTTGAAAAACACGAAAGTATTTAAAAGAGGTATTCCTTCCATGCCACAATTCATATGGTGTGTTCATCTCACCCATATAAAGTCTTATTTGATTTTTAATATACACTATAGCTTGAAAGACCTATTTCCAGTAATTTTTTGCAATACGACTCTCAATCAGCATAGTTATTTCCATGTTGTTCACCTGTTGATTTCTGCGCTCAACAACTCCATTTTTCTGTGGAGTTATCAAGACGGCTACCTCATGTTGTATCCCATGCTTCTCTAGGTAGTTTTCAAATTCAATGGACGTATATTCCCCTCCATTGGCTGATCGAAACACTTTGATTGTTCATCCAGTATCATTCTCAGTGATTTGGCGATATTTTTTCAAGCATTTAAGCACTTGTCGTTTCCTATGTATAACCATTACACATGCCATTCTACTGTAATCATCTATGAAAAGGAAAAAATACCTTTCCCCATGAGTTCTGACAACATTTATCAAGTAACATACGTCAGTATGAATGAGATCAAGAAGATGTGATGCCCCTTTCTTCTTTGGCTGATATGAACAGCAGACTACCTTCCCATGAAGGAAAGCATCACAAGACTTTTCACGTTCACTCTTTAGGTTGGGAATGTCCATGACAATCCTCAATTTTTATATTTTCTCCATGTCTAGTTTATTGATGTTCCCCAGTCACTGATGCCTCAAATTTTTTTCTTCTTCAACAGTCATGTGACAAAGGTTTTCTTTACTATCAACCGGATACAAGTTGCCTCCTATTCTACATCCCTTCAAAAGTGAATTTTCTATCTTTCCCTTGATAGTGGAGACTTTCAGATTAAAAGTAACTATAAGTCCCAAGTCATAGATTTGACTCACGCTAAGGATATTATGACGTGTTCCATCTATATAAAAGAATTCATTTTTCTTTAGCTCCCCATTAGCTAATTCAGTACTTCCACTACCTCTGATTTTCAGAGATCCATCATTACCAAATCATACTGTTCCATAAACCCTTGTTTTGTTATCAATTAATAAGCATGCATAACCTTTGATTTCTCTTCAATTATCAGCTTTAGATCCACTACATCATCAATGATTTCATGAATTTTATACTGCACTTTCACAAATTCTTCCAGTTGTTCAATTTCTGCTTCGATCTGATCAACGTAATCAGATGATTCTTCTACAACTAATTTCTACTTATTTCAACTCTTACATTTGATCTTAAGCTTACTAACATAATATTTAAGTTGCAACTCATGATTGGAATTAGTTTTCAACTGATTTCCTTGACCATTATATTTTCATGGTTCTGATTTTTCAATAGTGGACATCATGGAATCACGGTTTCTAGTTTTAAATTCTGGATCTTCTTCTTCATATAATTCATCATCATCATCTTCCTTTTCACAAATAAAACTCCTCTTCGGCACTTTTATTCTAGATTTGAAGTCTCCCTTTTTGAAGAACCTTTTTTTGAGGCTTCTCAATGTTTTCATCTTCACTATATTCATCATTGATCTTTCTTAATCATTAAGAGGTAACGTGCCCAACTTTTCCAAAACGAAAGCATGCAAGAGGTTTCTTTCCTTTGAAATTCCATTTTCCCTTATGGAACTTTTTTGCAATGAGAGAAAGAACTTATTTTTCCTCATCATCTTCCCCAATACTATCTTTTGAAATTTTTAGTTTCCCCATGGACTTGAATGCCATTTCTTTTCTCACTCGAGTTGTAGCATCTTCTGGTTTGACTCTCATTTCATATGCCACTAAACTGCTCAGTAGATCATCCAGTGAAAGTTTGGAAAGATCCCTTTCCTCAAGGGATGACACTTTTTCATTGTACTGGGGTGGAAGCCTTCTTAATATTTTCATTACAATATCAATGTCTTTTATTTATTCACCTAGACCACTAATAAATCCAACCACTTCAGTAATTCGATTGAATAATGAGTCTACATTCTCATATGGATGCATCTTCAGATCACCAAGACTATTGTGTATCACTTGCAGTTTTTCCTCCTTCACTTTTTTATCTCCTTCCTAAATATTTTCAAGTTTATCTCACATGGATTTTGCTAAGGTACAACTCATCAAATTTAGATAGATCTGATCATAAAGTGCTACGATAAGAGAATTTTCTGCTTTAGCATCTGCATTAAGAATTTTCCTATCTACGTCAGTATAGCCAGGCCTGTTGGATCAGTGACTTGTATTACTTTAACAATAGAATAAAGGAATTCCATTCCAAGAGACCTCAAATGAGATATCATCATGTTATTCCAGATCTTGAAATTACTTTCATCAAAGAGAGGGACTCCCCTGACATTGGATGAATTGTACATAACGGTATATGACATATCAAACACAAGTCAACCTCCCTCTGAAACCACTTGAAGGACCCTGGAACACCCTGAGGGGGGAGGAGTAAATCAGGTTGTCAACTTTTTATTCTTAAAGTTGTGCATCTTGTTACCTTTTTGATAGGAACTTGTTAAACCTATCAAACAGGACAAAATAGGAAATTGGCATAGTAATTTAATTTGGTTCACCACAAAGGGCTCCGTCTAAGGAGTATACACTGACAGGTTGTCGGTCATACCTAATTCCACTAAACTTCACTAGTTGTGGATTACAATGTTCAGGTACAGTCACTCGGTTTCAGGCACACTGCCTTTACAAATGTTCAGGGATAGCCCACTGCGCTCTCAGGTCAATCCCGTTGACTCCCCCTTGCTCACTTCCTTTGGTGAAGACCCTCTTTGTTTATAGGCATGATGGTCTCTTGAATATATTTTCATTAAAGTATTTTCCTCTACTAAGCATGAGACTATGCTTGCATTGAAGTGCTGAGTTGATGCCTTGAACACACTGAACCATTGAACAGGGTAATTGTACGTGAAACCAGGATACAATGATGATTTCTCAAATCACCTACCCTTTGCGTGCAAGATCTCTCTTTTTTTCACAGCCTCCACTTTTACGTGAAAATTTTCCTTTTTCACGAACCATCAATTTTTTTTCGTGCAACATCAAATTTTTAGTGCAACATAAATGTTTTTGGGAAACATCAATTTTCTCGGGCAACATCAATTTTTTTGCGCAACATCATATTTTCGTGCAACCTCATATTTTTTCACGCAGCCTCGACCTTTTTCCTGTAACTTAGACTTTTTTGTGCGACCCCCTTTACGTGAACCTTTTACGCACATCATCACTCGAATCTTCTCTAAATATTCAACTGTACAGAATGAGGGGATAACCTATTATTTATAGGCATCTCTACCCCCACGCGAAAACCCCCTATGGCGTGAAAAATATCTCATTTGGCGTCAAATATTTCACACAGGTACCATTTTTCGTTCACATCTCCATGTTTTTCGCGCAGCCCATGCCTTTTCCATTTTTCAACATTCTGATTCTGAAACACTACTTGCGTGAAAAACATCACTCCACTATTTTGCGCACCACAATGTTTTTCGCGCACAACTCAAATATTTCGCACACAACCCACCTTTTTCATAAACTACTTCCTCTTTTCACGCACCTCCTTTCACCAACAATCCACGTCTTCATTTTCCAATTTTTAGACCCAAAAATTTGGCAAACACTGGGAAATGGTGTCACCTTCAATACTATTTTCTTCTTGAACTGTATGGTCACTTTATTGGGAAACATTCTGAACTTCCCGAAGAGGATTGACATCAAACAAAAACCATACACCAATTCTTACATAGAATGTTCATGGTTCCAAAATCTACTACAATGCGAAAAGATAATGTTTTTTTATTGATTTAAATTCACTCTTTTCTAAAAATGGTTATTGTTTAAGTGACTTTAAAAAATAATCTAGTATCTGTCAATGTATAATGGGCCATTTCAATATACACTCAATTATAGTTATAACTATAAAATGATTAGTAAAATTTATATCAAATCTATAATTCCCAATATAAAAAGTCTGTAATCCTTATAAAAGGCATGTCAGCATAAAATATCTTTCAAAAAAAAAGTTTCAACTTATCTTCGTTTAGATTTGGTTCACATGGAATTATTTGAACCATATATAGTTTCTAGTTTTGTAAGAAAACATTATGCAAATTTAATACTGGATGATTTTTCTTGATATATATAGGGGGTCTTCCATTCTAATAAAAGTGAACCTCTTTACGATTTTCCCAAATATGCAAGATCTATAGAAAATATTAGTGGGATTAGACTTAATACCACACTAATTGATAATGTATATGTGTTTTAAAATCAATAATATTAATCATTATGTTCAAAACATGGCTATAATCGTAACTTTTATACTCCTAGGACCCCACACTAGAATCGAGGTATAGAGAGAAGAAATAGAACCCATCAAGAAATTTCCATGGCCATTCTTAATGAATATGTTTTACTTATTTATTTTTGGGGAGATTCTGTGAGTATAGTTGGATAAATAATTAATAGAGTTTTAATTAGACCTCTATTTAAGAAGAACCCTTATGAATTTTAGAATGGTATAAAATTTATTGTTAATTATTTTATTGTTTTGTGTGTATGGTATTTATACTCTCTATAAAATGAATTTCGAAATATATTTTTTCAACAATGATGAAGGAATATTCATTAGGTATTCTACATCTAGTAAATCATACAGGGTATCAAATATAAGTACAAATATTGGGTAATAATATTCACATATAATATTTGACGAGATAGGTCCACATGAGGCCGAAACATCTTTAGAAAATATATAATATGACCTTTAAAGTTTAGACCAAAATTTCAAACCTAGAGACAATATTATAAAACCAATAGAAACAAAATCATGTTCCAATAAACACTTTAAACCCAAAACTATACAATTTAATAAAGTACATAGTACATCTCTTCTTAGAGATGTTAGAATTCATATGTATAATCCCTTAGATGCAGTTATAGGAGAACAAGATTAAGGAAATCGGAAAATATATTCTCTTATAAATCAGGTTGAACATCAAGTTTTCTTGTCACATATAGAACCTAATAACATCAATCAATAAATTGAAGATGAATTTTAGGTAATGGTAATATAAGAAGAAATTATTCCATTTAAAAGAATTAGATTCTGGGAAATAGTTGAATGACCCAAAGACTTTCTAACTATTATAACTAAATGGGAATTTAGAAACAAGGTTTATGAGTCAAGTACAATAGTAAGAAATAAATCTTGGTTGGTTTCACAAGGATATATTCATCAAGAAGCTATTTATTATGAGGAAACCGTTTTACTGGTAGTCAGGATTGATTCTATTAGAACATGTCTTGCCTATAAAGCACATTTTAATTTAAAATTATTTCAAAAGGGTGTCAGGAGTGCATTATTAAATTGTTATATTTTTATGGATGTTTTTGTATAATAGACCCTATATTTCAAAACACTCACATTCCAAATCATGTGTTTAAATTAACAATATAATTATGTGTCTTAAAACAAGTTCCTAAAGCTTTGTATGACAAGCTCATATCTTTTCAAATTTCAAAATTTTATTAAAAAGGATTATTTGACCCAAACATATTTATTAAAATAATTTCAAAATATGTTTTAGTAGTACATATTTATGTTTATTATATTATTATTTGATCATTAAGAAATTATTTATGTACTGAGTTTTAAAAAATGATGCTAAGTGAATTTGAAATTTGATTAATGGGAGAATACAAAATTTTTCTTGGCTTTTAGATTTCTCAATATAAATATGGAATTGTTTTAAATGAAAACAAGTACATTAAAGAACATTTAAAACATTTTAGAATGGATAATACTAAAGGTAGTGATACTCCCATGTGTAGTAGATGAATGTTATATCTTGATGAAACCTGAAAATCAGTTGATCAAACCATATAAAAAGGTATGATCGGAAGCTTATTGTACTTAATAACTAGTCGACCTGATATAATGTTTAGTGAATCTATGTGTTCATGATTTCAAGTAAATACAAAATATTCACACATAAATGCTATGAAAATAATTTTTAAATACCTCAAGAATAAAACCAACATTGGATTTATTTATTCTTGAATATAATAATTTTATTTAGTGAGTTATTTAAATATAGATTTTTGTGATTGTACGTAAGATAGTAAAAGAACCTATTAACCTTTTAACTTCTTAGGAAAGTATCTGTTTTTGTGGTGTGGTTAGAAATAGAATTATTTTTTATTATCCACTACTTAAGAGAAGTATATATCTACAAGTAGTTATTGTGCATAAATTCTATGGATGAAACACACTTTACTAGACTATGGTTATCAATTTTGACATGACACTATAAATTATGAAAACATAAGTTATATTAAAATTTCCAAAACCCTATTTATCATTTGAGAACTAAAAATGTTGATATAACACATCACTTTTTGAGAGACCATTTTAAAAAAAGGTGGTATAACTCTTGAATTCATAGGCACTAAGAATTACCATACATACATATTCATCAAACCATTGAATTTTTAGAGAATAAGACATATGAGACAAGAAATTGGAATGATACATCATGTTTAATCTTTTGTTGTTAAAGTTATGTTACTTAAAGTATAAAATTCTCTACATTAAGACTACTTTGGAAGATCTACCATTAGCGATGCAACCTCAATCTAAAAAACCATTAGCTATAAACTGTTAGCTATACTACTATCAGTATGCTACCATTGTGTGTTATCGTAGGTATACTACCATAGGTATGATACTATAGTTATTATACCATATAAATACGTCAATTTTCATGTGACCATTGGTATATACCATTTTTTTGACATCGTGAGCTCTACCATTTGGACCAACCATCCCATGTTATTTTGTTCACATTTTCTTACTATAAATAGCCTTGAATAATAATTATTATTTGAATCGAAATTTATTTTATTTACTTAAAATCTATTTTAATATTTTGAAATCTCTAAATTATATTTTTCTATAAATATGAATTTGATGATCTCATTCTCATGTGTTCTTTCCTTCAAACCTATTAACTTCTCCCTATCTCTCTCTTTACCTTCTATGTGTTTGGACATTAACCCTTGAGTATTTATGAAAATGTTGTGCATGAAAAATCTAGCTATTTCACTAGATGAGACATGACCTTCAAAGAAGTCATCTGGAGAATCTATTTATTTAGTTGAACCAAATAATTTAAATATTTCATTTAAAGTTTTCATCATTGAGAAGGAAATAGATACTGAATGGACAGTCACTAGAAAGTTTCTTATGTTTAATGTGATACAGGACCAAGGATGGGGTGAATAGTTTTTGAATAATTACTTGAAATTATATTCTAGGAAGGTTCACCAATTCAATCTCTTTTCATAGTAAGCTTTTATATAAAATAAATATGTGATTAAAAAATATAAATAGAAGAGATCATTTTTTTCATCAAAGAAGTAGGTAAAAATATTTAATGTTCCTAACTAAGGTATTTATGTTGTTCATCAAGGATATTTTCTATTTCGTGAAGATTTTTTATTAATGATGTCCTTCTTGTGCTAACTACAAATTATGTTGTGAAAAGACTAGATTCAGTGGATTTTAAAGGGGAATTTCGTTTATTATTTAAGTTTATCTATCAAATTATTTATCCCAATAAGGTGGTATTTTTCATTATGAGGTATCAAGATATCTTTTTCTATTCCTTAAAAAATAATAGATAAGATTTACTTATTTATATTTCTAATTGTATACAAGATAAATATTTGAAGACTATCTTATTATTCAAACTCCTTTTCTTATCATAAAATTAGTTCAGCCTTGTTAGAATCCAAATGTCTTGTTCTTGAAAATGAATTGAAAGTAACCAATTTTTTGGATTTTTCTTGAGTAAAGAAACCTGTAAAATGAAAAACGTAAACTAGAATCCATGGTCAATGAAATGGTGGAGGATAAAAAAATTTATGAAATATTTAACCCTATTGATCACCCAACTTGACCAAGAGATGTGGATGGCCATAGATTGGAATGAGTTAAAGTGGTGGTGTATTCCTATAATGAGAAAGTCGAGTCTTCTACTAATTTGGAAACTAAGCATGTTGGAGAGGAGTCTACACCTATTTTATTAGAATCTATAAGTGACCCTAATGGGGTCAAGAGTACCAATGTAACTTATAGATCATCCATCTTTCTTATTTCCCTTACATCTATAGAAATCCTACCTAAATATGGTGATGACTCTAAATAAACTAATGTGTAAAAGTTACATTAGTTAAGGAAATATTTCTATAATAGTGGAAATTAAGTAGTTTAAGTGTCAGATGGATTAATGATGATGATGATGATGATGGAAAAAAGAAATAAAGTCTAACTCTTATTAGTGTAATTCTAAATTACATAATTCTACTGGAGAAGTCGAGCCCAATTCGTTTTATCATGGTATATACATCCAAGAATATAGTCTTAGGGATGTATTGGTTACTTTAGTCAAATATGAAGATGAGGTACTGTCTAAGGGGGAGAAATATCTTGGTTTCAAGCTATTGGGCATCACATATGCTAACTCAAGTAGAAAAGATTATTCTAGTGATGATGCCCAGGGTAGTCAATCTCAGTATGGTGGACTTTTCAAATCAATTTCTATGAATGATCCAAAGGGATCATTGATTAAGGTTGTAGATCAGGAAGAATAGTTGGAGGTTCTTTCTTCATGTAATCATTATGTGGAAACTAGACATGAGAAAGATAGGCTTCCAAGGATTCAATTCCATCTCATCCTCTTTCTCTAACTTCTCCTTATATTTATGTATCCAAATATTTTATCCATATTTTTATTGAAATTCTACATCCATACTTCAATGGGATGTGTACATCATCACCTCCTTAATATAGAAAACATAGTGAAGATGACACCCATTAGTTATTTTGATTCTTCATTTCTACAATCTAGTATAAGATGTTCATTAAAATTAAATAACTAGAAATTTAGAATATTATGGTGATTGATTAGGTATAATAAGTTCAATATATGATGAAATAAATGAGATTAATCATTGTTGACAAAAATTTATCACTTTAAGAGAGATTGGAATAACATCCAATAGTTGTTGATTCAACTTCTAGAGCTCCACTTCCTCATCCTTCCTCGTTTGATACTAATATGATCAAAACCATTATGAGAGAGGAGATTCAAGATGATATGAGTCTTCCTACATATTATCATAATGAATAAAGTTGTTAGATAAAAAAACATTGTATTCATATTTGTAAGATGGTTAGATAATTCTTGAATTATGCTAAGAGTGATAGAGAAACTATCATTAAAACTATAAAGTATTCCCATTTCAGGATATATACAAACAATCAATTGTGAAATGACCCAGATCTTCCAATTAATTTTTTTTAAATTATATGGAAATATTTAGAGACTTCAAAATCTGAAGGCACATGATATTGAGGCATGGAGTGCCCAAAATGATCCGTCCAAGTTTTGTTAAGATTTGATTAGCACAGGTAAGCAGGTTTCCTAACAAAGTGTAATAAATATTAAACAGTTTCCTGAAACAAAAAAATGAGGACATTTTTGTGTTCAGGATTGCGAGATTACCCTAGGAATGACTTAAGTTCAGTCGGCAGAGGCCTCCTGTGAGAAAACATGAAAATGGAATAACTGTAAATAAAATAATTATATAAAGTTATTTTATTTTTCAAATACATATAACTCATGAATGGTGACTTGGATTAATAATCTGAGGCCACCACTGAGGTCATGAGTGTATGCTTTCTTTGGGAAAATACTAACATTGGCTGGCACGAGCCAACTATGTAAGTTAGTTTTTGGCTGTAAATAAAGTAACAATTAGTTTATTGTTAAAATAGATAACTTCTAAACAATAACTCAGATTGAAAATCTGAGAGTACCATTGAGTTTATTAGGGTGTGTGTTTCTAAGGAGGATTATAACCTCGACCGGCGGGGGTTGAGGGTGAACATTAATAATTTAATAAACATTTTTTAAGGTAGGTTTAGTAAATGCATGGGCATTGTTTTCTATCTTTTGAACCAGTGCTTGGATTAGAAATCTGAGAGCACTGTTGAATCCACAATGCAAGGATTAACTTAAGGGAGGATTTACTTCAACCATAGTATGTTGGGAGAAAAATATAGATTTAGGAACTTTTAAAAGAATAATAAAATAACATAGATATTTTATTTTCTTTCCATCTTTTTCTTCAACGGACATGCGGAAATGTGGGACCAGCGATGTGTCAAGTCATTAAATGGCTTGAACCTTCAATCCTAAGTAATCTTGTCATTGGGAATGAGGAAGGTTTCTAATTAATGAACCCTCATAAATCTCATGAATGTTAGACACACTCCCCCTCACCTATTTATATGGAGCTTGGGGAGAGGTATCGGCAATGCTTCACCATGCAATGAAGTTATGACAAAGTGCCGAGACATGAAACCCTTGGAGGATGCGGAAAGTTCCGATGATCGGTGACAAGCAACACCAAAACCTAGAACCAAATATTGATGATCAAGTGACATCTTTAGAGGTTAGTTATGGGGGACACCGGATACCAACCCACTTCCTCAACCGCAGGCATTTCTCCATTGTTCTTGAGGTATGGTTTGCTTTTGGTTTTAATCTAAAGAGTTGTATAATCCTTTTTCCTCCATCATGTTGATTTCAAGAAAATGAAAAGTGATTGGGCCTAAAGAACCCAGCCCAAACTGTCCTCTTCCTTTCTATCCTTGCTTTCTCCATGCAAGGCCACTGGTGCAATGGCACCGTCCGGCTACGATGGAGGAGGCCCACTATCGCGCACCATAAGAGGAGGCCGCAACACTAAACCATGATAGTCAGCAGAGCGACCGAAACCTGCCAACTGCAGAGGAGGTGCGGCAGGCCATCGCCCACCTCTGATGAGCAAGGGGTCATGACCGAAGTCATGACGGAGGAAGGCGGCGGCGGGCACACCGGTCAGCCGCAAGAAAGGAGGCAGCATAGCCAAGCCCCGGAGGAACCGGTTGCAGCTCGTCAGCCGTGGTGGTTAGAAGAGGCGGCCTCCACACCGGTCGGCCACTCCCCTCAATTGTCAGCTATGGCGGACCCCACCGTGGGCCAGATGGGTGGGCCACCCATTTCGAGTTAGGTTGCCCCTCATGGTCTGGGCTACCCCCTTGTAGGCCGGGCTGCCCCATGCGGTCCGGTTCACCCCCTTGTGGGTCGAGCGGCCCACTTGCAAGATGTGTTGCACCACTTGCAGGCTTAAATACCCCCTTTGTGAGTTAGGCCATGCTCCACGACCCCACATAGTTAGGTCAGACCCAAAATGGGTTATGGAGACCCGAAATAGGTTGGGTCAGCCCAGAATGGGCCGGGTCGGCCCAGACTAGGTCGGGTCAGCCCAGACCGGGCCGGACCGGACCTAGAAACACTTAAAGAGACATATCCTAAGAATCAAATGTCCGTTTGATGAACCATCCATGATGGTGGGACCCTTGGAGCGATAGGGTCCTTTTGGAATACTCCAATTGTGTTTTGAAGATAGTTAGAGTATGAACAGGTTGTATCGAACCTGAATCCAATCGGTCCCTCAGAACCAAAATGCTTATAACTCACAGACTGAGCGTCTGATTGAGGAAATTTCTATCGGGTTGGAACCCTTATGAAATGGTTATCATTTGGGATACTCCTTTGTGGAGCTTTTTGGTAGTTGACGTATGACCTATATCTTGAGGGGTAGATTCTAAAAAACTCAAGTGCACCATGTGCAAGGAATCTTGTGGCAGGCTGTAACGTGAAGAAAGAACATTGATCCTCTGTCAGTCAGCAACTATCGATCCTATGTGGGTCAGAATCTATCGATCCTGTGTGGGATAGCTTCTATCAGATTCTGTATGGGTCAGCGCTCAGTGACCCTATGTGGGTCACTGCATACTGATCCTGTGTGGGTCAGATTCTATTCAGGTCAGCGGGGGTTAGTACCTATCGATCCTGTGTGGGATATCAATTGTGACTCTTAACAGAATAATATGATCTAGCTTATGACTAATCATCTTCACTTATGTGCTTATGTTATACCTGGTTTGGGCTAAGTAATTTACCTGTGAGTTAACTCAATCTTCATAGTGTTACCTATGTGGTACTTCTATCTTTGTGGTGTTACCTAAGTGGCATTTCTATCTTCGTGGTGTTACCTACGTGGTACTTATACCTTCATGGTGTTATCCTCATGGTGTTACCTATGTGGTACTTCTATCTTCTTGTTGTTACCTCTGTGGTGCTTCTACCTTCATGGTGTTTTCTTTATTGTGTTGTCTTCGTGGTGTTACCTATGTTGTACTTCTATCTTCATGGTGTTACCTATGTGATACTTATTATTTCATGGTGTTCTCTTCGTGGCGTTACCTATGTGGTACTTATATCTTCCTGGTGTTACCTATGTGGTACTTCTACCTTTGTGATGTTGTCTTTGTGGTGTTACATGTGTGGTACATCTATCTTCATGGTGTTACATGTGTGGTACTTCTACATTCGTGGTGTTATCTCCATTGTGTTACCTGTGGGGTACTTCTATCTTCACGGTGTTACCTATGTGGTACTTCTTCCTTCATGGTGTTACCTTTATGGTACTCTTCCCTCATGTGTGACATGAATATAACTTGATCACTTTGGTATATGTATGGGAAAATATCTAAGTATAGTTGATGCATATTGCTTCGTGATTTGAGTTGTGGACTTGCTTTGTGGTATTTCCTTTGTTGAACTCTGAAAGACCTATGGGGGTATCGGGGTCCCTACTGAGTATCACTATACTCACCCCTTCATGGGATACTCCCACACCTTGTTGTGTCTTGTGCAGATGATGGAAAACATTGATCTAGGCTGAGAGAGCCAGGTCTGACTGTACTCGGAGGTTGAGCATTTGGCGTGACAGGACGCAGGGACTACTGATCATGAGCTATACCCACAATTCATGTAAGATCCTCGGTCAACAATCTTGGAGTTGTTTTTCACTTTTTAGTTGTATTTTTACTTTTAATTTATACTTATTCTCCTTAGTTGGGCTTGTATTCTGGCACCTTTACATTCAGTACACTTTTACTACTACAGTTTACATCGTGGTATCTTCTTGTTATGTTCTTAGAATGTGTGTATGTACAGGTTAAAAGGAAATTCATTCCCATTTTAGGGACAATCCTTTATAGTTCTAGTCACCAGCCCTAGCTTATGGAAGATGGGCTTGGGTTAGTAACGACCTGCATCCTGAGGGATGGGTCGTGACAAAGTGGTATATGAGGAGTCGGTTCTACCAATGAACTAGAACTCTGATCTTTTCTATGTGGAAATAGTGTTAAGTATTATGAGTGTGGTTTTCGGTTTGGGGAATCCAGTTTGGGTGCGGTGACCAATGTATCCATACACTAGGACCCTGAATTATGATTTCTGACTCTATACACTGAAACACTGATTACTTGTGTTTTTGGAAGTGTTTTTCCTTGGTTTATTTGGAGTCAGCACACTAGGTTTAAATTAGTGACCATGGAACACCTATTCCTTATCAGGATGTCACCGTGTAGACATCCATCTAGGATTCCAGATAGAGTACATGATGACGGCCCACCGAGCAATGAGGCCTCGGTGCAGGGTCCTATTATGATGTTAGCACCTTCGGGTGGTGTACCAGCTATACCACTGCCCTTGGTCAATAGTTACAACCGGTAGTACCAATAGAGGACACATGTAGGCCTAGTTCCTTACACATGTTTCAGGATTAGATACCCCTTAGTTTCCAAGGCAATCCTAACTCACAAGAAGTTGAGGACTGACTTGAAGAGGTGGTTTAGTTTCCATCTAGCCAAGGCACCATTCGATCAAATGGTGGTCCTGGTAGAGAGCCTTATACTTGTATCAGCAAGACGATGATAGGGTTTAGATTACCCAGATCTTATGAATATATGACTTTTTCTATAGAAAATATTGAGAACCTTATTCATAGAATGGGGTCTCTTTCCATTTAGACCTAAGGGATGAGTGTTCCCTATAGCTTCTACAACTTTGACAGGATGACATTTCAGTAGATGTGTATTCATCGAGGTGTACTTACCATCCCAGGTTCTCGAGGAATATAGTATAGTTAGTGTTTTAGGGCTCAGACCTCTGATTGAGGTGTGTCTAGGGACACCTGAGCCAACACTATTCCTCAATCCATTTATAATTATGTTAATGTGCTAGAGAGAACCTTTTTAGTGGAATATTATTTGGCTGAGTGGATGTAGCCAATGAATATTAACATTGAGAAAGTAGGAAACTGACGCCAGTCTCAGAGACTTGGGCATGTAAAATTTTTCGGGAAGAGGAAGTGATAGGGAGTGATGAATCTGCAGGGAAATAGACATCGAAGTGGATCTAGGGGAGAAGCATGTTGTGGTATACATTTCGACATGTTACAACCACCACCTCAATGTGGTCCCCACCAGGCCTCGAGAGCTGAAGGATTGCGGAAGAGAGAAGCTGCATGTTTGTAAAGTAGTGTGACCTAAGGGATCTAGGTATGATTAGAGGTACGGTCTGTGACTACTACTTGCTGCCATATTAATAGGCATAAAAACTAATTGTTCCTTTTTTCCATGAATCTTGTTCAAGACCTAGAGTTTCCAGTTAAACCTTTTACTTGACCCTTTTGTATGGAGATACCTTTGGGATGAGACTTGATAATCACACTTGTGTCGACGTTGTGATCCGACCCCTGTGGTGAGAGTTTCGGTTGGAACCTCTTGGTGGAAGCATCGAGGCCTTAAGACATTAGTTTGGGTATGGAATAGACATCCACAGTTCGAACTCAGATTGAATATATTTGGAAAAAATTTTGTGGTTTATCTACAATGTTGGAATGGGTTTTTCCTTGGTCAGTTAAAAAAAATGAAACTCAGGCAGCATAGGATAAACTCGTGCAATGAAAAGTTCAACTGATCACTCTTGATTCGTTTAGCCTTTCCCTCGTGGAAGAAAGAGTTGTGTGTTTTCAATTCCCAATAGGAGTGGCAGAGTGTGGAGACATATTTTCAAAAGATGTTTCTAGGATTACCTCTTTGAAAGGGGAGGGACTTCTACTTTGGCTGGGTACTACAAGAGATTTTTACCAAACATCTCTTGTGCAGTGACACGATTTTCTAGCTTTGACAATGAAGGGGGAGACTTTCCTATGGACGAATAAGTGTCAAAAAATCTTTTAGGAGATGAGATAGAGACTGATGAGCATAACTATGCTACCAATGACCTAGAGTTATCATCAGTGGTCTTTGCGCTAAAGATGTGGCGTCACTGCTTAGTGGGTGAATGGTTTACTATTTACACTGATCACAAGAGTATTGGGTATAACTTCCCATAGAATGACCTGAACCTGAGACAACAATGGTGGCTAGAGTTACTCCAGAACTATGACTTTGAGAGAGTCTATACTCATAGGAAGGGGAACGTGGAAGCAGATGCATTCAGTAGGAGGTCTGGTCTACTGTAGCTGAGTGAGGTTATAGAGCTACTAGCCACATTGTAGATATCCTTTATGGATAGATATGGAGAAGCTTACCTCCAGTTTATGATTGTCACTCCCCAAATTCTTCAGCGAGTTCGGGAGACAAAGCCTGGGGACGTCTTCTGTGAGGCTCGGCGTGGTTAGATATCCTCAGGATGGTCTCCTGAAGGATTTTTTGAATGTTGGGAGCACAATGTCCTCTTTAGAGGATGCACCATGGTAGGAGTGATTCTTCGGGAGAAGGTGTTGATGGAGTTCCATACATCCCAATTAATGGTACATCCTGGAGTGGCAAAGATGTTCCAGAACCTCCGGAGTTAGTACTGGTAGACAGGAATGAAGGAATCAATGAAAGAGTTTGTATCTTGATGCATCACTTGTCAATAAGTGAAAATTGCACAGAACCGACAGAAGTCTTATGCCAACATGTGACGAAGACCCTTTGAGTCTGAGGAGGAATACCCTGTCTTGTGACAGGTCACACCCCGATGAGGATTGTAGAGGTTTGGTCGGGGCGGAAAGCTATCTTTGAGGTTCATCAGACTTTTCTTGATTCTCAGTAGAGTGGGAGAGGTGGTGTACTATCTATCTCTTCCCCCAAAGATAAAATGGGTGCATAATGTTTTCCATGTGTCGTATTTGAGGAGATGTGTACATGAACATCTCACATCATTGACCATGGAAACCTGGAAATTGATGATAGGGCAATATATACATAGGTTATAGTAGAGATTGTGGATCGATAGGATTAGGTCCTTCGTGGATGATCGATACCTCTGGTGTGCGTTCACTGGCAGCACAGGAACATCCAGGAGAGTACATGGGAGTGGGAGGCTCAGATTCATGCTCAGTACCCCCATTTGTTTTCTTATTCTATGTTGTGGCTTTAGGGGATGAAAATACCTATGGTGCGGAGAATGTAAAGACCTGGATTTTCCATTTAATTTTTTTTAATTATATAAAAAAAAATTGAGACTTCAAAATCGGACGGTACATGATTCTGAGACCCGGAGTGCCCTCAATGATCCGTCGAAGTTTTTCTAAGCTTTAATTAGTGCGTGTAAACAATTTTCATGAAAAAAGTGGAATAACTCTAAAATTGTTTCCCATATATAAAATCTGAGGCCACCATTGCATTTAGGATGGTGGGATCACCCTAGGTGTGACTTATGTTTAGTCGTTGCAGGCCTCCTTGGAGAAAACCCAAAATGGCATAACTGTAAATAAAATAATTAAATAAAGTTATTTTGTTTTTAAAATACTTATATATCATGAACGGTGACTCATATTAAAAATATGAGACCATTACTAAGCTCATGAGGGTATGATTTCTTTAGGTAGATATTAACATTGGCCAGCGCTGGCAAAATATTGAAGTATGTTTTTGGCCATAAATAAAATAATTAAGTAACAATTATTTTATTATTAAAATCCATAACTTCTAAACAATAACTCGGATTGATAATCCGAGAGTACCTTTGAGTTCTCTTGGGATTTTTCTCCTTAGGCGAATCCTAACCTCGACTGGCATGGGTCGAGGGTGAATGTTAATAATTTATTGAACTTTTTAAGGTATGTTCAGTAAATGAATGGGTGTCGATTTATCTTATTTGAACTATTTCTCATATTCGAAATCTGAGAGAACCATTGAATACATAGGACCTAGATTCACTTAATGCAGGTTTCACTTCAACCGTAGTAGGTTTGAAGAAAAAGTTAGATTTGGGGACTTTTAAAAGTATAATAAAGTAACTTAGCTATTTTATTTTCTTTTTATCTTTTTCTCCAATAGAAAAATGGAAGCGTGGGACCAGCGATGTGTCAAGACATTAAATGGAATGACCCTTCAATCCTAAGTAAAATTGTTATTAGGAATGAAGAAGGTTCCTAATTAATGAACCCTCATAACTCCCACGAGCATTAGACACCCTCCCCCTTTCCTATTTATATAGAGCTTGTGAAGAGGTATCAGCACAGATTCAACAAGCAAAGAAGTGTTGAAAAAGTGTTGAGACACCAAACCCTTGGAGGATGTAACTGGTTCTGGTGAGTGGTGACAAGAAACACTAAAACCCCAAACTTAAGATCGATGATTGAGCAACGTCGTTGGAGGCTAGTTGTGGGGGATGGTGAACACCGACCCACTTCTTCAACCATGAGAATTTTTCCATTGTTCTTGATGTAGGGTTTAGTTTTGGATTTAATCTCATGAGATTTAGAATCCTTATTCCTCCCTCATGTTGATAACAATCTAATTCAGAGGGTGCGGGCATAACGAACCTGGCCCAAACCATCCGCTACCTTGATACCCTTGCGTTCTCCATGAAAGACCGCCAACGCAGCAGCACCGTCTAACTACGATGGAGTTGGCACACCATCGTGCACCGTAAGAGGAGGTTGTGGCACTAACTGTGATGGTCAGTGGAGAGGTCGGCACCGGATGGCTGAGGAAGATGTGCAGCGCACCGTCGGGCGCCGCTGGTGAGCAAGGGGTCATGGCCTAGGCCGCGACGGATGAAGGAGGTGGTCGTCCCACCGGCCGGCCGCGAGTAATGAGGCAGTGCACCCATGCCGCCGGAGGAACCAGTTGCGACAGTCGGAAGAAGAAGGTGGAACACCGACCGAATGCAGAAGCTGAGGGCGCAATTGCCAGCGCACCACCAGAGGAGCCGCACTGACCTAACAGATCCTTTGGGCACTCCTGCATTTCATTCCAAAAGGGGGTCACTCCCCTCCCGTGTCGGCTATAACGAACCCCACCATGGGACAAACCGGTGGGTCGCGCCCCCTTGCGGGCCTGGATGCCCCCTTGTGGGCTGGTCTGCCCCCTTGTGGCCTAGGCAACCTTCTTGCGGGATGGGCTAACCCTTGCGGGTCGGGCCACCCCTTGTCGGTCGGGCTGCCCCCTTGCAGGTCGGGCTTCCCCCTTGCAGGTCAAGATGTCCCCTTTGTGGGCTGGGTCGCGATCCCTTATGGGTCGGACCAGACCACAGCCAAGTGGGATGAGCCCAACACAGACCCACCATGTCGGGTCGGACCCGGACCGGTTCGGGGCTACCCAAACTGGGTCGTGTCGGTCCGGACCGAGTCAGACCGGACCCCAGCCCCACCAGACCCAGAAACACATAAAGTGACATATCTTGAGAACCAGCCGTCCGTTTGACAAACCGTTGATGGCGCTGGGACCCTTGGACTGATTTAGTCTTTTGGGTATAATCCACTAGATATTTGGAGATAGTTGGAGTATGACCGGGTTGGATCGAACCTGAATCCAATCGGGCCCTCAGAACTAAAACTCTTATAGCTCACAGATGAGGCGTCCGATTGACGCACTGTCTGTCGTGTTGGAACCCTTAAGACATGGTGGTCCTTTGGGTTACTCCTTTTTGGAGCGTAGTGTAGGTTGAGGTACAACCTATATCTCGAGGAAAGATTCTACAGAACTGGAGTGCACCGGGTGCAAGGAATCTTGTGGCAGGCAGTAACATGAAGAAATTACATCGATCTTATGTGGGTAAACATCTATCGATCCTGTGTGGTTAAACATATATTGATCTTGTATGGGTCAGATTTTATTAGATTATATATGGGTCAATACTCAGTGATCTTGTGTGGGTCAGTGCATACCGATCCTATGTTGGTCAGCTCCTATGTGGGTCAGTGAAGGCTAGTACCTATTGATCATGTGCGGGTCAGCAACAGTGCCTCTTAACAGAACAAAATGATCTAGCATATGACGAATCATCTATACTTCTATGATTAAGTCATACCAGATGTGATCTGAGTCATTTACATGTGTGGTACCTCTATCTTATTAGTGTTACCTATGTGGTACTTCTATCTCAGTGGTGTTACCTGTGTGGTACTTCTATATTCATGGTATTACCTATGTGGTACTTATACCTTCGTGGTGTTATCATTGTGGTGTTACCTATATGGTACTTATATCTTCATGTGTTACTTGTGTGGTACTTCTACCTTTGTGGTGTTACCTATGTAGTATATTTATCTTTGTGGTGTTACCTATGTGGTACTTATACTATCGTGGTGTTATCATCACGATGTTACCTATGTGGTACTTCTATCTTCTGGTGTTACCTATGTGGTACTTCTACCTTTGTGGTGTGGTCTTCATGGTGTTACCTATGTTGTACTTCTATCTTCATGGTGTTACCTGTGTGGAATTCTACCTTTGTGGTGTTGTCTTCATGGTGTTACATGTTTGGTACTTCTACCTTCGTGGTGTTACCATTGTGGAATTTTTCCCTCATGTGTGAGATTAGTATATCTTGACAACTTAGGTATATGTATGGGCATATAACTAAGTAGAGTTGATTCCTATCACTTCTTGGTATGTATTTTGGTCTTGCATTGTGGTATTTCCTTTGTGGAACTCTGAGAGACCTACGGGGGTCTCAGGGTCCCTACTGAGTATCGTTATACTCACCCCTGCACGGGAAACACCCACACCTTTTTGTGTCTTGTGCAGACAATAGACAAAATTGATCGACGTAGAGGAAGCCAGGTCTGATGGTACTCAGTGGTCGACCATTTGGTGTGATTGGACGCA
This sequence comes from Viscum album, assembly GCA_963277665.1. Lineage (NCBI taxonomy): Eukaryota > Viridiplantae > Streptophyta > Magnoliopsida > Santalales > Viscaceae > Viscum > Viscum album. The sequence continues at coordinate 1,718,088,614 of OY728119.1, read as the reverse complement.
AGGTCTACTGATCGTGAGCTGTACCTACCCTTCAAGTAGGATCCTTGGTGGACAATCCTGGAGATGTTTTTCACTTTTCAGTTATATTTGTACTTTTTAGTGGTACTTATACTTTTCAGTTGGGTTTTTATTCTATACCCCCTACTTTCAACACACTTTTACTACAGCATTTTACTTCATGGTTTCTTCTTGTTGGGTTCTTGGACTATGTGTCTGTACAGGTTAAAAGGTAATGCCTTCCCGTTTTAGGAATATTTCTTTCCATTGCTAGTCGCCATCCACTGGCCTATGGAAGGCAGGATTGGGGTATTCAGGGCACATGCCCCGAGGGACGGGTCATGAAAATTTGAATACACACTTTATGTTTTTTATGAGAACCTATGAATTCCTCTATTGAATAGGGGCTTAAAGGTGTAAAAGAACCAGATGAAGACTTTATCATTTCTTCTCAATCTTTCTATGGAAGAAAGCATTAATTTCTTCAAATCAATATAGCTTGGTGGTTTTGTGATTACAATGTTTTTAGATTTGATGGAACCTTTTTTATACAACCATGATACCTATGATAGCCCCTGTATATCATTATTTATCCATTCCCTTGTATTGATCAATCTCTACACATATTTCAAAACCTATCTAAACTACTTCTATTATAGTGATCACCTTTAGCCATACTCTAATTAATGCTTTAAGACAAATTAAACCCATAGAGGCTTCTTGCATTTTTTCCCACCTTCACCACTAGTTACAACCGAAACTTGTTATATTACTCATCAAACCAAAAATGGAAAAGAGACAATGTATCCTTCCACTCTAAGAATGAAGGGTTTTCTTTCTATTCAGATTAGGATTTGATAGGTAATTATTTTTATTTATCCCTTTTAAGATGTAGTGTGTATCATTTTCTGATTAATTAACTAACTCAATTTTTTAAAATTATTTAGTTATTTAATTGTATCTATTATCATTTAATTACTCCCAAAAGGGGGATTATGTGAAGGAATGTCATTTCATATGACTAATTGTATAAATTTCATGGATAACCAAGTGTATCACATAATATATTGAAATATATTCAAGAATATTTATTTTCTTATGTTACTAATCTATTAAATATTTATTTATGGTTTTTAAATTCCATGGTTTGTGATCATAAAAAAGGATATATTGTTAAGAGGCTTTCATCTTAATGGTCTCAAATCATGTTTGTTATGTTTCTAATAAGATTATCATTTTATGATAGTAAATCATATTAATGAAAAATTGTGAATATATTGCTCAGTATTTTTTTAAAGGTTGGGGTCGAAGCCTCAATTTATTATTAAAGCAAAGTCCTATTTAGAGGGTAGATGGAGACCCAATACATAGCCCGAAGGCCCAAGGCCATGTTTCCTGAATACAAGGCTTGAAAGCCCATTTTTGGCCCAAAGGAAACTCTGTGAACAGTACTGCTACAGTACCCCGTGCAGCTACAGTAACTGCTACAGTAACCGCCGCCGCTACAATATCCTACAACAGTTCTTCCGCCACTACAGTGCTGCCACCGTTATAGTTCCACCGCTGCTACAGTACCCGAAAATTCAACCTTTCCCGGATTTGAACCCGAGTCTTTTGGATTCCAAGTAGGAGCATGTACCACTTGGGTACAGGCTCGTTGGCATATATTGCCCAATATTAATCTATAATTAGTTGAAAAGATATATCGTTAGTTAATTTGAGCTAATACTAGTTAAAGAATGTTTTCATCACTCTATACTACCATTTGTACAATAGAGCTATCACCGAGCATGGCTACCTTCCCATGTAACTTCTGTCCATTTTCTATCATGACTATCAGATGGTGTTATCATTGAAATCTACTACCACCAGTATCTGCTACAATCACTCATTCCTACCGCTATAATGATCTACTACTAGATAAAGGTACTACCAGGATATGATAATGTTGTTTACATAGTGTTGTAACCTTTAAATCACCTACTAATCAAACATACTACTTCTTGTGATCAACCACCAAAGGATGCTACTATTAGTTCAAGATGTTACCATCAGAGAATCTACCACCAGTAGAGCTACCATGGCTATCTAAAATTATTTTCAAAAATAAAATCTCTATTGTAATGTTTAAGGAATTTGATTTTATACATCAAAACATAGATTTATTAATTATGATTATTAAACTATGCTATTGAATACTTTAAATAAAATTGAGTCTTTCTGGATTTTCCACTCACTATGACAATCCATGTTATATTATTATTATTTTTCAATGGATAATTTGATCCTCTGATGTTTTATATATTCCAAATATCCTCTTTGTGCATGATGATGAGAATGTTTGGCTGTTCATGGTGAATACGTGGAATGAGTGAAAAGATATAGTAACATAAAATGGTTAAATAACAAAGGATTATTCATAACATTTACAACACTCTATTTTCACTAATGGTTTTGTGAAAACCTTGCAGATTATTTTCACAAAGATTTTGAGAAACCTGTGAGAAACCAAACCAATTAATACTAATCTACACTGCATGTTTATAATCTCTAAAATCTTTCTCTATCTTCATATGCTATATATTCATGTTTTGTTTTTTTTTTCTCTATTTATCAATAAAAATTATCTCTTATAAAAAAATAGAGAGTGATTCACACTCTCTTTAAAATTTCTTCATCTTTATTCCCATGAATAATAATAGAAGAGGGCATGTGTCACCTATATTTGTTTTATCCCATGTATAAGTGTCGAAGAGGATTTGTTCCTGAATAGCCTTGTGAGTTGTTACCTTTAAATCCTGATCTAAGTGGCTGCTAGTGATTTACAAGTAGAGGGTATTAAGTCTCATCTAGATAATAAACTCCTTGTTAAATTCTGATGTGTTGTAATGGTTATAAATTGATAACTACTATTTTTTTTTGATGAAATCAAACTTCTTTTGATTTTTTAAAAATTTTGAACAAAATTATACACTGATAGTTAGTTTTTTTGTGTTTATATAAAGTGTTTGATTAAGTAACATAATTTTAAAAGTTAAATAAATTAAAATATATTTTAACTGAGCCTTAATCCCACTTTTGGGAAATTACTTGAAAGATCAAATATAAATTTTGAATTTTTTTATAAACTGTATTGTTGATTAAATAGGGGTATTTATTTTTTAAATTAATTATAAATAGAACTTTTATTATAAACTGAATTCACCCCACCCCCTTTAGTAATCCACATTGAATGACAAAAAATTGAAAAGAATGGGACATCTTCAATGCTATTATCATCATGCTCTAATGTCAGGTGCTAAAGACACATCTCGTGTTTCTCAATAATATTTTGCTTTGATGGGATGAGTAAAGAATAATAATTCACTTCATCAAAATAAATTAATCCATGGTGATTATAGGAACACCATGACTTCTCAACCAGTGCAATCTCAATAGGGTAAATAATAGAAAAGGTTAATAAGTAAGAAATTATAGGGAACTAAAAGAATAATTTTAGATGATCAATCTAGAACATATTTGGTTAAAGGTATAATTATTTTCAATTTTACCCTTATTCAATATTTTTTTTATATGGTCACATGTTGTTAAATTATTTTTCCACGTGTTATTGATAATATGGGTTTTTCTCTAGAGATAATGCCTTATGTTTTGAAACTAAAAACTTCGTCTTTCCAAAGATTGCTTTGAAATATTAAAGGTAAATATTGTTTTATAACTATTGATGGGGTTTATTTTATTCGGGATTTATCTTAACTTTAGATAAATGTTTATAAATTGATTCAAGGTATGAATTAGTTTACATCATTAAATTAGAAAATCAAATGTTATAACTAAAATATTTTTTCACATCTGAGGACGACATTGAGCATATCATTATAAGAGTTTGGGATGTAAAAGAAAGTAGATATTTAATTTTAGCATTGATGGTAAAAACCATGGCTTATCCACTGGTAGTGTGTACCTTAGAATCTATAAATGATATTATCCATAGATATTTTATAACTATCATTGACCAATTTCCAAATGTTTTTCCTTATAATTCCTCAGGTTTCCCACAAAATAAAGAAGTGGATTTTATGATTGATCTGCTACCAAGGACTTGTCTGATCTTACTTTCATCTTATAGGATGGAACTAAAAATTTATGGAATTGAAATTTAAATTAGAAGAGTTAGAAATAAAAGGGTTCATTTGACCGAGTACATCTCTATGGCAGCACCAGTTTTTTTTATAAAGGTGGATGAAAATATTATAATTTGTGTGGATCATCATAAGATTAAACAAGTTATGATAAAAACTTAGTACCCTCTTCCATACGTTGATGATATGTTTGATCAATTTAGGGGAGCCTAAAGGTTCTCTAAACTTGACTTACTTTCAGCGTATCATCAACAACTAGTTCAAAAGGATTATATTCTAAAAAAACATTCAAAATAATATATGGCCATTAAGAATATGTGGTTATTCTTTTCAGTCGTATGAATGTTCCAACCACCTTCATGGAACTGATGAAGCAAATCTTTAAAAGGTTAATGGATTTTTTATGGTGGTATTTTTTGATGATATATTGGTATATTCATGGAAAAAAGTGGATCATGAGAAACACCTAGCTATAGTGTTGAGTATCTTACAAGAACATTGTTTGTATGATAAGTTATCAAAGAGTAATTTTAGGATATAATAAATATGTTTCCTTTTCCATGTAATATCTAAAAAGGTGTTTTTATATATCCTAAAAAGATATAAGTTGTCATCTCTTGGAAACCACAAAATAATGTATTTGAGATATATTGTTTCCTTAGCCTATTGGGATACTATAGATGACTTGTACCTGATTTTTCACATTTTCCATCACCAATGATAGCTTTGACAATGAAATTTATTCCTTTTAAATGTAATGAGGAATGCCAAAAATCCTTTCATGAACTTACGATTATACTTACATAAACACATATACATAAATTTCTATAGTCTAGATAGAGCTATATAGTCTATTGTGATACATCAAGATCTTGGTCTGGATATGTTATCATGCATGTATATCATGTTGTTACCTATAGTTCACAGAAGTTATAGTCAAATGAGATCAACTAATCAACATGTGATTTAGATTTGGAAATTGCAGTCCATTATTTGAATACTTGGCACCATTACCTCTTTAGTGATAAAATCAAAGTATTTATTATTCATATGAGTTTGACACACATTATATGAAAAATATATTTGAATTTAAGATATCACATATTGATGGAGTATCTACATATGTTTGACTTTGATGTGATGTATACACTGTGTAAAAGAAACTCTTTAGTAGATGTGTTGAGTAGGAATTCAAATGCTCAGTTGTATAAAAAGAATTTGGACAAGTGTAAATTAATGTTAGTCGTAGCTGATATGCATATAGAATTTTTATATCAAGTTTTTGTTGTATTTTTTATTCAAGATTGATTTATTACTTATTTAGTTAATAAAGTTAGAAATATTCAGACATATGATCATTAATGTTTTACTTTGAGGTAAATATTCAATAATTGAAAATCCATTTTGGGATAGAAACTAGTTGGGAATTCAATGTTGTATTATAGAGATCAAATGGTCAAACCATGGGAAAATCAGGAACCTCTTCTTAGTGCCTACCACCATTAGATATGGGTTGTTCTCCTAGGGATTTAGAAGTTGTATAAAGTTTGGAAATCAATATTTTTTGGGCCATAAAAAATAGAGTTATGGTGGAGTATGTCTCAATATGCCTCACCTTTAAGAAGGTAACAAAAGATTATCAAGAACCAACGAGTTTGTTGTATTCATTACCGATTCTCATAAAGAAATTAGAGAAAGTTTCCATGGATTTGAAATAGGTCTTCCAAATATGGTCATGAAACACGATTCCATATGGTTGATTGTAGATCTTCTCAAAAATTCATCTTATTTCATCATAATTTGTGGAAAAAATATGACGAAATACATGTTATAAATATACATTTGAGAAATTACAAAGATACATGGTGTTCTAGTCTTCATTGTATCGAATCGAGATGCCATGTTTAATTCTTGTTTTTGGAAATTCATGTAGAAATCCAATGGAACATAGTTTACTATGAGTATGGATTATCATATTCAAATAGTTAGACAGTCTGAACATACAATACAAACATTGGAAGACATTATTATGGATTTTTCGGCCCTTGAAAAAGGAAATAGTTTATATCATGGATAGTCATAATATCTTTTTTGAAAAAATGGGGTATTTTTTGTTTGGTCCTATAGTTGGAAATAGAATCAGTATCAATATTTGTATAGTAGTTAGATGTAAGATTGTATAAACATATAATATAGATAATAAAACATTTTAGATAACCTATTTATGTTGAACATCAAGTTACTAGGTTGTTTGTATACATGAGGGTTTTAAGATGCTTCAAAGTGAGTTAGAACCTCATCACCAATGGTTTAGCCAAAGAGATTTTCATGTAATTCATTAATAGTAAGACTTCCCCATAAGACTAAATTGTTTATTTTGAGTTGGTTGATTATAAAATGGAAAAAAGGTTCTGATTTTTGAAAATGATGAATTTTTTTAAACAATGGTTGTAGTATTTTCAAGAAAGCATAAAATGTTGAAAATATTTTAATTGTGAAAGGAAATAATATGTTATATGTTAATGAGGAAGATTGAAATTACTAAGACATTAGTCTCTACTAAGTGAGACTAAATAGATATTCATTATAGGTATAGTGAATGTCACTGGGTAGGCACCATCGATATCAACTGAAAGAAGCTACTAAGAATGTGGTTTCACCTGAGACATAGGTTTTTTTAAAGGTTGCAGCTGAAGCCTCATTTATTATTAAATCAAAGAAAATAACTCTTTTAACTGGGTATAGGGAGACCGATTACATAGCTCGAAGGCCCAATGGGCATTCAGCCCATTACATGGCCCGTAGGCCCAAATTTTGGCCCAAATCCAATTATGTGAGTATTACTGCTACAGTACCCGCACTACTATAGTTCTACACAGTACCCAGCTACCGCTATAGTACCCTGCCACTGCTACAGTGACTTGCCACTGCAACAGTGTCTACCGTTTCTACAGTGCCGCCACTGTTACAATACTGCTATAGTACTTTCACCCAATGGGTTTTGAAACCCCATTTTTCATGTAGTATTATGGGGTGATTACTAGTAATCCAAAACCCAAATACATCACCTGAGCCATAGGTTAACCAATAGCTAGTCCAAATAATTTTCCAAGCCTTTCAAGATGTTAATAATGGAAATTGGAATAATTAACTCTAGAAAGTGGACCATTTAGTTCAGTTCTAAAATCAGAATCCATCCATTTTTTTGGGGGATTCTAAGATAGAAAACGAAGAAGTCTAGTTGAATAGGTTTAATTGAATCTTCAATTGCATTGACATACCAACTGATCTGAAATTAAATTTTGAATTGTACATGTTAGAGGATTTTTTATGATGATGGTGGGAATTTTTAATTTATGATAAATTATTGAATTTTTTAACAAGAAACTATATCCTCACACCTTTTAGATTTTTAGAAAAATTATCTTTCTCCGGTTTATAAATTATAATGACATGGTAACATAGTATGTAGATAAATTTAATAATTTTGCTCACTTTTCACAAAAAAAATATTACAAGTGCCTCCCTGAAGGAATGAATTTTTGCATCGGGGTTGAGGAAAACTATTTCTTCAGAGATTAACATTATTTTTTATAAAATATTTTACATATATGGTCTATAGATAAATGGTAGAATAAAATGATATATTTGGAGGTATGATTATAGGAAGAATGCTTATTTTTATGGGAAAAGGTGGGAACTCTACTAATGGGAATAGAAAGAGGTAGAAAACCTACTTCTAGAGAGGTGGTACACCTTAGAATCAAACTATGGGATTAGTAAATATTTTCCATCGATCAAAAATAATTCCAAGATGATTTCAGTTTGGTTCACATAATCACATCAAGAGAGATTGAACGAAATTGCCTAAAAAATTTCATAATGAGAATAATATGGGATATCTTTAGTGATATTTTCATAGTTCTCCAATGTCGGGTGCTATAGAATCATAGTTCTCTAATGATATGTGATAAAGACATATATCATGTTTCTAATGCATCTTATTCTTCAACGGGATGAGTAAAGAAGAATGATTCCCATTATCAGAATCATGTGATCGAAGGAGATTGTTGGAATACCATGACTCCTCAACCAATAAAATAAAAAAAGGGTGAAAATTTGAAAATTTTATCAAGTAAGAAATTTTATAGAGTCGAAAAAATGATCATGGATGATCAATATAGACCTATTACGTTGAGAGGTATGAATCTTTTAAATTCTACCCTTATGTAATATTTGTTTTATATGGGTTCATCCCATTTGTTTATTTCTTCATGTGTTAGTTATAGTATGGGTTTGTCTATTGACATTAATCCTTTTATTTTAAAACTAAAAAATCTTCTTATCCAATGAGAGTATTGCTGTTTTTTTTGTATATCTTGTTTTATAGCTATCGATGGGGATGAGTTTCTTTGTTATTTATCTATAAAAGATATGTATGTATAAGACATGATTCTAAGTATGGATTGGTTGATATTTTTAAACTCCCATGAACAAATGTTATGGGGTCTAGAATGATAAATCTTATTAATATGCTTAAGTAAATTTCCCAAGAAATGAATCATAGTGTGCTTATAAATAACAAAAGGAAGGAAAAATATTCTTTTGAGAAATTTATGATGAAATTCACACGATTTTTAGTGGGTCAATAAATCCACTAATTACAAATAAATGGATAAGTGCCACTAAAAATATATGTTCTTTCCCAAAGTGCTCGAAACATGAAAATTTTATATTATTTTTTATTATTCTGAAGGAGAAACAAATCAATAGTGGACTCTTATCAATAATATGAGGAAATAGGAATAAATTGAATCCATTGATTCAGATGAGTTTATAATCATGTTTTACAATAAGTAGTTTCTATATATTATTCATTTGAAAATGGGGAAGGAATTATTTAAACTTAAGAATAAGGATGAGGAATCTACTGGTACGTATAATGAAAAATTGACAATACTTATGAGGTATTCTTCTAGTATTATTATTGAACCATAAAGTAATATTAGTGGATTCTCCAGTGGATTAAACTAATTATCAGAAGAGTGTTATCCATAAAAGTGTTCAGTGGTTATGAAGAAATAATTCAATTTGATATCAACATGGAAATAGAGATTTGAGTCACCCATAAATATCATGGTTTTGTTAAGAAAATAAATAAGAAATTAAAATTACATTATAATAATAAAACCCATAGAAGCAGTAAGATGATTTTTCCTTTATGAAAAAAGTTTCAAAAGAAGAATTGAGTGAATTACCTTAATGGGATTGGTAAATGTTTTAGGTGTGTAAAATAAAAACATCGGGCAATAAATTATCAATGTAATGGGATGAAGTTAGGTAATGATTAAAATAAAGATACATTTTCACATAATGCACCACCTACACTCTAATTCTATAATTGCAAGGAGTATTAACATTATGATAACCAATTATCAAAACCAAGGTTTAATGATGATGATCAATGCCAACAGCCTCTTAATCCCAAATAAAATGAGAAATATAAAGTGATCACAATTATAGAGGTGGGGTACAATAAAAAACTAGTGAAAGGTATACTTACCATCCACTCTATAACTGCTCATATCTTATTTGATTCTTGTTTTACCCCCTCATTTATATCTAAAAAATTTATAAGTGTATCACATTACCACCTCAATGATTTGATGTATAAATAGTAGTAAAAACTCCTAATGATACTATGATTACTTCTCCAGTCTATGAATCATCCAAAATTAAAGTTTGAGGGAATGTGTTCACTGTAAATCTATTTATTCTTCCACCAATTGAATTTTATGTGATTATTTGGAATTTATCAACTTTATTTATATTAATTACATATAAATTTTCATGGAATGGTACTCGCATTGGATATTATAAAATAACTAGTGATTATCTAACTATGTGAGAAAAAATATGAACTTCTATTTGAAATTACATTTGTTTCATGGGTCTTGATTCCTATAAATGGGGGTATTTTTCTCATATAGTGTGGGAAAAACTCAACGTCAAATATATGTATATAGTACGAGAGTTTCTTTAGGTCTTTCTGAAATAGTTACCTAGTCTTGATTGAAATCATGAAGTTGATATTTCAATATAACTCATATAAGATGCTGCACCTATTTCTAATAATCTATATAAAATGTTCTGAATAGAGTTATAATAATTTAATTAGAAAATACCAGAGAATCTTGATTAGGGATTAATTCTTCTATAGGTTTCACCAAGGGACGAACCAATACTATTTGTTAAGAACAAATATCGATCAATGTGACTTTTCCCCAATTATCTGTAATATTACAAGACTATGATCAAGAATAAGTATATTATTCACTGTATTAATGATTTTTTAATCAATTATGATTTGCTAAATATTTTTCCAAGATTGATATCATGTCTAGATATAATTAGTTGAGCTCAAAAAGTGCAAACATACCTAGAATAGAATTCCAGTCGAGGTATGGACATTATGAATTTATACTGATGCAATTTTATCTTATTAATTCCCCCATTGTCTTCATGGATTTTATGAAGAGGGTATTAAAATATTACATTGATTAGTTCTTTGTAGTATTTATATATGATATTATTATTTATTCCAAGTTTATGGAAGATAATCAAGATCACTTGAGGATTGTACTGAAGACCCTAAGAAAAGATAAGTTGTTTGAAAAAATTACCAAGTCTGAATTTTGGTAATGTAATGTTTCATTTTTCTATGAAATTATCCAAATAAAGGTTATATCAATTGATTCATAAATAATAGAGGTTATTGAACATTTTCATGGACTAACCACTCTGACTGAGATCTTAATTTTTCATATATTTGCTATATATTATAAATGTTTTTTGATGTTTTTCTCACAAATATATAATCCACTAATCAAGTGAACTCTGAAGGGAGTTAAATTCCATTGAATTACTAATTGTGAATAAAATTTCACAGAATAAAAGTGAAGGTTGGTCAGTCCACCTATGCTTACATGAACCAATAGTAGAGAAGGGTTTTTTATTTAAATTGATGCATTAAAAAAGTGTATGGGGTGTGTTCTTATGAAATTTTATAAGGTGATAACTTAAGCCTCACACCCATTGAAGGTTCATGATAATAATTACCCAAATCATGATTCATAGATAGTAGTGGTAATATTTGTATTAATGATCTGGAGGTATTATCTTTATGAATAAATGTGTGATATATTTACTAATCATAAAATTTAAAAGTATATATTCACACATAAAGATTTGAATATGCACCAAACAAGATAGATGGAGTAGAATAAAGATTTTGACTTCTCAATACATTACCACCCTCGGAAAGCAGACAAGGTAGAAATACATTAAGTTCAAAGGATTATACCAGATTATACATGATGAGGTTAAACAATTATCCAATATTTATTTATTTTAAAATGATGGACACTCAAATCTTGAATAAAGGGGATAAATATTATCTTTATCAAATAAGTGTTCAATCATCTATCCATATAAAGAGTAAATAGGTGCAGAAGGAGGATGTGGATCTACAAAATTAGGTGAGAAATGTTCCTAATTTCAACCATTATTGTGACGTAATTATAAGGTTTAGGAACCAAGTATGTATCCCTTCATTTCCGTACCTGAAGAAGGAATAATTGGAACAAGCTCATAGATCATCATTTTCAATTCATCCAATAAGTACATATATTTATAAAGATCTAAAAGAGTATTTATGGTGGGAAAACATGAATATAGATATTTTAGAAGTTTTAAATTGGTTCTTGATATGTCATTAATTTAAGGATAGGAGAATGAAGTCTAAGGGGATGTTACAGCCATTACACATACTAGAATGGAAATGAGAAAATATCAACTTGGATTTTATTGTCGAACTCACCAAAACATATAAATATCATTATAATATTTGGGTCGTAGTTAATCACCTTATGATATTATACAATATAATTGATATTAGATAATAATTTTATATTTATCATCATTCTAGGATATACATTAAATATTTAGTGAGGTTTTATAGAGTTTTACATTCTATTGTACCTGATTGGGATCTGAAGTTTACTTCAAAGTTCTATAGAAGTCTACAACAATATCTAGATACAATGTTATAATTCAGTACTTCCCATTATGCTTATTTAGATAGCCAATATGAGAGAACCACTCAAACACTCGAAGATATATTGAGAACTCATTCTCTATATTTCAATGGTGGTTGGGATCAATACCTTCCTCTAGTCAAGTTTTTTTATAGTAATAGTCTTCAATCAAGAATTCATATGGATTCTCATGACTAACATTATAGAAAAAATTGTAAAACTACAATATAATGGGATGAAGTTGGATATATAAAGCTAATGGGACATGATCTAGTGGGAAAAAATCATAAATAATGTTAGATATATTCAGTATCACATCATGGTAGCTTATAGTTGATATAAGAGTTGTGTTTACAATAATTTATGAGATATGGAATTTGATGTCAGTGAGTTGTTTTTCTTATGAATTTTTCCTTGGAATAATTTTATGAGATTTAGAATTTAGATAAAGTTGATACCTAAGAATATTGGTCATTTTAAGAGTCTTGATTGAATAGGAAATTTTGCTTATCACTTGGTATTCCCACCACACCTCTATTAAGTTCTCGATGTATTATATATATATATATATCCTAAGATAGTATATACCTGATTATCCACATATAATAATCTCATATTTTTTACCACTAGATAATTATATTTATTATAAATATAAATCATCACTAATCTTGGATCAGAGAGATGAATTTATATAGAACAAGACTTCTTACATGGTTAATGTTCTTTAGAGGAATTATAAATTTGAGGAAGATGCATGGGAACATAAGGATGTGATGAAACAAAGAAAATCCAATTTTTTGTAGTAGAATGATGAAAGATTTTAGGAAAATTTCATTATAATTGGGGTATATTGTAACTCTCAAATATTTTATATACATTTCCTTTGAAATAAAATTCCAGAATTCAATAGCTTTTCTTACATGCAGTTCAATTTCTTAATGAACCATGATATAGTAAAACATTATAACCTAACCATTAAATTGGAAGGTAAAATATTTATATACATATAATTAAATGTAAGTATAAATTTTTTTAATTCGTTAACAATTATTCAAAAAGTCATAAAAAATAAGTACTCAATTTTTAGTAATTCAGTTTTATGCTTAAAAAATATGTTTACTTCAAAAATGGATTTATCAATTTTCCAAAAAAAAATATAATTAATTTCTAAAAATTTTAGAAAATTTTACTAATTAAATTAATATAATTTTTTAAATTATCATTTCAATAATTTATTAACGTTAATTTTCAATATTTTTCTAAAAGAATTTATTTTTAAATAAACAGCGAAAATGCCAATTATTGTAAAAAATTTAATTAAATTTCAAGTAAAAATACCATTATATTTAAAATTTTATCATAATTTAACATAAGATTAATTTAATTATGAATAATATATTTAATAGAGTAATAATCATCATTGTACTTTATTTTTTTATATGTCAATTTTTGTGCTTAAAACACATTTCTTCTAAAAACATTTTCATGCATGCAATTTGTTTATATCTTAATAAATTAATCTATTCATTGTTGATAAATGGTTTTAATTAAATTTAGACATTATATAGTAAATATAACATTTTAACACTAATTTTATGGTTTTATATGGAATGGAATTGAAGTAAATTAAGTTTCATGAATAAAAATTTAATTTTACCAAAATAGTTTTTCATTACGGGTTGTGCACATATTTAAAATTAAATTATAAAAAATATACAAATTGAATTTATTAAAATGGATTCAATATTTAAAATATTCATAACTAATATAATATAATATGTAAGACCTAATTTTTTTTCATAGTTAATAGTAAAAATAGTAAATTTGTGTTACCACAACTATGGTTAAAACGGGTTTACTGGGAGTTCGACTAGGACATAAGGGTAGCATTCCGACCAACAGAAATATAATTCTTATTTTTTAGAGATTTATAAAGCATATCCTATCATAAATTATATTCCCTATCCATTTTTTCTACTTTCCCATGTAAGTGACATTATATTATTGAACTTTTTAAGAAATTTCATATGCGTCTCTCCCGTCACATATAAAAGAGAACCTCTAGTCCTCCATTATTAACACACTTTGATCCTCATAGATTATAAAATATCTTCCCAAAATCATTCATAAAATCCATCCATTTTTTCAAGATCTTATTATCTTCTTCTAAGTCCAATGCTTCAAGACATAAGGTGTAATCTAAAGGAAGTAACTCCAAGAAGTTATAGAGATTATAACCAACCTCTTTATGTTTTATTTCTGTATATAATTCTTATAAACATGTTTTATCCATAAAGTCGTTATTTTTAAATTGTAATAAATAAACTGAAATATTATTATAGTAATTTCACAACCATTTTCCTCCTCTTTTTAATCAAATATGGGATGAAATCATCCCTTGTCTTTATGTGTAGACTACCACCTCTACAAACCGATGTGATTCATTTTCCACCCCCATTATTCCTGGTTGGTTATTAGTATAGATTTAATATTTATATATTATATTTTTTTTATAATAATTTTTTCTTGTTTATTAATTAATAATTACCATACTTTCAATCCGTTCATTGAAAAATTAAATCATTACTCTTGTGTACATACGTACGAACTACCGCCTCCATGTAGTGTTATAATTCATTTTTATTCACTAAATTATATTAATAGTTATAATTATGTATATAAAAGAAATATATGATATTTATATAATTACAAACTTTATGAATATTGAGAAATCGTGATCAAATTGCATGGACCATAACTATCGAACAAAAACCTGTAGGAAAAATGATGCAGTTAACACCCGAAATAATGGTGGTAATGAAATATTGTTAATGAAATGGTGATATAAGGTTATAATTAAACCATGTATGATATTATATGCATGATTATGGTTATGTTATATAATTATAAAAAATTAAAATTATTATACAATAGGTCAGATCTCTTATGAATAAAGATGGACTTGGTGTAACAGATTTATGTTACAATCCCATTTTTCACTAGGATTATTTAAGCTCAAATTTTTCAATGATACAATTTAATGATATATCTCTACCGAATCATATATATTTTACTCTCCATTTTTGTTTATATACACCTTATGTTTTAATTTTATTTTCCTATTTTTATGTGCTGAAGAAACCAAAATAATTTTTTTAGGAAAAACCAAATTTATTTTTCTCCTCTCTTAGTAATAAATTCCTTTAATTAAAATATTTTATTTAAAATATTTTCAAACATGTTTTTACTAATTTCCCAAGATTTATTATAGTAATTTTCCCCATGTTATACTTCCTAATAAATTTTTTAAATAAATCTTTTTTTATTTTATGAAAAAGGTACTTCTAAATGCATACCAAAAATATGGGGAAAAAGATTAGTTTTAATGTCCATGGCATGAATGGATTTCCCCACCATCGTAAGCACTCTTTTGTTTAAAGAATATTTTATAATTGTTTTTTTATTTTCAACAAAAATATCTTCATTAACATTTTGTAAATTTCTGGATTTGAAATAAGTGATTTCAAAATGAAAATTATAATGTCCTCAAGTAATGTATAATTAGTCATTTAAAGGTATTATATTATATTACAACATCATTTTATGTTTTTTGTGATTAACTAGGGATATGATTTAATGTTACCATATTTATACATTTCCTGAGTAGTTTATGATTAGAGTGATGGTTTTTTATTAAACCCATATCTTTTCCACGGGCTATGATATGATGATATAATGATTAATTTATGATATTGTGTAAAAATATGTATAGTTTTCATTATGTGATGGTTGGGCCCAGAATTATATATCCTTATAATTAATTAGGT
The DNA here is from genome assembly GCA_963277665.1 of Viscum album. Classification (NCBI taxonomy): domain Eukaryota; kingdom Viridiplantae; phylum Streptophyta; class Magnoliopsida; order Santalales; family Viscaceae; genus Viscum; species Viscum album. The sequence goes on along the minus strand of OY728119.1, from coordinate 1,718,072,552 downwards.
GAAAAAAATATATCATGAGATAATAAATACTACAATAGAGAGTGTACATAGTTCAGAAAGGGAATTTTTCTAATAAGATGGCCTTTGGAGTGAACCTCGACAAAGGAAATGATAGGGGGAGTGAATCCCATTATATATCATAGACTTGGAAGCGAGAATTGATTAAAGTGATGATTTTTTATTCTTATATATATTCCAAAAATAATAATTCATAACTTATCATTTGTTCTCATGTATCATGATTTTTTATTGATGATTATACACACTAATTTCTTACTTATTTTGATTGATAAAACCTAATATTGTGTTTCCAGATTATGATCAATTAATTTAGGGGTATGATTCTATAATATTAAGATCATGTTATCATACCCTTATGATTATCTTATTATCACTTAAAATCATTTATAAACATATTTTATGGTTACCCTTACTGAGAATATGAGATTAGCCTTTCTTATGTTTCCCTTATCTAAGTTATGGGAAAAGGTTTTAAGTATATTATGTCTAAGAAGGGTTATAGATATGAATAATTTAATGGGAAATTATGTAGATAATTTCTGTACCAATTTTTTTATTTATCCATGTTTCCAAAGAAACTAAACCTTTTTTGTTCAAGTATGGATCATATTGTTATGTAATGAATATTATTCTAATAAGATGTGGTATTAATGTATGAAAAGTGTGGTGCGTTATACCACTAACTTCTTTTGAATAATTTACTAACTAGTTTTCTACATAGAAGTTATAGAAAATTGTCTTCTAAGTCCATTCAATATCTTCATCCATCAAAAAATCACTCGAGGTCCTAATCCACACTCAAATCTGTTCCACACAAAATACCTATTTTATATCGTCAATTCAATGGCCTACTAATTTAATTTAGGGATAATGCACTTGCAAAATATAATAGGTGATGTATATAACCCCACAAGTTTTTATGAGACAGATTATTTTTAATTTCTTTGATGTCTTTTTTTGTATGATACACCAAGATTATCTTTCAGGATACACAACACCATATTAGTTTGCAGTATATGTAACTCTATTCTTGGCTTGTGTTACACACAATTTCATGTTTTTTTTGTAGAATTCGACACTCTGTATAGATTTTTTTCAATATAAAAAGGAACTATGTATGTATTATGTTATAAAAAACACCAAATGAATATTTCAATTCACACAACACTTACTTGGATTGCGTTACATGCAAGAGCGACCTTCATCGATAGCTTGCATTGTACACGATAACGAGTTTAACTAAAAAATGATATATTATTAAAATATAATTATTTAATGTGATATAAACTATCTGTTTTGAATTTTAATAACCACATTTTTAATTTTATATAACATTAGAATTTACCTTATAAATTTTCTAGAACGTGGTGTGGGAACCAAATCAATATTTTGGATAGATGAAGTTTTTTTCAAAAAATGATGTTTTACTTCCTTTTGATGGTGCACCCATTTTGAACCATGTTTATGTAACTTTCATATGTTAAATTTGACAAAATTAATTTCTTATTTAGAAAAATAACATCAAAATTTACTTTAGATGAACTTTTGGTGCTTTTCTAATAAAATTCACATTTTTAGGAATAGTGAAAAATACGGTATTTAAATTCAAAACAATATTTTTATATAATTTAGTTATATAGGTAAATTTTACTTTTAAGGGGTTTTAAAGTATAATTGTTTTATATTTTTATCATTCAATCTAATTTTGGTCATTATTTTTAATTTCACTTTCAAATTAAACATAAAGAATTGTCAATCATTTAATAGTTATTACTACTTAAAAACCCGCTTTTTTGGTTTTGAAAACTAGAATTAATTTTAAATTAATTACTATAACTTATGTTTTTTGAATTTGGAAAAATGGTTTCTATTTTGGTAATTAAGAGCTCCAAATTTTTTAAATAGGTACCTTTTATTTTTAGACATTATGGTTAGTAACTTGAGTAATTATTTTATTTGTCATCGGTAAAGGGTAAACCCAGTAAATAAGGGTTAAAAATAAAATTATAATAATATTAAACTACCCTCACACATGTCCTAATCATATTTAATGAAACATTTCCGACCATGGTCATCCTTGGGATTATTTCGGGACTCCATGGAGCTACATGGATATGAAAATGACATTTTAGAAGAATTAATTTAAAGTAAAGAAAAATGTAACATAAAAATTTATTTTTTTAGTAAAAAAATTTTTGTATGGGTTAATATAAGTGATATTTTAGACTATAAGTAGTCAGTAAAAATATAAAATTATTTCCTACATCATGTAATTTTATTTATAATTTTTAGAATTTATATAAATATATTTATTTGTGACATAAATATGATGTAGGGATTACCTCATTAATTAAAGATTCAAATAAATGAATTTACAAATATTAAAATAAATTATATTTAAACATTTTGATGCCATCCAAAAAAATTTGGATGACCATGAAATATTATGGTTTAGTTAATTCCGTTGGTTTTAAGTAATAAAGTTGTTATTACTTTAACAAAAATCAATTACTAAATAGTTTCAAAATTGACATAAATGTGTTTTTAAAACAAATAATATTTTTAAAAAATATATTAAAATATTAAAAAATTAAATATCATCCAATTTAATTTTATAGTGATAAAAATTCAATAATTGATACTATTTAAGTTCCCTTTTCATTTTATAGTAAATATATCAACCATGTAGTATAAAAGTACAAGAGGACATGGTAAGAGTTAACTTATTTTACAAAGGGTTAAATCTATAATATATGGTTATGTTTATGACCTAAACATGTATAAAACCTATTAGTTGAGATGATTTTAACATATAATCATCTTATACTCTAAATAAATCAATTTGGAGTAATTAAAAACTTAAAATAATTTTATAATAAATTAATATTTCATGATTCTCCTAAAGGGCCCCTCACCCCTCTTTTAAAAGGGAACCTTCCTTCCTCTTTAACTCACACCTCTAAAGCCTTTTGGTTCAGAAAAAACATTTCCATTTATCCTCCAAACCTCCCTCACTTCATCCTAGAGTCGTAACATTTGGCATAGAGCCATCCTAAGAAGACCTTTTTTCAAATCAAAGGGAAACATTCGAAGAAGAGGTAATCATTTTATCCCTTCTTTCAAAATTCTTTTCTTCTTATACTTCCTCTTTATATGTTGATTCCATAATAAAATTAATAAATACAGTATATTATACATACATATATGTTATTAAATTTTTTTGATAACCTTATACCCCCTTTTATCCATCCTACGAATAACAATATCACCATTCGTGCGTTTGTACAGCTTACAGTCTCCACACTGTGGTGAAACTCATTATTAAAAAAATATCTTTTTAGGATGGGTATAATGATTAGTATAATGGGTTTAAATAATTAATATAAAATGATAATGACTCTTAATAATTAATATATCATCCAATTACATACCATTTTACCATCAATAGAATTATAATGTTGCTCCTACGTACATACAGCCTACCATCCCCACGACGTGATGAGATTCATTCTCCACTTTAACCATCCAGGAATAATTATAAAAAAATTATATATATATATATATATTATTAATAATTATGAAATATATGACATAATAATTCTACTATAAGGATATATATTTATCTACATATATGTCACTCATTCACTTCCATTCAATACGAAAATAAAACAGAAATAGTGTTCATGCGTTCATACGGCCTACCATCTCCTTGAACAGTTTATTTCATGTTATATATCTATATATTATATATATTTATAATATTAATAATATACACTAGGGAATTAAATCATGATCTTTGTAATATGATCAAGAATAACAAGTCAAAACACGTATGATAAACAAATAGATATTACCCAAAATGTTGCATTAACTTGGAATTGTTTTTAAACTGGTAATATAAAGTCATAAAAGAATTGTATATGATATCTTAAATGTTATTATGATTATGATTTAGGTTAATAATATGTTTAAAAACATTATACTAGAGTTTTTGATTCGTATGGAGAGTATCAGACCTAAGGTAAGGGATAAATTTTCAATCTCATTTTTTATCTGAGATTGTTTATACGTAAGTGTATACTAGGGATATATTTATCATCCATGTACATGTTTTCAAAAAATGATTTCATAAAAATTTTAACATTATTATATTTATTTTTAAAGTCATTCTTATCCATTTTTACTTTTACGACTTGTTTTGGAAGGAATCTTTCTTACATCTACCATAAGAGGTAATTTTTTGACTTTTCCAGCAAAACTCCGAGAAGAATGTTTTTTTAACTAATACAGCATGAATGGATTTTTACGCTTTATAGACATCATATTTCCATTTAAATTATTCTACATGGTTTCAAGTTCATTTTAAATAAAATTATTTCTTATAAAATTGTGTGGCATTTTGAGAATAGATAACATTTTTGAAAAAAAAGATATTTTCCTCATGAATTAAGTTCAAGCGTTTTATAAAAATTATTTTCCATCTAAGATGACAAGGGTTATGTTTATATTCCAATTATTACTTTTATCTGATTTTTTTATGAATTACAATTATCTTATATGTATTATGTTATATTGATTGGAATATTAAAAATCTCATTTTAATTCATGGGTTATGATATGATGAGTGATTTATGTTTTTGTGGAACATGTAAGAATTATTTTATTATGATATGGGTGGGACCTGTATCTACCTCCAATTAATTAGGTAATGATTCATATCTCATGAGATAGACATTAATGGAATGGAAAGTAACTCTGGTTTAGTAATATAGGGCTGGAATGACAAGTGAATCTGGTTCAGTAATACATGGATGGAATGGAAAGTAATCCCGGTTCAGTAATGGAATTTTTCCACTATTATGGTCATGGAAGTAATACCTTAGATATTATGGAAATCATATTATGTGCTTATTTATTTTCCACAATTACATTATTTATTCCAATACTATTTTATCATGGTTAATTCTCCTTTATGATCTATGCCTTATGTACTGCCAAGATTATCTCATGACACACGTTTTTGATATTCAAATTTTATGTTCATGTTTTCAAATTATTATTTTTATGTTTTGTTTGATATTCTTAATTTTTACCCTTAAGGATAATTTGATCTCACCCTTTTTATGTTTACTTTTCCCTAGGATATAATTAATGGTTTTAGGTAGGAAAAAATGGGAATATATTTATGGGAGTTGATGAAGATCTTTCACAATGTTAAAAGATTATCTTCCAAGTTTATAAAGAAACTAAACTAATATGGTAATTTGGAATAAATTTTCTTTATTGTATTATGTATTCCAAAAAATAAATGTAATGTACTTGTACACTAATCTTGGGTCTCTACAGTTGTTATTAGAATGAAGGTTTAGTAAACCATTAGAAACTAGGATGAAAAATTTTTAGTGACATCCCTAGATAAATTTTTAAGGATATGTATAGGGATGTCCTTAGGATAAGTCATGTATAGATCACAATCCGCGGTTTTTTGTAATGGTCATGAAAAAACTATGGTTAAACATAAGATATCATAGATTGAAATATTATAATTAATTTTCCATACTTATGTGTTACTAATATCTAATATGTATTTATCACACTTTTCATTTTGATCTTAGTCAATAACCAGAAATACATAGAACATAGTTAACCATTGAATGTTTTAGATGTGAACTATGAGAATTAGGAGGATCAATTTCCATAGTGTAAATATAGTGAAGAGAATAATGAATATGGTATGAATATTTTTCATAGTGTTTAAGATAAAGATATTGTAAATGACATGTGAATGTTACGTGATGTTCTTAATGTATTTTTTACATTAAACCAAATATGATTGAGGTTGGGAAAACTTAATACCTGACTCATATTTTAGGGAAGATGAATATAATGGATCTTGAGTATTAGTTTGAGAATAAATATGTATGATTGAGTTGTATATGTTTTGAATTTCAAAGATTATATTATATAAATCCTGAAATATATAAAGGTTTTCAGTATAAGTATTTAATTGAGGATTGGGGAGGATATGTTAAATAGTTCTATGGAGACAGAAAAGTGATTTAATTGTATGGTCATATACTTGTAGAACACATGACTAAGGGAAAGATAGACCTTAATATATCATATATGTTTATATAATGATGTTTGGATAAATATGTGTTTGAATTGAATAAGTAAATTGGATGATGATATTTTCCTGGAAACTAATTATGGAGTTGTTGAAAAAAGGGTTATGCTTTCATTGATGAAGTATACAAATTTTTGGTACATAATGAAATATATCCAATATGTTTTGTAATAAAGAAACATGTATCTTTTTAATAATGATATCTGATAATTTAGGTTGTTACTATGACTCAAGAGATTACATGATTAAGGTATTCACATGCTTGGAATGTGACAACCAAGAACTACCTTATTAGATATAGAAGATAAATGTTATGTTGATTTAGTTTACCTCTTTCTAAAGTTTTATATTTTCAGTTATTGGAAGGATTGTAATGTTATCCGTTTATGGATAGTATAAGTTATTTTTCTTTTTATGTTTTTTAGATTAATGTATTGTCTCACTATAAGTAGACTTATGCATATTTGATATCCTATGATACCCATTTTTTCAGATAGATGGATTAACATATCATTCAATTTCATGATCTGGTAACACTTCAAGAATAAAAAATTCAACTTCATTTCTTTAAATAAGAGATGAGGTGGAAATTGTGTATGGAATGACCAATGGTCCTATTGTACTGAAAAAAAGTAAATATTTCTTCTCATATTCTACAAATTTAGAAAAAGGATCTTGAAAAACAAAGAATTTTTCATTATTACCTTCTTATCTAATGAATCAAATGGTCCCTTAAATAATCACAAAATTATTACTTTCTTGTAGTTAACATTTTCCCAACCGCATTCTCTATCACTATCCCTCAGAACTTAATGATTAGATTTATCTCTCATATACATGTTTTCACTTACAACCTATGTTCTTCTATGTGTAAACCCAATGATGATTTACTTTGGTTAACCCTTATTTTTCTAACATTCCTTTTTAAAATAATTTTTTAGTATCCCGTTTTATGATGTGGGTTTCTATGAATGAAAATTTCAATTAGAAAACTATTTATAACCCAAATGAATATCAAGGGAAACATTCCTTTTAAGGGGGAGTAGAATGTAACACCCCAAGTTTTTATGAGATATATTTCATTTAATTTCTTTAATTTCTTGATTTTTATACTACACCAAGATTATATTGTTCTATAAATAACACATTATTATCTTGCAGTATATGAAACACTATTTTTGGATTGTGTTGCACACAATTTCAAGTTCTTTTGGTAGAATTCAATATTGAGTATAGATTTTGTTCAATGTAAAAATTAACTAAGTTTGGATTATTTTATACACAACACCAAAGGAATCTTTCACTACACAAAACATTAACTTGGCTAGCATTACATGCCAGAGTGACCTTCCTCGATATCTAGCGTTGTACGCGATACCCAGTTTTACTAAACAACAATATATTATTAAAATATTATTATTTAATTGAATATAAACTAGATATTATGAATACTATGAACCACTTTTTTATTTTATAGAAATTTAGCAATAATCATACACTTTTTCTAGAAAAAGGTATGACAACAAAATTAATTTTTCATATAAAACAATTTTTTTTAAAAAAATGCAGTTTTACCACATTTTGATGGTGCACCCATTTTAAATCTAGTTTTTTTCAATTTTTATATGTTAAATTTAACAAAATAAATTTCTTATCTAGAATAATAACATCAATTTTTTTGGATGAAATTTCGGTACTTTTCTGAAAAAATTTATATTTTTTTGAATAGTGAAAAATACTGTATTTTAATTCAGATAATATAATTTATTTGTATAGTTATATTATACTTTTAATTGGTTTTGATGTATAAATGGATTATATATTTATCAGTTAATCCAATTTTATTCATTGGAAGTAATTTCACTATCAAATTGGACATAAACAGATGTAAATCTGTTGATAGTTTTTACTTCTTAAAAATCCACTTTTTGGTTTTGACAACAGGAATTAATTTTAAATTAATTAATGCAACATATGTATTTTGAATTTAAAAAAATGGATTCAATATTTTGAATCATGAGGTTCAAAAAAATTTAATATGTAACTTACATTTTTATACATTGTCAATAGTAACTTCAATGATTATTTTATTTACCGTGGTTAAAGGGTAAATCTGGTGAATAAAGGTAAAGAAATAATATTATAACAATATTAAAATCACCCTAACACATGTCCTAATCCTATTTTATTAGATATTTCCGACCATATGACTCCTTGGGTCGATTTTGGGATCCCATGGAGTCACATGGATATAAAAATTACTTTTTATAAGAATTAATTTAAAGTAAAAAAAATGTAACATAAACATGTATTTTTTACTAAAACAATTTTTAAATGGAGTTATATAAGTTAAATTTTAAACAATAAATATTAATTATAAATATAATATTATTTTATGCATCATGGTATTTTATTTTTAATTTTTAGACATTAGAAAAATATATTTCGATATGACACAATTATGATGTAGTGATTACCTCATTAATGAAAGATTCAAATAAATAAATTTGTAAATATTAAAATAAATTAAATTGAAACATTTGGATTCCATAAATGAATTTTATGGATGAAAGTGACATATTAGGGATGATTTACTACCTTTGGTTTGAAGGAATCAATTTTTTATGACTTTAAAAAAACAATTACTAAATAGTTTCCAAATAGACATAAATGTGTTTTTAAAACAAATACGAATTTATTAAATGATATAAAAGTAATAAATATGTAATAGTCCAAAAAATAACTTTTATAGTGCTAAAAAGTTAATTAATTATTCACTTTATATTCTATTTTCATTTTATAGTAAATATATCAACCATGTAGTATAAAAATATAATAAGACAGGGTAAGAGTTAACTTATTTTACAAAGGGTTAAATCTAAAAGATAGGGTTATTTTTATGACCTGAACATGTATAAAACCTATTTTTTAAGGGGATTTAGACCCCTACAAATCCCATCACTGAAATAAATCAATTTTAATCTATTATAAATTGAAATTATGTTCATCATAAATTAATATTTTAATATTTTCTTAAAGTGGCCCTCACCCCTCTTATAAAAGGGCACCTCCCTTCCCCATTAACTCACACCTCTAAAGCCTATTGGTTAGGAAAAAAACCTTCCCATTTCTCCTCCAAACCTCCCTAAATTCATTCTATAGTCATAAAATTGGGCATAAATCCATCATAAGGATCCCTTTTTCCAAATCCAAAGGAAACACCCGAAGAAGAGGTAATATTTTATCCCTTCTTTCAAAATGCTTTTCTTCTTCTACTTCATTTTTCTATGTTGATTCCATAAAAAAAGTAATAAATCCATTGTATTATATATGTTGAGATTTTATTATAATTATGGGAAAGCCTTATATATCCTTTTATCCATCCTATGAATAACAATATCACCATACCTGTGTACGTATGGCTTGTTGTCTCCACATCTTGATGAATTTTTTTTCCAAAAATATACATAATTAGGATGGGTATAATGATGAGTATAATGGGTTTAAATAATTATTATAACATGATAATTAATATTTATAATTAATATACCATCTAATTACATACCATTTAACCATAAAAAATGATATCGTCACTCAAGCGTACGTACAACCTTCTATCTCCACAACGTGATGAGATTCATTCTCTAATTTAACCATCCAAGAATAACTATAAAACAGTTATATATATATATTATTCTTAATTATAAAATATATTACATAATAAGTCCATTTTAATCATATATATGTGTGTTTGTGTGTACATATTTGTCATTCACTTACTTCCATTCAATACGGCAAGAAAACTGAAACTGCATTCATGCGTACGTACGACTTACCGTCTCCATGAACGGTGTATTCCATTTTATATATCTATCTATTATATATATTAATATTTTTAATATTATTAAATTTAGAATCAATAAAATTATGATCTATTTAATATGATCAAGAATAACAAGTCAGAACACATACGATAGACAAAGCGATATTACCTGAAATGTTGCACTAACATGGAATTGTTAATAAATGGGTAATATAAAGTCATAAAAGAATCATATTTTATACCATAAATATTATTATGAATTATTATATAAGTTAATAATATGTTTAAAAACATTCTACAAGAGTTTTGGACTTGTACAAAGAGCATCAGACCTAAGGGAAGGGATAGTTTGGCAATCTCACTTTTTTATCCAGGATTGTTTATATATAATTATATACTGGGGATATATTAATCATCCACGTCCATTTTTTCTAAAAATGTTTCCATAAAATTTTTACTATTATTCTATATATGATGATATTATTTTTTAACCATTTTTACTTTTACAACATGGTTTGGAAGGAATCTTTCTTACGTCTACCACACGAGGTACTTTTTGACTTTTTCGGCAAAAGTACGAGGAGAATGTTTTTTAACTTATACTGCATGAACATATTTTTATGATTTACTAACTACATATTTCCATGAAAATTCCTCTAAATTGTTTCAAGTTCATTTTAAAAAAAATGTTTCTTTTAAATTGTGTGGAATTCTGAGAATAGAGAATATTTTTGGAAAAGAAAGGATATTTTCCTCATGAATTAAGTTCAAGTGTTTTAGAAAAATTATTATTCATCTATGATGAAATAGGGTTATGTTTTTGTCCCTATTATTACTTTGATTTGATTTTTTATGAAGTCTATTTATCTTATATGGATTATGTTATGAATACATGATGTTTAAAAATCCCATTTTATTTCATGGGTTATGCTACAATAAATGATTTATGTTTTGGTGAACATGTCAGAATGATTTCATTATGAGATGAGTGGGACCTATATCTCCATCCAATTCATTGGGTAAAGATTATTATCTCATGATATAGAAAATACTGGAAGGGAATGTAAATCTAGATCAGTAATACGGGGCTAGAATGATAAGTGAATCTGGTTCAGCAATACATGGCTGGAACAGCATGTAAACCAAGTTCAGTAATGGACTCTATCCACTATGATGGTTATGGAAGCAATTCCATGGATACAATGGAAATAATATTATATTCTTATTTCTTTTCCAATGTTTAATTCAAATAATATTTTATCATGGTTAATATTCCTTAATGATCTATGCCATACATACTACAAAGATATATTTCATGACTCACTTTTTATATTCAAATTTTATGGTCATGTTTTTAAATTATTATTTTTATGTTTTGTTTGATTTAATTAATTTTTTAACTTACTAAGAATTTTATCTCACCCTTTTTATGTTTTATTTTCCCGAGGATATAAAGAATGGTTTTTGGTAGGAAAATGAATAGGGGAAGATCATTATGGGAGGTTTTGACAATCATTTCACCAAGATAAAATATTATGTTACAAATTTCCCAAGACACTAAACTAATACTGTATTTGGGAATATATTTTTTGTATAGTATTAAGTATTTCAAAAAAAAATAAATGTAATGTCCATGAACGCCAATATTGGGTCTCTATAATGTACCTCTACCAAAACATCATGTGATGGATTAATCACCTCATATTGGGTTGTCCTCTAGCTTTGTTGATCAAAATATCTATAAAAAAATAAGTGATTCCACTATCCTCTGATGAAATATTTATTTTATCCCAAAACAAAACAAATTATAAATCCTAAAAATGGAGATAAGATGAGGAATTGAAGAAGAAAATGGAGTATCTTACCGTAAAACTATGTCCGGTCACACCTTAAAATGCCTCAAATGGATGGGGTGGGAGAGTGGGAGGTTTGTCCATTGGAATCCCATGTGTAGAATCGACCACCAAAAAGAAAGGTGGGTCTAGCCCCCTCTGTTGATTTTTTTAAAAAAAATATTCATAAGATTTAATAATTTGACCCAAGTGATAAATCCATTAATTGTAGTGATAATTCCTCTATTCATCCTTTCATCCCCATTCATATCCAAAAATTCCCTATGAGTTTCAATCATGGCATGAATGATCCATTCACACTATGAATGAAACGTAGATATCATTTTTAGTAGCTCAAATAACCTAAAATCATCTTGAAAAGAATCCAAACACTTAGGACACTCTCCTCACCCTATGAAATTCCTAAAAACACCCTTTATAAACATTTAAATTATAATTAACTCACTCAATGTCTACTTATTTATAATCCTGATCTTTTCTAGAGATTTCTAGAGATTTTATACATGTACTCTTTCCCCTTTTTAGTGTATAATTTTGATGGGTTATAATTTTGAGTAGTTTTAGGAGAATTTAAGAATTTTTAGAGAAGAGGGTCAGTGCATGGTTGTGGTATAGTTTTCCCTAACTATGTTCCTAACCCCAAAAAATAATGTGAACCCAAACAAAGGGTATTTTCATGATTGGTTTGTGGTTTGTCAAACTGTTCACCCTCTTAGTAGTAATCATGGCACCCCTAAGATGAGGCACACAATTAGGTGCATGGTTAGGGAAACCCTTTCACCCTGTATAGGAAATAGTTCATATGGGAAATTAAAATGCCAAAAAATTATTAAAAAATCCCCAAACCCTCGTTTTAAATCCATAAACACACTAGACTAACCCTAGACCAATTACGCTAAATTTTGAACCTCCCAAATGAATTCTTGTGGAACTTGAATAATGTTTTTAGTCAACTGAAGATCTTTTGGATGGATCTGCACCTCTATCAGTAAGTGATTTCTTCACTTTTAGATTCCTCTCATAAGCATCCCTATTTTTTGACAAGTAGGAGTGTTTTATTATCCGTTGGCATGTGATTATTTCTATGTTTTGATAGATCTAACTCAGTATGATATTGGATATAGAATTTAGATTTGTATCTCATTCTTCATCATGATCTTGGTTATTCTGCTTCAATTGGGGATTTTTGTTGGTGAGCATTTTCCATCAATATTGAAGTAGGTATCCTAAATGTAAATTTCGATTAGTCTTTATTAAATTGTGTGTATAAAATTGTGAAATTTTAATTTCCATGTTGTCCAATTATAACCTAAATTGAACAGGATTAATTAATTAATTGAGTGATGTGATTATGGAGTTGGGTAATTATTTGGTTTGTGTAATTGGTCAATTGATGTAGTTATGAATTAATTGATAATGTGAATCATGGGATCATTTGATAACCCTGATGTTTTAAATATTTAAATGATTAAAGTATGATAAATGGTTTAATGGGGTATTGATCATAGTATTCCATGTTATTAAATTGGTTATCCATTATAGTTTTTAAAATTAAAATGGTATACCATGATTTTAAATGATGATATGAATGTTAATGATGATTAATCTTTTCTAATGTGATATAAGTGAAATGTGTTATTGTTTAATAAATGGTTTTTGGGACACGAACTGGTGCTTTAAATACCCACAGGGTGCTAGAAATGGTGTTCTAGACCCAAATGCATGCATGTGATAAATGTGTCTACGACACTGACTGATAATCCTAAATATCACATGTGATTGATTGATAAAAGAGATTTGGGTCATAGACTAGTGCTTTAAATACCCACATTGTCCTAGGCATGGAGTTCTAGTCCCAAATTGTTTGTGTTAGACTATGGTTCCACTTTTCCATGATATGAATTGAACTTAAATGAATAATAAAAAACCATGTGATAATTAATTTTGAATCTCTATGTGATATATGGTTCAAACTACATCACTATCTAAAGACGGTATTGGTGATTCGGGTGGCACTGTGAACCCATGGATTTATTTGGATAAATAATGAATAATTGAAATTGTAAATTATTTTCAATATCTTGTGCGAGATTATTTATAAAAATACACACAAAGATATAGACAAGATATTATTTTAGAAGTTATTGGTGGTACCCTATTGAGTTTTACTCACACGCTAATAAGGCTTCCTAATCTATACCCAAAATAGACATCATGTTTGTAGGAAAAGATAATGGAAATAACCCTATGTCAGATGTCTGAGTAGGGATATAACATAGATAAGGGAACCAGATATGGTTTTGGGACCCACATGGTTAGTCTTCAGTGTCTTTATTTTGGTTTTTCATTCGACACATGACACTTTTTATGGCATGAAATATTTACTATTCATTTTTGGATATTGTTTTCTATTTTGGAACATCATATAATTTTGGATTGTTCTGGTTATTCTATTATTCATGTTGTTATTTATTCTCAGTTTATTATTGTTTATATATTTTCATTATTATGCATCTTTAATGAAGTGGGTTCAGTCTCCCCATGTAATCTACTTGACAATCGCTACTACTCAGTAGCCTCTAGCTTATTTGGAGGTGAATTTGAGATCATGTGATTGTCCATATTGGGGAACCAGTGTCTGCACCCAATTTGGGATGTTGTGAAGTGGTATCAGAGGAGTTTTCATTTAATTTATATTTTCTTACTATTTGGGAAAGGTATACAAGAGACAAGGATGAGTCGGGCCTTGGTTAAGATCTCGTGCATGGGAGTATCTAACCCATGTGTGGGTGTAAAATCCATGTACCCAGGGTGGGATTGTTGTAATTGATGTGTTTTTTTATAGTAGAATTTTATTTCACATTAAGTGATGCTATTTCTCTGTGATTTTTTGGATTTTTAGATTAATTTAGAGTTGATTAATGGTCTGGTATTGCATGAGAATTGAGTATGCATTAATCAATCATGGAACTCAAGAATTATTGTTACATGCATCATTTTAGGCACGCACATTAAAAGTGTGTTTTTGGATGAGTTTTTAGATGAAATTTGTTTTCTTTCTTATGTGAATTTTCATGAAAGAGGTATCTAATGTAAAATTGAAAATTTTAAAATGATGAAAAATGTGTAAAGATGGTATATATTGTGAAACATGAATATGAGAATGTGTTTTTCCTTTTTAACCATGACCTAGATGTAGGATGGTTAAGGGTAGTGATAGTGCCTCAGTTTTTTCTTTGTTCCAGTTTATAGTGGATGAATTATTATGGTTTTATGTGAATACGCCTTACATAAATGTGTTATTATTTTTTTATGTGTCCTAAAAGTTGTGTTTCATGTTGTATAGTTATGACACCATGAAGATACCTGTTGATCTTAAAATAAGAGGATATTTCAAGAAATGTGCCTCCATAGGTAAAACTAGAGGCATCTATAGTTTCATGTAAAGGATATGGAGAAAAATTACATGATAAATTTTCTTTTGTTATGAAATTTATGTAAAGAGACCCAGGGTAGGTTGTGATAATCATGTATGATGTGACATGGGAGTTTTAGTTGTAACACCCTATAACTTTCACCAGAAAGGGTGGACCTAAGGCAGTTGAGTTTTGGATTGAGTCTAACCAGATGATACTGGACAAATTATTGACTCCTACTAAAAAGAGAGTTAAATTGGTTGTTTATATGTTATGTGGTCAATTGAATAATTGGTGGGACATACAGACTCGGGATGGACAACTGGATAAAATTGAGTGTAAGGACTTTCTGGAGAAGTTCACTGCTCACTTTTACCTTGAGACACTCAGGAATGATAGAGAAGATGATTTTGTGAGGATGAATTTGGGAAGTATGTACGTTAGGGAATTTTTTAGTCTCTATACATATTTTCCACTCTTTTCTCCAATGTTGGAAGGAGATGAGGATACTATGGAAAAACAATTTCAGGATGTGTTTCCAAAACACTTCTCATATATTCTACAGGAGACCGAGATGTGGAATTTATAATTGAGCTCATTTCAGGGGCTGATCCAATTTCAATTCCACCATAAATAATTCCACCAATGGAGATTCAATAGATTAAGACCCAACAAGATGATTTAGTGGATAATGGGATTATGTATCTGAGTGAATTTCCTTGGGGTTCTCTAGTATTTTTTGTAAAGAAGGATGATGGGAATTTGTGTTTATATGTGGACTACCGAAAGCTGAACAAAATGGTAGTGAAGAATCGGTATCCTATTATGTGTATTGATGATCATTTTTACCGGCTGAGGGGATCTTGTGTCTTCTCAAAGATTTAATTGATATCCGGGAATCATTAGTTGTGATTTTGACCTTCCCATATGCAAAAAATTTATTTCAGAATCATTTATCGCCTATACGAGTTTTTCATGACGGCATTTGGGTTGAAGAACACACACAAAATGTTCAATTTTTATGTCCTTGATGAACCAAGTCTTCTATCCATACTTGTATTAGTTTGGTGTAGTGTTTTTGGATGATATCTTGTGTCACACCAAGACTCTTGATGATCATTCCCAACATCATGAAATCATCCAGAGTATACTAAGAGAACATAGCTTATATTCCATGATATCTAAGTGTCAATTATAGATTGATTGGTTATATTTCATGGGTTACGTAATCTTGGAGGAAGGTTTTTCAGTAGACCCAGAGTAGGTTCATGCAGTTTTATATTTGGAGTATCCAAGGTATTTTTTTGATATAAAAAGTTTTTTGGGGTTGGTGGGATATTATCGGAGGTTCATCTAGACTTTTCCCACTTGGAATAACAACTATTGGTCTTGAAAAGAAGAGGTAAATTTTGAATGGTCTGTTGCATGTGATAATTCATTCCAGGATCTAATGAAGAAGTTGACTACCATACCAATATTAATCCTATCTGTAGTGGCTCGGACCCTCCTATTCCAATTACTTTTCCAAATTTATAGTGGTTGGGGTAACCTAGAGCCCATCAGTGGCTCATTAAAGAGTTTTTCCAAAAACTTGGTCCCACCAAACGATTAAACCAAAATTGTGGCACCAAAACAATGGAACCAGTCACGGGGGCACCATGACAATGACATTGTGATGGAGGAACCGTGATGGTAGAACCATCACGATGGAACCATGACGACAACATTGTGATTGCAGCACCGTGACGATGGCACCGTGATGGTGCCACCATCACTAATGCACACCGAAATGGCGGCACCCTTTCTCCCACCCTTTTCTTTTTCAATTTTCCGAGTTTTTCTAGTTCCACCCCTGTAACATATATTTTGATGTAAAAGTATATTAATACCCATTTTAAAATATATTTATGTCCAGTAAAAGATGTTTCAAACTCCCAAGGTTCATTCAAATCTTATTTACCAAAATGTGTGGCCTTTTTCTCAGTGTTACACCTTTCCTCGTGCTTTCCACCTTCACCCATGTTACATAGTTTTATCTATTTAAATGATATCTATTAACTCACATCTTTTACCTCCACCATCTTCATGGATGATAATTAAATAAAAACTAATTCTTTTGGGTGTAACCACCCAACTGTGTGGTGAAACCATGATCCCCCTTTTTAGAGGTTTGAGATTTCATATCACGTAACACCAGGATCTGGACTTTTATCACACAAGGATTTTCTTTCTTCTTCCACGAATCCTTTATTTTCCTTAGTGTGCTTGGAGTCCCACTTTCAGAGATGAATTGTGCATTGTGTTGGAGCCCTTCCCGCTTAGCCTTGGAGACCTTGGAGTTCTTCCTCTACAACATGTGGAACCCCAATTCTTAGGGTGGGGAGAAACCTTCAATCATTGATCATCCATGTAGGGTTTTCCTTTGTCTCTCTTTACTGTGTATCATGAGGTGTGGGTAAAATAATATTTCCCCATGGCGTGGATGAATCAAAACTGTAACAAAGATAATAAATGGATTTTAAATAATTAAGTGGTGTGGTTTATGATAATTTTTTTGTATTCTTTTGTCTTTGTTTAAATGATTTGAATTTTTTGGGCTTATTGCCACTGAAAATTGTGGTTGTTGGTGGTCGTTTTTTCACACTAATGAAGCTCTATTTTCATAATAATCTTATGATGAATAGTTTTAACATTGAAACTAGTCAATTCCAAAAACATTGTAGATTAAATGGATTCCCAATGAATAAGAATCCTTGTGTGATCACCCCAGTTAACCAAATGATAGAAAGGAACTTAATGAATGGTGTGGAAAAATCTGGAAAATTCTTTACTTTGTTCTCGTAATATGTGTAGATTCCCTCATTGATGCATGTGGGGTGATGTGGATAAAGATGGGATCTCCTGTTGTTCAGTAGTTTTCTTGTAGATATGTGCCCGTATATTGGGTCTTGGTTTGGTTCTTGTACTTTGAGGGATCTCATGGATCCCTTTTGTTGTTGTGACATTACAATAGAACAGGGTGTGAATGCCTTAATTACTATTTGGTTGTTTTATTCTTCAGTCCAGAAATGTATTGACTTGTGGATGTGCCTGTTAATTTCGGGGTAGTAGAGAATTATTTTCTAACGAAATCACTTGAACATTATAACAAAAATGGGTGGTTCTCTGGTTGGGGTTGTTGAATATTTTTGCACGTATGAATAGTAATGAGGGTGTTTGTGTATAGGTTTGTTTCAGAACCCTCGGGTTGGGAATGGTTCTTTTTCATATATACTTATAAATTTAGTTCTTGAGTTTCTTATTTTCACCCCCCAAAGTTGATCACTTCATGTCGAACACCCCCATTTCTTGTGGCATGGTGTTTTTTCCAACATTTGTATTATTGGGTGGTTATTATCACCTTTCTGCTCCCTCTCCCAGGTATCCCAAGACTCTTCGGGTACGAAGTAACAACCTAAAGTCCTTTATAAACCATGATTTTTCAGCCAGGGTACGTTTTGGTGGTTGGACCAGGTGTGTGTGGGTATGATTTTTTCCCAAGTATCTTTGGGATGAGAATCATGTGTCTTTGGGTGTGGCGGTGGTTGTTCTTGCCTAGGTGTCTATGGGTGTAGTTATATATGGTTGTGGGGGCCCATGTGTCTGTTGGCATAGCAGTGGTTATTCTTGCCTAGGTGTTTATGGGCGTGGTTCCATATGGTTGTGGTGGACCACGTGTCTGTGGGTAGGATTCATGGTTATAGTGGCCCAAAAGGATGTTGTTGGGGGTGGTAGTGGGATAGTAGTGATAAATGGAGGGTGAGGTCTAATGCATAGGATGTCTTCAATAACCAATGGGAAAGTAGTGTGGCGTGAAAAAATATATATGTGCTATTACTATTACTTTTCATGACTTGTGTTATTTGGGGAGTGTTCCTTGGTGAGGCTGGCTGGGTATTTTCCCCTGCTAGGTGTTTTTGAGACCTCTACTTTCTCGCAGGGAATTAGAATTCATCCCCACTTGTGTACAAGTGATTTTGGTTTTCCTTACTCAGTATACCTGTATACTCACCCTATATATATAAAACTGCTTTTATGTTTTTAGGAGGACTTCACAAACCTTGAAGGACCATATTAGCTCGTATGTTGGGATATTTTTTTTCTGTTTTCTTTTCTTTTGTTTATTTCCTTTGGAGTTTTCTTGTACTTTGTAGCACTTTTTTTAACATGCATGTGGAAAAATGGGTTTGGATTTACTTTTTGTTTCAGTATTTGGAGTTGATTGAGATTTATAATCTTATCTCCCAATATTTTTCTATAAAAGGGTAATAGATTCCATATTATGTGGGATTATATACCCTTGGTTCTAGACACCACTCTAGGGATTATTGAAGGCGAGACTCAAGGGTCATTGTCTCTTATTTAACTTGAATAATTAAGGGCCTGGAAGTTTATTGTTCCTTCACTGATCTAGGTGAAGGCGGGTCGTGAAAGAGTGATATTAGAGGTTGATGGTTAAGTGATAGAATGGAGTTTTGAGTTTGGAACAGTGAGGATTGCATTGGATTATAGGGAAACAGTGTTAGGAAATCATCGTGTGTGAAATAGGCCAGGGAAGACGGGCTAGGAAATAATATTTTAGTGGCCCCCGTGATCCGATGCAACGACTCTAGGCCTTCCAAATGACCAGGTGATGCTACACTGATTACCAGGTAGAGACAATAGGAAAGGTACATGCATCATAATAACTTGTGTTATTGTGTGCTATGGGTGTTTTGGAAATTTAAAATGAATAAAAGGTTTGAGAAAAAATTAAAAGAAATCCTCAACACTACTCAGAACTATGCATTCTTTGATTACCTTATAACTTTGGCACACGAATGACATCAACGAGTAGTACTGGAAGTCAAGGTATAGGATTATGATCTCGCTAATTAGTGGAGGGATGATAATAATGAGGAAAATAAACTTTAGTCCTTTCAGCAGCAGAACCACGGGAATTATGATGGAAGATTCTCAGAAAATGATACATAAAGCTATATCGGGGAGTTGGTGATAACGTTCAATATGATCCAGGGTTCAACAGAGGAATGGGTTCCTCTATCTGTAAGACAGATATAGGGAGCATCATTTCAATGGTGGATGCTCTATCTTGGGAAGAAGAGGTAGGATGAGGTTTTGGGGACTAACATCAAGAGGGATTTCCAAGCAGAATTCCTCTCTTCAAAAATGATGGTTGAGAAGAGACAGAATATAATCTCCCTTCAACAGGGGAGTATGTAAATGACGGAATTGGGGATCAACTTCTAGGATCTATTTCATTTTTCTCCAGACCTCTTTTCAGATGAGGAGTCTCCGGAGAGATGTTAATAGGAGGAACTATGACTTTATCTTCAATATGATGTTACTCCCTTCACTCAACCTATGTACTTAGAGGTTCAGAATAAGGATGATGCAGTGGAGGGGATGTAGACGTTGGGAGGTGTGCCACGAGAGGGTATCCAATTGAGTTCATTGAAGGGGAAGGTCTTTAGAAGCTGACCTCTAGCCTCAAGGCCTTCCAGGTTTTGACCGATGGTGTGTATTCCTTAGTAGTTCCAATTTCGATCTCCGAGCCCTAGACCTTTCTTTGCTGGCTCCGTACCAGTATGCTTCATTTTTGACAACTGTGGGAAACTTTGGAATCAGTTTCCAGACCTAGTGCAACACAATGGAGGTGGGAAGGTTCAGCACCCACCCCAACATCAGTAGTTTCCATCCAGGCCTTTTTAGCAGCCACAACAAGGACAGTGGGCTCCTGATCCTATGAGACTAGACGTTGCAGGAGGAGGTTGACCTCATAGTGATCCTCAGGGACCTTAACCAGGGCATGATTGGGGAGGCGGCCGATAGATGAGGGGAAGATGATATGGTCTTGGGTAGTTTCATGTTGTAGAGGTATTAGTTCCAGCGGGGCCAGAGGTTGTTCGAGGTAGGATCAACTTGTTTAGTACTCATGCTTATGCCTTGATTAATTCATGAGATTTTCACTCCTTTGTTTCACCCGGTCTAGCACATGCTCTGGGTCTAGACGCAGAGAGACTTATTTTTCCCCTTGTATTGAGTATGCCAGTCTGAGGTCAGACCAAATTTTCCTATGTTTGTTAGGGATATAGACTGATTTTGGGGCCACATTAGTCTAGTGGGAAATTATTTTGCTATAGATGTAGCCATGTGATGTCATTTTAGGCATCGACTGACTACTACTCTATGTATTTCATTGTCAACAACTTCCAAATAAGTGTTGTGTTTTTAGATATGGGTGGCATGTGCATAGTTTTTTATGGCAATTGGGATTACCAGAAGGGAAACAAGCGAGTGGATCCCCTTCTTTCTTTGTTAGATGAGTTGTCAATGGAGTTGGTAGATACAGAGATGGTGGAAGTCCAGGGTATCATCAGTGAGTTCCTAGACGTCTTCCCTAGAGAGGTGGTGACTCTACACCTTTGACGTGATGTTTAGTTTGGGATAAAAATGCACCTAGTACCCGTCTGATTTTGATGGCTCCCTATCAGATGGTTCCTTCTGTGTTCCAGGATTTGCATATCCAGATTGATGACATGATGAAGAAGGATTTTATCTAACCATGTGCGTCACCAAGAGGTGCTCCAGTCTTGTTCACAATGAAGTTAGACGGTGGTCTATGGTAGTTTATAGACTACCAAAGGCAGTATCAAGTGACGATCAAGAACTTTTACCCCCTTCTGAGGATCGACGACATTTTTTACTAGTTGAAGGGAGCATGTTGGTTCTATAAGATCGACCTGCGGTCGGGAAATCACCAGTTCAGGGTGAAGGTGGGTGACATCTCAAAAAATGATTTTTTGTGAAGATATAGGCATTTTGAGTTCGTTTTAATGTTGTTCGGTTTGTTGAATGCACCAGCCATGTTCATGGGACTCATGAAATCCATTTTCTGGGAATATTTGGAATGGCTCGTAGTCGTGTTTATCGACGACATCTAGATCTACCCAAGATTAGAGGAGGGTTACATCTTGCATTTGAGTTGGGTTCTAGTAGTCCTCTGACAGCACCAGATATACAGGAAGTTGTCCACGTGCATGTTTTGGACACTAAAGGTGCACTTCCTTGAACATGTGGTGTCCCATCATGGACTAGCAATGGACCTGTTGAAGGTTGAGGAGGTTGTTTCTTGGGAAGCACCCAAGAACATAGTAGAGGTTCGAAGTTTCCTAGGACTAGTAGGTAACTACCCGAAGTTTGTTCCCAACTTCTCTTGGGTTGCATCATAGTTGAAAGCCTTAACCATGAAATACTAGGCATTTGAATGGAGTGATTAGTGCGAGGAAGCCTTCATTTATCTGAAGGGGAAACTGTTCAGTGCCCTAGTACTGAGATTTCTAGAGGACGGGGGTAACATTTGAAGTGTTATGTGATGATTCAGTCCTAGGATTGTGGTGTGTGATAATTCAGCACTTGGGAGTGATCTCTTATGGGTCTAGGCAGTTACAGACCCATGATCATAACTATGCCACCCACAATCTAGAGATTGTAGCGGTTGTGTTCGCACTAATGTTTTGGTGGAATTTTCTCATTGGGGAATGCTTCGTGGTTATCACATATCACAAGATCTTGAGGTATGTATTATCCCCGCAGGATCTGTACATGTGGAAGAAAAGGTGGATGGAGTTTCTCTAGGGATACGACTTCTAAATTTCCTAAACCTTTGTAAAAGGGAACGTGGTGGCTGATGCTTTGAGTAGGAAGCTGTAGTGGGACCTGGTTTGAGAATCTTCAAATTCTTGGAAGGCGATGGAGGAGTTCGCTACCTTAAACCTGGATGAAAAAGTATAGGATGGTAGAGACTATCTATTCTAGATGTTGGAGTAGTATTCCTTGGCACAGTAGGTAGAGGAGTCTGAATGGGGGGACATAGAGGTTGTAGTGATGTGTGATTGTGTTAGTCGGGGCAATGCTTCAGAAGGATGGTAGGAAGATGGTCAGGATCAGATGTTGTTTCATTGGATGTTGTTTTTCCTGGTGGAAATGTGAAAGAAGGTTCTCAGTGAGTTTTATAACTCATCCCTGGAAGTACACCAAGAAGTTTCCGAGATGTACCAAGGCTTGAGAGGTCATTTTTGGTGTCCCGAGGTGAAACAGGTTGTGGAAAGGTTTGTGGCAAAGTCCCTCGTGTGTCAGTAGTTGAAGTCTGAACACCACATCCCAGAAGTTTTGTTGCAGCCTTTAAATTTCTCAGAGTAGAAGTGGGAAGACATCTCGATGGATTTCATCATGGGACTACCAATGGTTCAGGGAGGATATGATTCTATCTGGGTAGTGGTGGATCAGCTGACGAAATCAGCTCACTTATTGGAATTCAAGGAGTCGAGGTGTTGTGAATGCTTAGAGTTACCAAGTCTATTGTCTCACATCGGGATGCATATTTTACCTAAAGATTCAGGATGGTATTGAAACATGCTATTGGCACCCAGTTATGCCCCACAAATGTATTCCAACCTTGACAGATGGGCTGATAGAGCAGAACATCCAGACATTGGAAGATATTCTACGAGCATGTGTTTTGTACTTTGGGGGATCTTGGGTACGACCCTTTCCTCTAGTAGAGTTTTCCTACAACAACATATATAACTTTATCATTGGAATGGATCCATTCAAAGCCTTGTATAGAATACTGTGTCATTCACCCATGTGCTAAACAGAGGCGGGGTAAGTAGGTGTTCTTGGGCCGAAGGTGGTGTAGAGCATGACATAGAAGGTTCATCTTATACGGGAGAGGATGAAGGTGGTTCTGGATCGGAATAAGTTCCATGTTGATCATAAGAGGAGACACTTGTAGTTTTTGGATGGGGACTATGTGTTCGTAAAGGTCTCCCCTCGGTTTGGGAAATAGATTCTTGGTAGGGGGAGTAAGCTTTCTCCAAGGTTCGTTGGACCCTTCGAGGTGTTGCGATGGGGCGGTGAAGTGGATTATCAGTTGGTGCTACGGCCACCGCAACTGTGGGTGCATGAAGTCTTCCACGTGTCTCACCTCCGTCGGTATCTACATGATGATTCGCATGTCCTCGACTACGGAAATATGGATATCAAGGATGATATGAAATTCATGGAGTGACCATTGAGGATCAAGGATCGTGAGGAGAAGGTAATTAGTGGATGAACGATTCCCATGGTTCATGTGTTATGGAGGAAAGGTGGCCTCAAGAAGAGTACCAAGTAATGGGATGCATAGTTGCTGCCCAGTACCCAGAGCTAGTTTGACTTTTGTTTTGTGTTTTTTTACTTTATTGTGATGTAATGCTTGACCTTATTAACTATGAGAAGGAATGTTTACCTTGTTCTCTGAAAGTGTGTGAAGATTACTAAATTTGGGGAGGGTAAAACCCAATCCCTAATCAACACGTATTAATGTTTATATGATTTAACCTATGCGAGTGAGTTAGTGCCACCCAAAGCAGATAGTATCTTGAAATGGAGGAAAAAAACTCCATAATCCATGTATCTGGATGGTTTGACTTTTGTGTTTGTGTGGTTGCATAGTGTACTCATAGTTGTTCAGGAGCTACGAGAGGGAGAGGTGTTCCTAGATATCGAGGTTGTTCTAGCTTTTGAATGACTCTAGGGTGGTTTATCCATGAGAGGTATCTTATGAGGCAGTAGTTCGGACCCCTCTCTTCTCTTTGGGTTTACTCTTAGATTCTCGAGGATGATAATAGTTTTATTGGTATCTGATGTAATGATATGAACCCTCCTGGTCCATTACACTTCCTAATTTCTAGTTATTGGGGTATCCTAAGGCCCATCAGTGGATCATTAAAGAGTTTTTAAAAAAACTTGGTCCCACCGTTATAGTGGCACTGATCACGGTGGCGCCATGACGGAGACACCGTGAGGGCGACACCGGGACGACGACACCGTGATCGTGGCACCGTGATGGAGGCACCTTGAGGGCAACACCATGATAGCCTCACCTTCATAGTCTCATATCGAAACGGTGGAACTGATTATAGTGGCACTGCTTATGGTGGAACCGCTTACGTTGGCAACGCTTACACTGGAACCGTTATGGTGGCATTGTGTCTCCCACCCTTTTCTTTATCCAATTTCTTAGTTTTTCCAGTTCCACCCCCATAACATTTCATTTGAAGTAAAAGTGTGTTAATACCCTTTTTCAAAGACATTTAAGGCATGTAAAAGATGTTTAAAACCCTAAAGAGTCTAGTGACTCTTCCTTACCAAAACGTGTGGCCTTTTTCTCGGTGTCACAATTTTCCCCATGATATCTAGCTTCACCACTGTTACATGGTTTTCTATATTTAAATGATATCTATTAACTCACAATTGTGACCTCCATCATCTTTGATGATAATTATTAAATAATTGTTAATTCCATTGTGTGTAACCACCCAACTATATGGTGAAACCATGATCCCCCATTTTATCAGTTCGGTATTTAATATGTTGTAATTATAAGATATGGAATTTTATCGAATAGAGATTATTTTCATCTTCCTTGAATCATTTCTTTTCCTTGCTGTGCTTGGAGTCCCTCTTTCGAAGACAAATTGTTCACCATGCTGGAGCGCTTCCCGCTCAGTGTTGGAGACCTTGGAGTTCATCCGCTGCAAGTCATGCAAACCCAGTTCT
Source organism: Viscum album (assembly GCA_963277665.1). NCBI lineage: Eukaryota > Viridiplantae > Streptophyta > Magnoliopsida > Santalales > Viscaceae > Viscum > Viscum album. The sequence continues at coordinate 1,718,046,668 of OY728119.1, read as the reverse complement.
CGGGTCGAGGAGAAAACACCGAATGGTTATCATCCAAGTAGGGTTATCCTTTGTCTCTCTTTAAAATGTATCATGTGGGTGGGTATGTTAATGTTTCCTTGGGGAGTGGATAAAACCAATCCTTATCAAAGATAATAAATGGATTTTAAAGAATAAAGGGGTGTGTTTTGTGATGATTATATTGTACTCTTATTTATTTGTTTATATTTTTTGAATTCTATGGTCTTATTCTTGTTGAAAATCATGGTTTTCGGTGGTACCTTCTTATGCACTAATGATCCTCTGTTTTCTTTATAATCCTATGATTGAAAGGAAATAAAATGGAAACCGGTTAATCATGTAAACTTGGTTTATTAAATGGATGAAAAATGACTAATAATCCTTGTGTGATCACCCCAGTTAGCCAAATGACAGAAAGAAACTTAATGAATGGTGTGGACATATCTGGAAACCTCCATGATCTGTTCTGGTAATATGTGTGGTTTCTATCATTGATGCTTGTGGGGTGATGTGGATGGGGACAGGATATCTTGTTTTTCAGTTGTTGTGTTGTGGATCTATGCCAGTATGTTGGGGATATGTTTGGTTCCAATACATCGAGGGATCTCATAGATCTCTTTTGTTTTTTGACTTTACAAGAGAACTGGGTGTGAATTCTTAAATTACTATTTTGTTATTTTCCTCCTCATTCCATTTTTTTTGACTTGTGAATGTTAATGTTAGTTTCCCAGTAGTGGAGAATTATTTTCTAACGAAATCACTTGAACATGATAAAACAAATGGGTGGTTCTTTGGTTATGGTTGTTGTGCATTTTTTCATGTATGAATAGAGACGAGGTTGTTTGTGTATAGACTGGTTTCAGAACCCTTAGGTTGGGATGATTTCTTGTTCTAATATATATATAAATTTAGTTCTTGTGTTTCTTATTCACACCCCACCCAAGTTGAGAACTTTTTTCCAAATACCCCCATTTTAGGGGGAAGGGTATTTTTTCCAACATTCGTGTGAGTGGCTGGTTATTAGCTTCTTTATTCTCCCTCTCATAGGCAGACCAAGACTCTTTGGGAATGCTATAATGGCCTAAGGTCCATTATATCCCAATATTCTTCAGGTGGGATACGTTGTGGTGGTTGGCCCAGGTGTGTGTGGGCAGGTTTTCTTCCCAATTGTCTTTAGGATAAGGCACATGTGTCTTCAAGCATGGTGGTGGTTGTCCTAGACAAGGTGTATATGGGCATTGTTATGTATGGTTGTGGTGGCCCAAGTGTCTGCAGGCATAGCAGTGGTCGTTCTGGCCCATGCAACTTCGGGCATGATGCATGGTTCTGCTGGCCCAAAAGGTTGTTATTGGGGTGATAGTGGGACTATAGTGGAGAATGGAGGGAGAGGTTTGATGTGTATGATGTCTTCAATAACCGATTCTAAAGTGGTGCAGGTAACCCAAATATCGATGTGTTATTACTATTACTTTACCTGAAATGTGTTATTTGTGGAGTCTATCTTGGTGAGGCCGGGTGGGTATTTTCCATTGCTAGTTGTTTTGGCTACCTCTGCTTTCTCACGGGGAATTAGAATGCCTCCCCACTTTTTCACAAGATATTTGGTTTTCCCTACTGAGTAAACCTGTATATTCACCCTATGAATATAAAACTACTTTCAGGTTTCTAGGAGGACTTTGCGGACTGTGTGGGACTGTATTATCTCAGACGTTGGTACAGTTGTGTTTGTTGTTTTCTTTTCTTTTGGTAATTTTCTTTTGGAGTTTTCTTTTACTTTGTAACACTTTATTTTGAACATTCATGTGAAAAGGGTTTTGGATTTACTTTTTCTTTCAGTATTTGGAGTTGTTTGAGATTTACCATCTTATCTCCTGATATTTCTCAATAATAAGGGTAGTTTCTTCCATGTTATGCATGATTATGTACCCTTGGAGCTAGTAACCACTCCATGTCCTATTTAAAGTGAGACGCAAGGGTCATTATCTCTCCTTCAACATGAAGAAGGAATGGTATGTCTATTTGTTTTTCCTTCCCTCATCTTGGTGATGGTGGTTCTTGGCACTATCGAAGACAAGGGAAGAGTATACTATGTTTTTTGACACATCTGATATCAATATTGGAGTAGTGTTAATGTAAAGAGATCAAGTTTTCAGGTATGGGTCATCATAGTTGAGACTTAATGAAAATATCTACCCTACGCAAAACCTTGACTTAGCTATAGTGGTTTTTGACTTGAAGTGTTAGAGGCATTATTTTTGGAGTGAAAATTTTATGGTGTATACTGATCACAAGATCTTAATTTATATCTTTTTTCCTTGAGACTTGAATCTATGGCTATAGATATGGTTTTAATACATGCATTAATTTTATTTTTAGTTAACATATACACATAAGAAGTGAAATAGTGTTTCTGATTCTTGGAGCAGGAAGACATAGACTTAGGTAGTTTAGTAGTTTAGTTCTGAGTGGAAAATGATGAACTTTTAAAATAAGACACATGTTTTTGTTTCAACGGTCTAGGAGAAGATGACACTCATATTAGTATAAGTGAAGTCTACACTCTTGGGTCAGATTCGAGACAAATACTATGAGGATCTAGAAATTTTATCATTTAGGGAAATCCGTTAAGGTGGAGAGTCCCCTTTAGATTGGATGATAAATGTGGATGATATCATCTTTGTATGGGGCCATGTTTTTGTACCTAAATGTACGCATGAAAATCTGATGTGTGATTTTAAAGAGTCGAAGTGGGTGGTGTATCCATATTTGACCAAAATGTACAGTGACCTACATCCATAGTATCGGTGTCTAAGCATGAAAAGGGAAAAGTAGGGTTTGTAACATGATGCTACACCTTTCAATAGGTGAAGGTTGTGCATCAAGGACTTGGTAGGATACTACAAACATTTCCCATTACATAATGAAAGTGGTATAGAGTTTCCACTGAATTTGGGGTGGTTCTCCCATGGATTCCTTGGAATAATTTTTCTAATTAGGTTTTTATGGATTGTTTGATGAAAGTACTACATTTATTTCAAATACAGTTGATGTTATTGGTGGATCAGCTGGGGAAAAGTTATGTTCTGAGGATATTCTATCCACAAGGGTTATTTGGAGTATATTTTTGGACTGTGAATCATTTTTTAATTCTCACTTTTGGAATGGATTACATAAATTTCCTGGTTTGTAGGTGTTTCTGAGTATGTATTTCCACATTTAGATGGATTATAATTCATAACATAATATTCAAGTACTTGAAGATATTCTATGATTGTGTGTTCTTTAATTCTGTGGGTCTTAGTAAAATCATTTATCACTCATGAAGATTAGATATAAAAACAGTTATCAGGTGACTATTCAGATGGAACTATAAAAGAATCTTTATGGTAGGACATGCATATCACCCCAATGTTGGATGGAGGGAGGTGAGTCAGAGTTTTTGGGACCGAGTATAATACATGAGACATAAGAGTGGGTTTATTTCATTCAAAAACCTTTGGGCATAGATCATAGTAGGAATAAGTCATATGATCATAGATGTTGATGACCCCAAGAGTTTACAGAGTGCGATCATGTGTTCATTCAGGTGTCACCTAGATTGGGTTACCATGGGATTTTGAGACAGGGCAAGATGGTGTTGAGGTTTGTCAAACCTTTTGGGATTTTGGGGTGAATCAGACCAGTGGTGTACTGATTGTCTCTTCAACAGAGATATAGTGCTATAAAATATATTTTTCATGTGTCACATATTTGATGGTATCACCCTGACCCTTATCATGTGATGGATGTTGATGATATTGAGCATGAGCACAATTCATCATTTGAGGAGCATCCAAGATATATTTCTGATCACAGTGAGAAAGTATTGAGGGGAAATTTTATGTCGACTGTTTATGTTTTGTACCAACATGATCATGTTTAGTAGGAATCAAGGGAGAGAGAATATAATATGTGGGCTCAGTGTCCTGATCTTTTTACCTTGATGTATTATAAATGAATGTGAATACAAATCTAGGATAAGTTGTTAAAAGTTTGGGAGATTGTAAGATCCAGACCTTTTCTAGTGTTGTTTCAATCTATTTTACAGGTACTATTTTTCATTTTTTGAGTATACTTTTATTAGGTTTTTTAAGGGTGTTTTAGGAGAAATTTAGAAATTTCAGATGAAGAGGGGTAGTGCAAGGTTGGCACATAGTTTTCTCTAACAATACACCTACCCCTGGAAAACTGTGAAAACCCAAACAAAAGGGATTCTCATAGTTGGTGGACAATTTTAAAAAACATTCACCCTCATAGTAGTAATTTTGTGACCCCTAAGAGGAGGATCATGGTTAGGCATGAGGGTAGGGAAAATAATTCCCCCATAAAGTAAACTGTGGATGTTGGAAATTAAACCATAGAAAAATTATTAATTTTTTTGAACCCATGAATAATATCCTTAAACACTGTTGCTCAACACTAAAATAATTACACAAAATTTTAAATCTCCCAGATGAATTCTAAGGGCTATCAACCACCATATTTTGAGAATAAAATATCTGGTTTATAACTCTTCACTTCTCCGAGTAATTGAATTATTCCCAACTCTCTCTTGTCCCTCTTTACAAACAAATATGAGTGTTTTTTTCTGTTGGTATGTGTTTAGATATAGGTTTTCATAGATCTAACATATTCTGATCTTGGATCTTGTTTTTTTATTTAGATCTCATTCTTCATCATGATCTTAGCTGTTTCACTTTAATTAGGTATTTTTGTTGGCATGTTTTTTTCATCAATCTTGAGGCAAGTTGTCTAAATTTAAATTTCCCATAGTCTTGATTAAATTTTATGTATAAAATTGTTAAATTATAATTTCTATGTTTAGAAATTTAAAAATAAATTGAATTTTATTAATTAATTGGTTATTTAATTAATGGAACGATGTTATTATGGAATTGAGTAATCATTGAGTTTTTAAAATGGGCCAATTATTGTGTTTGTTAATTAATTGACAATGATATTCATGGGATGGTTGACCAACCCTGATTGGTTAATCATTTAGATTATTAAATGTTGATAAATGGTTCGATGGTGAATTTTCCATATTATTCTATGTGATTAAACTGTTGACCCATGAGAGTATTGATAATTGAAATGGTATACCAATATTGAAATATTTATAATAGGGTTAATGATAATTAACCTTTTTGGATGTGATATATGTGAAATGTGTGATTGTTTGATAAATGGGTTGTGGGAAATGGACTAATGCTTCAAATACCCATGAGCTTCTGAACATGAATTTCTAGACCCAAATGAGATCGTATGATAAATGAGTGTGATACACATACTGATTCTTCAAAATACCATGTTTGATTTCTTGATAAATGGGTTGTGGACATGGATTAGTGGTTTAAATACCCATGGAGTCCTAACCATAGCATTCTAGGCCCAAAATGTTAGCATCGGACTATAGTTCCTATTAGACATTATATGGATTAAAATTAAATGAATAATGAAAGGACTTGTGATAATGAATTTGGATTCCCTATGTAATATTTGGTTCAGACTTCATCTTGGCCTGAAGCAGGTATTTGTGGTTTGGGTGTCATCTTGAACTCGATGATTTATTTGGTTTAAAAAAGAATAATTGAATAGGTAAATTTTATATTCTATCATCTGTGATTTATTCTCTATATAATACAGCACACTATTATTGAGTGGATTTTTTTTATACATCATTGGTGGTGGCCTATTGAGTTGTACTGATATCTTAATTGAGATTGTAATATCCTGGATCCAGATTCCCCTAAAAGTTTCGTCGAGCCTAGTGGTTCACATGGCCTCAAGCACATCTCCCCAAATTCCTGAGGTTATCGACTAGCAGTGAGGTCCTAGGTGATTCAATTGGGAGACAATGCCCTCATAACTAGAGTGAATCATAACTTATATAAATATCATAAAAGAAGCAAAATAAGTAAACCATATAAAAATATAAATAGTGGGAAACTAATAATATAAATAAACCCAGAATTCATATCATATACAAGATGATGATACATGTCGCATGTTTCTAACATAATATCTCAAATAGGTACACAACAATCAAATAAAATACAAGTACCAAATGTAAAAAAATACAATGGAATCCCAAAGTAATTGCAAGCCCCGTCTTGGTCCCATGATCTCTGAATCCTAAGTAAAATATAAACTACCTATAGGAGGGTGATTTCCCTTATCATTACCTACAATCATATAATTTTTTGGGTCCAAAAACATGTCTCCAAAAGGATATGAGACTAAATCCTAATAGGAAACCAAAAAAGTTATTTGACAATAATTCAATTAATATATATAGTAGTTAGTGTGAAATAATAAAGTAGTAAGCAAGAAATTACTCAGAATTAATCATCCAACATGCACTGGTTTTCATTTACATTCATTTAAAATTCATTTAACAATTCTATTACATTTAATTAGTTAGTATAATTATTTTTCTCACGCTCGGAATCCCCTATGAAATAGTAAGCACAATAATTGAATTAGAAGACCAACTAATCATACAACTCATGACTGACACCAAGATTGTGCATTGGCTTGGAAGATGAAAGATAACAGTAATTTCATTATTTATTAAATTTAGAACCCGATCCAATCCTTAACATTCCTAATTTTGGAATTCAAGTGTTTCTCCATGGAAAATATGAACCAAAACCCTACAAACTCATCTCTAGTGAACCTATTAGGAACTTTACATCTCTCTATGTGATTTATAATGTCTTAGTCAACTGAGTTTGTCCTTAAATCTCCCCTATACAATCTTGAGTATAACCAAAGGCATAAATAGAATATTCCCTTTGAGTCCATCCATGGAATTACAATATGAATCCATGTATCACTCTACATATAAGTAAATACTCAATGAGTCATTCCATGGAATCCCTCACTTGGATCCATGTATCACACATGGCTTAATCAATGTTCAAGGAAATGAGTCTGTCTATGGCACTCTAATGTGAATCCACGTATCTCACAAGGCATAAAACTCAATAAGAACAAGAGTACATCCATGGAATTATAATATGAATCCTTGTATCACCCTTTCCTACTAATCATGTAACCAACTCCATTTATGTTAAACAATGCATTAAACATAATAAGGTCCAAACCAATGGCATTCTATATAACTTTCATAAAAAGTGTAACTCAGTCAAGGACAAACCTCACGGCTTAGAGTTTCATTTACTCACATAGGAAAACCATTCTAAGGGGATTCATGTGCTTAATAAATCCATTACATGTCACAGTCTAAACATAACTCACATTGGAATTCTCAAAAACAAGGCCTCACATGCATAAAGAATCCATCAAAAGTCATAAACTCCTTTAACTCACATGGGCTTTGCAACTCTGATTCCATTCAAATACTCACAAAAAAATTTTAAATATAAGAATACTAACAAGAATTTAAATCTATCACATGGATTAATTATCATATAACTCACATGGGAAAATCAAGAATTTAAAATTTTCAAGTTGATTGCATCAAATCATGTAATAGCCTCTACTTTACACACATGGGAAGGCATAAAAAAAGAAATCATGCTTAGAAGAACAATGATCTACCTGGTTCAAGGGGAAAGTAATCCATAACATACCCTTAATTCATTTCATTTAAAATTAAACACATAAATTAATTAATCAATTTGATTTATATAGCAATTCACAAATGACATTCCATGATCAAGGGGTAAAAGGCATGCCACATAAGCATCCAACGTAAAAATCTATAAATGTCCATTTCAAGAAAACTCAACTGTTGGGTGGTTCTTATTCATGTTATACAACCTATAACAAGAATAATCAATGCTATGAAAATTACCGAAAACATGGCAGGTAGTAATTGGTTTCAATTTAATTTTAGGTAACTCCTAGAAATTTAGCATCCTACACGATGAAATATATAAATAGCTCAACTTTAAGAGAAAGTCATGAGACCACCTACCTAAGGTCCATAATAGATATATCTTCTATTATCAAGATTTGATATGACCCATATTGGAGGAAATATGAATAATGGATTAAGAACATTAAATTAGAACATATGATCCAAAATCCAAACAATGAAGCCGATAGCCCGAAGAATTGAGAATGGATAAAAAGGAATAGAGGTCATGCCATTACGGATACAAGGTGATGAACAACCCTTGAATCAGAGTCCGGACAAAGAAGAGATATTTATTTGAAGAATATTATTGTTTAAGATCTTATATTGGATCCCTTTCTGTACATAATAAAAATGAACATAATTTAGGTTTTAAAAAAGATTTTTAATTTAATTAAAATTTATAAAAATTCTAACAGATCACGGGTCACACAGTTTAGGAACACGGTTTGGTAAACCTTGTGTCGATCATGCACAACTTCTAGTAGGACAAGGGGACCCCGTATCATTTACCCATAGAGTTTATAAACCCTTCACAAACTATGCAAGGGGCCACTATCAAAATATTCAAAAACTGCAGACCTGGATGCACAACCATGTGGGCCAACCAACACAGTTTTCACTAACTGTGTGGCCTGCCCTTTTCATTAAAAATACATGGTGTTAGAGCTCCAAAACATCCTCAGACAACCAAATCCCTCTATGACTTCAACTTTCATTCACATTAGTCCATATTCAAGAAATTAAATTGAACATTGATAGAAAATAAGATATCTTCAACTCAAAGAATAAATGGGTTGATGGAAGGATGTCTAGTTAATACATGAATAGACTTCACGTTTTTAGGATATTATATAGGGAAGATCACAATAATAAATGAATGAGTTGGGATAGAGCATGGATTATGGAACCATGCATTGTATCACGACCTTCTTGGGGAGTTGTAAGTGTCTTTATATTGGTTTTTCATTAGAAAAATGACACTTCTATGGCATGAAATATTTGTTGTTTCGTTTTGGATATTGTTTCCTATTTTGGATCATCATTTTATACTAGTTTTTCCAAGTTAATTTTTTATTCTGGTTGTTTTTATCATCAGTTGGATATTATTGTGATGATCATAATAAAGGGGTTTAGTCCACCAGTGTTATCTATATGAATCTCACTACTAGTCAGTAGCCACTAATATACTAGGAGGTGTGCTTGAGTTCATGTTACCAACCATCTTGGGGAACAGCTGTGTGGTACCTTGGTTGTGATGTCACATATTCTCAAAATAAACCATCTATTAAATGAAAAATTCAAGTTCCCTACAAAATTTCATAACACATCTAGAAATGGGGTATTATAGAATTATAATTAATCATCTTACCCATTTTATTCTCCTAGAATATATTTCCATGTTTGTAAGACTCTTTTCACAATAATTTTCCCTAATTCCTCCATTTTCAAAGGATCTTTCATGTGAAAACTCAAACTCCAAAAGTGGGAATTATCTACTCTCTATATTTATTTTCTATATCATTATAATCCACCATCTTCCAAACCAATACTAACCATATGAATACAATGAAATTAGTATCATTATTAAACCTAAATTTTATTACATTAATGTTACAATAATTATCTATTGCCCTCTTACCCATTAGAAAATGAAAGTTTCATTCAGGCATACGTGTAACCTACCACCTCCTTAAGTGACATAACCACCTTAAATGCCTAATTAATAGGGGTTATTTAATGAATAAGTATTATATATATAACCTTATTAAGTTTCTAAAAATAGAGATCAATTTCTAAATTCCTTTCATTCTATGGGAAATGAAATAATAATCCATGTGAACGGTCAGACTACTACCTCAACGAGGGACATGTCCCGTTTTTCATAACTACCTTACAGGGATGGTTCTAAAACATATTTTATGAATATATATGATACCATATAGTTATATTTATCATGAATACCATTCTTAAGTTATGAAATAACATTGAAAATAATTATGGATCAATCTATTGTTATCAGCATATTACTAGAAACAATTTCTTCATTGATATCATTAAATAAAAAAAGTCCATATTTTACATAAAATAAACATACTGGTAAATGAATCTTTCAAAAACAATGATTGAAATTTTTTTAAAATATTTTAATTATTATCTTTGTATCAAATTATTAAATTTGTCATCACAGTTAAAAACCTATATGAAACAATATAAATTACAACATCTGATAATAAAAATAAGTGATAATTAACCCATGAATGTTTAAAAAATGAATATAAAAATATTATAGAGGTTATAGATATTAATATGGATATAAAACGAGTAATTAATATAGTTATTCTTATTATAAAGGATCTTAAATCACTTTTTGGAAGTTAACAATTAAGGTAAGGGTTTTTCTCATCTCAATTTTTGTTCTTTGAGACTGAAAACATATCCACCACTTTTTTTATATTATGGGGTGTATATACTAACCATTAATTTATATTTGATAATTCATTTCATTATTTTAAAAGGGATTATATATCCATCATAATTAATACATTTCAAAATCATTAAGTTGAAGTTTCATCGAAGCTGTATAGGTTTATTTTCAATCTCCTTTTCAAATAAAGATTAATATGAATAAATTTATATATGGGGAAAATTGTGAATAATTTTTCACTAATAACCATACAATTTTTATTCTCTTATAGTTATTATTAATGTTTTACATTTCCACTCTCAATTTAATTTTCCCTTGAAAAAAATTTACATTATGTGATGTTTGTTAGAGAAACTGACCCCACTTCTTTATTCTAGTCTAGAATTCTCTTCCTTTATATCCATATTCATTAGATGATTTTATAAATATACTTATAGATTCATCATTAATTGACTAATGTAAAATTATACAGTTTTTAATTTCTTTTAAAAAATTGAAATAAATCCTTCAGTGTTTTCCCCATGGTTTGTCTTTGTCAAAACTATGAAAATTAACTTTTTATCATTTCCCATATGATCACATTATTTTATGACTATTCTCTTTTATAAATATATCATTTGATGTTTTAAAATAGTTTTCAAAATTATTTTTAATTTTTAATGAATTTAAAAGGTAAATACAATATTTTTATATCATACAAATGTAAAAGTTTGATTTTAAAAGGGATTTGTTGATTTTAGAACATATTTTAAAGGCTTGAGTTTTTCATAAAGAAGTATTTATTTTATTATATATTCTTCAAGAAGGTTTTTTAAAACATCTTTATTTCATAAAAAATAATTTTCTAAAAACCCTAGTTAATTTTAAAGGTGAAATTATTAAAATTATTTATCAATATCAAGGTGATTCATATTAACACAATCACTTTTTGGGGGATTTTAATCAATTAAAAAAGGGTTATTTCATCATGTATTTCTATTTGATTTATCCAATAATCATAAAATGGTTTATTTAATCCATTCCAATATTTTTTGATGTTATTTTTTTAAAATATGGGATACATTCTTATTATACTTCTATCTATGTACATATTATGATGATAATGTTTTCATGAAGTTTGATGGAAACCTATTTCCTCACCATAGTTTAATTAAGATATAATTAATTGTTGATTTTTTTTGGTTCTCGCGGAATAATATGAATGGTTTATTATTTAGATATCATTGGTGTATGATGAAGAAATTACATGGATTGGGTATGATAAATCACTCATATTTTTTGCGGTCGATAAATCCCTGAGAGGATTTCTTCCTAATAATGCGCTAATATGATTTGGGACTGATAAATCCCGGAGATGTTTTGGGACTGATAAATCCCTGAGAATTTTTGTGTCAAATAAAACCCCATTACCTTTGAGTCTAAAAAATCCATAAGATTGTTTGGGTCTAATAAGGCTCTATAATGGTTTGGGTCTAATAAATCCTGGTTATATGTTGAATATGTTAAATCCCAAATATAGTTTGGGTCTATTAATTCTATAAAATTCATTGGTTAAATATTTATATCACCTAATTTAATGGTGTCATGTGAGGACATGATTATGGTTAGTTATGTTGACAATTTTATGCTTTACTATGCTTAATTTTATTCTACATTTATAATTTATATTCCTATGTTATGTTCCATGGTCCATGATTATTGTATTATGTTTCAAAAATATAATGAAATGGTATATATTTGGTCATTTGTAATTACATATCCTTCTATCTTGACTTGTGGAAAAATATTTTCACTCCATGTCATTTTTTAAAATAAATTTCTTCAATGCTCATGTATCTCATATACCTATGATATAACCCTTCATGAATTGTTTATATGTTTTTCTCTTACTGGGTGTTTGAGATCAACCCTTTCTTATTTTTACATTCCTGAAGTTATAAAGATGATTATAAACAATGACGAGTCTAGAAGGGGGTCTATTGTTGTTCAATTGTGCAAAAAATCCACAAGTATCTTAAAATAAGTTTGTTATATAGATGTTATTCAAACACACTAAAAATTTCATTCTTAGGATTGTGTGATTATTGTGAGATGTATTGATAGAATAATCGAAATATATGTAATTTGTTTAGATAAATCTCACCTGGTATCGAATCAAGTTATAGAATTATTATTTTTAGCATGGGACCTAAAAGTGTGGGTATGGGCATGTATGTTGGTATCATAGCGTGGTTTAGTTAATTTAGGGGATTAGTTTTGTTAATTTTAGGGATTATGATGAGTAAATTTTAGTAAAAACCCAATATATGAGTATTAGTGTAGGATTTCATCTTGAAATACTTGTAAATTATAGAGTATGGGGTTTTCTAGAAATAGAATCCCCATCTGAATACAAACAAGTTGATATATGATCTGAAAAAGGTTTACCTATGGATAATAATCCTAAAAATATTTGTTGGGTATTAACTCAATATTCACCTAGTGAAACACTCCTGGGGTACATTCTTTGGTTAATTCATATTATATTTACGAAGCATTTTTTGGGATTTGAATATATTTAATTTATAAATCCCAATAGTAAAATACCCTGAATAACCTAGATTAAAATGTATAGATTCATCAATTAGGTTATGCATTCCATTTATGAGTTACTTATTTAGAGTTTTTAGTATTCCTTATATATATATAACTTTAAGTACTATCAAACGTCAAATATCATTTATTTATTTAATATATGAGGCCCAAAGGAACCACAAAAATAATGGGTGCCATGGATAATTCACTGATTGTGAAAATGAAAAATTAAATGAGATAAGATCTGAATTGATAAATATTATAGTTATTAATAACAATATATTTAAATTTATGATTAATAATTTTAACCAAATTAAATTTCAAAATGTAACATGTAAGAGAAAAAAAATATATTTTCATTGAAGTTAATTTGATAAATATAATATTGGAAATAATATTTAACTTCTTATGTGTCAAGAATGTGGTAAGAACAACCCGAAGGAATGTCTCTAAGTAATATTAAAATGTTTCATGTTTGGAAGCACTATCCATCAAACTCATTATTATTAAAAATATATGAAGTTCTTAGTCAATAAAATGGAAGTAATATAGGTACTAACTAATATATCTCCCATTATTAAATACTTAAAATGAAAGAATTTTGGTCATTGTGCAAATTGATTCCCTATCCGAATGGAAAATAATGATAATAGGTTTGAGCAACATCCAAGGGAACTAAGAAAAACATATAAAATTAATACCACTAAATTAAATCATGATATGTAAGGTGAAATAATCCTCCATGTAAAACTTTTTAATGTATTATTGGATTCTTTTTTATCTACTCCACTATACCTAGGAAGTTTTCCAAGATCATATAATCACCACCCTAATTATTTATTATTAGAAAAAACTTCTATTTGTTTTATTATTGTATCCCAAGATGAATTTTATGGAAATTATATTCATTTAAATCATATTAATTCTTCCTTTAGAGTAATTTTTTTATTTTGGACATTTACTATCTCTTTTTATAGATCTCATGTTATTTTTTAGAGTAAAGAAATCATGTTTCCTATCTTAAACCAACCTATGATCATCTACCAGTGCAAGTCTAAATATGAACTCCCTATTTGGAATAATTCCATTATATGGGTCTTAATACTCAATCATATGATGATTTTCCTAGTATTAACCAAGTAAGTGAGGTTGATATTTCATTTGAAATTATATCTTTAGTCATGACTATATTATGAATATTATATTTGGTGATGGAAATTAAAATTTTGGGGACAAAATTTATTTCAAGTTGGTATAATATAATAGCTCAATATTTTAGTATATATTTTTATTTAATTAAATAATTTATTTAATAAATTAGTCTACACTAAAAATCAAACTAAAAGAAACTCTGATACATTTTTTTAAGATAAAATTTTATGTTTTAAATGAGATCATTTTATACTTAAAAAATGAATTTTTATCAAAAACAATTGTGGTAATTATGTATTATTTTCATTAAAAACTAAAAATTTTATATATTAATGATGATAAAATATATTTTAGATATGAATGATACATTAACAATAATTTAATTAGTAATTGATAGAAAATAAGAAAAAAAATAGTTCTTATAGAAAGATTCATTGAATAATAAAGTTTTTTAATTTTATTTTACATTTTGAATTTAATCCCCCCAATGGTATTAGGATAGTCAGACCTTGGGGTGAGGGAAAAGTCATAGGGTTAAGTCCCTCAGCCTGTATGTTAACTGTGGTTTTCTTCCTTGCACGTGTTTTGTGATAGCGGATGTAATTGACCAATTGAATTTCCATTTTAAAGATAAATTCTTCAATTTTAGAATTTTAATTTGAAAAAATGAACTTAATTTTTGGATTCATCATTTCAATATTATCTTGAGATGAATTTTTTATATATTTCTAAAATTAATGATTTTTAGGTGATAAATATAGATATTTTTATGAATTAATTAGAATATAATCACTACTTAAAAATTTATGAATCCATTTTCATAACCAAATATTTATCTAATAAGTAAAATTAAACATTTAAAATATTAATTTTCACTTAGAAAATCTATGTTTAACATTTTTTAAATTTAAAAATATTATATTCTAATAAAAAAAGATTTTTGGAGTTTTCTTTTATTTAAATTTTATCATGGTTAAATTAGTTTTTCTATTACCTTCAAAGATACATAAATATTATTATTTTTAAAATAATCCAATTTATATCATGTAAGACATAAAAATTTATAATTTTATACTAATCATAAATTTTTTCTTAAAAGTACACTTTTTACTAAAAAACAATGCTTACGCGTTATGAGCAATAATATTAAACTTATTATTTTCTCACTCTTAAGAATTTTATTTGATAATATTATTTATGATATTTTTAATTATAATACAAAAAAATATCTAATAGGGGTATTTTTATTTTATTTTTCTAAAAATATGTTACCGAGGTTAAATCATTTAATGTGATAGCAGTAAATTTTGATAAAAGTTAAAACTGAAGAGAAAATAGATAAAATACCTCAACATTGTCTCCAAAATTTGTTTATGAGGGTTTCTATTTCAAAAATTATCAACTATACATTATTTATGACATTTGTATCCACTTTCTTGAAAAGTGAATTGACATATTATTTTATTAAAAAAAATAAATATCCACATCTATAAAAGGAGACCACCAGCACCCCTTTTATATAAAATATAGAATTATAATTCCTTTAAATTCATAACTATTTTTCTTATAATAAAATCCTATTAAATTTCATAAACCTATAGATACAATAATTTCTCTTAATCCCTCAATTTTAAAGGGTTCTTTTAATTGAAAACTCACACTCCCAACAAGAGTATTACCCACTATCTAACTTTCTTTCCCATATATTTCTCATCCACCCTTATAAAAAAAATATTCTAACCATATGATTGTAATGAAATTATTATCTTTATTATAGTGAAATATTATTGTATTAATGGTATAACAATTATATATTTTCCTCTCAACCATTATAAAAATTAAAATGTCATTCAAGTGTATGTGTGGGCTACAACCTCTATAAGAGACGTGTTCTGATTTTATAAACACCTTAAATGGATGAAAAAAATGTGTAATTTAATGAGTAAATATGATAATTATAACATTTTTAATATAATTAAAGGATAAATAAATTTATATCCTCCTTCAATTATATGGGAAACGAAAACATTGTCCATCTGTTCATGAAGAATATCACCTCTCTGAGTGACATGTTTTTTAATCACCTCTATACATGGATAGTTATAAAATATATTTGATTAATATATATTATATCAAGGATTCATATATCATGAATATGTGTACGATGTGATGAAACAAATTTTTTTTATCATGATGAATTAATCTGTTGTTATCAGTAGATTACTTTAAATAAGCTCATCGTGGATCTCAATCTCTCAAATCATACCCATAATTCCATTAAATTGAACTTGTTGATGTATAAATATTTGGAACAGTATGATTTAAATTTATTTTTATGATATTTTAATGTTTAAATTATTATAAAAAATGGGTTTTAACGTATCCATTACAAAACATGTGTGAAACAATCAAAATTACAACCTCCGATAATGAAAATAAATGACAAGTAACAAATTAATGAATAGTGTATCATTAGAACCAAAGCGTAAAAAAGATTATAAATATGAATAAGGTTATTAAATGATTTTCTAAGATAGATATATTTATTATATAGGAATTTAAATCACTTTTATTGAAAGTTAAAGTTAAAAAAAATTTACACTGCCTTTTTTATTTTACATGATGTACAAATTTATCATTGATTATTTTATAACATAATTTAATGAGTGTAAATATAATAATGTGTACCTAAAATAACACATAATTACAAGATACATAACTAGGGTTGTACTATATTACATTTTAAGGAACTTTTTGGTATATATTTTTTTATAATTATCTAAACCTATAAATAAAAAAATGTATATTTACATATAGTATCCATTTCTTAACAAAAATGAGTTATTTATAAAGATACACTTTTATAATTCAAGGTAACTCTTATAACTATAACTCTTACATTATTAGTGTTTATAATCATACTTAAGTCTTCTAAAAACATTTTAAATAATGGGACAATAAAAAATTCTTACTAAGGGAAATAAATAAAAAAACTAATTAGTCAAATTGTAATCCAGAAAAAATCCATAATATAGTTTTCTTTTTGAATGTTATCTTTTTGAGCTGGTATAATTTTTTTTACTTTTCAATTAAATTAAAAAAATTTATTATTCACTTTTATATAAAATTTCAGAGAATATCATAAAGATAAAATCATATGAATAAGGGTTTATTGGAAAACATGAATACCCGTGAATACTTTTCCTTGAAAAACAATATATTATCATTTTCAAAAAAATCATAAAATATATTTAAAAATATATTCTCATTTACAAACATTTTAATATTAAAATATTTTATTTAAAATTAATTTCAATGATATAAAGTTGTTAACTTGGGGAATTATCCTTAAATTCACCTATAAAATAACACGCAAAATTTAATCACATAATCATATAATTCTTATATCCCTTAAGAGTAACTAATCACTGATAAACATTATATCTTCACCCATTATATTAGAGAGATATATCAGGCTCACCTATCATCAAATATATATTGGTATCACCATCCATTCATATAAAATGTCCAAAAAAACAAAGCTTTAATAAAAAAATTATTTCACTTTAATCATAAAATATATTTTAATTTGTATTCAATACTATACGTAATAATTTTTTTAGTTATCTCAAAAAATATTAGAAAAAGTTTTTGTTTCTATATAAGGCCTTTTCAAAACTAAAAAAACAAAATTATGAGATAAAACTTATCTTTAAAAACAAACATGAGAATAATTAAATTATTGCTGATAACCAATAATGGAAATTATGGTGAGAATGTTTAGTCAATCTGTATATGTTAAAAACATTATTTTTTTTTACTTTTTTAAAATGTTGAAAATAACCAAAAGGGAAAATGTTAACAATATTTCTTTTCATAAATTTATAAATAAGGTAAATAAAATAATCAAAAATGACGTTTATCAACCTTTGTATCATAGTTAATAAATTTCGCGAAACATTTAAAAGAACCTTGAAATAGATGAAAAAGAATTGTAAGGAAAACTTCAATACAAATTTTTTAAAATAAACTCCCTTACCTCGAGTCCCAACTCATATCATTTGTATATCTACCATTCTATTTAATAAAATTATCTAAGTTTTATACTTTATTAAGAACATTTTTTATGTTCATTCCACAATCATTATTGATTTTATTTAATGTTTTCCATTATTTATTTAGTTTATAAAATAATTAACTTCCCATTGAATGTTTTGAGGATATTTGTTTAATAAGTCAATAATGACTTCGATAGATTGAATAAGATCAAAGGGATTGTGGATATATTATTTAAAAATATTAATAATTAACAAAATTAATATTTTTATGCATTAAAAATATTTTTATAACCATTCATGGAATGTGACTGTGAGAAATTAAATATGTAACATAATCGAGGTGGTATTCTACACGTACACATGAGTTATCTTTCCATTTTCATACTATATAGAAAATAAATAATTTATAAAATATTTATCTTTTAAAAAATCATTATTATGTTATAAGTTTCATATTCATTAATTATTTTCATCTTTATGACTAACTATGTGAGGAAACAATGAAAAATGAATCACATCACTTTGTGGATGTGATATTCCGCATGTTTTCTTAAGAGACCATATCTTTTTCCAACATATGGAATGAATAATATGTTAAGTAATATATTATCCTCAAAAGATAATAATATAATTTAAATATTATATATTAATTAATTACATGTTTATAACTAGCTATTTGGGGCGGTGATGGAAAATTAAACACATCGCTTCACAGAGGAGTTAGTTCACCCATATGCACGGGAAATTATTTCATTTCTCATAGGTTGGAAAAAAATATAAAAGAGTTTTTCCATAGACATAAAAACATTTAATTATAGATAATATATAGATTTCATTTTTTTATAGTAGTTATAAAATATTTTAATGAGGTATAAGATGAAATAAACTTGAAATAGGTCGGTTAGGATTTATAGCCACTCCTATAATATCTCACTTTTGAGTACACCATAATCCTTATGGGAATATACTTTTGAGAATACCAGGACCTCTAGGATGTGTTAAGGAATGTGGGGAAGGTATTTTGGTAGGTATTAGTTGAGATAAAATGCTCAAGTGGTACGAAGAATAGAGGATAGGGGGTTCCCTTTCATAAGTGAGGGAGTATCACTCTTTTAATTTTTAAAAGGTTTAAAATAATATAATGTATTTATCATGGTAATGTTTAATTTATACAGCTCAAATTATAGTTTAAGCTGAAAAGGGGTGAAATCATTTTATATGACAATAATTAAAATAATACACAGTTACCTTATCATTCGGTTTAAACCCTAATTAACTTGTTTTTTCATAAACCAAAATGGAAATTGAACTCAATAAAAAAGTAAAACCCCGTGATTAAAAATATGAAATAAATTTTTCAATATTAAATCTTTATAATAGGTATAAATTAATTTTAATATATGAATGGAAATTCTAATAACTTTTTTTCTAAAAAATGAATTTTTAAGTAAAAAAATGAAGTTACACTAAAATTAATTATAATACTGATTCTTATATAATTTTTTAGATTTTTTATTCAAATTTTTCTAATTTAAATCCTATCCAAAAATATTTGAATATTTTAAAAATATTTTCAAATAATTTTTATTTTTTACAAAAATAGTTATTTTTTACTATTAACTCAAAAATCAATCTTTTCATAAAAAAATCAAGAATTAAACATAAACTAAATTCAATATTATAAATCCAAAAATTAACTTCATTTTATCAATTTCAAACTAAAAAAATTATAAATTTAATTTTTAAATGAAACAATATATTTCAATGAAATTATTTCATCTAGAATAAAACCATTTCTTTTCTTAATGATAACCCATATAAAATTATCATATTATAGAAAAATACATAAAATATATTTTTGATCAATAATAAGACATGAAATTAATTCACTATTAGTACTACCTAGGTTTTTACATACTTCCCCATTTTAGAAAATGTGTTCTCACAATTTTAATCATTCCTTAAACAAGTGAGGGTAGTTTTCCCTCATACCTTTCTCCAATTACATTGTTTTTTCTTCCATTATATTGTGTTTTTCATAAAACCATAACCAATTGAATTTAATTATTTTTAACACATTCCCTTTATGATAAATAAAATTTATTTAAGTTCCCTTATAAGAAATATTCTACACTAAATATCCCACTTAAGGGCACAAAACATGAGATGGATCATGTATGCACTTCCTTATAAAAAAACACAAGACACACCATGTACCTGGGATAAACTAGATGGTAAGTCTACTCAATAAAAAAATTTCACAACTTATCTATAATATAATAGGTTCCAATGAATCATGGAATCAATATTACTTTTTTAAAAAAATTATTACACATTTCCAATGAGATATTTTAACAAAGATATGGTCCCCTGCCTCAATGGAATTGACTTTCCTCTAATTATCTACATAACTCATTTTATTATTCTATGAATCCCTCATGTGGTGCCAAATCAATTTTACATTATCAACCATTACTTATACCAATTGTGGCTCCAATCATTTATTCTCACCAAATTCATCCCAACATGATTGAGTCTAATACTATTTTACATATAATTCTTCAGTGATGTCATTTGTATACTTTAATCCAAACAATTTTTATATGAAAATTCAATAAAAAGAAGATATTGATCTCAAATTCTTTGATATTACAAAGAGAAATCTCAATGTATATCCTATAAATTATGAATTATATATATTTACTATCAATCTTATTTAAGTTAGAAGGTTTTCTTAAAATTTAATTTAGTTCCCTTTGATTTCCAATGTCCATTCCAAAACTTGATTTAAACATAGAATATGATCAGATACAATATATAGGGTAACACCATTTAACTTGGATGTCTCTTTAAGATAATTTATTGAAAGTTGATTGACATGTGCCTATCATGGGGTGTGTAAAAAACAAATATTTACTATGTTAAAATATAGTATAGTGGTTAACCTAGGTTGTCTCTTGAGGAGTACTCAACAATCAAGTTTGTCACTTTAAAATTAGATAATTAAGTGGTGGTTGTTTTTAAATGATTAATTATGAAAAGAAACTAAATGAATAAATTACATAAAATATTGAAATAAAATTGAAAGTCATGTGATTTAAAATAGTTATATGAATTGGGTGATCAGGTGAGGGTTGGTTTTTCAGTTGTAATGTTATCATAGTTTCAATTTTATTCAATCATCTTCTGCTAAGTCGGTTTAAGTGATATTTCATGATTGTTTCTTATCACTCCCTTGGTAAATGGTTATGGTGAGAGTAAAACATACCAATATCTTAGTAAGTTAAACTCTATTTCCTATGTGTTAAACAGATGTAGCGAATACCCACAATTGGGTTAGGAAATTCTCGATCGGTTTTTGTTTATCCCAAACAATTAAGAATATTCAATACCCCTGTCACACGTACGGACAATCACCGAGTACTTCACCACTAAGACCTGATTTATTATATTCTATATAGACCGAACCTAGTTGTGGGAGATTATGGAAATTTACCAAATCTATAATAACAACAGAATATAAAATCAAATACAATCGTATAAGATAATAAAACCGTTTATTAGAATTTGAAACCACCACCGCTAAAGAGAGATATTTTTTTATTCAATCAAATTCAAGAACTCAAACATTAAAAAAGATAAAGCCTAACCTTCCCCAATAACTCATAATATTTACCCCACCATTATAAGGGTAATTGATAATAATGGGGAAGAATTAGGCATTATAAAACAAAGAATAACAAAAGAAAGAAAAGAAAGAACAGAAATTTTCTTCTCTAGAATCTGTCCACTAGAAAGATAGTTTCTGTTCTCCCACCCTCTGATCGAATCATGCTGAGGTACCTTCTTATATAAGGTTTGTAATGTAGTTGGTCATATACACAAGAGATATCATATCATTTTGAGCCATTTGGAAGGAGTTATTTCTGATTTAGTAGACTTGACTAATTCTGGCCGCCAATCACTATTCCACCAACCATACTTTGATCGATTTAAGGGAGGAATTAATCAAATCAGTTATACATGAAATTTAATTTGAAGATGCCTAGTCAATTTGGATTTCTGAACCAGCTGGAAGAACCCCATTGGGGGGTTGGTAGCTCGAGATATTGATCATTGAATGGGTCATGGTCCATTCTACCGGCCAGAATAAATGTTCACATTGACAGAATTATTTTCGCTTGTTGTAATTCGAATTGGCTTTTTTTTCCTGAATACTTATTTGTATCCCATGAATCATGACATACTAAAAAAAGTAATCACATGAATTGGATGAATATTGTGGGAGTTATTTATAAAATACAGAGGCAAAAAATGATTAAATGTCCAATATTAACCAATTTTCACACTTAAGTTCAAAACTCACCAAAAGTCATAAAATGATGCAAAGAAAATAAAATTTGTTAACGGGAAGGGATTAAATAATTTAAAAATATAGGAATAATTATGAAAGTATGAGCTCTTTAAATTTCCCTACACTAATCTCTTGGGCTTCTGGACAAGTAAACATCGATATTAAATCAAAACAAATTTAAAATACATATCTATGAGATCTAATTATTTAACACCAAGAAACAAAAAATATAATTCCTCATCAACAAAAATTATTCCTAGATCTCAATTAAGTTCATTAAATATATTTCCTCTTCATTTATTCCCCCATTCACACAAAACACTTACCAAACATTCATTTTCTCTCATCACACGAATATCAGTTTTTCAGCAATGTATTTCTCATCCAATACTCATGAAAGGGTCACCATAGGCTTGATAAATTTCTACATATCCACCCGATGTGAGTAAAGGAAATGCGTTTATCATAGGTAATTAATAGGGTTTTTCTGTGGCTTTATTTAGGTAGGATTTAGATGTGAAAAGTCTGAGGTAGAATAAGGAGTGCTTGGCTCTTTTTGAAGCAAAATTGCATTATTCTAATTTTTCTTCAAATATAGTCTTCTCATCACTCCCCTTAAGAGTAAATCAGCTCCAAAAACATGAAAAATTAGTGAAATTACCCACCATTCATCATTTAAGCAGTAAAAGTTTAAATAATCTTAAACATGATTTTTCTTGAAAGCTTCAGAAAAGGCACAACTTTCCTTTCATTGGAAGCTCCAGAAAGGCACAACTTCCTTTACATGAAAGATCCAGATAAAGAAAAACATTCAAAATAATTATTTTTTTAATAGAAATAACATCACTTCAACATTTTATTTCCACCCAAAGTATCTCTAAATGAGGTATCACAACACAAGTTAAACTCCCCCATACTGAAGTTCAACTAGATTATGCAATTTCACTTCAAGATCAGGTTGGATAGGGAAACTTGGATTGTAATGTGGCTAAACTAATGGGATATTCATGGATTATATTGTATAAGAGGATTAAATGTACAATTTGTGGAATTATAAAAGTGATTCATATGAAATAGGGGATTTAATACCATTGAAACGCCTAAATAATTTTAAACTCATGTACCTCAAACCCTCTAGTTTAGACTGGAATAAATCTAGTTCTGGTTAAATCAAGAATGGTATGGTTCTATCATGAAGTGAGGTGAATGAAAAGTATAAGAAAATTAGGTTCAAAAGCCTCACATGAAAGTGATTTCAAGTATAATGATAGTGAATTATGGCATCAGATTAAAAAATCAGAGTACTTTTCATGAAATTTCCAAATATTTGAACGTAAAACAAAGTCAATTTCAACAGTCATTCAAGATAAGTTTCATGGGATAAATTGTTTGAAACAATTAAATGGGTTTAAATTTTTTTAATGGTAATCATTTTCGCTCAAAAGTTTTAAAAACACACAAAAATTAAAATAACACACTTTTTTTATGAAAAACAGAAAAAACAAACAAACAATTGAAATTTCTAAACTACAAAGGTTCCCTCCCCCACACGTAAATGATGCAGTGTCTAAAATGCATTCAAATTGTTTTCACATGTAAGAATATTTTTAAATGGAATCATAGCAATAAATAAAATGACATGGAGAGGTACAACCTAAATTTATTTTCAGTGCAATGTCGAGTGAAGCTCTTAAGTGTTGCACACATAAAACCCTACAAACAAAGGTATATAATAAAACATAATAAATTTATTAAAAGTAAAAAAATAGAAATAGAATGAGACTAGAAGGATAGATCTTTGTTTGATCCCCCAAGTGGGCCCTGGGTTTTGACTGCCTCCAGATGGGCAGTTTTAGTTGGTTATCCCCAATCTGATAGTGGGTTGAGTTTCATTAATATGAACCACCAGAACTTATTATTTCCAGTTATAAATTATTCATTTTTGTTAAGGACTATATGGATATAGTACACCAAATCCACCCCAATGAAAATGATATTAAACTTTCATTGTGGGGTTAGGATAAATAATGAGTCCTCCTCTTTCATAGTTTCCACTTTCACAACTTCTTATTCATTCTCCAGCAGTTCCTCAAGGCATGTTGCATCAAAAGAATAGTCAACGAAAAATCAGAGAGTAATTCAATTTGAATAAATTTAAAGCACGATGAATCAATATCAAGATCTTCCCTTTCAAATTGATCATCTTTTGTCTCTTTTCCCTCATGGAAATACACTTTTTTCTCCCCTTTAAATTCCTTTAATAAGTATTCATCTAGTTCAGGGAGCTTGATATGTTCTTCTTCTGGTGTATCTTCTTCTTTTTCCTCATCCACCAAGGAAATACATTTGTTGCCCAAATATGAAAATTTCAATTAAGGGAAGGTGATACTCAATTAAAATTCTATATAATCATAATGAAAAGATTCAAGAAAAATATTATATCCCTTATGTGTATTTAATTCAACTAATTCTTCTATTTGAGGTTTTTCTTGTAGTTGAATTTCACAAGATAGAGGTAGGATGTCAGGCTCCTCCACCTTTTCTTCAAATTCTACCGCTTTGGTGGTGTCTTCCTTCAATGGTTCTGGATCTTCTACTTTGTAAGGAATATGTTGATGAATTAGTTCTTCAAAGTTATTCCATAATCCATCAAGATCTTTTTGATATCTCACATGCATCTCAGTAGGTAATTCTTCATTCTTATCCTACATAGGTTGATTCATAGGTTCTGGTTTTTCCATCATTGCACAGACATATTCAAATGTAAGTTCTACTTTATTATATATTTCTTATGTCAGTTAAAAGTTCTTGAATCTGAAATATATCATAACAAAACTCATCTACTTGTTCAAAATGTTCTTATTTGTTACATGAATTAAAGAAATAATCATTAGAAAACACAATGTAAAAATATTTATGTTTTTTTGAGAAGTGTTAAATATTTATAATGAGATTGTGCCACTACCTCCCCGGAAACGACGCTATGCTTTGACAAATTACTATCGTGGGGTGTGGAAAATACAATTATTTTTTGAGTAAAAATATAGTATAGTGGTTAACCTAGGTTTTCTCCAGAGATGAGCGCTCAACAATCAAGTTTGTCAATTTAAAATTAGATAATTAAGTGGTGGTAGTTTTTGATATGATAAATTTTGAAAAGAAACTAAATGAATAAATTACATAAAATATTGAAATAAAATTGAAAATCATGTGATTGAAAATAGTTATATGAATTGGGTGATCAGGTCAGGGTTGGTTTTTCAATTGTAACATTATCATAGTGTCAATTTTATCCAATCCTCTTATACTAAGTCGGTTTATGTGATATTTCACGATCTTTTTTATCACTCCCTTGGTAAATGGTGATGTTGAGATTAAACCATACCAATATCTCATTACTTATACCCTCCTTCCTATGTTTTAAAAATATGTAATGAATACCCTTAATTGAGTTAGGTAATTCCTGATCGGGTTTTGTTTATCCCAAATAATTAATTATATTCAATACCCCTGCCACACATACGAACCATCGCCGAGTACTTCACCCCTAAGCCCTGATTTATTAAATCATATATAGACTAAAACCTAGTGGTGGGAGATTATGAACATTTACCAAATCAATAATAATAACATAATATTAAATCAAATACAATCTCATAAGATAATAAAACCATTTATTAGAATTTGAAACCACCACTGCAGAAGAGAGAGATTTTTTTATTCAATCAAATTCAAGAACTCAAAAATTAAAAAAGATAAAACCTAAACTTCCCCAATCACTCATAAGATTTACCCCACCATGGTATGGGTAATTGAGAAAAATGGGGAAGAATTTGGAATTATAAAACTAAGAAGAACAAAATTAAGAAAAGAAAGAACAAAAATGTTCTCCTCCAGAATCTGTCCACCAGAATGATAGCTTTGGTTCTCCCACCTTCTCATCAAATCCTATAGAGTTCCCTTATTATAGAAGGTGTGGAATGGAGTTTTCAATCTACCCACGAAATATCAGATCATTTGGAGCCGCATGGAATGAGTTATGTCCGATTTAGTAGACTTAACTAATTATGGCCGCCAATCACTATTCCACCAACCATACTTTGACCGGTTGAAGGGTGGCCTTAATCAACCAAATTATACTTGAATTTTTTTTAATATTAATCGTCAAGTTTGATTTCTGAACCAGCTGGAAGAACCCCATTTGGTGGTCGGTAGCTCGTGATATTGATCATTGAATGAGTCATGGTCTATTCTGTCGGCCAGAATAAATGTTCACATTGACTGAATTCTTTTGGCTAGTTGGAGTTCGAATTGGATTTTGTTCCTGAAGACTTATATGTATATCATGAATCCTGAAATCATAGAAAAATAATCACATGAATTCAATGAATATTCTTGAAGTTATGATAAAAATACATAGGAAACATAAAAATTATTAAATGTCCAGAATTAACCAATTTTCACACATAATCTCAAAACTCACCAAAAGTCATAAAATGATGAAAAGATAATAAAATTGGTTAATGGGATGGGATTAAAGCATTTAAAAATATATTGATAATTATTAAAAAATGGGCTCTGTCAATGATCTAAATTCCTAGTATCGTATATAGGAAGAAAATGTATATATTTTTTCAAATGAAGAAAAATAAACCAAATCTCATTGTGTACTTGATATATCTTTATTGATCCAACACTAAATCCATGGATATGTTATCCCATTTCAATTTTAAAACTGAAAAAAAGATTAAAAAACCCATTTGGTATTGTTTATTTGGCATTAACCTACTAAAAATTCAAACATTTCATGGTAAAATAAAATATATCCTTCTTCATACCTTCCCATGAAAAATATTCATAAAGGTCTCTATACATATTAGTTCTACCAGGATTAAAAAAACAAAGAACTATGAGATCGACTTAATAATTACTTCTTCAACTAGGAATCACATTGAACTCATAACCTCCTTGTAATACATATAATTCCTACTTTTAAAATATTAATTTTAGTCAATTTAATTTCAGTAACTAATTCTACCTTTTCTTGAAAACCAGAAAATTTCTATTGAGTCATCTTAATTATGCCTAAAAAATATGACTGTACTATTAACTAACCCAAAAATAATGGAGTTTCTACATACACAATTTCCATTCCATCATTTATTGAATCATTATCTAATGAATCATGATCCAGATGTAATATAGTTAATGGTTCATTATATTTTTTTCTACTCAAGGAATTGGATACCTTGTTTTCTTTAGCTGGATGATAGTTAATTGTACAATCACAATCTTTTATCAATTATATCAATATTATTTTCCATATGTTCAATATTTTTGAGTAAATATATGCATTAAACTTTTATTATTTGTATATATTTAATATTTCTTCCCATATATATGATTCCTCTACTTTTTTAAAGAAAAACTTATTACAGCTAGCTCAAGGTATTATGCCAGATAATTTTACTCCTGGTATTTTAATTGATGGGATGCATAAGCAATAACCCTTTCATTCTGCATAAATAAATAACTAAATCCTTTCAAAAACGTATCACAATAAATAATAAAATCTCTATTTCTATATGTAAATTCTAACACCGGATCAATGACCAATAATATTTTTAAATATAGGAAACATTCATCACATTATTTTGTCCAAATTAATTTTACTTCTTTCTGAGTAAACTTGGACAGTAATATAGATAACCGATAAAAATTTCAATAAAAAATTTGTAGTAACCAAATAATCCAATAACACATTAAATCTTAGTGATTTTTTTTTCCTTTTCTACTCACCCACTAATTTATTTTTAGTAGGGTCAAAATTTATTCCATTTTTTGAAATTATATAACCAAGGAATGAAATATTATATAACTGAAATTCATATATTTTAGAGTATACTAGAATATCATTGATAAACACAACCATAAATTTATCCAAATACACCTAGAATTCTCTATTCCTTAGATCAAGAAATTTAACATGTGTATTTTCTAATATGAAATAGATCACCATAAACTCATAATGGCCAAGCCTAGTTTGAAATTTCATCATCATAATGCACTCATCCTTTAATTTTAGAATATGGTACCCTGACTAGATATCAATCGTCAAAAAATGTTTCGCTCTCTAGACCTAGTCAAATAAGTCATTAGCACGAGGAAGAGGACACTTATTCAAAACAATGATGTTGTTGAGAGCTATAAAATTAATGAAAATTATCATTAAACCGTCCTTATTTTTAAAATATAAAATAGGATCATCTTAAGGTGAAGTGCTTTGGTATATGAGAACTTTATTAAGAAATTCAGGTAATTTTTTTTAATTATTACAACTCAATTGAATCTATTTGATACAGTGGATTTGAAAATGGATTAACATTAAAAATTAATTCAATAATGAACATGACCTATCAATCCATCCTAAAAATCTATTTTTTTTATTTTATAAACCCACATTATGGGTGAGCATGAACCCAAACATAAGTTACCTGAAAAATAAAAGTTCAAAATTCAAAACATTTCACAATACATAAGAAGATATTGAACCAGATTCATCCATATCTACCTAAGTAAATTAACTTTCCACAAAAATCATTAGGACCCTATTATCCTCCACATCCATCACTTTTTTCGACATAATCATTCCACCACCACACTTTTAGAAAATGTTAGATCCCATTGGAGCCATCAAAAACCATCACACCACGATTTCCTCATTCCCTAGTGAACCAGAAATAACCAAACCAAAAGTGATTACCATCCAAAAACCATAATCATCATTGTCCACCACCAAAATCATAACTGACATTAACTACACCATTTTCATCGCTTCATCATATCTAATAACTTCATTTTCATCAAGTTCAAAAAAAAATAAAACAGAATAATGTCATCCCTCATCACTATTGTCGGCATCGTCATACAAAACACCACACAAGAGCTCTAGATTCCTTAAAAATCAGTCTTATCCATGACACATCACCATCATAAAGAAAAATCAACCTCTCTATCGTTAATAACATTCATAAAATCATAAGGAAATAAATCTATATATTTATTTACTATTGGAACATCTCTAATTTGAGTAGTTCATTTCATCTCAACTATTCATGAAGGATAACTTTTAAATCAATATGTTATCAGTTTCGTAGCTTCTTGATATGTTATCCAAGTTATGAATTCATTCTTATATACAAATGGAAACTCATTCAGAAAAATAACATCTTTATCTCTCCAATCTATCTTACCATGATAAACTAAAATCCAATTCATTCTGAGAATAACATCAACCTCAAATGGTCATGAATATTGGGATTCTTAGAAAAACCATTCCAAAGGTGAGAGAAACATAATTTTTATAAATTATTTATTCCTTTTTACTACCCATATGATTTTAAAAAGAGTTATGAATTTGTTTCATGAAGTTTAAATTCCACTCTAATAAGAAAATTCCAAAATATAAAATAATGTGTAGATCCTAAATCAAACAATACATCAAAATAATTTGAATAAATAACCAATGTACATATAACCACTTCATTTGAGTGTCTCAAATCTTCAATAGTGATACAAAAAATACTTTTATACAAATTTTTGTTTCCAATTATTATTATTCTCACCCTGAGTAAGTAACATCACACCTGAATTATCATAATATCCCAACACATTGGAATTAAAATATTTCACTTCCTGTTTTTCACTAATGGTCTGATCATTACCATTTCTATTTTATTTTTAGTAATGAGACATGTGTCTAATATTTCCACATTGGTAGCACTTAAATAATATCATAATACTTTATATAGAGTTCTTATATCCACAATAATCATAACAGGGTAATTAAATTTTATTACCTTCAGGTTTCTTCAATTAATTCTTCCCCATTTCCTGCCACCTTGGTCACTTCATATACATGCGGTTGTAAAATTAAACAATCTCCATATAGACTATATAAACAATCCAAAACAATACTCATTACTTTTAAAATCACAAGTAAAAAATATATTTTTTAACTTAGATTAAATCCTGTGTAAAATTAATCAAATTTTTAATCATGGTCTATAATAAATTTTTATGTATACCAGGTAAATCTAGTAAAATTAGTTTCACAGGTGGAAATATATTCCTCCTCCTTTAACATTAACTCAACATATATCATTTCCATTATAAGATGAATAAATTTGGAAAATATATTCAAGGATTAGATCTTTAAATACCTTTTATAAAATTGCATCAATTTCTTCTTTTTTCCATAGTGTTCTTAATCAAATACCAGTACTGATCATTTTCAACTTCAAAACTATAAATAGAAAGTTTCTCCTTTTATGTTCCAAAATCCCTAGAACATCAAATAAATTCTTCAAACCACTAATCCATCCTTAATAATTCATTGGGTATGAGGATACATCAAAAGATGGAGGGTATTTTTTTTATCAAATTATCTACTACAAACATTTTATTCTATGGAAGATTATATTGCTCCCTTGCATTGGTTCCTCCATTTATATCTTGTTTCAACTAGGTTAATATAGTTACGAACCAATATATTCCAATTAAAAAAATTCATATTGTTGGTTTGGAATGATATTATCATTATAATGTATTTCTACCTTAACTTTTATGTTTCTTTTATATAAAACCATTATGAACAAACTAGTATTATATAAAGAAACATTGAAATCATAAAAATATATATCATGAAAAAAATATATTAAAATATATTTAAAGTGTCTTTTAAGATCACCCAAACCTCTAATGTTATCTAAACATTTCCTCTAATACCAATTATAAAAACTTGAACCGTAAATATCCCATTATTACATGATTTATATGAAGGGTTTCACTTTATTACATTTCTTGGATCCTTCAATTTGGAGTTTTAGATAATCTAGTAAACGATTATATAAAAAAACTAGAACTATGAATTTATTCACCTTTATAATCTTCCTTACAACTTGTGAAAAACTTTTTAAAATTTGGGATGATAATATAAATCATGATAAAATAAAATAAACTCATTAGTACATTTTTAACCTTAAAAATCAATAAAAAAATTCATTTTCCATAATAAACATTTGAGTTAAGATTTTATTTTAAATTTTTCATGAAAAATATTTAATTTCCTAATAGATTTCATAGAAATTTATATATGAAATCATTAAAGAAAGACATATTTAAGAGGGTTTCTTGTGAAATATGTATACTCGTAAATACCTTTCCTTGAAAAATAATCATTTCATCTTTTAAAAACAAATTCATTAGTTTTATTTTAAATTATAAACTTATTTCATTACCTGTTGGAATAAAAATATTTCCTTTAAAAATAAATATAATTATATCATGTAGGTAGATTTTGACATTATCATCATATTCATCATAATAAATACCCTTATAATGGAATCTTTTAACTTATAATTCCAATATCTCTTATAAGTAACCTACTATAGTGACCCAATCCTTAGATAAATATTACTAAATTATTTTTAAACATAAATATCCAACAAGTACAACCCATATATCATTAGGCCAAGTTTATTTTGAGGAATAAGAACATGATACAACAAAATGAAACTTAAAACATGGAATCCATCTTTTATTATCTTTAATAATATCATAATTCCATTTGTGATCCTATAAATGAATAGGATAACTTGGGAAATATATAACTGAAAGGGGTGATATAAAAATCCCAGGAAGATAATAATCATGATAAGGAAACATAACTTTTGATTCAAAAGTACATCAAGATATCATACAATATTGGGATAGTGAGTAATCACATAGAATCATAACATAAAGAACATGGTATCATAAAATCATGGTAACATACGAAATATGGAATAAACACAAAACATTACATAAACATCACTTAAGGATAACTTCCTAGGAAATATCACATAGTGGACAAAGTCCCATGTTTTATTAGGTTTACTCCCTAATCCCATACATAATGCCTCATGAGACTAAAGTATTACCCAATGCTTTGGAGTTTTATCTGGTTGCACCTGTCATAACATGTTCATGGTTTTGTGTACCAAAAAATGGAAAGTAAAAAAACTAATAATTATAATAATTATCCACCTAAAAGAAAATTAGTTGCATAATATTGTCTCATATCATAATCAAATTATATTTCATTAAGAATAAATATGATAAATGAACCAATGTAATGTATTACACCATCAAAGGAAGGGATAATTAGTAAGGTATATAAGTAAGATACATATATATATAATTTATAATAATTTCATATCCTCAAAAATATTCATTTAAAAAAATTTCTTTAAAATATCACATGGAATATTTCTTGATGAAAATACTATTTTCACTGTAGATACACTTCTTTAAAATGTAAAATTTTAAAAAATATTATAGAAAATATTTTCTTGGAAAAGAACCATGGAAAATGATAAAGTAATAATCAAATAATTTAGTGGTTATAATGTTGGGAAATTCTATTCATTCTATATAAGCTAAAAAAACATTCCCTTCACACTTTTGTAAAAAAGGTTAAAAAGTACCTTGTTGGAAAAATTATTGAACGATTCAGCTTAAAAAAAATTTAAAAAATCTAACAAGATTAAATAATTTCTTAAATAAATAATTTATTAATATTAAAAACTTATTCTCTATAAAATTTTATATAATATATAGATAGCGAAGAAAAATAATTTTATGATCGGAAAGAGAAACAAAGTTGGATTTTCTAAAAAAACTCAATCATTTTAATTATAAATAAGTGGAAAATGTTACTATTAACATGAATTTAATGAATAAAAACGAGATAAGAAAATTAAATTTATCTATCAATTAATGATCATATAATTTCCTCAAGTAAAATTCTATCATAAAAAATACCAATTAAAATAGTATTGAAACATAAATCACTTACCTCTTCGATAACTTTTGAATCATAAGACTCGTGAAATAAATAACCTTATATGGATTTTTATATCCCATAGTTTTCAAGATTATAATCATAAAATACATTCATGGTCATTATATACACCATATAATTCAAACAAGTGGTGAATATGACATGTTTCCCATAAAAATAAATATTAGAAAACATCTCTTACCACGAGTCCAGACATGTCATGTATGCCCATTATCTCCTTTAAAATAAAATTCTATCAGTTATCTGATTTTTTTAAGAACCTTTTATAGGTTATGTATCTAATTATTTATCCATTTACTTCATTTATTTTAATGACATATTTAATTTTTTTATTGGTTATGTCCTTGTTGGGTGTTTTGAGGATGTTCATTCCACAAATTGAAAGTGGCATCAGTGTGAAGACCTTTGT
Organism: Viscum album; assembly: GCA_963277665.1. NCBI lineage: Eukaryota > Viridiplantae > Streptophyta > Magnoliopsida > Santalales > Viscaceae > Viscum > Viscum album. The sequence goes on along the minus strand of OY728119.1, from coordinate 1,718,012,866 downwards.
CAAAGTGTTCATTATTCCATCACCTATAGAATAATTATATAAAAATAATTATCATTTTTTGTATAAAAATTATAATTTTAAATCCAACCAAAAAATATTGTTATTAAAAATTAACTATATTACAATCAAGGAGACGGTAGGACATACATACGCATGAGTAGTGTTTTCATTTTTCAACAGTCATTATGGAAAGAAAGTAAGTTCTATTTTATCTATATAAAATAATAAATATATCATAAATGTAATATTATTTATTTAAATACACTTACATATATCATCCATGTGATTCATTAATAAAAAAACCACATCACTTCACAAAGCGGTAGTCTGTCATACACATGAACGAAGTTACCATTTTTCAATAGATGGTAATGTATGAAGGTATATGATATATTAATTATTAATATTTATTAATATTTAATTAATGTAATATATATTTAATTATTAACCTCATAATAATTAATAATCCTGAGTGGAATTGATGTGAAATGAATTACATCTGTTTGTGAGGTAGTAGTATGTCATACACACGAACGATGGTTTTATTTCCCATTTAATGGAAGAGGAGATGGATATAGATTATTAAATTCATGTAATAAAATATAAGTATATGGGATATAATAATGTTATTATATCATCATTTTTTAATAGTATTTTAATGATTTTTAATAAGAAACAAAATGAAAATTCTCTATAAAAAATGATACCTCTTATTCGGGCCACCTCATTATGATTATACCTCTAGTCATCCTATATTGGATATATCATCAAAAAAAGGAATCTTGGAAGTGGGTATGGAATAAAATAATTTGTTTGGTTTGGGATTGAATAAAAAAAATTATTTTTATGTTTTTAAAGTAGAGGAGAGGATGTACCCTTTCATAAGTGAGAGGTAGTAACATTTTTGTAAATACCCAAAACTATTCAATAATTGGAATTTTATCTCAAGAAAATTGCCTCCTAAATTGATAAATAATTTATTTTAGCGGTGATAAGTTTTATAAAAACTTCTAAATTTCATTAATAATCATGTTACTGCATTTACCTATAAGCTTTCTTACATTTACCATTTTAGTTTTTCACCATGGTAACTATTTTTTTACTATTTAACTATTCAGTGTTACTAAAAAAATCATTTTAGATTATAAAAAAATATTATTTATAATGACTAAAAATATGGAATCTATATTTAAAATTAAATTTAAAAAAAATCTATAATTAAATGTAAAATTAATCCTAAATATTGTGTCCAAAAACTATTTTTCAAGAAAAGCATTTTTCAAGAAATAGATGATATTATATTTAATCTATGACTACAAATAATCATTATATTAATTTAAATTAAATTTAAAATATGTATAATAAATTAATTTTATTAAAATATTTCATTAATAAGGGTTATTTGAATTAATTAAAATCGTTAAACCTTACTCACATTAAAATAGTTTGCAGAAAACTCTGTTTTCAAACCTATAAATTAAATTATTACAAAGTGGTGAAAACTATTCATTAAAATTAAATTAATTTTACTAAATCTTTCTAAATAATAATTATTTTATTTTAAAATCAAATTTAGTTAATATTGAGGCTTTTAAATTATTTAAATTATTGAAAATCAATGATAGTTTAACAAAAATTGTATTTTTTACTATTCATTGTAAAATCATTATTTTCAAAAAAATCCGAAAAGATCACCATAAGATAATATTGGTATGATGATTTAATAGATTATATTATTTTTATCAAATACCATTTCTATAAGTTCCAATGAATAATAATACTATTTTCTCACAAAAAATCAACAAAACATTTTTGAAGAAGATGTTTTTTTCAATCATAAAATTACTTTATTGAAATCTGAGTACTTATTTATTATGAATTAATAAATAAATTTATAATATATAAAACCTTTAGAAATATTTTCTTAAATTTTTTATTCCTATTCATACCTCCAATTTCAATAGATTTGTTATAATATTTATGCATAAATAATAAAAATGTTATAGTATATTGTGGTTTGTTTAATCTTAGTGTTTTGTGTGGTATACACTATCAAACATGGTGTTCTTTTAAAACCATAGGTATTTAAATTATCCACCCCCCCAAAATAAATTTTTTCCTTGACATTTTAACTCATTCTTAGTAATAAGGGGTTTGAATTTTGAAAATCCTTTTATAGAAAACTCATATCTTAAAAAGGTTAAATAAAACATATTATTTAAAATATGAAAAACAAAATAAAAAGAGTCACATTAAATAGAAAATAAGATGTTTCCACATTAGGATATCATTGGATTGAATTTAAAACATGGATTTGGAAAGAATATCCATTTAGTAGATAATGATATACCTTTTTTATGGATAAGAGACCATTAATTTAATGAAAATGAAAAAAAATATTTCAAGAACATTTTCATAAATTTTAGGGATGATTTAACCATTGAAACATATAAAATAAGTAAATATAATTAATTAAAATGTGTAATTTAATCCTTTAATTATTTTTCACCACAATATCATTTTTCCCCAAATGATTAGTATTCATAGGAGTTTTTCATTCCTAAATCACTAAAGTAAACTTCTAATAGATCACATAATCCACAAGAGGGTAAAAATATATTCTTACTATCCTAAATATTAACCAAATATTAAGTTGTTCGCATAAGGTGACATGAAATCCAAAATATATAAACTATCATATCTATCTCCAAATCCAAAGATCAATATTATTATTCCATATATAAATAACCCTACATCCTAAATAAACTCAAAATAAAAAAAAAGTTAATAGTGTTCTTTCCAAATAATATTTCTTGTTAAATCACATGTAATACATAAGGGTTACATATGCATCAACCCAAAAAATCATTTCCCAATATATAATTAATCACAAAATTTATAAAAATAGAAAAATATTTGATCCTAAAATATGTTTTCCTAAATAAAAATAAAATTTATGTATAAAAACATTTAATTAAACAGAATGGAATTCTAACCAGTACATCATGTAGGCTAGTGGTATGAGTTTCACCCTTTCTTCCCATTGATTTTGGGTTCATGCTATGCGACCTTTTTGGATATTAAGGGTTGTTTCCCATCTTATCATTTGTCCTCTTCCTAAAACTATTGAGAAACAAAAGGGATAATCATATTCATAATTAACCTTGATCTTATTAATTTCACAATAATATAATAAATATCTTTAAAAATACTATTAGTAATTAAATATCCTTTCATTAAACAACTATGGTTTTCTATCAATCTCATTATTTTAGAAAAAGTAAATAATTTTAATTAACTATAATTACCTTAATAGAAAGCACATATCAAATAATATATTTTCTTCAATTGTGTATTTTCCACAAAATGTAACCTTACAATTAAATCAACATTCTAGTTAATTAGTACCATCCAACATGTTATTGAATATCCTTGAAGAAAAACTACTACAGAACAATCCTTGGATATCTCATGATTCTTATAACTAGAATAACAAAAATACTTCAAAAACATGATTCACAAGTTATAACACATAAAAAAACAATCATTCCATTTAAATTATAATAATAAAATATTACCTTGAGAATTAATTCTTGGATTTGGTAATAGACTTGGATAATGACCATGTTACCCACAACTACAACATTGAATTTTTTATGGTGCCTTCAAATGAACTTTATTTTCCCATGTTTTGTTAATTGGACTCTATTTTTCTTCAAAAATTAGCTACTTTCTGTTCACATTTTCCAAGCATAAAGTATATTATAGTTACTTTAAGGAACATTCCATTTTTTCTCATCCCCCATTTTTGACATATAGAAAATTTAATATTATTTTATTTTTCGTATTTAACACTTGAACATCGATGAGAGGTCATCCTTCTCTTCATTAATGTATTTATAAATTCAACTTTATTCCATTTTTTTACCATAATTTATGATCATTTTTCATGGTTATAATATGTATTGATTATACCCCCATTAGGTTATTCCTATTAATATTAAAATCACTATATTTCCCATCACAAAAGTTGTTGGAATTATTTTCCATATTCTTAGGCATTAACTAAAAAACAAGATGTGAATACATTAATATACAAAGGGGAAAATTATAAACTCAGAATGAAAAACATTTAATGGATAAGTATATCCTAACTTATGAGTCTCTAAGTTTCAATCTAAATTATCCATTATCATTTTTCCGATTATCATTTCTAACCTAAAAATTTAATCAATCCCATAATAATGGTTTGTAATGATTTTTTAAATTTTCAAATCATATCCCTAAGGAGTGTCAAACCAATTGTGCAGTAAGTCACATTATCATGACCATGTTATGACCATTTATATTTTCATGATACCTTTATAGGGTCATCACCCCTAGTTACAGGTTTTCTAGAGCCACATTCACTTGTCATATCCAAATAGGGATGTATTTTCTTGAAAACCACTCACTCTATCCTTCAAAAATATTTGGGTATATTTTATATATACTTATAAATATCGTTATTCTTTCACTAAATTTTTCTCATACTAGTTTAATAAGGTTAGTTAAACCTTTCTCTGATACCAACTACAACAACTCAAGCCTTCTATAACTATTATTACAGGATTTTTAAACATAAATATCCAATAAGTATAACCCAAAAACCATGAGGCCTACTGTATTGGGAAGATTGGGTTAATGATACAATAAAAGAAAACTAAAAAATGAACTTATTATTTTAGTCTACATATTGAGTTCCTAAATCCATTTGAACTCTAAAAACTATATTAGATAACCTAGGGAATACATTGGATAAAGGGGTGAACTAAAAAGCACAGTAAGTTAAAATACATAGCATGGAAAGATAACATATGATTCAAAAGTACAACATTATATCACCAAAGAGAGGTATCATGAGTATTCACATGTATTAATAACATAAATAACATGGTATCATAATATCATGGTAACATTGGAAATTTTTTAGCAACATAAAACATCAAAATGGAAACCAAATATTTACCCAATTGATTATAGTGTTATCTTAGATCACTGATCATAACATGTTCATGATTATGTGTAACACAAAATGGAATCCAATCATAATAAATAAACACAATAATTACCGATTGAAATAAAATGAGTTGGATAATCCTTTCACATATCATAATGAAAATAAATTTCATAAAGAAAAAATTTGATAAATGAACATAAGGATTATATTACCTCAAAAAAGGAAAGTATAATGAGCTATAAATATATATATAAGAGACATATATATAGAATTTATAATGAATCCATAACATAAAAAAATATTTATTGTTGATAAAAATGTCATTAAAATATCACATGGATTATTTCCTTAGAAAAATACACATTTCACATTGAAATAACTACTTTAAAAAATAAAATAATAAATTATATAAAATATTTTCTTTGAAAAATATTAAAAAAAATTATAAATGATTCCTCAAATTATTGAGTATTCATGAAATTATGAAATTCGTTCATTTAATATATGTTAAAAGAAAAAATTATTTTCACACTTTGGTAAAATAGGTCCAAATGTATCTTGTTTGGAATAGGATAAAAACATTCCTTTCAATTCATTTTATAAAATTTCAAATACGGAAAAAAATATTTAATAAATATTTTTGTAATATTAGAAAAAATATTCTATAAAACATTTTAATATAAATATGGATATAAAAAATATATTTTAAATCTATAAGAGAAATAAAGTTGGATTTTATAAAAAACATTAATTATTAATTATATCTACTAAAGGGGTGAAAATGGTTCTACTAATTTAAAATTTAATAAATAAATATATTATAACAAAATTAAATTTATTTACCAAATAAGGATCATATAATTTTGTTAATGTAAATTAAATCATAAATAATCTCTATTAAAATAGGATTGAAACATAAATCCCTTACCTCTTTAGTAAATTTTGAGTCATAAGACCCATGAAAGAAAGAACCTCATATGAATATGTATATCCCATAATTTTCATTAGAAAAATCATAAAAATACAATAATTTGTATTAAATTCACCATATAAGTGAAATTAGTGGTGAATATGGCATGTGTCCCTTGAAAAAAAAAGGTTAGATCGAAATCCCTTAACTTTAGTCTAGTCATGTCATGTATTTACTTTATATCATATATATTAAATTTTTATAAATTATTAGAGTTATTAATAAAATTTTCTATTTTAAATACAAAATTTATTAAACAAATCATTTATTTTAATAAAACATTTATTTACATAATATGTTTTGTCCATGTTGGGTGTTTTGAGGGCGTTCAATTCATAAATTCAAAATGGAATCGGTGTGCTAACCATGGTAAAAGTGGTCATTTTTTCATCACCTAAAGAACACTAATGATTAGATAATTATAATTTTTCTAAAAAACAATAATTTTAAAACCCATTATAATATTTGGTTATGAAAAATGAACCATTTTACAATCATGGAGATGATTTTTCATACGTACGCATGAGTAACGTTTCCATTTTTCAAAGATCCTGATAAAAATAAGTTAAGTGTTATTTTATATTTATATAATTATAATTATAAATATAAATATAATATTATTTCTTAAAATACACACACATACACCATCCATGTGATGTGATAGTAAAAATTAATCGCATCACTTCACGAGGTAGCAGTTCGCCATACACACAAACGTCATTGTAATTTGTAAATGGATGTTAAGGTAAGAAATTATACGATATTTTAATTTTAAATAATGAATAATATTTCATGTATATAATATTTAAACAATAATTTTATCAATATGAACATTCATGAGAGGCGATGGTGGAAAACCAATTACATCGGTTCACGAGGAGGAAGTCTTACAAATACATGAATGATGGTTTAATTTCCCATTTAATAGAAGAGGATATGAATGTAGATAATGAAACTAAAATAATAAAATATAAGTATATAATAGATACTTATGTTATTATATAATCATTGTTTAATAATATTGGAATATGTTGAAAGAAGAAACAAAATAATAATACTAGGTTAAGAACGATACATCTTCTTCGAATTACCTCTTTAGTATTATAAATAATGTCCTCCTAAATTTTATTTTGGATCAACAAAATGCCTCTAGTAAGTGGAGAGAGAATTAAGAATGGTATTTTTGTAGGTATTTTCTAAACCAAAATGATCTTTTGGTTTCGATAGGAGATGGGAGTTTGTTTCCTTTTATAAGTGGGAGGGAGTGGCATTTTTATAAATACCTGAAACTATACCATAATGGGAAGTCAATCCCAATTAAAGTGCCTAAAATTGATGAATAATGGATTGGAACAGTTATATGTATATTTAAAACAACCACCATTAAAAAGGAAACAATTTTTAAATATATTATTCCATTTACCTCTATGGTTACTAACGTTTACCATTTTATGTTTTGACCACGGTAACATGTTTTCTTATTGTTTTTAATATTAATTGTGATCAAAATATTTGTGTTAGATTTATTAAATAATATTAATTTTGTTTTATTGAAATTATTTAATACAATTTATCAAGATAAAATCATATATGTGGTATAATTAAATTTAAAATTAAACCATAAAAACCTATCAAAAAATAGTTTTTCGAGAAATGCATTTTTCAAGTAATAAATGATATTATATTAACTCTATGACTAAAAATAATTATTTTATTAATTTAAATTCATATAAATAGATGTATAATTTTTATTTTTTATTGAAACTGTTACTTAAAATGTGTTATTTTAACTAACAAAAATGGGTAAACTTTATGCACTTAAAAATAGTATTCAGAAAACCACATTTTTAAGGTTAAAAATTAACTTAAACAAAAATCATCAATATTTAAAATTTAAATGAAATTAATTATATTAAATATAAATAAATAATATTTTTATTAATTTTAAATCAAATTCAAATAATAATTTTACGTTTAAATTACTAAATTTAATGAAAAGTAATGACATTTTTACAAAAAACGATATTTTTCACTATTCACTATAAAATCATTCTTTTTAAAAAAATACCAAATTTTAAACTAAAGATAATTTTTATATTCTGATTTAAAAAATTATAACCTTTTAATAAAATTCCATCTCTATAAGTTTTAATGAAATATTAAAATATTCCCTAAAAAATATCAATAAAAATCATTTTTTTAGAAAACAAATTTTGAAAGCCTAAATAGCTTTAATGAAATTTGAGTCTTTATTTATTGTGAACTAATAAATTAATTTATATTATATTAAAACATTAAAGGTATTTTTCATAATTTTTTTATTCCTATTTTTACCCTCAGTTTTAATATATAGGTTATAACAGTTGTGTTTAAATAATAATAATTTGACAATATATTGTGATTCGTTTAATCTCGGTGGTGCAGGTTCTCTGTTCTATCAAACATAATTTTCTTTTAAAATATCAGGATATTAAACCTATCACTAGTAATCTTTGTTACTTTACCCAATTCAATAGAGATCTATACAGCTAACCAATCATCAGATCTGTATCGACATCAACCATCATTCATATAAAATGTCCAAGAACCATAGCGTGAATAAAACAAATATAGCCTTCACTTTAATCATAAAACTCATTTTAATTTTAATTAAATCAAAAAATTAATAATATTTTCTATTACCTCCTAAATATTGTAAAATTATATCTTTTCCATCAATTTTTTTTTTAAAACTATAAATTCCCTAAATTTTGAGAGAAATATCTTCTTTGAAAATAACCATAAAGATTTGTAATGTAATATTGATAATAAATAATTACTATGTATTAAATAATAGTAAATAGATAAGTATACAATAAAAATATTTTTCCCCTTTTGTAAAGAGTCAAAAATAACCCACGTGGAAAATCATGAAAATATTCAAAATAAATTATTTTTTTTAAAAAATAATAAATAATAAAAAATGGACTTTTTCAATATTTCAAGTATAATGAAGAACATTATTAAAACACTTAATATAACAATGAAATGAATGAAAAAATGTAGACAGGGGAATCATTAAAATAATATTTTAAAAAAGTTCACTTACCTCGTGTCCCAGCTCAGATGGTTCATATGTCTACCTTCCTATGTAAAAAATTTATATTAGTTTTATACTTTCTTAATAATATTTTTCATTTTCATTACAATATAATTATTCGCGTTATTTTTTACCATGTTTTATTCTGTTACTAAAATAGTTAAGTTCATGTTGTGTGTTTTTAGGATGCTCGATTTATAAATCCAAAATGAAATCGGTATGTTGACTAAGGTCAGAGGGAAATTGGTTCCATGATGTCAAAAATGTTAATCGTGGAAATATTATTATATTTATTCATTAAAAACATATTTAGAACCATCCATTTATGGTTTTCTTGAAAAAGTAAGTGGTTCGAATAACGGAGGTAGTATTATGCACGTGCACACGAGTGAGATTAACATTTTTCAACAGGATAGAAAATAAACAAGATATAAAATATTTTACTTTTATATAATCAAAATTATGTTATAAATTTTATATTTATTCATTAGTTCTAATTTCATAACCAACCATGTGATGTGTTAATGAAAAAATAATCACATTTTATCATGGAGGTGGTATTCCACACACACGTATGCATGACATTATCAATTTCGAATAGATGGAGAGGGAAATAAGTTATGTCTTATATTCTATTTAAAAAATAATAATAATTTTATAAAAATATTTTATATTTAATAATACTATATTGATATCTAGCCATGTGGTGCGGTGATGGAAAACAAAATGCATTGCTTCGTGGAGGTGGTAGTCCACACATATGAATAGGAGATGTTTCCATTTCTCGTGGATTATGAAAGAGATATAAATAGTTTTCCCCTAAATATAATAATATTTAGGTATAAATAAGATTCTGGTTTCATTATTTTATAGTGCTTAGAACATATTTTAAAGATTTATAATCTAAAAGCCCACAATTATATATATGAAAAATCCATTCTTATAGTTATTTCATATAGTATAAACCACATAAAATTAATTTAAGAAAAAAATAAAAAATTTATAAATGAATAATGAATGAAATAAAAGGTATTTTAAGAAATTAAGGAATTTATCCTGATGGAATAGTATCTAGAACCTTAGAATAGTAACATGACCATAATAAATAGTAATTTTCCATAAAATAGTAACCTCATCAATGATATTATAATTATTTTTTAAATATTATAAATGATAATATGATATAACTATATCATAGTATCGGTAAATAAATTTCTAAAAAATTATTAATTAAATGTTGGTATTTTTATAAAACATAAATGTTTATTTATAATTTTATAATTATTATATATATTTAAAATAAAATTTATTTTCCTAAAATATATGCATAAATTAAAATTTTTTATGATTACAATATAATTTTATGAGAGTGTAATTAATTTTTCAAAGTGTTATAAAATCAGTTATAATTGTAACATTGGTATTTTCCACGTAAATGATGATTGTAATTAAAAATAAAATCAATCATATTTATAAAAATATTTTCATAAAATTAATTTCATTTTTAAATCCTAAATGTTAAAATGGTTAGGGTGTATTTTTTGGATTTTTCTAAAATGCGTGATTTTTTTTGTGAATAGTGAAATACGAAAAATTTATAGTATATATACAATATAACCTAAGTAGACTATTCATTGAGGCTTCATTGATTTAAGAACCATAATAAAGAACTCCCCTTAATTATTTTAATATATTTAGTGATTCATTTCAAACTATTTGTAGTCTTGAGCCAAAATAATTAACTAATGAATAAAATAATGGGAAAACACCCCTCTCATCTCCTATAAATAGCACCCCTCACCACCACTTCTCCTCACACATTCCAAGAATTGAGATTTGTCCCAATTATTCCCAATACCCTTTTAAAGCCCCTCCCTGAGGTCAAAAATCCTTTGGTCTAAACAAAAGACCATAAACAATTCACCTAAGGAGGTTCTCAAGTAAAATGATTCAAGATGTGAAATCCTGTTTCTTTTCTTTTAATTTATTTCCATATTCTTTTATTTTATTTTTCTCTCCTCACATCCCCTATTGAACTATAATGATATCTTCAGTTTATTATATATACTTGAATATTATTATGCTAATGTAATAATCCATTACCAAACCCCTCCACCTTTCCCTTTTATTCTAAAAATGAAAACGTTGTCTGTGATGTGTTGATTTATCGTCTTTGAGGACGACAAGTTTTCATTATCCTTCATCACCATTAAAAATGGTTAAAAAACCATTATGATTGTTGAAAAAAAAATTATAACCATTTTATTTTTCTTGAACTAACATATATACATTATACTAAATGATAAAAGAAAATGAGTTTGTTTTGATCGAAAACCGCTAAATTTACTTAAAATGATTATCGTCAACTTTTTATCTAATTATTCATCCTCTTACCAGATAAAAAAATTATATAGAAGACATATTATACTTATAAGAGTTCATAAATAACATATAATATCAATTCTGGATAATTATCCCCATTTTACTCTATTTTCCATTCATGTTTACAAGTGAACAAATCAGGAAAACCAAGAAAACAAACACTCTCAAAAGATGAAATTTAAATATATAACTCATCATAATGGAAAAAAATGAGGATAATAAAATTATAATGAATGAAAGAAACGTATAAGAGGTTATCGATTTGTTAATTAATTAATATAATTTTATTATGAAGGATATTAAAGTGAATAAATCATTTGTACATAAGGTAAGAGGATTCTCAATCCCAAGTCCTTTTCCTTGGGTTTTACCAATTTCACACCAATTTTAGGATGTATAATGATCCTTAAATATCATTTATTTTTTATCCCTTTTCATTTTATGTGATATAAATTTTTTCTTCTTGAGATTATGACAAGAAAAATGTTTTCCAAAAGAACTCTTCTTTCTAAAAACAGAGTATTTACTTCTCCTGAGATTGTTTCTCCTTCAATCAATATTAATGATTCTTATACCAAGTATGTTATTCACTATTTATTTTGGTAACCCCAATGTTTATTCATGAATGTATGATTTATGATATGAAACCATTCCTTTCCATAGTCTATATTATATCAAAGATTCATATACAATCTATGTGGCATGCGTGACTATGTAACAGTTATGAAGTGATGGGTGCACCTGGAATTATATAGTGCATGTAAATGATATAATGTTATGGGTGTGATTGGAATTATATAGTTCTCCTATTCATTGGTTAATGTTATATATCTCATGATAAAGGTTCAATATGTGTGAACATGATGTTATCTTTGTTCCCAACTATGTGTCGTATTTAACCACTAAGACATGATGTTTCATTTTTATGTATTGAAAAAACTCAATAACTTTATCTAATTATTTATCTCATGATTATTATGATTGTCCCATTATTATGTTATGATGATTATTATTATTCTCACCCATGTTTCAAATATATTATTCCCCCTCTTACTAGGCTTTTAGCTAAACTATTTTTTGATGTATATCCTTAGGATAATACTTATACTAAGGAGAAAATGAGGGCCAATAAGAATATAGAGAATTAGGAATTAAATAAATGTCTATGTTTTATTATGTAAAATTTATTTATGGTTCTAATTTTTCAAAGACACTAAACATGTTCACACTGGTTTCGTATCACTATTATGTTTTTTATCTTTAAAATGATACAATAATCATGTAATAAAAAGTAGAGTTGTTATAGTTGGTATTATAGCATGGTTAATTTCATTTGGGAATTAAGATTGGAGAACCTTAGTAAAAACCCTTATTATGAGACTATATATATCAAATCACATAATAATCACTCTTTTAGAAAAATGATAAACATAGGGATCCCACAAGATATTCCTTTAGAGTTAATTTCACAATGGAATAAATTATTTTTTCATGAATTGTTGAAATAGGTATTTTTATAGCCTATTCTATTTTAGAAAATGGTGGGAACCATGAAAAACTAGGCCAACAACCCTTGCGAGAGAAAATTCAATGATTTCCTAAAAGACATCTCTAACGCCATGGGAGGTGGAGCTAAAAATATCATGGCAAATCTTACAGATATTTCTTTGGATATTAAAAATAACCCAATTAATGTGGAATTTACTCCTTCACAAAAGAGGTAGTGATTGGTTATCAATTATTCTATGTGGAAATGGCCACTAATATTTAGTGGTTCTTCCGATCCACCAATCGTTAAATAGTGGGTCAACTCAATAAAGAAGGTATTTTTTGCACTTTTTTGTTCTAAGAAAGAGAAGATGGCTCTGGTTATTTATCATCTTGATGGAGAGGCCGATCAATTGTGGTAATTGACTAAGAACATAAAGATAAAGGATAAATTTAAAGAGATAGAGTGGAATGACTTTAAGTTAAGGTTTCTGAATAATTATTTCTCTTTAATTCTTCATTCAAATATAGAGAGATAATTTATAGAGTTTAAGAAAAAGTAAGTCCAATCTATCATAGCCTATGAAGAAAATTTCTCAAGGATTTCAAGGTATGATTCGAGTTTTGTTATTAATAATAATAGAAAAATCAATAGATTATTTAGTGGTTTGAAACCAAACTGTCCAAAGTTGTATAAATTCTTGACTTTTGGAGTTATGAATAAGTTTTTTGATGTGACCTCAAAGTGGATATAAATTTTAGAGAATGGTCTCATGGATAAGGTGATATGAAACAAAATATGGAGTGTCATGCTCAGGGAACAAATGATAAATTTGGAATGAAATCTCAACCACTTGCATGTCAAAATGTGGTAAGAAGCATCATGGGAACTACGTCAAAGGGATGGGTAAATGTTATAAGTGTGGTAGATAAGGCCACCAAGATCATTAATGTTGAAAAGAAATGATAATGTAAGACAATGTGGTGGAGGAAAGCAGAGCACCGCCTATCATTCAATGCTTCAATTGTAGGTAGAAATGTCACTATGCAAGCTAGTGCACTAAACCTCAAGTAATTGTGGTCGATTAGTGATAAAAAACATCAAAGGAAAAGGATAAAGGTAATGTTTATTTCATCACTAATTCCAATGTGGATCTTGACAATGATTTTGGTGAAATGTACCCTAATTATTCATTCAACAATAGAGAACTTACTATTTGATTTCGGTTATATGCATTCATTTATATCTTTCAAGTTTAGTAGACCTATTCAAAAACCACCTTAATATATAGAGGTTGATTTAACATTGAGAAAATAAAATGGGGAAATTATTGGATCTAAAGTATATATGTCCCCCAATGTTAATTTTTTTAATGAACCTCCCGGAAAATCTGGTCATACTTCCTTTGGTGGAGTGTAACGCTATTTTCGGCATGGCTTGACTATCTTTATTTAAATCCCACGTCAGTTGTTAAGAAGGAAAGATTACTCTTCACATTATTAAGAATCCTATAATTATATACAAGTGTAAAAGACAGGATAAATCTCTTATGGATTCATCATCTTAATTATGGATATTATTGACTTATGAGAAAGGTAATTCAGCTCAAATTACTGATATTATGGAGAGGATCATGATTGATGACATTCCCATTGTGAGGGACTACACAGATGTGTAGACAGATAATTTTATTGGCCTTCCACCTAAATAAGAGGTTGGGTTCTCAATTGAACTTATTCAATGATCTTTATCTATATCAATGATACCTTATATAATGGATACTATTGAGTTGGAGGAACTAAATAAGAAGTTACAAGAGAATCTAGACAAGGGATTTATATGCTCGAGTGATTCACCATAGGGGACACCACTCCTATTCGTTGAGAATAAGGATGGATCAACACACATTTACATTGATTATCATGATATTAATAAAATCACAATAAAGAACAAGTATCCCCTTCCATTGATAGATGATGTTTTTAATCAACTCTATCAGGCCACGTATTTCTCTAAGGTATATCATTGGTTGGGATATCACCCATTAAATGTGTGGAAGGAAGATATTTCTTAGGCTATCTTTCGAATGAGGTACAAACACTATTAGTTCATAGTGATTCATTTTGGACTCATTAATTCTCCAGAAATATTCATGGACTTAATGAATAGAGTCTTTAGAGATTACCTGGAAAAATTTGGGGTAGTCTTTATTGATGATATTCTAATACACTCCAATAGAAATGAGGAACATGAGGATCATTTGAATATTTTTCTAAAGGATTTTTAAATTGATATGTTATGTGAAAATTACAATAAATGCGAGTTCTGGATGGAGGAAGTATCATTATTGGAGAATGTTATCACTAGAACTGGAATATCTTTGGACCCTTATAAGAAAAATGAAATCGAAGAATGGCCCAAGACAATATTTTTAATGTATATTAAAAGCTTAATAGGTTTAGGTATGTATTACCTCTGATTTATAAAGAAAATATCACTATTTTTAAACCCAAAAACCAAGATGAATCAGAATGGAGAAATATTATTCTGGACCAGTGAATGTGAATATTGCTTCAATGAGTTTAAAAATAGGCTTATCACCATTTTAGTACTCACACTTCTGATAAGTGGGAAACTCTTTGTGGTATACAAAAATGATTCAATGAATAGTTTGGGTTGTGTACTGATGCAAAATTATAAATTGATAGCATATGACAAAAGGATGTTTAAAATTAATGAGCAAAATTATCCCATGCATGATCTGGAGTTGTCAGCTATGATCTTTTCTTTCAAAATATAGCGGCATTATCCCTATGGGGAGTAGTGAGAAATATATATTGATCATAAGAGCCTAAAATATATATTTACATAGAATGATCATAATATGCACTAGTAAATATGGTTATATCTCATCAATGTTTATGATTTCTCAATCTATTACCATCCTAGTAAGGAATATAAAGTAGTGGATACTTTGTGTTGAATGTATCCTAGAAAATTATCAATGATAAGAATTGATAAGGATCCAATTTTCATTTATTTGAAAATTACGGACATTGGAATCATTAAGGAAGGAACATCACAAATCCTTTCAAAAATTATTTCTCAACCATCCCTCAGGGAGAAAATGAATTATTATCAAATAAATGATGTGGAAATTCAGAAGAAGGTGGAAGATAGGGGAAAGGAGAAATACTCAGACTTTAAAATTGATGATGAAGAAATTGTAATATTTGGTTTATGATTATGTGCACCATCTAATACATATATAAAGAAGGAGCGTCTAAATGTTTCACATAGATCAACCTTCAATATTCACCAAGTGATCACAAAGATATTTTGAGATCTCCAAGAGAACTATTATTGGGATAGTATTAAGAAGGATATTGGGGAATATACATAAAATTTACTTGTTTGTTATCATGTAAAGGCTGAAAGACAAAAGTATAAGGGGATAATGCCATCGTTACCCATACCAACATGGAAATAAAAAAATACCACCGTGGAATTTGTCATCATACATCTGAAGACATCTAGAGGAAATAATGTATATGAGTTATTATGGATCTTATTACAAAGACATCACAATTTATCAAAATTCAGAAGGTCTTCTCACAGGATAAACATTCATGGATATACATCTAAGAAGTTGTACAAATTTATGGAGTAACACTATCGATTATATCCGATCAAGAACCATGATTCACCTCAAAGTTCATTAAAACTCTCCAACATGATCTAAACACTGACCATGTCTTTAGTAAGTATGATCATTCTCAAATTGATGGTCAATTTGAATAGACTATTTAGAAACTAGAAGACATGTTGTGAGCATGTTCTATTGACTTCAAAAGAGGACAAGACCAACATCTATCCCTTGTTGAGTTCTCTTACAACAAATATTTTCACTCCAGCATCCAAATGGCTCTACATGAATCCCTTTATGGGAAAAGATGTTGATCAAATGTGTGTTGGGATGAAGTCAATGAATGTAAGATGTTAGGACCTAAAATGTTTGAAGAAATTGTGGATAAGGTGAATACCATTCAGTTTCACATCAAGAAAGACCAAAGACAATAGAATATCTATGCATACAATTGTTTATAGGACCTGGATTTTAAGGCTAGAGACATTGTATTCCTCTTCATATCACTATGGAATAGGATCATGATATTTGGGATGAAGGGAATGCAAATTCCTAGGTACATTGTCCCTATAGATATTCTTAGTCGATTCAGAGCTATGACATATTAACTAGAACTTACACCTACCATGTATCAAGTACACAATTTATTCTATGTGTCCCTCTTAAGGAAGAACATTCCAGATTCCTCACATGTACTGAATCCAGAGGTGGTACTGTTGGTAAATTAGCTCTCTTAGGAGGAGCAGCTAGTGAAGATCTGGGACTATAGAGATAAAGTCCTACACAGCAAGACTACTCACCTGGTCAAAGTAATATGGAAAAACCATAAGTATGAAGAGGAAACATGCGAACTATAGTAATCCATGAGGGAGAAGTACCCTCACTTTTTTCATAATAATATGTAAAATAAAATTTCAAGGATAAAATTTCAGAAGGGGGGGAGAATTTAATGACCAAAAATTATATCAATGGAAATCCCCTTCTATAAATAATTTCATATAGTATAAACCTAAAAAAATAAATTTTAAAACACCCTAAAAACTTTATAAACAAATAATGAATTAAATAAGAGGCATTTCAAGAAATTAAGGAACATATCCTAATGAAATAGTAATATGACCCTTGGTATAGAAACATGACCATTAGGAATAATAATTTTTCCAATAGAATTGTAACATCATCTATGAAAGTATAAATAAAATTTAATCATCTTTTAAATGATAATATGTTATAATTCTATCATAGTGTATGTAAAAAATATATTTTAAAAAACATTAATTATGTGTTGGTATTTTTACAACACATAAATGTTTATTTATAACTTTATAATTAATAAAAATATTTAAATAAAAATTTATTTTCGTAAAATAGATTCATAAATTAAAATTTTGTTGTATTATGATTATAAAATCATTTTGTTAGACCATAATTAATTTATGAAAGTGTTATAAAATCAGTTACAATTCTAAAATCAGTATTTTCCAAGTAAATGATGATTTTAATTAAAAATTTAATTTCTCAATTTTAGAAAATTATTTTCATAAAATGGAGTTCATTTTTTAATTCCACAAGTCGAAAAATGGTTAGGGTGACTTTTTTGATTTCTATAAAATACTTAAATGCTATGTGAATAGGGAAATACGGAAATTTACGGTATATATACATTATAAGATAAATATATTTTTCTTTGATTCATCCCTAATATAAGAACCATAATATCATACTCCCCTTAATTATTTTAATATATTTAATGATAATATTAAATCTATTCACAGTCTTGAACCAAAATAATAAATTAATTTATAAAATAATGAGAAAACACCCCTCTCATATCCTATAAATACCACCCCTCACCACCTCTTCTCCTCGCACACTCCATGAATTGAACCTCATCCAAATTCTTCTCATTCATCTTCCCAAACATCTTCACATATTCTAGAAGCCTTTGGTCTCAACAAAATACCAAAACCAATTCTCCTAAAGAGGTACTCAATGATAATTATTCAAGAGGTAAAATCCTATTTCTTTTCGTTTTGTTTCTTTTCAAGTTCTTTTATTTTTTTATTCTATCCTCACATACCCTAATCCAAGTGGAATGATAACTTAATTAACACATATATATTGAAATATTATTTTTATAAGGGAATAATCCCTCATCAAACCCCTTATCCTCTCCCTTTTATTTTAAAAATGTAAACGTCTTCTGTAAGGTGTTCATTAATCGCCTTTAATGATGAAATGTTTTCATTTTCCTCCACAACTTTAAAGGATGGTCATAAAACTATTATAATGATTAAAAAAAATTAAATTTTATTTAATAAGAATTTTTATTTTCTGTAACTAACATATATACATAATACTAATTCATAAAACAAAACGAGTTAGTTGTGATCGAAAACTGACAAAATTAACCGAAAACATCCATCATTAAAAACATTTCTAATGATTCATCCTCCTAGAATATAACCAAAAGATATATAATACTTTAGAAACTTCTATAAGTTCATTAATAACATATAATATCATTTCTATATAATTATCCCCATTTTACACAAACTTCCATTCATGATTACAAGTGAACTTATCCGAAAAACCAAGAGAATGAACACTCTCTAATGATGAAATTAAACTCTATATATCATCATAATTTCTATAAAAGAACCTAATAAAATTATAATGAATAAATTAAATTTATAATAAGTCCTAGTTTTTTTAATTAATGAATCTATTTTCATTATCCAATATATTAAAATGAAGAAATCATTCAGACATAATGTAACGGGATTCTCAAACCAAAATTTGTTTCCTTGGGTTTTCTTCTTTGACACAAATTATATTCTATATAATGATCCTTAAATATCATTTATTTATTCTCCCATTTTCATTTACATTATATAAATGTTTTATACTTGAGTTTATTATAATCACAATTTTTTCCAATATAAATCTTCTTTATAAAAACACACCTTTAACTTCTCTTGATATTGTTTCTTCTTCAATCCAGATTAATGATTCGAATACCAACTATATTATTCCATTATTCTTTTGAGAACCCAAAAGTATATTAATTAATTTATGATTTATGAAATAAAACCCATTCCTTTACAGGTGCTATATTATGTTTAATAATGATATAAATTCTATATGGGATGTGTGATTATGTAAATGATATTATGTGATAGGCGTTCCAATAATTATATAATGCATGTAATTGTTATGATGAGATGGGTGCACCCCAAATTATATAGGTCTCCAATTCATTGGGAAATGTGATTTATATCTTAGTAAAAGTTCAATATGCAAGAACATGATGTTAGATTTTATCACAACTATGTGTGGTAGTTCACCACTAAGACGTGATATTTAATTTTTATGCATTGCCACATTCCATGGCTCTGTCGAATGATTTCTCTCATGATTATGATTATGATCTTATTCTTATATTATGATGATGAATTTTATGCTCACCCATGTTTCAAGTCTCTTATTACTCCTCTTACGGTGTTTTTAGATCACCCATTTTTTGATGTATATCCTCAGTTTAATACTTGTACTTAGGAGAACACAAGGGACAATAAGAAGATGGAGAAGAAGGAATTAAATAAATGATTGTGTTTTATTAAGTAAAAGTTATTTGTGGTATGAATTTTCCCAAGAATCTAAACCTTTAGATAATGGTATTATATCGCTATTATTTTTTATCATTAAAATGATGTAACATTCATGTAATAAAATTTAGGGTCATTATATATAATAATAGATAATCTTGAAATATATCAGTTAGGACTTATACCTTCTCCTTATATATCCCCCTTTATGTTTCACTTTAATCCTTCTAGGATTGGTCATTTGAGAAGACTAGGATCAATATAACATGATTAATTATGTAATTAATTTGTTTTTTGTAGGTATATGTTGATCTAATAGGCTTAATTGTGGTCAAGAAGAGAAGATAGAGGTTCCATTTTATATGTGTGGGGAGTGGAACTGATTTAATTATTAAAAATTATAAAATTGAATACAATCTTATTAATGGGAAACTATCACATAAACAACTAAAATTAAAATATATGGTGATATGGGTCAAAATAGTTTCATCCAATAATAATTAAGATAATATTTTCTGACCATTTCACTTATTTTTATCCAAAATTAACAGGTTTTACACTTTTTACCTTTTTTTAAATATTTTTACAAAGGTTACTATTCATAATGACCAAAAAAATAAATTAAAATCATTACTAGATGTTAAACACATTATTTCAAATATGTAATCAATTTTTTAATATTTAATATGTATAAGTTTCATAAATTAATTTTAATATAAGAACAAAAAATGCAATAACAAACAATTTTCCAAAAAATGAATTTTAAGCCTAAAAATGAACTTATACTTAAATTAAATATAGTAATCAATTCCATAGAATATTTTTCATTTTTTTTTAAAATAGGAATAGTTTTAATTTAAAACTAATAAAAATATAAGGTTAATTTTTATAATATTTTAAAATAAATGATAGTTTTAACAAAAATCACAGTTTTTCAATATTCACCCAAAAATCAATATTTTATGAAAAATCATAAAATTTAATCCAATTATAATTTTTATACAGTGATAAAAAATTGACCACATTCATGAATTTTAAACTCTAAAATTTTGAACTTTTTTTAAATAAAACAATATATTTCATGGAAAATATTTTATCTAGAATAAAACCATTTATTTTCTGGTAAAAATTCAAATGAATTTATGAAATTATATTTTAATCCATAAAATATATTTTATAAAATTAATAATATGTGAAATTTATTCTCTATTATCATTACATTGGTGTTCATATAAAAGGTTTTTATAAATCCATCACAAGTACTACCTTCTAAGAACTTTTATTTTAAGGGTTATTGAGGCCATAAGGGTCTCTTTCCAATCACATTTTCAAATTGATATTATTATGAATGAATTTACTTTTAGAGAAACTTTTTGTAAAATTTATCTCTAATACCCTAACCATTTTTTACTCCTCTGCTTATTGTTTATGTTTTACACTTCCACTCCCAGTTTAATTTTTTATCGGTAAATAATTTAACTATTGTGGAGTTTGTGAGAGAAACAGGGCCCATATCTTATTCCTAGTCATTAATTTTCTTATTATAATTCCATATTCATTATATAATTTTATATTCCACCTTATCAATGCTCTAAAAATTGACTAATTAAATTTTATACTATTTTTAATCTCTTAACAAAAGTAGCAAAGAAGTTTTTTATCAATTTCTACATGGGTTGTAATTGTAAAAACTATGAAAGGTCATATTTTTAAAATTTTCCACACAAACAAATTCTTTTTTGACCATTATCCTTTAAAAAATTTCCTTTTTATATTTTAAAATGGTTTTACAAATGATTTTTAATTTTTAATTATTTTCAATAGTAAATGAGATATTGATGTATTTTTTAAAAGTAAAAGTTTTATTTTAAAAATTAATTCTTTATTTTTCAAGGTATTTTAAAGGATTTTTATTATGAAAGAAATCTTCAGTGTTTTTATATCTCCTCAAATAAATTTTTTAAAAGTATCTTTATTTCATAATTTTTTAAACCCTTTTTTGTTTTACAGGGTTCATTTTTACAATGAGTTATTATGCTCCAATTGTTTTGATTTAAATAAATAAATTTTAGGGGGGGTTTCAAGTATTTAAAAAAGGTACATTTATTATATTTTCCAAATTAATTCGTCCAATAATCATTAAATGGTAATTTTTATCTATTTCAATATTCTTTGATGTTATTTTTATTACACTTGGGATATGTTCTTATGATACCATACACCTTCTATCTATGGATGAATTTTGATTATATTTGTTTAAGTAAGACTTTTTGAAACTCATCTATTTCCCATGATTTCATTATCATATTATTAAATAATGATTGTTTTTAAGTTCTTGTTGCATAAATATGAATGATTTTTTTAATGAGATGGTTTGTGTCTTAAAAAATCTGAAGAAATTTTTGGTTTGATAAATCCCTAAAATGGTTTGGTTAGTAAAAATACTAAAGATGATTTGGGTGCAATAAATCCATGAGATAGTTTTGGTTTGATAAATCCCTAATATGATTTGTGTTTGATAAATCCCTGAGGAGGTTTGGGTTTGATAAAGGTCTGATACAGTTTTGGTTTAATAATTTCATGATATAGTTTGAGTCCAAAAAATCCAAGAGAAAGTTTGTGTTTGATAAAGCCTTGAGGTGGGTCAACTATATTAAATATATATGACGGTTGTGTCTGGTAAAATCCTATAATTAATTAGTTAAATTTTAATACCACATGAATTAGTCATGCTTTGAGTGGACATGATTGTAGGTATAAATGTCCAATTTTTTTATTTTTCTATGATTTATTTTATTCCAAATTTATAATAGATATTCCTATTTTCACTAATAAAAAATAGGCATTTAAAAGTGATAGAATATTCCTTTATTAGCACAAAGAAATTACTGATAATTTGAGAATGGTTAATGGTTCAAGGCTTTTACTAATGCTAAAAAATTATGGTTAAAGTCCCCCTTTGGCAGTCGTAAAAAAACATTGTTAAAGGGACATTTTAACAATGCCTTTTTAGCACTGTTAATGAGGGGATTTAACATAGATTTTTTAGCACTGATAAAGGTAGAAAAATTAAAGAGGGTAAAAAAATTAGACTTCCATGAGCCCAAACCCTTTATCAGTGCTTCCACGACACCTTTAACAGCACTCCCACCACCTTTATGACCAATTTTCACCCCACCCATTTTATTAGCACTTTTCGAATTTCTAGACTTATTTGAACCCACCTCGATTCGTACCCTTCACCTATCCTTCAAATATGAACGCCTCTTACACTACCACATGTTTCTTTTTTGTCTATTTAATGATATTTCGCTTTACTTATATATATATTTACATATATTTTTAATTCATATATTCATATATTTATTTTTAAATACATTTATACCATATATTTGTTTGTGTGATATATATATATACCTATATTTATCTAAATATATTATATATTATATTCATTTACATATACCATAATTTAATATAAATATATCTTTGTTTGTTAATACAGACATATATGTATATATAAACATTATAATTATATTTTTACAATGTAAAAAATGGTTAGACATTTTTTAAATACATTTGTAGAATATTTATTGATTTAAATATATTAGAATATTAATTTTTATGTAAATATGTTGATATATATTTTTATATGAGTGATTTATAATAATAAAATATAAGAAAACATGCATATATTTAATTTTAAATAAGATTACATAATGACTAAATATAAAAACCATAATATCAAAATGAATGTATGCCTGGGTAATAAATTTAGTCTCTACCAAATTAAGGCAATAATACCCCCTTAAACGAGGCTTCAAATTCATCAAATGTTAAAAAATTGGGTACCCCAACTTAAAACTCATTTTTGGAGGCCTTTTGGGCCTTTTAACCTCGAAAAATGTGATAATGGTTTACCTTTATCACTAAGGGAGTATATCGCATCATGGACTTCTATTTGATATGTGATTAAGCCCAAATGGACACCCGGATCGAAACTTATGGGTGTTTCATATTTGAGTTACGTTTTCAAATTATTTTAGATCTTTTATTAATTTTTTGATTTTTTATCTTCAAATTGATATTAAATGGATATTAATTGGTAATAATAACCATTTTGTCAATTAGAAATATTTTTTAATTATTTTATAGGTCATTTTTTCTAAATATATTATATATATTAAGTGTAAATGCCTATTTATATTATCTAAAGAATATTTTAAAAAAAATATATTATATTTATATCAATATAAAAAAATTATATATTTATATATTATTTTTAATGAATTATAATTATTTTTAAATATAGCATTATCAGCGCTACTAAAAAAGTACCCAAAAAGGTGGCCATTATCATCACTTTTAAAAAAACACTGCTAACCCCCCCCCCCCCCCCATGTTAGTACTTTTTTAAAAGTGATAATAAAGGGTGGGATTTTATCAGCGCTTGTGAAAAAAAGTGGTGTTAAAAGAACCCATTTAGCAGCACTTTTTTTAGCACTATTAAAGACCCCCTTTAACATCTCTTTTTGAGCACTGATAAAGTGGGTCTTTAACGTCACTTTTATTTAGCATTGTTAAATCCCTATCGTTGGATAAAACTAGTTTTTTAGTAGTGGTTATATTTCATGGTCTATTATTACTTTATTTGGTTCATACAATGTTATTCCATGGTATATATTTGCTTATTTGAGATTATATTTCCCTCTATCTTTACTTATAGAAAAATCAAATTATTCGGTATTATTTTAAATAAGATATTTCTTTCATTTCCATGTGTCTCATATTATTATGATCTTACCATTTATGGAATGTTAATGAGATTTTTAATTACTAAGAATTTTATATGAACCATTTTTTAGCATTTCATTCACCAATTTTTAAATATGAGTATAAATTTTGAGGAGTCTTCAAGGAAGACTATTATGGTTATATAATTTAAAAATGGTCATAAGAATTATAATATAAGTTTCAAATATTGGTGATTATTATGGAAACAAAACATTTTGTTCTTGGGATTATATTATTATTATGATATGTAATGTAACAACCTATGATTTTAGAAGAACACTTTGTTTGATAGAATGTATGACATGAAACACCAAATATAAACAAACCAAAAAATAATATTATTTAAATATGACAATTATAACCTACCCATTTAATTGGAAGGTATGAGTATTAGTAATAAAATTATTAAATATATATAAATATAAAGGTCATAATCAATGAAAATTAATTGATTTCTACTATCATGACCTGACCCACGAGGGACCACTTGGCTGGAGGTAAGTAGATTATGACACCCCAAGCCCACCTCTAATATTCCAAGGGATGGAAACTAGAGTCCAGTCGGCATATCGCACACATGGGTGGCCTTGGCCTAAGGTACAAGTAAACAATCACATGACTTGAAAAAACCCTACAATGTTGAAGTAAAATTTGAATTAATACCAAATTCATGTATACATCTATATCTCACAATCAGATTACAACAGAAGCACTAGAAAAAATAACGATCAAATACAATCACTACAACAAATCAGGGCTTTAAGAGTGCAAGTAGAAGGGTTTTATCATTGCTCCAAAATCATTGTTATTGAGAACGATGTTAAAAGTTGACATTAAATAGTGCTAAAAATTGATCTAAAAGGCACCCTTTAACAGTGCAAAAAACACTGATAAAGGGTACCTTTATCAGTGATTTTTATCAATGATAAATGGTTCCTTTAATAGTTCTTTAGTATGGTTAAATGGTTAATTTAACAATTCATTTTATCACAATAAAAAGTCATCTTTTAACATCACTAAAAAATCACTATTAAAAAATAGGACAAAAATTAATTTTTCATGGACACTAAACACCCCTTTTCTCAGTGCTTACATCCACCTTTATCAGTGATTTCCACTACCCTTCCCACATCACTTTCCCCACCACCTTAAGGCTGCACCAAAAGCTTGCGTTCAACTGGATTTGATCCCAGGGGCTCCCTTATGCAACTCGATTCTCTTTACAACTATGCCATGCTTGTTTTGTTGTATATTTAAAGACATTTCTATTTATTTTTATATATTCTGAAATTTCTGATATATATAAACACAATTATATTTATTTAAATATATAATATTTTAATATAAATTTATATACATTAGAATATGAATATATATATATATGTGTGTGTGTGTGTGTTTATTAATACACACGCATATGTATATATAAATATTATATATCCATATTATTGTATTTTATAAGGTAAATAAAATGGATATTTTTTTAGTTTAAATAAAATGAATAAAAAATATTTATATTATATATATATGAATACATTTTTTTGTAAATATTTTGATATATGTATTTATACTAGTGATTTATTATAAGTAAATATAATAAAATATGAATATATTTAATTATAAAAAATATATTTTGTGAATAATGATAAAATTTCAAAACCATGAGATCAATATGTATGTATTCCCTAGTAATAAATTCAGTCCCCATCGAAAATGGGAAAAAGAACACCTTAAATGAAGTTGAAATACAATCGAATGTTAAAAAAACTGAGGTACCCCGACTAAAAACTCAATTTTGGAGGCCTCTTAGGCCTTTTCATTAACGAAAATGTGGATGGGGTTTCCTCGATCAACAAGGCATAGATATCATCACAAGATTTGATTTGAATAATGGTAGAGCCCAAGCGAACACCTAGATCAAAAGTTATGGTCATTTTATATTTGAGTTACGTTTTTAACTTATTTTATATATTTCATTAATTTATGTTTTTTTATCTTAAAATTTTTAATATATTACTAATACTCTATAGTAATTAGAAAATAATAAATTAAAATTATTTTTAAAATTATTTTATAAGTTATTTTCACTAGATATCATATATATTAAGTGTAAATTCCTATTTTTCATTATCTAAAAACATATTAAAAAAGATTATATTATATTTATAAAATTATATTTATATTTATATATTTATATATTATTTTTAATTATTTTTTTAAATATACCCTTTAACAACGGTGGTAAAAAAATCACTAATAAAGGCCCCCTTTATGATCATTTTTTAAGTAGCTCTAATAAATGACCCTCTTTATTAGGGCTTTTTTAATAGAACATATAAAGGGGGCCTTTATGGGCACTTTTTAACAAGTTTTGATAAAGGACACCCTTTAACAACGCTTTTATAGTGCTATTAAAGACCCCATTTAACATCGCTAAAAAGCATTGTTAAATACCCTATTTAATAGTGTTGTTTCTAGCATTGGAAAAGGGTTTCTTTGACATCACTTTTAGCTATAGCTAGATAAAAATTGTTTTTTAGTAGTGAATCCAACCAAAAAATGAAAAATATTCCAACATACTTGTATAAGGGTTCTTATGTAAAATATAACAACCAGTATGAACCATGGCCTTTCTAGCTCAACTATCTTTCACCACCTCCCAGTCCCCAAAAAACTCTATTAAGAGGCATGTCATCTTCTTAAGACATGTCATGTATAGGTAGAGCCTATGAAGGGTGATTATTGCATTACCCAGTAGGGAACCCATAAATAACCAAACAAAAATCATCAAGAGATTAATTAGCTCAACACCATGAACATAAGTTAATCATAATATGATACATAAGAATAAGAAAAATAACCTTGGTATAGTCATACCAGAAAAAATGTCTCAAAAATGTGACAGTCATACTACCATCCATAAAATTATTCTTAAGGCTTCAAGGTAATTCTCATCTCATAGAACCCACTCCGCAATCCTTGTTATCACTAATGGTGCTTATTTATGAGGTCATGTTCATTAGGAAACACCAAATAAGTATTAGAACTCTGAAGATAATGATACATATATATGGGATCACACTGAAGGACATGTGGGACACCAAAAAGATTAATTGGATTAACTTACAATGTAGTGGATTGTACACCTTTGTATGTTAGTCACATTGATTCCTTTAACTCTATTCCATGTAACTTTAAGGATTGTTAGAGGATCCCACCCTAATCACATGAAGGGATAGCAGAAACTCTATCAAAGAAAAAATATATAGAGGATATCATAATCCCATGGTCAGGATTTATTATCACATTGTACCCTCATAGGGATTGACCAAGGTATCACACCAAACTGATACAACTCTACACTATAGAGGTAGATGGCCTAAACTTCACCTGGAGAAAGTACACAATGTGTACTGGAACTACTTCAAAAAATACATTTAATAACTCTAGAATATGCCTTTATTAGTGCTAAAAAACAATTATAATTTGGTCTTAGTTAAATTCCTTAAAATTTTATCACTGCTATGAAAACTCTGTTAAAGGATCCCTTTAACATCGCTTTTTTTTTATCTCTGTTAAATGGGGTCGTTAACAATGTTTTTTTAGTGCTGATAAAAGCATCATTGTTAAAGGGGTAAAAAATAATTTCAGATGTCCATGGGTGTCTGACCCCTTTATTGGAACTTCCATGACCCCTTTAAGAGTGCTCCACCCCCCCCCCCCCCCACCATCAAATTATAAGCGCTTTTGGTATTTACATCCTCATACGCGCCCACCTAGATTCAAACCATGCACCTCCTTTGAAGATGAAACCTCTTTACCCCTAAACCATGTTGTTTTTTTGTCTTGTTAATGATATATTTGTCTATTTATATGTATATATATATATATATTTATTTATTTATAAGTATATATATATATATATATTAGTATATTTATATAATTATTTTTAAATACACATATACAATATATATATGTGTGGGTGTGACAGATATATATATATACTTATATTTGATTAAATATGTTATATTTTATAGTCATTTAGATTTACTAGAATATAATATAAATATATTTAATAAAATAAATAAATATTCAATAAATATTCAATATTTAATAAACAAATAATAATTAATAATTAATAATTAATTAAATTATAAATTATAAATTATACATAATATAGAGTAGATAATAGATAATTAACTAATTAATTAATTAATAATTAATAATTAATTAATTGATCAATATTTAATAAATAATTAATTACAAAATTATTAAATTTGTAATAAATTATTAATAGATAAATAAATGATAAATAATAAATAAATAATAATATATAATTAAACAAATCATAAAACGTTAAGAAACTATAAAAACCCTAAAAACACTGAAATGACCATAAAATCTAATCTGTGATTCATTTTTTAGATCCACAACTAGTCAAATATAATATTGTGAAAAAATTTTCGATATGATATATGGGACAAGCTGAACAGACACTAGATTGGAAGTTATAGTCATTTGAATTTTATGAAATCAGGTTCGACGACTAAAAACTCAATTTCGGAGGCCTTCTGGACCTTTATGGAAAATTGGGATATTGCTTAAAGAGCTGGTCATAGACCTGTATGAGATAGATGTCATCATAGGGTTCTGTTTGATATGTGTTGGATCACAAACGGACACTCGGATCAAAAGTTATGGTCGTTTGATGTTCGAGTTTTGTTTTCAACTTATTTTAGATCTTTTATTAATTTTATGATTTTTTATGTTTAAATTCATATTAAATGGCTATTATGAGTAATAGTAAGAATTTTTTTAATGAAAAATATTTCTTTATTATTTTATAATCGATTTTCACTAAATATCTCATATATTATGTGTAAATGCCTATTTACCTTATCTAAAGCATATTTTAAAATATATATATTATATTTGTATTAGTATAAATATATTTATATATTTATATATTATTTTTAATGAAATGTAATTTTTTTCAAGTATACTTTTATCAGTGCTTATAAAAAAGAATTTTTTAAGACCCCCTTTAACAACGCTAAAAACTTTGTTAAAGACCCCCTTTAACAATGCTTTTTTTAGCGCTGACAAAGGTGGTCTATAATAGCATTTTTAGCTAGCGGTGTTAAATCTCTAGTGCTAGATAAACCCAGTTTTGTAGTAGTGTGGGAGTACACAGTGTGTCTCGTCTACTCCGGGTCTACCTATGTCTCTCCATCACACACAACATTTTATCCAATATATACACACATTGTCCTTTTGGGATGTATAGCGTGTATAGGATAGGTTGGAACTTGGAAAGCACTACCTTTCTAAGAATATTTACTATGTCCCATGCTTGTATACTTTGGGTCCTGCTTGTATACCCTATCCATTCTCATGTACTATGGTTTCCTGCACCAGGTCAAATAGTTTGTGACACATGATGATATTTTTCTATGCACATATACCCTAGTGCCACAGAAGATACATGTTGTGTGTTCTTTAGACTACACACCATCTATTCTTGATTTACCAAATCACAGAACCGTTATGTGTTTCCACTGTGTCACTTCCACCTTTTATCCTGCCACAAATATCAACAAGAATCATGGATTTGGGGTGGACAAAACCTTTTAATCTTGAGTTTCTAGATTTTGACTATCTAGTCTTCTGGAAAGAAATCTGTGTTGTGCCACACCAATCACCGCATGCCAAACTAAAAATGAGGGCACTGATATGATCCCGATCAAATATTGATCATTTGTTTTCATTGTCTTACCTTGATCACTTCATCGATCATAAATCCAAACTTGTGGTGATGATCCATTGTACCAACGAATGATTTTATAATTATCATTCACCGGGTATTGTTCGAGCTGTGAGCAAAAGGAAATACCGGTGATGAACATATGAAGAGTGGGGGAAGAAATTAAAAAATAACACATAAGTTGAATGAACCTAAGTCAATGTTTTGGATATCCTGGATTCATTTCTATTAGAAGGATGAATAAATAACAAAGGAATAATCAAATTATCAATTTCCCAACCATAGGAAGATAAAATCCTCAACTGAAATCAACATTCAATTTGTGAACCAATTATGTTAAGTTAATTACTTCTCATTTGACATGAGATAAAAAATATCCTAACTCCAAATAAATAAAATTCCATCCCTTATCTTTGGATTTATTACATGTGAAGAGTGGTCGCATGTTCTATCCATTAGTTAGATCTATATGTCGTGATCGGAAAACCAAATTCCAATCCATGATCCTTCATTGATCATCCAATAATCATTCTCCAACATACCTCTCTCAATCCAAAGGTGTATGTGGATATCCCTATGTATTTTCTATAACATGGATTATATATGAGTAGATTAGGTCGTTGTATCAAAATAATTAATAATTTTTTTTTTCAACGATGACTACACTTTAATAGAACATTAGATGCCAACAAAGGTTATGTCATGCCTAGGGTAAAACATGCTTTCCATAATTAATATTCATCTTAGATTTCTATTCTGAGACTTCATTTGGGAGGTACTTAATTATTTTAGAATAACTAAATGTACATGATATAATATATTTAATATTTATATTATATCAAAATTGGGCCTCTCTGGGCCTTAGAATCCCATGGTGACTTGGTGTCTTGATTCAAAAATATTAATTAAAATATTCCAAAGTTTTACAAGGAAAAATAGAGTTGTTTCATTCTTCCCACCATAGATCTTTTCATATAAAAAATCAAAAATCATACTCAAAATATATGAGGGTATTGGGGTAGTATATGGGTCTCCCTATCCTAAGTGATCTACTAAAGATTCATATCCTACCACTAGATATGTGTCAAGGGAATCACTATCCACAAAGTATCTTCACTTATTGATCCTTGGTTTTTTCAGATTACTCTTCAAAGGCAGCTCCATCCTTATTGTCTACTATTCCCCACTCGATAACATGGGATGAATCTTGCATGTTCTTCCTCAGCTATAACACATGGAATATATCATATACATGATCTGAATATTGTATTAGGTTTAAATGGGACACCATCTCTCTATCCCTACGTAGTATCTGTAAAGGTCCAATGAATCTTGGAGATTTCTTATCGCCCCAACCAAATCTCTAAAACACACATCGAGGTGAGACCTTTAGGAACACATTGTCTTTATTCTCAAACTCAAAAATCATTTGTTTCTTTCCCATGTAAGTCATATGATATATCTTTACAGTCCTCATATTATCCAAGATTATCTGAACCTTCTCTGTAATCGCTTGCACCAACTCTGGGCTCATGAGTACAAACACAACTGGATCAGTCCAATATTGTTGTGAACTATAGGGTCTCCCAAACAAGGCCTCTAATGGTTTCCTACCAGTGGTTGAATGGTGTATTTTTTGTACATAAACTACAATATGGGTAGGTGATCCTCCCAACTATAGAAAATTCCAATATTCAAGCCTGAAGCATGTCCTCCATAACATGAATGGCCGGATTAGTTTGGCCTTCATACTAGGGGTTTAGCACTGTTCTCAAATGAAAATATATCCTAAGGTCCTCCTATAATCCTCTAAATAATTGAGGTTTGATGTAGGAATCAGGTTCTAAAACAATCATTGAGGTAACTCCATGAATCTGGTCTATCTCATGTGAGTAAATGTGTCCCAATCTTTCTAATAAACCCTAATATCTAATAATTAGAAAGTGGCCCGACTTGGTCAGTTGGCCTATGATCACCCGAATTGAATTTTATCCTATATAAATTCATGGGAGTCCCATAAAATAATACATATATTTATCATCCCAATTTTACTATAGAGACTTAATGGGTTGAGATAAACCCACTAGAACCTAGTGATCAGCCTTAACCTACTGAAAAGTGAGGCATCGAGAGAAAAATTCTACTGTATACATATTTATCCATGTGCACAATAACTGCCATCGAAGGTCCTGGTATATCTTCACCACACCTGGATGTACCTACAAGGTGTATGTATGAAATTGTCTCAGAACCTTCTCATGAAACTTCAGAAGTATCATTATCCATAATTTGAAAAGGATGACATTCTCCCTTTCTTTAGAAAATAAATCAGGAGAACTTCTTGTGGGTATCTGAGTATACAAGGTATCATAGTTAGTATCGCCATGCTAATCCTCCCAAAAAAAATATAAATGTAGGTTTAACAACCATCGATTGGAGGTAAACCACACCATTGATATCCACTATGGAAAACAACAATGAGGCTATCTTCTCTATCGTCTTAATCAACAAATGTGAACAAGATCTCCTACTGAGAGCATTTGACACCATGATCACCTTCCTGGTAGTATAAACTATCTTGAATTCATTATTCTATAGTAACCCTAGTCATAACCTATGTCTCAAGTTAATATCCTATTGTTATAATATATACTTAGAATTTTGTTGTTAGAATATACAATAAACTACTCACCCATAAGGAATCATCTCCACCTCTTCATGGTGTAGACCACCACTTCTAACTCTAAATCAGGGGTCACATAGTCTTACTCATTTGGGATCAAATTGTTTACCCATAGGTAATGAATTCCTGATTCTATATTAGAAAAAATTCAATATTGGTGTTTGAGGCGTCATAAAACACTAATTACTTAACACCATCCTCTAGTAGTCTAAAGATGGGGGTGCATGTAAACCTCTACTAAATCTCCTAAAAAACCTTTTGGAACATCTCCATCCCAAAACTATTCTACCCCTTCTGGTTAAAGTCTATTAGGGTCTTTATATACTATAGATATTGAGCATGAATTTATTGGAGTTTTGTACCAACATGAGGATTCTTTTCACCTCTATCACACTCTTAGGTGGCTCCCTAGCTAGAACTGCCACAATCTTCATCAGTTCCACTTCAAAAACCTCTACTGAAATAAAATGTTCTAGAAATTGGACCTCCCAAATATATAAATAATACTTATAGATCTTCTTATAAATTTCGTACTCTCGAAGAATTTACAAGATCATCCTCTAGTGTCATGCATTCCCCTCCCCGGACGCAGAGTGTACTAGAGTGGCATTGATGAAGACCTTCATAAAATGGTCTAAAAAAGGATAAAATAACTAGATAATGAGTCCCATGAATACTATTAGGATGTTTTCCATGAAAAAATTCATCAAGGGTTACATATAATGGATATAGAAATATCAGAATTCCATCTTCTATATATACTCATCTTATTCTCAAATATGGTGATAACCCGATCGGAAGTCAATCATTGAGATTCATATCAACCCTCTAAACTTTTTGAAGAGTTCATTGATCCATGGTAAGA
Source organism: Viscum album (assembly GCA_963277665.1). Taxonomy (NCBI): domain Eukaryota; kingdom Viridiplantae; phylum Streptophyta; class Magnoliopsida; order Santalales; family Viscaceae; genus Viscum; species Viscum album. The sequence goes on along the minus strand of OY728119.1, from coordinate 1,717,978,590 downwards.
GAAACATGTTCATAATTTCCACTTGGTTTAGGTAACTATAATTCACACACAACCTCAATCTCTCATCCACCTTCTTAATGAACAAAATCTGGGTTACCTACAGTGACACACTAGGTATGACAAATGCCTTCCAACAGAAGTCCAAAAACTACTCCATCAGTACTTGAATCTCAAAAAGAGATTTCCAATATGATGAAATATATATTGGGGAGGTATGTGGGTGAAATTCTATGTGTAATTTTATATCTCAGTGGGGATGCATGTTCAGAAGGTCCTCAGGAAGGATTTTCGCATACTTTTCCAACACTACAAGTAATTAATAGGCCATAAAATCAACTTACCCAAGGGTACTACTAGATATTTAGTGATTAATAGGTTTTCTCCTATCATGTATAAGAATGTTATAATCTTATTAGGTTTCTCTTATCACCAAAGAAGGAAAAAATAAAACCATAACCCTGGAAACTCTGAATCCTCATCCGAAAACAACCAATCTAGGCATAAAATTTGGATATCTAGTCCATACCTAAGATGAAACAATAATTCCTCAGAATTGATACAGATAGATCCCACAATAATCTCTCACCACTATGATTCAAATCACACTATCATCATTTGTGTGTGATCACTGAATCCCCATCCGATGGGAGTCTCTAAGTACAAGGATCAAGCCAAGGGCTCAACCAGAATCTCTAAGTCCTAAACTAGAGACGTTTCAATAAAAGAGTATCTTGAACCTCTGTTTCATAGTAATAAAAATAAACTATAGAATAAATATATTGTACCTATAATAATACCTAGAGCCTATATCTCATAGGCATCCATCGCCTTTATCTTTCCATGTCTCTTCCCACCAACACTCTAAGCATAACATGGACTACCTAGAGGTTGTGGTCGAAACAGGTTAAATCATATTACCCCTAATAATAATATCCCTACTCCTATACCACATACACCACCCTATATAACTCCTTGATCCTGTTTCTATCTCTTCCTTGGTGTTTCATCAACCATCCCTCTATTAGTTATATAGTGGGTCGGATAATCCAACATGAGATGTCCCTGACGGTCTCAAGAGAAACAATTCCTCTCTATTGGTTGACTAGAACCATCCTATGATCTATAAATTATAAACCCTTTATCCTGATAGTTTATCTTGAAAATTTTAACATTCTTAAATCTCAATACATACTATCATTTACCTTCTCCTAAAGTCTCAACTCTTGGGTTCCCACTGCCAACACCAACTACCAGTGTCTGCTCTTCCCGAAATCTCTCCACTACCAAATCCCACTCAAACACCCAATCATAGGTAGGAATAAAAAAGAGATATCACTCCATGATTATATATCAAATTATTCCCCAATGAATGGTTCTTTCGAAAAATAATGTTTCTCAAACCATATCTATAGTGTATCACAATATATTAGTGAACCTCAATGAATACTCTACCACTGTCATTATGCCCTATTAAAGCTATAGAAGCTCATGGATACTAAAAAATTGTAGAATTTATGGATAGAAATACTATTTGAATATATTATCAAAATCTTTCTAATATAGGGTTTTCTCATTGTGCATCTGAGTCATCATACTCTACTATCGCCATTTACAGCCATGAATAAGACTCGTTGCTAAGACTACCATCAGATCCTGAGGTGTCCTCGCAAGGAAGAAAACATGGGTAACTACCTCTATCCAATCCTCATATGTCTGAGGTTTTGTCTCACCCCAAAACATAGTAATTCATTATCACTCAAACTCATAAATAATTCTAAGCTTGCGCACATCCTCACCTAGTACTAATAGAACAACCTATTGGTCAACGAGTGGTGGAAATATTAGAAACCCACCCAAAGGTGAAGCCTCATATACATGACCCTGTCTTGAAGCCTCATCGCTAGGTGGTTCATACACATGATCCTTCTAGGGAATAACGAATGGTTGTCACCATAGAGGCATCCTGAAATAATCAAGACTTTCCATGGTTAAAGAGTATATCTGGGATCTGACTTAATGAAATCATAAAAACCACAAATCTTTCCTATATGATGTGTATATAGATTTTTTACCCTATAACACATTTCAACATATACAAACTCATAAATAAGGTTATTAAATGATTATTGAATTGATACGTTATTCACTGCACCAACACTGGAATAGACAGATAGAAGAACTTGGAACATTTTAATAATATTTCCCTAGTTCTCAAACCAACCTCACAACTAAAAAATCGCCAAACTTTGATCCTAATATGAAAAATCCTCTAATAACATTCTATCATTAACCTACCCACTAGGGGCTGCTTGTCCAATGATAATCTGAGTGTGACACCCCAATCGCACCTTCAATATTCCAGGACCTAACAACTAGCATTGACAAGACATTTTACCCACATGAGAGGCCATATCCTAAGGTACCTATACACATGAACATGTCTCTAAAAACCCATTCAATGCGGAAGGTAAATTAAAAATAATAATAAATTAATGTATACATCTATATCCCATAATTAGAGTATAAAATGTATTAGAAAGTGTAAGGGCCTAATATTAGCCCATTAAAAACTACAGAAGATTCTAACCAGCTAATAAGAGGGGAATGTTTTCAAATGAAACACCTAGTATAAACCATGGTCTATTTAACTCAACTATTCTCAACATTCTTTGGATCCTCCGAATACTCCATCAAAAGATCTATCATCTACATAAGACAAGACATGTGTGGGAAGATCCTATGTAGGGTTGTGTATAAAAATACCCAGTAAGGCACGTTGAAATAATCCAACATAAAGAATCAAGAGATTAGTCACCTTAACAAAAAAAAGATATGTCTATCAGAAAATGATACATAATAATATGATAAATAGCTTGGATATGCTCATAATAGTCACCAAGTCTCAAAGCGTCCTCACCAAAACATCCAGTCACAAGATTTATCTTGAGGCTACAAGCTAACGCTCATGTGGGAGATCCCAATAAAGGAGTCTTTCCATCACTCATGGAACTCATTTGAGAGGTCATGCTCATCACGCCTCACTAAATATTTACTCACTGGAACTCTAAAGATAATGATACATAGATAGGGGATCAAACCCAAGTCCATGAGGCACACCAAAAACCCAAATTGGATTAACTCACTAAGTAAGGGATCATATGCCCATGTATTTCTGGCATTTAGACTCCTCAGACCCTACCTAGGGAAGGAGAAGCAATGATATAGGATCCCACCCCTGTCACAATGAGGGATACCACAAAATCTTTATGAGACAAAACTAATATAGGGGTTCACAATCTTATGTTATGGATGTAATTCCACAATGTACCCTCATTAAGATAGTCCAAGGGATCACACCCAACAGACACTGCTATATAATAAAGACATGGAGGGCCTTAACCTTCCCCATAGAAAGTATATAGTGTGTACTAGGAGTACACAGTGTGTCTCGTGTAACATATCACCCCATCCCGTTATATTGAGAGGGTGGAGGAATGCTACATGGACTTAAGAGATATTCCCAAGGTGCCAAAGGCAGGCAATAAATGCCAAGGGTTTTCAGAAAAAATTGTGGACAGATTTTCCCTTGAGATAAAATAAACCAACCAAACAGTCCATTATCAACAAAATACATGATGCATCTCAACAAAACAACCCAGCCCATACATTACCAAAAGACAACCAAACTATTCCATAACAGTTCCCAAATTCCAATACAACCAAAAAAAATATAAGATTTCCAATCAGAATACTATACAACAAGACCCCAAAAGAATATGGAACCTTCCATAACACCACACAAAGCTCCACGCTCCAAGTACCACAATATCACCAAAGCATCATTCCAAGCCCATTGAAAAATGAGATGCTTTACTCTTACCTGTGTCCTAGAATAAAACATTTAAAAAGGTACCAAAGTGCCAAAGTAGGGTATAGTAATAATACTCAGTATGATTTCCCCAAATGACTTCCCAACACACGTCACTAGGAACAAACCGTTAGCACAATTATATAAAGCAGTTTATATAAAACATTATATAGTTCCACAATTTCTAAATTCCAAACAAGAACTTACCAATCCTTGTCCAAAAGGGAGAGCCACAACTATTCCCTAATCCACTTCACAATTTCACATTAGCACAAATAATTCCATCCTACAAAGCAACACACAACAAAGAAACCAAAATGGTGGATATTTTTTCTAACCTGTTCACTACATTTCCAACTAGTGGTGCTTTCAGACATTATCCATAATGGTGGCTCTTCCATTCAATATCCACAACCGTTTAGAGTGATCCTTCCCACCCACTTCCACAAAATCAACACAATCCATAACACTAAATCAACCAATGAGTATAAATCACCATGGTCACACAATGAGTACACAACCATTTCCAACGCATGCCAATTAAATTTAATAAATCAACCATTTATGGAAGACACATTCTACCATTTTCCATGCCAATCCAAATTTCAATAAAACTACCTTTTTATTGAAAACTATTTTTATAAACTATTTTCATCATCCAAATCGAGTAACCAATTTTAAAATCTACGTTTTAAAATCACTCAACCAACCCCCCTTTCAACAATATCCCAATTCACCCAAAAATCCCCAAATAGTCACCCAATGGGTTTCCACAAAGATTATCACAACATATTCACAATTAATTTCACATGATAGAATTACTTTCATCCAAATCCACTAGTTCTAAAAAAGTGGAGTCGAGAGATAATCCACCTACCTTTATGGTTCCTACGAAATTGACCCTCAAGAAACCGTATTACAAATCCAAACAAATGCTCCACCAAAACCTCTCTAGGTCTCCTTACCTATAACCAACAAGCCCTAAAATAAACACTTTAGGAAAAAAACCATAGATATACATGAAATGGATTTATATCTAAAGAACCAAGAGAGTGGGAAGAGTAGACCTAGAGAAAACCTCAAAACAACCAAGAGAGAAGACTTACCTGATATGAACTGCCTTCAAACCACCAAGAAACCCAGTCAAATACCTTTCAAAATGAGTGGGAGAGAACCCCTATACTTGAGAAGAGGAAATACCATGTAGGGTTTTATTGGAGAATAAATGGGTGAGTTAGGGTAAATCCTGGCTAACCCCTTTAAAAAAAACCAAACATTAATGGGTCGCACGGTTAGCTCGCATAGTTTGACAAACTTTGCGCTAACTGTGTGGATGCTAATGCCTCTAAAGAATATCACACGGCCAACCCGAATGGTTAGAAAAACCATGTGAAAACTATGTGAGACCCCACTACCTCTAGTTTCATAGTTTTCTTGAGATTCTTGCACGGTTTTCTCTAATTGTTCTCAAATTGTGCGCTCTTAAAAACGCCACAAAACATTTCCAAAACCATTGAAAACTCTCCAAAACTCATCCAAACTCATCACAAGAAATTTAAACACATAAAAAGGTATAAATAAAGTGTACATACTTAAAACTAGGGGTTCTATATTCTCCCCACCATTGGAATTTATGTCCTTTGAAATTAGAGAACCATCTTACTGCCGAAAGAGCTCGGGCCATCTCCTTCTCCCGCACTCAAGTCTCTTCCTGAATCTAACCATAATACCACAAAACCCAAAATAATTGATGCTTCTACCAATAAATACATTCTATTTCCTATAAAGAATTATCACTAGCATTTTCACCAAGGAAGCATTCAGTTCTATCTCCACATGATCCCAACGAATGACATGGCCACGATCTAGTTGATAATTTTTCAACTGTGAACCATGAAACAAATTGTGACCCACACTACACTGTGGTAGAAAATCCAATCGATAATCCACCGCTCCAATGCACTCAAGCGTCACAAAAAGTCCCAATATAACTCGGAGATAACATACCCTGCTTTCCAAACCGATTATGTTCCAACCTAGGATAGATTCTCAAAAACACATGATCACCCACCTCGAATGAAAACGATCTCCGACGATGGTTCGCATATCATTTATGACAACTTTGAGCCGTATCCATCTTCTTTTTAATAAAAGTTATTTTATCCATAGCTTCTGGGAAAAGGCTTGGTCCAATCATTGAAGTCTCACCCATTTCCACCTAACATAGTGGAGAACGACACAGACGCCCATACAATTCCTCAAATAGAGCCATATGTATTGAATCTTGAAAACTACTATTATAAGAGAACTCCACCAATGGTAAGTGATCCTCCCACAAACCATCAAAATACCTCACAAAAGCCCTTATAATATCTTCCAAAGTATGTATCGTCCTCTTAGATTGGACATCCGTCTAAGGATGATACATCGTGCTCATCGTCAATTGTGTCCCAAAGGCTAGCTGCAAGGATTTTAAAAAACAAGATGTAAACCCTAGATCCCTATCTGATACCATTGAAAATGGAACACCATGCCTCTTTACTACCTCCCAGATATAGATTTTGGATAGATCCTCCACCATATGAAATTCATTAATCGGTATAAAATGGCATGACTTTGTGAGTCAATCCACAATCACCCATATGGAGTCGTCCTTCCTGACCATTCCTAGGAGACCCGTCACAAAATCCATTTTTATTTTCTCCCATTTCCTCACTAGGATAAGTAAAGACTACAATATTACCATTTTTGATGACGTTATTCCTTGACTTATTGATAGGTTAGGCATCTCGAAACAAACTCAACCACATCCTTTTTCATACATGCCCACCAAAACTGCACTTTCAACGCCTTATACATCTTTTGAATTCCAGGATTGACAAACCATATGGAATGATGATAAAACAAGATAATTTCCTCCTGAAAAGCCACGGGTACCACCATCCAATTCTTAAAACACAATACTGAATTTCCATTCATTTCTCATCCTTTCATGGTCTCTCTAACATTGTGTTTTTATCTGATTTACACACATCGGGAATTAGATTCATATGACTCTTTAACCAAACCAACCAAGTTAGGAACCAAAAAAATCAGAAAGAAGACCTCTCTTCCACCTTGGTCCCCACATTCCAACCACATTTCATCTATGACTGACATCAAGTTCCATTGGTCTGATGCCTATTTCACCACCTGGGAATATGATTTCCTACTTAATGCAATTGCCGCCGAGTTTTCCTTACCCAGTGCGTACATTAAATCGAAATCAAACATTTGGATGTATTCCATCCGTCTCCTTTACCTCAAGTACAAATCCCTCTATGAGAAAATATGCTTTAAGGTCTTGTGATCAGTAAACACTGTAAATTTTACACCAAAGAGATAATGATGCCACATTTTTAAACCCTAAACCACTACCACCAACTCCAAATCATTTGTTGGGTAGTTCTTCTCATGAAACCTCAACTTCCATGAGCCATATGAAACCACATGACCCCCCCTTCATGAGAACACACCCCAACCCTGATCCCAATACAACATAATACACAATGTAACCTTTCCATAGTTAAGGAAAAACCAAGATTGGTGCTGATGTAAGGTGACCCTTTATATCTTCAAATAATTTCTAATAGTTCTCATCCCATTGAAATGGGATATTCTTCTTTGTCAAAGTTTACATCAGTGAATTCAATCGTGAGAAATTGTGAAAAAATCTTTGATAATATCTAACTAGACCAAGGGTGCTTCATATCTTGAAAACATTATTTGGCAGTTTCCATGAGATAAAAACCTCTATATTTTCTATATCAACTGAAACACCATTTTTAGAAATAACTTGGACAAGGAAACAAACCTCCTTTATCCAAAAGTTTCACATCGACAATTTATCATAAAACTGATGATCCCTCAAGATCCCCAACACCATCGCCAAGTGATGCTCATGATCTACCCTTATCCTTGAATACACTAGTATATAATCCAAAAATATCACCAAAAAAGAATCTAGATATCTATGAAATATTTTATTCATCAATTCCATAAACATTTTTTGTGCATTCATTAGACCAAAGGGAATAACAACATACTCGTAATATCAATATCTACTTATTAAATCTATTTTCAGGATATCCTCCTTCCTTACCAACAATTGATGATAGCCTAACCTCAAGTCAATCTTGGAGAACCACTAAGATCCCCTAAATTGGTAAAAAAATCATCAATCTATGGAAGTGGATATCGGTTCATTATTGTAACCTAGTTAAGTCTACAACAATTACCACAAAGCCACAAAGATCCATCTTCTTTTTTTAATAGAAAAATGTCTCTACCCACAGAGATGTGCTAGGAAGGATGAACCCTCTGTTTTCTAGATCTTCTAGAGGCAATTTTAATTCTCGCAATTCTTCCGGTGCCATTCTATAAGATGGAATTGATATATGAATGATCCATATAAAGACATAAATCATAAACTACACTTCTCACATGGGTGGAAACCCTAATAATTATTTGGGAAATACATCCATAAAATGATCCACAACTTTTAGAAGAACACTTTGGCCAATAACTTCCACTAATGCCCATGATATATCCACTATGTGATGCAAAATTGTGCCAATATCTAGGGCCATCAAATCTGTTGCACCTAGTTTTTTATTCTTCTTCCCTCTAAAGAGATATTCAATTCCATCCTCCATCATAAAACTAACTATTCACATAGAGAAATCGTTGTGGTCCTTAAACATCGCCAAAAAAATCAATTCCCAGGATTATATCAGAAGCAACCATCTGAAGCCTTGAGAAATCCCGCATCAATTAAATGTTGTGGAAAAATAAACAACATGATCTACATAATAAGGCTCCACACTCTCTTTGACCTAGAAGAGTTTGTACTTTCAAAATAGAAGGCATAGTTTCCACATGTAAACCCAAAAAAATAATGACATGATAAGAAATAAAAGAGTGTGAATCACTCATATCAAACAAATCTTGCATCAATGTGGAATTTAAAAGGGCCATACCTTACACCATGGATGGTCCCAACAGATCACCCACCACAACTGGTCCGCTTCAAACAACTGCTTTCTTGCCACGCTCTTCTCTTTATTACCCTACTAAGGCATCATGGTATTCAGAGAATCACCATGACCTACATTGCTCTGTTGGTGATGGGTATGTTGTTTCCCCTTTAACTTCAAGGCATAAGACCCTTGTGACTTATGAGGAGTGTCACGAATACCTGACCTTAGATCATTCTAAAAATATTGTTGACGATACCCTATCTACTTATAATTATGACATGCTCAAATTTGTGTCGGAAAATCCCGCTTAATGGGTCCCTTCAAGCCACACTGAAAACATCTCGACTTACTCTAAGTCTTTGAAGGAAGATTCATTGATCCTGTCGTTGGATTCTGAGTCGTACTCCCACCCTAGAAATAAGTGTCCCACTTACACTTGAACCCAGCATTTGAGTTCCAACTATTCCATGTTGGTACCAACATACTTACCCCACCTATAGACCCCAAAATATCTTGTTCGTCCATGGTATCTTCATTCAACATTTCCATGTAATCATTTATACACAGCACTGCTATCTTGGAACAAATTTCTTAGTTTAACCTAGCTTTAAAAATTTGTGCCTTCAATGACGTACTACCCTCCACCTTGGGTGAAAACCATAAAAAGTTCACAAAATTACCCACATATTCCATTACTATCATGTTACCTTTCATCAAACTGAAGAAATCCATCTTTCATTGAATTCTAAACATATTAGGGTAGAATTATTTATTAAACAACTCCCCAATAGGATACCATGTAACACCTTGGTCCGTCCCATCTTAGTCCGCCAGATCCCACCATTTAAGTGCAATATCTCCCAACATATACATGGAAAACTTCACTTTCAGCTCTATCAGTGTTCTTAATAAGTCAAATATCTTATTCATTCTATTCAGCCATGTTTTAGCCCTTTCTGGCTCCGAATCTCCCCTAAAAATGGGTGGATTCTACCATTGAAACTGAACTGCATGATCAACATGATATGGTTCATCCCCTTTATTCCCTCATTCTACAGCTTGGAATGCTTGAACTAGCTGTTGGTTCACCTGAGGCTCATGTGAAACCAGATTTTCAGCAACTTCCTCTCGTTAGTCTCTACAAACCCTACCTAGTGTAATTTCTATAAATACAAAAACCATCATAAGAACCAATCCCTTATTAGAAAAGGCATATAATTTTCAAATTAAATGCATTGAAACTATCACAACCAGGCTTTCCACAAGTTCACATTTTCCATGTTGCGCTACTCTAAAAAATCCACAATGTTTTGAAAATCAACCCATTTTCAAAATACCACTAGTTTCCATGTTTCAAATCCTTCCGTTTTGAAATGTAGTTCATATTTTTCAAAATACATGAATTAATATCACACCATAAATCATTATACCAAAATAAAATACGAATCATAGTGGGAAATTATTTCAACCATTCATGTCATTCTCATCTTATTGGCTACAACCACAATAATGAGATTTCACTGCCTATAAGTGTCTCCAAAATAATTATGTACCCGACTCCCTGGTAACTTGAAGTTCAGCATAAAAGTGTTATCTACATACTTTTATTCTATAAATTCCATGTTCTGACAATCCTACAACTTTATATCATCCTAACTCAAGGAATAGGCCAAGAATGAATGTCAACACCAAGACTAACAATCAACTCCAATTGACCAATCAACTAATCTCACCTGAAAGCCAAGGACTGAACAAACTGACACCACTTGTAACATCTTGCACTATACCATTGTCTTGAGGAGGAGGAGGAATGCTAATTGGCTGTAATCAATGTTCCTAAGGAGTCAAAGGCTAGAAAAAATACTGAGGGCTTTGAGAAAAAAATTGGGGAATGATTTTCCCTTGAGATAAAGTCAACCAACCAAAAAATCCATTATCAACAAACTACATGATGCATGTCAACCAAAACAACCCAACCCATAAATTACCCATAGACATACAAACTATTCTATAAAAATTATCCAATTCCAATATAACCAATCCAAAAATCAGAGTCCCAAGAGGAAGACTACACAATAAGTCCCCAAAGGACTCAGACACCATCCATTGATCCACACCAACCTCCATACTCCAAGCACCAGAACATCAGAAAAGCATTATGCCAACCCACTAGAAAAATGAGATGTTTTACTCTTACCTATGTCCTGGAAAACCACATCTACAAAAGCACCCAAGTTTCAAAGAAGGGGTGATTAATAATACTTAGTAGTATTTCCCAAAATGACTTCCATACCCACGCCCCTAGTAAAGAACCATGAGAACAGTTTTATAAATCAGTTTATATAAAACATTAAATAGTTCCATAATTACCACAATCCAAACACACCATTACAAAGCCATGCCAAAAAGGGAGATCCACAACTATGAAATAATCCACTTCACCATTTTACATTTTCACAACAAATTCCATATTGAAAATCAACACACAATAAGGAAACCAAATAGGGGAGCTTCTATCCAACCCATTCACTACATTTCCAACTAGTGGTGCTTCCCAACCAGTATCCATAATGATGGATCTTCGATCAACTATCCATAACCTTTTATAGTGATGATTCCCACCCACTTCCACTCAATCAACATAATCCACTACACTTAATCAATCAAAAATCATAATGCAACAAGGTCACACAATGAGAACACAACCATTCCCAACACATGGAAATTCACTTCAATAAGTCACCCATTTATTGAAGACATATTCTACCATTTTCCATGCCAACCTACATTTCAATAAAAACCCCTTTCTATTGAAAACCATTTTTATAAAAAAAAATCTAATCCAAACTGAGCAACCAATTTTAAAATCTTCATTTAAAAATATAAAAACAAAATCCCTCTTTCAACAATATCCCAATTCACCCAAAAATCACCAAATAATCACCCAATGGGTTTCCACAAGGATTCACACAACATATTCATAATTAATTTAAAGTCAAAAAAATTAATTGCAACCAAATCCACTAGTTCTAACCAAGTGGAGTTGAGATAGAATCCACCTACCTCTAGGGTTCTGGTGAAATCGACCCACAATAAACTGCACCCAAAATCTAGAAAAACGCTCCACCAAACTTCTCTAGGTCTCCTTCATTATCACAAAAAATCCCTAAAATCAAAACTTTTGGAAACCAATGGTATATATATATATGAAGCGGATGTAGATCTAGAAAACCAAGAGATAGGGAAGATTTGATTTGGAGAAAATAACAAAACAACCAAGAGAGAAGACTTAACCAACATGAACTGCCATCAATCCACAAAGAAACCCCTTAAAATCCCTTCTAAAATGAGTGGGAGAGCACCCCTAGCCGTTGAGAATAAGATATACCATGTAGGGTTCATATCGGATAAGAAATTGATGAGTTAGGTTAAATCTTGACTAACCCTATTTTAAAAAAACACAACATTAATGGGTTGCATGGTTAGCTTGCACAGTTTGAAAAACTGTATGCTAATCGTGCGAATCCTACTACCTCGAAGGCATATCGTATAAACCTACCTGCACAGTTAGAAAAACTGTATGCAAACCATGCGGGATAACACTACCTTGAGTTACATGGTTTTCCTGGGATCCTTGCATGGTTTTCCCTAACAGTCCTCAAACCGTGTGCCCTTTAAAAGGCCTCCATACTTTTCCAAAACCATTCCAAACTCTCCCATACTCATCCAAACTCATCCCAAGCACTTTAAACACTTAAAAACACATAAACAAAGGATACACACCTCAAACTGGGGGTGTTACATCTTGTCTGCCCTGGGTCTGCCCATGTATCATAGTCTCACACATAATTTCATTCTCTATATACACTACATATAGAGGTTAGACTAACATAGAGTGTGTGTCACCAGCCTGAGTCTATATACTCTATCTGATACCCATAAAATTCAGGTTTTTATCATGGACTTTGGTCATGCATGTGTACTAGGTCTGCTAGTACTGGGTCACATGGAATATGACATATGTCATGCAATATTTTATATTTTTAATTGTGTAATACCTTGTGCTATAATAGGGTACCATGCAGGTTTTTTTGGACTACATTTCATATAGTTGATATTTTTCAAAAAACACAAAACCTTCAAACATTTTCACGATATTTCCACCATTGTAGATTCATTCACAAATCTCACATACAATCATAGATCTAGGATTTGAAAAACCTTTTCATCATAGATGGATATATTTCAGACATCCAATCTGTACAGAAGTGATCATTTTCACACCACACCACATGTCAAACCACAAGTGGGGGGAAATTATTTTATCTTGATCCACCATCAATCATCCAATATCATATTCGAACATCAATCATTTAGTCAATCAGGAACCCAAACCTGCAATGATGATATATAGTACTAAGTATTGGTTTCACAATGATCATCCACCGGGTATTGGTAAAACCATCGAAAAAGGAAATATTGGTGATGAATGTGTGATGAACGGGGGAATAAATGTTAAAAATATATCATAGGAACAAACCTCAAATATTTTTTGAGACTTACCATATTTTTTCCATTATAAGGACGAATAAAAAATGATCAATAATAAAATCAAAAATTCCCCAAGCATAGGAAGATAAATTCATCAATTGAGATAATCCTTGGATCCAAGAACCATTTCTAATAGGTAAATTACCTTTCATTATACATGGGATAAAAAAATTGGATAAATATAAATAAATAAAACACCCTCTCTTAGGTTTTGATTGATCATTGTTGAAGAACGGGCACACATCATAGTCATTGGTGAGATCCACAAGTTTTGATTGGCACACTAAATTCCAATCCATGATCCATAATTCATCATTTAATAATCCTCCTCTAATAGTTCTCTCTTAATTCACAGGGTTTTACATCTAGCCCTATGGATTTTCCATAACATGGATTATATAGGAGAGGATTAGGACTCTATGTCAAAATGATTAATTTATTTATTTATTTACTAATTTTACTATTTGTGCATGCGAATATACTTAAATGGAATTCTCAATGACAACAACTGTTATGTCACACCTAGGTTAAAAACAAAATTTTGGATTTAATGAAGGAATCATATTTTTGAACTGACACTCCTTTTTGGAGTTATTATATCATTTTATAAAAACCACACGTGCATGATATAATGTATTTAATATTCATATTATATCAAAACTGTATCTCTTTGGGCCTTGGAATCCAAAATTGACTCAATTCCTAGCTCTAAAAATATAATTTAAAATATACCAATGTTTTATAAGGAATAAACATATTATTAAAAATAATTAGTAAATAATTACTCTATTTTTATAAAAGGGATTTTATTCTTCAAAAATATGTTTACCTCAAAAATGTTTTTTATAACCTTTTGTGAGAAAATATTATAATTAATTTTTATAACATATAGAAATATTATTTTATAAAAAGAATTTTTATTTTGAAATTAATCTTTTAAAATTTTCTTATAGTGATACATTTTGATTTTTTTTAAATATATATTTTTTTTCAATAGTGAAAATACAGATTTTTTGAAAAATATCATTTGTTTTCATTAAATAAAGTAATTTATAAGTCCCAGTGGATCTTAAAATAACCTAATTATACTTTAATTGTAAATAATCTATTTAGATACATAGAAATCATCATTATATTATATTCCGGTATAAGTTCAAAATTTGGGTTTGAAAACACATTTGTCTAAAAACTATTTTTCATTGTGTTTTGTGTTTTTATCTTAAATCAATGTCTATCAGTTATAGATATTGAATATTGAAACATAAATTAAATATTTTTAATATCTAGGTCCTAATTTTTTAAATATTCCCTTTTCTTTTTTTTTCATTGAGAATTGAAACCCGAGTAAATATTTGTCACCTCGGTAAGGATAAAACAGGCAATTAAGGATAAAAATAATGTGATAAGGCCTTAAAAACTCCATAACACTAGTATTTATTTTATTGGACAATTTGTTCTATCCATTTCCATAAAATGTTGAAAATATGAAAATTTAATGACCCTTTACATTGATAATGAACTTAATATTATTTTAAATAATGAATAAAATCAAAATTTCAATCTCTTTCTTTTAATATATTTTATATTTTTTAATTGGGATAAAAAGATATTATCTTTAGTTATAAAAGATTATTTAAAATTTGAATGAACTTTTTTAGTATTTTATCTTATTTTAAATATTTAATGATGAAATAATTACCTTAAATTCTTATGGAACGTCAGCATAGTGTTTATCCAAGCTGTAGAAAAATAAAGTAAATGATTTTAAAAACTCTAAATGTAATATTTTATTGGTGAGTTATAGTGTCCTAGAAATTATTTAGATAAATATAAAATATTATATATCTTTTAAAAGTTTTTATTCAAATTCCTTTACTTTATTTATGTCTCTAAATTCAATCTATATGAATATTCTTGAAAATTACTATAATGGTATATTATATTAAATATTATTTTATTTAAAGATTTAAATTTCAATTAAATATTATATTTGGCCAAGTTAATGGTATATGGACTAAAATATCAACTAATTCTCATTTATGGGTCACATTTTAATTTATAGTAAATTTAATGGCCCCTAAAGTGTAAAACATATTGATATCACAACAATCATTAAAAAGGTTAGTAGCGGTTAAAACTAAGATATAGGGGTGAAAAAATCATCTAAACTTATATAAATTTTATTTTATGAGATTATTTTGACTCATAATCATACTATATTAAAACTATATCAATATTTGGTCACATTTCTATGAAAATTAATTTTTGTTGATTTTATACATTAAGTAATTCCAGGAGTTTCCCTCTCGTAACTTATAAAATGGAACCCCTCTTAAATATTCCTCACATATTTTGAGTGCTATATTTCAATTAATTCCTACCCAAATATCTCTATTAAATTCATTAATATTTCATAGAGTCCATGGTCTCTTCAAAATACATGTTGGTCAGAGAGATTATCTTAATAGTTGGGTGAATTTAGTATCTAATAAAATTTTCTGTTTGAAAAAATTTAAAATGAAATACCATAATTAATTTAAAACATCCCACTTAATGAAAATAGCATATGGATAAAAGATCTGATCTTTTATTATATTTCTCAAACAGTTATTTGGTCTCAGTTAAAATAATAATGAAAACTATATTATATTTTTAAATCAATTTACATAATCTAAAACTTATATAAACACTAATTAATACTAACAATCTAGGTAGTGGTTTACCTTATAGTTTAAAAATTATATAGTTTAAAACAAAAAAATAAAACAAAATAAAACAAAAATGCACATCACAATAAAAAAAAAGAGGTTTATTCTCAAATCAAGGCCTAATCCTCTCTACTTGTAAATCACCCATTGCCAAGAAGATTATATAAAATAATATATGATCGACAACCTAGTTTGGGTATACAATAGTAATGTTGAACTGTCCACATAGGGAAGACTTTTATAAAGTCCCCTGAGAAAACAAAGATAGGCTATGTAGGGACCTATTCCAAAACATGGTGATAAAATAGGATTAAATATAGTTTTAGTAAATATTTAATATCTTCTAGTTATGTTATATGAGATAGGGTGTGTATTAAAACAAAGTAACCATGCACTACACATAATGTAAAGAAAATAGACAAAAAATTGTAAAAAGTAATGTATTTATATATTTTATAAGTTCTATAGTTTGTGACATCTTGAATGTACCATGAAATGAATATTGAGTCATATTTCTAAAACTCACAGTAGAACAGAGTGTCATAAAATCTTTCTTATTCTGATAGTGGGAAGCAACTCAATGTTTTGTAAGCTCCACTCTTCCATTGTAGGGTGTAAGAAAGATAAAACACGTAATCTCCTAGAAATAGGATATATTTTCATTTCTTTTAGCTCTACATTCATACACTACATCCATCTTCAAGAGGGAGTCTTCTTTAACTTCAAACAGCATCATGCATGAGTGTCCATGTGGAGAATAATCATTTAGATATCCTCCATCCTCATACTCAGATATGAAACATTATTTACTGTGTCTCCTCAATATATTAATAAAAATAATTAGTAAATAAGTCACAACATTAAATTTTATAAACTATCCATTATAAATAATTTATACATTGGCAGTGGCTTCATTGAACAGTGACACAACACTGATGGTAAGTCAGGCTTGCAGTAAGTCAGTTTGATGGTAACTCAGGACGGGTGCTTGGTGTTTTGAAACTTGACAAATTTATGGTTTAGAAATGATTCATCCTACGGTGGTATGTCTTTCCATACATATCCAAATTTTCACACTGACGGTGATTTTCCCTAACAATGATTTATTATTGGTGGTGACACATCTTCAATGGTGAGTTATACTTAACCAAAAATTAATTAACCTGTTGTATATTATAAAACAATTTCATAACACATAAAACACATTGTTATCATAAGAAATGTTATTTTTTATCATTAAAATAATTTTTCATACCATACTAAACCTTTAATGATTACAGAATAAGATACAGAGGTTATTTGAGGAAAAGTTATGAGTCATAACTAATTTATTTCATGTTTATTTATTCTTCCACTTCCTTCAAATATTCTATTATCATTCTTAAATAATAACATCATCATATTAAATATTCTTAAATTTTATTATGATTATGGTAATACTCTTTCATTTCTTTTCCATCCTATGGGAAATAAAAACATCACTCCTGTGTGTGTGTTGATTACCACCTCCATGAATTGAGGTGTTTCATTTTCAATCACAACATATTATAGCTATTTATAATGATATATTTAATTTAAATATATGATAATAATTACATAATTATCATTCTTCAATTATAATATATAATATATTTTCATAACCTTTCATCCATTGGAAAATAATAACATCATTCATGTGTACGTGTCGAATACCACCACCATGAAACTATTTGATTCATTTTTCATCAACGCTTCACTTGGTTTGTATATATAAATTTATTTTAAGAGGTAATATTATATTTATGAAATAATAATCATTACAGAAAGATAAAATGATATTTTACATATTTCCCTCATTTTCATTGAAATTTAGAAACATTACTCTTTCCTATGGTTGAATTATCATCTCAATCATGTTACATAATTCATTTTACATAACCACCCTTCATAGTTGTTTATAAAATTATAATTAATATATAAAAATGATAATTATTTTATGATTATTATTCTAGATATGATACAATATTTTCTTTTTCGACCATTGTCAATATACCAAATTCATTTTTCAACTATGGACATAACGCCCTCAAAACACATGACATAGACCGAACTGATTAAGTAACTACATTTTTCATTTAAATAAATGAATTAAATGGATTAATTATAAACTAAAAACATTTAAAGTATTAATAAAAAATTAAATAATTAATCTGAATTTATTATATAGGAATTATAGAATGTATGTGACAAGTCTGCACTCGAGGTTATGTATTTCATATCAATTTCCCTTCATTGAGGCGTGTTTTAATGTTATGAACTTAATTTCAATTATATGGTGTATATAATATGTATTTTACATTTTATATCATGATAAATTCATAATTCATGGTATATTAAGTTATAATTGAAATTATTTTAACCAAATAGGTTTTACATGAAAGTTACTAAGTGGTAAAGGGATTCTTAACTCAATTTCAATTCATTAGGTTATAATTCTACTTTATTGACTATGTTATGCCAATATTAGATGTGGAGTGACCTATTATTGTATATTTTTTTTATTATCTCTTATTTTTTTACAATTTTTATGCATAATCACTTCAATGATTAATTTTTTCATCATTGATACGATCTTTGTAAGGATTATCCATTGCAATGATGTTTCTCTGAGACAAGTCTTGTAATATAAACATAATTTATTTTATAATATTTTTATTCCAAATATTGATATATGGTATCATGAATAAAACTTTGATCATGATATTTAATTTTTTCATTGAATTTATATCTTTCATGATATATTAAATCAAAAGTTCTATAATTTTCAAGGGAATTCATTGTATCTTTCAATTCTTTGGGACATAATTCAGGTTATTCACCATGTTTTGTTTTATATGGTGTACTTAATACCCCATGAATGTTTTTAATATAATAATTTAGTGAAATTATGGGTTTTATAGATTCATATTATATTCCTTCATTCAATAGATTTTTGATTAAACCATTACCCAATTTTCAAGGGTCTCTCATCTCAGACATCCTTCTTTAAGGCATGTTTTGATTGATATATGTATATTATTTTATATGGTGTATACACTAACTCTTGAAATATAATATCATGAAACATTTTATACTCATTTTATTATATTTTCCTTCTTTTGTTATTTATTTCGAATTGTATTTGGTTTTTAAAATTCATAAAAATGTTTTTTTTAAATGGTTATTTTAAAAAATTTGAAGACTTTTAACCAAATTATTCCTCTAAGATCATTCTATTATTTCAAGAATATTCTTTTATAAAAATATATTCATTCCTAAATTCATTTTTCATCATCTTGGATATTCTTTTAAAAGGTTTTAAATTGAAATTTCTTAATTTTTTCTGCATTGGTCACTATTGACTCTCTTTACAAAATTTTAAAAAGAATAATTAGTTTTAATATCTATGACATGAAAATATTTTTATAGAATCCTAAAAATTATTTTATAGGAATATTAATTTATGAATTTCTATGTTTATTTTCAAATAAAACGTTTTTCTCAATATTCACTAAATTTTTATAAAATATCATAAAAAGGATATGTTTCCCTTTTTCTAAAGGAATTACTTAAATGTTCTTTTATATGTGGTTTTCATCTGCAGAAATATTCTTTATTATTTTTCTACAATCCAATGAATTTTTTTCCAAATATGCCATCCTTATTCTATTTATGCATGGATTATGATTTTTTAAAGAGCTTTTCATGGAACCCGTCTCTTTACATTGGGTAAATCAAGTTATAAAGCAATGAAAGATGTTTATAAAGGATTGATGATGAAAATGAATGATTCTTTGTGTTAAACTCATGTACAGTGCATGGAAATTATTAATTTTTATGGTTGTTACCAATATAGATAATGATTATGGGTGAGACCGATATAGCTTATATAATGGGTAAGCCTGATAAAGCTCTCTAGTTGAATGAGTAATGTTCATTGTCTTTAAAGGAAAGAATGGTGTTTAACTGGGGTGGTTTCTCCTTTGGACATAACTGGGATCCAATTATTTCTAACACAATTTTACATGGATTATGAAGATAATTTCACAAGATATCAATATGTTTTCATTATTCTATAATGATATTTAAAAGTCTTGTTTAATCTTGATTGACACCACATGACTAATGATTATTGATTCTCATGACTCTTTCCATTGATAAATCATTATGACCTGTAACAAGTTTAATGAACTAGTTTTTTATGGATATCAATTTTCTATATTAATCTTGTGCACATTGATTATGTAATCATACCCTTATGGTCACTAATGAAATTCAATTGCCAATGCTTATGATTACCATTTCTTAGTGCTTCAAATCACCCTTCTCATATTTTTCAGTTCCTTGGATTATAAATAATTATATTAAAGGAAATAGGTATAGGAAGGTTCCATGTGTGAATAATTTTATGATAGATATTGAATATTTATTTTATGATAATAAAACTAGTGAATAATGGGGGAAATGTTCACTAGAAGACATGGGTATTGCTATGTAAGGTTTTTTTGTTAATACTCGACAACTCTAAATATAAAATTTTCTTGGTTATGTTTATGATCCCACATTTTTGTTTGATGTTTTATGATTTGGATGGAAAAATTTGGGTCACGTTTATTAGTCTCATGTCCAAAAATGTAAAGATTGTGTTTTTATCATAGGATCTAAGAGTTTGGTTTCAAGTTTGTTATATATAATGTCAAAATTATTGAAATGTATGTATGTTTAGATTGGTACATAAAAATTAGTATCAAAAGAAGTTGTAAAATTATGTTTTTTTTGCATCATACTTTGGAGTTAAGGTATAGGGAATCTCAATCATTTTACAAAGTAGGTATTATCGCATGTCATATATATGTTGAGAATATCATGGTGAAATGGTTTATTTATTTATTATTGTATTCACTTTTCATCATTATATATCTAGTAAACACATGAAATCACTGAAAGTTTTAGGGAAACTATTGATGATGACCTAATGAGTTGTACTCACATCCTGCTTGGGTATTAGTGTACCTAAGAAGACATTGTGTTTTGTAACCTAGGTAAAAGAAATGGACATGTTTCTTTGGGTAAATAAGTTATTTGAGCATAGTTAAAGGAGTGACATGGGAATAGTTTAGGACCCATGATGTATTTTTGGGAGAAAGTCCTTAAATTTATTTATATTTGGACCCTTTTGTATATGATTTTCCCATGGGAGATCCTGATTAAGTTTTATGAATTGTATTTCATGCATAGAAGTTCATTTTGATATATCATGATGTTAATATTTACTATTGGCTATCATTTAACTATGGTATTTATTTTTTATTCTATTTTTATATGGCTATAACTACTTCTTGATATTGTTTTTACTATGTCTTGATGATTATCTATGCATGAGGTTATAGTTTCCTCCACCTATTTAATGTCAACCCTCATCACTATTTGATATCCTTTTTTATTATGAGGTTATATTGAAATACATAGTGACCTAGTTTTGTCACAGTGGAGGTAAACTAGATTGAGGATATTAAAAATAGGTATCATATCCGTATTTATTTTTTACTTAATATTTTGGTATAGTAGAGAATAGGTAATACATTGTCAGAAATTGGTATGGAAACTGTACATGGGAGACGATAACCCACATATAGGGGAAGTCCATGTTACTAGGGATGGGTATAGTCTTCTTGGTTTGCAATGTTACAGTTCTAGGATTTCGATTGAGTATGATGATTTGGGTTTTGAATTATAATTTTCTTTCTCTTAACCTAGAATGATAATAGATTATGTTTCCATGAATCATTCTTAGTACATTGGGATCACATGAAATTCATGTACATGATTTTGGTTTATATATTTGTTAGGATGTGGGGTGGGGTTATTTAATGCTTAACAACAAATCATATAAATTTTTTTATAGAAATTATTGGTGTAATTCCACTTTACTGGACCCTGATTACTCACAATTACATTGGATATACTATGAATTTTATGTTATCCAATGTGAGACTTATACCTGACCTAATTGTTGGTAGGATAAGCTTGACTCGATCTTATATTTTGGAGACACTTGTTTCATAGGGTGTTTGTTTGGGGTAGAGTAGTGTGTTCTTGTTATCACATACCCTAAACTGTGATATATAAATTTATGGTTTAACTAAAATATGAGTTTCGTGCAATGAAATATAGAGATATTCTAATGTGGGGACCTCTCATTGATCCCTAAGAGGGTAGGGATAAGAATTCCTCACCGCCATATTCTCCTATTTCACATGTTCCTCATGTCAATTAGTGTCTTAGAGAGTATCCAATTTATATGTTATATAATATGGGGAATGGATCATTGAGAGTTGGTTCAATAATGTCTAATATGACTCATGAGTTATAGATACAACATCCCCCGAGCATTGCAGAAATTGGTGGACCACAGGCTAACAGGTTCTAGAAAAATTCTCTATACACAATTTTTAATCATCCTGAGACAACCCATGAGTGGTGGGTCAATATTTATTATTATATGTTATGATATCTAGTGAACACCGATGGGATTTTCTAGTCTACGAAACATGCATGTGGTTATATCATAGAATATCTTTTAGTCATGACTTTTTATCATTTCTTACCATATATAAAACAAATATAGGTTATTCATGCATCTAATATAGGGTTAATTTAAGTGATAAATTATGATTATTTCTTTATTGATCTTATAAGTTTTTCACCTACGTAGGTTAGTGATGATACTTCAAGGGTTAAAAAATTTTAGGACGTTTGGAGGTACTCTATTCAATTAGAGGTGAATATATTATTGTTTTCATCAATCTCTATGGTTATTAATAAATATCTTATTACAAAGTAGAACTTAGTATAGACTATTAAATATGGGTATAATACATCCTCATTTGGTTTTAGGAGTGGTTATTCAATTAGTAAGCAATTGTGGTTTGATGTTTCTCACCAGGGTAGAGATAAGAAATCTATTTAGGGAAATGTGTTTTGGTTTCTTCTAAGAGGATGAGCCCTATTAAAATTTTATTATTGTGGTCATAAGGGGAATATTTGTCCTAATTATGATATAAATCCAAATAAGTGTTTCTCTTGTAGGTATTTGGGGAACTCGGAATGGTAGTGTGGTATAGAAACATATTTTACTAGGAAGAAGGGTTATAATTAGAACCTGGTTTTAGGGGAAGGTATAAGAGTGAAACAACAATCTATAAGTTTGGTATCCTCCAGGAGTTTGGGTCATTGAGGAGGATATTTTTTCTAGGGGAAGGTGTATCAAATCCAATATATAAATATCACTTAAGATAATTGGGATATAGGAGCATGGGGTCATGGTTCGGGCTAGTTTCATGTTATCGAGTAAACTACAACAATGTGGGGTGGAGATCCATCTATGTTTTGAGTTTTGATTCTCAAGGAATAGACCCTAGAATTTATTTTATTTGATACAGGTTCATCAAAATCATTTATTTATTCTCATCTAGATGGTGATATAAGGATTTTTTATAGTACATGTATGAAATGGTATCAATCAATACGCCATTAGGGGTGTGTTCAGAGGGTATTTAAAGATTCCATGAGTGAAATATCCAATTTTTTTGTTGTATTATTCACTAGGATTTATTTAATATATATATTATTATTTTCAATTTGATCATTTGGATGGGTTAGTTTACATATTATCAAGAACAAATTGACTGATTCCATCATCATGTATATTTTATACACATATAGAGTGATTATAAAACCAATACTGATTGGTGGGATCTCCACCCAGGCTATTTGAGTCCTTACTAGGGCCAACTGAGGGAGATTTCATCTCAAAATTTTAGTTTTGTTATTAGAGATAAGTAGACATGTCATAAATAAATTCCTATTATTATCAACCAATTCCAAGGTTTTTTTTTAGAGTATTTCATAATATTTCCACCCCAGTGATAGATCAAGTTCATGATCGAGCTTATTCCTGGTGTGGAGAAAATATCCATTCTACCATACAAGATTGATCCTATAGATATTTGAGATTATAAGGATTATATAATGGATTTATAGATGAAGGTATTTTTTCACCAGATAAATTACCCTTCGGATGCTCTAGTGTTATTTTCTATGAAGGCGGATAAATCATTGTGGTTTTTTGTGGATAAGTGGAGACTAAACTAACAATAAAGAACCAGTATCCTATTCTCTATATTGAAAATCTATTCAATTATTTGAGATTATCTAAGTTGTTATCGTTGATTTAATTATGTTTAAGCTATCACAAGTTTCAATTTAGACCTTTTTATATTCTGCAAATAGATTTTATGAGCATGTACAACCTATATGATTACCATATGATGCCATTTGATTTGTAAAATACACCAAAAGTCTTGATGTACTTGATGAATAGTATTTTCAATTTTCATCTGAACACTATTTAAATTCTCCTCTTTGATGATATTTTTATGCTCACCCAATTGGGGGAGGGTTTCCCTCTCCATTTGAATATTGTTCTGAGTGTATTATAAGTGCATTAGCTATATAACAATCCTTCAAAGTGTTAAATATGTATTAGTGAGATACATTTCTAGTGGAATGTGATATCTAAGTTAGGAATATTAGTAAATCATAATAATGTCAAGCTTATGGTTTCTTAGAAGCGACCCCATAATATTTTTGAGATTCATAGTTTCCTAGGATTTGAAATTAACTACAAAAGATTAATTTAGGACTTCTTGAATGTGGAAGGATTGATGACAGACTTGACTAAAAAAGGGTTAAATTTTTTGTGGTTAGACTCTTATGAGAGATCATTTTTGTAGCTAAAAGATCGATTGATGTATACATAAATTCTAACATTACCTTATTTGGGTAAGGATTTTACATTTTATTGTGATTCTTCAAGAGTTGGTCTTGGGGCATTGTAGATAAAGGACAAGTAAGTAGTTGCATTGGAATCCTATAAACTAATTTTGTATGAGCGAACTACCTAACACATGATATGGAGTTAGTATTAGTAGTGTATGCTTTGAGGTGTTGATATCACTACCTTATAAGTGATAGGTTCATGTTGTATACCGACCAAAATAGATTTAGATATATATTTTATCGTAGGAATGTGAACCTTCATCATTAGAGTGTGGTTATTATATCAAATATTTTATTTTCAAAATGACATATACCCCTAGGAAGGGAATATCATGGATAATGAACTAAGTATAAAAACTTAGGCATAGGTGGTGTGGGTTTCTTGTAGTAAGTGGTTGAAGAGATTTTTATTGAAATTTTCTTCAATGATTAGGAGTATCAAGTCTAAGAGATCCTATCATTCGTGAGAAATAAATCTTCACTCCTTGATTGGTAAACGGGGATTCAACTAACTAAATTTTATATTCATTTAATGAGATATATTATATATAGTGGGGAGACACAACCTGATTAGTCCTTGTATATCGATATAGTTATTTATTTACAAGGTTATATAGTATTCCCTATGAGTATTCATAATAAGATGATGTAATATTCATATTCCTTGATATGAGTAATTTGCATGGCGCTTAACAAGATTTATCATAAAAATTAAGTATTAGGGTATTTGGATGAAGAAATAATTTATAGTGTTAATTTCATGATTATTTAACTCTAGATACCATGTTTTTCCTTGTATGAATTTAAGAAATTTCTATATATATTTCTAGAGCTAAGCGTTGAGATGGCATGCAATTCCAAGGCCCGGTGTGCCCAGAATCGTTTCAATAAAAATATTAAATATATTTTATATTGTGCGCTAAGTGATTCATGAAAAATACATGATAACTAATAAAAGGTATTTAAAATTAGAAATATGATACCACAACTGAGTCTGCAATGCAGTTTAAACCCTACATATAGCATAAAATGAGTTGGAATGGGACGTTCAGACACCTCGCTCATTGGTGGTGCATTTATGTGGATTAATTAATTTTTTACCTAAATGAAATATTATAAATATATAATCTTGGAAATCTTTCCAAGGTTTTCTTAATAATTCTGAAATCAACGACGATAGCTCCCTTCCTCCTTCTACAGGCGGATCATCTCAAATGATGACATAATAAAAAATCGGATCATATAAGGATTCCATGAACGTAGAATGTTCTTTAAAATCACTTTTGGACATATAATTCATCAATTATCAATAGAAAATTTATTTAGGACTCATAAATTAGTTTTTTATGCCCATTTAATAAAATGGTTGAGTAGATCTGTCCTCTTCCTTGGACATGTGCCAATTGGAGACTTTGCATGAGCTTGAGTATTGAAATCTTAAATCATTTTAAATGGTTTCTTTCCCTAGATTCAAGTTATTGATTTTTGTACAAGAATAATAGGACAATGAAAATTTAAAAAATACTATTGTTCTTTTATCCCTTGATTATTCACGTTCTGTAGGATTTAGATCCATGTGGCCCCGTTCAACTTCGTTGGGAGGTAGTGACCTCGATCAGACCCCTAGATTCACAGTTAATCAATGAAACAAGAATATTTTTGACATGCTTAGCATAGATATGGTATCATTGTGAGATGACGATGACTGATCTATTGATTTAACATTATGAAATCAATCATCATTGGTGCCACGATGTGTGGAGTAAGCATCAAAACCCTCTATGAAGACCAGAGGCGATTCATGATGAATGGAAGTCCAGAATCATGATTTCTGGATAGTTCGTTCAATTGAAAACAAATATGGGGAAACAATGAAAGTCATACAATCATATCTAGGAACATAAATCAGATTTTAGTTTTCTATTGAAAAAACAACTACATATCGTGTTCAATAAAGAACACACGCTGTGTAGCCCCACCCCCGGTGGTGGCTAGGGTTTCAAAAAAAATATGTATGACATGGAATGTAGTCTATCCTACATTTCATGTGCCCCCCTTCCTAGTTGGATAAACCATGTGATGGGTCACATGATTGGGATCCCATGTGGAAGTACACGAGGTTAGGTACATGCTTTTGTACTCCGGTACATGAACAAGGTGACCAGGACGTGGCCCCGACCACGGTTAGCCAGGACAGAATATATAGTCAAACTACAATACATGTACTACTATATGGGGTGGATCTATGTGTCTGATAGAGACATTACCAGGTTTTCGAGTGGGACCACACACCATGTGTTTCCCTGCACACATCATGTACTCCTTGATCTCTTCTGAATGGACTTATATCACCCATATCTCCTTATATTGAACTTGGATTTGGGATCACAAGTAGAATATTCTAAGTTTTGTTTCACGAAGAATGTGATGGTGTACTCAGTTGTGGATTTGGGGTTATTATGTGGAATTTTCCATGCATAAAACATTTTTAGGTGATGCTTGATGAAGGTAGTGATCCACCAAGATCGCCAGAGGTATATTTTCGAGTGGAACACTCTTGTGGAGAAGGGTATGGGTCCTCGATGACCTAGAGTGGAAACCTCTAGCAAGTCTAGGTATGGGTCCTCAACATCCAAAGTGGAACCCTCCATCTAGGCTAGGTATGGTTCCTCTATGACTTTTATTGTTGAACCATCTATCACGGTTGGGTATGGGTCCTCTAATGACTCCTAGAGTGAAACACTCATGATAACACTGGGCATGGATCCTCTAAAGACTCTTAGTGTGGAACCCTCCTATAGAGATGGGCATGGATTCTCAACTATTGTAACCTCCCGACCCAACTTACCATTCAACCCGGTAGCTGGACCGGTCGCCACATGGCCTCAAGAGCATCTCCCCAAACGCCAGAGGCTGCCAACTAGCAACGAGGGCCTAGGTGAGTTCGTGGGGAGACTATTCCATCATTACCAAAGCATCACAGTGGAATTGCAAACATACTATAGCGGAAGAAGGTAACTAGTAGACAACACATAGACAGCAGAAATAGATAACAAATAGAAGGATCTGATAGTATAGGATGGTGCAAGTCAATACAACACAGTACAAGTACACAAAATACCAAAAAGAAACCAAAATATATATATCCCCAGTCGCATCTCAAGCCTCAGCTTGGTCTAGTGCACTCCTACTCCGAGCAGCAAGTCAAGTACCTGTACTAGGGCCTACCCCTTCTCATTACCTGAAATAATATAATCTTCTTGGGTCCAAAAACATGACCCAAACAGGGTGTGAGACTGAATCCCAGTAGGCAACCACCAAATATCTGTGCTAATCTGTCAGTTTATATATAAATAGGCAGTGTAATATGGAAAGCAGTAAACAAGGAAAATAGCAAGACCGACCCAAGCTTTTTCTTTGGCTTGGCATCACTTTAAGTATCCATCCCATAAATTAATCACTTCATTCATGTGTTCAACCATTCCTTGAGCCCATTACTGGAATACTCAAATCGGAAACCAGGCATCGCTCAGGGAGAAAATCCACCTACACCCTATAAGCCTGTTCTGGCGAACCTCTAGGACCCCGGTATCGCTCTACAAGCTTGTTCTGGTGAACCTCCTAGGTATCCAGCCTCGCTCTAGGTGTGGTATAGTTTGTCTTCTAAGCCCGTCCCCGGGACCCTATAAATACGATTTGGGTGTCTCCCATGACATATCTTGACCTATTGAGTCCATCCATGGCATCTCACATTGGATCCATGATTCACTCTGCATTTCAATAACAAGTATCGTATGAGTCCGTCCATGGAAACTCGCATTGGTTCCATGGTTCACCCATGACTTTGTTTCACATTTAAGCAATTAAATGAATTTAACTCATGTTAGCAAGCAATTAAAGAATTAACATACAAGGGTCAAGGGGAAAAACACCATCCCATACCCGAAACCATTTCAATTACAATTTCATCTTATTGCAATCCCATTCATATACAATTTCCATTTTTAACAACACACAAGGGAAAGAAAAGCATCCTGGGTCAAATTCATTCAAGGAAACGCACCCAAGGGGTGGTTCCAATACATGTTGTACAACCTAACTCAAGCCCATACCATCCTATTTAGATTACCTACAACTTTCTTGGTAATAACAGGGTTAAATTTCAGGTTCAAGAAACACCCCAAAAGTGGGTGCGCGACACTCCGGCATATATAAACAGCCCGACAATCAGCAAAAATCACGAGACCACCTAACATAGGCTCATACTAGATAGATCATCCAGTATTAGGCTCTGATTCGTCGAGGTTTGGAAGAAAACTGAAGAACGGACGAAGAATGATAAATTAGGGCATATGAGCCTTAATTTAATCGACGTTCGTTATAACCAGAAGAATCGAGAAGGATTAAAAAGGAATTAAGGACTTATCGTTGCGGATCTAACGAGATGAACGGTGGTGGAAATGGAGATCGGCTGGAGAAACATGATCAAAATCCTCCAAAGCTTCCTTGAGACCTTCCCCCTTGCTGTCAGTTTAAAGAAGAAGAGAATTAGGTTAGATTTTATAACTTTTAATTAATTAAAAATCAAAACACAGCAGGTCATACGTTTTTCTCGCACGACCTAACAAACTGTGTGGAGACCATGTAGACCTTCCTGGAAGGAAAGGGGAAACCTCACGGCCACCCCACATGGTTTCCTCAAACCGTGCACATGCCATGCTCCAGCCTCTGCCAAGCCTGCACCAAGGCGCACGGTTTAGCTAGGTCATGCGCAGGTCGTTCGCAAACCATGTTCCATGCCCTTTCCAGCCTAAAACATCGTTCCGGGCTCCGAACAAGCCCCGGAAACCTCCGTAACTCCCTCTTCCAAGTTATGCAATCACATTAGGCCTCAACAGAATAGTTAAAACGAAAAGAAAAAGGATCTGAACCCCGTACTAAAACCCGGGTTCTTATAATCTTCCCCCTTTAGAGCAATTCGTCCCCGAATTGCTCTCTGAAGGGTGGTCAAGATTCGTCTGCGAACAGTTCTGGCCACTGATCACGTACGTCGGCCTCCCACTCCCAAGTCTCATCCGGTAAAAGGTCGTGCTTCCATAGCACCCATAATAGAGGAACTGACTGGACTTAGAGAACCTTTGTGCTCCTATCAATGATACGAATCAGATTCTCCTCAAAGGATGCATCTACCTAAAGCTCGACCTCCTCAGGCTGGAAGGTATGAGACGGGTCTGAATAGTATCATTGTAATTGAGAAACATGGAACGCATCATGCCTGGCTCGATACCTCTGAGTTAACTGCAACCGATAGGCTATCGGCCCAACCCTCTCCAGAATCTCAAAAGTCTAAACATACCTCAGCGATAGCTTACCCTATCTCCTGATCGGCATGTGTCCCGGCCTCGGTGAAACACACAAGAAAACATGATCCTCGACCTCAAACTCTCGAGGTCGTCTGCGGAAATCATCATATGACTTCTGACAAGACTGTGTGGTAGCCATCCGCTTCTGTATCAACTGGACCTGCTCAGAAGTCTCCCGAACAATATGCGGTCCCAGTAAAGTTGCCTCACCTACCTCTAACCAGCACAGGGGTGATCGGTATGGCCTTCCATATAAATCATCATACATTTCTATCTGTATAGTCATTTGAAAACTATTTTTATAGGCAAAATCAACTAGGGGAATATGCCTCTCCCATGAGCTCCCAAAATCCAGGACGCATGCTCGTACGATCTGATTGGCCATCAGACTGAGGGTGGTATGTTGTGATCAGAAGAACTTATGTACCCAGCGCCCTCTAAAAACTCTGCTAGAAGAAATATGTAAAACAAGCATCCCTATCTGAAACAATGGTGCGAGGGACCCCGTGGAGTCGTACTATCTCTCGGATATACAACCTTCCCAGCTCATCCACACTGAAGGTCTCCTTGATCAGCAACAAATGACAAACCTTTGTGAGACTATCAACCACAACCCACACAGCATCATTACCTCAAGGTGACCTTGGAAAACCAGTCATGAAGTCCATCACAACATCATCCCATATCCACTCTGGGATAGGTAACTACTGTAAGAGCCCAGCTAGCCACTGGTGTTCTGCCTTCACCTACTGACAGGTGGAACATCTCCTGATAAAACTAGCCACTTCCCTCTTCATACGTATCCACCAGTACTATCGGCACAAGTCACGATACATCGTAATAACTCTGGGAAGAACTGCCCAAAATGAATCATGAAACTCCCACATCATCTCCTCTCTAATATCCACTGGAACCCATACACGTCCATAGATACGAAGAACTTCATCTTCGCCTATCGTCCAACCAGGAGGAGGGTCCTCACCTGACACACCTTCTCGTATAACTAGGCCTTCCGAATGTGATAGTTGTCTCATCCTTACTCTGTCCAGGAGGGTAGAAGTCACAGCTAAGGATGATAGAAAAGACTACCCTTGGTTGTTCTGCACATCTAGATGCATCTCAGAGAACAATGACAGAAGCTTCCATTCGTTGCTAGCATGTTTCACTATCTGTATTTGAGTCCTCCTGCTCAATGCATCGGCCACTACATTTCCCTTACCAGGTGTATAAGCAAGCTCAAAATCAAAGGATTGTAGGTACTCCACCCACCGTCGGAGCCTAATATTTAGATCACGTTGAGTAAAGATATATTTGAGGTTCTTGTGGTCTGTGTAAACCACAAAACGCTCTCCCAATAAATAGTGTCTCCAACTGCACATCTCATGAACAATTTCTTCTAGCTTAAGATCGTGTGTCAGATAATTCCTCTCGTGTGGCCTCAGCTACCGAGATCCGTATGCCACGGCTCTGTCTCCCTACATCAACACTGCACCCAGCCTAATACCTGATGTGTCGCAATAGACTGTGTAACTCTTTCCTTGTTCTGGAAGTATCAGGACTCGTTGTGGATGTCAACCTTCCTTTCAACTCCTGAAAGGCTGCTTTACAAGCATCTGTCCATACAAATTTCACACCCTTCTTAGTCAGGCCTGTCAACGACGCTGCTAAGAATGATAAATCCTGTATGAAACGACGATAATAACCAACAATCCCCAAGAAACTTCATATGTCAAAGACATTCTTGGGTTTTTCCCAAGAAACCATAGCTCTAACCTTCTCTGGGTCTAAAAAAACTCTTGTCTCAGAGATAACATGGCCCAAGAAGTGAATCTGATCCATCCAAAAGTGGAACTTAGTAAGCTTTGTGTATAGCTGATGCTCTCTTAGTGTATTCAAGACGATCTCAAGATGGTTGGCATGGAAGTTTTGATTTCGAAAATACACCAAAATATCTTCCACGAAAACCACGACGAACGAGTTCATGTTATGATAGAACATGTGATTCATCAAGGCCATGAAAACCGCTGGCGCGTTTGTGAGACAGAATGGAATAACCAGATACTCATATAAACCATACCTACTATGAAAAGATGTACGAGGTATGTATGTAGGTCGAACATGCACCTGGTGATACCCTAACCTCAAATTAGTTTTCGAGAACACCCTAGCTCCTCAAAGCTGATCCAACATGTCATCTATTCGCGGCAAGGGATATCGGTTTTTTACTGTCAGTTGGTTCAGCTTCTGATAGTCCACACACAGCCTAAGAGTCTTGTCCACCTTTTTCACAAAAAGGACCGGTGAACCCCATGGAGAAGTACAGGGTTAAATAAACCCCTTTGCCTACAAATCTTCGAGCTGTTTCTTGAGCTCTCGCAACTCCATCGTAGCCATCCTATAAGGAGTGATGGATACTGGGGCATCTCATGGAACTAGATAAATAGAGAATTCCACCTCTCTTTCAGGAGGTAAACCTGAAAATTAGTCAGGAAAAAACATCCCCAAAGCACTCAACCACTAGATGAAGGTCCATCTGACGCACTCCCTGATCATCCACAAACAAACTAGCGATTTGGGATGTCATCCCGACCAGCCTACAATGCTCTGGTCCAGCTCGGCATTCCTATAGATCCCACTCTCCCTTAAGAGAATACACTGCACCCTCGGGTGATGTGAAAATCACCCTCTAGTGGTAACAATCAATGTAGTCTCAGTAAGCTGCTAGCTAGTCCATACCAAGAATGACATAAAAACCTATCATCTCGAGAACATAAAGATCACAGACAAAGTGACACACTCCAACCTCAAGGGGAAACCCTCATGCACTGACGTACAACCTCTTCCCTAACTCCTAGTGGTGTGTCTAGCGTCAAGACGCCATCAGAAGAAAACACAACTAGACCAAGGATTTTCACTATAGGCACAGATATAAAACTATGTGATGCACCTGTATCAAAGAGGGAAGATGAAATAACAGATGGTACTAAGACTGTACCTCTCACCGTAGATGGTCTGGCTCCCTGATCCTTGGAAGTAGGTTGAACTGAATACATCTGGCCTGAACCGCGGCCCTGTGATACAACCTCACTACCCGTAACGGGCCCAATCTGGCATCTCATTGTACCTTATGCCTGGCTACCTCTGCCATGACCACTAACTCAGCCTGATCGGCCAGTCGCACCCCAACTCCCTATCTGATAAGAATTTGTTGACCCTTCTCCTGGATGTGGAGTCAATGAAGACCCTCTATCGCTGACTACTGGTGGAAACGTTCTACAGAAATGTTGAAGATGTCCCATCTTTCCACATGATCGGCACTCGACTGGGTCCCTCGGACACTTCGGATTCATGTGTCCCAGCCTACCACACTGGTTGCACCTAATATTTCTAACCAAATATAGGTTCTGACTGCTAGAATCACCATGTGGAAGCTCCAGACGACGCTTCTTACTAACAGTCGCTGCAGTACCTGATCTCGATGCCGAACCACTCTGGCTCACACCTCCAGACTCTCTTAGGTTACGTTCTGTGATTAGAACCTAGTTCACAATTCCAGAAACGGTGGTCAACCTAAAGATATTTACCTGAGATCGGATGTCATATCTCAGACCATCCTCAAAACGCCTGGCCCTCGACAGCTCATCGCCCATCAAGATAGGTGGGAAGCGCTGAAGCTCAGTAAAACGAGTCGATTATTCCATCACTGATAACGTGCTCTGGTCCAGACATAAGAACTCCTGGGCTCGATCGGCCCTCAAATTCTCAAGATATAAGCAATCATAGAAGGCAGTATGAAACTCTAACCAAGCCATCTCCTAATGATGATCTGACTGGGTGATCACGTCCCACAACCTTTTGGCGGATTCACCTATCATGTACATAGCGAGCTTGAACCTCCTCTCCGGAGGTGTCCCAAAATTCTCAAAGATAGATAGTATCGCCTCTAACTAGGACTCTGCAACCTATGGTTAGCCATCACCAGAAAACGTAGGCGGATGCTGATGCAGAAACTCATGAGTCAACTCTGCCATAGTCAGGTCAGGTCGCGGTGTTCCCTGAACGGTCTGCATAAAACGCTACAAGCTCTCACAGAACAATGCCTCAGAACCTGTGTCCAGTATAACTGATGGTGCCACAGCTGGCACAATTGGAGTTTCCTCTAGTATCCCATGGCCTACCATCTTCGAAACATGGTCTTCACCTCTCTCCTGACGTACGAGTGGAGGTCGCCATGGTGTCATGACTCTGTAGTGCCAAACACATGCCTCAGTTCAAGATTTT
This sequence comes from Viscum album, assembly GCA_963277665.1. Lineage (NCBI taxonomy): Eukaryota > Viridiplantae > Streptophyta > Magnoliopsida > Santalales > Viscaceae > Viscum > Viscum album. The sequence goes on along the minus strand of OY728119.1, from coordinate 1,717,943,942 downwards.
TAATGAGATTCGAAACTCACGAGCACAAGAACTAGGACTGGACAGGTCAAGACCTTCCTGAAAACCACGTCAACCCACAACATGCTTTTAATGCCAGGACTGTATAAGGAACAGTCACCAAAACCCACTATAGTAACTACCTCCTACCCACTTAGAATCTGGGTCTAGGTTAGGCTCTATTTTCAACATTCATTCCTTTAACATACCTTTGTTCAAAATATTTAACCAATGGTCCTCCTATTTCTGATCACTGAGGGCCCATAACACCTCATGAATAAAAATTTGACGCCCATATAACCATGCAATTAAATTTCATTTAGAATCTACATCCCATTGGTGCGTCATTTCCCAATCCATAAGGGCCCATACACCATATGAATTGAAAGATAATGTCACTCTTCATTCATTACACCCAATCTAACACAACAGTAGGCACACCTATCAATCAACTATCAAAAAATATACAATAGCTATCACAACACCTATCACAATAGCATGGAATATCTAATGAATCTTAGATAGCAAGGCCTAATGCCTGACATGTGATTCCAAAAGAGGTGCCTATATGATGCATGAGATGGAAAACCCTCGTCTCATCAGGTTGCAATGAAATATAACCCACAATAATATCTATAGTATCAGCAAAAACCATGTGTGTCACCCAACGGTGAAATCAGAACAACTGTAATAAGAAAAACCAGAAACACAATTCCATACGAGGCAACTTGGCTTTTCTCAGTATGCGGGTTTGCAACTTTCAGGAACAGTTTATTACCAAAGTCCCTTCCCTTCCTACTCCTATATATATTCACCAAATAGTAAGTAAAATCAGAAAAGGAAACCCCTATGATACCACTTTGTAACATCCTGACCCGACTTACCATTCCACCCAGTAGCCAGACCGGTCACCACATGGCCTCAAACGCATCTCCCCAAATGCGAGAGGCTGCCGACTAGTATCGAGGGCCTAGGAGAGTCCGTGTGGAGACTATGTCTTCATTACCAAAGCATCACAGCAGAATTACAAACATACAATAACGGAAGAAGGTAACCATTAGAAAACACATAGACAACAGAAATAGATAACAAATGGAAGGATATGATAATATAGGATGGTTCAAGTCAATAAAACACAGTACAAGTACACAAAATACCAAAAAGAAACCAAAATATATATATCCCCAGTCACATCGCAAGCCTCAGCTTGGTCTCGTGCACTCCTACTCCGAGCAGCAAGTCAAGTACCTATACTAGGGCCTTTCCCCTTCTCATTACCTAAAATCTTATAATCTACTTGGGTCCAAAAACATGAACCAAATAGGGTGTGAGACTGAATCCCAGTAGGAAACCACCAAAGATCTGTGCTAATCTATCAGTGTATATATAAACAAGCAGTGTAATATGGAAAGTAGTAAACAAGTAAAATATAAAGACTGACCCAAGCTTGTGCTTTGTCTTGGAGTCGCTTCAAGTATTCATCCAATTCATTAATCACTTCATTCATGTGTTCAACCATTCCTTGAGCTCGCCCCTAGAATACTCAAATCGGAAAACAGGCATCGCTCAGGGAGAAAATCCTCCTACACCCTACTAGACCGTTCCGGTGAACCTCCTAGGTACCTAGCCTCGCTCTAGGTGCGGTATAGTCTGTTATCTGAGCCCATCCCCAGGATCCTATAAATAATATCCGAGTATCTCCCTTGACATATCATGCCCTGTTGATTCCTTCCTTGGCATCTCACACTGGATCCATGATTCACTCGGGATTTCAATAACAAGTCTCGTATTAGTCCGTCCATGGAAACTCACATTGGTTTCATGGTTCACCCATAACTTTGTTTCACATTTAATCAGTTCAAAGTATTTAACTCACGTGGGCTAGCAATTCAAGAATTAACATACAAAGGTCAAGGGGAAAACTCCCTCCCATACCCGAAACCATTCCAATTACAATTTCATCTTATTACAATTCCATTCATATAAAATTTCCATTTTTAACAACCCACAGGGGAAAAAAAGCATCCAGGGTCAAAACCCCTAGAAGAGTCATTCAAGGCAACACACCCAAATGGTGGATCCTATCCAAGGTGTAAAACCTAACTCAAGCACATACCATCCTATTCAGATTACCTACAATATTCTAGGTAATAACAGGGTTAAATTTCAGGTTCAAGCAACACCCCAAAAGTTGGGGCGTGGCACTCCAGCATATATAAACAGCATGAAAATCAGCGAAAATAACAGGACCACCTACCTTAGGCTCGTACTAGATAGCTCATCTAGTATCAGGATTTGATTCATCTAGGTTTGGAAGAAAAATGAAGAATAGACAAAGAATGAGAAATTAGGGCATATGAGCCTTAATCCAATCTACGTTTGTTATAACCTGAAGAATCGAGAAGGATTAAAAACGAATTGAGGATTTACCGTTGCCGATTTAACGAGACGAACAACGGTTGAAACAGAGATTGGACTGAGAAACAGGGTCAAAATCCTCCAAATATTCCTTGAGAGATTCCCCTTACTGTCTAGTTGAAGAAGAATAGAATTTGGTTATATTTTATAACTTTTACTTAATTTAATTAAAAATTAATTAAAAATCAAAACACAGCAGGTCGCATGGTTTACCCGAATGGCCTAACAAACCGTGCAGAGACTATGTGGAGACCGTGAAGACCTTCCTGGAAGGCATAGGGAAACCGCATGGCCACCCCACACAGTTTTCTCAAACCATGCAAAGGTCATGATCCAACCTCTGCCAAACCTCCACCAAGGCACACGGTTTAGCCAGGCCATGCGCAGGCCGTGGGTAATCCGTGTTCCAAGACATTTATAGACTAAAACTTTGTTCTGGGCTCTGTACAAGCCCCAGACACCTCCGTAACTCCCTCAGTCAAGTTAGGCATCCACATTGGGCCTCAATAGAACAGTTAAACTGAAATGAAAAATGATCTGTACCTCATATGAAAACCTGGATTCTTACAACTATACAAGTGGAACCCTACAGCATGGTAGGGAAGGGTTCCTTGATGACAGAGAGTGTAACCCTATAACTAGGCTACGTATGGGTCCTCGACATTCATATTGGAAACCTTATTTCATATTTGGGTATGTTTTCTCTACCTAGAAATTGTTTCCCATTGAGGGTGAAACATAGTGGAGATAAATGGTCTGACATAGAATTGGAATCTCAAGGAAGATAAATTCTTTACCCACCATGATTAATTTTTGATACGTAACCAAAATAGTGCAGGTGAGTCGGTGCTACCCAAATAAGATAGTATCAAGGTGTAGTGAATGAGTTCCATGGACTTGTTTATTTAGGGAAGATGTGTGAGATGTTGGGCATCATTGTTGGACTTTTTGAACTGTTGGGTACTTTTCTTCCTGGGATGAGATGTGGGATGGACATCCCATTACTCTCTCATTTGGGTTTATTTTGACTGAGCATATGTATATATCCTTCTTCTATATCAACTCTATAGATTTGGTTACTCTTCTTTCAGTAGAGGTAGATAATTTTAGGGTATCCATGTGCTTCTGGTTTTTATAATCTCTTAATTGGATTGGTCTAATCTCCTAGTATGGGTGGAAATATTAGATTGGTAGTTAATCTAATCACCGTGTTTAGCCCCTTTTTCTTGGATGGTCTTACTTTTACTCTTCTTTGGTTGAGTTTTACTCTTTCACTATACCTTGTGTATCTACAATCTTTCTATTCTATTGCATCTCTTACAACTCCCCCTTCATCTATCGGGGAAACCTACTATGCGTGTTGATAATCACCCCGGTATGGGATTATTTCACACGTATCATGTCTTATGTAGACAAAGGATAGGTTTACCATGACTATATAGAATCTTAGGGATATTGGGTTCTTAGACCATGTATGGTGGTCATAGCTTGGGATTAAGGAGTTGGGATTTCTAAACTGTTTTTTTTTCTAGTATTTTTAGGTTGGTACAAATTTTCTATTGGGATTGTATTTTTCCCTAATACATTTCAGTATACACTACTATAATTTTATATTTTCTAGAGGTTAATGAATGATTGGTTTACTATATAGCAATTTTTCATGTTTTCTTCTTTCCCTCTAAACATTTTCATGGAGTTTGTTATGTGTGTGTGACACGTTTTTAGTAAAATTACTCCCTAAGTTAGTTATGTCTTCATCACTTGTTTACACCACTTGGTCAATATAGTTGGGCTTGAGGTAGTTTTGGCTGGATCCCTCTCTTTAGTCAGGTCATGACATTATTATTCAATAGATTAAGGTTCGGAATTAGTGACCCACTAGACTTCTTCAATCATTACACATTTTTTATTGGAAGTGGGATGATGTAACCATGGAATTCATGATAAAATATTCAAGGTTGTATCATGGTGGTGATATAATATGGGATATCATAGACCGTTTTATAAATTCCATGAATTTTATAAAAAATTAGGAAGACCTATTTCATTAAAAAGCTATTCCAGATATGTGTTTGGAATATAGTGCATCTTCATGGGGTGTTAGGGAGAATCATATCGGATTAAGATACCCATTTTACACCACACTTCGATAGTGGCTATAGAAGTTTTTTGTAACATTGGTTCACATGATCACTATTAACCATTATCATAACAACGGGTAGTGCGAGAATACATTTATATGTTGGAGGGGATATTATAGGAATGTGTCCTTGATTTTGGTTGTTCATGGAAGAATCATTGCTTTCTTTAAGATTATACCACTAAAAATATTTTTTAGGAATAAATTAAGATGGTTATTTTTGAATATTTATATGATATACTATTTCAATCACATTTTAGTATGTTAGTGATTGGTGAGTCAACGGTTATTTGGATGAGAGTTGTGTAGAAGATGTTAGATAATATTTATTTTATGATGAAGTTGTTATATATCTCTTAGAAAATGTACAGATCTTATGTCGACAATGAATTCCATCCTTTGGAGTTTCAAGTGGGAGGTCGGGATTTAAGAGTTAATTTTTAGATTTTCAGGACCATAATGTATCATTTGGGACTTCCTTGTATATATAGTGTTATGTATGATTTTTTTCATGTATCTTTTCTTTGGAGATACCATCCTAACCCTTCGCATGTGATCAGCATCGATGAGGTTGTGTTGGATTCAAATGCGTTGTTGGAGGAGTGATCAGTTCTGATAGTGGGTCAAATCAATAAGACTCTGAGTAGGAAAATAGTCTCTTAGGTATGACTGTAGTGGAAGAATAGGAGTATTAATATGTATACCTAGGTGTAATAGTTTGATATGCAGATGTATTGGCTGAATTTTTTCACCAATGGGGCTTGATTATGCTAAGTAGGGAAACTTATGGATGAGTTATTATATGGTGGGGTGCTTTTAATACCCCACCCATTCTGATACACTAATTAAATATAAATTATATTAAACTTTATGTATTTTTATCTATTCTAAATTTTATAGGGGTCATAAGTAGTAAGAGATCGTGTTTCGTACAAATTTATTGGTGGTTGAAATACAAAAAGAAGTACATTTACCATCTGAAGCCCTAGGGGAGTCCTATGAGTTTTGTAGGGAGATGAAGTGTCTACTAATATGAACAGAAAGTCTCTTTCAAGGATGAATTGGAACTCTGGTTGGCCATCGGAGTTCTTGTGATGGCCTAATGAAGTTCTGGTGGAGAAAATTTTCAAAAAATAATTAAAAATAAATGGATTTTAAATTTTTTAAATTAAGAACTCACCTCATTTTCACCCATAAGTGGATGTGTGACATCCCCTCAACCGGTCTCTTAGTTATTACTCCTTTAAGAATAGTTCATTATTATTATGGCTCATTTCAGAGTTTCATCTATCATAAATAATTTTTATGGGTGAGTCTATCACTCCTTATATTTCTTTTCTAGTTTTTCTTCACTATTTCTTTTATATATCTTCATATAATCCATAATATCAAGGTTTTTATATCATTTATAATTTTAACCAATTGTAGTGGAATAAGCTAGTGGCTTTTAATGAGATGGACCCTTCTTGGACCAAGTATGTGGTCCCTCGTTTTCCTATTGGTATATACTAATGTGGAAAGTGTAATATGAAATATATTAAGTGAAACCCTTTTTACATGCCCTTAAAATTGATTTTAATTTAATTATTTACTATATCTAGAATTAATTGAGATTTTTGACCCATGAGAGGTCTGTTGAGTTGTGTTCATAAATTTCATGGTCATCGATGACCATTTACCATGTGATATTGAATGTGAAACCATGACATTGGACCCAACATGGGTGCATATTTCAAAGAAATGACTTTAGAATATTCATGGGGTGTCCTAGGCTATCTCTTGTTACGAAATCACTTAATAACACTTAAGGATAAGTGAGGGATAGTCTAGGTTTGATACTTTGATTGGGATATTTTTTCAATAGAATGACCCTTCATAATTTTAATGTTATAAATTCTATGTTTGTGTTAAATGTGATCACTCATTTACCTTGGTAACCACATAGAAGTATATCATCCACCCCTGATATTATTTTAGTATCTTATACACCTAGATTTTTTGATAACTCATTTTATAAGTGATTCCTCATTCACCCTTGATGTTGGATTATTGATAGACCGTTCATATAGATTGGTTATATTGGTGATGCACCATTCACCAATTGGTACTTAATGATAATAGATCATTCACATTATTCAAGAAATGAGGAGTGATTTATTATTCATCCACAAGGTGTGTCCAGAGCATGGGTGAATCATCTCATTTTAACATTGGTTGAAGTAGGTATAGTCACATGAGGTATAGTTTTGGAGCATTCCCTAATTTGTAAAGTTTTTTATTATTATTGTATTGATTTACCTAGATTACATATCAAGTATGAATATGTATTTACGAGAATTTTTTGGTAAATTATTGGTTATATCCTATTAATTTCTGCACACCATTCTTGGGAATCATGGTACCTATATAAACATTATGTTTCATAAAACAAGAAAGGGTAATGGCCCTATTACTTCTAAAAATTGAGTTAATAGATCTTAGTCATAGTTAGGAGTTGAGCCCGGACTCTGTCTCATAAAAACATTTTTTGAGGCATCCCATAATTGTTTTTAATTCTGGACACTTTTGATTATAATATACCCATATATGATCCTTTTTCTGTTTCCTAACTTGAATAACATGTATGGTAGTTCATTTTGTTATATCATGAAGTTAATATTTACTTTTTGATAGATTTTAGTTGTGGTGTTTGTTATTTATAATATTTTTATACTATGATGACTACTTCCTAATATATCTTTCATTGTTTTTTATGTTTATTTATGTCTAAGGTAATAGGATCCAAAATTACTTCATGTTGACTATCACCACTAGTCAATAACCTCTTCTGTATGGGTATCAGTGATTGATGTATTTAGTCACCCGGTTTAGTCATAGTGGAGGTTAATTAAATTAAAAAGTTTACAAAGATTATTCTAGATCTAAACACTCCATTGAGTCAATGAAATAGTCTCATATGAAATATAAAAATAATTAAATTATTTCAATACATCTATCTTCACACTTGCACTATCTTAGTATAGAACTCGTTTTTAAAACATCTGAAGTTGTCATTGTATAGCATATGTTCATCTTCTCCATAAAATTACAAATAGACTAAAACTAGTAGGATTTTCATTCTACTCTAGTCTTTTAAAACACAATATACAAAAACCAATAACGATATATTAATTTAATATTGGTCAAAACAAATATATAAAACAAAAACATTAAATTTAATTCATGAATAAATAACATAGAGTGTCATATTTTATACAGGGAACTCCGGAGATGTTTCCTAGGTCATACAAAAAGTTTTCATTGACTCTAATACTATCTTTCTGTGTAAAACATAGTGTATTCATCTTTTTTTGCATGGACTAACAAAAATAAAAGTTAAATAACATACTAAACTAAAACATAAAAAAATTAAAATAAATAGTGTTATACATATCAAAACAAAGAGTTGTTGAATCATAGATTTAATATAAATATTATTTAATGGGTGATATTTTCTATTCTTGAATAATTGTTTTTATGATTTATTTAATATAGATTCCTAGTAATTCATTTATTTGATTTTATAAATTTTAATATTCTTATTTTCTAACATAGAAAGTTTGAAATGGATTTTTTTATATTAAAAGTAAATAATGAGTGCATCATTAGGTTTGTGGTAGGGTATTTTCCTTATGGTCAAATTTCAGAGAAAATTAATATTGTCGATTAAATTTAAAAGATATTTTGTAAGGCATTACTATTTTCTTACATGATAACAATCATATCATTCTTGTGAAATATAAGAAATTGGAGGTTGTATATATTGTATGGTTAGTTTCATAGTAAAATAAATATTAAAAATAATAGTGCATTCATTAAATTTTTTATAGTGAGCGTTGTATATATAAGTGCATGGTCAAATAATCATGAAAGTTGATCATTTAGGTGAATTAAAAAAAAATTGGAAAAAATCTAATAACCCCTAATTAAACATTCTAATCAATCTTTAACACCTCATTTGATCTTGGTAAACTTGTTAGGGTGTATTTGGTAGCACTCTTACTATTTTTTTTGGATCATATATGTCATTGATCAATTGAATTGAAAATTGAAGATATGGGTTTCTTATTTGTATTTTCAATTGATTAACTCTTTAGATCTATCTCTATATCTCGCTTAGGAATCTGGTAAATATTATTTAGATCATTATTTTGAAAATCATTAATTTAATTATATGGTTTTGTTTATATTACTAAATGATAGCTTCCCTAATCTTAATTTATGAAAATTTGGGAATATTAGTAGATGTTTAATGGGTTTAAAGATTGATTTTGGGATTTGGACCAACAATATTTATCTATTAATCTATAAAAAACTAATTCAAGGATACAAGGTAGGTGAATTTAACTCTCATATTATAAATATATGTGATTAAAGTATGATTATGTATTCATGATAATTGAATAATTTAGGGAATCCCAAATTAACTAAAAAACATATAATAAAGAAGTATAATTAGTTATAAAGATTTAGTAAGTTTTTATTTTATATTTGAAATAATATTTTTAATTTCATTAACATAAAAATATGTTGTGTATTATGAAAATATGATTTAATATGAATTGACATGTGAAATATTTTTAGATGTGTTTATTTACAAAATATGGTGTATAATAAAAAATATATTTATCATATATACATGATTTTATGATTCCTTAATATGATTTGATTTGATATATAGATATGTTTATCATTTTTATTATCTATTAAATTATAAATTGGAATTTGGATTTGGTCAAATCAAGAAAAAATTAGTTTTAACATGTGTATAAATTATTTTGAGGTAAAGGTGATTCAAAAGTGGGATTTAAATTTTTGTTTAAATTTTATTGATACTGTCCTTGAAATGTAATGAAATGATTAATAGTTGAAATATTCTAATATAATGCTTAAGGATATTGATCGTATTTAAATGATGAAATACAGGTTTCAATTTTGATTGATATTGATCATAATTATATAATTGTAATTTTTTATTCATATTATGTTACAAAATTATTAATGATTATAAAAAAAAATATGATTTCAAAAATTATTATATTTATTTATTGTTGTGTGTGTGGATATGATAGTAGTGCGGGAATATAGTTGTGAAATTTCCAAAGATATGATAATTTTATATGTTTGTTTAATAATTTTATTTATTAATTACAATGTGACATGTAATGAAAGTGGGATATAAAAATTTATTTAATAAGATGGATAGAGTTGACTTGTAGACTATAACAAATAGGACCCACTAAAAGGCACAAACACCATTCCATAACATGGTCATTGGGTCATGGCCTTTTAGGCACCACTAATTGCCCCGCTGACATGTGGTCCCCTACTAGGGGCCTAGCCATGTGCCATAACAGATCATCAAACTAATGAATGTCCCCACCGACTAGCATTTATTATTTTAGTGTTATTTTTCCTCACTCACACACACACACCCTTGGAAAATTCACATTAGGTTTCCCATCATAATCACTACTCCAGTCCAAGCATGCTTAACTATGGAGTTCTTATTAGTTAGGGTCCCAATATAAAAATTGTTCCCAACTAATAGCATAGACACCCCTCCTTAAAATAGATGTCAATTCTTGGCTGACTAGGCACATGTAGTTTTCCTATAGGAATGTGGTCTCCTACTTGGGGCCCACCCACAAGCCCAACCAGGTAATCAAACTAATGAATTTACGAATAAGAGAACACTTGTCCTTTCTTTTTAATTTTTCCTTACGCACACACACCCTAGAAAACTTACAAAGAGGTCACCCATATTAATCATGACTCTTGGCCAAGAATGTTTAACTATGGAGTTCTAATCGAGTAGGATTTTGAAAATAAAGGTGTACTTTATTGACTTGAGTCATGTAATTTATCCTTTTCACTCTTTAACATTTTGGGGGTGTTATATATCCTACTATTGGAATTATGGTGATGATATGATACTAGTGTTTTTATTGAGATGTATTTGTTTATAAATATTGATTCTGTTTTATTATAGTAACATTACCTATATAATTGTTTTTGTTGTATATGTTTAATAGTGTAGTGGTTATTTTAATAGTCACATTATAGTTCTCGTATGAAGATTTTATTTTTGTTTTAATATAAATGGTTGAGTTTTTTATTTTATCCACTCCATCAAATAAATGTGGAATTTTATAATCCTTGATGATGATATAGATATAGAGAAATTATATTCCCTGATGAAGAGGTGGTATGGAATATTGTTTTAATCCCTAGTGATTATTTATTGTGCTGATGAATGATGTGGAAGTGGCTAACTTATGGGCATAAGTAAGAGACTTGTGGGTAGGGAAAGAAACTTTTTATACTCTTTTTATTTATGGTAAATTCCCATTTGATGTGAAATCTAGGTAAAAGTATTGTTTTTGACTTATTTTTGTTCTTTTATTGTAATCTCTCATTTATATATAAATATCTTGATCTTATCTCATAGACTAATATGGATTAGGGAAGGAACCCAATAATTATATTTTTATATTGATACTGGAATTAGTTTTTTGTTTTTTTAGATTTATAGGATCAGTTTGTAGGTGGTGTGGGAAACACGAGCTTGAGAATTTGGAGGTCAAGTTGGAGTAAGTTTCATATAGTTTTTATCTTATTTCATGAGTTACTATGATTTGACTTGGTAGTTTATTTATCATTTAATTTCAACTCCTTGACATTATTTCAAATTTTCATATATTTTATTTTTCATATTATTTTTTGAAAATGAGTTCAATTATTGATTTAATTTATGAGGTGCACTATTTGGGTTAGATTTTTGAAGGGTAATGTATCATATTACTCTATGATTATATTATTGATGCTTATCGTTAACCCATGACCTATTAGAGGTGGACTTTGGGAATCATGCTTGACTCTTTTGTCTCCTAGGTCATATTCCAATGAAACCTTGTTATTGAATATTAAAAAAAATTAAAGAATGAATAATATCAATAATTCATTTTATATTTATTTTTAAAGATATTTGAATTTACATAATAATTTTTTTTTAAAATATTAAACGTATTGTTGTTTTATAATATAACATTTTTTTTAAAATAATTTTCTTAAAAAATATAATTATTTTAAAAACATAAAATATATGTTAATTGGTTTGGTTTTTTATTTTTTGAATTTATTTAACAATTTTTAAAATATATATATATAAATATATACTTTACTATTTTTTTATAATATTCATTTTTTATGATATAACATATGGTTTGTATTTTAAAAATATTTTCCATTTGTTTTGGTTGGTAAATAGTGAATCAATAGTTTTTTGGTTTTATATTTTTAAATATTTTATAATTTTATATTTTCAATTTATATTTTTTAAAATATAAGAATAAATTTTTTTAACACAATGTAACACCCCAATCTTCCACGGTACGTTTCCCTTTAAATAATGCAATAGCTTGCATTGTATGAAACTTCGAGATTCTAAAACACCGCGACCAATAAAACTAGATGTTATTAATAATAATACCTAGTTTTTAAAATTTTATAAATTTTATCTTTCAAAATGGACTTAATTTTTGGAATCATAATTTCAAAATTATCTTAGGGTGAATTTTTGGTATTTTTCTGAAAACATAAAATATTTGATGAATATTAAAAAATAATGCGTTATTGGTTAAAACAGAATTTTTTTTAAAAAAAATTCATATTTTATTTAATTTTATTTAAGGTCAAAATAGATACATAATACCTATATATTTTCAATATAATTCATTGGAGTAATTTTAAAATAAGTTTAGATATATAAAATTTTATCGAACTTTTTACTGTCTTTTACCCACCTCCTAGGAGCATTTGCAAATTTGTATAAAACTTAATTTTACCACTTCTGTGAGTTGAATTTAAAAAATCCAGAGACTAGGTTAATATAATTAAGTAAAATTTGGTTCAATAAGATGAAAATAATTTTTGGTGAATAGTAGTTTTTTGCTTTTTTTAACACGGTTAAATGTAAATAGGGTAATTAAGGGTAAAAATGATATCATAATTACCCTAAAACAGGCCCTAATTCTATTGGATAAGTATAATTCGACCAAAAACACCTTATGAATAAAATATGAACCTCTTTTTTCCACTTTTATTAGATTAGGAAATTTATTATTATTTTATTTAAAGAAGAGTTAAACGAGTTAAAATCAATGTTTATTAACTAAAACATTTATAATATAGGGTTATACATAAGATAAATTCGACTATAAATATTCCTTAGAAATATAAAACTATTTCATACACAATGGTATCTTATTTATAATTTTTAGACATTAAATAAGTAAACCTATTTATGATATAATGATGAGTCAATAATTACCTTATTAGTGAAATATTAAAATAATTGATATTATAAATATCAAAATAAATGTAATTTGAGACTTTTAATGAATTTCACTAATTTTATAGGTTAATATTGCATGATAGGGTTGATTAAATGAATTTTATTCTAAGTAATAATTCTGTTATGAATTTAACAAAAACAAAATACAAAATAGTGTCAAAATTGACATAAAAGATAATTTTAAACAAATATTATATTATTAATTGGTATTCAATTCCTAAAAATATATGGTTCGGCCAAAGGGCTTAAATAATATTATATATTCCATTGATGAACCACTTGGGGTTAGATTAGAATTTTATAGTAAGTTTATTTACAATATAATATAAAAATACAAAGAGACATTGTAAATGACAAACTATTTAACTAAGAGTTAAATCTAAAAGATAAGGTTAATATGATGAACTAAACCTATATAAAACCTATTGTTTGATATTTTTTCGACCCATATCCACCTTATCCTTTAAATAATTCGTTTTGGAGCCATTAGAAATCCAAAATTCATTTATTATAAAATAATATTTTATGTTTTTTCTAAAGTGACCCTCACCTCTCTTATAAAAGGTCACTTCCCCTTCTCTCAAATTAAAACCTTCAAAGCCATTTGGCTCGGACAACCCCTACCCAAATATCCTCCCAAATGTTCTCCCTTCATCCTAGAGTCCTTACTTTAGTCAGAAATCCAACCTAAGGAGCCCTTTTGATCAAATCGAAAGGAAGAACCCGAAGAAGAGGTAAATATTTCATCACCCCTTTCAAGTTCTTTTATTTTTCCACTTCCTATTTATTTATTGTTCCCATTATAAAATAATAACTCAAGTATATTATATATACTGTGATGTTATTATAAAAATGGTACAACCATATTCATTATTCTTTTCATCCTATAAATGAGAAAGTCGACATACGTGTGTGCGTAAGGATTACCGTCTCCACGTCATGGTGTAGTTTGTTATTCAGATACTTCATCATTTAGACGGGCATAATAATGAGTATAAATGATGTAAATAATAAATATAACATGATAATTATTATGTATATATGATATAACACCCAATTATATATTATTTTAATATCAAAATAATGATATTGTTGCTCGTGTGTACGTACGGATTACCGTCTCCGTGAACGCGATGAGATTCAGTCCCCATCGTATCCATTCAAGACTAAAATTCATTTAATGATTAAAAATAATTTTTAAAGACTTAATATCATAATAAATATGAATAATATATATCCTATCCATAACAAACATTACTTACATAACAAATCATATAAAGGAAAACGAATCAGTTAACACCTGAAATGATGATACTACTGAAATATCATTAACAAAGTAATATTAGAAGATAGTATGTGATATCATATTTAGGTATATAGTTTTTTTATAATTAAATAAAAATTATTTAACTACTATACAATAGTTTATCATACCCTCTACCAAATAAAAGTACTCGTTAAGGGTTAATTTCATAATCTCTTTATTATCTGAGGTTGTTTTTACGTAAGTATCTACTCGGACCTCTTTATCATCCACATCCATGTTTCTTAAGAATGCATTCCAAGACATTTTTTCTATTTACTATACTATGGTTTAAAGTCATTTATACCCTTGTTTGAATTTTTATAAAACTGTTTGAAAGGAATCTTTCTGTCGTTTTCCAAACAAAGGTACCTTATGACCTTTCCACAAAATTAAGGTAAGAATGGTTGTTTAACATATACGGCGGGTGTGGCTATTTTCGTCAATTAGAACATCGTCAAATCTTCCCTTACATTCATATAATAATATTTTCAAAATAAATGTTTTCCTTTATAATTTTTCGACTTTTAAATGATTTCAAAACAGAAAGAGATATTTCTCTAAAAACGTTTTGATTTCATCTATGTCAAAATCCTTTGATAGATTTTAATCTTATTTTAAGTTTATTTATTATGATACAAAACATTCAAATTGAATTGAATAATTTTGGATATTTTTTACTATGGATGTGTTATTTTTACACCAATCATGGTTTATGGATAAATTATTGACATTTTTATGCTAATTTTAATACGAATGTTTATGTTATGTTTAAACCTTTTAATATGAGGAATGAATTTGAATTAATAAGTGACGGGTGGAGCCCGCTACAGTTCCTCAATGCATTGGTAGATATCAAGAGACAAACCAATGTCTTGGAACAAGGCCTTGAAAAAATATTATTTGTAGTTTTGGCACAAGTCCTTGACTATGTGGTTATGAAGTCTGGTATTATGCATTCCATTATTATGAAAGTGGCTATTGATATTGCAAGTGATTATTCGACTACTAGAATATCCATGTGAATAAGTAAAATGAATTATTTGATTTTAACTTTTCTATATAATGCTGAATTTCAAGTTTAAAAGGCTTTTGTTTTAGTCTTATACATTGCCTTAAATGTTTATTCTTATTTAGGAAAGTTTCCGCTATATTTTTATCCTTACTGAGCATAAGAGCTCGCCCCTTTTTATGTTTTATTTTTTTCTAGATGAAAAGAATTATATTATGACTGACCTGCAGGGATAGTCTAAGGGATATGATTTTGGCCTATGGATACTACATTGTTGTAGTTATTTATTTTATAATGTAATGTTAAACTTATTAATGTATCTATAATTTCCAAGGCTACTAACCTAATCGATTTTTCTAGACTTCCTCTTTTATGGTCATGCCAATGTTATGTAATAATTCATTGACTCTAGGTAACTAGGTACGGGGCATTACAATTGGTATCTGAGGAAGTTTAGAACAAACCATTGAAGATATATTTAGAAACACTCTAATTAGAGAACATTAACTTAAGAGAGACTTTGAGGATTAGTATAGAATAACTTCCTACAATTTTGGTATTGTAGAGGTTTTTTGAGTTTTTCAAGAAATACACCTCTTTCTGGATACAAGAAGGTGGAGGTTTCTCTAGCACAGATTTACTTAGGGGTAAAACCCAAAAACACCGCTTTGAGCTAGACTCGAACGGGAACTAGTGCATGACAACGGGCATTGCGCACTCTTGGTTACGACACACCCGGGGGATATGCTTAAGAAGATTCTCATTTTCATTGAAAACCATTATAAAGGGTTTATGAGTATATACATCCTCAAATAAAACATTTTTATGAATCTATATTATATCCATAAACTGTTCAATTTATGTTAAGTGTTTTACAAGTTTGTAATTTTGTATTACGATTCATAAACTAACCTAGTGTACGCCATTATTTGGAAATGGCGTCTAGTGAAAGTAATGGAAACCATATCAATATACGTAATCCATATAGGGATTTCCCTCCTACTCAAGATAATTATAGTGTAGATTATGAAGAAACTAGTGCTAATTAGCTTATCACCGTACGGGGACAACTCTCTCGGGTTATGAATAATAACCTTACCCATATCAAGGACCCTGATCCACAACATGGAGGATAAATGTTAGACCACTTCATGAGGCCAAAACCACCAAAATTCAAT
The DNA here is from genome assembly GCA_963277665.1 of Viscum album. NCBI lineage: Eukaryota > Viridiplantae > Streptophyta > Magnoliopsida > Santalales > Viscaceae > Viscum > Viscum album. The sequence goes on along the minus strand of OY728119.1, from coordinate 1,717,927,499 downwards.
GCGAGTAAAAATACATTAGTATCGAAGAAATGGATAAATTCCATAGAGAAAATATTTCACGCTTTGGGGAGTAGCGATAGGGAAAAAGTAGTCATTGCAGTTTATCGCCTCACGGGAAATGCAGATCAATGGTAGCCATTGATTCAAAACAAAAAAGGAAGATGATGATGTATAAAATATGGAATAGAGGGAGTTTAAATATATTTTCTTAGAAAACAACTTTCCTCATGACCATCGAGCAGATATGGAAAGTCAATTTATGAGTCTAAGACAAAAGGAGGATGAGAATGTTGCAAAGTATGAGACTAACTTTACAAAGTTAGAAAGGCATGCAGCAAGTTATATACATAACCCAAGGAGTAATATTGATCTATTATTTGATGGGTTAAAATCATTTATCCGACAAGCATTAGTCTCACATTCCTTCTTATCATACAATGATATTGTCTAATGCGCTATTAGGACAGAAAAATAATTCTATAAGTCTTACGACTTTAAAGAAAAGCAGGAGAAGAAGAGATCTGCTGAACACTCTGGAAATGGAAATAAAGGAAAGAAGGTAAAAGTTGAATACCCATCTTGTGGAAAATATGGGAAGAAACACCATGATACTTTTCTAAAGGGAATGAGAGTCTGTTACAAGTGTTGTGAAAAAGGCCCCCAAGCTTGTGATTAGAAGGGGAGGAAAGAGGCTATCAATGTAGAATTCTACAATTGTAGTTAAAGGGGGAATTATACAAATTAATTTCCTAATCTCCTAGGAAACTTATCACAGAAAAGGACAAGGGATCAAAGACAAGCTTATGTTATCACTACTACTGAGGTTGAATCTCCAAAACATGTGGTGGTAGGTAATTTAATTTTTTCCTCAAGTTTAGAAAATGGTTTATTTAATTCTGGATCATCGCATTGTTTCATATCTTTCTAGCTTGCTATGAAAATTAGATATTTTCAATTTTACTTAATAAGGGAGTTTTCGGTCAAAACACATAAGGTAAGTATCATTGCAACAAAGTTTTGTGAATCAGTAAACATTATGGAATATAAATGTTATTTATCTGCTCATCGCATCATCATACCCATGATTGAATTTTATATAATCCTTGATATGGATTGGCTCTCGGACCGTGATGTGAAAATTTATTCTAAGAAGGAGGAGGTTACAATTCTCAATAATGATAAGGAGTACCTTATCATTAGAGTAGGAACATCACCACCTAATTCTTATCTAGATCCACCCCCAGTATCTCAAATAAATTCAATTATTATGGAGGAAGAGAGTGAAATAATTGTGGGTGAGGAAAGGAATGTTCAAATAGAGGATGTACCTATTGGGCCATAATATATTGATGTGTTTCTAGAAGATTTACCTGGACATCATTTAGAACGAGAAATTGAGGTTCCATTTATTTTATTCCTAGTTCAAGGCCCATATTGAAGACCCCTTATAGAATGGACACTATGGAATTAGTGGAACTAAAGAAAAAACTGGAGGAATTGAGTAATAAGGGATTTATTCACCCTAGGGTTTCTCCATGGGGAGCTATTGTTCTTTTTCGTAAGAAGAAAGATGGATCTATGAGGTTGTGTATTTACTACAGGGAGATCCATGCTATAATAATAGAGAACATGTATCCCCTACCTCGCATTGATGATTTATTCAACCAACTTCTTAGAGCTCAATATTTTTTAAAGATTGACCTCTGATCTAGATATCATCCGTAATATGTGAAAAAGGAATACATTCCGAAAACAGCTTTTCAAACCAGGTATGGGCATTACGAGTTTAAAGTAATGCCTTTTGGGTTGACTAATGCACCCTTGGTCTCCATGGATCTAATTAATAGAGTTTTCAAGGAATATCTTGGTGACTTTGTAGGGGTATTTAATGATGATATCTTGTTATACTCCCAAAACCATAAAGATCATGAAAATAACTTGCGCATTATTCTAAAGACTCTTAGAAGAAATGAATTATATGAGAAAATTAGAACATGTGAATTCTAGGTTTAGGATATTTCCTTTCTTGGACATATTGTCTCTAAGGATGGAATCTCTGTTGATCCTTTAAAGACCAAGGCAATCCAAGAATTCCCCACAACGACGAGTATAACTGAGGTACATAGTTTTATTGGTTTAGCAGGTTATTATGGGCGTTCTGTCCAGAATGTTTCTTGATTTGCTAACCCATTAACAAAGATCACATGTAAAGGGGTTAAATTTGTTTGGAAAAAAGAGTATGAAGAATGTTTTGAAGAACTGAGGAGAATATTAGTCAATGCTTCTATCTTGACTCTACCATCAGGGAATAATGGGTTTATTATTTATAGTGATGCTTCAACTAAAGGACTTGGTTGTGTCCTTATTCAGAATGATAGAGTTATTTCTTATGAATCACAACTTCTAAAAATTCATGACAAAAACTATCCTACTCATGATCTTGAGTTATCAGCTATCATCTTTTCTTTGAATATATGGATACATTATCTCAATGGTGGAAATGTGAGATATATACTGATCATAAGAGTTTGAAGTATATTTTCTCACAGAAATAACTCAACATGAGGAAAAGGAGATGGCATGAACTATTCAAGGATTATGATTAAACAATACACTACCACCCGGGGAAGGCAAATAAGGTGGCAGATGCTTTGAGCAGAAAAGATCATGGAGTTTTGAACAAGATAAGAGTTGAAAGGGATCCTATTTTCATGGATCTAGTGAAAATGGATATGGTAATAATCCTGGAAGGTGAAAAAAAAATATTTTTTAAATGGTTGCCAAACCACCTTTACTATAAAGGATAAAAAGTTCTCAGGCTGATGATGTGGAGTTTCAAAAGAATATTAAAGCTGTGAATGATTATAGATTGAGTGACTTCATATATGAAGATTTAATTTTGAAATTTGGGAAGAGACATTGTGTTCCTAACATACCTGATCTAAATAAGGAATTTTTGGATGATGCTCATAGCTCCAATTTCACTATACACCCTAGTAGCACTAATATGTATAGATATTTGAAGGAAAAAAATTTTCGGGACAACATGAAGAGGGAGATTGCTGATTTTGTGTCACGATGTATGGTTTGTCAACAAATGAAAGTAGGGAGGCAATAACCTGGAAGAGTCATGAAACCTCTTCCCATACCTGAGTGTAAATGGAATAATATTATGATGGACTTTTTCATGGGGCTACCAAAGATACCTAGAAGGAATGATACAATATGGGTCATTATTGATTTTCCTACCAAGTCAGCACATTTTCATGCTATAAGATAAGATTTACCACTTAAACATTTAACAAGAATATATATTAATGAAGTTTTACGACTCCATGGTGAACCCCTATCGATTGTTTCTGATCATGATCCCCATTTTACATCAAGATTCAATAAAAGTATTTAGAAGGCCCTGGATACTGAACTTCATTTGAGCACTGCCTACCACCCTCAAACCAATGGACAATCAGAACGGACTATTCAAACCTTAGAAGGAAAGTTGAGATCTTGCTCACTTGACTTTCAAGGTATGTGGGAAAAATATTTACATTTGGTACAATTTTCCTATAACAATAGCTTCCATTCAAGTATTCGTATGGAACCATATTAAGTGTTATACGGGAAGAGATGTCTCACACCAACTTTTTGGGATGATGTTGGTGAAAGAAAACTCATAGGCCCATAACTTGTTGAGGAAACTATGGAAAAGTTGAAGGTTATCCAAACCCACATTAAAGCATCACAAAGTAGGCAGAAGATCTATGCCGATAAACGAAGGTAGGATTTGGAATTTCAGATAGGAGATCATGTTTTATTAAAGGTATCTCCATGGAAGGGAGTTATATGATTCAGTAAGAAGGGTAAATTGAGTCCCAGGTACATCAATCCTTTCGATGTTCTAGAATGAATTGGGGTTGTAGCTTACTATTTTACAATTCCGCTAAGTCTATCCAAAGTTCACGATGTGTTCCACGTATCACTGTTGAGAAAATACATGCTTAACCCAACGCATGTACTCACCTATGAAGAAATTGAACTGGAACCTAATTTGTCTTAATGGGAAGAGCCTGTCAAAATTCTTGTTACTATAGAACAAGTGTTGAGAAACCAGACGACTACTCTGGAAAATGTTCTATGGAGAAACCATAAGATGGAAGAGGAAACGTGGGAACGCGAGGAACTTATGATGAAGAACCACCCAAATATTTTTATGCATTAATATTCTAGAAACTTCAACAATAAAATTATTTTAAGGAGGGAAAAATGTAACACCCCAAGCTGCCATGGTATGTTTCTTTTTTAATAATATAATAGCTTGCATTGTACGCAACTTCGAGATTCTTACACACCGCCACCAATCAAACTTGTTGTTATGAATAATAATACCCACTTTTTGAAATTTTATAAATTTAATCTTTCATAATGGACGTCAGTTTTGGAATCAGAATATTGAAATTATCTTAGGGTTAATTTTTGGTATTTTTTTTTGAAAACATTCAATTTTTGATGAATAGTGAAAAACACAGCGTTATTGGTTAAAACCGACTTTTTATTTAAATATTTTCTTATTTTATTTAAATTTATTTTAGGTCAAAATAGATTCTTAATACCTATATATGTTTAACATATTTCATTAGAGTATTTTTATAATTATTTTAGATGTATAAATTTTTATCGGACTTTTTACCGTCTTTTACCCACCTCCTAGGAGCATTTGCAAATTTGTACAAAACGTAATTTTACTACTTCTGTGAGTTGAATTTCAAAAATCCAACTGACACGGTTAATTTCATTAAGTAAAATTTGGTTTAATAAGATGAAAATAATTTTTGGTGAACAGTAACTTTTTACTTTTATTTACCATGGTTAAAAGTAAATAGGGTAATTTAGGGTAAAAATGATATCATAATTACCCTAAAACATGTCCTAATTCTATTGGATAAGTATAATTCGACCAAAAACAACCTTAGGAATAAAATATGAATCTCTTTGGTCCAGAAGGATTAGATTTGGACATTTAGTATTATTTTATTTAAAGAAGAGTTAAAAAGGTTAAAATCAATGTTTAATAACTAAACCATTTTTAATATAGGGTTATACATAAGATAAATTTGACTATATATGATAATTATAATGATAAACAGATTTCCTACATAATGTTAGTTTATTTATAATTTTTAGACATTAAATAATTAAAGTTATTTATGACACAAAGATGATGCAGAAATTATCTTATTAATGCAAGATTAAAATAATTGATATTATAAATATCCAAATATATCTAATTTGAAATTTTTAATTATTTACACTAATTTTATAGGTCAATATGACATGTTAGGGTTGATTAAATTAATTTTTTTCAAAGTAACAATTCTTTTATGAATTTAACAAAAAAAAATACCAAATAGTGTCAAAATTTACATAAATGAGTTTTTAAAACAAATATTATATTATTAATTGGTATTCTATTCCTAAAAATATAATGTTTGGAAAAATGTCTTAAATAATATTACATATTTCATTAATGAACCAGTTGGGGTTATCTAGGATGTTTATAGTAGTTTTATAAACCATATAATATAAAAATACAAAGACACATGGTAAATGTCGAACTATTTAACGAAGAGTTAAATCTAAAAGATAAGGTTAATATGATGACCTAAACCTGTCTAAAACCTATTCGTTGAAAGTTTTTCAAACCATCCCACCTTATCCTTTATATAATTAATTTGGGAGCCATTATAAACCGAAAATTATTTTATTATAAAACAATATTTCAAGATTTTTCTAATGTGACTCTCACCTCTCTTAAAAAGGGACACTTCCCATTCTCTCAAATTCAGACCTTAAAATCCATTTGGATCGACCAAACCCTACCCAAATACCCTCCCAAATTTTCTCCCTTCATCCTAAAGGCCATAATTTAGTCATAAATCCAACATAAAGATCCCTTTTGATCAAATCAAAAGGAAGAACTCGAAGAAGAGGTAAATATCTCATCAACTCTTTCAGGTTCTTTTTGTCTTCCACTTCCAATTTATTTATTGTTTCCATTCTAAAATAATAACTACAGTATATTATATATACTGTGATGTTATTATAAAAATGTTAAAACCATTTTCATAATTCTATCTATCCTATAAATGACAAAGTCACCATACGTGCGTACGTACGGATTACGGTCTCCAAGTCGTGGTGTAGTTTGTTATTAAAATACTTCATCATTTAGATGGGTATAATAATGAGTATAAAGGATTTAAATAATAAATATAACATGATAATAATTATTTATATATATGATATAACATCCAATTATATATTATTTTAATATCAAAATAATGATATTGTCGCTCGTGCGTACGTATGGATTACTGTCTCCACGAATGCGATGAGATTCAGTCCCCATAGTATCCATTCAAGACTAATTTTCATTTGATGGTTAAAAATAATGTTTAAAGACTTAATATCATTATGAATATGAATAAGATACATCCTATCCCTAACAATCATTACTTACGTAACAAAACATATAAAGGAAAATGAATCAGTTAACACTCGAAACGATGATACTACTAAAATATCATTAACAAATCAATATTAGAAGATCATATATGATATAATATTTATTTATATAGTTATTTTATAATTTAATAACAATGATTTAACTATTATAAATAAGGTTTACATACCCTCTACCAAGGAAAAGTACAAGGTAAGGGTTAATTTCACAATCTCTTTATTATCCGAGGTTGTTTTTACGTAAGTATCTACTGGGACCTCTTTATCATCAACATATATGTTTCTTAAAAATGTATTCCAAAACATTTTTACTATTTACTAGAATATGGGTTAATGTAATTTAAACCCTTGTTTGACTTTTCATAAAATGGTTTGAAAAGAATCTTTCCATCGTTTTCCAAACAAAGGTACCTTATCACCTTTTCGACAAAATTAAGGTAAGAATGTTTTTTTAACTTATACGGAGGGTGTGTCTATTTTCCACCATTATAACATCGTCAAATCTTCCCTTAAAATATTATGAGAATATTTTAAAAATAAATGTTATCTTTTATAATTATATGGATTTTAAATGATTTTGAAATAGAAAGAGATATTTCACTAAAAAAATGTTTTTCATTCTTCTATGTCCAAATCCTTTGAAATATTTTAAGATTATTTGAAGTTGATTTAATATGATACAAAACTTCAATATTGTATTGAAGTTTTTGTGATATGTTTGACTATGGATGTGTAATTTCTAAACCATTCATGGTTTATGGATAAAGTATTGACATTTCTTATGGTAGTTTTAATATGAATGTTTATATTATGTTTAAACCTTTTCATATGAGGAATTAATTGGACTTAGTAAGATATGGGGGGGAGCCTGCTATAGCTCCTCGATGCATTTTTTGGTCTCATGAGACAACCTAGTGTCTTGGCACATGGCCTTGAAAAAATCTTATTTGTAGTCTTGGAACAAGGCCTTGACTATGTGGTTATGAAGTCTGGCATTATGCATTCCATCATTATGGAAGTGATTATTGATATTGCATGTGATTATTCGACTAGTAGAATATCCATTGAATATGTAAATGGAATTATTTGATTTTATCTTAGAAATTTTAGGATGAATTTAACGTTTAAAAGGATTTTGTTTTAGTCTTACACACTTCCTTAAATGTTTACGCTTATTTATGAAAGTTTCCGCTATATTGTTATCCTTATTGAGTATCTAAGATCACCCCTTTCTGTGTTTTATTATTCCCAGGATGTGAATAAGTATATTATGACTAACATGGAAGGATAGTCTAATGGATATTAGTGTGGCCTATGGAGACTATTTTTTTTAGTTTTTCATTTTATAATGTAATGTAAAACTTATGAATGTATCTAGTATTTCCAAGGCTAGTAAACTAATAGGTATTTCGAGACTTGATCTTTTGTGATCACGCCAATGTTATGTAATAATGTACCGAATATGGGTAACTAGGGAGGTGAGTTACAACACAATATATATGTTTCTTATTTCAAAAATATTCACTAACTTCTATAAAAAATTATTTATTTTTAAACATTAAAATATTTGTTGGGTTGTTTCATTTTTTTATATTTCTTTCCTATTTCCTACTGTGTTATATGTTAATGATTTTGAATATCTTGATTTTTATTACCCTTTTTTCTACAATTCTAAATATGTCTCACACACATTAAAATTTTCATTCCAATTCCAAAGAAGTTAAATTTTAAATAAAATTAAAAATGTTTCAAAACAAATATGATGATCATTAACGTTTATTAAATACTTTCAGAATTAGACTTAAAATATTTTTCAATTTATTCATTTACTTTCATATTTAAATTTTAAAAATATTTAGTATATCATTATCCACTCATTTGAATACTAAACAATGACACATTATTTATATGAATAGAATGTCCTCTACTAATAGTGGCCTACAAACTTGAAAATGCTGATCGTTTCCAACTATTCCATTATATGTTTTGTATATTTATTACTTTAAAAATAATTTTATTTCTTTAATTAATTATGTTATCCAAAAATTAACTTCTTCATTATGATATTGTTTGTTAGATAATCAATAACTTTATAAACTGTAAATTGTAAGAGATTCTCTGAGTCCATATATTATAAAGAGGAGTGAAAGTGAGGAGTTATTGTTTTATAATTCCCACATATTTATAATTATTGAATCATATATTGCCTCTGAGATACATTTTTGTTGAGATTTTAGTTATGTAGCTCTTATTGGTCCTTATAAGAAATCTAGTTCAACAAGGGATGAAAAAAAATATTTATATTCAACTGTAATAGATCCTATTGCTTCTAGTTATTAAAATCAAAGAAATTATGCTTTTATTAAAGAAGGAGTCTCAGATCATATAATTGGTAAGGGGAATACAACACATATTCCTGCTAATCAAAAGGTGATCTCTAACAGGATCACGATTTTTACGTTTTCTATCATCACTAGGATTGTCCTACCTTTAGTAGTGAAACTATGGAGAGTAAAGAATCTATGTTGCAAACTCATTTATGTTTTTGGGATAGATAACGGGAAATGTATACCTATTGGGAATGCTTATATCCATGTTCTATTCCCCCTATCTAAAACGTGTTCATTGGTGTTTGGCACAGTATCTATGAAACCATGTATGCTTTGTATTCAATATTGGTATCCTAAGTTTAATCCCTTTGTTGTCGGAAATTATAGAGCAAGATTATGGATTCTTGTCTTTAGTTTTAACTAAATACTCTAACATCTACGGATCTTGTAAAATATTGATTCAGTGGGTAGTTTCCCAAATAATATGTACAAGTCTACAGTGGAGTCTTGGTTTCGTTACTTTGTGTGTATCCTTGTTTAGGTAGACCTCTCTTCCCTGTTGATTCAATAAGGTTTTCCTTATGAATTTTCCATTCCTTCATGTTTGTGGGATATTGTTAAGTCAATAAGTCATCCTTAATAATTTACCTTTCCTTCTTGTTTTGAAAATCAAAAACACCTTATCTTAAGGAAAATCTCTTTCTACCATGTGTTTTACTTCTATAAGGAAAATTTTCCTTCCCCAAGGAAATTTATCCTTAACATGTTTTTCATTATTCATTATCTTGTCTAAGTGTAAAAATCGGTTTCATATCTAAAACCTCAGAATCATATAATACTTAGATAATTAGAATTCTATTTTCAGACTCCGAATTCATACTCCAATCTCTTCTGAGTACTGAATTTGAGTACTCTGATTTCTGACTCCAAACTTTGTGAATTCTGACTCCGAATTCTAATGAATCATGACTCCGAACATTGTGAGTTCTGACTCTGAATTCTAATGAATTCAGACTCCAAACTTTGTGAGTTCTGATTCCGAATTCTAATAAATTCAGGCTCCAAACTTCATAAGTTCGGATCTGAGTTCTGGTGAATCCAGAGTCCGAATTTCCTTGAAAATCAGACTCCAGAATTATATAGAGTTCAGGTTGCGAATTCCTTAGAAAATAAAATCTGAATATCCTTGTATTATAGACTCCGAATTTATTTTTAGTTAGACTCTGAACTTTTATTTTATTACATTCTTAATATTGGATTTTGGTTATGTAACCATATTTTTTCTTACACTTGTTTTTGTTATAAAACTATTGCATGCATTTAGTTACTAACTAACCATTGTTTGAGTGACACGTGTACAAGTCCCTCCAAAATTCAATGAAAAATATGACCGTTGGAAGAGGGAGTCAACTGTTGGTGTTGTGCCTATAAATAAGATCTCATTTGAAAGAGTTCAACATTGTTCTATGACTCTAGAGATTACATGCTGTTGAAGTGATTTCTAGAGAGAGACACTCATTTCCTTGTGCGTACTGAACTTTTTATTCATATTTGATTTGTGCGACTCTGATTGTTGTTGTGTACAATTGAGCGCTTCTGAGGATAGGAAGACAGAGGTTCTGACTACCTTGAAGTTGAGGGATTCATTACTGAGGAAGACAGAGGTGTCGACTACCTTGAAGTTGAGATCTTGCGGGGATAGCAAGACAGACTCTGATCATCATATCGAGGGATTACACTGGTGTGGGTAAGATAGACTTTCTTGAAAGTATAAATCAAAGGACCTTTATCCAAGTTTGTTGGATACCCTTCTCTTTGGGTTAAAAGATTTACTACTTGTTACTTGTCTTGATACAAGTTTTCCACTATATTTTGTTTGTTGAGGAAATTATAACTATTTTATACTTCCTTATACTTGTATACTCTGATTTAGTTTTATTCTATACACTTTAAGGTGAAATATTTATCTTTGTAAACTTTCATTAAGTTTCATTTTCTGGAACCATATTTCTGAATTCACTTTCTCGGAATCGTATTTGCAGAATCTAGAAAGTGTGAAGAACTTAGATATTTTGTGAATTACCTTTTCTAACCTTGATAAACATAACCATCTTTAAAATTTCCAAAGTAATTTTTAAAAGTTAACAATTCACCTCCTTCTTGTATTCTAAGAATCATTAGATACTTTATTCAGTATCTATAATATTTTGATCCTACATTTGGTATTATAGAGTATATCATACTCCACATACCCTCTCAACAATTGGTATTAGAGGAGGTGAACTTGAATCTTGAATCAATCTAACAATTGTCTTCAGAATTTTTGATCAATCTAAATTAATCTCACAATTAGATTCAAAAGACAAATCTTCTTCTTCATTCTTTTTCAGAATAATATTTTTTGACTCATAAATTTCAGATTCATTTTTTCTTAGAGATACTCTTATTCTATATTTTCTTTGTTTACAAACATTTTCTATTAACAAGTTCTCGTGGAATGATTTTTCTTTAAGATGGAAAGTTTAAATGTTGGTTCTATTGACAATCTAAATCTAGCAAGACCACCTATTTTTTAGGGAAATTATTATGATTATTAGAGAGATTTCATGAAGAATTTTATTATCAATACTGGAGTTGATAATTTTCTTATGCTTACTGGGGGATAATAAATCCTTGAAAAGGAAGTTAGTATCTTCAAAAATCAAGAAAATACTGAATATCAACTGAATTATCAGGTACTCAATACATTGCTTTACTCTATGACAGGAAATATATATAGCCAAATATCTTCTTGTGAAGCTGCAAACAGTATCTCTAAGAAACATGAAGTTACACATTTTGGTACTTCTAAAGTTATAGAGACAAGAAGAGCTATGTTGAGAGACGAATACCATGGATTTAACTTTTCTTATGGAGAACCTATAAGCAAGGTACAACAAAGGTTTATGACTATCGTGAATAGTCTATATTCTAAGGGAGAAAAACATTTGGATTATGAGGCTCTTATTGATAAGATAATAGACATCATGCCCAATGAGGGGTGTCTAAGAGGACAGAAATTGATGAGAATAGAAAAGTCACCCAGATTTCCTTAGATGAGCTATTTGGAACTCTTCTTCAGCATGAGACTAGAATGAAAAGAGATGTTGATAATGTAAAGAATAATAATGGGAATGGTAGTGTTGATTTTACTACAGCATCAAATCACATGAAAGCTAAGACTCCTGAGTGAATTACTAGATCCAAATCTAAGAAAGTTGTTATTCAATCCAAATCTAGTGGAAGTGAATCTTCAAAAAATGAATTAGAAAATCTTTCTCGAAGGATGAACACAATTTTTGGACAGAATAACTTTCAATCCTGATATAATAAGAAGGAAATGAAAGACAAGAAAAATTCATAAGTTACATGTTATGAATGCAAGAGATCTAGACATAAAAGGCCTGATTGTCCTATGCTTAAAAGAAAGGAAATAAAGGGAAATCATTTAGAGAGACATAGAAAGAAGTACTACAAAGGTAAATCTAAGAAATTATTAAAAGATAATGACACCTAGAGTGCTAGTGGTGGTAACTCTTTAGATGAATCTCTAGATTACGAAACTTCTGGACAGAAGAATCTTGTTCTAATAGCCAGACTACCTATTAAAAAACAATGCTTGATGGCTAAGGTATAAAATGATGAAACAATGACCAATGTTTCTTTAAATGAAAATTATAGTAATGATAAATATTATGAATATTCAGATGAAGAATCTTCTTCTGATGAAGATAATACTTTACCTTCCTATGAAGATGGTTCTAGGTTTTCCAAAATCCTTGAAATTGAAAATTCAAAACTCATGAAAAAGCATGATAAGGAAAATTCTAGAAATACTATTATTACTAAGTAAATATCTAATCTTTCTAAAGACCTTAATAAGAAAATTGTTGATTTTGAAAGTATTTCAAAAAAATCTCAAGGAAGTAAATTCTGAGAAGAATAGACTTTCTAAGGATCTAGAAAACGTAATTTCCAAGAAAAATGTTTTTGAGCCTAACTCTAGTTCCAAATCAAATGTTTTATAAGACAATAACTTAGTTATCAAACTAAAATCTGAAATATTTTCCTGAAGTAAGTGTTTGTCAAACTTTACCTTAGGTAAGGAAAATTTTGATAAAATGTATTCTCAAATCTGGCCTCTAAGGAATAGTTCTGGTTTTGGTTATACTAGTTCTAAATTGATTTTTAGAAACAATTATTTTTTTCCTCAAATTTCTTCATTCTGCACCATGTGTCAATGTGGTGGACACTGGGAAAATAATTTTTCCTTAAACAAAACCCAGTCTTTAGGATTTTCCTATTTTTCTATGAAAACGTGGGTATCAAAAAATTTCATCCTGAAATTTCCAGATCCAAGAAAGTTTGGATTATGAAAGTCTAACTCTTTTGTTTTTTGTAAAATAGAGTGAGTACCAATAGAAATACTTGGTACAAGGAAAGTGGATGTTCCGGGCATAATACTGGTAACAAAAACAATTTTTAAAATATTATTAAGACGAAAGGAGGAAAAGTAACTTTCGGAGATAATGCTTTCGGAGAATTTATTCGTATAGGTAACATCGTTATTCTTGGAAAAACTTTGATTTCAATTGTTTTATTTGTTAAGGGTCTTAAGCACAACCTCATTAGCATAATACAATTATGTGAGGAAATTTACCTTTTGAAGTTTAGGAATGAAAAGTGCTTAGTACACAATTCCAAGGACGAGTTTATTCTTTCTGCCCATAGGCAAGAGAATGTATACACACTAAACATAGAAGACCTTAGGAGCCAAGATCTACCTTGTCGTAGTGCAATGGAATATCATTATTGGTTGTGGCATAGAAGGTTAGGTCACTGTAACCTTAAGAACGTATGAAAACTTTCTAAGAAAAGATTAGTAATGGATCTACCAGAGCTAAGATTTGATTCTTCAAAAGTCTGTGACCCTTGTCAATATGGAAAGCAACATAAATCCAGTTTTAAAATAATTGGTGAAGTCTCAACTACTGATTCAATACAATTAGTGTATATGGATATCTTTGGTCCTACGCAAATTGGAAGCATTTGAGGCAAGTACTATGTATTTGTTTTAGTTGATGATTACACTAGATTTACATGGGTCTATTTTCTTTCAAAGAAATCTGAAGCCTTCTCGTATTTTAAAAGTTTTAGATCCCATGTAAAAAATGAGAAAAACATTCCATGGAAAACTATTCATAGTGATCATGGTGTAGAATTTCAAAATTATGATTTTGAAACTTTTTGTAGTAGAAAAGGAATTACTAACAATTTCTCAGCACCAAGAACTCCTCAACATAATGGTTTTGTTGAAAGAAGAAATATAATTCTTCAAAAGATAACAAGAACTATGTTGAGTGAATATTCTATAGCCAAAATTTTTGGGCGGAAGCTGTAGGTACTGCTTGTTATACTCTAAATCGAGTCTTGATTAGATCTTTTCTTAATAAAACTCCTTATGAGTTATGGAATGGTAGAAAACCTAGACTTTCCTACTTAAAGGTTTTTTGTTGCAAAGTATTCATTTTGAATACTAAAGATAATCTATGAAAATTCGCACCAAAATATGATGAAGGAATTTTCTTAGGCTACTCCACAACTTCTAAGGCTTATAGAGTTTTCAATAAAAACACTTGTACTATTGAAGAGATAGTACATGTAAAAATTAATGAATCTGATCCTTTTGTTTTTAAACGACCCCAACCTACGTCTTCGGATGTGTTTTAAAAAACTAATTATCAACCTTTGTTATTAGATCATTCTGATAAGGAAATTTTCCAAGAATATGCTTTTGAAGAATTTACCCAAGAATATTTTCTACCCTATGTTGATGAACAAGGTTTACAAAACCCAAATCATTTGTTTCTTAAGAATCATCCAAGTGATAGTATCATTGGTGATGTGAATCAACCCATATGTACTAGAATTTCCTTATAGAATGAAGTCGAACATCTAGCATTCCTTTCCCAATTAGAACCAAAAAAGCAATGATGAAGCTTTAGGTGATTATAATTGGATTAATGCCATGCAATATGAACTAAATGAATTCGAAAAGAATAAAGTCTTGACCTTGGTTTGAAGACCTAAGGAATCTTCTGTTAATGGATTCAAATGGGTCTTCAGAAATAAATGTGATGAAAATGGAATCATAGTAAGAAATAAAGCTAGATTAGTTGCTAAAGGCTATAATCAAAAATAAGGAATAGACTATGAAGAAACCTATACTTCAGTTGCTAGACTTGAATCTTTTCGTATCTTACTTGCCCTTTCAGCATTCTTCAATTTCAAACTTTTTCAAATGGATGTGAAATGTTCTTTCCGTAACAATTATGTTTAAGAGGAATTTTTTGTTGAACAACCTCCTGGTTTTGAAAATACAAAACATCCTAATCATGTTTTTATACTTACCAAATCTTTGTATGGACTTAAGAAAGCCCCTCGAGCCTGGTATGATGGACTTACATGATTTTTTCTTCAAAATAACTATGTCAAGGGAAATGCAGATCCAAATCTTTTTATAAAGAAAGATAAGAAAAATGTTTTGATTGTTCAAATTTATGTTGATGACATTATATTTGGTTCAACTCAGCAATCTTTAACGGATTCCTTTGCGAATCTAATGAAATATGAGTTTGAAATGAGTATGATGGGTGAGTTAACATTTTTCCTTGGTTTTCAAATCTCTCAAAAACCAGAAGGAATCTATATATCCCAACATAAGTATATTAAAGATCTTCTTAAAAATTATGGATATGACAACACTAAGAGTACAAGTACTCCTATCGGAACCTCAAATACACTTGATCTTGATTGAGCTGGGAAACCAGTAGATCAAACGTCTTTTAGAGGTATGATAGGAAATTTAATTTACTTGACAGCTAGTCATCTAGAATTAATGTTTTCAGTATGCTTATGTGAAATAAATCAATCCAATCATAAGGAATCTCATTTAAAGGCAGTGAAAATAATTATCACTAATTAAAGGAAACCATAGATTTAGGACTCTTCTATAATTATGGAAATGATTTTGTTTGGAATCATTTTTCAGATGATTACTTTAGTGGATGTAGAATGGATAGAAATAGTATATCTGGAACTTGTCATTTCTAAAGAGATTAATTAGTTTTTTGGTCTTTCAATAAGCAACACTTAGTAGCACTTTCCATTGCTGAAGCTAAATATATAGCAGCTTGAAGTTTTTGTACTCAAGTGTTGTGGATGCAACACACACTCACAGACTATGGTATGAGTTTTACCAAAACACAAATTTTGTGTGATAATAAAAGGGTCGTTTACCTTAGTAAAAACCCTTCACATCACTCTCGTTCAAAACACATAGATATAAGGCATCGCTTTCTTAGGGATCACACACTTAAATGAGTATAATTCTTCAATTTATCAGAACGCAAGATCAAATTGCTGATATTTTCACAAAATCCTTACCCTCCGATAGATTTTAATACATTAAACAGAAGTTAGGAATAATAACTGTAAGGTAATCTTCCATGTTAACTTTCTGTTGAACCAATATCTTTATAGTAATAAACTCTTTTTCATAGGGGGAGTACATTTTTTTTTGTTTTAAAATTTTCTTAGTTAGTTTTTACAAATTTTCGTAATGAAAATTTTCGTAGTTAGTTTTTCAATTTTTCATAATAAAGTTTTTCATACTCAAAATTTTCGTAATGAAGGTTTTCATACATGAAATTTTCATAATAAATATTTTCGTACTTGAAAATTTTGTAATGAATATTTTCATACTAGAAATTTTCATAATGAAGATTTGTGTACTCAAATTTTTTTCGTTATAGAGGTTTTCATAGTCATTTTTTTTAATCTAAATTTCTTCAAGAAGAATTTTTCCTCAATATGAATATTCTTCCTAGTAATCCTAAAGGTATGATTTCTTTATTAAGTTTTCGTAGTCATCATTTACTTACTGATAGTTTCTTTTGTTTCTTTTAAATTTTCTCGGATTCTAGTTTCCTTAAAAATGAATGTTTTTCTTTTAAAAACCTCAAAAGATTGGATCCTACAAAATTTTCCTTGTGACTATCATTTCAACAGTCAGATCTAATCAGAAGGATTTTCGGCCGTTAGATCGAGTTTGGGAATATTAACTGTCACATCAAATGCCTATATAAGGGACCCCCAAAGGGTTGTCCCACATCGGATTTTAAGCCTTGGCGTGCCGAAGCTCTGCCTCCTTTCAAAAGCCCATTCCGAACCTCTCAAATCATGCTCAAATATGAATGTCTAGTGAAGTTCCTTCTCAAGAGATGTCAACTGTCAAGTCGATTTTGGAGTGGAATATTTATAGAGAGAGGTTGGTGTATCTGAATATCTTTTCCAAGTATGATTCCATTATATCCAAGAACATCAAGTTGAATGGATGGGAAATTGTTTTCATATCCATGCCAAGAGCTCAAGATTTGGTGTATCTGGATCTGCTTAATGAGTTCTATGAATCAGTTAGTTTCATTAAGGAAGAAGGCCAAGAGAAAGTTTCCTTTAAAAGATATGGTAAGACCCATGCTCTATCATATACAAAGGCGGAAAATTTGGTTGGAGTTCCATTTGATGGGTAAGCTGAGTTCTGTTCCCATAAATTGCTAGATGTAGAAGGAAGTTTTGTCAAGGTGAAATCTATGGAGTGTCTTGGTCATTCAGATGTCAAGACTCCGAAGATTTATCATTTGTCAACAAATAATCGGATCCTTCAGTTATGGGTTCAAGATTTCATCATTCTGAGAAAAGGTGATAAGGACACCTTAAAGAAGAGCGACATGTACATCTTATATTTTCTAGTAAATCTGAGGAAGATAAATTTGATGAAGCATATGCTGATTATGCTAGAAAATATCAAGAATGGGAATTTGAAAGCTCAGATTATAATGTATCCAGCTATTCTTTCCAAGATTATTATTAGGTGTCTTGAGTCTTTCAAAATACCTTGGAGTTCCAAGCTGAGGAATTGCAAAGTCATGTTGGTAAGTGATGATACATTGAAGATAATGAATGATGGTTTCTCTAAAGAATCCGTAGAATTATATAACTTACCAGAGGAGGAAGGAGAAGCCATTCTGAAGAAGCAATAGGTGGCATAACCATCAAAAAATGTTGGAAAGAAGAGTAAATTGAAGGAAGTAGAAGAATAAGAGAAAACCCCTAATGCTAAAGAATCTTAATCCGCACCTCCAAAGAACAAGAAGTAGAAATCCTATCCAGATGAGTTTGTAGCTAAATGGAGGGAATAAAAAAAGAATCGGAAGGAAGGAGAGCCACAGTTTGGATTGGATCCTGCAGAGGCCAAAGCTTTGAAAGAGAAGACGGAATAAGAGATTCAAAATAAATCAAAGGAAAAGAAGCAAAAGAAATAGATGTCTGAGACTGAGATTGTTTAATCCCTTCTGAGAGATATTGAAATGGAATCCGAACAAATTTTGGTACCAAAATCCTTCCTGGTAGAATCCTTACTTGAGACTCTAGGGAAGATATACATGACTCCAGAAAAATCTCAAGAAAAGATTATTGAAGAAAAGGAAGTTATGGAAGAAGTGAAAGAAGAGGAAATCAGTGTTGATCAGAAGACCTCATACAGCAAGTTGAAGAGTTTCATGAGAAATAAAGTGCATCTGAGAAATTATCAATCTGGACTTCACATGCTGAATCTTCAAAGCTTGCTACTCCTGGGGTAGATGAAAAATCTGGAGATGAAGTGAATAAGCTCTCTTAGGAAGAAAGTTATAATAAACATTTCATTCATCCTGAAGATTCTAAGGTAGGATCTGAGAAGGAGAAAATAGAATAATATAGAATTTTTTAGCTATCTGACATCAAACATGAGTCTCCAGATGAGGAAGTTGTTCTGAGAACCGATAAGGGGAAACAGGTGGTTGTAGATAAACCTATCAAATTTGTTTTAAAGACAAAGGAAGCTAGTGGATCTTTGAAGAGGAAACTTGTTGAGATAGAGAAAGATAATCCACCAAGAAAACACTTATATTCAGAATCATCACCCCTAGTACACGATTTTGTCATTGAATCGCTGAAGAAGCTTGTTGAAACCATTCTGATATTTCCAAGCATTGACACAAGATGTCAGATCCTCCAACATAGCAAGAATCAAAAATCAGATTTAGTATCCATGATGATGGATAAATGTGTCCAACATGAGGCTTATTTCAAGAACTTATTCATTAACTATGATTCCCACAAAAAATCATGTAATAAATTGTTGAGACGATCAAAGAAAATAGTTGAAGATTTGATAGAGTATGATGAGTTTCAACATTAAGTTTAGGAAGATTTTGATAATGAAGATAGTAAAATCAAGGATCTCACGACTAGCTTTGAGGAAAATCTAGCCTTTGGGCAGAATAATTGGATTTAGGAGGTCAACGATCTGAATGGGAAGTTGTATTCTTTTTCCCAAATTTGGAAAAGGGAAAGGGATCTCTGGATCAAGATCGAAGAGAATCTAGTTATGCAAGATGAGCTGTTGAAAGCTCAGGCATAGGCTCTGAAGGCTCAGGAAGAAAAGATCAAAGATTTAGAGAAGAAAGTAGAGGATCAGGGTTAGATCCTAAAGCAAGAATAGGAAGACCATAAGGAACTCAAAAAGTTGAAAATCATAGTGAAGAAATTGATACCCAAGGAAAAGTAAGGAAAATAGATCTAGTCCGATCTTTTGTTGTATTTTTTTCTTCCTTGTACAAATTTTTCCAATATTAATGAAATTTTGGTTGCTCATTTTTGTTTGCATGCTTTGTACTAATATTTCAGGTACTATAATTTCTTTTCCATTCCCTCAAATTATTTTTTAAAATCACAAAGTGGGAGAAAGGAAAAATGAATACTAATAAAATAAGAATTATCCTTATGTAAGGGGGAGTTTATCTAAGGGGGAGTTTTCATTATAGAGATTTTCGTAATCAAGACAATGAAAATTCTCATTCTGGAAATCTATAATAAGATCCTTATAGTTCCAAAGCCTAAGGGGGAGTTAGTCATATTCATAATTGTCCATGTGGAAAGGGAGAAAAGTTTTATTTTCAAAGTCTAGAAAAATATTGACTAAGACCTTTTATTCTCTTTCGTAAGGATGTTTGTGCTTTCCAAAACGGGGGAGATTGTTGAGTCAATAATGTTTTCATTATGACTTGTCCATTCCTTTATGTTTTGGGGAGATTGTTAAGTCAATAAGTTATCCATATGACTTTACATAAAAATCACAAACAACTTATCTTAAGGAAAATCGTATTCAACACTATGTTTTACTTCTATGGGGAAAATTTTTCTTCCCCAAGGAAATTTATCCTTACAATGTTTTTCATTAATCATTATCTTGTATAATGGTAAAAATCAATTTCATATCTAAAACCTTAGAATCATATAATACTTATATAAAGAGCATTATATATTCATACTTAGAACTCTTTTGAGTAATAAATCCGAGTTCTCTGATTTCTGAATCCAAACTCTGTGAGTACTGACTCCGAATTATAATGAATTCTGACTCTGAACTTTGTGAGTTCAGAATACGAATTCTAATGAATTCAGACTCTAAACATTGAGATTTCAGACTTAGAATTCTCAATAACTCTGACTCCAAACTTCATAAGTTCAAGTTCCAAATTCTTGCGAATCCAGATTCTGAATATCCTTGAAACTCGGACTTCAGAATTCTATAGAGTTCAGGATCCGAATTCCATATAAAATAGAATCTGAATATCCTTGTATTATAGACTCTGAATGTATTTTTGGTTAGACTCTAAACTTTTATTTTCTTACATTACGAATATTGGATTTTGGTTATGTAACCATATTTTATCTTACAATTGTTATTGTTATAAAACGACGTCGTGAATTCAGTTACTAACTAACCGTTGTTTGAGTGACACGTGTAAAGGTCCCTCTAAAATTCAAAGAAAAATATGACCATT
The DNA here is from genome assembly GCA_963277665.1 of Viscum album. NCBI lineage: Eukaryota > Viridiplantae > Streptophyta > Magnoliopsida > Santalales > Viscaceae > Viscum > Viscum album. The sequence continues at coordinate 1,717,906,663 of OY728119.1, read as the reverse complement.
GGAAGAGGGAACAGACCATTGGTCCAGTGCTTATAAATAAGAGCTCATTTCAAAGAGTTCAAAACTGTTCTATGACTCTAGGGATTACATGTTGTTAAAGTTATTTCTAGAGAGAGACTCTCATTACCTTGTGCGTACAGAAATTCTTGTTCAGATTTTATTTGTGCGACTCTAATTGTTGCTTTGTACAATCGAGGGATTCTATGGATATGAAGACAGAGGTGCCGACTACCTTGAAGTTGAGGGCTTCCTTGCTAAAGAATACAGAGGTTCTGATTACCTTGAAGTGGATGGATTGTGGGAATAGTAGGACAGACTCTGATCTTCGTATCGAGGGCTTACCATGGGGTGGGTAAGGCAGACTTTCTTGAAAGTATAAATCAAGGGACCTTTATCCAAGGTTGTTGGATACCCTTCTCTTTGGGTTAAAAGATTTACTACTTGTTACTTGTCTTCTTAAAATTTTTCCACTGCATTTAGTTTGTTGAGGAAAGTATAACTATCTTATACTTCTTTATACTTGTATACTCTGATTTAGTTTGATTATATACACTTTAAGGTAGAATATTTATCTTTGTAAACTTTCATTAATTTTCATTTTTTTGTACCATCTTTCCAGATTCACTTTCTCAGAATCCTATTTTCGAAATCAAGAAAGTGTGAAGAACTTAGTGGTTTTGTGAATTGCCTTGTTTAACATTGTTAAACATAATCATCTTTAAAGGTTCCAAAGGAATTTTTAAAAGTATACAATTCACCCCCACCCCCCCCCCCCTCTTGTATTATAAGCATCATTAGATACTTTATTCAATATCTCTAATATTTCGATCCTACATTTGGTATTATAGAGTATATCATAATCCACATACCATCTCAACATTCCCCTCTAACTGAAAAGGTCACTTTCTCTACTCTAGATGATGACCTTGATTCAAAAAAATTATATGAAAACGTTTCTTTCCATAGAAAGGTTATAAGGTAATAGGAAACATAAAATAGATGTTTTATAGATATATGATATGTTTATTGTTCCCGTTGAAAGGGAATAATACTAATATCTGTAAGAAACTAGACAATGAATGTATGCCTATTGTAGGTTGAGTATGTAAACATTTTGGAAGAACTAATTGTTCAGTTGGATAAAATAGTTTTTCTCCATATAATGTGGGCCATTATATGTAATTAAAAGGGGAAAGACTGGATTATGGAGGTTTGGGCATAACTAATTTCTCTCGAGGAATCAGGATAGGTGATAGTTTTCAAGGGGATACACACTGAATGGCTTCGAATGAAATTAATGGGGATAATAATACTCTTATGTTGGTGATTTTTTATAGCTATTATAAGGCCCTCGATGAGAGACACACCTGGGATATTGATCCAAAAATAGGTAAAGAGTTGTGTCATGTGGTTCAAGTTACTCCAAAGGCTGTCAGCCAATGTTCTCAACCTAGGAACATTTGTTAAAGTTGTCCAGTGCATCATGGGCCTACTGATATATGAGGATGGATTCGTGATCATTCTTCTATTTTGTATTCTCAACATGTTGAGACATGAATTCAAAAAAAATATTCCAATTACAAGATTCAAAATATTTTCAATTATTCAAGAATCACTGGAAAATGGGGTGATATTTCTAAATACAATAATTGTAAGGATCAAAATAAAATGACTTCATAGGAAAAGGAGGGAGTGGTGGTTATTAATCCATCAAGGATACTATTACAAATTTTATGGCAATGAAGATTAACAATGAAGTATTCACTCATGTTGCCCAAAAGATAAATTCATTGAATAATTATTCAAATATTACAAGGAACGTGTCTACATAATCACCTTTCAAGTATTCGAATACTAAGTATAATCTGAAGATGGAATGGGCTAAATTAGAAGTTATCTGTATATTCAATCAAGGTAATTCATAGACTGAGTAGGAAACTGATGATGAATATGATTATGGTTATGAAAAAAAATTGATCTTATGATCACTAAGTTTTTTTCTTTTTCTTAGATGAGGGTTAGTACCTATACCTAGCCTTATATATTTGATTGTTTCCTTTTTATATTTTTAATGAAGGTTCAGGATAACTTTTTCCTATCTATTCCTTTTAATTTAATTCATTTATATGAACATACAAATATATAAGATGTTAAAAAAATTATCCAATTTTAATGTTTTTTCATCATTATAATATTTTCTATATTTTTTTTATTCAATTATAAACTGTTAAAGATTTTCGATGTGAAACTTACTTATAATAGTTCATTACTATAAACATATTATGACACAATAAAATCAAGGAAATATAATTATTTTTAAGGGAAAATGGATAATAGTTGATCAGGAAGAGAAAAATTTTATGAAATAATTAAAATTATTTGAAATGTTCTAATTTTTTAATTTCTAATTTATAAAATAAATATATATTGGTGAACATGACCACTTATGTGGATAATTTGGTACAAATTTATGTTTTGATGAAATATTTTTAAAAAATATTATTAAACCAAACAAACCATTTTTATTATGTGGTTCATTTTCTAATTTTTTTTATAATCCAAATTCATTAATTTATTAAATATAAATTGTATACTTCCAGATGTGGAGTATAGATAATGGTTATATATTATAGTGGAACAATTTTGGTTATTATGTTTGATAAAAAAGTTGTTTAGTTTATAACAAAAACACCATCTGAACTCATAGAAAGTTATATTTAGTAAAATAAAATTACTAGTTTACATAATATTATATCTTATCTACAAATGATACTATACTTATAATTCTCCATAATAAATAATAAAGATGAGTTTGGATTAATATCTTAATAAAATATTATAAAGTATAAAATATTGATGTTATCATTTGAAATCTATGAATACAACTATCAAAAATGTTATCTAGACTCTAATGAAAACACATATAGAGTTTTTTTCATTTAAAAAATTTATATATGGTCACAAAATTCCAAAAATCTCTTCAAAACATCAAGGTATTTTAATCAAATTTTTTATGAAAAGAATTAATAGAAATGAATTCATGATTTTTATTTCAAACAACTTCTTTTTCATGTAGAATGATTACAATGGAAGTTCAAGATATAAAAATCTAGGATAAGAATTTAGAAATACCAATTTTTTAATAAGAACATGTATAGTAAAAATATTCAACTATATTCTTTATTTTTTTAGTTTATTAATTCATTAAAATTTACACCATATAAAATTTATGTACTCTAAATGTAGTATTATTTTCCAAATTCTAACCTCTGATTTAGTTTTTTATTTATTTTATATTTATACTTAAATAAATATTACAAATACAATGTATAATAATATATTCCAATATATAATATTCATATATTAAAAATCCTTCATGTTATACTAAAGCTAAAATGTGAAAAAATTGCATATTAAATCCCCAATTTTTAGTTCCCATTTATAATGGTATCTAACACATATATAATATTAAATGGAAAATTATTAATATTTAATATACAATATTCAGGTACTTATAATGAAATATGCATATTCTGAATAAGTAATATGCATTTTACAGACTAATATAGGTAGAATAATTATAATGATTTTTCTACTATATTTCATAATATGCTTGTTTTTCTTATTGTAAATACATTATTAGATAATATATATTTTTTATACACTCTTCCAATTTTTATTTCCTCGTTATATAATCCACATAAGTCATATATAAAAACTGTTACTACACTAATTATGTTAAAATTTTCATTCCTATGTATATAATGGATTTATAAATATCAATATATATAACTATTTTATTGAACGGTCATATTCAAACTATGCAATGTCAATATATTAAAAATGTAAGGCCTTAAATTTTCTTTTGACCTTATTCTTCATTTCTTAGGTGTTGTGGGAGTCTGGAGAATTATTATGGCGATTCTATGGATGGGGAAAAAGTTTGGATATTTATTTATTTTTCTTCTTCTTATTTTCCCCTAAATTTTGATATTTGGATAAGTAAATAATAAACTCTTCATATGTAAGTGTTTTTTCCATGTGTAAGAATCAACTTTTTTCAGAAATAGTTATCCTTTCTAGAGATCCTTTATTTGGTGTTTCGCCTTATGTAGGGTTTTTATTAATCTTTCACGTTGCCACCAATTTCATTTATATATCTTCTAGTTAATCTAACTTTATTCCTTCATGATATTTAGATGTTAGAATGTATTTTTTTTAAAGATTATTTCTGAAATAAATCATACATAGATGATTTAAGAAATGCTAGTTTAACCCTATATAAGCAGGTTTCCTTAGATTTAATCTCATGTAGTTTTTTTTCATTCTAACATATGTCACTATCTTATTCTTAAATTGAATATAACTTCCAAAATGATTCTTATATTGCTAAAATAACTTATAGAACACATCTTATGCAGGAAAAAACATCTAGATGTTATTATTTTACACTGTAAGATAATTTCATTGTAATTAATATTAAATTGAATCAGTATTATGATTTATAATAAAATTATAATTCATAAAACCTATAATTTTGTCAATTTTATTACATAAAATAATGTCCCTTAATCCCTAATTTTACCATTCCATGATTTTTAGAAAATAAAATATCACGATGTGGTAATAATAAATGGATCATAACATTCCTTTATTAAATTTATATAGTAGGGTTGAACCGATTTTAAGAGGAAACTCATCCAAGAGTATGCTAGCAGGATCCATGCATATAAATTATTATTAATTTAAAGTTTTTTTCCTTTCCTTTTCCATTATTATTCCTTAAAGATTGTAATAGATGTTATTTTATTATGTGTCAGTATTTTTTCAACAAGAATTGACATGGTAAAGATTGGGGAGGTTCCTTAGAAACAATGGTGATTTTCTATAGATTCCTTGATTTATATTTTCTCAGCTTTTTGAGGTTGGTGATTTCTATTATTTTCCACTATATTAACTAATTATTATGTTTCTTGATATATTTTTATTTCTTGTAGGATAACCTTATTGATCATAAGTCCTTTGACTGTCAACACCTTGAATCGGGTGGTTGAAATCGTCATTCTTCATCGACTACTAGGCCTTTAAAAATGAATGATTATATTACCATCATTCCTCTTGAGTAAATCTCCCCCATTTAATCATATAAATTATGTTTCTTTATATCACTAAATCCTTGATAATCTTTCTATGTCCTAAATGTGAAGATGTTTGGTAAGTTCATGCTCTCTCCTTATGCACGATAGTGATGGTTTGGTCTAGAGAGAGGGGATACATTATGTTTGTTATCTATTTTAATTTTTTTATTATTCATTTTTATTATTTATTATTTATTATAGTGCCTTCCTTTCTTCTATTAGTTACTAATTTATAATAGAAATAACTACTATACCATGTTATTATAATGACTAATGGATATTTTTATGTTCATAGTATTGTTTATTATCCAGTGTAAAATGGGAAGAAATTTGGAACAAGAATTAAAAAGGAAATCATGAATGGTAATGAACAATGTGGAAGAATTAACTTGTTTAGATAATTATTTATTATATCACCATATATTTATTATATAATTATTATGTGTTGCAACATAAAATTAATGATATTAAACTGAATATTATGTGTATTTTCTCCAATATTAAAATTATTTTTCTATGTTAAATTATATATGAAATAGGAAATTAAGATATAAATAGTAAATACAAGTAAATATGTAATTATAATTAAGTATTTTTAAGTACATTGATAACAAAAGTGAATAGTAAGGTAATATAGAATTAATATTAATTATCTCGTGAAATGTTTAAGGTGACGAAATTTAAATGCTTATAGATTTATAAGAATTTTCTTATGTGAGTGAGATCCTTATAATATTAATATTTCATTTTGGGATAGATTTGAGGGAGAGTTTAATATATTATTGAGATAGGTTGAGTTTTTAGTCTCTTGAGAGTAGTTGCTTACTTGTTAGTATTTCCCTTTCCCTAGGATTTATTTGGGTTTTGGATTTTATAGTAAGAAGTTAAGGGTGAGGAGAAATATTATATGGGTTTATTGAGAAGATGGTTTGTTAAGTATTAGTAATGAGAATATAGATAGTTTTTGGATATATTTTGGAGTTGATTTTGGGGTGTCAGATAGAGAGTTGTAAACTAGTTTGAAGCTTCTTTGAAAGAGATGAGTTTATGAGGGTATGTGAATAGGTGATATATCAATAATTCATATTTAAGAAATATTGTTTAATTAATTAAATATAAATCTCATAACCATTATATCCATTATAGAAACAATTAATAACTATATTTTTTATATTCTAATAATGATTATTAGATCTATAAATAGTGTGGTTAATTTATCAGTTATTTCATTATTGTTTCTTCTTATGGTATATTGTGATGTTTCATTTAATATCATTATACATGTTTATTTTCTTGATTGAATCCTTGTATGATTGTCTATTTTTTCAAGTTTATCTATGATCTTATGATATTATACATGAAATCTATAATGTCTTTCAGTTATATATATTCTTTCACAAGTTACAATGGCTTAATCCAAAATGAATCTATACACAGGTCTTAATGGCTCTAGGTTATTGAATTTATAGTCCTTATAGGCTTTAATAGCTTAAATTTTTATATGAATTTATATACTTACGTGGGTTATAATGGCTTAAAGTGTATTGTGTGTGTGTCTATATATTTGATAAACCCACAATAAATCCATTGGACCCAATTAGGGTTTCCTTTATAAAATCCTTCACCAATCAGCAACATGATGATCTTCTTCACCACTCTCATTGTGTTCATCAATATGTTGTTTTAAATCATTAACCTACTTCGATTCACCCTCAAAAGAAAAATCATTTCAAAAGTGATCATGTCATCAACTTCTCTAATGTTGAAGTTAAGATTTTATCTGAATATTTTTTTACTCTTTATTGGGACTATGATGGGAATGACCCTACCCCCACATCTTTCTGTGATCTAGAGAACTATTGAATGAATAGTATTTGTTAATTTCATGATGGGTATCCTAGATAAGGGTAGGGTGTTGCTCATATTTTTCGATAAATATGGTTTCTATCACTACTATTAAATAAGGGATTATAATATCTCTTGTTATTTGGTGGAGGTGTTCCATTGGTTTTCATTTATGTTAGATATAAGCAACCCCTTAGTGATTCCAATTAGGTTAGAGTTTGAAGGTTACTAGTAAATATTTTCGTCTATAAGGATTTAATGGATATTATAAATTATTTGGGTCTTTTGATAAAATTGGACTCATCTAGTACTCTCATGCCAGGCCCATCATTAGCTCACATTTTTGTTGTCTTAAATATTTCTTGGGTTATACCCAAATTGGTGTATATCCATAGTGTCGAAGTGGGGATCCTATAATCATTTGTTTTTGGGAATGTTCTAAAATTTTTCATGAGGTGTTGAAGTTGAGGGAACTCAATATATTCATATCATTGAAACAGTATTGTGTGCAAATTGAAATCAAAGACAATATAAGAGGAGATATACACTAATAATCCCCATTATTTCACAAAGATTAATATACATGTTATGATTAAGGAATAACATGAAGTAGTTTCTATTATTGTAGGCCCTTATATTATTCTTTCAAGAAATTTTTATGGATATATTTTAATTTTTACTTTAGATTTTTAGGTTGTTAATGCATAACATTTAGAGTAAGATGATTTTACTACCTCATAGTAAGTAAACAAATTCTATGTGGATTGATAATAAAGTGAATGGTAATCGTTTTCTTCTAATTTTGATTCATTTTCTAAATAGGTTATTCATGCTAATTCTCTAGTCTTGATTAATGAATAAATTTATTTAATGGATTTCTAGGTGGATGAAGTTGTTATTGATAAATTCATAGTAGGATTTGAGAAGAATCTAAATTTGATTGTGTTCTAGGGTGATAAAGTTATGAATGCTTTACAGTTAGCAATGCATTTTCAATTATCCAATAGGATTTTTTTCTACCCTCAAACCCTACTAATGTCCTATAGAAAATGTTATATCACTAAAATAATCACAAGGGAAATAATATGATCAAATAAAAGGGGTTCACAATATATCAGTTAAATAAATCAAGGCCCAACATGAACTACTTAGGTTTTTAATGATCTATTTTTACTAGATCATTTAGTATGGAACATTGAATAAATGTTTTACACAACATGGATATTGATTTTTATAATTATTTTAATCTTCATATTGTCTCCATTATTCTATTATATTGGAAAATGAAAATTTTCAAGTATTCTTATTATAAAATAAAAGGAAGAGGATAAGGATTTATGGGAGACTTTAGAAAGGTTATATTGTAAATAATCTAACATTAACTTTTCTTGGATTTAAAAGAAAATAGGTATCTTTATAAAATCTATCAATGTAAAATGTGTCAATTTAGATCAAGGTTTGTGGGCGAGTGGAAATTGTTTTTGAATTTTTCAAAGAACCCATTTCATCTAATCTTCATTTAAAAATTAAAGGTCTTCTTTTTGGGAATGTTTTTGGATATTAATATAGGGAGAATTTCATTAGAGGGTAAAATCATAGTGACTAAAAGTGTTATGTTTTATATATTTTGTTAATTTGACTTGTTCCAATATTTTCTTCCATGAAAAGTGAGGTTTTAATGATTTTTTCCAATTTATATGTGGGGGCGATGGATCAAAGTTAGAAAATGTGAACGTATTTATAGTATATAATGGCTTAAAATTATGACATATAAAAATACCAATGGGTTTTTATGGATTACTTTTATATCATGTATTTGGGATGTGATGGATTAAGGTGATAACATGAGTGTATGAGATGATGGTGTAGTGATGTGGTGGTGGATGTGGTGTAGTTTTGGTTGTTGTGATTTGGGGATGTGGTGGTGATGTGACGGTAATGATTATAAAGTAGTGGTGTGATGGATATGGTGATATGGAGGTATTTGTGATGTGAAAATTACGTAAATAATGTTGATAATATGATTAAATGATTAATATAATCGAAATAATAGTGATTTTTATCTGGACCATTTCTATTATTATTATTTGATTTTGGACAACTGATATCATCCTCATTTATTTATTTAAATACATGATAAATGATTTATTTTGACACATCCAAGTGTTTCTGCCAAATTTGATAGTTATGTGCTTATCTGACATCACATTTACTTCTTAATTTACTTATGTAGTGTTAGGTTTCAAATGAATATAATAAAACGTATTAGACATAATGGAAGTAATTAGAAAAAATATATAAGGATATCTCATGCCTGATATATGAAGATTGGGTGTAAAACTAAAATTTATAATATTATAAATTAAAGTAATACCATACACTAAAGAATCCATTGCATTGTATTTTAATGTCATCACATGGGTTTAAGAGAGATCACTATGTGGAAGCTGAATGACATCCCTATATCAGAAGAATCTATGGGCTAATCTAAATCATCTAACATTTATATGGGATTCCCCTATTCTCCTTGGTATTCTAATACCTATATATAAAAAGGAGAAGGATGAAGAAGAGAAATAGTTCAAGGATTATTCTTTGGGTATAAGGATTTGAATCCACACCCATACACCTTAATATGGTTGTAGGGTTTAAATATAAATCAAGGATGCTCCTGGTGGTGTATACATTAAGTAATGAATTTATAATGTTTATTTTAATGCCCGGTTATTTCATACATCATATGCATGAATAAATTTATCTATTATTCATTTTATATTATAAAAGGTTTTCATAAATGACAACATATATGGGAAAAATAAATTATAACAGTTTATCATTTTTCTACAATAACATATTGCAAAAAATAATACACCCTTATGTGCTTGAAAATCATAATTTTCATACAATATATATATATATATCATATATTTATATAAGGATTTGATGCATATATCCATGAGTCTCCCACTTACACTAGATACTAATACACTTTGTACCATTACACTTTATATGGTATCGTATACAATAAATTATGAAACCATATCCAAAAATCATTTTTTATAACATTCAATACACTTTTTTAAACCTATCATTAACTTCACCTTGTATCATATCATATGAAATACCTTGTGAATACCCATGTAAAACATATTTGCATTAAGTCTAAAACAACTTTTAGAGTAGCTCTCTAAGTTAAACACAACCCATATTCAGTCAACCACAGTGTTTTACCCAACAATACTTTATAGAATTGTCAACAAATGTGAATATCTGGATCCATATATGTAAGTATACAGTGTCCTTTATAAAATTTTCAATGCTACACAAGCAATAAAAGTATCTGGTGTGATATCTATCAAACACATGTATATCTATACTTGTACCCACCGGCCTTCATCATAAGCGCACATGAATTCTCATATTTCTCCTCTGTATAAGATATTGATTTTCCATGGGACACATAACATGACTGTCCCATTTATCTGACTCATCTATTCTTGATTCCCAGAGTGTATATTGACCTCATCAATGAATACATCACATGTCATTCATCCTTATGGATAATCACAACACATGTCCCTTATTTTAATAGATATATAATATCTAGGTTTGGTCATGCACTCCCATGATCTATCTCAATCAAGGTCCCATATGTCATCAGCATCATATAAGAAGACAAATCCCATATTTGTTAAGCTATAATAGACAACATGATAAACATCATACCCAACCACCCCAATATTACCTAAGTCAATATATAGACTTGTGTAAGTAGCGTATCAAAGTATAGAGGTTATCATGCTTGGTATTTCACCAATATTAGGTAGTGAGCACTCAAATATGATCCATTCGCTCCTAGTATTCCAAAGGAATCTGTATGAAACTCTATATGGTATACTTAGTAGGTAATCTAGTGTAAATAAAGAAAATGTTATTTATTTTGTTCCCCATGAGAATATGATTTATCTCTATATAATAATCCTACTCATTATAACCTTAATGTTTCCTCATAACCTATAGGACTCCAGGATGAACATCAGTTTGGATAGACTCAGTCATACTTTGATAGGTCAATTATCATTTCACTTCATGAAATGTATATATATGTATACATTTATGTATCCAATGTGAAATAATGATAAAGTGGATGTTTCCTTTAATATGATACATTTTAATATTCTTAGACACATTAAGAATATTTAACAAAATAAATATAAGAACGGGTTTATTATATCATATATGATCAATTGACAGATCCTCCTTACGTTTTCTACACTACCTATTTTTTTATAAAACATTACATCATATGTAATCCATGTCACATCTCCATAATATCATCTGATTTAACATTCCCACTAAACTATTTCGTGGAAAACATCTATGAAGTAAGAAAATTTGAATAATGGTGATACATAGGAATCATATTCCTAACTGTTCAACTTATTAAACATATCCAAACATCCTAACTTCACATCATCAAATGTTACATTGTCAATTTATGTTGTATACTTAGAAATATTTCTAATTTCATCATTATCATCCTTGGAACCTGATTCCAACAAAAAATTTCCTTAAAATAATTCAACTAATTATATTATCGTTTACTAATATTACTAAAAATCCCAACTCTCTTGGGATATTAAATAAAATTCACTTTAAACAAACAGTGGTATAATATTTTATTTGTAAATTTTATACTTCTATAAGTCTAAAAGTACTTCCACTAGCCTCTTAGAATTTATATTATTTTTTAATATCTTGTTATGAATCACAAACACTTTTGTGTTAATAAATAACATTTATTCAATTCTAGTACAAATATTGAAAAAATATGTTATTATTTCTATATCATATATGGTATTTTATGTGCTTGAAACATTTTTCATGTAAAAAATAAAACTTTATAAAAATATACCACTGATTGATGGTGGGAACACATTCCCATGTATTTCAGAAAATATTTGGATAAATATTTTATCATAGATAAAGCAATTTGATCCTTATCTTGTTCTCAAAACAAGTTATATAAATTTTTTAATCATAAATCATGTCTGTAAAATTAATCATCTCATACTTTTTCATAAAAACTCTTTGTAGTGTAACAAGTTCACTTATCAAATAAGATAAATGAGATGAAGATACACATCTTTTACTTAGATTCATTTGAGATTGATAAAATCCTTTAAATTAAAATCCTCAATATAGTAACTATTTACATTATCATATGAAGATAAACTACAAGATTAAACAATTATTATTTTGATTTTTAAATAATGTATATTTTCAATACATTTTAATATATATACTCATTATAACATACCCTTTAAAATCAAATAATTAATTTCTATAACATTTATACCATGCATTAAAATTCTATAGAGTTTCATAAACTCCTTCATGTATGTCTTGGATAAACCAATAATATTTAATTATAAATCTTTCTTTCTTCCTACCATGGGTTTTGATAACCTATATTGGCTTCTAGAAGAAACATTGATGAACTTTTCCACCAACTCTTTTCTTCTAGAATGAAATTTTACCTGCTTGTACTATCTATATAGTACATTAGAACCTAGAAAATAAATACCAAGTTCATATATATTCACAACACTTTGAAAAATTGGAGAAACATTATTTTAATTCAATCATATTTTTAGAACATTTACAAAGATTAGAATATGATAAATTCTCCAACCATAACAATACATATTTATTATATATTTAAATTATTTTATAGAATAAAAAAACGAAACCTATTTTTATCAAAAAAATATTATCTCATTTCATTTAAAAACTATTTTTTACATGCTATTCTCAAGATCTATATAAGATAAAATACTCATCTTATGATTAGATTATCTAAGATTGAATCATCCATGTTATCAATGTAGAATCTTCTTTTATTCATTACTTGAAATCAACCTTCAAACTCCCATTCTTTATCAATTTCTCACAATATTTATATTTACAACACTTTGAAAATAATACAATCGATATCATATATCTATTAGAATAATAGAATATATTTCTATTACCATTAAAACATTAAGTAAACCATTATTCTAATCATGTCATAAACATATTCAATCATATTGAATTTTATTTGACACACCAAATAAAATTGAGTATATGAGACAAAAATTCCTTAAATCATTGATGTATGTAGACTAGCCCCAAGTCCATCTACCAAGGGATACTTTACTCAATGGATAATTAAATCATTATAAATCTAAAACATAATATGAAGAAACTATATATAACAATTAAATTCAAGTTCATAATTTTTTTTACAAACTGAGGTCGACGGAAAACTATATTCATTAGAAAGACTATATTCGTTATAGTTACATTCCTTTCATGTAATGAAATTACATATCAAGAATCTTTTTTACATTTCACACTAAAGAATACACAATATTGAAATTTCTTAAAATTTTTACTATACAAGAATATAGCATGGTATGACATTTTAAATAAAATAAAAAATTCAAATATTTATACACGAGATAACTATTCAGGAAAAAATCATTATTAAAATCTATCTATAAACTCTTTTTTAACTTCAAATTTAACATTATGGACATTACATAACTTTAAATATTAATATTTTATATTCATTCCAATATGAAATCTTTAATATTTATCATTATAGGGAATTTACATTTTAATTATATGATATTATATGAATTATAAACTATTTAAAATCCAATTTCTATTATATAAACATTTGAAATAATATAAATATCATATTACATTATCATTATTTAAACCTTGATCATATTAGTCATCAAAACACTCTTTAGATGACTTAAATAATATCCAAATAAGGACCAATTTTATTTTAAACAATTCAAAATAGTTAATTATAAACAATTAATAATTTAAATAAATTTTTTTATATTTTTAATTTATTTCAAAATTAATAACCTTTTATAAATTATTTCGTATTATTTATAAATAAAAAAGTTTATTTTTATATCATAATTTATGCAAAATAATTTTGTTAAAAGGTATTTGAAATATTAACATTTAATATTTGAGAATAAAATTCTTCATAAATTGTTTTTTAATTTATTATAAAAAATTTATAATTATTTAATTTATAAACCTTTTATAAACTAAAATATCCCTAAATACCTTTTGTAATGATTTATAAAGTTTTTTTAAACCATTAAAAAAATTTATGAATTTAAAAAAAATTAAAATCATTAATGTTTAACCTTACATGGAAAAACATTATTCTACAAGGTTATTCTATTTATACCCTTATACCGATAGTCTACATAAGGGTAAATAAGATATAACCTTTTACAACACATACCACAGAAGGGTACTAGGATCTTAAATTTTTGTGAAATCCTTCGCGTAACTGTAATTCCTTAGTTACCTTTAAATATTAGTATTTCACTTAATGGTAAGCTATAGGTTACCTTTACATAACCCTTTATAACCCTATAATAATGTTATGAATAAGGGTAATGAATATTATTCCCTCACATAACACCTTAAAATAAACCATTTCTATAAGGGTTACAATACTGACTACCTTTACATTAACCCTTCACATAATGGTAATCCTGAGGTTTCCATAATTGCATAAGGGTAGTGTCAGTGACTCTTATGTTATCTGATCTATGTAAGGATAATGAGATATGATTCTTACACAAACCACTATATGTAAGGGTAAATCCTTGGTTACCTTTACATATCCCAATTTTATAAGAGTAAACTATTTTTTGGTATTTTTACAAAACCTTAAAAAACTCTTCTATTTTGTTACTATTCTTCATTTCAATTCTAGATTTCATAAATATAAATCCTGAGTTCCATATGATAACATTGTTAAGTGGTGGAATCATTTTTCCTTATATAAACTTGTCTGATGTGACATCTATATGAAATTTTCAAAATACTCTATTTCCCCAACTCTTTGGGCATGCATCTCTTTGCATCATAATAGAGCTCCAGGACAGAGAACCACACTGAATCCCTATTCATGAGTGAAAGTTACCAGGATTCAGTTAACAATTTAACCTTTCCTTTAATACAACTTCTAGGTCTCATATGAATCTTATAACAATTATTAGACATAGTGGAATCAATTAGGAACCATATATAATGATCTCAAATACACGATATATGAAAATTTTGTGTAAAAATTAAAAGCATAATATTGTATATAAATGATGTATCATACAATAATTAATCCATTGAATCGTCTTATAATTCCATCACGTGGGTTTGAGAGAGATCATTAACTAGCAGCCAAATGATATCCCACCACCATAGGTATCCATATGATAAATAGAACCATCCATCATTTTGATGGGATTCAACTTTTCTCAAAGGTATGCTAGTACCTCTTTATGAAAAGAAGAAATATGAAAGGCATGAATAGTTCAGGGAATATTTTCCCAAAATGAGGATCTAAATCCACAACCATACGTTGTCATTTGGTATTAGGGTTTTTATAGAACCCAAGGACACTCATGGGTGGTGTATTTGTTAATTCATTCATTTATAACTCATTAGTTGATTCCTCAGCTATTTCATACATCATATACATTAATAAATTTAACACCCATTCATTTTATCTTATGAAATGGTTTCTTAAATGATAGATTATGTGGGTAAAATAAATGATAACAATTAATCATTTTTCTACAATCACAAATTGCCTAAAATAATATACCCTTATTCACATGAAGATTATAATTTTAATGAAATATATATATATATATATAAGGATTTAGAGAATATCTCCATCTCTTAGTACTTATCACGGCTATCACATATTTTCAAATTAGTTGATCCCAATCATGTCTATCTTGGCACATTTATTTCACATGGATATAGACTTTTTTAGAAACATGATCCTACTAAGGAATCCCATGTTTTCACCCCTCTATAGTTTTCTTGTTTTGTTTTGAAAGATGATTAAATGTAGAATGGGGATGTTGTTATTTGGGAATCAAGAGTAGATTCTAGTTGGTTATCCATTTATTTAACTTTTTTGGTATTGTATCTCATTATCATGTATGGATATTTTTAGGTATGGTAATTTTATGTTTCATCGTATTTATAGATTTAATTTCTGGTTTTTCTTTATTTTAATTGTAATTTATAAGGAAAATACATCCCATATGTGTAAAAGATACCTTTGGTACTTATTTATAACTTGTATCTTGTTAGATGATAGATTCAGGGGACACACTTGCCTTCACTGCCTACCTATATGGGGTTCCAGTGGGGTGGGTCATGAAAAAATTGTATCAAAGAATTTGGTTTAGAGATATAATAGATTTTAGAGTTACAAAAAGGTTTGTATTGCATGAGTTTAGAAAGGAAATAGTGTTATTTAACCAAACCAGCATAGGAGGTGAGGGACTATATTGAACATAGATATTCAGTTCCCCTTTGGAATGATTACAGAACCCCTAATTTCAGGGATATTGACTAGGAACCAAATATCATTTCCCCCTGTGATTCTAAGAAAGGACCACGATAGCCAAAGAACCATGTTTAGGTGGAAAAAACTTTGATTGTAAGGTAAAAAATAATAATTGTCATGGATCATTATTCTAGTTTGTATTTGACATTGAATTTTTAATTATAATCATGTTTTTTATGTTTTTTATTCAAAAATATATTAAAACATGATATAGTATTTATAATTTTTTCTATTCATTTCTAATATAGTGACTCATTCTAACAAAACATGATTACTTAAAACCCATGTAAAGATGAATTTTTCATAAAATTCCATGTTTCATAATTTAAAGTTTAGTTCATATTAATTAATAATATGTAATTCCATGTTATGAATTGAACTTTTTGTTCAAATTAAGTTAAATTGTATGTTTGTATATTTACATTAAAGATGAATCATCTATAAAATATTATTATTTCCTTGAAGAACATTTCTATAAGGTTTATGAATTAAGTCATACCTTTTATGATTAAATTTGTAAATAATTAAAGGATTTTTGGAAGAAATGTTTTAACAAAATATAATATATTATAATTATTATTAATAAAAAAATTATATTCCATGAGTTAAAGTTTGAGAAGTAAAGTATCAAAATTATTAGAATAAAATGAATGTTGAAATTATGAGTATATTTTCTTAAAAGAATGGTAGATTTTTCATTTTTTTATACTTTACATGTATATCTTAATGAAATATTGTGATACATGTATATGATATATTGTATTTATGTAATGCCTCGATCCTGGTTATCTATATTCGGTGCATTATTTTGTTACACTGGTATGATCCTGAGAAAATTAAATCTCTAAGTTCAAATCAGTTTAGTATCCTTAGAAATACTATATACAAAAATAAGTTTTATATAACATCATCAAATTAAAACTACATAGTGTCTCCTTTAAATACACTAATATCCCTTAGATTATCCCTATAAGTCAGTCATAATATACTTCTTTGTATCCTGGGAGAAAATGAAACATATTAAATGGGTGAGGTCATATGATGAGTAAGGATAAAAAATATAGCAAAATCAATCTTAAATATGTATGCGCTTTTTAATGAAAGGTATAAAAACGAAATAGAATCCTTTTAAACATAATATTCATCCTGATGGGGAAAGAATAAATCAAATAATGTAATTTCAACATTCACATGGATATTATACTATTCAAATAATCAAATGAAATATCAATAACTTAACCCATAATGATGGAATGAATAATTTCAGACATCATAACCACTTTGTCAAGGCCTAGTTCCAAGACCATTATTATGAGGTTAATACATTAGTCAAAACACAAAATAATTTGCCTCATTAGAACTATTGATCCATCATGGGGATTTCATTAACTGGTCGCAACCCTATAGGAATTTCATTAAGCGGTCCCCAAACCGTGACTTACCAAGTCCAATGCATACCTCTTATGAAAAGAGTGAAACATTTCCAACATAAACACACGTATTAAAACTAGAATACTAAATTTTAATATTTTAACCATAAACCATATGTGGTATCAAAATAGCACATCCACAGTCAAACATATCATTTCCCCTTCAATACAATAAGGAATATTATATTATACTAAATCAGCCTCAATTAAGTATAAAATCAAAAAAGGATGTTGACATAGATGAAAATAATAATCATTAAACCCGTTTGACAGAGATATCACTTTTTTACGTTGAAATCATTTAAAAGTTGCACAATAAAAGAAACAAATTAATTTAAAAATAACCTTTTAATTTATAAGGGAATATTAATAATGGTAAGGTGTCATGTATATGAAATATTTTAAAGGTATGTTTTTTTTATTTTCCATTAATGTTTTGTTTTGCGGGTTTCCCAAGCTTTTATAGAGGAATGGGTGAGTTGTCATGAATTGGGCCAAACCATGAGCCCAATTCCAGATTTAAAAATAAATTTTGTTTCTTTTATAACCTTTTCATTTTCCTTCTTTTTTCATCCATTCCAATTCATAAATGGCCTCCCATGACATGTTAACACCACCATTTCAATTTTGATCCTTTAGAAATCCATAACCAAGCTGTATATGGGTTTTTATTTAAGGGATTGGGCATGCACAGAATCCCAATTCCAGTTTTAAAAATCAAATTTTTTTAATAAATAATTTATTCAATTTTCTTGCTTTTTAAATGATTCCAAGTCTCACCCTAGAACATTGAACCTATCTGCGCGCCCAACCTCTCTCTCCTCTCTTTGGATCTCTTCTTCAATGCGATTAAGTGTAGAAAATATTATGGTTTTTAAAATCGCCCACATTTGAGGAGGTAAGTTCTTTCCATCATAACACTCTCAATTATTACTATTTTTCATCCATTTTAGTTTCTAAATGACCTAATAATCCTTATTCTAACGTCCCTTAAAGTTTGGGTTGTTTTAAAATTCAGATACTGGTGTATTTGGGTCTATTCTTCCTGATCCCTCAAGTATATGAGTCTCTTCCATTCCTCTTTCAAATTTCTTACGATTTCATTCTATTTGATTGGGGTTTATTCCCTATTCCTTGAATTACCAAATGATCAGGAGGTAGGGTTTCAAACCTAGGTTTTAACCTTGGGTTTTCTTGGTCCAATTTTTTGGTTTTAGTTTTGTTCTAATTCCCTCTTGGGCGGTGGTGGTGCGACTTGATTTTTGCACGTTGATTCAAGGGCTTTCATTATTTTGGTAGGTGATTCCTTTTGGTGTGAAATCTTTGGGACCCAACTACTATTTTTATGGTATTTTAATGTCTATTTCAATTGAATGTTGTAGAAAAAATTTGTTTTAGTGGAAATTATAAAGAAAATTAATTTTTAAATCCAATTTCATGTGAAATTTTGGGGTTTTTCATATAAATATGTTGTTGGTTCCTTAAGGGATGCCCTATTATGATTTAGTTTATTTTATTGAACTTTATTAGGTATGAAAATAATTTTTTCAATTTTCTTATCCTTTTTTAGTTGCTGGGAAATTGGTTTTGCGTGATGTTTGTTTAAAAAATAATTTTTAGTAACATTTTGGTGTTGAATTGGGTGTTTTACATGGCTATTCTATGTGATGATTATTGGGATTGTTTTATAACTGATGTAATGAGTTTAGAGAAATTTTTAATGTGTGGTGGATTCTGTTTTGGTAAATATGAGTATGTACATAGTGTTCAAGTGGGGTTTTCAAAGAGTTTTGGGTGCAAAACAAGGAATGATTTGGGGAAGTAGTTTTATTGAAACTCAAAGTGTTTTGTTTTGTATTTTAAATGGTATAAAATATTTGTAGCTACTGTAAAGTTTTTACGAGGCCATTAGTGGTGTTTTATATGAAAATAGATATATGTATCATTCTAAAATTGTTTGAGCACAAAGCGGGAAGCCCGGGTACCAAGGTGGGTCGGATGTGTACTAGTACGGCTAGTGGACCGGATGGGTTTTGTCCCTATTTTACCTAGAATATGGATAATGAAAACTCTAAATAAATTATGTGTATTATTATTAGGGAACACTAGGTTATGGGTCTGTTCCCTACTAGTGGATTATGCATGAGAACGGATTTTACTATGGTTACTTTTCCCCAAGGTATGAGGTACATGGGGCCCAAGACTATCAAGTTCCTAGGGGTGTTCCTGATTTTTTTTATCATTGTGTTTGTGGTATTTTACCATGTATTGGACTATTTTTTTCATTACTTTAAAGTAGATAAAATGTCTATTTAAATGTGTGAACATTATGAAAACTTTAGCTTGAAAACTGTTTTCAATTGAAAGTTTCATTTCTTGGATTTTATCACTGGTTTTTTGCAGTATTAAAACTGCTAGCATTTTCAAATTGTATTGAATGATCTTTGAAATAATTGGGTGGTATCCTATTGGGCTTAGTCTCACACCCTACTTACACACCTTGGGTGTAAGTAGACTTGGATATGTTTGACTTAGGTAAAGGAAAGGCTACTGGTGATGGTGGTTTAGGGTGTTAGTCCTCATCCCTAGGGAAGAGTTGTGGAGACGACTTCGGGGTGATGACCCCTTGTTATGTGGAGTCCATGAGGTTGTTTTTTTGATGTTTCATTGTGCCTTTCGACCTTTTGTATTGAATTTGAACTTATGTATTCCGATCTGGATTTTTTTATAAACCTTGTTGGTTTGAATTTTTCAGATTCATTTTATCAAATGATGTTGATGTTTTATGTATACATATTCAGGTAAATTGTTCCAAAACAAAGATAAATGATACTCTGGCACTTCTTCCAGCCCAGGGGGATAGGGAATGCCCTTCGGGCCTTGTCACGGGTTTGGTTTGGTGCTGGTATTGGTGATGACCAGATTCGGTTCGTGACAAAATGGTATCAAAGGAAAGTTTTTGTTTTTGGGTTATATTGGTATTTTGGGATGAGTCAGGACAGACAGAAGCTAGGACTATCAGGGCTTAGGGTTTTGGTTCTGAGTAGGGTGTCTGGTCTGCACCTCTCGTGGCAGACCTTGAGTCACCAAGGGACATTGGAATTTACGGATTAACTTAACTTCTAGGTGAGACGTGTGGGCTGATGACCACAGGTGGACATCGGGCGGATGCAGAGTAGTTATTTCTTTTATTACTAAAATGTGTATAGATTTTTTATATTTTATGTATTTGATTAAAATTTTCAGAATTGTTGTATTGATTATTGTTTTGTGACTGGTGCATTTTTTAGCAACATGCCTCCAAGAAAATCTCCGACGCGCCCACAGGAGGAAGCTGGAGAGAGTTCTCCCACACCGATCGATCAGAGGCTAGTGGAAGCTATGGTCCGGGCTATCCAAGCTCTAGGGCAGGGACTGAATCCTGCTCATATTCCTCCTAGGGCAGAAGGGATTGTTCCTAGAAAAGATAAAGCTCATGATTTTATGAAAAACAAGCCTTCTACCTTTCGAGGCAGCTCAGAACCCTAGGAAGAAGAGCAATGGATCGAGAAGATCCAGAATATGTTTGAGTTTTTAGAAACACCCGAGGATCTCAGGGTGAAGTGTGCCTCCTTTCTGTTAGAGGGTTACAACCATAAGTGGTGGGTGTCAGTTCTTTAGGCTGGGAAGAATGAAAAGATGCACTGGGGAGATTTCAAGGATGTCTTCAATGAACTGCACTTTCCTGAGGTATTGGATTATGCTAGGTCTAGAGAGTTCATGGAACATGTTCAGGGGAATATATCTATGATTGAGTATGCCAAACGTTTGGCTGAGTTGGTTTGGTATGCTCCCAAAATTGTCTCTAATGAGCAGGAAAAGTCCTAGAGGTTTGAGAAAGGCTTGCAACCAGAGATATACTCCCAAGTGTTATTGTTTAAGTTGAGGACCTATGATGAGGTCATTGATCGAGTGTGCATGGTGGCGATTGATAGGAAAGGCAGTGCTGGTTTCTATGGTTCAGTATCAGCTGTGTGAAGTGGCATCTTCTTATAGAAGAAAATGAAGCGGGAGGATCATGTGATGAAAGGAAGTGGTTGTTCTGGGAAATCTTCTAGGCAATTTTCGTTTGTGGCTTCTGATGTGAGATAGGTCATGTGCCACCAGTGTGGTAAGCCCAGGAACATCCGACCATCATGTCCAATTCCTCCAAAGCCTTGTTACCAGTGTGGAGGTATGTGGAATTTGTAGAGTTTCTATGCTGTGGCACGTCCACTTCCGAGTGGGGCAGGGTTAGCGACTGCAAGAGGAGTGCCAGCATAGTCTGAGCTATCGAGGACTGGGGGATCTCGGTTTAGAATCCGTGGTGGTAGGGCTGGGTCATCTACTGGGCAGATCTAGTTCAGGGAACAACCACAGACTAGTAGTCATCCTCAGGCGGAGACCATACATCTCCATGCAGTGTATTAGGTACCAGCAGGATCATAGGTGTGGTCATCGACATTTCGAGGTACCGTTATGATCCCACCTTCTATATCTGCCTCTCTTTTTGATACGGATGCCTCCGTTTCATTCATTTCTGCCCGTTGTGTGGACATTCTGAATTTATCAACCGAGTTGTTGTCTTTTGCGATGAAGTTGGTGACGCTGTTGGGAAATAATATGGAGTTGGGTCTCAGGTGCCCATCGTGTGCACATTCAGTGTTAGGGGTCGAGATAGTGTGGGACCACTTGGTCTTAGACATGGATCTTTTTGATGTCGTACATGGAATGGATTGGCTAGTACACTTCCAAGCACGCATCAATTGTTACAGGTGGCGAGGGAGTTTCACAGCACCTGATGGGAGTCTTCATGTTTTTCAGGGAGAATGGGATTCTCAGTCAGGTCGCGCAGGACCTCCACTCCCAGATTTGGGAATTCTTAACTTCCAATTATCGTCACTCATGCTAGAGGATGATGGTATTTCCCCTGGGGGTGCACTACCACATGTATTGATTGAGTTTCTAAAGGTATTCCCAGATGATTTCTCGGGTTTTCCCCCGGAGCGGGATGTGGATATTTCGATTGATCTAGTGCCCAGAACACATCCAATATCTCTTACCTCTTATCTCATGGCCCCCATCGAGCTGAGGGAATTAATGATATAGCTGAACGACTTATAATACAAATTATTCTTTTGCCCGAGAATCTCTCATTGGGCCTCTCTTGTGTTGTTCGCGAAAAAGGTTGATGGATCCCTCCGGTTGTGCATTGACTTCCAGAAGCTGAATAAGGCAACAATTAAGAACAAATACCATTTTCCTAGAATATATGATTTGTTCGATCAGTTTTAGGGGGAAAAGTTGTTCTCAAAAATAGAATTATGTTCGAGTTTTCACCAACATAGGGTGAAGGAGTCAGATATCCCTAAGAAAGCCTTCCGAAGCAGGTATGTACAATTTGAGTATTTGGTCATTCAATCTATATTAACCTATGATCCAGTAATATTTATGGTACTCATGAAGGAGATGTTCCATCAGTATCTTGATTTCATCGTTGTGGTGTTCGTGGATGACATTATAGTATACTCTGTCTCTAAGGAGGAATGCAGACATCACTTGAGGATCGTCTTGGACACTTAGAGAGATCACCGCCTCTATGCAAAGTTGTCAAAGTTCACTTTTTGGATCAGGGAAGTGAAATTTCTTGGGCATGTTATCTCTTAGCAAGGGGTTTTAGTGGACCCCGAGAAGATTAGTACGGTTATGTCATGAAAGCAGCCGAAGAATGTGTTCGAGATCAGGAGTTTCCTTTGTCTGGCTGGTTATTACAGGTGACTCATTCGGGATTTCTCTTGGAATGCTTCACCGATGACTACGCTCACCCGGAAAGGGGTGAAATTTGTATGGGGTCCAGAATTTCCGGAATCATTCAAGGTGCTGAAGAGTCAGTTGACTACTGCCCTCATGCTGACTTTTCCAGAGGCTGGAAAGGGATATGTGTTCTATTGTGATGCTTCAGGTATGGGTCTTGGTTGTGTGCTTATGCAGGATGATCACTTGGTGGCGTATGGCTCTCGCCAACTCTGACCACATGAAAAGAACTACCCCACCCATGACTTGGAGTTTGCAGTGGTGATGCATGCTTTGAATACTTGGCGTCACTATCACTTTGGGGAGAATTTTGTGGTCTACTCTGATCACAAAAGCTTGGCCTATATCTTCTCGCAGAAGGACCTCAGCTTGAGGTAGTGTCGTTGGATCGATTACTTGCAGGGGTTTGACTTTGACATTATCTATCCCCTAGGCAAGGGTAATGTGGTGGTTGATGCTTTGAACCGAAGAGTTCCTGTGCATGCTTTGAGGAAGTCCAGTGATGAGTGGACTTTGATGGGGGATCTTTTCTCATTTGCATGTGGAGACTAGGGAACACAATGGAGGGGAATTCTTGGCAAGTGTCCAGTTGACTCCTTCTCTGTTGGAGTCAATTTAGCGAGAACAGACCAGTGATGAGCTTTGTCAGTGGTCGAAACAATTTCTTCTAGGTGGGGTACATCCTCTAATTGGTCCTCATCTCCTGAGGGAATCTTGTTCTTCAAGGGTCGTTCAGTAGTGTCGTTATCTCTGTGAAAGGTGGTGATGGAGGACATCCACCAGTATCAGTGGGATGTCCATCCGGGTGCCACCAAGATGTATTATGACGTCCATTGGCAGTTCTGGTGGCCCGGTATGAGACAAGACATAGCGGACTTTGTTTCGAGATGCTACACATTCCAGTGGGTGAAAGCGGAGCATCAAAGGCCCTCTGGTCTACTCCAGCCATTAGCCATTCCTACTTGGAAGTGGGATGAGGTCTCCATTGACTTCATTGTTGGATTACCTCATACACCTCAGGGTAAGAGTTCCATTTGGGTGGAAATTGATCGTCTTTCCAAATCATCCCACTTCATTCCGATCAGAGATACAACTAAAGTGGATGAATTGGGATGTTTATATCTTCAGGAGGTGTTGAGACTCCATGGAATTCCATCAACAGTTTTCTCAGAAAGAGACCCTCATTTTACTTCTAATTTCAGGGAAGGCCTTCAGAAGGCCTTAGGGTCTTAGATTAAGATGAGCACGCCATACCATCCTCAGACGAATGGTCAAATAGAGCGGGCGAATCAGATTTTGGAGGACATTTTCCATGCATGTGTTCTGGACTTTGGAGGTTCTTAGGATATCCATTTGGGGCTAGTTGAGTTTTCTTATAACAATAGTTACCAATCCTCCATTCTAATGGCTCATTTTTAGGCGCTCTGTGGTCGGCCTTGTTGGTCCCCCTGTGTTGGACTGAGGTGGGTGAGACCGCACTGTTAGGGCTGAGTCTGGTGCAGGGGACATCTAAGAAGGTCAAGTTGATTAGGAAGAGTTTATTGATAGCTCAGAGTCACCATAAATCATATGATGACTAAAGGCGTCGAGACCTATTTTTTTCTATGGGTGACATGGTATTCTGGAAAGTGGCCCCTTGTCTGGGCCATCATCGATTGGGGAAGCAAGGGAAGATAACGCCGCGATATGTTGGTTCTTTTGAGATCACAGAGCATATTGGAAAAGTGTCATATAGGTTGTCCTTACCTTCTCAGTTGGCGTCCATCCCTGAAATCTTCTATGTCTCCCAGTTGAAGAAATAAAACCCAGATCTGTTCCATGTACTGAGTTAGGAAGACCTTGAAATAGATCCTACCTTGTCAGTTTTTCAGTGGAAAGTGCAAATAGTGGACTCCCAAGAGATGTTGCATTGAAGGAAGTCTATTCCGCTTGTCTAGGTTTATTGGAATCATGGTAATGATACACATGAGACATGGCAGCGAAATTCATGGGTTGAGGAAGAGTATTCGTTCTTGTTTTCTGATCAAACTTCATGTTGACTTCCCAGGACAGAAAGTGTTCATAGAGGGGATAATTGTCACATACATGAAAATTTTTAAAGTTATTTTTATTTTATTTTCCATTCAAGATTTTTTTTGGGGTTTCCTAAGCTTTTGTAGAGGAATGGGTGAATTTTCATGAATTGGTCTAAACCGTGAGCCCAATTCCATATTTAAAACTAAATTTTGTTTCTTTTATAAATTTTTCATTTTTAAATATTTTTCATCCATTAAAATTCTTAAATGTCCTCCCTAAATATTTCAACACCACCATTGAAATTTGGAGCCTTTAGAAATCCATAACCAAGGTGTATATGGGTGTATTTTAAGGGATTGGTCCTTCCCGTATGCCCAATTCTAGTTTTAAAAATCAAAAATTGTTTAATTAATAATTTATTCAATTTTAATTCTTTTTCTGTGATTCAGAGTCTCACCCAATATAATTGAACCCAACCGCACGTTCAACCTCTCTATCCCCTCTTGGGAGCTCTTCTTAATCCCGATTGGGTGCAGAACATCTTAGGGTTTCTAAAATCGACCAGATTTGAGGAGGTAAGTTCATTCCATCACAACTCTCTCAATTATTACTCTTTTTCCTCCATTATAGTTCCTAAATTACCTCCTCATCCTTCTTCGAACCTCCCTTAATGTTTTGAATATTTTAAAATTCATCTAATGGTGTATTTGGGGCGATTCTTCAAGATCTTTCAAGTAAGTTAGTTTCTTCCATTCCTCTTTCAAATTGCTTAGGGTTTCATTCTATTTAACTGGGGTTTCTTCCCTTTTACTTGAAGTTCCAAATGACCAGGAAGTAGGGTTTCGAACCTAGGTTTTAACTTTGGGTTTTCTTGGTCCAATTTTGTGGTTTTAGGTTTTTTCTAAGTCCCTCTTTGTGCGGTGATGGTGATACTTGATTTTTACACTTTGATTCAAGGGTTTTCATTACTTTTGTAGGTGATTCCTTTTGGAATGAAATGTTTGAGACCTAGCTACTGTGTTTATGGTATTTTCATGTCTATTTCATTTGAATGTTTTTTAAAAAATTGGTTTTAGTGGAAATTTTAAAGCAAATGAATTTTTAATTCCAATTTCATGTGAAATTTACGGGGTTTTCGTATAAATATTTTGTTGGTTTCTTAAGGGATCACCTATAATTATTTAGTTGATTTTATTCAACTTTATTAGGTCTGAAAATAATTTTTTCAATTTTCTTATCCTTTTCTTGTTGCTGAGAAATTGGTTTTGGGGTACATTTGTTAAGAAAATGATTTTTAGTTCCAATTTGGTGTTGAATTGGGTGTTTTACATGGGCATTCTATGTGACGCTTATTCGGATTGTTTTATAACACATGTAATGATTTTACAAAAATGTTTAAGGTTTGTTGGATTCTGTTCTGGTAAATGAGAGTATGCAAATGGTGTTCATGTGGGGTTTTCAAAGAGTTTTGGGTGCAAAACAAAGAATGATTTGGAGAAGTTGTTTTATTGAAACTCAATGTGTTTTGTTGTGTGTTTCAAATGGTATGAAATGTGTATAGCTACTGTAATAATTGTATGTGACCAGTAGTGGTGTTTTATATGAAAATTAATATATGTATCATTCTTAAATTGTTTGATCACAAATGGGGAAGCCCGGGTACCTAGGTGGGGCGGATGTGTACTAGTACGGCTAGTGGACCGGAAGGGTTTTGTCCCTATTTCACCTAGAATTTGGATAAAGAAAACTCTAACTAAACTATGTGTATTATTATTGGATACCACTAGGCTATGGTTATTTTTCCTACTAATGGATCGTGCATGAGAACAAATTTTACTATGGTTACATTACACAGAGGTATGAGGTACATAGGGCCCGAGACAATCAAGTGCCTAGGGGTGTTCCTGATTTTGTTTCTCATTGTTTTTGTGGTATTTTCCCATGTATTGAGGGGGTTTTGGAAGTAATTTACAGTAGCTAGAATTTATATTTAAATGTGTGAACATTCTGAAAACTATATCTTGAAAACCTTTTTCAATTGAAAGTTGCATTTCTTGGATTTTATCATTGCTTTTCTTTGCGTATCTAAACTACTTGCTTTTTCACATTGTATTACATGATCTTTGGAATAATTGGTGGTATTATATTGGGATTAGGCTCACACCATACTTACACCGCTTGGGTGTAAGTATACTTGGTTATGTTTGACTCAGGTAAAGGAAAGGCTAAGGGTGATGGCGGTTTAGGGTGTTAACCCCCATCCTTGGGGTGGAGTTGTGGAGACGGATTGGGGGTGATGACCCCTTGTCATGTGGAGTCCATGGGGCTATTTTGTTTTTGTTTAATTGTGTCTTTGGACCTTTTGTATTGCATTTTCACTTATGTAATCAGTTTTGGATTTTTGTATAAACCTTGTTGGTATGAATTTTTCAGATTCATTTTATCAATTTTTTTTGATGTTTTATGTATACATATTCGGGTAAATCATTCCAAAACCAAGATAAATGGTACCCAGGCACTTGTGACAGGTCGTGGGGATAGGGAAAACCCTTCAGGCCTTGTCACAGGTTAGGTTTGGTGCCAGTATTGGTGATGACCAGATTTTGTTCGTGACATAAGGTGTCATAACGGCGGAAAACATCCACTCGCGCAATATAAGTTAAAAAAACATTCTTTCCTTAATTTGTCATAAATGGGTCATAAGGTACCTTATTTGGAAAATGATGGAAAGTTTGATTTCAAAAAAAATTATGAAAACCCAAAAAAGGGTAAAAATGAATTTAAAAAACAATATTATTTTGAATTACATTTTAAGAAACATGGTCATGGATTATAAAGATGTCTCAGTAGATACTTACATATAAAAAACCATGAATAATATTGAGATTGGGAAATGGACCATTAACTTGTACTTTCTTTTATTAGAGGGTGTGTTAATATCCGGTATAATGATTAAATTATGTTATTAAATTATACTAGACCAATATCTATATTTATCATATTATGTATTATCCACTTATATAGTTTTGTTAATAATATTTCAGTATTACCATTATTTCGGGTGTTAACTGCTTCATTTTTCCCATTCCTATTTTTCCAAGTAATTCAGGTTTGTTATGAATAGGATGTATTTTATTCACATACAAAATGATATTAAGTTCATGATTTTTATTTTTACTCATCATATAAATTTTTATAATAATTCCTGAATTGATAACATGGAGAATGAATCTCACCACATCGAGGAGGCGGTGGGTCGTACATATGCACGAGCAATAATATCATTCTTTTAATGGTTAAATGGTTTATAATTGGATGGTATATTAATTATAATGATTCATTATAATGTTATATTAATTATCTATATCCATTATACTCATAATTATACCCATATAAATAAATTAGTTTTGAATAACAAATCACACCATTGCGTGGAGATGGTATGTCATACGTACACATGCATGGTGATATTATTATTCATAGGATGGTTAAATTAAAGAATACAATTGTTCCATAATTATAATAACATATCATAATGAATATGATAATGGATTTACTACTTTGGAATTGAAACAACAAAGTAATAATATGTATAGGAAGAAAATAAATTGAATGGAATTGGTAAAACAATTAACTCTTCTTTGAGTGTCTCCTCTTGATTTGCAAAAACGGAATCCTTAGGATGGATTTTTTACAAAAGTATGGACTCTAGGATGAATTGAGAGTCATTGGTAGAAGAAGTGTGTAGTTCTTTTCTGAGAATAAAGGATTTATATGTTTTAATAAAAGATAATGAGGGGTTCCCTTTTATAATAAAGGGGAGGGGTACTTTTGGAAACTCCAAAACTATTAATTTATTATAAATTGATTTTCGATTTAAAATTGCTCCAAAGTGAGTAATTTTTAGAATAAGATAAGTATGAGTCTAAATCCACTCAACTAATTATTTTTATAAAATTTTCAATAATAATTTGAATTACATTTTAGGAAACATGTATATGATTGATAAATATGTCCCACTAGATACATACATGTAAACAACCTCGAATAATAATGAGATTATAAAATTATCCCTTACCTTGTACTTTCCTTTATTAAAGGGTGTGTTAAACACCTGTATAATTATTAAATTATGTTATTAAATTATATCAGAACCATATACATATAAATGATTTCAGGTCTGATCCTCTTATGTTGTTTTGTTAATAATATTTCAGTATTACCATTATTTCGGGCGTTAACTACTTTGTTTACCCATTCCTGGTTTATCATGTAAGTCATGTTTGTTATAAATAGGATGAATTTAATTCATATCCTGAATGATATTAATTACATAATTGTTATTTTTTACTCATAATATAAATTTTATATTCATTGTTGAATGGTTAACATGGAGAATGAATCTTACCGCGTCTTGGAGACGGTAGGTCGTACATACGCATGAGCGATGGTATCATTCCCTAAATGGTTAAATGGAATAGAATTGGATTGTATATTAATTATAAATAATAATTATAATTTTATATTAATTATTTATATCAATTATACTCATCCAAATCATGTAGTGTGGAATAACAAATTACACCACGGTGTAGAGATAGTAAGTTTTATGCACGCACGCATGGTGGTATTGTTATTTTAAGGATGGATAAATGGTGGAATATAGTTCTTACATTATTTTAATAACATATTAGAATAAACATGATACTTTATTTATTAATTTGTAATATAAAAAACATAGTAAGAAGAAGTATAAGAAGAAAATAAATTGAATGTAATTGGTAAAACAATTTCCCGTTCTTTAAGAGTCTCCTTTTGATTTACACAAAATGACTCCTTAAGATACCTTTCTTAAGAAATTATGGCCTTTAGAATGAATTTAAGGAAGTTTTGAGGATAAGTGGGTAGTTTTTTACAAGTAAAAAGGGATTTATATGTGTGAATAAAATAGAATTAGAGGTTCCCTTTTATAATAGAGGGGAGGTGCACTTTTGGAAACTCAAAAACTATTATTTTAATGAAAATTTATTTTCGGTTTAAAAATTTCTAAAAAGTGATTTTTTTCAATTATAAGATGATTATGGGTTTAAATCCTCTCAACCAATTATTTTAAAACCAGTTTGGGTCATAAACGTAACCTTATCTTTTGGGACTAACTCTTTGTTAAACAGTTTAACTATTACCGTGTCTACTTGTCTTTTTATACTATAGGGTTAATCTTTTTACTATAAAATGCCAAAAGAACCAAAATTTGATCATTTATGACATATATAATG
Source organism: Viscum album (assembly GCA_963277665.1). Classification (NCBI taxonomy): domain Eukaryota; kingdom Viridiplantae; phylum Streptophyta; class Magnoliopsida; order Santalales; family Viscaceae; genus Viscum; species Viscum album. The sequence goes on along the minus strand of OY728119.1, from coordinate 1,717,875,675 downwards.
TGATCCTAATTATTTGGATGAACATGATTTTTTTATGAATTTTATAACATTTAATTAAATATTATTTATTTAAAGTCTCATTTATGTCAATTTTGATACTATTCAATATTTACATATTTAAATATATTATCCCAACATAATAACATCACATAAATACTTAAAATATTTTCCTAACATGTATATGATATCTATAAAATTATTTTATTTCATTAATTAAGTCTAACTATATTTATTTTAATATTTTTAATATCATTTAATTGATATTTCCTTTAATAAAATAATTTCTTCATCACTATAGTGTCATCATTAATGGTAAATATTTAATCTCTTAAAATTATAAATAATTACTATAATTTAGGTAATTATTTTATATTTTCATATAATATTTATAATCTATTTTATCTCCTCTATATCTTTATATTAAAATTATTATGCATATAAGAAATGAGAGTTTGACATTTTGTCACATTCCATAATTATAATAATATTCATGTCATATTCATGTACAAGGGTCCATTAAATGACTAAATTTAACAAAATAGGTTATAAGGGATGAATTTATTCAACCAATAAGATTTTTACAGGTGTCATGGTATTTTTATAATATTATTTTTACCTTTAATTACCAGATTTACCCTTAAACGCGATAATAAAAATATTTACTAAAGTTACTATTCATAGAATCCAAAAAATAAACCTAAAATATTAACATAATTTTGACCCACTAATTCCAAATATTGAATAAATTTTTCCAAATTTAAAATACATAAGTTTTAGTAATTAATACCTCTTGAGAAGACGAGAAAACATGTTTTTCATAAGTAAAGACCATCAAAAGATTGGCATGTCTTTTTATCTAATTTTTATGTGAAAATAATTACAATGACCTATATAATATTAAATGAAAAAAATTAATCTAATTATATATTATAATCAATTAAAAGGATAATCTAACAATATAAATATATTATATTAAAAAGAGGTTTTGAATTAAAATGTCATATTTTTCACAATTTATTAAAATATATAAGTTATCAAAAAAACACCAAACAATTTTCCAAACTAAATTTTTATGTACTGATTATAAATAAGAAATTTATTTTATCAATTTTAATATATAAAAGTTTTAAATATTGGAATTAAAAAAGGTTCTCCATTAAAAGGCAGAAAAAAATGTATTTTTTTGAAAAATACTTATTTTATTCAAGAAATTGGATTTGTTCTTATATCGTGTCTAAGAAACACATGAGATGAATATTAAAATTATATGGAATATATAATATTCAATATTTTCATAATACTATTCATAATATCTTTTTAAACGGATATTCATGGTGTGTTCGAACTCGATGTTGCGTACAATGCAAGCTGTTGAATTATTTAAAAAAAAGTGTGTCATGGAATCTTGTGGTGTTATATTATTCACTCCTTAAAATAATTTTTTCCTAGAAATTTCTAGAATATCACTTCATAAAAATATTTGAGTGATTATTCCTCATAATTTCCTCAGGCTCCCACATCGTCTCTTCCATTTTATGGTTTCTCAAAAGAAATTTTAAGAGATGAGTAGTCTGATTTATCAACACCTAATCTCTGGTATCAAAAATACTGATAGGCTCTCACAAAAAGATATGGTTCCAAAAAGTAAGATATGGTTCCAATTCTTTTCCAAACATTAATATATGTGGAACACATCGTGAACTTTGGAAAGACTTGGTGGCATTTCCAAACAGAAAGATACAGTTCCAATTCATTCCAGAATATCAAAAGGTATGATATACCTGGGACTCAATTTACCCTTCATATTGAATTTTACAACACCCTTACGTAAATATACCTTCAAGAAAACATGATCTCCCTCTCATAATTATAATGATTTTATATGGTTATGAACGTAACTCTTTTTCCTACTTTGAGCTATTTTGATATGGGTCTAAATTGTCATTACCTTTTTCGTCCTTTTCTGAACAAGTACTGGTCCTATGAGTTTTATTTCACAAACATCATCCCAACAAGTCGGCGAATGAAATATATTTTCATATAATGATTCATATGGTGGTACTTGAATATTTGAATTGAATCTATTGTTATAGGAAAATTCTACTATATGTAAATATTGATCCACATACCTTGAAAGTAAAGTTAGAAATATCTCAATATATATTCTAAAGTTTGAATTATCCGTTATTATTTTCCTTCAACTTGAGGGTGGTAGGTCGTGCTCAAATAAAGCTCAGTATCTAAGGACATCACAAGACTATTCCATAATAGTGATGTAAAATGGGGAACATGATCAGAAACAATCGATAGGGTTACACCATGAAGTCTTTAAACTTCATTAATATATAGACTTGCTAAATGTTCAAGTGGTAAATCTTATCTTATAGCAAGACAATGTATTGATTTGGTAATATGATTGACAATAACTCATATTGCATCATTTATTCCTGAATACTTTGGTATCCCCTGAAAAATTTCATCGTAATATCATCCCATTTATACATAGGTATAGGAAGAGGTTGCATGAATCCTCTATGATGTTTCCTTCTATCCTTTACCTATTGACAAACCAAACATCTCAACACATAATCTGCAATACCCCTCTTCATGTTGTCCCAAAAAAATGTTCCTTCAAATATCTATACATATTAGTGCCACCAGGTTTTATAGAGAAATAAGAGCTATGACCATCATCCAAAAATTCCCTATTTAGCTCAGGTATAGCAGGAACACAAAGCATCTTCCAAATTTTCAAAATTCCATCTTCAGATGAAAATTCAATCAACATCCCATCATCCAAATCCTTAATTTTCATTTGAAAATCCTCATCATCAGACTGAGAACTTTTTATTCATTTCAATAAATATGGTTTGGAAACCATTTTAAAACATAGTGACGTTTCACCTTCCCTGATAATTCCCATATTTATCTTTACTAGATCCATCAACATAGGATCCTTTTCAACTCTCATTTAGTACAGAAATCCATTGTCCTTTCTACTCAAATCATATGTCACCGTATTTTCCTTCCTTGGGTGGTAGTTTATTATGAAATCATAATCCTTGAGCATACCAAGCCATCCCCCTTGTCTCATGTTGAGTTCTTTCTGTGATAAAATATATTTCAAACTCTTGTGATCAGTATATATCTCACATCTTTCACCTTAGAGATAATGTCTCTATATCTTCATAGAAAATATTACTATTTTTAACTCAATATCATGAGTTAGATAGTTTTTTTCATGATTTTTTAACTACCTTGATGCCAAAGAAATAACCCTATCATTATTCATAAGGTCACAACCAATTACATTCCTTAATGAATCACCCTAAATCACAAACCCGTCATTTCTAGATGGTAAATTCAAGATAGAAGCATTGAATAATCTTCCTTTCAATTATTCAAAACATTATTTGCACACTTTTATCCAAATTTATTTAACCCATTTATGTGTGAGCATGTTTAAGGGGATTTCCAATCTAGAAATATTCTGGACAAAATGAAGATATCAACCTTCTAAACTAATAAAACTGCATACCTTGGTTGTAATCATCAGTGCTGGCCATTCTTGGATTTCTTTTTTCTTTGCAGGATTAAAAGATATTCCATACTTGGGGAAAATATATCCAAGAAAAGAAATATCTTTAAGAAAGAATTTATAGTTTCTAATATTACTGTAGAGTTCATTTCACCAAAGAGTCCTCAAAACAATCTAAATTTGGATCTCATGGTATTCATTGATTTTGGAGTATACCAAGATATCATTAATAAATACTACAAAAAAATCATAAATATATGTTTTGAAAACTCTATTCATTAGTTACATGAAAATCAATGGTTCATTAGTCAATCCAAATGGAATTACTGTAAATTTGTAATGACTATACCTCGTTTGGAATGTTGAATTTGGAATATATTCCATTTATACACACAATTTATGATATAAAAAATGAAGATAGATCTTTGGAAAATGTTGAGAGCCGTGAAATTGATCAAATAAATCATCAATGTGAGGAAGAGGATACCTTTTCTTTGTTATAATAGCATTTATTTCTCTATAGTCAATGCACAACCTCATTAATCCATCTTTCTTCTTAATAAAAAGAATTGGGGATCCACACATACAAACACTGGGGTGAATAAATCTCTTATTACTCAACTCCTCTAGTTTTTTTAGCTATACTAATTCCATAGTGAACAATCTATAGGGACTTTTTGATATTGACCTTGCATCAAGGATTAAATAAATAGTAAACTCAACATACCGCTCTGGAGGATGTCCGGGTAAATCCTTTGAAAATACATCAATATATTCTCGTACAATAGGTAAATCCTTAATTTGAACATTTATTTCTTCATATCAAGATGTTATTTACTCTTCCTCTCTAAGAATCACATTTAGTAAAGCTATTGGGGCATATTTTGATAAGAATCAACTCATGAAGTTTCTTCTCTTAAGATAATGGATTCTATATCTTCTTCCCAAATTGCAACTTCTTTATTCTTACAATAAATTTTCACATAATATTTTGATAACCAATCTATACAGAAGATTATATCAAATTCAAAAATAGGTATGATGAGAAATTCAGTAGATAAAGTACATTTATATGCCATAGTGGGGACTTCCTGAGACATATTTTTTGTAATGAGACTTCTGTTAGGGATTTTGACTGACAACTCTCTAAACCAAGAAATGTTTTCTCTATGGAAGTTTTCCACTGCTCAGATACAAAAGTATTAGTAGTCCCATTGAATGTTGGGGGTTGTTGCCTTATGAAGGGTTGTAATATTGATCCTATGTTTTGTGGATCAAGTTTCTCTATATATGAAAGGTTATTATTCATAACCTGATTCAATTATCCCAGTATGGTTAAAATTTGTCCAGCGCCATCTGTATCACCAACTCCACTATCATTATATTTCATAGGAGGTAAATCCTTACATGTATTATATGTGTTGATATGGTTTCCATTTTTTCCACTAGGGTTCATTTCTAAACAATTTCATACACAAGATTAGGTTGTGGACCATAATGCATAATTCCAAACTTGTAAAATACTTAACATAAATTGAAAGTTTAAGCATATATAATCCATAATAATAAAAATGGTAATTTGGGGTCGTATTCAACCATAAATCCTTATTAATGGTTTGTAAATAAAATGTTAATTGTCATAAGCATATCGCTCAGGAGTTTCAAATCAGGTGCGCAGTAAGCATTGTTGTTGTGTACCAGGTTACCCCGAGTCAATCTTAGAACACCTTGTCAGATTTTTTACTCCTAGGTATATATATGCTAGAACAACATCCACATGTACTATCCAGACAGGGATTAATTTCTTAAAAGATCCACATAATATCTATTTTACTAAAAATCTAGGATGTTCTTCTATTCTTAACCTCAAAGTCTGTCTTAGTTAATCTTCCATAATCAATGTTTTTCATAATCTAGTTTCCAATGTTTGTACTAAACATACTCTAATACCAGTTATAATGCCCTGACCCTAGTTTCCTAGAGTCTGTGCATTATTTTATTATATTAGAATGATCAAAAAAATAAAATCTTGAAGGACCGGTCTGTTTAGTAGCCTTTGAAAAACTAGATACAAAATAAGTTTTACATTATATCTTGGAATGAAAACAACATAGTGTCTCCTTATAATACACTCATATCCATTAGATTATCCCCATAGTTCAGTCATAATATACTTTTTCACATCCTATGGAAAAATGAAACAAAATAAAGGGGTGAGCTCAGAAGATCCGTAAGGATAAATAATATAGTAGAAGCTATTATAAATAAGCATAAAATTTTTATGGAAACGTATAAAACTAAAACATAAGACTTTTAAACATAATCTTCAGCATGATATGGAAAAAACTAAATCAAATAATTCCATTTAAACATTAACAAGGATATTCTACTAGTTTAATAATAACATGCAATATCAATAACTAAACTCGTTATGAGGTAATGCATAATGTTAGCCAGTATAACCACTTTGTAAAGGCTGCATGATAAGACCAAATATTTACAGGTAAGACTATAGAAAAAACCTAAAATAATTTGTCTCATGAGAACTATTGATGTATCTTGGGGATTTCATTAACTGGTCCCCATTATGTAGATATTTCATTACGCAGTCCTCAACCGATCACTTACTAAGTCCAAATAATTCCTCATACAAAAAGGGTGAAACATTGCCAACATAAACACTCATTTTAAAACTATTATACAAAATTTTAGTAATTTAACCATAAATAATGAGTGGTATCATAATAACACATCATTAGTCGAACATATCATTGACCCTTAAATACAATATGGAATATTGTATCATAATAAATCAACCTCAATTAAGCAAAAAATCAATAAGGATGTTGACATAGACGAAAATAAAAATCATTAACACTCTTTGAGAGAGATATCCGTTTTATCTATGAAATCATTTAAAATCCATAGAATAAAAGAAAACATTTCTATTACATATTACCATTTAAGATTTCAAGGGAAGATTAATAATGTTATGGTTTCACAATGAAGGAAAATAGCAGCTAGTACCGTATAAGTTAAAAAAACCTTTTCTTAATTTGTCGAAAAGGGTAATAAAGTACCTATTTTGGAAAATGACAGAAATATTCCTTTAAAAAAATTTATAAAAAGTAAAACATGGGTAAAAATGAATTTTAAAAATTTTCAATAATAGTTTGAATAACATTTTAAGAAACATGGATATAGATGATAAATATGTCCTAGTAGATACTTACGTGTAAACAACCTCGAATAATAATGATATTGTGAAATTAACCATCACCTTGAACTTTCCTTTAGTCAAGGGTGTGTTAACATCCTATATAATGATTAAAGTATTTTATAAATTATATTATATCCATATAAATATTTCTGATTTCATGTATTTTCCTCTTATATCATTTTGTTAGTAATATTTTAGTATTACCATTATTTTGGGCACTAACTGCTTCGCTTACCCATTCCTGGTTTGTCATGTAAGTTATGTTTGTTACGAAAAGGATGTGTTTTATTAATATCCAGAATGATATTAATTACATAATTGTTATTTTTTATACATAATATAATTTTTATAATCATTATTTAATGGTTAACATGGAGAATGAATCTCATCGTGTCATGGAAATGATAGGTCGTACGTACGCATGAGGGACGATATCATTCCTCTAATGGTTAAATGGTGTAGAACTGGATGATATATTAATTATAATTTTATATTCATTATTTATATCCTTTATACTCATCAATATACCCATCCAGATTAAGTAGTGTTGAATAACAAATTACACTACGGTGTAGAGATGGTAAGTTATATGCACGCACGCATGGTGATATTATTATTTGTTGGATGGATAAATGGAGGAATATGGTTGTACCATAATTTTAATAACATCTCATAATGAACATGATACTATATTTATTAAATTCTTATGTAATCAATATAGGAAGAGGAATTATAAGAATAAAATAAATCGAATGTTATTGGTAAAACAATTACCTCTTCTTTACGCGTCACCTTTGATTTACAAAAAATGACTCTTTAGGATAGCTTTATTAAAAAATTATATCCATTAGGATTAATTTAAGGAGATTTTTTGGATAATTGAGTAGTTGTTTACCAAGAAAAAGGGTTTTATCAGTGTGAATAAAAGATAAGGAGAGATTCCCCTTTATAATTGAGGGGAGGGGCACTTTTGGAAACTCCAAAACTATTAATTTAATATAAATTTATATTCGGTTTCAAATTTCTAAAAATATATTTATATCTATGATAATATTATTATGGGTTTAAATTCTCTTAACCAATGATTTTTAGACAAGTTTTGGTCATAAAATTAACCTTATCTTTTAGGTTAAACTCTTTGTTAAAGAGTTTAACTCTAACCGTGTTTACTTTTCTTTTTGTATTATAGCATTAATATAGTTACTGTAAAATGAAAAAAGAACCCAAATATGATCATTTATGACATATTTAACGTTATCCTAATTATTTGAATGAATAATATATTTTTATGAATATTATAACATTTAATTAAATATCATTTATTTTAAAGTCTCATTTATGTCAATTTGGATACTATTTAATATTTACCATTTTAAAAATATCAACCCAACATAATAACTTCTCATAAATACATTCAATATGTCACTAACTTTAATATGTTATTTATAAAATCCTTGTATTTCATTAATTAAGTCAAAATATATTTATTTTAATACATTTAATATCATTTAATAAATATTTCTATTAATACAATAATTTCTCCATCACTATTGTGTCATCATTAATGGTAATTATTTAATATATAAAAATTATAAATAAATTTCTATAATGTAGGTAATTATTTTATCTTCCCAAAAACTAATTATAATCTATTTTATTACTTATATATATATATATTAAAATTATTATTCTCATAAAAAATGAGAGTGTGACATTTTGTCGCAATCAATAATTATAATAATATTCTTGTCATATTCTTGGAAAAGGGTTAACTAAATGATTTAATTTATCAAACTAAGTGATAAGGGCATAATTTAATAATCTAATAGGATTTTTATAGGTATTAGGGTAATTTTTTAATATTATTTTTCAATATAATTACCTGATTTACCCTTAACTGCCATAATAAAAAACTTACTAAAGTTACTATTCATAATATACAAAAAATAAAAGTAACCTATTAACATAATTTTGACCAACTAATTCCAAATATGGAATCCATTTTCCAAAATTAAAACATATAAGTTATCGTAATTAATTTGAAATTAATTCCTATTGACAAAACGAGAAAATGGGTTTTTCAAAAGTGAAAACCATACAAAGATTAGCATGCATTTATATCTAATTTTACTATAAAAATAATTAAAATGACCTAAATTATATTACATGATAACAAAATAATCTAATTATACTTTAAAACCAATTAAAATGATAATCTAACAATATAAAAAAATTGATGAAAATTATGTTTTGAATTAAAATGAAGTATTTTTCATTATTCATTAAAATTTGCAAGTTATTAACAAAAAACAAAAATTTTGTCCAAACTAAATTTTTATGTCAATATTCTAAATAATAAGTTTATTTTGTTAAAATTAATATATAAAAGTTTTAAATATTAGATTTAAAAAGGATTCTCCCTTAAAAGGTGACAAATATGCATTTGTTTTTTAAAATGTTTTTTCATTCAAAAGAACTGAATTTTTTATTATGACATGTATAAGAAACACATGAGATGAATATTAAAATTTTATATAATATAAATAATTCAAAATGTGTTTAATACTATTCATAACTTCTTTTTAGACGGCTAGTCGTAGTGTGCTCAAACTCAGTGTTGTGTACAACACAAGCAATTGAATTATTTAAAAAGAATCATATTGTGGAAGCTTGGGGTGTTGCAATTTAAATTGAATTTATGATGACTGATTTAATTAGATAATTAATGTGACATTATTGAAATTATTATTTTTTACTGTATGTCTAGAATTGATAAATACTAGAATCATTTTGTTATGAAATTATGATAAAATATATTTTATGTTAATTTTTGTTTACACCATGTTGGTCATGATGAGTTCAATTAGTTATAATATGATTTAAATTTTCTAAATTATTTATTAGGTTATGAATTTATTTAATATTAATCATTGAAAAGGAAATGTGTAGTAATTAAGTGATGAATTAATATCATGCCAAGACTATAATAAATAAATTCCCTTGATGTGATCACTATAATCATGTGGTGATTATGAAAACATTGGATAAGAAATATACCTTGTGAACCTTCCATGTAATATTATTTGTTGAATTATTATCTTTACAACTTAAATATTTTAATTCCTTATTGACGATATGATATATGTATGCCTCAAGAGGGGTATTGATTTACCAATTCAGATTAAAACTTTCTGAAATAAAGCATAATAAAAATGATATTGATATATTTAGTAAGATTTGATATGATATTATACAATAGGTATGGATAATGATGGAATGGTATGGTTGTATTCAGAATATTAGAATGGTTAGTTACTAGTGGCATATTTTTTAGCTATTGTGTACTTATTTGATAGTTGTTATTTTCAAATTTAGTTTTTATTTGCTTGTTTGTTAGCCATTTTATTTAAAATTGATAATGTTTCTAGAATTTATAATATTTAACTAATTATCATATTTATTAGATTCTTTTATATTCCATTCTCTTTTTAAATAATTATTTTTTGTTTATAAACACTTATTACTCTTAGTATTATGAAATTTTTGCCATATGTTTTAAGAATATAGAGACCATGATGTGAATTTTATTCCTTGAATTTTCTAGCATTATGTTATCAATAATTTTGATATGATTCAATACATTTGTGATAACCTTATTATTTTCCTTTGAAGTGGATTGAATATATTTTATTATGTATCATGACCACCCAGATATGACTAATAAGTCATATCCTGAAGCAATTATGTTATTGTATACCCATTTTTTCATTGGGGAATCATTAGTATGCATGTTCTGAGGCTCAGTGTGTCTATTATATTTTTTGGGTAATTAATTATTGTTTTTGATGTGATTCAAGTTATAGGATGGTAACTATACTTATCCCTTTAAATAAATTTAATTTTATTTTAAATCTAATCCTAGAATTTTGTTTCTAAAAAAGATATTTCATTTATTTATATAGACATAAATGAACATTCCCCATACTATAAATTTTTTATCACTATCTTAAAAGTTTTTAAAGAGTTTTTCTTTCAAAAAACTAAAAGTTCTTTAAATGGCTTATGTTTTATTTTAAGGGGTAATTAATTTAAAACTTTTTATCTCTCCTTTGTTTTTATTCCCATAGTGGTAAGGTTCTAGTTAGAGAATTATTTTCCATGGTTCTAAGATTTTCAGGATATCTAGGGAATGTTGGTAGTGAATTAATTCTGTTTGAGAGGTAGCTCCCCATGGATGATGTGATTTAAGATCTTCTTATTTCTGGTTTAGTTTGGATTCTTACGGACGAGAATCATTTTATGAGTATTTAATTTGAAGATATAGGTTATATGTCTCCTTCTATCATGTTATTTTTTCTTTCCTTGGGTTTTATTTTAATTCATGATGGTTATAATTTGATGAGAGATATCTAATTTAAAGGATAAATTTTCTCTAACTCATAATTTTTCATTTCATGGGTACTAAGGGGGATTGGTGGAGTCTAGTGTAGATCTTGTAGATGGGGGAAGATTTTAGCTCTTTCCTCTTTTTTAGTTTATATCTTCTTCCATTGAATTAGATTTTTGGATAAGTTTATAATAAATTATTAATTTAAAAAAAATTATTTTCCACATTTCAAAGTATCATATTTTTCAGAACCATTTATTCTTACTTGAAGTCTATTGTTTATTGTTTTAACTTTTTTGAATTGTTTATTAATATTACATGAATAACGTTATTTCACAATACACGGTTTATAGATAATCTTACATAAATACTTAATGATCATATAACCTAGGAAAATATTTGTTCTTATATGAATCAATTTTCAGAAGTAATCCTTTATATGCCGGATTGGTAGCAATAGTTTAATATTATGTATTCCAATTTCTGCGGATTTAATCTCATATAGTTTTTGCACATTCTTTCATAGCTCACTGTCTTATTCTTATGTATCATGTGACTTTTGGAATGATTGTAATGTATTTACCATAAATTCTATAAATCATCTTATACAGCCTAAAAGTTGTGAATTTTATTCTCACTCATCATAAGATCATTTACATTTTTTCTATTAGGTTGAATCAGTCTTATGATTGATAATGAAATTATCAATCATAACACGTGGTTTTTTTGAATTTGTTTACATAAAATAAAAACCCTCCATAAATGTTATATCTACTCAATAAATTTGGAAAAAATTGAATATCATGATGTGGTAATGATCAAAATGTCATGAGATTCTTTCATTAAATTGATTTAAGTGGGTTGAGTCTGTTTTAAGAGGAAACCAGTCCGAGAGTGTGGAGGCGGAATCTAAATTATTATTGATTCAAAGTGATATTTTTTTCTTTCCTTAATCCTTCTCATTATTTTAATAAGGATACAATGTTTATTTTATTAATTTTTTTTATTTTTTTAATGTGAATGTACATGGAGATGATTGGTGATGGTTCCTCACAAATTCGATGGTGATCAATTACAGCTTCCTCGATTTAGAATTACTCTGCTCGATGAGGTAGGGGATTTCTAATCCTTTTTGTTATCATATGGAAATAATATGTTTCTTAATAAGTTGTGATTTCTTCTAATCTAACCTCATTGATCATAAATCATTTTATTTCAAACCCCTTAAACTTAATGGTTGAAAATATCATTCTTCTTCAATTGTTAGCTCGTTCAGAAAGAATTATTAGATTACCATAATTCATCTAGATGTAATATATACCATTATATCTTCTAATTCATGAATCATTATGTCAATGCATCCTTTCATAATATACCCTTGGGAAAAATTCTATGATGAATGATAAGTTCATGCTCTTTCTTCACACTATAGAGTGATGGTTTGGTCCATATGGAGAGGTTATCTTTTTTTTCTTATTTATTTTTATTTATAATTATTTAGTTTTATCATATCTTGTTTGTTATATTTTTTCCATCCTTATTTTAGATAATTCTTTTGAATATTAATAATTATTATTTCATATTATTATTATGAATAAAGTTTGTTTTTATGTTATTGTTATTGGTTATTATCCCATGCGACATAGAAAGTAATTTGAACCAGAATTAAAAAAGAATTTGGAATGGTGACGAATAATATAGAAGAATAAACATGTTTATCTAATTCTTTTTTATACTATCATATATTGATTATGTGATGATTGTATGATACTATATTAAATTGATGATATTACACCAAATCATATGTGTATATTATGATACATTGATATGATAGTTTTCAACTAAATTATATGTGTAAATGGGAAGTAAGATGAAGAAAAAAATTACATGTAAATCTATAATTATAATTTAGTATTTCAAAATAACTGGAGAATAAAAGTTAATAAGAATGTAATCTAGAATTATAATTAATTAATGTGAGTAATATTAAATTTTTTTAATTTATAAAGTTATAGATTTGGATGTGTTTCCATATGTGAGTGGGATTATTATAATATCAAGTTATTTTATTAGAATATGTTTAAGGTATGGTTTATTATATAGGTGAGATAGGGTGTGTTTTAGTTCTCTTAAGAGTAGTGTTTTACTTGTTAGTATTTCACTTTCCCAAGGACGTTTTAAGGTTTTGGTTTGGATAGTGAGAATTTTTTCGTGAGGTGAGAGGTTATGTGGGTTTATTAAGATGAGAGTTGGGAAAGTCTGAGTTATGAGAATATTGGGAGGTCATGGATATATTTAGGAGTTGAGTTTGACGTGTCAAATAGTTATTTGTAAACTAGTTAAAATAATATTAGGAATATTTTATTATATGAGGTTGAAATATTAAGTGATATCTTAGTTATTCAGATTTAGGTAATTATATTTATTTAAATAAATAATAATATAATAATCAATATGGACTTTGTAGTAACAATTAGTAGTGATATTTTTTATATTCTGGTGATGATTATCAAATCATGAAATGGAGTGGTCAATTTATTAAGTATTATAATATCATTTCCTCCAATTATACATTTTGATTTTTCATTTACAATTATAATTATATGTGTTTACTTTCTTGATTTATTTCCTGAATGATTTTATATTTTTTTGCTTATTTTTCCATGATCTTATGATACAGTATGTATAGGTTTTAATGGATTTTTGTTATGTGTATACTTTCCTGGTCTATGATCACTTAAGGAAAAGTTCATCTATACATGAGTTGTAATGGATCTAATATATCGCATGTATAGTCCTTATCGGTAGTAATGGATCATAGTTCCGATATGTATTTATATACATATACAGATAGTAATAGATTAAAGTATATTGTATGTATATGTATATGTATATATATATAGTAAGTATTGGATCAAGGTTATAAAACATGAACTCTTTTATAAGATATAATCTTTTATAGTTATGACATGTACACATACCCTCAATATATTATTGATTAAGGTTATGTCATGTATTTGGGTTTTGATGGTTTGAGGCTATAGCACAAGTCGATGAGATTATGGTATAGTTATTAGGTAGTGGATGTGATGTGGTTGTAGTTATAGTGATGTGAGGATGTGGTGGTGATGTAAAAGTTGGGATGATTTGGAAGTTTTGTGATGGTTGTGGTGATTTGGTGGTATTCATAATGTGAATATTACGGAAATAATATTGATGATATAATGAAACAATTATGATGACTAGAAGAGTAGTGATTTGTTTCTGAAACACATCTATTATTCTTATATAATTATGGAAACCTAATATAAACCACATTTATTTATGTATATGAATGATAAATGGTCTATTATGACACTTTCAAGTATTAATACTAAAGGTGATGGTTATGTGCTTCAGTTGAATCACATTTAATTATTCCTTTTCTTGCGTATTCCCAATCTTGATTATACTATTTTTCTTCCTAGATGATCTTACTCATGCCTATAAAGAAACATTTATTTCATACAGATATAGATTTTTTTGGAAATATGATACAACTAATTACTCCCAAGTTCTCACCCTTATACATGTTTCGTGAGTTGTTTTTCACAACTGTTCGATGGATACTGGTAATGTCATTGTTCAGGAAGCTGGAGTGAAGTCTCTAAGGTCACCCATGAATTTTAATGTGTTTTTTTATTTCTATTTATCATATAGATATTATTTTCGTATGTAAATTATATATTTCAATTGAAACATGGGGTTGATTTGTGGTTTTTCTTTAGTTCCTTTGGAATTTATCATGGAAATTCATCCCATATACTTGACAGATACTCTGGGTGCTACTCACCAAACCGTATCCTATTGAAGGTGGGATTTGGGGTCACACATGACTTCACTGCCTACCCATGATGGGTTCTAGTGAGGATGAGTAATTATAGAGAAATTCAATATAAATATTATATTTCTACATTATTCATGTATTGATTATATTGTTTTTAGATAATTATTTTTGGTGATGGAATGCGAAAAGTATCATTAAATATTGAATATTAACTATTATAGATGGGTTCTTCTTATTATATTTATTATATTCTTGTAAATATATTTTTGGACTGAACTCTATATTTGAGTTATTAGGTATAAAAATGATTGTTTCTAATTTTTTATTGAACTTTAATGTTCGAATCTCCATCAATGTGAGGGCTACAATGAGACACTCTAAGCCCATATTCTTAGACCTGGTTCAAAAAAACATGTCTTAGACACATTCTTTAATACCGAGTGAGATGAAAAAAAATGTTTATATATTACATCATTTTATATTAATATTAGTTATATCTCATAATAAATTACACCCTAGAACATAAAGGTTTAGTGCCTATAGAGATTATCCATGTGATCTTATTTTAAAATAATTCTTCGAAATTTCCCATAAAATTCACTACACATGTTTTCCTCCTAGATATATCATGTATAATAATCCTCTTCATTTCCTGGAGAAATAGAAACCTAAAAAAAGGGTGATCACAAATTATCCGTAATGGTAAACATAAAAGATAACAATCAAATATTATATGTGAGCATATTATGAGCATGTGGGTGTGAGAACTAAATCAATTTGTATGGTTATGAAATAAGAGAACCATACCCAATAAGACATATATCATGTCAAATTTATTAGTGGGATAAAACATGAGTCATATAAGTGTGAAAAAATGATCTAGTAATAAAAAAAATCAACATAAGCATGGGAATATGGAATATAATAAGCATAGTAAATCATAAAATTTTGAACATAGCCAACTTCAATCTTATCCATACAAAAACTAGGGGAAATAACGATCTGTAATAATGTACATGCACAAACTTGTGAAAACAATATATCTAAAATCGTATACATGAACAATATTTCTAAAAAAATCAACCTATAATCATGTTCACGCACCAACCTGTGAACATGGTTATTTACAATCATGTTCATGGAGAAACTTGTGAACAAATATATATGTATTAATGTTCTTCCACAAACTTGTAAACATTATTAACCATAATAATGTATATACATAACATCAGAATCTCATTTGATATAAATCATTACCTAATTCATTATAGTTCTATGTTTGACCCACCCATCACATAATTATAAACAATAAATATGTGTACCATAAGAATTTGAATACATTTATTAACCCATTAAAGCTTATTTAACCTGAGTAAAGATATATGTTTCATAAAAAATATACAAGAAATAATTATCATAAATATAGAGAGAAAAATTAGATTTTATCATTGGAGCATATCATCATGAAAGAATAAGAAATATTAAATGATGTTGACATAGATAAAAATCACTTTTATAAGAGAATTAGAACATTTCTTCGAAATATAAGAATATTTGTACTTTTATATTGATAAATTTTATATTAAATGAAAAATTCACAAAATAATGGTAATATATATTAATTTTCAAAACCATAAAAACATGGAGGAGAAGCTTCATTGTGATAAAGGAATATAATAGTAGGAAATAGAGTTTATTTAGAAGACTTTAAAAATGATAATATTTTTCATACTTTTGTAAAGAAATTCAAAAGTAACCCATGTAAAAAAAGTTAAGAATATTCCATCAAAAGTTTTTAAATAAATTAAAATATAATTTAAATTTCCTTACATAATCAATTATGAATACATAATAACATTTTTGAAAAAATATAAATAATATTGATTTGGAAGATAAATATCCTTTATAAAGGATGAGAATTATTCTTAACAACATCATATTTTTATAGAGATTCAAATTCATTAAAGAAGGGATATTTTTATGTAAATTAGTATTTTCAACAAAAATAAAAGGAAACACCATATATAATAAAGAAATTTATAAATAAAATATACTTATAATATTGGATTCAAGGAAGAAATTTTATGACCCAATGAAAAGAAAGTTGAGTCAAAAAAACCCTTACAACTTTTATAAAATTTGAATCAAACCCTATTTAAAGAGAGAACATGAAATTTAACTTTAGAAATAATGAATAAATTTGTAATAAAGATATAATATTTTAAATGGTTATTATATACACTATATAAATTAAAATAGGTTCATAATATGAAACGTGTCTCAAATAAGTAAATTTTAGATTATGAACCTTACCTTCACTCCCAAATTACATAAAGGAAAATTAATCTCATGAATAACCAAATTAATTTTATTAAATAGTTTCTTTAAGAAATTATTCTGGTAATTTAATTTTTTAAGGAATGTTTTTATCAAATGATATTCATTTATTAAATAATATATTCTCTCACTGTCCACTTGGCGTTGTTTTGTCAATTCCTCTAAAACTGTTTTAGTACATTGACCATAGCCAAAGAATTTATATAGTATTTTAATTATATACAAAATTATATATATATATATATTATTTATCATTCCATTAGCATAAAAAATATATAGTTCAATACTTTATAAAATGTTATTGAAATTTAAAAAGTGTCTCATTACCCTTTTTGTAGAAGGTTAAATTTAAAACATCCCTTAATTGTTAATATTTTTTATTGAATGAATTATTTATAACATAATAATATTAATCATGTCATAAATATAATATTTATTAGTTAAATATACTTTTAAGACAATATATGTATGTTAGTGAATAAAAATAAAATGCCTCATTAATGGAGGCAATAATCTGACCATATTTTAGATGACAGTTTCATTTTCTAATGAATAGTGGGAAGGTGGATAATGGTTTTTCCATCAACATAAAAAAATTTCAATATAATAATGTAACTTATTTAATTATATTAGGATGAGTATAATATATTTTTAGGATGTGGAATAAAAAGAAACTTGAAAGAACTCAGTTAAAACAATTACATCTTCCTTTGATATCCTCCTTTAGAATGCTCCATATGTAATGACTCAACTCCAATAACCTGGAGCCAGTGTGTAACTTTATTACATTTTCATATATACAAAGGGAAAAATCCCAAAGAACTGATAATTTTAGAATTTTTGGTGACTAAAATACATACATGATACCCATTTTACATTGGGAATAGAAAATAAAACACAGTACATAACAAAATCAAATGAACTACAACCGTCAAGACTCATTCAAATATCTCTTCTTCATATTCTGGGGAAAAGAAACAAAAAAAGGTGAGCTCAAATGGTCAGTATGAGTTAATTATAGAGGGTTAATTATATATAAATCTATCTTGATTCATTAAATAATAATAAATATGGAAATGTAAAGAACTAAATACACTTCCCTTTTAAATAACTTGACCGCACAAATAGATAATGAATAATTAATAAGGAAAGGTTAATAACTAAACACACATTCCATTTAATCAGTAATACAAGAATGAAATAAATCCAAAGATAATATCATTGTGAAAATATCATTGATAATAATAATAATTTAATTCTCAATGAAGGCATTTCTTAATTATTGGATGTCATGATCTCAGGTGTCATTAATCATGTACTATCAAAACCTTTCACAAGACAGTTTAAAATATAGGTAGAAACCCATCTAATTTAAAAAAATTATTTTTCTCATGAGACCAATCGATGTATTGAGGGAATATATTATATCAGTACTCACATGTCACTGTAGGACCAAATCATTCCTCATAAACTGAATAATCTATTTAATTTATAAATCAATATAACTTAACATCAAATATCTATATTGATTAAAGGATATGAATTTATCAATATTTCCCCAATTAATCAAATAACCTTGAAAGTAAACACCATATGTCCAAAATGTATATGATTTATGAAATAATCATATCCACCATACAATAATTTTTATATCTAAGTTAAATTAAATTTCTAATGAAAAATGGTAACATGAACGTGATTGTTTCAAGAGAAGGTTAACAATCACAAAATAATGTTTGATTGTTCAATAACTTTTACCACATGGTAATTTTTAAGTCAAATCCCATTGAATTAAATGATTCAAATTGAAATATATAATACCATGAAATGTGAATAAATCATTATATTTTATGTAAAATGGGTATTATATACACCACATAAAAGTGAATTTGTGTATAATAACAAATAAGTCCCAATGGAATGTAAATTGAGATGAAATCTCTTACCTCATACTTCCGTTTGTTTGAACATTATTTAATCATTTTTATAGTGGTTGAAAACATGTTATTAACTTATTATATATTTATATGCACATTTATAATGTCATATAATATCCTTTTATAACATCTTATCACTCATACATTAATAATAATTTATTATTTTCATTGTTTTGGGTGTTAATTGTTGCATTCGAGCTTTGTAATGAAGGTTATTATTATTGTGAAATTATATAGTTTAATAATATCCTGAATAATAATCATGAAATAATTATCATATTTATTCATAAATTATACTTTTAATATCATTCATAAAGTATGGTTTTTAGAAATAAAGTATGTTACCATCATAGAGACGGTTGGCCGTACGTAAGCATGAGTAATGTTTTTATTTTCCAATGATCATTATGGAAAGAAGGTAAGTTATATGTTATATTTACATAATTATAATAATATCATATATAACATATTATTTACTTAAATATACTTATATATATCATCCATGTGGTGTGGTGATGGAAAGAGAGTCGCACCATTTCGTAAAGGCCGTAGTTCACATGTACATGAACGACGCTGTCATCTTTCATTGAGTGAAAAGGTAAAAAATAAAATGATATATATTATATTTTAATAATTATAAATATATCATTTATATCACATATAATCATTAACATTTTCCTTATAAAATTTCATGTCAAGCGTTAGGGAAATTCGAATCACATCACTTCATGTGGCGGTAGTGCACCGTAAACACAACTAACATTATAATATCTCCTGTGAAATGGAAAGTAAAAAAATGTATATATTATATAATGAATACATATGTATAATTATGTTATAAATTTTATATATATACTTTATATCCATCATTATACCCAACTTAAATTAGTGTTAATGGAAAAATGAATGACATCAGTTCACAAGGTGGTAGATCATCGTACACACAAATATTGATTTCGTAATACATTTGATAGAAGTGGTGATGGTTGTAGGTAATGAATTTAATATAATAAAATATCCATATATAGAATAAAATTATTTTACTAATTAATCATGGTTTATTGAGATTTTAGGGAGGTGGAGAAGAAGTAAAATAAAAAACACTCATTGAAGAATGTTACTTATTCTCCTGGTATCATCCTTAGGTTTACCCTAAAGCCTGTCTTTGTTGGATTTCTGCCAAAAATAAGTGTTCTAGGTTGAGAAAAAAAAAGTTGGAATGTTATTTGGGTAGTTATTAGAAGAACCAAAAAGTTTCTCAAGGTGTGAACAATAGACGAGAGGGGTGTCCCTTTATAAGTGATGTGAGTGTCATACTTATAATTTTATAAAGCAATAAAGGTGTACCACATTTTTTACATGAAAAAGGGTCAAAAAATTATTATTGGGTATTAGGAATAATAGGAACGAAATAGGTCCATAAAATATATTTTAGACAAGTTTTTATTTCAATTTAACCCTAATCATTCTATTTTAACCCACAGTAAATTAATTTTTACCTCAACTGTGGTAATTAATTTTTACAATTTTCACTATTCATTTTAGTCAAAATTTAAGATAAAATTATTAGAAGGTATATATTATACTGATTCAAAATATATAATACATTTTTTCAAATTAAATTAATATAATTATCAAAATTTAATTTAAAATTAATCATGCTAACACAATGAGAAAGCGGGGTTTTAAAGAGAAAATGTTGAAAAGTTAACAAACTTTTTATATCAAAATTGAGTATGAAAATTATTCCAATCAATTAAGTTATATTAATTGACCTAAAATTTAACTAATTTTACTTTAAAACCAAATCAAAATATAATTTAACATCATAAATTATTTAAATACAAAGGTGTTTTTTAATTAAAATTCATCATTTTCGTTATTCATCAAAAAATGAAACATTTCAAAAAAATCATAAAAAATCATTGTAAGATAAATTTTATTGTATGGTTTTAGAAATGAATTTTATTTTTTGAAATAAATTTTATAAAAGTGTAGAAGTAATTTTAAATTATTTTCACAATGAATGACTAATCTACCTTTTATAAAAATATAGTTTTTCATAAAAACTTTCTTTCTCTTCCAGATGGTTCTTATTTTATTTATAATGAATAGATAGTATTTTAATTTATCCTATAAATGTGTAAAACATATAATTTTTATAATTTAGCTATTATTATCTATACCCTCCATATTAACCTCTCAGATATAATGGTCATGTTTAAATAATATTATTTTAATAGAGTATAGTGTTTCATTCAAACTCACTGCTTCATGCATTGCAGGCTATTGAAGATACTAAATTTCTCTAAAAATAAATATAACAGAATTTCTTAGGCTTTATATTCTCCTATAATCTTGTCATTTCATTTCATATATGCAATTAAACTTGATGTTTCTATTTTAAAATATTTAGGAGTCAAATTATACCCCCTTAAATAAATCACATCCTTATAATTTAATCATGATTTCATTAATCAAGGGTTTGAAATTTGAAAATACCTTTTTTGAAAACAACATCATAAAAATGTTTAATACAAAGTTCGTATGGAATTAAATATACTAGGTTTCCAAATAAGAAAACATAGGTGAGCAGTGAAAACATGGATATAGAAGAGAAAACTAACACCAAAATACTAATAGGGAGTGATAGATAAATGGTCTAGAAAAAGATAATGACCACGAATCCGTAAACTAGAGTTTTGAAATAGGTCATTCCTCTTATAAAAAATGATGATAATAGGACACAATTTTTTTTCAAGATCCTTTTCATATATTTCATGAATTTTTCACTCCCTAAGAATATAAGAAAATATAAATACTTGATATTTTTTTATTTCATAGGAAAAAGTTCATCCTTTGTACTTCAATCAATTCCCACTTCAACTCTTACTCCAAGAATTGAATACCCAAAAAATGAATTTTTTTATTGAAGAACTGAAATTAACTATTAACGAATTAAAAGACCCATATAATAGTAACAAGATATTACTCATCGCTTTTCTAAAACCAAAATGTTTAGAAAAAGTTATCCAATAACACCCAAAGATCAACTTTATCGCTAAATAGTTGACCTTAAGGATAATCCAAAATATGTTTGATCAAATTTAGAAGGAAGGTATATAAATCAACATTATATTCACCAAACAATAGTGTCTATTAATTTCACATTCCAAATATGTGAATACCTTGATCACTATAAAAACTTAATGAAAACATGCATGCTTCCAAAAATAAATTTGTTGAGAAAAAATCCCTCAAGAAATCATTGAATCATTTTTGAGGTGTTTTTGTTTGTTGAAAAAGTGGGCCTCCATTTTTTGTTTGTTGAAAAAGTAGACCATGATGCATGAGTACGTTGAAAAAGGGGGTTTACATGGTGATTTGTTGGGTTTAAGGGATGCGTTCAACAATCCATGATTGAATAAAGAACCTCAATAAAGGAAGGAATGATCTGGAGGCGGTAAAAAAAGGGCAGATACAAGGTGGCGTCGTTTTCTAGTGTGGGGCGTGAAAAATCTGCAGGATGTGAGAAAAATATAGTGGCACATGAGAAATCATCATGGTGCGTGAAATATCAGCACGGTGCATAGAAAAATAAATTGTTGCAAGAAATATTTGCGCGGTGTGCGAAAAATGAAAGTAGGGGAGAAATATTTTTGGGATTCACGAAATAGAGGTATAACGTTTTTCGTGCAAGAGGTGTTTCGAAGTCTGAAGCTCGAAAATTCGAAAAGGAATGACGTGCACAAAATATTTGAGTTGTTCATGAAAATGGTGTTGCATGTAAGATGTTTTTTTCACGCTTGAGGATAATTACGTGCTCAAGGAGGGTTTTTCGCAAGGGGTCAATTTTGCATATAAATAAGACGTGACCCCCCTCCACTCAGTAGATCTCAAGACATAGAGAGTATCCATGTTCTGGCATGTGAAATTGGAGTTTCCAAGAGAGATGTAGGAAAAGTTGTCTGTTGCACGAAAAGTGAATTTCGTAGAAAAGCATAGAACTCCTCGCAAGGAAGTGTAGAGGCTGCGCGTAAAATATGTTGCGTGTAAAATTATTTTTTGCATGTAAAAGTAGTGTTGCGCATAAAATGGGTGTTGTACGAAAATTGAATTTCATGCAAAATCATATAATTACACGCAAGGCCCAGTGAAGGCTGGGCGTAAAAATTGTAGTTTCCTGGTACACCTGGTGCAAAGTGAGATTAATCTGTGGGTGAAAGTTGAACGTCAACAGAGCATCTATCAACAGTTAAAGATAAAGATTTCATTAGTGATAATGAAGATACCTACAGGTCTATAAACTATGAGTGGATCCCTTCCAATTGTAGTGAGACAAGGAAGAGGAAGAAGGTAATCCTTTCTACCAGCAGTGAGCCAGTGAGAGAGAAACGAGGAGTGAATGTTGGGAAAGCAGTGAGCTGACCCTAAACATTGTAAAGGCAGTGAGCCTGAGAATAGAAGTTATCTATCCTGAACATTATTAGCAGTGAGCATTAGTGGATTTGGTACACCATCACATCATCGTTGTATGCTCCTTGGACGTAGCCCAGTGAGGGTGAACCAAGTAAAAATCTATGTGTCTTCCTGCTGTCTTCCTTGCATTGCATTTAAAGAATCATCATAAGATAAAGAAGAAAAGAAGTGGTCATAATAAACACACAAGTGCAAACAAAGTGACCCTTGTAAGAAAGAGTTCAAGATCTAGTGGGGTAGGAAACTTTTTGAAAAAGAATATCCATACCCTGATTCACCCCCCCCCCCTCTCAGGGTATATAGGCCCCTATTGGTACTACAAATTGGTATGAGAGGGATAGTTTAATTTTATCAGATTTTTTTTCTCTGACATGGTTCAGTTGATTTCTTAATTTAACTATTCAGTCTTCTCTTACCTTTGTGTGTCAGGGAAAAGGGAATAACTTCAAAGAAGAAGCAGAAGTCTGGTGAAATTCCCCAATGTGGAAGTTTTAATAGAAACAGTGTGATTCAGTTAAAGGAATCAAGTAGTCAAGAGAATAAATATTTGGATAAATCATATAGTGAAAATGCTATAGTGGAAGTTGTCGGTAGTCTTCAGAAGTATTGAGTTAAGAACCTGACATTCCAAGTGATGTTGGAACTACTGATGATGAAGAAACACCAAGAATTTGAAAAGTCGAAGTTGTCCACAAAGAGAAAGAACTGGATCAGAAATTCACTAATGAAATTAAATCTAAAGATATTCGGATCCAAGCACTGGAAACTGAGATCAACAAGCTAAGAGGTTTGAATCAAAGGCTTATTGATGTAGCTACTGATCTGATGGAGAAGAATGATTCTTAAGATGATTAACTGTGAAATATATCTACAAAGGTAGAAAAATAAAAATATGGTGTCAAGGGAAATAATCTGAACTCAGATGAGATTCAAAATTTGAAATCGAGAAATGATGATCTTTCTACACAACTATCTAAACTAGTTCAGAATAATCAAAGGCTACAATAAGAGAATTCATTTTGTTCTGATTATATTGAAGAAGAAAAATTAAAAGTGGAGGAGAAAAGTGACACGGTAGAAAAGCTCACACGAGAACTGGAAGATGAGTTCAGTAGCAGGGAGAATCTCAGAAAAGAACTCAATGCTCAACTTGAATCAAGAGATAAGAAGATTTGACAATTGTAGGAATAGATATAAAAATTCCAGAAAGAAATATAGATATCAAAAGACAAAGGAAAACCCAAGTTGAAGGATTCACTACACTTACTATTCAATTGTCCTTCAACAAGTGATGAAAAAATGAAGAAAAAATATGATATTTCTGAAGAGAAACAACAATATATTTTCTCAGCTCAAAGAACATACAGTTCGGGAAAAACTGGTATTGTCTTTGATGAATCCCCTCTCGTGAATGATAGAATGTGATCCGCGAACAGTTCCAGAAGTGGAGGAAAACATGTAGGTACTGGAGATAGGCCTAAGAGAACAGTTACAAAAAGTAGTGACGACATGTTCTATTTCTGTAGGATTCATGGGCCCTTATCATGTTTCTGTTCAGAGGCCTAGGAATACATTTTAGGATATGAAAATAAGTACTTTTCTAAATCTTAGAATAAGAATAAGTGTTTTGAGAAATCAGAAATAAGAGTCTCTCATAGGAAAGCATTTTTTAGATGTTATTACTGTGGAAGAGTGGGACACACCATGATTATTTGTCAGGAAGATCAGAAGCTCAATGTTAGAGGAATAACTCAAACCGCATCAACATCTCGACATAGAAATGATGAAATTAGGTATGACTTTGATGGAAAATGTTTTATATGTTCTGATTATGGGCATTTAGCAAGACATTGCAGCAAGAAGAAAGCAGGAAAGGAAATGGTACTTGAGAGGAGATTCAAGACTCCAGTGGTGTATAATGAGAAATCGTACACTATAAGCTGAATTGGTAAATTAAAAAATAAGTTTACTACCTTAGGAGAATCACAATAAGACAAAAAAAATGTGTACCAATCACCTTCTCCATCACACTCACAAAATCCCTCATGGAGAGAATGTGAAAAATCCTGGAAGGTTAAGGGACGATCAACCCTAGTTGTGATTAAGAAGAATGTGAAGTCAGTGGAAGACTAAACCTAAATAAAAAAATGTGAAGTGACTCAAATAATTGATAAAATAAATATGAATAATGAATGTCCTAGAAAATTCACATGTCATCCCACATACCGAGAAGTGAAGGCAGGAGAAAGAGAATTCCTATGGAGGAAGAAGCAAGAGCGGATGACCAGTGTAAAGTTTCCTTCTTAGAGAAGGAATCAATGAAAATGTAATTTTGGTCGAACCTCAAAAAAGTAAATGTGTACTAGTGGGTTTAAACCCAAAATGTTAAGAAAGGCCAAGCCTGTAAAATCTATATATCAGAGAAAGACTCAGCATGTGGGTAATGAATGCTTAGTCATATGGCCAGAGCAGTTGAAGTTGGCTAGGCATCTTGAAGAAGCAAGGAAGGAGTGTGAGGCTCTGCAAGAAAGAATTAATGGGTTGACCCATTTGGATCAACTAATATCCCCACCTTGAGGATTCCAGAAAAATCCCCTCTCCCTAGGTTTATAAATGTTGGTAACGGATGATTCATGTGTTTCAGTTTTTAGGGAGATACAATCTAAGGGGAAGTGGCATCTAAAGATGTACAGTGAAATGTTATATGCTCTAGAGTTTCAATTTCCTTAAATCAGGTTAAAAAAGTGAAGAAGAAAGGGAGAAACATATCATAATAGGAAGTGATTGTGCTATAAACCTTGTTTCTTATTTCCTACACCGAGTTCCCACTCAGTAGTATTTGATATTTTTTTATTTGCTCATTTCTGAGTGGAATTTGAGAATAGATGATGTAGGAGAAGAAGAATTTTTATGTGTCTAAAATGTTTCCCTAACCCCAGAAAGTGTTTCATAACATTGGGAGAGAATTCAATAACAAAATCATATGAAAGAACCATCAAATCAATAATTGGATGACTCATCTCAGGTGTATTCTATCGAGGGAAGAAGTATTACGGGAGAAGCAGCAATAACCAGGAATCTCCTTCTTATCTATTTTGGTCTAACAATGTGGTATCAGCTAACTGTTTTCAGGATACCAGGAAGCATTGAGAGAAAATCAAAGGTGTTTCAACAAATATCTGGTAAAAGTAGTTGAAATAAATGACGTCATTAAACAATGACATAGTGACAAGTTTTTTGTCGAAAGTGAGAAAGTGGTAATAGACTCATGGGTAGTAGAAGTGGAAAATGCTAATTTAGAATTAGAAACTGATAATGACCATGAGGAAGGAAAATCGTTATCAGTATGAAAGTCGAAGAGATGAGATAAAATCGACTAGAAAGATATAAT
This sequence comes from Viscum album, assembly GCA_963277665.1. Classification (NCBI taxonomy): domain Eukaryota; kingdom Viridiplantae; phylum Streptophyta; class Magnoliopsida; order Santalales; family Viscaceae; genus Viscum; species Viscum album. The sequence continues at coordinate 1,717,848,560 of OY728119.1, read as the reverse complement.
TGGTAGTCAGATAGTGTCGGTGCAGACATAGAGGATGGGGACTCTATAGAAGTTGTCTTACAAACCATAGATAGAGTCCAGTTGTTTTAGTGAAGTGGTTGAGGATGAGAACAAGGTATTTCGGCTAAAGAAGGAATTATATGGAATGAAACAAGCACTGAGAGCATGGTACTCAAGGATTGATCAGTATTTGAAGAAGCTTGGTATCTAACGTGGTGGAGTTAATTACAATATCTATTTCAACAACAATAGTAATCAAAGGATAATGGTCCTGGTTTATGTCGATGACATAATATTTGGTGGATTAGATAAATCTAAGTGTAGACAGTTTTTCGAATTCATGAAAAGTGAGTTTGAAATGTCAATGACTAGAGAGATAACATTTTTCCTTGGTCTACAGGTGACACAAGGAAGGAATGGAACATTAATTTCTTAATCAAACTATGTCAAGGATGTTTTGAAAAGATTTGTAATAGAAAATTGCAAGGATATGAAAACTATAGTTGCTACCAAGATGAAATTATCGAAAGATGATAATGGCAAGGCAGTTAATATCACAGAATACAGGTAGATTATTGTGAGTTTACTGTACCTGACAGTGACGAGACCTTATATTGTTTTCACCACCTGCCAAGAAGCATGATATCAAAGTAATCCTTGGGAAATACACATTCTTTTAGTGAAAAGAATACTTCGGTATATCAAGGGCATGGTGGACTTTGTCTTGATGTATAATGGAAAATATCAGACATATTTATTGGGATATACTGATGCAGATTGGTCCGGTTCAGCGGATCATAGGAAATCAACGTCATAAGGTTCATTTTATCTTGGTGGCTCGTGTGTTTCTTGGATAAGCAAGAAGAAAGATTGCATTTCATTGAGCACCGTAGAATCTGAATATATTACTGCCACTCAATCTTGCACACAGTTATTGTGGATGAAGCAGCAGCTCAATGATATGGGCATTGAAGTGATGTCTCTGATCGGAATCCAGTGCGATAACTGAAGTGCTGTAAATCTCAGTAAAAATTCCATCATCACTCAAGGAAAAATTACATTGAGATAAAGTATCATTTTATCAAGGAGGATGTTGAGCAAGGAATGGTGAAGTTGGAGTATGTGCCTACAGTACTACAGGTTGCAGACATTCTGTCAAAGGCCTTACCCAAGGAAGCATTTGAAAGGCATCAACTGGATCTGGGAGTTCAGTCGACTCCCCACACTTAAAATATTGTGGATGTGGAATCCCCCCTCTCCCCGAGGATTGATGTGTTTTACCCTAATGTACTAATATTTGGTTTACCCTGTTACAGACTGCAAAGGGGTTCCCTTTGGGTTCGTTGACAAAGAGGGAGAAAATAGTGATTTTTCAAGGGGGAAATAGTGTGACAATGTGGCTATTTGACAAATCATGAATGATATGGGCAGAAGCTGACAGGTGGAGCAGCGAGAGAGGGGAGAAATGAAAAAGGGGGAGAGTATTAAAACCGAAGATGCTAGAAGTGATCAATGAGAGACTAGATATCATGAGACGATAGCTAAGGATCGTGATATAAGAAAAAGAGTGATAGTGAGAAAAGGTTTCCAGCGATCCACAATTGGTATCAGTTTTGAAATTGGTATCAGTTTGGTATCAACAGTTGGTGTTAGAAATGAAGTGTTTCATTGATGAACTTCTCCTATACTCTTGTTTCTCATGCCGAGCATTTCTTCTGTGGGCTTAGAGTATGTGTTAAGTGAATCTGTGAACGCTATCAGAATCGCAAGAGGCGAATGGTGGTAGCAGCTGGAAAGAGCCTTAATGAGATATCAAAGTGTATAGAATTTTTATGAGAATAGTTTTCAACAAACCCAAAGGGGGATACTGTCGAGAAAAATTCACTCAAGGCATCATTGAATCATTTTTGAGGTGATTGAGTTTTTTGACAAAGTGGGCCTCCATGTTGTGTTTGTTGACAAACAAGACCATGATGCATGAGTGTGTTGACAAAGGGGGTTTACATGGTGATTTTTCGGGTTCAAGGGATGCGTTCAACAATCCATGATTGATTGAAGAACCTAAAAAAGGAATTAATGATCTGGAGGAGGTATAAAAAGAGCAGATACAAGGTGGCACCGGTTTCCAATGTTTTCCAAATTTTTGGGCCTGAAAATCGAAAAATGGAGAGTTGCGTTTTCGGAAAAGGGAGGTACGCGTAAAATAGGAGCAGTGCGCGAAAAATAATGTGGCGCACAAAAAAATCAGTGGGTTGTGAAAAAAATATAGTGGCGCGCAAATAATCACCGTGGTGCATGAAATATGAGCGCAGTGCATGGAAAAATAAAGAGTTGCGCGAAATATTTGCACGGTGCGCGAAAAAGGAAAGTGGGCATGAAATATTTGTGGGGTGTGCGAAATAGAGGGATGATGTTTTTCTCACAAGAGGTGTTTCGAGTTCCGATGCTCAAAAATTGGAAAAGGCATGAGGTGCATGAAATATTGGAGCTGTGTGCGAAAATAGTGTTGCATGGAAGATGTGTTTTTTGAGCTCGAAGAGAATTACACTCTCAAGGAGGGTTTTTCACGCATAGTCGATTTTTCCTATAAATACGAAGTGAACCCCTCTATTAAGTAGAGCTCAAGACATAGAGAGTATCCAAGCTCGGGCATGCCAAATTGGAGTTCCCAAGCGAGTTGCGTGAAATGAAGTTTGTTGCGTAAATAGTGAATTATGTGCAAAAGAGGAGAATTCTGCGTATGGCAGTGTAGAGGTTGCACATAAAAGATGTTGCACGTAAAATGATTTTTTGTGCATAAAATGAGTATTTTTCATAAAAGGGGTGTTGCATGAAAAGTTAATTTCGCGCAAAAGCCTGGAATTACGTGCAAGTCCCAGTGAAGGCTATGCATAAAAATTTCAGTTTCCCAATACACCTTGTCAAAGTGAGATTAATCTGCGGGTGAAAGTTGAAAGTAAACGGGGCATATATCAATAGTTAAAGATGCGGATTTCATTAGTGATAATGAAGAGACCTACAGGTCTATAAACTATGAGTGGATCCCTTCCAAGTGCAGTGATCCAAGGAAGAGGATAAAGGTAATCCTTTCTTCCGGCAGTGAGCCAGTGAGAGAGAAACAGGGAGTGACCCTTGGGAAAGTAGTGAGATGACCCTAAACATTGTAAAGGCAGTGAGCCTGGGTATAGAAGTGATTTATCCCGAACATTATTGACAATGAGCTATAGTGGATATGGTATAGTGGAAAATAGTCGGTGTATGCTCCTTGGACGTAGCCTAGTGAGGGTTAACCAATTAAAAATATCGTTGTCTGACTGCTTGCTTCCCTACATTGCATTTAAAAAATCATCATCAAATAAAGCAGAAAAGAAGTGGTTATAATAAACACACAAGTGCCAACCAAGTGACCATTGTAATAAATAGTTCAAGATCTAGTGGGACAGGAAGAATTTTGAAAAAGAATATTCATACCCTGATTCACCCCCCTCTCAGGGTATATAGGCCCCTATTGGTCCTATGAAAATTCTTAGGTTATCGAATAAATTCCATAGATCTGAAAAATGTAGCAAACTATATAAAAGAAAACATAAACCATAAAATCAATAAACAATTTCATAGTCACCAATATTATCCAATAAACATATAATTGTCATTATTATCACATAAAAGATCATATATTAGGGTTTTCTTACCATAACCATGAGTTTTAAAAAAAATTAACTTTCCTAACATTCAACACATTGTTTTAAATATTTTAAGAAATAGTACTGTAGTCTAATCCTTATGTATTTCATGATTCATATAATGGGAATATCATAAAAAAAATACTTTTACAACATAATTATTAGTATTAAAAACAAAATCACATTAATCGTTCCACTTAGGTTATATCAATAGCATAATCATTACCTTTATCTCTTAGATTCTTCTAAGTTATATTACCTTGATATTTAGTGCATTATTTTTCATGGTGCCCCATCTCCTTATAATATAACCATTTTAAATTAAAAATTTATTTCTTTCCCTATCAATCTTGATCATGGTGGCCCTTCTCTCCACGCCTGTATAAAACTTTCATTACCTTCTAGCAAGTGTCATGGTGTTTCATTCAAGAATTATCACATAAAGGAAAATCCTTCTTTCCGTTCTTCCCTTTTTCAGTTTTTTTCTCTTCCATTCTCTTCTTCTCTTTATTCCCTTTGAAACCATAATACTTAGAGAATTATTTATATTTACTGATAGCACATAAAAAGTTTTCATCATATGAATAAAAAGTTTGAGAGGCCATCTCCCTTCAAATACTAGGCTTAATACCTTCAAAGAAATGGTAGATTTTTTACTTTTTGTTATGTATGTTATTCATAGAATACTTAGCTAACCTGGTAAAGGTAGCTTCATACTCTAAAACGTTTTCTTAATTTATTTTATTTAAGCTAAGTAACATTCTATTCATATCATTTTGTTCTCTTGAGGGAAATATTTTTCAAAGAATGTATCCTTATATGATTTCCATTCCATGATTTCTATTTCCTATTCCTCCATAGTATTCTAGATCAAATACCACCATTGATTAGTACCACCTTTGAGACAATACATTGAAAGTGTAAAATTTTCCTTTTCATCAAATCCCAAGGCCATAAATAACATTTTTAGAGACTTAACTCATTGTTTGGATACCATTATATTAGTAGTCCCACCAAATGATAGGGACTCCTATCACATAAATTGATCCAACATAGTATAATCCTATTGTAGAATAGGTTTTTTCATCAAAGAAAATTTTGTTTTCATAACATGACTAAGCCTCCCTAAAATTTCCATAATTTTCTCAGTTCCATTACCAGCTATATTAGTTTCCTCATTAGTGAAATCACAATATTGGCCATGAGTATTGATTCCCTTCTTCCTTCTCGATCCCATTTCTAAATAATCAAATATACTAGATTAGCTCATAAAATTTTGAATTTTAAATCATAATATATAATTCTAAATACAGTGTAACACTTACCATAAATTTAAATTTATGCACTGTTAATAATAAAATCATAAATGTGGTTTCTTTAGTGATATCGTTTTTCAAATCCTTCATAATGGTTTGTAAAGAAAATTTGGATTATATTAAGAATATATCGTAGGAGTATCAAACCTTGTGCCAAATAAGACCTATTTTTATACACCGTGTGATGATTAGGTCAAACCCAATACACCATTTTCAAACTAATTACCCTAGGTTTCATATGTATCTAAACCACTTCCACTTGTAGTATCTGTAAAGGGGTGTATTTTTCAAGGAAAAACCTTATAATCCCTTCCTTAACAAAACTTTATGATGTTATTTTATATAAATCCCCAAAATCGACTTGATGGTTATGTTATTTAATCTATGTTTTCCTAAATCTAGTTCCCAATATTTCTATTAAACTTCCATTGATTCCAACTATAAAAACCTGTCTCTAGTAAACCAGAGCCAATGTATGAATTTATTACATTGGCATAGATCCAATGGGTAAAATTCTGAATGATTGGTCAGTTTTTCAGTTTTTCAGAACTAGATACATACATGATATCCATTTTATGTTGGGAATAAAAAATAAAATAGAAAACATAATAAACTCAAATTAACTAAATCCTTGAAAACTCATTCAATTATCTCTTCTTTATATCCTAGGGAAACATAAAAAATAAGGGTGTACTCAAATTCACTGTAAGGGTTAAGTACAACAAAATATATCATGGATCATTAAAGAATAATCATTATAGAAAGGTAAATAACTGAACACCAACTCAATTTAAGTAACTTTACTGTAAGAATAGATATGGAATAATCAATATGAAAAGTTAAATAACTGAATACACCATCCATTTAATTAATAATCATAGAATGAAATGCAGCCATAGATAATATCATTGTGAAAATATCTTGGATAATAATAATTGAATTATCAATGAAAAAAATTCTTAATTATTGGATTCCAATATCTCAGCTATCATGATACCTCTACTATTAATACCTTTCACATGACAGTTTAAACTACATCAAGAAACTTTTTTAAATTGGAAAACTTATTTTTCTCATTAGACCAATCGATGCATCTAGGGGATATATTATATCAGTGTCCCCTCATCATAGAAGCTCCAAATCATTACTTACATATTAAATAATCAATTTATTTCATGAAACAATATTCATTAACATTAAATATCTGTATTTAGTGGAGGATTCTGATTTATCAATATTTCCCTAGTTAATCAAATAAAATTCAAATTAAATATTGTATGTAAAAATGTTATACGGTTTAGGAAATAATAATATCCAACATAAAAAATATGGATATTTGATTGAAATTAAATCTCTAATGAGAAATTATAAAAATAAAGTGATTGTTTCAAGATAAGGTTAAAAGTCACAAAACAAAGTGAGATTGTTCAATAAATTTTACCACTTGGTAATTTTTGTGTCGAATAACATTGAATAAAATGATTCAAATTGAAACATAAAATTTCATTAAGTATGAATGAATCGTCATATTATATGTCAAATGGGTGGTATATACACCATATAAAAGTGAATTGGTGCATAATAACTAATAAGACACAATGGAATATAAATTAAGATGAAATCCCATACCTCATACTTCCTTTTGGTTGACCATTATTTAACCGACTTTATAGTGGTTTTAGACATGTTATTATGTTGTTAAAAAAATTATTAATGTTTATAATATCAAATATTATACTTTTATAACATCTTATCATTCATTCATTTATAATATTTTATTATCTACATTGTTTCGGGGGTTAATTGCATCCACCACACTTTTTAATAAAAGTTCTGGTTCTTCTGAATATTATATAATTTCAACATAAATAGAATTATAATAATGGAATAATTATCATATTTATTTATCAATTATATTTTTAATACCAAACAGGAGAGATGGTTTTGATAAATAAAGTATGTTATGATCATGGAGATAGTAGATCATACATATGCATGAGTAACGTTTCCTTTTTCCAATTATCATTATCGAGAGAAGGTAAGTAATACATTTTTTTTAAATAATGATAATAATATAATATATACTATATTATTTCTTTAAATATGCCTATATATATTATTCATGTGGCATGGTGATGAAAAGAGAGTCACATCATTTCGTGAAGGTGGCATTCCACACATAAACGAATGACATTATCATCTTTCATTCAGCAAGATGGAAAGAAATTAAATGATATATATTATCATTTAAGAATGATAAATGTTTCATGAAAATCATAATTATGTCATTTATATCACATGTAAACATTAAATTTAAACTTTTCACCTTTCATTTTAAGTGTTAGTGAAAAATGAATCACATCACTTCATGTGTGGTAGTCCGCCGAATACATGAGTGATGTTATTATATCTTTTATAAAATGGTAAATGAAAAAGTTATATATAATATAATGAATCTAATGGTATAATAATATAATAAATATCATATATATATATATATATACTTTATATCCATCATCATACCCAATTGTGTGAGGTGGTATTGGAAAAATGAACGACATCATTTTGTGAGGCGATAGTCTGTCGTACACATGAATGACGATTTCATAACCCACTTGATTGAATTAGGGGTGTTTGTAGGTAATTCTCTTGACCTAAAAAATTCTTATTACCTAGAAGATACTGAGGTTATTATATTGTAATTGTTTTATCATATTTGAGTAATATAGAAGAATAAATAAAATAAAAAATGCTCATTGAATATTGTCACCTCTTCTTTAGGTATCCTCCTTAGGTTTGAACTAAATCCTTCATTAGTTAGATTTATTACCCAAATAAGGCTTCTAGGATGATAGAATGACAGTCGAGTAGGATGTGTAGGGTCTTTATATGGATGACTTTCTCCATTCTTGGTTACTCGGATCATCTTACAGTGTGCATATGCATAAGGTGCAAGATATATTACTCGTGATAGACTGGTGGACCAGATGGAATGCACGTAATAAGTTGGGGTAAGAGAGTCTCTCTAACTCCAGTATAGATTTAATGGTTATTGTGAGGTCATTAGCAATGTATCTCAAGCTGCTGGTCAAACTGGGTGATCTTTATCCCTCCCTATGGAGACTTATGGCTAACGGCAGACTCTCCCTAGTGTCTTTAAGTGTTCTGTATCACGGAAATTTGGTTCATGGGAACCACCCTATGTTAATATTTATATTGAACATCAATTTTTCATGTTTTAATGGTTTCATAAGGTGTGGAGGAACTATCTCTGATCAATAGGGTTCAGTGGTTTTTTTCATTCAGCTTGTGGCTAGGGTAGGGTGACTCCCACATGGATGAGTCTTTTTTGATATTAAGGGATTGGAATTATATTGCTCCAATGGATTCTCTCTCTATCAGGTGGAAATCGACTCCATTGTTCTCCTTCGGTCAACTCAAGGTGTATACAATACTCTTTAGGTAGTATCATATTTAGTTCCCTACTACATGAAAATTCTTCCTAATAATGTTAATATTAATCACATTTGGGGAGAAGGAAACAATGTCATGGAATTCATGGAATCATGGGGTTCACCAATTAATCCCTGTGTTATTTTTAGTTGTACTAGCTCCCCCCTAAGTGCGTTAGTCTGGTTCGCATAGATACCCTAGGTTTACACAACTTTAGACCACCTATACCTCTTTTAGGCAACGTTCTACATTTATATTTTAATAAATATTCTCAACCTTGGATGGAAGAGACGAGTGGCCTTTTATAAGTGAGGTGAGTGGCATACTTGTAATTTTTGGAAAAAAAAGGTGTTCCCTCATTTTTTACATTCCATTGGGTTCCAAAATGTAATATAATCATGACTTAGAAATGATAGGGTTAAAATATGGTCATTACATTTATGTTAGACAGGTTTTTTGGATCAAGTTTAGCCTTATATTTCTAGTTTAACCCCCTGTAAAATCTATTTTTCCTTAACCATGGTAATTAATTTTCATTATTTTTACTATTCATTTTTGTGAACAATTAAGTTTACCTTATTAGAAAATATAAATTATTATGATTCCAAATATGGAATATATATTTACAAATTCAAATAAAAAATGTCGAAAATTTTAATTTAAAATTAATCCATAAATGCGACGAGAAAGCTGGTTTTTAAAGAGAAAATATTCAAATGTTTAATAAAATTATATCTAAATTCAATATAAAAACTATTCGAATGAAATAAATTATATTTATTGATATATAATTGAACTAATTTTACTTTAAAATCAATTAAAAATTTAATTTAACATTTTATATTATTTAAACAAAAGGCTGTTTTCAATTAAAATATAGTATCTTTCACAATTCATTAAAAAATGAAACATTTCAAAAAAATACAAAAAATTCAACATGAGAAAATTTTGATATTCATATTTCAAAAATTAATTTTATTTTTTAAAATAAAAATTCTAAAAGTGGTAAAAAAATTTAAAATTATGTTTACAATGCATGACTAATCTTTCTTTAAGAAAAATAAAGTTTATCAGAAAATAGTTATTTCTCTTTCAAATGGTTATTTTTTTATTTCTAATCGATATATAGAATTTTAATCTATTTTTCCCATGTTTAAAAAATAATATTTACATAATTTAGTTTTTACTATACATATCCCTTATCTTAACGGCTAGGTTATAATGGTCATGTTTAAATAATAATATTTTAATAAAGTACTGTGTTTCATTCAAACACGGTGTTGCATGCATTAAAAGTTGTTTAAGAGATTGAATTTATTTATAAAGACCCGTAAATTCCATGTAAATGTTATTTAAATTGTTTGGGATTAATATGAGTCTGTGAAAATTAATGAAGCATGATTCTGAGGCCCAGGGTGCCCAGAATAGAATTTTGAATTTTTTTAAGGTACGTTCAATAAACGTACAGGCGGTGTTTTCTAAGTTTAATCTGGTGATTGGAATTGACATCTGAGTACACCATTGAATCTTCTTTTTCAGGATTCGCTTAACGGAAGATTCACTTCGACCACATTATGTCAGGTGAAAAAGGTAGTTTTTGCATCATTTAAAAAAATAATAAAATAACATAGATATTTTTATTTTATTTATTTTTTTCCTACCACCTTTTGAGTGGCGGTGGAAGGGACCACAGAGGTAGTCAGAAATTTAATATGGGATATTAAATGCTCGATTACACTTTGGTTGTGTAACCACAACTCTTGTAATTAATGTGGCAGATTAATTACGTCAATTAATGGGGCACATTAATTATGTAAATTAATGAACCTCATTAATTCCTCAATGTGTTACTCACTCTTTTCCCACACTATTTAAGTGAGGCTCGGGATGGAGTTTTGGCATGGATTCCTCAAGCGAGGAATATCTAATGAAGTTATGCGATTTCTACCATCGATGAGGAATTGAAGCTTGCATGTCATAGGGAAAATCGACAATGAACACTGGCAGCTTCCACGAATAAGGATACTTCATTCACCACCGTGATGTCCCCAACGAATTGCGAGGTAGGGGTTGTCAATTAATTCCAGAAATTCCAAAAATTCTTCTCCTTTTTCGTGAATTTTTGGGTGGTCCTTGTGGGGGGATTTAAATGGGGCTTAGAATTATTTTAATGTGATGTATAAATAAACCCCACTTGTTATAATGGTAACGCGGAGGGCCTGGAAAAACGAACAAGACTCAAACCCCCCTTTGCTTGATTTTCACTGCGTTCTTCATAGGTGGGCTTTTCTAACTTGATAGAACCTTGAAATTGATATGCGTACAATGATGGAGGCATCCTGGGAGGACCGTAGGTGCGTCCGGAAAGAAGAACGGACCACCGGAGCTCACCTAGTGGCACGTGGAAGATTTTTCGGTGCGGCACAAGCCTGGAAGCACCGGTGACCTGTGTTGGCGGTGAAGGCAGCAGACAGAACCTGCTAGCCTTGTAGAAGGGAGGTACCGCGGTGGTCAGATTGGTGGTCGGAAATGGTCGGCCATGGAGGTGGGAGGCGGTGCACAGTCGTGTGCCGTGGTGAATGGGATGTAGCTACGAAATCACGGCGAATGCCCGGACTCACTCCCTGAGAGTCCCACGAGTGATAAGGAGGCACCACCTGGTGTCGACCTTTAATAAATTGAACAGCTCTATGATCCATTTAGGAGCTGGACCAGGCTCCCCCACACGAGTCGCGCAAGATAGTGGGCCGGACCACCCGGAGGGTCATGCCCAGCTGGTGGCCCAGACATCCGGAGGGCTGCGCTCAGCCGACAGTCCTGGCCGGTCCAAAGCCCGACCCAACTGGACTGGCCCAGTCCAGTTCGGGCCGGGCCAGGTCGGATCGGACCCGGACCCCTCTCGGGCCTAGATACGCTTAAAATTCTATATATTTCAAACCTGATGTATGTTTGATGTACCTTATGCGGCACTAGGATCCTTGGAGTGAGATGGTATTTTTGAAAAACTCCATGATATTTTTGGAGAATTTCGTACTACAGCTGAGTTGGATCGACTCCGAATCAAACCGGTCCCTCGGCACTAAAAGGCCAAAAACTTACAGACTGGGTGCCCGGTTGATGTGTCATCTATTGTGTTAGAACCCTTATGACATGACGAATAACAAGGTGTCTTCTATGTGGGACTTCGTGCTGGTTGAAATATGACCGATGTCTTGAGGAGCGGTTTATCCCATAAACAAGAGTACTATGAGTGGGAATCCCGTGTCTGACTGAGAAGTGAAGAATGAAGAGAGATTATGTGTGAATCAACACCTAGCGATTCTGTGTGAATCAGCACCCAGTGATTCTGTGTGAATGAGATCCTAGTGATTCTATGTGAATCTGCACCCAGTGATTCTGTGTGAATCAGAACCGAGTGATTCATTATTTATCAGCATTGATAAATTTTGTGTACCTTAGCACCCAGCCATTCTATGTGAATCAGCACCCAGCGATTCTGTGTGAATCATCACCCAACAATTATGTGTGAATCAGCACCTTTCGATCCTGTATGAATCTTGCAGGGGTTGGTACATATTGATCTTGTGTGGGTTAGTAGTAGTGCCTCTTGATAGAGTAAGATGATCTAGTTTTATGGCTAATCATCTTTATTGTTGTACTTAGTTATACTTGGTTTGAGAAGTGCCTTTTGATTTGTGCTTTGTGATTGAGATCATGCTTGTGGTTTTCCTTTGTAGAATTTTGAGAGACCTTTGAGGGTCTCGGGATCCCAACTGGGTATCGTTATACTCACCCCTACATGGGCTTCTCTCGCACCATGTTGTGTCTTGTGCAGATAATGGGTAGCCTTGATTGAGACTCGGGGGGGCTTGGACCTAATGGTGGATGACGGTGACGACTGACGTGGAGAGCTGTGGAGTTGATCCATACCTACCCTTCAGGTAGGATCCCCGGTGGACGATCACGTGAGCTATTTTATGTTTTTAGTTGTAGTTGTTTCTTTTCAATTGGGCATGAATTCAAGCCCCTTAATTTCATTACACAATTTTACTACATCATTTTTACTTTTTGATTTCATCTTGCTACATTCTAGTCTCTATGTGTGTACAGGTTTAAAAGCAATGCCTTCTCGTTTTAGGGATACACCTTTCTGGTGCTAGTCTCCAACCCCTAGCCTATGGAAGGCGGGCTTGGGGTAGTTATTATACAATCCATGGGGGACGAGTCACGACATTATTTAAAAATAAATAAAACGTAAAGTCTCGGGCTATTATATTCTCTTTTATGATTGGTGTTTCATGTCATACATGATATTGAACATGATGTTCCTCTTTTAAAATCTCTATTTGTTGCACCTTAAGCCTTCTTATATTAAACTTTTTGGAATAAGATAACCTATAAGATATAGAAAATATGTTTCAAAAGGGGTTTTGATTGATTTGGGTTTATCTATGATGGTTTAAGTGTGAGTATAGGTGGGGTGGTTAAGGAGCCCTTTTATAGGTGAGACAAGTAGCATTTTTTAATGTTAATTTCTTATCATAAAAAGAGATGAATTATTTAAGGCAGGTGGATGAAAAATTAAAAATTAATGAGTAAAATATAAGTTAAGGATGATCAATCCCTCATCCACCCATTTATAGAAATGGTTCTCTGGAATTTTTATACTTTACCTCTTGATTTAACATTTTTACCTCATTTTAACCTTTACCATGGTGACTAATTTTTACTTTGGTAACTTATTTGTAGGACTAAAATATAAATTGAACATATTACATAATTTTTACATTCTAATTATAAATATGAAATTATTTTTACTTGATTTAATTTTTAGAGGTAATAAAAATTAATTTTAATATAATAATTCATAGCATGGAAAAAAATAGAAAAATGTAGTTTATAAAAAATAAAGTTAATTAGTTATTTTTCCATGCCTAGTAAAAATTATTATATGAATAATAATTTATTTATATATATTATCAATATATTATCAATATATTTCATTAAAAATATTTAGCATTCATTATGTTAATTTATTAATTCATTACCCACATAAAAACAATTCTTTGAAAAATATCCATTTTAAACAATAAATGGTTTTATCATATTTGTTTTCCAATTAGTAATCATTGTTGGAATTATTATTCATTATAAGTATTAAATTTCATTAAATTTATCACTAAAAATATGAGAAATTTATTTTTAAATAAAAACATATAATCTATAACAAAATGATGTTTTTAATGTAAAACATATTTCATTGAAAGAGAATCAATAAATTTTTATTAATTATATTTCTTTTTTTTATTTCTTGGATGTTATTTATATTTTTACTAATAATTAATAAAATTTTATTAACACAGTTTACTTAAATAATTTTGTGAATTTTTCAAATATGTATATATATATATAGTTTTAATATTTAGAAAACAAAATATTTAGAATAAAGAAACTATTTATATGTCATCATTCCTTAACCATTGAATGAATAAATTTTAATAAATATCAAATATACTTTTATTTAATGTAACATTTTTATTACTTATGAAAATATAATTAAAAAAATAGTTTTATAATGACTATAAATTCAAAAAAACAATATTAAATATTTATTCATATACAACCCTTGTAATTAATAATATTTTTCACTTTCTATATATTTTTTGTTCATCCAAAGTTTTAATTCATTTTCCATTATCAATTATTTTAATAATATTTATCTTATTTATTGACTATATGTGTACGGTAAATAGTTTTCCTCAATTCTATAATAATGACCATAAACATAATGGATAATGTTTTCATTGAACTAATCTTCTTTTTTTCCTAGATTAAATATGCTGAGTGTATATCATTTTCATTTTTTCCATTTTAATAAACTAATGAAATCATGTTTATCATATCAAATTCATTTATCTATATAAACCATATTTGATCAGTTTCTTTACTTTAAAATAAAACATAAAATAAAATTAGTATTTTATGACTTATTTTTAGTGAAGTTTCTATTGATTATAAATAATAATATAAGTAAATTATGAAAATTAAATACATACTTAAACCCGGGGTGTTACAATCTCCCTTTATTAAATAAATTGTTTCCTCATAATTTTAACTATTTCCCATACATGAAAATAGTTAAGGGTATCCATAATATTCAAAATACTCAAGATATAATTTCTAATGATATATAAACCTCACTAACATGGTAAATATAAGGAAACACATATTTTTGATCAAAATATGCATATATTAAGACTATTTAAGAAAATATGGTTCCATGGATGGTTAAAAAAATTAGGCATTTCTAGAGACATATCTTTCATAGCTTGATTTATATGATCTGATATCTAACAAAATACTATAACCAAAATGGTTATAATAATATCAAATAAAATCAGAAAAAAACTGATCCTATAGTTCCATATCCAATAACACGAGTATGGTGTCTTCAAGGTTTGGTTTTGTACAAACTATTTTAGTTATGTATCCCTTATTATTTGGTATCAAGACCCATATTAAGGAATTTATTTCAAAATGGAGTCCATAATCATCATTTCATTGATATTTTATAATGGGATGATTTGGGATATGAAACGATATTTCTATTTCTAGATAATTGGTATGTGGTGTATGTAGGGTGAGTCTCATTATCACGTTAAATTCTACCAAGGGACAAAGTACTAGTTTTATAAGAAGTATATTCCCATAAAACTAGATTAAGAAAGAGTTATATACCATATATGAAACAAACATACTTGGTATTCCTAATGGATTGTGCAGTCACCCTGGGATAGGGGTGATTGAGGGATGACTAAATTTTACTGATTGAGTTCGACTCAAATTCTTCCTTCCATTAAGTTGATCAAACCTCTTTCATTGGTTAGTATTTACGGATCTTTAGAAATTCACCCTCATAAAATTTCTATTATTCTATGAAAATTATCTGAATTAAATAACACACATGGATTTTGAAAAGGTTTAACCTCAATATGATAACTAAATCCTTATCGTGTTAAAATATTATAAGTGTTTTTCGAATAAATCACCCTTAACCCAAATTCTTCACTATATTACACAAGTTAAGTTTCATTACACTCATGTCACACCCATTGATCTATCTCTTGAAATGATCCTTCTACCTCCTAGTGAGAATGTTGGAATTATTTATATTAGTACTACCAGTCTTCAAAAATTATTTCCATACTTTCACATGGATGGAACTTTTACTACCTCTTAACCTTATGTGGTACTTTACATACACAACTTCACTATCCTCCTTTAGGTATATTGAACTTCCAAAGATCTCATAATGTAACCCTCCGACCCATCTAGTCTGGAACCGGTGCATTACTTGTTATATTGGCATGGTTAGAAGGATTGAAAATCCCGAAGGAATGATCAGTTTAGTAGTCTTGAAGAAAATAGATAAATATACGTAACTCAAATTACATTGGAAAAGGTTACATAATACAATACACAACAAAAACTAAAAAATGCATCCACAGGAACACAATAAATGATCTACTGTTCATCACCTGTTGAAGCTAAACAATGAAAGGGGTGAGATCAAATGCACAGTAAGGGTAACAAATTGTGGAAGCATCAATCAATAATAAATGAATTGTAAACAATTTGACATAATCAATATGGCATGGTGAATAAATGAAAAACACACACCATTAATAAATTCAGAATGAAACTACATCCATAGATTTTTTTCATAGTGAAAACCTCATGGATAGTAATAAATGATAATGAATAAAGAAAATTAATATTAACTAGCTTTCATGTATCTGACACATGATACCATAGTACTGTAAAAACGGTTTAGTTGTGTGGGTAGAAACCTGTCGAATTTTTGGAAACAAACTCGAAGGGTTTGCCGCCAACTGATTTGACTCATGAGACCTACAGATGCATCGAGGTGTAGTAGCAGACCCCACCCACCATTTCATGTCCAAATAATTCTTTATACATAAATTAAACAAAAGATCAATATACCTTTACATTATCTGTATAGAAAAGAGGATACGAATTCTTCAATATTTTTACAGTCAAAACAACATTCAAAATAAATACCATATGTAAAATGCAATACAGATTAGACAATAATCATATCCATGATATGAGAATAAGGAAATTTAAATGGAATATAATTACAATTGAAAAGTGATCTAAAATGGGTAGTAGGTACACAACATAATAAAGAGTAGGTTCACAATACTAAGCAAGTCGCAATGAAGTGAAAATTGAGACGAAGCTCGTTACCACGTTGTAATCAATTGAGTCGTATGACCAAAAGTTAATAACCACCAAATGGATTACAGAATACCATGAATATAAATAGAATCATTATAATATATATATCAAATGGAAGTACACCTATACCACATATAAGAAATAAGAGGCGAACAATGGAAATCCAACAGAATTGAAAGAGAGATGAGAAAACCCCTTACAAACATTTCGGCATGGTAACCGGTGTTCTTGTGGGGGATAAATGAGAGGTAATGGGGTATCCCATTATTTTTATATCATAAGGTAAGTATGGGTGTGGTGATAAAACATATACCATGATTAGTTATTAAAAATAAAAGAGCACGACATAGGGTATATTCTTGAACAAAAGTGAGAGAGAGGATCCCTTACACAGAACGTATCATTAGATTGCAGAAAAATCAATGAAATAATTATGTGTGAAATACATAAACCCACAAAATAAAAGTTTATAAAGAATAAAACAATCATAGTTCATTCACACATATTCTGGTAAAATAGAAAACCAATTACATTGATGTTTAACTCAACGAATGGAAATTGAGTTAAGATATCCCTTACCTTACACTCGAAGGTGTCCTTGTTTGTTATTAACAGACAAAATAATAAAATTTAGCATCATTAATTAATAATTATAGAACCTCATAAACATTTAATTGATATTTTATAACATTATTAAGTTCATTAATGGCCTTTTTGTGGGATTAAGAGATTCAGTTTTATTGTTTTGGAAGCATTTTCTTACTTGGTTTCCTGATTTGTTTACTTGTATTCATGAGTGGAAGTTCATTTGAAATTTGGTTAAACATACAGAATTATTAATATATATTATTAATGAAATTATAGAGATATAAATTATCTTTTAATGATTCAGGTTATCTATCATGAGGATGACTCATTCGATGAGTTAATGATAAACCCTTGGATTTGGCTTGGCGGTTTTGTGCATAATGAACTTGTTTTGTATTATTATTCCATTTTATGAGTGTGTAAGGATTCCATAATTTTAAAAATGATAAAAACAGATATTATGATCAGTTTCAAACATTTAAAATTTTTGATGATCAGTCTTTAAGATATTAATTCAAATTTAAAACTCGCCTTCCTCGAGTGTGGTAAATTGACATATCTCGGACGGTGTTTGCATTTATTGTATAAAAGGAGGGGAGAAGAGAGATTGTGATGAAATATTCCATTAGAATAATTAAAATCCAGTAAATTTAAGGTACTGGAATTATCATGGCATTTGTATGGGGTAAGTGAGAAAAGAGAACAAAATAATGGAACTCTGTAAAAGAAAATGAAAGAAAAAGGAAGAGAGGTTCACCTCTTGAGTACTCCTCCTTAAGAAACTTCTTAAGGCCTTTTTTGGCCTTTTGGTGATACCATGAGGTCTTGGACGTGGGGAAGAAGGTTAGGGAGCTATATGAGCTTAATTTAGGCAAGTCTTGAAGCTTGAGTGGTGTGGTAGGAAGAGGGGGTGAGGGGTGGTGTATATAGTGAAGGGGAGAGGAGTTTTCTTAATATTATAATCATTAATTTATTATTTCTTCTCAAGACAAGAAATAGTGAGTATTCAATGACCAAGAATAGTAATATATGCATGCGAGTTCGATATTTGGTTTATTACATCGCTCATGATGCTAAGAATAGTTAATTTAAATTATAATGTATTTGTACGGTAAATTAATGTATTTTACTATTCACCGAAAATTCAATTATTTCAATAAAATCCCAAAAATTCACCATAACCATTTTTTGATGTGTAGAATCCAAAAATGAGTTCCATTTTTCAAAAAAATTCTAAATATGATTAATTAAATATTTAATTAAAATCATTATTTAATCAAAAAATATAAACACTTAAAATATTCATCTTCATTTTTAAGGTGCCTAAATTTTTGTATACATTCATGGATATGGATACCATTCATAAAAGTAATATTATTATACATAAGGGTAAGTTACTATTCATAATGGTAGGTTACTATTCATAAAGGGTAGGTTACTATTCATCTAAGATTAATTTAATTCTATCAGACTCTAAATATCATCCGGAACACAACCGTGTATGTCAGATTTTCAAAATTCAAATCGTAGAGCTAGAAAATTTAAGTTTAATGGCTAGGTTATGAATACCTTCTATAAATACGCAATTTTTCTTCCATAGAGGATAAATGATTCATTAAATATAGTCTATAACTATAATTTATTTAAGAGAAACATACCATAAAATTCCTGGGGTGTTAAATTATTCCCTCCTTCCAAAATTTCGTCCTTAAAAATTTTTTTTATAAAGAACTTAAAAAAGATATGGGTGGTTCTTTTTCACAACATCCTCATGTTCCCACGTTTCTTCCTCTATATTATGTTTTCTTCGAATAACCTTTACTAGACAAGTTTACCGATTTCTCAATACCTTCTCCCTTGTGTCAAGAATCCCAATAGGCTCTTCATAGTATGACAAATTATGTTACATTTCTATTTCTTCATATATGAGTACAAGCATTGGGTCTGGAATGTATTGCTTCAAAAATGACACATGGAACACGTCATGAACTTTGGAGAGACTTGGATGCATTGCTAAATGGTAAGCTATAGCTCATATTATTTCCATAATTTTAAATGGTCTGATGTACCTAGGGCTCAACTTCTCTTTCTTACCGAACCTTAAGACACCCTCCCAAGGATATACTTTCAGAAAGACATGATCTCCCACTTGGAATTCAAATTCCTTTCTTCGGTTGTCAACCTAACTCTTTTGCCTACCTTGGGCTGCTTTAATATGGGCTTTGATTGGCTTCACCATTGTTTTGGTCACCTCAATAAGTTCCAAGCATATAAGTTTCCTCCCACAAACTTCATCCCAATAAGTTCGAGTTCGACATCTATTTCCATACAATGCTTCATATGGATTAATTTGAATACTATAATGGAAACTATTGTTGTAGTAAAATTCCCCTATTGGAAAGTATTGATCCCACGTACCTTGTAAGTCAAGAGAGCATGATCTCACCATGTCTTCTAGAGTTTTAATAGTCCTTTCAGACTATCTGTCAATTTTGGGGTGATAAGAAGTACTCATATGAAGCTTAGTATTCAAAGCCTTCTGGGGAATTTTCCAAATTTTTTTTGTAAACCTGGGATCTCGATCAAATACTATCGACAGAGGTTCACCATGAAGTCTTATAACTTTATTAATATAAAGTCTTTCTAGGAGCTCAATTGGTAAATCCTCTCTTCTAAGATGGAAATGTGCTGATTTTATGAGATGATCAACAATTACCAATATTGGATTGATCCTTCTAGGTTTCCTCAGTAGCTCGGTGAAAAAATACATCGTAATGTTATCCCACTTCCACATAGTAATAGGTAGAGGCTGCATCACTCTTCTAGGATGTTTTCTCTCTGCCTTCACTTATTGACAAACTAGACATCTTGACACATAGTCAGCAATTTCAGGCTTCATATTATCCCACCAAAAATATTCAATCAAATTTCTATACATATTTGTTCTACCCGGGTGTATAGAGAAATTTGTGCTATGAGCATCATAAAATAGTTCCCTTTTTAGCTCAGGCACTAATGGAACACATAACCTCTTCCCAAATTTCAGAACTCCTTCTTCATACACGAAATCTACCAATCTCCCATCCTTGACAGCATTAATTATTTATGTAGATTCTCATCATTAGATTGATATATTTTTATCTTCTCTAATAAAGATGGTTTAGAAATCATTTGAAAGAGGAAAGATGGTTCCCCTTCCTTAACAATTCCAATATCCACATTCAGTGGATCCGTGAATATAGGATCTCTTTCAATCCTCGTTTGGGTCAGGAGTCTATGATCTTTCCTGCTTAATGCACCTGCCACCTTATTTGTATTTCTTGGGTGGTAGTGTATTGATCATTCATAATCTTTGAGTAACTCGAGCCAACTCCTCTTCCTCATGTTGAGTTCTTTTTGTGGAAAAATGTATTTCAAACTCTTGTGGTCCATATAAATCTCACATCTTTCTCTGTAGACATAATCTCTTCATATTTTCATAGAAAAGATTACAGCGGCTAAATCAAGATCATGAGATGGATAATTTTTCTCATTAGTATTCAACTATCTTGATGTATAAGCATTAACTTTATCATTTTTCATAAGAAAACAACCCATTAAATTCTTTGATGCGTCGTTGTATATCACAAATACCTCATTTCCAGATGGTAGATTCAAAATTAGATCATTGACCAGTCTTCTTTTCAATTCTTCAAATCATTTTGTACATTCTTTCGTCCATACAAACTTCACCCCTTTACGTGGGAGCTTGGTTACCAGGTTAGCCAGTCGAGCGAAATTCTGAACGAAACACCGATAGTAACCTCCAAATCCAATAAAAATGTGTACCTATATTATGTTTGTTAGCATGGGACAATCATGGATTTCCTTTGTCTTTATAGGATCAACTAATATTCCATACTTAGAGACAATATGGCCATGAAAAGAAACTGATTGAATCTAGAATTCACAAGTACTAAACTTCCGAAATAATTCATTTCATATAAGAGTTTTCAGAATAATCCGCAAGTGATTATCATGGTATTCATAGATTTTGGAGTATACCAAGATATCATCGAGGAATAACACAACAAAGTTAACAAGATATTCCGTGAAAACTCTATTCATTAAATCCATGAAAACGAAGGGTGAATTAGTGAGTCCAAAAGGCATCACTATAAACCCGTAATGCCCATACCTGGTTCAAAATGATTTTTTAGGAATATCAACCTTCCTCAAACATAGATGATGATATACAAATCGAAGGTCATTCTTCGAAAAGTATTGAGCTCCATGATGTTGATCAAATAAATTATAAATCTAGGTCAGATGATACTTATTATTTATTACAATAGCATTGATTTCCCTATAATCAATGCATAGCCTCATGGATCCATTTTTCTTCTTGAAAAAGAGGACAGGTGCTCCCCATGGAGAAACACTAGGTCATATAAATCCTTTTTCACTCAATTCCTATATTTGATTATTTAGCTCCACGAATTCCACAGTGGCCATTCTATAGGGAGTCAGTTGTATACGTCTTGCACCAGGAATTAAATCAATAGAGAACTCAACTTCCCGCTCTGGAGGATGTCTAGGTAAGTTGTATGGAAAACATCAATATATTCTTGCACTATTTTCACATCTTCAATTTGAATATTTCTTTCCTCACCCATAGAGATTTTATTATCTTCCTCTCCATGTATTCAATTCAACAGAGCTGCTGGGGGTGGATCTAGATAAGAATTATATGGAGAGGTTTCTGCTCTAAAATTAAGAGATTATACACCATTTTTAGAGATTGTAACTTTCTTCTTATTTTAATAAATATTCACATCATAATTTGATAGCCAATTCATGTAGAGAATTATATCAAAGTCAGTCATTGGTATAATGATAATGTTAGAAATAAAATCACGTTTTTGTGTTTGGAGGGGGACTAATCGACATGCCTTTGTTGCAATGATACATCCCCTAAGAGTTTTTACTGACAAATCCTTTATTAAATCAAATTGGAGATGTATAATTTTATTAGAAAATTGGGAAGATATAAATGAAGGTGTTGATTTAGAATCAAATAAAGTGTTGGCTAAGTTTGAGGAAACAACTATAGTACCTGCGACCACATCATTAGGAACTTTAACCTCTGTGGTTGTAATCGTATAAGCTCTCCCTTTCTCTCTTGGCCTTTTTTGAGCCATTTTTCCTTGGCGCTTAGGACCCTCATGTGCAAAGTGTCCCATATCTATACAATTATAGCATTGTATATCATTTAATTGTTTCTTCCCCTTACATTCACTAGATCGATGACCCTTTTCTCTGCACTTATAGTAGACTCCCATGCCTTTCAAGCATTTCCTGAGATTACTCTTTCCATAGTTTTCTCATAATGGGAATTTCTTCGTTCACTTGTTCTTCTTTGGGAATTCTCATTTTCCTTGGTTATCAGAGTACTGCTTCTTATCTTGGTTTCCTTTGACAAATTTTATCTAGAAAATTAATTCTCTATTTTGATTGCACTAGATACAATTTCATCATATGATGAAAAATTTTGAGAAGTCATTTCCCTTAAAAGACTTGTCTTAAGACCTTTAAAGAATTGATCAATCTTGTCTTCCAAGTCATGTGTGTAATCTAGGCATAACTAGCTATCCTTGTGAAGGTAGCCTCATACTCTACCCCACTTTCTGCATCCCTTTTCTTTAATCCAAGGAATTTCCTATTCATTTCGGTTCATTGTTCATAAGGGAAATATTTTTTGAAGAATATTTCCTTAAAATTCCTTCATTCAATATATTATATTTCATCTTCCTCCATGGTATTCTGAATTAAGGACCACCTTTGATCAGTATCTCCCTTGATATAATATACTTCCAGTACTACCTTTTCATTTTCATTGCATATTAATTCCATGAATATCTTTTCATGGGACTAGATCCACTGCTTAGAAATCACTGGATTAGAAGTCCCACTAAAATATGGGGGCTTCTGCAACATGAAATGATCCAACATAGGTGTGGAATGGTTATTCATTACAACCTGAGTAAGTTGTCCCCATATGGTCATGATCTGATTTTTTCTCCAACATTGAATGTGTTGACCGGCTCGGTGGGAAGATCCCTACATTTCCCATGAGTGTTGATTCCCGTTCTTCCACTAGACGCCATTTCTAAATAATTCCACACATTAGATTTGGGTATGGATCATAATGCATATTATTTACTTAACAAAATACTTAGCATAAATTGAGATCCAACGCAAGGCTAATCCCATAATCATAAAAATGGTTTTTTTGAAGAATAATTTACATTTCAATCCTTCATAATGGCTTGTAATTCAAATATGAATTATCCTAAACATATCTCATGGGAGTGTCATAACCAAGAGTTTAGTAAGGCCCTTTTTCGTGTACCATGATACCCTAGGTCAAGCCCAAAACTCCTTGTCGGAACTTTCACTTCTAGGTACATCTACGCCAGAGCCACCTCAATATGCTCGTATCTAGACAGGGATGTATTGCTTGAAATATCCACATAATTTTTTCCTTACCAAAATACAGGGACGTTCTTGTATGTTTTTCCTCAAATTCTACTTTATGGCTTTGTACCCTAATCTAAATTTTCTAATGTAGTTTCCAAGATTGCTACTAAACTTCCTTTGATACCAACTGTAACACCCTAACCCCTCTAGACTTGAGTCAGTGCATTACTTGTTATATTGGAAATGTTATAATGAATGAAAATCATGAAGAAATAATCAGTTTAGTAGTCTTGAAAAAACTAGACTCATAGATGTAACTCAAATTACATTTGAAAAGGTTACAAAATACAATACATAACAAAAACTAAAAACTGCATCCACAGGAACTCAATAAATAATCTCTTCTTCAGCCCCTATTGAAGGTAAACAATGAATGGGGTGAGATAAAATTATCAATAAGGGTTACAAATAGTAGAATAATGAATCAATAATAACTGAATTGTAAAAAATTTGACATAATCAATATGTCATGGTGAATTAATAAAATACTCACGCCAATAATAAACAAAGAATGAAACTGCATCTGTAGATTTTGTCTTAGTGAAAACCTCATGGATAATAATTACTAATAATTAATAAAGAAAATTATTATTAACTAGACTTCATGTATCTAGAACATGATACCATAGTACCATAAAAATGGTTTAGTTTTGTGGGTATAAACTCTTCTGATTTTTGGAAACAAACTCAAAGGTTTTGTCACCAACAGATTTGTCTCATAAGACCTACCAATGCACCAAGGGGTTGTAGAGGGATCCACCCACCACTGCATGTCCAAGTCATTATTTATACATCAATTAAATACAATATCAATATTCCTTTACATTATCTTTATAGAATAAGGGATACGGATTCATTAATATTTCCACAGTCAAAACAACATTCAAAATAAATACTGTATGTAAAATGGAATATGGATTAGACAATAATCATATCCATGATATGAGAATATGTAAATTTAAATGGAATATAATTTTAATTGAATAGTGAACTCAAATGTTCTGTAATTACACCACATAAGAAAGAGTAAGTGAACAATACTAAGCAAGTCACAACAAAGTGAAAATTGAGACAAAGCTCGTTATCACGTTGTAATCAATTGAGTCATATGACCAAAAGTTAATAACCACCAAATGGATCACAGAATACCATGAATATAAAGATAATAATAATAATATATATAAAATTTAAGTACACCAAAACCATATATAATAAATAATAGGTGAACAATGGAAATCCCACAGAATTGAAAGTGAGATGAGAAAACACCTTACAAACATTTCGGCATTGTAATAGGTGTTCTTGTGAGGGATTAATGAGAGGTAATGGGGTATCCAATTATTTATATATCAAAAGGGAAGTATGGGTATGTGAGAAAACATACCCCATGATTAGGTATTAAAAATAAAAGAGCACAACATAGGGGATATTCTTGAACAAAAGTGAGAGAGAGGATCCCTTACCGAGAACGTATCATTAGATTGCAGAGAAATCAATGAAATAATTATGTGTAAAATACATAAACCTACAAAATAAAAGTTTATATAGAGAATAAAACAATCATAGTTAATTAACACATATTCTTGGAAAATAAAAAACCAATCACATTGATTTTTAACTCAACGAATGGAAATTGAGTTATGATATCCCTTACCGTACGCTCGAAGGTGTTCTTGTTTGTTCTTAAAAACCTGAATAATCTAATTTATCTTCATTAATTAATAACTAAAGAACCTCATAAACATTTAATTGATATGGTATAACCTTATTAAGTTCATTAATGGTCGTTTTTATGGGTTTAAGAGATTCAATTTTATTGTTTTGGAAGCATTTTCCTACTGGGTTTCATGATTTGTTTACGTGTATTCATGAATGGAAGATCATTTGTAATGTGGTTAAACATCCAGAATTATTAATATATCTTATTAATGAAATTATACATATATAAATAATCATATAATTATTCTGGTTATATACCATGAGGATGACTCATTCAATTAGTTAATGATAAACCATTGGATTTGGCTTGGCCGTTTTGTGCACAATGAACTTGTTTTGTATTATTATTCCATTTTAGGAGTGTGTAAGGATTCCATAATATTAGATATGATAAAATAAATATATTATAATCTGGTTCAACCATTGGAAAGGTTTCATGAGAAATCTTTAGGATATTAATGCATATTAAAAACTCATCTTCCTTGAGTGTGATAATTTGACACATCTCAGACAGTATTTTCATTTATTGTATAAAAGAAGGGGAAAAGAGAGATTGTGATGAAATATTCCATTAGCATAATTAAAATACATCACATGTAAATTACTAGAATTATCATTTAATTTGAATGGGGGAGATGAGAAAAGAGAACAAAAAATGAACTTTGTAAAAGAAAATGAAAGAAAAAGGGAGAGAGGTTCACCTCTTGAGTACTCCTCCTTGAGAAACTCCTTAAGGCCTTCGTTTTTTAATTTTGGTGAGACCAGAAAGTCTTGGACATGGGGGAGGAGGTTAGGGAGCCATTTTAGCAGAATTTATGAAAGTCTTGAAGCTTGAGTGGTGTGCGGGGAAGAGGGGGTGATGGGTTCTTTATATAGTGGTGGGGAGATGAATTTTCTTAATATTATAATCATTAATTTATTATTTCTTCTCAAGAAAAGAAATAGTGAGTATTACATGACCAAGAATAGTAATATATGCATGTGAGTTCTATATATGGGTTCTTAAATCACTCATGATACTTGTAATAGTTAATATAAATTATAATGTATTTATATGGTAAATTAATGTATTTTACTATTCACAAAAAATTCAAGTATTTCAGAAAAATCCCAAAAATTCACCCTAACCATTTTTCGACGTTTAGAATCCAAAAATGAAGTATATTTTTTCAAAATAATTTTCTAAATATGATTAATTAAATATTTAATTTAAATCATTATTTAATCAAAAATATAAACACTTAAAGTATTCATCTTCATTTTTAAGGTGCCTAAATTTATTTATACATTCATGGGTATGGATACCATTCATAAAGTTCATATTACTATTCATAATGGTAAGTTACTATTCATAAGGTTAGGCTAATATTCATAAGGGTAGGTTACTATTAACCAAAAAATAAGTTAACTCTATCAGACTCTAAATATCATCCTAAACACAACTGTGTATGTCAGATTTTCGAAATTCAAATTGCATAGAAAGAAAATTTAAGTTTAATGGATAGGTTATGACTATATCCTATAAATAACCACATTTTTTCCATATAGGATCAGTGATTCATGAAATATAGGCTACAAATAGAATGTATTTAAGAGAAACATGCCATAAAATGTCCAGGGTGTTACATTATTCCCCCCTTCGAAAATTTCATCCTCAAAATTTTTCATTTATAAAGACCTTCAAAAAGATGTGGGTGGTTCTTCTTCATAACATCCTTATATTCCCACATTTCTTCCTCTCTATTGTGGTTTCTCCAAATAACCTTTACTAGAAAAGTTTTTTTATTTCTCAATACCTTCTCCCTTGTGTCAAGAATCCAGATAGGCTCTTCAGAGTATGACAAATCAGGTTCCCATTCTATTTCTTCATAGATGAGTATGTACATTGGGTTCGGCATGTATTTCTTCATAAATGACACATGGAACACATCATGAACTTAGGAGAGACTTGGAGTCATTTCTTAATGGTAATCTACAGCTCCTATTCTTTCCAAAATTTCAAACGGTCTATTGTACCTGGGGCTCAGCTTCTATTTCTTACCAAACCTTAAGACACCCTTCCATAGAGATACTTTTAGAAAGACATGATATCCCACTTGGAATTCCAAATCCTTTCTCCGGTTGTCAGCATAAATCTTCTACCTACTTGGGGCTGCTTCAATATGTGTTTGGATTGTATTCACCTTTTTCGTGCTCTCCTCAATAAGTTCTGGGCCTATAAGTTTCCTCACACCAACTTTGTCCCAACAAGTTCGAGTTCGACATATATTTCCATATAATGCTTTATATAGAGCCGTTTGAATACTATAATGGAAACTATTGTTGTAGTAAAATCCCACCAATGGAAAGTATTGATCCAAAATACCTTGGAAGTCAAGAGAGCATGATCTCAGCATGTCTTCTAGAGTTTTAATAGTCCTTTCAGACAGTCTGTCAGTTTGGGGTGATAAGAAGTAATCATATAAAGCTTAGAATTCAAAGCTTTCTAGATAATTTTACAAGATTTTTATGTAAACTAAGGATCTTGATCAGAGACAATCGATAGATTATCACCATGAAATTCTATAACTTCATTAATATAATGTCTTTTCAGACACTCAAGTGGTAAATCCTCTCTTATAGGAAGGAAATGTGTTGATTTTGTGATATGATCAACAATTTCCCATATTTCATTGTTCCTTCTAGTTGTCCTCGGTAGTCTGGTGACAAAATCCACCACAATGTTATCCCACTTCCACATAGAAATAGGAATAGGATGCATCAAACCTCTAGGATGTTGTCTCTCTGCCTTCACTTGTTGACAAACTAGACACCTTGACACGTAGTCATCAATTTCCCACATCATATTATCCCAAAAAAAATATTCTTTCAGATCTCTATACATCTTTGTGCTACCCAGGTGTATAGAAAGATTTGTGCTGTAAGCATCGTCTAATAGTTACCTTTTTAGCTCATTCACTGATGGAACATGTGACCTCTTCCCAAATTTCAGAACTCCTTCTTCATACAAGAAGTCTTCCAATCTCCCATCCTTGACAGCATTAATTTTCTTGTGTGGATTCTCCTCATCATATTGAGTGATTTTTATCTTATCTAATAAAGATGGTTTAACAATCATTTGAATGAGGAAAGATGTTTCCCCTTCCCTAAAAATTCTCATATCCATCTTCAGTAGATCCATGAATATATGATCTCTTTCAATCCTCATTTGGGTCGGGAGTTTGTGATCTTTCCTGCTAAATGCATATGCCACCTTATTTTCCTTTCCTAGGTGGCAGTGTGTTGAACAATCATAATCTTTGAGTAACTCGAGCCATCTCTTTTTCCTCATGTTGATTTCTTTTTGTTTGAAAAATGTATTTCAAACTCTTATGGTCTATATAAATCTTACATCTTTCTCCGTAGAGATAATTTCCTCATATTTTCAGAGAAAATATTTCGGCTTCTAACTCAATATGATGATTTGAATAATTTTTCTCCTGAGTCTTCAACTATCTTGATGAATAAGAAACAACTTTATCATTTTCTATAAGGACAAAACCCAGTCCGTTCTACGATACATCATTGTATATCACAAATCCATCATTTCCATATGGAAGAGTCAAAATTGGAGCATTGAAAAGTCTTCTTTTCAATTCCACAAATCATTTTGTACATTCTTTATTCCATATAAACTTCACCCATTTAGGTTTGTGCATGGTTAGCGGGTTATCTAGTCAGATGAAATTATGAATGAAATGCTGATTGTAACCTCCTAATACAATAAAACTATGTATCGCGGTTATATTTGTTGGCATGGTCTAATCATTGATTAACTTTTTCTTCACAAGATCAACTAATATTCCATCCTTAGAGACAATATGGCTAAGAAAATAAACTTATTGAATCCAGAATTCGCACTCGCTAAAATTACCATATAATTCATTTCTTCTAATAGTTTTCTGAATAATCCTCAAGTGATTCTCATGGTCTTCATAGCTTTTTGAGTATACCAGGATATCATCAATGAATACCACAAAAAAGTTATCCATATATTCCTAGAAAACTATATCCATTAAATCCATTAAAATAGAGGGTTTGTAAACTAATAATGACCATACCTGGTTCAAAATGTTGTCTTTGGAATATCATCCTTCCTCAAATGTATATGATGATATCTAGATCAAAGGTCAATATTCGAAAAGTATTGATCTCCAGGAAGTTGATCAAATAAATCATCAATCTGGGGCATATGATACTTATTCTTTTTTATAATATCATTGATTTCCCTCTAATCAATGCATAGCCTCATGGGTCCATCATTCTACTTGACAAAGAGGATAGGGGCTCCCCATGGAGAAGAACTTGGTCAAATAAATCCTTTTTCACTTAATTCATCTAGTTGTTTCTTTAGCTCTACTAATTCCACTATGGCTATTCTATAGGGAGTCTTTGATATAGGTCTTTCACCATGAATTAAATCAATAGAGAACTCAACTTCCCGCACTGGAGGATGTCCAGGTAAATCCCATGGAAAACATCAATATATTCTTGCATTATATGCACATCTTCAATTTGAAGATTTCTTTCCTCACCCATAGATATTGTCTTATCTTCTTCTCCAAGTATTTCATTCCGCAAAGCTACTGGGGGTGGATCTAGATATGAATCAAGTGATGAGGTTTCTGCTCTAAAATTAAGAGATTCTACACCATTTTCAAAGATTGTAACTTTCTTCTTCTTGCAATAAATCTTCACATCATAATTTGAAAACCAATTCATACAGAGAATTATATCAAATTTAGTCATTGGTATAATGATAAGGTTAGCAACTAAATCACGTTTTGGTGATTGGAGGGGGAATAATAGACATACCTTTGTTGCAATGATACAATTCCTATGAGTTTTTACTGACAACTCCTTTATTGAATCAAATTGGAGATGTCTAATTTTCTTTGAAAATTGGGAAGATATAAATGAACTCGTTGATCCAGAATCCAATAAAGTGTTGGATAATTTTGAGGAAACAATTAAAGTACCTTCCAACACATCATTATAAACTTCAACCTCGACGGTTGAAATCTCAGAAGCTCTCCCTTGATCTCTTGTCCTTTTCTGAGGAAAGTTTCCTTGCGGCTTAGGACAATCGTTTGAATAGTGTCCCATATCTCTATAATTATATAATTGTATATCATTGAATTTTTTCTTCCCCTTGCATTCATCAGATCGATGATCCTTTTCTCCACACTTATGGCGGACTCCAATGCCTTTCAAGCATTTCCTAAAATTAATCTTTCCACAATTCTCGCATAATGGGAATTGATTTTGTCATGACCCATCCCCCAAGGCCAATGTCGTGACTACCCCCAGCCCGTCTTCCATAGGCCAGGGGCTGGCGACTAGCACCAAAGGCGTAATTCCCTAAAACTGGGAAGGAATTTCCTTTATAACCTATAAAAACACAAACAAGCAAGCACACAACTGAACGAAACACCAAGTAAATTGTATAACAAAAGAATTTTGAAAGTAAAAGGGCCAAAATAAAAGCCCAACAGTAAAGGTAAAAGTAAAACTGAAATGATATACAACTGAATAAAGAGAAAAGATAGCTACTGGATCATCCTCTGAGGTTCCTACCTAAAGGGTAGGTACAGATCACCTCCTCAAAAATTCTCTTATGTTTGTCTCCACTGTGTACCGACTCACCGTATAGTCCACCTTCAGGCACAGTCCAGTCCTTGTACTCTCGGCCTTAGTCAGCGCTATCCATCGTCTGCATCCATCACAACAAGGTGCGGGCATCACCCATGTGGGGGTGATTATAACAATACTTAGTATGGAACCTGAGACCCTCGAGGTCTCACAAAAATCCACCAAGGATAAACCCCAAAGTATGAAAATAAATTGATAACCCAACATCGGTATATGCCCATACATATACCTAAGTTCTCAAGTAATCTATCTCAATCATGAGGAAAACACATAAAAACTTACTCAACTCAAAACAGGATTTTATTCTAGGGGTAGAATCAAGTAACATCCCCAGTCACATTGTTGAAACCTCAGCTACTGTAGAAATCCTCCTCTATCGAGTACAGTGGGATTGCCGCGACACCAAGCCTGCTTTCCACTAACCTTGGACTGCTGAGGTACTCCTCCTGTAGAGTATTGTGGATCTTCCACGTCACCAAGTGTGCTCCCCACCATGGGTCTGACGCGTCACCATGCGCGCTCCCCGTCGTAGCCTGCTGACGTACTCCTACTATCGAGTATTGTGGTTCTGCAGTGACACCAAGGATCTCCCTAGTGTGGGTTTTCAATGACACCATGGTTCTCCCCACTGTATTAGTCGAGTCACTCTGAGTCGAAACGGTCAGCAGTCGTCAGGTCTCAGCCAGCAACTAGGTCTCCGCACTATGTGCGCTCGTGTCTGGGAGGATCCATTCCATGGGCTACTGGTTGATACTCCAACTATCACAAATCCACATGAAGAAGTATCTCAAAGGTCTTCCATGTCATAGGGGTCCCAACATAACAAACGGTGCGTCAATCGGACGCCCGGTCTGTGAGTTATTAGCCTTTTAGTCCCAGGGGCCCAATTGGATTCATGCTCGATCCAACCTGACTGTTTCCCATATCGAAACAAAACTTCAGTGGAGTATACTCAAAAGGATCGTCTCGCTCCAATATTTCAAGCGCCACTGACGGTTCATCCAATGGATGTCTGGTGCAAAATTTATGGCCAAAAGAGCATAAAGGGTCATAATAGGCCTGGTTCTAGTCTGACCTCGTCATCCTAACCTGGCTTGGGTCGACCCAATTTAGGTCGACCCGTCCCGACCCGCTGGGTCGGGCCTGGCCCGAGATGCGGCCCGGTCCGCTGGGAGGTCCGACAGGACCTGAGGGCTGCGAGGGGTAGCGGAGCCTGCGGGGGCCACATGGTGGCTCGGCCGCGGGGGTGCCGCGAGGGCGTGGGGCTGGTTTGGACGGGGAGCCATGAGGGGTGTGGACTGGTTTGGCCAGGGCGCCCTTGGGCCGTGGGCCAGTTCGGCCAGGGCACCCCTGGGTCGCGGGCCGGTTCGGTTGGGGCGCCCCGTGGCTGCGGGCCGGTTCGACAGGGGATCCCCGGGGGCGCGGTCCGGTTCGGCCGGAGCGCCATGGGGGTGCGGGCTGGTTCGGTCGGCGCGCCGCGTGGGCCCAGGAAAGTTAGGAGGGGGCGACGCCGCAGCGTGGTCCAGTTCGGCCGGGGTGCCATGGGGGGCGCGGGCTGGTTCGACCGGGGCACTACAAGGGGGTGGGCCCGTTCGGTCGGGCACCGCGGGGGGTGCAGGCCAGTTCGGCTGGGTGTCGTGGGGGCCCAGGCTAGTTCAGTCGTGCACCACGGGGGGCACTAGCCGGTTCAGTCAGGTGCCACAGGGGCGCGGGCCGGTTCGGCTGGGCGCCGTGAGGGGCGTGGGCCGGTTCGGTTGTAGCGTCCTAGGGGCGAAGTCGGCTCGGCTCAGGGCCGCAGCTCGGCTCGGCAGCTCGACACAGTGGTGGTTCGGCGGCGACGCGGAGCGGCGGAGGCCACAGTTGGCAGAGCGACTTTGCCCTTGTCGCATTCCTCCATTTCTAAGAACACACCCAAGAAGAAGTACGAGGGGTGGACCATGTTAGTTTGGCCCGCAGCCTCTGCATTTAGAGTGGTAGCAAGCGGTTCTCAAAGAACGAAGGAACGAACGTCAAACCAAAATCTTCCACAATGTTTGTTCCCAATCCGCACAAGAAAATATAGGAGTACATGGAAAGAATTATCACACAAATAAACCCCTTACTTGATCATTTATGTTGGCATGGGAAGAAGTACAGACGTCGATTCGCTGTAGATGAGGACGTCCCACATTGGAAGAAGTCCCGAGGAAGAAGCTCGAAGGAGGTCGGTGTTCTTCATTCGGAGAAGAATATCTTCATTGGAATTCTTCATTCAAAGAAGAAGTTCTTCATTAGAAAGATTTTATCTCAAACTCCTCCTCTCCCCAATTCCACCAAAATTCAATGTGTTCCAAAATAATAGATTATGCAGTCTATTATTTTGTTGGAAGAATTCAAAAAGCTTAATTAATTATGGTGGGTGGAATAATCAAGAGAAGGGTTGATATTAATTAAAGGGGGTGCTGGCACTATTAAGTAGGGAGCTCAAGAGGTTTCTCCCCACTTAATAGGGATTTTCAAGAGGTTTTATCCTTGGGTGGTCCCCACCACCACTTCCTCTCATGGAAGGTTAGTTTATGTGGTCCCAACCACCATAACCTCTCATGGGAGGTTGAGTTCGGGTGGTCCCCACTTGAAATATCCACATAGAATCTCAAAATAAAATAAAATTATGTTCATTTTATTTTATTATTTCCACGGAAAACCCAAATAAATATCTTTCACCCTCGGCCAACTACCATCGAGGTGAAAGTATTCTTAAGAAAATACTAGTGTTGCGAGTTCAATTGAGCCCTCAGATTTCAATTCCGAGCACCGGTTCAAATGTTAGAAAAACCTGTGCGCACGTTTACTGAACGTACCCAAAAAAAGTTCATAAATTCATTCTGGGCACTCCGGACCTCGGAATCATGTGCCGTCAATTTTCACAAACTCGTAAAATTTCCCATTTATTTAAAAAAATTACATGGGAATTTCGTGTCTTTACTGATTTGTTCCCTTTTTCTTCTATGGTGCTTCTCCTTTTCCTTGGTTATCAGAGTACTACTTCTTTTCTTGG
Organism: Viscum album; assembly: GCA_963277665.1. Taxonomy (NCBI): domain Eukaryota; kingdom Viridiplantae; phylum Streptophyta; class Magnoliopsida; order Santalales; family Viscaceae; genus Viscum; species Viscum album. Next base: position 1,717,814,292 of record OY728119.1, on the reverse strand, counting down.
TTTCCTTTGGACAAATTTGATCTAGAAAATTCCTTCTTTGTTTTGATTGAACTTGATACAATTTCATCATATAATGAAAATGTTAGAGAAGCTAGTTCCCTTCGAAGAATTGTCTTAAGACCTTAAAATAAATGATCAATCTTGTTTGCTGAGTCACGTACGTAATCTACGGTATACCTGGCTAGCCTTGTGAAGGTAGCCTCATACTCTACAACACTATCTTCTTCCATTTTCTTTAAGATAGGGAATTTCCTTTTCATTTTGGTTCGTTGTTCACGAGAAAAATATTTTTTTAAGAATATTTCCTTAAAAGTCCTTCATTCCATATCTTCTATTTCTTCTCCCTCCATGGTATTCTGAATCATGGACCACCATTGATCAACGTCACCCTTGAGACACTATACTGCCAGTACAACCTTTTCCGTTTCATTGCATATTAATTCCATGAATATCTTTTCATGGGACTTGATCCACTGCTCAGGACCCACTAGATTAGTAGTCACACTAAAATATGGGGGCTTCTACCGCATGAAACGATCCCACACAGGTGGGGAATGGTTACTCATTACAACCTGAGTAAGTTGTCCCAATATGGTAATGATCTGATCTTCTCCATCATTGAATGTTTTGACTTGCTCAGTGGGGAGATCCTTATATTTCCCATGAGTATTGATTCGAATTATTACATTAGAGGCCATTTCTAAATAATATCACACACAAGATTTGGATATGAATCATAATGTATAATCTTAACATAACAAAATACTTAGAATAAATTTAGATACTACGGATGGCTAATCCCATAATCATAAAAATGGTTTCTTTGTGGAATAATTTACATTTAAATCCGTCATAATGTTTTATAAAAAGATTATCCTAAGCATATCTCATAGAGTGTCATAACAAAGAGTGCAGTAAGGCCCTTTGTTGTGAACCATGAAACCCCGGGTTAAACGTGAAACTCTTTGTCAGAGCTTTCACTCCAAGGTACATCTATGCATGAGCCACCTCTATATGCTTGGGCAGGTTCTTCATTCGGAGTTATAGGGATTGGAAGAGCGCGGAGGTCATCCTTGGGAATGGGTCGGAGAGAATTTGGTGTAAGGAGGTCACAACCAAAATGAACTTTCTGGTCTTGCAAGTAAAAAACAGAGCCCTTCCAACGGATGAGAAAATCCAAAGTAGGGGAATCTCCCTATAATTACACTTCTTCTATTACAAATCACCTAAGAGAGAATCAACAAATCATCTATTTTTCTAGAGTGACTGGGTAGCGGCTGTCTAGAGCATGTTCACTCCTTGGGTTTGCATCTGTTTCGAGCATTTCTAATTTCAGGAGCTCCTTTCCTCGTGGTTTATCGGAATGCCTAGTAGCAAATCAGAAGTCAAGGTGTGAGCATGTATTCTATCTGCCATATGGTGGGTCATTTGGGAAGCCAGGAACAAGGAACGCTTAGGTTCCCATATCTCAATTTTATTGCTTCAGTTAAGAGTTAGATCGTTGGTATACGAGTTGGTCTCGCTGTTGAGAACAGATTAGCATTCGATTGCAGTGTGCAATTTTTTGGGTAGACCTCATCACCTAGAACATTTTTAAGGGTGTTGGGTAAGATGGAAATCTCCTTCCAGTAGGCTCAAGTTAAACGTGGATGGGTCCTGCATACATGGACCGATGCGCGGCGGTGGGGTTTTGCGTGAATCAGGAGGCTCGGTTCACCTGGCCTTTAGTGTTACCTTTGGTACGGGAAATTAATATGGGGTGGAGGCTCGTTCCCTTCTTACGGGGATGATGGTATGCAGGAGCAGTTGATTCCAGGTGTCAGAGGTGGAGTCAGACTCGGAAGTCTTGGTTAAATATGTTTTGGGATGGCCAGACGCGCCTTTGGAGCTGGCTTATATCATCAGGATGTCTATCTTGGAAAGAAACCAAGGACAGATCATGCATCATAGTTGGAGAGAGGGAAATTTTATTACAGATGTTCTATAAAAGATTGGAAGTCCCAGGTACAAGATCGTTACTTATAGAAGCTTGGTATCTATGCCTCTTGAGTGCATGTCTTTTGTGATGATAGATGCATTAGGGTTACATTAATTTTAGCCTCCTTGAGTGTTGGGGTTGTAAGTGATTTTTTCCTTGTCCTTCTATCATTTTTAATAAAAATAAATTTACAGTACAGTCCTCAAATACTACATTATGTATTTGTTCCCTAATCTAAATTTTCTAATCTGGTTTCCATGTTTTCTACTAAACTTCCTCTCAAACCAACTATAACACCTCGAACCCTCTAGAATGGAGCTGGTGCATTACTTGTTATATTGGCAGTGTTAGAGGGAATGAAAATCCTGAAGGAATGACCAGTTTAGTAGTCTTGAAGAAACTAGATACATAGACATAACTCAAATTACATTGGAAAAGGTTACAAAATACAATACATAACAAAAACTAAAAACTGCATCCACAAGAACTCAATAAATGATATCTTCTTCATCACCTATTGGAGGTAAAAAAATGAAAGGGGTGAGCACAAATTCTCCATAAGGGTTACAAAAAGTGTAAGCATGAATCAATAATAACTTAATTGTTAACAATTTTACATAATATATATGGCAAGGTGAATAAATGAAAAACTCATTCCATTAATAAACTGAGAATGAAACTGCATCCACAGATTTTGTCATAGTGAAAACCTCATGGATTGTATTACTGATAATGAATAAATAGAATTATTATTAACTAGATGTCATGTATCTAGAATATGATACCATATTATTGTAAAAATTGTTTAGTTCTAGGGATAGAAACATGTTTGATTTTTTGAAACAAACTCGAAGGGTTTGTCGCCAACAAATTAGTCCCATGAGACCTATTGATGCATCCAGGGGCTATAGTGGGCCCCACCCACTACTGCATCTCCAAATAATTCTTTATACATAGATTCAACACAAGATCAATATTCCCTTACATTATCATGATAGAATAGAGGATTCAGATTCCTCAATATTTCCACAGTCAAAACAACATTCAAAATAAATACCGTATGTAAAAAGGTATAAGACTTTGGCAATAATCATATCCATGATATGAGAATATAGAAATTTAAATGGAATATAATTTCAACTGAAAATTGATCTCAAATGGAAATTAGGTACACCACATCAGAAAGAGCATGTGCACAATACTAAGCAAGTCACAATGAAGTGAAAATTGAGACAAACCTCGTTACCACGTTGTAATCAATTGAGTCATATGACCAAAAGTTAATAACCACCAAATGGATCACAGAATACCAGGATTATAATTATAATCATGATAATATATATCAAATTTAAGTACACCTACACCATATATAATAAATAATTTTTGAACAATGGAAATCCCATAGAATGGAAATTGAGATGAGAAAACCCCTTACAAACATTTCGGCATGCTAATGGGTGTTCTTGTGAGGGATTAATGGGAGGTAACGGGGTATCCCATTATTTATATATCCTAATGTAATTATGGGAGAGTTGTGAAAACATACCTCATGATTAGGTATTAAAAATAAAATATCACAACATAGGGGATATTCTTGAACAAAAGTGAGAGAGAGGATCCCTTACCCAAAACGTATCATTAGATTATAGAAAAATCAATGAAATAATTATATGTTAAATACATAAACCCAAACAATAAAATTTGATATACATAATAAAACAATCATAGTTCATTCACACATATTATAGGAAAATACAAAACCATTGACATAGATGTTTAACTCAACGAATGGAAATTGAGTTAAGATATCCATTACCTTACGCTTGAAGGTGTTATTGTTTGTTCTTAATGACCAGAATAATAAAATTTAGCTTCATTAATTAATAATTACATAACATCATAAACATGTAATTTATATGGTACGAGCTTATTAAGTTCATTAATGTCCTTTTTTATGGGTTTAAGAGATTCAATTTTTTGGTTTTTGAAGCATTTTCCTACTTGGTTTCATGATTTGTTTACTTGTATTCATGAATGGAAGTTCATTTGAAATGTGTTTAAACATCCATAATAATTAATATATATTATTAATAACATTATAGAGATATAAATTATTTTATAATGATTCTGGTTATATACAATGAGGATGACTCATTCGATGAGTTAATGATATACCCTTGGATTTGGCTTGGCGGTTTTGTGCACAATGAACTTGTTTTGTATTATTATTCCATTTTATGAGTGTTTAAGGATTCCATAATATTAATAATGATAAAATACATATATAATGATCTGGTTCAACCATTGAAAAGGTTTCATGACTAGTCATAAATATAGTAATGCAAATTGAAAACTCTTCTTCCTTGAGTGTGATAAATTGACACATCTTGGACGGTGTTTGCATTTATTGTATAAAAGGAGGGGAGAAGAGATATTGTGATGAAATATTTCATTAGCATAATAAAAATACAGCACATGTAAGTTACTGGAATCATCATGGAATTTGGAAGGGGGGAGGTGAGAAGAGAGAAACAAAGAATGTAACTTTGTAAAAGAAAATGAAAGAAAGAAGAAGAGAGGTTCACCTCTTGAGTACTCCTCCTTGAGAAAATTTTTAAGGCCTTTTTTTTGGACTTCTGATGAGAGCAGTAGGTCCTGGACGTGGGGGAGGAGGTTATGGAGCTATTTTAATATAATTTATCCATGTCTTGAAGCTTGAGTGGTGTGTGATGAAGAGGGGGTGAGGGTGGTTTATATAATGGAGGGGAGAGAAGTTTTCTTAGTATTATAAACATTATTTTATTATTCTTATCAAGACAAGAAATAGTGAGTATTCCATGTATAAGAATAGTAATATATGTATGTGAGTTTGAGATTTGAGTGCTTACATCACCCATTATGCTAAGAATAGTCAATTTAAATTATAATGTATTTATACGGTAAATTAACGTATTTTACTATTCATAAAAAATCAATTATTTTAGAAAACTCCCAAAAAATCACCCTAGACATTTTTCAACATTTGGAATCCAAAAATGAAGTCAATTTTTCAAAAATAATTTTCTAAATAAGATTAATTAAATATTTAATTAAAACAATTATTTAATCAAAAAATATAAACCCTTAAAATATTCATCTTTAATTTTAAGGTGCCAAAATTTATTTATACAGTCATGGGTATGGAAACAATACATAAAAGTTATATCACTCCTCATAAGGGTAAGTTAATATTCATAAGGTTAGGTTACTATTCATAAGGGTAGGTTATTCTTCACCTAAAATTAAGTTAATTCTATCAGACTATAAATATCATCCTGAACACAATCATGTATGTCAGATTTTCAAAATTCATATCGCATAGCTAGAAAATTAATTTTTAATGGTTAGGTTATGACTATATCCTATAAATACCCATGTTTTGTTCAACATAGGCTCAGTGATTCATGAAATATAGGTTATAACTATATTTCTTTTAGGTGAAAACATACAATAAATTTTTTGTTGTTTTACTCATAACATTAAACATCAACATCTGAACCCCCCCCCCCCCCACAAGCTTGTTCTTCAAATCATTCTAGTTTTACTCCTTCCAATCTTCTAGATTCGGAGAAATCACTCACTTCTTTGAAACTTCATGTTCTGATCTTCTCAATTTTTACAATTTATTTATTCTGATAGAAGTGTCTGGTTGGATACTTCATCTCTTTGATAATGATTAGCTCTATCAATTCTTATATTTTTCTTTATTTTAGTAACTCATGGGTTGTTCCCCCCTGTATATAGGAAATCTTCTTCCAATGGATACGGGGGAATTTTTGGGATTATTTTTTAAATTAATTATATATTAAAAATTAAATTTTATGCCTTTAATAAAATCCAATGATATCATAATTTGACTTCATCAGATCCACCATAAAACTTGCTGTCAACTATATTCAACTCTTCTTCATATCTTGGCTTGAATCATGAACATTCCTTTCATGATTATTTCTCCTTGAAATTATTGACTAGAAGCATTAGAATATATGACATTAAAATAATGTAAATTTCTTTTAGAATATTTTGGAAATGATTGTCCATATAATTAACTTGGCTTCTTCTAGTTCTGACTCTACCTCATCTCAATCTATCATCGTTTAAACAATGAACTTTCATAGAAATCACTTGGTCCCTTCTAGTTCAGCCTATGCCTCTACTCAATATTATGTGTCCTTTTTCATATATAAAACATTGTCCAACTTGATTCATGTTCTTTTAATGGTCTCAATCCATTTTACCTTTATAAAGATTAAACTTATCTTGCGGCTTCTTCTTCTAATCCCTTCAACTTCTGATCGGATCAGTCACCTGCTTCTGATTTTTTATAACTTTGGATTATCTTGACTCAACTCATTTCCCTTATTCTTAATGCCATGACCACCATCATATAACACATTTATATTCCATACATATCGTATTCCTCATCTCCTTACTTTATTTAAGTCTCTTGTTCTTTCATTGCTAAGGATACATGGGATTTAAGGCAACCAAAGTTTATCAGCATAACTAGTTTTCTTGAATTTCAGTCCTTTGACCTTCAGTCTTGCTCAAAGTTAGCATTTATTTATATGATAATCTTTAGTTTTGGACTCTTATTAGGCACCATCATAAATCAACCAATATAATCAGCTCAACCGGCCCTAGAATTAAGCACGGTATACCCCGAAGTGCACTCTCAGTCCCCATTGGATGGCGAGTAGTGAATCCACATCATAAACAATCAAGAGGGAATGATTTCACCTTGAGAATAAGTAAATAAGAATGAAATGTAAAATAATCCATAAATATTCAGTATAATAATATATTCATCCATAGAAAAGTACAATAGTTATACAAGTACAAGCCCAAAAAATGGTACATTAACTAATGTCATCACATAAACCATAAAATACATCATCATAAGATCTCTTTATAATGACTGGGTCATAAACTCCATCGATCACTATCAACTCCCAATGTATCACTAATCATGAACACCCACCACCTTCAATATTTTTTTCCCTTTTCTTATAACTAGAATAAGTATGTTTTAAAATACCCAAAAGAAAAAATTAGGGTGCGAGCAACACTCTCCTTGTAGGATCACACCAAGCATTCGATAATAAATCCATATCAAATAACCCCAATATTACAAATTTAAATATTCATGATAATATTTCTGGAGTTCATAAAAAATAATCTTTGTAAATATTTTTAATGGAAATTATAAAAGAGGAACAAAATTTCATTTCCTTCAAAACAATTATAAATTAACATCTCAATTAAAACACACATGAGAAAATAATTCCATAAACACTAGAATGCATATATCATATTTAAATAATAGAACCATGGTTATAAGGCTTTGGGTTAGTTATTATAAGGATCAATGATCATCATATATCTCTGTGAAATATATCTCTATATGTTCACATATACATAGATCTTAGTCATTGGGAGAATAGGAGTCCACCCTAATGAATGAAATTCATACCGTCAACATAGTTTAGTGTTATTTTCATCATCAATACATGGATTGGTAGAGCTAATACATGCCTACATTTCTGTTCCAAGACTACCCACCAAACTACCTAGGCTCCCATGTTCTTCAATTAAATTAATCAAGGGGGAAATCATTCATCTCAAATCCATTCATTGATCATTTTTCAATCATTACAAAATAAATTTTCAAAAATTCCATTTCATTTTAAAACAAATTTCAATGGTTTTCATTAGAACTCTTTCCCATAAAAATAATTTATTTCATTTAATGTTTTTAAAACATTTCATGCCATTATTTTTCAAGAATCATAATCAAATTCATTCTTAAAACCAGTCATTTCAATTTAAATACATTTTCCAGAAATAAATACTTTATTTGAAAATCCATGAACAAATAGGTTCAAAACACTCATTCAATGTTGAAATAATTTATTAATGATACAATTCATGCTTTGAATCCTAATTAAAAATCCATTTTAAATCAGGAAATAAATAATTATTTCAATTGATAGTGATTTTAATATAAAACCACCTACGTTAATTTATTGGATAAACAATCACCCAAAATGGTTCCAAAATCAGAGAGATCAAGGTTACAACTAGGTTAGAATTAATAAAGTGGGGATCCTTGAAATGAAAACCAAAAAACAAGTTCTAGATCTGTCAATGACACAGGGATCCACGGGCCTCAAATAAGGAATAAAAGGAATTGAGAAATCCGATTTAAATTGGAATTACACTTACTGGGATAGATTTAACAACTCAAAAGGAACTTTGATCTATGAAGTATCAAAGTTTTAAAAAGAAAAATCACATCTAGAAAACCCTCATTGTAGGATGTTTCAAATGAGGTTTGAGGGAGGAGGATTTAAAATTAAAATGGATGTTTTGGTGGATGAAATTACAACACTTACCTTGAATTATATGACAAGATCAATGTCACTCGGTAGTCGCTCTCTTAAGCCATCTAGAAAGTGGTTCCAGACGTATTTCAGGCATTTTTGGGAGTCAAACAAGCCAACCGGTGGGCTTCCACTAGCTATCCAGTGGGATTACTTTATAAATTAGATTATTTTATCTTACCATCAGTTGGCTGGTGGAACTCCTATAATTATTCTAGCTACAGGTCCATGTCCACCCTCATGAAAAACATATAAGCCACCTACCAACTTCTCAAACAAGAATAAAAACCCATTTTTAACCACTTAAAATCTATAAACCAGTAGGGATGGCCAATACTAAACATAAATATCATGGAAAAAAATTAAACTAGGGAATGTAGATGAAAGAAAGTGTCGAAATGTTATAGTCACCATCACATTATCTAGATAATTTATTATATCTCATGTAAATGATTCATCTTACAATAACTTTAAAACAATGTGATACTTTATATGCATAATAAAAATCTCATGATTAGTCTCTTGTAAATTAAAATCATCAAGGATCACTATTGGTCTTCCTCCAAATTTATTTTCTTTTAATGAATGATCAATATATTATGGAATAGTTTTTTTTGAAATATTTAGTGGATTATGTTTCTCTAATGATTCTTCTAGATATTTTTACCTTTACACTACACCTACTATAATGATTATCTTTTTTGAACTCATAAAACTCCCCTTGGAATCTCCTTCCAAAATATCCTTCTAGTATTCCAAACACTTCAGTAGTTTGGTTTTAAAAACTTACTCTATATCATAATATTTTTAAGATAATTCTGCATATTATTCCTAGGATATCTTCCAGTGTTGTTGTACTTATTTGATTGGAAATATGTTTGGTAGAAACTCTATTTTTAAGGTAAATATCACATTATATTCCTCTATAATGAATCATAATGACTTTATCAATTCATTCATGTGGTTTTTCCTTCAGATCATCATAATTTCAGCTTTACTTCCTTCATTATATATATTTAAAGAATATATGCCACTCTAAAACTTTATTAGGGTCCTCAGTATACACATATTCTTTAATCACCATTGAATGGGTACTTTTAACTTTCTCATTGAGTTAGTTCTTCAATATTCTAGATCAACATATCTGGGTATCTTACTTCTTCAATTTCAATATAATTTTGATAGTTCTTTTTAGTCATTCAACAATAGTTATGAATATAATTAAGATCAGTTATACAATATTCTAATGTAAAATTATTCTTTTGGATATAAAAAATTCCTTCCATTTATCCTTCATCCTCCAGTAGCACTAACACTGCTCATCATAATTAGTTCTGATCATTTTCTATAAGTTGATCATACATCTACATGCTTTATTCTTCTTAGGGTTCCTCTATCCCAAATCTGTAATTATGGTCGATTTCATTCAAAAAAACTCAAGGTAACTTATTCTCCTTAGACAAACTCATTGAATTTGTCACAAACTATTAACAATAAATACAATATATCATTGTCATCATCTGATGGGTACTTCAATCTACCCCTTTGTATTTTTTGTCAACTCGCATTCAAAAAACTAAAGTTAAGGATATTTCTCTGCCTTTATTGATAATAAATAAAAATTATATTTTGATCTTGTTCTTATAAGAAATTAATATCATGGACCTAATTAATTAATTTTATCTCTCCTTAATGTTTGAATTTAAATCCTATTATTAATATTTTGGGGGGATGGAGGAAATTTATTCACATATTTTTCTTATTATCACTTTTATCTATGGAACCAAATATAAACCTAGAATTTATTGAGATAAGGATAACATCACTTTTATTAAAGATTTAAGCCTTAAACAAAACAACTATAACTCTACATGTCCTATGATCATTGTATAAAAAAAGTGTGATTACACTAAATATTAAATTTATCCATAAAAATATCAATTGACACAACCTTTTATAAAAACTCCATTTATGAGTAAGTACATAATATTTTGATTCAACTTACTTTCCTACATTCACCTCAATAAACATATCAAAATCATTCAAGCATAAAAAATAATATCCACCCCCTTTATAAGGTAATTATTTGTCATATGCCAGTTAATTTCTCCCTTTTCATTTAGACTTAAATTTTAATATGAGGAAGAGATAGTATAAATATCACACCAAAAATGTGACATCGTCTTCAATTATCTAGACCTTTTGTATCTAAAACATCAACATCATCCAGATCTTGTGCCTTTGGGAACATCAATCTTTACTTTATGGCTCCTACTAAATTACATCACAATCAATCACATTTTCAATAAAATCATTTGTATAAATTCAGAATAAGTTTTGAATTTTATTTTCTCATCATATGAAGAAATGCTAAGATAGTTTTCTCAACCAAAAACTCATTTCTCTTCAACTCCATTATTCATTATGATTTCTCCCTTGGTTTTTCGAGCATTGGCCTTCATGGGTGGAAAGGATTTATTCACCTTTCTTCTAATCATTACTTTTTATGTGTAATTATTTCTAACTTTAGATAAGAAGTCACAATAATTATTCTTTTATTTTACATTCACCCATGATTATCATATATAGATACTACATCATTTTAGATTAATATTCTATACATTACACAAACATATGCCTGAGGAAAGTAATATTTTAGTTTCATTGTTTATTAGGTATATAATATTTTAATTTGGTGAAATATATTCAACATATACCATAAATATATTCCCATTTAGTATTCTTTAGATTCATTCTTTAATAATAATCTAGGGAAATTAAACATAACAAAGGGTGATCTCGGGTACACAGTAAGGGTAAACAAAAGTGATATATAAGGATAAAAAGAACATATGGTCATGAGAACATGAACATAACATTTGAAAATAATGTTTTACATTTCAAATATCAAAATATTGAGTCATAAAATAAATATTGTAAGTTCATAAGACATGAATAATAATGAAATAAAATAACATGGTCCAATAAAGCATAACATTGGTATAAGACATGGAATGTTGGCATATATACAATCATAGTGAATCATTTACAATATTATCAAGGCTCATTTCCAAGTTTATCATAGTGGAATGAGTTCACTCCCTAAACTATCATAGTAGTCATGGTACACTACCAAGACCATCAAAGTGGACAAATTCCCTTACTGAACTAGGTCCACTCCTCATTCATGTCTTTTCTATCTCATAAGATATAAATCATTAACCAATTCATTGGAGGGAGATATAGGTTCCACCTATCACATAATGAAAATCATACATATTTGTATGACAATATCATAAAACATTCATCATATCATAACCCATGAAATAAAATGGTCTTTATAAAAATTTAATCATATCATAACCTGTTGAAAAGTCACAGGTTTCATAATCATTTCATCATTTCATCATAGCATAAAACATGAAAAAAGAAGCCGGTTTCATAAGAATTTTATCATAGAATAACCCATGGAATAGAAAAAGGTTTCATAAACATATTTTCAAGACAAACCATTCAAAGAGAGAATAATATTGGTATCATTCGTTCATATCCCTAGAAAATAATATGTTACATTGTAGTATTTCATCTTATATAGAGAATAATTTTGAAAGACAACTTCGAACATTTCTTGAGGAAAAGCAATTTTCTTTTAAAATCACTTTTTTAAAACAAATATTTCAGAAAACATTTTAAAACTCATTTTATTTAAAAAGTAACTTGAAACTTTATAAATTAAGATTCAAATAAAATAATGGCCATGATGGTGGGAATTTTTTACACCTTAAAATGAAGATTCCTTTCACATTTTCGATAAAATCCAAATTGAAATTATTTGGAAAATTAATTGAAGATTCATATAAAAAAATGAAATTTTCAAACATAGTAAATTGAATTTAATAAACCATTTTAATAATTTTTAAAACAATTCTAATAACAATTTTATAAACGTTGGTTTGTAAGAAAATGTTTTTTCGACTAAAGAGATAAATAAATATTATTTTTCTTAAAAATAAAATTTAACTCTTGAATACATTAAGAGAGGAAAATAAAGGGAAAGTATGTATTATCAAGAAATAACTATATTAGAATAAAATTATTTAGTTTCTTGAAATATTTATCAAAATATATTATCATCAGATACATAATCATAAACAATCTAGAAAATTAATGACATTAAAACATTAAATTTTTACCACTTTGTTAAATTTGAATTGTAAGCCCCATGGAGGAATTAAATTAAATGAAAATAAAATATAATGATAATGAAATAAGTTCATGATATTACATTTCAAATTTCTATACATATACACCTCATAAAATTATATGGGTTCATAACATAAAATATGTCTCAATGAAGGAAAATTAAGACAAAAATCTCTTAACGCTTTGGTAACTTTTTAACTATAAACCCAATGAAAGAGAAATAATAAAATGGATATTTAAATAAACATAGTTTTTAGTATTATAATAATAAAATATATTCATAGTAATTATATACACAACATGTAATAAATTTGTGGTGAATATAACATGTGTCTCACAAAAGTAAAAAAGTGAGATAGAAATCCCTTACCGCTTTAGTGATATTTTGAACTATAAATCCCAATAAAGAATACCATTAAATAAAAATTTAAATATCATTATATGAAGGATATTAATTATATAAAATTTTAAAGTGGCAGTATACAAACCATACAAAATAAACGAGGGGTGAATTTTCATATGTCTCCCAGAAATAAAAGAGAGAATATATATCCCATACAATAACTACCAGCATCCTTCATACACATTGAAACCTCATATATAATAAATATAAGTTTTTTTATAAAAGATTATATAAGCATAATTATATATATAATATTATATAATATTTAATTATTACCATTTATTACCCATTTATTAATAATTACTTTTCAAAATCATGTTTTGGGTAATAACTACTTCGTTTTTCATATATGTTTCAATTTTTTACTTTTGTTCCTCTTACTGTGATAATAATTCAGTCATATCTGGAATAATAATAATGAAATAATTATCATATTTCTACATTAGTTATAATTTTATGAATAATCATGAATGATGGTTTAGATAAATGAAGCATATTATGATCATGGAGATGGTGGGTGCAAACTCATGAGTAACATTTTCATTTTTTAATGATCATTATGGTAATGAGATATGTAATATATTATCTTTACAGAACTGTAGTAATATCATAAATAAAATATTATTTATTTAAATATACTTATACATATCATACATGTGTTTTGGTTACGAAAATAGAGTCGCATCCCTTCGTGAAGGTGGTAGTCCACACATACACAGACAACATTATCATCTTTCAATGAGTGAAAAGGTAAGAAATAAAATAAAATATTAAGCTTTTAAAATGATAAATATGTAATTAATATAATAATTTTTTTTTCATTTATACAATATATATTCATTAAATATATCCTTATTATCTTCTTTATAAATCATTAGTTAAAATGACTCAGATTTCTTTGTGTGGCGGTAGTGCGTCGTACACATGAATGTCGTTACCCTATCCCCTATAGAATGGAAATTAAAAAAAGGAATATATGATATAATTAATCCATAGTTATAATTATGTTATGAAAAACATATATATACTTTATATTCATCATCACACCAAACCTTTAGAGGTGGTAATGGAAAAATTAAGGACATCGTTTTGCAAGGGCATATTCTACCGTACACACGAATGATGATTTCGTAAACCATTTGATAAAAGTGGGACGGTTATAGGTAATTACCTTAAAATAAAAACATATCAGTATATTTAATATAATAAGGTTATTATATCATCACTGTTTAATAACAATTTAATTATATGGAGTAAGAAATATTATTAAAATGCTTGTTGAGGAATGTTACATCTTTTTTAGGTAATCCTCCTTATGTTTTCACCAAAAGCCTTCTTTGGTTGGATTTATTCAAAAAAAGGATTCTAGGATGTGATGAGTGAATTTGGGAATATATTTGGGCAGCTATATTCTGAACTAAAATGTTTTTATGTTGTTAATAAGATATTACATGGGGTGGTCGTTTATAAGTGAGTTTAAGGGTACACATGTAATTTTTCTGAAAATAAAATGGTGTAACCATGTTTTTCTCATGCCAAAAGAATCCAAAATAAATTATTCTTGATACATAGACATTATAGGGTCGAAATATTTCCATAAAATATATTTTATAAAAAACTTAGGTCATTTTATCCCATATCATTTTGGCATAACCCTCTGTGAACCCATTTTTACCTTAACCACAATGAGTAATTATTACTATTTTTACTATTCACTATGGTCAAAAATTAAGTATACCTTATTGAATAATATAAAATATGATGATTAAAAATATCGAATATATTTTTCCAAATTACATTCACATAAGTGAAAAAATAAAAATTAAAATTAATCCTGTAGGCGCGATGAGAAAATGGGTTTTTTAAAGAGAAAATATTCAAAAGTTTACAAATTTTTTTTATAAAAAATAAATATAAATATTATTAAAATGAACTAAATTAGATTAATTTATATATATATTATCTAATTTTAATTTAAATCCATTTTTTAATATAATTTAACTTTATAAATTACTTATATGAAAATACATTATTCATATAAAATTCTGCATTTTTCACTATTCATAAAAAAAATAATCTTTTCAGAAAATTATCAAAAATTACCCTAATATAATACTGATTTATAAAATTAAATCTATTTTTTCAAATAAATTTTTTAATTTTTTTAAAATTAGTCTTAAAATAATTCTGTAATAAGGTGAGAAAACTTCTTTTTAGAAAAATACATTTTTTAAGCATAAAATTGGATTTATTCTTATCTCTTGTATAGAAAACACAAAATATGAATGTTAAATATTTGATTGAATATATACTATATAAATTTTATTAAAAAAAATCAAAAAAATGATTAACTTAATTTATTGAGGTAAAACACGTCTATGTGGATAAAGATGGTTTTTTAGAAAACAAATTCTTTTATTTCCAAATTGCTTTTATTTTCATTTATAATAAATTGGCCAACAGATAATTGATTTTGTATACATGTATAAACCAAATATTTTCATAATTTAGTTAATCCTATTCAAATCCTCCATTCCATTGGGTATGAGATAATAAACATAATAATATTTTAATAGTATTTCATGTTCCATTTAAACTCAATGTTTCATTTAATGAAAAATATCGAAAAGATTAAATTAATTTGAAAAAATAAACTTCATAAAATATCAGGGTGTTACAGAATACAACCCTTTAAAATAAATTTCACCCTCTCAATTCATCTCATTCATCAAAGGATTGACATTTGAAAATTCTTTCATAGAAACCCACATCATAAAATGGTTTAATAAAACATCCTCTTGAAGAAGAGAAAGACATGTGAAAAGGTCATTATGAATATGACATACTAGTTTTCAAAATAGAAGAGCATAGGTGGGAAGTGAAAACATCCAAATAAAGGATAAAAATAACACCCAAATAACAATGGGGAGAGATAGAGAACGTTGATCATAAGATATTTTGTGATCTAGAGAAGGTTAATGACCAAAAATACATAAACAAATGTGGTGTGAAAAAGTTAATTGATATCATCATAAAATAATGATAAAAGGAACATTTTATATTTCAATATATTCTTCCTTATAATGGGAAATATATTTTTACATATAGACAGATAACATATGAAAATATACTTACTTGATATCTTTTTATTTCATGGGAACAATCTCATCTTTTGGTTGTACCTTGATCAATTTACACTTCATCTCTTAATCTAAGAGATGAATTTTTCATGTTTTAAGTACTAAATAAAATACATAAAATAATGGTAAGTCATTCGATCTATCTCTAGTTAAAAATAGATAACATTGGTTATCCAATATGGATAAATCTTTATATGGTGAAGTAATACATTAATCACTAGAACCTCATCCAAAGTTAAACATAAACTATTCAATAAATGGTTATCCATATAACCCTTCCATTATTCAAAATTTATAAATAATGTCACTAAATTTCCGAAAATAAAAATTAATTATCCAAATATATTTAAGTATCTCTTAATGTTTACATTCCAAATATGTGAATACCTTGGTTATATATTCTCCAGAATCATGGTAATAACCCAAATTACCATGAAAACTCAATTAAAACATACATTATCCCCCATTCCTTGAATAAAACTGTATATCATTGAACATATTCTATATATCCAATAATGTTATAAACTCTATCAATGATAACAAAAACCACTTTTTCAAAAAAAATTATTATTTCTGAGGTCATTAATACTATCCAATTTACTTTATCCATTTCAATAATCTCTTTATCCAAACTAAATTCCATTTTATAAACCTCGAAAACATATTATTGGTTATTTTTCCTTAATATTTTGTTTTCTATAAACTAATACCTTTCTACTAATTCAATTTTCTAGGTCATCAGTACCATTCAACATAATATTTAAAATACTTAATGAAAAACTTATACAAATAATCCTTATATATATTATGATTCATATGACATAAATTTTTAATTCCAATACATAAACACATCACTTATTCCACCTTATACTTAATCCATTAACTAGGCTTCATCATATTATTCCTTAATAATTCTTTTCATTCATATGTCATGTGTAGTCTCTTCATCGACAAAATCAAAACCATTACTCGTATAACCTTGTTGATTCTACTAAGAATATTTTCCAACCTAGGACATAGATTTGAAATATTATCATACATTACACATTTAAATAATTAATTAACTGATAATACCTTAGTGAGACCAATATTCCCATCCATTTATTTAACTTACTTTTCATTTTACCTCAAAAGTTGCTTACTCTATGCCCTTCTTCCCCACACATAAAATAGCCTATCCTTCTGTTGATAAATTCCTTGGATATTCTTCCCACATTCCCAATATTTGGAGAACTAAATCTTCTTTCCACCTTGATCTCCACTACCTTAACTCTCACTAAAATTTTTCCTTCTCTTCTTTTGTGAGTCTTATAGTTGGTTGAGGTTCATATTTTTCATCATTTTTTGTGATAACTAATTAGGCATAATCACAAAATTATTCACTCCAATCATCATACCATTTGGCTTCTCATCAAAATAATTCTATCAAATTCCAGCCAACCCAATTCCTTTGGGTTCTCTCCATTGGATAAAACTTAAAAACAACTTTTCTTAAAAACATAAGATCTTACCCATAAAGGGGGTTACCATTCTTTTAAAAAGATAAATTATGTTACCTTTTAAAAACAAATTATTTCCATTAAAACTCATTATATATAATAGAAAATTCATGTATGAACTTTGGAAAATCATCTCATATAATCCTAACAGAACCCTTAAAAACCCTTGTAAATTGTAATAACCATACAACCAACTTCCAAAATAATTATTCAGAGAACAAAATCATTACCTAAAATATTGGAGTTATATATGGGAACACCCATCATATTAGATAAATGGTCCTACCATGCACTATATGGGTGCACCCATCATATATAATTTCCAATAACTATAACATGAATAAAAAATTTATGATTTCACTTTTTTATAATAAATGTTTTGAAAAATTATTTTAAACTCGTATACAAATCACATCTGGATACAAAAATATCATTTTCATTTAAAAACCCATTTTCAAAACCAAAGTACCCAACAAAAATGGAAAGTGGGTTTTCATATAAAGAAACATGATATAATTTTAAGGAATCCAGAAATCAAATATTTTCCACAGTGTTGTAAAAAATCTATTGTCATCGTGTACATTGAGAATAAATCATTCCTTTTGTCATTTTTCAAAATGTTCTGTATAAAACATGTAAATGGATTACTTTTAAAAATATTTGAAAATAAAATAAAAGAGGCATAAAAATGTAGTCGATAAATATTTAATTTCTATATAATAATTCTCAAAAAATTATTTTAAAAAAATATACATGGAAAAGAAATATTTGGATAGAAAACATTAAAAGATAAAAAAAATTATGAAAGTCCCTTATCAATTTGGAAATATTTGAATCATAATCCCCATGAAATAATAACATTAAAAAACTATAAATTCCCTGAAAATATAAAAAATAATTATATATCTTGTCAATGGGAATATATATACATCTTGTAAAATAGTATAGGTGTATAATATCAAAATATTCCTTAATGAAAGGAAATTGAGACGAAGTCCCTTACCTTGAGTATGACATGCAATGTGTGTCTTTATATTCCTGAATAATAATTTTGTAGTAATTAATAAATTTCTTTAGAACATTTTTCAATTTTATTATTACTTTTATTTCACTTATTACCATACTATATAAAATTACTTAGTTAATTAATTTACATCAGGTGTTTTGACCATATTCATCTTTTGTGTCAAAAATGACTTTGGTAGGTCAACTATGGTCAAAGAGGTCATTATTTAAACATATCCAGATTAATAATCATGACATATTTATTATATTTATAAATAAATTATACTTTTAAAACTAATCATGAAATATGGTTTTCATAAATGAAGTACATTATAATCATGGAGACGGTAGGCCATATGTACGCATCATTAATGTTTATATTTACCAATGATCATTATTGGAAGGAGGTAAGTGATATTTTATCTTTAAAAGATAATAATAATATAATATATAACATATTATTGCCTTAAATATATTTATGTATATCATCCATGTGGTATGGTGATGAAAATAGAGTCACATCAATTTATGAAGGCGGTAGTCCACACATTAACCAACGATGTTATAATTTCTTAGTGAGTGAAAAGATAAGAAAGAAAATTATATATTATATTTTAATAATAATAATTTTTTCATTAATATCATAATAATTCCATATATATAACATATATTCATTATACTTACCCTTGTTACCTTCCATGTAAAGGGTAAGTGAAAACCAATCACATCATTGTGCAAGAAGGTAGTCCATCGTACACACAAACGACATTATCGTATCCCATAAGGAATGAAAAGTAATAAATGCATACATGATATAATGAATAAATAGGTATAAGTATGTTATAAATATCATATATATAATTTATATCTATTATCATCCCCAACCATGATAGGTGGTAATAGAAAAATGAATGACATCGGTTCATGAGTCGGTAGTCTATCGTACACATGAATGATGATTTCGTAACCCATTAATGGAATAGGAGAAGGATTTAGGTTTTTAAATTAAGATAATAACAAATAATTATATTTAGGATACTTATTTGATTATATAATCATTTTTTAATAAAAATTAAATGAGGTGTATTAATAAATAAAATAAAAATTCTCGTTGAAGAACATTACCTCTTCTTCGGGTAACTTCTTTTGGATTGTACAAGAAACCTTTCATGATGGGATTTATGAAAAAAAGAAGGATTGTATGATGATATGATGGAATTATAGAATTTATTTGGTAATTTTTTTTTCCATAACCATTGGGTTTTAAATGTGTGATGAGAGGAGGATAGAGGGTGGCCTTTTATATGTGCGGTGATTGTCAGACTAACAAGTTTTGAAAAGAATGAATTTCACCCACATTTTATTCATGTCACAAGGCTCTGATAATGAACCATTAAAAAAATATAAGGTATAAGGTAAAAATATTTACATAAAATAGATTTTTGATAAGTTTTTATTCCATTTGAACTCTTATCTTTTTAGTTTAACCTTGAGGTAAATCCAATTTTACCTAAACCACGGAAAATAATTTTTTATTGTTTTCACTATTCCTCTGGGTAAAAAATTAATTTGACTATATTAGATGATATAAATTATTATTATTATAAATATGGAATCTATTTTAAAAATTTCAATTCACATAATTGCAAAATTTTAATTTAAAACAAAACTCAAAGATGTGATGAGAAAGTAGGTTTTCAAACAGAGTAATTTTTAGGGAAAATATGATTTTATACTCACTTTATGCCTAATAATAACCATTTTATGAAAATAAATTAATATTAAATGATATATAATATATAAATTTTATTTAAAACATTCCCTATTATTTATTATTCTAATTAAATAAAATAGAGAAACATTACGCATATTAAATCAGTTCTTAGAAAAAATCCATTTTTATACCCAAAAAAAATTATACAAAAACCCAATATAAATTTGGTTATATGCTAATTAAGTGAATTAAATATAAATAAATAAAACTTATTCTACTTTAATTCATATTCAAAATATATTATAACTTTTAAAATACTTAAATTATGGAAAAGAAACTAATTTTTTACAAAAAAATCTGTATTTTTCACTATTCACTAAAAATAAATATTTTCTGAAAAAATAAATTAACTATAGATAAATTTTGATATTATGATTTCAAAAATTATATTTATATTTTTACATTAAAATTATAAATTTTATAAATTTTACTTTTAAATAAATTCTTATAAGAAAATAGTTTAGTTAAAACTATTTTCTTTTTTATTTAAAAATTACTTAATATTTTTATAACTAAAAGAAATATCTAATTCATATAAATAAATATGAAAATAATTTATTCTATCATTACCTATGTTGTTACATTCTTAATACCTTATATAAATTTCTTCCTCATAATTTTATTCAATAATTAAAAGAGTGCATAAATATTTACCTTATAGCATTTTCATATTCACTTATTGCCTCTTCAACCATATAGTTTCCCATAAAACCTTAACATAATAAATTACCTTTTTCTAAAACAATTTATCTCTATAGTAATGAATATTAAATGGATGTTCCTCATAAGATATATACTCTTCCCACCAAACTACATTGGGGTTCAAAATATGTGGTGAATCTCGTATATATTTTCTTAATATCAAAACATGAAATATGTTGTGTACCTGATATAAACATGAATTAAAATACATATGGTTAGAAAATAATCCAAAATAATCCAATATTTATTATGGTATAACTAACCACATAAATTTCTTGCATTTCTTACAAAAATTAAAAACACTTTTCTAGAGTGAAACATTGAGAAATACATGATCAGCTACATTGAAAGAAAGATCTTTCCTCCAGTTATATCCATAAATTTTCTACTTTATTTGAGAAATCCTCAAATATCATTGAATTAAATAAACCTTATCAACCATTTACTATACTAAATCAAGTCACATCACCACCTTTGTACTATATCATCCAAAAAATCTATCATTCGACGATGTTTTCCATATAATGCTTGAAATGGTTCCAACTGTACATTGGAATGAAAACTGTCATTATAAGAAAACTAAACCAAATAAAGATATTAATCCCAACCTCCCTCATAATCCATTGAAAAATAAATAATAATATACTCCATGGTATAAATTATTTTTCTTAGAATATTCAATAGATTGAGGATGAAAAGTTGTAATGAAATTTTATTTAGTACCCAATGGCATTTTAAGTCATTTCCAATAATTAGATGTGAACTTGAGATTAGGTTCTGATAAAATGGAGTGTGGAACTCTGTGTAACCTGACTATATTATTTAGATACAGTTGAGAAAGATGATCTCAATTACATAGTACCATTAATGGGAAAGAAATATTATTATTTACTTAATTGATCAACAATAACCAAAATCGAATTATTTCCTTGAGAAGTATATAGCAATCCTACCATGAAATCCATTGATATATTTTCCCATTTCCACTCTTTCACTGGAAAAGGTTTAAGCATTCCATTTGGTAACTATCATTCTGCTTTAACATTCTGAAAATTCAAATACTTAATGGTGAAGTCAATAATATCTCTTTTCATTCCATCCCACAAATAATACTCTCAAATGTCTCTCTACATCTTAGTGCTACTATGATGAATGGAAAATAGAGAACAATGATCTTCACTTAATCACTATTTCTTTAACTATGAATCATAAGGCACACCAAATCATTTTACAAATCCTAAGACACATTCTTCGTCAATATTAAAATCTTTCAACTTACCCTTGTTATTGGATTATACTATTTCCTGTAAATATTAATACTCTTTTTGATATTTCTTAATTATTTCTAACAAAGTAAACTACACTAAAACCTGAAGAGAAAATAGAGGATGTCCCTACATCCCTATCTTCTATTTCAAAATTTATAAAATCATTAACCAAAGTGTCATATTCTAAATGTAACATGGTTAATGTAGCATTATTTTTTTGACTCAAAGCATCATCGACTTTTTTTATTTTTCAGGATGGTAATGAATCATGAAATAATAATCCTTGATTAGTTAAATTCAATTTCTTTATGACATGTTTAATTATTTTTGTGTGAATATATACTTTAAACATTTTTTATCATTATATATTTCACATTTTATTCCATACAGATGATGAGTCTAAATTTTTAAAGTAAAAAACACTACAGCTAATTCCAGATCATGTGTAAGGGAATTTAATTTGTGAGGTATCAACAGACATGAAGCATAAGAAATTACTTAGTTATTTTTCATTAGGACACAACCAAGTCCTTTAAATGAAGCATCATTATCGATGATAATTTCACCATTTTTTGAAGGAAGATCCAAAACTTGATAATTCACCAATATTATTTTTAGTTCCTAAAAAAACATTACATTCATTTTTTCAGTGGAATTTAAATACTTTTCAAGTTAAATTGTTTAGTGGGATATACAACCGATCAACGTTTTCAAAAAACATCAGTAGTAACCCTCAAATCTAGGAAAACTAATAATATATCTGATATTTTTTGTGTCTTAACCATTTTTCAACTACTTTTTTAGCGGTGTAAATGGTTGTACCATATTTATATACAATATTTCTGAGGAAAGAAATTTTTTAAACCAAAATTAAAAATTAAAAATATTCACTTATAGTTTCATTTCTTTTGTGGTTTGAAAAAAAATCCTTAGATGTCTTTCATATTCCTCCTGAATTTCAGAATATATAACAATTTCATCAATAAATACAACTAAAACTTGTCCAATAACTCATTAAAACTATATTCATTAAGTATATAAATATAGTAGGTGAATTTTACATCCCAAAGGGTATAACAATGAACTCATAGTACCCATATCTAGTCTAAAATGGAATCTTTGTAATGTCATCATCATTCACCTTCATCCTATGGTACTTGGACTTAATATCAATCTTTGAAAAATATTTTAATCCCTGTAACAAATCAAAAAAATAATTGATATGCAGAAAAATGAAACTTATTTTAAATTTTTATGTTATTAAAATCTCTATATTCAATGAAAAGTATTATTGAACCATCTTTCCTTTTTACAAAAAAAAAGAGAACCTCATGTTGAAGTGTTAGAGAAAATGAAACCTATATCTAATAATTATATCAATTTATTTTTCAGTTATAAAAGTTACACTTGATCCATTCGACAAGGGATTTTAGAAATATTATTAGCATTACGCACTAATTCATTAGTAAACTCAACCTCCTTCTCAAGAATAACACCTGGAAAATCATCAAAAAAATATCCATGTATTCATTATCTACTAGAACATTACAAATTTGAAGAGTAACATTATTTTACATAATGTGAGAAAGGTAACTTTCAATACCATCTCTAATAAATTTCTTATCATCTTAGTATTTTATCAAAGGCATAAAATCATTTAATAAAACTTTCTTCTCATTGTAATATATCTTATCACGATAAACTGAAAGTCAGTCCATACCCAAAATGATATCAAACTCTACTATATCTAGTTCGATGGGAGTTTTAGGCCAGACCATTCCATTTATAAAAATTGGAAGATTCCAATAAATCTTGGTTTCCTTAATACTTTCACCCAAAGTTTTCTAAAAAAGTTATATATTACTTTCCAAAGGTGATATTTCCAATTTACATGATAAAAAATTGAAATAAAACAATATGAATATCCATAGTCAAATAGAGTATTCGTATAATTTTAATACACAAGTATCATACTAATCACAAAGTCATTTGATAATCCAACATCATCTATAGTACTAGTATTAGTTAAAGATTTTTACACCCCCTTTTTCTTTTGATATCGATGATTTCTAACCAGGGTTACTAGATTTAGTCACACATTAAAATAGTTACCCAACTCATTGAAACTACAACACCACACCATTGGATGGCTATCAGTTACCTCATTCTTTGATTCATTAGGGTTATTTTCCTTGCAATAATAGTCCATGGGGTCAAACTTTTCAAATTGGTAACACTTACTTGATTTCATAAGACATTTCCCAAGGTTTATTTTACCACACCTACAACAAGATGGTAACTTCATATTATTTCCTCTAGATTTATTTTTTTCATGATTCCACATTTCCTACCATAGTAACCAATTTTTACATTCATCATCATGAGGCACATAAGTGTCAAAAAACTCTATCTCAACTTTTTCATCTCAACGAACAAATTTCTCAAAGATTTTAAATTCAGGTGCATCGAAATCTCTTCATTGACTTGGTTTCAAACGTGATTAAAATCAATTAATTTTACTATCAATGTCCCAAAATAATATGAGGCATAATTGACCAGTATTGTAAAATTGGCTTCACATGTGGCCATATAATCTTCATTTTTTTCCTCAAATATAGGAATTATTTTTCTGTCTAGATTTGAACTATCTTAAAAAAATACTTTTCAAGCAAAATATACTTAAATTTTTCCCACTCAATCACATAAATATCATATTTCTCTCTAGTGTTATTAATTAAAGACCACCATCAATCATTTTCACATTCAAAAAGATAAACATAAATAGTTACCTTTTGACATTTTGAATATACCAAGAATTCAAGTATCATCTCTATATAATTGATCCATCCTTCGACTACAATTGGTTTAGATTATCCACTAAAATATGGGGTATAATGCCTTGTGGAATGATCAATAATAGAAATCTTCCCTCACGGTATATCAGTTTCCTCTCAAGCATGGATACCACCACTATTTATTACTTGTTTCAACTGAACCATCACTTAAAAAAAATTCTAATCCAATTACAACGATCTTAGGAAGATGTTTTGGAATTATATTTTCCCCTTAGTGTTTTCCCACTATATAATCCTTGTTTCACCTATTGAAAACAATTCTAAATATAAATATTTCAGGTAAAGAAACATGGTAATCTTAAAATTCTATATCATAAAAACATAGCCATTGGATAGAATCTTTTAATGGAATACTATTAATTTTATCCTAACCTCTAATTTTATCTAAATCTACCTTTGGTACCAACTATAAGGACCCGACATAAAATATTACATAATCTTTTGTTTTGGTCAATAATTAACGTTCTTTCCCTTTGAGGGTCCTTTTAGGTTTAGATTTTCATAGAATATTTTCATAAATCATACATTAAAAAATCATATAACATAAATTGGACACTTTCAATTAGTATTCATTTTTTTCATAATATAAATGTTTTAAAATAATACATGTTTTCTTTTCATGAAAACTATTTGTGACTTCCAATTTGACATCTTCCTTTTTGTTAATTCCAAAAGGGTAATAGATGCCCTAAGAGGGGGGTGAATCAAGGTATGGATATTATTTTAAAACTTATTCCTTATCCATAGAATCTAGAACTCTTTATTAAAATAGCCACTTATTATGATATTTAATGTTAATTTTGATCGTGTTCTTTCCAATTTTATCTGATGATAATTCTCTAAAAGTAAATCAATAAATCAAGCATAAGGACACATAGATTTATACTTGGTTCACCCTCACTGGGCTACATCCAAGGAGAATACAACGAAAATGTGTTGATTGTACCAAATTAAATAAGTATCAGTAACAAGAATGATATTTAAGGTAGATAAATTCAATTCCCATGATCACTACCTTTACAATATTTAGGGTCCCCTCACTGCATTCCCAAGGGTCACTCCCTATGTATCTTTCTCTGGCTCACTACTAGTATAAAGGATCACTTTCTTCCTATTCCTTTTATCACTTCTCTTAGAAGGGATCCCCTAAAAGTTTATGGACCTTTAAGTCCCTTAATTTTCATTAAACCATGCATCCTCAACTATAAGTATATTCTCTCTTAAAGTCCCTTTTTCACCCATAGATGAAATCCACTTTTCCACATAATATTAGTCAGCATAAATTTCTTTCACAGACTGTTTATGTCCCATCGTGAAACACTTTCTACCTCTAAAAAGGGGTTTCACCACGTAGCACAAATGCTTCGTGAACCACGTCTTCTATGTACCTCTTCCACTTACCACTTTCACAGCCTACTTTTGTGTACCGCCTCCGCATACTGCTTGAGCTTACTGTTTTCGCTTCTACGAAATTCCTTCTTCTACGGATTGTTTCTTCTATAGACAAACTTATCCATCACAGACCACATTCTTTTTGGAGCTACTAATCCCCTCAAAAACACTTTTGGGAATCGTTCTTGTGAAATACTTCACTTTGTGGAATCCTTCCTCAAGAACCACTTTCAAACTTATCCAAATTCCAAGAGAAAATATGTTTTCTTATGAAAAACACTCTAAGGAATGATGGGATTAGTGCTCCTTATATAGGAATAAATATCCACAAAATCCATTAATCCGAGATTTACCCTAATCTTCGATGTGGTACCGCCTTCACCATGCACCGCTTCTTCCGTAAACCATTTACCTATGTGTTCTGCATACTATCGTTCTTCCTTCACGGCTACCCAAATCACCATCTCGTTTTCACCAACAAAAATCAACTCTACATACTGCAAGCCATTAGTGTATTGTTGGTCACCTACAAACTGCAAGCCTTCCCACAAACCATTTCTCATTCGAGATCTATATACCACACTTTATGTTCTGTATAGCAGTGCTATAAAGAAACCTTCCATTTCTGAAATTCCTTCTTCATTCCACGTACCAACTTTTGTGGTTTGGAAACTATCATTTGTGATCCATGAACTATGAAAACCTTTGTGAAAACCTTCCTTTTTCAAAAACAAACTCCCAATTTTGAGGCTCAAAATTTTTGAAAACACTAGAAAACCACACCACCTTAGACATATCCTTCGACAAATACAAACCATACTCATTCATGGTAATCTATATTTTTATAAAAAAACATAATCACACCCAAAACATACCGAGGGGACACCCTGAGGTATTTGTTCCCCAACAATATCTCCCTTTGGGTTTGTTTAAAACAATTTCATAATTTGATATCTAATTAAATCATTATCCGAATTCTATCAGTATTATCTTCTTGAGATTAAGATATCGATCAAGGATTAACTCAACACATACTTTAAGCACACATGATCCATGATCAGTATGATAAATAAGAGTATAATGAAAATTTAACCAATGAATCACTACATTATATTCAAACACCAATATTCTATATTCATCACATACCGCAAATGTCATGATATGTATCATTTGATCAATCACGACTAACATCATCAGATTTAATACTCCCCCTACATCACTACACCCCCTAATAGCTTTAACTCCCCCTATCTTGCTTCTCCACCTATAAAATTATCCATGTATATTGACTAAGACTTTTTCTCCCTTCTAAATCCACAATTTCTTGACCTTTGTCGATGAACCCCATGCCCATTCCTTTAAAGTCTGCAATAGGGTAGAGAACACATATTAGAACATTAGGTAAAGTAATCCATAACTCAGAATAGGGGTCCCACATACACACTTTTTCAAGTTCATGGAGTCGAATGAACTCATAAATCCAGTCGATGCCTCTCAAATGCTTCATTGGGTAAGGCCTTTGTCATAATGTATGCAACCTATAGTTCTATAGGCACATACTCCAACTTCACAATCCCTTACTCTACCTTCTCCTTGATAAAATTATAATTGATTTCAATGTTCATTTTCCTTGATTGACGGACTAGTTTTTTGCTAAGATTTATTACATTAGAATTGTCACGATGGATTCTGATGGGAGACTTCACTTTAACTCCCATATCATTAAGTTTTTGCCTCATCCACAATAACTGTGTTAATGTTTGATTAGTCACAATATACTCAACTTTTGTGGTGTTAAATGAAATTATATCTTGTTTCCTAATTTTCCAAGAAATACACAATATACCAAGATATAAAGCACCTCCAAACGTTTATTTCCCCTCATCTGCTGATCTGGCCTAATCTTCATTTGTATATCCTAATAACTCTTTTCTTAGATTTAACATTATATAACAAAATAAAGTCCACATTCCCTTGACATGATGAAGTATTATTTTCACTACAGTCATGTGGCTTTATTAGGGATAACTTTGATAACTTACTACTTGACATGTGGAAAGAACCATATTTGGTCGTGTCGTTGTTAAGTACAATAGACTTCCAATGAACTGCCTATATTCTATGACATTAACCGCTTTTCCATCATCATTCTATGATAGTTTCACCCATATAGCCACCGTAGTTTTCATCTTCTTTAAATTTTCCATTCAAAATCTTCTCAAAACCACCTTGGAATATTAATGATGAGAAATGGATGTCCCATTCTTTCTTTGCCTGACCTATACACCAAGGAAAAAAATTCAATTCACCAATCATCGAAATTTCAAATTCTCTCTTCATGAACTTTGTTAACTGATTAAACTGATATTCACATGATCCACCTAATATTATTTCATTGACATATACTAGAACCATAATCATTTTTTACTGTCATTTTTTAACTATAGATTGTAATCAACACCACCACACTGAAAACTGAGCTTCTTCAAAACATATCTAGTCATGACTATGATGCTCTCAGTGCTTGCTGCAAACCATATGAAGCCTTCTTCAGTGGAAAAAATCTATTCTCATATTCATGAATTAAAAAACCATGTGACTTATTAGTATAAACTACTTCTTTGATAACCCCATTCAAAAATGCTAACCTAATGCCTATCTGGAAAACATGGAACTTTCGTTGCACTACAATGGCCAAGAATAATCTGATTGTCTCTATCCCTACAACACATAAAAATGTTTCATCAATATTGATACCTTCCATCTGGTAGTACCATTTACACACTAGTAATTCTTTGTTTCATATCACTATTTCATCTTCATTCATCTTGTCACAAAATATCCATTTAGTCATGATGACATTCTTATCAGTTGACCTCGAAAAAATATCCCATGTCTAATTCTTCTCAATTTTCTCAAGATCATCATTCATAGCCTGAACCCAGTTCTTATCTATATCCACATCATCAAAAAAAATATAGGCTTTACCTATGAAAGGATGGATGCTTGTCGTAATGATATCATTCTTCGTACTTGAACTGACACTTCCAGATCACCAATGATGTTTTTCCTATCAATTTCAACATGACTTTTTGGTTTTCATGCTGATATAAATTTTACTTATTCATGATTATCATTTTTATCTTTATCTAAATAATCATTTTACACTTCTAATAGCCATGAGTTTCTTACATCCTCATTGCTATGAAAATAAAACTATTCACTATTCTGTTAAAAATTTTGTTCATTCTATACTACAGAGACATCATTGCTTTTAACTACTTTTATAGCCTCATTTTGAAACATTTTTTACATTTTCTCATATATTCTTGGTATAATTAAAATAGTCAAATGATACAATATTGTTATAAAAAATAGTTAATCATGAAATGCTTGAGTTTTGTGGCTTCTCCTCTAATCGGTCTTCTTGATGTCAAATAACATAAAATTTAATGCTTTATCTCCCATTGAGATCTTTCATCTGATTAGGATATTGAATTATACCCCTATAATATGAAACTCTTCCTATTGTTGCTCCCACTATTTAGACTCATAGTTATTCTTCTTCTCATGCATCATTTATTCTCATGTTTCACTTTGAAAAGAACCATAAAAAACCATTATGCCAACTGAGTCAGAACTCGATGTAGGAAATAAGAGATAAAGTTAATAACACAATCACTGTCTATTTTTTCTCAATTAACTCTATCCATAAACCATTAAATCCTTTCATGGAATTATTCCCGATTAATTCTTCATCTCTTGTGATTTATATGAATTAGTTTAAATTTTTTAGCGCATCAC
The DNA here is from genome assembly GCA_963277665.1 of Viscum album. Lineage (NCBI taxonomy): Eukaryota > Viridiplantae > Streptophyta > Magnoliopsida > Santalales > Viscaceae > Viscum > Viscum album. The sequence goes on along the minus strand of OY728119.1, from coordinate 1,717,783,847 downwards.
ATCACCATTTTGCATCTTTTGATGACACTTCCCCTTGGATTGTATCTCCCCTTCAACCTAAAACACTTGAACATTGGTTAATTTAATTTATACACATAGGTAGAGGGGTATCTATGGAATACTCAAGAATAGTATTGTGGTTGATCCCGATGGATCAACCCATTGATACTTTCCTACAATGTGTTGTTCTGTTTTTGTGCTTGTTCCAACAGCCCATCCAAAATCAACTGTATTTTCAATATGTTTAATCATTATTTACACATATTCTGAGTCTTCTTCAGATACTTAGGTTTTGTGGGATTGTACATTTTCACAATTTGGGGTTTATACCCACTAGTAAAAGTTTCCTTCTTTGAGGATCCACCCAAATTCCATTTTTCATGATTCTTTATTTGAGAAGGAATCTATCCATTGATATTCTTATCTTACTTCATATCCCATTATAGGGGTCTTTCAATATCCATAAATTTTTTCCTTGTATCCTGACATGTGACTTTATCGAGACATCCTTTATTAATTTTTCTTTTATCAATCACCCGAGTCAAATTACTCAAACGTGCTGGGAGTGAGTTCTTCACTGAGCATATGTTCTTCTATCTCACAATTGGAGTAGTTCCTCCCTTTATCTTCTAGGATTGTTGACATTAATTTAAATAGTTCTTTTGTGAATGAAACTTAGTAGTTGATTGATGCACCTTTATTTGAGCTTCTTGTGTATTCCCCAAGACTTTGAACCAATTTTTTGACATATCATTTTGACTTCAAATATAGGTTTTCATATTATAAACCATTGGAGTTTGGGATCTCCTTTCATGTTCCATTTCCTTCCTTTCCTTATTCTGTATTGTGAAATAATTTCATGATTGAGATGTTGATACATCTTGACTTCTTCTAATGAAATTGATCTCCTGAGATTCTTGACACATATTCAAGGTGTGTCCCAATCTCTCAAAATATTATCATTTAATGGATACTTCCTTCTAAGAGACTTGTCTTTTATATTTCCCAACACACGTATTCTTATTCTCAGATTGAGAAATATTTCTATCTTCACAAAATGAAATATATTCAAAAGACATTCAACAAAAACTTTATATATCCCACAAAAATAGTCATTGTTAACTTTTTTTCCTATAAAAACCTTTTTAGGTTTGTCTTTAGCACCTACATGTTTTTTCATATTTTTGGAAATGTTCTTAGATCATTCCAACCATGAATGGGAGAGGGTTAATCATATAAAATACCATATCTTCTCAAAATATATAGACTTTGGGATGAGATGATCATTTCTTGTTTTTCCTCTAAAAATTGAATATTTTATTTTCATTTCAGTATCACCTTCTGAAGTATGTTCAAATAATTATTGAAAAGCATCCTTTAATTTGGTATTTACATTATCAGTAGATTTCCCCACTTATTTATTGATTGACTCTAGATATTTTCTCAATTTTTGAGTCTCCTTTTCCATAGATTAAAGTTGGGCATTATGTTGTCTTATTAGATTCTTCCCACTAGTTATCTCAACTTTTAATTATCACAATATCTTATACATTAGGTCACCATGATCCTTTATTTTAGAATCTTTCTGAGAAAAAGATTTATAAAAAAATGCATTCTCTTTCTTTAGCATTTGGTTATTCTGAACTACATCTTATTTCTCTGTAGCAAGGTCATCATTTATTGTTTTCATATTCTGAATTTCTTTTCAATTTAAACTATTTCTCTTGTAATCGGATTTTAATTTTTATAGATTTGTTAAAATATTTTTAATTTCTTCATCTTGGTAATAATTCTCATCCCTCATATCAGTAGCTATATCAATAATCCTTTTATTTAATCCTCTAGACTTTTTGACCTTAATTTTCTGCACTTGGATTTAGATATCTTTAGATTTGATGACATCATACAATCTATGAATCAATTAATTTGTTACGTGGTAAACATCTACTTTTGGTCTTCTGTAAATTTCTTCTAGGTCAGTTTCTCTAGTGTCTCTGGGATTATCAAGTTCTCCACTCATTCTTTTATCACTATTCAGTGATTAAACACTTACACTATCTGATTCGTCAAAATCATTATTTAGTACACTGCTTGTTTCCTTCTACTGAATCGTACTCTTTCTATATATACTTCCACAATGGGGAATAACACCAAAATTCTTCTTCTTCTTCTTCTTTGAAGTTATTCCATTTTCCAAGGAACACCAAGATAATAGAAGACTAGATATTTGACTTCAACAATGAATAAAACAAAGTTAGAGAAAATAGATCTGATAAAAGAAACCTATGCATTGATACTAATTATTAGGTCCAAAATGGGCCTTGATACCCTGAGATGGGGGGTGAATCATGGTATGGATATTCTTTTAAAACTTTTTCCTTTACCACTAGATCTTGACCTATTTATTACAAGGGTCCCTTATTATTCTCTTTAATATTAATTTTGATCATGTCCTTTCCAATTGTATCTGATGATAATGCACTAAAAGTAAAGCAATAAAGAAAGAATAGGACATAGAGATTTTTAATTGGTTCTCCCTCACTGGGATACATCCAAGCAGCATACAATGAAAATGTTCCAATTTTAACTAATTAACTAAGGCTCACTTCCAATAATGATGTTCATGCTAGATCACTTCTATGCCTAGTCTCATTGCCTTTAAAATATTTAGGATCTTCTCATTTAATTACCAAGGGTCACTCCCTATGTTTCTTTCTCTCGACCACTTTTGGTGGAAAGTATCATTTTCTCCCTCTTCCTCTGCTCACTTCTCTTGGAAGGGATCAACACACTATTTATGGACTTATAGGTCCCATAATTTTTATGAAATCATGCATCCTAACCTGAAGGGAGATTCTCGATTAAAGTCCCTTTTTCACCTATAGATGAAATCCACATTAACGTATATTGTTAGTCAGTAGAAATGTGTTTAACAAACTATTTAAGTCCTTTCGTGAACCACCTTATTCCTCCATGAACTCTACTACACTTTGTAGCATGTATTCTTCGTGAACCACCTCTTTTAGGTACCGCCTATGAATACCCATTCCACTTACCGCTTTCATGTACCACTTTTGTGTCCCACCTCCGCCTACTACTTCTTCTTACCACTTCTTCTGTGGAATTTCTTCTTCTGAAGACTGCTTCTTCTATGGACCAACTTCTCCTCCCTGGACTACTTTCTTTTTTTGAGCTGTTGATCCCCACAAAAATAATTTCCCAGATTTTTTCCGTGAACTACTTCACTTCGTGGAATCCTTTCTCATCAACCACTTTGAGACTAAGACGAATTCCCACAGTAAAGATGCTTTCTTATGAAAATATCTCTAATTAATGATGGGATTAGGTCTAATTATATAGGAAAATAGATTCACAAAATCCACTAATATAATGTTTAACCAAATCATCAATGTGGTACCACCTTCACCACATACCACTTATTCCATGAACTACTTCCCAACATGGTCCGCATATTTCGAGCCTCCCAGTGAACCATTTTTCATTCGCGATCTATGTACCGCACTTCATGGTCCACATATCACTGATATGAAAAAACTTTCCTTTTCCAAAATTCCTTCGTCATTCCATGTAACACCTTTCGTGTTCTATGAAATGTCCTTCATGATATGAGAACCATAAACACCTACTTCGGAAAAACACCAACCATACTCATTCTTGGTTATCGGGATATATCAACAAACACAATCACACCCAAAACATACCAAGAGGGCACCTTGAGTGATCTTTTCCCAACAACCTCTCCCTTTGGATTTTCTTACAACACTTTCATAATTTCATATCGCATTAAAGCTTCTTCCAACTTCTACCAGCTTTCACTTATTTCAATTAAGATAACAATCAAGGATTTAATCAACACATAATCAAAGCCCATATGAGACATGATCGGTATGAGAAACAATTATATAATTCAATGTTAATCAATAAATCACTACATTCCATTCCAACACCACTCTTATTCTTTCATCATGAACCTCATCTGTAGTGATATGTAACATTTTATCGACCCCATCTAGCATCGTCAGATTTAATACTCCCCCTACGTCACTACTCCCCCTTGCAACTTCAACTCCCCCAATATTACTTCTCCACCTAGAAACTTCTCTTTGTTTCTTGACTAGACATTTTTCCCTTCTAAAGGCACAATTTCTCCCCCTTTTTCAACAAACCTTAAGGTCATTCCTTTGAGTTTTGTAATAGGGTAAGGAACATAGTTTATCACATTGGGAAAAAATACCATACCTTGGGGAGAGGGGGTTCCATATCCACACTTTTTCAAGTTTAGAGAGTCTACTATACTCCCATAGCCATTTGATGCCTCTCATACACTTCTTTGGGTAAGGCCTTTGTTAGAATGTCTGCAACCAGTAGTTCTATAGGAAGATACACCAACTTCAAAATCCCTTACTCTACCTTCTCCTTGATAAAATAATAATTGATTAATGTGTTATTTTTACTTGAGTTATGGACTAGATGTTTGGTATGATTTATATCACTTGAATTTTCATAATGGATTTGGATATGAGACTTCACTTCAACTCCCATATCATCATGTTGATGCTTCATCCAAAATAACTACATGTATGCTTTAGTAGTCACAATACACTCAAATTATATGATGCTAAATGAAATTAAATCTAGTTTCTTACTCAGCTAGGAAACAATCTGTCCACCTTGATAGAAAGAACCTCATAAAGTTGATTTCCAATCATCTACTGATCCAGCCCAATCTGCATTTATATATCCCTATAACTATTTACTAAGTTTTGACATTTTACATCAAACCGAAGTCTATTATTCCCTTGATATACTAAAGTATTATTTTCACTATAATCATGTGGCTTTATTTAGGATTACTTTGATACATCACTTCTTGACATGTGGAAAAAACAATATATGGCCATGCCACTGTTAAGTACAACAATCTTCCAATTATCTTCCTTTATTCTATGACATTAACCACTTTTCCTTCATCGTCTTATGATTGTTTCATCCGTGCAGCCCCCGAAGTCTTCATTTCCTTATAATTTCAAATTCCAAATATTCTCAAAATCTCATTCCCATATTAATATTGATAAATTAATGTGAAATTCTTTCATTGTGTGACCTATAGAAGAAGGAAAAAAATTAGTTCACCAATCATTAACATATCAAATTCGCTCTTCATGAACTTTAGGAAATGATCGAACTGAGCTTCGTCTGATCCACCAAATATTATGTCATCGATATATAACACCACCTTTATTTTTTTTTACTGTCATTATTGAATTATATATTGTAATCAAGACTACCACGCTGAAAAACAATCTTCTTCAAAAAACTGATCTAGTCTTGAAAATCATGGTCTTGGTGCTTGCTTAAAACCTTATAAAGCCTTATTCAGATGATAAACTCTATTAGAATACTTATGAATGGGTAACCCATCTAACTGATTAGTATAAAATACTTCTTCTAGAACCCCATTCAGAAATACAAACAACATTTCTATCTGGAAAACTTTGAACTTTCATTGCACTGCAATGTCCAAGAATAATGTGATTGTCTCTAGGCCTATAACAAGTGAAACTTTTTTACAAATATTGATACCTTCCATCTGGGTATACCCTATGAAAACTATTCATTCATTTTTTTGAATCACTATACCATCTTCATTCATATTTTTGTGAAATACTTATTTAGTCATGATGAAATTCTTATCTATTGGTCTTAGAACAATATCCTATGTCAAATTATTTTCAATTTGGTCAAGATATTCATTCATAGCATGAACACAGTTCTCATCTCTACCCACATCATCAAAAACTATAGGCTCTACCTATGATAGGATGGATTCATGTCGTAATGACATCATTCTCCATGCTTGAACTGGAACTATCCGATCAACAATGATATTTTACCAGTCAATTTTAACTCAACTGTTTGGTTTTCAAGTAGACATAAATATTAGTTATTCTTTCTTATCATCATTATCTTTATATCAATCATAATTTTACACTTCTACTCACCATGAGTATATTACCTCCCTGTTCCTTCCATAAGGAAACTATTAACTATTATGTTAAAGATTATGTTCATTCTCTAAAACAGAGACATCATTTCTTTAAACTAATTTTGCAGCCTCCTCTTGAAACATTTTTGACATTCTATCACAACTTATTGGTATTCTGAAAATAGTTAGCTGATACCATATTGTTAGAGAAAAATATATAATCATTAAATACATGATTTTTGTATCTTCTACCCCAATCAGTTTTCTTGATGTTAGATAACCTAAAATTTTATCCTTTATGTTCCATTGAGATCTTGCATCCGATTAGGATATTGAATTAAACCCTTATGATGAGAAACTCTTCCTATTAATTGTCCCAATATTTAGACTAACAATCATTCTTCTTCTCATGTATCATTTGTTCTCAAGTGGCACTTTGTAATGACCCATCAACAAAACCTTTATGCCTACTAATTCAGAACTCAGTGTAGGAAATAATAGATAATGTTAATAACATAATCATTATCTGTTGTGATCAATTAATTCCAACTATAAACCATTAACTCCTTTCAAGGAAATCTTCTAGATTAATTCTTCATCTCTTGTGACTCATTTGAATTAGTTTAAATTCTAGAGAACATCACATCACCATTTTTCTTCTTTTAATATCTCTTCCCCTTGGATCGTATCTCCCCATAAACCTAAAAAACATAAACATCGGTTAATAGAATTTATAAACATATGGAGAGTTGTACCTATGGAATCCTCAAGAAGATGATTTTAGTCGATCCTGATGGATCAACCCTTTGATACTTTCCTGTCATGAACTCTAATATTTTTCTGTTTGTTTCAACTGCCCAGCCAACTTCAACTATTCTGGCCATATGACTAAACATTCTTTACCCACATGCTAAGTCTTCTTTTGATATTTAGGTTTTGTAGTATTTGCCTTTTTTACAATTTGGGGTTTATACCAACTAGTATAACATTCCTTCATTAAGGCTCTACTTGAATTCCATTATTCATGATTCTTTCTCTAAGCAAGAATCTCTCCATTGGTATTCTTCCCTTGATTTATCTCTCATTGGAGGGCACTTTCTCTTCCCTTCAAATTTCTCCTTGTATCATGACATGTGACTTTATCGAGACATCATTTAATCATTTTTATTTTATCAGTCACCCAAGTCAAAGTACTCAGATGTGATGAGAGTGAGTCCTTCACTGAATGTACATTCTTCTATCTCACAACCGGAGTAGCTCCTCCCTTTTTTCTTGGATTGTTCATGTTCATTCAAAGAGTTCTATTGTGAATGAAATCTAGGATTTTATTGATAAACCTTTATTTGAGCTTCTTGTGTATCCCCTAATACTTTGAACCTATTTTTTGACTTTTCATTTTGACTTCTAATGTAGGATTTTTCATTATACACCACTGGAGTTGGTGATCTCCTTTCGAGTTCCATTTCCTTATTTTCCTTCTTCCATGTTGTGTAATCATTTATCGGCTGAGATGTTGATACATCTTGATTTATTCTTATGTCATTAATCTTCTGGGATTCTTGAAACATATTCATGGCGTGTCCTAGTCTTCCACAATAGTATCATTTAATGGATACTTCCTTTTAAGAGACTCATCTATCATATTTCCCAACACACTTCTTATTCTCATAATTATAAATATTTCTAACTTCACAAAAATAATTATATTCTAATGCCTCTGAACAAAAACATGATGTATGACTATGCATCACACAAAAATAGAACAGGTTATCTTTTATTAATGTAAAAACATTTTCAGGTTTGTCTTTATCACATACAGGATTTTTCCTACTTTTGGAAGTGTTTCTAGCTCTTTTCATATCATGCATGGGAGAGGGTTCATCATATTCAATACTAGATTTCCCAAACTTCTTGTCCATTGGAATGATATGATCATTTCTTATTTTTTTCTTTAAAATCACATATTTTCTTTTTATTTCACTACCTCGTTTTGAAGGATTGTCAAATAATAAATTCAAAGAATCCTTCAATTTGGTCTTTCCTTTGGCATTATATTTCCCCACTTCTTTCTTGACTGACTCTATATCTTCTCTCAATTGTTGAATCTTCTTGTCCCTATATTCAATTTGAGCATTATGTTCTCTTATGAGAGTCTTCCCACTAGATATCTCAACTTCCATTTCATGTGAGATCTTATACATCATGTCATATTTCTCTTTTATTTAAGAATATTTTTGAGCATTATAATCATAAAAACTTGCATTATATTTCTATAGCCTTTTTTCTTCTGAACCAATTCTGATTTTCCAGCATCAAGATTATTTCTAGCTTTTAGATTATGAATTTCTTGTGATTTCAAAATATTTCCCTTGTAATAATCTTTTTTTTTCTACCTTTATAGACATATTTTTCATTTCTTTATCTTGGGAATAATTATTCTCCCTCAAATTAGTAGCCACAATAATAAATCTTTTATTTAATCGTCTGATCTTATTAACCTCAGTTTCTATCATTTTGATTCAGAGGTCTATATATTTAATTAAATCATCCAATTTTGGATCCAATTCAATTGTTACATGGAAAACTTCTTAATTTGGTCTTTTTGAAATTTCTTCTTCATCAGTTGTTCTAGTATCACTTGGATTATCAGGTTCTCCACTCCTTCCTATAGCATCATAGAGTGAGTGAACACATTCACTATCTGATTCATCAAAAAAATTCTTTAGTACACTACTTATTTCCTTCAACTGAATCACACTCTTTCCATAGACACTTCCACACTGGATAATTCCACCAGCCTTCTTATCCTTCTTTGAATTTATTCCCTTTTATATGGTGCATGAATATAATGGAAGACTAGATCTTTAAATTCAATAAATGACAGAACCAAGGTAGAGAAAAACAATCTAATAAAATAAACCTATGTTCTGATACTAATTGTTAGGTCCCAAAGTAGCCTAGATTCCTTGAGAGGGGGTGGATCAGGGTATGGATATTATTTTAAAAATTCTTCCTTCCCTGCTGAATCTGGACCTCTTTATTACATGGGTCACTTCTTATTCTCTTTAATATTAATGTTATTCGGGTCCTTTCCAATCTTATCTGATGATAATACACTGAAAATAAATCAATAAATCAAACACAAGGAAACAAAAAAATCTTGGTTCAACTTCAGTGGGATACATTCAATGACCATAGAATAAAAATGGTCCAATTATAACTAATTAACTAATTCTCAGTCCCAATAATGATGTTTGGGCTAGATCACTTCTATCCTGAGGTTCACTGCCTTTACAATATTTAGTTTCTGCTCACTATATTTCTGAGGGGAAATCCCTATGTTTCTTTCTCTAGCTCACTACTGGTGGAAAGGATCATGGTCTTCCTCTTCCTTTTCTCACTTAAATTGTAAGGGATACACTCAAAGTTTATGGAATTTTAGGTCCTTTATTTCAATAAAAGAACGCGTCCTTAACTATAGGTACATGCTCTGTTAAAGTCTATTTTCACCTATAAATAAAATCTACTTTTAGGAGGACTGTTAGTTAGAAAAATTGCTTTCATGAACAGTTTAAGTACCTTCACAAACCACCTTCTTCATCTATGAACTGTGCTACACCATGTTGTTTGTATGCTTTGTGAACCACCTCTTTCACATCCCTCCTCTATATACCCCTTCAACTTACTGCTTTCAGGTACTGATTCAGTATACCGCCTCTATGTACTGCTTCTTCATATCGCTTCTGCTTCTGTGTAATTCCATCTTCTAAAGACTACTTCTTCTATAAACCAACTTCTCCTCATAGAACCACTTTATTTGGATAGTTTTTGATCCCCACGAAAACACTTTTACACATTGTTCCCATGAACTACTTCACTTCATGGAATCCTTCCTCACAAACCACTTTAGGACTTAGTTGAATTCCCAAAGCAAAGATGTTTTCTTATGAAAATATTTCTAAATAATGATGGTATTAGAACTCCTTATATAAGAAAATAGATATGAAAATTCCGCTAATCAGATATTAACACAAATATTCGATATGGTACCACCTTCACTATGTACCACTTCTTCTATAAACTATTTCCCTATGCAGTCCATGTACTGTCATTCTTCCTTCACGGTTTTACAAATCACCATCTTGTTTTCACTAACAACAATCCACTCTGTGTACTAAAAGCCTTTCACGTACCATTAGCCTTATATGAACTAAAAGACTCCACATGAACCATTTTCCATTCTTGATCTGTGTGCCTCACTTCGTGGTCTGCATAGAGCTACTATATTAAATCATTCCTTTTCAAAAATTCCTTTATTATTCTATATACCACCTTTCAAGATCTGTGAACTATCCTTCATGGTCTGTGTAGACCCCTTTGCCAAAAACCTTATATTTGAAAAAACCAAATCCCGTTTTTGAGGCCCAAAAATTTATAAAACACTAAGTAATAGAACCACCTTAAACACCTTCATTGGAAAACACCAACCATACTCATTCACGGTCATCTATCTTCATCAACAAACACAATCACACCCAAAAAATATTGAGAGTACATATTGAGGGATTTTTTCCCAAAATATCTCCATTTGGGTTTGTTGACAACACTTTCATAATTTAATAACTCATTAAATCTTCTTTAAACTTTTGTCATGATTCGCTTCTTGTGATTAAAATACCAATCAAAGATTTACTCAACACATACTCTAATACTACCTGAGACATGCTTAGTGTGATAAACAAGAGTATAATGAAAAGTTCATCAATGAATCACTGCATTCCATTCCAACAACACTCTTCTGCATTCATCACACACCTCAGCTGTTGTGATATGTATCAACTGATCATGTCTATAATTGACATATTTAATACTCAACCTACATCACAACTCCCCCTATCTCACTTCTCCAGCAAGAAAATTCTACATGTGTCTTGACTAAGTCAGTTTCTCCCCTCTAAAGCCACAATTTCTCCTCCTTTTTTAACGAACCTAAAGGCCATTCCATTGAGGTATTCAATAGGGTAAAGAACAAATATTAGCACATTAGGGAAAGCACACCATACCTCGGGAAGAGGGGGTCCCACATCCACACTTTTTCAAGTGTGGGGAGTCGACTAAACTCCCAGATCCAGTCGATGCCTCTCAAATTCTTATTTAGGTAAGGTCATTGTCAGAATTTTTATAACCTATAGTTCTATAAGCACATACTCCAACTTCACAAGCCCTTTATCTACCTTCTACTTGAAAAAATGACAATTTATTTCCATGTGAATTGTCTTTGAGTGATGGACTGAATATTTTATTGGATTTATATAACTTGAATTATCGCAATGGATTTTGATAGGAGACTTCACTTCAACTCTCATATCATCAAACCGCTGCTTCATCCATAATAATTGTGTGCATGGATGAGTAGTCTCAATATACTTAGCTTCTGCAGTGAAAAATAAAATGAAATCTTATTTCTTTATTAGCCAAGAAATACACAATCCACCAAGATAGAAATCACCTCCTGACATTGATTTCCTATCATCCTCTGATCCAACCCAATCTATATCTGTATATCCCAATAATTCTTTGTTGAGATTTGCAATTTTAAATCAAACCAAAGTTTGTTATGCCCTTGATAAACTGAGGTATTATTTTCACATCAATAATGTGTATTTATTTGAGATTACTTTGATACCTCACTGCTTGAAAGTGGAAAAAACTATATCTGGTCATTTTGTTGTTTAGTACAACAGAATTCTAATGATCTGTCTATATTCTGTGAAATTAACTACTTTTCCTTCATCATCATGTGACAGTTTCATCCATGTTTCCACTAGAGTCGTCATCTCCTTCAAATTTTCCATTCCAAATCTTCTTTAAACCACCTTTTCATATTTAGATTGAGAAATAAATGTTCTATTCTTTCTATGCTAGTCCTGTTGACCAAGGAAAAAAATTCAGTTCACCAATAATTGACATTTCAAATTCTATATTCATGAAATCTACAGATTTATTGAAGTGAGAATCATCTGATCCACCAAATATTATGTAATCAACATATACTAGCACAATCATCCTTTTTAGGATCATAATTGAACTATAGATTTTAATCAACACCACCACACTAAAAACCAAGTTCTTCAAAAACTGATCTATTCTTGAATATCATGCCCTTGATGCTTCCTTCAAACCATATAAATACTTCTTCAGCAGAAAAAACACTATTATCATCTTCATGAATGAGAAACCCATCTGACTGATTAGTATAAACTACTACTTCTAAAACCCCATTCAGAAATATAGATGTAATTTATATCTATAAAGAATTGAACTTTCATTGCACTGTAATGGACAAGAATAACTGGACTGCCACTAGCCCTAAAACAGGTGAAAATGATTCATCAATATTGATACCTTCCATCAAGGAGTACCCTTTGCACACTAGTCGTGATTTGTTTTGAATGACTGTTTCGTCATCATTCATCTTATTGTGAAAGACCCATTTAGTCCTGAAGACATTCTTATCTATTGGCCTTGAAACAATATCCTATGTCTAGTTATTCCCAATGTGATCAAGCTCTTCATTAATAGCCTAAACCTCGTTCTCATCTCTAACCACTTCATCAAAAAAATTAGGCTCTACCTATGATAGGATGGATACTTTTCGTAATGAAATCATTTTTCATGCTTGAACTGGCACTTCTGAATCACCAATGATGTTCTACCTATCAAAATTAGTTAGACTATTTGGTTTTCATGTAGATATAAATTTAACTTCTACATTCTTATAATCTTTATCATTATATAAATCATCATTTTAAACTTCTAATCACCCTGAGTTTCTTACCTCTTCGTTACTTCCATAGGGAAACTATTCATTATTCTGTTAATGATTTTTTTCATTATCTACTAAAGCAACATCATTGTTTTCAACTACTTTTTCAGCCTCATGTTGAAACATTATTGACATTATATCATAGTATCCTGGTAGTTTGAAAACTATCAGATGATACCATATTGTTATAGAAAAATAGATAACCATAAAATACATGAGTTTTGCAGATTCTCCCCCAATCAGTCTTCTTGATGTCAGGTAACATAAAATTGTATCCCTTATGTCCCATTAAGATATTTCATATGATTGGGATATTTAATTCTCCCTCTATGATGTTTAAATCTTCCTGTTTTTGGTCCCTCGATTTAGAATAAAAATAATTCTTCTTCTCCAGTATCATTTATTCTCATATGGAACTTTATAATCCACCATCAACAAAAACTCTATGCCTATTGAGTCATAAATCAGTGCCGAAAATAAGAGATAAAGTTAATAACATAATCACTATCTGTTCTGCTCAATTAATTATAGTCATAAACCATTAACTCCTTTCAAGTAATTCTTCCAAATTAAAATTTCATCTCTTGTGACTTATTTTAATTAGTTGAAATTCTAGAGCACGTCACATCACCATTTTGAATCTTATGATTCCACTTCCCCTTGGATCGTATCTCCCCTTGAACCTAAAACACTTCAATATCAATTAATAGCATTTATACATATAGGGAGAGGGGTATCTCTGGAATCTTGAAGAAGTTTATTTTTACATCCTGATGGTTCAACCCTTTGATACTTTCCTGCAAGGCACTGTATGGTTTTTGGGCTTGTTCCAACTACCCAACCAACTTCAACTATTATTTCCATATGACTAAACATTATTTACCCACATGCTAAGTCTTATTTTGATATTTAGTTTCTCCAGGCTTGGAATTTTTCACAATTTTGGGTTTATGCCCACTAGTAGAAATTTCCTTCTATGAGGGTCAACCAGAATTCCATTTTTATTGATTCTCTCTCTTAGAAGGAATCTCTCCATTGGTATTAAACTCTTGATTCATCTCTCATTAGAGGGATATTTATATCTCCTTCATTTTTCACCTTATATCACAACATGACAATTTCTCAAGACATCCTTTATTTATTATTCTTTTATTAGTCACCAAAGTAAAATTAGTCAGATGTGCTGGGAGTGGGTCCTTCAATGAATGTACATTCTTCTATCTCGTAACTAGAGTAGTTCCTCCCATTATATTCCAATATTGTCCACATTCATTCAAATAGCTCTGTTTTGAATGAAACCTAGGAGTTGATTGATGCACCTTTATTTGAAATTCTTGTGTATCCCCCAAGACTTTGAACCTATTTTTTGACTTATCATTTTGACTTCCAATATAGGATTTCTCATTATACACCATTAGAGTCAGGGATCTATTTTGGAGTTCCATTTACTTCCTTTTTTTCTTTAATCCTGTGTAATCATTTCCCATATGAGATATTGATACATATTTATTAATTCTTATGACATAGATCTTCTAGGATTCTTGACTTGTAGTCATGTTGTGTCTTAGTCTTACACAATTTTAGAATTTAATGGGTACTTCCTTCTGAGAGAATCATCCTTCAGATTTCCCAACACACTGCTTCTTATTCTCAGATATCGAAATATATTTTTCTTCAAAACATGAAATATATTCCAAATAATCTGAACAAAAACTTTATATATGACCATGCATCCCAAAAAATAGTGCATGTTATCTTTTTTCTATAAAACCCTTTTAAGGTTTGTCTTTAGCACCTACATGATTAGTTCTATTTTTGTAAATGTTCACAGATCTTTTCCTACCATTCATGGGAGGGGTTTTATCATATCCAATACCACATTATCCCAAACTACATGGCCATTTGGATGAGACGATCATTTTTTGTCTCTCCTCTGAAATCACATATTTTCATTTTATTTCACTATCACCTTCTAAAGGATAGTAAAATAATAAATTCAATTCATCATTCAATTTGTGATTTACTTTATCATTAGATTTCCCCACTTCTTTCTTGAAAGAATATATCCCCTCTCTCAATTGTTGAATCTCATTTTCCCTAGATTAAGTTGAGCATTATGTTCTCTTATGAGATTCCTCCCACTAGTTATCTCAATTTCCAATTCTTGGGAGATCTTATACATCATTTGATATTGCTTTTTTATTTTAGAATCTTTCTGAGAAATAGAGTCATAAAAACCTGCATTCTCTTTTTTTAGCCTTTGGTTCTTCTGAACTAGTTTTGTTTTCTCTACAGTAAGATCATCATTTCTAGATTTCATATTCTGATTTTCTTCTAAGTTCAAACTATTTCTCTTTTAATCAGCTTTGATTTTTTTCTACCTTTGTAGGAATATTTTTCATTTCATCATATTGGGAACCAGTCTTATCCCTAAGAACAGTAGCCACATGAGTAAGACTTTTATTTAATCCTCTAAGCTTGTTGACCTCAATTTCCTATACTTGGATTCAGATATCCTTATACTAAATTATGTCATCCAATTTTTTAACCAATTCATTCGTTACATGGAAAAATTATACTTTTGTTCTTATAGAAATTTCTCCTTCATCAGTTGTTCTAGTATCACTTAGATCATCTGGTTCTCCACCCATTCATGCACCATCATTGATTGAGTAAACACTTTCATTGTATGATTCATCAAAATCATTCTTCAGAAAACTACTTCTTTACTTCAACCGAATCACACTCATTCCATCGACACTTCCATACGGGGGAATTCCACCAGACTTATTCTTCTTCATTGAAGTTCTTCCCTTTTCCATGGCACACCAAGATAAGGGTATAATGGATCATTGAATTCAATAATCTATAGAACCAAGTTATAGAAAAAAATCTGATAAAAGAAAGGTACATTATGATACTAATTGTTAGGTCCAAAAGGGTCCTAGATACCCTCAAATAGGGGTGAATCGGAGTATGGATATTCCTTTAGAACTTCTTCCTTCCCCATTGGATCTTGACCTCTTTATTATAAGGTTCACTTCTTTCTCTATTTAATGTTAATTTTAATCATTTCCTTTCCAATTTTATCTAATGATAATGCACTAAATGTAAAGAAATGAATCAATTATAATGAAACAGATATTTTTACTTGGTTCACCCTCACTGGGCTACATCCAAGGAGAATACAATAGCAATGTGCCAATTGTACCAATTTAATTAATGCCCACTTTAAATAATAATGTTTGGTTTAGATCACTTTTATTCCCAATATCACTACCTTGACAAGATTTACGGTCTTCTCACTCCATTCCCAAGGGTCACCCCCTATGTTTATTTCTTTGGATCACTGCTGGTGGAAAGGATCATTGTGTTCTTATTTCTTTGCTCACTACTCATTGAAGGGATCCACACACATTTTATTGAATTCTATGTCTACAAATTTCCATGAAATCATGCATCCTCAACTATAGGTAGAAGCTCTGTTGAATTCAATTTCTCACCTATTGAGGAAATATACCTTTTTGCATACTTTTAGTCAGTTGAAATTGCTTTCATGAACTATTTAAGTCCATTGGAGAACAACCTGATTCCTCTATGAACTGTGATATACTATGTAGCATGTATGTTTTGTGAACCACCTATTTCACATACCACCTCTACGTACCCCTTCTACTTACTAATTTTCTATATCGCTTCGGCGTACCGCCTCCTCGTACTGCTTCCACTTACCTCTTCAACTTTTGTGGAATTTATTCTTCTGAAGATTACTTCTTTCACGAACCAACTTATCCTCTATAGACTAATTTCATTTTTGAGCTTCTGATCCTTGAAAAAAAAAACTTTCACAGACCATTCCTATGAACTACATCACTTCATATAATCCTTCCTCACAAACCACTTTCGAACTTAGCCGAATTCCCAGAGCAAAACATTTTTCTATTAAAAATATCTCTAAGTAATAATGGGATTAGAGCTTCTTATATAGGTAAATATATCTTAAAATTTTGGTAATTTTATATTTACACAAATATTTAATGTTGTATCACCAACACTGTGTACTTCTTATTTCATGAACCATTTCCCTACATGGTCTACGTACTGACTTTATTCCTTCGTAGAGGCCCAAATCACCGTCTCATTTTTTCCAATTACAAGACTATTTGAATACCTTAATTCTTCTGCATACCATTGGTGTCCCACAAATTCAAATCCTTCCCATGAACCTTTATCTATTCACAATTTTCTTATTGTGATTCGTGATCCACATATCGATGTTATACGGAAACCTTCCTTTTCCAAAATTCCTTCATCATTACGCATACCACCTTTCACGATTCGTGAACTATAATTTGTGATCCACAAACAATGAAACCCTTTTAAACAAAAATTCATTTTCAAAAAAATTCCTGATTGAGGCCCAAAAGTTTTTGAAAACATTAGGAAACTATGCCACCTTAAACACCTACTTCAGCAAACCCCAACCATACTCATTTTCGGTCATATAGCTTTTTCAACAAACACAATCACAGCCAAAATATATGAAGAGGAAATCTTGATGGATTTTCTTCCCAAAATTTTCTCGTTCCCATCCTTAAATATAATGAAAAAATATTTTTACAACATGGGATCAGAACTAAAATCTCAGTAAGGGACATTAAAAAATAAAAACATTAATCTATTGAAAAACATGAAATCTCAGTAAAAACATTTTCATAAAAGCATAACATTTTACCTAAAAATGTAATTATCATTATTTTAAAAATATCATTTATGTTACCTTTTAAAATAAAATTATTTCCATGAAAACTCATTAGAAAGCATTGAAAAGTCATGTAGTTGAATTGGGACATAATCTCATAGAAACCTTATAGAATCCTTACAATACCCTTACAAATTGGAATAACCATACATCCAACATCCAATATAATTCTCCAAAGAACCTAATAATTACCCAATGCATTAGAGTGGTATCTGGTCACACCCATCAAATTAGTTATTATGGGCTTACCTGATAATATCTAGGGGTGCCCACTATTTATAGTGTGCAAGAACCACAACATGAATAAAACGATTTATTCTTTCACATTTGTATCATAAAAAATTTTAAAAAATATTTTAAACTCATATTAAAATTACTTATGGATATAAAAATACAATTTTCATTTAAAAAATCACTTTTAATACCAAAAAACTTCAAAAAAAGGTAAAGAGGGGTTTTCATTTAAGGTAATTTGAAATCATGAAAAGGATCTATGAAATCAAATAACATCCATAGTGGTGGAAAAATTCATTTTCATTATGTACGTTAATAATAGAACATTTCTTTTGTTGTTTGTAAACCTTTTCCATATAAAACAAGTAAAAATATTTATTTTGAAAACCATAAAAAATTAATTAAAAGGTGAAATAAGATATAATTTATAAATATTTTTTTCAAATAAAAATTTTCATAAAAACATTTTTAAATCATGGACATGTAAAAGAATTAGTTTGAAGGAAAAAAATTGAAAGAGATTTTTTTAATACAATTCCCTTATCACATTAGAAAAATTTGAATCATAGGCCCCATGAAAGAATAAAATTAAAAAATATATAAATACCATGAGAATAGAGAGATTCATTATATAACATGTCAAATGGGATTTATATAAACCTACTAAAATATTATAGGTGTATAACATCAAAATATGCCTTAATAAATGGAAATTGTGATGAAGTCCCCTACCTTGAGACTGACTTGTCACGTGTGTCTTAATCTTCTTTAATAATAAACTTATATTAATTTTTTACTTTATTGAGAACTATTTTCAATTTTACTATTACTTTTATTTCACTTATTACCATGTTATATACAATTACTTAATTAATTAAGTTTACATTGGATGTTTTGACCATATTCATCTAATGTGTCAAAAATGACTTTGGTAGGTTGACTATAGTCAAAGAGTTAATTATTTGAACACATACATAATAATAATAATGAAATATTTATCATATATATACATCAATTATACTTTTAAGACTAATTATAAAATATGGTTTTGAGAAATTAAGTATGTTACAATCATGGAGATAGTATGTTGTCCGTATGCATGAGTAAAATTTCAATTTTTAAATGGTAATTTTAAAAAGGAGGTAAGTAATATTTTATCTGTATAAAATTATAATAATATAATATATACCATATTATTTGTTTTAATATACTTATATATATAAGTTTGTGGTTTGGTGATGAAAATGAAGTCACATCGCTTCGTGAAGGTGGTCATTCACGCATTCATGAATGGCGTTATCATTTCTCAATGAGTGAAAAGGTAATAAATAAAATGACATATTATCCTTTATGAAACAAAAATATGTAATTAATACAATAATTATTCCATATGTATCACATATATTCATTATATTTTTCCTGATTACCTTTCATGTAAAGCGTTATTGAAAAAAATCGCATCACTTCGCGAGCTGATAGTCCGCCATACACACAAACAACATTATCATATCCCATAAGGAAAGTAAAATAAAAATGTATGTAAGGACCCGGCCTCTGAGTGCCCGGAGCTGGTTCCAATGATACATTATGTATCAAAATTATATTTTGAACATTTAAAAGTATTACATCGTGTCCCATTATTACAGAGGATCGCGAGGTTCAGGTTCTGGGAAACCAGCTGCCTCTAAAAAACTTCTTTAGTAAAAACTCATACCTAAAAAAATTTAAAACAAAAATGTAGGGTGAGAAAAGTATGCCCAGTAATGGGTTTGAATACAACTTGATAATAATCTTTATTTACTCAAAAGAAAAATAGTATTCTTGAAAATAAACTTAAACATTGGGAAATTATCTTTGAATAAAGAAAACTAATAACATAACATCTAATCATGATCAGAGTATGTAGTTCCAATTAGGGAAATTAAATGCTTTTATAATACATGACCATTAACATCATGCAGAGTAATGAATATTACTAGCATGGCAGTTCTGATTTCACAATACATAATCAAAAATTTTGTAATAATAAACATAACTAGTGCACATATCATGATGGCCATATCCATGTCTTTTCACATGTAATAACATAAAGTTGTTGTTAAATGGATCAATCCCAGAACTACTACGACATATCATGTCATTACATTAATTAATTATGTGCATAAAAAAGGATCTAAACCAAGGATATCCTACTAGTCGGAAAATCCCATGGTCGGTCAATTACTAAAACATTAAGAGGAGGGTATAATGCCAGACTGTGTCAAGGCCTCATGCCAATACCATAATCATCTATTTCCAAGAATTTCACCTGAACCGTCTATGTCTAGGAATTTCACCTGAACCGTAAATTTTGTCAGGCCTTGTGTCGTGACACTGTTTTGTCTCATGAGACCTACCAATGCATCGAGGGGTTATAGCAGGCCCCACTAGTCACATAATCAGTCTAATACAATCCTCTTATGTCTTATGGGGCTATGTATCCAAGGCGTCCCATACCGCTTTGGATACCCATTTTAAAGTGATGTTATTTGGGGTGTCCCATACCACTCCAAATAACGGGTTCTTAGATTCTTTATTATTATTTGGTGTTTTATCAATCAAATAAAAATATGAAATTACATTTATGGAATAAATACATGCATTAAATAAGACATTATAACATGCATCGTTTCTACGTTGATTAGAGCTAAGTTTCAAATATGCGAATCGATGTTCTTAATTTCAGGTACATGATTCTATAAATCCCTAATCCTCTAATATATCTTAATCAAGCCAAAAATACATCTTTTTAATTCATAAAACACAACAAGGGTGAAAGTCAATATAACTTATTTAATTAAACAAGCTCATTAGTGCAACATACACATAGGCTTAGCAACCACCAAAATTATTAAAATCTTATATGTATTAAAGTATAAACTAAGTCTTGATAATTATTAATTGAAAATAGGGTTTTGGAAAATAAACCTATAAATACATTTTACATAACCATATATATGTAAAGTGTATATATGGGTTTCTACGCAATTTAATCAAAGTTCATTAAATTTCTTAAGATCTGAATATTTCTAACCATTAATTAATTACTTGACTGAAAACCAAACCCATATAAGGTCTATTATATAAGTAACCATATGTACATAAATATATAAAAACTAATGTTTTTTACTATAAACATAATTACATTTAAACCCAAAACCTAGTTAGCATCTAGAATATTATTTTAATATTAGTATTTATCTCTTAAAAATAATAATTTAATTGTATTGGAAAACATATATATATGATTATATAATTATACATATATATATATATAAAGTTTGAAAAAAGGGATTTTTCATATTAAAAGTAGACTCAAAAACAACATTTATAATTCTTAGTATAACATACTGAATTATTTGGAAACCTTAAAAATAGATATGGATTGAGATTATGTATATATGTGTATACACCCGAAAATATATATGTGTATTTATAGGATATATGATAGAATATTTTCACAACAAAACATAAATAAACTACTTGAGTTTACTAACCATAAACAGTATCCCTATAAAAATGGAAGGTGATACTATCCCAACATGTTCATGCATGGCACTTACTATAACCTATGTGTATATATGTATATATATATAAACATAAATTTAAACTTTGATTTGCATGATAAATAAAAACTGTAAACATCCTAAACCAAATCTAAGGTCCTCAAAATAGTAAATAAGAAAGGAATTTCAGGGTATTCAACATGTCTCAAAACGTTTATATACATATATATAAACAAACTATATAAACATATATATACTTATGACAAAAAACTCATTTGCACACCAAATAAAAAGAACTACCCTTTGAAAAGCTTGAAACTTTAAATGTAGGGGGTGTGTAGAGGATTTTAGGGTTTTAAAAATCGAAAACAAGGTTGAACGGCCATATATATATAATCTTTTTAATTTTATAAACTTATAAAAGACTAGTTCAACGTAAAATAGAATGAAAACCCACCCTTACTCCATTGGTTCGATCCTACAAGAGAGGTGAGGAAAAACACGTAAGAAATGGTTCGTACGGATTTACATAAGCTCATATATATATATATATATATATATATATCTACCGAAACTGAAATAAAACCAGACAAAAAAACGCCACTAATCCATTGGTTTGATCCAGTTTGAAGGATGAGGGAAAACTTGTAGGAATAAGGGGTTCGGGTATAGCTTAATACAAGCTCGAAGTTATATATATTCGAAATCATATCGGAAGAAAACAACTAAGACATAAATAGAGTTCCCTTACTTTAGCTTGAGGAGGAGGAGAAGAAAACGTCGATATGGGTCGGAGGTTCTGGAGAGAAACACGAAGGAACAGCCACCTCGCTTTGGTGCCACTCGAGGCTTTAAAAAACAGCCAACCTAGCGTGAAGAGATGTCAAAGGGGACCTGAGGCCAAGCATTAAAGGCCGGTTCCAACTTCGAGGAATGAGGGGGAGAGGATGGGTCCACCAAAGGCCTAGGTGAAGAAAAACGATGAGATAGGTTTACTGGTGCAGAGTGGGGAGAAGAAGAAGAAGAAACGCAGGGAAGAAGAGATCCAAAAAGAAATGGATGGCCAGGATTGAACCGGGGATTGATCGGACGGTTGAATACTGACGCAGCTTTGTAAAAAAACAGACAGCTGCGATTTTGAAAGCGCTGGATCAGACGGCCAGAAGTGATGCGGTATTAAGAAAACGCGGCCCTCATTTTATTATTATTATCATTATATTATTATTATTATTTTATTATTTTATTATTTTATTATTTTATTATTTTATTATACTTATTATATCCTTATTACAACTTGACAAAACATTTAAACTAAACAAAAGTTTTATATAAATAATAATACTATTATCTTATCATTACTATTTCTTTACTTATTTATATAAAACAATTATCTTAATCTAAATTTATATATAAAGATCTATGTTTATTTATTTTTTAATTTTTTTATTATAATTGATTATTTAACCCATAATTGACATAATTTCAAAACATAACCTTTATAGTTTTAATTTTTAAAACATATATTTATATATTTATATATTTACATACTACTATTATAATATTATCACCATTGTATATACAATTTAAAGATTTATATAAAATCTTTTATGCTTAAATTTAATACTGAAATACTCATATTATTTTCGAAGGATTTCATTAAACATAAATCATAATAAAAAAATGAATCTAATCATAATTGATATTTCAAATCTAATAATTATAATTTTATAAGATCCAATTATAAAACATTTATGTTATCATTATTGTTCTGTCATTTTATATATTTAATTTAAAGGTATGTATAATATATTTAATTTAAAGTTTGACGTAATATATATATATAATCAATGAGTTTATACACATATTTTCATAAACCAAATTGTAAAACCCAACTAAATTCGATATAGTCATTCATGTGTTAGATTAAATATTTATTTGCTCAAATTAAAGCGTGAATATTAATAGAAGAAAATAATATCAATTCTCAATGTCATGCATTAAAATTTTATAATAGCATTTTCATATAATTCAAATCCAATACACACATATATAATTCACATTTTGGAAAACAAACAATAAATTAGTTGTATTATTATTATTATTGTTATCATCATTTAAAGAATAAAGCAGATAACATAATTAACCATTTTGAAAATTTTGGGGTATTCAACTCTTAGATCAATGTTTCTCTTTGAAACTAAATCATTATAAGTTAACAGATCATCGGGGAGCCAACGAATATAATTATAGTCATTGGTGTCTAATGGTAAGAAGGAAATGGCTACTTCGGTTCTATATAAAGCTGAACCTTAGGGTGTCTTAGTTTCCTAGGAAGGAGAATGATTCTCATCATCCCACTGGTACTCAGCATGGTCGTAGTGGCACTATCTATTTTGATGCTCATGATGGGTCCTAATGATCCAAATTATGATGTTAGGATTTTTTTTATCTTGGGTAGCCTTCCAGTGATCTTACTAGAGTTTTTATTTGGGATTTATGGTTAGTGAGCTTTCCTTGTAAACTCAGTATGGTTTAATACACTTTGGTGTTAAGTTCTTAAATAAAAAGTTATGTGTTTGATCTTTTATATTCTATTTGGTTAAAAGGAGAAAACTTTAATGGCATTAAACAGACATTTTCTATTTATAAGGTTTTGAAATATTCAGGGTGTTACATTATTTCCCCCTTCAAAGAATTGTGTCCTCGCAATTCTATTCATAAACCGAAAAAAACCCCCAGACGATCATTATCACCAAAATGGGAGATTTGGATTGGTCAATGGAATACCCAGGTTGGTACTCAGTTCCTCTGCTTCACTATCCCAGATACACATTGAGTAGTATATCTTGAACTCTTGCTCATGTGTTCTAAGCACAGGCTTCCATAGGGAGGCTTGTACTGTAAAAAGCTCAGAAATGTCCGAATGGACAAATTTTTTGATGGCCCGCCGAACTATATCATGCTCGAGATATTCAATGGGGATAATGCGGTTGAATAGACTAAGATTTAAGATCTGGAACATAAAGGTTGCCTTGAGGTGGCCCTCTTGGGAAGCTATAAGGAAACATGCTCTGGCAGAAAAATTTTGTGCCAGAGTAAAACACTGAAAGAGACCTTCATAGTATCTCCCCCTTTGCCTATAGTAGGGGAGTTGGGTAGTGGCGATGAGATGGAATACATGGTCATTCCCCCAACATGAATGAAGGATTTAAGGGCTGTTCGACAAATCAAGTAGGCATTGACAAGATCCTCGCAGGTTGAGGAAAGATGGATTTTCTACAGTGCATGTTCTGATTAAAATATCCTCTACTATCTCATCAGGTAGAGACGAGATGTTTGTTTGACCAGCCATATAAAAGATACATTCATAAGAATTCACTTAACAGTACAGATAAAATAGAGACGGTAAAGGAAAACATGTAATATTTCAATAACACGTAAGTTTATATATCAGTGCCTGAGTTTCCTTAATGATTTACTACATGAACTCCACATAGAGAAGAAAAACACCCTAAATCCTCAAACCAAAAACAGGTTGAGCATTCAGGGTTAAACTCATGGAGACACTTGTGACGTCTCCTAAGTGTAGCATGATGGGTATGAAGTTGGGAAACATCAATATACACTTGTTGTCTGTAAGACAGTCTGGTGGACTCGTCTTCTAACATCCCGAAGTCCAAAAATTGGCCCCAGAATTCGTAGTTCAAAATCTGACAAAGGTAGGCCGCTCGGAGGTCTCCGGTGGCAGAAGATTCTTGAAAAGGGTTAAGGATCATAGTGCCAAATTCTTCAACTGTCGTGAAAACTCGGAAAATTCCCTCATAGTACCTTCCCCGGCATGCATATGAGGGGAATTATGTCATCATCATAAGGTGGTAATACATTCCCAAACCCCTATGTAGACTAAGAACCCGAGGAGAGATTGACACATTGTACAGGTGCTTGAATGACATGCGGATATGGGAATAATTAAGAAAGTAATCTCGGCTAGCTAGGGACACAATGGTCTCTAGGGCCTCAGTGGGAAGTGGCAGAATATTGGTAGGTATGTTTCCATCTACCATCTGAAAGTTACAATATAATTACTTAGTGATGCTCGGTCATATATTTATACTATACCTGGTTTTCTAGAGTTATCTGAACCAATCCTCTGATACCAACTGTAAGGAACCGGCCTCCGAGTGCCCGGAGCCGGTTCCAGTGAGACATGATGTATCAAAATTATATTTCGAGCATTTACAAGTATTATATCATGTCCCATTATTACAGAGGATCATGAAGTTAAGGTTCTAGGAAACCAGCTGCTTCTTAAAAACTTCTTCAGTAAAAACACATACCTGAAAAAAATTTAAAACAAAAACGTAGGGTGAGCAAAGTATGCCCTGTAAGGGGATTGAAAATAACTTGAAAATAATATTTCTTTACTGAAAAGAAAAATAGTATTATTGAAAATAAACATAAAAATTGGGAAATTATCTTGGAATAAAGAAAACTAATAACATAACATCTAATCATGATCAGAGTACGCAGTTCCAATAAGGGAAATTAAATGCTTGTATAATACATGACCATTAACATCATGCAGAGTAATGAATACTACTAGCAAGGCAGTTCTGATTGCACAAGAAATAATCAAAAATGCTGTAACAATGAACATAACTGGTGCACATATCATGATGGCCATATCCATATCTTTTCACATGTAATAACATAAATCTACTATTAAATGGATCAAATCCCGAACTACTGCGACACATCATGTAATTCCATTAATTCATTTTGTGTATACAAAAGGCTCTGAACCAGGGATATCCTACTAGTCAGAAAATCTCATGGTTGGTCAATTACTAAAACATTAGGGTATAATGCCAGACTGTGTCAAGGCCTCATACTAAGACAATAATCATCTATGTCCATGAATTTCACCTGAACCGTCTATGTCCAGGAATTTCACCTGAACCGTAACTGTTTTCAGGCCTTGTGTCGTGACACTGTTTTGTCTCATGAGACCTACCGATGCATCGAGGGGATCTAGTGGGCCCCACCAGTCACATAATCAGTCTAATACAATCCTCTTATGTCTTAGGGGGCTATGTATCCAAGACATCCCATACCTCTTTGGATACCCATTTTAATGTGATGTTATTTGGGGTGTCTCATACCACTCCAAATAATGGGTTCTTAGATTCTTTATTATTATTTGGTGTTTTTTCAATCAAATAAAAATATAAAATGACATTTACAGAAGAAATACATGCATTAAATATGAAATTATAACATGCATCATTTCTACATTGATAAGAGCTATGTTTAAAATATGTGAATCTATGTTATTAACTCCAGGTACATAATTCCAGAAATCCCTAATCCTCTAATATATCTTAATCAAGCCAAAAATACATCTTTTTAATTCATAAAACACAATAAGGGTGAAAGTCAATATAACTTATTTAATTAAACAAGATCATTAGGGAAACATACATATAGGCTTAGCAACCACCAAAATTATTAAAATCTTACATGTATCAAAGTATTAACTTACTCTTGATAATTATTAATTGAAAATAGGGTTTTGGAAAATAAACCTATAAATACATTCTACATAACCATATATACGCAAAGTGTATATATGGGTTTCTACACAATTTAATCAAATCCCATTAAATTTCTTAAGATTTGAATATTTCTAACCATTAATTAATTAATTGACTGAAAATCAAACCCATATAAGGCCTATTATATAAGTAACCATATGTACATAAATATATAAAAACTAAGGTTTTTTCACTATAAACATAATTACATTTAAACCCAAAACCCAGTTCGCATCTAGAATATTATTTTAATATTAGTATTTATCTCTTAAAAATCATAATTGAATTGTATTGTAAAACATATATATATGATTATATAATTATACATATATATATACAAAGTTTGCAAAAAAGGATTTTTCATATTAAAAGTAGACTCAAAAACAACCTTTATAATTCTTAGTATAACATACTGAATTATTTGGAAACCTTAAAAATAGATAGGGATTGAGATTATGTATATATGTGTATACACCCGAAAATATATACGTGTATTTATAAGATATATAATAAAATCTTTTCACAACTACACATACATAAACTACTTGAGTTTACGAACCATAAACAGTCTCCCTGGAAAAATTGAAGGTGATACTGTCCCAACAAGTTCATGCATGGCATGTACTATAACCTATGTATATATATGTATATATATATAAACATAAATGTAAACTTTGATTTTCATGAGAAATAAAAACTATAAACATCCTAAACCAAATCTAAGGTCCTCAAAACAGTAAATAAGAAAGTAATTTCAGAGTTTTCAACATGGATCAAAACGTTTATATGCATATATATAAACAAACTGTATAAACATATATATACTTATTAAAAAAACTCATTTTCACACCAAATAATAATAACTCACCTTTGAAAATATTGAAATTTTAAATGTAAAGGGTGTGTAGAGGGTTTTAGGGTTTTAAAAACCGAAAACATGGTTGAATGCCCGTATATATATAATCTGTATAATTTTGTAAACTTATATAAGACTAGTTTAATGTAAAATAGAATGAAAAACCACCCTTACTCGACTAGTTCGATCCTACATGGGAGGTGAGGAAAAACACGTAAGAAATGGTTTGTATGGATTTACATAATCTCATATATATATATATACATATATATAAATATATATATATATATATATATATATATATATATCGAAACTGAAATATAACCATACAACAAAAACACCATTAATCTTTTGGTATGATCTAGTTTGAAGGATGAGGGAAAACTTGTAGGAAGAAGGGGTTTGGGTATAGCTTAATACAAGCTCTAATTTATACATATATATATATATATATATATTCGAAATCGTATCGGAATAAAACAACTGATACATAAATACATTTCCCTTACTTCAGCTTGAGGAGGAGGAGGAGAAAACTTCGAGATGGGTCGGATGTTCTGGAGAGAATCATGAAGGAGCAGCTTCCTCGCTTTGGTGCCACTCGAGGCTTTAAAAAAACATCCAACCTAGCATGAAGAGACGTAAAAGGGGATCTGAGGCCAAGCATTAAAGTTCGGTAACAACTTCTTGGAAAGAGGGGGCGAGGATGGGTCCACCGAAGGCCTAGGTGAAGAAAAACGGTGAGATAGGTTTACTGGTGCAGAGCGGGGTGAAGAAGAAGAATAAACGTGAGGAAGAAGAGATAAAAAAAGAAATGGATGGCCAGGATTGAACCAGGGACTGATCAGACGGTCGAATACTAACGTGACATTGTAAAAAAACGGACAATTGAGATTAGAAAGCGCTGGATCAGACGGCCAGAATTGATGCGGTGTTAAAAAAAGAAGTCCCTCGGTTTATTATTATTATCATTATATTATTATTATTATTTTATTATTTTATTATTTTATTATACTTAATATATCCTTATTACTACTTGACAAAACATTTAAACTAAACAAAAGTTTTATATAAATAATAATACTATTATCTTATCATTACTCTTTCTTTACATATTTATATAAAACAATTATCTTAATCTAAATTTATATATAAAGATCTATGTTCATTTCTTTTTTAATGTTTTTATTATAATTGATTATTTAACCCATAATTGACATAATTTCAAAACATAAACATTATAGTTTTCATGTTTAAAACATAAATATAATTTTATATGTTAACATATTACTATTATAATATTTTTACCATTGTATATAAAATTTAATGATTTATATAAAATCTTTTATGCTTAAATTTAATACAAAAATACTCATATTATTTTCTAAGGATTCCATTAAACATAAATCATAATAAAAAAGATGAATCTAATCATAATTGATATTTCAAAACTATTAATTATAATTATATAAGATTAAATTATAAAACATTTATGTTATCATTATTGTACTATCGTTATATATATTTTATTTAAAGTTATGTATAATATATTTAACTTAAATTTTGACGTAATATATATATATATAATCCATGAGTTTATACACATATTTTCGTAAACCAAAATGTAAAACCCAACTAAATTCGATATATTCATTCATGTATTATATTAAATATTTATTTGCTCAAATTTAAGCATGAATATTAATAGTGGAAAATAATATTAATTCTCAATGTCATGCATTATAATTTTATAATAGCATTTTCATATAATTCAAATCTGATACACACATATATAATTCAAATTTTGGAAAACAAACAATACATGATTATTATTATTATTATTATTGTTATCATCATTTAAACAATAAACATGATAACATAATTAACCATTTTTAACCTTCTGGGGTATTCAACTCTTAGCTTCAATGTTTCTGTTTGAAACTAAAACATTACAAGTTATAGGATAATCGAGGATCCAACAACTATAATTATAGTCGTTGGTGTCTTGCGGTCAGAAGGCAATGGCTGCTTCGGTTCTATATAAATTTGAACCTTAGGGTGTCTTAGTTTCTTAGTAAGGAGAATGTTTCTCATCATCCCACTGGTAATCAGCACGGCCGCGATGGAACAAGCTATTCTGATGCTCATGATGGGTCCTAATTATCCAAATTATGATGTTGGGATTGTATTTATATAGGGCATCCTTATAGTGATCTTACTAAGGTTTTTATTTGGAATTTATTGTTAGTGAGCTTTCCTTGTAAACTTAGTATGTTGTAATACACTTCGGTGTTATTTTCTTAAATAAAAATTTCTATGTTTTATCTTTTATATTCTATTTGGTTAAAAGGAGAAAACTTTAATGGCATCAAACACACATTTTCTATTTATAAGGTTTTGAAATATTCGGGGTGTTACAAGGTATATATGATATAAGGACTTAAGATGTATAATTTTGTTATAATTTTCATATATATACCTTATATCTATCATCATACCAAACCATGAGAGGTGGTAATGGAAAACTGAATGACATTGATACGTGAGAGGGTAGTCTAACGTACACATGAATGATGATTTTGTAACACATTTGATGAAGAGGAGAATTATTTAGGTTATGAAATTAACATTAAAACATCTAATTATATTTAATATACTGAGGTTAATATATAATCATGTTTTAATTATAATTGAATTATGTGGGGGAAGAAATAAAATAAATATGCTCGTTGAGGAACGTTACCTCTTCTTCGGGCAACTTCTTTTAGTTTGCACCAAAGGACTTACTTGGCATGATTTATGTAAAAAATAAGTATTATAGAATGATAGGACTTAATTATATTATTTATTTTTGTAAATATTTTCTGAACCAATGGTTTTTTAAGGTGTGAAGAGAGGATGAGAGTGGGTGGCCTTTTGTAAGTGAAGTGAGTGGCACACTTGTATCTTTTGGAAATAATGAATTACACCAATGTTTTTTCATGGAAAAAGGATAAAATAATATACTATTATCTAGAATAGAATGTATAATTTCAAAATATTTTCATAAAATATATTTTATACAAGTTTTTATGTCATTTCATCCCTTATCTTTTTAGTTTAACTCCCCGATAAATCTGTTTTTACCTTAAACGTGGTAATTGATTTTTAAACTTTTTAGTATTAATTTTGGTTAAAAATTAAGTTATCCACATTATAAAATATAAATTATTATTTTTTAAAATATTAAATATTTTTTACCAAATTAAATTCACAAAATTGACAAAATTATATTTAAAATCAAGCTCACAGATGCGATGAAAAGCAAGTTTTCAAGTATAGTATATTTTGAGAAAAAGATGAATTTATACTAACAATATGACTCATAATAATCATTTTATGAAACTCAATTAATTTTTATTAATATATAATCTACACATTAAATTTAAAACATTACCCATTATTTATTATTTTAATTAATTAAAATGGAGCAACATTATGCATTTTAAAATATTTTTTAGAAAAACCCGTTTTTAAACCCAAAAACAAACTTATACTAAAAACCGATATAAAGTTGATTAAAAAGTAATTAAGTTTATTAAATATAAATAAATAATACTTATGTTACTTTAAATATTCTTTAAAACATATTAGGAATTTTTAAACACTTAAATTGTTGAAAAGGAAATTCTTTTTTACAAAAATCGATATTTTTCATTATTCGTAGAAAAATAATTATTTTAAGAATAATAATAATGATAGGTAAATATTTATATTATTATTTAAAAAATTATATTTATAATTAAAAATTATAATTTTTATATTTATAAATTTAAATTTTAAGCAAAACCTTATAACAAAAGTGTTTAGTTAAAAATATTTCCATTTTATTTAAAAATTAATTAATATTTTTATAACTAATATAATTGTATAATTCATATTAAAAAAAATGAAAATGATTTATTCTATAATTACTATGGTTATTACACATATTCATCATCTATTTAAATCCTTCATGATTTTTTTGTAAATAGTTTTTAAATTTTCAAGCACATCTTGTAGGAGTGTCAAAACATGTGTGCGGCAAGGCTCGTTGTCATGCATCAGGTGACAATAGAGACTTGTTAAATGAACCATTTTCATATTTATTACCCATAGTTACCTATATTCAAGATAAATATCCACTTGTACTATCCATAAAGGGATGTAATTTCTTAAAAATCACTCTCTCTATCCTTTACAAAAATTCCAGTACATTTTCCTATACTTTTACTCATCCTTTGACATATCCTTAGAGAAACACCTACACATATCAATAGAAATATCTCTAGGGATCTCACTGTATTTCTCTCATAGTAGTTTAAAAAGGTTTACTAATCCATTTATCTAATACCAATTATAGAAACCCTGGATTTTCTGACATAGATATTACATCTTTTTAGATGAATAGTCAATACATTACAGAAACACGTGGCTAAGGACCATAATAGTTTAGTGTCTTTGTATATTGGGTACACAATCTCCAAATTTTGTGAAAGATCCTAAAAATCTCCCATAAAGATCTTACCCTTTGGTACTCTTCACAAACATTCCCTCATTGAAACCTTTCTCAATAACACGGGGAAAGGAAACATAATAAACGGTGAGCTCGGATGATCAGTAAGGGTAATAAAGGGATATACATAAGTATAACAAGAACATAATGGAATGGGAACATGATCATAAAACTTGAAAACCATACCCTTCATATAAAAGATTATAATATGGATTCCTGACATATATATTGGAATTTGAAAAGACATGAATCATAAGAAAATCAAAGAACATAGGACAAGATAGCATAACATATACATAAGACATAGAATTTTGGCTTATATATACTCATAGTGAATCATTTACATTTTAGTTAAAAATAAATTACAAGGATATCATAGTATAATTGGTCCACTCCCCAAACCATAATAGTAGTTAAGGTTCACTCCCAATACCATCATATAGGAAAAAGTACCCTACTAAAATAGGTTCACTCTCCATTCCAGTCATGGGTATCTCATGAGATATAAATCTTTACCCAATGAATTGAAGTAATATATAGTCCCCACCCATCACATAATCTAAATCATATGTATGTGTGCAACAAGATCATGAAACATTCATCATATCAAAACCCATGAAATGAAATGTGATTCATAAACATTTCATCATATCATAACCAATAGAAAGGAGGTAGGTTTTATAATCATCTAATCATTCAATCATAACTTAACTGGTGGAAAAAGAAGTGTGTTTCACAAGAATTTTATCATGGTATAACCTGATGAAGAGAAACATTTTTTATAAACCTATTTCCATGATAAACCATTAAGAGAAATAATGTTAAGGATATCCTCTGATTATATCCCCAGTAAATCATAATTTACATCAAAGGATCTCATCTTATATGTATAATAATTTTGAAAGATCACTAGGAATATTTCTTAAGGAAAATAAATTTTCTTTAAAATCACTTTTAAAAAATAAATATTCATAAAAAATTTGAAATGTTTTTCTCTGAAAAAAAATCATTAAAACTTATAAAGGAATATTTAAATAAATTAATTTTCATGACAACAGGAAATCTCATACATGTTAAAATCAATATTTCTTTCACATTTTTGGTAAAATCTAAATAGGAATATTTTGGAAAATGATATGAAGATTCCTATCAAATAATTTTGTATAAAGTAAAACATGTTTAAATATTGACTTAATAAAACATTGTAATAATGTTAAAAAAATTAAAACATTTTAGAAAACATTTTTTTTAAGAAAAAGTTTTTTCGATCGAAGGGAGAAATAAATATGATTTTTATTAAAAACAATATTTTAAAATATTGAATACATAAATAGAGGAAAATGAATGTAAAACATGTATTCTCACGACATAATGATTGGATAACAAAATTAATGAATTTATTTAGATATGGATTATAATATTTAATCATTAGAAACATAACCAAAAAAATCCTGAAAAATAATGATATTTTAACATAAAATATTTACCACTTTGGTAAATTTGAATTGTAATATCCATAATATAATAAAATTAAATGAAACATAAATTATCATGAGAATGAAACAAATTCATGACATTACATATAAAATATCTATATTTACACTTTATAAATGGAGATAGGTGCATAACATGTCATATGCCTCAATGAAGGAAATTTGAGACTAAAATCCCTTACCACTTTGGTAAATTTTAAACCATAAACCACATGAAAGAGAAAATATAAAATAGATATATGAATAACCATAATATTTAGAATAATTTTAATAAAATAAATTATTTTTCATTATATACATGACATAAAATAAATAGGTGTTTAATATAACAGGTGTCTCATAGAAGTAAAGTGAGATAGAAACCCATTAACACTTTAATAATCTTCTGAATTGTAATCCCCAATAAATAATAACTTAAAATGAAAATATAAATATCATGAAAATTATTATATTCATGATATAACATGTCAAATAGATAATATACATTACATAAAATAAATGAGTGGTGACTTTTCATATGTCTCCCAAAAATAAGAGAGAGAGTATAAATCCATTACCATAAGTATAGACTTCCTTCATACATGTTTAAACCTTCGGTGTAATAAATATAAATTTATTATACATATATTATAGAACCATAATTATATATATAGTTTCATATATTATTTACTTATGACCATTTGTTACGTTTTTATTAACAATTCCTTATTAAAATCACATTTCAGATATAAACCACATTGTTTTTCATATATGTTTTAATTTTTTATTTTGGTTCATATTAAATTGATCATGTTTCCATAATATCCTGAATAAAAAAATTAAATAATCATATTATTAATACAAAAATTATAATTTTAACACCAATCATTAAATATGGTTTTTAGAAATGAAGTATGTTATAGTCGAGGGGATGGTAGGTCGTAGATGCGCATGAGTAGTGCGTCCATTTTTCAACAATCATTATGGAAAGCAGGTAAGTATTATATTATATTTAAATAATTAAAATAATATTATAAATACCATATTATTGTCTTTAAATATAATTATTCATCCATGGGTTGTGGTTATTAAAAGAGAGTCACATCGCTTCGTGAAGTTGGTAGTCCACATATACACAAATGACATTATCATCTTTCAGTGAGTGAAAAGGTAAGAAATATAATGATATATTATCATTTAAGAATGAAAAATATTCCCTAAATATAATAATTTGATAATTTATATCACATATATTCATTAAATTTATCCTTATAATCTTCAATATAAATCACTACTAAAAATGATTCACGTCACATCGTGAGGGGGTAGTCCACCATACACACGAACGATGTTAGCGTATCCCCTATGGAATCAAAAGTAAAAAAATTATATATAATATAATGAATCCATGGGTA
This sequence comes from Viscum album, assembly GCA_963277665.1. Taxonomy (NCBI): domain Eukaryota; kingdom Viridiplantae; phylum Streptophyta; class Magnoliopsida; order Santalales; family Viscaceae; genus Viscum; species Viscum album. Next base: position 1,717,748,602 of record OY728119.1, on the reverse strand, counting down.
TAATTATGTTATAAATTCCATATATATATATATATATATTATTCATCATAATTCCCAACCTTGAGAGGTGGTGATGGAAAAACGAATGACATCGATTCATGAGGCGGTAGTTTGTTGTACACAAGAATGATGATTTCGTAACCCATTTTTCTAAATTGGAGATGGTTGTAGGTAATTATATTAGCATAAAAAAATATAATTTTATATAAAATAATTAGGTTTTTATATCATCATGATTTAATAATAATTTAATGAGGTGGAGGAAGAAATAAAATAAAAACGATCATTGAAGAAGGTTACCTCTTCTTCAGGTAATCCTCCTTAGGTTTTCACTAAAATCCTTCCTACTATATATGTATTTACAAATTAAGGATTATATGATGATAGGAGAGAAATTTTTAAGTTATTTGAGCATGAATATGAATAAAAAATAGTTTAAAGGTGCGAAGAAGCTATGATTGGGTGTGGACTTTTATAAGTAAGTTGGGTGGAACACTTGTAATATTTTGAAAAGAAAAGCATGTCACCACATTTTTATAATGAAAAAAGGCTCCAAAATAGAGTATTATTAAGACTTAGAAATTATAGCATAAAACTATGGCCATAAAATATATTTTATCCTTATTTTTAGGTCATTTTAACCCATATCTTTTTTAATTTAACCATCTGGTAAACTCATTTTTACCTTAACCGTGTGAAATAATTTTTACTATTTTAACAATTAACTATAGTAAAAAAATTGATTTAACCTGATTAGATAATATAAATTATTTTTATTAAAAATATATAATTCATTTTTCTAAATTTAATTCAAATAACTATCAAAAAGTAATTTAAAATTAATCACGCACATGTGACGATAAAGTGAGTTTTTCAAAGAGAAAATGTTCAAAAGTTTTCAATGTTTTTATAAAAAAAATCCATATGAAAGTGATTCTAATAACCTAAGTTGGATTAATATATATATTTATATAATTTAACTAATTTTTATTTTAAACCATATTAAAATATAATTAACCATTATAAATAATTTAAACGAAAAGGAATTTTTCAATTAAAATTCAGTTTTTTCAATTATTCTTTAAAAATTTAATATTTTCCAAAACAAATCTCAAAAAATCAGTCTGAGATAATTATGATTTTTAAAATAAAATTTATTTTTTAAAATAAATATTCTAAAATTTCTAAAAAAAATTAAAATAAGTTCACAAAAAGGCAAAAAGATGGTTCTTAAAAAATATTGTTTTTAAACAGAAAATTGGATTTATTCTTATCTCTTATCTAGAAAATACATAAGATGAATTTTAAAGATTTTATTTAATATAATATATATAAATTTTTTTAAAATCATTCATAAAAAGTTATTTTCTTAATTTATATAGGTAAAACAAGTTTGTGTGCATAAAAATAATTTTTCATAAAAAGATTTAAATTATTTTCAAATAATTTTCATTGTCATTTCAAATTGACTGGTTACTAAATAATTAATTATATATACATGTTTAAACCATATATTTTTAGAATTTAGTTAATTTTATTCATACCCACCATTCAAATGTCTAATCGATAACTATCATAAAAATATTTTAATAGCATTTTACGTTACTTTTAAACTATGTGTTGCATGTAACACAAAATATAAAAAAGATTAAATTAATTTTAAAAAATATATTTCAAAAAATATAATGGTGTTAAATATTTTTCTTTAATCATGTAGGCTTCCTCCTGATATTCTAGCCATAAAATCATAAAATCATTCAAAACATGTTATGTTTTCTGCTTCTGCTGAGAATTTTCCTTCATAATGACCTTTATATCTTCAAAATATTGTCTCTTTTTATTCACCAGCTTCTCCTTTCATAGTAATATTTTTATAATTTTTTTAATATTTTCATTATAAAACATATAACTTCCATATAGCTTCTTATTTTATGGTAATTTACTCTTTAGGTGTAACATCTAGTGAACCTCAACTTTATCATTGGATATATATTCCCCCATTCTAATCTAATTGTGTCTTTCATAAATTAACTAAATTTGTTTCATGAGATTTATTATATTTGGTCGAACATTAATGATGAGTTTACAACTATCCATGAAGTATCATTTTTACCTCAAGATATACTTACAAAGTAGCTTCCATTTATTTTGCTTCAGATTTCATAGCCTTCTTCCATTATTTTTTTTAGTTTTTATTGTTAGAATTAAACAAGCACTCTTCATCTCCCTGATATCTTCTACCATAACTTCCATGTAAAGTGTCAATATATTCAAAAAAAATTATAGTCATTGTATTCTTATTTTTATGTCATGGTTACATGTACTTAGTTGAGTTTCGTATACTTTTCATTTTACTCCCCCTTAATTTTGTCATTTTTTTATACCTTGGAATATTATGACAACAGTTAATGGCCATGTGACTAAACTTTCCACAACACCAACAATATCCAATAAATCTTAACTTCTTCCATTGTATTAAATTTTGGCCAGGGGAGACTTATTCTGAAACTTTTTTACTTCTGGATATTTACTTTTTTCTTTTATACCTCTTGAGGGGAACACTTTACATGTTCTTTTATTATATCCACCATCATGGAAAAGGTGGGTCTCTCAATTTTTTTCACCCATATTCATCTAGAACTACAACATTTAATATTAAAAGTATAGAAGTTAGTGAATTTAAATTCCTTGGAATGTTGGTTAACCATTTTCTTTATCTTATTAGAAGAGGGAACTTTAAATTTTTTCACATTCTTACTACATCTCAATTGGGTCTTTCCATAACTAAGACTTTATTTTTGTCATTTTTATAGTGGAGATTTTCTTATCTTATTGTGAAGATTCTACTCTAGTAACATCATTATTTCTCAATATCACCACCTTCTCAAGGAACTTTAAATATAAAGTGTTCTTCTAATTTTTAAGAAACCACACTTTATATTCACATGAAAATTTTAAATTTTTTATATTTTCTTTATGAAAATTAATTTCCTATTTAAATGAAAGATGAATTTATTTTTCTTGATTAGAATTTATCTCTAGTTAAGTATTATTAACATCAATAATTTTTTTGTAAGTATATTTTATTGTATGGAAGTCTTCGTTAATAACTTCCTTTAAAATTTAATTCTTAAAAACTACTTTTGATATGCTTCTTCCAAAAAGTTGAACTTTTCTTGAGAATTTAATACATTTTCTTCCTTAACTATAGTGAGTTTAGTAAGAGTTTTACACTCTAATAACTTATTTCCCAATGTATTATCTAACTCAATAAGTTCTGATTCAATCTGATATTTTTTCCATTTAGTCCCTTGATATATAAATCTATGTATATATAAAAACTTCAATATGAAAATTTTTCATATAGCCTTTTATTTCTATGTGAAAATATTAAATATACTCAACAATATCATACTCACCATAACATGAGTATGAGTTTTCTTTAGGATAATTATTTCTACTGGATTTATCAAAAATCATACCACTCACTTTAGCTTTAGGTATGTGTGGATTCTCTTTATTCTACCTTTGAGAGGCTAACTTCAACTTCTTATAAGCTTATTTATTCTTTTTTTTCAAAATTTTGTCTAAAACATTCATGTTTAAACTACCATTGAATACTTTTGTTTTATTTTCCTCAAACTTAAATTCCTTATCTTCCAGAGTAATTATTCATTCATCAACATTTTCCCGTATTCTAAGAATATAGTTTAATATTAATAGAACATGGTAATTTTTAAATTGTTCAACATAAATTTAAAAACCTACTGTATTTTATGTTGATTCTTATCATGTTGTAGATTTGACACTATAATATCCATCATAGATTTCAAGTGGTGTGGGAAGGAATCATCCTTAACCCAAATGCTTCACTATATTTCACAATTGAATGATCTTTATACCAATATCCCACAATTTGAGCAGTCTACAAAAATGATCCTTATACCCCCCCTAGAAAGAATGTTGGTGTTAGTTATACTAGAATCACCAATTTTTAAAAGTTATTTATTAACTTATTCATGGATATAACTTTGAATTCTTCTGGATCGTTCACTCTACTTTTTTGGAATTTTGGCCATATCCTCCTTCTGGTAGATTTAACTTCCAGAACACTCACTTCCCTAAACTTCAACATCCGAAACTTGTACAATTATTTCATTGATGTCAATTTGGATTTCCTCCTTCAAGTATTCTAGATCCATCGAACTCACTCAATATTTCAAAACATAATCATCTCAACTTTGAATCTTTTGTTCTTACAATTAAAGTGTGTGGTAAGCTTCATCCTCTCTTTGATAATTATAATCTCTCTCTTTTATTATTTTTTATTCATTGTAGTAACTCTAATTTTGCTCCCCCATTAATATAGTAAATATTCTAATGATAGATATAAGGAGCATATGGGATTATTTTTTCAATTCATGTTATCTCAATTGATGGGATTTAATATCCTCTTATGATATTAGTATTTTAGTTCCACAGATCCACCAATAAACTTGGCATAAACTATCTTCAAATATTCCTCATATCTTGGATTGAATAATAAACCTTAATTCTATGATTATCACTACTTAAAAATCCATCCTAACATCATAAAAATATATGAATTGTCAATAATATAAATTCCTTTTGAAATCTTTAGAAAAAAATCATTAATAGAAGTCACTTGACTCCTTATGGTTTTTCATCTCCCTTAACCCAATCTAGCATCTTCTGGAAAATGAAATTCTATAGAATTCACTTAGACCCTTTTGTTTTATCCTCTATAACAACTCAATCTTCTATAAACTATAATACTTTGAACATTTTATTGATTTATTTTTGTGATTCTTATAGTCTCTATCTATTTCAAATTCATATAGTTTGAACTCACCTTGTATCCTCTTCTTCTGATCGACTCAACTTATGATCATTTTAGCCTCTAACTTCCAATGTTATGAAATTCCACTTATCTTGACCCAAATAATATTTTTTATTATGATTTAATAATCCTCTATCATATGATACTTTAATATTTTTTATATAAGGGACTCCTCACCTCCTTAATTTATATCAGTCGTTTGTACTTTCATTTCCACTAATACATCAAATTTACATCAACAAAATTTGATAAACATAACTAACTATCTTGACTTCTGGAAATTTGAACTTCAGTTTAAATTAGATTATATCTTTATTCTTCCAATTTTACTTATCTTAGGACTATTCTTTGGAACCTCCTCATTCTTTGGAAGCTTTATTATTTCTTAATATAATTCTCCATCTTTCAGTAAATTCAAAACTTCACAGTGTTGCATATATATCCTAAACTTATGATGAGTATGATATTTTAAATTAAAATAAACTTATATCGTTTTTGTTCTTCCACTAAAGTAATGTTCTTCTAATGTTCTTCTGAAACCTTCACTAGTTTGGGTCTCTCAATTTATGCTTCTATAGACTTTAAACATTACTCTGCACCTACTATAGTGATTATATTTGGTGAACTCATAAATATTCTTCGAGAAACTCCTTAATAAAACTCATTTCATTCTTCCAAAAACTTTATTAGCTCTATAATATAATGATATTTTTTAAAGGGAGTTATGTTTGATAACATTTGTGACATGAAACACCAAACTTAAACAAACCGTGAGATACTATTATTCAGATATGATTGTTACAACCAATAGATTAAATTTGAGAGTATTTATAGGAATAAATAATTTTTTTAAAAAAAATATTGTTTCTAACAAATAAAATTTTATTTATTAATTCTTAGTAAATAAGCACTCAATTTTTATTAAAATTGTGTTATTCTTCAAATACATGTTTTCTTCAAAAATGTTTTTTATTTATTTTTTTAATTAAATAATAAAATTAATTTATATAAATTTCATAAATTTTATTTAATATAATAAATTTAATTTTTGAAATAATTATATCAAAGTTATCTTCTATTGAAATTTTGATATTTGTCTAAAAGGTTTGATTTTTCAATGAATTGTGAAAAATAATGTTTTTTTTATTTGTGCTTTCTTTTCACATATTTTTTAAGTTAAATTAAATTTTCAATTATATATAAAATTTCATTAGTTATTTTTTATTTAAATTAACCCAATTATGGTTTTTTTTAATGAATTTTATATTTAAATTTAGTATAAAAACATTTATATTTAAAAAGGTCATTTTTCTAAAAACCTGTATATCTTCGCATTTTTCGGTTTAATTTTAAATTAAATTCTTCCAATTATGTGTTTTGAAACATAATAAATGTATTAAATATTTTTCGTCAGGATTTATAAATTAATTAAATAGTTCACTTTTATTTTTGGTCAATATGAATAGTAATAATAGTTATTTTTATTTCCACGCTAAAGAGTAAATCGAGTAATCATTGTTAAAAATAAAATATTAATGACAATAAAATAACTATAATACCTTAATAAACATTATTTTAGGAGTATATATCACCCATAATCATTAAAAGGTCAAATATATGACATTTGTTACCATTTGGATGTGATTATGACCATTATAATATTTAATTTAAGAAAAAGTCAAAAATGGCACACTCTTGTTTTTATTAACTATAATATTTTTAACATATACATAAACAAAGGATATTTTTAGTTATAAATGTTATTTTAAAATATAAATAATTTATATTCACAATGGAAATAAATCTTTTATTTTTAATGAAGAAATATTTTTCTTAAATTCTTACACAATGCTAATATAGTAATTATTCAATTAAGGGAAAAAAATAAATGATATTAAAAATATTATAGGTAATTTAATTTGAGAAAAGTAATGTTATCCATGAATTTTATAGATAAAACTCACATCTTAGTGATGTATTAAATAAAATTCTAATTTCATTTTCTATTGATGTTATTAAAGTTAAAGTAAATGAATAGTTCTAAAATTGACATTAATGATATTTTATAATAATAATAATATTTTATTAAATGATTTCAAATTCATATAAATATTAGATTCAGAAAAATAAATTTTATATGATTATTTATATCAACCAAGATCCATTTATGAAAATTTTATCATTTCATAGTAATATTATTAACCCTTAAAGTGTATAAAACTTTAATATTGTGATAATTGTGAAAAGGGTTAATAAAGGGTTAAAACATAATGATAAGGATTAAAATATAATCCAAAATTTTCCAAATTTTATTTTATGAGGTTATTTTTACAAATAATAGTATTATATTATAATATTATTAATTTGGATCTATTTATATATCAGAATTAATTTATATTAATTTAATATTTTTAGAATTTTCATAGTTCCCCACCCCTCTCTTATAAAAGGGAACCACTTCTTCTCATTACCTCGTACTTCAAAATAATTTTGGTTCATCCAATATATACCCAAATACCTTCCTAAAATTCCAACCATGTTCAAGAGGCCTTATTTTGTGAATAATACCAATCATAGAGGTCTTAAGGTGTTAAGTAAAATGGATTTTTTGAAGAATATGTATAATTTTTAATCGCATGTTTTTGTTTTATTTTTTCTTACATATCCTTATATATTATTCAAAATGTTTGAATAATAAAACCATTATCCTAAATATTATTATATATTATTATTTTATTGAAATAACCTATATATGTCACTTATTCCATCAAATGGGAAACAAAACCATCGTTCATGTGTACGGTGGACTACCGCCTTGCAAACCGATTAATTTTTTTTCCATAATCATCTATAACAAATGGTTATAATGATGAAATTAATCTTAATATATTATATTAATGACATATTTATCATTATAAAAGTATAATATATCATTTCTTTCTTACCTTTCCATTCACTGAAAAATGATAGTGTCGTTCGTGCCTGTCTGTGGACTACCACCTCCACAAAGTGATGTGATTCATTTTTCATCACCACATCACATAGATGATATATATAAGTATATTTAAAGAATTAATATAATATTTATGATACATTATCATTATAAAAAGATAAATTATTATTTCGTTTCATAATTATTGTTGAAAAATGAAAATTTTAATCACACGTACGTATGACCTACCGTCTTCATGATTGTAACATAGTTCATTTTCAATAACCATATTTAATGGTTGGATTTAAAAATATAATTATTGTATAAAAATGAAACTTATTTGATGATCATTATTCATAATTTTATTTAATAATGACCACTTTGACCATAGTTAACTTATCAAATTCATTTTGTACTTGTGTACCGAATATCATCAAAACATTAAATACGGACGTAATGATTAATTAATTGTATATAACATGATAATAAGTGATATAAAAGGAAAAATAAGCTTCAAAAGGTTATTAAGAAATTAAATAATTAACATAATTTTATTATTCTATAAGATAATAATATATTTGATGTGTTGGACTTAATGTAAGGGACATTCTTCTAAAAATCGCATTATGAAATTTCCTTTAAAACTCACTTTTTCATCCATGTTCATATTTTGTTTAGGTATTTATTTTAATGGAAATAATAGAATTTATAGAGAAAATTTTATGTAAATTTTTAATTTCTTCAAAAAATCAAAAATAAATATTTTAACATAATATTTTAATTTCATTAAAAAAAGACAAAAGAATATTATATTTTAACATACACTACTAAAAAATATGTCTTTAACATCACTAGAAATGGACTTTATCAGTGCTTGAAAAGCACTAAATACCAAAGAGAGATTAAAAGACCAAGTCTTTTATCAATACTAAAAAAGAACTGATAAAGGACCCCTTTATTAGTTTTTTTTAGTACTGATAAAGGGATGTTTGTCAATGCTTATGGAAGGGCTGATAAAGGAACTTTTATTAGCACTTTTATAAGAACTGATAAATTGTACCTTTATTATCACTTTTAAAATCACTGAAAAATATGTCCTTTATCAATGCTTTTAAAAGTGCTAAAAATGTGTTATTTATGAGCACTGATAAACAGTCGTACTATGGTGTGTTGTAATAGAACATTACAGCACTAGTGCAATGTAATGTAACAGCACACCACAGCACCACAAATACAAAAAAAAATCAACAAAAACAAGTCCCAATAAATAATTTAAAGGAAATGTAATTTACAAAAAAAATAAAAGAAAAACACTATATTATAGGCATTTCAAACATTTTTTATACAGTTACATAAATAAAAATTATTACTTACATTCAAAAACCTCAATCTCTCTCTGTATTTTAATCCTAACATCGAATCATGCTATTTTTGAACAAACCACCATTGATCGAGAAAAATAATGCACCTATATAAGAAAACAATTATTATGTTAGTAATAATATAAAGAAATAAATTAATATAAAGTGTTAATTTTACTATAATAGATGTTAATTTTACTAATATTGATGTCAATTTTAAATAAAAAGTCCCTCTTGGAGTCATATTAGCCACACCATGCATCAGATTGAGGTTCGGCTGATTACAACACATATTAAATGACTTTTAGATAGTTTTCCTAAAGTATCAAAACAATATGAATGTGTTTGATCAGTTTTGAGTATGTTAGTTGTCTTTTTTACTAAAATGTAATTTTAAACTAGAAACATGTACTTATGACTCATTCCAATCACATCATGTATCGGTTTGATCTGAAACCAATTCCTACGCATCAAAAATGACTTATGGATGGCTATCCTAAATAATCATGAAAATTTGAGTGTGTTTGATCAAATTTTAGTGGGTGAAACTTTTTGAACTAAAAGTCGATTTTAAACTGATAACATACACTTTAAGACATACCAGGAACATCGTGTATTGAGGTATAGATGATTCCTACACATAAAAAATGACTTGTGGATTGTTTTCATGAAGTATCAAAACAATATTAATCTGTTTTATTAGTTTTGATAAGTGGGTTGTCCATTTTACTAAAATTGATGTCAATTATAAATAAAAATACGCATTTGGAATCATATCGGTCACACCGTGGGTCAGATTGAGGTGCTTATAATTCCTTCATGTCTTAAATGACTTATTTATTGTTTTTATAAAGTATAAAAACAATAATAATGTGTTTTCTCATTTTTGAGTATGCCATTATTCTTTTCTATTAAAATATCATTTTAAATTGGAAACACACACTTTTGACTCATTCTAATCACGTATTATTTTGGTTTGATGTGAAAATGAATCCTACATATCACAAATGACATATGTATATTTTTTATAAATTATCAAGAAAATTTGATCATTTTTTATCGGTTTTAAGTGACTGGCACTTTTTGAACCAAAATGTCGATTTTAAACTAATAACGGACACTTTAAGTCATACCAGAAACATCATGTATCGAATTGATGTGTTTCAGATTCCTACACATCAAAAATTACATAGGGATCATTTCAATAAAGTATCAAAATAATCCAAATATGTTTTCTTGGTTTTGACTATGTAATTTTTTCATTTTACTAAAATTGATGTCAATTTTAAATAAAAATACGCACTTTGAGTCATATCGGTCACACCATGGGTCAAATTGAGGTGCAGCTGATTTCTAAATGTATCAAATGAATTTTGGATCATTTTCCTAAGGTATCAAAACAATCAGAATGTTTTTTCTTAGTTTTGAGTACGTCGGTTATCTTTTTTACTAAAATTTCATTTAAACTAGAAACAAGAACTTTTCACTAATTCTGGTCACATCATGTATCATTTTCACATGAAACTGATTCCTACACATCAAAAAATACATATGAATCAATTTCCTACATTATAGGAAAATTTTATAATTCTTGATCAGTATTTAGTGATTGACACTTTTTGAACAAAAATGTCAATTTTAAACTAATAATGGACACATTACGTCATACCGTGCGCATCGTGTATCAGATTGAGGGAGGATAATTCCTTCACATCATAAATGAAATATAGATCATTTTCATAATGTATCAAAACAATATGAATGTGTTTTCTGAGTTTCGAGTTGGTAATTTTTCCATTATACTAAAATTGATATATGTTAACATTGTAGGGGTGAAAGGTATTGAGGGAGGAGAATTCTGTGGAATTTTAGAACACAAAGTCCTGAAAGATGGAAAGATCACCCCAACTCAAAAAAATAATCCACCTATATAAGCAAACAATTAATATGTGAGTAATACTAAAAATAAATAAATTATACACAAATATGAAATAATACATTATATCTATGGACAATGATTTCTTTGTGCAAACATTAAGATTACCTCCGTGATTCAGAAGAAGAAGCGTTGTTTCTATTCCTGAAAAAGTAGTATAGATAACTTTAAGGAAAGTGATAAATTCAACATTATTGGGTTGAAAAGGTTTTTAGGGAGAAGAATTCTATGGAATATTTAGTGAAAAAAGTCATGAATAATGGATAGGCCACCATAAATCGAACCAAATAATCCACCTATATAATAAAAGAATTATTAAGTGACTAATACTAAAAATAAATAAATTAAATATAAATATGAAACAACAAATTAATTATATGGAAAATGATTTTACAATGAAAACATCAAGTTTACCTCTGTGATTGAGTAGAGATAGCATTGTTTCTCTTCCTCTAAAAACATGAAAAATGGACAAGGATTTTCAAAAATAAAATAACTCTACAAGTAATAATAAAAATTAAATCAAAATTCCATTATATAATTTTTCATTAAAACAGATAAATTGTATTATAAAATGATCATTACATATTTCCAAAGGGATTCCATTATTATAGTATATTCTTCTAAGGGATTGGTAACATCATCATGTGTATAAGACATTATCTGAATGATAAGTAAAATATTTAATTTATATTATGTTAAGTCAGTAGAGAAAAAACAATATTATGAGGAAAAACATAATATACTAAAACACTTTTACATTCTCATGGAACTCTCTTTTTTTAAAGGATTCAGGGATTTGTTTCCTCTATTGAGAATCCAAATCCTCTATTTGTGGTCCCCTATCACATATAAGACATTGTCTATATTGGATCCTGTATAAATTAATTATGATCTTTCAATAAAAGGGTCATCCTCAATTGAATCTTCATCTAACCCAACATTTTTTTAGTCTCCTACAGGATAATCAATTAATTCTTGTTTTTTTGGATCAGAGACATAAAATATTTTCACTACTTGTGATGCCATTTTTAACAGTTCATCTTTTTCCCTTCCATGATTAAATTCACCTTCACGAATCCCATTTCATCAAATTTCACTAAAATTATGTTTTCAACCCATTTACAATGGAAAATAAGCACTTGAAATTTATTATAATCCAACTCGTATATCTATTCAATAATTCCAAAATATAAAATATTTTCATAAATTGTATTTCTATCCTTATAACCAGATATGTGAATCACTTCATCCACAAGTGTAACACCACTATTTTACATAATACTATAGTCATCATGTTCTTTTTTATAGAATTTATAACCATTGAATACAAAAATAGGGTAAGATATAACATTTTCATTTGGTCCTCTAGCTATTTAAGTCATTCTGAAATTGAATTGGGATCTTATGATAAGTCCTTATAAATTTGATCTCAAAACCGTCCTATAAACTAATGATTATTTGTATATGATATCCATCCTTCATCCCTTGAAGGATATAAATCTCTAAAAATTTATTTGAGGGATTCAATTTATGGATCAGTATCTTCACTATTATGTAAAATATAAATGTGAACTTTCTCTCTCTCAATCAAGGTAATTGTAACAACATCTCTTTCGGAAATCCATTCTCCCATAAGGTATTTGCTATAATGAGATTTTGGGAGACTAATGTTGTCAATATCTTATAGGTAATCAGTATAGATTTCCAAATATTCTTTAATAATATATTGTTCTAAAACATGACCTTCTGGATGACTTTGATTCTTAGAAAACCCTTTCAAAATCATTATATATATTTCATTGGGGTACATCCATCTATAATGGAAAATACTACATAGTTGAACCTCTCTAACCAAGTGAACCATTAGGTAGACCATTATATCAAAAAATGATGGTGGGAAGAACATCTCTAATTCACATGATATGACTGAAACCTTGTTATTCATGATGGGAAACTTCATCGGGTCTATAACTTTACTATATATGGCTCTAAAAAAGAAATAGATTTTGTTTAATGTATGTCCTACATTTTGAGGCAGAATGCAATGAAATAAAATTGGCATTAAATGTTTCATAAAAACATCATAGTCGTGATATTTTATTACTTGTGACTTCAAATTATCCATTAAAATGATATTCTTGATATTTTATGAATACCCCTGTATAATTTTTACACTATTAAGGAAAAGGAAAATTGAAATTTTTCATGTATGGATTGATTGTAAGCTTCTTGAGGAAGAAAAGTATATCTTTTACCCTTTACTGGTGCCAAATCTTCCCTTATCCCCATTTCAATTAATTCCAGTCTAGCCTTGATGTCATCTTTTTTTTTAGGAAAATTTAGTAATGTTCTAATAACACTATCAAATATATTTTTTATACATTCATGACATCAATAAAATTTATGACATACAAACAATTCTAATACATTAATTCAAAGAAAATTGATCTCTTCTCCCAACTTAATTTTTTAAGGTTTTTTTAAAATGGTTTAGAAAAAATAGTGTCAATATCTTTTACTTTATTTTACTGTTAATCACCCATTATTGAAGATGGTGTTGTACCTTGTTCAATAATCCCATTAAATTTTATCATCCAAGATTGGTATTTATGTCATCGAGGTAAAAATTTCCAATTTCCTAAAAACACAGTCTTCAAGTAATGTCTCAACCAAACTGAGTATGTGTATTTTTTACAAATGGGACACACCAACATTCCTATAATTCTATAGCATGATAAATTTTCATAAGAGGGGATGTTATTTATTGTTTTGTACAACATGTAACTCAATTTTAATTCATCATACATTTTAACACTTGTATCCCATGTCAATTATAGATCTTAAATCAATGAATCCAAATAGTCATCAATATCATTACCGGGTTGCTTTGGTCCAGATATAAGCATAGAAAACATAATGTATTTTCACTTCATGCATAACCATGGTAGAAATTTATAATTTACCAACATGATGGGATATATACTGTGAGTACTAATATATACACTAAAAGGATTTATTCCATATGTAGATAATGCAACAAAATTTCTTCACTCATTTCCAAATTCATGATACTCGTAATGAATTTTCCTCCACTGAGGAGAATCCATTTGATGATGTAGGTTCCCATATTTAATTCTTTCATCTGTATGTCATTTTAGTTGTCTCACATTTTCCTAACATCAATATAGTCTTCTAAACCAGGTAATTAAGGGAAAGTACCATATATATTTATAAGGACTAGATTCAATTTTATTTTATCGATATGCACCATACTTAGGGAATTTTAGGAGTGATTCATGGTCCCTTTGAAATAATTTATAATCATATGGACAAGCATGAATTTTTTTATAGATCGTGAACATTGAACGGAACATTCTTTTAGCATCATATTTTCAGTATGGTAGTTAATTTTGTTTTAGTATCATATCATTAAATAGACCAAGTAGATCTATAAAACTAGTGTCACTCCATCCACTGCCAACTTTCAAATTATATAACATCAATACAGCTGATAATGTTGTTTATTTAGTACTACTAGTATACAATGGTTTCTTGTCACAACTATTTAACTCCTCGAACAACTTAGAACAATCATGATGTTCATCTTTAATTTCCATTGACATTTCTTTCATGGGATCTCTATCATTATTTACACCAACATTCAATTCAAATGATCCATAAACTGTATCATCATCCCAATTACTGTCCACATTTAGTTTATCCCTATATTTAGTCCAAAATTTATAGCTTGGATATATTATGTAACAAATCAAATGTTCTTCCAACTCTTCTAGGCTAATTTTTCTTGAATAAAAACAATGTAAACATAGATATAAGATTTAAGAAGTTTTGTATGCATGCTCTCATGAAAACTTGATGAACTCTTTAACTCCATCTTCATGTTATTTTTTCAAATGATTAGCGTAGATACATTATTTATTCATATCCATCTTATTTGATTAATAAAAGATTAATTTTATAAAATAAATAAATAAACAAATAAGATATCCATTATCAAAGGTGAAAATTTTAGACAATTATAATAAGGGGAACTCAACATTTGATTGTCTTAAAAAATTTCCCTATGTTGTAGAAAATGGGTAATTTAATTTAATAAAATAATTAGTCCACTATGGAAGGTGTTATCTTATGAATTCATTCAAAGGTGAAAGTTATAGACAACTCGTCCTCATCAACTTATCTCCCAAACATTTATCATTTCATTTTATTATTTGATACATTCGTCATATCTTGTGAAAATTCACATATGTTTCTTGAAATACTCTAATAATAGTCATCTATGGGATGAATAATGCTCAGAGTAGTACAAGAAACATTAACGAGATGGGGGATGAGTTTCAAACAACAAATTAAAATAATGATTGTTCAATAGATGAAGGTGATGAGGATGACAGTTGTCTATAAAAGAGATGGGGGTTGAGTCTCAAGCAACAAATTTCAATATTAATTGTTGTTTCAAACACATCAATTCTTTATTAAATCCCCTAAACAAATAAAAATATAATATAGGAAATTATGGAGTAATAAAAAACCCAAATATGGTAAACCAGAATAATAAACTCTCATTTATTCAACTAGAATATATAAAAATGTATTGAAAAAACATTTTAATAAATAAAGAGTTATTTAACCTATATGGATAGTAATCAGATATTCCTGTGGGTGGAACTAATACATGTATAACTAAAATGATGAATACCTAAAAATAATTTCTAATATATATAATTTGATAACTTTCATTCTATTTTTTGGAACAAATGATGTAGAAATATAAGGATTCTAAGGAGGCCATCTAATACACATTGACTCATCCTTGAGATTTTAGGGAGGTCCATAAAGAAGTTGGCATAAAGAAATAATACACATCAATAAGATATATCACAAACAAGGGATAAAAATACACACACCCTTAAAATGTCTATCCCATACACATTTATTTATATATATATATAACATGGAATTTATAATACACATAATTGAAAAACAAATGCACATTTAAACATAATTTTTAATGAAAATAAACATAATCCCTTCCTAATTTGTAAATCTAGAACCATAATTTTTGAATAAATAATTATAAAATCACTCATACATTATAAGTTCAAAAAATACATATAAATATATAGAAAGATATATATTGACATATACATATATATATATGTCTGTTTATATATCTTTATAAAATAAATTTAAATTGAAAAAATTTATGTAACCCTTATAAGAGAATATAACAACATAGTAAAATGAAAACAACCCCATACTAATTTTTAAAATAGAGAGTCAATAAAAATAAATAAATATGGTATCACACTTACTAAAATTTCTCTTAGAATAAAACAACACAATTCTGAGAAAATAAATTTTCAAAGAAAAACCCTTAGACTAGAATATTAAAAAATTAAATAAATAAATTCCCTTACATGAATTTCATAAAATCCGATTATAATACTACTTCACACCATCACAAGGACAAGAATTTTTTTTCTAAATAAATTTTCTTGTTCCTTTAATGTTTTTATATCCAAAACCCCCACTGTTTTTATAGTGTCATAAATATTTCTTTAATTGGTTTACCTATAGACCAGAGGTGATTCTCTAAGATTTCAAAACATCGACAAAATTAAGACTTTAAAGAAAACTGGGGTATATATGTAGATAGAGAAGTAAATTGATTCAAAACTACAAATTAAAAATACAAAAATACGATATCCAAATCAGTAGTCAAGCAACCAATGGATCATTAACAAAGAATAAATCAAAGAAGAATAAAATAATTGATGACATCATCGAATAAGAAATCAAAAAAGAAATGAAAAATATAGAAATAAGACCAGAACCTATAAAGAAAATGTAGGCTTACTTTGCTAGGATGAATAAAATTTGAGACACTTAGATCCGGATCTCAATTTTTTCTTTAGAAACCCAAACTGTAAGTGAACACCGAATATCAGATGATATTTGAGAAACTTGAGGCAGTGGCTTTGTGTGATTTGAGTGTGTTTGGGTGATTCAAGTTTTGATTCACCAAGGAGGAGTACTGGAAATCGGTGGCTTCCACGAAAATATTTCCATATCATGATGGCTTCGCAAAAGGTTAGGTTTTTTTAAATAGATTGAGAAACTTTTATATGTACTTAAGTAATAAGTGTTGATAAAAGTTATATTTATCATCACCTTTTTAGCATTGATAAAGGTGGGTTTTTATCAGCAATAAAGTTTTAGCACAGATAAATATTGAATTTATTAGTTCTTTTTTTAGTGCTAATAAAGCCTCCTCTTTATAAGTTCTAAAAACCCACTGATAAATATTTTTTTTATTAGCGCTTATTTCTTAATAGTAAATAAATGATTTATAATTATAATTATAAATAAAAAAATTGTAAATATATATATATATATATATTTAATATATATATATATTAAATATATTCATTATTTAAATATATTTATTATAATTTTATAATTATTTAAATATATAATTATTTTTTTATAATTATATAATTAATTTTAAAAAATAATATTTATATCATCACATATATTTATATAATTAAATATATTTATTTATTTATTTATTTAATAAATATATTTATTTATAAATATATTTATTTATAAATATATTATGCACATTTATAAATATATTTTTTTATAAATATATTTATTTTATAGTTATTTTTTTACAAATATTTTTTAACATTATTGATGAATGTCTAATTTTAAGTGCAAGCATATCAAAATTGAGTGAAATTGAATAAATTAAAAATTAGTACACTTTGAAAATATTGAAAAAATTGATAAGCTTAATTTTTGTGTGTGGATTGTATATAAAAATGAATAAATTATATATATGCGAAATAAATATAACACACATTTGATCTATGATAAATTAAAAATTCAAATAGCATTCAATTATATGTCTATTACTCTATGAAATTAGTCAGTATTTTTAATTTAATGTAAAGCATATAAATATTCTGTAATTTATAAATCAAATTTATATACGTTAATATATATCTATATATTTAAGATATAATATTTATTAACATTATCAATAACTAGCTAATTAATAAAATACTTAATATTTTTCTCAATTTTCTTATTTTTAATTTAAATTTTTATAATTTTCATTTTTCATATCTATATATTTAATACATACTATTTATTAGTATTAATAATTTATATATAGTATAATCAATTTGTTAATTTTTATCAGTAATTATTTAATAAATAAATTTTTTAATATTTTTGTTAATAAAATAAGTTTTTATTATCATTTTTATTTAATTATTTTATTTTATTTATTTAGAATTTTATGAGCACAAAAAATAAATCGATGATAAAGGGTACCCTTTTTCAGTGATAAAAAATAAAGTGCTGCTAAATTGACCCTTTATCAGTGCTAAAAAAATTGTTGATAAAGGGTTAAATTTATCAACACTAATAAAGATGTCATTTATCAGTGCTTTTTTCGAGTACTGATAAATGCCAACACTATTGAACACCTGTTTTGTAGTAGTGGTATATGGTAACAAAAACATTTACCACATCCATAATTGTTATTTTATGTTTGAATTCCTTTATAATATTCCATGTTTAATTAAAAGAAAAACCAACTTTCCCTTTATTCTTGGAATTTTAGTTTTGAAAATTGGTTTTTAAAGAAAAGAGATACTGATATCTAAAAATGATCTTTAATAGGTGAAAATAATGTTTTTATGATGAAATATTTCATGTATTATGGTTACATTATTTTTCTTGGGAATGTTTTATGATGACATGTGTTTTTTTATAAAGCAAGGATGGGTGGTTATGTTATTAACAAAATATGGGTAGTTTCATGATA
The DNA here is from genome assembly GCA_963277665.1 of Viscum album. Lineage (NCBI taxonomy): Eukaryota > Viridiplantae > Streptophyta > Magnoliopsida > Santalales > Viscaceae > Viscum > Viscum album. Next base: position 1,717,729,648 of record OY728119.1, on the reverse strand, counting down.
AATCAAGTTCAGGTGAGCCTGTTATAACTCTACAATGACTTGGGTAAACCAACTGAGTTAACAGATTGGGTTTCTCTTAATATATTATGTAAATATGATATTATTTTTATTCTAACTATAACCATGATGGTTATTTCAAATGTAACTATGATGGTTACTCCAATTATAATCATGATGGTAATTCCATGTGTAACTGTGAGGGTTTCTCCATAAGTAATATGATAACATTGCCTTAATTTACCTACATTATTTATCTATGATTTCTAATATTTGTTTGGTAAATGTTAATATTTATTAAGATAATATAATGATCTTATGTTTAAAGGAAATTATATGCTACTTTTTAAGGCTGAGAATTAAAACTTTGGGAAAAAATTATTATAAGTTTTCTATTATTTAAGAGAAACCTTTTTGAGTTTTATTTTTCCTTTAATATTTCTTATGAAATATTTCATGAAAATAATTTGGAAGATAAGGTTATTTATTGGGTAATAAAATGTTTAGTTTGAGCCCAAAGTTTATTTTTGAAAAAGGAAAAAAAATATAATTATGCGTGGTCTAATGGTCTCTTTATTTATTTTTATGTCCCTTACTGATCTTTTTGTGTGCATCCCACATTTAAAAAAATCGCTGGGTTTATTAATGGTTAGGGAAAAAGAATAAGTCAAGTTGAAATTCATGAAGATTTATCATGAAAAGAAAAAATGTCTTATTTTAAAAAAAATGTATTATAGAAAAAATGGATAATGCTTAAAAGTTTCCATTTTGTAAAATATTGGTTGGTTGTGTAAGTGTTTTGACATAATTATCTAAAACTCTAAACCATAAAAGATCCTCAAATGTTAAATAATTATTTCTTGACTTAAAACTCAATATATTGTATTATTTAAGGCCATGTCCTTAGGTTTGGTATTAGAGGAAAGGTTTGGATAACATTAGTGGTAAGAATTTTATTTGAGTGTACGTTAAAATTTATCTATAACCAAACAATTTAGGGATAATTATGGTTATTTTAGATAATTAAAAAAACTAAAGATAAAATGGTTAAGGATATATTATTATATATCCTCCCCATGAATGGTTTATTATGATTTTATTTATATACTCACATTGGAACTTTTTGGTTTTAGTAAATGGATGGACCCAGTAGGAACCAAAGTAACAGTGGATGTGAAGTAAACTGTGGTGGTTGTATGAATGAGAAACCGAACAAAATTAGATATGTATTGAAAACTCTTACTATTATTCTCAACCCACTATCATGAGTTATGATTAAGAACTTGAAACTAGGTGATTTCCCTAATGCATCAAATAATAGAGGAATGAAGATATGTGGAAGTTCAAGTGATAAATATCATAAAGTTAAATATATTTGAAAACCTATGTGTCAATAATGAGGAAGGAATCACCTAGGAAAATATTTTAAAATAATACGAAGATATTTTATATGTGGTAAAGGAGGGCATAAAGCAATAATCTGCAAAGGAAAAAGGAAGTGTTTGGTTAATACCATGAAGATAAATAAAGTTCTTCCTAAGGAAATAATTGAATGTTTTAAATTTGGGGAGTATATACATTATTAAAATCAATGTACTAGGGGTAAGCTCAATAATTTAATTATAAAGACCAAATTACTTACAATCCCTAATGCCATTACAGTTAAATATGAGGAAAATAAAAATAACTTATGAAAGGTATGGATCGTATCTTGACTTATATTTTGGTATTGTTGAATATTAGGAAATGATTCATATTTTTTATAGGAAGGAAGAATATTGAGAAACATAGTTAATGTATTATGAAGATCATTGAATGATTAAGGTGTATATATGTAGGGATTTAGGAGTTATGATGTAGTGGTAGATCTAAGGAAGATGAAAATTTAAAAATAATTAATACTGTTATGATTTTTTATGAGATGAAATTACTTTGGGATATATTTATCGATTTTTTATGTATTTTTAATCCATTGAGTTTAACTTGAAAATTTTTTATTTGAGGAATAATGATTTTTACTTTTTGTGGACATAAGTTTAAATATATTGATAACCTTTAGGTTTATGTAATATTTGATGATTATGGTTATTCTTGAGAATGTTAATCATATTATTAATAACATCATGGGGGTTATATTGATATAGTTTTAGTAAAAGGAAAACCCACAGGTTGGGTGATAATTGTCACATCTGGTAAGGTCATGGGGCTTGAACCCACAACTGAAGGGTGATAAGGGTGCAACTCCTACCACTAGCCTACATGATGTCTTGGTTAAAACGAAATTGTTTCTATGATTATTTTTATTTTGGGAACATATTTTTTCTTGTAGATATAACAATGGGATTGAAAAGTGATTTGTTGATTTGGTGATTAATGATATTTCAGAAGAAGATCTCTATTTTGGAACCTTATTTGATTATGGTAAACAAAAAATTATTTGATTTTATTTGACGATTAAAGGTTGAATTGTCTTTTGGAGTAATATATGATTTATATATGTATTTATCATTTTTAAATTAATTTAAGGAGATGATGATAATATCATAAAGATTATAATATTAGGGAATATGCATTTTGGTATTATACATTAAGAGTGATTGACTTTATTTAGAGATAAATGTTAAATTTATCTTGGAAAAATATGTGATAAAATCCTTCTGATTTTTGGGTTTCAATCTCAGAATGAAATATTTTCAAAAACAAACAAGTATAGTTATTTATGGAATGATTTAGTTTGAACTTTTGGTATTACTATTGAATTTAGGAGGCTAATGTTTTATTTCTTCATGTGAAATTTTATTCATTTTGGGAATTATATTATCTAATCTTAACCATTTTTGTTTTCATTGAATTCTAAATACAATAGGAATAGATTTTTATCCTTATGAAGATTATGTGATCCATTAAGTTGATTATAATGCTTCAATATTGAAAATATAATTTTTAATACTCATCATTTGAATAAAAAGAAGATATTTTGGTTGAAAATGAGGATGAAACTTATAACAACCCAAACTTTTATAGATAAAATTACCTTTTTTATTTTAATTAAATGTTTTATTAAGTAAAATAGTTATTGAAAATATATGCACTTATTTGGTTTTATTATATCCAATTATATTTAAAATACCATTATGTATCATTACCGTTGATAATACAGTCATTGAATAGTGATTATATTATTAGTATAAATATAGGGTATTAATAAATCCAATTGACATAGACAAAAGAATTGGTGGATATAATCAGTAGGATTGTACCTTATGAATCCCATTTATTGAAGCTTCTGAGGGAGATATCATTTATGGGGTCTTTACTTGACTAATCTCAAGCTTATATTCAACAATTTAAGCATGATTGAAACCATTTATGGGATAAGTTCAAGCTAAATGAGATAATGACCCAAACCATATTCATCGAACAACCCCATGAAAGTCCAACCAGCACACACCTTACCCTTAGGGTGTTTCATATTGTACTAAAGGGATATGTAACAAGTCCCTAGAAATATGAGTACCTATATTATTTTTTTATATAATAATGATTATATTTCCATCCTATTCTTTTTAATTTATAAGTTATTTTTACATTGATTCGATAAAATACAAATAGTATTTTTAGTTAATATTCAAATTCAATTGAGAAATATATTTTGGTGAATTAAAAGATTTTTAAAATAAATAATATTTTAATAAAATATTATTATAAAATATTTTTTATTAAATATAAATGATCATATAATTTTTATGAAGTCAATTGTAATTATTATAATGGATTGAAAAAGTGTTATTATCAAAAACCCATCATTTTCAATAATTGTTGGTTTTTATTTTCAAAGTTAAAATTCACATATTTTTAAAATTATTTAGATAAGGTGAATATTATTTTTGGAATCATGATGTTCAAATTATATAATTCTTAATTCTTCATAATTTTCTGAGATAGTCGAAGTTTTGGGTAAAACATTAATTGCCGTATAAATATAATTTTTGTTTTATGACATCACAATGACCCAAAAGTGATGTAATAAGTAATATAAATGGGAAAAATGACCAAATATATGTTTTTAATTTAAAATAATCTGATTTTATGTTTATTTATGTTATTTTGGAAAACCATTATGAATCCTCCATGAGTTATAATATATTTTAAAATTTTAAAATCATTTCTTTAAGAGTGTGACTCGCCTACACATCTAGAAGGGTAATATTTTAATAATTTAGGCCCTTGTACTTCTAAGATAATAAAAATTACTCCTCTTTAGTGGAAAACATGGGAAAAAAATATGTTATCGTTTGTGGATTTAGATATATTTTTATGTAGATTCCAAAACCAAAGTAATAAATAAATTCCCTTCTTTTCCTATATAAACCCACTCAATCTCCCATTTATTTTCAATAAACCATTTAAATAACATCCATAATCTGATATAATCTCTCTATATTCCTCCCAATTTTCCCCCTATCTTCTAAAAAGCCTCTTCCAAGCATTTGGAGACAGGCACTCAAGTTAGGGATCCTCACCTTCCTCTCTTTCTTACAATTCAGGAAGCTTATTTGAAATTATTCTTTATAATTTCAATTTTTTATATTTTAATTCATTTATTATCATTCCATTAATTTCCAATTAATTTTATTTAAATTATATAACTTTTATACTCTCTCATTTTGACCCTTACCTAAGTCGTTACTATGCCGAAATTTCATAAGGGGTTTATCTTTTCTCATTTCCATTCAAGAACATATTTTATGTTATGTATCTCATATTCCATTTTCATATATTAGAATATGTTCTTCCATATTCCAATTATTATCCATTTAATATATAAATGGTGATATTTCCTTGACCTCTCATTAATTATTCCACAATCCTTTACGTACATCTATTACCACGTCGAAATTTTGTAAGAACTCTTTTCCCTATTCAAGTTTTTTCATTACCTTATACCTCATATTTCAAAGTTTATAATGTTGGGATATGATTTTACATGTCCCTTTAACTAAAAATTTTATTTCTATGTGATTAGATAACCCTTTCTCTCCCATCAAACAATTTTTATGAACCTTTAAGTTACATCATTACGCTGTAAAAATCTCTTCGTAATCTTCTATGCCAAAATAATTGTGTAGTGAATACCATACCCATTTCTTATCAAGGGTATTCAAATTTATGCCCATATACATTAAAATATGTTACTTACAAATATTTATTCCACACTCCTTAATCACGTAATAAATTATCATGATGAATGAATCCAATTTTTATGATCTATGCGGCACACTAAAGTATGAGAATGAAATGAATATGATGGGTGCGCCCAGATAGCGCTCCATTGTATTCGGTAATGTTTAGTATCATGATATTTCACACTGGGATAGGAATTGAACTTGATTACTTTATGGTAAATTGTTCATCATGATGTGTATGTGATTTTATCCTTGACCAGTATTTATGATTCATTGTTTTACATTGTTGCCACATTTTCTATGTTGCCTTTATGATTATCATGTTATATCATGCCTTATTGTACATGTTCATAATTCCTAATATTTTCATGCCCATTGATATTTTTATTGTGTAAAATTTATTATATTCTTAATTTTATAACATTTTTATTCTCTTACTTGGATTTATATCTCACCCCTTTGTTTTTTTGTCCCCAGGTTATCCTATACAGTTTTAAGTAAGAGAATGTTAATGACGTTTTCAATAAAGTTGATGTGTTACTTGTTTAAGTTGTTATTTAATTTACCTATTTCATAAAAAAACTAGACTTATCAATATTTTTGGTTTTATTAAGTTTAGTTTTATGTAATAAATCAAGTTCTAATGTGTAATAAAGATTAGGTTTGTTATAGTTTGTATCAGAGAAAAAGTTTAGTTACTTTTAAGATTCGGATTAAAAAACTCAAGAAAAATAATTAGGGATAAGACTATGTTTAAGAAAAAACACTAAATTTTGGTAAGTATAGAGTAATTGTATTATCAAGGAAAGAAATAACTTTTTGGATACAATAAGTTGGTTTAGTTTTGGCATATATGTACCTAGGAGTAACAACTCTGACGAGGTGTTCCAGTCCTAACTCAGGGTAACCTGGTACACGATAATGGGTCTTGCTACGCATCTAGATAGAAATTACCAAGGTATATTTTTTAGTAAATTCATAATATCATTATGATCCCTTATTAAGGTAATAAAAATGCCCATAAGAGTATATGTTAGGAAATAGATCATGCATAACATAAATTCAACCCTAAAAACCCTTAAGTTAAGAAGATAAATGTAATTTATAATTTATCAATTTAATTTCATTGGATTCACCTTTATGTGTTTAATTTTCTTTAAAAATCATCCCAATTTTTCCTTTTTCTCTTTCCAATGTCTATAAATAGGAGAAGTCAATTAAAAAATCAATGTGACGGGAATTTTGGTGACTTCCCTAACGAGGTACCAAATCCGATGGGAGTAGGAATCGAAAAAATTGTTACCATACTCTCTCAGATGAATCAGGTTCTAAAAAGAATCCTGGATTAGAAGGGTCACTCAAACCCCCCTAAGAGAGAACAAACCACAATCAAGAGATTCATGTGATAAAGGCATTGTAATTTCAATGGATCATCAAATAGCATAATCACAGAAAAATGGATAAAATACATTGAGAAAATATTCTCCATAATTCAATGTTCTTAGTAATATAAGGTTCTACTGGTTGTTTATCATATGAAGGGAGAAGCTGATCAGTGGTGTAAATTGATCAAAATAATGAAACCTAAGTAATATATTTAAGCGATGGAGTTGAAGTAATTCTGAAAAATGTTTTTAGATAAATATTTTCTTCAGAATCTCCATATTAAAATGGAAAAGTATTTCCTTGTGCTCAAGAAAAAAGGCTAAAAATCTATCAGGGTGTATAATGAAAACTTCATTAGACATTCATGGTATGCCTTTGACTACCCCTGAATAGAAGTTTGACCACTTCTTTGGTGAGATAAAACCTATTCTATGAAAATACTTGGTGATCCGTGACTTTAATAGTTATGAGAAAATTGTATAATGTTCCCTCAAAGTTGAAATGGAGATCAGGGAATTACAAGGGTGTCATGGGGATAAGAAGAGGATAGTGGAGTTTAATTATTGTGGTCTGATGGATAAATATAATGGTTCCAATAAATTTTAGCATCCCACTTATCCAAGGTGTGAGAAGAATCGCCCCAGAAATTTTCTAGGGGGGAAGAAATGCTTTAGGTGCAGGAAGGAAAGGCACCTAGCTAACAATTTCCAACATAAAAAACCCACTAATATGATAGAGGAAAGGAATGCTCTAGTCAAACATCAACGCATTGTTCATTGCTTCAACTACAAGGATCCAGGGAACTTTCAAACTAATTCCCTAAGCCAAGGGTTTTTTGAGGCAACCAATAACCTCCAAGGTAGAAAGGGCATTCTGTTCCCATCACTACCACCGAAATAGATCCTGAAGATGAAGTGTTGATAGGTATTCTAGTTATTAGTTTAATAATAATGAATGTACTTTTTTATTCTGGTTCTACGCATTCCTTCATATCAGAAAAGTTTATTACAACTATTCTAACACCACTAAAAATCATGGAAGTAATGATATCTATGAAAACATAAAATGGGTCAATTATTGCATCCCAAGTTTATAACTCTTTACCTATCTCAATTTTTGGGCTTAAATTCCCAGAAAACCTTTTCATACTCCATTCGATGGAATTTGATGCAATTATGGGCATGGATTGGATTTCCCTATATAGATCAAACAAAAATTTCCAAGAGAAGGAAATCACTCTTCGTATTGTGAATCAAACCTCGATTCTATACAAGTGAAAGGAGGAGCATGAATATTCTTTAGCACCAACATCTCAAGCTTGGATATTATTTCCCTAAAAATAATTATATCTATCTAAAATTATTGAGTCTAAGAAGAGAACCATCCTCAAAGAAATTATTATTGTGAGGGAATATGATAATGTGTTTCCCAAGGAATTTCCTGGTATTTTTCCTAGTTGAGAGGTTTAATTTTTAATCAAACTTATACCTAGGGCATTACTAATATATAAGAATCTATATAGAATTGATTTTGTGAAACCTTTGGAGCTCAAGAAACAACTATAAGAGAATATAGATAAAGGGTCAATAATACAAAGTGCTCCACCATGGGGTGAACCAGTCTTCTTCGTTGAGAAGAAGGATGGATCAATGCACCTTTGCATTGACTATCATGAGATCAACAAGATCATGAAAAAGAAAAGTTATGATTTTCCATGGATTGATGACTTGTTCAATCAGATACTTGGAGCATAATATTGCTTCTAGGAGGATCCATGGTCGGGATATTACCGAGTTAGGTTGAAGAAGGAGGATATCCCCAATACTTCTTTTTGTATAAGTTATGGGCACTATGAGTTCATAGTGAAGCCTTTTGATCTCACTAATTCTCCAACAATCATCATTGAATTGATGAATATATTATTTATATATTACCCCAAAAAAATTTGGTAGTATTATAGATGATATTCTAATATACTCAAAAATAAAGGATTATTAAGAAGAGTATCTAAGCACAGTGCTAAAAACCTTGTGAAAGGATAATATTTGTGAAAAGTATAGAAAATGTGAGTTTTGGATGACGGAAGTCTCATTCTTGGGGAATATAACAATTATAAATGAGATATCTAGGTATCCTTTAAGTTCAAAAGAAATTTAAGGATGTTCGATTCCAAAATCCATGAAAAATATCCATAGTTTCCTTAGGTTAGCTCAATATTATCACTGATTTGTAAGAAATTTATTGTGATTTTCAAACCCTCTTACAATGCTAACTCAGAAGGAGTCTAGTTTACTTGGAATGATGAATATAAAGATATTTAAAATGAGTTTAAAGTAGTTTTAGTATTAACCCTATGCTAACACTACCCACAAGTGGATAACTATTCATATTATTCAGTGATGCTTCGAATAAGGAATTGGGTTGTGTGTTGATGAATAATGACAAAGTCATAGCCTATGCTTCAATGAAGCTAAACATTCATGAGAAGAACTATGAAAAGCATGATCTAAAGTTGGTTGTAGTAATATTCACTTTGAAAATATGGAATCATTATCTCTTTGGGGAGACGTGTGAAATATATACATACCACAAAAGTCTTAAGTATACATTCACACAGAAAGAGCTGAATATGCGCCAACAAATATGGTTAGAGATGATCAAAGACTATGACTGATCAATTCATTACCATCCTAGGAAATTGAATAAAGTGGCATATGATCTAAGTATAAAGGATCCAAAAATTTTATCATTTAATATAATTGAGAGTGATTTGGTCTTCTTAGATTTGGAAAGGATGCAAATGAAAATCATAAAGGAAGGAACATCATCAATCCTTTAATAATTTACTGCTCAATCATCCCTTATAAAGAGGTTAAAGGATTCTCAAAAAGATGATATAGGAATTTAGATGAAATTGGAAACTATAAGGAAAGGGAAATCCTTAGAGTTCTATGTTAATGAAGAAGGAATTGTGAGATTTGGGTCAAGAATATGTGTTCTATCAAATATTGAACTAAGGAAGGACTTATTGGATGATTCACATAGTTCAACCTTCTCCATTAAATTAGGAAGCATAAATATGTATCAAAATATTCATGAGCACTATTGGTGGGACAATATAAAGAAAGATATATTCGAATATACATCAATGTTCCTGGTATTCCAACAAAGTGAAGGTTGAAATCAAGAAGTCTAAGGGGGTGATGCAACCATTACCCATACCAACATGGAAAATATAGAACATCGCCATGGAATTTGTCATCATACTTTTGAATATATCTAGGGTAAATAATGCTCTATTGGTTTTTGTGGATCATCTTATAGACATAGCTCACTTTATACCAATTTAAGTGGACTTCTCACTGGATCAACTTGCACATATATACATCAGAGAAGTGGTAAGGTTCATGGAGTACCAATATCGATTGTATAATATTGAGATCCAAGATTTACCTCCAAGTTTTGGAAAATTATCCAACATGCTCTAAACACTCAGATGAATATTCAGCAAGTCATATCATCCTAAAATGGATGTCCAATCTGAGCACACATTTCAGAAACTAGAATACATGTTGTGATCATGTTCTATGGACTTAAAATGAGGATGGGACCAACATCTACCCTTGGTAGAGTTCTCTTACAACAATTGTTTCCACTTGAGAATCCAAATGGATCTTATGAATCCCTTTATAGGAAGAGGTGAAGAACACCTGCATGTTGGGATGAAGTTGTGGAACAAAAACTACTAGGTCCTGAAATGGTTTAGGAAATGGTGGAAAGGTTTAAGACCATTCAGCAGCACATCAAGGCTACTTAGATTCAACAAAATAGCTATACTAACAATCATCGATGAGACTTAGAGTTTGATGTTTGAGACATGGTATTCCTCTCCATATCTCTAGGGAATAAAGTGATGAGATTAGGGACTAAGGGAAACATTAGTCCAAGGTACATCATCCATTTTGATATCCTTGATTGCTTCAGAACGGTGGCCTATCGACTAGCACTCCAACTGAACCTGCCTCAAGTACATGATGTATTCTATGTATCCCTCTTGAGGAAGTACATACCATACCCATCACATATACTCAATCCATAGGTGGTAACATTAGAGAATTTATTTTCCTATGATGATTAGTCAATGAAGATCTTAGATTGTAGAGAAAAGGTTCTACAAAATAAGACAATTCCCCTTGTTAAAGTGTTGAAGGGAAACCACAAGTTTGAATAAGAAACATGAGAACCGGATAAATTGATTAAGCAGAGTTACCCTCATTTATTTTAGTGTGTGAAATGAAAATTTTTAGAGAGAAATTTATTAAGGGTAAAATATTTTAATGACCTGAACTATTATAAATAAAATTCCCCCTTTTTTAAATTAAATGTATTACTAAGTAATATAGTTATAGAAAACACATGAACTTAATTTATTTTATTATATCCAATTGGATTTTAAAGACTATTTTGTATCATTACCGTTGATAATATATCTATTGAGAAGTGATCACAAGATTAGTATAAATATAGGTTTTTAAAAAATATAATTGACACAGTCAAACAAACTGATGGCTTCAAATAGTAAAATTGTATCCTATGAAGACCATTTATTAGAGATTTTGAGGGAGATGTCCTTTATATCTGTTTCCCTTAACCAATACCAAAATGAGATCCAATAACATAAGCATGATCAAAACTGTTTATGGGAGAATTTTAATCTCATCGAGATCACAACTCAAACCATGTTTTCCAAACCACCCCATAAAAGTTCCACAATCATGCACGTTACCCTTATGGTGTTGGATGGTTTATTAAAGGGATATATAACAAGGACCTATCAATATTATTTTCTATATTATTTTTTATATAATAATGATTATATTTCCATACTATTATATTTAGTTTATAAATTATTTTTTCTTTGATTCGATAAAACACAAATAATATTTTTAGTTAATATTCAAATTAAATAAAGAAATCTATTTTGATAAATTAACATATTTTTTTAAATAAATAATATTTCAATAAAATATTGTTATTAAATAATTTTTATTAAATATAAATGATCCTATAATTTTTATGAAGTCAAATTTAATTTTTATACGGGTTCTAAAAAAATTTATTATCAAAAAACCCATCATTTTTAATAAATTTCAGTTTTTATTTTAAAAGTGAAAATTCACAAATTTATGAAATTTTTTATATTTTAATTATTTGAAATTTTCCTTTATAATTTCAATTGTTTGTATTTTAATTGATTTATTATCATTAAATTAATATAAAATTAATATTATTTGAATGTTATAACTTTTATACTCTCTCATTTTGACCCTTACGTAAGGTGTTACAATGCCAAAATTTCATAAGGGATTTCCCTCTACTCATTTCCATTCATGAAATTATTTTATGTCATGTCTATTAAATTATTTTTTATTATGGTGGAATATTTTTTTCCATATTAAACACACTATCAATTTAATATATAAATGATGATATACCCTTTACATCTCATTAACCCACCCATGATCCTTTACATACACCTGTTACCATGCCAAAATTTTTTAAGGATTCTTTTATCTATTCAAGTTTCTTCATTACCTTATGCATTGTTTTTTCATATTTATAATATTGGGATATAATTTTACAACTACCTATTAGATACCATTTCATTTATATGTGATGATAGAACCATTTCTCTCTCATCAATCCATTTTTATGAACCTTTAAGGGACATTCTTATGCAACCAAAATTTCACCATGAACTTCTATGCGAAAAAAATTGTGTAGTGAATAACATGCCCATTTTTTATCAAGGGTATTAACATTTATATACATATAATTTATATTAGGTACTTAAACATATGTATCCCACAATTATTAATCATGGAATAAATTATGATGATGAATGAATACTTGTTTTATGATCTATGCGTCACACTTAAGAATGATAATGAAATGAATATGATGGGTACTCCATTTTAGCAGTTCAATACTTTCGGTAATCTTTTGTATCATGATACGTCACATTGGGATAGGGAGTGAACTAGATTCCTTTATGGGACTTTTTCCACCATGATTTCTTGGCAGGTTTATCCTTTACCTATGTTTATGATTCATTTTTTTACGTTATTGCCACATTTTCCATGTTGCCTTTATGATTATCATGCTACATCATGTATAATTGTTCATGTTCATGATTACTGCTCTTTTTATGCCCATTTATATGCCAATTTTATAAAATTTACAATCTTCTTCATGTTATTTCATGTTTACTACCTTACTGGGCTTTATATCTCACCCCTTTATTATGTTTTTCCCTAGGTTATCCCATGCAGTTTTAAGTATGATCATGTTAAAGAAGTTTTCAATATATATAATGTGTTTCTTGTTTAAGTTGTTATGTAATGTACCTATTTCCCAAATACAATATACTTCTCTATCTTTTATCATGTATTAAGTATAATTTAATGTAATAAATCAAGTTCTATTGTATAAGAAAGAGTAGGGTAGTTATAAAACTCTACTTGTCAAATAAGTATATTTTATTAATTTTATTAGTTGAGATGGTAAAAAATTACTCAAATGTAACAAAATGACCTTGAAATGAAAATTTTATATGATCACCTTCATTTCTGATTAATCAATGGTCTCTTCACACATCATAGATTCAATATTATATGGTCGTTAACTTTCTCTTGACCGTGTTCTTTATCAATCTCTATCATCCCTTGGGCGTTAGTGTTTTTCTTCCATTCACACATTTTTACTTCCTGTTAATTTATTTCTACATGGAAAACTAGTTATGTCTTATTCTAGATGGCATTTTTTACTTCTCTTTTCCCTCTTTTCATGTGAAGGTTTTATTATCCTTTTTTATGATGTGGGTTTTCAACAAAGAAATTTTGAAAAGTAAAACACCTTGATTCAAATCTTGAGTTCAAATTTTGAGAATGAGATTTATGAAGTGGGGAGAACATAATATCCCAACATTTAAAAAATACATTATGTTCTATAATGTCTACAACAATCAATTACAATCTTAAACAAACCCTAAAATATAATTATTTAAATTTGATCATTATAACATAGTCCTTAAATTAGTAGGTACGAATAGGAATAAATAATTTTTGAAATGTATATAAAGGTTATTATTAATAAAAATTTATTTATTAATTCTTAGGAAATAAGAGTTCAATTTTTAGTAAAACCATTTTATGCTTCAAATACATGTTTTCTTTAGAAAAGGATTTTAATGGATTTTTGTAAGAAAATAATATAATTAATTTCTATAACTTTTATAAATTATATTTTATATAATAAATAGAATTTTTTAAATAATCATATCAAAATTATCTTATGGAGAAATTTTTAGATTTTTTGAAATGTTTGATTTTTCAATGAACAGTGAAAATAATAATTTTTTTTCATGAACCAATATGGTCACCATCAAAAACAGCACCAAACCCGGCCAAGGAAAAGTACCAAATGATGTTACCTATCCCCAAAGGCTGGCACAAGTGCCCGGGTATCACTTATTTTGGTTTGGGAAAGATTTACCCGAATATGGAATCATAAAACTTCAAAATCAATTGATAAACTGAATCTGAAAAATTCGTACCAAACAAGGTTTATAAAAAATCCATAACTGAATAAATAAGTTCAAAAACAATAAAATATGTCCAAATAAAGAAATAAATAGAATCAAAACATCCCCAAGGACTCCACACAACAAGGGTTCATCACCCCCGAGTTTTCTTCACAATGTCGCACCAAGGAAGGGAACTAACACCCCAAACTGCCATCACCCAAAGTCTTTCCTTTACCAATGTCAAAAATGACCAAGTCTACTTACACCCAAGTTTTGTATGTAGGGTGTGTTTTTAATCCCAATAGGATACCACCAAGAGATTCCATAGGTTAACCAATACGTGATAAAAATCTTTCCATTTTTGAAAACCAAGAAGTTGTGGAAATAATTTCTAAAGAATGAAACTTTAAAATGTTAACAGTTTTTAAGGGGAATTTTTCCATGAAAGAGAACATATCAATAAAAAGTTTAATAGAATTTATTTTCCATCAAAACCACCATATGATAAATATAAATAAGAATTATTCAATGAGCACCAATCTTCGAAACACCCCTAGGCACTAGGTAGTCTCGGGCCCCATGTACTTCCTACCATAGTGTAAAGTAACTATAGAGAAATTGGTTCTCATGCATGAGCCACTAGTAGGGAACATAACCATAACCTAGTGGTCCCCAATCATCATCAACTTATTTTTTTTGTAATTATTATCCATTTTATTAGTGAAACAGGGACACAACCCATCTAGATCACTAGCGTACTAGTACATATCTGTCCTCCTAGGTTTCTAGGATTCCCCCATTATGATAAAACCATTATCTCATCATAAAAAAAATCAATTGTCACATAAACACTTCATTTGTGGTCATAATAAACTCAAAATAGTAGCTACACATGTTTTTCACCACTTACACAACTCAATAATACCTTTAGAATTCTAATAAAATAGGTTCACAAAATATAACAATGTTTCGCACACAAACACCCACAAAAAACCCACTATAAACACCATAAGCATAACCATATTCATAAAAATAGAACTTTCAACACCCAAATCAATTCTATAAACCGATTACATGATTTATGAAATAACCCCATTGGCATAACATAAAATAAACTTGTAAAACACCCAATTCAACACAAAATTTGTACCCAATTTACCATAATCCCTTTTAAAATACTATTTTGAACACCATGGAATACCCATAATCATTAAAAAATAATTTTAATCATCCAAATCATTTCCCTAAATCCATTAAATGATTTATAAAACAAACCCAATTGGCACAACATGATATAAACATGAAAAACACTAACTTTAGCTCAAAATTGGTACCAAAATTCATTTTCTTAACAAACATCACCAAAACTAGATTTTGTAGTAATGATAATAAATAAGAAGTTTTATAGAAACATAAATTAAGAAATTATTACTCATCTATAATTTATTTCCCATGGAATCACCTACCAAAATAATGAAGACCCTTTACTCTTTGTGTGAAAATCCAACCACACCACCGTCGCACCTCAAGGAAGGTAGAACAAGCCTAAAACCAGAAGATTGGACCAAAAACAAAGATCAAAACCTAGGTTCGAAACCCTACCTACTGAACACAAGGAACCTCAAGGATAGTGGAATAAACCCTAAATAAATGAGAGAAATCAAATATTGAATCACTTACTTGAAAATATCTTGAAGTTTCCCCATCAAAATCCCACTCAAAAATGAGTTGCAAGGGAGGTTTGGGAAGATTGGGAGGCTGCCACGGTTGAAATGGTCGAATGGGGGAAGAAAGGGGCGAGTTTGGATAAATCCCAAGAGGGAAAACTTGGAATCAAATTTTTTTTAATGACCTAGACAAGGCCGCATGGTTTTCTTGCACGGTTTAGAAAACTGTGCGCCCCCTTCTGTCCACACAAAAAGTGTCTAAAATCCTTAAAATTCAGGGGTTAAAAGAGGGAATCCTAGTGGGGAATATAGTTCAAGTATAGGGGGAAATAATAATCAAAAATAAAACCGCCTTTCCAACCCAAGACTCACTGATATCAAGGGTATAAACCACCCCCAACAACTTACCCCATAAGGGGTTCTACTCAGAGGGTCACAAATCTAACTCCAAACCACCTCAACCTCATACCATCCCTTCGACAAAAGAGGATTCCAAATACCATAAAAGACCCCAAAAACTAATTTCATAGATCAAACCCACAAGAGACACCAAAAATTTGAACTTGGAACCCTCAGAAACCAAGAGAAAACAAAGAACTAGAAATTTGTTTTGAAACAAAGGATGAAAATTGAAAATTCAGGTGTGAAAATTCTCCCCAACATAAATCTTTCCACCCCTGGAATGCCACAACAACAAAATATAATGAGAAAAATCCCAAACTATAGACCAAGAGAGACTCTCTTTCCAAGTTTTCACCCACCTCAAAAGGCCAAACACCTATAGTTGATTAGACAAAGGAAGAGAATACTCTCACCAACCAAAACTTACCCCACTTGATTGAAATGATAAAAAAATATTCAAACTAAATCCCAAAACAAAACACACTACACACCCCCAGATGATTCTCAAGAAACCCACCTGAAACGAACAACAAACCCGAAGGATGCTACAACAACCTTACTTAAACAAAACCATTAGGCATGCTCCAATCCCACATTTATCCAAGTAAGAAATTGTTGTATTGATAGTCTTGAGCAAGACTACCTCCAACCAAGAAAATGCCAAGGAGAGAACCGAGTCAATGATATACAGTAACCCAAATGGAATTCCAACCATAAAGGAAAACATAATTTCTGAGATAGAATTAGGACCCCAATTGGGGAAGGCCTGAACTGTCTCCCTAGCATAAGGGGTAAACTAACATTAGACTTTTTTCAAGAGAACTTATGTGAGAACCATGATGGGTCTCCCCACCATAAGAACCAACCATCCTAACTGACTATCATGGGCCGACACGAAAAGACCCCAAAAATTTGAAGGGTTGTCATGACCGCACATTTAGACTGCACGGTTTTGGAAACTATGCGCTAATTGTTCAAAGAATTCGGTATAAAGAGGGAGTGTCGCATAGTTACATGGGCTGAGGCACACGACCATGC